>CM060444.1:205986917-211775939 GCA_030545235.1 Helianthus tuberosus
TCTTCTCCAGGTTCGATTGCTCTAAGAGCAAAGATACCAAGACGAGTCTCCCCATTTACCTCCCTGCAAAAGTGTCAAAAACATGCTACGGTTGTCACCTGATAATGCAATGTATTTAATTTAAGAGTGAAAGACATAGAAGTGAGTATGAAGTTCATATCTAACCAATTTTCCATTATACAATTTGGATCACAACTGTGATTTATCAAACGTGATTCATCCCCCTTGAGTTTTGCATCAATGTTAAAGTTTGATCCGACTTGAACCACGTAGAACTTAGTTATACCTTGTTCTTTCATGTCCCTATTCCTCATCTCACGTAAAGCATTATCGATAACTGAAAAGCGTAAAACAAACAACGTTTTAACAGAATTCGAAAAATGAACTACCATAAACATCAAATTACAAACTTTAAATTTAAAAAAGTGCCATGTTTTTGAAGAAACCATGATGATTGTTAAATTTTACAAGATGACAAATCAAAGAATTATATATGTGTTATAAATATATTATATTATGTGGTTATCAAGTTCTTAAATAGATTAGCTTCATCTCCAAGTTTTGTACTCCTATTTATACTCCTATTGTATCTCATTGTAAATATACCTCAATTAATAAAATATCAAATCCTTTCTCCCTCTATTATTCTTTTCTTTCTCCTTCTATTGGTTGCTATTAGGCTAGTTTACAACAATATGTACCTTTTCCAACATACTCAATGATGTAATCATCTTTATCAATGAATTCAACGGCTTCTACACCCCAACCACAATGTTGAGTCTACAAATATGTCAACCATATAAGTGATTATATAACAAGTATACTCACAAATATTTTTTTTTGACAAACTTATCACAAAATAAAAGATTGAAGTTATTCTTAGGTTAAAACTTACCATAAAAACTTTAACTTTTTTCTGTTCTTGGAAATATTGCCTGTTTGTGCAATTTTCCGAACAGTTGCAGGTATTTGTGCAGCTAACATACGTAGATCTACAAAAAAACATTAGAAATATTATATCTAGGGCTAGGTGATCGATAATCAATACCAAGATAGCTGGCGAATTACCTGCATGTACAAGCTTCGTCGCATACGTTTGGATCACTACAAGTGCAATCTCCAATGCTGATATCCACATTGACACTCTTCTTCTTTATCCGGTATATATCTTGTTTAAGTTGAGGAGACCATGGCATGGTGAGCCAGAATGATGTAGAATATGTTATAAGTTTCCATTTGTATAAGCTGTCTTTTAGAAAATGTATATCTACATGATATATAGTGGTGTTATTAAGAAAATTAATTAGTTCTTAAGATGAAAAAAGGATACTACGCGTAATATGCACGTAAGAAGGTGGCTCCAAGTTATCTGCCATGGTGCCTTTCCAAGTTAGATCAATCTTGAATTCCTCTTCCACGTTTGGTAGTGGTAGAAGACGAAACGATTCCTATTATTAGAAGTCGAAAGATTCAGCTGAGGCCCTCTAGTTACAAGTAAACTTTCTCATTCTTTCGGATGAGAACTAGAAGTGATACAAAACTGATTCAAGAGTTAGTAGACTATAATTGGAGTAGCTAGACCGAGGAAAGAATGGTAGAAAGTAAACATAAAATGAGGATAATTCAATCTACGCGTGAATGAGGTTAAGTCAGTTGGATGAATATGAAACGTTAAAAACTTTTTGGACCCACAGGCTGTAGGTCCGGCTAGGGGAGGATCTAGTCGCCTAATCCTTGTATACGAACCACTCCGGTTGTGCGGAATCCAACCGGAATAGCAAACCGAGATAGAACACGTAATAACACGACATGCAAATATCACCGTTTAACACCACTGTATTAATACGAATGAAAGGGTTCGGTTACAATCCAACGTTTACAAATGTGCTCTGTAAACTCTCTCTGGTGTGTGTGTGCTCTGTGGGTTCTCTCCTGTTTTTCTATGTGTTCTCTCTTCAAGTGTCTACCGAAACAGAACAAAAGAACTCTATTTATACTACAGACACATACACACTTGACGAAACAGAAAACAGGCGACGAATCAGCATCATGGTCGACGAAACACACCTGTTTCGTCGACTTCAGGGCTGTTTCGCCAATGATGGGCTTCGGCCCAAAGCAGATAAGCCCAAGTCTTGTTTCGTCAACTTGTCTTAGCCCAAGGACTGTGATGTTAAGTCCAGTCCTTGTCTTGTCTCTTGTGTCGGCTTGAAGTCTTGTATACAACGGAGGAAAGTCGTCACAAAATAAGCCGAGCAAAGTCGCGTCCACCATCTCGAATCAAGTCGCGTCGAGTCGCGTCCATAAATATGTATCAACAAACTCCCCCTTGGACGCTACTCGCGAGATTCGCTTCTCATAACTTCTATGTCGGAGGATCCTCAAAGTCTTCACGTCTTGAAGGCAAAGAGTGTATCGACAAACTCCCATTTTCATGTAGGAAGTGTGTTGACAAACTCCCCCTTAACATAAGCTCCCCTTTGAGTTATGCTCGTGAAATACTTGTTCTTTATGAATTGAGATCCTTGTGGTGTTGATGATGGTCAGCGGCAACTCGATCATCTTCATCATTTGAGTGCCTTCACGTCGTGTCTTCATTCCGAAGCTTGTCATCGACCATGTTCTCCTTGCCTTTAGAATCTGCACATGCAAGAAATCTAAACGCGTAATGAGAACAACTGCCTGGAATATCATAAGTAAGCGACACACATGTGACCATTGTTTAAAAAAACACCGTCCGACAGTTTGAAAGTTTTAACACATTTTATCAATTTCAAATTTTAACTTTCAACACTTGCAAATTTCGACCGTTTATGAAGATTTAGTCGTTTCGGTTTTCAATCAGGTTTCAGGTAACGAAGACTCGAGCTCCAACATCGTACGATCGAAAATAAAATAGAAATAAAATCTTTTTGGCTTTTATAAGATTTATATTAAAACACACATAAAATCTTTTTGGTATTTTTGAATATTTCAAATGTAAAGACAGAAAGCAGTAAATAAATATATACAAAGATGCAGAAACTGAAAGCATTAAATAAATATTTACAGACATTCTTTTTGCGAGTTTCGAGGGTAAGAGAATCATATCAGTGTACGGTCATGCCAAAACGCTCTTGTTGTTCAGTTAATTAACATTAAGATAAGCATCCTATAACAATTATCGGTATTGTTGTCCACATAAGCTCAACTTATCAGATGTAATCATGGCGAGGGGATACGTTAAGGTATGATTTATACTTACCGACCGGTGTTCATCCACATCACGACACATTCCCGTATCAAGGTATGCACGAGGGTTCATCTTACCGGTGAGTATACCGATTATCATCTGTTTGACCGTATATGATGTGAGATACTCACTTATTTTGATTGAAAACAAGCCCTATGTGATAGAATCACTTATTGATGAGGAACTTGATTTTCGGATGCATGAGGGCACATGAGCAAGTCCGTGAACAGGTCAGTACTTTCGTACAGCAGAGAGACGAACTTGACTCCCGGATAAATGTGATATATTATCACTTATTTTGTTTGGACATGTGATTGTGGATCACTTATTGAGGTCGAATGCAATATGTACACGTATGTATAGTATCATGGAAGATCTAGACTTGCGTCCCCGTTATTTTTCGGTAAAAGATACAACCATGATACCCAGATGATAAGCAGCATAAAGACCGAATATTTCAGAACCTCGGCAATCTCTCAAACGAAATTTCGGTACTAAGACCATATGCCAATGAATGGTTCCCACCCAGTCTTCAGTCGATTTAAGTTTATATCACCCTGCACACTTTAAAATGATTGTGAGCCTACCGATACATCTTATATAGAGCTGCTTATCGTTATTCATTTAAGGTTTAAAGAGGTTTGGACAGACCACTGATGTACTATCATTTTCTCTTTTGCTCGCCAGGAAACTCATTTTTGCTTTTCTATTGTTTTTGTGTTTTTGAAATTTTTCGATGTTTTTGGATTTTCAAATTTTGGATTACTCCCCCTAAAATCAACAAACTAAAATAAATTTAAAACACAAAGGTATTTACAAAAATGATTTTCCGATGTTGGTTAACTCATGTTTTACCTCAATGCCGTTTACCAAAATTAAGTTTTAATCAGAAATGATTTAGCGAATTTTGGAAAAATCAGTTGGCATGTCGGTAAGCGGTGCGGACCATGACAACATTGTCTGGCCAAAGAGTGCTGAACGAGATAATATTTCACAAAGCAGCTTAACTATCGACAAGTATAGGAGAGATTAGAAATTTAAAACCGTATCCTGCAACTGCATCGTGCATTGCAAGGAATCTGAGTGCTCTCCCAAACTGGATATCCACCCGGTGTGGATTTCAAAGTCGATTCTTTGTAGCTACTTAGAAATCTCTTGACAGCAACAAGATCAAAAACCTTTGGGTCCGACTGGTCTTCCACATTGCACCAGCGAAGGTCTTTGTCTTTCTCTTTGAGAAGTAGTGTGCGGTTGTTCAATCCACGCCAAGGCATCCGCACACCCGGTTGGTTTGATCAACCAACACATTTTCTTCAATCACACCGCGAAGAAATGTACACTGCACGTTCATCTTGTTGATTTTGAACTTCAAACGTGCTGCAGGTGCGTACATTTTGATTGAATCTATCCTGGGGACCCGATCAAAAACCATAACAACCAATTTTGGCACATATTTCATCTGGTCGAATTTTTCAACTTCATTCAACAACATTCTTTCATCAGACATTTTTGTCTTCTTTTCTCCTCCCTCCATCAAAGGGCAACAACATTCTCCTAAATGTAACAATATTTCGGAGCCGCATGTCGCCGATCTTGTGCATGGACGCTCCACTATCAACAATCCTAAGACTATTAATAGTTCCTCCTGGAACATCCTGCACACTCATTCAGAGATTAGTTGGAGAGGGGGACCCAAGCCTTCACAGACTTGGGTCGTCCGTCATCATCGAGGATTGTGACATCCATTTCCCGATGATTCGGAATTGATGTAGCTCCCCCTGAAACAATTTCCAATTTTGGTTTCCAAATCTGTTTTTGGTTTTCAAGTTTAACATTTGATTCAACAGATTTTGTTTGGACAACGTCCGGTTTTAAAACCTTTTCAACATTTTTCCGTTGTTTCTTTCTCTGTTTCACTTCTTGTTGTTTAACAAGACGAGGGTCCTGTTTTGGTGAAACAAATCTCTTTCGGTAATTTCGTTCACGGGGATCATCTTCTTTGGCTTTTAATTTATGAAGATACGGACAATTTCGAATGATATGTCCAATTGTGCCACATTCAAAACATGATCTTCGTTCAACAAACCCCGAAGTATCATGTGATCGTCTTGCCGATGATGATGAACTTTGTGATCTCGAGGTACTAGGTTTCGAACAGTTTGGTTCATTCCTTTTCATCACTGTTGCCTTTTTGACAAAATCTAAGTTAGATTGATTTTCAAATGTTGCAATTTTGTCCGTTCCCTTAGATTTCACAAAGTTCACATTTTTCTTCTTCTTCTTCTGATTCGGCTTCTTTTGACCTTGAGCCGGTAATTTTCCTTTTGGTTTGGTATGATTTTGCTGTGTTTGCACTGTTGGTAATTTCTGATTGCCAAATTGTTTTCTAACTTCAGCCTTAGGGATAGGAGGGCATTGTGTTACCATAACGTGTGATCCTTTCTTACCCAAAAACTTACTTGTTGAATTTTCAAAGACTTTACTGATTAATGATTGATTAACATTCTTAATAGGAAAATCTTTGTCTGAGTAAATTTTATTATCACCAACAAGAGTGTACAACAAATCCACACTCTCCGACTCTTTTGCAGACGAGGACTCGATTGCAACAGTCATAGCGGGTTTTGCAGGAGGATCACAGAGAATATGATTCTCGAGAGGTATGTCCTCTTCTTTGATCACCGCATCAGACTTTGCTGAATCAGTATCATCGAACTCATTATCAGAAGAATCAGCATCCTCAATAATAACAGGAGGATCCTGATTCGGTTCAGCAGAAGACACACATGTATCTGCTGACACATCTAAATCGGATGATACTTCTTTCTTGTATCCAAGCCCTGTTGCAAATTCCTCAACGTCTAAAGGAACAGATGGTTCAAAGTGAGTTCTATACTCCTCATCAGGCATGGCATCATAATTGTGTCTCACAGGTGGTGGACATTTCTTGTAACCTATGCATGTGACATCCCGTTTCTCTTTCTGAACGTCAATGATGTGATCCAACACATAGCTAGAGCTCAAATAACTGTCTAACTTGAGTCGGATCGCCTCACTTTCAGTTTTAACACAAGCCATTTCTTTTTGCATTATCTCAAGACGTGTGATATACAAATTTATGTCAGTTTGTTTTCTGGAAACCATTTTAGTCAGCTCTGTTTTATCTTTCTTTAATGTTTCAATCATCGATTTAAATTCCTTTTCATGGTTTTCATAAAACATGTTGGCTTCTGTGCACTTAGAAAGATCCACGGTTAACTTCTGGTTGTGGATGAATGTCACATCATACTTTTCTTGCAAAACCTCGTGTTTGCTTTGCAACTCACACCACTCATCATTCAATGAAACATGTTTGTCTTGCAAGTCAAACAAACTAGCTTGTAAAGCATCATGTTTGGCTTGCAACTCAGACATGTTTGCTTCTAAATCAGCACATTTTCCACTCAATCTATCATAACTATCACAAACAACAGCAGTGGGTTCATCGACACATACCTGACTTGATGAACTGTCGACATTAGCCATAATGGCTGAATGGAGAGAAGAAGAAGAATAAGCAGCTTGATCCACCAATATAGATCTCCTATGATTTTCTGCTGCAGCTTCCTCCAAAAGCTCATCAACATTTGCATCAACTGACGCACTTGATGTGTTATCCAAATGATCATCGCCTGAACTCGAGGATTCTTCATCCGAACTTCTACTATAACCAGAAGAGTCTTCATCCTCAGAAGATTCATCACTATTGGCGAAAGATTCTCCACCACTGGCGTGATTTAAATCCTTGACAATCTCAGCAAAACAAGCTGTTCCATCTGGAGCATCACTACTCAGCTGGATTGACCAATCACCGCAATCATTTACTTGAACCACAAGTGCCTGGTTAGCATTTGATGGTCCTGCTTGGCTTTGGTTGTTGACAGGTATCAACGTACGCTCATTGTTCCTGTTCTGATTCTGCTGGTCTCCTTGATTTCTGAAAGGGTTCTGGTTCCCATGCTGAGCTGGCTTAACAGGAACTTGGATAGGATTGCCATGTAGATCTGTTGTCACAGGAGGCCTTTGGGTTTGCTGTTGAGGCACTGGTTGAGGAACTGGGTCAAGCGGATTTCCATACATGTCTGTTGGTCCGGTAGATTGAGGTGGAAGTGGATTCCCATACATGTCTGTTGGCCCGGTAGATCGAACAGGTAATGGATTTCCGAACATATCCGTTGGTCTGAGAGGTCGTTTCGGTGCGGGAGACGGAGTACCAAAATACATCTCTGTATTTATCGGAACACCCCACATCGAATTCATTTTTGATGTAAAATGACAAGTACCTGAGAAACACACTCAAAACAAACAGTGAAAACACAATTGTAATCCTTCTGTTAAAAAAAAACTGATAAGTGTTTCGACGAAACAGCTTCCACGAAACAGATGTATGACGAAACAAATTTGTTAACAATTGTTTACGAAACAGTTTAGGTGTGATGATGGACTTGACGAAACAAAGGGGTCGGCGAAACTGATATTGGGCTCCCAATTTTACGAAACAAGTTTCTGGATATTGGGCTTTACGAAACAAAAAGTCCAGTCCAAGTCGACGAAATGAATCACAGGCCCAAAATATAAGCCCAAACAGCAAGGATGTCGACGAAACAGGACTTCTGTTTCGTCGTGAAGGTGCTTGACGAAAGGGAGTCTGTTTCGTCTGATCGATGATTCGTCGAAGATGTAGCCGGGTTGGTGAGATCTGTCAGACACAACACTCTTTTTCAAACAAATGGTATGGGGAGTTCACTAACCCGGTAAGGTGTCCAATATTTTAATCAAATTTCAATTTCCAATTCAACAAACACCTTTTAATTTAAAATTTCTATGATCAAAAAGTGTATTTTATCAAGAACACTTTGAAGGTTATCAAGAACACAATATATTTTCCGGTAAACTATGAGTTTTCCGGTGAACGAAAAATTTCCGAAACACAATATTTTGCTAAAATGTTTAACAAAAACCCATAACTAACATGTAAACATGAAAAATAACAAGGTTTTTAGCCAAACACAAACCAAAATAACAAATTTTAGTCCGATTTTAAGAAATTTTCCAGAAAAATTATGAACTTTAAATCCCGAAAACACAAGAACACCTCGGTTTTAACAAGGATAAGAGCCAAGGCTCTGATACCACTTGTAGGTCCGGCTAGGGGAGGATCTAGTCGCCTAATCCTTGTATACGAACCACTCCGGTTGTGCGGAATCCAACCGGAATAGCAAACCGAGATAGAACACGTAATAACACGACACGCAAATATCACCGTTTAACACCACTGTATTAATACGAATGAAAGGGTTCGGTTACAATCCAACGTTTACAAATGTGCTCTGTAAACTCTCTCTGGTGTGTGTGTGCTCTGTGGGTTCTCTCCTGTTTTTCTATGTGTTCTCTCTTCAAGTGTCTACCGAAACAGAACAAAAGAACTCTATTTATACTACAGACACATACACACTTGACGAAAGCGACGAATCAGCATCATGGTCGACGAAACACACCTGTTTCGTCGACTTCAGGGCTGTTTCGCCAATGATGGGCTTCGGCCCAAAGCAGATAAGCCCAAGTCTTGTTTCGTCAACTTGTCTTAGCCCAAGGACTGTGATGTTAAGTCCAGTCCTTGTCTTGTCTCTTGTGTCGGCTTGAAGTCTTGTATACAACGGAGGAAAGTCGTCACAAAATAAGCCGAGCAAAGTCGCGTCCACCATCTCGAATCAAGTCGCGTCGAGTCGCGTCCATAAATATGTATCAACACAGGCAATAAATGAAACATTTGAACTAAACTGGCAAAAGTTCCCAAACCGCAGAGACTAAAATAAAATTTTACTCTAAAAATATATTTAGAAAAAGATTAAAAAGTACAAAAAATTAAAAATATATATGATGATTTATTTTTAAAATTTATGGTGTCTGCCTTCGAGAGATGAGTCGTGGGCGGTTGCCCGCTGTCCCCTCCCTGCCAGCCATAATATCACATTTTTTTGTAAATATATTGTCGATAATAACAACCTTAGTAAAAGAGTACAATTCAATCAAACACAATATCTTATCATCAAGATTTAAAAGGTGAATCCAAAAACAAGCTCATGCATCCGACCAGATAAAACCGATGTTTGTGCTTAGACAAATTTACCACTATATTATAAAAACAAAAATAATCAAAACCCTACAAGTTTTAGTTTTGGTGCACCCACAAGAAACGGGAGAAGCAATTTGGATTCTGCAATCCCCATCTCCTTCTTCTTTGCAGCCCATTCACTCAAATGATCTTCTAAACTCTTAGATTTCACTACTGTATTCATTCATAAAAAAAAGTTTTTGCAACTGCTAATGGGGGTACAACAAGACAATCTTACAAGATTGCACAACTCCAACAACAGGTTTGTAACTTATAAAGCCTAGAAAAATTAAATGCTGGAGCTACCCATATGGAAGTATTGCAATGTGATTATGTTTGTTCCTATTTTGAAGATTTTGTTGATTTGAAGAATAACGAATATGCGCTTGTTTGTGTGTGTGTCGGAGGGGTTGTAAATTGTAATGGTGTGGAGCTAAGTTTGAAAAAAATTATAATTGTGAAGAAGGTGGTTGTAATGGTGTGGAGCGAAGTTTGAAAAAAAAAAATATAATTATGAAGAAGGTGGTTGTTTACTAAACTGCCTTTTAATATTTTGTGAAATAATAAAATTATCAAAGAAATGCAGGAAAATTTTAAGGGCTATTCTGCCATTCCAAGTGTCTTTAACGGTAATAAATTTGTTTCTGTGTACTCATTTTTGGGCCAGTAAACGAACCGAACGAACACGAACATAGGCATGTTTGTGTTCGTTCATTTAACTTTAACCGAACACGAACACAAACACGAACATGTAATTGAACACATTTTTTTGTTCGTGTTTGTTCATTAAGAAATCGGGGATGTTCATGTTCGTTTTTGTTCGTTTGTTTAAAGCCTAAACAAACAGTTCACGAACACAAACAAACATAAACAAACATAAATTAATATGATCGAACAAACATAAACGAACACAAATGAACGTGTTTGAACAAATATAAACAAACACAATTTAACATTAGTGAACACAAACAACAAGTCTAATATATTACAGTTTATCAGAAAACACATCTAAATTTGGGTTCATAGATGCTAAAATTAAGTAGTTTTTTATATAAATATTAAGTAAATGATCGGTTATGATCTAAGAAAAAGATTATGAGTAGTTAGAAAAGCTAATATTCATTTAAATATAACTATTTAAGTATTTACTAAAATTTAAACAAACGTTCACGAACATAAACGAACGTTCACGAACATAAACGAACGTTCACGAACATTAATGAACGAACACGAGGTGTGTTCATGTTCGTTCATTTAACTAAACGAACAAAATTTTTGTTCGTGTTCGTTCATTTATTAAATAAACGAACATAAACGAACTTCCCGCCGAACAAGTTCACGAACAGTTTATGAACGTTCGGTTCGTTTACAGGCCTACTCATTTTCAGTTACACAAAATATACTTTTTTGATGTATTTTTAATTTAGTTTCTTAAAAAAAGAGTGCAATGATGAAAACAATAATCCAAAACACTAATACAAAATCAGGTATACATTATATGTATCGAATAATTTGATTTGTAAATAAACTAAGTTTTAATGTTAATTTAGCGTATTTCTATCTATTAAAGATTTTATCTTAAATATTGATGCACACAGAAGCATAATTATATAGCTCAACAAGCAAACCGTTTTATTCAAACGATTCGAATCAAATCAAGGGATGGCGACGATAAAATGTAAAGCTTCAATGTTTTAATCAAAATGATCAACTAAACAAACAACCATCAATACCTAAGTACTAGTAAAGAAATAATCAAAGAAACTAAGGTTCTGTTTGTTTTTGCTTAAAATGTCTGTAAAGAGCTTATGTCTGCGGGCGGGCAGACATAAGCTCTTGAAGACTGTTTGTTTAAAAAAAAAGAAGATCTTAAAATAGCTTTTAATATCTTCAAAAAAAAGCTATGTATAATAGCTTCATGATCTTCACACAGGCATCTGCAAGACCTTCTTCTTCCTCTTCTCCCCTGCCACCACCTTGACCTGCCACCACATCTCCGCCACCACCTCCTACCTCTCAGCCACCACCTCCACCACCACCATCGTCAAAACCCACCACCACCTCGACCTGCCCAAATCGACTTAAGACCGGAACCAAGCCGTATGTGACCAGCTTCATCGGAGAATGAGAGTCGTCACCGGAAAATAAAAATAGTAAACAGCACCTAAATCAACATAGCATAATAGTAAACATTTTAAGCAAAACTAGGATTGCGACCCGCCGTAATGCGGTGGGGATTCTTTAGTTATAACTAAGTCGATTTAGGACCCGCACGTTATGTTAAACATATCAGACGGGGAAAAATAGACGATGTAAAAACGTTCACCCACACACGCACGTTACGTCGTGTTAACTCGCAAAATTTAGAACAACACGTAAAAACGTTAAACCAAAGACGCACGTTGCGATGTGTTAAGTCACAAAATTTAGAACCAAGCATAAAACGAAAAATTTACGGAAAATGAAAACTATAAATGACCAAAGTTGAAAGTAAAAAAAGTTATGAGGATAGATTGCAAACGATAAAAAGTTTTGTGTTAAAATAAAAAAAATAGTTTTGGGTTAAAAGTAATTTATGAAATACTTTTGGGTGAAAAGTAAAAACAAATTAATTTTTTTGGAAAACCCTTATATGCATAACCATTTTTCTTTAAAAACCCCCAAAGCACACCTCGCGTTGCGGCTGGGCGTAAAACAGTGTCAAATAGTACTAATGTCACACAACCGTCATCGACCGCCAACGCCGACTCGACCTAGGATATGCGTTTTGCGACGAACCTGTCAAACATGGAAAAAAAGAGGTAAAAACGTTGAACCACACATGCACGTTGCGTCGTATTAACTCGAAAAATTTAGAACTATACGTAAAACGAAAATTTGCGAAAGATGAAAAGTATAAGTGACAAAAGTTGTGAAGTTAAATTGCAAATAATGAAAAGTTTTGGGTTAAAGTTAAAAAAACAAATTATGTAGGATTAAAATTGCAAAAGGTAAAAACATTTGGGTTAAAAGTGAAAAATCAACTATTTTTGAAAAATGCCCAAAGCACAATGTACAACTCATAATGCACATATAACTTGCCAATTTATATATGGAATAATAATATATAAAGTCGATCATATAAAGTTTCTTCTAGCTAGTTTCTATTATCTCTAATCTTCAACATGTAGCCATCTAACCATGATTACTTCTCACTATGAGCCAAACTGTGCATGCCATCAAATCAATTCCCAGATTAAAAGGCCCGTTGACAAGGACACAATTAAGCCATGTATGCTCGATCAACATCATACCTTCTAGGTGGGAAGAAGAATTTACCTCGAGTCTTAAACATTGCCCGAAATTCAGCCCACGAGTGCATGTCCACCCTTTCCAAGCCCAATAGTACCGAATCCGAACCTAATTGGCCGAACTCGAATAACCAAGAAACAAACCTGTAGCTTAAACTCCAACCCATGGACCTACCCCTACGGATGTAAGTACTAATGCATACAACCCAAACTTAGCGTTAATCTTAAGAAGAACATTGGCAAAGACAAAACCTTTAAACACCTGAGGTAGGGTTGGTGGTCCATTGCCAAAGTAAAAGGCTTTAAACACTATTTGTTTGGGAGGGGGAGGCCTTGAGTTCAAGTCCCACATGCAAATTTCCTATTAAAAAAAGGTAAAGTAGGGCCCACCATAACTAACCCCTCCACTCCACTCCACCCAACCCCTATCCCTTCCTTCCGTCTGCCGAGAAACCCACCCCAACCTTCACTGTGCACCTCCGAGCACCTCTACCCCCCCCTCACTGTGCACCACCATAACTTGCAAACCTCCAAACACACACACACACCCAACACACCCAAAAATATGGGGTCCTTGGTAAATCGCCATGACAAGAACCCCACCCAAACCTCCAAACCTACAAATCGCCAAAAATAAAGGGTCACGGGAAAATCACGAAGACCAAATGGTAAACGAAGAACGTGTTAAGCTTTTTTTCTATTTGGCAGACGGTTATTCCTAACATTGATGATGATTTGTTTATAAGAATTTGTTGCAACCGGTCACGGTGACAAAAAAAAAAAAAAAAAAAAAAAAAAAAAAAAAAAAAAAAAAAAACGGCTGGGCTATGTTTATTGCTCATTATGTGGGTGAGTTAAACAAATTGGTTAGCAAAAGCGTGGCTCCACGTTAGTGAAAACCCGATTTGTCACACCCCGATATTTCCACGTATTACAGGTGGGCCCGGTGGGGAGTATCGTGACGTAGTTGATATCATCATAGTCAAACAACACAAATTTAAATGCACAACAGAAGCAAAAGATAGATTTATTTCAACTGAATAAATTGTAATATTAAGTATCACAAAGTAGTTGAAACAGATCCACAGGCGGATCGAAGAAAAGAAAACATAGTTCAACAGACTTAAATGCATCCAAGCTTGCGAGACTCTTATTGATGCTAAGGAGAGGCCAGCCTATTACGAGTAGTACCTGCACTTAGCCTTTTTGGGAAAATACGTCAGTTTACACTGGTGAATACAATTTAACTGACTCATTTTGAAAAGGTTTAGAAAATTGATTTGAATGCACAAGGCACAAAACATTTTATAACTTGGGATAATTATTTATATATAAACTCATAAAAGAATTACATGTTTGTTATGCGTTCAGTTGCCCAGTTCATGCCCGGTTAAAGATTAATAGACACACCACATAGTTTAGTCCCGCGGTGAGTTATTCTCGTAACCGACGGTTATACCTTATTAATTATAAATGCACTGATGGGTGTACGCCTACACCCATGTGCTAAGCTCGTGGCCATTCTATGAATGATGCCAAGGATATACGGGACATGGTCATTAAACCCCAAAGGCGTTAAGCAAACAAAACCAAATTTTTAAACGGGTCATCTCGATAATATTCAACCACCAAATGATTAAAGTCGAATGCCCGACCAAGCGGTATTTTATATACCGTACCCCAAGCCCGTATAAGGGAAAATAAGTTAAAAGTATTTACATTTGCAAGAAATAATCACAATAAGCAAGTGCACGTAGCTTTTACCGGGTCTCCTATTTTGGAACGAAGGTTTATAATAACCTATTAGATTCCTAACGGCTCTTTAATTTAGCCTAAGCTTAGACCGGTTAGTTTTAAAGATAGATATGGTTCAAACGCATGATTAACCGAAGACCGGAATAGAATGTGATTTAGACCCGACAAGTTTGGAGACTTGTATAATATGGGTAAACTAAACACATTCTGGATTTTGAGACAAAAAATGATAAGGTTTGACCTGTTTTGGTCAATTTATGCAAACTAGTTACATAAACCGAACCGAACGCGAATAATGCGTAACGGGTAACCATAAGAGTCATATACCGGTTTCCTAAGTTAATATGACTTAAATATGTTGTGACATCAGTAAGATATATTCTATTATGCCCAAAATGATTTTAAACTCAAACTATGCCCCGTAAGGGCATTTTGGTCATTTAAAAGTTTATAAAAGAGTTTAAATAGTAATCTGAGTTACAGGTCTGATTTAATCAGTAATTATACTTAATTTAATAAGTTATAACAGTAGGGTATCATATATATGTGAAATTTATTGATTATAACCATACTATGCACCGTAGGGGCATTTTGGTAATTTCACATAAGCCTAAAAGGTCAAAACTGGAAATCTGAGTTTCAAACTTTTGCTTACTGTTAAAATATAAAAATTTACTGAAAATATCAGTAGGCATCAAACCTTATATGTTTAAAATAGTTTTAATACATACTATGCGTTAAAAACGCTTAAAAAGGCGATTTGGAGCCATTTCCGGGTTTTTAAAGGAAAGCTGATATTTTTATTATTCCAGAAGGCTCAAAAAATTTTATTTATCATATTAGATCAGTATAAAAAGGTTTGGTATCAAAAGGATTTGTAAAACTCATTTTATAGCCCAAAAGGGCAAAATCGACAATAACCGAATTAAGCTTAGAACCCTATGTTATGCTCAACCTAAAAAATAAATAAAAATCCTCAAAAATCCCAAAATATTATTTTATATTAGTAGGTAAAAAGTTTGATATCAAAAATTGGGTTTAGATATGCTATATGCTAATTATGCCATTTAATTACTAAAAAGCTTCTTATTTACGCTAATGAGCATAACTCCTAATCTAGACCTCAAACTGATGTCAAATTTTAGGGACAAGTTTATAAATCAGTAACTAAGGTGTCCACTCTTTTACATTTTAAAAAATCACATTTTAAGGTCATATGGGCATAATAGTCAACACTTAAGCAATTAACGGAAACATGCATGTGAATCGGATAACTAATGAATCAAGTTGTATAATAAGTTTTGATAAAGTATGAGAAAGTTATGACAATATTCGTATACGAGGGGTTAAAAGCGTTAATGTTGAAATTTATGACTTTTCGGGTGATCACAAAGTTAACCAAGGACTTGCCAATGTTTAAACATGTCATGGAGCCCTTAAAAGTAAGGTTAGAGGGCCAAAAGTGCAAGAAATAAGCTTAAAACCAAGTTTGGAAGGACCAGGGACCTAAAGTGCAAATAATGAAACTTGTTTGGTTGGTTCTGGGGAGCCATTCCAGGCGCGTAAACCCCCTGGGGTTTCTTACGCGGGGCGCCTCAGCATGCCAGCGACAGAAACTTTGGACAGGTGCCTGTTAAGGCTGTGTAACCGACTTTAATCCTTGTTTTTACATACCAGAGGCTGCACCAACAAGTTTTCATGAATAGGGGGCACTTGTCTTGATCTGGAAACATCAGTAGACTATCTTGGCATGATCCTATGTGATTTAGTTTGCTATATAAGCATCCTACTAGTTGCAACATTGAACTCATTCATTTGCAAAGTTCACAAGACTCATTTCTGGAGCTCCTCTGATCAGCAACATGCTTTCTTAAGATCCCTAGTCATGCTTAGGACTCTTGTAAGTGTCCTTAACCCTTCCTAATTAAGTTTAGCTTAGTTAATTAGCTTAAAGTCAAACCGTCGTAATTAAGGTTTGACTTCGAGATTAATCAATAATTGTCCAGTCAAATATCGAATTAAAAATACCTATGAGTTGGTAATTAGGTGGGTAATAAACCCTTAAAAGGGTACCCTCTGATTCCCACTCTAACTAGGTCAATTGTCGGGTCAAAGTTAATCCTAAAAAGTCAACAGAAAGCTTATTTTCAAATTAATGCATAATTAGCAATGTAGAAGCCATGCAACCTGTTTTATCAATAAAATAACTTGGTAATTAATGTAAGAACATGTCTAAACATGTTCACCCCAACAATTTTCAGTTTAGGCTCGGTTCGGGACCGAAAGTCGCATAGTTTGACTTCTGCTTTGACTTTCAATTCTGACCCATTTGAGCATAGTTTAGAAATGCCTTAGAGCTTATTTAGGACTAGGTTTCATGTTAGTATAACCCTCTGTCATACTTTATCAAAACCTTGTGAAATTTTTAGCACACATTCTAGTGAGCATAATTTGTCATTACAAAGCTTTGGGTTTGCTAAAAGGTCACTCAGAGGTATACGTTAAACATGTTGACACATTTAACCCCCTGTAGTTTGTAATTCCTCACTTTCTTTCACAATTAGCTTCGTATGATCCATGATTTATTCGTTTAAGGGTATAAACATTGTGTAGGGCTATTGTGAAGTAAATTTATCCATTGTTGACACTTTGAACCCTTATATTCACATACTTTCTCTGTTTGTCAACTTTAGTCCCTCTAAAGTATTCTTTCACACGTTCAAAGCTTATGACACGTGTCAATACATTATTGGACATGAATTTTCGAGGTGTTACATCCTCACCCCCTTAAAAGAAATCTCGACCTCGAGATTTACTGAAATAAATAAGGGTATTTTTCTTTCATTGTGGATTCTACCTCCTACGTGTACTCGGGACCTCTGCGGGCATCCCATTTAACCTTTACAATAGGCACATGCTTCCTCCGAAGCTTCTTAACCTGTCGATCCTCAATCGACAAAGGTTTTTCCACAAATTTCAAGCTCTCCTCTATGTGCACATCTGTATGTGGTATGACTAGCGATTCATCTGCTAGACATTTCTTCAGATTGCAGATGTGGAATACATTGTGAATACCACTGATCTCTTCAGGTAAGTTTAACTTATAAGCCACTGTTCCTACACATTCGATAATCTCGAATGGTCCTATATACCTTGGGCTTAACTTACTTTTCTTACTAAATCGCATCACCCCCTTCCAGGGTGATACTTTAAGCAGAATCTTATCTCCAACCTCAAACTTCAGAGGTTTCCGCCTTTTATCAGCATAACTTTTCTGCCTATCCCTGGCAGCTTTCAGGCGGTCACGAATCTGGACAATCTTGTCCGTCGTTTCAAAAACTATGTTAGGTCCTGATAACTGAGCTTCCCCTACTTCTGCCCAACAAATAGGCGTTCTGCATTTTCTACCATATAATGCCTCAAAAGGCGCAGTCTGAATGCTTGTATGGTAGCTATTGTTATAAGAGAACTCGACCAACTGCAGGTGGTTATCCCAACTACCACCTAGGTCAATTACACATGCACGAAGCATGTCTTCCAAGGTTTGAATGGTACGTTCACTCTGCCCATCTGCCTGAGGATGGTAAGCCGTACTAAAATTTAAGCGCGTGCCCAAAGACTGTTGGAAACTTTTCCAAAAATGTGATGTGTATCTAGTATCCCTGTCCAAGATAATAGATACTGGTACACCATGCAGCGATACAATCTTATCTACGTACAATTGGGCTAACATGTCGGAGCTGTAAGTTTCCTTAATGGGTAGGAAATGTGCTGACTTAGTCAGTCTATCAACTATCACCCAAATAGTATCATTTCCTTTCTTGGTCTTTGGCAACTTGGTGATGAAATCCATTGTCACCATTTCCCATTTCCAGGTGGGAATTTCAGGCTGTTGTAGCAATCCTGACGGCTTTTGATGTTCAGCTTTGACTTGCGCGCATGTCAAACATATAGCTACATAGGCAGCTATAGACTTCTTCAAGCCTATCCACCAACAATTTGCATTCAGATCCTAGTATATCTTATCAGCTCCAGGATAAACGGAATATTTAGAATTGTGGGCTTCCTGGAGGATGACATCCCGAAGTCCTCCATAAACTGGAACCCATATTCATCCATTTAACCTCAGGATTCCGTCCTTGCCATAGGCTAACTGTTCTTCAGTTACTCCTAGCTTTTCACCAGGATAGTTAGCCTCTAGCACAGCTTCCTTTTGTGCAGCGAACAACCTTTCATTCAAACTATTCTTTATCTCAATGCTCTTGGCATTGATTCTTATAGGCTTCACTCTCTCCATCCTGCTTAAAGCATCGACAACCACATTTGCCTTGCCTGGATGGAATCTTATCTCACAATCATAATCATTCAAAGTTTCCATCCAACGTCGCTGCCTCATGTTTAAATCCTTCTGATTAAACAAGTGTTGAAGGCTTTTGTGATCAGAATAGATCACACACTTGGTTCCATACAAATAATGCCTCCACAGTTTTAGTGCGAATACAACGGCACCCAACTCTAAATCATGGGTGGTGTAATTCTTCTCGTGCACCTTTAACTGTCGTGAAGCATAGGCAATGACCTTGCCTTTCTGCATAAGCACACATCCCATCCCGGTGTGTGATGCATCACAATATACTACGAACTCATCAATTCCATCAGGCAACGTTAATACGGGAGCATTGGTTAATTTCTGCTTCAAAATATCGAAGGATTCTTGCTGCTTAGGCCCCCACTCAAACTTGCTATTCTTGCGAGTGAGTAGAGTCAGGGGTGCTGCAATTCTTGAGAAGTTTTCGATAAATCGCCTGTAGTATCCTGCCAGTCCTAGAAAGCTGCGAATCTCCGTAGGCGTCTTCGGCTCTTGCCAGTTCATAATTGCTTCAATCTTAGCGAGATCTACTTGGATACCACGCTCACTAACAACATGTCCAAGGAATTGGACTTCACGAAGCCAAAATTCACACTTTGAAAATTTGGCATAGAGCTTTTCTTGATGAAGCAGTTTCAGAATGCAATGGAGATGCTTCTCATGGTCAGCTTGACTCTTCGAGTAGATGAGAATGTCGTCGATGAAGACGATGATAAATTTATCTAGATAAGGCTTGCAGACGTGATTCATGAGATCCATGAACGCTGCTGGTGCATTAGTGAGCCCAAAAGGCATCACTAAGAACTCGTAATGACCATAACGAGTCCTAAACGCAGTCTTGTGTACATCTTCCTCCTTGACCTTCAATTGATGATAGCCTGACCTCAAATCAATCTTTGAGAAGTAACTTGCCCCTTGTAGCTGATCGAACATATCGTCGATCTTGGGCAAAGGATACCTATTCTTGATAGTAACCTTATTAAGCTCACGATAATCGATGCACAGACGCATCGACCCATCCTTCTTCTTGATAAATAGGATTGGCGCTCCCCAAGGAGATGAGCTAGGTCTAATAAATCCTTTGGCTAGCAATTTATCTAGCTGCGTCCTGACGGGTGGTCCATAGGACAACCCTTAGTGATGTTAAAAGACGAATTTACCCTTCACTTGGTCGCGTAATTATCTTGAATTAGATAACTACAGTTGCATATGTTTCAGGTACACTTTGGAGCTTAAAATGGAAAAAACGCAGCTTTGGACGGTTTGGAATGGAATGGGTCGTGCATGGAATGAAAGAAGAAACAAAACCCAACATTCAGGGCTCCACCGTAAATTACGGTAGCCACCGTAATTTACGGTGGCCCTGAAACTCGTATTTTCCTGCCGTAACTCAGTAGCATATGGCCGTAACAACTTTTGGTCCACCGTAACTTACGGTGGTACCGTAATTTACGGTGGACATGACGGACAAAAGTGTAACTGCCCATTAAAACAGTTTTTAGTGGTGTCTTTTGGGATATGTCATCATTGGACGTTTTCTTATCATCTTGGGGGCGATTTTGGCTGGTACTACCTTGTTCTAAACATTTAGTTCTTGTTTTTGATTCGTATGAACTTGAATTTGGATGTTATGATGATCAACCGAACAATGTCCGGCTAAATTTATGGTGATCATCCTAGGTTGAAGGTTTGTCTAAGACATTTGTGTTTTGATTCTTATTTCTAGAATAATAGACTTGCTATGATGGTTTGTTTATTATGGTGTGTTGTTTGCTTGTTCGTAAATTGTTAATTTGTATGTTAATCTTAGTCTAAACCATACGTTCTTGGTGCCGTTGGCAATCGAGATATCATGGGCAGAATTAGGATTGAGTATTGATTAATTGGTCATCGGGTAACAACCTCGCGTTCTAGGAATCTGAGTACTTAAGTTCCCTTTTATCACAACAAGTAATAACACATGAACCATGTCTATGTGGTTCTTTCTAGTTGAATATTAACATGAATGTCAAAGCAAACCGGAAACTTAGGATGGTCATTTATCTCTAAATTGTTTACAAAAATCAATTCTCAATTCACAATTTAATTAGTAATCTTAGTTTTAAAAATCAAACAAACAATCCAACTCTCTGGATTTACTTTTTATTGCAATTAGTTTAATCTTAGTTAACTTAGATACTCTTCTAAGTAACACATATTCCACAAACTCCCTGTGTTCGATACCCACTTACCGCTAGCTATTAGTAGTAATTGGATTAAATTTGAGTGTGACCACGACATCACGTCAAATTTTGGCGCCGTTGCCGGGGAGTAGTGCGCAACGTGTGTTATTTTTGTTCTTTTTAAGTTTGTTATTTTTCTAGTTTACGCTGGGTGTGTTAGTGTGCAGGTATTTACAGGTGCATGCGTACTAGAAGCTCTCACAAGCTTTCACCATTAGCATTTGATCCGGAAATCGAACGAACTTTGCGAGCAAACAGGATTTTGTTAAGGGAAAACACAATTAGCGGTTCACCAACAACACCAATTACACCGATTACACCACTTCGTTAGGGGTGAGCAAATTAACCACCATAACCGATAACCGAACCATAACCGACATAACCGAACCACTAATAACCGATAACCAATATAACCAATGGTTATGGTTATGAAACTTTGTATAACCGCTCAATCGGTTATGGTTATGAAGCTTTGGTTAACCGAATATAACCGAAACCGAACCGAAGTTGTGATGTTAACTTTATATAATAGATTTATGTTTTACAAAACCATATAGAGGGTTTTTACTAAGATAAAAGTATGTTAGTAACAAAATGATCTTGATGTAGATGTCATTTATTATGATAAAGAACTAAGATGTTATGGCCATAATTGTTTTTGTTTGAGAATTACCTTATTAAAAAGAACTCTAAATCGGTAGTTTAACCAAAAAGTTTAGTCTTCGTTATCTTATAAAATAAGCTCAAGCTAAGTTCAAATCGTGCACAACCCTATTTATTTCAAACCTTGCTTGGTTACTTAACCTAAATTAACCAAAACCGAACCATAACCGACTTCATAACCGATTAACCATAACCGAAGTTTGGTTATGGTTATGGTTACCAAAACTCCATAACCGAACTAGCGGTTATGGTTATGGTTAATAGTAAAAACCGACCCAAACCGACCCATGCACACCCCTAGGATCCACCACAACCACCGTCCACTACGGGTGAACCTGTACCACCGTTTATACCAACAGCCACTCAACCTTCACCAAATACCACCATTCCAACCACTACCACCGAACCTACCTTACTTCAAAATGTTACACCAACTAATACTACACAACCCATTACCACTCAAGAAGAACCATCCATTACTTTTAACCCTTCCTCTACCATTCCACCATTGTCTCACTTCTTTCCTGGTGCGGGTCAATCATATTCAAATTATACTATTGCACCAAATTCGACCATTGTCCATGCCACTTCTACTTTTAGACCATAGAACCAGTCGGGTTTTCAATACTCGACTCTTCCATTTGGGCAATCTTCGGGAATTCAAGGAGATGGTTATGATAAGGGATATGAGGATTTTGAGGGTTATGATGAAGATGGGTATGCTTATGGAGGTGATGGAGATCAAGGGGAATTCGGTTTTATGCAAGGCCAACCGCAAGGAATGCCAAGTGTTGGTGGAGTGCCACAACAACAACAACTCATACCATAACACATTAGGCCGAGGCCACAAGGGCCACATGTGCAACATCCCATACCATTGCAACAAGTTCGGCCACAAAATGCACGCCCACAATTTCAAAGGCCAATTCAACACCCACCGATGCCACAACAACAATTTCAACAACCATTGGCACCACAAGGGCATATGCCAAGACCAATGGGTCCTATGCGTCCAAGGGGTCGGTTGGGTGTACCAAGAAGGCATCTTAGAGAACATGCATGAGGTATTGAAGCACATTTTAGGCCGGTGATTACTCACAATCCTTCACCGGTAGTTATTCCTCACAACAACCAAGGAAGAACTTTTGAAGTGAGAACAAATTCTTTGCAAAGTTTGCCGAAATATAAGGGTCTAGAAATGGAGGAACCATATTTCCATTTGGAGGCTTATGACTCAATTTGCAATACTCTTGGGAGTTAAGGTTTTTCGACCGATGATGTCAAGTTAGTTTTGTTCCAATTTTCTTTGGAGGATAAGGCAAAGAAGTGGTTCTACACTTTGCCTTCAGCATCTATTTATACTTGGGGGGAAATGCAACAAATTTTCTTAGATGAGTTTTACACCGCCCAAAAGACAAACAATGCTAGGAAGGGGTTGAGGAGTTTTCAACAACAACAAGGCGAAATGTTTCATGAAGCCTTTGAGCGTTTCAACATGATGATCAAGAATTGCCCTCATCATGAAATTGAACTTTGGGAGTTGATGAATGCCTTCCACGAGGGGTTATGTGCCGAAGATGCTCGTGATTTAATGTCTATTACAAATGGGACGTTTGGCACAAACTACGAGCATGACGATTGGGAGTTCTTGGAGCAAATGGCAATTACATCAAAGAGGAAAGCTCAAGCATCAAGGAGAGCACGACCGGCCGTTACCCGAACACAAGTGCATGCGGTTGACGATGGTAATGTTTAAACCTCTAATCAAATTTATGATGTTTGTGCTATTTGTAATGAAATAGGTCATGCGGCTGAAAATTGCCAAGGAGCGGTAGAAGGGCAATATGAGGAAGTTCATGTGGTACAAGGTCAAGGAGGGGGTGGTAGAAACTATAACATGAATTCCAATACTTACCACCCCGGGTTAAGGAACCACCCAAATTTCCGATATGGGAACCCTTTAAATCAAGCTAACCTGAACTTTCAAGGTAGTCAAGGTAACTTTGGTTCGCGCCAACCTTATAACAATCAAAGTGGATACCGAGGTGGGAACAACCAAGGATATCAAAGGCAATATCAAACGGGTCAAGAACAAAGGGGGTCTTCGGGTGGAAATGAGATGATGGATATGTTGAAGAGTATGCAAGCGGAAATGCAAAAGAGAAATCAACTTGATGAAGTTCGAATGCAAAAAGACGAAGTTCGTGACAAGAGTATCCAATCACTAACAACCCAAATGGGTCAATTAGCAACCGATGTGGCGGAATTGAAGAAAAAACAAGGGTCAACTTCCAAGCGACACCAAGGTAAATCCTTCACACGGTTCGTCAAGAGGTAACAATGTTAATATTAGTCATGTTAGTGTATTGAGAAATGGAAAAGAATTTAAATCAAATTTGTCACCGGAATTGGTTGAGTGGGTAGTTGAGGATGTCACGGGTAATGAAAGTGACGATGAGGTTTCACCGGTTACACCTAAACAATCAAATGTTAACAAACCGGGGTTGGGTGAAAATGAAAAAAGTAAAAAAGTTGAGGGGAACCGAGTCGAGTCCCGTTTCCATCGGCTTTACTTGACCCGGGCAGGAAGAATTTTATTGCATCAAGAGGTCCCCAAAAAGAAGAATTGTGGGACATGTTTAAACAAGTAAAAATCAATCTTCCACTACTTGATGTAATAAAACAAGTACCCGCTTATGCTAAATTTCTTAAAGAATTATGTACTCAAAAAAGGCAACAAAAGAAGAAAATGCCTAAGCGGGTAGACTTGACCGGGCAAGTAAGTGCGGTTTTGAACGGGGAGCTTCCCCCTAAGCTCAAAGATCCGGGGACGCCATTGATAAATATACAAGTTGGTAATTTTCAAATGGCAAAGGCGTTACTTGATCTTGGAGCCGGGGTGAGCATTTTACCGGGGGGCTTATATGACCAATACGACTTTGGTCCGTTAGCAAGAGTGGAGACCACGGTTGTTTTGGCCGATTTGTCTCATAAGTTACCCCGGGGGATGGTTCAAAACGTGATTGTGAAAATTGATGAGTTTTATTACCCGGTTGACTTTTTAGTCTTGGACTACTCATTCGCGGACCCAAAACAACAACAAAATGTTATTTTGGGTCGGCCATTTTTGAGCACCGCGCATGCTGTGATCGATTGTAGATTTGGTACAGTCGATATGACTTTTGGAAATCGAAAAATGCGCTTGAATGTTTTTACTAACAATTCTAATGATGTTGGTGTTGATGAGTGTTTCATGGCAGATTTAGTCGATGGATGCAACCCGCACGAGTACGAGGAGGATGGCATAGATATTTGTTTGTGTGATTTTTCTGAACAGGTACATGCATGTGCATTAGGGGTTGAAGAAGAAAAGCAAGATGCTATGGCTTTGAAGGAAGGTCGACCGCCATGGACTCACCAATTTGAAAGTTTGCCGGTGGAAATAAATTCGGGTACTAGACCATCATTGGAAGAGCCACCAAGGTTGGAGCTCAAAGACTTGCCAAGCCATTTGAAGTATGCATTTTTAGGGGATAATGACACATTACCGGTCATTATTGCCTCTAATTTAGAGATGGCGCAAGAACGAGCTTTGTTGGAAGTTTTGAAGGAGAACAAAGGAGCTATCGGATGGACGATTGCCGATCTCAAAGGAATTAGTCCATCTATCGTTATGCATAAGATTATCACCACCGAAGATGCAAAACCGACACGAGAAGCTCAAAGGCGATTGAATCCAAATCTAAGGGAGGTAGTAAAGAAAGAGGTAATAAAATGGTTGGATGCGGGAATCATCTATCTGATTTCGGATAGCGCTTGGGTGAGTCCCACCCAAGTTGTGCCTAAGAAGGCCGGTATTCAAGTAGTCAAAGATGAAAATGGTGAACAAGTTGCCACCCGATCGGTTACCGGGTGGCGTGTATGTATTGACTACCGTAAACTGAATGCCGCCACTTCTAAGGACCATTTCCCGCTACCTTTTATTGACCAAATTATTGAAAAATTATCGGGTAAAAAATATTACTATTTTTTGGATGGGTATTCGGGTTACAATCAAATAGCAATACACCCGGATGACCAACACAAGACCACCTTCACTTGTCCATATGGCACTTTTGCCTTTCGGCGAATGCCATTTGGCTTGTGCAATGCACCGGCAACTTTCCAACGATGTATGATGATTATTTTCTCGGACATGGTTGGAGAGTCGCTTGAAGTGTTTATGGATGACTTTTCCATTTTTGGCACTAGTTTTGAATCTTGTCTCAACGAATTACAAAATTTTTTAAAAAGATGTGTTGAGAAAAATTTAGTGCTTAGTTGGGAGAAAAGTCATTTTATGGTGCAAGAGGGCATTGTGTTGGGTCATGTGATATCGGAGAGGGGCATGGAAGTGGATAAGGCAAAAATACGGGTAATATCATCATTGCCACCACCGAAAAATGTTAAAGGGGTAAGATCATTTTTGGGACACGCGGGGTTCTATAGACGTTTCATAAAAGGTTTTAGTGTTATCACCAAACCTTTATGCAATTTGTTATTAAAAGATGTCCCATTTGATTTTACTAATGAGTGTATGCAAGCTTTTACTGTTTTGAAGGAACACTTGGTTAAAGCTCCCATCTTGCAACCGCCGGATTGGTCAAAGCCATTCGAGATCATGTGTGACGCAAGCGACACTACTATTGGTGCAGTTTTGGGTCAACGGGTTGATAGGAAACCGGTGGTAATTTATTATGCGAGCAAGACTTTATCCGAGGCGCAACTGAATTACACCACAACCGAGAAGGAATTATTAGCGGTGGTGTATGCTTTGGATAAGTTTCGCTCGTATATTTGGGGGAGTAAAGTTGTGGTATATTCGGATCATAGTGCGGTTCGATACTTGATGGAGAAAAAAGACGCTAAGCCCCGTTTGATTCGATGGGTATTATTGTTACAAGAGTTCGATTTAGAGATCCGAGACAAAAAGGGAAGTGAGAATGTAGTGGCGGATCACTTGTCTTGGATCCCGGTGGAAGGAATTGATGATGTGAGTGAAATAAACGAGAGGTTTCCCGACGAGCAATTTCTAGCCGTTTCCACTTTTGTTGCACCGTGGTATGCTCATTATGTAAATTACTTAGCCACGGGTGCCATCCCAAATCATTGGACCAAGAAGCGAAGACAACAATTTATGGTCCAAGTGAAGCAATACATTTGTGATGAACCGGATCTTTTCAAGATCGGGCCGGATCAAGTTATTCGGAGGTGTGTGCCCGAAACAGAAGTGTTGGAAATTTTGACCCATGCTCATTCATCCGCATGTGGAGGTCATTTTAGTGGGCACAAAACGGGCTATCGGGTTCTCTCATGTGGGTTTTATTGGCCCATAATTTTCAAAGACGTGTGTGAGTTTGCAAGAAATTGTATAAATTGTCAAAAGATGGGAAGCATTTCAAAGAGGGATGAGATGCCATTACAACCAATCTTGGTTGTAGAAATATTCGATGTTTGGGGCATTGACTTTATGGGCCCCTTCCCGAATTCGAATGGCTTCCTATATATTTTGGTAGCGGTGGATTACGTCTCAAAATCGATTGAAGCCATTGCAACAAGAACAAATGACCACTCGGTTGTTTGTAAGTTTGTTCAATCCAACATCTTCGCCCGTTTCGGCATTCCGAGGGTTATCATAAGTGATGACGGTTCGCATTTCAAGAACTTTAACTTTGGGAAATTATTGAAGCGATATAGTGTGAATCACCGGATTGCCACACCTTACCATCCGCAAACGAGTGGACAAGTCGAAGTGTCCACCCGTCAAATAAAAGAAATCCTTATGAAGACGGTGAGAACAGATAGAAAGTGTGACAACCCTCACTAAACCAAGTATCTGTACGACTTAATTAATAATTAATTACTGCTTAATTACTGTGCTTACTTGAAGTTGTGGATAAACTGCTACTTGAATGCTGATACATGTACTTACTTGCATCATACTTTACTTGCTGTCACTCCATGTTTTGCTTACAGCACCTTTGTGACAACCTTGATGCACCAAAAGCACAGTAGCACAATGAACGGATAACCTATTAAACGTGCTGTCATAACTAGCACCAGGCAGGTACTGCCTCTAAGGCCTGTAAGAGCTTGAGATAGTTTGCTACACTAGTGGTGAGTGTAGGGATAGAAGGGTTGTACAACTGCGTCACTAGGAATGAGATTACAGTGACCGGATGTGCCTAAAACGTACTCTAGGTACAAAATTCAGCTTTTAGCTAACTAATAAAGTGCCAAAACATGAGGAAAAACATTACTAGACACTTTCCAAATTGTCGGGAATAAGTTGTGTCACTAAAAATCATAATAACGACACTTTAAAGCATTGTTAAGCACTTTAACGGATTAATATCCAATCAAACAACCGGACTTTACCCGGAACACAAAAATATTGCCATTTACATTGTTTCTCTTTTTCTAAGCCAGTTAGGGTCCCCGAGTACCCTAACACCCGTTACAACTTACTATATGATAGTAACCAAGTTAACCTCCCAATTATCTAACTAATGTCTAACTATCTAGTTGAAATGGAACCATAGACCCCCCCTTCCAACGAAACCGTCCCCAAGGGGACACCCCTTTGTACTTTCAAGATTATAATAATCTTGTTGTTTAATATCTTGGTGACATGAGAACCATTGGGTAATTAACATAAGGTTTATCTATAAGTAACAAGCATAGTCCATCATATTCACTAAACCACAAAACTCCCCCTCTCCTCTCTATAAGCTCTCGGCCGAACACCCACACAACCATCCATCCATCGTCGAGTTTTGATCTTGCCATTCCAAGCTTACACAAGTGTTAAGGATCTCATACAAAGGAGCTCGGTGCATTCGGAACGCGAAGGACCTCACCCTATTGCTTTTATCCACTCATTCTTCGACTTGTTTCTTCCCTAGCCTTGAGCTAGTAGTAAGTGGCTTTAAACACACTCTCGAACTATTTTAAAGTGGTTAAAATAATATATGACGGTTAAAACTCATGAACTTACGTGATGATATGTAAAAGTCTACTAAAATGTTAAAAATGTTGGTTGATAGCACAAGGGTTGTGTAAATCTTGTAAGATTTGTTTTGTGTGATTATTTAGTGCCGATCTATGATGTGGTAGCTCGGATCATCATCTAACCCGGATTAGTCATGATCAAGAATCATGGCATAGAGTTTGTTTAAGTGAACAAAGGGTTAAATGATGAAACTCTACCACACACTAAACATGAACTTGTGTAAAATCGACTTTACTTGCGAAATAGTGTATAAAACTAGTAGATCTACGGATCTACAAGCGGTATTTTCAAAGGACCAAGGGTCAAAGAAATCTTATTTTCTAAAACCAGATTTTACAAGAACAAGAATGATTTTTAAACACACAAGTGTGTAAACACTTGTGTAACACTAAGTTTCGACAAAGAACTAGTTTTGTCAAATTTTACAAGAAGTTGTAAAGATGGAATTTCTTTAAAAACGAGACTTTCAAGTAACCGAATCGATCTATACAAAGATCCACTAAAAGTAATGGAAAGATACTACATATTTTGGAAAAACCACAAGTTCATGTATTTCTGCGATCATATCTATTTTAACTAGTTGAATATTGTTTATTGTTGATTGAGGAAATTGTTGATTTGGATTTTAAAAGAAAATGATACGCTTGAAAGCGTGGCCACCTCCAGTTACAGGGGAAACTCTGGCGAAATTTTTCCAAAAACCTAACACTTGAAAATATTTTCATCACAAGTGTTAGAAATACATCTTTAACTTGTTTTCAAAGACCTAAATTTCGCCATGATTCTGTTTACAAAATTTCTAAGTGTCGGAGGTGGGATTTTCACAAAATAAAACCTGAAATATATATATTTAGAATATATGTTTTTCATAGCAACACTTGTGAATTTCTATGATTATTTTGTGAACTATACGAATATTATTTTTAGAATAAAAATAATATTACCAAATGTTGACGATTCCAAAATAATACGAACGCCTTCACAATAATTATTCAAGTTACACCGGTAGTATTTTTACCACCTGAACTTTACAATGTAACTTACGTATTTTCGGAAAAGTTATTATTTTGAAAACTATATGGAATAAAGTATAATATTTTTGGGAAAATTATTTATATTTTGGGAAGTAAAGTATTTTTGGACAAATGGAATAAAATATATTAAGTGAGACTTAATAATGAATTTCGAAGTTTACGAACACGCATGTATTAAATCCCCCATCATTGGGAAGGAGAATAATTACCAAGTATTTACAAAAATATAAACACGAAATAGTTGTCTAACTATTTCCCAAAAAAACTTAAACCCTAAGCTAAGGCACGACCATCCGTCTAATAGAGTTAGTACGTGTAGGTCGTCGCACAGCTGCTTGATTAGGAGATATAGTTGGTAGAGACGCACCACTGTGAGTTCATGTCCCCCTTTTCTCTAACTGTTTTCAGTTTTCTAAACTGCGGGGGTGAAATACATGTTACTATGATTACGAGTACTTTTACATGGTATGGTTAGCGTAAGGAGGGTTATTATTCAGATCATGTGAGTGGGTAGGCAGAAACTTGAGGCCATTAATCCTCAGGGTAGGACCGAGAGGCAGGAGCGGTAGATCTATCTGGGTGTAGCGAGCCCAGCCCCAGGCCCAAACAGAACGGACCTCGGGGTGACTTTGTACCCAACGCATAAATCTGCTAGGTTTGAGTCTTCCTACTTGCACTTCACACATATCAATGGCCTTGCAAACCATTGGTGATCTCTTTTTCCTTATTTGCTACATACCAGGGTTTTTATACATACAAAGGTTTATTTACTCACTTACACATGAACTCGCTCAACATTATTGTTGATTTTCCAACTTACATGTATTTCAGGGAATTAAAGATCTGGCGCGGTATGTTGTGTTTTCCCGCTGCATATGGGTTCCGAGGTCATCCCGGTTTAGGAAATGTGACTTTTTCCTAGACGAGTCACAAATCTTAAACTGCGTTTTATTCATGTTGATGTTTATGTCTTTCAAAACAATGTTTTATGTTATGGTGTTGTAGTCCCTAAGACAATGTTATGTTACTTCGGTTTTAAAACTTAAATCTATGGATGATCTTGCATGGTTTTTATTTCATATAGCTTGTTGTGATTAAGCTATGGTATTAAGAAGTCACACCAAATTAACCACGCTTCCGCAAAGCCAGGGTGTGACAGCTTGGTATCAGAGCTCTGATCATAGCGAACTAGGATTCCTTCTCGAGTCTAGACTATGATCACTAGGGCTCTCACGAAAACATTTTTACACTGCATACCACTCAAGTCCAGATCCAAAAATTTTTACAAACAAATGTTGAGCACATTTATTTATTATTTATAGGCTCAGTCTGGGAGGCTGAGGCTCGGTCTGGAAGACCGAGGCTCGGTTTAGGAGACCGAGGTAGTTGCCTAGTAGGACTAGGGAGAGCAGTCTAAGAGGCTGGGAGAATAGGCTAGTGGGACTAGGAAGAGCAGTCTGAGAGGCTGGGAGAATTTGGCTAGTAGGACTAGGAAGAGCAGTCTGAGAGGCTGGGAGGCTAGTGGGACTAGGAGAATTATTTGATTGCTTACTTGGTGACTAATGTGCTTGTATGATTGATTATTTGTACATATTTGTGTTTGTGTTACAGACACCATGGACTCGCCCGGCACAGGTGATTCGGATACCACAGGCCCTAGACCCATAGTATCAGACGACTTAGAGTCTTCAGAGCACGAGGTCCACACATCAGATGTTACCAGCACAGACGAGGACGACTTTCAGCCCTTTGCGCTGCCCGACGCTGTCGATGAGCCCGCTGATGGTCCTTTTGCTGGGTAACTACCACTCGTAGAGATCCCTGCTCCCATACCTTTGGCCGTTTATCCTGCTTACGATATGCTCCTCGACGCCGACGTTGACGACGACGTCGATCTATTTGATGATGAGCCCCTGGAGGACGATGTCGAGGGCGAGGCCCTTCTAGCTGACGGTGGTCTTTTGTTACTCGCAGATGCTCCAGCTGAGGAGTCACCTGCACACTCACCCCCTCCAGACTCCTTCGAGTCTGTGGCCTCCGCACCGTCACACACTCGGAGCGCACAACACTATTCACACGGTTCAGATCCTGACAGGGCATCATCTGCTGTCTCTGCTCCTAGATTTGCTTTCGATCACGACCTCGATGAGGATTCAGACCCTGTTTTTCCCCCTGGATTTGACCCGGACCGGGAGATAGAGTTCATCCACTTGGATCAGCCTATGGTTGACCCAGTAGACCCAGTTGACCCTGCATTCGCTGATCATGCAGATTTTGATATGGAGTTCGTTGATCCCGAGCCTGTCATGGCCCTTGAGCCAGTGGCTGCTCCTGACCCAGTGTTTGAGCATGACCCTGTTCATGCTGACATGCCCATTGATCCTGTGATTGCTGACCTACCCATTGATGATCACCCTGCTAATGCACCACTACTGGAGGGTGACCATGTTATTGCTGCTGATCATGTTGATCCCCCACTTATCGCTGATATACCTGCTGACCCTCTTGTTGCACCCCTCCTTGACCCTATGCCTGTACAGTTTGATCGAGCGCTTTTTGAGGCACAGATTGACCCACGAGATGAGCACGCCCAGCATGGGTGGATTCCTGCGGATGATGAGCTTCCACCTATTCCTCCTCATACCACCGATGCACGTCACGTTGATTTCTCTTTTTCATTTGCACGGTACACACCTCCAGCTCGACCTGGAGAGGGTTCCTCGGCTCATCCTTTTGGACATATGCCGACATCTATTCTAGTTATGCCACAGTCTTCATCTGTTATTCCCCCTGCGCCACCATTCTTTGTGCCACCTTTTGATCCAGCCAGCGAGCCGTTTCTCTGGACGTCACCGCCTGTTATGCCACCGACCGACCCCTACCATTCTTTCCATATGGGGTATTCTATTGAGGACGTTCTGATGTCGTTTGTTGTCCAGCAGGAGGCACTCACACGGCGTATTCAGGAGCTTGAGAGAGCTCAGCCACCGCCGTGCCAGTGTCAAGGTCAGACCCACCCTGCTTCTTCGCAGCACCCTTGACCATTGTTACCTGACTATGCTGCACGCCTTTTGGCACTTGAGCAGCAGGTTGCTTCTTTGTTACGTACCCAGAGAGCCATGGAGGAGGACTGGCTCCATTTGCGACGTTTGTTCTACACCCATTTTCCCCTCCTCCACCACCATCAGTTTAGGGCATCTTTAGTACAGCATGGGTAGACGTTGGTGAGAAGACGGCGATTGCTCTGACCACACAGCATTTTTGGAGACTGCATTCTGATTCTGACTTTTGTTGATCATGTATATGGGATGTATTGACACTGATTCGATATTCTTTTGGACTGGGGTGATGTAGCCCTTAGTCGATGATGATGTATGACACTATTATGTACTTGTACACTCTACCATGTGGTATCGAGTTTGGCAATACAATCGCAGTATTCTCATCATATGTGATGTTTTGATTGATTATTTATGTTTTATAACATGGGATGTGGTGTGATTGATATGATTATAACATGAGATGTTATGTACTATTACTATCATTATATACGTACGCTTTATTTTGGCCTGACCGACGTGAACTCATCTTTTAGAAGATGCCGCCTAGACGTCAAACGCCGATGCCTACCAATGAGGCAGAACTCCAACAAGTCATCGCTGCTGCCATCGCGCAATACGCCGCCTCGCAAGGAGGACCCAGCGGAAGCAGCTCAAACAACCATGGCAACAACAATCCACCTCATGGTAATGCTAAGTCATTAAGACATACCATGATTTAATTGGATATCTCTAGCAAGGATGCTAATGCCATTCATATGTTGTAACGTATGTGCAGGGTGCACCTACAAGCAGTTTCTAGACTGCAAGCCTGTCAACTTTGATGGCACCGGAGGTGCTGTCGCTTTTGTTCGTTGGGCCGAGAAGACTGAATCTGTTCTCCGCATGAGCAAATGTGCACCAGGCCAGCAAGTCACCTACATATCTGGGCTATTTTTGGATGGAGCCCTATCTTGGTGGAATTTGCAAGTACAGACACTTGGTGAAGCTGCTGCCTACGCACTAACATGGACCGAACTGAAGGAACTAATGCGCAAAAAGTATTGCTCTCGCGCTGAAATCCAAAGATTGGAAACTGAGTTCTGGCATTTGAAGATGGAAGGTCCGAAGATCGCGGAATATGTTCAGAGGTTTCACGACCTGTCGCATGTGGTACCCTATATGGTCACTCCAGAATTCAAGCGGATTGAACGCTTCATTTGGGGATTAGCTCCTCAAATCATAAGCATGGTGACCTCCTCCAAGCCCGCAACAATTACTGAGGCAATCGATTTGAGCGTAGCTCTCACTGAGGAGGCTATCCGTCTGAACAAGTTTGGTGAGATCGAGACAAGGAAGAAAGAGACTCACGTCGAGTCATCCGGAGGTAACAAAAGAAAATTCTCGAACTTTAAACAAGGCACTAGTGGTGTTGTTAAGAAAGGAGAGCCAAACGCGCCAGCTCAGGTTACAGCTGGTGGTGGAAAGAAAGGAAAGGGATATATGGGCACTCAGCCCAAGTGCAACACCTGCCAGCGTCACCATGCTGGCCGATGTGGTTTGAAGGTATGTGAAGCGTGTGGGAAACCTGGCCACTTGAAGGATTCTTGTTGGGCCACTGTTGGCCAAGGAGGATTTGGAAACAGAAACAATAACCGGGGTGGAATTGGAAATCGCCCACAAGGAAACAATGGAGGTAATGGGAATCGAGGCAATAATGTGAATCAAGCGGGCACTGTGAATCATAACCAAAGGAATAACCAAGCTGGAAATGGAGGTGGAAACGGGCAAAGACCTGGATGCTTTAACTGTGGTGATATCGGGCACTTTAAGAGGAACTGCCCAGAGTTGAACCAAGCCCGTGGAAGAATGTTCAATATCGAAGCGAGGGAAGCGCGCCAGGATCCCAATGTCGTTACTGGTACGTTCCCTGTAAACCAACGCTATGCATCCGTTTTATTTGACACTGGTGCCGACTATAGCTTCGTATCGTTAGAATTTAAGAATATGCTTGGTTTAGCCGCTAGTAAGTTAGATATTCCCTACTCAATCGAATTGGCTAATGGGAAGTTAGTAGAAGCCAATGAAGTGATCAGAGGTTGTGCAATCGAGTTGGGAGAACGTGAGTTTGCTTTGGATCTACTACCAGTTCAGCTGGGGAGCTTTGACGTGGTAGTAGGGATGGATTGGTTATCTAGCAACAAGGCAGAAATTGTTTCTCATGAAAAGGTCATTCGTATCCCGATCGAAGATGGTGAAACAATTGTGGTTCATGGCGAAAAGCGTGATACGCCTTTAAGAATCATCAGCTGCCTGAAAGCGCGAAAGTGTTTACAGAAGGGATATGCTGCCTTCCTGGCACACATTGTAGACAAGAAAGTTGCAGAACCGAAGATCGAAGACATCCCTGTCGTGAGGGAGTATCCGGAAGTCTTCCCGGAGGACTTGCCTGGACTGCCGCCTCAGAGGCAAGTGGAGTTTAACATCGATTTAGTCCCAGGCGCCGCGCCTGTGGCTAAGGCACCTTATAGACTTGCCCCGTCTGAGATGCAAGAATTGGCGACACAACTTCAAGAGTTGTTAGACAAGGGATTTATCTAACCAAGCTTCTTGCCTTGGGGAGCTCCGGTCCTGTTTGTCAAAAAGAAGGACGGTAGTTTTCGAATGTGCATCGACTACCGGGAGCTGAACAAGCTGACGATCAAGAATAGATATCATCTGCCAAGAATTGATGATCTGTTTGATCAACTGCAAGGTTCAAGCTTTTACTCAAAGTTCAATTTGCGATCTGGATACCATCAGTTAAGGATACAAGAGGAGAGTATCCCGAAGACAGCCTTTAGAACTCGTTATGGACACTACGAGTTCTTTGTTATGCCGTTTGGGTTGACAAACGCACCTGCAGTCTTTATGGATTTGATGAATAGAGTTTGCAAGCCGTACTTGGACAAGTTCGTGATTGTGTTTATCGACGACATCTTGATTTATTCAAGGACAAAGGCTGAGCACGAACAGCATCTAAGAGCTATTTTGGAGCTGCTAAAGAAAGAACAGCTGTATGCCAAATACTCCAAGTGCGAGTTTTGGCTACGTGAAGTCCAGTTTCTTGGACACGTGGTTAATGGAAATGGAATCCATGTGGATCCCACCAAGATCGAAGCGATCAAGAGTTGGGAAACGCCAAAGACGCCAACCGAGATTCGACAATTCTTGGGTTTGGCTGGCTACTATCGAAGGTTCATTGAGGACTTTTCGAAGATCGCTCAACCATTGACGCTCCTCACCCAGAAAGACAAGAAGTTTGATTGTGGAATCAAACAGGAAGAAGCGTTTCAACTGTTGAAGGATAAGCTCTGCAATGCGCCAATCCTAGCACTACCGGAAGGTACTGATGATTTCGTGGTATACTGTGACGCCTCGCGTCAAGGATTGGGTTGCGTGTTAATGCAACGCCAAAAGGTTATTGCTTACGCATCACGTCAGTTGAAGGTACATGAGAAGAACTCTACCACGCACGATTTGGAGACACTACCTATATGGTACGAAATGTACAATTTTTACAGATCATAAGAGCCTACAACACATATTCAACCAGAAGGAGTTGAATATGAGACAAAGACGATGGGTTGAGTTGTTAAATGATTACGATTGCGAGATAAAGTATCATCCAGGGAAGGCAAATGTGGTTGCCGATGCCCTGAGTCGAAAAGAGAGGATCAAGCCCATAAGGGTTAGGGCTTTAGAAATGATTATCCAAACCGATCTTCCCTTGCGCATTCGTGCCGCGCAGAAAGAAGCTCTTAAGGAAAGAAATCTTGAAGAAGAATATCTCCGTGGGATGGAGAAGCTATTGGTGCCAAACGAGGAAGGAACGTTATGTTTTGAGAAAAGGATTTGGGTTCCTCTGTTTGGTGGTTTAAGGAATGTTGTTTTTGATGAAGCTCACAAATCGCGGTACTCTATCCATCCAGGAGCGGATAAGATGTACCAAGATCTCAAGGATTACTATTGGTGGCCTAGGATGAAGGGTGATGTTGCTGTTTATGTGAGCAAGTGTCTAACGTGCGCTAAGGTGAAAGCGGAATACCAGAAGCCTTCAGGACTTCTGCAACAACCTGAGATTCCCAAATGGAAATGGGAACACATCTCCATGGATTTTATTACAAAGTTGCCAAGAACGCCAAGAGGCCATGACGCTATTTAGGTAATAGTTGACCACCTAACAAAGTCCGCACACTTTCTGCCAATCAAAGAGAAGGATAACACCAGCAAACTGGCAGAAATATACACGAGAGAAATCGTCACGCGCCATGGTGTACCTCTCTCGATCATCTCTGATAGAGACGGAAGGTTTGTGTCAAGGATATGGCAATCCTTCCAAGAAGCTTTTGGTTCACAATTAAATCTGAGCACTGCATTTCACCCTCAGACCGACGGTCAAAGCGAGCGGACTATTCAGACCTTGGAAGATATGCTGAGAGCATGTGTTATGGATTTGGGCGGTAGCTGGGATAAGCATTTGCCACTGGTCGAATTTTCATACAACAACAGCTACCACACCAGTATTGGAGCCGCGCCATTTGAAGCTCTTTACGGACGCAAGTGCCGATCACCCCTATGCTGGGCTGACGCAGGTGATAGGCAGCTTGTTGGTCCCGAAATCGTCCAAGAGACGACAGACAAGATTGCGCAGATTCGAAAACGCATCGAAGCAGCTCGCGAAAGACAGAAAGCCTATGCAAATCCAAACCGGAAACATTTTGAGTTCCAAGTTGGAGATATGGTTTTATTAAAAGTTTCACCCTGGAAGGGTGTGGCACGCTTCGGAAAGCGTGGGAAGTTAAATCCGCGTTACATTGGCCCTTTCAGAATTTTGGAAAGAATAGGGCTAGTAGCATACAAGCTGGACTTACCTGCTGAACTGAATGGAGTTCACGATACATTTCATGTATCCAACCTAAAGAAAAGTCCAACTCAAGATACCGTTGTCATTCCCACCGACGAGATTCATGTTGACGACACTCTCCATTTCGTTGAAGAGCCTGTTGAGGTTACGGATTGGAAAGTAAACAAGACTCGCCGGAGCAGTGTCAAGCTCGTCAAGGTTCGTTGGAATGCCAGACATGGTCCTGAATACACCTGGGAGCGTGAGGACCGGATGAAAGAGAGATACCCCCACTTATTTCCCAAGAACCCTGCTTCTAGAAGCAGAACTTAAATTTCGGGATGAAATTTTTCTAACGGGGGGAGAATGTGACAACCCTCACTAAACCAGGTATCCGTACGACTTAATTAATAATTAATTACTGCTTAATTACTGTGCTTACTTGAACTTGTGGATAAACTGCTACTTGAATGCTGATACATGTACTCACTTACATCATACTTTACTTGCTGTCACTCCATGTTTTGCTTACAACACCTTTGTGACAACCTTGATGCACCAAAAGCACAGTAGCACAATGAACGGATAACCTATTAAACGTGCTGTCATAACTAGCACTAGGCAGGTACTGCCACTAAGGCCTGTAAGAGCCTGAGATAGTTTGCTACACTAGTGGTGATTGTAGGGATAGAAGGGTTGTAGAACTGCGTCACTAGGAATGAGATTACAGTGACCGGATGTGCCTAAAACGTACTCTAGGTACAAAATTCAGCTTTTAGCTAACTAATAAAGTGCCAAAACATGAGGAAAAACATTACTAGACACTTTCCAAATTGTCGGGAATAAGTTGTGTCACTAAAAATCATAATAACGACACTTTAAAGCTTTGTTAAGCACTTTAACGGATTAATATCCAATCAAACAACCGGACTTTACCCGGAACACAAAAATATTGCCATTTACATTGTTTCTCTTTTTCTAAGCCAGTTAGGGTCCCCGAGTATCCTAACACCCGTTACAACTTACTACATGATAGTAACCAAGTTAACCTCCTAATTATCTAGCTAATGTCTAACTATCTAGTTGAAATGGAACCATAGACCCCCCCTTCCAACGAAACCGTCCCCAAGGGGACACCCCTTTGTACTTTCAAGATTATAATAATCTTGTTGTTTAATATCTTGGTGACATGAGAACCATTGGGTAATTAACATAAGGTTTATCTATAAGTAACAAGCATAGTCCATCATATTCACTAAACCACAAAACTCTCCCTCTCCTCTCTATAAGCTCTCAGCCGAACACCCACACAACCATCCATCCATCGTCGAGTTTTGATCTTGCCATTCCAAGCTTACACAAGTGTTAAGGATCTCATACAAAGGAGCTCGGTGCATTCGGAACGCGAAGGACCTCACCCTATTGCTTTTATCCACTCATTCTTCGACTTGTTTCTTCCCTAGCCTTGAGCTAGTAGTAAGTGGCTTTAAACACACTCTCGAACTATTTTAAAGTGGTTAAAATAATATATGACGGTTAAAACTCATGAACTTACGTGATGATATGTAAAAGTCTACTAAAATGTTAAAAATGTTGGTTGATAGCACAAGGGTTGTGTAAATCTTGTAAGATTTGTTTTGTGTGATTATTTAGTGCCGATCTATGATGTGGTAGCTCGGATCATCATCTAACCCGGATTAGTCATGATCAAGAATCATGGCATAGAGTTTGTTTAAGTGAACAAAGGGTTAAATGATGAAACTCTACCACACACTAAACATGAACTTGTGTAAAATCGACTTTACTTGCGAAATAGTGTATAAAACTAGTAGATCTACGGATCTACAAGCGGTATTTTCAAAGGACCAAGGGTCAAAGAAATCTTATTTTCTAAAACCAGATTATACATGAACAAGAATGATTTTTAAACACACAAGTGTGTAAACACTTGTGTAACACTAAGTTTCGACAAAGAACTAGTTTTGTCAAATTTTACAAGAAGTTGTAAAGATGGAATTTCTTTAAAAACGAGACTTTCAAGTAACCGAATCGATCTATACAAAGATCCACTAAAAGTAATGGAAAGATACTACATATTTTGGAAAAACCACAAGTTCATGTATTTCTGCGATCATATCTATTTTAACTAGTTGAATATTGTTTATTGTTGATTGAGGAAATTGTTGATTTGGATTTTAAAAGAAAATGATACGCTTGAAAGCGTGGCCACCTCCAGTTACAGGGGAAACTCTGGCGAAATTTTTCCAAAAACCTAACACTTGAAAATATTTTCATCACAAGTGTTAGAAATACATCTTTAACTTGTTTTCAAAGACCTAAATTTCGCCATGATTCTGTTTACAAAATTTCTAAGTGTCGGAGGTGGGATTTTCACAAAATAAAACCTGAAATATATATATTTAGAATATATGTTTTTCATAGCAACACTTGTGAATTTCTATGATTATTTTGTGAACTATACGAATATTATTTTTAGAATAAAAATAATATTACCAAATGTTGACGATTCCAAAATAATACGAACGCCTTCACAATAATTATTCAAGTTACACCGGTAGTATTTTTACCACCTGAACTTTACAATGTAACTTACGTATTTTCGGAAAAGTTATTATTTTGAAAACTATATGGAATAAAGTATAATATTTTTGGGAAAATTATTTATATTTTGGGAAGTAAAGTATTTTTGGACAAATGGAATAAAATATATTAAGTGAGACTTAATAATGAATTTCGAAGTTTACGAACACGCATGTATTAAATCCCCCATCATTGGGAAGGAGAATAATTACCAAGTATTTACAAAAATATAAACACGAAATAGTTGTCTAACTATTTCCCAAAAAAACTTAAACCCTAAGCTAAGGCACGGCCATCCGTCTAATAGAGTTAGTACGTGTAGGTCGTCGCACAGCTGCTTGATCAGGAGATATACTTGGTAGAGACGCACCACTGTGAGTTCATGTCCCCCTTTTCTCTAACTGTTTTCAGTTTTCTAAACTGCGGGGGTGAAATACATGTTACTATGATTACGAGTACTTTTACATGGTATGGTTAGCGTAAGGAGGGTTATTATTCAGATCATGTGAGTGGGTAGGCAGAAACTTGAGGCCATTAATCCTCAGGGTAGGACCGAGGGGCAGGAGCGGTAGATCTATCTGGGTGTAGCGAGCCCAGCCCCAGGCCCAAACAGAACGGACCTCGGGGTGACTTTGTACCCAACGCATAAATCTGCTAGGTTTGAGTCTTCCTACTTGCACTTCACACATATCAATGGCTTTGCAAACCATTGGTGATCTCTTTTTCCTTATTTGCTACATACCAGGGTTTTTATACATACAAAGGTTTATTTACTCACTTACACATGAACTCGCTCAACATTATTGTTGATTTTTCAACTTACATGTATTTCAGGGAATTAAAGATCTGGCGCGGTATGTTGTGTTTTCCCGCTGCATATGGGTTCCGAGGTCATCCCGGTTTAGGAAATGTGACTTTTTCCTGGACGAGTCACAAATCTTAAACTGCGTTTTATTCATGTTGATGTTTATGTCTTTCAAAACAATGTTTTATGTTATGGTGTTGTAGTCCCTAAGACAATGTTATGTTACTTTGGTTTTAAAACTTAAATCTATGGATGATCTTGCATGGTTTTTATTTCATATAGCTTGTTGTGATTAAGCTATGGTATTAAGAAGTCACACCAAATTAACCACGCTTCCGCAAAGCCAGGGTGTGACAGAAAGGATTGGTCTAACAAGTAAGACGATGCATTGTGGGCATACCGAACGGCCTACAAGACTCCGATTGGCACAACACCTTACCGGATGGTTTATGGAAAGGGTTGTCACTTGCCAATGGAGTTAGCACATCGGGCATATTGGACAATCACCACGGTCAATGCGGATTACAATGAAGCGGGAAAGATGAGAAAGTTGCAATTGTGCGAAATCGAAGACCTTAGAGATGAGGCGTATGAGTGTGCATCGGTTTATAAAGACAAACTCAAGAAAGTACATGATGCAAAATTAAGGAAGAAAACATTTGAAGTGGGTCAAAAAGTTTGGTTGTATAACTCAAGACTCAAGATGTTTGCGGGCAAGCTCAAAAGTAAATGGATGGGCCCGTATGTCGTTCGGCGAGTTGGGAGGTTTGGTGATGTAGACATCCAAGATGAACAAACGAACAAACAACAAACGGTGAATGGTCATCGGTTGAAGCCATACTTGGAGGGGAATGACATAATCAACTTGGAACTTGACAAAGTGGGCTACATTCTACGCCCGGTCGATGAGGAACAACCATAAGAGGCCCAGGTTTGGTAGTGTAAATAGTTAGCATTTTATTTTATTTTGTTTTGTATAGTTGCACAATTGCTGTATTTGCTTGAAGTCCGTGTTTGAAACAAGTGTGGGGATATTCGGGTCACGAATTGCTCTAACATTGTGTTGAGGACAACACGGGACTTTCGAGGGGGTAGGGTAATTTTTACATAGGGTAATTTTTACATGTTTTTGAAAAATTTAAAAAACACAAAAAAATTTAAAAAACTGAAAAAATCTAAAAAAGGGACACTTAAAACCACATTTTCAGCAAACAATGGATGCCCAGGTACCACTGTAATTTACGTTGGAGTTAAAAAAATTTTTGGGCTTACGGTGAAAACCTACTGAGTTACGGTAGGAACTTTTTGCCAGAGTCCACCGAGTGTAATTTACTGTGGACCTGGCGAGTTGAAGGGTCAATCAGAGTTCTGCATTTACATAAAAAAAATAATAAACAACAATCAGTCACGTGAATTACACCCCAGCCACTCCTTTTCCTTCATTCTTCTCCACCAAACATTCTTATCCATCACTTTCACAAGACCCACAAAATCCCCAACCTTCTTTAACCTTCAATCTTCCATATCTCCTTCAATTCTCAACCAAATCAAGTGAAATTTAGGTCTAACTTGACTAATTTTTCACGTACTTGTTGATTTTGCCAAGATATTTGCGAGAAAACAAAGTTTTCGGGTCTGAATCACAAACCCTAGGTCCGAAAATTTTGGGGGTTTTTGAAGTTCTTGCCTCATTTGTGTTTCTTACATCTTCAAACCAAGGTATGAAGTTTATGCACTATGTTTTGAATCACAAACCCTAGGTCCGAAAAGTAAGGTTATTTGTGTTATTTGTTCATACCCACTTGCTTGTTCTTAGATTTTGTCATAAAAATGGTTACTTGAACATTGTTATGGTTGGTAGATGTAGGATTGATGGTAAAGTAGTGAACTTTTTGGGAATCTCTACATTGTAGAGACACCATGCCAAAATTTTGAAAAAGATTTATAAACTCTTGGTTCACTAACATCTACAACCATAGTAACAAGCAAGTGTGGGGATGTTTGGAGAAGGGACTAACTTTTTGGTGTTTGGTTGTGTTGTTGCTTTAATGTGTGCAGAAAAATGGTAAAAACAAAGGAGAGAGCGGGAGCTAGTTCATCTTCTTCGTCGAAAGGAAAGGGCAAACAACCTGAGGTGCAACCAAAGAAGAGGCAGTACTTGGGTAGGGTTAGTGAGAGCGAAAGCGAAGATGAAGAGATGGTATATTTGGATCCGGCTAACAAACCAAAATGGGAGTCGGGTCCGTTGGATGAGCAACCGGAAGAATGGCAGCCAACTCTATACCACGATAATATGAACCGGTTGAAAAACAAGGCAGCGGGATTTATTTGTGAAAGGGAGGTGAGAGAGGTTGAATTTGGCCCGTTCAATGTGTTTGCCAAATTCCGTGCTCTAGGATGGGAGTCGGCTTTGAGTTGCTATGACAAAGATAGCAAGAACTTATTCATGGATGAAATTCAAGAATGGATGGCGACTCTTAAGTGCAACACATATGATAAGCCGTCACAAATGAAGTTAACGGGTGAGGTGAATGGGATTCCGGTAGAGATGTCTTTCGATACATTAAAGAAATTAGGGAAATATGATAGTCTTCCGGCTCGTGACTATATGATCCCTAGTCTTGATGATCTTTTGGTAAAACCGGAGAGGCATCCTCGTTGGAATGACATGTTAGCGGCATTGTTCTTGCCCGGTACGTATAGTGGAGTTTTGTACCGGAAGAACCTAAAAATTGAAGCGAAGTTGTTGTTAGCTATGTGCATTCTAAATGTCATTCCGCGAAGAGGGGACAAGGGGCAAGTGAGGTACCCGGAGGTACCCGTCATCTATTCGTTACTTCATGGGGCTCCGCGTTTTCCAATCCGATATTTGATCATGAACCACCTCTGGATTTTCCGAAACAAATTGAAGAGAGATATTGTTCCATATTGCTGGATCATCACGGGTTTGATGAAGCAGCAAAAGGCAATCACTTCGGAAGATAGGGGACACCCGAAAAGGCATCAGCCTTTTACTTTACAAAAAATGGGTATCGGGTGGACCTATACTCAATCGGAACGGTATCATAAACTCAAGTCGGAGGGTCAGCGATGACGGGCGTTAAAGGTTGATGCGAGAGATCTTCTACCGGGTGAAGAGGAAGAACCCGAAAGTGATGCGGAAGTCCTGAGTGGGGATGAGGATTATGTGGAGGAACCTCAAGGTGGTGAGAATGTGAATGTGGGGCAAGGGGGCCCAGGTGGAGGATATGGTGGTGCTTTTTACGATTACACGGAGCGTTCTTAAGAGCCGAATTGGGCTTATGAGGGCACTATGCAAGAGGTTATCGAGAACCAACGTCCTCCGGCACCCATTTTCGAATCATGGTCGGGGTCGGAGCGCACGTTATTTGATCAACAAACAATGATGAGTGCAAGCATGGAACGGTCTTTATAGCACAACTTTGATCGTCAAGAGGCGTGGAATCGTACACATGTTTACTCCCACGAGCTCGAGATGAACAATCGATACCATGATGACTAAGCAAGAAGAATGCATGCAGATTGGCACGCCGGGCGGCCAGTGGTTGTGGATCCACAACATGTGGATTATGCATCTCTACCACCTTACGATGGTAGTGTATCGCATCCGACCCCGCCGCTCCATCATTCACAGTGGATCGACCCGCGCCAACAAGAAGGAGCCCCTCAACAAGGTGGTAGTAGTAGTGGTACATTCGCTTTTGGAGAATGGAATGATATGATGTCTTCCATTTTTGGGTCTACGCAGCCACGCTATTACTAGTCAGGTCGTGTTCCTTCTTTGTATATTTTGTGAATATTTGTTTGGTTTATTATGTTTATGGTCGGGTGGTTGGGTGATGTTGAATTTTGATGTTTTGTATTGGGTTGGTGCTAGTTGGTGGTGTTATGTCGTTAAAAGAAGAAAAACATAAAAAAATATAAAATGAAAAATAACAAAAATAAGTTTGGGGTTTGAGTGTTGAGCTTTCTTGTGATGTTGAAAAGTTTAAGCGATCAAAGCCTCTCAAAACCATACATTGGGGTCAATGTATCCCAAGTGTGGGGATGAGGGGAATTTTTTGAGATTTTTGAAAAAAATTAAATCAAGCGAAAAATGTGAGAATTTGAATACCTTGAATTAACCCCAAATGATGCACCGGCAACCCTTAATACCCTTTATTCTTGGTGAGAGTTGAAGCCACACATGTAAATAAATAATACTTATCTTTGATGAGAGTGGCAACGGGTGGGGGTGCATTAGAACTTGTGCTTGAATGCGGTTTGAGTCTTTAGTTGGATATGAATGCGAAAAGGATAAGGGCATTTAGGTAGCCTCGTCTTTAGTGTGTGTGAGTGTGGGATTTGGGGGGTTAGACCTCATAAATTATATATATGAGAATGGTTGCGAGAGGGGCGGGGGTTTGGACATTTAGTTGCCCAATTTTGTGCCTAAATGCCTATCGTTTGTCACCCCTAGCTAGTTACCTAAAAATTTACCCAATTTGACCCGGTCTTATAGTATTAGTGGTTGATTAGTAGTATGTAATTTAATTTGTTTGCTATGTTTGTTTAAAAAAAAATCAGAAAAAAGAAAAGAAAAAAAAATGGAAAAAGCAATGAAAAAGAAAAAAAAAATTTGATGTTGAGTTGTCTTGTATATAGAAGTTTAAGTTTGGTAGTTTTTTTTGTTTCATTGTGTAATAAAAGACCGGGTTAAGTTATTCGCTACTACATATATATTCCATTTCCTACCCGTACACCTAGCCACGTTACAACCTTAAAAGTCCCTTTGATTTGCATTCATGTTAGACACGTTGTAGGAGAAGGATCGATTTAGCTACAAGCTTATAGTTGTGCAACTGCCCGTTAGCCTTTGTGTGTCTAGCTTATAATTGCTAGTGCTTACTTGTTGCCGAGAGGAGAGACATAGCGAGGGGTGCGTTATTTTGGGGTGTTAAGAAAGGGTTAGTAAAAGGATTACATGTTTATGCTTGGTTTATGTGATCGCTTGTTTTGAAAACATTTTGATGAGTTGCTTGGGACAAGCAACGGTTAAGTGTGGGGATGTGACGGGTGGTCCATAGGACAACCCTTAATGATGTTAAAAGACGAATTTACCCTTCACTTGGTCGCGTAATTATCTTGAATTAGATAACTACAGTTGCATATGTTTCAGGTACACTTTGGAGCTTAAAATGGAAAAAACACAGCTTTGGACGGTTTGGAATGGAATGGGTCGTGCATGGAATGAAAGAAGAAACAAAACCCAACATTCAGGGCACCACCGTAAATTACGGTGGCCACCGTAATTTACGGTGGCCCTGAAACTCGCATTTTCCTGCCGTAACTTAGTAGCATATGGCTGTAACAACCTTTGGTCCACCGTAACTTACGGTGGTACCGTAATTTACGGTGGACATGACGGACAATAGTGTAACTGCCCATTAAAACAGTTTTTAGTGGTGTCTTTTGGGATATGTCATCATTGGACGTTTTCTTATCATCTTGGGGGCGATTTTGGCTGGTACTACCTTGTTCTAAACAATTCTAAACATTTGGTTCTTGTTTTTGATTCGTATGAACTTGAATTTGGATGTTATGATGATCAACCGAACAATGTCCGGCTAAATTTATGGTGATCATCCTAGGTTGAAGGTTTGTCTAAGACATTTGTGTTTTGATTCTTATTTCTAGAATAATAGACTTGCTATGATGGTTTGTTTATTATGGTGTGTTGTTTGCTTGTTCGTAAATTATTAATTTGTATGTTAATCTTAGTCTAAACCATACGTTCTTGGTGTCGTTGGCAATCGAGATATCATGGGCAGAATTAGGGTTGGGTATTGATTAATTGGTCATCGGGTAACAACCTCGCGTTCTAGGAATCCGAGTACTTAAGTTCCCTTTTATCACATCAAGTAATAACACATGAACCATGTCTATGTGGTTCTTTCTAGTTGAATATTAACATGAATGTCAAAGCAAACCGGAAACTTAGGATGGTCATTTGTCTCTAAATTGTTTACAAAAATCAATTCTCAATTCGCAATTTAATTAGTAATCTTAGTTTTAAAAATCAAACAAACAATCCAACTCTCTGAATTTACTTTTTATTGCAATTAGTTTAATCTTAGTTAACTTAGATACTCTTCTAAATAACACATATTCCACAAACTCCCTGTGTTCGATACCCACTTACCGCTAGCTATTAGTAGTAATTGGATTAAATTTGAGTGTGACCACGACATCACGTCACGTCCTTAATTCCGTCATCTCTGTTGGTGCCAACCTATAAGGTGCTCTTGCAACAGGCGCTGCTCCAGGGATGATGTCAATTCTGAATTCTACTTACCTATTTGGTGGTAAACCAGGTAGTTCTTCAGGAAATACTTCAGGGTATTCAGAAATGACTGGAATATCTTCAACCTTGGGCTTCTGCTCATCAATAGTCACTTGTGCCATATAAATGACACAACCCTTCTTCAGACACCTAGATGCCTTGAGCATAGACACTTGCCCAGGTAATCCATACCGAGTATCTCCTTGAATGGTAAGTGACTCACCAGATGGTGTCTTGACCACCACTTGCTTCTTGTTGCAGACGATCTGGGCTTGGTTATTAGATAACCAAACCATGCCTAAAACTATGTCAAAACCGGCTAATTTCAAAGGAAGCAAGGACAATGGAAAAGAGTGGTTCATAATGGATATAACACATCCATCTAACACAGTTGAGGCTGTTTCTATGGTTCCATCAGCTAATTCAACCTCATATTTCACACTTAAGGTTTTAACAGGCAATTTCAACAACTCACAAAACTTATTATCTACGAACGACTTATCAGCACCAGAATCAAACAATACTCTTGCATAAATATCATTTATGAGGAAGGTACCTGTTATCACATTGTCGTTCTGAATAGCCTCCTAAGCGTTCATCTGGAAGACCCTAACATTGGTCTTCTTTCCCTCCTCAGCCTTCTTCGCGAACTTTGGGCAATTTGACTTAATGTGCCCTTTCTCGTTGCAATTATAGCACGTTGCATCTTTTATCTTCTTGCAGTCGAGAGTCTTGTGCTCAGAAGATTTGCAAATCCCACATGCCTTTGGCTGAGACTGGGATTTCGATTCATATCTGCATTTCCCGAAGTGGTGTTTCTTGCAGATTTTACACTTGGGCTTATCACCCGTCTGCTGACCTTCCTTCTTAGATCCAGAACCCTTTTTATGGTCATTGTTTCCCTTACGCTTCTTATCTGACCGCCGTGAGTTGTCATCCTCACGCTTCCTTTTCTCAACATCAGTGTTCCTCAGCGATCTCTGTCTGACCGCGTCCAGAGTGAGGGACAAAGATATGTCAGGTGCAGATCTGAAAGTAGCTGGCCGAGAGGCCTTCACGCTTGCCTTAATTTCCGGGGCTAAACCCCCAATGAAACGAGCTATTCTTTTGGGTTCCGGGGTCACAAGATAAGGAACCAATCTTGACATTGTGTTGAAGCTCGTAAGGTAAGCTTGGCAGTCTAGGTTCTTCATAACCAACGATAAGAAATCAGACTCAATCTTTTCCACCTCATGCTAAGGGCAGTAGTTCTCCTTGATGAGGGTAACAAATTGATCCCATGTTAGATTATACAATGGAATCTTCCCGGTAGCTTGAATCAACGACCTCCACCAGGCTAGGGCCTTACCCTTGAACGTTTGAGATACAAACTTTACAGCATCCTTTTCAGCACAACCGCTGATATCTACCACAGTGTCCATCTCATCCAACCATGTCCTACAATCCACTGCCCCTTTTTCCCCCGTAAAATCCCGGGGTTTGCAAGAAACAAAGTATTTATAAGTGCAACCTTTAGCACGTGGTTCCTGATTTAGCACAATTTTCTTAGATGGGACCTGTGGGTTTCACTAATCCACTTCACCAGATATACCTTGATGTCTTGTTGTTTCACCCTTCTCATCTTCTTCCTCGAACCCTCTTCCCCACACTTATTAATTTGAATGATTGATATTGGAAGAGGTTCGGTACACATATTCATCTCCTCAGACTGTTCTGCCTCATCATCTGCACACACCATCTGCTCCACCAGTGACTCTTCATCAGATAAAGGACTCATTGGTGTGGTATTATCCTCCACAACCTCCTCTTTCATGTGAGAATAATCTATAATGTCATCAGGTAATAGTGAAAGGCGTTGTTCTATTTCTATCTTCATTTTTAAATTCTGACACTTAGAAACTAAACAACTGATTCGATCTTCATCGGAAAGGTTGGGTGCTGATAAATACTGCTCGAGTTTGGACAAATTCACTTCCAACATAGCAAGCTTTTTCTCCTCCTCGGTCTGATAAGCAAAGACACCCTCGGGCTTAGAATATTCCTTGGGATGATACTGTTGGTATCCCTGATACGGTGTTGAGATGTACGCATCCATCATTTTTTTTATTCCAATACTCTGGATTTTCCAAATACACCGCGCACACATCATCATAATAAGAAGTATGGTTACGACCGCAACAGAAACAACGTCCATCCATCCTTGGTTCATAATAAGCATCCTCGTCCCGATCATATCCATCTGAGTAATAATCATCCTCCATCTCTAGGTCATAATCATCAACGTATGATGGAGGTGGAAGCTGTGAAACATAAGACACCGGTTTTCCATGTACCCTCTTGTAGTGGGCCTCGTGGCAACCGATACACGGATGACGTGGACCCCCGCACAATATACACGTAGAAAAGCTGAAATCTGTGTAATGCTCTTTCATCCTGCACAACACAACTCAACTACCAAGTGTAAATCACGAACATCAAAGAAAAATCTTTTTGGGATTTTTAAATTTAATTTTTTAAATTATTTTTTTTTACTAAAACTTAACACTAAACACTTTGCGCACGCCTCCCCGGCAACGACGCCATTTTGATGTCTGTCGTTATGGACATGGAAAAACCTATTTAAACTATTAGTATAGAATAAGCAGGGTATCAAACCAAGGGAGGACTGTGGAAAGTGTCATAATGAAAAGAATTGATTAACTATTACTGAATAAGAAAATCGGTTTGTTTGATTGTGAGAAATAGCTAAATTAACGAGTAAAAGTGTGATGTAAATCAATAGGAGAAAAGATAGTTCCTCCAGATTTCAGGTTTGCAAACAAGTTCAGTTATGTGTTTAATCAAAACATTCACATAGACATAAATGTTTAACCTAATTAACCAATTGTGATAACCAACGACTAAGTACTCCAGTCAATACATAATGGGAGGTTATCGAATGATTATCAATTACAATTACAAACCCTAACCCCATGTCAAATATATCCCAATTACTAGAACTCTCGGGAACTGAATGCCTAGAAATTAAGGTTTAAATAAATGCAACCAGTTCCAATCAGTCAATTAAATCCATGGTGAAAAGCATCGAATGCTTAGATCACCAAGTTAAAATGATTAAAAACACATAAAAGTACCTAATTACACAAACCCTCCATCCAGAGGAAACCATAAAAAACTAGCCGCTCATGTGGTAAGATTGATCTTCGTAGGCCATGGTTGAAAACCCTCACGGCTGCCTCCGTTTGCCGTCTACTGCCGTCGAGATGTTTATGTTGTGTCTTCCCTCCTTCACGTGAATGTGGCCTAATCAAATAATCCACAAGCATCCTTCACATGAATATGGCCCAAACCATTCGGCCCAAACAAGTCCACTTGATATTGATGATATATGTTAAATGATGGATGATTGGTAAATAAATGAAAAATCAAATCTCCAATGCATGTGTCGAAGTCTGCCATTTTATTCGATGATGTGATTGGTGATGATTATGTTTTTGATCCTCAAAAGTCCACCACAATTCTGCCTATGGCTCCTTCGTGTGCATTGATGTTGTGATGGATCTTAATGTTGGCGGCCCATGTTGATGATGTCTCACTGTTGTGTGGCGGCCCAATCACAAAAATCCACATTCTCCTTTAGTCTGCGTGACTTCTTATGTGCCGCCCAAAAAAAAGAACCAATCCAATGATAGGGTTGTTGACTTTTGTTGTGCTTCTCACTTCTGCCAAGTTCACGTGATGTCCTTTTTTATATTAATTAATCGGCCCACCTTCTATGTTCCACTCATAATTGACTTTTCCCAAATAACACATGCACTGTCTTGTCTTTCAACCGTAGCCTATGGTTAGAGAACCGTAGGTTACGGTACGAATATTCTGTTTCTTTTGTTTATTCCTGGCCGTAACTTACACAAGCCATACCATAAGCTACGTTCAATTCTTGCTGAAAGTCTTGTGTATGAATTGCAACTTTCATTTAATAACCAAATGGCCCCTGAACTTCATTCCTTCTTGATTCTTGAGCATATAAGCTCCACACAACTTTCATAAATTACCGAATTAGTCCCCGAACTTCACTTTTTCACACTCATTTCGCTCGTGAGCCTTTATATCACCCGAACAAGCTTCAACATCCATTCTTGAGCTTCAAGATCCCATCCAATGCTTATAACTTCGTCTTTAATCATCGTAAATGCACCGGTTTACGTGTTTTACCTATGAATCAAAAAATTCTCGTAGTTACTTCATTCTAATCAAATAAATACATCAAATACACATAAAACATGATAATTAGACACTCTAAAGCTCGGGTTTCACCTTCTCCATCACATTCCCACACTTGTCTTTGCTTGTCCCCAAGAAAACCAACTAGAACTAGTCACCATAGCAACACCACCTTTAAACCCCTTAACCGATTCAACCTTTCAGTCCCAAGTCATACCCATCCCATAGATTGACACAATCGAGATTGACAGTCTGACAAGTAAATGATGCAATTTCAAAAACTTAAGACTTGTCTATCTAAAACTAACATGTTTACAATTAATCACATGCTACACACCCCTCACAATGTACTCTCCTCTCATGTTAATATCTGGACTAGCATGTAATGTGCTAGTATATAAAACACTCAAAAAAACAAACATGGAATCCTGTAATCATAGGCTTGTATGACAATCACGCCTCCACCGTATTGTCTTACATGGCACATATCAAAAGGACTTTCGGGTTTTGGGCTTAGGGTAAAGGTAGGAAAATAGTTTTAGGTTCATTTTCTTTTCTAATTGGCTCACAAACAATAACCAAACCGTAATACTTTATTCAAACACAACTTATACTATTGGGTTGGTTTCTACCCAAGAACATATGCGATATTCACAATACTTCTATTTTTGTTCTTTTCTTTTCATTTTTCACATATTTTTCTATTTTTCTTTTTCTCTTTTTTTTTATAATAATATCATCACGGTCGGTTTTTCACAATAGACAATGGGCGAACAAACGAAAGGAAGATAGGCTCAATAGGGCTACTAAGGGAAATTGGTGAATAACACGAAAGAAACACAAAAGGGTGTAATGGGAAATCCTAATGCCTTTATCACACATGTGCACATGTCAAACCCACAGTCTCAACATGCATCGAATCATACAAGTTCTAACACAGAATAACACGTAGCCTGCACTCAACAAATGAATTCATCATATAATGTATCCTATCCGTCTACAGGCTCAAGATCTCACCAAGAAAAGGTAAAAAGGTTGACGACATGTAGCATATGCAATTAAAACATGTTACCCCTAGATAGACATCTCTTTTCAACTCGTTTCCTATAAAACACTTGTCAAACCTACTCTCATGAAACTTAAAGGGACAACCATGACAAGGGACTAATCTCGTTTACTACCGGTAAGAAGCCTATTAGTGATTGAAACTTTAGGTTTTCGTATCCAATTAGCTTGTTTAAGGCGATGAATTTTTTTTTTTAAGATTTTCAAAATTTTCAATTTTTTCATTTTTATCGATTTCAACCACTTTCAATCGTTTCAAAGCTTTATCCACCAATCCCTTCCCGGGCTCCCCCATCCCCACACTTGGGATACATTGTCCCCAATGTATGGTGCTTTTAAAATATAGCCCGGGTAAACAAACCAACTATCCTACATGAGCAGCTAACTCATCACAAAACAAAACAAACGAACACATCCCATTAAACAAAACAAAGTTTCACACCACCAAAAACAACAAAACACACCAAAAGTAAGGTAAGATAGACAAACACATGCACCTGATCATGTGTTTGTAGTGATGCTGCTGTTGTGCTTTAACCAGACATACGCCCCTCATAGATTCTTTGAGATCTCATCGGAGATGTTGCCAAACATCCCCACACTTGATTCATTGCATCCGTAAAGATGGAACTGTATAAACCTGTCAAAACACAAACACACCAAAACAAAACAAAACAAAACAAAACAAAACAAAACAAAAGAACAAATACAATACAATACTCTACATCCTCGGGCTGCCTCCCGAGAGCGCTAAGTTTAAAGGTCTTCAGCCAGACCGTACCTGATATGCGCTATGGTGGTCTTAGTGCACACTTACCTAAAACATTTCCAACAAATGCGCGGAAATTTACATGCCATCTCCATAGGTTTGTCAGTATAATTGGCATATTCAGACTGCACCTGTGGGTTTCACTAATCCACTTCACCAGATATACCTTGATGTCTTGTCGTTTCACCCTTCTCATCTTCTTCCTCGAACCCTCTTCCCCACACTTATTAATTTGAATGATTGATATGGGAAGAGGTTCGGTACACATATTCATCTCCTCAGACTGTTCTGCCTCATCATCTGCACACACCATCTGCTCCACCAGTGACTCTTCATCAGATAAAGGACTCATTGGTGTGGTATTATCCTCCACAACCTCCTCCTTCATGTGAGAATAATCTCTAATGTCATCAGGTAATGGTGAAAGGCGTTGTTCTATTTCTATCTTCATTTTTAAATTCTGACACTTAGAAACTAAACAGCTGATTCGATCTTCATCGGAAAGGTTGGGTGCTGATAAATATTGCTCGAGTTTGGACACCAAGTTACAATGATTAAAAACACATAAAAGTACCTAATGCAACCAGTTACAATCAGTCAATTAAATCCATGGTGAAAAGCATCGAATGCTTAGATCACCAAGTTACAATGATTAAAAACACATAAAAGTACCTAATTACACAAACCCTCCATCCGGAGGAAACCATAAAAGACTAGACGATCATGTGGTAAGATTGATCTTCGTAGGCCATGGTTGAAAACCCTCACGGCTGCCTCTGTTTGCCGTCTACTGCCGTCGAGATGTTTATGTTGTGTCTTCCCTCCTTCACGTGAATGTGGCCCAATCAAATAATCCACAAGCCTCCTTCACATGAATATGGCCCAAACCATTCGGCCCAAACAAGTCCACTTGATATTGATGATATATGTTAAATGATGGATGATTGGTAACTAAATGAAAAATCAAATCCCCAATGCATGTGTCGAAGTCTGCCATTTTATTCGATAATGTGATTGGTGATGATTATGTTTTTGATCCTCAAAAGTCCACCACAATTCTGCCTATGGCTCCTTCGTGTGCATTGATGTTGTGATGGATCTTAATGTTGGCGGCCCATGTTGATGATGTCTCACTGTTGTGTGGCGGCCCAATCACAAAAATCCACATTCTCCTTTAGTCTGCGTGACTTCTTATGTGCCGCCCAAAAAAAAGAACCAATCCAATGATAGGGTTGTTGACTTTTGTTGTGCTTCTCACTTTTGCCAAGTTCACGTGATTTCCTTTTTATATAAATTAATCGGCCCACCTTCTATGTTCCACTCATAATTGTTTTTTCCCAAATAACACATGCACTGTCTTGTCTTTCAACCGTAGCCTATGGTTAGAGAACCGTAGGTTACGGTACGAATATTCTGTTTCTTTTGTTTATTCCTGGCCGTAACTTACACAAGCCATACCATAAGCTACGTTCAATTCTTGCTGAAAGTCTTGTGTATGAATTGCAACTTTCATTTAATAACCAAATGGCCCCTGGACTTCATTCCTTCTTGATACTTGAACATATAAGCTCCACATAACTTTCATAAATTACCGAATTATTCCCCGAACTTCACTTTTTCACAATCCTTTCGCTCGTGAGCCTTTATATCACCCGAACAAGCTTCAACATCCATTCTTGAGTTGAAACATCCCATCCAATGCTTATAACTTCGTCTTTAATCATCGTAAATGCACCGGTTTACATGTTTTTCCTACAAATCAACAAGTTCTTGTAGTTCCTTCATTCTAATCAAATAAACACATCAAGTACACATAAAACATGATAATTAGACACCCTAAAGCTCGGGTTTCACCTTCTCCATCAGTCACATGTATCTTAGTGTTTTCATGGTTTTCCACCGGATGACTGTTTACCTCTTCTGACCTAGTCATGTAGCTTTAATTGCTACATAAAAGAAATAATGGAAAAGGTTTATTTAGATGGTTTTATAGTATTTTATAATTTATTAACCTTGGTCTTAATAACCATTTTAGTTAATTTGTTAATTATTTACATATTCAGGACCTTTATTACAATCCTTTATTATAATTTAATAATAATAGCACAAAAGCCTAGTCACATAGACAGATTTAATTTATAAACCAGGATTTTACAGAATCGAGGTATTAGGGTTTTGAATCAAAGCTCATTACCTTTTCTAGACAGAGAGTTGTAGGCTACTACTGTCTTTAGTCTCAAGGGACATTACTTATAGCCCGTAGGCACTTCATCCATAAGTGATGATTATATAAATAAGGGAAAATTGGAATAATCCAAAATAAAGATGACTTATGTGATTTTAGCGAATCACATTTTGCCAAGAATGTTAACATACTTTCAGATGTTAACAAGAATTGGAATCTTTTATGTAGGTTTTACCATCTTGGCCATGTCTGTAATGACATATAGACTAGGTTTTACCTTTAAGATTCTTTTAATATTTATCGCAGAACAATCCTAAATTGAGATGTTTATATGGATCTGAATCTAATTATGGAACTACCATCTTGGCCCTGTCTTAAGATGACACATGGCTAGGTCCTGTCCTTTTTAGATTTTGCCATTTTTTTTATAATGGTAGATCTTTTAATAGGAATGTTATTTTCATTTATTTTTATGTTCTATGTTTATGCATATAGTTAACAACAATTATGAAAATTTAAATTAAACCATTCCATTACTAATTTCAAACAAGTACAAATTTTGCCCTAAACGGGACTTCTAAGAAAAACCATGCCTACGCAGGGGCGAAACAAACAAACAAACATACCCATGCTGGGGTCAACAGAAAGACATGCCCACGCAGAGGCAGAATACAAAAAGACAAGCCCACGCAGGGGCTGAGTACATAAACAAAAGTCCACGCAGGGACTTGATTACATCATAAATAAATGAATAAACAAGGATCTTCAATAATCCCTTCTCTTGGACTTCCCGTTGATCAGGTCTGATAACCCCTTTAAGAAGCCTCGGTTGTTTCTGCACTCCGTTTGAATATCCCGCTCTAATCGGTCCAATCTATCGAGAACCTCTTGTTGGCGTTCCGGCGGGATCAGTTGCGGCTGCGGCGACTGGTGATGTAGAGGTTGAGGAGGTGGCGGGTGCGGGTGATGGTACACATAAGGTGGGTACCCAGTAGTCCAAGGACCACCATAGGGCCCTTCAGGATGAAGAGCGTTGTAGTCCCACGCTGCCTGATAAGGATCAACATCAGCTTAGTTGTAGTTGGTGTGGGTCGGCTGCTCAAATGGGTTATACGTCGCTGAACTGGCGTATAAAAGGATTGGGTTACCAAAACCCAATGGTGGCGCTACAGGCACAGAGTCCACCTCCGAGACAGGGTTTGATGGTCCCCCCCATCTGTGGTTCTTCTTCTTGGAGTGGCGGGTAGTGGCTGCCACTCGAGGGTTGAGGAGTGCTGATGCGGACTCCTCCTCGCACGGACATTCGTGCGTTTGATCTTCTCCGCTTCGGTGGCTCCGGAGGCGGTTGCTCAACTGGTGGTGGTGGCGGTGGAGTGACTGCCACAAAGCGAGAATCCTCGGAAGGATCCTGCTGCTGCTGGTGGTGGTATGGAGACGAGAACTCAGAGGGGGTAAAATACCACTCAAACTGGTTGAACCTCCCTTGATAGCTATTCGGACCGCGGTAAGGCGATCCATGAAACGAGGACCCATCAGAGATCTCGATGGGGTGGTTCGGGGTCCCGGTTGCAGGCTCGACGGGATCCGTGTCCTCGTCCATATCCATGGCGTGATCGCCAGAGAAATGGTCCTCTGGTCCCAATGGGTTAAAACCCACGGGTTCTTGAATGTAGTTAGCCGGGTTGAACCGGCTCTGAAAAACAGGAGTGGGGTCGCCGAAAGAGTGGTGCGAATTCGATCGCTGAAGAGGTATGAATGAAGGTTGGGGGTTGTTGCGCTCATTTTCCGATTGTGGCCCAAAGGAATGAATATAGGATGGTGAGGAGCTTAGGGAGACGGATCGCCTCCCCGGTTCAATGTAAGTCCTCCAAGGCTCTTGGGGACTGGTGCTCATGGTGATTGATGGCGTGCGCCGGTGGGAAGGTCTGGCCTCGTGATCATGTCCCGTCACTGGGGCCTTGCCTCTGCCTCTTCTGAATCGTGGCGGCATTGTTAAACCTGTCAACATAATAAAAAATAACAACAAGAATATATACAAAATGAAAGACAAAAATAAAACAAAACAGAATTTGTCCTATGTTATTTGTCTAGACTCGAGGATCGAGGAATGTTCAATTCATGTAACTGAGATTAAACACAAAAGGCTAGTGTTTAATTCACTCTGTGTTGGCTCTGATACCAACCTGTCACACCCCGATATTTCCACGTATTACCGGTGGGCCCGGTGGGGAGTATCGTGACGTAGTTGATATCATCATAGTCAAACAACACAAATTTAAATGCACAGCGGAAGCAAAAGATAGATTTATTTCAACTGAATAAATTGTAATATTAAGTATCACAAAGTAGTTGAAACAGATCCACAGGCGGATCGAAGAAAAGAAAACATAGTTCAACAGACTTAAATGCATCCAAGCTTGCGAGACTCTTATTGATGCTAAGGAGAGGCCAACCTATTACGAGTAGTACATGCACTTAGCCTTTTTGGGAAAATACGTCAGTTTACACTGGTAAATACAATTTAACTGACTCATTTTGAAAAGGTTTAGAAAATTGATTTGAATGCACAAGGCACAAAACATTTTATAACTTGGGATAATTATTTATATATAAACTTGTAAAAGAATTACATGTTTGTTATGCGTTCAGTTGCCCGGTTCATGCCGGGTTAAATATTAATAGACACACCACATAGTATAGTCCCGCGGCGAGTTATTCTCGTAACCGGTGGTTATACCTTAATAATTATAAATGCACTGACGGGTGTACGCCTACACCCGTGTGCTAAGGTCGTGGCCATTCTATGAATGATGCCAAGGATATCCGGGACATGGTCATTAAACCCCCAAAGGCGTTAAGCAAACAAAACCAAATTTTTAAACGGGTCATCTCAATAATATTCAACCACCAAACGATTAATGTCGAATGCCTGATCAAGCGGCATTTTATATACCGTACCCCAAGCCCGTATAAGGGAAAATGAGTTAAAAGTATTTACCTTTGCAAGTAATAATCACAATAAGAAAGTGCACGTAGCTTTTACCGGGTCTCCTATTCTGGAATGAAGGTTTATAATAACCTATTAGATTCCTAACGGGTCTTTAATTTAGCCTAAGCTTAGACCGGTTAGTTTTAAAGATAGATATGGTTCAAACGCATGATTAAGCGAAGACCGGAATAGAATGTGATTTAGACCCGACAAGTTTGGAGACTTGTATAATATGGGTAAACTAAACACATTCTGGATTTTGAGACAAAAATGATAAGGTTTGACCCGTTTTGGTCAATTTATGCAAACTAGTTACATAAACCGAACCGAACGCGAATAATGCGTAACGGGTAACCTTAAGAGTCATATACAGGTTTCCTAAGTTAATATGACTTAAATATGTTGTGACATCAGTAAGATATATTCTATTATGCCCAAAATGATTTTAAACTCAAACTATGCCCCGTAAGGGCATTTTGGTCATTTAAAAGGTTATAAAAGAGTTTAAATAGTAATTTGAGTTACAGGTCTGATTTAATCAGTAATTATACTCAATTTAATAATTTATAACAGTAGGGTATCATATATATGTGAAATTTATTGATTATAACCATACTATGCACCGTAGGGGCATTTTGGCAATTTCACATAAGCCTAAAAGATCAAAAATGGAAATCTGAGTTTCAAACTTTTGCTAACTGTTAAAATATAAAAATTTACTGAAAATATCAGTAGGCATCAAACCTTATTAATAGTTTTAATACATACTATGCGTTAAAAACGCTTAAAAAGGCGATTTGGAGCCATTTCCGGGTTTTTAAAAGGAAAGCTGATATTTTTATTATTCCAGAAGGCTCAAAACATTTTATTTATCATATTAGATCAGTAGAAAAAGGTTTGGTATAAAAAGGATTTGTAAAACTCATTTTATAGCCCAAAAGGGCAAAATCGACAATAACCGAATTAAGCTTAGAACCCTATGTTATGCTCAGCCTAAAAAATAAATAAAAATCCTCAAAAATCCCAAAATATTATTTTATATCAGTAGGTAAAAAGTTTGATATCAAAAATTAGGTTTAGATATGCTATATGCTAATTATGCCATTTAATTACTAAAAAGCTTCTTATTTACGCTAATGAGCATAACTCCTAATCTAGACCTCAAACTGATGTCAAATTTTAGGGACAAGTTTATAAATCAGTAACTAAGGTGTCCACTCTTTTACATTTTTAAAAATCACATTTTAAGGTCATATGGGCATAATAGTCAACACTTAAGCAATTAACGGAAACATGCATGTGAATCGGATAACTAATGAATCAAGTTGTATAATCACAGAGGGTTATACTAACATAAAACCTAATCCTAAATAAGCTCTAAGGAATTTCTAAACTATGCTCAAATGGGTCAGAACTGAAAGTCAAAGCAGTAGTCAAACTATGCGACTTTCGGTCCCGAACCGAGCCTAAACTGAAAATTGTCGGGGTGAACATGTTTAGACATGTTCTTACATTAATTACCAAGTTATTTTAATGATAAAACAGGTTGCATGGCTTCTACATTGCTAATTATGCATTAATTTGAAAATAAGCTTTCTGTTGACTTTTTAGGATTAACTTTGACCCGACAATTGACCTAGTTAGAGTGGGAATCAGAGGGTACCCCTTTACGGGTTTATTACCCACCTAATTACCAACTCATAGGTATTTTTAATTCGAGATTTGACTGGACAATTATTGATTAATCTCGAAGTCAAACCTTAATTACGACGGTTTGACTTTAAGCTAATTAACTAAGCTAAACTGAATTAGGAAGGGTTAAGGACACTTACAAGAGTCCTAAGCACGACTAGGGATCTTAAGAAAGCTTGTTGCTGATCAGAGGAGCTCCAGAAATGAGTCTTGTGAACTTTGCAAATGAATGAGTTCAATGTTGCAACTAGTGGGATGCTTATATAGCAAACTAAATCACATAGGATCATGCCAAGGTAGTCTACTGATGTTTCCAGATCAAGACAAGTGCCCCCTATGCATGAAAACTTGTTGGTGCAGCCCCTGGTATGTAAAAACAAGGTTTAAAGTCGGTTACACAGCCTTAACAGGTACCTGTCCAAAGTTTCTGTCGCTGGCATGCTGAGGCACCCCGCGTAAGAAACCCCAGGGGGCTTACGCGTCTGGAATGGCTCCCCAGAACCAGCCAAACAAGTTTCATTATTTGCACTTTAGGTCCCTGGTCCTTCCAAACGTGGTTTTAAGCTTATTTCTTGCACTTTTGGCCCTCTAACCTTACTTTTAAGGGCTCCATGACATGTTTAAACATTGGCAAGTCCTTGGTTAACTTTGTGATCACCCGAAAAGTCATAAATTTCAACGTTGACGCTTTTAACCCCTCGTATACGAATATTGTCATAACTTTCTCATACTTTATCAAAACCTTGTGAAATTTTTATCACACATTCTAGTGAGCATAATTTATCATTACAAAGCTTCGGGTTTGCTAAAAGGTCACTCAGAGGTATACTTTAAACATGTTGAGATTTAACCCCTGTAGTTTGTAATTCCTCACTTTCTTTCACAATTAGCTTCGTATGATCCATGATTTATTCGTTTAAGGGTATAAACATCGTGTAGGGCTATTGTGAAGTAAATTTATCCATTGTTGACATTTTGAACCCTTATATTTACATACTTTCTCTGTTTGTCAACTTTAGTCCCTCTAAAGTATTCTTTCACACGTTCAAAGTTTATGACACGTGTCAATACATTATTGGACATGAATTTTCGAGGTGTTACACGATTGTTGGTAATATAATATATTTACTTTTTATTTTTATACATTATTTACTTATAATTTAGAGTTAATTGTCAAAATCGACCCTGAGGTTTGGACATGTTTGCTATTTTGGTCCAAAATGACTTTTTTGTACCAAATCGCCCCCCCACGTTTGTAACTTTTTGCTATTTTCATCCAAATGCCTAATCAGGTTACATTATGCCGTCTGATGGGGTTTTTTTACCGATTTAATTAAATATACTTTAATAAAAAAACAAAAAAAAAACTAAAATATACATATTTAAGCACAGATGTAGATCTCTCTCTCTTATCTCTCTCTAAACCTTTTCTTCCCTAACCAAACCCACCACCACCTGCCACCACACAACCACCATTACGTCGCCACTACACATCTGAACCTAAACCCCATACAGATCGCATCAAAGCATCGATGGAACACTACACCACCACCATTACGTCGCCACTCGCCCGCCGGCTCAGCCACGTCACCGCCGCATCCGTCGTCGGCATCGTGTCAGGATGATTTAGGTGGAGTAGGTTCATTGGATACTATTTGTAAGGTTGTTTCTAGTTTGCATTTAATTCAGAATGTGTATGTGGCTGGGAAGGGGAATTTTTATATACTTTATAATGTAACCTGGTTAGGCATTTGGATGAAAATGGCAAAAAATTACAAACGTGGGGGACGATTTGGTACAAAAAAGTCATTTTAAACGAAAATGGCAAACATGCCCAAACCTCAAGGATGATTTTGGCAATTAACTTTTTAATTTATTTTTACATTACATTGTTTATTTTTTTAATGTTGACTTATATATATATATAGGGGAATGTTCATTTGAGAAGAAATTTAATGTGAGAAGAAAAAGAAGAAATGACATAATGGTAAAATATTAAATAGCTTATAACTCCTTCCATTAATTATGTTATCTCTTATTAATAAAGCAAAAAACATTTTATCCTACACATTTCAAAATTTATCCTACATATATCTTACACTTACCGAAATTTACCCTACGCATAGCTAAATTTATCATATACATTTAAGAAATTATCCTACACATACTAAAATTTATCCTTCACATGTCGAAAATTGTCCTTCATCCTAAATTATTTTATCTTGAAAAAGTATATTTAAAAGTGAGTTACAATTTTAATTAGTTAGCTAATTAATTATAATTAGAAATTTACCTATATGCCCTTATTAATAACATTAAATAAACATATTAAATGAAGTAAAATAGAGTATTTCTATTGGTTTAAAACTTATTCTTTTTATTCTTACAAAATTTTTCTTCTCATTTGAACCCTCTACTATATATATATATATATAGGGGAAGGTTCATTTGAGAAGAAATTTTAATTGATAAGAAAAAGAACAAAGGGTAATTTTGTAAAATATTAAATAGTTTTTCACTTATCTCATTTATTATCATTTTTGACTAATTAATTAGTCATAAAGACTAGTATTCTCCACACTAACTTTTTTCCTACACACGTCAAAAGTTATCTTACATATTTCAAAATTAATCCTACACGTTGAAATTTATCTTACACGGCTCGTAATTTATCCTACACAACTCGTAATTTATCCTACACTTTAAATTATTTTATTTAATTTTTTGAAAAAGTATATATTTTGAACATAAGTTACAAAAAATTTAAACTACTTAGTTATTAAAGAGGAGGATTACAAATTAATGACCTATGTAGATTTACCAATGTACCCTTATAGTAACATTAAATACTTATATTAAATGAAGTAAAATAAAGCATTCTTATTGGTTGAAATTTCTTCTTTTTTCTTCTTACAAAAAATTTCTTCTCATTTGAACTCTCCACTATATATATATAGGGTAGGGTCCATTTGAGAACCACGAGAATCAGTGTGAACACAACAAAATTAACCCACCTACCACAACCCAAAAACCTAAACACCCCCACCCCCGATTAAAAACCCCCCTAAAAAAACTAAATACTAAACCATAAAGCTAAACTCCACAACTAAATGCTAAAAAAGTTTGTTTTATATTTTAATTAAAAATCGTTAAAGTTCGTCACTAAAAAAACTGAACAACAGCACCGATGCACATGCGCATCATGTGCAACGATATTTTTTTCAATTTTTTTTTATAAAAAATGGTAAATTTCGTGACTAAAAAAAAAAGAAAAAAAAGAACAACAGAGTACTGTTGTTCATTTTTTTAGTGACAAAATGTGGTGTTTTTTTATAAAAAAGATTATTTTTGTGTGTTTTTATTTTTTTTGGTATTGTTTGGTTGTGTTCACCTTGGTTCTCACGGTTCTCGCAATAAAGGGTGATTCCTAGCAGTTCCTTATCATATATATATATATATATAAACGGGTTCAGGAGAAAACGCTCAAAAGTGTGAGAACGGCGAGAACGCTTCCTGGCCTAACACGTGTCCTGCGTCATAGAGAATGGCGGAGGGGCTTTTTTTTCTTTTCATTCTTCTTTTATTTTCCCAACGCGGTATAATATTTTGTGGCGTCTAAGTTTTTTTTTGCGTTAATCGTATTTTTTAAACTTTTTGGCGGTGAATTAATTGTTTTTTGTGTCACATATATAATTTTTTGGCGTTATAGAGTTTTCTGGTTAATTTTTTGGCGTTATGGCGTTTTGTATAATAATTCACTACGAGTCTCTAATATTTGCATAAGATTACAATAAGACCAAATTTTTTTGGCGTTTAGTGAATCTTTTGGCTTTTAATAACCTTTACAAGGTTTTTTGCCAGCAGTTTTTCTCCTAGTTTCCATACTTCTAGCTTTTTGGTGTTTGTAGTTTTTGGCGTTTTATGTAATAATAATGTTATTTTTTATAGAGAACTAGTTAACAAATCAACATATAACTTGTATCAAAACAATATAAAATGAAATCTAAAATAATAAAAAATTGTAATCTAATTTCTCTTCCGAATATTCACTGTCATCAGCCTCTATCTTCTTGAATTTGTTTTGGCGTTTTGAACTTTTTTTGAATAGTTTTGCTAGTTGCCAACTTTCCTACATAAACCATGTCTTTTTCAGAAGAAGCTACTTAGTGGCATCCTGTTTTTTGGTGTGATATTATTGTTTGGCGGCATGTCATTGAAGATCAACTCTTGCTTGATGTTATTTGTAATAATGGAGTCCAAAATTGCATTTTACACTTTAGTTGAACCCTTTCTTCCATGCCTATAATCATCAAGAAGAAATCTCACATGATGGCATGTCACTATCATCAGTCTCTTTTTCTTGAATATTTGTCCATCTCATGCAGCAAAATATTATTGAGTTAATCCCCTCAGAAAAAGGATACATTTCAATGAAAGCTTTGACATCTGTGACGTTTTAAAGGGAGTGGTTTCTAGAGGATATGGCGTTTTTGTGTTTTTCTGTGTGTGATTAATTTCATTGTGTATAGACCCCTCTCTTATAGGAGTTTTTTGGCGCGTAGTTTAGGCAGGACTTTTTATTGTAAAAAATGATAGTTATAAAGTAACTGTCTTTTCAGTTACTGTATTTTGTATTTACTGTGTTGATCAGCTTTTATAAGTTTTATAGGTTATAGATGTCCCATCTTCTAAGTTTGGCGTTTTTTTTAAATGGCCTTATGCAGACTATCATGACAAAATACAATAACGGAGTAAATAAAATAGTAAGGAGGAAAATATTTTTTTGTTATTTATGGCGTTTTGTTAGGGTAAACCATGTTTAGTATTATTTTGGCGTTTTGCTAATAAAGATAGTAATATATCATTTAATTATCTTAAAAAAAAAGAAGATTACATAGAAGAAAAAAAAGAGGAAAAAAATTAAAATCCTTCGTCAGAAGGTACTTTATCTGAATAGTATCCATCACTTGTGTCATCTTCTTCCATCTTCAGAATAGCCCTGATCGTCTTAACATACACCCTCCTCCTGTTGTCAAAATGGATGACGTATCGCCTGATCCCCAAAGTGTATCTCCACGAAACGATTGTTGCAATTTTTGGCGTTTTGCTTAAGTTGGCGTTTTTGGTTAACGATTTTTTTTGCAGAAAAATGGATAGATTGAAGTGATTATGGAAGCTATGGTTTACGTTTGTTTATATAATGATGTGTTGGCGCGTAATTTAGGAGGGAATTTCTTCTAATAAATGTTAATAACTGAAATTCAGTTATTTGTGTTGTTTCATCTTCCTGTAATATTCAACGCGTTTTATTTTTAATTTGTGGTGTTTTGTTTTTAATGGCGTTTTATTTTTGTATGGCGTTTTATCATATGATGGCGTTTTGAATATGAGGGTAAAAAGACCCTTTTACCCTTAATGAAGCGCGTCCCACTTAATAATATTAATGTTATTTACGAAAACGCCACCGCGCAATCTAGTCTATGGATTGTTTTGATCGGACGATCCATAATCGTTCTCACCGTTCTCACACTTTTCACCGTTTTCTCCAAATCTCGACCCTATATATATATATATATATACATATATGAATAGGTTCAAGAGTGAACACTATTGTAGCTTGCGAACTGAGTGAACTAATCCTGGCCATACACGTGTGTAGATCAATGGCCAGGATTTGCTCACTCAGTTCGCAAATACACTAGTGTTCACTCTAGAACCCTAGCCTATATATATATATATATATATATATATATATATATATATATAGGGTAGGGATAGTGTACAAAGTGTCTAAATCTCGAGCATCATCCTGCAAAAGTACTACATCTAATTAAACTCGATAAAGTTGTTGTTGTTGAAAGTTTAGATGAAAAAATTGACCAGCTACTCGGGTTTAGAGGAGACAAAACCATTGTGGCCGACCTTGCTTTCCTCCAAAAAGACTACCCGGGTTTTTTGGAGCAAGATCCAGTATTTCTCGAGTGAAGGAAACAACAAATTTATGAACGCTTTCGCAAAATGTCTTTCAATTTTAGTGCAATTTTTAATTTTATTTTGATGTAATGCAATTTTATTTATTTAAATGCCATTTACATTTAAAAAATATATAAAATGAAAAATTTAATAATTATTTTCAAATGATTGCAGTATAGTTATTCGACAACGCCTAGTTATTAAATAATTTAGTTATTGCCACTCTGCTGACTTGGCGCTGTGCTTGTAGTACTTTTTGTTAGTTATTGGAATTCTTAGATAAATTAAATCAACACAACATAATAGTAAACATTATAAGCAAAATAAGAGATAAAGCAAATAATATAAACCTTATTCTTACGAATCCTCACCTTCAAATCGCACAAACACTCTCTGTGATTCGCGAATTCAAGGAAGAACACATTCTAGGGCATGGAACTTGCACTCGTGATATCTCCTTCAATTCTTCATCAAATGAGGTAGTTCTTGTGTCCATTCTAATTAATTTTTCGAGATCTATAAAATCACTCTGTCAATTTCTATGATAGAGGACATCCAAAATCCGAATTTAATTTATGTTATTTCTATGATTCTTAGATGATAAAATTTAGAACTTTTCTTATTAGAACATTGTTTTGATGAAATTAAAAGTGGTTTACTGTTCATAATCATGTTAACATGGATCTTGTAATTTTTGAGAATTTTAGTCAACTTTTGAATTTAGTACATAATTTAATCATGCTATATTAAATAAAAATATCATAAAAATGTGGACATCATAAAAATAATACTTCATAAATGTTATTCTTTTAGGAAATATATTAAATATGGAGATTTTGTAATGATTTTTTTCTGATAATATGTTCGTAATTTAAAAAATTAATCCAAAATTGTGGATTTTCTTAAAAATATTTGCAAAGGTATATAGTCGGGAAAGCTCCAAACATTCAAAGAGGTGGTGATCTCTAATCACATCCGAATCTTTCAAGATCTAGGAAACCATGTTGAAACAAGACGTACCTTACGAATAATAAAACTTACTAATTAATTATTGGTTTTAATATTAATAAATATAATTTTCATACAAAAGTCCCCACATCATAGGACTTCAATTGCATAGTATACTTATGTGTTTGGTTGTTGATATTTACGTTACTATATATTTTAGGGTAAGTCGTATCTCTTGAAGTTTCTCATTCTCGTACATCAAAGCTAACGCAAAATTGTGAGTAGATCTATGTCCCCTCTTTACAATTAATCTTTGGGGCTTATCATGTGTCATTAAAGTTTCTCGCGCTTCATACGGTTACATTTTCAACATGCAAACAGAATGTGTAGTTTATGTGTTATATGTTGTGGTTTGATAATATTATTTGTTACACACTTTATGTCGCAGTTTCACATCGTGGATTCACTGGCTGACCGGTTCCCTCCGGCAGTGAGTTTCTTAATCAATTGATTTGGAAACTCAGATCAATTGACCAGATTTCTTGGGTTTGAACGGAGAGACGCAATGAAAGAGATCAAGATAATTTCTTTAACAACTTACACAAAAGCCTATGAAGTTTCGCTGTTTTAATAAAACAAAATACAAAGTTCCAAATAGAATGCATAGTCAACATTCCGCTGCAACGCACGGGTTATTGCCAACTCATTAACTTTAAAAACATGAATGGTTGTACTAGAATAAGTCCCTGGGATGAAGCTTGGCCCGTTTTACAACAATCTACATATATGACTTGGTCATTCGAGTCATTGGTACCGTGTCACAGGAAGAAGATATCAATAGTATGTCGATGTGCTATGTCTTTTTGAGACCCTTTTCTTCACTCTTCTTTTTTTCTAATTGAGTTCTCCCGGGCCATGGCATGCACGTATTACATGAAGCAAAATTGGTGTATTTTATTGTAAAACCAAAATAATTCAAAATTGATATCAAAGTAAAAAAGCAAACTTCAATGTCTCCATAATGTAACACATATATTCATAAACCTCTTTTCTGGTCTTGTTTTGACTTTCATGGTGTAAAAACTATTATACAACAAGAATAGCCTTAAAAATGCTTAGTTGGATATGGAGACATTGTCAACATAAATTGCTCTTTTGCTCATTTAATAGCTGCTCCGGAGACATAATCACCCACCTAGCTAGGCCTTTTTTGTACCAAGATAGCCACGACAATTTGGAGCACCACAACGGCACTTTACTCTATCACGGTCATACATCTCATATCTACATGCCAATATCAAAAATATAATTTATTATATTTTTGTTTGTTATAGTGGATGGATAAGAGGGTGCACATTAATGATTACCTGTCCCCATAATCAAAAGTTAACTCTTCTCCTGGTTCGATTGCTCTAAGAGCAAAGAAACCAAGACGAGTCTCCCCATTTACCTCCCTGCAAAAGTGTCAAAAACGTGATACGGTTGTCACCTGATAATTCAATGTATTTAATTTAAGAATGAAATTAAGACATAGAACTGAGTATGAAGTTCATATCTAACCATCTTTCCACTGTACAATTTGGATCACAACTGTGATTTATCAATCGTGATTCATTCCCCTTGAGTTTTGCATCAATGTTAAAGTTTGATGCGACTTGAAGCACGTAGAACTTAGTTATACCTTGTGCTTTCATGTCCCTAAACCTCATCTCACGTAAAGCATTATCGATAACTGAAAAGTGTAAAACAAACAACGTTTTAATATAATTCGAAAAATGAACTACCATAAACACCTAATTACAAACTTAAAACTTAAAAAAGTTCCATGTTTTTGAAGAAACCAAGATGATTGTTAAATTTTACAGGATGACAAATCAAATAATTATATATGTATACCTTCTCCAACATACTCAATGATGTAATCATCTTTCTTGATGAATTCAACGGCTTCTACACCCCAACCACAATGTTGAGTCTACAAATATGTCAACCATATAAGTAATTATATAACAAGTATACTCACAAATATTTTTTTTGGACAAACTTATCACAAAATAAAAGATTGAAGTTATTCTTAGGTTAAAACTTACCTTAATAACTTTAACTTTTTTCTGTTCTTGGAAATATTGCCTGTTTGTGCAATTTTCCGAACAGTTGCAGGTATTTGTGCAGCTAACATACGTAGATCTACAAAAAAAATTAGAAATATTATATCTTGGGCTAGGTGATCGATAATCAATACCAAGATAGTAGGCGAATTACCTGCATGTACAAGCTTCGTCGCATACGTTTGGATCACTACAAGCGCAATCTCCAATGCTGATATCCACATTGACACTCTTCTTCTTTATCCGGTAGATATCTTGTTTAAGTTGAGGAAACCATGGCATGGTGAGCCAGAATGATGTAGAATATATTATAAGTTTTCATTTGTATAAGCAGTCTTTTAGAAAATGTATATCTACATGATATATAGTGGTGTTATTAAGAAAATTAATTAGTTCTTAAGATGAGAAAAGGATACTACGCATAATATGCACGTAAGAAGGTGGCTCCAAGTTATCTGCCATGGTGCCTTTCCAAGTTGGATCAATCTTGAATTCGTCTTCCACGTTTGGTATCGGTAGAAGACAAAACCATTCCTATTATTATAAGTCGAAAGATTCAGTTGAGGCCCTCTAGTTACAAGAAACGATACAGAGTTGATTCAAGAGTTAGTAGACTATTATATATATTTGGTGATACCTGCCGAATTTAGAATTCCATATAGAAATGACGTTTTCTATATTAATTTTCATGGAGAATTTTCTCTCTTCATATATTTTAATATTCGATCAATGCTTCCCTCTACGTTAACAAGTTTGACGCAACTATTCATGATAAATGAACTTACTCATATATAGAAGTTGCATAAATCGATTAGAGAGATGATCATTTACAATGTGAAAACCATTTATAGTGAGTATTGAATTGAAAAGCTCTTCATGCAGATCAAAGAGATTTGCAAAAAAAAAAAAAAAAAAAAAAAAAGATTAGATTAACCTCTATGGTACTTCTAGGATCTGAAGGCTGCACATAAGAAGGTGGCTCCTTCGCCATGGAGTCCCTCCACTTTGGATCAATCTCGAATTCCTTTTCCACTTTTGAGAGCGGCATATGACCAAAAACTTCCTGTATATGATTAAAGGAGTTGGTGATTCGTCACGTTGTGGTCATTGAAAGTACTAAATTTCATGACATAGAGTTATAAATATTTTCTGATAATCGTGATTCTTAAGTAAGAGTTTAAACAATACTGCTAGTAGTCTCACCTCTATGCTTCTTGTTGGAACCGCGCTCTGCACAAGCAACAAGCAAATTCAGTACCGTCCTCAACTTTATCAGTTAAAAATGAATATCAACTAAGTAAGAAACCAAAAAATGGATTCAAGAATAATGTTGATTGCTCAAGTGCATAACAACATAAGTTATTCAATGTACTGCCTGGTTTATTATGTAACACACTCTAATTTGGCTATTATAAAAAGATGCAGAAAGTTTACCGGTTTATCCCAAAATTTTGAAACATAGAAACCCCCCCCCCCCCATTTTGTTGATTTGAAATTCATTTTAGTGTAAAAGGCATAAATCATTGAGTGTCTTAATTTATCGGTATATTTAGCCATCTACGATTTATCTAACAGTTTGAAAATTTGGTAATACCTTGCCGAATTTAGAATTCCATATAAAGATGACGTTTACTATATTAATTTTCTCATATTTTTATATTCGATGCCTCCCTCTGCGTCATGATGAATGAACTTACTCATATATAGAAGTTGCATAGATCGAATAGAGACATGACCATTTACCATATGAAACACATTTATAGTGATTATTGAATTCACAAGCTCTTCATGAGGATCATAGTGATTTGCAAAAAAAAATAGATTAGATTCACCTCTATGGTACTGATAGGATCTGATGGCTGCACATAGGAAGGTGGCTCGTCCGCCATGGTGTCCCTCCACTTTGGATCAATCTCGAATTCCTTTTCCACATACGAGAGTGGCATATGACCAAAAACTTCCTATATATGCATAAAATACAAGAGAGTCGGTGATTCGCCATGTTGTGAACATTGAAAGTACTAAAGTTCATGACATAGAGTTATAAATACTTTCTAATAATGGTTACTCATAAGTAAGAGTTTAAACAATACTGCTAGTAGTCTCACCTTTATGCTTCTAGTTGGAACCGCGCTCTGCACATGCAACAAGCAAAATCAGTATTGTCCTAAACTTAATCAGTTAAAAATGAATATCAACTAAGTAAGAAACCTAAATATGGATTCAAGCATGTTGATTGCGCAAGTGCATAACTGTTGGTGCACTTGTGTCTGTACTTTGTCTGTATTTTGTCTGTATACGAAACGATGTCTTGTTAGTCTTGTAAGTTTGACCAAGTCAACTATCCTCCTAGTTTGACTTGGACAAACAGTCAACATTATGTTTGTTAGTTGCTGGGTCGAAGGATGGTCATCGAAGGATCACTTATATCCTTCGATGATGATGAGCTCGATAGATGGACCTTCGATGGATGGACCACGAAGGATCACATCTTTCGTGGTGCATCTGGATCGTTCGAGCTAATTCTGGTCGATAGATGATCCTTCGATCATCCTATCTGATCCTTCGACCAGACCTGCTGGCTTGGGTATAAATACCCGTGTGTTGTGTTCATTTCGACAGTTAGACACAGAGACACTTAGACAGATCAGAAACACACACACACACTTAGAGAGAGTTTGCAAGACTGATTTGTAAACCTTGTGCTTGTAACTGGAACCTTCATACGTATTAATACAGAGGTGTTAATCGGTGAACTTTGCGTGTCGTGTTTTTCCGTGTTCTATCTCGGTTTGCTATTTCGGTTGGATTCCGCACAACCGGAGTGGTTCGTATACAAGGATTAGGCGACTAGATCCTCCCCTAGCCGGACCTACAAGTGGTATCAGAGCCTTGGCTCTTCTCCTTGTTAAAACCGAGTGTTTTCGGGTGTTTTTCGGGTTTTAAAAGTTTATATTTTCTGGAAAAACTTGTTAAAAATCGGGTTTCGGTTTGTTGTCGGTTTGCAGAAATATTCATATTTCTGGGTTTTGTTCTTCTTATCTTCAACCGATACTCATAGTGTTCTTGTTAAACTACACTTTTGATCTTAAAATTTTTAAACTTCAAAGTGTTTGTGTGTTGGGAAGAGTAAACTGATTAAAATATTGGGATCATTACCCGGTTGGTGAAAAACCTGCATGTTCAGACCTGAAAGATATGGTCTGAACATACTTTCTGCCGAAAAGTTCTCACCAACCCGTCAACTTTTCACCAAACTGTCCGATTTGTCAACTGTGTCAGAGCTAGTTCGAAAGATATCCTTCGAAGTCGTAAGATCATCTTTCGACCAAAGGAGGTTCGACAGATAGTCATCCTTCGAGCATCCTTCGAAGTCTGAGACTTATCTTTCGGTCCAAGGAATCATTTCGAAACTTTCATCTTTCGGTCTACTGTTCATTTTCGAAAGACAAGGATCCTTCGACTGGGGAGTCTTTCGAAGTCATCTTTCGTGTGTATCTTTCGGTCTACAGTACCTTTTCGAAGGATAAGGATCCTTCGGTTGGAGAATCCTTCGAAAACTTTGCTCGAAACTCAACAGAGATCTTTCGAACCCTGTTGATCCTTCGAACAGGTGTGGATCTTTCGATCATCAGTCTGTTTGTGCTTAACAGTTTGTGTTTTTCAAGTGTCTTTCGACAGGTATCCTTCGGCTGATTAACAATGAATCCAAGGTGGAATACTTTGGTAAATACAGATATGTATTTTGGTACTCCGTCATCTTCCGCACCGGTATCTTCACAAGCTAATGCAATTTCTACCGGTCAATGGGCATTTGTATCAAATCAAGTTCCAAGTGTTCAAAGCATTCTTTTAAGCGAAAGGGAAACTGGAAGTTTGAATAGACCCCCCAAGTTGATGCATTTATATGAATATCCAGGATGGATTGATAGATTTCATACATACGTTCTTGGTCAGAATACAGAGTTGTGGTTGCGGTTTATTACAGATTTTGATCAAACAATAGAGGTTGCTGCATCATCTGCGGCTACGTTTGCAGATCTCACGGAAGATCAGAAGAAAGTTTATGATCTAGAAAAGAAGGCATACGCCATTCTTACTCAGGCATTGAGCAAAGACATTTATCATCAATTCGTCAGCTATAAGACAACTAAGAGGTTGTGGGACGCGTTGAAAACAAGGGGCGTAGGAAATGAAGCAACACGTCAATTGAGAAAAGAACTGCTGAAGAAAGAGTTTGATGGTTTTACTTGCATGGAGAATGAGTCGTTGGGTGATTTGACAAGTCGATTTAATCACTTGTTGACTGAATTGACAAATTTTGGGGTTGTTACAACTCCTGTAGAGATTGTGAAAAGGTTTGCAGATGCATTGCCACCTCAGTGGAATACGTTCTTGGAAATCATGAAGTACAATGGTACTTTGGCCACAACGAGCTACAACGACTTTGTTCAAATTCTAGAGAACAAGAATCAGGAAGAAACTCTGAAGGCAAAAAGAGTTGCTGTGCCACAAAATCCAGAGATGTATTATGGAACTTCAAGCACTTCTGCAAAACCTGCTTCACACGCTCCAATTCAGACAGCATTTGTGACTAGCACTGACATGTATGGCAATACTATCCAAGTGCCGGTTCCTCCAAAGACAGACATGTATGGAAATCTGCTGGAACCAGTCCCTCAATCAGCACCACAACAGCAACGACCTCTCAGACCAACTGATATGTTCGGAAATCCTTTACCAGTTCGATCTCCTGCAACAACAGACATGTATGGGAATCCACTTCCTCCTCAATCTACCGTACCAACAGATATGTACGGGAATCCTCTTCCTCCACAGCAGCAAGCTTGTTATGGAAGTACATCATCTGCAAGTCAACAATCTAAGCCAAATACAGTAAGGCTCGACACTTCAAGCTTCTCAAAAGTTAGTGTGGAAGTAGCTAAGGAACACATGGAGCTGCTAAACACTTTGGTGAGCGCATACTGTGGTTTAGTAGAAGGTCAGATTGGCAACATTAATCTGACTCAAGAAGACTATCAGCAGATAGACAAGGAAGAGATGGAGATGATGGATATTAAGTGGGCCTTTGCCAGTGCTGTTAGGCGAGCAAAGGATTTCATGGAAAGAACGGGCCGAACCAGCTTGGAAAGCAAGAAAGACACCAAGTATGGGTTCGATAAACAAGCTGTTAAATGCTTCAACTGTGGTGAGCGCGGTCATTTCAAGCGTGAATGTACAAGACCAGCTCAGCATGGGAACCAGAATCCCTTCAGAGGTCAAGGAAACAGGGCCAATCAGAACCAAGCGAGGAACAATGATCGCACACTGGTGCCTGTGAACAACCAGACTCAAGCAGGACCATCAAATGCCAATCAGGCACTTGTGGTTCAAGTAGATGAAGGCTGTGATTGGTCAATCCAGTTGGGAAATGATGCACCTGATGGAACAGCTTGTTTTGCTGAAGTGGTTAATGATCTTAAACACGCCAGTGGTGGAGAATCTTCCACCAATGGTGATGTATCTTCTGAGGATGAAGACTCTTCCGGTTATAGTGGAAGCTCGGATGAAGAATCCTCAACTTCAAGCAATGATCAGGTGGATGACACAACAAGTGCGTCAGTCGATGCTGCTGATTTTGATGAGCTTTTGGAGGAAGCTGCAGCAGGAATTCAAAGAAGATCTATTTTGGTGGATCAAGCTGCTTACTCTTCGTCTTCTCTCCATTCAGCCTTTATGGCGAATGTCGACAGTTCATCAAGTCAGGTATGTGTCGACGAACCCACTTCTGTTAGCTGTAATAACTGTGATAGTTTGCATGTTAGATGTGCTGAGTTGGAAGCAAACATGTATGAGTTGCAAGGCAAACACGATGCTTTACAAGCTAGTTTGTTTGAATTGCAAGACAAACATGTTTCTGTGAATGATAGGTGGTGTGAATTGCAAAGCAAACACGAGGCTTTGCAAGAAAAATATGATATGACATTTATTCATAATCAGAAATTGACAGTTGATATTTCTAAGTGCACTGAAGCCAATATGTTTTATGAAAACCATGAAAAGAATTATAAATCAATGATTGAAACATTGAAGAAAGATAAAACAGAACTGACAAAAATGGTTTCCAGAAAACAAACTGACATTAATTTGTATATATCTCGTCTTGAGGTGATGCAAAAGGAAATGGCTTGTGTTAAAACCGAAAGTGAGGCGATCCGACTTAAGTTAGACAGTTATTTGAGTTCTAGCTATGTGTTGGATCACATCATTGACGTTCAGAAAGAGAAAAAGGATGTCACATGCATAGGTTACAAGAAATGTCCACCACCAGTGAGAAACAATTTTGATGCTTTGCCTGATGAGGAGTATAGGACTCACTTTGAGCCATCTGTTCCTTTGGATGTTGAGGAATTTGCAGCAGGGCTCGGATACAAGAAAGAAGTATCGTCAGATTCAGATGTGTCAGCAAATACCTTTGTAACTGCTGAACCGAATCAGGATCCTCCGGTTGTGATTGAGGATACTGATTCTTCTGATGATGAGTCTGATGATACCGATTCAGCAAAGTCTGATGCGGTGATAAAAGATGAGGACATACCTCTTGAGAATCACATCCTGTGTGATCCTCCAGCAAAACCCGCTAAGACTATTGCAACTGAGTCCTCGTCTGAGAAAGAGTCGGAGAGTGTGGATTTACTGTACACTCTTGTTGGTGATGATAAAATCTATTCAGACAAAGATTTTCCTATTAAAAATGTTAATCAATCTTTAATCAGTAAAGTCTTTGAAAATTCTACAAGTAAGTTCTTGGGAAAGACAGGACCACATGTTACAGTCACACAGTGTCCTCCTATCCCAAAGGCTGAAGTTAGAAAACAGTTTGGGAACAAGAAATTACCAACAGTGCCAAAACAGCAAAACCATACCAAAACCAATGGTAAGGCACCGACTCAAACTCAAAAGAAGCCGAATCAGAAGAAGAAGAAGAATGTGAACTTTGTGAAGTCGAAGGGAACGGACAAAATTGAAAAGTTTGCAAATCAATCTAACTTAGATTATGTCCAAAAAGCAACTGTGATGAAAAGGAATGAACCAAGTTGTTCAAAACCTAGTACCTCGGGATCACAAAGTTCATCATCGGCAAGACGACCACATGATACTTCGGGGTTTGTTGAACGAAGATCATGTTTTGAATGTGGAACAATCGGGCATATTGTTCGAAATTGCCCGTATCTTCATAAACAAAAAGGAATAGTTGATGATCCCCGTGACCACATTGACCGCAAGCGATCTGTTTCTGTAAAACAAGATCCCCGACTCATAAGAGAAAGGGAAAAGAAACAGAAACGCCAACAGGTCAAGAAAATTGAAAAAGCAATTAAAACCGATGTGGTTCACAAACCATCTGTCTCAGTTAAACCAGATAATTCAGAGTTTTCAAAAACTTCAAAAAATCAAACTGGTATAACAAAACAGACTTGGAAACCAAAGACGGTTATTGAATCAGGGGGACCATCACAATTTCCAAATCATCAAAAAGTCGAAGTTATTGTTGTTGATAAAAATGGAAGACCCAAGACCACAATGGCTTGGGTCCCCATCTCCAACTAATCGATTGAGTTTATGTGCAGGGTGTTCCAGGAGGAACTATCAGTAGTCATTGGATTGTTGATAGTGGGGCATCCAGGCACATGACAGGCGACATGAAGCTTCTCTACGACGTCAAATCTATTAGAGGAGGTTATGTTGCTTTTGCTGGAGATAAGGGCGGATATATAACGGGTGAATGAATGATTTCCAACGGGGTTGTTAGCTTTGATAAGATCAACTTTGTGCAACAACTTGATCACAATCTTCTTAGTGTTTCTCAAATTTGCGACAAGCAGTTCTCAGTACACTTTGATGCTAATGGATGTTATGTGCTGAAACCCGGCTTCAAAATTCCAAAAGAATGGATTCTCTTGTCGGCTCCAAGGATAAATGATCTGTATGTCCTTGATATGAGCCAAGCTATCACAACGTCTGCACAAGCAACATGTTTCGTTTCCAAAGCCACAGAAAAAGACACAATCTCTTGGCACAGACGAATGGGTCACATTCACTTACGCAAAATGAACCATTTGGTATCAAATGAATTGGTGAATGGTGTTCCTCTCAAAAATTTCCATCTTCAAGACGTCTGTGTTTCGTGCCAAAAAGGAAAACAAACGAAGAAGCGACACCCTACAAAGAAAGTCAACACGGTGGCTGTTCCTCTTGAACGTTTGCACATGGATTTGTTCGGTCCTGTCAAGCACAAAAGCATTAGGAATGATCAATATTGCCTCGTGATTACTGATGATTATTCAAGATTTTCGTGGGTGGCGTTCATGGCACACAAGAGTGAAACCTTCGGCATTATCAAAAACTTGATCATTCAGATTGAGAATCTTTACAACTTGAAGGTTAGGCGGATACGTAGCGACAATGGTACTGAATTCAAAAATCATGCCATGGCGGAGTTTTGCACTTCAAAAGGTATTCTTCATGAATTTAGTGCAGCCTATACTCCTCAACAGAATGGCGTCGCTGAACGTAAGAACCGCACATTGATCGAGACTGCTAGGACTATGTTGGTAGAGTCGCAGCTACCCATTCCATTCTGGACTGAAGCTGTGTCCTCTGCATGTTATACTTTGAACCGAGTCCTTACAGTCAAAAGGCACAACAAGACCTGCTTTGAGCTTATCAACAAACGGAAACCAGACTTGTCTTATCTTGAACCGTTTGGAGCTCCTTGCACAATAATCGATCCTAATGGAAAGTTTGGGGCAAGAGCAATTGAGGGATACTTTCTTGGGTATTCCACCCCAAACTTAAGAGTCTGGAATCTAGAGACTAAAAGGGTCGAGGAATGGTCTGAAGTCAGAGTACAAAGGCACACTTTACCGGTTAGAAATCCTGGTCAGCCTTGGATGTTTGAGTACGATGACTTTTTCAATTCGATCAATGTTGAAGCCGTTGAAGAAAGTGCTGCGGCAAGGATGTTTTTCGAGAGCGACAATGCAACAGATTCACCGTTGGTTCGTCCCATTATAGTCAATCAAGAACCATCTTCGGTGAACAATAATGCTCTCGACAATGAGGATTTTCAAGATGCTACCGAATTGAACGAATCTTCAGAGGATGATGAATTTCTCGATGCAGATCAAGTAGCTCCAACAGCAGTTCATGGTACTTCAGAGGGTACTCCTCCAGTGGATGTCCCTCGAACAGCTGAAACTTCTGCATCATCCTCTTCGTCAATTCCGGGCCTTGAATTGATTGTTGATCTGAATCTCAACAATCTGGGTACAAATATTCCAGTTCAAGATAATCCAGAAACAAGGATTCATAATACCCATCCTCAACAAAACATCATCGGAAATGTACAAAGTGGCGTTCAAACAAGAAACATGTTGCGGAACAACAACAATGCAGGCTTGTATGCAACTATCCGAGAATCTGGTCAACAGAATGATTGGTCTTTCGTGTGTTATGTCTCACAGGAAGAGCCAAGAACTTGGAAAGATGCTTTGAAAGATAGTTCATGGGTTGAAGCGATGCAGGAAGAACTGCAACAATTCCAGAAGCTTGGTGTCTGGAAACTCGTAGAGAAACCTGCTGGATACAAGAAGATTGGTACCCGTTGGGTGTTTAAATGCAAAAAGGATGACCGTGGGATCGTTATCCGGAACAAAGCAAGGCTAGTCGTTCAAGGTTTTCGTCAGATTGAAGGAATCGACTACAACGAAGTGTATGCACCTGTTGCACGTCTAGAAGCAATTCGGATCTTTCTGGCTTATGCCTCATTCAAAGGTTTCAAGGTATACCAGATGGACGTGAAGAGTGCTTTCTTACATGGTGTGGTAGAAGAAGAGGTGTACGTCGAACAGCCTCCTGGTTTTGAAGATCCTATCCATCCCGATCGGGTTTGGTTGCTCAACAAAGCTCTCTATGGTCTTCATCAAGCACCGCGAGCTTGGTACGCAACCTTATCTAATTATCTGCTGGAGAACGGTTTTCGCAGAGGTCTTATCGAGTGCACTCTCTTCATCAAAGAACAAGATGGAGATCTTCTACTGGTACAGGTATACGTTGATGATATTATTTTTGGGTCTACTAATGATGTTTTGTGTAGGGATTTCGAGCGTGTTATGCAGGATAAATTCGAGATGAGTGCTATGGGGGAAATGACCTTCTTTTTGGGCCTACAAGTACAACAAACAGAGTCTGGGATATTCATCCATCAGACTAAATATGTTGGTGACATCTTGAGCCGGTTCCAGATGTCAGATGCAACGCCCATCGGTACCCCATTGCCACAAAATCACGGAATTACTCCAGACTTGAAGGGTCAAGATGTTAGCCCCTCATACTACCGCGCGATGATTGGATCCCTTATGTACCTTACAGCATCAAGACCAGATATAATGTACCCAACATGCCTGCTAGCCAGATATCAAGTCAACCCGAAGGCCTCACATCTTGCAGCTGTAAAAAGGATTTTTCGTTATTTGAAGGGTTGCCCTGACACCGGTCTGTGGTACCCTAGGGATAATAACTTTGACTTGATCGCATTCAGTGATTCTGATTTTGGCGGATGCAAAATCGACGGCAAATCCACAACGGCTGGATGTCAGTTTTTGGGAAATCGCCTAGTCACATGGCAATGCAAGAAGCAGACGTGTGTAGCTACATCAACATGCGAAGCTGAATACATTGCTGCCTCAAGTTGTTGCTCCCAAGTCCTGTGGATACAACAGCAAATGCGTGACTACGGTTTTGAATTCCTAACTACTCCTATTTACGTTGATAATTCTGCTGCCTTACAGATCACTAAAAATCCTGTGCAGCATTCAAAGACTAAGCACATCGAAATCAAATATCACTTCATACGTGATTGCTTTGAGAAAAGGCTAATCGATGTTGCTTACGTCCACACCGATGACCAACGTGCCGACCTTTTTACCAAAGCTTTTGACAAATCAAGATTTGACTATCTTTTATTGGTAAACGGCATTAAGGTCAAGCAAGAGTAAAGCCAACATCGGAAAATCATTTTTGTAAATACCTTTGTGTTTTAAATTTGTCTTAGTTTGTTGATTTTAGGGGGAGTAAATCCAAAATTTGAAAAATCCAAAAACATCGAAAAATTTCAAAAACACAAAAACAATAGAAAAACAAAAATGAGTTTCCTGGCGAGCAAAAGAGAAAATGATAGTACATCAGTGGTCTGTCTAAACCTCTTTAAACCTTAAATGAAAAACGATAAGCAGCTCTATATAAGACGTATCGGTAGGCTCACAATCATTTTAAAGTGTGCAGGGTGATATAAATCTTAAATCGACTGAAGACCAGGTGGGAACCACTCATTGGCATATGGTCTTAGTACCGAAATTTCGTTTGAGAGATTGCCGAGGTTCTGAGATATTCGGTCTTTATGCTGCTTATCATCTGGGTATCATGGTTGTATCTTTTACCGAAAAAATAACGGGGACGCAAGTCTAGATCTTCCATGATACCATACATACGTGTACATACTGCATACGACCTCAATAAGTGATCAACAATCACATGTCCAAACAAATAAGTGATAAAATATCACAAATTCTTTCCGGGTGTCAAGTTCGTCTCTCTGCTGTACGAAAGTACTGACCTGTTCACGGACTTGCTCCTGTGCCCTCATGCATCGAAAATCAAGTTCCTCATCAATAAGTGATTCTATCACATAGGGCTTGGTTTTCAAATCAAAATAAGTGAGAATCTCACATCATATACGGTCAAACAGATGATAATCGGTATACTCACCGGTAAGATGAACCCTCGTGCATACCTTGATACGGGAATGTGTCGTGATGTGGATGAACACCGGTTGGTAAGTATAAATCATACCTTAACGTATCCCCTCGCCAGGATTACATCTGATAAGTTGAGCTTAAGTGGACAACAATACCGATAATCGTTATAGGATGCTTATCTTAATGTTAAACTAACTGAACAACAAGAGCGTTTTGACATGACCGTACACTGATATGATTCTCTTACCCTCGAAACTCACAAAAAGAATGTCTGTATATATTTATTTACTGCTTTCAGTCTTTACATTTGAAATATTCAAAAATACCAAAAAGATTTTAAGTGTGTTTTAATATAAACTTTATAAAAGCCAAAAAGATTTTAAGTGTGTTTTAATATAAACTTTATAAAAGCCAAAAAGATTTTATTTCTATTTTATTTTCGATCGTACGATGTTGGAGCTCGAGTCTTCGTTACCTGAAACCTGAACGAAAACCGAAAATGACTAAATCTTCATAACCGGTCGAAATTTGCAAGTGTTGAAAGTTAAAATTGAAATTGATAAAATACTTTAAACTTTCAAACTGTCGGACGGTGTTTGTTTAAACAATGGTCACACGTGTGTCGTTTGTTTATTTTATATTCCAGGCGGTTGTTCTCATTACGCGTTTAGATTTCTTGCATGTGCAGATTCTAAAGGCAAGGAGAACATGGTCGATGACAAGCTTCGGAATGAAGACACGACGTGAAGGCACTCAAATGATGAAGATGATCGAGTTGCCGCTGACCATCATCAACACCACAAGGATCTCACTTCATAAAGATAAAGACTTTCACGAGCATAACTCAAGGGGGAGCTTATGTTAAGGGGGAGTTTGTCAACACACTTTCTACATAAAACGGAGAGTTTGTTGGTACACTTTCTGCTTTCAAGACGTGAAGACTTTGAAGATCCTCCGACATTGAAGACGTGAAGAGACGTCAAAGACTTGAAGACACGAAGAACCTACAAGGTTTAAGAACGAGATCGAGACAAAGCTACAGCGACAAAGCTACAGCCAAGGGGGAGTTTGTTGGTGCACTTGTGTCTGTACTTTGTCTGTATTTTGTCTGTATACGAAACGATGTCTTGTTAGTCTTGTAAGTTTGACCAAGTCAACTATCCTCCTAGTTTGACTTGGACAAACAGTCAACATTATGTTTGTTAGTTGCTGGGTCGAAGGATGGTCATCGAAGGATCACTTATATCCTTCGATGATGATGAGCTCGATAGATGGACCTTCGATGGATGGACCACGAAGGATCACATCTTTCGTGGTGCATCTGGATCGTTCGAGCTAATTCTGGTCGATAGATGATCCTTCGATCATCCTATCTGATCCTTCGACCAGACCTGCTGGCTTGGGTATAAATACCCGTGTGTTGTGTTCATTTCGACAGTTAGACACAGAGACACTTAGACAGATCAGAAACACACACACACACTTAGAGAGAGTTTGCAAGACTGATTTGTAAACCTTGTGCTTGTAACTGGAACCTTCATACGTATTAATACAGAGGTGTTAATCGGTGAACTTTGCGTGTCGTGTTTTTCCGTGTTCTATCTCGGTTTGCTATTCCGGTTGGATTCCGCACAACCGGAGTGGTTCGTATACAAGGATTAGGCGACTAGATCCTCCCCTAGCCGGACCTACAATAACAACATAAATTACTCTATGTACAGCCTGGTTAATATTACGTTATACACTCTAATTTGGGCTGTTTTTAAAAGATGCAGAAAGTTTACCAATTTATCCCAAAATTTTGAAACTTAGTCTCTAATATCCACTAAAACAATCCACATGAATATTATAAATAACAATGTTGAAGATGGTAGAGATGGACCTTGAGCGGTGGCGAGTCAGTAGAATGCCTCCAACAAATTATTTCTCCTGGTCTCTCCTTGGAATGGATCACATACTCAGGATATGGTGCACATTTCTCATGTGATGCTAAATCACATCTTGAACACCGCCATAAGAATGTCTTCTTTTTGCAGTGAAAGCATTCCTATTGAACAAATATTGTTAATCACTACATATAATATCCATCACCTATACAAATGTTGAACATACGTGATTTTATACGTTATATAATCGCTGTTAGAATAATACATATATACAAGAAACATAACCATCAGTTAAAAAGAAAGGAGAAACTATACATGTTGAGGACACTTGATATCTTTGGACACGCCAAAATTATCACTTGCGCATCTTGAGTGATAAGAGACATTACAGTTCTTTATAGAGCAAGACCGCACCTCCTCTTCAGGGTAAATCACGCTCTCACATACACGGCACAACGTCTGCAATTAAACTATCATTCAAACATTGCATAACAAACAAACAAAGGTACTTACTAATATGTATATATCCCACAAAAATCGTATTTAGGTGTGTATAGCAAGCACCACACATAAAATAGGGTTTGGGCATGCGATAACAAGAGTGCAATTTAAAATAAAACAAAGTTTTTTAATAATATAGTCAGTAATGACTTCAGTAAACTGTAAAAGAGTATGTTTTTTTTAGATCCCTCCTGGTACAGGTCACTCAACCAGAAGATCTTATCATCAAGATTTTAAGACCCGGATTTGTTCTTGAAAAATTTACTAATATTATAAACACAAAAGAAATCGATCAAAACCCTACAAGTTTTAGTGTTGGTCCCCCAACAAGAAACGGCAGAAGCAATTTGGGTTCTGAATTCATTCTTAACAAAGACTTTTAGAAACGACAAGAAAGGGTACAAGAAGAAAATATTACAAGCTAAGTTTGGATAAGTTCGGCAACATGTTTGCAACTTATAAACCCTAAAAAAGTTAAATGCTGGAGCTACCCATATGGAAGTATTGCAATGTGATTATGTTTGTTCCTATTTTGAAGATTTTGTTGATTTGACGGAGGGGTGTAAATTGTAATGGTGTGGCGCCAAATTTGAAAAATTCTACAATTATGAAGAAGGAGGTTGTTTACTAAACTGCCTTTTAATATTTTGTGAAATGGCAAAATTACCAAGGACATGCATGAAAGTTTTAAGGGCAATTTTGCCATTCCAAGTGTCTTTAACGGTAATATATTTGTATGTGTGTAATAATTTTTGGTCAAAACAAAATATACTTTTTTGATATATTAATTTCTAATTTAATTTCTGCAAAACAAAAATCAGTCAAACAAAATATACTTTTTTGATATATTAATTTTTAATTTAATTTCTACAAAACAAAAAATCGGTCAAACAAAGTATACTTTTTTGATATATTAATTTCTAATTTAATTTCTACGAAACAAAAATCGGTCAAACAAAATATACTTTTTTGATATATTTTTAATTTAATTTCTACAAAACAAAAATCAGTCAAACAAAATATACTTTTTTATATATTTATTTTTAATTTAATTTCTACAAAGCAAAAATAAGTATAATGATGAAAATAATAATGCAAAACATTAACACAAAATCAGGTGTACATTATTCTATATCTAAATAAAATAAGCTTTAATGTTTAATTTAGCGTTATTCGATCTATTAAAGATTTTATCTTAAATAGTAATGCACACGAAGCGTATTTATATAGGTTAACAAGCAAAGGGTTATATTTAAACGATTCGAATCAAACGATTCGACGATAAAACTTAAAGCTTTGATTTTTTAAGTAAAATGATAAACTAAACAAACAACCATCAAACCCTAATTTATACTAGCTAAAGAGATAAACTAAGAAATCAAATCAACACAACATAATAGTTAAACATTTTAAGCAAAATAAGAGATAAAGCAAAACATATAAAGCTTCTTCTAGCTAGTTTCACATCTCTAATCTTCAACCCTAGCCCGCCAGCCAAGATTACTTCCCACTGAGCCAAACCATGTATGCAACCAAATCAATACCAATATTAAAAGGCGCGTTAAACGACAAGGTCACAATTGCCCGCGATTCAGCCCACGAGAGCATGTCCACCCTTTCCAGGCCTAATAGTACCAACCCATCCCAACCCAACCCAACCCAACCCAACCCAATCCAAACCAAATGGCCCGAACACGACTACCCAATAAACAAAGCCAGCAACTTAAACTCCAACTTCTGGACCTACCCTTACGAATGTAAGAACTAACAAAGACAACCCAAATATATCGTTGAACATTGGTTAAATACTTATCATTGGCTCACATGAGTTCCATGGAATGTGTAACAATCCATAATTTTCCAAGACACTTCTTCTTCATAAAATGAAAAATACTCCTCGTGATTACATGCAATTGTAATTATAACCAAGACCCACAAAACATACACGGTTGGAAACCTACAAACCTTAGACCACCATACCAATGAAGGTGATCATGCTCACTCATTTTACTCCCAAACCATGTCGCGCACCTAAACCCTACTCATTAGAATGCCACATCAACTTTCTGACGACAAAACCTATGGTAAATTTACAATGCAAATCCCCTAACCATTTAACAAAGGCAATGGGGAATCGACCGAAACCCGTGACGTTATTACGAATATTACTAAAATAACGAAAAAAGGTAAACATCACTTCATAAAAAAAAAGAAAATAAAGAATAAAATAATAAAAGGTGATGCAACATTGATGACATGTAAGTTTGTGCATCGATCACTTGTGCATTACTATTCACAACTCAATTTTTAGTAAATTTATATCTATCTAATAATAATAATAATAATAATAACAACAACAACAACAACAACAACAACAACAACAATATACTTATCAGATAATTAAAAATAATAAGAAATTCAACAACCACTGTTCATGTGGTTGCATTTTGTTATAGTACTAGTGAGATTACCCGCGCTTCGCAGCGGGTTTCGGTCTGTTTGATATGGTTTCGACACTCGTAATAGTAACCGAAAGAGGCAAGCACATGAGAATATAAACATTGATTGAAAACCGAAAAAAAATGAATATCCATACCAATAGCGATGTTGTTCGGCTGGTACCGGTTTAGTTCATCACGGTATATACCAAAAGTTAAGAAGTGCTTGTTTACTTTGAATTCATAAGGTACATCCTAAAATAGGGTAAATTAGTCTTTCAAAAACTAATTACACTTTAATCCTCTAATCTTAATAACACTTTAGTACCTCATCTTTAACAAAATCATAGATAATTAGTTACTAGTTACACACTACTAAAAAACTGTCCATTTCCGACCAAGGTTTTAGTCGGAAAATGGTCAGAAAACGGCGTTTCCGACCAGTTTCCGACAAAAATACGTGTGTAGGAAAAAGCCTTGTAGGAAAATATTTCCGACAAGAAACCGACTAAATTTCCGACAAATTTCCGACAAAAAGAAGAAGTTACTGTGACCACCGTTTTCCTACTATTTTCCGACCAAAAGTTTCCGACAAAGTTCCGACTACAATTTTCCTACAGCTTTCCGACCACCGTTTTCCTACTATTTTCCGACCAAAAGTTTCCGACAAAGTTCCGACTACAATTTTCCTACAGCTTTCCGACTGCCGTTTTCCGACAGCTTTCCGACTGCCGGTTTCCTACTATTTTCCGACCAAAAGTTTCCGACAAAGTTCCGACCAAGATGTTCCGACAGCTTTCCGACCACAGTTTTCCGACCAATTTCCGACTAAAATACTTTTTAATAAAAAAAAATATAAAAAAACTAAAAAATCCAGATTTTTCTACTAAAAATGCAGAAAAAAAACCAATAAAAATCCTAAGTACGACAAGATTATAGAACTGAAAGTTCATCCACAAAATACAAAACGGTTGTCAAATTGTAGGTTCAACAACAAAATATCCCACGATTTTTAAATTACAAGTTTAACCGCAAAAGACAACAAACAAAACAAAACTATGGTGGAGGATTGCTAGGATTACCAAGCTGCTTCATCAACTCGGTTATTTGTCGTTGCAAATCTTCTCTCATTTGTATTGCATCTCTTCAACTCGGTTTTGCAACACTTCCGTGTGGGGTTGTCGCGCCTCTTCGAGTCATTTATTTAACTTTTCCACTTGGGATTGCAAGTTCCACACCTAAACAACATGCATAATATTAGTAAAAAAGCTATATATATAGACACACTAGTAGGAAACCCATGCGATGCAACCCGTTTGACATAATACGTTAATCCAATAAATATGATAGATAAATTGACTAATTTGATGATACTAGTTCTCAAGAAGAAGATAAAGAATGCCATACTTGTTAAAGCAACATGAACCAAATCCTCATATGCCCTTTCAAAACCAAACCACCTCCTGAAGAACAAAAATGATATAACTACACCATGCACCATCTGCTAGAAAATATAAAAACAAAAAGTAAGAGAAACTATTTGTAAGTAGTTTAATTGAATGGACAACCATCGGTGATAGAACAAGACAGTAACGCTTAATAGATACAACAGCCCACCTTTCCACAAGAGCACCTAATTAGTCAACGTAACGCTTGTTCGTCTTTTTGTTATTCAACTAAACGAACATAAAATATAGTTCAGCTCCTTTCATTTAGTAAATAAACGAACTTCCCATCAATAGTTTGATAAATATTCGATTCGCTTATAGCCTCGCTAGAAGAGCATACTAACATATTTTTTTTCCTCTCAACGGATATTTTTTTCATCGTTGGCAAGAACATATATAGCGACCTTTCGTTTTGTATAGAATCGGATTCTAACTCTTTAACCATTACTTCCTAAAAATGAGAAAATTACACTTACGGATTTCATTGGCTTCTGCATCAAGTGTAGTTCTCTTTAATGAAAGCTTGATAATTATTGATGTCCTTATCTCAGTCTGTGCACCTGCATCCAAATATTTGTAATTAGATATAGAGTTTGTAACAAAATAGGTTTTGAAATGCGCGCATCAAGAACGCATGATGCGCGGATGAGATCGCATCAGGTGATGCGCTGTGATTACATGATGCGAGAATGATGCGCTATAAATCGTATAATGCGATCGCATGATGCACCCTAACGTGCGCATCTCTCTGAAATGGACTACTGTAGGGCAAAATTGTACAGTTACAATGAGCTGATGAAACTGTTAATTGAGTTCCTACATAGATTACGTGTAGTTTTGGCCTACACAACATGTACACATAAAAATTCAAGGCTTATTTTGGTTATATCGAACTTTTTTAATGGTAGTAAAGCGATTTATCTGTATTTATTTATTTTAATCTCTAAGTTTTTAGTGTTTCAAATTAACAAGTTAAAACAATATCTATAAATAATATTTTAAATAACAAACGCCTCGCATACGTAATGCGCACGCATCACACACTAACTTACTTGTTAGTTTCCTAAAAGGGTCACTCATAAATTAATCATATCGGGAAATTGGTCGGAAATTTCCGACCATTTTCCTACACCAATTTTCGTTTTTTTTCATTTTTTCAACCTTTAAACATCGTTTTTCCATTCCATCTTTTGTACACATTAATTATACATGAAATACTTTTACTTTACCAACTTGTACGCATTGTACACGTTTATACGTGTATGTATACTATCGGGACCCATTAATTAAAACAGGCTAAGTATGTGTATATATATGTATGTGTGTATGTATGCGTGTGTGTACACTTGGACGATCACATACTTATACATATATATATATATATATATATACTTACATACATATAGACAAAAGCAAATACATTTACGTACACACATATACCCCCACATGATTATATAACAAAAGAATAATGGTTTTAGTCGGAAATTTGTCGGAAATTTCCGACCATTTTCCGACCAATAAAGGTTTTAGTCGGAAAATGGTCGGAAATTTCCGACAACTTTCCGACTAATGTTGTGTTTCGTCGGAAATTGGTCGGAAATTTCCGACCATTTTCCTACACCAATTTTCGTTTTTTTCATTTTTTCAACCTTTAAACATCGTTTTTCCATTCCATCTTTTGTACACATTAATTATACATGAAATACTTTTACTTTACCAACTTATAAGCATTGTACACGTTTATACGTGTATGTATACTATCGGGACACATTAATTAAAACAGACTAAGTATGTGTATATATATGTATGTGTGTATGTATGCGTGTGTGTACACTTGGACAAACACATACATATACATATATATATATATATATATATATATATATACACTTACATACATATAGACACAAGCAAATACATTTACGTACACACATATACCCCCACATGATTATATAACAAAAGAATAATGGTTTTAGTCGGAAAATGGTCGGAAATTTCCGACTAATGTTGTGTTTCGTCGGAAATTGGTCGGAAATTTCCGACCATTTTCCTACACCAATTTTCGTTTTTTTCATTTTTTCAACCTTTAAACATCATTTTTCCATTCCATCTTTTGTACACATTAATTATACATGAAATACTTTTACTTTACCAACTTATAAGCATTGTACACGTTTATACGTGTATGTATACTATCGGGACACATTAATTAAAACAGGCTAAGTATGTGTATATATATGTATGTGTGTATGTATGCATGTGTGTACACTTGGACAAACACATACTTATACATATATATATATATATATATATATATATACTTACATACATATAGACACAAGCAAATACATTTACGTACACACATATACCCCCACATGATTATATAACAAAAGAATAATGGTTTTAGTCGGAAAATGGTCGGAAATTTCCGACAACTTTCCGACGAATGAGAGTTTTTGTCGGAAAATGGTCGGAAATTTCCGACAACTTTCCGACCAACTAAGACTTATGAATATTATTTTTAAAATATACAGTAATTAGAATTTGGTTTTATGTTTTCCGACTAGTTGCCGACAAAGATTTATTTTTATTTTTTGTATAGTTAACTTTTCCGACCACTTTTTTTTCTACTTTTATTCTTTTTTTTTTTGGTCGGAACTTAGTCGGAAGTTTCCGACAACTTTCCGACCATTTTTTTTGGTCGGTAAATTGTAGGAAAATAGTCGGTAAAACCAGATTATTTTTTTAGTTGGTGTTTTGTCGGAAAATGGTCGGAAATTTTGGTAGGAAATCCCCCTGTTTTCTAGTAGTGACACTTTATTCCTTATAAAAAAACTAACTACCCTACAATTTTTAAACACTCATAATTTTTTTGTACGTTAATATTATAAAAAAAGTACACCATAAAAACGAATATTTTATTCTCTTTAAGTGATTAACGGTGTCTAAGTGTGAGCAATAACAGAATCATTAACTGAAACGAAACCGAAATCAACCAAAAACTGAATTAACTGAAAACCGATTAACCGAAATCCTAATTACCCAAAACCAGTTATCATTTTTTGTGCCCTGGTTTAACCAAAATTAACCGAAAGAACAGAACCATTCATATCTTCATATATTTCTAACTTTTATACCGTCAGTTCATGTATGTCATATTTATACCTCCATTTTATCAATTTTATGTATTTATACCCCAATTTCATGTATTTATAGGCAAAATATTTAGCCTAAGTTTTCTTTTCACTAGTAACCGATATTAGGAATCAAACCAAAAACTGTCAATCTAACCAAATAAACCAAAGTGATTAACCAAAAACTGATTTTTTTAGTGAAATAGACTAATCTAACCAAATAAATAAATGAATAAACAAGGATCTTAAATAATCCCTTCTCTTGGACTTCCCCTTGATCAGGTCTGATAACCCCTTTAAGAAGCCTCGGTTGTTTCTGCACTCCGTTTGAATATCCCGCTCTAATCGGTCCAATCTATCGAGAACCTCTTGTTGGCGTTCCGGCGGGATCAGTTGCGGCTGCGGCGGCTGGTGATGTAGAGGTTGAGGAGGTGGCGGGTGCTGGTACACATAAGGTGGGTACCCAGTAGTCCAAGGACCACCATAGGGCCCTTCAGGATGAAGAGCGTTGTAGTCCCACGCTGCCTGATAAGGATCAACATCAGCTTAGTTGTAGTTGGTGTGGGTCGGCTGCTCAAATGGGTTATACGTCGCTGAACTGGCGTATAAAAGGATTGGGTTACCAAAACCCAATGGTGGCGCTACAGGCACAGAGTCTACCTCCGAGACAGGGTTTGATGGTCCCCCCATCTGTGGTTCTTCTTCTTGGAGTGGCGGGTAGTGGCTGCCACTCGAGGGTTGAGGAGTGCTGATGCGGACTCCTCCTCGCACGGACATTCGTGCGTTTGATCTTCTCCGCTTCGGTGGCTCCGGAGGCGGTTGCTCAACTGGTGGTGGTGGCGGTGGAGTGACTACCACAAAGCGAGAATCCTCAGAAGGATCCTGCTGCTGCTGGTGGTGGTATGGAGACGAGAACTCAGAGGGGGTAAAATGCCACTCAAACTGGTTGAACCTCGCTTGATAGCTATTCGGACCGCGGTAAGGCGATCCATGAAACGAGGACCCATCAGAGATCTCGATGGGGTGGTTCGGGGTCCCGGTTACAGGCTCGACGGGATCCGTGTCCTCGTCCATATCCATGGCGTGATCGCCAGAGAAATGGTCCTCTGGTCCCAATGGGTTAAAACCCACGGGTTCTTGAATGTAGTTAGCCGGGTTGAACCGGCTCTGAAAAACAGGAGTGGGGTCGCCGAAAGAGTGGTGCGAATTCGATCGCTGAAGAGGTATGAATGAAGGTTGGGGGTTGTTGGGCTCATTTTCCGATTGTGGCCCAAAGGAATGAATATAGGATGGTGAGGAGCTTAGGGAGACGGATCGCCTCCCCGGTTCAATGTAAGTCCTCCAAGGCTCTTGGGGACTGGTGCTCATGGTGATTGATGGCGTGCGCCGGTGGGAAGGTCTGGCCTCGTGATCATGTCCCGTCACTGGGGCCTTGCCTCTGCCTCTTCTGAATCGTGGCGGCATTGTTAAACCTGTCAACATAATAAAAAATAACAACAAGAATATATATAAAATGAAAGACAAAAATAAAACAAAACAGAATTTGTCCTATGTTATTTGTCTAGACTCGAGGATCGAGGAATGTTCAATTCGTGTAACTGAGATTAAACACAAAAGGCTAGTGTTTAATTCACTCAGTGTTGGCTCTGATACCAACCTGTCACACCCCGATATTTCCACGTATTACCGGTGGGCCCGGTGGGGAGTATCGTGACGTAGTTGATATCATCATAGTCAAACAACACAAATTTAAATGCACAGCGGAAGCAAAAGATAGATTTATTTCAACTGAATAAATTGTAATATTAAGTATCACAAAGTAGTTGAAACAGATCCACAGGCGGATCGAAGAAAAGAAAACATAGTTCAACAGACTTAAATGCATCCAAGCTTGCGAGACTCTTATTGATGCTAAGGAGAGGCCAACCTATTACGAGTAGTACATGCACTTAGCCTTTTTGGGAAAATACGTCAGTTTACACTGGTAAATACAATTTAACTGACTCATTTTGAAAAGGTTTAGAAAATTGATTTGAATGCACAAGGCACAAAACATTTTATAACTTGGGATAATTATTTATATATAAACTTGTAAAAGAATTACATGTTTGTTATGCGTTCAGTTGCCCGGTTCATGCCGGGTTAAATATTAATAGACACACCACATAGTATAGTCCCGCGGCGAGTTATTCTCGTAACCGGTGGTTATACCTTAATAATTATAAATGCACTGACGGGTGTACGCCTACACCCGTGTGCTAAGGTCGTGGCCATTCTATGAATGATGCCAAGGATATCCGGGACATGGTCATTAAACCCCCAAAGGCGTTAAGCAAACAAAACCAAATTTTTAAACGGGTCATCTCGATAATATTCAACCACCAAACGATTAATGTCGAATGCCTGACCAAGCGGTATTTTATATACCGTACCCCAAGCCCGTATAAGGGAAAATGAGTTAAAAGTATTTACCTTTGCAAGTAATAATCACAATAAGAAAGTGCACGTAGCTTTTACCGGGTCTCCTATTCTGGAATGAAGGTTTATAATAACCTATTAGATTCCTAACGGGTCTTTAATTTAGCCTAAGCTTAGACCGGTTAGTTTTAAAGATAGATATGGTTCAAACGCATGATTAAGCGAAGACCGGAATAGAATGTGATTTAGACCCGACAAGTTTGGAGACTTGTATAATATGGGTAAACTAAACACATTCTGGATTTTGAGACAAAAATGATAAGGTTTGACCCGTTTTGGTCAATTTATGCAAACTAGTTACATAAACCGAACCGAACGCGAATAATGCGTAACGGGTAACCTTAAGAGTCATATACAGGTTTCCTAAGTTAATATGACTTAAATATGTTGTGACATCAGTAAGATATATTCTATTATGCCCAAAATGATTTTAAACTCAAACTATGCCCCGTAAGGGCATTTTGGTCATTTAAAAGGTTATAAAAGAGTTTAAATAGTAATTTGAGTTACAGGTCTGATTTAATCAGTAATTATACTTAATTTAATAATTTATAACAGTAGGGTATCATATATATGTGAAATTTATTGATTATAACCATACTATGCACCGTAGGGGCATTTTGGCAATTTCACATAAGCCTAAAAGGTCAAAAATGGAAATCTGAGTTTCAAACTTTTGCTAACTGTTAAAATATAAAAATTTACTGAAAATATCAGTAGGCATCAAACCTTATATGTTTAAAACAGTTTTAATACATACTATGCGTTAAAAACGCTTAAAAAGGCGATTTGGAGCCATTTCTGGGTTTTTAAAAGGAAAGCTGATATTTTTATTATTCCAGAAGGCTCAAAACATTTTATTTATCATATTAGATCAGTAGAAAAAGGTTTGGTATAAAAAGGATTTGTAAAACTCATTTTATAGCTCAAAAGGGCAAAATCGACAATAACCGAATTAAGCTTAGAACCCTATGTTATGCTCAGCCTAAAAAATAAATAAAAATCCTCAAAAATCCCAAAATATTATTTTATATCAGTAGGTAAAAAGTTTGATATCAAAAATTAGGTTTAGATATGCTATATGCTAATTATGCCATTTAATTACTAAAAAACTTCTTATTTACGCTAATGAGCATAACTCCTAATCTAGACCTCAAACTGATGTCAAATTTTAGGGACAAGTTTATAAATCAGTAACTAAGGTGTCCACTCTTTTACATTTTTAAAAATCACATTTTAAGGTCATATGGGCATAATAGTCAACACTTAAGTAATTAACGGAAACATGCATGTGAATCTGATAACTAATGAATCAAGTTGTATAATTACAGAGGGTTATACTAACATAAAACCTAATCCTAAATAAGCTCTAAGGAATTTCTAAACTATGCTCAAATGGGTCAGAACTGAAAGTCAAAGCAGTAGTCAAACTATGCGACTTTCGGTCCCGAACCGAGCCTAAACTGAAAATTGTCGGGGTGAACATGTTTAGACATGTTCTTACATTAATTACCAAGTTATTTTAATGATAAAACAGGTTGCATGGCTTCTACATTGCTAATTATGCATTAATTTGAAAATAAGCTTTCTGTTGACTTTTTAGGATTAACTTTGACCCGACAATTGACCTAGTTAGAGTGGGAATCAGAGGGTACCCCTTTACGGGTTTATTACCCACCTAATTACCAACTCATAGGTATTTTTAATTCGAGATTTGACTGGACAATTATTGATTAATCTCGAAGTCAAACCTTAATTACGACGGTTTGACTTTAAGCTAATTAACTAAGCTAAACTGAATTAGGAAGGGTTAAGGACACTTACAAGAGTCCTAAGCACGACTAGGGATCTTAAGAAAGCTTGTTGCTGATCAGAGGAGCTCCAGAAATGAGTCTTGTGAACTTTGCAAATGAATGAGTTCAATGTTGCAACTAGTGGGATGCTTATATAGCAAACTAAATCACATAGGATCATGCCAAGGTAGTCTACTGATGTTTCCAGATCAAGACAAGTGCCCCCTATGCATGAAAACTTGTTGGTGCAGCCCCTGGTATGTAAAAACAAGGTTTAAAGTCGGTTACACAGCCTTAACAGGCACCTGTCCAAAGTTTCTGTCGCTGGCATGCTGAGGCACCCCGCGTAAGAAACCCCAGGGGGCTTACGCGTCTGGAATGGCTCCCCAGAACCTGCCAAACAAGTTTCATTATTTGCACTTTAGGTCCCTGGTCCTTCCAAACGTGGTTTTAAGCTTATTTCTTGCACTTTTGGCCCTCTAACCTTACTTTTAAGGGCTCCATGACATGTTTAAACATTGGCAAGTCCTTGGTTAACTTTGTGATCACCCGAAAAGTCATAAATTTCAACGTTGACGCTTTTAACCCCTCGTATACGAATATTGTCATAACTTTCTCATACTTTATCAAAACCTTGTGAAATTTTTATCACACATTCTAGTGAGCATAATTTATCATTACAAAGCTTCGGGTTTGCTAAAAGGTCACTCAGAGGTATACTTTAAACATGTTGAGATTTAACCCCTGTAGTTTGTAATTCCTCACTTTCTTTCACAATTAGCTTCGTATGATCCATGATTTATTCGTTTAAGGGTATAAACATCGTGTAGGGCTATTGTGAAGTAAATTTATCCATTGTTGACACTTTGAACCCTTATATTCACATACTTTCTCTGTTTGTCAACTTTAGTCCCTCTAAAGTATTCTTTCACACGTTCAAAGTTTATGACACGTGTCAATACATTATTGAACATGAATTTTCGAGGTGTTACACGATTGTTGGTAATATAATATATTTACTTTTTATTTTTATACATTATTTACTTATAATTTAGAGTTAATTGTCAAAATCGACCCTGAGGTTTGGACATGTTTGCTATTTTGGTCCAAAATGACTTTTTTGTACCAAATCGCCCCCCCCACGTTTGTAACTTTTTGCTATTTTCATCCAAATGCCTAATCAGGTTACATTATGCCGTCTGATGGGGTTTTTTTACCGATTTAATTAAATATACTTTAATAAAAAAACAAAAAAAAAAACTAAAATATACATATTTAAGCACAGATGTAGATCTCTCTCTCTCTCTCTCTCTTATCTCTCTCTAAACCTTTTCTTCCCCAACCAAACCCACCACCACCTGCCACCACACAACCACCATTACGTCGCCACTACACATCTGAACCTAAACCCCATACAGATCGCATCAAAGCATCGATGGAACACTACACCACCACCATTACGTCGCCACTCGCCCGCCGGCTCAGCCACGTCACCGCCGCATCCGTCGTCGGCATCGTGTCAGGATGATTTAGGTGGAGTAGGTTCATTGGATACTATTTGTAAGGTTGTTTCTAGTTTGCATTTAATTCAGAATGTGTATGTGGCTGGGAAGGGGAATTTTTATATACTTTATAATGTAACCTGGTTAGGCATTTGGATGAAAATGGCAAAAAATTACAAACGTGGGGGACGATTTGGTACAAAAAAGTCATTTTAAACGAAAATGGCAAACATGCCCAAACCTCAAGGATGATTTTGGCAATTAACTTTTTAATTTATTTTTACATTACATTGTTTATTTTTTTAATGTTGAGTTATATATATATATATAGGGGAATGTTCATTTGAGAAGAAATTTAATGTGAGAAGAAAAAGAAGAAATGACATAATGGTAAAATATTAAATAGCTTATAACTCCTTCCATTAATTATGTTATCTCTTATTAATAAAGCAAAAAACATTTTATCCTACACATTTCAAAATTTATCCTACATATATCTTACACTTACCGAAATTTACCCTACGCATAGCTAAATTTATCATACACATTTAAGAAATTATCCTACACATACTAAAATTTATCCTACACATGTCGAAAATTGTCCTTCATCCTAAATTATTTTATCTTGAAAAAGTATATTTAAAAGTGAGTTACAATTTTAATTAGTTAGCTAATTAATTATAATTAGAAATTTACCTATATGCCCTTATTAATAACATTAAATAAACATATTAAATGAAGTAAAATAGAGTATTTCTATTGGTTTAAAACTTATTCTTTTTATTCTTACAAAATTTTTCTTCTCATTTGAACCCTCTACTATATATATATATATATATATATATATATATATATATATATAGGGGAAGGTTCATTTGAGAAGAAATTTTAATTGATAAGAAAAAGAACAAAGGGTAATTTTGTAAAATATTAAATAGTTTTTCACTTATCTCATTTATTATCATTTTTGACTAATTAATTAGTCATAAAGACTAGTATTCTCCACACTAACTTTTTTTCCTACACACGTCAAAAGTTATCTTACATATTTCAAAATTAATCCTACACGTTGAAATTTATCTTACACGGCTCGTAATTTATCCTACACAACTCGTAATTTATCCTACACTTTAAATTATTTTATTTAATTTTTTGAAAAAGTATATATTTTGAACATAAGTTACAAAAAATTTAAACTACTTAGTTATTAAAGAGGAGGATTACAAATTAATGACCTATGTAGATTTACCAATGTACCCTTATAGTAACATTAAATACTTATATTAAATGAAGTAAAATAAAGCATTCTTATTGGTTGAAATTTCTTCTTTTTTCTTTTTACAAAAAATTTCTTCTCATTTGAACTCTCCACTATATATATATAGGGTAGGGTTCATTTGAGAACCACGAGAATCAGTGTGAACACAACAAAATTAACCCACCTACCACAACCCAAAAACCTAAACACCCCCACCCCCGATTAAAAACCCCCCTAAAAAAACTAAATACTAAACCATAAAGCTAAACCCCACAACTAAATGCTAAAAAAGTTTGTTTTATATTTTAATTAAAAATCGTTAAAGTTCGTCACTAAAAAAACTGAACAACAGCACCGATGAACATGCGCATGCGAATGAGCACATGTGCAACGATATTTTTTTCAATTTTTTTATAAAAAATGGTAAATTTCGTGACTAAAAAAAAAAGAAAAAAAAGAACAACAGAGTACTGTTCATTTTTTTAGTGACAAAATGTGGTGTTTTTTTATAAAAAAGATTATTTTTGTGTGTTTTTATTTTTTTTTGGTATTGTTTGGTTGTGTTCACCTTGGTTCTCACGGTTCTCGCAATAAAGGGTGATTCCTAGCAGTTCCTTATCATATATATATATATATATAAACGGGTTCAGGAGAAAACGCTCAAAAGTGTGAGAACGACGAGAACGCTTCCTGGCCTAACACGTGTCCTGCGTCATAGAGAATGGCGGATGGGCTTTTTTTTCTTTTCATTCTTCTTTTATTTTCCCAACGCGGTATAATATTTTGTGGCGTCTAAGTTTTTTTTTTGCGTTAATCGTATTTTTTAAACTTTTTGGCGGTGAATTAATTGTTTTTTGTGTCACATATATAATTTTTTAGCGTTATAGAGTTTTCTGGTTAATTTTTTGGCGTTATGGCGTTTTGTATAATAATTCACTACGAGTCTCTAATATTTGCATAAGATTACAATAAGACCAAATTTTTTTGGCGTTTAGTGAATCTTTTGGCTTTTAATAACCTTTACAAGGTTTTTTGCCAGCAGTTTTTCTCCTAGTTTCCATACTTCTAGCTTTTTGGTGTTAGTAGTTTTTGGCGTTTTATATAATAATAATGTTATTTTTTATAGAGAACTAGTTAACAAATCAACATATAACTTGTATCAAAACAATATAAAATGAAATCTAAAATAATAAAAAATTGTAATCTAATTTCTCTTCCGAATATTCACTGTCATCACCCTCTATCTTCTTGAATTTGTTTTGGCGTTTTGAACCTTTTTTGAATAGTTTTGCTAGTTGCCAACTTTCCTACATAAACCATGTCTTTTTCAGAAGAAGCTACTTAGTGGCATCCTGTTTTTTGGTGTGATATTATTGTTTGGCGGCATGTCATTGAAGATCAACTCTTGCTTGATGTTATTTGTAATAATGGAGTCCAAAATTGCATTTTACACTTTAGTTGAACCCTTTCTTCCATGCCTATAATCATCAAGAAGAAAGCTCACATGATGGCATGTCACTATCATCAGTCTCTTTTTCTTGAATATTTGTCCATCTCATGCAGCAAAATATTATTGAGTTAATCCCCTCAGAAAAAGGATACATTTCAATGAAAGCTTTGACATCTGTGACGTTTTAAAGGGAGTGGTTTCTAGAGGATATGGCGTTTTTGTGTTTTTCTGTGTGTGATTAATTTCATTGTGTATAGACCCCTCTCTTATAGGAGTTTTTTGGCGCGTAGTTTAGGCGGGACTTTTTATTGTAAAAAATGATAGTTATAAAGTAACTGTCTTTTCAGTTACTGTATTTTGTATTTACTGTGTTGATCAGCTTTTATAAGTTTTATAGGTTATAGATGTCCCATCTTCTAAGTTTGGCATTTTTTTAAATGGCCTTATGCAGACTATCATGACAAAATACAATAACGGAGTAAATAAAATAGTAAGGAGGAAAATATTTTTTTGTTATTTATGGCGTTTTGTTAGGGTAAACCATGTTTAGTATTATTTTGGCGTTTTGCTAATAAAGATAGTAATATATCATTTAAATATGTTACACTCTAAATAGTACATGACAAAAGTCGCAGCGGAAAACACGAACCATAAAATTTCTTCCTTTATAAATATCTCAACTTATTTAAATTTTAACTTTAACATAGCACTTATTCATAAATCCGTCATCCTCTTATTTACTAATTAAAAACATAGCTTGTGATTGCTACATTTTACATTCAACGTCCCCCGTACAATCTATCTTGTGACTCGGTCTTCGATCTCTAATCCTTGTGATGATCACCCGTAATCTGTATAACCTGCACCCACCACATTCATTCATAACATTAGCACACATTTTATGAATAAGATTCATTCATGTTCACTTCATATTCCGTCATTTTTTAAACTTTAAGCATTTCATCCGCGTATCCATTTCCTGGTGAGCTTCAATAATATACCTGCATTACTTTTCATTCTCACGGTACACCATTAATAATATTAACACTCAATGTGTCAAAATCATACATACATACGTACTTACATGCGAACATACATTCATACCTTTCCTACAGCTTTACATACGTGCATACACTCATACATGTCCTTATACATACATACCTACACAATTACACACGTACATACCTTTCCTACATCTTTACATTCATGCATATACTCGTACATATCTTTATACGTACATACATACATACACTTCCACATACGTACATACCTTTCCTACATCATCACATACATGCATACACTCGTATATACCCTTATACATACATACATTCATATCCACGTACAAACATACCTCTACTACATCTTTACACTCATACATACATATCACATGTCTTCACACAATCCTATATACGTGCATACCTTCGTACGTACTCACTTGCGTACATAAAACTAGCTTTCCTACATACATACTCTTAGGGTTATAAAACATTCATACGTATAGGACCCACATACTATAAACGTATCTACGGTCACGCATACCTTACTTACATAACTTCTACATACGTGTACAGATGCATACAAACGTACATACTTGCTTATCTACGAAGGTACATACCTATATGCTCAGGAGAAGCTTTACAAATCATCGAGTGATACACCGAGATGCGTTATGGATTACTCGTAAATGCAATACAAAGCAAAATCAGAGAATCGGGCTAGACAACCCGTCGGCGACGGGGTGGGGACCCGTCGGCGACGGCCTCTCCTAATACCCGTCGCCCAATTGTCCCGTCGACAGTCACTTAGGCCGTCGGCCACTTTCGCACTTTTGGGAGCCCGTCGGCGACGGGGTGGGAACCCGTCGGCGACGGCCTCTAGAAAAGTTCCTTTTCTGCAGATCCGTTTCGTCGTCCGAACGCACTAAAACGCGCGTAACTTTTGAACCGTTTACCCGTTTAACCTCCCGTTTCTTCCTACACGCTTGTAAATTCACATTCTATCATATGAACTTAAAATCCCACATCCGGATTAAGGAAATTCTTAACTTACATGCATTCGGCTTATTAAGATCTTCTAATTATTTGACCCGTTAGTGCATTATTCAACATAAACTGTTTAATTGACCTTAATCTCATAAGAATTTAATAATTTCATTGACGCCTATCATAAAGATTAATTTCCCGGATGTCTAGCATTCTCTTATCCCATTTTTCGCTCAAAAGCTCATTTTGTCCCGTAAAGGGTATTTACGCATTGTAAGGTCTATGGCTTACAAAGACCATACTTCTCACTTCCATACTTGTCTAAAACATTACATTGATCAAACAACTTGGTTCTAAACCACTTACACTATCGTTTGCCCAAAATACCCATCAAGGGCATTTTGGTCAACTTTCATTCAATCATCTACAACGAAAGACTTCATCACATATATGACCTCAAACATGATGTTCAATTAATTTAAACAGTATATTACTTACTCGTACTAAGAAGTGATTACAAGAATCACTTACCTCATGCATCCGTGCTCGTATCCGATTTCTCGCCTTTTCTTGACCCGTTAGCCTTTCATGCTTGAGTCCGTCTTGACATGATTCCTATACCCTCTTATGATCAAGATCACGCTCTTATTAGCATATGCATTCGTACATGATAACAATCGTATCAATCACATATTTCACACTTAACTTTCAATAATCATATCTAACAACATAACTCATATAATCATGTCCGCATACGTTTAACTCATGTAACTCATCATGTCATTACATTTAACACGGATTACTATTACATGCACCATACGACTTCTCATCAACCTATATTTACGACAACGAGTCAACTCATGTTTCTTATACTTAGTTGACTTTCAAAAGTCAACTATTAACCATGCATATCTATCGACTTATCAACATATTCCCGTAACATCATAATCAACTATACGGACGACACTATATACATTTTATCATTCACTTGATGTACGTACTACCTTTTAAGCATAACGTACAACTTATTCATACACAATCTTCTAAATTCATACATAGTGCATCAAATCCTTCTACTAATCAACATGTGGTCTTTAAGATCAAACATCAATAATATGAACATATTATCACTTTCATCATATCATCAAAACCCACTTCATGACTATATTTCTAATCACTTACAAGTGATCTAATCTTGAGTTCTTCATAGTTTCTTCATGCTTTTGATAGATGTACTACCTTGTAAGTATAGTGTACAACTAGTTCATGCATATCATTCTAATCTCATACACAATTCATCAATTTCTTCCTCCTTATCAACATGATTCATACATGCATAAACATCAAACATACTAGTATCACATTTCTTTCAATTCTTCTAACAAGAATACATCATACAACTCAAAATACATCAATATTAAGCAAGAACTTAGACATAGGTGATTTACCCATGTCACCATCTTCACCATAACCAACGGGTTTCACCCTTAAACATCAAATTAACCTAATTCATGCATAACCCATGTTCCAAATGATGAATCTAACACATATTCATACTCAATTTCATACAATTTCGTGATTTACATCATAACCCGCTTCGTGCATAATCACCAAACTAACTTTTAAGACATACCTTGCGATCCCCTTGTGAAGGTGATCATTAATCTATGCTCGGTTATGAATTTGAGCTTCGTTTGACTTCTCAATTTGATGATCATGTTAGAACTAGGGTTTGGCTCATGGGGGTGTTCCCCTGATCGATTTAGAACACACACGATGTGTGTGTTGTGTGTGTGTTTGTTTTGTTTTTTTAAAACATAACTTTCCCTTTTTCAACTTTGGCCCCTCATGTTTATTACTTACTCATAATATTGGCAAAACTCTTGTCTTTTCATACTTTTAAACACACACTTAACTAGGTTAAATAGCCTAGTCATTTATTTCATGACGTGTCATATCATAACATTTAACGAATATAAACATTCGAGTTTTGGGGTGTTACAAGTCTACCCCCCTTAAATAAGGTTTCGTCCCCGAAACCTTTCTCATTTCCTGTTACACACACACACATCTATGTTTTACCTTATGATCACATCATAGTTATAAGCAATCGTCTCATCTCGTTTCATATTTATTCATACAATTGACCTCTTCTCCTTAACTAGTCTATACTTTCCATGGCATACTTTCACATAACATTCTCATTTCCTTTGACCCGTTAATAATAGGTCAATATACATGCTTATTTAAACTTATAATATTGCTTACCTTCATATGATCATTTTATAACAGATTAAATACCTTCATCTCATCCTTTAAGATTTCATTCTATAGACGCATTGCATAACATTTAACCCTTGTTTTGTTATCACAACAAAACTACCATTTCATAGTCACACCTACGTGCTTAACTCCGTAGCTAACATCATTCTACGTTTCTATAATCTTTTGTACCGTACATATCCTCACGTTACTTGCACATTCGGATATTTTCATCCTATCATTCTTTTGTTCTTTTGCTTTACATTACTTTTATGACTTGCTTGACGCATACATGGTCAAGCTACTGACTTCTTCTTATGTAGACTAGTTCCGTCTTTTATATTTTAAATCCGTTTCGCGGATTCGAACACATTATTCATACCTTTCGTACTTTCTATGTTTTGAATCCGTCTCGCGGATTCAAACATTGCATTTACGCCTTTCGTTCTTTGAATCCGTCTTGCGGATTCAAACATTGCATATACGCTTTTCATCCCTTGAATCCGTCTCGCGGATTCAAGCATTGCATTCATATCTTTCATTCTTTGAATCCGTCTCGCGGATTCTAGCATAGCATTTCATGTTTCGAATCCGTCTCGCGGATTCTAGCATAGCATTTCATGTTTCGAATCCGTCTCGCGGATTCTAGCATAGCATATCATGTTTCGAATCCGTCTCGCGGATTCTTGCATAGCATATCATGTTTCGAATCCGTCTCGCGGATTCTAGCATAGCATATCATGTTTCGAATCCGTCTCGCGGATTCTAGCATAGCATATCATGTTTCGAATCCGTCTCGCGGATTCTAGCATAGCATATCATGTTTCGAATCCGTCTCGCGGATTCTAGCATAGCATATCATGTTTCGAATCCGTCTCGCGGATTCTAGCATAGCATATCATGTTTCGAATCCATCTCGCGGATTCTAGCATAGCATATCATGTTTCGAACCCGTCTCGCGGATTCTAGCATAGCATATCATGTTTCGAATCCGTCTCGCGGATTCTTGCATAGCATATCATACTCTCATTCTTGAGAGTCTTACATTTCTCTTCACCCTCACGTCCACCTACTACTTACTTCTAGCGGACATACCTGTATCAATTATCACGGTCCCACGAACGTCATATGCTTCACGTGTACTGGCCAGGTACACAATCCACATACTAGTTTCGTGTCTTCGTGTAATTGTCACCTTATGTCCGAAGAATTTGGTTTCGGCACGTGTATCATTTTTCAAAACTTGTTTACTATACCATCATGGTCCTTCATTTAGCATTTCTCTTCCCTTAATGCATTTTACCATTTCATATACCGACATATTAAATTTACGTACCTGGGTTCAACTTTATCTTATTTCATGTCTTGTGTCGGTACTTGACCGTACTCGCGGATCATCCTCTTCAAACGCTTATACTTACCTTGCATATACAAAACCGTCAGTTTCTTTATGCGTATACATAAGTACATACTTACATTCTCTTTTACCTTTGGATCTTGACCGAGTCTTGGATTGTACGGGTTTCTTATCACAAGAGCACACAGGTTTGAGTTCAAGCACTTACCTTCTTACACTTGATTCTCTCAAACCAGGGCTCTGATACCAACTTGTTACACTCTAAATAGTACATGACAAAAGTCGTAGCGGAAAACACGAACCATAAAATTTCTTCCTTTATAAATATCTCAACTTATTTAAATTTTAACTTTAACATAGCACTTATTCATAAATCCGTCATCCTCTTATTTACTAATTAAAAACATAGCTTGTGATTGCTACATTTTACATTCAACGTCCCCCGTACAATCTATCTTGTGACTCGGTCTTCGATCTCTAATCCTTGTGATGATCACCCGTAATCTGTATAACCTGCACCCACCACATTCATTCATAACATTAGCACACATTTTATGAATAAGATTCATTCATGTTCACTTCATATTCCGTCATTTTTCAAACTTTAAGCATTTCATCCGCGTATCCATTTCCTGGTGAGCTTCAATAATATACCTGCATTACTTTTCATTCTCACGGTACACCATTAATAATATTAACACTCAATGTGTCAAAATCATACATACATACGTACTTACATGCGAACATACATTCATACCTTTCCTACAGCTTTACATACGTGCATACACTCATACATGTCCTTATACATACATACCTACACAATTACACACGTACATACCTTTCCTACATCTTTACATTCATGCATATACTCGTACATATCTTTATACGTACATACATACATACACTTCCACATACGTACATACCTTTCCTACATCATCACATACATGCATACACTCGTATATACCCTTATACATACATACATTCATATCCACGTACAAACATACCTCTACTACATCTTTACACTCATACATACATATCACATGTCTTCACACAATCCTATATACGTGCATACCTTCGTACGTACTCACTTGCGTACATAAAACTAGCTTTCCTACATACATACTCTTAGGGTTATAAAACATTCATACGTATAGGACCCACATACTATAAACGTATCTACGGTCACGCATACCTTACTTACATAACTTCTACATACGTGTACAGATGCATACAAACGTACATACTTGCTTATCTATGAAGGTACATACCTATATGCTCAGGAGAAGCTTTACAAATCATCGAGTGATACACCGAGATGCGTTACGGATTACTCGTAAATGCAATACAAAGCAAAATCAGAGAATCGGGCTAGACAACCCGTCGGCGACGGGGTGGGGACCCGTCGGCGACGGCCTCTCCTAATACCCGTCGCCCAATTGTCCCGTCGACAGTCACTTAGGCCGTCGGCCACTTTCGCACTTTTGGGAGCCCGTCGGCGACGGGGTGGGAACCCGTCGGCGACGGCCTCTAGAAAAGTTCCTTTTCTGGAGATCCGTTTCGTCGTCCGAACGCACTAAAACGCGCGTAACTTTTGAACCGTTTACCCGTTTAACCTCCCGTTTCTTCCTACACGCTTGTAAATTCACATTCTATCATATGAACTTAAAATCCCACATCCGGATTAAGGAAATTCTTAACTTACATGCATTCGACTTATTAAGATCTTCTAATTATTTGACCCGTTAGTGCATTATTCAACATAAACTGTTTAATTGACCTTAATCTCATAAGAATTTAATAATTTCATTGACGCCTATCATAAAGATTAATTTCCCGGATGTCTAGCATTCTCTTATCCCATTTTTCGCTCAAAAGCTCATTTTGTCCCGTAAAGGGTATTTACGCATTGTAAGGTCTATGGCTTACAAAGACCATACTTCTCACTTCCATACTTGTCTAAAACATTACATTGATCAAACAACTTGGTTCTAAACCACTTACACTATCGTTTGCCCAAAATACCCATCAAGGGCATTTTGGTCAACTTTCATTCAATCATCTACAACGAAAGACTTCATCACATATATGACCTCAAACATGATGTTCAATTAATTTAAACAGTATATTACTTACTCGTACTAAGAAGTGATTACAAGAATCACTTACCTCATGCATCCGTGCTCGTATCCGATTTCTCGCCTTTTCTTGACCCGTTAGCCTTTCATGCTTGAGTCCGTCTTGACATGATTCCTATACCCTCTTATGATCAAGATCACGCTCTTATTAGCATATGCATTCGTACATGATAACAATCGTATCAATCACATATTTCACACTTAACTTTCAATAATCATATCTAACAACATAACTCATATAATCATGTCCGCATACGTTTAACTCATGTAACTCATCATGTCATTACATTTAACACGGATTACTATTACATGCACCATACGACTTCTCATCAACCTATATTTACGACAACGAGTCAACTCATGTTTCTTATACTTAGTTGACTTTCAAAAGTCAACTATTAACCATGCATATCTATCGACTTATCAACATATTCCCGTAACATCATAATCAACTATACGGACGACACTATATACATTTTATCATTCACTTGATGTACGTACTACCTTTTAAGCATAACGTACAACTTATTCATACACAATCTTCTAAATTCATACATAGTGCATCAAATCCTTCTACTAATCAACATGTGGTCTTTAAGATCAAACATCAATAATATGAACATATTATCACTTTCATCATATCATCAAAACCCACTTCATGACTATATTTCTAATCACTTACAAGTGATCTAATCTTGAGTTCTTCATAGTTTCTTCATGCTTTTGATAGATGTACTACCTTGTAAGCATAGTGTACAACTAGTTCATGCATATCATTCTAATCTCATACACAATTCATCAATTTCTTCCTCCTTATCAACATGATTCATACATGCATAAACATCAAACATACTAGTATCACATTTCTTTCAATTCTTCTAACAAGAATACATCATACAACTCAAAATACATCAATATTAAGCAAGAACTTAGACATAGGTGATTTACCCATGTCACCATCTTCACCATAACCAACGGGTTTCACCCTTAAACATCAAATTAACCTAATTCATGCATAACCCATGTTCCAAATGATGAATCTAACACATATTCATACTCAATTTCATACAATTTCGTGATTTACATCATAACCCGCTTCGTGCATAATCACCAAACTAACTTTTAAGACATACCTTGCGATCCCCTTGTGAAGGTGATCATTAATCTATGCTCGGTTATGAATTTGAGCTTCGTTTGACTCCTCAATTTGATGATCATGTTAGAACTAGGGTTTGGCTCATGGGGGTGTTCCCCTGATCGATTTAGAACACACACGATGTGTGTGTTGTGTGTGTGTTTGTTTTGTTTTTTTAAAACATAACTTTCCCTTTTTCAACTTTGGCCCCTCATGTTTATTACTTACTCATAATATTGGCAAAACTCTTGTCTTTTCATACTTTTAAACACACACTTAACTAGGTTAAATAACCTAGTCATTTATTTCATGACGTGTCATATCATAACATTTAACGAATATAAACATTCGAGTTTTGGGGTGTTACAAAATATCTTAAAAAAAAGAAGATTACATAGAAGAAAAAAAAGAGGAAAAAAATTAAAATCCTTCGTCAGAAGGTACTTTATCTGAATAGTATCCATCACTTGTGTCATCTTCTTCCATCTTCAGAATAGCCCTGATCGTCTTAACATACACCCTCCTCCTGTTGTCAAAATGGATGACGTATCGCCTGATCCCCAAAGTGTATCTCCACGAAACGATTGTTGCAATTTTTGGCGTTTTGCTTAAGTTGGCGTTTTTGGTTAACGATTTTTTTTTGCAGAAAAATGGATAGATTGAAGTGATTATGGAAGCTATGGTTTACGTTTGTTTATATAATGATGTGTTGGCGTGTAATTTAGGAGGGAATTTCTTCTAATAAATGTTAATAACTGAAATTCAGTTATTTGTGTTGTTTCATCTTCCTGTAATATTCAACGCGTTTTATTTTTAATTTGTGGTGTTTTGTTTTTAATGGGGTTTTATTTTTGTATGGCGTTTTATCATATGATGGCGTTTTGAATATGAGGGTAAAAAGACCCTTTTACCCTTAATGAAGCGCGTCCCACTTAATAATATTGATGTTATTTACGAAAACGCCACCGCGCAATCTAGTCTATGGATTGTTTTGATCGGACGATCCATAATCGTTCTCACCGTTCTCACACTTTTCACCGTTTTCTCCAAATCCCGACCCTATATATATATATATATATATACAAATATGAATAGGTTCAAGAGTGAACACTATTGTAGCTTGCGAACTGAGTGAACTAATCCTGGCCATACACGTGTGTAGATCAATGGCCAGGATTTGCTCACTCAGTTCGCAAATACACTAGTGTTCACTCTAGAACCCTAGCCTATATATATATATATATATATATATATATATATATATATATATATATATAGGATAAGGCTAGGTAGAAAACCCTCTTTAGGTAGAAAACCCGGGAAACTCAAAGCTCCCGACATTTTTTTTTTGAAAAAAATAACACATGTAATATACATGTTTTTAAGAGTTTTGGGCCAAAAAAATCAAAAAAGCGCCGAAGGTTTTTTTTTTTTTAAAAAAAACAAATTTCAGCAACTTTCAGCATTTTTTGTCTAACACATGTTAGTCAACGAAGTTTTTGGAACTTGTTTATTTTTTTTTTAAAAAAGTACTCGGCGCTTTTTTGATTTTTTTGGCCCAAAAGTCTTAAAAACATGTATATTACATGTGTTATTTTTTTCAAAAAAAAAAATGTCAGGAGCTTTGAGTTTCCAGAGTTTTCTAAGAAATATAGGGTTTTTTGTCTAGCCCAACCCTATATATATATATATATATATATAGTGTAAGTATATGGAGAAAACCACTTTTATTGAGAAAACTCGGGAAACTCTAAGCTCCCGACATTTTTTTTTTTTTGAAAAAAATAACACATGTAATATACATGTTTTTAAGACATTTGGGCTAAAAAAATCAAAAAAGCGCCGAAGGGTTTTTTTTAAAAAAAATAAACAAATTTCAGCAACTTTGCAATGTAACACGTGTTACACAAAAAATGCTGAAATTTGTTTTTTTTTTTTTTTTTAAATCCTCTCGGCGCTTTTTTGTTTTTTTTTTGCCCAAATGTCTTAAAAACATGTATATTACATATGGTATTTTTTTCAAAAAAAAAAATGTCGGGAGCTTAGAGTTTTCTGGGTTTTCTAGCTAAAAGTGGTTTTCTATATATCCTTACCCTATATATATATATATATATAGGGTAGGGATAGTGTACAAAGTGTCTAAATCTCGAGCATCATCCTGCAAACGTACTACATCTAATTAAACTCGATAAAGTTGTTGTTGTTGAAAGTTTAGATGAAAAAATTGACCAGCTACTCGGGTTTAGAGGAGACAAAACCATTGTGGCCGACCTTGCTTTCCTCCAAAAAGACTACCCGGGTTTTTTGGAGCAAGATCCAGTATTTCTCGAGTGAAGGAAACAACAAATTTATGAACGCTTTCGCAAAATGTCTTTCAATTTTAGTGCAATTTTTAATTTCATTTTGATGTAATGCAATTTTATTTATTTAAATGCCATTTACATTTAAAAAATATATAAAATGAAAAATTTAATAATTATTTTCAAATGATTGCAGTATAGTTATTCGACAACGCCTAGTTATTAAATAATTTAGTTATTGCCACTCTGCTGACTTGGCGCTGTGCTTGTAGTACTTTTTGTTAGTTATTGGAATTCTTAGATAAATTAAATCAACACAACATAATAGTAAACATTATAAGCAAAATAAGAGATAAAGCAAATAATATAAACCTTATTCTTACGAATCCTCACCTTCAAATCGCACAAACACTCTCTGTGATTCGCGAATTCAAGGAAGAACACATTCTAGGGCATGGAACTTGCACTCGTGATATCTCCTTCAATTCTTCATCAAATGAGGTAGTTCTTGTGTCCATTCTAATTAATTTTTCGAGATCTATAAAATCACTCTGTCAATTTCTATGATAGAGGACATCCAAAATCCGAATTTAATTTATGTTATTTCTATGATTCTTAGATGATAAAATTTAGAACTTTTCTTATTAGAACATTGTTTTGATGAAATTAAAAGTGGTTTACTGTTCATAATCATGTTAACATGGATCTTGTAATTTTTGAGAATTTTAGTCAACTTTTGAATTTAGTACATAATTTAATCATGCTATATTAAATAAAAATATCATAAAAATGTGGACATCATAAAAATAATACTTCATAAATGTTATTCTTTTAGGAAATATATTAAATATGGAGATTTTGTAATGATTTTTTTCTGATAATATGTTCGTAATTTAAAAAATTAATCCAAAATTGTGGATTTTCTTAAAAGTATTTGCAAAGGTATATAGTCGGGAAAGCTCCAAACATTCAAAGAGGTGGTGATCTCTAATCACATCCGAATCTTTCAAGATCTAGGAAACCATGTTGAAACAAGACGTACCTTACGAATAATAAAACTTACTAATTAATTATTGGTTTTAATATTAATAAATATAATTTTCATACAAAAGTCCCCACATCATAGGACTTCAATTGCATAGTATACTTATGTGTTTGGTTGTTGATATTTACGTTACTATATATTTTAGGGTAAGTCGTATCTCTTGAAGTTTCTCATTCTCGTACATCAAAGCTAACGCAAAATTGTGAGTAGATCTATGTCCCCTCTTTACAATTAATCTTTGGGGCTTATCATGTGTCATTAAAGTTTCTCGCGCTTCATACGGTTACATTTTCAACATGCAAACAGAATGTGTAGTTTATGTGTTATATGTTGTGGTTTGATAATATTATTTGTTACACACTTTATGTCGCAGTTTCACATCGTGGATTCACTGGCTGACCGGTTCCCTCCGGCAGTGAGTTTCTTAATCAATTGATTTGGAAACTCAGATCAATTGACCAGATTTCTTGGGTTTGAACGGAGAGACGCAATGAAAGAGATCAAGATAATTTCTTTAACAACTTACACAAAAGCCTATGAAGTTTCGCTGTTTTAATAAAACAAAATACAAAGTTCCAAATAGAATGCATAGTCAACATTCCGCTGCAACGCACGGGTTATTGCCAACTCATTAACTTTAAAAACATGAATGGTTGTACTAGAATAAGTCCCTGGGATGAAGCTTGGCCCGTTTTACAACAATCTACATATATGACTTGGTCATTCGAGTCATTGGTACCGTGTCACAGGAAGAAGATATCAATAGTATGTCGATGTGCTATGTCTTTTTGAGACCCTTTTCTTCACTCTTCTTTTTTTCTAATTGAGTTCTCCCGGGCCATGGCATGCACGTATTACATGAAGCAAAATTGGTGTATGTTATTGTAAAACCAAAATAATTCAAAATTGATATCAAAGTAAAAAAGCAAACTTCAATGTCTCCATAATGTAACACATATATTCATAAACCTCTTTTCTGGTCTTGTTTTGACTTTCATGGTGTAAAAACTATTATACAACAAGAATAGCCTTAAAAATGCTTAGTTGGATATGGAGACATTGTCAACATAAATTGCTCTTTTGCTCATTTAATAGCTGCTCCTGAGACATAATCACCCACCTAGCTAGGCCTTTTTTGTACCAAGATAGCCACGACAATTTGGAGCACCACAACGGCACTTTACTCTATCACGGTCATACATCTCATATCTACATGCCAATATCAAAAATATAATTTATTATATTTTTGTTTGTTATAGTGGATGGATAAGAGGGTGCACATTAATGATTACCTGTCCCCATAATCAAAAGTTAACTCTTCTCCTGGTTCGATTGCTCTAAGAGCAAAGAAACCAAGACGAGTCTCCCCATTTACCTCCCTGCAAAAGTGTCAAAAACGTGATACGGTTGTCACCTGATAATTCAATGTATTTAATTTAAGAATGAAATTAAGACATAGAACTGAGTATGAAGTTCATATCTAACCATCTTTCCACTGTACAATTTGGATCACAACTGTGATTTATCAATCGTGATTCATTCCCCTTGAGTTTTGCATCAATGTTAAAGTTTGATGCGACTTGAAGCACGTAGAACTTAGTTATACCTTGTGCTTTCATGTCCCTAAACCTCATCTCACGTAAAGCATTATCGATAACTGAAAAGTGTAAAACAAACAACGTTTTAATATAATTCGAAAAATGAACTACCATAAACACCTAATTACAAACTTAAAACTTAAAAAAGTTCCATGTTTTTGAAGAAACCAAGATGATTGTTAAATTTTACAGGATGACAAATCAAATAATTATATATGTATACCTTCTCCAACATACTCAATGATGTAATCATCTTTCTTGATGAATTCAACGGCTTCTACACCCCAACCACAATGTTGAGTCTACAAATATGTCAACCATATAAGTAATTATATAACAAGTATACTCACAAATATTTTTTTTGGACAAACTTATCACAAAATAAAAGATTGAAGTTATTCTTAGGTTAAAACTTACCTTAATAACTTTAACTTTTTTCTGTTCTTGGAAATATTGCCTGTTTGTGCAATTTTCCGAACAGTTGCAGGTATTTGTGCAGCTAACATACGTAGATCTACAAAAAAAAATTAGAAATATTATATCTTGGGCTAGGTGATCGATAATCAATACCAAGATAGTAGGCGAATTACCTGCATGTACAAGCTTCGTCGCATACGTTTGGATCACTACAAGCGCAATCTCCAATGCTGATATCCACATTGACACTCTTCTTCTTTATCCGGTAGATATCTTGTTTAAGTTGAGGAAACCATGGCATGGTGAGCCAGAATGATGTAGAATATATTATAAGTTTTCATTTGTATAAGCAGTCTTTTAGAAAATGTATATCTACATGATATATAGTGGTGTTATTAAGAAAATTAATTAGTTCTTAAGATGAGAAAAGGATACTACGCATAATATGCACGTAAGAAGGTGGCTCCAAGTTATCTGCCATGGTGCCTTTCCAAGTTGGATCAATCTTGAATTCGTCTTCCACGTTTGGTATCGGTAGAAGACAAAACCATTCCTATTATTATAAGTCGAAAGATTCAGTTGAGGCCCTCTAGTTACAAGAAACGATACAGAGTTGATTCAAGAGTTAGTAGACTATTATATATATTTGGTGATACCTGCCGAATTTAGAATTCCATATAGAAATGACGTTTTCTATATTAATTTTCATGGAGAATTTTCTCTCTTCATATATTTTAATATTCGATCAATGCTTCCCTCTACGTTAACAAGTTTGACGCAACTATTCATGATAAATGAACTTACTCATATATAGAAGTTGCATAAATCGATTAGAGAGATGATCATTTACAATGTGAAAACCATTTATAGTGAGTATTGAATTGAAAAGCTCTTCATGCAGATCAAAGAGATTTGCAAAAAAAAAAAAAAAAAAAAAAAGATTAGATTAACCTCTATGGTACTTCTAGGATCTGAAGGCTGCACATAAGAAGGTGGCTCCTTCGCCATGGAGTCCCTCCACTTTGGATCAATCTCGAATTCCTTTTCCACTTTTGAGAGCGGCATATGACCAAAAACTTCCTGTATATGATTAAAGGAGTTGGTGATTCGTCACGTTGTGGTCATTGAAAGTACTAAATTTCATGACATAGAGTTATAAATATTTTCTGATAATCGTGATTCTTAAGTAAGAGTTTAAACAATACTGCTAGTAGTCTCACCTCTATGCTTCTTGTTGGAACCGCGCTCTGCACAAGCAACAAGCAAATTCAGTACCGTCCTCAACTTTATCAGTTAAAAATGAATATCAACTAAGTAAGAAACCAAAAAATGGATTCAAGAATAATGTTGATTGCTCAAGTGCATAACAACATAAGTTATTCAATGTACTGCCTGGTTTATTATGTAACACACTCTAATTTGGCTATTATAAAAAGATGCAGAAAGTTTACCGGTTTATCCCAAAATTTTGAAACATAGAAACCCCCCCCCCCCCCCCCCCCCCCATTTTGTTGATTTGAAATTCATTTTAGTGTAAAAGGCATAAATCATTGAGTGTCTTAATTTATCGGTATATTTAGCCATCTACGATTTATCTAACAGTTTGAAAATTTGGTAATACCTTGCCGAATTTAGAATTCCATATAAAGATGACGTTTACTATATTAATTTTCTCATATTTTTATATTCGATGCCTCCCTCTGCGTCATGATGAATGAACTTACTCATATATAGAAGTTGCATAGATCGAATAGAGACATGACCATTTACCATATGAAACACATTTATAGTGATTATTGAATTCACAAGCTCTTCATGAGGATCATAGTGATTTGCAAAAAAAAATAGATTAGATTCACCTCTATGGTACTGATAGGATCTGATGGCTGCACATAGGAAGGTGGCTCGTCCGCCATGGTGTCCCTCCACTTTGGATCAATCTCGAATTCCTTTTCCACATACGAGAGTGGCATATGACCAAAAACTTCCTATATATGCATAAAATACAAGAGAGTCGGTGATTCGCCATGTTGTGAACATTGAAAGTACTAAAGTTCATGACATAGAGTTATAAATACTTTCTAATAATGGTTACTCATAAGTAAGAGTTTAAACAATACTGCTAGTAGTCTCACCTTTATGCTTCTAGTTGGAACCGCGCTCTGCACATGCAACAAGCAAAATCAGTATTGTCCTAAACTTAATCAGTTAAAAATGAATATCAACTAAGTAAGAAACCTAAATATGGATTCAAGCATGTTGATTGCGCAAGTGCATAACTGTTGGTGCACTTGTGTCTGTACTTTGTCTGTATTTTGTCTGTATACGAAACGATGTCTTGTTAGTCTTGTAAGTTTGACCAAGTCAACTATCCTCCTAGTTTGACTTGGACAAACAGTCAACATTATGTTTGTTAGTTGCTGGGTCGAAGGATGGTCATCGAAGGATCACTTATATCCTTCGATGATGATGAGCTCGATAGATGGACCTTCGATGGATGGACCACGAAGGATCACATCTTTCGTGGTGCATCTGGATCGTTCGAGCTAATTCTGGTCGATAGATGATCCTTCGATCATCCTATCTGATCCTTCGACCAGACCTGCTGGCTTGGGTATAAATACCCGTGTGTTGTGTTCATTTCGACAGTTAGACACAGAGACACTTAGACAGATCAGAAACACACACACACACTTAGAGAGAGTTTGCAAGACTGATTTGTAAACCTTGTGCTTGTAACTGGAACCTTCATACGTATTAATACAGAGGTGTTAATCGGTGAACTTTGCGTGTCGTGTTTTTCCGTGTTCTATCTCGGTTTGCTATTCCGGTTGGATTCCGCACAACCGGAGTGGTTCGTATACAAGGATTAGGCGACTAGATCCTCCCCTAGCCGGACCTACAAGTGGTATCAGAGCCTTGGCTCTTCTCCTTGTTAAAACCGAGTGTTTTCGGGTGTTTTTCGGGTTTTAAAAGTTTATATTTTCTGGAAAAACTTGTTAAAAATCGGGTTTCGGTTTGTTGTCGGTTTGCAGAAATATTCATATTTCTGGGTTTTGTTCTTCTTATCTTCAACCGATACTCATAGTGTTCTTGTTAAACTACACTTTTGATCTTAAAATTTTTAAACTTCAAAGTGTTTGTGTGTTGGGAAGAGTAAACTGATTAAAATATTGGGATCATTACCCGGTTGGTGAAAAACCTGCATGTTCAGACCTGAAAGATATGGTCTGAACATACTTTCTGCCGAAAAGTTCTCACCAACCCGTCAACTTTTCACCAAACTGTCCGATTTGTCAACTGTGTCAGAGCTAGTTCGAAAGATATCCTTCGAAGTCGTAAGATCATCTTTCGACCAAAGGAGGTTCGACAGATAGTCATCCTTCGAGCATCCTTCGAAGTCTGAGACTTATCTTTCGGTCCAAGGAATCATTTCGAAGTCTGAGACTTAATCAGTTAAAAATGAATATCAACTAAGTAAGAAACCTAAATATGGATTCAAGCATGTTGATTGCGCAAGTGCATAACAACATAAATTACTCTATGTACAGCCTGGTTAATATTACGTTATACACTCTAATTTGGGCTGTTTTTAAAAGATGCAGAAAGTTTACCAATTTATCCCAAAATTTTGAAACTTAGTCTCTAATATCCACTAAAACAATCCACATGAATATTATAAATAACAATGTTGAAGATGGTAGAGATGGACCTTGAGCGGTGGCGAGTCAGTAGAATGCCTCCAACAAATTATTTCTCCTGGTCTCTCCTTGGAATGGATCACATACTCAGGATATGGTGCACATTTCTCATGTGATGCTAAATCACATCTTGAACACCGCCATAAGAATGTCTTCTTTTTGCAGTGAAAGCATTCCTATTGAACAAATGTTATTAATCACTACATATAATATCCATCACCCATACAAATGTTGAACATACGTGATTTTATACGTTATATAATCGCTGTTAGAATAATATATACATACAAGAAACATATCCATCAGTTAAAAAGAAAGGAGAAACACTATACATGTTGAGGACACTTGATATCTTTGGACACGCCAAAACGATCACTTGCACATCTTGAGTGATAAGAGACATTACAGTTCTTTATAGAGCAAGACCACACCTCCTCTTCAGGGTAAATCACGCTTTCACATACACGGCACAACCTCTGCAATTAAACTATCATTCAAACATTGCATAACAAACAAACAAAGGTACTTACTAATATATATATTCCACAAAAATCGTATTTAGGTGTGTATAGCAAGCACCACACATAAAATAGGGGTTGGGCATGCGATAACAAGAGTTCAATTTACAATAAAACAAAGTTTTTTTAATAATATAGTCAGTAGTGACTTCAGTAAACTGTAAAAGAGTATGTTTTTTTTGAGATCCCTCCTGGTACAGGTCACTCAACCAGAAGATCTTATCATCAAGATTTTAAGACCCGGATTTGTTCTTGAAAATTTTACTAATATTATAAACACAAAAGAAATCAAAACCCTACAAGTTTTAGTGTTGGTGCCCCAACAAGAAACGGCAGAAGCAATTTGGGTTCTGAATTCATTCTTAACAAAGACTTTTAGCAACGACAAGAAAGGGTACAAGAAGAAAATATTACAAGCTAAGTTTGTATAAGTTCGGCCACATGTTTGCAACTTATAAACCCTAAAAAAGTTAAATGCTGGAGCTACCCATATGGAAGTATTGCAATGTGATTATGTTTGTTCCTATTTTGAAGATTTTGTTGATTTGACGGAGGGGTTGTAAATTGTTATGGTGTGGCGCCAAATTTGAAAAATTCTACAATTATGAAGAAGGAGTTTGTTTACTAAACTGCCTTTTAATATTTTGTGAAATAGCAAAATTACCAAGGACATGCATGAAAGTTTTAAGGGCAATTTTGCCATTCCAAGTGTCTTTAACGGTAATATATTTGTATGTGTGTAATAATTTTTGGTCAAAACAAAATATACTTTTTTGATATATTAATTTCTAATTTAATTTTTGCAAAACAAAAATCAGTCAAACAAAATATACTTTTTTGATATATTAATTTTTAATTTAATTTCTACAAAACAAAAAATCGGTCAAACAAAGTATACTTTTTTGATATATTACTTTCTAATTTAATTTCTACGAAACAAAAATCGGTCAAACAAAATATACTTTTTTGATATATTACTTTCTAATTTAATTTCTACGAAACAAAAATCGGTATACTTTTTTGATATATTAATTTTTAATTTAATTTCTACAAAAAAAAAATCAGTCAAACAAAATATACTTTTTTATATATTTATTTTTAATTTAATTTCTACAAAACAAAAATAAGTATAATGATGAAAATAATAATGCAAAACATTAACACAAAATCAGGTGTACATTATTCTATATCTAAATAAAATAAGCTTTAGTGTTTAATTTAGCGTTATTCGATCTATTAAAGATTTTATCTTAAATAGTAATGCACACGAAGCGTATTTATATAGGTTAACAAGCAAAGTGTGTTCGAATCAAACGATTCGACGATAAAACGTAAAGCTTTGATTTTTTAAGTAAAATGATAAACTAAACAAACAACCATCAAAACCTAATTTATACTAGCTAAAGAGATAAACTAAGAAATTAAATCAACACAACATAATAGTTAAACATTTTAAGCAAACTAAGAGATAAAGCAAATCATATAAAGCTTCTTCTAGCTAGTTTCACATCTCTAATCTTCAACCCATCTTCAACCCTAGCCAGCCAACCAAGATTACTTCCCACTGAGCCAAACCATGCATGCAACCAAATCAATACCAAGATTAAAAGGCGTGTTAAACGACAAGGCCACGATTGCCCGCGATTCAGCCCACGAGAGCATGTCCACCCTTTCCAGGCCTAATACTACCAACCCATCCCCCCAACCCAATCCAAACCAAATGGCCAGAACACGACTACCCAAGAAACAAAGCCCGCAACTTAAAAAACAAACTTCTGGACCTACCCTTACGAATGTAAGAACTAACAAAGACAACCCAAATATATCGTTGAACATTGGTTAAATACTTATCATTGGCTCACATGAGTTCCATGGAATGTGTAACAATCAATAATTCTCCAAGACACTTCTTCTTCGTAAAATGAAAAATACTCGTCCACTACAAGAATGGGAGGCCATTAGCGGCGACACCATTAGCGGCGACTGGCCTAATGTCGCCGCTATTGGTCGATCCGCGTCACATACCCTGAGACCAAACCCCAGCCGTTGATCAAAATCCTGATCTAACGGTTGGGGATTTAAAAGGCAATACCGGCGACGCAAAGTAGGTCATTAGCGGCGACAGCTGTCTCCGCTAAAAGTGTGTGTCCCACATTAAATCCCAGCCACACAAATCTTATCCTGGTTAACCTAATAGCGGCGACAAGTAATCAATAGCGGCGACAGGCTGTCACCAGTAAAAGTGTAAACGTAACAGCAGGTTTATCAGCGCCTTTCCCTCTCTCCTCTTCACTTTTCCCCCCAAAACTCTTGCTTCCACCGCCGGAGACACTCGTTTTCTTCTCTACATTTGTTATATACATGTTATAGGCTTTAACTTTTGCTCTTTTTTGTGTATTTTTGTGTTTGTGGAAGAAAATTCGGATCACCACCATCTCGAATCCGGTCACCACCATCACATTTCCGGCACCACTTTGTCTCCTTGGTCTTCATCTCCTTGAAACTTGAAAAATACGGTTAGTTTTTTTTTTTTAAGTTTAGAAATTGTATAATTTTTGGTTTAGGTATGTAAATGTGCATGTAAGGATGAATGTTTGTATGTCAAATGTATAATGTAGGTGTATTTGGTGAAAATGTGTATATGGAAATCTATGTATTTTTGTATCTAGGTGTATGTAAGCATGTATGTGTGTATGTAAGTCTATGAATTAATGTATGTATGTAGGTGTATGTTAGTATGTCAAATGTATAATGTAGGTGTATTTGATGAAAATGTGTATATGAAAATCTATTGATTTGTGTATTTTGGTGTATGTAAGCATGTATGTGTGTATGTAAGTCTATGAATTAATGTATGTATGTAGGTGTATGTTAGTATGTAGGTGTATATAAATGATGAACAATTGTGCATGTAAATGTTTGTAATTGGTGAAAATGTGTATGTTATTATGTATGTTTGTATAAAATATGCAAATGTGTATGTAAGTAAGTATAAATTTTGTGTTTTGGTCAAAATGTGTGTTTGTAGGTATGTATGTGTACGTATGTAAATGTGTCTTTATAAGTATGTATGTGTGTTGGTAGTATGTTTATGTGTAGGTTTGAAAAAAAAGTTTAAGTTTGATAATTAGTATGTTTGTGTTTAGGTTTGAAAACATTTATATTTAACTTTGAAAGATATATATTAGTTAGGAAATACCCTCCTTGAATTAAAATTATCATTTAAAACATAACGAACATAGAAAATATCCGCCAAAATTGAAATCACCATTTAAAAAAAAGGAGCTAACAAAATGAAGAACATTACATATTTAAAAAACTGTGCCTGATATTGAATTCATCATTTCAAACATAACGAGCTAAGAAAACACCCAATCGAAATTGAAATCATGATTTAAAACATAACGTTCCGCCCAAAATTTAAAACAATCATTAAGAACATAACAAGCTTAAAAAACTGTGCCCGTGTTTGAATTAATCATTTTAAACATAACGAGCTTAGAAATACCCGCCCGAAATTGATTTAGAAATTAATTTCGGGTTGTCCCCGTTTATCTTGGGACTTCTTTTTGAATACTTTATCTCATTTAGGATGTGAATGTGTATTACATGATTGTTTGTTTAAGAAGGATTCAGTTATCATTTTCTCTTTGCTCCTCGGGTATATATATCATTACATATATACTTGGGAGCTAAGAGGAAATGTTGCCGATTTTTTCTTAAACAAACAATCATGTAATACACATTCACATATGAGATAAAGTGTTCAAAAAGTGGGTTTAGCAGCCTACCCTTGTCTTGTTAATCCTAAATTAGATTTTCTTTCAGTTGCATAATGCCTATCGATAAAAGTTGGATTGATTCCCCACGTCATTCACCTCACTACAAGCAAGGACTCAAGTCATTTATTGAGATGTGTGAAAGAGTGATAAAAAACCACGATGAAGTTAGATGTCCGTGTACCCAATGTAAAAATTCCGGCTTAAAAACTATGGCAGAAATGAAATACCATTTGCGTATTAATAGTTTTTGGAAGGAATACACGAAGTGGACCTATCACGGGGACACGACTCCAATTGCAGAAGTAAGCGATGTTGCGCCACAAGACGGTATGGTAAACGTTATTGAAGACATTAGGGGGGAGCGTATGGAAGAAGATACATACCTTAACCAAGAGAACTCGAATGGAGATAGTAGCGGTGTTTTTGATGATTTTGAAGACCTGGTAAAGGAAGTTGAAACAGAATTATATCCTGGTTGTACCAAGTTTTCTTCTATCGACTTTTTAGCAAAGCTTTTGAATATAAAGGATACGTACCATTTTCAAAATGAAGCAGTAGATCGACTCCTTTCGTTGTTGCAAGAGTCAATGCCAGAAGGCAACAAGATTCCCCCTTCATATTATGTAGCTAAGAAGACATTTAAGAAGATTGGTTTGGCATATGAGATGATAGATGTGTGCACAAATGATTGTGCTCTCTTTTGGAAAGAAAACGAGTCCTTGCAAAATTGTCTCGTTTGTAATGAGAGTCGATGGGTCGATAAAGACACAAAAGGCACGAAGGTGGCTCGAAAGGTGTTACGATACTTTCCTTTGAGGCCTAGACTACGACGTTTGTATTGTTCAAGGCACACAGCGAAAGATATGATATGGCATAGTACCGGACGATCGGAAGATGGGACTATGCGTCATCCAGTTGATGGATCTGCATGGCAAGACTTTGATAAAAAGTACCCAAACTTCGCGATGGAGCCACGAAATGTTCGCTTAGGGCTTGCAGCTGACGGTTTTAATCCCTTTTACAACGTTAGTGGATCCTCGACTCATAGCACGTGGCCGGTTATACTCACCACATATAATCTGCCTCCCTGGCTATGCATGCGAGAGTCCACATTCATGTTGACCTTGTTGATTCCTGGCCCTAAATCACTGGGGAAAGACATTGACGTTTTCCGTAGACCGTTAGTGGATGAGCTTAAGCAATTGTGCCAGACAGGTGTACGTACTAAAGACGCAGCAACAAACACATACTTCACAATGAAGGCGGCGTTGTTATGGACCATAAATGACTTTCCAGCCCGTAGTAGTCTATCAGGTTGGAGCGGACAAGGCTACATGGCATGCCCAACTTGTAACCAAGACACTCCTTCAATACGTGTAAATGGTAAATGTGATTATGTTGGTCATCGCCGGTTCTTAGATGCCAACCATCCTTGGAGAACAAGTCTCGACTTTAACGGGATACCCGAGACACGAGACCCTCCGAGACAGTTTAGCCCAGCTGACATAGAAGCTCAACTCGGTCGTTTAATTAATCGTCTACCAGGCAAGCATCCAGATTTTGGAGGTGGGAGAATAACCCGGTCAGATTTCGAGTTGAACTGGTCCAAAAGAAGAATATTTTTTGACCTTGAGTATTGGTCTTCTCTGCAGCTGAAACATAACTTAGATGTAATGCATATAGAGAAAAATGTGTGCGACAGCTTGCTCGGTACTCTTCTAATGAACGATAAGAGCAAAGACACGCCAAATGCGCGGTCCGACTTGGAAAAACTAAACATTCGGCCGACACAATGGCTGAAACAATCGGGTGGCAAGTTCTTAAGTCCCCACCCAAAGTAGTCATTCAAGTCCGATGATCGAAAACTTTTTTGTAAGTTTATAAAAAATGGTAAATCACCAGATGGGTTTGGATCTAATATCATTAAGAGGGTGACAGATAACAATGCTAACATTACCGGGTTGAAATCTCATGACTGTCATATCCTCATGCAACGTTTGATACCGATTGGGGTTAGAGGGCTTTTGACTAAAGATACATCTACACCAATAGTAGACCTTTGTATGTTCTTTAAGCAACTTTGCTCTAGAACACTATCGGTGGATGATATGAAGAAAGCAAAGGATGACATTGTTACCATCTTATGCAAGTTAGAGATGATCTATCCACCTGCGTTTTTTGACATTATGGTTCATTTACTTGTGTATTTACCAGATGAAGCGATTGCGGGAGGTCCTGTAGCTTTTAGATGGATGTATCCATTTGAAAGGTACATGAAAAAACTAAAGAACTATGTCAAAAACCCGGCAAGGCCTGAAGGTTGTATAGCTGAAGGTTATGTGTTTGAAGAAGCTATAACATTTTGTTCAATGTACCTTAAAGATGTTTAGGCTAAGTTCAATCGCCCAGATAGAAACGATGATGTCGTTGTTGAAAAAAGAAAGTTATGGGTGTTTGAGTCCAAATGTCGTCCTGTTGGCGCAACAAAGGACAAATATCTATCATTCATCGAAAAAAGCAAGATGGAATGGTTTGTCCTCGAAAACTGCGCAAAAGTTAGGGAGTACATGAAGTGAGTGCTTCTATCTTTAACTTTTCATAATCTGTTAATTGGTATTTTTCATTCCTTTCTTATATTTGTCACCAATGTAGTGAATTCAAACATACACATCCCCAAGATGATCTTAAAACCAAATTTCCGGGATGGTTTCTCCATAAGGTATAATACATATATAACACTCATTACTCTACACTTGCTAGGTAATACATATATAAAAAACATTATTACTCTATATTTGTTAGGTCCATTCGATGAAAACATAAAATTCTCCAGAATTCAACCCGGAGTTATATGCTCTTTCAATTTGTGCGAAAATGACTGCTTACACTTACACAGCATGCATAGTCAACGGTGTTAGGTTTAAGACACTTGAACATGATGCAAAATGCGCAACGCAAAACTCTGGGGTGGAAGTGGTTGGAGAGAACTGTGTGAAATTTTATGGCCAATTAGAGGAAATTATTGAGTTGCGTTATACAAATGATTTTTCCACTGTCCTATTTCGGTGCAAGTGGTTTGATACTCAAAGGGGTGTAAACCATGACAATAATATCATCAGTATAAGCACTGAACATGAATGGGACAAAGACGATCAACTCATATTTGCTTCGCAAGCCAAACAAGTGTTCTTCATCCAAGAAATGTCTCGAAACCAAAAAAATAAACATAGGTGGGTAGTCGAAAATGTTAATCATCTAAGAATTTGGGATCGACCATTAAGTGATGACCGCGTCAATAAGGTTCAAAATGTTGACAAACGCTTAGAAGATTTTGACGTTGTCGACAACAACTCTTCATCTGACTGTCCACTTGTCATTGACTTGACCCAATACTTTCAAATTGGATCTTCTCATGTTACTGTGGGTGAGCCTTCAATTGAAGTTGATCCCCCAACGGCTACCGTCGATGAAGTGTTTGAGGTCGAGACTAATTGTGACGAGGTCGAGGCTGATTGTGATGAGGATGATCCCGATTATATGGAGTCTGACTAAAAGAAAAGTTATTGTAATTTATATTGATTTGTATTTGATAAACACTTGTTTGAAATATTTATTTGAGGCTGATTGTTGTACTTTCCCTTAATTTCTATTAGATACACATGTTGTAACATTTGTAACTTTATAGGGATTATGTTTTCGGTATTGCTGATATTCGATTATCTGATGGCGGATGTGGCCCCCTGGGGACATGGGGGTGACGGCGCTGGTGATCCATCGCCTCCTGGTGGATTTCGTGGCATGCACGAGACTGATGGTAAGTCTTTTACTAAATTATTTTGTAGTCCTTATATTTTATATATTATAAATGTTGTTACTAATTATTTTTGTTTTAATTGCAGCGGTTCCCCCAAAGAAGGTTAGAGGGAAAGCCAAAAACGAAAAACTACGACGTCTAGTAAAAGCGGTTGGGGGGGGGGCTGTATCGCTTACGTTTGACAGACAGGTCACGTTTACCCCTGTTGGTAAATCAAGAGACATGTTTTCAAGGGAGGCCAGCCTGTATATGTGGCGGACCATCCCGTTTGATAAAATTGGATGTGATAACGTTGAACAACATTACAAGGATGCCGTCATGAACCACTTACGGGTAAATAAGTTATATGCATAAAATTTTATCAAATATTTAAGCAAATGCAAATCTAATTTATATATGATATTTTAACTTTTTTATTTAATTTGTAGGAAAATTTCAATTTTGATGAAGTGGAACGTGATTATGAGGCGAGAAACTTGAAGGGTGGTATTAGGACTGTGCTTATGAAGCGGTACACTGACCGCAAGTATGAAGCTAGACAATTATTTGATAGCCAGGGAGGTTACGATGATCTTGAGAGGGCAAGGGCATACCATCCCTCGGATATGCCCTATGAAAACTGGTTGAGAACCATCGAAGGTTTCCGGCAAGAAAAATATATTAAAAAAGCAAGGCCAACAAACTAGTACACGAGAAACAACAATTCCCATACTGTGGGGGGACATCGTCATACGGTAGCACCGCCTATAAAAATGTAATGTTTTATGTATGTGTGCGTGTGTGTAAGCTTTTGTTTATTTAATGTCTAATCTAAGTTTAATGTTAAACATGATATGGATTGGGTACCTACGTATGCTAAAACCCACACGGACAATCAAGGGAATTGGGTTGATCCGGTTGCTGAACAAAATTACGTATGTATTTCTTTTAAGTATTATTTTCTATAACAAATATATATATATATATATATATATATATACACACATATATTTAATCATCTTCGTAAAATACAGCGGAACATACAACAGGCCACAGATGAATGGAGCGGTGATGGTCCTCCAATTGTCTCGTATCAAGAAGCGTTGGGAGAGCGGCGAGGATGGTACCGCGGGATGGGGCCTAAACCTTCTTCCAACACGTCCTCGAACATGTCGTCTTCGTAAACTCGGACGCAAGAACCCTTTTCCGAGGTAAACTACGCAATTTATAAAATGACAAACGAACGCATGTTTCCTTGTTAAATATATTTTGGTAGCGTTAATTAATATGCTAATATACGTTTAGATATCTATTATTGTAGGATTTTGTTAACAGCTTGTTCCAAACCCCGTCATTTTTTAACCAACTTAACAACTATCTTGCTTCACAAGGGAAAGGAAAATGAAAGTCAAAAGATTACGATTCTGACGACTTATTCGATAATGAATCCGACGAAGAGTGACTTGTTTTTAATGTATGATTTAGATTTAATTAAACGTTGTAGGATTATAATGTACGACTTAAACGTAGTTTTTAATTATATTACCTTTAGTATATGTTCGTGGCGTATGTTTGCGTTGTTTGAAATAGGCAGGTTCTGTTTTTTCGGCCGAAAAAATGGCTGGGTGCTGTAAATACAGCAGCTGTATTAAAAAAAGACTTTTAGCAGCGACAAGTGTCGCCGCTATTGACTTAAACCCTTTAGCGACCAAGATCAATACCGGCGACCTTTTAGTGACGACACCGGCGACCTTTTAGCGACGACAGCTGTCGTCGCTAAAGGTTCAAGAGCAATACCGGCGACGGATACCTTTAGCGACGACAGGTGGCCAATAGCGGCCAATCAAAACCAGCGACCCTTTATCGGCGACAGGTCGCCGCTAAAGGTCAATAGCGGCGACAAATTCGACCAATACCGGCGACACCTGTCGCCACTAAAGGTGGCCCGTTCTTGTAGTGGTCGTGATTACATGCAATTGTAATAACCAAGACCCATAAGGCATACACGGTTGGAAACCTACAAACCTTAGACCACCATACCATCCTGGATATGATATTTTATGTCTTTCCAACCAAAATCCCTAATACAAACCCAAAGAACCCCAATGAAGGTGATCATGCTCACTCATTTTACTCCCAAACCATGTCGCGCACCTAAACCCTACTCGTTAGAATGCCACATCAACTTTCTGATGACAAAACCTATGGTAAATTTACAATGCAAATCCCCTAACCATTTAACAAAGGCAATGGGGAATAGACCGAAACCCGTGACTCTATTACGAATATTACTAAAATAACGAAAAAGGTAAACATCACTTCATACAAAAAAAAAGAAAGAAAATAAAGAATAAAATAATAAAAGGTGATGCAACTTTGATGACATGTAAGTTTTGTGCATCGATCACTTGTACATTACTATTCACAACTTAATTTTTAGTAAATTTATATCTAGACGTATATTAAAATAAATACGTTGCAACGGTATATGCGAAATTTAATAAAACATCGTATCTAATAATAATGATAATAATTAATAATAATAATAATACTAATAATAATAATAGCAATAATATACTTATCGGATAATTAAAAATAATAAGAAATTCAACAACCACTGTTCATGTGGTTGCATTTTGTTATAGTACTAGTGAGATTACCCGCGCTTTGCATCGGGTTTCGGTCTATTTGATATGGTTTCGACACTCGTAATAGCAACTGAAAGAGACAAGCACAAGAGAATATAAACATTGATTGAAAACCGAAAAAAATGAATATCCATACCAATAGCGATGTTGTTCGGCTGGTACCGGTTTATTTCATCACGGTATATACCAAAAGTTAAGAATTGTTTGTTTACTTTTAATTCATAAGGTACAACCTAAAATAGGGTAAATTAGTCTTTCAAAAACTAATTACGCTTTAATCCCCAAATCTTAATAACACTTTAGTACCTCATGTTTAACAAAATCATAGATAATTAGTTACTAGTTACACTTTATTCCTTCACTACTAGAAAAAACACCTTTCTTGACATGCATTGCGTGTCATAAAAGGGTCTTTATGACACGCAAATGCGAGTCGTTGATTGAGGAGTCATAAAATTAACATGACATGCATTTGTGTGTCATGTTTTTATGACACACATTTAATGACACATATTTAACGACACGCATTCATGACACACATTTAATGACACGCATTCATGACACACATTCATAACACTCATTTTATGACACTCATTTTATGACACTTATTTTATGACACCTTTTAATGACACACATTCATGACACTCATTTTATGACACTTTTTAATGACACACGTTCATGACAAGCATTTATGACACATACGTATGACATTCATTTACGCGTGTCATGCTTTTAATTGTATAAATTTTTTTTTATAAAATTACTAATTTGCCCTGGATACATGTATAATAACAAAAACAATAAATCTTTTTTCATAAAAAAATACACACACACACACACACATATATATATATATATATATATACCAAAACAATCCATTACATAATCATTTGTCAAGTATACTACAAATATTTTAACGTTAACAAAAAAAGAATTGTTTGTCAATACATTATCAACACCTAAAATACGATTTATAACTTAAAAATAGAGTTAACCACATAAGTCGACCAATCTTCACGAATGCCATTCATATCCGCAGCCGAGTATTCTTCTACTCCTTTCCCTGAGACAACAATTAAATAAAATAAATCTTAAAAATTAGAATTTAATCCTAATATATGAATTTAAGCATTTGTTTGGATATATAAGTACATATTTCTCTAATATACAGACTAAAATATGCCTAAACTTACATTATCATTGTCAAGTATTTCAACTCCTTCGTAAGCTATCTTCTTCATGAACTTCATCCATAGAAACCGCATTCAGTACCTCCTGGCAAATGTGGACACTACACAACTAAAAATATCAAGAAATGTAAACCATTGCGATTTAAGTTTAAACTAAAAGGTTTCAATATTTACAATATCATTACAATCACAATTTAAATAAGGGATTAAGTGCTTACCCTAGCGTTAATCCAGTTGAGTTTAACCCTTATGTTGGCACCACTTCGTGAAGCATACACGGCCATTGCCCTAAAAAAATCAAAATTATATCAAAGTATAGTCCTACGCTTTTATCATCCGTTATGATAATTTGTATTACTTACGTATCAATAATTTGCTTCAACTGCTCATCGACACTTCTAGGCCGTAAAGAATCAAGATAATAGCAAGTAGTTGTTTTCAGGTTTAGTACTGCCAACACCCAATGGTTTCTTCAAAATCCAAAATTCAATCAAAATAAATTAAGATAACACGTCTTTGCAAATACTTATTTAAAAGGAAAATCAAACCCGGGATTGTAGGGCAATAGGATGATGTCACTGCCCTTTCTTTTATACAATCAATCTGCAACCGCTCTACTTGAATCCTCGATGTGTTTGGGTTTGCCTTGATCAGCCCGTGAAATTGCAGACGGGTTCATAAAACATATTCCACGATCATGTATTTGCTCTTTTTTAATTTGCTCATACAGGAACCTACAGCTAACATACATAAACCGAATCAATAAAATAAATTTTGTTTTACGAACGGTAATTTATACTAGATATAGGCACTTACATTATATAAGAAGTGATGACGGCACAGGTCAGCTCGATGAATGTAGAAACTGCTTCAAAATCATCACAATTTAAGTAATCGTTTAATATTAAAAACTATTTTAACATTTACAACCATTTTCCTTTTTAACGAATCGTTTAATCTTTACCATTTGACCCCTTGAGAAAAAATATCCCAAATTGATCCATAGGATGTGGATCGAATTTGCCACCAAGAGCGTTCACTCACAAACCTTATGCGATTCCACCGGTTGACACTATATGTTGTGATAATTTTCAATTTTCTAGATGGTTGCTGGACAATGATATCATGGATCGCAAAATATCTCGTTACCCAAATGTATCACACGTATGATTCGGCTTTCCAGAAGGAAATTGGTAATGGTATCTGTCAAAATATAATGTGAAAAGATGATAATTGCTGATCAAGTTTTAAATAATCACTTACAGTAAGCAAATCCCAGTTGTTGGATTAAGCTTTGCAACAGGGCAGGATGTGCCCGATGAGCATGTTGCAGTCACAAATCAACGAAGTGCTTTGAAATAAAAGAACAAATAACTAACCAAAAACCTTAAGGGATTAATTCAACACAATTGGAGAGCCTTCCACTAAAGCATTATTTCAAGGATCAATTAGAGGAGCCTGTTCGTTGAAGAGCATTGCACTAAAGAAAGGGTGAAAACGAGCTTTCCCTAAGTCACCAATCACATGAAAAAAAAACCTGCAGGATGAAGAAACAGTAAGAACTTTGAAGATTTGTGATGATCATTTATTATATAATTTATTAACCCCTTGAAATTGATCCAGCAACAGATATTACAAACTTGTAGTTAGTTTCATAGGGTGTAATATTTGGTCAAAAAATCTGCATTAAACAAAAACATATAATCAATTTTTTTGCATTTATATAGAGCAAATAGTAACAATTTAACTATTTTTTATGTATGAAGAGTCTTTCAGCTAGCCTTTAAGTATCTAACAATTCAAAAAGGCTTTAAAAAAATACTAAATTAAATGAATCAACAACCGATTCGTTTGTAGTGAAATAAACCAACAAATAGAGTCTTACAGAAAGCATTCATAAAAGTTGCATTAAAAAACTTTAAAAAAATGGAATGAATAAGAGGTTCTATAGTCAATCAAATCGACAAAAACTAAGAAATCAAAAGAAAACCTACAAACCTTTAATTTCTCACCGAACTCACAAAAATCTTCAACTCAATGAACAAATTGTGAAAATCTACAAATAAACTAAAACACAAAACACCACTAATAATTAGTGATTACCCGTTCAAAATAACTCAAAAAATCCGTTGAATTTGGTTACCAGTTGCCGACTAAGTAGATGATGATGAGCAGAAGCTTCTTCGACAACGAAGGCAATATAATTCCAGTGACGGTTCATGGTTGTTAGTAAAGGATTGGCGTTCATCTAATCTTTTTATCAACCTAAAATCACAACAAGATGCCTGACTAATGGAAAAGGGGTTGGAAGTTTTGGGATTTAGGGGGGAATAGAATTCACGAGGGAATTTTCAACATTTAAATATATTTTAGCAAAAAATTAGGAGGGAACAAGTATTTTTAAAACAATGTATATAATATTTTCTAAAATAAAAACTCTTTATAAATTTAATTATATTGTTTAGTATTTAATAATTATTTTTAACGAAGATATAGTTTTTTATATTATTAATAAACAACAAAAAGTTATTTTTATAAACAAGTGTTACATCATAAATAATATATATATATATACACACATTTATAATAACCAATTAAAGTTAACTTTGATAAACTAGCGCGAATTTGAGTCATTGATTACCGGTTAGTAGGGATATAAACAAGCCAAATTACTCTTCGTAAAAGGCTCAAAATGAGTCAAGCTTATACGAGCTTAGGCAAAGTCCGAGCCTAAAATTAAGTTTGTTTAGTAAACGAGTTTGAGCTTCATTTATCGAACCCAAATTGGCTCGCAAGCCTAAACGAGCCTAATATTTATATATTTTTATTTGATATTTTAAATATATATTGTATAATAAATAATTATTATTTTTAACTTATGATAAAAACTATTAAACTATATATATATATATATATATATATATATATATATATATATAGAGAGAGAGAGAGAGAGAGAGAGAGAGAGGGAGGGGGCGGTTAAGGTACAAAATGTCTTACCGTACAACGCATACGCAACTCAGCATCAACATGCGAAATTTGGTTTACAACCTACGGCTTTCATTTATATACACATGCAATTTTCATATATATGCACATGCGATTTCATTATATGATTTCACTAAAAATACAACCACTTTCATATATATAACATGCAACTTTCATATATACACACATGCGATTTTCAATTTTTTTTGTAATATAATGTGCAAAATCCCCAAGGCGTGCTTTATAAAATGCCAGAATCGAGCCCACTTTTCAAAATATGACCGTTTGTTCAACGGTAATAAAATTAAATTTTAATTTTTTTATTCCACTTTTTTACCTATAAAAACAACCCACTTTTCACATATTTTTTTTATAAACTTTCCCTACTCTCTTCTATACTTCTTCATATTTTGTAAAACAATTACATCATGAATCCCTTTCGACCCAATTTCGGTGTTCCGTCTAGACCGGTAACCCCACTACATATCGCGCGAACACCACCCAACCGCAACCAAACTTCAACTTTCAAGTCATGGATCCGAATATGTTGGCGTACGCGCAAATACTAGGCATGGGCGGTTCAGAACCATTCTTTCAAGGTCCACAAGCCTTTGCATCCATGTGCGGTTCGCAAACCGTCCACCCAAGAAACCGAACCAGAGATAGAAACAGTACCGGAGACACAACCGAGCCCGTTGCCGAGTGATCTCAACGTGGTAAAATGTCTCACAAAAAGAAGAATCCAACGGCTCCTCCTTGAAAGGGAACCTACCTAGCTATGTAATTTTTGTCTGTTTTTTATTTTTATTTTTAGCAATTTGGGTAATCATTGACGGAGCATTATACCACTACACCTATTTTAGAAAAACGCCGATAATGCACCATTGCTGACTGGACTGCCACATGGCGCAAAACGCCCAAGGGTGAAGACATTATTTGGGTTTTCCACTACACATGGTCTAAAAGAAGAATGATCACACGTTGCGTTAAGTCGATTAAATACCTATGGAAAATGGGGAATTACTATATATTATTACTATATATTACTATATATTATTACTATATATTAATAAACCAATTGCAATGAATAGTGATTTTAATATATTATACTAATATATTAATATAACTAGAGGGTAGGCCCGTGCGATGCACGGCATAACCAACAGTTAGTGTCCTTCATTTTGTGGTGCGTTCGGGAAAAATGTTTATCCATGGATAAAAGGTAATTAGCCAAAAGACAATGTAAGAGAAGCCATACAAAACGTCATAGGAGCTTGTACCATGAGCCGGCCACACAAAATTTAAGGCGTGCATAGCACAGGAAACTTTGTTTGCGGAATGTGTTTAAGAACAAACATGTATGCCAAGTCTAAAAACATACATTACAGAAAAAAAAACTTAAAGGAGTTCATAAAGCTTCCGGTTTTATTCAATAATTCACGAAATCTTCTGCCGCTAATGCATGCCTATGTAGTCGCCCTTCCCCTTAGTAGTTTCTTGTCTACAACAGGTTTAAGCAAGTAAACATAAGCAACGGCTATGAGTTAGTCAAATCAAATATCTTAACATATGTGCACGCATGACTCTCCATACATGACTAACCCATAAAAATCATTGAGAGAACTCACTACCATATGAAAACCTTAAATCATATTACAATATGCAACAATAAATTAAATAAAACCAGACTAAATTGTAACTGCCTAAAAACTTGAAATGAAATAAAACCAGACTAAATCATCACCAACACATCAACCATTTTAATATTATCCCAAATTAACATGGACCAAAAGTTAAGAAACGATTTTAATCATGTTAATAGCAACTGAAACAATAAGTTAAGAAACGATTTTAATCATGTTAATAGCAACTGAAACAATAAGATGGGATAATACAATCATTGATTAACCAAATAATATTCATGACTAAAGGTCATTTACAATTTGGTTCAAGATCATCTAGCATTGACAAAAACCATATATCAATAGCTACCTCTTGTAGGGAGATCAAGGTTCAATTCTTGAGAGGTGTAATTTAGTATAGTATTAAAGGGGGGAAAAGTTTAGTTCAAAAAAAAAAATAGTTACCAGACCAATGTCATTATTGATTATCCTAACCTTGGCACTCATCTGAACTTCCCCTTGACTAAACTTTGTCTCTTGGATGGCTTCACTTTATCTTCACAATATACTCTTCAATGTGGGGGCACCAACTGGACGGGTTTAGATAATCTCAACTATAAATCTGATAATAAAAGCTTGTCCCAAACCCAACCCAAAGCCCGTCAAATATCTATTGGGTGTATATTCGTCGGGTATTGGGTATACTCACGGGTTTCGGGTATACCTGCGGGTTTATTAAAATTACCCGTTATAACTATCACATCGTATAAATTCTTCTCATTCCATATCTATATTATGTGAACTCAAAACAAAACAAAATAAACAAAAGAGTTGCCACAGATCACTAATTAAAAATCAGGTTAGATAAAACTAACAGTTGCAAAAACTAATAAATACTCTCATGCTTGAACTAAGATGTTCTCTTAATTTACATATTTAGAAATACTGAGTGGTCGTGATGCCATAATATAATAGGTGAATCTAGTTGTGGTGGTTTGTCCAATAAAAATAATAACCATCGATTATTATGTAGACATTCTCTAATTCTTGTTTGATTGCTCATTAAATAAACATATTAGAGACATCATTAAGATTTAAGAAGCTACTTTTACCAATGGTGACACAATCATGGACGCATATCACAGCTAAAAATTTATATCACTTCACTTGCTTTACACATAATCAAATTTGACATGCCCATATTTAGAAAATAAAAAAAAAGAAATTATTTCGGGTATACAATTGGGTAAATGGGTTTACGTCATCGGGTAATCAGGTCGTATATCACCAATTCACCATATGAATGTGAGAAATCAATATTAAAGATAAATGATGAATCAATAATATCAACTATAACAGATAACAAAGTCGGCTAACAAAACACTTTAATTACCATATCAATGTGAGAAAACAGAATTGCTCACCAAGTATAGAATGCATCTGATCCCAGACTCATCAGAGTGCCACAAAAAAAGAGCAGATTCGAAACTTCAATCGAAATAACCACACCCGAAATGGCTCCAAATAACGCACCCATTCTCTCTTTCTTGACCAATCAAAGCACCAGTCAATGCACCCAACAAAGTACCGATTGCAGATTCAAAACACCAACCATCAACTTCAATCAAGACCCAAAAAGATGATCAAAAGTGTTAATATTTTCTAATAATTCCAAGCTACGTAACGTTTCTTCAAAAGGCACCAAATTCACCCTAACATAACAACTTTGCAATCAAGAACATATAAATTGGGATCAAATAAGAGAACACATAAATACCCAATTCAAACAAAGGAAAACCCAAATCAAATAAGTATAAAATTAAATACACACCAAATTTAATTTATAACATAAAACATATTGTAAAAATATAATATTACAGAAATGGGTTAAACGGGTCAACCGCCAACCCGACCAGGTTGACCCTAACCTGACCCGAACCCGTTTAGATAACAAACTCATACAACAATAAAGAACAAAAACATTTAAAATCGCAATAGAAAAAGATGAAAGACCTCGACATTATGTGCCTGCTCAGTTCCTTTTGATTTTGGTTCATGGAACAAAATACCTGCAATCAATCACTTCTTAGCCACCTATCTATATGTATGGGAATAACGATAATGATAACGATAACGACCCACGCGTTGGGAGGGTTTATAAATTCTTTAAACCAATCTTACCGAATTAACTAACTGAATAGCAGCAAATGCCAACTGAAGCAACTCGTCTTTATTCAACACAAAATTTTCCGAAAGCAATGTCGACAAACTATCCAGCATATCCTCGAGCCTAGAACAGACTCCATTAAACGATCTACAATCAAAACATCAACCCGTTAAACCAAACAATCAAAAACCTCATTAATCAAATCAGTCATTATACATCTTACTTATTCGCATCATTAACCAATATACCCTCTAACCTGATCCGAATCACATCAATCCACTTCTCAACATCACCCCCTGCAACAGAACTATCATTGAGGGTAAACTAAAAAAATTCCCATAGTAAAACCTTTCTTTAATCTAAAATAAGAGAATTCTAATCAGTCACAATTTACAAATTATCTTTCTACGTGAAAGGTGTGCTTTTTTGGTCATATTATCTATTAACTTCTTAAATAATATTAATATTTTTTTGATAAACCCTCAAAAATCTGATTGTTACAACCTCAAACACCAGAAACACATCAAAAACACTATCTTGTTAATTATCCATATCACTTTATCCCTTTCAAACCATAAATCCAAACACCCTTTACGCGCTACGCTCACAACAAAAAAAAGATAAGAAACAAAAACCAGACCCGCATACACACACACACACACACACACACACATATATATATATATATAGAGAGATGACCTGGGCGTTTACTGCTAACTCTCCAAACTGAAGATCGAACTCTTGCAGCTCTTGTCATCCAAATTCTCGCCTGACAAACAAAGTTGTGAAGTAACAGTAAATCAACAAACAGATATGAAACGAAAAACCAAAGAACAAAATAGAATAAAGTGCATAAAGGGGTAACGACCATGAAGTGGGAGTGGTAAATTAGTGTTATCCGGTCAAACGTAACAGTAGCCGGAGCAAAAATCAAGGGCCGTCGGAATACCTGTATCACCAGTTTTATGACCGGATGTTCTAGGAAGAGTAGGGATATCAAGGATCAGTTTAGGGTTAGAAATTGAAATAATAAATAATAGCTATGTCACAGAAAACCGACCTGATTAAAAGTGTGGTCGCCAGTCACCGGAGCACCAAACGCAAATACTGATTTCAAACATCAGAACACCGATTAGCGAATTTAGATACAAATTTCGATTAAATATCTACAGATTCAGATCAAATATAAGTTGTAATCATCTGTATTGAAATCACAAACAACATCAAAATACGGAATTGCTTCCGAATATACACTCAACATGGGTAAAAAAAATCAAACGGTGGTTACCTAAAGATGCGATTAGAGAGAGAGTTCTGGCTACCGATACGAAAAGGAGAGCGAGCGGCTTTGGCTTGAGAGGATGCAGCGGGTGCGCCTATTTTGTCGCCTCGTAGGTGTTTCTGGTGTTTGTGGTGTGAGTATGGCGTTTGTGGGTTATTCACTGTATTGACGTGTGAAGTAATTTACCGGCGGTTTAACGTTTTTCTTAAGTAATTCAAAGATGGTTAAGTCTATGGCGCCGAAGTGATTTAAAGAGGTGTTTAGAGCGTAAAGCACATATCGGTTCAACCATTAATACGAATATTATGAGATTTTAGTACATATCGGTTCAACCATTAATACGAATATTATGCGATTTCTTATAGAAGTCCTAGTCCTTCTCGTCATTAAGAAGGGCAATAGTTTTGATGTACTCCTTGCTATGAGCAACAAATTGCTTCTTGTCAAAAGGCAGTTGCTCCTACATGTGCATTGCTTTATAGATATTTATAAACATAATAAAACTAATATATATTCATAATCAAATGAAACTATTTACCTTCATCTTCATCGGCTCCTTCAGCAGAAGGGTTTATACCATTGTCAACAGCCACTGCTCCTTGTAACACCCACTACGTATTCAAAAGAACTTTTAAGTTAAAATCAAAGATTATCAAAGATACGGGTGATTACCATATTATTCATTGACAACCTCATACATAAAAAAATATATAAAATAAAGATCGGTTGTCAAAGAATAAAAAGGTTTGCAATTCCAAGATAGTATATATACCCCAAGCAACTTTGCATTCCTTACCGATGCCACTGATGCTTATTGGGTGTTTCCATCTCATTAAGAGAGTGAATTAGAGCATCATCCCCAAAGATGCTTGTATGGCAATATTTTAGTACCAATAAACACATAATCTGCATACTTTTTATGCTCTCTAGCCAAAGTACGTTTAAATCAGATCATGAGGGTTAAACAAAACAGCCTGTATTTGCATGTATAGAAACAATAACACCAAAATAATCACAAACTCATTTGTAAGAAGCACCAAACCAAAATTTAATATTCTGCAAATACTGAAACAATAAAACAACCATCTTTGACTTTCAACATTGAAACACAAAGACAAACTTGAAGTTGATTTAAAGAGTCTAGACAAAAATTCATGAAAAATATATTTCAGCTCACCAACACTAATACATTTCCTTTTCATTTCCTACCATAAACCCTTGAAGCCTGTCTGTTCTTCTTCTTAACACCAGACTTTGAAACCTTCAAGCTCCTGTTCATGGCACTTAGTCTTGCAAGAGCTGCTTTCTTCAAATCTGGTATGTGGTAGTTGTCAGCAACCTGCAATACATATTTTTATGATATATGTAAAAATCAACTCCCATTTTCAATAACTAATGATAACATGAATCAAATATACAAAGCCGTTTGACAACAAATATATAAACTAATATAACGATAAAAATCTAAAACACCAAATAGGGTGAAAACATACTCTCTACCCCCTGAAAATAAAATTGCTCAATTCATAATACATTTAGAACCAATCATACCTTAGATTAAACCATTACTTGTATCACATGTGACGAACTATCAGTACCACCAATCAAAAGATCAAAACATTACCTTCTGGTACAAACAAATCATGATTAAACTATCTTTCAACCAACACCCTGCATAAGCAAACAAATCAGGATTAAACATCAAGAAGTTGAAATTGAAGAAAGTAGATGAGAACCTGAGTTTGATACGTGAATGAAGACGGTATGAGACAATTCTGGAACCAGTGGCGGTGAGAGAGTGTGGGGTTTCGGATTGTGAAATCGTTCAAAGGTTAGCATCTTCAATAGGGTATTGCCCCTTCAAATACGCCTTCAATCGCCATGGTAACTGTTTACCGAAGTTTTAATTGAAGAAAGTTGAAAGGGTTTCAATTAATTTTAGTGTTCTGAATTGATTGGGGGTTATTTCGAATGAAGAAAGATGAAAGGTTTGATCATCAAATTGTATTGAATAAGTGAAGAAATTAGGGATTTGAGAAGAGCGTAGGGATCAATTGAAGGGAGATGAGGGGTTCTGCCATATTGGTTTTTGGCTTTTTGCTTTAAAGAGGGAGGCTGGTGAAATGTCTAGATTGCCCCTAAGGTGTCTTAAATTTTTGGACAATGCATAAGTTTACCCCCTCTAAAACAGCTTGTACTCTCTTGTACGTAATGCTATAAAATTTATACGTGTGTAAAATGACCAAAAGGGTAGAAAACCCAGTTTCTTTAATATAGTAGTATAGATATAGATATGAACTTTTAACATCTACTTATTATTAAGTAAATTAAACGCAATTAATAGGATTTTTATAGGCTGGTGCATTTAAAACAACCATAAATTTTGGTTTTAAAATAGAACATGCAACTAAATTTTAGATTATATATAGATAATAATAATAATTATTATGATAATAACTCTTTTCTTTGCTTTTAAATTTAATTTAATGATTTATTTAGTATCGAAAATAGCGGTACGACCCTGTTCGGTATCGATATACAAAGGTATAAACCGAAACCAGCCTGTACAGAAAACGCTAAAAGTCGGTACCGAGTTGATATTAAAAATATTTTAGTTCGGGAAATTCGGTGCTGTTACCCCAGTACCATTTTTCATCCCTGATCACTGGTACCGTACAGAAAATGGTATCGTACAACGTTTTTTTTTTTTTTTTTTTGATTTTCTTCAACTTTTAATGATTTCTTTTTTTAGTTTCAGGGGTAAGGATGGGCTTGGTGCCAACCGATACCAAATCGGTACTCGTACCGAAAATACCAGTTATAGTGTTATAGTACTGGTATATGAAGGTAAAAACCGGTAGCGAACCGTTACCAAGAATGATAAAAGTCGGTACCGAATTGGTACTTATGATCTTTCGGTTCGGGAAATTCAGTACCAGCACCCAGTACCATTTACTCATCTCTGACAACGGGTTTCATACGAACAATATCATTACCATAAAAATTTTTTGGTTGATTTTCTTTCTGTTATCATTTAGTGTTTTTTTCTACATTTTCTTTTTTTGTTATTCTCAGCGGTCCCGTGCGCGCACGGAGGAAGTATAGACCTAGTTATTCTAATTACTAAAGTAAGCACAAATAATCGATACTTTTCAGTTTTCAGATACCTTATAGTGAAAAAGAATCAAGCTCGACTGGTAAACCAAAGGTCGGTTGTTGGACTCGAAATCCATCTTTTTTATTTGAAATGGGTGGTGGATTCCCATTTTCTATTCCTTTTTTTCTTTATATTCAATACACAATTATTTACAAAATATACTTTTTTATTTGAAATATTTAGATGTTTTAATTGGGTGTTGAATTCCCATTACTCTTTTTTATATCAAATAAATCATTTATTAAAAAAAAAAAAAACTTTCTTTTACACCCATTCTTTTTTTTTAACAGCAAACATAATCAATCCCGAACACTCTCGATGCACTTATTGGACCAAACAGAGTACTCCGAGAGTAACCCAAGTCCACCACCAGGAAAACCCGGTATCCCACCTATCCGTAGGCATGACGGTGAAATTATCGGTAAAACCTGTTTGGCTCAAGGAACGAACCCAAGTTTCCATGGGTCTGCTATTAGTGTCTGCGAGTGCCTCACTCTACACCAAGTGAGAGTTAAACATGCATCTTCCAAAAGAAATGCATGCCTTCCACTACTTGATCAATGAACACCCATTCTAATATAAAATTTTTGATATTCAATAGTTCTAGCGAATTTCGATCATCTTCCCGACTTAACTAATTATCCAATTTTAAGCGTATGTAATTCTAATATAAAATTTTTGATATTCAATAGTACTAGCGAATTTCGATCATCTTCCTGACTTAACTAATTATCCAATTTTAAGCGTATGTAGGTTTATTTATTGATATGATAATTTTTTACTTATTTTTCTTAATGATTCATCTTAATAACCTACTATTTACTATAATTTTATCATATATAACCTACTTAACTTTTTCCGATAATCCTACTTTTCTAGACTTATTTTCTAGTGGTGCCAGTTTAGAAAATAAAACATGTAGCTAAAAAGATAATAAAAAAAAGTGTACACATTTTCATAGTGTTGTTTTTTATGACGCTAATAAGATGACACACTACAAAGAGTGTCATAAATTAATTGAATTTTCTAAACCATGACATTTATTTTTTGACACACGCTTTTGAATGTCATAAAATGAGTGTGTGTCATTGTTCGCATGTCAAGATAGATCTTTTTTTCTTTTATGACGCTAAAAAGAGTGTTATAAATTTATTGAATTTTGTAAACCATGACATTTTTTTCTTGACACACACTTTTGAATGTCATAAAATGAGTGTGTGTCATTGTTCGCATGTCAAGATAGGTGTATTTTCTAGTAGTGCTTATAAAAAAACTAACTACCCTACAATTTTTAAACACTCATAATTTTTTTGTACGTTAATATTATAAAAAAAAGTACACCATAAAAACGAATATTGTATTCTCTTTAAGTGATTAACGGTGTCTAAGTGTGAGCAATAACAGAATCGTTAACTGAAACGAAACGGAAATCAACCAAAAACTGAATTAACTGAAAACCGATTAACCGAAATCCTAATTACCCAAAACCAGTTATCATTTTTTGTGCCCTGGTTTAACCAAAATTAACCGAAAGAACAGAACCATTCATATCTTCATATATTTCTAACTTTTATACCGTCGGTTCATGTATCTCATATTTATACCTCCATTTTATCCATTTTATGTATTTATACCCTAATTTCATGTATTTATAGGCAAAATATTTAGCCTAAGGGGGTGTTTGTTTGCATCTGAATGGAGCCATTCAGAGCCAACCTCTGAATCGGTCAGAGGTATCAGCTGTTTGGTTACAAAAACTTCACCTCTTAATAGAACCCATTCAGAGCTGAATGGTTCAGCTAGTTTTGATCGCTGAATGAGATATTTGACACTCATGCCCCTTGCTCCACAACACCAGAACGCCATCATCTCCTCCCCTACTCTCCTCTGCTCCACAACTCCGCCGCCCTCCACCACTCCGCCGAGCTCCACCACTCCGCCGTAGTCCTCCATCGCAGCGCCCTACACATCCTCTGTTCTCCTTCGCCGCCCTCCACCACTCCGCCGAGCTCCACCACTCCGCCGTAGTCCTCCATCGCAGCGCCCTCCTCCATCCGCCGTAGTCCTCCGCCGAGCTCCACCCTTCACAGCCTTCGTTCTCCTCACACCGACCCTCCACAGCCTCCATCTCCACAGGTGAGTGATTTGTTGTGGGTTTGTAGAGATGGGATCAGGGAAAGGAGATCAGAGAGAGATATTCTGATTTTAGAGAGAGAAGAAAGGCGATGGAGGATGGGTACTGGATTTGTTGGTGGTGGTGGGGTGTATTTATTTGGGTATTTATTTGGTTAGGGGTAAAAAAGACATTTTACACAACCATTCAGATGTGCAACCAAACAGCGTTTTATTGGTTCAGCACTTACTGGTTCAGACCCTCTTACCCATTCAGACCTCTTATTCATTCAGCACTTATTGGTTCAGATGTTGCCAAACAGCCCCTAAGTTTTCTTTTCACTAGTAACCGATATTAGGAATCAAACCAAAAACTCTCAATCTAACCAAATAAACCAAAGTGATTAACCAAAAGCCGGTTTATTAGTGAAATAGACTAATCGATTACTTTGATTTCATTTGAGGATCATAACCGAACTATCCGAACAATGCACATCTAGGCAGTGTAATATCAATTAATCACACCGATTTTATGGCAAGCATTTTGACGCAAGTGAAAATCCTAAGGGTGTAAGGGGTGCTCCACCAGTAGGAGTAGTCTCCTCTCCACCACAGCCAATCCTACTCTGTCATATCAACTCTCCTCTCCATTCCCCATTTTGCACTCAAACATAAAGGGTGCTCCACCCGTTGGAGTAGTCCATTTTATTTTATTTTATTTTATTATTTCTAAAAATTATGCATAATAATTAAAACATATTTTAAACTAAATAAAATTACATTAAACTAGAAAAAGACATTACCTTAATTTAAAACCATGAAAATAAAAACATAAAACATAACTAAAAAATAGAAATTATGTGGCCAATTATATTTTTTCACTATCTCGTCTTTTCGAGTTAGAATAAATGGCAACATCTCTGGTAGAACATTGTCATGTGGCCGATGATACGTCTCCATATCCTATCCTGATCATACATAAGCTGTCTCACTGCCTCGCGTTGTTCCACAATTAACACTATAGTATCTTCCTCTCGTTTCTTTCTTATTTCCACCAACTCCAACGTTTTTGCTTCTTTCCTAATTGTGTACTCTTTGAACTTATTTACCAACCAGTCGGTGTCATCGTAAATCAGGAGCGGGCGTTCGACATTCTCTCACGGTGATTGAATTGGTGAACTCCTATGTAACAACCCGTATTTTAGACACTGGTTAATTACGTAAAGTTACCTGTGGAAATACTGTAAAACCTCACACTAACTTAGCGACATAACTTGTACTTACTCGATTTTCGGGACGAAAATCCTTTCATCTTGGGGATAATGTGACATCCCGAAATTTCAAGTAATTATCGTACGTTTTACACATTTCATATTCCTTTTGAATGATCGAATAATTATAACACACGACGTAGTTTCGTAACAACGTTTGAAATTAACAAAACACGAGGGTTTATCTGGTCATTACGGAAAGTTAACTTGGTTAACTTCATACACAATATATAGAAACCTGAAAACATAAGGAACTTGTTTGGTCACTCACACGAAGTTATTTGATGTAACTTTCTACACAAGTTAGATATTTGGAAAATCGAGAGACTAGATGCGACATGTAACAAACTTAAAAAAAAAACCTTTTTAATAAAATCCCAACCCTAACCAACCCACACACCTCTCTTTGCCTTTTCTCTAATCGACGAAGAACAGGCTTCGGTTTCAAGCATTCATCGGCCCTCATCACTCTTTTGTGCGGTAACTCACTTATTATATCTATATCCTGTTAATCACTCATCATCATGACTGCGTTTTCTGACTTCTTGATGTTCTTGATGTTTTATGATGATGACTTGTAGTCTAGGGTTCATAAAAATCAAGTATGATGTTTAGTATGGTTGATTATGTATGCCTACGCGTATATGTTGATTAGGGTTTAGTGTTCTTGATAAATATTGATGATCTTGATGATTGTTTATGATGTATAATCTGAGTTATAATTATAAACATGCTATAGATGATGTACATATGTTGTTCCTGGTTGCTAAGTATGTGATTTAAACTATAGGAATCGTTTTAAGAAGCTGTGTAACAAAACTGAATCTGTCCAGAACGTTAGAGCCGACTTGCAACGGGTGTAACTGGGTCAAAAATTATCCAAGAGTAATATTTATTGAGTTCTTGATGAACTTCCCGGAAACACCTTTCAAACCGCACTGGAATTGCATTTTTTCGACGAAAACTGAATGTTTTATGAATTTTCCGTATCGAAGGTTCAGGCTGTGTTTTCTAACAGAAATTTCAGTCCATTATGAATGTCATAACTCAATGTAAGAATTGAGTTATGTTCTCAAATTTTTAATGTAGATAGCCTTAGGTGTCAGTGCACATCTCCAACTGGAATTTCGTCAATCGGATAAACGAGGAATTTTAAATAAATTTTCCCGTAAGCTGCAGTCAGAAAGTGACGAATCTGATTTCAGCTTAGTAAATGAATTTTTCTGAATTATTGGTAAAGAGTTAGACCTTGAGATATTAACACAAGGTCTACCCCTCCGATAGGTGCTCACATAAAAAATCATAATTTTTTAAGACTTTTAAATAGGTTAAACGGGTCACCAAAAACATCCTATTTTCAGTGATTTTACTATGCAGTAAAGCATGAACGCATAAGAACTAAACTTGCTACTTTTAGTATCCATGCTTGCTTGATAATTGTATAAATAGCATATGTAATATCCTATTTTCAGAGATTTTACTATGCAGTAAATCATGAACGCATAAGAACCAAACTTGCTACTTTTAGTATCCATGCTTGCTTGATAATTGTATAAATAGCATATGTAATATCGTAGAAAGGTTATGAACACGGTTATGGAACCATATGATAGACGTGCCATATGATTTCTTATTTGTGTGCTAGTTGCTAGACATGTGTAGGACTTTCGTGCAATGTCTAAACAAAGTCTAATAAACCATGGTAACGATTATAGGATGTGGTTGACCATACTCGCTCAAGTAATTTCATCTGCCGAGCTAAGCTAAGGTGTGTTCACACTTTTTATAAAAGCATGTATTCCCGGTGGTTTGGGAACGGAATAAACAACAACTATCTCCTTGTGTGGGATACCATTACGTATTCTCCTTGGGTAGAATACGAGAAACCTTATCCCCCTTGGGTGGGATAACATGTTAATTTACTATTATACTACATGTCTTAAGCGTACTAGACGGAAACTCTATTTGAAAGTCCCTACACTTTTTATACCGATTAATCGCGGGGCCAATGGCGAACGGGTTATTAGTTGAATAGCGCTATTAGGGCTAACACGCCTCACACCGTACCGCAGAGGACAGGCGTGGACTAATATACTTAGGCACTAGTCAATGACGATAGACATTGACTCGGGGCACTAAACATAACCACAGTTAGTAGTCGGTATGGCAACGGGTTTAGTTGCTTAAAAAGGTGGGGTAGCTCCCCATGAAATGTTTTATAAGAACAGAGTAATTTAACAACTTATGTTTTTGGAACAACACTAAACAACTGTGAACTCACCAACATTTTTTGTTGATACGTTACTACATGCTTTGCAGGTCGTTAGGTTATTTGCTGGAGCTTGCAGGGAGGAGTGGTCATTGTGGGAAATGAACCGTTGTGGGGTTCATGACAAACTTTATAAATTTTAAACTATTACTTTGGTTTTGAACTTAATGCTTCCGCTGTTAATTTAGACTTTGTTGGACACTAATTATGCTGATTGTGTTTGGTTTTATTTACTTTCTTATATTGTTCAATATAATTGGTGGCACGATCCTGGTCAGCCACACGCCTCACGGTAATACTCCGCATGTGGATTTTAAGGGTGTGACATCCTATATGCAAACGGGTCGAATCCGGTTTGCGCTTCCATGGATCATTTGAACCGACTGGGTGTTACCATTGTTGGACGGTGTGGGTGTGAAAATACTTGTGGTGAAAAATTTAGTTCAGGCTGGGTGTAAAAAGTCGGTGGTGAAGCTTGAGAGTAAAAATGTTGAGGTCTAAGGTGTGGTGTATCCTCGACTAGTAGAACCTTTTTTGGTGGCATCAACTTTTTTTGTTTATCCATTGTGTGTTTGGTTTGTATTGTTTGGTTGTGAATGGTTTGGTTTATGAGAAATGGTTTATGAATGGTTGTGTTTAAATAATGAGTAAATTACTATTTTGGCCCCTATGGTTTGGGCTATTTAACCATTTTAGCCTAAAAAGGAATCTTTTGACATACCAACCCGTGACGTTTTATTTTCTAACTGTTTTGGCCCCTTGACACTAACTTTGTTAATTTTTACTTTTAAATATAAGGAATTTCATACATTTCTTATGTGAGGGACTATATATGTAAATTGAAGATTATTCAAAAAAAAGTTGGACAATGAAAAAGAAATTCTAAGATTTAAGTGGGCCTGACACTTTTATGTTCATCTCCTCCCCTAGCCTAACAAATACTACTAACTTTGTCCCTGCAACCATTACGACAACGTGAGTTCTTCGACGACCATGTAACCACTCCGACAACTCCCTTTCACAGTTTAATCATGAATCTGCCCCCCCACCATTAATCAATTATGTGACAACCCGCAACTTCAGGTTACTACTTTAACCTAGCCACAGTTAATTTAGGTGCTGTTTGTTTTTGCTTATAACATCTGCAAAATGCTTATGTCTGCAGGCGGGCAGACATAAGATTTTGAAGACTGTTTGTTTTTTTTTAAACAGATCTACAAATAGCTTCTTTCATCTTAAAAAAAAGCTCAGAACCTTTGCTTCAAACATCTTCACAAAACCTAATCCAAACACCTCACACCACAAAAACTTCTCCCCTGCCACCACCACCGCACCACCTCCGCCACCACCTCCACCACCACCATCGTCAAAACCCACCACCACCAAACCCATCACCACCAAACCCATCTGTGTGAGAGAGAGAGAGAGAGAGAGCGTAGAGAGAGAGAGACCTGTAGAGAGAGACATGTGTGAGAGAGAGAGACCGTAGAGAGAGAGACCTGAGAGAGAGATCTGTAAGAGAGAGACCTGTGAGAGAGAGAGACCTGTGAGAGAGAGAGAGACCTGTGTGGTGGCGGAGGTGGTGCGGTGGTGGTGGCGGAGGTGGTGCGGTGGTGGTGGTGGTGGTTGTAGAGAGAGAGAGAGTGTTCTGTGAGAGAGAGAACCCGTAGAGAGAGAGAGAGAGGCGGTGGTGTGATGGCGGAGGTGGTGCGGTGGTGGTGGCAGAGGTGGTACGGTGGTGGTGGTGGTTGTAGAGAGAGAGTTTTTCTTGAGAGAGAGAGAGCAGAGAGAGAGAGAGAGAGAGCTTGTGTTTTGTGTGGTTGAAGTTGTTTTTGAAGAAAAAAAAAACAAACCCTCTTCTCCTTGCAGACTGCAGATATTTGGGCCACATCTTCTCTTGCAGATGTCTGCAGATGTGGTTCGCAGACTACAGACATTTTACATCTGAAAAAACAAACAGCACCTTAGACATACATTCATAGCATTACATTTAACTAAGGTTAGTTAAATGAGTCTACGTTGGTAATTCAGGGAATTACCGGAACACGCACAAGTTGATTCTCGAACGTTGGTGACTAACACGAATAATTATAAACAGACGATTTACATGAAATTTGTACGTTGCTTGTCAAATACGTTAATTATGTGTCTTAAATGTGAATTGCATGATTTAGGTGCCTTGGTGTGAAAGTTGTATAATTAAGGGGGGTGTTTAGAGTAATTGTGAAACTTTAAAAGACTACTTCAAACCCTAAAACCTCTCAAAAGCATTGTACGGCAGTTTATTCTTCTCAACTCGTTCTCTAATCATTTTGGCTTTGCAATAAAACTCTCCATCCTCAATCTTATTCTTTCCAATTCTCATATAACAATCTCTATATCAATCTAAGGTAAGTGTTCATGCTTTATGATTGTGAATCTCATTCTTTTGATTCCATGCAAAACCCTAGACATTCAAACAATCTGCGTTTTGTTTCATGACTGATGAATGTGTATTAATAGCTAGATTAATTGAATTGTATGTTTGTTGCTAGTCATTTTAGATGCCATTTGATATGATATGAATAAAATGATTGCTTTGATTTATAATATGATTGATTACGATGATTAGGGTTCTAGTCATAGAATTGTTATTGAGGACTGCGATATTCTCTGTGTTATTGATTTGTGAAGAAATGTTAGTCCGTAGATAACTGTCAGACCTTGTGAAGTCACAAGGGTCTGCACTTGTTTAAACACAACATGTCCGCATTTGTTAAGAAATGGAAGTGTCCACATTTGTTAAGAAATAGGGGTGTCCGCATTTGTTAAGCAATATAGTGTCCGCACTTGTTAAAATATATGAGGGTCCGCACTTGTTGAAGTTTATATAGTCCTCACTTGTTAAAACATTTAAGGGTCCGCACTTGTAAAAAATATATGAGGGTCCGCACTTGTGATGTTTATGATAAGTCCGCACTTGTGATGTTTATGATGAGTCCGCACTTGTGATGTTTAGGATGAGTCCGCACTTATGATGTTTATGATGAGTCCGCACTTGTGATGTTATGATGAGTCCACACTTGTTAATGTGTATGCATAAGTTGTCCGCACTTATAAGATGCATAAGTTGTCCTCACTTATAAGATACCTAAGTTGTCCGCATTTATAAGATACCTAAGGATGTTCGCACATATGGGTGTCCGCACTTATGGGTCTTATTGTTAATTAAGGATGTCCGCACATGATAGTGTATGTCCGCACTTATATTTAGGTATATCGTCCGTACTTAAATTCATCCTAATGGTTCAAGTGTGTTATTTGACGTTGGTCAGAACTTGTAAACTTACATCCATGTTCTGAATGTTAATGTATGATAAACATGATAACCTAATCACATAAGCACCGAGTTGTTTGGACACGTAGGGTATTGCAAACACTCTACTCGCATACATACTTACAATTTAAACATACATCAGGTAGCGATAATGGACCTAACACTTACTTAACGCGTAAAGGCACGTTATCATTTACCGAGCAAACTAAGGTGAGTTCACTACTCTTTCACAAGCATGCGTCCTAGGGGGACAAACAAACTATTATTCCTGGGAGGAATTCTTTTAAATGTCTTGGTATAATTTCGATGTTAGTTAATAAACTTAACTCTATCACGAAAGTCCCTACTTATATACCGAGCTAGTTGCCTGGGAGGCAACGGGGTATTAGTTGATAATGCTATTAGGCCTGACAAACCTCACACCGTGCTGGGAGCCGGGCGTGAACTAATGACCTTAAACACTTTGATCAATGATGATAGACATTGATGAGGGCACCAAAAACAGAACAGTCAATTGGTATTGAGTTTATTATTCGTAACATGTCTTTAAACTAAACACCTACTTTATTTTTGAAAACAAAACTGTGAACTCGCCAACTTTATGTTGACACACTTTTCTGCATGCTTGCAGGTCGTTAGATATCTTCATGGATCGGAACTTGCAATCGGAGGAGCTAGGGATGTCATGGGCCGTGTCGCTTATTAAAACACCTAATGCTATGTTATGCTTTATAACAACTTGTTTTCAAATGTTTAAACAATTACAATTGCTTCCACTGAACAAATACTTTGTGGAATCGCTTATTTTAATGAGAACTTTTCATGTTGAATAAGATTTTTAGTTTAATATATTGTTGTTGGTTCAACGTGATTAGTGGCTAGATCCTGGTACGTCACTCGTCTCGCGATGAGTCCCGCATGTGGTATTTTGAGGGTGTGACAAATTAGACAAAGGTACATTTAACCTACGCTGGATATAAACCATCAACGTACAACTATTACAAAGGGTCTCCAAATCCGATAACAAACTGCAGAGTTTGAGTTAGTATTTAATCCAATGATTAGATCATGATTCTTGGTATTCATCATCCATGTAGTGAATCCAACTTGTGATTGTTTTCAGTTGAGTTGATTTGATGATGTGGAATTTGTAACAGTTGAGTACACAAAGGAGAGTGAAATCAGTTGATCGTGGTGTGTGAGGGCTAGAAGGATATATTTTTGTTTGTGACGGTGATTTTGCAAAAAAGCATAGTGCCGGACATCATTAAGGAAAGTGGTTTATGTAGAAATGTTGGGTTTCCCATGACGGTAATTTCGCAAAAAATACCTTTTTTGTTGTATTCGATGTTGAGCCATGTCAGCTCAAATCGGGTGAAGTGGATGGGCTGATTAGCCTCCGGTGAGAGGTTATCGGTTGGTTAAATATCGTAAAAGGGGTTTTTACCTATCTATTTATTTATTCATTTACTATTTGGAGTAAATTACAAAGATAGTCCCCAAATATTAATAAGTTACATAAATGGTCCTTTAAATGAGAAAACATATACACCCTTACACCTAACAGAAAAAAATTAACAGAGTTAGTGTCAAGGGGTCAAAACAGTTAGAAAATAAAATGTCAGGGATTAGTATGTCAAAAGATTATTTTTAGGCTAAAAGGGTTAAATAGCCCAAACCATAGGGGCCAAAATAGTAATTTACTCTTAAATAATAAAATGTAAACAAATTTTCTTGAGTCAAACGACATTATAGCCGTTGGTGTTGTTCCCAACGGTCAAAAAATGAAGGGTTCCAAGCGGTGAATGCCTCCCGCCCGGGGACTTCTCACCACATGCCTTGGTATATATGGCGATTCTCCATATTTTACACACATTTGTACATATGAAATTTATCACATGCATTCAATATTTTTCCTTGGTTCCAGAAGTGCTAACTAGTCCATAGTGTACATATGAAAATTATCACATGCATTCAAATTCACCAGTGAATATAGACTTCAAATGTATTGATGAAATAAAGAAAGGAAACAGAATTGAAGAGAAGCTGGTGAAACAACTTGCTGATGAATTTGTGTGAGAGTTGACACGAAGAGTGACATTGGCTTACACTCAATTTATCACATAATTGTTTGTGTATTATTAATGAAGGAATGTAAATCGTGCCTTCTCATTCATGTAATCATCATATAAATAATGTACAATCAAATCTCCTATGATTAAGGAGAGATATACATGACAAATATAACAAATATTTTCCCTAAATTATACAATTGTCTATTACACCCCCGCAGTCGAAGCGAGAGGAGGCCGAATGCTGAGACAGGACCGGAAGTCGTCAAATAACACTTTAGGCAAGCCTTTTGTGAATATGTCAGCTACTTGAGAACGCGTAGGGATGTGAAGAATCCGAACAGAACCTCGTTGAACTAGGTCACGAACAAAATGAATATCAAGCTCAATGTGTTTTGTACGCTGATGCTGAACTGGGTTGCCTGAGAGATAAATTGCACTAATATTATCACAGTACACAAGACTAGCAGTAGTTAGAGGCTTGTGTAATTCCAGCAAAAGATTACGAAGCCAACATATTTCCGCAACCACATTAGCAACGCCCCTATATTCTGCCTCGGCACTAGAACGAGAGATAACCGACTGACGTTTGGACGACCATGATATAATGTTCGGACCTAAGTAGACACAATAACCTGAAGTAGACCTCCGCGTATCTGGACACCCTGCCCAGTTGGCATCCATGTAAGCCCGTAAAGAGAAATCCGTAGAGGTACCAATGGTCAGACCAAGAGATGATGTGCCTTGCAAATACCAGATGATTCGTTTAAGGGCATTCCAATGATCCACTTTTGGTGCATGCATGTACATGCATACCTGCTGAACAACATAGCAAATGTCGGGTCTCGTGAATGTTAAGTATTGGAGTGCTCCCGCAAGGCTGCGATACACGGTTGGGTCATCAAAATCAGCACTCGAATTCGAACCAAGCTTGGGTTTGGTGTCAACTGGCGTGGCCGCGGGTTTGCAAGAGGACATACCGGCTCTGTCAATAATTTCTTTGGTATATACATGTTGAGATAGGAACATGTTGGCACCCTGTCGCTGAACATGAACACCCAAAAAATGACTGAGTGGCCCGAGGTCTTTCATTGCGAATTCTGCTGCAAGTCGAGCCATAAGAAGTACACGAAGGGAGTGGGACGAGGTTGTGAGAATTATGTCATCGACGTACATGAGGAGATTAGCAGTGTTTCCGTGAAGCCGGTAGATAAAAAGAGAATTGTCGCATTTACTTTGCTGAAACCCCAATGTAAGAACAAAGTCAGTAAACCGTTGGTACCACGCACGGGGAGCCTGCTTTAAGCCATAAAGAGATTTCTATAGTAGAGACACATGGTCGGGATATTGGCGATGGCGGAACCCCATAGGTTGATACATATAAACAGTCTCATTTAGGTTGCCGTGAAGAAATGCATTGGTGACATCAAGTTGATGAATCGGCCAAGATTGTGACAATGCAAGTGATAACACAGTACGTATGGTAGTGGGTTTGACAACCGGGCTAAATGTTTCACCACAGTCCACCCCAATTTGTTGATTGCTCCCATCACAAACAAGACGAGCCTTATAGCGTTCCAAAGTACCATCCGACCTGAATTTGTGGCGAAAAAGCCACGTGCTGCGTAATACATGCATATGAGGTTGCCGGGGAACTAACACCCAGGTCTTATTTTTAATAAGTGCATTAAATTCGGTGGTCATGGCGTTATGCCATTCCGTGCTGGACAAGGCATCCTTCGGATTTTTAGGGATGGGGGCGATAGAGGAGGAGGTAAGGTTATAAATGGTTTTCGGTTTATGTATACTATCCATAGAGCGGGTACGGATGGTGCGGGTGGGTGGTGGGGGGAGGATGGGGTGGAGGTGTGGGAGAGGTGGCAGTGGATGGTGAGGACAAGTTGTCGATACATATCATGTGGATACGGCTCGACTCGGTTCGACTCGGCTACGAAGTGAAGGCCGTAGTCAAGACATCCTCCTGTCTTGACTCGGTATGCTAGTTACTTTGTATCGTTTGATGTACATGCAACTGCGTGTGTGCAGTATGCATGTTAGATTAAGTTTGTGTTGTCTGTTTATGTTATGGCCCAACATGTCGAAGCCCAAGTGGCGAAATCCCTTAGGCCCAACATGCATATGACGAAATCCCAGCCTTGGCCAAGCATGCATATGACGAAATCCCAGGACCCTATACGACGAAGACCCAATGTGACGAACTCTAAGGAGTTCGTCGTGATGATGGATGGCGAACTCTGAGTTCGCCATGGCATATGATTTCGTCATTTATGTTAGTATAAATACCCAGACAGCAGACATAACAAAGTAAGAGTCTGTATAGACTTTGAGAGAAAACACACACACACACACACAACAGAGAGTTTATAAGGTTATCTTGTAAACATTGAATTGTAAACGTTTCAGAGTATTAATACATTGCGTGTTAATCATTGAATCTTTGTGTCTTGCGTGTTCGTAACTTGGTTTAACTTACCCGTTTGGATTCCACACTCTCGGGTTTGTCGGAAAACATGAATAGAGATTGACTCGATCCTCCGGGTGGACCTACAATTACGAAAACCAAAATGACCGAATCTTCATAAACGGTCAGAGTTTGCAAGTTTTGAAAGTTAATAATCAAAATTGAAAATCTGTTAACTTTTCAAACTAAACTGTCTGACGGTAGTTGAATAAGAATTGGTCTCATATGTGTCATTTGTTTATGTTAACTATATTCCAAGCAGTTGTTCTCATTGCGCGTTTAGCTTTCTTGCATGTGCTAAAGGCGAAGAGAACATGTTCGATGATAAGCTTCGGAATGAAGACACGACGTGAAGGCACTCAAATAATAAAGATGATCGAGTTACCGCTGATCAATCATCAACACCACAAGGATCTAAAGTTTTGAAAATCAAAAGATTCGCGAGCATAATCAAAAGGGGAGTTTATTGATACACTTCCTAGATAAAAGCAGGAGTTTGTTAATACACTTTCTACTTACAACACGTGAAGACTTTGAAGATCCTTTCCGAGAAAAAGGACCATCAAGAGATTGAGAACGAGATTAAGAACCTCGCGAACAACATCCAAGGGGGAGTTTATTGATACATATTATGTGGATACGGCTTGGCTCGGTTCGACTAGGCTACGAAGTGAAGGCCGTAGTCAAGACATCCTCCTGTCTTGACTCGGTATGTTATTTACTTTGTATCGAACGACGTAAATGCTACTGCGTGTGTGCGGTATGCATATTGTTAAGTCTAGTGTTGTCTGTTTGTGTTTGGCGCATCGAAATCCCAAGCCCAAGCCCAAGACACAGGATCAATCCCATAATGACGAAGTCACCTGTGCGACGAAGACTCAATGTTAGTCATTGAGTGTCTCGACGAAATCCATGTTCGTCGTTGGGATTTCGTCGGCTATGGGATTTCGTCATGGCTTCACTATATAAACATAGACAACAGACAGAAACACTTAGAGAGAAGTCTGAATAGATTTCACTGAGACAACACACACACAACTGAGAGTTTATAAGGATACCTTGTAAACATTGTATTGTAATCGTTTCAGAGCATTAATACATTGCGTGTTAATCGTTGAATCTTTGTGTTTGTGTTCGTTACTTGGTTTAACTTACCCGTTTGGATTCCGCACTCTCGGGTTCGTCGGAAAACAGGAATAGAAGTTGACTCGATCCTCCGGGTGGACCTACAATTGGTATCAGAGCATTGGCTCGATTCCGTGTTAAAACCAAGTTGTTTTCTTGTGATTTTTAAAGATTTTGAAGTGTTTTTCTTGTATTTTGGAGTTTAAAGATCATACGCTTTCTGGAAAATCAGCTTTAGGATCGTGAAAATCATGATGTTTTGCTTCTTGTTTTAGTGGAAACCTTGTTATATTACATGCTTGTATGTTATTTTGGGTTTTTATTGAAAGTTTTAGCAAAGTTTGAGTTCCGAAAATTTGTCCAGCATCGGAGTTCTTAATGTGTTCTTCATGTTCTTCATAAATTTTGGGTTTATAAACTTCAAACTGCTTTATTGATTTGAATGAATTATTGAAGTTGAATATAATATTACTTGTTTGAATTACTTGCCATTGAAATGATGAATATTTGAAAAGCAGGTTCTGAAGGTAGGGTATGATTGACTTATTTGTGCCATAATATGTCAGAAGGAAAAGATTTTGTTGCTTTGAAAATATCTTTATTGGCAGTACACCTTTGTCAACGAAATCACCAATTTCGTCAAAGGGGTTATCGACGAAATCCTTAACCTTTTTCACATGTGGGCTGGACGAAAACCCTAATTTCGTCACACTTAGTTCAGCGACGAAAACACTTAGTTCGGCGACGAAAACACTTAGTTTAGCGACGAAAACACCTTAGTTCAGCGACGAAATCACCAATTTCGTCACTTGGTATTTAGGACGAAATCACTATTTTCGTTGAAAGTTGTTTTGGACGAAATCTCTGAGTTCGTCATAACGGATTTCGTAAAAAATTCTTGAAATTTTAACAGAACCTTTGCAAAACCTATTTAACTGTTTGATTTGAGTGTTTTAAGTAGGTTTTCATCATTATACATCCAGAATGAATCCGAATTGGTGGGGTACTCCGTCTAATGCAAAAAGCAAGTATATAACTACGGGTTTATCTCCATCATGGGCTGAATATCCCGCACCCACATCTAATACAGAAAGCAAGTATAGAAGCATGAGTTTGTCACCATCATGGGCCGAATCTCCCGCACCCGCATCTTCGCAAGCGAATCCAATGTCGACTGGTCAATGGGCGTTTGTTTTAAATAAAACTCCAAGTATTCAAAGTATACTCCTAAGCGATAGCGAGACCAGAAGTCTAAATCGCCCACCGAAACTGATGCACATAAATGAATATCCTGGATGGGTAGATAGATTTCATACGTATGTCCTTAGGCAAAACACGGAATTGTGGTTATGTTTTATTACCGATTTCGATCAAGCTCTTGAGGTTTCCGCTTCAACTGCCGCCATATTTGCAGATCTTACGGAAGACGAGAAAAAGGCATATGATTTAGAAAAGAAAGCGTATGCTATTCCGACTCAGGCGTTGAGCAAGGATATATATCATCAGTTTGTCAGCTTCAAGACGTCAAAGCGATTATGGGATGCATTGAAGACAAGGGGTCTAGGAAATGAAAAGTCACGTCAATTGCGACATGATTTACTCAAGAAGGAGTTTGATGGTTTCACTTGTATGGAAAATGAATCTTTGGGAGATATGACAAGTCGATTTCATCACTTGCTTACTGAATTGAGTAATTATGGGGTAGTAACAACTCCGACAGAGGTTGTCACAAAGTTTGCCGATGCATTGCCACCTCAATGGAATGGTTTCTTGGAAATCCTGAAATATAATGGCACATTGGCTACGACAAACATCAATGACTTCGGTCAGCTTTTGGAGAAAAAAGATCAGGAAGAAACCCTAAAGGCAAAAAGGGTTCCAGTGCGACAAAATCTTGATATGTATTATGGAACTTCTAGCACTTCTACAAGACCTGCTTCACACGTTCCACTTCAAACGGCGTTTGTGACAAGCACAGATTTGTATGGCAATCCGATACAAGTTCCTGTAAAGCCAGCTCCAACCACAGACTTGTATGGAAATCCACTACAACCAGCTCCACAACAGCAAAGCTACAAGCCATCTACCGTAGCAACTGATTTGTATGGGAATCCACTTCCTGTTCAACAACAAGCTTGTTATGGAAGCACATCATCTGCTGGTCAGCCATCAAAGTCAAATACAGTACGGCTTGACACGTCAAACTTCTCCAAAGTTAGCGTTGAAGTAGCTAAAGATCATATGGAGATACTAAACACATTGGTGAGCTCGTACTGTGGGTTGATTGCAGGGCAGATCGGAAACATCAATCTAACTCAAGAAGATTATCAGCAGATCGATAAAGAAGAGATGGATATGATGGACATCAAATGGGCTTTCGCCAGTGCTGTAAGGTGAGCTAAGGACTTCATGGAACGGGCGGGTAGAACCAGCTTGGAAAGCAAGAAAGATACCAAGTATGGGTTCGACAAGCAATCCGTCAAGTGCTTTAACTATGGTGAACGTGGTCATTTCAAGCGTGAATGCACAAAGCCAGCACAGCATGGGAACCAAAATCCTTTCAGAGGTCAAGGCAACCAACAGAATCAGAATCAAACCAGGAATGACGATCGCACCTTGGTCCCTGCAAACAATCAAGCAGGACCATCGAACACCAATCAGGCTCTTGTGGTGCAAATAGATGAAGGTTGCGACTGGTCAATACAATTAGGCATTGGTGATCAGGGAGGAGCAGCTTGTTTTGCTGAAACTACTAAGGATTTGAAGCACGCCAGTGGTGGAGAATCTTTCGCCAGTGGTGGTGAATCTTCAGATGAAGAGAGTTCTGGTTATTCAAGGAGTTCAGATGAGGAAATCTCAACCTCAGGCGAAGATTATTCTGATGATGTATCTAGTGGGAGAATTGATGCAGATATTGATGAATTGTTAGGAGAAGCTGCAGCAAGGAATGATAGAAGATCTATTCTGGTGGATCAAGCTGCTTATTCTTCTTCTTCTCTTCATTCAGCCTTTATGGCTAATGGCGGCAGTTCATCAAGCCAGGTATGTGTCGATGAACCAACTTTCATTAATTGTGATAATTGTGCTAGCTTAAGTGATAAATGTGCTGATTTAGATGCTAATGTGTCTGAGTTGCAAAGCAAACATGATGCTTTAAATGCTGAATTGTCTGACTTGCAAAACAAACATGTTTCTTTTGATGCTAAGTGGTGTGATTTGCAAAGCAAACATGAGGCTTTGCAAAAAAAAATATGAAGTGACATATATTCACAATCAAAAGTTGATAGTGGATCTTTCGAAATGCAAAGAGGCTGTCATGTTTTATGAAAACCATGAAAAGGAGTTTAAAACGGTGGTTGCAAATTTAAGAAAAGATAAAACCGAACTGACAAAAATGCTTTCAAGAAAACAAACTGACATAAACTGTTATATCAATCGTCTTGAGATCATGCAAAAAGAATTAGCATGTACAAAGTGTGAAAGTGAGGCGATCCGGCTTAAGCTTGACAGTTATTCAAACTCCAGATACATACTGGATCACATCATTGACACACTAAAAGAGAAAAAGGATGTCACGTGCATTGGATATAAGAAATGTCCACCACCTGTTAGACAAAATTATGATGCCATGCCTGATGAGGAGAATAGAACTTATTATGAGGAATCTGTTCCTTTAGACATTGAGGAATTTGCAACCGGACTTGGATACAAAAATGAAGTATCATCAGATTCGGATGTTTTAACAGTTTCAAGTGTGCTAACTGCTGAACAAAATCAGGATCCTCCAGTCATTGTTGAGGATGCTGATTCTTCAGATGATGAATCTAATGATACTGACTTAGCACAGTCTGATGCGGTAATAAAAGAAGAGGACATACCTCTTGAGAATCATATTCTATGTGATCCTCCCGCAAAACCTGCTAAGACTGCTCTGGTCGAGTCCACGTCTGCAAAAGAGTCTGAGAGTGTTAATTTGCTGTACACTCTTGTTGGTGATGATAAAATCTACTCTGACATAGATTTTCCTATTAAGAATGTTAATCAATCTTTAATTAGTAAAATTTTTGAGGATTTAACAAGTAAGTTCTTGGGAAAGACAGGATCACACGTTGTGGTAACACAGTATCCTCCTATCCCAAAGGCTGAAGTTCGAAAACAATGTGGCAATCAGAAATTACCAACAGTGAAAAAGAAGCAAAATCATACCATACCAAAAGGTAAATCAACGACTCAAGGTCGAAAGGAACCGAACCAAAAGAAGAACAAGAAAGTGAACTTTGTGAAATCAATGGGAATGGATAAAATTGACACATTTGAAAACAAATCTAACCTAGATTTTGTCAATCAAGCGAAAATTTTGAAAAGAAATGAACAAAACAGTTCAAAACCAAGTACCTCGGAATCACAAAGTTCATCATCGACAAGACAATCACATGATACTTCGGGGTTTGTAGAACGAAGATCATGTTTTTCATGTGGCCCAATTGGACATATTATTCGAAATTGTCCATATCTTCATAAACAAAAAGCCAAAATTGATGATCCCCGTGACCAAAATGACCGAAAGCGATCTGTTTCATCAAAACCAGATCCCCGTCTTGTAAAAGAAAGGGAAAAGAAACAGAAACGCCAACAGGTTAAGAAAATTGAAAAAGCAATCAAAACCGACGTGGTTAACAAAACATCTGTTTCTATCAAACGAGACAATTCAAAAACCTCAGACAATCTTGAAGTTAAGATTTTAAAGAATAAAACTGGTAAAACAAAACAGACCTGGAAACCAAAAACGGTTACTGAATTAGGGGGAACATCACAATTTCCACAACATCGAGAAGTTCAAGTAACTTACGTTGATGAAAATGGAAGACCCAACACCACAAAGGCTTGGGTCCCCATCTCCAACTAATCATGTGAGTACATGTGCAGGGTGTTCTAGGAGGAATTTTCAGCAGTCATTGGATTGTTGATAGTGGGGCATCCAGGCACATGACCGGCGACATGAAGCTTCTCTACGATGTTAAATCTATTAGAAGAGGTTATGTTGCTTTTGCTGGAGATAAAGGCGGATATATTACTGGGGAAGGAATGGTATCCAACGGGGTTGTAAGTTTTGACAAGATCAACTTTGTACAACAACTTGATCACAATCTTCTCAGCATTTCACAAATCTTTGATAAGCACTTTTCAGTACACTTTGATACAAATGGATGTTATGTGCTGAAACCCGGCTTCAAGATTCCAAAAGAATGGATTCTCTTATCAGCTCCAAGGATAAACGATTTATATGTCCTTGATATGAGCTAAGCAATAACAACGACTGCACAAGCAACTTCTTTTATTACCAAAGCCATAGAAAAAGACTCAATCTCTTGGCACAGACATATGGGTCACATTCACTTACGGAAAATGAATCATTTGGTGTCGAATGAATTAGTGAATGGTGTTCTTCTTAAAAATTTCCATCTTCAAGACGTCTATGTTTCATGCCAAAAAGGAAAGCAAACTAAGAAGCGACATCCGACAAAGAAGATCAACACGGTGGCAATTCCTCTTGAACGTTTGCACATGGATTTGTTCGGTCCTGTCAAGCACAAAAGCATCAGGAATGATCAATACTTCCTCGTAATAACTGATGATTATTCGAGATTTTCTTGGGTGGCGTTTATGGCTCACAAGAGTGCAACTTTCGGTATTATCGAAAACTTGATCATTCAGATTGAGAATTTGTATAAGTTGAAGGTTAGACGGATACGCAGCGACAATGGTACAGAATTTAAAAATCATGCCATGGCAGTGTTTTGCACATCAAAAGGTATTCTTCACGAATTTAGTGCGGCTTATACTCCTCAACAGTACGGCGTCACTGAACGTAAGAATCGTACATTGATCGAGACTGCTAGGACTATGTTGGTAGAGTCACAGTTGCCCATTCCATTCTGGAGTGAAGCTATGGGCTCTGCTTGCTACACATTGAACCGAGTCCTTACAGTCAAAAGACACAACAAGACCTGCTTTGAGCTTCTTCACAAACGGAAACCAGATTTGTCATATCTTGAACCGTTTAGAGCTCCTTGCACAATGATCGATCCTAATGGAAAGTTTGGGGCAAAGGCTATTGAAGGTCACTTTCTTGGTTATGCCACCCCAAACTTAAGAGTCTGGAATCTACAGACTAAAAGGGTTGAGGAATGGTCTGAATTCAGAGTACAAAGGCACACTTTGCCAGTCAAAAATCCAGGTCAACCATGGATGTTTGAGTACGATGACTTTTTTAATTCGATCAATGTTGAAGCAGTTGAAGAAAATGCTGCGGCAAGGATGTTTTTCGAGAGTGACAATGCAACAGATTCACCGTTGGTTCGTCCAATTATTGTCAACAATCAAGAACCATCTTTAATGAACAATAATGCTCTCAACAATGAGGATTTTCATGATGCAACCGAACTAAACAAATCTTTAGAGGATGAAGAATTTCTAGATGCAGATCAAGAAGCTCCAACAACAGCTGTACAAGGTACTTCGGAAGCTACAACTCCAGTTGATAACCCTAAAACAGTTGAAGCTACTGCATCATCCTCTTCGCTAGTTCCAGGTATTGAATTGATTGTTGATCTCAATTTCAACAATCTGGGTACAAACATTCCAGTTCTGAAAAATCCAGAAACAAGAATTCACAATACCCATCCTCAACAAAACATCATCGGTAATGTACAGAGTGGCATTCAAACAAGAAACATGTTGCAAAACAACAACAACGCAGGCTTGTATGCGGCAATTCGAGAATCTGGTCAACAGAACGATTGGTCTTTCGCGTGTTATGTCTCGCAGGAAGAGCCAAGAACTTGGAAAGAAGCTTTGAAAGATAATTCTTGGGTTGAAGCAATGCAGGAAGAACTTCAACAATTCCAGAAACTTGGTGTCTGGAAGCTCGTAGAGAAACCTACTGATTACAAGAAGATTGGTACCCGTTGGGTGTATAAATGCAAAAAGGAAGACTGTGGAATCGTTATTCGGAACAAAGCAAGATTGGTCGTTCAAGGTTTTCGTCAAATTGAAGGTATAGACTACAACGAAGTGTATGCACCTGTTGCATGTCTGGAAGCAATTCGGATCTTTCTGGCTTATGCCTCATTCAAAGGATTCAAGGTTTACCAGATTGACGTCAAAAGTGCATTCTTACATGGTCTAGTTGAAGAAGAGGTGTATGTTGAACAGCCTCCAGGTTTTGAAGATCCTATCCATCCCGATCGGGTTTGGTTGCTGAACAAAGCTCTCTATAGTCTACATCAAGCACCGCGAGCTTGGTATGCAACCTTATCTAATTACCTGTTGGAAAATAGATTTCGCAGAGGTCTTATCGATTGCACTCTCTTCATAAAAGAACAAGATGGAGATCTTCTACTGGTTCAGGTATATGTGGATGATATTATATTTGGTTCTACTAACAATGTTATGTGTAGGGATTTCGAGCGTGTAATGCAGGATAAATTCGAGATGAGCGCTACGGGGGAGATAACTTTCTTTTTGGGCTTGCAAGTGCAACAAACGAAGTCTGGGATTTTCATCCATCAGACTAAGTATGTTCAAGACATCCTGAACCGATTTCAGATGTCTGACACATTGCCCATTGGTACCCCACTGCAGCAAAATCACGGAATCAATCTAGAGTTGAAGGGTGAACTCGTTAGCTCTTCATATTACCGCGCAATGATTGGATCCCTTATGTACCTCACAACATCAAGACCAGATATAATGTATCCAACATGCCTGCTAGTTAGATACCAAGTGAACCCGAAGGCCTCACATCTTGCAGCTGTAAAAAGGATTTTTCGTTATTTGAAGGGTTGCCCAGACACCGGTCTATGGTACCCTAAGGATAATAACTTTGACTTGATCGCTTTCAGTGATTCTGATTTTGGCGGATGCAAAATCAACGGCAAATCCACAACGGCTGGATGCCAGTTTTTAGGAAATCGCCTCATAACATGGCAGTGCAAGAAGCAGACTTGTGTCACTACATCAACTTGTGAAGCTGAATACATTGTTGCCTCAAGTTGTTGCTCCCAAGTCCTGTGGATACAACAGCAAATGCGTGATTACGGTTTTGAATTCCTAACTACTCCTATTTTTGTCGATAATTCTGCTGCCTTATCTATCACTGGAAATCCTGTGCAGCATTCAAAGACCAAACACATCGAAATTAAGTATCACTTCATACATGATTGCTTTGATAAAAGGCTTATCGATGTTGTTAAGGTCCATACCGATGACCAACGTGCCGACCTTTTTACCAAAGCATTCGATAAATCAAGATTTGACTTGATTTTAGGGGGAGTAAATCCAAAATTTGAAAATTCAAAAACATCGAAAAATTTCAAAACTCAAAAACAATAGAAAAACAAAAATGAGATTCCTGGCAAGCAAAAGAGAAAATGATAGAACATCAGTGGTCTGTCGAAACCTCTTTAAACCTAAAATGAAAAATGAAAAATGTTAAGCAGCTCTATATAAGATGTATCGGTAGGCTCACAATCATCTTAAAGTGTGTAGGGTGATATAAACTTAAATCGACTGAAGACCAGGTGGGAACCACTCATTGGCATATGGTCTTAGTACCGAAATTTCGTTTGAGAGATTGCCGAGGTTCTGAGATATGTGGTCTTTATGCTGTTTATCATCTGGGTATCAAGGTTGTTTCTTTTACCGAAACAAAACGGAGACGAAGTCTAGATCTTCCATGATACCATACATACGTGTACATACTGCATACGACCTCAATAAGTGATCAACAATCACATGTCCACAAAATAAGTGATAATATATCACATTTATCCGGGAGTCAAGTTCGTCTCTTTGTTGTACGAAAGTACTGACCTGTTCATGGACTTGCTCTTGTGCCCTCATGCATCTGAAAATTAAGTTCCTCATCAATAAGTGATTCTATCACATAGGGCTTGTTTTTCAATCCAAAATAAGTGAGTTTCTCACATTTTCATATACGTCAAAACAGATGATAAATGGTATACTCACCAGTAAGATGAACTCTCGTGCATACCTTGATACGGGAATGTGTCGTGATGTGGATGAACACCGGTCGGTAAGTATAAATCATACACTAATCGGATCCCCTCGCCATGATTACATCTGATAAGTTGAGCTTATGTGGATAACAATACCGATAATCATTATAGGATGTTTATCTAAATGTTAACAAATTGAACAACAAGAGCGTTTTGGCATGACCGTACTCTGATATGATTCTCTTACCCTCGAAACACGCAAAAAGAATGTTTGTATATATTTACTTTTCTTAGTTTCTGCAACTCTGTATATATTTATTTACTTCTTTCAGTCTTTAAGTTTGAAATATTCAAAATGCCAAAAAAAATTTAGGTGTGTTTTAATATAAACTTTATAAAAGTCAAAAAGATTTTATTTCTTCTTTAGTTTTGATTAACCGATGTTGGAACTCAAGTCTTCGTTGCCTGAAATCTGATGAAAACCAAAACGACTGAATCTTCATAAACGGTCAGAGTTTGCAAGTTTTGAAAGTTAATAATCAAAATTGAAAAATTTGTTAACTTTTCAAACTAAAATGTCGGACACTAGTTGAAAACATGGTCACATGTGTGTTATTTGTTTATGTTAAACTATATTCCAAGTGTTTGTTCTCATTATGCGTTTAGATTTCTTGCATGTGCAGATGCTAAAGGCGAAGAGAACATGTTCGATGATAAGCTTCGGAATGAAGACACGATGTGAAGGCACTCAAATGATAAAGATGATCGAGTTGCCGCTGATCAATCATCAACACCACAAGGATCTAAAGTATCGAAAATCAAAAGATTCACAAGCATAATCAAAGGGGGAGTTTATTGATGCACTTCCTAAATGAAAGCGGGAGTTTGTTAATACACTTTCTACTTACAACACGTAAAGTCTTTGAAGATCCTTTCCGAGAATGAAAGAACCATCAAGAGATGGAGAACGAGACTACGAACCTCTCGAGCAGCATCCAAGGGGGAGTTTGTTGATACATATCATGTGGATACGGCTCGGCTCGGTTCGACTCGACAACGAAGTGAAGGGCGTAGTCAAGACATCCTCCTGTCTTGACTCGGTATGCTAGTTACTTTGTATCCTTTGATGTACATGCAACTGCATGTGTGCAGTATGCATGTTAGATTAAGTTTTTGTTGTCTGTTTATGTTATGGCCCAACATGTCGAAGCCCAAGTGGCGAAATCCCTTATGCCCAACATGCATATGACGAAATCCCAGCCCTGGCCAAACATGCATATAACGAAATCCCAGGACCCTGTACGATGAAGACCCAATGTGACGAACTCTAAGGAGTTCTTCGTGATGATGGATGGTGAACTCTGAGTTCGCTATCGCATATGATTTCGTCATTTATGTTAGTATAAATACCCAGACAAGAGACAGAACAAAGTAAGAGTCTGTATAGACTTTGGGAGAAAACATACACACACAACAGAGAGTTTATAAGGTTATCTTGTAAACATTGAATTGTAAACGTTTCAGAGTATTAATACATTGCGTGTTAATCATTGAATCTTTGTGCCTTGCGTGTTCGTAACTTGGTTTAACTTACCTGTTTGGATTCCGCACTCTCGGGTTTGTCGGAAAACAGGAATAGAGGTTGACTCGATCCTCCGGGTGGACCTACACAAGTCGGAGTTGGGAGTTAAACTCGGACCAGAGGAGGAGCTGGTGCTGGTGAACGGGCTGGTAAGGTGGAGAGAGGGAGTTGGGCCGAGATGAGATGTGGGAGAGGGGCTGGGGAGCTGTGAAGGTGGGCCGATGGGATGTGATGGGGTGGGCTTGTGGGGGATGAGGGTGGGCTGTGAGGGGGATTATGAATTATGGTGGGGAATAATGTAGTAGTGGATAGTGGGCCAGGAGGAGATGTGTTGTGGGCTGTGGAGTGGGCGGTAGAGGGAGAATTGGGTTGAATGGATGTGGTTGTATTGGATTGAGAATTAGTAGGGTTGGTATTTGGCTGGGAGCCAAAATAATGTAGAGGGTGTATGGGGTCATTTAAAAATCATAAGTTTGTGGAGAGGGGGTGGAGGTATTTGCAAAAGGAAAAATGGTTTCGTTAAAGATGACGTGGTGATTGATGATAATTTTTCAAGTGTGTAAGTCGAGGCATTTATATCCCCGATGATTAGTAGGGTAGCCAAGGAAGACACATGGCATGGATCAATATTGGAGTTTATGAATTTTAGTGTGAGGGATGCGGGGGTAGCATAAGCAGCCAAAAACCCGAAGGTGTGAGTATGATGGTATGCAACGATATAATATTTGGGTAGGAGAAAAAATGTTAAGAATTTTGCTAGGCAAAATATTGTGAAGGTATGTTGCAACTTCCAAAGCATGATGCCAATATGTGTTAGGTAAAGATGCATGGGCTAATACTGTGCGAATAATATTGTTAATGGAACGGATTTTTCTTTCGGCTTTCCCGTTTTGAGATGAGGTATATGGGCAGGAGAAACGAAATAGCATGCCATTTAATTTGCAAAATTGTTGGAACATATTATTGTTATATTCCTTGCCATTATCACATTGAAATTGTTTGAGTTTGCGTTCGAATTGGGTGAGGATCATATTATAGAATGTAGTAAAGGTGGAGAAAACTTGAGATTTATTTGTGAGGGGGTAAGTCCATAAGAAATTTGAGAAATCATCAAGAAAAAGTATGTAATAGCGGTGACCCCCCGTACTAAGAATCGGGGAGGTCCAAAGATCACTGTGAACTATATCAAATGGCATGTTCGTAACATTGTTAGAAGCAAAAAACGGTAATTTAATATGTTTACCAAACACGCAAGATTGACAAACATGGTTTTTCAAAGTTCCACAATTAATAAAACTAGAGTTTTTAAGAGAATGCAATAAAGACGATCCCAGATGACCGAGACGTTGATGCCATGTGTCTTGAGAAATCGCTGTGAGGGCAATGGGGGATTTGATCTTGGTGACTTGGGATGGATCAAAAGTGTAGAGGCCTTGGAGCTATTGCATCGTAGGATAGGGGTCCGAGTCTTGAGATCCTTCACCAAAAAACCATATGGGTCAAATTCAATGGATAATTTATTATTGGTAGTAAAACAACGAACAGAAAGTAAGTTTTAATGAGAGATGGGGCATAAAGGACTTGGGTCAATTTAAAAGGTGGGAGGGGAGGGGGTAGGGTAAGGTCGCCTTTTCCATGCACGGGAATGGTTTGGCCATTTCCCACAATAATATTTCGATTAATGCAATTATTAAAAACAAACGAGAGTTGAGAGTTAGAAGTCATATGACCTGTGGCACCTGTATCCATGGTCCAGGAGGGGTCGTTGAGTGACATCGCATACATCGCCTGATTAAGATCAGTGGGCATGTGACCGGCAGCAAAAGGTTGATTTGGTCTGGGCCCGAGGATACCCGCCGAATGGTTGTTGGTCTTGTTCACTGTTGGGTAGGGACAAGGGGGCATGGTAGTCCATGAGGCCCATAGGGAGTGGGGTGTACCAGTTGGTGTACTGGCCCATGGGGCGAAAAAGGGCCATGGATAATAACCACCCGAATTATGACCGCCAACTGAAGACATGTTGCCGCCACCACCATACTGACCAAAAGCACCCCTGCCACGTCTGCTGCCTTGTCTTCCCCGGCCCCTACCCCGACCGCGACTGCGGCCGCGACCGCGACCCCGTTCAGAAGTGTCTGTCCGCTGGTCAGCCTTGTCTCGAGTGTCTTTATGTTGCGGTTCAGCGGCGGCTGTGAGAGCCGTGGCAGTCGTCTGCACTGAGTGTCGGACCTGGCTGAGTTTCCTGGATTCGACCATACATAACCTGGATTGTGTGTCGTAGAATTCGGGGAGAGGTTTCATATGTTGAATAACAGAAGCTGTGTTCTCGTATTGCTCGTTGAGACCCGAAAGTAATTGCAGAACAAGTTGTTCATCAGTGACTGGAGAACCAAGATTGGTTAATTGGTCGAAAATCACCTTAAGTGCTTGGCAATATGCGGACATGTTTGGGAATTGATCCAGGTGAGTGTTAGCGAACTTGTTGTTGAGATCAATCATACGGGTGGCCTTGTTGTCTTGAAATATGTTGGCGATGGTAGTCCAGGCGTCATAGGCAGTTGTATCAGGTTTAAGAACCGTGTGTAGCAAGTCTGTTGAGATGGTGCTGTATATCCATTGGAGAACAATGGAGTCGAGACGTTCCCACGTCTCGGTAGGAGCAGACTTTTCTTTGTCTTTATCTTTGGCCGTGTCAGAAGATGATGAAGTTTCCGGTGCCGATTTGGGTTGTAGATGATCGAAGACGAGGTGGGCTTTACATTGGATTTTGAATATCTCTGACCAGGTAGTATAATGACCGGTTTCGATGTCCAATGTGACGGGTATGAGATTTTTTATGGAGGTGACAGTGATTGCAGGGTGTGGGGAAGATGAAGAAGACATGATGAGAGAGGGTGAAATCGGCGCAGGGAGAGGTGGGAGAGAGGAGGATCGGCTAGGGTATCTCCTAGGGTAGGTTTGATACCATGAAGGAATGTAAATCGTGCCTTCTCATTCATGTAATCATTGTATAAATAGTGTACAATCAAATCTCCTATCATTAAGGAGAGATATACATGACAAATATAACAAATATTTTCCCTAAATTTTACAATTGTCTATTAATTAATTTAGTATTATGATCTCTTGTGAGTTTCCAACAATCATGTCTTCTCTCGTGTCACAAAATAAATATATTTTCAGTCCATATTCCCTGGTGAATTTGAATTCTGTAAGATTAAATACATTATTATTGTGATATTTAATCTTGTAGCCATATAATCATTTATATTATACTAGGTTATTGTTTTGGTCAAAAATTACCTAAGCAATTAAGTGATCAAATTAGTTAAGTGAGGTAGTGTGCTAGAAATATGTATGAAAAATGTGTTAACAAAATTAGATATGAAAACAGTTTTAGGATACGGCTCAGAATATAGAGCTGTATCTATGATCAAACAATGAGCGAAAATGTAAAGGTGGGCACGTGATGTACGAGGAAAGCCCTTGATCAATCTAGATCGCCGGCATAAAACCTCGGGAGCTGACAATCGCAGCTGCCTTGTTCTTCTATTGCTTCAAATACCAGGATACAGTGCAGGATGTGGTGCGGATCGACTATGTGTTACAATGTAATTTGAGTACAAGTGTTGTGTGTAGTGTTTGCGATGAACTAGAGAGAAAGTGTTTGAAAGTGTGTAAAAATTGCGTGACTTAATCTGATCCGCCCCCATCTATTTATAGTAAAACTAATGTAACTAACTATCCTACATAACCGGGATCCAACGAATATTCCTTAGTTGAATGTTGGAGACCTGGTCTTTCGGGCTCAACGTCTCTCCTTTAACAAATACGCCCGAGTTTTGAGGAAATGGAGTCCACTTGACCGTTGGCAAGTCCCAGTCTTCAACCTGCACGTGATTAATTCGGTATACCCCAGGATATCACCCAGGATATTAGCAATGTCCTCGTCCAGTATCCTGATCACAGATAAACAATGAAGAGCAGGATATTAGTCAGCATGCATACTCAGAAAATGAGCCATAACAATTGTCCCCAAATATATCGGTTGGTATACCAATCCAACGGATATATTTCAAAACCTTATCTCGTCGATCGAGGCAACTAAAATGAAACGATGGTTGAAATGACATTGCACCATTTTCAATGCCATATTTACTCTTTACCCCCCTATATTCAGCCTATATTTAGCCAAATCATTTCTGCTTATTATCATCATTCTTCAAGCGATTTTCAGGTAATCACTTTTCTCTCCATCCTCTATCCTTCTTTCTTGAGTTTCTTTTAGTTTGCCCAACACCCTTCATGGCATCACGAACAAGATCTAGATCGGACGGACCGGCCTCAACCCTCGTAAGTCAAAATTTCATCCGTGATCCAGCAAAGGAAATCTGCTGCTTCAACAACGCCGACATCGTTGCTCTTAAAGATTCCGGTGCCTTCCCCACCGGAACAGTCTTTCGCCCTTTCGATCGGGAAGCCCGATCAGACGCATCTTCTGATGAGTGGGTTTGTTTCTTCGCCTACCCTTTCTCTCTTGGACTCCGGTACCCATTTCCACCCTTCATCTCTCGCTTTTTTGAACTCACCGGCCTTAGCTATGCCCAGACTATGCCAATGGTCTGGCGAGTTTTGATAGTGCTGGATCAAATCAAGTCTCGTCATTTTCCTGACCTGTTTATTGAAGACCTCCCTATAGCATACCGGTTGAGATCCCACGGCGATCACCGTTTTCTTCTGTTTTCTACCTCCAAGAACCCTTTGGTTCTTAAGGCCACCAAGAACGAGGATCGATGGCGACGAAAATTCTTTTTTGTAAAAACAGACTCTATTGATAAGGGTTTCGATCTGCTGGTTAAATGGTTAACCAAGGGTAGGATTTAGGGTTTTAGGAATATCCCCAATTATATCCTCAAACTATATCCCAGACTTATATCCTGATGTTTTTATGCAGCGAACTTCAGAGATTTAGTGCCTCCCAGTGCAGAATCCGAATCCAAGATCAAGGAAATCTACCGACTTCCTGCCAGTGAAAGAACTTTCTCCCTGTCTCTCACAGATTCAAGCCAGAAATCAAGCTCAGAAATGTCTGGTAAGCACATTCTCAGCATATATTTTAAATCAATTATTTTTCAAGAGTATGATGAGTTTAAGAATATCTTCCCTTGTGCAGTACCAGTTGTCAACCTTGAAGGTTTCCAACTTGACGAGTTGGATTGCTACTCCAGCCTTGCACCCATCAAACAAGAATCCAAGTCAAAGTCGTCTGCTACACCAAAGCCTACCTCTTCAAGGACCGTTTCTGCTTCCAAAGCCCCTCCGACATCTAGGACCCGGGCATCAAGTTCTCGTAAGAGAAAGGAGACGCACTCTCCAACTGTTTCTAAAACATTCTCTCTCGAGAATCATGGGTTTAACGAAGCCACCTCATTCCTCAAACAGGTAAAATTTTCCTTTCGATATCCTGCACAAGTATGTTAGTCCTTATCCTACTTATTTTTACATCGATACCTGTGTCCTTATCGATAGGGCTTGGATCGTCTTATGCACTTGTATAAAGACGCCTGCGGGCTTAACAAGATGTTGGAGATCAAGCTGGAGAAAGCTGAAGCCACCATAGCTGATCAAGGAACCATTGCGGCTGCCAAATCCCAGCATTACGAGGATAAATACAAGGCCATGATGCAGGAACACCAAGCTACCCTCCATAAAGCCAACGAGGATGCCCAAGCCAAACTAGATGCCGCCCTTCTCCAATACCAGCAGAATATGAGTTCATATCGGGATAGCCTCAAAGCATCCGTGGTCGTCTCTCTTCTCCAAGCTAGGATAAGGATGGCTTATGAGGCCAGGGATTTGGGCTTCGAATGCCCCTCCTGGAACATAAAGACTTGGGAGGCGAAACTAAAGGATCTCGGAGGTCATCCCGTTGCTCATCCTGCAAAGCATGCTGGTGAAGAGCCTTCTAAGACGGTTGAGGAAGTGGCCAATGCTGATGATGGTGATGCCGAGAAGAATCCTGAGGCCGATGCCGGTGCAGATGCTGGGAAGGAGGCTGTTGATCAAGAAGGTGCCGCTTCTTAAGCGGCGAAGTGGGCGATGATGGATATACGTGCCAAGGCCGGAGCCCACTTTTAAATTTCGTGGTTGTGGTTATGTAAACAATTTACTTTTCCTATCTTCGAACAATTTATATTTCCTGCATTAGAACAATATGATGACCAAAGGTGGATGGGTCCTATGTTTTAGGATGAACCCCTTGGTCATTGATTAGTATAACTTGTTTTGAATGTGGTAACGGTTGTAGGTGGACAGGTCCTGTTTTGAGATAGATCCTCCAACCGTTACACAAGTATGGTAGAAACTAATTGTACTTTTGGTGGATGGGCCTTAGTTTAAGGTGAAACCAAAAGCACGACTTTTGACTTGTTAATAATATAACTATCTTTTGACTTATTTGTTATTGCCTTGCACTACTTAATGTAACTCTTTTGTAAAAATTTTGTATTGTTAACTTATGAAAATATCCTGATCAATACGCTCAGCAATATATTACAAAAACTGTTATTAGATAGGACTTCCAAACATTCGTTCAACTTTGTAGAAAGTTCTTTAAAGAGTGAAAAACAATTTATCTTACCAAAACCGGTTCTGATAATACCTAAATGGTCAACGTTTCAAACTAGTACTAATTTCAAATATTTTAATCAAATATTCTGAGAAGTATTTTGAAAACATATTTTGAGAAGATATCAGGATATTTAACCTTTTACCAAACATAGTATTATTCAAAACTTAAACGATGTTTACAAAGGAAAGATCATACCAGGAATAGGGTATAAACCTATTACCAAACTTCAATCCCTTTGCAACTCTTCCAATGAAGATGTCCCCTGTCTGAGACATTTAGTGCATTAGTTCCGAGCCTTATCCTTTTAGCTTTACACCATTGCCTCGATAGGAATTTCCCCTGTGTACAATGTCTTCTTAGAAATCTTCTGAATATCAGTTTCCATTGTATAGGCAGTTTTTCATGCCACGAGGGTAAAACCCAAAAATGTCTTGGAGATAAATTCCATATATCCTGGGGAAAATCCCAAATTTTCATGCGCTACAGGCGGGAGTGTATAAACTCCAAGACTTAGAAAGGTGAAAACCTTTAAACCTTAGAGAGTATGAAAATACCCTTTCGTGAGAGAGGGTGATCAATCCTCATATACCTTTAGGATTCAGGATATAGCCAACAGTAACGAAATTGTCAGCCACTTTTACATGGACTGATCCCGCCACCTTGAACTATCCCTGAATAACTTGCGCTCCAGGCGGGGTGTCTAAACCCAATTTGGAAGAAAGGTGAATACCTTTAAACCTGTGAAGGGATCAGGATCCCTTATACGTGAGAGAGGGGGCCAATCCTCTAATCTTCCGAAGTATCTTGAGTGAGCATCCTGGAGCTATATCCTGGAGCATATACTGCAAAACATCCTTAAACTAAGGTGGGTGTTAGCTTGGCTAACACCCCTCCGATGCTTAAGTTAGTATTGGGTTTCAAAGAATAAATTAAACCAAAACATATTTAAAAAAGATAGAATTCATACCATCCTGAGTTAGAAATTAAATTCTAAACTCACTTGAAATAAAGCTTAAGGTGTATAGCATTCCAAGATCTCGGTAGCATATCCCCTTCCATATTCTTGAGTCTATATGCTCATTTCCCTGCTTCTGATTCAACTTCATATGGTCCTTCCCATTTTGGAGCTAACTTGCCATCGGCAGGATTAGTAGTATTCTGAAAAGCCTTTCTCAATACCCAATCTCCAACCTTAAATCTTCTGGTCCTAATATTCTTGTTATATGCTCTGGATATTCTTTGTTGATATGCTGCCATTCTTACCCTTGCTGCATCCCTTTTTTCATCTATAGTATCCAAATCCTGACACAAGGCTTCAGGATTCTGTTCAGGATCCCGTAGGATAGATCTTGCAGTAGGTATTGCCATTTCCGTTGGAATCATTGCTTCTACTCCAAATACCAAGGAAAATGGGGTTTGGCCTGTTGCATTCTTGACCGTTGTCCTCTCAGCCCACAAAACAAAGGGTAATTCTTCTGCCCATCTTCCTTTTTTGGCTCCAAGTCTCTTCTTTAAGTTATTGACAATTATCTTGTTTGAGGATTCTGCTTGTCCATTCGCTTGAGGATGTACCGGAGTAGATGTGATCATTTTGATTCCCCAACTCTTGCAAAAGTCAGTAGTTCTCTTGCTTATAAACTGAGCACCATTGTCACAGATTATCTCAGTTGGTACTCCGAATCTGGTCAGGATATTTCTCTTTATAAAGGATACTACTTCTTGATCTCTAACTTGAACAAATGCTTCTGCTTCAACCCACTTGGAGAAATAATCCGTCATTGCCAACATGAAAACCTTTCCTCCTGGAGCTTTTGGAAGCTTTCCCACTATATCCATACCCCACTTTATAAACGGCCAAGGGGAAACAATAGGATACAGCGGTTCAGCAGGCTGGTGTAATATGTTACTATGCCTTTGACATGCGTCACATTTTTTAGCATATTCTGCGGCATCTTTTCTCATTGTTGGCCAATAATATCCTGTCCTTAATACTTTTGAGAATAATGACCTGCCCCCAGTATGGTTACCACAATCCCCTTCATGTATATCCTGAAGTACTTCTTTGGCTTCAGGATCCTCCAAGCACCTCAAATACGGTCCTGCAAGAGATTTCTTGTATAAAACATTATTTATAATAGTGAATCGTGATACCTTCATCCTAAATGCCTTAGGATTTTCATTTTCGGGGATGTATCCTTCCTTGAGATATCTCATGATTGGAGCCGTCCAAGATTCAGGATCCTCTTTAGGATACTCTGCTCCAAGATCCTGAATACCCGCTACTTCTTTATCCCGAGGATTCGTTGCAGGATACAAGACATGTATTATTGGTATTTGGGTTCCTTCTGGTATCCTGATCGATGATCCCAGATTTGCTAAGGCATCTGCTTCAGCGTTATCCTCTCTTGGTACCTGTTCAAGTGTAAAAACATCGAAATATTCTGCTAATTTTTTGAGAATATCGAGGTATTCGTTTAATTTCTCACCCTTAACTGCATAGGATCCATTAAAATGGTTAGTAATTAACAAGGAGTCAACATATACTCGCAAATTCTTGATACTCATACTCTTAGCCAATTCTAATCCTGCAATTAAAGCTTCATATTCTGCCTCATTATTAGTAGCAGGAAATTCACACCTAATGGCCTGGGGTAATATGTCCCCCTGTGGCGATTTTAGTAGTATACCTAAACCTACACCTCTTATATTGGATGCACCATCAGTATATAATGTCCAGGATCCTGAAGATTCTCCTAACTGTTGAACTTCTAGGTCTACCTCATCCTGAATATCACTACTGAAATCAGCCACAAAGTCAGCTAAAGCCTGAGACTTTATGGCATTTCTAGGTTCATATACTAAATCATAAGCACTTAACTTTACTGACCACTTGGCCATCCTGCCTGACATCTCTGGTTTCCTAAGCACATTTTTTACAGGATAATTCGTTTTAACATGGATCCTATGTGTCTCAAAATAATGTCTAAGCTTTGTCGATGCCATGACTAGAGCTAATATCAATTTTTCTAAATGAGAATACCTAGTTTCAGCATCTAACAAACTTTTACTAACATAATATACAGGATATTTGTTGTGGGCTAATTTCTAAGCTCATATCCTGAGAAATATCTTGGCTTATATATTGATTAAATAATATCTGTTCATATCCGGGGTGCAGATTCAGGGTATTGGTAACATCCTGAATGGTATCCTCAGGATCACTAACGGATTATGTGCAGGTACGTGGGCTGGAAGCAAGCAACGTTCACAAAGACTTATTCTGCGGAAGACTCGGTCCAAACCGTTCAAAGAAAGACGTTGAAGCCTTATTACTCGGTCTACAACGTTCGTGATGGAATATTCGGAGCATCCCATATTTATAGGGATATTTGTTTGTATTTCGTTACTATAAATAGGAGGAACACCAGATCGAATAGGACACAACAATTTCACTGCAATCACACTCACTACACACTAACACTTGTTCTTTCGCAACTTGTACTCTCACACGAATTCATTGTAACACTTAGCGATCTGGTTGATATCCTACACTGTATCCTGAAGTTTAAAGCAATAAGAAGAACAAGGCAGCTGCGATTGTCAGCTCCCGAGGTTTTATGCCGGCGATCTAGATTGATCAAGGGCTTTCCTCGTACATCTCGTGTCGTTTCCTTTACTTTTTGCTTATTATTTGCTCACTGTTTGATCGTAGATACAGCTCAATATCCTGAGCCGTATCCTGAATACTGATTTTCTAAATAACTCAACAAGCATATTTTCTATAAACTTTCTAGCACACTACCTCACATTACTAATTTGATCACTAAATTGCTTCGGTAATTTTTGACCAAAACAATTTGGCGCCCACCGTGGGGCAAGTGGTGCTCTCTTTACTAAAAAATTTTGTTAAATCGCTAATCGGTTTTTTATTTTCAAAACTTTTTGCTACACTGTCCACAATGGCCTCACGATCAAACATGAGTTCCTCCACTATGTCTGCTACGACTTCTGCTACTACAGGTTCGGTACTTCCACCACCTCCTCCAAGAATGCCAGCCTCTACACGACCTCAGGATATTATCCCTACCCGCACTGTTCAAGAATCTGCCCCTGTTTTAGCATCTAACGACGAAATTTTAACCTTGTTTGGAAGTGTGCAGGAACAAATGAGACAGCAGCAGGAAACGAACCAGATGCTCTTAAGGGAAATACAACTCCTGAAGTCTGGCTCGAGCAGATCCGCTGAGGATATTGTCACTCCATTACAACCCAGAGCCTTGAACTTCAGTTCAGCCGTGTATACAGAGGATAACAGGGGGAATATTGTGCCCAGCCTTCCTCAGAATCATACCCCTGAAATACCCTCCTCGGTCAGGATATCGACCATAAGGAGCTCAGGATATGCTTCAGGATATGGGCAGAATCCTCCCACGAGTAACATATTAAATAATAATAATAATACTCATACTACTAACAATAGTGGATCCTTGCAGGATACAGGTGTGACGTCAGCACTTACCAGGGAACTTCAAAAGTTGAAGGACATGATATCAAGTGTACCCGGGGTGGTCCAGCCAATCCCGGAAGTGTCTCAAGATAGCCATAAGATATCTCGCTTTGCATATCCTATCTGTGATGCTGAGATTCCAAAGAGGTTCCAAACCCCCAACATGAAGCTTTACGACGGAATGACGGATCCTGAGGAGCATATTGCTCAGTATAGGGAGAGGATGGAGATCAACCCTATCCCTCCGGATCTCAAGGAAGCATGCTTGTGCAAGGGTTTTGGTTCAACCTTGACAGGATCAGCTTTGAAGTGGCTCTTGAATGTTCCTCCACATTCAATTACATCTTTTGCTCATTTAGTAAATTTATTTAATAGTCAGTTTTCTTGTAGTAGGAGCTTTGAAAAATTAACAAGTGATCTCTACAGGATAACGCAGGGGCCTCAGGAATCCCTTAGGGATTATGTGAACAAGTTTAGCCGAGAATCACTAGACATTCCTCATCTTGATGTTGCAACAGCTGTGCAAGCTTTCAAGATGGGCTTGCAAAAAGATTCTCAATTCTACCAAGACCTTGTAATGAACCCATGCAGGAACCTGGATGAAGCTCGGAACAGGGCCCTAAGATACATTCGGTTGGAAGATGACAGAAAGATGCAAGAAAGGATGAACTCATCCAACACTTATGAGTCAACTAACAGGAAGTCGGAATCCTCATTCAAGTCATATCGGTCCAAGCCATATGGCAGGAATGAGAACAAGAGAGTGAATGCTGTTGACGATGAGGATCCTGAAGAATATCCTGAATTATCTGAATATTGCTTTTCTGTTAACATTCCTGAATTGATGTATGCCATGCAGGGTCTAGGGGACAAGGCAAGATGGCCTCGAAAGAATCAACAAAAAGCGGATTGGAAAGACAAATCAAAATGGTGTGCTTTCCACGAAGATTTCGGACATATGACCGAGGATTGCATTGCTTTGAGGAAAGAGATAAGCTATCTTCTAAGCAAGGGATATTTGAAAGATCTCTTAGGAAGAAAGAAGAATAAGGGTCAGGATACTGAGAAGGATCCTGAGCGAGCAGCCTCACCTCCCGCGGATGCCAAGATAATCAACTTCATTTCGGGAGGATCCGACATTTGTGGGACTTCGTATTCGGCAGCAAAGAGACATGCAAAAGAAGCTAAGGCCGAAAGGGGAGACAAACCTGTCAGGATGACTACACTCACAACTGACAAAGTGATCACATTTGATGCTGATGACAGGGATACTGTTCAGGATCCTCACCATGATGCTCTGGTAATAACGTTATATGTGGCTAACCATTTTGTACGCAGGATATTGGTTGATAATGGCAGCTCCGTCAACATAATCCAACTAGAGACACTTAAAAGGATGAATGTATCTCCAATGGATATCACTTCGAAGTCCACCGTGCTTGTTGGGTTCAGTGGAGAGGCCAGAAACACAGTGGGAGAGATAAAGTTGCCGGTGTACGTTGAAGGAGTCAACTCGATACAACGTTTCTGTGTGATGGACTCTCTATCCTGCTATAACATTATACTGGGAAGACCGTGGATTCACGATATGAAGGCCGTGCCATCAACATATCACCAATGCATCAAGATACCTACCCCTTGGGGAGTTGTTAAAGTTGATAGCGATCAGCAGGAGGCGAAAGAATGCTACTCATCCTCGATGAAATCCTCAACCAAACCTAGTGCAACATAGAAATTAAAGACGCGGGCCCAGGATATCGTGGAGGATCCGGAGCAGGATGTGAAGAAAATTGTCCTGGACCAGGATAATCCTGATATTTCGGTGCTCGTGGGAACCAATATCCCTCAGGATATTGAAGAGCAATTAATTAACTTTTTAAGATGCAGGATGTCAACGTTTGCATGGAAGCATGAGGATATGACAGGCATATCCAAAGATATTATCACTCACAAGCTTGGAATTGATAAATCATTCAAGCCAGTGCAACAAAAAAGAAGGAAGTTTGCTCCTGAACGCAATACAATTATTCAAGAAGAAGTTAAAAGATTGTTGAAGTCCAAAATGATTAGAGAAGTCAAATTCCCAAGGTGGCTAGCAAACGTGGTTGTGGTACAGAAGAAAAACGGAAAATGGAGAGTCTGTGTGGATTACACAGACTTGAATAAAGCTTGTCCTAAAGACCCATTTCCTCTCCCCCATATTGATGCAATGGTAGATGCCACTGCTGGGCATGAAATGCTGACTTTCATGGATGCATCCTCAGGATTTCAACAGATCCAAATGGAGCCTTCTGACCAGGAGGATACTGCTTTCATGACACCAACAGGTATTTATTGTTATACAGCTATGCCTTTTGGTTTGAAAAATGCAGGTGCAACATACCAAAGATTGGTAAACATGATGTTCAAAGACAAACTGGGGGACACCATGGAAGTGTACATTGACGATATGGTAGTAAAGTCAAAGAAAGCTCAGGATCACCTGCAGGATATTAAAGGAGCGTTTGATATCCTGGATCAGTATAATATGAAGCTGAATCCTGCTAAGTGCCATTTTGGAGTGGGGGCAGGAAAATTTCTAGGATATATGGTGACCAAAAGAGGAATAGAAGCAAGCCCGGAGCAGATTAAAGCCATCTTGGATATTAAATCACCCTCAAATATGAAAGATGTTCAACGATTAACGGGGCGAGTGGCAGCATTAAACAGATTTATCTCAAGATCCTCAGAGAAATGCAAAGATTTTTATGATATCCTGAAGAAGAAGAACAAAAAATTCGAGTGGGGTGAGAAGCATGAAGCGGCCCTACAGGAGTTAAAGCAATATCTTTCAACCGCACCTCTACTGATGAAGCCTGAGAATGGTGAACCATTATCCCTATACCTCGCGGTATCAGGTGTTAGGGGAGGATTTTCTAACAATTAGTGATCCTTATTCGTTATCCTAACTGGTGATCCTTACTTCTGTGACAGGTGGTGATCCTCAGAAGGGCTTTAGGATCAGGATCATGGATCACTTCAAGGATCCTCATACTGATGATTGTTTACCTATGTTTTATAACTTCTCGCAGGTTTAACAAGCTTGACCAAGTCTTAGCGGCATTCTTGGAGAATATTCCCGAAGTATTCTGCACGTGCTAGATCAAAACTAGACGTTATGGAGAACGTGGAGGCTTGGCTTGAAAGTCGGAAAGTTTGTTAACTAGATATTTTTCTTATTTGAAAGGGGTAACGAGCTAGTTAGTGACACTTAGTCATTTTTGCAGTTACACACACACTCGCAAACTCTCTCATACAAGCTCTCATTCAAACACTTAGCAATTACTTACACTTTTTACACATTTCACCGTAGTGATCCTTGTACCTAGCTCGTTACTATCCGAAGTTGTAAACATTTATTCATTTATTTGAGCTTGGTGATCGGTAGTTTCCATCACCCGGGGTTTTTTGTGCCGGAGATCAACTCTTGATCAAGGGCTTTTTCCCCGTATAAATCCTTGTGTTGTTTGTGCATTCTACATTGAAGTGATCCTCATTGTTGTTACACATTTTAAGCATCATTCCCCTATACAAAGAGTTTGGTTGCATTATCATCATCAGATTTTCTGACCAAAACAGTTTGGCGCCCACCGTGGGGCAATTGGTGCTTTGTCCTTAGAAGAATTCGCATTTCTGTGCTCATTCCGGTTCATTACTACCAAGCAAATGGCTTCCTCAGCGAAGAATGCTTCAAACTTGATGCCCTCATTCACTTCTTCACAAGGCGTTCCTCCTTTGCCTCCACCACCTTCTGGATCCCAGAAGAATACAGAAAATGCTGCGAAGAAACCGACTCCCATTTTCTCAAAACCACCTACTTCTTCTGTTTCAACTAATCCTACTACTAATGATCTCTATGCCTTGATTTTGCAGATGAGGAATCATGCACAAGAGCAGGATAAAACCAACGAAAGGATCCTCCGGGAGATTGATGAAATTAAGAAACAGAAGAAAACGGCAGAGGATCATTCCCCACTGATGCCCAGATCTTTGAATTTTGACACTCCGGTGATTACTTCTCAGCCATCAGCGGTTCCAGACATTCAATATGCGGGTGGACCAAAAGGAGTACACTATGGAACAACAGCTATGACCCAGGCACTAGGCTCATATTTCCAGCCAGCGGGATCCTATCCACAGCATATGGGATCCCTCACGAGTGCAGGAGGATATTCAGGAATGTAGCTGCATCAAGGATCCTTCTTCGTCCCAGGATCATCCCAGGTTCAAGGATCTTCCTTCGTTCCAGGATCATCCCAGGTTCAAGGATCCTCCTTCGTTCCAGGATCATCCCAGGTTCAAGGATCCTCCTTCATTCCAGGATCATCTCAGGTTCAAGGATCCTCCTTCGTTCCAGGATCATCCCAGGTTCAAGGATCCTCCTTCATTCCAGGATCATCTCAGGTTCAAGGATCCTCCTTCGTTCCAGGATCATCCCAGGTTCAAGGATCCTCCTTCATCCCAGGATCGTCTCAGTTTCAGGGATCCTTCCAAATGCCAGGATCCTTGAGGAGTTTACAAACAGGAAGTTCAGATATTCATCAAGGAGATTTTATTCCAATGCAGACCAATGCCTCTACCGGTCCCTCGATCATTCCAGAATCTCAACAATATGGATTGACCTCAATTTTTCCTAACTTGAATCCAATGGGAGGTAACATTTTTAATAATTCTCATACTACTAACCATGGTCTTATGCAGGATCCAGGTATCAATCATGCCATGGCCAGAGAATTACAAAAGATAAAGGATATGATCTCGAGTGTTCCGGGAGTAGTCAAACCTATTCCAGAGATTGCGGATGGGAGCCATAAGATATCTCGCTTTGCACCACCAATCTGTGATGCTGAGATACCCAAGAGGTTCCATGTGCCTACAATGAAATTGTACGATGGTTCGACGGATCCTGAAGAACACATAGCACAATACAGGGAGAGGATGGAGATCAATCCAATCCCAGAAAAGTTAAAGGAAGCATGCTTATGCAAAGGATTCGGATCCACTCTTACTGGATCAGCTCTCAAATGGCTGCTAAGTCTTCCTCCCTATTCTATTACCTCATTTGCAAACCTAGTTAACTTGTTTAATACTCAGTTTTCTTGTAGTAGAAAATTTGAACGATTAACTAGTGATTTATATAGGATAACCCAGGGTCATAATGAATCATTAAGGGATTACATTACCAAATTTAGTAAAGAATCCTTAGACATTCCCAACTTAGATATAGCCACGGCTGTTGAAGCCTTCAAAATGGGACTACTTAGGGATTCGTTATTTTACGATGATCTTGTTATGACACCATGCAGGAACCTAGATGAGGTAAGAACCCGGGCCCTCAGGTTCATTCGGCTAAAGGATGACAAGAGGATTCAGGAGAGGGTAACAGGATCCTCAAAGCAGGATAAGCAAGGATCCTCATTCAGAAACAACAAGTTCAGATCCTACAACAAATCTGATAATCAGAACGTGCATTCTATTGATCAAGAAGAGGATGATGACGATTATCCTCCAATCTCTGAATATTGCTTTAGTGTTGATAACAATGAACTAATCCTTGCCTTGCAGAACCTAGGTGATAAAGCTAGATGGCCAAGAAAGAATGAAAGGCCAGCTGCAACTAAGGATAAATCAAAGTGGTGTGCATATCATGAAGATTTTGGGCACCTCACAGAAGAATGCATTGCACTAAGAAAGGAGATTGGGTACTTGTTGAGCAAAGGGCATCTAAAAGAGTTGTTGGGTAGGAAAAAGTCAAGGACTCAGGATCCTGAAAGGATCCCTGAGAAGGCTCCAGCCCCTCCAGTAGACGCACAAGTGATAAACTTTATCTCTGGGGGATCCGACATTTGTGGCACATCCTTCTCAGCAGCTAAGAGGCATGCGAAGGAAACTAAAATGGATAACGGAGAAAGGACAGTTCGAACATCGAGTGTCTCCGAAGGAAAAGTCATAACCTTTAATGAAGAGGATCGTACTGATATCCAGGATCCTCATCACGATGGTTTAGTTATTACCCTTTTTATATCTAACTGTTTTGTCCGCAGGATCCTAATAGACGGAGGAAGTTCAGTGAACATTATCCAGCTTGATGTTCTAAAGAAGATGGGTATCCCTGAATCAGAGATCATACCAAGATCCTCCGTGCTCGTGGGATTTAGTGGCGAAACTAAGAATACCCTGGGGGACATTAAACTCCCAATATATATTGAAGGCTTACACTCTTATCAAAAATTTTGTGTTATTGACTGTTTATCTTGTTGTAATGTTATCCTTGGCAGACCCTGGATACACGATATGAAAGCAGTCCCATCTACTTACCATCAATGTGTGAAGCTCCCTAGTCCTTGGGGAATAGTAAAGATCGATAGTGATCAGCAGGAAGCTAAGAATTGCTACACTTCATCGATGAAACCAGCTTCGAAGTCAAGGGAGCAATAGCAATCAAGGTATCCTCCAAGGAATGTCTTGGAGGCCAGAGAGCAGGATGTAGTAGAAATCCTCATGGATCCTGATGATCCTGAGTCCAAAATCTATATCGGGTTAGGGATCCTTGGCGAAATGAAGGAAGACCTCATATCCTTCCTCAAAAGGAGAAAGACTACCTTTGCATGGAAACATGAAGACATGACTGGTATATCCAAAGATGTTATCACCCATAAACTCGGCATCGACAGATCCTTCAAACCAATACATCAAAGAAGAAGGAAGTTTGCACCAGAAAGGAATGCCATTATCCAGGAAGAGGTAGAAAAATTACTCCGGGCAGGTATGATTAGAGAGGTCAAGTATCCAAGATGGTTGGCCAATGTGGTTGTTGTTCAAAAGAAAAACGAAAAGTGGAGGGTATGTGTCGATTTTACCGATTTAAATAAGGCATGTCCCAAGGATCCTTTCCCTTTACCCCACATTGACTCCATGGTGGATGCAACTGCGGGTCATGAACTGTTAACTTTTATGGATGCTTCATCTGGATTTCAACAAATCCAAATGGAACCATCCGACCAAGAGGATACAGCCTTCATGACTCCAACTGGTATATATTGCTATATTGCTATGCCGTTTGGATTGAGAAATGCAGGTGCAACGTACCAAAGGCTGGTGAATATGATGTTCAAGGATCAGATTGGACAAACTATGGAGGTTTACATAGACGATATGGTGGTGAAATCCTTAAAAGCTGAGGATCACCTAAGAGACTTGGAGGAAGCATTTGATATCCTTGACAAATATAACATGAAGCTTAATCCTTCAAAATGTCATTTTGGTGTTAAAGCAGGTAAATTCTTAGGATACATGGTGACTAAGAGAGGCATTGAAGCTAGCCCGGAACAAATCCAAGCAATAGTGAACATCAAATCTCCGTCCAATGCTAAGGATGTTCAAAGGCTAACAGGAAGGATAGCAGCCTTGAACAGATTCATATCCAAGTCCTCCGAGAAGTGTAAAGAGTTCTATGATATCCTAAGGAAGAACAAGAAATTTGAGTGGACGGAGAAGCATGAAAATGCTTTAAAAGCCCTCAAAGATTACCTATCCTCGGCCCCGGCTTTAATGAAACCAGAAAAAGGTGAAGTGTTATCCTTGTATCTCGCAGTATCCTCAAAAGCAGTAAGTGCGGTCCTTGTTAAGGATCATCAAGGTACACAACATCCCGTTTATTATGTAAGTAAAAGCTTACTTGATGCCGAATCCAGGTACTCACACCTTGAAAAACTTATCCTTGCATTAATAATGGCATCTACCAAGTTAAGACATTATTTTGAAACTCATGTTATCGTTGTTAAAACTAATTTTCCAATTAAGAATGTCCTCAGGAAACCAGAGATGTCCGGAAGAATGGCTAAGTGGGCAGTAAAACTGAGTGCCTATGATATAAGATATGAGCCTAGGACAGCTATCAAATCCCAAGCATTAGCCGACTTTGTGGCTGATTTCAGTAGTGATCAACAAGAAGAAGCTGAGCTAGAAGTCCAGCAGCTAGAAGAGACCAAGGATCCTTGGATACTCCACACTGATGGATCCTCAAATGTCAAAGGCACAGGGCTTGGAATACTACTAAAATCGCCACAGGGGGACATAATACCCCATTCTATAGCTTGTGAGTTCCAAACCACTAATAATGAGGCTGAATATGAAGCCTTAATTGCTGGTTTGCAAATTGCAAAGCATATGGGGATCAGGTATCTGGAGGTACACGTAGATTCTTTGTTAATTACAAATCACTTTAATGGATCATATGCTGTTAAAGGTGAAAAGCTAACCAAATATTTAGAGATAGTCAAAAGTTTGGCACTCTCTTTTGTTTCCTTTAGTTTGTCACAGGTACCAAGGGAAGAAAATACAGAAGCTGATGCATTGGCTAACTTAGGATCATCTTTGAAGATCCCAGAGGATATCAAGATTCCTATTATCCATATCCTGACCCCGGCTATCGAGGATCACCAGACTATGGAGATAGGAGATGATTCTGCAATTATCCCTAGTGAGGATACTCAATCCCATTCAAGATCAGGATCATGGATCTCACCAATTATAAGATACTTACAACATGGAGAGATTCCTACAGGAGAAAACCCTAGGGCTTTCAAATCTAAGGTATCTCAATTTACAATTATAAATAATATGTTGTATAGACGATCTCTTGCAGGACCATACTTGAGATGCATTGAGGATCCTGAAGTTCAGGAAGTTTTAAAAGACTTCCATGAAGGAGATTGTGGAAACCACACTGGGGGCAGGGCTTTATTTTCAAGGATCCTGAGGACAGGATATTATTGGCCAACCATGAAGAAGGATGCTGTGGAGTATGCCAGAAGATGTGATCCTTGCCAGAGACACAGCAATATCCTTCATCAACCAGCCGAATTATTGCATCCTATATCCTCCTCTTGGCCGTTTATGAGGTGGGGTATGGACATAGTTGGCAAGCTCCCTAAGGCACCTGGTGGAAAAGTATTCATGCTAGCTATGACTGATTACTTCTCCAAGTGGATAGAGGCTGAAGCTTTTGCCCAAGTTAGAGAAAAGGAAGTTATATCCTTCATTAAAAGAAATATTATAACTAGATTTGGAATTCCCTCTGAGATTATATGTGATAATGGTTCCCAATTTATTGGGGGCAGAACCACTAACTTTTGTGACAGCTGGGGAATTAGGATGATAACATCAACACCAGTCCACCCACAAGCTAATGGCCAAGCAGAATCATCCAACAAGATCATCATCAACAATTTGAAGAAAAAGCTTGGATCCAAGAAAGGGAAGTGGGCAGAAGAACTACCCTATGTGCTCTGGGCTGACAGGATAACCCCTAAGAATGCTACCGGTCAAACACCATTCTCTTTGGTATTTGGGGCAGAATCGGTGATCCCAACAGAAATGGTGGTTCCTACTGCTAGAACAAATACCCGTGATCCTGAGGAAAATGATGAAAACCTGGCTCAAGACCTGGATACTATTGAAGAGATCAGGGATATGGCTAGGATCAGGATGGCCAGTTATCAACAAAGAATGGCTGGTGCTTACAACAAAAATGTCAGGATCAGAAGGTTTCAAGTTGGAGATATGGTGTTAAGGAAAGCATTTCAGAATACCACCAATCCTGCCGATGGAAAATTGGCTCCAAAATGGGAAGGCCCTTATTTGATTGAAGCTGAAGCAGGAAAGGGGGCATATAGATTGCTAACTATGGAAGGTGATTTGCTACCAAGAGCTTGGAATGCTGTTCACTTGAAGAAATATTTCATGTGACAAGGATCCTCGTGGCAGAGGTGATCCTAATGAAAGGGATATCCTTAAAGGATCCTCAAAGTATCGGTGATCCTTATTCAGGTAATATCCTAATCTTGAACTATTTCATTTCTTTATTTTCTCATATTAGGATAAGGATCATGTATCCTTTATCCATTTCTCACGTGAGTTCAAGTTTTGAAAGTTCAGGTATCTTTAGCATAACGATGGTTATCCACAGAAGCAATCCGTCATATGGGTCTAACCCCAGTTATTCGGGCTTGTCCCCAGATTCCGCCTGTAGCGCACGATGATCCTGGTATAGTTCAAGGCTTTGGGACCAGTACTCGTTCTAGGGGCTGATAATTCCATTGTTCTGGCTATGCTTAGGATCCTACGTATAATGGTAGACGTACCATACATCCGGTTATAAGGTTTCTAACGTTTTCACGTTAGCTAAGGTTTCTAACGTTTTCACGTTAGCTACGGTTTTGGCATCTTCATGTCACTAAGTTTGGATAGTCGCCAGTGAGGGCCATACTCCAGTTTACACAAGATCCTTTGGGCTTGTCCCCAGTTATCCTTGGGCTTGTCCCCAGTTATCCTTGGGCTTGTCCCCAGTTATCCTTGGGCTTGTCCCAAGATGCTAACTCTTTTCTTATATTGGCTTAGTCCCTAGTTATGCTCTATTTCAGGTCATTGAAGATAGGCAGTTAGGGATCCTTGATCCTCATTTCACTCTAAGGTTTATCTTATAGTTATCCTTATTATGGTTAGGATTCTAACTTGGATCCTCAGGTATGATCCTTAACTCTTTTGATTCTATTCATTATTCTTCTACATAACCCCTATACTTGACAGCTGAACTTGTGTTTCTTAAACTATATCACTTTTTAGAACTTATCGGTTATGGGATGTGTGATCCTTGATCATATCCTAAGTTTTCTGGATATCTTTTCTAATTTTTCAAGGCTTGATAAATATAAACAAGAATGAACATTACAACAGTTGGAGAGTAACATACTAAAAAGGATAACAACACAAGATAAGCGACAAAAGGTTAAGTTTTATTTATTAACATAAGGCTAACCCTTTAAAGGTTGTCAAAATTACCTACCCGAGCTTCTACCAGCAAAACGTGGCCCGTCCGCTGGGGTAGGTAAAGGGTGTCCATGATAATGAGTTCAAAAGTAGTGCAGGAATATAAAGGCGGCAGGATCACAATGGCTTCATCCCCCAAACAGAGGATCCCTCCACCAATTGCAATCCTGCCTATTGTCCAAAGGATCATACATGATCCTTAAACCTAAGAACTACTGTTTAGAGTTATTACAGATCCACCATTGTTCAAAAACATCAACAATCAAAAAACTACCAAACCATAAAAAATGGGCTCCGGCCACGTCTAGAAATTTCCATCATCGCCCATTTTTGCAGCTCACACCTTCGCTGCATCATCATCACCACCAGCCGCTGCATCCTCAGCTTTATCCTTCAACCCGCTGCCACTAGCCTCAATTGCCAGAATCTCCTCAGCCTCCTCTTCATCACCCAATTCAGCCAGCCTAGCCTTCCATTCTTCAATTTCCCAGCTGCTTTTGTCAAAGGCAGGATCCTGAGCTTCCAAGGCCATTTGAAGCTTGGTTTTGTACATTGCTATGGCGGCAGAAACTTTAGCATCATCTGTAATCTCTTGCCTTTCATAGTCAAAGTTAACCAACACCTTAGCCATCTTCTGCTTGGTATCCTGGAGTTCCTTCTGAAGATCAGCAAGTGCAAGATCCTTGAGCACAGCAGTCTGCTGGAGGTCGGCAATCTTCTTATCTTGATCCTCAACATGGCCGACGTAATCCTCGATCTCCGCAAATTTCTGCAAAAGGAGAAGGATAAAGCAGTTCAAGAGGAAGTGATCCTTAGATCAGCAGGATATACAAGCAGAGGCAGTGATCCTTACCTCATTGAAATACTCGAGGAACTGGTGGCGAATTAAGGGCAGACCCTGCAAATCCTCAGCCTCGGAAGTCTTTCTCTTTTTGATTCCCTTCCCTTTGAGGGGTGCCTTGGGGATTGAGGCTGTCGGGCTAGTAGGGATCTTTCTTTTGGAGGATTTGACAGTGGTGAGATCGTTGACACTGAACCTTGAAGCAGCTTTGGCAGATTTTCCAGCACCTACACAACCAAAACAAGATAAGTATCTTTTCTTAATATACATTTAACTATTTATTTAAATTTTAAACAAGGATACTTACTTGACATTGTGACAGAGCCTGAGGATACCTCCTGTGAGTCTTGGGTTGTTGTCTTAAAAGTTCTAGTTTCAGGCTCAAGTCCCCAGAAAGTAGCAAGTCTTTCCCTGGTTGCGGGTGTTGTGATGAGATGTGAAACAGAGATGGCTGTATGACACAAGACAAAAAAGGGGTTAGTGATCCTATTACAAAAACATGACCATCTGATGATCCTTCCCAGGATCCTCTGGCCTACCATGGGTGGACCATGTTCTTGGTAAATGCTCTCCATCTGGAATGGTATCCCTTCTTACAAAGAAGAAGCGACGTTTCCAATCTTTGTCGTTTTTGGTGACTTTGAGAAGAGGGTGATCGGCACCGGGTTTCCGTTTGAACAAATAACGGTGGGATCCAAAGGTAGTAAGATCATACAATTCCGCCAGTTCCGACATTCCTAAATCAACGCTTTCCTGCTCGATGATCCTCTCTAGGGTATACAAGACCCTCCAAATCATCGGCATGGCTTGGATATAAGAGATGCCGGTAAGGGAAAAGAAGGATTGTGTAAACTCTGGGAAAGGATAGGTGTATCCTATGGTGAATGGAGTGGCTGGAAATGCAACCCATGTTTCTGAAACATAGTCGCTAAGGGTAGTAGGATCAAAGGGTCTGATAAAGGCATTCGCCGGAAAACAGCAACGGATTCTGTCTATCTGTGCGTCGTTAAAACAACACTTTTCATTCGCTGAGTCCTTGATGATTTTCTGACTCTCCAAAGGGCTATTCTTCTTGTGATCTTTGCCCGGAGAACTTCGGAGCAACATCTTTGAGGGAAAGATTAAAACAGAGCAAGAAAGGGAAAAGGATAGAGAAAGAGAATACCTGAACGTCTTCGGAATGTGGATTATAAAGGGAGTTTCTCTGAAAATTTAAATGCATTTGATCCTATCTATATCTCTATTTATAATCATGATCTTGCAGGTTGTCACTTCCGTGACATCATCATCGCAACGGCTAGTTCAAAATTAACGGCTATATATCCGTTAGTTTGTTACGGATAAGACTAAGAAAACATAACTCGCTATTTTTACAATTTCACTCCTTATATTTTGGGGGCAATTGTTAGGGGAGGATTTTTCTAACAATTAGTGATCCTTATTCGTTATCCTAACTGGTGATCCTTACTTCTATGACAGGTGGTGATCCTCAGAAGGGCTTTAGGATCAGGATCATGGATCACTTCAAGGATCCTCATACTGATGATTGTTTACCTATGTTTTATAACTTCTCGCAGGTTTAACAAGCTTGACCAAGTCTTAGCGGCATTCTTGGAGAATATTCCCGAAGTATTCTGCACGTGCTAGATCAAAACTAGACGTTATGGAGAACGTGGAGGCTTGGCTTGAAAGTCGGAAAGTTTGTTAACTAGATATTTTTCTTATTTGAAAGGGGTAACGAGCTAGTTAGTGACACTTAGTCATTTTTGCAGTTACACACACACTCGCAAACACTCTCATACAAGCTCTCATTCAAACACTTAGCAATTACTTACACTTTTTACACATTTCACCGTAGTGATCCTTGTACCTAGCTCGTTACTATCCGAAGTTGTAAACATTTATTCATTTATTTGAGCTTGGTGATCGGTAGTTTCCATCACCCGGGGTTTTTTGTGCCGGAGATCAACTCTTGATCAAGGGCTTTTTCCCCGTATAAATCCTTGTGTTGTTTGTGCATTCTACATTGAAGTGATCCTCATTGTTGTTACACATTTTAAGCATCATTCCCCTATACAAAGAGTTTGGTTGCATTATCATCATCAGATTTTCTGACCAAAACATCAGGGAACGCTGTAAGTGCCGTCCTTGTAAAGGACCATGAAGGTCAGCAATATCCTGTTTATTATGTTAGCAAAAGTTTGTTAGATGCTGAAACTAGGTATTCTCACTTAGAAAAATTAATACTAGCATTAGTCATGGCATCAACAAAACTTAGACATTATTTTGAGACTCATAGAATTCATGTTAAAACAAATTATCCTGTCAAGAATGTGCTTAGGAAACCAGAGATGTCAGGCAGGATGGCTAAGTGGTCCGTAAAGTTGAGTGCTTATGATTTAGTATATGAACCTAGGAATGCCATAAAATCTCAGGCTTTAGCTGACTTTGTGGCTGATTTTAGTAGTGACATCCAGGATGAGGTAGACCTAGAAGTTCAACAATTAGGAGAATCCCCAGGATCCTGGACATTATATACTGATGGTGCATCTAATATAAGAGGAGTAGGACTGGGAATACTACTAAAATCGCCACAGGGGGACATATTACCCCAGGCTATTAGGTGTGAATTTCCTGCTACCAATAATGAGGCAGAATATGAAGCTTTAATTGCAGGATTAGAATTGGCTAAGAATATGAGTATAAAAAATTTACAAGCATATGTTGATTCTTTGTTAATTACTAACCATTTTAATGGATCATATGCAGTTAAGGGTGAGAAATTGACTGAATATCTTGATATTCTCAAAAAATTAGCAGGATATTTCGATGTTTTTACACTTGAACAGGTACCAAGAGAGGATAATGCTGAAGCGGATGCCTTAGCAAATCTGGGATCATCAATCAGGATACCGGAAGGGACCCAAATACCAATAATACATGTCTTATATCCTGCAACTAATCCTCAGGGTAAAGAAGTAGCGGATATTCGGGATCCTGGAGTGGAATATCCTGAACAGGATCCTAAATCCTGGACAACTCCAATTATGAAATATCTTAAAGATGGACACATCCCCGAAAATGAAAATCCTAAGGCATTTAGGATGAAGGTATCACGATTCACTATTATAAATAATATTCTATACAAGAAATCTCTTGCAGGACCATATTTAAGGTGCTTGGAGGATCATGAAGCCAAAGAAGTACTTCAGGATATACATGAAGGGGACTGTGGTAATCACACTGGGGGCAGATCATTATTCTCGAAAGTATTGAGGACAGGATACTTTTGGCCAACAATGAGAAAAGATGCTGCAGAATATGCTCGAAGATGTGATGCATGTCAAAGGCATAGTAACATACTACATCAACCAGCTGAACCACTATATCCTGTAGTTTCCCCTTGGCCATTCATGAAGTGGGGGATGGATATAGTAGGGAAGTTACCAAAGGCTCCGGGAGGAAAAGTATTTATGTTAGCAATGACGGATTATTTCTCTAAGTGGGTCGAGGCTGAAGCATTCGTTCAAGTAAGAGACCAAGAAGTGGTATCCTTCATAAAGAGGAATATCCTGACTAGGTTTGGAGTACCAGCTGAGATCATTTGTGATAATGGGTCCCAGTTTATAAGCAAAAGGACTACTGACTTTTGCAAGAGTTGGGGAATCAAAATGATCACATCTACTTCGGTACATCCTCAAGCGAATGGACAAGCCGAATCCTCGAACAAGATAATAGTCAATAACTTAAAGAAGAGACTTGGAGCCAAAAAAGGAAGATGGGCGGAAGAGTTACCCTTTGTTTTGTGGGCTGATAGGACAACAGTGAAGAATGCAACTGGCCAAACCCCGTTTTCCTTGGTATTTGGAGCAGAGGCAATGATTCCAACAGAAATGACAATACCTACTGCAAGATCTATGCTACAGGATCCTGAACAGAATCCTGAAGTCTTATGTCAGGATTTGGATACTATAGATGAAAAAAGAGATGCAGCAAGGCTGAGGATAGCAGCATATCAACAAAGAATATCCAGAGCATACAATAAGAACATAAGGACTAGAAGATTTCGAGTTGGTGATTGGGTGCTGAGAAAGGCTTTTCAAAATACCACTAATCCTGCCGATGGCAAGCTAGCTCCGAAATGGGAAGGACCTTATGAAGTCGAGTCAGAAGCAGGGAAAGGAGCATATCGACTCAGGAATGTGGAAGGAGATATGCTACCAAGATCTTGGAATGCAATACATTTAAAGCTCTATTTCAAGTAAGAGTAGAATTTATTTTCTATCTCGGAATGGTATGTGTTCTATCTCTTTAAAATATATTTGTTTATTATCTTGAACCCAATACTGACTTAAGCATCGGAGGGGTGTTAGCCAAGCTAACACCCACCTTAGTTTACAATTGTTTTACAGGATATGTTTCAGGATATAACACCAGGATATATACTCAGGATAAGTCGAAATATTAGAGGATTGGCCCCCTCTCTCACGTTTAAGGGATCCTGATCCCTTCAAAGGTTTAAAGGTATTCACCTTTCTTTCGAATTGGGTTTAAACACCTCGCCTGGAGCGCAAGTTATCTAGGTGTAGTTCAAGGTAGCGGGACCAGTTCATGTAAAAGTGGCTGACAATTTCGTTACTGTTGGCTATATCCTGGATCCTAAAGGTATATGAGGATTGATCACCCTCTCTCACGAAAGAGTATTTTCATACCCTCAAAGGTTTAAAGGTTTTCACCTTTCTAAGTCTAGGAGTTTATACACTCTCGCCTGTAGCGCATGAAATTCAGGGTTTATCCCCAGATATCAGGGTTTATCCTCAATATGCTAAGGATTCTTTTCAGGATATTAGGGGTTCTGTCCTTGGGCATTCGGAATTCATTCGAGCCAAAAGGTAAACACATTTGTGTCTTTGTCAAACGCAGGGGACACACATTATTCTAATCCAAAGGATGGATCCAAGTTTATAAGTATGCACTGGGGACAAATTTATGATAAAGGATTGGAACTGATTCTCTAAGAATCTCTGGTATGATCTCTCCTTTTTATTTGGACAATTTATGGGTTATATTTCAATATCCTTTTTAAGATATCTTTCAGGATATCCCCCAGGATACATTTATGATATATGTTCCTAAGAATGTTCAAACCAAACAATTTTCACAAGTAAAATTTGTATGTTAATGACAACAATAATAAAGTCAAAAGGGTAGTCATATTATTAACATGCCAAAAGGTGTGCTCTTAGTTTCACCTCAAAACAGGGCCCATCCACTAAGAGCACTAAAGTTCATTACCATATTTACCCAACAGTTGAAGGATTCATCTCAAACCGAGACCCATCCACCTTCAACTGTTGTATTGTTCAAAAAGCATGCAGGAAATGTAAATTGTTCAGGTGCAGGAAAGTAAAGTGCGGAAAAGTAAATTGTTTTTGGGACTACAAACCAACATTCAAATTCAAAAAGGTGGGCTCTGGCCTTGGCACGTATATCCGTCATCGCCCACCTAAATGCCCTCACACAGCGGCATCACCTCCAACCTTCTCAGACTTCTCTGCTCCAGCATTTTTACCAGCATCCTGCGCAGCATCCTGACCAATGTCCATCTCAGCATCACCTCCAGCGTCCTTCTTCTCTCCAGCTTGGACCACCACCTCTGTTGACTTGGAAGACTCACCAGCTTCAGCGGGAAGTGGCACAGCTTTGCCTCCGAGCTCCTTCAATTTAGCCACCCAGGATTCGACTGGCCAAGATGGACAAACAAGGCCCGTCTCCTTGGCCTCATAGGCCATCTTGATGCGTGCTTGTAGCAAGGAGACGATAGCAGAAGCCTTGACTCCCTCTCGAAAGCTGATCAAGGCCTGATCATGGTCCATTTGAACGCTGGCAAGTTTGACCTCAGCATCTTGGGTGACCTTCTTTAGCAAGCTTTCATAGTGCCGGCTCTTTGCTTCGGCAATAGCACCTTGGTCAGCAACGGTGCTCTCGAGCTGCTTGATCCTGGCTTCATGAAGTGCCACAGTACCACAAGCGTCATTGTACAAGTGGAGCAAATGCTGGAGGCCCTGTACATTGATCACAGGTATGGGGTTAGAATATATGCTGACTAAGACATCCTACCAGGATATCCTGTTAGGATATACGTGCAGGATATATGTGCAGGATATACATGAAGGATATGCGGCAGGATATTACCTTGTTGAGGAAGGATGTCATTGGCTCTAAGGAGTCAGAGAAGCTGAGCTCATCATAGGAGAACCCTTCAGAGCCTGGAGTACTGACCTCAAGGCCCTTTCTCTTTTTCGCTGCGGAAGCACGGGTTCTTGGATTGGCCTTGGGAGCCGGGAGTGGCTTGGAGCTGGTGGTAGCAGGAGTCTCCTTCTTGACTATGGCTGGAGTTGGATAGCTGTCAAGTTCATCCAGGTCTAGATAGACTGGGACTTTGCTGGAATCTGCACACAGGGAGTAAATTCTAAATCCCTCCTATAAATAACAGATAAGAAGCATATGTGTGCAGGATATCTTGCAGGATCCTTACCAGACATGTTGGCACTTGAAAGAGGACTTGGAGTTGGTGGAGAAGGGTTGAAACTTCTTTCTGCCTCTGGGAGAAGTCTAATGGCGTCTATTCTTTCTTGAGAATTGGCAAGAGGAGGAGCAATCTTCCTGAAATCAGCTGCACAATAAAGAAGATAAGTTAGTTCAGGATATGGATCAGGATAAGCAACAGGATCATTCTTAAACCCTAAATCCTACCCTTTTTCAACCATTGTAACGGATATTCCGTCCCACTAGGGATTGAGTCCCTTTTTACAAAGAAAAACTTGGATTGCCAACCATCCTCGTTCCTGGTGGCACGAAGTATCAATGGGTCACCGGAAGTAGAATAAAACAGAAATCTACATGATCCGTGGCATCTAAGCTTGTAAGCCAGGGGGAGATCATGGATGGAAAGATCAGGAATGTGGTTTCTCTTGATCTGGTCAAGAACAGATAAGACACGCCAGAGCATTGGCATTGTTTGGCTAAAAGAGTTTTTTGTGATATTAAAGAACTCGGTGATGAAGTCCGGAAAGGGGAATCGTAGCCCTAGGGTAAAAGGGAAAGCACTAAAGCAAATCCACTCGTTGGAGACCATATCTGACCGGATTTCACGGTCAAACGGTCTAAATATGGTTCCTTCCAGGAAGATACCGGAGGATTTTAAGGCAGACAGGTGGGCACTATCAAAGGTACAGGCTTCCTTCTCCGGTTCTTGGAGAAGGTTTTGCTGGAAGAACGTAGGGGCAGAGTCACCTGAACTAGATCTTGTTCGGCGCGGCATTTGATCGCCTGAATTTTTCGCCGGAGAGAAAAGATGAAGATAAGTATGAAAGATAGAGAGAAAATGTACCTTTTCCTTGTCGATTATGATTAAAAAAAGGGATGAGGATGAGAAGATATAGGGCATGATGAATAGATATAGGCTGGGTAGTTGCAAACGGTCACATCACAGGTCTTATCTCTTAATTGCCTCGGTTTGCGTAAAAAATGTAACCGTTAGTAATGAGGATACTAAACGGTAACATTTTTGGGGACAATTGTTGTGGGCTAATTTCTGAGCTCATATCCTGAGAAATATCTTGGCTTATATCTTGATTAAATAATATCTGTTCATATCCGGGGTGCAGATTCAGGGTATTGGTAACATCCTGAATGGTATCCTCAGGATCACTAACGGATTATGTGCAGGTACGTGGGCTGGAAGCTAGCAATGTTCACAAAGACTTATTCTGCGGAAGACTCGGTCCAAACCGTTCAAAGAAAGACGTTGAAGCCTTATTACTCGGTCTACAACGTTCGTGATGGAATATTCGGAGCATCCCATATTTATAGGGATATTTGTTTGTATTTCGTTACTATAAATAGGAGGAACACCAGATCGAATAGGACACAACAATTTCACTGCAATCACACTCACTACACACTAACACTTGTTCTTTCGCAACTTGTACTCTCACACGAATTCATTGTAACACTTAGCGATCTGGTTGATATCCTGCACTGTATCCTGAAGTTTAAAGCAATAAGAAGAACAAGGCAGCTGCGATTGTCAGCTCCCGAGGTTTTATGCCGGCGATCTAGATTGATCAAGGGCTTTCCTCGTACATCTCGTGTCGTTTCCTTCACTTTTTGCTTATTATTTGCTCACTGTTTGATCGTAGATACAACTCAATATTCTGAGCCGTATCCTGAATACTGATTTTCTAAATAACTCAACAAGCATATTTTCTATAAACTTTCTAGCACACTACCTCACATTACTAATTTGATCACTAAATTGCTTCGGTAATTTTTGACCAAAACAATATTGCTGACCTTCATGGTCTTTTATAAGAGCGGCACTTACAGCATTCCCTGATACAGCGAGGTATAGGGATAGTGGTTCACCATTTTCAGGCTTCATCAATAGAGGTGCGGTTGAGAGATATCGCTTCAAATCCTGCAAGGCTGCTTCATGCTTTGCTCCCCATTCAAATTTCTTATTCTTCTTGAGGATATCATAGAATTCCTTGCATTTTTCTAAGGATCTTGAAATAAATCTATTCAAAGCTACTACTCGGCCTGTCAACCTTTGTACGTCCTTCATATTTGAGGGTGATTTTATATCCAGGATAGCTTTGATCTGCTCTGGGCTTGCTTCTATCCCCCTTTTTGTCACCATATATCCAAGAAACTTTCCTGCCCCCACTCCGAAATGGCACTTAGCAGGATTCAGCTTCATGTTGTATTGATCCAGGATATCAAATGCTCCCTTGATATCCTGGAGGTGATCCTCGGCTCTCTTAGATTTTACCACCATATCGTCAATATATACCTCCATGGTGTCCCCCAGCTTATCTTTGAACATCATGTTTACCAATCTCTGGTATGTTGCACCTGCATTTTTCAAACCGAAAGGCATAACAGTATAGCAATATATACCTGTTGGTGTCATGAAAGCAGTATCCTCCTGATCCGAAGGCTCCATTTGAATCTGTTGAAATCCTGAGGATGCGACCATGAATGTTAACATTTCATGTCCAGCAGTAGCATCTACCATTGCATCGATATGAGGGAGAGGAAATGGATCTTTAGGACAAGCCTTGTTCAAGTCCGTGTAATCTACACAGACTCTCCATTTCCCGTTTTTCTTCTGTACCACAACTACGTTTGCTAGCCATCTTGGAAACTTGACTTCTCTGATCATCCTGGACTTCAACAATCTTTCAACTTCCTCTTGGATAATCGCATTCCGCTCAGGAGCGAATTTCCTTTTTTTTTGCTGAACAGGCTTGAATGATTTGTCAATTCCAAGCTTGTGAGTGATAATGTCTTTGGATATGCCTGTCATATCCTCATGCTTCCATGCAAATGTTGACATCCTGCATTTCAAAAAGTTAGTTAACTGTTCTTCAATATCCTGAGGGATATTGGTTCCTACGAGCACCGAGATATCAGCATTATCCTGATCCAGGATAATTTTCTTCACATCCTGCTCCGAATCCTCCATGATATCCTGGTCCCACATCTTTAATTGCTATGCTGTACTAGGCTTAGTTGAGGATTTCATCGAGGATGAGTAGCATTCTTTCGCTTCCTGTTGATCACTTTCCACCTTGACAACCCCCCAAGGGGTAGGGATCTTGATGCATTGGTGATATGTTGATGGCACAGCTTTCATATCGTGAATCCATGGTCTTCCCAGTATGATGTTATAGCAGGATAAGGATTCCATCACACAGAAGCGTTGTATTGAGTTGACCCCTTCAACATATACTGGTAACTTTATCTCCCCTACGGTATTCCTAGCTTCTCCACTGAAACCAACGAGCACAGTGGACTTCGAAGTGATATCCATCGGAGATACATTCATCCTCTTCAATGTTTCCAGCTGAATTATATTGACAGAACTACCGATGTCTACCAGTATCCTGCGTACAAAATGGTTAGCCACATATAATGTTATTACTAAAGCATCATGGTGAGGATCCTGAACAGTATCCCTGTCATCACTATCGAAAGTGATCACTTTATCAGTTGTGAGGGTAGTCATTCTGACTGGTCTGTCTCCCCTCTCGCTCTTAGCTTCCTTCGCATGTCTCTTGGTCGCCGAATACGAAGTCCCACAAATGCTGGATCCTGCTGAAATAAAGTTAATTATCTTGGCATCTGCTGGGGGTGATGCTGCTCGTTCAGGATCCTTCTCGGGATCCTGCCCTTTATTCTTCTTTTTTCCCAGCAAGTCCTTCAGATACCCCTTGCTTAACAGGTAACTTATCTCTTTCCTTAAAGCAATGCAATCCTCGGTCATATGTCAGAAGTCTTCGTGGAAGGCACACCATTTGGATTTATCCTTCCAATCAGCTTTCTGCTGGTTCTTTCGAGGCCACCTAGCTTTGTCCCCTAAGCCCTGCATAGCATACATTAATTCAGGTATGTTAACAGAAAAGCAGTATTCAGATAAATCAGGATATTCTTCAGGATCCTCGTCTTCAACAGCGTTCACTTTCTTGTTATCATTTCTGCCATATGGCCTGGAGCGATATGGCTTATATGAGGTTTCTGATTTCCTGTTAGTTGATTCATAGGTTGAGGTAGAATTCATCCTCTCCTGCATCTTCTTGTCATCTTCCAGACGGATATATCTCAAAGCCCTGTTACGAGCTTCGTCGAGATTCCTGCAGGGATTCATTACAAGATCCTGATAAAACTGAGAATCCTTTTGTAATCCCATCTTAAAAGCTTGCACAGCTGTTGCAACATCAAGATGTGGGATATCCAAGGATTCTCGACTGAATTTGTTCACATAATCCCTCAAGGATTCCTGAGGCCCTTGAGTTATCCTGTAAAGGTCACTGGTTAGTTTCTCAAAACTCCGACTACAAGAAAATTGACTGTTAAATAAATTAACCAAATGAGCAAACGAAGTAATTGAGTGATGAGGAACGTTTAACAGCCATTTTAAGGCTGATCCTGTCAGAGTAGAACCAAATCCCTTGCATAAGCATGCTTCCTTAAGCTCCGGAGGGATAAGGGTTAATCTCCATTCTTTCCCTATACTGGGCAATATGCTCTTCAGGATCCGTAGTCCCATCATACAGCTTCATGTTGGGAGTCTGAAATCTTTTTGGGATTTCAGCATCACAGATGGGATATGCAAAGCGGGATATCCTGTGGCTGTCCTAGGATACTTCCGGAATTGGCTGGACCACTCCAGGTACACTGGATATCATGTCCTTCAATTTCTGGAGCTCCCTGGTAAATGTTGACGTCATACCTGCATCCTGCAAAGAGCCATTATTGTTAGTAGCGAGAATATTATTATTTGACACATTACCATTCTGAGGATTTTGGCCATATCCTGAAGCATATCCTGAACTTCTCACAGTCGATATCTTGACCGAAGAGGGTATCTCAGGGGTATGATTCTGAGAATGGCTTGGGACGATATTCCCCCTATTATCCTCAGTGTAAACTGCGGAACTGAAATTCAAAGCCCTGGGCTGTATAGGAGTAACAGTCTCTTCAGCGGGTCTACTCGAGCTAGCTTTTAAGAGTTGTATTTCTCTTAATAGCATTTGGTTAGTCTCCTGTTGCTGCCTCATTTGTTCCTGCACACTTCCAAATAAAGTCAAAATTTCATCGTTAGAGGCTAAAACGGGAGCAGATCCCTGGACACTCCGAGTAGGGATAACATCTTGAGATTGTGAAGAAAACGGCATCCTTGGAGGAGGTGGTGGAAGCACCGAACCAGTAGTAGCAGAGGTTGTAGCGGACATAGTGGAAGAGCTCATGTTTGATCTTGAGGCCATTGTAAACAATGTGGCAAAAAGTTTTGAAAATAGAAAACCGATTAATGACTTTGCAAAGACTTTTAGTAAAAGTAGCACCACTTGCCCCACGGTGGGCGCCAAATTGTTTTGGTCAAAAATTACCTAAGCAATTAAGTGATCAAATTAGTTAAGTGAGGCAGTGTGCTAGAAATATATATGAAAAATGTGTTAACAAAATTAGATATGAAAACAGTTTCAGGATACGGCTCAGAATATAGAGCTGTATCTATGATCAAACAATGAGCGAAAATGTAAAGGTGGACACGTGATGTACGAGGAAAGCCCTTGATCAATCTAGATCGCCGGCATAAAACCTCGGGAGCTGACAATCGCAGCTGCCTTGTTCTTCTATTGCTTCAAATACCAGGATACAGTGCAGGATGTGGTGCGGATCGACTATGTGTTACAATGTAATTTGAGTACAAGTGTTGTGTGTAGTGTTTGCGATGAACTAGAGAGAAAGTGTTTGAAAGTGTGTAAAAATTGCTTGACTTAATCTGATCCGCCCCCATCTATTTATAGTAAAACTAATGTAACTAACTATCCTACATAACCGGGATCCAACGAATATTCCTTCGTTGAACGTTGGAGACCTGGTCTTTCGGGCTCAACGTCTCTCCTTTAACAAATACGCCCGAGTCTTGAGGAAATGGAGTCCACTTGACCGTTGGCAAGTCCCAGTCTTCAACCTGCACGTGATTAATTCGGTATACCCCAGGATATTAGCAATGTCCTCGTCCAGTATCCTGATCACAGATAAACAATGAAGAGCAGGATATTAGTCAGCATGTATACTCAGAAAATGAGCCATAACAGTTATCACCCGTGAATACTCACGGGTTGAAAATCTTTTTATGTAACAAAAAAATATACATATACACTCATACATATATTAATAAATGAACACCGAATGATGAATAATGAAGATTAATCAATAATATAAAAAAATACTTTGAAGTTCTAAAATAATTCAAAATGTTAAGCTACAAATTCCCAAATATCTCTTTGTAAACTACGTTCGTCGTTTTATTTGTCGGTCTCCCATCCTTATCAAATATTAAAAGCTTGACGCCATCTTTAGTCTTCACTCTCGACAACGCAACATACAATTGGCCATGTGAAAATACAGAATCTCTCAAGTAAAGACCAACTCTTTATAGAGATTGTCCTTGACTTTTGTTAATAGTCATCGCAAAGCATACGGTTATTGGAAACTGCCTCCGTTGAAATTTGAAGTGTATTTTCTTGTCAGACGGTATCATGCTAATTCTTGGAATGTAAGTTCTTAAACCAACATTACTTCCCGATAATATCTCAGCCTCGATAACACGTTTACCAAGACGTGTATTTTGAAGACGCGTACCATTACATAAACCGTTTTGCTGATCAATATTCCTCAAAAGCATCACTGGAACACCCAACTTTAATATCAATCTATGATTTGGTAATCCTGAAACCTTCACACTGTTTAAAACCTCAGGATTATATAAATCTTGGTGTAATGGATCATTGATTTCCTCAGTCGGGCATATACTATCCGAGCTAAAATACTCTACTTCTTCACCGGGAAACAATGCAAGCAAACGATCATTGATACCATGAACAACTTCATTCTTAGGCGCGAGTATGGCTCTCTCAGAAAAGTAGTCTCGATCTTTAAAACAGTCAAGAACTGAAGGATATACAAAGTCGATCAAACTTTGAATTGGATCAGTTGAATCAGTTATTAAAAGATCGTTTGGTATTTCTATAGTTGCCTCACCATCGTTACCATCACCAACATTGCCTTCGCCAACTTCAAGAAGACATTTAGCAAACTCGTGTATCTCCTGTATGTTTGAGCTACTGGCTCCAACAGATAAACGCATGTTCCTTGTCAATTTTAACACCTTGCAACTCGACCAAATGTAGGATGAACATAAAGAGGCGTTTACGATGTCTTGCCTGCTTCCATTTTGAACAACCGGTAGGATTTGTCTAAAGTCACCACCAAAGACAATAGCCTTTCCACCAAATGGAATTTCAGAATTTCGTGAATCACCAACACTTAAAACATCCTTCAATGTAAGGTCAAGAGCCTCGAAAGCATGTTTGTGTACCATTGGCACTTCATCCCAAGTAATCAACTTGGCTTCGTTTAGAAGATTAGCTATTTCAGTATTAGGTTTAATATGGCAAAGCGAATCTTCATTAAGATTAATTGGAATATGAAATCGTGAATGAGCCGTACGACCTCGTGACAACAACAATGATGCAATACCACTTGAAGCAACATTAATAACAATCTGTCCATTGCATCTAATGCAAGCAGCTAATGTTTTCCAAAGAAAGGTCTTACCTGTACCACCATAACCGTACACAAAAAAACACCACCATTCCCACTTCGAATAGCATCCATAATCTCGTTAAACACTGATCTTTGATCATCATTTAAAGAGCTGTGAAGATTATTGAACTCGGCACTAAGTTGATCAGTATCCCAAGAAAGCTTCTCGTTTATTAGACGGTTGCTCTCGTGTATTACAGACTCATCGTCAGGAACAGGCATTGGTGAGTATCTGTGCAAACTTGAACCATTACGAAGAAGATATTTTTCAATTTTAGACAACGTTATATTCTTTATACGTTCGTCCGAAACAACCAATCCTACAAACAAAATAAAATATATTTAATATAACGTAAAACTTTGTTGATATAAGTATAAATCATTAACGATGAAATAAATTTTATGTCACAAAAAATATCAGCAGATTAAAAAGTACCTCTAATGTTAGTATCCTTCCGCATATTGTATAAAATGTCTTCGGACAAAAACTTCAGGTCTTGATAGCGTATTAGACAATAGTAGTGTACCAAATAAACAACGCAGATAGTTACCATTTCCTGTGAAACTGGCTTCTTTAATACACTCAATATATTCATTGTCATCGTCTAACAGCCCACGTGCATAACACGCATCTCTAAAGGTAGGATACACAACACCGTCATAGGTTCGGATTTCTTCAAAGGATCGTGGTCCTCTAACCTTAGTTAGAAGAATTCTTAGGAAATAAGCCTCACCAAGAAAAGGAGACACAGAATAAATTCTCCCAACCGAAACATGAGTTTTACGCGGCTGCCAACACCGATCCTTTAACTTCCAGACATATTTTCCTGGAAACTCAACATAAGTAAGTTCCCTTGCTTCAGGTTCAGAATCGTTGTGGTTCATGTTCATCCATCCTAGAAAAATTAAGGAATTTACTTGAGGTTTGTTTAGGACATCTTCGATATCGTCTTCACCACTGAATACAACATTTTGTTGGTCTGGAAGATGAAAAGGTAATCTCATAACAGACGGATACCTATAATGAACCTCATTGGCAAATATTCTCCAGCTTACTTCACATGCGGAAACATATCTAGCATCATAATATTCTTTAATTTCATCTTTGGGGATCTCCTCTTCAGTTCCTTTATCTGAATCAACAACAGCAACAGTCGCTCTGTCTGGGCCTTTATTAATGTATTTAAACAAATACTTAATTGAACCAGCCTGATTGCACCACTCGACATTGATGTGCGCCTGATATCTTTTAAGAAGCTTTTTGTTGTATGGAACGACGCTCCTGTTGTCCAATGTAACACCTTTCTTCACAACTGTGTGACCCAAATCTCTTCTTCTATAAATGGGAAATCCATCTGAATCAATGGAAGTAGCTTCCATAAACCTCTTTGGAAAATTTTTTGAACAACGGTTGCCTACCATGCATGGGCATTTCAAATTAGCGTGTCCACAAGGACCATGAATCATAAAGTCACTCACAAGAGAATACAATTCAGGATCTTCATTCTTATCAGGAATCTCAACTGAGATAAAGGGATCGATGTGTTCAACAGTAGGAAGCTTATGATCAGCTTTCATAAATAAGCATATATGCGCATGTGGCAAACCACGTTTTTGAAACTCGACAGTATAAACAACTACAGAAAAAAAACGATTAGCACAAAGTAGTAACAAAAAATGTATGTATGACTTTAGCAGATGTATAAAGTGAAATTGGGTGTAAATAAACACTAATCACACACCTGCATTAATATCACCAACAATCTTTTTTTCCTTCATGTCTTTTATTAATGCATCAAGTTTCATCTTAAACAATCGACAAAGAATGGCAGGTCTGTCTTCTGGCTTAATTGATGAGTCACCAATAAACCTTACCATTTCAGGCCATTTCGGATTACATGTAATTGTTATAAAGAAATCGGGATACCCATACGTCCTACATAAAGCCATAGCATCCAGGTAGTTTTGCATCATATAGCGAGATCCACCGGTAAACGATGACGGTAATATAACAGGTTTTCCTGTATGAGAAAAATCACTCTGGCCACCTTCTTGAACATTTTTAAGACTGTTAAACGATTCGCATCTTAACTTTGTTTGCTGAAACCGTATGTAGTTTAGCCGCTCACTTTCGATCATTGTGTATGCGTCGAATAAAACTGCTGAAACAACCTCCTGGCATTAAGGATTAAAGAGAACTTGTTGTCCCTATCCTGAATCCTATAAGCAAAAAACTCTCTCATTGTACAATTTGGTCGTGTCTTCTTTGTGTTAGGACCAAAATCCCTATGCGGAATGTTAATCCTATAGCCATCGTCACCATACGGAAAAAGAATTGGATACTGTAGGACAAAATGACAGTGCACGTCCTTTAGGTTTACCTAAAAGTACAGTGCACGTCCTTAATGTTTAAAAGTTGCAGTGCACGTCCTTTACCTTTAATTTTGTTGCATTGCAAGTCCTTTATGGCTAACTGAGTTAACTTTTTCCATTAAATCCCCCACGTGCCTCCCACGTGAGGGGTATATCTGTCATTTCCCTTCATTAAGGACGTGCACTGTACTTTTAGGTAAACCTAAAGGACATGCACTGTACTTTTAAACATTAATCTTCTACTTTTTTTTAAGGTTTATCTTTTTTTTAAGTTTATACAATTTTTTAAAGTTTGTTTTTCTAATTTTTTTGTTAACAGTTTCTAATTTTTTAAAGTTTGTTTATTTTTTTTAATTTTAATTTTTTGCTAACAGTTTGTTTATTTTGTTAACAGTTTCAAATTATTTAACTCTATGTTTTTTTATTAAGTTTATGTTTTTTTATTAAGTGTATGTTTTGTTTTATTATGTAATGTCTTTTAATATTAATGATAATTTTTTTGTTAGTTTATAAACTTATTGTATTGAATTCACATTAAGATCATGTACATAACTGTATGATTGCGTTCTTATTTATTTTATTTAGTATGTACGATATTCTAATTAAATAAACTTTGTAAGTAAGATTTCATTTTGGATTATTGAAGACCTTAAATCACCTGATAATTGACTTTCTTATTTGTATGTTCTTGCAATAAATCACACGAGCAGGTATCTCCTTATGATTTATTTCATTTCTGTTCTTGTGGTCTATAACATCAGTGCTTGTAGCCACCAAACGACTCATTTTTTCTCTCATGCTCGTAACATGTTTTGTGGAGCAAATCACATATCCTAGGTGTTTCGTGATATGACTTGTCATAAATTTCACAACAGGAGCAACGACTTGGTCATATAAAATCTGCTCCATTTTCCTGATCGAGACCAACAAATCACGCAAACATATCAATAAAAACAAATAAGAAAGTCAATTATCAAGTGATTTAAGGTCTTCAATAATCCAAAATGAAATCTTACTTACAAAGTTTATTTAATTAGAATATCGTACATACTAAATAAAATAAATAAGAACGCAATCATACAGTTATGTACATGATCTTAATGTGAATTCAATACAATACTAGTTTTCAACTTCAAAAGTTAAATATTGCAAGATCACACAAATAAGAAAGTCAATTATCAGGTGATTTAAGGTCTTCAATAATCCAAAATGAAATCTTACTTACAAAGTTTATTTAATTAGAATATCGTACATACTAAATAAAATAAATAAGAACGCAATCATACAGTTATGTACATGATCTTAATGTGAATTCAATACAATAGGTTTATAAACTAACAAAAAAATTATCATTAATATTAAAAGACATTACATAATAAAAAAAAACATACACTTAATAAAAAAACATAAACTTAATAAAAAAAACATAGAGTTAAATAATTTGAAACTGTTAACAAAATAAACAAACTGTTAGCAAAAAATTAAAATTAAAAAAAATAAACAAACTTTAAAAAATTAGAAACTGTTAACAAAAAAATTAGAAAAACAAACTTTAAAAAATTGTATAAACTTTAAAAAATTGTATAAACTTAAAAAAAAAAGATAAACCTTAAAAAAAGTAGAAGATTAATGTTTAAAAGTACAGTGCACATCCTTTAGGTTTACCTAAAAGTACAGTGCACGTCCTTAATGAAGGGAAATGACAGATATACCCCTCACGTGGGAGGCACGTGGGGGATTTAATGGAAAAAGTTAACTCAGTTAGCCATAAAGGACTTGCAATGCAACAAAATTAAAGGTAAAGGACGTGCACTGCAACTTTTAAACATTAAGGACGTGCACTGTACTTTTAGGTAAACCTAAAGGACGTGCACTGTCATTTTGTCATACTGTAGAGCAAGGTAGGAAGGATGTAGCTCGCTAACAATAATATCACGATGATCTATCGTTTGATCCATATCGCCGACAATTAAAGCAGCAATTTCGGAAGACGTAGGTAAGTTGTAAGTCCTACCGTCGCGATCTCTCTGTGAAATTAACCGAAGCTTAAGAGAAACGTTAGGATTCTCATGAATATGGTTTCGTACCATCCTATAAGTTTTTACCAACATATTATGAGAATCTAACATGTCGGTAAGATACTTTATAAATTTAACGTCAAGTGCCCTTTCTTTTGACGATGACTGAGTTGTCGAATCCCTGGTCGAAAATTAAACGTTTTTAAATAACAATTTTATAGACTGAAATATAAAAAAAACCACATTATGAAGTAATATAATATTAATATATGTAATAAAAAAGAATTCATACCCAAATAACGTTGTTCTATTCGAAAGTTCATTCTCGGTATCGTAGATATAAAGTTGTGAAAATTTTGGTTTGTTTCCGGGTTTAGGAAGAAGGCTACCCAGACTATGTGCATTCTGACCGCTGATTCTATAAACAAATGGAGCATTACCTTTGTTTATTTTAGTATCTACTTTTCCTCCCATGGATGTAAAGGAAAACATAGAATTGTAACGTCTTATGTTCTTCATGAAAAATTTGCTTTCTGAATCTAAACATAGAAAAAGCATCTGATAAGCTGGATCAGAATCTTTATAATCAGGTAGGTCAACTTTACCATAACCACAACATAAACCATATGTTTGTTGTTCAAGTGTAATCCGACAATTTCCACCTTCGGTTGGCCATAACTTTCCATAACATATTCCACAATTGAGAGATTGATCACCATGGTCAAGGTAATCTGATCAGTTAAGCACGAAGTCAACACTTAAGTAGTTAAAATAAAATATCAAACTACAATGAATAATATTAATAAGTTACCTATAGATGTGCCTTTGGTAATGTCTATAACACGTTCGTGAACATGATTTACGTCGTCAGAGTCAAGATCAGCCATTGGTATGGGTTCTATTTCGATTGGTTTATGAATAAGTCTACGTTTTCCAGAAGACATCTTTTTTAATGAAGACACTTCCGTGATCAAAGAAGATGCATTGCGTTTGTTGAGAATCCTTGGAGAAATAGAATAGCAATCATTCAATGGTAAAGTTGATGAGCTTGCAATATTATCTATACAACATTGAAAACAGGATTTGAAAATAAGTATATGAACATTACAATTCGAATTTTATTTATATGAAAAGCGTACCAGGAGAGATACGATTCAAAGAAGACATAGCATTAGTAAACTGTGAGACATTAGGAAACTGTGAACGTATAGTTATGATACACGAAGTTGGTGTTATGTTTTCTTTGTTTGCAGTCTGGGTACGTTGTGTTGATGTAGAAGACTCTTGCAATACGTTTGTCTTCCTATTCAAATTCGAAAAGGCTCTAGATGAAGACGTTGCTTTCCCAGCGAAATTGAAAATAGTTCCTAATCCAAAAAACACAATTATCATAGTACAAATAAGTATTAAAAATGAACGGTTTGTTATTTTATTTTTAAGTAAAAAAAAGAAACTATGAAACATCTGAAAATAGTAACTGTATTTTTTGTGATACATGAACCTGGTGTTACATTTTCTTTGTTTGCAAACGGTGTACGCTGGGGTGTTGTATAAGATTCTTGGGGTACATTTCCGTTCTTCTTCAAAGTTGAGCGTGTTATCATGGAAGATGTTAAGTTACCGGATGAATTGAAATCATTACCTAATTCAAAATAAAAAATAAAAAACCTTATAGTAAAATAAATATGTAAGTGCAGTTCCTGCCGGGTAACTGTCGCTTATCAGTTCTGGTCAACCAAAGCAGAAGTCCAAGTTAAAGTCAACGATAATGAAGAATTCAAGACCACATGAAGACCATGCACTGATCAAGGGGGAGTTTGTTAATGCACTTTGGGTGATAAGTGCATGCCTTCCAATCTGTAGGGTCTTTATTGGTCAAGTCTTGAAACTTAGTCCAAGGTTTAACCTTGGACATTTTGTCCAAGTTTATGTCTAGGACTTTTGCCAGGGGTTTATGTTAGGGACAAGATTCAGGGTTTTGTGTGGATTGTTTTGTCCGAGTTTAGTCCCTAGTCTATATATATATGTTGTATAGGATTAGGGCAAACAACAATCGACCAAGAGAAAGCTTTGTGCAACTCTTGAGAGCTTTGTGCACCTCTCACAAAATCCCATCGATTCTCCATCACTGTGTGTATTCTAGAGAGAGAGAGAGGGAGACTATGTGTTAGTGAGAGAAAGCTAGGTTTAGATCTTTGTGATCTAAACCAGCTTGTAGATGATGTATACTCCTTTGGTTTGTGTAATCTGTGATGACTGATTCATCAATAAAGAGATTCATCTTCTACATAAGTGCAATGTTTGATGTTCGTCATCGATCCGGTGCTTTAACAGTGGTATCAGAGCATGGTTACCGATTCGGAATGGTATAACCGCCTTCTGAATCACCATTGCTCTTGATTTGATGTTTGTTTCCGCCAAACATCTTGAAGACGTGAAGATTTTGGTCCAGATATGAAGAAATTCGAGAGCTGTGTTGGAGAGAACTGCTGGGTTTTTGGTAGATCTAAGGGTTTTGATCTGAAAAAGGCTCTGTCCGGATGTTTGTAAGTGTTTTACTCGTCCGAGTTTCCATTCTGTGTCTGTATTTCCGGGGTTTTGGTGAACCAGTGTGAAGTCACACTAGGGAGATAGTCTGGGGATTTGTTTCTTAGCTTGTCCGAGTTTTCTAAACGTACAGCAGATCCGAGGTTTAAAATGACAAAAGAATTTATACGTTCCGATGTTTAACTGTTCTGAGTTTTCAATAGTCTGAGTTTAGGGCTCCGAGTTTTCAGAAGTCCGTGGTTTGGTCGATTAACTGTTCTGAGTTTTTACTCCGAGTTTTAGTTACAAGAGGAGTTTGAAACTTCTGAGTTTTGTTGAAAGTCCTTTGTTCCGAGTTTCTTGTTTGTTCAAAAGTTTTACATCTGACTTTTGTTCAAAAGTTTCACTTCCGAGTTTTGTTTAAAGGTTTCCGTCCGAGTTTTAGTTTGTTAGATACAATCCGAGTTTTAAGTCAGAGTTTTGGAAACAGTTGTCTAGTCTGATGTTCGAGTTTTTATTCAAAATTCCGAGTTTTAACAACTGTGTGATGTTCACACCTGTTAAAGTCACAATTCCAAGTTTTGAAAGTTTTAAACTCCGAGTTTTAAAAACTTTCAAAAGGTCCGAGTTTTTTCTTCATGTGCAAAAGGTCCGAGTTTTGTTCAAAAGTTCCGAGGTTTTTCTTTTGTGCAAAAGGTCCGAGTTTGTGAGTCTCTCTCAGTTCCGAGGTTTTCAGGTCCGAGTTTTAGCTTTAAGATAAACTCTGAGTTTTGAGTTTTATTTTTGTTCCGAGTTTGCTGACCTTTTTATTTTTTGAAGAATAAGCCATATGTCTGGACTTAAGCTTCACGCCCGAGTTTCAGCAATTCATGTCCGGGTTTCAAAAATATATATTTCAGAGTTTCAAAATCATATCCGAGGTTCCGAGTTTATTTGTTTTGTTCCAAGTTTGAGTTTCATCCTTTTTCATTATTATTGTAGTCCAGGTTTCCGAGTTTATCTCTTTATTCTTAAAGAGTCCGAGCTTTGAGATTTTCTTTTATAAAAGTTTTGTTCCGAGTTAAGTTTATTCAGAAACTTCCGAGTTTCTTTTTAAGCCTTAAAAAGACCAGAGTTTGTTCCTTTAAATGAATTTCCGCGTTTAATGTCAAATTTCCATTTGCTGGATTTTGATAAGTTTGATAAGTAGAGTGTTTGGGAAAATTTTGGTGATGAAAATTTTTTTCACGAAATTTTGTTTGGTAATGGTGGTCCATGGTTATTTACAAGATTCTCGGTGTTGGAATGTGGTTCTTACTAGAGATTCGTGTAACAAATTGAGACTATTATCGAGCATTAGAGGTGAATAGAATAAGACTTGTTTGGACTTCTGTATTGTTTACAAAGAAAAAGGGGGAGTAAAAATTTTGAAGTTCCTATTTTCTTTGTAAATCAAAGGCTCGTGGTGCTACATCGAAACAAGTTCATGTTTACTATCTTTGAGATTAACTTAGTGTTAATCTTACCGGTGGCGAAATGTTTATAACATGAAGCAAGTTAGAGCTAGTGTATGATTGAGTTTTGTCAAATTTGTTCAAGGTTTAATCAAGTGTTGACGTGATGAAGCAAATTGTTCTTTTGGCAACTAGTTGAAGGTCAACCCTTTATCGTATGCCGGTTAGAGTAGAGAAGATTAGTCTTCTTGGTCCCTCTTCCAAGTTGGTGACTGATCAGATTCTCGAAATAGGGGTTCTTACATTGAGGGGGAGATTGGAGACGAAAGTCATCGGGTAATTGGTGGATTCGTGAAGATACAAGATTGGATCATGAAGATTCGAGATGAAATGATTTCAGACACTCAGCTGAAGACTCTGATCAAGATGGTGGATGTACTTTTACAAAGTTCAGTTTGTTATTAACTTATCAAACTGAGCTTCATGTCTTTGCGAAATTTGAAGTGTTCAAGGCTGGGCATTGGAAATCCAATGTTTCTTTCTGCTATTGGTTAGGTTTGAAGATTAATGTATCGAGCGATATTCTTACATGTGGTTGTAGGTCGGTTCGCGTTAACTTGATTCAGGAGTAGATTGAGGGGGAGGATCAACAGTGTTTGATGTTGGATTCTTCGGATTTCACAAAGCGGCCATTTAAGTGATCGTCAGCAAGTCTTTGATTAGAAGGGTTGAAGATCACAGTGCTCTGTCAAAAAGATCAAGTCTCAGCCAAAGTTAAAAGCAGGCATGATATCATCAGTCTAGGGGGAGTCTGTAAGTGCAGTATCCGGTGACCGAAGATATCAATGTCAAATAGGACTGATAGCAACAGTTAAGGGGGAGACTGTAAGTGCAGTTCCTGCCGGGTAACTGTCGCTTATCAGTTCTGGTCAACCAAAGCAGAAGTCCAAGTTAAAGTCAACGATAATGAAGAATTCAAGACCACATGAAGACCATGCACTGATCAAGGGGGAGTTTGTTAATGCACTTTGGGTGATAAGTGCATGCCTTCCAATCTGTAGGGTCTTTATTGGTCAAGTCTTGAAACTTAGTCCAAGGTTTAACCTTAGACATTTTGTCCAAGTTTATGTCTAGGACTTTTGTCAGGGGTTTATGTTAGGGACAAGAGTCAGGGTTTTTGTGTGGATTGTTTTGTCCGAGTTTAGTCCCTAGTCTATATATATGTGTTGTATAGGATTAGGGCAAATAACAATCGACCAAGAGAAAGCTTTGTGCAACTCTTGAGAGCTTTGTGCACCTCTCACAAGATCCCATCGATTCTCCATCACTGTGTGTATTCTAGAGAGAGAATGAGACTATGTGTTAGTGAGAGAAAGCTAGGTTTAGATCTTTGTGATCTAAACCAGCTTGTAGATGATGTATACTCCTTTGGTTTGTGTAATCTGTGATGAATGATTCATCAATAAAGAGATTCATCTTCTACATATTTCTATCTTGTTCATATTTTGTTCTTCATGTCTTGAATCAAGTGCAATGTTTGATGTTCGTCATCGATCCGGTGCTTTAACAAAATATCAAATAGAACCGGTTATTTTCTTGGTGAACATGTAAGAATAATGTACAATTGGTAAAAACAGTTAATATAAATGTAGAATTACTTATCGGTATAACAGTTGAGGAATGTGTACAAAACGTTGTGATTGATGAATTCGGTGGTAAATTCTCTTTGTCGGAAAAAATGAGTCGTCTTCCTGATGAAGATGATGCTTCCCCTTTGGAAGGAAACTGTTTTCGAGTAATACTTGATCTCTTACCATCAAGGTATAGTTTTCTTAACTTACGCTTGTGTTTAGCCTCGACAACTGAATGTTAAATTACATAAAGCAATTAAATATTATATTACTAACAGTAAACATTAAAAGATCATAAGATAATCAGAAAATTAGGTTTTTTAATAAAAATTGTTTCAACTGAACTTAAAATATAATTAAATACATAAAACATGTATATACAACTAATATCGTAACAAAGAATAGACAATTTACCTCTAAGATAATCATTTGAAACTTGTAAGGAAGACGAAGCCGGTATGTTCATTTGTGTATTCGATGGTGTTGAAGTAGATTTTGATTTCTTATTATCAAGATATAGTTTTCTTAACTTTCGTCTACGCCTGGCCTCGTCAACTACAATGCATCAAAACATAAAAAAGTAAAAAAAATGATCAGTAACAAAAGAAATAATACAATAACTTGCAAGCAGTTTAAAAAACAAAAAATAAATTTAAATTTAAGGACAAAGTTGAATTACCATTCATAATGTTAGATAACGGAGTTCTTAAACCTGAAACATTATCGGGAAAAAATCAATTTATAAACTTTCGAATGTTTTATAAAATAATACATGTAAAACCAAAAAAGTAACACGCGTACATTCATTATTGACGCCATGATTTGGCCTACCGGGCGAAGATGAAGTAACTTGTTTCAACTTATTACGCATTTGTTCACCAGCACACATACTTGACTCAGCTAAAGTAGAAACTTGTAACGAAAACGAAGCCGGTATGTTCAATTGTGTATTCGTTGGTGTTGAAGTAGATCTTGATTTCTTATTATCAAGATATATTTTTCTTAACTTTCGTCTACGCCTGGCCTCGTCAACTACAATACATCAAAACATAAAAAAGTAAAAAAAAAAAAAGAATAACAAATAAAAATACAATAACTTGCAAGCAGTTTAAAAACATAAAAATAAAATTAAAATTAAGGACAAAGTTGAATTACCATTCGTAATGTTAGATAACAGAGTACTTAAACCTGTAATATTATCAGCATAATTTTAATTTTTAAACTTTCGAATGTTTGATAAAATAATATATGTACAAACCAAAAAAGTAAGATGCGTACATTCATTATTGACGCCATGATTTGGAAGTCCGGGAGAAGATGAAAATACTTGTTTCAACCTTTTTCGCATTTTTTCAGCACCACACAGAACTACAAAGAACACACATACGACACCTTTATACTTAAATCAACAACACTTTAATCGTGCAAAAGCATTATTACAAAAAACAAAGTGATATCATCAATGGCAAACATGAAATATGTAAAAAAATATAAAAGAATACTGATTGACAACTTACAAACGTAGAAGAATGTCCGAATGGAGATTAACTGAAGGTTGATGATGGAGTAGCTATGAAAAGAGTGTGTATTTATAGAGAAATGGTATTTATGGAATACATTATATAAATTATTACAAATCAATTGAAATCAAATTGATGCTCTGAATTATAGAAAGCTTAATATATTTAGAAACTAATTTAAAAACATTTGAAATTTGAAACAGGTCAATACTACACAATTGTTTCTATATTTAGGATAGTTGATACAAATAGCCAAATATAAGTAAATTGTATAAAAATTTTAAAATAAATAGACATCCGGAATCACACGAGTCAACAAAATGTTAGTTACCAGTAAATAAAAAATGTGTCGTTTTATGGCTGCAAAATTATTTATGGTAAAATCATGAAAAGGTAATTACGGATAAAAGTAATGCATCATTTTTTTCAATAGTCATAATAAAAAGTGAAACCATAACAATGTCTTCAAACATCAAAAATAAAAAACACAAAACAAATAATCCAATAACAAAGGAAATGTTTTTTTAATGTAACCACCCCGTTATTTTCTCATTTATCAATTCTTGCCTCCATCTTCGTCAACATCATTGTTTTCAACACTCATGCGAGGTTTACTTGCCGACGACCCTAATCCTTCTTCGATCGCATAAACATCACCAAGGTTACGCTTCAACTCAGCAGATGATTGCTTCACGTCAGTCACGTAATCCTTTGAAACCGGCGTCGAGTTATCACCAGTGTAAGATACAACATCCTTCAAAAATAAACAATTCATAAGAGAATGCGACACTTATAAGTGTATTTGACTTTATTTTTAAAACTTGAACCTTTGAACATTCACCACCAGCAAATTGGAATCCAACACATCTGTTATGCTGAACCAAAACATACCCGGAATCCTGCACCAGTTTCTTCTTTATTTAGCTCTGATTTTCGCATCATAAATATATTCTTTTAAGTTGTTTTTAAAAGGTAATTCAGTAACATATATATTAGAAATACCAAACAGAGACTAAATCACAATAAACAAATTGACGATGCAGTTATCAAAGAGCAAAAGAAATGCACATAAATTGACTAAAATGTAGGTTTAAATTTCTAAATATATGAAGAAAAGAAGTTACCTAAACTTGTCGTATAAAGATTATAGCAAATCAAAAAAAAGATAAACCATCAATAGCTTCGATTAAAGAAATATAGTACACAAACAACACAACTAAAAAAACATACCGGCAAATTTTATGATCGGATCTACAAAAAAAAATATGAACAATGATGATGTTAATAACAAAAAAAAAAAAATGAAACTTCAATAACAATATCTGAAAGAATGCAATAACATATAATAGATTAACAATAGGAAAAACAATTATCAGAAGAAGATTATGGTACCTGATGGTTGAATCGTTTAGAATGGGTTTTCTTGAACCAGAAAGATGATGGAGTGTGTGAAAACCGAGCGTTAAAGTGTTTAACTTGTGTGTTTTATTCGGTTCTAAGTAATTATACACGTCGAATAAAATAACTACGAGAAATTGTGGTTGTGCAGGTTAAGTTGCTAATTCGGTAAAGTTGGAGAGTTTAAAGTTGATGCGGAACATCCGTGGATGATAAACACAGCGAAAGGCGTTATTCGGGACTTGTTCGGATCGAAAAGATGGCATCCTTTCACAATTTTCACAGTTGGTTTGAACCGTAGCCTACGGTTTTGTTCCGTAAGCTACGGCTGAGAAAAGGTCAGCGCATGTTTTGATGTTGGCAAGGACTTTTGAGAAGCACAAAAGACAAATGGAGGCAACTAATTTTAGTCATCATCATCATACATGACATAATCTAAGAAAGGGTATTATTATAAAAGGGCATATCATTATGATCATTCACAATATTGGCGGCAGAGCATCACATCCATTCGAATTGTGATATCACAATATAAATAAACATCCTCATTATTAACTTGGAGTTCACGTGAAGGTTTGGAAGGAATATTAGAGGTAGACAAAAGTCAACAACATTAATTTGAAGGGGGCAGCTGTCAAATACACACATCACGTGAACTTAAGGGACTTTTGAGGGAATACAAGACATCTGGTGGACTCTTTGGATGCCAGCCGCCTATTCACAAAAGGAGTCAACAAACACAACACTTGGGCCAACATGTGAGGGGACTCTTGGATTATTTTGATTGGGCCACCAATGTAAGAGTGGGCTGGGTCTTTTGGCAGCGAACAAAGGCAGGCAAAAAGGAGGGGCATACCCATCGAAAAGGAAGCAGCCACATTAAACAATTTCTTTTGGGGGACTTCCTTATCATCGATAATTAGCAGCCCTCATAAAAAGGATTTTTGGGCTCTCATAATGAAAAAAAACATCATCAATATCATTGAATTATTAGCAGCGAGAGACTAGAATTTGGCAGCCATCAATTATTTTGGTGGACTTCTGGTGGGCCACGCAAGTTAGCAGCAACATCATTAATTTTTGGGCAGCAATACACCATCGACCTTTGGCTCTCAAAATTCATAATCAATCTCAACATCATCACACATCATCACGATTCATTATTCATCATCCGCAAAATACCAACATTCAAGTCAATCATGTGTTCATCTCTTTTTGAATCTATTGAAGACCGTACGAACGTCATGAGCAGCTAAATCTCTCGTGGACACTTCGGGTGAATGATTCTTGTGAGACACTTTTAATTCTAGTTTCTGTTTTGTATTGAGATTTGGATTTGTAGTCGGGTGACAACCGACTATTTGCGTGATTATATAATTTGTGTGACAGACAAATCCTGAGTGACAATCAGAGTTATAATTATGTTTGAATCCAATTATGCTTTTGTTGATTGAATGATTCCTATGTATGCTTGTTTTAATATTTATCTGATCAATTAATATTAAGATTTTGAACTGCATAGGTAATTGGTAGATGTGACAGGTTTACTATTCAATCAATAGCATCCAATAAAATCAGAACTAGGTTACTAGTAATTACAGAATCTGAATCCCGGAGTGACCACCTTTTCTCATCATTGTTTATTACAACTAATTTTTTTTTTCTTAATTGCAACCTGTTTCATGTGTTTTTAATTCCATATCAGTCTTATAATCATCAGTTAGTTTAGTAAAATTTACAAACAAAACGTGTAACACTAACCACATGCTCCTCGTGGATTCGACACCCGACTTGCCCTGTCTATAGGTAAAGTTAGGTTATTATTTTTGAGTGGCCCACGACAGCCTATCAAAAGACGGCTATGAAGGAGATGTCTAGAGTTCATAAAAGAATGTGTTATCCCCTATTCATAAATCGGCATCCAAAATAAACTCATCAAATGCATTTAGAATCAATGGTTAAAGTTGAGAAAAGGCAAAGTGGAGGAGCAGAGAGATGGGGATGGATTGTTAAAATTGAGTTCAGCCAATATAATATGTAAGCGACATTAAAGCGGTGGGTCAGAACTCCTAAATTTCCAAGTCTTAGTCACATCTTCGAGATTATGGAGTCTTCGTTCTTCAAGATAGTGTACGCGTCGGACTATCTAAAACTATATAAGTCTAAAGAAGAAACAAACAGACTAACCTCGTAAACAAAGTTGTTGACAATCCTAACATTAAGCAAAACACACGATACCTACAAAGGCAAGGAAGACACAACTATAAATGACATAACCAACTTTGACAATCCACAAAATCAAATTCCAAAAGCCTAAACCAAAAAGCATAACCTGAAAGACAATTTTTTTATATATCAATGATTAATAACTAATTAAATATAATTCACAGTTACTCAAACTCACTTGTTTCAGTGCTAATCCAACATGTTTAAACTGGAATATACTCCTTAGCCCCACTACTTGTTCAGCAGAGTCTTTAACAAATGTATGTAGACAATTTAAAAAATTGTCCATGATGATGTCCCTATGCACGCGGGCTTACTTCTGAGAATATACATCCAAAACAAACAGTTCAAAGAAAGTCTATTAAGCGCACAAAAGTACACAACTTTATAACACAAATTTGAGCATTTGGTCCCAAGATGCCAGTGAGTATATAGTGTTTGACGGTCTTGTGATAATTATTATAATCACTCATAGGTCACAAGATGCCCTTCTAGATGTTACTTTAAACAGTAACCCTTTTAGAATTCAATATTGCTCAAAAGACCAAATATTTCTTTTAATAAATTAAAAAAGAAATTAAAGAGTACTCACTCACCTTGTTTGTTTATCACTTTCAGTTGCATGCCCTTGACTTACATATGCATCACATGTCACACATAACAAATAATATATAATATTTCAATAGCTAACAAATCATGCTTCATGTATATACCTGATTTATTTACCTAAAGAGCATGGCTTAGAGAAGAACCACAATGTTTACTTCCATAGCGATATGTTGGATCCACACAGAATTGACATCCATAGCGATCAGCTGCATCCTTGATGTGTGTCTGATGTGCGTCTAACCTAAAAATCCCAATTTTATTGTTTCCACTGTTAGGGAAGATTCAATAACATATAAATGCACAACTTCAATATATGACAAAAGTTTCTTCTAAGAAAAGACTTCCCAAACAAACCCATATACAAAATGACAAATCTGACTCTAAGCGAACTAACATGTAATCACCGACAACCAAGAGAACATTGAGTCAAAATTAGGTTAACGATATACCTTCTTCGATTTTTATGGCTGTTCTTCCGATTTTTCAACCACTTTGGTCAACGAAAAACTTAGGGTTTTGGATCTCAATGGTCGTCGATTGAGTGGCCAGAGGTACCGATTCCTTCAAAAGATATAATCAACATATATAAGATTAAAACTCAGAAAACAAACAACAAAATAAGATTATAATTATATTATAATATAAAAAACAAAGAAAAGATCTATTATACATAAACAATATAAACATGATTTGGAATACGATTAACAAAGATTGATTAGATTAACAATAAACAACATATAATGAATGAACGAAACAACATAACTACGATATCACTGATGAATCGATGAAGAACGAAAGAAGCATATTTGTGATTTAGGGTTTGAGAAAAGTAAGATTCTGATCTGTGGTCTTGTGGGAAAGATAAAAAACATACCAGTCGTTGAGAATGATGCGAAGAACATAGGAAGATTATTGAAGACGATCGTATAGGAGCCTAGTTAGGGTTTCAGAGAAGATGGAGAGGTTGTAGTTAGGGTTTGAGAGAGGATGGGATAACTCATGACGAAGATCTGATGAATAGAGTGTATATTGGATCCGTTTAAAATGTGATCGGGTTATCCATATGATTTCGGATCCCGCGTACAAATATTAGTAGGCAATCTAAGATTGCTTCCCACCTAAAACCTCCACCATAACATGCCACGTCAGCAAATGGTTGCACAATCACATGTCACATGGCCCAAATCCTTTTCATTTATTAATATATATAGATAGATAAAAATATATTAAATTTATTATATAATTAGTTGTTAATTGTTGATGGACCATATTACCTTTATTAACTAGTTAGGTTTTCTCTTGGGTATATATATATAAGGAGATAACTAGAGAGGTTAAATGTTAGACTCTAATAATAACATCATCAATATCGCCTCCCCTACGTCTCTCTCTCTCCATCGAATTCTTCACCCTAGAATTCGGTTTCATCATCATTAACATACACCCTAAGGAGGAACCCGATCAAACTAACAATCATGTCAAACTCAATAGCTGCTTCTCTGACTGGATTTCTCTGCTGCCCTGTCCACTGTTATAGGTATTTCATTTATGTTTTCCATCATGTTATGTTTTCCATCATGTTAAACAGAACTTATCAACAAATTCAATTTTCACATGCTGATCAACAAGGAAGATTGTTAAAACAAAGATAAAAAAAAGACCACATTCCGACTTGGCATTAGTGGCGTAACCCAACAATCTTTTATACACACTTTACAGCACCTAAGAATCTATTTTCGTAACATATGAAAAAATATATATATATATGTGAAACTTGGGTTAAAAAAAAGACTCAATTCTAATTTTTTTTTATTAAGGGAAGAGAATGCAGAAGAATGGATCGTCACTCTGATCAAGGTTTGCAAGTGAGTCAAAAGCTTCCAAGTGAGTCAATCTTGTTTTACAGTACTTATCAATGTAACATACACGTTCATATACATACCCCTTTCCTAGTTTCTAGTTTTATTTGTCTTTCGATCATGGTGTAAAAACCAGTAGATAACATGTGTAACCTTAAAAAACTTAGTTGGGTTGAAGACATTGTCAACAATAGCTCAACTAGTAGCTGCTCTTGTGACACAATCACCCGCATCTGACCTTTTAGTACCAAGATATCCATGACAATTTGAAGCACCACAATGGCACTCTACTTCATCAGGACCATACATCTCATATCTACAATACCAAAAGCAGAAAGATTGTTAATTTATTTTACTATGTACGGTTTGTTATAGTGGATGGATTAAAGGGTGTAAATGATTATACGTACTCATAATCAAATGTTAGTTCTTCTCTGGGTTCGATTGTTTTTGCAGCAAAGATACCAAGACGAGTCTCCCCATTGACATCCCTATAAAAATGTCAAACCATAATACAATTGTCATTTGATTATACAATGTATTTCTTTTAAGAGCGAATGACGAAAGCGATATATCTAACCATTTTTCCATGGTACAATTAGGATCACAGCTGTGATTTATAAAACGCGATTCATTCCCCTTGAATCTTGCATCAATGTTGAAGTCTTTTCGGACTGCGACCATATAGAACTTGGTGATACCTTTTCCCTTCATGTCCCAAAACCTCTTCTCACATAAAGCATCATTAATTACTGAAGACAAGAACTAACAAAGTTATAAGAGAATGCGAAAATGGAATATAACCACTTAATCACAAACTTCAAGCTTGCCAAGTGTTACGGGGAAACTACGGTACTCACTAAATTTTAAATGCGAATTGAGTTTTAATAATCCAAATTATGGCCTATTGGTCGATCATTATTCATACCGCCGATTTAACCAGCTGTGGCACTCTTAACTTTGATTATCATTGCCAACTGCAATCTCATTCGCTTAATCATCATAGACATAAAACTTGATTTCCACTAAATTTCTCTTTCGCTCATAATCCATGTGAGCGAAATAGAGTGAATGCTACAAGTGTTATTTGTCAAATTGTGATCGATATTATCGGCCAATGAGACATAGTTTGGATTATGAAAATCTACTTTGCCAGTAAATAACAAATCAAGGAATTATTTATATACCTTCTCCAACATATTCAATGATGTAATCACCTTCATCAATTAATTCCACGGCTTCTACACCCCAACCACAATGTGGAGTCTACAAATATGTCTGTTGGGTTTCAGTGGTGTCAATTTTAATTTTATCAAAAACAAGTTTGATATATATTATTAACTAAATAGATAATTAATATACGCAGCGGAATAAATATAAATAATCAACACCAAAAGTGAACCGAACAGGATCATGGTTACAAACATGCAAATACGGTATGTAAAATAATTAATCTACCGATGAGAAAATTATACCCTTGTGGTTAATAATTAACCGTGTGAGACACCGAGGTACAATGAACGAGTTGCTAGAACACGAACTAAAACGGGGTGCGTCGGGTAACCGGTGGTGTTCAACTGAACAGCAGCGATCGAACAATACTTGAGACCTTTTTATTTCCAACACAATATACTCGAAATAGAATATGGTCTCTTTTAAAACAATATACACTTCGACAGCCATTGATGAAATCCACAGGTGTTGTTCGTGTATAAGGTTTTATTGAGTTGTGAGAAAATTGTAAAAGTGATTCCTAAGTTTTTATGTCAGGAGAAACAAAAAACTCATTCACGACTTACTTTTCTTTTCAATCACTCACACCTTCAAAGTCTCACTTACCACCATCTATATTATAAGCAAGAAAAATGCATTTATTTCAATCATGGACCACTTTAGCATTTAATATGGAAGATATTATAGATGGTATTAAATGCCCGTGAATACACACAGCAATTGATGCAAAAATTGACTAAAAACAAATCTTAGACCAACCCCACAAATAATTATTAAATATAATAATTTAATAATCACCCGGGTATCAAATCTAATAAATGTAGTACAGGTTCAAGACGCGATAAAGCCCGAGAATAACAGAATAAACATCATACATATTATTTATAATTAGTATAAATAATAAGTCCGTTTATTTCGTTAATTGTTCGTGATTCCCAGTTAACCAAGTTAAGTGGATTTAATGTTCATTGCCCAAGGTGTAACTCTTACGGGTCATAGCTCGGTCAGCAGCGTTGACTTATCGAACCCGTACATATAATTCCAACAATCTCCCACTTGGACGGGCTTCGATAAAATCCTCAACGCAGACAGTCAGCGGTGCTCTAGCTGCACATGGCTGCCCCCAACAAGGTATGACACTTTAAAGTCATTAACCAAAACACCTTGTCATTAGTAACAACTTACTAATGCAAGACAATAGGCTTATGGTAATTGTTGTCATTCATCCTTTCTGTAAAAGACGTAAATTGAATCAATGAGACATGGATTAAGTTCATTCTCATATGTGTTCAATTATTATTGTTCTCGATCAAGAGTCAAAGTGGTCCGAACAAACACACAGTAAGTTTGGGTAAGGCCTTACACTTCACCAGTTTGAATCAACGAGGGCGCCACAATGTCTAACTGTTACATATCATGTAAGAGTACAGAATCCCTTATCGACTACATACAACTCCCACTGAACTTCAGAACTATTCCCAATTAAAGCCTTTATGACTGGCAGTTACGCGACAGCGGTTGACAGTAATCAAAGAATAATCCTTGGTAAACGGAAGTTCTAATATGTATCTCAGGTCAGAGGATACTAAATGAGTATACCAATATCAAATCATCTTATGACTAAGATCCATGAAGATAATTTGATGCGAGTTACATCCAACGTCATTCATAATGAGGTCTGTGAATTTGGAAGTCAATTCCTTGAGTCCAAAGTCAGAATAGTCTTAATTCAGAGTCGTTCCCACGAGTCTGACCGACTACGAATAATTTAGAATACAAGATTCATGGATTAAACGTATTAAAATTGAACACAGTTGTAAGATTCAAACTTTGCATTTAGCCAGTAAATCAAAGGTGAATCAAAAAGGTACAACTGTTTGAATGTTCGTACATCCAAATACTAAATCAAAACATACTGCTAGCTAATCTAAGCCCGATAGCATCCATATGCTGATCATGCTTGTCCTGAGTCATGGGCTTAGTGAACGGGTCTGCTAGGTTTTGATCTGTGTCTGCTTTGCTTATTAAGATGTCTTCTCGTTCCAGTATCTCCCGTATATAGTGGAACTTTCTTAGAATGTGCTTGGCCCTGTGATCTAGGCTCCTTGGTTTGAGCCATGGTTCCTATGTTATCACAGAACACCTAGATTGGTTTATGAATTCTTGAAACCACATCGAGGTCGCTGATGAACTACTTCATCCAAGCAGATTCTTCCGCAGCATCTGATGCAACTATACATTCGGATTCGGTGGCTGAATCTGCCACTATACTCTGTTTGGAGCTTTTCCAATAGACAACTCCTCCGTTGAGAGTGAATACGAATCCTAATTGTGATCGAGAATCATCTCGGTCACTTTGGAAGCCAGCATCAGTGTAACACCTTACAGTGAGCTCCTCTTCCACTCCTCCAAACACCAAGAACATATATTTGGTTCTTCTCAAGTACCTCAGAATGTTCTTGACAACAGTCCAATGGGCGATGCCAGGACTGTGCTGAAAACGACTGGTCATGCTTAAAGCATACGAGACGTTAAGTCCAGTACATAGCATACATGATTGAACCAATCGCTGAAGCATATGGAACTACTTCCATTTACTTAACTTTAATGTCCGTTGAAGGAGATTGCGATTTGTTCAACACGGTTTCTTTAGTCAAAGGAACACCTCCATTCTTGGAGTTTTCCATCTTAAAGCGTGTCATCATTTTGTGTATGTACGTTCTTTGACTTTGCCCTAGAAACCGCTTAGATCTATCTCTATAGATCTTCATTCCCAGAATGTATGCAGCTTCTCCAAGATCTTTCATTGCGAAACAAGATCCCAAAAAGGTGATTAACTTCGTTAAGCATAGGGATGCTATTTCCAATGATTAGTATATCATCCACATACAGGATGAGGAATGATATAGTGCTCCCACTAGCCTTTCTGTAAACACAAGGCTCATCTTCATTCTTGACAAAACCAAACTCTTTGATCTTCTGGTCAAAACGAAGATTCCAGCTACGAGATGCCTGTTTGAGTCCATAAATAGACTTATTCAGCTTACACATCCTACTTGGATATTTAGGATCAACAAAACCTTCAGGCTGAACCATATAGACATCTTCAGAGAGATGCCCATTAAGAAAAGCAGTTTTGACATCCATTTGCCATATCTCGTAGTCATAGTACGCGGCTATGGCAAGCAATATCCTGATCGATTTGATCATAGCAACGGGCGAGAAGGTTTCATCATAGTCAATACCCTGAGTTTGAGTGAAACCCTTCGCAACTAGCCGTGCTTTAAAGGTGTGTACATTTCCATGCATATCGGTTTTTTCTTTTGAAAAACCCATTTGCTCCCTACTGCCCGAGATTCGGGGGGTAGCTCAACCAAGTCCCAGACTTGATTATCACGCATAGATTGCATCTCAGCGTTCATGGCTTCCAGCCATTTCGCAGATTCAGGATCTGAGATAGCAGATTTGTAGTTAGTAGGTTCGTCATCATACTCAGCTACTAATAAGACTTCGGGACCTTTTAGATGCCATAGACATCTATCAGATTCTTGCGAATTCTACTACTTCTGCAAACGCTTGTGTTTTACGTCTGATTCATTGGCAACAACTACTTGTTGATCAGACAGTCCGACTATATCAGCAGTTGTCGTTGGTTCTCGAATTTCTTCAAGATCAACCACATTATTTCCAGTTCCTCGATTAAGAAGTTCTTCCTCAAGAAAGTGCCCCTTCCTTTTGATGGAAATAACATTTTGCATCAGGATGGTGGAAATAATATCCGCTTCTTTTATAGTATCCGACGAAAACAACCTTTTCGCCTCGAGGATTGAGCTTATCATCAGCATCACTGGTGATGTATGCTTCATATCCCCATACTATAAGGTATTCCAAATCGGGTTTACGCCCATGCCATATCTAATATGGGGTTTTGTTTACCTTTTTAGTCGGAGCCAGATTGACAATGCAGGTAGCGGTCATAAGAGCATGATCCGAAAGGAGTGAGGCAAGTTAGTTCTATATATCATCGATCGAACCGTATCAAGTAGAGTTCGATTTCACCTTTCACTCACGCCATTAAGTTGGGGTGTGCTAGGTGGAGAGAGTTGTGAAACTATTCCACACTCTTTTAGATGATTGAGAAATTCAAAGCTGAGATATTCATCACATCGATCTGATCGAAGTACTTTTATCTTTCTATCAAGCTGGTTTTAGTCATGGTTTCTAGACATGGTTCTGAAAGGGCCATATACATCATGTGAATGAGTTCTAGAAAATCACTGTTCCGTTCACCAACATCGGTGAAGGGGTGCTTTGTGAGTTTGCCAGCTAAGCAAGATTCGCAATCATCAAAGGAGTCCTGTCTAGTGGATTCAAGAATCCGCTTGGACTGGAGCCATTTTATGCGTGCCTTACTTATGTGGCCAAGTCTGCAATGCCATAAATATATTTCATTTATGCCAGCTTTGTTACGCTTAGAAAGATGATATATGTTATTACTTGTTTGAACATCAATCTCATAAATACCATTTCGAGGTTTAGCCTCAAAATAAAAGACATCATTCAAGTAGGCTATAACAGAAGAACCATTTAAAACGTACTTGAATTGAATCCTTGTTCAAACAGTGAAGAGACTGAAATAATGTTTCTGGTCAAACCATATGCATATAAATAGTTATTTAAAATAACTACAAGGCCAGGGGAACATGAAAAACAAAATGTTCCAGTTGCAAGAACTGGAATCCTCTTTCCATTACCAACTATGAGTTCCAGGTAGCCTTGTTTCAGCTTCTTCCACTTTTCAGGTTCTTGTAAGACATTAACGATGTGGTAACCACATCTGGTATCAAATACCCATGTGTTGCTAGAAACAGTGAAAAGTTCGATAACATAAATAAGAATATCGGAAGAAGTGCCAATGTTGTTGGCCTTGTTCATATTCAGCTTGGCTAGATACTGTGGGCAGTTTCCTTTCCAGTGCCCATTTGGTTGCATTCAAAGCACTGACGCTCCTAGGAGGGTGTGGTTTTGCAACATGCTTGTCGTTAGTGGCATTTCTGGCAGCAACAACAACTTTCTCTCTTGTCTTTGCTCTTATGTTTCCTTTTCTTGTTATTGGGCTTCTTAACACCACCAGACTTGACCATTAGAACTTGGTTGGTTTTATGGAATAACCAAGGTTGTTCATTTGGTCAATGTATCCTTTCATCTTTAGCACATGAGTACTGATACATGATCCTTCCAGCATTTTACAGCTTATGAGCTGTTTCATGGTGTCATATCGCTCCTGTCGGGCTTGTTTTCGGAACATGCCTTTCAGTTGCTTGGATCATGTCATAAGTATCCTTATCTTCCATGTTCTTCTGAAGACCAGGAGACATGGTGGCTTTCATAAGGTAGGGTACCTCAACGGCATCCTCGTTATGTTTCTCCAGTGCCTTGCGAGTAGTAACAGAATTACTTTCATGCTCGGTAGGGACTGAGCCATCTAAGATATACAGCTTTTCCTCCATCTTGAGAACTATTCTCAGATTGCGATTCGAGAAGGTTGGTGTTATTAACAAAAAATGTTTCTTTTCAAGTATAGACTTGAAAATGAAGGAGTTGTTTTTTTTTTTTATTAGACATCTGTTATATATAAGCAAGGTGATATTAGTATTTTCGATGTATATTTCCTTATTTAATTAATGACCCATTACAGTAATTAGAACAAGGAATGAGAATCTGGCTAGGTCAGTATTAAAGGCAGCTGTGGCATACACTTTAATAAGTGACTAGGCAGACTGACAACGAGTGTCAATTGTGAGAATTGCACAATTCTCGGGTATGAGGCCGTTAAGACAACTCTTGTCTTATGCATTGATACGTTTAGCCTCATCTATGCCGACTTTTTACTTTCGACACAGCTGGGGCATGTGATGAGAAAAGAAAAAGTAATAGTCGTCCTAAAAGAAGGTACTTGTGGAAGGGCCGGATGTGTCAACGAAACCCTTGCACCTTGGAAGGATAAGCTAGACATCAAGTGTGGTGCTGTGGCTCCAAACACTGATGGTTCGCATTACGTTCCAAGTGTAGCTTGTGATAGGATGGCATAGACTATTGATTTTAATTATGGGTTAATTTTAATATTTACCAAATAGGGTCGAGAGAGCCAATTTTAGTATATATTTTAGTCGTGACATCTTGATGAACCCTTTCATCTCTCAGGACACTTAGTTTTAAATAACCTATTAAAACTAAGTTTGTCGCGACTTGGAATAACCAATTTTAAGTTAATAGAAAACTACTAAGTTAATAGTTTTGAAAATAAAAACTAGTTTAATTTGCAAAACTTAATTGGTTATTATTTGTTTCAAAAACAACCTTTGTTTTATAACAAAAAACTTTAACAAGTTGTAAAAACAATTTAGAACTTGTTTTAATGTGATTGTTTTTGATATTTTAAAACTCCTTTTAAAATCATGTTGGTATTTGGGTTGGTTATGTTATAACAAATTATAAGATAAAAGCAACCACAATAGCAAATTAAATATGTAAATCTATATGGCCAAAAATTGTCCGATCTTGCTAGAGCCTTATAGCAAGATCAAACGGGTCACGGGGTCACAACACACAAACAACCATAAGGATGGACTTGAGTGCATCTTGTTGTTTCGAGCAACTCCCACTAACTCCAAGACTCCTCTTGGCATTCGGTTTCTTCGGGTCTTCGTATCAACAATATTTAACAAGTAAATATAACAAAGACAAAAAGAACTATCTATTACAAATTTGAACCACATGACGGGCCAAATTAATAAATTAATTATTGCAACTTTGAACCATCTCAGTGGCAAAAAATAATAATTACAAAACCGAATAAAATAGACAACCATAAAATAAGGTCGGGCCAGATTTACATATTCCACAACAATCACAAAAAAAAAATACCGGGCAATCTTTTGGTTAAGCAAAACAAATAAAATGTTAACCAAAATTAAAGTTGCCCTTAAAATATTTAGAATAGAAACTTTAATAAAATTAAAGTTTGTATTCTAATTCCGGTTAAAAGGACCGGTACCGATATGCATGTTGTAAGCGTGGCTCTGATACCACTGTTGGGTTTCAGTGGTGTCAATTTTAATTTTATCAAAAACAAGTTTGATATATATTATTAACTAAATAGATAATTAATATACGCAGCGGAATAAATATAAATAATCAACACCAAAAGTGAACCGAACAGGATCATGGTTACAAACATGCAAATACGGTATGTAAAATAATTAATCTACCGATGAGAAAATTATACCCTTGTGGTTAATAATTAACCGTGTGAGACACCGAGGTACAATGAACGAGTTGCTAGAACACGAACTAAAACGGGGTGCGTCGGGTAACCGGTGGTGTTCAACTGAACAGCAGCGATCGAACAATACTTGAGACCTTTTTATTTCCAACACAATATACTCGAAATAGAATATGGTCTCTTTTAAAACAATATACACTTCGACAGCCATTGATGAAATCCACAGGTGTTGTTCGTGTATAAGGTTTTATTGAGTTGTGAGAAAATTGTAAAAGTGATTCCTAAGTTTTTATGTCAGGAGAAACAAAAAACTCATTCACGACTTACTTTTCTTTTCAATCACTCACACCTTCAAAGTCTCACTTACCACCATCTATATTATAAGCAAGAAAAATGCATTTATTTCAATCATGGACCACTTTAGCATTTAATATGGAAGATATTATAGATGGTATTAAATGCCCGTGAATACACACAGCAATTGATGCAAAAATTGACTAAAAACAAATCTTAGACCAACCCCACAAATAATTATTAAATATAATAATTTAATAATCACCCGGGTATCAAATCTAATAAATGTAGTACAGGTTCAAGACGCGATAAAGCCCGAGAATAACAGAATAAACATCATACATATTATTTATAATTAGTATAAATAATAAGTCCGTTTATTTCGTTAATTGTTCGTGATTCCCAGTTAACCAAGTTAAGTGGATTTAATGTTCATTGCCCAAGGTGTAACTCTTACGGGTCATAGCTCGGTCAGCAGCGTTGACTTATCGAACCCGTACATATAATTCCAACAATGTCAATCATAGTAGAGGTTATAAAAGTCTACTCACAAAAATTGAACTGGGTAAAACTATCACAAAATAAAATATTGAACATATTCTTAGCTTGAAACTTACCATAACAACTTGAACCTTTTTATCTTCTTGGAATGGTCTGTTTGTGCAGTTTTCTGAACACTCGCAGGCACTTGTGCAGGTAATATGCAGATATCTACAGCATCAAGCATTAGAAATATTATATGTAGGGCAGCTGAGGGATCGATTAACAATGAATACCATGTAGAACGTGATAGCCGACAAATTACCTGCATATACAATCTTCATAGCATATGTCAGAGCAACTAGTGCATCCGGTGCTATGATCTACATCATAACCCTTCTTTTTTACACGGTATATATCTTATTTTTGTTAAGGAAGATATGACATAATGAGCAGAATTGACATGCATTATATTTAAAAGTTTTTTGTTTTAAATAGGGAACACTTCACTCAATAGCAACTATAGTAACTACGATTCATATGTGTTCCATTTATGTCACTCGATTTTTAAAAAGTTTAAAACTAATGAAAGAAAATTCACAAGATTGAAACACTTTCATTGACTGACTTTAGAGGAACAAAGAAAACTTTAAATGACTTTAGTGAGACACTTGAATACTTGTTACTATTATATGAAGTTCTCCCTTTTAAATAATACAAGTGAAGGATACTACGCTTAATATGCACATAGGAAGGTGGCTCCATTTTTTTCGCCTTGGTGTGTGTCCATTTGGGATCAATCTTGAATTCCTCCTCCACACATGATAGCATCAGAAAACGAAAAACTTCCTATGATTAGAAACCAAAAAGATTTAGTTTAGGCCCTTGAATTCCTATTCCAAACTGTCTTTCATACACGCATTATTCAATTGGCTAACATAACTTCCAATGCATATAGAAATCGATTTTAGTAAGTATTGAATTGATAATATCTGCAGATTGTGGTAATTTGCAAAGAAGAGTTAGATATTTTACAATACTCACCTCTATGCTACTTATAGGAACTGAAGGCTGCGCATATGAAGGTAACTCCAAGTGATCCGGCATGCTGTCTCTCCACATGGGATCAAACTTGAATTCCTTTTCCACATATGGGACCGTCAGACGACCAAACACTTCCTGTATAGATATATTTGAAGTCAAGAGAGTTAATTGAGGCATAATGACAGAAATTCATCACATTGTGATAATGATAGATGGTTATCCCAATGTGATCATTGTGCTAAAGTTCAGGACATAGATTAGGCTTTTTGGATTATGGTAATTTACAAATAAGAGGTTAAACATTGCTGTAAGTCTCACCTGTATGCTACTAGCAGGAACTGCACACTGCACATCAACAAAAGAAATCAGTACTGTTGTCAACTAAATCAACTAACTCAGAATCCTTACAAGGAGTCAAGAGTGAGGTGGATTTTTCAATTGCACAACAACATAAATTACTCTAATATAAGCTGTTTTGCAATTTTTAGCAACCACTTTTATTGAGCTGTTATAAAAGTATGCAGAAAGTTGACCAAAGTATAGATTATCTGAAGGTTTGGTTGTAAGCAATGAGTAAGAAAGTTGAAAGGGTAATACTGTCTTCTTGAATGCATGTTAATCTCCATTTCAATGGTGAAAATTGCAACAGGGACAACATTGTAAATAATAAGAAGCCAAAATTGATTGAAATCTGGTTCCAACAAATTTTCTTAAAATAAACTAACTTTAATATACATCATTCGAGAAAAAGTTATAGCATAAAATCGAGAATTTTATACTTTTAAAACTGTCTTCTTTTTAAATGTTGATGCACTGTGATAGACAAACGAGCATAAACCTCTAACAAGGTTGCATTTAAAACAATTACAACAATGTGTCGAGCATTACAACTTAACAGTGCGTCCAAGGTGTCCAAGTCTGATACATGAATGACATGTGTGACTATATAACGAAGCGTCTGAATTTCATATAGAGATTGACGACATAGATGAAGATAATAGAAAAATACATCAACATCACCAAAACATTCTTTAAATGCCATATTTGGGAAAGAAAGATCACACTAGCCAATGGCACAAAATATTGAAAAGAAAGCAAATATCCAATCAAATAATTCATATTGTGAATGTTATAGTAATCATGTTGGCTACTCTATCTTCTGGGATAGAGGAAAAGTTTGCCCTTATCTTACCCTTCCCAGACCCTTCTACGAGTGAAATCTTACTACATACGTTCATTTGCATGTTTAATAACCATGTTGAAGATGGGAGAGATGGACCTTGATGGGTGGCGAATCAGTAGAATGCCTCCAACAAATTATTTCGCCTGGTCTCTCATCGGATCGGATCACATACTCAGGAAATGGTGCACATTTCTTATGTGATGCTAAATCACACCTTGAACACCGCCATAAGGCTGACTTCTTTTTGCAATGAAAGCATTCCTATTAAACAAATGTTGTGAATCACTCATACAAATGTTGAACTTAAGTGATTCTTTAGAACAGTAAAGAAATGAGAAACAATACATGTTGAGGACATTTAATATCTTCGGATGATCCAAAACGATCACTTGCACATCTTGAGTGATAAGAAACTTCACATTTGCTCGTAGAGCAACACGCCTCCTCCTCAGGGTAGATTATATTCTCGCATATACGACACTCCGCCTGCAAAGTATGTATCCTTCGAATATCAAATACGATAACCAAACTAAACATAAACACATTATTAGAAGTTGCATCAACTTTCATAAAATATATATATTTTTGCTTTTAATCCATCAACTTAATTTTCCAACATTAATAAAACTTGAATTTTTATAACAAAATACAACCGTTTGTAACTTCTATCAACCACACGATTTTATCATCAACATTTCAAAAGTGAATCCAAAAATGATTCTCAAATCCTACAAACAAAACCCGTATTTGTTCTTGACAAATTTACAACCATTACAAACACAAATATGATCAAAATCCTACCAGTTTCGGTTTCGGTGCGCCGACAAGAAACGGGAGAAACAATTTGGATTCTGGAGCACCCATCTCCTTCTTCTTCACAACCCAATCACTCAAATGATCATCAAAACTCTTCGATTTCATTGCTCTCTTCATTCTTAAATTAGATTTTTTAGTGGCTGTTGGTTTTGTTTTCTTGGGGCATCGACTAAGGGTACGAGAAGACGATGCTACAAGTTTGCACAACTTCGGCATCCTGTTTGCAACTTATAAACCCTGAAAAACTAAATGTTGGAACTGCACTTATGGAAAGATTTCTTTGTGATTATGTATGTTCCTGTATTGAAGATTTTGTTCAATTAAAACAACGAATATACACTTCCTTTTGTGTGTGTGTGTGTCTGTGTCGAAGGGGTTATGATGCGGTGGCCGGAAGTTTGAAAAGTTTATATGATGAGAGGAAGGACGAAGGAGGTTTAATATGATGAGATGAAGTAGGTTGTTTAATGAGAACATTACTAAAATAAACAATATATCTTTAACGGTTATAAGGTGGTTTTATCTTCGATAAAGAAAGTTAGAAGGGCACTCTTAGGGGTAGGGTGGTCATCACTCATCACTCACAACATCCAATCAAGTTCTGCCATGTCATCAACCATTATTCAATCACTAGTGATGGATTTTAGTGCAAATGCCCATCACTCACCACACCCAACAATTTTCCCTCACAACCCAATATGTTCCCTCAAAAAATCAAAACCATCACGTGTCAAAAATACCACGCGTTGAAAGATTGACGCGTGAAAATTTGAGGTGGCGGCGGTGTGTTGTTATGTTTCACGCGTTATAAACATCCATCACGGGGGAAAATCCTTCCACCCCGGGTGCCCTTATAATTATAATATAATATCTTTAACGGTTATAAAATAACAAGACCACCATAGTGGGGTTTAATTTAGGCTTTTTATGCTCTAAAACGCCCCTTCACGCCCCTCCCTCCGTCCCCTGTGACGTTTTTTCGTCAAAATAGGCTTGGGCGTGGGCATTAAAACGCATGATGAAGAGAGAATGTGTTATGAACTGTATAGGCTACCACGAGCCAACCTAGCGGCCCGTTTAAGAAGCCCATATACTTGGCCCCACTTGATCTATGTTCTAACACTTTTTCATGGTGATACATATCAGTCCTCTATCATAGAGACATTGCAGAAAATCAAAAATGGAACTTCTCACATCCTTGTCGCAACCAATGTTTCTTGGGGGCTTGCTCTTAAGCTGGTGATTAGTTTTGATATTGAGTCGGTAGTAAATTTTGATGCCCTTTATGGACATACACCACCAGCTTTAGTTGGTTCCCTCCATGACTATCATGCCTGTGTTACATTGGAAACCGAACTGCTGGTACGAGCTATAATGGTCATTCTCATCACACCACAATTTACCACTAGTCCTAAGCGGACTGCATGCACAGAGGATGGCTTCTTGGACAGGGCACATAAGTTATTACACTCCTTTATAGCCTTATACCTTGAGGACAAGGTGTATTTGAAACGGGGGAGTAATGTTATGAACTGTATAGGTTACCACCAGCCCAACCTAGCGGCCCGTTTAAGAAGCCCAACAAGAGAATGGATCTGTGGGAACGTTGAAGGAAACATAGCTGGATATAAAATCGGGTTTTTCATAGTCCAGGGGATTATGACGGATATGATTAGTGTGTGTCTTCTTCATCTCTACTCTTTATAATTGCTAGTTTCTCATCCCCTTCTCTATTACTATCATGTACTACTTTCGGTTTCTTCATTGTAATCATTTATAGATCTATAAAATACTGTTCATGTTTGAATTGTTGATTAGTTGTGAAATATCAATTCACAACAGAATGGCCAATGGAATATTTTGATGGTTTTTCTTTATTTTTTATTTAATTCAATTTTAATATATAATCATTGTAAGAGGCATTATACCACTACGTCCCTTTTTAACTTTAAGCTCGTTTGCTGACTAGGAGCCACAAGTCAGATAATGCCCAAAGAGTGAGCTTGAAGTTCAAGCCCAACTACACATGATATAAAGTTTAAAAACATAAATCTAACGGTGAATAACACATGTTTTTATGAAAGAACAAAAAGTAAATAAATAAAGTTAAAGATTGGATAATGTTCCTCTCCCCAGCCCAGTTGGTCCCATGTGGTTTGGCTTGTGTCTTCTTTTGGGAGGTCACAGGTTCGAAACCAAGCTGCGGCATTTCGGGGGGAGGAAGTCCCAATGATGGATCGTTCCTACCGAGACATGGTGCGGTCTTGAGGGCAACCCGGTTTTACCCAGCTGTTACCCCAGCGAGTCTCTCGTGTGAGGGCAGTATGGTTTTCGGGCGAAGGTCAGCTTGCGCAACGGCCGGGCCCGATCGAACATCGCGTTCGAAAGAGCGGGGCTGACGGGGGATTGTCTTCGACATGAACCCGGTGACCAATAAGTCCTGTACATAGAAAGTCACCCTTAAAAAAAAGATTGGATAATGTAATTTTTTACGATCACGTCAAAAGATAATTGTCACGTTACTATTACTACCACACAATGATGAGCTCTCACTTTTTTTCATCTATCCATCACCCAATTAAATGATATTAAAATTAATAAAAATTAAAACAGTTAAAACAAAAGTTTGTCATCTATTGTCACTTGTCAGGCTCCCACGTCCATTTCTTTCACGTCGTGAGAGCACAAACATTGTAAGGGTGTCCGGGGCACTCCCCTAAGAAGGGAGTCCCCTCTCTTACGCACCACCAACCAGCTAGTGCCACGTCAACTCCCCTCTTAAACTCCCCTAACACCCCATTTTGATGGCGACACTCCCCTCTTAACTCCCCTTGTTTTTTTATTCAAAAGAGTAAAATGCAATTTGCGTCCCTGTGGTATGTCCCAAACATCAGGTTGAGCCCCTAAAAACAATTTTTTGCATTCTGAGCCCCTGTGGTATTCATTTCATAACACTTTGAGTCCCTGCCGTCAGGTTGACTGTTAGAGGCAGGGGTAAGACCGTCTTTTTGCATATAATAATAACACTTTGCGTCCCTATGGTATGAGTGAAATATCAACCTGAGCCCCTAAATTCTTTTCTTGGTTTTTTTGTTAAGAAATCTAATAATTAAATTTATACTATATTTAACAAATTATTAAAGCCTAAATTGTATATTAAATGTAAACTTTTTATACATACAATACAGAGACAAAACGTCATACCAACTTCGTAGAGTTGACGGAACTTACAGACTCGATAACAAAAGACCGTAACATACAATACAGAGACAAAACGACATATGACCACAACGTCATACGACCACAAGCAATTGTGGATTTTTACTGACGGGTGCACTTCGGGAAGCTGATCCAGATATGAATGAATATAACCCCAATGTATCTAATTACATATCTGCCACTTGGGTTATATTCATTCATATGAATGAATATAACCCTAGTGGTAGATATGTAATTAGCGAGCTTTGGAATTTCAAGGAAAATCGAAGAGCTCCACTAGGGTTATATTCATTCATATCAATCACTTCCTTATGTGCACCGCATCTTCTAGGAGGTTGTCAAGTGTTCTCGGCTTCGTAGTTGGTGTTTTGCGTATCTTTACATCCGCAGCCATTCTGTACAACAAAACACATTCAAACCAAAACACATTCTGTACAACAAAAATCACAACAAAAATCAAACCAAAAATCCATTCAACCCTAAACCCACAAGAATCTGTACAAACCAAACCAAAACACATTTTGTTGATACCCTAAACCCAAAACACATTCAAACCAAAACACATTCTGTACATCCGATCAGTTCTTAATACTCAGTTGATACCATAAACCCTAAACACATTCAAACCAAAACACATTCGAATGAGGAACACATTCGAATGAAACCGAAAATCAATAACACATTCAAATCATCAAATCAAAACCAAACCCTAAATAATCAAACCAAAAATCCATTCAAAATCCATTCAAATCATCAAATCAAAACCAAAATACCCAAATAACTGTTTTTCACCGAATATAAACACATTCAAAACCCAACCCTAAACCCTAACCCCTCTGTTTTCACCCTCTGCTCTGTTTTTCACAATATAAACACATTCAAAATCAAACCCAAAATCAAACCCAAAATCTGTTTTTCACCCTCTGTTTTTCATCGAATGTAACCCAGAATCAAACCCAGAATCAAACCGAGAATCAAACCCAGAATCAAACCCAGAATCACCCTCTATTTTTCACAAATATAAACACATTCAAAATCAAACCCAGAATCAACCCAAAATCAAACCCTAAATCAACCCAAAATCTGTTTTTCACCCTCTGTTTTTCATCGAATGTAACCCAAAATGAGGATGAAGATGAACCTGATTTGTTCGATGAAGATAATCTGTTCGATGTTCGATGAAGGTGATGAAGATGATATGTTGATCTCTTCGATGATGATGATGATCTTGGGAGTTGGGAGAGCTCTTGATGATGATGATATTGGGAGTTGGGAGAACTTTGTCGAGACTGTTGATGATGATAATGAAACTGGTGAACATTTAAGTGTAAATATTAAAGGGTGGGGGTATTATGGACTTTTCACAACTGGCAAACGGTCAAACTGACGGAAGACTGACGGCAGGGACTCATACTGTTATGAAATGAATACCACAGGGGCTCAGAATGCAAAAAATTGTTTTTAGGGGCTCAACCTGATGTTTGGGACATACCACAGGGACGCAAATTGCATTTTACTCTATTCAAAAAGAAAAAAAAGAAAAATTTTCATTGGTTGGAAAAGTGGGTGGCCCACCTTCTCTCTCCTCCTCTCTTCGGTGCATCCTCCCCCAAATTGGTCCCCTAACTCACTCACCTAATGGATGGCGGCGGTGTTCCCATAAGGTGACTTGGGTCACCGATGAGGTCCCCGTTTGGTGCCCCGGACACCCTAATGGTTTCACCAATTTTTAGTGTCACGTCATACTTTTTAGTCACATTATTTTCACGTAGGCATGAGCTCTCATTTTTTTTTTTTTTTTTCATTTTTAGTGTGTAATAGTTTCACAGCTAGGAGTTGCCCACAAAGTCCAAAATTCCTAAGATTGTAAAAAGTTATAAAACACCGTAATGGCAACCATAAAACACGGTCATGCTGTGTTTTGGATGATAAGACTTTGATTATCGAATGACTAATGGTAGTGTGTTTTTTGATGATTATCATGTTGTGTTTTATATTTATAGTTCTATGATGGTGTGTTTGAAGAGTTTATGTATTGTTTGGGTTTGAATACGGTGTTTTAATAATTTTCATTCTGTTATTTGTGAGTGTTTGGTGTATTTTATGGTTGAAATTGTGATGTTTTATGACTTTGTACACTTTTTAGGAGTTTTAGAATTTATAGGCGAACCCCACCCGTAGTTTCATAAGTTTTAATTATACACTGTATATTAAAATAATATTTAACTTATATAAATAAATGAAACTTAAAAATAAAGGTTACACCATGGGTAATTTTTTCATGGTTAAAAAACAAAGTTGAGGTGATATGTATTTTTTATTGTGTGGGATCAAATCAAGCTAAAAATCGGATTTTGTATAAGAATCAAGATGAATATACTAAAAAATATATAACTTGAAAACCCTTGATTGATTTGTAAAATATGAATACAATTTAGCCCCGAAATCTCTCTCTAAAATGTGTTACCTAAACCCTAATCATCTCTATCTATTTATAGCCCAAACCACTTAGGCTAATTATATTTAGGTCCCTAGATATAATAACTTACCAAAACTATCACTAAACATGAAAACTAATTAACTAAGATGATAAATATATTTTGTCTTAACAAAATATATTTAATTAACCGAAGCAATATAATTATTAGATGTTGAACTTCCACACGCCAATTCTTTCTTCGATCTTCTAGTGTCGACTTGTGCGTTGACTCTAACTTGTTGGCGTTTACTTTGTTGACTTGATTCGTTGATAATATTAGACTATACGTTTTAGACCCAACAATCTCCTCCTTAGGTTAATGTTATCAAACTCTTGTATCATCCTGTTGTGATCTTCAATTTAGCAAGCTTGAATCTCAATTTTAGATCCAACAATCTTCCTCTAGAATGATGCTTTCCAAATTTTCTTTGAAAATCTTTTCTTTCATATTTCTCTTTAAAGACTTTAATCTGACAAGCTCCCCCTTTTTACATGCATCATCTTTGACTATCAAGAACGAACTTTTTCCAACTCTCTTTAGTTTGAGTGATTCAGGAGACGTAGGAGGAGGATTCCTAGCTCAAGATCTTCTGCAATCTTGAGGAAACAGGTGCTCTGTTCTGGTATCTTGCTTAATAGATGATTGACCATCATTGTTGCAAGTAGTCGAAGGAACCTATTCACAAACATAAACACAACTCCAAATTTTCTTTTAGACTGATTCAAAGTACAAACAAAACCGTATTCATCTGTAGTGTGCAATCGAATGAGTATCCCAAGTGGTTTGAGACACAATCGATGTGATATGGAAGACTTAGAAAATCAATACATAAATCAAAATATCTTTGAATTTTAGTTTTTTTTTTAATTTTTAAAAACTTCCAACCTTTGAGATATATAATGGATCTGAGATCATACCGACTTGAAAAGTCTAGTCACACTTCAACTTTCTTCAGGATAGCTAGCTACAACTCAAGAACGATTGCTAGTATGTTTGTCCGTTTAAATCCATGCACCATTCTTTCAACATATGTTCGGTGATTAATTATCATGTTTTGGGTAAACTTAGGATGAAGCTAGTGGACCCCACACGTGTTCGGTTAAACTTTTATGTCCTCATGGTTTTTTTAGATGACTACATTAACAACGTTAAGATAGTATATACTAGGTGATGAGAGCTCCAGATCTATGTTTCCATAAGCAGAGGAAATGACCACTTTAAATCAGATGATGAAAGCTTCAGGTCTATGTTTCCATAAACAGAGAAGATTACCATTTGATTAGAGAGCATAACTAATAAAATATTTACTTGATATATGTACGTGCTTTGGCGTATCTTTTATTCCTATTGCACGATACTAACATTGCGTGTCTTTTTGCTCTTTTTGTATGAACGCACACATTGGTGTCTTTTCAATATATATATATATATATATATATATAGGACAAAGATCAGTTAGGAACCACCCCTTATTGCGAGAACCGCGAGAACCAGTGTGAACACAAACAGTAATTCCTAAAAAAATCTAAAAAACACCCAAAATTTTTTTTTTATTTTTTTACTATTTTTTTTGAAAAAATCGCAATATTTTGTTAATAAAAAAAATAAAAAAAAAATTTCAAAAAAAAAAATATTTTTTTTTTCGAGTAACAGTTATCCATGCACATGTGCATATGTATCGTTTCTTTGTCAAATTCCGTAATTCATTACAAATAATAGTCAATTGCACTTTCATTTACACTACCACGTGTAATACACTACTTTTTACGTTAACAATGTTAGAAATGCACATGTGCATTTATATGTATTAACAGGAAATAAGGTGTTTTGGTACACTACTTTCTCTTTCATCTATCATTCCATCCATAATACACAAGCATGCACATGTGCATTTTTGTCATTTCTTTGACAAATTCCGTAATTCATTACACATATTAGACAATTGCATTTTATTTACACTACCATATGTAATACACTACTTTTTACATTACCAATATTAGAAATGCACATGTGCATTTTATATGTATCAACATTAAATAAGGTGTTTTGGTACACCACTTTGAATACACTTTCCTTTTTCATCTATCATACCATCCATAATACACTACCATTACCTTCTACCATCCATAATACAATACCATTACCTCCTACCATCCATAATACAATACCATTAACAATATTTTCACTTTAATACATGTATGTAAACACCATTTATACCATCCAATCAACATATTACATAAAAAATTGACAACTATAACCAAACCATCAACCACTAGATATAACTAACCAAAAAACATGTATATGAGCCTACTTCTCCATTCAAAATCACAAACTTTTTGTAACAAAACACGTTATATCATGGTTATACCTAATTATGCACATGTGCATTTTGAATTTTGGTAATGTAAAAAGTAGTGTATTACTAATAGTATTGTAAATTAAAGTTCAATTGTCTATTCCTAATAACGTATTACTGAATTTGTTGAAGTAATGATACATATGCACATGTGCATGGATAACTGTTACTCGAAAAAAAAAAGTTTTTTTTTTTTTTTTTTTTTTTTTTTTTTTTTATGGTAACGAAATATAGCGATTTTTATTAAAAAAATATTAAAAAAAAATAAAAAAAATTTTTGAGTGCTTTTTTGATTTTTTTTAGATTTTATGTTGTGTTCACATTGGTTCTCGCGGTTCTCGTAATAAGGGTGGTTCTCGCATGAACCTTACCCTATATATATATATATATGCACAACTTTGTGTGTCTTTTGTGAAAACCTAAATCTATTCTCGCAACCCCTTTGGACATAATACGTTCATGCAATCCTGCAACAAGTTGAGTATCCATATTATCTTACGATCTTTATCTTTATCACCAAGATGCAGTTTACTTGTCTGAAATGTTGAATCTACGGACATGTCCGTTAACTTGGAGTCATATCTTCCATCAGATACTATTCATGTGAAGACATAATCAAGTTAGTTCCTATCATTTCTCATATAAAATCTAGATTATTTTGTAATAATTACATTTCATGGTCTAGAAAGTGTTGGGGAATTTCAGTTTGCCGGATGATCAGAGAGGCGTGATGTCACTCTCAGATCAAATTATTTCGGTAGTTCACCCGAATAATTCAATCGGATACAACTTTGATTTTGAGAAAATGAACCAGTGTATGTGTTTGCGTGAATTTTTTAAACCAGAGGATTGTGACCAAGAAAACTGTCTACGAAAATGGGATCTTTGGGGGTGTAACTGCCTAGTGGTAGTTATCTCGATTTTCAGACAAAATTACCAAAAAACTGCCATTTTTTGTCATTTCGAAAATGTGACAAATTCCAGAAAATAAAATTTTCTGATGCAGTTATCTCGACCCCAGTCACGGGCTCTGCCCCTTGGACCCTGCTCCCAGGGGCGCTGCCCCCTTGGAACCCCCGTAGAGTACGGGCTCCGCCCGTACACTTCGAATTATAATAACTCAAACAAGCGTGTACTCCCGCACCTCCTAACTTGCTTTATGTGTATTATTATTCGCTTTGATTACCAAGTCAATCCCCGATTACACTAAAATATCTAACAGAAAGTATTTTAATACTCCCCTAAAATTTTACTTTTTTACAACCATTTACTAAAAAATGAAAAATTATAAAACATGTATTTATGAAATAAAGTATTCAATATCCAACTAATCATTGCCCATTGGGTGCTTTTTTTGAAGTAGTCAATACATATATTGAGTTCAAAGCCCATACAGCACATCATCTTTCAAAGATGACCGGCCATTAAAGACTTCTCTAGAAGGATAATCAACTTTCTGTCAATGGTTTTCAGCTGAAGAATTGATCAAAACAACAAGGTATCTGCGAATTGTTCTCTTTTTTCTATATCTTATCACCCAAAACATGAATTGGTGATCACATTTATGATATATATAAATATATGTAATTGATTTAATAAAATCATCACAAAATCGAAAGATTTTGGGTTGGTGAAGAAAACAATGGGAGAAGATTACTTTCATCTCAGAGGGAATTTATTAAACACTTTCTCAGCATTAACCATGAACGAATTCTTTGAAGAAGAAGATGTTTTACAACAAATTAAAGAACAAGAACAAGAGATTATAAAGTTGAGAAAACACCTGGCTGAATATGCAGTCAAAGAGGCTCATATTCAAGACGAGAAGCGTGTTCTTGCAACGTGCATTGGTTTAATGCACAAGGCGATTGATCAGCAAGAACAAGACCTTGTTGAAGCAACCGCAAAAGCCATTGCGTATAGACAAGATATAATTGAAGAGAATATACGCGTTGGATACGCGCTACAGGTAGCGCAAGAAGAAAGGTCTATATTTGTATCATCTTTAGTACCTTTTCTTGTTGATCAGTCTATTCATCCTGCAGCTCTTGATGCGGTTTCAGTTGTTAGTAGTTTGAGGATTTTGTTTAAGCATAATAAAGAAAGACTCAATATAGCTGAAGAAAAACTAAGGGATTATGCCGATTATCAACATCAACCGCAGATTTTGCATCCTTATAGGAAAGAGGTGTCGTTTAAAGATTCACCACAGCGCGAATGGACACATGCAAGCTTTTCTCCATCGCCAGAAACAGTTCATATGGGTGTTGAGAGACAGAAGAATGAAGAAGATGTAGTCAACTCTCATTATTTACCGTCGATTCTTGAAGAAGACCTTGAACAAGATCAAGAACATTCTTTTTCACATCAAGAAGATGATTATTCAGATGAAGATGATGATGATGATGATGATGATATTGATGATGATGATGATGGGTATGATGACTTTAATACTAACAAGCCGCCTCCTACGATAGAGGGTTTGCAGATTTTAGGGGAGCCTTTTCCGGGAAATGAGATTCAAGCGAGTGGGTACTCAAAAAACGGGACGACACATTGTGGGTTTGAGTGGGTTCGTCATTCGCAAGACGGGTCATTTATCTACATAGAAGGTGCAAAACAATCCGTGTATACCGTTACAGCAGATGATGTAGATCATTATCTTTCTATTGAAGTTCAACCGCTTGACGACAAACAAAGGAAGGGTGATGTGATAAGATGCTTTGCAAATGACCACAAAAAGATCACTTGTCATCCGGATATGATTCGTGAGATTGAGAGAACGTTAACTGTAGGTCACGTGAGTTTTAAGTTGGATGTTTGGAAAGGATTTTCTGACACATGGGAACCAGCAGTTTTGGAGATTAATAAGAGTGGTTATAGCATTAAGTTCTATGGACTGAACAATGGTGTTGTAGTTGATAGCAGGTATACTCCAAAGACGGTTATTAGTATACCAGAAGAAGCACCATTAGAGTTTGCAATACGCGGTCCTGGTGACGTTGAGCAGTATTTGTGTGCGGATTATGATTCAGCCGACGTTTGTTGCTCAAGAGATACAATTGTCCTAACAATGAGATTATTTGTCAAACTAGCGGTTGACAAACAGCTAGGGAAGAAGAAGAAGAAGAGAAGGGTTTTGTTCTTCAAATAAGTTGTATGGTGTATATTAGTATATATGTATGATCCTTTTGGACATGAATTGATTGTTGTTTCCTTCATTCATATCTACCTTTTGTAAATAACATATATATACATCTTTTGATTGGTAAAAATCAAACCATTCCATGAGATTTTTTCATTTTAGGCATATTACTTGGTGGAGATTTTGCAGCCATAAACTGTGACATATGTTTACAATCAAAATCGCTAATATTGGTAAACCCCGCCAAAGTTAAAATAGGGCGAACCACCTATGGCTGTTTATCACAACATGAAGTCTGTTTTCCCGTTTTCATTCATATTTTATAGGCCACATACTTCGGATGAGCCGTTTTAAGTTGGGTCATTTTCTAGCCCACTTGCTTTTATCTAGTTGCTCCAAATATAAGTCTGTCAATTCTTGTATCAGCTCTGTGAAATATAATATTTTAACTAATGCTCTCTTTGTCTCCTCCAATTCATGAATTTTTCATGTGAGGGCCTGATAAGTTAAGATTTAAGGTCATGACCAATGAAAGAAAGGAGAGGTGTGGTTCTTTTCTGCACAGTTTTATGCCTTTTCCTCTTCTTTGACATTTTAGTTTGACTTGGACTTATTCAAGTTCATCACTTCTTGTCCTTTTGTTAGTTTAACATCATGAATTCTTCTTTTATTAGTTTGACAATATCTTACTTGTACAAATAGTTGTTCGATGAGATCATCAAACATGATTAGAACCTTAAAATAATTCAAGTCAATGTATCATATCCTTTTATACACATATAACAATTAACAACAAACACAAACAAAACCAAGTGGTAATTTATATTTGAGGGTTTTTGTATTTTGATCTTTCCAAATACAAGTTGTATTTTGTTATGAAAATGTCAATGATTCCATGGTAACATGGTTGAGTCATCCTGTTTTTCCCCTCACATCCAGGTTCAAGTCCCACCCATTGCACTTTTGGTGAGGCACTGTTCTGTCTAGGGGTGTTAAGGACTTTTTATCCAATTGAACGTTGACAGCGTGGGCCGTTTTGTAACGAACGACCTTCTGGCCTTAGTGGGACCAACCTTACAGTTGGGAAGTGCGATTAGTCGATGTGATAATTTGTCGTTCAAAAAAAGTTTTTGTTTTAAATTTTTTTTTAACAAGATAAAATTTCGAATCATCAGGGCAAATTACATAAAAATAGTAACATAAAAAACTTTGGTCTAATTTGAATTATTCTAAAGTGTATTTTTTTTAAATGATTTGTATCTATTTTATAAGTATTTAATGTATATTGGATTAATTTCTCAAAAGGAGGTTAGAGGGTGTGAAATGAAATTGACATTGATGGAGGGGTATCTTCTACCCTGTTTAAGAGTTAGAGATGAACCTTTTACACCTATGGAGATCTACCATTGCAGAAGTGTTATGAACGAAGAAAAGTTGATCTAGCTCGCGGGATAAGTAAATTAGCAATAGTGGAACCAAAAGTTTATAACAGCGTCACAACAAAATATTTATATTCACTTCAACTACTATACATCATCATCATCATACTCAGTAAATCCCACCAATAGCAAAGCAAAGGTAGGGTCTGAGGAGGGTAAGATGTAGACAGCCTTACCTCTACCCCCGTAGGAATAGAGAGGCTGCTTCCAGTGAGACCCCCGGCTCGAAAGAGAAGTTGTCTGTCAGACAACCATGTAACCATGCCAGACCCATTAGATGGGCTGGCAACGATCCTCTACTGAGCCATGGTCAAGACCATGAGCTCTGTTAATCACGCTCTAGTTACATGGTCATGGCTCATCAACCAGACATGGGTTTCTGTCTTCTTAGGAATCAAGAATACAGAGGTACGAGCCTATAGAACAGATCCTGTTCAAGTAAGGTCGTACTTCAACTACTATACACGTAATAATAATTTAAAGGGTCAAACTATAAAAGAAAATGACACATTAATACTACAATTAATAGAATTTCTAGTGATATTTGCTAAGTATTAATTAGGTCCATTTGTAAGTGATAAATAAGGTGATCAGGCCAGCATGTGTATTAGGTCAAAATCCATCGGGCCAAAACATTGTTCTGCTTAAAATAAGAAGGCCAAATGAGTTCACCTCAATATAAGTTCACCCGCTATATTTGTTTGATGCCAGCCAGTGGCCACATAGGTGGCTAAGAGAGTCGTGGAAGCGATCGATACATGTAGGTGACGGTAGAGGTGGTGACAATGGAGGTATAAAAAGCGTCTGGTAGCTGGCACAGTGATGGTAGTAGAGGTGATAACGACAATCTAAGTGTATTCTTTTTCCCATTGCCACTTATTCATTTATTATACTTTCTTATTTTTCAACCTAGTATAATATGAGAGAAAATACATATTAGCCAAATTGACACAAAAGAAATATATATGTTGGAAAAATAGGTGAAAATAACATTTTTTACAAATATAGGAAAATGATTTTTTCCTATTTTGGACTAAAAATAAATATAATAAAATGAGCGGGTTTTATATATTTATTTGTGGGTTTGTGTTCTATGTTGGGAGACCTTCGCAACGAACTAAACCACGTTCAAAACGGAGCTAAGATGAATGAGATATCGATGCTCAAAGTTGGGTGTTTGGAACATTCAATGCTGAAACAAAAGGGAAAGTAACACCTTGTCCCACATCGGATGAGAGATGAAACTTAAAGGGGTATTTAAGTGGGAACTCTCCATCCTTATTGATTCATAGGAGCACTCACTAGTGTACTCGCGAAGGGTGCGGAGCACCCTAACTTGCTTACGCTCGCGCGCGCGTGGCGTGGGCGATGAGGCGCAATGTGGCGCTTTGAGCATGGGCAATCCTCTAAGGGCGCGAAGGGTAAGGCGAAAAAGGACGAAGAGAAAGCTAAGGCTAGCAAACTTGGACCGAAGAAAGGGGTTGTGAAAAAGAAACCTCCAACGTTCCAAGGGACTTGTTACAACTGTGACGAGCCGGGGCATCGGGCTAACAAATGCAAGAAACCAAGCGTGAGCGCGCGCACATGGTGGATCACATGGTGGATGAGGGTGAAGGGAGTGGTTAAACAGGTGAAAGTGGCAAACTTCAAAATGGACCAATCAGAGTGTGCCATGTCAGCAAGTGTGAAGAGTTTAAACTTTGGTGAAAAGTGTTGGCATTGGTTAAACACTTGAAAGTGGTAAACTTTTTTTTTTCATTTAAAAAAAATATATATAAAGTCAACATTACACACATCACCTTTGTCCCCCCAAGTTTGTCGATCGGCATGAGGTTACCGATTTCCATGTTTTACCGCGCGGCAAAGGTGGCCGGCGGCGGTGTTGCCGCTCGGCAAACACCTTTACCGATGAGAATGCCGATCCACTCCCTTCACCCTGAAGACGGAATGCCTTTGGTGGCAATGATTTCCGACAAAACCGCAATGTTGGATGAGGTCAATGCTGTGACCAACACTCCAAAAGGGTGGTGGATTGATATGGGAGCGACCCGTCATGTGTGCCCAGACAGGAGCCTCTTTACCACCTTCAAGGAGCTTGCGGGAGATGAGAAGCTGTACATGGGAAATGCAGCAGCCACCGCGGACATCAAGGGTGAAGGAACGGTGATTTTGAAGTGGACTTCAGGGAAGGAGCTCACTTTAAGCAACGTGAAATGCAGCCACCGCGGACATCAAGGGTGAAGGAACGATGATTTTGAAGTGGACTTCAGGGAATGAGCTCACTTTAAGCAACGTGTTATATGTTCCAGACTTGCGCAAAAGCCTAGTCTCGGGATGGTTTCTTAATAAGTTTGGATTTCGTTTAGTTTTTGAGAGCGATCAATTTGTACTTACTAAACGAGGAATGTATGTAGGCAAGGGCTATGCCCAAAATGGTATGTTTAAATTGAATGTAATGGCAGTCAAGAAGAACATGAATAAAATTGCTACTACTTCTACTTGTATGCTTGAGTTTTCTAAATCGAATAAATGGCATGGTAGATTAGGTCACGTAAATTTTAATTCAATACGCCGTTTAATCAATTTAAATTGTATACCAACATTCCATATTGATTCACACTATAAGTGTGAAACTTGCGTTGAATCCAAACTTACAAGATCATCATCGAAATCGGTTGAACGAATAACCGAACCCCTTGACTTAATTCACACCGATATTTGTGATTTAAAAGCGGTACCCACAAGAGGTGGAAATAAGTACTTCATCACGTTTATTGACGATAGTACTAAATATTGCTATGTATATTTACTAAAAAGTAAAGATGAAGCAATAAGTAAATTTATCTTGTATAAGAATGAAGTTGAGAATCAACTTCAAAAGAAGATAAAAGCTTTGCGAAGCGACCGAGGAGGCGAATATGTTGCACCTTTTGCCGATTTATGCGCAAAAAGTGGCATTGTACATGAGTGTACACCTCCTTATTCTCCACAATCAAATGGCGTGGCGGAACGAAAGAACCGCACATTGAAAGAAATGATGAACGCCATGTTGATAAGTTCAGGGGTGAGCCAGGAAATGTGGGGGGGAAGCCATTCTCTCGGCTAATTATCTTTTGAACAAGATACCACTCAAAAAGAGAGACGAAACTCCATATGAGTTATGGAAAAGGAAGAAGCCTTCATACAAATACTTGAAAGTGTGGGGGTGCCTAGCAAAGGTGATTGTACCACCTCCTAAGGCTCTTAGGATAGGACCCAAAACTGTTGATTGCATGTTTATTGGGTATGCGCATCAAAGTAGTGCACATCGCTTTCTTGTACACGAGTCCAAGAATCCTGATGTACACGTAAACACTATCATGGAGGTGAATCCTAACGTTGTTTCTTACTTTGAAAATGTGTTTCCTTTGAGAAGACAAACACATGCAACGTCATCTACACCTACGTTTGAAGTAGGTGAAAGCTCATCTAGACGAGTTGATGAGGTAGTTCATGATAAGACACATGAACAACCTGAGGTTGAAGAAAGTGACCGTAGGCGAAGCAAAAGGCCAAGGGTTGAAAAATCCTTCGGTCCAGACTTCGTTAGCTATATGGTTGAGGGCGAGCCTAATACATATCGCGAAGCGGTTTCTTCTTCAGAAGGACCTCAATGGAAAGAAGCAATAAGGAATGAAATTGATTCTATATTGCAAAATCATACTTGGGAGTTAGTAGATCTTCCACCTGGTTGCAAACCACTTGGATATCGTTGGATATTCAAAAGGAAGATGAAAACTGATGGAAGTATTGATAAATACAAGGCTAGGTTGGTGAATAAGGGATTTAGACAAAAGGAAGGTCTAGATTACTTTGATACCTACTCGCCTGTGACGCGCATAACCTCGATTAGATTGGTTCTTGCTATAGCGGCTTTAAGAAATTTGGAAGTTCACCAAATGGATGTTAAAACCGCATTTCTAAATGGCGATTTAGAAGAAGAGATTTACATGGAACAACCTGAAGGTTTCTCTGCCCCAGGTCAAGAGGGTAAAGTATGTAAACTCGTCAAGTCTTTGTATGGCTTGAAGCAAGCGCCAAAACAATGGCACCAAAAGTTTGATCATGTCATGATTGACAATGGTTTCAAAATAAATGAGTGCGACAAATGTGTTTATTTCAAAGACACAAATGAAGGTTATGTGATTTTATGCCTTTATGTAGACGATATGCTTATCATTGGGAGTAATGATAAAATTATCAAAGCTACTAAAAGCATGTTGAAAGCGAGATTTGACATGAAAGACATGGGTTTAGCGGATGTGATTCTTGGAGTAAAGATCATAAGAACCCAAGAAGGCCTTGTGTTAAGTCAATCTCACTATGTGGATAAAATTCTTGAAAAATTCAACTCGGGAGATACGAGTGTAGCTCGAACTCCAGTTGATACCTCCCAACATCTCAAGAAGAATGAAGGAGATTGAGTTGCTCAGTTAGAGTATTCAAGAATTATTGGCAGTCTAATGTATCTAATGACATGTACTAGACCCGACTTGGCTTACGCGGTGAGTAGGCTAAGTAGATACACCAGCAATCCGTGCGCGGATCATTGGAAAGCTATCACGAGGGTGCTTAAATACATAAGATACACAAGAGATTATGGACTGCATTATACCCGACAACCAGCAGTGATCGAAGGATATACTGATGCAAACTGGATATCGGATAATAAAGATTCCAATGATCAACAAGTGGTTACGTGTTTACACTTGGAGGAGCTGCTATTGCTTGGAAGTCTTCTAAGTAAACGGTGATAGCAAGATCCACAATGGAATCCGAATTTATCGCCTTGGATAAGTCAGGCGAGGAGGCGGAATGGCTACGTCAATTCGTGGAAGATATTCCAAGATGGCCAAAGCCTTTGCCAACCATATGTGTACATTGTGATAGCCAATCAGCGATTGGTAGAGCTCAAAGCTTGATGTACAATGGCAGATCAAGGCATATGCGACGTAGGCATAACACGATACGACAACTACTCTCAACGGGTGTTATCATAATTGATTATGTGAGATCAACGGATAACATTGCGGACCCGTTTACAAAAGGCTTAAGCAGAGAGTTAGTAGAAACGTCGTCAAGAGGAATGGGACTAAAGCCCGTGGTAAATGGGAATATGAGGGAAACCTAACTTAGTTGACTGGAGATCCCAAGATCTAAGTTCAATAGGACAACTTAATCATATTACCAAACGGACTCACTTTGGGGGAGTACCCCAAACTAAATAAAAGGGAGTTATAAATACTTCCTAGTCCATTCCAATCAGTGACATTGAAGTGAGGCTAAGCATATTAAGGTTAACGATTTTGGGAAATCAAATAACCATGATGCTTTTAATGATTCAGAGGAATCACCTATGTTAGAGAGAAGTAGGGTCGCTTTAAATGGATTTGTGTGGTGCGCAAATCCTAGAGCTCTCGCAGAACCAGGCTAGTGTTCCAGGACCATAATAGGACACGGCAATGAGGAGTTGGCGAAACCAGGGAGAGTATTGTGTGAAGTGTATTGTCATTTACATAAATGGGGGTATGTTCAAGGACATCGCGTCTACACACCGCTAGTAAGCTAAGTGCGCTTCACAAAAGAAGGTTCAAATGTGACAACCAACCTATCTTGCAATACTCAACTGTCGAAGTTTATCGTTGAAAAGTGTAAGGAAAAGATCCATTTCCATACATGTGGGGGATTGTTGGAAATTTGATGAAAATAGCATTTTTTTCATGTGGGGGATTGTTGGAAAAATAGGTGAAAATAGCATTTTTCACAAATATAGGAAAATGATTTTTTCCTATTTTGGACTAAACATAAATATAATAAAATGAGCGGGTTTTATATATTTATTTTTGGGTTTCTGTTCTATGTTGGGAGAGCTTCGCAACGAACTAAACCACGTCCAAAACAGAGCTAAGATGAATGAGATATCGATGCTCAAAGTTGGGTGTTTGGAACATTCAATGCTGAAACAAAAGGGAAAGTAACACCTTGTCCCACATCGGATGAGAGATGGAACTTAAAGGGGTATTTAAGTGGGAACTCTCCATCCTTATTGTTTCATGGGAGCACTCACTAGTTTACTCGCGAAGGGTGCAGAGCACCCTAACCCGCACTCGCACTCGCTCGCGCGCGCGCGTGGCGTGGGCGATGAGGCGCTTTGATGGCGCACTTTGCACTTCGCCCGCTTGAGAGCCGCCTTTGTATTTTTGACCACGTACGCGTGGTGGATCTCATGGACTGCAGGGACCAAGTGGAATGCAGGTTCGAAGCGCGTGACGTGGCAGTCCGCGCGCGGGTATACGTGGCACGAAGGCGCGCGGTAGCGCATGGTGCATAGGTCCTGAGGTGTCGTGCGCGGCGCACCAAAGTGAGCCAAAACGGCGCGACTGTGTGGCGTGCTCGTAGAGGCTCACAGGTGACGTGGCACACGCGCGCATGGACCTGAGTCAGTGAGGCGCACGCGCGCATGGCTGTGAGCCAAGAGGACGCACCGCGCATGGGCGTGCACACCTGGGCGCGCGCGCACCAGTGTGGCTTGTGCGCGCGCACGCGTAGAAGCTTCCAGCATTGAATGACAGTGCAGTTTCAGTCCAGCTTCGTAACTGACGAGTTAACAGGCTTTGACTGAGAATTAAATGACGTATTAAATTGCATTGAAGACGTTTAATGCAATTTAAACCTCTCTTTAATTCTATTTTGACTGTTTCAACTTAGGAGCTGTATAAATACAGCTCCATACCCAGATGCAGAAGATACCAGCAACACAACAGCATACACCACTTTCTCTCTAGAATTTCCTGATCTCTTTCTTGCAGTTCTCAAGGTAACCTTCGGGTTGTAGGCGAACTCCGGCAGTACTACTGCTCCGGCTGTTGTACCCTGGGAAACAAAACGAGTACTCTTGGGAGACTCGGAATTTGTTTTAAGGGAAGCGTGTTGAACACGTGACTCAGCCCCTCTGTTTCTACCCCATTCTTGTATTTTGTTTTATTTCAGTTGTAATAGTATTGTTTTTCTAGCTTTCTTTGTATTGTAATCATTAATAAAATTTATTTTTATTTTATTACGCGAATGGCTCCTACAATATATATATATATATATATATATATATATATCTAGGATAGGGATCCGTTAGGAACCCCCTTTATTGCGAGAACCGCGAGAACCAGTGTGAACACATGGCAAAATTGTAATTATGTGATATTTATTACAAAACACGCTCCCCTCTTCTCATCACTTTGTTCACAATCTACAGCTTTTAATTAGGGTTTCATTCATCAGATCAGATTGTTGTATACATTGCATATCAGATTGTTGTATACATTGACGAAGACGGCCGACGGCGTTCACGTAACTCACCGGAGTTAACGGCGGCGACATCCAGACACGGTGTTTTCGGCGGCATTCACAACGAACAACCCACCATTTACACGCTCTACATGGCATCCCCTGATTCATCACGTGTCGATCCTCACACATATGATGTTCCTCCTCATACAGTCACTGATAATCCTCCTCATACATCTGATGTTCCTCCTCATACAGTCTCTAATGTTCCTCCTCGTACATGGCATCCTCTGTTGGTCCATCTTCTTATAATACAGTTGATAGTCACAAGATACCTACAAATACAGAACATCAAGAGTTGCAATTCATTCAGTTTGTGACTAAAGGTATTATGTTGAGTGTAAATGATGTATATACTTTGTAAATCATTATATTTACTGGAAATGATATTGTATTAATTATATGCACATGTGCATTATGTTTACTGTAAATTATATTGTATTAAATTATATGCACATGTGCATTGTGTTGAAAACTAAACTATATCGTTGATGTATGTATTCTAAACAAGTGCCTTATGGATAACTATCCAATTATGTACATAATGGCAGCAGACAAAGGGTCTTGGGTGGCGGACAACTAAAAAAAATAGGGGAGGTGAATGTGTGAGATTGGCAATGGAAGAACAAGCCAACAACCGGGGAGGCATGGGTGGAGTATATGCAGCTTTTGGTGCTGCTGAAAGACACCCGAATGAAGATGGGTCAATATGGGTGGGGTTGGCACTCGGAAAAATAAGTCGACTTTCAATGTTAAACCCGTTAGATAGGATTTGTGTGTCATAACCGTCGAGTGGCTTTGTAATGACCTGGAACGGTTGGGCTACACCTAAAGCCAATATGTTAGCATGGAAAGGCGTCGAAGGCAGGTTACCGACAAAGACAGAGCTGTAAAAAAAGGGGAATTCATATCAGCAACACATTGTGTCCGGGTTGCGGATACGAGCAAGAAACTGTTGAACACATCCTCATTTCGTGTTTGATGTCGAAAATGCTATGGTGGATGGTTGGAGCATGGCTGGGAGTAAAAGATTTTCATTCTTACTCAACAATGGAAGATATTCTCTCTTTTTCCTGGAAGCTGGATATTTCTAAGAAGAATAAAAAGGCAGTCAACTGCATAGTGATAGTTACATTATGGATCATATGGTCGAGAAGAAATGAGAAGGTATTCAAAGTCGTGAAGTGTTCAAATGCTATAAGACTGGAATAAGTTAGTGAGTGCACTCTGTTGTGGATGAAAGTTATAGCCAATATGGAGATTTTAGTGATTGAAGAGTGGTACACCAGTGGTGTGAATGTAATAGAAAAATAGGATTTTATATGTTTATTGTAAGCGTACTTCTCTAGTTCATGTCTAAAGTTATGGTTTGAATATATGGCATCTTGGTATGTTAAAAAAATGCCGTTATATATAAAATGATAATGCTCGTGTGCATTATGTTGACAATTACATTATGCACACGTGCATTATATTGACAATTACATTATGTATACATTTGAAAAATATAGGATGATAAGGGTGATGCAGACGAGAGAAGATTTCAAAAACTATTCCCAAGACATACGAGAGACGTACGTCTATTTATCGGTGAACCTGATTCAGATATTATATTACATACAATTAAACCCCAATTTGCCAACCTCAAAGACTTTTATTTTGATTACGTTATAGTTGATAACGAGCTACAATCGTTCTTAGATGTTCAACCAGAAGTCGTAAATCGACCAACCAAATTTATGATTCTTGAATTAACTATTTATTACGATAAACAAATTCCAATCAGTATTCGTTTTGATTCTGTTTTTTTAGTTTTCATGATGTGGATTATCAAATTTACGTTTTGATTATGTTTTTTAGGTGTTTTCATGTGCATTACCAAACTTAATGTATTGACAGAAAGATGCACATGTGCATACATATTTTTCTGTTTAACTCAACATGGTTATTTTATACGGAAAAAAAAAAGATGCACATGCGCAATATACGTGTTCTAATAATGCTCATGTGCACCCATACATATTTTTTAACAACATACAAGCACCGCTTTGATACGTGTATACATCGCTTTAATATACATAATACATCCTTTGATATACATAATACATCGACATATGATTACTATTTTGAATAATGCACATGTGCATCCATACATAATTTATCATATACAACTACTGTCAACCAAATATACCCACACCACATCAGTTAGCCACTTACTACTTCCCAAACAAAAAAAACAAAAACAAAAAAGAAAAAAACAAACACTACGAGTTTCATGTCCTTGAATCACCCATATATAACATCCATAACATCATATTGTCTGTTCCTTTTTCCAGTTGTTGAGCACAACCCAACATTCCTATTGCTTCAACGCCTCTTCGTCTAACATCTGCTTAACTCTTTCATATGTTAATCCATGTATTTTTTTTCCATCGATGATCTACAATGAGCATGTGTATCAACATTAATTTATGATCAACATATAAGATATCCACACGTGCATCATTATATACATGTGCATAAGCATTAAATACCTTAAGAACCTATGTTGACAAATTATGCACATGTGCATATTAACATATTCTGTCAATTTATGCACATGTGCATAACTATATATCACACAATTATACCTTATTAACATATTCCTAGATGAAATACATGTTAGCATAATTGTGCATAACTATATAGATCAAAGTCATATGCATCAACATTATCTATCTTGTTAAACTATCATTGCAAACTATGCACACGTGCATATTAACCTATTATAACAATTTATGCACGTGTGCATAACTATATAGATCACAAATTTAGTTTATTATCCTGTTATGTGTAATCATATTTTGTCAATCTATGCACATGTGCATAACTATATATCACACAATTATACCTAATCAACATGTTCTGTGTAAGCCTGTTCTGTCAGAAAATATGCACATGTGCATATCTATATAGATCACAACATTACCTAATTATCATGTTCCTTATATAGATCACAACATTAATTTATTATCTTGTTCCTTATATAGATCACAGCATTACCTTATTATCCTGTTCCTGTACGCATATCCTGTCAAAATATGCACATGTGCATAACTATAGCTATGCACATGTGCATTAACATGACATAACTTTTCAACAGTTATAATTCAGTAAAAAAAACCCTAACACTTACCAAATCAAATTTCGTGTTGCCCATCATATCTAGCATTATTCACATAACATTATTCATCAAGAAAAAATACATGAACAAACACATAACTACCACAATACATATAGTTCTATCACAACATTCGCCCCTGTTCACTCAAAAAATCATATATGTAACACAATTTTCAATAATGCAGATATGAGACAGATATAAAACGACTGCTTAAGTGTCATAATCACGTAATAACATATCTGGATCGATAATTAAGAGTTGTATTGTCATATACGACTACAAAACAAAGTGTATGAACTTGCAAATTCACAGAACAGTGCAACAACGAATCGTGATTCCGTTAGACGACATATGTTCTTCAAATTATCCCTATCTGTACAACAAACCTTGATGACTATGATCGTTTTGCCCTAATTTCAAATCGAAGATGAATGTGCGATCGATGATTATGTTCTTATTGCACTAATATCGAACATACGACGAATTTTGATGACGAACTGCTGATATTGTGGAGCGTCGAACTTGATTTTTTTGTGAATCGTTATGATGAATCGCAGATTGATGATGCTTATGGGATTGTCGGACGTGATTACTTGATAGATTGTGATTTATTTTTTGTTTGAAGTCCAGTAGTACAGGATGCAGGGAGATGAGCGACTAATTTACAAGTTTTATGTATTTACAAAATTGCCCCATGTTCACATTGGTTCTCGCGGTTCTCGCAATAAGGGTGGTTCTCGCATGAACCTTACCCTATATATAAATATATATATAGGGTAGGGTTCATGAGTGAACAATGATGTATTTGTGAACAAAATGAACTCATCCTGACCATTGATTTTGTAGATCTACATATTTTTCTTTAGTGGCAAGATTGTAATTATCTTTTGTAACTTACATGTATTTTAATAAATACAAGGGTATAATTGTATTTTTCTTTCTTCGTTTAATTAATTAAGTTTTTTTCTCTCTACTGATTTCTCTTTCCAATTAAAAGAATGTTTAATTACATTTTCTATACTTTTTTCTCACAAATTACCTAACTTAATATTTGATAATTTAAAAAAAATACAAACATTATCAAATATTGTTCCATCTAGAACACGATTAAAAATATTTAATTACATTCTCTACACATATATGTATTAAATCAATGTTTGATGAAAAGATGCATAGTGGAAACAATATGTAATAATACACAAGTGAATAAGTCTGGTATATACCCACCTGTATACACTATGTACTTGAATAATACACAGACGTATACGTATGGTATATACGGACCTGTATACACATATATACTTGAATAATACACAGGTGTATAAATCTGGTTTATACCGACATGTGGGAACAAGATTTAATAATACACAAGTGTATGAGTCTTGTATACACATATGTTAAAAAAACATAATTTAATTAGGTTTGATATTTAATTTTAAAAAGAAAATAAGAGTTTATTTAAAAAAACCATTAACCCTTCAATCTCTTATAATTAAAATAATGGAGAAATAATTAAAAATGAGAGAGAGAGAGTTAAGAGATGAGAAAATTAAGGGATCCTAATTAAATATACTTGGCTAATGTCAATTGTGACACCCCAGGAAAACCCGGAAAACCATGCAACTTAACTAGCTTCCTCAGTGAGTACGTGCTAAATTTCGGGACGAAATTTCTTTCAACTTGGGGATAATGTGACAACTCGTATTTCGAACCTATCTTTGTACCTTGATGTAACGTAAACTTTATGTGACGATGTGTATTGGATGAATTAATGGAATATTACGTTAGTGAATGTTATGTGATTATATGTGTGTTGTATGTATGTATGTATATGAAAGACCCAAGTGCACAACACTCACTCGATCGCACAAGCCCATTTGGGCTACACTTTGTATTCGGATCAATGGGCAGCCCATTGAGGGTTCGGCCCACTCTTCCTCTTTGTCGCCTAACACTAGGAGATAGGGTATACTCCTCATTTGTTTGCTAAACACTTTACACACAAACCCTAGCTCTCCTCTCTCTCTCTCACGAAACCGAAGGCAGTCACACACTCTCTCTCTCTATCGAAGATCCTTGCATTTGAATCAATCCTTGTTCCTTCTCTCTATTCGGTTAGTATGTTAACTATTGTTTTATGATTGTTTGATGTTATGTTATATATGCTCGACATGAATGATGGTGCAATGATATGATTGGTTCGAATAATATGTGATCGAGCATGAATGTATGTAATCGGCCATATACATGTTAGATCCGATTGGTTTGATGATGTTGTTAAGTATTGGGAATCGAATGCTGATTAAATCGGCTGTTATGTTTTTATGCTTGGATTGTTAGTATGATGATGTTAATCGGCAAGCATGTTATGTTCTCGGATTGTTGCATAATGATTAGGATTGAAGGTTTATATTCGGCTGAGATATATTACGATTAGAATTGATGTTTATGTGACGATGATCTTGATTAAGATGCATGTAATCGGCTGTATACTCATGAAATCGGACCAAATAATAATATTTGATAAGTTGTTGTTCATGTTTTGTTTATGTATTCATTAGGGTTTATGTGAATCAAATGATTAAAAACCCTTGTTTGATCTAATGTTAATTATGTAGGAAACTGTTAAGTTGTTAATTGATAAAATAAAAAGGAAACTTTGCAATTGGTTGCAAGATAAAAGTTGTGTAATAGATTTCCATATTATTCGAATCACTAAATCTGATCGCACAAGACCTCTTGGTGGCACAAAGAGGTCCACTCGCACAAGAGGACCTGATCGCACAAGTCCTGACCAGTCGCACAAGGTCATGATCAGTCGCACAAGATTGTTTGGTTATTTGTTAATTGGGCCGTATGTTATATGTGTTGGGCTGGGAAACAAGATTGATCGCACAAGATGGATTATTTGTCTATGTGTTGGGCCGTGTATATGCATGAAGATGTGTTGGGCTTTCTTAGTTATGGGCTGGGTTTTATTGGGCTCTAATGGACGACTCGCACAAGGCCACTAAGCTTGTGTGAGCCCAATGTTGCATGTTACCATGATACGTATGTGTTTCTTATGTGCTATCTATGTGATGCTTGTATGCACTACTTGAAACCAAAACCTGACTTGTATTGGTAACCATGTTAGGACGTGGTTGACCACTAGCTGCTAGGCTTGACCTTCTGTGTATCTGCCGAGTAAACCAAGGTGAGTTCACACTAGCCAAGGCATGGGATTCCCAGGGGTTGGGAATGGGATGGAATAACTACTCGTACAACTATTACTATTAAACAAATTACTACTGTCCTCGGTTGAAGGGCACGTACGTAAAACCTACGTACAGTTATACTTACTACTGTCCTCGGATTGAAGGGCACGTACGTAAAGCCTACGTACACGATCTTAAGACCATCACCTCTATCAAAGGAAGTCCCTCAATTATCGACTTAATCGCCGAGGCCTAGGGCGAGCGGGTCATTAGTTAATAGCGCTATTAGGTTTAACAAACCTCACACCGTGCCAGTCGGACGGGCATGTACTAATGGACTATGGGCAAAGTGTCAATGCTGATAGACATTGACTTAGGGCACCTCTTATATTTTCGTAGCAGTCGATACGCGTGGTCTTGTAACACATGGGAAGCCCCCACTAATCATCGCACGTATGCCTGGATTGACAGCAAGGATTAACGCGATACATGGTTTATAAAATGAATATATACGATTTATGAAATGAATACTTTAACCAAACAACTATCTGTGAACTCGCTCAACTTTGTTGTTGATTCGTTGCTACATGCCTTGCAGGTCATTAGGTACCCATGGGCTTACACAGGGAGGAACGGTCGTTGTGGGACATGGCGTTGTGTGCCATGCTTTAGACTTTACCTTATTCCATATTTAATATTTGCTATGGGTTTTACAAATTATGCTTCCGCTAAACAATTAACTATGCATGGGTTTTGAACACCTTTCATATTGGTTTGTTGAATTATGTTTACTTATCTACTTGTTCAATATGATTGGTGGCTTAATCCTGGTCAGTCACGCCTCTAAGCGGTGATACTCCGCGTGTGGATTTTGGGGGTGTGACATCAATCTTACCCTTTTAATCTAAAAAATGATCAAGGGCCAAGATTAGTTCACTCAGTTCACTCTCAAGAAGTTGTTCACAAATGAACCTAATCATATGTATATATATATATATATAGGGGATGGTTCAAATGAAAACCACTTTTATTGTGAAAACTCGAAAACTAACTAAAAAAAGCCTAAAAAACACACAATTTTTTTTTTCAAATTTTTTTTATAAAAATCGCTAGTTTTTATATATGAAAAAAAACTTTAAAAAAAAAAAAATTGTAGTGCACATGTGTAATACTACACATGTGTATTATTACACATGTGCACTACACAAAAAAAAATTTTTTTTTTTTGGAAATTTTTTTATATAAAAAAACCTGCGAAAATTAATATGCAAAAAAAAATAAAATTTTTGGTTTTTTTTTTGGCTTTTTTAATTAGTTTTCGAGTTTTCACAATAACTAGTGGTTTTCATTTGAACCTTCCCCTATATATATATATATATATATATATAAACGGGATCAGGAGAAAACGGCAAAAAATGTGAGAACGCATCCTGGCCCAACACGTGTCGCGGGGCATGATCAGGGTCCGAGTTGTCTTTTTAGTATTCTTCTCCTTTCATGATTTTCGCGTTTGACATGCTGCTTTATTTTTTGCGTGCAACATAATTTTGGCGTTATATAGAATTATTAATTATTTGGCGTTTTACTGTTTTTCTCAGATTTCTTCTCGTTGAATTAATTATTTTTGTGTCACATAGTTAATTTTTTGGCGTTATGGTTTTTTCCATGTCATTTTTGGCGTTTTGTGTCTTTTTGTTAATAATTGATTACCATAGATTAATATTTTATAAAACTACAATAAGACGAAAATCAAAATAAACTAATAGTCTTCCGTAGGTGGGATTACATCAGAGATGTACCCATCGCTTTGTTCATCACTTTCTTCAGATTCTTCATCGTCAAATTTCATTTTTGCGTATAACGCCATTAGCTCGTCTCTTCTTTGTTGCAACCTATTCTTGAATATCAGTGCATCCTTGGATTTTGGATCGTTTGAAGGTGCTAAATCACAGAGTTGTTCAATGATAGATAGCAACCCTGTCTTCAACATTTCTTCCATTGGCCTTGAATATTGCACCCCGTTTTTAGAAGTCACTTCAAGTGATCATTCTTTCTCATGCAATACCCAACTGCTAAGTTTTGGTATAGGAGTATCGTCAATATCATCATCATCTTCTGTCGGAAATTTTCTCTTCAGTCTTTTTATTACAGTTCTCGTTCTTTCACAATCGTTGTCCATTGAAACCCCAATGGCCAGGATATCCTTCTGAACCTTTTCATTCATTCCAAGCATGGCTTTGATTGTCCTTACCTTTACCCTTCTCCTATCAGAGAACTTTATGATGAATCGTTTCTCTTTCCTTTCAAACCTCCATGCAATAACCTTAGCCATTTTTAATTTTTAATTTTTTTTGCGTTTTGGATAATATGTGGCGTTTTAGTCAAATTTTTTGGCGTGTTTGAGCTTGGGTTCCCATGGTCTTCATTTATTGACTTTTTTCCCGCATATGAAAGGTAATTATGGCGTTTTGAAAAAGATAAATAAATATAATAAATGTTAGTAATTATGTTTTCCGTCGTTTCATTTTACTGTTTTTTGCAGTTTACCGTGTTTTGTTTTCAGAATCAACTGTTTTTATGGTGTAACACGTCAAATCTTTGACGGCTGTAATTATGGCGTTTTGTTTTCCAATGGCGGTTAGATAACGATTTGACTTCTTTTGTTTTATATTCTTTGCACATTGTTTCACGTTTTTTTTTTAAATATTAGTTGTTCAAAGTAATTTTATTATAGTTTGGTAGATTATTGGGGGTGTTTTTATGGCATTATGGCGTTTTACACACATTTGCTCATTTGGGGGTTTTATTATATTTTTCATTATAGCATTAATATTCTTTTGTTGTTTATTAACTGAAATTACAAAACAAACAATAGATAAAGAAAATTAAAAAAAAACAAAGTAGAAGAATTTTATGATTTTAAATCTTCATTGTCATCAGTCTCTTTTTTTTTTTGAAACTACAAGAAATGTGACAAATAAATGGCGTTTTGAGTTTGGCGTTGTTTATTTTCTTTGTTCATGTGTTGAAGTGTCTTTGTGGATGTTGGAGACATAGATCGACCCCGTGTGGGTGGATGCTATCTGCCTGTCATCTTCATTATAATTATCGAGATAGGTCTCTTCTTATCATCCAAACCTTCTTCAGGAACAAAGGAACAAAGATGACAATATGACATATGGATGTCATCAGTCCCTCTTTTTTCAAATTTGTCCATCTCATGCAGCAAAATCTTACTACACTCACGTAACAAATCATTCAATGAAGCTTCATGCAGAACATTACTGAGTATCAAAGAAAAGATGTTTGTCGTCGTATTTTTTGGCGTTTTACATTGAGTTGTAAATTTTTTTAGCACCCACTGTGTGTTTTTTTGGTGTGATAAACGAAAGGTGGTGAGACGTTTCTATTTATAGAATTTTTTTTGCGCATAGTTTAGGCAAGATGTTATTCTTATAACAAAAATTGTAATTAACATTTATCCAGATGTAAGCTTTGGCGTTATATATAATGGCGTTTCATATTTTTTGGCGTTTTTCAGAGAGCTTAAATAAAAACACAGAAAAAAGTACGCAGTGATAAAATTGGCGTTTTGTATTTATTTGGCGTTTTATTTTTCAGTGGCGTTTTATGTGAGAAATGGTTTTTTACTTTTTTACCCTTAATGAAGCGCGTCCACGTAAAAAATTGATGTTATTTACTAAAATGCCACCACGCCAATCTAGTCCATAGATTGTTTTGATCGGACGATCAATAAGCGTTCTCACCGTTCTCACACTTTCTACCGTTGTCTCTAAATCCTGACCATATATATATATATATATATATATATAGGGTCAGGATTTAGAGAGAACGGTGAAAAGTGTGAGAACGATTTTGGAGTTGATATGTGGCATTGATGTTAAATTACACTAAGGGGTAATATTGTCAAAAAACCCACACACATGAACCGAGTGTTCAAAGAAAACGCCAAATTCAGAAAAAACGCCATGAAAATACCCGGTTAAAACGCCATGAAAATACCCGGTTAAAACGCCATAAAACACTCAGTTCAGAACAACGCCATGAAAAACTCAGTTTAAAACGCCATAAAACACTTAGTTCAGAAAAACGCCATGAAAATACCTAGTTAAAACGCCATAAAATCACATAGTTCAGAAAAACGCCATAAAAATAACTAGTCTAAAACGTCATAAAACACTCAGTTCATAAAAACGACATAAAACCCATTTCATTTTTTTCGAAAAGTATATCAATAGTATGCTCGTTGGAAAGATTAAAAAACGCTGAGTTTTATGGTGCAATTTTTTAGAAAAATAATCACGTATAAAAAAGTTATTGTCGTTTAAATATGATGGGGAAAATGGCATGTGATTAGCATATGCACCCTTGTTTGAATCTTCCAATTTTACCCCTCCAAGTAGTTATAAGGTTCCCATTATTTACAAAAATGCCACCGCATCATCTTAGCTACAAATCACAAAAATCTTATGGCTGAAAATCGTTCTCACTGTTCTCACACTTCAAATCGTTCTCTCCTGATCATGTTCCTATATATATATACCTATATATATATAGGAGAAGGATTCGTTAGGAACCACCCTTTATTGCCAGAACCGCGAGAACCAGTGTTAAAACAACCAAAAATACCTAAAAAAATATAAAAAACACAAAAAAAAAGTAATTTTTTTTATAAGAATCGTTACTTTTCGCTAATAAAAAATTTTAAATTTTTTTTTTCTTTTGGATACTAAAAGTAGCAATTTTTATAAAAAAATATTAAAAAAATTTGTGTGTTTTTTAGATTTTTTTAGGGTTTAGCTTTATGGTTTAGTTTTTAGCATTTAGTTTATGTGGGGGGAAGGGGGTGTTTAGGTTTTGGGGCGGGGGTTAGTTTTTAGCATTTAGTTTGAGAGAGAGGAGTTAGGGTTTTTTTTTTTTAGGTTTTTGGTGGTGTAGTGGGTTTATTTTGTTGTGTTCACATTGGTTCTCGCGGTTCTCGCAATAAAGGTGGTTCTCGCATGAATCCTACCCTATAATATCTATTATATATAATAAATGAAAGTTATTTGGGCCACGTCTCAGTAGATTAGGTCATCACTTTTTGCCTTTTTCCCGCCCAATAGTACCATCCCCTTTATTTTCCCTTTTCTTATTCTTCTTTCTCACACTTAACAAAAACCCTAAACTCTCTCTCTCTCTGAAGATCATCAGCAACGAACTTCTCCAACTTTTCAATCATCAATCATCGGCTTTCAAGCCTTTATACCCGATGGTAATCTCTAACTTGTGGTTTGATTATTATATTTAATCGCTCGATTCGTCTGATTTGGTTAATGGTTGAATGTTAGTTAGGGTTTTAATTTCTATGTATCTTTTTTCAATTTCATGTATATAGATTTGTTTTTTGTTCAATTTCATTTTCACAGGCTTATAATGGAGGTGCGTCATAGCAAATCGACGTCTTGTGAACAGTTATAATCGCCCGTTGTAGAGAATTTCAAGACATGAGCTTGCCGGTTGTCGTGGATACGTCGAAATATGCCGCCGGAAGTTGTAATTGGAAAGAAAGCGAGGATGTTTGTGCCGGAAAGGCGGATTCGGCTCTGGATGCTTCTGTTGTTACTCCAGTTGCTCACTTAATGTTCATGAATCAAAAGTCAGGGTAAGTTCTTAGTGAAGTCAAATTGTTGCATGATATTGTGTTGTCATTTTGATTGGATTGAATCTTCATGTTAAGGTATTATAATAAATTACAGTCTAATTGAATTTAGTTGGCTTTGGTGTAACAAATTTAAAGTATAAGGACTCAAATATATTACTTTTGCAGGTCGATTTAACTGAATATGAGGATATACTTGAATTTGTATTTGATGCTGTGATGAATGAAGATGTCAAAATCAATAATGCGGGTATATAAAATTGTGTCTTCATCATCACGTTGCACTTTTTAAGATATTTTGGCTGATAGTTTTATTCTTTGTCACACCCCCAAAAATACCCCAAGCGGAAACCCTCGCAAGGCGTGTGACGTACCAGGATCTAGCCACCAATCACATTGAACCATAACAAAGTATTTAATAAAAGTTTCCATTTATTCCATAAAGTAAATTCAAACAAAATCCAAAACAAATACGTTCAGCGGCAACATAAGTTAAGTAGTTATTTTAAGTGTTTCAAAACAAGTGTGCCATAATCATTAAACTTGTATCCAAGAGCTACGACCCATGACCACTCCAGCACTCCCAGATAGCAAGTTCCAATCCATGAACCTAAGGACCTGCAAGCATGCAGAAAAAGTGTGTCAGACAGGCTGGTGAGTTCACAGTTTGCTTTAACCGTTTAATACCAAGTAGTGATTTATGATTTGTTAAGTTGATAATAACTCGATACCGCAGACGGCCCTTTTTGCCCTTCTCCAATGCTCTATCAAACATTGGTCAAGATTTAAAGTTATTAGTTCACGCCCGTCCTATCCAGGTACATCGTGAGGGTGCCAAACCTAATAGCGCTATCAACTAATAACCTCGTTGCCCTACAAGCAACTAACCCGGTAGTATGATGGGACTTAAGTGATAGATAGAGAGTGAGTGTATTATCCAACCTTAACGTTTACTGAAAACCGTTGCATATCCCCTGCAAGGATATGCGTATGTGAAATCCGCCTCACATCCCTTACAAGGATGTGGGTATTTGAAAACCGTCTCATATCCCCTACAAGGATATGGGTTTACGAAAATCCGTTTACAAGTTTTGTCAGTTTGATTGTCCCCACCGGACGCACGCTTGTTTTGAGAGAAGTGAACTCACCTTGGTTTGCTCGGTATGATTAATTACTTGTTCACAAATAATTCAGTCAAAGCCTATGGTATTCAGGTATATGAAATCAGTTTACATTCATGTGGTTCTCATATAAATTGTAATCATGGTGTGTATTCAAGAAACAGTTTCTGAATAACACATAGCAGACATTCTAGCTCATACATATCCACAATTTACACACATGTTTTGCAACAGTATTCAACAGTTAAGTGTGCTAATCAAAACCGAATCACGTTTTCCTCAGACTTAACAAATATCATCAACAGACAAGGATCAACATATAATCATTCCTTATCATACTCGTTCCAAGCTACAGTCTGTTTGTGAGCTTCTGTCCTAATGACGAAACTCCAGGGCGACGAAACATCATATTTTTAAATCGGCTAATGTGTGACGAAACATTATGGTTATTTGTCGTCATAGAGGTGACGAAACACTAGGTGTTTCGTCGACATGATGATGACGAAACACTAAGGTGTTTCGTCGACTAAGTCTTTCGCCGCCATACAACAGTTTTCCAGATTCATATCGTACACACTTTCAGATTTCATGACTTACAATAGTCCCAAATCAAATCATTGTTAACAGCAGTTACCACTCGAATCATTATTCCTATTACTCATTTACCAGAAATTAACATCATGATTAATCGTTCACATCGAATCAGGCCGTCAAGTTATATCATTAAACATATGTGCCAAACAGTCCTAATTCTTCGATCTACGCATGAATGATCTTTACATACATGAACAGTTTATCAACATAATCAATCTATCAAACCCCTATCATCATCGACACCAACCATATTCCTAGATCATAGTTATTCTCATGTGTTAGCAATTATCAATAGTTTACAGGATCAAAATCTGTTATAATAAGAGTTCAAATCTAGAAACGACAGGATACTAATCGTACGTTTGTGCGTATAAAACGATGCTGGAATGAGCGAGGGAGGAGTTCGAATGAAAAGGCTGCCATCAAAGAGTAGGGAAAAGATGGGAGGAACTAGGGTTTCGTTGATTATCTTATGTATGATTGTGAATACCAAAATAATATAACCGAATCATTTATGGGCCTCACTTGGGCCGAAGGCACATCTCGGCGAATCTCCATCTTTCTTCGTGGTGTGTGTGGCGAAACACCATGTTTCGTCGAGTGAAGGAGATGGCGAAAGTCATATGTTTCGCCATGCATGAATAATACACAACATATATCAAACAGTTCACAAGTTTATTATCTAACCCAAACTATAATATAATACATCAAACATGAACCAGTTACACTGCAACGAATTATGAAAACAATTCGCAAAACGAGTAACGTGTCGAGGAAAGACCTTGAAAACTCGGGTTGTCACATTCTTTATGATGTAGATATGACAAACTGTTGAGCCTATAATCCTAATTATCTTTCAAAGAAGAAAAGCAACTTGCTTTGTTATTCACTGGGTAGAACTCACATTTCAAAATGCGTAATTATGTGAAATATGTTGTTATTTGTATATTTTATCAAATGGCTGATTATATGTAATGGGTGATTATAGAACTTACATACATTGTTTCTTGCAGAACCAAGCCATGATTGTTTATAAAACAAGCTTTTCAGTTGGATCAAACAAGAATGCAAATCTTTTGATTAGGGATATAAGCACGGTTCTTTGCAGCCTCAAGCTCAATGAGGTATTGAGTAATATTTCATGCCACACGTTTAGGGACTCATATCTCATTAAACAGAAACAATAATTTTAGGAGTTTTTGGAGATGAACTCCACAATGTCTTCGTCCAAGGTGAATACTTATTATATATATATTACAATTTGAATATGTTGATTTATTGTGTTCGTTGTGTGTATAATGATGAAGAGTTCTCCGGTAATTGAATTGTTATGTGAGTTTTTTGCTGAATCACTAACGAACAACTTGATATGTGGATCTTAAACCGGTAATTGGATTTGTTAAAAACTGCATCATTAAAATCTATTATCTATTATTATATATAATAAATGAAAGTTATTTGGGCCACGTGTCAGTAGATTAGGGCATCCTTTTTTTCCATTTTCCCGCCCAACAGTACCACTCCCCTTTATTCTCACTTTTTCACAAACCCCGTTTCATTCTTCTCCTTTACCTTTCCATACGAGATCCCCTTCTTTCTGATGTTCATCCTTCTCCTTCTTCACATTTCCATCTCCTCAACAACGTCCGACAGATGTTACTTCTATTGGATACATCTGCGTTTGAAACCCTAAATCATGTACCGTCGAGTAGTTGAACAACAGAATATTCATGTAAGATCTATTTTCTCATTCAGAAATTTTATTTGGTTTTATCTATTTTCTCATTCTGAACACGATGAACCCTTTTGTACACTCAGAAGATGAAGAAGCTCTCCTAGGGTTTCTTATCGTACATGATGAACCCTTTTGTACAAGCTCCTGTTAATCGGTGACACTGGTATGTTGTAATAATGTTTTTATTATTGTGTGTGTGTGTGTGTGTGTGTGTATATATATATATATATGAATAACTTTGTTTGTAGCTTTTGATTTTGTCTTTCATTTGTTATTATTTATTCAGATGCTTGCATTGTTGTACCATGTGATTACGAGTAGATTGATTTTGATATGTTTGTAGTTTTTGTTTTTCAAAATCTGTTTTGTTGGTTTATTCACCCATGTTAGTAATGTTGGATGCTCCTGTGTTTCTTGATCCTCTGTTTTTATTCCAACTTTCACACTATTATTCTAACAATCCAAGAAGAATATATAGATTTTATGCTTATTTTTTATTTTTATTATTATTATTTTATAGACTTTGTTGATTAGAAGTAACCTCTGCCGGATGATTGTTGGGGAGTTGGAAATGTGAAGGAGAAGGGGAAGGAGAGTAAATTCATTGTTGAATTGTTTATGTAATTAACTAAATTGAGTAGCTTTACTACTCAATTACAGAGGAGTTTTTAAGATTGTTTTCACACTTTATTATTTTTGTAGCAAGTTCCACTTCATTATTCATGTGGCAACTTTATATTTGCAGGCTTGTGAATTAAGGTTGGTTGTTACTTAATTTGTGTTTACTTTAAGGATTTTCAGTTTCATGAAGTCATTGTTTAGAAACTAATTTTGTTTTCAAGTCTGTTGATAGGTGATACCAGCCCAAAAGTTTAGGCTTCATCGCTTTTTGTTATTCGGTATGGTACTCATTTATAGTCCCACTTTCAATGGGGTTGTTTTAGTCATGTATTTGATTTTTGCCCTTTTCTTTACAATTGAAGTTAGGGAGAGACGAATTAAGTCGGTGGAGCGGAAGACAATCTCAGATGAGTAGAGGAATTTTAGTGCATGATTGAGATCAGTCGGACCCATGTACTGTAAGTTATTGAATGTTTTAATCTTACAATTAGTTTTACTTTGTTTTTTAAGAAGGTGATGTTGTCATGGACATCGAGGTGATTTCACATGCCTCCAAGTTTTATGTTTGGTGTAGAGCAATTGCATAAAAACTAATATGTGACCTTTTTGAGTAATAATATAGTCTAAATCTCTTCTTTTGCCACATAATTGTTGCATCATCTTCTTCCTTCTTCATTGCACAACACCAAGGTAACCTCAATTGGTCTGATTTATTTTTTGGTATTCGTAACATTTTGATTTACTGTTTATTGATGCATTGATTCATTTGTAATCACTTGCAGATCACCCGTGGTTTGAATTTCAACAATTAAACGGAGTTTTGTTAATCAACACCGTAATTTTCCTTCACTAATCTATCCGTTGTTAATCTTTTAGAGTACTATAGGAACCACACACTTGGTGCAGAGTTCTTTCGTTCTTTATGATTTTTGTTAACGAAGTTTCATTTTTTGTTTTTGCATATCATCAACGCATCCCCAATGATTCAACAATACTGATCTTTAAATCTTTTATTTTGCCATATAATTGTCGCATCATCTTTTCCTTCTTCGTCGCACAACACCAAGGTAACCTCATTTGTTCTGATTTATTTTTTGATTAACAAATAATAATTGATTTACCGTTTATTGATGGTTTTGATTCATTTGTAATCCCTTGCAGATCACCCGTCATCTCAATTTGAGCAATTAAACGGATTTTTCTTAATCAGCACCGTAAGTTTCCTTCACTAATGTATGCATTGTTAATTCCACATGTTTTTTTTTATTCTTAATCGTCGATTCTGTTTCAGGTACACTTTTTGCTGTTAGTTCCACGTGTTTTTTTCAGATTAATTGTTACCATATATATATATATTGGTTTTGTTTTTATGAAAAGGGAAAACGTTCGAGATGATTGATCCAAGAACGGAAGAAAAGATAGCGGATATTGCTGAAGGAGATAAAGATGATGTTGATTTGGCTGTTGAAGCTGCACGTTGATCCACAATAAGCATTGTCCATCTAAGTTTCCTCCAATGACAGTGGTTATAGCAACTTAATAAGGCAAAGCACTGATCTGCCTAACAACTGTTGGATATAAAGACTATTGTACACAAAGACTGATGAAGATCATCCACTGTTGAAGACCAAAGCACTGATGAAGACCAAAGCCCTGTTGAAGATAAGCACTGATGAACCAAAGGCCTGATCAACCAAAGGTGAACCACTGCCCAACAACAATAGTGGTTCAGCATCAACAGCAGTTATTCTACCTTTGTTTATGTTAACAGTGTTTATATGTAACAGTATTTATCACATCGGTATTTTATAGTCTGTTAGGTTGTTAGATGTCATCACCTCAGTGTTTATATGTAACATTATTTATCACATCAGTGTTTATATGTAACAGTATTTATCACAACAGTGTTTATTTGTAACAGTATTTATCACATCACCTCAGTGCTTTGATCTGTACTATAAATAGAACAGTGGTTTGATCTTTATACTAATAAATAAAAATGAAGTACACTCGGATGATTATTAAGCTCCTCATTTTGATTGTTTGGGTATAGTATTCTTGAAATTTGTCTTTTTTTTGCAAACAGATGTTTATGGGCAAACATATGTTTAAGGTCAAACATTTGTTTAAGGCCAAACATTTGTTTATGGCCAAACATCTGTTTAAAGTCAAACATCTGTTTAAGTCCAAACAACTGATATAGAAGGCGAAACATCTGTTTAAGCTCCAACATCTGTTTAAGTCTTCTCATATTTTAACACTTTTGAAAATAGTTAAAAATGATAGTTTTCATTAATCCTTAAAAGTCTGTTACAACCACTGTGTTGATTCAAACATCTGATTGTTAAAAGTTATCCACTACTGAAAGACAACCTCTGTTTCTTCATTCTTCATGTTGACCACTGACTGACCAAACATTAGTGTTTCAATCACTGTTGGCTATCCGCTGATAGTTAAAAAACAGCCACTGCTCACATTTTTATTGTTGACATCCACTGATATTGACCATCAGTGGTTTCCCTAAAAAAACAGCCACTGCTGACATTTTTATTGTTGGGGTTAATTAGTGATAGAATGAAATTATCAAATGAAAACTATAATTACAATGAAATTACCATTTTACCTAATCGTTACATTCCAATGAGATAAGAGTTCCTCCAACATTGTTTTCATGATAAAAATTAAAGTTAAAATAAAAAATAAAAAAAACTCTAGATGACAATTTGTTGCAAATCAAATCAGTAATTAATGTTAATTTCTTGAGCTTTGGACATTGAAAATATGCAAAATGTGAATTTCAAATTGACGGTTATTATCTCTTAATTAAAGTTAAAATAAAAATTAGAAAAGTAATCATGACAATTGCTTTCAAATCAAATCAGTAATTACTGATAATATCAATAACTTTTGAAATTCAAAATATGTAAAATGGTAATTTAAAATTGACGTTTTCTCTCTTTTTTTTTCCTACTTTGCATATCATTTCTAATATTTAACTACTTATCTTTCAAATCACATTTGCCATTGCATTCAATCTAAATTGTGAATGGAGAATCGTTAAGCTTGAATTCCAACCTTGATATTTTTTTATGAACATCCATGCTAATTGTATTATCATATTACGTTTATCAATAGATATATTTTACTTATTCTTTTTTTATGTACAGTCTTCAAATAGAGGTTGCAAAGGTTAGCATGCTTAACGATCTTAATACATTCTCAAATAACTATTCGATCAGAGTGAAGATTGTTAGCACGTCGAGGAAGATGATGAATCAAAACAAAAATAAAACATATCGCCTTGATATGATCTTCATGGATGAGATGGTCCCGTATATATTTGTCTTATAATTTTTTTGGACATTTGAATACACAAATGTTATATAACACGTTTTTTATTTAATCGGATGTTTCATATTGATAGGGAACTATGATACAAGCCAGCTGTCTGCATAAGATGCTAGAAAGATTCAAAGACTTCCTTCAGCTGGATCAATGTCTTCTTATCACCAAACTGTCTCTTGCTGCTAATAAGTCCTCTGCTGAGTATACCAACAGAAATGACAAAATATCTCTGTATTTCTATACTTCTGTTGGGAAATGCCTTGAGTAGTCTGGACCGAAATACAGTTTTAATTTCGTTAACCTCAAGGATGTTGTTCAAAATAAAATTGAAGTTAATACAGTTATTGGTATGTAAATCACTACATGATATATATGTACTGTTTTGTCTTATTGTTTTTTTTATGTTATCGCTTCTTAATGTTGTTTTCTTTTAACAATATATTTTTTTATAGATTGGATTGGTTATGTGGAAGTTTGTTTCAATCTAGAGGATACAACAAAGAAGGATGGGAGCAAGGGCAAGAGACTTAATCTTAGAGTTGAAGACCTTGAGTGAGTTCTTTTTATTAAGTTGTTGCATTTTGACATTTAAAGCATTACAAGGTTGCTTGATGTTATTATGTTTTATGTTAATATTTTAGAGGTCAAAAGTGTCCGGTTACTTTGTGGGATGCTTTTGCTATTGAAATGTTTGCTTACATGAATGATAAGAAACGAGAGAAACATGTTGTTATCCTTTGTCATTTTGGTATGGTCAACCTTTACAAAGGTACAATTTAAACTTAATTAGTTTAATTTTTATTTATTTAGTAATTTATATTTATATTTATTTATATGTTTAAATTTTGACACTGTTTATATTGATCTACAGTTGGTTTCCTTGGAACCATATTAAAGGTGTGCGTTTATTTTTTGTATTTTCTTATAAGTATTTTACATGCTGAGTTTTTTTATAGTCTTTTCTAAGGATTATTATTTTTGTTTGATATCGATAGACAAAGAAGGTTTTGGTTCTCGGCACAATCACAGCCATATGCACTGACAAGCTTTGGTATTACAATTGTTGTAACCACTGTAAGTCCAGTGTGGAGGAAACATTTGTAACGAAAGAGAATGTGGATGGTTCATGTGATGTTGATCATACAAAAGCTTTGGTGTGTACAAATAATAAATGTGAAGGAGTCGACATTTATTCTATTCCGCGGTTTGAGATTACAGTTTTATTTCCTTATAACACTTCTGTTATTAGTAATACTAATGTTTTCATTTGTTTTTAACTTTGATAGCTTCAAGATACCTATCAGGACTCTTCCGGTACTGTGTCTTTGACACTCTTTGATTACGAAGCTTACAAGATTCTTAAGAAATCTGCCAAAGAGTCACTTGCAATCGAAGATCAGGTAATAAATACATGCATTCAGTTATTTGTTAATGTAGTAAATATAATTTAATATTAATTTTTATAAAATTGTAGGTTCTCAATTATGGAATCATTGTGCTCATAGTAATTTATATTAATTTTTATAAAATCATAGGTTTTTAATTCTGGAGAGATACCGAACCCATATCCTAAGATTTTTGACACATTGATTGGAAAGAAGTATGCGTTCATCATAAATGTTAAAGACTATAACATTGAGCTTCGGGTTGAAAACTATGGTATTGCAATGGCCACTAACGATGATGAGATCCTTGTCGCGCTCTACGCCAAATTCAATCTTACCCAGGTTTAAATCTTTATTATGTCATTCTTTTCATTTCATAGTCATATCGTTTTGAAATAGATTTATACCATTGTGTGTATTTTATGTTACTGTGTATTATGTACTTAAAGCATGAGCAGTCCGAATCGTTTGATGTTCCGGATTCCTGCAGTTTGTCTACTCCTTTTGACCTTATGAAGGTAATATAAGAATTTGGTTATTTGTACTAAATTTTTTGAAACATTAATACTTATTGCCTTTTTATATCAGGATGAGATGTCATGCAGCGGTGACAATGTTACAACTGTATCCAAAGCACTCGTAGGCAATAAGAATCCCTCTTCTGACGAACCAAAACGTAATATTCGTGAAGTGTGCGACGTAGATGATGCATAGGTTGTTCCTCGACAAAGCGCCGCATGAGTGATGAACTGGCTCATGATGAAGATGTTGGTGTTTCGAAGCTTTTGATTCCCAAGATTGAGAAATAGTTTTCTCTGTATTTTCGAAAACATTTACGTGTTGATTTCATATGCTTTTGCCACGTTGAACTTATGGTTTTCGTTTTGTTGGTTTTGGGTGTTTGGTGATCTTATGTTTTGGACTGATTGCGTGGTTTTGAATTCACTAAAACTTATCTGCTTATTATACTGTTTTATTCTAATATTATAATGAGTATGACCTTTCTTTGCATATTATAATATAATGTATATGTTAAATAAATATTGAGATGTTCAATTGTAACACTCGTTTAAATTTCTTATTTTTATATAATAAAGTACCTTGGTTTAAACATAAGTACAAAATAAAAGTTTCCAAGTAACACCTAGTAGTCAACTACCGACTAGCTTAAAACATTCATGACAAGAGTAGCAAAAGCATTTACATCAAAACATTATCTAGACAAGATTAAGTTAACGTGGAAGCTTCAAAAATTAGTGTTCGGTTCTTCACAGCTTGCTTGATCATCATCCGGAAAGACCCCATTTGCACCTAGAGTCAAAACCACCTAAAAAGTTAGTTTTGACATAGTTACAATACTTATAAACGAGTTCTAGTATTAAAACATTGAAATAAAAATAAAATTTAATTTTCCGTCTTGTCGCGTGGCGTGGCGCGGGAGGCCCCGCGTGTCGCGTCGGGTTCTTGTACTTCCTTCGCGTGGCGCGGGGGAACACGTTTTTGTCACACCCCAAATTCCAGGTGTCACCGGTGGGCCCGGTGGGGAGTATCGTGACGTAGTTGATATCATCATAGTCAAACAACACAATATATAAATGCACAGCGGAAGCAAAGGATAAATATATATTACAATCCGAATATAAAGTAATATCAAAGTATTACAACGGAAAGTAAAGGATCCACAGGCGGATCAAATAAAAGATAAACTGTTCAACAGACTTTAGGCATCTAGAACTTTCAAGATTCCTTATTCACGCCCTGAGCTTCCAGCCAATTACGTTCAGTACCTGTCACTTAACCTTTTTGGAAAATACGTCAGTTTACACTGGTAAATACAATTTAACTGACTCATTTTGAAAAGAGTTTGAAAATTGATTTGAGTGCAAACGGCACAAAATATCTTGACACAATGATTAAAGTGCACAGAGGCAAAATTAATCTTTTATAACTTGGGACAATTTTAATAATAAAAATCTTGTATCCGATTTACATGTTTGTCCAACATTTAGGGCCGGTGATTATACAATACAAGCCGGACAAGATTAATCGACACACCACAAATATGAATCTCACAAGAAGTTACCCTTACGAGTGAGTATATGTTTTACATATGCAACAGGAGGTGTTTTGTCTACACCTTGTGCTTACGTCGTGGCCATTCACTTTTTAAATGAGCCAAGGATATCCAGGACACGGTCATTAACCCCCAATGTTATTTGTTATCAAACAATACAAATTAAAACGGGCTTATGCAATTTAATCATCTCCGATTAAAAGGTTTCTACACCCAACCAAGCGGTATTTTTATAATACCGTATCCCAAGCCCGTATAAGGGAAAATAAGTTAAAAGTATTTACCTGAGCTAAATATAAATTCAATCCCAGCCGTATATCAAATCAGCAAGTACAGATAGCTTTTACTGGGCTCCTAAATCTGGAACGAAGGTTTTTAATAACCTATTAGATTCCTAACGGGTCTTTAATTAAGTCTACGCTTAGACCGGTTAGTTTTAAAGGACGCTACGGCTCAAACGCACGATTAAGCGAAGACCGGATAGAATGTAATTTAGACCCGACAAGTTTGAAGACTTGTATAATATGGGTATACTAAATACATTCTGGATTTTGAGACAAAAATGAAAATGTTTGACCCGTTTCGGTCAATTTATGCAAACTAGTTACATAAACCGAACCGGATGCGAAAAGGGCGTTATGGGTATCCATAAGAGTCATATGCAATTTCCCTGATTTAACATGCCTTAAATATGTCATAATATCAGTAAGTTATTTTCTATTATGCCCAAAACGGATTTAAACACAACTAGGCCTCATAAGGGCATTTTGGTCATTTAAAAGGTTATAAAAGAGTTTATTTGTAAATCTTGAGTTATGGGTCTGATTTATACAGTAAGTATACTTAATTTAACATGTTATAACAGTAGGGTATGACCCATATGTGAAACTTATCATTTAAAACCAAATTATGCACCTTAGGGGTATTTTGGTAATTTTCACAAAGGCTAAAAATGTCAAAATTGGAAACCTGAGTTTATAAACTTGTACTTACTGTTATTATATAGAAATACACTAAAAACATCAGTAGGTATCAACCTTATATGTTTAATATGGTTATAGTGTATACTATGCGATAAAAACGCTTTAAAAGGCGATTTAGAGTCGTTTCCGGGTTTTTAAAAGAAAGCTGAGATTTTTATATTTCCAGAATACTCAAAATATTTTATTTATCAAATAAAATCAGTAGAAAAAGGTTTGGGGTCAAAAGGATTTATAAAACTCATTTTATAGCCCAAAAGGGCAAAACCGACAATAACCGATTTAAGGCTAAAACTCTATGATTCAATTAGTTTAAAAATTATTAAAAATCCTTATAATTCCCAAAATATTTTATAACAACAGTAGGTATACACTTTGATGTCAAAAATTAGGTTTTGATAGGTGTTATGCTCATAACGCCATTTAATTAATAAAAACCGTTCTATTTGCGATATTGAGCAATACTCACAATCCAGACCTCGGATTGATGTCAAATTTTCGGTGCAAGTTTATAAATCAGTAACAAAGGTTTCTACTCTTTCACTTTTTCAAAAATCGCATTTTATAGTCAAAAGGGAAAAATAGTCATATTTAAGCATAAACCGGTAACATGCATATGAATCGGTTAAACATGGAACCAAGATGTAAAATTCCAGAGGGTTGTACATACATGAAACTTGGTCCAAAATATGCTCTAATGCAGATCTTAACATGCATGCACGGATCAGAACTGAAAGTCAAAGAAAAAGTCAATTTATGTGACTTTCGGTTCCGATTCGGGTTTAAACAGAAAATTGTCGAGTTAATCATGTTGAAATACATTCTTACATTAATTATCAAGTTATTTTGATGATCAAACAGGTTGCATGTAGCCTATATTTGCTAATCATGCTTAAATCTTACAAAAACACATTCTGTTGACTTTTCAAGAAAAGCTTTGACTCGACAATTAACATGCTTATAGTGTGAATCTGAAAATACCCTTTTAGGGGTTTGTTACACTCATAAATACCAACATGTGGGTACTTTCAATTTGAGAAATGACAGAGCCAATCTCGTTTAATCATGAAGTCAAAGTTAAATTACGATGGATTGACTTTCGGTTGGATAACTAAGCTAGAACGAATTTGAAAGAGTTGTAAACACTTACAATGGTCCTAAACAAGCTTAGAGATCACTATGAGCCTGCCTTGTCGTCCAGAATGCCCCAGAAAAGTTCTTGTGAAGTTTTGAAGTTCAAGTGTTCATGTGTTTGTAACAACAAGTGCCTTTTTTTGATGATTTTGATCTGATTTAAGGGTGTTACAGATGTTTGTAAGTGTTGTAGGAAGAGTACAAGTGTCCCTCCTTGCATGAAAAACGATTGGTCAGCTCCCTAAGTCGACAACAGCTGTTAACAACTCGAAAACGAACTGACTGGCAGTTGTTTGGAATGTTTCGTCGCTGGGCAGGTCTCGCGTGGCGCAAGACACCCCTCGCGTGGCGCGAGGGTGGGGGCGACCAGCCTTTCAAGTTTTCCTCAAATTACATTTTAGTCCCTGAACTTTTGTAACGTGTTTAGGCTATTTATTTGCACTCTAAACCCTTGAAATCTGATTTTTATGAACCTTGGGACTTTTATAAACATGGCAAAGTCCTCGGTTCATTTTACGCTTACCCGAAAAGTCACGAAATTCACAATAACGCAATTAACCTTTCTTGTACGGTTTTGGCCATAACTTTCTCATACGATAACGAAACTTCATGAAATTTTTACCACATATTCTAGTGAGTATATTTTATCATTAAAAAGCTTCGGGTTTGCCAAAAGATCACTCAGAGGTATAATTTCAACATGTTGACACTTTTAGTCCCTGTAGTTTGTAATTCCTCACTTTCTTTCATTTCTCGCTTCGTATGATCCATGACTTATCCGTTTAAGGTTATAAACACCATGTAGGGTTATTGTAGAGCCTATTTATCAATCTTTGACACTTTGAACCCTTGAATTCACATAGTTTTCACCGCTTGTCAACATTAGTCCCTCTAAAGTATGTTTTCACATATTCAAAGCCCATGACACGTGTCAGTACATTATTGGACGTAAATTTTCGAGGTGTTACATCCTCACCCCCTTAAAAGAAATCTCGACCTCGAGATTTGATAAAATTCTGAAAGTACTTTTTGTCGCATAATGGACTTAACCTTAATAGCATATCTGGAGCTTTTCCAAGCTCCCAAGTTGACCTTTATAATAGGTACATTTATCCTTTTGGAGCTTCTTCACCCATCGATCCTTAATCGATATAGGTTGTTCATTATATCATATATCTGCATATCATTATGTGATAATGCTTCTCTACATATTGGGGAAACATATCCTTAAATCATTATTGTGGGTCACATTGTGCGTTCCGCCATGTTCCTTAAATAGGTTTTAGCTTATAAGCTACTTGATCTTGGTACATTCGATTCCTTCGAATGATTTTCTATATTCAGAGCTTAACTATTCTGATAATTAATAAATTGGCTCACCCTTCCGGGGTGATATCTTTTGTTGAACCCTATTCCTTAACAAGAACTTAGGAGGGTTGCTAATATCATAAATCCTTGATTTCCAGCCGTATACTGGCAACTTACAACTAATTATGGATTTGTATGATCTTATTCGTTGTTTCCAATATAACTTCCAGATCCTGATAAGTGGACTTCCCAAAGTCTCGTCCATCAAGCGGATGTTCTGATATTTCACCTATACAAGGTCTCCGAAGGAGCAGCCTTAATACTTACATATCAATTATTATAGAAAGCTTATCTTAAGGTGAAATGGTTATTCCAACCATTGCTTAGAACTAATCCCAAGGAATAGTTAATCCTTGCGTTAGTCGATCAAATCGACGATCCTGGGCAGCTAATGATAATTCTTAATTGTTGTCCAATTAGGGTTGCGGTAATCAAGTGCATAAGCACAATGAACCGTCTTTCACACTTAACTATACCGAATTCTCTGGATATTGAGTCAGGCTATATGAATCTATATCTTAAAATTTACTTAATCAGGGTTTCGATTATTCCATGATCAACATGGAGTTCCTACCACACTCTAACCTTAAGCGGGATGTTAATCTTAACTCTACTTGCTTCTCAGAAGGTAAACAGGATAGTCTTAGAAGAAGATAATTATGACACACAGAGATGTCAGAGGTGTCTGTATTTTCAGGCTTGAGCTTATCTATCGATGTCGGTGTCAGATAAATGACACATTCTCTTTATAATGCAAGGATGTCCTAAGTGGAGATACTTATAGGACATTTTTATATTGGATATCTTCCTTGAATACTACTAGTCGACTTTAGCACAATATGACCATCGGGATATCTCAGGGGTTCCATGTATTAAACCTCCATGCTGATCAGACATGGAAATAATCTATGGGACACACTAGGATACGCCAATCCTCATATGACACTTTTATCAAACATAGTTTGGCATTCGTAGGCGATAGAAAAACAATGAGAAAAATAATTAAAATAACATATGTTGTCGTACTCTACGCAAAGAAAGAGTGCTCTTAGATTTTCGGAAGGATTCCTTGCCGATCTATAAGAATCGGTTACTATGGTTTCCTTGGTAGTTATACCTTGTGGATGATAAATTTTTTTTTGCTAAGTTTATGGTTCATGAAGATTTATTATTGCCTGTATTAAAAACAGGACACTTAGCAGAAATTATCATTGATAAATGATAAGGAAGTTTATTGTACAAGTGCTTATATTTAATTAATAATGGAAGTTTCACAAACTAGGCACCTAGCTCAGTTGGCTAGGCGCGCGAAAGGGTGCGGCCTAGACCCAGGTTCGATTCCGGGGACGGCCAATTCCACCATTTTTGCGACTTATCGATTTCTTACAGGAACAGAAAATAGTTCTGGTAAATTTTCTACTTGTAAGTATTTACCTTACACTTAATATATATATTGTCCTTATGAAGAGTTTTAAAAACTTGTTATACTTATAGTTTATGAAGGATTTACTGGTATCCGAACCAAAATAAAACTCTTAGCATTTAAATTACTGATAAAATGCCAAGGAATGTACCTGATGTCATTATTTATGGGCTAGCTTAGGCATTTTAGGCGCTTTCAATCTTAGGCTTTACTTCCTTAGCCGCCTTTCCTTTGACAGATTCAGGGCACGTGGTCTTGATGTGGCCTTTCTCATAACAGCCGAAGCAGACTGCATCCTTCATGTACTGGCAGTTCAATGTTTTATGATCCCTCAATTTGCAGATCCCACAAGCCCTCGTCTGTGATTGGGGTTTTGGTTCGAACCTGCACTTCCCATAATGGCGCTTCTTGCAGGTCTTGCATACAGGTTTCTGATTGGACTTTTGTATGTTCTTTTTCTTAGAACTCTGGGAGTTATTTTCCTCCCTTTTCCTCTTTAGTTCATCCCTTGCCTTAGAGGTATGAACGAGATCCTTCTCGTGAGTAAGGTCGTGTGGTCTTGGATGAGACTTTGAGCAATTAGTATTGGGCTCCTTGAACTTTTTCACGGCCTTCTTCACAGCTTTTCCAACAGCTGCGTCGATCATAGTTTGAAGGACATCGTTGGAAATTCTAAGGTTCACAATTGTAGTATCATTGGCATGCGTCACATCATCCATAGCACGATCAACGGCTGCCTTATCTGAGTTTGCCATACTTGATATTGGTTCCTAACATTGATGAAACAATTACTTAACTGCAATCCGACAACCGCTATTCATCATCCTGGCAATTCATCATATACTATCCATGGTACCATTATACCATATGGGACGATATAACATAAACATTATTAATGAACATTGTTTAGATATGTATACTTATTAATTTTTATTAGCCTAGGCCATAAAAGACTATCGAGGGCAATTAGGGTCTGGACCTAGTCCATCACCTTTTGACAGGGGATCGGAATGTCACATCTGTCTTTATTATATTGATGAAGTTGGATAGCTTGAATGCTTGCCATAAGGATGTTAAAAAAAAAATGGTTCCTAATAGATATAAAATATCTATCTAAGGTTCGTCGGAGCTTTCTCTAAGGTATCATCGACCAAATTTCTATCTCGCGTCCATTGGTCGGAGTCTTAATCGGGCGAAAACAACAGTTCTCAACATTTATCGTTCATTAAAGAATCATATGTGCTAGCATAAAGAAAATAAATTTATGCATAAACTTCCTGATAGGGAAAAGTACCTGCTATATGGTTAGCATTCTATACCACCTCCGGGGCGTTCCTCTGGAAGACTCATGCCTTTGTTTTCCTGGCCTCTCTCGGCTTCTTTAAAGTCTTTGGGCAGTTAGTTTTGATATGCCCTTCCTCGTTACAATTGTAACAGGTCGCGTTCTTCAACTCCTTGCAATCTAAAGTCTTGTGACCCTTGGTTTTGCAAATTCCACACAGTTTGGCACCTGGGTCAATTGTGCACTGATGCGTGCGAAGTGTCGTATATTTTAGGTGTATATTTTAAGCCCTTTTTAACACTTATTTTAGCCAAGTTTTAAATTTATAAAACACGATATTTCACTAACACTAAACACACATATGGGCAAGTGCACCCATCGTTGAGTGTAGTATAGCGTTGGTAAGATACCGAGGTCGTCCAAGGACACAAGAGCTTTTAGTACCGGTTTATCCTCAACGTCTAACCAAAACAAAAGTTTAGAAAAATGTTTTAAACTAAAAAAAATAAAACTAACTAAAATGCTGAAAATAAAAATAAAAACAGATAGACAAGATGAATCACTTGGTTCCGACTCGTATCTAGTATAACCTTTGATTATTTCTGCACTTTTGCACATAATTAAGAGATTATCTTAGTTATTGTAGTAGGCCCCTCTTTTGAAGGTGACGTTACCCTCACCCCAGTAGTTTGAGTCAGCAGGGATACAATCCTAAAGGGGTGGATTATTGGAAGATAATGAATTAAGTTATTAATGCAGTATTGTGGTAGGCCCCGCTTTTGGCGGTGACGTTACCCTCGGCTAAGTAGTCTGAGTCAGCAGGGATACAGTCCTAAATAGCCAGGTTATAGTATTAATAGTAGTTAACTTATGAGGGGATCAAAGAGTTTGGACCCCCGCCATCCAATACCGTGAAGTATTGAAGGAGGTCCTACTAAATTTGACCCAGGTCCATTGCAGGACCTCTAAACGCTGAACAATGGCAAGACCTTTACCAAACCGTTCCCTTAACCCCCTACCAGGTAGCCAACATACCTCCATATAGACCGTGGAGATATGAATGGTGAAAATCCTTTATTTTATATAGACAGTAAAATAATGCCAAGACACCACGGACAAACGATAAGGAAAGATCACCTTCAATATAAGTAACTAGTTATTAAAGTCATTAATACAAAACCAAATAAAAAGTGCAAAAGATTAGAAATAAAAAGTATTATACTAGACACTTTGTCTTCACCAAGTGATGTAAGAGACTTAGGCAAACATGGCCTTGATTGTCAAGAACTCTTACGATCAATCTTGGATCCCGAGACGACTCACACACTCTATGATGGACAATGGATGATGGTGGTGGATGATGGTGTTGTGATGGTGGTGGGTGGTGGATGAAGTGTGAGAGAGGTGGTGTGCCAAGGGATGAGATTAAATGAATCCAAGCACTCCTATTTATAGGCTGAACAGAGAGCTGGACACGGCCCCGTGTCCGCTGGACACGGCCCCGTGCCCGTCTGACACTCTCTCTCCTCATTAATTGTAATTCGCAATTACAATAAATGTGCCTGCTGTACTTTCGACACGCCCCCGTGTCCGCTGAGCACGGCCCGTGGTGGGCAATAGAAGCTTCTATAGGTTTGTCTTTTCTGCTGCTTCTTGGGCACGGCCCCGTACTGGCTGAGCACGGGGCGTGTTCAGCCTTCTGTTTTCTCTATTTTGCTTTGAAAGGTGCCGTTGAGGGTTCGGGCAGTCCACTAATGTTCCTTTCCTTGTATTTATGTTGGATTTAGCTGTCTTTTTGCTTCTTTTGTGTTTTTGAGCTCATTTAATCCTGAAAATACAAAAGGAAGACAAAAACACTCTTTTTCCAATATTAGTACTAAAAAAGGGTTAGTTTTATGCCTCATTTGATGTAATTTATATGTTGCATTTTACACACATCAAATACCCCCACACTTGAACTTTTGCTTGTCCTCAAGCAAAACTCTTTAATATGTGGCTTACACTCCCAAATGGAATAGGTAGAAGAGAAGGTTTTGGGCTTGTCATAGAGTGTCGGGATTTCCAAGATCTTTTTGGGTTTTATTTTTATTTATTTACACTCCTATTCGTAATGATTTATTTGGAACTGTTCATAAAAGAAATTACTTATTTGGGCATAACATGCCTTTTTTAAAATTCTATTTATATACAAGTTCACATACCTCGCGCGGAAATCACTCACACTCGGCCGAAAGTGTATTTTTAGTGAATCACTCGAGAGCGGCATGGAACTTATTCCTACCATAGGCTTGCCAAGAAATCAATCCTCCTCCTTTTTAACTTTTATACCTTTGTAGATATCAAGAGGACTTTGTGGGTTAAGGGTTGGCTAGGGTTAAAGGTAGGTGGTTGGGTTAGTGGTTAGTAGAAAAAGGGCTAAAAAGCGTAACAAGTGTCGGTTTTCGTATTTTTGCAACTTTTTATTTTTAATGAAGCTTTTATTCAAACAAAGTTATTTTTGATTACTTTGTTTGTTTATTTTCTTTTTGCTTCATTATTATCAAAATTTTCTCTTTTTTTTTTCGCGAAGAACCGAACTTGTTACTAAAATAAAGGGTAAAAAATGAAAAATGTTTTGGTGGGTAAAAGGGTTTTTGTTTGGGTGATGAAACGAAAAGGTTTAGGCTCAAAGGGGCTAACTAGGGGGATTTTTGGGTAGGTGGTAAAAGAAAAAGAAAAATAATGGTGTAAAAATGAAAAAGGTTAGTCCTAATGCCTCCATCATGTACTTACTCGGGTTTAAGTTGATAAGGACCGGGAATGTATTGTCATGGCAAGTTCTAGAGTCGTAAGAACCAAGCGGCTATTCACACAAGAAACGAAAAATGAGCATTTAGTCAAATGATATGAAATTGTGTGCTCAATAAAGGCTCAAAACTCACTTTTGTGGGAATGGGTTTTTATGTGATCAAGTATATATAATCAAATTTTAAATAAGTTTGTCATGCCTTTTCATAATTTTCTTATGTTGGTTCTTTTTATCACTACGCTATCGGTTGTAAATTTGTAAAAATATAACCTTTTTTTGAGAATTTGAATTTCCCGAGTTAAACCTAGACAAGTAAAAAAATGAAATTTTTGAAAAAATTTGGGGTGATTAGCGGTTCCAATAGAGTTTTGTGTAAAGCTTGTATTTAGGACTTGCAAAATTCAAGGTTTTAGCATCCCCCCCACACTTAAATTACACATTGTCCTCAATGTGTCCCAAAAATAAATTTTTAGGTTGATTAGATGTGTAAAATAGTGTTTAAAAAGCAAGAATTTGTGTTACTGGGCACTGAACACGGCCCCGTGTTATCCGGGCACGGCCCCGTGTTCAAGTGCCAGTAACAAAATTGAAATAAGAGAAACAGAAGTCTGGACACGGGGGCGTGTTGGGTGAACACGGCCCGTGTCCAGTTACCTGTACTGGGCGTTTTCTGCAGGTGGTTCGACACGAGGCCGTGTTGGTTGGGCACGGCCCGTGTTGAACCTTCTGAAATGGAGAAAATTGTCGGGTTGCCTCGTTCTTGTGCATGGGATCATTTTTCTCGTTCCCCTTTTCATCCTTTACCGCCATGAGTGTGTTTTATTCCTGAAAATTAAACTAACTAGAAAACATAAAAACTAATCTAAATTAAACTAAGGATAGTTCCGTGGAATGCCTCCATGGTGCGCCACGTTTATAAGGGTCCTTTGCTAGACCCAAAGCCTGGTCATATGTTACCCAAGTGGGATGTGTTGCATCCCATGTTACACCGTCGGAGAGCGTCATCCAAGCTTGAGTCTATGACCTTCATGTAGTTGACCGGATCTTCTTCCTCTACTCGCTTTCCACATTCAAATTTCACTTCCTCATCCCCAAACTTCAATGTTAGAGTTCCGTCATTCATATCCACCACTGCTTGAGCGGTGGCTAGAAATGGCCTCCCGAGGATGAGAGGGACCTCGGTGTCTTCTTCCATGTCTAGGATGACAAAGTCGGTTGGAAAGACGAATTTGTCGACCTTGACTAACAAATTTTCGGCGACACCATGTGGGAATTTGACGGACCTGTCGGCGAGTTGTATGCTCATCTTTGTAGGGCTTGTTGTTCCTAGGCCGAGTCGCTTGAACATTGAGGTGGGCATGAGGTTAATGCTAGCCCCAAGATCAGCTAAAGCATTTCGGACGGGGGACTTCCCAATCGAACAAGGGATTGTGAAGCTCCCGAGGTCGATTTTCTTTTGTGGAAGTTTGTTGAGTACTAGAGCTGAGCATTCTTCGCCTAAGTTAACTAATTGCAATGATTCAATTTTCCTTTTGTGAGTGAGGAAATCCCTCATGAATTTTGCATATTTAGGCATTTGGGTAAGGACCTCCATAAAAGGAATATTAACATGCAATTGTTTTAGTAAACTTTCGAACTTTGCGAATTGCTCATCGGTCTTTTGACGATTTAACCTACCGGGGTACGGAATTGGAGGAGTCTTGGTGGGCTCTTGATTTGGTATAGAAGCTTTTTCTGGCGCAGGAGGAGTTATAGGCTGGCTAGAATGGCTTCTTTCATTTGGTGGCAATGGAGCATCCTCGGGACCCACGGTTCGATTTCTTAATGTGATGAGATGTACTTGTGCCTTTGGGTTCGTTTCGGTATTACTAGGTAATGCGCCTTGTGGTCTCTCGGAGAAATTTTGAGCTAGTTGATTTAATTGTTTTTCAACGTTCTGAATGCTAGCTTGTTGATTTCTAAAATTTGATTCCAATTGTTGAAATCGATCCGAGTTTTTCTTTTCAGTGTCAGAGATGAGGCGAGATACCGTATCCTCAAGCCTTTCTCTTCCACCTTGTTGTTGAGAAAAATTTTGCGGTTGTTGAAAATTAGTTCGTTGGTTTTGTTGGTTACCACTATTGCCGGGATCTCTCCAACCAAGATTTGGGTGGTTACGCCATCCTTGGTTGTAGGTACCCGTTGGAGGACCCGACGGCCTAGGTCTATTATCCAAGTAGTTTACCGTTTCAGTTTGTTCATCTAATTCTTTCATACAACTCCAATTTTCATGTGACCCACCACACCCTTCACAAGCCATAACCGAGGCCGTTTTTGTCATTTCTAGCCTTTTGATTTTTGAAGAGAGGGCCTCGATTTGGGCTTGTAAAGAGGTGCTTTCATCAACCTTATGGGCGCCCGGGGCAATAGATTTATTACCCCGGGGAGTGTGCCATTGAAAATTGGTTTGAACAATTTCCTCAATTTGGTTATATATTTCATTTGGGCGACGATTACCTAAGAGTCCCCCGGAGCTTGAATCAAGTGTTTGTCTTGTGTGTGGCAACAATCCATTGTAGAAAGTGGATACTTGTTGCCATACCGCTAGACCATGGTGAGGACACTTTCTTAGAAGCTCCTTGAACCTTTCCCAAGTTTCATATAAGGATTCCCCATCCTCTTGTGAGTATGTATTAATTTCAGTCATTAATTTAGCCGTTTTAGCAGGAGGGAAATACTTATACAAAAACTTTTGGGCGAGTTCATCCCAGGTGTTTACCGATCCAGCTGGGGGGGGTGTTAAGCCAAGCCTTAGCTCGGTCTTTTAGTGAAAAAGGAAACATACGAAGGCGGACGGCGTCATTTGATGCTCCATTGATCCGAAAGGTATCACATATTTCTAAGAAGTTAGTAATATGTAGATGGGGATCCTCGTCCGCAAGCCCGTGGAAGGTTGCGGAGTTTTGGAGCATTTGTATCAAATGCGGCCGAAGTTCGAAGTTGTTGGCCTCGACATTCGGGGCATTGATAGCGGCGCCAAGATTGCCTACGGTAGGCCGTAGGTAATCCATGAGGGTACGTTGGTCCGCCATTGGAAGTGGGTCCCCCGAAGCTTTCTCTTGATTTTTAGCTTTTAGTCTTTTTCTGAGAAAGCGCTCGGGTTCTTCTAGGGGTTCTTTTATGTCTCTACTAGAACTGGAGCTCATGCACTACGTAGGAGGTTCAAATGTGGCGCCTGGGTTCCAAGTCCTGCAACAAAAACAGAAAAGAACGCTGGTCAGAATGTTCACCACGGCCCCGTGCTCAATGAACACGGCCCGTGTTCAGAGGCGCAGTAATTGATTTCTGGATCCCTGTTACTGGGAGTTGGACACGACCCCGTGTTGCACCGGCACGGCCCCGTGTTCAGCTCTCTGTAACTCAGAAAATAAAAACTGCCAGTGATGATTGCTGGGCACGGCCCGTGTCTGACCGGGCACGGCCCGTGCTGAGCGCTGCAGAAGCTGAAAAACTAAGAAAATCCTAAAAAAAATAAAAAGAAAAATAAAAGATGATTAGGCCGTTGATTCCTAACTTTCTTAAAATCCTTGTGTCCCCGGCAACGGCGCCAAAAACTTGATGCGTGCGAAGTGTCGTATATTTTAGGTGTATATTTTAAGCCCTTTTTAACACTTATTTTAGCCAAGTTTTAAATTTATAAAACACGATATTTCACTAACACTAAACACACATATGGGCAAGTGCACCCATCGTTGAGTGTAGTATAGCGTTGGTAAGATACCGAGGTCGTCCAAGGACACAAGAGCTTTTAGTACCGGTTTATCCTCAACGTCTAACCAAAACAAAAGTTTAGAAAAATGTTTTAAACTAAAAAAAATAAAACTAACTAAAATGCTGAAAATAAAAATAAAAACAGATAGACAAGATGAATCACTTGGTTCCGACTCGTATCTAGTATAACCTTTGATTATTTCTGCACTTTTGCACATAATTAAGAGATTATCTTAGTTATTGTAGTAGGCCCCTCTTTTGAAGGTGACGTTACCCTCACCCCAGTAGTTTGAGTCAGCAGGGATACAATCCTAAAGGGGTGGATTATTGGAAGATAATGAATTAAGTTATTAATGCAGTATTGTGGTAGGCCCCGCTTTTGGCGGTGACGTTACCCTCGGCTAAGTAGTCTGAGTCAGCAGGGATACAGTCCTAAATAGCCGGGTTATAGTATTAATAGTAGTTAACTTATGAGGGGATCAAAGAGTTTGGACCCCCGCCATCCAATACCGTGAAGTATTGAAGGAGGTCCTACTAAATTTGACCCAGGTCCATTGCAGGACCTCTAAACGCTGAATAATGGCAAGACCTTTACCAAACCGTTCCCTTAACCCCCTACCAGGTAGCCAACATACCTCCATATAGACCGTGGAGATATGAATGGTGAAAATCCTTTATTTTATATAGACAGTAAAATAATGCCAAGACACCACGGACAAACGATAAGGAAAGATCACCTTCAACATAAGTAACTAGTTATTAAAGTCATTAATACAAAACCAAATAAAAAGTGCAAAAGATTAGAAATAAAAAGTATTATACTAGACACTTTGTCTTCACCAAGTGATGTAAGAGACTTAGGCAAACATGGCCTTGATTGTCAAGAACTCTTACGATCAATCTTGGATCCCGAGACGACTCACACACTCTATGATGGACAATGGATGATGGTGGTGGATGATGGTGTTGTGATGGTGGTGGGTGGTGGATGAAGTGTGAGAGAGGTGGTGTGCCAAGGGATGAGATGAAATGAATCCAAGCACTCCTATTTATAGGCTGAACAGAGAGCTGGACACGGCCCCGTGTCCGCTGGACACGGCCCCGTGCCCGTCTGACACTCTCTCTCCTCATTAATTGTAATTCGCAATTACAATAAATGCGCCTGCTGTACTTTCGACACGCCCCCGTGTCCGCTGAGCACGGCCCGTGGTGGGCAATAGAAGCTTCTATAGGTTTGTCTTTTCTGCTGCTTCTTGGGCACGACCCCGTGCTGGCTGAGCACGGGGCGTGTTCAGCCTTCTGTTTTCTCTATTTTGCTTTGAAAGGTGCCGTTGAGGGTTCGGGCAGTCCACTAATGTTCCTTTTCTTGTATTTATGTTGGATTTAGCTGTCTTTTTGCTTCTTTTGTGTTTTTGAGCTCATTTAATCCTGAAAATACAAAAGGAAGACAAAAACACTCTTTTTCCAATATTAGTACTAAAAAAGGGTTAGTTTTATGCCTCATTTGATGTAATTTATATGTTGCATTTTACACACATCATGCACTTTCCAGAATGTTGCTTTTTGCAGTTACTGCACTTGGGTCTGTTATTAGACTGGCTTGAGTTTTTCCCAAACTCGGAATCTTTCTTGTTCCTTAAACTTCCCTTTTTCTTCTTGTCAGATCGATGAGAGTTCTCCTCCTCTCTTTCTCTTTTTCCCTTACCAGAAGCCTTAACAGACTTATTTCTGATTGCATCTAAGGTGAGAGATAAGGATAAGTCCACTACGGACCTATAAGTGGTTGGCCTACATGCTTTAACATTTCCCTTTATCTCTGGTGCTAGGCCTCCAATAAAACGCGCTATGCGTTTAGGTTCAGGGGTGACTAAATAAGGAACTAGGCGGGACATAGTGTTAAAACTTGTCACGTATTCCTGGCAATCTAAATCCTTCATGACTAGAGTCAAGAAGTCTGATTCTATCTCTTCTACCTCATGCTGCGGGCAAAAATTTTCCTTGACTAATGCAACAAATTGATTCCAAGATAAGTTGTAGAGTAGAACCTTTCCCGTGGCTTGGAGCAATGATCTCCACCATGCCAACGCTTCTCCTTTGAATGATTGTGAAACAAATTTCACAACATCTTGCTCCGTACAACCGCTGATGTCAACAACAGCGTCCATCTCATCGAGCCATGTCATGCAATCGATGGCCCCTTCTTCTCCTGTAAAGTCTCTGGGCTTGCAGGAGACAAAATATTTATATGTGCAGGTCTTAACTGGTGCCTCTTGGTGAAACACGACCTGAATAGGCGGAACACTCCTTCGATGTGATGAGTTATGAACATCGTCTTCCTCTAACTCATTTGATTTAGGAGGGGGCTTAATACGAGCCACAGATAGAGTCGTAGAGTGGTTATCATTTGATTCATTATACTGACTGTCAAGAGCTTGAGTAATAGCACTATCTATTAGTGCCTGCAGTTCTGCTTTAGTCATGCTAATTCTGGTGATATCATTGTTCTTCTTCGGGTGGCTGTTGGCCTCCTCTGATCCAGCCATGTAGCTTGATTGCTACATAAATATTGACAATGATTTATTCAGAGGTTATTATGGAATCCCTATTTTTGACGATTCATCAACCATGGTAATATAAACCATATTGGTTAATTTGTTAGTTATTTAAATTAGTATCTTCCATTACAATTTATCCTAGTTATAAAACGTTAAGGATATTAAAGTGGCGCAGAAGGCCTAGTCACAAGGACAGTTTTAAATTTATAAGCCATGATCGTTTGGGATCGAGGCATTTAAGGTTTGAGCATAGTCGGTTACTTTTCTTAACAGGGAGTCGAAGACTACAACTGCCTTTTGTCTTTTAGGACAATAGATATAGCCCGTGGGCATTCCCTCCTGAGGGATGTTTATGATATGATCATCTTTTCAGATGCTATTAGTCAAGATCGTTTGGATCATACCGACTATTATGCTTGGACATGGTCCAACATTTTTAGACAGGAGGTCAAAGATCACCACTGTCGTTGTCTTATCGACAACCAATTTAGCCCGTAGGCACTTCATCATTTATGGATGTTTATAATGTTATCATCTTATAAGATGATATAAGCCCTGATTTCTAGGTCATAAGGTAAATAAGGAAAAAAAATTCCAATATAGGGACGACTGTTGTGATTTTATCGAATCACATTTGTCAGGAGTGCTAACACGTTCTTAGGTGTTAACAAGGATCTGAATCCCTTGAGTAGGTTTCACCATCTTGGCCGCGTAGGCTAGGTTTCACCTTTAAGATTACTGACAGGGAAGGAAGGATATTTATTTCATTCAGGATTTTTCTCATAAATCCTAATTTACAAGTTATTAATAGCACCAATGGCCTAGTCGCGTAGACAAGTTTACAAGCCATGATTTCAGAGAATCGAGGCATTAAAGTTTTAATAATGGCACAAATGGTCTAGTCACGTAGACAAGTTTATAAGCCATGATTTCAGAGAATCGAGGCATTAAAGTTTTAATAATGGCACAAATGGCCTAGTCACGTAGACAAGTTTATAAGCCATGATTTCAGAGAATCGAGGCATTAAAGTTTTAATAATGGCACAAATGGCCTAGTCACGTAGACAAGTTTAATTTTTAAGCTAGATTCGTTTGGGATCGAGGCAATTAGGTGTGAATCAACGTTCATTACCTTTTCTTGACAGGGAGTTGTAGGCTACCACGGTCTTTAGTCTCAGAGAACGTTAATTATAGCCCGTAGGCACTTCCCTTCTAAGGGATGTTATTTTCATTTATTTCATGCTTCAGCTCTAGAATGAAAACTTAATTTAATCAATCCATTATATGGAGATAAAAGTACAGAGTTGCCCTAAGCGGGTCTTTGAAAGGAATAATGTGTCCTCGAAGGGACTGAAAAGAAGAAGAAAGAAAAAAAATTATAAATAAATACGTCCTTAGAAGGACTATTAAGGAAACGATCTTTAGCAAAAAGGAGTTTCTTCTTCATTTCATTTCTGAATGCTTTCTCCTTGGTTGTACGTTCATCCTGGTCGCAGTACAAAGCTAGGCCTTCCCTAGGCTTTAAATGGGGAGAATTTCCATTACAGCTTCTTGCTTGGCGACATATAAAAATAAAATTGAAGGTAATAATCCTCCGAATAGGGACAAGAGTATTCCTATGTTAAGTCTAGACTCAGAAGATCAAAGAATGTGCTATCGTGTCATTGAGATTAAACACAAAAAGCTAGTGTTTAATTCACTCAATGTTGGCTCTGATACCAACCTGTCACACCCCAAATTCCACGTGTCACCGGTGGGCCCGGTGGGGAGTATCGTGACGTAGTTGATATCATCATAGTCAAACAACACAATATATAAATGCACAGCGGAAGCAAAGGATAAATATATATTACAATCCGAATATAAAGTAATATCAAAGTATTACAACGGAAAGTAAAGGATCCACAGGCGGATCAAATAAAAGATAAACTGTTCAACAGACTTTAGGCATCTAGAACTTTCAAGATTCCTTATTCACGCCCTGAGCTTCCAGCCAATTACGTTCAGTACCTGTCACTTAACCTTTTTGGAAAATACGTCAGTTTACACTGGTAAATACAATTTAACTGACTCATTTTGAAAAGAGTTTGAAAATTGATTTGAGTGCAAACGGCACAAAATATCTTGACACAATGATTAAAGTGCACAGAGGCAAAATTAATCTTTTATAACTTGGGACAATTTTAATAATAAAAATCTTGTATCCGATTTACATGTTTGTCCAACATTTAGGGCCGGTGATTATACAATACAAGCCGGACAAGATTAATCGACACACCACAAATATGAATCTCACAAGAAGTTACCCTTACGAGTGAGTATATGTTTTACATATGCAACAGGAGGTGTTTTGTCTACACCTTGTGCTTACGTCATGGCCATTCACTTTTTAAATGAGCCAAGGATATCCAGGACACGGTCATTAACCCCAAATGTTATTTGTTATCAAACAATACAAATTAAAACGGGCTTATGCAATGTTATTTGTTTAAATACAAATTCAATCCCAGCCGTATATCAAATCAGCAAGTACAGATAGCTTTTACTGGGCTCCTAAATCTTGAACGAAGGTTTTTAATAACCTATTAGATTCCTAACGGGTCTTTAATTAAGCCTACGCTTAGACCGGTTAGTTTTAAAGGACGCTACGGCTCAAACGCACGATTAAGCGAAGACCAGATAGAATGTAATTTAGACCCGACAAGTTTGAAGACTTGTATAATATGGGTATACTAAATACATTCCGGATTTTGAGACAAAAATGAAAATGTTTGACCCGTTTCGGTCAATTTATGCAAACTAGTTACATAAACCGAACCGGACGCGAAAAGGGCGTTATGGGTATCCATAAGAGTCATATGCAAGTTCCCTGATTTAACATGCCTTAAATATGTCATAATATCAGTAAGTTATTTTCTATTATGCCCAAAACGGATTTAAACACAACTAGGCCTCATAAGGGCATTTTGGTCATTTAAAAGGTTATAAAAGAGTTTATTTGTAAATCTTGAGTTATGGGTCTGATTTATACAGTAAGTATACTTAATTTAACATGTTATAACAGTAGGGTATGACCCATATGTGAAACTTATCATTTAAAACCAAACTATGCACCTTAGGGGTATTTTGGTAATTTTCACAAGGGCTAAAAATGTCAAAATTGGAAACCTGAGTTTATAAACTTGTACTTACTGTTATTATATAGAAATACACTAAAAACATCAGTAGGTATCAACCTTATATGTTTAATATGGTTATAGTGTATACTATGCGATAAAAACGCTTAAAAAGGCGATTTAGAGCCGTTTCCGGGTTTTTAAAAGAAAGCTGAGATTTTTATATTTCCAGAATGCTCAAAATATTTTATTTATCAAATAAAATCAGTAGAAAAAGGTTTGGGGTCAAAAGGATTTATAAAACTCATTTTATAGCCCAAAAGGGCAAAACCGACAATAACCGATTTAAGGCTAAAACTCTATGATTCAATTAGTTTAAAAATTATTAAAAATCCTTATAATTCCCAAAATATTTTATAATAACAGTAGGTATACACTTTGATGTCAAAAATTAGGTTTTGATAGGTGTTATGCTCATAACGCCATTTAATTAATAAAAACCGTTCTATTTGCGATATTGAGCAATACTCACAATCCAGACCTCGGATTGATGTCAAATTTTCGGTGCAAGTTTATAAATCAGTAACAAAGGTTTCTACTGTTTCACTTTTTCAAAAATCGCGTTTTATAGTCAAAAGGGCAAAATAGTCATATTTAAGCATAAACCGGTAACATGCATATGAATCGGTTAAACATGGAACCAAGATGTAAAATTCAAGAGGGTTGTACATACATGAAACTTGGTCCAAAATATGCTCTAATGCAGATCTTAACATGCATGCACGGATCAGAACTGAAAGTCAAAGAAAAAGTCAATTTATGTGACTTTCGATTCCGATTCGGGTTTAAACAGAAAATTGTCGAGTTAATCATGTTGAAATACATTCTTACATTAATTATCAAGTTATTTTGATGATCAAACAGGTTGAATGTAGCCTATATTTTCTAATCATGCTTAAATCTTACAAAAACACATTCTGTTGACTTTTCAAGAAAAGCTTTGACTCGACAATTAACATGCTTATAGTGTGAATCTGAAAATACCCTTTTAGGGGTTTGTTACACTCATAAATACCAACATGTGGGTACTTTCAATTTGAGAAATGACAGAGCCAATCTCGTTTAATCATGAAGTCAAAGTTAAATTACGATGGATTGACTTTCGGTTGGATAACTAAGCTAGAACGAATTTGAAAGAGTTGTAAACACTTACAATGGTCCTAAACAAGCTTAGAGATCACTATGAGCCTGCCTTGTCGTCCAGAATGCCCCAGAAAAGTTCTTGTGAAGTTTTGAAGTTCAAGTGTTCATGTGTTTTTAACAACAAGTGCCTTTTTTTTGATGATTTTGATCTGATTTAAGGGTGTTACAGATGTTTGTAAGTGTTGTAGGAAGAGTACAAGTGTCCCTCCTTGCATGAAAAACGATTGATCAGCTCCCTAAGTCGACAACAGCTGTTAACAACTCGAAAACGAACTGATTGGCAGCTGTTAGGAATGTTTCGTCGCTGGGCAGGTCTCGCGTGGCGCGAGACACCCCTCGCGTGGCGCGAGGGTGGGGGCGACCAGCCTTTCAAGTTTTCCTCAAATTACATTTTAGTCCCTGAACTTTTGTAACGTGTTTAGGCTATTTATTTGCACTCTAAACCCTTGAAATCTGATTTTTATGAACCTTGGGACTTTTATAAACATGGCAAAGTCCTCGGTTCATTTTACGCTTACCCGAAAAGTCACGAAATTCACGATAACGCAATTAACCTTTCTTGTACGGTTTTGGCCATAACTTTCTCATACGATAACGAAACTTCATGAAATTTTTACCACATATTCTAGTGAGTATATTTTATCATTACAAAGCTTCGGGTTTGCCAAAAGATCACTCAGAGGTATAATTTCAACATGTTGACACTTTTAGTCCCTGTAGTTTGTAATTCCTTACTTTCTTTCATTTCTCGCTTCGTATGATCCATGACTTATCCGTTTAAGGTTATAAACACCATGTAGGGTTATTGTAGAGCCTATTTATCAATCGTTGACACTTTGAACCCTTGAATTCACATAGTTTTCACCGTTTGTCAACATTAGTCCCTCTAAAGTATGTTTTCACATATTCAAAGCCCATGACACGTGTCAGTACATTATTGGACGTAAATTTTCGAGGTGTTACAGTTTTCCAGCAGGTCCAGTTTCTGGACCTACATATCTGCCCAGCTCCGAAAATTCACAACTTTTCAACTTTAAACTATCATAACTTTTTACTCGGTTGTCCGTTTTAGTCGATTCTTTTTCCTATGAGTCCGTAATAAAATTACGGATCTAACCATGTAAATTTCATACCACGAAAATCGAAGTACCAGTGTTTTGATTACGGATCTAACTATAAATGCATATTGCCACTTTTCAGTTTCTTAATGCTTTTAGACATAGTTACCCGTTTCCCCGGGCTTATAACCTTGGCATAATTGCGCCATTCACGGCTTTATATTCCCTTGGAGCTATAAACTAGTTTCCTCGGAAATCGAGCATTCCGTTTCAAAATACATTTGCGTCTTATTTCTATCGTTTGATCCGACATCACTGATTTACAAACTTAATGTAATCATCGCCATATTCATTGACGTAGTGTAATCCAACACTTAACAAATATGAGATTTTCAAGTCGCTACTTTCATGATTCTTTTATGACACCAATTCGACCCGTTTGACTATCTAGTGAAAATCGTCACTTTATTAGCAAGCCAAACCCAATTCCAAATCTTTATTTTGACCCGTTTGATGGTCGATTGAACCTCGCCACCTTAAGACACATCAAACACATCTTATTACGCTACGACTCCATTTATACATTAAACCTAAACATATATGCATAATTTAACGAGACTAAGGTCACGTACCTTTAGAGCACACCCTTCAAGCGCGTATCTCCCCTGGCGTGTCCGCTTGACATTCCGGATTCTTTGCCTAAAGAGTTCAATTCACAATAAGTTTAGAACTCTTTCATAAGGTTTAACGCATATTTCTCTACAATGATCAAATCTGCGTTTTTACCCAATTTTTAACATTTTAACCCTTACTTAGGCGTTCCATCAAACACCTAGCGGGTCAGATTTTTATATAAACAAAACCAAGTTCATCACTTGTAATTATCATCTAAACTAACTTCAATTAGTCAATTCTACACATGTCTTAACATCAATATTTCTGAAATTTATTCTTAAATTCAGATTTATGCTATAACAAGATCATAATTCTAGGGCTTATCAAGTTTTCTTCAAGTTCATTAATCACCGACAATGGTGGTTATAATCTCTATATTTATCATGCAATCTTTTAACAAGATTTCACCTAGGGTTCATCCCTAGACACCATATCTCTTCTAATTACATTCATGCAAGACACAATCAAGCTCAATTTCGATTTTTCATAATTAACCTAGAACTTGAGATGAATCAAAACACTAGAATTTCACATACCTTGTGATCCCTTCAGTGAGGTGATCACTAATTCGTGCTTGAAACTTGATTTAAGACTGATTAGGAGCTTCAATTTGATGGAAATCGATTGAATTAGGGTTGTGGGGGAAACCCATATGTCGCCCCTGGGTAGAGATCGATCAGACACACACTTCTTGTGTGTGTTTGGTGTAATATCTTTTGTTTTAATATCCCAAGTTTCAAGTTTAACCATTCTAGTCCCTCAATTGTTGTTTTCTTTATGATTTAGGAGTTTTCCATCCATTTATTTGATATTACAAGACTCGTATCTAACTGGGTTATCTATCCCTAGTTACTTTGTTCTTGTTTATTCAACGTTTTATAATTATAATATAAAGTTTTATATTTTCGGGATGTTACATCAATATTCAATGTTTTATGTTTAAAAGTTATGTGTATGAAGAGAAGCAACAATTTATAATACATATTGTATAAAGCCAAATAACAACTTTTTTATCTACAAACATTTGTAATCTTTAAGCATTTATAATTTTATCATCTTATCTCGTAATTTATATAGGATTATCAGTGGATGTGGTTGTTCTTTATTGGTTTTTACCGTTATCCCTAGCCACTAAGGTTTAATAAGTATCTGTCATATGTTACAGTTTTTAAAAAATGTTTAATTTGTGCCCCTTTCTCCCATTAATTTATTTAAGTCATCTCATTCAATAGCTTATTTATATACTTTAAATTTTGTCTAAGAGATTCAAAGTAGGGTGTTCAGAAAAACCGTAACCAAGTAAGAAGCGTAAACCGAAACACATTTCACTCGGTTTTTTGTTCGGTTTATGGATCCAAGTTTTATTTTATTTGTTTTGTTTGGTTTATTTGGATAACTGAAAAATAAACCATTTAACTTAATTATTTATTAAATAAAGATAATAATATTTTATAAATTATATACAAATAAACCATAAACCTAACCGATGAACACCCGATTTACATTCTACAAAGATTTCAAAACTTGTTGTTAATGTTTTCTCAATGTCATAGATTACTTGAAATAATTAATTCAATAACTTGAAACGATTCTATTTTGCTTTTCATGAAATGATTTTTAATTAGAAAATGATAAAATGGAATATTATAATTTATTGAGGATATGTGAATCCCTAGGTATCACATATTATAATTCAAAATTTAAAAACCACTGTTTGGTTCTATTTTTTTAATGTTCCTGATCTTTTACTCTTTCTTCTTTTAAATCATTCTCCTTCTCTCACGTATGTAATGTCAAGGAATTCACGTTCATCTTCTACGTCTGCTAATTCATCTCAATGAAATTTACACAGTAAGTGAAATGCTAACTTCTTAACTCATCATTTCCCAAAACAAAATAAGATTTCAGATTAAAATCATAATTGTACTTGTTTTTTTTGTAGGTCCTCTTATGAGAACTCCTCTTTCAGATATCTCAAATGTTAATAGCTCTTGAATTTGATTATAAATATATTTTTTTCCGTTTTATGTTAGCAAGGGGACTGATTCTTGTGTTTCGTACATATTATACTTTCTCTGTTATTCAATTACTTCACCGGATGAAATGCGTAAGCTTCGAAAATTAATACTTGATAATAAGAAATCAAAGAATGCATCGTCATCATCAACGAATGTTCGTAACATCTTTTCTGACAATGCAAATTTGCTGGAATGTTCTGATACTACAGACCAACATATGTACTCCATTACTTCTAGCATCATTAGCAGTAACAATCAGCCAATATTAGGCAGTACCTCTATCCTTACACGGCTATCTTCTGGTAAACGTAACCTCGAGCGCAAGAAACGTGATAATACTCCTGTACCTATGTTAAATTTGGATTCAGATGAAGACGATGTGTTTTTGTGCACTGATGAAGATCCTTATAAAGGGATATCTAAAGGTTTTAATCTATTTTACTGTTTTAGGACATTTGTTGTATGCCACCTGTAATATAACTATCAATTATTTTTTAACAAATTATTTGGACCATGGTGACCAAGTGCTTACATGTCAGGTTTGTAGTGCAAAGTTATGGACATCAAAAGGTGGAAAGGCCGTTTAACTATGAATAAGCTAAGTTATAGTATGTGTTGTAGGTATGGTAAAGTTCAGCTACCACCTTTAAAGGATGCACATCCGTCTTATCAAAATTTGTTTTCTTTCTCAAATCCAAAAAGCAAGTTCTTCCAGAAGAACATAAGACGATACAACTCTATGTTCTCTTTTACATCTATGGGTGGAAAGGTTGATTCTAATATCAACAAGGGCAATGATCCATTTATATATCGTATCAGTGGCCAAAACTGTCATTGCATGGGTAGTCTCAAACATCTAGATGGAAATGAAGCTAAGTTTTGTCAGCTATACATACATGATGCCGAAAATGAAATAACAAACAGACAGACATTATTCAGGTACGAGTGATTTCTAAGTTCCATTTTTATTCTGTTAAAGAACAACTAGAAATTGAACCATTAGTAGTTCACTATCAATTGTTAAGTACCATCACTTAATCCTTAATCACTGATTCTCTATCCACTGATTACTACAACATCAGTTGTTATCCATTAGTAGTTCACTATCAGTTGTTAAGTACCATCAGTGTTTTAATTACTAGCAGTGCTTACAAGGTTTCCATCAGCTGTTTAACTTAGCAGTGGTTTGCTTTATTCATTCTAAATTCATCAGTGGTTGTAGGTAAACTGAAATGTTACTTTTTCTCAACATATTCTATAAGTTTTGGGCTGGTATCAGCAGTTGTTAACCACTGCTCTTCCTTAACACTTAATCCTTAATCACTGATTCTCTATCCACTGCTTACTACAACAGCAGTTGTTAACCATCTGTAGTTCACTATCAGTTGTTAAGTACCATCAGTGTTTTAATCACTAGCAGTGCTTACAAGGTTTCCATCAGCTATTTGACTTAACAATAGTTTGCTTTATTCATTCTAAATTCATCAGTGGTTGTAGGTAAACTAAAATGTTACTTTTTCTCAACATATTCTATAAGTTTTGGGCTGGTATCAGCAGTTGTTAACCACTGCTCTTCCTTAACACTTAATCCTTAATCACTGATTCTCTATCCACTGCTTACTACAATAGCAGTTGTTAACCATCAGTAGTTCACTATCAGTTGTTAAGTACCATCAGTGTTTTAATCACTAGTAGTGCTTACAAGGTTTCCATCAGCTGTTTGACTTAGTACCAAACAGTAGCTTAGTTTATTCATTCTAAACTCATCAGTGGTTGTAGGTAAACTGTAAATGTTACTTTTTCTCAACATATTCTATAAGTTTTTGTAAAACGAGATACTATTATAGTTATGTTATGTTAATGTTTTGTTTTTTTTCTTTTAACAGCAAAAGAACCAAACCTTCATCGCCTAGTGATAAAGAACTTGATGTCGAAATGATAGAGTATTTGAGGGCTTTATTAGATTCACAAAATATATTGGTTAAGACATATAGGATGGTCAGAGACCATTTTCACCAATCTCCAGAGGCCAACCTTAGTCTGTGACTTATTTATAGAAGAGAAAAAGACGGCAGGACATATAACTTACCCACCACATCTGAAGTTGCTGCTTTGATTGTCGGAGACATAGATAAAGCTATAGACCATCGTGATATTGTTGTCGAGACTCAGTCGGGAATGCTCCAGCTTATTAGCGAATTACACCCATCGTATCTTGCTCTGCAATATCCGTTACTTTTCCCATATGGTGATGATGGTTATAGAGTTGATATTCCTCATAGAGATTTTATGTCCGCACAAAAGAAAATAAAACCAAAGTGCACAATGAGAGAATTTTTTTCATATAGGATCCAGGATAGAACTTATAGATTTTCCTTAATTTTAAATGGGCGAAGGTAGTACAACAGTTTTTGGTTGATGCGTACACAATGATTGAGAGTGAAAGACTAAAGTACATCCGGAGGCAACAAGCGAACCTTCGCTCTGAAACATTTGAGAATCTTCAAAAGCATAAATCTAAAGGTAAGGAAGTTTTAACAGATACTGGAAAGCATGTTATACTTCCTTCTTCATTTACTGGTGGTGCAAGATTCATGAAACAAAATTACCTCGATGCAATGGCCTTATGTAAGTGGTATGGGTACCATGATTTCTTCATAACTATAACGTGTAATCCTAAGTGGCCAGAAGTAAAAAGATTTCTAAAAGATTCAACCATCAAAGCCGAAGACAGGCCTGACATATTGTGTCAATTGTTTAAAATGAAGCTTGATTCCTTACTCAAAGATTTGAAGGATTCTAAGTATTTCGGTGAGATTAACGCTGGTATGTTATTTCGTTTTCACATCTTATCCTCTGATATATATTTTGGCATCAAGGTTATCAACTACTAAATCTATTTATTTTTCCTTTTTATTTAGTTGTTTATACAGTAGAATTTCAAAAGTGTGGTCTTCCTCATACACATATATGCTTATTCATGAAGGTCGATCACAAACTTCCAACCATAGATCACATAGATCCATTTATTTCTGTTGAGATTCCCAATAAAAAAGAAGATCCTAAACTTTATTCTCTTGTGACTGATTATATGATTCATGGTCCGTGTGGGAATGCTAATTTGAATTGTCCTTGCATGGTTGATAAAAGATGTTCAAAACACTTTCCGAAGAAATTCACACCACATACAACTATTGATTTAAGTGGTTTTCCTGTATACAGAAGAAGAGATTCAGGTCATACAGTTATAAAATCTGGTGTTAGATTAGACAATAGAAGTGTTGTTCCTTATAACAAAAGGCTTTTGAAAAGATATCAAGCACACATTAATGTTGAATGTGTAATCAAGCCGGTTCGGTGAAATATTTGTTCAAGTACATTAACAAAGGCCCTGATATGGCTACTACGGTTGTTTCTGGTGATACAAATTCAACCATTAAGGAAAAGCCAAAAGACGAGATCAAGGAGTATTATGATTGTAGATATATTTCAGCGTGTGAGGCATCCTGGAGAATATTCTCTAATGAGGTTCATTATAGGTATCCTGCTGTTATGAGGCTTCCCTTTCATTTGTCGGGCCAACAGAATGTTGTGTATGGTGCGGATGACGATATTGATAATGTTTTAAGCAAGCCTTTTGTTGCTTCTTCAATATTTGTGCAATGGATTAAGTTGAACGAGACAAATGAAGATGATAGAAAGCTGACTTATGTTGAGTTTCCTTCCAAATTTGTTTGGATACTTAAAGATAGATGACGGCAGGTATGTAAGATGTACCAGTGTGTTGGCCGGATTCATTCTGTATCTCCTGCATTGCGCGAACCTTATTTTTTGAGGATACTACTCAATAAAGTTAAAGGGCCTAGATCATTCAAGGAGATAAGTACAGTTAACGGCCAATTATTCTTGACTTTTAGAGATGCTTGCTATGCGATGGGACTCTTAGATTATGACAATGAATACGTTGAGGCCATTAAAGAAGCAAGTTTTGAAGGACATGTTGGGTATCTCCGAGCGTTATTTGCTACCCTGCTTTTGTCAAATACTCTTTCACGGCCAGAATTTGTTTGGGAGAACACGTGGAAATACTTAGCTGATGATATTGTTTATAGACGTCAAAAAGAAACAAATATTTCAGGTTCTGATCTATCTTTTTTATTTCACATACTACATTTCGATATTTTTAATTAATAATGTTAATTTTTTGATTTGTTAGGTTTAGTGCTTCCTGAATATCAGATTAAGAACCTTACTTTGTTGAAAATTGAAAATTATTTAATTTCCAATGGTTCATCATTACGAAGGTTTCTCACTATGTCGTACCCTGATGACGATTCCTTGCGTAGATGAAGTACAAGCTGAGTTTAACAGATTGCATCAATCTCTTACAGATGAACAACGAGCGGTTTTTGACGAAATAATGGAAGCAGTTGTAGGCCGTAAAGGAGGCCTTTTTTGTCTATGGTTACGGTGGAACTAGAAAAACCTTCTTATGGAAGACTTTGGCTTCAGCTGTTCAATGTAGAAACGGAATAGTTTTAAATGTGGCTTCAAGTGGTATTGCTTCGTTATTACTTTCCCGTGGAAGGACAACTCATTCTTGGTTCCATATGCCCATTAATCTAACAGAGGATTCAATGTGCAATATTAAGCCAAATAGTGATATTGCCAAATTATTAAAGGAAACCCAATTAATCATATGGGACGAAGCACCGATGGTACACAAACATACCTTTGAAGCTTTAGATAGGATGATGACCGACGTATTTTCAGAAGGTAGGAGTATTCATTCGGATATTCCTTTTGGAGGTAAAGTTATTGTATTTGGTGGTGACTTTAGACAAATCCTACCTGTTATTCCTAATGGTAATAGACAAGAAATTATTAGTGCATCTTTAAGCTCTTCATATTTATGGTCAAAATGCAGACTGTTACGGCTGACTAAAAACATGTGTCTAACTATTGGAGCTGAAAGTTCAAATATGGAGTCTATCAGAGAATTTGTAAAATGGCTTATTGATATTGGTGAAGGAAACGTTGGAGATAATAATGATGGTGAAGCAATTATAGAGATATCAGATGATCTACTAATCACCGATATTTGTGACCCGATACAAAGTTTAATTGACTTCGTATATCCTTCAACTATCGAACAATTTAGGATTCCTGGATTTTTTTCGGAGCGAGCAATTCTAGCACCCAAAAATGAGGAAGTTCATGAAATTAACGATCGATTGCTTTCATTATTTCCTGGTGATGCGAAAGAGTATCTGAGTTCTGATAGTATATGTCAAACTAAACAAATTCTTGATTCTTTTCAAGAAAGCTTATACTCAACAGAAAATTTGAATGCTTTTAAGATTTCTGGCTTACCTAATCACAGATTAGTTCTTAAAGTTGGTGTTCCTGTGATGTTTCTTCAAAACATTGATCAACAGAAAGGGTTATGTAACGGTACAAGGCTTCAAATTACTTTTCTTGGTAAACGAGTTATAGAAGCTAAAGTAATATCTGGTGGTAACATTGGCATGAGAGTTTTTATTCCAAGGATTAATATGATCCCGTCTAACAAAAAAAATACCTTTTCAATTTCAACGAAGACAATTTCCTTTATCAGTTTGTTTTGCCATGACAATTAACAAGAGTCAAGGACAATCGTTATCAAGGGTTGGTCTTTATTTGAAAGATCCTGTCTTCACTCATGGTCAGTTGTACGTTGCATTATCAAGGGTCAAGACCAGAGAAGGCGTTAAAATACTAATATTCGACGCTGATGGAAAACCAACAAATAAGACTTCTAATGTCGTTTACAAAGAAGTTTTTACTAGCTTGTAATCACTGTTTTTTCTGAGTTTTAACTTCCACTGTTCTAAGTATAGTTGTATATATATTTTCTTAATTACTATTCTGTTTAAACTTTATTTGGTTTAAACTTTATAAACTCTATTGTGTTTTGCATCTCAGAACCATGTGTGATAAATTTATTCGTAAGTAATTTACAACGCAGACAATTCTGAAGATCACCGTGTTCACTGTCAATATGGAAGAAAATTATACCGGAAGACTGTTTGGAATAGATCGATAATCGATGTGTATATATAATAAAACTAGGTTTTCACCCGGGATTGCTTCCCGAGCTCGAGAAACTTGCTTATGTTAAAAGCTAATTATGATTAATATATGATTAAAAGCATACAAAAAATATGACATATTAATGCCTTTGCTATAAGAAAAATTATTTTTCTTTGTTAATGTGAATACCAAATGAATTCAACTAATCATCCACTTTACTCTTGTATCTCAATGTAAATGTAAATAACAAATTCAATAAGGGGTGTATGTGTAAATATTTTTCATCACTTGAAAATATGGGAAAACGAAAACACAACCGTCATTATATCTTTAGCATCATTACACATCAAACATCTATCATCTCTTATTTCAAAAATCTCTTCTTCCCCGTCATTTTCTAGGGTTTCAAGTTTCATATTCTCCGACTTCTACACTTCAATCACCGGAGGTTTTACTGTTTTTTTCTTGAGCAACTGGTATGTACATTCATATTGTAATGAACTTTGTAACGTTTAACCGATCTTAATTGAAATCCTATCTTACTACTAATACAATATTAAACGTTTAGTGTTATACATTGAAGAAGGGTTTCGTTAGGTGTTTGAATCATTTGTTGAGAACATGTTAAAATACTCATTATTTGCAGAAAATTTTTTACTCATACTCTGTTTCTATGATTAATTTCAGTAGATACTCTGTTAATACAAAAAGTTCATGTTCATCTTCGAAGCCAACTTTTTAATTTCAATCTTTTAACATCTTTACTGATTCAAGTTTTATCATTATTCTACATTTGTGAAGTTTCTTGATAACCCAGAATCATTGAAAGTGGTATGACATGTTTTTATATACATAATTTATTTTTATTGAAATATATATTTAACAGTTGTTATGGTTTATACTTTCTTACACTACATAAAAATTATATACAGGATGTACCTTTAGCCTTTGCTAATCAAAAGTGGGGAGACTGTTGGGAAAAAAATAAGTTGCGAATCTATCATGAGTGTGGTAAAAAAACGGGTTGTGAGGTTCAGAACACAAAATTCAGCACCAGTAATAACTGATGGTTGGGATAGTGTTGTTAAAGATCTTAATCTGTCGAGGGATACTTTGTTGGTTTTCAGACCATTAGGAGATTTTGGGCTTGAACTTTCATGTTTTGTGGATGGCATTTGTGGTGAATCTTATTTCACGTTTAATCGTTATGCAAGATTTGCTTTTACGGTATAACTATTGATCTTAACTTCAATTCTTTTGCACTTTAAACGTGTCAACACTTATTCTCATAAGTTACATACTTCACGTATAGTATTCATTATTTTTAATTTTATGCAGGTAATTGAAGATTGTTTCATTAAACAATTTTACGTAAACAGCCCACCAAGTGGCAAATATCAAATTTGTTATAAGGGTTCTTATTGGAATGTTGAGGCATCTAAGTTTGATACCAACTTTGTATTTGCTAAAGGATGGCCGGAAATGTGCAACGATGTTGGGATACTGGAGGATGATTTGCTTATCTTTAGGAGAATTGATGATGTTGTTTTTGAGTTATTAGTTTATCGAAACGAGACTGAGATTTGCTTGTCGAAGAAACCTGAATCTGACGATGATAGTGTACTTGATATATCCAAGGTTGATTATGTTGAGAATGTATTCAAGATACGTATGTATTTAGCATTAGCAGTAAAAGATTTATGAAGAAACACTAAATAATTGACCGGAATCTAATTATCTAGGGGGTTTGAATCCGCATAAAAAGGTAGGTTTTCTCCCGTTTGATCCGATGGAACGGTCCTTCTTCGGTAAACTCTGCAAAACAAAGCACCGTTAGCCTCTTCAAGAGGAGAAGGAGGGTTCTCTCCTTGACCCGACTCCGGCGTGAGAATAAGTATATGTTTACGAAGAAGAAGTATTGAAGAAGTGTGTGTAACTTGAAGTTCATACCTGAATTATCCTCATATTTATAACCGAGAGTTTGGGCGGGAAAACCCGTTGGTGAAATGTTAACGGAAGATGCTAACCCCGTAAGCGGTTACATTTCCTTCCGTTAAACCTGTCGATCCGACGTGAGTGCACACGGATCGCTGTTTAGATCTATGGCCGGGGGTTTGCCACGTGGAAAGTGATCAAGTGGAGGTTTCTTTCCAATTACATGCGGTCATCGTGATTCTAGAGATGCCTGAGGTGCTGACACGTGTCCAGACGGTTGTAACCGTTTAGTGGAGCACGATTGGGTCTTTCTAGAAGATTACTGCTATAATCTGGTGTGACTCCTTATCGTATGGAGTCAGCTGAATAAATAATATCCAAGTCTGGATATTAAGCGGAAGTGTTTATTCTAGGATTTCCATCCTTTGTTTATGGAAGAAAGCGCAAGGATTTATGATTTCCTTTGGGCGCGCAAGTGTTGACTGTTGACTGTTTCTTAAGCCTTTCTTTTGTAAGACTAGTGCGCGGCCGCGCAAGGTAAAAAGATAGCTTAAAGACGAGGTTGTAGTATGGTCCCAAGTACTTATTATGAGGTTTTTGGGACCTTACCCCTTCAAGTCCCCCCAGTCTAGTGTTGCACTTATGCAAGTAAGTGGAGCACTGGACTTATAAGAGGGAAATGCTCTTTGGCGCGAAAATAGGGAATCTTCTATGAGAAGATTTTACTTTTGCTTAAAGAAAACTTTTTTTTAGGGTAAATTGTGATTTTTCCCTTATGTAATTATGATCTGACGTTTGGTGACGTCAGTTTGTAATAAAAAATTTGTATTTGCGATATTTTGCCTTCTTACATTGGGATACGTAATGGCGCTTGTCAGACTTCATTAATGGAGATATGACCCTGGTTCCTATAGCACCGTTCGGATGGGATGTGTTCCTGACAATTAATCATGGTAATCAAGTTTTTCCTTTTCCCGGAGTCTTGTTCCTCTTTATATATATATTTTGGGGATGTTTATTTGCTTTCTTAATTTGGAGAATATGAAGACGAAAAGTTCCGTTCATACTAGTCGTTTTCTGGATATGTTGAGACTTTACGAAGCTGCTGAAGGCCTCTAACTTCTCGCCAGTTCTCCGCCTTTAATGGTTAAGGAAAAGGAGCCGGTCAACTCTGATTCTCCGACTATTGCCGGTCCTGTTTGTAAGGTTCTCCGGGAAAGCGGTGTTGTTGGCGAGGAAGTCGGTGTGCTATCTGTTGAGGATCTGATGTCTCGTTTTCCGATGATCCAAAGAGGTGGATGTCAACTTGTGTATTATCGCCGGAAGAATCGTCGTGATGACCAGGTGACCGTTGTTGACGAAGGTCCTGCTGTTGATTAGGTTAGGTTTGGGAACTGTGTATTCCCTTCTTTTGATGTTTTTGTGATTTTGCTGGTCTTGCTACCAAAATATTTTTTGAAGATCACTGTCGTGATCATTGTGAATGTTTGTTTATACTGCTTTTTGATAATATGTATATTTTTGATGCACTGTCGTGCATGTAAGTTTATGTTTAGATTACAATATGTTGCATATGTTTAATTTCTTTTAGTAGGTATGGCGAATGAGAAATGGTATTGTGCTCATGTGTGAACGTTTGTCTAAAAGGCGTGCTGGTTTGCCTTTTTTAGACTGTTCATGAGGTGTACAATGTTTACCATATTGTTTTCGCGTAAACCAAAAGAATTATATGCAATTTGTAATAAACAGTAATATGAGTAAAGTTGATGTTTGTATTGATAAGAGCGCAAGGCTCGTAATACAAAGGATAATAAAGAAATACATTGCTTGTATGCTTTTCCTTTTTTACAGACTGGTTTGGCTTACATGTAACACATGCGCAGCTGCTGCGCGTTCCAGGTGCGGGGAACTAGTGTCCCATCAAGTCTTTTTAGGGTGTACGCCCCTTTGCCTAGGACCTCATTGATGATGTATGGTCCTTCTCATTTTGGCATTAATTTGCCTGGTTTTTCCGCGTTGGAAGCCTCATTGTCGCGCAAGACAAAGTCACCAGGAACAAATGTGCATACGCGGACGCGCGAGTTGTAATATTTTTCAAGTTTGGATTTGTACCTGGCATCTGTGATGGCGGCATTCTCACGCCTTTCTTTGAGAAGGTCTAAATCCAGTCTTCGCTCTTGTTCATTGTTTTGTTTTTCCATGGCGATCATGCGTGGTGATGGTAAGCCAATTTCGGCTAGGATTACAACTTCAGATGTAGGGATCGTGTTCGCGACCTCAATGAGTCGGTTCAGAGGAATTCCATCAAATACAGGTGCGGAAAACAAGTATTTGATCTATAAACAGCTTAATCTTCACTTTAACACTGATTTGTATTGATATGAATGCAATTACAATCAGTTCTCACACCGGCAGCACCTCGGTATGGAAATTACACAATTGTTCCTCTCTATTTCGCTTGACCTTGACTTCCTATATATAGAGATTGAGATTTCGCTTCAGCATGACTCAAGAGAAATCTTAACATGTTGATTTCGCTTGTGCTGCTTCAAGCGAAATCCTTTACATACACATTCCTTCAAGCAAAATCTTGCTAACTCTCTCTCATTCTCTCATTCTACGTGCCCTGATCTATTCTAACTAGTCTAAGACTCGATACAAGACGAAGTCGACAGATGTAGTGCACCAACAGACTCCCCCTCAGATGTTGACGAGTCGACTATCGAGTCACACCAATGCTGTGTCTTCACATCTTCATTCTTGATCAGTCTCTGGGCTTTTCTCTTTCTATCTTCTTCTTACAAAATCACCTTGCTCTATCAGACTCCCCCTCACAAGTTGCTGGCATTCTTTTATTCTTCAGTAACATCTTCAGGATCGATGTCTAATCTACACAGGCTTTCAGAATTGATTTCCAGGATCAAAACTTGGCTCTCTTCCAACAGAGATTTTCAGAATATCGAAACCTGGCTACCTGCACAATCTTAACCCAGAAATAAATTTTCTAATTTTATCATATATCAAATACCTGTGCACCAACGCATGTCTCACAATCACTAAAACAAACATACAATTTCAACATATCAGGCTTTCTCTCAAATATCTATAATGAACCACTTGAAGGAGGTTAGATTTAATGAAAACAGTTAGATTTACACAAACACTCCCCCTCAAATGCTGCTCATCATGTTTAGCACTTGGAATTTTGAAAATCAGTTTTCCAACATCAGTTGTCGAAAATATTTTTGACTTTTTCAAAAATTATGCTAAAACACACACAAAATCTTTTTTTTAATTTTTGATTGTAAAGGAAAGCAATACAGAAATATTTACAAACACTATTTTTTGTGAGTTTGTGCAAGAGGATCATATCAGTTTCTGAGACAAATCACTAACACCGTTAAGCTTCATTTCATATTAAGTTCTAAACAATTTACCTAGATTGTCAGTATGTTTGTCCACTTAAATTTTCACACAAAGTTCAACTGATCCGAGATACGATATTAATGTTTTAAGCACTTGAACTTATTCGTGTGTCCCACTACTTGAATATACTCCCGTATCCAGATCCCAATATTCAATCTTACAGGTGAGTAAACCACAGATGATATCTGTAAGGGGAATAAATTATGCAACCGTGATAGCTCAGGTCAGAACTTCCGTTCAGCAGAGAGCCTAGTTGACTTTTAGGTGTGTCCCCTTTAGAGGATCTTTTGAATTACAACAGCCATGATTAGCATTTTTCAATGTTTCGTCATTTTTTAGCTGAGGGACTAGGCCATTGCTTCCGCAAAATCAGAAGTCCCGGGATAATACCCCAGATATCACTGAGTATAAAGACCTAGTATCTCAGAATAAGGGACCTTTCAAACAAGATTTCAGGGGTTACCTATATATCCAAGTTTGTGTTAACCCACAAAACAAGCAAGTTTGAAATTTAGGTTTATATCTCGTCACAATCTACTAAATGTGCAAAAACCTACTGACATATCCGCAGTAAGATTGTTTATCACATTTTTATCTTTACATTTCTTTAGCATGTTGTGATAGTCCACTGATGTACTATCATTTCCTCTATATGCAACAAAAACTCATTTTTGAATTTTATCATATTTTTATCTTTTTCAAATTTTCAAATGTTTTTGGATTTTCTAAAAAATTTACTCCCCCTAAAATGCAAACACATTTTAGGAAATTTGAAAATAAACTGTACAATAAAGTGACAACTGATATCGAATCACATCAAATCGCCATTCACTCGGCATAAACAATCAGAACTCCCTCTATCACAAAACTATTTTCTCATTTAGATTTCAAAACACTTAAGTTTATTTTAATCAAAATGATTTTTCCGGAAAATAAGTTTTGATGATATACACATTTGTAGATTCGGGGTGTGGTTCATCACATTGTCTATTCTTAACCATTTGTAGCAGATCAAGTACAAATTAATGTCCTTGATTTACCACTTGCAAGTATGCACCATCTATATCAATTGTAAAAATTACCACATGTAGAACACAATATCACTTGTAGGAATATTACGTCTACATCACCATTTTACCAATCAGAATGCCGATTCCTGCTTCGCACTTACCAACCTGGAAGCTCCGGCGTAGTCATAGAACCTGTAAACATCCAAACACTATCAAAATCTTTCACAAAATCTATCTTAACAAGAATGATGCCGATTCCTGATCCACGATATAAACTTGGGATCTCCGGCATAGTCATAAGACTATCATGGAAAACAAACTTCCACCCAAGTCTTCTTAGACTTGGTGGCTTCCAATTCTTGGACAGTAGGGTTGTAAGTTGCCTTTTTAGTTGCATAAAAATCTTTAACCCCCTTAACTTTCCCATTCAACATTTTCCCAAAAATTTTCTTAACACTTCCATTAAATGTTTTCTCGACATCAAACTTAGTTTTCTCTGTGTAAAACTGATTCGAGATATCAACCTTACCCACTTTCTGTTTAACTTCTTCAAATTTCAGTGATGGAAACTCATCATCATTCACTGAAATTTTCACCTCAACCTGTGGCTCTTCTGGCTTTGTTGAACCAGATTCATCGCCGTTATTCACATCAATTTTCTTAACAACCCACACTTGGTTGTCATTCTCTTTCTTTTTATAAAAATTCTTTTTAGAACACTCACCAACCTCATAAGTTGAATTTTCAAAAATTTTAAGTCTGTCGGTTGGTGGTTCAACATCAACAACCTTTTGTTTCAATTTCTGAGAAACTCCCTGTTTTGTTTTGGCATTTTTCTGGCAATTCCATGCAATGTGACCAGTTTCATTGCACTTGTAACAGGTACGAGTCTCTCTTTGATAAAACAATTCAGTTCCATTCTTCTTCTTTTCAGCAAGAAACTCTTGATTTGATTGTCTCCAGAATGGTTTCTTCTGTTCCTCTTCTGCAAGTCCACCTGACACAAATTCTGTTTTTGTTTTAGAATTTTTCAAATTTTTATGATTTTCTGGTGGAATAAATCCAAGACCTTTCTTTTTGTAGCTACGATTTTGGTTAGGTTTCTTTTGAAAACTAGAACCCGAATTGTAACCCTTTTTCTTGTTTAGACGTTGTTGAACTCTTGAAGTGTACTTTTTAGGTTTTTCAGTAAGATTTAAATCTTTTATTTTAGAAATATTAATTTCTGTCATTTTGAAAACCTTTTTGATCATGTCAAAACGAACACTTTTTATTGGAAACTCTTTGTCAGAGTATAATTTGTCCGAATCATTTAAAGTGTATGCAACTTCAAATGTTTCATCATCCAAATTTGCTTTCGATAACAAAAATTCTTTACTATAAGACCGTTTAACCGACGACTGTGAACTGTTGACCGACGAACTCGAACTTTTGACAGACGAACTTGAACACCCAGACTCAGACTTTGACTCAGACTCCTCCTCAGTGTCTAACACCTGATCAACCACCTTTTTGATTAACTCAGACTCATGATCAGTATCGGATGAGGTAAATGTGACATCAATGTTATCTGGTAAAACGTCAGTTGTGTCGGTTTTTAGCTTTATATTGACTGCTTTTTCAAGTTGCTCCTCGTTTGGTTTTCTAGGAGAATACCCTTCCCAAATTGGAGGTGGACACTTGTTATATCTAACAGTCGGTTTCTTACCACAATCTTTCTTTTCCTTCGGCTTCTCATCTTGAAAAGCTTCCATACCTGCAACAGTTGGGTAAATACGATCAATGAGATAATCAGAACTAGAATAACTTTGTAATAAACGTCTAATTCTCTCATTCTCGATCTTTTCTGTTTCCAACTCTTGCTTCCATTTAGCACTCTCTTCGATGTAGAAGTTAATAGCTTTTTGCTTCGTCATCAATGTTGCATTCATCATTGTCAGTGCTTGTTCTCGTTCTGAATTTGTCTTTTGAAGACCAGTTACTGTTTTGTTCAAGATATCATAAGATTCTTTCACATAGTTAAGATTGAACAGTAACTGCTCCTTCTTCTTCTCATACTCAGCAATAATGTCGTCTTTTGCAACACATTCCTTGCATACTTCTAAACACTTCTCACAAGGCTTGACGACTTCCACAATCTTATCAACTTCAATTGTCTTTATTACTTCAATCACTTTTTCTTCTTCTTTCACCTTCTCAGCTTCAGTAGTCTTTTCAGCAACACTTTCAACATTGTCTTTCTGAATACCATCTTCAGATTTCTTTAGTTGTTGTTCTTTAGCAGCTCGTTTCTCCTTTAGTTTCTCCATTCGATCTGCAAAATAGAAATGAAAACTTTCAGGAGAAAGATGAGTTTTAGCAACATTAATATGTTTCTCTTCCTCATCATCACTGCTACTATCAACTGATGTTTGATCAAACTCTACAGATTTTCCAGAATCAGCATCTGATACACCAGAATCAGCATCTGATACACCAGAATCAGACGGTGTTTGATCAAATACAACTTCTTTTTCTGAAATAACAACATTTTGAACACTCTCATCAGAACTTTGTAGACTTTCATCAGCACTTTCTGAAATTTCTCCAGATCTCTCTGAAAATTTATCAGTACTATCTGAATCTTCATTTGTTGACACAGACTTTTCATTTTCACTTTTCACATTCTCTCCGATAGATCTCATCCAAGTAGCAAACAAATCTGGCTCTCGGACGATCTTGGCAATGAAAGCTTTGAAATCACCCTTTTCATCAACAAACATATCCCAGCTGAAGCCTTCTGGTAGTCTTTCATCATCTTGATCGACTATGCATGCTTTGCTATCAGAAGATATATAGTTGTTCCAGTTGAAATCTACCAAACATCCTCTCTTTGAATCCTCAATCTTTCTTCCATGAGCTGTCTGTGAATCTTGTGATTGACCAACTTGCTGATAAATGGCTTTCCGGTAGTAATCATCTTTTCCAAACGGATTCTGAGCACCACTAGCTTCCCTGTTCTTGCACTCCCGCTTGAAATGGCCTTTTTCCCTGCATCTGAAACAAGTAACTTTAGATTTATCAAAACCTAAAGTAGATACACAAGCATCAAGAAAGTCATTTCTCCCGGTAATTGTTTTGAATTTCTCAGCTCGTCGAAGAACACTTGCGAGACACCATTTTATATCCATAAGTTCCATCTCTTCAGCGTCTATCTGATCGTAATCCTCTTTGGTAAGCATAGGATTGCCGATCCGACCAGCAACAAGACCTTCATAGGATAACAGAACTGAACCCAGAAGTGCCATATGGTCTTTAGCAGTGTCTTCAGAAAAACTTTGACCTTCTGGAAGATTGAGAGCTATGTTGCATTGAATCATGTATCCATTTCCTGTTTTTGTACTCTGAGACTGAAAACTCGTGTTAGTCTCTTTCGGATTCACACTCGGAAATGATGAAAACCCGCTGCTATTCTTGTTCAAACCCTGATCAGTTTTCTCAGATGAATCACCAACACTGAAATCAGTTTGAATTTTCGGACTTCTCTCAGATTCTGAAACCGGAATGCTACCTTTGTAGTACATTTTAATATCCTGTTGACCACTCGGACTGTTCATCCTAGCTATTTTCTGTTGCTCCAAATCCTGGCTTTCGATCTTTTCAATAAACTGAGATATTGTCAACCCATCATAAACACCCGTGTTTTTCAGAATCATCAAATAAGTTCCCCACTCCTTTTGAGGTAACGCATCCGCCAATTTATCCACCCACTCCTCACGACCTTTTTAAACACCCAACATAGATAAAGATCGCACCAAATGACAGTATCTCTCAATTAGCTTTTTAGTATCCTCTCCCGGCAAACTACAAAACAAATCAAATTCTTTCTTTAGTAACGCTTTCTTGCTTTTGATCATGTTTTCGCTTCCCTCGAACTTGACCTTTAGTGCATCCCAAATTGACTTAGCAGTTTTGTCGTGCTGTAACAGAATAAATATATCTTCTTTTATCGCCTGCTGCAACAAACTAATCATCATTTTCTCAGCTCTATACATTGCTCGTTCTTGATCAGTGAACTCGGATATTTCTTTGATGACTTGCAAATCTGTTCGAGGCAATGTGTACTTCTTCAATATGCATTCCCACGATCTGAGATGATTTGCCTGAACCCAATTTTCAAAGCGATCTTTCCACCCGTAGTATTCTTCAATACTCATCAGTTTCGGGGGTTTCTGAGTGGTTCCCGTCTCATTTTCAAGATTCATGGCTTGAGCAATCGCAGCTGGTGATGACGGTGTTGCAAACGCATTATAGAACCTGGAATCCATATTGACTTAACACGTTACTCAATAATAGATTCTTTCAAGCGAACTGGTCACTTTGTGTCTTTCAAGCGAACTAGTCAAGCTGGTTGAAGCGAAATCCTTGAAGCGAAATACTTTGAAGCGATCCTGAATAAAAGAACCCTGAAGCGAACACCTTGAAATGAAAATCTTGAAGCGAAATCGTTCAAGCGAAAACGTTCTGAAACAACTTTTCTGAAGCGAAAGTCTTGAAGCGAAATCCTTGAATCTGTTTGAAGCGAAATGTAAAGTCTCGCTTGAAAATTCAAGCGAAATCGTCCAAGAATACTGAACTGTTCAAGCGAACTCCATTCAAATGTCGATTTTGATCACTTTTAGGTCGAATTTTGCTGTGAAACTTTCAAGGGTTTGTTATCTAGTACTTTTAAACAATCTGTGAGAAATTGAATCAATTTTGACAGTGAAAAATTTCTGAACTGATGAAAGAAGGTGTAGAAGTAAGAAATTTTGATCGATTTCGGCTGAATTTTGCAGAACTCCTCCTCCTGAGCTCTGATACCAATTGTAGGGATCGTGTTCGCGACCTCAATGAGTCGGTTCAGAGGAATTCCATCAAATACAGGTGCGGAAAACAAGTATTTGATCTATAAACAGCTGAATCTTCACTTTAACACTGATTTGTATTGATATGAATGCAATTACAATCAGTTCTCACACCGGCAGCACCTCGGTATGGAAATTACACAAATGTTCCTCTCTATTTCGCTTGACCTTGACTTCCTATATATAGAGATTGAGATTTCGCTTCAGCATGACTCAAGCGAAATCTTAACATGTTGATTTCGCTTGAGCTGCTTCAAGCGAAATCCTTTACATACACATTCCTTCAAGCGAAATCTTGCTAACTCTCTCTCATTCTCTCATTCTACGTGCCCTGATCTATTCTAACTAGTCTAAGACTCGATACAAGACGAAGTCGACAGATGTAGTGCACCAACATCAGACCCATAGACCAGGCTGAATGGAGTTTCTCCCGTGCTAGTCTTTGGCATTGTGCGATGGGCCCATAAGATGCTGGGGAGTTCGTCGACCCATCCTCTGCGCGCTGTCCCGAGTCGCGCTTTTATGCCATCGACGATCTGTTTGTTAACACTTTCTACCTGGCCGTTTGCTTGAGGATGCGCTACGGAGGAAAAGTTGTGCTCGATTTTCATTTCTTTGAACCATCTTTGAAGATCATCTGAGGCGAAGTTAGTGCCATTGTCGGAGATGATGCGCAGTGGTAATCCAAATCTGCAAATAATATGTTCCCATATAAATTTGCGAATTACCATTGCTGTTGTTGAGGCTAACGCTTTGGCTTCAACCCATTTTGTGAAATAGTCGACTGCTACAATGATGAATTTTACTGCGCCTGGCGCGTCAAGGAATGGACCAACAAGATCGATGCCCCATTGCTGAAAAGGCCAGGCGGAGGTGACCGGTACGAGCGGGTTCTTTGGTCGGAGTGTTTTTAGCGCGTGGCGTTGATAGGCTGCGCATCTCCGTAATAATTCTACTGCATCCACGTGCATTCCCGGCCAGTAGTATCCCGCGTTCATTATTTTTGCCACGACCATGCGCTGCCCTGCGTGTATTCCGCATAAACCCTCGTGGATTTCTCAGACCAGGTATTGTGCATCTGTTTTGTCAACACAACGCAGTAATGGTCCCATAAATGACTTCTGGTATAGGACGCCATCCGCCATTTCATAGTTTATTTCCTTGTGTTGGATTTTTCGAGCTTCTGTCTTTCCTTCCGGGAGCTTTCCGTGTTGTAGGTATAAGATGATCGGAGACATCCAGGATGGATTCCCAACTTCTATAACGTTTACTTGTTTGAGATGAATCGAAGGATTAGACAATACCTCGATACGCACTTCTTTTGCTAAGTGCTTGAAGCTGGTAGCGGCCAATTTGGTTAGTGCATCTGCGTGCTTGTTTTCGCTTCTGTTTATATGGTTAACTTTGAACGTCTGGAATTGGCTGATTAACATCCGCGCTTGTTCAAGGTATAACGTCATGGCTTCTCCCTTTGCATCATAGTGCCCATTAACTTGCTCGGCCACCAGCTTTGAATCGACGTTAGCTTCAAGGTTTCTTGCCCCCATTTTAAGCGCTAAGCGGAGACCTGCTAAGAATGGTTTATATTCAGCTTCATTATTCGTGCTTCGGAAATCCAGGCGTATGGCGTATGTAAGCTCATGATCGTCTGGGCTAACCAATCGGAGACCCGCGCCGGCTCTGTCGTCATTGGAAGCTCCGTCTGTGTGCAGAGTCCAGACCCTATCGTTGAAAACAGGGACAGGGTTCTGGATTGCCTCGCATTCTTGGATTTTATCGATGGGAACTTTTGTGGCAAAATCTGCTAGGACTTGCCCCTTGATCGCTGGTCGCGGATTATACAGGATATTGTATCCTCCCAGCTCAATAGCCCATTTGGCCAATCTTCCCGCAACGTCGGGTTTGGACAGGATTTGACCTAAGTGGTAATTAGTAAGAACCGTGATGACATGGCCAGAGAAATACCGACGAAGGCGGCTTGATGCATGTACTAGCGCTAGGACCAGTTTTTCTATCATTGAGTAGCGCGTCTCTGGGCCAGTGAGCATCTTGCTTATATAGTATATTGGAGTCTGAATGTTTTCGCGCTCCACCATTAAGACCGCACCTACTGCTACTTCTGCAGCAAATACATATAGGATCAGTGGTTCTTTTCTCGTGGCGTTGTCAGCGTTGGTAACTGAATTAAACATTCCTTCATTTGCTTGAAGGCTGCTTCCGCTTCGGGTGTCCACTGGAAGTGGGTTTTCTTGGCGCAATTTCACAACGTGCTGATGAATGGGTAAGATTTTGCCGCGTGATTTGCTAAAAATCTGTTTAAGGCTGCTAAACGTCCGGCGAGCCTTTGCATTTCTTTTATTGTTGCAGGTGATGGCATTAACTGGATTTCCTGCAATTTCTCCGGGTTTACTTTAAAACCGTCTCTTGTGACTATGAAACCCAAAAATTTTCCTTCTTCCATCCCGAAGAAACACTTTGTTGGGTTGAGCTTTAAGTTCACGCTGCGCAAAGAATTGAACGTGCGCTGGAAATTTGCGAGCATTGTTTCTTCCTCGTGGCTCATGATGACGAGGTCATCCATGTATACCTCGACTGTCTTGCCGATGTCTCCTCTGAAGACCGTGTCCATTAGGCGCTGGTAAGTTGCGCCTGCATTGCGTAAGCCGAAGGGCATTTTTGTGTAACAGAAAATGCCCTTATCTGTGCGGAATGCAGTTTTGTCCTTGTCTTCTTCTTTCATCTGGACCTGATGATAGCCTTTGTAACAGTCAAGAAAGCACTTCCATCTGAATGATGCTAGAGAGTCGACTTCAAAAATCTCTTCTTCCCCGTCATTTTCTAGGGTTTCAAGTTTCATATTCTCCGACTTCTACACTTCAATCACCGGAGGTTTTACTGTTTTTTTCTTGAGCAACTGGTATGTACATTCATATTGTAATGAACTTTGTAACGTTTAACCGATCTTAATTGAAATCCTATCTTACTACTAATACAATATTAAACGTTTAGTGTTATACATTGAAGAAGGGTTTCGTTAGGTGTTTGAATCATTTGTTGAGAACATGTTAAAATACTCATTATTTGCAGAATAATTTTAACTCATACTCTGTTTCTATGATTAATTTCAGTAGATACTCTGTTAATACAAAAAGTTCATGTTCATCTTCGAAGCCAACTTTTTAATTTCAATCTTTTAACATCTTTACTGATTCAAGTTTTATCATTATTCTACATTTGTGAAGTTTCTTGATAACCCAGAATCATTGAAAGTGGTATGACATGTTTTTATATACATAATTTATTTTTATTGAAATATATATTTAACAGTTGTTATGGTTTATACTTTCTTACACTACATAAAAATTATATACAGGATGTACCTTTAGCCTTTGCTAATCAAAAGTGGGGAGACTGTTGGGAAAAAATAAGTTGCGAATCTATCATGAGTGTGGTAAAAAAACGGGTTGTGAGGTTCAGAACACAAAATTCAGCACCAGTAATAACTGATGGTTGGGATAGTGTTGTTAAAGATCTTAATCTGTCGAGGGATACTTTGTTGGTTTTCAGACCATTAGGAGATTTTGGGCTTGAACTTTCATGTTTTGTGGATGGCATTTGTGGTGAATCTTATTTCACGTTTAATCGTTATGCAAGATTTGCTTTTACGGTATAACTATTGATCTTAACTTCAATTCTTTTGCACTTTAAACGTGTCAACACTTATTCTCATAAGTTACATACTTCACGTATAGTATTCATTATTTTTAATTTTATGCAGGTAATTGAAGATTGTTTCATTAAACAATTTTACGTAAACAGCCCACCAAGTGGCAAATATCAAATTTGTTATAAGGGTTCTTATTGGAATGTTGAGGCATCTAAGTTTGATACCAACTTTGTATTTGCTAAAGGATGGCCGGAAATGTGCAACGATGTTGGGATACTGGAGGATGATTTGCTTATCTTTAGGAGAATTGATGATGTTGTTTTTGAGTTATTAGTTTATCGAAACGAGACTGAGATTTGCTTGTCGAAGAAACCTGAATCTGACGATGATAGTGTACTTGATATATCCAAGGTTGATTATGTTGAGAATGTATTCAAGATACGTATGTATTTAGCATTAGCAGTAAAAGATTTATGAAGAAACACTAAATAATTGACCGGAATCTAATTATCTAGGGGGTTTGAATCCGCATAAAAAGGTAGGTTTTCTCCCGTTTGATCCGATGGAACGGTCCTTCTTCGGTAAACTCTGCAAAACAAAGCACCGTTAGCCTCTTCAAGAGGAGAAGGAGGGTTCTCTCCTTGACCCGACTCCGGCGTGAGAATAAGTATATGTTTACGAAGAAGAAGTATTGAAGAAGTGTGTGTAACTTGAAGTTCATACCTGAATTATCCTCATATTTATAACCGAGAGTTTGGGCGGGAAAACCCGTTGGTGAAATGTTAACGGAAGATGCTAACCCCGTAAGCGGTTACATTTCCTTCCGTTAAACCTGTCGATCCGACGTGAGTGCACACGGATCGCTGTTTAGATCTATGGCCGGGGGTTTGCCACGTGGAAAGTGATCAAGTGGAGGTTTCTTTCCAATTACATGCGGTCATCGTGATTCTAGAGATGCCTGAGGTGCTGACACGTGTCCAGACGGTTGTAACCGTTTAGTGGAGCACGATTGGGTCTTTCTAGAAGATTACTGCTATAATCTGGTGTGACTCCTTATCGTATGGAGTCAGCTGAATAAATAATATCCAAGTCTGGATATTAAGCGGAAGTGTTTATTCTAGGATTTCCATCCTTTGTTTATGGAAGAAAGCGCAAGGATTTGTGATTTCCTTTGGGCGCGCAAGTGTTGACTGTTGACTGTTTCTTAAGCCTTTCTTTTGTAAGACTAGTGCGCGGCCGCGCAAGGTAAAAAGATAGCTTAAAGACGAGGTTGTAGTATGGTCCCAAGTACTTATTATGAGGTTTTTGGGACCTTACCCCTTCAAGTCCCCCCAGTCTAGTGTTGCACTTATGCAAGTAAGTGGAGCACTGGACTTATAAGAGGGAAATGCTCTTTGGCGCGAAAATAGGGAATCTTCTATGAGAAGATTTTACTTTTGCTTAAAGAAAACTTTTTTTTAGGGTAAATTGTGATTTTTCCCTTATGTAATTATGATCTGACGTTTGGTGACGTCAGTTTGTAATAAAAAATTTGTATTTGCGATATTTTGCCTTCTTACATTGGGATACGTAATGGCGCTTGTCAGACTTCATTAATGGAGATATGACCCTGGTTCCTGTAGCACCGTTCGGATGGGATGTGTTCCTGACAATTAATCATGGTAATCAAGTTTTTCCTTTTCCCAGAGTCTTGTTCCTCTTTATATATATATTTTGGGGATGTTTATTTGCTTTCTTAATTTGGAGAATATGAAGACGAAAAGTTCCGTTCATACTAGTCGTTTTCTGGATATGTTGAGACTTTACGAAGCTGCTGAAGGCCTCTAACTTCTCGCCAGTTCTCCGCCTTTAATGGTTAAGGAAAAGGAGCCGGTCAACTCTGATTCTCCGACTATTGCCGGTCCTGTTTGTAAGGTTCTCCGGGAAAGCGGTGTTGTTGGCGAGGAAGTCGGTGTGCTATCTGTTGAGGATCTGATGTCTCGTTTTCCGATGATCCAAAGAGGTGGATGTCAACTTGTGTATTATCGCCGGAAGAATCGTCGTGATGACCAGGTGACCGTTGTTGACGAAGGTCCTGCTGTTGATTAGGTTAGGTTTGGGAACTGTGTATTCCCTTCTTTTGATGTTTTTGTGATTTTGCTGGTCTTGCTACCAAAATATTTTTTGAAGATCACTGTCGTGATCATTGTGAATGTTTGTTTATACTGCTTTTTGATAATATGTATATTTTTGATGCACTGTCGTGCATGTAAGTTTATGTTTAGATTACAATATGTTGCATATGTTTAATTTCTTTTAGTAGGTATGGCGAATGAGAAATGGTATTGTGCTCATGTGTGAACGTTTGTCTAAAAGGCGTGCTGGTTTGCCTTTTTTAGACTGTTCATGAGGTGTACAATGTTTACCATATTGTTTTCGCGTAAACCAAAAGAATTATATGCAATTTGTAATAAACAGTAATATGAGTAAAGTTGATGTTTGTATTGATAAGAGCGCAAGGCTCGTAATACAAAGGATAATAAAGAAATACATTGCTTGTATGCTTTTCCTTTTTTACAGACTGGTTTGGCTTACATGTAACACATGCGCAGCTGCTGCGCGTTCCAGGTGCGGGGAACTAGTGTCCCATCAAGTCTTTTTAGGGTGTACGCCCCTTTGCCTAGGACCTCATTGATGATGTATGGTCCTTCTCATTTTGGCATTAATTTGCCTGGTTTTTCCGCGTTGGAAGCCTCATTGTCGCGCAAGACAAAGTCACCAGGAACAAATGTGCATACGCGGACGCGCGAGTTGTAATATTTTTCAAGTTTGGATTTGTACCTGGCATCTGTGATGGCGGCATTCTCACGCCTTTCTTCGAGAAGGTCTAAATCCAGTCTTCGCTCTTGTTCATTGTTTTGTTTTTCCATGGCGATCATGCGTGGTGATGGTAAGCCAATTTCGGCTAGGATTACAACTTCAGACCCATAGACCAGGCTGAATGGAGTTTCTCCCGTGCTAGTCTTTGGCATTGTGCGATGGGCCCATAAGATGCTGGGGAGTTCGTCGACCCATCCTCTGCGCGCTGTCCCGAGTCGCGCTTTTATGCCATCGACGATCTGTTTGTTAACACTTTCTACCTGGCCGTTTGCTTGAGGATGCGCTACGGAGGAAAAGTTGTGCTCGATTTTCATTTCTTTGAACCATCTTTGAAGATCATCTGAGGCGAAGTTAGTGCCATTGTCGGAGATGATGCGCAGTGGTAATCCAAATCTGCAAATAATATGTTCCCATATAAATTTGCGAATTACCATTGCTGTTGTTGAGGCTAACGCTTTGGCTTCAACCCATTTTGTGAAATAGTCGACTGCTACAATGATGAATTTTACTGCGCCTGGCGCGTCAAGGAATGGACCAACAAGATCGATGCCCCATTGCTGAAAAGGCCAGGCGGAGGTGACCGGTACGAGCGGGTTCTTTGGTCGGAGTGTTTTTAGCGCGTGGCGTTGACAGGCTGCGCATCTCCGTAATAATTCTACTGCATCCACGTGCATTCCCGGCCAGTAGTATCCCGCGTTCATTATTTTTGCCACGACCATGCGCTGCCCTGCGTGTATTCCGCATAAACCCTCGTGGATTTCTCAGACCAGGTATTGTGCATCTGTTTTGTCAACACAACGCAGTAATGGTCCTATAAATGACTTCTGGTATAGGACGCCATCCGCCATTTCATAGTTTATTTCCTTGTGTTGGATTTTTCGAGCTTCTGTCTTTCCTTCCGGGAGCTTTCCGTGTTGTAGGTATAAGATGATCGGAGACATCCAGGGTGGATTCGCAACTTCTATAACGTTTACTTGTTTGAGATGAATCGAAGGATTAGACAATACCTCGATACGCACTTCCTTTGCTAAGTGCTTGAAACTGGTAGCGGCCAATTTGGTTAGTGCATCTGCGTGCTTGTTTTCGCTTCTGTTTATATGGTTAACTTTGAACGTCTGGAATTGGCTGATTAACATCCGCGCTTGTTCAAGGTATAACGTCATGGCTTCTCCCTTTGCATCATAGTGCCCATTAACTTGCTCGGCCACCAGCTTTGAATCGACGTTAGCTTCAAGGTTTCTTGCCCCCATTTTAAGCGCTAAGCGGAGACCTGCTAAGAATGGTTTATATTCAGCTTCATTATTCGTGCTTCGGAAATCCAGGCGTATGGCGTATGTAAGCTCATGATCGTCTGGGCTAACCAATCGGAGACCCGAGCCGGCTCTGTCGTCATTGGAAGCTCCGTCTGTGTGCAGAGTCCAGACCCTATCGTTGAAAACAGGGACAGGGTTCTGGATTGCCTCGCATTCTTGGATTTTATCGATGGGAACTTCTGTGGCAAAATCTGCTAGAACTTGCCCCTTGATCGCTGGTCGCGGATTATACAGGATATTGTATCCTCCCAGCTCAATAGCCCATTTGGCCAATCTTCCCGCAACGTCGGGTTTGGACAGGATTTGACCTAAGTGGTAATTAGTAAGAACCGTGATGACATGGCCAGAGAAATACCGACGAAGGCGGCTTGATGCATGTACTAGCGCTAGGACCAGTTTTTCTATCATTGAGTAGCGCGTCTCTGGGCCAGTGAGCATCTTGCTTATATAGTATATTGGAGTCTGAATGTTTTCGCGCTCCACCATTAAGACCGCACCTACTGCTACTTCTGCAGCAAATACATATAGGATCAGTGGTTCTTTTCTCGTGGCGTTGTCAGCGTTGGTAACTGAATTAAACATTCCTTCATTTGCTTGAAGGCTGCTTCCGCTTCGGGTGTCCACTGGAAGTGGGTTTTCTTGGCGCAATTTCACAACGTGCTGATGAATGGGTAAGATTTTGCCGCGTGATTTGCTAAAAATCTGTTTAAGGCTGCTAAACGTCCGGCGAGCCTTTGCATTTCTTTTATTGTTGCAGGTGATGGCATTAACTGGATTTCCTGCACTTTCTCCGGGTTTACTTTAAAACCGTCTCTTGTGACTATGAAACCCAAAAATTTTCCTTCTTCCATCCCGAAGAAACACTTTGTTGGGTTGAGCTTTAAGTTCACGCTGCGCAAAGAATTGAACGTGCGCTGGAAATTTGCGAGCATTGTTTCTTCCTCGTGGCTCATGATGACGAGGTCATCCATGTATACCTCGACTGTCTTGCCGATGTCTCCTCTGAAGACCGTGTCCATTAGGCGCTGGTAAGTTGCGCCTGCATTGCGTAAGCCGAAGGGCATTTTTGTGTAACAGAAAATGCCCTTATCTGTGCGGAATGCAGTTTTGTCCTTGTCTTCTTCTTTCATCTGGACCTGATGATAGCCTTTGTAACAGTCAAGAAAGCACTTCCATCTGAATGATGCTAGAGAGTCGACTTTTTTGTCTATCTCAGGAAGAGCGTAGCAATCTTTTAGGCATGCTTTATTCAGGTCTTTAAAGTCGATGCACATTCTCCATCCACCACTGTGTTTTTGGACCATTACCGGGTTGGCAACCCATGTATGGTATTGAACCTCGCGCAAGATTCCGGCATTAAGAAGCTCTGTGTAACACCCCGAAAACGGGTTTGGTAATTAAACCCCGTTAATACTAAAAGACGGGTAAAGTACCGTTAGTGGTAAAATTTACCCGGTGGAATATTAGGATTTAAATAATTAATCCTAATAATAAATAAAAAATGAATAAAAGCTTTAAAGAAATAAAATGGACAAAAGGCCCGAGTTAACGGGGCCTAAAATAAACTTAGTCATAAATATTCCCGAACCCGCTAAGTTAACTCGGAATATTAAACCTAGTTAATAAGTGAGAGTATTGTTGAAAATAATTAGGTTGTGACCTAATTAATAACTAACCAAACACGAGGGACCAAAGCCGGGTAACTTACAAATGGTTTTATAAACTTAAAAATAAAACAAACACACACACATATGTGTGTGTGCGTGCGTGAGAAGCCAGGAGGGAGCTCCATGGAGCAAACCCTAGTTCTTCAACAAAATCTTCAAATTGGAAGATCAAATGAAGGCCAAATTCGGAATTTAATACATAGAAACAATCACCTAGTCATGGGGATCGTAAGGTATGTCGAATTTCTAACATTCATGAAGTTGTGAAAATTTGTTAAATTTGCATGATGTGATTTATGCAAGAATCATAGAGGCTATGGCCAAATTAATGAAGTATGATTGCTTAGGAACAAACCCTAAGTAGAAATTTGAAGTAAAATTGCTAGGATTTGAGTAATTTGGTGATTTACCACTTTAGTCAAGTGGGTTTTTATTATATAGTGAAGATGATGATATACACAAGTTTAAAATCATCATAGTTGATAGTAGAAGCAAAATACTTGAACAAATTGTAAGTTTGAGTATATGATCATAATTGCCATGAAATGGGTTAGTTGATTTGATGAAATTAATGTTGTATGGGTGTTTATAAACACCGTAGTAACTCGTACGAATGAACTACTTGAACAAAATAAGGATTTTGTTAAGAGTTCATAATTGTTTAGAAGTGAGTCTTGATACAAGAATTAAACTCAATGATTTATGATTGAGTTTAATAAGAAAAGTAGTCAAAGAATCATAAGGTGTGAAAGTCATGATTTGGAATGACTAATCTAACAACCTTGTGAATAATGAATGATAGTTGGCACTTAACAAGCTAGGTGAAGCTTGAGGAGAAAGCGGGTCGAACGAATCAAGAATGAAAAGGAAAGCGTAATTCGGATGAAAGGTAAGTGAAACTTACACACTTTTGTAGAATACTTGTTTACTTTAAAAGTAATAAATGCGATAACGATAATAATGAAAATATGGTTTCCGACGCGATTGGTACGAGTCGGAACATATAAAGATGATAAAAACCATGGCTTATGGTAAAAAGGATAAATCGGTAAATCGGTCATGTAATGACTAAGAGATTATGAGTTTTGATAAGATTACCGCGTAGTGTAATCTAATATTGAGAAAAAGGGGTAAAAAAAAATGGAAATTTAGTCAAGTGTCGACTAATGTAAATTGACAATAAAAAGGGCACCCATGGCGTAAGCCGAACGGGTCAAATTTGTAAGAAATGAGTTAAAGAGAAAAGGAGGGGTCAAGTGGTAACATCCGACGTGGGCCGGATGTGTAAATTTGAAAACCTCGTTTTACTACATATGTAAATGTTTGGTCATATGAGCCAAACGGGTCAAATGGGGATGATAACACCATTTGACAATAATGACTAATCTTGGTTGTCAAGTCATATGTAAACAGGAACGAGTAGCAATTCTGGGATAATTGTGATGCTATAGAATATTGGTTAATAAATGCGAGGTATAAACGGGTCTATACGTTGATCCGAGCCAGGTACGCACAAATAAGTTGTAGTAAGAAGTGCAATTTGGTCAAATATTAGGGGAAGTCCTTTATCGTAAAAATGAAGGATTAAATGTGACCAAAACGCCCTTGTTAGCTAATTCGAACAAACAACCTTTAAAGTTTGTTTGGAAACAAGTTTTATGATTAAGTAAATACTTAGATTAAGTATAGAGGTTGAAAGAAGTATTATATTAGTCAAACGGTACTATTTGAGTTTTACCGTAAAATAATGATCCAAGGGGTAAAACTTGGATTATATAGATTACCACATTAAATCCACCATAAATATACTTGTGGTGGAAGATTATATGATAAGAAATGTGGTAATGCAAATGCTAGAAACAATTGTCAGCGATTTATGATTGAAAGTGCTTAAATACCCTTAACGGGTCAAAATAAGCATACGAGCGAAAACGGGTTTAAATTGTGTGATAAACCTATGATTAGACCCTAATATAGTAGGTAACATTAATTCGAAGAAGTGTATGAGATATAGGAATCAAATAAATATGTTTGTTTGATAAAATGCATAAACGAGTTAAAATTCGGTGAAAAGGTAACGAGTCGAAGACTTAGAAGTCTCAAAATTTCTTATGTTGGATGTAGGATTTTAACTCCATTAGATGGAGGATTAAATTACGGACGCGTAGGAAAAAGAATCGGGTAAAACGGATCAATAACGAAGAAGTTATGGCCGTTTCCGTGAAATCAGGTTACGCAGGGAATTTGCAGCACCAGCAAACGAGTTTCTGTCGAAAACAAGCGCTCGCGTAGCGCGAGAATCAGTGGCGCTACGCGAGCCCCTAAACTCCGAAAATTCTTAAATTTTATCATTTTTAACCCCTGTACTTGTTTGGACTTGATATTTGACTATCGAAACTAACTTTTAAGTTGGTTTTGATCATAGGTGAATGTCAAGAGTGCACGGATGAAGATCAAGCAGCTACGAAGAACCGAACACACGAGATTAAAGCTTCCGCACAACATTACGTCATAACTTTTAAATGGCGAACTTATCTAAATTTTGTTTAAAACTTTTAAGTTGTAAAAGTTTTAAATTACTCGTATTTTTCTAAGGATACTTAATGATAAATTCATGTTTGTTTTCGTTAATTGCACGAAAACCTTTAGATTAATAACATGGGTGTTACAAGTTGGTAATCAGAGCCCAAGGTTAAAGGGTAAAGTGTTCGGTTCGAGGCTTGATCGCAAATCCGGTAAGTACAGGTACGTTAATAGTTTAGCATGCTAAAGTGTTGTAAACAACACATAGGGCTATCGTGTGGTACACGTTACCCCAATTAAAATGATGGATATGGTTGACGAAAATACGCGCGTTGACGCGTATAGTAGAAAAAGCCTTGTATTATAATACGGGCGATTATTGAAGTTGACATTACTAACTCTTGTGAATGTTTTAATTGAAGGACACTCGCGTCTGAAGATGACGGGAGTGAACGAATTATGGATATGATGATGGAACGGTCCGAGGTATGACAGGAAGAGCATACTCATCAAGGACCTAAATCGCGTAACGGTCGCGAACAAGACTAATGACAAGAGAAGCCCGTTAGGGCAAGCATTACCAGGTTCACACTTTTAAATTTAATCGCACGAGTCGTTATATGCAACAAACACGTAAGTAATAACGGTTGCATACACATATGATAGAACTTGGAAAACCCGATTTCCAAGAAAAATTTAATAGGAAATGTGTTATTCACAATGATGAATAACAAATGAATAACAAGACTTGTTTATATAGAAACTTGGACGAGAGTGATCATCCAAGTAAGTATTCTCAATATAAATCCTATTGAGAAAAGTAGTGATCACATCAATAAATGTGAATAAATGTTTATAAAAAGGGACATTTTACATGTTCAAGGATAAACGACTAAAACTAATAATTGTTAACTAACAATTAAATAAAGTTTTACCAAATGAAACCATAATCATGGAAATAAATTGAGGAGTTACTTACATGGGACGTGATGTGGTAATTATAATAAGGTCACGCGTACCATGTGTTGATCGCTTACTCTGGCCAAGTAAGTAGTGAACACATGATAGCATGAGCTTCTTATAATGAGCGCAGTTATGTCCGATGTAGTAAGGTCAAGATGAATGAAAATTTAAAGGATCCTTAGGGTCAAGAAATCTTATGGGCATACTCGTATAAATGGTTTCCGCGGGAACCATAAAAACGATGTATGGCGCACATAGAAATAAAAGACCCAAGGAAATTCGTGACATAAGTCATTTTTGACGAAACAACCATGGTAGACAAAAAGGGCATTGTAAAACCAAAGTATAAATGACCCGCGGGGTCATAGAAACAAAGGTATTGCCCACATGGGAAAAACGATAAAAAAAACCATGGTAGACGAAAAGGGCATTGTAAAACCAGAGTATAAATGACCCGCGGGGTCATAGAAACAAAGGTATTGCCCACGCGAGAAAGACGATCAAAGTCGTTGACTTTGGTCGTAGTAAAGAAATGATGATGATGATAATCATCATTCATAGTCTATAAGACTGTCAAGGATGGTCAAATAAGAATAAAGGTTTGGTTGAATAAAAGCGATGGCTTCCGCTAAGACAACCAAACAAATTACAACGAAAACTTGATGTATACCGGAATGCTTGCACTAATAATGACTTCGGTAAAGTACCCGGTTGATGGGTAAGGATTTAAACACATGCGTAAACCGAGAAATGGGAACACGAATTTAAATTCAAAAGACTCGGATTATGAGTTATGACTAAAAGACCATAAAATTTCGTAAACAGAAATTTTGATAATAATATTCAACTATTTTGAGGTTGAACTGGTTGATTAAAGTATAATGCTTAATGGCATAAGTAAGCGCAAGCCGGATAACGATGAGCTTGAGACAAACCGATGCTTAATTAACATGAGAAGTCATAGAGTCGGAAGAATTATCCAAAAGAAAACGATTGTAGATACGAACTACAGTCAAAAGCTAATGGTTTTCAAGTGTGAAAACAAATGGTTTTCAAATATAAAAAGAGTGCTTTGACACCAAATATATATTTTTAATAAAGACACGAGTAAACAGAATGATCTACAGGATCATCATAACCTACGGGTAATAGTGTGAAACAAGAAAAACTGGTTATAACTCCCCGCGTAAAAGATAAAGGGAGGTAAAGTTAGTATTTAAGTTAATTGAATGGGTTAAAGCGAAGAGATTATGAAAGGTCTATGAGACTAAAACGACCCACGGGTCATGATTAGAAAGAAATTATAAGGATTTCGCCCTAAGGAGGTGGAAGTCTATTCAAAATAGCCCATGAGGCTAAGTGATAAAACCTACGGGTTAAATTAGATAAAGCGAGGGAATCAGTTAAGAATTCCCGCATAAAACTAAGACTGTAAAAGATTAAATTATGGACTGTCAATATCCCGGTATGGATAATTGACACAAGTTAAGGAAAAGATCCTAAAACTAAAACTTCAGTTTTAGTAAGAGATAACGTTTTTACAAATATAAATCCTGATAGGAACTTGAATAGTAAGCCTGAAAGATTCAAGTTTTGATACTTATAGGCGCAAGATGATATATTCGAAAAGTGATATTTTCAAAATAAAAGATTGATATAAAATAAACGTGATATGACACGATCGCAGTCAAGAAAAGTAATGTGAATTATAATCACATTATAGCCTAAGCAATGGGCATAACGTAACGGGACTAATAAGTCTAGTTAGTAAGACCGGTTAAGGCCAGTAATTCAAATCAATAAAAAAAATTGGTTTGATTGTAAGCGGTGGATTCGGTATAACTGAACCGAATAGATAAATCTGAAAACAAAAGAAATTATTGCTAAAAGTGAAATATTTCACTAAAGACCCTTAAACGGGTCAAAGTAACGGATTCATAAAGAATTCGATAGTATATGAAAGCGATGGATATCGCTATGTTAACTAAACTAGTGGAAAGAACGAGATTATGTTATTTCGAAGTTACACTAAGTCACATGAGATATGTAGACAATTAGTAACCAAAAAGATGTCATCGTACTTTTCGGTAATACTAACGATTGGTTAAAAAAAAAGTTATAGATATTGATTAAAAGACTTCTTGGCTCAAATACATTGAGTTTAAACTCAATGAATTATGTAATAAAAGGTTTCGAGGACGAAACCTCTCTAAGGGGGGTAGACTTGTAACACCCCGAAAACGGGTTTGGTAATTAAACCCCGTTAATACTAAAAGACGGGTAAAGTACCGTTAGTGGTAAAATTTACCCGGTGGAATATTAGGATTTAAATAATTAATCCTAATAATAAATAAAAAATGAATAAAAGCTTTAAAGAAATAAAATGGACAAAAGGCCCGAGTTAACGGGGCCTAAAATAAACTTAGTCATAAATATTCCCGAACCCGCTAAGTTAACTAGGAATATTAAACCTAGTTAATAAGTGAGAGTATTGTTGAAAATAATTAGGTTGTGACCTAATTAATAACTAACCAAACACGAGGGACCAAAGCCGGGTAACTTACAAATGGTTTTATAAACTTAAAAATAAAACAAACACACACACATATGTGTGTGTGCGTGCGTGAGAAGCCAGGAGGGAGCTCCATGGAGCAAACCCTAGTTCTTCAACAAAATCTTCAAATTGGAAGATCAAATGAAGGCCAAATTCGGAATTTAATACATAGAAACGATCACCTAGTCGTGGGGATCGTAAGGTATGTCGAATTTCTAACATTCATGAAGTTGTTAAAATTTGTTAAATTTGCATGATGCGATTTATGCAAGAATCATAGAGGCTATGGCCAAATTAATGAAGTATGATTGCTTAGGAACAAACCCTAAGTAGAAATTTGAAGTAAAATTGCTAGGATTTGAGTAATTTGGTGATTTACCACTTTTAGTCAAGTGGGTTTTTATTATATAGTGAAGATGATGATATACACAAGTTTAACATCATCATAGTTGATAGTAGAAGCAAAATACTTGAACAAATTGTAAGTTTGAGTATATGATCATAATTTCCATGAAATGGGTTAGTTGATTTGATGAAATTAATGTTGTATGGGTGTTTATAAACACCGTAGTAACTCGTACGAATGAACTACTTGAACAAAATAAGGATTTTGTTAAGAGTTCATAATTGTTTAGAAGTGAGTCTTGATACAAGAATTAAACTCAATGATTTATGATTGAGTTTAATAAGAAAAGTAGTCAAAGAATCATAAGGTGTGAAAGTCATGATTTGGAATGACTAATCTAACAACCTTGTGAATAATGAATGATAGTTGGCACTTAACAAGCTAGGTGAAGCTTGAGGAGAAAGCGGGTCGAACGAATCAAGAATGAAAAGGAAAGCGTAATTCGGATGAAAGGTAAGTGAAACTTACACACTTTTGTAGAATACTTGTTTACTTTACAAGTAATAAATGCGATAACGATAATAATGAAAATATGGTTTCCGACGCGATTGGTACGAGTCGGAACATATAAAGATGATAAAAACCATGGCTTATGGTAAAAAGGATAAATCGGTAAATCGGTCATGTAATGACTAAGAGATTATGAGTTTTGATAAGATTACCGCGTAGTGTAATCTAATATTGAGAAAAAGGGGTAAAAAAAATGGAAATTTAGTCAAGTGTCGACTAATGTAAATTGACAATAAAAAGGGCACCCATGGCGTAAGCCGAACGGGTCAAATTTGTAAGAAATGAGTTAAAGAGAAAAGGAGGGGTCAAGTGGTAACATCCGACGTGGGCCGGATGTGTAAATTTGAAAACCTCGTTTTACTACATATGTAAATGTTTGGTCATATGAGCCAAACGGGTCAAATGGGGATGATAACACCATTTGACAATAATGACAAATCTTGGTTGTCAAGTCATATGTAAATAGGAACGAGTAGCAATTCTGGGATAATTGTGATGCTATAGAATATTGGTTAATAAATGCGAGGTATAAACGGGTCTATACGTTGATCCGAGCCAGGTACGCACAAATAAGTTGTAGTAAGAAGTGCAATTTGGTCAAATATTAGGGGAAGTCCTTTATCGTAAAAATGAAGGATTAAATGTGACCAAAACGCCCTTGTTAGCTAATTCGAACAAACAACCTTTAAAGGTTGTTTGGAAACAAGTTTTATGATTAAGTAAATACTTAGATTAAGTATAGAGGTTGAAAGAAGTATTATATTAGTCAAACGGTACTATTTGAGTTTTACCGTAAAATAATGATCCAAGGGGTAAAACTTGGATTATATAGATTACCACATTAAATCCACCATAAATATACTTGTGGTGGAAGATTATATGATAAGAAATGTGGTAATGCAAATGCTAGAAACAATTGTCAGCGATTTATGATTGAAAGTGCTTAAATACCCTTAACGGGTCAAAATAAGCATACGAGCGAAAACGGGTTTAAATTGTGTGATAAACCTATGATTAGACCCTAATATAGTAGGTAATATTAATTCGAAGAAGTGTATGAGATATAGGAATCAAATAAATATGTTTGTTTGATAAAATGCATAAACGAGTTAAAATTCGGTGAAAAGGTAACGAGTCGAAGACTTAGAAGTCTCAAAATTTCTTATGTTGGATGTAGGATTTTAACTCCATTAGATGGAGGATTAAATTACGGACGCGTAGGAAAAAGAATCGGGTAAAACGGATCAATAACGAAGAAGTTATGGCCGTTTCCGTGAAATCAGGTTACGCAGGGAATTTGCAGCACCAGCAAACGAGTTTCTGTCGAAAACAAGCGCTCGCGTAGCGCGAGCATCAGTGGCGCTACGCGAGCCCCTAAACTCCGAAAATTCTTAAATTTTATCATTTTTAACCCCTGTACTTGTTTGGACTTGATATTTGACTATCGAAACTAACTTTTAAGTTGGTTTTGATCATAGGTGAATGTCAAGAGTGCACGGATGAAGATCAAGCAGCTACGAAGAACCGAACACACGAGATTAAAGCTTCCGCACAACATTACGTCATAACTTTTAAATGGCGAACTTATCTAAATTTTGTTTAAAACTTTTAAGTTGTAAAAGTTTTAAATTACTCGTATTTTTCTAAGGATACTTAATGATAAATTCATGTTTGTTTTCGTTAATTGCACGAAAACCTTTAGATTAATAACATGGGTGTTACACTCTGTTACTTGCTTGTCCATGGCTTTTGCTTTTTCATCACTGAAGCTGCGCCTTCCCTGTGTGACAGGCTCTGCTGAGGGTCGGATGTTCAGACAATGTTGTACTATATCGCGCGGAACCCCAGTCATGTCTGCTGGGCACCAGGCGAAAATGTCTTTATTGTTGGACATTAATTCTTTTAATCGTATTCGTGTTGCTGGTGAAATAGCATGTCCTAATAGGATGGTCTGTTCTGGATATTCGTCGTTCAGAACCCATTTCTCCGGCTCATTTGATGTTGTGGGTTTAGCCACTTTTGCTGGTGGTTCATCGTCCACGTACATGACCTCCTTACTTGAGTATAGAATTGCAACGCCAGTTTCTGTTGGAAATCCGCATGCAGCGTGCGGAATAGAGGTGATCATGCTGAATTCCCTCTGTGATCTTCTCCCGAGCAATACATCATGGCGTGATGTTGCTGGCATGACCATGAAATTCACTGTGACCGTACGCGAATGCTCGCCATCAGATAGAGTCACAGGGAATGCTATTTGCCCTATCAGGAATACAGCTTCATTGCAAAATCCGGTGAGAGGAAAATCTACCGGCTCCAGGCGTGCTTTGTCTTCTGGATCGAGTTGTTTGAAGCACTGCTCGTATATGATATCCATCGAGCTTCCTGGATCTATGAACATATAGTCCGTTCGGTAATGGCTGAAGATGCCAGTAATGATTACTGGTCGCTCTTCCTGAGGGCCTCCAGGAACAACAGGAAACACAACTTGCTGTTCCCTCCAATGCTGATCATGACATCCTTTGTTTGGCCTTCGTGAAGGGCCTCCTTGTATCATGTTTATGTGTTTTAGTTTAGCTTTCTGATGGCTGATATCTCTAGATTGTTGACGTATCTCAACATAACTGTTGGATTGGATGTCCCCCTGACAGGGTGGTTGTGGGTCCAATACTACAGTGTCAATTTCTCCACCAGATCTGATGTTTGGGAACTCAGATCTGGTAATTTGTTTGAAAATTGTGTTTAAAGTAATCTGGCATCTGTTAAACCAGTACTCTGGAGATCTCTCTATGAGTTGACCTGATGAATCCTTTTCGTCTGAATGACTGTTGCTTTTGTTTATTCCCATGATTCCATCGATCTGGGTATTTTGGGTTGTAGAACCCTCGAACTCAGATCGAGGACCTGATGGGTGAGATGATGAGTTCTCTGCCATGTGAAAACAGAGAATGAGGAAACTAAATCGAAACGAGACAAAACTGAAAAAACAGAGGAATCGGTGGGCGCCAATGAAGAAACACTAAATAATTGACCGGAATGGAATTTTCTAGGGGGTTTGAATCCGCATAAAAAGGTAGTTTTTCTCCCATTTGATCCGATGGAACGGTCCTTCTTCTGTAAACTCTGCAAAACAAAGCACTGTTAGCCTCGTCAAGGGGAGAAGGAGGGTTCTCTCCTTGACCCGACTCTGGCATGAAAATAAGTATATGTTTATGAAGAAAAAGAAGAAGTATTGAAGAAGTGTGTGTAACTTGAAGTTCATACCTGAATTATCCTCATATTTATAACCGAGAGTTTGGGCGGGAAAACCCGTTGGTGAAATGTTGACGGAAGAAGCTAACCCCGTAAGCGGTTACATTTCCTTCCGTTAAACCTCTCGATCTGACGTGAGTGCACACGGATCGCTGTTTAGATCTATGGCTGGGGGTTTGCCACGTGGAAAGTGATCAAGTGGAGGTTTCTTTCCAATTACATGCGGTCATCGTGATTCTAGAGATGCCTGAGGCGCTGACACGTGTCCAGACGGTTGTAACCGTTTAGTGGAGCACGATTGGGTCTTTCTAGAAGATTACTGCTATAATCTGGTGTGACTCCTTATCGTATGGAGTCAGCTGAATAAATAATATCCAAGTCTGGATATTAAGCGGAAGTGTTTATTCTAGGATTTCCATCCTTTGTTTATGGAAGAAAGCGCAAGGATTTATGATTTCCTTTGGGCGCGCAAGTGTTGACTGTTGACTGTTTCTTAAGCCTTTCTTTTGTAAGACCAGTGCGCGGCCGCGCAAGGTAAAAAGAGAGCTTAAAGACGAGGTTGTGGTATGGTCCCAAGTACTTATTATGAGGTTTTTGGGACCTTTCCCCTTCAATTTATTAATTTTAGCATTTAATTAATTATTCTATTATGTTGACCAGGACATCTATGAAGATGATAAAGTTGCGTCTTTAGGTGAAGAAAAAACCGTTACTCAGGTACTTACTAAATTATTAAAATTATTTATTTTTAATTTAACACATATAAGAATTTAATGTTTTTACAACTATTAGTAATGCCGTTTACTGATGTTATATTTATCCAATAATGTAATATTTAGAAGAAGTTACCAACCAATGTTGAATGCACGTCGAAGAGACGCATGTCTTCACGATTGAACAAAACACAAGATGTAAGTTTACCATCTTAAAGATTGTTTTATTACTATAGTTATTAAAGTTACTCTATGACAACAGGTTAAGAAGAAATGTAAAGTTACTTCTGAGAGAAAGGAGACGGTCAAGAATACAACTAAGGGAAATGCCACCTTACCTATCGACACAATTGATCATATTGGATGTTCTTCATCTGCTCATAAGGTTAAGGTATCTATACTCGCCACTTCATTAGTATATGTTATATAAACTATTTTTTGCGTATATATTCAACATTCCTTTAATTCACATGTATATGTTTACTTTTTCATCAAGGGGAAGAGAGCCGACAATGTTCAGAAAGAGCGTAATCGTAGAAATAAGAGTTCAAAGACTGCAAAAAAACATTCTGGACATCTTCTCGACTCTGAGTTCTTTCATTTTGTTCACAAAGGAGACTATAGGCTGGTATACCATTTTTTATAACAAACCAATGATTTATGTTTATTTGTCTGACTATTATTTTTTTCCACACAATACATGTAGCGTCTTCCTGCTGAAGTTACAAGACGAGCAGGTCTTTCCGTTGATCTTCATCCCTTGAAAGTTCAAAATATGGTTGGAGTTATGGATGTTTATGATGTGAAGATGGAGTTAAATGAATGCAAGCCACGTTACGCGTTGGATGGTTGGCGGAAGTTCATGACTGAGAATAACTTGAGGTTTGGTGATATGTTGCACTTCACATACGTGTCTTCGCAGCAGAAGATCGTATTAAATGACGTTAACAACGACCTTTAAGTATTTTCTGATATCAGATATTATAACGATGAATTTTTTGATAGTGATGTTGCACGGTTTTTTTTTTTTTTTGAACTTATTAACTTGATGTTTTGTTGATATGTATGGCTAACATGATAAAACACTGTTATTAGCACTTTGTGTTTTATGATATAGATGATATCATGGTTCTTTTTGCTAATAGTAACTGCAATTAGTAGAAACTTGGTTTATTAATCGCAAATGTGACATTCTTCTGCATTTATGGGTTTATGAATTCAAAATAATGCATGGATATATATGACTGTGTTTGGCATGATGATGTTGTGTTTCATGTTGTAAAACCCAGGGAATTGTCAGATAATAGATTGCTTTGCCCGATTAGATTGGGTGTTAAATTATAGTTCTTCAAGTCATTGTTTCGTTTTCTTGAATTCTATGTAATTTTTTAAAGACGTACAATAACAAAAAGTGGTTTGAACATCTGTTAACTTTTGGTCAACAGTTGATGGAAATCCATGTTAGGTTGAACAGTGTTTTGAAGAGGAAGACAGTGTGAGAAGACAGTAGATCTGGTTAAGTTAAACATTTGTTCAGGCTTAAACAGATGTTTGGCCTTCTATATCAGATGTTTGGACTTAAACAGATGTTTAACCTTAAACAGATGTTTGGCCATAAACAGATGTTTGACCTTAAAAAGATGTTTGGCCTTCTATATCAGATATTTGGAATTAAACAGATGTTTGACCTTAAACAGATGTTTGGCCATAAACCAAACATCTGTTTAAGGTCAACAGCTGTTTGACTATTGGTCAACATCTGTTTGACTTTTGGTCAACATCTGTTTAATTCGTTGTTTCGTTTTCTTGAATTCTATGTAATTTTGTAAAGAAGTACGAGAACAAACATTTTTACAAAATCCCAAATCACCGATTAAACATGTGTGCTTAAACTTTTCTTCCATTGATTGTGTTCTCAAAGTTTATTTCATTATTTCCGCTGAAATTAGTCTCTGTTTCATTTTCATTTGAATTAAACAAAACACAATCTAAGAAACTCAAATCCTAACATTGCATGGTTTTTTCTTTGAACTTATTAACTTGATGTTTTGTTATTGTGTATGGCTAACTTGATAAAACAATGTTATTAGCAGTTTGTGTTTTATATATAGATGATATCATGTTTCTTTTTTCTAATAGTAACTGCAATTAGTAGAAACTTGGTTTATTAATCGCAAATGTGAAATTCTTCTGCATTTATGGGTTTATGAATTCAGAATAATGGATGGATATATATGACTGTATTTGGCAGATGTTTGGCCTTCTATATCAGATGTTTGGAATTAAACATATGTTTGACCTTAAACAGATGTTTGGCCATAAACAGATGTTTGGCCTTAAACAGATGTTTTGCCTTAAACAGATGTTTGACCTTAAACAGATATTTGGCCTTAAACAGATGTTTTGCCTTAAACAGATGTTTTGCCTTAAACAGATGTTTTGCCTTAAACAGATGTTTGACCTTAGACAGATGTTTGGCCTTAAACAGATGTTTGACCTTAAACATATGTTTGGCCATAAACAGATGTTTGGCCTTAAACCAAACATCTGTTTAAGTTAAACGTCTGTTTGACTATTGGTCAACATCGGTTTGACTTTTGGTTAACATTTGTTTGAATTTTGGTCAACATCTCATTTAGTATTCAACAGAAATTTGAATAACTCAACATCTGTTTAAGTCGTTGTTTCGTTCTCTTGAATTCTATGTAATTTTGTAATGAAGTACAAGAACAAACATTTTTACAAAATCTCAAATCACCAGATCATGTAAGTGCATTGAAGTAAAAGTGGAAATCATGTTAGTCATGTGGTCCTGTTGCGCTTTTGTTTGACGTCTAATATGGGTTCATGATCTAATCCGGTGATGTGAAGACATTGTTGTTGAATCCAATGAGATGCTTGATGTAACGAGGTCGTATTAATAACAAATAATAATTAATATAACTAAGTTTTCCGAGCCCGGGAAGCAATCCTGGGTAATAACCTAGTACATATATATATATATATATATATATATATATATATATATATATATAGTGGAGAGTTCAAATAAGAAGAAATTTTTTGTAAGAATAAAAAAGAAAAAAAAAATCAACCAACAAGAATGTTTCATTTTACTTCATTAAATTTTTGTATTTAATATTAGGGTAAGGGTATATTGGTAAACTTAGATGGATTATTAATTAGTAGTCTTCTTTTTTAATAGCTCACTACATTAAATTTGTAACTTATTTAAAAAAACATATTTTTTTCAAAAAAAAAAAAATGTGGTAACCGCGGAAAATCCACAGTCATCCTGAGTTAACACCTTGCTGCTTTGGATTGCTTACCAAATTTCGGGACGAAATTTCTTTCAAGTTGGGGATGATGTGACAACCCGAGATTTCGAGGTTTTCCCTATACACATCACTTGCTTCACAATCCCGTTAGTCGTGTGTGATTATTTGTATGTTGTATGTTAATTGTGTGAGGTGTGATTGTCAAAATGTGAAAATGGGAAACTTGGTGATGTGAATTCTTAATTTTGGAATTCAATATATTATATATATTCGATGTCTATGCCTATCAATAACCTAAGACCAACAAAATAACTTATTAACAAATTGAAGTTTATGATTTCTTATCCCCACTTTATAATGTGCATGTGGACATAGTAAACATTTTATATTCCAAAGCACTATTATACTAGATCGCAAAAACAAGATAATTATTCAGTCAAGTTGTTCAAACATGTGCGGCCCATATTGACTCTTAAGTGTCAGCCATCATTTAAATCGGCCCAATTCACATTCTTAAACCACTCAGCCCAATCCTCGAATTCCCTTTTATGTATACGTATAACTTATCAAAAGAAACCCTAGTGCATCCTACCTTATTCTGCTCGACGATCAGCCTTTCCCTCCCCTTCTAATTGATTATTCTGGTAAGTATTATATTAAGGATTTAAATCTTATTTAGCTATGGCTGGTCGCATGAAAAGTGTCACTGATAAGCATGTATGTTAATTAATATGAATGTTGATTATCAACTATATGAGGGTATAGATGTGATTTCTGGTTGATATATGCCTTCATTGTTGCTAGTTGTATAGGTTGCTATATATACATATGTATCTTGTTAGTGACAACAGAACCTCATTAAAAGGAATGATCACAACGACTTGACCTATGATCACTATTAGTTATGATAATCTAGATGTTCTAATGATGATATTCGCCATTAATGAAGGGTATGATGGGTATTAAGCGGTGCGATGTTGTGCGAGTAAAACAGAGTGAAACCTGTTAAATGAGTTAAGTAATGGCAAACATAATGAAAGACTTTCTATTGTTGAATTGCATGATAATTAGTGAGATGTTGAGACCTATTACTGTGCATGTGATCGATGGGGAATTCATAACCAACTTTGATGCATCAGAGTCTTTAACGGTCCAATAGATGTGTAGATAAATGGTTGATAGTTGGATAACCATGAATAAGAAATGGAGGCCATGTGATCCAATTAATGTTGCAGGTGGTAGTTTCTAGGGTTATGTGAAGTAATCGATTGTGATGAATCAAGAAAGTTCAACTGTTGGGTTGGGTTTGGATCGAGTGAGCACTCGGCCACGTTGTTGTCGGATTATGGGCCCAATACAGGCCACACACTCCGGTCGCACACATGGTTGTGGGCCGTGTTCTTTGAACGGGCTCATAATTAACGGGCCGCACCCTTTTGGATCGGACCGTACGGTTAGCCGGGTAGCACGGTGAATTGTGCGACTGGTATGATGTCGGTCTTATAAAGACTACATTGAACCTGAAACACGATTAATTGGTTTAGTAATGGAATACTGTTTGACTATATATATATACATATATTTATATTTGGAACCTGTTTATTAGAGTTGGTAACAAGATACGTGCATGACTAGGTAATATGCATGCAAACTGGTTAGGTGTGTGATCAACTTGAAATGTGTACACTTGACTATACTTGTTAGAATATGTTAAGATGTGTGACTGATTTCTCATACCCAAACCGATTGTTGTATGATAACCATATTAGGATTGGTTGATTGAGTTGGATCATACGTAACTAATCTTACCGAGCAAACCACAGGTGAGTTCACTACATTCGAGCATGCGTCCCAGTGGTTGGGGACAGTCAGTGGGTATCCCGTGGAGGGATAAGTCTTTTGGGTAAAAACGGGTATATTGGTTAATATTCTCACCTATCAATCTTGTAAGTCCCTTATTATGTTACCTGGAGGGTAACGGGTATTAGTTGGTAGCGCTACTTAGGTTTGGCACCCTCACACCGCTCCTAGATAGGACGGATGTGAACTAATGACCCAGTCGGGGCCCAGTACTAGATAGGAGTACGTGGGAAGGGCAGTCATGTATTTCAGGAGCCGTCTTGTTCGGAATTGAGATATTAACAATATTACTTGCATTGGTTATTGAACTGTTTTACTTTCAACTGGTAACAAGCGTTTTCTTAAAGTGTGGACTCGCCAGCTTTGTCTGATACACTTGTTACATGCTCGCAGGTCGTTAGGTGATTGAAACAGGAGCTTGCTGGCTGGAGAGCAAGAGTGGTCATGGTCATACCGACGGGATTATTTGTCAAATACTTATTTATTATGATTGATTCGTATTTACCTTATGATACTTTAATGCTTCCACTGAACTTGTGATTTTGAATAACTTATGATTGGAATTGTTATTACTTAATTTATGGAACTTTATTACAACTTGTGATTCAATGTAATTAGTGGCTCATTGCTAGTAGTCACACGCCTAACAGGGACACTCCCTAGGTGGTAATTTGAGGGTGTGACAGTTTGGTATCAGAGCCACTGGTTATAGTGAACTTGGTTTTAAAACGTTTTCATAAAACCAGACTATAACCGAACAGTTCCGAAATCGACCATGACACTCCGCTCTAGACTGCAAGGTTCGTTTCTCGTTTACTATTGCATAGTATATCTAGTGTTTGCTTATGAATAACATCACACGTGAATGGACACTTAGCACTGCAGTATGAACTTCTATGTTACCAACCCATGTTACGTGTTTTAAGAGTGCAACTCTTCTTGAACTTTCATGATCTATGTTGTGGCGTCATCTGCCTTATTTCTTGAATTCGGGGAACCTTTTAGCGCGAGTTAAGAGGCTCTGAGATAAGCATGCAAATTGCCTTATTATTATGGGTGCACACATAATAATAATGTGGGGTGCATGTGAGTCCTAGTGAGGCTTAACGAGTGTGAGAGGGGTTCTGCTCTGTTAATTGATGTTATGTTAGAACTCCGCAGTCTATAGGAGTCATAGCAGTGATTGTCTCCTACTCGAACATAATCTTTTCACCCATTTCTGAATCCTTACGAATCTCGATGCTATCGAGTATCTCCTGATCACACATCTGAATGCCTAGCGAACTGTGTAGAATGTTAGGTGCTAGTACGAACGTCCCTGAGTTGGATGGCTCAGCGTCAAATGATTGGACTATACTTTCCTCACTTATCTTTGTTTGCTGGAACTTAGCGTGTTGACGCCTTAGATCCCGAAGTGAGATCACTTCTGCAACACTCTCGCGACATATCGTGTATTACTCAGCCAACTTGCAAAAACAATGGACAAGAGAGTGAACGTAGTACTTGACTTCAATCGAACTCTTAACCCCAGCCAGCGACTCATGGGAGTCGACTCTTACGAACCAATCGGGACAAAACGCTGACGATTGATTGTAGAGCGGACTGTGTAACCGCCCGCACCATGAGTAGTGCCTTAGGACGTGGCACGGAATGTGAAAAGATGGACCTTGTTGGTAAAAGGACGCAGGACACCGTTACAGGCAACAATATTAGAGGCAACAATCACGGCAACATCAAGGTACTCGTGATCGTAGCTTACAGTATGGAAACGAAGGTGACCTTGACAAGGATTGACTGTGTTAAGTCAAGGTGACGAAAACCAAGGGAACGACGGTAGTACTGGAAATTCTCGTGACGAAAACAACACTGGAAATGAAGCTCATGGAAGGACATTTAGTATTGGCATAGGCTATACCAGGCGTAATAGCAACACGATAGCTTGGATGAGTAGATAATTGCTTCGTCTCTGTTCTGTTTAACCCTGATGCTTCTTGAAACCGAACCTGTTGTGGAGTCGGCTGATGCAAGTAGATTGAAGCCTTATATGTTCGTTGGGATGCAAACTCGACCTTGGGGGACAGGTGTTCGACATCGGCCTTCCTTCCACTACCCTCGATGGTTGCAATACAGTAGTTAGTGTGGATTGATTATCCAGAGATCGCGCAGATACACCAGTGAGGAGAAAATTTTGTGTGTGGAGAATCATTATTTGTTCTAGAGAGTCAGAGTGGCGTAAAGGTTAACATCGTTTCAGCAATGAAGGCCCAGAAGTATCTACGGAAGGATTACTCTGCTATGTTAGCAACTGTTACTGATATAATGATTAAGGCAAAGAGGATTGAGGATCCACCAACTGCTCGTGATTTCCCTCGATGTTCTACCCGTAGAATTTGCTGATCTACTTCCACAATTGTAGAGAAGAATCTCAGTTGATCTCGCGTCAGAGGCAGCCCTGATTACTCGTACTTCATACTGTCTTGCGCCAGGAGGGTTGCAAGAATTGTCTAATCAACTACTGGAACTCTAGGGCAGGAGTTTTATCGGACCTAGTTTTAGTTTGGGGAGTATATCCGTGAAGATAAGTCTTATCATTGGACATGTGTACTGATTATCGAGAACTCAACAAGGTGACAGTCAAGAACCGTTTGCCTCGACCAGGCATTGCCAGCCATTCGACCAGTAGCGAGGGTCAAGCTCCCATTCGAGGATTGATTAACGAACGAACTATTTTCAGATAGAAGTCTAAGGGGAGAATGTTCCTACAACGGCATATCAAACACAGTGTGGACATTACGACGTTGTATTCCAAGACCTTGGGCTAATCTTCGCACCAGCAGCTGTATGGATCACATGAATCGACTATGCTTATTGATGATGTGTTGAATCATTTCCAGGAGAAAGGAACAACATGGGCGACATTTGTATCTTATTTTAGAGCTCCTGAGGGAGGAGCCACTTCGCGTGAAGTCTTGATTAAATGTAATTTCTGGATTCGAGAGATACCTTTTGGTCATATAATCAACGAAATGGGAATACACGTGGATCTCGCTAAGATCCATTTTGTTAGAAACCAATCGACACCGTACAACAATTTCTAGGTTTCGCTTGATACCATCGCAGATTCATCGCGGAATTTTCGAAGATCGAGCAGCTTTAAATCTCTTTAGCACAGCAGGGTGTTGTGTATTCGCGGGAAACAAAACAGGAGGACGTCTTTTCAGCTTTCGAATCCCAACTCTGCAATGCACTGAGCATCGTCTTTACCCGAGGGCGCGGGTGATTTAGTGGTATATCATGAAGGTTCAAATCAGAGTTCTAGTTACACGCCGAGACAACATGAGGAAGTGATGGCATACGTAGTAGATTTACAAGAAGAATTGCACGAGTCACAATCTACGGTGGAAACCATGGTCTTGGGATTGAAGTTGGAGGAATTACTTGGACGGTACCAAATACACTACCTAGACCGATCACAAGAGCCTCCCGTGTACCCTTATTTCGAAAGAGCGAAGCATGTGATGGCATCGCTGGATGGAACTTTTGGATGATTACGACTATGAAACTTGGATGTACACGAGCTTTACAGCTCACTATCGACTCTAACCTACCTGATCAGGCTCGCTCTGTTCAAATTGGAGAACTGAAGGAAGAGAATTTCAAGTTGAACCCATGCGGGGCATGGAGAAGCAACCTTTGGCAGGTCAGATGATATTCGCTACCCCATGGATCGAATGTGGATCTCATTATGCGGCAACTATGGGGAATTTGTGTTGAGCAAGCACACCGGCCACAATATTCTAGTCGTCTGGGTTTCGATAGGGGATATTAGGACCTATAAATCTTGTACTGGTGGTCGGGCATGAAGGCCCACCTGGCAATGTATGCGAATGATGTTTGACTTGTGGGAAAAGTCAAGGTGGAGTAACAGCAACCAACAACACCCATATGGAAAATGAGAACAGACTGCCAAGGATTTTGTCGCTAGCCTACCTAAAAACTCGAAACGGAAACATTATCGTTATCGCCTGAGTGATCGTTGATTGTCTCATGTAACCAGCACACTTATTGCAATCAAGGACGCTGACGAGTCGTCACGGCTTGTGAATATTCCTCTGAGAGAGGCGGCATTTAGGCACGGGGTGCCAACTCCGATTACCTCTGAATTTGGATCCATGCTGGAATTATGACAGGCAACACACCCCACCCTTGGCTTACGTCTAGGCATGAGCGTTGGGCAAACGGACAAAGTGAACGAACCATCCTACCACTCGAAGACATACTGCGAGCAAGTGTGTAATTGACCTTAGTAAGAATTAGAAGGACATTTACCTTTAGTTGAGTTCTACTGCAGCCGTTACCATACTAGTATTCAGACAGCAGCGTGTGAGGCATTGTATAAATTGTAACGCTAATCTCCTGGTTGGATTAAGGGGGGTGGCAATCTAACCACAGGTCCAGGACTTGTGCTCGAAACTTTTGGGAGGATTGTTTAGATCGGGAATCGTTTGGCGGCAACGCGTGACCGTTAGGAAAGCTGATGGGCTTAGGAAACACCGGGAGTTCGCTGAAGACGAACGTGACATAATCGAAAGTCTCACCCTGGAGGGTGAGGTACACTGTAGAAAACGTGGCAAGCTTAGCTTACGATGCGTTGGAACATTCAGATTTCTGGAACGAATCGGCGACATGGCTCACAAACTCGAGCTATCTGACGAATTTGATAACTTTCGCGATGATACTTATGCCTCGTATCTAAGGCAGTGACTGTTCGATGAAACACTTGTGATACCTCTACTAATGGCTAAGGTTAACGACAAGTTACAGTTATAGGGGATCTATCAAAAACATGGACCAGGAAGTCAAGATTCGTTAGCATAGTCGTATGACAATCGTGAGGGTTCGTGGGAACTCAAAACGTGAACCGGAGTTCACATAGGAACGCAATGATCGGAATAAGCTCTGGTATCCTCTATTATCCAAACGGTTGAATCAAGCTCTGATATCATTTGTGAATTTCGGGACAAAATTCCCTTTCAAGTTGGGGATGATGTGGTAACCGCGGAAAATCCACAGTCATCCTGAGTTAACACCTTGCTGCTTTGGATTGCTTACCAAATTTCGGGATGAAATTTCTTTCAAGTTGGGGATGATGTGACAACCCGAGATTTCGAGGTTTTCCCTATACACATCACTTGCTTCACAATCCCGTTAGTCGTGTGTGATTATTTGTATGTTGTATGTTAATTGTGTGAGGTGTGATTGTCAAAATGTGAAAATGGGAAACTTGGTGATGTGAATTCTTAATTTTGGAATTCAATATATTATATATATTCGATGTCTATGCCTATCAATAACCTAAGACCAACAAAATAACTTATTAACAAATTGAAGTTTATGATTTCTTATCCCCACTTTATAATGTGCATGTGGACATAGTAAACATTTTATATTCCAAAGCACTATTATACTAGATCGCAAAAACAAGATAATTATTCAGTCAAGTTGTTCAAACATGTGCGGCCCATATTGACTCTTAAGTGTCAGCCATCATTTAAATCGGCCCAATTCACATTCTTAAACCACTCAGCCCAATCCTCGAATTCCGTTTTATGTATACGTATAACTTATCAAAAGAAACCCTAGTGCATCCTACCTTATTCTGCTCGACGATCATCCTTTCCCTCCCCTTCTAATTGATTATTCTGGTAAGTATTATATTAAGGATTTTAATCTTATTTAGCTATGGCTGGTCTCATGAAAAGTGTCACTGATAAGCATGTAAGTTAATTAATATGAATGTTGATTATCAACTATATGAGGGTATAGATGTGATTTCTGGTTGATATATGCCTTCATTGTTGCTAGTTGTATAGGTTGCTATATATACATATGTATCTTGTTAGTGACAACAGAACCTCATTAAAAGGAATGATCACAACGACTTGACCTATGATCACTATTAGTTATGATAATCTAGAAGTTCTAATGATGATATTCGCCATTAATGAAGGGTATGATGGGTATTAAGCGGTGCGATGTTGTGCGAGTAAAACAGAGTGAAACCTGTTAAATGAGTTAAGTAATGACAAACATAATGAAAGACTTTCTATTGTTGAATTGCATGATAATTAGTGAGATGTTGAGACCTATTACTGTGCATGTGATCGATGGGGAATTCATAACCAACTTTGATGCATCAGAGTCTTTAACGGTCCAATAGATGTGTAGATAAATGGTTGATAGTTGGATAACCATGAATAAGAAATGGAGGCCATGTGATCCAATTAATGTTGCAGGTGGTAGTTTCTAGGGTTATATGAAGTAATCGAATGTGATGAATCAAGAAAGTTCAACTGTTGGGTTGGGTTTGGATCAAGTGAGCACTCGGCCACGTTGTTGTCGGATTATGGGCCCAATACGGGCCACACACTCCGGTCGCACACATGGTTGTGGGCCGTGTTCTTTGAACGGGCTCATAATTAACGGGCCGCACCCTTTTGGATCGGACCGTACGGTTAGCCGGGTAGCACGGTGAATTGTGCGACTGGTATGATGTCGGTCTTATAAAGACTACATTGAACCTGAAACATGATTAATTGGTTTAGTAATGGAATACTGTTTGACTATATATATTGACGTGATGTCGTGGTCACAATCAAATTTAATCCCAATAACAACTATATAGATAGTGGCAAGTGGGTATCGAACACAGGGAGTTTGTGGAATGTGTGTTATTTGAAAGTTTATCTAATTTTAACTAAATTAATCTAATTGCAAAAGAAATAAGATTCGAGAGTTTATGTGAGTGAATTGGTTTTAGACTAAATTAAACTAAGTAAATTGCAAGAGAAAAGTTTGGTTGTAAGCAAATTAGAGACAAATGACCATCCTAGATTTCCGGTTTGTTTCGACATTCATATTATCATTCCACTAGAAAGAACTACATAGACATAGCTCATGCGTGATTACTTGCAGTGATGAAAGGGAACTAAGTACTCAGATTCCTAGAACGTGAGGTTGTTACCCGATGATCAATCAACCCTTACCCAATCCTTATTCTACCCATGATATCTCGATTGCCAACGGCACCAAGAACGTATGGTTTCAAACTAGATTACCATAAGAATTAACAAGTTACTAACAAACAATCACACACCATAACAAACCAACCATAAAGATAAGGATTGCTATTCTAGAAATTAGTAAATCAAATACAAAATGTCTCAAACAAACCGTCAATCTAGGACGATCATAAAGTGTTTAGCCACACATGGCTTGGACAAACATTGTAGCAAAATAAGATGAAATTGTTTAATACAATCCAAAGCAACAATACTAGATGGATAGTAAATGATAAGATTGTGTTTTTTTCTTCCCAAAGTGTCCAAGATTAGCCAAAATTCGTCCACCAATGTTTTGTAACCGAAAACCCATGATAGGAGAGCATAAAACATCATCAAGTGGCCCATTAATGCATGAGTTACAATTTTAGAATAGTCGGCGCCGTAAGCTACGGTCCTGGCCGTAGCTTACGTCAGGCTTCAACATGAAAACTTGTTTTCAGCATAACTTTTTCGTTCCAACTCCGTTTTCTTCACCGTTTTCGCCTACGTTCTCGTAATTTCATCCTCTATCATGCTATCCCCTTAATTCTTCAATTCCAAAAATTGATTTTTTCATTGATGCTCCAAATTACTTCCCTTTTAAGCTCCATTTGCACCTACACGTCCAAACAACTAGTAGTTACCAAGTTCAAACAATTAAACGTGTAAAGCATGGGATTTTAATCTTTTTAAGGCACTTAAGGGTTGTCCTACGGACCACCCGTCACATCCCCACACTTACCCGTTGCTTGTCCCAAGCAACTCATTCACTAACCATTTCAAAACCCCAAGCGATCAACATGCAAACCAAGCTAAAATGTACCATCCTTTTACAAACCTTTTATCAAACCACAAGACACACCCCTCACAACAACTCTCGGTGACAAGTAATATTAGCAACATTATGCTAACACGCTCAATGCAAGTGTGTGATTGTGCGACAATAAGCTTGTATACAAATCAAGTTTCCTCCTATCAAATACCTAGCATGCTTATGAATCAAAAGGACATTCGGGTTGTAACGGGCTATGTGTAAAGGTAGGAACATGGTGGAATATATATGCAAATAGCTAATTGATTTGACCCGGTTTTTATTTCTACTACTAAACAAAGCAAACATCAACTATATACACAACTTCTTCAACATTCTCAACTACTATTGCAACTAAATACTTTTTTTTTTCATATTTTTCTCTTTCTCTTTTTTTTTCTCTTTTTTTTTCATCATTTTTTTTTCATTTTTTTTTCATAACACATCAAACTCAACAATATATACAAGAACATCAATACTACATACTAAATCTCCTAAACCGGGTCATCTCAAAAGGTAAAATTTTTGTAGGAAGTAGGCTCGGGTCACAATCGAATGGTCTAAGGCTCAACATGGCTTTCTAAGGACCAAACCCCCACCCCTCACAATACCAAGCTCATATATGTAACGTATGAGGTCCAACCCACCAATCCCGCACTCTCACACATCTAGACGAGGCTTCCTAAAAACCCCCTATCATTTTCAAAAGCATGCTAACTCTAGGATTTAACAAGAATTCATACACAAGTTCTATTAACACAATACACATACCGCCACTCAAAACAAAGAAATATCTATAATAATCATATGTGGCTCAAACTCTCACCAATAAAGGACTAGAAATGGGTGTCGGTGTGTCAAGTGGAACAATATCAAGTTTTCAAATTTTGACAATTTTCGCTTCGCTTCACAAAAGTTTTTAAAATTCTCAAAAAAATTCCCCTCATCCCCACACTTGGGATACATTGTCCCAATGTATGGTTTTGAGGGAAAGATCGCTTCTAACCAAAAACATTAGCTTTCGCTAATACTCTCAAATCCCAAATTTTTTTTTATTTTTTATTTTTTTATTATTAGTTTTTTTAACAACTAATACCAATATTTTAATACTAAAGAACATAACAAGACTAAGGAAAGAGTACATTGACCTGGTGAAGTTTGACACAACAAATGTTGTAAATAATCCGACTTCCTATCATCACCTTCACGCAACTCTCCGCACATCTTCCCCACACTTATCTAAAAACACCTTGGGTTGCCTCCCAAGCAGCGCTAAAGTTTAGGTCTTCAGCCCGACCGTACCTGATATGTCTCAAGGTGGTCTCAATGCACATTTACCTTTTTCGTTGCTAATGTAAGCACGGTGTTTGATTCTTCTATTGTGTGTATGCTTTGTCACGTCCCATCTTTCTTTGCAAAATTCTTTAAATCCACATTTTCCTACCGAATTTCCAACAAATGCTCGGTAGTTTACTCTCCACTTCACTACTTCGTTTTCTGTGCCCAACAAATCCAAACTCTCCCATAAACATAACTTATGAATGAAATCTCCCACATCATGAAGTGCCACCTTCCTAGTTTCTAAACATGCATCCTTAACACTCTTGGTTTCCATAACCACCACAGCCGGAGAGTTGTAATCAACTTTGATTGGTTCATCAAGTAAAAGGCCCTCAACTTTGCTCTCCATAGGTGGTTCCTCCACAATAATTTCAATTGTATATTCCTCATTTGGCCCTAATAATTCAGTTTCAAGTTCGGGAGGACTCGCAACCTTTTCTTCTACATCACCCATAGGTGTCATTTGTTCAATCTGCACATATATCCAGTGTTGTTTTGCTTGACGTTTTTCCAATATCGACGTCCCTGGCCTCATCTCTTTCACCTCTTTTGGTAACAAATCATATTTCCATTCCAAAAGTTCTACTCGTTCTTCCATTGACAAATGAGGTTTTGTTAATTCTTTTTCAACATGAACCATGTGTCTCTTTCTCATCATCTCGTCAAGACTTTCAGATTTATGTGACTGATAGTGCAAAGTAGGTTGTTGAGTTACACATTCATAACCATGCTGATCAAATGTATACTGAGCATGATAATAATCTTGATCGTACATCTGAGGGCCTTCATATGAAAGTTGGGAATATTCATCATAATAATCACCGTAATCGTACTCCTCTTGGTAACTCATTTCCGGATCAAATGCCAAAGGTGATAGCTTGTGAGAGCTCCTAGTACGCATGCACCTGTCAATACCTGCACACTAACACACCCAGCGTAAACCAGAAAAATAACAAACTTAAAAAAAAGAAATAAAATAATACACGTTGCGCACTACTCCCCGGCAACGGCGCCAAAATTTGACGTGATGTCGTGGTCACAATCAAATTTAATCCCAATAACAACTATATAGATAGTGGCAAGTGGGTATCGAACACAGGGAGTTTGTGGAATGTGTGTTATTTGAAAGTTTATCTAATTTTAACTAAATTAATCTAATTGCAAAAGAAATAAGATTCGAGAGTTTATGTGAGTGAATTGGTTTTAGACTAAATTAAACTAAGTAAATTGCAAGAGAAAAGTTTGGTTGTAAGCAAATTAGAGACAAATGACCATCCTAGATTTCCGGTTTGTTTCGACATTCATATTATCATTCCACTAGAAAGAACTACATAGACATAGCTCATGCGTGATTACTTGCAGTGATGAAAGGGAACTAAGTACTCAGATTCCTAGAACGTGAGGTTGTTACCCGATGATCAATCAACCCTTACCCAATCCTTATTCTACCCATGATATCTCGATTGCCAACGGCACCAAGAACGTATGGTTTCAAACTAGATTACCATAAGAATTAACAAGTTACTAACAAACAATCACACACCATAACAAACCAACCATAAAGATAAGGATTGCTATTCTAGAAATTAGGAAATCAAATACAAAATGTCTCAAACAAACCTTCAATCTAGGATGATCATAAAGTGTTTAGCCACACATGGCTTGGACAAACATTGTAGCAAAATAAGATGAAATTGTTTAATACAATCCAAAGCAACAATACTAGATGGATAGTAAATGATAAGATTGTGTTTTTTTCTTTCCAAAGTGTCCAAGATTAGCCAAAATTCGTCCACCAATGTTTTGTAACCGAAAACCCATGATAGGAGAGCATAAAACATCATCAAGTGGCCCATTAATGCATGAGTTACAATTTTAGAACAGTCGGCGCCGTAAGCTACGGTCCTGGCCGTAGCTTACGTCAGGCTTCAACATGAAAACTTGTTTTCAGCATAACTTTTTCGTCCCAACTCCGTTTTCTTCACCGTTTTCGCCTACGTTCTCGTAATTTCATCCTCTATCATGCTATCCCCTTAATTCTTCAATTCCAAAAATTGATTTTTTCATTGATGCTCCAAATTACATCCCTTTTAAGCTCCATTTGCACCTACACGTCCAAACAACTAGTAGTTACCAAGTTCAAACAATTAAACGTGTAAAGCATGGGATTTTAATCTTTTTAAGGCACTTAAGGGTTGTCCTACGGACCACCCGTCATATATATACATATATTTATATTTGGAACCTGTTTATTAGAGTTGGTAACAAGATACGTGCATGACTAGGTAATATGCATGCAAACTGGTTAGGTGTGTGATCAACTTGAAATGTGTACACTTGACTATACTTGCTAGAATATGTTATGATGTGTGACTGATTTCTCATACCCAAACTGATTGTTGTATGATAACCATATTAGGATTGGTTGATTGAGTTGGATCATACGTAACTAATCTTACCGAGCAAACCACAGGTGAGTTCACTACATTCGAGCATGCGTCCCAGTGGTTGGGGACAGTCAGTGGGTATCCCGTGGAGGGATAAGTCTTTTGGGTAAAACGGGTATATTGGTTAATATTCTCACCTATCAATCTTGTAAGTCCCTTATTATGTTACCTGGAGGGTAACGGGTATTAGTTGGTAGCGCTACTTAGGTTTGGCACCCTCACACCGCTCCTAGATAGGATGGATGTGAACTAATGACCCAGTCGGGGCCCAGTACTAGATAGGAGTACGTGGGAAGGGCAGTCATGTATTTCAGGAGCCGTCTTGTTCGGAATTGAGATATTAACAATATTACTTGCATTGGTTATTGAACTGTTTTACTTTCAACTGGTAACAAACGTTTTCTTAAACTGTGGACTCGCCAGCTTTGTCTGATACACTTGTTACATGCTCGCAGGTCGTTAGGTGATTGAAACAGGAGCTTGCTGGCTGGAGAGCAAGAGTGGTCATGGTCATACCGACGGGATTATTTCTCAAATACTTATTTATTATGATTGATTCGTATTTACCTTATGATACTTTAATGCTTCCGCTGAACTTGTGATTTTGAATAACTTATGATTGGAATTGTTATTACTTAATTTATGGAACTTTATTACAACTTGTGATTCAATGTAATTAGTGGCTCATTGCTAGTAGTCACACGCCTAACAGGGACACTCCCTAGGTGGTAATTTGAGGGTGTGACAAAAAAAATATATAATTTAAATTGTAGCATAAATTACAAGATGTGTAGGATGACTTACGAGCTGTGTAGGATAAATTTCAATATGTGCAGGATAAATTTCAAAACATGTTGGATAAATTTTGATGTGTGTAAGAAAAAATTTAAGTGTGAAGGATGATTGTGTTTATGATTAATTAACTAGGTTAATGCCCGCGTAATACGCGGGCTTCCACCAAAACTATATTATTTACTTTCAAATGAAATGTTCTATACAAATACATACATTGGAAGAAAAAAACAGAAAACTATTGAAATGCCAGAAAAAACTTCCTTGTAGACTACATTTGTTGTTTTACTCGTTACATTCCCATCGTTGTCTAGTATAAGCAATTTCACACCGGCTCTGTGACGGGTGGTCCGTAGGACAACCCTTAAAGCCTTTAAATAGAGTAAAATTTCATACTTTGCCCGGTTATTTGCTTGAACTTGGTAACCACTTGATGAATTGATGTGCAAGTATTAAAGTACCTAAGATGCAAGATTTTAAGAGAAGCAGCCGCCATTCATGTGATTGAATGAAGGGCCCACATATGCATACAAGGAAGCGGCACATTCAAGATTGATAAATACAACACTTGGAACCTCTACCATTGCACCTAATATATATTGATCAGACCTTTGGAAATTAAAAGAAAACAAACATAACTTGAAGGAGTGAACAAAAGTGGCAGCAATATATTCTAAAAAAAAAGGCAGCCATATGGAACGATTATATTGGCATGTTTGGGTGATATTTTTGGGCGGCACATTTTGGACTTTTGTGGAGGAGCCATATACACGTGAAAGAAGAAGCAAGAGTCAACAACATAATTATCATCATAACTCACGTGTGGATCTTCTGGATTGGGCCAACACAAGGCATCAATTTTGGGGATGCACAAGACAAAAGCCAAACTTATGTGAAGGACTTAGTGGGCCGCATGTGGACTAGGGCGGCACATAGTTGGGCTGCCACACACATTTATCATCACATGAGGGGCAGCTGACTTCTTTGGAGGGTGATTCAAAGTCAACAACAGTAATCAACATCAAATCATCATCTTCAACGTGCATACATTAAAGGGAACAAAAGAGAGTGGAGTCAATTGTTTTAATCATTATTATTAAACCTTGGACATCTTGGCAATCATCACGTGAACAGAAAACAAGTGGGGGTCTCTTGGGGCGGCACACGTGACATTGAGGCACAAAGCAAAACCATCAGGCGGTCGCCGTAAATTACGGTTCCACGGTAATTTACGGTGGACCTGATTTTGGCAAAGTTCCCACCGTAAATCAGTCTCCATCCACCGTAAAACATATGAAATCCACCGTAATTTACGGTGGATCTGTAAATTACGGTGGTAGCTGCAATCAGAACCGTAACTGCCCTCATAAATCAGTTTTTATTGTGTCTTTTCATATATTCTCATCATTGTCGGTTTTGGGAGCATCCTAGGGGCGGATTGGCTGGTTTTTGCTTGGTTTTGGACAATCTCTAACATTCGGTTTGTGTTTTTGATCCGTATGAACACTAATATCTTTGTTATGATGTTGATTCGAGCCATGTGTGGCTAAACACTTTATGATTGTCCTAGATTGAAGGTTTGTTTGAGACATTTGTATTTGAATTCCTAATTTCTAGAATAGCAATCCTTATCTTTTTGGTTGGTTTGTTATGGTGTGTGATTGTTTGTTAGTAACTTGTTAATTCTTATGATTTTCTAGTTTGAAACCATACGTTCTTGGTGTCGTTGGCAATCGAGATATCATGGGTAGAATTAGGATTGGGTAAGGGTTGATTGATCATCGGGTAACAACCTCACGTTCTAGGAATCTGAGTACTTAGTTCCCTTTCATCACTGCAAGTAATCACACATGAGCTATGTCTATGTAGTTCTTTCTAGTGGAATGATAATATGAATGTCGATACAAACCGGAAATCTAGGATGGTCATTTGTCTTTAATTTGCTTACAACCAAACTTTTCTCTTGCAATTTACTTAGTTAATTTAGTCTAAAATAAATTCACTCACATAAACTCTTGAATTTCATTTCTCTTGCAATTAGATTAATTTAGTTAAAACTTAGATAAACTTTGAAATAACACATTTTCCACAAACTCCCTGTGTTCGATACCCACTTGCCACTATCTATATAGTTGTGTTATTGGGATTAAATTTGCGTGACCACGACATCACGTCAAATTTTGGCGCCGTTGCCGGGGAGTAGTGCGCAACGTGTGTTATTTTCTTTCTTTCTTTTTAAGTTTGTTATTTTTCCGGTTTACGCTGGGTGTGTTAGTGTGCAGGTATTGACATGTGCATGCGTACTAGGAGCTCTCACAAGCTATCACCTTTGGCATTTGATCCGGAAATTGAGCGAACGTTAAGAGGAAACAGAATTTTGCTAAGAGAGAACAGAATCGGTGGTTCACCAACAACACCAACTACACCAATCACACCAATTCGATACATGGATCCACCACAACCACCACCCACTACGGGTGAACCTACTTCACCATTCATACCAACATCCACGCAACCTTCACCAAATACCACCATGCCTAGTTCTACTACCGAATTTACTTCACCACATGGAGTTACATCAACCAACACCACATCACCTATTACTACCCAAGTCGAACCTACTCTCACCTATAGCCCTTCCGCAACAATTCCACCACTTTCACACTTCTTTCCTCCAACTACGGGTCAATCATCTTCTACTCACTCATTACCACAAAGCTCAACCGTTATCCATACTACCTCTACACATCGACCATCGAACCAACCGGGTATGCAATATTCGTCTTATCCTTATATGCAATCTTCGGGTATAGGAGGAGATGGGTATTTTGAAGGTTATGAAGAAGAGTTTGAGGGATACGAGGAAGAAGGATATGCTTATGGGGGTGATGGAGATCAAGGAGAGTTTGGGTATGTGCCGGGTCAATCTCAAGGGATAGCAAGTGTAGGTGGAGTGCCACAATAACTTATACCGCAACATATTCGACCAAGACCACAAGGGCCACCAATGCAACGCCCTATCCCATTGCAACAAGTTCGGCCACAACATGTACAACCAAATGTGCAACAATTCCAAAGGCCAATTCAACGCCCACCAATGCCGCAACAGCAATTTCAACAACCAAATGCACCACAAGGGCATGTACCAAGGCCAATGGGTCCTATTCGCCCAAGGGGTAGGTTTGGCGTACCAAGGAGACACCTTAGAGAAAATGTGAGGGGCATTGAAGCACATTTTCGGCTGGTAATCACTCAAAACCCTTCACCGGTAGTTATTCCTCACAATGATCAAGGGAGAACATTTGAAGTGAGGACCAACTCTTTGCAAAGTTTACCAAAATACAAAGGGTTGGCAACGGAGGAGCCTTACTTTCATTTAGAGGCTTATGACTCAATTTGCAACACTCTTGGGAGTCAAGGGTTCTCGGCTGATGACATCAAATTGGTATTATTCCAATTTTCTTTGGAAGATAAGGCGAAGAAATGGTTCTACACGTTACCTTCGGCATCCATATATACATGGGGGAGATGCAACAAACTTTCTTGGATGAGTTTTACACCGCCCAAAAGACCAACAATGCAAGAAAGGGGTTGAGAAGCTTCCAACAACAACATGGTGAGATGTTTCATGAGGCATTCGAGCGTTTCAATATGATGATTAAAAATTGCCCTCACCATGGAATTGAATTGTGGGAGTTGATGAATGCCTTTCACGAGGGGTTGAGTGCCGAAGATGCACGTGACTTGATGTCTATTACCGGTGGGACTTTTGGAACAAATTATGAGAATGATGACTGGGAGTTTTTGGAAAGCATGGCAACTACATCAAAGAGGAAAGCTCAAGCCTCAAGAAGAGCTCGACCAGCCATCGCCCGATCACAAGTGCACGCCATAGATGACGGTAATGTTCAAACTACTAACCAAATTTATGATGTTTGTGCTTTGTGTAATGAAATAGGTCATGCGGCTGAAAATTGCCAAGGGATGGTGGAAGGGCAATATGAAGAGGTTTATGCGGTTCAAGGTCAAGGTCAAGGAGGGGGTGGTAGAAACTACAACAACATGAACTCTAATACTTACCACCCCGGGTTGAGGAACCACCCAAATTTTCGTTATGGGAACCCTTCAAATCAAGCTAACCCGAATTTTCAAGGAAACCAAGGATTTCAAAGGAAATATCAAACGGGTCAAAGCTCTTCGGGTGGAAATGAGATGATGGAGATGTTGAAGGCGATGCAAAGTGAAATGCAACGAATGAACCAACGTGATGAGGTTCGGATGCAAAAGGACGAGGTTCGTGACAAAAGCATCCAATCGTTGACCACTCAAATGGGTCAACTTGCAAGTGACGTGGCGATGTTAAAGAAAGCAAAAGGCCAGCTACCAAGTGATACGGTGCCAAATCCCAAGAACATAAAAAGCATTAACATCAATGTGGTAAGCACCGTTCCAAATACTAAATTTAATGAAACATTGCTAACTTCTTCGTATCAAGTGAATGCAGGTTCGAAAAAAGATGACGAAGTCGAGAATGATAAAGAGTGTGAAGCGCCAATCGTGCCTATCCGTGTGGGAAAATTAAAAATCCCTCACGCATTGTTGGACTACGGGGCAAGCATGAGTGTGCTACCAAGCGATTTATACGATATGTACGACTTTGGTCCACTTGAAGGTATAGACACCATGGTGAGCTTGGCGGATGGAAGTTGGAGGCGTCCACGGGGAATGGTTAGGAATGTTAAGATTCAGTTGGGAGAATTGGAATACCCGGTGGATTTTCTAGTTTTGGACTATGCTTCTACCAACATGGCATCACAACAAAGGGTGATTTTAGGTCGACCGTTTCTCTATACGGCAAATGCTCAAATTGATTGTAGAGAAGGAATTATTACCATGACCGAAAGGAACCGTAAGTTGTCATTTGATGTTCAGACTAAGATGATTAGTTATGATTTTGTTGTGGCGAAGGATAGTGGGTTTAGTGAAAAGGTGTTACCACGAATGAGAAAAAAACACCCACCGGACCGTGAAGAAACACATATGGGTTCAAGCAGGAGTGTATTTGATTACCCACCGAGTCAAAATGAGACGGATGCATTTTGCCCAAAGACAAGCTACAGTGGGGGAGGTGATAGGAACCGATTCTTTGAGCCACCATAAATGGGGGTGGCATGGTCTGGCTGAAGACGCGAAACTTAGCGCTGCTCGGGAGGCAACCCGAGGTTTTTCACTGATATTGTTATTTCTTTAGTTTTCTTTGTTTCAGGGCCATGGCAACACTCAAGTGTGGGGAAGATGTGCAGATATTTGTGTGAAGGTGGTGAAAGGAGATTGGATCATTTACAATATCTGTTGTGCCAAACTTTACCAGGTCAATGTATTTTTTTCCTTAGACTTGTCATGTTCTTTAGCTTTGAAATATTGTTAGTTTATTAGTTTGCTTTTGTTTATAAAAAAAATGAAAAATCCAAAAAGAAATTTGGGATTTGAGAGTATTAGCGAAAGCTAATGTTTTTGGTTAGAAGCGATCTTTCCCTCAAAACCATACATTGGGACAATGTATCCCAAGTGTGGGGATGGGGGAAATTTTTGAGAGTTCTAAAAAAATTTTGTAAATCCAAGCGAAAATTGTTAAAATTTGAAAACTTGATATTGTGCCATTTGACACACCGACACCCATTCCTAGTCTTTTCTTGGTGAGGATTTGAGCCACACATGATTGTTATTGATATTTCATTGTTTGAGTGGCAGTGTGCGTTGTGTGTTAATAGAACTTGTGTGTGAATTCTTGTAAATCCTAGAGTTAGCATGCTTTTGAAAATGATAGGGGGACTTTTAGGAAGCCTCGTCTAGACGTGTGAGAGTGTGGGAATTGGGGGTTGGACCTCATACGTTACATATATGAGCTTGGTATTGTGAGGGGTGGGGGTTTGGTCCTTAGAAAGCCATGTTGAGCCTTAGACCATTCGATTGTGACCCGAGCCTACTTCTTACAAAAATTTTACCTATTGAGATGACCCGGTTTAGGAGATTTAGTATGTAGTATTGATGTTCTTGTATATATTGTTGAGTTTCATGTGTTATGAAAAAAAAATGAAAAAAAAATGATGAAAAAAAAAGAGAAAGAGAAAAAATATGAAAAATACAAAAAGAAGTATTTAGTTGCAATAGAGTTGAGAATGTCAAGAAGCTTTGTATTTATTTTTTTTTGGTGTTTGCTTCGTAGTAGTAGAAATAAAAAAAACGGGTCGAATCAATTAGCTCTTTCATATGTATTCCACCATTTTCCTACCTTGACACCTAGCCCCGTTACAACCCGCAAGTCCCTTTGATTCTAAAGCATGTTAGATATTTGTTAGGAGGAAACTTGATTTGTATACAAGCTTATTGTCGCACACACACACACACGCATTGAGTGGTTTAGCATTATGCTAATAATTCTTGTAACCGAGAGATTTTGTGTGAGGGGTGTGTTTTGTGGTATAATTGAAAGTTAGTAAAAGGACGGCATAGTTAGCTTGGTTTGCATGTTTGATCGCTTAGGTTTTGAGTCGTTCTAAATGGGTTGCTTGGGACAAGCAACGAGTAAGTGTGGGGATGTGACGAGTGGTCCGTAGGACAACCCTTAAAGCCTTTAAATAGAGTAAAATTTCATACTTTGCCCGGTTATTTGCTTGAACTTGGTAACCACTTGATGAATTGATGTGCAGGTATTAAAGTACCTAAGATGCAAGATTTTAAGAGAAGCAGCCGCCATTCATGTGATTGAATGAAGGGCCCACATATGCATACAAGGAAGCGGCACATTCAAGATTGATAAATACAACACTTGGAACCTCTACCATTGCACCTAATATATATTGATCAGACCTTTGGAAATTAAAAGAAAACAAACATAACTTGAAGGAGTGAACAAAAGTGGCAGCAATATATTCTAAAAAAAAGGCAGCCATATGGAACGATTATATTGGCATGTTTGGGTGATATTTTTGGGCGGCACATTTTGGACTTTTGTGGAGGAGCCATATACACGTGAAAGAAGAAGCAAGAGTCAACAACATAATTATCATCATAACTCACGTGTGGATCTTCTGGATTGGGCCAACACAAGGCATCAATTTTGGGGATGCACAAGACAAAAGCCAAACTTATGTGAAGGACTTAGTGGGCCGCATGTGGACTAGGGCGGCACATAGTTGGGCTGCCACACACATTTATCATCACATGAGGGGCAGCTGACTTCTTTGGAGGGTGATTCAAAGTCAACAACAGTAATCAACATCAAATCATCATCTTCAACGTGCATACATTAGAGGGAACAAAAGAGAGTGGAGTCAATTGTTTTAATCATTATTATTAAACCTTGGACATCTTGGCAATCATCACGTGAACAGAAAACAAGTGGGGGTCTCTTGGGGCGGCACACGTGACATTGAGGCACAAAGCAAAACCATCAGGCGGTCGCCGTAAATTACGGTTCCACCGTAATTTACGGTGGACCTGATTTTGGCAAAGTTCCCACCGTAAATCAGTCTCCATCCACCGTAAAACATATGAAGTCCACCGTAATTTACGGTGGAGCCGTAAATTACGGTGGTAGCTGCGATCAGAACCGTAACTGCCCTCATAAATCAGTTTTTATTGTGTCTTTTCACATATTCTCATCATTGTCGGTTTTGGGAGCATCCTAGGGGCGGATTGGCTGGTTTTTGCTTGGTTTTGGACAATATCTAACATTCGGTTTGTGTTTTTGATCCGTATGAACACTAATATCTTTGTTATGATGTTGATTCGAGCCATGTGTGGCTAAACACTTTATGATTGTCCTAGATTGAAGGTTTGTTTGAGACATTTGTATTTGAATTCCTAATTTCTAGAATAGCAATCCTTATCTTTTTGGTTGGTTTGTTATGGTGTGTGATTGTTTGTTAGTAACTTGTTAATTCTTATGATTTTCTAGTTTGAAACCATACGTTCTTGGTGTCGTTGGCAATCGAGATATCATGGGTAGAATTAGGATTGGGTAAGGGTTGATTGATCATCGGGTAACAACCTCACGTTCTAGGAATCTGAGTACTTAGTTCCCTTTCATCACTGCAAGTAATCACACATGAGCTATGTCTATGTAGTTCTTTCTAGTGGAATGATAATATGAATGTCGATACAAACCGGAAATCTAGGATGGTCATTTGTCTCTAATTTGCTTACAACCAAACTTTTCTCTTGCAATTTACTTAGTTAATTTAGTCTAAAATCAATTCACTCACATAAACTCTTGAATTTCATTTCTCTTGCAATTAGATTAATTTAGTTAAAACTTAGATAAACTTTGAAATAACACATTTTCCACAAACTCCCTGTGTTCGATACCCACTTGCCACTATCTATATAGTTGTGTTATTGGGATTACTCTGCTTTTAACTCTTGATAACGCAACATAAAGCTGACCATGTGAGAAGACCTCCGCCTCCTTTATGTTTAAGGTGATCACAATTAAACTGGTCTAACTAAAACCACTGATAAGAAGAGACCATACATCTAGAAAAGTGATCAATTAACCCATCAAATGATTAAAAATCGACCCATTTTTATGTAAGTGACCTATCATTTACATAATTACGTGAGTGACCTAGTAAAAGAAGTTCATATCATTTACCTGGAATATAGAATCTTCTGGTAACAGAATACATGAATCAATCTCCATCCTGACCAATAACATTTACCAACACCTTGGATTAAATACACAGCAACCAGTACCCTTTTCTTTTCACAAACCGCTGAAGCTGAACGGTTTGGAATTTAAACGATTCAAGCCACAATTAATTTGGCGGCTCGGTCCTGTTTTAAACTTGAAACCACCCATTTAACCTTTACTATTTAAATAAAATATTTTACCGATCGTGAACACATTTGATGTGTTTCTTTCGTATCTAAATTAGTTTATAAGATCCATTTGATGAACAGAGATAAATCATAACCAGAATCAGCAGGCAAATGCATCAGTTAATAAGACTATTTTTCATTTCTCCCTTGGGATTGACAATAACACCAGCAGCATTGTCTGCACACACAAAAAAAAAAAAGAACTTAAAGATGGTTTTCTAGTCTCGAATGTGTCATGAAAGCTATAAAAAGACATGGTCGATCAACATGTTGTATTAAAAACTGAAAAAAATAATAACTTGAACATTATTACTGAACACAATAATATCAATAAAGATTTCATAGAAGCAAAATATTACCTCACAAACAATCATTGCAATAAGTATTCCGTTGTTAGGAGGGATTTGAGCTCGGTTCGCCATCTAAGACACAAGATATAAGTACATGAAGGAATATATTTTAGCATAGTAGATAAAAAAATTAGAATAATGTTAGAAAAATCAAGTGTTGTAAATTAACATACATTGGCAATTTTATCTTGATAACCGACTTTATTGCCAGTATATGATATATTTTTGTTCCTCCATAATAGTACATCAACAGCTAAAGAATGAAGTCAAATTCATTTCTAGAAAAAAAAAATATATAATAACTGTTATTATTTTCATTTTCATCTTCTTCACAAACGCCACAAATCTCCTCCAATTATCAGCCTGAAACAACTCCGGGTTCATCCTTAGATATAAACACGGCTTCAACAATGACTTTACAAAATTACCATTTTAGCAGCCCAAATGTTAAATACAACTAAACAACCGGGCCCTATGCATGCGAGTACTGCCTTGGAAAATCTAGCACTTAAACGACAATTGTTCCACTTGAGCAATCTGGTGGCCTAATTGAAAATATACAGACCATACTCATTATTACAAACCTTTCAAAATGTAACACAATGCGCATCTCTACTACAACCAGAAAATAAAAGGCCCAAGTACAACACAAAAATAACATATACAATAGTGAAGCAAAATGGACTTTTGATTGGGTGTAGGCAGCAACAATTTGACAAATAAAAATAATATCTAATGTTGATTCCTCAACAATAAACCTAAATGTATGCAATTGTAGGCTCTTTTATATGTCTCTACAAACCAAATTCCCACCTAGACTCATCATTGTAATCACGACCCGGAATTAAAAAAGGATTGTACCTGAATTATCCATTCATTAGCATCATAGCGTCCTACTCCTGCATCGCCAAATGGAAGATAATAAATTAAAAAACAACGAAAAGATTCTTCATAAAAGGAGAAAAAGATGAGTGAGTGTAATTCAGACCAAGCTGAACTCATTTGAAACTGTTCAAATGACACATATTTTGACTATTGAGATCAAACACACTGATTGACCATAAAAGAATTTGAATTTAGTAAGCAAAATGTGAATTACTGCATTTTTTAAATTTCTATTTCAACAGTTACAAAAAAGTATATATTTAGTAGTCTCAAAAGTAAAGCTTGAACCATAAACCAAAAGTAAGTTTGATTATTTGCAATTAAATAACTAAGGACACGGCTAATCGTTTTGTGTTTTACCTTGTGTGTTTGGCTTATCATCCTATGGGTTGTTCTCCATTTCCCCAGCTAACATTTGACTCATGTTCAATTTTTTGAGCCAGCCTTTCAATATCTATGAGAACAAAAAACAGAATATATACAGTAGGATTTAGTGTTTGGCTTAGCAACTCAAAACCATTGACAAACAATGTGAATCAGATGGGTTTGCAAATTTTAATTCCATCTTCTACCACTCCCTCCATGCAGAACTAAAAACCAAGCAGAAATACAGTATAAGAAAACCTATTTTCGGAATTTTGTCCATCTAAAAAATAACATTAGAAAGAAAAGCATAAATATACCTATATAGATCGAGAGAATAGCCTGTGGTCGTCGGAGAAGTTGGTGCACTCGGGTAGGCCTTCAATCTTAACAATATCTTGTTTGGAATACATGTGGAAGAATAAAGAGTTGAGAAGAAGACTATGCACGAGCGAGGTAGAGCATCAACGCCATCTCATCCATCATCTTTGAAGTCCGATTAATCATAAATGTACCTTACCTCCATCAGCTTATAACCTAAACCCACACCCCGGCATCCATAACCCTGATGATCCAAAGATAGTTACTTAGTTAGATTCGGTTGACTCGAGTGGTAATGATTTCCTCTGGATGCCAAAATGCTTGACTCTTAGTGTAACTTGAAGAAGCGTCTATAATATATTTCTTGAAAAGTCGAATTTTATTTATATAAGCATATTATTTTATATACTTGGAGCAATGTTATATATAACCTTCTAAAAGTTTAATAATTCATATAAAATCCTTTTAAATTTCATAATATCATACTAACCTTTTAAGAACACAATAAAAACCATATTTACCCGTTTCATTTTAAACAAAATAAAATCAAATACTAATAACAGCCTGTTTAACTAAATAAACGAAAAGAACACTATGCAATGAGATGATTCACATTAATGGCATAGTTTTCTCATTTGTTTATTCGGCAAAAAAAGCTGCTATATGTACCCGATTTTCCTTTATTCACTATGGAATAGATAATTAAGTAAAAATAACCTGGGTATATCAGGGTCAGAAAAGTTAAGGTATCTATCTTCAAAAACCTGCAAAATAGTTCCCTTAGCATCATCAAACTTGTATCAAGAAAGCATCAAATCTAAAAATCACACATAAAATTTGAGATAAATAACCTCAAACCGTTTTTGATCCAGTGCTCCAACGGGCTTCGATAGATCACAAAAAGTAGAGGTTATGTTGAAATCAAGTTCCTCAGACGAGTAATCTGCGAGCACCCATGGAAATACAGGATACTGAGTCAAATCATTATACGATCGGCCTGCAAGAGTATTAAGAATCATCAAATATTCAAAGTTTGTAATGTCTCTTCTTCTCCAACTTTCTTTGGCAGTTTCAGCAAGCTCCATAGAAACAACCAAGTACCCATTGTTCTTATAAACCCCTATATTCCAACACCAAACAAATTCAATCATCAAGCTCATATCTCTATACAAACAGAAAAATCACAGCAATTTTACAAAAAAAAAAAAACAAAAAAAAACAAAAAAAAAACTCACTCTTGTGTGGAAGAACTCTAACAGGAACAGTAGGCAACAACTTAACATCCAATGCAGAATCTTGACCAGTTACCCATTCCACCCATTTTGCACCTCTAATACTTACAGGGCCAAGATACTTGATGCATTGATGAAGAAGCTTTGTTCTTAGGATCTTTCATGATCCACCTCTTTCCCTTCACCTCAAAGACGTAATGAAATGATCGACATCAAAAATGTCCTCAAACTCACTGTCACACACAAATCACCATAATCAAAATCATGTATAGCTAAATTTCAACACATAGAAAAGTAGATACAAACTACAGCAATCAGCATACCTTGGATCAGCCTAGAAGGAAGTTTTATCCAGCTCCGGAACTATAAGAGTAACATTCAAATCTCTAGCAATCACAACCATATCACAAATCTGCATCATAAAACCAATCGTTTAACAACACATAAAACCATCGTGTTAGCTTAAAAGTTACACCGACAACACTCACCGCATACCGCATTTGATTAAGTCCACCGTTACACGAAACAACCAAGTACCCATTGTTCTTATAAACCCCTACCCAACAATTAGAAACACATTAAAATCAATCCTCTTACCTAGTTTTCTCTCAATGGAATCGAAATACCCTAACTTCAATAGGCTTTTCCCTGAATATGTGGCCGCGAGTGTTTCATGATGGAACCCTAGCCGACGGAAGACGGCTACGACCCTTTGATCACCGATAGAATCAAAGACGATTCCACGAAATAGAAATCAAGAATAAAAATTTTAGAAATGATTCTATATTTCAAGCAATAAACACATTAACATATATAAAAAAATATCAAAGGCGATTCAATATTTTAGATTTCAGATGAACATCAATGTTTAACATGATATCGAGCAACCAACATTAAAACAAAGCAAAGTACTTGCAATATAAACTCAATTTGACAGGAACAAATGAAAAGAATACCTAGCAAAATCGATCAGTTTGATCAGGACCCCAATTCTGAAAGAACAATAGCGTAGAGCGGAAAGCCTTCAAATCCGTCGACCGTCGCTCCGGTTGAATGACTGATGAAGGTTGTCGGCGATGGTGTTGAGAGAGAGAGGCAGAGGAATTTTTTGTTTAGGGTTTATTGAGAGGAACGATTAATGAGAGGATGAGAGAGAGTATAATTGAAGCGTACATGAGAAGCCTTCCCCAATTCTTGATTTAGAGCTATGCCACATGTATGCTTAGGTGTCAGCTTATTTGGCATCAACCATAGGGTGACATGTGTCCCCCAATGGTTTTGTTTATTATATATATATAGATTAGTCAAAGATAATAATAAATGAGTTCAGAGAAAAACTATTTAATGTTTTACATCTGTATGACTGTACCCTTTGTTAATTTAATGTTTTTCTTCTTAATTTATTTTTTTTTTCTGAAATGAACTTTCCCCTATATATATATATATATACCACTATATATCAATTATGGTATCAGAGCCATGGATTCAAAGGAAGTTATTGTATGTCTTGTTTCAATACTTTAATTTAAATGATGTTAAATTTGTTTAAGAAAAAGAGTACTATTAAAAATAGTACTAATGAGGAATATGATATACCTCAAGATCTTGATCTACTTAATAAATGGACAATACCTCATATAAATCCAAATGTAATATACCAAATTGAAAGTTTTGATAATTTAATAAACAAACATGTAGTTAAAAAGAATCAGCTTCTATAAAAGATGAAGAAATGGTGATAAAACTTTTAAGCATATCTGACATAAAAAGATATAAAAAAGATTTTAATTTTATGCATATTGGTTTAGTTCAAGTTGCTTTTAAACCTTTAACATTAAAAGGTTTACCGGAAAGTTTTCTAGTTGTTTTACGAGATGCTCGTAATTTAAACTGGAAACAATCATTAATGGGTATCATAGAAACCAGTTTGGCACATGGTCCAGTATATTTTAATGTTTATCCTGATATTCATATATCCTTAACAGATAAAAATATTGATGATGCTTTAACTTTATATGTTAAAACGCATGGTTATAATTACGCTGAAGGATCTGAAGTTATATGTATTTGTTATAGAATATACTATAGACTACGTACCACAATGAATGCTAGATGTAAAAGGATTGATAAACTAATGATGAAACTATTTTGATAGAAACAAATTATGGAAAATCTAATATTTCCATAAGAAGACCAGTTAAATGGGAAGAAATCACCTTTCCAGAAAATTGGGTTATTAATAGGGCTGTTAAAATACAACCACAAATAAATCATAAGCTAAGGAGATTAATAGAAACTCCTGAAGGAAATATAGAGATAGAACTTGAAAAAGAAAGAAAAGATAAAAAAAACTTTTAAAATCTATTTCTGCTAGGTCTTATATATCACCACTTGATTATAAAGTAGATTTACCAGAATCCTCTAGAGCTTCTACTTCTCAAATAAGAAATAGTAGAGTAGAAACTCTAAATGTTGATAACAACAATTTAGTTTCAGGGATATACCAACCTGTTAGTGAGGATGATACGGTCTCACACATGAGTTTTAGTTTATAATGATAAAAGAAAAACTTGATTTTAGTCCTTGATCTGTCATTAGACAACAAATATGTCAAAAATATAAAAATCCTATATGGTTACCATTTAAAGATTGGTTTTTAGAGTCATACCCTAGAAATAAAAGATTTGAAATAGGAAAAGAATTTTATAAAGATTTAAATGATATTCAAGAAATCATAGAGTTTCCTGTTTGGTTTATAAATAAATATTCTTTAAAATATATTTCAGTTATTGAAAAAAATTATAGGCTTATTACAGGAGAAATAATAAAATCTGTCTTTCCTCCTCAAAATGATTTTGAAATGACAAAAGAGAATAGTGCAATTCATTTTGCTGCCTTTAAAAGAGCTTTACATAATGAGTCCATGACTGCGACTATTGCTCATGTTAATCATATTATACAACAAAATAATTATACAAATTTATGTCTTAAAAATTTATCTGAAAATCTTCAAGAAATAAATAATAAAATTGAAAAGATTTTAGTAAACCAGAAAAAAAAATTTGGAGAATCCAGTAATACAAAATCTTCTCAGCCTGAGTCAGCTATATTAGCTAAAGCTACTATTCAGGCTCCTCCTGAGAGAGAAAATTATAGAATAAAACCTGAAGAAGAGCTTAAATCTATGGATGACTTAATAGGAATTATAAAAGAAAAATTTTCAAATATCCAGCTTAATGTCGTTAGTGAAGAAGAAAGCATGGATAATGAAACTTATGAAGCTTATGTTACTGATTTCATAAATAAATTTGGGGAAGGTAAAAAGCATAAGACCTATGATAATTATAATAGCAAATATGCTGATAGGCCTAGACAAAGGTTATATTATTATCCTAGACCTACTCCTCAGGATGTTCTTCATGAGGAACAAGAATTTGAAATAAATAATTCTTATAATGGAAAGGCCATCTATGAATGGAATTTAGATGGTTATACTGATAGGCAAGTTTATATGATGACACATAGAATGTTAATGTATGCCACCATAGCTAAAAATAATCAAAACACTGATGAAATAGTCTGTAAAATGATAACTGCGGGTTTTACAGGTCAGTTAAAAGGATGGTGGGATAATTATATAAATGATAAACAAGAACAAATTTATAAGCATTATAGGCAAGAGGGTGATAAACAAATATTTGATGTTGTTTACACCTTAAACTATTATAGAACATTTTACAGGAAGATGGTCAGATAATTCTGAAACCATAAGAACACTTTTAAATGATCTCAAATGTCATACTTTAACCTCGTTTAGATGGTATAAAGATGTTTTCTTAAGTAGAGTCTATGAGCTCCCGGAGAATAATAGTTCTCACTGGAAGTCCAAGTTTATTGATGGCCTCCCATCTCTTTTTGCTGAAAGAGTTAGAAAAGTCCTTTGAGGTAATAATATTCAAATCCCTTATGATAATTATACTTATGGCAGACTTATAGGAGTCTGTGTTCAAGAAGGTTTAGCTTTATGTAATGAGCTAAAATTAAACCAACAAATCAAAAAACAAACCCTAACAGAAAAAATACAGTTAGGACAATTTTGTGAACAATTTGGTATGGATTGTACCAAAGAAAAGGATAATGAAAAATATTATAAAAAATACAAAAAAGCCAATAGGGAAAAATATTTTCAGAAAAGAAGAGAAAAAAGAGAAAGAAGAAGAACCCAAAGAAAAGAAAAATGGGTTCCTACTTGTTACATATATAAGAAAAAAGGTCATAAGGCCAATGAATGTTACCAAAGAAAAATAGTGAAAAAGAAGATAAATAGTTTAGACATAGAAGAAAATGTCAAAAATGAATTATATAAAATTTTTGATTCGGAAGAATCCTCAGATGATAGTATAGAGGAAAGTTCCTGTTCAGAAGACTGCCAAGAAAATTGTTGTAATAAAATTGATTCTGATAATGAAATGATATATAAAGTCATGTCACAATTTCAGGATAATGATTTTAATAATAGTGAAATTAATACTATAGATAGTAATATTTTAGAAAATATTTTAATCAAAATTAAAAATCCAGAAAAAAGATTAAAAATTCTTAGATGATATACCAAAATGAAGAAGTTCAGAAGGATATTAGAATAGAGGAACCTGAATGTCCCTATTCCATGAAATATGTTCATAATATTCTAAATACTAGGAAAAATAATTCCTCTACTTCTGAAGATTTAAAAATGGAAATTACCAATTTAAAAGAAGAAATAATTTATTTAAAAAAGAAAATTTCTAATTTTGAAAAAAGAATTATAAATCTTGAAGGAAAAATTATAGGAGAAACATCTTATAAACCTTCATCTCCTATTAATATTATAGGAGAAACATCTTATAAACCTTCATCTCCTATTAATAGTCCTATTGATAGTACTAATTATGATCAAGAATATCCTCCTTTAGTTATTAATGAAAATAAAGGAAAAGATGAATATATTCATAACATGGATAAATTTATATCTCAAAAATGGTTAGTTAAAATAACTTTATTAATACAAAATACACTTAAAAAGGATTTTGTTGCTCTTATTGATTCTGGAGCAGACTTAAATTGTTTAAGAGAAGGATTGATTCCTACAAAATATTTTGAAAAAACAACTCATATTCTTAAAGCGGCTAATAGACAAGATATGGGAGTTAAATATAAATTCCAAATGCAAAGATTTGTAATAATGGAGAATGTATCCCTTTATCATTTGTTCTTATAAAAAATATAACAAATGAAGTTATATTAGGAACGTCATTTCTTTCAAAAGTTTTTCCTTTAAAAGAAGTTGATAAAAAGAGATTTAAAGCTTCTTATAATAACAAGGAGTTATATTTTGAGTTTATAACTCAGCCATTTGAAAAATATTTGAATGAATTCCTTATACAGGCTAAGACTAACCAAATAAATTTTCTTAAAGAAGAAATTAGTATTCATACAATTGAGGAAAGATTAAAAAATCCTAAGTTTATTTTAAAAATTGAAACCATAAAAAATCAATTTAATATAGAAATATGTAATGATCATCCAAATGCTTTCTGGAATAGAAAACAACATATTGTCTCTCTTCCTTATGAAGATAACTTTATAGAGAGTAATATTCCAACTAAGGCAAGACCTTGCCAAATGAATTTTGAATATTTGGAGTTATGTAAAAAAGAGATTGAGTTCCTTCAACAAAAAGGATTAATATGTCCTTCAAAATCTCCATGGTCATGTACTCCTTTTTATGTTAATAAACATTCTGAAATTGAAAGAGGTGTTCCAAGATTAGTTATAAACTATAAACTTCTGAATAAAGTTTTGAAATGGATAAGGTATCCAATTCCTAATAAAAAAGATTTGTTAGACAGATTATATGATGCTTTAATATTTTCAAAATTTGATTTAAAGTCAGGATATTGGCAGATTCAAATTGATATAAAAGACAGGTATAAAACTGCTTTTAATGTTCCTTTTGGGCAATATGAATGGAATGGAATGTTATGCCTTTTGGCCTGAAAAATGCCCCTTCAGAATTCCAAAAAACCATGAATGAAATATTCATTCCTTTTTCAAAATTTATAATTGTTTATATAGATGATATATTAGTATTTTCAAAAAATATTGAAACCCACTTTAAACACCTTGATATATTCAAAACCATTATTATAAAAATGGATTGGTTATTTCTAGTCCTAAGATGATGCTATTCCAAACAAGTATTAGATTTTTAGGTCATATAATAGAGAAAGGGAAAATTGTTCCTATTAATAGAAGCATAGGATTTGCTTCTAAATTCCCTGATAAAATGACAGATAAAACTCAACTTCAAAGGTTTTTGGGGAGTTTGAATTATATAGCTCCTTATTACCATGATTTAGCTAAAGATGCTTCTATTTTATATGATAGACTAAAAAAGAATCCAAAACCTTGGAATGAAAATCATACTCAAGCAGTTATAAAAATAAAACAAAAGGTTTTAGGTCTTCCTTGCATGTCTATTGCTAATCCTAATTGGGAAAAGATTACTGAAACGGATGCCTCAGAAATAGGTTATGGGGGAATATTAAAACAAATTTCTCCTCAAACAAAACAAGAAGAGTAAATTACAAGTTTTGTCCTTTATGTTTACACCAAATTGCAGGCGCTGTCCTTTACCTTTAAAATTGATGAGTTTTGTCCTTAATGTTGCAAAATCTTACACGTTATGTCCTTTAGGGCAAACCCAGTTAATTTTTTTGGTTAAATCTGGTCATGTGCTTTGCACATGAGGGCATTCTTGTAATTTCATATTTCCAAGGACTATTTTGTAAAGAAATTTAATGCAGGGACTATTCTGTAATAAACTTAAAAAGAAATATTATATAAACTCTAACTCTCTCTCTCTTTTGATCTGAAACTCATTCCCTCTCTCTTCTCTCTCTCTAACAACAGGTTGGCCACCACTTTGTAGCGGTTCACGGCGGCACACCGCCTTACCAGTGGTGGAGGTGGTCGTGGTGTTAGTTGATGGCGAGGGGTGTGGTGACGCGACAGGTTGGCCACACACACACACTCTCTCTCTCTCTTTTCTTTCTCTCTCTCTCTAACAACAAGTTGGCCACTTTGTGTGGCGGGCGACGGTGGCACACCGGAAGCAGGTATCTGTGGTGTTAGGTGATGGCGGGTTGTTGTGGTACTGGGTTAGGGGCGGCGGTTAGTGAAGGGGTGGTTGTGGTGGTGGGTTCGGTGTGGCGATTGAGGTGGTGTTATTGGCGTTTGCAGGTGGTGTTGTTCGGAGACTCGATGGCCGGAATAAATATTTTGGGTTTTTTTTTTTTGGTTTTGGGGATTTTTGGTTTTGGCCGGAACAGATGTTGCATATTATAAAATGGGTTCTAGTTCCTCTTGCAGCTGATCTTCGAGGGGGTTTATAAGAAAGTCCCAGAATTTGACCTAACCTGGGATTTGCAGCTGATCTTGAGGATTTTTGGGGGTGTTTTGATTTGGTATTTAGGTTTTTAATTTTGGGGGATGGAGGATTTGATGATTGGGCATATGGGTTTGATTGTGGTTGGGTTTAATGATGTTGAGTAGTTGAATTAGGGTTTTTTTGTTGGGGGTTTCTCTCTCTGCGATCTTTTATGTAACAGGGTCGGAAGACGAAGGACGGTGGTAGAGAAGAGAGAGAGAGAGTGTGTGGGGGCGGTGGCAAATGATGATGTTGACAGTGACGGTGGTAGGTGGGGACGGTGGTGGCTGGTGGCACTGGCGCTGGTTGGGTGCGGTGAGGGTGGAAGCTGGTGGTGGTCGGCGGCAGGTGAGGGTGGAAGGTGGTGGCGGCAGGTGATTGGCTATGTTTTATTTGATTTCTAAAATTCATTTATAAATTAGGATGTGAAAAGACAATGCTACCCTCATGTGCCTTGCACATGACCAGATTTAACCAAAAAAATTAACTGGGTTTGCCCTAAAGGACATAACGTGCAAGATTTTGCAACATTAAGGACAAAACTCATCAATTTTAAAGGTAAATGACAGCGCCTGCAATTTGGTGTAAACATAAAGGACAAAACTTGTAATTTACTCAAACAAGAATATCTTGTTAGATTTCATTCAGGAAAATGGCTTGATAGCCAGAAGAAATATGCTACTATTGCAAAAGAAATTTTAGCAATTTTAAAATGTATTTTAAAATTTCAAGATGATTTATACAATCAGAAGTTTATAATAAAAACTGATTGTCAAGCAGCCAAATTTTTGTTTCAAAAAGATTTTAAACATGATGTTTCAAAATAAATGTTTGCTAGATGGCAATCTTAATTAGCCCTATTTGATTTTGAAATACAATATAAAAAAGCAGAAGAAAATAGTCTTCCAGATTTTCTGACTAGAGAATATTTGAAGATAATATCTTCTGTGTAAATTGCAGGTGTTCTAATGACAAAGGCCAGAGGACCACTAAAAAGGGTTTTTGATAATATCCAAATTAATAAAAATAATTATAATATCATAAAAAGAATGACAATTGTGAGAATTCATAATTTAATGAATGATTATAGTAATCCTAATAGAATGAAAGATCTTTCAGATGAGTATATTGTTCTAAATGTAATCAAGAATCAAATAAAGGTTCTTGAGGATAATGAGAAAATAATCTCATCAGCCTGATTTTATACTTTCAGGTATGATTCCTCATAATAGAGGAAAACAATCTTTTCCCACTTATAGGGGAAGAGGCAGAGGTATGGGAAGAAGCCAAGATTTAGTTTTGGTTCAACAAGGAAACAGAAGGCTCATAGCCTCTGATATTGCTTCTAGCAGCTCAAATAATAATAATATGGGTATTCAAATTAGTCCCAATGATCCATCATATGAAAAGATCATGGCTATTATAAAAGCCCAAGAAGAGGAACAAGCATCAAAGGTTCCCTCTTATGCTCATATAGCACAGGAAGATGATGAAGAGTCATGGGTTATATCCGATAGACAGAAGAAAATAATTCTTCTAAACCAAGAAGATATAAAGTTTTTTGATAATCCTTGGTTTCTAATGCAAAAATATTTAGAACCAGCATCATATGATGCCACTTCTTATAAACCAAGACAATATTATGAAAATATTATACAAGTTTCTGAGTCTGCTGAAATAAGACATTTTCACCCAGCAGATAAAATTAAGAGTTCATTTAATTTTAGTAAGATTTTTATAAAATCTCTTTTATCTCCTCAAAAGTGGGGATTAAGTACCTTAAATGAAAAGGAATTTATAAATTCTAATAGGCAAACTTATAAATATAATTATTGGGATTACATCCAAAGTTTTGAAAAATGTTTATTTTATGAAAATCCCAGCAAAAAACACTCATGGTTCATAAAAGTGAGTGATAAGATTTATAAAGATGGAATTCCTAGTTGGTTCCAAAAATGGTTCATTTTATATGGTCCATCAGTTCAAATCCTCCCTGAACCATTCAAAGGTCTCTACCAAGAATGGGTAGCAGTTTCTCCAGACCTGATAGAAGCCGAGTATAATAAAAGAGTGAATTGCAAGTTTTGTCCTTTATCTTTAGGCCATTTTGCAGGCGCTGTCCTTTATGTTTAAAGTTGACGAGTTTTGTCCTTTGTGTATAAAAATCAAGCACGTTTTACCCTTTGGGCCTAACCCAGTCAGTTTTCCCAGTTAATGTTGATCACGTGCATGTCATGTGAGGGGTAGTTGTGTCATTTAATGTGCACATTCATAAATACACAAGATTCCCCCAAATATAAACCCTATTTCTTCAGTAAACCACCACTTTGATCCTCCACTCTTCTCTGGTTCATCTCCTTCCCCCTTTAGCTTTCGAAAGTTAGGGTTTAGCCACAAAGATGTCCAATGAAGATGGCTGGTACATCAGAGAAACAACGATGCCAGATTCTGAAGTTGTTCGATTATATGGTAAGGTTTATGTGATTATAAACCCTAATTTCTTGTTCATCTATGTCGATTAACTCCGATAATGTTGAAATCATGTTGCAGATGGTTTTCCTCATCTATTCACTCTACGTATTCATCATGGTGGTCGATTAACACAACCTTCAGGTCGTATGTATGTTGGAGGTAAGATCGATCATGTAGACTTGATTGACATCGACAAGTTCTCTGTACATGAGGTTGATCTTATGCTTGATAATTTAGGGTATAATGCTTTAGAACCAATGTGTTACATGTTTTTACCACATCGGCACTTCACCATCTTCAATTTGGGGAAAGATCGATGGCAGTTCTTGATGATGATGAACGATTTGGGGGAATGGGAAGAATTAGGGTTTAGGGTTATTTAAATTGGGGGTAAATGATCAGGGTGCACATTAAATGACACAACTACCCCTCACATGACATGCACGTGATCAACATTAACTGGGAAAACTGACTGGGTTAGGCCCAAAGGGTAAAAACGTGCTTGATTTTTATACATAAAGGACAAAACTCGTCAACTTTAAACATAAAGGACAGTGCCTGCAAAATGGCCTAAAGATAAAGGACAAAACTTGCAATTCACTCATAATAAAACTTGGTTTGAGGGAATAGCCTCAATGTACTTTTTTATAGAATTTTCCATACCATGGATTTGGAGATGGAAACCCACAACAGGTTATACCCTGCGGGATAATATTCCCTGTCTCAAAAGAACTTCTTATACAAAGTTCTGGTCAAAGATAACAAGAGTTAATAACTCTACAAAAGAATTGGAAGGTCAAGACACAATAAAATTGATCACCAATAAAACAGAGTATTATAAATCTCAGATTGATAAAAGACAACAAAGATAGCTTCCGAGTCCTTTTGAACAAATATCAAGAAGAATTCAAGATAAGCAAGCAGTCTCCGTAGCCTCAAAGGCTGAAATTCTTTCATTATACAAGGAAGAAATGAAGAAGGAGCTAAAAAAGTTTTTTGAATCAAGCAATGAAAGTTCCTCCAGAGCAATGTCAATCTCATCCACCAGCCAAGAAGATGAGAACCGTTTCTCATGTTTAGCAGGAGAATCTCAACCAATAGAAGATATTCCAGAAATAAGATTAGATGATGATCTAGAAACATCTCTTCAAACGGTGGTAGAAGAATTTGCCCCAAAGAAAGAATCCAAAGAGGAGATGAAAAAAACTGATAATTGAGCCAACACAAGGACCCCACTCATAACGGGAATCTTTGAAATATGGGAAAAGTTTGGCCATCATACGGCATCAAGGACAATCATAGAGTCCTCTTTTTCTTTTACTTTTCCTTTTTTGTCTGTTCTTCTTTTTTATTTTGTTTGTTTCCTTTTTAAATTTCTATATATAGGGTTAGTTTGTAAGGGAGAAGGCACGCTAATCTTTAGCCCCTCTCTTCTCTCTCTAAATTCTACACTTGTAAAATATTTTGAAGCATATTAAATAAAATCTTCCAACTTTGAAGATCCCTTCGGTGTTCCAAAGTAAGAATTTTAATTTTGATTTCTTCATTATAATCATGATGGGCTAAAGCCCTTAAAGTATTGAAACATGGCTCAATAAAGTCTTTTGAAAACATGGTCCTAATATTATAAAAGAGTTTTTGGTTAAAACATAAACTGGCAGGGTTGAAATTTTAAACCGGCAATTAATGAACTAAGGGAACCTTCGTCCACGTTGTATCCCGTTTTTATGATTGATAGGGAATTTTAGTGTGACTGGTTTTAATTTGCCTTATAAGTTAATTTGACGGGTTTTAATTTTGTAAAATTAATAAACCTTCTTTTAACGGTTTATGTTTTGTAAAAATTCATACCACCATATATCAATTATATATATATATATATATAAGAAAACCCTATTGAGTTGGGAAAACTTTGAAAACTCAATCTTAACCATTCATTAAAAAAATCTACGGTTGAGATTCAATTTTACATAAAGTAACTTTTTGACTATGTAACACAAAAAGTACATGTAACAGCTTTTGCTTTTTCACTTTTCCAGTCTGACAAAAGTGTAATAGGTTTTGTCAGTTACACTAAAACTTTTCTATAAAACATGTAACAGGTTTCTTACATGCACTAAACATTGAAAAATCGTAAATTTTTTAGCTATTAGATGTTAAACTTCGTAAAACCTGCAAAATTTGTTGTTGAAAAACAAAAAAAAAAGTGTAACATGTGTTGTTATATCTATGTAAACGGGCAAAAGATATGTAACATATCAACTTTCTCTCTCCTGACAAAGCTATTACATGTCAAAATTCTGAAAAAGGTTGTAACACGTGGCAACATGTGGTCCAACCATAGAGTTTCTTGAGTTTTCTCAACTAACATGAGTTTTTCCTCTATACTTGACCAATATATATATATATATATATATATATAGGGTAGGGTTCTAGAGTGAACAACCTCCCAAGAGTGAACTGTGTGAACTGATCATAGCCCTTGATTATCCTTTTTGTTGAAAAGGATAGGATGGTAATTATACATTAAGTTATTATTAATTATTTATTTTAATTAATCCATGTAAGTTACACTTTCCTATTTTTTGTGATTACCTAAAATATCTTTTAAATCTAAATAAGATGTATATCATAATCACCATTAAAAAAAACCCATATTTTTTTTCAATCCACCAGTTCTTCGTCGATAAAAACCCAGATTTCAATTACATACACATATTCATGAATCCCGAAGTACACCCGTGTATTTAAATTTAATACACCTATGTACAGACATATATACATTTGTGTATAATCTTTTTTTTAGATTAGTAAACTCATACTATTTCATCATAAACCATAACATGTTCCAAAAACAAATTAAAAAACATATTATAAGGTATACCAACCAATTAAACATTCAGTTTACATAAAAAATAACCAAACCAAACAAACAAAACCACATATCTGGAAAAAAAACATAGTCTTTACTACTATTGTTTGCATGGAACGTTTTAAACACTAAGCCTACTCGCCACGTTGTATGCTACCGATCCAGCCATTACTTCCATCGCGGAGCGTGTTAGCATGGGAGCACAAAATCTTCATAGCAATCTTCAGAGCATACTTTTTTTCACAGCAACCTATCCGGTATTATTCCTTCAAATTGACCACATTTCGAATGATTCACTGATTCCTTCAAATTACCAACTGTAAAACACAAAATACGTTTACACATGTCAATGAATGTCTTAGATAAATAAAAAGACCAACACTGTATACACAGGTGTACACCCACTTTACACAGGTGTATACACAGTTTATACCTACAATAAATTTTCATACACATGTGTACACCAAATGTAAGGTGTACACCCAATTTACATAAGCAACAAACACAAGTTTTTAAAATATCACAAAACTACTACTATACACATGTGTATACCCAGTTTACATAAACAGAGTACACAGTTTACATAAACAGAGTACACATGTGTACATCGACCTGAAACACCGACATAAACAGAGTACACATACACACTCACCATCAACATGATCGAAACAAAAATCTTGCAAAAATTGACCTTACAAAAATATAAAAAGACACGCTATATTTATAAGAATAGCTTCACAATCATCAACAAGTATTTAAATCATGTTTTTGGCTATTCCCATTTCCCACTATTGTATGCTAGAGTGTACCTGCTTGAAGAAGCCATAAACTAACGCTACTGTCCAGAGTCTATTCTTGAGCTGATTATTGATCGCAGCAGTCAAAAACTCATTCCAGACAAACATCGTTTCATAATCACGCCGGCCTGTTTCCTGAGTAGACAAATTCTTTTGAAGACTTTGCATGACATGATAGGAGCAGCTAAAAAAGAAGTCCTTTGTAAGATCCACTGAACAGAGAAGCTTCTTGTATCTAGTCAAACAGAAAAATAATGTCAAAAAATCTGATTGAGTGCTTAAAGATAGAAAACCAAAAACACAAGAGCTGATAATGTTAGAAATTAGACATGAATATAACAACGGAGTAACGGACAATACTTATAGTGCAACGATCGCAGAGAGAAATGAAACGTGGAAAAGCAATATATCAAGTTATGGGTAAAAACAAGAAAAATAAATGAAAAACAACACAGGGTAAAGTCTGTATTCAAACTTCAAAACAAGCCCATGTATTTGACACCCTTCTTCACAATATCGATTTTGCGCAAGCCCAGAGATCATAGTTGTCCATGTAACCACATTCCGATCACTAGTTTCAACAAAAACTTGTCGTCCGAAACTAGAACACCCACAACTAAAATAAGCTGTAATCAAAGCATTGGCAACTGTAGTCTCCCGTTCGTACCCGTTAACAACAACCAACGTATGAATCATCTTACTAACATTAACAAAATCCAACCCTTCACAAACATATTAAATAGTCGTAATCATCCCACGATCAAACAGAATAAGCACCCGAAGAGCCATACATCAGTTTGAAGTACTCAAACCCAACACTAAACAGTTCTTTCTTGAAACACCCTGATATGATTGTGTTAAAAGATATTGTATCTCTCACAGGCATTTCGTCGAATAGCTTGTGTGCATCATACAAGTGGGCACATTTCGAGTACAAGATCATTCAGACATAACAAACAATTTGTGAACGAATTGAAGATTCGATCTATGTAACGATGATAATAAATGACTAATTTACCTTTTCTCTGAGATTTCGCCTGTTGGCTGTTGTCATCGTGCGTCTGATGTCGAATCTGTAACATAATATGAAGAAATGTCATCGTGCATTTGAGATCGAATATGAGATATCTCTGAGATTTCGCCTGCTATCATCGTGCTTGGTGAGTGTTTGGCTATGAACACACCAGAGGCTTTTTTAAGAGCTCTCAAATTGTGAATTTTGAAAGTGGTTCTTGTTTGTATCGAGGAGAGAGAGAGAAATTGATAGGGATAGAAACAAAAATAATGGATTTGATTTGATAAGATTTTAATATAATGGAAAGAATTTAGGTTTCTAATTTGAATTCTTTTGATTGTGTAATTGCACATGTACCCTTTTGTATTTAATTAAATAGAAAAAATTAATCAACTAATTACCATCATGCCACTCATTTAAATCTCAAGATCATAAAAATCAAGGGTCTAGATCAGTTCACACAGTTCACAAACAAGGATGTTGTTCACTCATGATCCTAACCCTATATATATATATATAGGGTGAGGTTATTGTAACAAATGTGTTTTTTTGTGAAAAGGGTAAGAAAAAATCTAAACCGTTAGATCTTTAATTTAATGGTTGAGATCTTGGTGGCAATCTTGTAAATTGTGTAACAATTAAAATAATTAATTTTCTAGATTAAGGGTATAAAGGTAAAATTAGCATTTTTAAATTTAGAAAATCACATGCAATCCACATGCAAGTTCTCCCCTTCTTTTTTAAACGTCAATAACGTTTTATACGTAACTTTAAAAAAAATTACACCATAATAACGAGTGTTTTTTTATCTTTAATATCAGTACCATATTGTTATACTTATGTAGAATAAAAAATTATGTTTCAATTGGATGTTTTAGTCCATGGTGTTTTTTCTATGTTCATACAATGGTTTTTTCATTGTATTGTGATTAAAGGCGTTGTGTTTTACAATAAAACACCATATGGAAATATACAAATAATGCAGAAAACACCATTCAAAACTAACGATGTGCAAAAAAAGACACTGCAACATAATATCTACAACATAACACCATACGCAACTAATCAAACTGTAGAAAAGAAACAACTGGTATTAAAAACACCCTTCAACTTCAGTAGTATACATCAAATCACCATGTTCATATAAAAACACTGTTGATACATGAAATGTCTGTTGACTACGTCTATGAAAAGTCTAAAGTCAAGATTGGTCAACAGGGAGTCATAATGTAAATTTTATGTGAAATAGAGTCTGGTCCGTTTTTATGTCATTATGATTAGATCTGGTTCGCTTATAGGGTAATGATCTGGTCCGCTCTTGTGTCTTAGGTGGTTCGCTTTTGTGTCAATTGTCTGGATCGCTTATACGGCATGTCGTATAAGCGGACCACAATGTCTATATATAGGAGAGCAGTTAGAGCGAATCACATAGTGGTAGGTGTATGCTTAGGAGCCGAATCTCTGTCAAATTTTCTTCAGAAAAGCAATAAAAGATAGGAATTGAAAGGATAAGCTGTTGTAGACTTTATATGCATTGATTCCGCCTTTACATATGAAGATGAGTTACTCGGATTGACGTTTTCGGGTCAAAGAACGGTCCAACAAGTGGTATCAGAGCTACAGGACGAGAAGCTCATACTACATCAGCTGATTCTGCGATATTATCTCATTTCTACTCATACTTTCTCTTTTATTTTTTTTTGTTTATACAAGTTTTGTCGGACAGAATGGATTGAAGCTCAAGTATATTTACCGAAACTTGTTATTAAACAATCCGTATAAGTTTCAGACATTAAAACACAGTAAAATCAATCAATTTCATCTAAAAACGTGATCGGTTTTTGGACAGAAACTTTAAACTTAGATCTGGAACAAATTAGCGGTCGGAATTGAACGAAAATTATATCATTGTGATCGGAATTAAGAGTATTATAATCCTTGATAGTTTCAGAGTGTTTTTCGGACTAAAATTGGTTAAAATTTGTGGTTCGCTTTTTCGGTCATCGCAAGTTTCTGGTCCGCTTATCCGGACATTGACCTGGTTATTCTAAACCGCTCGAACGGACATTAGCTGGTCCGCTCGAACGATCATTTTCTGGATCGCTGTTACGTACATTAGCTGGTTCGCTCGAACGAACAGCTTGTGTGGTTCGCTTATCTGAACATCGGCTGGTTCGCCTGATTGAACATCAGCTAGTCCGCTCGAAAGGACAACATCTGATCCGCTTATACAGACAAAGTCTGGTTCGCTCGAACAGACCTTCTGGTTCGCTCGAACTACAATATCTAGTTCGCTTTTACAGACATTATTTGGTTCGCTTGAACGGACATAATCTGGTCCGCTTATTTGGACAACATTGATAGTTTCGCTTATTTGTCACATTTGTTAAAATTCTCGAAAATTTGTCTAAGTGATTGATTGATTTTGCAGGTACGATCAAATGGATGATATTTTCATGAATCCTTTCAGCGATATGTACGAATTCACGGGCAGTTCAGGAAACAACGATACTTCTTCAAGCGATGCAAACAAAAGTCCACCGAAAGAAAGAAAGAAGGAAGCTTGGGAGTCCGAAAGCGCATTTGGAACGTTTAACAAACCTCCTAAGCTGATGGCTATAGAAGATTACAGCAGGTGGGCAACAAAGTTTGAAGATTGGTTGATGGCATTTGCTTTCCCTTGCTGGAAGAGTATGAAGAGTGGTTATGCTCAAGGAAAGAAGAATGGTGAAGCATTAAGATCAGTTGAAGAGATTGACAGTTTTGTGGCCGAGCAAAAATATGTGGCATTATTGTTTCAATCGGTGCGTGAAGACATCATTTCACTGATAGATTACTCCAATGCTAAAGATCTTTGGGCAAAGTTGGAAAAGAAATGTGTCGGTAGTCAAGAAATTAAGAAAAACAAAAAGAAACTTCTTAGAAAATAATTTGATCTGTTTGGTTGTATAAAGAACGAGTCAGTGTGTAAAATGATAGAACGGTTCGGTCATCTTAAGCTGGAATTAGTAAGACATGAGATTGACATTCCTGAAGAAGATCTTATCGACAAATTGTTCGATTCGTTGCCTGACGAGATGGATTGGAGATATTATGCACTGATGCTGAAGAATACCATCAAAGAACCAGAAAAGCTGACATTAGATTTGCTGATTGAAAAACTCGAGAGTCATGAGCTAGAGTTGAAAAAGACGTACAAAGTTAATCATTCATCTTATCAACAGAATCTGGATCTGTACTATCCAAAAAGCATGATGCCGAAAGCTACTTCTCCAAAAACTGCATTTTCTGCTGAGAATGTTTCTCCAGCAAGCAAAGAAAGTCAAAGCAATTCAAGCAGTGGAAGCTATAGTGGTTATCATAGTGGATCTACTTCTTCTGCAAATCATTCTGATGCGAAGTTTTCTTGCAATATCGCGATAGATCTGAAGAATGCACAGAATTTTGATGAGGAGTCGGTCAAGCAACAAATGGTCTTTCTGGCATCTGTTTTGGAATCCTATGAAGGGTTGGTGGCTGGAAAAATCGGGAATACAAATCTGACGAAAGAAGACTACGATCAGATTGACCCTGAAGAAATGGAGCTGATCGACATTCGTTGGGCAATGGCAAGTGCAGTTCGACGTGCACAACGCTTCATGGAGATTACAGGGAGAAAAACGATCGGTGGTCCGTCTACCAAGCTGGGGTTCGATAAATCCAAAGTGACATGCTTCAAGTGTAAGCAGAAGGGTCACTTCAAACGAGAATGCCGAAACGCTTATGTTGATGAATCGGAGAATCCGTTTAGAGATGATTATTACAAAAAGGCAATCTACCATCAGAATAAATCTGAGCCGCCTAGATTGAAGCAGGTTGAAGACAACAGAGACAAATCAAGGGCTCTTGCTATGATTTATGATGATGAGGGGTATGATTGGAGTAAGGAAGTTCTACCGGAAGAAGATGCGGTGGGTTACGCATTCATGGCAAACAATGATGAACCCGTTAAATGGAAAGATGATCGTACTGAGGAACAGAAGTATCAATACCGGAAGATGATTGCTGAAAACAAGATTATCAGACTTTCTGGTGTCTTTCTGGAAGCTAGAAGAGCAAACAGATGGGATCCAGATAGAGAGTGCTAAATTGATAGGTATGGCAACATTGCGATTGATGACAAAACGTTAGATATCGAAGCCATCATCAAGGAGTACAAAGAAGATGATGAGTATTGGCAACACAAATGGTGGGGAACTCCAACTTCGAAAATGATTGAAGAAGAGAAAGAGAAAGAGAGAAAGGAGAAAGAAGAGAAAGAGAAGAAAGAAAAGCAGGCTGATACAGGCATAATTGATACTACGCAAGAGTTGACAGCTGAAAACCTGGGAGTGATGGCTGACAAAGTGCTAGCTGCAAAAGCACTTGAGGTAGATCCTAATTCTGTTACTGAGTCAAAGGGGTCGGTCAGTCAAAGTGTGTCAACAAATGCGTCAGGTAACAAGATTGAGTCAGGTAACAAGATTGAAGGAAATGCTGACTGCAAAAATTGCACCAAACAATGCAATTTTTGTAGCACTGTCACGTATCTTAACAATGAGAAAATCCAGAATCTGACAACAAAGGTTAGAAATGTTGAAAATCAGATTCTCGATCGTGACAAAAGTGTAAGAGCTTCAACTGAACGGATTAAAGAATTAACGGCTCAAATTGAAAATGATAAAACTGAACGTGAGAAAATAAAATCTGAAAATGAAAAGTTAATTCTTGAAAACCGTCAAATTTTTGAAAAGTTTGAGAAATTGAAAAGCATTGTCAAAGATAGTGATGATCGTAATGGCAAAACATTTAAAGAAAATGAACATCTAAGAGCTGTTTTGAGATTAAAAGAAGAATCGATTAATGAACAACTGGATCATATTGCTAAACTGAAACTTAAAGTTCAAGAAGCTGAAATTGAGAATGAACGAATCCAGTTGAAGCTTAACAGCTATAAATCAGCAAGCTTTGTTTTGCAGCATATTGTTCCTAAACCTATAGGGAAAAACAAAGATGGCGAGGATGTGTTTTCTGATGGAACGGGTGTAGGTTTTCACAAAGTTCCACCGCCAATTTTAGACAACTACACGAAAAAGCAGTCTAGTTTGGTGGAAATTGAGGAAGAAAGTGAAGTTAAACTTCCTGAAAACATTGATGTCACGTTCACATCTTCCAATGACGAGGGTGTCCAAAGTGATGTGGTGAAAAGTGTGGTAGATAAAGTGCTTAAACCGGATTGTGACACTTCTGAGGAGGATGGGTGTTTCTTAGACAAATACATTCAGAAACAAAAGTCTAAAAACAACTTAAGTGATGAACCGGGTCTTGTGATGTACAAGATGGCTGGATCTGATAAGTTGTATTCGGATTCTGAGTTTCCCATTGAGAATGTTAATGTGAAAAAGTTGACAAATGTTTTCAAGTTAGTTGAAGTTGAGTTATCAGAAGTGAACAGTTTGTGTCAAACAAAAAGGCAAATGAATTTTGAGAAAGATAAAGCTTATTACAAAAAGCCTGTTGTTCCACCACGTTTTTATAATAACAATAGAAACAATTGGTCGGGTGGTTATCGAGGTTGTAAGAGTTATCAGAAAAAGAATTTTCAAAACAGAAAGTTTGCTGAAAAGAAGGTGTTTGTAAATAGTTTACTTTGTTTAATTTCTGCAAATTAAGTTTTCTGTATTTCATTTCTTAGTTTAGAACACTTTGATAAAATCCAAAAAGATTTTATTTCTGCTTTATTTTAGACAAACCAAAGTGGAGAGTGGATTGTTGGATTCTTAGATGTTTGAAGCAGATGCAGGAGATTCTGAGCTGAAGAATGAGGAGAGCTTACTTTGAAGAAGTTTGAATTGTTTGTAAAGTTAAAAACAAGTTCATTAACTTGATACTTGTTATTTTCAGAAAATGTTTGAAATTGTTGTTTTAAATCAGTCTGTTTCGTCAAAAGATCAACCAAGGTCATTAAATTGGGCTTGGTAGATTAATTGAGTAATCAGGGTCATTAACTTGGACCTGAGTACTTAAGTGGATTGCTATAACTGATTGAGTTTGTGTTTTTGTGATTGAAAAGATAGAATTGTAATGTTTGTTGGTTGAGTAACAGATTTGGTCTTCATTATTCCCAATGGAAGCAAATTGTCAAAGCTTGAACCAGATATCTCAGATTCTAGCATATCGAGAGGGGGAGTCTGTGAAAGGGGGAGTCTGGATCAACAGTTAATGGGAATGTGAAGATAGAGTGCTTATGATGAAAAGACAGAGTTGAAGAAAAGACTAAAAATTGAAGACTCAGGAGCTAAAAGACTACGTCAACATCCAAGGGGGAGTCTGTTGATACATGAAATGTCTGTTGACTACGTCTATGAAAAGTCTAAAGTCAAGATTGGTCAACAGGGAGTCATAATGTAAATTTTATGTGAAATAGAGTCTGGTCCGTTTTTATGTCATTATGATTAGATCTGGTTCGCTTATAGGGTAATGATCTGGTCCGCTCTTGTGTCTTAGGTGGTTCGCTTTTGTGTCAATTGTCTGGATCGCTTATACGGCATGTCGTATAAGCGGACCACAATGTCTATATATAGGAGAGCAGTTAGAGCGAATCACATAGTGGTAGGTGTATGCTTAGGAGCCGAATCTCTGTCAAATTTTCTTCAGAAAAGCAATAAAAGATAGGAATTGAAAGGATAAGCTGTTGTAGACTTTATATGCATTGATTCCGCCTTTACATATGAAGATGAGTTACTCGGATTGACGTTTTCGGGTCAAAGAACGGTCCAACAAACACCATGGAAGGATTACACATGGTGTCATTAAATAAACTCGTATACTAAACGAAAATTACCCATACAAAAAACATCATACACTGTAACATCAAAGGGGCAAAAACCATATTAATCAGAAAACTAATCAGATTGAAATTCAAAATTCGAATTCCTAAAATAACTACCTAAATTCGGTTACATTTATTTAATCCTAAAATAACTACCTAAATTCGGTTACATTAATTTAATCCTTAATTAGAATTATTAGTACAATTACCATTATATCCTTAATCTAATGAAATGGATAGGGAAAGATCTAATGGCTGATATTTTTTCTTATCATTCTCACACTTTTAGTCTTTTTTACAGGACCCTCTACCTATATATATATATATATATATATATATAGGCAAAGTGTAGGATACAAATCCCCTAATCGTACATTATATACGCGACTTGATTGGCCGTACACGTGTCCTGATTCGTTTTTTTTTTTTTTCTGATAAGGTTAAATCAGCCAATTAATACAATCATCTGAGGGCAAATTCGTCTCTTCATTCAATCAGCGAGAAGTTCGTTACACTAATATCCCGGTAATTATTATTCGAATCAGTTTCAAATTTTTCATAATTCTCTAATTGCAGTTTTCGTTCTTCTGCGTTAGGGTTTGATTCAATTGTTTTTTATTTCTATGGATCCACAGAGCAGCACCGGACGAAATACGAGATACATATGTTGATTTTGAAGAAGCTCGACCGATCGGTGATCATGCTCAATTATCTGCTTATCAGAGAGTTTCGATTGAGGATGTTTTAAATCCAGAACCTGCAAATCCAAATCAAAATGCAAGTACAAGTGGTGTAAATGAGTGTTCTAATGGTAATTATGTTAATTCAGATCTTTAAATTGTTCGTAGACTTGTTTTGTTTAATAGTAGCAATGATTTTGCATTTGTTGTATCTGTTTTTGAAGTTTGAATGTTGAGTATATTTGATATGAAAGCAACATGTATAAGTTCGCATGTTATGAGTCTTGCCATTCGCATGTGATGTTTATTCTAAATACTGATTTTCGCATGTTATGATATCATAAATCGCATGTGTAAAACATATTTATCAAAATCATCATTTTTGCATGTTATGGTTCATACAATTCGCACGTGTTGTTGTTCTTATGATGAAATTATGCAGTTATTAATATATCGCATGTAAGGAGTCTGATAATTCGCATGTGTTTTTATGTTTTTGATTTGATTTATGTAGATGAAATGGTTTACACTCCGGAGGTTGAAGCATCAGCTACACCTGTGGTTAGAATGCAATTTACCTCTATTGAACAAGCATATACGTTTTACCAATCATATGCTAAGTTAGCTGGTTTTCTACTCGGAAAGGTGGTGAAGTACACAGTGGTGGTATAATCAAACCTATGTATTTTGTTTGTTCTAAAGAGGGACATAAGCCATTGTGTATTGACGATTGTTATTAGAAGTTAAAAAAACCATTCAAATCAAGGAACATGGGGACCATTAGAACTAGATGCAAAGCTCAACTTATGATTTGCACGGTGGATGGTAGATTATATACAGTAAAGAGATTTGTTGATGGCCATAATCATAAGTTTGTATGTCCACATGATATTCATATGCTGCCAGCGTACAGACAATTATCAGATGTCTAAGAGGAGATGATATGGGAACTAGGCACTTTAAACCTTGGTCCGGTCAAAGCTTTCCATATAATGAGGAAACGTTACGGTGGTTTCGAGAACGTTGGTCGATTGATGATTGCACAAATTTTAGGAATCGAATTAACAGCTATATAGGAGAATATGACGCTGACATGGTTATTAATAGGTTGACCGAAAAAAAACAGTATTTAGTTGATTATTCCTTTGAATATTCTGTTGATGAAGACAAACGGTTAACTGGTTTGTTCTGGGCCGATGGGTTATGCAAGCGTAACTTTATGGAGTTCGGGGATGTGATATCGTTCGATGCAACTTTCAAGACAAACAGGTAAGTGTTACATAAAATGGTTTTTATTTATTTTCGCATGTTATATGATTTCCTAAACTTTGCAATATCGCATGTTAATATACATTGAAGAGTATGTGTTGAATATATCGCATGTTATACTGTATATTTTCGTATGTGATATTTTGTCTATTTCGCATGTTACAATGTGTATTTCACATGTGTTTGTTCAGGTACAAGATGGTGTTTGTTCCGTTCACTGGGATTGACAACCACTGTCGAAATGTAACCCTTGGAGCTGGGTTGTTGGCATCGGAGAGCATTGAATCCTATAAATGGCTTCTGAATTCATTCGTAAAGTCATTTGGTCGGCAGCCAAAGGTTGTAGTGACGGATCAAGACCCTGCTATGAAACAGGCTATTGAGGAGGTTTTTTCTACCAGCAGACACAAATTGTGCATGTGGCACATAATGAAAAAAGTGGCAGATAAGGTATAGCATGCTATATTGTCTTTCGTTAGCGTTTTTTTATAATATAGATTTTGTTATAGGCTGATATAGAAAGCATTTATCGGTATAGGTTGGACACGAGTTGTGCAATAATGATGAGTTTAAAAGGAGGATGTGCGATATTGTATGGACTGATTCCATTGAGCCTGAAGAATTTGAGAGACAGTGGAAGTTGGTGATGATTGAGTACGGTCTCACTGAAAACAAATGGATTGATGATATGTTTTCGATGAGATACATGTGGATTCCGGCTTTTTACCGGCATGAGCCCATGTCTGGTCTAATGCGAACAACTTCGAGATCAGAGAGCGAGAATCATTTTTTTTGCCAGGTGGCAAATTCACAACTCACTCTTGTAGAGTTTATGAATCATTTTGACGGTGCAATGGATGTCCAAAGGTTCAATCACAGAAAGAATGATCATATTTCAAGATATACTGAGCCTAATGATTGGAGCCAAACTACTTTGGAAAAAGATGCTGCTAAGATATACACCAGGTCTATATTCTTTGATCAGCAAATATAGATATATGGAACTATTACCGAATGTCTGCCGATGGACACCAAAATCGAGGGTCCACAGATCAGGATATCGTTTAAAGACTTTAAAGCTCATGGAGATGGGTTATTAGAGGTATTATAGCATATATATTTAAAACATGCGATTTTGAAAACCTACATGCGAATTTCATTCAGAACATGATTTTTCAATATGTGATTTTGATGTACGCATGCGATTTTAAATTAATACAACTAAATGAATTTTTAGTCATGCGAAATTGTTAATTTACACATGCGATTTTAATTTTTAATATATATATATATATATATTTGGTTTTCTTAGGTATGGTTCAAGAATCTTGAAAATGATGTAACTGCACAGTGTAGCTGTTTGCGTTTTGAGCAAGCTGGGCTGCTATGTAAACACATCTATTTTATTTTCAAGATGTTTGGTGTTAAAGAAATACCAAACAAATATGTTATGAAGAGATGGACAAAGGATGTGGTCCCGAATGAATTAAACGCGACGTTCGATGTAAAGGTGGGTGATAAGGATGAGCAACACAAGGCTAAACAGATTGCTCGTGAAATCATCTTCACATGGGAGTATTTGGTTAGCAATTTGATTTCCGACCTTGATCAACTTGTTTTAGTGAGGGATTAAATGAAGCAGCTTAAAGAGAGAGTTGATCAGAGTTGTATAACCAAGCAGCTTGATCCAAAGTTTGACCGGTTTTCAAAGTTGATTGGTTACCAACAACCAGTAACTAATGCACCTCCTACTGTCCGTGTGCCGGCTGGTATAAGAAACAAAGGTCGTGGCTCGCATAAAAGGATTAAATCGAAGAAGGAACAAATGATCAGCCGCAAAGGAAAAAGGTCAAGGACATGTAGTGTATGCAACGAAAAAGGTCATGATATTCGGACTTGCGAGATACTGAAAGGCAAACAACAAGGCAAACAACAAAAGAAGATGAAAGGAGTCCAGATTGAAAAAGATCCCAGACACAAAGCCAACGAGGTCGAAGACGATGAAGAGGAAGATGAGTTTGAAGATTATAGTGGAAGTAGTGATGATGGCACTGAAGAAGAAGATCAGTGGGAGGAGGTTTCAGATGAGGAAGATTAATTTTTTTTAATGTACATGCGATTTTACAAGGCAAACATGCGATTTCATACATATGAGTTTTTTTCATATAATCATGCGATTTAGTTTGTAAACATGCGATTTTCACTTTGTTTTCATTTTAGTATATGCGATTTTGAGTTATCTTTTTTGTTTTTTGTGACAAAGATGTCTAAATCATACATGTTATTTATTTTATAACGAAGCATAAGATGTATTCAAAACATCTACCCAAAACATAAATATAAAGTAGGAGTTGTTATTGTCTTACACAGCTAAAACCATAAAACTATTAAACATAAATTTAGTTACTTGAAGCAAAGATTTTGTCACGTTCAGCCGAGCTGAACTCCATCTTCTCCTTCACAGTGTTTAGAGCATCTTTCAGGAAAGAGAAGGCTAAGTCATCAGCTCGAGACTGTTCTTTTATGTGATCCTGTTTTGGTCAAAAAATCTAATGAGGATAATGCAACCAAACTCTTAGTTACGGGGTATGATGCTTTAAATGTAGAACAATGACAAGGATCACTTCAATGTAAATTGCACAAACGACACAAGGATTTATACGGGGAAAAAGCCCTTGATCAAGAGTTGATCTCCGGCACAAAAAACCCCGGGTGATGAAAACTACCGATCACCAAGCTCAAATAAATCAACAAATGTTTACAACTTCGGATAGTAACGAGCTAGGTACAAGGATCACTATCGTGAAATGTGTAAAAGTGAGTGAAAACTAATAAGTGTTCGTCGAGAGCTTCAAGAGTGCGATTATATGAGAGTGTGTGTAGCTGAAAATGACTAAGTGTTCTAATTCTAGCTCGTCACCCCTTTTAAAAATAGAAGTTAACCATAATAACAAACTATCCGACTTTTGTGCCAAGCTCCCACGTTCTCCACAACGTCCATTTCCAGTCAAACGTGTGCGAAATACCTGTGGAATATTCCATAGTAACGTTGCCAAGACCAAGTCAAGCTTGTTACTCCTGCGAAATAATACGAAACACAAACAAACAATCGTCAGCATGAGGATCCTTAAGGTGATCCATGATCCTGATCCTGAAGCTCTTCTGAGGATCACTATCTGTCACAGAAGTAAGGATCATTAATTAGGATAACAAATAAGGATCACCAATTGTTAGAAAATCCTCCCCTAACAATTGCCCCCAAAATATAAGGAGTGATATGTAACATGAGCGAGTTATGTTTTCTTGATCTTATCCGCAACTAACTATCGTAAATATAGCCGTTATTGTAGAACTATCTGTTGCAACCATGACGTCACAGAAGTGACAACCCTGCACAATCATGATTATAAATAGGAGATATAGATAGGATCGATTGCATTTAAAATTTCAGAGAGACTCCCTTTATAACTGCATTCCGAAGATAAACAGGTATTCTCTCTTCATCTTCTTCCTTCTCTTGCTCTGTTTTCCGTTTCTTTTCACCATTCTATCAAAGATGTTGCTCCGGAACTCCCCAGCTAAGGATCACCCAAAAAACAGCCCACCGAAAAGCCAGGGGATCATTGAAGATTCCATAAAAGAACGCTGCTGTTTCAACGATGCACAGATTGATAGGATCCGCCACTGCTTCCCGGCGAACACCGAGTTTAGACCTTTTGATCCCAATGCCCTGAGTGATCATATTTCTGACAAGTGGGTTGCTTTTCCTGTCACTCCGTTCACCATAGGCTATACATATCCTTTTCCAGCCTTCACCCAATCTTTCTTTTCCCTAACCGGCATCTCTTATATCCAAGCCATGCCGATGATTTGGAGGGTTTTGTATACCCTTGAAAGGATCATCGAGCAGGAAGGGATAGACTTAGGAATGTCAGAGCTGGGAGAGCTGTATGATCTTACTACCTTTGGTTCTCATCGTTATTTGTTTAAACGTAAACCTGGTGAGGAACACCTGATCTTCAAGGCTACCAAGAACGATGCTAATTGGAAGCGGCGTTTCTTTTTCGTCAAGAGAGATTCTATTGATGACGGAAAGGATCTACCCAAGAAATGGGCTACCCATGGTAGGGTGGAGGATCCTGAGAAGGATCACCAGAAACTTTCTTTTGATGTAAGGATCACTTATATATTTTTGCTTTCTTGTTATGCAGCTATCACCGTCTCACACCTCAGATTGTCTCCTGCTGCCAAAGAGAGACTCATCGCTTTCAAGAAACTTGATCCTGAAGCAAGAACTTTCAAGACAACAACCCAAGATTCACAGGAGGTATCCTCAGGCTCTGTCACGATGTCAAGTAAGTATCTTTGTTTAAAATTTAAATAAATAGTGAAATATAAGTTAAGTGAAGATACTTATCTTGTTTTGGTTGTGTAGGTGCTGGAAAATCCACCAAGCCTGCTTCTCAATTCGACACGGCTGACCTTGATACTGTTAGACCCAGGAAGAAGAGGTCCACTACCAGTCCTAGCATCTCCATTCCCAAGGCACCCACTAATGGAAGGGGTGGCAAAAAGAGAAAGACCTCCGAGGCTGAGGATCTGCAGGTTCTGCCTCTGATCCGTCACCAATTCCTCGAGTACTTCAATGATGTAAGGATCACTGTATCTGCCTGTATATCCTGCTGGCATATCCTGCTGGCATATCCTGCTGACATATCCTGCTGATTTGAGGATCACTTGGTCTTGACTTTATCTTTTATCCCCTTTGCAGAAATTCGCTGAGATTGAGGACTATGTGGGGAACGTCGAGGAGCAGGACAAGAAGATTGCTGACCTCCAACAGGTTGCAGTGCTTAAGGACCTCAAGATTGCTGATCTTCAGAAGGAACTCCAAGATGCCAAGACTAAGACGGCTAAACTTCTGATTGACCTTGACTATGAAAAGCATGACCTCATAGAAGGTGCAAAGGTCTCTGCTGCCATCACAATGTATCAGACAAAACTGAAGATGGCCCAGGAAGCTCAAGATCCTAACTTTGACAGAAGCAGCTGGGATGTTGAGGGCTGGAAAGCAAGGTTGGCTGATCTTGAAGACGATGAGGAGGCTGAGGAAGTTTTGGCGATTGAGGTTGGAGGCAAGGGTGAAGGTGGTGAAGCAAGTGGAGCCGGAGGTGGTGATGCAGGAAAGGTTTAGGATGCATGATTGGGCGATGATGGAAACTTCTAGACATAGCCGGAGCCCAATTTTTTTAGTTTGATGGTTGTTTTGTTGAACGATTTAATGGTTTGTACTGAACAATAGTTTTTATGGTTAGGGATCATGTATGATCCTTTGGACAATAGGCAGGATTGCAAATGGTGGAGGGATCCTCTATTTGGGGGATGAAGCCATTGTGATCCTGCCGCCTTTATATTCCTGCACTACTTTTGAACTTATTATCATGGACACCCTTTACCTACCCCAGCGGACGGGCCACGTTTTGCTGGTAGATGCTCGGGGTAGGTGATTTTGACAACCTTTTAAGGGTTAGTCTTTTGTTAATAAATAAAACCTTAATCTTTTGTCGCTTATCTTGTGTTGTTATCCTTTTTGTTTCTTTAATTCTCCTTTGTTTTGATGCACACTTACTGAATAAACAATTTTGAATAAGTCAAATTGAAAATATTTAGGACATGATCCATGATCAAATATCCTATAGTTAAAGAATCCCAAAAAGCAATATATTTTAAGAATCACAAGTCTAGTTGTCAAATTTTAAGGGTTATTCAAATAAACAATGAATAGAATTAAAAATAGTTAAGGATCATACCTGAGGATCCAAGTTAGGATCCTAACCATAATAAGGATAACTATAAGATAAACCTTAGAGAGAAGTAAGGATCAAGGATCCCTAGTTGCTTATCTTCAAGGACCTGAAATAGAGCATAACTTGGGACTAAGCCAATATAAGATAAGAGTTAGCAAAGCCCAAGGATAACTGGGGACAAGCCCAAGGATAACTGGGGACAAGCCCAAGGATAACTGGGGACATGCCCAAGGATCGTATGTAAACTGGAGTATGGCCCTAACTGGCGACTATCCAAACTTAGTGACATGAAAATGTCAAAACCTTAGCTAACGTGAAAACGTTAGAAACCTTAGGAACGGATGTATGGTACGTCTACCATTATACGTAGGATCCTAGGTATAGCCAGTACAATGGAATTATCAGCCCCTAAAGCGAGTACTGGTCCCACTGCCTTGAACTATACCAGGATCATCATGCGCTACAGGCGGGACTGGGGTCAAGCCCAAATAACTGGGGTTAAACCCAAAGGATGGATTGCTTCTGCAGATAGCCAATACTTTGCTAAGGATTCCTGAACTTTCAAAACTTAAAATCACGTGAGAGATGGATAAAGGACACATGATCCTTATCCTTATATGAGAAAATAAAGAAATGAAATAATTCAAGATTAGGATATTACCCAAGTAAGGATCACCGATACTTTAAGGATCCTTTAAGGATACCCCTAACATAAGGATCGTCTGTGCCATGAGGATCCTGCTCACATGAAATATTTCTTCAAGTGGACAGCATTCCAAGCTCTTGGTAGCAAATCACCTTCCATGGTTAACAATCTATATGCCCCCTTTCCTGCTTCAGCTTCAATCAAATAAGGACCTTCCCATTTTGGAGCCAATTTTCCATCAGCAGGATTGGTGGTATTCTGAAATGCTTTCCTTAATACCATATCTCCAACTTGAAACTTCCTGATCCTGACATTTTTGTTGTAAGCACCAGCCATTCTTTGTTGATAACTGGCCATCCTTATCCTAGTCATATCCCTGATTTCTTCAATAGTATCCAGGTCTTGAGCCAAGTTCTCATCATTTTCTTTAGGATCACGAGTACTTGTTCTAGCAGTTGGAACCACCATTTCTGTTGGGATCACTGATTCTGCCCCAAATACCAAAGAGAATGGCGTTTGACCAGTAGCATTCTTAGGGGTTATCCTATCAGCCCAAAGCACATAAGGTAGTTCTTCTGCCCATTTCCCTTTCTTGGATCCAAGCTTCTTCTTCAAATTGTTGATGATGATCTTGTTGGATGATTTTGCTTGACCATTAGCTTGTGGGTGGACTGGAGTTGATGTTATCATCTTAATCCCCCAACTGTCACAAAAGTTAGTGGTTCTGCCCCCAATAAATTGGGAACCATTATCACATACAATTTCAGAAGGAATTCCAAATCTGGTTATAATATTTCTTTTAATGAAGGATATAACTTCCTTTTCTCTGACTTGGGCAAAAGCTTCAGCCTCTATCCACTTGGAGAAGTAATCAGTCATAGCAAGCATGAATACTTTTCCACCAGGTGCCTTAGGGAGCTTACCAACTATATCCATACCCCATCTCATAAATGGCCAAGAGGAGGATATAGGATGCAATAATTCAGCTGGTTGATTAAGGATATTGTTGTGTCTCTGACAAGGATCACATCTCTTAGCATACTCCACAGCATCTCTTTTCATGGTTGGCCAGTAGTATCCTGTCCTCAGGATCCTTGAGAATAATGCCCTGCCCCCATTGTGGTTTCCACAATCTCCTTCATGGAAGTCTTTTAAAACTTCTTGGATTTCAGGATCCTCAATGCATCTCAAGTATGGTCCTGCAAGAGATCGTCTATACAACATATTATTTAAAATTGTGAATTGAGATACCTTAATTTTGAAAGCCCTAGGGTTTTCTCCTGTAGGAATCTCTCCATGTTGTAAGTATCTCATGATTGGTGAGATCCATGATCCTGAATGGGATTGAGTATCCTCACTGGGGATAATTGCAGAATCTTGCCCTATCTCCATGGCCGCATGATCCTCGATAGCCGGGGTCAGGATATGGATAATAGGGATCTTGATATCCTCCCCGATCTTCAAAGATGATCCTAAGTTATCCAATGCATCAGCTTCTGTATTTTCTTCCCTTGGTACCTGTGTCAAACTAAAGGAAACAAAAGAGAGTGCCAATTCTTTGACTATCTCTAAATATTTAGTTAGCTTTTCACCTTTAACAACATAGGATCCATTAAAGTGGTTTGTATTTAACAATGAATCTACATGTACCTCAAGATACCTGATCCCCATATGCTTAGCAATTTGCAAACCAGCAATTAAGGCTTCATATTCAGCCTCACTGTTAGTGGTTTGGAACTCACAAGCTATAGAGTGGGGTATTATGTCCCCCTGCGGCGATTTTAGTAGTATTCCAAGCCCTGTGCCTTTGACATTTGAGGATCCATCAGTATAGAGTATCCAAGGATCCTTGGTCTCCTCTAGCTGCTGGACTTCTAACTCAGCTTCTTTTTGTAAATCACTACTGAAATCAGCCACAAAGTCAGCTAATGCTTGGGATTTAATGGCTGTCCTAGGCTCATATCTTATATCATATGCACTTAGCTTCACTGCCCACTTAGCCATCCTACCTGACATCTCTGGTTTCCTGAGGACATTCTTAATTGGGAAATTAGTTTTAACAACAATAATATGAGTTTCAAAATAATGTCTCAACTTAGTGGATGCCATAATTAATGCAAGAATAAGCTTTTCAAGGTGTGAATACCTGGATTCGGCATCAAGTAAACTTTTACTTACATAGTAGACAGGATGTTGTGTACCTTCATGATCCTTAACAAGGACCGCACTTACTGCTTTTGAGGATACTGCAAGATACAAGGATAGCACATCGCCTTTTTCTGGTTTCATCAAGGCCGGGGCTGAGGATAGGTAATCTTTGAGAGATCTTAAGGCATTTTCATGCTTCTCTGTCCACTCAAATTTCTTGTTCTTCCTTAGGATATCATAGAATTCTTTGCACTTCTCTGAGGATTTGGATATAAATCTGTTCAAAGCTGTTATCCTGCCTGTTAGCCTTTGAACATCCTTAGCATTGGCCGGAGATTTGCTTTGATTTGTTCTGGGCTAGCTTCAATGCCTCTCTTAGTTACCATATATCCTAAGAATTTACCTGCTTTAACACCAAAGTGACATTTTGAAGGATTAAGCTTCATATTATATTTATCAAGGATATCGAATGCTTCCTCCAAGTCTCTTAGGTGATCCTCGGCCTTTATTGATTTTACCACCATATCGTCTATGTAAACCTCGATAGTTTGTCCAATCTGATCCTTGAACATCATATTCACTAGCCTTTGATAAGTTGCACCTGCATTTCTTAGTCCGAACGGCATAGCAATATAGCAGTATATACCAGTTGGAGTCATGAAGGCTGTATCCTCTTGATCGGATGGTTCCATTTGGATTTGTTGAAATCCGGATGAAGCATCCATAAAAGTTAACAGTTCATGACCCGCAGTTGCATCCACCATGGAGTCAATGTGGGGTAATGGGAAAGGATCCTTGGGACATGCCTTATTTAAATCGGTAAAATCGACACACACCCTCCACTTTCCGTTTTTCTTTTGAACAACAACCACATTGGCCAACCATCTTGGATACTTGACCTCTCTAATCATACCTGCCCGGAGCAATTTCTCTACCTCTTCCTGGATAATGGCATTTCTTTCCGGTGCAAACTTTCTTCTCCTTTGATGGATCGGTTTGAAGGACCTATCAATGCCAAGTTTGTGAGTGATTACATCTTTAGATATACCTGTCATATCTTCATGTTTCCATGCAAAGGTAGTCTTTCTCCTTTTGAGGAAGGATACAAGGTCTTCTTTCATTTCGCCAAGGATCCCTGATCCGAAATAGATTTTGGATTCAGGACCATGAGGATCCATGAGGATTTCTACCACATCCTGCTCTCTTGCCTCCAAGACATCCCTTGGAGGATACTTTGATTGCTATTGTTCCCTTGACTTTGAGGCTGGTTTCATTGATGAAGTATAGCAATTCTTAGCCTCCTGCTGATCACTATCGATCTTGACTATTCCCCAAGGACTAGGGAGCTTCACACATTGATGGTAAGTAGACGAGACTGCCTTCATATCATGTATCCAGGGCCTGCCAAGGATAACATTACAACAAGATAAACAGTCAATAACACAAAATTTTTGATAAGAATGTAGGCCTTCGATGTATATTGGGAGTTGAATGTCCCCCAGGGTATTCTTAGTTTCGCCACTAAATCCCACGAGCACGGAGGATCTTGGTATGATGTCTGATTCAGGAATACCCATCTTCTTTAGAACATCAAGCTGGATAATGTTCACTGAGCTTCCTCCATCTATAAGGATCTTGCGGACAAAATGGTTAGAAATAAAAAGAGTAATAACTAATCCATTGTGATGAGGATCCTGGATATCAACACGATCATCCTCGTCAAAGGTTATGACTTTTCCTTCGGAGATACTTGATGTTCGAACGGGTCTTTCTCCATTATCCATTTTAGTTTCCTTTGCATGCCTTTTAGCTGTTGAGAAGGATGTGCCACAAATGTCTGATCCTCCAGAAATAAAGTTTATTACTTGTGCATCTGCTGGAGGGGCTGGAGCCTTCTCAGGGATCCTTTCAGGATCCTGAGTCCTTGACTTTTTTCTACCCAACAATTCTTTTAGATGCCCCTTGCTCAATAAGTATCCAATTTCCTTTCTTAGTGCAATGCATTCTTCTGTAAGATGCCCAAAATCTTCATGGTATGCACACCACTTTGATTTATCTTTGGTTGCAACTGGTCTGTCATTCTTTCTTGGCCATCTGGCTTTATCACCTAGATTCTGCATCGCAAGGATTAGTTCATTGTTATCAACAGAAAAACAATATTCATAAATTGGAGGATAATCCTCATCATCCTCTTCCTGATCAACAGCATGCACATTCTGGTTATCAGATCTGTTGTAGGATCTGAACTTGTTGTTCCTGAATGAAGATCCTTGCTTATCTTGCTTTGAGGATCCTGTTAACCTCTCCTGGATCCTCTTGTCATCCTCTAGCCGAATGAACCTAAGTGCCCGGGTTCTTACCTCATCTAAGTTCCTGCATGGTGTCATAACAAGATCATCATAGAACAATGAATCCCTAAGCAATCCCATTTTAAAGGCCTCAACAGTCGTGGCTATATCCAAGTTGGGAATGTCTAAGGATTCTTTACTGAATTTGGTAATGTAATCCCTTAATGATTCATTATGACCCTGGGTTATCCTATATAGATCACTAGTTAATCGTTCAAATTTTCTACTACAAGAAAACTGATTATTAAATAGGTTAACTAGATTAGCAAATGAGGTAATAGAGTAGGGGGAAGACTTAGCAGCCATTTGAGAGCTGATCCAGTAAGAGTGGATCCGAATCCTTTGCACAGGCATGCTTCCTTTAACCTTTCTGGGATTGGATTGATCTCCATCCTCTCCCTGTATTGTGCTATGTGTTCTTCAGGATCCGTCGAACCATCATACAGCTTCATAGTTGGAACATGGAACCTCTTGGGTATCTCAGCATCACAGATCGGTGGTGCAAAACGAGATATCTTGTGGATCCCATCTGCAATCTCTGGGATAGGTTTGACTACTCCTGGAACACTTGATATCATATCCTTCAACTTTTGCAATTCTCTGGCCATGGCATGATTGATACCTGGATCCTGCATAAGGCCATGGTTAGTAGTATAAGAATTATTAAAAGTGTTACCTCCCATTGGGTTCAAATTAGGAAGAATGGATGTTAATCCATATTGTTGGGGCTCTGGAATGATCGAAGGACCAGTAGAAGCATTGGTCTGCATTGGAATAAAATCTCCCTGATGGACATCTGAACTTCCTGTTTGCAAACTCCTCAAGGATCCTGGCATCTGGAAGGATCCCTGAAACTGGGACAATCCTGGAACAAGGGAGGATCCTTGAACCTAGGATGATCCTGGAACAAAGGAGGATCCTTGAACCTGGGATGATCCTGGAACAAAGGAGGATCCTTGAACTTGGGATGATCCTAGAACAAAGGAGGATCCTTGAACCTGGGATGATCCTGGAACAAAGGAGGATCCTTGAACCTGGGATGATCCTGGAACAATGGAGGATCCCTGAACCTGGGATGATCCTGGAACGAAGGAGGATCCTTGAACCTGGAACGATCCTGGAACTAAGGAAGATCCTTGAATCTGCTGCGCTCCTGAGTATCCTCCTGAATTCATGAGGGATCCCATATGCTGAGGATAGGATCCTGCTGGCTGGAAATAGGAACCCGATGCCTGGGTCACTGTTGTTGTTCCGTAGTGCACTCCTTTTGGTCCACCCACACATTGAACATCTGGAACCACTGATGGCTGAGAAGTAATCACCGGAGTATCAAAATTCAAAGATCTGGGCATCAGTGAAGAATGATCCTCTGCCGTTTTCTTTTGTTTCTTGAGATCTCCGATTTCTTTGAGAATCCTTTCATTGGTCTTATCTTGTTGCTGTATATGATCCTTCATCTGCAAAATCAAAGTAAACATGTCACTAGTAGTGGGAGTGTAAGAAGCAGAAGAAGTTGGAGGTTTGGAGAAAATGGGAGTTGGTTTCTTCTCGGCATTTTTCTGAGGTCCAGAAGGTGGTGGAGGCAAAGGTGGAATGCCCTGAGATGAATTGACCGCAGACATTGCAGTAGAGGTATTCTTCAATGATGAAGCCATGTATTTGTATGTAATGAACCAGAACGATCACCAACAGAAAAACTCCTTAGGAATGAAGCACCAATTGCCCCACGGTGGGCGCCAAACTGTTTTGGTCAAAAAATCTAATGAGGATAATGCAACCAAACTCTTAGTTACGGGGTATGATGCTTTAAATGTAGAACAATGACAAGGATCACTTCAATGTAAATTGCACAAACGACACAAGGATTTATACGGGGAAAAGCCCTTGATCAAGAGTTGATCTCCGGCACAAAAAACCCCGGGTGATGGAAACTACCGATCACCAAGCTCAAATAAATCAACAAATGTTTACAACTTCGGATAGTAACGAGCTAGGTACAAGGATCACTATCGTGAAATGTGTAAAAGTGAGTGAAAACTAATAAGTGTTCGTCGAGAGCTTCAAGAGTGCGATTATATGAGAGTGTGTGTAGCTGAAAATGACTAAGTGTTCTAATTCTAGCTCGTCACCCCTTTTAAAAATAGAAGTTAACCATAATAACAAACTATCCGACTTTTGTGCCAAGCTCCCACGTTCTCCACAACGTCCATTTCCAGTCAAACGTGTGCGAAATACCCGTGGAATATTCCATAGTAACGTTGCCAAGACCAAGTCAAGCTTGTTACTCCTGCGAAATAATACGAAACACAAACAAACAATCGTCAGCATGAGGATCCTTAAGGTGATCCATGATCCTGATCCTGAAGCTCTTCTGAGGATCACTATCTGTCACAGAAGTAAGGATCATTAATTAGGATAACAAATAAGGATCACCAATTGTTAGAAAATCCTCCCCTAACAGATCCAAAGCTGCGTCTCTGAAGCTTGATGGTGGTTCTTCAAGTAGTTTCTCCCACATTTCCTGATTTTTCTTGATTTCTTCAAGAATCTTCCCATGCACATCAAGAATCAGATGAAAAGAGGTGACATCGGTGCTTATTTCTGTCAACGTGCGAGTTGACAATAGTTCCTTTATTGCAATGTTTTTTATTTTTTCTGAATCTTCAGATGCCATTTTGTGGGTGTGTTGTGTGTGTTTTCGTGTTCTATATCTTGATATGGAAGGTAGTTATCTCTGGGTTTTTTTATATTAAAATAGTAAATTTATTATGTAGGTAGGGTGGTAAGTTCAGTAGTATTTATGTTAAAATTGATCATTACATGTCAAATTACAGTCACATCGGTAATAAATTCATTTTTTATATAAAATAGTTAATTTTTATTTATTTTAGTTATTAATTCATTTTTTTTTTTGTATTTTAGTACAAAGTTACATGAAAGTATTAGCAGCATTTTTTTCAAAATCGCATATGATTCGAAAACGAATTCGCAAACTATAAAAAATCTTAAACATTATTAACCTTTTTTGAAATCGCATGTGTATATATCATGAATTCGCAAACTAAAAGAAATCTCAAACATTATTAACTTTTTTTTTGAAATCGCATGTGTATAAATTGTTAGGGGATTATTTTCTAAGAATTAGTGATCCTTATTCGTTATCCTAATTAATGATCCTTACTTCTGTGACAGGTGGTGATCCTCAGAAGAGCTTCAGGATCAGGGTCATGGATCACTTTAAGGATCCTCATACTGACGATTGTTTATTTGATTTTTGTATTACTTCGCAGGAGTAACAAACGTGACTTGGTCTTGGCAACGGTAATAAGGAATATTCCACGAGTATTTCGCACACGATTGACCAAAAATGGACGTTGTCGAGAACGTGGGAGCTTGGCACGAAAGTCGGATAGTTAGTTAGTGTAGTTAACTTCTATTTTAAAAGGAGTAACGAGCTAGAATTAGAACACTTGGTCATTTTTCAGCTACACACACTCTCATATACTCGCACACTTGAAGCTCTCGACGAACATTCATTCATTTTCATTCACTTTTACACATTTCACGATAGTGATCCTTGTACCTAGCTCGTTACTATCCGAAGTTGTAAACGTTTATTGATTTATTTGAGCTTGGTGATCGGTAGTTTCCATCACCCGGGGTTTTTTGTGTCGGAGATCAACTCTTGATCAAGGGCTTTTTCCCCGTATAAATCCTTGTGTCGTTTGTGCAATTTACATTAAAGTGATCCTTGTCATTGTTCGATATTTCAAGCATCATACCCCGTAACAGAGAGTTTGGTTGCAATATCCTCAACAGATTTTTTGACCAAAACAGTTTGGCGCCCACCGTGGGACAATTGGTGCTTCATCCTTAGAAGAAATTCGCATTTCTGTGCTCATTGCAGTTCACTACAACCAAGCAAATGGCTTCCTCAGCGAAGAATGCTTCAAACTTGATGCCCTCATTCACTTCTTCACAAGGCGTTTCCCCTTTGCCTCCACCACCTTCTGGATCCCAGAAGAACGCTGAGAATGCTGCGAAGAAACCAACTCCCATTTTCTCAAAACATCCAACTTCTTCTGCTTCTTACACTCCCACTACTAGTGACATGTTTACTTTGATTTTGCAGATGAAGGATCAGATACGGCAGCAGGACAAGACCAATGAGAGGATTCTCAAAGAAATCGAAGATCTCAAGAAACAAAAGACAACGGCAGAGGATCATTCCCCACTGGTGCCGAAATCCTTGAATTTTGATACTCCGGTGATTACTTCTCAGCCATCAGTGATTCCAGACGTTCAATATGTGGGTGGACCGAAAGGAGTGCATTACGGAACAAAAACAGTGACCCAAGCATCAGGTTCATATTTCCAGCCAGCGGGATCCTATCCTCAGCATATGGGGTCCCTCACGAATTCAGGAGGATATTCAGGAATGCAGCAGATTCAAGGATCCTCCTTTGTTCCAGGATCATCCCAGGTTCAAGGATCCTCCTTTGTTCCAGGATCATCCCAGGTTCAAGGATCCTCCTTTGTTCCAGGATCATCCCAGGTTCAAGGATCCTCCTTTGTTCCAGGATCATCCCAGGTTCAAGGATCCTCCTTTGCTCCAGGACCGTCCCAATTTCAGGGATCCTTCCAGATGCCAGGATCCTTGAGGAGTTTGCAAACAGGAAGTTCAGATGTCCATCAGGGAGATTTTATTCCAATGCAGACCAATGCTTCTACTGGTCCCTCGATCATTCCAGAGCCCCAACAATATGGATTAACATCCATCCTTCCTAACTTGAATCCAATGGGAGGTAACACTTTTAATAATTCTTGTGCTACTAACCATGGTCTTATGCAGGATCCAGGTATCAATCATGCCATGGCCAGAGAATTGCAAAAGCTAAAGGATATGATATCAAGTGTTCCGGGAGTGGTCAAACCTATCCCAGAGATTGCAGATGGGAGCCACAAAATATCTCGTTTTGCACCACCAATCTGTGATGCTGAGATACCCAAGAGGTTCCATGTGCCAACAATGAAGCTGTATGATGGTTCGACGAATCCTGAAGAACACATAGCACAATACAGGGAGAGGATGGAGATCAATCCAATCCCAGAAAGGTTAAAGGAAGCATGCCTGTGCAAGGGATTCGGATCCACTCTTACTGGATCAGCTCTCAAATGGCTACTAAGTTTTCCCCCTACTCTATTACCTCATTTGCTAATCTAGTTAACTTGTTTAATAATCAGTTTTCTTGTAGTAGAAAATTTGAACGATTAACTAGTGATTTATATAAGATAACCCAGGGTCATAATAAATCATTAAGGGATTACATGACCAAATTCAGTAAAGAATCCTTAGACATTCCCAACTTAGATATAGCCACGGCTGTTGAGGCCTTTAAAATGGGATTGCTTAGGGATTCGTCGTTCTATGATGATCTTGTTATGACACCATGCAGGAACTTAGATGAGGTAAGAACCCGGGCACTTAGGTTCATCCGGCTAGAGGATGACAAGAGGATCCAGGAGAGGTTAGCAGGATCCTCAAAGCAAGATAAGCAAGGATCCTCATTCAGGAACAACAAGTTCAGATCCTACACAGATCTGATAATCAGAACGTGCATTCTATTGATCAAGAAGAGGATGATGAGGATTATCCTCCAATTTCTGAATATTGTTTTTCTGTTGATAACAATGAACTAATCCTTGCGATGCAGAATTTAGGTGATAAAGCTAGATGGCCCAGAAAAAATGATAGGCCAGCTGCAACTAAGGATAAATCAAAGTGGTGTGCATACCATGAAGATTTTGGGCACATCACAGAAGAATGCATTGCACTAAGGAAGGAAATTGGATACTTGTTGAGCAAGGGGCATCTGAAAGAGTTGTTGGGTAGGAAAAAGTCAAGGACTCAGGATCCTGAAAGGATCCCTGAGAAGGCTCCAGCCCCTCCAGCAGATGCACAAGTGATAAACTTTATTTCTGGAGGATCAGACATTTGTGGCACATCCTTCTCAGCGGCTAAAAGGCATGCAAAGGAAACTAAAATGGATAATGGAGAAAGACCAGTTCGAACATCAAGTGTCTCCGAAGGAAAAGTCATAACCTTTGATGAGGATGATCGTGTCGATATCCAGGATCCTCATCACGATGGTTTAGTTATTACTCTTTTCATTTCTAACCATTTTGTCCGCAGGATCCTTATAGACGGAGGAAGCTCAGTGAACATTATCCAGCGTGATGTTCTAAAGAAGATGGGAATTCCTGAATCAGATATCATACCGAGATCCTCCGTGCTTGTGGGATTTAGTGGCGAAACTGAGAACACCCTGGGGGACATTAAACTCCCCATATACATCGAAGGCCTACACTCTTATCAAAAATTCTGTGTTATTGACTGTTTATCTTGTTGTAATGTTATCCTTGGCAGGCCCTGGATACACGATATGAAGGCAGTCCCATCAACTTACCATCAATGCGTGAAGCTCCCTAGTCCTTGGGGAATAGTCAAGATTGACAGCGATCAGCAAGAGGCTAAGAATTGCTACACTTCATCGATGAAACCAGCCTCGAAGTCAAGGGAGCAATAGCAATCAAGGTATCCTCCAAGGGACGTCTTGGAGGCAAGAGAGCAGGATGTGGTAGAAATCCTCATGGATCCCGGTGATCCTGAATCCAAAATCTATATTGGATCAGGAATCCTTGGTAAAATGAAAGAAGACCTCGTATCCTTCCTTAAAAGGAGAAAGACTACCTTTGCATGGAAACACGAAGACATGACTGGTATATCCAAAGATGTAATCACTCACAAACTCGGCATTGAAAGGTCCTTCAAGCCAATCCATCAAAGGAGAAGAAAGTTTGCACCGGAAAGGAATGCCATTATCCAGGAAGAGGTAGAGAAATTGCTCCGGGCAGGTATGATTAGAGAGGTCAAGTATCCAAGATGGTTGGCCAATGTGGTTGTTGTTCAAAAGAAAAACGGAAAGTGGAGGGTATGTGTCGATTTTACCGATTTAAATAAGGCATGTCCCAAGGATCCTTTCCCATTACCCCACATTGACTCCATGGTGGATGCAACTGCGGGTCATGAACTGTTAACTTTTATGGATGCTTCATCTGGATTCCAACAAATCCAAATGGAACCATCCGATCAAGAGGATACAGCATTCATGACTCCAACTGGTATATACTGCTATATTGCTATGCCATTCGGACTAAGAAATACAGGTGCAACATATCAAAGGCTGGTGAATATGATGTTCAAGGATCAGATTGGACAAACTATGGAGGTTTACATAGATGATATGGTGGTAAAATCCTTAAAAGCTGAGGATCACCTAAGAGACTTGGAGGAAGCATTCAATATCCTTGATAAATATAATATGAAGCTTAATCCTTCAAAATGTCACTTTGGTGTTAAAGCAGGTAAATTCTTAGGATATATGGTGACAAAGAGAGGCATTGAAGCTAGTCCGGAACAGATCAAAGCTATAGTGAACATCAAATCCCCGACCAATGCCAAGGATGTTCAAAGGCTAACAGGCAGGATAGCAGCTTTGAACAGATTCATATCCAAATCCTCAGAGAAGTGCAAAGAATTCTATGATATCCTAAGGAAGAACAAGAAATTTGAGTGGACTGAGAAGCATGAAAATGCTTTAAGAGCCCTCAAAGATTACCTATCCTCAGCCCCAGCCTTGATGAAACCAGAAAAAGGCGATGTGCTATCCTTATATCTTGCAGTATCCTCAAAAGCAGTAAGTGCGGTCCTTGTTAAGGATCATGAAGGTACACAACATCTTGTCTATTATGTAAGTAAAAGTTTACTTGATGCCGAATCCAGGTATTCACACCTTGAAAAACTTATTCTTGCATTAATTATGGCATCTACTAAGTTGAGGCATTATTTTGAAACTCATGTTATTGTTGTTAAAACTAACTTTCCAATTAAGAATGTCCTCAGGAAACCAGAGATGTCAGGAAGGATGGCTAAGTGGGCAGTGAAGCTAAGTGCATATGATATAAGATATGAGCCTAGGACAGCCATCAAATCCCAAGCATTAGCCGACTTTGTGGCTGATTTCAGTAGTGATTTACAAGAAGAAGCTGAGTTAGAAGTCCAGCAGCTAGAGGAGACCAAGGATCCTTGGATACTCTATACTGATGGATCCTCAAATGTCAAAGGCACAGGGCTTGGAATACTACTAAAATCGCCACAGGGGGACATAATACCCCACTCCATAGCTTGTGAGTTCGAAACCACTAACAATGAGGCTGAATATGAAGCCTTGATTACTGGTTTGCAAATTGCCAAGCATATGGGGATCAGGTATCTTGAGAGATAGTCAAAAGTTTGGCACTCTCTTTTGTTTCCTTTGGTTTGACACAGGTACCAAGGGAAGAGAATACAGAAGCTGATGCATTGGCTAACTTAGGATCATCCTTGAAGATCCCGGAGGATATCAAGATCCCTATTATCCATATCCTGACCCCGGTTATCGAGGATCATGTGGTTATGGAGATAGGGAATGATTCTGCAATTATCCCTAGTGAGGATACTCAATCCCATTCAGGATCAGGATCATGGATCTCACCAATTATGAGATACTTACAACATGGAGAGATTCCTACAGGAGAAAACCCTAGGGCTTTCAAAATTAAGGTATCTCAATTCACAATTTTAAATAATATGTTGTATAGACGATCTCTTGCAGGACCATACTTGAGATGCATTGAGGATCCTGAAATCCAAGAAGTTTTAAAAGACTTCCATGAAGGAGATTGTGGAAACCACACTGGGGGCAGGGCATTATTCTCAAGGATCCTAAGGACAGGATACTACTGGCCAACCATGAAGAGAGACGCTGTGGAGTATGCTAAGAGATGTGATCCTTGTCAGAGGCACAGCAATATCCTTCATCAACCAGCTGAATTATTGCATCCTATATCCTCCTCTTGGCCATTTATGAGATGGGGTATGGATATAGTTGGTGTTAGGGGAGGATTTTCTAACAATTAGTGATCCTTATTCGTTATCCTAATTAGTGATCCTTACTTCTGTAACCGGTGGTGATCCTCAGAAGAGCTCCAGGATCAGGATCATGGATCACTTTAAGGATCCTCGTACTGACGATTGTTTGTTTATGTTTTGTACTATCTCGCAGGTATAACAAGCTTGACCAAGTCTTGGCGACATTCCTGGAGAATATTCCCAAACTATTCTGCACGTGCTTGACCAAAAATAGACGTTGTGGAGAACGTGGAGGCTTGGCACGAAAGTCGGATAGTTAGTTTAGGTGGTTATTTCTATTTTAAAAAGGGAGTAACGAGCTAGTAGAAGACACTTAGTCATTTTTTCAGTTACACACACTCGTACAAACGCTCATACAAGCTCTCGTTAAAACACTTAGCAATTTCATACACTTTTTACACATTTCACGATAGTGATCCTTGTACCTAGCTCGTTACTATCCGAAGTTGTAAACATTTGTTCATTTATTTGAGCTTGGTGATCGGTAGTTTCCATCACCCGGGGTTTTTTGTGCCGGAGATCAACTCTTGATCAAGGGCTTTTTCCCCGTACAAATCCTTGTGTTGTTTGTGCAATTTACATTGAAGTGAACCTCATCGCTGTTACATATTTTAAGCATCATTCCCCGTAACAAAGAGTTTGGTTGCATTATCCTCGTCTGATTTTTTACCAAAACAGTTTGGCGCCCACCATGGGGCAATTGGTGCTTCGTCCTTAGAAAAATACGCATTTCCGTGCTCATTTCAGTTCACTACAACCAAGCAAATGGCTTCCTCAGCGAAGAATACTTCAAATTTGATGCCCTCGTTCACTTCTTCTCAAGGCGTTCCTCCTTTGCCTCCACCACCTTCTGGATCCCAGAAGAATACTGAGAATGCCGCGAAGAAACCAACTCCCATTTTCTCAAAACCACCTACTTCTTCTGTTTCAACTAATCCTACTACTAATGATCTCTATGCCTTGATTTTGCAGATGAGGAATCATGCACAAGAGCAGGATAAGACCAACGAAAGGATCCTCCGGGAGATTGACGAAATTAAGAAACAGAAGAAAACAGCAGAGGATCGTTCCCCACTGATGCCCAGATCTTTGAATTTTGATACTCCGGTGATTACTTCTCAGCCATCAGTGGTTCCAGACATTCAATATGTGGGTGGACCAAAAGGAGTGCACTACGGAACGACAACAATGACCCAGGCATCAGGTTCATATTTCCAGCCAGCGGGATCCTATCCTCAGCATATGGGATCCCTCACGAGTTCAGGAGGATATTCAGGAATGCAGCAGGTTCAAGGATCCTCCTTCGTTCCAGGATCATCTCAGGTTCAAGGATCCTCCTTCGTTCCAGGATCGTCCCAGGTTCAAGGATCCTCCTTCATTCCAGGATCATCTCAGGTTCAAGGATCCTCCTTTGTTCCAGAATCATCCCAGGTTCAAGGATCCTCCTTCATTCCAGGATCATCCCAGGTTCAAGGATCCTCCTTTGTTCCAGGATCGTCCCAGTTTCAGGGATCCTTCCAGATGCCAGGATCCTTGAGGAGTTTGCAAACAGGAGGTTCAGATGTCCATCAGGGAGATTTTATTCCAATGCAGACCAATGCCTCTACTGGTCCCTCGATCATTCCAGAACCTCAACAATATGGATTAACATCCATTCTTCCTAACTCGAATCCAGTGGGAGGTAACACTTTTAATAATTCTTATACTACTAACCATGGTCTTATGCAGGATCCAGGTGTCAATCATGCCATGGCCAGAGAATTGCAAAAGCTAAAGGATATGATATCAAGTGTCCCGGGAGTAGTCAAACCTATCCCAGAGATTGCAGATGGGAGCCATAAGATATCTCGTTTTGCACCACCAATCTGTGATGCTGAGATACCCAAGAGGTTCCACGTGCCTACAATGAAACTGTATGATGGTTCAACGGATCCTGAAGAGCACATAGCACAATACAGGGAGAGGATGGAGATCAATCCAATCCCAGAAAGGTTAAAGGAAGCATGCCTGTGCAAAGGATTCGGATCCACTCTTACTGGATCAGCTCTCAAATGGCTGCTAAGTCTTCCTCCCTATTCTATTACCTCATTTGCTAATCTAGTTAATCTATTTAATAATCAGTTTTCTTGTAGTAGGAAATTTGAACGATTAACTAGTGATTTATATAGGATAACCCAGGGTCATAATGAATCATTAAGGGATTACATTACCAAATTTAGTAAAGAATCCTTAGACATTCCTAACTTAGATATAGCCACGGCTGTTGAGGCCTTCAAAATGGGATTGCTTAGGGATTCGTTGTTTTATGATGACCTTGTTATGACACCGTGCAGGAACTTAGATGAGGTAAGAACCCGGGCCCTTAGGTACATCCGGCTAGAGGATGACAAGAGGATCCAGGAGAGGTTAGCAGGATCCTCAAAGCAGGATAAGCAAGGATCCTCATTCAGGAACAGCAAGTTCAGATCCTACAACAGATCTAATAACCAGAACGTGCATTCTATTGATCAAGAAGAGGATGATGAGGATTATCCTCCAATTTCTGAATATTGTTTTAGTGTTGATAACAATGAACTAATCCTTGCGATGCAGAGTTTAGGTGATAAAGCTAGATGGCCAAGAAAGAATGATAGGCCAGCTGCAACTAAGGATAAATCAAAGTGGTGTGCATACCATGAAGATTTTGGGCACCTCACAGAAGAATGCATTGCACTAAGAAAGGAAATTGGATACTTGTTGAGCAAGGGGCATCTAAAAGAATTGTTGGGAAGAAAGAAGTCAAAGACTCAGGATCCTGAAAGGATCCCTGAGAAGGCTCCAGCCCCTCCAGCGGATGCACAAGTGATAAACTTCACTTCTGGAGGATCAGACATTTGCGGCACATCCTTCTCAGCAGCCAAAAGGCATGCAAAGGAAACTAAAATGGATAACGGAGAAAGACCTGTTCGAACATCAAGTGTCTCGGAAGGAAAAGTCATAACCTTTGACGAAGAGGATCGTGTTGATATCCAAGATCCTCATCACGATGGTTTAGTTATTACTCTTTTTATATCTAATCATTTTGTCCGCAGGATCCTTATAGACGGAGGAAGTTCAGTGAACATTATCCAGCTTGATGTCCTAAAGAAGATGGGTATTCCTGAATCAGAGATCATACCAAGATCCTCTGTACTCGTGGGATTTAGTGGTGAAACTAAGAATATCCTGGGGGACATTAAACTCCCAATATACATTGAAGGCCTACACTCTTATCAAAAATTTTGTGTTATTGACTGTTTATCTTGTTGTAATGTTATCCTTGGCAGGCCCTGGATACACGATATGAAGGTAGTCCCATCCACTTATCATCAATGTGTGAAACTCCCTAGTCCTTGGGGAATAGTGAAGATTGATAGTGATCAGCAGGAGGCTAAGAATTGCTATACTTCATCGATGAAACCAGCTTCGAAATCCAGGGAGCAATAGCAATCAAAGTATCCTCCAAGGGATATCTTGGAGGCGAGTGAACAGGATGTGGTAGAAATCCTCATGGATCCTGATGATCCTGAATCCAAAATCTATATCGGATCAGGGATCCTTGGCGAAATGAAAGAAGACCTCGTATCCTTCCTCAAAAGGAGAAAGACTACCTTTGCATGGAAACACGAAGATATGACTGGTATATCCAAGGATGTTATCACTCACAAACTCGGCATCGACAGATCCTTCAAACCAATCCATCAAAGGAGAAGGAAGTTTGCACCGGAAAGGAATGCCATTATCCAGGAAGAGGTAGAGAAATTGCTCCGGGCAGGTATGATTAGAGAGGTCAAGTATCCAAGATGGTTGGCCAATGTGGTTGTTGTTCAAAAGAAAAACGGAAAGTGGAGGGTATGTGTCGATTTTACCGATTTAAATAAGGCATGTCCCAAGGATCCTTTCCCATTACCCCACATTGACTCCATGGTGGATGCAACTGCGGGTCATGAACTGTTAACTTTTATGGATGCTTCATCTGGATTCCAACAAATCCAAATGGAACCATCCGACCTAGAGGATACAGCCTTCATGACTCCGACTGGTATATACTGCTATATTGCTATGCCCTTCGGACTAAGAAATGCAGGTGCAACATATCAAAGGCTGGTGAATATGATGTTCAAGGATCAGATTGGACAAACTATGGAAGTCTACATAGATGATATGGTGGTAAAATCCTTGAAGGCTGAGGATCACCTAAGAGACTTGGAGGAAGCATTTGATATCCTTGATCAATATAATATGAAGCTTAATCCTTCGAAATGTCACTTTGGTGTTAAAGCAGGTAAATTCTTAGGATATATGGTGACAAAGAGAGGCATTGAAGCTAGCCCGGAACAAATCAAAGCAATAGTAAACATCAAGTCTCCGGCCAATGCTAAGGATGTTCAAAGGCTAACAGGCAGGATCGCAGCTTTGAACAGATTTATATCCAAATCCTCCGAGAAGTGCAAAGAATTCTACGATATCCTAAGGAAAAACAAGAAATTTGAGTGGACTGAGAAGCATGAAAATGATTTAAGATCCATCAAAGATTACCTATCCTCAGCCCCGGCTTTGATGAAACCAGAAAAAGATGATGTGTTATCCTTGTATCTTGCAGTATCATCAAAAGCAGTAAGTGCGGTCCTTGTTAAGGATCATCAAGGTACATAACATCCTGTCTATTATGTAAGTAAAAGTTTACTTGATGCCGAATCCAGGTATTCACACCTTGAAAAACTTATTCTCGCATTAATTATGGCATCTACCAAGTTAAGACATTATTTTGAAACTCATGTTATCATTGTTAAAACTAATTTTCCAATTAAGAATGTCCTCAGGAAACCAGAGATGTCAGGAAGGATGGCTAAGTGGGCAGTGAAGCTGAGTGCTTATTATATAAGATATGAGCCTAGGACAGCCATCAAATCCCAAGCATTAGCTGACTTTGTGGCTGATTTCAGTAGTGATTTACAAGAAGAAGCTGAGCTAGAAGTCCAGCAGCTAGAAGAGACCAAGGATCCTTGGATACTTTATACTGATGGATCCTCAAATGTCAAAGGCACAGGGCTTGGAATATTACTAAAATCGCCACAGGGGGACATAATACCCCACTCTATAGCTTGTGAGTTCCAAACCACTAACAATGAGGCTGAGTATGAAGCCTTAATTGCTGGTTTGCAAATTGCAAAGCATATGGGGATCAGGTATCTTGAGGTACATGTAGACTCTTTGTTAATTACAAACCACTTTAATGGATCCTATGCTGTTAAAGGTGAAAAGCTAACCAAATATTTAGAGATAGTCAAAAGTTTGGCACTCTCTTTTGTTTCCTTTAGTTTGTCACAGGTACCAAGGGAAGAAAATACAGAAGCTGATGCATTGGCTAATTTAGGATCATCCTTGAAGATCCCGGAGGATATCAAGATCCCTATTATCCATATCCTGACCCCGGCTATTGAGGATCATGTGGCTATGGAGATAGGAAGTGATTCCGCAATGACCCCTAGTGAGGATACTCATTCCCATTCAGGATCAGGATCATGGATCTCACCAATTATGAGATACTTACAACATGGAGAGATTCCTACAGGAGAACACCCTAGGGCTTTCAAATCTAAGGTATCTCAATTCTCAATTATAAATAGTAGGTTGTATAGACGATCTCTTGCAGGACCATACTTGAGATGCATTGAGGATCCTGAAGTCCAAGAAGTTTTAAAAGACTTCCATGAAGGAGATTGTGGAAACCACACTGGGGGCAGGGCATTATTTTCAAGGATCCTGAGAACAGGATACTATTGGCCAACCATGAAGAGAGACGCTGTGGAGTATGCTAGAAGATGTAATCCTTGTCAGAGACACAGCAATATCCTTCATCAACCAGCTGAATTATTGCATCCTATATCCTCCTCTTGGCCATTTATGAGATGGGGTATGGATATAGTTGGAAAGCTCCCTAAGGCACCTGGTGGAAAAGTATTCATCCTAGTTATGACTGATTACTTCTCCAAGTGGATAGAAGCTGAAGCTTTTACCCAAGTCAGAGAAAAAGAAGTTATATCCTTCATTAAAAGAAATATTATAACTAGATTTGGAATTCCTTCTGAGATTATATGTGATAACGGTTCCCAATTTATTGGGGGCAGAACCACTAACTTTTGTGACAGTTGGGGGATTAGGATGATAACATCAACACCAGTCCACCCACAAGCTAATGGTCAGGCAGAATCATCCAACAAGATCATCATCAACAATTTGAAGAAAAAGCTTGGATCCAAGAAAGGGAAATGGGCAGAAGAACTACCCTATGTGCTTTGGGCTGATAGGACAACCCCTAAGAATGCTACTGGTCAAACACCATTCTCCTTGGTATTTGGGGCAGAATCAGTGATCCCAACAGAAATGGTGGTTCCAACTGCTAGAACAAGTACTCGTGATCCTGAGGAAAATAATGAAAACTTGGCTCAAGACCTGGATACTATTGAAGAAATCAGGGATATGGCTAGGATAAGGATGGCCAGTTATCAGCAAAGAATGGCTGGTGCTTACAACAAAAATGTTAGGATCAGGAGGTTTCAAATTGGAGACATGGTATTAAGGAAAACATTTCAAAATACCACCAATCCTGCTGATGGAAAGTTAGCTCCAAAATGGGAAGGCCCTTATTTGATTGAAGCTGAAGCAGGAAAGGGGGCTGATGTCTGTCGTTATGGACATGCAAAAACCGAAATAAACTAGTAGCTAGAGTAAGTCGGATATCGAACCAGAGGAGGATTGTGGAAAGTGTGTAATGTTAAGTATTTATTAACAACTATAAAAAAATAAACTGATGATTGTTTGATTTGTGGATTAACTAAAAATTACAAACTAAATGTGAGATTTAAATCAATAGAAAGAACAATGGTTCCTCCAGATTTCAGGTTTTATAGCTAGATTCAATTATGTGTTTAATCGAAACACTCACATAGACATAAGTGTTTAACCTAATTCATCAATTGTGATAACCAACGACTAAGTACTCCGGTCAATACATAACGGGAGGTTATCGAATGATTATCAATTACAATTACAAACCCTAACCCCATGTCAAATATATCCCAATTACTAGAACTCTCGGGAACTGAATGCTTAGAAATTAAGGCTTAAATAAATGTAACTGTTTACAATCAATAAATCAAATCAAAGGTGAAAAGCATCGAATGCTTAGATCACCGAGTTAAACGATTGTCACAAACACATAAAATTATCCAAATTACAAAAACCCTCCATCCGGAGGAAACCACTAGGACTAGCCGCTCATGTTGGTGGGATTGATCTTCGTAGCCGTCCCCTTTCTTCTCCTGTCGAGATGTTGATGATATATTCTCCAATTGTCCTTATTTCACTTCTTCACGTGAGTTTGTTTTCCCCAAAGCCCACAAGTCATCGCCCTTAGATCGGCCCAAAATGATGATGTTTCATCCAAAAATTTTCAAGCCCATATGCTGTTCACGTGCGTCCAAGAAATCCCAAAAGTAGTCATGTTGTTCTCTTCTGCCGTCAAAATATGTTGGGCGATGATGGTCTTGCTGTCCTTCACGTGAATCCGGCCCAATCAAAATAATCCATAAGTATCCTCTTATGAATATGGCGGCCCACCTGTGATAATGATTTGATATCTTAAAAACCCAAAAGTCAAGACCCTCACGTGATGTTGGCTGCCTCCAAACTTCTTCCAAGAATAATGATGATAATGCAATTAATTCCCTCACAAATATGCCCCAAAAAGTCCTCTATGTACGTCTACATGTGTGGCCCACCTTTTAGAATTAAGTTATTCTTTTTTTTCTTTCTACTAAATCCCTCACAAGCAAATAATGCGCTGACTTTTAACTCCAACCGTAGCTTACGTTTGCGGACCGTAATCTACGGTACGTACTTTCTGTTTCTTATTCTCTTTTCAGCCGTAAGCTATGCACCACCTACCATAAGTTATGTTCCATATTTGCTTCTCATATTCACATGCTTTTCAACTTTCATTAGTGACATACAAGCCCCTAGACCTTATTACTATCAGGTTTCTTGTGTTTTCAAGTTAACCGCAAGTCCGAAATATGTCTCAATCAACATGTTTTATTTGCGCATCATCTTTATCTAGCTTAACATCACCGAATTATATGCTTTACCTGCAATGACACGAAAACTCGCAATAAACGTATTCCACAGATATAAACATGTAAAACCACTAAATCACACAAAATAATCACTTTAACACTCGGTTTTCACACACTCCATCACATCCCCACACTTATCATTGATTGTCCTCAAGCAACCATCACTAACACTACTCACCTTATTAACAAATCACCATTGAATCCCTTACCGAATTAGCAATTCAAGGTCCAAAGTCATACCCGTCCCATAGACTGACACAATCGAGGTTGACAATCTGACAAATAAGTGATACGCATTTAAAACAATTTAAGACTTGCCTAACTAAAACTAACATGCTAATATTACTACACACATGCCACACGCCCCTCACAATAATCACTCATCTCGGTTTAATCAAGACTAGCGTGTAATGTGCTAGTATATATTTCACTCAAAACCAAATATGCTACCTTGCAATCATAAGCTTGTATAGCAATCATACCTCCACTGTATCAAATAACATAGCACATATCAAAAGGACTTTCGGGTTTTGGGTTAAAGGTAATGGTAAGGAATTATTTTTTTTTTATTTTTTTTTATCTTTATATGGCGAACAAAAACGAATACCAAACCATGACAACTTTATTCACAATAACTACTAATACTTTGGGTTAATTTTCGACCCATTTATTTAACACGAACATAGCAATGATTTTTTTTTTCTTTTTCTTTCTTTTTTTTTCTCTTTTTCTTTTTTCTTTTTTTCTTTTTTCATAACAAACACACAATTGTCATTCATGGTTGGTATTTCAAACGGGTCAACAAGGTGTAACAAACGAAAGGTGAAAGGCTCAACATGGTTAACTAAGGTGGGTGAAATCACAATCAACATATAGAACAATGAATGGATCCTAATGCCTTTATCATCTATGTGTATACGCTAACCACAGTCTCGGCACGTATCAAACCACGCAAGTTCTAACACAAAGCAACATATGGCCTACTCTCATCAATTGAACATTTATTGCAATTCAACTATAATTCTAGTAGGCTCAAATATCTCACCGAACAAAAGGAATAAAGGTTGCCGACACGTAGCATGTGTAATTCCTAAAGCATGTTACCCCTAGTTAGGCATCTCTTCTCAACTATTCTCTAAAACTTGTCAGAAATACTCTCATGAAACTTAAAGGGACAACAATGACTAGGGATCTATGTTAGTTTAATATCAGTAGAAACCCTTTAGCGATTGAAAATGTTGGTTTTCATGTAGTTCAAGCATACTTGAGACAAAATTTTTTAAAATTTTTCAATTTTTCTCAATTTCAACCCTTCAAGCATTTAAGATCATCAATCCTACCAACCCTCTCTCGAGTTACCGCATCCCCACACTTGGGATACATTGTCCCCAATGTATGGTGCAATTTATAGTCATAACCCGAGAGATACCACCCCGAAAACCATGAACGGCTAACAACTAGACGACTCGACACATAAAACCACTCCCAACACAAAAATTCACACCACCAAATACACAAAAACAAATAAAACACAGGATAGATAAACACATGCACCTGATCAGAAAACAAGTGAGTGTTTGTATTGGTGTAGCTGCTGCGATCTAACCGGAACATACGCCCCTCATAGATTCTTTGAGATCTCATCGGGGATGTTGCCAAACATCCCCACACTTGATTCATTGCATCCGTGAAGATGGAACTGTATAAACCTGTCAAAACACAACACACCAAACGAAACCAAAACAAAATACAATACAATACTCTACATCCTCGGGCTGCCTCCCGAGAGCGCTAAGTTTAAAGGTCTTCAGCCAGACCGTACCTGATTTCCGCTACGGTGGTCTTAGTGCACACTTACCCAAAACATTTCCAACAAATGCCCGGAAATTTACATGCCATTTCCATAAATTTGTCAGTATATTTGGCAAGTTAAAGTCGCTCCTGTTGGCTTTGCTAGTCCACTTCATGACATATACCTTAATGTCTGGTAGTTTCACCCTTCTCATCTTGTTCCTCGAACCCTCTTCCCAACACTTGTTAATTTGAATCATTGATATGGGAAGAGGTTCGGTACACATATCCATCTCATCAGCCTGCTCTACCTCATAATCTGCACACATCATCTGATCTACAAGTGACTCTTCATCAGATAAAGGACTCATTGGTGTGGTATTATCCTCCACAACCTCCTCCTTCATGTGAGAATAATCTCTAATATCGTCAGGTAATGGTGAGAGGCGTTCTTCTATCTCTATCTTCAATTTTAAAGTATGACACTTAGAAACTAAGCAGTTGATTCGGTCTTCATCGGACAAGTTGGGTGTTGCTAAATATTGCTCGAGTTTGGACAAAGTTACTTCCAATACAGCAAGCTCTTTTTCCTCCTCGGTCTCATAAACATAAACACCCTCGGGCTCAGAATATTCCTCAGGATGATACTGTCGATATCCCTGATACGGTGTTGAGATGTACGCCTCCATCATTTTTTTATTCCAATACTCTGGATTTTCCAAATACACCGCGCACACATCTTCATAAACAGAAGTATGATTATGACCGCAACAGAAACATCGTCCATCCGTCCTTGGTTCATAGTAAGCATCCTCGTCCCGATCCCATCCGTCAGAGTAATAACCATCCTCCACCATTGTATCAAAATCATAGAAATATGGTGGAGAGGAAGGATTACCATAGCAAGGCATCGATAATTCTTCCAATTTCGCTCTTTCCCGTTTAAATCGGGCCTCGCGGCAACCGATACACGGGTGAAGTGGTTCCCCGCACAAACTGCATGTAGAAGAGCCGCAAAATATAGTAAGATCTGTCATCCTGCACAAACACAGCTCAACTACCCATGTAAATCACGAACAAATAAAATAACAAAATAAAAACAAAATTTTTTTTAGGTTTTATTTTTTTTTTATTTTTTATTTTTTTACCAAAAACTTAACACTAAACACTTTGCGCACGCCTCCCCGGCAACGGCGCCATTTTGATGTCTGTCGTTATGGACATGCAAAAACCGAAATAAACTAGTAGCTAGAGTAAGTCGGATATCGAACCAGAGGAGGATTGTGGAAAGTGTGTAATGTTAAGTATTTATTAACAACTATAAAAAAATAAACTGATGATTGTTTGATTTGTGGATTAACTAAAAATTACAAACTAAATGTGAGATTTAAATCAATAGAAAGAACAATGGTTCCTCCAGATTTCAGGTTTTATAGCTAGATTCAATTATGTGTTTAATCGAAACACTCACATAGACATAAGTGTTTAACCTAATTCATCAATTGTGATAACCAACGACTAAGTACTCCGGTCAATACATAACGGGAGGTTATCGAATGATTATCAATTACAATTACAAACCCTAACCCCATGTCAAATATATCCCAATTACTAGAACTCTCGGGAACTGAATGCTTAGAAATTAAGGCTTAAATAAATGTAACTGTTTACAATCAATAAATCAAATCAAAGGTGAAAAGCATCGAATGCTTAGATCACCGAGTTAAACGATTGTCACAAACACATAAAATTATCCAACTTACAAAAACCCTCCATCCGGAGGAAACCACTAGGACTAGCCGCTCATGTTGGTGGGATTGATCTTCGTAGCCGTCCCCTTTCTTCTCCTGTCGAGATGTTGATGATATATTCTCCAATTGTCCTTATTTCACTTCTTCACGTGAGTTTGTTTTCCCCAAAGCCCACAAGTCATCGCCCTTAGATCGGCCCAAAATGATGATGTTTCATCCAAAAATTTTCAAGCCCATATGCTGTTCACGTGCGTCCAAGAAATCCCAAAAGTAGTCATGTTGTTCTCTTCTGCCGTCAAAATATGTTGGGCGATGATGGTCTTGCTGTCCTTCACGTGAATCCGGCCCAATCAAAATAATCCATAAGTATCCTCTTATGAATATGGCGGCCCACCTGTGATAATGATTTGATATCTTAAAAACCCAAAAGTCAAGACCCTCACGTGATGTTGGCTGCCTCCAAACTTCTTCCAAGAATAATGATGATAATGCAATTAATTCCCTCACAAATATGCCCCAAAAAGTCCTCTATGTACGTCTACATGTGTGGCCCACCTTTTAGAATTAAGTTATTCTTTTTTTTCTTTCTACTAAATCCCTCACAAGCAAATAATGCGCTGACTTTTAACTCCAACCGTAGCTTACGTTTGCGGACCGTAATCTACGGTACGTACTTTCTGTTTCTTATTCTCTTTTCAGCCGTAAGCTATGCACCACCTACCATAAGTTACGTTCCATATTTGCTTCTCATATTCACATGCTTTTCAACTTTCATTAGTGACATACAAGCCCCTAGACCTTATTACTATCAGGTTTCTTGTGTTTTCAAGTTAACCGCAAGTCCGAAATATGTCTCAATCAACATGTTTTATTTGCGCATCATCTTTATCTAGCTTAACATCACCGAATTATATGCTTTACCTGCAATGACACGAAAACTCGCAATAAACGTATTCCACAGATATAAACATGTAAAACCACTAAATCACACAAAATAATCACTTTAACACTCGGTTTTCACACACTTCATCAGGGGCATATAGATTGCTAACCATGGAAGGTGATTTGCTACCAAGAGCTTGGAATGCTGTCCACTTGAAGAAATATTTCATGTGAGCAGGATCCTCATGGCAGAGAGGATCCTCATGATAGGGATATCCTTAAAGGATCCTCGAAGTATTGGTGATCCTTACTTAGGTAATATCCTAAACTTGAACTATTTCGTTTCTTTATTTACTCATATAAGGATAAGGATCATGTATCCTTTATCCATCTCTCACGTGAGTTTGAGTTTTTTAAGTTCAGGTATCCTTAGCATAACATTGGTTATCCACTGAAGCAATCCGTCCTTTGGGTTTAACCCCAGTTATTCGGGCTTGACCCCAGTTCCGCCTGTAGCGCACGATGATCCTGGTATAGTTCAAGGCATTGGGACCAGTACTCGTTTTAGGGGCTGATAATTCCATTGTTCTGGCTATGCTTAGGATCCTACGTATAATGGTAGACGTACCATACATCCGTTCCTAAGGTTTCTAACGTTTTCACGTTAGCTAAGGTTTCTAACGTTTTCACGTTAGCTAAGGTTTTGGCATTTTCATGCCACTAAGTTTGGATAGTCGCCAGTTAGGGCCATACTCCAGTTTACATACGATCCTTGGGCTTGTCCCCAGTTATCCTTGGGCTTGTCCCCAGCTATCCTTGGGCTTGTCCCCAGTTATCCTTGGGCTTGTCCCCAGTTGCTAACCCTTTTCTTATATTGGCTTAGTCCCAAGTTATGCTCTATTTCAGGTTCTTGAAGATTTGCAACTAAGGATCCTTGATCCTTACTTTATTCTAAGGTTTATCTTATAGTTATCCTTATTATGGATAGGATTCTAACTTGGATCCTCAGGTATGATCCTTAACTATTTTTAATTATATTCATTATTTATTTGAATAACCCTTATACTTGACAACTGAACTTGTGATTCTTAAACCATATCACTTTTTAGAACTTATCGGTTATGGGATATGTGATCCTTGATCATATCCTAAACTTTCTGGATATCTTTTCTAATTTTTCAAGGCTTGATAAGTATAAACAGAATGAACATTACAACAGTTGGAAAGTAACATATTAAAGAGGATAACAACATGAGATAAGCGACAAAAGGTTAAGTTTTTTTTTATAAACAAAAGACTAACCCTTAAAAGGTTGTCAAAATTACCTACCCGAGCTTCTACCAGCAAAACGTGGCCCGTCCGCTGGGGTAGGTAAAGGGTGTCCATGATAACAAGTTCGAAAGTAGTGCAGGAATATAAAGGCGGCAGGATCACAATGGTTTCATCCCCCAAACAGAGGATCCCTCCACCATATGCAATCCTGCCTATTGTCCAAAGGATCATATATGATCCTTAATCCTAAAACCTATTGTTCAAGTACAACCCATCATTGTTTAGCAAAAAACACCACAACCAAAACAAACTATCAAACTTAAAAAATGGGCTCTGGCTACGTCTAGAAATGTCCTTCATCGCCCATTCATGCAACCTATGCCTTTGCTGCATCCTCTTCCCCTCCAGCTGTAGTATCCTTCATCAGATCCTTTCCACTACCACTTGCTTCAATCGCCAAGACTTCAGTAGCCTCCTCCTCATCATCCTCGAGATCAGCCAACCTTGCCTTCCAACCCTTAACATCCCAGCTGTTTTTGTCGAAACTAGGATCTTGAGCTTCCTGGGTCATCTTCAATTTTGTCTGATACATCGTGATGGCTGCAAAGACCTTAGCATTTTCAATGAGGTCATGCTTCTCATAGTCAAGGTCGATTAGAAGTTTGGCTGTCTTAGTCTTCTCGTCCAGGAGTTCCTTCCGAAGATCAGCAAGTGCAAGGTCCTTGAGCACGGTAACCTGTTGGAGGTCAGCAATTTTCTTGTCCTGCTCCTCAACATTCCCCACGTAATCCTCAATCTCAGCAAATTTCTGCAAAGAAAAGGATAAAGCAGTTCAAGATCAAGTGATCCTCATACGAGTAGGATACCTGGGCAGAATTAAGGATCCTTACATCATTGAAGTATTCAAGGAACTGGTGGCGGATCAGTGGTAGGCCTTGAAGATCCTCAGCATCAGAGGTTTTTCTCTTCTTGACACCATTTCCTTTAGTGGGTGCCTTTGGAATGGAAATACTAGGACTGGTGGTGGATCTCTTCTTCCTGGATCGTACGACATCAAGGTCAGCCGTGTTGAACTGGGATACAGGCTTGGCAGATTTTCCAGCACCTACACAATCAAAACAAGATAAGTATCTTTTCTTAGTTCATGTTTCACTATTTATTTAAATTTTAAACAAGGATACTTACTTGACATTGTGACAGAGCCTGAGGATACCTCCTGTGAATCTTGGGTTGTTGTCTTGAAAGTTCTTGTCTCAGGATCAAGTCTCTTGAAAGCAAGGAGCCTTTCCTTAGCAGCAGGGGACAGTTTGAGGTGCGAAACGGTGATAGCTGCATAACAAGAAAGCAAAAATATAAGTTATCCTTACATCAAAAGAAAGTTCCTGGTGATCCTTCTCGGGATCCTCCATCCTACCATGGGTAGCCCATTTTTTAGGAAGATCCTTTCCATCCTGGATGGAATCTCTCTTGATGAAAAAGAAACGCTGTTTCCAATTAGCATCATTCTTGGTGGCTTTGAAGATCGGGTGTTCCTCGCCGGGTTTACGTTTAAACAGATAACGATGAGAACCAAAGGTGGTAAGATCATACAGTTCTCCTAGCTCTGCCATCCCTAGATCTATTCCCTCCTGATCGATGATCCTCTCAAGGGTGTACAAAACCCTCCAAATCATCGGCATGGCTTGGATATAAGAGATGTCGGTTAGGGAAAAGAAAGATTGGGTGAAGGCTGGAAAAGGATATGTATAGCCTATGGTGAAAGGAGTGACAGGGAAAGCAACCCATTTATCGGAGATATGATCGCTCAGGGCATTGGGGTCAAAAGGCCTAAATTCGGTGTTCGCCGGAAAGCAGTAGCGGATCCTATCTATCTGAGCATCATTGAAGCAGCAGCGTTCTTTAATAGAGTCTTCAATGATCCCCTGGCTTTTCGGAGGACTGTTCTTTGGGTGATCCTTGGCCGGTGAACTTCGGAGCAACATTTTCGAAATGACGGAGATAAAGAAAGAAAAACAGAGTAAGAGAGGAAGCAAGAGAAGAAAGAAATACCTGGTTGATCGTCGACTGAGAATTTAAAGGGAGTTTCTTTCGAATTTGAATGCATAATGATCCTATCTATATCTCTATTTATAATTATGATTCTGCAGGATTGTCACTTCCGTGACGTCATGATCGCAACGGCTAGTTCAATTTTAACGGCTATATATCCGTTAGTTAGTTGCGGATAAGATCAAGAAAATATAACTCGTTAATTTTACAAATTACTCCTTATATTTTGGGGCAATTGTTAGGGGCGGATTTTCTAACAATTAGTGATCCGTATTCGTTATCCTAATTAGTGATCCTTACTTCTGTAACCGGTGGTGATCCTCAGAAGAGCTCCAGGATCAGGATCATGGATCACTTTAAGGATCCTCGTACTGACGATTGTTTGTTTATGTTTTGTACTATCTCGCAGGTATAACAAGCTTGACCAAGTCTTGGCGACATTCCTGGAGAATATTCCCAAACTATTCTGCACGTGCTTGACCAAAAATAGACGTTGTGGAGAACGTGGAGGCTTGGCACGAAAGTCGGATAGTTAGTTTAGGTGGTTATTTCTATTTTAAAAAGGGAGTAACGAGCTAGTAGAAGACACTTAGTCATTTTTTCAGTTACACACACTCGTACAAACGCTCATACAAGCTCTCGTTAAAACACTTAGCAATTTCATACACTTTTTACACATTTCACGATAGTGATCCTTGTACCTAGCTCGTTACTATCCGAAGTTGTAAACATTTATTCATTTATTTGAGCTTGGTGATCGGTAGTTTCCATCACCCGGGGTTTTTTGAGCCGGAGATCAACTCTTGATCAAGGGCTTTTTCCCCGTACAAATCCTTGTGTTGTTTGTGCAATTTACATTGAAGTGATCCTCATCGTTGTTACATATTTTAAGCATCATTCCCCGTAACAAAGAGTTTGGTTGCATTATCCTCGTCTGATTTTTGACCAAAACAGTTGGTAAGCTCCCTAAGTCACCTGGTGGAAAAGTATTCATGCTAGCTATGACTGATTACTTCTCCAAGTGGATAGAGGCTGAAGCTTTTGCCCAAGTTAGAGAAAAGGAAGTTATATCCTTCATTAAAAGAAATATTATAACTAGATTTGGAATTCCTTCTGAGATTATATGTGATAATGGTTCCCAATTTATTGGGGGCAGAACCACTAACTTTTGTGACAGCTGGGGGATTAAGATGATAACATCAACACCAGTCCACCCACAAGCTAATGGTCAAGCAGAATCATCCAACAAGATCATCATCAACAATTTGAAGAAGAAGCTTGGATCCAAGAAAGGAAAATGGGCAGAAGAACTACCCTATGTGCTTTGGGCTGATAGGACAACCCCTAAGAATGCTACTGGTCAAACACCATTCTCTTTGGTATTTGGGGCAGAGTCAGTGATCCCAACAGAAATGGTGGTTCCAACTGCTAGAACAAGTACCCGTGATCCTGAGGAGAATGATGAGAACTTGGTCCAAGACCTGGATACTATTGAAGAAATCAGGGATATGGCTAGGATAAGGATGGCCAGTTATCAACAGAGAATGGCTGGTGCTTACAACAAAAATGTCAGGATCAGAAGGTTTCAAGTTGGAGATATGGTATTAAGGGAAGCATTTCAGAATACCACCAATCCTGCTGATGGAAAATTAGCTCCAAAATGGGAAGGTCCTTATTTGATTGAAGCTGAAGCAGGAAAGGGGGCATATAGATTGTTAACCATGGAAGGTGATTTGCTACCAAGAGCTTGGAATGCTGTCCACTTGAAGAAATATTTCATGTGAGCATGATCCTCATGGCGCAGATGATCCTCACGATAGGGGTATCTTTAAAGGATCCTTAAAGTATCAGTGATCCTTACTTAGGTAATATCCTAAACTTTAACTATTTTATTTCTTTATTTCCTCATATAAGGATAAGGATCATGTATCCTTTATCCATCTCTCACGTGAGTTTGAGTTTTGAAAGTTCAGGTATCCTTAGCATAACATTGGTTATCCGCAGAAGCAATCCGTTCCTTGGGTTTAACCCCTGTTATTTGGGCTTGACCCCAGTTCCGCCTGTAGCGCATGATGATCCTGGTATAGTTCAAGGCAGTGGGACCAGTACTCGTTTTAGGGGCTGATAATTCCATTGTACTGGCTATGCCTAGGATCCTACGTATAATGGTAGACGTACCATACATCTGTTCCTAAGGTTTCTAACGTTTTCACGTTAGCTAAGGTTTCTAACGTTTTCACGTTAGCTAAGGTTTTGGCATTTTCATGTCACTAAGTTTGGATAGTCGCCAGTTAGGGCCATACTCCAGTTTACATACGATCCTTGGGCTTGTCCCCAGTTATCCTTGGGCTTGTCCCCAGCCGCTAACTCTTTTCTTATATTGGCTTAGTCCCAAGTTATGCTCTATTTCAGGTTCTTGAAGATAGGCAACTAGGGATCCTTGATCCTTACTTCACTCTAAGGTTTATCTTATAGTTATCCTTATTATGGTTAGGATCCTAACTTGGATCCTCAGGTATGATCCTTAACTCTTTTGATTTTATTCATTATTCATTTAAATAACCCTTATACTTGACAACTGAACTTGGAATTCCTAAACTATATCACTTTTTAGAACTTATCAGTTATGGGATATGTGGTCCGTGATCATATCCTAAACTTTTTGGATATCTTTTTTAATTTTTCAAGGATTGATAAGTATAAACGAAATGAACATTACAACAGTTGGAAAGTAACATATTAAAAAGGAGAACAACACAAGATAAGCGACAAAAGGTTAAGATTTTATTTATTAACAAAGGATTAACCCTTAAAATGTTGTCAAAATTACCTACCCGAGCATCTACCAGCAAAACGTGGCCCGTCCGCTGGGGTAGGTAAAGGGTGTCCATGATAATAAGTTCAAAGATAGTGCAGGAATATAAAGGCGGCAGGATCACAATAGCTTCATCCCCCAAACAGAGGATCCCTCCACCAATTGCAATCCTGCCTATTGTCCAAAGGATCATACATGATCCTTAATCCTAGAAACTATTGTTCATTACAACCCATTAAATTGTTCAACATCACAACCACAAAAAACTACCATCAAACTAAAAAATTGGGCTCCGGCTGCGTCTAGGAATGTCCATCATCGCCCAATTGTGCAGCCTACACCTTTGCTGCATCCTCTTCCCCTCCCGCTGTGGTATCCTTCATCAGATCCTTCCCACTGCCACTTGCCTCAATCGCCAACACCTCAGTAGCCTCTTCCTCATCATCCTCAAGATCGGCCAACCTTGCTTTCCAGCCCTCAACATCCCAGCTGCCTTTGTCAAAGTTAGGATCTTGAGCTTCCTGGGCCATCTTCAATTTTGTCTGATACATTGTGATGGCAGCAGAAACCTTTGCACCTTCTATGAGGTCATGCTTTTCATAGTCTAGGTCGATCAGAAGTTTAGTCGTCTTAGTCTTCTCATCTTGAAGTTCCTTTCGAAGATCAGCAAGTGCAAGGTCCTTGAGCACGGCAACCTGTTGGAGGTCAGCAATCTTCTTGTCCTGCTCCTCGACATTCCCCACATAATCCTCAATCTCAGCGAATTTCTGCAAAGGAGATGAAAGATAAGGTTAGGACCGAATGATCCTCAAATCAGAAGGATATGCCAGCAGGATATACAGGCAGATACGGTGATCCTTACATCATTGAAGTACTCCAGGAATTGGTGACGGATCAGAGGCAGACCCTGCAAATTCTCACCCTCGGAGGTCTTTCTCTTTTTGCCACCCTTTCCTTTAGTGGGTGCCTTGGGAATAGAGATGCTGGGACTGGTAGTGGACCTCTTCTTCCTGGATCGAACAAGATCAAGGTCAGCCGTGTTGAATTGGGATACAGGCTTGGCAGATTTTCCAGCACCTACACATTCATAGCAAGATAAGTATCCTTATCCTATTTCAATTCACTTATTTATTTTAATATTCAAACTATGTAAAAGGCAGGATACTTACTTGACATGGTAATGGAACCTGAGGATACTTCCTGTGAGTCTTGGGTGTCTATCTTAAATGTCCTTGTTTCAGGATCAAGCTTCCAAAAAGCAGCAAGCCTATCCTTGGTCGCAGGTGATGTGATGATGTGTGAGACGGAAATAGCTGCATAACACAAGACAAAAGAGGTCAGTAATCCTTATACCAAAACAAGACTACCTGGTGATCCTTCTCAGGATCCTCTGGCCTACCATGGGTGGACCAGGTCTTTGGTAGATCCTCTCCGTTTGGAAGGGTATCCCTCCTGACAAAGAAGAAGCGACGTTTCCAATTTGTGTCATTCTTGGTGACTTTAAGAAGGGGGTGTTCTCCGCTGGGTTTACGTTTAAACAAATAGCGATGGGAACCAAAGGTAGTAAGATCATACAATTGTGTCAGCTCTGACATGCCTAAGTCAATGCCTTCCTGTTCGATGATCCTCTCCAGGGTGTACAAAACCCTCCAAATCATCGGCATGGCTTGGATGTAAGAGATGCCGGTAAGGGAAAAGAAGGATTGTGTAAGTTCTGGGAAAGGATAGGTGTATCCTATGGCGAATGGAGTAACTGGAAAGGCAACCCACGTTTCTGAAACATAGTCGCTCAGGATAGTGGGATCGAAGGGTTTGAAAAAGGCATTCGCCGGAAAACAGTGACGAATTTTATCTATTTGTGCGTCGTTAAAGCAACACCTCTCATTCGCCGAGTCTTTGATGATCTTTTGACTCTTCAAAGGGCTATCCTTCTTGTGATCCTTGCCCGGTGAACTTCGGAGCATCATTCTCAAAGCGATGGTGGTAAAGAAAGAAAAACAGAGTAAGAGAGGGAGAAAGAAAGAAAGAGATACCTGATTGATCTTCGACTGAGAATATAAAGGGAGTTTCTTTCGGATTTAAATGCATTTGATCCTATCTCTATCTCCTATTTATAATCATGATCGTGCAGGGTTGTCACTTCTGTGACGTCATGGTTGCAACGGCTAGTTCGATATCAACGGCTATATATCCGTTAGTTAGTTGCGGATAAGATCAAGAAAATATAACTCGCTTATTTTACAAATTACTCCTTATATTTTGGGGGCAATTGTTAGGGGAGGATTTTCTAACAATTAGTGATCCTTATTCGTTATCCTAATTAATGATCCTTACTTCTGTGACAGGTGGTGATCCTCAGAAGAGCTTCAGGATCAGGGTCATGGATCACTTTAAGGATCCTCATACTGACGATTGTTTATTTGATTTTTGTATTACTTCGCAGGAGTAACAAACGTGACTTGGTCTTGGCAACGGTAACAAGGAATATTCCACGAGTATTTCGCACACGATTGACCAAAAATGGACGTTGTGGAGAACGTGGGAGCTTGGCACGAAAGTCGGATAGTTAGTTAGTGTAGTTAACTTCTATTTTAAAAGGAGTAACGAGCTAGAATTAGAACACTTAGTCATTTTTCAGCTACACACACTCTCATATACTCGCACACTTGAAGCTCTCGACGAACATTCACTCATTTTCATTCACTTTTACACATTTCACGATAGTGATCCTTGTACCTAGCTCGTTACTATCCGAAGTTGTAAACGTTTATTGATTTATTTGAGCTTGGTGATCGGTAGTTTCCATCACCCGGGGTTTTTTGTGCCGGAGATCAACTCTTGATCAAGGGCTTTTTCCCCGTATAAATCCTTGTGTCGTTTGTGCAATTTACATTAAAGTGATCCTTGTCATTGTTCGATATTTCAAGCATCATACCCCGTAACAGAGAGTTTGGTTGCAATATCCTCAACAGATTTTTTGACCAAAACATAAATCATGAATTCGCACACTATAAGACATCTTAAACATTATTACTTTTTTTTAAATCGCATGATATAATATATGTTTTCGCACACTTTAAAAAACACAACATTTCTTTTTGTCTGCAATGTTTTTTCGCACGTTTGATATGTATTTCGCATATTTGATAATTTTCATCCTGCATCATTGTTAGGGGAGGATTTTCTAACAATTAGTGATCCTTACACGTTATCCTAATTAGTGATCCTTACTTCTGTGACAGGTGGTGATCCTCAGAAGAGCTCCAGGATCAGGATCATGGATCACTTTAAGGATCCTCGTACTAACGATTGTTTACTTATGTTTTGTACTATCTCGCAGGTATAACAAGCTTGACCAAGTCTTGGCGACATTCCTGGAGAATATTCCTAAACTATTCTGCACGTGCTTGACCAAAAATAGACGTTGTGGAGAACGTGGAGGCTTGGCACGAAAGTCGGATAGTTAGTTTAGGTGGTTATTTCTATTTTAAAAAGGGAGTAACGAGCTAGTAAAAAAAACACTTAGTCATTTTATCAGTTACACACACTCGTACAAACGCTCATACAAGCTCTCGTTCAAACACTTAGCAATTTCATACACTTTTTACACACTCCACTGTAGTGATCCTTGTACCTAGCTCGTTACTATCCGAAGTTGTAAATATTTATTCATTTATTTGAGCTTGGTGATCGGTAGTTTCCATCACCCGGGGTTTTTTGTGCCGGAGATCAACTCTTGATCAAGGGCTTTTTCCCCGTATAAACCCTTGTGTTGTTTGTGCAATTTTACATTAAAGTGATCCTCATCATTGTTACACATTTTAAGCATCATACCCCGTAATCTAGAGTTTGGTTGCAATATCCTCATCTGATTTTTTGACCAAAACAGTTTGGCGCCCACCGTGGGGCAATTGGTGCTTTGTCCTTAGAAGAATACGCATTTCTGTGCTCATTCCGGTTCACTACAACCAAGCAAATGGCTTCCTCGGCGAAGAATACTTCAAATTTGATGCCCTCATTCACTTCTTCACAAGGCATCCCTCCTTTGCCTCCACCACCTTCTGGATCCCAGAAGAATACTGAGAATGCCGCGAAGAAACCAACTCCCATTTTCTCAAAACCACCTACTTCTTCTGTTTCAACTAATCCTACTACTAATGATCTCTATGCCTTGATTTTGCAGATGAGGAATCATGCACAAGAGCAGGATAAGACCAACGAAAGGATCCTCCGGGAGATTGACGAAATCAAGAAACAGAAGAAAACGGCAGAGGATTGTTCCCCGTTGATGCCCAGATCTTTGAATTTTGATACCCCGGTGATTACTTCTCAGCCATCAGTGGTTCCAGACATTCAATATGTGGGTGGACCAAAAGGAGTGCACTACGGAACAACAACAATGACCCAGGCATCAGGTTCATATTTCCAGCCAGCGGGATCCTATCCTCAGCATATGGGATCCATCACGAGTTCAGGAGGATATTCAGGAATGCAGCAATTTCAAGGATCCTCCCTCGTTCCAGGATCATCCCAGGTTCAAGGATCCTCCTTCGTTCCAGGATCATCCCAGGTTCAAGGATCCTCCTTTGTTCCAGGATCATCCCAGGTTCAAGGATCCTCCTTTGTTCCAGGATCGTCCCAGTTTCAGGGATCCTTCCAGATGCCAGGATCCTTGAGGAGTTTGCAAACAGGAGGTTCAGATGTCCATCAGGGAGATTTTATTCCAATGCATACCAATGCCTCTACTGGTCCCTCAATCATTCCAGAGCCTCAACAATATGGATTAACATCCATTCTTCCTAACTTGAATCCAATGGGAGGTAACACTTTTAACAATTCTTATACTACTAACCAAGGTCTTATGCAGGATCCAGGTATCAATCATGCCATGGCCAGAGAATTGCAAAAGCTAAAGGATATGATATCAAGTGTCCCGGGAGTAGTCAAACCTATCCCAGAGATTGCAGATGGGAGCCATAAGATATCTCGTTTTGCACCACCAATCTGTGATGCTGAGATACCCAAGAGGTTCCATGTGCCTACAATGAAACTGTATGATGGCTCAACGGATCCTGAAGAACACATAGCACAATACAGGGAAAGGATGGAGATCAATCCAATCCCAGAAAGGTTAAATGAAGCATGCCTGTGCAAAGGATTCGGATCCACTCTTACTGGATCAGCTCTCAAATGGCTGCTAAGTCTTCCTCCCTATTCTATTACCTCATTTGCTAACCTAGTTAACTTGTTTAATAATCAGTTTTCTTGTAGTAGGAAATTTGAACGATTAACTAGTGATTTATATAGGATAACCCAGGGTCATAATGAATCATTAAGGGATTATATTACCAAATTCAGTAAAGAATCCTTAGACATTCCTAACTTAGATATAGCCACGGCTGTCGAGGCCTTCAAAATGGGATTGCTTAGGGATTCGTTATTTTATGATGATCTTGTTATGACACCTTGCAGGAACCTAGATGAGGTAAGAACCCGGGCCCTTAGGTACATCCGACTAGAGGATGACAAGAGGATCCAGGAGAGGTTAACAGGATCCTCAAAGCAGGATAAGCAAGGATCCTCATTCAGGAACAACAAGTTCAGATCCTACAACAGATCTGATAACCAGAACGTGCATTCTATTGATCAAGAAGAGGATGATGAGGATTATCCTCCAATTTCTGAATATTGTTTTAGTGTTGATAATAATGAACTAATCCTTGCTATGCAGAGTCTAGGTGATAAAGCTAGATGGCCCAGAAAAAATGATAGGCCAGCTGCAACTAAGGATAAATCAAAGTGGTGTGCATACCATGAAGATTTTGGGCACCTCACAGAAGAATGCATTGCACTAAGAAAGGAAATTGGATACTTGTTGAGCAAGGGGCATCTAAAAGAATTGTTGGGAAGGAAAAAAGTCAAGGACTCAGGATCCTGAAAGGATCCTTGAGAAGGCTCCAGCCCCTCCGGCGGATGCACAAGTGATAAACTTCATTTCTGGAGGATCAGACATTTGCGGCACATCCTTCTCAGCTGCTAAAAGGCATGCAAAGGAAACTAAAATGGATAACGGAGAAAGACATGTTCGAACATCAAGTGTCTCGGAAGGGAAACTCATAACCTTTGATGAAGAGGATCGTGTTGATATCCAGGATCCTCATCACGATGGTTTAGTTATTACTCTTTTCATATCTAACCATTTTGTCCGCAGGATCCTTATAGACGGAGGAAGTTCAGTGAACATTATCCAGCTTGATGTCCTAAAGAAGATGGGTATTCCTGAATCAGAGATCATACCAAGATCCTCTGTGCTCGTGGGATTTAGTGGTGAAACTAAGAATACCCTGGGGGACATTAAACTCCCAATATACATTGAAGGCCTACACTCTTATAAAAAATTTTGTGTTATTGACTGTTTATCTTGTTGTAATGTTATCCTTGGCAGGCCCTGGATACACGATATGAAAGCAGTCCCATCCACTTACCATCAATGTGTGAAGCTCCCTAGTCCTTGGGGAATAGTGAAGATTGATAGCGATCAGCAGGAGGCTAAAAATTGCTATACTTCATCGATGAAACTAGCTTCGAAATCCAGGGAGCAATAGCAATCAAAGTATCCTCCAAGGGATGTCTTGGAGGCGAGTGAACAGGATGTGGTAGAAATCCTCATGGATCCTGATGATCCTGAATCCAAAATCTATATCGGTTCAGGGATCCTTGGCGAAATGAAAGAAGACCTCGTATCCTTCCTCAAAAGGAGAAAGACTACCTTTGCATGGAAACACGAAGATATGACTGGTATATCCAAAGATGTTATCACTCACAAACTCGGCATCGACAGATCCTTCAGACCAATCCATCAAAGGAGAAGGAAGTTTGCACCGGAAAGGAATGCCATTATCCAGGAAGAGGTAGAAAAATTGCTCCGGGCAGGTATGATTAGAGAGGTCAAGTATCCAAGATGGTTGGCCAATGTGGTTGTTGTTCAAAAGAAAAACGGAAAGTGGAGGGTATGTGTCGATATTACCGATTTAAATAAGGAATGTCCCAAGGATCCTTTCCCATTACCCCACATTGACTCCATGGTGGATGCGACTGCGGGTCATGAACTGTTAACTTTTATGGATGCTTCATCTGGATTCCAACAAATCCAAATGGAACCATCCGATCAAGAGGATACAGCCTTCATGACTCCAACTGGTATATACTGCTATATTGCTATGCCCTTCGGATTAAGAAATGCAGGTGCAACATATCAAAGGCTGGTGAATATGATGTTCAAGGATCAGATTGGACAAACTATGGAGGTTTACATAGATGATATGGTGGTGAAATCCTTGAAGGCCGAGGATCACTTAAGAGACTTGGAGGAAGCATTTGATATCCTTGATAAATATAATATGAAGCTTAATCCTTCGAAATGTCACTTTGGTGTTAAAGCAGGTAAATTCTTAGGATATATGGTGACAAAGAGAGGCATTGAAGCTAGCCCGGAACAAATCAAAGCAATAGTAAACATCAAGTCTCCGGCCAATGCTAAGGATGTTCAAAGGCTAACAGGCAGGATCGCAGCTTTGAACAGATTTATATCCAAATCCTCTAAGAAGTGCAAGGAATTCTACGATATCCTAAGGAAGAACAAGAAGTTTGAGTGGACTGAGAAGCATGAAAATGCTTTAAGAGCCCTCAAAGATTACCTATCCTCAGCCCCGGCTTTGATGAAACCAGAAAAAGGCGATGTTCTATCCTTGTATTTGGCGGTATCCTCAAAAGCAGTAAGTGCGGTCCTTGTTAAGGATCATGAAGGTACACAACATCCTGTCTATTATGTAAGTAAAAGTTTACTTGATGCCGAATCCAGGTACTCACACCTTGAAAAGCTTATTCTTGCATTAATTATGGCATCTACTAAGTTAAGACATTATTTTGAAACCTATGTTATCATTGTTAAAACTAATTTTCCAATTAAGAATGTCCTCAGGAAACCAGAGATGTCAGGAAGGATGGTAAGTGGGCAGTGAAGCTAAGTGCATATGATATAAGATATGAGCCTAGGACAGCCATCAAATCCCAAGCATTAGCTGACTTTGTGGCTGATTTCAGTAGTGATTTACAAGAAGAAGCTGAGTTGGAAGTCCAGCAACTAGAAGAGACTAAGGATCCTTGGACACTCTATACTGATGGATCCTCAAATGTCAAGGGCACAGGGCTTGGAATACTACTAAAATCGCCACAGGGGGACATAATACCCCACTCTATAGCTTGTGAGTTCCAAACCACTAACAATGAGGCTGAGTATGAAGCCTTAATTGCTGGTTTGCAAATTGCAAAGCATATGGGGATCAGATATCTTGAGGTACATGTAGATTCTTTGTTAATTACAAACCACTTTAATGGATCATATGCTGTTAAAGGTGAAAAGCTAACCAAGTATTTGGAGATAGTCAAAAGTTTGGCACTCTCTTTTGTTTCCTTTAGTTTGTCACAGGTACCAAGGGAAGAAAATACAGAAGCTGATGCATTGGCTAACTTAGGATCCTCCTTGAAGATCCCGGAGGATATCAAGATTCCTATTATCCATATCCTGACCCCGGCTATCGAGGATCACGAGGCTATGGAGATAGGAAATGATTCTGCAATTACCCCTTGTAAAGATACTCAATCCCATTCAGGATCAGGATCATGGATCTCACCAATTATGAGATACTTACAACATGGAGAAATTCCTACAGGAGAAAACCCTAGGGCTTTCAAATCTAAGGTATCTCAATTCTCAATTATAAATAGTATGTTGTATAGACGATCTCTTGCAGGACCATACTTGAGATGCATTGAGGATCCTGAAGTCCAAGAAGTTTTAAAAGACTTCCATGAAGGAGATTGTGGAAACCATACTGGGGGCAGGGCATTATTCTCGAGGATCCTGAGGACAGGATACTACTGGCCAACCATGAAGAGAGATGCTGTGGAGTATGCTAAGAGATGTGATCCTTGTCAGAGACACAGCAATATCCTTCATCAACCAGCTGAATTATTGCATCCTATATCCTCCTCTTGGCCATTTATGAGATGGGGTATGGATATAGTTGGAAAGCTCCCTAAGGCACCTGGTGGAAAAGTATTCATGCTAGCTATGACTGATTACTTCTCCAAGTGGATAGAAGCTGAAGCTTTTGCCCAAGTCAGAGAAAAAGAAGTTATATCCTTCATTAAAAGAAATATTATAACTAGATTTGGAATTCCTTCTGAGATTATATGTGATAACGGTTCCCAATTTATTGGGGGCAGAACCACTAACTTTTGTGACAGTTGGGGGATTAGGATGATAACATCAACACCAGTCCACCCACAAGCTAATGGCCAAGCAGAATCATCTAACAAGATCATCATCAACAATTTGAAGAAGAAGCTTGGATCCAAGAAAGGGAAATGGGCAGAAGAACTACCCTATGTGCTTTGGGCTGATAGGACAACCCCTAAAAACGCTACTGGTCAAACACCATTCTCTTTGGTATTTGGGGCAGAATCAGTGATCCCAACAGAAATGGTGGTTCCAACTGCTAGAACAAGTACTCGTGATCCTGAGGAAAATAATGAAAACTTGGCTCAAGACCTGGATACTATTGAAGAAATCAGGGATATGGCTAGGATAAGGATGGCCAGTTTTCAGCAAAGAATGGCTGGTGCTTACAACAAAAATGTCAGGATCAGGAGGTTTCAAGTTGGAGACATGGTATTAAGGAAAGCATTTCAAAATACCACCAATCCTGCTGATGGAAAGTTAGCTCCAAAATGGGAAGGCCCTTATTTGATTGAAGCTGAAGCAGGAAAGGAGGCATATAGATTGCTAACCATGGAAGGTGATTTGCTACCAAGAGCTTGGAATGCTGTCCACTTGAAGAAATATTTCATGTGAGCAGGATCCTAATGGCAGAGATGATCCTCATGATAGGGATATCCTTAAAGGATCCTCGAAGTATTGGTGATCCTTACTTAGGTATTATCCTAAAATTGAACTATTTCGTTTCTTTATTTACTCATATAAGGATAAGGATCATGTATCCTTTATCCATCTCTCACGTGAGTTTGAGTTTTTTAAGTTCAGGTATCCTTAGCATAACATTGGTTATCCACTGAAGCAATCCGTCCTTTGGGTTTAACCCCAGTTATTCGGGCTTGACCCCAGTTCCGCCTGTAGCGCACGATGATCCTGGTATAGTTCAAGGCATTGGGACCAGTACTCGTTTTAGGGGCTGATAATTCCATTGTACTGGCTATGCTTAGGATCCTACGTATAATGGTAGACGTACCATACATCCATTCCTAAGGTTTCTAACGTTTTCACGTTAGCTAAGGTTTCTAACGTTTTCACGTTAGCTAAGGTTTTGGCATTTTCATGCCACTAAGTTTGGATAGTCGCCAGTTAGGGCCATACTCCAGTTTACATACGATCCTTGGGCTTGCCCCCAGTTATCCTTGGGCTTGTCCCCAGTTGTCCTTGGGCTTGTCCCCAGTTATCCTTGGGCTTGTCCCCAGTTGCTAACTCTTTTCTTATATTGGCTTAGTCCCAAGTTATGCTCTATTTCAGGTTCTTGAAGATAGGCAACTAGGGATCCTTGATCCTTACTTTATTCTAAGGTTTATCTTATAGTTATCCTTCTTAAGGTTAGGATCCTAACTTGGATCCTCAGGTATGATCCTTAACTATTTTTAATTCTATTCATTATTTATTTGAATAACCCTTATACTTGACAACTGAACTTGTGATTCTTAAACCATATCACTTTTTAGAACTTATCGGTTATTGGATATGTGATCCTTGATCATATCCTAAACTTTCTGGATATCTTTTCTAATTTTTCAAGGCTTGATAAGTATAAACAGAATGAACATTACAACAGTTGGAAAGTAACATATTGAAAAGGATAACAACACGAGATAAGCGACAAAAGGTTAAGTTTTTATTTATAAACAAAAGACTAACCCTTAAAAGGTTGTCAAAATTACCTACCCGAGCTTCTACCAGCAAAACGTGGCCCGTCCGCTGGGGTAGGTAAAGGGTGTCCATGATAATAAGTTCAAAGATAGTGCAGGAATATAAAGGCGGCAGGATCACAATGGCTTCATCCCCCAAACAGAGGATCCCTCCACCAATTGCAATCCTGCCTATTGTCCAAAGGATCATACATGACCCTTAATCCTAAAAACCTATTGTTTAGTACAACCCATCATTGTTCAGCAAAAAACATCATAACCAAAACAAACTATCAAACTTAAAAAATTGGGCTCCGGCTACGTCTAGAAATGTCCTTCATCGCCCAATCATGCAGCCTAAACCTTCGCTGCATTGTCACCTCCAGCTCCACTTGTTTCACCACCTTCACCTTTGCCTCCAGCTTCAATTGTCAGGATCTCTTCAACCTCCTCAGCCTCTTCATCGTCCAGTTCAGCCAGCCTTTCCTTCCAACCTTCAATATCCCAAGTGCTCTTGTCAAAAGCAGGATCCTGGGCTTCCAAGGCCATTTGAAGCTTGGTCTTGTACATTGTAATGGCGGCAGAGACTTTGGCATCTTCGGTGATCTCACTCTTCTCGTAGTCAACATTAACCAGCACCTTGGCCATCTGCTGTTTGGTATCCTGGACTTCCTTCTGAAGATCAGCAATTGTGAGATCCTTTAACACCGCAACCTGCTGGAGATCGGCAATCTTCCTATCCTGATCCTCAACGTGGCCAACATAGTCCTCAATCTCAGCGAATTTCTGTAAAAAGGATAAGGTCAGGATCAAGTAATCACCAGGATATACCAGCAGGATATGTCAACAGGATATACGAGCAAAGATAGTGATCCTCACATCATTAAAGTACTCAAGGAATTGATGACGGATCAGAGGCAGACCCTGCAGTTCCCCAGCTTCAGAGGCTTTTCTCTTCTTGATTGCCTTCCCTTTGAGGGGTGCCTTGGGGACCGAAGCTGTCGGACTGGTAGGAACTTTTCTCTTGGAGGATCTGACAGTGGTGAGATCAGCAACGTTAAACTTGGAAGCGGACTTGGTGGATTTTCCAGCACCTACACAATCAAAACAAGATAAGTATCTTTTCTTAATTCATGTTTCACTATTTATTTAAATTTTAAACAAGGATACTTACTTGACATTGTGACAGAGCCTGAGGATACCTCCTGTGAATCTTGGGTTGTTGTCTTGAAAGTTCTTGTCTCAGGATCAAGTCTCTTGAAAGCAAGGAGCCTTTCCTTAGCAGCAGGGGACAGTTTGAGGCGTGAAACAGTGATAGCTGCATAACAAGAAAGCAAAAATATAAGTTATCCTTACATCAAAAGAAAGTTCCTGGTGATCCTTCTCAGGATCCTCCATCCTACCATGGGTAGCCCATTTTTTAGGAAGATCCTTTCCATCCTGGATGGAATCTCTCTTGATGAAAAAGAAACGCCGTTTCCAATTAGCATCATTCTTGGTGGCTTTGAAGATCGGGTGTTCCTCGTCGGGTTTACGTTTAAATAGATAACGATGAGAACCAAAGGTGGTAAGATCATACAGTTCTCCTAGCTCTGCCATCCCTAGATCTATTCCCTCCTGATCAATGATCCTCTCAAGGGTGTACAAAACCCTCCAAATCATCGGCATGGCTTGGATATAAGAGATGCCGGTTAGGGAAAAGAAAGATTGGGTGAAGGCTGGAAAAGGATATGTATAGCCTATGGTGAAAGGAGTGACGGGGAAAGCAACCCATTTATCGGAGATATGATCGCTCAGGGCATTGGGGTCAAAAGGCCTAAATTCGGTGTTCGCCGGAAAGCAGTAGCGGATCCTATCTATCTGAGCATCATTGAAGCAGCAGCGTTCTTTAATAGAGTCTTCAATGATCCCCTGGCTTTTCGGAGGACTGTTCTTTGGGTGATCCTTGGCCGGTGAACTTCGGAGCAACATTTTCGAAGTGACGGAGATAAAGAAAGAAAAACAGAGTAAGAGAGGAAGAAAGAGGAGAAAGAAATACCTGGTTGATCGTCGACTGAGAATTTAAAGGGAGTTTCTTTCGAATTTGAATGCATGATGATCCTATCTATATCTCTATTTATAATTATGATTCTGCAGGATTGTCACTTCCGTGACGTCATGATCGCAACGGCTAGTTCAATTTTATCGGCTATATATCCGTTAGTTAGTTGCAGATAAGATCAAAGAAAATATAACTCGCTAATTTTACAAATTACTCCTTATATTTTGGGGGCAATTGTTAAGGGAGGATTTTCTAACAATTAGTGATCCTTACACGTTATCCTAATTAGTGATCCTTACTTCTGTGACAGGTGGTGATCCTCAGAAGAGCTCCAGGATCAGGATCATGGATCACTTTAAGGATCCTCGTACTAACGATTGTTTACTTATGTTTTGTACTATCTCGCAGGTATAACAAGCTTGACCAAGTCTTGGCGACATTCCTGGAGAATATTCCTAAACTATTCTGCACGTGCTTGACCAAAAATAGACGTTGTGGAGAACGTGGAGGCTTGGCACGAAAGTCGGATAGTTAGTTTAGGTGGTTATTTCTATTTTAAAAAGGGAGTAACGAGCTAGTAAAAAAAACACTTAGTCATTTTATCAGTTACACACACTCGTACAAACGCTCATACAAGTTCTCGTTCAAACACTTAGCAATTTCATACACTTTTTACACACTCCACTGTAGTGATCCTTGTACCTAGCTCGTTACTATCCGAAGTTGTAAACATTTATTCATTTATTTGAGCTTGGTGATCGGTAGTTTCCATCACCCGGGGTTTTTTGTGCCGGAGATCAACTCTTGATCAAGGGCTTTTTCCCCGTATAAACCCTTGTGTTGTTTGTGCAATTTTACATTAAAGTGATCCTCATCATTGTTACACATTTTAAGCATCATACCCCGTAATCTAGAGTTTGGTTGCAATATCCTCATCTGATTTTTTGACCAAAACAATCATCCTCTTCGATAGACGGTCTATCGATTTGTTTCAGTTCTGAACATCCAAAATCAGCAGATAATGAAATCGCAGAAGGAGTTGGTGAATAAGAATAGATCGATTTTTGATTACTTGTTGGATTTTCGAATACGATTTTGAATAAGAATCTTACGGTATGATTGTTAGTTTTTGTTTGCTGATCATCAGGGGTTTTTGATCTCGTAATGGGCGATTTTAACCTTGGCGGTTTCATATATATATTTTTATTTGATTAATTTAATAGTTAAGCACGGGGTTTAAATGAGATGATCTGACGGTTGTGGTTATAACCGGCCTCTATATATATAGGGAGAGGATCATGAGAAAACTATATATAAATGAGAAAACTAACTAAAAAAACCTAAAAAAACTAAAAAACATACCAAATTTTTTTTACAATTTTTTATAAAAAAATCGCTAGTTTTTTATATTTAAAAAAAAATCAATTTTTTTTGTTGTACTGCATATGTGCATTATTTGTGTACTACACATGTGCACTATATCCGTAATAGTGCACATGTGCAATACAACAACAAAAAAAAATATTTTTATTTTTTTAAATTTTTTTCCATGCATAAAAACTTACGATTTTTTTATAAAAATTTAAAAAAAAATTGTATGTTTTTTAGGCGTTTTAGGTTAGTTTTTTTGTTTTCTCATTTAAACTAGTTTTCTCATGATCCATCCTATATATATATATATATATATATATATATATATATTATATGTGTGTGTGTGTGAACACAACAAAATAAACTCACCCAACACCACCCAAAACCTAAACACCTACCCCCACCCCACCCCAACACAACACAACACAAAAACCTAAACCCCCCCCCCCCCCCCACACACACACACACACACCAACCCCCACCCTAAAAAAAAGCACCATACCTCACCAAAAAAAACCTACAAAAACTTACCTCCCCCACCCAAAAAACCTACAAAACCTAACCCCCACCCACCTTACCCAAGCTAAATGTTAAAAACTAAACCATAAAGTTAAACACCTCAGCTCTAAAAATTGTGAGAATGAATGGAAAAAAACCTTGAGAACTTGGTCAAAAACAATTCATATTCGATTTTTTTACACTTGTCATTATTATTGGAATACAATGTTCTACACCTTTAAATTTACGTGAATTTGTAAAATAAAGAAAATTTTCACATGTGTAAGTTTGTCATTTACACGTGTAAATTTATTATATTTTCACATGTGTAAAAAATCTAATAAGAGTAATTTTGAGAGAAAAAATGGATTATTTGATGTTGTAAATTCTTTTTTTGAAGTTGTATTTTAATTACATTGAGGTTTGTATTAAAAAATGGTTTTGATTGGTTTTTTTCATTTGTTTTCACGGTTCTCGCAATATTTAGTGTTTTCAAGATAACACTAAACTAAACCAAATTTAGCTCCTTGAGTCCATATTATCGGGTATAGGTCTACATTTAGGCGGCCTCATCATTTTGAGTCACTCTTTGGAAATAGATATTTGATTAGTTTTTTTTGCAGGGGCAAAGTATAGTGGGTGCCCGGGGTGCACCCGCCCACCCCAATGTTTTGGTTAGAAGTGTATGAGTTTCGATTTTTCGTCCGAAAATTTTAAAATTATATAGGATCGCCCCCCCCCCCCCCCCTGATTATTTTTCTTAAATTGTATATCCTAAATGGTTATGAACTTTGTATATAAATGATGGGTAGTTTGGTAAATATACACTTTGTTTTATTTGAAACTATTATTATTTGACCCAACTTGAATTGAATAGCCAACCCGATCCGATCCGACACGAAACATAACGAGAGGAAAAAAAATTGGGTCCCGTCGCTTTACACCCCCTCGAAACTTTTGGTCAAGCTCTACCACTGTTTTTTTTTTTTGGACCTTCAATGTAATGCGTTTGATTCATGTTTTGTTAAGACATGCACAATCTAAAAAACTAGATGAATAATCTTTAGTTTTCATTACTATATATGTAGTAATATTATATTATTTCTTCAAAAACAAATTTTTAAAAAAATGCTTAAAATATACGGTAGTATTTGTTTAGTTGTCAAAACAAAATTAAGAAATACTACAAATATGTCACTACTTCTACTAATCATATATTCTTTTAATGAAAGTAGATTTAGCAACTATATTATTTATACCAATGAAAAAGACTTTGGACACAAAAAAATTATATGTCTATGACACTTTTGATGTCATGTCCATTTTCAAATAGTTTGGGTCCTTTTAATAGATCCTTTTTCACGTGGATTGGGCCTGAAGGCTAACACGTCTCTTTTACTTATTAATCTAGAGTATATCATTATCATCTTTCTATACTAATAAATGAAAATCTTTTTTAGACACGTATCACTTTCTAGTGTTTTTTTTTACATTATTTTTTATTTATCTCTCGTATTAAATAATAATAACAATAATAATAATAATTTTAAACAAAATATTAGATAAGAATAAATATTTGTTTTCAATAAATAATTTAAAACAAAAATTTTGATAATGATAGACGTTTGTTTTTATTATGATCATATTAAATAATAATAATAATAGTAGTAGTAGTTTTAAACAAAAAATAAGATAAGAATATATACGAGTAATTTTATTATGATCATAATAAATAATAATAATTTTAAACAAAAAAATAGATAAGAATAAATATTTGCTTTTCTATAAAGAATTTTAAACAAAAACTTCGAAAAGGATAAACGTTTGTTTTTATTATGAGCAGATACGTATACTTTGGTGTTCGGTGATTAAAATTATGTTAAATTAGGAATCAAAGGTTCCCGTTTGGTATATACTTAATAAGTGTATTATTGTTTTTTTTCACTAGAATTAAATAATTATTTTAGGTCGGACATATACTTCTATCAAATTGTAAATGTTTTTATACGCATCACTATAGTCTATAATGGTTTGGACTCACCATTATAATCGCACAATTATTTCAAATGTCAAATCTAGAGAACTTAGTTTCACATTTGTAATGTTAGACGTACTGTTATAATTGGTTTAAACCCATCATTTATCGCACATTGCATCAACGTGTAGAAAGAACACCGCTTTTAAATATAACAATTCTATATTCCATTCAAAGAGAATTTAGTTCTCGGAGATTTTATGGTATAATTCATAAAAAGTTTATGAAATATATAAAAACGTGATGATAGATCTCCACCATTTTGTACCGTAAACTTCGTTGAATACAAATTTGAGACGATTGTTTTATGAATGAAATAAACAAATAAGAATGAAGGTGCATAAAACTAACTAAAATAATTGTATCTCATAATTTGAACATATCATGAAAATAGGAATCAACCCCATGTAACATATGTTTTTCAACCTAATAATAAATAAAAAACAAAGTAAAATGTTATAATAAGTAAATAGTACATCAAAATTTATTTTTAAAAGATAAATCTTAACAACTGTATGTGTTAACATATAACATCATATTTTATTAATATATGATTTTTTTAAGATATATCTTTCTTATTATTTATTATATAAATTACATTTATGCAAAATTTAAAGAAAAAAACAAAGTAAAATATTATAATAAGTAAATAATACATCAATGTTCAATTTTAGAAGATAAATCTTGACGACTGTTTGTATTAACATATGACATTATATTTTATTTAACCCGTGCAATATACGAGTGTTTTCAAAGATATATCCTTTTTATTATTTAGAGTAGACTGTCATTTTGGTCCCTGAGGTTTGGTCACTTTTGTCACTTTAATCCAAAACTCAAACCTTTTACATATGGGTCCCTGTGGTTTCAGTTTTATTGTCATTTTGGTCCAAAAGTGAAATCAGCTCAGATTTTCAAAAAAAAAACCTTGGTTTTTGTCTTTTTCCTCAGATTACTGAAGGGCATTTTAGTCATTACTTAACAAATTTTTAATTAAAGTAATAAAATAAAATCTATCTCATCTTCCTTACTCTGCTAGAACCACCTCCACCCAATTCTCTCTCTCTCTCTCTCTCACATCAACCATCGTTCCCCATCACAACCACCGTCGTGCACCACCACTGCCATCTCCATTCACCACCACAAGATAAGGAGGGGGATTCCACCAGACCAGCAGAGGTTGATTTTCGCTGGGAAGCAGCTCGAGGATGGGTGTACTCTTGCGGATTACAACATTCAAAAGGGAGGACTCTTGCTGATTACAATATCCGGAAGGAGTCTACCCTGCATCTTGCGCTTCGTCTTCGTGGCGGGTATTATAAATTGTACATGATGCTGATGATTTAGGATTTTAGGGTTTGATTGATATCTTCAATTTGGGATTTTTAGATCCAGTTATGTATTCTTACGATCTGAATTGCATAATCTAAGGAACTTTGATTTAATTCTGTTATGAAATTTATCTAGAGTTCTATTGTTGATGTTTACAATTTTGATTTGGACTTTAAAGTGTGACAGTTGAAATTGTTATGTTGAAGTTGAAAGCTTTGAGATCAAATTGATCTAGAAGTACTTGAATGAATTGTAACCTTGAATGGATAGTGCTTCTGGTCTGTGTGACTTTTAATAATTCAATTGGATTGTAGAGTTTTAAGTTTTGGGGATGGTTTTCATTTTCGAACTCTTAGATTTGTTATCAAAATGTGAAGTTGATTATATTCATAGCTGTCTTTCTTCTTGTTGGCTGTTAAAGTCAGGTTTTGAGGTTTATGACAAATTTCGCACAACTCATCTGATCTGGTTATAGCAGAGCCTCTATTAGATTAGGGTTTAATTTGGGAAGGAAAAATGATATAGAATTTTATTTTATTACTTTAATTAAAAATTTATTATAATAAAACTTGTAATGACCAAAATGCCCTTCACTAAACTGAGGAAAAGGACAAAAAACCAAGTTTTTTTTTGTGAAATCTGGCTAATTTCACTTTTGGACCAAAATAGCAATAAAACTGAAACCACATGGACCCAGATTTAAAAAGTTTGAGTTTTGGACTAAAGTGGCAAAAGTGACCAAACCACAGGGACCAAAATGACAGTTTACTCTATTATTTATTATAAAATACATTTATACAACCCCTGTAATAGACGGGTTCTAATCTAGTTATTTAAATACACAAAAATCAAAGAGAAAGGAGATGCAATCTTTATTATTTCATCTAATCTAATTTCAGTTTTCAATAGTGTAAGATTGCTTTAAAGAACACATCAAAGATTTTTCAAGAGTTTTTACTAGCATAAACTACTTTCCAAATACATTCAAACGGTCAACTATTTGATTTTACTCTAATATCGAAAACACAAAATAAATAAATAAATAAATAAGTTTTTGAGTTTTCATGTCTAACTCATTTAACAAACATGTGGTATCCGAGTTAACTTGTTTAAATAGGCTAGACATTAAATAGGCTAGCCCGTTTATTAAATATACAACACGGTTGACCTATTTAACCAGATTAACCACACGGGTCTTATTCTGATTGACATGTTAAATCCTTTTAAGTAAACATGTCAAGCCGTTTAAGCATAAATAAGAAAGTAAAAAAATGACTGTAACGTAACACATTTACAACGTTTGACCCTTTAATCAGTTTATACGTTGTTGATTACATCCCTAAATCCATTTAACTCGTTTAGATAATTGCCTTATACGAGCCGTGTTCAAGTTTCCCAATTTTAAGTAAGTTTAGCCGAAAGTTGAAGTGTCCGCGCAAATATATACATATGTCATGTTCGAGCTCTCCAATTTAACTCGTTAGCCCTACATGATTGACACCAAGGTCCATGTTAACCATAGTCAAAAGTTTCTATTAACACACGTATCTAATGTTGTTACTTTCTTGCATCTTAACTTCATCTATTAAAAAAGTTCTAGTTACGCAACTAGTTAAATCGAATAGCTTATATTATAAAGAAATATTGGATTTTAATAATCTCAACTATTCGTCGTTCGCCATCAACGGTTCCAACTTCAAAAATAACAATTGGCAGTCCCAACTATTAACATATTGGCCTCCAATGGACCCTGACTAACAGAACCCTAACGTTGTTAGTCTCCGGTTGCCAGAAAAACGTTTTTGGCCGAAAAACTCAACATTTTCGTCCCAAACCTCTTTGTAACCTTATTAAGGACATTTAGGAACTTTTTTCTAGTAAAAGCCTCAATTATTGAAGTCGCCGGAAAACTCCTTTTTGGCCGGAAAACTCAACTTTTTGGCCTGAAAACTCAACATTTTCGTCCCAAACCTCTTTGTAACCTTAGATCGAACCTTTAGAAACATTTTTCTAGCCAAAAACGCTTTTCCGACGAACAGAGACTAACGAAGTTAGTGTTCTGTTAGTCAGTGTCCATTGGTGGCCAATAAATTAATAGTTGGGACTTCCAGTGGTTATTTTTGAAGTTAGAACTGTTGGCGAACAACGGCGAATAGTTAGTGTTATTAAAATCCAATATTCCTGTTATAAAACCATAACTATTTGCTTATCATGAAAAAAAACAAAGAAAGTAAAACTAGAGGCCTAAAATCGCCACACTTGTGTACTAATCTTTTAGAAGGAACAAGAGCCAATTACCTTATCCTATCTCCCTCCTTGTTTCCTAATTTCATGCGTCTTCATCTCCTCCTACTACTGCGTTACCTTATCCTATCCTCCCTCCCCCATTTCTTCTTTTTCTTCTTATTATTATAACTTATAATATCTATCTCATCCTCTCACTCACACACTCTTTCTCCTCCTACCTCTTCTGCATTCCCCTGCTTCTCTTTATTCCATCCATCAATAAATTCTACTTCAATTAAGTTGCCTTACTCCATTAATTCGATTGCGGTTATTCGTTTGGTTATTTGTCGGGTGTCGTTGAATCGCTGAATTGCTAATTCGGATGGCTCCGAAAGCTAGCAAAGGAAAACCACATAAACCAAAGGGAGAGAAGAAGAAGAAGGAAGAGAAAGGTATGTTTATCGAAATTAAGCTTCGCGTATGTTTGAATTGCGAATCGCATTCGAATTATAAACGAATTCAATCGAATTCAAAAGTTGTGACCGTTTGTAAGTTTGCTCATCAATGAAGCAACAATGGCAGATGTTTTTTTTTAAAAGCTACTAGATTTTCTAGGATAAATACGGTACAACATGTTTTTTTAACAGTTACTAGATTTTCTAGGATAAATACGATACACATGTACTTTTAACTACTTAGTTGTAACACTTAATTCCTAGGATGTCCCTTTACTGTATTCGAATTGAAAATTTGTGATATCTTTAATTAAGAATTTAAGTTGAAGCTGTGGTCGTTATGTATTGTTTTTTTAATATTATTTGTTATAATATAATTTAGAACATACATACTAAAATTGTGAGTTCTGGTATTAACTATATTGACCATAAAATATGCCTACATTTTATTTACGTGTAGCGATTATTATTCACGTGAGATATGCGTGATTAATAATTTTTTCTTTATTTTGAAAAATGTTTTTTCAATGATTTTTATTTTTTTGTTACAGTATTACCGGCGGTTATAGAAATCAGTGTGGAAACGCCTGAAGAATCTCAAGTGACGTTAAAGGTAAATGAGTTGTAAAGTTGTGTATATGTGTGTGGTTGTGATGACATTAGGACTAAGTTTGGTGACGGGTCAAAAAAACTTTTGTAACAAGATACCAAGTAAAGCTATTGAGCTAAGATGAATTGTTTGACCTTTTTTTTATGTTTGACGATAGGGAATATCGACGGACAAGATCTTAGATGTTCGGAAGCTTTTAGCAGTCCATGTGGAAGCGTGTCACTTGACCAACTATTCTTTGTCACACGAGGTATGTCAAAATAAACGTAACTAGTTTTAAATTTGAGAAGTTCGACTAAATACTTATGGTTATAATGTTGCAAGAGAAAATAAAGAAGTGAGACGTCTAAATGAACTCAATTTGTTAGTATATTCAATATATAAAAGCTAAATAAGTGGAATACGTTGATGAATTTTAAAAAAGATGGTATCCTTATTTTGACGTAGCGTTATTATCGTATTTAATATGTTAAAGTTATTGAGAAACATCAAGTACCAAAACAGGAAATCAAGTGGTCCCGATGCCGAAGCATTACAAAAAGTCATGGTGTGGCTTCGAAGTAGGTTTTGAGACAGGGCCTGGAAAATTTTTTCTTACAAGTAATATTTGGAGTACAATCATTTAATATAAAGTCAGGAAATTTAAGTCGTTATTTTTTAAATTAATTTAAAATAAAACATGCTACGCCGTGAGGGTTCGTGAAACCATTCTACAAGTAAAGTTTATAAGTTTTGTTTCCAATTTGTTTTTTACAAAATAACAATATTTTAAAATAATAATAATCACTATAAAAACACCAACAAACAATGTTTTTTTTTTACAAAATAACAATATTTAAAAATAATAATAATCATTATAAAAACACCAACCAACAATAATAACAATAATAGTATTTTAAAACTATAGTTGAATGAATTTATATCTTTATTATGTTGAACTAAAAAACAAGAATTTTTGTATAACGTTGATAATTTTAGTTTTTTTTTAATATCTATAAACTTTTGACCATTAATTAAAGCTTATTATGTTTATTTTTACAAACTTTCCTAGAAACATTAACCTTTTATAATAATAATCATCATCATAAAAACATCAATAAAAAACAACAACAACAACAAGAATATCTTTCTTGCTATACTAATTAAAGAAAACATTTTTGGATACGTGTCATTCCCTTTTGCCTTATCACTGTTATTTTTCCGTCTCTCTCTTCCATTTAATATTTCTTCTATCATCTATTTAATATTTTATTGATTTAATTCCGTGTAATACACTTATTTTTAACCTAATGATAAATAAAAAATATTTTAAAATGTTATAATAAATAAATAGAACTACAAAATTAAATTTTCAAAAATATGTCTTAATGACTGTATTGTTAACCAAATATATTTATTTATTCTTGGTTTTTTTAAGATATATTTTTATTACTTAATATATAAATTTACATTTATTTAACCTGTGTAACATAGGTGGTTCTAAATTATTTTTTTATATTTGTAAAAAAAAATAGTTGTATGAATCTCTAATAAATTATTTTCTATTAAAAATACATTTTTTAAAAAACCTTTTCAATTTTAATTTTGTTAAAAATATTTATAAACTTTTGATAATTATTTAAAACTTTGACAATACGACTACTTTTTTATAAACTCTTGTTTAAAAAAAACTTTATCTATTTATAAACTTTTGATAATTATTTAACACTTTGACAATATGGCTACTTTTTTTATAAACTCTTGTTAAAAAAAATAAAAATAAATAAATAAATAAAAATAAAAAAAAACCCCTTTATCCATTCAAGAACAATATAGTGGCAAGTGATGAGGGTGAACCACTCATCCTCTTAGCGCATCACCGCCACAACTTTTGGAAATAGAATTGTTTAAATTGTTCCCGATTAGAATACTTATGCTTCTTGTAACATTGGTCCCGATGCATGTAGTGTTAAAATTGGTTTTTATTTATTTAAATAAGACAAAACACATGTCATATTAATGTACACGTCGGAAGTACAATAGTACATATCATATTTTCAAAAGAAAATAAATAAATAAATAAATAAATAATATATAAAACCGACCTAAAGAGGTAAAAGAAAATTGGTTAGTCCCCATAGTGTACATTTGTTTGACGCTATATAGTTGGTGGTTTCAATGCTGCAAAATTTTGGAAGCGATAAACTGGTACCAATTACAAACCTTGGTCATAAATGTAGTTAAATATGTGTACTTTAACTTTGAAAACATATATCCTATAACCTAACCTAGTAATCCAATGAAACACCCCCACAAAAAATATGTTCAAATCCTTTTACAAGTATAATAAGATAGCTATATTAAAAGATGGTTGGGATGCAACTTATCTGTTTATTTGTCATTCTATTGTAAGTTTTCTAGTTTACACTAATGCGAAATTTTTAAAAATAAAAAAAATTCCTCAAAAATATTTAAATTGATCCGAGTTTGATAAAGGGTCATCTTATCCTCACATCCTAAAAATCTTATTCGCACACTCGTATAACTATATCTCTGTCTCTTTTATAATCAAAACCAATAATGGTAAAATATACGTATTTTATTAAATATACCAATGATATTAATCTTTCAGAAAATATATACTAAAATATACAAATATACCTATATATATATATAGGGATGAGTTAAAATGAGAACCACTACGAGTTGTGAGAACCGTGAGAACTTTTTGATCCGGCGCGAGTTGGGTCAAAAAAAATTTGTACAAACGTAGATGAAAACATTATAAAGACATATGTAAAAAAATTAAAAAAATAGTTGTCGAGTCGTTAGTTTTGACTGATTCAAGTTTTTTTTACGCCTTGATAAAAAATAGTTATCTGCTGTAAAATTTTACGACAGCACGTAAAAAAAACTTGTATCAGTCAAAACTAACGCCTCGATATTTTTTTTTACTTTTTTTACAGATGTGTTTATAATGTTTCTATCTACGTTGTGCAAAAATTTTTTGACCTAACTCGCGCCGGATAAAAAAGTTCTCACGGTTCTCACAACTTGTAGTGGTTTTCATTTGAACCAAATCATATATATATATATATATATATATATATATATATATATATATATATAGAATATACGGAGAATATAAATTAGATAATTTTACACAGTTTTTAACTAATAAAATTTTTAAACATATTATTGATTTTTAGACCAACTTTTACACGATTTTAAAATAATCATAAATTTTCCATACATTATTTTTTTTTTAAATTACACCATAAAAACAAACATTTACTATCTTTTATTTTAGTATGGTAATTGCTATACTTCTATTTTCACTTTAAAAATATAACATTTAAGTGAACCCATATAATAATAATAATATTATTATTATTTAAAAGAAAACAAATAAAAGTTTTCTTCTATTAAAATTATTTTTATTAGACCATGTGTAGTGGAAGGGGAAGATAATGCCCCCACCCTAGGGCATTTTACGCCATGTGACGGTCCAGTCAGCAAAGTGTCATTATTGGGCGTTTTCTAAAATGGGTGTAGTAGGGATGGGGCATTATTGGGGCATTAAATAAAATAACAAAAGCTGAGATGAAATATGATTGGACAAGGATTATTGGGCAAGGCATGTTTAAAAAAACGCAAAGGAGGCTTTTTTTGAATTTTTTTTTTTTTTAAATAACGCCCTATGTAATGGTAAATGAACGTTTTTGAACGTTTTTTTTTTTAATTTAAAAAAAAAACGCCTCACTACACATTTTCTTATACATATATTTTTTTGACACATAAAGTTGTTTGACAAATGACAGGTGCGTGGACCAAGGCTAAAAGATACCGTTGAAATCGCCTCTCTAAAACCGTGCCACTTAACCGTCGTCGAAGGTAAACTTCCAACTTTAACTTTCCAAGGACCAAACTAACAACTTTCAAAACTTAAAGGACTAAAACAAAACACATCATCATACTTTCAAAGCAGAAAATTACACCGACGATCTCGCCGTCGCACACGTCAGGCGGTTACTGGATATCGTCGCCTGCACCACCGCGTTCGGCGGTTCAACCACCACTCCGAAGGCCACCGCAACCAGTAAACCGGCGGCGAACAGATCTGGTTCGAGCGATGAAGAGTCCGGTCAAGAGAAGAAGTCGAAAACGGAAGGTGTTATCGGTTCCGATTCGTCGGAGAAAGGAGATCCGATGGCGGAGATCTATCCGCCGCCGCGGCTCGGACAGTTTTATGATTTCTTCTCATTCTCGCATCTAACGCCTCCGATTCAGTGTATGTTGTTATGAATTTGTGTTTTGTAAATTAGGTTTTCCGTACAGTTGAGTTTTGGTCAAATCGGTTGTAAATTTGTGTGTTTGTGTTGCAGATATTAGGAGATCTGCTCGTCCTTTCCTTGAAGATAAAACGGATGATGATTTCTTTCAAATTGATGTGAGAATTTCGTTGTATTTTGTTTGCATGTTATCAAAAACCAGTGTTGTTAATTTTGTTCAAAATCAGTCAAATTTCGGTCAAAATTGGTCAAAATCTTTTGAAGCGTTTGAAAAATTAAAGTTATTAATCCAATCAGGTTTGAAAAATTAGAAAAAGTTTAAAATACAATAGTCCTAACGTGCGATGCGTACGCGAGTAAAACCATAGTGCGCATAATTATGAATATGACATGGGTGATTAGGGTTTACTCATGCATGATTTTGTTGTTTTTTGGTGACCACATGCGTGATTATAGTCACCATGCGTGATTATGGTTTTTGTTCATTCGTGATTATGGTTTTTTGTTCATTCGTGATTATGATTTTTATTCATTCGTGATTATGATTTTTACAACCATGATCAAAATGTATGTTACATCATTACTTTTGTGTTCCTGAGTTTAATAAATGAAAGAAAAGAAGAGAAAACAAAAGAAAAGAAACAAAACGAAACGAAAGATTTTATGTGTTCCCGAGTTGAAATGAAGAAAAAAGAAGGTTACAGTTATACAACTATGCTCTTTAAGAATTTTTATTCGTATTAAGTGGAATGGTATAAACGGTAAATTGCAAAACATTATATATGTATTTGATTACCGTCTCTTCAAATCCCTTCATTTTGGGAAGGAAGTGAGAAGGGAAGATTATTAAAAATCTTTATTTCTGTTCCTTCTACTTCCTTTCGTTAAAAAACTCAGGAACACAAATCTTGTCTGGTTTCCTTTCACTTCTCTCTTTAAAAAGGACTCGGGAACCCAGCATTTGACCCATTAAACCGAGTTTTATCCATGTCTAATTGCTTCATTTGCAGGTACGTGTTTGTAGCGGGAAGCCTATGACAATTGTTGCGTCTAGAAAAGGATTTTATCCTGCTGGAAAGCGAAATTTATGTAGTCATTCTTTAGTTGGTCTATTGCAGCAGATAAGTAGGACCTTTGATAGTGTGAGTATACATGATCCCAAATTTCAACTGTTTCAAGATTAGTTTTGTTAATCGTTTTACAAATGTCAACTGCAGGCATACAAAGCTCTCATGAAAGCGTTCATCGAGCACAATAAAGTAAGTTCTGTTACTAATCACTTTAGCACCAAATTTCAAGTGAAAATTTATCAAAATGTATGTTTTTGTCTCAGTTTGGAAACCTTCCTTATGGTTTTCGAGCAAACACATGGGCCGTACCGCCAGTTGTTGCCGACAACCCATCTCTTTTTCCACCACTTCCCGTAGAAGACGAAAACTGGGGTGGAAACGGTGGTGGACAAGGACGAGACGGTAAACACGATCACAGACCGTGGGCAAAAGAGTTTGCCATTTTAGCCGCAATGCCTTGTAAAACTCAAGAAGAACGACAAATTAGGGATAGAAAAGCGTTTCTACTTCACTGCCTGTTTGTTGACGTTTCGGTTTTAAAAGCAGTGTCCGCCATTAAGAATCTTGCAGAGAGTAGCAACCGTTGTTCATCTGATTCCGCTGATTCAATTTTACATGAGGAGAGAGTTGGAGATTTGGTTATTAGAGTTACGAGAGATGTGGCGGATGCAAGCACGAAGATTGACGGTAAAAACGACGGGAGTCGTGTTCTTGGATTGTCACATGAGGAACTTGCTAAACGAAACTTGCTTAAAGGTGTAACCGCAGACGAGAGCGCAACCGTTCATGTTAGTATTTTAAATTATTTGTTTGTGTTTCCTTTTTTTTGCTTTTTTGTTTTTGTTTCTGAATAATGCTAGCGCTATCATGCAGGATACTTCTACTCTAGGTATAGTGGTTGTTAGACATTGTGGTTATACGGCGGTTGTTAAAGTTGAAGCCGAGGTAAACTGGGTTGGAAAACCGGTCCCTCAGGATATCGACATCGAGGACCAACCCGAAGGAGGTGCTGGTGCTTTGAATGTCAACAGGTCAGTCAAAAAGGCCAACGTGTCACAAATTATAAACTTTATTTTTTAGACAAAAGTAGGAGTGTAAACGAACCGAACGTTCAGCAAACAGTTCGTGAACCATTTGAGGGGAAGTTCATTCAATAAATGAACAAACACGAACAAGAAATTTGTTCCATAAGCTAAACAAACGAACATGAACAGAGGTTGGGTTCTTTCATTAATGTTCGCTCTTTTATGTTCATTTGTGTTCGTTCATTTAAAAGTTTTTTTATGGTATATTTTTATTTTAATGGCTTTAATTTTTAAAATTTGAATCCATAGTTATAATACACACCACTGCCAACATTTCTCATTTGATCATTTTGTGTTAACTATATGTAGTAATTTATTCATTTTTGGTGGATTCTTTGTAATCGTAATCATTCTGATAAAAAACGCAGATTGTATTTTTAAATGAATATATTTAACATTCGTTTGTTTTCATTTATGTTCATTAACATTTGTTTGTTTTCGTTTGCGTTCATCTACATTGGGTAACTGTTCATGAACATGCTCATTTCCTTGATTAACGAACACGAACAAGAAATCTCGTTTGGTAAGCGTTCGTGAACCGTTGATGAACATGTCCATTCCTTATTGAACGAATACGAACAAGGCGTAATTTGTGTTCGTTCGATTCGTTTACAGCCCTAGACAAAAGGATGAAAATGGAACTTGCTATCATGATGATTTCTCACTTTTTACTAATTAGTTTTTCTTACCGTTTATTAGTTTGAGAATGCTATTACACAAGTCATCCACGTCATCACCATCCGGTTCCGATGATTTACACTCCGCTAAGGTCTTGGTCAACAAAGTATTGTCGGAAAGTTTGCAGAAAATGGGGGAAGAAGAATCTAAAAACACGAAATCTATCAGATGGGAGCTTGGAGCATGTTGGGTGCAACATTTACAGAACCAAGCTTCAGGGAAATCCGATTCTAAAAGCGCAGCCGAAGCTAAGTCTGAACCAGCGGTCAAGGGTCTCGGTAAGGGATTACTGAAGGAAATTAAGAAAAAGTCGGATGATAAAAGCGGTAAACTTGAACAAGAGGTTAATAAATCAGATGATAGTGGCAACAAAGAGTTGGATGAAGAAAAGGAAACGATGTGGCGAAGTTTGCTTTCTGAAGCAGCGTATTCGCAACTTAAAGAATCAGATACTGGTCTCCACCTTAAGGTTTGCTTTCTACCATAGTTTTTTAAACATTTTCTAGAGTCATATGTAATTTTCGTCCCTGAGGTTTGGCTAGTTTTGCCACTTTCGTCCAAAGGTTTGTTTTTCGCATCTGGATCCTAAAAGTTTGAAATCTTGCCATATTCCATTTTTCTCTGTTAAGAGGTATTTTCGTTCTTATTGTTAACTAAAAGGGCAATTCGGGCTTCTTCTCTTTATGTACCAAGCATTTAGCATAATGTGCAAGTATTCAAAAAGACGGAAATACCCTGACTTAACAGAGAAAAAATGGATGGAGTTAACGAGCTGGATGAAAATGGCAAGATTTCAAACCTTTTGGATCCATATACGAAAAAACAAACCTTTGGACGAAAGTCGCAAAACTGGCCAAACCTCAGGGACAAAAATGGCATTTTACTCTTTTCTAAATAAATAATAATTGGTTAGTTTGTTTGAAATACCTCTAATTTCATGTGTGTTCGCAGACACCCGATGAGTTGATTGAGATGGCACATAAGTACTATGACGATACCGCACTCCCGAAGCTGGTTAGTTTGTTTAAAATCACCGACATTATCTTGTGTATGAATTCTTCTTCGCATCAAGTGCGTGACTGATGGTTGCGTTTTCCTCTTTTGTTAGGTCGCTGATTTTGGATCTCTTGAACTTTCACCTGTCGATGGGCGAACACTGACCGATTTCATGCATACACGAGGTTTGCAGATGTGCTCTTTGGGCCGAGTGGTAATTCTAATCTTCCTTTAAGACCATTTGTTAGGTCAAACTGTTGACTTTGGTTTTCATGATTGTATTCCTGTACGAAGTTACAAACATGTATCGGTTTTGTCGTGTCTGTTTTACCAGGTTGAGCTTGCAGACAAGCTCCCTCACGTTCAATCACTATGTATACACGAAATGGTTGTTCGATCTTACAAGCATATCTTGCAAGCAGTTGTAGCTGCAGTCGATAACGTTTCCGATCTAGCTGGATCAATAGCATCATGCTTAAATCTATTGCTAGGAACACCCGTTGCTAACGACGATGACTTAAAATGGAAGTGGGTTGAATGCTTCTTGTCCAAAAGATTCGCATACCAGTTGAAAAACGAAAGTCGTACCGATCTTCGTAAGTTTTCCATTCTTCGAGGACTTTGCCACAAGGTATGTCACAGTTTTAAGTGAATTAAATTTTAATTTTCATATATTGATAGTATGATATATAAGTTTAATAAAGCGTATACCACCAGGTTGGTCTTGAGCTTGTTCCGAGGGACTATGATATGGATTCGGCATCTCCTTTCTCAAAGGCGGATATTATTAGCATGGTTCCTATATATAAGGTCAAACATACAATATTGTCAATATGTTAATTTCTATCGCTAACTGTGTATTTTAACATGAACTAAGAATTTACAACAGATGTTAAAATATTTGAACTATTTTCGTGCAGCATGTTGCATGCTCCTCGGCCGATGGACGTACACTTTTGGAGTCGTCTAAAACATCATTGGATAAAGGCAAACTAGAGGACGCGGTCAACTACGGAACCAAGGTAACATAATCTCTTGAATTTTGATATAATAACTAGATTGTTTCCATAGGCCACGCGTTGCGGCGGCGACGCCTTAGTTGTTTATAGGTTGCGGCACGTTATGTGATGCATTAACCATATAAAAACGCGTGTTTTGACGTATGCGATATAACTCAGTGTAACCTATACAAGCATTGCGGTTACAGTGTACAGTGATGACATTAACGTATGATGCCCGCACGTGACATTACGCGTTTTTGACTTTGTTACGCACGTTACATTCATGACATTAACATTCGTTAGACATTAATTAAAAAAAGAGTATGTCTTGGTCATTGCGGTGTAAAGTTGTAAAAGTAATTTAGACATCGGTGTAACGTCGTAAAAATAATTTAGACAGTGGTGTAACATCATAAAAGGAATTTAGATAAAAAAAAAAGTATAATAATGTGCCTCACGTTACGGTGTAAAGTCGTAAAAGTAATTTGAATAAAATGAGATGTCAAGTTATTAAGTAGAAAAGGATGGCGGGTCAAAGTTGTCAGTTATCAAAAGTTAGAAGTGAATGTGTGAAGTGAAAAAAGCAAAAGGGTTAATAGCGTTTCATGTCATTTATCAAAAGTCATAAAGGTAATTTTAATAAAATGAGATGTCAAGTTAAAGATGAGGGTTAATAGTGTTTCATGTCAAAAGTTTGAGGGTGTGAAGTGAAAAAAGCAAAAGTTTTAAGATGAAAAATTTAGGGTTAGTATTGGTCATTAAAGTTATCTCTAACTGATTTGAACAAAATTTCTAACCTCTGCAGGCACTCTCAAAACTTGTGTCTGTTTGCGGTCCATATCATCGGATGACAGCTGGAGCGTATAGTCTTTTGGCTGTGGTGCTCTATCATACCGGAGATTTTAATCAGGTACATGCACATATAAAACTCATGTTACAGTATTGCTTCCGTTAGAGATCCAACGTAAGCCCGATTGACCCATTTGCAAGTAAACGAGTCAAAAATACCACATGTACTTCACTGTAACCCAAATTTTCTCTATTAGGCTACCATTTATCAGCAAAAAGCTTTGGATATTAACGAGAGAGAACTGGGACTTGATCATCCCGATACAATGAAGAGTTATGGTGACCTGGCAGTTTTCTACTACCGTCTCCAACACACAGAGCTAGCTTTGAAGTATGTACATTAATATTCGCGCAATAGAGTTTTACGGTTTTACCAAATGACGAAACTAAGCTAATGGTTGTTTATTTGTGTTTGCTTAGGTATGTGAATCGTGCACTGTATCTTTTGCATTTAACATGCGGGCCGTCTCATCCAAATACTGCGGCTACTTACATCAACGTAGCAATGATGGAAGAAGGGTTAGGAAATGTCCATGTTGCCCTTAGGTACCTTCATGAGGCTCTTAAGTGTAATCAAAGGCTACTTGGAGCTGACCACATACAAGTAATCTCTCTTTGTTTGTTTATATATTGCATCATGTTTTTTTTTTTTTTTTTTGAAATTTTTATTTAAATACGCATCTTTTTGTCAGACTGCTGCTAGCTATCATGCCATAGCAATTGCTCTGTCGTTAATGGAAGCGTACTCATTGAGTGTTCAGCATGAGCAGACGACTTTGCAGATATTGCAAGCTAAACTTGGACCTGAAGATCTTCGTACCCAAGTATGTAGTTCGTATTCTAGTTTTATTATTTTCTTTTATTCTTGATGTTTTGTGCGTGTTAGCAGTGGTTCATTGTATATAACCTTCTTGACTTTGAAAATTAACAAAAACACCCCTAAACTTTGAAAATTGTCACTTACCACTCCTAAAATTCTAAAAACTTTATAAAATGTCATTTTCACTACATTGAGTTCTAACTTTTCAAGTTCACCCCCCCGTATTTTCATTCTTTAGCTCAAAAGAAAAAAAAAAACTATTTTCTCACCTGGTTATTTTTATGTACGTGTCGGTATAAATTCATGTTTTAACGTAACTTTTTGGGAAACGAATCTGGTCAATGTAATGTGTTTTCACTTGTTCTACATTTTGACGCAAATTAAGAAAAAACAGTATTTTCCCAGGTTACTATTAATGTACGTGTCGGTATAATTCACATTTCAATGTAAACAATATAAATTCACGTTTCGCCATAATATTTTTTTTCGGAAACGAGTCTCGTAAAATATAATGCGTTTTCTTTTGTTTAAATTACTTTTACGACTATACACCGCATCATGCGAGACATTATACTCTTTTTATATCTGCCTGACCACGTTAATGTCACTAATGTAACAAAGTAAAACATGCACCACGTCACGCGTGGGCACCACACATTAATGCGATCATCATAACACGTGTAACGAAGTCACAAAATGATGTTGCCGCCGTAGTGCGCAGAACGGGTAAAAATCTGGTTTTACTAAATATGAAATGTATGATATATTGTAGGACGCAGCTGCATGGCTTGAATACTTCGAGTCAAAGGCTCTGGAGCAACAAGAAGCTGCAAGAAATGGTACCCCGAAGCCTGATGCATCTATATCTAGCAAAGGCCATTTGAGGTACATTCTTAGTTTACTTCTTTTTTTTTTCTTTTTTATAATAGATACATATTCAAACATATTATAATGTAGAAGAGCTCCTTTTGGTTTTTTAGTTAAAATATGTTTCGTAGATGACATTTTTTTAGTTGTAATTTGTTTATATTATTATTGGATCAGCGTATCGGATTTGTTGGATTATATAGCCCCAGATGCGGATATGAAAGCACGAGAAGCTCAAAAGAAACAAGCTCGCGCAAAGCTGGTACTCTTCTGCCTGTTCTATTTTCTTGTCTCGTCACGGCTAACTTTGTTTTCATATATCTTAATAGAGTAAAGTAACGGATGGTCCCTGTGGTTTACCAAAATTTTGGATTTGGTCCCTAGCTTTCCAAAAGTACGTAGATGGTCCATGTGGTTTGCACTTGATGACGCATTTAGTCCTCAGCCAACAATTCTAAATGCTTCAGGAGGTCCAAGTTATGGACTAAATACGTTACAAAGTGCAAACCACAGGGACCATCCATGTACTTTTGGCAAAAGTTGGGGCTAAATGCGTTACAAAGTGCAAACCACCGGGACCATCCGTGTACTTTTGGAAAAAGTTGGGGACTAAATACGTTACAAAGTGCAAACCATCGGGACCATCCATGTACTTTTGAAAAACTAGGGACCAAATCCAAAATTTTGGAAAAGCACAGGGACTATCAGTGTACTTTACTCTTAACTTTAATATTTGTCAGTTTTTAACTTCTTATTTTTATGTCTTCAATCATCCAGCTTAAAGCAAAGCCAGGACAAAATGAGGAATTCGTAACCGAAGAGCTTCAACGGGATGAAGTATCATCACCGGAACCTCCTGTCCCTGAGATCAAATCTGAACCACCTATCAAATCCGAAAGCAAAACTGACACAGCGGATACAAAACCGGATGTGATTCAACCTGAGCTGCAGAACCAAACGGAACAATTTGCCGACGTTGCTGATGTGGACAACTCAGATGAAGGATGGCAAGAAGCTTTTTCTAAAGCGGCCCGTAAATCTTCAAGTTCCCGAAAGCCAAATCTCGCAAAAATAAATACAAATTTCACGAACGTTTCTCAGTCGGCAAAATACCGACCAAAGTCCACTAATTTCACATCACCGAGAACAAACGCTACCGAATCTGTTGCTTCCACCGGACCGCAACCTACGAAGAAGTTTGTTAAAAGTCAAAGCTTCAGTCCAAAACCAACCAATCCTTCTAATGCGAATCCAACTTCCGGGCCAAACCCAAAGTCAAACCCGTCTAGCCCGGGTTTAAACGATCAAGTTGTGAAGCGTTCTCCTGTTTTAAGCTCGATCAGCGTTAAAGAAGCGGGAAAACATTTTTCCTACAAGGAAGTTGCGTTAGCTGCACCGGGTACCATCGTAAAGGCCGTAGCTGAAAAATTACCAAAAGACCCTTCTGCTGTGACCATGGTTGAGACCGAAAAAGAACCTGAAACCGCAGACGTTGAAAAGCTTGATAAAGAAGTCGTTCAGGCTTCAGAAGATGATCATAAAAACACCGTTGCTGAAAAGAAGGGAGAAACAGAAGTTGTTGAAGAACCCGAGCCTGAAAAACCCGAGCCTAAAAAACCCGTACCTGAAATGCCTTTACCCGAAAGTCCGGAACCCGAGGCAGTGTTGAAATCAGCGGTAACTGAAATTCCCGATGACGCGAAGAATGCAGACAATGATGAAAAAGATGAACCGAAAGAAGTGGCTGTGGAAAAATCCCCAACTGACGGAGAAAACGGGAGAGAGAATACGAAGAAGCTTTCTGCGGCTGCGCCACCGTTCAATCCATCTAACGTTCCGGTTTTTGGGTCCCTTCCAATACCATTAAAAGATCATGGAGGAATACTACCGCCACCCGTAAGCATACCGACAATGGTCACGGTCAACCCAGCCCGTCGCTCTCCGCACCAGTCAGCAACAGCGAGGGTTCCATACGGTCCACGGCTTTCTGGTGCATACAACCGATCTGCAAACCGGGTCCCTCGTAACAAGCCCACGTTTGAACTTGTGGTGGACGGAACCGGAAGTCATCTCAGCCCACCGAAAATCATGAACCCACATGCGGCTGAGTTTGTTCCTGGTCAACCGTGGGTTCATAATGGTTATCTGGTTTCACCCGAAGGGTATCCACTCTCTCCGAATGGGTATCCGCTCGCCATCAACGGGTTCCCAGCTGGTCAAACCGGGTACCCTGCATCCTCGGTTGACTCAGTTGTTTCACCAGTTAGCTCAGTAGAATCTCCATCTCCATCACCAATTGCTAATGAAACTGGTACTGAAATAGACGAAAACAACGGTTCAAATGTGGAAACTGCTGGTCAAAGTCAAACTCAATCTGTTACAGAAGAAAATCCTGCTGATAATGTTGTTGAATCGGCTGAAACCGTTGCTGAAACAAATGCGGTGGATGACGAACCAATTAAGCGTTGGGGCGATTACAGTGATGGTGAACCTGAAGTTGTGGAGGTTGCGAGTTAAAAGGGTAATATTGTAACTTCATTTTTCCTGGGTGAAATGGTTTATAGCTCAGAGGCTTTGGTTTGCGGAAAACTAATGCTGTATCATCAGAAGCTTGAGTTGGGGGATGTGAAAAACCGATTTTGCCCCTTCACCATACTGCCAGCAAACGTTTGGGTAAGTGATCGACGAGCTTCGGATATTTGTTTTGTTAACTGAGTGAAATTCGATGACACGAATTTGTTTATTTATTCGGATATTTTTTTTTTTTCATGCTTTCTTTGGAAGAAACTGATCTTGTTTTATAGTTCTTGAATAGGCTTTCTTTATCACTATGCAGACAGTCAACATGGTTGTATTTTGGTTTATGGGAATAACATATGTTATATATGTTGCTAGCATGCCAATAGGAAATAAATAAGATTTTTTTTTTTTTATTTCTAACCGACTGCGTTCTTTAGATAAAGAAACACTAGTCGGATTGTCATTTGTCGAATAACATATGTAGAGTACAACTTATTGTTGAATGTGACTTTGACATCAATGGATTTAGGCAAGTAAAAACGAACCTTTACGTTCAATGAAGTAGGTTTAGTAGGCCATCACGTTTACTTTTTTTTTAGTCTGCTAACTCGTTTACAACTTTATTACAACTTTTACATAACCTGTCAACCTGTTAGACACATTTCGTTTAGTTTGCCTTGAACACATTCTTATTTATAAAGGTTATCCCATTTCCTTTATGATTTTCGTGCTATGTTAGTCTACCTGTCTTTATTTTTTGTTGTATTTTTCATCGGAAATGCAAAACTTTTTATTGGGTTGTCCTTGGAATAAATTAAGACCTATATACATCGAGTATATTCTTACCATGTTAAAAGAGATGAAAGAGTATGGTTAGACTTATAGTTGATTAAAATGCTATTACGATTATAATCATCCTATTTCCTTAAATTGCTTTTAAAATTATGTCCAACATATTCGAGTGTTCTAAAAATAAGTGAATGAGGTTTAAGGAAGGAGTAAAGTGGTGTTTGTTTTTCTAAAAAAGATATGCGCATCTTTTTCTGTTTGTGCCGCACAGGCCTCGTGCAGGCATTGTAATCTGTAGAGTGTTTGTTTTTTCGAAGACGTTTCATTAAAAATGTTTGCGCGAGCTCTTCTTGATGCAGACTTGGCCCAACTATTTCTAATATCTTCTAAGGTCTGTAGAGGGTTAAGCACCATCACCCACCACCACCACCACCATCGTCCATCACCACCACCACCGTCCACCACCCACCACCGAAATATATAAAATGGAGATATAAAATATGAAATATATGAACTAGAGCTATAAAAGTTAGAAATATATGAAAATCTGAATGATTCGGTTCGGTTCAGCTAATTTTGGTTAAACGAGAGTACACAAAATTTGATAACCGGTTTTGGTTAATTCGGTTTTCAATTTTCAGTTAATTCAGTTTTTGGTTAATTTTGGTTTGGTTTCGTCTGTTTTCGGTTTGGTTTAGGTTAACGATTTAGTTATTGCTCACCGATAACCAGTTTTGGTTAATAACCAATAGGTGCGCACGCGATGCGGCGAAAAACACAAACATTGTCACGGTGTGCATTGTTCTGTTGGTTAGATTATTATCTTCAACCGAAATCGAGGTCATCAATTAGTCTATTTTTTTAACCAACCCGTTTTCAGTTAATCGGTTTGGTTTATATAATTAGATTAACGGTTATTGGTTTGATTCATTTAATTTCGGTTAATAGCCAAAACCAAACTTGGGTTAAAACTTTTGATTAAAAATACATGAAATAGGGGTATAAATACATAAAGTGGGGGTATAAATACGAAATACATGGACTGAAGGTATAAAAGCTAGAAATATATGAAAATCTAAATGGTTCGGTTCAGTTAATTTTGGTTAAATGTGGATACAAAAAAAATCGATAACCTTTTTTTGTTAATTCGGGTTTTAGTTAATCCATTTTTAGTTACCTCAATTTTTGGTTGATTTCGGTTAAGTTTTGGTTTGCGATTCAGTTATTACTCACACTTAGACATTGTTAATCACGTAACACATCAGTTTTTTTATTAAAAAAAACTATAGCAATATTATACTCAAATTAAAGAGAATAAAATACTCGTTTGCATGAGGTAATTTAAAAAAAAAAATATTAACGTACCAAAAATTTATGACCGTTTAAAAATCGTGTGGGGGGATTTGTTTGTTATAATGAGATAAAGTGTAACTATTAACTAATTATCTATAATTTTGTTAAAGATGAGGGTTTAATCACTTAGCTGTTAAACATTCTAGGATAATGACTAAGTATGCTGGGCTTTAATCACTTGTACACTAAGTGTAACATTCCAAAAAAAGGACTTGGAAATTAATCCCAATTAACCGGTGATGAGCGGGTAAAATACCTTCAGTGGTAAAAGGTTAACCCATAAACATTAGGATTTAAATAAATAAATCTAATGTTAAATAAAAGGCGAGTAAATGTCTTTAGAAAATAAAGTTTATAAAAGGCTCGGGTTATCGGGACTTAATCTAGGTTGGGTAGTAACATTTTCGAGCTTGGTGAATTGAATTACCATATTCAATTAAAAATTGACATGAAGTGTATAACTAGGAACATTAACCTAGTCAATATAGTTGTTTATTAATGAAGAATAAGTGAGTTATGAACAAACCAAAATACTAACCTAAACCTAAGGGGCTAAAGTTGGACAAATGAGAAGTTAAATGTAACAACCCTCAAAAATATTCCCGACGACAACCCGTAATCAAACCAGAAGTGCGTGCGACGAAACTTTTATACCCAACTTAGCGGTTAAGAAAACTTAATGAACCAACCTACACAAAAGTAACCTTATTAGATTCACAATTAAAAACCAAACCAATTAGGATCAAGACCCGAGCATACGAGATAAGTATCGGCACGAAATTCGAGAAAAACACGCGATTGGATGAGAAAGGCGGCCACGGACACGTGTCCAATGTCGCGCCGCGTGTCAGACCTATGCTGGACACGTGGCAGACCTATGTCAGGCCGACCCTCCCGGCGACACACGGAAGAGGTCAGGGATTCTTCCGCGACGCGCGGGAGATGCCCATTTGGGCTATAAATGCAGCAACGTGGGATTCGTTTAATTTCGGCTAATAGCCAAAACCAAATTTGGGCTTAAACTTTTGATTAGAAATACATGAAATTTAGGTATAAATACAAGAAATGGATGTATAGGTGCATGAAATGAAGGTACAAATACATAAAACGGGGGTATATATATGAAATACATCGAGTGAAGGTATAAAAGGTTTTAATATATGAAATTATGAATGTTTCAATTCAGTTAATTTTGGTTAAATGAGGGTATAAAAATCGATAACCATTTTTGGTTAATTTAGGTTTCGGTTAATCAGTTTTTAGTTAACTCGGTTTTTGGTTGATTTCGGTTCGGTTTCAGTTAACAATTCAGTTATTACTCACCCTTATACACTGTTAATCACTTAACATATCAATTTTTTAATTAAAAAACTACAGCAATACTATATTTAAATTAAAGAGGATAAAATACTCGTTTATATGGTGTAATTTAAATATATATATATATATATATAGGTAGAGGATCCTGTACATTAATCCAGAAGTGTATTATAACACTATATATAACACTATATAACACCATATAAACACCGTATAACAATATGTAACACCATATAACACCATATAACACTGTGTAACACTATATAACAAATATAACACTATAGTTTGTCTGATAGCATGTCTGTGATAGATGTATAGTGTTATATATTGTTATATAGTGTCATATAGTGTTACATAGTGTTATATAATGTTATATGGTGTTACATAATGTTATACGGTGTTTATATGGTGTTATATAGTGTTATATATAGTGTTATAATACATTTCTCACACTTCTGAATTAATGTACACTATCCCTACCCTATATATATATTAACGTACCAAAAAGTTATGACTGTTTAAAAATTGTCAGGGGAGTTAGTTTTTTATAAGGGGATAAAGTGTAACTACTAACTTATTATCTATAATTTTGTTAAATATGAGAGATTAAAGTGTAATATAGATAAGATGATTAGATTTATGGTATTTAATCACTTACATATTGTAGTTATTAACATTATGGGATAATGACTAAGTACGTTGGGTTTTAATCACTTGTAAACTAAGACACCGTATATTTGTACATTTTAATCGACATGTCAACACTGGCCAAGACAACTATCGGAACGTCGACAAAAATGAGTAGGCCGTCATGGTACTTTTGGATTTTTTTAAAAACATTATAGTTTATAAGATATGACAAAATACGTAAAAGAATTATAAGTTTGTTGTGAAAGGGGAAATGTGTAACTAATTACCCATAATTATATTAAAACTCAGGGATTTAAGTGTAATAAATTAGGGGGCTAAAATATAATTATTATTTAAAAGACCAATTTACCCTCATGTTAGGGGTGTATTTATAAATTAAGAGAGAAAAAGTTTTTATTTTTTTGGTATCTTAAATACATCTCTCACATGCATTATAATATAGTATAGATAAGATGGAGGGCTAAAATATAGTTATTGTTTAAAATACCAATTTACCCTCATTTTAGGGGTGTATTTATAAATTAAAAGGTAAAAAATTCTTATTTTTTGGTATCTTAAAATGTCCCTCACTCATGCATTATAGTATTGTATAATATCAAAAGTAATAAAATCAGAGCCAAACCAAGTCAAGCTAGGCTCGCTTTTTAACTGAGTCGAGTCAGCTCAGCTCAGTTTCAAACCAATCACATCAAAAAAGCTTTTTCCAAACTAAATCCAAGCGAGTTTCAAACAATCTTCGAGCCATAACCATTTTGAATAGCGCTACATAAATCGAGAAATAGTTCAAAAACAATTTGATTGTTTGTACATTGTTTAAATCAATAGTGATAAAAACAAGAAAAAAAATATAAAAAACCAATAACGACAATTTAACCTTCAGTTGAAAAACGTGATTAAATAAAGAGTTAAATATCATTTTAGTCCCTATGGTTTGGGCTATTTTGCTAGTTTAGTCCAAAGGTTTCATTTTTCGTCCGTAGGTCCAAAAAGGTTTCACCATTGTAATTTTAGTCCACTTGGTTAACTTCATCTATTTTTTATGTTTATGAGAAGGGCAATTCGGCCATTTTATAAGTAATTATGTTAACTAAAAGAGCAATTCAACAATATAAAAAGACCGAATTGCCCTTCTCGTTAACATAAAAAATGAATGAAGTTAACCCAGTGGACTAAAATGGCAAAGGTTAAACATTTTTGGACCCACAGACAAAAAATGAAACATTTGGACTAAACTGGCAAAATGACTCAAACTACAGGGACTAAAATTACATTTAACTCTTAAATAAAAGTAAGGCCCTCTGTAGTGGGGCTGCATATCACGCTGGAGATGGGGATATAGCGCCCCCGCCCCATAGCGCCTGGCAACACCATTATGGCAGGCGCTATGGGGTTTGATTTTTGATTCCACGTGAAAATTATCACGCCATGGCATAACCTCCCCCCTCATACACATATATTAACATACATATGTATGTATAATTGAAGGGGTTATATAACATCTTTACCACTACACCCTCTTATGATATAAAATCCTATAAAGCCCCCTCTTGCGCTTTTTCGCCACTTGTCGCCTACTAAAGTGATTTATGACTACACATGACCTAAAACCCAAAATTGATAAATCCATCAGCTTTGGTCCTTTCTTTTATGGTTTTATGGTTTTGAACTTTTGATAGATTTTGTCCTTTAAACTAATAATATAAATCTTGAAGTATGAGGCACAAAAAATTAAAGTATGTTTTTGGAATTCACACGTCATACTTCTTTAAAAATTATAAAATGAACCCCTCCACTTTCTCATATTTTTTCTTCAATTTTTTTTTAGCAAACGCATATTGATACGTGTCACACTCATAACCCTCTTTCTCTCTTTTTGGCTGTTTGTTTATAACTTTTAAAATATAATGTTTTATAATATTCTGAATATATTATTGTGGTATATTTATTTTTATCTATGTTTCGATATAGGTTTCGTTTAAAACTGAGTTTTGCGCAATATTATACGAGTTAACAAAGCACAAAGGTACAAAACATTTAAAAAAACTTCTAAAATGCTATCTTTTTTCTTTCTTAGTTACACCTATCTATGACCTTATTTCAACAAAATCTGTTCTATAGGATTGTACTTTTGTATTCTTGATTTCTAAAAAAGTGACACCTATATTTTATTTTGAGTAAGCTGCCATTTTGATACTTGAGGTTTGGTCACTTTTGACACCTTAGTTCGAAACTTAAACCTTTTGAATCTGGGTCCATGTGATTTCAATTTTGTTGCCATTTTGGTCCAAAAGTGAAATCAGCTCATATTTATCTAATAAAATCCTAGTATTTTGTCCTTTTCCTCAGGGGCAAAATGGTCATTATAATTTTATTATAACACATTATTAATTAAAATAATAAAATTAAATGTTTGACCTTATAAAAGCAGACAAATGTCATCATCTTCCCCAAATGCAAACCCTAATACCCTAATCTAGCATCTTCTTCAACCCCCATTCTCCTGCAAGCGAAGATCGACAATTAATCACCGATTCAACTTTGTGGGTTTTATTCGATCTTGAACAACAACAAAAGATAGAAACACTTAAGGTATGCAGGTTGATCAGACAGTGTTGAGCTTAAGACCAGGTGGTGGTAACCGGGGAAGAACTTCTGCTCCTCGTTTTGATTCGTTGGCTTTGGTTCTTCTGATCTTCCAACCCTTCGTCCCCATGGATCTGCAACACCTCTTCCGCCGCCACCCATTAACACCTCCGCCACCACTTCCGCTTGAAGAGGTGGATGTGATGGGTTTTGGCTAGGGTTTCTAATGGTGGTGGTGTACCGGTGACCAGATTGGAAGAGGATTGGAGAAGATGATGGATTGGGGTTTGGCTCAGAAAGATCCACCACCATCTAAGACCCTACTTCCTTCTCTTTCTTATTTTAACTTAAGATCAACACACTTCTTTCTCCTTAGTCACAAATCACTTGGTGGAATCATTAGATCTGGAATTTGGGTGTGGTGACGGATGTTATGTGAGAGGGGTATCTAGGGTTCCGATCAAAAGTGGTGTTTGACAGGTGGTGTTAGGTGTTTCTGGTGGGTGATGGTGGTTAAGGGTGGCGGGTTACAGGGAGATTGTGGTTGCGGTGGAGGATGGGTTGCAGGTGGCGGTGGTTGCAGGGGGGCGGTGGTTGAAGGGGTTGTTGGTTGCAGTGGTGGATGGGTTGTAGGGGATGGTGGTTGCAGTGGGCGGTGGTTAAAGGGGGTTGTTGGTTGCGGTGGTGGATGGGTTGCAGGGGGTGGTGGCTGTAGAGGGATTGTGGTTGCGGTGGTGGATTAGTTGTAGGGAGATGTTGGTTGAGGCGGTGATGGATGGTGGGAAGGAGAAAGAAAGAAAGAGAGAGAGTTGTCTGCTTTTATAAGGTCAAACATCGAATTTAATTTAATTATTTTAATTAATAATTTGTTATAATAAACGTATAATGACCATTTTGCCCTTTATTAAACTAAGGAAAAGGACAAAAAAACTAGGATTTTTTTTGGAGAAATCTGAGCTGACTTCACTTTTGGACCAAAATAGCAATAAAATTGAAACCACAAGCAAGGGCGTAGCTTAGTGGGGGGCCGGGGGGGCGCCCGACCGCCCGAACTTTTCGCTCATTAGTGCCTGGTATGTAGTTTTAGTATATAATTTTTTAGATATATATGTTTTCGACCCCCCGATTTTATAATTTCTAAGGTATAATTTTAGGTTTGGTGACTTCCGACCCCCCGGTCGGAAATCTCAAGCTTCGCCAATGACCACAAGGCACCCAGATTCAAAAGATTTCAGTTTTAGACTAAAGTTGTCACACCCCCAAAATCCACCCGCGGAGTACTACCGCTTGGAGGCGTGACTGACCAGGATCCAGCCACCAATCATATTGAACAAGCATATAAGTAGTTATAAAAATCCAACCAATACAATTGGTGTTCAAACAAAACATAGTTAAGTTGCAAGCGGAAGCATAAGTCTTAAATCAAAACATAAGTTTCATTGTTTCAAAGTTTAACATGGCACACAGTCGTCCATGTCCCACAACGATCCTCCTCCATGCAAGCTCCAGCTAAGAACCTAAGGACCTGCAAAGCATGTAGTAACGAGTCAACAACAAGTTGAGTGAGTTCACGGTTGGGTGTTCGTTTTAAGTTGTTTCAAAAACAGTTTCCTTTAGCTGGCATCCTGCCGTGGGGGTTACCCCATAGTTAAAAACGTGACTTGTTTATTCCCGGTTACTCTGGCAATCCTGCCGTGGGGGCTACCCCGTGTTAGTTATCTGGCATTTCGGCCGTGGGGGCTACCCCATGTATACACTAGACTCGTTACCATATCGACTGCTGACTGTAGTCATGTTTATGTGCCCTGAAACTGTCAATGTCTATCATCATTGACGTGCCCCAGATCCATTAGTTCACGCCCGTCCTCTGCGGCACGGTGTGAGGTTTGTCAGACCTAAATAGCGCTATCTAACTAATAACCCGCTCGCCATTGGCCCGGCGATTAAGTCGATATAAAAAGGAGGGACTTCGTGATAGAGTTTTGGTCTAGTACGAGTTATCTGTCCGTGAGGACGAGGAATTACATTCCTGAACCTTTGCTGTCCTACCCAAGGAGGACGAGGAACCCAGTTCCTTAACCCCATTCCCAACCCAGGGAATCCCATGCTTTGTAGAGGGTGTGAACTCACCTTGGTTTGCTCGGTAGATACACAGAAAAGTCAAACAAGCAACGTTGTGGCTACTCACGTCCTATCATAGTTGTATCATACCAATCAGGTTCGTATTCAAACAGTGCACGTATGTTTCTAGCATAATGCATTCAAGTATCGTTCATGGCATACATGTTTTATCATAGCAGATCAACAAGGTTCATGTTCAAGTAACATACAAGGTCTGGGCATCAGGCCCAAGAGTCCGGCCCAATCAATTAAGTCCGAAATGAGGTGCAAGCCCAAACAGCGAGTATCCGTGTATAGTCTCGAGTCGTAACTAGGCGTTTGCGACTCGCAACCTGAGTCGCAATCGTGGTTTCGGTTCGTGCTGTTTTGGTTTCGAGTCGCAACCGGACTCGCAACTGAGGTTCCGAGTCATACGGTTTATGTGCTGATCACTTGTGGTTTCGAGTCGCAACCAGGTGTTTGCGACTCGCAACCGATGTCGCAACCGGGGATTTCGACTCATCATGCGCTGGTTTCGAGTCGTAATCAGAGGTTTCGGCTGGGAACATTTGCTGAATTCCGTATTGTACTTGGCCAATCAGATTTCACTGTTGTGATTTTGTGTACTATCCAATAATACTACACTAACATGTTTAATTGTCTAACACATAACCAAAATAGATCAAACATGGCAATTTCAAATATTCAAATCATGTTCATATCATGTTCATCATGTTCTTCAAATATTCAAGTAGTTCATCATCATTCATATGAACCTAGGTCTAACAAAAATCATGAACAACAATCAAACTCTTGAACATATTCATCTAACCCACATATACACATCCGATTTCATGAGTAATAAACCTTCTAACATAATCAAGCCACTCGGATTTAAGCCTATGTGGAACCGATAGCATTCAATCCTAGTCAAGCATACATTGTTCATCCCAACATCATCAATACATTAACTTATAATCATCTTTAACCGAATATAAACACACTACATGGAACATTTATGAACCGATTACTCAAGAAGGGTGTATTCCTCATGTATAACACTTAACAAGTAGACATATCATCACATAACTTACATCACGCATCATTATCAAACCGAATACCACACATTAACACCTTTAATCATGTATAGACATGTATTTACCAAGAGGTCACTAACCGGTTCAAGTGTGGGTTCAAAGGTGTGAGTGAAGCTTCCAACCGGTGTATGTGAGAGACGATCCGAGAGCTTCTTACGGTTGTCGATTGGATCCGAGAATGAAGGAGAGACAATGTTGTGGCTTAGGGTTTTAGTGAGAGGATGAAGAGTGTGTGTGTAGAGGAGAGTATGAGTGTTGTCCAAAAATGACAAGTGTGGGTATCATGGGGATTATATACTTGTTTCACTTGTGCACCCTAATGGGCTTTCGAATTAGGCTAAGTGTGTGTGTGTGGCCCAACCGGCCCATAAGTCATTGTTCACTCGAGACCACATGGTCTCGAGTCGGGTTCGTGTTGTCTCGGTTCATATACATACTCGCATACATACACACAAGCATACATGTAACATAACACATAATCATATAAAAGGTTCACTTATCATCCATTGAATCATTAAATTAGTTAGTCACTTAGTGTTCAAGCATACAACGAAAGGTTCTAAATTTCGAGTTGTCACAAAAGTGACAAAAGTATCCAAACTTCAGGGACCAAAATGGCAGTTTACCCTTTTATTTTTATGGTTGTGTTTTTTCTTCTTCTTATTTGTCGGTAGTAAACTGAACGTTGTGGCAAGGTTGTTATAAGTACGGATGGGTTTACGTATATAATACGCTCTAATTCGACGTAATGGACCTGAAAGGCTTTACGTTCTAAGCATCTCTTTAAAAACTTGAAAAATGCATTAGGCCATCCGTAGTCATAACGCCCCTTTGTGGGCGTTATGCGACACGTGGCTCGCCACGTCAGCGTGTGGGCGTTATGGGGCCTTATGCATTTAAGCCCGTAGTCATAACGCCCCTACCTCATCATTACCCAATTAATTAATAAACCCTTAAATTATAGATATATATGTATATATATATGTCTGTGTGAGTGGAGGGAAAACAAACAACAAGCATGGCACCGCGCTATACACATCGCGCCTCCCCCATTTTTCCGACTGATGGCGCCCTCCGTGGCGGTGTGCCCGGCGCTATGCCGGCGCTATGGTTGGGCATACCGCCCCACTACACATAACCTTACACAACCGCGCGCTTATATTTTTACTTTTTATGGGTTAGATTTTTTCTTTCTGTAGACTGAACGTTGAGGAGAGGTTGATTTTGATTTGGTCTTCTATATTGTTGTTATGGATTTAACCAACTTCAATTAACATTTGAATATATAAGCAGTGATATATTATACATATGAATTAAAAATAACAATTTTTAATTATTTATTTTTAATTTTTAATAGTTTTTTGTTTACTATTCAATTTGATTTATTATTAATAACCTGCGTTATATATTCTAAGTTATTTGCCCGCGACGTTGTGACAGTACGTTACCATGGGCATTGGATCAGTACGGTTCGCTTCAATACAGTAGAGGTCCGATATATACACTTGGTATAGAAATCAACAAATGTTTTACATCGATAAAAACAAACACTGGTACCGGCACCAATATTGTTCAAACGGTATTGATCGGTTTAGATTGTCATGGTATTGGTACTGATATTCATTTATCGTCGCATACAAAGTTGTAGAAATTAAAACTTCTCTAAACCTGAAATCATAAAAATGAATACACGTACCGGTACTGGTGTTATTCGGTACGGTATCGTAGCAGTACAGTGTCAGTTTATCAAAAGAAAAGACAATAAAAATAAATACACGTACCGAAACCAATGTTGTTCGTTCTGTTTCGGTTAAGTTCACTAAGTTAGCGGTACTATATCCGTTATCAAACAAGAAACCATAAAAATGAATACATACCAATACCGACATTTTTCGGTTTAGTCATGTATGTTAGAAAATTAACCACTGATCAGATCCACTGATCAGTTTAAACCAAACCACTTATCTGAAAAACCACTGACCAGTGTAACCACTGATCAGTTTAACCAAACCACTGATCAAAAGCACTGATCTGGAAAACCACTGATCAGTTTAACCACTGACCAGTTTAACCGAACCACTGATCAGTTTAAGTCTGTTCAAACAGTGGCACGTTTGAACAGAACCCACTGATCAGAACAGTGGTTAGAAAAAGCTGCAATAAGATGAAGAAAAGAAACAGTAAACGTTTGAACCGGGCTTGTGTTTAACACAATTCCCTTAAACAGATTCGTCGTCTGTTCCCAGGGTACGCCGGTTCGAAGCAGCACCGCGCACTGCCGGACTTGATCACTTGCCTGAAAAGAAAAGGAGAATGCTGTAGAGAGATCGAGAGAAGAGATGTTATCTGGTATGTCTAAACTGAGCAGCTTACATCTGGTTTTATAGTCACTAAACTATAACCGAAATCTGACCCATTATTGCATGAATTAAAACTGAATAATGGTCATCATTGAGTCAGTTTCGAAACTGATATTCAAAACCGAAGACCAAATAATGATTATCATCAATGAGAATAATCATCTTAATTTCAGTTTTAAAACTCATTAAAAAAAACGGTTACAGTCTTGAGTGCAAAAACTCGCCTCGCGCGGGTCCAGGTTTTCGGAGCTGCATTCGTGTCCGCAGGACGTGCGGGCGCACACGAGTTCAACTAAATCCGGTTCCATTTTTTTGCACCCCCCCATGCGCGCACGCGCGAGGGACTTGTGGTAAAACATGTCATAAAGTGATATTTGTTAGGTAAATGTTTTACCTTATAAATACCCTTTTTCTTTGTCTCCACACCAATGTGGGACAAGTGTTTTACCATATGAGACTACCATTCACACATACCCAAATTCCAACAATCCCCCACATGAATGGAGGTCGATCTCAGAACAACATTGTTCCCATTAGATTTCAGCAGTTGAGTTTTGCATACGATAGGTAGGTGTTACCCTTTGAACCTTCGCTCATGAAATGCACTTAGCCCACTAGCTCTGAGTAGAACTCGATGTCTTTGAACTCGTCTGCCGTTTGTGTAGACGACAATGCACTTCACACAAGACTCTCCCTGACAAAGTCAAGTCCTCATAGTTATGTTCGTTATGGTCATGAACATGATGCCTGGTTCTGCGAGAGCCATTAGGTATTGTGCCCCAACAATACCCTTCGAAGCGACCCCACTTCTCTCTCACATAGGTGATTCACTATGTATGTTTACTTTAGTCGAATCATTAAAAGCCATAGGCTTAGCCTCACACTTGTCACTTTTAGGAATGGACTAGGAAGTTTATAAATCTTTATAATAAACTACCTTATTAAACGCGTAGGGTTATCCCCCCACAGTGACCTTGCTTATTCATACAATTAGGTTTTCCTATTGAACTCAATTCTTGGGATCTCCAATCTATTGAGTTAGGTTTCCATCATATGAACTTCATTTTTCAAGGGCTTCAGTCCCATTCCCATGGACGACGTCTGTACTAACTCTATACTTAGGCCTTTTGTCAGCGGATCCGCAATATTATCCTTTGACCTCACGTAGTCAACAGTGATAATTCCTGTAGAGATTAGTTGTCGTATCATATTATGTCTACGTCTGATATGTCTATTCCTACCATTATACATTGTGCTACGAGCTCTGCCAAGTGCCGATTGGCTATCACAATGTATACAAATGGCCGTTGCCGGCTTAGGCCATCTTGGTATATCCTCAACAAATTGACGTAGCCATTCTGCCTCTTCACCTGCTTTATCTAAAGCGATGAACTCAGATTCCATCGTGGATCTAGCAATAACCGTTTGTTTTGATGATTTCCACGATATCGCTGCACCTCCAAGTGTGAATACATACCCACTTGTTGCTCTGGAATCATTCGTGTCAGATATCCAATTTGCATCGCAGTGTCCTTCTATAACTGCTGGATATCTGTTATAATGCAACTCGTATTCCCGAGTGTATCTTAAGTAGCGAAGCAACCGAGTGATACAGTTCCAATGCATTGAACTTGGGTTGCTTGTGTATCTACTTAGCTTGCTCACAGCAAATGCTATGTCTGGCCTAGTACAACTCATAAGATACATCAAGCTACCAATAATTCTTGAGTATTCCAACTGGTTTACGGGTTCACCTCTATTCTTGGCTAGATGTTGACTTGTGTCAAGTGGAGTTCTAGCTTCATTAGAGTCATTTGCATTGAACTTCTCAAGAATTTTGTCCACATAGTGGGATTGACTTAAAACGAGTCCACTTTGGGTTCGTGTGATTTTGACCCCCAAAATCACATCCGCAAGACCCATGTCTTTCATGTCAAATCTTGCTTTTAGCATGTTCTTTGTAGATTTTATGATTTTGTCATCGCTTCCAGCAATGAGCATATCATCTACATATAGACACAAAATGACATGTCCATCAGATGTGTCCTTCACGTACACACACTTGTCACATTCATTGATTTTGAACCCAGCATCAAGCATGACATGATCAAACTTTTGATGCCATTGTTTTGGAGCTTGTTTCAATCCATACAGGGATTTCACAAGTTTACACACTTTCTTTTCTTGCCCAATAGCTGTGAAGCCTTCGGGTTGCTCCATGTAGATTTCTTCCTCTAGAATTCCATTCAAGAAAGCTGTTTTCACATCCATTTGGTGAACTTCCAAATTTCTAATGGCGGCAGTGGCAAGCACCAACCTGATGGATGTTATTCGCGTAACTGGCGAATATGTATCAAAGTAGTCTAAACCTTCTCGTTGTTTATATCCTTTGATCACCAACCTTGCTTTGTACTTATCGATGGTTCCATCTGGTTTCATCTTCTTCTTGAAGATCCATCGATATCCTAGTGGTTTACATCCTTGAGGAAGATCCACTAGTTCCCAGGTATGGTTCTGTAAGATAGAGTCTATCTCACTTTTGATTGCCTCCCTCCACTGAGGTCCTTCTGAGGAATGTACCACTTGTTGATACGTTTGAGGTTCATCTTCTACCATATAGGTAAGAAACTCAGGTCCAAAGGATTTTTCAGTCCTTTGTCGTTTACTTTTCCTGATTTCAACTTCCTCAGATTGTTCTCGAGGTTCATCGTTTTCAACTTCACCCTCGGGAACAATTTCCTCAACCGGTCTAGAAGAACTCGGTTCACTTTTATCTAAGCATGGGAACACATGTTCAAACCATGATGCATCCTTAGATTCGATTATGGTGCCTTTGCATATTCCAGGGTTCTTGGAATCATGCACAATAAAACGATAAGGACCATAAGGACGGGTTTATCCTATAAATACACAATCCACCGTTTTGGGACCTATTAGTAGCCGCTTAGGTGGTGTGACCACCACCTTAGCTAGACACCCCCACACTTTCAAGGATTTATATGGTGCTTTCTTTCCCATCCATAATTCGTAAGGCGTTACATTCTTTTTCTTATTGGGTATCATGTTCAACACATAATTCGCCGATAAGATTGCTTCCCCCCACATGTTTTGGTTTACACCAGAACTTATCATCATGGCATTCATCATTTCTTTCAAGGTGCGATTTTTCCGTTCCGCTATGCCATTTGATTGAGGGGAGTAAGGAGCCGTGAGTTCGTGGATGATTCCACTTTTTGCACATACGTCGATAAAAGGTGAAACATATTCACCTCCTCGGTCGCTCCTTACGATTTTGATTTTCCGGTTTAGTTGATTCTCAACTTCGACTTTGAACAAGATGAACTTGTCAACAGCCTCGTCCTTACTCTTAAGTAAGTACACATAGCAATACCTTGTACTATCATCAATGAACGTGATGAAGTACTTGTTCCCACCACGAGTAGGAATTGCTTTAAGATCACACACATCAGTGTGGATCATCTCGAGGGGTTCGGTGATTCGTTCAACCTTTTTGAATGACGATTTTGTTTGTTTTGCTTCTACGCAAGTTTCACATTTATTAATTGAGTCGATATCGAATGTTGGTATGCAATCAAGTTTGATTAAACGACGAATGGAATTATAATTTACGTGACCTAGTCTACCATGCCAAAGATTAGAAGACTCAATCAAATAAGTAGAACTAGTAGCGTTTTCTTTCATTGCATTCACGACAATTACATTCAGTTTAAACATTCCATTGAGGGCATAGCCCTTACCAACATACACACCATTTTTGGTCAACACGACCTTATCTGACTCAATTACCATTTTGAACCCAAACTTGTTCAACTGCCATCCCGACACAAGGTTCTTACGAATTTCGGGAACATACAACACATTGGACAAGGTGAGTTCCTTTCCCGAAGTCATCTTCAAAACCACGTTACCCTCGCCTTTTATTTCTGTCGTGGCAGAATTTCCCATGAAAACCTTTTCTCCATTAGTCACCTCCTTGAAGGTGTTGAAAAGGCTTTTGTCTAAGCACACATGTCGGGTAGCCCCCGTATCGACCCACCAATCCTTGTTATTTTGCCCAACTATATTCACTTCCGTGACCAAAATCGAGAGGTCCGTGACCATGCCAACAAGCTTATCGACTTCATCTACCATGTTCACTTGTTGAGCATTTTCCTTCTTCTTAGGAAGCTTGCATTCGCTAGCCTTGTGGCCTTGCTTTTGACAATTGTAACAAGTTCCAAGGAACTTCTTTTTCCCAACTCCCCCCTTAGGACCAAGGTTGGAGCGTTTCCCATGACTTTTCTTTCCGCCCTTTCCACTGTTTTTTCCCTTCGAAGATTGCCCATGTTCAACAAGATTGGCCTTCACAGTTTCAGGACCATCAACCTTTTTTAGGGCCACTTTGTTATCTTCTTCAATCCGAAGACGAACAACAAGATCTTCAATGGTCATCTCCTTTCGCTTATGCTTGAGATAGTTCTTGAAATCAACCCAACTTGGTGGCAGTTTTTCAATCATTGCCGCAACTTGGAATGTCTCGCTAAGGACCATTCCTTCCGCATGAATATCATGAAGAATAACTTGCAATTCTTGAACTTGGCTCATGACAGTTTTAGCATCTATCATTTTAAAGTCCAAGAACTTAGCCACCACGAATTTCTTAGTGCCCGCATCTTCTGTTTTGTATTTGCGATCCAACGACTCCCATAATTCTTTGGCAGTCTTGGCTTTGCAATACACATTATACAATGTGTCCACCAAACCATTCAAAATAAAATTCCGGCACAGGAAATCCGAATGATTCCAAGCATGCATCGCGCTCACAGTTTGAGTATCCAAATCCCCTTCATCAACATGGGGTTTAGGTTCAGTCAGGAACCTTGCCAGATTCAACCTGGTCAGATAAAAGAACATCTTTTGCTGCCACTGTTTGAAATTCACACCACTGAATTTCTCTGGTTTCTCAGCATGCGACACTGCATTAGGCAGTGGTGTCACCAGACCGGTAGTGACGGTAACAGCAGAAGTCATGACTGCAGAAACAGCACTGGTCATGACAGCAGAAACAGCAGTAGTCATCGGCTGGGATTCCATTCTGAAAAGAAAAATAATGCAGGAACAAATCAGTAATATAATCTGTTTAAGTTTGTTAGAAAATTAACCACTGATCAGATCCACTGATCAGTTTAAACCAAACCACTGATCAGTTTAAACCAAACCACTGATCTGAAAAACCACTGACCAGTGTAACCACTGATCAGTTTAACCAAACCATTGATCAAAAGCACTGATCTGGAAAACCACTGATCAGTTTAACCACTGACCAGTTTAACCGAACCACTGATCAGTTTAAGTCTGTTCAAACAGTGGCACGTTTGAACAGAACCCACTGATCAGAACAGTGGTTAGAAAAAGCTGCAATAAGATGAAGAAAAGAAACAGTAAACGTTTGAACCGGGCTTGTGTTTAACACAATTCCCTTAAACAGATTCGTCGTCTGTTCCCAGGGTACGCCGGTTCGAAGCAGCACCGCGCACTGCCGGACTTGATCACTTGCCTGAAAAGAAAAGGAGAATGCTGTAGAGAGATCGAGAGAAGAGATGTTATCTGGTATGTCTAAACTGAGCAGCTTACATCTGGTTTTATAGTCACTAAACTATAACTGAAATCTGACCCATTATTGCATGAATTAAAACTGAATAATGGTCATCATTGAGTCAGTTTCGAAACTGATATTCAAAACCGAAGACCAAATAATGATTATCATCAATGAGAATAATCATCTTAATTTCAGTTTTAAAACTCATTAAAAAAAACGGTTACAGTCTTGAGTGCAAAAACTCGCCTCGCGCGGGTCCGGGTTTTCGGAGCTGCACTCGTGTCCGCAGGACGTACACAAGTTCAACTAAATCCGGTTCCATTTTTTTGCACCCCCCCCTGCGCGCACGCGCGAGGGACTTGTGGTAAAACATGTCATAAAGTGATATTTGTTAGGTAAATGTTTTACCTTATAAATACCCTTTTTCTTTGTCTCCACACCAATGTGGGACAAGTGTTTTACCATATGAGACTACCATTCACACATACCCAAATTCCAACAATGTATGATCGTGATACGATGTTAGTTTAACAAAAGCAAAAATAATAAAAATAAACATTGGTACCGATATAGATGTTGTTCAGTTGGTTTTGGTTCGATTTGGTACGATAACGACACAATATATGTTTTCAATAAAATTTATATCTCAATGTTGAGTAAAAATAAACATGGAATGCAAACCAACCAAACTGATATAACTAAACAACATCAGTACAGGTGTCAAAATTTGTTTTTAGTGTTTCTGATTGATGTAAAGTTTTCTCTTTTGATGACTATAGTGATTGTCGATACCGTAACAGAAAAAATAGATACCGATCAAATTTTCGCCACGAAGCACGAGATAAATTCACTAGTTAAAAATTAAAGAAAGATAACTACAGCAAATGTTTTATTCCACATATTTATAAAAATACGGTCATGCCTTTTTATGCTCTTCTCCGCATTTATTATACTTGCACATACAAGTACAAACATATTTTTCACACATTAAAAAATATTTATAAATTAACCAGGGACACTCAAATTCTTCATGTTTTAAATATAATCAACTAAATTTAAAATAAAACAATTATTTCTCTAGCAACATTTTCTATTTCATTTCATAGCAAACTATTACAAAACTAACTTCGGGTTTAACATAAAAAAAAGATATTGAAATCCTACGAGCGAAACAAGGCATTTATGCTCGAATCAACGACAAGGCCTCAAAAAAGTGCTTATATTTTAAGCTTAAGTACTCTTTCACAAGCAAAGATTTAAAACAAGGCTTCTGAAACTTAGATGAAGGAGCCACCCTGGACTCAGCTGGAGGTCCATGAAAGTAAGCAACCGATATACGATGCTCTGATTGGTTCACCATAGCTCGATGAGTTACAGCCGGAAACTTTGCATTAGAGAATATATGCAATAGGTCACCTACATTCACCACAAATGCACCCTCAAAGGATGGCACCCGTCTCCACCCTAACCCTTCAACAAAAATCTCTAACCCATCAATGCCACATTGGTTGAGAATGGTTAGAAGAAGTGAGTCAGTGTGTGATGCAAGACCAACGGCTCGGCTAGGGTTTGGGCAAGACGGGTACGAGTTAAGTTGAAGTACACTTTGGGAGTCATGAACTGAAATAACCCAATTCATTTCTTCTTGTGTGACATCTAATGGTTCAAGGATCATGAACAAGAGGTTGTGGATAAGTAGTTTCATTTGGTTTTGGTAAGCATCCATTGTGTCACTACAATAATCACAAAAACATAGTATTAGTAAATATGTAAAAGAAAATACAAGTAAACCAAGGGTAATATAATATGTAATGAAAAATTCTGTATTACATCATTGTTTTGATATCAAATATGACCAATTAATGTTGATATTATATGCTTGTTAACACCTGATAAAAATAAATAAATAAATCACATACGACATAAATGACTGATATTATATACTTGTTAACATATGATAAAAATAAACAAATCACATACGACATAAATGACCATATGGGTGTTTTAACAAATCTGATTAATATATCAAATGTGAAAAATATAAATTTATTAACTATACTCAATGTGTTAAAAGAATGTAATCAAATACAATCGATTTTTGTTAAATCCGTATTTATTTATATCCAAAATTCAAAAACAACGTCATTAGTTTATTTATAGAAATGAACAAATTAAATACTTATATGTTTAATTTTTTTTATCCAACACTCTATGTAATTTTAGTTTTCGTTTATTTCCTTTTCAATATTTAAAAATGATTAAAGACGACCGATTTGCATTTTTACATTCTTTAACAAAACTTTCAACATATTTAAGTCTAATTTATTTATATTTTTACAAAACTTAACGGCCCATTTTTACAATCGTTTGAAATAGATCATAAAACCAGCAACATCGTATATTTTTCGAAAACAAGTTTTACGATAAAAACTTTCCCATCATAAACTTCGATCTGTGATAGCTGTTTTCTCTAGAGCGACATTTATAATTTACAGTATTTAACTAGTATATATATATAATTTATTGCATATTACAAGAGAGTTTTAAACCATTGAAAAACATGATAATTAATGAATGTATTTGTAATTTAATGCACCGATTGACTATATTGCAAGTCTTATGACCCATACGTCACATGCATGAATTTGCATGTAAAACGTTGGCTAAAGCCCGAAAATATAATTTTGTTAAAAATGTAATTATAATTTACATGTATTTGAGAAATTTTACAAGAATTAAAACTTACCAAAATATTTGGTATTCATGTGGCCAAAGAACCTTGGCATCATCAGCACAAGAACCCGTGATGGTGAACCCTTCATGCCACATACGCTTATCAAAGAAAGGTGATAGCTTAGGCGAACCATATCCTGTGGCTCCATCGACTGATCTCAAAACCTTGCACTTTTCATGAGTCGTAAGAGCAAAAAGCCTTCGTGACTCAGACTCAACCTTTTTGACCAACTCAAAGGGTACCCCATGGTTAACAACTTGGAACACGCCCCATGTTTCGCACGCTTGACTTATAAGAGTCTTTGCGTTAGGACTAGCAAGATCAATAACCGGAATCAATGAATCTTTAAGATCATGAGTTTGAATCTTGTTCAAAGATTCATCAAACTGAGGCCATGAATGCGATTCCGGGAACCCGTCTATCGATTCAAAGTCGATAGGGGTGATATGATCATCGGTTAAAAGGTCATCTTTAGAATGTGTGGTCATGATCACAACTCACAATATGTTTGAAGTGACTTTTGTGATTGAGGATTTTTAGAATTCCAAAGGGAACCTTTGTATAGTTGTGGTGCTATTGATCATGTTAATTTACAAGTCCCCTTATATATACCTATGCACATTAATTACACATGCACATTAATTACACAATTTTTGGTTGTAATGAATATTATTTTATTCTCATTAATATTATACCAACAAACTCATTTAATTTAACTAATATACAAGTGGGCAGCTCAACACCGTATGTGATCATGGATGTATGGGGTCATCTTTTGCTTTTGGGTTACCTCGAATAACCAAGCTTTTCCTTCGTTGGCATAAAAAAATAAATGGGATAGTTAATTAATTATACAATTTTTTATTGTAATGAATATTATTTTATTCTCATTAATATTATACCAACAAATGGGATAGTTAATTAATTACACAAATGGAATAGCTAGCTCATATATAATGTAAACTGATTTAAACGATATTTAAAAGATGAGATACAAAACAAATATCAAATCAGGAATTTAAATTAATGTATTAGTTTAGTTTTTCTTGTGTAAAAGACACTTCAGTATCTCACCATACATTTAACCTTTATCAAATCAGGAATTTAAATTAATTTATTAGTTTAGTTTTTCTTAATATCAAATTAGGAATTTCAATTAATTTATTAGTTTAGTTTTTCTTGATCAAGTCAGGAATTTAAATTAATTTATTAGCTTAGTTTTTCTTGTGTTAAACACTTCAATTCAGTATCTCGCCATACATTTAATCTTTATCAAATCAGGAATTTAAATTAATTTATTAGCTTAGTTTTTCTTGTGTTAGACACTTCAATTCACTATCTCACCATACATTTAACCTTTGTCCAATCAGGAATTACCCTGTATATTAAATTTTGACTTGAATGAACAGTAAAATATAATTAAATAGTAGTATTACTAAGTGATAAGCAAATGGTATCGGGTACCGGTATTAAATTTATTAAACCGGGTGTATTTTCTGTATCGGTTCGGCACCGGTATTCATAGGTTTTTACCCTCATATATCGGTGTCGTATCAGTATCGACCGGTATCGAACCGTACCGTACCAGGTATATTCGGTACCTGTACCCACTTTTGGGGATTTCGGTAACAGTATTTTCGGTACCCGTTGGTACCGAGCTCATCAAATCCTGTAGCAATGCAAGTAATTACACCGTTTAGATTACTTTTCATACACACAGTAAGTAAACTATAATTCGTTTGAAAGAGGTTTTATACACACAACAACTTATTTTGCTTTCTTTTTTGTCTTTTTTTTTATGAATGAATTGTAGCATCTAAAATTAACTTGGATATTTAGATTATTGATGAGCAAATCGTATCAAATCTTGTAATCAAACCGGTATCGTATCGGTACCAAATTTACTATACCAAATCATTTTCGGTGCTAATTTGGTATCTACATTTTGGCGTTATCAGAATCGTTACTTTCGGTTCGACACTGGTCTAGCACCATACCTGTATTTATTGATCTTACCCTTCAAATACCATACCGTATTCTACCGAGTATTTTCAGTGCCGGTACCTAATTTCGGTACCGTTACCGGTACCGAGCTCATCCATATTTTAACGTGTTAGCACCGTAATAACTGAACTGAAAACAACCGAATTTCCAACGTGTAAGACGTGTGGGTCCTATTATTATATATTATGTTATTTAAAATCGTTTTTTTTTATGACGGAGTGACTATCCTTACCACGTCATTTTTATTTATGTTTTGATATTTGGTATTTGCTTGCCGTTGTTGACACGCGTTTTGCAGTCATTGGGTCCCCGCCGCAACGCGCGGACGGAAAATCAACTAGTTTAAATTAATTTATGAGTTTAGTTTTTATTGTGTTAGACACTTCAATTCAGTATCTCACCATACATTTAACCTTTATCAAATTATTGGATTTTAATAATCCAAATTATTAGCCATTGGCTGGCAACGCTCCCAACCTTAAAAATAACCAGTAGGGGTCTGATGTGCTAAAAGTGGTCTAATTAAATTAACTAAAATCACACCCTAAACTAGACTCTCTAAGTTTTAAATTTATTACTAAGACTCTCTAAACCTAGACCACACAACCGGCAAGTGTACCGGTCAATGTAGTATAGACTAAGTAAGTCCGAGTGTCAAACCCACGAGACTCTACTAACTACGTTAACTAGACTCGACTAACTTATCTAATCTAACTAATTTACTTGTTTTTATTTGTCTTAAGGGGGGTTTTCTAACAAACTACTAAATTTAGGGCTATGCAACGGTTCAGAACCGGACCGAATCGAACCAAACCGGAACCGTTAATTGTTAAATTTAAGAACCGGAACCGAACCGTATTAAAACGATTTCGGTTCGGTTCCGAACCGGTTAAACGGTTCTCGCAGGAACCGGTTGACAATTAAATCGTAAAATTAACAATTCAATAAAAACAAATCAAACCATTTAAAACATTAACTAAGAGCTGCAACATTCAAAATTCAAACCAACCAAAATAAAAGTAGCAAAGCAACAATAAAAAATTTCAAGCCATAAAACAAACTCTAAATAAAACTATTACAACCATCGTGTTAACAATTAAAACAAACATCTTCAAACTTCATTCGATCTTCATCCTCTCAATCTTCTCATAAACATCTAAATGAAACCAAGTGTTAGCAATTAAAAAAATAAACGAATAATGCATCTACTGTATTTGGTTCACGTGAACAGATTGATCAGTTTTGCATCTACTGTATTTACCAAGCGATACACTATTTATATACACATTTACAATTTGATCAACATTGATTTGATTATTTTTGTTCAATTTTTAATTTCACATACAGAAAACTATAAGTATCAGAAAACAAACATCTAGAAAGAAAATATATGCAATCATAAAAAAAGGTCATGTAGAATAGCGTACCTGTATTTGCAGGGTGTTGATGGAGATGAACTTGTATGATAGCAATTAGGGTTAGGGTTGAGAGATGGAGAAGAATTAGAAGATGAAAGATGAGATTGTTGAATGAATATAAGAGGAGGGAATAAGAATTAGGATGGTCGTATGATGTTGAAAAGCCCATTAATAAAACAGGGTTTTAAATATTTATAATCCCAACTGGTTCTAGCGGTTCTTTAACTGGAACCGTGGTTTTAACCGGAACTGAACCGGGACCCGTTTTTACCCAAATTTAAGAACCGGAACCGGACCCTATATACAAAAATACAGTTTGGATCTAGCGGTTCCGGTTCGGTTCCCCGGTTATGGAGGTTCTGAACCGTATACTGCTCAGCCCTAACTAAATTAATTAAAATTAACTAAATTAACTAAAGCTGAAGGGGACACGAACTATGACTGAGGATGAATTCAAATGATGGGGAACACACTACCTAGGTTAGAATCCTACACATGCTTGACACGTTCTATCGGTTATGGAACTAATGTGAAAACCGGGATCTTAAAATACTAACTTACTAGGAATACCGAACCATACCCTAGACCCTTCTCCAGGAGACACTTATGGCAACCTAATAAGCCGTTAAACTACCAGTTTAAATGGACTCCCTTAGGCCAGGGGGTGTAGCCTCGCGCCACCCCGCCACATCACCAATTATAGCGCCCCATTGCGCCCTCCCCCACACCCTGTGCACGTTATCGAAGGTGCGCTACCCCCTCTCACCAGCCCACTAACGGGCAAATTTTTCTGTGTTTTAAGGCATTTGGTCAAGAAGACCGTTGGCAACGGTCATTTTATAAAAAAAAGTTTTTAAATTCTAGTATATATACAAACCTAAACACACACCAATCACAAACTAAAACACACATCAATTACAAAATAAACACATAAATTCTCTCCAAACATTTTTAAAATTGTCATCTCACTTTTCATCCGATTCGTCCAGCTCTTCATCTGACGATGTTATCGACGATATGCTTATCGTTGTGACGCAGGAGGCAATTAATTATTTGCGAGAAGAAGCCTAATCGTTTACAACGCGTACCAGATAAGCGCCTCTTGAACGAGATCAGTTAGGTGCTTATGAACGTTTAATGCACGATTCTTTTTTGTGAAAATCCGTTGTACGATGATGCACAGTTTAGGCATCGATTTTATATGAGTCGTCGTCTTTTCTTAAGAATTTCTAACGATCTTGCGGTCGAATTCCCCTTTTTCACACAAAGAGAAAGTGCTAGTCGCAAAATTGGTTTATCTGTAATACAAAATTGTACTGCCATAATTCGGCAACTTGCGTACGGCAGAACGTGTGATGCGTGGGATGTATATTTAAGGATGTCGGCCAGAAGTTGTCATGATTGTCTTGAAAATTTCTGTGAAGGTATTTTTATTATTAGTATTGCTATTATTATTATTATTATTATTGTTGTTGTTGTTGTTGTTGTTGTTATTATCATTATTTATTATTATTTTTTTATTATTTATAGTTTATTAACACTATTATATTAGGTATTAACTTTCTTTACGGGAGGCGATATTTGAGGATGCCAACCGCTACTGACGTTCCACTTTTATCCGAGGCCCATAAGCGGATACACGGCCTGGGATGTTGGGTAGTCTTGATTGCACGCACTGGGAGTGGGCGACATCTCCAACCGCTTGGAAAGGGAAATACCATCGTGGTGACCACGATGGTCCTACCCTAATATTACAAGTGGTCGCGACTCAAGATTTTTGGTTTTGGCATGTGTACATTGGTGTGGCCGGTGCGAACAATGACATCGCAGTTTTACAATCTTCGAATCTTTTCGACGATGTCATAGATGGTGTCGCACCAGATACTTCATTCTATGCAAACGACGTGGAGTATAAGTATGGGTACTATCTCACAGACGGTATTTATCCGGAGTGGGCGACCTTTCTGAAAACTCTTTCATGTCCAGATGACGAGAAAAGAATGTATTACAAGAAGAAACAAGAGTTGGCAAGAAAAGATGTCAAGCGGGCTTTCGGTGTATTAAAAAAGAGATGGTCTATCATTGCCCAGCCGTCGATGATACTTGAAAAGGGTAAAATGAGAAACATCATGTATACGCGCATCATCTTGGAAGACTCGGGCAGAGCGTTATGTGGAGAAAATTATGATGAAGGTAACCAACCGACGAACCCACTACTCACATACGCTCAAAAAGAAGTTATCCGAGCGAGGATACGTGACAATGACACACACCATAACCTTCGAGCTGATCTGACCGAGCACTTATGGTTTTATTGTGAACAAGAAGGAGATGACGGAGACGACGAGTGATTTTTTAGTGACATTATATTTTTTTGTTTGAATTATGACATTGTATTTTTTTTATTTAAATTATGGCATTGTATTTTGTTATTTAAATTATGAGTTTTAAATTAATATATCAAAATTAAATAATGTTTAAATTTAAATAAAAAAATAATTAGGTAATGATGACGGATGATGGGGGCTTTAAACCATTGCATGCAAGTTAAAGGGAGTGGCTTTAAAGCCCTCCATATGACGTGGCGCCTAGGTGGATCTAACGCGGCGTGATAAAACCCCTAGGGGCTTTATACCACACCCTCCAGCCTTACGATATCTCCAACTGTAATAATAAAGTACCCTTATTCAACAATCTACCTCACAGCACAAAAGTCAAGGGTAACTATGGATTCCTGATCAAACTCGTTAGGCAAATAGTGAAAGGGAAACTAGGGGGATCTTCTCATAAAGTATCTAACCCTTGCAATCTAACACTAAAGACAAACCGACAATCTCTCACCTCACAGCTATCGAGATTGGTAAAACACTTAACCCTATTCAAATTATGAAAATCACTCCTATGGTATCTTGGCCAGTCAACCATAAACTAATCAAAAACACAAAGTAGTTGACCTATCATGAACCTATAATTGAAAGACATTCAACAAGGAACATATGAAGTGAATTACATTCAATGAACTAGATTAAATATGCATACACATCAAACCATAAAAACTAAGTCTTTACTTTAATTATTAAATCCACAAATAATATCCAAAACCGAATAAAAAATAATTAGTCAAACATGGTGTTCATCATAACCTAGACAGTATAAAAGAACTAGCCAAGAAACATAACCACTAAAAAGAAACAAGTCTCATACGATAAGCAAATCATGTTTAATAGTTTGTAAAACACAAAGTCTAACAAAACCAAAAAATAATAAATTGCAAACCAAACCCGAATCTTGAATCACGACTGTGAATCTCGAACCAATTCTTTTTCTTCTTCTTGATCTTCTACTTTTTTGTTATGTTCGTCTTTTTATTCTCAGCCAATAATCATTCGTATCTTCCGATCTGTGCGAATAGTAGCTTCAACAATATTTTCTTTTGAACGGCAAATTTCTTATTCCCTACTGTCTATGGAACTTGAACCTAACACCTCCCGCTTCCAAAGTATTTAAAGGCTTTTGTCTTTGTCAATAGACCACCATCCCATTGTTAGCTCTTCAACAATATATAATACCAATTATAGAACCTCATGTAAATATATTAGTAGGGGGATTGATGTAAATACTCGTTGTATATGTTGTAATTGATGGCCCTTTGCCCGTTTGAGTCGGGGGTGTTATTTTATTGTTTGGCATTTTGCCTGTTTAGGTCGGAGGTGTGTTTTCTAATGAAGTTTACTTTTAAAATATATATATATATATATATATTTTTTTTTTTTTTTCACACTTGGCCGCCTCTCAAAAAATACATATCATTCTCCCCCAAGTTGTAGCCCCCAAAAACAACAATGTGGCAGCTCTTTTTTTTTCTTTTAATTCGTCCACCAACAATATAATACCAATTATATTTTGTTTTCTTTTTTTCACACTTGGCCGCCTCTCCAAAAATATATATTATTCTCCCCCAAGTTATCGCCCCCAAAAACAACAATGTAGCAGCTTGTTTTTTTTCTTTTAGTTCGTCCACCAACAATAAATATATGCAGCCCCTCTGTTCGATCTCCCACTTAAAATAATATTAATAATATACATAGTAGCCTTCTTCGTCGCATGTGTTCTGTGTATCTTTTTTTTCCTTCTCCACCGTCCAAAATTATTGCCATACAGTGATACAGCCAACTAATCATTCTTGAAAAAAAAAAAAAAAAACCCAACTAATCTTTAACACCCTATTGTATTAGAAGGCCCAATATGGGCTCGTATGGATACCGGCCTAACAATAATAAATAATATGAAACTAGGATTACGACCCGCCGCAATGCGGCGGGGATTCTTTATTTATAACTAAGTCGATCTACGACTCACACATTATGTTAAACCTGTCAAACGGGGTAAAAATAGACGATGTAAAAACGTTCACCCACACACGCACGTTGCGTCGTGTTAACTCGCAAAATTTAGAACGAAACGTAAAAACGTTAAGCCAAAGACGCACGCTGTGATGTGTTAAGACACAAAATTTAGAACCAAGCATAGAGCGCAAAATTTGCGGAAAATGAAAACTATAAAGGACCAAAGTTGAAAGTAAAAAAAGTTATGAGGATAGATTGTAAAAGATAAAAAGTTTTGGGTTAAAAGTAAAAAAACAGATAGTTTTGGGTTAAAAGTAATTTATGAAATACTTTTGAGTGAAAAGTAAAAAAAATCAAATTTTTTTTTGGAAAACCCCAAAGCCAACGTTACGACAACCATATGCATAACAATTTTTTCTTTGAAAAATCCCCAAAGCACACCCCGCGTTGCGGCGGGGCGTAAAACGGTGTCAAATAGTACTAATGTCACACAACCGTCATCGACAACCAACACTGACTCGACCTATAATATGCGTATTGCGACGAACCTGTCAAACATGGAAAAATAGAGGTAAAAACGTTGAACCACACATGCACGTTGCGTCGTATTAACTCGAAAATTTTAGAACTATTCGTAAAACGAAAATTTGCGAAAGATGAAAAGTATAAGTGACAAAAGTTGTGAAGTTAAATTGCAAATAATGAAAAGTTTTGGGTTAAAGTTAAAAAAACAAATTATGTAGGGTTAAAATTGGAAAATGTACAAACCTTTGGGTTAAAACTAAAAAATCAAGTTTTTTTTTTGGAAAACACCCAATGCACAACATACAAGTCCTAATGCACAAAAAGTTTGCTAATTTATATAGGTTTTAATCAGTTTTCTAACTTATAAAATAGAGATAGTGATCTCGGCACAATTAAAGAAAATAGCGGCAATTTTAATTCGGTCACTGGTGTTTAGCTGGTTATTTCCTTATTACTCGTTTTCTCTCCATTTGCATCAGGATCTGGCAAAACACAAAATAATATAATACAACACTAAAAACTAAAAAAAATAAAAACTATACAAAAATTATACACTTTACACATGACAAATATGTGTACTTTACCACACATCATAGTCCCACCTTTTTACATATTGTAAACCAATGTACCTTAACCGAAAGAAAATGAAAAGAGGACAAAAAGAAATTAAGGTTCTGTTACTAAAGGTCCTTTGATTTACAATATGTGAAAAGGTGGACCACCACTGGTTATTTTTGAAGTTGAGACCGTTGTCGGCCAACAGTTAATAGTTAGAATTATTAAAATCCATTATTCCGGAATTTAAATTAATTTATTAGTTTAGTTTTTCTTGTGTTTAATTCAGTATCTCATCATACATTTAACCTTTATCAAATCAGGAATTTAAATTAGTTTATTAGTTTAGTTTTTATTGTGTTGGACATATCATTTCAGTATCTCACCATACATTTTTTTTGTAAGGATCTCACCATACATTTAACCTTTAGATTTATATTTAATTTGACTTTCCTTTATATAACTCACATTGGTTAAATTTTCTTGTAACATTAAAAACACCACCATGCATTTAATCTTCAAGTTTATATTTAATTTGATTTTCCTTATGTAACTCACATTAGTTAGATTTTCTTAAAACATTAAAAACATGGTTGTGTTTAATTATTATATATAAGGTTATAACCCCGTGACTCAAATAGGTTGAATAAAAAAAATCAAATAGTTAGTTATAAAACGATATTTTTGAGACACTTTTTAAATTTCTAAATAAATTTTGTGTCGTGTATGATCAAAATGTGTGGTGTTTACATAATTTATACACATGAAAGCATTTGATACATCAATTAGAGAAACTACATCATCAATTTTCTCATAAATTTAGCAGTCACAAGAACATAAAATTGCAAGATCAACTTTCTCATAAGTTTAGCAGTTCTAACAACTGTGATGTTTATGAATTGACTAATAATTAATATATATTGACAAGGTATGAAAAATCAAATCCCTAAAAAAATTGGTTTTCAGAAACCAAAATTATTGAAATCTTAATTAAATGATTTGATGTATTATAAATAAAATCTATATAAGAAAATAAATTAAGGACAATGTAATTTATAATCATAGAATTAAAACAAATACATTAAATAACAAAAAATCAAAAAATAGTTGGAATTGACTTATATTAAAGCTAATTTAGTAAAAATATTAAAAAAAATATTCTAAATCATTTGATATTCATAATTTTGAATTTAAATTTAATGTTTTTATTTAATAATAATATAAAAGTTGTAAGTATATAAAACATTAAATATTTGACGCTAATTATTAGTAAAATAAGCTTAACGTCGAACGGGCTCACTTTTCACATTATTTTGTATTTTTTAAGTGGTAAGAGAGGGTTCTGTTAGTCACCGTCCATCGGAAGCCAATATGTTAATAGTTGGGACAACCGGTGGTTGTTCTTGAAATTGTAACTGTTAACGGCCAACGACGAATAGTTAGATTCTTAAAATCCAATATTTCTTTTTTTAATTCAACGTTTCCCAAGTTTTGTTGGTGTGAATTTTGATCACTTTTTTTTTTATCTTATAATTTTAGGAGGTTTATCCCATGAAATTCAATGTTACTAGCGGTTTGTCCCATAAAATTCAATATTATTAATGATAACTTATGAATTTATCATGTAACAATCAAGAGTAGATTAAAAATAATAAGTATTTACAAATAATAATTTATATCGTTTTCATTAATCAATCCGTGTAACACACGGGGCCATATCCAAGTATATTTATAAAAAAAAAATACGGTCATGCCTTTTTATGCTCTTCTCCACGTTTATTATACTTGCACATACAAGTACAAACAAATTGTTCACACATTAAAAAATATATAAATTAACCAGGGACACTCAAATTCTTCATGTTTTAAATATAATCAACTAAATCTAAATTTAAAATAAAACAATTATTTCTCTAGCAACATTTTCTGTTTCATTTCATAGCAAATTATTACAAAACTAACTTCGGGTTTAACATAAAAAAAGATATTGAAATCCTACGAGCGAAACAAGGCACTTATGCTCGAATCAACGACAGGGCCTCAAAAAAGTGCTTATATTTTAAGCTTAAGTACTCTTTCACAAGCAAAGATTTAAAACAAGGCTTCTGAAACTTAGATGAAGGAGCCACCTTGGACTCAACTGGAGGTCCATGAAAGTAAGCAACCGATATACGATGCTCTGATTGGTTCACCATAGCTCGATGAGTTACAGCCGGAAACTTTGCATTAGAGAATATATGCAATAGGTCACCTACATTCACCACAAATGCACCCTCAACGGATGGCACCCGTCTCCACCCTAACCCTTCAACAAAAATCTCTAACCCATCAATGCCACATTGGTTGAGAATGGTTAGAAGAAGTGAGTCAGTGTGTGATGCAAGACCAACGGCTCGGCTAGGGTTTGGGCAAGACGGGTACGAGTTAAGTTGAAGTACACTTTGGGAGTCATGAGCTGAAATAACCCAATTCATTTCTTCTTGTGTGACATCTAATGGTTCAAGGATCATGAACAAGAGGTTGTGGATAAGTAGTTTCATTTGGTTTTGGTAAGCATCCATTGTGTCACTACAATAATATTTATCAAGGAATCACAAAGACATAGTATTAGTAAATATGTAAAAAAAAATACAAGTAAACCAAGGGTAATATAATATGTAATGCAATATTCTGTATTACATCATTGTTTTGATATCAAATATGACCAAAGTTGATATTATATGCTTGTTAACACATGATAAAAATAAATAAATCACATACGACATAAATGACTGATATTATATACTTGTTAACATATGATAAAAATAAACAAATCACATACGACATAAATGACCATATGGGTATTTTAACAAATCTGATTAATATATCAAATGTGAAAAATATAAATTTATTAACTATACTCAATGTGTTAAAAGAATGTAATCAAATACAATCGATTTTTGTTAAATCCGTATTTATTTATATCCAATATTCAAAAACAACGTCATTAGTTTATTTATAGAAACGAACAAATTAAATACTTAATTATATGTTTAATTTTTATATCCAACACTCTATGTAATTTTAGTTTTCGTTTATTTCCTTTTCAATATTTAAAAATGATTAAAGACGACCGATTTGCATGTTTTACATTTTTTTAACAAAATTTCAACATATTTAAGTCTAATTTATTTATATTTTTACAAAACTTAACGGCGCATTTTTACAATCGTTTGAATTGGATCATAAAACTAGCAGCGGCGTATATTTTTCGAAAACAAGTTTTACGATAAAAACTTTCCAGTCATAAACTTCGATCTGTGATAGTTGTTTTCTATAACATTTATAATTTACAGTATTTAACTAGTATATATATATATATATATATATATTATTGCATATTACAAGAGAATTTTAAACCATTAAAAAACATGATAATTAATGAATGTATTTGTAATTTATGGCACCGATTGACTATATTGCAAGTCTTATGACCCATACGTCACATGCATGAATTTGCATGTAAAACGTTGGCTAAAGCCCGAAAATATTATTTTGTTAAGAATGTAATTATAATTTACATGTATTTGAGAAAGTTTACAAAAATTAAAACTTACCAAAATCTTTGGTATTCATGTGGCCAAAGAACCTTGGCATCATCAACACAAGAACCCATGATGGTGAACCCTTCATGCCACATACGCTTATCAAAGAACGGTGATAGCTTAGGCGAACCATATCCCGTGGCTCCATCGACTGATCTCAAAACCTTGCACTTTTCCTGAGTCGTAAGAGCAAAAAGTCTTCGTGACTCAGACTCAACCTTTTTGACCAACTCAAAGGGTACCCCATGGTTAACAACTTGGAACACGCCCCATGTTTCGCACGCTTGACTTATAAGAGTCTTTGCGTTAGGACTAGCAAGATCAATAACCGGAATCAATGAATCTTTAAGATCATGAGTTTGAATCTTGTTCAAAGATTCATCAAACTGAGGCCATGAATGTGATTCTGGGAACCCGTCTATCGATTCAAAGTCGATAGGGGTGATATGGTCATCGGTTAAAAGGTCATTTTTAGAAAGTGTGGTCATGGTCACAGCTCACAAGATGTTTGAGCTCTCTTTTGTGATTGGGGATTTTTAGAATTCCAAAGGGAACCTTTGTATAGTTGTAGTGCAATTGATCGTGTTAATTTACAAGTCCCCTTATATACACCTATGCACATTAATTAATTACACATGCACATTAATTACACAAATTTTGGTTGTAATGAATATTATTTTATTCTCGTTAATATTATACCAACAAACTCGTTTAACTACTACACAAATGGGATAGCTTCTCATCAAGTTATAGCTTAATTGGCATTGAAGGGGAATTGAAGGATTGGGTTTGAGGTCAGAGTTCTCAAGTTTGAATTCGATTCTAATTAAGTTTTATCTTAGTGGACCTTTGGACGGCGGGTTTTCTTCAAAACTAGTGATAATGAGCTTGGGCAACCCATTACCGTCTGCGACCACATATGTATGCGGTCATCTTTTGCTATTGGGTTGCCCTGGGTAATCAAACTTTTACTTCATTGGCATTTAAAAAAATGGGGTAGTTAATTAATTATACAAATGGGATAGTTAATTAATTACACAAATGGAAAAGTTAGCTCATATATAATGTATAAACTGATTCAAACGGAATTTAAAAGATGAGATACAAAACAAATATCAAATCAGGAATTTAAATTAATTTATTAGTTTAGTTTTTCTTGTGTTAGACACTTCAATTCAGTATCTCACCATACATTTAACCTTTATCAAATCAGGAATTTAAATTAATTTATTAGTTGAGTTTTTCTTGTCACTTCAATTCAGTATCTCACCATACATTTAACCTTTTCAAATCAGGAATTTAAACTAATTTATTAGTTGAGTTTTTCTTGTGTTAGACACTTCAATTCAGTATCTCACCATACATTTAACCTTTATCAAATCAGGAATTTAAATTAATTTATTAGTTTAGTTTTTCTTATCACTTCAATTCAGTATCTCACCATACATTTAACCTTAGGTTTATATTTAATTTGACTTTCCTTATATAACTCACATTGGTTAAATTTTCTTAAAACATTAAAAACACAACCATACATTTAATCTTTAAGTTTATATTTAATTTGACTTTTCTTATGTAACTCACATTCGTTAAATTTTCTTAAAACGTTAAAAATACGGTTGTGCTTAATTATTATATACGTGGTTATAACCTCGTGATTCAAATAGACTGAATAAAAAATCAAATAGTTAGTTATAAAACGATATTTTTGAGACGTTTTTTAAATTTCTAAATAAATTTTGTGTCATGTATGATCAAAATGTGTGATGTTTACCTAATTTATACACATGAAAGCATTTGATTCATTGAATAGAGAAATTACATCATCAATTTTCTCATAAATTTAGCTGTCACAAGAACATAAAATCCCAAGATCAAATTTCTCATAAGTTTCAGCAATTCAAACAACAGTTGTATATGATGTTTATTAATTGACTAATTAATATATATTGACGAGGTATGAAGAATTAAATCACTAAAAAATTTGGTTTTCAATTGAAATTTTAATTAAATGATTTGATGTATTGTAAATAAAATATATATAAGAAAATAAATTATCGACAAGGTAATTTGTGATCATAGAACTAAAAACAAATATATTAAATAACAAAAAATCGAAAATTAGTTATTAAACCTAATCTAGTAAAATATTAATAAAAATATTCTATATCATTTGATATTCATAATTTTGAATTTGAATTTAATATTTAGTAATAATATAAAAGTTGTAAGTATATCCAAACATTAAATATCTGGCGTTAATTATCAATAAAATAAGTTTAAAAAAATCTTCTAAAATCAATCTTGTTTCAAAAATAGTTAATGGTTGAAAGATATTTATTGTTAATAAAAACAACTATAGAAAAATATAAATTAATTTTTTTTTTTTTTTTGAACGGCAAATTTGGATCACTAACGGAATATAAATTAATTGACCATTAAAATAAAAACAACTAAATTGGATAGATAGTTATTAATTAAACTTATCGACATGTGGCAAACTAAGAGATACACAAAGTTATTGGTAGAGTTATCAGAACAAAGATGTTGCTTCTAGATAGATCTAAGCTTTTCACACCTTTTTTCTTTGAATTTAAATTAGTTTAAAACATTTAGTTTAGTTTTTGTTGTGTAATCCACTTCGATATCTCATCATACATTTAACCTAAGTTTTTATTTAGTTGATTTTCCTCCTATAACTCGCATTCGTCAATTTTCTTAAAATGTTGAATATACAGTTGTGCTTAAGTATTATATACTAGGTTTTAACCTCCGTGTTTTACACAGGTTAAATAAAAAAATCAAATAGTTAGTAATGAAGGTTTAAGAATTATAAAACAGTACTCTTGAGATGTATTTTAAATGAATGAATAAATTTTGTGTCGTGTATGATCAAAATGTGCAACGTTTACCAAGTTTATAAATATGAAAGCATTTGATCCATCGATTAGAGAAACTGCATCTTCAACTTTCTCATAAGTTTAACGGTCACAAGAACATGCAATTACATGATCAAGTTTCTCGTAAGTTTTAGCAATCACAACAATTGTTGTCTGTGACCTTTTTTAATTTCTGTGACCTTTTTTAATTAATTGATTGAATAATATTTTTTTATGAGGTGTTAAAAAATCAAATCCCTAAAAACATCGATTTCTGAAAATAAAAATGATTGTAAAGTTAATTAAATAAATTTATATACTATCAATAAAATATATATATATATATATATATATATATATACGAAAATATATGAACGACCAAGTAATTCGTGGTCATAGTAATTAAAACAAGAGTAAAGTACAATTTTAGTCCCTGAGGTTTACACTCAATCGCACATACAACCCTCACTTGAAAAAAAGGCCAATCAAGTCAATGTGGTTGTCAATTGGAATCAATCAAGTCCCTCCTTACATTTTCTGTTAGCCAACTGTTAGTTGACCGAGGTATAGTTGTCTTTTTTACTTAGAAATTCAAGGGCAATCTCATCATTTCGTCGTCTATAACCCAATATGGTAGATTACATCCCCTTTAAAACCCCAAATTGAACCATTCACTCCTCCCATCTTCTCCATCCTCTCCAAAATCCAATATCAAATCAAAACTCAATTGTTCATAAATACGAACAACAGTTTAGTAAGTGGAATGTTGGAGAGCTTAGCTTCTCCTAATGATTTGGATTACTTTGACCCAATTTCAATGTTGGGTTTCCCATGAGTGGATCCACTAAAATACAGGTATACATTGGAATCTAATAAAGAGTGTAATGTAACAAAAACTAAAACGAAAACCATTCAAGATTCAGTAGCCAGTATGAAGTCTCTAGATATATGTTTGATTTTCAGACGAAGATTCACAACTTACAAGTTGGAGTATCCAGGTAATTCCAAAATTATTCTTTATTTGGTCAAGACCATGGTAGCTTGCCTTCTTCATTGTTATTATACGCGATCCAATGTTCTAAGGAACACTATAAACTTCGTTTTCTAATCGAATTTCAAGACAAAAGGTTTACTCGATATGATCAGCTTTTCAACCAGAAATATCACTAATCGGAGAAGGAACTTGGAATGGGTGAAAAGATGAGTTGTGCGTCACCGCCTGTCTTATCTTGAACTAGAGAGATCCTCTGGATAATGCCCGTGTTGGGGATTACTCGATTGGGTTGACTTTGTGGTTCCCTGCAGTTCGGTCAGGAATCCAAATTTCAGTCATGGCAAGAGGCAGATATTTCAACGACCACCGACAGCGGCCCAGTGAACATCAGCTTTGAGATCAGTTTTATACTAAGCATGAGTTCTATTTCCGGAAGCGGGATTTCATCACTAAATTTATCCTCTAGTAATAAAGATAGCGTGCGGATATCAGCGGAAGGGATTTATGATGTTGAAACTAGACAAGTTTGTATGGTTGGTTGTAGAAACTTGAAAAACTATTCTTCCGGTAGCACAAGGTGGTTGTTGGTTGTGACGGTGAGCAGTGGCTGAGATTTTGGTGGTGGGTTGTGTGTTGAAGAGACTATAAAAGGGAGATAACTAATTCGTATTGCAATTTAAGTCCCTAAAGGGCATTTTGGTCTTTTAACCAAAATCCTAACGTTCATCTAACAGACGTTTGATAGAGGGACTTTATTGACTCCAATTGACAACCACAGGGACTTGATTGACCGTTTTTTTTTCAAATGAGGGTCATATGTGGTACTGGGTTTAAACCCCAGGGATTGAAATTGTACTTTACTCTTAAAACAAAGATATTAAATAAAAAAAAAAATCAGAAAATTAGTTGTAATTGGCTTATGTTAAACCTAATTTAGTAATATTATTAGTAAAATCATTCATATATTCACAATTTTGAATTTGAACTTAATATTTAATAGTAATATAAAAAGTGTAAGGCTATAGAGTGTGTTCATGACCACCATGACCCTCTACGTCAGTGTCATGTCAACAACCTCTAATCCACCATTCAAAACTAATACCCTAAGGGTGTGGTCATGACCCAAACCAATATCCCCTTATTTATTTTAATTTATCATTGTCTAAAGAAAAAGAAAATGATTTCTTGAAAAACGGAAAGGAGGACCATGGTTGCCATGGTTTAATCCATGCAAACCATTGTGGATCATGCAAGGGGGTGTTGTAGCCTTCCATTCATGTTCCTACGTGACGAATCATGTCTCAACCATAATCCCACATCCTTTATCCTAAGTCTATAAAAACATCAAATTTTCGACACCAATTATTAGTAAAATAAAAATAGAAAATCTTCTATAATCAATATTTTTCAAGAAAATAGTTAATAGTTGAAAGATATTTATTGTTAATATGGATTGAATAACAATATAAAAGCAACATATTTTGTTAAATAAAAAAAACTTTAGAAAAATAGAATTAACTGGTTATTAAAAACAATTAAATCCGATAAATAGTAATTAATCAAACTTATTAACATGTGGCAAATTAAGAGATAAACATATTTAAATTTTGACTCTTGTAAAAAATCTAAATATTAATAAAAGACTCCAATTAATGCCACATGGCATTTTCTCCTTCAACTTATTAAATATTAATTAATAATATTATTAATGTATCTTATATCTAATAAATTATTAATATCTTTTAAATTAATATAAATATATCTAATATATCTAATAAAAATTCGGATATGTGGATTTATTTGAACATTTAAGTAATTATGTATTATTTTATATTTTTTATTATTTAATGATATTATCGTAAAATACGAAGAAAACAAAACAGATTTACTAAGTATAAAAATGTAACCGAAATTTTAATTTCCATACTATTAATTTACAATTTTTTTTTTGTGCTTCATAGGGTTCGTCACAACGCTAGATCGACTTAGTTATTTTTTTCTATGTTTTACGTTTCATACTAATTTCTTTGCATTGACACGCTGCAACGGGTGTGTGTGGTTCAACGATTTTACGTTTGCTTTTCGTTTGGTTTTATTTTTTTCATTTTTTATTTATTTTGTTTTTACGAGCTTCTAAAGTATTGATAGTCACTGACAGCGGTATGACATTGGTGCTACTTGACATGGTTTTACACCTCCGCCGCAACACGGGAGGCTTAATACTAGTATAAAAATATTCGAATATTACTATTAGTAAAATAAGTCAGACAATCTTCTATAGTTAATCTTTTTCAAAAATTAGTTAATAGTTGAAATATATTTAATGTTAATCTGAATTGAATAACAGAACTAACGCCACATCTTTGGTTAAATAAAAACAACTTCAGCAAAATAGAACTAACTGACCATAACAAAAACAACTAAACCGAATAAACACTAATTAATCCAACTTATCGACATGTAGCAAATTAAAAGATAAACAAAGTTAAATTTTGAGTCCGGTAAAAAAAAAAACCCTAAGTGTAAAGAAATATATTATAAAAATACTAATAAATTGATATTTAATATTATATTTCCTAAATAAGTTATTTGATAATATTTTTTTTTTCTAAACAGGGATTTGAATGGGAAAATGTTTGTAAGGTGAAATATGGTGGTAACGAACGTTCAAATTTATAATCATATATATTACGTAGTAGATAGAAGTAGAAGTAAAGGGATATTAAAATTATGGAATGTGAATATATAACTAGTAGAATTCCTTCGCGCTCCGCGGCGGACGTTGGATTTGTATAGCTTTGCTTCTTACATTATCGGAACTTGCTATAGCAGTTTAGAAAAAAAACCATAACTATAATATTTTTAGATCAAAAGAAAACAATTCCTTTTTATTCTTTTTGAAATGAAATGGAATTAGATTTGATAATTAATTTAAGTAGAATGTAAATTCATAAACCGTAATACTTATTATATCATAAATAAATTATATAGTGTTAAGCCTATAAATATTAGTCTTGCTTTATTAGTATTATATTATTAAGAAAAATTTATATTTATATATATTAACATAAAGTTTTGATGAATAGTAGTTGAAATATTTTAAGTATTTATTTTTATTTAGTAATATTTTATCAATTATTCATTTAATTGTTTAGCAATAAGATAATTATTAGGTATTTGTTCTTTTTACTAGTAACATTTTGTTTACCATTCAGTTTGATATAATAACTTACGTTCGGATCACTACGATAGCGACACGATATATGTTATCAAACAAAAAACCATAAAAATTAATACATACCGATACTGATGTTGTTCAGTTCGGTACGGTATGATAGCAATACGATCTTAGTTTATCGAACGGAAAAATGATGAAAATAAATCCCGGTAATGATACAAATGTTGTTCAGTCGGTTTCGTTTTAGGTTGGTACGATAGCGGCACAATAACCGTTTTCCATAATGTTTATATGGCAACGTTGAAAAAAATAAACTTAGAATGAAAACCAACCAAACTGATATCAACTGAACAACATACAAATCAAATGATGTGTTGTGAGGGTTGATGCGTTGTATTGCAAGCAGCTGGCGCAAGTTCGATTGTTGTTGTGTCCGATTATATGTTTTGTCAATGCTGGGCTAGCCCACTTGGTAGATGCATATGCCTCTTAAGGGAGATGTTCCGGGTTCAATCCTGGGCAAGGGTGATAAATATTAGAATTATTGGTGAATAGAGCAGACCCGGCGTTGTCATTCAAAAAAAAAACACATCGGTACTGGTATTGATATTTGTTTTTATTGTTTTCGGTCGATGTAAGGTTTTCTCTTTCGATTGCTATAGCGAGTGTAGGTATCATAACGGACCGAACAGATACCAACCGAATTTTCGTCGTGAAGCGCAGGGGGAAAATCACTAGTAAATAATAAAAGGGAGATAACAAATACCATGTAAAAAATTACAAACATTGGTTCTGATAATAATATCGAAGTTGTTCAGGTGGCATTTGTTCCGTTCGTTTCGTTACCGGTACAAAACTAGCGACCGATATATCTTACAACACAAAAAAAATACATTATGCTGAATACAAATCGATTCGTTACATTACCGATACTCGATATTCTTTACGATACATTTTTTATCTATATGATGTAACCCAAAAATAAAATCGTTTGTTACATCGATCAAAAAACCATAAAAATAAACACCAACAACATTTATGCTAAAATCGATAACGATACCGATGTTTGGGTTACATGATGGATTAGGAAAAAATTATATGCTAAGATTAGACAACTTTATAATTCACGTGTAATCTCGTTTTGTTTTTAATACTATTATGTCTTACTCAATTATTACTAGGCTCGCTTTTTAACCGAGTCGAGCCACTCGGTTTAATTTCAAAACGGTCCATATCAAACGAGCTTTCAACCATATCAAACGAGCTTTGAACCATATCAAACGAGCTTTGAACGATATCTGAGCCACGAGCTTTTTGTACAACCAAAAAACATAGATAAATCACACTAGTGTAATAAGAAATCCCGTAAAAATAACCAAAAAAGTTAAAGGGTAAAACAGTCTTTTACCAAACTTCATTTCCAAGTGTTTGGTTACACAACTAACTCTACTCTAACCCAATACAACCCTATCACCCCAACCTTGTTTGGTAAAAATACAAAGAAAATCCTGTTAGATCATCACACAACATTCAAACCCCAAATCAATCCCATTATCCACAACAGTAGATAACCCACCCACACAGCTCCATCAACACAACAATGGCGTCTTCAACCTTTTTCACCTGCACGTCACTCATAACTCCAATCAAACCCCTTCAAACGACCCCATCTTCTCACACCACCGTTTGTCTCGCACACTTCAAGAAATCAACACCATTAAACCTTTCATCATCACACAGTATCTCTGTTTTCTCCCCACTTGTTCCAAACAGAGCCCCAATTGTATCTTCCCCTAATGGAAAGCCCCAATCCCTCACAATTGTTGCTGCAAAAGGGTATAAGATGAAAACCCATAAGGTGATTTTGGTTTATGTGGCTAATTTCGGTTCTTTTTTTATGCCATTTGGTGGTTTGAATTTATGTAAATTTGTGGGTTTTTAGTTTCTTGAAATATAGTGCAAGTCTTTAATCAAATTGATTCTTTTTTCCTTCTTAATTTTTTTTCCTGTTTGACTTCTTGTATCAAATTTTATATAGTTTTATGTGAAATGTCATTTGGTGGTTAGAGTTTTTGTAAAATTTTTTTTTTTTTTTTTATGGATTTGGGTATGTGGGTTTTTAGTTTCTTGGAATAAAGGGCAAGCCTTTAATCAAATTGATGTTGAAATAATACTACTTTGTTTTTTTTTTTTTCATTCAATTTTTAGGTTTCTGCATAAGTTCTTGAATCAAAGTTTATTTAATTTTATGTGGAATGTCTTTGGTGGTTAGAATTTTTGTTAAGAGTTAACTGCTATTTGCTATTTTCGTTCATGTGGTTTGTCCAATTATACTAGTTCAGGTCAAATTTCAAATTTGTACCATTTTCGTCCCTGACGTTTTTAAAAATTGTCAGTTCCGTCCAAAAAAACATGAGTTAACTGCTATTTTCGTCCCTATGGTTTGTCCAATTGTTCGATTCAACCTTCGTTTTTTCGACGGAATTGGCATGTCTCAAGAATGGCAGGGACGAAAATGGTACAACTTGAAATTTGGCCTTGGACTGGCATAACTAAACAAACCACGGACGAAAATGACATTTAACTCTTTTGTTAATTTGTTGGGGTTTGTGGCTTTATAGTTGCTTGAAATAAAGTTCAAGTCTTTAGTCAAATTGATGTTGAATTTTGCATTTTTAAGGCTTCAGCAAAGAGGTTTAGGGTGACAGGAACAGGGAAGATTGTGAGGAGGAGAGCTGGGAAGCAGCATTTGCTTAGAAAGAAGAACGCTAAGAGAAGAAACCGTCTCTCGAAAACGGTTAGTGTTTGAATCTATCATGTGTTTCTTGGATTTTAGGCATACTTTCAAGCTCCCATTGCTAAGACTGCGTGTAGTGGGCTCGCGTCCATTGCCATGTCAGCCCATAGGGGTGTTAAGGGCTAAGGTGTGAGTGTGGCAACGGTCGTGAGTCTGGAACATAGTTGTCAATAGCAATCTTTATAGCGCGCTACGTAGCGTATAGGTCTAGACTCGCTATTAGGGTTGTAGCGACAGATAGCGATATTAGCAACAATTTATTTATTTATTTATTGTTTTGTTTTTTTAATATAAATAGCAATAAAATATAGCTATAAAATAGCTGGATTTTAGGTTTTTGTTGAATATACATGTAAAATAGCATATATATATATACCAGGGTATTTTGATATAATATACATATAATTTTTTTCTAGTATATCGGTATTTATAAAATAGGCGCCCGCTATTTATCGCTATTCGCTATGTAGCATATAGGACCTTATCGCTATTTGTCGCTATTCACCATTAACAACTATGGTCTGGAATATGTGGATATGCGTGTGAAATTAAATTTTGGGCCAATGAAAATAAAACACGTGTCATTTGCAATGCCCCGTAACACATAGTCTAATAAATCGTTGCATTGTGCAAACTGCAAGAAGTTGTTAAATGAAACAAATATAATTGTTTGGATGCCCTTATTGCAAGATTTATTTCTTTTGGCATACTTATAAGCTTAAACTACTTCATTGCCTATTGTCATTATTGTAAAGAAGTTGTGATATTGATTTGGGTTCACAAAGGGGTCACATTTGTTCGTCCTAGAAGGGTATTTAAGACATTTGATCGGTAGATAACCATGTTCGATTGTTCGTTATAATCTAATCACTTAAACAAATAAATCATATGTTGTTTATTTCAACATAAAACTAAATTATGTTAACAATGTTTTGCATTAGTTAATTTTCGAATTTCGACAGAAAAATCTATAACTCGGTTATTTCACGACAGGTACAAGTTGATCGCAGTGACTATAACAATGTCATTGGCGCGTTGCCTTATCTGAAGGTTAATCGGGCCAATTAGCATGTAGCATTTCATGAAGACCGAAACGGGTGGCAGATTCTAGCAGAGTTGATAGCTTTGTGATTGTTAACTTGTTGTTACTCTTATCATCTTGTTGTATTTATGGTTTAAGTTGCTGGTCTTTTTTTAAGTTTTTCAATTCATGTAATTTATAGTCACTGCAAAAAAACTGAGTCGTTTGGTTTGCGGTTTTTTACTTATATAGTCACTTCATAAACCGGTTCCAAACCCAAACCCGTTTCACAAGAACTGGGTTTGACTTTTGTTGACCGAACCGCAACCGGTATCAAAGCGAACGGTCTGCTAAAACTTTATACGTATTCAAAGGCTAGTTGAAAATTACTTTCAAACCACCCTTAAACAATTTTTCTATGATGATGGTGGTGAACATCTAAAACTTATTCCTCAATCTAAATTCTTGTGGGATTTTTCATTTCAAATCTCCACCACACCACACACACATATGAAGATATATTGGTATCTAGTTTTATTGATTTCGGTATTGGTACTTTTGGTATCAGTACGGATAAAAATGGTATTTGTACCGAATTTGAATATGAATGGATTTGGTATTATGTTTTATTTTCGTATTATGGTACTTGTATCAATTTTACATATATGATTATTGTATTGTATTCATACCGATTTTACCTTATTTGTACCCGTACCAAATTTACCTATTTAGTGTATGAGTGCTTAAAAGATTAAAAAAAACAAAATGGTATCAAATCGACAAATCAGGTACTGTGTTGAAGTATCAATGCCAATACCCGTTACTTGTACTGTACCATAATATTCGGTACGGTATTTGGTGTCCAGTTTTGTTACCGTTAGGAGTATTGTACCAATCACATCCTTGTTCCACTTCTTCAGCTCAAAAGGTTGTAGGTTGCAAATGGGTTTATCACATTAAACAAGGGATGACAATGATCGGGTATGGCTAATCCTACAATGGTCAGGTATGGCTAATCCTAGTCTCATACCCAATTGTAAAATCTTGTCCTATACTCGACCCATTACCCGTTGAGTATCAGGTATACCCGTTGATGTCTTAAAAATGACTTTTCTTTATAATTTAATGTTTATAAAATCTATACAATCAATTAAAATATGATAAATAATATTAATATATATATATATATATATATCATCGTCACCATAAAAACATCTAATTTTTTTGAAAAAATAAAAAATGCAATATATCATGATGTTAATCTCAATATATAATTTTGTGTTCCATAGCATATAAATATAAGGCAACTACCGATTTTACTGATGGGAAAGCAAGCAGATACAATTATTCTTTTTATACTCTTTCTACCTGAATATTTGGGGGAAAATGATGAAAATGAACATTGACCAAACCTATTTTACTAAAATAAACATTTGAGGCGTCTAATTTAGGGAACACACGAAAATTCATTCACTTTAGTACTGACACTTGTCCCAAACATCTAAAAAAATACTCCTAAATCACCTTGAGATCCAACAAGAAATAGGCACATGCTTAAAGAGTCTAGATAGACTATATCTGTTCATGCGTCTAAATTTAAACTCTACAAATTATAGCAGATAAATCTTAGGCAAATGCCCGAACAATGGAATTTCAAGTGATTACAAAATCAACTAAGTGTGGAAATTGGAAATGTCACAACAACCCACCTTCCCCTCCAAAGCGCACATGTCATCTGGTAGTGAAATCTGGATTCCGGACCTGGTCCGGAATTTAGCGATGAGGATGCTCTTATTGCAAAGAAGTGGTGATACGTGTCCTGGCCTAAGAGGCACGCCTAAGGCTTGAGGCGCCAATGAAAACACATCAGGGATAAAAAGGCGCACCACATGTAGTTATGGGTCAAAGTTGATAAATACGTTTATATGCAAAACAACTTGGGATGGAGAATTCATGAAAGTCTTACTTGATAAATACGTTTATATGCAAAACAAACGAGAGATATGTTATGTCGCTTCTGATTGTAATAAAAGCTTATTTTGTTGTACATAGACCTCGTCTCTCATACGCGATGGCGCGACATGAGCGCCTTGAGCCCACACCTTTTTAAACCAAGATAATGATTTGGGTTTACAAAAGTACCACATTTGTTCATGTCATTTAAAAGGGTGTTTTAAGAGGTTTGATTGGTAGTTAGATCAGGGGTCAAGTTATTCTACAAAGACTTCTAATTGTAAGAAGTGTAAGAAGGATTTATAGAGTGACAAGTGTCCAATAACCTAAAACTAAACCCACTACATCACCACCAAAAACCTAAACACCCACCCCCACCCCACCCCACCACCACCCAAAAACCTAAACCCCCCCCCCCCCCCCCCCAAAAAAAAAAAAAAACAAAAAAAACTATACCTCACCAAAAAAACCCCCAAAAAACCTAACCCCCCCCCCCCCCCCACCTCCCAAAAACCTAAAAAAACTAACCCCCCCACCCCACCCCCCCCCCCCCCCCCCAAAAAAAAAACCTAAAAAAACCTAACCCCCCCCCCCCACCCCCAAAAAACCTAAAAATAAAAATAAAAAAAACTAAACACCCACCCCCACCACCACCCAAAAACCTAAACCCCCACCCCCTCGGCAAAAAAAAAAAAATTTTTTTTTTTTTTTTTTGGTGGGTGAGGTGGGGGGGGGGGTGGGCGGGGTGGGTGGGGGGGGGTTGGTGGTGGTGGATGTTTAAGGTTTTTTTTTTTTAGTGGGTTTTTTTGTGTAGTGGGTTTTTTAGGTTATTGGACACTTGTCACTCTATAAATCCTTCTTACACTTCTTACAATTAGGATCATTTGTATTTGATCCTAATCCGTTAGATCAGATGCTTCCTTAAACTATATGCCCGGTAAAGTATGCTTCTTAGTTTCTAAGATATGGCAAAAGGGAAAGCTAACTAGGGCTTGTTGAAATAAGTTTCACTTTAATTTTTTTTCACACCAGACTTATATGTTATATGATTGAATTGAGAATATACTATACATCATATGCATGAATAATGGAATAACGGGTAAGGTCACACAGTGCCAGAACTTGCACATAAACTGGGGTGCCGAAAATATATGTTTAATGGGGACTTTTGGAACAGATAGGACCCAACCAAATAAAAATGATAGGATTCAAAGTTAATGGGCCAAACTTACATTTCAAAGCCTAAAAATAGGAGGCATGAGCCCCTTCTGTCCTTTTAAGTAAATTCCGCCCATGCACTGTCACACCCTCATCGCGTGCGGAATCTATGACGGTGACTTATTGTTAAATTAGTGTTTGGGAGTCTTAGAGGAAAATAAGTTAGACATGGTTGGTGAAAATTCGTTAGTTGGTAGTGTTGCATAGGGGTGAGCAAATTAACCACCATAATCGATAACTGAACCATAACCGACATAACCGAACCACTAATAACTGATAACCAATATAACCAATGGTTATGGTTATGAAACTTTGTATAACCGCTCAATCGGTTATGGTTATGGTTATGAAGCTTTGGTTAACCGAATATAACCGAAACCGAAACCGAACCGAAGTTGTGATGTTAACTTTATATAATAGATTTGTGTTTTACAAAACCATATAGAGGGTTTTTACTAAGATAAAAGTATGTTGGTAACAAAATGATCTTGATGTAGATGTCATTTATTTTGATAAAGAACTAAGGTGTTATGGCCATAATTGTTTTTGGTTGAGAATTACCTTATTAAAAAGAACTCTAAATCGGTAGTTTAATCAAAAAGTTTAGTCTTCGTTATCTTATAAAATAGGCTCAAGCTAAGTTCAAATTGTGCACAACCCTATTTATTTCAAACCTTGCTTGGTTACTTAACCGAAATTAACCAAAACCGAACCATAACCGACTTCATAACCGATTAACCATAACCGAAGTTGTGTTATGGTTATGGTTACCAAAACTCCATAACCGAACTAGCGGTTATGGTTATGGTTAATAGTAAAAACCGACCCATGTACGCAGACCAATAAGTGAAAGTTAAAGATTATTTAAATCTAATAGCTATAATAAAATTACTTATTTTGTGGGTTAGGATATAATAGGAAGTTTATTTGGCTAAGGAGGCTAGGAAGTAATCTTAACCATCCATTTAGTTAATCAAGGGCTAAGATTAAATGAGGGAAATTGAAGGGAAGAAAAGAGGCGCGTGAGTTTGTTTAGGGGCATTCTAGTCAATCCAAGTCAATAGTTTCTCTCTCATCCAATTCCCCCCATTCTTTAAACGTTAATAACTCTTTCATACGACATTATTTTTTTATAAAAATTGCACCAAAAAAACGATCGTTTTTTTATCTTTAAAACGAGTATACTATTGCTATATTTTCGACTTTTTTTTTCTAAAACCCAGTTGCGTAAAACGCAATAAAAAAAACCTAAAAAATGACATTTTTCTAAAGCGCAATGCACAAAAAACACAAAGAAATGTCTTATTTGTAAAACGCAATGGCCAGAAAACACAAAGAAGTGTCTTATTTCTAAAACGCAATAGCCTAAAAACACAAAAGAAAGTATACTTTCTAAAACGCAATGGACTGAAAACACATAAAAATGTGTTTTACCTAAAACGCAATGCACCAAAAAACACAAAGAAATGTCTTATAAAACGCAATGGCCAGAAAACACTTAAAATGTCTGTTTTCTAAAACGCAATTGACTGAAAACACATAAAATGTGTTTTACCTAAAACGCAACGCACAAAAAACACAAAGAAATGTCTTATTTATAAAACGCAATGGCCAGAAAACACTTAAAAATATCTCATTTCTAAAACGCAATGGCCTAAAAAAACAAAAGAAAGTGTTCTCTCTAAAACACAATGGACTGAAGACACCTAAAAATGTGTTTTACCTAAAACGCAATGACTAAAAACACTTCAAAAATGTGTTTTACCTAAAACGCAATGAATAAAAACAGTTAAAAATGTGTTTTTTCTAAAACGCAATGGCCAGAAAACACATAAAACTCTCTTATTTCTAAAACGCAATGGACCAATTTCTGAAAAATTATCTGAATTGTCTACGAATTACTGTCTTCGAAATGAGCCAATTTCTGGAAAATTAAATTTTCTGATGCATTTTTATTAAAGCAATTTTTATTAAATTTCTGATGCATCTCAACCCCAGCCAGGGGCTCTGCCCCTTGGAGTCTTGGACCCCGCCAGGGGCTGCCGCCCCTGGGACCCTGCTACCAGGGGCGCTGCCCCCGGACCCCCGCCAAGTTCGTAAAACGCAATAACTAAATCAAAAACCCAGATTGTAAAAATGAAATTAAAGAATTTCTTACATAGATCGAAGCCGATTTCTTCAACGATTGACGAAATTTGAATGATTGAAATACTTATCAGCGATCGAATCGAACGGATCGAGCGATTATCTTCAAAATCACCGGAAAAAATGAGATTTTGTATGAAATTAAACTGGGTTTTCTTCAAAAAAAAGCTGAAGAACACGTTGATCGGGTGTTTGAATCATTGATTGGTGATGAAAATCGCACTATAATGTAGTGATTATTGAGATAGAAAGTGAAGAAATGATTGAAAATGGTGGGTTTTTAAAATGGTGGGTTTTGATGTTACTGGGAAGAAGAAGGAAGAAGAAAAGAATACGATTGACTAAAATACTCTTCCTCTTTATTTTAAATTTTGCCACATATCATAATCCTATTGTTTTCTATCCTTCCTAACCAAAATAAACTTCGTATTTGATACTCACCCTTATATTTTCATCATCATGACTTTTTATTTGTAAAAAACAAAGTCATCTAGAACATGGTTGGTTGTATAAAGGAACATATCCTATAAATATGGTAAAATAGTATTTAGTAAAATTACATTCTATTATCAATACCAATATTTAATTATTTTCACCAACTAATAAGTTTACACGTCCTTTTAATTTGTGCACAGAAAGAGACAACTCTTCAACGAAAATCAATCTTGAAGAAAGAAACTGGCTTTTGCCTCTTCCATATATCCCTTTTCCCATGAGTCATGGTTTATAGGGATGAGCATGGCATCGTTTGGTACCAAACTCGTACCGGTACTGAAAGTATTGATATCGAAAAACGAGGAAAGTGAGTACCGATACTTGTACCGAATATACCCAGTACGGTTTGGTACCGGTTCGGTACCGGTATCCGGTTACAAATGCTTATCCCTAAGACCAAGCGTAGTGGGGCTTTTTTTTTTAAATTGCCCAATCACGCCCAAAAACGCCCCTTCACCGCCCCCTTGGCGTGATTGGGCGTTATCTTGCAAAAAAAAGCCCCTTGACGTGGTTTGAAAAACGCCGAATGGGGGGATTGTTGGCCAATCACATTTGAGCTTCCATTTGCTTGGCCAATAAGATTTTTAAATGTTTTTTTTTTAATTTTATTTTACTACAAAACATAATGCCCAATAATGTTCCATCCCCACTACACCCATTTTAGAAAACGCTCAATAATGCCTCATTGCTGACTATGCTGCTATATAGCGCAAAACGCCCAAGGGTGAATATTGTCCACTACACATAGTCTAATGGTTTATACACTAAATTATAAACTTCACGAGTTATGATCTAGGGATAATTACTGTCCATAGTGTAATTGTGATAAATGATAACCACTAATATAAATCATTATAACGTTACAATTGAAGTGAAACAATGACTACAATTATTTTTTAAGCATTGAGTTTAAGAAACACTAATTTAACTCGTATAAAAGAATAATAAAAGTATACATATTTTTTATTTACGTCATTGTTATCTTTTATATATATAAATAGTTTAACTAAATCTTTATAAAATAAGACACGATATCCCACACCTTTTTATAAAAGTTAATGATTGAATAGAAGATATATACACAAAATTATATTTGCCCTAAACACAAGGGCAATTTCGTCACTCCATCATACAACCTCGCATTTAGATAAAAACTAGTGGGTGAAACTCACGTGTTTTTGTAAGGTTCAGTTTCGACGACTAAAAAAATATTTACAATAGTTTTATTATACAAAAGATGCAAGGTATAACCCATAAAACAAAGTTGTTTTTTACATGGATCGAAAAACAAATATTCATATCAATTTTGATGACATTGATGTTGGTACCGATGTTCGTTGGTACCGGCTCGATTCATCATTGTATCGCTATTTCGAATACAACTATGTTTTCAATAAAATGTACATATGAATTTCTAGTAAAAAAAAAAGTTAAACGCGTTATAAGGCTCTGTTTCACCGACTATTTTTTTTATTCAAAATAGTTTTAATATCACAAAAGTTGTATGATATAACCCAAAAAAAAGTCGTGTTTTACATGGATCGAAAAACATAAAAACGAATGCGGATACCTGTTGTGGTAAACCAGTAGCAATGTTGTTTGGTCAATACTCATTCGACTCATCACTATACCGCTATTTCAAATACAAGTCCGTTTTCAATAAATAAAAAAGTTATATTGGAACATCGGGAAAAAATTAATGTACCTACGTATTTACTTTTTCTATAAACTAGTTATAAGCGAAATCGTATTTATAAGATGAAACTTATTAGGTTAAAAGGGTATTTTATATTTTTATAGTATAAAGGTGAAATTAATCTTCATATACTAATGAACGAAAATCTTTTTGTACACGTGTCACTCTCTGGTGCCTCCTCCCTTTTAATAATAGTATTACATATTAATTTTTATACACAAAATATAATATAATATTAATTAATATAGTTAGAGATAAACATATAAATTCAAATTTAATTAATATTTATCTATAACAAATATAAATGTATCAAATAATATAATAAGTATAATATTATTTAATATAGTTAGAGATCAAACGTATAATTTCAAATTTAATTAATAGTAAATTACTTTTTGAGTCACTATGTTTTAGTGGTTCTAACCACTTGAATTCAAAATCAACTTGAATTCAAAATCAAAAAGTTTAACGCCCTGAGTCTCTAACCGCTAATTCACACCCCCTGTAAAAAAATCAAGAAACCTTTTGTAAGGCCGAGTTCTCTAAGTTCTCACAACTTGTAGAAATTTTCATTTTACCCTAACCATATATATTTGTTAAGATAAAATATATTATTTGGATATAAACAATAATTACTAATAAAGTATCAAATCACACGTACAAGTACTTATAGTATATAACTTAGAAGACTAAAATTACAAGCGGATTATCTAAATAAAGTATCAAATTATCTTTGAAGCGAACACTAAATGGTTTTCAAAAGACATATTTTTTTTTTGCTATTAAGTATATAACATTATATTTGTGTAATACACGTGTTCAATATTTTCTTCCAATTTTAAATTTATGTTAATATCAATATGTTTTCATCTTCCAATTTTTTCGTCATTTAACCCGTGTAATACACGGGGTTTGAGCTAGTAATAATAATATAATAATAGTGTTATTATAGAATATAGACGATGTATAGTAACGGGTTAAGTGACTAGATCCTATGTCACACACGTACACCGGCGCCTGTTTTCCCTCGTAAATTATCTTCGCATATAAATACCAGAAAATGCGTGTTTTTGTTTTTCGACCTAATTTAAGGTTTATATTCAACTAACGACACTTTGTTTTCTTCTTCATCCTTAACCATGGTTCAATTACTGTGCCCAGAGGGGAAGCGTACGATGAATGCTAACGAACCCATTCATAAACGCTTGAAATCATCGTCTTTACCGACACCTAACGAGGTTTTACGTACTTTATGTTTTCTACTTTATGTTTATTTAAAAGTTTTAATATTAGGGTTTTGAATAGGATTTGGTGTTTTGTTTATTTTCTTTAAATTCTGGTTACGTGCAATTTTACTATCCAATTGGTTTATGATGCATATAAAATTCAACAAGATTTTTATATGTGTACGTTAGTTGTTATTGGCGAATAGCGACAAACAGCGATAAGGTGTCTATATGCTACATAGCGTATTTGGATAAACGGTTATTTTATAAATAGCGATATACTAGAAAAAAAGTTAAAATTTTTTATATGTGTATTATATCAAAATACCCTGGTATATATCTTATTTTACATGTATATTTTACAAAAACCTAAAATCCAGCTATTTTATAGCTATATTTAGTTGCTATTTGTATAAAAAAAACAGTGTCGCTATTATCGCTATCTATCGCTACAACCCTATCAGCGAGCCTAAACCTATACGCTACGTGCCTACGTAGCGCGCTATAGCGATCGATACGCTCGCTATTGACAACTATGGAGTAGACGCAAATTGACATGTTGTATAATACCGGTAGTCCCATTTTGACTCGTAGTATGATTTAATTAGACCCAAATGTAACCCATTGTGTAATCTGAGTAGACCCAAATGAACCCATAAGTGAATTTTTTTTAACCAAACCAACGAAACGCTGAATGAGTCATAATTGTCGGGTGTAGCTATACTTTCGTTTTTGTGATCATTTGTAATTGATTATTTGCAGCCTAGCCTTGATAGCAATGAGTCTGCGGACCCACATTCTCAATATGACCCGCTTAACGAGCCGGGTCTTTTGGGTTTAAACCTGAGGAAGAGTGAATCATTATTGGAGCTATGTCAAGCCCGTGTTAACCAAGCCCATATTGACAGAATGGAGAAAGATGCTAAGGCAAGAGTCGGGTTCTCAGGGGCCGTCGATAACTTAAAGGCGTCAAATTTCCCCGCTGTACTTTTAAGGATTGGAGAATGGGAGGTACACATTATTACACTGCATATGGTTTTGTGTTGAAGAGTACGTTTTGACCCGTTTGCTTGTGAATGGGTTGTTTCGGCGGGTCATCAAATGGGCAAAATAGAAAAAAACAGCTTAAAGGAAACGGGTCAACAACGAGCGCTATTTTATGTTTAGCGATACACTAGAAGAAAATTTTTGAAATATTTTATATATATGTTTTATCAAAATATGCTGTTTTTATGTGTACATTTACAAAAATTATAATTAAAATAAAAAAAAATTGAAATCCTGCTATTTTATAGGTATATTTTACCGCTATTTTCATTAAAAGTTTAAAACAAAAAAACTTATAATCCCTCTAAATTCACGCTATGGAGGCGCCAAAATCAGTTTGCGACCTATTGCCACGCTAAACGCTATAGTGGGCGCTATGCTCGCTATTAACAGTGTTTCTAAGTAACTGTATTAAAACATATAGATTATCACTGTCTCAAACATATGTGGCATAATACTAGATTAGTAATGATATATATTTTCTTTTTGTACAAAAATTGTTTCGGGTCAGCATAGATTTTGACGTGTTGTTTGTGGCAGTATGTGTCGAAATACGAAGGTGATTTGGTGGCAAAATGTTACTTTGCGAAGCATAAGCTCGTATGGGAAGTTCTCGATGGCGGGCTAAAGAATAAAATCGAGATTGAATGGGAAGCTATCATTGGCCTGAAGGCACATTGTCCCGATAACGGGCCCGGCACCTTGACTATTGTGGTAAACTAACACGACACGAACCTAACACGGAATTCACTGGTTTGGGATTAGTCTAAAGGGGTTCGGGTCAGTTTCAGGTTGAACCTGCGAACCAGCTAAACGGGCCAGGTTCGGGTCAACCCGGTCAGGTTGGCGGGTTGGCCTGTTTAACCCATATATATTATATTGGATTTTTTACGATATGTTTTATCAGGGGCGGATGTATTATGGAACAAGGGGTAGCCTCCGCTACCGCTTGGTCGGAAAATTTTTGACGTTTTTAGTGTAAATTTTGGAAAAATTTGACGTTTTTTCGATTTCGTTACCGCTTATTTATAAAACGTTACCGCTTGGTCGGAATCCTAGATCCGCCACTGTGTTTTATGTCATAAATTAAATCGGGTGTGCATTTTATGTCATAATTATAACTTAAAAAAAGAAATTGACATAAGATTTTATAATTTAAATGTAATTGTATTATATACATTTGTGTTTTTTTTAGTAAATTTTAATTTTAATTTATTAATTTGCGGAAAAAGATTTAGAAAATAATAAAAAATCGGGTTGATTGGATCGTGTTCGGGTCAACCCGAGAACATTCGGGTCGTGTTCGGGTTCATATGTATGACACGATTTCGGGTTCGGGTTCTTCTCTAAAATTTTCGGGTTCAGGTCGGGTTGAACCCGCCAACCCGCGAACATGACCCGTTTAGCACCCCTGTCGCTTATTGACGTGGTGATTTTTGTTGACAGCTCGGTAAACAACCGCTATTCTTCCGAGAGACCAATCCGCAGCCTCGAAAACACACGGTTTGGCAGGCAACTACTGATTTTACTAATGGAGAAGCAAGCAATTATAGGTATTCTTTTTGTACGCTTTCTACATGAATATTAATGGGTCGTTTATATTCCTTTCTTGTAGTACTAATCATTGTAAGTCTGCACACTCAAATAAAAACATATGAATGCTTAAAAGAAACGGTCTGATTATTAAAAGTAGGGCTGCAAATGAACTGAACGTTCAGCGAACAGTTTGTGAACCGTTCGGATGGAAGTTCGTTTGTGTTCGTTCGTTTAATAATGAAAGAACATGAACAGGAAATTTCGTTTGTTTAGTTAAATGAACGAACATGAACACGTTCATTTCCTTAATGAACGAACACGAGCAGAAAATTTGGTTCGGTAAGTCTTCATGAACAGTTGGTGAACACATATATTACCATAACAAACAAACACGAACAAGGTCTTGTTCATGTTCGTTCGGTTTGTTTGCAGGACTGATTAAAAGCGTCTGATATACCATCAAATTTGCGGATTTTTTGTTAGTAAGTTGCTGAACACCTCTCATATTTCTTTCTTGTTACATTATGCAGGCAACATTATCTACAATGTGCACCAGGGGTGCTAAATAAGCATTATCAAAAGTTGATCAACTGCGATACGCGACTTAACTTGCTTAGCCAACAGGCAGGCGCATCGTCAGACGCGCAGCCCGCAGCAAAAGATCCCGTCAAAGATCCAAATATGTCAAACAATAACGGCTCTAACCAACTAGAAAACGCGGGCACTCATGGGTATGTGGAAAGTTGGGGTCTCGTGCGGTCAAAGGCTATCAGGCTGGTCAACTCACCGTGGCCCCTGCGAACAACGTCCATATCCGATATCGTAAACCACACTGCACATTGTGTTTCCGAGCAAAACCAAAACCCTGCTCGGGTCAACGAAGTCAACCACAATCAGTTGGTCAAGAATATTTCCGAGATTCTGATTAACAACAACACACAGTTGACCACACCTTCGGATGAGAAAAGTCCAATGTCAGGAGTCAACTCACTATGCAGTCTTCTTCAGGACGGAAACGAGTCGAATAACTATTCTGACCCTGACGCGGGTAACAATAACGGACAAGAATGGGCTGATGGAAATGACCATTTTACCCCTTCGGGTAATCCGACACCCGAGAATGACAAAGGGATGTCAAGAGACGACTCGTTTACTGATCTGGTAGATCAGCTTCCGCAAATCGAAACGCTCCCGAGGCTTTTCTTTGACACCTCGCAGGATGGCGATATCGTTGACTTTTGAGCACGGTTGAAGCTGTAAATACGACTCGGGTTTCGGGGAAGTATATATGGAAGTGGAAATGTGCATATGTTTGATCACTTTGGTCTTGTTAATAGGTTTGCAGTTATTTATTATGTTTGGTAAGTTATTCTACCTTCTTTTGGAACATTTTTCACCAAAAGTGAAGGACTTGTTTTCTTTTTTATTCTGGTTTTTCTATTATTGGGATATAATGACATTAGTTTCTGTTAATATATGAATTCATTTTGGATTTGACTACAGATGTTAATTTTGTGACCCAAAACCATACAGTAAAACTTCGATAAATAAGTAATATTCGTTACGTGATGTTATTTATTTACGGATAGTATTATAAGTTTGTTTGCGCATTTATCGAGGTTAAACCGTACATATTAGGTTAATCTCAACTGTTGATTTTTGTTTTGTTTGATCTAATGTACAAAAATGTTCTTTTGTTACCAAAGTTGACTTTTGTCAAATATGTGTTACTGGCTCGCATGATTTGAACTGTCCACCTCTTAATAACCTTTGGCAAATATGTGCTTAAAGTTAATAATTAAACTTGTATCTGATATAAAACGATATTACAACAGTTAACTGTTAATTATAAATACTCGAAAAGGGTATCAAATCACCAATTAGAAAATGATCTAAGATTTAGCATGGAAGATATTATCGCTTAACATCCGTCGAAAGTCTTCACACGTTAAAGAACCCGACATTAATTACAAGTACTCGTTAATCTGTGCAGAAATATAAACAGTTTTCAGTTTCTTAGAAAGAGGAATCAAGGCATGCTCAAACAAAGAACACATTGTGGAACATTAGACTCTGCAGACATTGCATACTTTGAGCAATCAGTATGGATGGCATGACCACATGGCAGAATGTCGACAGCCGGAAGATGTAGAGGTATGAATTTAACGCGGTATTTGTATTCGTCATCTGCACGATCCACATCGTTTGGGGAACATGAAAGATCTTTGGCGCATAATATGCACTTCTCCCCGGATTGCTTACGTTCCACACAATCACCTGTCAATACAAAACATTAAACAAACAGACAAACGTACTCAGTAATATCCCACTCATAAAAAAGAACATTATTGTTACATAGACAATGAAAAATGATGATGGGTGTTAATTAACATGTTGTTTGCTCGTAAACATAAACATATCTCGTTTTAACCCCATCCCATTTTGATATGTTACCCAACCGACCCATCTACAATGTATGACATTTGGGGTCATGACATGATACGAAATTACTTTAAGAGCTAGCAGACTTATACTTAGACCAACTAGGTAGAGGTAAACATGTAAGAAACTAAATACCCGACTTAAAAGTTAAAGGGCATAACACGTGCAATGTTTGTAGCTACAGGCCTATAAGTAATGGACAAAAACCTCTCAACGTGTCGGATCATGTTATATGTAAATCTATATCTATAATATATAAGAGTAAAATGTCATCTTCTTCCCTAAGGTTTGGCCACTTTTGCGACTTTCGTCCCTGGGGTGCCATTTTCATATCCCTGAGGACCATTTTTCGAGGGACGAAAGTCGCACTAAATTGTCAACCTCAAGGATGAAAATGACAAAAGAACCAAAGTTGAATGACTGAAATACACAAAAAAAAAAAAAAATCATTTTGGATGGAATAAGCAAATATGCCCAAACCTTAGGGACGATTTTGGCATTTTACTCTATATATAATAATAATATAAGTAATCCACACATTTATTTAGGAAGTTCACTTTAAAATTATGCAATCATTTTCAGTTTCTCAAATTTGGCCATATGTCAAATTTAAAGTTACCCTATAAAGTGCTTGATATAATAGTCTACATTTAATATTATATATATACTTTTTTTTATTTGTTTATTATTTTCTGCTTTTACTATGCAACACTACAACACAACAATGAATAAAACAAAACAAAACAAAACATATGATTGATTATTATGTATATAGTAAACTAGTAACATAGTAACATACCATCCAATCTGATGTGATAAACTGGGGAGTCAGAATAAGTTTGCTCAATTTCCTTCAACAGGGAAGCAACTGCAACTGTAGAATCTTTAGGTCCCTCGGGTATCGGGTCCTTCGGGACCGCAGTTTTCTGTGCTGGATTACCACTCACGACCGAAGCTGATGCATCGCGTGCCACCGGGCTAACCTGAGCTAACTTTGACCTGGCCGCCAAACGTGCAGATCGTCTACACGATGAATTCTTGTCGAGTAAGGTATCCAGGTTTGGTGTCGAGCCCGAGATCTTAGATACCTTGTTGACACTCATGTTTCCCGAAAAATATTCTGCAGACCCAAAATATCAACAACGCGTTTTGGACGCTTTTACTGTAAACAATGAGAAAGCTCTATTAACCGTGTTGTTGTTGTTATTATTATTATTGTTAAAATTATTATTCGGATAGGACTTTTTTTGCTAAAAAGTTACGTCCGGATAATAATTTGTCAGGCCAAAACAGATAATATTTGTTGGTATATAGAATTGAGTGTTACTTTATTAATTATGTTTTTTTTATCATTAAATTTTTTGTATACTTCCAAAAGATCATAGTGTTTGGAATGTATGACATTTATTTTTTTTAGAATTTACTCATCAACTAAATAATCGCAATAATAATTAAGTATGGTATGAAACAGTAAAATAAAACTAATAATCAGGGATAAAATAAAAATTAGTGACCGGAAATAAGAAAAGTAATAACTGACTGGATGAGGGTGACACTCACCGGAAACAATGAAGAATATTAATGGCGACTGGATTACGATTTACGAGGAAGAAAAGGATTTATTTATTTATTTGGGGAAAAACGGACAGGGGTTAACTAGGGTTTAAAATAGTGTTTATATAGTTTTCGTCTGTGGGCCAACCCGATATTTGTTTTCCCGATGGCCCATTACGATTTTGTGTTAATTTTATTTATTTATTTATTTATTTAATTACTTTAAGTATTTTAATTATATTTAATTATTTATTTATTTTAAGTATTTTGCTATTATATACCAAATTTTGAAACCGAATTAGTATCGTATCGGAGCCGGTACCGAAGTTACATATCGAATCATTGTCAGTACCAATTCGGTACCCATTTCTTGGTGTTTCTGTATCGGTTCGGTACGGTAACATTATTTTACCTGTTTTTACATTCAAATATCGTACCGTACCAAGCATTTTCAATACTAGTACCCAAGTTTGACGATTTTCGGGTGCAACTTTCGGTATTGATACCGAGCTCATCCCTATTGAGAATTAGTGATATGATCTCAATAGGAACAAGACATCAGAATAATCGTTTTTTTTTTTTTTTTTTTTTTTATATGATCTGTTTTTTAGAATGGTTAACTTCACACTTGTTAATCTTACTTCTAAATCTGCAATTTTTTTTACTATGACACTAAAACCTTCAATCTCATAAAATAGACACATTTTCTACTTTGGTGTCTACAAGCTCTTTGATATATAACTCATTTATTAAACTAGATAATCCAAACACGACCCAATAGTTACATGTATTAACCCAGATACATTTTTTAATAAACGGGTTAATGGAAGGGATTTTAAACAAATTTAAGTGTAATTATTATTTTCACTCTAACCGTTCACTTTTAGAAGCGAAATTAAAGTTTCATTTTAAAATGAACGATTAAAAAAAGTTGAGCTAAATATATAACCTAGGTTAATTTTGTAGATAGAAATGAGAGAGTAGGAACAAAAATAAGACATCGATTAATAAAAATATCATTTGAGATTTGATTGTTTGATTTTTTTATCCAAAGGAATGAAGGCTGGTGAAATGCAACTATCTATGCAAATATGATTTATGGTTTGAATGCTGATTAGTTTTGAATGCTATTATACAACAACTGAATGGCCTTGTTCCGTTTGCCCTTCATAAGCTCACTACACAAAAAGGTTATGGCCCATCAAACCCTTTAACCGGCTCATTAGACCATTTAGGGCTCGAAGCCACATAGGCTTCTAACTTCTAAGGTTCGTTTTGTGGTTTCCAATTCATCAATAAAAAAGGTTTTCGGTTTTGGAGGATCTAGGTCGGGTGGGTTTGGTTCCGACCCTTTGCGCAACCCTACTAAAATCAACATCTACAAATTGATATACAATCATTATGACCAAAGATTGTAATAGGGGAGGATGACTACCGGGTAACTTATATTTTATTTGTTTTTTGAGTAAAGAGATAGAATAGTTTTAAAACATTAACACAAAGATTTAAAAAATGTCATTCGCTTCAAGAATCATATATTTTAAAGGTGGGTAATGACTAAAAACCAAAAATGTAACTAAAAAAATCAAAATCAGTTTATTACCTTTCTAACAAGACCATTCCTCTAATAAAACATGACCATCAAATAATTATATAAATGTTCCACAAATATCAAATAGTCACAAAGAATGCTAACATAAATGTTGATATTGGAAACTTGAAATTCATATATGAAAAATTAACTATATCTTAAAGTTGAATGTCGGTGGCTGTCAAATCACAGCCACCAACAATTACTTCCGGATATATAGAAACCGCTTCACAGTCTAAAACAATGTAATGGGTAGATCAGATGGTTATGCATTTGCCTATTATATTTGAGAAGCATGGTTCGATCCTCACTTTCTTCTTCTTTTTTTATATAGTGTTTTTACTATAAACGCAATACATTAAATTCACATGTTTAAAACTCTTTTTTTTTTCTTTCTTTCTTTTTTTTTTCACAGAGACTAGATTTCCCTTTCATTTTTTTCCCTGTTTTTTACTATTTAATTCAAACGAAACTCTTAAAGTTTGTGACAATGTCAAAATTAACCCCTTTAATTTTGTTTGTGTCAGTTTAAATTCGAGTTAGTCTATGCTTTAACATATTTTTTGTTTGAAAATCACACTAGGTATGACGCCAAAAAACATGTTTATGTATGTACGTATTGTGTTGTCGATGTTTCAAAGTAAATTTTGTTTGGAAACAAGTTACGTCAAATATCATACATTTCATTACACTATATGAATCTGGATCACTCTTCGTTTCAACGTAAATTTAGTTCATAAACAAGTCGATTGATTATAGTCTAAAATTTATCACGCCGCGTGTGACGCCGCCGCAACGCGCGGCGAGTAAAAATACTAGTGTCAACAATAAACAAACCTAAAGGCATGTCCCCCCTTTCTTCTTAATTTGTCTTATGGGCGACGTATACATACCCACAACCATGTTTTCTTTAGGGTTCACGGAAGCAATAATATTGAATTGATGGAACATAAAAATAGAGTTGTACCCGTAATGTATTACAAAGAGTTAACTGTCATTTTTGTTCATATGGTTTGTCCAATCATGTCATTTCAGACCAAATTTCATATTTGTATAATTTTCGTCCCTGACATTCTTAAAACATGTCAGTTCCATAAAAAAAAACTAAGGTTGAATCGAATAATTGGACAAGCCACAGGGACTGAAATGACAGTTAACTCATGTTTTTTTGGACGGAACTAACATGTTTCAAGAATGTCAGAGACAAAAATGGTACAAATTTGAAATTTAGTCTAAATTGACATCATTGAACAAAGTATAGGGACGAAAATGACAGTTAACTCTATTACAAAATAGGAGAAGTAACACCATATATGATTATTATATATTTAAAAAACAAGTGTCATATGCTAAACAACACTAAAAAAACTAAAAACAAGTGTCATACGCTAAACAACACTAAAAAAAATTGTCTTAGTACCCAACACTTAAACACGCTCGTATAACTAATCATTAAATTTTTTTTTCGTTTAACTCACACACCTACTTATAAAATAATCTTGTAAATTGATATAACATTAGCAAATATCAAGAGATATAGATACAACTACTAATTATCTATGATTAAAACTTTAGTACACAATGATTAAAAAAACTATATGTCATCAAAATAAACCAAGAGCTATAGATACCAGTAATTATCTATGATTAAAACTTTAGTACACAACGATTAAAAAAACTATATATCATCAAAATAAAATTATTTACACATGTTCTTTTTAACAAATCATCAAAATACAATATATTTATATAAAAAAAATATAAACTAATTTGGTTTTTGCAAAACATAAATAAACAAAAGAAAAATCATAAAAATAAAAACTATATATCATAATCAAATAAACTTCAAATCAATTGAAATCTAATGGCATATATATTGAAAAAAAAAATCACAATCAATTAAAGAAAATGTGATAAATGATAAACTAAAACACAATCATGATAGAACTCTACATGGTCTCCATCATCATCCAAACCTAAAAAATTAACAACAAACAACAAACACATCAACAAACGGCCATAAAATCATACCACCATCAACTTATATACACACACATATACATCTATACATACACTCATTCAGCCTGCTAAATTACAATTTCTTGTTCTTCCCCAAATCTCAAATTGTGAAGGAAGAACAGAAACAGAAACAGAAGTCAGAACCAGTGCCTTGTGGTGCACTCATCTCACGAAGGTTTATCTTTTATTATTATTTAATTTTAATTAAACAAATCACATTTATTATATCTTCATTGAATCTTTGAATATTTTATTAGAAGACCAATGGTTCTTGATAATCTTGTTCTAATCTTGTTCTTTCTTACCCAAATTGTTAGAAGAAATCTCACATATTCTTGATTTTTCTCTTTGATTTTACGTCATTTGATTGTCCCTTTTTGAAGTTTAGTGTGTGTATATATAACTATATATAAGTATACTTTGTTTTCCTTTCTGGGTAATCTTTAATTTGGCTAAAAATCTTACCTTTTTGATGTTTTGAGTCTTGATTTGGATGATTTTAGGTTTAAACCGACAGAATCTTGGTGGGTTTCATGAATCTTGGATGGATTTTAATGGTGGGTGTTGTTTAGTATTAGGGTTTTGTTGATGATGAATTTTATTGGGTTTTTTTTCATAGTTTCTGAAATTAGATGACTTTAATTGTTGATGATGAGTTTAGGGTTTGTTGTGGTTTGAAGTATGAACTGATTTTTTTTTTTTTTTTTTGCAGATTTTGGTGATGGTGAGAAGGTAGCTGGATTTGATTGAATCGGTCGAGGGTAAAGTGGTCTTTTCCCTTTTTGTATCTCTGTATATCTTGGGCTGATTGGGGATTTTAGGGTTCATAAAGATGAGTTCAAGTGGAAATGTGATACAAAGGGGGAAGCTTTTAGTTCATATAGCCGAAAACGGGCATTCTTTCGAGCTCGATTGCGATGAATACACCGTTGTTGAATCAATCCAACAGTATTTAGAATCTGTTTCCGCGATTCGGTTAACCGATCAGCTTCTGTTGTATCTAGATATGAAATTAGAATCTCAAAATCCACTCTCTGCATACAAACTCCCATCTGATGACGGTGAAATTTTCTTATTTAATAAATCAAAAATGCGAAGTAATTCGACTCCACCTGAACCCGAAGAAGTTCAATTATCCGAAAACAACTATCCCGACCCTCGACGACCATCGTCATCGTCACACGATCCACATCCGTTAGACGAAGCTCCCGACCCAGCGTTAAAGGCGTTACCGTCATACGAGAGACAGTTTCGGTACCATTACCAACTCGGGGACGCAATTTACCGACGTACGGTTGCAAAATACGAAGCATGTAACCGGCTCGTGAGAGAGCAAAGGGTGCAAGAAAAGGCGTTAGAGATTGCTAGGGGTAATTTGGACCATTTCTATAAGATGATCCACCAAAACTACACGGATTTCGTGAAGTGTTATTCGCAGCAACAACGGACTCATTCGAATCTTTTGGTGAATTTCGGGCGGGATTTAGAGCGGCTTCGGTCGATTAAACTTATACCCATGTTACAGACTGCTGAGCGTAGGTGTTTGTTGGATTTTGTGAAAGAAGATAATTTGCAAAAAATGGTGGATGATTGCGGTAATTCTCACCGGCAATTTGAAAGTAAAGTCGGAGAGTTTAAGCAGGAATTCGGAGAATTAAAACGAAGCACCGAGCATTTGTTTTCTAGTAAGGCTTCGATCCTTAGTAGAGATTTGGAACGAGCGGTTAAGGAGCATGAACACCATATTGATGAGCAGAAAAGTATATTGCAAGCTTTGAGGTTAGTTTTATCGTACAAGTAGATTTAGGGCTGCAAACAAACCGAACGACTTGTTCGTGTTCGTTTGTTAAGGAAATATATGTGTCCACGAACTATTCATGAACACTTACCGAACGAGATTTTATGTTTGTGTTCGTTTGTTAATTTTAGGCAACGAACGCAAACAAATGTTCATGAGCACAAATAGAAACAAATAACACAAACAAGCGTTCATGAACAAAATATATAATACACTCATACTTATTAAATATTTTCTTTACCGGAATTTTGACGTATTTATATAAAATATAAAAACTAAAAACACTAGTGAACTATCGAACACAAACGAACACTTTACCGAATGTTCACTTCACGAACATAAATGAATGTGTGCGGCCTTTGTTCATGTTCGCTCATTTGTTAAACGAACGAACACAAACGAACTTCCCGCTGATCGGTTCACGTCGGTTTGTTTGCAGCCCTAAATTTAGATTCATTGTTCATTTCATACAGTACTAAATTGTTATGATCAAATAAAAATGTCGCAACTTTATATATGTAGGGGGTGTTTGGATTTATGTTTATCTGATAATATACATTAATGCAGCAAAGATGTTGGCTTGGTGAAGAAACTCGTGGACGACTGTTTGACGAGTCAACTCTCCAATTCTCTCCGTCCACACGATGCAGTGTCAGCATTAGGCCCGATGTACGAGGGTCACGACAAAAGTTATCTCCCCAAAATGCAAGCTTGTGAGCGGGCCATTTCAAACCTCTTGACCTTCTGCAAGAACAAAAAAACCGAAATGAATACATTCGTTCACAAATACATGCAAAAGATCGCGTATATTCAGTACACAATCAAAGACGTAAGGTACAAGTTTTCCCTTTTCACCGAAGCACTAAAACGCCAAAACGATCAATTCGAGCACTTGAAAGTTGTTCGTGGAATCGGGCCTGCGTATCGAGCGTGTCTTGCGGAAATAGTACGGAGAAAAGCGTCGATGAAACTTTATATGGGAATGGCGGGTCAGTTAGCGGAACGACTTGCAACTAAACGGGAATCGGAAATAAGAAGACGAGAAGAGTTTTTGAAAGTCAATAGTTTGTTTATACCTCGAGATATATTAGCGTCGATGGGGTTATACGATACACCTAACACTTGTGATGTTAATGTAGCTCCATTTGATACGAATTTACTCGATATCGATATATCCGATTTGGACCGTTTTGCCCCTGAGCATTTAGTGGGACTTTCGTTTAAGAAGAGTCTGTCTTCGATGTCGCAAGATGTCGAAGTAAGTTCGGACAGCGGTACGGAAAACGATAACGATTTTGTTGATGCTTCGGAATTGGTGGAGATTGCGGGGACGAGTAAATTGGAAGTCGAAAATGCAAAACTAAAAGCCGAACTTGCTTCGACGATAGCGATTCTTTGTTCGTTTTCGCCAGAAACCGAATTTGAAGACAGTGAAGTGGGAAACGCGCTAAAGAATTCTGCCGAAAAGACTGCTGAAGCGTTGCGTTTGAAAGACGAACACGAGAAACATTTGGTCAATGTGTTGAAAGTCAAACATATGCAGTGTGAAGCGTATGAGAAGCGAATTAAAGAGCTTGAAAACCGGCTGTCGGATCAGTATTCTTTAGACCAAAAACTTAATAAAGATCCGTCCTCGGAGCCTATGGATGAAGCTTCTTACGCTTCAAGTTCGTTACTTTTGAAATCGGGAGGTATCACTATCGAGTCATCAGGAACGATGAACGCTAATTTGGATTCATCGATGGTGGAACCGAACCGCGATGAAAAAGACGAAAAGGATGCTATGGTGTTGGCCACAAGTTCAACCGCTGATTACATGCCGCCCAGTAAGGAAAGTTTGACCTCCGATGACCAGGTCAAAGCTAGCGATCTTGTCGCAGAGTTGCAGAATTTGCTTACGGAGAAATCAAATCAGTTAAACGAAACCGAAACGAAGCTTCGAGCTGCGATGGAGGAGGTTACGAGGCTGGGTGATGAGCTGGAAATCAGTCGGAATCTTCTAGAAGAATCTCAGGTTCCGTATTTTGTGTTTCTTTAAGCTTAACTTTATACTTGAACATATGGTGTTAGGGGGTGTTTCAAGGGCTGCAAACGAACCGAAAGTTCAGCGAACAGTTCATGAACTGTTTGGCGGGAAGTTTGTTTGTGTTCGTTCGTTTAATAAAAAACGAACACACGAACAAGAAGTTTCGTTCGTTTAGTTAAATGAACGAACATGAACAGAGGCCGTGTTCGGTCATTTATGTTCGTGAATGTTCGGTAACGTGTTTGTTTATGTTGTTTGTGTTTGATAGTTCATTAGTTTTTTTAGTTTTTATGTTTTATTTGATTACTTCAAAATTCCGACAAATTATATATTTAATAAGTATCAGTTTATTATATATCCTGTTCTTGAACGCTTGTTGTGTTTTTTGTTTTCATTTGTGTTCATGAATGTTCGTTTGCGTTCTTTGCCTAAAATTAAAAAGGAACACTAACACGTTAACTTTCTTTAACGAACGAACACTAACATAAAATCTCGTTCGGTAAGTGTTCATGAACAGTTCTTGAACACGTATATTCTTTAACAAACGAACATGAACAAGGTCTTGTTCGTGTTTGTTCGGTTCGTTTGCAGCCCTAAGTGTTTGGATGTGCGCTTGGAAGTGATTATGCAATATCTAATAATCGAGTCAAAACATGCTCGTAGGGTCCAATAATAAGTTAAAATTTATGTATTAATTTTTATTGTGGTACAGATGAATTGCGCTCACTTAGAGAATTGTCTACACGAAGCGAGAGAAGAGGCTCAAACTCATCTATGTGCAGCAGACCGTAGAGCGTCTGAATATAGTACGTTACGCGCGTCCGCTATCAAAATCCGCAGCCTTTTCGAAAGGCTAAAAACGTGTGTTTCGTCAAGTGGTGTGGCCGGTTTTGCTGACTCATTGCGCGTCTTAGCTCAATCTCTCGCCAAGTAACTTCTCACATTTTCAATATATACTTTAAGAATTTTACTTTCATGGTATCGTTTAGAGTAAAGTACACATATGGTCCCTAGCTTACCAGAAATACACAAATGGGCCATGTGGTTTGCACTTTGTAACACATTTAGTCCCCTGCTTTTTCCAAAAGTACATGGATGGTCCCTGTGATTTGCATTTTGTAACACATTTAGTCCCTAACTTGGACATGCTAAAACCTTTAGATTTGTTGGTCGGGGACTAAATACGTTACAAAGTGCAAACCACAGGGACCATCCGTGTACTTTTGGAAAGCTAGGGACCAAATCCTCAATTTTGGTAAACCAGAGGGACCATCCATGTAATTTACTCTATCGTTTATATTGAACATATGTTACCTAAGTTAGAAATTGACTGAATAATAATCAATATGGACCGTGTTTAGTTCTGCAAATGACGGGGATGATGGAATAAACGAGTTCCGGGAATGTGTTCGGGTGCTCGCTGAAAAAGTCGGTGTTTTGACGAGGCAACGGGCCGAGCTGATTGATCGGTACACAAAGACGGAGGCATCACATGAACAACTTACAAAGGAGTTGGAAGAAAAGAAAGACTTGGTCAACGCTTTGTACATGAAGCTTCAATCCGAAAAACAGGTTTAATTAAACTACAAATAATATATTTAAGAGTAAAAGGCCATTTTCGTCCCTGGGGTTTGGCCAGTTTTGCGACTTTCATCCAAAGGTTTGTTTTTTTCGCATCTGGATCCAAAAGGTTTGAAATCTTGCTATTTTCATCCGGCTTGTTAACTCCATCCATTCTTCCCCGTTAAGTCAGGGTATTTGCGTCTTTTTTGTTAACTTAAAAGGGCAATTCCGTCTTTTTCACTTTATGTACAAGCATTTAACATAATGTGCAAGTATTCAAAAAGACGAAAATACCCCTGACTTAACGGAGAAAAATGGATGGAGTTAACGAACCGGATGAAAATGGGCAAGATTTTAAACATTTTTGATCAAGATGAGGAAAAGCAGACAAATGTCTCAAAATTGGCCAAACCTCAAGGACGAAAATGGCATTTTATTTAATTCGGGAACGACTAATAATACGTATCTCAGGTGAGCAAGGAGAAGATATCGTTCGGTCGTTTGGAGCTTCACGAGATTGCCGCATTTGTACTTAACGAAGCAGGACACTACGAGGCGATAAACCGAAACTGCACTCATTACTATCTTTCTTCCGAGTCGGTTGCCTTATTCACCGACCATCTTCCACACCGACCCACCCACATCGTGGGTCAGATTGTGCATATCGAGAGACAAACCGTAAAATCATCTCCGGTCCCGTATGGTTTGCCCGTTGGGTGCGAGTATTTTGTGGTGACGGTAGCCATGATACCAGATACCGCTATTCATTCACCTACTGCTGCTTCCTGATCGTGAAAACTCGGTAAGATATGATGGAAGAATTAGGAAACCGAGCGAGGCAAGTGTACATACTTGATAATACTAATGGAAGATTCAGAAAGTTGGTTCGTTGAATTTGGTTCTGTTATGTACAGTTGATGAAGGATGTTGATCATAACATGCTCAGTTGTATATATTAACTCTTGATCATGTAAAATAACTTTGTATATTATCTTGATGAAAAATTGGAACCGGCGTTATGCTGATTCTAACAAAGATTGCGTGGGCATTGAAACATGCAGTCGGGTCAAAACTTGGGTTTAGAGCTATAAACGAGTCGAGCTCAGCCACCTGAGTAACCAGTCATTATCTCAACATCGTAGGTCTAGGGTTCGACAGTTTGTCCACCACCTTTAAACTTTTTCGGTCTCTCAAGGCGTATATCGAATCAAAAATTACAAACTAGAAGTAAAATCAACTTAACTTGAACTTGTTTGATGGTTTTTATGTTTGCTTGTATGTAGATGTTTTATTCGGTTTGAATAAAGTTTTATTAGGTTTTCTTTGCCCAGGGGAGCCCTGCCCCTCCCAATTTTTCGCTCATAGTGTTACTTTTAACAAAAAAAATCCGATTTTTTTTTTTTGTAGTGTAATATTGTTTTTTTAAGAATCTGGCCTCCACTGATTTGGATTTTGAGAGTCCGGCCCCCACTGATCTTTCGTTCAAGCTCCGCTACTGAATGTTTTGTCGAACATAAAAAACTTGCTGATGTTGCAATCCTAAAATTCAAACATAGAATCAATGTTCATTGAGAAAATAACGGATAATAACAAACAACTAACGACCCCAACCGTTGTTATTAACATGAACTACAACCACTCTCAACCCCACAACCCACCACACAAAATTCCCAAATCTTTCAGAATCTTCATTCCCAAAATTTTACCATTTGTTTTATGCAAGATTTAAGAAAAACAAGGGCAAAGAATTTCAAATTGTTACATGTTCAAATATTGAAACAAACAAGAAAACTTCTTTTTTAATAAGGTGAAAATCAAAAGCCATACCCATGATCCATGATCCATGGGGGTTGGCTTTTGATCATTCAATCAAACAACAAACAATTTTAAGGTTCTTTGATCTTTCGTTTCGATCGCACGATTGATTGATTGATTGATTACCCTTGTTTTTCTTTTCCTCCAACCTACATTGATTGATTGTTATATTACTTTCGGGCCTTTCGATTGGTGCGATCAGGTAGATTGTTTAAAATGCATACCATATGTTTGTGACAAGATTTGAAATTTGGATAAACATAAAACAATAACAGGATGAATTCGGATCCAACAATGGCGGTGGAATCGAACAGTAAAAGTTTGAAAGACGCGCTTTGTGCACAACAACGCCTTCTCCAGAAACTTTACCATGAGTTAGACGTAGAACGAGAAGCTGCTGCCACCGCGGCTAGTGAAGCAATGTCGATGATCCTTCGTCTTCAAGGAGAAAAGGCTGCGGTGAAAATGGAAGCCGAACAATACAAAAGACTAGCGGAAGAGAAAATGAATTACGCGGAAGAATCCATGGAAACGTTTGAAGAAATTATGTACCAAAAAGAAATGGAAATCGCCGCTTTAGATTACCAAGTTCAAGCGTATAGATACCGACTGTTAAGCTTAGGATATGATGATGTTGGAGTGCATGAAATTAAATTTCCGGAGAATTTATTGCAACGAAATGGGAGTTTAGTAGGGGACGTTAAAGTCCCCGATAATTTATCGCAAAAGAACGGGAGTTTAGTAGGGGAAACAAGCGCTGCAACGCCTCCAAGACGTTTTACACTGCCTAATCTAAAGAAGGGTCTGCTAGAAAGGGATCGGTCCATAACCGAAGATTCTGACATGATTGCAAAAATAGTGGACGAAAGTACACGCGACGATGATCATAATCAAAACGTTGAGTTGGGTTTAAAAACAGCGTTTTCGTCATCCGTGGATATTAGTTCGTACTTGGAGCAGATTCGGGAATTAGATAAAGTAGTAGAACAAGTGGCGGGCAATCAATATATCTGCCCAACGTTTGCTAGTACTTCAAGATGTTCTTCAATTCCTATGAAACTTAACGAGCTGGATCTTGCGCAATCTTCCCAAAAGTTAACGGATGATAAGATATCTTCAAATGCTCGTTCGCGAAGCGTGTTTGACGTGTTTGAAGTCCCACAAGCAGAAGGATCACCCCTTTGTAAAGATGATAAAAAAGTCAGAAGGGTGCCTTCTTTGCCTCAGTTACCTATAAAATCATGTTATAAAGATGACGAAAAGGCGAAAAAGTTGACTAGTTTGAAAAAGCCGTTACCTCCGAAACATAAGAACCGAAAGGTGATTTCGCTTGGAGATGGTATTGATGTTGACTGTCATTTGGCGTTGGTTCAGCCTAACATGACAAGTGAGATAACTAATGGTGAAACTGAGACTACTGCAGAACAAAATGTACGACACGAAGGAGTTACCTCGAGAGAGGAACGTGAGTTGAGACTGTTGTACGAGATTAATGAGAAACTTGATTCAATACAAGCTGAAATTAGAAGTAGAAATACAAATACAAAGGTCAACGAGTCTTCTTCGAACTATGACCTACCCATGCTTCTGCTTAGAGAGGTATATTGTGTTTATTTATGCACGACAAGAACCTAACACAAAACTTGCGAGTTTGAGTCTAGTCTAAACAGTGTTGGGTAGAACCCACCCATAAAAATGTTTAGCTAAATGGGTCGTGTTCACCCTTCACCCTGACAGGTTTGTGGGTTGACCCGTTTTATTTTATACTTGTTTTTATAAAATTGTGCTTTATGTCATGACTTAAACAAGAAAGGAGAATCAAGTTTATAGTTTAAAAATAATTATGCTATATGCATTTGTATCTTTGGCTGTAAATTTGTAATTTTAGAGTATTAATATGTAAAAAAGTACAAAAAAAATAATAAATCAGATTACACGGGTCATGCTTGTGTGAACTTGTGAAGACTCGTGTCTAGTCCATGTTCAACCCACGAGCCTGACCCGTTTAACATCCCTACCTATATGTTCGTTAATTCATTAGTATGGTTAACAAATGGTTGTTGATATTCATGGACACAGGCAATATGGGATCTCTGGACTTGACTGCCTTCATAATCACCACAACGATCATGAATATGTTGCGCTACGACATAACTTACCAAGTACATGATTCTTATTTCTTGTTTATGGCAACGTTTGACATGTGACAAAAAGCGAGTCTTTGCTAACGGCTTTTTATCAACACAAAGTCAAGGAACCGAGGTGTTGATCTCTTTAACATGAGGAAAGTGAGTTGTTCTAGTGACTTGATTATGTTAGGGTAATGTTTTTAGTATAAGCTTCATACTTGTATATAATCATGTATTTGTTACTTGCAGTTTATATTAACATCACATTAATTCATTCATAAAGCGGTTTTGGTTAGTAACCCTGTGTTCACAAGGCAAATTATGCATTCATCACACAACTTTGTGGTATATCTATTGCATAAAGCAGTAAAATAATTTCTTAACTGTGGTTTTTTTATATAGTCATATCAGTTTTGTTTTTGTATCTTTTTATATTATTTAAACGCGTATCACATATAGCCAGGAATGTTAACGTATCATGTCTTTATTGCTTTTATACAAAACCTGCTTGTTTAGTTTGGAGACATCTTGAAAGTATTATAAGAGTTCTCTAGTTGACTAGTTGCATACGGTTTATTTGGTATTAGAGTTCGTTAGCATCTTCATAATAAACCACTCGCCGCGTGGTACTATGCCAGCACGGAGGAGACAAATAGTACAAAGCGAAAGTGACTGGCAACCAATCACCGTTCGCCAGCACTGTACTAGGTGATCCCCAATAAACGCCTATCGTGCAAGGAACAAGAGGTACAGGCAATAGCGACGGTTGGCCAATCACACGATGCTAGTTCACACATACTTAAACCTCCACTAACGGTTGACAACGGGCGAGATAGCAAGTACATCCAGAAAGCGACGTGTGACCAATCAGAGCCTGCGGACGTACTCCCACCTCAGCGGACACTAGTTGTCATGGCTGGGGAGACAAAACGGATATTCCTTGACAATGACGCCCCGTCCAATCCTTCTGCAATCTTCTCCAACCTCTCGGCTATAAATACCACACTTCTCCAAGGTGACATCCTACACATCTTGCATTTCTTGCTATCGCTATACACTTATACTTTCTCTCTAGAAATTACAATACTTATTCTCACGCCAGAGAGTGGGTACAAGAAAAAAACCCATACCTCTCATTCTCGTAACGAGCTTACGGTGTTGTTAGTTTTACAGATTTACTAAAGCATTAGGGCTTGTGAAGATCGGATTAGTCTCCACCTGGTTGAGCATTGGTCTAATCCCTCAGTTTAGACTTGTGTTTCTTCGGCATCCAAAAACCTGATCGTGTTTGGATCGCGTTAGGATTATTACCATAAACATGGTCTTTCATTGTAAGTTTCCTTAAACTATGGTTCGTACTGTAGCTAAATATTCTTATCAAACAAGAATAAGATGACATATTGTGTAAGGACCTTCAAAATTGTCCTAAACTGACCCGTAAATGAAAACCCGGACCCCTGAAACCCTAATCCATATCAAAAACCAAGAAATCTAGAAAATGGGTCTTCAGGCGGGCCGCGTAAGGGTTAGCTTAGCCTTACGCGGGCCGCGTCAACCTTAAGATTGACCGGATAAGCATGCCGGGCCACGCGTCACACACGTGGCATGCCTACCGATGACATACTAGCCCTAATCTACTACTAGACCTCCACGCAGGCCGCGTAAAGATCGGGCAAGGGCTCACGCAGGCCACGTGAGACCCAAATTTCACCTATAAATAGTAATGGCCATGAGCAGTCCACTGTTGTAGAAACCAACTTTCAAAAACGAAGTTATACTGTCCAAAAGTCGAAATTACAATTAATATAGCGAGGCACTGCTACGATACAGGGTATTAACTCGATCGCTGCTACGATTCAATGTCCGATCGATTGAAACTATCCGATGAATGTTTAAGTGCTGCTCAAATTGGGTTTATACTTTGTCATTCGTCGTGAATTCGATGGATGTTTAAGTATTGCACTTTGTCATTCGTCGTGAGGGTTTAATCTCGTGAGTTATCGTAAATGCTGTATGTTACACCCCGAATTCCACGTGTCACCGGTGGGCCCGGTGGGGAGTATCGTGACGTGGTTGGAAACTTAATAGTCAAACAACACAATATTTAATATGCACAGCGGAAGCAAATGAAAGATATATTTCAACCGAATATAATATTGTAATATCAAGTATCACAACAGTTGAAATTTTATCCACAGATGGATCAAAAATAAATAGGAAACAGTAGTTCAACAGACGATAGGCATCTTAAGCTTGCGAGACTCTTTATTGATGCTAGGAGTTGCCAGCCTATTTCGCGAACCTTTTGGGAAAATACGTCAGTTTACACTGGCAAATACAATCAACTGACTCATTTTAAAAATGATTAAAAATTGATTTGGATGCACGTGGCATAAATATCTTTTATAACTTGGGATAATTATTTAAATATATAAACTTGTAAAAGGATTACATGTTCCTTATGCGTTCAGTATCCCGGTTCGTTCCGGGTTAAAGATCAATAGACACACCACATAATTTATTTATGCACTGACGAGTGTACGCCTACACTCCGCGCTTAGGTCGTGGCCATTTCGTAAAATGATGCCAAGGATATCCGGGACATGGTCATTAACCCCCGAAAGGCTTTAAGCAAACAAAACATATTTAAACGGGTCATCTCGATAATACTTAACCACCAATCGATTAAGGTCGAATGCCCGACCAAGCGTATTTTATATACCGTACCCCAAGCCCGTATAAGGGAAAATAAGTTAAAAGTATTTACCTTTGCAAGTATAATTCACAATTAGCAAATGCAAGTAGCTTTTACTGGGTCTCCTATTCTGGAACAAAGGTTTATAATAACCTATTAGAATCTTAACGGCCCTTAGTTAAGCTTAAGCTTAGACCGGTTAGTTTTAAAGATAGATACGGTTCAAACGCACGATTAAGCGAAGACCGGAATAGAATGTGATTTAGACCCGAAACGTTTGAAGACTTGATTAATATGGGTATATTATACACATTCTGGATTTTGAGATAAAAACGATAAGGTTTGACCCGTTTCGGCTAATTTATGCAAACTAGTTACATAAACCGAACCGAACGCGCAAGAAGCGTAACGGGTAACCGTAAGAGCCATATACAGGTTTCCTAAGTTAATATGCCTCAAATATGTTGTGACATCAGTAAGATATCTTTTATTATGCCCGAAACGAATTTAAACACAAACTATGCCCCGTAGGGGCATTTTGGTCATTTTCAAGGTTATAAAAGAGTTTAAGTATTTTCCTGAGTTACAGGTCTGATATCATTAGTAAAAATACTTAATTTACTAAGTTATAACATTAGGGTATTGCATATATGTGAAATTTATCAATTATAACCAAACTATGCACCGTAGGGGCATTTTGGTAATTTCGCATAAGCCGAAAAGCTCAAAACTGAAGTCTGAGTTAAAAAAAATTTTGCTTACTGTTAAAATATTATAATTTACCTCAAGTATCAGTAGGTATCAACATTTGTATGTTTAAAATAGTTTTAGTACATACTATGCGTTAAAAACGCTTAAAAAGGCGATTAGAAGCCGTTTCCGGGTTCTATATAGAAAACTGATATTTTTATTATTCCAGAAGGCTTAAAATAATTTATTTATCATTTAAAATCAGTAGCAAAAGGTTTTGAGTCAAAAAGATATGTAAAACTCATTTTATAGCCCAAAAGGGCAAAACCGACAATTACCGAATTAGGCTTATGACTCTAAGTTATGCTCAGCCTAAAATTAATTAAAAATCTTCAAAAATCCCAAATAATATATTACATCAGTGGGTAGCAAGTTTGATATCAAAAAGTGGGTTTAAATAGGCTATATGCTAATTATGTCGTTTAATCGCTAAAAAGCTTTCTAATTACGCTAATGAGCATAACTCTTAATCTACAGCTCAAACCGATGTCAAATTTTGGATGCAAGTTTATAAATCAGTAATTAAGGTTTCTACTCTTTTACATCTTTAAAAATCACGTTTTATGGTGAAAAGGACATAATGGTCAACATATAGGCAATTAACGGAATCATGCGTATTAATTGGATAGCTAATGATCCAAGGTGTATAATCATAGAGGGTTATTGATGTGTGTAAAATGCAACATATAAATTACATCAAATGAGGAATAAAACTAACCCTTTTTAGTACTAATATTGGAAAAAGAGTGTTTTTGTCTTCCTTTTGTATTTTCAGGATGAAATGAGCTCAAAAACGCAAAAGAAGCAAAAAGACAGCTAAATCCAACATAAATACAAGAAAAGGAACATTAGTGGACTGCCCGAACCCTCAACGGCACCTTCCAAAGCAAAATAGAGAAAACAGAAGGCTGAACACGCCCCGTGCTCAGCCAGCACGGGGCCGTGCCCAAGAAGCAGCAGAAAAGACAAACCTATAGAAGCTTCTATTGCCCATCACGGGGCCGTGCTCAGCGGACACGGGGGCGTGTCGAAAGTACAGCAGGCGCATTTATTGTAATTGCGAATTACAATTAATGAGGAGAGAGAGTGTCAGACGGACACGGGGCCGTGTCCAGCGGACACGGGGCCGTGTCCAGCTCTCTGTTCAGCCTATAAATAGGAGTGCTTGGATTCATTTCATCTCATCCCTTGGCACACCACCTCTCTCACACTTCATCCACCACCCACCACCATCACAACACCATCATCCACCACCATCATCCATTGTCCATCATAGAGTGTGTGAGTCGTCTCGGGATCCAAGATTGATCGTAAGAGTTCTTGACAATCAAGGCCATGTTTGCCTAAGTCTCTTACATCACTTGGTGAAGACAAAGTGTCTAGTATAATACTTTTTATTTCTAATCTTTTGCACTTTTTATTTGGTTTTGTATTAATGACTTTAATAACTAGTTACTTATGTTGAAGGTGATCTTTCCTTATCGTTTGTCCGTGGTGTCTTGGAATTATTTTACTGTCTATATAAAATAAAGGATTTTCACCATTCATATCTCCACGGTCTATATGGAGGTATGTTGGCTACCTGGTAGGGGGTTAAGGGAACGGTTTGGTAAAGGTCTTGCCATTGTTCAGCGTTTAGAGGTCCTGCAATGGACCTGGGTCAAATTTAGTAGGACCTCCTTCAATACTTCACGGTATTGGATGGCGGGGGTCCAAACTCTTTGATCCCCTCATAAGTTAACTACTATTAATACTATAACCCGGCTATTTAGGACTGTATCCCTGCTGACTCAGACTACTTAGCCGAGGGTAACGTCACCGCCAAAAGCGGGGCCTACCACAATACTGCATTAATAACTTAATTCATTATCTTCCAATAATCCACCCCTTTAGGATTGTATCCCTGCTGACTCAAACTACTGGGGTGAGGGTAACGTCACCTTCAAAAGAGGGGCCTACTACAATAACTAAGATAATCTCTTAATTATGTGCAAAAGTGCGGAAATAATCAAAGGTTATACTAGATACGAGTCGGAACCAAGTGATTCATCTTGTCTATCTGTTTTTATTTTTATTTTTTTATTTTCAGCATTTTAGTTAGTTTTATTTTTCTTAGTTTAAAACATTTTTCTAAACTTTTATTTTGGTTAGACGTTGAGGATAAACCGGTATTAAAAGCTCTTGTGTCCTTGGACGACCTCGGTATCTTACCAACGCTATACTACACTCAACGATGGGTGCACTTGCCCATATGTGTGTTTAGTGTTAGTAAAATATCTTGTTTTATAAATTTAAAACTTGGCTAAAATAAGTGTTAAAAAGGGCTTAAAATATACACCTAATATATATAACACTTTACCGCACATCAAGTTTTTGGCGCCGTTGCCGGGGACACAAGGATTTTAAGAAAGTTAGGAATCAACGGCCTAATCATCTTTTTCTTTTCTTTTTTTAGGATTTTCTTAGTTTTTCAGCTTCTGCAGAGCTCAGCACGGGCCGTGCCCGCTGAACACGCCCCCGTGCTCAATCATTGGAACTGGCAATCCTGTTTTACATCAGACAGTAAGCTGAACACGGGGCCGTGTCCACTCAACACGCCCCCGTGCCCAAGTTTCAGTTACTGAAAACAGAACCGTTAGATCCCGACGGTTGGTAATTTCTGACATAAACATGAGTGATAGTAATTATTTTTACTTTCGGCACTCTTATGGTACGTGGTGTCAATTATGTGGTGGCGAACATGAAGAAGTAAAATGCTACTTCCTAAATTATAGGCCCCACTACATGGACCCACCATCTTCTCACAACCTTAAGAGGGGCGAAAGTAAAAATAAGCACTATTTCTCCCTCGAATGCGCCCAGCCAGATATTCTAGGGGAAATGCTCTTTAGCGAGTTACTTCAACTAGAAAAGCTAATTCTAAAATGGATAGAAGAGCTTAGGAAGGATTTTATTGATCCACCCCAAGACGATACCCATGAAGAAGTGTTGGAACCGCATTCCGACAACCTCGTTGCTCCCGAAAATACCTTCGTACCTAGCAAAGACTTGGACGATAGTCGTCCCTGTGTCGATTGTGCCGTGAAGGACTCTCCATCGACTTCGTTCGATGCATACATAGACCTGAGCGATTCGGCATATACCTTCTTTAACAAGAGCCCGGAAAAGGGTTGGACTTGTCCACCTAGAATAAAAATAGGAATTACCCTCACCGACAACCTCTTGCGTTCTCGCCTTAGTCTAGGACAATTAAGGTATATTAGGCACTTTGGGGTTGTTCCAACCAGTAAGGAACCACCCGATATCGGGGAGATCCTTGAAATAGCAAAACTCCATAAAGCAGCCTCCAGACACGGGGCCGTGTCCAGGTCAACACGCCCCCGTGCTCACTAAAAAGATTCTCTGCTGATTTGGTCAGAATACGGACAAAATGTGTCAGGATTTCCTCTGAACACGGGGTCGTGTCCAGTCAACACGGGGCCGTGCCCAGGGCGCTGTCGTTTTCTTTAAATGCAGCCTGATTCCTGCTCATTTTGACCACTTCAATTGACAGAGATCCCTGGGATTTTCACTCATACCATCCTAGGTAAGTGTCAAAAGAAGGTTCCAAGGGACCCTCTTGTCCCTTCCACTTTTATTCATTTCCTCCTCTTTCAAAATTTTTTCAAAAGTTCCTCCATGGAAGCTTGGAAATCCCTTGATTCCAATCCTCTATGTGAAGTTTGTAAGATTATTTGCTAAAGATTCTGGGCTAAAGTTAGTTGTATAACTTTATTTTAAATTATCTAAGCTTAAAACCCAGATAGAAATCATAAAAATAATTTAAAACTCCAAGATTCTTTAGCCAAAAATCCTGCAGACAAATGGACACGGGGTCGTGCTCAACGAGCACGGGGCCGTGTCCAGGGGCTCTGTTTTGTAAAAATTCAGCTTTCTTCGGTTTTCTTCGCAGAAAATGGCAAGCAGAACAAGCGGATCATCTTCAAGGAATAACCGACAAGGGAGGAGATCGTCAACGGCAGAAGGCTCTCTTGTAAACTATGTTTACGCTCTAAGGGAGGCTATTGATGAAATGACGGGAGTGGAAGAAGCATTGGTAGACCGTATCAACCATCTTACTGTGGGGCTGGAGGGCTGTCTCCATGAAGTAAACCTCTTGCACCAGAGGTTGAACCTTCTCGCCTCCCCGCCTTTGGTACCCAAAGGGCGTGGAACATGGTGCCCGAAGTTGTCATTCCAGCCGAATGGTACGCCATGCACCAAGAGCTCCCGCGAAGAGTGGTGCAAGGAGTCCCGGTGAATGTTCCCCCTCAACCACCAGCAACAGAGGAAAACGAAGCCGCATTCTTCCTCCCTAGAGAGATCGAAGAATGGCTTTGAACAAAATTTAGGGAAGAATTCATTCGGCTAAAAGTCCTACTATATCGGGAAATCATTCTCGAAATTTTCTTAAAATAGTAGAACTCCTTATGATAACCTCATGTACCTGCTGACCTATCTAGATAAGTTTTAATTTTATTTTAATTTAGGATTATGTAAGTTCTCTCTATGGTGAAATGAAATGATGGTTTTAAGGTTTGGATGGTTTGTAATGAGTAAAACACACTCATGGTGGTAAAGGATGAAAAGGGGAACGAGAAAAATGATCCCATGCACAAGAACGACGCAACCCGACAATTTCCTCCATTTCAGAAGGTTCAACACGGGCCGTGCCCAACCAACACGGCCCCGTGTCGAACCACCTGCAGAAAAACGCCCAGTTCAGGTACTTGGACACGGGCCGTGTTCACCCAACACGCCCCCGTGTCCAGCCTTCTGTTTGACTTATTTCAATTTTGTTACTGGCACTTGAACACGGGGCCGTGCCCGGATAACACGGGGCCGTGTTCAGTGCCCAGTAACACAAATTTTTGCTTTTTAAACACTATTTTACACATCTAATCAACCTAAAAATTTATTTTTGGGACACATTAAGGACAATGTGTAATTTAAGTGTGGGGGGGATGCTAAAACCTTGGATTTTGCAAGTCCTAAATACAAGCCTTACACAAAACTCTATTGGAACCGCTAATCACCCCAAATTTTTTTTCAAAAATTTCATTTTTTTTACTTGTCTAGGTTTAACTCGGGAAATTCAAGTTCTCAAAAAGGTTATATTTTTACAAATTTACAACCGATAGCGTAGTGATAAAAAGAACCAACATAAGAAAATTATGAAAAGGCATGACAAACTTATTTAAAATTTGATTATATATACTTGACCACATAAAAACCCATTCCCACAAAAGTGAGTTTTGAGCCTTTATTGAGCACACAATTACATATCATTTGACTAAATGCTCATTTTTCGTTTCTTGTGTGAATAGCTGCTTGGTTCTTACGACTCTAGAACTTGCCATGACAATACATTCCCGGTCCTTATCAACTTAAACCCGAGTAAGTAAATGATGGAGGCATTAGGACTAACATTTTTCATTTCTACACCATTATTTTTCTTTTTCTTTTACCACCTACCCAAAAATCCCCCTAGTTAGCCCCTTTGAGCCTAAACCTTTTCGTTTCATCACCCAAACAAAAAACCCTTTCATCCACCAAAACCTTTTTCATTTTTAACCCTTTATTTTAGTAACAAGTTCGGTTCTTCGAAAAAAAAAAATTTATAGTTTTGATAATGATGAAGCAAAAAGAAAATAAACAAACAAAGTAATCAAAAATAGCTTTGTTTGAATAAAAGCTTCATCAAAAATAAAAAGTTGCAAAAATACGAAAACCGACACTTGTTACGCTTTTAGCCCTTTTTCTACTAACCACTAACCCAACCACCTACCTTTAACCCTAGCCAACCCTTAACCCACAAAGTCCTCTTGATATCTACAAAGGTATAAAAGTTAAAAAGGAGGAGGATTGATTTCTTGGCAAGCCTATGGTAGGAATAAGTTCCGTGCCGCTCTTGAGTGATTCACTAAAAATACACCTTCGGCCGAGTGTGAGTGATTTCCCCGCGAGGTATGTGAACTTGTATATAAATAGAATTTAAAAAAAAAGGAATGTTATGCCCAAATAAGTAATTTCTTTTATGAACAGTTCTAAATAAATCATTACGAATAGGAGTGTAAATAAATAAACATAAAACCCAAAAAGATCTTGGAAATCCCGACACTCTATGACAAGCCCAAAACCTTCTCTTCTACCTATTCCATTTGGGAGTGTAAGCCACATATTAAAGAGTTTTGCTTGAGGACAAGCAAAAGTTCAAGTGTGGGGGTATTTGATGTGTGTAAAATGCAACATATAAATTACATCAAATGAGGAATAAAACTAACCCTTTTTAGTACTAATATTGGAAAAATAGTGTTTTTGTCTTCCTTTTGTATTTTCAGGATGAAATGAGGAATAAAACTAACCCTTTTTACTACTTAGCCGAGGGTAACGTCACCGCCAAAAGCGGGGCCTACCACAATACTGCATTAATAACTTAATTCATTATCTTCCAATAATCCACCCCTTTAGGATTGTATCCCTGCTGACTCAAACTACTGGGGTGAGGGTAACGTCACCTTCAAAAGAGGGGCCTACTACAATAACTAAGATAATCTCTTAATTATGTGCAAAAGTGCGGAAATAATCAAAGGTTATACTAGATACGAGTCGGAACCAAGTGATTCATCTTGTCTATCTGTTTTTATTTTTATTTTTTATTTTCAGCATTTTAGTTAGTTTTATTTTTCTTAGTTTAAAACATTTTTCTAAACTTTTATTTTGGTTAGACGTTGAGGATAAACCGGTATTAAAAGCTCTTGTGTCCTTGGACGACCTCGGTATCTTACCAACGCTATACTACACTCAACGATGGGTGCACTTGCCCATATGTGTGTTTAGTGTTAGTAAAATATCTTGTTTTATAAATTTAAAACTTGGCTAAAATAAGTGTTAAAAAGGGCTTAAAATATACACCTAATATATATAACACTTTACCGCACATCAGTTATACTAGCATGTAACCTGGTCCTAAGGAAGCTCTAAGGAATTTCTAAAACATGCTTAAGCGGGTCAGAACTGAAAGTCAAAGCAAAAGTCAAATTATGCGACTTTCGGTTCCGAACCGGGTCTCTACTGAAAATTGTCGGGTTGAACATGTTTAGACATGTACTTACATTAATTACCAAGTTATATTAATGATCAAACAGGTTGTATGGGTTCTACATTGCTAATTATGCATAAATTGGAAATTAAGCATTCTGTTGACTTTTTAATAACAAGTTTGACCCGACATTTGACCTAGTTAGAGTGGTAATCAAAGGGTGCCCTTTTAAGGGTTTATTGCCCACATAATTACCAACTTATAACTACTTTCAATTCGACTAATCACTAGACCATTAGTGATTAATCGCTAAGTCAACCGTTAATTACGACGGTTTGACTTTTAAGCTAAAACTAAGTAAAAACTCAACTAAGAAAGGTTAAGCATACTTACTGAAGTCCTATGCACGATTTGTGATCACTTGAGTCTGCTTTGGAGCTCCAGAAATAATCAGGAATGCAGGAATGAGGTGTGATCAAATGGTTGCAACTTTGGCCCTTTATATAGTGTTCTTGATCTCATAGATCATTAACACACAAGTCTATGGGGTGAATCAGATCAACAACAAGTGTTCCTAGGGTCTAAAAGTAATGTAGGGGTCGTCCAAAGATGTGAAAAATCGTTTATAAGTCGGTTATGAGCTTAAAACAGACAACAGCCACATTTTTTGCTCGCTGGGGACCCCTTACGGACCGTAAGGGTGAGGCTTACGGTCCGTAAGCCTTCTGCAGAAACCAAAAGTTGTTGTTCTTTCGGGCTTTGAAGGGGCAACTTGTGTGATTCGAATTTGGGACTTGATTTAACAGTATGGGGCCTTATATTATGGGTCTTGAACAGTTATATACCCTACCATTTTGCCATGTTTCCTTGAATCCATATGAAAGTGCCGTTAATGAAGGTTTACCGTGCAAGTTTTTCGTAGGAGTCCACCCTTGAAATTATGAATCAGTTATTGCTAGATATCACCGGATTTGAATATATACCAGATGTTTATTAGTCTTGGGATTCATAATGAGGTCGTTCAGAGGTGTAAAATTAACATGACAACACTTTTAAATCCTGTCGTACATCTTTAATTATATCCGGGTTTATATCACTTTTGTCTTACATGACATGTGTCGTTATTTTATTGAACACGAAATTTCGAGGTGTTACACTGTATTAGTTACTGACCTAAGTTCGTATGCATTGTTGTTTAAATTAGGTTATCAGGGTTATCAGTAGGCTAAACTCTGCCCGTATAAATCTGCAATGTGAGTCATTCTCTTTTATCAAAAGTATTTTACAATACTCCATTATTTTCAAAAGTTATAATTACAGGGATTAAGTCGTGGTTATCTTAATCACTGGCTAGTGGGGTATTGTGCACATTACTAATTTCTCACGGTTAGGCTAATAAATCCTAACAGTGATAAACATCACTACTTGGGGGAAATACCCAATAGTGGTATGACCATCGTCACCAGGTGACACGGTGCCAGATAAAAATAAGATAGAAGCCATTGTAATCGCTCTTATGCTGTAATTTATAACTATGTGTCATTTTAATCAAAATGAATGATTCACCAGTATTTCCCCGCTGACAAAATATTTTTAAAACATGTTTCAGGCGACCTGCTGTAAATCAAGGAAAACGTGCTACGGAGCACTAACAGGCTTGAAGAGGTGGCTCAGTTAAAATAAATAAACATGTTTTAATAAATCAGGGAATTTTCTAGTAAAATTCCTCTATTGTAAATTACGGGGTTTATCCCGAATTATGAAATAAAATAATCGGGCATTTTTTAGTTTTAAAAGACCCTGTTAAAATCTTCCGCTGTCGCATCAATTAATAAATACCACGGGTTCCTGCCCCGCGGCTCCTGACCGGGTCAAACCGGGGCTGGGGCCGTGACATATTGCCATTAGAGGTGTCCTCAATTCTCTGAAATACTGGTCTTGTTGCAGATATTCAATAGTTGGGGTTATTACCACTCATTTAATAGCCAATTCTTTAGACCACCGTATGGCACGGGGAATCCATTTATGTGGCCGTACCCGTCTCGGGTACTTGTCGGGGACGGAAACGCCATGGGTACTCGTTGGGGACGTTTCCTAAACGTTTCCAATGTCGGGGACGTATCTAATAGAAGTATCCAGCCCGTTACCATTTATTTTTAGGGTTTTAACCCTTTCAAATTCCACAAACGGCCATTAAATAAATTGACCTATCATATTTGGCTTCTCTAATCTCTATACTTCAAGTCTCATCATCTCTAATTCTCTATCGATTGCCGATCTCTCACTAGATGAATCGGAATTTGAAAATGATTTGATTATTGATAATTAATTACCTTTGGAAGATGTAGTATTTTTTTGAATTTGTTTAATATATTTTTATTTTTTTATATTTTTTATTGTCGTACCCGTATCTTGGACTTTTGAGTTTTGTTGTTCCTCGTTCCCGTATCGTCCTCGTACCCTGATCCCGTACCCGTTCCAGTGCTAATTAGGACCACCCGTAGGGGGTCCCCCCCCCCACAAACACACACACACACACAAAAAGCCCCATAATGCCCCTTTACCACCCAGGGGCGTTTTTCTACAAAATTTTGCTTGGACGTTCCAAATCAAACGTCTGGTAAGATTATTTCGGCCAATTATGTCACTACACTCATTTTAAACATTAGTTTTAATTAAAATAATAAAAAGTAATAATTAGTAATAATTGAAGGGGCATTATGCCACTACACTTGTTATAAGGGGTGCTACTTTCTACACCCCCCTATTTACTTTTTTCACCCCCCTCCTCTCACATACATACAGGTGGGGCCTGCGTGGGACCGACAGTTTTCCTCTCACAAGGGGGGGTGTAATTAGGAAGTGGGGGGGGGGTGCGTATAGAATGAGCCATAAGATAACACCCCATAAAACCCAAAAGCTAAATGAACCATCACATACAGATAATGCCCAATGATGAGACATTATTTTCCCCCTCCCACCATACATGTTCTTAGTGTATGTGTAGTGGGGCGCTATGCACCCACATAAAGCCCCTATAAAGCCCCAAACACCACTACGAAGGGCTTTATGAGACAAAAAAATGGGGGAGGCGCCATGCATATAGCGTCGGGTATGGGGGATGTTTTCAAAGATTGTACCAATCACAAACAAGCAAGGTTTTTATAATTAATTAATAAAATTGAAAATTAATAATTAGGTAATGATGGGTAGGGGCTTTATGACTACGGGCTCTAGTGATATAACGCCCCATAAAGCCCCCGTGTGACGTGGCATGACACGTGTCGTATAACGCCCCACAAGGGGCTTTATGACTATGGATGGCCTTAGGCTATGCGGTATGGGGGACGTCCCCCTACCGTCTTGGACCGTCGCCAGATGCTACACCATCCTTCCCCCCCGGTCCCCGTCCTCTCCGGCACCAACTAGACGTTTGCGACGAGCACAAAATGACAAAAAACAAGTGGGGACCGTTGCTTTATATGACCGTTTAAAAAAATTCAAATTCAGACTTTATATTAATTAAATAACGGTCATAATTCAAATATATACCCAATTCACTTCCACTTTTATAAATACTCACATCTTTTACACATTTTTTCACAATTTTTCACCCACTACAATCTCATATCTCTCTCACATTTTATAACCCCTCTTCCTTTTTTATAAAAACTCATCAATTTTTATACCATTTTTTACCCGCTACCACCCCATCTCTCTCTAAAAAATTATCATGGCTTCACCACCTTCCATTTCTTCAATCTCTTCCATTTCTTCATCTTCTTCGTCTTCGTGGTATTCATCATCTTCGGAAGAGGATGCTATTATGCACAGCATGATTATGATCGCGGCTCTGGTCTTCATGGCGGGTGATGAAGCGTCGTCCCAACGGCTAACTAGACGAGCAAAATTAAACCGAGACCTAGAAGGTACTTTACTATTTTTTCCTTTTGTTTTATATAGATTTGAAAATGTATTTTATAATTAATTTCATTTATGTTTCGTTTTAAATTTATAGCCGCCCACGATAAACTAGTAGCCGATTATTTTGCCGACGAACCCGTGTACCCAGCCGACATTTTTCGACGTCGGTTCCTCATGAGTCGTCAACTTTTTTTTACGTATCGCAGGCGACATGGCCCAGTCTGATCCTTTTTTACACTGCGAAACGACGCTAGGGGGCAAAGGAGTTTCAGAAATTTACAAAAATGTACGTCGGCCATTCGCCAACTGGCATACGGTTACGCACCCAATGCATTAGACGAGTATATACGGATGTCTGAAAGAATCGCACGTCTATGTTTGCACAAGTTTTGCGAATGGGTTGTCAAAATGTATAGCAAGCGATACCTGCGGAAACCGAACGCAAACGACGTTCAAAAATTATATCAAGCACACGAACAGAGACATGGTTTCCCAGGAATGCTCGGGAGCATTGACTGCATGCACTGGCCGTGGCAGAACTGTCCAGTTGCCTGGCAAGGTCAGTATACTAGGGGAGATCATGGACATCCGACTATTATTCTAGAGGCTGTTCCGTCACAGGATCTCTGGATCTGGCATGCTTTTTTTGGTCTACCTGGTTCGCTCAATGACCTTAACATCATCTACCAGTCACAGATATTTGAGGATGTAGTAGCGGGTACAGGTCCAGACACAAGTTTTACGGTTTCGGGGGTGGAATACAGGCGAGGTTACTACCTAGCCGATGGAATATACCCAACGTACTCGACAATCGTTAAAACTATTCCGTACCCGACAGACGAAAAAAGAAAAAAAATTGCGAAGTATCAAGAGGGTGCGAGAAAAGATATTGAACGGGCTTTTGGTGTTCTACAAAAAAAATAGCAAATCATTGAACATCCAGCACGTTCGGCTACACCAAAGAGGTTACGACACATTATGTACGCTTGTATCATCCTTCATAACATGATCATTGAAGACGAAGGTAGAGCGATATGCGAGTACGACGAAAACGCGTCTAATGGAAATTCTGTTCCGGTTAGTGGGGAACAACAAGATTTGAACATGTTCGCTCTACGTAACGAGTACACACATCATAACCTACAAGCGGACTTGGTGGAGTACATTTGGAACAACGCTCAAAACGAACCCGACCACGACATGGAAGACGAAGACTAGTAGCTTATTTTAATATATTAGGATTTTTTTAAGTTTATGTTTTTTATTTAAGTTTATGTAATGTTTTTAATATTAATGAAAATATTTTGTTAGTTTATTTGTTAAATGTTAAAAAAAAGTAGAAGATTAAAAAAAAAAACGTAAAAGTGGTGGGGAGGACTATGACTAGGACCATCCTCCATACCCTCTAGTTTTGTGGGATGGACCATCTTTGGAAGCACTATGACGTGACGCCTACGTGACGGATCATCCTCCCTTGTAAGACCATCACCATACCCTCTGGCCTTAGAACAAACATAAAAAAAATATTTCAAACGATTGTAGATATTTTCCTGAGACCCTGCCACGTATACCAAAACCCACGAAGCAACTCAAACACTTTGCCACCTTCGTTCCTTCACTAGATTTTTCCATCTCTTAACCCCAAACTACCCCCAGCTACCACAATAACATCCACGTCAGGAAAAGGTCATTTATGTCCATCAACCTTCTCACCATCCTCCAGAATCATCTCGGCTTAACCTTCCCGAAACCCACTCACACTCAAACCACTTAAACTCCCAAAACTACCCCTAAAAAAACCACCCAACACATCCACACACCAAAGGGTAATTCCGTCAATTCACTCATCTTTCCCGCCTTATCCAGAACAATCTCGTATTCTCCTACCCTTCTTACTTAATCTTCTTGAATCTTGATCATCACTATAAATTTCAAGATCCCAATTTCAACACAACCCATCTGAAAATTTCCAACTGAAATCGAAAAACAACAACAAACCCACAAATTTTCTGTAAAAAAGATACAACCTTTGAACCTTTCAACTAATCTTGATCCGAATTCGAACCCTTTTCAGTTCTTTAATGGCTGCTAAACAAGATAAAGCAATCGGAATCGATCTCGGCACAACCTACAGTTGCGTAGGCGTATGGCAAAACGACCGTGTCGAGATCATTCCAAACGATCAAGGAAACCGAACCACTCCTTCGTACGTCGTGTTCACCGATACCGAACGGTTGATCGGTGACGCCGCGAAGAATCAGGTGGCCATGAACCCCCAAAACACCGTTTTCGACGCAAAACGGTTGATTGGTAGACGGTTCACTGACCCTTCGGTTCAAAGTGACATGAAGTTATGGCCGTTTAAAGTCGTGGCGGGCCCGGCCGATAAACCGATGATTCGTGTGACTTATAAAGGAGAGGAGAAAGAGTTTTCGCCGGAGGAGATTTCGTCTATGGTGTTAGTTAAGATGAGGGAAACGGCCGAGGCGTTTTTAGGACAGAGTATTAAAAACGCCGTGGTGACCGTTCCCGCTTATTTTAATGATTCTCAGCGTCAAGCCACGAAAGACGCGGGAGCGATTTCGGGGCTTAACGTAATGAGAATCATTAATGAGCCAACCGCGGCCGCTATTGCGTACGGGTTGGATAAGAAGATGTCGCGAAAAGGCGAGCAAAATGTTTTGATTTTCGATTTGGGTGGTGGGACGTTTGATGTGTCGATTTTGACGATCGAAGAGGGGATTTTCGAAGTGAAATCGACCGCTGGTGATACTCATTTGGGTGGGGAGGATTTTGATAACCGGTTGGTGAATCATTTTGTGACGGAGTTTAGAAGGAATCATAAGAAGGATATTAGTGGTAACGCGCGGTCCTTAAGGCGGTTGAGGACCGCGTGTGAGCGTGCGAAGAGGACACTGTCCTCTTCGACGCAAACCACTATAGAAGTCGACTCTTTATTTGAAGGAATCGACTTCTATGCAACAATTACTCGAGCGAGATTCGAGGAATTGTGCATGGATTTGTTTAGAAAGTGTATGGATCCGGTGGAGAAATGTTTGAAAGATGCGAAAATGGATAAGGGTTCGGTTCATGAGGTGGTCCTCGTCGGCGGTTCGACACGAATCCCGAAAGTTCAGCAGCTTTTAACCGATTTCTTTAACGGGAAAGAGCTTTGCAAGAGTATAAATCCTGATGAGGCGGTCGCGTATGGCGCGGCTGTCCAGGCCGCGATTTTAACGGGTGAAGGAGACGAGAAGGTTCAAGACCTTCTCCTCCTCGATGTCACACCGCTAAGTCTCGGTCTGGAGACTGCTGGTGGTGTGATGACCGTTTTAATCCCGCGAAACACCACAATTCCGACAAAAAAAGAGCAAGTTTTCTCGACTTATTCGGACAATCAACCGGGAGTTTTGATTCAAGTGTACGAAGGCGAACGCGCGCAAACGAAAGATAACAACCTCCTTGGCAAATTCGAGCTAACCGGAATCCCTCCGGCCCCGAGAGGCGTACCTCAGATCAATGTAACGTTCGATATCGACGCGAATGGGATCTTAAACGTGTCCGCGGAAGATAAAACCGCGGGGGTTAAAAACAAAATCACGATAACGAATGACAAGGGGAGATTAAGCAAAGACGAGATCGAGCGAATGGTGCAAGAAGCCGAGCGGTACAAGGCGGAGGACGAGGAGGTGAAGAAGAAGGTGGAGGCGAGGAACGCGCTAGAGAATTACGCATACAACATGAGGAACACAGTGAAGGATGAGAAGTTCGCGGCTAAGTTATCCGCAGACGAAAAAGGGACAATCGAAAAGGCGGTGAACGACGGGTTGGAGTGGCTAGAGAAGAATCAACTAGCGGAAGTGGATGAATTGGAGGATAAGTTGAAGGAATTAGAAGGTGTGTGCAACCCCATTATAGCTAAGATGTATCAAGGTGCGGGTGCTGCAGCGGGTGATGTTCCGATGGGTGACAGTGGCGCTAGCGGTGGTGGTAGCGATGGCGCGGGGCCGAAGATTGAGGAGGTTGATTAAGTATGGTGGTGTTACATGTACAGTTTGAACTTTGAAGTTGTGTTGTTTAATAGTTTTAGTTGGTAGTATTCTGTTTTGTAATGTTATGTACTAGTGTTGTTCTTGGATACTAAATAAACAAGTGTTTTCTGTTTATGAAATGTTATGTGTATACATTATAAGCTTTCAAACGAATAAGCTAACAAAAGAAGTTGAAATCATCAAATATTAACAAAATATACTAACCACGGGGTATCAGCTCAGTGGTCACCGACACCCATCTAAAACCGGTTCGGGAGTCCAAGTGGCGCGGGTTCGAATCCTGCTTGCAGGCTCTTCGCTCCCCTCAAACTCGGCTGGGTATTCACCGTCAGGCAGCGTTGTCTGGTCGCTAGCTTGGGAAGAGGGATCTCTTCCACAGTCAGGGGTATCGTGCATTTACCTTTTTTTTAACATAATATACTAGAGTACTAGACTTGGATATAAATAAATAAATAAATGAGTAAACTGCAATTTTACACCCTGAGGTTAGGGGTGATTGGCACTCTTACCCCTCCCTAAGGAAATAATTGCAATTTTACCCCCCACTGTTGACTCTTATGTCGCGATTTTACCCCCCGGCTTCAATTTTGTTGACTGGTTTGTTGACTTGGGGGTGAAATGACTATTTTACCCTTTTATAGTTTTATTTTACCCCCCAACGTTTGCTGTTATGTCGCATGTTTACCCCCTGCCACCACTGCCACCGCCATTCACCACCACAACCACCACTGCCACCTCCAGCCACCACCCTCAACCACCACTGCCACCGCCATTCACCACCACAACCACCACTGCCACCTCCAGCCACCACCCTCAACCACCACTGCCACCGCCATTCACCACCACAACCACCACTGCCATCTTCTTCCTCCCCCTCTCTCTCTCTCTAAAAAAACCCACCACCCGCCTTCATCTTCAATAATCACCACCGTCATCTCCACACCCCAGCCCCCAATCATCCACATACATACAGCCAAACCACCACGATCATCTTCTCCCTTCATTAATTGTGAGTTCAACTAACATAAATTCACGGTTCATTCACTCTGAGTTGTCTACTTTCTAGGAAACCAGCTGTTGTTTCTTGTTCTTTAGTGTTTATTTCTTAATATAATTTCAATTCATATAACAGATACTTTTCTTGCATCTCTTTCTCTCCATCTATCTCTCTCTCCTTTTGTTGTTCAAAATGCGATATATAATCCAGAGCTCAGTTTCTCCGGCTTATCCCTCACTAACGGTTTACTAAAGTACCTCCATCGTTTTCGACTATGTCTTAGATGCTACGAGCTACCTACTCCTGTTTTGTGGTGTTAGAAGAAAAGCCTTCTTCGGATGCTAGTTGTGTTAGAATGCAGTTGTATTCTATGTAGACATACTCCCTTTTATCTTTATATGTTATGTGATTGGTTTTGAGTTTGACTTGATCCAGAAAAAGGGGGACTTGATCAGCCTATTGGTATTTAGCTTCTGCTTCTTGCCATACAAGATCTATCTTTATATTCATTCTAAACTTCCCGGTTTTAGATCTGGAATTGGAGCAGTTGTAATGGATAAAAAGCCATTCAGATATACTAGAAAATACCGATGGTTGTGGTGGTGGTTGTGTGGCGGCCATTGAACCTCCTCTGTCTCCGGCGACCATTGAACCTCTCCGACGACCATTGAACCTCCTCTGTCTCCTTCCGGATGGTTGTGGTGGTGGTTGTGTGGCGGCGGCAGTTGCGGTGGTTGTGGTGGTGAATGACGGCGGCAGTGGCGGTGGTTGTGGTGGTGAATGGCGGTGGCATTGAACCTCCTCTGTCTCCTTGAAGAAGAACTATGTATATTATATATATATAATAACAATTAATAATAAAAATAATAATAATAATAAATATAGGGTAAGATTACCAAAATACCCTCCCAAGTCAACAGACCAGTCAACAAAACTGAAGCCGGGGGGTAATGTTGCAACATAACAGCAAACAGTGGGGGGTAAAATTGCAATTATTTCGTTAGGGGGGGTAAGAGTGCCAATCACCCCTAACATCAGGAGGTAAAATTGCAGTTTACTCTAAATAAATACTACATCCTATATGGAAATGCACTAATAGCCTGCCTAATACATACACACAAATCAACTTTAATGATTTAATAACTAATAATATTATATTCAAATGTCATGCCAATTCTGAAGGTTATAATTATAACTAGAACGCCTTGTTATTTAGTCTGTGTTTACATGTGTTTTGAAATCACTACGAGCGTGTTGCGAACGGAACTGCTGACAAGAATAAAAAGAAAATGTAGAAAAAACACTAAAAGATAACCGAAAGAAAATCAACAAAAAAAGTTGTATCGTAACGATGTTGTTCGTATGAAACCCGTGGTCAAAGATGAGCAAATTGTTCTGGGTACCGGTACCAAATTTGCCGAACCGAAAGATTTTAAGTACCAATTCGGTACCGACTTTTGGCGTTCCTGGTATCGGTTCACTACCGTTTTTTACCTTCATATACCGGTACCATAGCCGGTATTTTCAGTATCAGTACCGATTCTATATCGGTTGGCACCGAGCTCATCCCTACCCCTGAAACTAAAAAAAAATAAAAGTTGAAAAAGATCAACAAAAAAAGTTGTACGATACTGTTGTTCGTACGGTAACCGTGATCGGAAGAGCAAATGGTACCGTTGTTCGTACGGTAACCAAAATATTTCCAATATCAATTCGGCACAAACTTTTGGCGTTTTCTGTATTAGTGTCAGTTTTTACCTTCATGTACTAGTGTCGGTTTTTACCTTCATTTACTGATACCGAACAGGACCGTACCGGTATTTTCGATACTAGTACTGGTTCGATACCGGTTGACACCAACCTTATCCCAACCCCTAATATTAAAAAAAAAGATTAAAGTTAAAAAGTAAATAAAATAACTATTATTATAATATTAAATAATAAAAGTATTAAAAAAACTATAAATTATTATAATTTTAAAATAACTATTCATTTCATTTCTATTATTAACTAGTTATTTTTCACCCGCGCGTTGCTGCGGGACCCAATGACTACAAAAGGCGTGTCAGCAACGGCAAAGAGATACCGGATATTAAAACATAAATAAAACGACGTGGCAAGGATAATCACTCCGTCATAAAAAAACGATTTTAAATAACCTAATATATAATAATATGACCCACACGTCCTACACGTTGTAAATTCATTTGTTTTCAGTTCAGTTATTACGGTGCTAACACGTTAAAATATGGATGAGCTCGGTACCGGTAACGGCAGCGAAAGTATCTATCCGGAAAATCATCGAAATTAAGTATCGGCACCAAAAATACTCGGTACAATATGGTATGGTATTTGAAGGTAAAAATCAATAAATACAGGTATGGTGCTAGACCGGTGTCGAACCAAAAGTAACGATTCTGAAAACGCCAAAAGGTGGGTACCAAATTGGTACCGAAAATGATTTGGTATAGTAAATTTGGTACCGATACGATACTGGTTCGTTTACAGGATTTGATACGATTTGCTCATTAATATTCTAAATATCCAAGTTAATTTTGCATGCTACAATTCATTCATTACAGAAAAAGACAAAAAAAAAGCAAAATAAGTTGTTGTGTATATAAAACCTTATTCAAACGAAATACAGTTTACTTACTGTGTGTACGAAAAGTAATCTAAACGGTGAAATTACTTGCATTGCTGCGTTGCTACAGGATTTGATGAGCTCGGTACAACCGGTACCGAAAATACCGTTACCGAAATCCCCAAAAGTGGGTACCGGTACCGAATATACCTAGTATGGTACGGTTCGGTACTGGTCGGTACTGGTACGACACCGGTGTTTGAGGGTAAAAACCGGTGAATATCTGTGCAGAACCGGTACCGAAAATACACCGGTTTAGTAAATTTGAGACCGTTACCTATACCCAATACCATTTACTCATCTCTTAATGATCTACTATTTATTACATTCTAATTTTAAATAATTCTAAATTCTAATTCTAATTTTAAATGTTATTATTCATTCAGTTTATTTTTTATCGTATATAAATATTAATATATAGTAATAATAATATATAGTAATTTAAAATAACTATTTATTTCATTTCTATTATTAATATACAGTAATTATTAATATACAGTAATAATAATAATAATATATAGTAATAGTAACGTAGTAATAATAGGAGGAAAAGTAGAGTATGTGCTTGTTTTCTTTTAAAACATCAAAACAAGCAATTTGATCATACTATACATAGGGCTGCAAATGAATTGAACAAACACGAACAATACCTTGTTCGTGTTCGTTTGTTAAGAAATATATGTGTTCGCGAACCGTTCATGAACACTTATCGAACGAGATTTTATGTTCGTGTTTGTTTGTTAAGGTAATGAATTTGTTCGTGTTCGATTGTGTTTGTTTGTTAATTTTAGGCAAGAAACAAAAAAAAAACGTTGACGAATACAAATGAGCACAAACTAATGTTCTTGAACACAAATGGAAACAAACGAACACAAACAATCGTTCATTAACAGAATGTATAATACACTGACACTTATTAGATATTTAATTTGTCGAAATTTTGAAGTATTTAAATAAATATAAAAACTAAAAACACTAATGAACTATCGAACACAAACGAATACATTACCGAACGTTCACGAACATAAACGAACGAACACGACATCTGTTCATGTTTGTTCATTTAACTAAACGAACGAAATTTCTTGTTCGTGTTCGTTTGTTTAATAAACGAACGAACACAAACGAACTTCCCGCCGAACAGTTCACAAACTGTTCGCCGAACGTTTGGTTCGTTTGCAGCCCTAACTATACATTTTAGACCAACTTTATTATATTATAAACAATACCATATAAATCAAGACAAGTATGTTAAGATTGTATGTTTTTTTTAGATTATTATCGTATGTGTACAAATTCTTACAATTATACATACTTAGATGTTAGATCCAAAGCATATAGTTGAGAGGCATCTTGGTGAATAGGGAATTCGATGCAATTGTTATACTCATTAGGAACCATACGTTTTAGAAGTTGCCGGCTCAATGACCTGGGTCATTAGACCCTTTTAGCAACAAGTTCCACAACGAAGTCCGGTAAACATAGTTGCACAAAATCATTTATGACCATGAGGCAATATACTTTGTGGAGTTGTCAAATTCATGGTGTATCTAAGGTTAAATCAATTTGGCGATCTTGATCGAGCAATTTTGTTTATTTTGTAATCTTCACTATTCTTAACTAAGTGGACGTGGACGTGGACGATGGTGGTGGTGGTGTTTAACCCTCTGCATACCTTAGAAGATCTTAAAAGTGGTTGGGCCAAGTCTGCATCAAGAAGAGCTCGCGCAAACGTTTTTTAATGAAACGTCTTCAGGAAAACAAGCAGTCTACAGATGTCAATGTTTGCGCGTGGTCTGTGTGGCGCAAACAAAAGAACATGTACAGATTTTTTTAGAAAAACAAACACCACGTAAATATACATGAATAGGAAATGAAAATTAAATGATCCCCTCCGTTTACTCCTTGATTATTGCCCTTTGTTGGACCGGACCAAGGCCACCAAAGCCAATATTCGAGTAGTGTGATATATGTTAAATCTGGTATATTATATTTATGCTATGATAATGATGGTGGGTGACCTAGATGGTGGTGGGGCTATGTCCCAATACATAATATGTATGTGTGAAAGGTTAACTTATACTTCCTCTAAACTTACCTTTTTTTTGAACGGCAAATTTCTTTAATATCCTGTCGTTTGTGGCACTTGAACCCAAGACATCCCCCTTTCCAACCTAGGTGTTTTAAAGGTTTTGCCTTTGCCAATGGATCACCACCCCATTGGTTCTAAACTTACTTCTAAATCTATATACTTTGTCTAACATAAGATTTGAATCCTTACCACTTGAAGATAAATATATTTTCTCAACACATTAGTACCACTAGGCCAAAGGCTCTTTGGTGCATACAAACACGTTATCTCTTTTTATATAGGTATTTGAAAGTGGAAGTAACATTGGTGCATATGGTAGCATAATCGATGGGTTTTACTAAATGTATGTGATGCTACTCTTTACGATGTGTTGATAGTTCTCTTAGTTGTTTAACTTCTTTACTCACGACGCCTTATATGTCCTTATGTTTTGTACTAAGTCTATCATGAGGTACACCTGAAACTTATGTAGTTGTGTAACTTCTTTACTTACGACACCTAACTGATCCTTGTATTATGTACTAAGTCTATCATGTGTTACACGTGAATTTACTTAGTTATAGTTAGCTAGGATAAGGATCATTACAGAACACTAATTATTGCGAGAACAAAAAGAACAACTCCAAATCACTAAATTTTGGGATTTATGGTTCATATTTATTAAATTTTATGTTTCTTACATTCATATGTGTATTATATATACATAAGAAAATCATATATTTTTCCCTACACATAGTCTACATACATATATGTAATTTCAATGTTTTAAAAACCGGTTTTTAAATCAAACCGGATTAGGCTAAAAATGGTTCAACCGGTTGAACCAGGTTGTACCGAGCGGTTCAACCGAGTTGACCACCTAACTCTATAGTTTCATAAATTATAACATCAACTCAAAAGTTAATACAAAAATGCACTATTACATATTAAAAGATGATCCAAAAGTAAATCCATAATAAAAAATTATCCAAAAGATAATCGAAATCATTCAATTTTCCAACAAACTCTTTTAAATGAAAGTGTATGATATGTTTAAGCCATTTGAGTGCTGAATACATTAAGTTCACGATCACATAAAAGATGAAATTCACTATTATTTCCATCCTCATCAACTAAAGGATAACTATTTTCGTTTCATACAATATTAAATAAGAACTTTTAGTTACGAATAATCATAACATATAAAAATTACGTAAGATAAGTAACATATATAATAAAAATAAGTAACAACCGAAACTAAAATAACTCTGGGCCGGTACCGGTATTACGTTTCAAACCGGTATACCAGATTTTACCGCCGGTACAAAACTTATGCCGTTTCACTTATTTACCGGGGAGTTTCGTACCGGATTTACATCTGGAAACGGCAATACCGGTATAACCGGCCGGTATTTACCGTTTTTTAAAACATTGGGTAATTTAGCCTACACATAACCTACATTTGTGTAGGTTATTTACAAACTGAGGATTTTTCATATTTTGTTTTAAATTCTAGTGTGAGAAACAATAAATCTTACATTTATAACATTTTCATTTACTTTTTAGGTTTTTAGGATTTAAAAAATGAGTGATTCATTTTGTTCTGCGTGTTCTCGCAATATTTAGTGTTCTGCGTGGAACCTTCCCCTAACTGGCTATATGAGACATTAGGGGTACTTTTATTTTGACTTGTGTTGTGTGTGTATAAACATCGGGTGATGTAAACACTTTAAATCGATGAAAAATGTCTTACAAGTTTTTAACGTCGGACCGAAAAACAAACTAGCCTTGTTACTGGTTAATCAGTTCGACCAATCAAACCATTTAAGAACCAAATCAAATTATATAATTATAACAACCCTCGAAATATTTTCGACACCCCAAAATATATTAAAATATTCCATTATGTCTTAAAATACACCCCGTATGTGAAAACCGAGCCTAAAATATGATCTAGCATTAAAAATAAAATAAAAACAAGAAAATTGGGGCTCTCGCGGGGCGCGTAGCCGCGACCGGGTGATGGCTGGCGCAACCCCAGGCCGCCACGTGGCCCAACACCCGTCGAGGCTATACCGATGACCAATCAACCCTAGTCCCTACCACCCTATTACGCGGGCCGCAAGAAACTCGAAATGTGGCCCTATATAAGGAGGCCATCGGCCTTCAGTTACGATCGCTCATTTCTTTTCTTTCTTAATAAATTTCCACATAGTAGAAGCTGTACTCGGATATAATACCCCTAAATAACGTGGTTCTGCTCCGTTGTAAGTATCATAACCCCTGGATACATATTAGATACTCTGCCCGATTGATCTAGGGTTCCGTAACGGCTGTCGTGGTTCTGCCCGACGTAGTCGTTGGAATGCCGTCTCGGGAAGGGTATTACTAATGTTAAAATGGGTTATTATACTAATGCGTGTGCATTTGTGTAATTTATATATTGTCACCAGGAAACCCTTACAGAAAACCTAAGTCAGCAATGTGAGTAATCTCCTTTCTGCAAACTGTTTTTACAAAACCTCACACGATTAATTATATATTAAGCAGTTATTGAGTATTTGTAAGGATACAATTATCGTCGGTATGTTGGGGTTTTGTATACAAAATTTGTTACTGCCTTGCGAGGGGTAACATTTCCACAAGTCGGGTTGACATTACCGTGGGTGGTAATTGATATGACTTGGAAACAAATGTTATTGCGAGACCGCCCTCAATACTGTACAATGGGTTTTACTTAAACTTGATTAAACTGGGATTCACTCACCAGTATTTACCACTGACAAAATGTTTTTAAACGCGTTTCAGCTAACAAAATGTGAAAGCCCAATAGAAGCCAGCTGGACAGCACTGAAGGCTTGAAAAAATAGCAATAAAGTTACCTAAAATAAATAGATGTTTTATTAAATAAAAATATGATTTGTTCCTATGAAAACGTGTGTACTTAAAACTTGGGTTTTATCCCATGTGTTTAATATGTTGAAAGTGTGGTATTTTACTCTGATAAAATATTTCATAACTATGGTCCTGATGTAATTTCCGCTGCCAAAATAGACAATCACCAGATACCACCAAAACTGGTCGCGGCCGCCCGTTCCCGGGTTGCTAGGGAACGGGGGTTGCGACAGAAGGTGGTATCAGAACTAAGCCACTGATCCAGCCACAGAAGTGTTCTGCTGACTCCAAAAGTTATTTAAAAGTGTTAGGAAATAAATTACAAAAATACATGCATAATTGTATTTTATTATTGTGTGTTATTTGACTATTTGTTAGTTTACAGTATGAGCGACCAAGGACCATCCGACGCGTATCGTCAGTTTTCTGGTTCGCCTAGAAGCGAAGGCGCCTCTTCACAGTCTGCCCTCTCAGGGTATTATGCTGATAATGAAGAAGGAATATTCATGTTTAAGGCTCAGTCTGAAGAGCCATTCCCTCATAAGAAGATAGGATGGTTCAGTAGGGGAGCACATGAGCGTAGGAAACGAATGAAAAAGTTGCAAGAGCAGAGAGTCCTAGCAGCCGCTAAAAGAGAAACCGATGCTTATGCCCAAGATATGTTAAATAGGATTTTAGCCTATTTCCATATCCTAGCAACCACTGCAGCCGACCCTAACCTGGAGCAACTGATAGCACCCCAACCACTACCACCAATTCCCAACCAGCCCATGGAAATAGAAAACCCAGAAAATCAAGTTGAAATGCATGATTTTAACCCGGAGGATATACCTAGGGTACCAGCACCTAATCCCTTAGACCCAAATTACGACCCGTGGTGGGATGACAATAGGGACTATGTGCAACGTTACCCGATTCCAGAAGACATGCCCATGCCGAATCTAGGAGCATACCCAGGTTTGGACCCTCTAGATCCCTACTACGATAGTGATCAGTACATTAGGGAGATTTTGGAGGATCCTTACCCATACCAGGAACCCATGCCCTAGATTCCAAACCCAGTCCCAGAACCTACACCCCCAATGAGTGCAGAAAATGTGAAAGTGTCACACCCCAACCGATGGCGGAAATATCGGGGCGTGGCACTGAGCGAAACAGATTGTCCAGAAGTTTCCATAACAACTATATTTACCAGATATTTAAAGCAACACGTCCCATACCATGTCATAAATGATAATACAATTATTACAGAAAAGATCTAGTCAAATTGTTCTGTTCCGACAACTCATATTTTCATTACAGACAATTGTTTATTGTTGACCTAGGTCTTTCCTAGCCTCGATTGCACACCAAAGAAAGCAAATAAGCACCCTAAGCACCTGTCACATACGTTAAAGTAAAAGTCAATACACATAGTGTAAAGGTGAGCATACAAGTTTGATAATAGCATATAGAGATCGAAAGCGTTACGCATAACCAGCACGTACACAGTGTAAAATGAGGCATGTTAGTTATCGACATGAACCTATCGATACCAATGACTGCGGGTTGACTGCCCAAGGCAGTTCGCGATACACACTCACCACTGTGAGCCATGTAGGTAATTGTCCTTAACAACCCCTGAGTGAACAGGTGTTGAGTCCAAACTAATAGTACTATCATTGCTAAGGCAGGTAGACAGCATTCCATGTGTAAACATGACAAACAAGCATTCATTAAGTCACGTATAACATGCGGTAACAGTTAGCGTTTAAAGTATTGCGTAGTGTGTTCGATGTGATTTAGTATAAGTAACGTATGTAACACCCAAAAGTGCGTAAAGCAAAAAGGGATCGAGTATACTCACGGCGATTGATGGATTGAAGGGAGAGCTAGAGATTAGGGTTAGCCTGAACAGATTGATAGCATAACGATAAGCGACACGTAAAACGATACAGAGTGCAAGTGGGTAGGACAGCAATTCGATCGGATGGTAGTCCGATCGGACAGCCAATTGTTCGGTTACCAGTCCGCTCGGATGGTCATCTAGTCGGGTGACCTTTTGAGTGGATTGTTTCTTCTTTTGGGAAGGATGTGTTTGTGTATGATGGTTTGACTTTTAAAGTTTTCGTTGTAGCATTTTGAAAACATTGAAGTATCTCTACCTTTCAGGTCGGTTGATCGGATGGTCGTTCGATCGGACGGCAACCCGATTGGTCGGGCACTTTAGTGAGAACAAGTTCACAGCAGGTTGTCACTCGATCGGACGGTCGTTCGATCGGGTGGCATCCTTTGTGCATTGAACATATTAAAAATTGCTTAAGTGTTGAAGTTTCGAAACATCACATATTCGGATGGTCGATCGATCGAGTGGTAGCTCTATCGGACGGCAATCCGTTCGGTGTTCCCAAAACTCTTGAAGTTTGGTTTGAAAACTAATGGTGGAACCAAGGTACAAGTCGTTCGGCTGGCCAGTCGCTCGGGCGGCTGTCCGTTCGGGCAGCAGTCCGATCGGATGACACCCCGTCCTGGTCGAACTGTTCGTCTTATACTTAGTTATTTTGATAGTTTGTTGTTTTATCGAGGCTATTTGATAACGCGTTAAGCAACAGAAACTTTGTCAATACTTGGTACTCCTGCTCGGACAGGAATCACCCAAATCCGATTAGTTAACTGTTCGAGACGGTGTTCCATGTTTAACCCGAAATCGGTAAACCTCGTGGATAGAATCCTGATCTTGGACCACACAACCACAAGAATGAGTAGTATGTCGGCACAAGCTCCGATTCTATCGGTTTTGGAGGCATTGAGTGTAAAAGAGTTGAAATAAAGTTGGAAAACCATCTTTCAATCCTTTTCATTGTGAATATGTTTAGATCTATGAAAGATATTTGTTTGTTTATGTGGAAATCGGTTAGATCTAGGTTGTTCTTGGTAGATTGAGGTCAAAACGTGAAGTTCTCAAGAACACATGATGACGTCATCCTAGAACACCTTGAATCTTGATGATTTCACAGTTAAAAGTTAAGATTCAAAAGATAGAAAGGTGTAGGAGTGCGTGTAGATTAAGGAAGTACAAGATTTAGGACGAGATCTTACTGGAATCGTGAGAAATCTGAAGAAAAGTGGGTAGAACGAGCTGGTCGGTCGAGAATTGCCAAAAGTAGTAAGTATGATGGTGACAAGGGGTATTTATAGGGTTACCCGAAATGGAAAGGAGCTGGTCGATCGGATGGCAACCCGGTCGAACAGCTGTCCGATCGAGCGGCTGGTCGATCGAAGGGCTGGTCGATCGGCTGGCCTCCTGATCGATCAGTTGCTTGGTTCGAGTGTTCGGCGCGACGAGTTTTGCTGTTTCGATTGCGACTGCGAGCGTTGCGATGCGGTAGGATTTCCTTGTCAAATTACTTTTAATCCCAACTACTATATCAACATACAAGCATCCTTATTTCATATCCGCTTAGCGTTTGCGATTCGATTGCGATTGAGTTTTGATTGCGTTTCGATTGATTACCACACACAACATAAATAAACATGCACAAGTAACACATAAGGCACACGCACGTATAACAATAACCAAAATGCGTAATTCGAGTTGCGAGTGCGATTGTGATAGCGATAAAGCGATTAAACAAGCGATAAATAGCGATCACTATGCGATTATTAATAAATACTCCACATAATACAACTAAAGCGAAAACAAAATAGGCTATCTACGAGTCAAAGAAGTCAAAACAGGAATTGAGCAAGGAGAGACAGATCGCAATTAGAAATCTTTTCTTCCTTTGACTTCAATCTTGACTTTGACTTTGACTTCTGAACACGAGGTGTGACAGCCTCCCCTAGTTGAGGGAATTTTGTCCCGAAATTAGACCGAAGCCGTAACAAACAACTGCGGGTACTTCGCCTTCATGTCGCTTTCGAGTTCCCAAGTGAACTCCGCGCCTCGTTTGCCTTCCCATCGGACTTTCACAATAGAAATGCGCGAGCGTCTGAGCTGCTTGGTTTGGCGATCCATGATTTCGACAGGCTTCTCCACGAAGTGCAGTGTTTCGTTTACTTGGAGGTCATCGAGAGGTACAATTAAGTCATGCTCAGCCAGGCACTTTCGGAGGTTTGACAATTGGAAAGTCGGGTGGACATTACTAAGTTCCTCCGGTAGTTCGAGTCTGTAGGCGACTTTTCCGATCCTTTCCAGAATCTTAAAAGGTCCAACATATCGAGGCGCTAGTTTCCCTTTCTTGTCGAATCTGACCACACCCTTCCAAGGTGATACCTTTAGGAGCACGTAGTCGCCAACGTCAAATTCAAGGGGCTTGTGTCGTCTATCGGCGTAACTTTTCTGTCGACTTCGAGCTTTCAACAAGTTGTCTCGAATTTGGAGGACTTTATCAGTCGTTTCTTGCAATAGCTCGGGACCGATTAGTTACGAGTGACCGATATCGTGCCACACAATAGGCGATCGACATCTTCTTCCGTATAAAGCCTCGAATGGTGCCATTTGGATGCTGGAATGATAACTGTTGTTGTATGAGAATTCGACTAACGACAGGTATGCATCCCAATTACCACCGAAATCTATGACACATGAACGGAGCATGTCTTCAAGAGTACGAATCATTCTTTCAGTCTGACCGTCGGTTTGAGGGTGGAAAGTGGTACTTAGATTAAGCGTTGTACCGAGAGCAGCTTGAAATGTTTCCCACAGTCGCGAGGTAAACCGAGCGTCATGGTCAGAGATGGTGTCGTGTAGCGTTCCATGTCGATAAATGATCTCATCGGTGTAGATTCGGGCTAATCGTTCTACCTTGTAGTCTTCCCGTATTGGCAAAAAGTGAGCTGATTTGGTCAAACGGTCAACAACAACCAAGATGCTGTCGTGACCTGATGGCGCGCACGAGAGCTTAGTTATGAAATCCATAGCTATGCTCTCCCACTTCCAAATGGGGATTGGGGGTTGTTCGAATAAGCCAGAGGGTCTTTGGTGTTCAACCTTAACCTTCAAGCAAGTTAGGCACTTTCCAACGTAGAGGGAGATATCTGTTTTCATGCCTGGACACCAGTACTTGTAGCGAAGGTCCTGGTACATTTTGTCGGCACCGGGATGAATAGAATACCGGGATTTGTGGGCTTCGTCCATCAAAATATGTTGCAAATCGGTCCGTTTAGGGATCCAAATCCGGTCCAGATAATGGAATATCCCGTTCGGCTTATTCACAAGATGGGCTCCATCGTGGTAGATTCTTTCCTTATCCAAAGTGCGCTCATTAAAACAAGCATGCTGGGCTTCGCGGATGAGAGTTTTGAGATCGTATTGGGTTTGGGTTTTACGAATGCTGAGCAAGTAACTCCGTCTGCTGAGAGTGTTGGCTACGACATTTGCTTTGCCCGGGTGATAACGAATCTCACAGTCATAATCGTTGAGAAGTTCTACCCATCGGCGTTGACGCATATTAAGTTCCTTCTAGTCAAAGATATTTTGTAGGCTCCTATGATCGGTGAAGATCGTACACTTTATACCATACAGGTAGTGTCGCCAAATCTTTAACGCAAAAACAACTGCGCCTAGCTCGAGATCATGGGTTGTATAGTTCTTTTCGTGGATTTTGAGCTGACGAGATGCGTAGGCAATGACCTTGTCCCGTTGCATGAGAACACAACCAAGACAAAGGCTGGAAGCATCACAATAGACAATGAAGTCGTCATTTCCGTCGGGCAATATGAGAACAGGAGCGTTGCAAAGCATGCGCTTGAGGGTTTGGAAGGCAGTCTCTTGTTCAGTTCCCCAAACAAAAGGCTTGTCTTTATGCGTGAGAGCGGTAAGCGACACAACGACCTTTGAGAATCCTTCGATAAATCGTCGATAATAGCCCGCTAGTCCGAGGAAAGAACGGACTTGATATTCACCAAAATACACATACTTTATTCCCCCATTTTACTCCCATTATGCGTTTTCGGCCGTAAAACCGTTAATCGGATACTTAATTAGGTATACTTTTGTTTACCGGCCTAAAACAGCATACCAAATAAGAAGATGATTAAAACAAGGACTTTCCGGGCAAAACGACAAAGCTACGGACTTTCTGTGAAGATTCTGATCTGGGCCATTGGCACGGTCGTGCGACTCATGGCACCACCGTGCGGTTCCGACAACTGAACCCTGCCCAGCAATGCACGACAGTGCAATCCGGAGTGCAACGAGATCTCGGAGTGGAACGACCGTGCGGATGGATGCACCCCGTGCGGATCCGATATCTAGCACCAGCTCGGAGATGCACGCCAGTTCAGCTACTCGTGCCACCCTAAGCCCGGAGATGCACGCTTGTGCCGCCTGTGGAACGGTCGTGCGAGTGCGAAGACAGGTCAAGATCTGATGATGTCACACGGTATGGTGAACAGTGATTTAAAAGTGAACGGTCGTGCACTTTATTGGCACGACCGTGCGATTGGAAAATGTTATAAAAAACAGACAGAAACATTCTGTTCGGAATTCTGGACATTTTGGGAGCTTCACAGGCGATTTTCAGGCTCCGGAGGCACTAGCTTTCACCCGGATTCAAGCCACATTGTGCCGTTTAACTCCGTTATCTTCCGGATTCTTAATCTAGTGCTTGTTTACGGTTTGATTCTCTAATCTTTCCATAATTTTGTTAATGTTTCAAGCATTTAGATTAATGTTTTATGTATTATTGTAAGCCTTTGGCCAAAAACACTAGAATCCCTTGCTTAATTACAACCTCTAGTATGTTAATTATGTTTGTAATGACACTTTAAAGCATTTTCTATGTTAATATTTGATGATTAGTTTGCAACGTTGTTTATTGATGTTGATTTCTTGATTATAGTTAATTATCTTGGATGATTAGTATATGGTTAGTTGAGATATTTGAAAGAAGATGCTTAATTAATCATGTATTAGTAGACTTTAAACTTGGTTAATTAGTTTAGCTTGGTTAAAAATGTGTGCACCATGATACTAGAAATGGTTAGTGGTTTAATAAGAAGTAATTATTGTTAATCAAGAAAGCTTTCCTTCACGTAAGGACCTTAACGGGTTAAATGGTGTTGTTATGAATTCTTGCCATGAATTGTTAGCTTAGTTAGTAGTTTAGGCCAAAATTGCTATCTTGGTGAATTTATGTGCAAGATTTGTAAAATGAACTTGGTTGTGATTTAATCTAGTTTATGTTTGTCTCGGTGGTTGCATTGTGTTTATCGGTGTCACTTTCCTTGATTAAGTGAGGTTAGAAAACTCTTAATGGATGACTAACTTATCTTTAGGGGATTATCATAGACATTTATCAATTGCACGTTAAAGAACAATTTTAGGTGGTTAAAGTGTGTTTATCGTTTTAGCTTTCCGAATGATTGTCATGTTAGGATTCCCGAAAGGGATACTAATTGTCTTGAAAATGAAGAATTGATCAAATGTTTTAAGTGGCAAAACCGACTTAGTTCACATGCTTGGGTTGTGTATAAAGCAAGGCTATTTATCTATTTTCTTATTTGGAGTCTACTATGTTTTTATTTATATTTGTTTATGCTTATTTTAGTTTTTAGAAACCACACAACTTATCTTTCTACCGGTAATTTAATGACAAAGGTTTAGTATTATTCCTCCGTCCACTTCCTTGGATCGATACTTGGTTCTTACCGATACTTTACTACATATATGACGGGGTACACTTGCCCTTTCGTGTGTGTTTTGATTTGAAAGTATAAATCACTTTTTATAAATTTAAAACCGATTCGTGTGTAAATTCATTTCAAAATTATGTATATACGCGCACACGTCAAGTTTTTGGCGCCGTTGCCGGGGAATTGGCGAGCTTTAGGAACGACCGAGTCATTATTTTATCGGTGTATATACTTGTGAATATTTGTGAATATTTTCGTGATTATTTATTCATTTTTTTATTTGTTAATATTTCTTGTTTTTAATTCATTTTATTCGTTTTCAAGTCTATTTTGAACACTTGTAAATTTTTATTCCATTTATTTGTTCGAATTCGGACTTATTTATTCATTTATTCTTTGAGTTTTCGGCTCCGAAAAATCATTTTTACACTAGCCGATTCGATTATTTTACTAGTTTTGATTTTTACAAAATTTTGGGCCCATTTTCGGATTTTTATAAAAATTTTCAGCCCATTTAAAATAATATTCTGTTTTAATTCAGCTGAAAAAAAAACAACATTATTATAATAATAAAATATTCATTGTGTCAATTTTTCGTTTGCAGGTTGATGTCCTCAACCCCCGCTCCTGATCCTGTTGAACCGTCAGACGAGCCCGAGCGTGATCTGAGGAGACGTATTCGTGATAGATCCCGCGCGGTAGCGCTGCTACTCGAAGCTGGTGAGCCGGAGCAGGTGGTACCTGCTGAAGCCGAGGGATCAGGGGCAGCAGGAAACACAATCATGGCGGACGACGAGCGACCTTTGAATGACTCGAATCAGCCCGGAGGGGCAGGCCTGGAGCCGAGCATCTTGCAGCCGACTATAGATGCACCTACTTTTGAAATTAAATCTAGTATTATTAACATGGTGCAAAATTCGGTGCAGTTTGACGGGCGTGAGCATGAGGATCCCGGAAGACATATCGCTGCTTTTCTCGCAGTTTGTTCGACGTTTAGGATTAGGGGTGTTTCTGAGGATGTTGTTCGGTTGAGGTTGTTTCCATTCTCATTGCGTGACAAAGCTAGAGCTTGGCTTATGTCACTTCCAGCTGGGTCCATCAGGACCTGGAATGAGCTGGCGGAGCTGTTTATGCAAAAATATTTCCCACCTGAGAAAACAACCAAGTTAAGAAACCGGATTGTGACCTTTCTCCAAGATGAGGGAGAGTCGTTGCACGCGGCCTGGGAGCGATTTAAAGATTTATTAATTGATGTTCCACATCATGGCTTCTCGAAAAGACAGCTGGTCTTGACGTTCTATCAAGGGCTTAGTTACCACACGCAGGAGAGATTAGATGTGAATGCAGGAGGCGATCTAGGAATGAAGACTCCGAATGAAGCTTATGATATCATAGAAAAAGTTGCGTTGAAGTCTAGCTCGCGTCGAGAAGGAGATAGAGGCCGGACATCAACATCATCATCAACACCTCGCCCAGGAGTTCACGCTGTGGACGACTACATGGCTATTACTGCACAAATCTCAGCTCTTTCAGCGAAATTCGATAAGTCCCAGATAGCTGCGCAAGCTGGTTCAGGGTGTGACCAGTGTGGAGTGTCACACGAGCCTTGTGCATGCTTTCAGGGAGTCGTGTATGAGGGCCAAGAAGAAGTGGATTTTGTGAGTAATCAGGTGAGGCCGCAGAACAACCCTTACAGCAATACCTACAACACGGGATGAAGAAATAACCCAAATTTTGAGTGGCGAGCGAATGTGGGTAATCAAAACCCATTGGGATTTACTCAGCGCGCTCTAGCGCCACATCAGGCTCAGGGTCAGCAATTCCAGCCATACAACCAATCTTACCAGCAACGTCCATACTCATACCAGAATCAGGGCACTGGGAGTAGTTCTCAGCAGCAGGCCCCTCAATCTAGTTCCAAGCTGGAGGATATGATGGCTCAGCTTCTTACTAGCTCCTCGAGTGCAAATCAGTTAGCTGAAAAACGATACCAACAAAGCGAGGATCGTTTTCTATCCCATGAGGGAGAAATGAGGAGTCACAAAGCCTCAATTCAGAATACCGAGAACCAGGTTGGTCAACTGGCGAAGATGATGTCTGAAAGACCCCCAGGTGGTCTTCCGGGCAATACAGAGCCAAATCCGCGTGGGCATGTAAATGCTGTCATGACCAGGAGTGGTAAGACTTCCGGACCCAACGTATCGGACTCACCACCGATCGATGAAGCGGTCCAAACTGATGCTCAGGACGATGTGCATACCAGGCTGCGCCCAGCAAGTACAACACAAGTCTAGGAGCCAGTTAAAGATTACACCCCCTAGCACCTTATCCGGGCAGGCTGAAGAAACAGAAAAACGAAGAACAATATGGTAAGTTCCTTGAATTGTTTAAACAACTTCACATAAATATACCGTTTGTTGAAGCCTTGGCCCAGATGCCAAAGTATGCGAAATTCCTAAAGGACATCCTCTCGAATAAACAAAAGCTCGAGGAGATATCATGTGTGGTGATGAATGAAAGTTGTTCTGCCATTCTGCAAAACCGTCTGCCCACGAAAATGGGAGATCTGGGCAGTTTCACGCTCCCTTGTTTGATTGGAAACATGTCTGTTAGCCATGCATTGGCTGATTTGGGAGCGAGTATCAACCTTATGCCCTATAAGGTTTTTACTAAACTGGATCTGGGTGAGCCATCACCCACTAGAATGAGCATTCGTTTGGCAGATCGTCCAATCAAGTATCTGCATGGATTTGTTGAAAACATTCTTGTTAAAATCGATAAATTTGTTTTCCCCGTGGATTTTGATATTCTTGACATGGACGAAGATTCAAAAGTGCCATTGATACTTGGACGCCCGTTCCTCAATACTGCGAGGATGATTGTTGTTTTGGCAGCTGGCCAAATCACGCTCCGAGTAAATGACGAGCACGTGACATTTGATATTAAAAGATCAATGCAACATCCGCAAAGTCACGATGACATGCTTTATTATGTCGACATTGTCGACGCATGTGTGTGCTCTCATTTTCAAGGCACTATTGACGAGATTGATTCGGACACACGTCTGTCGTGTGGGGACCTGATTGGCATTATGCAGGAGGGCCGCGATTTCGAGCAGCCAGTCTATCAGATTGGTGACGATGGTTCCCAGAGTCCGGAGCGGTTTCTAGAAATTGGCCATGTAGAATATGAAAAATCAAAGCCTTCGATTGAAGATCCGCCGTCTTTAGAGTTGAAAGAACTTCCACCACATCTCGAGTATGCATTTCTGGACGAGGAGTGTCGCTTGCCGGTCATCATTTTGGCATTATTGGAAAAAGATGAGAAGAAACAGCTTCTCGAGGTTCTTAGACTTTATTAAGAGAGCCATTGCGTGGAAGATTATGGATATTAAAGGCATTGATCCTTCTTTTTGCACTCACAAGATTCTGATGGAAGACGAGTACAAACCCTGTGCACAGCATCAGAGGCGGTTGAATCCGAACATGCAAGACGTGGTGAAGAAAGAAGTGATTAAGTTGTTGGATGCCGGGTTGATTTATCCTATATCTGACTCTGTGTGGGTGAGTCCAGTGCAGGTAGTACCCAAGAAAGGTGGAATAAGGGTATAGCTTTTTGGGTAGTCATCCTTCTTAATTCCTTGAATCTTAGGACTGTTAGTTTTTTTTTCATTCTGGTTTATGTTTCTTATTTTTAGGAATTTTTATCCTATTTTTTTGATTATGTGGCTAGTCTAGAGGGTGCATTTACCATTCTAGCCGCCTCTGCGTATGCTGATAGGGATCTAGGTATTTTTGTGCTGTGGGTTAGCACTTTCCTGGGAGTTATAAGGAAAGGGGCTGCCTCTGGTTTAGGTCATTTTTCTCCTCCCCTTCTATTTTTTTGTTCTTTTTTAGTTCCTTACAGTGGCAACCAAACCTGGTTTTTATGGTGTCTATGGTTTTTTTCTAAACCTTTTCTTGCCTTTAATTTGAGTCAGTTGTTTCTGGTTAAGAGGATGGAAGGGTGTTTGCTGCAGGAGCGGATTTGGGATGAATGGTTATTCATGGGCTTGGTTTGGTTTAGGTAGTTTGGGTAAGAAGTGGGTTATGTTGGATGATGGGAATTCAGTGTATTTTGATAAGAATGCTATTAGGTAAGTTTGAATATAAGGTGGGGAAGGTGGTTAGTGGGTTTTATTGGTATAAATAGGGAGTTGGGCCATGTTGTCAAGGGTTGGATGGGTAGAGATAGTAGGTATGAGGCATGGAGTTTGTTTGTTTATTAGAAGTTGTTTAGTGGGCCTTCTGTTATGGTTTGGATTGATCGGAGGGTAGGTTGTATATTGAGGAGATTTTTTTGGGTTTACTCTAAGAGGGATATAGGAGTTGGGTTATAGTTGGGTGAATGATGAGGTTAGATGGTATTTTGTTACAATTCTTGTTACGTCTTGGGTTAAGAAAGGGATTGGTATTGGAAGGTGTTTTTTCAAGATTGTTATGGTTGATTTGAAGGGGGTAGTATGCGTCTGTGCTGGTCAGTTATGTGGTTTAAGGGTTGGATATAGTGTTTTGGGTTTGGGCTGGGGTATTTGGTGGTTTTTAATATATGGGCTGCTCATTCTTCATGAGGAGTACTGGGCTGGGTTTCTTTGCTTAAAGGGGCCTATGGGTGTTTGGAAGGGAGATTGGGGCATGTTATCCTGGGATCGGGTGAAGGTTAATTCTTATGGAGCCAGACTGCATGGAGGACTCAAGGGAAAGGGATGTTGTTAAAGATTGTGGGCTTGTAGTTTTGTTGGTTTTTGAGAATTTGATTATGTTATTGTTTTGAGTATATAGGTTTTTTAGGATTTTGTTTTTTTGTATGGGTTTTGATGGTTGTCTTGGGATCTGTTTTGTTTGGGCAAGGGATCGTTTTTTCTGTGTTTGTGAGGTCCCTTGTCTTTGGTTTGTAAATATTTTTTGATAGTAATAATTTACTGGAGGTGCTGTCCTCCTTAACCAAAAAAAGGTGGTATTACTGTAGTCTCAAATGATAGGAATGAGCTAATTCCTACCCGTACCGTCACTGGGTGGCAAGTTTGCATCGACTACCGCAAACTCAACGATGCTACTCGTAAGGATCACTTCCCGCTTCCATTCATCGACCAGATGTTGGAGCGTTTGTCGGGAAAGTTGTATTACTGTTTCTTGGACGGGTTCTCTGGGTACTTCCAAATTCCTATTGCTCCTGAGGATTAGGAGAAGACTACCTTTACCTGCCCCTTCGGTACATTCGACTACCGGCGTATGCCTTTTGGGTTGTGTAATGCACCGACGACCTTAAAGAAGATGTTGAAGAGGTGCGAAGAGACGAATCTTGTCCTAAACTGGGAAAAGTGCCACTTCATGGTGAAAGAAGGCATAGTTCTGGGACATAAGATTTCTCGTGCTGGTATGGAGGTCGATCTAGCGAAAGTTGACGTTATTTCACGACTTCCGCCTCCCACCTCTGTGAGAGCGATACGGAGCTTTCTTGGTCATGCGGGGTTCTATAGGCGATTCATTAATGTAACACCCCAAATTCCATGAGGTTTTTAATTTAAGCTAATTATAAATAAGTAAGGATAGTTTTGGTTATATTAATATAAATAGTATTCTTGAAGGGCCAAACATGTAAAAGTGGTAAAACTTGAAACATTAAAAGAAAATAAAAATTAAAAACACACACATATACGTGTGTGTGTGATGTGCGATCGATCAGAGGCAGGAGAACAAGGTGAAACCCTAGTTTCACCAATTTCATCAAATTGGGCAGAAATCTCATGGATAATCAAATGCATGTGATCAATTCCTCGGTTATCTAAGGGTTTTCCATCATGGGGTAAGTCGAATTTTGTGAAATTATGCTAGATGATGATAAGGGTTTTGATTAATCCATGAGATAGTAAGAAATTGAACTTGCTTGTGATTTAGAATCATCAAATAGAGGATGTTTTATGAATAATACTGAATTGTTTGAAAGTTTGAATAAAAACCCATTTGGTTTAGTTGAATAGTGAACTAGTAGTGAATTAATCAAGAGATTCAGATGGGTGATTGTTTGTGTGCAAATTATAGACAGATTGTTAGGTTGTAGAACGAATAAGTGAGGTGAATTTAGTTGATTATATGATTCATGAAGATTACTAGTGAGATTGTGCATTGTATACTTGTACATAGAGCTTACAATTTTATGTGCCCACCAAGTGTTTGATGAAATGCTTACGCGAGATTATTAGAAGAGAATTGATGAAATAGAATCTGTCCAAAAGGTTACAGCCGAATGTAATCGGTTGTATCGGGTCAAATCTGGTCAAAAACTAATGTTTATTGAGGTTTTGATGAACTTCCAGGAAAAACCTTTCAAACCCAACTGGAATTGCATTTTTTTCGACAAAAAATGAACGTTTTATGAATTTTTCCGTATCGAAGGTCAGGCTGCGTTTTCTGGCAAAATTTGCAGCCCATTACGAATGTCATAACTCAATTTAGGAATTGAGTTATGATCTCAAATTTTTACTGTATGTGGCTTCAGGTGATTAGAAAAAGATCCAACTGGAATTTCGTCAATCGGACAAATGAGGAATTTTAAATGAATTTTTCCGTAAGCTGCAATCAGAAGTGACGAATCTGATTGCAGCTTATTAAATGAATTTTTATAAATTTTTGGTAGACAGTACTCTAAAAATTTAACACAAGGATAACCCCTCCGAGGGGCACGTCGCATAAAAAGATTGTAATTTTTGCAAGCTCGTAAGTACAGTAAACGGACGTCCCCAAACAGCCTATTTTTAGTGAAATAAGCTATACATGTTAGTGAATGAATGATTAATGCAAGTTGAATATGAAATTATGCAAATGTATGCTCGTTATCAAGTACAATGATGTATGCTAACAAGAATGTGTTGATGATAACCTGAAAGCGTAGGAGCCATGTCAACATGGACACGAGCATGGAAGGGCAATGGGTCAAAGGTAAATATGGAAGCTATGCATGAACTCGGATGCACGAGGTAAGTGATTTCCGTAATCACTTCTTATTTTGTTTAAGTAAGGTAGCGTTAGTTAATTGAGCATGGTGATGATTGAAGTTTGATATGGTTTTGGTTGTATGAAATCGGTAATTTTAGCTAAGTAGACCGAACGGGACAATATAAAGTTGTAATGATATGACGGATTGATGTCTAAGTAATGCTACGGTATTGTAACCGGGTAATGGGTAGAATTGCACATAAGTGCACCAACCGAGAATGGGGACTTAGGTTAATGGTCAAAAGACTTAGCATTTGACCTTAAATAAAAGAATGGTTTAACAAAATACGAACGGGTCGAATAAATGTGCATAAACCTCATAATGCTAATGAAACGCGTAAAGATTAAGGACCCGGGTAAGGACGTTTAGCCCATAATGTAAGGACAAGTCTTACGGACAACTAGATATAATTATGAGCAATTTGATTGAGGAATGTACGAGATACGCAAGTTTTAATAATAAAAATATGAATGGGTTGAATAGTAGAAACGAGTATGTAGAGCCGAAGGCTTTAAGTTAAGATTTTTCCTTGTTTGGATGTAATATTACAAGCTCATATGTTAGAAAATCGATTTACCAACGCATAGGAAAAAGAATCATGTTAATCGGATTCGTAGATCAAAAGTTAAGCAAATTGTAAGTCAAAAATAGCGTTGGAATTCATAGATGGGAATTTACAGCAACAAATTGAAAGTTTCTGTCGAAATAGGGCTGTCGCGCCCTGCGGTCGCCCAGGGTAGGGGCTGTCGCGCCCCGCGAGCGCCAGTCAGCTGGCAAATTTTGGTTTTCTTGTTTGATTTCGCATCCGGACTCGATGTTTTAATGATTGTCGATGTCCCTTAACTTATATTAAAGCCGGTTGAAACACAAGTGATGTTATGAGCCTCCGGATAGTGAAAGTATGTATTTTCTTTCGTGTTAGAGACGAAAGATTATTAGTAATCGAGACTAGAAATGAATGGGCATGCAGTATGGTAAGTATAAAACTTATATCACGGAAGTTGTGATTATGATAAGAAATGCGAAATTAAATGAATAAATGTAGTAAGCGAGGGCTCGCGTCTATGTGTGTGTATGTGAATGTGTGCGTATGTATGTAGGTGTATATGTTGTATGTATGTAGGAATTAGGAACGTATACGTTTGTGGATGCGAGATGTTATAAGTATCAGTGTTGTAAAAGTCGCTAGGCGGTCTCTAGTCAGCCGACTGAGGAGTTGGGAGTAATCGGAGTACTCGGAGAGTACTCGGGGAGTACGCGGACATGAGTATAATTTAAAATGAAACATGTTTAAAGTTCAAATATTCTGAATACAAGTCCGAGTAGTCCGAGTACAAGGTCGAGTAGTCCGAGTACAAGGCCGAGTAGGCCGATTTTGACTAATTAAAAGTCAACAAACCATGTTGACTGCCTAGACCGACTAGGCTGACTCTTTCCGACTACGTCCGACTAGGCGCCGAGTTTGACCGAGGCCGACTAATTGAGTCTGCCTAGGAGGAAGTCGCCTCAGAAGGGTTCCGAGGACCGAGTACTCGGCCTTGGAATCTGACTTTTACAACACTGATAAGTTTATGAAGGAATGGTTTGGATTGGTTTCATTATGTTCTAGCATTAATGATTGCTAATCGTGTGTTTGAGATTGGAATGAAATGCAGGTACATGAACACCGGGTTCATGATGTATCGAAGTCGAATTCGGAACAAGAAAATACGAAAGGATAGTTGAATGAATTAAAGTTCCTACTGTTAAATGTTATTCAATATTGGACTATATGAGAATCATGTCGTATGATGTTGTTAATGACTAATGGTTGGTTATGATGTATGTGATGTCCACAGGTATTGCATGGATTACCGCTACTACTACCGAAGATAAGCAAGCGTTGATCGAGTCACGGAGCAAGGGTTGTACGAAAATATGTATTGTCTTGAAGCGTTAATTTAATGTGGTTATTGTAAATCCCTTTTGTAAATGTTTATCATTTGTATTTGAGCCTTTAAGTAAGTAATGTGTCTAAATAAGAAAGAAATTTTTGGGCTCGTATTTTCTGCTGTGTCATATTTAAGTTCTTACAAGTTGGTCTTACAGGGAATCGTTCATTATACGAATGGGTTATGCCAGAATTTTGTAAATAATAATACTTATTTCGGAGTAAGAAATGTGGGCGTTACAAGTTGGTATCAGAGCCCTGGTTTGAGGGAAATCAAGTAGAAGGAGGTAAATACTTGAACTCAAACATGTGTGCTCTTGTGTCAAGGAACCCGTACAATCCAAGACTCGATCAAGATCTAAGGGTAGAAGCAAAGGTAAGTATGTATTTAAGTATGTATTTAGAGAAAACTAATGGTATGTTATGTGTAAGGTAAGCAAAATTGTTTGGAAAGGATGATTCGTGAATGCGGACTAGGACCGGCATCAAGGCATGTAATAAGACAAATTGACCCAGGTACGTAAATTTAACATGTGAGTGCATGTAATGCTAAAACGTACTAAGTGAATGAAAATGTTAAATGAAGGATAATGATGGAATAATAATGAAGTTTTGAAATGTTTCACGTGCCGAAACCTAATTCTTCGGACATAAGGTGATGATTACCCGAAGGCACGAAACTAGTATGTGGATTGTGTACCTGGCCAGTACGCAAGAAATATATGACGTTCGTGAGACCGTGATAATTTTTGCAAGTATGTCCGAAAGGATTGAGTATTAGGTGGATGTGTGAGGGAGAATTAAAAGATTCTCAAGAAAATTTTGAAGCACCACATATAAGTAATGGAATGTATGAATGTTATGTTTGAACCCGCGAAGCGGAGTCAAACATGGGAATAAGGGGATGTACGAATGGTATGTTTGAACCCGCGAGACGGATGCAAACATAAAAGTAATGGAATGTATGAACGGAATGTTAGAATCCGCGAGACGGATTCGAAACATGAAAGGAAATGAAAGATAAGAATGATATGATGGAATCCGAGAGACGGATTCAAAACATAGGAAGGAATGAAAAGTCAGAATTCGTAAGAAAGTACGAACCAAATAAGTAAGAATGAATTATAATAATGAAAAGTCCGAATTCGTCAGTATGTACGGACTAAATAAGTAAATATTCTTTAAAGCGGATATTATCCAAGTTGTGATTTGAACTTCTACATATATAAATATATTTATGCAAATACCTAGTATGCAAGAATGGTTGAAGGAACAAATGGGTCATACAGATCAAATGGTGAACGCCATTTGAAGCCAGTATTTAACGTTTTGAACTGTCAAGTCTTATACTTACAAATGAGCACAATGTATGGTCATGCAATGTTACAAACTGGGAAGGAATGACCTTCGCAAGGTATGGATAACGAGTTAATGATTTTGGCTCACGCCGGGTATGTATTAAAGAATATGCTTTCGGTAGGAGCTTATGGCTCGCCTAGAGATGGGTGTGTCAGAATTGGGTAGTTGATAAAACGTAGCTAAGAATGTATTACAGATGGATTTTCGAAAAGTCAAATGAAGTTAAGTTATTAATTATTAAGCAAGGAATATTCAACTAGCATGAAGTATTCGACTCCTTAAGTAAGTAAAAAAAAACAACGAAAGCTATTGTAGTATCAAGAAACCTTATTTGAAAGAAATAAACTCCGAATCAGTCACATGTGAGATGAGTTAGTAATCGACCTATAAGAGTCGTAACGATTAATGGGTTAGGATTCAGGTAAATGACTTATGTAAGTTGAGATGAAAGAAAACTTTCACAAGAAAAGCTAAGTAAATGTCTTGCAAGTATGCTTGAATTGGTAGGAGTACAAACGTGAACCTCAATGTGTACATGGTGGGTAGAAATGCTTGGTTGGCGAAATAATTAACTGTAACAACCCGCATTTTCGTGCGTTGTTACTACTCGTTATACTCATTACGCCTAACACCAGAGATTCGGATCATAATGTACCTATATCGCATACATCGCTATATCGCAATATTTTCGCCTACTATCGTATATTTTATCACTATCACATCACATTTGCACTTGATGACAACCACGGAGATGTCAAGTGAGGACCAATTCTACCCTCCTTGACAGCCGTGATGTGTCGTAGTGCAACTCATTACTCGAAACACACAATAACGTTCACGATGACATCGAGAAAGAACCTATTCTACCCTCCCCGATGACCGTGAAGCGTCGTAAGCAATCGCATATTCGAAATGAAACCCGGATTATTGTATCGCAACTTTAAAATATGGATACGTAAATACGGCCCCTTGTGATTAAATATATATATATATATAATAAAAAAATAATTAAATATAGGAAACGCGTACCCAAAACTATCGCAACGCTCAAAACAGTGAAGTTCTCCGCACCGAAGATCCAACCGGAATGGCTATCCGAACGGATGGGCCATCCGAACGGATAGGCCATCCGAACGGATTGCCATCCGAACGGATGGGCTATCCGAACGGATGAGCCATCCGACCTTGCACACTCAACCTCCTCTCCTCCTCCTTGCCTATAAATACTCCTCAGTCACATCAAGAACACTTGATGTGACTGCTGCTGTTTGACCAGACGCTCTTGGGCCTTTTTCTCTCGATTCCTCGCGATTCCGATTAGATTTCAACCTAAATCTTGTACTTCTATGATCTACACCCGATTCTACACCTTTCTATCTCTTAAAACTCAACTTTTAACCGCGAAATCTACTGATTTGAGGTGTTTAAAGATGATGTCACCAAGAGTTCATATGAACTTCATAGTGTGTGATGTGCGGTAAGTGTCGTATATATTAGGTGTATATTTTAATCCCTTTTTTAACACTTATTTTAGCCAAGTTTTAAATTTATAAAACACGATATTTCACTAACACTAAACACACATATGGGCAAGTGCACCCATCGTTGAATGTAGTATAGCGTTGGTAAGATACCGAGGTCGTCCAAAGACACAAGAGCTTTCAGTACCGGTTTATCCTCAACGTCTAACCAAAATAAAAGTTTAGAAAAATGTTTTAAACTAAGAAAAATAAAACTAACTAAAATGCTGAAAATAAAAATAAAATAAAAACAGATAGACAAGATGAATCACTTGGTTCCGACTCGTATCTAGTATAACCTTTGATTATTTCCGCACTTTTGCACATAATTAAGAGATTATCTTAGTTATTGTAGTAGGCCCCTCTTTTGAAGGCGACGTTACCCTCACCCCAGTAGTTTGAGTCAGCAGGGATACAATCCTAAAAGGGTGGATTATTGGAAGATAATGAATTAAGTTATTAATGCAGTATTGTGGTAGGCCCCGCTTTTGGCGGTGACGTTACCCTCGGCTAAGTAGTCTGAGTCAGCAGGGATACAGTCCTAAATAGCCGGGTTATAGTATTAATAGTAGTTAACTTATGAGGGGATCAAAGAGTTTGGACCCCCGCCATCCAATACCGTGAAGTATTGAAGGAGGTCCTACTAAATTTGACCCAGGTCCATTGCAGGACCTCTAAACGCTGAACAATGGCAAGACCTTTACCAAACCGTTCCCTTAACCCCCTACCAGGTAGCCAACATACCTCCATATAGACCGTGGAGATATGAATGGTGAAAATCCTTTATTTTATATAGACAGTAAAATAATGCCAAGACACCACGGACAAACGATAAGGAAAGATCACCTTCAACATAAGTAACTAGTTATTAAAGTCATTAATACAAAACCAAATAAAAAGTGCAAAAGATTAGAAATAAAAAGTATTATACTAGACACTTTGTCTTCACCAAGTGATGTAAGAGACTTAGGCAAACATGGCCTTGATTGTCAAGAACTCTTACGATCAATCTTGGATCCCGAGACGACTCACACACTCTACGATGGACAATGGATGATGGTGGTGGATGATGGTGTTGTGATGGTGGTGGGTGGTGGATGAAGTGTGAGAGAGGTGGTGTGCCAAGGGATGAGATGAAATGAATCCAAGCACTCCTATTTATAGGCTGAACAGAGAGCTGGACACGGCCCCGTGTCCGCTGGGCACGGCCCCGTGTCCGTCTGACAATCTCTCTCCTCATTAATTGTAATTCGTAATTACAATAAATGCGCCTGCTGTACTTTCGACACGCCCCCGTGTCCGCTGAGCACGGCCCCGTGATGGGCAATAGAAGCTTCTATAGGTTTGTCTTTTCTGCTGCTTCTTGGGCACGGCCCCGTGCTGGCTGAGCACGGGGCGTGTTCAGCCTTCTGTCTTCTCCTTTTTGCTTTGGAAGGTGCCGTTGAGGGGTCGGGCAGTCCACTAATGTTCCTTTCCTTGTATTTATGTTGGATTTAGCTGTCTTTTTGCTTCTTTTGCGTTTTTGAGCTCATTTAATCCTGAAAATACAAAAGGAAGACAAAAACACTCTTTTTCCAATATTAGTACTTAAAAAGGGTTAGTTTTATGCCTCATTTGATGTAATTTATATGTTGCATTTTACACACATCAAATACCCCCACACTTGAACTTTTGCTTGTCCTCAAGCAAAACTCTTTAATATGTGGCTTACACTATCAAATGGAATAGGTAGAAGAGAAGGTTTTGGGCTTGTCGTAGAGTGTCGGGATTTCCAAGATCTTTTTGGGTTTTATTTTTATTTATTTACACTCCTATTCGTAATGATTTATTTAGAACTTTTCATAAAAGAAATTACTTATTTGGGCATAACATGCCTTTTTTAAAATTCTATTTATATACAAGTTCACATACCTCACGGGGAAATCACTCACACTCGGCCGAAGGTGTATTTTTAGTGAATCACTCGAGAGCGGCATGGAACTTATTCCTACCATTGGCTTGCCAAGAAATCAATCCTCTTCCTTTTTAACTTTTATACCTTTGTAGATATCAAGAGGACTTTGTGGGTTAAGGGTTAGGCTAGGGTTAAAGGTAGGTGGTTGGGTTAGTGGTTAGTAGAAAAAGGGCTAAAAGCGTAACAAGTGTCGGTTTTCGTATTTTTTTGAAATTTTTTATTTTGATGAAGCTTTTGTTCAAACTAAGTTATTTTTGATTAACTTGTTTGTTTATTTTCTTTTTGCTTCATCATTTTTTTTACGAAGAACCGAACTTGTTACTAAAATAAAGGGTTAAAAATGAAAAAGGGTTTGGTGGGTAAAAGGGTTTTTGTTTGGGTGATGAAACGAAAAGGTTTAGGCTCAAAGGGGCTAACTAGGGGGATTTTTGGGTAGGTGGTAAAAGAAAAAGAAAAATAATGGTGTAGAAATAAAAAGGGTTAGTCCTAATGCCTCCATCATTTACTTACTTGGGTTTAAGTTGATAAGGACCGGGAATGTATTGTCATGGCAAGTTCTAGAGTCGTAAGAACCAAGCGGCTATTCACACAAGAAACGAAAAATGAGCATTTAGTCAAATGATATGTAATTGTGTGCTCAATAAAGGCTCAAAACTCACTTTTGTGGGAATGGGTTTTTATGTGATCAAGTATATATAATCAAATTTTAAATAAGTTTGCTATGCCTTTTCATAATTTTCTTATGTTGGTTCTTTTTATCACTACGCTATCGGTTGTAAATTTGTAAAAATATAACCTTTTTGAGAACTTGAATTTCCCGAGTTAAACCTAGACAAGTAAAAAAAATGAAATTTTTGAAAAAATTTGGGGTGATTAGCGGTTCCAATAGAGTTTTGTGTAAGGCTTGTATTTAGGACTTGCAAAATTCAAGGTTTTAGCATCCCCCCCCACACTTAAATTACACATTGTCCTCAATGTGTCCCAAAAATAAATTTTTAGGTTGATTAGATGTGTAAAATAATGTTTAAAAAAGCAAAACTTTGTGTTACTGGGCACTGAACACGGCCCCGTGTTATCCGGGCACGGCCCCGTGTTCAAGTGCCAGTAACAAAATTAAAATAAGAGAAACAGAAGTCTGGACACGGGGGCGTGTTAGTTTTATGCCTCATTTGATGTAATTTATATGTTGCATTTTACACACATCAGTGTGACCTCATTTCACCATAAACAACTCAGATCTGGGTGATTCCCACATGTTTTATAACAATCTCACCTAAAAATCTATGTATCTAATCAAAGTACTGTGCGATTTCGGGTAAAACGTGAGAAACCGTCAAGAACGGCCAGATCTGATGGAACGGGGTGGTTCCCGGCCGTTAGAACGGGTCGAAACTGATGAAATTTCATTTGTTTAATACGATATCACACCATCTCAGTAAAACCACATGTATTCCTTCCAAAAACCATCAAAAACAGTTTATCGGGATGTTGGAACGGACTGTTGTCAACCAGCCGGACAGGTCATCCGACCGGATAGCGTGTCATCCGACCAAACAACATGTCATCCGATCGGATAGCATGCCATCCGACCGGACAACATGTCATCCGACCAAACGACATATCATCTGATTGGATGTCTGTCATCCGACCCAAACCACTGTTATCCGATCGGATAAGGTTATCCGACCGGTTATCAGCATCCGACTCAAAGAACTGTCGTCTGACCGGATGAGTACCATCCGACTGGATAACTGTCATTACGATACTATTCCCGCTTAAACCGTGCATCGCTTACAATACCATTCAATGTTAGGCTAACTCAGACGCGCTCGCAACCTATCCAATCAAGTTGTATCCTCGCTAAATACGCACTGTGAGTATACTCGAACCCCTTTTAATCGCATTTTGGGTGAAACATACGTTCCTAATAAATCGAACTTATCAAACGAATTATTCGATCAAACTATTTATCACTTACGAATGACCGTTATGCATAGTTATACGTGATGCTAGTTACATACGCGTTAGGACTCATACTCGCGAGGTCCCGCCTTAACTAGTATAGTACTATAGCACCCGACGGGGTCTAGTTAGGATGAATAGCAATCGTGGTCGAAGCTCGAGTGACTTAGCTGTAGTATCTGTCTTTATGCATGTATGTTGAGGTATCCCGTTTATGCATTTGGTAATTCGCGGCACTTTTCACTATTTTTACGATACTCTATCAAAACTTGTATACTCGCCAATACTTTTGTGTTGACGTTGTTTTAACGTATATTGCAGGTTAGATCGCTATCTGCATCAAATCAAGCTAGGAAGTCTAGAAACTCGCCTAAAATCTAGGTTGTCGGATTTGTATTGTTCGAGAGGAAAAGAAATCTGTGATAACTTACGTGATTGTATTATTTGTTAGTATGGGATAACAAATGTAATAAATATTATCGCAATATAGTTGTTATGGATTCTCTTGAGCAATCTGATTCGCCTAGTGCCGCGCCCCGATGATTCCGCCATCGGTTGGGGTGTGGCAGATTGGTATCAGAGCCATAACTATAGGGAATTAGGCAAGACTCGACCTAGTCTGGGTCGACGCCTTAGAAATTGATCTAGTCTATAGTCTAAGTACCAACAGGCCGACTCGTAGGAGCCCAGTAGGGTTTGTATTGGGCTACTTGATACTCTCGATCAAAATTGCTAAAAACTACAACTTTGTGTGAACACCGCGTACTGCAGCTTCACACGAAGACGCCTTTCCTAAGGCTGAAATACTACTTAGCCTTTCTTAAGGCTGACAGAATGCACATGTTTTTGAAAATACTCGCATATCACAACCGAGTGATCTAGTCGAGACCAGGTGTGAAAGCCAAGAACTCTCGCTAGGATTGCTCACTCAGCGCATTTTCTAGCACGAGAACCTTTCATCGAGTTAGGAGTGACATCCACATCTCGACGAAAGTCTCCATTTTGACCTCTAGTGGAACTCATGAATTTATTCGAAGAGCATAACCACAATTAGGAACGAAGTTGTTAAGTCAGAGGTGAAACTCGTACCTTAATGAACCGTTCAACTCTTTAAAATGATTTTCAAAAAGCTCTCACCAAGGACTCGACCATGACAATGACTCAAGCCACGCAATGACTAGGAAGACAAATGCCATGAGCTGCATCCCAGTGGAAGCATTAAGTCTTCTAGGTCAACGCGCGTGCACGAACTTGTTGAATATAGTTGAGTTACCTTGGGTAGTCAACGCCTAAACACCCGAGGCACTCCAATTATTTTACTAAGACTACGAATCACCAGTTTTACGTACGATAAACTTGGTTACGCTTTATGTGTTTATTTTACAATCTATCAATTTTCGCTCCCTGTTTTACAAAACGCACAACTCGCACAACCATCGCAATCTAAAACGAAGACCGAATGTTTGCAACAAAAAATAATGCCAAATTACTCGCTTACGCTCTCACTCACTACCTCTCTTCGCGTCCTCGCGTATTCTACATCGATACGTATGTGTATAAGTGTAAACTACGACTATCTATGTCTAAATACAAGCAAATCATTGTGTGAGAACCTAGGAATGTCGTGTCTCCTATGTGGCTCCTATGTGAAATCTATTTATATTGCACGATGCAAGTTTTGATCGCGCTCAATCGCATCACAAACTCAAAAATCATTATGATCGAATCTCATTCCAAATTACTCTCTGTCTAGATGCCTTCCAACGACTCTACCTCGAGACGAACAGCTAGGAGAAGAGCCAAACGAAGCGCTGATAAGAGGATTGCCTCACTTATGACCAAGGAAGTGGTCAAGCTCATTCCTCAAATTGCCGCTCAAGTGAACTCTCTCAGCAACTCTCGAGCCTCGGAAGACTCCAAGACGGAAGCGCCGCAATCTGCTTTTCTCTACAAACACTTCAAAGCCTGTGACCCGATGGAATTCACGGGTGAAGGAGGTGTGACTCAACTACTCCAGTGGTTCGATTCTATCAAAGTTACCCTTCGTCAAAGTGGGTGTCCCGATAGTTTCCGTACTACTTGCGCTACCGGAGTATTTCAATCACGAGCACTCGACTGGTGGACCACCATAACGTAACAAACGTGGGATCTCCGCAGCTTACGCTCTCTCTTGGGATGAGCTGAAAGAGCTCATGAAGAAAGAGTACTGCCATCCCCACGAAGTTCAGAAGCTAGAAAATGAATTTTGGGAAATCAAGCAAGACAGGAGTGACAATGCTGGCTACACCGCAAGGTTCAAACAGCTTAGCGTAATCTGCCCAAGTCAAGCCAACACTTCAGGAAAAGCCATTCCTAAGTACATTCGCGGCTTGCCTGAGTGTGTGGGTGATTTTGTCGAAGCTGCAAGACCTGCTACCATCGAAGAGACCTACCGTTTAACCACCGAGATCAACAACAAACGAGTCTTGGACGGATTCTTCTCCAAGAATCCTGTCAAACAAGCTCATCAAGCAATCTTCATCGATTCATCCGGTGATTCTTCCAATGATTCTACCGATGATTCCACCGACGATGCCTCCAGCAAATCATCAGACGAATCCGCCGACGGCACCGCATCACCTCAGGAAGCTCAGCCCAGCCGCAAAAGAAAGACCATGAGCCCAGACTCTTCAACAACTGGAATGGCACAACCAGAACCTCTCCGAGCAGTTCCAGTTCAATCGAAACGCGCCTACAATGGAACGCATCCCCTGTGTTTCACATGTACGTATCATCACCCGCCAGAAGCTAACTGTCGCTACTGCGCAAATTGCAACTGGTATGGTCATTTTACCCAGAACTGCCGCACAGGACCGCAACCTTAAGAAATTTCAGCAACAACCGTAGTCTCTGGAGAAGTCCCCCACAGCAACGTTACTTCGCTTCTAATGTTGTTGTAATAATACGACTTATCACCATCAATCTCTTCTATGTGTGGAACTTATTTTATCTATCGTCGCATGTGGATTCTATTTCTCCCTTATACTCGCACACAGTCTAAATGCTAGCACTATGTACTATATAATGTGTTTTACCCCTATTATGCGTTCTTGAGATAAGGTACGATAAACGTGCAAGAATCAAATTAATCACGGGTGCATACGGGGATTATTTTGGTTAGTGCAGGGAGATCGTAGTGAGTTTCAATGATGCCTTAACGTTCAGGGCATGGTTAAGTGTGGTGGATACGTCGCTGGTACTTCCTATATATAAGCGTCTTGACCATGTTTGACGAAGTGTGACACCTATTCACGGAGCAGAGGCTCATGGTTGAAACACGACGGTGTTTCGCTGTGCCAACCGAAGTTTTGTGAAGAAAGTGTCATGTGGAGTTGGAACGTAGACCTATTATACTATTGTTAGATTCGACACACTAAACTATATAATCGCAAGGCGTAACAATCCCAATCGCAACTCAGGGTGTGTAATCGACAGACTTTTCGTAAGACAACACGCTTACAATCGCATTATCGCTAGGATCTATCTCGCAAATCGCAATCGTATTATGTGTCTCGCGCTATCGCTTATTGTGTGGTTCGAAATCGCAATCGCATATCGTGTGTATCACGCAATCTCTACCGCTGGTTATCGCTTGTTGTGTGAATCGCTATCGCTTTTAGTGTGTTCTCGTTTAATCGCTTATGTGTGTGTGTCACTTGTTATGCATCGCGTATTACGCATGTATCGCTCTATCGCTTACCGCTACTATGTATCGCATGCAGAGAATCGCGTATCGTGAATCGCTTTACAAGTATCGCACATCACTCGTCGCTTTTTGCCATAACGCTTCTCGCGCCTATCTCACCGCTTCAATATTTTCATCGCCTATCGCCATCGACATTTGTGTTATCTGCGTTATGTTAGCACACATGACCTCGCTTCACGAGACAAAACTAATTGGGCTAAGACATAGTGGTGTTTTAGCCGTAACAGCAGACTTTCGTGGAAAAAGGCCATGTAGGCTAATGCTAGTTTAAAATTGTAGTGTTTTTAAACCTAATCGAATCGCATGTCTCCATCGCTTGCAACGCATCAACTGTCACTTATCACTCGACGGTTGTCGCTTTCACTTGACGCTATCGCTCATCGCTTTACGCTTGTCGCTTATTACTTTTCACTTATCGTCTCCGTTTTCGCTTATCGTGTTAGGTTGTGATATTAATCGATTATTACCTCACTTGTATCGTTGAACGGAGTTCGAAAACGACTTCATCACTCAGTTCGTCCTTTCAAGACTTAATCCAACCCTTCTCGTTGGATCGAGTCATCGCAATTCTGTCAGTACTATGTCGACACGGATGACCCTGCCTCACGAGACGGAAGCCATATGAATAAATCATGGTGGATACGCCGCTGGTACTTCCTATATATAAGTGTTTTACCCATATTGTAGAACTTTCGTGGGAAAGTGCCATGCGGGGCCGACCTTAAATTAAATTTTTGGTATAATTAAAAAGGCTTTGTTTACGCAAATTTTAAAACTGACCTTTGCTTGCAAAACTTTTCTAAGAACTAATCAAAACCTTTATACAAAACGAGATTTTCTTGAGACATTGGTGTGACAATCAACTCAAGTTACTGCCGCGTGACGAGAAAATTTCATAAAACGAGTTTTAATCACTTTAAAAATCTTTTGATAACCTAACAAAACCCTTCTCATAGCACTGGTGTGAACATCGATCCAGTTACCACCGCACCGTGGGAAGATTTTTTTTTCGTAAACAAGTTTTTCCTAATTAATCGATTTTCGAAAATTTAAAACGCTTTGGAATCGCATTCTTGTGAGTGTTATCACCTTAAATCATGCAGGTCGCTTTAACTCGTCGCTCTCGTTTAGTCTTCGCAATGCCCCCGCATGTGTATACTCAATCGATCGCTCGTTGACTCGTCGCTTTTAATTGCTACTTTCGTTCACATCAACTCTCGCGACCCTTCTTGTGGATTAATTTCGGGACGAAATTTCCTAAAGCAGGGGAGACTGTAACAACCCGCACTTTCGTGCGTTGTTACTACTCGTTATACTCATTACGCCTAACACCAGAGATTCGGATCATAATGTACCTATATCGCATACATCGCTATATCGCAATATTTTCGCCTACTATCGCATATTTTATCACTATCACATCACATTTGCACTTGCTGACAACCACGGAGATGTTAAGTGAGGACCAATTCTACCCTCCTTGACAGCCGTAATTTGTCGCAGTGCAACTCGTTACTCGAAACACACAATAACGTTCACGATGACATCGAGAAAGAACCTATTCTACCCTCCCCGATGACCGTGAAGCGTCGTAAGCAATCGCATATTCGAAACGAAACTCGGATTATTGTATCGCAACTTTAAAATATGGATACATAAATACGACCCCTTGTGATTAAATATATATATATATAGATAATAAAAAAATAATTAAATATAGGAAACAGGTACCCAAAACTATCGCAACGCTCGAAACAGTGAAGTTCACCGCACCGAAGATCCAACCGGAATGGCCATCCGAACGGATAAGCCATCCGAACGGATAAGCCATCCGAACGGATTCCCATCTGAACGGATGGGCTATCCGAACGGATGAGCCATCCGACCTTGCACACTCAACCTCCTCTCCTCCTCATTGCCTATAAATACTCCTCAGTCACATCAAGAACACTTGATGTGACTGCTGCTATTCGACCAGACGCTCGTGGGCCCTTTTCTCTCGATTCCTCGCGATTCCAGTAAGATTTCAACCTAAATCTTGTACTTCTATGATCTACACCCGATTCTACACCTTTCTATCTCTTAAAACTCAACTTTTAACCGTGAAATCTACTGATTTGAGGGGTTTAAAGATGATGTCACCAAGAGTTCATATGAACTTCATAGTGTGACCTCATTTCACCATAAACAACTCAGATCTGGGTGATTCCCACATGTTTTATAACAATCTCACCTAAAAATCTATGTATCTAATCAAAGTACCGTGCGATTTCGGGTTAAACGTGAGAAACCGTCAAGAACGGCCAAATCTGATGGAACGGGGTGGTTCTCGGCCGTTAGAACGGGTCGGAACTGATGAAATTTCATTTGTTTAATACGATATCACACCATCTCAGTAAAACCACATGTATTCCTTCCAAAAACCATCAAAAACAGTTTATCGGGATGTTTGAACGGACTGTTGTCAACCAGCCGGACAGGTCATCTGACCGGATAGCGTGTCATCCGACCAAACAACATGTCATCCGATCGGATAACATGTCATCCGAGCGGACAACATGCCATCCGACCGGACAACATGCCATCCGACCGGACAACATGTCATCCGACCAAACGACATATCATCCGATTGGATGTCTGTCATCCGACCCAAACCACTGTTATCCGACCGGTTCTCAGCATCCGACCCAAAGAACTGTCGTCCGACCGGATGAGTACCATCCGATTGGATAACTGTCATTACGATACTATTCCCGCTTAAATTGTGCATCGCTTACAATACCATTCAATGTTAGGCTAACTCAGACGCGCTCGCAACCGATCCAATCAAGTTGTATCCTCGCTAAATACGCACTGTGAGTATACTCGAACCCCTTTTAATCGCATTTTGGGTGTAACATACGTTCCTAATAAATCGAACTTATCAAACGAATTATTCGATCAAACTATTTATCACTTACGAATGACTGTTATGCATAGTTATACGTGATGCTAGTTACATACGCGTTAGGACTCATACTCGCGAGGTCCCGCCTTAACTAGTATAGTACTATAGCACCCGACGTGGTCTAGTTAGGATGAATACCAATCGTGGTCGAAGCTCGAGTGACTTAACTGTAGTATCTGTCTTTATGCATGTATGTTGAGGTATCCCGTTTATGCATTTGGTAATTCGCGGCACTTTTCACTATTTTTACGATACTCTATCAAAACTTGTATACTCTCCAATACTTTTGTATTGACGTTGTTTTAACGTATGTTGCAGGTTAGATCGCTATCTACATCAAATCAAGCTAGGAAGTCTAGAAACTCGCCTAAAATCTAGGTTGTCGGATTTGTATTGTTCGAGAGGACAAGAAATCTGTGATAACTTACGTGATTGTATTATTTGTTAGTATGGGATAACAAATGTAATAAATATTATCGCAATATAGTTGTTATGGATTCTCTTGAGCAATCTGATTCGCCTAGTGTCGCGCCCCGATGATTCCGCCATCGGTTGGGGTGTGACATTAACGAAATGAAAGTATTGCATGTAGGGATTTGGTATGTGTGATGTGTTATAGTATGCAGGTAAGAAAGTTATAAAAGAATGATGGATGCTTAAAAACGGCGGATGGAATAAGCACTTGAAAGGAAAAGTAATTGTGGTAAGTAACGTCAGGAAAGGTAAACCTTGATGCTGGGATAGTTGGCCATGTTCATTTGAATGAGACAATTGTTGAAGGAATGCGCCTAGGTGGAAGCTCAACAAGAGAACGAATGCGATCAATCTAGGTATTTCGTGGACTCATGAAGGAACGGATTGATTCGGGCTGCAAACCGTTGGTTTACCTAACGAGATTAAGGTTAGTAAAATGTTTAGCTAGCCACTATGAATAAGAAAGTGATTATATAAACGATAGTATGGAATGATGGGGTTTGCTCATGGCGATAATTATGAAAGAAATTTGCTTAATTTAAGAACGTAGGGACAATGTGCAAAATTATGTTTACGCAGGAATAGAACTCTTGCCAAGATCCTGAATGTATTTAAGTTGTAGTAAGCCTCGCGAATGAATAAGACGAAAAAGTAAGGGTGGAATGGGTTTAGTAGGAATGAGAAAGGTTTCGGGGATGAAACATTCTTTAAGGGGGGTAGATTTGTAACACCCCAAATTCCATGAGGTTTTTAATTTAAGCTAATTATAAATAAGTAAGGATAGTTTTGGTTATATTAATATAAATAGTATTCTTGAAGGGCCAAACATGTAAAAGGGGTAAAACTTGAAACATTAAAAGAAAATAAAAATTAAAAACACACACATATGCGTGTGTGTGTGATGTGCGATCGATCAGAGGCAGGAGAACAAGGTGAAACCCTAGTTTCACCAATTTCATCAAGTTGGGCAGAAATCTCATGGATAATCAAATGCATGTGATCAATTCCTCGGTTATCTAAGGGTTTTCCAACATGGGGTAAGTCAAATTTTGTGAAATTATGCTAGATGATGATAAGGGTTTTGATTAATCCATGAGATAGTAAGAAATTGAACTTGCTTGTGATTTAGAATCATCAAATAGAGGATATTTTATGAATAATACTGAATTGTTTGAAAGTTTGAATAAAACCCATTTGGTTTAGTTGAATAGTGAACTATTAGTGAATTAATCAAGAGATTCAGATGGGTGATTGTTTGTGTGCAAATTATAGACAGATTGTTAGGTTGTAGAACGAATAAGTGAGGTGAATTTAGTTGATTATATGATTCATGAAGATTACTAGTGAGATTGTGCAATGTATACTTGTACATAGAGCTTACAATGTTATGTGCATACCAAGTGTTTGATGAAATGCTTAGGCGAGATTATTAGAAGAGAATTGATGAAATAAAATATGTCCAGAAAGTTACAGCCAAATGTAATCGATTGTAACCGGGTCAAATCTGGTCAAAAACTGATGTTTGTTGAGTTTTTGATGAACTTCCAGGAAAAACCTTTCAAACCCAACTGAATTGCATTTTTTTGACAAAAAACGAACGTTTTATGAATTTTTCCGTATCGAAGGTCAGGCTACATTTTCTGGCAGAATTTGCAGCCCATTACGAATGTCATAACTCAATTTATGAATTAAGTTATGATCTCAAATTTTTACTGTATGTAGCTTCAGGTGATTAGAAAAAGCTCCAACTGGAATTTCGTCAATCGGACAAACGAGTCATTTTAAATGAATTTTTCCGTAAGCTGCAGTCAGAAGTGACGAATCTGATTGTAGCTTATTAAATGAATTTTTATAAATTTTTGGTAGAGAGCTAGACTCTAAAAATTTAACACAAGGATAACCCCTCTGAGGGGCACGTTGCATAAAAAGATTGTAAATTTTTCAAGCTCGTAAGTACAGTAAACGGACGTCCCCAAACACCCTATTTTCAGTGAAATAAGCCATACATGTTAGTGAATGAATGATTAATGCAAGTTGAATATGAAATTATGCAAATGTATGCTCGTTATCAAGTACAATGATGTATGCTAACAAGAATGTGTTGATGATAACTTGAAAGCGTGGGAGCCATGTCAACATGGACACGAGCATGGAAGGGCAATGGGTCAAAGGTAAATACGAAAGCTATGCATGAACTCGGACGCACGAGGTAAGTGATTTCCGTAATCACTTCTTATTTTGTTTAAGTAAGGTAGCGTTAGTTAATTGAGCATGGTGATGATTGAAGTTTGATATGGTTTTGGTTGTATGAAATCGGTAATTTTAGCTAAGTAGACCGAACGGGACAATATAAAGTTGTAATGATATGACGGATTGATGTCTAAGTAATGCTACGGTATTGTAATCGGGTAATGGGTAGAATTGCACATAAGTGCACCAACCGAGAATGGGGACTTAGGTTAATGGTCAAAAGACTTAGCATTTGACCTTAAATAAAAGAATGGTTTAACAAAATACGAACAGGTCGAATAAATGTGCATAAACCTCAAAATGCTAATGAAACGCGTAAAGATTAAGGACCCGGGTAAGGACGTTTAGCCCATAATGTAAGGACAAGTCTTACGGACAACTAGAAATAATTATGAGCAATTTGATTGAGGAATGTATGAGATACGCAAGTTTTAATAATAAAAATATGAATGTGTTGAATAGTAGAAACGAGTATGTAGAGCCGAAGGCTTTAAGTTAAGATTTTTCCTTGTTTGGATGTTTTATTACAAGCTCATATGCTAGAAAATCGATTTACCAACGCATAGGAAAAAGAATCATGTTAATCGGATTCGTAGATCAAAAGTTATGCAAATTGTAAGTCGAAAATTCCCTTGTAATTCATAGATGGGAATTTACAGCAGCAAATTGAAAGTTTCTGTCGAAATAGGGCTGTCGCGCCCTGCGGTCGCCCAGGGTAGGGGCTGTCGCGCCCCGCGAGCGCCAGTCAGCTGGCAAATTTTGGTTTTCTTGTTTGATTTCGCATCCGGACTCGATGTTTTAATGATTGTCGATGTCCCTTAACTTATATTAAATCAGGTTGAAACACAAGTGATGTTATGAGCCTCCGGATAGTGAAAGTATGTATTTTCTTTTGTGTTAGAGAAGAAAGATTATAAGTAATCGAGACTAGAAATGAATGGGCATGCAGTATGGTAAGTATAAAACTTATATCACGGAAGTTGTGATTATGATAAGAAATGCGAAATTAAGTGAATAAAAGTAGTAAGCGAGGGCTCGCGTCTGTGTGTGTGTATGTGAATGTGTGCGTATCTATGTAGGTGTATATGTTGTATGTATGTAGGAATTAGGAACGTATATGTTTGTGGATGCGAGATGTTATAAGTATATGAAGGAATGGTTTGGACTGGTTTCATTATGTTCTAGCATTAATGATTGCTAATCGTGTGTTTGAGATTGGAATGAAATGCAGGTACATGAACACCGGGTTCATGAAGTATCGAAGTCGAATTCGGAACAAGAAAATACGAAAGGATAGTTGAATGAATTAAAGTTCCTACTGCTAAATGTTATTCAATATTGGACTATATGAGAATCATGTCTTATGATGTTGTTAATGACTAATGGTTATGATGTATGTGATGTCCACAGGTATTGCACGTATTACCGCTACTACTACCGAAGATAAGCAAGCGTTGATCGAGTCACGAAGCAAGGGTTGTACGGAAATATGTATTGTCTTGAAGCGTTAATTTAATGTGGTTATTGTAAATCCCTTTTGTAAATGTTTATCATTTGTATTTGAGCCTTTAAGTAAGTAATGTGTCTAAATAAGAAAGAAATTTTTGGGCTCGTATTTTCCGCTGTGTCATATTTAAGTTCTTACAAGTTGGTCTTACAGGGAATCGTTCATTATACGAACGGGTCATGTCCGAATTTTGTAAATAATAATACTTATTTTGGAGTAAGAAATGTGGGCGTTAAAATTTGGTATCAGAGCCCTGGTTTGAGGGAAATCAAGTAGAAGGAGGTAAATACTTGAACTCAAACATGTGTGCTCTTGTGTCAAGGAACCCGTACAATCCAAGACTCGATCAAGATCTAAGGGTAGAAGCAAAGGTAAGTATGTATTTAAGTATGTATTTCGAGAAAACTAACGGTATGTTATGTGTAAGGTAAGCAAAATTGTTTGGAAAGGATGATTCGTGAATGCGGACTAGGACCGGCATCAAGGCATGTAATAAGACAAATTGACCCAGGTACGTAAATTTAACATGTGAGTGCATGTAATGGTAAAACTTACTAAGTGAATGAAAATGTTAAATGAAGGATAGTGATGGAATAATAATGAAGTTTTGAAATGTTGCACGTGCCGAAACCTAATTCTTCGGACATAAGGTGATGATTACCCGAAGGCACGAAACTAGTATGTGGATTGCGTACCTGGCCAATACGCAAGAAATATATGACGTTCCTGAGACCGTGATAATTGTTGTAGGTATGTCCGAAAGGATTGAGTATTAGGTGGATGTGTGAGGGAGAATTAAAAGATTCTCAAGAAAGTTTAAAGCACCACATATATGTAATGGAATGTATGAATGTTATGTTTGAACCCGCGAAGCGGAGTCAAACATGGGAATAAGGGGATGTACGGATGGTATGTTTGAACCCGCGAGACGGATGCAAACATAAAAGTAATAGAATGTATGAACGGAATGTTAGAATCCGCGAGACGGATTCGAAACATGAAAGGAAATGAAAGATGAGAATGATATGATGGAATCCGAGAGACGGATTCAAAACATAGGAAGGAATGAAAAGTCTAAATTCGTAAGAAAGTACGGACCAAATAAGTAAGAATGAATTATAATAATGAAAAGTCCGAATTCGTCAGTATGTACGGACTAAATAAGTAAATATTCTTTAAAGCGGATATTATCCAAGTTGTGCGTTGAACTTCTACATATATAAATATATTTATGAAAATACCTAGTATGCAAGAATGGTTGAAGGAACAAATGGGTTATACAGATCAAATGGTGAACGCCATTTGAAGCCAGTATTTAACGTTTTGAACTGTCAAGTCTTATACTTGCAAATGAGCACAATGTATGGTCATGCAATGTTACAAACTGGGAAGGAATGACCTTCGCAAGGTATGGATAACGAGTTAATGATTTTGGCTCACGCCAGGTATGTATTAAAGAATATGCTTTCGGTAGGAGCTTATGGCTCGCCTAGAGATGGGTGTGTCAGAATTGGGTAGTTGATAAAACGTAGCTAAGAATGTATTACAGATGGATTTTCGAAAAGTCAAATGAAGTTAAGTTATTAATTATTAAGCAAGGAATATTCAACTAGCATGAAGTATTCGACTCCTTAAGTAAGTAAAAAAAACCAACGAAAGCTATTGTAGTAGCAAGAAACCTTATTTGAAAGAAATAAGCTCCGAATCAGTCACATGTGAGATGAGTTAGTAATCAACCTATAAGAGTCGTAACGAATAATGGGTTAGGATTTAGGTGAATGACTTATGTAAGTTGAGATGAAAGAAAACTTTCACAAGAAAAGCTAAGTAAATGTCTTGCAAGTTTGCTTGAATTGGTAGGAGTACAAACGTGAACCTCAATGTGTACATGGTGGGTAGAAATGCTTGGTTGGCGAAATAATTAACGAAATGAAAGTATTGCATGTAGGGATTTGGTATGTGTGATGTGTTATAGTATGCAGGTAAGAAAGTTATAAAAGAATGGTGGATGCTTAAAAACGCCGGATGGAATAAGCACTTGAAAGGAAAAGTAATTGTGGCAAGTAACGTCAGGAAAGGTAAACCTTGATGCTGGGATAGTTGGCCATGTTCATTTGAATGAGACAATTGTTGAAGGAATGCGCCTAGGTGGAAGCTCAACAAGAGAACGGATGCGATCAATCTAGGTATTACGTGGACTCATGAAGGAACGGATTGATTCGGGCTGCAAACCGTTGGTTTACCTAACGAGATTAAGGTTAGTAAAATGTTTAGCTAGCCATTATGAATAAGAAAGTGATTATATAAACGATAGTATGGAATGATGGGGTTTGCTCATGGCGATAATTATGAAAGAAATTTGCTTAATTTAAGAACATAGGGACAATGTGCAAAATTATGTTTACGCAGGAATAGAACTCTTGCCAAGATCCAGAATGTATTTAAGTTGTAGTAAGCCTCGCGAATGAATAAGACGAAAAAGTCAGAGTGGAATGGGTTTAGTAGGAATGAGAAAGGTTTCAGGGACGAAACCTTCTTTAAGGGGGGTAGATTTGTAACACCCCAAATTCCATGAGGTTTTTAATTTAAGCTAATTATAAATAAGTAAGGATAGTTTTGGTTATATTAATATAAATAGTATTCTTGAAGGGCCAAACATGTAAAAGTGTTAAAACTTGAAACATTAAAAGAAAATAAAAATTATAAACACACACATATGCGTGTGTGTGTGTGTGTGTGATGTGCGATTGATCAGAGGCAGGAGAACAAGGTGAAACCCTAGTTTCACCAATTTCATCAAATTGGGCAGAAATCTCATGGATAATCAAATGCATGTGATCAATTCCTCGGTTATCTAAGGGTTTTCCATCTTGGGGTAAGTCGAATTTTGTGAAATTATGCTAGATGATGATAAGGGTTTAGATTAATCCATGAGATAGTAAGAAATTGAACTTGCTTGTGATTTAGAATCATCAAATAGAGGATATTTTATGAATAATACTGAATTGTTTGAAAGTTTGAATAAAACCCATTTGGTTTAGTTGAATAGTGAACTAGTAGTGAATTAATCAAGAGATTCAGATGGGTGATTGTTTGTGTGCAAATTATAGACAGATTGTTAGGTTGTAGAACGAATAAGTGAGGTGAATTTAGTTGATTATATGATTCATGAAGATTACTGGTGAGATTGTGCATTGTATACTTGTACATAGAGCTTACAATGTTATGTGCACACCAAGTGTTTGATGAAATGCTTAGGCGAGATTATTAGAAGAGAATTGATGAAATAGAATATGTCCAGAAGGTTACAGCCGAATGTAATCGGTTGTAACCGGGTCAAATCTGGTCAAAAACAGATGTCTATTGAGTTTTTGATGAACTTCCAGGAAAAACTTTTCAAACCCATCTGAATTGCATTTTTTCGACAAAAAATGAACGTTTTATGAATTTTTCCGTATCGAAGGTCAGACTGCATTTTCTGGCAGAATTTGCAGCCCATTACGAATGTCATAATCAAATTTTTAATGTATGTAGCTTCAGGTGATTAGAAAAAGCTCCAACTGGAATTTCGTCAATCGGACAAACGAGTAATTTTAAATGAATTTTTCCGTAAGCTGCAGTCAGGAGTGACGAATCTGATTGCAGCTTATTAAATAAATTTTTATAATTTTCTGGTAGAGAGCTAGACTCTAAAAATTCAACATGGACACGAGCATGGAAGGGCAATGGGTCAAAGGTAAATACGGAAGCTATGCATGAACTCGGACGTACGAGGTAAGTGATTTTCGTAATCACTTCTTATTTTGTTTAAGTAAGGTAGCGTTAGTTAATTGAGCATGGTGATGATTGAAGTTTGATATGGTTTTGGTTGTATGAAATCGGTAATTTTAGCTAAGTAGACCGAACGGGACAATATAAAGTTGTAATGATATGACGGATTGATGTCTAAGTAATGCTACGGTATTGTAACCGGGTAATGGGTAGAATTGCACATAAGTGCACCAACCGAGAATGGGGACTTAGGTTAATGGTCAAAAGACTTAGCATTTGACCTTAAATAAAAGAATGGTTTAACAAAATACGAACGGGTCGAATAAATGTGCATAAACCTCATAATGCTAATGAAACGCGTAAAGATTAAGGACCCGGGTAAGGACGTTTAGCCCATAACGTAAGGACAAGTCTTACGGACAACTAGAAATAATTATGAGCAATTTGATTGAGGAATGTACGAGATACGCAAGTTTTAATAATAAAAATATGAATGTGTTGAATAGTAAAAACGAGTATGTAGAGCCGAAGGCTTTAAGTTAAGATTTTTCCTTGTTTGTGTTGGGTTTTTCACATGTTTATCAAAGTAATTTCATCCTTATGAAACAAAAACGCAGCGGAAATAATTATTTAAAACATGTTACTTACTAGATATAAAACTCATTTTATATGTAAAACCCAAACGCGGATCCATATACGAACATGCATGCTATCAAAATAAAACACAACCATAGAGTGTTTAGAATACTACCTTCCAAGGAGTAAAGGACATGAAGATGATGATAATTCTTGAATGGTTGCCTTCAAGTGTAGAAGACCTCAAGCTTGTATACCCCAAGCCTTCCAACAAACACCTTATGTTTGGCTAGGATTTCTACACTTATGAACTCACTAGAAAAATCCCTCTTGGAACCAACTCTTGGCCGAAAACTATCAAGGGAAGTTATGGAGTTCTTGCACTTGATATATCAACTTGAAAGACCCTTCTTGATCAACCACACCATGGCCGAAAATTAGAGATAGTATTACAAGTTCTTTACTTGAAATTATCTCCTCATTTGGCTCTTATCTTGGCCGATTTTTAGAGAGAGTTCTCTAAGTGTGTTGCACCTTCTTGTGTTTGACATCTTGGTATTTATAGATGTAGAGAGAATCTTGCCACCCATCTTGCCCAATCAAAAGGCCTCTAGTTATGACATTTGCATGAAATGTCATTGGACCATCATTCTTCCCCAATCAAGGTTCATGCAATTGCATGTAAACTAATTGGCCAAAATTGCTTGGGAAGAACACCCAATCACAACCCATCTAACTTGTAAGACATGCATGTGGTGTGATTGGACCAACAATTTTGGGAAGACCCCATGGGGGGGGGGGGGGTGGCGGCCTAGTCTTTATTTATAAAAAAAATTCAATTTTCTTTTATAAAATAATATAAGTCTTACATATGTATTTTATAACTTTTATAAAATATAACATCTTATGTTATAAGACTTATGCTATTTTTATTATGTTATTTAACCCATTAAATAACAAAATAAAATATTCTCTCAAAATAAATTATCCATATAATTTATTAGTTTGTCAAGTGCAATTATTTAGAAAACCAATTTCTAAATACTCTAAGTGTTAATATTTATTTGTTTGATCATATCACAAATAAATAATATAAGTGTTTGTCTAGCTTGTTATTGGGTATGACTCGACTTGGATCATAACGTACTAGCCACATCAATTTAATATGTGTCTTGGGCATACAGAGTCCAACAATCTCCCAATTGCACAAGATACATAGAAGATTGATGCTAGTAGTAAATGACGCCTAACTACGGTTTACTACCCCTAATACGTATGACTATATTTGTCATTCAATAACATCATCCCCTTCAAGTCCCTTACTTGAAAATGATTTAGGTGAATCTATCATTTATCCTTTCGTTACAGATGTCATGTCAAATCCAGAGACATAGAGTGATCACTCTCTGTTGATTTAACTTTAGCAGGCCTTAGACATCTTACTCTCAACGAATAAGAGGAACAAATCCCGTCTTGACTACATACGTCTCTCACAATCACCTTGTACCACACCTGAGCTTAGCCTTATGTACTGTCATATTACTAACAGCGAAGAAATAAGTCAAGGTACAATATTTGGTGAATATCAAGACCCAATATGTATCTCAGGTCAGAGGATACTATGATATTCTCCTTTACTCAAATTTACTTATGATCAATCACAGATGATTCCATGCAGTAAGATTTGAGAGCGAGCCAGTCCAATATTTGTATCCCACAAATATCTATGAACTTTGGCAGCAACACCTTGCTCTATATTCATACCTAATGAACATCCACCAATCCAAGTTCATAATAGTCTTACATTCATATTTGTTCCCACAAGTATGATCGACTACGGACATTTAGAATAAGCAATTTATTCACGGATTTAAACATGCTAAAATGGAACATAACTCAACATACCATAAAGAGTTATAATAACAATTGTTCCAATATCCAAATACAAAATAGATCAAATCCAATCACTAGAATATCGAATTCCTAAGGCACAAGTATGACCCTTCATGCTTTGCCCGTTTAAGGAGCTTCGTGAGTGGATCCGCAATATTTTGATCAGTGTGAACTTTGCGAATACATATGTTTCCCTTTTTCAACTTCATCCCGTATGTAGTTGAAAATCCGCTCAATGTGCCTAGTCTTTTGATGTACACGAGGTGCCTTGATTTGAGCAATCGTACAATCGTTATCACAAAGATCTCCAGGGTCCTGAATGGTAGGGACTACCCCTAGATCGACAATAATTCAAGTGGCAGATCCATATGATCTATCTCAATCAATGAAGCGGCGATGTATTCTGATTTTGTAGTGGACAATGAAACCCTGATTGTGATCGAGAACCATCTCGATCAATTTGGAAACTCGTATCCATGTAACCCTTTACAACGACTTCCGAAACTCGCATCCCTGTAACCTTTTACAACAAGTTCTTTTCCACCAGATCCATATATATTAGAAATATATCCTTAGTCCTTCTAAGGTATTTCAATATATACTTTTAACAGTCACCCAATGACCGTTACTTACTGGTATCTTCTCGTCATGCTTAATGCGCATGACATGTCCGGTCTAGTGCATATTATTACATGCATAATGAATCCTATAGCTGACGCATATGGGATTCCTTTCATTCTTTCTTGCTCATCCTTTGAGCTTGGACATTGAGACGCACTCAATATTGTCCTCTCTTGAATAGGTACCAAACCTTTCATAGAGTTCTCTATCTTGAACCCTTTCAAGACTTTGTCAATGTATGCACTTTAGTATAAACCTATCAAGCGCCTTGATCTATCCCTATAGATCTTTATTCCCAAAATATAGGCGACTTCACCAAAATCCTTAATAGAAAAAACAACTTCCAAGCCAGGCTTTTACACATTCCATGGCTGGAATGTCATATCCAAATAGTAGAAAGTAATAATGCTATACTACAAAAGTAATAATGCTCCCACTAGCTTTCTCATACACACAAGCTTCATCGACGTTTTTGATGAATCCAAAATTCTCAATTTCTTCATCAAAACGGTGATTCCAACTTCTTGATGCTTGTTTCAATCCCTAGATTGATTTCTTTAACTTGCATACTTTGTTAGGATATTTTGGATTGACAAAACTTTCAGGCTAAACTATATAGACATCTTTCTCAAGATATCTATTAAGGAAAGCCGTTTTGACATCTATTTGCCAAATCTCATAATCATATTATGCAGGTATGGCAAATAATATCCTAATCGACTTTAGCATCGCCACGGGCGAGAGAGCCTCATCATAATCAACCCCTTGAGTTTGATTGAAACCTTTTGCTACAAGTCTCGCTTAATAAGTATCCAAGTTTCCATGCATATCTTTTCTTCCTAAAAACCCACTTATTTCCAACTACTTTGGAGTTAAGAGGTAGCACACCCAATTCCCATACTTGGTTGTCATACATGGATTGCATCTCTACGTTCATGGTTTCAAGCCATTTGTCATAATCAGATTTTGACATTGCATCATGGTATGTGGTAGGTTCACCCGAATCTACCACGTAGCATCCATCCATGAAAAATCCATATCTTTCAGGTGGACTACTAATTCTACCAGATTTGTGAACGCATTGTGTGTGTTGATCAACCACTTGATCGTTTTTCAACAACCTTTTGTTGAGTGCTAGTTTTAACCAAACGTGTATCGGCTTGTGGTTCTTGATCTTTATCAAGTTCCACTGTTCTAATAATTCCTTCCACAAGGAACTTAGCTTCCAAGAACTCAGCCTTTCGAGCAACAAATACCTTTTGCTCTGTTGGATCGTAGAATCAATATCCTATACCATTTTTAGGATATTCTACAAAGATACACTTAGTGGATCGGATCTACAATTTATTTGAGGTGTGTAGCTCAACATAAACTTCACAACCTCTTACTTTTAAATATGATAATGATGGAACCCTTCCATGCCATATTTCAAAAGATGACGTATCCACTTTCTTGGTTGGGGCCATACAGGCCGTGGAGAGCAAAGCGTAACCCCAAAGTGATAGAGATAATGCGCTCTTAGCCATCATAGATCGAACCATATCCAAATAGAGTTCGATTCCTCCTCTATTGTAACGAAGAACTTTGATTGAGTTGATTTTGTACTTCTCCTTTTGAAGGCTTTGAGCATTTTAAACACTTCAACTTTGTGTCCTAGCAAGTACACATAACCATAACTACTATAGTCGTTGGTTAAAGGTAATGAAGTATATTTCACCATTCCTAATCTTTGGCTTAAAAGGATCACATACATCTGAATGTATGATACCTAATAAATCTTTTACCCTTTCCCACTAAGGGATTACTTGGTCATTTTACCTTGTAAACGAGATTCGTATGTATCAAATGAACCAATTTCATTTGTTTCCGAAAGACAATTCTTTCGAAGTGTCTACATGCGACATCTGTTTATATGACCAAGGTGATAATGCCAAGGATAGGTTTTACTCAAATCCATTTTGAGTTTCTTGGTGATTGATTGGTACATTAAACTATCAAATGATGTATTATTATGAACCAATTCATAAATACCATTTGAAGGCATAGATTTAAAGTAAAACATGTCATTCATCGAAATATAAATGTCATTGTTTACAAACTTTAAGTTAAAACCATATTGTCTTATAAGGGAAACTTGAAATAATGTTCCTAGTCAAACTAGGAGCATTCAAGACATTTTAAAACAATTTCCAAACCATTTGGAAGTTTCAAAACATAGTCTCCTTTCTTGTAATGTTTATTTCTTTTGAACCTTTTGCAACGAATTGCAAACATGAGTTCCACATCTGGTATCTAATACCTATGTGTTAGAAGAAATAACATTAAGGTCAATATGAATCATTAAGATTGTACCTGAGGTTTGCCTTGCATCCCTCTTGTTTTTTAACTCTTTGAGATAGGTTGGACAATTCCTATTTAAATGCTCTATCTCACCATACTCAAAGCATGGATCGTTCATGGCAACCTTTGCCTTCTATTCTATTGGTTTCGGTGGTTCCACTTTAGTCTTTCCTTTTCTTTCCCTTTGATGTGCCCCTTGCCTTTGGCAACATTTGCTTTGGTGTCGGGGTGATGCCCTTTCCTTGTTGCCACCTTCATTAATCGTTAAAACGGATAAAGCCCTTTTACCCAAATTGAGCCTTTCGAGGTGATTAATGTGGCTTTTTTTTTATTTTAAAGACTTAAGATGAGACCAATTGGGTTTCCTCCATTCGACATGCATGTAGCGCTCGAAGCGTTCTACCCTTGCATATTGTAGGAACATTTCCTTCAATTGGGTAATCATGTCGTATGCTCATGATGTTCAAAATCCTTTTGAATCTCGGGAATCATAATTCCTAACATGAGGCAGGAGGCTTGCGTAGTATCCTCAATATACTTAATCCAATCGTCATAGGCATCCTTATCTTCCGTAAGATGTTCATCGGGATTGGGATCGTTCAACACATAGGATATCTTTTATTACTTGAGAACGATTCTTAAGTTTCGATATTAATCCATAAAGTGTTTTGATTGATACGATCCTTTTGAAGGATTGTTTTTAGTGATAGGTTACGGACAGGTTTGGGTAATATTGTTAGCGGCCATCTACAAAATTTAACAAGGTTCAAATTTTAGTATTTTAAATATTATTATATTTTAATCATTAATACCCTTTTGTTTCTCATAGACAATTAATAATTAAAATCTAGAATCCAACGTTACATTTAAATATTGGTTAGGTGACCTTTATCCCTCTATTTAAATTAACAAGGTAGTCAACGTTTGACAATTGCAACCCTTTGCAACTTCTAGCCATATGGGATCGGTTAAACATCTTTATGTTTATTTGGCATGTTTAATCCCATCAACACCTTTGTTCCCCATGCTTCGGTGACCCTAAGTTCATGGTTTCCAAATTAAGTCATCCAACTTACACACACGTGTGAGTTTATTCACATAAGTGGTTAGGTGACCTTTATCCCACAAACATGGTAAACCCACCTCGAATATACAAGTTCCCTCAAATGTGGTTAGGTGACCTTTATCCCACAAAAGAGTTCCCAAGTGATTCGAGTGTTGTATAAAAGGATGGTGTTTGACTTGTTTTATAAAAGAGATTTTTGAGTTTTCGAAATTCTAGTTTTAGAAAACTTTATGTACCATACATTTGCATGCATTCAAATCCTTGGTACTTTTGTGAAAATAATTTTTCAAGGTTCTTTTTAATAAAACCCATTTTATTATAAAATCATTAATTTTTAATAACCTTTTATTAACGATTTTTTTAATGATCTTTTAAAGAACCAATTTTAAGCTTGTTGTTGATTATTAGTTTGATAAGCATGCATATCAACATATCATCCAAACAACATAAATAAACAACCACACAAGCACAACACACATATCAATAGGTGCATAACCATAGCCAACTATTTTGACCACACTTGTTAGCCGAAACAAGTGTGCCAAAAGGTCCTTCCTAAAGGGTGAAAAATGACACAAGCGATGTGTCGTTGAACTCCCACTTGATCCCGCATCCAAATGCTTCAAGTCTCCCTTTTGTGTTGTGATTTCTCCACTTTCTTTGAGCTTCCAAAATGTACTTTAATTCAGTTCCAAACTCCTTTGGACTTCAAAAATGTGTTTTGGTTATCGGGCTAAAATCCCGTTAAGAACTATGAAGTCCTTTAGGCTCGAAAATAGCCAAAACCAAAAAAAGCATTTTTGTGTGCATCTTCTTTTACAAAAATTATCCTAATACATTTTTCTAGTAAAATAAAATGCACCTAATCTATTTATTTACATACCAAATGAAAATAAATAAATTACATATTTTTACAAATGGAAGACAAAAATTAATAATTATTACAACCCATTGAATAATTAAATAAAATCACAAACACAAACATTCAACATATTCACATAAGGTCATGGCTAGGTTATGAACACCAAAATATATATATATATATCCACATATATAAAATTCAAGAAGCAAAATGGTTTCCTTTTTACAACCTACTTTTCGGTCAAGAATGAAAAAAACCGAAAAGTGGGTTTTTGTCCAAACAAACAAATCATCCAAATGACATAATTTTTCAAGATACTTTTATGCATGTATTAGAATAATCTTGAAAAACAAAAGGATAACCATATATAAAATTTCAGCCATAGGGTTTTTAACCAAACCCGAAACCCGAAAATTTCATATCCTACGAAGCATGCATTCATATAAGCGGCTCTGATACCACTGTTGGGTTTTTCACATGTTTATCAAAGTAATTTCATCATTATGAAATAAAAACGCAGCGGAAATAATTATTTAAAACATGTTACTTACTAGATATAAAACTCATTTTATATGTAAAACCCAAACCCGGATCCATATACGAACATGCATGCTATCAAAATAAAACACAACCATAGAGTGTTTAGAATACTACCTTCCAAGGAGTAAAGGACATGAAGATGATGATGATTCTTGAATGGTTGCCTTCAAGTGTAGAAGACCTCAAGCTTGTATACCCCAAGCCTTCCAACAAACACCTTATGTTTAGCTAGGATTTCTACACTTATGAACTCACTAGAAAAATCCCTCTTGGAACCAACTCTTGGCCGAAAATTATCAAGGGAAGTTATGGAGTTCTTGCACTTGATATATCAACTTGAAAGACCCTTCTTGATCAACCACACCATGGCCGAAAATTAGAGATAGTATTACAAGTTCTTTACTTGAAATTATCTCCTCATTTGGCTCTTATCTTGGCTGATTTTTAGAGAGAGTTCTCTAAGTCTTTCAAGTTCATTCAAGTGTTGCACCTTCTTATGTTTGACATCTTGGTATTTATAGATGTAGAGAGAATCTTGCCACCCATCTTGCCCAATCAAAAGGCCTCTAGTTATGACATTTGCATGAAATGTCATTGGACCATCATTCTTCCCCAATCAAGGTTCATGCAATTGCATGTAAACTAATTGGCCAAAATTGCTTGGGAAGAACACCCAATCACAACCCATCTAACTTGTAAGACATGCATGTGGTGTGATTGGACCAACAATTTTGGGAAGACCCCATGGGGGGGGGGGGCAGCCTAGTCTTTATTTATAAAAAAAATTCAATTTTCTTTTATAAAATAATATAAGTCTTACATATGTATTTTATAACTTTTATAAAATATAACATCTTATGTTATAAGACTTATGCTATTTTTATTATGTTATTTAATCCATTAAATAACAAAATAAAATATTCTCTCAAAATAAATTATCCATATAATTTATTAGTTTGTCAAGTGCAATTATTTAGAAAACCAATTTCTAAATACTCTAAGTGTTAATATTTATTTGTTTGATCATATCACAAATAAATAATATAAGTGTTTGTCTAGCTTGTTATTGGGTATGACTCGACTTGGATCATAACGTACTAGCCACATCAATTTAATATGTGTCTTGGGCATACAGAGTCCAACAGTTTAGATGTTATATTACAAGCTCATATGTTAGAAAACCGATTTACCAACGCATAGGAAAAAGAATCATGTTAATCGGATTCGTAGATCAAAAGTTATGCAAATTGTCAGTCGAAAATACCCTTGAAATTCATAGATGGGAATTTACAGCAGCAAATTGAAAGTTTCTGTCGAAATAGGGTTGTCGCGCCCTGCGGTCGCCCATGGTAGGGGCTGTCTCGCCCCGCGAGTGCCAGTTAGCTGGCAAATTTTGGTTTTCTTGTTTGATTTCGCATCCGGACTCGATGTTTTAATGATTGGCGATGTCCCTTAACTTATATTAAAGCCAGTTGAAACACAAGTGATGTTATGAGCCTCCGGATAGTGAAAGTATGTATTTTCTTTCGTGTTAGAGAAGAAAGATTATAAGTAATCGAGACTAGAAATGAATGGGCATGCAGTATGGTAAGTATAAAACTTATATCACGGAAGTTGTGATTATGATAAGAAATGCAAAATTAAATGAATAAAAGTAGTAACCGAGGGCTCACGTCTATGTGTGTGTATGTGAATGTATGCGTATGTATGTAGGTGTATATGTTGTATGTATGTAGGAACTAGGAACGTATACGTTTGTGGATGCGAGATGTTATAAGTATCAGTGTTGTAAAAATCGCTAGGCGGTCTCTAGTCAGCCGACTGGGGAGTTGGGAGTAATCGGAGTACTCGCAGAGTACTCGGGGAGTACGCGGACATGGTAACTATAAAGAAAATTAATTGTTATATATTATACATATGTTAAAATAAGCATAATTCATGTCAACTGAGTATAATTTAAAATGAAACATGTTTAAAGTTCAAATATTCTGAATACAAGTCCGAGTACAAGGTCGAGTAGTCCGAGTACAAGGCCGAGTAGGCCGATTTTGACTAATTAAAAGTCAACAAACCACCTTGACTGCCTAGACCGACTAGGTCGACTCTTTCCGACTACGTCTGACTAGGCGCCGAGTTTGACCGAGGCCGACTAATTGAGTCCGCCTAGGAGGAAGTCGCCTCGGAGGGGTTCCGAGGACCGAGTACTCGCCGAGTACTCGGCCTTGGAATCCGACTTTTACAACACTGATAAGTATATGAAGGAATGGTTTAGACTGGTTTCATTATGTTCTAACATTAATCACTGCTAATCGTGTGTTTGAGATTGGAATGAAATGCAGGTACATGAACACCGGGTTCATGAAGTATCGAAGTCGAATTCGGAACAAGAAAATACGAAAGGATAGTTGAATGAATTAAAGTTCCTACTGTTAAATGTTATTCAATATTGGACTATATGAGAATCATGTCGTGTGATGTTGTTAATGACTAATGGTTATAATGTATATGATGTCCACAGGTATTGCATGGATTACGGCTACTACTACCGAAGATAAGCAAGCGTTGATCGAGTCACGGAGCAAGGGTTGTACGGAAATATGTATTGTCTTGAAGCGTTAATTTAATGTGGTTATTGTAAATCCCTTTTGTATATGTTTATCATTTGTTTTTGAGCCTTTAAGTAAGTAATGTGTCTAAATAAGAAAGAAATTTTTGGGCTCGTATTTTCTGTTGTGTCATATTTAAGTTCTTACAAGTTGGTCTTACAGGGAATCGTTGATTATACGAACGGGTTATGCCCGAATTTTGTAAATAATAATACTTATTTTGGAGTAAGAAATGTGGGCGTTACAATTAAGGATTTCTCAAAAATCGCTAGGCCCATGACCTGTTTGTTTGAGAAAGACGCTCCGTTTATCTTTGGAGATGACTGGTTGAGGGCTTTTGACCTTCTCAAGCAGAAGTTGATTGAGGCCCCTATTTTGGTTGCACCTGACTGGAGTATGCCATTCGAAATTATGTGTGACGCGAGCGATTTCGTTATAGGGGCCGTTTTAGGATAGAAGAAAGAAAAGCACTTTCACCCGATCTATTATGCGAGCAAGACTCTTCATGACGCTCAGGAGAACTACACTACGACTGAAAAAGAGCTCTTGGCGGTTGTTTTCGCATTTGACAAATTTAGATCGTATTTGGTGCTTTCGAAAACAATTGTGTATACTGATCACGCAGCCATCAGATATCTCTTCAGCAAACAGGACGCTAAACCGCGTCTAATCAGATGGATCTTATTGCTGCAGGAGTTTGATATCGAAATTCAAGATAAAAAGGGTGCGTTGAATGTAGCGGTTGACCATCTATCTCGGTTGGAGCATGGAGACATCAAGGACACGCGTTGGGATTCAATCAATGGCATTTTCCCACATGATTCGTTGATGAGTGTTGAGATATGCGATAAGTCACCTTGTTTCGCCGACTTTGTGAACTATCTTACTTGCGGGATTCTGATTAAAGGGTTGACTCACCAACAAAAGAGAAAATTCTTTTCGGATGTCAAGCACTACATTTGGGACGACCCTTTCTTATTTAGGGTTGGTGCTGATCAGGTGATCAGAAGATGCGTTTCAGGAAAAGAGGCGACCGATATTCTGCGCCATTGTCACGAGGGACCTACCGGAGGCCACCATGGAGCCAATTTCACCGCCAAGAAGGTGCTGGATTCCGGGTTTTATTGGTCGACTATATTTCATGATGCGCAGAGTTGGGTTAGAGCGTGCGATGCCTGCCAGAGGGTGGCAAATATATCGGCACGTGATGAAATGCCTCAGAACTGGATTCAAGTTTGTGAAGTCTTCGACATTTGGGGGATAGACTTCATGGGACCATTTCCCCCCTCACGAGGAAATAAGTACATCTTGGTAGCGTTTGATTATGTCTAAAAGTGGGCGGAGGCACAAGCCTTACCCACCAATGATGCCAGGGTGGTCGTGAGATTTTTGAAAAGTTTGTTCACCCGGTTTGGTGCACCGAAGGCGCTTTTCAGTGACAGAGGGACTCATTTCTGCAATACACAGCTTGAGAAAGCTTTGTTCCACTACGGTGTGCATCACTGATTATCCATGCCCTATCATCCACAGACAAGTGGGAAGTTGGAGGTCACAAACCGAGGGCTAAAACGAATCCTTGAGCGGTCAGTAGGTGCAAACCGCAAGGAGTGGTCGGACAAACTAGACGAGGCGTTGTGGGCTTTCCGTACGGCTTACAAGACCCCTATTGGGACTACACCCTTTAGGCTTGTTTACGGGAAAGCGTGTCATTTACCTGTGGTGTTGGAGCATAAGGCGATGTGGGCTCTAAAAACCGCAAATCTGGACTTAAAAACCGGAGGTGAAGCCCGGTTTCTTTAGATTCATGAATTGGAGGAGCTACGACAACACGCTTATGAGAGCTCCGTCTTATACAAAGAGCGCACCAAGAGATTTCATGACAAACGCTTGAAGGACCATAAACAATTCCAAGCGGGCGATCTTGTTCTTCTCTACAACTCGAGGTTGCGTTTATTTCCGGGAAAATTACATTCACGTTGGACAGGACCATACACGGTAAAAGAGATATTTCCATATGGGACTGTTGCAATAGAGAACGCGGACGGCGTTATTTTCAAGGTAAATGGTCATCGTTTGAAGCTTTACGTTGCCGGGACGATCGAGTCGGCGGTGGAGGTTATCGAACTCCACACCCCGCACATATCATAAGTGTGGGGAGGAGAGTCTACGCTACTGACTCGAGGATTAAAAATGTAGCAAGAGCGTCTTTGGCGCTTTAGGGGTAAAATCGTCTTTTTTGTGTTTTTGTCGTTTTTACGTAATTTAGGTGTGTTTTGTAGATTTTGTAAGTTTGTAGAGTTTTTAAACGTGCCGAGCGTAGGGTCTATGTGGGAATAATGTTAGATCAGTTTGCGGATGGTAAAAATGGCGAAAAAAGGCGAATACGGCTGCTGAAACTGCATTCAGCTGAAAACAGACAAGTCTGCAGATGTGGCACGACCGTGCCACAGACGGAACGCCAGTACGGTTGCGGGTCAGCCGCACCTCGAGTCGCACCCCCAGTGTTGTGCTGAGGTCAACGTGCCATGTTTGGTCAAAGTCGGCGACGCACGACCGTGCGAATGGCTAAGGGCATTTTTGTCATTTGTGCAGTATAAAAACCCTTATCTGCAGCCCCCATTCTCATTCGCGAAAAACCTACTGCACCAGCTGTTCCAAACCGAAATTTTCTCCAAATCGCACCATTTTTTCACACGGTTTCTCAGATCCTTTCGCACTGTATGTTCTTTCTCTTCGATTTTCTGTTTCATCCACGTTCTAGGTTAGATTCGTTGGATTTCTTCAAGGCTTTTTAGGGTTCCCTTTATAAACACAAGCGAAACCCTAGCCCTTGCAAGAATCATATGTCTCGTTAACATCCGGTCGGATTTCCACCCCCTGTCTGCCAAAAATTTGTTAAATTTCAGAAAAATCAGGCTGTTTAGAGTCAGGGGTTCGGATTCTGCAGAAAACGGGTCGCACGGTCGTTCCTCAGGGGGAACGGTCGTTCAGTTCCGGCTGTTCTCGATGATTTACTGTGGTCTCGGTGATGCACGGTGGTGCCATTGACTGCACGCCGTGCAGTTACGACATAAGCCAACCACCGTTGCTGAGTCTCGGATACGCACGACCGTGCGGCTGGTCGCACGTCCGTGCCAATCGCCCAGATCAGCGAGACAGTAGCTTCATAACTGTGTGTTTGGCTGTTTTTGTTTGAAATTTTTCCTGCTCCTATTGTTCTTACGAATATTCCTCATACAGATGGATCATCCGTTCCTCCAATTCAACGAAAATGACGAGTGGGAAAGTCTTTGCATCCCAAAACTTCACGCATTGTGGCAAAGACGGGGCCGGTTTGGCATTCGTAGAAGATTAGACTGGGATGTAATGACCGAATTAAATCAACGCGACCGTCTCGAAAACATGTTAACAATTCCGCTTGCACGTTTGGTCGCCATCGACGGCCCGATCTATCGAGAGCTTACGCTTGAATTCTTCGCTACCTACTATTACGACAAGCCAAGAGCGCATAAAGTTCCAAACTTCCGCTACAAGAATAGGATAAATTTCAGATTAGGCGGTCGTTGGCATAATTGGACAGTGAAGAAGGTTGGATTCCGAGTTCTTTACAGATCAGTTCACCTTCCCCAGCAAAGAAGCGCAGGGCGAGTTTTGGGCGCAAATTGCAGTTGGAGACCCATATGATCCTCGGATGTCAAAGGCTTCAAGGTTACGAGACCCTTTGCATAGAGTCATGCAACACATCTTCAGCCATACCATAGCTGGGCGCATGGACAGTTTGGGAAACTGTCCAACACCGGATCTTATATTTCTTTATGCGCTAGAGGAGGGGGTACACATCAACCTCGCCGCGCGGATGGCGGAGTACTTTGTGAATAGTTCGGGAAGAACCAACAGCAGTCAAATACATGGTGGTCAGTATGTGACCGAGATCGCTTACAACTTGGGTATAATGACTGATGAGGTGGTTCAGGGTCTTACTTTGGTGACCGAAGGTATGTATGTTGACATCTGCTCCTTGAAAGTGATGGGGCTTATTGCAGAGACAGATCACGGGGATAGGTTGAAGGGATTCGACAACGAGGTCTGGGACCCGTTTCCTCCACTCCCAGGAGAGGATGAGGATGAGGAGATGGGAGAGCAGCACGAGCAGCATCAGGAGCCACCACACACACCACCACATTCACCACAGCAGCACCACTCACCGCAGTATCAGCACTAGCCCCCCGGCATCCCTTCGTATCCGGAGTTCTATGGCCAGTTTCAGCAGATGCATGTCAGTCACGAGCATCAGCGGGCCAGTTTAGAGCAGCTGCATGTTACTCACGAGCAGCAGCGGGCCAGTTTAGAGCGGCTGCATGTTAGTCAGGAGCAGCTGCGGGCAAACCAGGAGGCGATTAGGATGAACCAAGACTTCATGCGCCCGGAGGTGCAGGCCGGGTTTTCATACCTTTTGGGGGTCTTCACAATGCATTCCCTAACTACTTTGCGGAGCCCCCACAGTTCCCATTCGGGAACCCATTCAGTTATTGTTAGTGCAATACGTCTATTGACTTCGTCTTGAATCATGTAATAGGATAGGTTAGGATTATCACTGTCCGAGTTGCAAGAAACTGTTATTAGAAAGTTTAGAAGGCTAATAGATTGAACATGCATGATAGCTTGAACATGCATGATAGCTTAAACATGCATGATAGCTTGAACAGGCCTGGTCGCTTGAACATGCCATGTCCATTTCAAGCTAACTACACACACTATATATAGGGCACTTATTGATTTCATTTGGTATGCTTCAGGATTTGTAACGAAGTGCTGCCGAAATCTGTTCAGGTTGTAATTAGTGTTATAATCAATCAAAGTGACAGATTTATTAGTATCAAGCTGTTTCCACGTCCGTTTCACTGATTCCGCCTTTGAACCGGATATAAAGCTCTTCTGAACGACTCAGTCGGGTCCTACAACGATCCTACAAGTGGTATCAGAGCTCAAGAAGAAGAGTTTAGCTTGATATCATCTATTTTCTGATTTCTACACCTTCTTTTTTCAATCTGAACAAGATTTCACTGTCCGAATTGGTTCAAATTTTCACAGTGCACTCGGAATTGGACATAGACAAACCCTTGAAAGTTTTATGATCAAATTCGGACTAAAAATGACAAAAACAGGCCTAAAACTTGTGTTCGCTTGAACGGATATAGCCTGTTAGCTTGAAAATATAGTTGTGTTCGCTTCAAATTGCCTGTTCGCTTGAAAATATAGTTGTGTTCGCTTCAAACAACCTGTTAGCTTGAAACCGTCTGACCGCTTGAAACTGTCTGACTGCTTGAAACCGTCTGACCGCTTGAAACCGTCTGACAGCTTGAAACCGTCGACCGCTTGAAACTGTCTGACCGCTTGAAACCGTCTGACAGCTTGAAACCGTCGACTGCTTGCAACCGTCTGACCGCTTGAAACGACACACAACTTGAAAAAGACTGTCCGCTTGAGTTTACATGTGATAACGATTGAATATCAATCTACTGTTCGCTTGAAAACATCGCTTGAAAGTGTTTCGTTTGAAACTGGTTTTCGTTTGAAAGTGTCTAAAAGTTTGAAAGTGGTGATTCAAAGAGATATAATCATGGCTAAAATGTTTGATGAACAGGAAAACAAGAATCTTGAAAATTTAAATGTTTGGACTTCTGAATCTTGGATTGATAAGAGAAATAAGAAGGATGTTTGGATTAAAAGATTTGAAAATTTCTGGTGCATGAAACATGAATCATTGGAGAAGTTGGATAAACGATTTGATGAGTTGATTGATAAGTTAGATAGATATGAGATAAGGTTTTCAAATGTTGAAAAAATTTCAAAATTTGCTGATGCATTACCTTTAGAATGGGATGAATTTTTGACTGAACTAAAAAGGGATGCTAGTTTCTCAAAGTTTTATTTAAGAGAATTCATCAATAAGCTTAGATCACATAAGTTTGATAAAGAAAAAAAGAAAAGAAGAGTTGATGAATGAAATGAAAAGGGACTTAGAAAAGATAAATTTGGATGTGATCATTGAAATGAGAAAAAGATTCTCTGTATGTCTTGCTGCAAAAAATGTCATGAAATATGATATTAAGAGAGGTTGTTTTATTGATGAATATGCAAACCCTCTTGATTTTGTTAAAATTTTTTGTGCAGGAACATTCAAGATTGAAACTAAGAAAGAAGCACATGCTGGAAAGATGAACGAAAAATGCTCAAAATGTGAGGAATCTAGAGCAGACAATGTAAAATTTTTTAAAGATATGGAGAATTTGACATTGGAAAACAAAGCTTTGAAAGCTGAAAAGAAAGTTGATGATGAACAGATTTTGGAGTTGCGCTTGAACTGCGAAAAACTAAAATCTGAAAATGACAAACTTTTGAAGAATATTGAGAGTTTGTCATTAGAAAACAAAAATTTTTAAAAATTAGAAAATGAAAAATTAAAATTTGAAAAAGATTTTCAAAGTCAAATGAAGATTTTAGAAGATGAGAAATCTGCTATTTTTAAAAATAATCTTGAAAAACAGATTGAAATAAACTCTCATCTTCAGAAAATCATTCGGCTTGAAAATGAAACTGAAAAAGCTCGGATTAAAATCAAAGAGCTTGAAGAGAAATTGAAAGGTTTGGAGACTGTTAGTGCACTATGTCTATTGACTGCGTCTTGTATCATGTAATAGAATAATTTAGCTTGAAAGTGATGATTTAGCTTGAAGGTGTCACATGTCATTTCAAGGGAAATCATGATTTAGCTTGAACTTGTTCAAGGGAAATCATGATTTAGCTTGAACAGTTTCAAGCTAAACCTCAACACTATATATAGGCTTCAAGCTAAATCAAGATTTAGCTTGAAGAACACTTTTACATTTGACTTTTGAAGAGCTCTAGTTCTAGAGAGAGAAACTAGAGAGAGAAAGTTGTCAAGTGATTCAAGGTTCTTTGTACGTTTCAGATATATCAATCGAATCACAATTATATTACATCTTGTGTGTTTCGATCTCGATAGTTCACGGATTCCGCACGTAGAACTTTCGTTTCGCAATCGTATCGGAGTCAAACCGGTCCTAACAAGTGGTATCAGAGCAGGAATTCGATTGCTTTGATCAAACAACAAGATTCGTACCAGATTTCAAAGTTTTCAGATCTGAATCGCATCATTTCTTCTTCATCTACTATTTCTTTCACGTTTTTGATGGATTTTCGACAAATTGAACGGGTTTTACTGGTCCGAATCGGATGATATTTTAGTATGATGTGCGAAAATAGTTGATAAACAACCCTACCAAGTTTCAGACTCAAATTCCTTGTCGTTTAGGAGAAATCTGAATTTTTGTGTTCAAATCCGTAACATTCAGCTGGATTTCGCTTGAAACAGGAAGATTTCGCTTGAGATAGTACCTGATATCATGGTTTCGCTTGAAAAATCCAGTATATTTCGCTTCAAAATGCTATTGAAGTGATTTCGCTTGAAGACATTACATCTGATTTCGCTTCAAGACATAACATCTGATTTCGCTTCAAGACATATCATCTGATTTCGCTTCAAGATATAACATTTGATTTCGCTTCAAAACATCATCTAGTGATTTCGCTTGAGTTTACTAGTTCGATTGAAAAGTGGAATTGTGTCAGATCATTTCACGTCAACAGTGTATCAATCTATTTCAAGATATTATTGTGTATACTGATTGTTTGTTTGTTTGTTTGCAGGTGATTTGAGGTGATTTACACGGCACAAATACCAAGAATTCAAAATGTTTGATGAACTGGAAAACTCTAAATTTGAAAGAATGAACAATTGGACTTGTTGTTCTTCTTCTGAGAAAAAGGAGATTTTGGTTGAAAGATTTGAATATTTCATGTGTCGAAAGGATGAAACGTTGGATGAGTTGGAAATACGGTTTAAAAATTTAATGGACAGTTTGAGAAACAATAATATTAGAATATCAAATGATGAACAGATATCGAAATTGGCAAATGCATTACCTGCTAAATGGGATAAATTTTTGGTTGAGCTAAAAATGGAAGATTTTTTTCAAGAACTTTATCCAACACAATTCTTTAATGAGGTTAATGGAGAGTTTCGTAATGAAAATAGGAAAAAGAAGGAAATTTTGACCGAAATGGAAAAGAATCTACAAAAATTGGAATTGGATGTAATTACGGAAATTGATAATAGAATTCGTGTGTGTCTTGCAACAAAGAGTATTCTAAAATATGATATGAAAAGGAAATGTTATATTGATGAAAGTATGAATCCTTTTGATTTCGTTAAACTCTTTTGTGCAGGAACATATAAGATGGAAACAAAGGATATTCCAAAGAACAAAGAATCTTTGAAGCTTGGATCTTCAAGTTCAGAATCAGTGTGCTCTAAATGTGACAACTTTAAGGCTGAAAATGACAAACTTTTGAGTGAAGCAGAAAGTTTGACATTGGAAGTCAAGAAGTTGAGAGATGAGAAGCAAGCTGATGATAACCAGATTCTTATGTTGCAGGGAATTTGTGAAAATTTGAAGTCTGAAAATGTTAAACTGCTTAGTGATGTGAACAGTTTGACAGCAGAAAACAAAATTTTAAAAGAAAAAATTGAAAATTTTGAACATGAAAAATTAAAATTTGAAAATGATTTCAAAAGTCAGTTAAAGATTTTAGAAGATGAGAGAGATGTTTTTGGTAAAAGTAATCTTGAAAAACAAATTGAAATCAATTCTCATCTTGCTAAAATCATTCAGCTTGAAAAAGAAGCTGAAAAAGCTCGGATGAAAATCAAAGAGCTTGAAGTGAAATTGACAGGTTTTGTGACTTCTACATCACATGTTTGTTCAAAACCAATCAATTTCAAAATTGAAAATGTCAAAATTGAAGATTGTGATGAAATATCTGATGATGAAAAAGAAAGGAATAGAAAAATAGTTTTAGATTTACAAGAAAAATTTCAAAATACTGTTCTGCAATCTACTGAAACAGGTGAATGTTCTAAACAAAAACCTGCTAAGAAGAATGCAGAACAGAAAAAAAAAGACAGAAATTTGAAAAATTCTAAAATTGAAATTAAAAGCTCATCAGATAAATCATCCAATCATTATCAAAAATCACAAAAAGTTAAAAATGAAAACTCACAAAATGTTGGTAATAAGTGGTGCAGGTTTGACCACAGTGCTAAAAAGACAAATCCAACATTGAAGAGGAGAAATGACTATAACCAAGCCAAACAATGTTATGATCTGAAGGTTTGGACTGATCAAAGTGGATGGTACGATAACAGAGTGTGTTACACCTGTGGTGTGAGAGGACACATTGCTGTTAACTGCCAGAATTGGAGTTATGAAACAAGAAGATGCTACAATTGCCATATAAAAGGTCATATTGCCAGAGATTGCCCAAGGAGATCGATGGGAAGATCGAGGGTTGAATCTCAAAGAACGGTAAAGAAGCCAGTCAACGTCAAGCCCAATGAACAGAAGGTTCTAAAACCTAAAGTTCAGGATCAGACAATTCAACAAAAGAAAGTAAAGCTTTCACAAGGGCAGAGAGACAGACTGAGGAAAAAGAGGAAGAAGGCGAGAGAATATTTTGAGAAAATTTTGTCTTCAGGTTCACCGTTTGGTTCGAATAAAAGTTCTGATGAATCGATTCATTCGACTGCAAAGCCAAGCAAATCGAATTCTTCAGATACAAATCTGAGGACAAAAGAGGAAAAGGAAAAGAAGAAAATGGTCGGCGATGAATCTGATGTTTCAAAGTCAGACAAGCCACCATCAGGCGATGAATCTGACTCATCTAAGTCAGATAAGCCAAGATCGTGCAATGAATCTGATTCCACAAAATCAGAGGAGCCACAAGTTGAGGTAAAGAAGGAAGAAATTGTTCTTTTGATGAATGATGAAAAATTTCCTCCATTACAAGCCACAAACACAAAATCAAAAGGTGTTGATGCTGGAAAAATGTTTAATAGCAATGTTAAACATATTTTTAGTAAGATGGTTGATGGTAAGGAAAAAGGAGTGAAAGAGTTTTATGAAGAAAAGAGAAAAGCTCAAAATACACCCAAGGACAGTCAGGCTTGGGTGAAACTTTTCAAATAGAAAAATCTGACTTGCCGGAGCTTCCAGGTTGGTAAGTGTGAAGTAGGTATCGGCATCATTCTTGAGAAATTCACAGGATGGTAACTGTGATATTTCGTCTTACAAGTGGTCAATCAAGGACATTAAGTTGTACTTGATTTTCTACAAGAGATAGTAGTATTTGTTCTTATATTGTTAAAATCTGTACAAAATGATTAAAAGAGAACAAGGTGATGAGATGACCCCAAACTCATATGTGATGGGTAAACAAACTAATTTTTCCGGAAAAACCATTCTGATTAAAACAAACTTAAGTGTTTTGAAATCATTATGGGAAAATAGTTTGTTGTAAGGGGAGTGTTGATTGAATATGCCGAAACCCTCACGGCTGAACAAACATGATTACTTTCATCAGATTGAAAAACGGTTTTCAAACTGTTAAGATCAATGGGTTGTAAATCATGGGGGTATGTTATATTTTCTGCAAAACAGAGCATGAGATGCAGAAAATGGATGGCGAGACAAAGCTATCAGTGTTGGTTGTCAAATTTTCTTTATATGATTTTGCATTTTAGGGGGAGTAATATTGTTAGAAAATACAAAAACATTTGAAAATTTGAAAAAGCCAAAAACATACATTTGAAAATTTGAAAAAGCCAAAAACATGATAAAATTAAAAAATTTGAGTTTTTGCGTAAAAAGAGGAAATGATAGTACATCAGTAGACGGTTACAGTATGCTAAAGAATTGGAAAGTTTAATTGTGTTAAACGATCTCACCGTGGATGTGTCGGTAGATTTTTATACATTTAGTAAACTTTTTCGGGATATAAACCTAAATTCAAACTTGCTTATTTTGTGGGGAACACTACTTGGATATATAGGTAACCCCTGAAATCTCGTTTGAAAGGTCTCTTAATCTGATATACTAGGTCTTTATACTCTATGATATCTGGGGTATTATTCCGGGACTTTTGCTGAACGGTAGTTCTGACCTAGTCCCTGGCTAATACTTACTTAAATGCTTGAAACATAGCATTACACCCTCAGCATGCTGAAACAATAAAATTGATATATGCTGCTGTTGTAAGCAAAAAGATCCTCTAAAGGGGACATACCTTAAAGTCGAAGCTGATATCTCTCTGCGTATACGGAAGTATCGATCTGAGATCCCTTGGCCCTCGCATACCTAATTTATATACAGATATCATTGTAGTATACTCACCTGTAAGACTGATTATTGGGATTCTGGATACGGGAGTATATTCAAGAGGTGGGACACATGAATGAGTTTAAGTTCTTCAAACACCTAATTCGTATCCTGTATGAGTTGAAATTTTGTATGAAAATTTAAGTGGATCAGTATATCGACAATCTAAGTGAATTGTTTAATGCATAATGTGATTTTAAGCTCAACGGTACTTGTGACTTGTCAAAAACTGATATGATCCTCTGACGCATACTCAAACAAAAATATTGTCTGTAAATATGTTTGTACATATTTCGTTATTGCTTTATATTTTCAGAAAATACAAAAAGATTTTGATTTCTGCTTTATTTTCGACAACCGATATCTGAGTGCTGAGTTTCAAAATCTAAGTATGTTGATTGTGTTTCTGAAAATAAAACAAGTTCATTAAATTGAAACTTGATTTAAAATCAAAAATTTCAAAAACAGTTTGTGATATCTCCAAGGTCATTAGCTTGAACTTGGATGATTAACTGTGAGGGAGTTGGATTCTTTAATACTGCTTAATCTATACAGTTTGTTGATAGGGGAAGTGGATTAGAGAATTTGATTGGAATTGCCAGGTTACGATTCCTGGATAGTCTAAAATGTTGTTACTTATGAATGTATGAGTAATTGCAGGAAAAAGTCCAGATTACGATCCCGGAAGCTGAGTCTAAGGGGGAGTCTGAAGACGAGCTCAAAGCAAGGGGGAGCTTGTATACGGAAAGCAAGGTGTCAATCCCAAAGCACGGAAGCTTTATGAAAGGGGGAGCCTGCAGCTGATAGAAGAAAAGAGAGTGATGGATGCGTACAATGTTACAATCTGAATGAAAGAAAAGGCAGAATGATCAAGACTGAAGAAGGTGATTATAACAGAGATTAGTCACTGAAGACTTCGTCAATATCCAAGGGGGAGTCTGTTAGTGCACTATGTCTATTGACTGCGTCTTGTATCATGTAATAGAATAATTTAGCTTGAAAGTGATGATTTAGCTTGAAGGTGTCACATGTCATTTCAAGGGAAATCATGATTTAGCTTGAACTTGTTCAAGGGAAATCATGATTTAGCTTGAACAGTTTCAAGCTAAACCTCAACACTATATATAGGCTTCAAGCTAAATCAAGATTTAGCTTGAAGAACACTTTTACATTTGACTTTTGAAGAGCTCTAGTTCTAGAGAGAGAAACTAGAGAGAGAAAGTTGTCAAGTGATTCAAGGTTCTTTGTACGTTTCAGATATATCAATCGAATCACAATTATATTACATCTTGTGTGTTTCAATCTCGATAGTTCACGGATTCCGCACGTAGAACTTTCGTTTCACAATCGTATCGGAGTCAAACCGGTCCTAACAGAGACTTTGTCATCAACACCAGATTATCCATGTCCAAAACCGATCAATTTTGTTCCAATAAGTGACAATGTCACAAATTTTGACAAAGTCAAAATTGAAGATTGTGATGACAAAGCTGATGATGAAAAAGAAAAAGAAAAGAAAAGAAAAATATTTTTAGATTTACAAGAAAAATTTAAAAATACTGTTTTGCAATCTAGTGAAACAGGTGAATGTTCTAAGCAAAAACCTGTTAAGAAGAGTGTAGAACAGAAACAAAAAGTTAAAAATTCGAAAAATTTTAAAAATAAAAGCTCATCAGTTCAGTCATCCAATTATTATTAAAAATCACAAAAATTTGTAAATGAAAACTCACAAAATGTTGGTAATAAGTGGTGCAGGTTTGACCACAGTGCTCAAAAGACAAATCCAGCATTGAAGAGGAGAAATGATTATCACCAAGCCAAACAATGTTATGATCTGAAGGTTTGGACTAACAGAAGTGGATGGTACGATATCAGAGTGTGCTATATCTGTGGTGTTAGAGGACACATTGCTGTTAACTACCAGAATTGGAATTTTGAAACACGAAGATGCTATAATTGCCATATCAGAGGACATATTGCCAGAGATTGCCCAAGGAGATCGATGGGAAGATCAAGGGTTGAATCTTAGAGAACGGTGAAGAAACCAGTCAATGTCAAGCCCAAAGAACAGAAGGTTCTAGAACAGAAAGTGAAACTTTCGCAGGGGCAAAAAGACAGACTGAGGAAAATGAGGAAGAAGGCTAGAGAGTATTTGGAGAAGATTTTGTCTTCAGGTTCACCAGTTGGTTCGAATAAAAGTTCTGATGAATCAATTCACTTGACGGCAAAGTCAAGTAAATCGAATTCTTCAGATGCAAATCTGAGGACAAACAAGAAGAAAAAGAAAGTTATTGGCGATGAATCTGGCTCATCTAAGTCAGACAAGCCAAGTTCGGGCAATGAATCTGATTCCACAAAATCAGATGAGCCACACGTTGAGATTAAAAAGGAAGAAACAATTCCTTTAATGAATGATGAGAAATTTCCACCATTACGAGCTGAAAACCTAAAATCAAAAGGTGTTGATGCTGAAAAAATGTTTAATAGCAATGTTAAACATATTTTTAGTAAGATGGCTGATGGTAAGGAAAAGGGAGTAAAAGAATTTTATGAAGAAAATAGAAAAGCTCAAAATACACCCAAGGACAGTCAGGCTTGGGTGAAACTTTTCAAATAGAAAAATCTGACTTGCCGGAGCTTCCAGGTTGGTAAGTGTGAAGCAGGTATCGGCATCATTCTTGAGAAATTCACAGGATGGTAACTGTGATATTTCGTCTTACAAGTGGTTAATCAAGGACATTAAGTTGTACTTGATTTTCTACAAGTGATAGTGGTGTTTGACCTAATAATTTTAAATTTCCAAAATGGTTAAAAGAGAACAAGGTGATGAGATGACCCCGAACCCACAAGTGATGGGTAAACAAACTAATTTTTCCGAAAAAACCATTCTGATTAAAACAAACTTAAGTGTTTTGAAATCATTATGGGAAAATAGTTTGTTGTAAGGGGGAGTTCTGATTGAATACGCCGAAACCCTCACGGCTGAACAAACATGATTACTTTCACAAGATTGAAAAACGGTTTTCAAACTGTCGAAAATCAATGGGTTGTAAATCATGGGGGTACTTTATATTAGATTTTCTGCAAATCAGAGCATTTTTAGCAGAAAATGGATGGTGAGACAAAGCTATCAGTATTGGTTGTCAAATTTTCTTTAATTGATTTTGCATTTTAGGGGGAGTAATATTGTTAGAAAATACAAAAACATTTGAAAATTTGAAAAAGCCAAAAACATGATAAAATTAAAAATTGAGTTTTTGTGTAAAAAGAGGAAATGATAGTACATCAGTAGACAGTTACAGTATGCTAAAGAATTGAAAAGTTAAAATGTGTTAAACGATCTCACCGTGGATGTGTCGGTAGATTTTTATACATTTAGTAAACTTTTTCAGGATATAAACCTAAATTCAAACTTGCTTATTTCGTGGGGAACACTACTTGGATATATAGGTAACCCCTGAAATCTCGTTTGAGGGACCCCTCTTTCTGAGATACTAGGTCTTTATGCTTAGTGATATCTGGGGTATTATCCCGGGACTTCTGATTTTGCGGAAGCAATGGCCTAGTCCCTGGAGAATACTTTCTGCTTGCTTGAAACATAGCGCAGCCCTCAGCAAATTGATGAAACAATAAAATTGATAGTCATTGCTGTTGTAATACAAAAGATCCTCTAAAGGGGACACACCGAAAAGTCGAGCCGTCATCTCTCTGCTGAACGGAGTTCTGACCTGAGCTCTCACGCTTTTCGTACTATAATTTATTCCCCTTACAGATATCATTTAGGTATACTCACCTGTAGGACTGAATATTGGGATCTGGATACGGGAGTATATTCAAGAGGTGGGACACATGAATGAGTTTAAGTCTTTAAAACATATAATTCGTATCCTGAATCAGTTGAAATTTGTATGAAAATTTAAGTGGATCAGTATATCGACAATCTAAGTGAATTGTTTAATTCTTAATGTGTATCTAAGCTCAACGGTACTTGTGACTTGTCAAAAACTGATATGATCCTCTGACGCATACTCAAACAAAAATATTGTCTGTAAATATGTTTGTACATATTTCTTTACTGCTTTATATTTTCAGAAAAATACAAAAAGATTTTTGATTCTGCTTTATTTTCGACAACTGATGTCTGAAATGCTGAGTTTCAAAATTTAAGTAAGCTGATTGTGTTTCTGAAAATAAAACAAGTTCATTAATTTGAAACTTGAATGAAAATTAAAAATCAAAAACAGTTTGTAATATCTCCAAGGTCATTAGTTTGGACTTGGATGATTTATTGTGAGGATTTTGGATACTGAACATTGCCATATCTGTAAAGATTGTTAATAAAGGGAGTGTTTTAGAGAAGATTGAATTGCCGGGTTACGATTCCTAGTAGTTTAAAATGTTGTTACTTATAAACGTATGAGTGATTGCAGATAGTCCAGATTACGATCCCGAGAGCAGAGTCTAAGGGGGAGTCTGAAGACAAGCTTGAAGCAAAGAGGAGCTTGTAGATGGATAGCTAGGTGTCGATCCCAAAGCACGGAAGCTTGACGAAAGGGGGAGCCTGAAGCTGATAGGAGAGAAAGATTGATGGATGCTTATAATGTTACAACTTGAATGAGAAGGCAGAATGATCAAGACTGAAGATGTGTCATACTGAAGACTAGACACTGAAGACTTCGTCAATATCCAAGGGGGAGTCTGTTAGTGCAATACGTCTATTGACTTCGTCTTGAATCATGTAATAGGATAGGTTAGGATTATCAGTGTCCGAGTTGCAAGAAACTGTTATTAGAAAGTTTAGAAGGCTAATAGCTTGAACATGCATGATAGCTTGAACATGCATGATAGCTTGAACAGGCCTGGTCGCTTGAACATGCCATGTCCATTTCAAGCTAACTACACACACTATATATAGGGCACTTGTTGATTTCATTTGGTACGCTTCAGGATTTGTAACGAAGTGCTGCCGAAATCTGTTCAGGTTGTAATTAGTGTTATAATCAATCAAAGTGACAGATTTATTAGTATCAAGTTGTTTCCACGTCCGTTTCATTGATTCCGCCTTTGAACCGGATATAAAGCTCTTCTGAACGACTCAGTCGGGTCCTACAACGATCCTACAATTATGGAGGGGCAGGCCCATCCGGCACGGGAGGAGATGCGGGTGACGATGACGAGGAGTAGCGGGAGTTGTGAGTTGGTGGTTATGATATTTTAGTAGTTTATTTATCGGGTGTTCATTTTGGTTACTATTTCAAACACTCGCGGCTATGTACTTTATTTTTCTGACACTCTAGTTTATTTGCTTTCTTCTATGTTTGGATATTTAGTACTTTTATTTATGTAAATTATGGTTTGTTTGCGTTTATATTGTCTATGCCTTCTGTTTTGCTTTGCTGTGCCTTGTGACATACTTACAGATTTTGGCTAGCAAGTCTTGGACCGGAGCACACCACAGATTCAGCTTTAAAGTCACGTTTCATCTAAATCATCTTCAGGGGAGTGTTATTCTTCTTTTTTTTCTCTATATTTTGGGTTTCGCATTGGGGACAATGCGAAGTTCAAGTGTGGGGAGGGGGTTTAACATGTTGACTTTGTTTGTCCTATAAAAAAACAGAAAATAAAACACCGTAAAATAGGGTGAAGTCGACAAAATTCGAGCAATTTTGAATGCTAAAATGTTGAAATCTCGTTGATGAGCTCGATATCGCAAAAGCCGCCTTTTTAAGGCGTTAGTATGTTTAGTTTTATTGTCTTACGCTAGTTAAACGCTATTACCGAGTTTTAACCATTTCGTCACTTTAAAATTCCCTTTCCATACCCTTCACCCAAGCCTAACGTTACAACCTGTAAAGACCTCTTGATTTACACTTTTTCGCATGTTAGTTGGTGGAGATAAGATCTTGTGACAATCTTATGATATTGCACGTTTCATTGACGAGGCATTGAGTGTTTGCACATACACATTTTAGGTATGTTTCACAAATAAAACCGAGTGTATGTGAACATTGTGAGGTGTTTGAAGATTAGCATGTTAAGTCAATTGAAAGTGAAGTCACGGCTTTTTGGTTATCTATACAGATATTTGCATATGCTTGTTTGGTTTGAATCAATTGATGTTGTCTTTCGAAAAAACGGCTAACCATATGTTTGTATTAGTAGATAGTTTGTAAATACTTGTTCTCGTTAGGATCTATCTTTCATTGCATTTTAGTTTTAGCTTGCTTGAGGACAAGCAAGGTTCACCAAAATACACATACTTTATTCCCCCATTTTACCCCCATTTTATGCGTTTTCGGCCGTAAAACCGTTAATCGGATACTTAATCAGGTATACTTTTGTTTACAGGCCTAAAACAGCATACCAAACAAGAAAATGATTAAAACGAGGACTTTCCGGGCAAAACGACAAAGCTACGGACTTTCTGTGAAGATTCTGATCTGGGCCATTGGCACGGTCATCCGACTCATGGCTCCACCGTGCGGTTCCGACAACTGAACCCTACCCAGCAATGCACGACAGTGCAATCCGGAGTGCAACGAGATCTCGGAGTTGAACGACCGTGCGGATGGACGCACCCCGTGCGGATCCGATATCTAGCACCAGCTCGGAGATGCACGCCAGTTCAGCTGCTCGTGCCACCCTAAGCCCGGAGATGCACGCTCGTGCCGCCTGTGGAACGGTCGTGCGAGTGCGAAGACCGGTCAAGATCTGATGATGTCACATGGTATGGTGAACAGTGATTTAAAAGTGAACGGTCGTGCACTTTATTGGCACGGCCGTGCGATCGGAAAATGTTATAAAAAACAAACAGAAACATTGTGTTCGGAGTTCTAAACATTTTGGGAGCTTCACAGGCGATTTTCAGGCTCCGGAGGCACTAGCTTTCACCCGGATTCAAGCCACATTGTGCCGTTTAGCTCCGTTATCTTCTGGATTCTTAATCTAGTGCTTGTTTATGGTTTGATTCGCTAATCTTTCCATAATTTTGTTAATGTTTCAAGCATTTAGATTAATGTTTTATGTATTATTGTAAGCCTTTGGCCAAAAACACTAGAATCCCTTGCTTAATTACAACCTCTAGTATCTTAATTATGTTTGTAATGACACTTTAAAGCATTTTCTATGTTAATCTTTGATGATTAGTTTGCAACCTTGTTTATTGATGTTGATTTCTTGATTATAGTTAATTATCTTGGATGATTAGTATATGGTTAGTTGAGATATTTGAAAGAAGATGCTTAATTAATCATGTATTAATAGACTTTAAACTTGGTTAACTAGTTTAGCTTGGTTAAAAATGTGTGCACCATGATACTAGAAATGGTTAGTGGTTTAATAAGAAGTAATTATTGTTAATCAAGAAGGCTTTCGTTCACGTAAGGACCTTAACGGGTTAAATGGTGTTGTTATGAATTCTTGCCATGAATTGTTAGCTTAGTTAGTAGTTTAGACCAAAATTGCTATATTGGAGAATTTATGTGCAAGATTTGTAAAATGAACTTGGTTGTGATTTAATCTAGTTTATGCTTGTCTCGGTGGTTGCATTGTGTTTATCGGTGTCACTTTCCTTGATTAAGTGAGGTTAGAAAACTCTTAACGGATGACTAAATTATCTTTAGGGGATTATCATAGACATTTATCAATTGCACGTTAAAGAACAATTTTAGGTGGTTAAAGTGTGCTTATCGTTTTAGCTTTCCGAATGATTGTCATGTTAGGATTCCCGAAAGGGATACTAATTGTCTTGAAAATGAAGAATTGATAAAATGTTTTAAGTGGCAAAACCGACTTAGTTCACATGCTTGGTGTTGGTCCCCTTTGGCGCCCCTGTTCGAATGGTGCGGAAATCTTCTCTCGTTGAGACGGGTGTTTGTGAAGTGTATAAATATATAAAGAGTAAAAAATATAGACAAAGAGAGCGATATATCTTCAATAATTAATTCTTATTAATTAAAGAAGAAGGGGTCGATCCGAGAATAAACTCGAATCTAAATGTCACCCCCTAGGCCAAACCAGGGGGTAAACTCTCATGAAAACTCTATGTTGAAATATTACAATTTCAAAGCACACATAATTCATATGAAGGAATTATGTATATATAGAGAATTTTCATATCATATCTCAAATGTGATTGGTTGATAGAAGTTGATATGTGTGCCCATCAGTGACTTATCTTCTTTTTAAATCAACTTGCTTCTTTTCTGATGACATCATCATTTGAGATATTTATACTTTCTGATGAAATGCTTTTCAAAAGAAAAGATTCATTTTGTTCTTTCTGATGATTTCTTTTCCAAAGGAAAATATTCTTTTTCTCTAAAAAAGGAAAAGATTCCTTTTTACCAGAATGTTTCTTTTTTTTTTCCATATGAATCTTTTCAAGCCTTTTTCATAGAAAATATTAATGTGTTAATAAGATTTATTATCTTATTAACACAATTCTTTGACCTTGTCTCTTGTATACTCCATAATGTCCCGCTGACATTTTGAAGTCTTGTAACCATGTCGAGATCTTTCATCAAAGAATTAGAAGCTCCAATATTTAGTGCTTCTGGGACGGTTCGTCGGTCGCTTCGTGTTGACGGAATTATTTCTAAGTAACTTAAACTATTTTTAACAACAAATATAATAAAGTTTCCTAACAGTCACCCCCTATTTGTTGTAAAAAAATACAAACAATGCATTTAGACTTAGAAATAATAAATAAACTTGCTGAAGATGTATTTTTCTTTTCCTCCTCGCACGTTATCATGTAGGCAATTTTCCTTTTTGGTGATATTCGTTGACAGTATCTTCATTGGCATGTAAGTTTATTTGGCAAATGTCCGACTTTTTATGGATGATCATCTGATTATATTTCTTTTGTCGTTATAATTCTTCACCTTGATTTATAATTCCACCTAAATGTAAGCATCATATCTTGTATCCCCAACAACTAGGATATAAGTATCTTCTATCCAAAATAGGATAAGCGTTTAGGCTGTCGATTGATGAGGCTTCAAAAAAATAACGAATCATGCAAGCTATAAAAAATGATCTTGAACCGTCGAATTTTTTTTTCGGATCAGAATTTCTGATAAATCTGATGAAATTTCTGATAAAACCGAAAAAAAAACTTCTTTTTTTTTTTTAAGCAGAAAATCTGACGAACGCATCAGAAATCATCAGAAAATCTGACGAATGTATCAGAAAAACTGATTTTTTTTAAGATGAGAGGGAATAAGTAGAGAAAAGAGATATTAATTACACATATTTTTCTGGTGAAAGTATAAGTACTTGTTCTTTTCTTCAAGGAATATTTTGTGAAAACTTTATAAAAGATAATAGTCATGAGAATGTTTTCTAAAGTTATACACAGTTTTTTTTTCTTTTAAATCTCTTTTTATCATTCCTTTACTAACCAGAATTTGGAGTTATTTCATTAAATAAGATACGAATAAACTTTCTCTTATCAGAAACTTTCTTTTTAGATGTCAAAATTTTTCTTTCTGATAAACTAAAGTTCATTTATCTTTGTTTAACTCCTTTTTTTGTGTTATTATATCCTTTTTCTACACCTCTCTTTTTTTTACTAGAAAAAAATACTAATAGAGATAGTAATAATAATAATAATAATAATAATAATAATAATAATAAAAGCAATAATAATGAAATAACAGAAAAAAAATAACTCTACTACATACTTTATTATTTTTGGATATGCAAAAAAAATTCTTTTTACCTTTAACAGATCAAGAATATACGTCTCTCTTACAGGAGCAAGGGATCTTGGAAATAATTTATCCTCACTGCTCTGATACCACTTGTTGGTCCCCTTTGGCGCCCCTGTTCGAATGGTGCGGAAATCTTCTCTCGTTGAGACGGGTGTTTGTGAAGTGTATAAATATATAAAGAGTAAAAAATATAGACAAAGAGAGCGATATATCTTCAATAATTAATTCTTATTAATTAAAGAAGAAGGGGTCGATCCGAGAATAAACTCGAATCTAAATGTCACCCCCTGGGCCAAACCAGAGATCTTTCATCAAAGAATTTAGAAGCTCCAATATTTAGTGCTTTTGGGACGGTTCGTCGGTCGCTTCGTGTTGACGGAATTATTTCTAAGTAACTTAAACTATTTTTTACAACAAATAGGGGGTGACTGTTAGGAAACTTTATTGTATTTGTTGTTAAAAATAGTTTAAGTTACTTAGAAATAATTCCGTCAACACGAAGCGACCGACGAACCGTCCCAGAAGCACTAAATATTGGAGCTTCTAAATTCTTTCATCAAAACTCGTTGACTTCATCTTGTTTCTCAGAATTTCTGATGATGTCATCAGATTTCTGATGATGTCATCAGATTTCTGATGATGTCATCATTTTTTTTCTTTCTTTCTTTCTTCTTTAAAAAAAATTTCTGATGATATATATATATCATTATGAGAAATATCTGAGGGAGACACACAAAGGGTTTCGATTGGACCTTTTAAAAAAAAAGAGACCCACATAGAGAAAAGGTGCAAGTTGGAAACTAGTGCTTATCTACAAAATCTTTGACGTCTCTAAGTATCTTTAAAAAGGATATACATTAAATTAGAGATAAATCAAAGGTTTTTCAAAAACGGTTGTTTTGTTAGACCCAGTACAGGCTCAAAACAACTTCTTTTCACGTAATATGGCAAGTGATTTCAGTAGATGTGAAAAAGATTTGCGGAAATGGAAATCAGACTTTCAAGAAACAAGACCTACAGAATTATCAAGTTTATATCACTTTGAAACAAAAATGGTTTACAAGGTGATTGTAAGATTATTATCTAATACAAACGAATCTTGAATTCTGTGGGGGAGAGAGCAATGGAGTTTAGATGTATGTGTGAATGCTAAGCTTCAAACTCACTTTGCTTCTCCTGGTTGAGCCTTCTATTTATAGACGACTTGTATGAATAAACAATAGTTTATTCATACAATAATTCCTGCAAAAAGTAGCCAATTGACATATTCATTGATTCCAACGTTCAAGTTGCCTTTTTCATCATGATATCATTTAATGTCAACTTGCTTCGGAAAGTGTGGCAGGACAGAGCCAATTTCAGATAAGTGGGTTATTTCATCAGAAATTCTGATAAACCACTTCATCAGAAATTCTGATGAACAAATCATCAGAAAATCCTTGATGATCAGAATCGTCAGATACTGATGATATTTCATCAGAAATATCATCAGATCCATCAGAAATGACCTCTTCTGATAATCCAATTCAGCTCTTGATCAACTTGTGATTCTTTGAAGTAGATGCTATGTATGCCGGTTGTCCCATCTGATCTTCTTTTTCTAGTTCGTGATCTTCAGGACTGTGATCTCTTCATAGATCCAGTTGATTGTGTTTTTCTTCAATACTTACAAATAAAGTTTCCTAACAGTTTCCCCCTAAGTATTGTAAGAAAATAAACTACCTCTATATCAAACATAAACAACTTTCTTTGAAAGAGAAATTCAAAAACAACTAAGTTCAGAAACATTTGAACATAGTCAAACCAACTAAAAATCAGACATTGATAAAATATTGTTCATAAACAGGAAATTTAATCTTATTAAATCGTTAGTTGATCTTCACTCCACTTCTGTATTTGTCTCCAGGTTTCAGCCTTTTTCTTGTAGTCAATTGCCATTTGAGTTTCTTTGTACATTTCTTTATACCATCCTCTTGCTTCCATCCAATTTTCAATGCACTCTTCAATTGTTTTTCTCAGCTTTTCATTGTTCTTTCCCTTCTTTTTGAGCTGCTCTTGTTTTTCATTCATGCAGTTTTTTATATATTTCAGAGTTTGATTTGAATACCTGCATATATCACTGATTCTGAACAGAGCTTTCTCTTTATTAGCATCTTTGAAGACTACACTCATTTCTGGTTGATCAAAGATTGCTCCAGTTCTTAATAGTTTAGAAGTAATTTCAGCTGGAATTGAAGTGTTCGGAGGTGGTATTAGCACTTTGTTGCTGTACTCAAAATTGATACATAGATCAAAGTCTGTCAGTGCATCCCTTTTGTATAACTTTGCTCCTGCACTTTTGAGACTTTCAAGGGCTCTTCTGATTATAACTGAATTACCTTTCATTTCATCAATGATATTCTTCATTTTGACTATTCCCAATGGGTGAATATCATCAGCCAGATTTGCATCAGTAACCTTTTGTTGACTGTTGTCTTTTCTGATCAAGGTATACTTATTTTGTGCTTCATTGCCTAGGATGCCTCCTCCAGTGGTCATTGTATCAATTCTTTCAATTGATATTATTGGATTGGTCATGTGTTTGTGTAAAATTACCCAACCTCCATTGTTTCTGTTTTCAACAATACCTTTGCTCATTGGAGAGAGTGGTCTCTTTGGGTTGTCTTCTGGACCTTTCCAATAGTAATTCTTTAGATGTTCTTCAGGGTACATAATAGTGTGTAAATCACCTTTTAGCACTTCCATTTCTCTGATGTTCCCTTCTGAATCTTCTATCATTTCTTTTCTTGGTCTTTTTGAGGAAGTTACTTCATGTTCCATTCTTCTCTTTTCTTTTGTATCCATTAGTATGCTCAACTATGTTTCTCCTGTGATGGTTGTAGAAACTGGTTGTACTGGAACATGATCTTTTGGTTGTACCCTTGATGTGTCTGGCTTTGAGACATTTGGTGGAGGACCCATGAGTATCTTCTGTTTATCTTGAGGTGGACGCATGGGTTGCTTCTGTTTTTGAGCTGTTGAGGTTTCTGTTGGTTTGGTTTGATCTTGTTGAACAATTTCTGGTTATTGTTGAGAAGTTTCTGATCTTCTTGCTTGTCTTTCTTGTGGAATTGGGACTTTCAGTTCATGAAGATCAGTATTTGCTAGTCTGGCAACATTATACTGCAATCTCTTAACTAACAGATGAACATTAGTAAGAGCTTGAGTATTTGTTTCCTCTTGTTTCTTCATTTTCTGTAACTCTTGATTTTCTTGATTTCTTTGTGCAGCTAATTCCATCAACAGTTTCTCAAAAGCCTCAGTCATACTGCTGTTGTTGGCTCTGAGGAACTGTATTTCTTCAAGAAGCTTCCCTGAACTTGAGCTTTCTCCTGCAGTTGCACCCTCAGCCATCTTTTTCTTGATATCATTCAGTTCCTTGATAGCTTTCTCAATTTCTGATGAGCTTTCTTTGTTTTCTGATGATTTTTGCAATTTGTTGAGAGTTGCAGTATTGTCTTCAGTTTGCTTCTGCACAGCTTTGACAGTTTCTGATAAAAACTTGATTTCTGACTTTTGATTTCTGATTTCTTCTAGTATTAGATCAAGTTTTTCTTCTGTTGTTGTTTTCACAGTAGCAGCTTCACCTTCAGGTTCTTTTTGAAATTGTTTAGGTGACATAGATTGATGTTCTTGGGAAATTGGAAAAACAATAGATGTTTTTCTTCTATCACCAGCAGAAAACACATTCTCTGCTGTTTTAAGGTTAAAATGATTGGACGAATCCAAATTCCTTATATCCTCACCAGAAGATTGAAACAAATTCAAGTTCTGGGTTTCCTCATATCCTTTAACCCTTTTAGGTTCTCCATGAGTTGTTGAGAAACTTTTTGTTTTCTCATCCAGGTTTCCTTGATCAGCAGGCTGATCTCCACCTGTTGTTACTACATTTTCCTCCTCAGAATCTAATTCAGAAAATGAGTCTTTTGTTTTACTCACATCTTGTTTTGAAGAAATAGTTTCTCTAAGTAAGATTTCATGTTTTCCTTGAATTGATTCATCAGAATCATTCTCAGAATCATAAAATATGTTTATTTTAGATTGTTGTGCACTTGTTTCTCCAATGTGTGAGGCTTCAGCATGATGTCCTTCAGCCACAGGATTCATATTTATGTCTTTATCAACAAGATGAGGATCAGATTCATCCTGCTGTTCCATTCTTGGTGTGCTAGACTCCTGTGCATCATGCTCCATAGGAAACACTTGTTCAAAAACACCTTTTCTTTCTGACTTTTTGTTCAACATTTTCAGGTATTCTGCTATGTATTGTGATTCTTCTGGTATCATACTCATCATTTTATCTGTCAGAGCAGGTACATCATAATCTGACTTCCAAGACCCTGCAGCATTCCAAGGTTTCATAATTTCTGTCTTCCACATATTTTCTGATGCTGGTAATGCCATGTTTCTTTTCAGAAAAGCATCAGAAATTATGATAGATAGAAATCTTGGAAAGGGTAGATGTGAATCTATTCTACCATCTTTGGTCAGAATTGATCTCCTGATCAGAATAAATATTTATGCTCCATAATCAATATTCAATCCATTAATTAGACTGAACATGATTGTTAGAATGTTCATATTTATCTGATCTGTACCTCCAATCTTTGACGATAGACACTTGTTCAGAATTTCCATTAAGACTTGCCCGAAGGCAGGTAGCTTGTTTCTCTTGAATTTATTGATTGTTGAAATCTTTGTTTTGTATCCCATTACAGCATCAAGTTGTGAAAACATCTCTTCTCTTTCTGGTGACTTTTCAAAGTTCTGATGTAAGGGTAGCTCCAAACATTCCCTTATCTTTTCTGGTGAAATTTTAATGAAGATATTTCCCCATACATGTGCTGTTAGCTCAGTTTGACTTGAGATTTTGAGAGGTTTTACAACTTGTTGTATGATTTCTTTTGGTACCTCTCTGGTCTTTGTAAGAGCTTGAGCTAACGGGCATCTTGTTAGAAATTCAATGAGAATTTGACACTTTATATCATATTCTTCGATGTTATCATTCATTGCTTCATTGTTGCTCTTTAATGGAAGAAATTCATCTTCAGTGATGAAAGGAACTGAGTGTTTAATTTGAGGTATGTTGATGTTGACAGCAGCCATTAAGAATTTGGGTTTTGTTTTTGGAAAAGGGTTTTAGGGTTTTGAATTTGAAGGTTGAAGATGAAAGACTCTGTTTTCGAATGAGGTATTAATAGGGTGTATCGACAGAGATTTTTGAGTGTTTGTCGTGGGTTGTTTGAGTTCAGGGTGATTAATGACACCTTTAAGATGTTTTAATCCTTTAAGGAAACAACCGTTTTTGAAAAACCTTTGATTTATCTCTAATTTAATGTATATCCTTTTTAAAGATACTTAGAGACATCAAAGATTTTGCAGATAAGCACTAGTTTCCAACTTGCACCTTTTCTCTATGTGGGACCCCTTTTTTTTTAAAAAAGGTCCAATCGAAACCCTTTGTGTGTCTCCCTCAGATATTTCTCATAATGATATATATATATCATCAGATTTTTTTTTTTGAGATGAGAGGGAATAAGTAGAGTTCTGAGATTTTACTTACATTGTAGTCTTGCAGTTCTGAACTACACGCCTTTGTTCTGATATACCAGAGGTATTTTGTTTTTATATAGCTTGTTCCAGTCCTCAGAAAAAAAAACTGAAAGAAACTTTTTCTTAAAAATTTGAATTTTCATAAATTCAATTAAATCTGATTAAAAGAAATGTTTTTATGATGATATGTTAAACTTTCTGGTTTTTCAAAACAAAAAATGATTTTCTGATTGGTTATCAGAATTTTCACAGTTTTCTGGTGAATGATCAGTTTTTCTGATTGATCATCAGATTTTGAGTTCTACTAACATCTGTCAGTATTCATGTGTAATCCACCAGATTTTCTTTGATTTTATCAGTCAAGTTGTGTTAGTTCCCCCGAGATCTATTTACCAATAGAAAAAAAAACATTTAAAACAAACCTGTTGTAAGAAAACATAAAACAAACATGTTTAAACGAAAACAAAACATAAAAACAAAGAAAACTACTCCTCCTCCTCTAACACATTGAACATGCACTTCACATATAACCAAAGACTGGTTACACGTCCGGTGTGATTCTTTGCCGGCGTCAAGGTGGCTTCACTAATGTTTTCTTGAAGTACCATCTCAGCTCTTGAGTAGCAGCTTCTCACTCCTCCAAAGTCCAGCTGACTAGTGATCACCTTGGTAACAAATCGAGGGTAAATCAGAAAGGGTTGTCGGTCGTGGATGTTTGCTTCTAGGTCTCTCATTAGAAACTTAGCATAGTTGAAAGGTTTTTCTTGTATCACAGCATGCACCACTTCCATTATCCTATTCGACAGCTCATTGAAGTGTCCAATTTTCTTGGAAAAGCAGACACTTAGCTGTTTTACCAAAAACTGGAAAGGTGGTATAAAACCAGACTTGCTAATGGCCCTTGACGAGTTAAGTGTGTGATAGCCCATTTCAGTCAAGGTTTGTTGCACATTTTCTTTTTCCGAAAGTCGGATTTCATGATCATCACCCAGTTTGAGGACTTTTCTGATTGTTTCTTCTTTTAGAGTAATTTTTACTCCCATGACCTCACTTTCAATCCACATGGAAGTACCACCAAAAATGATTTGAGAGTTCCACCAGAACTCTTGGTGAAGTTCTGGATATATGGTGACATGTGATGACACAGCAAAGCCTAGAGGACTTCGCATGATCATATTGTACACAAACCTGTAGTCCTCCCATGCAGGTCCTTCCAAGTTGGATCTTAATCTAAGATTGTGTAGTCTGTGAAACGGAAGAGGGAATTGAGTGGCTTTCATCAATTTTGGGCGACCCATTTTTTATAAGGAAAAATAATGTTGAAAGGCTTTTGAAGAGCTGGTTTTTGTTACAAATGTTCTTTTCAGGTTGTTAATATTTATAGGTGAAAGTGATGTTAACAGCCAACCTTTTTCTCTTCAATTAAGAAGATATCTATCCCAGTGAATGTAACAGTGAGTGTAACAGTGATTTTGACAGTCTATCAAGCCCCATGTGTGAGTAAGCATTTAATGACTAGGCATCTATTTTCATAGCTCCTAATGATTCTAGTGCCTACGTGTCACATTTAAGTTCCTTATGAAGAAATGACGTTGCATGCAAAAAATGAAATTCAATAAACTGAAAAGAAAATGAGACTTCATCAGTAAGCAAGTTACTTTTCCCCCTTTTTTTGTTTAAAAAAAAAACAAAACAAAACAAAAAAAAATACACGAAAATAAGTAATTACAATATGTGGAATGTGCATGAGGATGTATTTTTACAGATTATCCTGATGATTCAAACATAATTTCTGATTTTATATCAGGAATTCTGGTGCTTTTACCAGATATCCTGATAGTTCTTCAGAATATCTGATAAACTATCATTTATTGATAGTTCATCAGATTTTCTTGTGTTCCATCAGATTGATGGATTGTTTTATCAGAAACTAGTTGATTTGTTCTATGAATATCAGAATTTTGATTTTCAACAAGTTGGTCTTCAATTTGTGTTTTTGAGTTTTCTGAGAAATCTTCATCATTTAGATTAACCATGCCAAGTTTGCTGATTAAAAAATTGTGTCTCTTTTCATCAAGAGGTTTTGTAAAGATATCAGCAATTTGATTTTCAGTTGGAACAAAATACATTTCAATGTTACCTTTATCCACATGATCTTTTATGAAGTGGTATCTGACATCTATGTGTTTGGTTCTTGAGTGATGAACAGGATTTTCAGTAATTGCAATGGCACTCTTTGAGTCACATAGAATTGGAATTCTTGTCAGAGTTACTCCATAATCTTTCAGTTGAGTTTGCATCCACAACACTTGTGAACAGCAACTTGCTGCTGCTACATATTCTGATTCTGCTATTGATGTGGCAACACAGTTTTGTTTCTTGCTCGCCCAACATACCAATTTTTCTCCCAAAAGTTGACAGGCACCAGATGTGCTTTTCCTGTCAATTTTGCACCCTGCATAATCTGCATCTGTGTATGCAATTAATTCAAGGTTTGTATCCTTTGGATACCAGAGACCAATTTCTGATGTGCCTTTAAGATATTTAAAAACCCTTTTTAAAGCTTTCAGATGGGATTCTTTAGGATCACATTGATATCTGGACAGAAAACATGTTGCAAACATGATATCTGGTCTGCTTGCTGTTAAATAAAGCAGTGATCCTATCATCCCTCTATAGGTTTTAATATCAACACTGTTAGTGCAGTATGTCTATCGCCTTCGTCAATCTTAACCGTAGCAGAAATAGAAGAGATCTAGACTTTATGTTACATGTTGTAGTTAAAAAGGCAAGGTGGCATAATTGTAAATAAGGAGAGTCTCCTTATATCCTTGGCCTATAAATAGATGCCTTAGGGTTTAGATTTAGGACTTTTGCCACATTTGAGATTGGGAGCTTTCAAGGTTAGAGAGAGAAAGTAGAGAGAGAAAGTGGCAAACCGTGATTTCCGGAGCTTGTACACGTCATACGAATCTATTGAATCACGTTAAAATTGTATGTTCTTGTGTGTTCGGTCACGTACGTTCACGGATTCCGCACGTCAAACGTTCGTTACGCAATCGTACGGTGTGAAAACCGATCCTACAATTGGTATCAGAGCAGGAGATCGATTGCTCAGATCATTCACATGATTTCGCACAGGATTTCATTGTATTCAGATCCAAAATCGCATCAGATTTGTCTAAGTTCTTCATCTTTCATCTCTGTCACGTTTTAAACAGAAAAACGCAAAATTAACCAGGATTTTACGGTTAAAAATTGATAATTTTCGGATATGATATGTTAAATCAGTTAATCTAAAAGCCTTCAAAGTTTCAAATCATAACTCTAAGTCATTTGTGAGAAAATTAGATTGTTGTGGTGCGAAAATGTTGAATAATGTTGCTGCTGTTGATGTTCATCCGCACGCATGACTTCTCCGTGCGGATGACATATCCGCGTTGACTGATTGTTGACCTATCCGTACGGATAAGTCGCACGCACGGATAACAATTAGACTCAAGATTCCTTTGTTGACTCTTGTTGACTCTGCCATGCGCACGGATAGCATCTTCGTGCGTACAACTTACTCGGGTTGACTTAAGTTGACCTCTTAATCCGTGTCATTGCACCTCACTCGACCGACCCTCATTTTGTCATCATTTTCAGCTTGTCAGTCAACATATTCGGTGAGCATGTGAAACATTAAATTCAATCGATGCATTTAATTTCACAAGAATCTGATTAAAAGTCTGATAGCCCATGTGCTAGTGCATGTGAAGTTGAAGTTATCACGTGATCATATTTGCCCAAGAATAGTTGCCTGTACAACTTTGTCGATAAGCATGTGAAATAATGGCTTTCACGTGAAGGTTTTTGTCTTATTGCAAGAGAGTTAAAGTCAAAGAAGTCAACTTCATACGCATGGATAGCCCACCCGTACGTATCACCTTAGTCGTCCGGATCATCACCTGTAAGGATTACACCCACCCGTGCGGATAGCATCATTCCCCACCCGCACGGATTACTTTCAGCCATCCGTGTTGACTTGTTGACTTGCCACTCGCACGGACAACTTGTCCGCACGGATAACATCATCACCCGTGCGAATAACATAGAATAATATCCGTGCGGATTACTATCCGAGCGGATTACCATCCGAGAGGATAGCAATCCGTGTTGACTATTATTTGACCATCCGGGCGAACAACTTGTCCGCACGGATCCGTGTCTGTCACACTTATTCAACATTTAGTCAACATTGTTAGTCAACTTTATCGTCCCATGTGATTCTTATATCTCGGCCTAATCAAATCTAACTTCAAACTGATCTCTAAAGCAAAGGTCCTATAAGAATTTGAAAGTTATCAAAGTTGTCGGCCACATTGTTGATAAGATCAATCTATTTGATTAAAAAATCATTAAATGATATCTGTCATATAGCATGTGCATGTGCTTTAATTGAACGGTCCAATCAAGATTTGTGTTAATACACTTTGTCGGCCATTAATTCTGCAATTGCATTAGTTTTGACGGTTTACAATTTTTGTGAAGTTCAAAGCTCATCGTTGAAGTCTATCCGATCGGTCAAACAGTTTTGTCTTTTTGTGCCATCAAACGAGAAAGTAATCCAGTCGGATAACTCATCCGAACAACATTTATTTGCAAATCTTCGACACGAGTCTTAGATTGATTTCATCAACGCACACTGTTACGTATTCAGTTCGTTTAAACTGATTGTTTGTTTGTCTGTTTGCAGGAGATTCGAGGGGATTTACAAGGCGCAAATATCAAGAAGTTGAATTTTTGTGGATTCTTAGCTAAAAAATTTTTTTTAAAAAAACAAGTCGTTTAACAAAGAATTTGTGGATAAAATGTTTGACGAGAAGGAAAACGTTAAATTTGAAAGACTAAACAATTGGTATAGTGGTTGTTATTTTGAGAAAAAGGAGATTGTGGTTGAAAGATTTAAATATTTTATGTGTAGGAAATATGAGAACTTTAATGATATGGAAAAGAGATATGATGATTTACTTAAAGGTTTGAGAATGAATGAGATAAAGATATCAAATGCTGAACAGATATCCAAATTTGCAGATGCATTACCTTCAGAATGGGATGAATTTTTGTGTAAGCTGAAAAAGGATTCTATATTCTCAAAATTTAGTCCAGGTGATTTCATCAGAGAGCTTAGAACATACAATTGTGAAATTGAGAAGAAAAAGAAAGAGTTGATAGAGGAATTAGAAAGAAGCTCAAAATATATAAGTTTGGATGTGATTCTTGAAATAATCAAAAGAATTAGAAATGGTCTTAGTGCAAGAAGTAGGATGAAATATGATTACAAGAGAGGTTGTGTTTTAAATGAAGATTTGAATCCTGCTGATATGGTTAAAATTTTTCTTGCAGGAACGACAAAGATTGAAGAATTCAAGAAGGATGAAACTTCAAAATGTGAAGTCGTATGCTCAAAATGCAAAAAATCCGAAGCAGAAAATGTCAATCTCTTGAAAGATGTGGAGAATTTGACATTGGAAAACAAAGCTTTGAAAGACAAGAAGAAAGCTGAAAATGAACAGATTTTGGAGTTGCGCTTGAACTGCGAAAAACTAAAATCTGAAAATGACAAACTTTTGAAGAATGTTGAGAGTTTGTCATTAGAAAACAAAGATTTTGAAAGTAAAAAGAAATTTTCAGATAAAATTTTGAAGATAAAATCAAAAGTTTTGAAATTGAAAAATTAAAAATTGAAAAAGAATTTCAAAGTCAAATAAAGATTCTTGAAGATGGGAGATCTGTTTTTAGCAAAAACAATATTGAAAAGCAAAAGGTAATAAATTCCCATCGTCAGATGATTATACGACTTGAAAAAGAAGCAGAAGGTGATAGAAAGAAAATCAAAAATTTAGAGAATAAATTGAAAAGTTTTGTGACTTCTGCATCATATGTTTGTCCAAAACCGATCAATTCTGTTCCAATAAGTGACAATGTTACAAATTTTGACAAAGTCAAAATTGAAGATTGTGATGATAAATCTGATGATGAGAAAGAAAAAGAAGAAAAAAGAAAAACATTTTTGAAATTAAATGAAATGTTTAAAAATACTGTTTTACATTCTACTGAGAAAGATGAATGCTCAACGCAAAAACCTGTAAAGAAGAATGTGGAACAGAAACAAAAGGATAAAAAATCGAAAAATTTTCAAAAAGAAAATAAAAGCTCATCAGATCAATCATCCAATCATTATAAAAAACCACAAAAATCTGAAAATAAAAACTCACAAAAAGTTGGTAACCAGTGGTGCAGGTTTGACCACAGTGCTCAAATGCCAAATCAAGGATACAAGAGGAGACATGAGTACCACAAGGCAAATCAATGCTATGATCTAAGTGTGTGGTATAAAAGTGGTGTGAAGTATGAAAGTAGTGAGAGGTATGATAACAGAGTGTGTTACACTTGTGGCTATCAAGGACACATTGCTGTTAACTGCCAAAGTCAGAGATTCGAAACGAGAAGGTGCTATGAATGCCAAATCAGAGGACATATTGCAAGAGATTGCCCAATGAGATCAAAGGGAATATTGAGGGCTGAATTTCAGAAAATGGCAAAGAAACCAGTCAATGTCAAGCCCAAAGAACAGAAAGTTCAAGAACAGAAAGTTCAAGAAAAGAAAGTAAAACTTTCACAAGGGCAGAAAGACAAACTGAGGAAGAAAAGAAAGAAGGCGAGAGAATATCTCGAGAGGATTTTGTCCTCGGATACAACTGGTAAAACAGATAAAAGTTCTGATAAATTGTCTTGTTCGCCAAAGAATGACAAATCAAGCAAAACGGATTCATCAGATACAAATCTGAGGACGAAAGAAAAAAAAGAAGAAGAAGAAAGTTTGTGGCAATGAATCTGTTTCTTCGGAAACAAATGAGCCACATGTCGGCGATGAATCTGGCTCAATAAAGTCAGACAAGCCACGTTCAGGCAATGATTCTGGTTCATAGAAACCAGAAGAGCCATCTGCTGAGGTAAAAATTGTCAAACCCAAGAATGGTCAGGCTTGGGTAGATCTTTTCAAATGAAAAACCTTACTTGCCGGAGTTCCCAGGTTGGTAAGTGTGGAACAGGAATCGGCATATTTCTTAAGAAATTCACAGGTTGGTAACTGTGATATTTCGAATTACAAAATACTAATCATGGACATTAAGTTGTACTTGATTTTTCTTTCCGATAAGTTGATAAAGGTAAACAATGTGATAGAACCCCGAGTTTGTAAAAAGACAAACAAAACTAATTTTCCGGAAAAACCATTTTGATTAAAACAAACTTAAGTGTTTTGAAATCTAAATGGGAAAATAGTTTGTTGTCAAGGGGAGTTCTGATTGTTTATGCCAAGTGAATGGCAAATTGAAGCGATTTGATATCAGTTTGTCACGTTTCTTGTATAGTTTGTTTTCAAATTTTCTCAGAAAATCAAAATTGAAGCATATTTTGATTTTAGGGGGAGAAAAATTTTTAAAAAAATTAGAAAATTTGAAAAAGCCAAAAACATTGAAAAAGCTAAAAATGAGTTTTGTTATGAAAAGAGGAAATGATAGTACATCAGTGGACTATCACAGCATGCTAAAGATATGAAATGTCAAATGTGATAAACGGTCTCACTAAGGATGTGACGATAGGCTCAGCTAGACTAGTAGATTTGCGATAACGATACAAACTTAAATGAAAAAGCCTAGTTCTAGTGGAAAACATGGTTGAAAGCATAGTACTTAGTTTTGTCCTTTATGACTGTGTGCCTGCTCAGTAATCGCTGATTGTCGAAAGACATAAAACTGGTTAAGTCTGTGAACGTTCACAACTTTGTTGAAAAAGTCGCTGTGATTGTGCATTTCATTTTGCAAAGATTTAAACTTGTTTGATTTCTTTATTTTGTTTAAGCATTGGACATCCTCTGCGTATACGTGAGTATCGACCTGGATGTTATTGCCTAAACGTTCTGCTTTATTTTCTTTGGTGTTTCGTTTAAGCTTTGGACCTCCTCTGCGTATACGGAAGTATCGACATGGTGGTTAAAGCCTAAACAACTTCAACTTGTTTTATTTTCTTATTTTGTTTAAACATTGGACTTTCTCTGCGTATACGGAAGTATCGACCTGATTGTTAATGTTTAAACATTCTGCATTATTTTCGCACATATCACAGTTGATGAAAGTTTAAAGGCATTACTTGAGTCAGTGTATTGCATGATGAGGGGATATGCTGAGATCGTGGGGTCCATAAGAATTTAGTGCAAAATTAATATACCTAAACGTATCGGTAAGCATTTCGAAAGTTTTTAGATTGAGTTTAAGAGGACAACAATATCGTCAATCAACGTGAATCGTTTAGAACTTAAAATGATTAAAGCTTAACGGTGCTAGTGATTTGTCTCAAAAACTGATATGATCCTCTTACACAAACTCACAAAAATATTGTTTGTATATATTTCTTTAAACTCAAAATCCAAAAAGATTTTAGAGTGTTTTAGCATAAAGTTTTGAAAAATACAAAAATATTTTCGACATCTGATGTTGGAAAGCTGATTTTCAAAATTCCAAGTGCTAAACATGATGAACTATACTGGGTTGGGAGTGTTTGTTGAGAAACTTTGAATGTTATATACAAATGTTTTGAAAGACTGTGTGATTAGTTAATCAAGGTCATTCACTTGAACTTGATGTAACTATACAGATTGATGTATGAATGATTTCTACCAGTAAGTTTCTTAAATCTAAGTGTTATAAATTTGTGAAACTTATGTTGAGGTAGAGGATGTGCAGGTTAACCAGGTTTCAAATCCCGAGCATATGCAGAACAGAGCCAGGAATTGATCCTGAACTTGTGAACATGTGAAAGCCAGACTACGATCCCGACAGCTGAGTCTAAGGGGGAGTCTGAAGATGAGCTCAACGCAAGAGGAAGCGTGGATTCAAGAAGCCAGATAACTATCCTGAAGGAGCTTGTATACGGAAAGCCAGGTGTCGATCCCAAAGCACGGAAGCTTGACGAAAGGGGGAGCCTGAAGAAAGAGTTTGCTGAAAGGGGGAGCTGAAGCTCAAGACAGATCCACCGGGATTCTGTTCAAGAAAGAGGGAGTCTATGTTGCTGAAGAGATGATAAAGCTTCAAGAAGACTCAGAGAGAGAGAAAGAAAAGTCGCTACGAGTTTGACTACAGATTGACTACGGCAATATCCAAGGGGGAGTCTGTTAGTGCAGTATGTCTATCGCCTCCGTCAATCTTAACCGTAGCAGAAATAGAAGAGATCTAGACTTTATGTTACATGTTGTAGTTAAAAAGGCAAGGTGGCATAATTGTAAATAAGGAGAGTCTCCTTATATCCTTGGCCTATAAATAGATGCCTTAGGGTTTAGATTTAGGACTTTTGCCACATTTGAGATTGGGAGCTTTCAAGGTTAGAGAGAGAAAGTAGAGAGAGAAAGTGGCAAACCGTGATTTTCGGAGCTTGTACACGTCATACGAATCTATTGAATCACGTTAAAATTGTACGTTCTTGTGTGTTCGGTCACGTACGTTCACGGATTCCGCACGTCGAACGTTCGTTACGCAATCGTACGGTGTGAAAACCGATCCTACAAACACTTATACCATTTTTATCAGAATCTAACTTGTTCCCTGTTGCCATGGGAGTTTTTGAAACAGAGTAGTTTTCAAGTGAGTATTTTTGTAGAATTGTTTTCACATATTTTGTTTGACTCAAAAATATTCCATCAATTCTTTGTTTTACCTGTAACCCTAAGAAAAAGGTTAACTCACCCATCATACTCATTTCAAAGTGGCTGGTCATCAATTTTTGAAATTTGTCACAAAATTTTTCATTTGTTGATCCAAATATAATGTCATCAACATATATCTGAACCAGCAAAGTATGACCTTCGTGTGTTTTGAGAAAAAGAGTGGTGTCAATAGTACCTTTGGTAAACCCAGAATTGAGTAGGAAATTTGATAAAGTTTCATACAAGGCTTTGTTTAATCTATAAACATGATTTTGAAATTTTGGATCAACAAAGCCTTCTGGTTGATGCACATAAACTTCTTCCTCAATTTTACCATTCAGAAAAGCTGATTTTACATCCATTTGATAAACTTTTAAGTCCTTAGATGCAGCATAAGCAAGAAAAATTCTTACAGCTTCTAATCTAGCAACTGGTGCAAAGGTTTCGTCATAATCAATACCTTCTTGTTGACAGTAACCCTTGACCACTAACCTTGCTTTGTTCCTGGTGATTATGTTGTTCTCATCAGATTTGTTTCTGAACACCCATTTTGAGCCTATGACAGATTTGTCTTTTAGCTTGGGTACCAGATCCCATACCTTGTTTCTTTCAAATTGATCAAGCTCTTCTTGCATGGCTTGAATCCAGTCTGGGTCATTTAGAGCTTCCTTGACAGATTTGGGTTCTATCTTGCTTAAGAACCCAGAGAATGCACACTCATGTGCAGTGGCAGATCTTGTTCTGACACCATCTGCAGGATTGCCTATGATGTCAGAATGAACATGTCCTTTGATCCATCTTAACTTGTTGTGAAATGTTGTTGGTTCTGATGGATTTGAAGTTTCCCCCTGATCATGTGCTACATTTGTCTGAAAAGTATCAGAAATCTGGATTTCTGATGTACTACATACTTGATTTGCAGGGTTAGAACATGAATAATCTTTTGATTTATTTTTGTAGGCATTATCATGTTCTAGGAAATCTTCATTTAATATTTCAAAGATATGTTCATAATTTTCTTGTTTGTCAGAAAAGTTTATTTCTTTTATGTACTCATCAGAAACCTCTGTTTCTGATGAGTCATCGAATGAGACATACAAACTTTCTCTGATGGTCCTGGTGTTGAGAATAAAAAATTTGTATGCTTTTGAGGACAAAGAGTAACCAAGAAAAATGCCTTTTTCTGCTTTTCTGTCAAATTTTTCAAGGCTTTCAAAATCATTAAAAACAAAACATCTACAACCAAATGTATGCAAAAATTTTATACTTGGTATTCTTCCATTTATAATGTTGTAAGGTGTTTTGTTGTGCCTTTTGTTGATTATGGATCTGTTTTGTGTAAAACATGCATTTGCTATAGCTTCTGCCCAAAAGTGAGTGGGCAATTTAGCATAAGCTAGCATGGTTCTGGCAGCTTCTACCAAGGTCCTATTTCTTCTTTCAACCACACCATTCTGTTGGGGTGTTCTTGGAGCAGAAAAATCATGAGAAATTCCTTTACTTACTAAGAAATTCTCAATTTTTGCATTTTTAAATTCTGTTCCATTGTCTGATCTGATCCTTCTCACTGTTAGTTTCAACAGATTCTCAATTTTCTTAATAAAATTAATGATCAGATCAGGAGTTTCACTTTTCTTTCTCAAAAATTCTACCCACGTGTACCTGGAGAAGTCATCCACTATTACTAGTATGTATTTCTTTCCAGAAAAACTTTCTGTACTTATGGGTCCACACAAATCCATGTGTAAAAGTTCCAAATTTTGTGAAATAGAAGACTCAGAAATTGATTTGTGTGAGCTTCTTTTGGATTTTCCCATTTCACATACTTCACAAATTTTATCCTTCTTTGAGGATATCAAAGGTAATCCTTTTACCAGACCTTTGCTTGCTAATATGCTTAGGTTTTTGAAATTTAAATGAGCAAGCCTTTTGTGCCATAACCAACTACTACCTTTGTTATGTTTTGAAAATAAACACAGTTTTGGATGTTCACTTTCTTCTTTGAAGTCAAAATAGTAAATTGATTTTCTTATCCTTTTCCCACTTAAATAAATTTTGTTATCATCTATACCTATTAACAAGCATTTTTCTGGTAAAAAGGTTACCTGAAAACCTTTGTCATAGAATTGACCACAACTCAGCAAATTATACTTTAAGCCTTCAACATAGGCTACTTTCTCTATGGTCAAACATCCATATTTTATGCAACCATATCCCATGATCCTTCCTTTCACACCATTTCCAAAGTTTACCATTCTACCCAGCTTTGAAACAAAGTTGCTGAGTAAGCTCTTGTCCCCAGTCATGTGCTTGGAGCTTCCTGAGTCGCAGTACCAGATCTGCTGCACATGATGGTCCTAAAATGAAATGATTAGAGGGTTTTTGGTACCCAGGCATGCTTGGGTATTGTTTCTGATGAAATTTGAAACATTTTATTTTTATTTCTCCTTGGTTTTGCATCAGAAACTCTGTTATATGCTGAGCCATTAACATATTTTACATTTTTCTTTTGAAGATGGTGTTGGACAAGCTTCAGTATGTCAACACACATACAAGAGTTATCAGAATTTTCTGATAGTTCCTCTTGTGATGGAATGATTGGATAATTTTGAAAAGATGAGTGAACTGCTTCTGGAGTTTTTACAGATTCTTGACTGCATTCACTCTTGTTTGTTTTGAAGTTTGGTTTGTCAAAAGAATATTCAGAACAGATTGATTTGCAAGATTCAGATTCTGATACTAAATTATCAGAAATCTGATGAGTTGCTTTTACAAAGATAGTGGGTTTATTTCTATTTGATCTTGTAGCACTTGTATAGCCTAAACCCTCTCCTTTGTTCTTTGGTGTGGACTCAATAAAATTTATGAATTCTTTAGTCTGTTGAAAACCTCTTACGTTGATTTCTTTGTCATTGATTTTCTTGTAAAGATCTTTTCTTTCATTTTCATAAAACTCAATTTTTGCTCTTTGATCTAAACTGTTCTCTATAAGATGTTGGTTTTCAAGAATGATTTTATTCAAAGTCCTTTGCAACTCATCAGATTTTCTAATATCTGATTGATGTTTTTCTTGCAGATTTAGAAAATCTGACATGAGCTTGTTTAGTTTGTGTTCAAGATCAAGATTGTCTAAATTTACCTTTTGTTCTGAAGTTTCTGGTAGTCCTTCAGAGAGTGCCATGAGGCAAAAATTTGCCAACTCTTCTTCTTCATCATCAGAAGAATCATCAGATAACTATGTATCTGTTCCAGCAATTAAGCTTACTTGTTGCTGCTTCTTTGCTTCTTCAAGCTTTTTCTCATAATAGGCAACATCCTTCAGCTTTTTGGTCTTGCATTCTGATGCATAATGACCTCTTTGCTTGCACTTGTAACACACAACTTCAGCCTTCCCTTTATCCTTAGATCTAAACTCTTCTTTAGATCTTCCATCCATCCTTCCTTTGTCACTCCTCTGGTATCTCTAATTACCTCTGCTCAAATGTTTTGGTAAGCAGTGCTATTGCTTCAGCAAAAGCTGAAAAGTCTGATGATGCATCAGAAGTTTCAAGATTTTGACTGTTTGAAGGTTGTGGATCATTTGTTGTTGTTGATCTTTGTGAGTTAGAGATTAGAGCTAAAGATCCCCCTCTTTGAATGGTTTCTTCAAATATTTCTTCCTCTCTGGGGATCAAGATGCTGTACAAGTCATGAAGACTCATGTTTCCTAGTTCTAAGGTTGATGATAAAGTCATGGTTAGACTTCTCCATTCTCTAGGAAGGGCATCAAGAATTATAACGACAAAAGAAATATAATCAGATGATCATCCATAAAAAGTCAGACATTTGCCAAATAAACTTACATGCCAATGAAGATACTGTCAACGAATATCACCAAAAAGGAAAATTGCCTACATGATAACGTGCCAGGAGGAAAAGAAAAATACATCTTCAGCAAGTTTATTTATTATTTCTAAGTATAAGTGCATGGTTTGTATTTTTTAAAACAAATAGGGGGTGACTGTTATGAAACTTTATTGTATTTGTTGTTAAAAATAGTTTAAGTTACTTAGAAATAATTCCGTCAACACGAAGCGACCGACGAACCGTCCCAGAAGCACTAAATATTGGAGCTTCTAATTCTTTGGTGAAAGATCTCGACAAGGTTACAAGACTTCAAAATGTCAGCGGGACATTATGGAGTATACAAGAGACAGGGTCAAAGAATTGCGTTAATAAGATAATAAATCTTATTAACACATTAATATTTTCTATGAAAAAGGCTTGAAAAGATTCATATGGAAAAGAAAGAAACATTCTGGTAAAAAGGAATCTTTTCCTTTTTTTTAGAGAAAAATAATCTTTTCCTTTGGAAAAGAAATCATCAGAAAGAACAAAAGAAATCTTTCCTTTTGAAAAGCATTTCATCATAAAGTATAAATATCTCAAATGATGATGTCATCAGAAAAGAAGCAAGTTGATTTAAAAAAAGAAGATAAGTCACTGATGGGCACACATATCAACTTCTATCAACCAATCACATTTGAGAAAGGATATGAAAATTCTCTAAATATACATAATTCCTTCGTAGGAATTATGTGTGCTTTGTAATTGTAATATTTCAACATAGAGTTTTCATGAGAGTTTACCCCCTGGTTTGGCCCAGGGGTGACATTTAGATTCGAGTTTATTCTCGGATCGACCCCTTCTTCTTTAATTAATAAGAATTAATTATTGAAGATATATCGCTCTCTTTGTCTATATTTTTTACTCTTTATATATTTATACACTTCACAAACACCCGTGTCAACGAGAGAAGATTTCCGCACCATTCGAACAGGGGCGCCAAAGGGGACCAACAAGTTTGTTAGGAAACTTTATTGTATTTGTTGTTAAAAATAGTTTAAGTTACTTAGAAATAATTCCGTCAACACGAAGCGACCGACGAACCGTCCTAGAAGCACTAAATATTGGAGCTTCTAGTTCTTTGATGAAAGATCTCGACAAGGTTACAAGACTTCAAAATGTCAGCGGGACATTATGGGGTATACAAGAGACAAGGTCAAAGAATTGTGTTAATAAGATAATAAATCTTATTAACACATTAATATTTTCTATGAAAAAGGCTTGAAAAGATTCATATGGAAAAGAAAGAAACATTCTGGTAAAAAGGAATCTTTTCCTTTTTTTTAGAGAAAAAGAATATTTTCCTTTGGAAAAGAAATCATCAGAAAGAACAAAAGGAATCTTTCCTTTTGAAAAGCATTTCATCAGAAAGTATAAATATCTCAAATGATGATGTCATCAGAAAAGAAGCAAGTTGATTTAAAAAAAGAAGATAAGTCACTGATGGGCACACATATCAACTTCTATCAACCAATCACATTTGAGATAGGATATGAAAATTCTCTATATATACATAATCCTTCGTAGGAATTATGTGTGCTTTGTAATTGTAATATTTCAACATAGAGTTTTCATGAGAGTTTACCCCCTGGTTTGGCCCAGGGGGTGACATTTAGATTCGATTTTATTCTCGGATCGACCCCTTCTTCTTTAATTAATAAGAATTAATTATTGAAGATATATCGCTCTCTTTGTCTATATTTTTTACTCTTTATATATTTATACACTTCACAAACACCCGTGTCAACGAGAGAAGATTTCCGCACCATTCGAACAGGGGCGCCAAAGGGGACCAACAAGTTTTTTTTTTTTTAACAGAATTTTCTCATGGAATCTGATGGTTTCTGATGAAAATCTGATAAAAATCTGAAAATCTGAATTTTTTTTTAAGAAGAAAGAAAGAAAGAAAGAAAATGATGACATCATCAGAACCTTCTGATGACATCATCAGAATTTCTGATGACATCATCAGATTTCTTATGACTTCATTTTCTGTAACTCTTGATTTTCTTGATTTCTTTGTGCAGCTAATTCCATCAACAGTTTCTCAAAAGCCTCAGTCATACTGCTATTGTTGGATCTGAGGAACTGTATTTCTTCAAGAAGCTTCCCTGAACTTGAGCTTTCTCCTGCAGTTGCACCCTCAGCCATCTTTTTCTTGATATCATTCAGTTCCTTGATAGCTTTCTCAATTTCTGATGAGCTTTCTTTGTTTTCTGATGATTTTTGCAATTTGTTGAGAGTTGCAGTATTGTCTTCAGTTTGCTTCTGCACAGCTTTGACAGTTTCTGATAAAAACTTGATTTCTGACTTTTGATTTCTGATTTCTTCTAGTATTAGATCAAGTTTTTCTTCTGTTGCTGTTTTCACAGTAGCAGCTTCACCTTCAGGTTCTTTTTGAAATTGTTTAGGTGACATAGATTGATGTTCTTGGGAAATTGGAAAAACAACAAATGTTTTTCTTCTATCACCAGCAGAAAACACATTCTCTGCTGTTTTAAGGTTAAAAGGATTGGACGAATTCCATACAGGTCATTCGGTATATATATTTGCACTAGTTACATCACTTGCCATATCCTTGAACCTTTTTAGGTTCTCCATGAGTTGTTGAGAAACTTTTTGTTTTCTCATCCAGGTTTCCTTGATCAGCAGGCTGATCTCCACCTGTTGTTACTACATTTTCCTCCTCAGAATCTGATTCAGAAAATGAGTCTTTTGTTGTACTCAAATCTTGTTTTGAAGAAATAGTTTCTCTAAGTAAGATTTCAGGTTTTCCTTGAATTGATTCATCAGAATCATTCTCAGAATCATAAAATATGTTTATTTTAGACTGTTGTGCACCTGTTTCTCCAATGTGTGAGGCTTCAGCATGATGTCCTTCAGCCACAAGATTCATATTTATGTCTTTATCAGCAAGATGAGGATCAGATTCATCCTGCTGTTCCATTCTTGGTGTGCTAGACTCCTGTGCATCATGCTCCATAGGAAACACTTGTTCAAAAACTCCTTTTCTTTCTGACTTTTTGTTCAACATTTTCAGGTATTCTGCTCTGTATTGTGATTCTTCTGGTATCATACTCATCATTTTATCTGTCAGAGCAGGTACATCATAATCTGACTTCCAAGACCCTGCAGCATTCCAAGGTTTCATAATTTCTGTCTTCCACATATTTTCTGATGCTGGTAATGCCATGTTTCTTTTCAGAAAAGCATCAGAAATTATGATAGATAGAAATCTTGGAAAGGGTAGATGTGAATCTATTCTACCATCTTTGGTCAGAATTGATCTCCTGATCAGAATAAATATTTCTGCTCCATAATCAATATTCAATCCATTAATTAGACTGAACATGATTGTTAGAATGTTCATATTTATCTGATCTGTACCTCCAATCTTTGACGATAGACACTTATTCAGAATTTCCATTAAGACTTGCCAGAAGGCAGGTAGTTTGTTTCTCTTGAATTTATTGATTGTTGAAATCTTTGTTTTGTATCCCATTACAGCATCAAGTTGTGAAAACATCTCTTCTCTTTCTGGTGACTTTTCAAAGTTCTGATGTAAGGGTAGCTCCAAACATTCCCTTATCTTTTCTGGTGAAATTTTAATGAAGATATTTCCCCATACATGTGCTGTTAGCTCAGTTTGACTTGAGATTTTGAGAGTTTTTACAACTTGTTGATTGATTTCTTTTGGTACCTCTCTGGTCTTTGTAAGAGCTTGAGCTAACGGGCATCTTGTTAGAAATTCAATGAGAATTTGACACTTCATATCATATTCTTCGATGTTATCATTCATTGCTTCATTGTTGCTCTTTAATGGAAGAAATTCATCTTCAGTGATGAAAGGAACTGAGTGTTTAATTTGAGGTATGTTGATGTTGACAGCAGCCATTGAGAATTTGGGTTTTGTTTTTGGAAAAGGGTTTTAGGGTTTTGAATTTGAAGGTTGAAGATGAAAGACTCTGTTTTTGAATGAGGTATTAATAGGGTGTATCGACAGAGATTTTTGAGTGTTTGTCGTGGGTTGTTTGAGTTCAGGGTGATTTATGACACCTTTAAGATGTTTTAATCCTTTAAGGAAACAACCGTTTTTGAAAAACCTTTGATTTATCTCTAATTTAATGTATATCCTTTTTAAAGATACTTAGAGACATCAAAGATTTTGTAGATAAGCACTAGTTTCCAACTTGCACCTTTTCTCTATGTGGGACCGAAGCAAAATGACTTTTGATGAATATCAATTGAAAGAATTGATACAATGACCACTGGAGGAGGCATCCTAGTCAATGAAGCACAAAACATCTCAAATGGGAATTTGGCTTCAATGACAATTATTACAGCTGTACTGGGTCTAAACTACATTTTCCAATTGATATATATATATATATATCTTCGATTTTGAGTACAAGTCACGAATAACGTTGAGTCTTCATGACTTATATCACAAAGATCTTTAGCTCTAATCTCCAACTCACTTCAAAAAAAAAAATCAGGATTTCTGATGATGTCATCAGATTTCTGATGATGTCATCAGAAGGTTCTGATGATGTCATCATTTTTTTTCTTTCTTTCTTTCTTCTTTAAAAAAATTCTGATTTTCAGATTTTCATCAGATTCCATCAGAAAATTCTTTAAAAAAAAACAATTTTTTTTCGGTTTTATTAGAAATTTCATCAGATATTCTGATCCGAAAAAGAAAAAAAAAACTCGACGGTTCAAGATCATTTTTTATAGCCGTGCATGATTCGTTATTTTATAGTCGTGCATGATTCGTTGTTTTTTGAAGCCTCATCAATCGACAGCCTAAACACTTATCCTATTTTGGATAGAAGATACTTATATCCTAGTTGTTGGGGATACAAGATATGATGCTTACATTTAGGTGGAATTATAAATCGAGGTGAAGAATTATAACGACAAAAGAAATATAATCAGATGATCATCCATAAAAAGTCGGACATTTGCCAAATAAACTTACATGCCAATGAAGATACTGTCAACGAATATCACCAAAAAGGAAAATTGCCTACATGATAACGTGACAGGAAGAAAAGAAAAATACATCTTCAACAAGTTTATTTATTATTTCTAAGTATAAGTGCATTGTTTGTATTTTTTACAACAAATAGGGGGTGACTGTTAGGAAACTTTAATTGTATTTGTTGTTAAAAATAGTTTAAGTTACATAGAAATAATTTCGTCAACACGAAGCGACCGACGAACCGTCCCAGAAGCACTAAATATTGGAGCTTCTAATTCTTTGATGAAAGATCTCGACAAGGTTACAAGACTTCAAAATGTCAGCGGGACATTATGAAGTATACAAGAGACAAGGTCAAAGAATTGTGTTAATAAGATACTAAATCTTATTAACACATTAATATTTTCTATGAAAAAGGCTTGAAAAGATTCATATGGAAAAGAAAGAAACATTCTGGTAAAAAGGAATCTTTTCCTTTTTTAGAGAAAAAGAATCTTTTCCTTTGTAAAAGAAATCATCAGAAAGAACAAAAGTAATCTTTCATTTTGAAAAGCATTTCATCAGAAAAGAAGCAAGTTGATTTAAAAAAAGAAGATAAGTCACTGATGGGCACACATATCAACTTCTATCAACCAATCACATTTGAGATAGGATATGAAAATTCTCTATATATACATAATTCCTTCGTAGGAATTATGTATGCTTTTGTATTGTAATATTTATAGATAGAGTTTTCATGAGAGTTTACCCCCTGATTTGGCCCAGGGGGTGACATTTAGATTCGAGTTTATTCTCGGATCGACCCCTTCTTCTTTAATTAATAAGAATTAATTATTGAAGATATATCGCTCTCTTTGTCTATATTTTTTACTCTTTATATATTTATACACTTCACAAACACCCGTCTCAACGAGAGAAGAAATCCGCACCGTTCAAACAAGGGGCGCTAAAGGGGACCAACAAGTGGTATCACAAAGATCTTTGTGATATTTATACACTTCACAAACACTTGTTGGTCCCCTTTGGCGCCCCTGTTCAAATGGTGCAGAAATCTTCTCTCGTTGAGACGAGTGTTTGTGAAGTGTATAAATATATAAAGAGTAAAAAATATAGACAAAGAGAGCGATATATCTTCAATAATTAATTCTTATTAATTAAAGAAGAAGGGGTCGATCCGAGAATAAACTCGAATCTAAATGTCACCCCCTGGGCCAAACCAGGGGGTAAACTCTCATGAAAACTCTATGTTGAAATATTACAATTACAAAGCACTCATAATTCCTACGAAGGAATTATGTATATATAGAGAATTTTCATATCCTATCTCAAATGTGATTGGTTGATAGAAGTTGATATGTGTGCCCATCAGTGACTTATCTTCTTTTTAAATCAACTTGCTTCTTTTCTGATGACATCATCATTTGAGATATTTATACTACTTTTCCAATTGTTAGACCCAGTACAGGCTCAAAACAACTTATTTTCACGTAATATGGCAAGTGATTTCAGTAGATGTGAAAAAGATGTGCGGAAATGGAAATCAGACTTTCAAGAAACAAGACCTACAGAATTATCAAGTTTATATCACTTTGAAACAAAAATGGTTTACAAGGTGATTGTAAGATTATTATCTAATACAAACGAATCTTGAATTCTGTGGGGGAGAGAGCAATGGAGTTTAGATGTATGTGTGAATGCTAAGCTTCAAACTCACTTTGCTTTTCCTAGTTGAGCCTTCTATTTATAGACGGCTTGTATGAATAAACAATAGTTTATTCATACAATAATTCCTGCAAAAAGTAGCCAATTGACATATTCATTGATTCCAACGTTCAAGTTGCCTTTTACACTTGTTCAGAATTTCCATTAAGACTTGCCAAAAGGCAGGTAGCTTGTTTCTCTTGAATTTTTTGATTGTTGAAATCTTTGTTTTGTATCCCATTACAGCATCAAGTTGTGAAAACATCTCTTCTCTTTCTGGTGACTTTTCAAAGTTCTGATGTAAGGGTAGCTCCAAACATTCCCTTATCTTTTCTGGTGAAATTTTAATGAAGATATTTCCCCATACATGTGCTGTTAGCTCAGTTTGACTTGAGATTTTGAGAGTTTTTACAACTTGTTGTATGATTTCTTATGGTACCTCTCTGGTCTTTGTAAAAGCTTGAGCTAATGGGCATCTTGTTAGAAATTCAATGAGAATTTGACACTTCATATCATATTCTTCGATGTTTTCATTCATTGCTTCATTGTTGCTCTTTAATGGAAGAAATTCATCTTCAGTGATGAAAGGAACTGAGTGTTTAATTTGAGGTATGTTGATGTTGACAGCAGCCATTGAGAATTTGGGTTTTGTTTTTGGAAAAGGGTTTTAGGGTTTTGAATTTGAAGGTTGAAGATGAAAGACTCTGTTTTTGAATGAGGTATTAATAGGATGTATCGACAGAGATTTTTGAGTGTTTGTCGTGGGTTGTTTGAGTTCAGGGTGATTAATGACACCTTTAAGATGTTTTAATCCTTTAAGGAAACAACCGTTTTTGAAAAACCTTTGATTTATCTCTAATTTAATGTATATCCTTTTTAAAGATACTTAGAGACATCAAAGATTTTGCAGATAAGCACTAGTTTCCAACTTGCACCTTTTCTCTATGTGGGACCCCTTTTTTTTAAAAAGGTCCAATTGAAACCCTTTGTGTGTCTCCCTCAGATATTTCTCATAATGATATATATATATATATCATCAGAAATATTGTTAGACCCAGTACAGCTGTAATAAACTACTTTTCCACCTCAGATATTTCTCACAATGATAAACCGATCCAAATTCTTCCTTTACCACCTCAGATATTTCTGAATCATTATGAGTTTATTACACTGTACTGGGTCTAAACTACATTTTCCTCCTCATATATTTCTCACAAACACCCTTCACAAAGAACCCTTTTGTGCTTTTGTATTGTAATATTTATAAATAGAGTTTTCATGAGAGTTTACCCCCTGGTTTGGCCCAGGGGGTGACATTTAGATTCGAGTTTATTCTCGGATCGACCCCTTCTTCTTTGATTAATAAAGATTAACCATTGAAGATATATCGCTCTCTTTGTCTATATTTTTTACTCTTTATATATTTATATACTTTACAAACACCTGTCTCAACGAGCGAAGAAAGTTGCATCGTTCTAACAAGGGGCGCCAAAGGGGACCAACAATTGGTATCAGAGCAGATTGAAAAAAACTATTTTCAAACGATCAATCGCTCATCTTCTTTTTTCTAAATATGGCCAGCTTTCAATCCTGGAATAATGCTTTTAACATTGGTTCTATGTCTAAATCTCCAACTCACAAAGATCAACAACAACAAATGATCCACAACCTTCAAACAGTCAAAATCTTGAAACTTCTGATGCATCATCAGACTTTTCAGCTTTTGCTGAAGCAATAGCACTGCTCACCAAAACATTTGAGCAGAGGTTGAGGGGAGGTAATCAGAGATACCAGAGGAGTGACAAAGGAAGGATGGATGGAAGATCTAAAGAAGAGTTTAGATCTAAGGATAAAGGGAAGGCTGAAGTTGTGTGTTACAAGTGCAAGCAAAGAGGTCATTATGCATCAGAATGCAAGACCAAAAAGCTGAAGGATGTTGCCTATTATGAGAAAAAGCTTGAAGAAGCAAAGAAGCAGCAACAAGTAAGCTTAATTGCTGGAACAGATACATGGTTATCTGATGATTCTTCTGATGATGAAGAAGAAGAGTTGGCAAATTTTTGCCTCATGGCACTCTCTGAAGGACTACCAGAAACTTCAGAACAAAAGGTAAATTTAGACAATCTTGATCTTGAACACAAACTAAACAAGCTCATGTCAGATTTTCTAAATCTGCAAGAAAAACATCAATCAGATATTAGAAAATCTGATGAGTTGCAAAGGACTTTGAATAAAATCATTCTTAAAAACCAACATCTTATAGAGAACAGTTTAGATCAAAGAGCAAAAATTGAGTTTTATGAAAATGAAAGAAAAGATCTTTACAAGAAAATCAATGACAAAGAAATCAACGTAAGAGGTTTTCAACAGGCTAAAGAATTCATAAATTTTATTGAGTCCACACCAAAGAACAAAGGAGAGGGTTTAGGCTATACAAGTGCTACAAGATCAAATAGAAATAAACCCACTATCTTTGTAAAAGCAACTCATCAGATTTCTGATAATTTAGTATCAGAATCTGAATCTGAATCTTGCAAATCAATCTGTTCTGAATATTCTTTTGACAAACCAAACTTCAAAACAAACAAGAGTGAATACAGTCAAGAATCTGTAAAAACTCCAGAAGCAGTTCACTCATCTTTTCAAAATTATCCAATCATTCCATCACAAGAGGAACTATCAGAAAATTCTGATAACTCTTGTATGTGTGTTGACATACTGAAGCTTGTCCAACACCATCTTCAAAAGAAAAATGTAAAATATGTTAATGGCTCAGCATATAACAGAGTTTCTGATGCAAAACCAAGGAGAAATAAAAATAAAATGTTTCAAATTTCATCAGAAACAATACCCAAGCATGCCTGGGTACCAAAAACCATCTAATCATTTCATTTCAGGACCATCATGTGCAGCAGATCTGGTACTGCGACTCAGGAAGCTCCAAGCACATGACTGGGGACAGGAGCTTACTCAGCAACTTTGTTTCAAAGCTGGGTAGAATGGTAAATTTTTGAAATAAAGTGAAAGGAAGGATCATGGGATATGGATGCATTAAAGGTACGGATGTCTAACCATAAAAGAGAGTAGTCTTTGTTAAAAGGCTTATCACATAATTTGCTTTGGTCTGATAAGTCACCAGAAAATCGATTAAATTCTGACAACTTCATCAGAATTCTGATACCTTCTGATAAGGTATCAGAATTCTGGTGAACCATAAGTAAAAATGCTGATAATCAGAAATATTATAGTTCATTAAAACAAAGTACTGCATGACAACATCCACATTCATATTTCTTGTTTATTATTATTTTTTTTTTTTGTGTTTGAATTTTTTATTTTTTTTCATGTTAGTGCTGATAACGTCATTCAAACAGAAAATTTCTGGGAACTCGTTAAAATAGATATTTCTCTCTCCTTCATTTATTACACCCCATCATGCTTAAGAAGGTTGAAGTGACATATTGGTAGGCTACAATGATACATTACCAGAAATTAGCCACCTAGATGAATCAATGCATATGTAGTGGAGAAGGAACATATCTCTGTTATTTTTTTTCTGTTCTCTGATAATCATTAAAATAACAAAGATTGCGGTGATGAAAATTCACAAGTTGGTAGCTTCCATTTATAGCAAATATTAAATTTACTATAAATATTCACCACTTTGAGTTAAAATCTGTCATCTTCACTTCTTTTCTTCATCACATATTCACACACAGTCACAAAATGAACTCCATCAAAGATGAATGTTTTCCACTTGTTCTTTATCCATATCATAACCTAAGATTGAGGACAAATCTGGAAGGTCCTCAGTGGGAAGGGTGTCAAGTTGTATTCAAAATGCTCATGAATATCAACTTGAGCTATGCCCTCACTGCTCACATAAGTGTTCATCCAGAGATTCTTCAAATCTTCTGGAAAAATGCAACGCTATCTGAGTTTCATAACAGGGAGCAGATGACCATCAAGAGTGAGGTGCTAAATCAGCAAATTCTATTAAATGAAGCCACCATCAGGGCTGCTCTTCAACTAAATGATGATAATGATGTTCTGATGTTCACAAGGTATCAGAAGGAAAATGTCTTGAGGGAAATTGTCACACCCCGAATTTCCACGTGTCACCGGTGGGCCCGGTAGGGGAGTATCGTGACGTGGTTGGCAACATAATAGTCAAACAACACAATATTTAAATGCACAGCGGAAGCAAAGTATAGATTTAATTCAACCAACCGATATTGTAATATTAAGTATTACAATTAGTCGAATATAATCCACAGGTAGATCCAAATAGAAAGGAAACAAATGTTCAACAGTTTATGACATCCAAGCTGGCGAGACTTAATGTGGATGCTAGGAGACATGCCAGCCTATTTCGCGTAGTACCTGCACTTAACCTTTTAAGAAAATACGTCAGTTTACACTGGTAAATACAATCAACCGACTCATTTTGAAAAGAGTTTAAGAAAATGCATTTAAGGCACAAGGCACAAATAATATTTTATAACTTGGGATAATTATTTAAATATATAATACTTGTATGGATTTACATGTTCCTTATGCGTTCAGTAGCCCGGGTCGAGCCGGGTTAAAGATCAATTAACACACCACTTTATTTATGAGACACTAACAGGTGTACGCCTACACCTGAGTGCTGAGGTCGTGGCCATTTCGTAAAATGATGCCAGGGATATCCGGGACACGGTCATTAACCCCCCAAAGGCTTTAAGTAAACAAAACAATGTTAAACGAGACGTCTCAATACTTTCATTATCATACATTCAATCAAAGATTCAACGTCCCGACCAAGCGGTATTTTATATACCGTACCCCAAGCCCGTATAGGGAAAATAAGTTAAAAGTATTTACCTTTGCAAGTATAACTCCTTAATCGAATAAATTGCAGATAGCTTTTACTGGTTCCCCTAATCTGGAACGAAGGTTTAATATAACCTATTAGAATACTAACGGGCCTTTGATTAAGCTTAAGCTTAGACCGGTCAGTTTTAATGATACGGTTCGAACGCACGATTAAGCGAAGACCGGATAGAATGTGATTTAGACCCGACAAGTTGAGGACTTGTTTAATATGGGTTTACTATTCACATTCTGGATTTTGAGATAAAAATGATATCGTTTGACCCGTTTCGGCTAGTTTATGCAAACTAGTTACATAAACCGAACCAAACGCGTATAATGCATAACGGGTAACCGAAAGGGTCGCGAACAGGTTTCCTAAGTTAATACGCTTTAAATATGTTGTGATATCATCATGATATCTTCCATAATGCCCATAACGAGTTTAATCCTTAATTATGCCCCGTAGGGGTATTTCGGTCATTTTGAAGGTTATAAAAGGGATTTATAATACCTCTGTGATATGGGTCTGGTTTAATCAGAAAAAAATATTTATTTTAACAGGTATCAATAGTTGGTATAAAGTCTTTTGTGATAAAATGGTTCTAGACCCAAACTACGCGTTTAATACGCGTATAAAGCCGTTTTAAGCGACGTACGGTTTAAAATATGGTTCTGAGTTTTCTGATTAGTAAAACAGGCTCAAAACACTCTATTTATTATTTAAAATCAGTGGCAATTGGATTGGTATCAAACGGATTTGTAAAACTCGTTTTATGGCCTAAAAGGGCATATTCGGTATTAACCGAATCAATGCGATAAGCCTAGCTTAAGATCAGTTTAAAAATAATTAAAAATCTTCAAAAATACCAAAATATTATTTAACATCAGTGGGTAAAAGTTTTGGTACCGAAAATCGGGTTTAGATAGGCTATGCGTTAATCGCGCCGTTTAATTAATAAAAAGCTTATTATTTACGCTAATGCGCATATCTCCTAATCTAGACCTCCGATTGACGTGAAAATTTACGTACATGTTAATTAATCAGTAACTAAGATTATTGTACTTCCACATTTTCAAAATTATCGTTGTAAGGTCATAAGGGCGTTATGGTCCAATTTAAGCGATTAACGGAAACGTGTGCATGCATCGGATAATCAATGAAACAAGTACAGAGACTTATACTAGCATGTAACCCAACTCTAAAGAGACTTTAAGGCATGTCTAATTCCAACTAAAACGGGTCAGAACCGAAGTCAACGCAAAAGTCAAAGTTTTGCGCCTTTCGGTTCCGAACCGGGTTTAAACAGAAATTTGTCGAGTCGGGCAAGCGTAGACAAGTTTTTATACTTATTACCAAGTTATATTAAGGTTAAAACAGGTTACACGCCTCTCGGATCATTAATCGTGTATTAAATCATAATTTGCAATTCTGTTGACTTTTTCGGTCAACGTTTGACCCGACAAACGACCTAGTTAGGTCTGGAATTGGTACTTGCCCTTATAAGGGTTTAATACCCATATAATTACCTATCTAACGGTACTTTTAATTCGACACACGACTGAGCTATCGTTAATTAATCGCGAAGTCAAACCGTAGTTACGTCGGTTTGACTTTTAAGCTAATTACTAAGCTAGAATTAATTTAGAAAGGTTAGGCAACTTACTAGATGATTAATGGATGATTAGAAAGGCTCTTGATCAGTTTGCAAGCTCCCCAAATAATCAGAATGCTTGAATATGATGTGTGAATGAATGTTGCACTTGAAGGTCCTTTATATACAAGAATCAAGCACCACAAGAGAGTGACAACCAAGTCTAGGGCCATCCACAATTGATCAACACTTGTAAGTAGTGTGTAGGGATGTCTAGGGGCCATGTATGTGCAAGAAAAACCGGCCAAGAGGGTAACAATCGCACACAACAGCCAACAGCAGGTCAGCTGTCGCTGGGCACCCCTCGCGTAGCGTGAGGGGCCGTCGCGCTACGCGACGCCCTTGCTGAATCAGAATTTTGTTGTTTGTTGTTGGTTCGAAAGGGCAGCCGTTATAAACGACTTGTGGACTTATTTTATCAATAGGGGACCTCCAATAAGTGTCTAATACTGTAACATACCCTACCATCATCCATTAATTCACTTGATTGCATATACAAGATCCAAAAACATCGGTTTATCATTCAATTCATTGTTGGAGTCACATCATGCATTATCAATTCCATTCTTGTGCATGAATTCTATTATTGTGGGCATTTACCGGATTATATCAAATGTCGATAATAAGTATTTGGTCTTGGGATTTATATGAGGTCGTTCAGAGGTAAAATTAACATAACGCCATCTTTAAATCCTACCAAAATATTGTTATTAAGTCCGGGTTTACAGCGCTTGTTGTCATACATGACACGTGTCGTTAATTTATTTAACACGAATTTCTGAGGTGTTACATCCTCACCCCCTTAAAATAAATCTCGACCCGAGATTTACTGAAACAAATAAGGGTATTTTTCTTTCATGGTGGATTCCAACTCCCACGTATACTCGGGACCTCTTCGGGCATCCCATTTGACCTTTACAAAAGGTATGTGCTTTCTTCGAAGCTTCCTTACCTGTCGATCTTCAATCGACAAAGGTTTTTCTACAAACGTTAAGCTCTTATCTATTTGCACATCTGTATGTGGCATGACATGTGAATCATCAGCAGAACACTTCTTTAGATTGCAGATGTGGAACACATTGTGAATTCCACTGAGCTCTTCTGGTAAGTTCAACTTGTAGGCAACTGACCCGACACGTTCGATAACCTCGAAAGGTCCTATGTATCTCGGGCTTAGTTTGCCCTTCTTACCAAATCGCATCACTCCCTTCCAGGGTGACACTTTAAGTAGAACTTTTTCACCTACTTCGAAGTGAAAATCCTTACGATTTGGATCAGCATAAATCTTCTGCCTATTCCGGGCAGCTTGGAGATTGTTTCGAATCTGGACAATCTTGTCCGTCGTTTCGAACACGATCTCTGGTCCTGATAACTGGACTTCCCCAACTTCCGCCCAACAAACTGGTGATCTACACTTTCTACCGTATAATGCCTCAAAAGGCGCAACCTTGATGCTGGTATGGTAGCTATTGTTGTAGGAGAATTCGATTAATGGCAGGTTCTTATCCCAGCTTCCTCCCAAATCGATCGCACATGCACGTAGCATGTCTTCTAACGTTTGAATAGTACGCTCACTCTGACCGTCAGTCTGTGGATGGTAAGCCGTACTAAAGTTCAAACGTGTGCCCAAAGATTGTTGGAAACTTTTCCAGAAATGAGACGTGTACCTAGTATCCCGGTCAGAGATAATAGCTACAGGTATGCCGTGTAAGGCTACAATCTTATCAACGTACAGTTGGGCTAACATATCGGAGCTGTAGGTCTCCTTAATAGGTAGGAAATGTGCTGACTTAGTCAGTCGGTCAACTATCACCCAGATGGTGTCATTTCCTTTCCTGGTTTTGGGTAACTTGGTGATAAAATCCATAGTTACCATTTCCCACTTCCAAGTAGGAAGTTCAGGCTGTTGTAGCAAACCTGACGGTTTTTGATGTTCTGCCTTGACTTGCGCACACGTCAAACATTTAGCTACATAGGTAGCTACAGACTTCTTCAAGCCTATCCACCAATAATTTGCTCTAAGATCATGGTACATTTTATCAGCTCCTGGATGAACAGAATATTTAGAGCTGTGGGCTTCCTGGAGGATAACATCTCGGAGTCCTCCATAAATTGGAACCCATATTCGTCCATTCAATCTAAGAATTCCATCCTTACTAAGAGATAGCTGCTCCTCAGTGACTCCTAGCTTTTCGTTAGGATAGTTAGCTTCCAACACAGCTTCCTTCTGTGCAGCTAACAACCTTTCCATCAAACTGTTCTTTATTTCCATGCTCTTGGCATTGATTCGGATGGGTTTCACCCTCTCCTTCCGACTCAAGGCATCGGCGACTACATTCGCTTTGCCGGGATGGTATCTTATTTCACAATCGTAATCATTAAGAGTTTCCATCCAACGACGTTGCCTCATGTTCAAGTCCTTCTGGTTGAACAGATGTTGAAGGCTCTTGTGATCAGAATAGATCACACATTTGATTCCATATAAGTAGTGCCTCCACAGTTTTAGTGCGAATACAACGGCACCCAACTCCAAGTCGTGGGTGGTGTAATTCTTTTCGTGCACCTTTAACTGACGTGAAGCATAGGCAATGACTTTGCCTTTCTGCATAAGCACACATCCCATCCCGGTGTGTGATGCATCACAATAAACTACAAACTCCTCTATTCCATCAGGCAATGTCAGTACTGGAGCATTGCTCAACTTCTGTTTCAGAATTTCGAAGGATTCATGCTGCTTAGGACCCCAGTCAAACTTAATCTTCTTACGTGTCAGTGAAGTCAGGGGTGCAGCAATCCTTGAAAAGTTTTCTATGAATCGCCTATAGTATCCTGCCAAACCTAGAAAGCTACGTATTTCTGTAGGCGTCTTTGGCTCATGCCAATTCATGACAGCTTCCACCTTAGCGGGATCTACTTGGATACCACGCTCACTAACAACATGTCCAAGAAATTGGACTGCTCGAAGCCAGAATTCACATTTTGAGAACTTGGCATAGAGCTTCTCTCTATGAAGTAAATCCAGTATGCATCGAAGATGCTTCTCATGGTCAGCTTGGTTCTTTAAGTAGATGAGAATGTCGTCGATGAAGACGATGACGAATTTGTCTAAGTGCGGCTTGCAAACACGATTCATGAGATCCATGAACGCGGCTGGTGCATTAGTGAGCCCAAAAGGCATCACTAGGAACTCGTAATGACCATAACGAGTCCTAAATGCTGTTTTGTGCACATCTTCATCTCTAACCTTCAATTGATGGTAGCCTGACCTTAAGTCAATCTTCGAGAAGAAACTTGCCCCTTGAAGTTGATCGAACAGATCGTCGATTCTGGGCAAAGGATACCTATTCTTGATAGTAACCTTATTAAGTTCACGGTAGTCGATGCACAGTCGCATCGATCCATCCTTCTTCTTGACAAATAAAACTGGTGCTCCCCACGGAGACGAGCTAGGTTTGATGAAACCTTTGGCTAGCAAATCATCTAGCTGCGTTCTCAATTCCTTCATCTCTGTTGGTGCCAACCTATAAGGCGCCCTTGCAACTGGTGCTGATCCAGGAATAATGTCGATTCTGAATTCCACTTGTCTATCTGGTGGCAAACCAGGTAGTTCTTCAGGAAATACTTCGGGTTATTCAGAAATGACTGGGATCTCTCCAGTCTTGGGTTTCGGTTCATCAATAATCACTTGTGCCATGTAGATGACACAGCCCTTCTTCAAACACTTTGAGTCTTTGAGTATAGACATTTTCTCGGGCAGCCCATACTGGGTATCTCCCTGGATAGTAAGTGATTCACCAGACGAAGTCTTGATCCTCACTTGCTTCTTATTGCAAATAATCTGGGCCTGGTTATGAGATAACCAGTCCATACCCAAAACTATGTCGAATCCGGCTAGTTTGAAAGGAAGTAGGGACAAAGGAAAAGAGTGATTCTTAATGGATATGAAACATCCATCTAATAAGGTTGAAGCGGTTTCTAAAGTGCCATCTGCTAGTTCCACCTCATAATTCACACTTAAAGTTCTAACAGGCAGTTTCAACAATTCACAAAACTTACCATCTACAAACGACTTATCAGCGCCCGAATCAAATAACACTCTCGCGTATACATCATTTACGAGAAAGGTACCTGTTATCACGTTGTCGTCCTTGACAGCTTCCTTAGCATTCATTCTGAAGACCCTAGCATTGGTCTTCTTAGCCTCTTCCGGCTTCTTGGCATATTTTGGGCAATTGCTCCTGATGTGCCCTTTTTCATTGCAACCATAGCAGGTCGCATCCTTTATCTTCTTGCAATCCACGGTTTTGTGTTCCCTGGATTTGCATAACCCACATGCAAAAGGCTTCGATTGAGTTTGTGAGTTGGATTCAAACCTGCACTTACCAAAGTGCTGCCTCTTGCAGATTTTGCATTTGGGTTTTTCACCCGACTGCTGACCATCTCTCTTGAATCCTGACCCCTTCTTAGAGTCATTGTTTCCTTTCTGCTTCTTATCTGATCGTCGTGAGTTGTCATCCTCACGCTTCCTCTTTTCGGTATCATTTTTCCTCAGTGACCTCAGCCTGACAGCATCTGAGGTCAGAGACAACGATATGTCCGTTACTGACCGAAAAGTGGTTGGTCTGGAAGCTTTTACACTTGCTTTGATCTCCGGTTCCAAACCCCCGATAAAACGAGCTATACGTTTCGGCTCCGGAGTCACCAAATAAGGGACCAACCTTGACAAAGTATTGAAAGTGGTAAGGTAGGCCTGGCAGTCCAGGTTCTTCATGACCAGTGCTATGAAATCAGATTCAATTCTCTCAACCTCGTGTTGAGGGCAGAAATTTTCTTTGATGAGTGCCATAAACTGTTCCCAGGTCATGTTGTATAGCGGAACTTTCCCTGTGGCCTGGATCAAAGATCTCCACCAGGCTAAGGCTTCTCCTTTGAAAGATTGTGAGACAAACTTCACAATGTCCCTATTATGACAACCACTAATATCCACCACAGTATCCATTTCATCCATCCACGTCATGCAATCAACCGCTCCTTTTTCCCCATTGAAGTCTCGGGGTTTGCACGATACGAAATATTTATAGGTGCAACCCCTATTACGAGGTTCTTGGTTCTGTAGGACTCTTTGAGATGGATTACTCCTTTGATTCGAGGAGTGGTGGGAATTACTGTTGTGGGCAGTGTGGGTCCTGGAGGGTGTTCTAGTGTGTGATGCAGAATGGGTTCTCGTATGGGTACCACTTGATCCATGGTGTTGTCTATCCATAGCTCTATTAACTACATTGTCTATCATAGCTTGCAACTCTGCACCTGCTACGTTAACTTGGGCATTTTCATTCACTATCCCTGGGTGACTGTTGACCTCATTTGAGTCTGCCATGTATCTAGCACTGTCACATATTGACAACAATTTATTGATGAGTTTATTATTAAATTGTCTTTTATGGCAATTTGTTAACCGTGGTAAACGTAGACCAAATATGGTTAATTTATTACTCACATAAATTTAGGATTTCTAATATAATTTATCCTAATTATAAAACAATAACAGTTTTTATTAGCACATAAGGCCTAGTCACAAGGACAATATAGATTATAAGCTAGGATTTCAGAGAATCAAAGCATGAAGGTTTGAACAAAGTTCATTACCTTTATTAGACAGGGAGTCAAAGCTACCACTGTCTTTTGGCTCTTATTGAAATGAGCAGGGCCCGTAGGCATTATATTACCACGTATGGTTAAAATATGATCATCTTAATTGATAATATAAACCCAGGATTCAGAGATCATTTAACTAGGTTAGGAATCTTCTAAAGAATTCCTTTACAAAAAGACGTATGTGATTTTATCGAATCACTTCTGCCAGGAGTGTTAACATGTTTTAAGATGTTAACAGAGAATTGAATCTTTTAAACAGGTCTTACCATTTTGGCCCGGTCTTATATTTGACACGTGGCTAGGTTTCACACTTTAAGATCCTTAATAAATTTCATAGGCAGATTAATTTAAAAGGAATGATTTTAATTTATTTATTTCATTTATATATTTTTATATGCTCATAATGGCAAACATGAAATTTATAAAACAAACATTCCATTAATTATACATAGGTTACATATTGCCCTAAACGGGTCTTTTCACACAAACCATTTCCCACGTAGGGGTCAAACAAGTATTTACCCGCGCAGGGGTTATATTTAAAACACAAGTCCTCGCAGGGACTGATTACTTAAATAGATGTCCACGCAGGGACTAGGTACAAAGATAAATGTCCACGCAGGGACTACATACACACATAAAGGATTTACTGATCCTTCTTGCTCTTTCCCTTGATTAAGTTCGTCAAGGTCTTGAACATCCCCTGGTTACGCCTTCGGTCTTCCCGTGCCTCATGCCGCACCTCCCTAATACTCTGTAGGATTTCCTGATGCAGTGGTGGCGACATCTGCAGAGACGGCGGGGGTTGTTGGTAGTACGGGGGTTGTGTAGGCATCTGGTATCCCTGTGCTGGGTAGCCTACTCCCCAAGGACCTCCATACGGTCCCTCCTGGTTAAGGGCGTTGTAATTAGCTGCTACCAAATACGGGTCGGCTTCAGCGTATCCGAGGTTAGGGTGAGTCGGTGGCTCAAACGGGTTGTACATCGCAGGACCCGTGTATGCTGGTATCTGATTATCGAAACCCGTCGGTGGCGGTTGCTGCGCGTAGGGGTTTGATGGTCCACCTAACTGTGGATCTTCTTGATCCGGCTGATAATTTCTGCCACTTGATTGTAGAGGAGAGTTAAAGTGAAACTCTTCTCTTCGTGTGGACATCCGGGCTCCGGATGTCCTATGTCTTTGCGGCTGTGGAGGCGCCGGCTGAACTGGTGGCGGTGGAGGCGGTGGCGTAACTGCCTCAAACTGGTGATTCCCAGAGGAATCTTGATGATGCTGCTGCTGCTGCTCATGCGGCGAAGAATAGTGAGGCTGATGCTGCTCATGCGGCGATGAATAGTGAGGCTGATGCTGCTCATGCGGCGATGAATAGTGAGGCTGATGCTGCTCATGCGGCGATGAATGGTGAGAAGGTGTATAATACCATTCGTGCCGAGTAAAGATAGCCTGGAAGCTATCTGGACCATTATAGGGTGGTCCGTGGTAAATGGAACTATCCGAGACCTCGATTGGGTGGTTGGGAGTTCCTGATGCGGGTTCTTCTGGGTCGTCTTCCTCATCCATATCGTTTCCTCCAGAAAAATGGTCCTCCGGCCCCAATGGGTTAAAACCCACTGGTTCTTGTATAAAATCCGCCGGGTTAAACTGGCCTTGAAAGATTGGAGTGGGGTCTCCAAAAGGGCGGTGCGACATAGATCGCTGTAACGGTATGTGCGAATGGTGGGGGTCTCTAGGCTCATTTTCTGCTTGTGGCCCGTATGAGTCTTGAGCGGGAGTCGTAGAGCTGTTCGAAACCGACCGTCTTGCCGGTTGAAAGAGACCTCTCTGGTTCCGCCGAGTACCGTCACTCTCGGCGGGGATAGGAGCTCGTGTATTGGACGGCCCAGCTTCATGGTCGTTGGGGGCGGTGGTCGGCCCCTTTCCTCCTCGTCCTCGCATACGTAAAAATCTCGGAGGCATCTTTGTTATTCCTGTCAATAAAACATAAGATAACAATAACAAAAATATAAATTTTTAAAGGACAACAAAAACCGAATAAGGTGGAATTTGTCCTATGTTATAAGTCTAGACTCAAAAGTTTAGATATGTGCAATTGTGTAACTGAGATTAAACACAAAAGACTAGTGTTTAATTCACTCAGTGTTGGCTCTGATACCAACCTGTCACACCCCGAATTTCCACGTGTCACCGGTGGGCCCGGTAGGGGAGTATCGTGACGTGGTTGGCAACATAATAGTCAAACAACACAATATTTAAATGCACAGCGGAAGCAAAGTATAGATTTAATTCAACCAACCGATATTGTAATATTAAGTATTACAATTAGTCGAATATAATCCACAGGTAGATCCAAATAGAAAGGAAACAAATGTTCAACAGTTTATGACATCCAAGCTGGCGAGACTTAATGTGGATGCTAGGAGACATGCCAGCCTATTTCGCGTAGTACCTGCACTTAACCTTTTAAGAAAATACGTCAGTTTACACTGGTAAATACAATCAAACGACTCATTTTGAAAAGAGTTTAAGAAAATGCATTTAAGGCACAAGGCACAAATAATATTTTATAACTTGGGATAATTATTTAAATATATAATACTTGTATGGATTTACATGTTCCTTATGCGTTCAGTAGCCCGGGTCGAGCCGGGTTAAAGATCAATTAACACACCACTTTATTTATGAGACACTAACAGGTGTACGCCTACACCTGAGTGCTGAGGTCGTGGCCATTTCGTAAAATGATGCCAGGGATATCCGGGACACGGTCATTAACCCCCCAAAGGCTTTAAGTAAACAAAACAATGTTAAACGAGACGTCTCAATACTTTCATTATCATACATTCAATCAAAGATTCAACGTCCCGACCAAGCGGTATTTTATATACCGTACCCCAAGCCCGTATAGGGAAAATAAGTTAAAAGTATTTACCTTTGCAAGTATAACTCCTTAATCGAATAAATTGCAGATAGCTTTTACTGGTTCCCCTAATCTGGAACGAAGGTTTAATATAACCTATTAGAATACTAACGGGCCTTTGATTAAGCTTAAGCTTAGACCGGTCAGTTTTAATGATACGGTTCGAACGCACGATTAAGCGAAGACCGGATAGAATGTGATTTAGACCCGACAAGTTGAGGACTTGTTTAATATGGGTTTACTATTCACATTCTGGATTTTGAGATAAAAATGATATCGTTTGACCCGTTTCGGCTAGTTTATGCAAACTAGTTACATAAACCGAACCGAACGCGTATAATGCATAACGGGTAACCGAAAGGGTCGCGAACAGGTTTCCTAAGTTAATACGCTTTAAATATGTTGTGATATCATCATGATATCTTCCATAATGCCCATAACGAGTTTAATCCTTAATTATGCCCCGTAGGGGTATTTCGGTCATTTTGAAGGTTATAAAAGGGATTTATAATACCTCTGTGATATGGGTCTGGTTTAATCAGAAAAAAATATTTATTTTAACAGGTATCAATAGTTGGTATAAAGTCTTTTGTGATAAAATGGTTCTAGACCCAAACTACGCGTTTAATACGCGTATAAAGCCGTTTTAAGCGACGTACGGTTTAAAATATGGTTCTGAGTTTTCTGATCAGTAAAACAGGCTCAAAACACTCTATTTATTATTTAAAATCAGTGGCAATTGGATTGGTATCAAACGGATTTGTAAAACTCGTTTTATGGCCTAAAAGGGCATATTCGGTATTAACCGAATCAATGCGATAAGCCTAGCTTAAGATCAGTTTAAAAATAATTAAAAATCTTCAAAAATACCAAAATATTATTTAACATCAGTGGGTAAAAGTTTTGGTACCGAAAATCGGGTTTAGATAGGCTATGCGTTAATCGCGCCGTTTAATTAATAAAAAGCTTATTATTTACGCTAATGCGCATATCTCCTAATCTAGACCTCCGATTGACGTGAAAATTTACGTACATGTTAATTAATCAGTAACTAAGATTATTGTACTTCCACATTTTCAAAATTCTCGTTGTAAGGTCATAAGGGCGTTATGGTCCAATTTAAGCGATTAACGGAAACGTGTGCATGCATCGGATAATCAATGAAACAAGTACAGAGACTTATACTAGCATGTAACCCAACTCTAAAGAGACTTTAAGGCATGTCTAATTCCAACTAAAACGGGTCAGAACCGAAGTCAACGCAAAAGTCAAAGTTTTGCGCCTTTCGGTTCCGAACCGGGTTTAAACAGAAATTTGTCGAGTCGGGCAAGCGTAGACAAGTTTTTATACTTATTACCAAGTTATATTAAGGTTAAAACAGGTTACACGCCTCTCGGATCATTAATCGTGTATTAAATCATAATTTGCAATTCTGTTGACTTTTTCGGTCAACGTTTGACCCGACAAACGACCTAGTTAGGTCTGGAATTGGTACTTGCCCTTATAAGGGTTTAATACCCATATAATTACCTATCTAACGGTACTTTTAATTCGACACACGACTGAGCTATCGTTAATTAATCGCGAAGTCAAACCGTAGTTACGTCGGTTTGACTTTTAAGCTAATTACTAAGCTAGAATTAATTTAGAAAGGTTAGGCAACTTACTAGATGATTAATGGATGATTAGAAAGGCTCTTGATCAGTTTGCAAGCTCCCCAAATAATCAGAATGCTTGAATATGATGTGTGAATGAATGTTGCACTTGAAGGTCCTTTATATACAAGAATCAAGCACCACAAGAGAGTGACAACCAAGTCTAGGGCCATCCACAATTGATCAACACTTGTAAGTAGTGTGTAGGGATGTCTAGGGGCCATGTATGTGCAAGAAAAACCGGCCAAGAGGGTAACAATCGCACACAACAGCCAACAGCAGGTCAGCTGTCGCTGGGCACCCCTCGCGTAGCGTGAGGGGCCGTCGCGCTACGCGACGCCCTTGCTGAATCAGAATTTTGTTGTTTGTTGTTGGTTCGAAAGGGCAGCCGTTATAAACGACTTGTGGACTTATTTTATCAATAGGGGACCTCCAATAAGTGTCTAATACTGTAACATACCCTACCATCATCCATTAATTCACTTGATTGCATATACAAGATCCGAAAACATCGGTTTATCATTCAATTTATTGTTGGAGTCACATCATGCATTATCAATTCCATTCTTGTGCATGAATTCTATTATTGTGGGCATTTACCGGATTATATCAAATGTCGATAATAAGTATTTGGTCTTGGGATTTATATGAGGTCGTTCAGAGGTAAAATTAACATAACGCCATCTTTAAATCCTACCAAAATATTGTTATTAAGTCCGGGTTTACAGCGCTTGTTGTCATACATGACACGTGTCGTTAATTTATTTAACACGAATTTCTGAGGTGTTACAGAAATGGGTTATCACACACCAAACCAACAACGGGCGCATGTTTTTCAAAGAAGGTCATCAATCATCATGAAATATCTCTGAAATTGATGGAGCCTATACTAGCACTGGTACTTAAGGTACCTTACAACTTCTCTCATTAACTGATGAGTGATTTTGTAAGTAACATGTGGGTTGCTAAGCCATTCTTGATGTATCCTCGTTTTCTAACAAAGATAATTACGAGTCAGCTAGACTTTGCAGGCATTCCTGCAAGTTATCCAAGGGCTGATATGAGACTTCAAGAAAACATGGGTCTCAGCGTGCTTGTACCCACCAACAACAACTCTGGGATGATAACTGATCTATTGTTACTTTTGGAAATGGAACATGGTGAAGGAGTAGATATTGATTAGGTTTTATTTGTTTTGTTTGTACAAGTTTTTTTATGTTTGCTTACTAGTCTTCTGGTTTGTGATTTTGGGAAATAGGTAAAGATAAAATGATAATCAGAAATCAAACTCAAAATTTTCTGATAAAATGGGACAAAATCTGGTTATTCAATATTTTCTTATAAATCTTCAATGGTAACAAAATGTTTTTAGAAAATATCAGAAATGTCAAAGAAACTTGGATGCTACCAGAAAAACAAATGTAAGTCTTCTGATCTTTCCTTATTCCCTCTCATCTTAAAAAAAGGCACTCATAAGTTTAGGGGGAAATCTCAGAAATTCTGATGAAAAGACTGATTATTTCTGTTAACTACATCTCAAAAAGTCAACAGAAGTCAAAACAAAAGAATACATATGGTCAACAGAATTTCTGATGATCTTATCAGAATGGGACTTTTTGACTTATGAAGAAAAGAGGGTACATATGAAGAAAGATAATTGGACCTTTTATCAAAGGGGGTCCACAAAGAAGAAAAGGTATCATAGAACCGATAGTTTTCTCCAATCAAAAATCAGTGCAACACTTTCAAGAAATGACTGAAGAAACTACAAATTGAAGAGTCAATTTGAAAGGACTTAACCACGATTCCATGATAAACAATTTCATTAATGTCTTAACACCCACGATCCAACGGTTATTTTTTGAACCAAAAACTCAGCATACATGATCTAACGGTTATAAAGACAATTAATGATCTCTTTATCACTATCTCATACCACGATTTATACTCCTTCAACTCCTTCTACTTCATACACCTACAATACTCTCAATTCTCTCATATCCTAAAAACCCCTGTTTTTTTTTCTCACAAATAAAAAATCCCTAAATTTCAAACCCTAACTCACAGAGACCAAAAATGGCAGAAGTTAACCTCAATATTCCAATTATTCAACATGAAGTACCTTTTGTCGAGGAAGCAGAATTTCTACCAATGAAGGAAAACAATCTGCTGATGAATACAGAGTATTCAGAGTATGATAAAAGATGTCAACTTCTGGTAGAATATCTTACAAAATGCCCAATCTCAGGAGCACTGACAAAAGAAAGAGAAATACCAGAAAGGATGCTACAGCAATTTGTTTACACTTTTAAAGAAGTTGAAGAAAATCGGGTGTCTGCTCATGTATGGGGAAGTGTCTATGTAGAATTAACTCCAGCAAGAGTAAGAGAATGGCTTGGATTGCCTATTCTTGGCAGTTACACTGAAGCCCCAAGCAAAGAAGATTTATTAGACTTCGTCATTGGGCTTGGATACAAGAAAAGAGATATCAACAAAATTGGAGCAATAAGAAGAAGTGAATTGCCAGCCATCTGGCAAGTGATGATGGAAGTGTTAAACAAGTGTCTCACCTCAAAGATAGGAGGAACTGATCAAATCAATCAAGCTATTCTGACGATCATGTTTGGACTCATAAATGGGTTCAAGATTGATTATGGGTCAGAAATCTTTAATCTTCTCAAAAGATCAATCATCACCAGAAATGGAAGAATAACATCTCATCTGCCATATCCAAGGTTAATCTCAATTTTCATTTCTGAAGCATTTATTAAAAGAAACATGGAGATTCCAATCTTAGAAGACATCTGGAGATCATAAACAATGAAGGCCTGGAGTTCAAATCATGGATGGGAATCAAACAAAGATATCCCTGTGTTACCAGAAAGCATGTTATGTTTCATTGCACCTGACTCACAATACAGAATACAACATGAAAAACTTCTGACAAAATCAACCTCTCCCACAGAAGAACCAAGCAGAGAAATTGTGAACTGCTCTTCATCAACATAAAAAGGAGACAATGAGAAGTCCTCACCATCAGAAAATGAGGGTGTAGAAGAAAGAAGAATTCTGGAAAAAGCTAACTTGGAGATAGCCAAATCACCAGAAAACGAAGAAAAGCATGCTGAAAGTCAACAGATTTATGAAGCCGGAATTCATCATGAATTTGAAATTCATCAAACACATGATGCAGGATCACATATTACTGGAGAAACACACGATGTTGAAATTGAACCCACTAAAGTCGTTCATTATGATGAATCTTACATTGCTGGTACATCCCTTTTAAACACTGTTCTAGTAGAAACTCACAAAGAAGAAACAAAATCAGAAAGTTTTGTTAACGTTTCTTACAAAATAGAATACAGAACAAGGAATGTTGATCAAGAGGTTACTAGTTCCATAAATCTCAACTCTGAATTAGAAAATGAGGAAGAGGATGAGATCCCAATAGATGGATATCAGGAAACTGATCAAGGAAATCTGGCTAAAGGTAATTTGTTTACCTCAAAAACTTATGGAGGATCATATATTGATATGATTCAAGGAAATAAGGAAACCCAGAATGAGAATGAGTTTTTCATAACTTGTGGAGATAATTCTGGTAAATTCGAAGCTGCACCAAGTGTGTTGGTTAAGAATGACCCTATCATCTCTAAAACAGCAGCAAATGTGTTTGCAGCTGGAATGTTAGAAGGAACATCTGTTGTTCCTATTATCCCGGAAAAACCCATGAACCAAGAAAATATAGAAGCAATACTGGAAAATGTTTACAAAGTTTGCAAAAGAAATACAGTAGAAGAAAAACTTGATATGTTGCTGTCAGAAATACAAGGTCAAAAGGCTGATATGAAGACTTTGTCAGAATCAGTGAAGGAAATGAAGAAACAAACTGAAGAAAACACTGAAGCACTAAAGTCTCTTCAAAAGATGAAAGAAAAGGCACCAGAATCCAGCATCTCTGCATCAGAAATCCAAACGATTCTCACAGAAATAGAAAAAATCAAAGCACAAGTTGCAAAAGTGATTGAATAAAGGCAGTCAAGTAGTACAAACAGAGTTTTGGAAGAAGTTACCATACTAAGGGCAAGTAATAATAGTATCACAGATGCCCTTGAGAAGCTGCCAAAAGAATGGGCTGAAATTCAAACAAAAGCTCAAACAGAATTCACAAATATTCAGAAAAACATACACAGCAACTCAAAACAGGTAAAAGAAGTGCAACAACTGGTAGAGAAGATGCAATTCAATATTGCAAAACTAGCCAAAGTGAATCCACAAGAACTCATGAAAGAATTCCTGCTGAAAGCTCACATCAAGAAGCTCCAAAGTCAACTCCTCAACAATCATCAATCTCACCAATCACAAAAGCTGGAACTACAGTGATGGGTACTCCTCCGAATGTTCCAAAAGACGAAATACTGAAAAGGTTAGCAACTGCAAAACCTCAAGTTATTACAAATTTGAAATTGCTAGCATCTGTTCCAAATCCAACAATATCTGATGACTCAGCAATAAGTAAGTATATGAATAAACAAATAATGAATGAATGGGAACAAGAAGGAGAGTCAGCAACAAAATCAAAGACTGTTAAGAGAAAGATCTCTGAAACCAAGTCTATCATGGTTAAAGAGATTGCACGAGATGTAATGATATTTCCTGAGACCAATCTGGTGAGTTACTATCTAACAAAAGAAGATAAAGCACCAAGATCACTATCTCCTACCAGACTGGACTTAAGAGAAGAAAGAATAAAAAGAGGGCAAAGCAGCATTCATAAACAAAATTGGAATCCAGTAAAAAGAATTCTAAACGTGAGTGAAGTAAAGAGTGCAATTGATGATATTGGAGGAACTCATGTGCAAAACAGATACACACTTCAGAGGGAAAATGGAGAAGAACAGAAGGTGACTGATGAAGAAATAGCTGACCAGTTGCATCCTTTAGACATTTTGTTTATGAAGGATCATTTTGAAAAGGAAAAGAAAAATAATCAAGAAGTCAGAAGAGCATTAAATGGCATATCAAAGGCTGGAATACTTCTGTTTGAAAGAATAGCTTTTTCAGACTTTGATTTATGCATAAATTTTGAGCATGTACACAACAAAAAGGTATATGTCAGATCACCAAAGACAAAAGTTCCTTCAGACATAGTAGAAGATGCAAGATCTGGAGACATCATCATACTGACAAAAGCAAATAAAGAACAAGATTATGGTGTAATCTTCAGAGATCAGGATGATAACAAAGCTATGTTCAGAGGTGTTGATATCTGCAAGTACTCAAATCAAACTCTGAGGTATATCTTGAAAACCATGAAAAAAAGACAAGAACATCTTCAGAAGATAGAAAAGAACATGGAGGGAAGCAGAAAAGAAATTGAGCAGATGATTGAAGAATGGATTCAAGCAAGAGAATGGTATACAGACATGTATGTCAGCTGCAACAAGTATATCTCCTACAAAAAGAAGCTAAAGAAAGGAGATACGCATAAGAGAGTGAAACTTAACTGAAAGAACTATTTTATTTAACTTCTCATCTTTTATGTAATTCGTTTTAACTTCAGTAACTGGTTTATATTTTCAAGTATTATATTTCCACTGTTTGGAATTTTTTTTCTGTTTATGAGGTAGTTCATTTTCTTACAATACTTAGGGGGAAACTGTTAGGAAACTTTATTTGTAAGTATTGAAGAAAAACACAATCAACTGGATCTATGAAGAGATCACAGTCCTGAAGATCACGAACTAGAAAAAGAAGATCAGATGGGACAACCGGAATACATAGCATCTACTTCAAAGAATCACAAGTTGATCAAGAGCTGAATTGGATTATCAGAAGAGGTCATTTCTGATGGATCTGATGATATTTCTGATGAAATATCATCAGTATCTGACGATTCTGATCATCAAGGATTTTCTGATGATTTGTTCATCAGAATTTCTGATGAAGTGGTTTATCAGAATTTCTGATGAAATAACCCACTTGTCTGAAATTGGCTCTGTCCTGCCACACTTACCGAAGCAAGTTGACATTAAATGATATTATGATGAAAAAGGTAACTTGAACGTTGGAATCAATGAATATGTCAATTGGCTACTTTTTGCAGGAATTATTGTATGAATAAACTATTGTTTACTCATACAAGCCGTCTATAAATAGAAGGCTCAACCAGGAGAAGCAAAGTGAGTTTGAAGCTTAGCATTCACACATACATCTAAACTCCATTGCTCTCTCCCCCACAGAATTCAAGATTCGTTTGTATTAGATAATAATCTTACAATCACCTTGTAAACCATTTTTGTTTCAAAGTGATATAAACTTGATAATTCTGTAGGTCTTGTTTCTTGAAAGTCTGATTTCCATTTCCGCACATCTTTTTCACATCTACTGAAATCACTTGCCATATTACGTGAAAAGAAGTTGTTTTGAGCCTGTACTGGGTCTAACAATTGGTATCAGAGCAGACTGAATAAACTATTTTCAAACGATCAATCGCTCATCTTCTTTTCTCTAAATATGGCCAGCTTTCAATCCTGGAATAATGCTTTTAACATTGGTTCTATGTCTAAACCTCCGACTCTGGTCAGAGAAGAATACCCCCAGTGGAAAATCAGGATGGTCAATTTCCTTAATGGTCATGACCGAGCTCTGTTTCAATCCATTGAAAGGGGTCCACATACACCAATGACTGATATACCTGCTATTCCAGCAACTGACCAATCACCAGCAATCCCTGCCTCCCGCGCTCCTAAAAGTGAACTAAACTGGAGTGCGGAAGACAATGAACTGGTGGCTGGGGATGAAAGGGCTAAGTCACTTTTAATTATGGCCATCCCCAATGACATATTTTCACAAGTTGATGCATGTGCATCAGCTAAGGAAATATGGGATCAGTTGGAAAACCTTTGTGAAGGAGGAGAAAGGATGAGAAGAAACAAGAGAACAAATTAAAAGTGAGTTTGAAGCTTAGCATTCACACATACATCTAAACTCCATTGCTCTCTCCCCCACAGAATTCAAGATTCGTTTGTATTAGATAATAATCTTACAATCACCTTGTAAACCATTTTTGTTTCAAAGTGATATAAACTTGATAATTCTGTAGGTCTTGTTTCTTGAAAGTCTGATTTTCATTTCCGCACATCTTTTTCACATCTACTGAAATCACTTGCCATATTACGTGAAAAGAAGTTGTTTTCAGCCTGTACTGGGTCTAACAATTGTTATCAGAGCCGTGAGGATAAATTATTTCCAAGATCCCTTGCTCCTGTAAGAGAGACGTATATTCTTGATCTGTTAAAGGTAAAAAGAATTTTTTTTGCAGATCCAAAAATAATAAAGTTTGTAGTAGTGTTATTTTTTTTGTTATTTTCATTATTATTGCTTTTATTGCTATTATTATTATTATTATTACTATCTCTATTAGTTTTTTTTTTTGTAAAAAAAAAGAGGTGTAGAAAAAGGATATAAACACAAAAAAAGGAGTTAAACAAACATAAATGAACTTTAGTTTATCAGAAAGAAAAATTTTAACATCTAAAAAGAGAGTTTCTAATAAAAGAAAGTTTGTTCGTATCTTATTTAATGAAATAACTCCAAATTCTTGTTAGTAAAGGAATGATAAAAAGAGATTTAAAAAAAAACTGTGTATAACTTTAGAAAACATTCTCATGACTATTATCTTTTATAAAGTTTTCACAAAATATTCATTGAAGAAAAGTACAAGTTCTTAGACTTTCACCAGAAAAATATGTGTAATTAATATCTCTTTTCTCTACTTATTCCCTCTCATCTAAAAAAATCAGATTTTCTGATGCATTCGTCAGATTTTCTGGTAAAAATCTCAGATTTCTGCTGAGTTTCTCAGAATTTTTGATGATGTCATCAGATTTCTGATGACATTTTTTTTCTTTCTTTCTTTCTTTCTTCTTTAAAAAAAATTCAGATTTTCAGATTTTTTATCAGATTTTCATCAGAAACCATCAGATTCCATCAGAAAATTCTGTTAAAAAAAAGATTTTTTTTCGGTTTTATCAGAAATTTCATCAGATTCATCAGATATTCTGATCCGAAAAAAAAAGACGAAAAAAGAAACTCGACGGTTCAAGATCATTTTTTATAGTCGTGCATGATTCGTTATTTTTTGAAGCCTCATCAATCGACAGCCTAAACACTTATCCTATTTTGGATAGAAGATACTTATATCCTAGTTGTTTGGGATACAAGATATGATGCTTACATTTAGGTGGAATTATAAATCGAGGTGAAGAATTATAACGACAAAAGAAATATAATCAGATGATCATCCATAAAAAGTCGGACATTTGCCAAATAAATTACATGCCAATGAAGATACTGTCAACGAATATCACCAAAAAGGAAAATTGCCTACATGATAACGTGCCAGGAGGAAAAGAAAAATACATCTTCAGCAAGTTTATTTATTATTTCTAAGTATAAGTGCATTGTTTGTATTTTTTACAACAAATAGGGGGTGACTGTTAGGAAACTTTAATTGTATTTGTTGTTAAAAATAGTTTAAGTTACATGTTGACGGTTCGTCGGTCGCTTCGTGTTGACGAAATTATTTCTATGTAACTTAAACTATTTTTAACAACAAATACAATTAAAGTTTCCTAACAGTCACCCCTATTTGTTGTAAAAAAAAATACAAACAATGCACTTATACTTAGAAATAATAAATAAACTTGCTGAAGATGTATTTTTCTTTTCCTCTTGGCAAATTATCATGTAGGCAATTTTCCTTTTTGGTGATATTCGTTGACAGTATCTTCATTGGCATGTAAGTTTATTTGGCAAATGTCCGACTTTTTATGGATGATCATCTGATTATATTTCTTTTGTCGTTATAATTCTTCACCTCGATTTATAATTCCACCTAAATGTAAGCATCATATCTTGTATCCCCAACAACTAGGATATAAGTATCATCTATCCAAACTAGGATAAGTGTTTAGGCTGTCGATTGATGAGGCTTCAAAAAAAATAACGTATCATGCAAGCTATAAAAAATGATCTTGAACCGTCGAATTTTTTTTCGAATCCGAATTTCTGATAAATCTGATGAAATTTCTGATAAAACCGAAAAAAAAACTTCGTCTTTTTTTTAACAGAATTTCTGGTATTTTCTGATCAATCTGATCACATTTCTGATAAAATAATCAGAAAATCTGACAAAAGTTTTTTTTTAACAGAATTTCTGATGTTTTCTGATCAATCTGATCACATTTCTGATAAAATAATCAGAAAATCTGATAAAAGTTTTTTTTTTAAGCAGAAAATCTGACGAACGCATCAGAAAATCTGACGAATGTATCAGAAAAACTGATTTTTTTTAAGATGAAAGGGAATAAGTAGAGAAAAGATATATTAATTACACATATTTTTCTGGTGAAAGTCTAAGTACTTGTTATTTTCTTCAAAGAATATTTTGTGAAAACTTTATAAAAGATAATAGTCATGAGAATGTTTTCTAAAGTTATACACAGTTTTTTTTCTTTTAAATCTCTTTTTATCATTCCTTTACTAACCAGAATTTGGAGTTATTTCATTAAATAAAATACGAACAAACTTTCTTTTATCAGAAACTTTCTTTTTAGATGTCAAAATTTTCTTTTTGATAAACTAAAGTTCATTTATCTTTGTTTAACTCATTTTTTTTGTTTATATCCTTTTTCTACTTATACTAGAAAAAAAAATACTACTAGAGATAATAATAATAATAATAATAATAATAATAATACTAATAAAAGCAATAATAAAGAAAGTAACAAAAAAAAAATAGCTCTACTACATGCTTTATATTTTTTGTATCTGCAAAAAAAAGTTCTTTTTACCTTTAACAGATCAAGAATATACGTCTCTCTTACAGGAGCAGGGGATCTTGGAAATAATTTATCCTCACTGCTCTGATACCAATTGTTAGACCCAGTACAAGCTCAAAACAACTTCTTTTCGCGTAATATGGCAAGTGATTTCAGTAGATGTGAAAAAGATGTGCGGAAATGGAAATCAGACTTTCAAGAAACAAGACCTACAGAATTATCAAGTTTATATCACTTTGAAACAAAAATGGTTTACAAGGTGATTGTAAGATTATTATCTAATACAAACGAATCTTGAATTTTGTGGGGGAGAGAGCAATGGAGTTTAGATGTATGTGTGAATGCTAAGCTTCAAACTCAATTTGCTTCTCCTGGTTGAGCCTTCTATTTATAGACGGCTTGTATGAATAAACAATAGTTTATTCATACAATAATTCCTGCAAAAAGTAGCCAATTGACATATTCATTGATTCCAACATTCAAGTTGCCTTTTTCATCATGATATCATTTAATGTCAACTTGCTTCGGTAAGTGTGGCAGGACAGAGCCAATTTCAGACAAGTGGGATGTTTCTTTTTTTTCCATATGAATCTTTTCAAGCCTTTTTCATAGAAAATATTAATGTGTTAATAAGATTTATTATCTTATTAACACAATTCTTTGACCTTGTCTCTTGTATACTCCATAATGTCCCGCTGACATTTTGAAGTCTTGTAACCTTGTCGAGATCTTTCATCAAAGAATTAGAAGCTCCAATATTTAGTGCTTCTGGGACGGTTCGTCGGTCGCTTCGTGTTGACGGAATTATTTCTAAGTAACTTAAACTATTTTTAACAACAAATATAATAAAGTTGCCTAACACTTGGGTTGTGTATAAAACAAGGCTATTTATCTATTTTCTTATTTGGAGTCTACTATGTTTTTATTTATATTTGTTTATGCTTATTTTAGTTTTTAGAAATCACACAACTTATCTTTCTACCGGTAATTTAATGACAAAGGTTTAGTATTATTCCTCCGTCCACTTCCTTGGATTGATACTTGGTTCTTACCGATACTTTACTACATATATGGCGGGGTACACTTGCCCTTTCGTGTGTGTTTTGATGTTGAAGTATAAATCACTTTTATAAATTTAAAACCGATTCATGTGTAAATTCATTGCAAAATTATGTATATACGCGCACACGTCAAAGATATGTTGTAGGCTCCTATGATCGGTGAAGATCGTACACTTTGTACCATACAGGTAGTTTCGCCAAATCTTTAACGCAAAAACAACTGCGCCTAGCTTGAGATCATGGGTTGTATAGTTCTTTTCGTGGATTTTGAGCTGACGAGATGCGTGGGCAATGACATTGTCTCGTTGCATGAGAACGCAACCAAGACCAAGGTTGGAAGCATCACAATAGACAATGAAGTCGTCATTTCCGTCGGGCAATGTGAGAATAGGAGCGTTGCAAAGCATGTGCTTGAGGGTTTGGAAGGCAGTCTCTTGTTCAGTTCCCCAAACAAAAGGCTTGTCTTTATGTGTCAGAGCGGTAAGCGGCACATCGATCTTTGAGAATCCTTCGATAAATCGTCGATAATAGCCCGCTAGTCCGAGGAAAGAACGGACTTCAGACAGGTTCTTAGGTGTAATCCAACTGTTAACGGCTTCAATCTTCATGGGATCGACGTGAATACCTTGACTATTTACAATGTGACCGAGGAATTGAACCTCCTCCAACCAGAATTCGCACTTGGAGAACTTGGCATAGAGTCGATTCCCTTGGAGTAGCTAGAGAACCAAACGTAGATGTTGCGCGTGTTCGGCTTTCGACTTGGAATAGATCAAGACATTGTCGATGAACACGATGACGAAACGGTCGAGATAAGGTTTACACACGTGATTCATCAGATCCATGAAAACCGCGGGTGCGTTGGTTAAACCAAAAGGCATAACAACGAACTCATAGTGGCCGTAACGGGTGCGAAACGCGGTTTTGGGTATATCTTCCTCCTGAATGCGTAGTTGGTGATAGCTTGAGAGTAGATCGATGTGACAACTCGAGTTTCCACGATTTCCATCTCCGCATTAATTGCGTGCTAATTGTTTTAGTTGTTTATTTACGCGACTTGTTTGTTTCACAATGGTACACCTTTGTAATATGTTAAACCGTGTTTGATTGATATGATATATATTGTGCGCATTAAGTGTGTTTTATATATTGTTGTGCAATATGAACATGTATGTTAATAATATGAACATGTGTGTTAATAATAGTGTGTTGTATTAATATTGTGTTCGTGGATCAAACAAGGAATCCACGAAATCATTCCCTAGCCGAAAACACTTCCAGATGAAAACACATGTGTGTTTTCGTCCACTAGTGTGGCCAACGAAATCAAGAGTGGGCTTGGCCCAAGTGAATTATGTGTTGGGGCCGGCTATTAGTATTAGCCTATATACACCCACATGAAGTGCACGAAACCTCACAACTTATGCATATTCAAACCCTAGAGTCTTCCTAAACGTACATACGGCAGTAGATACCCATCATCAGCGAGGTCCCATCTCATTCCAACGAGTTTATTGGTTAGTGAATTCATATTGGTATTGATTCTCAATTAATTGATTCTTGTTATGTGTGAACTTGATAAACAATATGGTGTGTATGTGTTGTATAAGCATGAACAACTTGTTATGCGAGAATTTGGTTAACAATTATTTAATTTTATTCAAGTTTATATGATTAGTGTAACTTGTTATCTTGGGTTGGTTTCTTGTCACACTTGGCCGAAGATATACCAGTTGATTGATATGATTATTAGTGAAAGAATAAATATGATTTAATGTGTGCAAAGATCGGCATGGTTACAAGTAATAATACTTATTGATAATAAAGAATTTTTGTGCAAGAAATCCGATATATGATTGGAGTGTGAAATTATTAATCCAATGAGTATTATCTGATCGGTCATGTTGAGGTTTGTCTCGAAAGTGCAGCCAGGATTAGATATAGATCACTTCATGAAAGGCGGCCATGTGGTTCATGTTTGCAAAGAATTGCTATGCATAGGTTAGAAAGGGTAGGGCTATGCATGATGAAATCTTGTGAGTTAAATAATGATTCTGATAAACATTGATTAGTGTGTTGCCATAAATGGATAGGTGTTGCACATGATGATAATGATTGATATGCTAGGGAACTATATTTATCAATGTTTTGATAATTGTCTGATGTTTAAAACATTCGTGAATGATAACATAGGGTGGGTTGCTTATGCATGAATTATTAAATGTGTAAATCATATAGTATAATTTCTTGAATAATATAACACTTAAAGGGGCTGACAAAACTGTTATTCATATAAGGTGAGTGGGCCATTCAACTTTTGAAATCACATGGGGTATTAAATGAGCCAAAAATGATTAGTGAACATTATGTGTTTTTTCTAGATCTCAATTAAACTGATTGGGCCGTTTGACAGTAACGAGCAGCTTTGATGTTTTGGAACTCTATTAATAGACTGCGATTATATTGGGCTGATTAGTGTTAGGCAAATACATTAATGTATATGGGCCCTACGTTTGTTCGTTTAAGTGTTGTATGTTAAAGGGCATGGTTCGTTTGGTGTTGCTTACTAAACTGCCATTGATTTCTGTATGGATTCCCAAAATGCATTATGATATGTGTATGTTCTTTGCATAGTATGTGGTACAATTTATGTTATGTGATTGAGAAACTGACTGAATCTGGTAACCACGATAGGGTTTGATTGATCCACTATTAAACAAGCATTTAGCCTAACCGAGCAAACCAAGGTGAGTTCACACTTCGTTACAAAGCATGGGGTTCCCAGGGGTTGGGAATGGGTTAAGGAATATAGATTCCTCGTCCTGTTGAGACGTATTCAGGAACGTAGATTCCTCGTCCAGTATGAGACGGATTTAACTATGCTAGACTAGAACTCTATCAACGAAGTCCCTCCTTTTATATCGACTTAATCGCCGAGGCCAATGGCGAACGGGTCATTAGTTAAATAGCGCTATTAGGTTTAACAAACCTCACACCGTGCCGCAGAGGACGGGCGTGGACTAATGGACTATGGCACGTCAGTGATGATAGACACAGACGTTAGGGCACTTAAACATGACGAACGTTAGTAGTCGATATGGTAACGAGTCTGGTGAATTAAACATGGGGTAGCCCCCACGGCCATAGAGCCGGGCTGGAATAGCCAACGTAAGAACGGGTAACTAATAAACGTTTTTCGAACTATGGGGTAACCCCCACGGCTGGATAGCTGGTAAAGAGCAAACTGTGTTTTCAGAACAACAATAAACTGGACAACCAAACGTGAACTCACTCGACATTGTTGCTGACTCGTTACTACATGCTTTGCAGGTCAATAGGTACTTAGCTGGAGCTTGCACAAGGGAGAGTCGTTGTGGGACATGGACAGCTGTGTGCCATGTTAAACCTTTGGGTATTTAAACTTACGATTTGGGTTTTTAAACATTTATGCTTCCGCTCATAACTTAAACTATGTTTGATTTGGACACTAACTGTGTTGGTTGAACTTTTACATTTAATTACTTGCTTGTTCAATATGATTAGTGGTTTGATCCTGGTCAGCCACGCCTCCAAGCGGTGATACTCCGCGTGTGGATTTTTGGGGGTGTGACAGATTGGTATCAGAGCCATTGGTTATAGAGAACTTGGTTTTAATAAAGGAAAACGTTTTTTGTTAAAACCAGACTATAACCCGTACAGTGCTCTACGATCCACAACAACGCTTCACTCCACGTGCAAGGCTCGATATTCTAGGTGATATGGTTTACGTTTTATATTGCCTACTTGCTAGATTACATAGAACATTACTTATGGTATGCTTAGATAAACGTAGCAACTATAGTTTGAAAACACATGTGTGCTTGCTTCCTTCTGTCACTCCACATTTACACACATTCGCGATACCTTTCCTATTTGTGTTTCCTTCGATGTGAAGATCATGAGGGAACGTGTGAACCTAACTCAAGCCAGCTGACGGCTCTTATCAACGAACAAGTTACGGCAGCACTCGCAGCCACTCAGGCAGGAGGTATAACCTGCTATTACGAACCTACCCTAGGATGTTAGATCCTACTCTCATGACCTAACTCTCGCACTTAACCCTGTCTTTTCTTCCTCGCGCAACAAGGTCAGAACGCTCAGTCACCTGTGTGCACATTTAAAACTTTATGGACTGCCGATCTACTACTTTCAGCGGCACTGAAGGAGCTGTTGGACTCCTCCATTGGTTTGAAAAGCTCGAATCGGTCTTCGAGATGTGTGAATGCCCTGAGGCTCGTAGGGTGAAGTACGCCACTGGTACTCTCGAAGGCACTGCGCTAACTTGGTGGAACGCACAAGTTCAGATGCTGGGGCTGGCGGCTGCTAATGCCACCCCATGGAATGATTTTAAGGAACTGATCAAACGTGAATACTACAGTCGTGATGACATCCACAAGCTGGAAGTGGAATTCTTTAACCTGAAGATGACGGGGTCAGAGATAGAAGCGTACACGAAACGATCCAACGAACTGGCAGTGTTATGTCCAACTATGGTAGATCCTCCCATCAAGCGCATTGAGTTGTACCTCAAAGGTTTAGTACCAGAGATTCAAAGTCATGTGACTTTTGCTAACCTTGCTACTATCCAGGATGTTACTCGTCTTGCTCATCGACTCCCAGATCAAGCAGTGAAACAGAACAAGCTGCTTAAATGTATCGGTGCTACTACTACTACTTCTGCTACTTCCTGTGACAACAAACGGAAGTGGGATGAAACCTCCAGCAAGGGTTCGACTACGGTTCAGTCCCAAGCACAACAGTGAAAGATCGATGACTACCAGAGTCTTGGTCAGCTATCTTCTGGTAGTTAAGGGCAGGGTGGAATCGATGTAATTTACACCACAGCGGTCGTGCAACAAAGATCGTTGTCAGAGATGCAACAAGCTTGGTCATGAAGCCAAAGATTGTAGAAGTTCACGTCCTGCAAACAAGAACTGACAACAGCGGCCACGAGCTCCACAGCAGCAGTTGCAACAACAGGGTAGCAAGGGACGCTACCAGTGGGGTGCTGAAGATCACTTTAAGAGACACTGCCCACAGTTGAACCAGAACCAGAATCAGAACCACAACCAAGGAAACGGGAACAATAATGGAGGCAACAATGGGGGTAATAATGACGGCATTGGTGCCAGGGGTCGGGTGTTCTTGATCGGTTCGGGTGATACTAGGAATGACCCCAACGTTATGATGGTTTCGACATCGATATTGGTATGGATTGGCTACCTCAACATCGAGCAGAGATTCTTTGCAAAGAAAGGATCGTCCGCGTTCCTCGTGCTGGTTGAGAACCTTTGGTAATTCATAGTAACAAGGTCCTGGAGCAGCGCCCATAGCTCGTGCACCGTATCGTTTAGCTCCATCAGAGTTGAAAGAACTCTCTACACAACTACAAGAACTCTTGGATAAGGGTTTTATTCGTCCTAGCTCATCGCCCTGGGGAGCTCCAGTGCTATTCGTGAAAAAGAAAGACGGTACGTTCAGAATGGGCATCGACTACCGTGAACTGAACAAGGTGACTGTGAAGAATCGCTATCCTCTTCCACGTATTGACGACTTGTTCGACCAGCTACAAGGGTCGAGCTACTATTCAAAGATCGATTTGAGACCGGGATATCACTAGCTGAGAGTCCGAGAAGAGGACGTCTCTAAAACCGCCTTTAGAACCCGTTATGGATACTATGAGTTTTTGGTCATGCCTTTTGGGCTGACAAACGCACCTGCGGTCTCCATGGACTTGATGAATCGAGTGTGCAAGCCGTACCTAGACAAGTTCGTTATTGTATTCATCGACGACATCCTGATCTATTCGAAGAGTCAGGAGGAACACGAGCAACATTTACGACTCATTTTGGAACTCCTTCGAGCAGAACAACTATATGCCAAGTTTTCAAAATGCGACTTCTGGCTTCGTGAAGTCCATTTCTTAGGCCATGTGGTGAACAAGGATGGGATTCACGTTGATCCATCCAAGGTAGACTCAATTAAGAACTGGCCTGCACCTCGTACACCAACGGAAATTCGCCAATTCTTGGGTTTGGCAGGCTACTACAGGAGGTTTATTAAGGATTTTTTTCCAAGATTGCACAGCCTCTTACTTCACTAACGCAGAAGGGCGTTGTTTATCGTTGGGGTAATGCGCAAGAGCTAGCGTTTCAACACTTAAAGGATAGACTTTGCAGTGCACCTATTCTTTCATTGCCAGAGGGCACAGACGACTTCGTGGTTTACTGCGACGCATCCATTCAGGGTCTTGGTTGCGTATTGATGCAGCGGGATAAAGTTATAGCCTACGCCTCACGTCAACTCAAGGTTCATGAAAAGAACTACACCACACATGATCTAGAGCTGGGAGCGGTTGTCCTTGCACTTAAGATATGGAGACACTACCTGTATGGTACCAAATGTGCTATCTACACTGATCACAGGAGCCTCGAGCATATATTCAAACAGAAGGAACTCAATATGCGACAGCGACGATGGGTCGAACTACTGAATGACTACGAATGCTCGATCAGGTACCACCCGGGCAAAGCCAATGTTGTGGCTGACGCCCTCAGTCGAAAGGACACTACGCCCAAGCGCGTACGAGCTTTACAACTTACTATACAGTCTAGTCTTCCTTCCCAAATACGACATACTCAGGTAGAAGCATTGAAACCAGAAAACGTCAGGGCTGAAGCCCTACGCGGCTCAAGGCAACGTTTAGAACAAAAGGAAGACGGTGCTTACTGTGTAACAGGACGCATATGGGTCCCACTTTATGGCAACTTACGAGAACTTGTGATGGATGAGGCACACAAGTCTCGCTACTCAGTACATCCTGGTTCGGATAAAATGTACCACGATATCAAAACCACATATTGGTGGCCTAGCATGAAGGCCCATATAGCAACATACGTTAGCAAGTGCTTGACTTGTGCGAGAGTCAAGGCGGAGTACCAGAAACCTTCGGGCCCACTTCAGCAACCAGAGATACCACAATGGAAATGGGAGCAAATTTCCATGGATTTTGTTACTGGCCTGCCTAAATCACAACGTGGTAACGATACTATTTGGGTGATCGTGGATCGACTCACAAAGTCTGCTCACTTCTTGGCCATCAAAGAAACGGATAAGTTCTCCACCCTAGCAGAAGTATATCTCAAGGAGGTTGTCTCGAGGCACGGAGTACCCACCTCTATTATCTCGGATCGAGATGCACGTTTTACATCAGAACTGTGGCAAGCAATGCACAAGTCCTTTGGCTCAAGATTAGATATGAGCACAGCTTATCACCCGCAAACGGATGGGCAGTCGGAACGTACCATCCAGACCCTCGAATACATGCTTAGGGCATGTGTGATTGATTTTGGCAACGGATGGGAAAAGCATCTGCCACTTGTGGAATTTTCGTACAACAATAGCTACCACACCAGCATTAAAGCTGCTCCGTTTGAGGCATTATACGGGCGTAAATGCCGGTCACCTCTTTGTTGGGCAGAGGTGGGGGATAGTCAGATTACTGGTCCAGAACTTGTGGTAGACACAACAGAGCGAATTGCTCAAATACGACAACGAATGGCGGCAGCTCGTGATCGTCAGAAAGTCTCCGCCGATAAGGGCAGAAAACCACTAGAGCTCCAGGTTGGGGAGCGTGTGCTACTCAAAGTTTCACCCTGGAAGGGTGTGGTTCGTTTTGGTAAACGAGGCAAACTTAACCCACGATACGTTGGACCTTTCGAAGTTATAGGGAAAAGAGGCAAGGTGGCCTACAAACTGAACTTACCAGCGGAACTCAGTGCAGTTCACAACGTCTTCCACCTGTCAAATCTGAAGAAGTGTCTGTCAGATGAGACCCACATAGTTCCTTTGAAGGAGCTCACTATCGACGAGCAGTTACGATTCGTCGAGGAACCAGTTGAAAACACGGACCGGGATGTTAAGGTCCTCAAGCGTATTAGGATACCTCTCGTTCGAGTTCGTTGGAACTCACGTCGCGGCCCAGAGTCCACCTGGGAACGCGAAGATCAGATGAAACAAAAGTATCCCCACTGTTCGAAAAACAGTACAACCACTACTGAGGCTGAAGCTACGGAATTTCGGGACGAAATTCCAGATCAACGGGGGGAGGATGTGACACCCCAGGAAAACCAGTAAACAACTCAACACAACTAGCTTCCTCAGTAACCGCGTGCTAAATTTCGGGACGAAATTTCTTTCAAGTTGGGGATAATGTGACAACTCGAGTTTCCACGATTTCCATCTCCGCATTAATTGCGTGCTAATTGTTTTAGTTGTTTATTTACGCGACTTGTTTGTTTCACAACGGTACACCTTTGTAATATGTTAAACCGTGTTTGATTGATATGATATATATTGTGCGCATTAAGTGTGTTTTATATATTGTTGTGCAATATGAACATGTATGTTAATAATATGAACATGTGTGTTAATAATAGTGTGTTGTATTAATATTGTGTTCGTGGATCAAACAAGGAATCCACGAAATCATTCCCTAGCCGAAAACACTTCCAGATGAAAACACATGTGTGTTTTCGTCCACTAGTGTGGCCAACGAAATCAAGAGTGGGCTTGGCCCAAGTGAATTATGTGTTGGGGCCGGCTATTAGTATTAGCCTATATACACCCACATGAAGTGCACGAAACCTCACAACTTATGCATATTCAAACCCTAGAGTCTTCCTAAACGTACATACGGCAGTAGATACCCATCATCAGCGAGGTCCCATCTCATTCCAACGAGTTTATTGGTTAGTGAATTCATATTGGTATTGATTCTCAATTAATTGATTCTTGTTATGTGTGAACTTGATAAACAATATGGTGTGTATGTGTTGTATAAGCATGAACAACTTGTTATGCGAGAATTTGGTTAACAATTATTTAATTTTATTCAAGTTTATATGATTAGTGTAACTTGTTATCTTGGGTTGGTTTCTTGTCACACTTGGCCGAAGATATACCAGTTGATTGATATGATTATTAGTGAAAGAATAAATATGATTTAATGTGTGCAAAGATCGGCATGGTTACAAGTAATAATACTTATTGATAATAAAGAATTTTTGTGCAAGAAATCCGATATATGATTGGAGTGTGAAATTATTAATCCAATGAGTATTATCTGATCGGTCATGTTGAGGTTTGTCTCGAAAGTGCAGCCAGGATTAGATATAGATCACTTCATGAAAGGCGGCCATGTGGTTCATGTTTGCAAAGAATTGCTATGCATAGGTTAGAAAGGGTAGGGCTATGCATGATGAAATCTTGTGAGTTAAATAATGATTCTGATAAACATTGATTAGTGTGTTGCCATAAATGGATAGGTGTTGCACATGATGATAATGATTGATATGCTAGGGAACTATATTTATCAATGTTTTGATAATTGTCTGATGTTTAAAACATTCGTGAATGATGACATAGGGTGGGTTGCTTATGCATGAATTATTAAATGTGTAAATCATATAGTATAATTTCTTGAATAATATAACACTTAAAGGGGCTGACAAAACTGTTATTCATATAAGGTGAGTGGGCCATTCAACTTTTGAAATCACATGGGGTATTAAATGAGCCAAAAATGATTAGTGAACATTATGTGTTTTTTCTAGATCTCAATTAAACTGATTGGGCCGTTTGACAGTAACGAGCAGCTTTGATGTTTTGGAACTCTATTAATAGACTGCGATTATATTGGGCTGATTAGTGTTAGGCAAATACATTAATGTATATGGGCCCTACGTTTGTTCGTTTAAGTGTTGTATGTTAAAGGGCATGGTTCGTTTGGTGTTGCTTACTAAACTGCCATTGATTTCTGTATGGATTCCCAAAATGCATTATGATATGTGTATGTTCTTTGCATAGTATGTGGTACAATTTATTATGTGATTGAGAAACTGACTGAATCTGGTAACCACGATAGGGTTTGATTGATCCACTATTAAACAAGCATTTAGCCTAACCGAGCAAACCAAGGTGAGTTCACACTTCGTTACAAAGCATGGGGTTCCCAGGGGTTGGGAATGGGTTAAGGAATATAGATTCCTCGTCCTGTTGAGACGTATTTAGGAACGTAGATTCCTCGTCCAGTATGAGACGGATTTAACTATGCTAGACTAGAACTCTGTCAACGAAGTCCCTCCTTTTATATCGACTTAATCGCCGAGGCCAATGGCGAACGGGTCATTAGTTAAATAGCGCTATTAGGTTTAACAAACCTCACACCGTGCCGCAGAGGACGGGCGTGGACTAATGGACTATGGCACGTCAGTGATGATAGACACAGACGTTAGGGCACTTAAACATGACGAACGTTAGTAGTCGATATGGTAACGAGTCTGGTGAATTAAACATGGGGTAGCCCCCACGGCCATAGAGCCGGGCTGGAATAGCCAACGTAAGAACGGGTAACTAATAAACGTTTTTCGAACTATGGGGTAACCCCCACGGCTGGATAGCTGGTAAAGAGCAAACTGTGTTTTCGGAACAACAATAAACTGGACAACCAAACGTGAACTCACTCGACATTGTTGTTGACTCGTTACTACATGCTTTGCAGGTCAATAGGTACTTAGCTGGAGCTTGCACAAGGGAGAGTCGTTGTGGGACATGGACAGTTGTGTGCCATGTTAAACCTTTGGGTATTTAAACTTACGATTTGGGTTTTTAAACATTTATGCTTCCGCTCATAACTTAAACTATGTTTGATTTGGACACTAGTTGTGTTGGTTGAACTTTTACATTTACTTACTTACTTGTTCAATATGATTAGTGGTTTGATCCTGGTCAGTCACGCCTCCAAGCGATGATACTCCGCGTGTGGATTTTTGGGGGTGTAACAATCGATCTTCGAGAAACATGTAGCACCTTGTAGCTGATCAAACAAATCATCAATGCGAGGCAGGGGATAGCGGTTCTTGATAGTTAACTTATTCAATTCCCGATAGTCGATGCACATCCTGAACGACCCATCCTTCTTTTTAATGAAAAGGACTGGCGCGCCCCAAGGAGAGGTGCTCGAGCGAATGAAGCCTTTCTCAAGTAATTCCTGGAGTTGATTCAAGAGTTCACGCATCTCGGATGGAGTGAGTCGGTAAGGAGCTTTGGCAACAGGGTTGGCTCCAGGAATGAGGTCGATACGAAAGTCGATATCACGACTTGGGGGTAAACCTGGGAGATCATCAGGAAACACATTGGGAAATTCTCGGACCACCGGAACATCGTTTACTCCCAGTCTTCCTTTCTTTTCCTTCTCCACTACTACAATGTTAGCCAAGAAAGCTCTGTATTCCTTGCGGAGATACGTGCTAGCTTGGACACACGACATGAGCTTGAGACCTTTCGAGGCAGTTTCGCCATAAACACACAATGAATCACCATTCGCGAGCGAGAATCGAATCATCTTATCGAAGCACACAACTTCAGCATGGTTTTCGCGAAGAAAGTCCATGCCTACTATGACGTCAAAACTTCCGAGTTGCATCGGAATAAGGTCGATTGGGAAGATGTGATTGTTAGGCTCAAGGGTACAATCATGAAGAACAGAATTAACGGTGACAGTTCTTCCGGTGGCGACTTCAACATCGAACGTTGAGGGGAGATGTGAGTGTTTACGACTAAGAAGGTTCTCGAATTCAAACGACACAAAGCAGTTATCGGCTCCAGTATCAAATAAACACGATGCATAAATACCATTCACAAGGAACGTACCATTGACCACGTTGTTGTCAGTCTGGGCTTTGTGCATATTGATGTTGAAAGTTCTGGCGCGTGCGGCTTGCTGTTGCTGTTGAGGCTGATGCTGCTGTTGAGGCTGCTACTGCCGTGGCTCTTGTTTCACCACCCTGTTTGGGCACATGTTCGCAAAGCGGTTGGGATCACCACATGCGAAGCAGACTCGGGCATTGATCACGGGTGCCTGAGCCGCTTGTTGGCCTTGCGGGGCTGGGAGTAGAGCTTGATGAGCAGTGGCTTGAGCTGGCGCTTGACGGAGACCAGTACGGCAGTTAGCAGTGAAGTGGTCGTACATATTGCAGTGAGCGCAGAAACGGCAGGCGAGACCCACCAGGTGATGGTAAGAACATGTTGGATAAGCCGGATGGGGGCCTGTGTATGCACGCTTTGCAGGCGGTGCATAGGTAACTCGTGTTGGTCGGTGATAGGGCTGCTGCTGGGCCGGTACGGTTTCAGCGGTTGGTGCGGCAGTGACTTGATGCAAGTTCTTCGGAGTTTTATCCCAAACACCAACTTTTACTCGCTTGTCGTTGATTTCAGTGACAAGCAAGTAAGTTTCTTCGATTGTTGCTGGCTTTGCGGCATGAACAAAATCTGCAACACAGTCGGGTAGAGCTCGGATGTACTTCTTGATTGTCATGTCGGGCGTCTTCACTTGATCAGGAAAGATGATGCTGAGCTGCTTGAAACGAGCAGTCAGGGCAGCGTTGTCACCCTCTTTTTACTTAATATGCCAGAACTCATCCTCCAGCTTTGGTGCTCATGGGGAGGGCAGAACTCTTCGAGCATGATGTTCTTCAACTCGTCCCATGACAGACCATAGGCTGCATCATTTCCGCGCTTGTTCCTTTCAGCCGTCCACCAGTCTAGAGCGCGGGAGTGGAAGACGCCGGTAGCGTTCAATGTGCGGAGATTATCAGGACATCCGCTCTATCGTAGGGTAACTTCAATTGAGTCAAACCATTGAAATAAAGTCGTAGGGCCTTCTTCTCCGGTGAACTCCTTCGGTCCACATGCCTTGAACTGTTTGAAGCTGAAAACAGCTTTGGGAGTCTCAGTTCTGGATTCCTCAGACGATTTGCTCATGTTTTCGTACAGCTCGCTGACGACTTGGGGTACAACCTTTGCCATTTGCTTAGTGATCATGGCAGCGAGGCGTTTGTCTGCTTGCTTTCGGCGGGCGTCTCGGGTAGCGCGAGATCCAAATGACGACATTGTCTGCAACAGACATCGTCGCAGGACTCAACACAACATAATCGAATCTCACCTCACACGTCTAATACTACTAATGCTCAGGAACACGTATAATCATGTAAGCATACAATCACAGATTCACATAAACACATAAGCACGTAAGCATGTAAGCACGTAAGGCACAGATTCACAGAGAGCACATAAAACACGTAATCATAAGAGTCAGTCAGAATACAGAAACCTATCATTCAAAGCCTGCGAGCGTTTGAGAATAGCGATCGCGATTAACATATCGAGTAGTATAGTATAAGCGTATAAGGTAACATAAGGTCGTCCACAATTTAGCGATTTGTCAGTGTTTTGGGGTAGAGATGCAATGCGGGTTGTGTTTGTCGATCAAAGTGAATGCGAAAATCGAATAAGTCTCAAAAAAATTAAAACACATAAGCAGGTAAATACATAAAATCAACGAATCATTAGAGTCAGCAGTTGCGGACTCAGAATCGAAACACATAAAAATCGAGAAATAGATCGTCTGCGGCTATTAGACATTGACTATCCAAAGTGATTTGACTATTCTCAAGGACTTGTTGTACATACTTTGACCTTCAGGAATGTGCTTTTGCCTCGATTCTTGGGCGTTCGGCACGCATCCCTTTAGTCATACCGTGACTTCAAGTCGTTGGAGTCCGTCGAGACTTTGGTGAGAGTTCTGTAAGACCAAGTAAAGGTCGGAACAAGTCGTCAAGGTTAGGGTTTCACCCCTGGCTAAACAACTTCGTTCCTGTTTTGATAAAATAAAAGAGAATCATGCATCAAAGTATGGATTTCACTCCTATTTCAACGCAATTTCTCGTGTTTATAGATAAAAATGTGGGTTGAACAAGCAATTTAGTCGAGAGTTTGCGGTTTTCACACCTATTCTTGACTTAATCGCTCTTTCATTTTTTTGAAAATTTCGAGTGCAGTGATCGTGTAGCGTAGTCGAGAATAGCGAGAAACAGTAAGTAGGCTCGTACATAATCCCTACTAGACATGCACGAGTTGGTCTGTTGGTTCCTAACTATAGACTAGGTCATTTCTAAGACATCGACCCGGACTAGGTCGAGTCTTGCCTAATTCCCTATAGTTATGGCTCTGATACCAATCTGTCACACCCCAACCGATGGCAGAAATATCGGGGCGTGGCACTGAGCGAAACAGATTGTCCAGAAGTTTCCATAACAACTATATTTACCAGATATTTAAAGCAAAACATCCCATACCATGTCATAAATGATAATACAATTATTGCAGAAAAGATCTAGTCAAATTGTTCTGTTCCGACAACTCAGATTTTTATTACAAACAATTGTTTATTGTTGATCTAGGTCTTTCCTAGCCTCGATTGCACACCAAAGAAAGCAAATAAGCACCCTAAGCACCTATCACATACGTTAAAGTAAAAGTCAATACACATAGTGTAAAGGTGAGTATACAAGTTTGATAATAGCATATAGAGTTCGAAAGCGTTACGCATAACCAGCACGTACACGGTGTAAAATGAGGCATGTTAGTTATCGACATGAACCTATCGATACCAATGACTGCGGGTTGACCGCCCAAGGCAGTTCGCGATACACCCTTACCACTGTGAGCCATGTAGGTAATTGTCCTTAACAACCCCTGAGTGAACAGGTGTTGAGTCCAAACTAATAGTACTATCGTTGCTAAGGCAGGTAGACAGCATTCCATGTGTAAACATGACAAACAAGCATTCATTAAATTACGTATAACATGCGGTAACGGTTAGCGTTTAAAGTATTGTGTAGTGTGTTCATTGTGATTTAGTATAAGTAACGTATGTAACACCCAAAAGTGCGTAAAGCAAAAAGGGATCGAGTATACTCACAGCGATTGATGGATTGAAGGGAGCGCTAGAGAGTAGGGTTAGACTGAACAGATTGATAGCATAACGATAAGTGACGCGTAAAACGATACAGAGTGCAAGTGGGTAGGACAGCATTTCGATCGGATGGTAGTCCGATCGGACAGCCGATCGTTCGGTTACCAGTCCGCTCGGATGGTCATCCGGTCGGGTGACCTTTCGAGTGGATTGTTTCTTCTTTTGGGAAGGATGTGTTTGTGTATGATGGTTTGACTTTTGAAGTTTTCGTTGTAGCATTTTGAAAACATTGAAGTATCTCTACCTTTTAGGTCGGTCGATCGGATGGTCGTTCGATCGGACGGCAACCCGATTGGTCGGGCACTTTAGTGAGAACAAGTTCACAGCAGGTTGTCACTCGATCGGACGGTTGTTCGATCGGGTGGCATCCTTTGTGCATTGAACATGCTGAAAATTGCTTAAGTGTTGAAGTTTCGAAACATCACATATTCGGATGGTCGGTCGATCGAGTGGTAGCTTGGTCGGACGACAATCCGTTCTGTGTTCCCAAAACTCTTGAAGTTTGGTTTGAAAACTAATGGTGGAACCAAGGTACAAGTCGTTCGGCTGGCCAATCGCTCGGGCGGCTGTCCGTTCGGGCAGCAGTCCGATCGGACGGCACCCCGTCCTGGTCGAACTGTTCGTCTTATACTTAGTTATTTTGATAGTTTGTCGTTTTATCGAGGCGTTTTGATAACGCGTTAAGCAACAGAAACTTTGTCAATACTTGGTACTCCTGCTCGGACAGGAATCACCCAAATCCGATTACTTAACTGTTCGAGACGGTGTTCCATGTTTAATCCGAAATAGGTAAACCTCATGGATAGAATCCAGATCTTGGACCACACAACCACAAGAATGAGTAGTATGTCAGCACAAGCTCCGATTCTATCGGTTTTGGAGGCATTGAGTGTAAAAGAGTTGAAAGAAAGTTGGAAAACCATCTTTCAATCTTTTTCATTGTGAATATGTTTAGATCTATGAAAGATCTTTATTTGTTTATGTGGAAATCAGTTAGATCTAGGTTGTTCTTGGTAGATTGAGGCCAAAACATGAAGTTCTCAAGAACACATGATGACGTCATCCTAGAACACCTTGAATCTTGATGATTTCACGGTTAAAAATTAAGATTCAAAAGATAGAAAGGTGTAGGAGTGCGTGTAGATTAAGGAAGTACAAGATTTAGGACGAGATCTTACCGGAATCGCGAGCTGGTCGGTCGAGAGTTGCCAAAAGTAGTAAGTATGATGGTGACAAGGGGTATTTATAGGGTTACCCGAAATGGAAAGGAGCTGGTCGATCGGATGGCAGCCCTGTCGAACAGCTGTCCGATCGAGCGGCTGGTCGATCGAATAGCTGGTCGATCGGCTAGCCTCCTGATCGATCAGTTGCTTGGTTCGAGTGTTCGGCGCGACGAGTTTTGCTGTTTCGATTGCGACTGCGAGCGTTGCGATGCGATCGGATTTCCTAGTCAAATTACTTTTAATCCCAACTACTATATCAACATACAAGCATCCTTATTTCATATCCGCTTAGCGTTTACGATTGAGTTTCGATTGCGTTTTGATTGATTACCACACACAACATAAATAAACATGCACAAGTAACACATAAGGCGCACACACACGTATAACAATAACCAAAATGCGTAATTCGAGTTGCGAGTGCGATTGAGATAGCGATAAAGCGATTAAACAAGCGATAAATAGCGATCGCTATGCGATTATTAATAGATACTCCACATAATACAACTAAAGCGAAAACAAAATAGGCTATCTACGAGTCAAAGAAGTCAAAATTGGAATTGAGCAAGGAGAGACATATCGCAATTAGAAATCTTTTCTTCCTTTGACTTCAATCTTGACTTTGACTTTGACTTCCGAACACGGGGTGTTACAACAAGAACTTAGGACATTTGGTGAGGAAATCTTAGAAAGTAGCGAGTGGATGAGACAGGTGGGAGAGCAACTCATCTGGAAGTACGACGAGTGCAATATGGATTTCTGGATAAATCCATATCCATGAATGTGATGGTGAAGGAAGTAATAATAATATAATAATTTAATATGTGTGTATGAAAAAAAACTACGGATGCCTACTACTAGTAGTGTAATTTTAATTTCAGTTGTATTGTAATTTTAATACTGGCTTGTAGTAGATGCATATATATATGTATATATATATATATATAAAGAGTAAGTCGCAATGATCGACGCTTTTGACCAAAATGTGTGTCATGTGATTGGCTATATTAAATATTATTTTGTGATATTAATGTGTGGAAAATGTTTAAAATTCAGATGGACAACGAAGTGAACCAGGAAAACCAGAATGATAACCACCCGAATAATGATAATCTGAATAATGAGAATCCGAACAACAATAACAATGGAAACCAAGTGGATAATAGTGTCATGCAACACATAGTGGTACAAGGAGTTATAGATGTAATGCCATTCATTATTCAAACTGTTAAGGAAGCTGATAATAAAAGTAAGCATAGCAGCAAACGACCAACTGAACCTGAACACATCGTGAACAATGGACCTGTACTTCAAGCGCCCATTCCCAAAAGAAGAAGAACCATGCCTTATGGTTATTCTTACAAGGAATTCTAGTCCTGCAAACCAATAGAATTCTCGGGCAATGAAGGACCGATTGCAACTCTACGCTGGATAGAAAAGACTGAGGCTGTCTTAAAAATAAGCAAGTGTGCTGAAGAGGATAAAATAATGCTTGCTTCCAATATATTTAAGAACTCAGCCTTAGAATGGTGGAACACTATCCTCTAGTCTAGAGGAAGTGACAGGGTCTACAACATGGAATGGGAGGAATTTAAAAATATGTTAGAAAGAAAAAATTTCCCTCCCAATGAAAAGGAACATATAGCAAATAAGTTCCTAAACCTTAGAATGACCGGGGTGGATAGTAAGGGTTATACTACCACATTCTTTGAATATGCTAGAATAGTGCCAACCTTTGCATCACCTGAACCAGTATTAATCTCCCGTTACATCTGAGGATTAATCGGGGAGATTAGACATGTAGCCAAGGCAGCTAGACCCCAAACGATAGAAGAAGCTGTAGAACTAGCAAACACCTTGACAGATGAGTTAGTTCATACCCGAGAAGAAGACCAGAGGAGAAACCTAGCTCAAAGACTTACCCAGGAATTTCGTTATGGAAATTCCAACCGTAGGAACGTAGGTTCTACCTCTGCACCATACTGCAAGGCTTGTAAGAAGAAGCATTCGGGAAAATGCTCCACTTACTCCAATTTCTGCAAGATGCCAGGACATAAAGAAGAAGACTGGAGGAGGAAATCTAGTAATGGACTGTGCTTTAACTGTGGAGAAAAAGGTCACATCAAGCCTAATTGTCCGAAATTAGTTCCAGCTACGAACAACAAGAACACTAAAAATGCTAGAGCATTTGTTCTGACGGTAGATGAAGCCAAGATGATTCTGGACGTCATAGCCGGTACGTTTTTAGTTAATGATGTTTTTGCTAAAGTATTATTTGACACTGGTGCGAACCAAAGTTTTATTAATACTTCATTTTGCAAACTTCTCAACCAACCATTAACTAAACTCCCACAAGAGTGTCTAGTAGAAACAGCCAATGGGGAAACCATTAAAATTTCTGAAATCTTGCAGGGAGCAAGAATAGAAATTTTAAATCAAAAGTTTATTGCAAACCTCTACCCAATGAATCTGGCAGGATTTGATGTTGTATTAGGAATGGATTGGTTAATAGCCAATAAAGCCAGTATTTTATGTGATCAGAAGTCAATCCAAGTAAATTCACCAAAGGGTGAAAAGATCACAATTAAAGGAGATAAGCCATCTAGATCCACGAAATTCATCTCTGTGATGAAAACAGCAAGTTGTATAAGAAAAGGATCTTTAGTGTATTTGATTTCCATAATCACTAACACTAAAGGAAAAGAACTAAAGGATATTCCAGTAGTATCCCAGTTTTCAGATGTATTCCCAGAAGAATTACCAGGACTACCGCCGGACAGATAAGTTGAATTCAGAATCTATCTGCTACCAGGGATAGCACCAATTGCCAAAGCACCTTACCGGTTGGCACCCGCAGAAATGCAGGAACTGAAGAAACAATTGGACGAACTGTTGGAGAAAGGATTCATACAGCCAAGTTCATCGCCGTGGGGAGCACCGATTTTATTTGTTAAAAAGAAAGACGGATCGATGCGTATGTACATTGATTACCGTGAATTGAACAAGGTCACGATTAAGAACCGGTATCCATTACCAAGAATCGATGATCTGTTTGACCAGTTGCAAGGAGCTCGATTTTTCTCTAAAATCGATTTAAGATCAGGGTATCATCAATTGAAGGTACAGGAAGAGGACATTCCTAAGACCGCGTTCAGAACAAGTTATGCCCATTATGAATTTACTGTCATGCCATTTGGTTTAACCAATGCCCCAACCGCATTTATAGACATGATGAACCGAATATGTAAGCCATATTTGGATAAATTCATAATTGTCTTTATAGATGATATTCTCATCTATTCTAAAAGTAAAGAGGATCATGCAAATCATTTGCATGCACTTTTAAGTTTATTGAGGAAGGAAAAACTTTATGCTAAATTTTCAAAGTGCGAGTTTTGGTTAGAACAGGTACAGTTTCTTGGACATCTAGTTAATCATGAAGGAATTCATGTGGATCCCACCAAGATTGAGGCAATTACCAAATGGAAAACCCCTGAGTCACCAACCGAGGTTAGAAGTTTCTTAGGATTGGCCGGTTATTATAGGAGATTTATTCAAAATTTTTCTAGAATAGCCATTCCCTTAACTAAGTTAACTTGTAAATCTGTTAAGTTTGAATGGGGACCAAAACAAGAAGAAGCCTTTAAAATTCTTAAGCAAAAACTAACCCATGCACCCATATTAGCGTTACCAGAAGGAACTGGAGACTTTGTCGTTTATTGTGACGCTTCTGAGTTAGGTTATGGAGTGTATTGATGCAACGCCAAAAGGTTATAGCTTACGCATCTAGACAACTTAAGAATCATGAAAAAAATTATTCAACCCATGATTTGGAATTGGGAGCTATAATTTTTGCTCTTAAGATTTGGAGACATTACCTTTATGGTAGTAAGTTTACCATTTTCACAGATCATAAGAGTTTAAGGTATGTTTTTGGGCAAAAGGAACTGAATATGAGACAAAGACGCTGGATGGAAATACTTAGTGATTATGATTGCAATATCTAGTATCATGCAGGAAAGACAAATGTAGTGGCTGATGCTTTAAGTCGGAAATATCATGAAAAACCAAAAAGGGTACGTTCTCTTAAATTAAATATGCAAGTAGATTTAAATGATCAGATAAGAGAAGCACAAGAATCAGTAATCAAGGAGGATACTGAAAAGCTAAAAGGAATGATTAAGAAATTAGAACAAGGAACAGATGGAATTCGGAGATTCCATAAGAAAAGAATGTGGATACCTAAATTAGGAAACCTGTGTCACCGTATATTAGAAGAAGCTCATAAGTCTAAGTATATGATGCATCCTGGAAGTGATAAGATGTATCAGGATTTAAAAAAGAATTTTTGGTGGATAGGAATGAAAAGGAATATAGCAGCTTATGTTTCTAAGTTTTTAACCTGTTCACAAGTAAAAGTCGAACATTAGAAACCCTCAGGTTTATTGCAATAATTAGAAATGCCCGTATGGAAATGAGAATTGATAACAATGGATTTTGTTACTAAATTGCCTAAAACAATAAAAGGTAATGATACATTCTGGGTGATTGTAGACAGGCTAACTAAGTCAGCTCATTTCCTACCAATGAAGGAAACTTTCAGTATGGAACAATTAGCCAAGCTATATGTAAATGAAATAGTTTTATTACATGGAATTCCTTTATCAATTGTTTCTGATAGGGACAGTCATTTTACCTTTCATTTTTGGGCAAGTTTCCAAAAAGCAATGGGAACCAAGTTGAATCTAAGCACAGCCTATCATCCTCAAACGGACGAACAAAGCGAAAGGACGATTCAGACAATGGAAGACATGCTTAGAGCTTGTGTAATTGATTTCGGAGGTAATTGGGACGATCACTTACCATTAGTAGAATTTTCTTATAATAACAGTTATCACACAAGTATCAATGCTGCACCATTCGAAGCACTTTATGGACGAAAGTGCCGAACCCCAGTCTGTTGGGCAGAAATTGGGGAAAAGCAACTATCTGGACCTGAGATAGTACAAGAGACAACCGACAAGATTATTCAAGTCAAGGAACGACTGAAAGCAACACGTGATCGACAAAAGAGCTACGCTGATAACAGACGCAAGCCGTTAGAATTTCAGGTAGGAGATAAAGTGTTATTAGAAGTCTCTCATTAGAGGAGACCCTGAGAGTGACTTTACGCCTTAGAAAGGAGTAGTAAGATTCATCAAGAGGGGAAAGCTAAGTCCCAGGTGTTTTGGTCAAAAATTACCGAAGCAATTTAGTGATCAAACTTAGTTTGTAAGGTAGTGTGCTATGTAAACTTGTAAAAATGTGTTAACTTTGTTGAAAATGTAAACAGTTTCAGGATATAGTTCCAGGATACAGAACTATATCAATTTGTAAATGAAATGCAAGTAAAGAAAAAATTATTACGAGATGTACGAGGAAAGCCCTTGATCTTTCTAGATCGCCGGCATAAAACCTCGGATGCTAACAATAGTCAGCTACCTTATTCTTATTGTTGCTTGAATAACCAGGATACAGTGCAGGATAATGCTCAGATCGCTACTAAGTGTTACAATGATTGCAAGTGATGAGTGTTAATGTGTGATTGTTGCTGGAAAGAAGAGTGTGAGAGTTAGAGAACTTGAATTGTGTCCCCTATGGATCTGTCATCCCCTTTATATAGTTTCTAAGTTTAACTAACTATGCTAAAAATCTGGGATATTATGCTAAAATTCCGGGATCCTGCGAATATTCCCTTTTGACCATTGTAAACCCCTTCTCCAAGCTTCCAACGTCTTTCTTGTAACCACCTTGACCTATTCTTCAGGGAGACCAAGCCTTATGACCGTTTGTACCTTACAGCCAAAGCAAATTGTTAACAGCACGCAGGATACCCTCGCAGGATGTTACCAATATCCTGGTCCAGTATCCTGGCAGCGAAAATAGACATATAAAGTCAGGATATAATTTCGGGATATAGGTTAGAAAATTCCACCCACAACAATTGTCCCCAAAAATATAGTTGTTGGGATCCTTTGATCTTAACAGATGTATTTTTCCGACGTTATTTGAAGTCTTAATGGATAGAGATGTGATGTGACCTGATGCAGCTTTCAAGGCTAGTATTTCTCATAGTTAGCTATCTTCGCCCTATATCTTCTATTTTCTTCTTGTTAATTATCACATTGTACCGGACCATTCAGGTATTCCCTCTCTCTCTATTCTTTCTTTGTGCATCTTTTCCGTCGTCACCGATCTCATGGCAAAACGCACTCGTTCATGCTCTGACGACTCCAAGCCAACCTTCATGGCACACAATCTGCTCGGCAAGCCCGAGAAAGAGGTTTGCAATTTTGATAATGCCGACATGGCCGCTCTACGTGCCTCTGGAGCCTTCCCTGATGGTACGCCATCCGGCCATTTGATTGGAACATCCGGTCAGATTTTTCTTCAGCTGAGCGGGTTTGTTTTTTGGCTTAGTCACTCAAGTTCAAGTCAGCATTCATCCTCCGATACGTCGGGTAAAGATGTATGTTCTAAATGCATTTCTGCACATGTTTGGTTAGTTGATGTATTAACATATAAAATTTGAAATTACTTCCCTTTTATGTAGATTCCAGCAAACTTGTTCCAATTTTCAATCTGGAAGAGCTTGACAGTTTCCCGGCAACCGTTCCAGTAAAGAAAGAGCCTAGCTCCAAGCCTTCCATAGCATCCAAGCCTTCAAGTAGTTCTAAACCTGCAGCCATGCCCAAGCCTTCCTCAGCAGCGAAGCTCCATGCTTCTAGTTCCCGTAAGAGGAAAGAATCTGATTCTCTTGTCATCGCTGAAGTCTTTTCCTACGAGAACCTTGGTTTCATGGAATCTAGCCATTTCATGACTTCTTTCCTTAACCAAGTAAATATCCTTATCCTACATCCTAAACACATATGCTGAATCGATACCCTGGTTAGATTATATTAACAATACCTGAGTTTTGTTTTGTAGGGTCTTGAGCGTCTGACGCATCTCTACACCGAAGCTTGTGAAACAGTGAAGATCTCGGAGGCCAAGTTGAAGAAAGCTAAGATCACTATCGTGGATCATGGGAAGATCATCGCAGCCAGGTCACAACATTATGAAGATAAGTTAAACAAGGTGACTCTGGATGCCGAAGCTGCAGTGAAGAAGGCCACTCAGAATGCTGAGATCGAGCTGGTTGTCACCGAGGTCCAACATAAGCAAGATATGGCTTCATTCAGAGATGGCCTCAAGGGTTCCGTCGTAGTTTCCCTCCTTCAGGCCAGGCTTAAGATGGCTTATGAAGCCAGGATAGTGGGCTTTAAATGCCCAACCTGGACCGTTGATGTCTGGGAGAAGAAACTGAAGGATCTTGGTTGCAGTCCTGTGACGTATCCTGCCAATCCGGAGATTGGCGAATCTTCCAAGGCGGGTGAGACGGCGGAAGAAGCTGGTGATGGTGGAGCTGGTGCTACCCCATGAGCGGGTGGCAAAGTGAGCGATGATGGATATTTATGCCTACGCCGGAGCCCGCTTTTTTAAGTTCAATGGTTGTTGGTTATTGAACACTTTTCTTTTTCTTATATGTTGAACGATTTACTTTCCTGCACTTTAGACATTAGTACAATATGATGACCAAGGGTGGAGGGATCCTGAGTTTCAGGACGAAGCCCTTGGTCGTTGATGTGAATATTATAACAGTTGAAGGTGGAGGGATTTTGAGTTTCAAGACGAAGCCTTCGACTGTTATTTTTAATATGCTTTAGACTTTGTTGTACCCTTGGTGGATGGGTTTTGGTTTAAAACAAAACCAAGGGTGTAACCTTTTGAATCGTTAATATAAATCTAACTTTTGACCTTATCTTTGTGTTGTTCTTGCATCTTATTGTTTTTATATTATGTGTTATTTGCAAAAATCCCTAAAAATATTTTTCTTTTATAACTTGAAAAACACTTAGCGAATATTACGTGTTATTTGGTATAACACAAACTCCCATAGTTAACAAGTTCCGTTTTTTTTAGATAAGGGTCTTATACTCAGAGCAAATTTAAACAAGAATCCACACCAGAGAGATTTAGGCAAACACCTTGTAATAGACCTTTGGACCATTGACAATATCCCAGTGGGATATAATGTTGTCATAGGTTTCCTTCTTGCTCCAGCATAAATGTCCCCAGTAGGATATAGTATCAGCATACGTCATGTTCCATCACGGATGTCCCCTATCTGTGCAGGATATTGCATCAATATATGACACACTTGAGTATCTCTTCACTTAGTGATAAAACTCCGTAACTTTTCACCAACAGAAGAACGTGTGTAAACACAATCGTAGTTCGTCATTTCTTTGGAACTTGTTAAAAAGTTTAGTTTCACTGGGGATAAACCCTTAATATTCTGGCGATAAACCCTTAGTATCCTGGAGATAGATCCATAATATTCTGGGGATAAACCCTTAAGTATTCTGGGGAAAATCCCAAATTTTCGTGCGCTACAGGCGGGAGTATATAAACTCCAAGACTTAGAAAGGTGAAAACCTTTAAACCTTAGAGAGTATGAAAATACCCTTTCGTGAGAGAGGGTGATCAATCCCCATATACCTTAAGGATCCAGGGTATAGCCAACAGTAACGAAATTGTCAGCCACTTTTACATGAACTGGTCCCGCCACCTTGAACTATCCCTGGATAACTTGTGCTCCAGGCGGGGTGTTTAAACCCAATTCGTGAGAAAGGTGAATACCTTTAAACTTGTGAAGGGATCAGGATCCCTTAAACGTGAGAGAGGGGGCCAATCCTCTAATCTTTCGAAGTATCCCGAGTGTGTATCCTGGAGCTATATCCCGAAGCATATTCTGCAAAACACCTTTAAACTAAGGTGGGTGTTAGCATGGCTAACACCCCTCCGATGCTTAAGTCAGTATTGGATATCAAAATAAAAGATAATATCAAAAATATAAATGAGTTATAGAGTTCGTACCATTATGAGTTAGAAATTAAATTCTAAACTCACTTGTATAGCATTCCAGGATCTTGGTAGCATATCCCCCTCCATATTCTTGAGTCGGTATGCTCCTTTCCCTGATTCTGATTTAATCTCATAAGGTCCTTCCCACTTTGGAGCTAACTTTCCATCAGCAGGATTAGTAGTATTCTGAAAAGCCTTTCTTAATACCCAATCCCCAACTTGAAACCTTCTAGTTCTTATATTCTTGTTATATGCTCTGGATATCCTCTGTTGATATGCTGCCATCCTTAGCTTTGCTGCATCTCTTGTCTCATCCACAGTGTCTAATTCTTGGCACATAGCTTCAGGATTCTGCTCAGGATCCCGGAGATTAGATCTTGCTGTAGGTATCACCATTTCTGTTGGGATCACCGCTTCTGCTCCAAATACAAAGGATAATGGAGTTTGGCCAGTCACACTTTTCACTGTCGTTCTATCAGCCCATAGGACAAAGGGTAATTCTTCTGCCCATCTTCCTTTCTTAGCTCCAAGCCTTTTCTTCAAATTGTTGAAAATTATCTTGTTCGAGGATTCTGCTTGTCCATTTGCTTGAGGATGTACCGGTGTAGATGTGATCATTTTAATTCCCCAACTTTTGCAAAAGTCAGTAGTCCTCTTGCTTATAAACTGAGAACCATTGTCACAGATTATCTCGGCTGATACTCCAAATCTGGTCAGGATATTCCTTTTTATGAAGGATACTACTTCTTGGTCTCTAACTTGGACAAATGCTTCAGCTTCACCCCATTTAGAGAAATAATCGGTCATTGCCAGCATGAAGACTTTCCCTCCTGGAGCCTTTGGCAATTTTCCCACTATATCCATTCCCCATTTCATGAATGGCCAAGGGGAAACAATAGGATACAGTGGTTCAGCAGGCTGATGTAATATATTACTATGTCTTTGACATGCGTCACACCTTCGAGCATATTCTACAGCATCTTTCCTCATTGTTGGCCAATAATATCATGTTCTTAATACTTTCGAGAATAAGGACCTGCCCCTAGTATGGTTACCACAATCCCCTTCGTGTATATCCTGGAGCACTTCTTTGGTTTCAGGATCCTCCAAGCACTTCAGATATGGACCTGCAAGAGATTTCTTATACAAAACATTATTTATAATAGTGAATCGTGATACCTTCATTCTAAAGGCCTTAGGATTCTCATCCTTTGGGATGTGTCCTTCTTTAAGATATCTTATGATTGGAGCCATCCAAGACTTAGGATCCCTCTCAGGATATTCATCACCAGGATCCTGAACACTTATTACTTCCTTATCCTGAGGATCCGTCGCAGGATATAGGATATGTAATATCGGTATTCAGGTTCCTTCCGGTGTCCTGACTGATGATCCTAGATTTGCCAAGGCACCAGCTTCAGCATTATCCTCTCTTGGTACCTGTTCAAGTGTAAAAATATCGAAATATCCTGCTAATAATTTGAGAATTTCGAGATACTCGATTAACTTCTCACCTTTAACTGCATAGGATCCATTAAAATTGTCACACCCCCAAAATCCACATACGGAGTACCACCGCTTGGAGGCGTGACTGACCAGGATCCAGCCACCAATTATACTGAGCATCGATTAATAGTAAAGGCATTCACCAACCACAATAGTTAGTAAGCACCATATTTTAAAGTTCTAAAAGTTAAGTTTGATTAACAGTTTAAACAAACAGTGGAAGCATAAACCAAACAGTTTCAAAACAAAGTTCATAGTTCAAGATTATTTAGAACCCAACACGTGGGTTAGACGACCACTACACATTCCCAAGCTGCAAGCTCCTGAGTCACTGGGTACCTGCAAAGCATGCAGTAGGGTATCAACAAAATGTTGGCGAGTCCACGAGTTGTCCAGTTTTAATTACCAAAAACTAGTTTCACCAGTTAATTAATCCGTTTATACATGCGATGGGGAGCTACCCCATAAGTAAGCGACTAAACTGTTTTTCCAATACCGAAGACTTACTTAACCGTACGTTTCCGTAGTGCCCCGTTTGTCAATGTTCTATCATCATTGACGGTTTGCCAGAGTACATTAGTTCACTCCCTTTCCCAGTAACAAGGGTCGGTGTGAGGCCGGTTACACCTAAATAGCGCTATCAACTAATAACCCGTTCGCCAGGCCCCGGCGATTAATCGGTATTATGTAGTGAGGACTTAAGTGATAGAGTTTCGTTTAGTGTTGCTTGTTGCATTACCGTATAAACAATAATTAACTAAGTTTGTATCCCAGTAACAAGGGAAGAAAAGTAAGTTTGTATCCCTTACAAAGGGATAGTGTTGTTTTTAAGTCCGTTTCCCAAACCACCGGGAATGCATGCTTTAAGTTGTGAACTCACCTTGGGTTGCTCGGTAGATTATTTACTCGGTCAATCACGTTGGTCACCACGTCCTAGCATGGTTACCGATATAGGTCAAGTTGGGGTGCATGTAATCACGTATAATCTACAGATAACTAACACATAGCATTCATAGCAATAATTCCTACACTAAGTCATTGGGCCTGATCCAACAGTAACCGTGAAATAGTAGCGATCATCACATAATCCAGTTAAATAGTTAGCCCACAATATGGCCCAATAACCAAAGCAGATAGTCCAGTCGAGACATGGTGGTCTCGACTCGAGAACACGCGGTCTCGAGTCGCAACCAAGAGATCTCGTGTGATCATGTTTTGGTCTCGAGTGGTGCTGGTCAGGAGTCGCAACCTCAGAGGCCTCGAGTCCAGTCTCGAGTCGAGATCATGAAGTCTCAAGTCGAGACCTTGCCGGTCTCGAGTTCCTGAAGTCCGTCTCGAGTTGTCATGAGGTGATCTCGAGTCGCAACCGAGAGTCTCGACTCGCAACCTCGGATACGTGCACAAGAATCCTTCTAGAACCTGTTCCAAATGTACTATCCAATAGGATTTCCTATTTGTGATAATGTGTACTAACCAATTAATTTGCTCCAACATGTTTTATTGTCTAATTTCCACACAAAACAGATCAATCATGGCATATTCAAATATTTTTCATAATCTTCAAGTAGTTCATCATGCATTCAATTATTTCTTATGATCTTCATCGGTTAAACTCATCAAATTCATCAAGAGGGACCTAAAGCATATCGAAATAAGCTTTTACTACTACAACAAGCACGCCATGCATTTCATGAGTAATAACATGTAACATCTCATTCTTTTTATCAAGAACATTCATGTGCATATTCATAAATCGATCGATGGTCATGCATATCATTCTATCTACATCCTATTATTCAAAGATCACCTTGTAAATCATCCAACCCACTCGCAAACAAGCAAACAAGCATCTTTAACACACATTATCATTAATCGAGTTTAACACCCATTATCATTAATCAAGTTTAACACACATTATCATTAATCAAGTAGAACATACTAACCGATTGATGTTCGGATGCAAGGGTGTGGGGGAAACAGTTGAGAGGGGGCTCTCGAGTGACGAATACAAGCTAGATCCCGAGCTCCAAGCTGTCGCTTATCGGATCCGAGAGGATGGAGGGAGTTGGTTAGTGAAGTTCTAGGGTTTTCTAGAGAGAGAGGAAGCTAGGAGGAGTGAGAGGGTGTGAGAGTGAGAGAATGATTGTGGGTTTGAGTGTCCAAAGAATAGGAAGGTGTGGCCTATGTGTGGGTTTTATAACCCAATTCACAGGCTTAAGGAGATGCGGCCCAAACGGCCCAACCGTTCACTGTTCACTCGAGACCGGGTGGTCTCGAGTCGGGTTTCGTGGTCTCGGCCCACTACACACATACATACCTATATATACTACATATACAATCATAGTGCAAGGATCACATAGAACATCAAAATAACACGCAACTTTCATTTAATGACACCCATATATATATATATATATACGCACTAAGAAATTACAAGGTGTTTGCTCGGAAAAACCTAGAGTGTCACATTATCCCCAAGTTTTAAGAACTTTCGTCCCGAAAGTTAAGGCAGCCACTGACAAGCTAGTGTAAATGAGAACGTTTCAACGGGATGTCACAAAAATGATTAGTAATTAACAAAGAATCAACATATACTTGCAAATTCTTGATATTTATGCTTTTAGCCAATTCTAATCCTACAATTAAAGCTTCATATTCTGCTTCATTATTGGTGGCAGGAAACTCACATCTAATAGCCTGGGGTAATATGTCCCCCTGTGGCGATTTTAGTAGTATACCCAAACCTACACCTCTTACATTAGACGCACCATCAGTATATAGTGTCCAAATATCTGAGTTTTCACCTAGCTGTTGCACTTCTAGGTCGGCTTCTTCTTGTAAATCATTACTAAAATCAGCCACAAAGTCCGCTAGAGCCTGAGACTTTATAGCATTTCTAGGTTCGTAAACTAAGACATAAGCACTTAATTTAACAGACCACTTAGCCACCCTACCAGACATCTGAGGTTTCCTAAGCACATTTTTAATAGGATAATTGGTTTTAACATGAATCCTATGTGTTTCAAAGTAATGTCTAAGTTTCGTTGAGGCCATAACTAGGGCTAATATTAATTTTTCTAAGTGTGAATATCTAGTTTCAGCATCTAGTAAACTTTTACTAACATAATAGACAGGATACTGCTGACCTTCGTGACCCTTTACCAAGTAATGACTTTATCATCCGTAAACATGGTCATCCTTGTGGGCTCATCTCCTATTTCCTCCTTAGCCTTCTTGGCATGCCTCTTAGCTGTAGAGTAAGAAGTTCCACATATGTCGGATCCTCCGGAGATAAAGTTAATTATCTTGGCATCTGGTGATGGAGATGCAGCTCTCTCAGGATCCCGGTCAGTATCCTGGGCTTTCTTCTTTCTACCGAGGAATTCTTTCAAGTATCCTTTGCTCAGCAAGTAGCTTATCTCCTTTCTCAAGGCTATGCAATCATCTATCATGTGCCCAAAGTCTTCATGGAAGGCACATTATTTAGATTTATCCTTCCAATTCTTTTTCGGTCACCTAGCTTTGTCCCCCAGTCCCTGCATAGCATACATTAACTCAGGAACATTTACAGAAAAACAATACTCTGAGATTTCAGGATATTCTTCATCGTCCTCATCTTCAACAACATTCACTCTCTTATTATCGTTCTTAGCATATGGCTTTGAACGATACTATTTGTAGGAAGATTCTGACTTCCTATTTGTAAATTCATATGTTGAAGATGTGTTCATCCTCTCATGCATTTTCTTGTCAACTTCAAGCCTTATGTATCTCAAAGCCCTATTCCGAGCTTCATCTAAATTCCTGCAAGGATTTATTACAAGATCCTGATAAAATTGACAATCCTTCCGTAACCCCATTTTGAACGCTTGTACTGCCGTAGCAACATCAAGATTCGGGATATCCAGGGATTCTCTAATAAATTTGTTAACATAATCCCTTAGGGATTCTTGTGATCCTTGTGTTATCCTGTAAAGATCACTTGTTAGTTTCTCAAAGCTCCTGCTACAAGAAAATTTACTGATAAACAAATTAACTAAATGAGAAAATGATGTAATTGAATAAGGTGGAACATTTAAAAGCCATTTTAAGGCCGATCCTATTAAAGTTGAACCGAAGCCTTTGCATAAGCATGATTCCTTAAGTCCTGGTAGGATTGGATTTATTTCCATCCTTTCCCTATACTGGGCAATATGCTCCTTAGGATCTGTCGTCCCATCATACAACTTCATGCTGGGAGTCTGGAATCTTTTTGGAATTTCAGCATCACAAATTGGATGAGCAAATCGGGATATCCAGTGACTATCCTGGGATACTTCCGGTATAGGCTGCACTACTCCAGGAACACTTGATATCAGATCCTTCAATTTTTGAAGTTCCATGGTCAATGCTGGTGTTACACCTATATCCTGCAAAGAATCAGAATTATTAGTAGCAGGGATACTGATATTGGCAAACATGTTACCAGCCTGTTGACTTTTGCCATATCCCGGACCATATCCTGGGCCATATCCTGGATCCCTCACGGTCGATATCCTGGCGGATGATGGTATCTCCAGCATGTTGCTCCGGGACTGACTCGGTATCATGTTGCCTTGATTATCCTCGGTAAATGTTGCTGAACTAAAGTTCAGCATCCTGGGCTGTAGAGGAGTAGTTGTATCCTCCACAGGTTTCCTGGAGTTTGACTTCAAGAGTTGTATATCCTTCATGATCGTCTGGTTAGTTTCTTGCTGCCTCTTCATTTGTTCCTGTATACTTACCAAACAAAGACAAAATTTCATCATTAGAAGCAAGGATATGGGTTCTCCCTAAATTTTCGGATCTAGAAACATTCTGAGCAGTAGGAATTTCTCTCGGTGTGTGGCTTTCATTTTTCCTCTGAAAAGTTTGAACTTGTGAACGTGGAGGAGGTAATGAACCAGCAGCAGCAGAGGTTGAAACAGACATGGAAGAAGAGTTCAAATTCGATTGAGAAGCCATTAGAAATAGATTTGAAAAGATTTTCGAAAACAGAAAACCGAGTAAGGATTTTAACAAAGTATTGATTAAAAATAGCACCACTTGCCCCACGGTGGGCGCCAAATTGTTTTGGTCAAAAATTACTGAAGCAATTTAGTGATCAAACTTAGTTTGTGAGGTAGTGTGCTATGTAAACTTGTAAAAATGTGTTAACTTTGTTGAAAATGTAAACAGTTTCAGGATATAGTTCCAGGATACAGAACTATATCAATTTGTAAACGAAATGCAACTAAAGTAAAAATTGACACGAGATGTACGAGGAAAGCCCTTGATCTTTCTAGATCGCCGGCATAAAACCTCGGGAGCTGACAATAGTCTGCTGCCTTGTTCTTATTATTGCTTGAATAACCAGGATACAGTGCAGGATAATGCTCAGATCGCTACTAAGTGTTACAATGATTGCAAGTGATGAGTGTTAATGTGTGATTATTGCTGGAAAGAAGAGTGTGAGAGTTAGAGAACTCGAATTGTGTCCCCTATGGATCTGGCATCCCCTTTATATAGTTTCTAAGTTTAACTAACTATGCTAAAAATCCGGGATATTATGCTAAAATTCCGGGATCCTGCGAATATTCCCTTTTGACCGTTGTAAACCCCTTCTCCAAGCTTCCAACGTCTTTCTTGTAACCACCTTGACCTATTCTTCAGGGAGACCAAGCCTTACGACCGTTTGTACCTTGCAGCCAAAGCAAATTGTTAACAGCACGCAGGATACCCTCGCAGGATGTTACCAATATCCTGGTCCAGTATCCTGGCAGCGAAAATAGACATATAAAGTCAGGATATAATTTCGGGATATAGGTTAGAAAATTCCACCCACAACACCAGGTATGTTGGACCTTTTGAGATTATTAGAAGAATAGGACCTGTAGCCTATCAGCTACAACTGCCAGAGGAAATGGCAGGAATACATGATGTATTTCATGTATCTAATCTCAAGAAATGCTTAGCTGATGAATCACTGGTAGTACCTCTTAAGGATATAGAGGTAAATGAACAACTTAAATTTGTAGAAAGACCTCTACAGATTGAAGAGAGGAAAGTCAAGAACCTCAAGCACAAGAGACTAGTTCTGGTCAAAGTAAAATGGAACTCCAAAAGAGGACCAGAATACACATGGGAACTCGAATCAGAAATGCAAAGAAAATATCCACACTTGTTCCAATAGATCTCGAGGACGAGCTCTAAAACAAGGTGGGGAGGATATAACAACCCTCGAAATATTTTCGACATCCCAAAATATATTAAAATATTCCATTATGTCTTAAAATACACCCCGTATGTGAAAACCGAGCCCAAAATATGATCTAGCATTAAAAATAAAATAAAAACAAGAAAATTGGGGCTCTCGCGGGGCGTGTAGCCTTTGGCTACAGCCTACGCGGGCCGCGACCGGGTGACAGCTGGCGCAACCCCAGGCCGCCACGTGGCCCAACACCCGTCGAGGCTATACCGATGACCAATCAACCCTAGGCCCTACCACCCTATTACGCGGGTCGCGTAAGCCTAGCTTACTCTTACGCGGGCCGCGAGAAACTCGAAATGTGGCCCTATATAAGGAGGCCATTGGCCTTCATTTACGATCGCTCATTTCTTTTCTTTCTTAACGAATTTCCACATAGTAGAAGCTATACTCGGATATAATACCCCTAAATAACGAGGTTCTGCTCCGTTGTAAGTATCATAACCCCTGGATACGTATTAGATACTCTGCCCGATTGATCTAGGGTTCCGTAACGGCTGTCGTGGTTCTGCCCGACGTAGTCGTTAGAATGCCGTCTCGGGGAGGGTATTACTAATGTTAAAATGGGTTATTATACTAACGCGTGTGCATTTGTGTAATTTATAGATTGTCACCAGGAAACCTTACAGAAAACCTAAGACAACAATGTGAGTAATCTCCTTTCTACAAACTGTTTTTACAAAACCTCACACGATTAATTATATATTAAGCAGTTATTGAGTATTTGTAAGGATACAATTATCGTTGGTATGTTGGGGTTTTGTATACAAAATTTGTTACTGCCTTGCGAGGGGTAACATTTCCACAAGTCGGGTTGACAGTACCTTGGGTGGTAATTGATATGACTTGGAAACAAATGTAATTGCGAGACCGCCCTCAATACTGTACAATGGGTTTTACTTAAACTTGATTAAACTGGGATTCACTCACCAGTATTTACCACTGACAAAATGTTTTTAAACGCGTTTTAGGTAACAAAATGTGAAAGACCAATAGAAGCCAGCTGGACAACACTGAATGCTTGGAAAAGTGACAATAAAGTTACCTAAAATAAATAGATATTTTATTAAATAAAAATAAGATTTGTTCCTATGAAAATGTGTGTACTTAAAACTTGGGTTTTATCCCATGTGTTTAATATGTTGAAAGTGTGGTATTTTACTCTGATAAAATATTTCCTAACTACGGTCCTGATGTAATTTCCGCTGCCAAAATAGACAATCACCAGATACCAGCAAAATTGGCCGCGGCCGCCCGTTCCCGGATTGCTAGGGAACGGGGGTTGCGACAATAATATACTAAATATAAATAATACAAAATAACAAAATGTATATAATAATTCATATTAAGTTTAACTTATGTTGTTGAGATGGTATTAATATATTGTATAACTAACTTAATAAATATGAAAGACAAAGGTTAAATAAAGAAATAAATTGCAATTATATACAATAATTAATTATAAACTCATTGAGCCTTTCAAAAACTGTAAATGTAATTTATGTCTCCCAACCATTAATGAAAACACTATTTCTACCTAAGAAGTTGTATACCTACAATGGTTTAACACTCAAACTTGAAGAGTGAAAGACGAAGAGACCGGCTATACTGAGCTCCTACGAAAAATACGGCATAAGCTCTGATCAAACGTTGCTTCTTTTGGATTCCAATATTCACCATTTCTGATGAAACCAAATACGAGTTAACTGGTATGATTTGTGTTAATTTTGGTGTCGATTTTGTGGAGTTGCTTCACTTTGCTGAGAACGGTTAAGATATGAAGCTTACTTCGGTTTGTAGATCAGATTTGTAGAGTACTATCTGATGATTCATACCAACCGTTATTTTCATCGAATTTCTGGTATGGCCGCCGGCCACCCCTTAGGTAGTTTTACCACCCTCAACCGGACTGCTCATGTTTATAGTCGTCGGTCCGGCTGGCCCAACCCTCGGTTCGGTCCAACTCTCAAAATATTGTTCCTGACATAAATACTTGTGGATACTCCCAGTAGTCCGTACATATTTGATTCTTGCCTTCCATTGGGCAAGTTGATATATGAATGTAAGCTTGTGTAAGAGCTTCCTAGTCTTCTTTGACCGACTATTTAAGAATTACAACTTTAGGATTAAAAGTACGCGCATAAACTTGATTTCCCTTCTTTCTTCAGCCTGATGACGGGACGTACCAGATGATTGGGTATTTGGAGCGTTGATAGAGACACCCTATTGGAAAGTAGGGTTGATACAAAAAAAAATCTATATATATTTTGGATGGAACAAGCAAAAACGCCCAAACCCCAGGGACAGTTTTGGCATTTTACTCTTCATATTTAGTTAAACTTTATATTGGCTTGTAATGTAATAGGTTGAACTTATTTAAAGATGTTCTTATGAACTATTGAAAATAGTATTTTAGAATATTGAATTTTAAAAGCTATGTATTAAATTTTATTTTTAAATTCGAGCCTAAACAAATGGAGCCGAGCCAACTCGGTTAAAAACCAAGTCGAGCTCTAATTTAGATTTTAAGCTTGGTTTCAAATTCAAGCCGAACTGAGCCGACTTGGTTTATAATCATGCGGAGCCCAAATTTACACTGACTCGACTCGATTCGACTGATGAACAACCCTACTCTCTCCCCCCCCCCCCCTCTCTCTCTCTTTAAGCTTGGTTTCAAATTCAAGCCGAACTGAGCCGACTTGGTTTATAATCATGCGGAGCCCAAATTTACACTGACTCGACTCGATTCAACTGATGAACAACGGTACTCTCTCTCTCTCTTTAGTTTTATACATTTTATATATTCCGTGGTAGCTCTCCATCCATGAAAGGCAACAAGAAACACATACAATAATAGCACCCCAAAACAACATTTTCAAAATGATGAAGGGTATAACTTGTACTTCACATAAAAATATAAAATCGTATAGTTACAATAAACACCCCTTTAAAAACCAGAAAGTTAAAAAAAGGAACAAAGTCTACCTATAAAAAGGAGTATAAATAAAATCTTGAACCCATCCATCATCACACCACCAAAATAAAAGGGTTTCTCTCTCTCCTCTTTTTGTTTCTCTCACTTCCTCCATCCAAGAGAGAGAAACAAAAGAAAGCTCTCTTTTTCCTTCATCTATCGCTACAGAAAACCCTATCCCACATCAAGATTTATCAAATCTTGATTCTTTATCCACTCTTTCACCGATTCAACTTTGTGGGTTTTGTTCGATCGATCTTGAACAACAACAAAAGATAGAAACAATTAAGGTATGCAGGCTGATCAGACAGTGTTGAGCTTAAGACCAGGTGGTGGTAACCGAGGAAGAACTTCTGCTCCTCGTTTTGATTCGTTGGCTTTTGGTTCTTCTGATCTTCCTACCCTTCGTCCCCATGGCGGTGCCGCCATCAAGGTTGTTATTTTCTTTTAACCCTAATTGGATCTGGGCCCTTAATCTCCTTTAAAGATTGTTTAGTTGAATTTTATCTCATCTAGTTGCTTATCTTATTATGGGTATTTGTTTTTTAGTATTTTTTTTAGTTGTTGGATTAATTTAGTGCCATATGTTTTAATCTTTGATACCTGTACAATGTTCTTGTTGGTTCAAGATTTTGTTTTTGATGTTGATTTATGATGTGAGGTTTGTCTACATGCGGTCTGTTTTGTTTATAGTTTGTTTGCATTGGGCATTGTGTGTGTGTGTGTTGGGGGGGGGGGGGGTATGATTTTTTTGATGGCAATGGTTATGCTAATAAGTTTAAATAAAGTGGTTTAAACTTTCAAGATGATAGTGATATATAATTTGGTGTTAGTTTTGGTGGTGTGCTATAAGGTTCTTGTTGATTCAAGAATTTGTTTTTGATGTTGTTTTATGATGTGGGGTTTGTGTATAAGGGATCTGGTTTGGTTATAGTTTGCATTGGCCGATAGGTGGGGTTGGGGGGGGGGGTATGTGAATTGTCGACGACGATGGTTATTCATGTAAGTTTATATACATTGGTTTCAAGATAATACTGCTATGTTATTCTGATTTCAAATGATTAACCTTTATTAACTTTATGTTACTTATTTTGCGTGGGATAATTCGCTTGCAAAAGTTACCATATTCCTGGAAAAAAGTATTTTGAGTTTTGTGTTATTTTCATTGGTGTCTCTAATGGGGGCTGATAACTATTGAGGTGAATATATATGTGCCTGTTTTTTGATCCTTGATACATGTAAGTATACCTTATTGATTCAAGAATTTCCTTTTGATGCCGATCTATGATATGAGGTTCGTGTAGGATCTGATTTTTTGATGACACTGGTTATGCTAATAAGTTAATATTATGTTTTTTAATAATCTGATTGTTGTTGATACAAAATATTTGTCTTCGTTTTATTTTCTCAATAGCAGTATCATTACTAATGCTTAATTTATTCATGTTTTTTTCAGAGCAATGATTCCCGCTTTGAGCTTCGCGAGCGTGTTCGTTACACCAGAGACCAACTGTTACAACTCAGAGAGGTAATGCTTCAAACTTTAAAATTTAAATGAACGTATTCAAACTCTCCTTTCGTGTTATAGTTATTATCCATATAACGATTTAACTTGCTCTATTAATATCGGGTTATGTGAATTATTTTGTCCCAACAAATCAAATACCAGAAGCATATACAAGCATGAGCATTACTTGTTTTAGTCACAAAAGCAGTTATTTTTAATACGTTTATTGTATCATTATGTAAAAAGTTTCCCAGGCAAAATTTATTTGTATTTGTTAGAAATTTAAATAAATAGTAATTTTGGCTACTTCTGTTAAACATTAATTGGGACCTTTTATCTGTAATAGGTTGTAGTTATTCCTGAGGCTATTCTTAAAGTCAAACAAGAAGTCGAAACCGAATTTTTTGGAGAGGCCCAAAATTGGACCAAATCTGAAGGAAACGTAAGTATTCGACTTTTGTATTAGCTTTACTTTTATATATTTTATTTCTCAAATTTTATTCTTATATATGATAAACCTTTTCATTACAGGCGCCAATTCAGCCCCAGGCGCGCTACTCTGAGCCTGATAACCGTGACTGGCGTGGAAGAGCTCCACCGTCGGTGGATGAGCGGTCTTGGGATGGCGGTCGAGAAAACCGCGATTTTGGTCGTGATAATCGGCAAGATCCAAATTCACAATTTGGTCGAACACAAGCCTCACCTAACCAAGGGGTCAGTTCTTCAAATTATATACACACACATATACACACACACACACACACACACATATATATATATAGTGAAAGTTTAAAACACAAAAGGCTCTTAATATGCGACGGTATGCGACCACCAAAATAACGTACGTGATTATGCAAATGACGTGTGTAATTAGGGTTAACCCAACCCATGCGTAATTATGCAAATAACGTGCGTAATTAGGGTTTAACCCATGCGTAATTATGAAAATAACATGCGTGATTATGTATTATAACGTGCGTATTTTAAAAATGAACATACATAATTCACTTCGCACCGTCGCGTACTGTCGCACCTTAAGGGGCTATTGTAGGTTAACTTTCCCATATATATATATACACATACACACACATATGTGTGTGTGTGTGTGTAAACACAGCTTATTTTGTTGCTAATTCATTAAATCATTATAATTTTGGAATAGATGGGCGGGCCCGCTCCTGCTCTTGTGAAAGCTGAGGTGCCATGGTCTGTTCGACGGGGAGCGTTATCCGATAAAGATCGCGTCTTGAAGACAGTTAAAGGGTAAACTACTGCAAATAAATTATTCTTGTTTATCGTTTTATTATTATGAATATAACATCAAATAATTGAAAATTTATGAGTTGATTTCTCTCTTGGCTTTCAGTATTCTGAACAAGTTGACTCCAGAAAAGTTTGACCTCCTAAAGGGTCAACTCATTGACTCAGGGATAACAACAGCTGATATCCTTAAGGTATCATTAATCTTTAATCTTCGTACTTCCATTACACCAAATGCAATATAGAAATTACATAATAATATGGTTACGTTTAATCATTTATGCGATTCAGGGGGTTATCTCGTTGATTTTCGACAAAGCTGTTCTCGAGCCTACATTTTGCCCTATGTACGCGCAACTCTGTTCCGATCTCAACACAAAGCTCCCCCCGTTTCCGTCTGACGAACCCGACGGCAAGGAGATTACGTTTAAGCGTGTATTATTAAATAACTGTCAAGAAGCTTTTGAAGGCGCCGACAAACTGCGGGCGGAAATAAGGCAAATGACTGCCCCTGAACAAGAATCCGAACGTAGAGATAAAGAAAGATTAATGAAGCTACGCACTCTCGGAAACATTCGTTTAATCGGTGAGCTTTTGAAGCAGAAAATGGTCCCCGAAAAGATCGTTCATCACATTGTTCAGGTTTGTTTTTAACACTTTTACTTTTTATCTTTTACATTTTTAACCCCATAGCTTTCATCTTTTACATATTTGTCACAAACATTATCTATTTTTAACCCCAACACTTTTCCAATTTCAACTTTGGTCCCCTGCACTTTACATCTCTTACAAATTTGTCGTTTTACGATTCGTTCTAAATTTTGCGAGTTAACACGCTGCGACGCATGCATGTGGTTCAACGTTTTTCTGACTATTTTTTTACGGTGTAACAGCTCCCTCGAAACCCGCGGGTCCTTAGCCAACTTAGTTGATCTTTTCTATGTTTTACCTTTTCGGTCTAATTTTTGCGAGGTAACACGCTATAACGTGTGTGTGTGATTCATCATTTTTTACTTTACTTTTTGTTCTACTTAACGGTCCCGTTGCAAAGCGCGGCTCATAGATACTGGTAATTTGTAATGTTAGGAGCTTAAAATTATGATAATTTATTTTGTGATAAATGTTGTATTTTGCAGGAACTTTTGGGACCCGACAATAAAATTTGCCCCGAGGAGGAAAACGTCGAAGCAATTTGCCAGTTTTTTAACACGATCGGTAAACAACTTGACGAGAGCCCAAAATCGAGGCGGATTAACGATTTGTATTTTAATCGACTTAAGGAGTTAGCAACAAACCAACAGTTAGCTCCACGTATGCGGTTTATGGTTCGTGACGTAATCGATCTCAGATCAAATAAGTGGATTCCAAGGCGCGAAGAGGTAGTTTTTATTTTTATTTTTCAATAAATTATCTTTGAAGTTCAGTAGTGTGTATATAATGTTTGATCTTTTTTTATGCATAGGTAAAAGCAAAGACGATTACGGAGATCCATACTGAAGCGGAAAAGAACATGGGGCTCCGTGCAGGGTCCACTGCTAGCATAAGAAACAGCCGCGCGTTGGCTGCCGGAGCACAAGGGAGTTTAGGCCCGAACTTCAACCGTCCCGGTACAGGTGGCATGATGCCGGGTATGCCCGGGACCCGCATGATGCCGGGTACGCCCGGATTAGATAATGATAACTGGGAGGTTCCGAGGTCCCGCTCGATGCCTCGTGGTGCTCAACCACCATTACTAAACAAGACACCGTCACCAAGTCAGCGGTTTCTTCCTCAGGGTAGCGGCGGTTTTATTGGCGGCAAACCTAGTGCGTTAGTTCAAGGCGGTGGTGGATCTAGCGGTGCTGCTACGACTTCTGTTAGACCTGTTGTTCCTACATCGTCTCAGCCTGTTGCGGCTGCCGCTGCTGCGCCTTTGAAGGCGAAAAATCCCGATGAACTGAAACGAAAAACGGTTTCGTTACTTGAGGAGTATTTTAGTGTTCGTATGCTCGATGAAGCGTTACAATGTCTAGAGGAACTGAAAGCGCCGGAATATCACTCCGAGTTCGTGAAAGAAGCGGTTTTGCTCGCGTTGGAAAAAAGCCCACCGTGTGTCGAACCGCTAGCGAAGCTTTTAGACTATCTTGCCTCCAAAAAGGTTCTCACTCGAGCCAACTTGATAACGGGGTGCACCGCGTACGGCTCGTTGTTGGACGATATCGCGATTGATTTACCGAAAGCACCGAGCAGCTTCGGTGAGATCATGGGACATCTAGTGCTGTCGGGTGGATTGGATTTTAAGGTTGTGCATGATGTTCTAAAGACGATGGAGGATGATTATTATCAGAAAGCGGTTTTCGCAGGTGTTAAGCGCGTTGTTAGTTCGAGCCCGTTTGGGAAGGACGTCTTGGAGTCGCAAGCGGCGGATGTCGGTTTGTGCGAAAGCTTGTTTTAAAAGGGGGGTGCAAGATGTTGAAAACAAGAGGTGAAAGTGTATAATCTTGTTTTTGTGGAGGTTTGAAAGAAAGAAGGTTTATTATCATGAATTTTGACATTATCTGGAGGGGTGAGACTTTTCCTTTTGTTTTTACATTTTAGTTTTGTAACTTTGGAGTATAATTTGATTATTATTGTTGAGACTTGAGAAGTTCATAAAAGCAACTGTTTGTATTTTATTGAAATCTCATTGGTTTTTTTTATTATATGTTTGCCTGTTTGGGGCTTCACCCTTTACTATAAGCTTTGGGTTATATATAGCAGGTCTTTTTGTATTGGTTGTGCACATATTAGATTTTGGTTATCTGCTCATCCTTTTTGTTATTTTTGCTTTTAATACTTTGGTTCTCTTGTCTTGAAGGCTGTGGTGGAATTCCTGAATAGGATCTAACGGGGCTGTGGAATTCCTGAATGGGGTCTAACGGACCTATAGCTTTGTCTTTAGGAGCGGTTTCAAATACCTATAGCTTTGTCTTTAGGAGCGGTTTTACTATTTGAAAGGGGTTGCTACGCAACTTTTAGCCCGTTTACTTGTATTTTTTTTGTAATTGGTTGTTTTGTTGAAAATACATTATCTAATTGCTATTATGGTTTTAGCGACCATGAATTTGTTAGTTTTTTTTATTTTTATAAATTAAATGTTATTTATAAAATGTTACAAAAAAAAAAAAAAAACTTTTTAACATCTTATATATAAGATGGAATAAAAAAAAAGTATTGACATTAAATATATAATTTATAAAAAAACGTAAAATTTTAATTATGGTTTTGTTATAAATATATTTTATTATATGGTTATAAACTCCTTAAATAGATTGTCTTCTTCTCCAAGACTTCCTCTCCTATATATGTTCATTGTATTCATTTGTAAAATACACACCTTAATCAATAATATCAATCTCTTCCTCCCTATTGTTCTCTTGTATTGTTTGGCTAATAGGTTAGTTTCACAACACGTTATCAGCACGAAAGTACTCTTACCAAAACCCTAATCATATTCATTGGTCTCTTGTGGTTTTCAACGTGAGAAGTTGTATACAATTGCTAAAAGGATCTCGGTCTCTGTAGCTATTCTGGTACATACACAATGCCATGTAACTATTATTATATATTTTTTCCTAAATGCCATTCTGATAATTAGAAATCATGATAATATATAAGTGAATTAAAAAAAATTAAATTGCTTTACATTGAGCATGATGAAAGGTGACGACTGAGCATATTAGAGCATTAAATAATATTAATTTTATGTTCATAGTTTGTAAACATATTACCCGGTAATTATTGTTTTGGACCGTACAAAAGTTTATTTTTTTTTTCAAAATTTACATATTTTAATAGAACGATTTCGAAATTTTGAATATGTCATAATCTTGTTCATAAACAAAATATCAATCGAAACTTCCTGCTATAATTATTTTTGTGTGTGATTCATGGTTATTCATAGTGATAATCAATTTACTAATGTTCAATATTAATGTAATATGATATATTATGATTTCTTTTTAGTGTTAAATATTATATTACCATTTAAAAGATTTAAGATGTATGATTCTGTATTGCCTTTCTTACATATCGGTTTTGTCCTTTATGAAACAACAAATTTTATTATAAAGAAAGAGTTATTTAAAAATAATAAATGAACATATGTTGAGGATTTGAAAGAGATATTTGTTTAAGTTTCAAATTAAGTGACAGATTACGTGAGATATACTTACGATTGACTATACGTAAATTATATATATTTGGATATTATTAATGAATATAATATCTTATCTCATAAAGTCTTAATATAACTTGTTTAATATAGTGACGTCTTATAATGTCGTGAATTATTTTACTTTGTGTACACCTTCTATTCTATATGTTATGTTTATTATATAGATAGTATTTAATGGAACAATTAAACCAAAGTTGTGGTTTACTTTCAATCTCATGTAAGAGCACACGAAGTGTCATACTCCTTAATGCTCATTCAAGTTATAAAGGTTGTAAGATGTTAGACCAATAAATCTTACATGACCTGGACATTGAATACTTCTTAGTGATGTTATGTGAAAAGAATTTATTTATAAAGAAAACTTGATAAAAGTTTTTCCATTCGACATGCCTGAGATATGCTCATAAAATAGCAGTATTGTTAAAACCATGAAAGACTTGATATGATTTTATATTTATATGGATGGCTCAGAAAATAATGAAAAATCATTAAACTTGTTTGGTTTTACTCCGATTCATGAAAGAAATATATATTGACCATTGTGATCATGGACGCAATTGAGAAATTTGTAATGATGATTATTTTAATAATGAGACGGACCACAAAAGTGGCAAACTAAGGAGTGATTGCATAACATGATGGTTTGAACTTTGAAGTTATAATATATTCTCTCGTATCATACGTTTTGTATTACATACGAGCAAGTAATACACATACGATCATAAACCATAAGTTTATGGATCATAATTATTTAATTAGTTGGCATGACCGGTTAGACCACACCGAGTCAATGATGATGTGAAACATAATGAAGAACTAGAAGATTCTTCAAGCTGATAATTAGCATGTAATGTTTGCTCTCAAGGGAAATTTCATATTTTCCAAATAAAGGAGGGTGTGTATCCCTAAATATTCTGGAAGTGATTAAAGGATATACATATCCCAACATGATACCATTTAGTGTTTTAAAATCGATGCATCGTCTAAATGGTTATAAAATCCACAACCTGAAGTTTGTGTCATTGTGGCTTAGTTAATGTGATAGCAAGCATATTAATCCAGATTGGTATATTTATTTTGGTAATAGCGGTGAATTCAATTCCCAAGTTATTAATGATTATTGGAATAAATGTTGAACTTCATGTAGCTTATGTTTATACAAGAATTGCTTTTTTTAGACGATCACTAAACGTTCACAATTGATTGCAAAGCCAATGATCATAAGAGCAATAGTTCATATTTGTATTTGGGTACATGTGATTTACTTGTACAACATTAATTCACATCAAGCCAGTATGTCATCATACTTCCCCCATTATAGTTGGTTTTTGGTCAGGAACCAAATACGTCCCTTCTAAGATTTTGGTTGTGCGGTATATATAATATTGATCCACCATTAGCACAATGCTGGGACCTCTAAAAGGGTTGAGAATATATGTTGGGTAAAAAATAATTGTCTATGATTAAATACTTAAAGCCATTGGGGAGAGATTTGCTTACAGCTCATTGGTTTCACTTTAGTGAATGAATGTTCCCAACATTAGGGGGAGATAACAAGCAGTTGGAAAGTGAAAAATGGAATGAATTATCATATCATCTTGATCTTCAAACTATAAACAGTGAACCAGAAGTTCAAAGGATAATTCATTTACCAATATTAAAGAACAAATTACCAGACAAGTTCACTGACCTAAATAGAGTGACTAAGTAAGTTATATAATCAACTGCTTATGCTCCAGTGATATTTGTATCCCAAGAGGACAACCACATATTTTGTAATGAGTCTATTGCACGCCTAAAGCGTGGTAGACCAGTTGATTCCAATAATAAAATTCCTCAAAAATTGGAGCAAGTAATTAAGATGGTCAAGTCGAGGTTATAGTAATAAAATATCCTGAAGAGATAGTAGACATGATGGTTCAAGAAGAACCTCAGGTACCTGAAAATAAAGAGATCTCGATAAGTTGTATCATGTCTAAGATATGTATGGAATCGAAACTAAAATCGACGTCGTTATACTTTTGTATATAATGTAGCGCTTGAAATGGTTAAATGATAAGGATCAAGATCTAACATCTGCCTACGAATGTAAACATAGAAATGGCCAAAATTTTAAGACGCAAATAAGGCAGAGTTGAATTCTCTAATGAAGTGGAAAGTTTATGGACCAACCGTCCATACAATTGAAGTTGTTATATATGTTGGATACAAATAAGTATATATGCGAATCATGTTAAAATCAAATTACGTGATATAAAGCGAAATTGGTGGCACAAGAATTTTCGCAAATACCTATGACTGATTATGAGGAGAAGTATTCTTCAATAGTGGATGCATTGACTTTCCAATATTTTATTAGTCTGGTAATATAAAGAGAGAATTGTTATGCGTCTTATGAATGTTATGTATCACTTGATACTAAGTTCTCGAGAACAATGTGATCATTGTACACATATTCAAATTTGAATACATTTTGATTATTTTACATGTTGGATATAGTTGAAACTCTTGATGGGTTTCTTAAAGCAATTAATTGCTTATAAAGTTAATTAAAACATCTTAACAATGTAATTCTTGTGCACCAATAAACATATAGATAACTTGTACTCTGTGATTTTGATATCTCAATAAATAGTGTACACGCATGGTACAATATGGATTTTGGAACTAAAAGCAAGTGTTCATGACATTTTTGCATATGATATAGAAATCAATAAGGAGGCTTATGTAACAGAACTCCTAAAGAGTGTATGCACATACATTGCTTTTCAAAGTGGAAAGAAGTATGTGAATGATTGTAAATGCCTCAAGCATTGATTTCAAAACCTCAAGAATGTATATATATAGTATAGACTAAAATAGTCGATTCAAATTGTGGTATAATCGACTTACTGATGAGCTCATAAAGGAGAGAAATACATATGTTGTAGTTAGTCCATCCGTTTTTCATTAAAAGAACAATGTGAGGTTTATAAGTATTATAACATATGTTGATGATATCATTAAATCTTCTGAAAAGATTAAAAAAAAAATGATGAGCTCAATTATTAAAGCAAGAATTTGCAAATTAAAGATGGTAATGCAACTTTATGGCTTGATATGTAGAACAAGCATTTGTATAATTATTCATTAGTCATAATACATCTAGAAGATGTTAGACATTTTCGTGCGGGTAAAGCGTATGTTGTAAGTACATATAATGTTGTCCAATTAGTAGATATTGACAATGACTCTTATATCAAAGAAGTAAATATCATTGGTCCAATATACAATAATTAAATACGAATTGTATTTATGTAACTTGCTAGTTATACATGTAACAACTCTTATTAAAAGTCATATTAATTAAAGTAATTTGTCCAAAAGGAAACCTTAATTGAGACACCCAAGTGATTCTACACAAACCCTAAAATTTTCAGAATTTTCAGAATCAGGATTAGGTCCCCTAAAACTCAGGGGGGGGGGGGGGGGGGTTAAACCCTAGTTACGATTATCTAAATAACTCTTTGTCAGTAACGAATTTAAGAAACCCGTCAACTCAGCATGCCTACTCATACACGTGGCAACCCTATGGAAATAAGTAAGCCGTCGCGTAGCGCGACGACTATAGGTGTGACCAGTCGCGCTACGCGAGTGGGTCAAAATTCCAGTATAAATAGAGGATGTTGGGACTTGATTCTGGGCACTGAAACGACGAAGAAATTCCAAATACACGCTGAATTATCGTAGAAATACTTCCAAAACACACACGGATCACTAATCGATGCCGCAATCAGGGTATTAACTCGATCGCTATTACGATTCATTTTCTGATCGATCAATGTACTCAATGGATGTTTAAGTGCTGCCCACATTAGGGTGATGCTTTGTCATTAATCGTTAATTCGATGGATGTTTAAGCATAGCACTTTGTCATTCGTTGTGATGGTTGATCTCGTGAGTTATCGTAAATGTTGTATTGATTACTAACCCAGAATTGTCTGCCTGTTATTAAATTTAGGTTAAAAGGCTAATCAGTAGGCTAAACTCTGCTCAAATTAAATCTGCAATGTGAGTCATTCTCTTTTTACCAAATTACTTTCAAAAGCATGTTTATTTTCAAAGTTATAATTACAGGGATTAAGTCTTTGTAATCACCATATTACAGCCGGTATGTGGGGTTTTGTATACATTAATTGATAATCTTCACCATTGGACAACAAGTTAGCCAATGGGTGATATGACCATAGTCACAGAAACGAGTCGAGTGACAAATACCGAGGGTAGTTGGTTGATATCTGAAACATTGTAATTGCTCTTAATACTCTAAATTATAACAAATGTGTCGTTTTAGTAAATAGAATGATTCACTCAGTATTTCCCGCTGACAAAACCTTTTTCAAACATGTTTCAGGTGATCTGTTGTGATCCAGGAAAAGTGCCGCGAAGCACTATCAGCTTAAGGAAGTGGCTCAGTATAAAATAAAGAAACATGTTTTGTAAAATAAAAGATTTCTTTATGAAATCTCAAGATTGTAAATTACCGGGTTTTATCCCGAGTTGTGAAATAAAATAATCGGGAAATATTTCAGTTTTAAAAAGATCCTGATGATAAACTTCCGCTGTTAAACTCAATTAATTAAATACCACGGGATTTCTGTCCCGCGGCTCCTGAAACGGGTCAAACTGGGTCGGGGGCCGTGACAGAAAAAGGTGGTATCAGAGCCACTGATTAAGCCAATTAAGTATTTAGAAAATACTTAATTTGTATTAATTGTTATTTTATGATTATGTGTTTTATTATCTGACTAATTGTGTACAGTATGGGCAGATCTTTATATGCTAACCACTGTAGCAGTAAATACAAATCTTTAAATATTTTGATTCAAGTTTTAGCATCCTTATTAAATATAAGCCATAAACCTTATTCAGTAAATAAATAAATAAATTTACAAATAAAACCTAGTATGTTTTAATTTTTAGTTGTTTTGGTAGTTACCCAGTATGAAATAATATTTAAAAGTTTTTCTATAAAATTTTGTTATGATTTTTAACTTAGTAATTGTGTGTATTTTGCATAACAGCATGAGTAACTTGGCTGACGCCCTTCAGAATTTAAATCTCTATCCAGTAAGAATAGAGGTTTCCAGAGATTTCAATAGGTATATACCAGATATAGAAGAACCTATAGAATTCAACGCTTTACCTCTTGAGAAACCCAAGCCTAAGAAAATGGAAATTGGGGAAAGCTCTGGACAAATTAAGGGGTTACCATCTCAGGAAGAGCTAGATTTTATAATGGCAAACTATAATACTATTAAACCTGTTAATGAAAATATTTTTATTCAATCTCTTGAAACACAACTACCACTGAACTTAGAACCAGCTATTCCGAACCCTTCAATCCACTCACAAATAGACGAATGGTTGACCAATGAAATATAGTTACAAAACAATCCCTATAAGCTTTTTCCTCAGTTCAATCCAGAACCTTTAAGTAACGAGAATATGGATGAACTCCGCCATTCCGGCAAAGAACTAATGGATGCTGGGAATAGGATCCAAGAGATTTTGGGACAGATCTCCTGGAATTACGATAAAAGGGAACGCCGTTACTAGAATACCAATTGACAAAAGATTGGGGGTTTATGGAACTGTGGTTGTGTAATAGTAATACTAAAATCAGTCTGTAAAATAAAATAAAACTTTGTAAGATAATAGTGTGTATTGATGCATACTATTAAATATAAATGGAAATCGAGAAATCGATAGTTTTGGCTATATTGGTGTTACGAACTCTGTATAATTGTTTTGTTTAATTGTTATTTTGATACTAATAAATTATATATATTATCAGATGGAAAACGCTAATAATGAACCAGTTAATGAGGTTAATCAATCTGAGCAACAACCGGGGGATCAATATATGACTAGGCAGGATATAGAAAATATCGTTGCTCAAGGGATAGCCAACGCTATTCCAGCAATAGTTACTCAAGGGATAGCCAACGCTATTCCATCAATTGTTGCTGCTATTAAAAATCCAATCGAACCACAACAAATTGTTCCTAGCAAACGTATTTCTGAAGATAACTTCAGTAATAGCGTAAACGGAGGCAATAATCATGTTAATCATGATAATAAACCACGGCAAGCTTCGCTCTCTAAGAAAATGAAAGCGGCAACACCTGGTTGCACTTTCAAAGAATTTCTTGCTTGTAAACCCAATGAGTTTGCAGGCAATGAAGGAGCAACTGCGGCACTGCGTTGGTTAGAGAAAACCGAGGTAGTAATTGCCATAAGTAAATGTGACAAGGATGATCAGGTCATGTACGCGTCAAATCTTTTCAAAGAAGGGGCGCTAGAATGGTGGAACACGGTGCTACAGGCTAAAGGAAGAAATAAGGCTTATGCCATGAAATGGGAAGAATTTAAGAGTCTTGTAGAAAGAAAATTCTGTCCCGAATATGAAAAAGATCAAATGGCAAATAAGTTTTTAAACCATAGAATGATGGGTGTAGATTGTCGCGGTTATACTTCGACATTCTTTGAATATGCTAGAGTGGTACCAACGCTGGCTTCGCCAGAACCGGTACTCATTTCTCGCTATATTTGGGGACTGATTAGTGAAATCCGTAACATCGTTAAAGCTGCGAGACCTCGTACGATTGACGATGCTGTGGAATTAGCCAATACCCTAACTGACGAACTGGTACACACGCAAGATGAAAACAGGAAGAAGGAATTGGCTCAGAAAATAACCCAAGGATTTCGTACGGGTAATAATAGCAACTTCAAGAGAAGAGGAATGGGAAAAATCCTCAACTCTGCCATTCTGCAAGAATTGCAAAAGAAAACATTATGGAAGATGTAATGTAACCTGCAATTTTTGCAAAATGGTAGGAAATCGTGAAGAAGACTGCAGAAAGAAAACAACAATCTGCTATAACTGTGGAGAAAAGGGACATTTTAGACCAGAATGTCCTAAATTAATCAAATCAGCAGACAATAAAGCCAAGACAACCAATGGAGCTACTAAGAAGAATGTCCGAGCCTTTCAGTTAACTACTCAGGAAGCCGAGATGATTCCTGATGTGATAGCCGGTACGTTTCTAGTTCACAACATTTACGCCAAAGTATTATTTGACTTTGGTGCAAACTAAAGTTTTATCAATACTTCATTTTGCCAAGCTCTTAATATACCCTTAACCAACATTAGGCAGATTTTTACAGTCGAAACAGCTGATGGGAATTCAGTTAAAATAGATAAGGTTTTGCAAAATATAGAAATAGGACTTTCAGGTCATAAATTTGCTGCAAATCTGTTACCTATGAAATTAGCTGAATTCGATGTTGTGTTAGGAATGGATTGGTTAGTAGCCAACCATGCTCGAATTCTCTGTGATAAGAACTCTATAGAAAATCAAGCACCAACCGGAGAAGTAATCATGATTACAGGAGATAAACCACGTAAACCCATGAAGTTCATATCAGTAATGAAAGTTGATAGTTATGAACGAAAACAAGGAATAGTATATATGATTTCAGTAATCATTAGTACTAAGGGAAAAGAACTTAAGGAAATTCCTGTAGTCTCAGAATACCCAGAGGTATTCCCAGAAGAATTACCAGGATTACCACCAGATAGGGAGGTAGAATTTAGGATTCATCTAATTCCAGGAACTATACCGATAGCTAAGGCACCTTATCGGTTAGCACCCACATAAATGTTAGAACTGAAAAAGCAATTAGATGAATTACTAAGTAAAGGTTTCATACAACCTAGTTCATCCCCGTGGGGAGCGCCAGTGTTGTTTGTTAAGAAAAAGGATGGTTCGATGAGAATGTGTATTGATTATAGAGAATTGAATAAGGTTACAATTAAGAATCGATACCCATTACCTAGGATTGATGATCTATTCGATCAACTTCAAGGGGCTAGATATTTTTCTAAGATAGATTTACGCTCCGGATATCATCAATTGAAGGTACAAGAAGAGGACATACCTAAGACTGCTTTCAGAACTAGGTATGGTCATTACGAGTTTACAGTCATGCCTTTCGGATTAACGAATGCACCTGCAGCATTCATGGACATGATGAATAGGATCTGTAAACCGTATTTGGATAAATTTGTAATTGTCTTCATAGACGATATACTTATTTATTCAAAAAGTCAGGATGAACATTGTCAGCACTTGCATGTACTCTTAACTTTGTTAAGAAAAGAAAAACTGTACGCCAAATTCTCGAAGTGTGAATTTTGGTTGCAAGAAGTGCAATTCTTAGGACACATGGTGAATCACGAAGGTATTCACGTAGATCCTGCTAAGATAGAGGCGATTACCAATTGGAAGGTTCCACAAACTGCAATGGAAATTAGAAGTTTTATAGGTTTAGCTGGATATTATTGACGGTTTATTAAGGATTTTTCCAAGATAGCCGTACCATTAACTAAGTTAACCTGTAAAGCCGTTAAGTTTGAATGGGGACCTAAACAAGAAGAAGCCTTTAGAATTTTGAAACATAAATTAACAAATGCTCCAATTTTAGCCTTACCAGAAGGAACTGAAGATTTTGAAGTATATTGTGATGCTTCAAAACTAGGATTTGGATGTGTGCTTATGCAACGCAAGAAGGTAATTGCGTATGCTTTAAGACAGTTGAAAAAGCACGAAGAGAACTATACGACTCATGACTTAGAATTAGGAGCCGTAATTTTTGCCCTTAAGATTTGGAGACATTATCTTTACGGAAGTAAATTTACTGTCTATACTGACCACAAAAGTCTAAGATATATATTTGGGCAAAAAGAGTTAAATATGAGGCAAAGAAGGTGGATGGAAATCTTAAGTGACTACGACTGTGATATCCAGTATCACGAAGGAAGGAAGGCAAATGTAGTTGCAGATGCTTTAAGTCGTAAGTATCATGAGAACCAAAGACGAGTTCGTGCTCTCAGATTAAATCTACAATTAGATTTAATGGAACAAATAAAGAATGTTCAGGAAACAGCAATTCAAGATGATGCTGAAGGAATGAAGGGACGAATAAAAGAATTAGAGCAAGGAGCTGATGGAATTTGGAGATTCCACAAAAGCAGAATTTGGGTACCTAAGCAAGGAGAATTAAGAAATAAGATTCTAGAAGAAGCCCATAAGTCAATGTATACAAATCATCCAGGAAACAAAAAGATGTACCAAGATTTAAGAAATAGCTTTTGGTGGATAGGAATGAAAAAGGATATAGCTAGATATGTTTTTAAGTGTCTTACTTGTTCACAAGTTAAGGCAGAACATCAGAAACCTTCAGGTCTACTACAACAATTAGAGATGCCTGTATGGAAATGGGAACTCATAACAATGGATTTTGTTACTAAGTTACCCAAAACCAGAAAAGGTAATGATGCGATTTGGGTAATTGTGGATCGATTAACCAAATCTGCTCACTTTCTACCAATGAAAGAAACCTTTAGCATGGAAAGACTAGTAAAATTATATGTAGATGAAGTCGTATCTCTACATGGAGTTCCACTCTCCATTGTATCAGATAGAGATAGTCGTTTCACTTCTCATTTCTGGAAAAGTTTCCAGAAAGCAATGGGAACTCGACTAAACCTAAGCACGGCATATCATCCACAAACGGACGGACAAAGTGAAAGGACGATCCAAACTCTAGAAGACATGCTTAGAGCATGTGTGATAGATTTTTGGTGGAAACTAGGATGATCACTTACCATTAATTGAATTCTCCTATAATAATAGTTATCATTCAAGTATTGAAACTGCCCCATTCGAGGCACTGTATGGAAGAAAGTGCAGAACTCCAGTTTGTTGGACAGAAATAGGAGAAAGTCAATTATCAGGTCCTGAGATTGTGCAAGAGACGACTGATAAGATTACAGAAATCAAGGAAAGGCTGAAAACGGCTCGAGATCGCCAGAAGAGTTATGCAGACAATAGATGCAAGCCATTAGAATTCCAAGTTGGAGACAGAGTAATGTTGAAAGTTTCTCCTTGGAAAGGAGTTGTTAGATTTGGTAAGAAAGGAAAGCTAAGTCCAAGGTACGTAGGACCATTTCCAGTGATCCAACGTATAGGACCAGTAGCTTATCGTTTACAACTACCAGAAGAGTTAGCTGGAGTACATGATGTATTTCATGTATCCAATCTCAAGAAATGTCTAGCAGACGAATCTCTGGTAGTACCTCTTCAAGACATAGAGGTAAACGAAAAGTTAAAATTTGTTGAGAAACCTCTTCAGATAGAAGACAGAAAAGTGAAGTTTCTCAAGCACAAACGACTAGTGCTAGTTAAAGTAAAATGGGATTCAAAGAGAGGAGCTGAATACACTTGGGAGCTGGAATCAGAAATGAAGAGAAAGTATCCTCAATTATTCCAGTAAATCTCGAGGATGAGATTTTTATTAAGGTGGGGAGAATGTAACAACTCTTATTAAAAGTCATATTAATTAAAGTAATTTGTCCAAAAGGAAACCTTAATTGAGACACCCAAGTGATTCTACACAAACCCTAAAATTTTCAGAATTTTCAGAATCAGGATTAGGGCCCCTAAATCTCAGGGGGGGTTAAACCCTAGTTACGATTATCTAAATAACTCTTTGTCAGTAACGAATTTAAGAAATCCGTCAACTCAGCATGCCTACTCATACACGTGGCAACCCTATGGAAATAAGTAAGCCGTCGCGTAGCGCGACGACTATAGGTGTGATCAGTCGCGCTACGCGACTGGGTCAAAATTCCAGTATAAATAGAGGATGTTGGGACTTGATTCTGGGCACTGAAACGACGAAGAAATTCCAAATACACGCTGAATTATCGTAGAAATACTTCCAAAACACACACGGATCACTAATCGACGCCGCAATCAGGGTATTAACTCGATCGCTATTACGATTCATTTTCCGATCGATCAATGTACTCAATGGATGTTTAAGTGCTGCCCACATTAGGGTGATGCTTTGTCATTAATCGTTAATTCGATGGATGTTTAAGCATAGCACTTTGTCATTCGTTGTGATGGTTGATCTCGTGAGTTATCGTAAATGCTGTATTGATTACTAACCCAGAATTGTGTGCCTGTTATTAAATTTAGGTTAAAAGGCTAATCAGTAGGCTAAACTCTGCTCAAATTAAATCTGCAATGTGAGTCATTCTCTTTTTACCAAATTACTTTCAAAAGCATGTTTATTTTCAAAGTTATAATTACAGGGATTAAGTCTTTGTAATCACCATATTACAGCCGGTATGTGGGGTTTTGTATACATTACTTGATAATCTTCACCATTGGACAACGAGTTAGCCAATGGGTGATATGACCATAGTCACAGAAACGAGTCGAGTGACAAATACCGAGGGTAGTTGGTTGATATCTGAAACATTGTAATTGCTCTTAATACTGTAAATTATAACAAATGTGTCGTTTTAGTAAATAGAATGATTCACTCAGTATTTCCCGCTGACAAAACCTTTTTCAAACATGTTTCAGGTGATCTGTTGTGATCCAGGAAAAGTGCCGCGAAGCACTATCAGCTTAAGGAAGTGGCTCAGTATAAAATAAAGAAACATGTTTTGTAAAATAAAAGATTTCTTTATGAAATCTCAAGATTGTAAATTACCGGGTTTTATCCCGAGTTGTGAAATAAAATAATCGGGAAATATTTCAGTTTTAAAAAGATCCTGATGATAAACTTCCGCTGTTAAACTCAATTAATTAAATACCACGGGATTTCTGTCCCGCGGCTCCTGAAACGGGTCAAACTGGGTCGGGGGCCGTGACAATACACGACTGTATATATCATTGAATTCGTTGACAAGATATAACTCGTCTATAGTCTATAGTGAAGAGACAATGTAATGGGTAAAACGTATATTTTCTATACCCTTAAGGTACGAAAGATATGAGTTTATATTTTACTAACCCATCAAAACAAGTTTGGTCAATTTTTATAAGTGCAGGGAACGTAACAAAGTTCTTATGATGTTTGTTTACAAGAAGATGAACTGGAATGCTTATATGAAAATCATACAACCTTGCTCAACATAAAGGATTGTACTTCAAGGGATCAAGCGACTTTTCATTTGATACAAAAGCTTTAAGCAACTTTCAAGGAAGATCAAGGCACATCACTAAAAGGCTACATATCCAAATGAGGGGGAGTATCATGCAAGTTGTACTCTTTTTCCCTTGACTAAGTTTTGTCCCATTGGGTTTTCTTAGTAAGGTTTTTAATGAGGCAACATACCTAATCCAGAAGTATTAGGAGAAGAAATTACGCGCTGCACTCTTTTTCCCTTAGCTGAGGTTTTGTCCCACTGGGTTTTCCTAGCAAGGTTTTTTAACGAGGCAACATCTCAAAGCGTATGAAGTTGATAACCAAGGGGGAGTGTTATAAATATATTTTATTATATGGTTATCAACTCCTTAAATAGATTGTCTTCTTCTCCAATACTTCCTCTCCTATATATGTTCATTGTATTCCTTTGTAAAATACACACCTTAATCAATAATATCAATCTCTTCCTCCGTATTGTTCTCTTGTATTGTTTTGCTAATAGGTTAGTTTCACAACAGGTTTTGATTATACATATATATTATACAATCATAATTGAATCGTAGATTGTAACAGAAACCATAAGTGAATTTTGGATATTTAGTTTCGAACACACCTGATTTCTAAGTTCTAATTTCTTGATGGTTCGACGTAATCAGTGGCGGACCCCGGATTTTTTTTCACTGGGGTCCATTTTTTTGTGTTAGAATTTTTCACAACCAAACATTAAAATTTTCGGGTCGGTCATCGTAGTCGGGTCGGGCCGGGCTAGGAATTAATGTAGATGCATTTAGTGGACATGAAACCACTACATTATTAAGAACCATTTTTAGGAATCAAATTATCAAGGATAAATTACACTTTTCGTCCTTTATGTTTTTATCAGATTGCAATGGATAGCCTTTAACTTTAATAATTACAGTCACAAACCTTTATTTGAAAAACTCGGTACATCTTTCGTCCTTTAGCACTAACAAGGTTAAAATTTTCAGTTAAGTCTATTCAATTAAGGACAATTTAGTCTTTTTACCAATTTAATTAACTTAAATTTAAAACAAAGCAAAATATTTACCCTCTCCCCCTCCATCTCTCTCTCAGCTCACACTCTCCCCCTCACCCTCTTTAAATCCTTTGGAAATAAAACCACCGCCTCTGACCACCACTAACCACCACCAAATCTAGCTGACAAGTTTCTCTCTTTAAACTTTCTCTCTAGCCGCCACCTTCATGTTCATCTCCGAATTCACCATCTTCTGCCTTTGATTCGTTGATTTTGTCATCCAATCCAGTCAAATGATCCCTTCAAGCAGTGGGGCTACCCCACCGGCCATGCCTCCTGACCCAGATTTGCAACCCCCCTCCGATATCTCCATCTCGCGTCGTATTTCCACTAGATCTGGAAGTGCCGTAAAATCCTCAAGAGTCAAAAACGGAGCTCAAATCATCTGGAACTCAAACTGTGGGTAGCAGAGGAGTGTACAGCCCATCAAAAGTGATAAAGGACGACAACCCCTTGCTAACCAGAGCGTTCAAGACTTTGTTCAAGATGGCGCTAATATCACTCTTCAGAACCATGGAGTGTCGTCGATTTCCCATCCAGTTGAAGTGATTCCCTTTGATTCTGCTTCAGTGGATGTTGAAGACAAGACACCTACAACTGCTATTGATGCTGGAAACCCTATCGCATCTGATGAAGATGAAGAGGATGAGGATATCACAGAACATGATTTGGGGTTAACTGACAATTTGGAGACTGGAAAAAATCAACAATTTTCCCTCCATGAGGAGCCGCTAGTTGCTGTTGGTGACACAGGAAAACCCCCTGCAGTGGAGGTGTTGGAATCGACGATGGTGAGAATTAATTTTAGGCAGAGGTATGTGGTGGATATTAATTTGAAGTATTAATTTTAAGAGGGTTGAGGGGGAGAGTATGAGTTGAGAGAGAGATGGAGGGGGTGACGGTAAATATTAATTTTTTTTTAAATTTTAATGTAATTATTAAATGGTAAAAAGACTAAACTGCCCTTAAGTGAATAGACTTAACTGAAAATATTAACATTGTTAGTGCTAAAGGACCAAAGATGTATTGAGTTTTCCAAATAAAGGATTGTGGCTGTAATTATTGAAGTTAAAGGCTATCCATTGCAATCTGATAAAAACATAAAGGACGAAAAGTGTAATTTATCCAATTATCAAATTGTGGTGATTAATAAGTTACTTGAAACCAATAGCTAACTAAACAACACAACAACTTTACATAACTTCAAAAGTTTGTTTAAGCTTTTTTTTTTTAAAGCCACTATATGTTGAAATTCTTATTTGGTAATCAAATGTGAAATAAAATCATTCGGAGACATAATAAAATCATTCAGAGACATTAAAGTTATAATTTTAAAAAAGCAAATTAGAGGATTAATGGGTGGTTGTGGTGTTTTAAAACACTAGTTTAATTTTGATGGAAAAAACAATGTAAAACACAAGAGATGTAAGACTTGAACTTGAGACCTACTTGTTGGAACACAAGGGAATTTACCACCATAACATCTTTGCTTTTAATACTATGGGGTCCACCTAATTATTTTATGGGGTCCTTGAAAAATTTAACATACCGGTTCTAATATTTTTTAAAAAAACATTGGGGTCCGTGGACCCCGACCCAAACCATGTGAGTCCGCCCCTGGACGTAATAGAATCTTTCTCATTATCACACATACAAACTTGCTGTTATTTTAAACACCCCGACCATATAACGCATTCAAATCATCAATCAAAGTCTAGGCAGTCCTTTTGTTAGTTTTACATAATAAATAAAGGGGAATTGGCCTGTAAAGAGGTCATTGACCATTGGCAGTCTCACATTTGAATATTTCCCCCACCAGTCCCACATAGAGACGGGCATAATAACCGGTTCCAAACCCGACCCGTAACCGGTTCCAGTCCCAACCCGGTATAAAGCATACCCGGTTCCGGGTTTAAAAAAGCCGACGGTTCCTACCCGGTTCCATATTTAAAAAAAATAAGTTCCATACCCGGTTCCACCCTGTACCCGGTTCCTACCCATACCCGGTTTCCATGCGTACCCGGTTCCTCCGTAATAAAACAACTTTATTACCGTTAGAATCGATTTGTTACCGTTGGAATCGATTTGTTACCCACTTCACCCTTTTCACTTTTTTTCGCCTTTGTCAACGGAGAATGGCGGTCGGTGTGCTTCTTTAGCGTCGAGTTAGCCGATGCCTTCATAAACTTGCCGCAACCTTTGCATCTAGCCATCTCGTGGCTATCGGACATTAAGCATAAATCAAAGTTCTTCCAAAGCGCCGGGTTCCTTTTTGTTTCCAAAACTATAACCACTTCATCGTTGCATGCCATGATATCTCTTAGCAAGTATGAATTAGAAAGGGTGTTGGACTTGTAGAGAGGTTTAAGAGTGTGTTTTTGGTAGAGGTTAAAGTGTTTAAATAACAAAAAAAAAAACCGATTATAATATTAAAGAACCGGTTCCAACATTAATGCAGCTTTTAAAATTGATTTGACTGTACGCTGAAGAACCGGTTCCACACAGTAGAGATGTCAGCCTTTTTCTTCACATATACGACAGAACCGGTTCCGACCCGAACCCGGTTCTGTTGAAACCCGGTTCCACAATACCCGTAACCGGGTACAACAGGTTCTGGTTTTTTTGACAAATACCCGGGTATGACCCGGAACCGGTTCTAAGAGGAACCGAGTACGTTCAAATTTAATGGGAACCGGGTCCTGGTAGGAACCGGGTCCGGGTATTAAAAATACCCGATTATGCCCATCTCTAGTCCCACATTTTACGTATGGACGAATCGATATGGGTTATTTTTATTCTCAATTACGTTAAAAGCATTGAATAAATTAGTTAGTTAAAATAGGATGGGGAAATTTTTTGAGGCCTAACTCTTAATAAATTGGCTTTCTACATACTACTTTTCTTATAATCTAGTTGAGGCCTAACTCTTAGGACCTGAGGCAGGGTTTTCTTTTCTTTCTTACTCTTTTTTTTTTTTGGATAAAAAGCCCAAACTTGATGAATTAGCATAGTTGGATAACTTGTTCTAAACCCAAATTTATTTGGGCCTGTTTTTATAACCTTAAGCCCAAACTTGATGAATTAGCATAGTTGGATAACTTGTACTAAACCCAAATTTATTTGGGCCTGTTTTTATAACCTAACAAGTCCATAAATGGAGTTCTCCCTATGTTAGACCCAATTAAACTAGTTTAATACCCGTCCGGTGGACGGGTTACGTTGATTTATTATATAGTAACAACATGAATGAATCTATGAACACAAATATTTTTTCCTTTGAATTCTAAACGAAAAGATTATTTGTTTATGAATTTTAATAAACTGATGTGATTATAGTTAAAGTAAAAAATATGACAACATTGAAAGTTTAGTTATTGTGACATTTGACAATTATTTCACAAATACGTTCATTGATTTTTGAAAAGTCTAATTTAAATAAGAAAATTGCCAAGGTAAACATATAATTTTTTTTTTTTTCAATATTAGGAATCCTATCCATGTAACCAAACCATAATATAACCTACCATAATTACAATAACAAAGTTTTTGATTGATAGAAGAGTAGAAGACAACTAAAAAATAGAGATTCTAAAAAATGAATACTTTCATTGATCTTTCATTACAATAACAAATATATAACCTACCATATATTTGTCTTTCTTATCTTTCAAAAAAATATATTTGTATTTCCTGAAGAAGATTTTTTTTTGAGATCAACTCTTTCAAAATGTATGTAAGAATACTCCTCAAGAGAAACAAATCAACAATTACTCAACTTGTTCCAGACATTTAAATAAAGTTTCGCGGGTTTAAATATGTTTTAAAGGGAAATGAGATTCTAATAATCCTAAGTAGATGTTATTGGCCATTACCGATCTCACATTTGAATATTTTCACTGGCAGTCTCACCTTTTAACTATATTGCGTTCAATAGTCCTCAGTTAAAAAACTTAACAGAGTTAAGGTTCAATAGTCTTAGGTTTTTTATCAGAACGATGATACGAGTCAATTGATGTAAAATATACATCGAAACGGTGCTAAAAACGGCTTGATTTTTGTTAATTGGAAGTTTAAACACCCGAATTGAAGCGCCGTTTTCGTCATTTAAAGTTGTTTCGAGGTTAGTTTTACATCAATTGACTCATATCCTCGTTCTGATCAGAAACCCTAAAACATCAGTTTGTTATTCGGAAAAAAACTTAACTCCATTAAATTTTTTTAATTGAGGACTATTGAAGCCAAAATAGTTAAAGGCGAGACTACAAGTGAGAATAATTAGAGGTGAGACTCTTAGTGGCAGACCATCTCTAAATGAGATTATTGAAATACAATTTTCCTTTTTTTTAAGTTATAGGACAATATTAAATAGTCATTAAAATGAAGAGGATACTAATACATAAAGGGTTTGATGTTATAATTACCATCTATAATAATAAATATACATTCTATGCATATAGAAAAAAATAAACATAAGAACAAAAGTAACCTAAGCCTATTGAATTCAATTACTCATCATATATTATTGATTAGTCCTAAAACCGATTTACTAGTTTCACAAGTGAAATTAAAGCGCGCACACAAACAATAGTGCACACTCTGTTGCTCATCGACGCTAAAAAAACACAATTGTAACCATTCTACCTTGATTGCAACTCATAGACTCGAGAACCAAAACCAACAAAATATCAATTTTGCTTCAACAGCCGAAACGACTCTTTTTCTATTTATTAAACTCAACTAAAATGAATAAGAATAAATTTAAAAAATAAACCATGATAACCATAAACTAATTAGTTATCCTTTAATTTTCCTCCAAACCACCCTATGAGAATTACCGTACCGTTCTTAATTAATTTCAAATGTTGCACGTTTAATACTATTAGCCACCAACATTAATAACCACCATTTTTTAATGACACTATATATTACTTGGAAAAATAGTTTGTGCAACAATGGAAAGGTTAGTTGTAATTAAGTCCATGAAGCAAATCATAACTATAAGTTTTTTTGAAATAATTAACGTGTTCATATAAACTTTTAGACTATATAATATGTGATATTTTAGGGTCTCCACTTGTGTTATACACATTAGGTCATACTTTGTAATCTTTAAGTGTTTCCACTAGTAAGTGTTTTAATCATCACCGTTTTTGGTGACATTGTATATTACTTGGAAAGTTGGAAAAAAAGGGTTTGTGCTACAATGGAAAGTTAGTTGGTCAAGTCAATGAGGCAAATCATTATTGTAAGTTTTTCTTAATAATTAATGAGTTCATACAAACTTTTTGGACTGGATATGGTTTTCTTTCTCTATTTAATAACAATAGTAGGGTGCCCGCACGATGCGACGGGGGGCGACACTTTGCATTACGGCACTCGTTTCTGGTAGTGAAGTCGTATGCATAATACTTTTTTGTACAAGAATGATGTATGTAAAAAGCACTTCTCTTGTTAATTCATTTCAAATCCGTTTCATTGTTTCCACATGGTATTTGTTCTTTGTATTGGCCATCCGTAAATGAACATTCGAGAAACAAAATGAGGGATTTTTTAAGTTGAGTTTTTATTTCTTTTACCTTTTTTTTGGTACTTACAATGAAGTTTTGTCTAGTTCTCGGTCTTATGAGACCATGATTGTCCGGTTGAATAAAAAGGTAAGAGCGGATGTTTCAATTATTAAGCTGGACAATCTCTAACAAGTTGCATGAATAGCACAAATAGAACGAATGGAACTTCTGCTATATCGTTTACTTATAAAAATATATTAGTTTTTAACAATAATACACTTTTTTGTAATCATATTTCACACCAACCTAATTTTGTTAAAAGTTGGTAGGGATTTATAATGAAATAAATGGAAAAAGAAGAAACATGTTTGACCTCTAAACACATTAACTCTAAAAGCTTTATATTTATTATGAATCTATACAATACCTAGTGTCTTAAGAATTGCAAGGCGCTACCCAATATTTGATCAAAGAATACATGACACCAAAGTGGAAATTTTGGACCATCAAAGACTGCAACATGTCTTTCTTTCTTGGTCTCATATTTATGATGGTTTGAATACCCATGGCCAATACCTCAAGGTTTTTACGGGGTGGTCTCCAAATAAAGTATTAGAGACTTTATTTTGCAGCTAATTCCTTCTTTACAAGCCTGTCAACAAAATCAAAAAGGCTTTCATGCACTAATACGAATTCTCTTAAACATATGAAAACAATGTACACTTGGACAAAATCCGACATGTTTAACATGTTTCGTTTTTGGTTGTTTTCTTCATAGAACTCTTAAGAGAACAAGCATGACCTGAATCGATCAGTTCATAAGTAAATGGGCCAAAATTCTCCATATACCCCACATGTCAAACCTTTTTTTAGCAGGGAGAGCCATCACTCCATACAAGCTATCAAAAGGAAAAATGAATCAACTTGTTTATGCATGAGAAAATTGTGAAAGCAAATGTACCTAAAACAAACATAAAATCAAGGTAAGTATATAGTTTAAAGAGAGTTAGGTATCAATACACAGCATTATTAGGCTAAATTCCCAAGATTTTTTAGCAGCCCATTAAATAACCCAAATACCCAACCCAATTCTTTAAACCCGAACACCGAATAAACCAAGCTTATTTGGGTCGGTGTTCCGTTACATTTTCGAACCCAACTAACCCAACCAAACTAACACCTCTAGCATCAAGCCAATAAAAATTTAAGGTATAACTAATATAAAAGAATGAAAATCACCTAAGCAAGGTCTTGGTTGCCAATATTGGAAACAAAGTTCTTGAACTTGCGGTGTGTTCATATGCAAATTTTAGAAACAATGTCTTGGACACAATAAGCTTTTAACCACCAAAATCACACACCCCATTGCATGATTTGTGGCAAAAAGGTTAAAACCTATTTTCAAAGTATTCAAATGTGACAGAACTATCATTTCCTAGTATTTCTAATGTATTGCCCAATTTAAAATACACCCTGCTAATTTTATATCGCCTATAATTTTATTATTATAATATCTTATCCCAAAAAAAAACATATTTTCTCTTTCATGTTTGTTTCTTCAACAACAAGAACACTTGGTTTTAAGAAGCGCGCTTTTCGGCGCGCTTCCCTGGGGCTTTTTCGTTCAACACCTAGAGTAATTACAAGAAGCGCCAAAAAATGCGCACCCTTTGGGATTTTTCTGGGCTTTTCTAGCCTGAGGCGCGTACCTCTCATACCCAAGGCATTTTTATGCATCTAACTATTGTAACTTTTGTTTTTTTGGCTTGTACATGCAGCTAAAACCATACAAAAATCTACTTATAGCTACATTTTGGGTATAGAAAGTTAAAAACCTATGGGATATAAAAATATACATAATTAGCTAGCGCCTCTGGTACGAAAAGCCCACCGCTTTTACGCTTCGCACCTCGGTTTTAGACCTCGTCGCGCCTTTCATTTTTAAAACCAAACAAGAACATGAGATTGTGTTAGCAACAAGTCAACTAAAACATAAAAGGAAAAAAAGATATTAAAAGGACCTTATATAAAAAAAATCAAATTACTAAAAAAACATAAACGAACCTCGGTTGCAGCACCCTCGTCATCTTTGTACCCCAACTTTTCCAAAACATCATGTATAAATGTTAAATCCATTCTTTCTCCGGGAGCCGTTAGAGGCATGGTGGACCCTTGTGGGATACCCATATTAATACATGATCGATGGCACCTACATATGCATATGAAAACTTGTAAACAAATTTGAGGGGGTGTTAGGATGTAGGCTCTAAACTAATTATGTAATGTTGAATATTTAGAATAAGATAATCAACTGCAATAAGAAAAGAAAATTTATACATGAAATCTATTTTATATGATCTAGATATGATAAAGTATATATTACCTTGTTTTTTAGAGGAATCAAAGCGGAAACCAATGATCTTGGATTTGGGCACTCATGTGGCTGATATTGTAAACATCTTGAAGCTAACTGTATTAATTCAGTTCCATCATCAGTAGAGAATTGACCTTCTAAGCAAAAATCAGTGAGCATATAAAGATTTCTGTTTCTTATTAGATCAAGGGCCTAATACTATTTCATGTTTCAAACGACCAGTATAATTTTTTCAAACTGTGGCACCAATGGTGACCAATAAATTAAAGAACGAACACAACCGTCGATTGGGAAAATAGATGAAACTGGGTATTTAAACGATCACAAAAATGGTGACAACAAATAGAAATAAGGGAGTACAAGTGTACAACGTTACCTTGAGTCGTAGAGCCATCGGTCTCTTCGCGATTGTGTGTGGGATTGATCTTGAATAGAACTAAGAGATTAACAAGAGAGGTGACGTGAGAGATGTCATGGGGTTTGATTTGGCTTTCAATGGAGTTTAAATCACGAAATCATCAAATGGGAATAAGTTAGGAAGGTCCGAGAATGCGTCCGGTGATTTCTCCTTGCATGGCGGGACGATGAAACCAAATTCGTAACGTCGTAACGAACAAAAAGGAAACCTAATTTCAAATTTTGTATCTGGTTTTTTAAATTGATCTTCTCTCACAATACGTTATTAAATATTATTATGTACTGATTATTTTGTCGATATTATTTATGCGAGGATGAAATTTGTTAAAAGTGTTTTTTTTTTTTCTAATAACTGGAAATTCAAATAAGTTTGCAAGCATTAAATATTTTGTTACATTACGTTTGTGATTACCTCTTTAATGTTTAGCTACTATACTTTCGTGATTACCTTTTTAAGAAAATTGATGGATTTTGAAACTCAGTTGCTTGCATTGAATTTTTTAAAACTATATTTTGCTTTTAATTCCTATCTCCATAGGGTTTGAAATGTGAGATGATTGATTAAACTTTGTATTTACTCAAACTTTATCTATCCTGCTAATCACTTTTTTGTCAATCTGTGATCCAAATTTGCTGTTAAAAAAATAGGATTTAGGCTCTCCAAATTAAACAACCTAGCATATGCATCGCAATAACACTTGTACGCTAAGGCATTATCTATTTGTCCATTTTAATCTACCCATCAATATTGACTAAGACAAGTATCAAAACGTCGACAAAAATGAGCTGGGCGTCACATGACATTCGAATGTTCTTAAAACGTCGACAAAAATGAGTTGGGCTATTTGTACTTTATGAACGCACGGCGAAACTAAAAAAGACAACTATCGAAGCGTTTAAAAAAATGTGCCGATCGTCATGGTACCTTCGGATTTTTTTAAAACATTACAAGTTGTAAGATATCGCAGGAATACGTTAAAGAATTAAGGGGGGGGGGGGAGTGTAACTAATTACCCGTAATTATGTTAAATGTCAAGGATTTAAATGTAATAGATTGAGGGACTAAAAAATAATTATGGTTTAAAAGACCACTTTACCCTCATTTTAGGGGTTTATTTATAAATAAGGAGGTAAGAAGTTCTTAACTTTTGGGAATCCTTCCCTCCTGCATTATAATATAGTATAGATGTGATATTTTTAGCGTCTCCACTTGTATTATATACATCCTGGTCGTGCTTAAATGATAATACTTTGTGATCTTTAAGTGTTTCAACTATTATTTACTGTATAGTGAAAGTAAAAAGGCGTTGGATGGAGCCCATGGCTTTATAGGATAGTGGCATCTTGGGGTGAGATAAGGCTTTGAGACCAATAGGTTCTGGGTTCGATTCTCACAAGGAGGGGTTTTCCCATATTTATTAGGTTTCCTCCTAAATTGGTGTTAGGCATTGCCTAGTGGAGTTGAATATGATCGGGTGGTTCTGCTGGTGGCACGATGATACTCCAGTGATCCATCAGTGATCCAAATTTACCGTTAAAAAGGCGTTAGGCTATAGGGTGTGGTCATGACCCTCGTGACCACCATGACCCTCCACGTCAGTGTCATGTAACCTACATCTAATCTACCATCCAAAACCACTACCCTAAGGGTGTGGTCATGACCCAAACCACTAGCCCCTTATTTATTTTAATTTATCTTTGTCTAAAGTAAAAGGAAATGATTTCTTGAAAAATGGAAAGGATGACCATTGTTGTCATGGTTTAATCCATGCAAATTATGGTGGATCAAGCAAGGAAATGATGTACCCTTCCATTCATGTTAATAGGTGGTGAATCATGTTTCAACCATGACCCACACCCTTTAAACCGTGGGGTATGGTGGGGCGGGGGTTTGGGGCATGGGTTGACACGTGGATTATGGTGCACTCTATACACAAACCCAGGTTCATAGGGGTATGGTGGGCGTGGCTGGGCTGGCGTGGCCAAGCCACATCAATTTTTTATTTTTTTTAATATATATATATATATATATATATATATATATATAACACCATTAAAAACTACATAAACATACATAATAATTACAAAAAAACATAGTATCAAAATAAAAACAATCATTCTTCGTCGTCTTCATCGGTTTCGAACCCAGGAATTGTTGAAACATGATCCACCAAATAAGATCGAAGGTTGTGATGTATATCCCTTGACTTGATCAAAAATTCATTTGACGATTTATCTTCGTCTGTAACTGTTACGTTATCTGGTTGGGGGTCATCGTCATAATAGTAGGTAACGACCGCTCTACCTTCATCCTCCAAAATCATGTTGTGAAGAATGATACATGCGTACATCACGTTTCCAATCTGATCCTTGTCCCATAGTCGACAAGGCATTGCCAATATTCGCCACATTTTCTTCAAAACACCGAATGCTCGCTCGACGTCTTTACGTGCAGCCATTTGGACCCTGTTAAACTTTAATCTCTTTGGATCTATGGTACCGTGTCTTGTGAACGATTTTACGAAAAAACCCCCCACTCCGGGTAAATCCCATCAACTAGGTAGTACCCATACACGTACTCAACCCCGTTTACAAAGAAAGTTCCTTTGGGTCCTATACCATTTACCCGATCATTGAAAAGGGGCGAGTGGTTTATGATGGTAATATCGTTATGTGAACCTGGCATACCGAAGAACGCATGCCATATCCAAAGATCTTGGGACGCAACCGCTTCAAGCATGATGGCTGGCATCCCGTGAAATCCATTCGTGTGAGCGACTTGCCATGCGGTTGGACAAAGTTCCCAAGGCCATTTCATACAATCTAAACTACCTAGCATCCCGGGTAGCCCATGATAATCGGCGTGATGTTCCAATATTTGTTGCATGTCACTGAACGAGGGCTTTCTCAAATATCATTTCTTATAAAGTTCTAAAATACACGAACAAAAGTTGTGAAGACTTTCTCTAGCTACACGTGGAGGCATTTTTAAATAGCCATCCATAATGTCCGAACTATTGCCGTACGCTAATTGTCTAAGTGCGGCCGTGACCTTTTGCCACGTACTAAATCCTAATTGCCCGGTTACATCCGGTTTTTGTTGGAAATAAACATACTTCTCCTCAAGATCCCTAGATATCCTTAAAAATAAGTTTCTACTCATACGAAAACGACGCCTAAACATTTTTTCATCATACTTAGGTTCGGCTGAGAAATAATCGCTTACCAACAAATTGTTAGCGGTGTGCCGTTCACGAGCGATGTACCTCCTCCGTTTAGGTTTCGAAGTCTCTTCCTCATCGTCTTCCACGATAGCTTTCACCACCATCGCGATCATTTGTAGAAATATTTTCGCACCTTCGTCAGATGATGATGATGATTCACTTGAACTTGAAGAACTCATGGCAAGATAGTGTTTTATGTGTTTGATATTGTGTGAGAAAAATGTTAAATATGGTAAGGTATTTATATAGGAAAAACGGTTTATTTTTTTTAAATAATGCCCAACGGCTAGTTTTGTTGGCCAATGACATCCCGCCATGTCAGACTCGTAGCCCCGCCCTACGCCCGGGCTGAAACCCCGCCAATGGGGCCATGTTGAAACCCAAGTTCACCCAGGGTAGTGACAATATAAATTACCCAACCCACGGCCCAACCCCGCCCCATACCCATAGTGTTAGCCTTAGATGAATTTTGTGAGGGAAATTATTGTTCACTACATCACATCATACACATGGGTGGTGCTTATATGAAAATACTTTGTGATATTTAAGTGTTTCCACTAGTTTATACAATATAAATTACCAACTATTTTGTGCATTAGGAGTTGTACTCCTAGCTTAGGGTGAGTTTCAAAAAAAAATTTGGTTTTTCACTTTTAACCCAAGTATATTTTCATATTTTGTATTTTAACCCCTTTTAATTTTTTACTTTTAACACAAAGTTTTTCATCTTTTATAATTTAACCCAACACTTTATTATATACAACTTTGGTCCCTCATACTTTTTATCTTTCGCAAGTTTTTCGTTTTACGTTTCGTTCTAAATTTTGCGAGTTAACACGTCGTAGCGTGCATGGGAGGTTCAACGTTTTTTGCTCTATTTTTTCGAATTTGATAGGCCCGTCGCAACGTGTCCATTTTTTCCTTTTGACAAGTTTGCCGCAACAAGCGGGTCCTTGATCGACTAAGTTATTATTTTCTACGTTTTACGTTTCTGTTTAATTTCTTCGCATTAACACACTGTAACGGGTGTGCGTGGTTCAACGATTTTAAGTCTGCTTTTCGTTCGGTGTAATTTTTTCCATTTTATCTATTTTATTTTTACGAGTTTTTCCGATGTTAGGAGTCGATGCCGGTGTGGCATTGGTGCTACTTGGCATGGTTTTACGAACGTTTTTACCCTATTAAATTTTTTGCAAATATTTTGTTTCAGTTTACCCTTATACTTTCTTTACTTAAAAACTATTTTTTACATGCATATTTTATGTACGGGTAGGTATAAATATGATTTGTTATACATTTCGACGTAAACTTCTTTTATAAACAACTCTAGGTCAAATATAATATGTTTTCGTTTAAAGAAACCATTTTTACGTGCATATTTTTATGTACGTTTCGGTATAAATTTAAGTTGTTCTACGTTTCGACGTAAACTTTTTTGGGAAATGATTCAGGTCAAATATAATATGTTTATGTGTTTATTTTATGTATGTTTCGTAAAGTTTGTTTCGAACCGAGTGGGGTCAAATTATGGTTTCTTTTTTTCCCTTTTATTCGAAAACTCTAATTAATCCCTTTCGATTACATGTGCCAGATTTTCCTTTATACCTGTTACGTTTTTTATGTATGAGTTGGGTCACACATAATACGTTATGATTGTTTGATATGAATTTGATTTACTTTATGTTTGATCCAATCACAATGCTTATACAAGTTACATTGAGTTCAACTGGATACGTCGAAATACGTGGTTTCATATGGTTAATGCATCATATAACGTTTGGACTAATCCATTCAATGTTTACGATGTACCCGCGTCGCAACGCGAACATGTCTTAATCCTCGTATTTACTATATAGTAAAAGTAAAAGATGGATTTTGTGAGGGAAATTATTCTTCACTGCATCACATCACATCAATGCTAAGTAAGCATCATTATACAAGCATTTAAGCCTGAGTATTTTAAGTCACATAATATATATATATATATATATATATATATATATATATATATATATATTTAATTACAGACCCTACTTTTGCATAAATATTAGGAAAATTAAAGAAGAATAACAGGTAAACGAGCAACATGTTACGTTATAACCTCATTTTGAATAGGAAATCTGGTGTTTAACTAGAATTATCATTTAAACTTATATATTTTTTTCAATCTTTTCTTACCCAATCACATTGTAGCAATGTAACCATTATTACCACTTATTATAACATTATGATATTTTATAAAACTCCGAACATACTGTCACGATGTAATTATTTTTATATACCTTTAGATGTAAGCTGAGTTGTGCGTGAGAGTATATAAGTCATCGAAGCATATGCAAACAAGTCATCAAAGTTCTTTTTTAATTTTCGTTTTGGGTGTTTTTTCCTTTTTTTTTAAATTTACTAAAACGATACTTTTTGGACTATTTTATATTTGACAAAATCTAACTAGTTTTGAATTATTTTAACTTTTATAATTGGTTCTTATTATATTTTTATTATGATTTCATATGAAACTAGTTAGATTTTCTCACGCATTCGCGGCGGGAATTTAGACGGTATCTGTTTGATTCGTTATGTTACCGGTACTTGATATAGTAATCGAAAGAAAAAACATTACATCAAATCTAAAACAATAAAAATAAATATCGATACCGATACCGATGTTGTTCAATTGATAATGGTTCGGTTCCTTTGCATTCTATGTTTATTTTAGTTAAACATTGCGATATATATATATATATGTATGGATGTATGAGTTAAAATGAGAACCACTACGAGTTGTGAGAATCGTGAGAACTTTTTGATCCCGCGCGAGTTGGGCCAAATTTTTTTTTTCACAAACGTAGATTAAAACATTATAAACACATTTGTAAAAGAAAGTAAAAAAAATTGTCGAGTCGTTAGTTTTGACTGATGCAAGTTTTTTTACGACCTGAAAAAAAATAGTTATCTTCAATAAAATTTTACACCAGCGCATAAAAAAGACTTGCATCAGTCAAAATTAACGACTCATCAATTTTTTTTACAGATGCGTTTGTAATGTTTTCATCTACGTTTTTGCAAAAAAAAAATTTGGCCCAACTCGCGCGGGATAAAAAAGTTCTCACAGTTCTCACAACTCGTGGTTTTCATTTGAACCGTAGGGTAGAGATCCTAAAAGAAATCCACCCTCTTTGAGAAACTTGAGAAACATTCTGGACCATACATTTTCCCTAAGTTTTTCGTAATATACACATATGTATAGTATAAAAGTGACAATATACATATACGTATATTGTCAAATCTTGAATTATACACACATATATATAGTCAATTTTAAACTATACATATGTGTATATTACGAAAAGCTTAGAGGAAATGTGTGGTCAAGAATGCTTCTCAATTAGCCTAGGGCTTCTCACATGATCCTAACCCTATATATATATGGTAGGGTTTATCTGAGAACCGCAAGAACCAATGTGAACACAACAAAATAAACCCCATACACCACCACCCAAAACCTTAAAAAAAAAACCTAACCCCCCCCCCCCCCCCCCAAAAAAAAAAAAAACTAACCCCCACCCCTAAAAACCTAAACCCCCTCCTCAAGCAAAATGCTAAAAACTAAACTATAAAGCTAAACTCTCCAAAATCCTAAAAAAAACCTAACCCCTACCTCCTAAAAACCTAAACCCTCCCTCCATCCAAGCTAAATGCTAAAAACTAAACCATAAAGCTAACCCCACAAAAACCTAAAAAAGTCTAAAAGAAATTTTTTTTATGACGAAAATTAGAGATTTTTTATAAAAAATATTAAAAAAATGTGTGTTTTTGAGATTTTTTAAGTTATTTTTTGTTGTGTTCACATTTATTCTCTCAGTTCTAGCAATAAAGTGTGGTTCCTAACGAATTCTTCTCCTATATATATATATATATATATATATATAGGGAGGGGCTCATGCGAGAACCACCCTTATTGTGAGAACCGCGAGAACCAATGTGAACACAACCTAAAATAGCTAAAAAAACCTAAAAAAACCTAACCCCCACCCCCCCCCAAGCTAAAATGCTAAAAACTAAACCCCCAAAAAACCTAAAAAAATCTAAAAAAAAATCCAAAACTTTTTTTTTTGATTTTTTTAATATTTTTTAGGTTAAAATAGCTACTTTTCGAAGCAAAAATTAAAATTTTTTTTTTTGGTTCGAAAAGTAGCGATTTTAACCTAAAAAATATTAAAAAAATCAAAAAAAAAATTTTTGTGTGATTTTTAGCTATTTTTAGGCATTTTTGGTGTGTTCACATTGGTTCTCGCGGTTCTCACAATAAGAGGTGGTTCTCGCATGATCTTCTCCATATATATATATATATATATATTTAAAAACGAACATTGTGCCGTCGATTGAATAATATCTGTATCAGTGCCAGTATTTATTTTTATTGTTTTTGCTTTTTATAAACTTACACCGTATTACTACCATATCGTACCGAACAACACCAATACCAATATGCATTAATTTATATGATTTCTATTGAGTTAATTACATAGTTAGTCCCTGTGGTTTGCACAAAATAACAACATTAGGTACTAATAGTTTAAAATCACATTCTAGGGTATTAACTTTTCATTTTGTAACGTTTGAGGGTATTAACTTTTCATTTTGTAACGTTTGAGGGTATTAATTTTTCATTTTGTAACGTTTGAGGGTACTAATAAAATGTGATTTTAAGCCTTTAAACAGTGCTAATACCCTCAAACGTTACAAAATGAAAAGTTAATACCCTAGAATGTGATTCTAAACTATTAGTACCTAAGGTTGTTATTTTTTGCAAACCACAGGGACTAACTATGTAATTAACTCATTTCTATTTGATAACAGATATTTTGATCCTATGTTAAAAGTTATATAAAAGTATGTTTAAAATCACATAATGTAATAAACCAATATAATAATGAAACCTTAGAAAAAATAAATATTAATAAAAGAAACGTATGTTTAAAATCACATAATGTAATAAACCAATATAATAATGAAACCTTAGAAAAAATAAATATTAATAAAAGAAACACTGTTCATCACAGGTTTCTGTTAATATATATAATAACTAGTTAAATTCCCCCGCATGTTGCGGCGGGTATCATTCGGTATGGGTTCGATTCATTACGACATCGATACGGTATCGCCACTCGGTATATCAAGCGAAAGATAAAACCCAAAAAATAAAGTCACGATATGACCAAAATAATATCAATATGAATTATACATATTAATAGGAACTGGTGATGAACAATAGTTCCAGATTTTTTTAATATTATAGTTTTTTTAAGCTTTCATTATTTTATTATTTTATTACTTTAATTTATTATTTTATTGTTTCTTTATTTTATTATTTTAAGTTTTCTCATATAACATTTAAGATAATGTTTTAGCAACATTGATGCCCTGGTGATCTCGACTGTACAACATTGGTAAAAAACAGATAACTTTGATAACATGTACGTTTGTACTTTGATTACATGTACGTTACGACTCACAACTCAGTTGCAATACTTTGTTTATCGAGAAGTAGACAAACACGTCACAACGGTATAGTCGAAGTATTATAAATTATAATATCTTAATAGTTATGATATAAAACCAATATATGGTTAAAATAAACTAATATAATAAAATAGTTAAAAATATTAAAAGAGTAAATTACGTTTTTGACCCTTATGGTTATATCACTTTTACTATATTAACACAAAATAAGAATTTTTAACATATTTGCCCCCATGGTCTCTATAGCTAACCATTTTGGCCCTAAGTCTAGAGATCATAGGGGCCAAAATTGTTAGACTTAGGGGCTAAAATGATTAGTTATAAAGACCATGGGGGCAGATATGTTAAAAGTTCTTATTTTGGGCTAATATAGTAAAAGTGATATAACCACAGGGGCTAAAAATGTAATTTACTCATATTAAAACCTAAAAAGTTATAATATAAGAATAATAAACAAATAATATTTGACTATTCATTGTTAGTTTGTTTTAATATGTATAATATGTATAATATAATATAATAATATGTTTAAAATCGACCTGCCTCTACGTACTTATCTTTATAAACATTTCAACGTAAAGTTTTTCTTGAGATTAATACTAAACTATTTATGTTATATTTATAATTCAGCGTTTTTTTTTCTAGCTTTCTATTTCTATATATATTTTAGATTGTATATCCGTTTTTTGTTTTGGAGTTGAGGTCTCGCTGAAAACTGTTTTTCTATCCCAACGAATAGAGATAAGGTTTGTCTATATATCTCACTCTTTCAGACCCTATTAATAGCTCTACTATGTGTGAGATCCACTGGGTATGGTGGTTGTTAATTGTTATAATAAAAAAATAACTTTTAAATTTTTAAAGTCATTATAATTTTTTATCTTATTTTCATTTATGTTACCATATAAGCTTTGTTCAAAATCGACCTGCGCCATGTGTTTGTTTTTATTAACGTTTCGACGTGAATTTTTTTCGCAACGTAAAGACATAGTACTTTTGTAAAATTAATCAAAACCAAGCGTTACAAATTTTACCAGTCCAGCCTATATATAAGCCGTGTTAAAATGTAATTATAATATAACTCTAGTTTGGCATAAGATCATAATTGCATATAATCGACCTAATTATCCATGTGGAAGATAAATACATTTGATGCTTAAATGGAAAAAACAATAAGCTAAGACCGTGGGGTATGGTGGGGATTGGGTTGGGGGCATGAGTTGACACGTGGAGTTCGAGCCCCCCCACCGGTGAGCGACGTGCTGTGGGGTATGGTGGGGCTTAAGTTGGGGCGTGGCTTGGCAGTTTATTAAAAAAAAAGTGAATAGGACATGGCCAACAAAGCGAATAGGAGCCCGCCACATAGGATCGCTAGCCCGCCCCACTCCCGGCTTCAAACTCCCGCCCCTTGGGCCACGCCCCAACCCAAGGCCCCGGGGTAGTGGCTTGGGCGTTTTCAGCCAACCCACGCCCCAACCCAAGCCCCATACCCCATAGTCTAACATGTGCAAAGCATTGATGCAATCAAAACGTTTTTACCGTGGGATCAAAACGCCCCAACCCAAGCCCCATAGCCCATAGTCTGCCTGTATCCTGTCTAATTCCGTCAAGAAGTGCATGCATTTGAAAACCTGTGTATCAGCCATTTGTTAATCTGCAACTTACGGATATAGAATGTTTTTCTTTTTTATTTGTTTGTCCTATTCTACCGACATAATTTAGGTGCCCAAGTGGCCAAGTTATAAAAAAAGTGATTACACCATATACCAACAGTAAGGCTGCTCGGTGTGGGGTCGTCCAGGCCCGGCGACGCCCCAACACCATTTCCATAGGGGCGGCGGCGTCCAAAGTGGTAAGGAGGAGACGTTGAGTACGGGGCATGTGAGGACAAAAATATAGCCGTTGTGAACGGCTAGAAATTTAAAAAAAAATTATTTTTACTAGAAATATATGAATAGATTTTATTCGATTAAGTTAGAGGAAATAATCTAGAAGAAATTCAATGCGACAAACCTGTCATATCTATCTATAAAGTTGCTATCAATGGAGTCGTAGTAGTTAAGTGAAAATTGGTTACCTTGGCTTTGCATGTATGGTGGACAAAAACCCTCAAAATTTCATTGCCACCAAACTACACACTCCACTAGCTTTCCATTGTAACCCCCCCCCCCCCCCCCCCCTTCAAAAGGCCCTGAACATACTCGACCACCGGATAACGTGCATAATATGCATATAACATGCGTAATTAAAGTTGAAACAACCCATGCGTAATTTTCATGTTTGGTGACATCCAGGTTTTGATTTTTTATTGCGTGCGTAATTATGTATTATAACATACGTAATTATAAAAATAACGTGCGTACTTATGCATTATACCTTGCGTAATTATGTCAAGTTAATTACTATTGTGTCATCGTCTTCAATTGAACGCCTAGGGTTGGTTAGATGTGCAGTTGAGATACTCGCGTACGCTTCGCATGATAAGGTGGTCATGTACGTTAACCAGCCTACATATATATATATATTAGGGTTCATTGGGGAACACTAAAAAAGTGGGGAACAGTGGGGAACCGACTCAAACGAACTCCGATTGGACTCATTCCAGCGGCGTTGGAACCGGCTCGTCGAACCCTAACTAGGATCTCTTAACCCTAAACCCTAAATCATAACCCCTAAACCCTAAATATATTAGGGTTTGGCTTTTAGGGTTTAGCTTTAGGGTTTAGCCTTAGGGTTTAGCTTTAGGGTTTAGGGTTTAGCTTTAGGGTTTAGCTTTAGGTTTAGCCTTTAGGGTTTAGCTTTTAGGGTTTATAGTTTAGATTTTACGGTTTAGCTTAGGTTTTAGCCTTATTTTTTAGCTTTAGGGTTTAGAGTTCTGGAGTTAGGATTTAGGGTTTAGGGTTAAGAGATCTTAGTTAGGGTTCGACGAGCCGGTTCCAACGCCGCTGGAATGAGTCCAATCGGAGTTCGTTTGAGTCGGTTCCCCGCTGTTCCCCACTTTTTTAGTGTTCCCCAATGAACCTTCCCCTATATATATATAGGGCAAGGATAAATTGAAAACCCACTTGAGTTGAATAAACCCTGAAAACCCAATAACAACCATTGATCATACTTGATGGATGGCTAGGATTTACTTTTTTCCATCAGTTGCTTTTGTGTCCTTTTGTCTCAATTTTTTAATATATTTCATGTACTGAAGGGTAATATTGAAACATTTATACAATTTCTCTTACAAACAGACAAAAGTCCCATGTTGTAAGAAATCATCACATCAATATTCCTCTCTCCTCTCTCTCAATAATTTTGATCTTTTTTGTTTACTTTTGTATACGTACACTACAAAAAAAAATATGTTCAAATATCATCTATTTTTTTTTTTTTTAGAATTTTTAAATATGTAACTAACAAAACATATTAGAATTGTTATATTACTAAAACTCAGCTATGTTGTTACATAAAGATGTTACACAAAAAAAATGTAACATAACCAAAGAACAATATATTTTTTGTTACATTATTATCACCCAGTTGTTACACTCACACAAATCACTAAAACCCAGCTATGTTGTTACATAAAGATGTTACACAAAAAAAGTGTAACATAACCAACGAATGATTTATTTTTTGTTACATTATTATCACCCAGTTGTTACACTCACACGAATCCCCCTGACTTTTGTCAACTAGCACATTTGTTTCGTCTAACAAACAAAAACATATTAGAACTGTTACATTACTAAAACCCAATTATGTTGGGTTACATAAAGATGTTACGCAAAAAATGTGTAACATAACCAAAGAACAATTTATTTTCTATTATATTATTGATAAAATCAATAATAAAAAGCAAAAAAGGTGTTACATATATCATCTATTTATGTTTTTTTAGAATTTTTAAATATGTAACTAACAAATCATATTAGATTTTTACATTACTAAAACCCAGCTATGTTGGGTTACATAAAGATGTTACACAAAAAAAGTGTAACATAACCATAGAACAATTTATTTTCTGTTACATTATTATGACCCAGTTGTTACACTCACACGAATCCCCTGACTTTTGTCAACTAGCACATTTGTTTCATCTAACAAACAAAACATATTAGAATTGTTACATTACTAAAAATTGGGTTACATAAAGATGTTACACAAAAAAAGTGTAACATAACCAAAGAACAATTTATTTTATATTACATTATTTTCTATTACACTCATATGAATCCACCTGACTTTTGTAAACTAGCATATTTGTTTCATGTAACAAAATTCACTTTATTTTTATTATACAAAACCCACCTTTTTTTCATGATTATATCAAGAAAAAACTACAAATAATAACATTAAACAAGAAAAGTAACTTCGATTTTAATCCAATAAACAAAAACTTAAAACAAATTGTTTTGATTGGTACTGATCTGAAATAAATTTTACACAAAAAATTGATGCAATCAATAATCAAAACAAACAGATCCATAAAACAAGAACTTAAAACCCTTCATCTTCTTGAACAAAAAAAAATTGCAGATCCACAAAACACAACAAAAATGCAGACTAAAAAAGTGTAGATTTGCAAACAAAGCTGAAAAACATACTTTTTCACCTCCTTGAACAAAAATTTCGAACAAAAACCTTCAGCCTCCACAAAAACGTAAAAAAAGATGTGTAATTTCACTGGATCTTTGACTGGTTCAAACAAAAACCTACAGCCTCTCTTCGAGATCTCATTCATCATCTTCTTCATGTGCAATTTTCTTCAAATTAAATTAAAGAGGATTTGTCTTCATGAGGTTTGAAACTCAGTGGTACCTTCATCCACCGTTATCACCAAAGTTTAGATCTGAACCTCAAACGAACCCCAAGTGCACCGGCAAAACCACCCCATATCGCAAACGAGATAGATCTGGTAAACCCCCATATCGACATCTTTAGATTTGTTACGAATTTCTTTGATATGAACAAAGTGGTAGTGGGTTTTTTTGGTAGAGGAGAGAGATGAATGAGGAGAGAGGTAGTTTCAATTAAGATGAATGAGGTCTGATGGGTTTTTTATAAGTGTTGCTCTTATAAATTCTAGAGAGAGAAAATGTACAATTAAGATGAATTGGGTTTTTAAATTCTTGAAGTTATATGATAAAGAGACGTAGAGATAGAAAGAGAGAAATTAAAGTAAAGAAGAATTGGAGGAAGATGGTACATATGAACTGAAGGTTTCAATTAATGAGTAAAATGATGTTTTGTGTACATATGAACTAGGGTGAGTTTTCAAAACAAAAGTGGATGTGATGACTGCCATGCAGTCTGATACAATTCACATTCACTCTCCCTAGAAAATGTAAAAAGACTCATATACCTTTTTTATCATTTGGTGTGCATATGACGTGGTTCAATACTAACCATACATATAGGTTTCCTGGGTTTTCTTAACTGGGGTGAGTTTTCTCATTATAATTAGCCTATATATATATTATAGGATTTGAAGATGATATTGATCCAATATATGATACAGAAAATGAAGAAGGGGAAATAATATATACAAAATTCAATAAATTTGTGCAAGAAGAAATGGATTATAGTTTACTAGATTATTTAGAACTGGAAGAAGAAACAACTACATGATTTAAAACTAAAGAAACTAATAAAACAATAGAACAAATAATCAATAGAAAATTTACATAATTAAACATACAAGAAGAAGTAGATGATATGATCATTGAATGCATGCATGTTAGACTTAGGATTGACATATGAAGAAAGTTACAACAAATTACAAGAATATTATAATCTACCATTAGTAGATAACATTTTAAAAGGAAAAATCATGATTTTTGATTTTTATAAACATGAACAAGCTTTATTGATCAAACCATGAATAGTCCTAGTAAAAGGTTAAAAATAGAATGAAGTGCGCTAGAGACTCAACAGAAGAAATAACATGAAAAGAACAATGGACAAGACTGTCAACAAGTTATCAAAATGAATCAAACACCATAGGAAAGGGAAATAGATTACCTATCGGACACATATATAGTAGTAATATGTTACTCTTAGAACAACAAAAACGATAGCTTTGGATAGATGAGATTTTAACATGGAAACAAACGGTAGTAAGAATGTGAGAAACAAATAAAAAAGATAGTATGGATATGTTTGCATATTTAGAAACCACACTAGGACCCATAGCCTTAGGTATTTGGCAAAGTAAAAAAGCTCAAGATACTAATGAAATAAATAGATTAAAAACTTTACGTGACAATTCTTACAATTTATTTTAGAAAAAACCTAAACTCCCACCCTCCAAAAAACCTAAACCCTCACCCCCACCTCCTAAAAAACCTAAAAATTAAACACTAAACTTCAACCCCTACCCCCGCTCACCCCAAAAACCTAACCCTAGAAGCTAAACTAATCCGAAAACCTAAACCTAAGGCTAAATTGCATCCACAACATAACAAATGTTGCACATGTGTAATACTAATTTGTTTTTTTTTTTTTTTTTTTTCAATTTTTTATCTTAGAAATGCTAGACTTACAGGCAAAAAATGTTAAAAATAATTGCTATGTTGTTTAAGCTTTTTGGTTGTTTTTTAGTTTTCTCACATTTAATTAGTTTTTTCATGATCCTTTCTCTCTCTCTCTCTCTCTATACACACACATACATAGAATAAAGGGCATTTAGCTCAATGGTATCTTTGTGTATTAATTGGTGCCCCCTCCTCTATAGACTAAGGATCCGAGTCCCTCTGTAGATTATAGAGTAGAATTAGTAGTATATTAGATGGGTATGTGAGTTGTCGTAAAAAAAGATAAAATGCATAGAGAAAGGTCACAATTACGTAACCTTTATTATTTTCTTCTTCTCGTCCACTCTATATATCTCTCACATAATTTTGCTTCTTCCCTTATCTTGTAACATGTCACTGCTAGATTCTTTCATATTTCGAAGAGTAAATTACAAGTTTTGTCCTTTATGTTTGTACCAAATTGCAAGCGGTGTCCTTTACATTTAAAATTGACGAGTTTGTCATTAACGTTTTCAAAATCCTGCACGTTATGTTCTTTAGCCCTAAATTAGTCAGAATTTTTGTTAAATATGGTCATGTGCCTTGCACATGAGGGTATTCTTGTCATTTTACCTCTCCAGAGACTATTGAGTAAATAACTTATATCAAGGGACTAAATGTGTAAATTGGTGTGCACAATTAACCCATGATCACAACCATTGATTCCATGCGCGAACGATCCTCCGACGTCTTCTTCCATGCGCGAACGATCCTCCAACGTCGTTGAGCCTCTCACTTCCGGAGCCGATTTGATGGAATCTCCGGATCTGATGCAGTTAACACCTTCGGCGAGTGAAATACCGGCATCTCCGGTGGCGATTGCAGCGATACCGTTGCAGCAGGTGTCGTCGAATGAAAAGGTGAAGTTAATGGGGGTGATTCTGGCAGGTGAGAGGGAGAGAAGAGGGAAAGGGAGTTTAGAGAGAGAGAAATGGCAGTAATGGACGTGGTGGCGGTAGCCGGAGGAGGTATGACAGTGATGCCGGAGGTTGTTGCAGGGTTTTTAGAGATAGAGAGAGAGTGTGTGTGGAGAGGCGTTTAAGAGAGAGGGAGAGAGGGAGATATAATTTTTTTAGTTAGGTTTTTTTATTTATACTTATTCTATAATCTTTTTGCACATTTAATTCCTTGATATAAGTTATTTACTCAATAGTCCCTTAGAGGTAAAATGACAAGAATACCCTTATGTGCAAGACACATGACCATATTTAACAAAAACGTGCAGGATTTTGAAACGTTAAGGATAAAACTCGTCAATTTTAAAGGCAAATGACACCGTCTGCAATTTAGTATGAACATAAAGTACAAAACTTGTAATTTACTCTATTTCGAAAATGTGTAGGGCTCTTTAATTTGGAAGTGGATCCCAATCTTTTTAGGTTGTGGATCCCAATCATGCACGTAGAAGTGTGTAAAGCAAGCAATGATATGGGCTCCCAAAATTGGATGTTGGACTTTTGAAGGTGCCGTTAGCGTAATCTTCAACTTTGGTGTCTAAGTAATAATGGTCTTAGACTACTCGTAGTGGGGTTGTTTTGACGTTTTTCCTTAAAAAAACGCCCTCCCACGCCAAGCCACCACCCCCATGGGTGTTTTTGTTAAAAAAATTGTTGGGGCGTTCCAAATAAAACACAGGATGGAAAGATGTTGGGCCCATCAGAAAAAAGACAAAATATATCATTAGTTTTAATTTAAAAAAGAAAAAAACTTGGGTAATGATTGGATGAGACATTATTGGGCATTATACCACTGCACCCACTTTAGAAAACGCTTCATAATGTCTCATTGCTGACTAGACCGCCACATGGTACAAAACGTCTAAGGGTGAGGGCATTATCTTCCCCTCCCACTACACATTTTCTAAGAATTGAATATTAATGACTTTTTCTTCTATTCCAAATCATAACATTTACATTGTTTACATCTAATATTTCAATATTACCGGATATTCAAAAATGGTGAAAGAAAATAATAGTTAATATTATATCATTGCAAATTTTAATTAAAATCAGAAACATAATTAATATATCACAAGTGACGTTTTTAAAGCATAAAAGCGGCACACAAACGTTTACATGTTACAACGAGTCGATATATGCATGAACTTTATTTCACGTCATAAAATTAAGGGGTTGTTTGGTAGTCTCTTAATGACCATTCAGATGCTACCTCTTAATGGTTTAAAACCTCTGAATGAATAAGAGGTAACCTCAAGTCTGAATGGTTAAGAGGTAACCTCTGAATGGTAATTCATCACATGTCACATTCTTCTACCTTCTCATTGGTAAAATTCTTAATGGTTTCATTAAGAGGTAGCCTCTTAATGACCATTCAGAGACTACCAAACAGCCCCTAAGTTGGATACATGGAGATTTACACGTCATAACCGTTGACATTTGTTTTGTCATCGCATTACATGTTGACATAATATATAAGAAACGATGATATAGATGATCTTAATTTTTAAAGTATTGTTTTAAATTTGGTCACTGTTTCATTTTTACATACATTTGTGGGAATACCGTTAACTTTATATGAATATATTAAGAATCGGAAACGCATAAATATATTAAGAATCGAAAACGCATAAGAGTGAAGAAGATTAAAAAATGTCTTGGGATATATGTATAAGCCATAGGATAGACAAGCGTTTTTTGGCACCTCTGAATATAAGACCATCTCCAACGTTAGAGAAGAAGGGAGGCCTATCTCCGCCCCTATGGGCTAAAATGATGCGGTTGGATAACTTAGATGAGAGAGACGGGAAAAGATCGCAACAAGAGAAGGGTGGTTGTGATAGGGGAGATGGGAACCACAGGTCCGACACCCAGTGCAAAGGAAGGGGAGAAGGGCGGGGCAACTGAGGTGGCACTGGGCAGGGGAGACGGGAGGAGGGGAAGGGCTTCTGGGATGTGGATAGTCTAATGGTCTATAAAAAAGTATGCACATGACTTATTGAACAAGGTAGTTGTAACGCTTCGCATTTATGTGATTTCCTTATTTAGAAATTTGTATTCATATTTCATTTCCAATCTTGTAATCCGAGGCTTTAATCATAATGAAATTCACTTTTATACATATACATGTTACATACTAGTTTTATACGCAGTCAATCGTCGAATATGTGTTTATACGCAAAATCGAGACTCGAAATACTTGGAAATATTAATCATACAAACATTACACTCATACTATACTTTATTACACTTTGAATACCTAAAAAGGGCTAAAATGCAAGTTTACGGCATAAAATAACGTAATTACAAAGTTCAGGGGCCAAAAATGAACTTTTTCAGACTGGACTCCCAAGCGCCACGCGGGAGAAACCCAGACATCTCCAGTGATACGTGGGAGAGGTTAATCCGCAACAGCTTGCAGCCAGCTCGTGGGTTGGTCCTTTTTTGCCACCTTTTTCACCTCCAATCATCTCCTAACTCGTTTAACTCTAACCTTAATCAACCCCATTATAAATGGGAGCCTCCATACACTCTTAAACATTTTCCAAACACTTAATAAACTCTCAAACTCTCAAGAATTCTCCATTTTGGGCAGAAAATACTTAGTGTTTTAAGTGAGTTCTCACTCACTTCTCTTCATCTTTCTTCACTTTTTCTTGATCCTCCTTCTTAGGAACACCTCTAGGGATGTTACCCAAGGTTTACCATGATAAACCAAGCTTGGTACATCACCTTAATAGGGTCCAAAGTGTAGTTTATTTTCTGTTTTGGTATAACTTTCACAACATGTTCTTGTTCATGTTCATCTTATGGGAACTTGTACCAACCTTGTTCCCAATCAAACTCATGATTGTGGGGCTTGTGCATGTTTGTTTCTCTAAAGATTAAAGGTTCAAAAACCTCCAATACCTTCTGCCCTAAAGGATCCAATGTATTGAAACCAACCTAGTTCTCAATCTCATGGTTGATGGACTTGTGTTTCCGTTAAGGTATGAACAATGGGAACCTTGGCTTCCCAAACTAGTTCTACCACCTCACTTAGTTCTTTTAGATTTTGTTTATGTTCTACTTTTTATATTATGCTTATTATCATTCATGACCAACAGAGTTCATCAACTATGTTGATGAACTTGTGCTTTGGTGAATCATACAATGAGACTCAATGGATGTTTATCATCCTACCTCCTTCCATGACCATCTTTATGGCTCCCTAAATAACAATAGACTAAATACGAATACATAAACCCTAAACCAAATCGCCACTTTAACCAAACTCATGGTTAAAGTGATGTATTAAGGTATATTCATCTTTGGATCTAGGTTCCTCATAATTTGGACTTCCAGTGGGCAAATTAGTGCCCATGAAACACACCCGATTATGGTGTCCAAATGAGTGCTTAAGCAAAGATGACTTTTCGTGTAAAATTCTTGTTAATTATCATACCATATCCATGTTCATACTCTAATATCCATAATCCATCGAACTTGCATGCCCCTGTTTTCCTCTTAAAGGTTAACTCGGCGCACCCCACACTCAAGACTCTTTACTCGCGCGTTAATTAGAAGCTTGCAAACCGTGAGTATACAAGACCCCCTTTTTGAACTTTAGACAATTTTTGGGGTGCAATACATATAACTTATCAAATTCACACAATCACATACAAACACGCTTGACACAAACAAACAAACAAACAATCCATTATACATGCTTAATACGTGATGCTTAGAAATCCATACGTGCTAGAAGCCATACTTGCACTATTCTTGTCATTAACTTTGTACGAGCTTACCTTAACATATATAGCGCTATAGGAATAGCACACCGCCCGTATTCTTGTGTTCATGTTAAGTCATACAAAAACGGTCTTGTCGTTGAGACGACAAGATTACGCTATTGGAATCTTTGAGTTGACAATTATGTGATGCATGCTAGTGTTGTAATTATATGCCTTAGTATACGATTATGCCATGTGGATTCGTTTAAGCTTTTTATACTAATGCTAGTAATTCAAACGTGTATGCTTGCCAATGCTCTTTGTGTTGACATGTACTTTAATATGTATTGCAAGATCCTGATGACGTCACATTGAAAGAAATCTAGTAGGACGACTAGAAACACACTTTAAATTTTAGATCATGTATTGTACTTTGTTTTCTATGTTACAAGATGTTGTAATTTGCTTCCAAACATTGTACCCTTGTGTTAGTAATGAAATGAATTTTTGCTTACTAAATGCTTGTCACAAATAGTCGTTATGAAGTTTTCGTCTCACTCCGACGTTTCCGCCATTGGTTGGGGTGTGACAGTAGTGTTGGAAAATTTGTGGGTAAAATGAGGGTTTTTTTCTTCAGAAAATGGAAAATTAAAATTTAAATAACTTTGGACATAAAAATATACTTAATTACAATAAATGTAGTCCTATATACCGAGTTTGTGTTCTACTATGTGAGAGCTTCATAATGAATCAAACTGTGTTCAAAACGAAGCTAAGATGAATAAATTTCAATTGTTGAAATTGAGTGTTTAAACTAGAGTTACGAAAAGATGAAAAATGTGTGGGAAATTGTTTCATTAAACAAAGGAACTGGTAAGGACCTCCAAAGGTAAGAAGTAAACTAAGTCGCGCAAGTGTGCCCTGAGCGATGAGCACAACTTGACACACTTTGAACTTCACATAGCTGCCTTTTCATGTGTTGAAATTGTTATTCGGTTTGTTCAAACAAGTTAGTCGCGCATCCTAGCAGTGTGACATGACTTGTCAGGTGCGATGTAGACCTGTGCCGAATGTTCAGAGCGTGCACTAGTGTTGCTGCTATAGTGGGCGCCTAATCTAGTACAGACCATACGTAGAGCGAGACAAATCCGAAGGGTGGGGATGTAAGGACTCTCAAAATTTTCCTAAAAATACCTGTAAGTATAAATCCGAGCCCCTGAAACCCTACCATACAAGAAAAACCAAGAAATCAATAACTTAGGGTCTCAGGCGGGCCGCGTAAGGGACAAGGCACATCTTACGCGGGCCGCGTCAACATTTGGTTGACCGGATAAGCATAACCGTGCCACATGTCGACCATCTGGTACACCTACGTATGACTAGTCAACCCTATTCGTAGACTGGGCGGCAACGCGGGCCGCGTAAGGGTGAGCTAAGGCTTTACGCGGGCCGCGTGAGGTCTAAATTTCAGCTATAAATAGCCCGTCACTTGCACAATCCTCTGGTGTCGAAACAAACTTTCAAAAACGAAAGAATAGTGCTCTGAGGTCAAAATTACTTCAATATTAGTGAAGTGCTGCTCCAATACCGGGTATTAACTCGATCGCTGCTACGATTCAATGTCCGATCGATTAAACTATCCAATGGATGTTTAAGTGCTGCCCACATTAGGGTTTATGCTTTGTCATTCGTTGTTAATTCAATGGATGTTTAAGTATCGCACTTTGTCATTCGTTGTGAAGGATTTAATCTCGTGAGTTATCGTAAATGTTGTATTAAGTTACTAGCCGAATTGTGTGCATGTTATTAAATTTAGGTTAAAAGGCTAATCAGTAGGCTAGGCTCTGCTCAAATTAAATCTGTAATGTGAGTCTTTCTCTTTTTATCAAATTACTTTCAAAATAATGTTTATTTTTAAAGTTATAATTACGGGGATTAAGTCTTTGTAATCACCAAGTTACAGCCGGTATGTGGGGTTTTGTATACGTAACTTGATAATCGTCACCATTGGGGCAGCCAATGGGGGATATGACCATAGTCACAGATCCGGTCGAGTGACAAATACCGTGGGTAGTTGGTTTGATATCAGAAACATTGTAATCGCTCTTAATACTGTGAATTATAACAAATGAGTCGTTTTAGTAAAAAGAATGATTCACTCAGTATTTCCCGCTGACAAAACCTTTTTCAAACATGTTTCAGGTGATCTGTTGTGATCCAGGAAAAGTGCCGAGAAGCACTAAAAGCTTAAGGAAGTGGCTCAGTATAAAATAAAGAAACATGTTTTGTAAAATAAAAGATTTCTACGTGAAATCTTATGATTGTAAATTACCGGGTTTTATCCCGAGTTGTGAAATAAAATAATCGGGAAATTTGCAGCTTTTAAAAGACCCTGAAGTAAACTTCCGCTGTTAAATAAATACCACGGGATTTTCTGTCCCGCGGCTCCTGAAACGGGTCAAACCGGGTCGGGGGACGTGACAGAAAAAGGTGGTATCAGAGCCACTGATTTAAGCCAATTAAGTATTTAGAAAATACTTAATTTTTTATTTATTTATTTACTATTTTGTGATTATGTGTTTTATTATCTGACTAATTGTGTACAGTATGGGCAGATCTCTATATGCTAGCCACTGTAGCAATAAATACAAATCTTTAAAATAATCTGACTCAAAGTTTTAGCACCCGGATTACCTACAGTCTAGAAACCTTACCCAGTAAATAAATAAGTAAACCTTAGTGTGTTTTAATTTTCAGTTGTTGTGGTAGTTACCCAGTATGAAATAATATTTAAAAGTTTTTCTATAAAATTTTGTTATAATTTTTAACTTAGTAATTGTGTGTATTTTGATAAACAGCATGAGTGACTTGTCTGATGCCCTTCAGAATTTAAATCTCTATCCAGTAAGAATAGAGGTTTCCAGAGATTTCAATAGGTATATACCAGACATAGAAGAACCTATAGAATTCAACGCTTTACCTCTCGAGAAACCCAAGCCTAAGAAAATGGAAATTGGGGAAAGCTCTAGGCAAATCGAGGGGTTACCATCTCAGGAAGAGCTAGATTTTATAATGGCAAGCTATAATACTATTAAGCCTGTTAATGAAAATGTTTTTATTCATTCTTTTGAAACACAACTACCAATGAACTTAGAACCAGCTATTCCAAACCCTTCAATCCACTCGCAACCTTTAGGAATAGACGAATGGTTGACTAATGAAATACCTTTCCAAAACAATCCCTATAAGCTTTTTCCTCAGTTCGATCCAGAACCTTTACCAAGTCCACCAATGAGTAACGAGAATATGGCTGAACTCCGCCACTTTGGCAAAGAACTAATGGATGCTGGGAATAGGATCCAAGAGATTGGGGGACAGATCTCCTGGAAATACGATGAGAGGGAACGCCGTTACTAGAATATCATCTGACAAAGGATAGGGGATTTATGGAACTGTGGTTGTGTAATAGTAATAGTAAAAAAAATCAGTCTGTAAAATAACTACAAATAAAACTTTGTAAGATAATAGTGTGTATTGATGCATACTATAAAATATAAAAATGGGAATCGAGAAATCGATAGTTTTGGCTATATGTGTATTGTGAAATTTGTATGATGATTTTGTGTATAATTGTTATTTATCGGGTACTAATAAAATATATCAGATGGAAAACGCTAATAATGAACTAGTTAATGAGGTTAACCAATTTGAGCAACATCCAGGGGATCAATATATGACTAGACAAGATATAGAAAATATCGTTGCTCAAGGGATAGCTAATGCTATTCCCGCAATAGTCGCTGCTGTCCAGAAACCTGTTGAACCTCAACAAATCGTTCCTAGCAAACGTATTTCTGAAGATAACTTCAGTAATAGCATAAACGGAGGCAATGATCATATTAATCACGATAATGACCTACGGTAGGCTCCGCTCCCTAAGAAAATGAAAGCTGCAACACCTGGTTGCACTTATAAAGAATTTCTTGCTTGTAAACCATCTGAGTTTGCAGGCAATGAAGGAGCGACCGCAGCACTGCGTTGGTTAGAGAAGACCGAGGCAGTGATTACATTAAGTAAATGTGCCAAGGACGATCAGGTCATGTATGCGTCAAATCTTTTTAAAGAAGGTGCGCTAGAATGGTGGAACACGGTGTTACAAGCAAAAGGAAGAATGATGGCGTACGCTATGAATTGGGAAGAATTTAAGAATCTTGTAGAAAGAAAATTATGTCCCGAATATGAAAGAGATCAAATGGCCAATAAGTTTCTAAACCATAGAATGATTGGTGTAGATTGTCGCAGTTATACTTCAACATTCTTTGAATATGCTAGAGTGGTACCAACACTGGCTTCGCCAGAACCGGTACTCATTTCTCGCTATATCTGGGGATTGATTGGTGAAATCCGCAATATCGTTAAAGCTGCGAGACCTCGCACTATTGACGATGCAGTGGAATTAGCCAACACCTTAACTGATGAATTGGTACGCACGCAAGATGAAAACAAGAAAAAGGAACTGGCTCAGAAAATTACCCAAGGATTTCGTACGGGTAATAATAACAGCTTCAAGAGAAGAGGAATAGGGCAATCTCCAACTCCGTCATTCTGCAGGAAATGCAAAAAGAAACATTATGGAAGATGCGATATAACCTGCAATTTTTGCAAAACTATAGGACATCGTGAAAACTGCAGGAAGAAATCCACAATTTGTTATAATTGTGGAGAAGCAGGGCATTTCAAAACAGAATGTCCTAAATTGGTCAAACCAGCAGACAACAAAGCCAAGACAGCTGACGGAGCTACTAAAAAGAATGTTCGAGCTTTTCAATTAACTACTCAGGAAGCCGAGATGATTCCAGATGTGATAGCTGGTACATTCCTAGTTCACAACGTATATGCAAAAGTATTATTTAACTCTGGTGCAAACCAAAGTTTTATCAATACTTCATTCTGCCAAACTCTTAACTTACCTTTAACCAAACTTAGGCAAATCTTTACAGTCGAAACGGCAGACGGGAATTCTGTTAGCATAGATAAAGTTTTGCAAAAGGAAAATATAGAACTCTCAGGTCATAAATTCTTTGCAAACCTATTACCTATGAAATTAGCCGAATTTGATGTTGTGTTAGGAATGGATTGGTTAGTAGCCAACCATGCTCGAATTCTTTGTGATCAGAATTCCATAGAAATTCAAACACCTACTAGAGAAGTAATCATAATTACAGGAGACAAACCACTTAAGCCCATGAAGTTCATATCAGTAATGAAAGTTGCTAGTTATGAACGAAAGCAAGGCATAGTATATATGATTTCAGTAATCATTAGTACTAAGGGTAAAGAACTTAAGGAAATTCCTGTAGTCTCAGAATACCCAGATGTATTCCCAGAAGAGTTACCAGGGTTACCACCAGATAGGGAGGTAGAATTTAGGATTCATCTAATTCCAGGAACTATACCGATAGCCAAGGCACCTTATCGATTAGCTCCCACAGAAATGTTAGAACTGAAAAAGCAATTAGATGAATTACTAAGCAAAGGATTCATACATCCTAGCTCATCCCCTTGGGGAGCGCCAGTGTTGTTTGTTAAGAAAAAAAGATGGTTCGATGAGAATGTGTATTGATTATAGAGAATTGAATAAGGTTACAATTAAGAATCGATACCCATTACCTAGGATTGATGATCTTTTCGATCAACTTCAAGGAGCTAGATATTTTTCTAAGATTGACTTACGTTCCGGATATCATCAACTAAAGGTACAAGAAGAAGACATACCTAAGACTGCTTTCAGAACTAGGTATGGTCATTACGAGTTTACAGTCATGCCCTTCGGGTTAACGAATGCACCTGCAGCATTCATGGACAAGATGAATAGAATCTGTAACCCGTATTTGGATAAATTTGTAATTGTCTTTATCGACGATATACTTATTTATTCCAAAAGTCAGGAAGAACATTGTGAGCACCTGCATGCACTCTTAACTTTGTTAAGAAAAGAAAAGTTGTACGCCAAATTCTCGAAGTGTGAATTTTGGTTGCAAGAAGTACAATTCTTAGGACATATGGTGAATCACGAAGGTATTCATGTAGATCCTGCAAAGATAGAGGCAATTACCAAATGGAAGGTTCCGCAAACGGCAATGGAAATTAGAAGTTTTATAGGTTTAGCTGGATATTATAGACGGTTTATTAAGGATTTTTCCAAGATAGCTGTACCATTAACTAAGCTAACCTGTAAAGCCATTAAGTTTGAATGGGGACCTAAACAAGAAGAAGCCTTTAGAATCTTAAAACAGAAATTAACCAATGCTCCAATCTTAGCATTACCAGAGGGAACTGAAGATTTTGAAGTATATTGTGATGCTTCAAAACTAGGATTTGGATGTGTGCTGATGCAACGCAAAAAGGTAATTGCGTATGCTTCAAGACAATTGAAAAAGCACGAAGAAAACTATACGACTCATGACTTAGAATTAGGAGCCGTAATTTTTGCCCTTAAGATTTGGAGACATTATCTGTACGAAAGTAAATTTACTGTCTATACAGATCATAAGAGTTTAAGATATATATTTGGGCAAAAAGAGTTAAAGATGAGGCAAAGAAGATGGATGGAAATCCTAAGTGATTACGACTGTGATATTCAGTATCACGAAGGAAAAGCAAATGTAGTTGCAGATGCCTTAAGTCGTAAGTATCATGAGAAGAAACGACGAGTTCGTGCTCTTAGGTTAAATCTACAATTAGATTTAATGGAACAATTGAAGATTGTTCAAGAAACAGCAATCAAGGATGATGCTGAAGGAATGAAAGGAAGATTAAAAGAATTAGAACAAGGAGCAGATGAAATTTGGAGATTCCATAAAAGCAGAATTTGGGTACCTAAGCAAGGAGAATTAAGAATTAAGAAATAAGATTTTAGAAGAAGCTCATAAATCTAGGTATACCATACACCCTGGAAATAATAAGATGTACCAAGATTTAAGAAATAATTTCCGGTGGATAGGCATGAAGAAGGATATAGCTAGATATGTTTCAAAGTGTCTTACTTGTTCACAAGTTAAGGCAGAACATCAGAAACCTTCAGGTCTACTACAACAATTAGAGATGTCGGTATGGAAATGGGAACTCATAACAATGGATTTTATTACTAAGTTACCCAAAACCAGAAAAGGTCATAATGCGATCTGGGTAATTGTGGATCGATTAACCAAATCAGCTCACTTTCTGCCAATGAAAGAAACATTTAGCATGGAAAGGTTGGCCAAGTTATATGTAGATGAAGTAGTATCCTTACATGGAGTTCCACTCTCTATTGTTTCGGATAGGGATAGTCGTTTTACTTCTCATTTTTGGAAAAGTTTCCAAGAAGCAATGGGAACTCGACTAAACCTAAGCACTGCATATCATCCACAAACAGACGGTCAAAGTGAAAGGACGATATAAACTCTAGAAGACATGCTCCGAGCATGTGTGATAGATTTTGGTGGAAACTGGGATGATCATTTACCTTTAATTGAATTCTCCTATAACAATAGTTATCATTCAAGTATTGAAACTGCCCCATTCGAGGCACTTTATGGAAGAAAGTGCAGAACTCCAGTATGTTGGGCAGAAATAGGAGAAAGTCAATTGTCAGGTCCTGAGATTGTGCAAGAGACGACTGACAAGATTACTCAAATCAAGGAAAGGTTGAAGACGGCTCGAGATCGCCAGAAGAGTTATGCAGACAATAGATGCAAGCCGTTAGAATTCCAAGTTGGAGACAGAGTACTGTTGAAAGTTTCCCCTTGGAAAGGAGTTGTTAGATTCGGTAAGAAAGGAAAGCTAAGTCCCAGATACTTAGGACCATTTCCAGTGATCCAACGTATAGGACCAGTTGCTTATCGTTTACAACTACCAGAAGAGTTAGCTGGAGTACATGACGTATTTCATGTATCCAATCTCAAGAAATGTCTATCTGACGAATCTTTGGTAGTACCTCTCCAAGATATAGAGGTAAACGAAAGGTTAAAATTTGTTGAGAAACCTCTTCAAATAGAAGATATAAAAGTGAAGTTTCTCAAGCACAAACGACTAGTGTTAGTTAAAGTAAAGTGGGATTCAAAGAGAGGACCCGAATACACTTGGGAGCTGGAATCAGAAATGAAGCGAAAGTATCCCTACTTATTCCAGTAAATCTCGAGGACGAGATTCTAAATAAGGTGGGGAGGATGTAAGGACTCTCAAAATTTTCCTAAAAATACCCGTAAGTATAAATCCGAGCCCCTGAAACCCTACCATACAAGAAAAACCAAGAAATCAATAACTTAGGGTCTCAGGCGGGCCGCGTAAGGGACATGGCACATCTTACGCAGGCCGCGTCAACATTGGGTTGACCGGATAAGCATAATCGTGCCACATGTCGACCTTCTGGTACACCTACGTATGACTAGTCAACCCTATTCGTAGACTGGGCGGCAACGCGGGCCGCGTAAGGGTGAGCTAAGGCTTTACGCGGGCCGCGTGAGGTCTAAATTTCAGCTATAAATAGCCCGTCACTTGCACAATCCTCTGGTGTCGAAACAAACTTTCAAAAACGAAAGAATAGTGCTCTGAGGTCAAAATTACTTCAATATTAGTGAAGTGCTGCTCCAATACCGGGTATTAACTCGATCGCTGCTACGATTCAATGTCCGATCGATTAAACTATCCGATGGATGTTTAAGTGCTGCCCACATTAGGGTTTATGCTTTGTTATTCGTTGTTAATTCAATGGATGTTTAAGTATCGCACTTTGTCATTCGTTGTGAAGGTTTTAATCTCGTGAGTTATCGTAAATGCTGTATTAAGTTACTAACCGAATTGTGTGCAGGTTATTAAATTTAGGTTAAAAGGCTAATCAGTAGGCTAGGCTCTGCTCAAATTAAATCTCCAATGTGAGTCATTCTCTTTTTATCAAATTACTTTCAAAATAATGTTTATTTTTAAAGTTATAATTACGGGGATTAAGTCTTTGTAATCACCAAGTTACAGCCGGTATGTGGGGCAGCCAATGGGGGATATGACCATAGTCACAGATCCGGTCGAGTGACAAATACCGTGGGTAGTTGGTTTGATATCAGAAACATTGTAATCGCTCTTAATACTGTGAATTATAACAAATGAGTCGTTTTAGTAAAAAGAATGATTCACTCAGTATTTACCGCTGACAAAACCTTTTTCAAACATGTTTCAGGTGATCTGTTGTGATCCAGGAAAAGTGCCGAGAAACACTAAAAGCTTAAGGAAGTGGCTCAGTATAAAATAAAGAAACATGTTTTGTAAAATAAAAGATTTCTACGTGAAATCTTATGATTGTAAATTACCGGGTTTTATCCCGAGTTGTGAAATAAAATAATCGGGAAATTTGCAGCTTTTAAAAGATCCTGAAGTAAACTTCCGCTGTTAAATAAATACCACAGGATTTTCTGTCCCGCGGCTCCTGAAACGGGTCAAACCGGGTCGGGGGCCGTGACAGGGCAGTCAAGTTAGTCATGCAGTCTAGTTGGTGTGGACTGGTGCAGTGCACCATGTTCAAGCCAATATACCACTACGGGGCAATAATTGCGATTGATGCAACTGTTGCTTGGTTCTCCCTGATGCATAACTTGAAACATAGTAGTTTTCATTTTCATCAAGATCTTTAAATGGGTATTAAATGCTTTGAAGATGTTCAATGCAATTTAGTTTCGTTTTAATTTTGTTTTGTTTAACTATAAAACTAAGGTGTTTATTAGTTGAAGACACAAGAACTAATACAACCACACATAAAGCTTTTACCAACAAACTTTTTGATCGATTATCCAACTGTTTGGTTCAAGATACAAGGAAGTGTAGACCTCATTTGAGTCGTGAGGTTGAAGGGAAGGCGTTTGAAGTTTCTTGGGAGTTTGAAAGTCAACTTGCTTGATGGTCAAGGAATATGTGCAAAGGTTTTAAAAATTTTTAGTTTTTTTTTTTAAACGTGAACTTCATTAACAACTCCGAACCCGAAGACCGGGACGGAAAGAAAAGACAAATTACATATTCACAAATTTATACCGATACCAATCCCCCCAATCAAAATTTCCTTTCCTAGCTCTATGCTTATACCAAAAAAAACTAACAACCCTAATTTCACTAAAAATCTCATCATCACTACTCTTTTTACCATTAAATCTCAAATTATTTCTCGCCTTCCACAGCACCCAACATTATGTGAGCATGATGCCATGAACCGCATCTCTCTCCGCCTTCCCTTTGTCTCCTAGGTTGTGAATCTCTAATAAGTATATGAACGAAAAAATGAAAAAATTCTGAATCCTGCACCAAAAACTTATTTTTTCCCATACTCCCAAAGCCAACGGGCAGGCGGTGAAGATATGAGACACCGAGTCTAGTAAGTTGCAAGAGGATTCAAAAGTTTATTTTATGAGGAGACAGAACTTAAATAAGTTTTTTAATATATTAACAAACATTTATTTTACTTTACAAGACAATGACCACATAAAGTAAGTAAAAGGTTCTGGAATGTTTCATAATTCAGATAAATAATTGAACGGTTTAGGTAGTTTTCTCCCCATTTTTCTTTGGTATATTTTCCATTAATATGGACAAATTATGATCACAGTCAGTACTATATACGTGTGTGTTTTTTAGTGGAAAACGTAACTTTCAATGTATTAGTTTCTTTTTCTAAGTGTTGTTTTTTCTAACGGCTTTTTCTAAGTATTGTATTTTTCTTTTTCGAAAGGCTTTTTCTAAGTATTGTACAATAAAATAAAAATGGGTACTAAAAGTGTCATGTTTTTTCTTGAAAACCTAAATTCTCAACTTTTAAGAGCATTTACAATATATTTGTGAGTGAGTTACTTATATTAATAAAAATGATTGTGAGTGAAATAGAAAGAAAAAATAATGATAAAGATATTATTTAATTGAAAAAATAATGATTTTTTATGTAATTATAGAAATGAGGACAAAGAATTCAATGTGAATGCTCTAAACGTCTATTTTTAACAACAATTATTAGATTTTATAGGATAAATACATCACAAACTATATTCTGCAGGATTTGAAGCCCTAACCTTTTAGTTGTGTGACACATTTTAACAGCGGCGGATCCAGTAATTTTTTCTAGGGGTTGCGTATGAAGGTTTCAACCATATTTTCAAGGGGTGTGATTAGGTTTTTTGCCTAAAAAATACACTATTTTTTTTTCAATGGGTGTGCCCAACCAACCCACCCGTCAAGGAAGGTCCGCCCCAGCATTCTAACCACCCAAGTACCCTCGAGGAGTTTAAGAACCTAATGAATTCGTTGTTTGTCATCACGGGTTCAATCATCACCAAACTCGTTTATTAATGTCCATGTAAAGCATAATTAGGGCCTCTTAACTCCGGCTTCATAGTAGTTTCGAAAGTGTGTAATTAGGTAAATAATACTTACTATGTATTTATATATTATTGTATTAATAAAAGTTATAAGTATATAGATACGAGCCTCTTTAGGGGTGTGAGACTAATCCAGATCAGATACAGAACTCGTGCTCAACTTGTTATTAAATGAGTTCAAAGTCTAAACTTGTTAATGTTTAAGCTCGTATCGATTCAAACTCTTAGTGAATCGGTCTCAAGTAGCTTATGAGTGCATCGGCTCATTTACACATAATTTCCAAACACAGAGACATGAATCTTAATACATGAAAAAGCCCAAAGTCTTAAATCTAAAGGGAACTCATTCGACATGCTAACCTACTATGCCATCTATGCGTAAGACACCAAGCAAAGAACTCGAGGTTAGAGACCTAAATTACATGCTCATAGACACACTATCGATGGACACGATGTAAAAACACTTTGAAGTTATGGTTAAAGAGACCTAGTCGTGTTTCCTTAAACATTAATACACGAAGAATTTGCATGGCCAGCCCCAGGGAGGTGGGCTACGGCCCATGGTCCGATCTCCCCGGGGGCCCTTTTTTATTATATGTATAAACACACTCTCTTTGTTAAACACTTAAACCCATTAACATTTTATCTATTTTAAGCCCATTAAACACTAAAACCCAATTTAAACAGCTACCCTTCACCTTATTTCACATTTTGATCCGACCTTGCAATACCTGTCACAACAAAAAGTACGACATTTACAACATATCTTCTCAAAATATTAACAATTGCTTTGGACCTGGAACAAACGCCAGTTGTGATGAAAATGATTGCAGTCATCTATCCAATTATATAGGAGAGGGAGAAATTAACATGCATAAACAAACCTGGCCATCTCTATTAATTTATAGCAAAAAAATAGCTTTATCCTGCAAAAACTTTAAGTCTAGATGTATGGAACTTAGAAAGCAAACAAAACATTTTTTTTTGAATAAAATTATAGCAACTATAATAGTAAATTGTTAAACTGACCAAATCGCTGAACACCTTGTAGCAAGAGAAAAATGTTCATTAGTTGAGTTTACAACCTACACGGTCGCGTCTACAAATACATACAAAGACAAATTTATTGATTATATGGAGTGTACCATAAATAATAGATGATACAACTTGTAAATTATAGTGTTTGTATTTAGAACAAGTTTCTAGTCTCTTTGATCCATGATCATCGAGACAATCCTTGAGAATAGTCTCTTTGATCCATGATGAAGTTGGGTTCACTTGTGCATTTAAAGTGACAATTAACCAAAATAGTTTCACCATTAGATGTTAAAATGACACAATCTGAGATGTAGTCTAAGTCAACAGATTGATCTAAAATGATCTCAACATTAACTGGATGAACTATGAAGAAGACTCAAATAAACACCAAATCTATGGAAAACGAACCTGCTTGCAATCGATTGGAAGAACGATCAGCTCTCTAAAGGACCTGTTGTCAACAAAGACATCACAATTTTAAGGATTCAAATAGAGAATGATGGATGAAACATTGCCTAAGCGTAAACATCACAAGTTCTAAGGGTATCAACATACACCCACGGTTCCTCCGTGTTGATTAAGAACAACAGCCATGCGAACCTTCCTAATCTGAAATCCCCTGGGATTCCAGAATAACATTGAATCTGCAAAATAAATTATAATTAATTTAAGAGTCATGTTACAACTCTTCCAACTCGATATAAAACCACAGAAAGCTAAGCAACCGGACATACCAATGTATTATTTGAAGCAATAATTATGTTTGATTAAACAAAATAAGTATATAATCAGCAAGTATAAACAGATTGTGCTTACCACAGCTCTAGCAACGACGGTAGCATTGTGAACAACTATACTTTTGGGAATGATCTGAGTGAGAAGCCAAACAATAACATCAAATCATGAGCAACCCTAAAATAGCATAAAAAACTATCTTTTGGTCTTTGTGAATTTTTGAATGAAAACAAATAAACAATTGTTTGGACTTTGTGAATGCATTGGTCGGGAGTAAAGGTGACCCAGAACAATACAATATCATCATAATGACCATTTTTATTTATAAACACGTGTATGTGTAAAGAGATAAAGAGAGAAAGAGATACGGATCCCAACTATCACTGGCAGCCCCTTGTGCGTTAACAAAGCCGTCTGATGATATGAACCACCAATTACACTGTGTGGGGGAAGGGGTCAAACATAAAATAATTAGATCAAGGAAATGTTGGAATTAGTTTAAACAGTATATGACAGAAGCAAACCAAGTTAAATTCATTTCAGTATTAGACTTTAACGCAGGGGTCGGCCTGAACAATAATAAGTTCTATTCATTTCAATCATGGTTCGAGTTCTTTCACCATCGTTCCAATAAATAAAAATATTTAAAAAGCAAGTCTTTAAACAGTATTGTGGTTTTTTTAAGTATGTGCTTTTTCCGATTATAACTTATTGCACTCTTCTTCATCCGCGTTGCGTACACGTGTTATGGAGTAAAATCATTGTCTTCGCTCAAATTTAAATTTATTTATATCAACAAAAATAAAATTAGAAGTTTACCTTGTGAGCCACTGGAAGCCTTCTAAAAGATTTCTCATATCTTTTCAAATAATCCTCCGAGAGGCTTCTGAATAGCTGCATCAAACGATTTGAGAAAAATATGAGTTATTCGTACTTACTGGATTTAGGAATGAGTGATATTTAGTTATACATATAATCCAACAGAAAACTTGTCATTCGGCTCAGCCATGTTTAGATGGTTATAAGAAGGTTGGGGGTCATACCCCATGCTTTCAGGCGTCTTCATCGAACATAGTTCTATTTCGAGCGAAGGAGTGAAGGTGATTGTTACTCATTCTATACCAAATCAAATGAGCTTTCTTTGCATTTACATAATATGGTTTTAAAATGAAACATGACAACCAAATGTTTGTTAAGCCAGTTGTTTAAGATGACAAAACGAATGGTCCGGCTAGTTCTGTAATGGATCAAAACCTATTCTTGTATATATCAAAAGAATAGAAATAGGTGAACATGAATATGGTAATACCTATCGAATCTCTTTTTGTTGGCCGCAAAGAGTTTAATGTTGTTCTGTTCAGACACAACACCGAGAGTTGTTGTGATATGAGTGAGCGATTGAAACGATCAAGCGCGTAATGTTTCCAAGAAAAAATATATATCATATAGCCTACATATTTTAAGGAAGAAGACACTGAAGCTGGAAGCCCATCAATTTCTCTCCCAAACATATTCTACACAAACAAAAAAGTTGGCTTACATGTGAACAAAGACTAAAATATAAAAGTTTCATAACAATAATATGTCAAATTAATTCACATTTCCTTTTTCCTAAAACGGGCATCCAAGTTTTGTATAGATTTACACGCCAATCAATACTTAACAGGTTATTCAAGTTTTGTAGTGATTCATGGGCCAAATTGATTTAAAAAAGCATGCACTCTATAAACTGTACAACCACGAACAAAAATGGTGTTAGGCTTTTTTAGGGTATCAAAGTAGAAAGACGAAAAAAGGAAAAGCATATGTGTGCAAATAAAAACATCGTTAGGAAAGACCTTAAATGGCTGGCTGAATCTTTTGGGAGGCCAAAAGCGCATAACAAAGCTGGGGCCTTTTTTGAAAATAATCTACCTTCGATACGCTGTAAGTCCCCCCGTAATGGGGCGTTTTTTTTTTTAAATTTCAAAAAAAAAACGCTTGAAAACGCCCAAACATCCATTACATATCGCGTTATGGGGCGTTTTTTTTGAAAAAAAATTGCCCCGGCGTTTTAATAAACACGCTGAATTGTTGTTGGGTTTCGAATTCGACCGTTGTCAAACGGTCAAAACTTTTTTTTTTTTTTTTTTTTTAACTCAAAATTTTACCCACTATGTATATATCAACCCTTTTTCTTCAATTTTTTATACAAAACCCTCCTACTTTCTCTCCCACTTTCTTCTATTTTTTATAAAAAACACCCACTTTCTCCTATTTTTATACAAGCATGAATCCATTCCGACCCCCTTTTGGTGGCCCCACAAGACCCACGAACCCGAACACAACGCAACCTCAAAACCCGTATAACCTTCAAGACATGGACCCGACCTTTTTACCGTACGCGGCTTACTTGACTGGCGTCACTCCGTTTTTTTATTTTCTGTTTTTTATTCTTAACATACAACTTATATTGGTTATTTTTTATTTTTGTAGCAAACTTTCAAACGGGTCCCGTTTTTTGGGATAGGGTTCGTGAACTCTTTTATAGAACGTGGGGTCAAGGCGAACATCGGGACAAAGATTCCATTTCTAGCAAATGGACCGACATCAACAACAAGTCTCACGCGTTCCAAGAAGTTTACCAACGTAACTACGATAATCGCCCGAGCGGTGAAAGTGACGTCGGGGTTTTAACGAAGAATTTGGAGGAGTTCGATAGGACGAAATGCCCTTTCACGTACTATAAGTGTTGGGAGCTACTACGAAAAAGTCCAAAGTGGGCGCTAGTTAATCCAATGACGTCAAGTAGTAGACGTCGGGCTAAAAGGTCAAAAACATCATCCTCCGCTGACCCGTCAACTCCGACATCGGATGCCCGCAATGTTGATTTAAATGAAGCGGTGGACGTTGACGAGGGAATTCAAGAAGAGTTGGTCCGACCCACCGGAAGAAGAAAGGGAACCGGGAAAAAAACCGTCGAGTCGTCTTCCGATCTCGAGTTAAAGGATGATTTCGAGGAGATGAACCGTCGTCTCCAAGACATTCGCGACCTCGGCCACAAACGTTGGGAGATTATGAAAGACCGAGTGGTTGAAACGAAAAAGTTCAACGACTTGCAAGAGGCGAGACAAATGGAAAAGGACATTGAGTTTTTGTCCAAACCGATCGACCACCTCCAAGGGGACGCGTTGATCTTGGCTCAAATGCGTCGCCAAAAAATACGAGAAAAATATGGACTTTAGATCATCTATTTTTTTTTTAATTTTTTTTTCTGTTTTTTTTTTTCGGTTTTTTTAATTTTCTGTTTTTTTTTTGGTATTTTTTTTCAAGTATTGTAATTTTTATTTTAAATTAATGAAGACTTTATGTTTTAAATTAAAAAAAATAATTGTCAAATGATTGAATGGGCGTTATTGGAATAATGCCCCACTACGCCTCTTTTGCTATAATGCCCCATGTGTGACTAGGCGCCACGTGTCGTATAATGCCCCATGTTGGGGGCATTATTCTTGTTTACCACTACGGGTGGTCTAAGCATAGAACAATACTTAATACATACGGATCATGAATAACATCAAATACTTAAACGTACGAAAATACAAATAAGAAAATACATGTAAATTAGAATGAAAAATAAGCAAAATCAATATTCACATCAGGTACTTCATTTAAGAGGTACTTCATTTAAGTTAATTTGTATACTTGAGAAGAAACTTTTTGACCAATAGAAAGGAATAGCCTTTCAACTCTTATTTAGAACTCAAAAGAAGGGAATATAAAACTGTAAAAGAAAGCTAATTGAAGTCTAATATCAAGGTTTAGAGCACTCCAATACTCCAAACAATACGGATTAAAAAACACATTTTTTACAAAAGATAACTCGGTGACAAAAAAATATCGTAAAAGAGCAACGATGATGAGAAAAATAAAGGATGATTAAAAAATGTAGGACCTGAAGCCTTCTTGTGCTAACCCCACATTCCCGAATATCTCTAATCCTTGTACCTACAATACCAAAATTCACCACCTGTGTCTTAAACTTAATATATCGTGTATTGTAACCATAACGTAACCTAACCTAACCCTTACCTTGCAATACCTGTCACAACAAAAAGTACGACATTTACAACATATCTTCTCAAAATATTAACAATTGCTTTGGACCTGGAACAAACGCCAGTTGTGATGAAAATGATTGCAGTCATCTATCCAATTATATAGGAGAGGGAGAAATTAACATGCATAAACAAACCTGGCCATCTCTATTAATTTATAGCAAAAAAATAGCTTTATCCTGCAAAAACTTTAAGTCTAGATGTATGGAACTTAGAAAGCAAACAAAACATTTTTTTTTGAATAAAATTATAGCAACTATAATAGTAAATTGTTAAACTGACCAAATCGCTGAACACCTTGTAGCAAGAGAAAAATGTTCATTAGTTGAGTTTACAACCTACACGGTCGCGTCTACAAATACATACAAAGACAAATTTATTGATTATATGGAGTGTACCATAAATAATAGATGATACAACTTGTAAATTATAGTGTTTGTATTTAGAACAAGTTTCTAGTCTCTTTGATCCATGATCATCGAGACAATCCTTGAGAATAGTCTCTTTGATCCATGATGAAGTTGGGTTCACTTGTGCATTTAAAGTGACAATTAACCAAAATAGTTTCACCATTAGATGTTAAAATGACACAATCTGAGATGTAGTCTAAGTCAACAGATTGATCTAAAATGATCTCAACATTAACTGGATGAACTATGAAGAAGACTCAAATAAACACCAAATCTATGGAAAACGAACCTGCTTGCAATCGATTGGAAGAACGATCAGCTCTCTAAAGGACCTGTTGTCAACAAAGACATCACAATTTTAAGGATTCAAATAGAGAATGATGGATGAAACATTGCCTAAGCGTAAACATCACAAGTTCTAAGGGTATCAACATACACCCACGGTTCCTCCGTGTTGATTAAGAACAACAGCCATGCGAACCTTCCTAATCTGAAATCCCCTGGGATTCCAGAATAACATTGAATCTGCAAAATAAATTATAATTAATTTAAGAGTCATGTTACAACTCTTCCAACTCGATATAAAACCACAGAAAGCTAAGCAACCGGACATACCAATGTATTATTTGAAGCAATAATTATGTTTGATTAAACAAAATAAGTATATAATCAGCAAGTATAAACAGATTGTGCTTACCACAGCTCTAGCAACGACGGTAGCATTGTGAACAACTATACTTTTGGGAATGATCTGAGTGAGAAGCCAAACAATAACATCAAATCATGAGCAACCCTAAAATAGCATAAAAAACTATCTTTTGGTCTTTGTGAATTTTTGAATGAAAACAAATAAACAATTGTTTGGACTTTGTGAATGCATTGGTCGGGAGTAAAGGTGACCCAGAACAATACAATATCATCATAATGACCATTTTTATTTATAAACACGTGTATGTGTAAAGAGATAAAGAGAGAAAGAGATACGGATCCCAACTATCACTGGCAGCCCCTTGTGCGTTAACAAAGCCGTCTGATGATATGAACCACCAATTACACTGTGTGGGGGAAGGGGTCAAACATAAAATAATTAGATCAAGGAAATGTTGGAATTAGTTTAAACAGTATATGACAGAAGCAAACCAAGTTAAATTCATTTCAGTATTAGACTTTAACGCAGGGGTCGGCCTGAACAATAATAAGTTCTATTCATTTCAATCATGGTTCGAGTTCTTTCACCATCGTTCCAATAAATAAAAATATTTAAAAAGCAAGTCTTTAAACAGTATTGTGGTTTTTTTAAGTATGTGCTTTTTCCGATTATAACTTATTGCACTCTTCTTCATCCGCGTTGCGTACACGTGTTATGGAGTAAAATCATTGTCTTCGCTCAAATTTAAATTTATTTATATCAACAAAAATAAAATTAGAAGTTTACCTTGTGAGCCACTGGAAGCCTTCTAAAAGATCTCTCATATCTTTTCAAATAATCCTCCGAGAGGCTTCTGAATAGCTGCATCAAACGATTTGAGAAAAATATGAGTTATTCGTACTTACTGGATTTAGGAATGAGTGATATTTAGTTATACATATAATCCAACAGAAAACTTGTCATTCGGCTCAGCCATGTTTAGATGGTTATAAGAAGGTTGGGGGTCATACCCCATGCTTTCAGGCGTCTTCATCGAACATAGTTCTATTTCGAGCGAAGGAGTGAAGGTGATTGTTACTCATTCTATACCAAATCAAATGAGCTTTCTTTGCATTTACATAATATGGTTTTAAAATGAAACATGACAACCAAATGTTTGTTAAGCCAGTTGTTTAAGATGACAAAACGAATGGTCCGGCTAGTTCTGTAATGGATCAAAACCTATTCTTGTATATATCAAAAGAATAGAAATAGGTGAACATGAATATGGTAATACCTATCGAATCTCTTTTTGTTGGCCGCAAAGAGTTTAATGTTGTTCTGTTCAGACACAACACCGAGAGTTGTTGTGATATGAGTGAGTGATTGAAACGATCAAGCGCGTAATGTTTCCAAGAAAAAATATATATCATATAGCCTACATATTTTAAGGAAGAAGACACTGAAGCTGGAAGCCCATCAATTTCTCTCCCAAACATATTCTACACAAACAAAAAAGTTGGCTTACATGTGAACAAAGACTAAAATATAAAAGTTTCATAACAATAATATGTCAAATTAATTCACATTTCCTTTTTCCTAAAACGGGCATCCAAGTTTTGTATAGATTTACACGCCAATCAATACTTAACAGGTTATTCAAGTTTTGTAGTGATTCATGGGCCAAATTGATTTAAAAAAGCATGCACTCTATAAACTGTACAACCACGAACAAAAATGGTGTTAGGCTTTTTTAGGGTATCAAAGTAGAAAGACGAAAAAAGGAAAAGCATATGTGTGCAAATAAAAACATCGTTAGGAAAGACCTTAAATGGCTGGCTGAATCTTTTGGGAGGCCAAAAGCGCATAACAAAGCTGGGGCCTTTTTTGAAAATAATCTACCTTCGATACGCTGTAAGTCCCCCCGTAATGGGGCGTTTTTTTTTTTAAATTTCAAAAAAAAAACGCTTGAAAACGCCCAAACATCCATTACATATCGCGTTATGGGGCGTTTTTTTTTGAAAAAAAATTGCCCCGGCGTTTTAATAAACACGCTGAATTGTTGTTGGGTTTCGAATTCGACCGTTGTCAAACGGTCAAAACTTTTTTTTTTTTTTTTTTTTTTAACTCAAAATTTTACCCACTATGTATATATCAACCCTTTTTCTTCAATTTTTTATACAAAACCCTCCTACTTTCTCTCCCACTTTCTTCTATTTTTTATAAAAAACACCCACTTTCTCCTATTTTTATACAAGCATGAATCCATTCCGACCCCCTTTTGGTGGCCCCACAAGACCCACGAACCCGAACACAACGCAACCTCAAAACCCGTATAACCTTCAAGACATGGACCCGACCTTTTTACCGTACGCGGCTTACTTGACTGGCGTCACTCCGTTTTTTTATTTTCTGTTTTTTATTCTTAACATACAACTTATATTGGTTATTTTTTATTTTTGTAGCAAACTTTCAAACGGGTCCCGTTTTTTGGGATAGGGTTCGTGAACTCTTTTATAGAACGTGGGGTCAAGGCGAACATCGGGACAAAGATTCCATTTCTAGCAAATGGACCGACATCAACAACAAGTCTCACGCGTTCCAAGAAGTTTACCAACGTAACTACGATAATCGCCCGAGCGGTGAAAGTGACGTCGGGGTTTTAACGAAGAATTTGGAGGAGTTCGATAGGACGAAATGCCCTTTCACGTACTATAAGTGTTGGGAGCTACTACGAAAAAGTCCAAAGTGGGCGCTAGTTAATCCAATGACGTCAAGTAGTAGACGTCGGGCTAAAAGGTCAAAAACATCATCCTCCGCTGACCCGTCAACTCCGACATCGGATGCCCGCAATGTTGATTTAAATGAAGCGGTGGACGTTGACGAGGGAATTCAAGAAGAGTTGGTCCGACCCACCGGAAGAAGAAAGGGAACCGGGAAAAAAACCGTCGAGTCGTCTTCCGATCTCGAGTTAAAGGATGATTTCGAGGAGATGAACCGTCGTCTCCAAGACATTCGCGACCTCGGCCACAAACGTTGGGAGATTATGAAAGACCGAGTGGTTGAAACGAAAAAGTTCAACGACTTGCAAGAGGCGAGACAAATGGAAAAGGACATTGAGTTTTTGTCCAAACCGATCGACCACCTCCAAGGGGACGCGTTGATCTTGGCTCAAATGCGTCGCCAAAAAATACGAGAAAAATATGGACTTTAGATCATCTATTTTTTTTTTAATTTTTTTTTCTGTTTTTTTTTTTCGGTTTTTTTAATTTTCTGTTTTTTTTTTGGTATTTTTTTTCAAGTATTGTAATTTTTATTTTAAATTAATGAAGACTTTATGTTTTAAATTAAAAAAAATAATTGTCAAATGATTGAATGGGCGTTATTGGAATAATGCCCCACTACGCCTCTTTTGCTATAATGCCCCATGTGTGACTAGGCGCCACGTGTCGTATAATGCCCCATGTTGGGGGCATTATTCTTGTTTACCACTACGGGTGGTCTAAGCATAGAACAATACTTAATACATACGGATCATGAATAACATCAAATACTTAAACGTACGAAAATACAAATAAGAAAATACATGTAAATTAGAATGAAAAATAAGCAAAATCAATATTCACATCAGGTACTTCATTTAAGAGGTACTTCATTTAAGTTAATTTGTATACTTGAGAAGAAACTTTTTGACCAATAGAAAGGAATAGCCTTTCAACTCTTATTTAGAACTCAAAAGAAGGGAATATAAAACTGTAAAAGAAAGCTAATTGAAGTCTAATATCAAGGTTTAGAGCACTCCAATACTCCAAACAATACGGATTAAAAAACACATTTTTTACAAAAGATAACTCGGTGACAAAAAAATATCGTAAAAGAGCAACGATGATGAGAAAAATAAAGCATGATTAAAAAATGTAGGACCTGAAGCCTTCTTGTGCTAACCCCACATTCCCGAATATCTCTAATCCTTGTACCTACAATACCAAAATTCACCACCTGTGTCTTAAACTTAATATATCGTGTATTGTAACCATAACGTAACCTAACCTAACCCTTACCTTTTCTTTCTAATAATAAAAAATATCATATCAATTAGATCCCCACTCCCATCACATTTGGGGGAATGGCAATGAACGGGTGGAGGGCCAGTTGGTTCGAAACCCGGGAGCCACCCCGAGTTTTCTATTACAGTGCATTTACTCCAGAGAGTCCCCGACTCTTGTGGAGGGTGCAACTACACGCTCCCGGTTAATCGGGTGGGCAGTGGGCTGGAAATTTTCTCGGGGAACGCCTTAGCCAAACTCTGACGCACCAAGCGTGGGCCCGGTTAAGACAACATAGCCTTGGATGCCGGAGTGGGGCGGAGGGGCCTACCCGAGTTATAGGGTAGGTGCGATCTCTATCGCCTGTTGTAGAAATATCGCCGTTCAAAAAAAAAATTAGACAAAATAAATAAACATATTTTCTTGTACACGTTTTTTCCTCAATCCAATACCAAAACAAATCAATTCACCAATCACATTACCCTACAATCATTAACTCATGATTATATCAACCCATCATTTTAAGTCAACATTAATCACTTAACATAACATAGTTATTAGTGAACTGTATATACAACTGAAAGATGCACCTTAAGCAATTCAAAAAGCATGACACAAAAATTGAATCTCAAATAAATATATATAACATGAAACAAATAAACGAATGTATACTTTGTTTAATTTTATATTAACAAACTATAAAAACAATATTTAAGTCACTAACATGTTTTTAACATTTAAAAACCCAAATAAGCTCCAAATTAAAATGAAACAGAACAACAGTTTTAAACAAAAAATAGCAAAAAATCCCGAAATTAAAAGAAAACACAAAAAAAAGTTAAAAAATAGAGAAGCCCAAGAAATTAGATATGTGCAAACTATCATTGAGTAAATCAGTTTTTTTTTCTTTTCTACATATTAAAAAATTCAAAATTAGTTGAAAATTATGATTTGAACGAAGACCCAATATGTGAATTTCAACCTTTTCAAACACAAATTCATAGACATACCTTGAGAAAATAAATCTGAAACTGTAATAACTGGATTGGGATGAAACAACCAACTTATACATCTTCAGATCCTTGAATCGGAAAAGCATCAAAGAGGGAAAACGGGCAACAGCCAAATAAGGTTTATAACATCAATAACATAAACAACAGATTACTTAACAAAATTAATGGAAGAAGAACACAAAATGAATGAATTAACAACGAATTAAAGAAACAAACCATAAAGATAATGATTGAGAGATCGATTAAAAACCGAATCGATGAAGAAACAGAGGAATACGTAATTATTAATAGATCTAGGGTTCTTGATACCAATCCTCCTTCATCGATTTTGATTGCCAGTATTCAATTGAAGATGATGATGGATTGGAGGATAGAGCATTGGTTTTGAAACGGCTGTATATTAATTAGGTTTTAGAAAACAGGGGAAAAGAAGAGAAGCGTAAGAGGAGAATGGTTTTTGTAACACCTCGAAAATTCATGTTCAATGAAATAACGACACGTGTCATATAAGACAAGAGTGATATAAACCTGGGTATAATTAAAGATGTATGGCAGGATTTAAAAGTGTCGTCATGTTAATTTTTACCTCTGAACGACCTCGTTTATAAATCCCAAGACCCAATCATATATTATGAACATCTAATATACCTTTAATCCAGCAAATTGATGGCAGTAATTGAATTCAAAAGTGCAAGATAGGATCCTATGGAATTTCTACGGTAAACCTTCGTTTATGGTACTTTCAAAAGAATCCAAGTAAACACTTCAAAGTGGTAAGGTATATCACTGTTCAAGGCACATTTTAGAGGCCCCTTACTGAAAAATAATGCCCAAAATTCGGAATATATGGTTGCCCCTTCGAATGCCTGAAAGAACAAGAGTTTTTGACTGCTGAAGAAGGCTTGTGCACCGCAAGCATACCCTTACGGTGCGCAAGGAGTTGCCCAGCGACAGATATTTGGCTGTTTGCTGTTTAAACGCAATAACTGACTTATATTCGATTTTCCTCATATTTGGACGACCCCTAATTGGATCCTAGACACTAGGGACATGTGTTAGTGATCAGGGAACATTGCTAGAGTTGTTTGTCAACAATCTATGTGTTCTTGAGCACTATAAAAGGCCATGAAGTTGCAACCATTTGATCATTCACTTCTTGTGCAATTCTGAAGCTTTTGGGAGCTTAAGAGCAGACACAAGACCTTTCTAATCAAGCATAGGACTTCAGTAAGTATGCTTAACCTTTCTTAGTTAAGTTTTTGCTTAGTTTTAGCTTAAAAAGTCAAACCGTCGTAATTAACGGTTGACTTAGCAATTAATCACTAATGGTCCAGTGATTAGTCGAATTGAAAGTAGTTATAAGTTGGTAATTATGTGGGTAATAAACCCTTAAAAGGGTTCCCCCTGATTCCCACTCTAACTAGGTCAAATGTCGGGTCAAACTTGTTATTAAAAAGTCAACATAATGTTTATTTTCTAATTTATGCATAATTAGCAATGTAGAACACATACAATCTGTTTGATCATTATTATAACTTGGTAATTAGTGTAAGAACATGTCTAAACATGTTCAACCCGACCATTTTTTGTTTAGACCCGGCTCGGAACCGAAAGTCGCAAAGCTTTGACTTTTGCTTTGACTTCAGTTCTGACCTGTTTTGGTATGTTTTAGAAATACCTTAGAGCTTTAATTGGACTAGGTTACATGCTAGTATAACCCTCTGTGATTATACACCTTGGTTCATTAGTTATCCAATTAATATGCATGTTTCCGTTAATTGCTCATATGTTGACCATTATGCCCTTTTCACCTTAAAACGTGATTTTTGAAAATGTAAAAGAGTAGAAACTTTAATTACTGATATATAAACTTGCACCCAAAATTTGACATCAGTTTGAGGTGTAGATTGAGAGTTATGCTCATTAGCGTAATTAGAAGCTTCTTTAGCGATTAAACGACATAATTAGCGTATAGCCTATTTAAACAGACTTTTTGATATCAAACTCTTTACCCACTGATGTAATACATTATTTTGGGATTTTTGAAGATTTTTAATTAATTTTAGACTGAGCATAACTTATAGTCATAGGCTTAATCCGGTAATTGTCGGTTTTGCCCTTTCGGGCTATAAAATGAGTTTTACATATCTTTTTGACCTCAAACCTTTTGCTACTAATTACATATGATAAATAAATTATTTTAAGCCTTCTGGAATAATAAAAATATCGGATTTCCATATAGAACCCGGAAACGGCTTCTAATCGCCTTATTAAGCGTTTTTAACGCATAGTATGTACTAAAACTATTTTAAACATACAAAGGTTGATACCTACTGATATTTTAGGTAAATTATGATATTTTAACAGAAAGCAAAAGTTGTTTAACTCAGACTTCAGTTTGAGCTTTTCGGCTTATGTGAAATTACCAAAATACCCCTACGGTGCATAGTTTGGTTATAATTGATAAATTTCACCTATATACTTTACCCTACTGTTATAACTTATTAAATTGAGTATTTTTTCTGATTATATCAGACCTGTAACTCAGGTAAATACTTAAACTCTTTTATAATCTCTTAAATGACCAAACTACCCCTACGGGGCATAGTTTGTGTTTAAATTCGTTTCGGGCATAATAAAAGATATCTTAATGATGTCACAACATATTTGAAGCATATTAACTTAGGAAACCTGTATATGGCTCTTACGGATACCCGTTACGCTTATTACGCGTTCGGTTCGGTTTATGTAACTAGTTTACATAAATTAGCCGAAACGGGTCAAACCTTATCGGTTTTATCTCAAAAATCCAAAATGTGTATAATATACCCATATTAAGCAAGTCTTCAAACTTGTCGGGTCTAAATCACATTCTATTCCGGTCTTCGCTTAATCGTGCGTACGAACCGTATCTTTGAAACTAACCGGTCTAAGCTTAAGCTTAATTAAAGACCCGTTAGGATTCTAATAGGTTATTATAAACCTTCGTTCCAGATTAGGAGGACCAGTAAAAGCAACTTGCATTTGCTTATTGTGATTATTACTTTGTTCTGGTAAATACTTTTAACTTATTTCCCTATACGGGCTTGGGTTATGGTATATAAAATACCGCTTGGTCGGGCATCAAATCTTCCATCGTTTGGTGGTTAATTGAATAATTTGATCGGCCCGTTTAAATTGTTTTGTTTACTTAAAGCCTTTGGGGGTTAATGACCATGTCCCGGATATCCTTGGCATCATTTTACAAAATGGCCACGACCTAAGCGCGGAGTGTAGGCGTACACTCGTCAGTGCATAAATAGTTGATGTGGTGTGTCTATTGATCTTTAACCCGGCACGCTCCGGGCTACTGAACGCATAAGGAACATGTAATTCTTTTACAAGATTATATATTTAAATAATTATCCCAAGTTATAAAATGTTTATGCCACGTGCATCCAAATCAATTTTTAATCATTTTTAAAATGAGTCAGTTGATTGTATTTACCAGTGTAAACTGACGTATTTTCCCAAAAAGATTAAATGCAGGTACTAAGCGTAATAGGCTGGGATTTCTCCTTAGCATCAATAGAAGTCTCGCAAGCTTAAGATGCCTAAAGTCTGTTGAACTACTATTTATTTTTGATCCTTCTGTGGACAAACTTTCAACTGTTGTGATACACGATATTACCATATCTTATTCAGTTGAAATATATCTTTTCTTTTGCTTCCGCTGTGCATTTAAATGTTGTGTTGTTTGACTATTATGTTGCCAACCACGTCACGATACTCCCCACCGGGCCCACCGGTGACACGTGGAATTCGGGGTGTGACAGTTTTGGCGGAAAATTGAAAAAAAAAGGGTGTCAGCATATGCCACGTGGCAAAAGTTATTTTGCTTTATTAGAAGTAGTAGATTCAAAATCATTCAAATCAAAAGTTCAATCATTTTAAAATAATTAAAGAAACAGGTGTTTAAGATGAAATCGAACACCAGTTAAAATAAAGAATACCATTGTAACAGAAACTCGCATTCGAGAGGAGGAGCTGTAAACGCTAGAGTTAAACGAAGAAAATATCCCTTTTCCCCTTTGAACCTCGCAGCCAATATAAGCAGCATGGTTCCCAGATCCAATACGGGTTTCGTTGAGATGGTTGCTTTCTCAATTAACCCTACCACAACGATCGTCGTCTTCCCGTGAAATGCCTCATGTTCAATTGTTGATTAAGAATCAAAATCAAAACACTGCAAAACCGATCACAATTTGGTTACAAATATTCAAAAAACACAAGTAGACATCAAATAGCTAGATTTATAAGATAACTCAAAAGTTTCATAAATGATAAGATAGCTCCTTTAAACAAAGAATTTAGTTAACATCATCAACAGGATGGTAGTTTTGATTAACCTTAGTTTCAGGTTTCTTTCAAACACAATTAACATAGCATGTCGTATAGACATGTCTTCACTAAAATATTCTCTAACTTTATCCGTCCGCACAAAATGGACTAAACGGGTCAAACAAAAGGAACAACAAAATTATTCTTCTGCACCCACCCCTTGCAATTTTGGTGCTCTTCCAGAATCCATTATCGACGATTGATTATGGTTGTAAAGAACCAACATTGTGATCAGTTAATTTCACACCCACGGTGAATAGAATCTGAGCATAAACAAAAATCAATATATAGTTAATATAATTTCAGATTTACAAAGAAGCAGCTTAGGTTCAGAGATAAACACGAACCTGTTTCTGATGTTTTCTTTATTGAACCTAGGTTTCCGAAAAAACGTAACCAATGAAGAAATTACAGATATTAGCACATTGATGAGATTCGAGATTGAAGAAAACTGAGCTTGTTGATTGGAATGGTTGTGATAGCCTACGAATAATTTTAGAGTTTGTTTTAAGTGATCAGGGAAAGAGGAATAAAGATTTGAGAAAGATACGGGGTTTCGTGAATTTTGTGAATATAAACTTTGAGCGCCAATTGCAAAAGAAAGGTGCTCTAAGAGCATGACACGTATAACAGGAGTTTTACTTTATTAGTGAGTTTTACAGACAAAGGAAGCAAACCTGAACAGTGACGCAAGCGACACATAAATCAAAATTCTCCAGCCGCCGTCCGACGATCTCGTAAGGTAGAGCCGTCTCCGGCACTACTCTTATTCTATCTTTTTATCTTCTTTCTATCTTTGTATCTTCTCTTTGAGATTATATGGTATTTCTTTTCTTTAACTATAAACTTATCTGCAAAAATTTAAGATGCTTACTGTCATTATCTGAATAAAGCACCTCTATCAAGTCTAAGATCTAGTAGTACCAATTAACATTCAAACAAAAACATTGAACTTAGAGCATCACCAATAGAGGTGTTTTTAGGTGGTATTTTTTGGTGCTAATGTGGCACCTGCCCAACCAATGAGAGCATTTCTCTCACTTGCCCCTCTCACAAACACATTTCTTCTCTCTCTCCTCTCTCCTCTCTACACTCACATAACTCACACCTATCCATTTTTTCTCGTTTTTCCTCACCAACATCTTCACACCCTCTCTCCTCCACCTCACACCCTCTCTCCTCCACATCACTTTCTCTCTCCCTAAAAACACCAACATATTCCCTTATTGTGGATGCTCTTAAACGATTTCTGCTCTTTATGTACGTAATAAATCATCAAAAAAATTGCATTCTACAGCAACCATTACCCTTTTTGAGTTGATCATACCACCGACTGCAACCATCATAGAATATTAACTTACGCAAGCCACCAGACTCCTCCTTTTCAACATTTAATTCCAATAAGTTTCAAGAACCCAAATCAAAACCAACTAAAATCTCTAAAGCTTCACTTTAGAACAACTAAATTAAGAACTAACTATTTTGATTTAAACCAAACTCCTCCTTGCTCCTAAGGATCTGATCAAAACACTGCTGATATACCTAACTATTTTGATTTAAACACATCATTGCCAAAAAAAAATAGTAACCTAAGATTATCCCTAAACAAAATAAGATATCAATCAATTTATCTATTATGTAAATTACCTTCTTGATTATTCCAAAGTGCTGTTGCTGCCCTGGTAATTAAAATGATATATTGACTCATAGAAAACTTCAAAATTAAAAGCCCTCAATATCCCTCATTTCCAATACTACAAAAAATTATCCCTTATTTTGTAATGTGTTCGATCATTTGCATTCATAATGGTTTTCTGTTTGATCTTATACACATGTATAACCCTAGTCATAATCGCCGCCTGGAATCACCGTTAAACCCTAGATCCCTAATTACTAATAACCCTTTGTTTTGAAAAAATAGTGAAATGACCTACCAGTTAGTCCCCGATTTGTATGAATTCAGATTTGTCCCTACCAGTTCCGAAATGGCAGAACCCTAGTTCGTCTTCTTTCAGAACACCACCAGTCAAGATCTAACACCAAAATAATTAATCATTTTAATAACAACAAAAAAAATATAGCTTCAAAAGGTCGCTGTCGTATAACACCTTCAAAATCATTCAAATCAAAAGTTCAATCATTTTAAAATAATTAAAGAAACAGATGTTTAAGGTGAAATCGAACACCAGTTAAAATAAAGAATACCATTGTAACAGAAACTCACATTCGAGAGGAGGAACTGTAAACGCTAGAGTTAAACGAAGAAAATAACCCTTTTCCCCTTTGAACCTCGCAGCCAACTCGAAAATCCCATCTAAACCCATTTTAGAAAGCAAAAATCAATATTTGGACAAAAAGTATACACAAAATTAATGAGAAATAACATAAATAAAAGTAAAGTAATTGAAATATTCATAAATCAAATATGCAGAACACACAACGAATAATAATCTTTACTTAGAATCAATAGTGATTAAATATAACTGGGCAAATTAAGTTGATTAGAAGAAGATAACTTAACTAATTTAAGTTATTAACCTAGTAACCAGGGCTCAAGTGAAAAGATTATGAGTTGCTGATAAATAAAATGAGAGTTACTATTTTAGTTGCCTCCATTCACAGTCTTTGGATCCTTCCTTTCCTTAGACACCCCAAAAACACCAGGAAAAAGATCCTTCACGGAAGTAGATACCTGCATTGCTTCACACAGTTTCTCAATATATGTAAACAATGTTTTAGTGGCATTTAAGAACATTACAAAGTTGCTTCTTACATTTATATATTATCTCTAAATGTGCCAGAAAGTTATATCAACTTATTCTTGTCAACCTTGAGCTATAGAAGGAAACAAATTAGAGTCAAAGGAATGAACTGAAACAGTTAAACTTATAAGCTTATGTTTCTAAGCAATTACAAAATTCAACTAAACTGAATCTCCTTAACCTCATTCGTCTTAATACTAATACTTAACACAAATCTAAACGGAGTATAATCACATAAACTTTGAAATCACTCAAAATTGAGCATGTGCATCAGGAACATACCAAGATGAGCGGTGGTCGGTTGCGGCTCAGAATGGAGTACGAACAATTGGCTCGAAGACTCAACCATATGAGGTTCGAACAGTGACGGCCAACCTCCATTTATACATGTTTATTGAGACCTAGCAGAAACAAACTGAGATTGTTATTCGTTGGATTTTTTAGTTACGACATATCATCATTATCATGAAAAACAACATACACAAAACCATCAGATTTTATAATCAAAACATTATAATCAAAACATTATAATCAAAACATATGAACTTGAAACCCTAAATCCTACGAAACTGATAAGTAATCGAACAAAAATAACAATAAAGATGCACAGACCTGATGAAAAGCACGGTTAAAGGTTTTGGCGATTCTTATGAATGATTGAAGATCCCTATGAATGTGTATTTGATTTGTATGAAACTTGCGCCAGAAAGGAGAGAGATGAGAGATTGGAACGATAAACCTTGTACGAAAATTGATGTATAAGAAAATCGCCATCAATACGAACTCGATGCAGAGGAAGATGATCAACTGATGGATCGTCAGTTACGGTCCCCTAATCGCAATTTGAAAATTTGAGAGGCGTGGATTAGGGTTTCCTGAATGATGGAAGAAAAGGATGTTGCGAGGCGTGGATTATATTTATGGAAACTGCAATTAGTGTGATTGATAAGATGCTAAGAGAAAAGAGAACAGGAGAATACACTTGTTTTGCCGCTCAAAAACAGTCTGTGTGGAGCATGGAATGCCAGGTGGCACTAAGTGGTTTAAGAATATGCCATGTGGCATAAGTTTGTTTTGTTTTATTAGAAGTAGTAGATACACAAATAAGTATAACGTGTAATTACCAAAATACTAAGAAGAAATGCAATATAAAAAGTATTTAACTTGATGCCACTATTAGTTGTTTAGTTAGCTAGCTTAATCATAGAACTTAGTCCATTTTGTTCTGGAAGTTTTCTAACTTTTTTTTAGAACGAGGACTTTCTTTGAGTGACCCAATGTCACACCGTCTAATCGGCGGTCTTAGCCAAGATCTGCCTAGACATACGTTGGAAGTTTTCTAACTAATAATTGAGATTATTAAACCCTTTTTTGATTTCTTTGAATTATCTAACATACATGATACTAGTGCACTGAATCATACTAATTGGTCTTCCTGTTTACTTTTTAACAAATTAGTTGAAATGTAGAAGATATTAGCCAAAAACTAAACTTGACATATTTAATTAAATTTAATATTTTGTTATTAAAAGATAAGAGAGATGAAATAATTAACGGTAAACTTGAGATGAAATAAAATACGTTAAACGTAAACTGAATATTTAGGTAATACATTCTACGATTTTACCATTATTATATAAAAGCGTAAGCAACTCTCAAATTTATCGTTTAATGGACTTAACTTACAATACGTAACCGGTTCCATTGACCCACCGGTCACATTAGTAATAATTATTTTCTAAAATTTTGTTAATTTGATTGGATAAACACATAATCAAAAGGTTGGGAGTTCTAAATACTACATGATGCATGTATTGGTGTATTTATCTCTGAAAATCTAAAAAAAAAATTCTTTTAAAGATAACCTCATAATCAGTTATGTCACCAACTTCTACATTAGCAAAATTATAACTATTCTTATATTATCATTACTTATACAGTAAAGGGGTGAGTAACTCATGCCACCCTCTAGGTGTGAAGGCGATGAACAAGTGAAGCAGTTTCAAACAAATCCAATCGATTCATCTTCAACCACAAGGATTTATGTGACATTGTGTTGCAAATCAACTTTCTACGAGTAAAACCGACATGCATTTGTTTGTAGTCCGGTGTTAGCCAACGGTCCCAGATAACAAAATGTCTACCTAGTTGTTAGGGCTGATTTTTGTTCTTTATGGATTAGTGATCCTTCTGTGTATCCAGGATATGTGATCCTTAAAATAGGCAGCAGGTACTGGAAGGATCAAGGTGTCACACCCCAACCGATGACGGAAACATCGGGATGAGACGAACAAATTGCTCAAAACTTCATAACACTATATGACAATATAATTTAAATTCAAATTTCATATCAAGACTAAAATTGTCATACAAAGATCCAAATAAAAGACAACATTGTTCCAAACAATACATCAAAATAACAACTTAATCTAGGTGTGTTTCTAAGTCCACCTAAATTGCGTTTCTTCTCATAACATCATCTCATCAATTCAACCTTCAACATGTATTAAAATATATCAACAAAAGTTGGCGAGTATACAAGTTTTCATACATAGCATAATATAGATTAAAAAGTTTAAAGTCTCGTATCCAACATGAATCGTAATATGCAAGTTACTAAATATGCTGAAACGGTGTACTATATGTTCAAACCCAAGTATATAACGTGTTAATTTTACCTATCCCAAAGAATAACGGGAGGTTAACATGTTTAACTTTACAATACCCTAAGTTTCGTTGGCGGTGCGTTAATCTTATAGTGCTATAATTGTTAAGGTAGGCTAGCAAAGTTAATGAGCATATATCGACACAAATAGTTTACATAACATATAAGTATAACAAGCATCATATAGTTTCATGCTAAGCATGGATAAACTGCGATAAAAATAGTTTAAGTGTAGTGATTTTTGTATAACATACATGTTGCACCCAAAGTGTAAAAAGGTAAAATGGGATCGAGTATACTCACGGTTTTGCAAGCTTTCCACTTGATAATCCCGCGAGAGTTGTTGGTTGATTAGAATGGAGCACCCTGTCCTTCTACACGAAGAAACATAGGTGTATGAGTATGGGGGGTTAACGGAAGATTAAAGATTCGGAGTTTAAATTACATGAAAATAACATATGAGAAAGTAATCATCTAGCATACATAATACTTGTTCTTGACACTATGAAACTCAAAAGAGTTTGAATGTTTTCATGGGACAAAATGCCCATTAGAATCGTGACAAGCATTATGGTCCTAAGATGATGTAACCTACTATCTTGACAAATGTCCACTAGTTCATTATCAAAAGTTTGGTTATTTGAATATATATAATATCATATAAGTCAAGCATGAGGTAAGAGGATAAATCCTCCATTTAGGAACCTCTTTTGAGTATCATATAAGTCATGCATGAGGTAGGAAAGACAAGTCTTCCATTTAGGTACCTCTTTGGTGTTCACCACCAGGGGCGCAGGATATGAGGGGCCGGGTGGACGCCCGACCCCCCGAACTTTTTGCGGAGTAGTGTTACGTATCTATTTTTCGTATAGAATTTTTTAGGTTTATATGTTTTCGCCCCCCCCCCCCCCCCCCGGTTTAAAAATAAATTAGGTATATATTTTGTTGACCCCCCGGTTTAATTTTTTTTTTTTTTGGTATTTACGTTTTCGATCCCTCCGGTTTTATAAAAAATATTTATATAGCCTAAATAAGATTATTTATATAGCCCATTATATTTAGAACTTGGATTGTATGTTTATTAGTTATGTAGCCTGTTTTGGTCAAAAAATATGTTGAGGATATTGCAACCAAACTCTTTGTTACGGGGTATGATGCTAATAATGTAGAACAATAACAAGGATCACTTCAGTGTAAATTGCACAAATGACACAAGGATTTATACGGGGAAAAAGCCATTGATCAAGAGTTGATCTCCGGCACAAAAAACCCCGGGTGATGGAAACTACCGATCACCAAGCTCAAATAAATGAATAAATGTTTACAACTTCGGATAGTAACGAGCTAGGTACAAGGATCACTATCGTGAAATGTGTGAAAGTGAGTGAAAACGAATGAATGTTCGTCGAGAGCTTCAAGTATGCGAGTGTATGAGAGTGTGTATGACTGAAAATGACTAAGTGTTTTTCTACTAGCTCGTTACCCCTTTTAAATTAGAAATTAACTACTAAAACTAACTATCCGACTTTTGTGCCAAGCTCCCACGTTCTCCACAACGTCCATTTTTGGCCAAGCACGTGCGGGATAGTCTGGGAATATTCTCCAGGAATGTCGCCAAGACTAAGTCCGAGTTGAACTTCCTGCAAAACATTCACGAATTTAAAGTAGACAACCGTTAGTACTGGGATCCTTATAGTGATCCATGATCCTGATCCTGCAACACTTATGAGGATCACTACTTCAGACAGAGTTGAGGATCACTAAATCCAACAGCAAATAAGGATCACTGGTAATTTAGAAATCCACCCCTAACAATTGCCCCCAAAATATAAGGAGTAAATATGTAAATAAATGAGTTATATTTTGTCGATCTTATCCATTTTTAACCAACGGATAACTAGCCGTTATAAGCGGACTAGCCGTTGCGATCATGACGTCACAGTGGTGACAACCCTGCACGATCATGATTATAAATAGGAGATAGAGATAGGATCAAATGCATTTAAAATTTTCAGAAAGACTCCCTTTATAACTGCATTCCGAAGATAGACAGGTATTCTCTCTTCATCTTCTTCCTTCTCTTACTCTGTTTCTCTTACTTTACCATTATCTCTTCAAGAATGATGCTCCGGTCCTCCCCCGCCAAGGATCACCAGAAGGATAGTCCCTTGAAGAGTCAAAAGATCATCAAAGACTCCACAAATGAAAGGTGTTGCTTTAACGATGCTCAGATAGACAAGATTCGTCTTTGCTTTCCGGCGAATGCTTTCTTCAAACCCTTTGATCCTACTATTCTGAGCGACTATGTTTCAGAAACATGGGTTGCCTTTCCAGTTACTCCATTCGCCATAGGATACACCTATCCTTTCCCAGAATTTACACAATCCTTCTTTTCCCTTACCGGCATCTCTTACATCCAAGCCATGCCGATGATTTGGAGGGTTTTGTATACCCTGGAGAGGATCATCCAGCAGGAGGGCATTGATTTAGGCATGTCGGAGCTGACACAATTGTGTGATCTTACTACCTTTGGTTCCCATCGTTACTTGTTCAAACGAAAACCCGGCGGAGAACACCCCCTTCTTAAAGTTACCAAGAATGACACAAATTGGAAACGTCGCTTCTTCTTTGTCAGGAGGGATACCCTTCCAAATGGAAAGGATCTGCCGAGGACATGGTCCACCCATGGTAGGCCAGAGGATCCTGAGAAGGATCACCAGGTAGTCTTGTTTTTGTATAAGTATTACTGACCCCCTTTTTGTCTTGTGTTATGCAGCTATTTCTGTCTCACACATCATCACATCACCTGAAACCAAGGATAGGCTTGCTGCTTTTTGGAAGCTTGATCCTGAAACAAGGACATTCAAGATTGACACCCAAGATTCACAGGAAGTATCCTCAGGTTCCATTACCATGTCAAGTAAGTATCCTGCCTTTTATATAGTTTAAATATTAAAATAAATAAGTAAATTGAAATAGGATAAGGATACTCATCTTGCTTTAAATGTGTAGGTGCCGGAAAATCTGCCAAGCCTGTATCCCAGTTCAACACGGCTGACCTTGATGTCGTTCGATCCAGGAAGAAGAGGTCCACTACCAGTCCTAGCATCTCCATCCCAAAGGCACCCACTAAAGGAAAGGGTGGCAAGAAGAGGAAAACTTCTGATACTGAGGATCTCCAAGGCCTACCACTGATCCGCCACCAGTTCCTTGAATACTTCAATGATGTAAGGATCACCCACTCTGCCTAGGTATCCTACTCGTATAAGGATCACCTGATCTTGAACTGCTTTATCCTTCTCTTTGCAGAAATTTGCTGAGATTGAAGATTACGTGGGGAATGTTGAGGAGCAGGACAAGAAGATTGCTAACCTCCAACAGGTTGCTGTGCTCAAGGACCTTGCAATTGCTGATCTTCAGAAGGAACTCCAAGATGCCAAGACCAAGACAGCCAAGCTTCTGATTGATCTTGACTATGAGAAGCATGATCTCATAGAAAATGCTAAGGTCTCTGCTGCCATCACAATGTATCAGACAAAATTGAAGATGGCCCAGGAAGCTCAAGATCCTAACTTTGATAAAAGCAGTTGGGATGTTGAGGGCTGGAAAGAAAGGTTGGCTGATCTCGAGGATGATGAGGAGGAGACTACTGAGGTCTTGGTGATTGAGGCAAGTGGCAGTGGAAAGGATCTGATGAAGGATACTGCAGCTGGTGGGGATGATGATGCAGCGAAGGCATAGGCTGCATGAATGGGCGATGAAGGACATTTCTAGACGTAGCCGGAGCCCATTTTTTAAGTTTGATAGTTTGTTTTGGTTATGGTGTTTTTTTTTTTGAACAATGATGGGTTGTACTTGAACAATAGGTTTTAGGATTAAGGATCATGTATGATCCTTTGGACAATAGGCAGGATTGCAATTGGTGGAGGGATCCTCTGTTTGGGGGATGAAGCCATTGTGATCCTGCCGCCTTTATATTCCTGCACTACTTTCGAACTTATTATCATGGACACCCTTTACCTACCCCAGCGGACGGGCCACGTTTTGCTGGTAGATGTTCGGGGTAGGTAATTTTGACAACCTTTTAAGGGGTATTACCTTGTTAATAAATAAAATCCTAACCTTTTATCGCTTATCTTGTGTTGTTATCCTTGTGTTTCTTTAATTTTCCTTTGTTTTGATGCATATTCATTGAATAAATAATTTTGAATAATTCAGATTGAAAATATTTAGAGCATGATCCACGATCAAATATCCTATAGTTAACGAATCCCAAAAAGCAATATATTTTAAGGATCACAAGTTTAGTTGTCAAACTTTAAGGGTTATTCAAATAAATAATGAATAGAATTAAAAATAGTTAAGGATCATACCTGAGGATCCAAGTTAGGATCCTAACCATAATAAGGATAACTGTAAGATAAACCTTAGAAAGAAGTAAGGATCAAGGATCCCTAGTTGCTTATCTTCAAGGACCTGAAATAGATCATAACTTGGGACTAAGCCAATATAAGATAAGAGTTAGCAACTGGGGACAAGCCCAAGGATAACTAGGGACAAGCCCAAGGATAACTGGGGACAAGCCCAAGGATAACTGGGGACAAGCCCAAGGATAACTGGGGATAAGCCCAAGGATCGTATGTAAACTGGAGTATGGCCCTAACTGGCGACTATCCAAACTTAGTGACATGAAAATGCCAAAACCTTAGCTAACGTGAAAACGTTAGAAACCTTAGGAACGGATGTATGGTACGTCTACCATTATACGTAGGATCCTAGGCATAGCCAGTACAATGGAATTATCAGCCCCTAAAACGAGTACTGGTCCCACTGCCTTGAACTATACCAGGATCATCGTGCGCTACAGGCGGAACTGGGGTCAAGCCCAAATAACTGGGGTCAAACCCAAGGAACGGATTGCTTCAGCGGATAACCAATGTTATGCTAAGGATACCTGAACTTTCAAAACTTAAACTCACGTGAGAGATGGATAAAGGATACATGATCCTTATCCTTATATGAGAAAATAAAGAAATGAAATAGTTCAAGTTTAGGATATTACCTAAGTAAGGATCACCGATACTTTGAGGATCCTTTAAGGATATCCCTATCGGGAGGATCATCTGTGTCATGAGGATCCTGCTCACATGAAATATTTCTTCAAGTGGACAGCATTCCAAGCTCTTGGTAGCAAATCACCTTCCATGGTTAGCAATCTATATGCCCCCTTTCCTGCTTCAGCTTCAATCAGATAAGGGCCTTCCCATTTTGGAGCCAATTTTCCATCAGCAGGATTGGTGGTATTCTGAAATGCTTTCCTTAATACCATATCTCCAACTTGAAACCTCCTGATCCTGACATTTTTGTTGTAAGCACCAGCCATTCTTTGCTGATAACTGGCCATCCTTATCCTAGCCATATCCCTTATTTCTTCAATAGTATCCAGGTCTTGAGCCAAGTTCTCATCATTCTCCTCAGGATCACGGGTACTTGTTCTTGCAGTTGGAACCACCATTTCTGTTGGGATCACTGATTCTGCCCCAAATACCAAAGAGAATGGCGTTTGACCAGTAGCATTCTTAGGGGTTGTCCTATCAGCCCAAAGCACATAGGGTAGTTCTTCTGCCCATTTCCCTTTCTTGGATCCAAGCTTCTTCTTCAAATTGTTGATGATGATCTTGTTGGATGATTCTGCCTGACCATTAGCTTGTGGGTGGACTGGTGTTGATGTTATCATCTTAATCCCCCAGCTGTCACAAAAGTTAGTGGTTCTGCCCCCAATAAATTGGGAACCATTATCACATATAATTTCAGAAGGAATTCCAAATCTAGTTATAATATTTCTTTTAATGAAGGATATAACTTCCTTTTCTCTGACTTGGGCAAAAGCTTCAGCCTCTATCCACTTGGAGAAGTAATCAGTCATAGCTAGCATGAATACTTTTCCACCGGGTGCCTTAGGGAGCTTACCAACTATATCCATACCCCATCTCATAAATGGCCAAGAGGAGGATATAGGATGCAATAATTCAGCTGGTTGATGAAGGATATTGCTGTGTCTCTGACAAGGATCACATCTTTTAGCATACTCCACAGCATCTCTCTTCATAGTTGGCCAGTAGTATCCTGTCCTCAGGATCCTTGAGAATAATGCCCTGCCCCCAGTGTGGTTTCCACAGTCTCCTTCATGGAAGTCTTTTAAAACTTCTTGGATTTCAGGATCCTCAATGCATCTCAAGTATGGTCCTGCAAGAGATCGTCTATACAACATATTATTTAAAATTGTGAATTGAGATACCTTAGATTTGAAAGCCCTAGGGTTTTCTCCTGTAGGAATCTCTCCATGTTGTAAGTATCTCATAATTGGTGAGATCCATGATCCTGATCCTGAATGGGATTGAGTATCCTCACAAGGGATAATTGCAGAATCATTTCCTATCTCCATAGCCGCATGATCCTCGATAGCCGGGGCCAGGATATGGATAATAGGGATCTTGATATCCTCCGGGATCTTCAAGGATGATCCTAAGTTAGCCAATGCATCAGCTTCTGTATTTTCTTCCCTTGGTACCTGCGTCAAACTAAAGAAAACAAAAGAGAGTGCCAAACTTTTGACTATCTCTAAATATTTGGTTAGCTTTTCACCTTTAACAGCGTAGGATCCATTAAAGTGGTTTGTGATTAACAATGAATCTACATGTACCTCAAGATACCTGATCCCCATATGCTTTGCAATTTGCAAACCAGCAATTAAGGCTTCATATTCAGCCTCATTGTTAGTGGTTTGGAACTCACAAGCTATAGAATGGGGTATTATGTCCCCCTGTGGCGATTTTAGTAGTATTCCAAGCCCTGTGCCTTTGACATTTGAGGATCCATCAGTATAGAGTATCCAAGGATCCTTGGTCTCTTCTAGCTGCTGGACTTCTAACTCAGCTTCTTCTTGTAAATCACTACTGAAATCAGCCACAAAGTCAGCTAATGCTTGGGATTTGATGGCTGTCCTAGGCTCATATCTTATATCATATGCACTCAGCTTCACTGCCCATTTAGCCATCCTTCCTGACATCTCTGGCTTCCTGAGGACATTCTTAATTGGAAAATTAGTTTTAACAATGATAACATGAGTTTCAAAATAATGTCTTAACTTAGTAGATGCCATAATTAATGCAAGAATAAGCTTTTCAAGGTGTGAATACCTGGATTCGGCATCAAGTAAACTTTTACTCACATAATAGACAGGATGTTGTGTACCTTCATGATCCTTAACAAGGACCGCACTTACTGCTTTTGAGGATACTGCAAGATACAAGGATAGCACATCGCCTTTTTCTGGTTTCATCAAAGCCGGGGCTGAGGACAGGTAATCTTTGAGGGCTCTTAAAGCATTTTCATGCTTCTCGGTCCACTCAAATTTCTTGTTCTTCCTTAGGATATCATAGAATTCTTTGCACTTCTCTGAGGATTTGGATATAAATCTGTTCAAAGCTGCTATCCTGCCTGTTAGCCTTTGAATATCCTTAGCATTTGCCGGAGATTTGATGTTCACTATTGCTTTGATTTGTTCCGGGCTAGCTTCAATGCCTCTCTTCGTCACCATATATCCTAAGAATTTACCTGCTTTAACACCAAAGTGACATTTTGAAGGATTAAGTTTCATGTTATATTTGTCAAGGATATCGAACGCTTCCTCCAAGTCCCTTAGGTGATCCTCAGCTTTTATGGATTTTACCACCATATCATCTATGTAAACCTCCATAGTTTGTCCAATCTGATCCTTGAACATCATATTCACCAGCCTTTGATATGTTGCACCTGCATTTCTTAGTCCGAACGGCATAGCAATATAGCAGTATATACCAGTTGGAGTCATGAAGGCTGTATCCTCTTGGTCGGATGGTTCCATTTGGATTTGTTGGAATCCAGATGAAGCATCCATAAAAGTTAACAGTTCATGACCCGCAGTTGCATCCACCATGGAGTCAATGTGGGGTAATGGGAAAGGATCCTTGGGACATGCCTTATTTAAATCGGTAAAATCAACACATACCCTCCACTTTCCGTTTTTCTTTTGAACAACAACCACATTGGCCAACCATCTTGGATACTTGACCTCCCTAATCATACCTGCCCGGAGCAATTTCTCTACCTCTTCCTGGATAATGGCATTCCTTTCCGGTGCAAACTTTCTTCTCCTTTGATGGATTGGTTTGAAGGATCTGTCAATGCCGAGTTTGTGAGTGATTACATCTTTGGATATACCAGTCATGTCTTCGTGTTTCCATGCAAAGGTAGTCTTTCTCCTTTTGAGGAAGGATACGAGGTCTTCTTTCATTTCGCCAAGGATCCCTGATCCGATATAGATTTTGGATTCAGGATCATCAGGATCCATGATGATTTCTACCACATCCTGCTCTCTTGCCTCCAAGACATCCCTTGGAGGATACTTTGATTGCTATTGCTCCCTTGACTTCGAGGCTGGTTTCATCGATGAAGTGTAGCAATTCTTAGCCTCCTGCTGATCACTATCAATCTTCACTATTCCCCAAGGACTAGGGAGCTTCACACATTGATGGTAGGTAGATGGGACTGCTTTCATATCGTGTATCCAGGGCCTGCCAAGGATAACATTACAACAAGATAAACAGTCAATAACACAAAACTTTTGGTAAGAGTGTAGGCCTTCGATGTATATTGGGAGTTTAATGTCCCCTAGGGTATTCTTAGTTTCGCCACTAAATCCCACGAGCACGGAGGATCTTGGTATGATATCTGATTCAGGGATACCCATCTTCTTTAGAACATCAAGCTGGATAATGTTCACTGAACTTCCTCCGTCTATAAGGATCCTGTGGACAAAATGGTTAGATATGAAAAGAGTAATAACTAAACCATCGTGATGAGGATCCTCGATATCAACACGATCATCCTCATCAAAGGTTATGACTTTTCCTTCGGAGACACTTGATGTTCGAACTGGTCTTTCTCCATTATCCATTTTAGTTTCCTTTGCATGCCTTTTAGCAGCTGAGAAGGATGTGCCACAAATGTCTGATCCTCCATAAATGAAGCTTATCACTTGTGCATCTGCTGGAGGGGCTGGAGCCTTCTCAGGGATCCTTTCAGGATCCTGAGTCTTTGACTTTTTTCTTCCCAACAATTCCTTTAGATGCCCCTTGCTCAACAAGTATCCAATTTCCTTTCTTAGTGCAATGCATTCTTCTGTGAGATGCCCAAAGTCTTCATGGTATGCACACCACTTTGATTTATCCTTAGTTGCAGCTTGCCTATCATTTTTTCTCGGCCATCTAGCTTTATCACCTAGGTTCTGCATTGCAAGGATTAGTTCATTGTTATCAACACAAAAACAATATTCAGAAATTGGAGGATAATCCTCATCATCCTCTTCTTGATCAACAGAGTGCACGTTCTGGTTATCAGATCTGTTGTAGGATCTGAACTTGTTGTTCCTGAATGAGGATCCTTGCTTATCCTGCTTTGAGGATCCTGCTAACCTCTCCTGGATCCTCTTGTCGTCCTCTAGCTGAACGAATCTAAGTGCTCGGGTTCTTACCTCATCTAAGTTCCTGCATGGTGTCATAACAAGATCATCATAGAATGGCGAATCCCTAAGCAATCCCATTTTAAAGGCCTCAACAGCCGTGGCTATATCCAAGTTGGGAATGTCTAAGGATTCTTTACTAAATTTGGTAATGTAATCCCTTAATGATTCATTATGACCCTGGGTTATCCTATATAGATCACTAGTTAATCGTTCAAATTTTCTACTACAAGAAAACTGATTATTAAACAAGTTAACTAGATTAGCAAATGAGGTAATAGAATAGGGGGGAAGACTTAGCAGCCATTTGAGAGCTGATCCAGTAAGAGTGGATCCGAATCCCTTGCACAGGCATGCTTCCTTTAACCTTTCTGGAATTGGATTGATCTCCATCCTCTCCCTGTATTATGCTATGTGTTCTTCAGGATCCGTCGAACCATCATACAATTTCATTGTTGGCACATGGAACCTCTTGGGTATCTCAGCATCACAGATTGGTGGTGCAAAACGAGATATCTTGTGGCTCCCATCTGCAATCTCTGGGATAGGTTTGACCACTCCTGGAACACTTGATATCATATCCTTTAGCTTTTGCAATTCTCTGGCCATGGCATGATTGATACCTGGATCCTGCATAAGACTATGGTTAGTAGTATAAGAATTATTAAAAGTGTTACCTCCCATTGGATTCAGATTAGGAAGATTGGATGTTAATCCATATTGTTGAGGCTCTGGAATGATCGTGGGACCAGTAGAAGCATTGGTCTGCATTGGAATAAAATCTCCCTGATGGACATCTGAACTTCCTGTTTGCAAACTCCTCAAGGATCCTGGCATCTGGAAGGATCCCTGAAATTGGGACGATCCTGGAACAAAGGAGGATCCTTGAACCTGGGATGATCCTGGAACAAAGGAGGATCCTTGAACCTGGGATGAGCCTGGAACAAAGGAGGATCCTTGAACCTGGTGCATTCCTGAATATCCTCCTGAATTCGTGAGGGGTCCCATATGCTGAGGATAGGATCCCGCTGGCTGGAAATATGAACCTGATGCCTGGGTCACTGTTGTTGTTCCGTAGTGCACTCCTTTCAGTCCACCCACATATTGAATGTCTGGAGCCACTGATGGCTGAGAAGTAATCACCGGAGTATCAAAATTCAAGGATTTCGGCACCAGTGGGGAATGATCCTCTGCCGTTGTCTTCTGTTTCTTGAGATCTCCGATTTCTTTGAGAATCCTCTCATTGGTCTTATCATGTTGCCGTATCTGATCCTTCATCTGCAAAATCAAAGTAAACATGTCACTAGTAGTGGGAGTGTAAGAAGCAGAAGAAGTTGGAGGTTTTGAGAAAATGGGAGTTGGTTTCTTCGCAGCATTCTCAGCATTCTTCTGGGATCCAGAAGGTGGTGGAGGCAAAGGGGGAACGCCTTGTGAAGAAGTGAACGAGGGCATCAAATTTGAAGCATTCTTCGCTGAGGAAGTCATTTGTTTGGTTGTAGTGAACCGAAATGAGCACAGAAATGCGAATTTTTTCTAAGGACGAAGCACCAATTGCCCCACGGTGGGCGCCAAACTGTTTTGGTCAAAAAATCTGTTGAGGATATTGCAACCAAACTCTTTGTTACGGGGTATGATGCTAATAATGTAGAACAATAACAAGGATCACTTCAGTGTAAATTGCACAAATGACACAAGGATTTATACGGGGAAAAAGCCCTTGATCAAGAGTTGATCTCCGGCACAAAAAACCCCGGGTGATGGAAACTACCGATCACCAAGCTCAAATAAATGAATAAATGTTTACAACTTCGGATAGTAACGAGCTAGGTACAAGGATCACTATCGTGAAATGTGTGAAAGTGAGTGAAAACGAATGAATGTTCGTCGAGAGCTTCAAGTATGCGAGTGTATGAGAGTGTGTATGACTGAAAATGACTAAGTGTATGAGAGTGTGTATGACTGAAAATGACTAAGTGTTTTTCTACTAGCTCGTTACCCCTTTTAAATTAGAAATTAACTACTAAAACTAACTATCCGACTTTTGTGCCAAGCTCCCACGTTCTCCACAACGTCCATTTTTGGCCAAGCACGTGCGGGATAGTCTGGGAATATTCTCCAGGAATGTCGCCAAGACTAAGTCCGAGTTGAACTTCCTGCAAAACATTCACGAATTTAAAGTAGACAACCGTTAGTACTGGGATCCTTATAGTGATCCATGATCCTGATCCTGCAACACTTATGAGGATCACTACTTCAGACAGAGTTGAGGATCACTAAATCCAACAGCAAATAAGGATCACTGGTAATTTAGAAATCCACCCCTAACATGGCCCATTAATGATAAGCCCAAAAAAAACCCAATGTAAAAGAGATGGAGTTAAACGCTGTTGACTGTTGTTGGAATTGGGAGGGCACCGGTCAAAAAAAAAATAAACAAACTGCTTGCTGCTGCTAACTGGAGACGAGAACAGAAGAAACAAAAGAGAAGAAAACGCAGGTGCGGGCGTGCGGCTAATCGATTAATCAACTTCAACTCTTCGATTAATCGACTTCAACCCGATTTTTTGCCCTAAACTTGTTGAAATTAGGGATTTAGGGGTGAAATTAGGCTGTAACCATGCTAGATATTAGAGTTCGATGCTAGATATTAGAAAAAGAAAATGCCTTGTTGATGGTTAATTACATAAAAGGATGACGATCATTTAACTTGTGTTGTTTCTTGTTAGATTACGCTATGGGGAAGAATAAAATCACAACTTCAAGAATGAAGAACAAGTTGATGGAAACAATGAGATTAAACGTCAAAAAGCTTCAACAAGCGAACCGGTTAATGAACCGAATAATGAACCGGTTAATGAACCGAATAATGAACCGGTTAATGAAGCGAATAATGAACCGGAGATTGCTGAGAACTTTGATTCGGAGTCCATAATTGAAGAATTCAAAAATCTTAAAGGAAGACGAGCAGAACTATAATTCTTCATCCAGGAGAACCGGCCACCGGGTACCCACCTTCCTCTTCTTTTTAATGTTTTCGTGTCTTTGTTCAATTGTTTGTTAAACAATGTTTACGTTTTAATGTTTGAGAACGTGTTGTATTTGATATTAATGTTTGACCCGATACGACCCGAATCGAATCACCCGATCCGACCCAAATTGTTTGTTAAATAGAATTTTTTTTTAGGTCCGGTACCTTCCGCCCCCCCCCCCCCGAACTTTTTTTTTCAAGCTTCGCCACTGTTCATCACTACACTTGTTATCATAGACAACAAGGAGAGTCATGAACATACAATAAAGAAAGAAATAACTACAACTAATCTAAGAAAAACATCAAGTTATGTGTGGATTTTCACATAGGATAGCCCAAGCTAACCTTATAATCACACAAACTACAAGCTTTAAGCTTGTACACCACTTGTGGATTAAAACCCTAATCAAAACAGAATGTTTATGAGGTTTAAACCTCTGATTTTACATGTCACAACCTTGTTTTTAAGCCCAACTAACCATAGATGTGATTATGAGCATAAGGACATAGGAATGTGTATGAGAAACCTCAAGTTTAAGTAGTGATGTGTGCAAAATGCAACATATAAATTACATCAAATGTGGCATAAAACTAACCCTTTTTTAGTACTAATGTTGGAAAAAGTGTGTTTTTGTCTTCCTTTTGTATTTTCAGGGTTAAAAGAACTTAAATGAACAAAAGAAGCAAAAATGCAGCTAAAACTAACAATAATACAAGAAAAGGAATAAACGTGGCATGCCGACCCCTCGACAGCATCTCCCCAAGCAAGAACAGAATGCTGAACACGCCCCGGGCTCACTGTGCACGGGGGCGTGCCCAAGAGTCTGCAGAAAAGACAAAGTTGTAGAAGCTTCTATCACCCAACACGGGGGCGTGCCCAGTGGACACGGGGCCGTGGTCAACGCTAAGATTCGCAGAATCTAGGCAAATCATGATAGCACAGATACGCTTCTGCACACGGGGTCGTGCCCAACGGACACGGGGGCGTGGTCAACTAATGCAAACAAACTGCAATTAATGAAGAAAGAGAAGATGGGTGGACACGGGGCCGTGTCTGGGCTTCTGTGCAGGCTATAAATAGGGGTGCTTGGCTCACTTGCAACTCATCCCTTGGCAAACCACCTCTCTTGTCATACCCCAACCGATGGCAGAAACATCGGGATGAGACGAAGTGTGTAGATTGCCCGAGACTTCATAACGCTTATTCGTGTCAAATATTTAATGTTTACATTTTACATGGTTTGATCTAGAATATAACAAATTTAAATTAAATAATGCACAATAAGTATTCAAATAATTATATTTCGTTTCATTAATAAAGATTTATTACAAGTATTAGAACCAGAATACAACAGGATTGAAAGTAAATTACAATACAACGAGCAATAAAGTTTAAATACGTTTCTAGGCAATCCTACTGGATTCATCTGTCACAATCCTGCAACATGTATTAAAAGCATGGATCAGTACAAAAGCACTGGCGAGCATACAAGTTTGAATATAAATATACGTATAAAAGTTTGTCTCAAATCCACATAGCATTTATTATTCACGTCGAAACGAGCATACATAAACAGCTTAAACATAGCAAATAGAATGAAGTTATGAATTTTAAACTAGCATGCATGAACAGCCTAAGCATAACAATATCATGGGAAAGCAAATTGAAACTAACAAGCATAAACAACCTAAGCATAACAATCAACGTGTTCAATGGTTTGAGTATTTAATTATAATCGATTTCGTAAAGTGAATTTTGTATACATGTTGCACCCAAAAGTGCTTTAAATCGTAAAAAAAGGTCGAGTGTGCTCACTGTTTTGCAGAGCTTCCTTTGGTAATTCCGTGAAGAGTTGAAGGTTGAACAATGGAACTACGAGGTCACCTCGCATGTCAAACGAAGGTTACAGAAGTGTTGTTAAAAATTAAATATATACTTATATTATTTCTATAAAAAAATACAAGATTCCGATAGTTCTCGTTTTATAATTTTAACGAATTTCGTTAACGGATTTTTTTACGAAAAACGGGCAGAGTTTCCTCTGTTTTTTGGACTACTCCGACAATCAAAGTGTCGATTAAATGTTGTCAAAACTCAACAAGTAAACAACAATGTATACTAAATTCATGTCAAATATAATTAAACGTAAGTGTATCAGTTCGAGCTAGATTAGTATAAAAATATATAAACAAATACTATAAAAATAATCGTGCCTTAAATGTTATACCCAGTCTCGTGAGTAACCCGCATAACCGACAGTTAACCGGGTTTGACTGACCTTGACCAGTTTTGACTGAACTCGAGCCGAGACCTAAAACAGAACCGGCGTGAACCCAAGTTGAACCAAGCCGCCACCACTGCCGTAACGAACCTTAACCGAGATAAACCAAACCTGGTGTTGACCATGTTAACCGGACTTGACCGGGACTAGAACCGATAACAATGTCGGAAGAACCGGAGCCAAAAATCAAACAACCGGAACTATAATCTGAACCAGACCGGAACAAAACAACCTCGAACCGGAAAACCTTCGCCGCAGCCGCCGGTTGTCGGAGAAACGGAAAAGAACGGAACCGCAGTGTATTCGGAGCCAAACCACTGCCGGTGCTGGAGTCGGAAGTTCGGTAATCCGAACAACTCAACCAAATCCAAACTGGGAATACAAAACGGAGATTAAACCGGAACCAAAGCTCGAACCCGCTAAAACAAGACTCGAAGCCGGTGCTGGCGCTGAACAAACCGGAACCAAAGTGTTGATCGGAACCCAACCGGAACCTTAACCCGATCCGAACCCAACTGAACCTAACCGGACGCCCCGCCACTGTCGCAGCTGGAGTCACCGACGCCGATTTTCGATCTCGTTCTTGGTGTGCCGTCGTCTGAAGTCACCGGTCACCACCGGTTAAATCGGTGGTCCTTGTCTAAGAAGAACGAGGGAGAAAGGTGATGAGGGTGCGGCCGGAGAAGAAGGAGTGGCCGGTGGGGAGGTCGCCGGACTGACGCCGGAGAAGACGGCCGGAAACTCCGGTCGCCGGGTCTGAACGAGAGAGAGAGACCGAGAGTGAAAGGTGGGGGGGGGGGGCTAGGGTTTGGTTATGAAGAGGGTGAGGGTATTTATAGGTAGGTTAATTGGTTTGGACCCAATGCCTGTTTCTTGTGTTTTGCGCAACCAGATATGGTACTGGAACCCGTTTTCGAACCCGAACGTCGTGTATTGTCGGAAAATATTGTTTCAGGTTCAAAAACGTATAAAATGGTATCGATAGACGGTATTTGTCGCGTACGTTCGTTGTTTCGTTAATTAACGCGTGAGTTGTGTCGGTGGTCGTTTCAAATTTGTTTTTCGATCAGTTTTCAACTGAAAATATTAAAATAGGGGAACGACACGTATTTTCCTAAAATATGAAAATACGGGAAAATACGGGGCGTTACAGTCTCCCCTACTTTAGGAAATTTCGTCCCGAAATTTATTCAAGAGGAAGACTTTAGAAAATTGGCATTTTGTAGTACGCGTGGGTATAGACGAGGAATGGGTTGGTGAATGATTAAAGTTTGTATATAATTACAGCAGGGGTACACCGAATTTCTCATGGCACGTTTTCACGAAAGTTTGGTAATATAGTAGGAACACTTATATATAGGAAGTACCATCGGCGTATCCATCGTGTTCATACTATATTACGTTCGTTTCGCTAATCGATGCCATGTTACGTCCCGTTTCGCAAACAGGGTTTATTAACGTATGATAGCGTATAGTAATTTAAGTATGTAAGCATGATTGGTATTTATGTATGAGAGAGGTCATAAGGTCTAAGTATATGTATGAGTATGATTAAATTATTTGAATAGTCCACATGAGATATTTTAGTTAACTAGATTAACGCATTACTGGCATGTGATCTCACTGGTCAAATCATCGTGTCCGCAAGTATGTATGTATGTATGTATGTATGTATGTATGTATGTATGTATGTATGTATGTATGTATGTATGTATGTATGTATGTATGTATGTATGTATGTATGTATGTATGTATGTATGTATGTATGTATGAATGAATGAATGACTTAAGATGACCGCAAGTCCATGCGGCGGGCGTTACTCCTATAGCGCTACACAAGCGCTATATATGTTAAGGTGCGGCTTGATCAGAGTTAATGACAAAATGTCAACCCAACGTTTAACGCAAGCGCCATCTAATCATGGCACATGTCATCATTTCGTTGCCCTGAAAAGATCCGTAATGTATAAAGCGTCATCTAATCATAGCACATGTCATCATTTCGTTGCTATGAAAAGATCCGTAATGTATAAAGCGTCATCTAATCATAGCACATGTCATCATTTCGTTGCTATGAAAAGATCCGTAATGTATGAATGAATGTCTTGACATTACCACAAATCAATGCGGTTGTGCGCTACTCCTATAGTGCTTCACAAGCACTACATATGTCAAGGTGTGGCTTCATCCGTAGTTAATGACCAGTTCATCACATAAAGAATGTCCAGTAATCCTGAATCAAGTATAGCGTATTAGTAGGCGTGTATTAATTTATTGTGTAAAACGATGATTAGGTAACAAGTATCAAATCGCATAAAAGTTAAGTTAATATAAAAGAGAGGCTTGATAAGTATTGGAGTGCTTCGGGTTTAGAAACTTTGACTAATCCAAAGTGAATCGCAAGTCCTTCCGAATTAGGGAGACATGCTTTGGCCTAATAGGTATAATACTCTCGTCGCCAGGCGATTAACGGTATTTTACCCTTCCAGTTAGTACATGTCCCTAATTTGATCGAAAATACGAAACTTTGGTGAGATTGAAAATCGTAGAGCGGGACCAGTCATCAAGGTGTGGATATCAATCCTAGCTTGACGATTTCGTCCCCGAAATGTGGTTTATTGAACGAACAAGATAAAATCTCGAGTCGTCAATAAGGATCCACTAGAATATGAAATGGAAAATTCCCATCAAGATATGGATATCACTCCTGACTTGATGGTGAAATTTCGTGCAAAACAACATGTAAGGTGGATTGAAATTCGTCACCAAAGGCGGGAATCACCCCTATCTAGTGAGTCGTTTCGATTGTGGAATATGAGTATCTTCAAGTATGTATCGTGTGAAATGTCTTAGAAAAGACGCATCGTTTATTTAGACAAAAGGAGAGGTAGAAGCAAATAGGAAGAACTACATATCAAGCAAGAATTTGGAATGGTCAAGTTTTGGTACTTAGACTATAGACTAGGTCGAACATGGCAATTCTACCTAATTCCCTATAGTTTTGACTCTGATACCAATCTGTCACACCCCAACCGATGGCGGAAACATCGGGATGAGACGAAGTGTGTAGATTGCTCGAGACGTCATAATGCTTATTAGTGTCAAATATTTAATGTTTACATTTTACATGGTTTGATCTAGAATATAACAAATTTAAATTTAATAATGCACAATAAGTATTCAAATAATTATATTTCGTTTCATTAATAAAGATTTATTACAAGTATTAGAACCAGAATACAATAGGATTGAAAGTAAATTACAATACAACGAGCAATAAAGTTTAAATGCGTTTCTAGGCAATCCTACTGGATTCATCTGTCACAATCCTACAACATGTATTAAAAGCATGGATCAGTACAAAAGCACTGGCGAGCATACAAGTTTGAATATAAATATACGTATAAAAGTTTGTCTCAAATCCACATAGCATTTATTATTCACGTCGAAACGAGCATACATAAACAGCTTAAACATAGCAAATAGAATGAAGTTATGAATTTTAAACTAGCATGCATGAACAGCCTAAGCATAACAATATCATGGGAAAGAAAATTGAAACTAACAAGCATAAACAACTTAAGCATAACAATTAGCGTGTTCAATGGTTTGAGTATTTAATTATAATCGATTTCGTAAAGTGAATTTCGTATACATGTTGCACCCAAAAGTGCTTTAAATCGTAAAAAAAAGGTCGAGTATGCTCACTGTTTTGCAAAGCTTCCTTTGGTAATTCCGTGAAGAGTTGAAGGTTGAACAATGGAACTCCGAGGTCACCTCGCATGTCAAACGAAGGTAACAGAAGTGTTGTTAAAAATTAAATATATACTTATATTATTTCTATAAAAAAATACAAGATTCCGATAGTTCTCGTTTTATAATTTTAACGAATTTCATTAACGGATTTTTTTACGAAAAACGGGCAGAGTTTCCTCTGTTTTTTGGACTACTCCGACAATCAAAGTGTCGATTAAATGTTGTCAAAACTCAACAAGTAAACAACAATATATACTAAATTCATGTCAAATATAATTAAACGTAAGTGTATCGGTTCGAGCTAGATTAGTATAAAAATATATAAACAAAACACTATAAAAATAATCGTGCCTTAAATGTTATACCCAGTCTCGTGAGTAACCCGCTTAACCGACAGTTAACCGGGTTTGACTGACCTTAACCAGTTTTGACCGAACTCGAGCCGAGACCTAAAACAGAACCGGCGTGAACCCGAGTTGAACCAAGCCGCCACCACTGCCGTAACGAACCTTAACCGAGATAAACCGAACCTGGTGTTGACCATGTTAACCGGACTTGACCGGGACTCGAACCGATAACGATCTCGGAAGAACCGGAGCCAAAAATCAAACAACCGGAACTGTAATCTGAACCAGACCGGAACAAAACAACCTCGAACCGGAAAACCTTCGCCGCAGCCGCCGGTTGTCGAAGAAACGGAAAAGAACGGAACCGCACTGTATTCGGAGCCAAACCACTGCCGGTGCTGGTGTCGGAAGTTCGGTAATCCGAACAACTCAACCAAATCCAAACCGGGAATACAAAACGGAGATTAAACCGGAACCAAAGCTCGAACCCGCTGAAACAAGACTCGAAGCCGGTGCTGGCGCTGAACAAACCGGAACCAAAGTGTTGATAGGAACCTTAACCCGATCCGAACCCAACTGAACCTAACCGGACGCCACCGCCACTGTCGCAGCTGGAGTCACCGCCGCCGATTTTCGATATCGTTCTTGGTGTGACGTCATCTAAAGTCACCGATCACCACCGGTTAAATCGGTGGTCCTTGTCTGAGAAGAACGAGGGAGAAAGGTGATGAGGGTGCGACCGGAGAAGAAGGAGTGGCCGGTGGGGAGGTCGCCGGACTGACGCCGGAGAAGACGGCCGGAAACTCTGGTCGTCGGGTCTGAGCGAGAGAGAGACCGAGAGTGAAAGGGGGGGCTAGGGTTTGGTTATGAAGAGGGTGAGGGTATTTATAGGTAGGTTAATAGGTTTGGACCCAATGCCTGTTTCTTGTGTTTTGCGCAACCAGATATGGTACTGGAACCCGTTTTCGATCCCGAACTTCGTGTATTGTCGGAAAATATTGTTTCAGGTTCAAAAACGTATAAAATGGTATCGATAGACGATATTTGTCGCGTACGTTCGTTGTTTCGTTAATTAACGCGTGAGTTGTGTCGGTGGTCGTTTCAAATTTGTTTTTCGATCAATTTTCAACTGAAAATATTAAAATAGGGGAACGACACGTATTTTCCTAAAATATGAAAATACGGGAAAATACGGGGCATTACAGTCTCCCCTACTTTAGGAAATTTCGTCCCGAAATTTATTCAAGATGAAGACTTTAGAAAATTGGCATTTCGTAGTACGCGTGGGTATAGAAGAGGAATGGGTTGGTGAATGATTAAAGTTTGTATATAATTACAGCAGGGAAACACCGAATTCCTCAAGGCACGTTTTCACGAAAGTTTGGTAATATAGTAGGAACACTTATATATAGGAAGTACCATCGGTGTATCCTTCGTGTTCATACTATATTATGTTCGTTTCGCTAATCGATGCCATGTTACGTCCCGTGGCGCAAACAGGGTTTATTAACGTATGATAGCGTATAGTAATTTAAGTATGTAAGCATGATTGGTATTTAAGTATGAGAGAGGTCATAAGGTGTAAGTATATGTATGAGTATGATTAAATTATTTGAATAGTCCACATGAGATATTTTAGTTAACTAGATTAACGCATTACTGGCATGTGATCTCACTGGTCAAACCATCGTGTCCGCAAGTATGTATGTATGTATGAATGACTTAACATGACCGCAAGTCCATGCGGCGGGCGTTACTCCTATAGCGCTACACAAGCGCTATATATGTTAAGGTGCGGCTTGATCAAAGTTAATGACAAAATGTCAACCTAACGTTTAACGCAAGCGCCATCTAATCATGGCACATGTCATCATTTCGTTGCCCTGAAAAGATTCGTAATGTATATAGCGTCATCTAATCATAGCACATGTCATCATTTCGTTGCTATGAAAAGATCCGTAATGTATAAAGCGTCATCTAATCATAACACATATCATCATTTTGTTGCTATGAAAAGATCCGTAATGTATGAATGAATGTCTTGACATTACCACAAATCAATGCGGTGGTGCGCTACTCCTATAGTGCTTCACAAGCACTACATATGTCAAGGTGTGGCTTCATCCGAAGTTAATGACCAGTTTATCACATAAAGAATGTCCAGTAATCCCGAATCAAGTATAACGTATTAGTAGGCGTGTATTAATTTATTGTGTAAAACGATGATTAGGTAACAAGTATCAAATCGCATAAAAGTTAAGTTAATATAAAAGAGAGGCTTGATAAGTATTGGAGTGCTTCGGGTTTAGAAACTTCGACTAATCCAAAGTGAATCGCAAGTCCTTCCGAATTAGGGAGACATGCTTTGGCCTAATAGGTATAATACTCTCGTCGCCAGGCGATTAACGGTATTTTACCCTTCCAGTTAGTACATGTCCCTAATTTGATCGAAAATACGAAACTTTGGCGAGATTGAAAATCGTAGAGCGGGACCAGTCATCAAGGTGTGGATATCAATCCTAGCTTGACGATTTCGTCCCCGAAATGTGGTTTATTGAACGAACAAGATAAAATCTCGAGTCGTCAATAAGGATCCACTAGAATATGAAATGGAAAATTCCCATCAAGATATGGATATCACTCCTGACTTGATGGTGAAATTTCGTGCAAAACAACATGTAAGGTGGATTGAAATTCGTCACCAAAGGCGGGAATCACCCCTATTCTAGTGAGTCGTTTCGATTATGGAATATGAGTATCTTCAAGTATGTATTGTGTGAAATGTCTTAGAAAAGACGCATCGTTTATTTAGACAAAAGGAGAGGTAGAAGCAAATAGGAAGAACTACATATCAAGCAAGAATTTGGAATGGTCGAGTTTTGGTACTTAGACTATAGACTAGGTCGAACATGGCAATTCTACCTAATTCCCTATAGTTATGGCTCTGATACCAATCTGTCACACCCCAACCGATGGCGGAAACATCGGGATGAGACGAAGTGTGTAGATTGCTCGAGACTTCATAACGCTTATTCGTGTCAAATATTTAATGTTTACATTTTACATGGTTTGATCTAGAATATAACAAATTTAAATTAAATAATGCACAATAAGTATTCAAATAATTATATTTCGTTTCATTAATAAAGATTTATTACAAGTATTAGAACCAGAATACAACAGGATTGAAAGTAAATTACAATACAACGAGCAATAAAGTTTAAATGCGTTTCTAGGCAATCCTACTGGATTCATCTGTCACAATCCTGCAACATGTATTAAAAGCATGGATCAGTACAAAAGCACTGGCGAGCATACAAGTTTGAATATAAATATACGTATAAAAGTTTGTCTCAAATCCTCATAGCATTTATTATTCACGTCGAAACGAGCATACATAAACAGCTTAAACATAGCAAATAGAATGAAGTTATGAATTTTAAACTAGCATGCATGAACAGCCTAAGCATAACAATATCATGGGAAAGCAAATTGAAACTAACAAGCATAAACAACCTAAGCATAACAATCAACGTGTTCAATGGTTTGAGTATTTAATTATAATCGATTTCGTAAAGTGAATTTTGTATACATGTTGCACCCAAAAGTGCTTTAAATCGTAAAAAAAGGTCGAGTATGCTCACTGTTTTGCATAGCTTCCTTTGGTAATTCCGTGAAGAGTTGAAGGTTGAACAATGGAACTCCGAGGTCACCTCGCATGTCAAACGAAGGTTACAGAAGTGTTGTTAAAAATTAAATATATACTTATATTATTTCTATAAAAAAAATACAAGATTCCGATAGTTCTCGTTTTATAATTTTAACGAATTTCGTTAACGGATTTTTTACGAAAAACGGGCAGAGTTTCCTCTGTTTTTTGGACTACTCCGACAATCAAAGTGTCGATTATATGTTGTCAAAACTCAACAAGTAAACAACAATATATACTAAATTCATGTCAAATATAATTAAACGTAAGTGTATCGGTTCGAGCTAGATTAGTATAAAAATATATAAACAAAACACTATAAAAATAATAGTGCCTTAAATGTTATACCCAGTCTCGTGAGTAACCCGCTTAACCGACAGTTAACCGGGTTTGACTGACCTTGACCAGTTTTGACCGAACTCGAGCCGAGACCTAAATCAGAACCGGCGTGAACCCGAGTTGAACCAAGCTGCCACCACTGCCGTAGCGAACCTTAACCGAGATAAACCGAACTTGGTGTTGACCATGTTAACCGGACTTGACCGGGACTCGAACCGATAACGATGTCGGAAGAACCGGAGCCAAAAATCAAACAACCGGAACTGTAATCTGAACCAGACCGGAACAAAACAACCTCGAACCGGAAAACCTTCGCCGCAGCCGCCGATTGTCGGAGAAACGGAAAAGAACGGAACCGCACTATATTCGGAGCCAAACCACTGCCGGTGCTGGTGTCGGAAGTTAGGTAATCCGAACAACTCAACCAAATCCAAACCGGGAATACAAAACGTAGATTAAACCGGAACCAAAGCTCGAACCCGCTGAAACAAGACTCGAAGCCGGTGCCGGCGCTGAACAAACCGGAACCAAAGTGTTGATCGGAACCCAACCGGAACGTAAATCCAACCGGAACCTTAACCCGATCCGAACCCAACTGAACCTAACCGGACGCCACCGCCACTGTCGCAGCTGGAGTTACTGCCGCCGATTTCCGATCTCGTTCTTGGTGTGCCGTCGTCTGAAGTCACCGGTCACCACTGGTTAAATCGGTGGTCCTTCTCTGAGAAGAACGAGGGAGAGAGGTGATGAGGGTGCGACCGGAGAAGAAGGAGTGGCCGGTGGGGAGGTCGTCGGGTCTGAGCGAGAGAGAGAGACCGAGAGTGTAAGGGGGGGCTAGGGTTTGGTTATAAGAGGGTGAGGGTATTTATAGGTAGGTTAATAGGTTTGGACCCAATGCCTGTTTCTTGTGTTTTGCGCAACCAGATATGGTACTGGAACCCGTTTTCAAACCCGGACGTCGTGTATTGTCAGAAAATATTGTTTCAGGTTCAAAAACGTATAAAAGGGTATCGATAGACGATATTTGTCGCGTACGTTCGTTGTTTCGTTAATTAACGCGTGAGTTGTGTCGGTGGTCGTTTCAAATTTATTTTTCGATCAGTTTTCAACTGAAAAAATTAAAATAGGGGAACGACACGTATTTTCCTAAAATATGAAAATACGGGACGTTACATCTCTCACACTTCACCCACCCACCACCACCATCACAACCCACATCCACCACCATCATCCATCATCCATCATAGAGTGTGTGAGTAGTCTCGGGATCCAAGATTGATCGTAAGAGTTATTGACAATCAAAGGCCATGTTTACCTAAGTCTCTTACATCACTTCGTGAAGACAAGCATTTAGTGTAATACTTTTTACTTTTAATCTTTTCACACTTTTTATTTGGTTATGTATTAATGACTTTAATAACTAGTTTCTTATGTTGAAGGTGAATCTTCCTTATCATTTGTCCGTGGTGTCTTGGCGTTATTTTACTGTCTATATAAAATAAAAGATTTACACCATTCATATCTCCACGGTCTATATGAAGATATGTTGGCTACCTGGTCGGGGGTTAAGGGAATGGTTTGGTAAGAGTCTTGCCTTGTTCAGTGTATAGATCCTGCAAGGACCTGGGTCAAGTTTAGTAGGACCTCCTTCAATACCCACTGGTATTGGATGGCGGGGGTCCGAACTCCTTGACCCCCTCATATGTAAACTACTATTAAAACTTTAACCCGGCTATTTAGGATTGTATCACTGCTGACTCAAACTACTTAGCCGAGGGTAACGTCACCTTCAAAAGAGGGGCCTACCACATTATGCATTAATAACTTAATTAATTATCTTTCAATAATCCAACCCCTTAGGATTGTATCCTTGCTTACTCAAACTACTGGGTTGAGGGTAACGTCACCTTCAAAAGAGGGGTCTACTACTATAACTAAGATAATCTCTTAAAAAGTGCAAAAGTGCGAAAATAATCAAAGGTTACACTAAAGGCGAGTCGGATCCAAGTGATTCATCTTGTCTATCTGTTTTTTTTTTTAGCATTTTTAGTTTTTTTTTTCATGTTTAAACCTTTTTCTAAAATTTTGATTTGATTAGACGTTGAGGATAAACCGGTACTAAAAGCTCTTGTGTCCTTGGATGACCTCGGTATCTTACCAACGCTATACTACGCTCACGATGGGTGCACTTGCCCATATGTGTGTCTAGTGTTAGTAAAATATCGTGTTTTATAAATTTAAAACTTGACTAAAGTGTAAAAAGGACTAAAAATATACATAAATATATATACACACCGACACGCATCAGTAGTTTAACAAAGTTCAAATCAAAACAGATAGTTTATATCACTTTGGAGCCTGTTTTGGTGACGTTCCAAGCCTTGGTTTTCCATGAAAAACCTGTGGAAACATCCCTAAGGTTGTTCCAAGTGATTAGGAAGAAGAATCAAAGAAAAAGAATGAGGAATGAAGAAGTTATGCTCACTTAAGCAAGTTGATATGATTCTGATCTTGCTTCTGATCCAGCAGATTTGAGAGTGTTTTGAGTGAGTTGTAAAGTGAAAAATGTGTGGAAAACACTTGGGTTTTATAGGGAAGTGTTAGGGTAGAGTTTGGTGAGCATTTAAGACAAGAAACACAAGTTTAAACACAGAAAACACAAAAACCCGCCAATTACATGAGCTGCTCATGTTTCTGCGGATCAGGTCGCTCTCGCGAGCCGCGAGGCAACATGGAACCTCGAGTCGCGACCGGTGAGGGTTTGAGTTCGTGGAAAAAGTTTGATTTTAGTCATAAACACCCCCTATACTTCCATGTTTTGTTGTTTTAAGGTGTTTATTGGATTTTTTAAGTATAAGGAACATAAGTAAAGGTATATTATGTAATTTAATCATAAACTAAATATAAACCACATATAAACAAGTTTGTGTGTCGAGTTTAAGCATCGAATTTGCGTAAATAGAGTATAACAGTCACATGTTTGTAAGTTTAACGTGTTTAGCACAAATTGTAAATAAAGTGTCACATGATTAATTGATTTGAACGTATAAACATGTATAAAGCGTGTATAACATGAATGTAAGAAAAATATGAATTTCATTATGATTCAAGTCTTGGTTTTTACAACGAAAGAACTATCACAAGTATACAAAACTTTCAAAAATAGAATTACAAGCGAAGCTTTCTAATTATGGAAAGTACGAAATAGCAGGGTGTTATAGTCTCCAATCCTTTAGGAAATTTCGTCCCGAAAATTAGGAAGAAGTAACGAAAAGTTGTGGATACTTGGTCTTCATATCACTCTCGAGTTCCTAAGTAAATTCAGCGCCACATTTTCCTTCCCATCGAACCTTAACGATAGGAATTTGACTGCGCCTCAATTTCTTGACACCTCGGTCCATGATTTCGACGGTTCGATGGGAAGATCTCAGAGAGGAACTTGAAGTCCTTCTTCAGCTAGACACTTCTTGAGGTTCGAGACATGTAACGTTGGATGAACGTTGTTGAGTTCCTAAGGTAAATCGAGTCGATAAGTCACCTTGCCAATCCTCTCGGGTATCTTGAAAGGACCAACATAGCGAGGGGCAAGTTTTCCCTTTTTACCAAAATGAACTACTCCTTTCCAAGGAGGTACTTTGAGTAGTACATGATCATCAATGTTAAACTCCAAGGGTTTGCTTCTTTTGCCAGCATAGCTATTTTGTCGACTTCTAGCCTTGAGTAAGTTGTCACGGATTTAAAGAATCTTATCCGTTGTTTCTTGTATGTCCCTAAATTGGAAAGTCAAAATAAATTTTATTTAAGATAAGAAGTTGTGAAAAATAGAAAAAAATAACAAAGATAAATGTCTTCTGGATGTCATCATGGGTTATTATTAGGTTTGTTAACTCTTGTTATAGTGCAAAAGAAAAGAGTGAAAACTGGTTGAAATTTACTCTAAGTAGACCCCAAAATCCCTCAACATAAGCTAATCATACCCCACTTTAGCTTAAATCGTTAATAAAGTTATATTTTATGAAATCATAATATCGAGAACATATCATAAAGAGTAAATTACTTTTTAAGTCCTTGTATTTTAGTGGTTTTAATCATTTGAGTACAAAATTAAAATGTTTAACGTCTTGAGTCTCTAGACGTTTTTTTATAACTTTTTGAGTCCTTTTGAGTCCAACTTTTAACCTTGTGAGTCCAATTTTTTTAATAAAATTGGACTCAAAACGTTATAAAATGAACAAAATTGGACTCAAAACGTTATAAAATGAGCGATTAGAGACTCAAAGCGTTAAATTTTTTTTATTTTGGACTCAAGTGGTTAAAACGACTAAAACACAGGGACTCAAAACGTAATTTACTCTAACATAAACGTAAAGGTCTTATATGCAAATAATGGTATGATCGAGGACCCAAATGCAATTAACTCAAAGCCCACGTGACACACACCGGAAATATATTATTCTTCAATTCCTCGTAATTTCCGGTGACCCATATTAAAAACTCAAGTGTGTAACACGATTTGATAATTGGATATGCACATACATTATTATTTTATGTTTATTGTAGTTTAGGGTGGGGTTCGGCTACAAAGTCCATTTTTCCTACAAAGTGTACAAAGTCATAAAACACCACAATTTCAGCCATAAAACACACTCAAAACCCACAAATAAGAGAGTGAAGATCACTAAAACACAATATCCGAACCCTAACATTCTATAAAAACTTCAAACACATCATTGTAGAACTATGAATATAAAACACAACATGATAATCAACATAAAACACACTAATGTTAGTCATTCATTAATTAAAGCATTATCATCCAAAACACAACACAAAACCCACAAATATGACGTTTTAGTAATCTTCACTTTGTTATTTGTGGGTTTTAAGTGTGTTTTATGGCTGAAATTGTGGTGTTTTATAACTTTTTACACTTTGTAGGAAAAATAGACTTTGTAGCCAACTCCCACCCTGTAGTTTAATAATACTTTATTGTGACATCTGACTCTTAGCGTTTAGTTAACGATTTAATATAGTTGGAACAACCTTTATCATGTCTTTTTGTAACAACGGTAACTATTTGTTATTATTTTATATTAACAGATAATATGTAAGACATAAGTTTTATTAACTATCCATCATAATCTACTACGACAATTACTACCACTATTCTTAGTAAATAAATCCATAAAATCGTAAAAATGGTTAAAAAATATTCCCGTCAAAATCATCTAGAAACTCAACCAATTTTAAATTTTAATTTTAATCTCAAAGAAAATCATTTTGAGATCCACTTATTGTTGTTTTTTATTCTCTTTCAAACAGTCTATCACGTCTTGTCCCATCTTTGACTCTTTCTTTAGGGATTGGTGCTATCTGTCTAAAAAAACAAAGCATCGGAGAATCGTAGAGGATTCTAAAAAGCTCGTGTTCGGAGCTCGCTCGATTTAGTTCGGAAAAAACTCACTTGATGTGGTTTGGTTTCAAAGTGAGCCAAGCCGGCTCGACTTGTAACGAGCCGGATTGGCTCGGTTTGGCTCGCATACCGGCTCGGCTTAGCTCGGATTATTTATTTTTAATATATTTTATTTTTATGTAGATTATAATATATCACAAAAACTGATTATTATATACATGTGATTGGGAGTGTAATTTGATATCTATACCATATTTAAAGGTTGATTACCATTAACCTTGATTTTGGTATGTAATGTATTAGGTCAGCTTATTTTGAATATGTTCTTCCAAATTATTAAATAATATTTTAGATTACTGAATTTTGAGAGCCATGTATTAATTTTTCTTTTCAAAATCGAGCAAAACCAAGCCGAGCCGAACCAGCTCGGTTTATAATCGAGCCGAGCCCATGTTTTGCCTTAGCTCATACCCTTACAACTATATAGCCCGTATAACTCTATATGGACCATATAGGAGAATCTTGCAAAAAAAAATGTCAGAGAATGTTTTTCTCTCCATGTATACGAGTCGTACAACATTATACGACCCATATACAATGTTATACGACCTATATGGTGTTATAAGACAGGGCCAACTCTTGGGCTAGCCAATCCATGTCGTCAGCCGAGACCCAAATTTCCAAAGGGCCCGAAAGGTTATTATAATCTTTTATATATGTAGTAAATTATATATTTACTATGTGCATCCGTTTATTATTAAAAAATAATGTTGGTGGAGGGGTGGAAAAAACCATCTTAAGATAATGTAGAGGTCTCAAGTTCAAGGCTTGCTCCACCACCAAGGTCTTACTTTTTTATTTCTTTTTCCTTGACCACAATTTTGGACACAGTCTTTTATGTCACCCGGGGTGACCGATAGCGAAGTAGTACCATGAGGGAAGGGTGAAAGCCTAATATTTTTGAGAGTTCACAGAGACGGCCTTAGTATAAGACCCAAACCTCATATAACGTATACAACCCGCATAATGTTATACGGTGCATATAGAATGTTCTACGACCTATTTTTTTCTCCATCTATACCTGTCGTATAACATTATACAAGCCGTATTGCATTATACGACCCAAGATTTGTCATGTCAATTTATTCTATACGAGTCGTATAACCCTATACGACCCGTATAGAGGGTATAAAAATAAAATTTTAGAGTGTGACTTTGTTAACACCCTAAATCAAACCTTAATATTACTTCCAAACCCTACTTCTACAATCTAATTGTTAATTTGTTGTCTCATGTGGTAGCTTCATTTTCTATGTTATCATCGTGAACATTAATAAAAGACGATTTAATTACTATCATATTAGTGAGACGGGAAATGATAATTAGTATAAGGTGCCAATGATTCACCTCTTACATGGTCTCAATTAGGTTTCGTATTAACATGTCATACTCTTACATAGGGCTGTAAATGAACCGAACGAACATGAACAAGACCTTGTTCGTGTTCGTTTATTAAGAAATATAAGTGTTCGCGAACCGTTCACGAACACTTATCGAACGAGATTTTATGTTTGTGTTCGTTTGTTAAGGAAATTGAACTTTTTCGTGTTCGTTTGTATTTGTTTGTTAATTTTAGGCAACGAACGTTGAGGAACACAAATGAGCACAAACTAATGTTCATGAACACAAATGGAAACAAACGAACACTGACAATCATTCATGAACAGAATATATAATACACCGACACTTATTAGATATTTAATTTGTCGGAATTTTGAAGTATTTAAATAAATATAAAAACTAAAAACACTAACGTAGTATCGAACACAAACGAACACGTTACCAAACGTTCACGAACATAAACGAACAAACACGACCTTTGTTCATGTTTGTTCGTTTAACTAAACGAACGAAGTTTCTTGTTCGTGTTCGTTTGTTTAATAAACGAACGAACACAAACGAATTTCCCGCCGAACGGTTCACAAACTGTTTGCTGAACGTTTGGTTCGTTTGCAGCCCTACTCTTACATGATCTTAATTAGGTTTCATATTTACATGATCTTAATTATGGTGTCAACATGACCTCAACACCGTTTCTCTCTTATTTTATGTAGATGAAAATTATCTTACATATTCCTCAAATAGTCTACCTACCACATTATTTCCTTCGTATTGATTGAGCCCCTTTTCATCACTTATATTTAGGATGAAATACACAGGCTTTCTTAAAAATAAGAAATCGTATAAATGGTATCAAACAGACTTCGATTGACCTCATTCAAGTGACATTAGAACCGTCTTATCGAACTCTACGATGTGAGGTTTTAGGTTTTCACTTTTGGATTTATAGGTTGTAGATTTTAGAATTTTTGTTTATTGTCATTGTATCTGCTATTTATCATTGTGTCTTTTCTATATTTCTGTCATTGTGTCTTTTTTGTGACCTATTGTGTCTTTTTTTCTTCGACATTGTGTTATATTTTCAGTATTGTGTTATATTTTTCTAGACATTGTGTCATCTTGTGTCATCCATTATGTCTTTGTACATTTCTTATTTTTAGAAGCTTTTGTATAATAACTTAACCCTGCGTATGGTTATTACCACTAGTAAAAAGAAGGTCCATTTTGTCTAAAAGCAAATACGACGAATCATAAGTCATGGAGCACTTTGTTGGCTCCAAAGTTGGATTTATGGCGACTCTGATTAAGGTTTCCGCTCTTTATCACAATCTTTTTAGTGTCATATAGTACTTAACTTTCACACAACTAAACATCTCCCATGCAACACAACATTTATTTTGTACATACAAGATCCTCGAAAGCTGCATTTCAGCTCTCTCAAGCATATGATCATGGTTTGTAGCTACAACACGCGTGCACGCACACACACCTCATCTCACAACTAGTTTGATGTAAATTGGGAAGGGTGTCAAGATACACATTGATTGGCTTTCGGATAATGTGTGTATCTAGGAGATATCTCACTCCTCAAAACGTCAAGATGTAATTTTCATACTGAGTATTGATATTGAATATTACGTTAGATCTATTGTAGTAATTGAGTCATGTTGTCTCAAAATTTACTACTTGTGCTTCATTGTCACCTACTTCACACCACTATTGTGTATTGTGATACCATTATAGTCGTATATTGCTCAACCAACTTGGTGCAACATTAGCATATAAAGCTTATAAATTTTGTTATCCACTTTGTTTTGTGTAACGTTGTTATAGCCCAACTTTGAATCATCCATGTTCCACCCAACTCTCAAAGGGGGTGGCTAAATGCACCACTCTTCTTACTTTTCATACCCCCTTTCCATATAAAACATTTTAAATCTTTACAAATTCCACCCTTTAAACATTCAATACTCACATTTATATACTAAATATTCACAACCATTATTCGTAGATGTTTTTTAAGTTGAACATGCTAGATTTCTACAAAAGTGAAAACTAAGGTACAACAAATTAGATTAGATGACCTCGTTAACTTTTTAATAAAATCAATATTAAATATTACATGCTTAACGTGATTTATAGTTCATGTAAAGTAGTTCACGTAAATCAATATTAAAGATATTCATTTAAAAAACAAAGTTATTTTTACCTAGGCTACTAGGCTGTAAGTTGGAACATGTTGAATTTCAAATGCATTCTTTATGAATCAAAACTTTAATGTAGATAATCAAGAAAAATAGTTAAAAAATAGTGCACTTTTAAAAAAAATAATACACCTGTAATACTAATAATATCCATAAGTAACAAATGAAGTTTAACAAAAAAAAAATGCAATTAAATTTTAACCAACATATTGTACACTTCGGTCTGGATTAGTATTCATTAGCTCCCTATACCTATTTATGCGAGAACTCTATATAACTTCCCAATCCGCTGCAACGTCACTTCGGTTCATACTCCAAAGATTGTTGGGTAGAGGCATCGGATAGTCACCTTCTAATTTAATATGGATGACATATCAAGTTTCCTCCAAAATATGTTGATCGAATCCAACGGAATACACCGCTTTGTGTATAAAAATAAATCAATTTATTAATTTTTTTTCTTAACATTGGAACAGTGTGTGTGTGTGTGTATATATATATATATAAATCGACTTACCTTCTTTCAAATGCGTCGATACTACGCAAGCACATGGTAATCCACAACTCCTACGAACTTAACAACCGCAATTAGAAGAGGTTACCTTGAGCTCTTCCACTATTATATCGAGCGCCTCATGCGAAACAAAACCACGTAGTAGTTTCAAGATTGGTGAATTATGTTCATGCATTAGTGTATTTATAATTTTTTCGAAACTTGCTATAATTGACGTATATTGTGATTTCACAATTTGATCAATGCAACCAACAAACTTATCTAAGGTAGAATTAGCTGAATTCAAGTATACTTTTAGCTTTGAATGTTGGCTCTCAACTCTGTTGGTTGTCTGATTTCTAAAATGTAAACATTTATCAGTCCAAAAGGAGACGAACAGTTCTTTGTGATTGTTCAACCAAGTTTCTTCCAGGTAATGTAAAACACCAGTAAGATTATGATTAGAACGCTAACAAAACAACAACAACAACAATAATAATAAAAATAATAATACTAAATACCTGGATATTTAATCAACATTGATTGAAGTTGTTTGTAATTTTCCTTGAATGATTTCAGAGTCGGAGACTCAATTAGTGAACTCCACATACTAATAAAAGACTCCCACTTACGCTGCGACTTAAAATGTGACTTGCAATTCCTAAATATGCTTTGAGAAATGTGAAATCTACAAAGTAATCGTGTGGCATCCGGAAAAATCTGTTGACATGTATTCATGAGGGCGAACTCTCTGTCAGTAACTATAACGCGTGGTTGCATACAGTTATCTAGTAATGACTTTAAGCAATGTAATACCCACATGTAGATATCCTTTGTTTCTTTATGCATAAACGCAAAAGCTATAAAAAACGTCTTACTAGTAGAAGTTACACCAACAATTTCAAGAAAACGAATATTATACTTGTTTGTCTTATACGTGGCATCCATAAGCATCACATGTGGGAAAGCACACAATAAAGCTAACGATGTCTTATGAGTGAAAAATAACGATTCCAACTCATTTGAAATACTATTGATGGAAGTATAATAAGTATAACCATTTTCTTGTAAATGAGACATAACAACCTGCATTGGACTTTTTCCTTTATGGTTTATCTTTCGAATTTTATTGCGTGCATTGTATACGGTTTTAAGGGTAGAGACATTATCACCATTATGCTCCTTTATAATACCAAAAATATCCCGTGGTGCAACATGCTTCTTTGTCAACTCCGCTACTAATTGAAACTCATTACGTGACAATCGCTCTACGAATGCATGCCCCTCCATATGTTGTGCGAGCGGATGATTATGTTCATCTCGTATCACATATAACTTCCAAGAATCATTCTTTTTATATATGCTCCGATCAATTCAAATGGACAGTTAATTTTTTTCGTGCCAGTAGCTTTACTTCTACCTTTAACGGACCTATACACACCACCACGTTCACACCTTAGTACGACTCTACAATAACCATTTGGCTTTGTTCTTGATCTTTTAGTCATGATGACACAGCCAACATCACGTGCGGTGTTTTTAACCCATTCCATCATCTCTTCGCGAGATTTGAATGCCTAAACATAAACTAATATTAGAGTTGGGACATATGACTACAAACATTAGCAATACAAGCTTATAATCATAACTTCATCCTTTAAATAAAACTTATACCTGATCGGTAGAAAATACGGACATCTTTTTGTATAACTCTTGATGTCGAACTGTGATAAACCGTACAAACTAATATCATAGGCATATACTTGAAAGCAATTTCTAACATATGCATCAATATAGTACATAATATAATATATGAATTAATATGTAAATAAATGAAACAAGGTTTAAGAATCTCTTACATGTTGATTTTTTTATTCTTTACGTCTGATGTAACTTCCAACAATTGAGAAGTTAAATACTTTTTTTTCTGGTAGAATGCATAAGCCGCACAACTACGGCAAATACTATAAAATAATGGTTTCTTTGTAAATCAACTACAAACAACATCTACTGATCGATTTGTGATAAATAATTGATCTGGGCAATTAATTCTTAAAACGACTCAAACAAAAAAAAATTATATTGATGAGAAAGATGAATACATACCAAGAACGCTTAATCAATTAGAACTTTGATAAAAATCAAAGTTGAACTAAATTGTTATTCAAGGTCTCTCTTAATCAGGAACTTTTTAATGGAGTCGTTCTAATGTAAAAGCAAAGCACGTATATGTTAGTATTCAAATTATGGGAAGTAGATAAACCCTATAAAAAATAGGGATATTTCCTTATGCAATTTTAAAAAAAATAGAAATTACAAGGGTTCATTGTTTTTATTTACAAACTTCAAGAGGGTGGTGTAGCCAGTAAAATGGGGGTACATTTAGCAACACATTCGATACTTTGACATCTTCATGAAAGGCTTTGTGTCTTTTCTTAATATATAAGTTTTTGTATTAGTTTAAACATTTTGGTATAACACTCTAAATAAGTTCCTAGTTATTCTAGGCTTGTTAGTTATCTTGTTAATAAAGTTAAAATATCAAATATATTATTTTAGAGATACCATGAAAACATTAGGATTAGCATCAAATACAAAAGACCAAATAAATAAGAAGGAAAAGAAGGATTTTAGCTATTGATCTTAGATTTTGAGGGTTGAAATTTGTTTCAGGGAAAAGAAAATAAGGAAAGGGCACGAAAGGAATCATACTTTTACTAACTTTCTCTCTTCACCACATATCAATTTAAAACGTACATAACTTTTTGAGTTAATTGCCCGGATAGTCCTTGTGGTTTCACGTTTTTTCACGTTTAGTCCCCACCTTTTGAAAATAGCAGGTATGCTCCCTATGGTTTGTGATTTTGTTACTCGGATAGTCCCTGAGTAGATGTCAGTTAGTTTGGAAATTGCATGTATGCTCCCTATGGTTTGTCATTTTGTTACTCGGATAGTCCCCAGAGTAAATGTTGGGGGACTATCCGAGTAACAAAATGACAAACCATAGGGAACATACACGCTATTTTCAAAAGGTGGGGACTAAACGTGAAAAAACGTGAAACCACAGGGACCATCCGGGCAATTAACTCTAACTTTTTCATACGTTATTTAAAAAAAATCACCATAATAGCGAATATTTTATTATCTTTAATATGAGTACGATATTTATATATAATAAAAAAAGCTCATTTTTACTGGGTTTTTTTGCATTGTGTTAAAGTTTCTAGTCATTGTATTTTTTTAAATGGGTTTTGGTTATTACGTTTTTACTAGGGCTTCCATACATTGTATTATTATCAAAACTTATAACACAATTTTAATTTGGGTTAGGTTTACTGCGTTTTTATTAGAATCTATAACACAATGTATAACAATGAATTTGGTGTTATATTTGGGTTTTTTATACATTGTGTTATTGGTCCTGGTCATTGTGTTTAGTCTGCTATCCATTGTGTTTTAATCTGTAGTACATTGTGTTTTTGTTTTGTTGTCCATTGTGTTTTAGTCTGTTGTTAATTGTGTTTTTAGTCTGTTGTCCATTGTGTTTAGTTTTCTGTTTATTGTGTTTCTATTTGTTGTCACTAATTGTGTCTTTTACCTGGTCATTAGTTGTGTTTTTAGTCTACTTTCAATTGTGTTTTTAGTTTGATACTCATTGTGTTTTATTCTGCTTTCTATTGTGTCTTTTATCTATTGTCATCAATTATGTTTTTGTCTACATTTCCATTATGTCTTTTATGTTATGTCCGTTGTGTAATACGTAATTAGATTTTTTTTTTTTTGAGAAATTTAACAATACGGTACTCATATTAAAGATAAAAAACGCTTGATTTTATGATATATATATTTTTTTTAAATATATGACGTATAAAAAATTTACGAACGTTTAAAAAATGAGGAGGAATAGCATGTGACTTGTATGTGTATTTTTCTAGACATATGAGTTGCATGTATTTTAATCTTGAACAAAATTCTCCTTCCCATTTGATTTTTCATTGAAACTTGTCACTCTATAATTCTTTCTTACCTTCTTATATTTTTAAACCTCTGCGTGTCAGTGATTTCTCCTTATATCTTTAAAACATTAAAGGTAAGAGTAAACTTCCATTTTGCTCCCTGTGGTTTGGTCACTTTAACGGTTTTGCCCCAAACCTTTAAAAATAGTCATTTTCCTCCAATAATGGTTTTTCCATTTTGCCCCCCGCCTCTAACTCAATCCAAATTGTCTGTTTTTCCATTTTGCTTCCCATGTGGAGCAAAATGGAAAAACCATAGTAAACAATTGGAGGAAAATGACTATTTTTAAAGGTTTGGGGCAAAACCGTTAAAGTGACCAAACCACAGGGAGCAAAACGAAAGTTTACTCTAAAGGTGATTTACTAATTACTATAAAGTGTGTTTCGTCTTGTTACATTAAATCAGAGTAATTAATACCATATTAATAATAAGAAAATATTATTACGTAATGGGCGTCTATTTATTTTTTGTCTTGTGACAATGACAAATTCAAATTGAACTTAAGATGACAAATTCAATTCAAGTTTCACGCAAACCCTTTTGAAATTGTGTAAACTCATCATGACTTTTTGGTTTTATGACCCAATTCAATTGAGTCTTGTAATTTTGATTCAAACACGAGCCTATGTATGTTGAATTATGCTAAATCAAATCATATAAAAGTCTTACTATTGAACCTCAATTAGTATTTCATAGAATAATATAGCAAATGCAAATTGAGACAAAACTTCTTACCGTATATAATAAAATCGGTTAAAAAGATAGACAACAACGAGTTGGAGAACGAAGACACCAAGGGCAGGCGGGGTGGTGAGTGATAAACTCCCACCACGCGTGATAAAGTCGAACACACCACCGCCACCCCTCAAGTTCCACGTGTTAAACATATAACTCGTGATAAACTTCACGCGTGAAAAATCCAACCGTTTGAAAAATCCGACTGTTTTTTTTAACGTTAATGTTTAATTAAAAAAAAAACCTTTAAACAATCTATATATACCTCACAATTTTTATACCATTTCACCCACACCAAAACACAAACACATATCACACATTCTACATATTTCACAAATGGATTTTCCTATGCATTCGGCGTTTCTGATGGACAGCGATAGCGATAGCCATAGGCAATCTTCTTCCGACAATGAGACGCTTGAATTTTTCTTGTAGGTGTATAACGAACTTGAATCAAGTTCGAACTGCCCAAAGAAGAAAATGGTGGATCGTGATCGTATACATGCCAACAAGTGTTAATGAATGATTATTTTGTGGAGAATCCGGTCTACAATGACGAAACGTTTAGAGATCGGTTCCCTTTACCAAAAGAATTACTTTTAAAGATTGTTGGAGACATCGAAGCAACTGAAGAATGGTTTCAAGAAGGTTACGATGCGAGGGGCAAACCAAGTTTCACGCCGATACAAAAATGCACGTCCGCCATTCGCCAACTAGCGACAGGTAACCCTCCCGATTAATTTGATGAATACCTAACTATATCGGACATAACTTCGCGTAAATGTCTGCAATTTTTTTGTAACGCGGTCATTAAATTGTATTGTAAAGAGTTTTTACGTAAACCACCGACGAGACACGACATCTCACGTATTTACGCCGCACATGAGGCTAGAAGACATTTTCTAGGATGCTCGGTAGCATCGATTGTACACATATCGAGTGGAGAAATTATCCAAGAGAGTTGCGAGGGGCGTATGTTATGGGCGACGTCAAAAGACCAACCATCATACTTGAAGCGGTGACGTCGAATGATTTATGGTTTTGGCATTCATATTTTGGTGTTTCAGGTTCAAACAACGACATCAATGTTTTGCACACGTCGCCGTTGTTCCAAACCGTAACGGATGGTACCGCACCCTTCGTTCCATTCTATGTTAACGGACGATATTACAGATGGGGCTTTCTTCTTGTGGATGGTATCTACCCATCGTGGTATGTTTTTGTGAAAGCTCCTTCATTTCCTATCGACGCTAAAAAAAGGCGTTCAAAAAGTTGCAATAATCGGCAAGAAAAGATGTTGAAAGAGCTTTTGGTGTTTTAAAGGGTAGATAGGGCATACTAAGTCGACCGATTTGTGCGATGAATAAGAAATCAATACATAGCATAGTATATGCATGTATCATATTGCACAATATGCTAATCAAATAAGACGGACGTGCAAAATCTCCAGATTGGGTGCCGGATCCAACAAGACTTGCGTGATGAAGAAATGCACTTTCGATTGAGATACAATTTAATTGAACTAGTAGGTTCTTTAGGTTTGGAATTTCCTGATTCGGACGAGGAATAGAGTTTCTTTATGTATGTTTTTTTTAATTGTAGTCTAAAATATTTCTAGCATGTGTAATTGAACTAGTATGTTTTAATTTAAATGAAATTTATAATTTTAGTGTTTTATTGTAAAATTTTAATTTAAAAAAAAAAAGGTTGTAAGTGATGGAATTCCATCACAAGTCATTTCCACTAAAAAAGGTTGTGAGTGATGGAATAATGGTTGATGATATGGAGGAACTTGATTGGATGTTGTGAGTGATGAGTGAGTGATGACCACCCCTACCCCCTAATACAACAAGCAAAATCGAACCTTGAATAGTTAAGATTGTAAGGGGCTGTTTGACAACTTCTGAATGGTTAAGTGCTGAACCAGTAAGATGTCTGAACCATTAAGTGTTGAACCAGTAAAAGGTCTGAATCATTAAGAGCTAATACAATGTTTAATCGTTCAAAGGAAAATGTCTGACCAATTCAGATTATAGGTCTTAACCATCAAGAGCTAATACAATGTTTAACTGTTTAGAGGCAAATGTCTGACCAATTCAGATTAGATGTCTTAACCATTCAGACTCAGTATAATGCTTAACCATTCAGAGGCAAATGTCTGAACCATTCAGACATCTGCTCGTGAAACAAATAGTCTGAACCATTAAGTGTTGAACCAGTAAGAGGTCTGAACCATTAAGAGGCTCATTAAGAGATAATCAAACAGCCCTTACGAGAAACAAAACCAAACCTAAACTTAAATACACGTTACTCTAAGTTACCGAGTTTGAATAATGGGTGACAGTTATCGAATATAAACATACTAAAGAAACGCTAGGTTTAAACCGACAGGTTTATTCTTGTGGGAATGGTCTTGTCAAAATGGGTAATCCTTAATTTTTCCTCGATATTGATCTGAGTATGATCTGCAAAACAAAATATCATGAAACTCGTCACAAGGAGGAGCGGTGGAGGGTTCTCCTTATAACCACCCTTGGGCGTGAAATAAGTATCGTTTAAGAAGAGTAAACGAGTGTGTGTTAAGAATAAAAGAGTGGTAGAATCGATCCTTAAACATGTGATTGAAGGCTGATATTTATAGCCGAAGAGTGTGGGTATGGTCTTATGCGCGCATGTCTCGTGCAGGATTTAAGACCATACTCCTTCACATACCAACAAACTGAACCTTGGATTTCTTGTAGAGAAAAACGGGGAATGGAGATTCGAAGCCTAGAACAACAATGGGGTCATAAAAGCAGAGTTGTCGGATGAAAATGAAATACAATTGCTAGGTTTTTTCCCTCCTTGAATTTTGTCTATCTCACGTGATTGACTAATTCACCTCATAAGGTTTTTTATTTTATTCCATATACTAAATAAAAGAAAGAGAGAAAATTACAAAATTATTATTCTTTTCGCAAATATAGTCGCTACATAAGTGTATACTTTTATTTGCGAGCATTTTTTGTCTGATAAAATACATAAGCCATTAATAACATGAGTATAAAAAGCAGATGCCCAAATTTTATTCATGTAACATTTGTTACCCACTGTGATATATAGGTGCCTCTCTCTATCGACATTCACAACGAGCCGTTAAGTTTTATATTAGACGTATATTGACTGATGAGCAGTTAAGTTTTATATTATACACTAGGTTAGAACCCCGTGTATTACACGGGTTTACTAAATGTAATTTTATATACTAAATAATAAAAATAATATATCCTTAAAAAACTCGTGTATTGTATGGATTTAACAAATGTAATTTATATACCAAATAAAAAAAAGTTATATCTTTAAAAATCATGTGTAATACATGGGTTAAATAAATGTAATTTTGTATAGTAAATAATAAAAAAAGTTATTTTTTTAAAACCATATGTATTACACGGGTTGAATAAACCTAATTTTATGTACCAAATAAAAAAAGTTGTATCATAAAAAACTAATGATAGCATATTAATACAAAGTTTGGTTTTTGTGATAATAAGAAAAAGTTATAGCATAAAAAAACAAACGATTTCGTAATAGGGAAGCATTATGTTCCAAAATGGCTAATGAAAAAACTTAGTTATATGAAAAATATATCTATCTATAAAGACACCAAGTACCTATACTTAATATGTTTAAGTTTTTTAAAAGATATGAGAATTTATGAATGCACTATACGTAAACACAAAAAGTAACATTTGCCATTGAAAAATTTAATAAAGAGAGTGAATCAGCATAATAGCATGGATAAATTAGGATCTATTTGGTATAATTTATAAATAAAGTTATTATAACATTCGCCATTGAGAAATTAATAAAGAGTAAGTAAATCAACATAATATACGGTAGGATAAATTAAACAAAAAGAAGGATATTAAAATTAGAAATAAAAAAATTCATTTCCAATGAAGATTTCTTCAAATAAAGTGTCGATCCAATCGCTTGTCAGTTGAATCCTTTATCTTAATATTGAATAAATAATTCAAAACCCAACACAAATGTTAGATAAAATTTGAATGGAAGATTTAAAAATTTTAATGGATTAAATTATCTTTAAATCATTAGTCAACAAACAACCATGAATTATTCAAATATTGAACAAAAATATTATCACACTTAAATAATATTTTTAAAAAACTCAAATTTTGATAGCCTCGTTAATTGACACGTGTCCCCAAAGAGGTTTCTTTTATTATATGTATAGATATATTGATTCATAAGATCATAACTCGAGACAAAGGTCTCGAATCGAGACCATAAGGTCATAACTCGAGACCATAAGGTTGTGACTCGAGACCGTGGTTGCGACTCGAGACCTCATCATGAATCGAGATCTCATAAGATATAGTAGTCGAGACCATGGTTCCGACTCGAGACAACAAGGTTGCGACTCGAGACCTCATAACTGACTCGAGATCTCATAACTCAGTCAAGACCTGACTCAAAACCTCATTATTTTAGGTTGTTTAATGTGAACTAAGATTTAGCTCGGGGCTCCGCCCCGAACCCCGTGCGGGGGCACGCTGTCCCCCTGCACCCCCCAGCGAACTCACCGCGGAGTTCGATCCGCGCTAACAGATGGTTTGCTACTAAATAATTGGTTTTGTAATTACTTAGTTAGTTAATCAGAATCAGATAATGTTTTACAAAACCAAAATAGCTTAACTTGAATGAGTTTCTGATGTATCAATTCTGGCCAAAGCTGATTTAATACATCTACTTATCGTTCAAGTATTACGAAAGCCATGTTAAGTGTGCATCATAAACATGAATGTCTTAATATCTGGCCAAAGCTGATTTAATTCTTTCATAGATGGCATACTTAACAAGTGCATAACTAAAGTGATTGTCTCATTTTCTGCCCAAAGCTGATTTGTTACAACCACTTTGCACATATGCTTAAATGATTACACTTCTGGCCAAAGCTGATTTGTCTTCGTTTAAGTAGAATTTTTTTAACCAAGTCTATTATTTTGATGTTAGTAATAGACAATATCACAGCTTCATAACGTAAAAATGGTCATTATTTATGTCTGCCTTTGTTTAACGTGCCTTTAGATCACATTAGGACTTCTTCCTAACCTGAAGGTCAGGAGCATCTAGTCTGTAAGTTGAAGAAATCCATTTATGGGTTAAAACAAGCATCACGTCAGTGGTACCTCAAGTTTGATGAAGTCATGAAGAAACAAGGTTTTATGAAGAATCAAGTGGATCAATGCACCTACCTCAAGATGAGTGGGAGCAAGTTTACTACACTTGTCCTTTACGTAGATGATATTCTATTGGCAAGTAATAGTTTAGACATGTTGCATGAGTCGAAGCGGTTACTCTCGCATAACTTCGACATGAAGGATCTCGGAGATGCTTCTTACGTCATTGGCATCGAAATTCACCGAGATAGACACAAAGGGATCTTAGGATTGTCCCAAAGGGCTTACATAGATCGTGTCCTCACACATTACAACATGCAACAGTGCAAACCCTCCGTCGCTCCAGTAGTTAAAGGAGATGTTTTCGGTTCATTCCAGTGTCCGACAACAGAGGTTGAGAAGGAGCAAATGAGTCAGATACCTTACGCGTCAGTAGTCGGGAGCTTGATGTATGCTCAAGTCTGTACTCGCCCAGATATCGCTTATATTGCTGGAATGCTAGGCCGTTATCAGACTAATCCTGGCCTAGATCACTGGAAAGCAGCTAAGAAGGTACTTCGATATCTGCAAGGGACGAAAGACTATAAACTGACTTATAGGAGAAGTGATCATTTACAAGTGGTGGGCTATTCTGATTCTGACTTTGCCAAATGCAAAGATGACAAGAAATCCACTTCGGGCTATATCTTTATGTTAGCAGGCGGCTCTATCTCATAGAAGAGTCATAAACAACAGTTGACCACAACTTCCACAATGATGGCAGAATACATTGATGTTTATAACGCAACCTGTCATGGAATGTTGCTTAGAAATTTGATCACTGGACTCAAAATTGTTAATTCCATTTCTAGACCGTTGAAGCTTTACTGTGATAATTCAGCTGCCGTTAGTTTCTCGAACAGTAGCAGTTCGACTGGAGCTGGTTTATATCTCGATACAAAATATTTGTTCGTACGTGAACGGGTTGAGGAAAATAATATTTGTATCGAGTATATTACTAAAGATATGCTTGCGGATCCGATGACTAAAGGTCTCCCTCCTAAGGTTTACGAAGAACATGTTCGGAATATGGGATTTAGTAAAGACCTTATTTAAGCATATTGTACTAGCTTATGTTTTATGTTAATGAAATTTCCTCAGTTTGATTTTGTATGTCTCTTAGAATATGTTCAACCGGTATAATGGCATATAGACAAATAAAGTTACAAATCAAACAAAGGGCTTATGCGTATTTTGATCATAACGATTAGGTTTTAAATTAAGGCTATAGTATGATTAATGGGGGTCCTGAGTCGCATGATGATTCAACGGCTGTATTTCTCTGCTATAGTACTTGTTTAAGGCTAAAATGAGTGTTAACTCCTGATCAGGCTTATCTAATACTCATAGTAAATGATTACTCGGTTAAGTGGGAGAATGTAAGATTAAATATATTATGTATTAATATTTAATCTATAGCAATTATAATCATTTACATAATATAGATCAAAATATATAATAACCTATTAAATAATTAGTTGGTAATTGTTGATAGACCATATTACCATTATTAACTAATTAGGTTTCCTCCTGAGTGCTTATATAAGGGAGACTTATGTGGAGGTTAAGGGGTTAGACAGTTACACAATTAGACACACCCCATAAGCATAACATCAACTTCGACCTCCATCTCCCATAGCCGATACCCTTTCGGTTGAATCAGTCACCATCATCAGTTAGCAACCTAAGGAGGAACCAGATCACCTTGACAAAGATGTCGAACTCCATGTCGTCTTCTCTCACTGGATTCTCCACTGCACTGTCTGCGGTGACAGGTATGTTTTCATGTTTTCCATCATGTTTAAATCAGAACTGAACCAACAAGCCAGCGTTGCTTGGCAACCGCTAACTCAACCCACACCCAGGGTCTAAGAAGACCACTTTTTTTTTAAAGAGTCATGGTAGAAATGGGCATATGCCCAAAAACTAATAGCAACTTCTACTCATTCGAATTTTGATTCATTCTCTTTTATAGGTACATAAGATTGAGATAACCCGATATTTTAAGGGGCACGTTTTTTTATGAAAAAACTCGATATGTATATGTAAAATATTTTTTTAATCGGGTACATCCATACAAACTAGGGGTGTTCAAGATCGGATAATCCGGTTTTCGGATATCCGAAAATTTCGGATATTGAATATTGGCATCCGAATCCGAAATTTCGGATATCCGATTTTTATGGTTTAGATTAGTTATTAACCCCTTTGGCATTAGGTTTAGACCTTTAGTGAGCCAAATACCCAATTTCATTAAGGCCTAAGGGCATATTTTTTAGAGCTCGAACATGGTACATGAATTCTCAGGGCCGACCCTGTAGCTACATATTGTTTCTGTTTAAAAACATTGAGATAAAGCATTTTAAACACATTATGTTTGGATTTTATCCGCCCCTAGTTGAAAGCCTAAGACCAGGTGCCTTGTTACAATGTTCAAACCCAACAACCTGAATGATGCTTATGCCTTATGAACTAACCAAACATGCAAGCAGTTGAACACCAAACCACCATTGAATGTGACCACATTACTTTAACGCCTCCATCAATGATAACCCGGCAAGTCACAAGAAGCTGACTACTAAAGAAATTGAGGCCAAGAGAGCAAGAGGCTTGTGTTTTTGTGGAACACTAAGTTCGACTGGACAATAGATGCAAGACTCTTCAATTGTTCATAATTGAGTTTTTATTTCAAATCATTTCTCATATGGATTGTTATTCTTTATGCAAGTCAACATGATGGTTCAAAAGGGGTTACAGCGCAGCTTTTTGCTCGTTTATCTGTCATCATTATGTAACTTTTCTATTGTTAATTAATAAAAGTTATTAAAAAATAACTTGAGAGGAAATTTTTCCTTAACAAATAATGGTACAAGTTTATAGATAAATTTTGATAAGTTACACATCTTTAGGTTTGTGCATGGTTAATTGCACAAAAACCCATTTAATATGACATGTAGGGGCTGTTTGATAGCCTCTGAATGGTCATTAAGAGGCTACCTCTTAATGGAACCATTAAGAATTTTACCAATGAGAAGGTAGAAGAATGTGACATGTGATGATTTACCATTCAGATGTTACCTCTTAACCATTCAGACTTGAGGTTACCTCTTATTCATTCAGAGGTTTTAAACCATTAAGAGGTAGCATCTGAATGGTCATTAAAAGGCTATAAAACAGCCTCGTATTGTAGTTACGCGTAGTGTAATCGTTATGTTTGAATTTATCAAAACTGAGTTAGTGTTTTTATGTAATGGCATACCTAAATCCAGTTAATAGCTTACGTGACACAGGTAATTGAAACAAAATGTTTGAATTTACCAAAACTGAGTTAGTGTTTTTATGTAATGGCATACCTAAATCCAGTTAATAGCTTATGTGACACGGGTAATTGAAACAAAATGTTTGAATTTACCAAAACTGAGTTAGCGTTTTATGTAATGGTATCCCTAAATCCAGTTAATGAATTACGTGACACGGGTAATTGAAAAAAAAAATATATATATATATAGGCAAAAGATCAAATACAAATAATCTTAACATACTAAACATACAAATTGAAGGAAAACCCAAAAAGACAAGGTGACATTTTTGTAATTACCACCAACTATCAAAGTTACAACCAAAAATACATAAAAAAACACAAATTTTTTTTTAACATTTTTTATTAAAAAATCGCTACATTTCGTTAGCAAAAAAAAAAAAAAAAAAAAAAAAATTTTTTTTTTTGCTGCTACTAAAAGTAGCGATTTTTTAATAAAAAATGTTAAAAAAATAAAATAAAATAATTTGTGTGTTTTTTTTTATTTTTTTAGGTTTTTTGGGGGTTTAGTTTTTAGCATTTTAGCTTGGGTGGGGGGGGGGGGGGGGGGGGGGTAGGTTTTTTTTAGGTTTTTGGGGGGTGGGGGGTTTAGGTTTTTTTTTTTTTGGGGGGGGGAGTGGTTAGGTTTTTTTAGGTATATTTGTAGAGTAACTTTGATAGTTATTGATAATTACAAAAATGCCACCTTGTCTTTTTGAGTTTTCCTTCAATTTGTATGTTTAGTATGTTAAGATTATTTGTACAAGAACTTTACCCTATATATATATTAATTCAATTGTGTACAAATTTTGATAATATAACATTAAAATAATATATATTAATTCAATCGTGCATACAAATTTTGATAATATAACATTAAAAGAATATAAATATCAATTACTAAATCAACAAGAATATTAATAATAATAACAATTTTATTTTTTTAAATACCTTGAAAACAAAAGAATTACAGAAAAAAAATGCTTACAACTCACCTGCTACAAACAATAGTAAAGTCATGGACTATAATGATTTTAATATGTTACACAATAGTTAAATATAAACCACATATTTTTCATCGGAAAGCTTCTAGAACAGTAGACTTATAATCTTTTAAAGAAAACTTATAAAGCTGAAAAGTTGATGGCTAATCCTAATCTAGCGTTTTCTACGTTTGTTCCCCTTTTCTATTGCAGATGATAATATAAAATAATATATACACTGCACATGATTATATAAAATAATATATACACTATAAATAAATTTAGCGTTATAAATGTGGTGATATAAACATGAATAGACAAAATTATAACTAGGTTTTTTTTTCAGTCGCGCGTTGCGACGAAACGGAGCAAACGATAATACGTTATTTGAAAATGTAGAATGTTGTTTAGAAAGCCAAACCGTTAGAATCGTTTCAGTTTATCATCATATCATTTTACGATAGCAAATAAATACTTTATTTTTGAATATAAATTCGTTTTTAATAAAACTTATATTAATCGAGGGTAAAAAGTAAGCTCAACTACGTACTTAAGTTGTTTTAAAAAAAATTAACAAACATAACTTATTAAAGAAATATCAAATTAATTGATAAAGTAAATGTAAATTCAAAACAAAAAATATTATGGAAAAAAAAATAAATGATAAAGAAAATATGGTTTTAGAAAAGGAAAAATAAAAATACGTTAAAAGCTAAAATCTAAAAGTAAATAGAAAAAAATTAAAATATATTAAAAGTTAAAAATAAATATTAAAAAATATATTACTATAATAAAATATTAAAAAACTATATATTATTTTAAAATTGAAATTACTATTCATCATCGTTCGAAAACTATATATATAATTGTATGATTATATTTAGTGCTAAGAATATAGTTATCAGCTTAAAAATTAGAGGGTTATCACATAGATTGTTTTTTTTAAATAACAAATTTTAAATAAGAAGAAGAAAAAGAAAAAAAAAAGCCATGTAATATGAAATGTGATTCTCCTAAGACATCATACATGAGTATATGACTTCAGTTTTTATTGTCTAGCCCTTTAAATATCACATGTTCAGTTTAAATTGCATTTTTCTATGTGTTTATGATATAAAAAAATAAAAAAAAATGATGAGTTAATAGTCCAAATGGTCCCTGAGGTTTGCTCACTTTTGCCACTTTAGTCCAAAATCCAATTTTTTTAAATCTGGGTCCCTGAGGTTTGCATTTTTTTTGCCATTTTAGTCCAAATTTCAAAAAAGTCAAATTTTGTCAGGATTTCTTACTGATTTTTGTCCTTTTCCTCATTTCTCCTAGGGGCAAAATTGTCATTTTGGATTATTATAAAGTAATTTATATTAAAAAATCAATTATATATAATATCTATATATATATACACCCACACAGATACACAGACATATCTCTCTCTCTCTCTCTCCCAACATGTCACTGCTCTCTCTCTCTAAACTACCACCACCGCCACCGTCAAGACCATCATCATCATCAACATCGCCAACACCACCGTCTCTCTCTTCTCTCAATCTCACCACCGTCAAGATCATCATCATCATCAACATCGCCGCCGTCGGCACCACCGTCAAACACCACCACCACCGTGATGAGAACCGACATTGGGATTAGGGTTTTCAGTAGGGGTGGTGGGTTGAATCGTGTTGGTTGCTGATTTGGGTTAGGGTTCCGGTGTTGGTTGCTGAATCGTGTTGTTGCAGGTTTGGGGTTAGGGTTCCGGTGGCTGAATCGTGTTGTTGCAGGTTTGGGGTTAGTCAAAGACGGTTTGCAGGTGGTTGGTGATTAGGGTTGTTGCAGGTTTGAAGGTGGTTGTGGTGGTGTGTTGTTGGAGGTGGTGGGTGAATGAGGGAGACAGAGAGATGGTGGTGGTGGATTAATGGTGGTGGTGATGAAATTGGGTGCAGGTCTGATCAACGAGGCTGTGATGATTTCACCTAATCCTTGTAACAAACAGGATGATCAAAATTGGGTCAACATTTGAGATTTTCCGCAGCTTGGCGTGGCAGAATCGGAGGAGGGCAAGTGCGCTTGCAACCTCTGTTTGCAGCCATGGCGGTTATTCCTCCTTGTTCCCAATGTAAAACAGATCTGAGCCTCGTTTCTTTTTACAAATCGGTTTTTGTTTTGATTTGTTGTTGGAGCCTCGTTTCTTTTTACAAATCAGTTTTTGTTTTGATTTGTTTTTGTGATGGTTTCTGGTTTTGTGTTTTAGAGAGAGAGAGAGAAAGAGAGGGGGATACGGAGGAATGTTAGTGTCGCCGGCGTGAGGAGGTGGCGGTGGTGGCGGCAGAGAGGAGTAGAGGGAGAGAGAGAGAGTGGTGGTGGTAGGTTTATTATTTTTAATTAATAATTAGTTATAATAAAATGAAAATGACCATTTTACCCCTGTGCAAAAGGACAAAACTTGAGGTTTTTTTTGAGAAATCTGACCAGATTTCATTTTTGGACTAAAATGGCAACAAAATGCAAACCTCGGGGACCCAGATGTAAAAAATTTAGGTTTTGGACTAAAGTGGCAAAAGTGAACAAACCTCAGGGACCATTTTGGCTATTAACTCAAAAATGATAGAATAGTTTAAAATTATCTATAACGGTGAAAATGAGTTTTCACTAAATATTTTGGACATCAATAATTATATTTATATGTGTGTGATATAAATAATAATTAGTGGGTTTGTGTTATATGTTGTGAGAGCATCATAATAATAAATCAAACTATGTCCAAAATGGAGCTAAGATGAATAGAATATCGATGCTCGAAGTTGAGTGATTGAAATGAATATTTCTAAACTTTGGTGACTCTAGTATAAATTCATCTTTGTCATAAATTGGTGGTTTTATGACTTTTAATCTCTATTCAATAGTCATGATGTAAGTTTTATTATGTCTTATTATTTTATTTAATATGACATTAACATGAAATTAATCCCTTTTGACTAATAATGAAGGTTTTATTGTTATAAATACCTTTAACAATAGAAATTAAATATGCAGTTTTAGTTTTGAGTATAAAAGGAACTTATGACTCTTTGTTGGATGAAATAAAGAAAATAGAGAAAAAATGAGATGAAAGAGATATACTAGAGAAAATTATTTATGCACAAAGTTTTATAGAATTTAGAGAAGAGTACTCTCTAATTCTTCCACCATCACCAACTTATCTTTATTTATTTTCCACATAAATTAGAACACCATGATACCCATCTCCGGCAGTATACATACTGTTTCGGTTGTTGTACCCTGTGAGACAGAACCGTCTGAGAGGAGACGCAGAATTTGTTTTAAGGGAAGCGTGTTGAACACGTGCCTCAGCCAAAACCGTCAACATCAATTTATTCATTATTGCAGCCAAGAAGGATCGCACAAGAAGGTGCGGTTGAAGTGTTCCAAATACGTGGACTTGAATTAAGATTGGTATAATTAATTGTATTTTACATTTATTTATTTAGTTTATCTAACCGGTATTGTACTAGTAGAATTTCCCACAAATAACGAGATCTCGTTATTATTTATTTTATTAATATTTTTAATAAAAAGTAAATATGTTTACTAAAATATTAACAATTGAATTAATATTATATGAAGGATTCAAACCAAAGAAGACGAGGAGAAAAAAAAAATCTAATTTACTGTGATTTCATTGATATAACTTTCTAAAATGGCCAATGCAGCATCATAAATTGAGTGTGGAGATGTGATGGCCACAATATTGATTATGATTATAAATTTGTCGTTATTATAAGAAAAGGCCAATGAGAAACTTGTACCTAACCACTCTTTACAACATGAATCCTTCTAGAAGCTTATGATATTTAAGTTTGGCCAAGCTATAAAAACACCGAGCATTTATTTTATAAAAATGACTGTGAGTAGAGGTAAAAGAAAATATTACTATGCATCTGTAAATTTGAGAGAACAGTATTCACCCTTTATAAATCTTTAATGTTTTGTAAAAATGGTTGTGAGTGGAAGTAAGTGAAAATGTAATGATAAAAGTATTAAAAAATATTATTTAATTGAAAAATGAGAGAGAGATAAATAATGATTTTTAATGTTATATAGGGTAAAAAAATAAGAGGTTGGATGTGAATGCTCTAACACACTATTTAAAAACTAGTGATGTGTGATCGAGTAATATGATAGGGTGAAAAGTGGTCAAACTAGGCCGCATGAGAATCAAACCATACGACTTGTAGGATGTTTTTACTGACAAATAAATGATTAATGTGAGTACTGTCAAACCTATTACCTATAAAGCCCACATGACTTTTCATCATGTCATATAACCCGTAGAATGTGACAAGTGAGTTATTGTATATTAATTAGAAGTTATGTCGTTTTAGCGACCCTCCTTATTTTAAAGTTGATTAGGCTTGTTGATTATGTAGCTGATCTTAAATAAATACAAAAATATTTTTAATCTTGTTCTAATTTTTATACGGCCCATTGGTTTGCGGCCTCTCTATAACAAGAGTAGCGATCCATGGTTCTTGCATTTGATTTATTTAATAGACAAAAGATCAAATACAAATAACTTTAACATACAAAACATACGAACTGAAGATTTTGTTGAAAAAACGCAGTGACATTTTCGTAATTATTAGTAATTATCAAAATTACTCTACAAATGATCCTGTAGAGTAATTTTGATCTTTTAGACTAATTTTGTAAAATGTTCTTGTAGAGTAATTTTGATCTTGTAAAGTAATTATCAAAAGTGGCCCGTGTTCTGGTTGAGTCGTATAAAAAGAGGATTAACCCGTTAATCCGTTTAACTCATAGAAAAACTTTTATTATTTTATGATTCTCTTTTCTAATTTTTTTATGATACACATTTAATTTCCAATCAATATTCAAGATTTTTTTTATTAAAAAGAAGATCTTCATATTACTCATTTACTCTACCGGCTAAATCATTTCCATTTTGTTCAAACGATTTGAAGAGTCCGCTTAGTTATTTTGTTGGTTTTCATCAAACAATTTAAATTCTATGCTTGAATTTGGTTTGGATTTTGTATTTTATTATGACTTTGATTTGCCGTAACAATGATAGTTTTTTCATACTATATTATCTAGTTCTCACACTCATACCCACTAAAACACGCTACCGATAACCCGTTTACAAGTTACAACCCGACAACCCATTTCTAACTCGCCAACATGTTTTACTCATTTAAAAAAAAAACGGGTTAAACAGGTCGTGATCAGGTTGATCCAGATTTATATGTCTGCGGGGTAGGGTTGAAATATTTGACATTAATAATAACATGGGTTGTATATTTCAACCTGACACAACTGACACCCGTACTTCAAACCCCTTAAGAACACTCTCCACATATTATTACTTTGTTAAATACGATATCAAAAGAATTAGTATTATACAATTGGAAAAGAGGGTAGTTAATGTTGGAAATCAGACCCTTAATCGAAAAAAAACACAAGATTGAACAACTTTATTGACTCTTTTATTTATAACCAAAGCACACCAATTACAATAGCCTTAATCATCTATTTATTTTAAACTCGTTATAATCCTAACCCAACCAAAACTCTATCTAATTAATAAAATAACCAACTAGATAAACATATCTAATATACCAACAATTATCGATAACTTCAATCCTTTGACCAATCTTTTCCCTCTACCCGGGCCACGAGAACTACTCCGTTCTACCGTTTTCGTCTTTCTTTACTAGACACGACAAAATTCAAAGCACCCCGCTTTGATGAATCTGCTTCCGGTCGTTTACCCGCAAATCTGATCGGATATTTCTGCCAAAAAGAACAACCTACACCGGTTATTTCGTTCTTATCCTTGGCGGGAAGGATTGGGTCTAGATCTTACCTAGATGGAAACTTGCTAATGCAGTAAACTTCATCACCACCGAAACGAGTTGAACTGATCATCCGTTACCATCGCATGCCCAACGGTACTATCCTGTAACACCAGCTAACCCGAGCCACCGTTCGCTTTAGTTTATGTAAAACAGATTGAACACTTCTTTGATCGTAGTTTTGCCACCCTGTCAGACACCCCCTTAATATGCCCCTGCTAATATGAACCACCAACAAAGACAACAACCCACTGGTTGATCCGTCCCTCGGTCGCTAAAAGAATCCCTAACCCCTTGCTCTTCCGTTCCTTCCGCGACAGGCCCATTGGTTTTCCGCCACAAAAAATCGACCTCCCCTCTGCGGGTATCCTCCTTGGTGAGAAATAGTCACCAACAAAAATAAAACATGATCAAAATTGGGTTAAATTTACCTTGTGAACAACATTAAGAAAGTAACCTTTTTCGGATTTTTACATGAAAAACTTTCTTGATCGATACGCACACGTTGCTATCGACCGCCAACATGACAAACCACCGCTATTATGTCTTTTTTTTTGTTAAACAAACCCCCTCCAGCCCTGCTGATCTTGTTTTGCTGCACCAAAATATGTTGGTTTTTTACATGTCGTTGAAAAAGAACACTCGTTGTCTTTCCCTACACGGTTAAGAAGCTTTCGAAACCCGACCTCGATTGAACCCTTTTAATGTTGAATGAAATTGTCTAATCATAAACAATCACCTTTTTTATTCCACATCAATTCGACCACCGATTTCAATAATTTGCATGCATATAATGTTGACGAAAAGGTCCTTAACCGAACATAAAAAACACGAGATTAAACAACTTGTTCGACTTTTTATTCTATTCATACTAAACTCATTCTAATCCTAACCTAACTAAAACTCCATTTAATTAATAAAATAACCAACTAGACCTATCTAATAAACCAGCAATTATCCCTAACTAAAATATATAATACTTAATAGATAATTCACAAGAATTATCTATAATCCGTTTGTTAATTCGTCCCCTCTTCATACATTGAAATTTCTTACAATTGACAAGTATAAACAACGTAAATAAAGTTAATTGCTTGGTTGGTCTCTCTGTTTTGTAAATTTTCACCACTGATTCTCAACGTTTAATAATTACATAACAATTATGATGCAATATTACAAAGCACAGAGACCAATCAAGCAATATATATATCTACTATAATAAAAGAAACCAATAAGTGACACGTGTCATTCATGGAAGGCGTCTACATTTGTAATTTCCTACATTTTCATACTTATCTTATATCAATTAATTAAATAATAAATAATCAATTAATATTAAATCTTATCTTACTTTGAATGTCGGATAGAATCATTATATTTTTTCTAATAATATATTATCTTCAAATTTAAGTTATAAATTAAAGATATTTTTTAAATAATAACACAAAACAATAATCTTAAACTTAAAAAACAATAATACGCTCATATAAAAAATTTAAAGTACAAACAAAATATACAAAATAACTTATTAGACATTAGATCAAACTTAAAAAAAAAAACACTAATTAGGAAGAGAAGCTAATAATATAATTATGTTTTTTATTTTTCAAATTGGGGTTCTAATCAATTCGAATTAAACTTAACCAAGTTTGTGATTTGATTCGAATTAAACCGAACCAAATTTATGATTTTTTAAACGAATCCAATAGCATATTATTTACTATACAAAATTACATTTATTTAACCCGTGTAATACATGGTGTTTTTAAAGATATAATTTTTTTATTATTTAGTATATATTCGCTCTGCTTGCGGCATACAAGGTTATCAAGTTACATTTATTTAACCCGTGTAATACACAGTGTTTTTAAAGATATAATTTTTTTATTATTTAGTATATATAATTAGATTTATTCAACCCGTACAATACACGGATTTTTATTATTTGGTATATAAAATTACATTTATTCAGTACAAATACATGGGGTTCTTAGAGATATAATTTTTTTATTATTTAATATATAAAATTACATATGTTCAACTCGTGTAATAAACGAGATTTTTAAAGAATAACTGTTTTAATTTAGTATATAAAATTACATTTATTCAACCCGTGTAATACACGAGGTTCTAACCTAGTTAACTATTATATTTCAATATTTCAACCGTTGACTATTATTTGATTTATTTCCCATAGAGTTAATTACTGTTTTCGTCCCTGAGGTTTGTCAAAAATAACGGTTTCAGTCCATTAGTTTAAAAATTGCGATTTCAGTCCATTAGTTTCATTTTCGTAACCATTTCAGTCCACTAACTTAACTCCATTCATTTATTTTGTTAACTTTGAGTTAACTAACTAATTCAGGGACGGTTTGCGTCAGTTTTAGAAACACAGGGACTTAAGTGTAAACTCTAAAACATTAAAACAAAAAAAAAATAGTAAATTCCAAAAAATCAAAAAAATTCCAAAAAACCAAACAAATTCCAAAAAATTCTAAAAAATAATAAAAATTCTAAAAAATCATAAAAATTCTAAAAAATTCTAAAAAATCCAAAAAATCCGTTTCGGCGCGAACTGTTTCGAACCCGAACCGTTTCGAGCTGAACCGCTTCGACGTGAACCGTTTCGACCCGTACCGTTTCGAGCCGAACCGTTTCGACCCGTACCGTTTCGAAGCCGAACCGTTTCGAGCTGAACCGTTTCGAACCGAACCGTTTCGACCCGTACCGTTTCGAAGCCGAACCGTTTCAAGCCGTACCGTTTCGAACCGAACCGTTTCGAGCTGAACCGTTTCGAACCGAACCGTGCCGTATCGAACCGAACCGTTTCGAGCTGTATCGTTTCGACGCAAACCGTGTCGTATCGAACCGAAACGGCTCGGCTTCGAAACGGTTCGCGTCGAAACGGTTCGGGTCCAAAGGGTTTCGGTTCGATACGGTTCGCATCGAAACGGTACAGCTTGAAACGGTTCGGTTCGAAACGGTTCAGCTCGAAACGGTTCGGTTCGATACGGCACGGTTCGGTTCGAAACGGTTCAGCTCGAAAGGGTTCGGTTCGAAACGGCACGGTTCGGTTCGAAACGGTACGGCTTGAAACGGTTCGGCTTCGAAACGGTACGGACGGTTCAGCTCGAAACGGTTCGGGGCGAAACGGTACGGGTCGAAACGGTTCGCGTCGAAACGGTTCATCTCAAAACGGTTCGGGTTCGAAACAGTTCGCGCCGAAACGGATTTTTTAGAATTTTTTAGAATTTTTATGATTTTTTAGAATTTTTATTATTTTTTGGAATTTGTTTGGTTTTTTGGAATTTTTTTGATTTTTTGGAATTTACTATTTTTTTTGTTTTAATGTTTTAGAGTTTACACTTAAGTCCCTGTGTTTCTAAAACTGACGCAAACCGTCCCTGAATTAGTTAGTTAACTCAAAGTTAACAAAATAAATGGATGGAGTTAAGTTAGTAGACTGAAATGGTTACGAAAATAAAACTAATGGACTGAAATCGCAATTTTTAAACTAATGGACTGAAACCGTTATTTTTGACAAACCTCAGGGACGAAAACAGTAATTAACTCTTTCTCATATAACAAAATAAAGAAAAAGCGTGATTTTTTTATTATAAGCTGAAATCTTAAAAAAAAAAAAAATTATTCTAACCACAAGAATAATAGAATATTCAAGGTGCCTGAGGCAGCCGGGGACAGATGTGGAGCAAATCAAGGAATTATTTACATTGTTGACATCAAAATAATTGTGGATTACGTAATTCTCTTAATAATAATAATCATAAGATCCATGGTTTGTGCATTTAACATGTTATTCAAAATTATAATTTCGATCAATTCATCACTCCTGGTGTTTCATCGTCGGGTTAGATGGATCTATGGTCAAAGGTGAAAGTGATTTTTAAAACATCCAAGCCACATAGTATGTTCTTTATAGAACTAGTGTGATTTATTTAAACCAAGCTCAAATTGATAACTGATTGAAGTAATAAGTACGTGAGACGTATTAGACCGGTCTGAGTATCAAATTGTTCCAATACTCCGTTTTCTAAGAAAACCTCAAATAGAATTCAGAGAAGATGTCAATCACTCATGATCCTCGTAATACCAGATCGGCAAACAAGTCTCCGGTGATCGTTCGCTGTGAATTCTAAATATGGCAGCGAAGGATGTGTCACCACCGATCCCGGCAGAACACTGGTTGCCGGAGGTCGGTGGTTTATGGTCCTTATGTTCCTTCTGTACCGAGTGCTGAACAACCAAATGTTAATGCTCCTAAGAAATCCACTGATTATTCTGAGTAAGAATTCTAGAAATTGAAGCTCGATGCTAAGGCATTTGGGATACTGGTCATGGCCTTACTCAATGAAATCTGTGTTGGATTACTCCATTGTGAGAATGCCAAGGAATTGTGGGCTGCTTTGAATGAACAATTTGATGGCACATATGAAGTACAGGAGAACATTAGAGAGACTTTGAATCAATAGTATGAGACATTCACTCATGTCAAGGGGGAATCTCTGGCTCAACAGTTTGAGCGATTTAATTGCTTAATCAGTAAGATGACTATTATCGTATGGAACTTATTCGGTATGGGAATTTGTAACCACATACAAATATGCAACCACACTAATTTCGCAATTATACACGAGACCAAGACGTAATCAACCATCTCCTTAGAATATCCACATTATGGGCATAAGTCTTTGATGATCATCATGTCGCGTTTGACTAATGCGCCCACGGTCGAAATCCTCCCTGCTATTGCTCGCTAGACAAACCAATTCACCTTTGGAACAACCCGTTTATTCCAATTGAAAGTCATTGTTTGTTGCGCTGTGCCATTGTTCCTTCTTAGTTCCCTTTTGACCTGTTTGACCGAAAAAATGTACCCCAAGTCATTTTCCCCATACCTATTTCATCTGTTGTTGATGTAATATGGCCGCTAGCTATGCATACTCATCCTTCTCAGTATTTAAACTTCACAATTTCATCCAACCCCAATCCAACATGATCGATCCGCTTAGCTTCTTATAACACCCATTTGCTGAACTACGCCGTTCTTTAGTATTTAAAAAGTCTTTTCTAAAAAAACACTTCATCCTGTTCTCTATCTTCCTACCCCATCTCTAATTTCTAAAAATAACTATAGTGAAGCCACATTTATAAAAAGCCATTGTTCATCTCCATATAAATATTCAATCACCATACTCTTCAGCTCAACTTTAGGCGCCATCAATTACACCGTTCTTCCATTTCTATCATTCTCATCATAGTTCACTCTTCAAATTCAAAACCCTAAATCCTTCAAAGACTAAGTCTCTCTGTGATTTTCATAAACAGAGTTCCGCGGTATTGTACTAAAAAACCAATTAAGTTAAGCTTTGTTTGTTCTGTAACAGCGCCGTACACTCTGCTAATGCTCTATCCATCAAGCATACCTACTCTCAGATATGTGACAACTGCTGTTCTGATGCCGCTTCCATCTCCTGTCCCACTGACAACCTCTTGCTCTGCTTGCATGTAACGCCCGGGTTCGAGTGTAAGTACACCCCCTCCCAATGCATATCTTAATCATTTTACATTAATCTTTGTCCCTTCACTTGGGCTCATTATCCTAATGTAATACGCTTCCATCAACCGGCTGTGCGTTTACATTATTATCAATTATTTTGCTCATTTGATTCATTTGGGTACTTTTTTTAATTTGTCCCACTCACCCAGTCCTTACTACATCGGATGTAAGCATGTCCATCATAAAAAGTTCATGGTACCACGTGCTCACCACTTACTTGGCCAGAGTATACCTGGTATACATGACCTTTTTATAATTTTCACATTACACCCCATGTAAGTAATGCCTCTATTTGTTTCTCTTGGAAACAATATCCCGGATAGATTTTCTATTCGGGTTTTTTTTTCCAAGTTTTTAATCTACATATGCAAGTTTCAATCTCTACGTATTTGTTGCATATTACTATTTGTGCAATTAAATTTAAAATGTGCACCTGGTAATGCTTGCCCTAACGGGCTTCTCTTGCCATTAGCCTTGTTCGCGATCGCTACGCTATTTAGGTCCTTGATGAGCATACTCTTTGGACCGTTCCTCTATCAAATCCGCGATTTGTTAAACTCTCACTATCTTCATATGCGAGTGTCCTTCAACTAAAACATTTACCACAGTTAGTAATTTCGACATTAATGGATGCCCGTATTATAATACAAGGCTTTTCTACTATACGCATCAACGCGTGTAGTTTCGTTGACTGTATCTACTCTTTATTGTTTTTATTGGTGTAACGTGTATTACACGATAACCATATGTGTTGTTCTCAACACTTTAATCATACTAAACCACTGATACACATGTACTTACCGGATTTGCGATCAAGCCTCGAACCGAACACTTTATTCTTTTAACCTTGAGCTCTGATTACCAACTTGTAACGCCCGTCTCAATTTATAAAGATTTTAATAATAAAATACACATTTTAATGCTAAAATGTGTCTTCACAAAAACTTGTCATACCAACATTTCCATATGTTTACAACATTTCAAAAACATATTTGTAAATGTTTACATATTTCACTTATAACAAAACAAATCAAGATTTGATGCGGAAGCTTCAATTAACGTGTGTTCGGTTCTTGCTCGTCGCTTGATCTTCATCCCGGGCTCTCAACATTCACCTATGATCAAAACCAACTTAGAAGTCAGTTTTGATAGTTAAATAACAAGTACAACAAGGTAATTGGGTCAAATCATCAAAATAAACAAAATTTTCAAGAATTCACACCATCGCCGCGCGCCAGAGCAAACTCCTTTGGCCGTGGCGCGACGCCACGGTCCCATTTTGACAGAATGTGTTGATGCTGGTGCTGCATATTCGCCCAGCTAAGTTTTAATCAAAACCAAACTTCAACATGGCATAACTTTTAATCTAGACCTCCGTTTTACGCGATTCTTTTTCATACGCGTCCGTAATTTAATTCTCCATCACATGGAGTTAAAATCTGACATCCGGATTACAAATTTTCTAGATTTTAAGCTCTCGGCCTTATCTTAACTATTGAACCTTTAGCAAAACTTTTGACCCGTTTCATACTTTCATCAAACTAACTAGTTTGGTACACTTAAATTACTACGGACATCATATATAAAAATGTTTTCTATCACACGAAGTTCATTCACGGGTTCTTATACATCATTGACCCGTTTATACTTATGCACTTATTTTTGACCCGTTAAGGGTATTTAAGCGCTTTAATGCATAAGCCACACTTATTCACTTCTAACTTCATATTTTCACATTGCTTTTCGAGGGGTCTTCCACCACAACTACTATTGTGGTGGATTTTATGTGTATCTATTGTTTCTCCCAAATTTACCCCTTTCGGATTTTCAATTTACAGCAAAGGCCATTTTGATACATTTGACCCAAAAAGGCTTATGCCTATAACTTTTATACTTCTCTATAACTTACTTGATCACGACATATGTTCTTAAACCATCCCTAAGGGCTGTTTCCCCGATTTACCCATCAAGGGCGTTTTTGGTCAACTTAGCCCCTCATTTTTCGACGAAGGACTTTCGCCATTTATTTGACCAAATTTGTACGTTAACTACAATCAAATTTGTACGTACCTGGCTCGGATCAACACACTGACCCATTTTAATACTTTGTCTCGATATTTTGGCTAATTCATAGCAACACTAAATCATAAGCCACTTTATCCTGTAAGCATAAGACTCGGCAAGTGCTTATTAGTCATTATTTGTCAAATGGTATCTCATTACCATTTGACCCGTTTGGTCTAGATGACCAAAAATCTTGCGCTTATCATTAAATGGATTTATTTAACATTCAGATTTCTTACCATTTGGTCACGTCTACTACTCCGTCTCTTACGCGTTTAACCCAATGTAGCTTAAGCCACTTGGGTATCGTTTTTAAGCCCCGACTTTTATCCATTTATACTGTAACACCCCAAATTCTCGTATGTCCTAAAAGTATAATGTGTAGTGATGTTTTAATAAGTTAAAATGGAAAATATATAGAATTATGTCAAAATAAAAGTTAGTAAAAGAAAGGTGATTTAAGTTAGAAGGTAAATTACTAAAGTGAATAGAGATTAAATGATGAGGGACTAGATGTGTAAATATTGTTATAAAACATGATAAAAAAAAGAAACCAGACTTGAGTTTGGTGTACGATCGTGAGAAAGCCAGGAGGGACTCCTTCCCTCTCAAAACCCTAAATCTCTAAAATTCCATCAATTGAAAGCCAAATTAGAGAAGAATCGAATGCATGAGCTAAGAATTCTGATTGTCTAAGTATTCTTGATCTCAAGTAAGTGAAATTTCTTGATTTGATGATGTTTGATTATGTGGGTCTAGTGTAATTCGTGAATGTAATGCAGAATTTAGTATGATTAATGGTTGCTATGAATGTCTATACATCAATAGATGCTAAATTTCGAATATGAGCATGATTAGGCAAAACCCACTTGCATGTCAAGTAATGGTTAGAAATTGTGAAGTTCTACATGTTAATTTGATTGTTGTTGATGAAATTGTTATGAATAATTGATTTGGAACCATATGTTCATGGTCAAAATAGTAAATTTCGGATTAAGGTAATGATTTTTATTATGAAAGATTATGATTATTGATGAGATAGGATGGACATGTTATAACTACTTGTACATCATGCTTTGTAGGTAGTATGCGCACCATGTGTTTGATGAAATGTCTAAATAAATTTAGATGTGATTTTGTAAGAAAATTTACTAAATTGATGAGATGTGATCATAGTGGGAATGTATGTGATTTATAGATGTCATATTGGATAATAAGGAATGTGAAAGTAATGGAAGCTAAGTGAATAAAGTTATGATATACAGGAACTAAGAAGGAAGAAGGAGCAAGTCACTCCAAAGCGCAAGGAGCTCAGGATCACGGTAAGTTCATATGAACTCGATTCTCCTTTTATGTTGCTCTACGGATGAAGGTTTAGTTATTAAACCTAAATGTTGAGTTGTGTGTTGTTATTAGTTCAAATGTCGATATTTTATATGTTAGAAAACGGATAAGCGACACAATAGTGTCGGATGTATAATGACCACTCAAGTGGGATAAAATGGTATGGAAAGTAGGATTATGAGATGGTTAAGTAATGACTTGTTGTAAACGGGTCAAAATGATATGTTGTGCTAAGCATGTATGATAAGGGTTACCCGTTGTAAATGGGTAAATTAGGACAAGCATGACGATTACTGTTGACGTTTGAATATGGGCTCATTACGAATGGGTCAAGTGATATGGATGTATGAATGTATCGAGATGTTGGAATGAAAGAAAGTTAATGGAAAGAATGTTTAATGAAAAGAATGTTGCAAACAAGATTTGTCAATGATTGGTAAATTGTTAATGGGTCGATTAAAAGTATGTAAGGTATGTTATGGATTTTGTTTGAGCATGGTGAATTAACTAATGTTTGATGATGTGTATGATAGGTAAATTCCATGTTTGAAGTTGGCGAGCTCGGACGAACACACCAAATTGTCCTTTTTGCGCTTCCGGACCATGTTATCTTTTACTAATGGGTCAAAATCATTTTGTTATTATAAATGTTAACCGTATGACTAGAATAGTAGTAAGTGTTTTAAGAACGTTTGAATCCTTTGGGTTGATTTTGAATTATATTGTAAAAACAGGGAAACGTCAATGTTACGAATGGGTCATGCCCAATTTTTGTTAAAAAAAATGAATGTTTGATCGTTAAGTAAAGTGGATGCCACAAGTTGGTATCAGAGCCGAGGTTTGAGGGATTCAAGTATTTGAGTCAAATGCTTGAACTCAAACTAAAAGCTCGTATGAAGGTGTGTTCGTTCCGAAGCGCTACGCAAGTAAGTAAATTGTAAAATTTATTGTGTTGTAGTTAGAAAAATAATGGGATTTATAGGTTATTTGCCCTTAAACCGAGTCTTACGGCTAACGAATATGCTAAACGGGTCCGCAATTAAATTACGGACACGTAGGAAAAAGAATCGGGTAAAACGGACTAGTAGAACTTGAGATATGATGTTTTTAAGATTTAAGTTTGGAAAGTTATGGAGCTGGGCATCTGCAGCAATGAAATAATGAACCTGTTGTAAAAAAAGGGGGTCGCGTCGCGCCACACCCACACCAATCTACCATCGCGTGACGCGACGCCGGTCGCGCCCCGCGACAAATGAGGGTGCATTCCCGCGCGGCCCGCGAGCGCCCCATGTGTCTCCAATTTTTTTTTTGTTTATTTCGAATATGGGACTCGTTCCAATTGATATTAAAGGCCTTATAAACAATGTTTAAGGAAAATTTGATAATCAAATGATGAAGGAAAGGTACATGTGAATGATGAGAAGGAAATTTGTTATGATTAAAGAATTCGGTCGATATGATACGATACGATCGTCAATGACGATAAGGCATGAAGTATGAATGATGAATGGAATGTGTCATGATAAAATGATGTTAAAACATGATGATGGGAAGTATGAAATGAAATCTAATGAAAATAATGAATGTTTTATGTAGATGGCTGATGTGGTGAATGTAAATGATGACGATGAAGCACGCCGAAATGAAATGAGAACAATGATTGTGGAAGAAGTAGAGAAAGCGAGTGAAGCTAGTATTCCCCGACTAGCTCAAGAGGTGGAAGGTCAAGTATTGGGGGTAGTCAATACTCTAGTAACGTCCAAGGTGGAAGAACTAAAGGAGATGATTAATGAACTACAAACAAATAAAAGTACTCGAAGGTGCACGTACAAGGAATTCATGGCATGTAACCCCTTGTCGTACAAAGGGGAAATTGACCCGATAGCTTGTCAAAGGTGGATTTCAAGCACTGAGGCGGTGTTTGTGAGAAGTAGATGCGAAGTGGAAGACCAAGTAATGTTTGCAACGGGTCTCCTACAACTCCAAGCAAAGGATTGGTGGGACGCACATTCGAAGGAATTGGGGGATGAAAAAGTACAAACGTTAACATGGCAAGAGTTCAAGGAGCCATTTCTGAAATATCATAGCCCACAATCCGCAATTGATAAGATTCAAGAAGACTTCTTACGTCTTCGACAAAAAGATGAAACGATTGATGAAATAATGAATAAGTTCCTCGAGAAGGTGAAATTTTGTGGGGAGATAGCGGGGACTGAGAGGTTGAAAATCATATGTTATCATGCTATGTTAAAGGCTGAATATCGGGAGTTCGTAAATCCCTCCAGTGTGCAACATTGAATGAATTAATCGACTGGGCAAGAGATAGGGAGATCGAGTTAAGAAGGCAGGTTGAACGGGGATAGAAAAGGGTGGCGGAGAAGCCTACCAACACAAACCCATCGAAAAAGGTAAAATATCAAGATCAAAACAGGAAAGGGAAGACAAGTAGTGGGATTCTGACTTGCAAGACGTGTGGGAAACACCACTCGGGTGAATGTTTGCTTGGAAAGGAAGGGTGCTACAAGTGTGGGCAAGAGGGCATCCGTACTACAGATGTCCAGACAATCAGAAAACGTGTTACAATTGTCATCAAGTGGGGCACATGAAATCTGAATGTCCAAAGCTCCAACAAATGTCTAGGAAAGAAGGAAAGAAAGAGGAGCCGTCTAGGGCTCGTGGAAGGATGTTCCAGATAACGTCTGAAGAAGCAAAGTCTCACCCGGAAGTAGTTTCAGGTATATTCTTAGTAAATTCAATACCTGTAAAGGTTTTATTTGATTCCGGGGCAAGTAGGTCATTTGTTTTGAATGAACTTTTATGTCATCCTTCCTTTATGCTTGAAAAGATGTTAGTACCTTTAGAAGTGGAAGTAGCGGATATCAAAAGTTACCTATTGCATGATGTATGTAGAAACTGTAAGATCTTGATTGAAGATGAGGAATTTAGCATAGACCTTGTTCCAATGTGTATGGGGGAATTTAAAGTAGTTGTGTGAATGGATTGGCTGGCCCAAAATCATGCTGAAATACAATGTGAAAAGAAAGTTATTCAAGTAGTAACCTCGGAGGGAAATCGGGTAAGTATTCAAGGGGATAGGGTCGACGAGTCGAAATTTTGTTCTATAATTGAAGCTGTCAAGTATGTAAAGAATGGGGGAAAGGCGTATCTGTCTTACATGATCGATATCAATCAAGTTGTACCGAAGCTGGAAAATGTGAAAGTAGTGAATGAATATCCGGATGTATTTCTGGAGGATTTACCGGGGCTTCCGCCCGAACGTGAAGTGGAGTTTAAGATAGAGCTTACCCCGGGAGCGCACCGGTAGCTAAAGCTCCTTATCGGTTGGCCCAAACCGAAATGAAAGAATCGATGACCCAACTTCAAGAACTGCTCGACAAAGATTTTATTCGACCAAGTGTTTCGCCATGGGGAGCACCCGTATTATTCGTAAGGAAGAAAGATGGTTCGATGCGAATGTGCATCGACTATCGAGAGTTGAACAAGTTAACGGTGAAGAATCGTTACCCCTTACCCAGAATTGACGATTTATTCGACCAACTTCAAGGGGCGAGCTGGTTTTCAAAGATTGATTTACGATCAGGATATCACCAACTGCGGGTACGAGAAGAGGATGTTCCGAAAACTGCATTTCGAACGCGGTATGGACATTACGAGTTCTTAGTAATGTCCTTCGGCTTAACAAACACGCCAGCTGCATTTATGGATTTAATGAATCGGGTGTGCCGGCCTATGCTTGATAAGTATGTAATCGTTTTTATTGATGATATACTAGTGTACTCCCGAAGTGAAGCAGAGCATGCTTCACACTTACGTGATGTGCTGGAGACGCTCCGCAAGGAAAGGTTATATGCAAAGTTCTCAAAATGTGCCTTTTGGCTTAGAGAAGTACAATTTTTGGGTCATGTAATCAATGCGGACGACGTCCATGTGGACCCGTCCAAAGTAAAGGCAGTGATGAATTGGGTACCCCCGAAGAATCCAAGCGAGATAAGAAGCTTTTTGGGCTTGGCTGGTTATTACAGGAGATTTATCCAGGATTTCTCCAAAATAGCCTCGCCATGACAAAGTTAACGAAGAAAAGTGAGAAGTTTTTATGGGGCGAAGAACAAGAAAAAGCGTTTCAGGCGTTGAAAGAAAAGCTCTTAAGTTCTCCTGTGTTGACATTACCGGATGGAACGGATGATCTGGTGGTATATACTGATGCCTCCCATCAGGGTCTTGGGTGTGTACTAATGCAAAGGGGTAAAGTCGTTGCCTATGCTTTAAGACAACTCAAGCAACATGAAAATAATTACCCAACCCACGATCTAGAGTTGGCGGCGGTCGTGTTCGCCTGGAAGATATGGAGACATTACCTATACGGGGTGAAGTGTACAATCTTCTCGGATCACAAGAGCCTCAAATATTTTTTCGAACAAAAAGATCTTAATATGAGGCAACGAAGATGGTTGGAGCTTATCAAGGATTACGATTGTGATATCCACTATCATCCCGGGAAGGCTAACGTAGTGGCGGATGCTCTAAGTCGAAAGGAGTACCCGCCCCCGATTCGGATAAGATCAATGAAAATGGTAGTCACTTCCAAACTCCTTGAAGAAATATGAGAGGCTCAAATTAAGTCCTTGGATGACGAGGACTCAAAGAAAGAAAGGACAAAAGGATTTATCCACGAGTTGAATGAGAATGTGAATGGTATGAAAACGAGGTATGGTCGAATCTGGATACCTCAGGAATGTGATGTGAAAGAATTACTTTTGAATGAGGCACACAAGTCTCGATACTCCGTTCATCCAGGAGCTACAAAAATGTATCGAGACTTGAGGATGAATTATTGGTGGCCGGGAATGAAAAGAGACATTTTCAAGTATGTGGCTAAGTGTTTGACATGTTCCCAAGTAAAGGCCGAACACCAAAGACCGTATGGGAAATTGCAATCGTTGGACATACCGGTATGGAAGTGGGAGCATGTAACGATGGATTTGGTGACTAAGCTTCCCAAGACAAGAAAAGGGCACGATGCAATATGGGTGGTCGTTGATCGACTGACCAAAAGTGCACATTTCTTACCCATTCGGGAAACTTATAATTCAGAAAAGATGGCGGAAGTTTATATGAACGAGATTATATCCCGAATGGGGTTCCGGTGTCTATAGTATCCGACCGGGACACCCGATTCACATCCCGTTACTGGAGGAAGTTTCATGAAGAATTGGGGACCCAGTTACATATTAGCACCGCCTACCATCCTCAAACCGATGGTCAATCGGAACGAACTATACAAACATTAGTTGATATGTTAAGGGCGTGTGTCATGGATTTTTGGGGAAGTTGGGATGATCATCTACCCTTGGTAGAATTTTCATATAACGATAGTTATCATAACAGCATAAAAATGGCCCCTTATGAAATTCTCTATGGAAGGAAATGTAGAACCCCGGTTTGTTGGGGGGAAGTGGGTCAGCGCGAACTCGTGTCAAAGGATGTAGTAGCCGAAACGAATGAAAAGATTCATATGGTTAGATCAGGAATTAAGGCGGCGCAAGATAGACAAAAGTCTTATGCGGATCGACCAAGGCGACCAATTGAGTTTCAAGTGGGAGATCATGTGTTACTAAAAGTCTCTCCATTGAAAGGGATAATTCGTTTTCGTAAACGCGGGAAGCTAGGTCCTCGATACATCGGACCATTCAAAATACTCGCTCGGGTCGGGGGGTAGCGTATCAGTTAGAATTACCACCCGCGTTGGATGGGATTCATAACACCTTTCATGTGTCGCAATTGCGAAAGTGCCTCGCGGATGAGACAGCATACGTGCCTTTAGATGATATTGAAGTGGATGAGAAATTAAATTATGTTGAAAAGCCCGTCGCAATAAAGGATTTTAAAGTAAAGCAACTCCGCAACAAATCCGTTCGGCAAGTGTTGGTCCAATGGCAACATCGAAAAGGATCGGATCTCACGTGGGAAGCGGAGGATGAAATGCGAAAACATTACCCAGAATTATTTGGTACGTATTCAGGTTTTGGGGACGAAACCTTCTTTAAGGGGGGTAGACTTGTAACACCCCAAATTCTCGTATGTCCTAAAAGTATAATGTTTAGTGATGTTTTAATAAGTTAAAATGGAAAATATATAGAATTATGTCAAAATAAAAGTTAGTAAAAGAAAGGTGATTTAAGTTAGAAGGTAAATTACTAAAGTGAATAGAGATTAAATGATGAGGGACTAGATGTGTAAATATTGTTATAAAACATGATAAAAAAAAGAAACCAGACTTGAGTCTGGTGTACGATCGTGAGAAAGCCAGGAGGGACTCCTTCCCTCTCAAAACCTTAAATCTCTAAAATTCCATCAATTGAAAGCCAAATTAGAGAAGAATCGAATGCATGAGCTAAGAATTCTGATTGTCTAAGTATTCTTGATCTCAAGTAAGTGAAATTTCTTGATTTGATGATGTTTGATTATGTGGGTCTAGTGTAATTCGTGAATGTAATGCAGAATTTAGTATGATTAATGGTTGCTATGAATGTCTATACATCAATATATGCTAAATTTCGAATATGAGCATGATTAGGGCAGAACCCACTTGCATGTCAAGTAATGGTTAGAAATTGTGAAGTTCTACATGTTAATTTGATTGTTGTTGATGAAATTGTTATGAATAATTGATTTGGAACCATATGTTCATGGTCAAAATAGTAAATTATGGATTAAGGTAATGATTTTTATTATGAAAGATTATGATTATTGATGAGATAGGATGGACATGTTATAACTACTTGTACATCATGCTTTGTAGGTAGTATGCGCACCATGTGTTTGATGAAATGTCTAAATAAATTTAGATGTGATTTTGTATGAAAATTTGCTAAATTGATGAGATGTGAACATGGTGGGAATGTATGTGATTTATAGATGTCATATTGGATAATAAGGAATGTGAAAGTAATGGAAGCTAAGTGAATAAAGTTATGATATACAGGAACTAAGAAGGAAGAAGGAGCAAGTCACTCCAAAGCGCAAGGAGCTCAGGATCACGGTAAGTTCATATGAACTCGATTCTCCTTTTATGTTGCTCTACGGATGAAGGTTTAGTTATTAAACCTAAATGTTGAGTTGTGTGTTGTTATTGGTTCAAATGTCGACATGTTATATGTTAGAAAACGGATAAGCGACACAATAGTGTCGGATGTATAATGACCACTCAAGTGGGATAAAATGGTATGGAAAGTAGGATTATGAGATGGTTAAGTAATGACTTGTTGTAAACGGGTCAAAATGATATGTTGTGCTAAGCATGTATGATAAGGGTTACCCGTTGTAAATGGGTAAATTAGGACAAGCATGACGATTACTGTTGACGTTTGAATATGGGCTCATTACGAATGGGTCAAGTGATATGGATGTATGAATGTATCGAGATGTTGGAATGAAAGAAAGTTAATGGAAAGAATGTTTAATGAAAAGAATGTTGCAAACAAGATTTGTCAATGATTGGTAAATTGTTAATGGGTCGATTAAAAGTATGTAAGGTATGTTATGGATTTTGTTTGAGCATGGTGAATTAACTAATGTTTAATGTTGTGTATGATAGGTAAATTCCATGTTTGAAGTTGGCGAGCTTGGACGAACACACCAAATTGTCCTTTTTGCGCTTCCGGACCATGTTATCTTTTACTAATGGGTCAAAATCATTTTTTTATTATAAATGTTAACCGTATGACTAGAATAGTAGTAAGTGTTTTAAGAACGTTTGAATCCTTTGGGTTGATTTTGAATTATATTGTAAAAACAGGGAAACGTCAATGTTACGAATGGGTCATGCCCAATTTTTGTTAAAAAAAATGAATGTTTGATTGCTAAGTAAAGTGGATGCCACATATACGTGACTAAATCACCCCTTTTTACCCCTTTTTATTCGTTTAGCCTTACTTATAAAGTAGCCATTTCGGAAACGCCTTTTATTTATGTCATTTCATGACCAAATTACCATTTTGCCTCTTTTATCATTAAATATGGTTTTTCATCGTTAGATGTGCTCCGACCCGTATCGTTTCGGATCGGAACCATGTCTTGAATATCATCTTAATTGTATAAGAAACTTTTAGAATAAACACGTATTCTACAAAAAGTGTAAGTTCCACTTACCTCGCATCCGGTTTACGCTTCCCTTCTCGTACTTGATTTATTTGACCGCTTCTTTCCCAAGCCTCCACTTAGCTCGTTTAAGCGTCAAACTATTGTCAATCATTTACAAGGCGGTTAAATTAGTCATTAACAATCACGACTATTCCACCTCACTTATTTTCTATGTCGAAGCTAATATTCAACTTCATGATTGGTTAACTTAGTTTATCAAAGTTAACTATTTTCAATCACATGGTTTACAACATTAAGTCTAAATCAACATAATATTTAGAACCCTTATCACTTCATATTACGCGTACTTGACATATCATTCAAATACGCGTTTTCACTCTAAATTTCAACACTTTAGTTCTCATTTAGGCATTTTAACAAACACCTAATGTGCATAATTTGTATTCTTCTATTATCTAGTTCATGGTTATTGTTTTAACCAAGTTTTAACATCAATTAACCTGTTCATATCAATTTTTCGCATCTACTACATCAGAATTTACTTACGAAATTCAATTTACACTAGAACAACTATCAATTTCTAGTGTTTAACATGTTCATACAAAAACCCACTTATCACCTTCAATGGTGATCATGAATTCACAAGAATTAGGCCTTACTTCATCATATACTTGTCTAGGGTTTACTCCTATACACTACAATATTCCTATTTCATCATATAACAAGCATGCAACCATCTAATTCGGATTCTCTAGGTTTGCTCAGAAATTCAATTAGAGATTTCTCATGAAATTTACATACCTCGTGACTCCTTTTTCAGTGGAGATCACTAATTCGTACTCGGATTTTGATTTAGGCTTGATTTGGACATTCAATTTGAGAGATTTGTGAGAGTTTAGGGTTTGGCTCCTGGTGTCTCTCCTGTTCGATCGCAGAACACACACTTCAAGTGTGTGTTTTGTTTTTTATTTTTCTTTTATTAAATAACTTTATTAAGTTATCCAAATTTAACCCCTCATGTTTGGTTCGTTATTAAGTAGGCCACATCATACTTATTTTTAACAATATTCTCAATTATTAACTAGGTTCAATATTCCGAGTTAACTTGGTGGTTTCCGGGGGTTATAACTCGTTCCATTCTAAATCCTGTTAACTTGGGCCTCTCATAATTTTATTTTCTCGTAAACATTCCTTCTCCCCTTTTTATTTAACATTTGATCTATTTATTAAAAAAATAAACTTAATATGCACCGGGTAAATTTTACCTCTAACGGTACTTTACCCGTCTTTTAGTATTAACGTGGTTTGATTACCAAACCCGTTTTCGGGGTGTTACATTGCAACCACAATTTCCACATTGACTCATGGGTTTCCTCCTACCACAATCATTTTTCCGTCTATGAGGCCTTAGGTTGCCCTTCTGTTCATGGCCTCACTTCGTTTTGGGGATGCATTGTAAAACTTTCAACTTTGAACGGTAATATGTGTGAAAGTAAGTATTCTACTACGATTTTCAAGATTTAACGACGATATATGAGAAAAATCCATGTTATGATGAGGAATAGTTCATTCATAGATTCCATCTTTCTAGATGCTAATCAACAATGCTTATTAGATTTCCCCATGTTGCAATGCTTCTACTATTAGTTCAATGATGTCCAAAATTGATACTTGGTTCAATCCCGATTGTGATTCAAGCAACCTATAAACTTGATTATCTCCGTTTTTAAGTAGTGATTTGTGTATGTGATAAGTTTTGTGGCTACGTCATACACAACACCAATAATTTGAATCTTTGATTGCCAATAAAATAGGACTAAAATGCGATGTTGTCTCAATGTTCGGGCTCATATGATTCATTTTTGCGATATTACAAACTTAACATATAAATGTGGTTGTTATCCGTAAGCAATCTGTAAGAGTTTCAATTGAGATCATTTTTAGCAAGAAAATGGTACTAAATGTTGTTGGTCCACACTTAGCTTTCCAGCCTATTCTTTTATGCATGTACATTTACACATATTATTGTAGTTATGACCCACTGACTTCTTGTATTGTTGTGCCTAATGTTTGCATTTGATTTGAGTGATAAAGTTGTATGTTTGTTGCATTATTTGGTAAAAGAAATGACAAGTTTGTTGCTTTAAATTGCTAAAGAGAAAAATAAATATGCATGAAATTATTGTGTTTGATTTAAATTCATATATGGGTAACAGTGGCTAATGTAGACATACTATATAAGTTTTATGTTGCAATCCTACTTAATTTAGTATCTCAAATCATATATTATAAAGTAAACGGTTTGGTCTATTTTACCACTTTAATCCAAAACTCAAACCTTTTGAATCTGGATCCATGTGGTTTTAATTTTGTTGTCATTTTCATTCAAAATCAAAATCTTGTCAAAATTTTCAGTTAACATCCTGTTTTTTTTTTTTTTTTTTTTTTTTTTTTTTTTTTTTTTGTCTTTTTCATCCCTTTTAATGAAGAGCAAAATTGTCATATTTTTTTTAATTTTTTTTTTATAATAAAACGTTCAAGACCATTTTGCCCTTCATTAAAAGGGAAGAAAAATACAAAAAAGCTGGATGTTAACTGAAAAATCTAACCAGATTTTGCTTTTGGATGAAAATGACAACAAAATTGAAATCACAAGTTCCCAAATTCAAAAGGTTTGAATTTTGGACTAAAGTAGCAAAAGTGATCAAACCTCAGTAACTATTTTGACAGTTTACTCTATATTATATCATCGTACTTAATTTGCAATCCTTTTATCTTTGTTTAACATGAAACTTTTAAATTATCTTGTTAGATCATCGAGAGTAAAATAGCATGCCCGGTACTATATATAATCCGACTTGATTAACCTGAAATCTGAAAAAATACTGATCAACACCCATAAACTAGTTGTGTGAAGAAAATGATAATAAGACAAAATAGTAAGTAGTTAGAATTACAAATGGAATAAAAAGAAAAAAATATAATAAAATAAAAATATAGAGAATGAGATTAGGCCTGTCAATGGATTGGATATTGATCCATATCCAATCCAATCTGATCCATTTAAATCACTTATTGGATCATAAAAAGTATCCACCAATCCATTAATTAATCCAATGGATCAATCCACATATCCAATTAATTATATGGATCGATCCATTACTAATTAAAAAAACCATTACTAATTAAAAAACAAACGAGAAACGAACTGCACTTTCTCAAAATAGCATTTACGGTGTGTTCCCGAGTTAAAAATCTCTCCCCTCCCCTCCCCTCCATGTCTTTCCAAATTGGAAAGACTATTTTCAGGCAAAAAAAACCCAATTTTCCCTCCCCTCCCCCTGTTATATTAAGTGGATCTCTGGAACACAGCCTTAGGGTTTCATCTTGTCTGCAATCGTCATTCTCTCAACCTGCAATCGTTGATCTCACAACCTGCAATCGTCGATCACTCAACTTGCAATCGTCAATCTCACACCTCATCTTGTCTGCAATCGTCAATCTCCACCATCTCTGTCCCACCTCCGTCGACCTCCAGTCCACCGCAATCATCGTTTCATCGGAGACCCCAATTGCAGCCACTACCACCGTTCGCAGCCACTACGACCGCTCGCAACAATCACCACCGTAAGTCCTCTCAACTTCTCACACTGATTCAACAAATTTCTCACTTATGTTTCGTTGATTATAGATTCAGTTGTGTAATCGATTACAATTCGTGATTTCCTTCGTTTTTTCATGCTTTGTTAGGTTTAAAATTGTTGATTCGATGTTTTATTTGATGTAAATTGTGTTTAGGTTTTGGTGAATATATTACCTCTGTTTCTTGATTCTTGATTTAGTTGTGTAATTGTTTGAAGAAATGACGTTGCTTTTAATGTTTTGTTTGAAGAAACTAATTGCTTTTAACACACACAGTGCTCGTTTTGAAGTAACATACCTGATGATAACAATCTAAAGCGATGGGTTTACACTTAATAGAAGAGATTCACAAAATTGGTTATTGGCCCAAACCGGCTTTTACCCAAACTGGCTGGTTTTGAAAGCAGTTTCAAATCGAAATCCGTGGTTCAGTTTTGAAACCAGAGCTTGTTGAAGCATTGGTCACAACCAATGGCTGGATATATCTCCCTATACTGTGTTCAAAGAGAATGTCGATAGAAATCGAACCAAGTGACTTGGCATCAAAGAAGAAGAAAAAGACCCAATCCACATGATATATCTCCCTATACTGTGTTCATGAGTTTGCTGTTTGTTTTTTTTCTTTTGAACTTGTAGTTACTCATGTCTTTCATGGTCATGGTTAAATTTGATTAGAATCTTTGATCTACTTTTTCTAGTTTAAAGAACTTTGATAAGAATTTTGATAAAAGGCGGTGATTGTATTGGTTATTAGGTAGGTAAATCATGGTTGGATTGTCGCTGTTCTGGACAGTTGCGGACTAGGTCCAAGATTGTTTTTAGATTTTTTTTTTATTTTTTAGATTTTTTTTTTATTTTTTAGAATTTTTTATAATTTTTTTTTATTTTTTTTAGGTTTTTTTTGAATTTTTACAATTTTTTTATTTTTTGTGATTTTTTTTTTATTTTTAGAGGTTTTTTTATTATATTTTTTTTATATGGATCGATCCGGATAGTGATCTATCCATTTAAAATTATTTGGATATGGATCGGATCACGATCCATTTAAGTTGGATCATTAATGGATCGGATCATGATCCGATCCATATCCATCCATTGACAGGCCCAAATGAGATGTGAGAGGTTTATTTGAAAATTTACAAATTCGGAGAAAAATGTCATTTTTTTATATTATAGAGATGAACAGGGGCGGACCTAGATAGAGGGTTGGGCGGGCGGGCGCAACCCTTGAAAAATAATTTTTAGTGTATTTTGTATGTTAATTCCCAATCGCACCCATTCAAAATTTGGTTAAATCACTCGTTCGTACCCCTAGAAAATAATTTTGGGTCCGCCATTGGAGATAGAGATGATGAGTGGGATGTGAATACTCTCGTAATGATTTCGGTCGCATCTTACATATCCTTCTTTAGTGATTTTATCTTTTACCTTGTAAAATTGCTTTTTCTCTTCTTCATTGACCAAGAAATAATCGTTTGTAGAAGAACATATAGCCACACACACCAAATCTTAATATAAGTGATAAATACAAACAACATGGTGATGACACATAACTTTCTAGAAAAAATATATATATATATTCCTATATTGAGGCGTCTTATAATAATTACACATATGTCAAAATTCAAATTGTCATATGACATTGGGAACATTAAAAATGAAGAAAAGATAAACCGGGGGAAATAACAAACATAGTAAGTATACCACCGTTGATATATAGCGTAATATGGACTTATCATATATTATCATACAACCGTTGTTCTAGTACATCGTTTTGCCCCTAGTTTGCATGATAAATGGTTAAGAAGGTTTTTAAACAACTAGTGAGATTTTCCGTGCTACGCGACAGAAATTCAATCGGTATTGGTTTAGCTCGTTACGGTACCGACACTCGCTGTAGCAGCCAAGCGAAAAAAATCTAAATAACAAAGTCCTCATATTCTTTAGAGTTAATAGTATACTAATATTAAATTAAATTAATATTAGCGTGTGATGATATGAAACAGTAATGAAACGTTCATGCCGTATCATCACAAATCTTAATCCACTACAAGAGGGTGAAAGCTAATTTCTTTTAACTAATTTATATTTTCGTCTAAATTGTTGGTAAACCTAGCAAAGCGGTTGATTAATGCAAAAACTGTTGGAAAAAATAAAATAGCAGAGCCCAAGCTCACCAATCGGATGAAAACACCAACATGGTGTTTTAATAGATTATAGAATTCTTTAAAAAATTACAAATTCAAAAAGCCAAATGCTAAAATCAAAAGGTAAGAAAAACATTGTGGTCGAAATTCAAAAGTTCAAAACTCTATTGTAGCTAACAACTGTTTTATACATATAATATAAAATAATTATATCAAAAACAATATAATTCCGATGCAACACATATATATACAAGGTTATCATAGAGTTTATGCACAACGTGTTATTAATTCAATTTCAAAACAGAATTAGAAATACGATAAACGATATCATACTAAACGTACCAATAGCAAACCACGTTTATTACCATAGCGTTGTGATTGTATCTTAAGTCTTAACGTAGTAGCAACAGAAAGCGGTGTAGTTGAGAAGAAAAATGAACTAGATTTAGAATACACAAACAAAATAAACCATGAAGCCTATATATACAAACACGAACAACACATAAGTGTAGTAAGCATAAAAACCGAGTCATATTTGCTGATGTCTATAAATTCATTTCCAAATTATATACCGGTTCAAAATATGTTACACGTAAAGTTGAGTTGTTATGTTTTGAATGCTAATGTGAAACTAATAGCCTTCAATATTATAGCTAATGTGAACATGTTTAAGTTTAACTAATTGTGACCAACTTTATTATATAAATGTTAAATAATCTTTTTGTAAAATAGGAATTATCTTCTACACATATAATACTTGGATGTACTTACAATAGATAATATTTTATCAATTATAAATTATAGTAAAAGTGTGTGGGTGATTTTTTAATTTTTAATTTAATCCTTTATACTATTTATTGTTATACTAATTTTGTTTCTCTCTAATAACTGACGCTGGTTAGCTTAAAAAAATACGTAGTTGCGTTTAATTATTTTTTTATGTTTCGCTTAAAACGGAGTTGTATTCAAAACAAAATATATATTTTTGAATCATAAGATATATCGAGTGCCAATACATGTAACGTGACGAATGAAATTGAACAAATCACTAGTGGTATTTGTATTAACAGTGGCGAAGCTTGAGATTTCCGACTGGGGGGTCGAAAAAGTATATATCTAAAAAAGTTATAAAAACAGGGGATCGAAAACGTATATACCAAAAAAAATTATATGGAAACTACATACCGAACACTACTGAGCAGAAAGTTCGGGAGGTTGGCTCCCCCCTCCCCCCCGCGGCCCCTTCTATCATGTGCCCCTGTGTATTAATGTAACCAATAACGATATTCGTGTTTAATGGTTTTCGATTGATGTGATATACAACTTTATTTTTAGGTTATATCAGACAACTTTTTTTGTAATAAGACAATTAAATAAACCATTTTTATGGCAAACTATATTGAATATCAATATCATAACAAACCGAGTTTTGTTTAGAATAATCACGGCCGGCTCTTGGGCTGGCCAACCTGTGCCGTCGTTCGAGGCCCAAAATTTTCAAAGGGTCCAAAAGATTTTTATAAGCTTTTATATATATACTAAATTATATATTTAATATATGCATCCATTTATTATGCAAAAAAATGTTGGTGGTGGAGTAGAAAAACTATCTCAGATAACGTAGAGGTTGAAATTTTAAGTCTTGTCTCCACTACCAACGTTTTTTTTTAATTCATTTCCCCTTAACCACAATTTTGGGCCAATTATTTTTTTGTCGCCCGAAGCCTAAATTTATTTAAGAGTTCTCGGCGACGGGTCGCAGAATAATATATAATTTGTGCCGCAAACTATACCAATTACTTGTGATATATGATTTTATTTTGAGTTAATTGCCATTTTCGCCCATGAGGTTTGGGCACATTTGTCATTTTCGTCCAAAATGACAGTTTGGTATTATTTAGCCCCCCACGTTTGTCACTTTTTGTCATTTTCATCCAAATGCCTAACATAGTTAAAAAGTTCTGTTAAATGAGAATTTTTTTAATTTAATTTTTTTATATTTACTCTATAAAATATAATAAACAATTATGTTCTTTTTAAATAAATAAATAAAATATATGTATATATATAAAAATACACATCAGGTCTTTTTTTTTAAATTCATTTATATAGATATTTGTATATAATAATTCTAATATATATTAATCATTTAAATATATATATATATACCATCTCAGTTTATAAAACTCACATTAAATCCCCCCTCCCCTCTCTTAACCCCAACACCATCACCTCCACCACACCACACCATCTTCTTCTTCTCTCTATAACCACCAGTCACCACCCACAACCACCGCTGGTTACCATCACTTCCGCCACCCAGTTCCTCCATGGGTTACACTACCAACACCCTGTCACTCTACCAAACACCACCACCACCCGTCACTCCGCCACACACCACCACCACCACTCCGTTACTCCGCCACACACCACCAACACCGCCACCCACCTCCTCCTCCTATTGGATTTGATACTTGTAGATCGGTGAAACATAGGAGGCTAGGGTTCTCCGGAAGCGATGTCGACGACACGAGGCCTATGGCCGACGGTGGTGGTCAGAAATGGTGGAAAATCACGTTGATTGGCAGGTTGCATCAAGAAATTTGAAGAATTTTGTGGGAAAGGGGGATACCCTTACCCCCTCATTCTGTCTCTTTCGTTATCGGGTAAATCAATAGAACTTGAATGCAATGAATGCAATGGTGATTGTTTTAATATACTTTTGGGCCTATCAACCATTGATTTTGACTTTATATTAGAGCAAGAAACTGAATAATCAGAGGCTACCTTCAAAAAGGTCAAAGCTTGAACCTTCTTTGGTCAACTCTAGAACTGCTGGTGTCATGGAGAACAAAGCTGCATTAAAAGTTGCAATTTGAATTGGGGTTTTGGATTTTGAGACACCCATTTGGTTATTGGGGTGAATTGTGGCTGACCCATTTAGAATTGATGAATCTTGACCCATAAAGTTTAACTTTTTAAGCCTTTTGAAGGTGATTTTGGGCTTTGTACAGCGGCACACTGGCCACTGGAAGAGTCGCCGGAGTTTTTTGTTAAAAAGATTGAACGGTGGTGGAGTTTTTTGTGGGGGTGGTTGTCACGGTGGTTACTGGTGCTACATGTATAAATATATAACATAATTTAAATGATTAATATATATTATAATTATTATATACAAATATCTATATAAATGAAGTGATCTGTGTGTATTTTTATATATATACATATATTTTATTTATTTATTTAAAAAGAACATAATTGTTTATTATATTTTATAGAGTAAATATAAAAAATTAAATTAAAAAAATTCTCATTTAACAGAACTTTTTAACTAGGTTAGGCATTTGGATGAAAATGACAAAAAGTGACAAACGTGGGGGGCTAAATAATACCAAACTGTCATTTTAGACGAAAATGGCAAATGTGCCCAAACCTCAGGGGCGAAAATGACAATTAACTCTTTTATTTTTTAATTATATACTTTTGCTGCAGGTATTTGAATTTATAGTGATTTATTTTTATTTATACATGCTTATGTAATATATCAGAATAAAATAAAATATTTCCAGCTGCACACTGACAAACCGACCGATGACCCTCTATAAATACCCCACCGATGAATGCAAATCCTGTGCTCAAAAACCCAATTCCCTTTTCCCCTTCATTACCATGAAAACTGACCATAACATCAACAAGATGAACATCACAATAAAAAACTCAACAATCATTCCTCCATCAGAGCCCATAGCAGACGCTCCAAACCAGCTATGGACCTCTAACTTGGATCTTGTTGTTGGAAGAATTCATATTTTAACCGTTTACTTCTACAGGCCGAACGGGTCGTCTAACTTTTTCGACCCGAATGTTATGAAAAAGGCGCTTTCGGACGTGCTCGTGCCGTTTTATCCGATGGCTGGGCGGTTGGGAAGAGATGAGAGTGGTAGGATTGTGATTAATTGTAATGGTGAAGGAGTTTTGTTCGTTGAGGCCGAATCGGATTCGTGTTTGGATGATTTTGGAGAGTTTACTCCATCGCCGGAGTTTCAGATGCTTACGCCTAGCGTTGATTACTCCGGCGACATTTCTTCGTACCCGTTGTTTTTCGCACAGGTACGTGATCTAATTGGATTAGATTTCCGATACCGTATCGAAATTTAGCTAAAACCAAAACCGAATACTGTATTTATATGTTTGGTCAAATTAAGCTAAATTTAGAGTAAAGTACATGGATAGTCCATATGGTTAATCAAAATTTTAGATTTAGTCCCTATATTTTTTTCAAAAGTACACTGATGGTCTCCATGATTTGCATTTTGTAACGTATTTAGTCCATAACTTTTGTTAAAAGTACACAAATGGTCCTTGTGACTTGAACTTTGTAACACATTTAGTCCTCCACGTTTAGTGACTAAATACGTTACAAGGTACATACCACATGGACCATGCATGTACTTTTAGCAAAAGTTGGGCACTGAATGCGCTACAAATGCAAACCAGAAGGTCAATCCGTGTATTTTAAAAACGCTAGGGACTAAATCCAAAATTTTGGTTAACCACAGCAACATCCATGTACTTTACTCTAAATTTAAAACCGAATATCATATCATATATGTAATATGTTTAATGCCAGTACTAGAATATTATCAATGTTGAAATTAAGCTAAATTTAAAACCGAATACCATATCATATATGTTTAATACCGGTATAGTACTGGTATTCTGTCAGAAATTTCTGATACATACTACCAGTGGGTTGGTTTTTAGACTAAAAAGTGCATATTACCAAAAATTGCAATTTCGGTTTAGCTAAGTACATGCTATTTATTACTATGTTTATGAGATCTAACTTCACTATCACACACAATTATTAAGTCATTGTAGAAGATTAAAATTGCATACTAAATGACTCATTAATTTGCTATACAGTGTTATTGTGACAGTTGAATAATATGCCTAAATATATGTCTAGATGCTAAGGATACATAGCTTATAAATCAAGCTATCCCATGCATATTTAAACAATATTCTAGTACTTTTTTTTAGGAAAACAAGTAATAGTATGATCAAGTAAAATTGTTACTAAGAAGTGTTTAATACATAGCCAAATTTATGTTGGCAAATGTAATAAGAGTCAGAATGAGATTGGGTAAGCGGTTACGTAACTGTCTTAAATGTCACACTTAAAAATATAGATACAAATGCATTATGTGATTCTCGCAGTTATTTGCTAAAAAATATCATGTATTTGTCGAAATCTAATTGTTATTTGCCAAAAAGACAATGTTATGTATTTTAGTCTTTTTTTTTACATGTGAGGCTGCTATATGCACATTTAATTTCTATTATATTATATGTGGGTCCAAAAACTTTTATCATGTTGTGTGAATGCTCATAAAGTTTTAAAACAATCCTTAATATTTCACCTAATCTTTATTCAAGTTTCCTATTTTCTCTTATTTTCCATAAACACAAATGTGTAATGCATATGGTACATGTCATAATGCATAATCCCTAGTATTGGACCAATAATCCTTTTCTTGAAAGAACAATTTTATCTTTGTTTTTTTTTTTTGGAACGACGGAATTATCAACAAACGGACGACCGTCTACTACCACGCAGGTAGCACCCAGACCCCACATTCCCGGCAGAAATGGGTGTGTGGCCTTAGGGAACCCCCAAGAAAATTTCCCGGCCTCCACCAGATGATGGAAGTTGCATCCCCACCTAGAGCGGACACTCTAGGCTAGTTTGCACGGTAATAGAAAACTTGGGCGGACGCTCGGAATCGAACCCGCGCCATACGGCACAAATCCGACCTTCATCGCGGTCCTGGCCACTGGGCTAGAGCCAGTGGTTACAATTTTATCTTTGTATAACATAATGTGGAGTATTAGGTTGTCCAAAACAATCTTATAATGCATGTGAGAGAATGATGTCAACCATAATACACATGGTCAAGTGGGTAGGTAGTTGTTTTATCATAGTAGCAATATTATATTGAAAAATTAATGCAAGTGGCCATCACCACCAATTAGATGAAGAGTAGGTATAGGGACTTTATATAGTAAAAAAAATCATAACCACCAATTTTTAATGGAATTTGCTTATTTTGACTCTTAATTGTTGACTTTTGATTTATACCTTTTGTATATCAAATTGATCAAAAGCTACTAGAATTCACCCAAGTTGATTTATTTTGTTTTGTTTTTGTTCTCTAGGTAACTCATTTCAAATGTGGAGGAGTCGGTCTTGGTTGTGGTGTATTCCATACGTTATCGGACGGTTTATCCTCTCTCCATTTCATAAACACATGGTCCGATGTGGCTCGTGGGCTGTCCGTAGCCATCCCACCATTCATTGACCGAACACTACTACGTGCACGCAACCCACCCACCCCAACCCACGACCATGTCGAATACCACCTCCCTCCCTCCATGAACAACACCGCCAAAAAATCGGGTTCTCTTTCTAAATCCTCCACCACTATGCTTAAACTCACACTAGACCAACTCAACACGCTCAAAGCTAAAGCCAAGAGCGACGGTGGCCCCAACCATAGCACATACGAGATCCTAGCGGCTCACCTATGGCGATGCGCGTGCAAGGCTCGAGGGCTCCCAGATGACCAACTGACCAAACTATACGTAGCCACAGATGGACGGTCAAGACTGAGTCCCCACCTCCCACGAGGCTACCTCGGGAACGTGGTCTTCACAGCCACCCCAGTTGCAAAATCAGGTGATCTTACATCAGGGTCATTGTCGAACGCTGCAAAGATGATTCACACCACATTAACCAAAATGGACGATGAGTATTTGAGATCGGCTATCGATTACCTCGAGTTACAACCTGACCTATCGGCTCTTATTCGTGGACCAAGTTACTTTGCTAGCCCGAACCTAAACATAAACGCCTGGACCAGACTTCCCGTACATGACGCTGATTTTGGGTGGGGTCGGCCGATTTTTATGGGGCCCGCGGTTATATTGTACGAGGGAACCATATATGTTCTACCGAGTCCAAACAACGATAGAAGTATGTCTTTGGCTGTTTGTTTAGATGCAAGTGAACAACCACTTTTTGAGAAGTACTTGTATGATATGTAAGGTTTTGTAACAAACCAAGTTGTGGGCAATTTGGTTTTTGGTTTGAATTTTTATTATTTTTTGTTTTCTAATAATAAAAATGTAATATTTGCGTAGAGCTCTTCATTGACTCGTGTACAAACAAGATCGTTTTGCATCTTAACTTCACCACGTAACCCCTGGACCACATATCACAATATATCACTGGCACAACATGTGCAAGATGCTATATATATATTATATATATATTCAAGTGTACATGTGTATAAAATACAAATCTACATCTTCTTATCCACATATGGTGATAAGTGTTGACATACAAAGCAATCAAATAATAATGTTCTAAGTTTACATATTTCACTCCTTTGTTTTTATATTTTTACAAGAGTTAATTGCCCGGATGGTCCTTGTGGTTTCACGTTTTTTTCACGATTAGTCCTCACCTTTTGGAAATAGCAGGTATGTTCCCTATGGTTTGTCATTTTGTTACTCGGATAGTCCCCTGACATTTACTCAGGGGACTATCCAAGTAACAAAATGACAAATCATAGGGAGCATACCTGCTATTTCCAAACTAACTGACATCTACTCAGGGACTATCCGAGTAACAAAATAACAAACCATAGGGACCATCCGTCCAATTAACTCTTATTATAATAATACTGTGACTAGGGGTGCAAACGAGCCGAGCCCGAGCTCGGCAAGGCTCGAGCTCGGCTCGATTCGAGCTTTGTTTTCAAAGCTCGAGCTTGGCTCATTTGTATTTTATCAAGCTCGAGCTCGGCTCGTTTATTATCTATTAATTAGTATATTAAATAAAAATAATATAAATAATAGACTTTTTAGGCTTGCGAGCTCGATATGTAAAGCTCGGGCTCGGGCTCGTTTACTAAATAAGTTTATTTTTAGGTTCAAGGTCGGCTTGTAAACAAGTTTAAATAAGCTCAGCTCGACTCGGCTCGTTTACACTAAGGCTCGACGAGCCTAACGAGCTTCACATGTGAGGCTCGAGCTCGGGCTCGATAAACAAACGAGCTTTGTTTTGAGGCTCAAGCTCGGCTCGGGCTCGATAAGGCTCGGCTCGTTTCGAGCTTTTTCTCGAGCCGATCTCGAGTAGCTCATGAGTCGTTCGGCTCATTTGCACCCCTAACTGTGACGCCCCATCCCAATAACGTAACACTTTGGTCTAGAAGAATTACTTAACTATAAAAACAAAACAAATTGTTAGATTATTTCACTAAGTAAAAACTAATTCAAGGGTTTAAAGCTTAATGAAGTAAATAGAATGAAGTCTCTAATGCACATGTTCCAACTCCTAGTAGCTTTTAATAAAATATCTCGAACAATAAGTCACAAAAGAAATCAAATTTTTAGTTTCAAGATTTCCTATCAAATAACACCTCCATATCCAAATAGATAGATAGATAGATACAAAGAAATATCCAAACAAATATCCAAAATGCACACGCATAATTCCAGACATATAATATATCGTACCTTAATGGTACACTAGATTTTTGACCCTAATGCATGCCAAACTCGTAAGCCATGTATGACACTACACCGTTCGACCACCAAAATAATCATATCATATCCTATGATTCATCCATATGCCTCTCAAATAGATTACATGCTAGTGCGTATTCAACAATATCATACAAAATGAAGATGTTGTGAATTGATCACGCTTCCATGGATGGTGTCAAGTCGTTAGAGCCACAATGACATGCATGTGGTACCTCTGTAGGCAGTCAAGGGCGTAGCTTAAGAAGGGCCGGGAGGGGCGTCCGACCCCCCGAACTTTTCGCTCAGTAGTGTTATATATGTAGTTTTCGTATAGAAATTTTTGGGTATCTACGTTTTCGACCCCCCGGTTCTATAGAATTTTTTGGGTATATACGTTTTCGAACCCCCCATTTTCATAGTCAAGCTTCGCCACTGTAGGCAGTTGTCTCAGAAATCCTATCTCATGTCTATGAATCTAGGGTTCTACGCCGCATGAGTGAACATATAATCTAACATCATACCCAGACTATGATCACCATGCATAGACCCTAAAAAAATGAAATCAGACATGGCACACAATCAGTTTTATAAAGTTTCCAAACGTATATATAAAACAATATTTTTCTTGGAAGTTTTATGAAATAGTTCAATAACACGTCAACACACAACACTTTAGCTCAACAAAAAGAAATAATAGATCATACAAATACGAATGAGTCATAGATTATATTGAGTAATCATATCAAATTTCTAGCAAAACACATAAAAGCGACGTTAAACATGAGTACCTAAATGAGGGCCTAAAACTCCTAATGTCTCAAAGATCCATCAGCGTGTTTAACGGAATCTACAATCAGTAATTTCAACTTTAAATTAAAACTGGAGCTTAGTCTCATTTATAAGATTATCTTGAATTAAGGCTCTATAGTTGACTCAAGTTCGTTTAAGCTTGACTTAATTCAAGTGTTAGAAACTAATATTGAATAGCTTATAAGCGATTTAGCTGGTTTACACTTTTTGATAAAAGCAAAATAATGTTTTTTGTTAACGAAATGAAATAATGTATTAATGTGCCCGGCAGACCTGGGCCTAGCCCCGGAAAAGGGCCTCCAACTAGCATTGGCACAATAAAATGAGGCCCATTTTGTTTTATTTTTGCATTTTATCAAAAGCCTATTTCTCAATAGAACTGTGATATCAAATTATCAATTGATATTAAGGAGTCCTACTTCAGCTGATCATCGTCTTTGATGTTTTTTCAACCATTTTTGATTGAAGCATCAAGTTATTTACCATTTGATTGCTACAGTTTCTACGTGAGAATTTCTTTTACTTTAATTTGATAACTATAAGATGAATTTTAAATATATTAGACCTAACGTGTTATTTACATCAATGTGGTTTGTCCATTTTTGCTATTTCAGACCAAATTTAAAAAAAAAAATGTACCAATTTCCTCTTTGACATTCTTAAAACGTGTCATTTAAGTCCAAAAAACTAACCCAGTTAAAAAAGTTAGTTAACTCAATTAGCCAGAGACGTAAATGGCACATAAACCCTTGGGATGTAAATGACACATAACTCCTATATATATTTTTTATTTTTTAAACTTCTTTATTATTAGTATTATTATTATTATTATTAGGGTAAATTACTTTTTGAGTCCCTGTGTTTTAACTGTTTTAACTAGTTGAGTCCAAAAGCAAAAAGTTTAACGACCTGAGTCCCTATAAGCATTTTCTTTAACCATTTGAGTCCAAATTTCTAACTCTGTTTGATTTTTTTGTTAGTTTTTCATTAAAAGACTAAAATACCCATGTATATTATTATTATTATTATTATTATTATTATTCCCCTTATTATTATTCTCCCCTCTTTCTTCTTCATCTCTCTTCATCTTCTCTCTCCCAACCCTAACACCACCATCACCATCACTGCCACACCACCAACCCTAACACCACCATCACCACTGCAGCACTCATCTCCGGCACCACCACCATCACCATCGCACCTCCACCACGCCGCCCGAAACCCTAACGCCGCCATCACCGCCGCTCGACCTAGGGTTCTCATCTTCATCAGATTGGTTCTAATCTTCATCAGATGGAACTTATCGTTGAATCTTATGTTTGTTGCGTTAAATCTTGCGTGGAGCATTTGGCAAAACATTTGGGTTTCTTGGTATCCTCCACAAATTTTTTTAAAGATATGAATGAGGAAATGGATCAATTGAATCTCACAGAACAAGGTATTCAAGAGAAAAAAATGATATCTTTGTCTAATTATAACTTTTGAAATTATAATTTAATTTGAATGGTTTTTGCAAAACAATGTTCATGGGGTAGCAAACCGACACCTCCGGGGAGCAGCTCAACACCTCTACCCCTGCCAGTTACCGGAAATAATATGGGGTTTTCCGCCATGGATATTGCCGCTTATGAGAGACAATTGGCTCTTAGTAAATTGGCTCTGATGCATCAGCAGATGGGTGGTGCCGCTAGCCAGGGTGCGGTCTATGATGGTGGTTACCCGGGAATCGCCTCCACACAGGCCCCTGTGTACTACCAGTAACTACATTTGCGAGAGACGGTCGATTGTCGAGTTGGGAAGTATATCTAGAACTATGGAGATTAGATAAGGTTCTCTTTTTTTCCCAGTGTTTTATGTTTATTGTTGTTGTGATTATTGTTCCTCCAAAGTCGTCTGGTGTTCGCTCTCCTCTTGAAGAACTTACGAATAACGTGAATACTTCATCTGATGGATCGGTTATTGACTGTAAGCTGACTGTATCTGTGACCACTTCAAGCTCTCCGCGCCTAGGTTCTTTTGTCGTTGGGGTCTGATTTATTTTTTTATTGACTGCAAGCTGACTGTATCTGTGACCACTTCAAACACTGCGGTGGTGGCAGTGGTGCGGCACTAGTGGTGGAGGTGAGACAGAGGTGGGGGTGAGACGGTGGTGGTGGGTGTTTAGAGGTGGCGGTAGTGCGATGGTAATGGCAGTGGTGGGGATGTTGGTTGTGCTGTGGTGTTTATATATATTATAAATTAAAAGTTTATGCATTAAAGACTTGTTCCTTGTACTTATATGCATAAAAGACTTGTACTTTGTGTGTAAATGACCAAATTACCCTCATAGTTAACAAACTTGGTGGATGGAGTTAGAAATTTGGACTCAAATGGTTAAAGAAAATTCTTATAGGGATTCAGGTCGTTAAACTTTTTGCTTTTGGACTCAACTAGTTAAAACACATAAAACACAGGGACTCAAAAAGTAATTTACCCTTATTATTATACACACAGCTAAAAAACTGATATGTTACATGATTAACATTGTCTAAGAGTGAATGATAACTAAATTGTTAACCGAAATCGAACCGAAATCAACAAAAAACTGAATTAACTGAAAATTGACTAACGTAAACACGAATTAACAAAAAACGGCTATCGATTTTTTTGTATCCTTATTTAACCGAAATTAACTGAACCAAACCATTCGTATTTTCATATATTTCTAGCTTTTACACCTTGAGTTCATGTATTTCATATTTATACCCCCATTTTATGTATTTATATCTCTATTTAACTATACATATACTTCATGTATTTATACCTAGATTTCATGTATTTCTAATCAAAAGTTTTAGCCAAAGTTTGGTTTTGGCTATTAACCGAAATTAAATGAATCAAACCAAAAAACCAAATCGATTGACTGAAAAAGAATAAAATAGACTAATCGATGACCTCGATTTTGGTTGAGGATAACAATCTAATTAACTGAACAATGCACACTGTGGCGATGTCTGTGTTTCCCGTCACATCGCACGCGCACCTATCGGTTTTAACCAAAACTGGTTATCGGTGAGCAATGACTAAATCTTAACCTAAACCAAACCGAAAACAAACAAAACCGAACCAAAATCAACCATGGGATACTATGATTATATGCCTAAACTTACCTAAATGAGTAATTGCATAACAACGTGATTCGATGACTATGTGTTAGACTACGTGTAGAAATTCATACATTAAACTAATTGAAACGGTAAACATATCAGGACGAGATTGACATTCCTCATAACCTTTCAAGTTTACTAACGAGCAAACTAAGGTGAGTTCACAACCTTTTCCAAAAGCATGCGTCCCTGGTTTGGGACAACACTTTTTACGGTAGCCCTCGTTGGGGCTACACGCGCGTTCCTTGTGAGAGCCACTGAAACATACTATCCATTGTAGGTGGAATAGTACACTGGGACTAAACGAAAATTCTATCTTGAAAGTCCATACATTTTACCGATTAGATTGTCATGTGGGCATACGCAGGGTATTAGTTGATAGCGCTATTAGGTTTGACAAACCTTACACCGTGCTGAAGGCCGGGAGTGAACTTCTAGCCTTCACTCTTGCATTAATGTTGATAGACATTAATGATGGCACAAACGAAACGTTAGCATTCGGTACACAGTTTAGTCATGTGATGAGAGTTAGCTACCCGAGTCATACATAAATCAAAAACTTTTGTCAACTTTACTTTTGCTAAACTAAATTTTGTGAATTTGCCAACTTTATTGTTAACACGTAGTTGCATGCTTTGCAGGTCAGTAGGTACAGCTATGGACGGGCGTTGCAATCGGATGGGGTGGGTGGTTCGTTAAAACTTTATGTTTTGAACATTTATTAAATTTGTGGTTTTTAAGTTCTTGATGGGTTTTACTTTATTTTTCCGTTGCAACATAATTGTGTTTTCGATAATTAAACTTTATCGCTAATCATGTTATTAGTAAAGTTTTATGATTTTAAATAATATGTTCAACATGATTAGTGGCTAGATCCTGGTTAGTCACACGTCTCGCAGTAAAACTCCGCATGTGGAAATTGAGGGTGTCACAAGCGATAGTTACAGATAAGTTTTTTACGTATTCTTTAAGGTCAAATAATATTTATATATTTTCTAACTGAATTCATTTGATTTCTGTACAAATTTCATAATGTTATTAAAATTCTGAAGGTTATGTTTTTCTTTTATATTCCTACTAAAGAAAATTTAATTCATTCATTCATGATTTATTATTACTATTATTATTATTATTATTATTATTATTATTTTTATTATTATTATTATTATTATTATTATTATTTTAATATGTGGTTATATACCCAGGATGTTAAGCAAATGAAACTATGGGGGTGTTTGTTTTTTTATGAAAAGCTTTTCAGGACCTCTTATGTCTGCCCCACGCAGATCATACGTAGACGTTTGAGTCTGCAGTGTGTTTGTTTTCTCGAAGATCTTTCATTAAAAAGGCCTGCACAACCTCTTTTTGGTGCAGACATGGATCAAGGTCTTTTTTGGGTCTGCAGACTCTCTTCTCCTCCACAAAACCTTAGCACCTCTCCACCCTTCTCCTCCACCCCATCTTCTCAACCGGCGCCACCCATGTAACACATCCATTTTTTATCATATAAGAATTATAGATTGTTTAAATTTATTAACCATTAGTAACTAGTTTTATTTTTAAAACCATTATTCAACCCATATAGTTTAAAAAAAAAAAAACTATTTTATATATATTTGGTTGGAATGTTAGACTAATTAATTGGCTTATATATGTGTGACATTTCTATTTTCTGTATTAAAATAAAGTATATAAAACTTATATTATTAAACGGGTAGATTACGGGTAAGTTAACTGTTAGAAATATGAAGTACCTAGACGGGCCTAGTGACCGTCTAATAACTAAATTATAAAAAAATACATCGTATTTGAACCTACTCCGTTTTTAATGAAACTTGGTTCAAAATGTAGATAAGATTATTCTCGTTCTAATGACATATTCATTGTTTTGTAAAACGTCATATTTTAGAAGTTACAAGCGCCAAATAAGTGAAGCAGCTGAATTAATTATAATATATATAATAATAAAATAATAATAATTAAAAACTAAAATATGACAATTCTTTGTAGTGCATGAAAGCATGCATGACTACGTGGAACAATCCTCAAAATATGACATTTAATGCAAGTTGTTTACGTGTGTTTTCATGTGTACGTGTGTTACTTTCAGTATTTGGGACATAGTATAAATACAACCTTCTACTATAACATTCAGTGTTCATTTTTTCTTTTCCTTCTTATGTCTTGCGATCTCCCTCTCTTTAAATTCTGTATTCATTTTTTTCTTTTAATATTTCATTTATTATACTCCAAAGCCCTGTCCCGTTTTAAGTGTTTTAATCTCTGGTCACTGATACCCTTTCCGATTGATCTGGAATCCCATAACGCATGTCAACGCTCTGCCCGACTAAGTTCGTTGGGGTTCTGTCTCGTGATGTAGGGATAAAGTTGAATTTGGGTTATTATACTTAACACGAGTGCATTATATATTTTATTAAATAGCTCATGAGTTATACCCAAGATTATACCAGAAGGTTTCTAGTTGAACCCTAAAGTTACAAAGTGAGTCATTCTCTTTTTTATCACATTTTTGTGATACAATTATATTTAAAAATGCTTTCCAGAATCCTAAATGTTTACCAGTTATACTTACAGTGATTAAATTTTTATATTCTGTAATAATTGCCGGTATGGGAGGTTTTATACATTACTTGACCCTTGTTACTATTGGCCAAAAAGTTAGCCAATAGTAACTTGACCACAATCACAGAGGAAATTGTGCCCTAGTAGCCATAGCTTATAACTAATATTATTTTAACATTAAATCATTAATAAATTTAATGTATGATTGAAATAAATCTAAATGGTGTGTATATAAAATATAGCTTTATTAATCATTATTAAAAGGAAAATTGGTATTTAATAAACCAACCTTTGCCCAGTTGGTAAATAATAATCCAACGTACAGAATTGGTATATAATAATCCTACCTATCAATATGTTGGCACTCAATGGACCTCCGTTAGTTTTTTTTAACTGAAGTTAGTTTTTAATTTTTATTTATTACACAAACAATCCCTGTAGTTATAATTTACTAATTTCAAGCATGAGTTAATAGCCAAAATGGTCCCTGAGGTTAATAGCCACAGCACCGCCACCACCACCACCACCGCCGCCGCCACAGCACCGCCACCACCACCACCACCGCACCGCCGCCACAGCACCGCCACCACCACCACCGCCACAACACCGCCACCACCACCGCACCGCCACCACCGCACCGCCACCGCCGCAACGTTTTTTTTTTTCACCACCCAAACTGAACACTATTATTATTATTATTATTTTGAATCGTCTTTGTAATTCGCTTTCGTAAATTCCTTGTCGTTGTTTTATGTATAATCTCAAAAATGACTCAACAGGGAAGGAAATAATATACCGAACAAGAATGACGTGACTTCCTGATGTATCCCGGTGACGTCTCAAAACCTCCGGCTAGTTCCGGCGAGAGCTCCTGGTCCCAACGGTGGACGCGCAAGGTTCCGGCAAGCTGTGCGGGGGTTTCGAAGGGTGTGTGGGTTGAGTGTTGGCGAAAAATGTTACTGGGGTGGTTCGTGATGTTATCCCAGCGATCGAAACAGAGAATGTTCATGCCGTTTTATAATGTTCGAGCTTAAAAAGGAAGGTTGTTGAATCGTGGAATGAGAGGGACACGATTAAAGCCAGGTTCATGCAATCTTATAAAAAGAAACAAGGAATTTACAGCTCATTATCGATCAGTTAGTTTGTTACCAAGTTTACCAAGTTTAGTCGCTTGCTTTGGGCTATATTCGGTCTCGCGGTGAAAAAAAAAAAGACGTTGCGGTGGTGGTGGTGGCGGTGCGGTGGTGGTGGTGGTGGTGGCGGTGCTGTGGCGGTGGTGGTGGTGGTGGTGGTGGTGGTGGCGGTGCTGTGGTGGTGGTGGCGGTGGCGGTGCTGTGGCGGCGGTGCGGTGGTGGTGGTGGTGGTGGCGGTGCTGTGGCGGCGGTGGCGGTGGTGTTGGTGGTGGTGGCGGTGCTGTGGCTATTAACCTCAGGGACCATTTTGGCTATTAACTCATAGTTAAAACTAGTAAATTATAACTACAGGGACTGTTTGTGTAATAAATAAAACTTAAAAACTAACTTCAGTTAAAAAAAACTAACGGAGGTCCATTGAGTGCCAACATATTGATAGGTAAGATTATTATATACCAATTCTGTACGTTGGATAATTATTTACCAACTGGGCAAATGTTGGTTTATTAAATACCAATTTTCCTTATTAAAATATATATTAAAGAAAATATATTTAATAAACCTAAATTACTATTACATTATAAAATAATGTTTAGTCCATAAATGTATACCATAATAAAATAGTCAAAAATAATATATTCTACTATACTAAGATTATATTTTTAGTCTTAGTCACATTAATATATTAAATAATAATATTACAATTATTTAATTAATATATTATATTTGATAAGTTATAGCTATTAGTTTGACAGAAAATGATATATTTCATTTTCTGGGCTAAGTGGTTTTGTGTCATAGAAAATATAATTGACAAAATAACGTCACGAGACACTACTAAGTCCAGAGTCACTAGTTGAGAGAATGATCAACAGTGATATGACCAGAAATATGACCAAAGTCACTAGTTGAGAGAATGATCAACAGTGACATAACCAAAGGCACTAGTTGAGAGAATGATCAACAGTGTTATGACCAGAGTCACTAGTTGAAAGAATGATCAACAGTGATATGACCAGAATCACTAGTTGAAAGAATGATCAACAGTTATATGACCAGATTCACTATTTGAAAGAATGATCAACAGTGATTTGACCACCGTCACGGGAACCGCGTAGTGACGGATACCTTTAAATAATAATAAGATATACGATATATCTATTACTTGATAAACTTCACTACTGGAGGAAAGTGAGCCAATAAGTGATATGACCACCGTCACATCGGAACTGCCACCATGTGACAAATACTGATTGAATTGGGTAAATATAAACAAATATAAAAACCCTTAATGCTGTAAAGTATAACAATATATTTTTATAAAGATGGAATGAACTCGCCAGTATTTATTACTGATAAAATGTTTTCCAAACATGTTTCAGGTAATTTGCTGTAAAGATAGTATAAGCCAGCTATGGAGCACTGAAGGCTTAAATAAAGTGGCTATAAATATCTGAATAAAAGAAAAAAAATTATGTTTTATTTATTTGGGTTTATCCCTATAAAAACAATTGAATTTAATATGGGTTTTAGCCCTTTTTAAAAGTTCGGTGTTTTACAAACTCTGAAATCATTTCCTAACTACGATTCTGATGAAAAAAAAATTTTCCGCTGCGTAATTAATAAACACTGGTACCATCTGACTGGTTAACGGCTCCCGCTCCCAGGGTGGGGTCGGGGGCTGTGACAGAGGTGGTATCAGAGTCACTAGTTTAAGCTATTTAGGTGTTCTACTAATACCTAAACTTAAACATTAAAGTTAGGAAATTAATACAAAGTAACTTATGTGTTATTTTTGTAGATTTAAATGTATGTATATATGCACATATGATTCCTGGAAGTAGGGGTGAGCAAATTAACCACCATAACCGATAACCGAACCATAACCGAACCACTAATAACCGATAACCAATATAACCAATGGTTATGGTTATGAAACTTTGTATAACCGCTCAATCGGTTATGGTTATGGTTATGAAGCATTGGTTAACCGATATAACCGAACCGAACTTGTAATGTTAACTTTATATAATGGATTTGTGTTTTACAAAACCATATAGAGGGTTTTTACTAAGATAAAAGTATGTTAGTAACAAAATGATCTTGATGTAGATGCCATTTATTTTAATAAAAAACTAAGGTGTTATGTCCATGTTTTTTTGTTTGAGAATTACCTTATTAAAAAGAACCCCAAATCGGTAGTTTAACCAACAAGTTTAGTCTCCGTTATCTTATAAAATAGGCTCAAGCTAAGTTCAAATCGTACACAACCCTATTTATTTCAAACCTTGCTTGGTTACTTAACCGAAATTAACCAAAACCAAACCATAACCGACTTCAAAACCGATTAACCGTAACCGAAGTTTGATTATGGTTATGGTTACCAAAACTCCATAACCGAACTAGCGGTTATGGTTATGGTTAATAGTAAAAACCGAACCAAACCGACCCATGCACACCCCTACCTGGAAGTATTGTTTTGTTTTAATTATTCCGTGATATTAATAATTGAAAATGTTTGCCATTCAGATGTCGAATGAAGTATCACATAATCCAAAAGTTCAAGTTAATAATGAAAATCCTTTGGATAAAAATGCTATAGAAAATATAATTGCCCAGGGAATAGCTAATGTTATACATTTAATAATTAAAGCCGTTAAAAACCCTTAGAACCCACCAAAGTTGTGAGTAGCAAGCATACTCGTGATGACAGTTTTAGCCATAGCGTCAATGGAGACAATGATGATATTATCAAAACCCCATATCCTAAGAAAATGAAGGCGATGACTCTCGGGTGTACCTACAAAGAATTTCTAGCTTGTAAACCAACAGAGTTCGCGGGCAGTGAAGGAGGCACGACTGCTCTGCGATGGTTGGAAAAGACGGAAGTTGTTCTCAAAATCAGCAAATGTGCCGAAGAAGATAAGGTGATGTATGCTTCCAATCTCTTTAAAGAAGAAGCCTTAGAATGGTGGAATACAATTCTTCAGGCAAAAGGAAGTGACATGGCTTATGCCATGAACTGGGAAAAATTCAAGGAAATGACAGAAAGAAAATTTTGCCCCCCTTATGAAAAAGAACGAATGGCTAATGAGTTCCTAAATCATAAAATGATAGATGTGAATTGTCGTGAATATACGACAACATTCTTCGAATACGCAAGAATGGTACCAACTCTGGCTTCGCCAGAACCCGTACTAATTTCTCGTTATATTTGGGGATTAGTTAGCGAAATCCGAGACATGGTCAAGGCCGCTAGACCACAGACTATTGAAGAAACAGTTGAAATAGCTAACATCCTGACAGACGGACTAATCCGCACAAGAGAAGAAAACAAGAAGAAAGAGTTAGACCAGAAAATTTCCCAAGAATTCAAGAAGAAAGGAACCGAACCGTCACTGGAACAACCTACCTGCAAAAACTGTAACAAAAAGCATTCAGGAAGATGCCGCTTTAGGAGAACACCCTACTGTAACTTCTACAAGATGACCGGGCATATAGAGGAAGAGTGTAGAAGGAAAACAAATATATGTTTCAATTGCAGAGAAAGAGGACACATCAAACCATATTGCCGAAACTGACCAAAGTATCCGACAACCAGGCAAAAACAACAGACGGAGCTAAGAAGAAGGCGCGAGCATTCGTACTTACTACGCAAGAAGTAGAAATGATTCCAGACGTAATCGCGGATATGTAATATCTAAGTTAAGTTATTATTTGACTCTAGTATATATAAAAGTTTATAAATAAATGCATTCTGTCAAGTACTTCATCTATTCAGAATCATAATAGACTTGTTTGGTCTTCACTTTCATTGAATCATTTAATTGGTTACGACACCTTGTGGTGGCGTTTTCTTTAATTTGAAGCTTGCGCTAATCTCATTTTCACACATGATGTACGGATTTATTTATTTAATTTTTGTTGGTTCATTATCTTAAACAGTCTTAATACAATTAAGTGTTAAGATAAGAGTACACAAATTCATATCATATTCCGGTGTATCTTAAAAGTTTCTTTCATCATTGATCGAAAATTCTATGATATGCATTTGGTCTTTCATCATCAATTGAAAATCCTATAAGATTTATTTGAAATGAATATCCAGATTTGTTTCATTAAAACTTTCAGTTGATTACACGATGAATTTGTTCAGTCACCGTAATTATTGATCTATTTCAAACATTACGACACCTTGCGGCGTCGATATAAACTTGTAGCTTGGGCTAGTTATAATCATACAATTCATGCAAAAGCACGTACGTCTTTCGTTTGACTGATCATTGAAAATAGTCTAAATGCAATTATGTATTAAGACAATGATACACTAACTCTGTTGAATTTCGGTGTATCCTTACAATCCAATAATGCCAATTCACTGATTTTCCTCATGTCATGATTTGATAGTTGACAATTCATTTTCGTGCTTATATTTCATTTTAAGCTTGTTGATTCTAAATCCTCCTCGGTTGACAATCAAACTAAGTTTTCTTTTGACCGTGAATTCTATTGTTTCTAAAAGTCATTTACAACTTGTAAATAGTCAATTTTAACATATATCTCTTTTGGCTTGAACCTAGCTACCTTGGAAATTATATCATTTCATCCCATTCGTTTGACAACGATTTCTTGAACTAATTCAGTTGAACCATTGAGTTCTATTTATTGTACAACTCGTATTCACAAAATTTGATGTTTTGATTCTATATCATTTACCTTAATAATGTTCTTAATGACTAAGACATAACATAACTCTAGAGGAGACATCGTAGCCCAAATCTCGAGGACGAGATTTAAAACAAGGTGGGGAGGATGTAACATATCCATTTTTTTATCATATAAGAATTATAGATTGTTTAAATTTATTAACCATTAGTAACTAGTTTTATTTTTAAAACCATTATTCAACCCATATAGTTTAAAAAAAATATTTTATATATATTTGGTTGGAATGTTAGACTAATTAATTGGCTTATATATGTGTGACAATTCTATTTTCTATATTAAAATAAAGTATATAAAACTTATATTATTAAACGGGTAGATTACGGGTAAGTTAACTGTTAGAAATATGAAGTACCTAGACGGGCCTAGTGACCGTCTAATAACTAAATTATAAAAAAATACATCGTATTTGAACTTACTCCGTTTTTAATGAAACTTGGTTCAAAATGTAGATAAGATTATTCTCGTTCTAATGACATATTCATTGTTTTGTAAAACGTCATATTTTAGAAGTTATAAGCGCCAAATAAGTGAAGCAGCTGAATTAATTATAATATATATACTAATAAAATAATAATAACTAAAAACTAAAATATGACAATTCTTTGTAATGCATGAAAGCATGCATGACTACATGGAACAATCCTCAAAATATGACATTTAATGCAAGTTGTTTATGTGTGTTTTCATGGGTACGTGTATTACTTTCAGTATTTGGGACATAGTATAAATACAACCTTCTACTATAACATTCAGTGTTCATTTTTTCTTTTCCTTCTTATGTCTTGCGATCTCCCTCTCTTTAAATTCTATATTCATTTTTTTTAAAGCCCTGTCCCGTTTTAAGTGTTTTAACCTCTGGTCACTGATACCCTTTCCGATTGATCTGGAATCCCATAACGCATGTCAAGGCTCTGCCCGACTAAGTTCGTTGGGGTTCTGTCTCGTGATGTAGGGATAAAGTTGAATTTGGGTTATTATACTTAACACGAGTGCATTATATATTTTATTAAATAGCTCATAAGTTATACCCAAGATTATACCAGAAGGTTTCTAGTTGAACCCTAAAGTTACAAAGTGAGTCATTCTCCTTTTTATCACCTTTTTGTGATACAATTATATTTAAAAATGTTTTCCAAAATCCTAAATGTTTACCAGTTATACTTACAGTGATTAAATTTTTATATTCTGTAATAATTGCCGGTATAGTAGGTTTTATACATTACTTGACCCTTGTTACTATTGGCCAAAAAGTTAGCCAATAGTAACATGACCACAATCACAGAGGAAATTATGCCCCAGTAGCCATAGCCTATAACTAATATTATTTTAACATTAAATCATTAATAAATTTAATGTATGATTGAAATAAATCTAAATGATGTGCATATAAAATAGAGCTTTATTAATCATTATTAAAATATATATTAAAGAAAATATATTTAATAAACCTAAATTACTATTTACATTATAAAATAATGTTTAGTCCATAAATGTATACCATAATAAAATAGTCAAAAATATTATTTTCTACTATACTAAGATTATATTTTTAGTTTTAGTCACATTAATATATTAAATAATAATATTACAATTATTTAATTAATATATTATATTTGATAAGTTATAGCTATTAGTTTGACATAAAATGATATATTTCATTTTCTGGGCTAAGTGGTTTTGTTTCATAGAAAATATAATTAACAAAGTAATGTCACGGGACACTACTAAGTCCAGAGTCACTAGTTGAGAGAATGATCAACAGTGATATGACCAGAAATATGACCAAGTCACTAGTTGAGAGAATGATCAACAGTGACATAACCAAAGGCACTAGTTGAGAGAATGATCAACAGTGTTATGACCAGAGTCACTAGTTGAAAGAATGATCAACAGTGATATGACCAGAATCACTAGTTGAAAGAATGATCAACAGTGATATGACCAGAGTCACTAGTTGAAAGAATGATCAACAGTGATTTGACCACCGTCACGGGAACCGCCTAGTGACGGATACCTTTAAATAATTATAAGATATATCTATTACTTGATAAACTTCACTACAGGACGAAAGTGAGGCAATAAATGATATGACCACCGTCACATCGGAACTGCCACCATGTGACAAATAGTGATTGAATTGGGTAAATATAAACAAATATAAAAACCCTTAATGCTGTAAAGTATAACAATATATTTTTATAAAAATGGAATGAACTCGCCAGTATTTATTACTGATAAAATGTTTTCCAAACATGTTTCAGGTAATTTGATATAAAGATAGTATAAGTCAGCTATGGAGCACTGAAGGCTTAAATAAAGTGGCTATAAATATCTGAATAAAAGAAAAAAAATTATGTTTTATTTATTTGGGTTTATCCCTATAAAAACAATTGAATTGAATATGGGTTTTAGCCCTTTTTAAAAGTTCGGTGTTTTACAAACTCTGAAATCATTTCCTAACTACGATTTTGATGAAAAAAAATTTTCCGCTGCGTAATTAATAAACACCGGTACCATCTGACTGGTTCACGGCTTCCGCTCCCAGGGTGGGGTCGGGGGCTGTGACAACCCACCCTCCCACCGGCGACACCCTCCCATCGTCCGCCACCCACCTCTGTAATCGTCGCCACCTTCCGCCAACCTCCCTCCTCATTAGCCGCCACCACCTCGTCACCCTCCCTCTTAACCAGTCGTCCGCTACCTCGGCATCGTGATCAACAGTCACCATCATCTTCAGTATCTATCTAGGTAAGTTTAATTTATGTTTGTTTGTGTTAATTTTCAGAAATTGGTGCTAGTTTTTAGATTGTGGTGTATTTTTTTTAGATTTTTATGTTAGTTTTTCAGAATTTTGGTGTTAATTTTAAGAATTATGGTGTTACTTTGCTGACTTTTTGTGTTAATTTTCAGAATTGTGGTATTAATTTGTTGAATTTTGGTATTAATTTTCCGAATTGTGGTGTTAATTTTGGTGTTACTCATGCCTGTTATGTTGTTTGATTACGATATTCATTGTGATAAAATGATAATTAGAATTTGTATGATGTTCAGCAGCCTGCAGAAGTTAAAAAACAAATAATCTTCTTCTAGCAAACTGAAGAGGTTTGGTCCACCTCTTCTGCTGCAGATTTCTGCAGATGTGGTCCGCAGACTGCAGATATTTTACCTCTGAAAAAATAAACAGCACCTATATAAAAGATATTCAGCTTATAACCTAGCGCTGTTGTGACGTGTGATAAATGTGTTCATATAAATTATCTGCCAAACCGTATAAAATACTTTTATTATTATTAATTAACTCAATTTTAAATTTTAATTAAAGAAATTAATAATATCTTGGGTTAGGATATAATAGAAAGTTTATTTGGCTAGGAAGGCTAGGAAGTAATCATGACCATCAATTAAGGGCTAAGATTAAATGGGTGAAATTGAAGAGAAGAAAGTGGCGCGTGGGTTTGTGTAAAGGCATTGTAGTCAATTCAGGACAATAGTTTCTCTCTACTCCAATTCCCCCCCCCCCCCCATTTTTTAAACGTTAATAACTTTTTCATACGACATTATTTTTTTTATAAAAATGGCACAAAAAAACGAGTGTTTTTTTATCTTTAAAACGAGTATACTATTGTTATATTTTCGAAAACCCAGTTGCGTAAAACGCAATGGAAGATTACCCGGTTGCGTAAAACGCAATAGAAAAAAAAACCTAAAAAATGACATTTTTCTAAAACGCAATACACCAAAAACACAAAGAAATGTCTTCTTTGTAAAACGCAATGGCCAGAAAACACAAAGAAATGTCTTATTTCTAAAATGCAATGGAGTGAAAGACAAAAGAAAATGTACTTTCTAAAACGCAATAGACTGAAAACACATAAAAATGTGTTTTACATAAAACGCAATGCACCAAAAACCCTAAGAAATGTCTGATTTCTAAAACGCAATAGCCAGTAAACACTTGAAAATGTCTTTTTTCTAAAACGCAATGGACTGGAAAAGCATAAAAATGTGTTCTACCTAAAACGCAATGACTAAAAACACTTCAAAAATGTGTTTATCTAAAACGCAATAGGCAAAAAACACATAAAGATTTCTTATTTCTAAAACGCAATGGCCTAAAAACACAAAAGAAAGTGTGTTTTCTAAAACGCAATGGACAGAAAACACATAAAAATGTGTTTACCTAAAACGCAATGAACTAAAAACACTTCAAAAATGTGTTTTACTAAAACACAATGGCCAGAAAACACATTAAACTCTCTTATTTCTAAAACGCAATGGACACATAAAACTGTCTGTGAATTGTCTGAACCAGAGGGTAGCAAATCAAAAACTGTCTACGAATTACTGTCTGCGAAATGAGGCAATTTATGGAAAATTAAATTTTCTGATGCATTTTTATTAAAGCAATTTAATTGGAAAAAAAAAATTCCAACCCCAGCCAGTGGCTCTGCCCCTTGGACCCTGCTACCAGGGGCGTTGCCCCCGGACCCCCGTCAAGATCGTAAAACGCAATGACTAAATCAAAAACCAAAATCCTAAAAATGAAATTAAAGAATTTCTTACATGGATTGAAGTCGATTTCTTCAACGATTGACGAAATTTGAATAATAGAAACACTTATCAGCGATCGAATCGAACGGATCGAGTGCCTATCTTCAAAATCACGGGAAAAAACGAGATTTTGTATGAATTAAACTGGCTTTTTTCAAAAAAAGATGAAGAACACGTTGATCGGGTGTTTGAATCATTGATTGGTGATGAAAATCGCACTATAATGTTGTGATTATTAAGATAGAAAGTGAAGAAATAGTTGAAGATTGTGGGTTTTGAAAATGGTGGATTTTGAAGTTACTTGGGAGAAGAAGAAAGAAAGAAGAAAGGATATGATTGACTAAAATACACTTGCTCTTTATTTTAAATTTTACCACATGTTATAATACTATTGCTTTCTATTTTTTATGGCCAAAATAAAGTTCATATTTTATTCTCACCCTAATATCTTATCATAAAAATTATTTTATAATATTTTAATCTTCATTATTAAGTATATTTTTTTTTTTTCAAACACGATGGTAATAAAAATAAAATAAAAACTCAAACGTCTCGAACAACCAAAGCATTCACAATATTAAACCATACTCACTCATATTAAACCCTAACCTCATACATCCCTTCGCCATGGATTACAACTTCCGGCGAGTTGATACGCAAAGACAGTCCACTCACGTGTCTCCGACGTCTTCTTTCAACTACCCATATGTCTCCGATCACCCCATCACCGGTATGCGTCCACTTATTATTTTCACTTTAAAACACCCAATTAATTAATTAGTTCTACAAACGAATACGGTTATTTGATAACTTTTTTTATTTGGGTTTATAATTTTACAGAGGGGTTAAGGAGCGGAAGAAGTGAAGTTACGAGAGATGCGATACAGCGAGAGTTGATGAAAGAGATGATACGAGAACAGATACTAACGGAGGAACTACAACGTTGCCGGTTTTTGGAATTGCGGCATGGTGAACCGGAGATTAGAAGAATTCGAATGCCGGTTCAGGAGATCTATGACGGAACCGGTGGTGCGTGGTGGTGGTAGTGTCCCCGTCCGGCCGAGACCTTTATTTGGTGGGTTTGAAACCCCATGTTTTGATCGATCAATTGGTAGGTCATAAAGACACTTTAGGGCTCTGTGAAAAAGAATATTTTGGAATGTGAAATTTGTCTTTAAGTGAAAACTAGTAAATAAGACCCGCCCGCGTTGCGGCGCGGGTACTTCGCAAATATCGAACGCATTAGTCCAAGCATTATGTAATGTATTAACCATATGAAAACCCACATTTTGACGTATCTGATTGAACTCAATGTATCCTATAGTTGCATTGCGATTGGATTAAAACGTAACGTAAATCGAATTTATATCGTACAATCATAATGTATTATACATGACCCGACTAACTCAAATTTATATCGTCAAGCCAAAAACTCTCGAGGGGGTCAAAGTGGCGTTTACAAAGTTCATAAAAAGTTAAATTGTTAAAAATTGCATATCCTAAACTTAAGGGCTAAGAAAGGGTAAGAAACTATAACAAAGTTGGGGCTGAAAAAAAAATTACCACAAAGTTGGAGTGTCAAAAACAAACTATTTGTAAAAGTACCACCGACTTTGTCTTTTAAGATATAGCTAGTAATAAGACCTGCGCGTGTTGCGGCGCCGGTACATTGCAAACGTCGAACGGATTAATCAAAGTATTATGTGATGCGCCAACCTTATGAAAACACGCGTTTTGACGTATCCGGTTGAACTCAACGTAACATATAGCTGCATTGCGATTGGATCAAAACATAACGCAAATCCAATTTATACCGTACAATCGTAACGTATTATATGCGAGCCGACTGACTTGGATTTATACCGTCAAGCCAAAACTCTCGAGGGGTTAAAGTGACATTTTACAAAGTTCATAAAAGGTTAAGGTGTTAAAAATTATAATTTGTAAACTTAAGAGTAAAAGGGGGTAATAATAAAATTTGACAAAGCTGAGGATAAAAAAAAAAACTATAGCAAAGTTGAGAGTATAAAGAATACTACCAAAATTAAAGGGTAAAAAGCAAACAAATTTTTTTTTACTTTAAGAGACTAATGTTTTTTTCTCAAAAAGATGAAGTAAATAAAGGAGGTGCTGTTACTTGGAGGGCTGAGCCCAGTGTGTTTCCGAATATTGCCAAATGGCAACAGCCGAAATCTTTTTAATACTTTGGGCCACGTTTTGGGCTTTGTCAGCGTAGCCCACTAATTGTAAAATTACACATTTACACGGTTACAACTTACACCAATTGGTAAAAAGTGTGAGGTCGGTGGAGTAAATCCACCGACTTTGTACTTTAAGATAGATAGTAATAGTAATATGATGATGATGTTCTAGACTCATCTTGTTTCTCCTGTTTCAACTTTATTTCTCATTTCAAACTTTTTTTATTTACAATAAAAACAGAACTAGAATAGTTATATTATTATAGGAATTATATAACTTTATAATATTTGCACAAATATACACAAATGAATTATTTTTATATATACACCATTTACATAACTTAGTTATTCTTTTACTTTGTCGGGAACCAATCAAAGTAGGTGATCATTTACTTTCTGTACAACTTCGTTCGTAGCTAGTATTACTCTATTATGAAAATATTCAGATTTTTTAAAATATTGAAGAATAACAGCAATGGTATGGTATTTTATAGCATGTTAATAGAAAAGGTAAACAACTATGCTTTGGTAAAATTAAAATTGTTATTAGCGGTGATGTTTATAGATTGTCATTTAGATGAAAATGGATAGCTTGAGATTAACAAACAGAACTAGAATAGTTATATTATTAATGTTTAGGGAGTACGGTATGGTCTCAGTAGGGGTGAGCAAATTAACCACCATAACCGATAACCGAACCATAACCGACATAACCGAACCACTAATAACCGATAACCAATATAACCAATGGTTATGGTTATGGTTATGGTTATGAAGCATTGGTTAACCGATATAACCGAACCGAACTTGTAATGTTAACTTTATATAATGGATTTGTGTTTTACAAAACCATATAGAGGGTTTTTACTAAGATAAAAGTATGTTAGTAACAAAATGATCTTGATGTAGATGCCATTTATTTTAATAAAAAACTAAGGTGTTATGTCCATGTTTTTTTGTTTGAGAATTACCTTATTAAAAAGAACCCCAAATCGGTAGTTTAACCAACAAGTTTAGTCTCCGTTATCTTATAAAATAGGTTCAAGCTAAGTTCAAATCGTACACAACCCTATTTATTTCAAACCTTGCTTGGTTACTTAACCGAAATTAACCAAAACCAAACCATAACCGACTTCAAAACCGATTAACCGTAACCGAAGTTTGATTATGGTTATGGTTACCAAAACTCCATAACCGAACTAGCGGTTATGGTTATGGTTAATAGTAAAAACCGAACCAAACCGACCCATGCACACCCCTAGGTCTCAGGATGTTAACGGGACCACGCGTATGGTTGTCAATAGTGGCCGTTATGTCAACTAGCGTAGCGTATAAGTCGAAGGTTGCTACATGGACCTTAATTAAGTAATCTTGTAAAATAATCTCATTTTTTTAATATAAATAGCAATTAAATATATATAAATTATAAAATAGCTAGATTTTAGGTTTTTGTTAAATATACATATAAAATATAAAATAGCGTATATACCATGGTTATTTTGATATAATATACATATAATTTTTTTGGTGTATCGCTATTTATAAAATAGCGCTGGTTATTTATCGTTATTGCTATTTGTTGCTATTCGTTATTAACAACTATGAACACACGGGAACACCACCCTCTCCCGTTTGGGGAAGATGAGATCTTTCAAAATTGGGAAGCCCTACAAGATTTGGTGAGATTCAGGGCTGAAACGAAGAAAAAAACCAAGTGGATTCGTTAAGGTTGATTCGGGGTTGTGCTGGAACACCATTTCGTCCAAATCGGGACGAAATGCTTTCTAGTTCTTGAAACATACCTTGCTCTCTTATACATTTGGTTTTTTTGAGTTTCACCTTACAAATTTACTTGAACTGTTATGTTATTTTACAATTATCAAGCTACAAGAATTAACAAAAAGACATTGAGTCATGTCTCTTCACAGGAATTGCAACATTTGACACATTGTTATGACGAATTTAACGAATCCAACAAATCTCTATAAACTTGGTGTATCAAAATTAGTTGCAATAGTAAATCAAATGTGCAAAGTTGAATACACTTTTGTACATTAAAATGGCGAACTAGTATATACTTGCGTCAAAACACACTACAAGAGTGAATTAAACACGCAAAGTTGAGTGCATCGTAGTAATTGTTTTGACGCACAAAGGTTTATAAACGAACTTAACGAACATGAATGGGGCATGTTTGTGTTCATTCGTCTAAATTCAACCAAACAAACGATTGATCATACACGAAGAGCATTACAAAAACAATCCTTTAAAGGATGAAATTAGTGATTTGCAAGCCATGGTGGAAAATTTCTGTTTTTCATGAAACCCCAATTCATAGGCATGGACGTGTAGGGATGAACAAATGGTACCTAGTACCGGTAACCGGTACCGGTATCGAATTTACCGAACCGGGTACATTTTCGGTACCGATTCGGTACCGACTTTTGACATTTTTGGTACCAATTCGGTGCCGGTACTTTCAGTTCCGGTACCGGTCGGTACCGGTCGGTACCGAGCTTATCCCTGGCCAGGTGATCGGTGATCCAACATGTTCCTTCTCGAAATTGGATGCACCAGCAATTTTCACAAATTGCCGGTTGGTCTAGATGTTCGATGGGTGAAGTGGGACCTATGATTTCAAAAAAACACAGAATTATTCTAGCGTTAGATATTTAAATATATGACAAACAACACCTATTAAGAACATAGAAAAATGTATAAATTTATTGGGTATTTTTCATACATATTTATTTTATATAAATTGCAAAATTTTAATCAATACTAGGGTAATAGTCTGAGCGTTGCGGCGGTACGTTATCGTGAGTATTGAATCGGTATCAGTTCAGGTTGTTACAGTACCTGAACGATACATGCACTCGGTCAAACCGCGTATTGGGGGAGGACGTTTCAACAATACTAACAACACATTAGGAACGCGTGTCACAATTTAAACGCGTGCCAACACAAGTGGCGTGAGCTCAAAATGAAGTTGGATCGGTTTAAAGTTTGCTTCGACCGTGTCCTTGCGGGCGACTTGACCCACGGCGAACGAGTGGAGATTGCGAAGATCAAGTATAGCCACGATGGGAATTTAGATTTTAAGTGGGTTTCCCACTTTAATATTTACCGAACTTTATAATTTTTTTTTCTTTTTTTAGGATTTAGTAACTACTTTTTTATTTTTTTAGGATTTAATAAGTAGGTTTTTTTTTTTAATTTTTAGGATTTTATGTAACTTTTTTTAAATTAATATAAGTTTGTGTTTTATTATATAAACAAGTTGACGCAAACCCGCGCGTTGCGGCGGGACGTTGATTAAAAATTTCTTTGGTATCAATATATTAGATGAAAAAACCCTAGGTTTATTCAAAATGATTATTAAATTCACTGTGCATTATGACGGGAATTCCCTATATACACAAATCAACAAATTTGCTATCCTTGTGACGACACGGAAAACTCAATCAATAACAATTTATTACAGTATGGAATAATACTAAGCTTCTCGGTACTGAATACAGTAAAAAGAATATCTAAGTTTATTTTTCTAAAACACCAAGTAACAAAAAAAAAAAAAAAAAAAAAAACTTGATTTTTTTCTTATTCTCAAGACTCTTCCATTTATTATTGAACTTTAATTAAAAACTTGATTTTTTCTTATTTTCAAAACACTTCGATTTATGTTTTAATCCATGTGGGCTTATTTTAAATTATTTCATTAGTTCGTTAATGGTCAAACAACACTTTGTTTATGCTTATGGGCTGGTTAAGGCTAGTCGGTATGGGGGTCATCCCCGCTCCGTCGGGTTTCGGCGACGGACCAAACACCGTGCCTCCCCCCCCCGCGTCCCATCTTCGGCGTTGACTTCCAGCCGTTTGCGACGATCCAACATAAGTGGGGCCCAACCAAAAAGTAGCCGTTTAAAAAAAAAAATATTTTCTAATTAAAATTAACGGTAATAATTCAAAATATACCCCAATTCACTTCCATTTTTATAAATACTCACCTCTTTAACCATTTTTTTCACAACTTTTCACCCACTACCACCCCATCTCTCTCACATTTTATAAACCACTCTTCCCTTTTTATAAAAACTCATCATATTTTATACCATTTTTTACCCGTTACCACCCCATCTCTCGCTCAAAAATTATCATGTCTTCCATTTCTTCAATTTCTTCAATGTCTTCATCGGCTTCGTCTGCGTGGTATTCATCATCTTCGGAAGAGGATGATATTATGCACAACATGATTATGAACGCGGCTCAGGTCTTCATGGCGGCTGATCAAGGGTCGTCCCAACGGCTAACTAGACGAGCAAAATATAACCGAGACCAAGAAGGTATTTTACTTTTTTTTCCTTATGTTTTATATAGATTTGAAAATGTATTTTATAATTAATTTCATTTATGTTTCGTTTTAAATTTATAGCCGGCCACGCTAAACTACTAGCCGATTATTTTGCCGATGAACCCGTGTACCCAGCCGAGATTTTCCGACGTCGGTTCCGCATGAGTCGTCCACTGTTTTTACGTATTGCAGGAGACATGGCCCAGTCTGATCCGTTTTTTACATTGCGGAACGACGCTAGGGGGTTAAGGGGTTTCAGTAATTTACAAAAATGCACGTCGGCCATTCGCCAACTTGCGTACGGTTACGCACCTGATGCATTAGACGAGTATATTAGGATGTCTGAAAGAACCGCACGTCGATGTTTGCACAAGTTTTGCGAATGGGTTGTCAAATTGTATAGCAAGCGATACCTGCGGAAACCGAACGCAAACGACGTTCAAAAATTATATCAAGCACACGAACAGAGACATGGTTTCCCAGGAATGCTCGGGAGCATTGATTGCATGCACTGGCCGTGGCAGAACTGCCCAGTGCAATGGCAAGGTCAGTATACTAGGGGAGATCATGGACATCCGACTATTATTCTAGAGGCGGTTGCGTCACAGGATCTCTGGATCTGGCATGCTTTTTTTGGTCTACCCGGTTCGCTCAATGACCTTAACATCATATACCAGTCACCGATATTTGAGGATGTAGTGGCGGGTACAGGTCCAGGCACAAGCTTTACAGTTTCGGGGGTGGAATACAGGCAAGGTTACTACCTAGGCGATGGGATATACCCAAAGTACTCGACAATCGTTAAAACTATTCCGCACCCGACAGACGACAAAAGAAAAAAGTTTGCGAAGTTTCAAGAGGGTGCGAGAAAAGATATTGAACGGGCTTTTGGTGTTCTACAAAAAAAATGGCACATCATTGAACATCCAGCACGTTCGCAAACACCAAAGAGGTTACGACACATTATGTACGCTTGTATCATCCTTCATAACATGGTCATTGAAGACGAAGGTAGAGCGATATGCGAGTACGACGAAGACGCGTCAACTGGAAATTCTGTTCCAGTTAGTGCGGAACAACAAGATTTGAACATGTTCGCTCTACGTAACGAGTACACACATCATAACCTACAAGCGGACTTGGTGGAGTACATTTGGAACAACGCTCAAAACGAACCCGGCCACGACATGGAAGACGAAGACTAGTTGCTTCTTTTAATATATTAGGATATTTTTAAGTTTATGTTTTTTTTAAGTTTTTTTTTTTAAGTTTATGTAATGTTTTTTAATATTAATGAAAATATTTTGTTACTTTATTTGTTAAATGTTAAAAAAAAGTTGAAGATTAAAAAAAAAAAAAACATAAAAGTGGTGGAGGATGATGACTAGGACCAACTTACCATGCCCTCTAGTTTTGGAGGATGGACCATCCTTAGGAGGATGATGACGTGGCGCCTACGTGGCGGATCATCCTCCAAGGATGATCCGCCACCATACCGAGTAGCCTAATAATTCATAGCCCAGCTATAATTAATATGTAAGTAAAAAGTCCATTACATTGTCCAGGTCAACCGGATTGAAAGGAAGTTAAGAGACAAAAAACGACGGGACGGCACTTGACGATTACTGTCGTGGCTGTTTGCATCTTTTTTTTTGAACGGCGATATTTCTACAACAGGCGATAGAGATCGCACCTACCCTATAACTCGGGTAGGCCCCTCCGCCCCACTCCGGCATCCAAGGCTATGTTGTCTTAACCGGGCCCACGCTTGGTGCATCAGAGTTTGGCTAAGGCGTTCCCCGAGAAAATTTCCAGCCCACTGCCCACCCGATTAACCGGGAGCGTGTAGTTGCACCCTCCACAAGAGTCGGGGACTCTCTGGAGTAAATGCACTGTAATAGAAAACTCGGGGTGGCTCCCGGGTTTCGAACCAACTGGCCCTCCACCCGTTCATTGCCATTCCCCCAAATGTGATGGGTGTGGGGATCGAACTTGGCCATCCTAGGAAAACCAAATCCTTTCCACCACTCCACCACAAGTGGAGGATGACCGCCTCTTCAACAGTCGCGTCGATTCATGCGATTACGGTAGTATTGTATTCTTGTTTGAAGCAATATCAAAGTTTTTCATAATCTGATTATTTGTTATCGATTTTGGGAAGATGCTTGTCCAACATTTATGAGTTGAATTTCCAAAGTTGATATACTTGATTAAAGAACTCTTATCCTGAAATTTCCATAAACTTTCCAGATTGTAAGTGTTGACATGCTTGATTCAAGAAGTGGTGATGGTGAGCGATTTGTGTATGAACTGATCAAAATGTACATATATGCGACTTGTGTGTCTTGCACATGTGAATACTTGTGTGTTTAGTATCATGCATATTTACATGTTGATTTTTGTGTCGAAAACTATTTACAGGGTCTCCTTTGAAAGATCACCATGTTTCGGCTCGGTTATAAAGACTGTGTCGGTTCAGATGCAAAGATCTCGCGTACACGAATTGCGCGTACTGTTCACCTTCCGATCTTTGTCAGTTCGCTGTGCCTGGATCTAATCTCGCGTTCGCTCTCGTTGATGACCTGTTTGTTTTCTCTCTAGCATATCTTTTATTATGTGTTTAATAGGATGTTTAACAATTTATTGATAATTATTGTGTACGAATTTGTTTCAATCTGGAGATTTGTTTTATGTGTTTAAACATATGTAGCAACCACTTCCCATCGTTCAAAACCTTTATTTAGAAAACACATAAACTACATAAGTAAACGCACCAACCGCTTGCTTCATCATACCCCTTCATTATATGAATTAAATTCAGGTCACATCGGTTCATCACACGGCTTCTTTTTAGAAAGGCAACCCTTATGTAGTAATTATATTTTTCATCAATAACAACGTTTAAACAAAGAGGTACAATCCAAGTTGGTATTATAATTTTCTAACCGACGCGACTTTTAAACGAACGGGTATGAACCAAGTTGGTTTTTGTAGTATTATAAAAAAAGGTGACTCAAGTTACTAATTGTTGGTTTGGGTTATGTGTTTATTAAGGAAAATGTATTAGTTAAGGGTGTAATGTAAAGAGACACAACTTTTGAGTTACCCTAACTTATGTATTATTCAAGGGGTGTATATACTGAGACATGTTGGTTTGGAAGGTAATATTTAAGGGGTGTGTATATTGGGACATGTTGGTTTGGGTTATGTGTTTATTAAGGCAAGAGTATTAGTTAAGGGTGTGATGTAAAGAGACACAACTTTTGAGTTACTCTAAGGCACCCCAAGTTACTTTTTGTATGGTTATTTAATGTCAATTATATAAAAAATATAAAAAAAATCCACATGTCACCCCACGCCGGTTTGGTCACGCCGCTTCCACACCCCATTTTTTTGGGTTGGTCCGGTGAAGCCCACACTCACCACGTGTCGAGCAATGCCCCCAACTCAAACCTCACACCACACAATCTAAAAAAAATGGAAAAAATCAAATATAAGCATATATATATTGAAAACCATGGTCTTTAAAGGGAAGCTGATTCCAAATTCCAACTACCATCCTTCCAACATTATTGAAAACCACTATATCACCCCCACCATTTACTTCAGCCCAACTTTCAAAATTCAAATCAAACTCACCACCAAGGTATCTTATTCATATTTTTCCTATCAATTGATTTCGAAAATACTTGTCGTTCACAAAAAGTATCATCGAGTAACCTACTTGCTGTTCCTAATGAACCAAGCTCATATTTACCTATTTCAGTATGTATCAGATCTCACTGATAGAAATTAGGTTTATTAAAATCTTAAGTTGTTATGAATCAAATCACTAATATAATTTTTGAAGGTCTATAAATTATAAAATTCCCAAATTGCTCACTAATTCCAAAACTGAGGACTAGCGGTATACATTTTAACATACCAATCTGGAAGTTTTTTAAATTAAGAAATGAGAAATTTTCCAATGGAAATTCTGAGTTTTCATGTGTTTGATGCAGTGGAAGAATCCGCCTGCTTCACATTACCCTACAATGGACTTCACTTTCCGAACAATTCATAAGCAGCAGCAGCACACCCACTTTTCCGACCACCCCATCATCGGTATGCCATCACTAATCTTCAATTTGTTTTACAATTTCACCAACTCTATTTTTTTTTATAATTTTACAGACGATTTAGAGAAACAGAGAATACGTTACGAGATTCTTCGAGAATTAGAAGAGGAGAAGATACGGAACGATATCCTGGCGGAGGAACTGGAACGCCGGCGAGTGTTGGAATATGAAGTTCGTAGAGAATTGGGTTTAGTGATGGGCCAACCGATGCTTACTGACCGGTACCGGTTTGAACCGGAGATGTTGCCGCAAGGTGGACCGTTTTTGTTTGAGAGTAGAAGAGTCGCATTGCCGGTGCCGGAGAGATATGATGTTCCGGTTCAAGTTCCACGATCGACGATCAAATCGATCGTTGTTAAGCAAAAAAATGAGGAAAAACAGGAAATGATCGGTTTGGTGAGTATCGTTCTTGATCCTGTGTTTCTTTTTATGTTTCGGATCCGGATTCTGGTCCGGATAATGACACCCTGAAAATGACAATATGCGACTCGTGTGTCATTATTTTACATGAACTATATGACTCGTATACAAATATAACTAGTATCGAAAATCCCCAAAAAACGGGTACCGGTACCGAATATTCCCGGTACGAGTATTTGAGTGTAAAAAAACCCAGTAAATTCGGGTACTGTACTGGTACCGAAAACTTCAAATGTGGATACCGAATCGGTACCGAAAATATTTCGGTTTATTCGGTACCGGTACCATTTGCTCATCCCTACATCTCACCCAACGAAGCACATACGACTCATGTACGTGTTTACAAGTCGTGTATACCGGGTGTCAATTTAATTGGGTGCATATGCATATACTAGGTTATGCTAAGAGCACAATCTCATGGTTTTCATTCGGTTCCAGACTCGGTCTGTATGCTAAACTGGTTCAGTCGGTACCCGTTTTGGTTTGGGTCAACAAAAGTCAAAACCGGCTTTTTGTTAGACCCGGTTTGGGTCAGGAAAGGTTGAAGAAAGTTAAATTATCAGGTTTGAATGGTTTGGGTTAGAACCCAGTGTTTTTTGTTTTGATATAGTGGATTATCACTTATTATCTATTGCAGGGACATCCATCAAGCTCAAAAAGGAAAGCACTAACAACACCAGCACCATCAAAGAAGGGGGATTTTAGCTGTGGGGTTTGTAAGATTGTTGCCTCATCGGCACGAGGTCTGGAAGAACACTTATCCGGGAAAAAACACTTGGCGAAAATCGGTATGAAACCGGGTAAAAAGAAGATGAAGAAGAAGGGGCGTAAGAAAGGAAAGAAACATTAGAAACCATGTTAGTTAACAAGTTTTTGGTTGAAGTTTGACTAATTGTAATTGGTCGTTAGGACTATGTTATGGTTTGGTTGGTTTATTTTGAAACATTGTGTTCAAGGTTTCTTGTTACTTGGTTTCAAGTCCAATCTTGGATGAATCATTGACGTGTTCTCTCTTGCTTGTTCCGAATGTGGGGGCAGTGTTCCCACCCACGCTCCCGCATCATGTTGTGGCGTACCAATGCATTTTTATGTCTTTATCATCCATCGGTACCCTCACCCTTTCCGTTCTGCTCTTGTTAGCGCCACATTCTCACGCTGCATCTCCATCTCGCAGGTATAAAGACCTGGATCAATCGGCAAACATATTTGAGCACACGCAACAAAAACAAGTCGTTAAAAGTAACATCTTGTGTAACATACACATTCTTATGAAAAGATGAACCATTATTATACATGATTAAGTGGATTTTTATGTTTATTAAGTAGTACCGTAATCCCTGAAGAAAAGTAATCCACCAGGTTTAAGAACAAAGAAGCACTCAGCAACAGCTGCAGACATCCTATGAAGTGGTACAACTGAGAGTGTAAAAATCTGCCAAATTTTAAATAGTCAAATTAAATTTACGAAAGCAAAATATCAGCAGTCGACGGTTTGGTTTAAAAACGCGCGAGACACTCCGAGGCGTTATTGCGTTAAGGCTCCAAAAGCCGAGGAGCATGCGACACGTACACGAGGCGTTGCTCTATGCACAACCAAATAAGCTTTATTTACAATCAGATGAGGTTTGTGCATTTAAAAAGTACATAATGTTCGAATATGATGTGACAATGATATGATTTGTACAAAACAAAAATGTCAATGTAGTAACATATGAGCTTTTACAGCAACTGTATCGATGTTCTTAAATACAAATCTGTGTAAAATCTATGAATTATTATTACATATACTGCAGCTTTGTCGTGATACTTAAAATCTTGCTTGAGAATATGCTATGGACAAATTAAAAGTGTTTTGTCATAATATGCAAATTATTGGCAAACTCATGAAGTGTATTTTCTGTACAAGTATCCAAACTTGTTTAAATATGAGATTGCATTTCTGTTTGGATTGTGGCACCTATCAATCTGGGCGAGTTGGATAGGTTTAGGTAATGAGCCGATGCATGTTTGGAGCGATAAAGGTTTTGAGCAAAATTGGTTTGGGTCAAAATGTGTTCCGGCCAAAATGAGTCGCTTCAGAAAAAAAAAAATATACCAAAATAAGATCATCTTCAATACTTTTGATGGTGAGTAGTGGCGCAGGCAAGGACGATGGTGACGGAGGCAGAGGTTGCGCCGCAATGGTGGCGGTGATCGCGTCGACGGTGGTGTTCGTGTTGAAACGTTGATGGCGGCGTGTACATAGGTGGCACGCAGTTGCAGTGATGTTCATTATGAAGTAAATAACAACAATGGTTACGCTCCGCTTGCGGTGTGGGCATATAATGTATATATGTGGGCCATCGGGTGACAAAAGTGAAATTGCACTAATATTAACGTTATTTTACTAATTTCATGGACCTTAAGACCATGCGTAGTCGTTGGGGTGAATAATGTCCCACCCTTGGGCGTTGTCCGCCACGTGTCATCCTTGTCAGCAAAGGGGCATTATGAAAAAAATGGGCATAGTGGGATAATGCCCCACCCTTGGGCGTTGTCTGCCACGTGTCACTTCAACACTTTACTATTTATTAACTTTTTTTATTTTTAAAATAAATTACCGTTGCCATCGTCTCATTGGTCAATTTCTCCCCCATCCGGCGTGGAATATTGGACACCCCAAACAATTTTTCGCTGAAAAACGGCCACCGGGGCCCAGTCGGGGCGTGTTTTGGGCGTGGATGGCGATAAAAACACCCAAATGGCAACGAGTACGGGTGGTCTAAGGAGCCTTTTTAAGTAAAAACCCCAAGTATTAGACGTTTTTTGGCCAGAACACTCATTTTTTGCCAGAAAACTCAACTTTTCCGTCCCAAGCCTCTTTGTAACCTTGGATCGAACCTTCAGGAACTTTTTTCTGGCGACTGGCAACTAACGACGTTAAGGTTCCGTCCATTGGAGGCCAATATATTAATAGCTGGGACTACCAGTAGTAATTTTTGTAGTAGCGACCGGTGACAGCCAGCTAACAATAGTTGAAATTATTAAAATCCGTTATTCCTAAAACTAACAATACGTAAAACATAGAGGGGCTATCATCCGTTTTTCATAACTAAAGGGACTTCAAAATAAAAACTGAAATATGCTAAGATAGATCCCTTAATTATAAAACCCTGCCTTTCGTGGTGTAATTGTTGCTGCTTGCTTGCTCTTCAGTACGCCATTGAAGACCCTTTCGGTAATATCTATCCCCTTTTCTTCTTCTTGTTCTTCAATCAAACGATTGATTCAACACCCATAAACAACTGTCTCTATTATCTGACCAAACAAGCTTCTAAATCCTGTCTGAATTGAATCTGTAGTAGACGATTCTGATATTAGGTATTCAATCAGGATTCTTTACTTTGTTGTAATTTATTTATTCTTTGGCCTCTAATTTTGAGACGATGTAATGTGTTTTATGAGGTTACTATTAATCCCAGTACATGTTAAGTTGGTCGGGTTCGAAGGAATGTATATGGGTCATGGGTTAAACATAAAACAAAGAAGTTCATCCTAGGCTAGGATTAATTTATTTTTCTTAATTGTACACTCTCCTTTTCGCATTGAAATGTCGAAAGATATAATTTTTGTTACATATTTGAAGCCTTTGTTTTTATGTTTCTAAATTTCTATTCAAGTTTTGAAATTATAACAATTTAGAAGTTGGTATATGATACTACAAAGTCAATGCATATATCCTTTTGTATCTGTTTCTTTCTTCAGACAGTGGGCCTTTTCTGTTATTTGAAACCCATGTTAGTCTCTTGTCTTTTGTTTAAAACATCTTTGTTTGGATGGTTCTAAGCGCATCTTATTATGTATGTACTAATCCATGAATGCTGTCTAGTAAAAGCTGTAAAACAGTAAAACCGTTTGGTGTTATTATTGTATGGCTTCATTTGACATTAAACAGACTAAATTTGATCTATTTTCTGGTCAAAATCTGTCTAATTCACTGTAGATTGTCGTTTATCGAGTAATTTTGTCTGATAAGATAGCAAAACCGCTTGGCGCATTATATGGCTGTGTAATTTGACATTAAAGAGACCATATTTGAACTATCTGGCAGTCAAAATCTGCCTAATCAAGAGAAATTAACAATGCAGTGTGCTGTTATTACAGTAGCTAAAATTGCGATGATGTTACTTAGACAAAGTGGCTCATTAATTGCTATAAAACTTCTATCTAAAAGCAATCCTGAATTTAATTAAGATTTTACCTGTGGCACAAGTTTGGTAATTAGAGCTCGAATGCTCTATTCACTAGTATATTGTGTAGGTGACGCCTTATATATATGTAAATATATTCACGTTGTTAACTTGCACTATTTTATATAGCTTCTGCTTCTGAACTACTATAATAACTCATTGTTAATTTTTTACACAAGTGATTACAGATTTTTGAGAATGGAAAATACACAAGATTTGGAGGAAAATCAGACTAATGAGGTTATAGTAGAAAAAGAAACGCGCGAGGAGATGCTTTCAAGGCACAGGTAAACTTATTAAGTTTTTTAAATAATCAATGTTTTAAATATACTGCTATACTATATTACTACTATGATAATCTTGTCTTTTAAATAAGAGTAAAGTACGTGGATGGTCCTTGTGGTTTATCAAAATTTTGGATTTGGTCCCTAGCTTTGTAAAAGTACACGGATGGTCCTTGTGGTTTGCGTTTTGTAACACATTTAGTCCCTAGCTTTTTCCAAAAGTACATGGATGGTCACCGTGGTTTGCACTTTGTAACGCATTTAGTCCCTAACTTGGACCTTTTAAAACCTTTAGATTTGTTGGCTGGAGTCTAAATGCGTTACAAAGTGCAAATCACAAGGACCACCCGTGTACTTTTAAAAAGCTAGGGACTGAATCCAAAGTTTTGGTAAACCATAGGGACCATTCGTGTATTGTACCCTTTAAATAAACAATTAAGGAGGTCCTATGCATTGTGAATACACTTCGGGCAGACTCTCGGCCCTTTTCTATTTTAGCCCATATTTGAATTTACCCATTTAAAGATTTTTCAAGAAGTAAACTACACAACTTAATTAAAAAAATATATATATATATACATACAGGAAAGAGATCACTCAGCTACAGAACAAGGAAATCGCACTAAAAAAAGCAGCTGCAAAAGGAAGCAAAGCTGAGCAAAAAGCTAAAAAGAAACAAGTGGAAGAACAAGTATCTCAACTCACTACCGAACTCAAGGAAAAACACGCAACCGAACTTGCTTCTGTCGGTTACGCTAACGTAACCACTAGCGGGAAAGATAAAGAAAGTGATATCGATATTTTAGCAAAAGCCATAGCTGGGGTCTCCGTCACCAACCAAACCGAGCACGCAAAGCCCACTAAAAGCGCAAAACGGAAAGAAAAACGGGCCCAACAAGAAGCAGCCCGAGAGCAAAGAATACAAGAAGAACAAAGCGGTATTGTAAGCGATCGAATGGTTGAGAATGAACGATTAGAGAAAAAACTTGAACCCCTTGGTTTGGTGATTAACGAAATCAAACCGGACGGGCATTGTCTTTACAGAGCTGTTGAAGACCAGTTAAAAGTCAAAGGTTTGACTTTTTACACATTTCAAGAACTTAGAAAAATGGTGGCGGATTATATGCGGCAAAACTCGTCCGATTTTCTTCCGTTTTTTCTATCGGAAGTTACGGATGGAGATTGTGATGACCCTGTTGTGGAAAAGAGGTTTGAGAGTTACTGTAATGAAATCGAGTCAACGGCTGCTTGGGGTGGTCAACTTGAACTCGGTGCGTTGACTCATTGCTTGAAGAAACATATCATGATATTTTCGGGATCTTTTCCTGATGTGGAGATGGGAAAAGAGTACAAATCTGGTGAGTCTTTGGGTTCGAGTATTATGTTGTCGTATCATAAGCACGCGTTTGGGCTCGGTGAGCATTATAATTCTGTTGTTCCCGTTTGAAAAACGGTTGAAATGGGTCGGATAACATATCATACTTTAAGTTGATACTTTTTTTCTTTCCCATAATTTTTGTTTTGTAATGGCAATAGAAGTCATGCTTAATCTCTTGTATTAGAGTTTGTAGTAGAGTATTGCTGTGAAATGTTTTTGAATTTGAACTTGTATCACTCAAATAACATAATTGCTGTCGTAAATCTTGGATGCCATGTGAAGTATGGTGCTTGATCTGAGTTTATGATATATTTGTTTTGACATTTTTTAAAGATTTGACTGGTTACTTGTGGGCATTAGAATGCCTGTAACCGAGTCGAGTCAAGTTCGTTAAGACTCGTTGTACTTAAGAGAGCTCGAGCTTGACTTGCTTCACGCTTTATGTTCATTAGTAAATTTAGAGAATACACTGTTTATTCTATATAATTTTTTAATATTTTTTGGAAGTAATTGTGAGAGAATACAATGATAAAAGTATAAAAAAAATATTATTTAATTAAAAAAAAAGAAAAGTAAAGATTTTTAGTATAATCATAAAGAGATGGTCAATTGTGAATGTTGTTATCAGTCTAAACCATGAAAACAACTTGCATAATAAAAATTCTTACTTTAATTGGCAAAAACAGACTTCTGTTTTTGTTCTTATATTTAGTGGACTGCTTCTTTATTCCAATTGTGTTTCAAAGAAAACAAACACAACTTTGACCTAAGAAAGTCAAAATCTTGCTAAAGATGTTCTTGTTTATTCAGCCAAATAGATCAAACACATTATTGATCCCAGCACATACATGAATATATTCATCATTCATAATTTCATACTGTCTTGTCATAAATTGTAAAAAGTAAATAAAAATCAGTAATCCCACAAACCTTTATTTACACAAACTTGTTTAAAACCATAAACTTACTATAAAAAAAACATATCAACATAACCACAACCGAAACCGAAACCGATTACCAACTCAAGATCATAGTCTTTGTCTTGAAGTATATAATTATGGATTAACCTAATCCGTCTAATTAACCTTTGGTTCATACGCGCAAAGCCACAGGATCTTGCCATGAGATCTTCCTCTTCCCTGATCGATTCGTTGAACCATCACCAACGTTCCTACAAACCGATAACATTAAATCATTCTGTTCTTTTCTTTGATCGTCAAAGCTCTCTTGCACTTCTTCTTCTTCCATCTGAAAAAAACGATATTATACCGTTAGAAAACTATAAAACTGTTTCATAAAGAGTTCCATGTAGTGCTGCAAACGAACCGAACCGTTAAGGAAATATATGTGTTCATGAACACATATGGAAACAAACGAACACAAACAAGCGGTCATGAACGAAATCTTGAAGTATTTAAATAAAATATAAAACTAAAAAATGAACTATCGAACACAAACAAACACGTTACTGAATGTTCACAAACATAAATGAAAGACCGAGGCCTCTGGTCATGTTCATTCATTTAACTTCACAAACAAACTTCCCGCTGAACGGTTCACGAACTGTTCGCTAAACGTTCGGTTCGTTTGCAGCCCTAGTTCCATGGTTCACTAAAGTTTAGCAAAACTTACTGATATCTGGTTCAAGTCGAATATAGGAGCACGCGCTTGAACCAACGGTTTCTCACCACTAACACCGTTTTCTTTCTGAACAAATTCGGTCACTGGAAATGAATTGTTCCCTATAACCCTTTGGTTTAGATCGACACCATACAAATTTACATTTCTTCCCAAGTTAACCGCATTAGGTGGTTCGTTATTAATAATGTTTTTCTTCTTTGTATACATTTTCCCCCTCTGGATTACGTTTGGAGTCGGGGGCAAATTCGTCAAAGTCGCAGCCTTCTTCAGGTTATTAACCTTCTCCTTCTTGCTTTTCCTGTATTGGGTTGTTTCTATATTACGTAAAATCACTTCTTGTGAAGTTGATGATCTCGTTTTCAATAAAAATTTGCGTCGACGCCTCAAGAACCTGGAATAACAAAGAACAAGAACCGTAATCTTGATGAACATTTGAATTTCTCGAATTCGGAATAAAGATTGAATATGTTGTAATTAATTATCAAGATGATAATATACCTAACTTCAGCTTCTAAAGTTTGTTTCTTTTGCTTCATTGCCTCCAATTGGTTTCTTGCAGCCTCTGTTTCCTGTAAATTTAGAATAATATTCAACAATAAATATGATGATAACTTCAAGATTTTGGTACTAAAAGAGACAAAACAAGTGATTGTACAAGATCATAAAAGATTTTACATAAATACCCTTTTGAAATTAAGAAATCAAACAAGATTTTTTACAAAGAAAATTCTGCAAATTAGTAAACAATTTTTTTCCATCTTTCAATCCAAGTTCAGATCATAACCCTAACCCTAAAATACATCCAGATATTCATGTCAAAAGACTCAAAACATAGATCAAAGGTCAATATTTGATTATTGAGAAAAAGCATGAATCTTTTTTATAAATCTTGAACAAAAAACAATAGATCTATTCTGATGCATACCCATATACATGATGGCATAAAGATCATCAAGAAACATCAAGAATCATATAAGAAATCACAACATATGATCAAAACAACAAAACCCAACAAAACATAACCCAAGATCAAATCTTTAAGCATAAAATGAAAAAGAGATACCTGTTGCAACTCAAGAAAATCTTGAACAAGGGTTTGGTGCTTAAATCTTGCCCTAACATCCTCATAAGGAGACGGATCAAAAGCAACCCCTTTCATCTTCTTACTCATGAGATCTCAACTTTCTTGAAAATCCCACTTTGAAAAGATACAATTTTGATGAAAAATATTGAATAAAAATGGAGTCTTGAAAGATGGATAAGAGGAGAAAGAAGAAGAGGGGTGTGGGGAAGAAAGTCTTTAAAAGAAAGATTAATAGGTGTGGGGGAGAGAAGGTTCTTGCTTTTCCTGTTTTCTCTGTTGATGTTGATGAAACTGACCAAATAAAAATGCCCAAAAAGCCCACACATATCCATTGGTTTGGTAGACAATGGAGTGATGAAGATGGAGAATTTTGGGGGTTTGCAGAAGGGTATTTGTGGAAGAAAATGATAATTAATTGGTCTGCGTATGTGTATGTGTGTGAGATTTGTTTGTGTGTGTGTGGGTGACTGTGTATGTGTGAGGTGGGTTTGGTAAGAGTTTGAAGACACCTTCCCTCTTTCTCTCTCTATCATTTCTTTCCTTCTCTCTCATCTTTCAAGACTTTTTTTTACATGCATTTTTTTGGTCCAAATGGGCCATTAGAGAGACAGAGAGGATGAGTGGTCTGTGTGAACTCTTCTTTAAAAGCTTCAATTTTTCTTTCATTTCTTGAGGGTGTTGTCTGTAATTGTATTATACATACAATACACCAAGACAGAAAGAAGCAGAAAAAAATATTAAATATTTTTCTTTAAAATAAAAATTTCTAGAGAGAGAAAGGGTATGAAGATAAGATTGAAGAGAGAGGTGCTTTCTGATGTGTTGCAGTTGTTGGTAGTACCTTGTTTTTAGGCCTGGGTTCCATAGGTAACCTTGTGGAATTACATTTTTGACCACACTTCATCCTTTTGAATTCAAAGATTCCTTCATTTGGATTTTGGTCTTTAATTCTTTATTATACTGCAGGATACCCTTTTCTTAGTCTACAAGGGTAAAAGAGTAATTTTGCTACTACCATGGAAGATAGAGGTCAATTCTTCAACTTTCTGGTTGGGTATTATTATCTTGTTACAAGTGGTAGTGGAGGAAGGTGCATCTAATAAAAATTAAGAAAGGCATCTTTCTACCCCTTGTATTATTGAGACATTTGTATTAAAGACATTTCTTTCATTTTCATCCTTTTCTAAAATTATCATAATGTTTATGTCACCTCAAACCAGATCTAAAAAATAGCACTTAACAAAATTTTAGCTAAGGGTGAAGGCCGAAGGGAGTAGTTACCTAATAGAATAGGTAAATTTTTAATTCACCAAATCATACAGCGTCATGTCAATTGTTTACATAATGTAAAAAATGTTGGTGGTGGTTTACCTAATTGGGTTTAGGTAAACTATTTAAAAAAAAGAAAAAACGTGTGATTGGTTGAAAAGAAATGGACCCCACCACACACCCTCTCTCTCCCCCTTTCCCTCCCTTCACTGAGTCGGTAAACCTTCACCGAATTTCCCCCCATTTCAGTAATCTTGATTGGTAAACTATGTTGGCAGTGGAGGGGGGTCGGTAGAGGTGTACAAAAAAACTGGTTTTAGAACCGAAACCGGAAAAAAAAATCGAAACCGGTTTTTTTTAACCGGTTTTTTTATAACCGGTTTTTTTTTAACCGCCGGTTACTCTTCTTGACTTCAAAAACCGGTTAAAACCGGTAAAAAATCGGTTTTTTTGGGAAAAACCGGTCCCAACCGGTTATACCGGTTATTGTTTTGGACCTCAAAAACCGGTTAGTAACCGGAACCGGTTATAAAAAAAACCGGTTTTTATTTTGGGTGAAAAAACCGAAACTGGTTAATAACCGAAACCAGTTTTAAAAAAAAACCGATTTGTACACCTCTAGGGGTCGGTACCTAGTGGGTTTACCCCCATACTCTGTTCACCCTATCAACTATCAAAACCAATAAAGTACTTTTAATAACTGAAGTCAAAGAGAACTTATAACACTATGGGGTGTGGAAGGGCTTGGGTTGGGTGCATTGCTCGACACGTGACGAGAATGGGATTCACAAGGTAATACTCAAAAACTAGGGGTGTGGTGTGGCGTGACTTAGCTCGGCGTGGCCAGCCATGTGGATTTTTTTGTTGTTGTTTAAACTATTTAAAAATTTTCATCCAGCCAACCAAAGCTAGCTATGTCACCCAGCCCCCCGCCCCACACCCCACGCCAGGCTCAATACGCACGCCAAAGGGGTAACGCTATACACAACGCCAACCCGGGATGGAGCAGCTGGCTTTAAGGTGCCAAAACGCCCCCAAACCAACGCCCACACCCACTAGTCTAAACTAAAGTTTACCAAATATGATATCTTTAGTCCAAGGGGTGTGGGGATCGTCTCCACCCCCCCCCCCCCCCCCCGGCGCCGGGTCGTCCCCCTCGTCCCACACCGCCCCCCTCCCCCTCGTCGCGTCGCATGCGGCCCATTTCAGACGTTGGAGACAAGTTTGATCGTTTGAAAAGTGGGCCCCTCAAAGCTACTTTTATATATAAAAAATAAGAGGATGGTCTATCTTCCACACTCTTGGGTAGTCCTCAAATGGATGGTCATCCACCCCATGTGATGTGCCGTCTACGTGACAGATAGTTCTCAAAGAGACTACCCAAACCAAACCGTGTGGTCTTTTAAACGTCTTCTGTCCCATCTCACATAAATGTACCACCACACCTAGTCTTTAGTCCATTAACCTACGCAGAAGAAAAATCAAAAGTTCTTAAATCTTTTTTTTTTTTTGGAAGGAGACTTTCTGTGCAAGACCGATTGGTCTCCGGGGACATGTCTAAGACATTCCCCGTCAACCCCGCATCTCCGGACGCGATGTTCGATCGGGCCCCGGCCGACGCGTGAGCTGACTTCCGCCCGGAAACCATGCTGCCCCCACAATCTAAATAGAGAAAAATCGTTTTTGTTTATATTAGAAAGCAATTTATATACAAATTAAAATGATTGTAGTATCATAGTACCAACTAGTGTAGTAAAGTATTTCTCCTTCAAGTGGTGCAACTTTAGTCCAAAGTGGATATTGATGTGAAATTTAGGAGTAGATTTAGTGAATGTATGAGCTTAAGGTTAAAAAGAAAACCAATTTTTATAAAAAAGAAATGTATATAAAATAGCTATATATAAAAAACCATGTTAACTTATGTAACTATTAAACCGTGCGAGGCTCGGCATTACATATCTAAACGTAGATTATAAAAATACGGGTTAAGGTATACTCAACAATATTATAATAACTCAATTCAGTGTTTTAAAAACAATTAGATAAATAATGAGAAAATTAATTAAAATATAAAATTATTATTTTTAGTTATATTAATTTAAAAGAAAGATTTAAGTTAAATAATGAAATAATTTTAATAGACAGTAAAAGGAAAAAAAAAAAAAAAGAATTTTAAAATTTGTTAAAAGCTTAGTTGAATTTATTCAAATAATACTGAAAAACCTACTTAAAATCCATATAAACCAGCATTTAGGGTAGGTTGAGGTTCGAATCTGGTCATTTCCCTCTCCTGTATGCGCACTAACCAATTCGCAAGCTTTAATTTTTATCTTCCTTCTCTGTTTACTAATATATTATATTTCCCTCTCCTGTATGCGCACTAACCAATTCGCAAGCTTTAATTTTTATCTTCCTTCTCTGTTTACTAATATATTATATATAATAAATGAAAGTTATTTGGGTCACGTGTCAGTAGATGAGGGCATCGTTTTTCCCCTTTTCCCGCCCAACAGTACCACTGCCCCCTTTTATCTATCTCATCACTCATTTATTCATTTAGGGCTTCCCCACTTTCTCTCTCCCTCTGCTCTGCTCTATTCCGATCGATGTTCAGATCAATGCTTCGAATCAAGGTTAGATTATCAATAACTTCCGTTCTATAAGTGTCAATCTTTGTTTTCATTGTTCACTCATTCGATCTTCATGTGTCTTTACTTATTGTTGTGCTTTGGCTAGGGTTCCGCTGGTAACTTGATGACGGAGATGATCGGAGGTTGTCGGCTCTGCGGCCTGCAGTTCTCTTGGTTAATTTTTTGTCAGGTTTGTTGTTCAATTTTGATGTTCAATTATCTAATTTTCATTTTATTTTTAGACTTTTATATCATTTTGAGGTCGATTGAATGGTTATGCTGTAATGGATTTGAGGTTTAGGGTTAGTTATAAATATATTTTTTTCATTTTTCCATCTTGAGTTTTAGGTTAGGGTTTGTTTTATTTTTGGGCTTCTATATGATTTTGAGGTCGATTGTTTGGTGACTTGCTATTGTTGTTTGCTGTTGTTTGTTAATTAGGATGCTGACATCACCGACCGACTCCAACGACTTTGAAAGGTTGTAGGACTATGTGGACCAACTAAAAGATTTGGACGACAAATATCAGGTGTTTGGTTTCATTTTTTTATGTTTTACTTATTTTCATATTATGAAATTTGTGAAATAAGGTAAAAATGATCATTCTAATAGTTCATGATTTCATCCCTGTTGAAATAAGGTAAAAATGTTCATTCTAATACGGCAAGTATCTTATGGTTGGATGGTTGAATTAGTTTTATTTTGGGTATATTTGGATGATTTCATCCATTTCTTTAAATAGTTCATGATTGAAGATGCAGTTGAACGTATCTTTTGAGTGAAATGAATGTTGATTTCTCAGAAGATGCAGTTGAAGGTATCTTAAATAAGGTAATAATGCATTACATTCCTGTTGAAAAACAGAATCGATAAATTTAGGGAAAATGAGGTTGAAAGATGATAAGCCAACAGTGGACGATATCATTCTACAGGTTCGATAAATTCAGGTGTATTCTCAAATAATGCTTCCTAGATGCTTCCAAACAAGCAGCACTTTGGACATTTGTCAGTCTTCAAACATCTATTATCTAATATCTAATATCTATTATCTATTATATATAATAATTATATATAATAAATGAAAGTTAATTGATCCACTTTGGGTCACGTGGAGCAATCAACTTTCATTTATTATATATAATAATAGATAATAGATAATAGATAGTAGATAATAGATAATAGATGTTTGAAGACCGACAAATGTCCAAAGTGCTGCTTCTTTGGAAACATCTATGAAGCATTATTTGAGAATACCCCTGAATTTATCAAAGCTATAGAATGAGATCGTCCACTGTTGGCTTATCATCTTTCAACCTCATTTTCCCTAAATGTATCGATTCTGTTTTTCAACAGGGAAGTACTGCAATCATTCCTCTCAGTTAAATAGACCGACACTTGCTTCCTCTCAAAGGGTTATGGAGTGGTTATAACAGCTGATCATGCTAAGGATTGTTATAACTAACCACTGCTCCTTATAAAGACTGATGGACTTAAAGACTGATGAGGCCTATCCACTGTTGAAGACAAAGCCTTGTTGTCACGGCCCCCGACCCAGTTTTACCCGGTTCAGAAGTCACGGGACAGAAACCCGTGGTATTGGTGTTTAATTCGGCAGCGGAAATTTTAACAGGATCGTTTAAATTGAAAACACTCAGTTATTCTATTTCAATTTCCGGGACAAACCCCGTAATTTACAATAAAGGGATTTCACTGGGAAATCCCATGTCTACAAAAACATGTTTATTTATTTACTGAGCCACATTGTTTAAGCTTGAGTGCTGCACGACACTTTTCCTTGTTCACAGTAAATCACCTTAAACATGTTTAAAAAGATTTTATCAGCGGGGAAATACTGGCGAGTCATTCAATTTACACGAAATGACACATTGTTACAATTTACAGCATTAAGGGTTTTTATATTTGCCCCTATCTTATAATTAGCTGGTTCAGCTGTCACTCGACCGAATCTGTGACTGTGGACATATCACTAATTAGGCTCGCCCACCTAAAGTGATAAATCGTTAGTAGTAATGTGCACAAACCCCCACTTACTGCCAGTAATTAAAGATTAGCAAAGACTTAATCACTGCAAAGTATAACTGGAAAACATTTAGGGTTTTGCAAAGTAATTTGATAAAATCAGAATGACTCACATTACAAGTTTAGTTGGACAGAGTTTTGCCTACTGATTAAGCTTGGTAACCTAGTTAAAATAACAATGCACACGAAACTAGGTTAGTAACTTAATACAACATTTACGATAAGCTCACGAAATCAAAACCCTCACGAGGAATGACAAAGTATAGCCCAAATCCAGGCAGTACTTAAACATCAATCGGATCGGTTTCATTCGATCGGACATTGTATCGTAGCAGTGATCGAGTTATTACCCTGTAATCGAAGCAGAGATTTGGGACTTTAGGGTGAAATTGGAAAGAACAGAGCACAACTCAACATACGAAATGAATTTTTACGTCGAAACAGAACAGCCATGCAAGTGCCAAACCCCTGAGCTTTATACTGGATTTTGGTCTCCCCCGCGTGTCGTGCCAGGAACCCTGGCCTCTGGCGCGTGTCGCGAGAGCGACCAAGTTAGGCTAGGGTAGCCTCGTTGCATAGCCTTGCTGAGTCAAAAATCTCAAAAATACGTGATTTACATCCGTTTTTGAAGGATAATTATCAATTAGGGGATACCCCCCTCGAGTTTTAGGGGGCCCTGATCCTAGTTTTGATTGTTTTAAAAATTATGGGTCGTGCCATACCACTTGGGGGTCTCAATTAGGGTTTCCTAATGGGCATTATTAAATTAAGAAATAATAATTTTGGCAAGGGTTGTTATACCCTCCCCACCTTGTTTAAAATCTCGTCCTCGAGATTTACTGGAACAAATAAGGGTACTTCCGCTTCATTTCTGATTCCAGTTCCCAAGTGTACTCAGGTCCTCTTTTCGAATCCCACTTTACCTTGACCAGTACCAGTCTCTCATGCTTGAGGAACTTGACCTTTCTGTCTTCTATTTGAGGAGGTTTCTCAACAAATTTCAGCTTTTCATTTACCTTTATATCCTGAAGAGGTACTATCAGCGATTCATCAGATAAGCACTTCTTAAGATTGGATACATGAAATACATCATGTACCCCGGCTAATTCTTCTGGTAGTCGTAAGCGATAGGCAACTGGTCCTATTCGTTGGGTAACTGTGAATGGTCCTATGTACCTTGGACTTAACTTTCCTTTCTTACCGAACCGAATTACATCTTTCCAAGGAGAAACTTTCAACAATACCTTGTCTCCAACTTGAAATTCTAACGGCTTACGTCGGTTGTCCGCGTAACTTTTCTGGCGGTCTCGAGCCGTCTTCAGTCGTTCCTTTATTTGAGTTACCTTGTCGGTGGTTTCTTGCACAATTTCGGGACCTGATAATTGACTTTCTCCTATTTCTGCCCAACATACTGGAGTTCGACACTTTCGTCCATATAGTGCTTCGAACGGGGCAACATTGATGCTTGTGTGATAACTATTGTTATAGGAGAATTCTATTAGGGGTAAATGATCATCCCAGTTTCCACCGAAATCTATTACACATGCCCTGAGCATGTCTTCGAGAGTTTGGATCGTCCTTTCACTTTGTCCATCTGTTTGAGGATGATATGCATTACTTAAATTTAATCGCGTTCCCATTGCTCCTTGAAAACTTGTCTAGAAATGCGAAGTGAAACGACTATCTCTATCTGACACAATAGAGAGTGGAATTCCATGTAGTGATACTACCTCGTCTACGTATGACTTAGCCAATCTCTCCATGCTAAAGGTTTCCTTCATGGGTAGGAAATGAACTGATTTAGTTAATCGATCTACAATCACCCAGATTGCGTCGTTACCTTTCCTGGTCTTGGGCAGCTTAGTAACAGAGTCCATTGTTATTAGTTCCCATTTCCATACATGCATTTCTAATTGTTGAAGTAAACCTGCGGGTTTCTGATGTTCTGCCTTAACTTGCGAACAAGTTAGGCACTTAGAAACGTATCTAGCTATGTCCTTCTTCATTCCTATCCACTAGAAGTTATTTCTTAAATCTTGATACATCTTGTTATTACCAGGATGCACCGTGTACCTAGATTTATGGGCTTCCTCTAAAATCTTTTCTCTTAAGTCTCCTTGTTTAGGTACCCAAATCCTTTTCTTATGGAATCTCCAAATTCCATCAGCCCCTTATTCTAGTTCCTTTATTCGTCCTTTCATTCCTTTAGTATCATCCTTGATTGATGTTTCCTGTACATTCTTCAGTTGTTCCATTAAATCTAACTGTAGATTTAATCTAAGAGCACGAACTCGTCTTTGCTTCTCAGGATACTTACGACTTAGGGCATCTGCTACTACATTTGCCTTTCCTTCGTGATATTGAATATCACAGTTATAGTCACTTAGGATTTCCATCCATCTTCTTTGTCTCATGTTTAATTCTTTTTGCCCAAATTTGTACATTAAACTCTTATGATCTGTATAGATTGTAAACTTACTTCCGTACAGATAATGTCTCCATATCTTAAGGGCAAAAATTATGGCTCCTAACTCTAAGTCACGAGTCGTATAATTTTCCTCGTGATTTTTCAATTGTCTTGAGGCATACGCAATTACCTTTTTGCGTTGCATTAGTACACATCCTAATCCTAGCTTAGAAGCATCAGAGTAGACTTCAAAATCTTTTGTCCCTTCTGGTAAGGCAAGAATTGGGGCATTTGTTAATCTTTGCTTTAAGATCTTAAAGGCCTCTTCTTGCTTAGGTCCCCAGTCAAACTTAACTGTTTTACAAGTTAACTTAGCTAATGGAACCGCTATCTTAGAGAAATCTCTTATGAAGCGCCTATAATATCCGGCTAATCCTAGAAAACTTCTAACTTCGGTAGCCGATTGTGGGACCTTCCAATTGGTGATTGCTTCTATTTTGGAGGGATCTACATGAATACCTTCATGATTCACCATGTGACCTAAAAATTGCACTTCCTGTAGCCAAAATTCACACTTCGAGATTTGGCGTAAAGCTTTTCCTTTCTTAACAAAGTTAAGAGTGCATGTAGGTGCTCAGAATGCTTGTCCTGACTTTTAGAATAAATAAGTATATCGTCGATGAAGACAATTACAAATTTATCCAAATATGGTTTACAGATCCTATTCATCATGTCCATGAATGCTGCAGGAGCATTGGTTAGTCCAAACGGCATGACTGTAACCTCGTAGTGACCATACCTAGTTCTGAAAGCAGTCTTAGGTATGTCTTCTTCCTGTACCTTCAACTGATGATATCCGGAGCGTAAATCTATCTTAGAAAAATATCTAGCTCTCTGAATTTGATCAAAAAGATCATCAATCCTAGGTAATGGGTATCGATTCTTAATTGTAACCTTATTCAGTTCCCTATAATCGATACACATCCGCATCGAACCATCCTTCTTTTTCACAAACAACACTGGTGCTCCCCAAGGGGATGAACTAGGTTGTATGAATCCTTTGCTTAGCAATTTATCTAACTGCTTCTTCAGTTCTAACATTTCAGTGGGTGCTAGTCGATAAGGTGCCTTAGCTATTGGTGCAATTCCAGGAATTAGATAAATTCTAAACTCTACTTCCCTATCAGGTGGTAGTCCAGGTAGTTCTTTGGGGAATACATCCGGGTATTCTGATACTACTGGAATTTCCTTAAGTTCCTTACTTTTAGTGTTAAGGATTACCGAAATCATATACACTATTCCTTGTTTTCGTTCATAACTAGCAACTTTCATTACTGAAATGAACTTCATTGGTTTATGTGGCTTATCTCCTGTAACTACAATTACCTCTCCTGCGGGTGAATGAATTTCTATGGAATTCTTATCACAGAGGATTCGAGCATGGTTGGCTACTAACCAATCCATACCAAATACAACATCGAATCCAGCTAGCTTCATAGGCAGCAGGTTTGCAGAAAATGTATATCCTGAAAGTTCTATTTTTCCTTCTTGCAGAACCTTATCTATGCTAACAGAATTTCCATCTGCCGTTTCTACCGTATAAATCTGCCTAAGTTTAGTTAAAGGTTGTTTAAGAGCTTGGCAGAATGAAGTATTTATAAAACTTTGGTTTGCACCAGAGTCAAATAATACTTTTGCGTAAACGTCGTATATAAGAAACGTACCAGCTATCACATCCGTAATCAGATCTGCTTCTTGAGTTATCAACTGAAAGGCTCTTGCGTTTTTCCTATTAGTTCCCTCAGCAGGTTTGGCCTTGTTGTCAGCTGGCTTGACCAGTTTAGGGCATTCTGGTCTAAAATGTCCAGCTTCTCCACAATTGTAGCAGATCTTTGATTTCTTCTTACACTCCTCCTCTCGGTGCCCCGGCGCCTTGCAGAAATTGCAATTTTCCTTACATTTCCCAAAATGTTTCTTTTTACAATTTCTGCAAAATGGCGGTGTGGAAGACTGCCCGGTTCCCTTTTTCTTGAAGTTACTATTATTACCCCCATGGAAGCCTTGGGTAATCTTTTGTGCCAATTCTTTTTTCCTGTTTTCCTCCCTTGTGCGCACCAATCCATCCGTCAGAGTGTTGGCCAATTCGACCGCATCATCTATCGTTTGAGGTCTCGCGGCCTTAACTATATCACGAATCTCGCTAATTAGCCCCCAAATGTAGCGAGAAATAAGCACCGGTTCTGGCGAAGCCAGAGTTGGTACAATTCTAGCATACTCGAAGAATTTCGAAGTATACCCTCGACAGTCGACGTCCACCATCCGGTGGTTCAGGAACTTGTTTGTCATTTGTTCCTTCTCATAGGCGGGACAAAATTTTCTTTCCACCAATTCTTTAAATTCCTCCCAACTCATGGCGTAAGCCACGTCACTTCCTTTTGCCTGCAGCACCGTGTTCCACCATTCTAACGCCTCCTCCTTGAAAAGGTGGGATGTATACATAACCTTGTCTTCCTCTGTGCATTTACTTATTTTTATTACTGCTTCGGTCTTTTCTAACCAACCCAGTGCGGCAGTCGCCCTTCATTGTGTAAGACCCTAATCCGTTTTAGTCTAAGATTCGCAGCGGAAAATACATACTAAAAATTTCTTTATTAGTTATTCTTTCTTTCACTTAAATACATTAAAAACTAACATACTTATATCAAATTAAATGACCACATACACACCCACGTACAATCCATGTCTTGACTCGATCATCAACCGCTTACTCTTCATGTTGAGAATCTCGTAACCTCGTATAACCTGCAATCACCACATACAATTACTTCATTAGCAACCGGTGACGTAATACATATACTTTAAAACATGCATCATCAAGCATCAATATTTCCTATCCTCGCTTATGTGAATCCATTAATCCATCCAGTCGAACTCTCTAGTCCGACTCTCCATACTTAACCCTCATTCTTCATTCTTAATATACCTGCACTTCCCTTTCATACTCAACAGAAAACAGTTAGCATCATTAAACTTATCTCATAGGTGTAATCTCACGAGTACACATAACCAAATCTCATTCATTTGTGTATTTAACTAAATTACCTTTTCATGCATAATACCTTACTATACATACCCACTTCATTTACAACTTACATCTTACCCACAAGTATAACTATTTACTTTATCTTTGTGCATAATACTAACATGTAAGTTCCCTACCTTACCCATACTTAATAGAAATTACTTTCTTCCAGCTTTCGACTCACTTTCCGTAAACTTACCTTATTACCTCCATTGATTCATACTTTCCCACAAAATTCACAATAACCATCATACTACAATACATCTTACATCTAAAGTGTAAGTTCGGGATTCACTTACCTTATGCGCCCGTATTTGCATCCGCTTACTTGAGTCTTCTTGGCCCGTTAGCCTTCCACGCTCCCATCCCTCTTGACATGATTCCTATACTTTCATGTCATTACGTTTACATCCTTATTAGCATACATGATTATACATATGTACGATCATATCAAGTTCATATCTCACATATGCCTTTCATTAGCCAATTCAAACAAGCATATAGCATACTCAACATCATCATAACATAACCCTCACATATTATGGCCATTTAGACATTTCATCAAACACTTGGTGTGCGTACTACTTTCTAAGCATAATGTACACGTGTTTCATGCCTTTCTTCCTAATTATCCCTTTCATTCATCAACCCAAGTAAACATCATTCAAATTCTATACCATACTTCATCCATATACAAGCACACATCACATACTACACATATTCATGATCAAATTCATACCATTTCATGGATTAAACATAAACCCACTTAGCTAAAAGTGGTAATTCATCCTAACACCTAAATTATAGCAATTCACTAAGAGTTTTCACATAGGATTAGTTCCTAAACAAGCATACATCGTCAATTTGGCCACAACCTCTACGATTCATACATAAATCACTACTTGTGATGTTCATCAAGTTTTCTCAACTTCATTAAACATCAAAATTCAACATACCTTATGATCCCCTAGCTTGGGTGATCGTTAATTCATGTTCCTTCTTGAATTTAGACTTCGTTTGGCCCTTTAATTTGAAGATTCTTCAAGAACTAGGGTTTGAACCCTTGGTTCTTTCTCCTGGACATCGATCCAGAACACACACAAGTGTGTGTGTTTGTGTGTGTGTTTTCTTTTAATACCACAACTTTCAAGTTGTTCACTTTGGTCCCTCATGTTTCGTTTTAATTAAATAAGGCTACAACCCTTCGTTTATTACCAACGATATTAACAATCAACTAGGTTAATTATTCCTAGTTAATGTTCATTTACCGGTTCACTTTTATCCCCTAACGGTATTTTACCCGTTCCTTTACATTAACCGGGTTTAAATTACCAAACCCATTTTTGGGGTGTTACACATTGCCTGCAAATTCGACTGGCTTACAGGCAAGAAATTCCTTATAAGTGCAACCAGGTGTTGCAACTTTCATTTTCTTAAGTATTGGGGCTTGAACCACATTATTATCATTATTGCCGCCTCCGTTTACACTGTTACTGAAATTATCGTCGCGAGTACGTTTGCTGTGGTTAGCTTGTGAAGGTTCAACGGGGTTCTTAACAGCAACGACGATTGCCGGGATAGCATTGGCTATACCCTGGGCAACTATATTTTCGATATCTTGTCTGTTGAGAAAGTGGTCTTCATTATTTTGTTCAAATTGGTTAACTTCATTGACTGGTTCATTTACTGCGTTTTCCACCTGATAATTAACATATAAATTATTGGCACAAAATTGATAACAATTAAACACAGCAAGGCAATCACAACACAGTTAAGTCAACACGTATAGCCAAAATTGTCGACCTTGCGACATTCATATTTTTATATAATATTAGGCATCCATACACACCAGGTATTTACACATGTTTTAATTTAAGATTATTATACAATATTATATTATATTATTATATTTTATTGTTATTATTATTATTATATATTTTTTTCTACATATTAGTATTATACAAACACTCCACCACGGTTAGCTGGCTTCTCAGAAACGACGCTCCCTCTCGTCGTATTTCCATGTGATGTTTTCCCCCACTTCACGAATCCGATTTCCCGCATCCACCAGTTCCTCGCCATATCGGCGTAATTCGGCAACGTTCTCGATGCTCATCGGTGGGAAAGGTGCAGGTTCAGGATCAAACTGGGGAAAATAAACATTAGGGTTATTCATGAAGTTCTGAAAATGCCAGTCGCTCGTCCACCACTCTTCCAACTGCCCTGTAAAAGGTTGAGGGTTGACAATAGGGTCCGGTATAGCAAGTTCCAAATTAATTGGAAGTTCAGATTGGGCTGGGAAATTGAAAAGAGTTTCGTCTGCAGGTCCGATGAGGTCACAATTCACCAGTTTCCTATCAAGTTCTTCCCAAGGTGCCATCTCCTGGGCTTGGCCGGAACACTCCCCTATTTCCTTTCCTTTTCCTTTGTCTTTTGGGTCCTCTGTCGTTTTCACCTTTTGGGTAGGTGGCTTCTTCCTTCGTCCGCGTTTCCAGTCCAGGATTCTTCTCCACTTTTTAGTCTTGGGTTTTTCCTTGGGCTGGGCCTGGAACACTAGTGGCTCCTCAGTATCCGCTTGATAGCCGGATTGGGTTCCTGTTGTATCCATATCGGTGGTATGGATAGTAAAGTTTCGGAGTGCCTCTGACAGTTCATTCATGCTGTTAGCACATATGAAGAAACATACACAAAATTCAAGTTAAAATTTTATTTGTTAATTGAAATTTTCACAAAATCACAGAATGGCAATCTGAAAAATTAAATATTTTTAAATACTTAATTGGCTTAAATCAGTGGCTCTGATACCACCTTTTCTGTCACGGCCCCCGACCCAGTTTTACCTGGTTCAGAAGTCGCGGTACAGAAACCCGTGGTATTGGTGTTTAATTCGGCAGCGGAAATTTTAACAGGATCGTTTAAACTGAAAACACTCAGTTATTTTATTTCAATTTCCGGGACAAACCCCGTAATTTACAATAAAGGAATTTCACTGGGAAATCCCATGTCTACAAAAACATGTTTATTTATTTACGGAGCCACATTGTTTAAGCTTGAGTGTTGCACGACACTTTTCCTTATTTAGAGTAAATCACATGAAACATGTTTAAAAAGATTTTATCAGCGGGGAAATACTGGCGAATCATTCAATTTACACGAAATGACACATTGTTACAATTTACAGCATTAAGGGATTTTATATTTGCCCCTATCTTATAATTAGCTGGTTCAGCTGTCACTCGACCGAATCTATGACTGTGGACATATCACTAATTAGGCTCGCCCACCTAAAGTGATAAATCGTTAGTAGTAATGTGCACAAAACCCCCACTTACTACCAGTAATTAAAGATTAGCAAAGACTTAATCACTGTAAAGTATAACTGGAAAACATTTAGGGTTTTGCAAAGTAATTTGATAAAAACAGAATGACTCACATTGCAAGTTTAGTTGGACAGAGTTTTGCCTACTGATTAAGCTTGGTAACCTAGTTAAAATAACAATGCACACGAAACTGAGTTAGTAACTTAATACAACATTTACGATAAGCTCACGAAATCAAAACCCTCACGACGAATGACAAAGTATAGCCCAAATTCAGGCAGCACTTAAATATCCATCGGATCGGTTTCAATCGATCGGACATTGTATCGTAGCAGTGATCGAGTTATTACCCTGTAATCGTAGCAGAGATTCGGGACTTTAGGGTGAAATTGGAAAGAACAGAGCACAACTCAATGTACGAAATGAATTTTTACGTCGAAACAGAACAGCCATGCAAGTGCCAAACCCCTGAGCTTTATACTGGATTTTGGTCTCCCCCGCGTGTCGCGCCAGGAACCCTGGCCTCTGGCGCGTGTCGCGAGAGCGACCAATTTAGGCTAGGGTAGCCTCGTTGCATGCATAGCCTTGCTGAGTCAAAAATCTCGAAAATACGTGATTTACATCCGTTTTTGAAGGATAATTATCAATTAGGGGATACCCCCCTCGAGTTTTAGGGGGCCCTGATCCTAGTTTTGATTGTTTTAAAAATTATGGGTCGTGCCATACCACTTGGGGGTCTCAATTAGGGTTTCCTAATGGGCATTATTAAATTAAGAAATAATAATTTTGGCAAGGGTTGTTATACCTGTTAAAGACAAGCACTTATGTACCTAGAGCCTGATCAACCAAAGGAAAACCACTGCTCCGTTGCAGCAGTGGTTCAGCATCTACAACGGATTCAACTTTAGTATTTATGTATCAGTGTTTCTTATGTAACAGTGTTTAGTATAGCAGTGGTTCGCTAGAGTTTATCTCTCGAGACAAACCCTACACAAACCCAAAGACGAACCACTACCCAATAACAACAGTGGTTCAACATCAACAGCAGATATTCTACCTTTGTTTATGTTAACAATGTTTATATGTTACAGTATTTATCACATCAGTGTTTTATACTCTGTTAGATGTCATATCACTGAGGTATTTATATGTAACAGTATTTATCACATCACCTCATTGGTTTGATCTGTACTATAAATAGAACTGTGGTTTGATCTTTATACTACTAAATAAAAATGAAGTACACTTGGATGATTATTAAGCTCCTCATTTTGATTGTTTGGGTATAGTATTCTTGAAATTGGTCTTTTTTGCAAACATATGTTTATGGGCAAACTTCTTTTTAAGGTCAAACATTTGTTTAAGCGCAAACATCTGTTTATGTCCAAACATCTGTTTAAGGTCAAATATCTGTTTAACTCCAAACATCTGATATAGAAGGTCAAATATCTGTTTAAGGTCAAACATCTTCAAAATAGTTAAAAATGATAGTTTTCATTAATCCTTAAAAGTCTGTTACAACCACTTTTTTGGTTCAAACATCTGATTGTTAAATGTTATCCACTACTGAAAGACAACCTCTGTTTCTTCATTCTTCATGTTGACCACTGACTGAGCAAACATCAGTGTTTCAATCACTGTTGGCTATCCACTGATAGTTAAAAAATAGTCACTGCTCACATTTTTATTGTTGACATCCACTGATATTGACCATAATTGGTTTTTCTAAAAAAACATCCACTGCTCACATTTTTATTGTTGATGTGATTAATTAATTATAGAATGAAATTATCAAATGAAAACTAGAATTACAATGAAATTACCATTTAACCTAATCGTTACATTCCAATGAGATAAGAGTTCCTCTAATATTGTTTTGGTGATAAAAATTAAAGTTAAAATAAAAAATAAAAATAACTGTTGATGACATTTTGTTGCATATCAAATCAGTAATTAATGTTAATTTCTTGAGCTTTGGACATTGAAAATATGCAAAATGAGAATTTCAAATTGACGGTTATTTTCTCTTAATTAAAGTTAAAATAAAAATTAGAAATGTCATGATGACAATTGCTTTCAAATCAAATCAGTAATTACTGATAATATCAATAACTTTTGAAATTCAAAATATGCAAAATGGTAATTTAAAATTGACATTCTCTCTCTCTTTTTTTTTCCTACATATGCAACATAGATTCATAAGATTAAAATTTATTCATTTATTCATGACCTTAAAAGTCCAATTATTACATAACATACTGAACAACTAAAGTTTTAAATCTAACAATAACCGTAAGAATTAAGAAATGTCAGCTTCAACTCCATCGATTGCTGAACCTCTCGATGTATGTCATTCAGCATCGCCATGAACTCCACGTCTCTATCACCGCACTCTATATTGCTGACAACACAAAGCTCACGAACTGAAGTTGAAGGCATCCGCATAAGATTTCTGGAAACCTGCTCTCTCGTGAACATGCCAACTTGCAATCCATCAAAACATCTCTTCAGCTCTTGAAGAGTAGCCCTATCTTCATACACCTGTTCCTCTATATGCTTGACAAAATGCTGCTTTAAATCATCTGATTTTACAGTAGTGAATGACGCCATATCAATAAACTATATTACTCGACTTTCCTGAAAGTATGATATCTTCGTAGGAAATCGTGATGAAAAACAGGTGAAGTGGCCATGAGTTTATATACTTAATCAATCAAAACGTGTAGATTTAATATAAACATATTAATGTATATTTCAAAGCAGCAGTCTTTTAATGCAAAAACCTTTTCAAACCCCAACTTTTACGGGAAAACTTTAAAATTAAATACCAAGAAACCCAAGGGACAAAATTTTGAAGTTCAAAGAACAAAAGCAGATTATCATAATTACAATTAACCTCTTCATTTACCATGTAGACGCGTTTTTAAACTCTATAAAAGACCGATAATTACTTTTGATTCAAAACATCAACAAACTGTCCTACAAATCACTGTCTGTGAAAGATTGTTCCACATCAGAAAATCCAACAAAAATCTACATGGCAAACTTCAGCTTCTACCACTGGCCAGACACCAGCGATGTTAAAACCCAATTCTCGATGTGGTCACTTAAAGAAAAAAGAACAGACGAAGAACAAAATAGTAAAGTCGACATAATCAATGACACTAATTACAAGAAAACCTGGAACAACATAGCATTGCTTGATGAAGTCCTCCACTCTCCTCCATCAGATTTCCAGAAAAATGCAGAAGAGTTTCTCACACAACTTCTAAAACAGGATCAGAAAATCTGCAACATGCTAACTGATCTGAAAAACAAAAGAGAGCATGAAATCACATGGAGAAAGGCCAGAGTCTACGAAATCCTAACAAGTGTTAACTCTAGCGTGTAATAGTTTATAAATATTTCATTAAATTTCTATTTTTCTATGTAATAGTTTATTTTAATAATCTCAATATCCATCTTAACATATTTTAAAATGTCAGTGTCAATAAAAACTCTCAACATCATCAACAGTTAATCAAAATAAGAAATAAGCCTAAAATGCAAAGGTCTCCTCTCAACTGTTGTATCACATTTAACTTTTCACGATTTTCATTCAAAGTTTTATGATACTTCAGTGTTTATTCATTCATACTATTTAATCTAACATGGGTTTCCATCCAACTGTTGACCAAAAGTCAAACAGATGTTCATCAAAAGTCAAACTGATGTTCACCAATAGTCAAACAGATGTGATACATCTCAGATGCTTGGTTTAAGACCAAACATCTGTTTATGGACAATCATCTGTTTAAGGTCAAACATTTGTTTAAGGCCAAACATCTGTTTATGGCTAAACATCTGTTTATGGCAAACATCTGTTTAACTCCAAACATCAGTGTTTCAATCACTGTTGGCTATCCACTGATAGTTAAAAAACAGCCACTGCTCACATTTTTATAGTTGACATCCACTGATATTGACCATCATTGGTTTCCCTAAACAACTGTCATCCATTTTCATTAGAGGTTGTGACGTGGACAGTTCTTAGCCGTCCACGCTTTGTAACCGCTGCCACGTCAGCATCCACTTTTCACTTTTATAAAACCCTGATCAAAACCCCAAACAGGGTTTTAACTGCCATTTCGAATTCCAAATAGGGTTTCCATCAAATTCCTTCAAACTCTTCATCATCTTCTTCCTCTCACAAATTCCTTCGAATCACCATGACTCTTTCTCTTAAAAACCCTCATAACTATCTATGTACACTTGAGAAAACAAGTAAAAACACAGAATTTCACTCAATCATCGATGCTCTTTCATCCTCAAAGTACAAAACTTTGTTGACCTGCAACACACCTATTTACCAAGAAACCCTAAGAGATTTTTGGAAAAATGCAAAATTAGAAGTTCAAGACAACAAGCCTTGGGCTATTACATCAACAGTAGGTGGGATTCAGGTTGCTATTACTCCACAAACCATATCTGAGGTTTTTGAGATGAACGATCATACAGGTAAAAACCCTTTCCCAAAAGAAGAGTATCAACGAGATTTGATTGAAAGGGGGTATGAAGAGCAATGCCCCAAAGCTACTATGCAAAAAGGAGCATTCCCACCTTCGATGAAATTTTTATTTCATACTTTACGCTTGTGTGTTTCAAACAAAACAACAACTTTCAAGGAAATTCCATTGAAAATTCAATACTTGGGATATGCTATTATGGCTAAACAAGATTTCAATTACTCCCAAGAGATTTTCAATTATTTGGTTAAAAATGTCAATAATATAAAAGATAAGAAAAAACCATTCCAGTTGTTTCCAAGGTTTTTAAGCTACTATTTACAGCAGAAAGTACAAAATGATAGTGCACAAGTGCTTCTTCAATGTGCTCATTGTGAAATAAATAGTTTGTCTGCTGAAACTTTTACAAGGTTGTCAGAGTCAAAAGCTTTAAAAACACAAACAGAGGAGCCTGAGCAAACTTTAGATGCGTCCACATCTGCTCCTCAGGTTTCTGCTGTTGAGCCCACTGCTCTTGGTGACCATAGCATCACAACCACTGCTGTGCAACCTCCACCAAAAATCACCAAAAATACCATCAAGAAAAAAACCAAAAAGCCCCCCAAACCCTCAAAAAAGGACCTTGTGGAAGATGAGATCCCAGAAGTAACTCCTATGACAACACAAAAGTCACCATCATCCACTGTTGCTACTTCCTCACAACAGTTGGAAAGATCTCCACCACAGGCCTCAACTCCTCCTGCTTCCTCACAAAAGGAACATGTTGTAAGCACAGGGACACCTGTCTATGGTACATTACCCTCACTTGAGAGTATCTTCTATAGCCCTGCTCCCGGGGCAATTTCTCTTTCAACTCCTATCCCTACAACCACATTACCACCCACCATTTTACCTCTGTTTAAAGCATTGGATATGGATCAGACAGTAATCAGTTCTTCTCAACAACCCATCACTGAGAATATACTCCAACAAGTGACTGAGTCTGATGCCTCTACCTTTGCTAACCCATCAACAGTTGAGGAGGTTACACCCCTAGAGTTACATGTATCTCTTGGTGGTAGTTCAAGTGGAGCAACTACTACATGTGTTGAATCCACTGATTTACACCTGGAAAGTAGTTTCATAAGTCAGACTCCCTTGAAGGCAATTTCTTCCTTGGGAACCAAGGTATCCACTGGTGTGTTCAAGCTAACAACTTGTGTGCTTACTAAGGTAACTACTGCTGAAGAAAGAAGTCCCCAGTACCAAGAAAAAGGGGCATCAGTGGATGAACCATTGGAGACTTCTCCTGGTCCAACTGCTGATACAACCACTGCTGGTGGGAAATCAGATGATCCCATTAAATTGGGTGATGGTTTAAAATATCAGAATTTGACGGAGAGAGTTACCAATCTTGAAACATATGTGGCAGATATCAAAAATATGCTGCAACAGTTGTTACAATCCTGAAAGTCTCGATCCACTGCTTCATCATCTGCTACCACAACAAGTGAGCTATGGCAACTTCTACAACCTCTGTTTCATCAACAAAGAAAATATGCTGATCAACAACATGAAATTCAGCTACAAATGTTCAAAAAAGTGATGGAATCAAGGTATAAGGATACTCAAGCTGACATTAAAGCCATCAAAGCTCATTTACTTCAAACTACTGGTACTTCTCCTCCTACTATTGTCTATGTAGAAAACCCTGATGATGCCAAAAAGGCTAAGAAAGGAAAGAAAGGAAAGGATGGTTTGTATCTAAAACCTGATCCAAAGGCTAAACCTGTTGTAAAAATTCCAAGGCCATATGGTACAAAGAAGGTTGATGTGACTCTCAATGCCTTTGCTGAACAAAAAGCAAATAGAAAAGAGAAAATGGAACGAAAGGGTTCTAAAAGATTTGAAAAAGAAAAGGAAGTTCTGATGGCAAAGAAAGAGCAGGGTACTTCAACAACTTTTGAGACACATGTTATATTAACAGCTGTTGATACATCAGTGGTTGATACATCACCTTCTGAAATCCTAAAAAGTTCCTCACCTCAAACTACAAAGCCAACAGATGTTGAGACACCTGATATATCAACAGCTATTGATACATCGGTGGTTTCAATAGTTGTTGTCACAACAAATGCTGTTGTCACTTTACCAACCACCACTCAACCCACTTCCACACCTGTTATATCAACAGCTGTTGATACATCAGTGGTTGATACATCACCTTCTGAAATCCCCAATAGTTCCTCACCTCAAACCAAAAAGCCAACAGATGTTGAGACACCTGTTATATCAAAAGTTGTTGATACATCAGTCGTTGATACATCAACTTTTGAAATCCCCAAAAGTTCCTCTCCTCAAACTACAAAGCCAACAGATGTTGAGACACCTGTTGTATCAACAACTGTTGATACATCAGTGGTTGATACATCACCTTCTGAAATCCCCAAAAGTTCCTCACCTCAAACTACAAAGCCAACAGATGTTGAGATACCTGTTATATCAACAACTGTTGATACATCAGTGGTTTCAACAGTTGTTGTCACAACAAATGCTGTTGTTACTTTACCAACCACCACTCAATCCACAAATCCAACTCCAAGTTCAACACCTACAACCACACCAAAAATCAAAAGAAGGAGGATAACAAATGTCAAACTTGAAGATGACACTGTAGCTTCTCCACTTCCAATATCTTCACAACCTCTGATCATATCAACTGTACAAAAACCTGCTTCAACTGCTTCAATTCTAACCCCTGACCAAACTACTGACTTTGTTCCTTTGAGTGTGAAATTTCCTCTGGATCTTCTAGCAGTTAGGGAGGAGATCAAATCCTTCTATTCTGAAGATGATCCTGAAAAGAGGAGTTTTCCATCTCTTCAAGGGTATCGTTTGCCAAAGAACATTCATGAATACCTTCAATTGAAAGTTAAACAAGTAGAGGATATCTCAAAAAGAGACACAAAAGGAAAATCTGATAAAGAAATACAGAGATATCTGCAATATCTGCTCAGCCAAGTCAGAACATAAGAGCAATTTTCAAAAGATCTTTGTCAGCAGTTATCAGAAATAGATGATGAAAGCCTAAGGAATGATTACATTGAGCTCATCATACAAAACAAGAAATACAAGGCAGAAAAGTATCAATTCAAAGATTGGACCATAAGTGAGCTCAAGCAAGAAATTGCAAGAATACAAAAGATGCTTGAAGACTCAACAATACAACCAACCCCACCAGTCTGGTCCCAGTATAAAAAGAATGTACCTGAAAGTGCTTTGAAGTTGAAGAGAATGAATGAAGAGCTTATAACTGCAAATTATGGCTAAAGGAATCAAATCACAAGGTGTAAAGAGATTAAAGTGATAGAGACATACAAAAAATTGGAAGAAAGAAGAAAGAAAGATCCTTCTGTTCCTAAAAAGCCAGATTATCCAGCATCAGAGGTTTCAATCAAACAGACCGTACCAACTAAAAGATCTGCTAAACCCACTGTTCCATCTGCTGCTGTTGTCTATCAAACAAAGAGGCAAAAACAGATGGATGAAGAAGAACAGGCGCAACAAGAATCCCAATATTTTAAATTGGCCATCAAGCAGATGTTGGTAGAAAATCCTGACTCAGCAAAGGTACAAAAATTAGCCAAAGATCTGAACAACCAAAGGTGAACCACTGCCCAACAACAATAGTAGTTCAACATCAATAGCAGATATTGCATCAGTGTTTATGTTAACAGTGTTTGTATGTAACAGTATTTATGCAGTAAAATACACTTTGAGCGTTTTTGACCAGTTTAAAATGTTATCCTTTTAGTGAATTTTCTTTTCGAGTTGTCCCATCTAAGATAAAACACACGATTAAATCATATGGTCAAATTGTTAAGGGTCTTGATGATTTAAGATGCTAAATGTGTGCCGTCTGTTAGCTAATTATTTGTAATTTATGTTAACAGTGTTTATACGTTAACAGATGTTGACCAATAGTCAAACAGATGTTGACGAATAGTGAAACAGATGTTGACCTTAAGCAGATGTTTGGTTTAAGGCCAAATATCTGTTTATGGGCAAACATCTGTTTAAGGTCAAACATTTGTTTAAGGCCAAACATTTGTTTATTGCCAAACATCTGTTTATGGCTAAACATCTGTTTAAGGTCAAACATCTGTTTAAGTCCAAACAACTAATATAGAACGCCAAACATCTGTTTAAGTCTAAACAGATGTTTAAACATCTGTTCAAAACACTGTTCAATCTAACATGGGTTTCCATCCAACTGTTGACTAAAAGTCAAACAGATTTTCAAACCACTGATTGAGTTATTCAAATTTCTGTTGAATACTAAATGAGATGTTGACCAAAACTCAAACAGGTGTTGACCAAAAGTCAAACAGATGTTGACGAAAAACTAAATGGGATTATCCGACCCGGTTACATGGGATATTTTTAAACCTTCTAACTTTTTAAAGATGCTCACAAAATCTCAGTTCGTTTCTCTCTCCATGTTTCTTTGTACACTTTCTCCAAGAAACTCTATCATCTTCTTCGATTTCTTCCGATCTTCATCAATATCATCTTGTAAAATAACAAAGGTATTGTTAAATAATCTGATTTGTTTTGTATTTTTTCATGTTTATTCTTTTAGTTTTGAGTTCCATAGCCGATTATGGTTCTTGCTATTTTAATGAAGAAGTTGTAATCGACGGTGGTGTATTCATGTATCTCCCTATTTTTTTTTTCAATCCATTGTTGGTTATGATTGCATTTATTGTTGCGGCTTATACTGGAACAACTTCTGATAGTCCTAATTTTTTTGTATATCCGATTACTATGTAGTTATTATGCATGTTATGATAGACATATATGATTCTAAAAAAAAATGATATGCATTTCGTGTATCTACCATTTGTCTTATCCATTGTTGATTTTATTGGATTTCACTTTGCTCATGTATTTATCTTATTCTGATTTATGATATAAAATTTCGATCTTTACTGTTGTATTCTCATTTGTATTTGTAAAGTTATTTATAAAGTTGTTGATGTGATTCTGTTGTATGATATAAAATTTCAATCATTACTAATGTATTGTCACGTTTATTTGTAAAGTTGTTTATAAAGTTGTTCATGTAACGATGTTATTTTGAAGTATAATATAAATTTCCGATTTTAACTGATTTATTCTCATGTGTATTTGAAAAGTTTAACTTATTTTGATTAGTAGTTGGTATACTGTTTTTAAGTTTTTGTTTGGTATAGACACAAGTCACTATCCTGTTTTTCTATACAATTTATTCAGCTGATGATCCTCCATGTCTATTTGTGATACTTAATCGGAAAAGTAGGTTTTAAGTTTTAATTATATGATTTGCTGTAAAAAATATATATATTTCGATATGATAAGAAATTACATGTATTCTCACCTTTTCGATGTTGTATATTGTTATTTTGATATATATTAGTTGTATCATCTTTTATTTAGATGTATTGCATACCTTAATGGATTGTATTCATTTGTTTCTTAATGTTATTGATTTTGATTCTATATGATTGATACTGTTACAGTTTTACGTGAGAATGATTTATGGATTTCCGCGTTACCTTGAAGACAGTAAAAGGAAATGTTTGGTTAGTAATTTTATCCGATCTTAGTTTAACACTTAATTTTAATTTTTTTGTATGATATCTAGCAATAAAAGTGTTTCTTTTATTTATGCTTAGATTTTGCCAAAACAGTATCAAAATTGGATTCAACAGTTTAATTATCCAACTGGAAATACAAACATCCGGACCACAACTGGAAATGTTTTTAAAGTCAAGATCTATCCTCTAAGCAATGGCAGATATTATTTCTATAATTGTTGGTGTCAGTTGGTAGACAGTTTGAAAATACCTTCAGATTCATGGTTGATATTTCATTATGAAGAAGCATTAGAAAGTTTCAGAATATTGTATTTTTATCAAGACATTGCTCTTGCTCCTTGTGAATATTTTTACTACAAACCATCTGGTAACGAAGATTATGTGGTATGTAACTTCGAAGATTATTCATCATGTAATTTTTTTGGAGATACAGTTGTTTAATTGTTGTTTTTTATTTGTTTACTTAATTTTCTGATATATTTTTACTAATGTACTATATAATGTGTTTTATTCTGATTGTAGAGTATTAATCGTTCTTTTGTTCATCACAAGATGTTAAACACTATTTCGTTCATATCCGGTTCTTATTAAAGGATCTGGAAACCAGAACTGGTCTGTACGGATGGAAGATATCAACAATGAACTTTACATAACTACTGGATGGAAGGAGATAAATAATGAGTTGTCATTAACTACTGATCATCTCATTGTCTTTGAGATGATAAATCTTCAGACTTTTCATATCACGGTTTTCAATTGTGCTACCTGTGATTTAGTGCTTCCACCGGAGGTCTGTGCTATTGTTAAAGAAAAGGTGATAGAAGAGATTGTCTTGAGTTCAGATACTGAAGCTGTACAGGACATCGTTAATGTCAATGAAGGTGGTATGGTTGTTGTGAATGAAGATAATCAGATCGTACCTATTTCTTTCCGTGTGGACGGTTATTTTGTAAGTTTGTGATGATGAGTTTACTAATATATAATACTTTAGTCAGATTTTAAAGATGTGTTAATTCTTTGTTTATTGAATTGTTCGTTGTTTGTTACAGCGCCTTTTTAAAAAACAGGCTGAAGATCTTGGACTGAATCGTAAGATGGGTTTGAAGATTGTGGACGTGGCAGGTGATGTTTGGAATGTTCAAGCTGCTATAGGTTCATCTCGAGGTCAACCAAGATATTATCTGCAAGGAATGAGAAACTTTGTGAGAGATAAAGGCATGACTCTAGGTCAAGCATTTACACTTAACTTTGTGAAAGGTAAAAAGCTTTTTATGTTGGGATGAATGTTCATGGGTTGAAGAAGGCAAATGCAGAAGGATACATGGAACCAAGTTTTTGGGTTGTAGTTCTTTGCTTTTCGAAACTGATAGTAGACTTGTTTGTTTAGTTTTGAAGTTGTGATTCTAAAACTATATATGTACATGTAAATTATTAGGTCCATGTCCAACGGAAACAATGCGGAGATGTAAGCTAAAGACAGTATACTCGGTTACTCGCTCGAAACAATTCCTTAATTGAAAATATAGTACAAACTAATAGCAAAATCATAATTAAAGTTATAAGCGCTATTCTTTGACAATGATAAGCTGGTTAATTATGCCATTAAAGGAATAAAAACATCGAGTTCTATTCTCTGATAATCATTTAAAGCAAATAGAAACACATACAGTTTTGATTATATTAAGAAACATATCGCCTTTTGCTGGGGCTGGTGTCCACAATTTCTAAACTAAAACTGAAATTGATCAAATGAGACATGTTAAATATGTATAAGAATCATGTATGGGTTACTTCGTTTGACTTTTGGTGAACATCTGCTTGACTTTTGGTCAACATCTGTCTGATTGACTTTTGGTCAACATCTCATTTAGTATTCAACAGACATTTGAATAACTCAAACAGTGGTTTTAACATCTGTTTGACTTTTGGTCAACAGTTCATGGAAACCCATGTTAGGTTGAACAGTGTTTTGAAGAGGAAAACAGTGCTAAAACATAAGAAGACAGTGGATCTGGTTGAATATCTGTTTCACTTTTGGTCAACAACTGTTTGACTTTTGGTCAACATCTGTTTGCCCGATCAGACTGGGTGTTAAACTATAGTTCTTTAAGTCATTGTTTTGTTTTCTTGAATTCTATGTAATTTTGTTAAGAAGTACAAGAACAAACATTTTTACAAAATCCCAAATCACCCGATCACGTAAGTGCATTGAAGTAAAAGTGGAAATGATGTTATTCATGTGGTCCTGTTGTGCTTTTGTTTGACCTCTAATATGGGTTTATGATCTAATCCGGTGATGTGAAGCCATTGTTGTTGAATCCAATGAGATGCTTGATGTAATGAGGTCGTATTAATAACAAATAATAATTGATATAACTAAGTTTCCCGAGCCCGGGAAGCAATCCCGGGTAATAACCTAGTCATGTATACAAAAAAAAACACGATGCGAAAATAAAAAAAAAAATACTGTTCCACGTGGCAGGCCCTTGATTGGTTCTACTGACCACGTGGACCAATAGAAAGAGGTTAATGTAGATGAGTTTGTAATTATTATATATATATATATATATTATATGTAATTGCTACTTAAAATGTACATCATACGACCCTAGTGTTAATCACTCACAACCTTTTGGTACCATAAACGACAAAAACACACACTTACTAAATCTACCTTTAAATTTTACATTAATGTCCACGGAGAGACTAGAAATCACACCACTTGGAGGGAAACCCCTTATTACACTCATTGGTATGATCAGGCTACAATAGGTTATGATTGATTAACACTAAAGGACCCGTTTGGTTTGTGGAAAGTATTTTTAAGGAATCAGAATTGAAAATGAAATCCTTTAAAATTTTGATTTTTGATATGGTGGTTGGTTTGTAACTTTGATAAGGAATTTGAGTGATTAAAAGTGAAATTACTAAAGTACCCTTACATCAATATCCATCCCCTATCTTCTTCGATCATTCCAATCCAAACTTCCACCCATATTCATTCCTTTTCCATCATCGATATTGTCTAAATCACAAAGAAGAAGAGGAGAATCACGAAGATATGAAATGAGCCGATTTGACATAAGCTTATCGTTCGGATTAAGTTTTCCCAGTAAGTCATGCACATTCAGCTTCCTATTTGGTCTTCATTTTATCAAAATCACAAAGGTATGCAATGGCTTGATTTCGACTTTGATTTCATGAAGGATGTTGTCAAGATGTGAACCTTGATTTACGTGGTCTTATTCATGTGATTCATATTCGATTTGTCTTCCATTCCATCAAGACTGTTGGTTGTGGTTTGCCTTCTATTTTATTTAGCGATTCAAGACTTCTGACGAAATAGCGAATATGTAGATGAAGAGTGTTGAACGATTTGATGAATGTTGTCGGTTCATCCAGCCAGAGGTTAACTTTTGCTTTATGTATATTTGATTAATTACAGTACTGGTCTCCCTTTGATTTTAGCCGAGATCAATTCAGGTTTCTTCTAATCAGAAGGAGGAAGTGGGAACTTTTTGGTTAATTAAAACTTTTCTTTTGAATATTACAAATTCCATTAGGTTATGGAAGGAATTCGAGATCCCATGAACGGAGGAAAACTTTCTAATTCAAATTCAATTACATGACCAAGCAAACACAATCTTTGATGAAAAGTTTTCCATTTTAAGAGAATTCCACGAACCAACATGACAATATCATTTTAGTATAACTGGAGAAACTCAGGGCCGACCCTATGGGTGTGTCGGGTGAGCGATCGCGCATTGCCCAGGTTTTAAGGGGACCCAAAAAGTTTTTTTTCTTTTCATTTTGCATATATATATATATATATATATATATATATATACACATATAGAGAGAGAGAGAGAGAGAGAGAGAAAGTGTAAAATACATTACGGCTTAACGTACATCACGTACGACAACGTGCGTGATTTTGATCTATAACATGCGTGATTAATGTTTTCAATATGCGTGATTATTGTTTTCAACATGAGTGATTTTGGATGTTTGAGTTATAACCTGCGTGATTTTAAAATAAACGTGCGTAATTATCTGTCGTATGTGATGTATGTTAAGCCGTAATGTACGTTAACCTTCCTCTCTCTTTCTCTCTCTCTCTCTCTATATATATATATACATATATTGTTTTAGAATCCTGTAAAAAAGACATTTTTCGTGAGAAGTGTGAGAATGCGTAAGAATTGACATGTTGGCATCATGTTTTGGACTTGTGTATAATGTTTTGGGTTATTTTAGCAAGAAAAACACTAAACATAACAATTTAAGACACAATGCAATGAATTCTAGGCTTAAAACTTAAAAAACAATGCCAAGAACATTAAGTAATGTGTTTTAAGTGTTAAGCAGTGTGTTTTTAATTTCACGCCCATAATACGTTGCATTGTTTTTTAAATTGTTATGTTTGGTGTTTTTCTTGGCAAAGCAACCCAAAACATCATGTCTAAGTCGAAAACATGATGCCTACATGTTAATTTCTATGCCTTCTCACATTTTCTCACGAAAAAGGTCCTTTTTACAGGAACCTCACCACATATATGTATATATATATATATTATTGTTATCTGATTATTATTATTATTATTATTATTATTATTATATCGATTTAAAAACAAAAGCGGTGATGTAGGAGTTGGTAGCACCCTCTCCATCCCACAGGTAAGGTCGTGGGTTCAATACATGCTAGCTTAACTTTCTTTATTCTCATTTCTCCCCCTTTAACCTTTTCAAAATTTGAATACATATATCTATCTTAATTTGGGCTTTTAATTAATTTGTGTTGTGAAAGATATCTAAGCCTGGAATGTGAAGGACACAAGTCAAGACCGGACAACCATCATCAAGTAAGTCCCTCTTAACCTATTTTAAGATCGGTTTGACTCACTTGAACATTGGGCCGAGCCGGAGCTAGCCTTGACTCGGCTCGAGTCTAAACAACCCTATCTGAAACAATTTATAAAACAATATTTTGAGAGAAGATATGATTGGAATTACGTTTAAGTAAATACTTTAGGTAATAAAGCATTAAGATCGTGTGTAATTGTAACAACCTGACTTTTCGGATCGTTGCCTGTCACTGTCATTTCTTTCGTAACTGCTTGTACTCTTGAGATTTGATTAACGCTATGGGTTAAACTATGTTTTCAACGCAATTTTAAACGCATACTAAAACACTTATTTAATCACAATTATCACAATTAAACGCTTGTTATAACGCTTACCACCTAAACGCATTTTATCGCAATTTGCATCGCTTATTTAAACGCTTGTTACTTAAACGCTATCGCAACGCAAACTCAATGCAAACTCGAAACGCGGATTATTTACATTATGTGTGTTAATTGTGTGAACTACTTGTTTAGAATGTTATGTGGTTATCAACGCAACGCTTATACGCTCAAACGCTCACTCGCAACTCGATTAAACGCAATGCAACGCTTAACGAACGGACCAAAGTTAGAAAACTAACAAATGCAAACCCGGTTGTCCGAATGGCCATCCGCTCAAATGACCATCTGCCCGGATGACCATTCGACCGGATGACCATCCGCCCGGATGACCATTCGACCGGATGGAGCCATCCGGACACTGCCACTCGCACCGCCTTCAATCTCGCTCTCCCCCTATAAATACTAGCCGTACACCCTCATTTCAACACTTTGACACCCCCATTCGCTCCCAAGTTCCAGACGCGATTCAAGGCCTTTTGTAAGCTTTTTCTCCCAAATCTTCATCAATCTTCACCTCTATTCATTTCTACCCCATCTTCTTCATCAAAATCACACACACGCACTAACTTTTTCTCGGAATCACTGATTTTGGATCGCTCGAAGGTGGTTTCCACTCATTTTGCTTAGGCAACCTACTGTGGAACATCGTTCAATCAAGATTGATTCAAGATCTAAAGGATTTCACACTTTTCAACTTAGTTAAGAAAGATTTCAACACTTTTTCAGCTTGTTTTGAACATTTCTTCAGTTTTTACACAATATTGATGGTATCTGGACTCGATCAGACTCTTGACTCGTTCCTTAGTCGAGAGCCAGCTTGAAAACGGATTTCCACCTGAGAGATGGACCGATTAACGGGTCAAACATGAATCTTTATCAAGAACAGCGCGTTCGTCTGAATGGGCGGGGCCCATCCGGCCGAATGAACTGGATTTGATATATTCCGTTGTTTGACACGTCATCACAGCGTATCCGTTAACTTAAAGCTTTTACTTAGAAAATTTTACAAAACTTCAAACACAGACCATCCGCCCGAATGGCCATCCGTTCGGATGACCTGACCCTTATAATTTTCCATTTGTTTAAACGCTTTTAACTAAACTTCAAATTTTAACATTTCACAAACAATCACATCCTATTCGAATGGCCATTCGCCCGGATGACCATCCGTTCAGATGGGACCCATCCGTTCGGATAGACTATTGAACACTTATCTCGTCTGACATTCTGTTTACAACCCTTCAGCCCTGAGGAAGAATTATGCTTCTGTTTTCGTGCACAGGCTGACCCGATGCGCTCCCTTCAATCTAATCCAGCTTGTATTTACTTGCTAAACACACACTGTGAGTATACTCGAACCCATTGTCGTTTAACGCACTTTTGGGTGTTACATACGTTCTATATCAAAACACAACACACAACGCAAACACTTTATAAATGCTAACCGCTCCCTCATGTTATACGTGATTTGTTGAATGCTTGTTACTATGCTTATACAGTGTTACACTAGACCGCCTCTAGCAACGATAGTACTATAGTTTGGACTCAGCACCTGTTGCGACAGGGGTTGCTAGGGATCACATTACTTTACTTCACATGTTCGCTTCGGTGAACATGTGTCGCGCATACTCTACAACGCAGTATCGTGATTAGGTTGTATCATTGTTGGTAGTTTCATGCTTCGCCCGTTGCGTGTCACATGCTGGTTATGCGTAAACGCTTTTTATACTATTATCTATGCAAACTTGTGTACTCACCTTTACTTTATGTATTGACTTTTATTTTAACGTATGTGACAGGTTGATTGGATGTTATGTTATGCTGAAACCAAGTTAGGAAGTCTAGAAACTCACCAAATAAAATATGAGTTGTCTGAATGGATTTTGTTTTTGAGACTGAATATCTGTAATGACTGTTTTTGCTTTATTTGTTTAATAGTATGGGATATTAAACCTTATAAATATTGTCACTTAACAGTTGTTGTGGATTCTCTTGAACAATCTATTTTGAACAATCTGTTTCGCTCAGTGCCACGCCCCGATGATTCCGCCATCGGTTGGGGTGTGACAGTATTGGTTTCACGTCATGAGATCTCACTCACTTTTTTCAGTTTTATGATTTCACAAGTTTTCACTATCCAATATCCATAAAAATTATATTTAACTCAAGCAAATAAAGTAAATTGAAAGAAAGGAAATGACATGATTGGTTGAAGTGTCGCAACCCCCGATCCCAAATCCCAGGGAACGGGCGGCCGCGAGTCAGTTTCGGTGGTATCGCGTATTGTCTAATTTGGCAGCGGAAATTTTCATCAGGACCGTAGTTAGGAAACATTGATCAGAGTAAAATACCACATTTTCATAACATTAAACAAATGGGTTAAAACCCAAGTTCTTAGTACACACGTTTTCATAGGAATAAATCCTATTTTATTAATAAAAACATATATTTTATTTTAGGTAACTTTATTGCCACTTTTCCAAGCCTTCAGTGCTGTCCAGCTGGCTTCTATTTGGCTTTCACAGTTTGTTACCTGAAACGCGTTTTAAAAATATTTGTTAGTGGGAAATACTGGTGAGTGAATCCCGGTTTAATCAAGTTTAAATAAAAACCATTGTACAGTATTGAGGGCGATCTCGCAATTACATTTGTTTCCAAGTTATAACAATTAACATCCATGGTACTGTCAGACCCGACTTGTGGAAATGTTACTCCTTGACTATGTGGTAACAAATTTTGTATACAAAACCCCAACATACTCATGATAATTGTATTCTTACAAATACTCAATCACTGTTTAATATAAAATTAATTAAATGAGGTTTTGTAAAACAGTTAACAAAAAGCGGATAAACTCACATTGCTGTCTTAGATTATCCTTTAGGGTTTCCTGGTGACAATCTATAATTTACACAAATGCACACGTGGTAGTATAATAACCCATTTTAACATTAGTAATACCCTCCCCGAGACGACATTCCAACGACTACGTCGGGCAGAACCACGACAGCCGTTATGGAACCCTAGATCAATCGGGCAGTGTATCTAATACGTATCCAGGGGTTATAATACTTACAACGGAGCAGAACTTCGCTATTTAGGAGGGTATAATACCCGAGTATTATTCCTATAATTCAGTGTTGAGAGAAAGAAAGAAAGTTTGAACGATTCTCGACTGAAATCCGATGGCCTATATATATAGGTGCTGAGTTTGGTTTTCTCGCGGCACGCGTAACACAAGACCGGGACCTACGCGGCCCGCATCAACGCTGGTCAATAGCGTAGCACATCCGGATCATCAACTAGACTCGCCGTGTGTTGGGCCACGTGGCGGCCCAGGGTCGTGCCAGGTTTTAAGTTTACGCGGCCCGCGTAAGAGTTGGGGTGGGGTTTACGCGGCCCGCCTCAACTAAAAAATCAGTTTTTTAATTATTTTCAATAATATTTAAGATATTCGGGGCCCGTTTTCACGTATGGGGTGTTTTTAGGGACAAATTGGGATATTTTAAAATATAGTAGGGTGTCGAAAAATATTCGAGGGTGTCGGTTTTCTTTAAGGTTGTTTATCCTCCCCACCTTTTTTAGAGCTCGTCCTCGAGATCTACTGGAACAAGTGCGGATATTTCTTTTGCATTTCAGATTCAAGCTCCCATGTGTACTCAGGTCCTCTTTTGGAGTCCCACTTTACTTTGACCAGAACTAGTCTCTTATGCTTGAGGTTCTTGACTTTCTTGTCTTCGATCTGTAGAGGTCTTTCTACAAACTTGAGTTGTTCATTTACCTCTATATCCTTAAGAGGTATCATCAGTGATTCATCGGCTAAGCATTTCTTGAGATTCGATACATGAAATACATCATGTATTCCTGCCATTTCCTCTGGTAGTTGTAGCTGTGTAACACCCCGAAAATGGGTTTGGTAATTAAACTCCGTTAATACTAAAGAGCGGGTAGAATACCGTTAGCAGAAAAGATTAACCCGGAAATTATTAGGATTAAAATAAATAAGCCTAATAATTAAAAAAAAAAGAGCAAACGACTTGAGAAGACAAAAGTTCATAAGGAGTCCGAGTTAACGGGATTTAAAATAAAACGGGTTTTTAACTTACCGAACTACTAAGTTGACTAGGAATAATTCTAACCTAGTTAGATAGTGACTTATGAGTGGGTTAAAACACTTAAATTATGAATTAAGGAAAATGGAGGGGCCAAACTTGTTAAACTTGAAACTTGATTTATTAAAAAAAATTAAAACACACCAAACACACACAAGAGTGTGTGTCTGGTCGTACAAACACAGGGGGCGACACAAGGGATCCCACAAACCCTAGTTCTTCCAAAAATCCACCAAATTGAGAGCTCAAATTCGCTCTAAATCAAGTCTCAAACACAAATTCGTGATCTCCATTGAAAGGGGAGTCATAAGGTATGTAAATTTTATGAAGAATCTCAAGTTGGATTTCTAGGTAAACTTAGAAATCTGAAATTGATGGTTGCATGTTCGTTATATGATGAAATATGAACATTGTAGTGTTTAGGAGTAAACCCTAGACAAGAATATATTGAAATCATGCCTAGCTCAAGTAAATTCAGATTTTTGTTGATGCTAAATTCATGTATGAGATGTTTTAGGGTTTTGATTGCTAAAAATTAGTGTTATGATGTCAAGAACATGATTAAATTGAAAGCTGAATGCAAACAGCTCCTGATCAGAAATTACAGCCAACTTGTACTGGCTGTAACCTAAACAAAACGTGACAAAAACGTGTGTTTCTTGAGTCTAAAATGTAATTCCAGGAAATATCTTTAAAACCCCACTGGAATCGCATTTTTTTGACGAAAATTGAGCGTTTTATGAATTTTTCCGTATCAAAGGTTTAAGCTGCGTTTTCTGGCAGAATTTGCAGCCCATTACGAATGTCATAACTCAATTTAGGAATTGAGTTATGATTTCAAATTCTTACTGTAGAAAGTTTTAAGTGATTAAAAGAATCGCCAATTGGAATTTCGTCAATCGAATAAACGAGGAATTTTTAATGAATTTTTCTGTAAGCTGCAGTCAGAAGTGACGAATCTGATTGCAGCTTAGTAAATGAATTTTTATGAATTTTTGGTAAAGAGTTAGATCTTGAAATTTTAACACAATGCCTAACCCTTTGAGATGTACGCCACATAAAAAAATCATAATTTTTGAAGACTTGTAAACAGGTTAAACAAGTCACAAAAAACAACCCATTTTTCAGTGATATGAAATGCCTAAATGAAATCGCGGCCTACTAGCCCGTTAGGACCTAAATCGCGTGGCGGTCGCGAACAAGGCTAATGGCAAGAGAAGCCCGTTAGGGCAAGCATTACCAGGTGCACATTTTAAATTTAATTGCACAAATAGTAATATGCAACAAATATGTAGATATTGAAAGTTGCATATGTAGATTAAAAACTTGGAAAAACCCGAATAGAAATTGTATTCGGGATATTGTTTCCAAGAGAAACAAATAGAGGCATTACTTACATAGGGCGTGATGTGAAAACTATAAAAAGGTCATGCGTGTCATGTGTTAATCGCTTACTCTGGCCAAGTAAGTAGTGGCATATGATACCATGAACTTCTTATAGCGGACACATTTACATCCGATGTAGTAAGGACGGGGATAAAGGGACAAATTAAAAAGGTACCCGAATGAGTCAAATAAGTAAAATGTTGATAGTAAACGTAAACGCAAGTCGGACGACGGAAGCGTATTACGTTAGAATAACGAGCTCGAGAGAAATGACAAAGATTAAAGTAAATGAAAATACGAACCAACTAACGTGAATGCTAAGACATAGGGGATAAAGTTTGACTGTCATAAGTGATGAAATTCACACAGACAAGTCAAAGGGGGTAGACTAAAGAATAAAGGACTCGACTGAATAAAAACGATGAATTTCGCTAAGAAAACCAAATAAATTAAAGTGACGTCTTAAACCATATAAGAATGGTTACTTGATGATAACTTCGGTAAAGATACCCGATAGATGGGTAGGATTTTGAAAGTATGCGTAAACCAAGAGACGGGAACGTGAAATAGAAAGTCAAAGGACTCGGATTAAGAGTCATGACTAAAAGACGATGAAAAATTGCAAACATAAATTTTGATAACTACGTTAAACTCTTTTAAAGTTGAACGGGTCGAATGAAGGATGAAGTTTGACGTTCATGAGTAATGAAATCTCACATGAATAAGTCAAACGAGATAAATAAAGTGTAAAAGCTTGGTGGTGCAAGTAAGCGCAAACCTAATAATGGAAGCGTGAAATATTAATGAACCTATGTGACGGGTTGTAAAGGAATGTAGATAGGAGAAACGCAAACTAGCGAAACAAGAAAGTTAAAAACACTAAGATAAAGAAACCGGGTAACGGGTCGTAAAGAAGTATAGATAAGAACCGGGTAACGGTAAGCGTAGGACAAACCGACGTGTAAATGACGATAAAAGTCATAAGGTCGGAAAGATAATTCGAAAGAAAACAAATGTAGCCTTAGACTACGGTCAAGGTTAAAAGAAATCCAAAAAAAAAAAATAATTAAAAAAAATTAAAAGTAAATAATTCCAAACAAAAAAAGAGGTGCCTTGATGCTATATGTATACATATAGTTGAATAAAGACCCGAATAAAAGATGATCTACGGGATCATCATAACCTACGAGATTATAAATAGTGTTAAAATCTACGGGACCAAAAAGACCTTCAGGTCACAAATAGAAAGAAACGAATTGTTGGGGTTCTCACCTTAAAAAGGTGAAAATCTAAAGAAAAGAAAAGCTTACGAGGCTAAGTAAAAGAACTTGCGGGTCACTTGGATAAAGCGTGGAAAACTGGTTACAATTCTCCATGTAAAATAATAATGATCAGGAATAAAACTTAGACAGAAATTCCTAGACATGAGGAAAAGACATAAGACAGAGAAAACGTAAACAATTTTTTTTAGTTTTTAGTCAAAAGCAATGTTTTAACAAACATAAGTAGTATAAGGTGGTTTAGAAAATCTTAAACACACATAAGGCCAGAGATGGCAAAATAGTATACCCGGGTGACGGGGTATGAAGTGATGGCGACTAATTAGTCTAGCCGGTAAAACTTTTCAAAGTCAAGAAAACGTTATGACAAATACAAAGAGCTTGTTAATATAAGACATGCGCGGGATAAACATGTTAACAGATTGATGAGACTAAGTGGTCAAGTGACAACTCGGTCAATAAGGATAATGCATATAAGCTAAAAATAACGGCCCGCGAGGCCTTACACATGAAAGACGTACGCGTCAATATAAATGAAAACTTTAGATCGAAAAGAACGAGTGAATGTCTTGAAAACGAAACTAGGTTCGTTTAGTCTAAATTAAAAGAAATACGTAAATAAGGTTTCGGGGACGAAACCTCATTAAGGGGGTAGACTTGTAACACCCCGAACATGGGTTTGGTAATTAAACTCCGTTAATACTAAAGAGCGGGTAGAATACCGTTAGCAGAAAAGATTAACCCGGAAATTATTAGGATTCAAATAAATAAGCGTAATAATTAAAAAAAAAGAGCAAACGACTTGAGAAGACAAAAGTTTATAAGGAGTCCGAGTTAACGGGATTTAAAATAAAACGGGTTTTTAACTTACCGAACCTACTAAGTTGACTAGGAATAATTCTAACCTCGTTAGATAGTGACTTATGAGTGGGTTAAAACACTTAAATTATGAATTAAGGAAAATGGAGGGGCCAAACTTGTTAAACTTGAAACTTGATTTATTAAAAAAAATTAAAACACGCCAAACACACACAAGAGTGTGTGTCTGGTCGTACAAACACAGGGGGCGACACAAGGGATCCCACAAACCCTAGTTCTTCAAAAAATCCACCAAATTGAGAGCTCAAATTCGTTCCAAATCAAGTCTCAAACACAAATTCGTGATCTCCGTTGAAAGGGGAGTCATAAGGTATGTAAATTTTATGAAGAATCTCAAGTTGGATTTCTAGGTAAACTTAGAAATCTGAAATTGATGGTTGCATGTTCGTTATATGATGAAATAGGAACATTGTAGTGTTTAGGAGTAAACCCTAGACAAGAATATATTGAAATCATGCCTAGCTCAAGTAAATTCAGATTTTTGTTGATGCTAAATTCATGTATGAGATGTTTTAGGGTTTTGATTGCTAAAAATTAGTGTTATGATGTCAAGAACATGATTAAATTGAAAGCTGAATGCAAAAAGCTCCTGATCAGAAATTACAGCCAACTTGTACTGGCTGTAACCTGAACAAAACGTGACAAAAACGTGTGTTTCTTGAGTCTAAAATGTAATTCCAGGAAATATCTTTAAAACCCCACTGGAATCGCATTTTTTCGACGAAAATTGAGCGTTTTATGAAATTTTCCGTATCAAAGGTTCAAGCTGCGTTTTCTGGCAGAATTTGCAGCCCATTACGAATGTCATAACTCAATTTAGGAATTGAGTTATGATTTCAAATTCTTACTGTAGAAATTTTTAAGTGATTAAAAGAATCGCCAATTGGAATTTCGTCAATCGGATAAACGAGGAATTTTTAATGAATTTTTCTGTAAGCTGCAGTCAGAAGTGACGAATCTGATTGCAGCTTAGTAAATGAATTTTTATGAATTTTTGGTAAAGAGTTAGATCTTGAAATTTTAACACAAGGCCTAACCCTTTGAGATGTACGCCACATAAAAAAATCATAATTTTTGAAGACTTTTAAACAGGTTAAACAAGTCAACAAAAACAGCTCATTTTTCAGTGATATGAAATGCTTAAATGAAATCGCGGCCTACTAGCTAGTATGTAAAATTTGATTTCGTTAAGAGTTCGGATGAAATATGCCTAAGTGAGTTCATTGAACCAAATGTGCATTTGAATATGTTGATAAGTCAATTGACTTTTAAAAAGTCAAACTGACCAATGATTAGATCGAATGATAATTTTGATATGGACGAATGATAAATTCGACATAAAACCCGTAGGATGGAATAGTCGTAAATGATTATGACTAATCTAACCGTCTTACGAATTGTGATGATGATAGTTTGACTCTAGACAAGCTAGATGAAGACTTGGGAAAGAAGCGGGTCAAACGAATTAAGTACGCGGAAAAAGAGCATAACCGGATGCAAGGTAAGTAAAGCTTACACCCTTTTGTAGGATATACATTTATTTATAAGTTATAAACACAACAAAGGTTATAATCGAAATACGGTTTCGACACAAATTGATATGGGTCGGAACATATCAAAAGATGAAAACCATGTTTAATGGTAAAAATGGTTGAAACGATATTTTGGTCATGTGATGAAATATATAAAATGAGTTTTCGAATGGCTACTTTATAAGTAAGCCTAAACGAACTAAAAAGTGAAAATGACGATTTAGTCACGTATAAATAGATAAAAGTTGAAGTATAAAACGACACCAAGTGGCATAAGCCATGTTGAGTTAAACGTGTAAGAAACGGATTTAAGAGACACAACTAAATGGTGAGAAATCCGAAATGAATTACTTAACGAATTGGTAAATAAATACCATTTATATATAAGCGTAAAATGTTTGGTCGTTTAGACCAAACGGGTCAAATGGCAATGTCGATACCATTGACATATACTAATAAATGCATGTCGAGTCTTATGCGCACAGGATAAATTGGTTAAGACTTAGCGGTGCTATGAAATAGCATATTATGGACGCAAGGTATTAAACGGGTCAATGTGTTGATCCGAACCAGGTATGCATATTGTGTGTTGTAGATAAGTATACAGTAGGTTGTGCATAACAAAGGGGAAAGATTTAAACTTAAAAGGTTTAAATCTTCGAAACGGGTCAAAGGAGTTCTGCGCATAGATTGGGAACTAGCCGCGTAATTCATAAAAGTTACAAACCCGAACTAAGGATTTAGAGATAAACATGTTGATGTATGCTTAATGGTTAATTAGAAACAAGTTTGTGGTTTAAAATTTTTAACGGGTCAAATGTCTTTAAAAATAAATTTTAAAGCCAAGGGCTCGAAGCCTATTAATTTGTGAATTCAGATGTTAAGTTTGAAAGCTACCGTAAGTTACGGTACCTACCGTAACTTACGGTAGCAAATAAATTGTTACGGCGGTTTTCTACTGCCTTACGGCAGACCAGTTTTGCCCAATGGCTACCGTAACTTACGGTGGCTACCGTAAGTTACGGTAGAGTCCAGTCACTTTTGCTGAAATTTTGCATATCCTAGTTAATCGAATCCGTTTTTTTAGCGTAGTTTCGATTACGGCACGCGACGGGTGTAAAACCTGCAAATCCTTGTTATTTTAACTGATTGGCTCATGGAACTTGTAGTAACTTGTAAATACACTATCAAAACTAACTTTTATGTTGGTTTTGATTCTAGGTGAATGTTATATGCTTCCGGATGAAGATCAAGTCACGAACAAGAACCGAACACACCTCTCAATGAAGCTTCCGCACTCGATCTTGTTTTGTTTTAATAAAAGTGGATTTTGTAAACACTTTTAACGATGTTTTGGATGTTGTAAACATGTTTAAATGCTTATGATGTAAAAGTTTTTGTTAAGTGACATTTTTCATATAAAATGCTTACTTTAATGTTATGTAAATGTTAAAAAAATATTATGGGTGTTACAAGTTGATAGGCTACGGGTCCTATTCTTCTAATAATCTCAAAAGGGCCAATATACATGGGACTTAGCTTTCCTCTTTTGATGAATCTTACTATTCCTTTCCAAGGAGAGACTTTTAACAATACTTTATCTCCTACTTGAAATTCCAAGGGTTTTCGTCTGTTGTCAGCATAGCTCTTTTGTCGATTACGTGCTGCTTTCAGTCGTTCCTTGACTTGAATAATCTTGTCAGTTGTTTCTTGTACTATCTCAGGTTCAGATAGTTGCTTTTCCCCAATTTCTGCCCAACAGACTGGGGTTCGGCACTTTCGTCCATAAAAGTGCTTCGAATGGTGCAACATTGATACTTGTGTGATAACTGTTATTATAAGAAAATTCTATTAAAGGTAAGTGATCATCCTAATTACCTCCAAAATCAATTACACAAGCTCTAAGCATATCTTCCATTGTCTAAATTGTTCTTTCGCTTTGTCCGTTCGTTTGAGGATGATATGCTGTGCTTAGATTTAACTTGGTTCCCATGGCTTTTTGGAAACTTGACCAAAAATGACAGGTAAAACGGCTATCCCTATCATAAACAATTGATAAAGGTATTCCATGTAATGAAACAATTTCGTTTACATATAATTTAGCTAACTGTTCCATACTGAAAGTTTCTTTCATTGGTAGGAAATGAGCTGACTTGGTTAGCCTATCTACAATCACCCAGATTGTATCATTACCTTTCCTTGTTTTGGGTAATTTAGTAACAAAATCCATTGTTATTAGTTCCCATTTCCACACTGGTATTTTTAGTTTTTGTAACAAACCTGAGGGTTTCTGATGTTCAGCTTTAACTTGTGAACAAGTTAAACATTTAGAAACATAGGTTGCTATATCCTTTTTCATTCCTATCCACCAGAAATTCTTTCCTAAATCCTGGTACATTTTATCATTTCCTGGATGCATTGTGTACTTAGATTTATGAGCTTCTTCTAATATACGATGACGTAGGTTTCCTAATTTAGGTATCCACATTCTCTTTTTATGGAATCTCCAAATTACATCTGTTCCTTGTTCTAATTCCTTAATCATACCTTTTAGTTTTTCAGTATCATCCCTGATTACTGATTTTTGTTCTTTTCTAATTTGATCATTTAAATCTACTTGTAGATTTAATTTAAGAGAACGTACCCTTTTTGGCTTTTCGTGATACTTTCGGCTTAAAGCATCTGCCACTACATTCGCTTTTCCTTCATGATACTGGATATCACAATCATAATCACTAAGCATTTCCATCCAGCGTCTTTGTCTCATATTTAACTCCTTTTGCCCGAAAACATATCTTAAACTTTTATGATCGGTAAATATGGTAAACTTACTACCATAAAGGTAATGTCTCCAAATCTTAAGGGCAAAAATTATAGCTCCTAACTCTAGATCATGGGTTGAATAATTTTCTTCATGATTCTTAAGTTGTCTAGAGGCATAAGCTATAACCTTTTGACGTTGCATCAATAAACATCCATAACCTAGTTTGGAAGCGTCACAATATACTACAAAATCTTCAGTTCCTTCTGGTAACGCTAGTATGGGTGTATGGGTTAATCTATGCTTAAGAATTCTAAATGCTTTTTCTTGCTTTGGTCCCCATTCAAACTTAATGGATTTACAGGTTAACTTAGTTAAAGGGATGACTATTCTAGAAAAATCTTGAATAAATCTTCTATAATAACCGGCCAATCCTAAGAAACTTCTAACCTCGGTTGGTGACTCAGGAGTTTTCCATTTGGTAATCGCCTCGATCTTTGTGGGATCCACATGAATTCCTTCATGATTAACCAAGTGTCCAAGAAACTGTACTTTCTCTAACCAAAACTCGCACTTTGAAAATTTAGCGTAAAGCTTTTCCTTTCTTAATAGATTTAAAAGTGCGTGCAAATGCTTTGCATGTTCCTCTTTACTTTTAGAATAAATGAGAATATCATCTATGAAGACGATTATGAATTTATCCAAATATGGCTTACATATTCGGTTCATCATGTCCATAAATGCAGCTGGGGCATTGGTTAAACCAAATGACATGACAGTAAATTCATAATGGCCATACCTTGTTCTAAATGCGGTTTTAGGAATGTCCTCTTCCTGTACTTTTATTTGATGATATCCTGATCTTAAATCGATTTTAGAGAAAAATCGAGCTCCTTGCAGTTGATCGAACAGATCATCGATTCTCGGTAATGGGTACCTGTTCTTGATCGTGACCTTGTTCAATTCACGGTAGTCAATGCACATACGCATTGATCCATCCTTCTTTTTAACGAATAAAATCGGTGCTCCCCATGGCGATGAGCTTGGCTGTATGAATCCTTTTTCCAGCAATTCGTCTAATTGTTTCTTTAATTCTTGCATTTCTGCGGGTGCCAATTGGTAAGGTGCTTTAGCAATTGGTGCTGTTCCTGGCAGTAGATGGATTCTGAATTTGACTTCTCTGTTTGGCGGTAGCCCTGGTAATTCTTCAGGAAATATATCTGAAAACTGAGACACTACTGGAATGTCTTTTAGTTCTTTTCCTTTAGTGTTAGTGATTATAGAAATCAAATACACTATAGATCCTTTTCTTATATAACTTGCAGTTTTCATCACAGAGATGAATTTTGTGGACCTAGATGGCTTATCACCTTTAATTGTGATCTTTTCACCTTTTGGTGAATTTACTTGAATTGACTTTTGATCACATAAAATACTAGCTTTATTGGCTATTAACCAATCCATTCCTAATACAATATCAAATCATGCCAGATCCATAGGATAATGGTTTGCCATAAACTTTTGATTTAAATTTTTTATTCTTGCTTCCTGCAAGATTTCAGAAATCCTAACTGTTTCTCCATTTACTGTCTCGACCCGACATTCTTGTGAGAGTTTAGTTAATGGTTGATTTAGAAGTTTGCAAAATGAAGTATTAATAAAACTTTGGTTTGCACCAGAGTCAAATAATACTTTAGCAAAAACATCATTAACTAAAAACGTACCGGCTATGACATCCGGAATCATTTTGGCTTCATCTGCAGTCAGAACAAATGCTCTAGCATTTTTAGCGTTCTTGTTGTTCGTAGCTGGAGCCAATTTCGGACAGTTCGGCTTGATATGACCTTTTTCTCCACAGTTGAAGCACAGTCCATTACTGGATTTCCTTCTTCAATCTTCTTCCTTGTGTCCTGGCATCTTGCAGAAATTGCAAAGAGTGGAGCATTTTCCTGAATGCTTTTTCTTGCAGACCTTGTAGAATGGTGCAGAGGTAGAACCTACATTCCTACGGTTGTAATTCCCATAACGGAATTCTTGGGTAAGCCTTTGGGTTAGGTTTCTCCTCTGGTCTTCTTCTCTAGTACGGATTAATTCATCTGTCAAGGTGTTTGCTAGTTCTACAGCTTCTTCTATAGTTTGGGGTCTAGCTACCTTGACTACATGTCTAATCTCTCCAATTAATCCCAGATGTAACGGGAGATTAATACTGGTTTAGGTGATGCAAGGGTTGGTACTATTCTAGCATATTCAAAGAATGTGGTAGTATAACCCTTACTATCTACCTCGGTCATCCTAAGGTTCAGAAATTTATTAGCTATCTGTTCCTTTTCATTGGGAGGGCAGAATTTCCTTTCTACCATATTTTTAAATTCTTCCCATTCCATGTTGTATATCCTATCACTTCCTCTTGATTGGAGGATAGTGTCCACCATTCTAAGGCTGAGTTCTTAAATAGATTAGAAGCAAACATTATTTTGTCTTCTTCAGCACATTTGCTTATTTTTAAAACGTCCTCAGTCTTTTCTATCCAGCGTAGAGCTGCAATGGGTCCTTCATTGCCCGAGAATTCTATTGGTTTGCAGGACCATAATTCTTTGTAAGAACAACCATAAGGCATGGTTCTTCTTCTTTTGGGAATGGGCGCTTGAAGTACGGGTCCATTGTTCATGTTGTTTTCTTGTTCAATTGGTCGCTTACTGCTATGTTTACTTTTATTATTCGCTTCTTGAACCGTTTGAATAATAAATGGCATTGCATCTATGATTCCTTGTGCCACTATGTGTTGAACAACACTATTATCCATTTGGTTTCCATTGTTATTGATGCTTGGATTCTCATTAACCAAGTTAATGTTACTCTGGTTATCGTTATTCAGATTTCCTTGATTTCCTTCGTCGGCCATCTGAATTTTAAACAATTACCTCGTATTAATTTCACAAAATAATATTTATTATAGTTAATCACATGACATGCATTTTGGTCAAAAGTGTCGATCATTGCGACTTTACTCTATTCATCTACTATGCATCTATTACACACCAGTACTGAAATAAAAATTACAATACCAACTGAAATAAATAATAGTAGGCATCCGTACACACATATTTTATTATTTTATTATTATTATTACTATTACCGTCTCCACCATCACATTCACGGATATGGATTCATCCAAAAATCCATATTGCGCTCGTCGTACTTCCAGACGAGTCGCTCTCCCACCTGTCTCATTCGTTCACTACTCTCTAAAATTTACTCACCAAATGTCCTAAGTTCTTGTACGTTTTCTGCACTCATTGGGGGTGCAGGTTCTAGGACTGGGTTCGGAATCTGGGGTGCGGGTTCTTGATATGGGGGTGTAGGTGCCTGGAATCGGTAAGGATCTTCTAAAATCTCCCTAATGTATTCATCGTGGTAATAGGGATCTAAGGGATCCATACCTGGGTAGGCTCCTAAGTTCTGCATGGGTGTGTCTTCATGTATCGGGTAGCGTTGCACATAGTCCCTAACGTCATCCCACCAGGGATCGTAATTTGGGTCTAGGGGGTTTGGTGCTGGTACCCTAGCTATTTCCTCCGGATTAAAGTCATGCATTTCTACTTGGTTTTTAGGGTTTTCTATCTCCATAGGTTGGTCAGGGATTGGTGGTTGTGGTTGGGGTGCTATTATTTGCTCCAGATTAGGGTCAGCTGCAGTGGTGGCTAGGATGTGAATGTTGGCTATACCCCTATTTATCATATCCTGGGCATAGGCATCGGTTTCTCTTTTGGCTGCTGCTAGAACTCTCTGTTCTTGTAACTTTTTCATACGCTTTCTACGTTCGTGTGCCCCTCGACTGAACCATCCCCTCTTTTTATGAGGAAATGGCTCCTCGGACTGAGCCTTAAACACAAAGATTCCTTCTTCCGTATCAGCAGAGTACCCTGAGAGGGCAGGCTGAGAAGAGGAGGTGCCTTCACTTTTAGGCGAACCAGACAATTGACGGTACGCGTCAGATGGTCCTTGGTCGCTCATACTGTAACTAACAAATAGTCAAATAACACATAACAATAAAATACAACTATGCACGTATTTCCGTAATTTATTTCCTAACAGATTGAATTTTGATGTCAGCAGAACACTTCTGTGGTTGAATCAGTGGCTTAGCTCTGATACCACCTTCTGTCGCAACCCCCGATCCCAAATCCCAGGGAACGGGCGGCCGCGAGTCAGTTTCGGTGGTATTGCGTATTGTCTAATTTGGCAGCGGAAATTTTTATCAGGACCGTAGTTAGGAAACATTGATCAGAGTAAAATACCACATTTTCATAACATTAAACAAATGGGTTAAAACCCAAGTTCGTAGTACACACGTTTTCATAGGAATAAATCCTCTTTTATTAATAAAAACATCTATTTTATTTTAGGTAACTTTATTGCCACTTTTTCATGCCTTCAGTGCTGTCCAGCTGGCTTCTATTTGGCTTTCACAGTTTGTTACCTGAAACACGTTTTAAAAATATTTGTTAGTAGGAAATACTGGTGAGTGAATCCCAGTTTAATCAAGTTTAAATAAAAACCATTGTACAGTATTGAGGGCGATCTCGCAATTACATTTGTTTCCAAGTTATAACAATTAACATCCATGGTACTGTCAGACTCGACTTGTGGAAATGTTACTCCTTGACTAGGTGGTAACAAATTTTGTATACAAAACCCCAACATACTCATGATAATTGTATTCTTACAAATACTCAATCACTGTTTAATATATAATTAATTAAATGAGGTTTTGTAAAACAGTTAACAAAAAGCGGATAAACTCACATTGCTATCTTAGATTATCCTTTAGGGTTTCCTGGTGACAATCTATAATTTACACAAATGCACACGCGTTAGTATAATAACCCATTTAAACATTAGTAATACCCTCCCCGAGACGGCATTCCAACGACTACGTCGGGCAGAACCACGACAGCCGTTACGGAACCCTAGATCAATCGGGCAGCGTATCTAATACGTATCCAGGGGTTATAATACTTACAACGGAGCAGAACTTCGCTATTTAGGAGGGTATAATACCCGAGTATTATTCCTATAATTCAGTGTTGAGAGAAAGAAAGAAAGTTTGAACGATTCTCGACTGAAATCCGATGGCCTCTATATATAGGTGCTGAGTTTGGTTCTCTCGCGGCCCGCGTAACACGAGACCGGGACCTACGCGGCCCGCGTCAACGCTGGTCAACAGCGTAGCCCATCCGGATCATCAACTAGACTCGCCGTGTGTTGGGCCACGTGGCGGCCCAGGGTCGTGCCGGGTTTTAAGTTCACGCGGCCCGCGTAAGATTTGGGGTAGGGTTTACGCGGCCCGCCTCAACTAAAAAAAATTAGTTTTTTAATTATTTTCAATAATATTTAAGATATTCGGGGCCCGTTTTCACGTATGGGGTGTTTTTAGGGACATATTGGGATATTTTAAAATATAGTAGGGTGTCGGAAAATATTCGAGGGTGTCGGTTTTCTTTAAGGTTGTTATATGAAGCCTTGGGCCCACACCTTCCTTCCTCTTCAAGCCCGTCAAATGGCTCATGGTCCCTTCCCTTTCACCACCGGTAACACTGAAGAGTGGGGGGGGGGGGTAATGCTGGATCACTGCCACCATGGCAGGGAGGTGATCTGTTACACACAACTTAAAGAGAAGTGGTGAAATAAGAGAAGCAAGAAATAGAATATTGGGGTCACATAATTGTGATATGTGGCGCAACCAGTTACTTATTTATTAGGTGTGTGTATGTATACTGTTCTATTTTAAAGACCCACTTTTACTAGTCGCACATGGCATCCGAATTCTAAGGGACGACCCTTGATATACCTAAAATCAAAATCAAATTAATATATAGGAGGGGTGAAGTATACGTTTATTTGAGATTGTTATGGTTATATTAAACACATGTGAACCCAGGAGTTCAAGGGAGAAGTGCCCCTTAGGATTGTGCTAACTGAACATGAGGGGAAACCGGGCGTTTATGTTATTCCTATTAGCATCTTGGGTGCGTTAAGACTTAGGGATCATTAGGTCCTGGGTTCGATTTCCACAAGGGGGTTTTTCCTAGATTTATTTATTGAGTTTCCTCCTGAATTGGCGTATACACATTATTGCCTAGTGGAAATGGATATGATCGGGTGGTTTCGTTGGCGGCACGATGATACTCCAGTGCTCCAGTAGTGATCTAAATTTACCGTTAAAAAAATAGCAACTTTAATCGGTAGCAATTGTTAGGGGAGTGGGGGTGGTATCACTTGCAAAATTTCTATCACTCACAAACATCCAATCAAGTTCCGCCATGTCATCAACCACTATTCTATCACTCACAAGTCTTTTTTAGTGGCAGTGGTCATCACTAGTGATAGAATTCCATCACTCACAACCTTTTTTAATTTTTTTAAATTAGAAATTAACAATAAAACACTAAATTTATAAATTTCATTAAAATTAAAACATACTAGAAATATTTTAGGCTACAATTTAAAAAAAATACTAAAAATACTCTATTCCTCGTCCGACTCATGAAACTCCAAACCTAAAGAACCTACTAGTTCGATTAAATCATATCTCAACCGAAAGTGAGTTTCTTCATCAAGCAAGTCTTATTGGATATTTTCTGGAACTTGAACTTGTGTAGGAGGATCCGGCACCCAATCCAGAGATATTGCACGTCCGTCTTCTTTGATTATCATATTGTGCAATATGATACATGCGTATACTATGCTATGTATTGATTTCTTGTTCATCGCACGAACTGGTCGGCGTAGTATGCCCCATCTGCCCTTTAAAATACCAAAAGCCCTCTCAACATCTTTTCTTGCCGATTCTTGCAATTTTTTGAACACGATTTCTTTAGCCTCGACAGGAAAGGAATGAGCTTTCATAAAAACAGACCATGATGGGTAGATACCATCCACAAGAAAAAAGTCTCGTCTGTAATATCGTCCGTTAACATAGAATGGACAGAAGGGTGCGGTACCATCCGTTACGGTTTGAAACAACGGCGACGTGTGCAACACATTGATGTCGTTGTTTGAACCTGGAACACCGAAATATGAATGCCAAATCCATAAATCATTCGACGCCACCGCTTCTAGTATAATGGTTGGTCTCTTGATGTCACCCCTAACATACGCCCCTCGCAACTCTCTTGGACAATTTTTCCACTCGATATGTGTACAATCGATGCTACCGAGCATAAATACGTGAGATGTCGTGGCTCGTCGGTTTACGTAAAAACTCTTTACCATACAACTTAATGAACGCGTTGCAAAAAAATTGCAGACATTCACGGGAAGTTCTGGACGCCATAGCTAGGTATTCATCAAATTGATCGGGAGGGTTAGCTGTCGCTAGTTGGCGAATGGCGGGCGTGCATTTTTGTATCGGCGTGAAACTTGGTTTGCCCCTCGCATCGTAACGTTCTTGAAACCATTCTGTGCTTGCTTCGATGTCTCCAACAATCTTTAAAAATAATTGTTTTGGTAAACGAAACCGATCTCTAAACGTTTCGGCATTGTAGAGCGGATTCTCCACAAAATAATCGTTCATTAACACTTCGCTGTCATGTATACGATCACGATCTACCATCTTCTTCTTTGGGCGGGACGAACTAGATTCAAGTTCGTTATACACCGACACAAAATATTTAAGCGTCTCATTGTCGGAAGACGACTGGGTATCGCCATCGCTGTCAATCGGAAACGTCGAATCCGTAGGAAACTCCATTTGAGAAAGATGTAGATTGTGTGAAATGTGTTTGTGTTTTGGTGTGGATGAAATGGTTTAAAATTGAGAAGTATATATATAAAAGGTTTAAATGTTTTTTTATTAAATGTAACCGTTAAAAAACGGTCAAAAAGAGAGCCCAACGTTCAAATTTTGCAAATGTTCCACGCGTGGTGGATGTAGGTGGCGGCGGTGTGCTTGTCTTGGCCACGCGTGATGGAGCCTCCATCACGGACCACCCCCAGTCCCCTTATTATGTAAGTAAACATCATCAGTAAGTTGGGTGATCCGTAGTAAATGAGTTACTAATAACAATCCAAACGTCACGGTAAGCTTCGTTGGTGCTCAAGGAGTATCTACTAATGATGTGCCCACTAATATAACCGAATAAATGCTAATGGTTATAACTAGCTAATGACTAATTTTTACATGAAAAGTTGTGTTGTTTCAACTTAAATATTATTATTATTATGATTACTCCCTAGTTATAAATGGGAAAACTTTGGTCTGTATACACATACGTTTTTTTACAAAGATAATGCATTTTGTTTGTTATTGGATTTTCTGAATTATCCAATTAAGATTTCATACCCTAGACATATTTTATAATATAACAATTCTTGAAGTCTCTTATAAACAGTATATTAATTGCATATGAATTGAATGTTTACTACGATTGTGCCATCTCTTTTGTTTAATTTATAATCTTATTCTCCTTTTGTGTTCCACAGCCACATTTGCCAAAGTGAATTGATATACTATATTTTAAATCGAATATGATGTAATAGATATGTTTTATTTATATTTATGTAATTGTAAATTTCAAATTTACTATAAATGTAAATCTAGATAAATTTTACTCGGAAAGTTTTAGTTATAACGTGTTTTTTATTGGTTTTTATTCTTTTGATCCGATAATATTCTAGCCTTAGGTTTTTTTCGATTGCTATGACGAGTATGGATACCTTAAAGAATTGAAATGATATCAACCAAATTTCCGCCGCGAAGCGCGGAGTTCTCTACTAGTTAATCAACAAGTGATGATTGAATAAAAGAAATATTTTTTTATATGTCCAATGACCAATAAGACTCTCCCGTTTCTACCAACCTCCCCTTGTTCCTTTCTTAGGCTATGCGGTATGGTGACCATCTTGCCTTGGAGGATTATCCGTTACCTATGTGCCACATCATAGTTCCTTTGAGGATGATCCAACACACTAAAACACTGGAAATGAGAGAATGATCCAACCCCACAAGTTTACTTTTTTTTAATTCATCTACTTTTTTTAACATTTATTAAATAAGATAGAAAAATGAAGGAAAATTGGTTTTTAATAAACCAACCTTTGCCCCATTGGTAAATAATAATCCTACCTACAGATTTGGTAATTAATAATCCTACGTTTCAATATGTTGGTACTCAATGGACCTCCGTTAGTTTTTTTTAACTGAAGTTAGTTTTTAAGTTTTATTTATTACAAAAACAGTCCCTGTAGTTATAAGTTACTAGTTTTAAGTTTTATTTATTACACAAACAGTCTCTGTAGTTATAATTTACAAGTTTTAACTATGAGTTAATAGCCAAAATGGTCCCTGAGGTTTGCACCGCCACCGCCACCACCACCACCACCACCACCACCGCACCGCCGCCGCCACCACCACCACCACCACCACCGTCACCACCGCCGCCGCACCGCCACCACCACCACCGCCGCCACAGCACCGCCACCACCACGATTAACGCGGTAATTTACGACCCTTAATTTCGTGTTTAACAAGCGATTAACGCGACATTAGATTTACAAGATCTCTTGAGAGATCTCAATATCTCTATATATAAATGCCTTCTAGTCTCATTCACAAACAAACACAGAGAAGTAATCTTCTCAACTAGAAAACCCTTAGTTTTCTTTGTTGCATATTATACATACACACACAAACTTTATCTTCTTCATCTCACAAACAAAACATGGACCGACATCACATCTGCACAGACTGAGTTAAATCCGAACTCAATCCAACGAAACCAGATTTATATCAAAAACTGAATATCAACCCTCAAACCTAAACCGAAACTGACCATGATCCGTACCCGTTCTGAACCGAAGGTGAACCGATCCAAATCTCGAGCCAACGTAATCACCACTACTGTTGCCGTTGCCGGAGTCTCTGCCGCCCGCTGCCGTCAGTCCGACACGAGACCACCACCACTGCTACCGTGGTCCTCACCACCACCTCCGCCTGTCGTCATCCCAAACGTCATCGACCACCACCCACGTTCCACTACCGAAACCATCACACCCCGACCTAAAACATCACATTTGAGCGAGAAATGAACGAATCTAAAAGAAGGAGATGAAGCGGGTGAGTTTTAGGCGCTTACCAGGGTGGGAAAACTCGAAGATTCATGGCGGCCGTGGTCCGAAACCACTACCACCGCCGTTCAAACCGGAAATCTGGTGTCGGAATCGCGTTTAGGAGACTCGATTGGGGGGAATCTGCCGCTGAACCACCGTCAACATCCACAAAGTTCTTTTATAATTTTTTTGATTTTTTTAGAATTTTTTTGATTTTTTAGAATTTTTTTGATTTTTTAGGATTTTTATGATTTTTTTATAACTACAGGGACTGTTTGTGTAATAAATAAAACTTAAAACTAGTAACTTATAACTACAGGGACTGTTTGTGTAATAAATAAAACTTAAAAACTAACTTCAGTTAAAAAAAACTAACGGAGGTCCATTGAGTACCAACATATTGAAACGTAGGATTATTAATTACCAAATCTGTAGGTAGGATTATTATTTACCAATGGGGCAAAGGTTGGTTTATTAAAAACCAATTTTCCAAAAATGAATTCATTAATATTAAAAAACATAACATAAACTTAAAAAAAAACATAAATTCAAAAAAAAATCCTAAGATGTGGTCGTCAGGTTCGTTTTGTACGTTGTTCCAAATGTACTCCACCAAGTCCGCTTGTAGGTTATGATGTGTGTACTCATTACGTAGAGAGAACATGTTTAAATCTTGTTGTTCCAAACTAACTGGAACAGAATTCTTGTTAGGCGCGTTTTCGTCGTACTCACATATCGCTCTACCTTCGTCTTCAATGATCATGTTACGAAGGATGATACAAGCGTACATAATGTGTCGTAACCTCTTTGTTGTAGCAGAATGTGCTGGATGTTCAATGATATGCCATTTTTTTTGTAGAACCCCAAAAACACCGTTCAATATCTTTTCTCGCACCCTCTTGATACTTCGCAAATTTCTTGACCTGCACTAGGGTAAAGATCGAATACCAAAAGCCATCAGAATTACTGCAACAACCGGAGATACCAACGTGGAAATGGAAGCAAATTTCCATGGATTTCGTCACCGGTTTACCCAAATCACAACTAGGAAATGACACTATCTGGGTAATCGTTGATCGACTGACTAAATTTGCGCACTTCCTAGCGATCAAGGAAACCGACAAGTTTTTGACACTTGCAAGCATCTATTTGAAGGAAGTAGTTGCTAGGCATGGAGTGCCAACCTCCATCATCTCTGATCGTGACCCGCGTTTTGCATCTGATTTGTGGCAAGCAATGCACAAATCCTTTGGCTCGCGTCTAGACATGAGCACTTCTTATCACCCGCAAACAGATGGTCAGACTGAACGCATGTCACGGCCCCCGTCCCGGTGTGACCCGGTCCAGGAGCCGCGGGACAGAAAACCCGTGGTATTTATTATATTGGCAGCGGAAGTTTAACAGGATCTTTTAAATACTTGAAAACGCCCAATTATTTTATTTCATAAATTGGGGATTACAACCATAATTTACAATAAAGGGTATTTCACTGAGAAATCCCTGTTTTTACAAAAACATGTTTCTTTATTTTATTGAGCCACCTTCTCAAGCTTGTAGTGCTATAAAGCACTTTTCCTGGATCGCAGTTTTCCTGGATCACAGCAGATCACCTGAAACATGTTTTAAAAAGATTTTATCAGCGGGGAAATACTGACGAGTCATTCAAGTTGCACAAAACGACACCTTGTTTTAATATAAAAATGAGTTCCATACATTTTAAAAAGCTGTTCAAGACATTTGAGAAATTCTAAACCTACGTAATCTTGCAAATGTATCATCAAAATAGGTTGGGAAGATCCATAACCAAGTAAAGTTGATGGGGAGCATAAATAGTGTAAAATGTTAAAATGGTACCTAAGTTGATGACACATGTAATGTATATATGTGTGGGCAATCAAGGGATAAATGTGAAATTACACTAATTTTAACATTATTTTACTAATTTCGTGAAAATAACGTTAAAAGCGGCAGACGGCTAATCACGCATCATATGATGGCGTTGATAGCCGAAAGACAAAAGGTACATGCACTAATCGGCCTTTGTCTCGATTGTTGAGTGTTATGTGCCTTATGTCCAAGGCTTGATGCAAAACTACTATAGAGTCGGGGGGTCTCATTGGAAGCAGCATGTCAGCCTCTCTATTTCTACGGGGTAGATGTAAGGTTGTCTATATCTTACCATCCTCAGACCCTCCCTTAGCTTTGCTATTGGTGGAATTTACTGAGTATGATGATGATGATGATGATGATGATGATCTGGGTTTCTGAGGTTCTATTTTTGTTGTCATTTTCATCAAACTGACAATCTTGGTTAGAACTTTTTGTTAACTTCTTCCCTTTTTTGTCGTTTTCTTCATTTAGTTAAAATATATTATGGCATATAATGACGATTACACCCTTCATTTAAATGAGGAAACTGACAAAAAGAGGAGAAGTTAACAGAAAATTCTAACTCAGTTTGCCAATTGGATGAAAATGACAATAAAAATGAAACCTCAGGACTCAGATACAAAATGTTTCATTTTTGAACTAAAATGACAAAAATGGCCTAAACTCAGAGACCATTTTAACATTTTACTCGCATAAATAAGATGCTTCCATATTAATCTTTTTGTCTTATATACCATATAATTGAACGGTTACTGTCACATCTCCCTCCCGCTACTCTTCAATCAATATTCCAACACCTTTGGTCATTACATATAAGGGTGAACGGGGTGGGTGCGGGAAGGGTGCAGTGTGCCCTTTCACCGTGCGACAATACTGTCGCCGACCCTTCCCTCACCGAAGATGATGATGGTAATCGGTGACTAGTCACCGGTTGAGGGGAATTGTTTTTTTGACCGTTGTTGCACATGAAACCAATCACAATTTTCCTTTTTGTTTTTTATATTTAAAATAAGTTTACCTCTCCCCTAGAGAGGTGGCCACCTTTATGTTTTAGTGCAAGAGAGGACTTACAAAGGAGAATTGACATGACAAGATGTGATTGGATGGATGGAGAGATTATCTCTATTCAAGAGGTGACCACCTCTCTCACCCTAAGATGGATACCCCAAAATGATATGCACACCACATCAATAGATTTTCTTTTGATAAGCATAAGAGCTAGGTACGTAGAAGGTGTTTTTTTTTATTGTTTGCCTATTTATTTTGTAATTTCATACAATGTAAAATGTAAAAAGAGTTTTTAGAGTGTTATCAATCGCTTGTCTAAATTATTTAAAGACAAAATAAACGACTAAAGGTTACTTTATCAATAAACATAAGCAATTCGATACAAGCAATCCAAAATACATGTAGGATAACTAGATGTAAGTCCTCGCGGTGATACGACTTAGGGCTTACAAATCAAGACGTGCCATATACGAATTTATGAGGCATCCTTATTGGATACAGTTACGAATTTATGAGGCATCCTTATTGTGCAATTATGACACAGTTACGCGTCATACTTATTGTTACGACATCTAATCTAGTTGCCCCACTTTATGTGGATCAGAATTAAAATGTTACATAATGTCATTATTATGTGACATCTAATGATGTGTAATCATTTTTTTTCATGGACGACAACCAACACTTTTTTCTAAGTGAAATTTTTATGAAACTTCACTATTTCTTAACACATTACTTCAAACTGTAGACAAACATTATAATAAACTTCACCAACATTTTTATATAAAGCATAGCATTATTTTACCAAATGTCGTATCATTTGGTCATTCATATTAACCAAAGTATCTTTATGTGTTGACATACCATCCCAACTTCTCCCCATTTTATGACAACACCACACCTTCTTACTACTAACCCTCTCCCTTCAATCATGGTTTCTTGCTTTTCTCCAACACCAAAATGTACAGACATAACTCTATCTCTCTTTACGCATTTATTTGCTATGCAAATCCAAAGCATGATTTTAGCAATGATTTTGGGTTCCCACTTTTAATATACTCATTTGCTAGTATGAACAATAGAAAACAAAATCCGTTACAAACACAAATCATCTCGAACGTATTAAAAGAATCTTGTTGAAAAGGAAAGAAAATCTTATTTTGATATACAATACTGCAAAATCTTGGACTCTACTTCTCTTTACTTGACATTACCCAAAAATAAACAATTTTTTTTAACTAATGATAATAACATTCCACACGAAAAATGGCAATTACAAAGCAATGACAGGTAGTCGGGCAACAAGTTGCGCCGCCACCCCCTTTTGAATAGAAAAACCAATTCTACTAAATACAAAGTTTGAAACCTTTAGCGATTCAAAAGTCGCACAGCGTCAGGAGAGAGACCACCAAAGGTATCAAACGCAAACGGGACAAACACATGTTGATTCTCTAGGCAGGCTTTCTTATGTTTTGCTATTTTGCTCGCTTCTGCCTTGAGCATCGCTTGCCCTACGACAAAGCCCTTGTCCTTGAGCCCGACAAGGGGGGAGACTCCAGTTAGATCTACACAAGCGTGTTTCCCCCTTCCCATCCAAACACAAGGATGTCCGCCGGGCGTAAAGTGGACCTCCCCTCTAAGGGGTCAGTCAGGAAATTTACTGGAGCCTCCTTTTTGGCAGAGATCCCGGCCCGCTTAAGAACATCACATAACACATCTCTCACCCAATCATGCCGATATTTAAACTCTGCTAGCTCTTTACAGTGGATCGCGTGCTCGCCAAAAGAATGCAAACACGCTTTGCGGCATACTGGACATGGCTCGTCAACTGGGAACAAAGGAATCATCAGTCGGTATCTAAGGATAAACAAATATTCTTGATCTTTGACAACGCTAGTGACCGAGTAAGGCTAAAGGGTGTGGTCATGACCACGATGACCCTCTACATTGACGCTATGTCACTCATCTTTAATCCATCATCCAAAATCACTACCCTAAGGGTGTGGTCATGACCCAAACCATTATCCCCTTTATTATTTTAATATATTTTTGTCTTAAAGTTATCAAATGCAGGGCCTTGGTAATCGTGGTTTAATTTTAATCCACGCCACCCACCATCAATCAAGGAGAGGGTGGTGTAGTTTTCCATTTATGTTCCTACGTGACGAATCATGCTCCAACCATGACCCCCACACCCTTCAACCTAACAATCATCAGACCCAAAACCAAAAAAACACAAAGTTATAATAGTTACAGATCTAGGCTCGGATCTCCACTACTAACATCTGGCTGCAACATAAGTTGCCACGCCAAATAGTGGAGCGTCATCATAGCCTGGATTACGAAGAAAACACGATGGCCATAACAGAGGTAATCATCAGTTTCAACACCTAAAAAATGTTTCGGTTAGCCGATTACATCGAGCAAACCTCTTAGATGCGGCTGAGCTCACTATCATCGAGTCAAACACAACAAAGAGCGATATATAGAAGGCCGCAAAGGTACGCCGTCGCCATAGAGGACCAGATAGCCGTCGAAAACAGTAACCCAACACCCATTATGTTTTTAAAACCCCAAAAGAGACATGTATCTTATAACCAAAGCACCAAAGAAGCCAGGGGTACAACATCACACTGCATTAAGGAGTTACCAAAAAGAGACATATTGAAGAACACACATGACCGTCGCCACCTTGGATGTCCGGAAAGTTGCCATCAACATAAACCCAACACCCTTCTCGCTCCGTTTCTCTCTCTAGAAACCCGATGGTTGTCTTTCTCTCTACAAAATAAGACGGCGTAAGGTCCGTAAACGGTGAGCCATAAACAGTTGCCGAAGAATATGTGCAACCAATAGAGAGAGAGAGAAGGAGATCTGAGAGAAAGGGTTGAGTTGAAAATGAAGAGGTGTTTCACCTAAAAAGGGGTTTAAACCCCCAAAGAGACAGATGTCTCCTAAATAGAAGAGATGGATACATTAGTAAAGACGTGGAAAAAAAGAAAAAAAAAAACCATATAAGCCCACTTTACAACTACCCAATGCATAAGAGTGTTGTAAATATATAATATATAATGGATCAAAAAACTACAAACATGGAGAAATAGTTTCAATAATTATTTATATATAAAAACAATATATATATATATATATATATATATTTTTATTTAAAAACAATAAGTTGTTTTCATATGTGCTTATAAAGTTTAACCATTTGATATAAGAAGATGAAACAAGCCATTGTGACCAAAGATATAGAATTTTTAATTAGGCCAATAACTATCTATAGCTGTTAAAAGTGTTTTTTGTGGGCTATCATTCAGGTTATAACATGGTCTTATGTGTGATGAAATGGGTACTATTAACATGTATAGTATATGAATGAGGGGGGAATGTTAAAAATAAAGAGATTAATTCATATACTATATGGTTGTTGCTTGTTTTTGTATGTTACTGGTCATTCAGTTACAATTGGGCTTATGTTCTTTCCTTGACTTAACATGGGCTAAGTAAGTTTAATGGGCTTGAGTTGTTGCAACTGCTTGTTATTGTTATAACAATATTTGTGCCAGTTTTGTAAACAGGGTGAGACTTGAAGGACTGTACATATAAACTTCCAGGGGGTCCGATCAGGAATTGCATATTTGTTGGACTGGAGTGTAACATTTAAGTTACACAGTATAAAAGAGTGATTATTGCACTTAGGGTTTTAGAAGGAACGATTTCTTCTTCAGTTGCATATCTATTCTCTGGAGTTATTCTGTGGTGTTCATCGATCTCCTGGGTGATTCACTGGTCTGCTGAAGAAGACTTATAGAAGATCTATAGCAGATAATTACTCATTTTTCCCTACTGTATTTTGTTGTTTGATTTGGTGAATCATCTGTTTTTGTTTGTATCATTCAGACTAATCAACTGATCATCATCAGTTGATTACGTCTTCTTTGTATCGTTCTATAGATCTTACAGTTGTAAGATCTTGGGAGGTTGGGCGTTTTTGGGTTGGATAAGCAATAAAATCTTTACGTCACGTTTTGTCGCTTTTCGTGTCTTGTGTTGTTTTCACTATTTGTGTCGTTCATTGCAAACGACACAAATAGTGAAAACAACACAAGACACGAGAAGAAACAAAACGTGACGTAAAGATTTTATTGCTTATCCAACCCAAAAACGCCCAACCTCCCAAGATCTTACAACTGTAAGATCTATAGAACGATACAAAGAAGACGTAATCAACTGATGATGATCAGTTGATTAGTCTGAATGATACAAACAAAAACAGATGATTCACCAAATCAAACAACAAAATACAGTAGGGAAAAATGAGAAATTATCTGCTATAGATCTTCTATAAGTCTTCTTCAGCAGACCAGTGAATCACCCAGGAGATCGATGAACACCACATAATAACTCCAGAGAATAGATATGCGACTGAAGAAGAAATCGTTCCTTCTTAAACCCTAAGTGCAATAATCACTCTTTTATACTGTGTAACTTAAATGTTACACTCCAGTCCAACAAATATGTAATTCCTGATCGGACCCCCTGGAAGTTTATATGTACAGTCCTTCAAGTCTCACCCTGTTTACAAAACTGGCACAAATATTGTTATAACAATAACAAGCAGTTGCAACAACTCAAGCCCATTAAACTTACTTAGCCCATGTTAAGTCAAGGAAAGAACATAAGCCCAATTGTAACTGAATGACCAGTAACATACAAAAAACAAGCAACAACCATATAGTATATGAATTAATCTCTTTATTTTTAACATTCCCCCATCATTCATATACTATACAACGCAAGATATAACACGAATCACTTGCAACAAAACCCTAAACACAACAACATAGAGAAACAAGTCAAAAATAGGATTTTTATAACCAATATCCTAACTCAGACATATAAGAACACAGACAAAATTACAATACGAGACAAGAGATCCTTTGAAGCAAAACACAAATACCAACAACAAATCAAAGAAATCTCTATAACAGACAATCAGTAAACCAGATAAACTGTTATGACAAAGAACACAAGACAACAATGATAGCCAATACAGACTCTGGCAAAATATACAACCAGAAACACATCTCTTGCACAAGAGATAAAATACAAGGCTAACATCACAACAGGCACGAATCACAAGATTCATACAACACTGATATATGAGAAGTATACACTCCTATATCAGACAACAATTCTAGCCTAAACAAAAAAGAAACACAAAATCACATGATTTAATGTCCACACACAAGGCTAATAATAAAGAGACATACGCAAGACAATAAGATGCAGCCAAACAAATCTGATTAAACACAAAATACACAATTTGCAATCAGAAAAAATACATCTCACCAGAGATAACATACAAGACTATCACATATACAAATTAATCTTGACAAAAACATCGGTTAAACATGAACCACACAGTTCAACTAACCATACAAACAAGACTATAGACAAGCAGACATAGACATCAAGGACAACCTTGGCGAAACAACTGATTAGAGAACACTCAAACCACACGATTTGACTAATCATACAACAAAAGACAATGAGACATACGAACAACGCTCAGGAAACACTTCGACAGACCAAAAAACAGATTTGAATCACAAGATCCAAGATAAAGATCCACACTACACAAATCAACAACATTTTTAGGTCAAAGAACTTAACGAAAGCACAAGATCATATAATCACAAAAATAGAGTATTACATGAGAATCAAACAATGAACATATAAGACTCTATTACCAAGACATAAAGACATGAGGTTCAATAAACCAAGAAAACTAGTACAAATTTTGAAATGATCAATAAATCTGAAACTTGAACCGTACCTAACATATAACATTTCTTACACTAACAAAGAAACATTATTTGAGTTTAAGAAACTTGACAACAAGGGCTAATATCATACCATAAACATGAGCACTTATGAAATTAGATACAACAATCAGCCAAATATGAGCAGGATCCTAGCTACACGCTTACTTCAAAAAACCAATTTACCTTAAGAAAATAATTAAGTCCATTTGAACAAGTCATATTACATCTTGTGACGAACTTAGACAAATTCAAACAAACAACACCCACTATACATTTTAAAGATAAAATTGATTAATTCACAGTTTCAAGACTTCCTCGAATTTTTATTTAGAAGTAATATCTTGTTCAATCATTAAAAAAAAACATGCATAAACAGACAAACATACCAACTTTCTGTAATCTAGAATTAGCATAAGAAAACTGTCAATACAACCATAAAGAACAAATCATAAGAAAAATATTCCTATTCGAACAACACAGGAACACTAGATTGTACCACAATAACAAACATGAACAAGATCAAACAAGAACATGAGACTTGTTCAATATGAGAAGCTGACTCGGACAATCAGATGCACATGAATTTAGGATCATATCTATTACACAAGCAGATTTCTATAAAGAAAAAGGAATACGAAAGCAATCTGCTACACAAAAACACTAGTAAGATAACAAGACAATACACATATTTTGACACAACTTTCTGATAAGCTAAACCAAAATATAGAATCATAAGATTCAACAACCGAAAATTTATCATCACAAAAGTATACGAATACATAACACTATCAGACACACATCTGATAAACATAAAGTCACACGACTTCTAAGACGAGACAAGACTAGAAAACATGAGCATCAAACAATAATAGCTTACTTTAAATTTGAAGAAGTAAGAAACGATACTCAAATACAACAAATCTCAAGTCAACTATAACATGATACTCCCACAAGACAATCTTACAGATTACCACACGATAATCTATACAAAATCTACAAGAACCAAGCAAATATAAGAGGTTGGGCGTTTTTGGGTTGGATAAGCAATAAAATCTTTACGTCACGTTTTGTCGCTTCTCGTGTCTTGTGTTGTTTTCACTATTTGTGTCGTTCATTCATGCCATTTTTGACAATAGCAAATTCTATTTTAGTTCAACATTGCTTCTAATTAATTTGCATGGAGCCAAAATTCTATCCCGAAATTTTAATGCAATTTCCAGAAAATTAAACAGTAATAAACGCAAGCAAGCGTGTGCTTTCGGATGCTCCTAACTCTTGATGTATATCATGAGATACTTTGGTCAACAAGTCAATTCAATTACACTAAAATAATCTTACATGTGATTCATTTTTATTTTTTAATTTTGGTTTGTAGCACATTAAGGCAATCATGAGATATCCTATTCAGTATTCCAATTGTTCATCTTACATTTATATATCAGTATCACTTACAATTTCCATATAAACTTGTATGAGTTGAATCAAATGCAATCATATTCTTACATACTTAAATAATAACCAACCCACAGTTCTCTTTTCCTGCAGATTGATCTAACTTAACCCTACAAAATCATATCATGACCTTGGCAAGTTTTTGCCAGCCAAGAACGATTCGAATAGAAGATATCCCCTTTCAGGCTGAAACAATGGGACTTCATGACCCGCTCCCCTAACCGTTGCGAACGTTAGCCCATCATACTCTTCAGTCCATCCCCCTACCTGTTAAGTTATCATTAAATATATATTAACACCAACATTACACATATATGATATATACAATTATATAGTACCTGGCGATTTATATACCACGGGTACCATCGGGTCTTAACCGTTAGATTGAGATGGCTCAACGATAATCGCGTTGCAGTAACTGGTACAACCGAATCTGTATCTCCACTATGTATCAATGTATATACAACATGTAGTTAGTTAGGAATGGGTGGTGGTGTTAATTAACATGCCTTAAGAATGTTTTTAATGTAACATGATGGTTGAGCAATTTACCTAAACACCCATATTCTATAACCAGCCGCTATTAGTTTCTTGTATGTTGGTAGCATCGAAAACTGAGAATCCTTCCAGTTTTCCAAAAGGTCATCACTGCAAATAAGAGTATTATTTGGTTCAGAAAAATAATAAGCGTTTATAGCTAGTTATTAAAAGTAATTTGGTTTCCAGGTAATCGTTTAACATATAATATTGCGATGCGTACGATAGAAAGTTATAACGTGCGTAATTTTCTTTATAACATGCGTGATTAGGGTTTACTCCACGCGTGATTTCTGATTTGTTCATGCGTGATTATGTGTTTTTTTTTTCATGCGTGATTAGGGTTTGAATTTTAAAACATGCGTGATTTAATATTGTAAGCATCACACGTTAAAGAAGATTGTACGTTAACTTTCCCCAAGTCTAAATACACAGTTTTGTTAAAAATCAAAATTCCGATACATATTATATTAAAAAGCGATTTTTTCAAATAAAGTATTCTTTATCTTGTAAATATACAAAATACTTTGTTTTGAAAGAATTCATTTTTAGTATAGTTTATATCAGAGAATGTAACAAAAGAAAAAAAATATTAAACATGTTTGTAAATTTAGTTTTCATTAAAAGTTGAATATTACAAGTAAATAAAGAAAATAGTTAATTGCTCGGATGGTCCCTGTGGTTTCACGTTTTTTCACGTTTAGTCCCCACCTTTCAGAAATAGCAGGTATGCTCCCCATAGTTTGTTATTTTGTTACTCGGATAGTCCCCTGAGTAGATGTCAGTTAGTTTGGAAATAGCATGTATGCTCCCTATGGTTTGCATTTTGTTACTCGGATAGTCCCCTGAGTAAATGTCAGGGGACTATCCGAGTAACAAAATGACAAACCATAGGGAGCATACCTGCTATTTCCGAAAGGCGGGGACTAAATGTGAAAAAAACATGAAACCACAGGGACCATCGGGGCAATTAACTCTAAAGAAAATATATAATTATATGTTAAATGAATTATTAGAAAATAAAATGAAAAAGAAAATCAATATTAAGTTTTCAAGAAATTCATCACTACAAAGAAAAACAAAATCTTTAACTCCCATGCATGCATGCAACATCACATTTTATCTTTACCTGCAAGCAGTCCACTTATATGGAATCCCTGTGTAATTTGCATGCATTGCGTGTTGTACCTCAGGCCGGTTATAATACTTCTCGGCTCGCCTCTCAACGCATGGATCATATCCTGATACGCGTCTACGCACCAGCGTGTTCTTGAGCCTGCTTAATGTAACATTACCTGATGATTTGTTACAAGATGGTGTATAAATACTATACTGGTCAATCTCTCCGAACTCATGATTCCACGCATAGTTTATCGCATTATCGCATTTTTCGTTGTATTTTGGTGTTGTGAAATTGCAAGAATTCTTAATTGTTTTGTAGGTTGTGTCTGAAATGATTGAATGAGTCCACCAATATTCTACTGTGCCAATGTTATCATATTTGTTATCTGTCACGGCATTCCCTACCTGCATCAAGAAGTTGTACATTTGTTGGTTTAAAGTTACTTGGTTTAGTGTGTTTGTGCTTGTGTTGTACAACCGGATGATGCATGTTAACAAGAATGTGACTTACTATGAACCCTTTTAGATTGATGATTGGATCATGGTGATTCTTGTTGTAGTTATGGATTTTCTGGGCTAGTTGAGGAACATAATGACCTATAAAAGAGAGAAAAATAGATTAAGGAAACAGGAGTAAAAAAAAACAGAAATAAATTATTTTAGACTTTTGGAGACCCAATTTTGGCTTTTGGGTAAAACCTATTTTTTCAGGAAGTGGTAACTTGATTGGGATTTAAATGTTTTTTTTTCTGGATCTTGGGCTTTGGCCCAATGGTCATGCAATGATGGGAACAAAGGCTTGGTCTTAAGGTTCGATTTCCGAACCACACCCGAGTTTTCTATTACAGTGCATTTACTTCAGAGAGCCTTAGACTTTTGTAGAGGGTGCAACTACATGCTCCCGGTCTTTCGGGTGGGCGGTAGGCTGGAAATTTTCTCGGGGAGCACCAAGCCAAACTCTGATGCCAAGCGTGGGCCTGGTTAAAACAACATAGTCTTGGCCAGAGTAGGGTGGTGGGCCTGCTGATGTGGTGGGTGCGATATCTATCGCCTGTTGTAGAAATTCACCGTTCAAAAAAAAAAAAAGTTTTATTTTCGTAGTAAACATTGGTGTAAAATTTAATAGTACATTTAGTGAGTATGGGTTTGTCATTATAAGAAAACTATATTTTACCTCTCCAAAATGGATAATGATTATTTTGTTCTTGGCTTCAACATGGGGAGGTTCGGTTTCTTGATGTGTTAAAATCCAAACCTATAACTGATATTTCATGTTCTCATAACCGATTGGTTTGGTTATAGTCGGATTTAATTTGGCTACCATAAAAGATTATGGGATTGTTTCGGTTAACCGTCAGCTTTGGATCAGATGTTGATGTTTTTAACTTAGTTTTAATTTATACTAGTTATATTCCCTCGCGCTTCGCGGCGGAAAATCAGTTGGTATTCGTTATAGTACCGATACTCGTTAATGTAATCCAAAGAGAACACCTTACATCGATCGAAAACAATAAAAACAAATATCAATACCGATACTGATGTTGTTCAATTTAAATTGCTTTGATTCGTTTGTGTTCTTTCTTATTTGTATTCAACATTATGATACAAATATTGAAAACGAACACTATGCTGCTATCGTACCAAAACGAACCGAAACCGATTGAACAACATTTGCATCGATACCGGTATTTATTTATATTGTTTTTGCGTTAGATAAGCTGACACCGTATCACTACCATACCATACCAAACTGAACTTGACAACATCAATACGGGTATGTATTCATTGTTATGGTTTCCTGTTTTATAACGGATTACATGCCGCTACCGTAGTGAATCGGACGTACAACAACGGTTTTGGTACCGATATTTATTTTATTGTATTCTCTTTCAATAAGTTGACGTTGTATCGCTACCATACGAAACATCGGTACCGGTACCTAGATTCATTTTTATGGTTTCCGGTTTCTAAAATTCGCATTTATATAGCTATATCTATAACATTAATGGTAAAAAAAGAATAAAATTAGGTGTAGATTTAAAATTACTAAAGATCTAATTGTAATTACTATTAATTAATAATTAAATACTTAAATATGTTTTGTTACTGTTCATGAAAATTTTGTTATATTTTTTGAATGAAAACTACTGTTCATCAGTAGTTTTAATTCATATGTATAATGTCCAAATATATATTGGGTTAAATAAAATATTAGCAGTTTTTATTATTTATAAAGAATAATAAGCGACAACTAATATGTTATTTATACAATATTATATCAACCTTTTTGAAATATAAGATATTAAAAAGATAAAACACATTTTTTTGAAAGGTGTATATCGATTGGAAACCCATTACTGACTGCGCTTCAACCCTTTTAAAAGTCGGTTCAGTTAATTCAATTATTATACACATATAACAATAACCAAACCACAAAAACCAATTATTAAAAAGTCATAACTTAGTCATCGGTTTCAAAACTAGTTCGGTTTTTATGCTCACAAAACCCACTTATGACTGACTGTTAAAATAAGCTTACCTGCATAACTCTCTCCAGATATGTAGAACTCTCTATATAACTTGTATTGTGGAAATCTTGACATCCATCTTTTGAGGAATTTTAGAGCATCACTAGCTGCATCATGAGACACAATAATGAATTGGACGTTATGGACCATTAATTGTACAACTTTAAGTTTATTTAGTAAAATATGAGAGATGATTCATACACCATTGTAATTATTTTTATTCTATATATTATTTATGTGCGTGTTTAATATACGCGGCTATGTACTTGTCCTCTACAAAATAATATAAATAACAAACTACGGTCATCTTCAATCAATCAAAAACATCCTTGAAAAAACAAGTTTGTGTCGACATAAATTTACCCGTCCTCTTGTCACCCGAGTCTTTGAGGTTGGAGCTTGTATTCGTGTACGAGAAACCAACACCAGCCGGAGACTCAAGAAATAGAATATTTGCCACTGTATAATTTTCATGTATACTAGGATTAATATTAATTATAAAAATTTTATTATTTTAAATAAAAAATAGTTTAGAAATGTTATTTAACCTTTGTTCCAAGAATATTGATTGAGAGAGAGGGAAGATGCATTCTTGTTAATTCTAAATGGTCCAATTTCTTCTGATGCTCCATATGCTATTGATGAGCAACCCGGTCCTGCATGCAATTATATATCAAGCATATGAATTTAATATGTTCATATTACTTATTTTTAAAGAATAATAATAAAACCATTTTTTTTTGGTAGATGAAGTTACACGATTACAAGACAATTAATATTATGAAAATGAGAAACATATTAACGTGAGCACAATCAATTCTACATACATAACTCACCGGGTCCGGATCACGTGAACCAGTTTTTAGAGTTACACCATAAGCCACCTATTACAATTTAATACAATTTAACACGTTTTTCTTTAATAGCCAATTATATTCATCTTAAAACAAAGACATGATGTAGAGGGGAGGGAATGTGATTTGATGTGAATTTCTACCACAACACGAATCAGATACGAAACTTACAATTTTGGGTTTTGTTTAATCAAATTGCGGGTTGAATACATGGACGTGTTTAGCCAGGGGCACAGCAGATGCGGGAGAGGGAGTGAAGAGGATTCGCTGACCCCGATCAACATAATTTGTTGGATTTTTTATGTATAAAATTTTAGTGTTTGTAGAAAGAAGAAAAAAACAGGAGTTAATTGGACCCTTTAGTTGTAAGCAATAGAGAAGACCCATCTCTGACAAAGCATCTTGCTAACTATTCAGGTTTTATTTTGTAAGTTAGAGTGATTGAGAATTTTATAAGAAATTTAAAAAATATTGGCAAAATGAGCATCAAGTTTTATAGTTTAAGCTTAATAATTCTTTTATTTTGTATGTTTGTTATAAACTTTACATTTTAAAATATTAAAATACAAAAATATGAAAGTTAAATAAAGTAAATATTTGGATTAAATGAGTTTTGTTCGTGTGGGAAAACTCATGTAAGCGTGTTATCTATTGATTCATGTGGTTGATATGATTTTTGGGTTTGTATTGTGTTCAAGTTCGACTCAATTGTTAGGGTGGACCGAAGGTGAGGTGGTGATGGTTGCTTTGTCATCGTTGGAGAAGACTTGAGGATAAAGCGTGAAGTAAAATATCCTAAACCAAACTATTTATAATGTAGGAAAATTAATATTAATTAATTAATATGATAAAAAAATATCCCCTTAAAGTTATTTATAACGAAAATTTGTCAAAAATCTGATACTGGCTAATAGAACAAGGCGTCACGGTTTGGGTAAAAAATTTCCTTTTTACTGACAATCTTACTTCAAATTCTCATATTTATTTCATAGCTACCTACCCATCATTTAATTTTAATTAATTTGATTGAATTCAAAAATTTTGGTTATTTATTCTGACCGGTCACTTTACTCCACATAATAACTTAGAAAATAAATATGATATGATATATACCCTATCTTTTCATCAACTTCCCACCTAAAGCACAGAAAATTATTCAACATAAAAGATAGAAAAACTGTGAAACAGTATTCATGATTTTGTTTATAAACAAAAAATTATATAATAACACCCTCAGGCCGGCCATGATAGAGACAAAGAGAGTAAGAGATATAGAAGTACCACTTTGACTTTTGAGTGTGATAATAGTTTATTATGAAACTAAAGAAGACAAACTGTCTATTTTTAATGCTACTTAAATTTTCTAGTGACGGATCGAGGGGTGTTTTGAGAGTTCCTAGGAAACACCCCCCACACCCCCGGTTTGGAAAAAAAAATGAAAAAAATAGTGGAATTTTTGTAGATTTAAAAAAAATAGTAAGAATTAGTGAAAATCTACCAAAAAGAACCCGGTGAAATTTTTTTTGGATCCGCCACTGTTCACATGCGTAGGCCAACACAAAAGAAACTGTGCCGGGAGTAATTTAACACACATGCATTATGATTTCAGAACTATTAACTTTGACAAGATAACACACCATGAAGAAGATATATACACACAAACACACTCATGATGTGTGTCCCATGAGTAGTGTAATAGGGTATTAGGGTTTGCATGTGTATGTACATAAGTGACTAAGTGTGTATGCAAGGGGGGGGGGGGGGGGGGGGGGGGGGGATGATGTTGAGGCTATTGGAGGATTGAATGAGATCCACTCATGTGGTACTTGATCATACGGGACCAGCCTATGAGATATGTCACAACATCTCTGTCTCTGAGTCAAATGATCTGACCTAGTAAAATATTCATGTTGTTGATAGATATACTGAGATATGAAAATTTGTAAAAAAGAAATAAAATTCTTATATTAATCATCGCATATGGAGGTAATGTATATAAAAAATTATGTATGTATCTTGTATTTTATATTTTATATTTTTATGTGTTACAAAGTTTGCTTTCTTGGAGGGTCATAATTAAGTTTAACCATGTGGATGTTGTTGAGCCATTAGAATTCGGTGTATGAGGAGAGCATGCATTGAATATGGTGAAGTAAATACACATCATATATATCATATATATATAATAAGGTAGATAAATGAGACAATAATTGTGGTTGGGATTAGGTTAATCATGAAGGTAGCCATAAAAATAACTAATTATTACCAAATCATTTAATCCATTTTTTTTATTTTGTTTTATGTTTAAAATAACTATTCAACAAAAATATAGTATTATTTAATACATACAACGTCTAATATATATCATTTGCAAAATGATTGGTTAGATAGATCTTTCCAGTTGAATATAACCTTGATTATTCACAAAATTTTCATTAAAAGACTTGGTTTCTTCCTGGTATTTTGAATTTTTATGTGAAAAGACAAAAATAAAGATTAGAAAAAGAAACATGATAGGATGAGAGTGCATGTCATGGAATACTTGGTATAATGTTACCTCCATTTAGCCAAAGTACAAGAGGCTTGAGGAGTGGATTTGGAGTTGCAGCTTCAACTAACCAGTAGAAAAGGGCTCGACCTTGTTTCTTGTGGACGGTAATGTAGCCGGAAAACTGCGAAAATGCCACCTCCGGCTGCCCTGGCAACGCGGTGATTCGGTCATTTTCTTGTTCTTGAGTTAGTGAAAATGTGTTGGTGATTATGGAAGTGAAGACCAGACAAATAACAAGGATACTCATATCCTTTATCTTTCTTCTTATTCCACCAACCTCCCCTCTCTTTCTATAGTTTATATGCAGAAATTAAAGAGTCAAATATGCATCCCTCTCTCTCTCTCTCTCTCCACTCACACATATATAGATGTGTATATATATGTGTGTGTGAATGGATTATTTAATGTTGAATGACTTCTTATCCTAGAAAAGTATAAAATAGGATTTTTGTGTCACGGTTGAAAATGTTCTTATGTATCACAACAATAATTAACACATTTAAATAATTTTTTTAGAAGACCAGGATCACCTATGGAATTGAAAATAGTGGGAGTGAAAAAAAAAGTTAAATTTTCAATATTTTGTGCATCAAGGTTATCTATTACGGGTGATCCTGATGTGGGCTTATGCATTAACTGACTTAGATTTTCCTGTACCACTCTTTTGTGATAATACTGCAGCGCTATTGGCAATCATGTGTTTCATGAAAGGACGAATCATTTTGAACTGGACTTGTTTTTCTTGAGAGAAATTTTTTTAAATGGGGTCACTAAAACTGTGAGAGTTGAATCTAGAAATCAATTCACATACATTTTTATAAACGGACTTCTCATAACTTAACATGTTGAGTTATGTGATAAGTTGAGGTTGTTTAATATCTTTAGTTAATGAAGGGGGGGGGGGGGGGGGGGGGGGGGGGGGGGTTGTTGAAAATAGTTAATACAATTCATTAACTAAAGATGTAACATGGTTCTAATACATTGTTTGTTTATTGTGGTTATATCCAGGTCATAAGGTGGATGGACTAAGGATGGGCTTGTAGCAGAATGTAATGGGCTTGTAGCTGAACATAGTGTAACGCTTAGCAATTCCATACTTTCCTGATTTAGAAATTATTGTTGTAATTCTATTTTTGGAAATTTGTAATCATGTTGTATTCTATTTCGTTTCAACTTTGTAATCCGAGACTAGTGATCATAATGGAATTTCAAGTATTTTACTCATGTTCATGTTACACATATTAGACTTGTTGCATGTTTATACTCGAAATCAATGTTTTAAACACCATTATACATATTTCATATTTGCACGATACACATTTATGTTCGTTACACGTAAAACCGGTTAAAACGCACCAATTAATCGAACTTGAACCTTCGAGAGGAAGGGAAGACTCCTCTCGCACGAAAGGCCCCTTTCGTGCGACAGGGCATGTCGCCCTAACCTCCCTGTCGTCCCAACTCACCCTAAAACCTATAAATAGTCATACTACTTCACTCCTTTTGCTTGCTCATTTCACTTGACACTCCCCAAAACGCTCTGAACTCTCCCACTCGCGATCAGAAGTCTCGGTAACGATTTTCTTTCATTTTTCTTTACTTTAATTACATTCTTATGCATTTTAATTCCATTTCTTGAACTTTTCTTACAAATCCTCTTGATTGAACACATCTCATAGATGGGTTTCACGAGTTTGCTTGGGCAAACTGATGTTGAAACCTCACCACATATGAGATTCAAATCAAGATTTACAAACTTTGATGTTTTTACAACGCGTTCATACATTTCACTTTGATTTTTGTACATGCTTGATGGAATCTGGAACCCATCAGACCCTCAACTCAGTTCATAGTTAAGGGTTTGCTTTAGGGTTAATTTCCACCAAGTATTGATCTGTTTCGGACAGATCTAACAAGCGTTTTCAACAAAACTGCCACCTTTCGTATGAGGAGATCCCTATCGCACGAAAGGGCATCCCTTTCATGCGAAAGGGACTGTTTTTATGTATTTCGTTTTTTATTTCACTTCTGTTTGATATTAGTTCATTACGAATGGACACCAAACAGTTTACTAGTCTCAAAGTAAGTTAAACCCGTCCAGCCTCCAACACTTGCTCACGCCTTCCATGTTGATTCGGCACACCTGAGTTGTCCTTACTTGACTGTTTGGACTACTTTATGTTTTGTTTTCATTTTGTATAACATTTACCGTCACTGTATCATGTTAAATTAGTTTTCAAACAAGTTTTACACACGGATACGCGTTTAAACAGACCAGTCGCACGAAAGGATTACCCTTTCGCACGAAAGGGCCTGCTACTTATTTATTTCGTACTTTTTCGCATTTTACAATCTGATGCGAATCCTTTCACATCAGAAGACTCACACCTTTGTTTACCCATTTCAGGGTGACTTCGGTATTCCAACCTTCATCAAAACAACTCTCGGTTTTCGTGGAACTCTACGCAAAACTGTGAGTATACTCGATCCCTTTTTTTTCATTTTTAAATACTTTGGGTGCAACATGTACATATATACAAAAACACGCAGTCAAAATTAAAAATGTTTATCAGTCATACTTTATCCACCATTAAACATGAAACTTGTTATACTTGTTAAACTCATATGCTATGTTTACGTTATGTCTATATGTTCATTAACTTTGCAAGCCTACCTTAACAATTATAGCGCTATAGGATTAACGCCCCAGCCGTATTCTTGTGGTATTGTTAAGTAAACACCATTACACCCTCTTCGTCTCGACGATGTTGGGTAATCACCATTGTGTTAAACTCTGGTTTGACATATAGTTTACACTAGTACAACATGTTAGTAACTTGTATACATTTATCATGTTGGATATGAGCACAGTTAAAACATTTTTCATTATTATACTATGTATCAAATTTGTATACTTGCCAACATATTTGTTGATCATATTTTAATACATGTTGCAGGTTGATAGATGACGATGTGAAGAAACAAGTTAGAGTGGACTTAGATACACACCTAAACAAATAAACTATTCTATGTTTCATGTTATGTTTGCTACTCTTTTGATTGTATTTGTTTGGAACAATGTATTCATTTAGAATTTATGCAATTGAATTTAAATCATTGTCACTTTTAGTGTTATAATGCAATGAGCAATCTCGTTTTCGTCTCACTTTGATGTTTTCGCCATTGGTATATAAAGTTGGACCTATTCTGTGTTCGTTGTGTTGCCGTCCAAGGTCCATATCATGGGTTATATTAACATATAAATATAGAGAGATGTTTGTTTAGAGATAGACCATTCTAGAAGTTCACTAATTTCTCTCACACGCACACTTTCTTTCAAGAATCGTACTTGTCTTCGTTGTTTATCAGTTTGAGTTTTTACGAGATCTATTAGATCTTGAGTTCTTAGGAGATTATCATATTGATAATCTTAGGTGATCAGGAGTCTTGTGATTCGTAGTAGTGTTTTGTATTCAAGGGTTTGTGAAATAAAGTTGTTGATCTGATAATTTGTATACCAGATCTTGTTATTCTTGGTTGATACCAGCTTTTTTAAAGTACGTATTGGTGATTCTAGGTTTGTCACATTCTAACTCACATTTATGTGTATTAGTGGTGAACTTTTATTAATTGTTGCAGTTTTTATAGGAATATTACTCTATATGATACAACTTGTCTCATTATATGTTTGATTCTTATCAATGTTAACGTATATGGTCCGCCTCATTAACCTATTTTAGTTATCCATCAACATTATTAGCTTAGTCGTGCTAGACAACCATGTTCAATAATTGATATCACGAATTGTTAAATTATATCTTTTGAATATCTGGATGATTTTGGTGTGTTAGACAACCACGTTCAATAATTATAAAAGTATGTTTTAGTATTTGATCTCTAATTGTAGTGGCATGTGAATCCATCCAGATTAGGGTATTGCAATTCGATCTACCAAGTATAGAAACATGAAGTGCAAACATTTATGAGTTCTAGGACAATTCTCCCAAATTCAATGAGTTCTTTTAGAATTGGTATGATTCATTTTCATTTTTTTAACTTTGTGTTTGAATCATTGATGCGTGCGAAGTGTTATATATTTTAGGTGTATATTTTAAGCCCTTTTTAACACTTATTTTAGCCAAGTTTTAAATTTATAAAACACGATATTTCACTAACACTAAACACACATATGGGCAAGTGCACCCATCGTTGAGTGTAGTATAGCGTTGGTAAGATACCGAGGTCGTCCAAGGACACAAGAGCTTTTAGTACCGGTTTATCCTCAACGTCTAACCAAAATAAAAGTTTGGAAAAATGTTTGAAACTAAGAAAAATAAAAACTAACTAAAATGCTGAAAATAAAAATAAAATAAAAACAGATAGACAAGATGAATCACTTGGTTCCGACTCGTATCTAGTATAACCTTTGATTATTTCCGCACTTTTGCACATAATTAAGAGATTATCTTAGTTATTGTAGTAGGCCCCTCTTTTGAAGGTGACGTTACCCTCACCCCAGTAGTTTGAGTCAGCAGGGATACAATCCTAAAGGGGTGGATTATTGGAAGATAATGAATTAAGTTATTAATGCAGTATTGTGGTAGGCCCCGCTTTTGGCGGTGACGTTACCCTCGACTAAGTAGTCTGAGTCAGCAGGGATACAGTCCTAAATAGCCGGGTTATAGTATTAATAGTAGTTAACTTATGAGGGGATCAAAGAGTTTGGACCCCCGCCATCCAATACCGTGAAGTATTGAAGGAGGTCCTACTAAATTTGACCCAGGTCCATTGCAGGACCTCTAAACGCTGAACAATGGCAAGACCTTTACCAAACCGTTCCCTTAACCCCCTACCAGGTAGCCAACATACCTCCATATAGACCGTGGAGATATGAATGGTGAAAATCCTTTATTTTATATAGACAGTAAAATAACGCCAAGACACCACGGACAAACGATAAGGAAAGATCACCTTCAACATAAGTAACTAGTTATTAAAGTCATTAATACAAAACCAAATAAAAAGTGCAAAAGATTAGAAATAAAAAGTATTATACTAGACACTTTGTCTTCACCAAGTGATGTAAGAGACTTAGGCAAACATGGCCTTGATTGTCAAGAACTCTTACGATCAATCTTGGATCCCGAGACGACTCACACACTCTATGATGGACAATGGATGATGGTGGTGGATGATGGTGTTGTGATGGTGGTGGGTGGTGGATGAAGTGTGAGAGAGGTGGTGTGCCAAGGGATGAGTTGCAATGAAACCAAGCACTCCTATTTATAGGCTGAACAGAGGCCTGGGCACGGCCCCGTGTCCACTGGGCACGGCCCCGTGCCTGTCTGACACTCTCTCTCTTCATTAATTGTAATTCGCAATTACAATTAATGCGCCTGCAGTACTTTCGGCACGCCCCCCGTGTCCGCTGAGCACGGCCCGTGGTGGGCAATAGAAGCTTCTATAGGTTTGTCTTTTCTGCTGCTTCTTGGGCACGACCCCGTGCTGGCTGAGCACGGGGCGTGTTCAGCCTTCTGTTTTCTCTATTTTGCTTTGGAAGGTGCCGTTGAGGGTTCGGGCAATCCACTAATGTTCCTTTTCTTGTATTTATGTTGGATTTAGCTGTCTTTTTGCTTCTTTTGCGTTTTTGAGCTCATTTAATCCTGAAAATACAAAAGGAAGACAAAAACACTCTTTTTCCAATATTAGTACTAAAAAATGGTTAGTTTTATGCCTCATTTGATGTAATTTATATGTTGCATTTTACACACATCAAATACCCCCACACTTGAACTTTTGCTTGTCCTCAAGCAAAACTCTTTAATATTTGGCTTACACTCCCAAATGGAATAGGTAGAAGAGAAGGTTTTGGGCTTGTCATAGAGTGTCGGGATTTCCAAGATCTTTTTGGGTTTTATTTTTATTTATTTACACTCCTATTCGTAATGATTTATTTAGAACTGTTCATAAAAGAAATTACTTAATTGGGCATAACATAATTTTTTAAAATTCTATTTATATACAAGTTCACATACCTCACGGGGAAATCACTCACACTCGGCCGAAGGTGTATTTTTAGTGAATCACTCGAGAGCGGCATGGAACTTATTCTTACCATAGGCTTGCCAAGAAATCAATCCTCCTCCTTTTTAACTTTTATACCTTTGTAGATATCAAGAGGACTTTGTGGGTTAAGGGTTGGCTAGGGTTAAAGGTAGGTGGTTGGGTTAGTGGTTAGTAGAAAAATGGCTAAAAAGCGTAACAAGTGTCGGTTTTCGTATTTTTGCAACTTTTTATTTTTGATGAAGCTTTTATTCAAACAAAGTTATTTTTGATTACTTTGTTTGTTAATTTTCTTTTTGCTTCATTCATTTTTTTTTTTTTTCGAAGAACCGAACTTGTTACTAAAATAAAGGGTTAAAAATGAAAAAGGTTTTGGTGGGTGAAATGGTTTTTGTTTTGGGTGATGAAACGAAAAGGTTTAGGCTCAAAGGGGCTAACTAGGGGGATTTTTGGGTAGGTGGTAAAAGAAAAAGAAAAATAATGGTGTGGAAATGAAAAAGGTTAGTCCTAATGCCTCTATCATTTACTTACTCGGGTTTAAGTTGATAAGGACCGGGAATGTATTGTCATGGCAAGTTCTAGAGTCGTAAGAACCAAGCGGCTATTCACACAAGAAACGAAAAATGAGCATTTAGTCAAATGGTATGAAATTGAGTGCTCAATAAAGGCTCAAAACTCACTTTTGTGGGAATGGGTTTTTTTATGTGATCAAGTATATATAATCAAATTTTAAATAAGTTTGTCATGCCTTTTCATAATTTTCTTATGTTGGTTCTTTTTATCACTACGCTATCGGTTGTAAATTTGTAAAAAAAATATAACCTTTTTTTTGAGAGCTTGAATTTCCCGAGTTAAACCTAGACAAGTAAAAAAAAATGAAATTTTTGAAAAAATTTGGGGTGATTAGCGATTCCAATAGAGTTTTGTGTAAGGCTTGTATTTAGGACTTGCAAAATTCAAGGTTTTAGCATCCCCCCCACACTTAAATTATACATTGTCCTCAATGTGTCCCAAAAATAAATTTTTAGGTTGATTAGATGTGTAAAATAGTGTTTAAAAAGCAAAAATTTGTGTTACTGGGCACTGAGCACGGCCCCGTGTTATCCGGGCACGGCCCCGTGTTCAAGTGCCAGTAACAAAATTGAAATAAGAGAAACAGAAGTCTGGACACGGGGGCGTGTTGGGTGAACACGGCCCGTGTCCAGTTACCTGTACTGGGCGTTTTCTGCAGGTGGTTCAACACGGGGCCGTGTTGGTTGGGCACGGCCCGTGTTGAACCTTCTGAAAGGGAGAAAATTGTCGGGTTGCCTTGTTCTTGTGCATGGGATCATTTTTCTCGTTCCCCTTTTCATCCTTTACCACCATGAGTGTGTTTTATTCCTGAAAATTAAACTAACTAGAAAACATAAAAATTAATCTAAATTAAACTAAGGATAGTTCCGTGGAATGCCTCCATGGTGCGCCACGTTTATAAGGGTCCTTGGCTAGACCCTCTTTATCAGGTGGTTTTGGCTCATCTTCAATTAGGGGGTCGTCATTGCCGAATGGATATTTCATTGATCGCTCAAGATCGACACTCTTTTTAAATGCCCCTAATTGAAGAGGTAGATTGTTGAACTTCCGGTTTTTCAAAGCTTCGTGAGTTTTTACAAATGGTCGCCCCAACACTAGAGGAGCGTCATCGAGGATGACAAAGTCGGTCGGGATTACCAAGACATCTTCAACTATACCGATTGATTTTATTACTTGCCGATTGGATAGAAAAATGGGTATTTGAAGTGGAGAAAAATCACTAATACTTAATTTTTCGAAAATGTAGTTAGGCATTATGTTAACACAAAGATCTTTATCGATTGTGATATTACTAATAAACGAATTTTGAAAGAAACATGGAACCGGTGTAATGTTAATTTCAAATGGGTCTTCTTTTATTAGTGAGGTTTGATCATCAGTTAACTTAACACTTACCGTTTCTTCAATTTTAGTGTTAGTGTTTAACTCTTTGAGAAACTTAGCATGAGTGGGTACTAAACAATGATTTTCGAAAGAAGGTGACAAGAGATGAATTTCTTCGAAATTAGACTCTTCTTGGATTTTAACGTTGTCGGACTCACCTTTTTCGTTGTTTAACTCATGTGACGGTTTTTCACTTATTTGTTCTTCCATTTTTTCATTTTTAGTTATCTCTTCCTTTTTTAATTCTTCTCTTGCGCGGGACTCCTCTTCCCTTGCGCGAGCTTCTTTTATACATCGATCGATAACTCTAATGTGCTCTAATATCCTATCGGTCACTTCGGTTATAGAAAAAGAATCATTATTTTCTAAGCTTGAATCCGGTTGTTCGACCCTTTGTTCCTCATAATACCCATATGAAGTTGATGGTTCGCACCATTGTTCTTCATTGTAAGCATATGATGGATAAGGTTCGTAATTTTGTTCTTCATAATACTCATATGAGGTGGGTTGTTCATGCCAAGGTTCCTTATAATAAGCATATGAAGGTGGTGGCTCATACCTTGGTTCCTCAAAGTATGAGTAAGAAGGCTCATACCTTGGTTCATCAAAATATGAGTATGAGGGAGGAGGTTCATACCTTTGGTCTTCATAGGATGTGTATGAAGTTGATGGTTCGTACCTGGGTTCCTCATAGTAAGTGTATGAATTGGATGGTTGGTACGAGTGATTATCTTGAATTGAACGTGTATTACGACAATTTGTGCAATAATTACCCCTATAATCATCCTCATCATAGGTGTAGTTGTAACCTCCTGAGTATTGATCCATAAGAATCACTCAGCAGACCACAACCGAGTCTCGAGATCAGAAAACAAAAATAAAAACGTAAACAGAGGCTGGACACGGCCCCGTGTTTAGTGGACACGGCCCCGTGTTCAGAATCTGTATCTGGGCGTTTTGATTAAATTAACTGATCTTGTTGAGCACGGGGCGTGTTCAGTGAGCACGGCCCGTGTTCAAGCTACTGTTACTGGGCGTTTATGAAAAATCTGCAGCACGGCCCCGTGTTCAGTGAACACGGCCCCGTGTACAGGACACTGTAAATGCAAAACTAAACTAAATGCAGAAAAATGTGCGCGCGTTTAAAAAGGTTTTGAAAAAAAAAAACTGATTAGGCCGTCGATTTTAAGCTTTCTTAAAATCCTTGTGTCCCCGGCAACGGCGCCAAAAACTTGATGCGTGCGAAGTGTTATATATTTTAGGTGTATATTTTAAGCCCTTTTTAACACTTATTTTAGCCAAGTTTTAAATTTATAAAACACGATATTTCACTAACACTAAACACACATATGGGCAAGTGCACCCATCGTTGAGTGTAGTATAGCGTTGGTAAGATACCGAGGTCGTCCAAGGACACAAGAGCTTTTAGTACCGGTTTATCCTCAACGTCTAACCAAAATAAAAGTTTGGAAAAATGTTTGAAACTAAGAAAAATAAAAACTAACTAAAATGCTGAAAATAAAAATAAAATAAAAACAGATAGACAAGATGAATCACTTGGTTCCGACTCGTATCTAGTATAACCTTTGATTATTTCCGCACTTTTGCACATAATTAAGAGATTATCTTAGTTATTGTAGTAGGCCCCTCTTTTGAAGGTGACGTTACCCTCACCCCAGTAGTTTGAGTCAGCAGGGATACAATCCTAAAGGGGTGGATTATTGGAAGATAATGAATTAAGTTATTAATGCAGTATTGTGGTAGGCCCCGCTTTTGGCGGTGACGTTACCCTCGACTAAGTAGTCTGAGTCAGCAGGGATACAGTCCTAAATAGCCGGGTTATAGTATTAATAGTAGTTAACTTATGAGGGGATCAAAGAGTTTGGACCCCCGCCATCCAATACCGTGAAGTATTGAAGGAGGTCCTACTAAATTTGACCCAGGTCCATTGCAGGACCTCTAAACGCTGAACAATGGCAAGACCTTTACCAAACCGTTCCCTTAACCACCTACCAGGTAGCCAACATACCTCCATATAGACCGTGGAGATATGAATGGTGAAAATCCTTTATTTTATATAGACAGTAAAATAACGCCAAGACACCACGGACAAACGATAAGGAAAGATCACCTTCAACATAAGTAACTAGTTATTAAAGTCATTAATACAAAACCAAATAAAAAGTGCAAAAGATTAGAAATAAAAAGTATTATACTAGACACTTTGTCTTCACCAAGTGATGTAAGAGACTTAGGCAAACATGGCCTTGATTGTCAAGAACTCTTACGATCAATCTTGGATCCCGAGACGACTCACACACTCTATGATGGACAATGGATGATGGTGGTGGATGATGGTGTTGTGATGGTGGTGGGTGGTGGATGAAGTGTGAGAGAGGTGGTGTGCCAAGGGATGAGTTGCAATGAAACCAAGCACTCCTATTTATAGGCTGAACAGAGGCCTGGGCACGGCCCCGTGTCCACTGGGCACGGCCCCGTGCCTGTCTGACACTCTCTCTCTTCATTAATTGTAATTCGCAATTACAATTAATGCGCCTGCAGTACTTTCGGCACGCCCCCCGTGTCCGCTGAGCACGGCCCGTGGTGGGCAATAGAAGCTTCTATAGGTTTGTCTTTTCTGCTGCTTCTTGGGCACGACCCCGTGCTGGCTGAGCACGGGGCGTGTTCAGCCTTCTGTTTTCTCTATTTTGCTTTGGAAGGTGCCGTTGAGGGTTCGGGCAATCCACTAATGTTCCTTTTCTTGTATTTATGTTGGATTTAGCTGTCTTTTTGCTTCTTTTGCGTTTTTGAGCTCATTTAATCCTGAAAATACAAAAGGAAGACAAAAACACTCTTTTTCCAATATTAGTACTAAAAAATGGTTAGTTTTATGCCTCATTTGATGTAATTTATATGTTGCATTTTACACACATCAAATACCCCCACACTTGAACTTTTGCTTGTCCTCAAGCAAAACTCTTTAATATTTGGCTTACACTCCCAAATGGAATAGGTAGAAGAGAAGGTTTTGGGCTTGTCATAGAGTGTCGGGATTTCCAAGATCTTTTTGGGTTTTATTTTTATTTATTTACACTCCTATTCGTAATGATTTATTTAGAACTGTTCATAAAAGAAATTACTTAATTGGGCATAACATAATTTTTTAAAATTCTATTTATATACAAGTTCACATACCTCACGGGGAAATCACTCACACTCGGCCGAAGGTGTATTTTTAGTGAATCACTCGAGAGCGGCATGGAACTTATTCTTACCATAGGCTTGCCAAGAAATCAATCCTCCTCCTTTTTAACTTTTATACCTTTGTAGATATCAAGAGGACTTTGTGGGTTAAGGGTTGGCTAGGGTTAAAGGTAGGTGGTTGGGTTAGTGGTTAGTAGAAAAATGGCTAAAAAGCGTAACAAGTGTCGGTTTTCGTATTTTTGCAACTTTTTATTTTTGATGAAGCTTTTATTCAAACAAAGTTATTTTTGATTACTTTGTTTGTTAATTTTCTTTTTGCTTCATTCATTTTTTTTTTTTTTTTTTTTTCGAAGAACCGAACTTGTTACTAAAATAAAGGGTTAAAAATGAAAAAGGTTTTGGTGGGTGAAATGGTTTTTGTTTTGGGTGATGAAACGAAAAGGTTTAGGCTCAAAGGGGCTAACTAGGGGGATTTTTGGGTAGGTGGTAAAAGAAAAAGAAAAATAATGGTGTGGAAATGAAAAAGGTTAGTCCTAATGCCTCTATCATTTACTTACTCGGGTTTAAGTTGATAAGGACCGGGAATGTATTGTCATGGCAAGTTCTAGAGTCGTAAGAACCAAGCGGCTATTCACACAAGAAACGAAAAATGAGCATTTAGTCAAATGGTATGAAATTGAGTGCTCAATAAAGGCTCAAAACTCACTTTTGTGGGAATGGGTTTTTTTATGTGATCAAGTATATATAATCAAATTTTAAATAAGTTTGTCATGCCTTTTCATAATTTTCTTATGTTGGTTCTTTTTATCACTACGCTATCGGTTGTAAATTTGTAAAAAAAATATAACCTTTTTTTTGAGAGCTTGAATTTCCCGAGTTAAACCTAGACAAGTAAAAAAAAATGAAATTTTTGAAAAAATTTGGGGTGATTAGCGATTCCAATAGAGTTTTGTGTAAGGCTTGTATTTAGGACTTGCAAAATTCAAGGTTTTAGCATCCCCCCCACACTTAAATTATACATTGTCCTCAATGTGTCCCAAAAATAAATTTTTAGGTTGATTAGATGTGTAAAATAGTGTTTAAAAAGCAAAAATTTGTGTTACTGGGCACTGAGCACGGCCCCGTGTTATCCGGGCACGGCCCCGTGTTCAAGTGCCAGTAACAAAATTGAAATAAGAGAAACAGAAGTCTGGACACGGGGGCGTGTTGGGTGAACACGGCCCGTGTCCAGTTACCTGTACTGGGCGTTTTCTGCAGGTGGTTCAACACGGGGCCGTGTTGGTTGGGCACGGCCCGTGTTGAACCTTCTGAAAGGGAGAAAATTGTCGGGTTGCCTTGTTCTTGTGCATGGGATCATTTTTCTCGTTCCCCTTTTCATCCTTTACCACCATGAGTGTGTTTTATTCCTGAAAATTAAACTAACTAGAAAACATAAAAATTAATCTAAATTAAACTAAGGATAGTTCCGTGGAATGCCTCCATGGTGCGCCACGTTTATAAGGGTCCTTGGCTAGACCCTCTTTATCAGGTGGTTTTGGCTCATCTTCAATTAGGGGGTCGTCATTGCCGAATGGATATTTCATTGATCGCTCAAGATCGACACTCTTTTTAAATGCCCCTAATTGAAGAGGTAGATTGTTGAACTTCCGGTTTTTCAAAGCTTCGTGAGTTTTTACAAATGGTCGCCCCAACACTAGAGGAGCGTCATCGAGGATGACAAAGTCGGTCGGGATTACCAAGACATCTTCAACTATACCGATTGATTTTATTACTTGCCGATTGGATAGAAAAATGGGTATTTGAAGTGGAGAAAAATCACTAATACTTAATTTTTCGAAAATGTAGTTAGGCATTATGTTAACACAAAGATCTTTATCGATTGTGATATTACTAATAAACGAATTTTGAAAGAAACATGGAACCGGTGTAATGTTAATTTCAAATGGGTCTTCTTTTATTAGTGAGGTTTGATCATCAGTTAACTTAACACTTACCGTTTCTTCAATTTTAGTGTTAGTGTTTAACTCTTTGAGAAACTTAGCATGAGTGGGTACTAAACAATGATTTTCGAAAGAAGGTGACAAGAGATGAATTTCTTCGAAATTAGACTCTTCTTGGATTTTAACGTTGTCGGACTCACCTTTTTCGTTGTTTAACTCATGTGACGGTTTTTCACTTATTTGTTCTTCCATTTTTTCATTTTTAGTTATCTCTTCCTTTTTTAATTCTTCTCTTGCGCGGGACTCCTCTTCCCTTGCGCGAGCTTCTTTTATACATCGATCGATAACTCTAATGTGCTCTAATATCCTATCGGTCACTTCGGTTATAGAAAAAGAATCATTATTTTCTAAGCTTGAATCCGGTTGTTCGACCCTTTGTTCCTCATAATACCCATATGAAGTTGATGGTTCGCACCATTGTTCTTCATTGTAAGCATATGATGGATAAGGTTCGTAATTTTGTTCTTCATAATACTCATATGAGGTGGGTTGTTCATGCCAAGGTTCCTTATAATAAGCATATGAAGGTGGTGGCTCATACCTTGGTTCCTCAAAGTATGAGTAAGAAGGCTCATACCTTGGTTCATCAAAATATGAGTATGAGGGAGGAGGTTCATACCTTTGGTCTTCATAGGATGTGTATGAAGTTGATGGTTCGTACCTGGGTTCCTCATAGTAAGTGTATGAATTGGATGGTTGGTACGAGTGATTATCTTGAATTGAACGTGTATTACGACAATTTGTGCAATAATTACCCCTATAATCATCCTCATCATAGGTGTAGTTGTAACCTCCTGAGTATTGATCCATAAGAATCACTCAGCAGACCACAACCGAGTCTCGAGATCAGAAAACAAAAATAAAAACGTAAACAGAGGCTGGACACGGCCCCGTGTTTAGTGGACACGGCCCCGTGTTCAGAATCTGTATCTGGGCGTTTTGATTAAATTAACTGATCTTGTTGAGCACGGGGCGTGTTCAGTGAGCACGGCCCGTGTTCAAGCTACTGTTACTGGGCGTTTATGAAAAATCTGCAGCACGGCCCCGTGTTCAGTGAACACGGCCCCGTGTACAGGACACTGTAAATGCAAAACTAAACTAAATGCAGAAAAATGTGCGCGCGTTTAAAAAGGTTTTGAAAAAAAAAAACTGATTAGGCCGTCGATTTTAAGCTTTCTTAAAATCCTTGTGTCCCCGGCAACGGCGCCAAAAACTTGATGCGTGCGAAGTGTTATATATTTTAGGTGTATATTTTAAGCCCCTTTTAACACTTATTTTAGCCAAGTTTTAAATTTATAAAACACGATATTTCACTAACACTAAACACACATATGGGCAAGTGCACCCATCGTTGAGTGTAGTATAGCGTTGGTAAGATACCGAGGTCGTCCAAGGACACAAGAGCTTTTAGTACCGGTTTATCCTCAACGTCTAACCAAAATAAAAGTTTGGAAAAATGTTTGAAACTAAGAAAAATAAAAACTAACTAAAATGCTGAAAATAAAAATAAAATAAAAACAGATAGACAAGATGAATCACTTGGTTCCGACTCGTATCTAGTATAACCTTTGATTATTTCCGCACTTTTGCACATAATTAAGAGATTATCTTAGTTATTGTAGTAGGCCCCTCTTTTGAAGGTGACGTTACCCTCACCCCAGTAGTTTGAGTCAGCAGGGATACAATCCTAAAGGGGTGGATTATTGGAAGATAATGAATTAAGTTATTAATGCAGTATTGTGGTAGGCCCCGCTTTTGGCGGTGACGTTACCCTCGACTAAGTAGTCTGAGTCAGCAGGGATACAGTCCTAAATAGCCGGGTTATAGTATTAATAGTAGTTAACTTATGAGGGGATCAAAGAGTTTGGACCCCCGCCATCCAATACCGTGAAGTATTGAAGGAGGTCCTACTAAATTTGACCCAGGTCCATTGCAGGACCTCTAAACGCTGAACAATGGCAAGACCTTTACCAAACCGTTCCCTTAACCCCCTACCAGGTAGCCAACATACCTCCATATAGACCGTGGAGATATGAATGGTGAAAATCCTTTATTTTATATAGACAGTAAAATAACGCCAAGACACCACGGACAAACGATAAGGAAAGATCACCTTCAACATAAGTAACTAGTTATTAAAGTCATTAATACAAAACCAAATAAAAAGTGCAAAAGATTAGAAATAAAAAGTATTATACTAGACACTTTGTCTTCACCAAGTGATGTAAGAGACTTAGGCAAACATGGCCTTGATTGTCAAGAACTCTTACGATCAATCTTGGATCCCGAGACGACTCACACACTCTATGATGGACAATGGATGATGGTGGTGGATGATGGTGTTGTGATGGTGGTGGGTGGTGGATGAAGTGTGAGAGAGGTGGTGTGCCAAGGGATGAGTTGCAATGAAACCAAGCACTCCTATTTATAGGCTGAACAGAGGCCTGGGCACGGCCCCGTGTCCACTGGGCACGGCCCCGTGCCTGTCTGACACTCTCTCTCTTCATTAATTGTAATTCGCAATTACAATTAATGCGCCTGCAGTACTTTCGGCACGCCCCCCGTGTCCGCTGAGCACGGCCCGTGGTGGGCAATAGAAGCTTCTATAGGTTTGTCTTTTCTGCTGCTTCTTGGGCACGACCCCGTGCTGGCTGAGCACGGGGCGTGTTCAGCCTTCTGTTTTCTCTATTTTGCTTTGGAAGGTGCCGTTGAGGGTTCGGGCAATCCACTAATGTTCCTTTTCTTGTATTTATGTTGGATTTAGCTGTCTTTTTGCTTCTTTTGCGTTTTTGAGCTCATTTAATCCTGAAAATACAAAAGGAAGACAAAAACACTCTTTTTCCAATATTAGTACTAAAAAGGGTTAGTTTTATGCCTCATTTGATGTAATTTATATGTTGCATTTTACACACATCAATCATATCAAAGCAATCACTATTCATTGTATTCCAAGTCCACAAAATGATTGTTCACAATACTTTATATATCTTTTAACTTATAACATCACAAGAGTTTAATTAGTCGTGATACATTAGCACAACAATGTCCATTTAAACTTCAATACAACAAGTTCATCACCTTGGTAAGTTTTTACCAGCCAAGAATGATTCAAACAGAAGAAACCCTCTTTCAGGCTGAAGCAAAGGGACTTCATGACCAGCTCCCCTAACCGTTGCAAACGTTATCCCATCATACAGTTCAGTCCATCCTCCAACCTGTTTATAGAATAATGGACCTTACAGACATATATACCATATAGTTGTGTTTAGTTTAAAAAAGAACAAAACTTTATATCCATATTATATATTTGGGTACGTACCTGGTCATTCACGAACCATGGATACCAATTGGTCTTAACCGTCAAATTGAGACGGCTTAACCATAATCTTGTTGCAGTAACCGGCACATTCGCATCTGTATCGCCACTATGTATCAAAATCCAATATACAATTAGTTAGTTAAGGGGTGTTTTGATGTTCTTTTTGAAACATTTTCAAGATGGTTGAGCAATTTACCTATACACCCATATTCTATAACCAGCCGCGATTAGCTCCTTATATGTTGGTAGTAACGAAAACTGAGAATCCTTCCAGTTTACCACCATTTCAAGACTGCAAAAACAATCAGCAACCAAAATATTAAATGGTAAGGAGCTGATCCAATAGTTAAAAGACTATTACCTCCCCAAGCTAGCCAAAGGGAAATATAATAGAAAATTCACAAATTTAAAAAGAGCATAACTTAGGCTGTGAGTGGAGTTACGAGGCCCATAACCAACTGGCGGAAAGGGTCTTGACAAGCCCGATGAAATGGTAAACCATTATGCCTAATTGTTGGACCCAAATTTCGTCAATTAGGGCTACGATTTCGTCATGCAACATCTTTCTCCAATTTTAGCATTTTGATATTCTTTCTTTTTTAAGCGTAGAACATGTAAATCATTGATTGTCTTAATTTACACATTTATTTATGTTTTTAATTTCAATATGGAATATTGGAGTTTAATAATATCAACTATTTGTCGTTGGCCGCCAACAGTTCCAACTTTAAATATTACCACTGGTAGTCTTAAGTATTAACATATTGGCCTCCAATGGACTCTGACTAATAGAACCCTAATTTCGTTAGTCTTCAGTCGCCGGGAAAACATTTTTGGCCAGAAAAAGGGTTCCTAAAGGTCCGTTCTAAGATTACAAATAGGTTTGGACGAAAATGTTGAGTTTTTCGGCCAGAAAGTTGAGTTTTCAGGCCAAAAAGAAGTTTTCCAGCGGAAAAAGAGTTTTCCTGTGAACTCAATAATTGGGGATTTTACTAGAAAAAAGATTCCTAAAGGTCCGTAATAAGGTTACAAAGAGGTTTGAGACAAAAAGTTTGATTTTTTCGGCTAAAAATGTTTTTCCGGCGACCGGAGACTGACAACGTTAGGGTTTTGTTAGTCAGGGTCTATTAGAGGAAAATATGTTAATAGCTGGGACTGCCAATAGTTATTTTTTAAGTTGGAACTGTTGAAGGCCAACAGTGAATAGTTAGGATTATTAAAATCTAATATTTATTTCCATATGTATTTGAAAGTTTATAAATTTGACAATACCTACCAAATTTGGTATTAGGGCACCTTATGTAACGTAATCAGTTTTATTATTATATTTATATTAATTCATTTGATCATTCAACGCCCATGCATGCATCATCTCATTTCTCTCTCTCTCTATATATATATATATATATATTTTTTTTTTTTGCATGATCACATTTACCTGCAAGCAGTGAACTTATATGGAATCCTTGTGTAATTTGCATGCATTGCGTGTTGTACATCGGGCCGGTTATAGTACTTCTCAGCTCGCATCTCAACGCATGGATCATAGCCTGAAACGCGTCTACGCACCAGACTGTTCTTGAGCCTGCTTGATGTAAAATTACCTGATGGATTGTTACATTTTGGTGTGTAAATACTATACTCATCGATGTCTCCCATCTCATAACTCCATGCATAAAGTAATGCTTTATCGCATTTTCTGGTTTGTGTTTTTGTTGAGAAATTGCAACAACTCATAATTGTTTTGTATGTTGCGTCTGATATGAGCGCATGAGTCCACCAATATTCTACTGTTCCAATGTTATCATACTTGTAATCTGTCAAGGCATTCCCTACCTGCATCATCAAGAAATTATTTCTCCACATTCTTTGGTGGGAATATTGCTAAGAAGCATCGGCGTAGCTTAGAAGTGGCCGGGGGGAGGGGGGCTACCCCCGAACTTTTCGCTCAAGTGTAATATATGTGGTTTTCATATAGAAATTTTTTGGTATATACGTTTTCAACCCCCTGGTTCTATAGAATTTTTTTGGTATATATGTTTTTGACCCCCGTTGGAAATCTCAAGTTTCGCCATTGCTAAGAAGGTAACTTACCATGAACCCTTTTAGATTGATGAATGGATAGTGGTGATTCTTGTTGTAATCATGGATTTTCTTCATTAATTGAGGAACGTAATGACCTATATCAAAATATAGAAAAATAGAATAGAGTAAAAGAAAACAAACAGAAATAAATTGTCGATTTTGATGATCTGGTTTTGGGATAAGTGTTTTTTTTCGAGATAGAATGGTCAATCATGTCGGAAAGGCGGGTTGATAGTTTAAATTATGCAATCTGAACCCGATTCATATTATTATCCATGTTAGATATTTCAACCCTAATATAAAGAAGGAAATAGTTTGGCCATATCAAAGTCTTCCGTAATTCTTGTCATTTCCTTACTGTACCTTTCCCACTTTAGACAAATCCTCTTGTATTTATTTTGCATATTCCTTTTGTATTATTATTCAGAAAAACACAGAAGCATTGCCATATGAAAAATTATATGGTATCATAGAGGGTTTAGTGCCGCTCAAACCACGAACCATCCAAAACCCTACGGTCGCCGTCGATCATGGGGGACAAACAACCAGCCAACAAAACCGATGGCACTGCCATCGATGCAAACTCTCCCTACTACCTTCACCCTTCAGATTACCCTAGACAAATGCAAGTGAACGATGCTTTGTCCGACAACAACTACATCGACTGGGTACAAGAGATGGAGAATTTTCTCTTTGCCAAGAATAAAATCGGATTTGTTGATGACACAATCAAGAAACCGGAAAGGGGTCAACCGAATATATGTCGTGGATGAGATGCGACGCCATGGTAAAGGGTTCGCTCACCACCGCGATGGAGATAGATATACGTGGAAGCGTGAAATATGCTAACACGGGGGCAGAAATATGGGCAGACCTTAAAGAAAGGTTTGGAAAAGAAAGTGCACCACGTGCATACGAACTGAAGCAATCCCTCGCGAACATGAAACAAGACGGAACATCCATTTCGGCCTACTACACAAAACTAAGAGTACCGTGGGATGAGATTCAATATGTCCTCCCCACCCCTCGTTGCACATGTAACGGGTGTACTTGCAGCCTCGGAAAACGGATCAGCGAAGTAAACGAGAAGGAGAAGTTGTATGAGTTCTTGATGGGTTTAGATCCTGTTTTTTCTGTTGTGAAGACACAGATTCTGGCCCAAAAACCAACACCCACCTTGGGCGAGGCTTACCACCTTGTTGCTGAGGACGAACAACAAAGATCCATTACAACCGGGAAGAAGAGCAATGTGGAGACAACAGCTTTTCAGACTCATGCTAAGCGAGATGGGCCACAAGCTCACAGAACAAGGTGACTACAAAGTTTGGGAAGCGACCTTCTATCGACCGATCACTTAAACATTGTGATTTTTGCGGGAAAGATGGGCATAACAGTGAGGGCTGTTTTAAACGAGTCGGCTACCCGGAGTGGTGGCCAGGAAAGGGAAAACCCGAAAAACCAAAGGCAAGGGCGGCTCTCGTACAAAGTGAAGAAAGCCCTATACCGGGCTTGAGCAGCGATCAATACAAACAATTCTTGGGCATGTTTGCAGCAAAGGTTGATCAAAAGGAAGAAAACTCACCTCCTTTTGCTAATATGGCAGGTAAACTCGATCTTAATAACAAATGGATTGTGGACTCGGGTGCCACCGAGCACATAACCCATAAAACGGATTTGCTTAAAAATGTAACAAAGTCAAGGCATGAGTTGCCTGTGACTATACCTAATAGGGCCTCTATACCGGTCGAGGGGAGAGGCATATGCAACCTACCTAATGGAATACAAATCAAGGATGTGTTACATGTCCCTAAGTTCACATGCAATCTCCTATCCGTTAGTCGATTATCAAAAGATTTGCAATGTACTGTAACCTTTTTTCCCGACTTTTGTGTGATACAGGACTTGGCCTCGAGGAGTTTGATTGGGGTGGGTAAATGCGAGCAAGGGCTTTACAAGATGGATATGGTGGGAGGCGAAAAGAGGGTTATGATGGCTAGTGTTGATGTTTGGCATAAACGATTGAGGCATGCTTCTTGCAACAAACTTTCTCATTTTAATTTTATTAAAAACGTTCCTTTGAAGACAAGTGAATTGATTTGTGACTCTTGTTTTAAAGCTAAGCACACGAGGTTACCCTTTCCTACTAGCTCTATTAAGACCAAAGGTTGTTTTGAACTCATACACTGTGACATTTGGGGAAAGTATCGAACGCCTTCACTCTCACGAGCAAGTTATTTTCTTACCATCGTTGACGATTATAGTCGCTCGGTTTGGGTGTTCCTTTTGAAGCACAAACATGAAGCGAGTGAGTGTCTAATAGGTTTTTACAAACTAATAAAAACTCAATTTGAAAAAAATATTAAACGTATTCGGTGTGATAATGGCGGTGAGTTTACTTCAAACTACATGACCAAATTCTACACCGAAAATGGCATACTTCTTGAAACGACGTGCCCACACACACCACAACAAAACGGTGTGGTGGAGTGAAAGCACCGTCACTTACTCGAAACGGCGAGAGCTTTAAAATTTGGAGCAAAGCTACCGTCTAAGTTTTGGGGCGAATGCATTTTGACCACCGCATATATTATTAACCGATTGCCATCAAAGGCTATAGGAAACAAAACTCCCTTTGAAATTGTTTTCAAGCAAAAGCCTGACGACGAATACATGAAAGTATTTGGATGTCTCGCATATTACCGAAGCACCGAAACCGATGGAGACAAGTTCGAAGAAAGGGGGAAGCCCGGGATTTTTATGGGTTACCCTCAAGGAACGAAAGGCTTTAAGATTTTTTATGTGAACAAAAATAAAATTGTGGTGTTAAGGGACGTCAAATTTATTGAAACCATTTTTTCGTATGAATCACTCAAAATTCTTGAAAAAGATGAGGAGAAAGGCATCTTTGACTTCCCATCTTGGTATTATGAACAAGATAGAAATACAAGCAACATTGCTGGGACCACAGAAGGTAATTTTCATAACTTGCATGAAGAAAATGATTTCATGCACCAACCCATGAAAAATGAAAATCAAACTGAAAATAGTGGGCCTTCTTTACAAGCCCAAGAAACAAATAATGAGCCCATCATGCAGACGCAAAGTGAGCCCGATTATGCCGTGCGAAACGAGCTTCCCACCGAAACTGAAAACGAGAGACCAATCCGAGAAAAAAGAGAAAGGGTTCAATCAAAACGTCTTGATGGATTTGATGTAACGCTTCCGCCATCCATCGATCACGCATTACCCACCTCCAGTCAAGATCCCTCGACGGTACATCCCTTAGCCAACTACATTTCTTATGAAAAATTCTCGAAAAACCATAAAGCTTTTCTAACGGCTATCGGTAACAACGATGAGCCAAAAACTTTTACTCAGGCTGTGCAGGATAAGAATTGGAGAGAGGCCATGAAGAGGGAAATAAAGGCTCTCGAAGAAAATGGAACGTGGACTCTTGATGAGCTTCCTCATGGAAAACGGGCTATAGATTCCAAATGGGTTTATAAGATAAAATATAAACCAAACGGGGAAGTGGAAAGATACAAGGCGAGATTAGTGGCAAAGGGTTTCACTCAAATGGAAGGAGTTGACTTCCATGACACTTTTGCCCCCGTAGCAAAACTGGTAACCGTTCGAACCATATTGGCAGTCGCAGTCAAGAAAAATTGGATAATTCATCAACTAGACGTTAACAACGCCTTCTTGCATGGAGACTTAAATGAAGAAGTCTACATGAAGATTCCTCAAGGTTATGAGAAAGGAAATGAAACGAAGGTATGTCGTCTTAGAAAGTCACTTTATGGGTTGAAGCAGGCCTCAAGAAATTGGCACCAAAAGTTTACTTCGGCTTTGCTTGAAAATGGTTTTAGACAATCCAAGGCGGACCATTCACTGTTTATTTTCAAAAATGAAGGCGTTTTTGTGGCCGCCCTCATATATGTTGATGACGTTATCATAGTAGGGAATGACACTACAAGAATCAAAGAAACTAAAGATTTTCTAAATGATCGATTTAGCATAAAAGACCTTGGAGTTCTAAGATATTTCTTGGGCATAGAAGTGGCAAGGACTCGGGATGGGTTAGTATTGAGCCAAAGAAAATATACTTTAGACATTTTGGAATATAGTGGCATGTTAGGATGTCGACCAAGTGTGTTCCCAATGGAACAGAACCTAAAGCTCGACAAGGGAGACGAAGAGCAACGTGTTGATGCTGGCCACTATCGCCGGTTGATAGGAAGGTTACTTTACCTCCAAGCGACTAGACCGGATATTACATATTCGGTCAACATCTTGAGTCAATTTGTGGCTGATCCCCGACAAACACACATGGATGCAGCTACTAGGGTCCTACGATACTTAAAGGCGACACTGGGACAAGGTATTTTGTTACCGAAAGCGGGAGGCACCAACTTAATCGGAGGAGCCCCGGCTTACTCTGACTCCGACTGGCTTGGATGTCCTGACACTAGGAGGTCTAGGACAGGTTATTTACTTTTGATCGGAGGAGCCCCGGTTTCTTGGAAATCAAAGAAACAATCTGTCGTTTCACGTTCGTCAGCCGAAGCCGAGTATAGAGCCATGGCCACCACGGTTAGCGAAACCTTATGGCTGTGGTTGCTCTTGAAGGATCTCGAAATGGAACAAAGTGGTCCAACGCAACTTTTTTGTGACAACCTAGCGGTCAAACATATCGCTAAGAATCCGGTGTTTCACGAGCGCACGAAACATGTGGAAATGGACTGTTTTTTTGTTAGGGAACGTGTTGAGTCAAGGGAAATAGAACCGGTTCACATTGATACCAAACTACAAGTAGCGGATTTATTCACAAAGGCTTTGGGATCACGACAACTGCAACTATGACTCGGCAAGTTGGGCATTTGTAAACTTCATGCTCCAACTTGAGGGGGAATAAAGAAGGAAATAGTTTGGCCATATCAAAGTCTTCCGTAATTCTTGTCATTTCCTTACTATACCTTTCCCACTTTAGACAAATCCTCTTGTATTTATTTTGCATATTCCTTTTGTATTATTATTCAGAAAAACACAAAAGCATTGCCATATGAAAAATTATATAATACGACTTGTTTAAGCTATATTTTTTAACGAGTCAAACATGTTGACGAGTTGTAAGCGGTTATCGGTAACGTGTTTAATGAGTGAGTATAATTGCCACAAGTAGATAATACGGTGTGAAAAAATTAACAATATTATAAAAGATTTCTTACAAAAATAAAGTATCTAAACAATGCATAAAGAATTAGTTCAGTTAATTCCAATATAGGAAAAAGATGGTTTCAGTTAACCATCAGTTAACCAAGTTATGGATGTGGGTTAATTCAATCTAATTTCAATTAATAAAACCACGGTTAAATAAAGTCTTAGCACTTATATTAATTTGTATTATTTATACAAAAGTTGAATTAAGCCTCATCCCCCCGTGTTGCGACGTGAGACGTAAAACCGTGCCAAATAGCACAAATACCACATCATCGCTATCGATCATCAACAAAGTTGTGGCGTGTTAATGCGAATAAATTAGACCGAAACGTAAAACATAGAAAAAATAACTAACTCGATCTAGGACCCGCGCTTTGCGATGAACATGGCAAACAGGAAAAACTAGACGTAAAAACGTTGAACCACACACACACGTTGCGTCATATTAAATCACAAAATTTAGAATGAAACGTAAAACGAAACGTAAAAACATTGAATCACACATGCACATTGCGCCGTGTTAACTCGTAAAATTTAGAACGAAACGTAAAACGGAATTTTGCGAAAGATGAAAAGTATAGGGAAAAAAGTTAAAGGTGCTGATGTTAAACAGTAAAAGATGAAAAGTTTTAGGTTAAAAGTAAAAAAATCGAAATTTGTAAGGTTAACTTGCAAAAAATAAAAAGTTTTAAGTGTTTTTTTTTTTTTTAACATTTTTAACAACACCTTAAAGCATGAAATACAACCACTAGACATAGAAAAGTTGCAAATTAATACCATCTAAATTATAACAAAAAATTTCAACGTATATATAACAAATGACTCATAAAAAAATAAAAGTTTGGTTTGATATTTCTTATCATCCCGAACGGTAAATTGGAAAAAGTTAAAAATGATTACCTGCATAACTCTCTCCACATATATAAAACTCCCTATATTTGTATTGTGGAAATCTTGACATCCATCTTATGAGGAATCTTAGCGCATCACTAGCTGCATCAGGGTGTTAGGGGTGGTTAAACACTTGAGAGTGGCAAACTAAAAAATCAACCAATGAGAGTGTGCCATGTCAAAGTGGTAAACTGAGAAATCCCCCCCCCCCCCCCCCCAAAATGACAAAACACAAGTTTAAATCGATAGAAATCTACCCGTCCTCTTGTCACCCGAGTCTTTAAGGTCGGAGCTTGTATTCGTGTACGAGAAACCAACACCAGCCGGAGAGTCGAGAAATAGAATATTTGCCTCTGTATTATCATATAAACTAGGATTAATATAAATATAAAAAAAACTCATTATTTTTAATTAAAAATAGTTTAAAGATGTAACTAAAAGTTAATAAACCTTTGTTCCAAGAATATTTATTGAGATAGAGGGAAGATGCATTCTTGTTAATTCTAAATGGTCCAATTTCTTCTGATGCACCATATGCTATTGATGAGCAACCCGGTCCTGCATTTAAATACCAAGTATATGAGTTTAATATGTTCACGTTATATATTTTAAAAATATTAAATAAAAATCTATTGGTAGATGAAATTGCGCGATTACATATTAACGTGAGTACAATCAATTCTACATAATATAAGGCTGGAGGGTGTGGGGCGCCACCCTTCCGCCACATCGACCACCATAGCGCCCCCCTCCACTTTTACCCACACCGCAGGCGCCATAGCCGGGGCGCCATCAAGCTTCCGCCAACATGATGGCGAGAGATGGCGAGAGATCAGTTGGGGCCCACTTGTTTGCACCAATCAAATTTGTTCTTTTTTTCTCTATAGCGCCCCTATAGCGCCCCTCACCACACCCTCCATGTTAATCCATGTTAAAGAGGGGCTCCATCGCACACGTTGATCCTATGTGGCACCTATAAAGCCCCATGGGGCTCCATCCACACCCCATAGCCTAAGGCACCGAGTCCAGATCACATGAGCCAGTTTTTAGAGTCACTCCATAAGTCACTGTTATAGCATCGACAATGACAATGACAACTCTACAAGAAAATTAAACGTGGCAATAGAGCCGACGCTATAGGTAATAACGGTGACATATCGCCTCTAAAGGTTGGCCGCTTTTGCTCATTATTATTCTTGTAGTGCGCAAGCCTAAAAATGCATTTAGGCACCTCTCCTCCCTCTATCCTCCACAATATCAGTCGTCGATCATATCCTCCCTCTATCCTTCACGTGGGCTAAAAAACCCCCAAAACGGGTGTTATTCCTTTTTACTGATGAGCAGATGAAATTGAAGATCCTATGGTTTCAATTTATCTTACCATTTCTCCTTTGTTTTGACTATAAAAGTAAGGGGGTTGTTTGTTTACCTCTTAATGGTTCAGACCTCTTAATGGTTCAGACCTCTTACTGGTTCAGCACTTGACACTTTTGCCTCTAATGAGGAATGTCCGCCTCAAATATTCACTTTGGCCTAGTAGTCAAGTGGAATTACCTCTTGTGAAGAGACTAGAGTTTAATTCTTCAAAAGTGTAATTTAATATAGTATTTAAGGGGAAAAAGTTTAGCCTTTAAAAAAAATGAACACTTTGATTTCCAATCTAGTTCTTAAACATTGTGGATGTTGTTGAGGCTTTAGAAATCAATCTATGATCTACGTGCCTTTGGAAAATTAGAACATGCATTGAATATGTTGGAAGTAAATAACTAAATACACATAGTAAAGTTAAATTTTCAACGTAGCCAAAAACAATAACTATTACCGAATCATTTCAAATAAAAAAAAACAATAACTATTACCAAATCATTTCAAATCAACTTTGTTTTATTTTCCAATATAAATAGTTAACAAATATTTCAAATTTAAAAAGTTAACAACTTTGTTATGTATTTTCGGTTGAACATAATATAACCTTAATTATTCACAAAATTTTCATAAAAATGACGCGTTTATATATATATGAACGTAAATAGAGCCAGATGAATATATTTTTAGTTTTAATAAATATATATACATAGGTTGAACATATAGGATTATGCATGGAATAAGTAGTAAAATGTTACCTCCATTTAGCCAAAGTACAAGAGGCTTCAGAAGTGGATTAGGAGTTGCAGCTTCAGTTAGCCAGTAGAAAAGGGCTCGACCATGTTTCTTGTGGACGGTAATATAACCCGAAAACTGCGAAAACGCCACCTCCGGCTGCCCTGGCAACGCGGTGATTCGATCGTTTTCTTGTTCTTGAGTTAGTGAAAGTGTGTTGGTGATTATGGAAATGAAAACGAGACACATAACAAGGAGACTCATCCTTTATGTTAATTTCTTCTTCTCCACCACTCATCTCTCTTCCTCTCTTTATATAGTTTATATGCAAAAAAAGATTCACACACATAAAGGTTTCATTGTGACTTTTAAATTATCTATATTTGGGTGTGTGAAAAGATAATTGTTATATGACTTGTTATCCAAGAAAAGTATAAAAAGGTTTCATTGTGCGTCAGTTTGTAAAAGATAAGGTTTTTTATTAAAATATTTTTTGGAAGACCAAGACCACCTTTGGATTTAAAAATGGTCCGAGTTAAAAGTTATACTTTTCGATATATTTTGCATCACATGTATATCTATTTAATTTTAATAAATACTAAAAATATATCCCTTGCCACAGCCTATTTTTAAGTATATATATACTTTTAAAAACAAAAATTATATCCCCTGCCACAACCTATTTTTAAGTATATATACTTTATAATTTATAATATACATAAAACACACAAAAGCATGCATATTTGAAAGCCATGAAACACGTCTTTATTCTTATGCCCTCATCACTATAAAGAAAATATTCGGTAACTTGATCTTTTCCAAGGGTTTCAGTCATGTAATTATGAGTTTTTTTCAAGGGGTCCAAAAACTAAACTTCTACTTTAAGTTTATACTAGGATCTTGACCCGCCGCGCGTTGCGGCGGCGTCGAAAGTTAAGTAACTCGTATTTATACTGTATATTTGACCCGACTCTTTACTTAAAAAAATTACATCGCCATCGAATGAAAACGTATTACATTTGACCCGACTTGCTTTCAAATACAGTTTATGAACGTACACAAAATAAGTATAAACGTACTAATTTTTACCAGACTCGCTTGAGAAAAAAGTTTATGTCAAAATGTGAGTCATTTACGTTGAAACGTGGGTCATTTACGTTGAAACGTGAATTTTAAAACGACATGTACGTTAAAATTGCGATACACAACGCGTTACATCGGCGTCACCTTAGTTGTTTATAGATGACGACACGTTATGTGATGCGTTAACCACACAAAATACGTGTTTGACGTATCCTATCAAACTCAGTGTAACCTATTAAAGACAAAGGTCTCAAATAAAATAAGACGTTAAGTTATTAAGTAGAAAAAGTTGGCAGATCAAAGTTGTCAATTACCAAAAATTAAAAGTGAATGCTTAAGTTACCTAGTTTAATAGTGTGAATTGAAAGAACTAAAAGTAGAGTGGTTAAAAAGTAAAAGTATAGGTATTAGAATTGTAATATATGAAAATTGAAAGGAGATAAATGTATAGGGCTAAGTGTGTATTTTTGTAAAAATTGAGGACTTAAAGACAAAGGTCCCCCACCGACCTTTGTCTTTAAGATTATCCTAGCAAATGAAATCACGCGCGTTGTGACGGATGATAACTCGATCGGTTTCGGTATATAACAAACGACGGTTTCGGTGTATAATAAACGAAAGAGAAAACTCAAACAATAAAGTCGTAACACTTCTGTTTGAGTTTAGTTAGATAACTAAAGGTAAACAACATTTCTTATTAAAATAAATTAGTTAAATATAAGTTAAATAATAGAAGAAAAACCATTAGATGATACAACTCACTTGGTTTCTTGTTATAGAAAATGAAAGAAAAAAAATTATAGTTGTATACTCGATTGGTTTTGGCGCTAGTTGTAGCAAACTAAAGAGAAAACAAAAATATTACAATCGTTTACTCGGTCGATTTCAACGAATTCATTATAACAAAAAGAAATGGGGAGTTTCAAAAATTAACAAAATTTGTTTTCTTAAATTTGAGTTGCAGAAAAATAATAAAAGGATTAAATAAAGTAAATTCGATATTTAAAAAGACAATATAAAACATAAACAGGAAAAAAAGAAAAAAAATCAATAAAATAATTAAAAGCAGTTAGTTAGAAAAACAGAAAAGGTTAGGGAGAAAAAGAAAAAGGAAAAATCAGTAAAAGAATTTAAAACAGTTAGTTAGGAGAAAAAAAATTACCGTTAGAGAGAAAAAGAAAATGAAGTGGGGAGAGAAATTTCTTTAAGAAACCATGGTGGGATTCGAACTCTAAGCCTTTGTGTCATTCATGCAACTAACAATAGACCCCAGCTGGACAACTATATAATTTGAACGAATATTCCGAATTCAAAATATATGAAGAAGACAAAAGAGGTGGAAGAGAGGTCAGTGGCATCACCGACCTTTCTTTTTAATATATATATATAATTTTCAACGGTTCTTGATGGGAAGATAAAAGCATGGTTGTATGATGATATGGGATTAAGAGTTGATTAGGAGGTTGTTGGTAAGTGGCGAAGTTTGAGATTTCCGACCGGGGGGTCAGAAGTTACCAGACCTAAGATTATAGCTAAAAGAATATAAAACCAGGGGGGTCGAAAACGTATATACTTAAAAAACTCTATACGAAAACTGCATACCGGACACTACTGAGCAAAAAGTTCGGTGGGTCGGGCGCCTCCGCCCCCACTATGCTACGCCATGGTTGGTAGGTGACGCACAACAATGAAATATGTAATATATAATTTTAGTTATAAGAATTATTTAGAAATTTATGTATTAAATTGTTTTAATTGTTCACGACGGATCTATAATTTGGAAAGAGATGAAAAACTTACAAATAAAACATTCTATGTTTGTATAAGAATAACTTTTTTCATATCACATTGTATCAAATATATCCCTTTGTAGTACACACAAGTGCATATTACCTACGTATGTTTAGGTATAAAATTCAAACCATCTGAAAAAACAATTTGATGGTTTTCTTTATAATCTATACTACTATATTAAAGAAACTGGGTTTTCTACCCTTTTGGTCATTTTACACACGTATAAATTTTATAGCATTACGTACAAGAGAGTACAAGCTCTTTTAGAGGGGGTAAAGTTGCACATTGTGCAAAGATTTAAGACACTTTAGGGTCATTTTAGTAATTACCATGCTCTCCCTTCATCGACTACAAAAGATGCCCACACTCACCCCTCATCAATTGAATCTTTACCCTCATTGATGCAACCATTGAGTGTCGCAACCCTTGAACTACCATCACCCTCTTCACCAATTGCAGATTCAATCAGATTCCTAAACTGAAACCGTCCACTCTCAATTAACGAAATCGAAGAGTCCCCTCACTGCCCTTTTCGATTTGCGGCTTTTAATTCCTGATTGAATGCCAAAATTGAAGCGTCTTGTGTAGAGTCTTGTGTTTGGGTTAAATTTTGAACATTCGAGACCCTACTTCTGATTGATCTTAAATTACAAACCCAAAGGGTATGATTTTTTTTATTTCAGTTCATGTATAATCTTGTATTAATATGAGTATATAGTTAATTACCAAGGTTCTTTTTGCAGTTGACTAAAGGTTCTTATCGCCGTTGTTGATACAGACCGAAGAATTCGAGTTCTCAAACAAGGCGGTTCAGCAAATGGAGCTTCTTGTTTTATCCACATTGGATGGGAGAATGTGTTCAATTACTCCATTTCGTTTTATCGGTTGGTTTTGTTCATTTTGATCATCTTTTTGTTTTTAATGTTGATCGTGTTTGTGTAATTGTGTGTGGGGTTGAATCTTTTTTATTGGGGTTGTTTAAATTTTTGAAATTTATTGATTTTGTTTGTGTAGGGTTTGTAATGATCAGGTTAAAGATTTTGGTATTGGGGGTGAAAAGTTGTAGTTTTGTTGATTTTGATCATGTGTTGGGTTTAATTTTTGCTTTTGTTGACTTTTTGACTTGTTAACAACCCCTAAAGATGAGGGTTTTGATGATGATTTTGTTTTTGGGATTTGCAGGGCTGCTGCAACTTCACAGGCAGGCATGCTGATGGTTCATTGCCAGTTGAAGATTTTAATCTTGAATTGGAGAATCAGAGCAGAGAGAAGGTGAAGCTGGGAACCGAAGACGATCAACGGTATAATTAATCGTTAAATCTTTAATTAAGTTACCGAATTAAGGAGCTACATGTTTTTATCGAGTCTAAAATGAACGATAAATTGCAGTGCACTAATGATGGGACTTATGTTTCATGGAAAAGCCGAACTTTTATTTTATTGTGTTAATTGTGCTTTATTATTTTTTGATCGTGTTAAACTTGTTATGTCATTCATGATTATTGAACTGCTTATATTTAATTGCCTTAAACGTGTCATGTCGTGTCATTGAACATGTTACCTTCAGGTTAAACGTGTCGTGTTGTGCCCGCACTGTTTAACATAACACTACAAGTTTTTTAGCTCTATAGTTGATAATGATAATTGATCATTACATTTTACCTCATGGTTGTTTGTTACTTATTAGGTTGATCTTTACTTTGGATGGATTGATGGTGTTCATCCAGTGGATTTTGTAGTCAAACAAATGTACTAGAGTCTCTTTACTCAATTTTCGCACTTGTTGACAAGTCAATTCAAATGAGCAACAAATTCAGCCTGAATTCTTCCAAGATATTAGGAATGCAACTCTATATTTGTGTAACATCCCAAAAACGGGTTTGGTTATCAAACCACGTTAATAGTAAAGACGGGTAAAATACCGTTAGTGGTAAAAAATAACCCGGTAAATATTAGGATTTAAATAAATAAACCTAATATTTAATAAAACATGAATAAATGCTTCTAAGGAAATAAAGTCTATAAGAAGCCTGAGTCAACGGGACATAAAATAAACGGGTTACAACTCCCGGAACTAACTAAGTTAACTAGGAATAATCAACCTAGTTAATTAAAAGTCTCATAATGGTATGTGAGTGGGTTAAAAACACCTAGAGTAAGAACTTGACAATAATTGAGGGGCCAAAGGTGTTAAAAAGCAAATTAGTTTGTAATTAAAACAAAAAAAAAATATAATAACACCACACACAGGTGTGGAGATCGAACAGAACCAGAGGGGCGACCAGGGGTTTCTCTACAAACCCTAATTCCCATAAAATCCTCCAAATTGAAGCTCAAATGAAGCCCGAATCGTCTGCATGATTACAAATTCGTGATCACCCAACCTAGGGGATCATAAGGTATGAAAAAATTTGATGATTCGTGAAGTTGCAAAATCTGAGTTAGCATCATAATTTGTGAATTATGTAAGGATTAGAGGAGCTATGGCTAAGTTAGTGATGTACACATGCTTAGGAACTAAACCCTAAGTGAAAATCATACATATGATGCTATGACTTGAATGATTTGGTGATTACCTATATGTGTGTTAAATGGGTGTTGTAGAATGATGAAGAACACTAGAAATTTAATTATAAATTGAGTGTTATTTATCTACAGGAGGTGAATCTAGATGTTATTACGCATACTAGATATATTAAACTTGCAAGAATTGTTTAATTTTGGCTAAATAGTTAGTCATGAAACTTGATTTTTGATTTAGTGAAATTATGCTCACTAGGTGTTTGTTAAAATGCTTAAACGAAGCTAAAATGTTGAAATTCCATGTGAAGTATGCATTTGAATATGTTGATAGATCAATTGACTTTTAGGAAGTCAAACTAACCAATGATTTAATCGAGTGATAAAGTCGACATAAGACCCGTTAGATGGAGTAGTCATAATTGATAATGACTCATCTAACCATCTTATGAATTATGATGATAGTTTGACGCCGAACGAGCAAGGTGGAAGCTTGATGAGTGAGCGGGTCAAACGAATCAAGAAGGAAAGGAAAAGCGTAACGTGGATGCGAGGTAAGTGTAATTTACACACTTATGTAGAATACACGTTTATTCGATACGTTGTAAGATAATATTGGAAATATGGATTTTCGTTAAGATTTCCTTGTAGTGTGATCTAATAATGAGGGAAAAGGGTAAAAATGGAAATTTGTCAAGTGTCGACTAATGTGAATCAAGGTTAAAATGATACCCATGGCGTAAGCCGAAATGGGTTGAATTTGTAAAAAAAGAGTGTAACAGAAAAAGGGTACGGTAATAAAATCCGGGATGGGATGGATGTATGAATTGGAAATCAAAAACGTCGTTTTTGATTAAATAGATAACGTTGGGCATATAGTCCAAACGGGTCGAATGGTGGTGATAACACCATTTGACAATATCAACTAATATGGTTGTCAAGTCTTATGTTAACAGGACCGATTAGCAAATCGGATAATTGCGTCACCATTGATTGTGTGATAATGAAAACGAGGTATAAATCGGGTCTACTTGTTGATCCGTGCCAGGTACGCATAATTATATTGTAGATAAAAGTGCTATTTTGGTTGAATAATTGGAGAGAGAGTCCTTCGTCGCAAAAAAAGACCAAATTGGACCAAAACGCCCTTGTAGGCTAAATTGAACAAACAACCCTTAGAGGTTGTTTGGAAATGAGTTTCATGATTAAATAAATACTTAGAATAAGTGTAGAAGTTGAAAGATGTAATACGTTAGTCAAATAGCTCTATTTGAGTCTTTGCCGTAAAATGGTAATCCGAAAGGGAAAAACTCGGATCATATAGATATCCACATTAAATCCAACGCACATATAGTTGTGATGGAAGATTACTAGATAAGAAATGTAGGATTACAATGCTAGAAAGGAATGAAAGTGATTTTAAGCTTAAAAGTGCCTAAATACCCTTAATGGGTCAAAATAAGCATTTAAGAGTACACGGGATTTTATTATGTAAGAAAACCGGTGATCTGAGAATAATATAGTAGGAGATATTGAAATAATGAATTTCATGAGTTTAAAGGTCAAATGAATATGTTGGTGTGATAAAATTATGAACGGGTCAATATTTGGTAAAAAGGGTAGTAAGCCGAAGACTTAAAAGTCTGAAATTATGTTAATCCGGATGTCGGATTTTAACTCCATAAGATGGAGAATTAAATTACGGACGCGTAGGAAAAAGAATCGGGTAAAACGGATTAAAAACGAGAGAGTTATGCTCGTTTCCGTGAAATCGGGTTATGCTGAGAATGTACAGCAGCTGTTAAGCAACAGGCTGTGAAAACAGGGGCTAGGCGTCACGCGACGCCCCCCTGTTCCGGAAAAAAATTATTTTGTTGTTGTTTGTCCCATGTAACTTGTTTATACTGATTATTTAACTATCATAACTAACTTTTAAGTTGGTTTTGATTATAGATGATCGCCAAGAGTGCCCGGATGAAGATCAAGCTCGATGAGGAACCGAACACAATAAAATTAAACACTCAAGATTAAAGCTTCCGCACGGCGTTACGTCATAACTTTTAAACGACGAACTTGTTTATATTATGTTGAAAACTTTTAAGTTGTAAAAGTTTTAGATTACTCGTATTTTCTAAGTATACTTAATCGTAATTACATGTTTATTTTCGTTATTTATACGAAAACCTTTAAAATAATAACAAGGGTGTTACAAGTTGGTAATCAGAGCTCATGGTTCAATAGTAAAGTGTGTTCGGTTCGAGGCTTGATCGCAAATCCGGTAAGTACATGTATGTCAAAGATTTAGTATGATTAAGGTGTTGAGAACAACACATATGGTTATCGTGTAATACACGTTACACCAATAAAATCGATATAGAATAGATATAGTCAACGAAATTTCACGCGTTGATGCGTATCGTAGAAAAGCCTTGTATTATAATACGGGCATCCTTTAATGTTGAAATTACTAACTGTTGTATATGTTTTGGTTGAAGGACACTCGCATATGAGGATAGCGAGAGTTTAACAAATCGCAGATTTGACAGAGGAACGGTCCAAAGAGTATGCTCATCAAGGACCTAACACGCGTAACAGTCGCGAACAAGGCTAATGGCAAGAGAAGCCCGTTAGGGCAAGCATTACCAGGTGCACATTTCAAATTTAATTGCACAAATAGTAATATGCAACAAATAAGTAGAAATTGAAAGTTGCATATGTAGATTAAAAACTTGGAAAAAACCCGAATAGAAAATGTATTCGGGATATTGTTTCCAAGAGAAACAAATAGAGGCATTACTTACATAGGGCGTGATGTGAAAACTATAAAAAGGTCATGCGTGTCATGTGTTAATCGCTTACTCTGGCCAAGTAAGTAGTGGCATATGATACCATGAACTTCTTATAGCGGACACATTTACATCCGATGTAGTAAGGACGGGGTGAATGGGACAAATTAAAAAGTACCCAAATGAAACAAATGAACAAAATAGTTGATAATAATGTAAGTGCACAGCCGGGTGACGGAAGCGTATTACATTAGGATAATGAGCTCGAGAGAAGGGACAAGGATTAATGTAAATGAATGATCAAAAGAAAATTCACGAAAATAAGTCATCTTGGACGAAAGGGCCATGGTGAACAAAATGGGCAAGTAAAACCAAAGTATAAATGATCCGCCGGGTCATAAAAAAACAAAGGTGTTGCCTACGCGAAAAGGATAGTCAAGGTTGTTAACTTTAGTCGTAGTAAAGAAAGGATAACGATGATAATCGTCACTCATAATTAATAAGGCCGCCAATGGTGGTCACTTAAAGAATAAAAGACATGGTCGAATAAAAGCGACAGATTTCGCTAAGATGACCAAGTAAATCGAAATGAAGTCTTAATGCATACCGAAAGGGGTGCAATGATAACGATTTCGGTAAAACACTCGGTTGATGGGTAAGGAATTAAAAGCATGCGTAGACTGAGAAACAGGAACGCGAAATAGAAAGTTAAAAGACTCGGAATATGAGTCATGACTAAAAGATGACAAGAATTTTCGCAAACATAAATTTTGGTAATTACGTTCAACCATTTCAAAATTGGACGGGTCAAATAAAGAATAAAGTTTGACATTCATAAGTGATGAAAATTCACCCAAAATGAGTCAAACGAGTCAATTAAGGAATAACGCTTAATATAATAGGAAAACGCAAACCGGTGAAACCGGAAAGCTAAAAACAATAAGATAGAAGGACCCGGGTAATGGGTGGTAAAGGAGTATAAGTATGAACCGGGTAACGGTAAGCGTAGGACAAACCGACGTGTAAATGACATTAGAAGTCGTAAAGTAGGAAAGATAGTCCTAAAGTAAACAAATGAAACCTTAGACTACGGTCAAGGTCAACTAAAGTTCAAAAGCAAAATTAAATGATTCCAAACATAACAAAGGATGCTTTAAAACTATATATGTATAAATAGACAATTGAATAAAGACTAGAATAAAAGATGATCTACGGGATCATCATAACCTACAGGATATTAATTAGTGTAAAGGTTTACGGGGCCAAAATGACCCACGGGTCATAAATTGAAGCAAATGGATAATAAGGGCCTCGCCTTAAAGAGGTGAAAGCTTAAGGAAATACCCTACGAGGTTAAGTGAAGGAACCTACGGGTCAATAGTGTAAGGTGAGGGAACTTGTTACGATTCCCCGCGCAAAACGAGAACGGAAAACAATAAATTATGGGTTGTCAATTTCCTTGATATGAGTAATTGACATAGTTAAAGAGAAAAACGTTAGACTAAAATTCAGTTTTAGTAAGAAATAACATTTTTACAAATATAAATTCTGATAGGAAATTGAATAGTAAGCATGAAAGATTCAAGTCTTGACGCTGATAGGCGCAAGACGATATATTCAAAAAGTGATCTTTTCGAAAATGAAAGGTAGATATATAAATTAAACATGATGCGACACGATCACGGGTAAGAAATGTAATGTGAAGTAGAATCGCATTATAACCAAGCGAGCGGTAAAAAGTAACTGGACTAATAAGTCTAGTTAGTGAGACCGGTGAAGGTCAGCAATTCAAATCGAGAAATTTGGTTTGCTCGTAAGCGGAGGATTCGGAGTAACTGAACCGAATAAATGAATTTGAAAAACAAAAGAAATAGTTGCTAAAAGTGAAAAATTTCACTAAAGACCTTTAAACGGGTCAAGGTAACGGATTCACCAAGAGTTCGATAATATATAAAAGCGATGGAAATCGCTAAGTTAACTAAACTAGTAGAAATAACGGAATTACGTTATTTCAAGTTACGTTATGTCGTATGAGGTACGTAGATGTTCTGTAACCAAAAAGATATTACCATAATTTTTCTGGTAATATTAACAATTGGTTAAAGTATGAGTAATGCTTAAGAGATTACTCAGGTCAAACGTATTGAGTTTAGAACTCGAGGAACTATGTAAGCAAGGTTTCGAGGACGAAACCTCTTTTAAGGGGGGTAGACTTGTAACATCCCAAAAACGGGTTTGGTTATCAAACCACGTTAATAGTAAAGACGGGTAAAATACCGTTAGTGGTAAAAAATAACCCGGTAAATATTAGGATTTAAATAAATAAACCTAATATTTAATAAAACATGAATAAATGCTTCTAAGGAAATAAAGTCTATAAGAAGCCTGAGTCAACGGGACATAAAATAAACGGGTTACAACTCCTGGAACTAACTAAGTTAACTAGGAATAATCAACCTAGTTAATTAAAAGTCTCATAATGGTATGTGAGTGGGTTAAAAACACCTAGAGTAAGAACTTGACAATAATTGAGGGGCCAAAGGTGTTAAAAAGCAAATTAGTTTGTAATTAAAACAAAAAAAAAATATATTAACACCACACACAGGTTTGGAGATCGAACAGAACCAGAGGGGCGACCAGGGGTTTCTCTACAAACCCTAATTCCCATAAAATCCTCCAAATTGAAGCTCAAATGAAGCCCGAATCGTCTGCATGATTACAAATTCGTGATCACCCAACCTAGGGGATCATAAGGTATGTAAAAATTTGATGATTCGTGAAGTTGCAAAATCTGAGTTAGCATCATAATTTGCAAATTATGTTAGGATTAGAGGAGCTATGGCTAAGTTAGTGATGTACACATGCTTAGGAACTAAACCCTAAGTGAAAATCATACATATGATGCTATGACTTGAATGATTTGGTGATTACCTATATGTGTGTTAAATGGGTGTTGTAGAATGATGAAGAACACCAGAAATTTAATTATAAATTGAGTGTTATTTATCTACAGGAGGTGAATCTAGATGTTATTACGCATACTAGATATATTAAACTTGCAAGAATTGTTTAATTTTGGCTAAATAGTTAGTCATGAAACTTGATTTTTGATTTAGTGAAATTATGCTCACTAGGTGTTTGTTAAAATGCTTAAACGAAGCTAAAATGTTGAAATTCCATGTGAAGTATGCATTTGAATATGTTGATAGATCAATTGACTTTTAGGAAGTCAAACTAACCAATGATTTAATCGAGTGATAAAGTCGACATAAGACCCGTTAGATGGAGTAGTCATAATTGATAATGACTAATCTAACCATCTTATGAATTATGATGATAGTTTGACGCCGAACGAGCTAGGTGGAAGCTTGATGAGTGAGCGGGTCAAACGAATCAAGAAGGAAAGGAAAAGCGTAACGTGGATGCGAGGTAAGTGTAATTTACACACTTATGTAGAATACACGTTTATTCGATACGTTGTAAGATAATATTGGAAATATGGATTTTCGTTAAGATTTCCTTGTAGTGTGATCTAATAATGAGGGAAAAAGGGCAAAAATGGAAATTTGTCAAGTGTCGACTAATGTGAATCAAGGTTAAAAGGATACCCATGGCGTAAGCCGAAATGGGTTGAATTTGTAAGAAAAGAGTGTAACAGAAAAAGGGTATGGTAATAAAATCCGGGATGGGATGGATGTATGAATTGGAAATCAAAAACGTCGTTTTTGATTAAATAGATAACGTTGGGCATATAGTCCAAACGGGTCGAACGGTGGTGATAACACCATTTGACAATATCAACTAATGTGGTTGTCAAGTCTTATGTTAACAGGACCGATTAGCAAATCGGATAATTGCGTCACCATTGATTGTGTGATAATGAAAACGAGGTATAAATCGGGTCTACTTGTTGATCCGGGCCAGGTACGCATAATTATATTGTAGATAAAAGTGCTATTTTGGTTGAATAATTGGAGAGAGAGTCCTTCGTCACAAAAAAAGACCAAATTGGACCAAAACGCCCTTGTAGGCTAAATTGAACAAACAACCCTTAGAGGTTGTTTGGAAATGAGTTTCATGATTAAATAAATACTTAGAATAATTGTAGAAGTTGAAAGATGTAATACGTTAGTCAAATAGCTCTATTTGAGTCTTTGCCGTAAAATGGTAATCCGAAAGGGAAAAACTCGGATCATATAGATATCCACATTAAATCCAACACACATATAGTTGTGATGGAAGATTACTAGATAAGAAATGTAGGATTACAATGCTAGAAAGGAATGAAAGTGATTTTAAGCTTAAAAGTGCCTAAATACCCTTAATGGGTCAAAATAAGCATTTAAGCGTACACGGGATTTTATTATGTAAGAAACCCGTGATCTGAGAATAATATGATAGGAGATATTGAAATAATGAATTTCATGAGTTTAAAGGTCAAATGAATATTTTGGTGTGATAAAATTATGAACGGGTCAATATTTGGTAAAAAGGGTAGTAAGCCGAAGACTTAAAAGTCTGAAATTATGTTAATCCGGATGTCGGATTTTAACTCCATAAGATGGAGAATTAAATTACGGACGCGTAGGAAAAAGAATCGGGTAAAACGGATTAAAAACGAGAGAGTTATGCTCGTTTCCGTGAAATCAGGTTATGCTGGGAATGTACAGCAGCTGTTAAGCAACAGGCTGTGAAAACAGGGGCTAGGCGTTACGCGACGCCCCCCTGTTCCGGAAAAAAATTATTTTTTTGTTGTTTGACCCATGTAACTTGTTTATACTGATTATTTAACTATCATAACTAACTTTTAAGTTGGTTTTGATTATAGGTGATCGCCAAGAGTGCCCGGATGAAGATCAAGCTCGATGAGGAACCGAACGCGATAAAATTAAACACTCAAGATTAAAGCTTCCGCACGGCGTTACGTCATAACTTTTAAACGACGAACTTGTTTATATTATGTTGAAAACTTTTAAGTTGTAAAAGTTTTAGATTACTCGTATTTTCTAAGCATACTTAATCGTAATTACATGTTTATTTTCGTTATTTATACGAAAACCTTTAAAATAATAACAAGGGTGTTACAATTTGATTTATAAATTTGGGCATAATATTAAGGAAGATGTTAAAATTCTTGCTAGCCAGAACTTGGACAAGGTGAAACGTTTATTATAATGGGGCGAAAGCAACGATGTTAATTCTAGACTTGCTATAGCCTATAAGTTCAGTATATTGCTACGGAAAAAAATGTTACAAAATGATTTTTATAATTATTGTAACTTTATTTGAATTCATGTCAATGCAGATGTTGGGAAGGGAGCTATAGCAAGTGAGATCTTGCTTTAGAAATCTCTGTGTCTATCATCATTTTAGAGGACATTGTACATAAAACAAGTTTGGTACGTTAAAGTTATTTAGGTATTCAAGATTTTTTTATTTAAGTAAAATTGTTGTTACATTAATTAGTATATTAAGCATATGCATTTTTTTTTTTTTTGCATTTTTCGGTATTGGAAAAAGTACAGGGCATTTTCTCTGAGACTATGGGGTGTGGAGGAGGGTAGTCTTCAAAGGATGCTCCGCCACGTAGGCGTCCACGTAAGCGGGTGTGAGGATGGGGGGATGGACCTAGGGTGTGGGGGATGAGCCTCATATATATGTGTATGTATGTTGTATGTATATGTGTGCGTGTATAAAGAAGAAGGGAGAGAGAAGAGGCACGGCAAGAGTGGGGATCAGGCGACGTTGAGGACGGGGACGGCCCTAGGGGGCGGTGTGCCGGGGCGTCGCCGGCCCTAGGCCGCTCCCCACACCGAACAGTCTGAGACAATGGTATTGGTGTGGAGTATGAAGGAAAAAACATGATATCAACTTGAGATTTAAGGCATACTTTGATTCTTTGCCATAAATATTTGATACAGGTAGTTTTCTAAATAAATTCAGTAGTTTTCTTTACATCTTACATTTATTTATTTTGTCCATTTATTAATATTTCATTGTATTTTTATCACATGATTAAGCTTTGGAATTGAAGCAATCATGGCTTTAGATCCGAGGAACACTGTTGCTATAAGAGATGGTTTAAGCAAAGGAGGTAATGGTTTTTGATCCTTTCAGAAACGATATTTGGATTTCTAATGGTTTTAAAAAATCTTGTCATTTTTATTTAAATGGACAACAAAATGGGCCCATCATCTTGATTCAGTTTAGTCCTATTTTATATTTTCAGCACCTGCAATCAAAAGATTTTTTTGGACATCTTATTGCAGCTGGCGCCAGACTTACGCTACGGAGATTCCTTTCGGACCCATAGATTATTTGCTAGGGTGTGAATGAGGTGTTCAACCATATTTTCAAGGGGTGTGGTCGGGTTTTTTTTTTTCAATCTCCTTATATAATTTTAAGAACTGGTCAGATGTGTGCAGGTGGCGGGGAGATAACAACGGTATCTTTACGGTAGCGTCAGTTAAAAAATGATTACATAACCCTGACCCGGTTCAGAGTAATAAAATTTTGGAATTGAGCTGGTGGGTTTCGCTGAAGATAAAATACATTTGGATGGAGAACTATTCTTTGTCGCCTCCCCACCTCAGACGTCTTGATCTGTATACTTGATATATAAAGATATGCATTTGGTTTTGGTTTTACAGTTACGTTGATATTAATTTACAACTAGGTAGACTAACTATATTTCAGTTGGGACTGGAGAGGAGAGGAGCCACAGGATGGGGCGGGGTCGAACATGGACAGCTTGAAGTCTGCAAACTCCTTATTTAATTTTAAGAACGGGTCAGATGTGTGCAGGTGACTGGGGGGAGATAACAACGGTGTCGCTACGGTAGCGTCAGTTAAAAAATGCTTACATAACCCTGACCCGGTTCAGAGTAATAAAATTCTGGAATGGAGCTCGTGGGTTCCGCAACCCGCTGAAGATAAATACATTTGGATGGAGAACTATTCTTTGTTGTCTCCCCACCTCAGACGCCTTGATAAAAAGAAATATTATTCATGGGCCTTTAGCTTGTTATTTGTGTTGGTCGAAAGAGGAAACCGTGGATCACCTATTCACGGATTGTTTGCTTGCGACTTTAGTGTGGCAGGAGGTCTCCAGATGGTGTAACATACCCCAAATATACGCCTTCTCGACAAGCGATCTGCTGCAAGTTCAAAAGTACATTCCGGGGAGCGAGACGAAAAAAAAGATGGTGCATGCGGTGATTTTAATTAGCTGCTGGAGTCATTGGAGACCTCGGAGCAAGTATGTTTTCGCTAACGAACCTGTGGCGGTAAGTAACTTTATTGGCGAAGTAAAATCGTTGGGTTTCTTGTGGGTGAAAAGTAGAGCTAAGGGGGTGACATTGTATTGGGATATATGGAAAAAATTCAATATGTAATCTGGTTCTTTTTCTGTTCTATGGTTCCGGCTCCCTAGCTCCTTGCTAGGGGGTTTTCGGTGTTGTGGTTATTGAAAGTTGCCGTTCGAAAAAGAAAAAAAGGTAGACCAACTATATGGCTATTACCTTTTTTCCAACTGTTTTAACTGTAACATGCATGTGAAACTCCCTTTAATATTGGTGTTTATGTAGCTTTAATTCACTTCTCAAAGTCCAACGTGGGCTAAAAAACATAAGGAACCCGCGGCAACGCGCGGGCATTCCAACTAGTATAAATATATGCATTTGTATATAGCAAGTACAAAATACAGAAGGTTAATAACGGGTAGACTACTAATATAAAATGTGCAATAGTTTGATAATAGAACAAAAAAATAACAAATTGTAAATCAAGGCAACGAACCACTACATATTCATCATTTCAGTTTTGGTTGAGTGGTAAAAATTGTTGTCTCTTGCATCAAAGATTAAGGTTTAAATTCAAGTGATAAAATGACATAAGATGCAAGTGATAAAAACTGTTCTCTTGCAGAAAAAAAAATTATGGTTTAAATTCTGACATAAGATGTAATTTAATATTTATTGGTGTATTTTAGAGGAAAAAAACATTTGTTATGGAAAAAAAAACACACCACTACCAATTCAAGTCATTCTTATTGTGATCTTAAAGGGATATGTTGTAGCTTAATAGCTAGGGACAGATAAGGATATTGGTAGTGAATTTGAACAATTGCCTACTAAAATTCATGTCTAATCAAGATTAGAGAGGTGGAAGAAAGTGATTAACGTTGTTTTTTTATAGAAGCATGTGGAATATTTGGAAGGCCAACGAGTTCAATAAGTTCATTGTATTGAGAAGACGGTAGAGATTATTAAGGTGCTGTTTGTTTTTGCAGACATAAATTGTCTGCAAGCTGATTTCATCTGTTTTTATGTCTGCAGCTGAAGATGTGGTCTGAAGATCTGCAAGCTGAAAATATAAGACTGTTTCTTTTTTACTGTCTGCAAAGAGAAGAGGGAGGTCGGAGGAGAAGAGGGAGGTCGTCAAACGGCGAGGAGAAGAGGGAGGTCGCCGGAAAACTGGTCGGAGGAGGAGGGAGGTTGTCGGACGGTGAGAAGAAGAGGGTAGTTCGCTGGAAAACTGGTCGGAGGAGAGGTACCTGGTCGGAGGAGAAGAGGGAGGTCGTCGGACGGCGAGGAGAAGAGAGAGGTCGCCGGAAAACTGGTCGGAGGAGGAGGAGGAGGAGCGGCGGTGAGGAGAAGAGGGCTGATGTTTTAAGCGTATATGAGGGAGGGGTATATTAGGGTTTTTGTAATGATGTTTTAAGAAGGGGGTCCATAGCTTATTTTTTAAGATGAAAAAAACTGAGTTCAGATCTTTAAAAAAAACAAACAGTCTTCAAGGGTAACGTCTGCGCACCTGTAGACATCAGCTCCTTGAAAATGTTTGAAGAAAAAACAAACATCTCCTAAGAAAGAGTCGTTCATTAAGATTAATAGTAGGTCTCCTTTACATAGTTTAAATTGGGAAGGTGGTGTAATTTTAATGTTTTTGAGGTAATTCCGTAACTTTATTGTTTAGTTGAGACTCTAGTTTCTTAATGGTCTCTTTTTCTATTTTATATAACTTCCATTCAAAATAAAAGAAAAACATAAAAATGGATGTAAGAATTATAAGGGTAAAGTTCCAATAGGAAGTTTATTTTGGCTAGGAAGTCTAGGAAGCAATAGGATTAGGACATGTGACAACACTTAAAATAAAGAAAAAGGGTATTTTAGTCAATCCAACCCTTTCTTCTTCCTTTTCAAAACCCAGTAACTTCAAAACCCACCATTTTCAAAACCCACCATCTTCAACCTTTCTTCACTTTCTATCTCAATAATCACTACATTATAGTGCGATTTTCATCACCAATCAATGATTCAAACACCCGATCAACGTGTTCTTCAGCTTTTTTTTTGAAGAAAACCCAGTTTAATTTCATTAAAAAATCTCGTTTTTTCCGGTGATTTTGGAGATAATCACTCGATTCGTTCGATTCGAGCGTTGATATGTGTTTCTATCATTCAAATTTCGTCAATTGATGAAGAAATCGGCTTCGATCCATGTAAGAAATTTTTTAATTTCATTTTCACGATCTGGGTTTTTGATTTAGTCATTGCGTTTTACGATCTTGGCGGGGGTCCGAGGGCGGCAGCCCCTGGTAGCGGGGTCCCGGGGCGGCAGCCCCTGGCAGGGTCCAAGGGGCAGAGCCCCTGGCTCAGAAAAATTAATTTTCCAGAAATTGGCTCATTTCGAAGACAGTAATTCGTAGACAATTCAGTCAGTTCACAAACAGTTCACAGACAGTTTTATGTGTCCATTGCGTTTTAGAAATAAGAGAGTTTTATGTGTTTTCTGCTATTGCGTTTTAGGAAAAAACACATTTTTAAGTGTCTTTAGTCATTGCGTTTTAGGTAAAACACATTTTTGAAGTGTTTTTAGTCATTGTGTTTTAGGTAAAACACATTTTTAGGTGTTTTCAGTCAATTGCGTTTTACAGATAACACTTTCTTTTGTTTTTTAGGCCATTGCGTTTTAGAAATGAGACATTTTTAAGTGTTTTCTGGCCATTGCGTTTTATAAATAAGACATTTCTTTGTGTTTTTGGTGCATTGCGTTTTAGGTAAAACACATTTTTATGTGTTTTCAGTCCATTGCGTTTTACAGAGAACAATTTCTTTTGTTTTTTAGTCAATTGCGTTTTAGAATGAGTCATTTTTAAGTGTTTTCTGGCCATTGCGTTTTACAAATAAGACATTTCTTTGTGTTTTTGGTTCATTGCGTTTTAGAAAAATGACATTTTTTAGGTTTTTTTTTCATTGCGTTTTACGTAACTGGGGGTTTTTCTATTGCGTTTTACGCAACTGGGTTTTTAAATTTTTTTTTAATTATAGCAATAGTATACTCGTTTTAAAGATAAAAAAACGCTCGTTTTTTTGGTGCAATTTTTATAAAAAAATAATGTCGTATGAAAAAGTTATTAACGTTTAAAAATTGGGGGGGGGGGGGAATTGGAGGAGAGAGAAACTATTATGCTGGATTGACTAGAATGCCCCTAACAAACCCACGCGCCTCTTTTTTTTGCTTCAATTTCATTAATTTAATCTTAGCAATTGATTAACTAAATGGATGGTCAAGATCACTTCCTAGCCTTCATAGCCAAATAAACTTCCTATTGTATCTCCACCCAGAATTATAATCCTGAAGTGATTGAACATAGGAATACGTACACAAACGAAAAAAATCGGGCCGAACCTACAGTACACACCTAGACTTCGGCCTAGGCCTTCTAAAAATTAGGTCTCCATTTAAAAGAAAATTAGTATACTACCTATAAAAATAGTGCAAACTTATTGTTTTAGATTTATTTGATTCTTTAAACAAGCAAACAACTTTTTGTTATAGTTTTGTTAGATTTTTGCTTTGTTTCACACACGGATAAGAGAGTATCGTTTATAATAATCAAAGAAGAAAAAATGACTCCAAAATTTTATTTCGCCTTTGATGAAACAATGGTTAACCTGGTGGGGTTAACTCACTGGTCTCATCAAGTAGGGTCAATCCCTTCTTTCCGAGTACCCTTGGCTGGATCGTCCGCTGGTTGGTTTCCTGCACAAGGAAACAAGCCGTGACTTGTAACAAGGAGGATGGGGTGGGGGGGTGCTCCTTGTTACCACTCTCCGGCGTGAGAATCAGTAGCTTTCTTGGGAAGCAAAGTATGATAGTAGTAGTAGTGAGAGAGTTGAGAAGTGATACCTCAAACCTGGTTTGGGATGGGTATTTATAGCCGAGGAGTGAAGGAGGGTAGTTGAGTAGCTAGTCTGACATCGCACAGCTACCTGCGGGTGTGTCAGACCTGTCGGTTACGGTGGTGATGCCACGTCCTGCTGTGGTGTCAGACTGTTGCACACATATGGGCTGATAGGTGACTGTTCCCAGTGCCACTTGCACTGTGGTGTCAGACCCACTTGCCTTGTAGGCAGGATGTGGTGCCAGGCCGCATCGCTGCTTGCGATCACTGATGTTGTTCCCGCGTTCTTTGTTCCATCCAAGATGTATGCGGGATGCGGTGCCACGCCGCATCGCCGCTTAGTGACTGTTACTGTTGTCCAGATCCCTTGTCGTGACGAAAATGTTCATAGGATGCGGTGCCGAGCCGCATCACTATGCGTAACATTAGTTTCCGTCCTTAAGGTAAGTCTTCTCATCACTGGACAGATTGGACCGCTGTGTTCGCGCGTGCCCGCACGGACACAGGTAAGTTATTGCTGGTGGGGGTTTTTGATAAGGGTAACGGTCACTCGCGGTCATGCTGACGCGAGATCTGAGACCATACCCCTTCAGCCTTGTACCTTCAAAAAGGTTAGAAGAAACCCTCCATGTTTTATACATATTCTATACCCAACTTCATGTTTAATACACATTCTATACCGAACTTCATATCCATTGATTATCTGATTAGACAAATAAAATTCCCATCACTGAAAAATCAAGAGTAAATTGCCATTTTAGTCCCTGAGTTTTGACCAGAATTGCCACTTTAGTCCAAATAGTTTTTTTCTTATCATTTTAGTTCAAATAGTTTTGTTTTCTGTCATTTTACTCCCTGACTTTTGTCATTTTTTTTTACCATTTTCACCTCCCACCACCACCACATCCCACCAGCCACCCAAATCACAACCTTCTATCATCGCCACCACTTGCCTGCACTGTCACCACCCACCCACCCCACCACCATCACCACCACCATCACCACCCACCATTGTCACCACCACCGACCACTTTTCCGCCACCCACATCATCAGCCAACACCACCGCCATCATCGTAAAACCAACAACCACCTCCATCATCTTCATTGTAAACCGGTACAACACCATCCCCATACCATCGTACCTGCAAAAAAAGAAAGAAAAATGTGGTTTGACCAAAATTCACCTAAGTTAACTAAATTTTTTGAATGGAGTTAGTGGGTTGGATGAAAATGGCAAAAAATGACAAAAGCCAGGTACTAAAATGGCAGAAAACAAAACTATTTAGACTAAAATTGTAAGAAAAAAAAAACTATTTGGACTAAAGTGACAATTTTGGTCAAACCTCAAGAACTAAAATGGCAATTTACTCAAAAATCAATCACAAACTCATCAGAAAAACCAACTTTAAATATTTAAAAACACAAATTCTACTAGTAATTCTTTTACTAACCTAAATATTTTAAGGAAGCGTAAATAAGTTTCAAATATGAAAAATGTCTGTTATCACTAATTCATCATAGAATGTCTAAATGTTCCAATAATTATGATATAAGATAGGCCCATTAGAAACTTAAAATATTATGTTTTATAACTAACTAGTATTAAGGCCCCCGCATTGCGGTGGGGGCGTAAAACCATGCAAAGTACCACCAATGTCACACCACTGGCGGCGAACAACACCGAAAAACTCGTAAAAACAAAATAAATAGAAAAGGAAAAAATAAAACGAATGAAAAGCATATGTAAAATCGTTGAAACACACACATCCATTGCGGCGTGTTAATGCGAAAAAATTAGGCTAAAACGTAAAACATAGAAAAATAACTAAGTCGGTCTAGAACTCGCGCGTTGCGAAGAACTTGTCAAACGGGAAAAAATAGCCAAAAAAACTTTGAACCCCACACGCACGTTACGACGTGTTAACTCGCAATATTTTGAACGAACGCAAAACGAAAAACTTGTGAAAGATATGGGGGCCAAAGTTGAAAGTAAAAAAAGTGTTGGGGTTAAATTGGAAAACATAAAAAGCTTTGTGTTAAAAGTAGAAAAAACCAAATGGGTTAAATTGTAAAGATGAGATGTTGTGGGTTAGAAGTGAAAAATCTTTTTTTTTTTTTTTTTTTGAAATACCCTCTAAACATAGGGTACAACAACATGAAGCCAACATATGTTGTTAATTTATAGTATGAAAATAAATTTTGGATAACGAGCTTAGATCGCCCAAATATGAACCCTAAACTTTTAGAAATAAATTTGTACTGTTATCTTATAGAAAAATTGATCTGTCTCCAACTAATATGTCATTTTCAGTTTTTCATGTCGGCTTTATAGAGTTGAGTCATCCCTACAAACAATCAATGTTATCAACATAGAGGTTACATGGTTGGCAACAAAAAATTGACTAATTGGACAATATACGGGAGAGCCCCACATTTGGGGAGTTGGTCCCGACCTCGACCTCGACCTCGACCTTGATCATAACATTTGGGGAGTTGGTCCCGACCTCGACCTCGACCTTGGTCATAATCAATCTTTATGACACCTACCAAGTTCATGACCAATTATTCATTTAGGTATGTTTTTGTCATATTTGATTCATCACTAAAATGTACTGTGGATGCTACTATGTTTTTCTTTAAACAAACCCGCATATTTAATAAAACGTCTATACATAGTTATTGATTTAATATTATACTCGTTATATGTTTTTGTTCCCTTAGTGTTTTGGCCTTTTTATAGTGAAAATTGAGTTTTCATTAATCAAATGTTAGTTTTCCTTTTATTAAACATAACTATTATAAACATGCCAGTGCAAAAAATGTTAGGGATTTGTCGTGGATGAATCGTGAATATAGTGACGTACAAATACCAAATCAATTTTAAGTAAAAAATCTTAATAAGTATGTATATGTAGTGCTTATTAGAACCAAAAACTTCTTCAATTTCACTTTCTTTAAGTTTGCCTTCAACAACTATGTTGGCCCGATGAAGAAACATGTTAGCTTGTTCCAAATTGAAATTCGCTTCTTCCAATGTGTTCTTCCTCCTTAGCAAACCAGGTATGATATCGATGCATCTTTGACACCTTTCCTGATCGTACCAGCCAATAAATCGACAATTGCTACCATATATTAACACCATAACAATTAATAACGATCTACATCACAATGTGTTCAAATTCAGATTACTTACGGGTTCAGGGCATGCATAAAATCGATGACCAGGGTTCTTGCTAGTCCATGATGTTACGATCACGACCTCTTTTCCCACATTGGCAGAACACCATGATTAATCGCCCACAATCACATTGAGAAACCCTAAAATTTCAACAATTTATGCTGCACAATGGAAATTAAGGTTTCTAGGGGTTATAAAAGGGGGGAAATGAAGGGGTAGGGAAAAAGGCATAATTACCCTCGTGTGCTTATCACGTGCCCAGACTTAACAGAGTTTTTTTAACTGGGTTGGGTGCAAATATTTAAATGTGCAACAAAATACCTAGTAAAGGGCAAGACCTGTCAACATTCATTAAAAAGGACACTGCCTGATAAGTGGTATTAAGATAAAGGACAAAACTTGTAATATTCCTAGATTTAACGAAAATAAAGAAAATAGGAGATAAGGAAAAGGAGGGGTTTAGACGAATACATAGTGGTTAATTCCACTAAAAATGAGTTTTGTCTAAAAAGGGTATCATAGGAAGAGAACACGCCACATGTAATGATGTAAGTTGGTTTTATGGGCAAGAGTTATTTGCATCTGAAGGGGTATGGTCCTAAATCCTGACCATACGAGTCAATCTTAGGTCGCGCGCGAGACCATACCTAAGATAAATCAAATTGATAACTTCCCCGACCTTGCGCCGACTACACAGATGTGTTCCAAGTCGTGCGCAAGGTCAGGACCGAAACAAGATCAATTTCGACATTTAGCTCATTAGATAAAAGACCTGGCTTCCTTGACCTTGCGCCGACTGCACGGAATATACCCGAGTCGCGCGGAGGCAAGAAGCGCAGGTAAACATCGGACAAGTACAAAACGTACAAGTGGCAAAGCAGTGGGCCAATAAGCGTTCAACAGGCTGTATCCGATCGTGTTGCATGATGGACAATCGTACATGAGACAAAAGGTACACAAGGACGTATAGTGGCACCAATCAGTGTGCGCCGACCACTGCTCCATGATCTCCATTTAGTTGCTGATGATAAACCAGACAACAAGGACAATCGTCAGGACACATGGATCCATTCAGCATGCGTCGGCTACCCTCTCACCTTGAATCACTAACGGTCGTGGCAGAGGGAACAAAATAGTTATTACTTGTTGTCGTCCTCAGGCCCAAGGCCCATCAGCCCATCTCCTTCACAAACCACCTCGGTTATAAATAGGGAACTTCAACTCCAGGTTTAAGGATCGCTCTCTTGCTCTCTCACTTAATATACACACTATTATCCTCAAAACAGTTACTTATTTTCACGCCGGATGGTGGTTACAAGGAAAACCCCTATTCTTCTCCCTGTAACGAGCTTACGGTATGTTGATTGTTTTGCAGGATCATCATCGTTGTTTAGACGAGAACAGAAGAAGATTAACCTTATTTAGACAAGACACTAACCACAAGCTAATCACCAGATTAGTTTGGTGTTTCTTCAGCATCCATTTAAGCACACAAAACACAAAAGAGTATATAATATAAATTTGTTGTTTTACAAAAATACAAAAGAGTTATTATATAATATAAATGCGATGTTTTACTAAATACCTCGCATTTTTCACTATGATGGTAAAACAACAATTCTAATGGTACCATCACACTTATGATAGTAAAACATCATAGTTATAAATGGTAAATCAACACAATTTTTACTAAGGTAAAGCAACATAGTAATTAATGGTAAAGTAACACAATCTCACACAATAGTATATTTTTCTAAAATATGTCCTTTTTTAATAAACCATTATTATACTTATTAAAAATAACAAATCTCACCCATTTTAGTATTTTTTGTATATCGTATGTTTTTATGTGATTTTTATATAGTTTAAATTTGTTTTATATTTTATATCAATGTATTCCCAATATATTATTGTGGGCACATAATGAAATAAATCATGATTTAAATTCCAATATATTATTGTGGGCATATAGATTTTATTGTGGGCATATAGATTTTATTTTTATAAAACTGATCTATATAAAAAATTAGAAATTAATTTCTGTCTTAGTTTATAAACATCCTTCGCATTAATAGAAAAATTAACTTAGTTAATGGTTGGATGAAAATTTATAAAAATTATGTGACAAAGCTATTATTTTTTTCATATAAAAATTGCATGTATATATATTTTTTTATTATATATGTAACAAAATTAATTAAATAAAAGAAATTTAAAAGAGTTTGAGTAAATTACCAAAATTGTCCCTGTGGTTTTATATTTGCCAGTTTCATCCAAATATCCTCAATTTAACAGAAAAAATAAACTAAGTTAGTGGTTTGGATGAAAATGGCAAAACGTTACAAACGTTGGGGGCAATTTGGTACAAAAGTGTCATTTTGGACGAAAATGGCAAACGTGCCCAAACCTTAGGGACGATTTTGGCAATTAACTCTAAAATAAAATTAAAATGTTTAAATATTTAAAGCGGTGAACTTTCAGTCAATGTCAGTTTGGTTTGTTACAATACCGTCATGATACATGTAATCAGAAGAGCAGTCAAAAGAGATAAAACGAATAGCGATGTTGGTAACCGTTTGATAGACTTATAGCTATAATATCAAACTTGAATGTTAATATTTATGAGTAGGATGCGGTCTTGTAATTTGTAAATACAATAATAAGAATACGATAGAAATTTAATACAATAATATTAAACTAAAATTAAAGTACTAATTAAATAGTACTTGGACCATAATCTATAGAAATTTTCATTTCTAAGGCCATCTGTAGTCATAACGCCCCTTTGTGGGCGTTATGCGACACGTGGCGCGCCACGTCAGCGTGTGGGCGTTATGGGGCCTTATGCATTTAAGCCCGTAGTCATAACACCCCTACCTCATCATTACCCAATTAATTAATAAACCCTTAAATTATACATATATATGTATGTATATATCTCTGTGAGAGTGGAGGGAACACAAACCAAATCGATAGCGCCGCGATATTTTTCGCGCTCTGAATTTTTTTTTGGGCATAGCGCCCTTCGTCCCGGTGTGGCCGGCGCCATCTCGGCGCTATGTGGGTTGGTCGCGCCCCAGTACGCAAGGTCTAAGCGGGAAAAATTTGCTAGTTTAACATACTTGTACAACTCTCACCTTTTGAAGAGAACATCATACTTGTACTCTGTTCCTTTCGCTAGACAACTCAGTGTATCCATCATCGATTCATCGTCATCATCTTGAACAAATAACACTCACTTCTAATCCTCTAGATTCACTTAAAACCCCACCTTCCACAAATTCTAATCTCACACAGGTTATTACCAGATTTATTTTCTCTTCATCTTAGCCGTCGCCACTTTCCGGCAGACACAGCACCATGATCGCCACCACAGAACAACCACCTAGCACCGACTTCTTCCTACCACCGGTCTCTGTCCCAACTGCAAACGCTAAAATCAAAATTCCCGGTTGCATTCATCACCGCCAAGAAAACACACTACACTCATCGCCGCCGTGACCAACAACACGCCGTGTTGGAATCACTTGATCAGTTGGTTTTCTGTGATTCATTTGATGAAAGATTTATACAGTGATCCGAATTTAGTGGTGAGTGAATGAGTGACGAAATTTGGAAGGCATTGTGTGAATGAAATGCAGACATAAGCACCATATGCAATAAATGGCAGTACAAAGTATTAGATGGTGCATCAAAAGTTTGTACAAAATTGAACAGTAGTTTGGTGAGAGGGAGAAAAAATGATAATTAATATAGGGTAAATTGATTTTCATGTATTTTCTTTTTATCTCATCCTAATTTGAGTAAATTGTCAAAATTGTTCCCGAGGTTTGGGTGTGTTTGCTAGTTTCATTCAAAACAACTTTTTTGTACCATATTGACTCTTACTTTTGTGATTTTTTGCCATTTTCATCTAAATGTCTAACTTTTTTGCCAAAATCGTCCTTGAGATTTGGGATTTTTTGCCATTTTTATCAAAATATTTGACAGAAAATATAAAGCAAATTAGATATTTGGAAGAAAATGGCAAAACATCCCAAAAATAAAGGGCAATATTGTACAAAAAAGTTGTTTTGGATGAAACTGGCAAACACGCAAAAACCTCGTGGACGATTTTGGCAATTTACACTTCTTTTTATAAAGTTGATTATTCTTCTGATGGTTTAGCGTGGTCTGTAAAACTAGTTATTAAATTTTAAAACATAAATTGTTAGTTCATTTCCCCTATACAAAATTGGTCAATTTTGAATTGGGGAATTTTGACATTCGATTTTGATTTCAAAAAACCCTAAAACTTCATCATCGTCTTCTCCTCTTCATTTTCATCATTCAGCCAGTTGCTAATTTTCCGATCAGGTGCTTCACTGTCTCATATAATTTCCGTTTTCTTATTTATATAGGAATCATGCGATATGCCCCAAATTTCACCTTCTTGTTTAATAGAATCTGGTATTTCTTATCTTATTTGATTTCCGATTGTTGGAATCATCTAATTCTGTTTCGTTGAATCTAAGCTTCAATATGTAAGGCCTGTTCTTCAATTTTATTGTAGGTTTAACCTAATTTGTTTGATTTAAGGGGTGTTGAATCATTTTATATATTTTGTGTTTAGCTGCTAGGGTTTAATGAAAAGGGTTAAGAGGCCTGGAAACTAACATTGGTTGGGATAATTTTACATGCGAAATTGTCGTAACTATGAAGAAATCGGTGTTATATTATATTACTTTATCCCGTTTGCTTTTAATACATTTGGTTCCCTAGCCCTAGAGGCTGTGGAATTCCTGAACAGGGTCCAGTGGGTCGTGAATAGTAATCTTTCGACCCTTAAGAGTCGCTTCGTCTTTACTAGGATCGGTTTTGCAATTCAAAAGGGGGTTGCGGCGCAACTTGTTGCCCGTTTACCTGCCATTTGTTTGTAATTTGTTATTTTGCCATTTTAAGGTGAATTATATCATAGGATTAAAAAAAATGTCATCATCATCATCATCGTCATACTCAGTAAATCTCACCAATAGCAAAGCTAAGGTAGTGTCTGAGGAGGGTAAGATGTAGACAGCCTTACCTCTACCCTGTAGGAATAGAGAGGCTGCTTCTAGTGAGACCCTCGGCTCGAGGATTAAAAAAATGTAATGACATCAAATTTTATATAGTAAGATTCTTTTAATCTCTCTTATGTAGTTAATATCCCGATATATCGGTTATCGGTCCTCTGCCGAGATAGCGGTACAAAATATTGGTCAGAATATCGGTACCGATAATATCAACGATATTGTCCGATATTTGACCGATATAGGACCGATATTTGATCAATAAATCACCGATTTTCCCGATATCAGTACCATTCTTCTTATTTCTACCGTTCATTTTTCTTCTTATTGCTGCTATTAGTGTTTTAAGTCTTAATTGTTAGTTGTTACTGTTAAATGTTAGTGTTTAAAGTCTTAGTCAGTTCTTACTTGTTCCAGTTGTTAGTGTTAAATTGCTATATATATAAATTTAGCATGATATTAAAATTACCGATATCCCACCGCGATAACCGATATCTCAAATATCGGTCCTTGACCGATATCCGATATTTTACCACATTAACTACTTAGAATCTCTCTCATAAAAAAATAAGAAGGTTTTTTCTTGTGTTTAGTAATTGCTGATCTTCACTTTTCTATGGCATGTCCATTGTTTTTCACATTCCTTAATCTCTTTTTATTTGTATTAGACAATCGTATATCAGTTTATCTGGTTTTAGATTTTTTGGGTTTGTTATAAGGTGCATTTGCAGTAATTCTTTGTTTTAAAATCGCCTATCTTTGATCATGAGGAACATAGCTAATCTTCTGTATGACTGGACATCCTAATGGTAAAGATTACAAATGGTAAAGATTACGAGTTTGTGATTACGTAAAATGCAGATTGATTTCAGATATTACTATATTAGACTATCTCTCAGCTTTAGAGTTAAATGCCATTTTAGTCCCTGTGGTTTGGGCCATTTTGCCAGTTTAGTCCAAAAGTTTCATTTTTAACATGTGGGTCCAAAAAGGTTTCACAGTTGCCATTTTAGTCCACTGGGTTAACTTTATCCATTTTTTCTGTTAACGAGAAGGCCAATTCGGTCATTTTAAATGGCTGAATTGCCCTTTTAGTTAACAGAATTACATACAAAATGACCAAATTGGCCTTCTCGTTAACAGAAAAAATAGATGAAGTTAACCCAGTGGACTAAAATGGCAACTGTGAAACCTTTTTGGACCCACATGTTAAAAATGAAACCTTTGGACTAAACTGGCAAAATAGCCCAACCCACAGGGACTAAAATGGCATTTAACTCTCAGCTTTATGTTCCAATCTTTTATGTATTTTCTGTGAATATTAAACACTAGTATTAGTCTAAGGGTGTTATTGCATCTTGAATACATGTTAGTTTATCACATAGTTAATCAGTTTTGGTGATAATTTTACTTTCAGAACAACTAGGGATCGTAGATACAGAAATACTGTAGTTTGATTGATCTGCTTCAAGGATTTTCTGGGTGCTTAACATAATGGATCAAACAGAAAACAATGATGATTTCACCTTTTGTCAGGTAAGTTCTTTCCGATTAGTTGTGGAATAAATGTCGTTCACGAGTTCACGGTCTGGTTTAAGTGGTTTTGAAGATAATTATGGTTTGAGCCGCTAGCTACGGTTTAAAAAAACGGCAAACTAAACCAGCCGGACCGGGCTGGTTGGGTCGGCCGGACCAGCCAAAACGGTTTGGTTCCGTTGTGTGAGTGGTTTGATACCTTTTTATATGAATCGTTAGTTTGTATTAGTTTTTTTAATAAGATAAAAAATGGTTTATAAATAATATGCATATGCAAAACTGAATATACCAAAAAAATTAATTATAATAAAGGTAAGCAACTGGATCGGTTTATATGGCCAATTCTAAATTCCAAACCAGGAACCGAACCATATAACTTTCAAACTGGCTAAACCGGCTAAACCAGCTTATTTCTTGAGGGATGTATTCCTTATTGGTGTTCATAATTATATATGCACAGGTTGGTGACTCGGAACCGAAAGGTTTACCAGATGTCAGTAGTATGAGTATAAAAGATGAAAAAAATGGTGGTACTATTTGGGGTGACAAGTCAAGAAGTAACGTTGACTCAGAGAAGCAGGAAAAGGTCGGATCTTTGACTTTTAAGGTTATTGATGCATCCTCACAAAAACCGTCAACCAAAGTAGGCGGGTCAAATGTTGGAAGTTCAAAGGAAACAAAAAGTGCTGTGAAAAAGCCGGCAACTCGGGCTAAGGTTCCTTTTCAAATAGGGTATAGCCATATGGATTGGCTCAAGGTCACTCGCACACATCCTGATCTAGCAGGTACTGCATGCTTTCTATTTTGTACAAGGGTGTAAACGAGCCGAATGAAGCCCGAGCTTGGCTCTTTGGTAATTTTTCATGCTCGGACTCGGATCGGGCTCCGCTCAATTATTTTTGATTTTATATTAAATTGTTTTATGTATATGTGTGTACATATATAATTATTCATATATTTTTGTAATTATAATTCTATATACCAACAATTATAATCTTGAACAGCATTAAATCAATATAATAATATTTCTTGGTTCATGTGACTTTAGTTTGTAGTGATACCGTGGTATTGTTTTTTTTTCTTTAAATAATTTACATTTTTAACCCTGAGTTTTACCAGAGTTATCATACGACTCCTAAAGTGTAATAATTCTTTTTTTTTTTATAAACGACTTATATTTATACCATTTAACTTTAAAAGACTTATACGGAAGTTTAATAATAATCCTTTTTCTATAAACGATTTACATTTTGATACCCGAACTTTAGTATAGTTATCATATGGCCCTTGAAGTTAAATAAAGTTATTTTTTTCTTTTTTTAACAGATATTTGTTTATATGTCTTCTTCATAGGTTTAATTTTTGTACTGGTTATTTATTTAGCTTATTATAACTAAAGCTAACTTTTAGATCTAGACATGTTATTAATTATTTAATTGTGTTGTTTGCTTGCTTATTTTTACCGTCATTTAGATTAAAGTTTACATGGTCTAAATTAACCCTTCAATACACCAGGTAACAAATTTAATTATTGTTTTACTTACTGTATAATAGTTAAGGCTAATTTTTAACTCTAGAAATGTTTGTTTAACCATGTAATAAATTCATCAATGCTAGCACCCTCCTACGACCCCGCTGCGAAGCACGGGCTCCAATACTAGTTTTATACATACAATAAGAGTTGATGCCATTTACGTCCCTGTGGTTTGTCCACCTATGCCATTTCAGGCCAAATTTCAAAATTGTACCATTTTCCTCCCTGACATTCACGAAATGTGTCATTTTAGTCCAAAAAACTAACCCCAGTTAAAAAAACTCAGTTAGCTGTGGTTCTGGGGGCGAATTGACCAAGTTCTGGTGGGATTTCGACAACTTTGTTATGGCTTGCGGATTCCAAATCTTTGTAGATCGGGTGATTTCCAGGTAAGATCTAGAGAAAAAAGTGTGCTGGTGGCTGTGGTCGGAACTGGTGGTGGTTGGTGGTGGAGAGATTTTTAACTGAGCTAACTGAGTTTTTTCACAGGGGTTAGTTTTTGGACTGAAATGGCATGTTTCAAGAATGCCAGAGAGGAAAACGGTACAATTTTGAAATTTGGTCTGAAATGGCATAAGTGGACAAACCACAGGGACGTAAATGGCAGTTAACTCTATAATTAACTATATATTATTTAATAATTTTTATATAATTTTAGGCCTGCCAGCCTAGTCAAGCTCAGGATGTGAAGCTCATGCTCGGGCACATTTAGTAAATGAACTCTAATTTAGGCTCGAACTTGTTCAAGCTCAACTTGTTTCAAGCTTTTTGCAGTAGCGAGCGACTCAGCTTGTTTACACTCTTAATTGTGTGCTTAACTAATTTTTTTTCTTTGAGTAGTTGACTTTCCGTCACAAACATAACTCTCATTCTTGTAAAATTCTTTTTAGTTAGTGAAAAAAAAAAAAACTATTTCTAACTCTAGTGAAATTTTCTTATAGGATTGAAGGGACAATCAAACAAGAGACTTATACCGCTAAGTGAAGTCAAACTACACAATACAGAGGACTCGATGTGGACCGTTCTTAAAGGCCGTGTTTACAACATCACTCCATACATGAAATTTCATCCCGGAGGTAAGACAGTCAAAGTATCTCTTTTATCACATGCTAGTTGTGAATTACCATAAAGACAGCGTGATTATATAATTACACTTTCTTATTATCCATCTTTCAGGTGTTGATATGTTAATGAAGGCGGTTGGAAAAGATTGTACTGCTCTCTTCAGTATCCTTTTATCATATTTTAGATCATTAAACATATTAATTTGAATACTGTTTTGTAAGCCCCTATGTCATAGTACAAGTGGCAATTTTACACGGGTCAAATAAAAAAATTAGCAGAAATTTACAACCTTCTAAATCTTTTTAATCAAAATTGTAAATTATTATTGAATTTATAATAAACCTATTAGTTTCTAAAATATAAAATAAAATGGTCACTTTTTCTGGGTCAATCCAGCCTGTTCGTTTCAACCCATACTGACCCATTCAGCAATAGCATAAGCCGATTTTTGACCCGTTAAAGAATTTGCTTGACCCGCTCATCTTGTCAATGTTTCAGAGTGTACAACTAATTAAAACATTTGGCTGCCGATTGTATACAAGTTTGTTGAATCGCAGGTTGTATACTTTAAGGGGTCATTTACGGTAAACATTAATCGCGTGTGATAATCACCTTAACGCGTTGATTCAGATAAATACCATGCTTGGGTGAATGCTGAATTTATGCTGGAGAAGTGCCTTGTTGGGATTTTAGATGATAGCCGGAAATGATGTTTTGAATAATTTCTCACATACGATTTAGCATTGTGATAGTTAAACAATAATGTTGTGAGTTATAAGTTCATTGATTAAGTAAAATCTGTATACAGTATTAAAATTGACATGTGTATACATTTGTGTTGTTTTTTATTTTATTTGTTATTTAGACACATCTGGGGGTTATACATAATAGTTATTACTGATATGCATAATGTATTATTATCAACTCAAATTAGAGTTCAATAAACCAATAAAGTTACTAATAATAAAGTTTAAACATGTAGCAACGCTAACACACGAGTAGAGATGTATTGAAACTTTATTGCAAAAAATACACATATAAGTATTTCAGATTTACGATGAAATTTCTGAAGATTGAGCCACGACTTTTTATTATGTGCAAAGGAATCCTGTCTAATTTACTAATTCGTGTGAAGAGACTGAACGTTTGTATTTGAAAAATGTTTCGGGAGGAATCTCTGAAGTAGATGTCTGTTGATAAAGGAATCCTTGATCATAATTTCAGGTATGAATACTGATGAAACACTGGTTAAATCCGATGATTAACTAGCTGGGTCGTCTCTTCTGTGAGTTCAATCTTCTTTCTTACTCGCCAAAAGACTGAGTCATGCAAAACAACAACACCGTTAGCTCGTTAAGAGGGGAATGTGGGGGTTTCCCTCTTAACTGAGCTTCGGCGTGAGAATAAGTTCTGTTATAAGGAATAAGACAGTGTGTGTTAAGAGTGAGAGTGTGAGGAATCGAATGAATTAACCTGAATGATGAAGGGTTTTATTTATAGCTGGATGGTGAAAGAGGGAGGAGCAACCTTGCCAGCTGCTATAGGGCGCCAGCTGTCCGACCAAGGGGAATATCCTCTTGGTCTCCTCTGTTGTGGTCAGGGTAGTAGTACACGTGGCGCGCCTATATTCGTCCATGCTGGGAACCTCGTACTGCTGTTGTCGGCCTGCTCTTGGATTTGCTGCAAGCCTACATGGCGCCTGAAGACTGGTGACACGTGTTGTCCTTCTGGATTCGCTTGATGATGTAGGTGCCATGTTGGATGAAAAAGTGGTGTGGTCATTGTCATGTAGGCAAAGAATTGGGACCATACCTCTTCAAATACTATGCCCAATAAGTTATTTATAGATGATTATTACAATAACAATATTATCATAACAAATCAATAATCAGCTAAGCTTTAGAATAAAAATAACTTAGAAGGTGATATTGTACCAGACTTTTAGGTGACTTTTAATCTATTTGAACCCATCCTTTTTAATTGTGACAATACTTAGATTATTAAAAAGGCAATCCATTAGAAGTCGGAAAGTAATGTGAATTGAAGATCAAATAAATATATTTTGTGTACCTATTATATCTAACGACTTCAACTCTTCTTCAAGTCAATAACTTTTCAAAAAAAGCCCCACTCATACTTGTAAGAATTTACTTGGAAATACTTTCGAAATTCATATGTCGAATTACTTGGAAATAACTTTTCAAAAAAAGCCCCACTAATAGTCAGTGATGGATCCAAGATTTTTTTCCATTGGGGTTCATTTTTTATGTAAGGATTTTTCAGAACCAAACATTAAAACTTTTGGGTCGGTCATCGTAGTCGGTCTAGGAAATAATGTAGAACCATTTAGTGGACATGAAACCACTACATTATTAAGAACCATTTTTAAGCATCAAGTTATCAAATAGTGGTGATTAATAAGTTGCTTGGAACCAATAGCCTACACAACACAATTACTTCACATAACTTCAAAATTTTGTTTAAGTTTTTTTTATGAACGTCACTATATGTTGGATGTTTTATTTGGTAATCAAATGTGAAATAAAATCATTTGGAGAATTTATCATTTTAAAGAAGTAAATTAGAGGGTCAATGGGTGGTTGTGCTATTTTAAAACACTATTTAATTTTGATGGAGAAAAAAATTTGAACTGAACACAGGGGGATTTACCACTACACCATCTTTGTTTTTAATACTATGGGGTCCAACTAATTTATTTTATATGGTGCTTGAAAAATTTAACATACCGGTTCTACTATTTTTTAAAAAACATTGGGGTACCCCGACCCGCACCATATGATCCAACAATGCACAATGAAATTTTCTAATAATCGGGTTGTTTCTCTTTGGCATGCATTTTTAGCTTTGAAAAATTTAGGTGTGTGAGCGAACTGACAATTGACGTGAATTCATGTATACTGTGCATTTTATTACTAGAGTCTGATACACGAGCGAGAGTTGATACACACCTAACGGCTACTTTAGTGATACTTTTATTAAAACATGAAAAAAAAATACTTGAATTTTTTAAGGGTAAAGCACCTATGTTCTTTCACAACTTCAACTCTTCTTCAAGTCAATAACTTTATAAAAGGTAACCCCACTCACGCTCTTAAAAAATTCAAACAAAAAAGCTTTCGTAGAATGCAAAATTTATGGATTTTTAGAACATATATCACCTAATACTTGTATATGGTTCTAGAAAGGTTGTTAGAATGAGTACTTTTAGTTACGGGTGAGCAAATTAATCACCATAACTGATAACCGAACCACTAATAACCGATAACCAATATAACCAATGGTTATGGTTATGAAACTTTGTATAACCGCTCAATGGGTTATGGTTATGGTTATGAAGCTTTGGTTAACCGATATAACCGAAACCGAACCGAACCGAACTTGTGATGTTAACTTTATATAATGGATTTTTGTTTTACAAAACCATATAGAGGGTTTTTACTAAGATAAAAGTGTGTTAGTAACAAAATGATCTTGATATAGATGCCATTTATTTTGATATAGAACTAAGGTGTTATGGCCGTAATTGTTTTTGTTTGAGAATTACCTTATTAAAAAGAACCTTAAATGGGTAGTTTAACCAAAAATTTTAGTCTCCATTATCTTATAAAATAGGCTCAAGCTAAGTTCAAATCGTACACAACCCTGTTTATTTCAAACCTTGCTTGGTTACTTAACCGAAATTAACCAAAACCGAACCATAACCAACTTCATAACCGATTAACCGTAACCGAAGTTTGGTTATGGTTATGGTTATGGTTACCAAAACTCCATAACCGAACTAGCGGTTATGGTTATGGTTAATAGTAGAAACCGAATCAAACCGACCCATGCACACCCCTACTTTTAGTGATTATCTTATTAAAACATGGTGAAAAGTACTTAGAAACCTTCAAGGGTAAAATACATATCCCATTTAACAACTTCAATTCTTCTACAAGACACTAACTTTATAAGGGGAAACCCCCTCATGCTTTTAAAAGTTCACAACTTCACATAGAAATGCTTTAATACGAATATAGATCTTGCTATAAGTTCCAAAAGTTATGGATTTGCAAAACATATCTCTCTTAATAGTTCTTGAAAGGTTGAATACTAATGCGAAGCGCAAGCAAATAAAATAACTTCGATAAAAACTTAGGGTCTGTTTTGTATGGAGTAATGAAATGGACGAGTGAATGGAATGGACGAGGTAATGAAATGGACAATGGAATGAAATGAATCATTCCATTCCATTGTGATGTTTGGTTACTCATATGTGAATAGAACGAATCATTACTTTATACAATTTAATAAACCAAAAAGACGAGGTAACAAAGCACAATTTTATTAAAAACCACAAAAATATAATTGTCTCAATAATAATATTAATAATGGTAAAAAATTAATAATAAAAATTTTGATACATATTAATATTAGTATTAATATTATAAATATAAATACAAATACAAATACAAATACAATAATAATAATAATAATAATAATAATAATAATTATAATAAATATATTTCTTTCCATTCCTTGAAGGAATGAAAGAAAAACACCCCCTTACCAAGGAATGGAAATTGTTATATTTGGAAGGAGTTACATTTTTACATTCCTTTGGAATGCTCAATTCTATTACCACATGATAAACAAACATGTTTTTTTTTCATTCCATCAGAATGATCATTTCATTACAACTTCTATTCCTTCCTACCAAAAACTACCTTAATGTTAAAATCAATACAATATGTGCTTCTTATATAAAAAAGTTTTCTAAATTTCACAAGTTTGCCAAAATTTTGAAATTACAAATTGATTGACAACTGTTGAAATTAAGACCATAAATAAACACGTAGATTATGCTAATAAGATATTTACACGTTTTAAGCTATAAAAGGAAAATGCAAAAGTGTGTGAAATTTAGGAGAAAATCTTAATTAACAAAATCGGGTCTTTGATCAAGGAACTTGGGTCTGACAGCTGGGTCAAACCGTCAAGGGCATTTTCCACTTGACACAGCCTGTTGAGACCTTTTCATCGCCTGCTTGTGGGCCCCGTAACTTCAATCATAGCTCAAGTTGTGTTCGTTTAAAGTTTGGGGTCCTTTCTGACTTATTTTCCCTTATCTAACTGGTCCATGTAAGAATCTAACAGCTCTTGGATCTGGTCCTCCTCAAATATTGACAACTTCAATCATTTCATTTATGCTAAATTGTCTTTAACTCATCTTGAGAGATAAACTAAACCCATTGAGTGACTTGTTCCCACGGTGGGTCAACCAAACTAATGAAACAATGCACAATGATTTTTTTTCTTATAAATCCGTTGCACTCCTTAGCATACATTTTAGCCTCAAGAAATTGTAATGCGCAAACAACCGCTGATACGCGATAGCAAATTCGCGTATGTCATGCATTATACGTGATTAGAGTTTGAAATACGCCCGAAAGTTTATGCATAACTATTAAATTGCGTATCTCATGGCTATAGGCTTAATATTTCCCTAACTTAACTATGCATATAACACAAAAGTAAAAATGACTACTTTTGTGATTCTTCTTATATTAAAACATGAAAACAAATTCTTGAAATTTTCACGATTAAAGTACCTACTACATTTAATAAACTCAACTCTTCTTTAACGCAAAGAGAAAAATGGCTACTTTCGTGATTATTATATTAAAACATGAAAACAAAACCTAGAAATTTTCACGATTAAAGTCCCTACTACATTTAATAAACTCAACTCTTCTTTAACGCAAAGAGAAAAATGGCTACTTTCGTGATTCTTATATTAAATCATGAAAACAAATACCTAGAAATTTTTACGATTAAAGTCCCTACTACATTGAAGGTTAGATCGTCCTTTCGTTCTATAGGTTGGAGCGATTGATGTAATTTTGTAATTATGTAGTTCTGTTTTGTTGTTTGGTTCGTCCCGGTCTTCTGGTTCGGCTGGTTCGTAATGAAAGTCTCTTTTCAAAAAAAAAAAAAGTCCCTACTACATTTAATAAACTCAACTCTTCTTTAACGCAACGAGAAAAATGCGTACTTTCGTAATACTTATATTAAAACATGAAAACAAATACCTAGAAATTTTCACCATTAAAGTGCCTATCACATTTAATAAATTCAACTCTTCTTTTAAGTCAAGAACTACGAAGAAGCCCCACTCACGCTTTTAAAAGATTCTAGAGAAATGTTTTCGAAATATAGATCAATAGGAGTTATGAGATCTAACAACTTTAATTAACTTGATATATAAAAAAAAGTAAAAAAACCCACTCATGCTTTTGAAATTGCATTTTAGCTTCTAAGAAATTTTCTAATAAATCAGCTTCCTCTTTGTCATGCATTTCATGTGACTAGAGTGAGTCTTATACACAAGCAAGAGTTTATACACGTTTGTGGAGTTGCGTAGCTTATGGTTGGCTATATACGTGCTTTTTCTTTCACATGACTGTAGACGCATAACATAGATAGACTGAAAAATGGTTGTTTTCGTTATTCACTTGTTAAAACATGAAAAAGAAATACCTAAAATTTTCAACGGTAAAAAGGCTTTTAAGACCCGTTTGGGCATTCTACCCCTCACCGAACTTGTGAGTCCATTTGACGTTCCTACCCTTATGATCCGACCCAATTCCATGACCCCTTCTTGTTTTCTAGTCATGAGTATGAACCCCAAACAGGTTTGATGTAAATTGATGCATTTCTTATGGAGACTGATAACATAAATGGGTTAAGTTTAGTAATATTTCACAATATAATTGTTCACTTTTTAGCAGCATTCTTCATTTATGTGGGTTGGTTAATTGGTTTGAAGGAAAGTTGGTCTTTAAGGCCCATTGCTATAATCCATGAAGATCCCCAAATAGATAAATGGAACAGATTAGTTGGGCTAGTGAATTATTGTGTCTACTGGACCCCGGAACCAAGGGATTTTGATCCATATAAAACAGGGCTGGAGCCCAAAAACTTCTATATTGGGTTTATAACTCATTAAACCGGTTAATTTTAATAGCCAGATCGGTTAACCGATAAATTTGACTTTTTGACTTTAACAGGTTAATATTTTAACCGGTTATTACTTTAACCGGTTACTTTTTTAACTGGTCTGGTTAATTAATTTAACAAAACGCAGGAGATTTTTGGGGTTGAGTTTTGAAGGAGATTTTTAGACTATTGAGTTTTGAAATCGTAAATAATCAGTTTTGAGTGTTTGGGTAACAAAAATTAAAAAATTGATTATTTGCGTTTAGAAAGTTACAAAACACAGTTTTCCAAAAGCAGCTCCCCCCCCCCCCCCCCCCCACTGCAACAAAACGCAGTTTTCCAAAAATTGATTATTTGCGTTTAGAAAAGGATTTTCACTTGTTTATTTTTTAAAATATAAAATTGATTATTTTCGTTTAGAAAAGGATTTTCACTTGTTTATTTTTTAAAATATATATTTGCCAAACACTCAAATAGTTGATTATCTGATTATTGTGATATCAAGCAACATAATAAAATCCAAACGCTATCTTTCAACATCACATTTTGCTACAGTTAATTATCTGATTCTGATTATTCAAAACGCATAATCTATTTTCAAAACTCAACCGCAAACACCCTCTAGGCTCTAACCGGTTCAGTTAACTAACCGGTTATTTTTTGTTATTAATCGGTTTTTTGTTTTTTTTTTTAATTTTTCAGCTTTTTTTATTTCCGGTTAACTGGTCTACCAATTAAAAAAGCAGTTAATAGCCACGGTTAAAAATAACCATTAACGTCGGTTATTAACCTGTTACAATTTCAGTTAATAACCAATTACGATTAATTAACCGGTTATTTTGTGCACCTCTACTTGTATATAAGCTGATTTATAAAGTTGTATTATACCAAAATGCTACATACTTTTATCTACTGGTTTAAAGAAAAAAAAAACTTTAATGTCATAAGTTAACATTCACGGATTACTTTTTTAATTTTTTATTTGTATTACTAATACGAGTGTAAGATAATGTGTTTAACATTAAAATTTAAAATTTAGTAAAATATTCAAATCTTGAGCTACATCCCTTAATCTTTACTTGAACAATTTTAAACTTAAACAAAAACGTAGGCTATAAAATAGTAATCCTACACCAATAGGTAGTTTGGTATTCACAGGATCCTAAATTCTTATTCTTAATAAAGTTAATATACATATACATAATACAATACAATTAAATTAACAAACAAAAATTTTGAATCAAAATTTAAGGGCCAACTTTAATTCCAATAAACACAAATAAAGATTAATTTCCCAACAAAATTTTAAAAGTCAAAAACACTTTTAATGTATTGAATTCCATTAGTTTACTTCTAAACTGATCAAATTTATGCCATTTAAATAATTTTTATTATCACTTAATAAGATAAATAATTTAAACTGAAACGGCTTAATCCTCTTAATTTTTTCAAATTTTGTTTTGATTTTGAATTACATGATAATTAGTTATCAAGTACGAAATATCCTACAATCCCAAACGGCTACTCCATACCTAGCTCCTAACCTAACATCTATAAATTGATGCTTTACTCCATGCAAAAACCCTACAATTCTTTAGTGAAAAAAGAAATCAATTTGCAAATGGGTTTGATGAGGTTTTCCTTGTTGTGTTTCGTTACGTGTTTCGTTTTGTTTTCACTAAACTTTGACGCGTATGAAGCAAGAGAGTTTGTAGTCGGTGGAAAAGAGAACTCATGGCGTATCCCCACCTCTGCTGACACGTTAAACGTGTGGGCGCAACATGAACGGTTCAAGATCGGAGATTCGCTTGGTAAATGTCGATTTCTTTTTTCTTTTATAAACATGTCCATACATGACTATATGTTATAGTATACAATTTATGTTTTTTCAATTTTTGCTATTTAGTGTTTAAATACGATTCGAAGAATGATTCGGTGTTACGAGTGGAGGAAGGAGACTACAAGAAATGCATCAAAGCCAAGCCGATCGAAGAGTACCACGATGGTAACACGACGATTAATATTAACGAGTCAGGAGCATTCTTTTTCATTAGTGGTGCTGATGGACATTGTGAGAAGGGTGAGAAGGTTGAGATTAGGGTTTTGTCACACAAACATAGCTCACCACCACCATCTCAAGCTCCTAAATCATCCCCGGCCACCCTAACTCCGCCGGTTACTCCAGCCGAATCTCCAAAATCTGGTTCGGTCGGGTTGGATCTTTGGATCATTGATGTGTTCATTGTTGCTGTGGCTACTACCTTGGTTGGAATCTCTATGGTTTAAGGAGTTTATTCAAGTTTTTTTCTAGATATGTTTGAAGGGTTTTTTTTTTTTTTTTTGAACTTTGCATGAATTGTGGTTTGGTTGTTTGGAATTTTTTAATCTTAATATTATTATTTAATTTAGTTTAATTTCTTGTATTGATTTATTTTTATTATTATTTGAATATTAATAATCTCTTTATTTACTCATAATTTGCTTGAATGTTGATTGTTTGATTTGAATTGAAATACAATGTTTACTTCATAAATAAAATTGATAGAAAAATTACTTAAGAACGGAAGGCAAACGAGGCAAACGGACAATAAGCTGCGTCGAAACCTACTTTTGAAATTCTACCGAAATCCGGTTCGGTCGGGGTTGGATCTTTTGATTATTGATATGTTCATCGTTGTGGCTACTACCTTGGTTGGAATCTTTATTCAAGTTTTTCTTGTCTTCTGTTTTTTAGGAATATTGGTTTGATTTTTAGATATGTTTGAGGTTTTTATTTGAACTTTGCATGAATTGTGGTGGCTGTTTTGGAGACTTTTTGGAATATTTTTTTATCTTAATATTAGTATTTAATTGAATTTCTTGTTTTGATTTACATGAATGTTGATCGTTTGATTTGAATTGAAACGATGAAATTGTTTAAATCGATCACTATTTGGTATTTGTTTCGTAATAATATTTAAAATTATATTTGACCAGTCGGTTTAGAAGTTTTCAAAACAATTTAACAAACCGAAAAGAACTGAATCACAACTTTAAAACTTTTTACTTGGGTTTTTAGAACTGAACCCAAAGTTCAAATTAAGTTATTTGAAAACGATCATGTTTAAATATCTTTTTTGAACGTCCAACAAAGTTAGATACACCCATGGGCAAAAGACTATACCGACCTGTCACCAATTCTAGAGGAAACCCATCACCTGAAGATCCACTTCAGTAAAACCCCTTTGGGAATCTTGTTTAAATGTTACTTGATTATAACAAAGACCAACATAGTTTAAAAGGCTATGTCGGTGTCCCAATCCAACATAGCCAAGTGTCGTCTTGTGGTTGGCCACAAGAATTGTATGCCTTTAACCTTTAACTTTGTTAATTTACATATTTAGTCCTACTTTAGCTTTCCTAATATACATATTTAGTCTCTCAACTTAATAAATCTTATTCCCCATTAGTTCACTTTGCTTATATAAATGTTTAGTCCATCAACTTTAACTTTGATGATATACATGTTTAATCACTCTACTTTTACTTTTATCTAGTTAAGTATTTCGCCTTTTAGAGTTTTTTTTTCCTCACGAACATGATGAACCAAAGCCAATCCAACTGAACAATATTGTTTCCCTTGTCGGCATTATCAGAACCGATATTTTTTTGGTATTTCATTTGTTAGGGTGAGAGGGATGCTCCCCTCTAGGTGAGTGGTAAACTCTCACGGAGCCAATCAAATTTGTCCATGTCAACTTCCCTCTCAAACTCCTCTCATGCACTCAATCACAAGGGGTGCTCCCCTCTAGGTGAGTGGTAAACAATTTTTCTTTAAAAAAATGTGTGATTGGTGAGAATGAATGAGTCCCACATGCAAACTCCCTCTCTCTCCTCATCCTTCCTCGGTGACTACTCACCGAAATCCCAATCAAACACTATGTAAACTCAATCACCGAAGTTAGGGATGAGCTCGGTACTGAACCGGTACCGGAACCGAAAGCACCGGTATCGGAAATCCCCAAAAGTGGGTACCGGTACCGAATATACCCGGTACTGTACGGTTCGGTACCGGTATTTGAGGGTAAAAATCGGTAACTACCGGTACCGTACTGGTACCAAAAATGTCAAAAGTCGGTACAGAATCGGTACCGAAAATGTACCCGGTTCGGTAAATTCGGTACCTGTACCGGTTCGATACCGATACCGGGTACCATTTGCTCATCGCTAACCGAAGACACTCCCCGGTGCCGCGTTCACTACTAGTGTTTTTTTATACTTGCGCCTTACACCTAGTATAATAAACAATAAAATAGAAAATTTTGACGCATGAATCTAGAAAGTGCGAGTAATTAGTGACGGTTTAAAATAATAAAACAACGTTAAACACAAAAACCAAATCTGAAATCGAACTTACCAAAACTGGAAAATATTTTCCACATTTCTTCGCGTCTCTGTTCCTCTGCCCTAAATCGTCTCCTCTGATCATGGTGATGTTGTAATTTACTTCTACTGTAAGTTCGATTTCAACTGATCATTCTAATTTACTAATTATTCTGTTAATCGATTCTGATTAGTTTCGATTCGATGGTTTTTGGTTTCATCAGATTTGTTTTTTTTTTTTTTTTGTGAATTTAATTGACATGCAAGGTACCAGATTTATTAATTTTGATCAGCGGAATTTGAATGATTGTTTTGTTTAAATTTAATAGAATTAAACAACACAAAATGCTCTATAATGAAAGTGTTGATTAGAATTTTAGATCACAAGAATGTGATGACATTTGAGAAAAAAAAGATGGGAAATGAGGGGCATTTACTCTGTATTGCAGAGTAGAATTTGGATATCTTAGCGTTGGTTAATTTTTTATTTTTTTTTTAGTATGGTTAACTTCATTTTTTATATTGATTTACAGTTGGATTCATGTGTTAAGGTTTTGCAATATGTTCAAAATTGGATCAAAGTCCCGGTTTAGGAGGTAACTTTTTAACTTCATTTTTCTATTGTCTGCATGTTACCCTCCTCACCCTACCTTTGCTTTGCTATTGGTGGGATTTACTGAGTATGATGATGATGATGATCTTGTTTTCTAAACTGTTGCTTGTTATTTCATATATATGTATATTGAGAACTGCATTGAATAGTTATTGATATAGTGGGGTAGGCGGTTTTGTAGCCACCTTTTGTGTCACTCCTAAAAGATACTAGTATTATATGGTTCTCGTAGTTCTCAACGTATTATTAGTTATGAAATGAACACGCCTCATATGTGGGTTATGGAACTTCTTTGCAAAATCCTATTTAAGTAGATAACTGCGAGTAGGACTGCAGACGAACCGAACGAACACAAACAAGGCCTTTTTCGTGTTCGTTTGCTGAGGAAATAATGTGTTCACGAATGGTTCATGAACACTTACCGAACAGGATTCTCTGTTGGTGTTCGTTCATTAAGGATGAATGTGTTCACGAACACAAATAAAATTGGCGGAGGCGGCACAGGCACTTAAAGCCCTAATCGTGGAATGGAGGACGATAATACTTGTCGATGTGAATAATGAGAAGGAATTAAGGAAAGGGAAACGAGGTCTCCTATTCTATTTTAAGGGTAATATAATTAATAAGAATTAAAGAATATAAAAAGTTTTGATAAAATAAATAAATGTACAAACATATTTCATGAACAACATAAAATATAAATAAACGAATACATTACTGAATGTTCACAAACACAATTGAACGAACGATACCATTGTTCGTGTTCGTTCAAATTTCTTGTTCATGTTTGTTCATTTATTAAACGAACGAACATAAATGAACTTCCCGCCGAACGGTTCACGAACTGTTCACTAAAAGTTCAATTCGTTACAGCCCTAACTGCAAGAGCCGCATAAACACATATATTTTGCTTTATTTTGTTATATACTTATACATAAAGCAGTTATTTAGCCGCTTATTCTGTTTTCAACCCCCGTTAAGCACTATGTACAAGTGAATTAGCGATTTTCACAGTTTTCTACTTCAAATTGCTTTTGTATTGAACGTGCCCATATTAACTTAACTTAATGGCATTTTTACAGGTTAGATGATTTAGATTCTAGATCATCATCTCCCAGTTCCTCAGCCGCTATAACCAAACGCGGATTCGATGGACTAATTCATCCAACCGCAAATCCCGCTAAATCATTCAAAAAAGGGATTAAAAAAGGATCAGAAAGACTTAAATCAATTGGCAGAACCCTCGGATTCGGAGGGTCTTTCGCCATTTTCGCCGAAGATCTTAAAGTATCCGAGAAAAAAATATTCGACCCACAAGATAAATTCCTTCTTACATGGAACAAATTCTTCGTAGTTTCATGCATCTTTGCGGTATCTGTGGACCCGCTTTTCTTTTATCTTCCGGTTTTCGATCAATCTAATGCTTGCCTTGGTATAGACCAACATTTAGCCATTATAGCTACAACTTTGCGGACCATTGTTGATTTGTTTTATCTTATTCACATGGCGCTTCAGTTTAGAACCGCGTATATTGCACCGTCATCTCGGGTTTTTGGACGGGGTGAACTTGTGATAAATCCGGCACAGATTGCTAAAAGATATTTGCGGTGGTATTTTATCATCGATTTTCTTTCTGTCCTCCCGTTGCCACAGGTTAGTGTTTATTTTAACCGTTGGACCCCAAAATTAACATAACCCGAATCAACAAAGACATACGTAAATGGTTTAAATTGCCACATGGCTGGCATATAGGTTTACATCTAGGGCTGCAAACGAACTGAACATTCAACGAACAGTTTGTAAACCATTCGGCGGGAAGTTCGTTTTTGTGTTCGTTTGTTTAATAAATGAATGAACACAAACAAGAAATTCCCTTCGTTTAGTTAAATGAACGAACGTGAACAGAGGCCCGTTCATTCATTTATGTTCCTGAACGTTCAATAACGTGTTCGATTATGTTCGTCTGTGTTCGATAGTTCATTAGTGTTTTAGTTTTAGTATTTTATTTAAATACTTCAAAATTCCGACAAATAAAATACTTAATAAGTATCAGTGTATTGTATATTTTGTTCATGAACGCTTGTTTGTGTTCGTTTGTTTCCATTTATGTTCGTGAACATTTGTTTGTGTTCATGAACTTTTGTTTGTGTTCATTGCCTAAAATTAACAAACGAACACAGACACGTTCACGTTCACGTTCATTTCCTTAACGTACGAACACGAACATAAAATCTCGTTCGGTAAGTGTTCTTCCTTAACAAACGAACATGAACAAGGTCTTGTTCGTGTTAGTTCGGGTCATTTGCAGCCCTAGGTTTACATCATTTTATAACTTTGCAGATTGTTATCTGGAGGTTTCTGCATAGGTCCAGAGGTTCGGATGTACTGTCTACAAAACAAGCGTTATTTTTTATGGTGTTACTTCAATATATTCCAAGATTCGCAAGAATCGTGCCTTTGACTTCGGAACTGAAAAGGACTGCCGGCGTTATCGCGGAAACCGCGTGGGCTGGTGCTGCTTATTATCTGTTGCTGTACATGCTTGCCAGTCATGTAATCTACTGTTTTTATGCGGTTATTAGTGATGTTTCTATTACATTGATATTATTAAATTTTGAGTTAAATGCCATTTTCGTCCCTGAGGTTTGGCCAGTTTTGCGATTTTCGTCCAAATGTTTTTTTTTCTGCATCTGCATCCAAAAGGTTTGAAATCTTGCCATTTTCATATGGCTCGTTACCTCCATCCATTTTTCTCCGTTCAGTCAGGGGTATTTTCGTCTTTTTTGTTAACTTAAAGGGCAATTCGGTCTTTTTCACTTAATGTACAAGCATTTAGCATAATGTACAAGTATTCAAAATACCCTTAACAGAAAAAAAAAGATGGAAATACCTTATACCCCTGACTTAACGGAGAAAAATGGATGGAGTTAATGAGTCGGATGAAAATGGCAAGACAGGAAAAACAAACCTTTGGACAAAAGTCGCAAAACTGGCCAAACCTCAGGGACGAAGATGGCATTTTACTCAAATTTTTGTAGAGGTGGCAAAATGGGTCAAAAGGGAGATTTTTTTTGTATGTTTCGATTATTTGACCCGTTTCCTTTATAACTATTATTCTTAATTTACCCGTTCGAAATAAAACCCGAATCGACGCATTTATAAGTAAACTTTTCAAAGCTGACACCTTCAACTCGGTTAAACAAAACAAGTGAATTGTATGTACGTCTAAAACATCAGATTTTAGCATCAACACCTAAACAATAAGTCTCCATTTTTTTTTGCAGATAGTGGGGGCGTTTTGGTATTTACTATCCATAGAGCGTAATATAACATGTTGGCAAGGAGCTTGTGAAAAAAGTGGTCACAATACAAGTTTCTTGTATTGTGGAAATAACCACATGCCAGGTTATAATAGCTGGAGCAATATCAGTAGCTCGGTTTTGACCGAAAATTGCTCGCCAGATGGCGACAATCCACCGTTTGATTTCGGGATTTTCAAGCAGGCTTTGACATCTGGCATTGTTTCGTCAAAAAAGTTTGTTTTAAAGTACTGCTACTGCCTGTGGTGGGGCCTGCAGAATTTGAGGTACGTTCATGAACTGTTCTTGAACTTGTTCGGTGGGAAGTTCGTTTAATTAATAAATGTATGAACATTAACACACCTTTTTGTTCATTTAACTAAACGAACATGAACACACGTTTTGTTAATGACTGTCTGTTTATGTTCATTTATTTACATTTACAATTGTTTATGTTCTTTTCATTTAAATACATAAGTATTCATATGTATATAAATATTAAACATAAAAGGAACTTTTTAACCACTTATTTAAATATAACTAACTGGTAATTGGGCTTTCTAGTAATAAATATGGGGTTTCCAATAGAATTTATCATAATTAATCACTAATTTATATAATAATTACTTTATGTTCGTTTATGTTTAGTCCATGATAGGAGCTCGTGGAGACATAGGATTAAGGTTAAGGATTTCTAGGAAAGGGTACAATTGTGTTTTTAGGTGTAGTGTAGTGTATGGTCGTACATAAGTAACTATGTGTATAGGATGTTTTGTACAGTTGTGTTTCTAGGTGTAGTGTATGGTCGTAAATATGTAACTATGTGTATAGACTGTTTTGTGTTGTCATATTTGTTCTGTTCTACCATGCACTATTTCGCAACTCATACTACATTGGTAGCTTCATACACATACACACACACCCCATGCTCTATTTATTTCTTTCCCGAGTGTTTTGGAGCCGAGGGTCTCTCTGGAAGCAGCCTCTCTATCCCTAGGGGTAGAGGTAAGGTGTGCCTACATCCCACCCTCCCCAGACCCTACAAATAGCTTTGCTATTTGTGGGATTTTACTGGGTATGATTGATTGATTGATTGATGTTCGTTTATGTTTAGTCAATTATGTTCATTTAAGTTTGTTAAATTATGTTCATTTGTGTTGTTTATTGTTTGTTAAGTTATGTTCATTTAAGTTTGTTTGTTTATGTTCGTTTACGTTCGTGAACTGTTCGTTTAGGTTTTTAACTAACGAACATGCACATTTACTTAATAAACGAACATGAACAAAAAAATGTGTTCAATTATACGTTCCGTGTTCGATTAAAATTAAATGAATGAACACGAACATGTCTCTGTTCGTGTTCGTTCAGTTCATTTACAGGCCTACTTTTTACCATGGTATTGGTGGGGCCCATGAGTTTTCCTACGGGCTCTCACAGTTATAAAATGAAATAAAAAAGTGATTTCAGTGTTGTTTTAGTTCTTATAGAAAACAGAATAAACGATTCAACTGTTGCTACATTAACAACAAAACTTTCTATTAATCGTATAACAAGAATTTTTGTTATTTTTGTGACAGCACACTTGGGCAGGGGCTTGAAACCAGCACGTATCCCGGAGAATCTTTATTTTCAATCACACTCGCGATATCGGGGCTTATTCTATTTGCTTTGTTGATCGGTAACATGCAGGTTTGTATATGCTGATAACTGTTCATAACACTAAAAATAATGTGGGTCTCACAATATGTAACCTTTACTTGAGATGTCGGTTTGTTGTTTTAACGGTGCAACACTGCAACAGACGTACCTGCAATCTCTTACGATCCGGCTCGAAGAAATGAGAGTTAAGAAGCGTGACTCGGAACAATGGATGCACCACAGGTTACTTCCACAAGACCTTCGTGAGCGTGTGAGACGGTACGATCAGTACAAGTGGTTAGAAACCCGTGGAGTCGATGAAGAGAATTTGGTTCAAAGTTTACCCAAAGATCTTAGACGGGACATAAAACGCCATCTTTGTCTCTCTTTGGTCAAACGGGTAATTCGATGCCATTCATTCTTGCAAGAGTAAATTGCATTTTACATCCTTTAAGTCTGAATAAAATTGCAGACGTTGTCCTCTAACTAACGAAATTACACTGGATGTCCTTTACGTTACAATATCTCATCATGCGGTGTCCTTTTACCCTAACTACCCAGTTAGTTATTTATGTTAACTCTTAACATGTGTCACATGTGGGTATAATGGTCATTTTCACTTAAAATATATCTTCCTCTTGAAGTTTCACGGATAATTTTATATTTTTGTTTTAGTTATTAAGTGAAAATGACCATTCTGCCCTCATGTGAGTGGACTTGTTATGAGTTAACGGAAAAATCCGGGTTAGGGCAAAAGGACATTGCATGATGAGAAACTGTAACATAAAGGACATTCAGTGTAATTCGTTAGTTAAAGGACAACGGCGGCAATTTTGCTCAAACTTAAATGATGTAAAATGCACTTTACCCTAAATTGCAATCGTCGTCTTGTAAATAACAACAATGTTGTTCATTTGTAGGTTCCTCTGTTCGAAAACATGGATGAGAGATTGCTCGACGCCATTTGCGAGCGATTAAAGCCGTGTTTATACACCTGTCATTCGTATATCGTTCGCGAAGGAGATCCCGTTGACGAAATGCTCTTCATAATCCGCGGCCGTCTCGAGAGCGTAACCACCGATGGCGGCAGAAGCGGTTTTTACAACCGCGGTTTGCTTAAAGAAGGAGATTTCTGCGGAGAAGAGCTTCTAACGTGGGCCCTCGATCCTAAATCCGGTTCTAATCTTCCGTCTTCGACTAGAACCGTAAAAGCACTAAAAGAGGTGGAGGCGTTTGCGTTATCCGCTGATGAGCTAAAATTCGTTGCGGGCCAGTTCAGGCGGCTGCACAGCCGACAGGTGCAACACACCTTCAGATTCTACTCGCAGCAGTGGCGGACATGGGCGGCGTGTTTCATTCAGGCCGCTTGGCGGAGACACTGCAAGCGGAAAATGATCGAGCAGCGGCATAAGGAGGAGCTAGAGATGGAACTCGTTGGTGGTGATGGTGATGGAGGTTCTCGCAGCCTTGGTACTACCTTCTTGGTGTCGAAATTCGCGGCCAATGCTCTACGTGGGGTCCACCGGAACCGGAATGTGAAGACCGATAGAGAATTGGTTAATTTACCGAAACCACCGGAGCCGGATTTTACTGCTGATGCTGATTAGTTTTGGTTGTTGATACTTGTTCACATGTGAAAGGTGTTGGTATTTTTTTGCTGTAACTAATGGTGGTGGTATATACAGCATTACTGGTGTTGCACATTATTGAGATTAAAAAGGTCAGTTATTTTTTAGAAAAAATATATAGCAAAATATTACAATTACTCTAAGAGTAATTTGATTACTCAACTAGAGTAAATACATAATTACTCTACTAGACTAAATACACGATTTTTTTTACATTTTGCAACTAAACATAATGCTTAAGTATATGGAAAAAGAAAATTCAAAAAAAAAAAAAAAATTCTTCCTTCACTTTTTATTTTAAGACCGATTTGTATTTGATCTTTAAACTATAATTATATACATTTATAATTTAACTAAACGCTCTATCTTTCTTTCATACGCCTTTCTTCATTCTCGTTGTTACTCATACATCTTTCTTCATTCTCGTTGTTACTCATGTGCTTTCATATGATCATAAATAATAGTTAAAAATTCATATGATCATAATAGTTAAAAAGTACTTAATATTAACGCGATATGAATATAGAGTTCATACATTTATTCTTTGATCATATAAATCGTTTTACACAAGTTCATCCGGTTACTTGAAATTCTTGAAACTCTAGCGACAAAATGCAACAATAAACTAAACTAAGGACACCTTAGGTTAGATCAATCATGAGTAACTTGGATCTTTGCTTGAATTAAGGATTTGGAGAGACGAGAGTCTCGATGTATACTTCTTGATGGTACAAATGCGTCGAATGCCCAACAAAATAAGCATAGAAGTCTGTAGCGAAGTCTTCAAATCCTACATTCTTAATACACTTGCCGTCCTTACAAATCGCAAGCCAATTCCCATTCTTCTTAGTGTATATCTCCCTGAACGGTTTCCAATGTGGGATAGCGATTTCCGCCACTTTTATCCACCCATCACCATCCATCTTCCACATATCACACTCCAAATCCTTAAAGGTATCTCCACATGCCACACACAAGTGAATGCAGCCATTGAGAGCCGCTAAATTCACACGCAAATATGCACCACAAGGAATGAGTGGAAATTGTATTTCCTTAAACTTTTCACACTCCACATCAAAACACATAAGGCACCATAAACCTCTAGTACTCTTACTATGCAGCTTGAAATACACTTTGTCACCTACAAAAGTAGTCATCGACCACACGAAGTTCGATGTATTGTAGCTTTCGAAAGATGTATTAATCTTCCTCCATGAATCTAATCTCCGGGAATAAATAAAAGCACCCTCGGATACTACATGTAGAAGTTTGTAGTCGTTAGAAGAGTCGTTGTAGAAAGCCAAAGCGCCACAACTGATATCATTAAAGAAGGGAGTACGAATCTTCTTGTAGGCGCCGGTTAGTGGATTCCAAAAGGCTAACTCTCGAGTTTTCTCCAAGCAAACACATACTAATCCATCTAAGCTTGCTATAATCAAAACGTCGTGTTTGAACGGTATAGGACGGGTAGTGGTGATTGAATCATGGTTCAGGGGTTCATGATCAAGTGTTCGAAAAGTTGGGGAAAGCAAGTCAAGAAGTAGAAGTTTATAGTTGGTTTGGTAGCGAAGGTGCATCCGCGCAAAGTCAGGCGTCGATAAGGACTTCCATGCTTTACAAACGCACCGGAAACGACCTATCGACTTGGCTGGAAGTCTTGGTAGCACCTCAGACTGTAGGATTTCATATGGAAGCTGTGGATGAATTCTAGGCATGATCTAAGGATTTGCAATTGATCGCATATGTACTTAAAATCAATATAAAAGATTAACATCCTGATTCCTACGCAACCTGTGATTTTGATATAAATCATTAAATAATAATGACTATAGTTATAGTTTATCATTATACTATCTTTGTTTTATCGTATTGAAAAAAGCAAATATCATAAAAAAAAAAAACTAACATAACGACTATAGTTATAGTTTATCATTGTAGGGGAAGGTTCAAATGAAAACCACTGGTTATTGTGAAAACTCGAAAACTAATTAAAAAAGCCAAAAAAACATACCAAATTTTTTTTTTTTTTTTGCAAACCAATTTTCGCAGGTTTTCTTATATATAAAAAAAATTTCAAAAAAAAAAAAAAAAAATTTGTGTAGTGCACCACACGTGTATTATTACACATGTGCACTACACAAATTTTTTTTTATATATAAAAACCAGCGATTTTTATAAAAAAAATTGAAAAAAAAAAATTTGTGTGTTTTTTAGGTTTTTTTTAGTTAGTTTTCGAGTTTTCACAATAAAAGTGGTTTTCATTTGAACCATCCCCTATCATTGTATTATTGTATTGAAAACAGCAAATATCATAAAAAAAAACTAATATGCTTTCTTATTTTTCTCGTATCATAAAATAATGACTATAGTTATAGTTTATCGTTATGCTATCTTTGTTTTATGTATTGAAAAGGGCAAATATCATAAAAAAACTAATATACTTTCTTATTTTTCTCACAAAAATCCTTCAACAATTTTTTGCACATAAAAACGTACATACTTATGGTTTTGTCTCACAAAAGTCCCCCAACAATTGTTTTAAACGTTAAAGTCCCTTCGCATGTTAAATTTGAACAAAATTATGATATAAACTTTTTTAAATCTTGCTAAATGAAGTTATGTTTCAATCTAAGATATGTATGAAAATTCATAGGCCATTGCTACAAAATCAATTATAATAAATCGTATTAAATGTGTAATCACGTAATGATTTATATTTAAATGTGTAATCACGTATTCTATAATTAAAAACTATGAAACAATAGCAATAGCCTACTTGAGTTAAAGAGAATGAAATGTTCGCTAATACGATGTAGTTGTTTTTAAAAATATTATTATATAAAAAATTATATCCGTTTAAAAATCATGGTAAAAGTTTTTTACACGTTGTACAATTTAAGTGTCTTATACAATAACCATTCTCTATATATTAAATTAAATTTGTTTTAGAAAGATGTGTGTACAAATTAAATAAAAAATAAATAAAGATATAGATTATTAGTGTGCGGAATAAATGAGATTCAGTTAAATACAAAAATCGTCCTTTATGTATGTCACTTATTGCAAACTGTGTTTTTTCTCTTCAATAATTACAGAAAACGTACACAATGTTTGCAAACCCTTGCAAGTTATGTCCTTTAGCACTAACTCAGTTAATTTTTTGTGGTTAAATCTGACCAAATGGACCCCACATAAGGGTAGTTTTGTGGTTAAATCTGACCAAAATACCCTCATGTGGGGTCCATTTTGTCAGATTTAACCACAAAAAAATAACTGAGTTAGGGCTAAAGGACATAACTTGCAAGGGTTTGCAAACATCGAGTACGTTTTCTGTAATTATTGAAGAGAAAAAACACAGTTTGCAATAAGTGACATACATAAAGGACAATTTTTGTAACTTACTCTAAATTAAAAGTATTCAAATTTTGATACGATGAAACTCTATATTTATAACTATCGAAAATTAACCTATACACCAATTATCACATAACGCAATTATATAAATATTATCTATACATATAATAAAAGAAACCATTATGGGACACTTGTCATTCATAGAGGGCATCAATAGATTCAATAGAAGATTATACTTTGATTTGAAATTATAAAAAAAATATTAAATATAGAAGATTCAATAGATAAATTTAAGTTTCGAACTAATTCATAACTAAGTAAAGATTTAAATTAGATGATGTCAATTATCTTTTCCCACAAAAATAAATTAATATGCTTTCTATGATAGAGGTTCTGAATTAAGAATGGAATAGTGGATAATTTGATTAGGATGGCAGCGATAGTTGGATAGCAAAATGATTATTTTGGTTAGCAGAATGATTATTTATTTTTTTTATTATAACTACTAAAGTGGAGAGATTGTTTTATCCATATGAGTTATTTAATACCTATTAAACCATATATAACAAATAATCCAGAAGGAAGTTTATTTTTTTTATATATTGTTTCAATGAAATCTATTAAACTATATATAACAAATAATTCAGAAGGAAGTTTATTTTTTTTATATTGTTTTAATTAAAGGGTATGTAACAAATAATCTCATGGAAGTTAAGTTGCTATTTGTAATAATATATACACTGAGAAAGATTATTGTACAAAAGATTGGTAATAATATATACACTGAGAAAGATTATTGTACAAAAGATTGGAAATGTAAGAAGGGAGTTTTGGTTATTGATTTGCAAGATCAATGATTGGGATTTGATAGTCCTTAAATTTAGAATTTACATAATAGAAAAAGTGGAAAAATATAAAAATCTAATATTTGTGAGTCATAAACTCATTTCCTCATTATTTTCAAACAGCTATAACTTTTTTATATGATAATATTTTTTTAAAAACAGTGCACCGTATTAATAAATATTTCATTCTCTTTAATTTTAGTAGGCTATTGCTATAGTTTTCTTAAAATAAAAAAATATTTTACAAGCTATAAAGATATAACTTTTTTTTATTATTTGACATATAAAATTAGATTTATTCAATCAATGCAATACATGAGATTTTTTTTTAAATACAACTAAATTCATTATCAAGTATACAAAATTACATTTATTCAACCCGTGTAACATACAAGGTTTTTAAAAATAGAACTTTTTTTATTATTTGGTATATAAAATTATATGTATTCAACCCGTACAATACAGGAGTTCTTAAATACATATATTTTTTATTATTTAATATATAAAATTACATTTATTCAACTAATGTAATAAAAAAGGTTTTAAAGTTTTTTTTTTATTATTTAGTATATAAAAGTATATTTATTCAACCCGTGTAATACACGGGGTTCTAACCTAGTATTATATATTATATATAAATATTATATTATATATTATTCTTATACATATTAGAGTAAAATGCACGCATAGTCCCTGTGGTTTGGTGAAATTTCACCTTTAGTTCCCAACTTTTGGAAATTACACCCGTGCTCCCCGTGGTTTGTCAAGTTGTTACTCGGATGGTCCCTAGAGTGGATGACCGTTAGTTTTTGCCGTTAATTCCATCTAAAATTACTAAAATGCCCTTACTCAAGAAAGTCAATAATTTTTTTATTTATTTTTTAGACCCACCCACCGCCTACTTATCTTCAACATCCATCCTCAACCACCTACTTCATCGTCAACCTCCACCCACCTCCATTAACACCCTCCACCACCGAAACCTCTAATCATCTCCTCCCCCTTTACTTTTATCTCCGGCCAAAAACCACCGTCGAATGAGGTGAACCCAATTTACTTTACCCTCCACCATCGACACCGCCACCGCCACCATCGCACCACCAAAAACCACCACCAATCCGTTAATTTGAAAAAAAAAAGTGGTCTTTTATGAGGTGAACCAAATGGGTCAAGTTCAAAATCGTTAATTTTAATATGATGTTGATGAGTAATGTTATTATTAGCATTATTATAATGAGAAATTGAGTGAAAAACAGGGGATTTATGAGGGAAATTAGTATTGATTGAAGATGAAATGATGGGAATAGGGTTGAAATCGGAAGAAATACCGGTGCTATCTGTTCCGATTTGAGCTTCTGATTTCTTCTGATGCATTACATAAGTGAATTATTGAACAGAGTCCCCTATTTTTGGAGTGAATTTGAAGTGATTTTTTTTCAAGAATGATAGGGTTTTCAGTGGATTTGAAGTATGAGTGAAAGATTTTGTTGATGAATTTTTAAGATTGAAATTGAAATGAAATTTTGTTGCAATTTTTTTGTATTTGGTTTGTGGAGAGATCGATTTTGAAACTAGGGGCGGCCGGCCTACTTGAGATTTCATTACGGAAATGCCACTGTCTTAAATGAAATAAGAAAGTATCCACTGAAGAGGGTGCTTCCATCGACACTCCAGGCTAGACCTATGCAGTAGATTACCTAGAACAAATAATCATCCATACACCAAAACCAACTTCAGATTCAAAATCGACAGTGGTTTTTGGTGGTTCACCTCATTCGACGGTTTTTTTTGGCCGGGGATAAAAGTAAAAGGGGAGGAGATGATTAGAGGTGTCGGTGGTGAAGGGTGTTGATGGAGGTGGGTGGAGGTTGAAGATGAAGTAGGTGGTTGAGGGTGGAGGTTGGAGATAAGTAGGTGGGTGAGTCCCACAAATAAATAAAAAGATTATTTTTTTTCTTGAGTAAGGGCATTTGAGTAATTTTACATGGATTTAACGGCGAAAACTAACGGCCATCCACTCTAGGGACTATCCGAGTAACAACTTGACAAACCATGGGAAGCATGAGTGTAATTTCCAAAAGTTGGGGACTAAAGGTGAAATTTCACCAAACCACAGGGACTATGCGTGCATTTTACTCTACATATTAAAAGCAACTGATGATAAACAGTATTCACATATTTTTATAATATTGTTTTTTTTCCAATTATTTTACTACCTAATAGATTTTTAACATTGTTTTTCAGTTTTAATTATTTTATTACTTAATTATTTTAGTATGTTCTTTCGACGTTCTGATTTTATTTATTTTTTGATATAAAGTTTTTTTTTTTTTTTTTTTTCTAAAACCGAGTTTTTTGTGAGCGGTAATGTACAAGTAATCGTCAGCACAATCGTACATATTAATTTTTTTTTATATATTGATGTTGTTACCCTTTTCGTCATTCCAATAATATAGTGTAATCGGATTCAGAATTAACGGGGCGTGCTTATTTTATCTTCGTTTCACTAAACGTTTTGTTCAAAATCGAAATATTTTTTTTTGTTCTTTAGTGTGATCAACCGAACTGGTACCCTGACGAAAACTTATACCTTTTTTTCCTTACAATGAACTGAATCAATATTGTGCGAACAACTTCGGTAGCAATATATAGTATCTATTTAATATCGTAAACTATAGTGGGTATTGGTATCATACCAATACCGTGACGAACCAAACGTATATCGTCCCAACAATATTGGTGTTGCGTCAATTTTAGGCGAACAACATTGGTAACGGTACCAACATAATCATTATTGGTATTCGTTTAAAATCATTACTAATATTTGTTTTTTTTTGTTTTCGTCAACATAAAATATGTATCGTTGTCGTTTTGCGCATATCATGACTTTATTTTTGAGTTTTGTCTTTCGGTTGCTATATCGAGTATCGATACCGTAGAATACCGTAATAAATTGTACCGGATTCACGCCGCAACACGCAGTGAAATTCTACTAGTAAATATTGTTAACGAATGACGATTAATAGTAACTTTATTTTATAATAATATATAGTTTTTTATTATTTTATTATTTAATATATTATAATAATTTATTATTATATTTACTTTTAATAACATATTTTTCTTTTTTTAAACATATATTTTCTTTACCTTTTTTTAATAATTGTTTTTTTTTCTTTTTTTGAAAATATATTAATTTATCAAATAATTTGATACTTCTTTAATAATTTACGTTTATAAAACTTTGTTCTAAAAACTTAAGTACGTAGTTGTGCTTAATTTCTTTCCATGACATCTGTTATAAGTTTTGTTAAAAGCGAGGTTGTATTCAAAATAAAGTATTTATTTGGTATTATAAAACGGTACGATGATAAACTAAATCGTTCTAATGGTTTGACTTTCTAAACAACATGCTTTATTTTCAAATAACGTTTGTTTTACATTATCATTTGCTCGGTTTCGCCGCAACGCGTGATATAGAAAAACCAGTTTAAATAATAACATCTGAATAGTTGGATAATTCCAAAAGATCACGATATTTATGAACTTCCTCATTATATGTGTACACACATTTAGGGCTGTAAACGAACCGAACGTTCAGCGAACAGTTCGTGAACCGTTCGGCGGGAAGTTCGTTTATGTTCGTTCGTTTAATAAACGAACGAACATGAACAAGAAATTCCGTTCGATTAGTTAAATGAACGAACATGAACAAAGGTCTCGTTCGTTCAATTGTGTTCGTGAACGTTCGGTAAGGTGTTCGTGAACATTCGTTCATTTGCGTTCGTTTATGTTCGTATGTTCGTGTTTTAATGAAAGATTTTTATACTTTCATATATTTTATCTATACCTTTTATACTATTAAACTTTTATTTATATCATTACCCTAACAATTAAACTAGGAAACCCTCTTTCACCTTGTTTATGCATAATTTTCCTTTCTTTTCTCATTATTTACATCGACGAATATGATCTACCTCCGTTCCACAATAAGGGATTCAAGTTCTAGTGCCACTCTCTGGGCCATCCACCTTTATCCGTCATCGCGTTCGCCAAATTTATTTGTGTTCGTGAACACGCTCATTTCCTTAATGAACGAACACGAACATAAAATCTCGTTCGGTAAGTGTTCGTGAACCGTTCGTGAACACATTTATTTCCTTAACGAACGAACACGAACAAGGCCTCGTTCGTGTTCGTTCGGTTCGTTTACAGCCCTACACACATTGGTGCCATTCAATTGCAAATCCTTAGATCATGCCTAGAATTCTTCCACAGCTTCCATATGAAGTAATACAGTCAGAGGTGCTACCAAGACTTCCTGCCAAGTAGATAGGTGCGTTTGTAAAGCATGGAATTCCTTCTCATCTACGCTAGACTTTGAGCAGATGCACATCCGCTATCAAACCCAACCATAAACTTCTTCGTCTTGACCCAACTACCCAAACTTTTCGTACGCTTGATTGTGAACCCGTGAACCATGATTCAATCACCACTACCCGTCATATACCGTTCAAGGACTATAATTTCAGCAAGCTTGGATGGATTGGTATGTGTAAGCTTGGAGGAGATTCAAGAACTAGCTTTTTGGATGGATTAATCCAAATAGTTTCAAGCATTGCCATTTTAGTCTACTGTGTTAACTCCGTCCATTTTTTTATGTTAGCTAGAAGGGTAATTCGATCACTTCATATGGTCTAATTGCCCTTCTATTTAACATAATTACATATAAAATGACCGAAATGCCTTTCTAGTTAACAAAATAAAGGGATTAAGTTAACACAGTGGACTAAAATGACAATGTTTGAAACTATTTGGACTAAAATGACAACGTTTCAAACCTTTGAATTAAACTGGCAAAATGATCAAAACCACAAATTTAACTAAACCTACAAGTAGGGCTGCAAACGAGCCGAGCTACTCGAGCTCGACTCGAAAAAAGTTCGAACGAGTTGAGCTTAAAAACAAGCTTATTTAGCAAACGAACCCGAGCTCAAGCTTCGCTTATCGAGCTCGAGCCGGCTCGCGAGCCTAAACGAACTTTCTGTTTATATAATTTTTATTAATATATTTATATAATAATAATTAGCATTTATATAAATATAAAAAATAACTTAATTATATGTATAACAATAATTATAATTAATATAAATTAATTAATAAATACTAAACGAGTCGAACCTGAGCCAAACTCGAGCTTGAAAAATTACCTTCGAGCCGAACTCGAGCTCGAGTTTTCATATGTTAAACGAGCTTGAGCTCAAACCTTGTCAAGCTCAGAGTCGACTCGTTTACACCCTACCTACAACTTTAATAGAACATAAAGGACGTTTTTGTGCTTTTTACTCGTATGAACTTGGACGGTAGAAACTATAAAAGTGACAAATGAACAAACGGTTGATGTTAATTTCATCATCTCCACTCTCCACTCATCATCATCTTCTTGACCCCCAATTAGGTGCAGGTTTCTGCCATTAAAACCACACACACTATAGAGACAGAAACAGATATATATATATATATATATATATATATATATAGAGAGAGAGAGAGAGAGAGAGAGAGAGTAAATAGAAACACTTATAAGAGAATTTGAGAGATTCAAACACAGATCTGAAACCAGATCTGAACTCTCCATATGGCTAATCGATTTCACCTAGGGTTTCAATTATCGATCTGTGTGTTTCTTCACTTATTCATCCATGGATACTCGTTCTACCTCCCTGGTGTCGCTCCACAGGATTTCTTCAAGGTATTTTATCAGAATGTGATTGTTTTGTTTCCACATTTGATTATGTTGTTAGTTAGGGTTTTGTTTTCGATAGATCGGTTATGTTACGTGTTGTTTTGTGTGATTTGAATGTAAGTGTGGGGGAATCTGATGTGTTGTTCATGAAGATATGCTGTTTATTGATCTATATATATTATTGTGAGCGTGTAATACCGAGAAAAAACGATGAAATAAGTGTTTGCGAGTAAGATGGAGATAGATATAGAGATGGAGAGTCGAATGTGAGGTGCTTTAATGTATGTTCTGGCCAAAAATCGTGTGAACAGGTCTGAAACAGTAATATCAGCCCTAAACAAACCTGAATTCAACCTAAAACAGCCTAAACTAGCCCTAAACAAGCCTAAAAGGCTAAAACATTTCTAAACCCTTTAAAAAGTTATACTATGCGTCTCGCTTATAAAAGACTTCGTTTTTAAGCGCCTTTCACTGAGGCCCAAGGCTCACCCTTTGCGCCTTGAGTGCATCTTGCGTCTTTGACAACTATGGTGTAGTGTATTTATGTAAGCACACATTTATCTGTTACTATTACTGTAAAATAACAAAAAATTCAAAATTGAGCAGAGAACACATTATTTGCTATTTCCAAACTCAATAAGTGAGCATGTATATCCTTTTGTTATTTTCGACTTTTTGGAACATCAATTTGGTTTATATAAAAAGCATACCTTTGACTTTAATTAAAAAAATGTATATTTGAAGTTGATTAAACTTCTCATGTTATGTATGATTGTTTTCTCAAATTAACACATCTTTGTTGAATAGTGAACCGACTATACTAGTGCACCATAAAATTCAGGCTCTACAGTGTAGCTGTTATATCAATAAAATGGGCTCTAAAATCTAAATCATAGTCAACGTCAAACGATGTTTGCATGTCACTAGAGTATTGCGTACCATTTTTCTTGTACATTTTGATGTATATAAGAAGTTGATAAACCCTGCATACCATGTATGATATTTTTTATATATCAAACTAACACATCTTTACTGAATAACAAACTGAAACAACTGCACGGGTGTGACAATAAGTATCAAACACCATAGTGTAAGTGTGTAACCTTTGTAATGGTAAAATGGGCTATAAATCGTAGCCAATTATCAAATAATGTTTGCATGTCACTAGGGTTGCGTCTGCGTGTCACATTTCTTGTACATTTTGCTGTATATGATGGTACATAAACTATGTTGTAACTTGTAAGGTGTCTAAACATAACGACTTTATGCCGTAGGGAGATAAGCTGAGGGTAAAAGTAAACAAACTGGCTTCCACAAAAACCCAGCTCCCGTATTCGTACTACTCCATTCCTTATTGTCGGCCCGATAAAATCGTCGACAGTGCTGAAAATCTCGGTGAAGTTCTTCGTGGTGATCGTATCGAAAACTCTCCCTTTGAGGTAAATAAATTAACGAATCTATTATGACAGCTATATTTCATGCTATGTTGTACTATCTTCTAATGAAATTTGCATTGCAGTTTCAAATGCTAGTGCCACAAATGTGCAATGTTGTATGTCGCTTGGTATTGGATGAGAAAACAGCCAAAGAATTTAAGGAGAAGATAGATGATGAGTATAGAGTTAACATGTAAGCCACTTCACAGTTCACACCCGGAGTTTGATTTTGTAGATATCAAATATTAGTTTCTTAAATGATCAGAATTAACCATGACTATTGATCTAACAGCCTTAGACAACACATCCAAAAAATAGGGGTGAGCAGAAACCGAAAAAACCGATTTAACTGAACCAAAAAAAAACAAACCGCACAAAAAACCAAACCGAAATTAACGGTTCGGTTACGATTTGCATTTTATAAAAACCGAAAAAAACCAAACCGAACCGAGTAACCTAAAAATATTTTTTTAATGGTTGTTATATATTGATTTAGGAATTATTAATTTTATTCTTGAATATTAACTATTTATGATTTAACATGTTTTTTATCTTTGAAATGATTTATCCATTGCCTACTAGTAATAACAAAATCTAACATAAAAGTTAAATAATTTTTTCAAAGTATTTTATAAGAAAATGTCTTAATAAAAACGTTGGAGAAACATAAAAATAGATTAGTAGGTTAGGTTTATGTAAGCAATATTAACTAAAAAAGCTTAATATAATAACTTAAATGTAATCATCTAAGTAAGATTCTTAAATCTTGGATTATACCTTTTATTTTTTGAATCCTACGTAATTTTGTTCCAAAACTGAACCATTGCTATAACAGAAAAAACCGAAAGGTTTTCGAAACCGAACCGTGCACTCCCCTACCAAAAACTATCTCATGCATCATGTATTCATGTGCCATTATAACTGATTAACTAATCATGACCATTTCGCGTCACATATTCAGTTTCAAATCGCAGCCCAAACGCCCCCACAGCGTGGCATTGCTTGTTATTTAATTTATTAATTTTTTCATGGTTTTATAACAGGATATTGGACAATCTACCTTTGGTTGTTCCCATGACAAGGATGGAAAAGGATGCGCCTGTTATATATCAGCACGGATATTTTGTTGGTCGTAAAGTACAATATGCAGGAGTAAGCAACAAAACAACCCTCAGTAACTAGACCAGATTAACTTTGTTTCATCAGCTTTTTTAGTGTTATTATATATATTTTTTTAATTTTAGTTTAACTTATGAATATCTGCAGACAAAGGAAGAAAAATATTTTATCAACAATCATTTGTCATTCACGGTCAAGTTTCACAGGGACACTCAAACCGACTCTGCAAGAATTGTAGGATTCGAAGTTAGTGCTTTCAGGTAACTGTGCTATAATAGTTGAGCCAGTTTCATATATAGGTGAAGGTTTTGACCCGTTTAGTTTTAATGGGTCTATACGGGTTGACCACCAGCATGTATTTCTAATGCGTAGAAACTTCCAACCATTGTACTAAAAGATTTACATTAAATAATTTGATTTTGTAATTATCTAAGCAGTTAATGCGGTAAAAAATCGGACATCAGTCAAGGGCCGATATTTGAGATATAGGTTATCGCGGTGGGATATCGGTAATTTTAATAGGAATAATGGATTTTAATAATCCAAACTATTAGCCGTTGGCCAGCAACGGTCCAACTTCAAAGTTAACCAGTGGTGGTCCCACTTTTTCACATATTGTAAACTAATGGACCTTTACTAACAGAACCTTAATTTCTTTTTGTCCCCTTATCCTTTTCGGTTTAGTAAAGGTCCATTGGTTTACAATATATGAAAAGGTGGGACCACCACTGGGTATTTTTTAAGTTGGGATCGTTGCCGGCCAACGGCTAATAGTTAGGATTATTAAAATCCATTATTCCATTTTAACATCATGCAGAATTTATATATATAGCAATTTGACACTAACAATTCAGTATACTCTCCTACCATTAACATTTTGCAACTTGCAAAACACTAACAATTGTAGCAAGTAGGAACTCATTAAGACTTAAAACATTAACAATTACCAATTAAGACTTAAAACACTAATAGCCGCAATAAGAAGAAACACAAATGGTAGAGCTAAGAATAAATGTACTGATATCGAGAAAATCGGTGATACATCGGTCAATATCGCTGATAATATCGGTACCGATATTTTACATGGGGACCCATAACCGGTATATCACCCATATTAACTGCATATCATCTATAGGTGAAGATTTTGACCCATCTACTTTTGAATGGGTCTATTCGTGTTGACCAAGATGTATTCTTAATGCATAGAAAGTAAAAACTCCTAACCATTGTACTAAAAGTTTTACATTAAGAAATAATTTGATTTTGTAATTATATTTGACTCACTAATTGTTCATAAAAATGTAAATTTGGTTGGATACAGTGTTAATCATCAATATGATGGCAAGTGGACCGACAAGACCCGTTTAACGACCTGTGATGCTCATGCAAAACGGATGGTCTCAGCCTCTGATCCAGCGCAAGAAGTTGAAAATAAGAAGGAAATCATCTTCACTTACGATGTTGATTTCCAGGTGAGTATTATTACTGTTATTTAGAGGTTGCCAATTTGACGCTGCTATTGGTGGGATATACTGAGTATGATGATGATGATGATGATGACCTATGCATCAGGGACGAAAAACGTAATTAGCTCATTTGTTATTTTCAACAAACCACAGGGACGAAAAACATAAGTAACTCATTTGTTTGTATATTGTTTTTTAAATGAGGGGTATTTTAGTCTTTTCACCAAAAAATTAACGGTAAATTGGATGGGGTTAACAGAGTTGGACTGTAATTGTTACAAAAGTAAAAGTACTGGTACTGTTTTGACAATTTTTAAACTAATGCACTATAATAATTATTTTCAACAAACCACTAGGACGAAAAACATAATTAACTCAAAAAATGAGCTAAAAGGGGAATATGTCAAACGGTTAAAAGTCGTCCATTTTATTCAAAGATTCAGATTACTGTTCTAACAATTTTATTTAGTAAAATCATAATCTTTATTTTTTTAATGAAAATTAACAAATACGCGCAAAAAAGTCATTAAAGTTAATAATTCCCATATAAATTGTACATCTTTTTTTTCTACAGGAGAGTGATATTAAGTGGGCGTCCAGGTGGGACACGTATCTTCTAATGGCAGATGATCAAGTTCACTGGTTTTCAATCGTCAACTCACTGATGATTGTTCTGTTCTTATCGGGTATGGTAGCTATGATCATGTTACGAACACTTTACCGTGACATTTCCAAATACAACCAACTCGAAACCCAAGAAGAGGCTCAAGAAGAAACGGGCTGGAAGCTCGTTCACGGCGACGTTTTCCGCCCTCCAGTTAACGCAGATTTACTATGCGTTTATGTCGGAACCGGTGTTCAATTCTTTGGTATGATATTAATCGCCATGATTTTCGCCGTACTCGGGTTTCTCTCCCCGTCGAACCGGGGCGGGCTCATGACAGCCCTACTTCTACTCTGGGTTCTCATGGGTATCTTCGGCGGGTACGCATCGGCCCGACTCTACAAAGCGTTTAAAGGAACTGAATGGAAATCGATCGCTCTCAAAACCGCTTTCATGTTCCCGGGAATCGCGTTTGCGGTTTTCTTCGTACTCAATGCGCTAATCTGGGGCGAGAAATCATCTGGAGCGGTCCCGTTTGGTACCATGTTTGCTTTAGTGTGCTTATGGTTCGGGATTTCGGTCCCGCTCGTTTTTGTTGGAAGTTATATCGGGTTTAAAAAGCCCGCAATTGAAGACCCGGTGAAAACGAACAAGATCCCGAGACAAATACCCGAACAACCTTGGTACATGAGCTCGGCTTTCTCGATTCTGATCGGTGGAATACTTCCGTTCGGTGCGGTCTTTATCGAGCTTTTCTTTATCTTAACATCAATCTGGTTACAACAGTTTTACTACATCTTCGGCTTCCTTTTTATCGTGTTTGTGATCTTAATCGTGACGTGTGCGGAAATCACAATCGTGTTATGCTACTTCCAGTTGTGCAGCGAGGACTATCTATGGTGGTGGAGATCATATCTAACCTCGGGCTCATCGGCTTTATACCTGTTTCTATACACGATTTTCTATTTCTTCACAAAGCTTAACATCACTAAGCCGGTTTCAGGTATTTTGTACTTTGGGTATATGTTGATTGCGTCGTATGCTTTCTTCGTGCTCACTGGCGCGATCGGCTTCTACGCGTGCTTCTGGTTCACGAGGCTTATTTACTCTTCGGTGAAGATTGATTGATGTTTTATAGGGATGTTATTGATGTTTAGTTATACAAATTGTTTCCCGAATCGGGCTTTTTTGCTACTCGAATTTCGATTAAATTTCTTTTATTGTTTCTCAGTTTCTGCATGATTTGTATGTAGAGATTTAAGTGATTCTCTCAGGTTTTTGTGTTTGAAGTTAATTGTATTTGCAGATTAATCATGTGTAGTTTAATCAGCTTCTTGTTTGTTTGTTCGTTTCCTTTTTATTCCTTCTATTTAATTTTGTTATGGTTTTATTGCTATAAAATAACTTATCAATTAATTAAATATAGTTTTTTTTTATTATTTTTTTTAATTTTGAGTTAGGAATAATGTATTGAAATTGGCAAGTCAGCATTGGCTACAAGACAATAACCTAATTCTCCAATTTCATTTAATTTATTTTCCAAATTTTGTTGTGAGTTGTGACAACATTAGATATAACCTACTCTGCATTTATCTCAATACGTTTTATATATGTTTAAAAAATAGATTAGTTATTAAATAAATCAAATTTTCTTGTTATATATGACAAATTGTTGAGAATAAATCATACAACATGCAACTTACCTAAAACAACAATACATTCAAGACAAAATAATGAGTTTGCATGAGTTTGTTTGGGTTGACTCATATTATGCGAAGCGCCACCTAGGACCATTATCTGTTACAACTACCTACTAGTCGACACCAACATACTCCCTTCACTACGGCTTCCACCATCCATAACCACCGCCACCATCGCCTCCACCACCGTTATGCCGCCTACACATTACACATACACTGCCGTTATAAATATAGCGGGTGAACCCATCCGGATATTTTTTACTTAAATCCACTCATCACATCCTAAACCCGTTTTGGTTAGAATAGTTTTGCGCTACTACCTAACCGGATCCACTTGGTTTTCAGAACTTCAAAATGTATTTTAGTAAATCTTGATTTAAACTATTATTATATCCAGGGGCGGAACCAGAGGGGGGTCAAGAGGGTCCGTTGACCCTCCGGTCACCTGACTTTTTGAATTTTTATTTATAAATTTTGAGTTTTTGAAGAACAAACTTAGAGATGGACCCCCTAATTTGAACCAGTATAGAATATAAGCTTATGATGACCCCCTAACTAAATCGTTCTAGTTCCGCCACTGATTATATTAATTATTTATGCTCAGATTTTCTTTATTTTACACAACTGATCACTGTTACTAGCAATTATACTTCCAAAAATTCAAAAACATGTTCCCATAAAATATAAATTTATCTTTTGTAAAGTCTAATAAAAATACAAGTCCTTTTCATGCAATTTGTGTTTAAATTTACAAGAACCACCTTCTGTCCTTTTCAACCCCTTCCATATATATACACACACTCATCATCCAATAGAGTTACAGGTTGCAGCCCACTCTTCTTTCTTTCTTTCTTCATATTCATAAATTTTCATTGTTTTGTCGTTCAATAAACAAACTTATGGACCATGTTGTTGCTAAGGCCACTCTTGGCCTCACTCATCCTGCCCAAATTGATCACCCCAAGGTCTGTTTTTGTTAATTCATTCCACTAGTTTTGATTTTGCTTATTAATTCATATCAGTTCTGTTATGTTAGTTTGTATGTATGATCATTCAGTTTCTTATCATACATACCCTTTGTAACATCATTTCATCTATCTGTATTCTGTGTTAATTCTATAATCTTTATGGATTTTTTATTAGTTATAAGTAAGTAAACAAGTTATATTTGTATTTTGGTTAAAGGCCAATAAAGTTGCCTTGAATCATACGCCCTCTGTTCCAAACATAGTCACATTTTGGTTTTAACCATATATAAAAAACAATATACTTTCTTATTTTTCAAGAAAAATTCTCTTAACATAATTTTGGTGTATAAAAGTCCCATGTCCAAAAAAAAAAAACATGAAAAAGTCTGTTTGATTTATTAAAGTCTCTACACTTGTTCAGAATGTAGGTACTTTTGTTTTTTTATTTTTTCAAAGTTTGATGAAGTGACATTCAACATTTTGTAAAAAAGATAATATAATCTTACGCATCAAAATTTTGTCGAGAGACTTTGTTTTGTGAAAAATAAGAAAGTACTTTGATTTTTTTTTTTGACATTAACCCGTTAGTTCAGGATTTACCGGGGATGTAACTTATGTAATATGAAAGACTAAATCTTTTTTGCTTCTTTTGATATATGAAAGATATCTTTTGCGGCTAAAGAAACCGATTTGCTAGAATGGAAAGGCGATATACTAGCATTGGGTGTCACTGAGAAAGACATGACGAAAGATGAAAACTTAAAATTCGAAAACCAAATTTTAGAAAATCTTGATTCTAAATTGGGTGGATTGTTGTCTGAAGTATCTTGTGAGGAAAATTTCACAGGAAAGGTGGGACGGTCAACTGTTATTAGAGTTTCGGGTCTTGGGGCCAAACGAGTCAGCTTGATCGGGCTTGGAAAGTGTCCCACAGTCCCGTCTAGTTATCGTGTTCTTGGTGAGTCTGTTGCGTCGGCTGCAAAGGCTTCACAAGCGAACAATGTTGCCGTTGCACTTGCTTATTCAGAAGGCTCGACTTCTGCATCAAAGCTGGCCATTGCCTCAGCAATAGCAAAAGGTAAAAATTTTTTTTTTTTTTTTTTATCTTTGACTTTATTAGTTAGAGGTGGCAAAAAACTGTTTTTGTTCTTTTTTATTTTAGAGTAAAATGTCATTTTCGTCTCTAGGTTTAGCAAGTTTTGCGACTATCGTCCAAAGGTTTGTTTTTCGGCATCTGGATCCAAAAGGTTTGAAATCTTGCCATTTTAGAGTAAAAGGTTTGTTTCTCCGTTAAGTCAGAGGTATTTTCGTATTTTTTCTATGTTAAGGGTATTTTGAATACTTGTACATTATGCTAAATGCTTGTACATAAAGTGAAAAAAAAAAAACCGAATTGCCATTTAAGTAAACAAAAAAAAAAAGACGGAACTACCCCTGACTTAACAGAGAAAAATAGATGGAGTTAACAAGCCAAATGAAAATGGCAAGATTCTAAACCTTTTGGATGCAGATGCAGAAAAACAAACATTTGGATGAAAATTGCAAAATGCCGAACCTCAGGGACGGAAATGGCATTTTACTCTTTATTTTATATAAATTGTTTGTTATCATATGATTACAAAAACTCTATCAAAATGATTGTCTTTATTTTAATGTAGGGATTTAGGAGGATGTAACCATTTGGTGACTTTTGATCAACATGCTTTGAAAAAAAAGAAAAAAAAAATTTGTGTTTGACTAGAGATGTCTGGTTTGACCCGTTTTATCTATGAATGGGCCCACTTGGGTTTTAGTCAATCTTTAGCAGGTAAAATAGGTTAAAATTAAAGAATCACTAAAAATGAATCAAATAGGTTTCATGTAATCTGGAAGATGAATAAATTATTATCATAATAAATAATAATATAGTTCTCTTATAATCATTATCTCATTAATCATTTATCATACTATATTAAAAGAATAAAAAGGTATTTAGGCATTGGCCCGGCCGGGCATACTAAAATTACCTGTCAACAACCCATACCTGTTTTGACCCGTTTTTTATATAGGCACGTTGTTGGGTACTTATGAAGATAACAGATTCAAATCCAAGTCTAAGAAGCCGTCTCTCGAGTCTGTTGACTTCTTTGGTCTCGGAGGTGGGCCCGTGCTCGAAAAGAAACTTAAGTACACAGAAGACATTTGCTCAGGGGTAATATTGGCAAAAGAGCTTGTAAATGCACCTGCTAATGTGCTCACTCCTGGTTAGTTAACATTTCATCTCATTTGTTATTTCTGTTTATTCTTTGAATTTCATTATTTGTTTTTATACTATTTGTGTTGTTACGTTTATGCCCTTAGAGGTGCTAGCAGAAGAGGCTGCAAAGATTGCTGCTGCGTATAATGATGTTTTTACAGCAAAGATTTTGGATACAGAACAATGCAAAGAGTTGAAAATGGGTTCGTATCTTGGCGTTGCTGCCGCTTCTACAAATCCTCCTAAATTTATACATCTATGTTACAAACCTCCAAACGGGTTTACTAAAACCAAGCTGGCTTTAGTTGGAAAGGGGTTGACTTTTGACAGGTAATAATTGTTAGGTATCAAGTGGCGAAGTGGAATATCGATCCACGATGAGCACGCAATAATAAACGAAAAAATATAAAGCAACACATGAACACGAGATTTTTACGTGGTTTGGTTCCAGTGGGGAACCTACGTCCACAGGCTGCAACTAGAGATATTTTATTTGACTTTGACAAGATTTACAATTACAATAGACAGGATACATTTAGAGAACATATTAGGGTTAACAACTTAATGAACAAGAAATGCCCCGCTTGCGGTGTGCACATATAATGTATATATATGTGGGCGCTCGAGGGGGGGGGGGGGGTGAAATTGTACTAACTTTAACGTTATTTTACTAATTTCATGAAAATAACGTTAAAAGAGGGGATGGTTAATCATGCATCATGTGGTGGCGTTGATAGCCGAAAGACAAGGGATACATGCACTAATCGGCGTTTGTCTCAATTACTGAGTGTTATGTGCCTTATGTCCAAGGCTTGATGCAAAACTACTATCAAGCCGGGGGTCTCATTGGAAGCAGCCTCTCTATTCCTACGGGGTAGAGGTAAGGCTGTCTACATCTACCCTTCTCAGACCCTACCTTAGCTTTGTTATTGGTGGGATTTACTGAGATGATGATGATGAACTTAATGAACAAGAAAACTCAACGGGCCTCCATCTAAGTCTTCTAATCATCCAAGCCCAATACTTAATGAACAAGAAAACTCAACGGGCCTCCATCTAAGTTTTCTAATCATCCAAGCCCAACAGCACTTAATTTAGCCCAAGGACTTCACACATTAAACCCAACAATAATCTAGTGTATATTTATAATAGGTTCTATTTTTTCTCTTTTGTAAATCATGCCACTTGAATCTTATTCATTTGTAGTGGTGGCTACAACATTAAGACGAGTCAGGCTTCTATGGAGTTGATGAAAAAAGACATGGCTGGTTCAGCAGCGGTGTTAGGTGCCGCGAAAGCACTAGCTCAAATTAAACCGCCTGGAGTAGAGGTGAGTTGGTTAACGGGTTGGGTTGACCCAAAACATTTTGGTCCAATATTCATAAACTTTATTTGTAGGTAACTAGTTGAGTAACCTGATTATAGTAAATAAATTATTTCAACAATAATCTTAGAGTGAATTTCAAGGATTGTCCTTTATCTTTATACCCATTTTCATGCGTTGTCCTTAATGTTCAAAATTGACGAGTTTTGTCCTTTATGTTTTCATATAATACACGTTTTGTCCTTTAGGCCTAACCCAGTTAGTTTTTCCAGTTAAATTTGGTCATATGCTTTGCACAAGAGGGCATTTTTGTCAATTCAAAGGTAAGTTCAACGGCAGATTTACAGCTCAAAGCTTCCGCAACCTTTGAATTGACAAAAATGTCCTCATGTGCAAAGCATATGACCAAATTTAACTGAAAAAACTAACTGGGTTAAGCTCTGAAGGACAAAACGTGTATCATATGAAAACATAAAGGACAAAACTCGTCAATTTTGAACATAAAGGACAATGCCTGAAAATGAGTATAAAGATAAAGGACAATCATTGAAATTCACTCATAATCTTATGATGAGTTGATAATATTCTGTATACCTTAAAAATACACTTAGGCCTTCAACCCTTTTGTCTCTTCCTTTTTTTAGTTGTTTGACCCGTTTGCAATTAAACATAACCAGAATCAACCCATTCGTTATCGCCACCTTTAGATTGACTTGGGCTATATTACAGGTTCATTTTATAGTGGCAGCTTGCGAGAATATGATAAGTGGGACCGGTATGAGGCCCGGTGACATTGTAACGGCCTCAAACGGAAAGACAATTGAGGTATAACTCCTTCCAGTTTATAAGTTCATTAGTTTGATCAGTTTCAACAAAATAAAATGACAATGAGTGTTTTTTTTTTTTTTAAATTTTATTTCTATATTTTAGGTTAATAACACTGATGCTGAAGGCAGACTTACACTTGCTGATGCTTTGGTGTATGCCTGTAATCAAGGTGTAGACAAGGTAAACTTTGAGCTATTTTCTATTTCGGGTCGATTTTTTTTTATTTTGCGCGTTATAGATTTAATCTTAATCCAAATTTGATATTGTCTGCAGATAGTTGACTTGGCAACTTTGACTGCAGCTTGTGTAGTTGCTCTTGGGCCCTCAATTGCAGGTATATAGGGCTGAAAATAGATTTTAGATAGATCTCAAAACAGCATAACTCAAATCATGCAAATTTGATACATTGCTTGTTTGTATTATGTTTTTTTTTTGTTGGGTTCATTTCAGAACTCCAAATAACTACAAAACTTTCAGAACACCTAATAAACAATCATTTTATATATATTTCTATCTTTATGGTACTTTTATCATTTATTATATATATTTTTATGATTGCATACATGTTAAGAGTAGTTTACGTATGTGTAATCATAATAAACATGTATGTAATCGTAAAAATCCATATAATAAAAGATAAAGTACCCTAAATATAAATATATATAGATATATAAAGATTGTATATTATGAGTTCTGAAAGTTATGTAGTAATTTAGATTCCCAACCCATATTTTTATGTAAAAAGTTTTTTATAATGTTTTGGTCAAAAATTAAATCAGGCATCTTCACACCTAGTGATGAGTTGTCTAAGGAGGTGGTTGCCGCTGCAGAAGTTGCCGGAGAAAAACTTTGGAGGTTGCCAATGGAAGAAAGTTATTGGGATTGTATGAAATCCGGGGTTGCGGATATGGTCAACACTGGCAGTCGTCACGGTGGTTCCATTACCGCAGCTCTTTTCTTGAAGCAGGTTTTTTTTTTGTTCACCTTGTTCAAATTAAAAATTTCAAGCTACTTATTTGCTCATTGTTATAAACACAAAGAATTGATTATATGTGTTTGGTGTTGCAACTTGTTAACTGAAAGTTAAATTTTTGCCATTGTGATCATCACAAAAGAGTTATGATTATACTAATTAAGCTCCTTTGTTTTGTGATTACTATAAGGGTATTTTAGTCATTTTACGAAAACCGAATTTTTCTTTTTTGTGTTTGGCAGTTTGTTGATGAGAAAGTACAATGGTTGCATATAGACATGTCTGGGCCTGTTTGGAATGCTAAGAAAAAGGCTGCAACTGGATTTGCTATTCCCACTTTGGTGGAATGGGTTTTGTCCAACTCATCATCTTAAAACCTTAATAACAACACTATCTTATTGTCCTGCACACGTGGCAGCTACAAGTTTGGGTGTTGAAATGCCCTCAAGTTATATGTATAAGAGAATGGAGATTGTGAAATGTGTATGAATAAAATATGTCTAGAAAGAAAATTGAACTCTTTGTAACTTGTACTTTGGATCAACATTTAATAATAATCTTGTTTTAGCTAGCTTAATAAGATGTTTATGATAATGGCTTTGTCAATTTCTTGCATAACAAGTTAACATCATGAAAACAAGTACGATGTTACGAATTTCCGATAATGACGAGACAATTAACAAGAAAATGAGCTATATCTCATACTGGTTCGATATCCTTAAGAAGCCCAACCACTTGTTGCATGCTTGGCCACTTTGAAGGAAGATCAGTTGTACATAGATACCCGATTTATAACTTCTATATATATATATATATATATATATATATATATATAGTAGGAGTTGGGTGGAAAGTCTATTTTTCCTAGAAAGTCTAGGAAGGAATAAGATTTGGACATGTGTCATTGAGGGATTTTAAGTAGAAGGGCTATCATGTAATTTCACATTTTAATTTTATTTTTGGAATGTATCTTCATTAACTAAAATTCCATGATTTTCGGAATTTTTATTGTTTTCGAATTCAAATTCAAATCTGCAAGTCAATGTGTTTATCTGAAACTATCAGCATGTTCTTGGTGATGTGTTTTACCAGTCAGAGAGATTGAAGTCAGTGTGTTTTAACAATCTGAAGTCAATATATAATCAGGTTGTGTTTTAACAGTTATTTTGCATTTTAACACTCTGAATGTGTTTTATGTTGTTTTAACAGCAAGCAGATTCTTGACATTGTGTTTTAACAGCAAGCAAGCCATTGTGTTTTAACAGCAAGCAGATTCTTGACGCTGTTTTTAACAGCAAGCAGATTCTTGACGCTGTGTTTTAACAGCAAGCAGATTCCTGACGTTGTGTTTTAACAGCAAGCAGATTCCTGACGCTGTGTTTTAACAGCAAGCAGATTCTTGACGCTGTGTTTTAACAGCAAGCCATGCCTCTCTACAATCATCAATTAAAACAAAAAAAACACAGCAAAGTTACAAGCAGATTAAGACCGAAAACGTATATGCACTTCAAGAACTTTAATCACAACACAAGATATGAATACCTAGTGAAGAAAAGGGGTATCAACAAGCCTTGGAACCGAAATCTGAATGCTTTTGGGGTCCTGTTTTGCGTCGCCAACAGCAAGGGGGAGTAGAGATCGCAGGTTTTATTATGTTTAGGGTTGGATTGGAGAGAGAAAGAGAGAAAATCAAATCAATAATGGAGAGAGAGAGGGAAAATCCCATGAAAGTAGGGATTGCAGTTATCTAATTGATTTAAAAAACGGCCATTTGACAAAATTGCCCCTATTCATTTAAAACAATCAATTAATTAAACTCAAATATTACAAGATTGCCATTGATTTAATCTCAACCCTTAAACACACCAATCGGATGGACCAGGTCGCTTCCTAGACTTTCTAGGAAAAACACACTTTCCGTGCGAACCCTACTCTATATATATATATATACACATACTAACTGTAACTGACGCTAACTCATAAATAGAAGAATGATGGTACGTTATGTCTGTCCATTATCATCATTTATAACATTTTCAATTTTTTTAATTAATTTTTCAATTATGTTGTGAGTTGTGACAATGTTTATTGTTTAGTGTCACTACCTGTTATTTGTGATCGACACACTGTCACTCCTACCTCCACCACCATCACCACCATGTAACGCTACCCAAACGCAGCACCTATGGCTTTACGCCGCTGCCTCTACCTCCATAAAAATATATGGCAGGTGAACCCATTTGGATTTTCTTTCTTAAATCGACTCATTTCATCTCGAACTCTTTCTCGTTAGAACCATTTGGACCCGTTGCCTGACCCAATCAACATTTTTTCAAGCTTAAATATATTTATTATTTTCAGTTTTAAATTATTTTTATGAGACGTTAGAAGATATCTCTATATTCTTTATTTTACACAACTGAAATTGTTAAGATGAATTTTATTTCTGAAAGTTGTATTGACAATTAAAAAGTAGTAAACATTTCTATTGATTGCATAAACGAAAAAAGGTAAAAAAATATATTACTACAATAAAATAAATTATCTCTCGTAAAATGCAATCTATTATATATAATAAATGAAAGTGATTTGGGCCACGTGTCACTTAATTAGGGCATCCTCAGTTCTGTTTTCCCGCTCAACAGTACCACACTTCCATCCCTTTTATACCCCCTCCGTCTCCTTTTTTCCTTTTCAAAACCCTGAATCTGAATCTTCTTCTCCTTCTCCTGTACTCTTCTCCCTTCTTAATCAAAGATCAAATGAAATCATCTCATCATGCATCATTCAGCCTTTGTAATTTTCATGTCTGATTATACCATGAAGAGGTAATATCTGGCTTTTGTAATTATCATCCCGAGCTATAGTTGGGAAGATTCTTTCATCTCCTTCGTCCGCAAGATTCTTCCATTTGAGGTTTGATTTGTATGTTTAAAGATCTGGGTTGATTTCTTCTTATTTTCATACCAAGTTTTAATTAAACCCTAATTTCTACTCGTAATCTCATCATATGGTTCCAGGGTTGTTGTCATCGATGGTCATCAAAGTTGAAATATGCTTACCTGCGGATAGATTTCCGCCATGAACTGGTATGTTTGAATATGTTCAGAAACTAAGGGTTTTTTTTCTTAACGGTGATGATATGAGTACAACATCTGTTGATTATTGATCTTTGAATATGTTCACCGATTATCTTTTTGAAATTAGGGTTTCATTTGCTTGAGATTTGAATTTTCCGATTGTTGAAGCCTTTGAAGCCTATCCTCTTAAATTTCCAGTTCCCGAGGTATTATCTGTTTGTAACAGCAGTGGTTCAGCATCTACAGTGGATTCAACATCTACAGTGGATTCAACATCAGGTGTTTGCTATTATTGTTTGATGTTGTTTGCTATTGTTGTCAAGTAAGGTAAAAATGGCCATTCTAATTACCTGAATATTGCGTATGATATCCTTTTAATTTTAATCGCCCAACAAGTTTTTTGGTTTGTTTCTTTCATATTTCATTATGATTTGTATGCTTTTAGGGTTTGATTTTATATTGGTCATCACATTAATGGTGAGTACTCAAGAATATTGGATGGTTTACTTAGTTTTATTTTGGATATTTTTGGATGATTTCATCCATTTCTTTAGATAGTTCATGATTGAAGATGCAGTTGAAGGGATCATTTGAGTGAAATGAATGTTGATTTATCAGAAGATGCAGTTGAAGGTATCTTAAATAAGGTAATAATTGCATTACATCCCTGTTGAAAAATAGAATTGATAAATTTAGGGAAAGTGAGGTTGAAAGATGTTAACCCAATAGTGGAGATCTCATTCTAGAGTTTCGATAAATTAAGGGTATTCTCATATAATTCTTCCTAGATGCTTCCAATGAAGCGGCACTTTCGATATCTGTTGTCTTCAAACATCTATTATCTATTATCTATTCTATCTATTATATATAATAAATGAAAGTTATTTGGGCCACGTGGACCAAATCACTTTCATTTATTATATATAATAGATAGAATAGATAATAGATAATAGATGTTTGAAGAACAACAGATGTCCAAACTGCGGATTCTTTGGAAGCAGCCAACAACCATTATATGAGAATACCCTTAATTTATCGAAGCTGTAGAATGAGATCCTCCACTGTTGGGTTATCATCTTTCGACCTCACTTTCCCTAAATTTATCAATTCTATTTTTCAACAGGGATGTAATGCAATTATTCCTCTCAATCAAATAGACCGACCCTTGCTTCCTCTCAAAGTGTTATGGAATGGTTATAACAGCTGATCATGCTAAGGACTGTTATAACTAACCACTGCTCCTTATAAAGTTTGATGGACTTAAATACTGATGAGGCCTATCCACTGTTGAAGACAAATCCCTGTTAAAGTTCCATGTGCTAAGGCTGTTATAACTAATCACTGCTCCTTATATAATCATCGTTCCAGTATCATTGTTCCAACATCGTCGTTTCAATGAAGCTTCCCATCACACATCAACCTTTCAATATCGATGTTGCAGTATAATTGTTGCAACATCGTGAAAAGTTGCATGTGTTACCTTCTTTGATGGGAGAGTTGTAAGTTGAACGGACGATATGTATCTCTTCTTCTCAATACTCAGCATTTATTCATAAGGGATAAGAGAAAACTGAAGCTCTCTCTAACCCATTTTCAGAAAAAATTTTGTTGATATGTGGTTTCCCTTGATAATGGTATGTGTTTTTATTTTTGATTTTTACTGAAGTTTTGTTATCTGAGTTGTGTCTGAATGATGATTGTGAATGATCTGCTGCAGATGATGATGATGATGATTGTTCTACGGTTGTTTCCAGTATCATTGTTCCAACATCGTTTAAAGTATGTGTGTTTTGCTACTTCAATTTTGAATTTTTTAGTTTTTTATTTTGAAGTGATATACTCTAATTCTCGCTTTATGTTTCAGTCTAATCACAGTTGTTTGAAATTCATACAATCTGCTGCGGGTTATTATAGGTTTGTATTAAAGAAGCATAAAGTTAAATTAAACACAAAGAAATATTTTTAAATGTACATTTATAATAATTTTTGCTGGTGACTAAATGATGATTATATGTGACTCTGGGCATATGATGATGATGTGGAAGCCGCAGTAGTTCCTACTAAACGCAAGAAAGCATCTGCTATTGCTGTAAGATAAGATTTTATCTTACTAGAGTAATGGTCTTTCCTGCCTTTTTTGTATTAAAAGAAGCATAAAGTTTGGTTTAAAGCAGCTCTTTATGAACAAAGTTAAGTATTAAGTATATGAGGACAGGGCTACTCTTCCGCAGCTGAAGAAGTGTTTTCATGTACTGCATCTTGGTCTGTTCACAAGAGATCAGGTTTCTATAAATCCTGCTGTTGATGCATTGAGTACTTCCGTGGAGTTCATGGCGATTGTCGAAGATATACTTTGATGGAGTTTAAAGCTAAAATCACTAAATTTTAAGCTAAAAGCACTAAATTTTTGCTGTTAGGTTAGTAAATTTCTTGGTGTTGTTCTTAGATTTTAAATTGTTTCTTTTAGATTCGTAAATTTCTTAGTTTCGTTTTCTTGAATTCTATGTAATTTTGTAAAGTACAATAACAAACAGTGGTTTGAACATATGTTTGCATTTTGGTCAATAGATAAATAGATAATGGAAACCCATGTTAGGTTGAACAGTGTTTTTAAGAGGAAAACAGTGTTAGAAGACAGTAGATCATATTAAGTTAAACATTTGTTCAGGGTTAAACAAATGTTTGGCCTTTAACAGATGTTTGGCCTTTTATATCAGAGGTTTGGACTTAAACAGTTGTTTGAGCTTAAACAGATGTTTGGCCATAAACAGATGTTTGACCTTAAACATATGTTTTACCTTAAACAGATGTTTCGGCTTCTGTATCAGATATTTGGACTTAAACAGATGTTTGACCTTAAACAGATGTTTGGCCTTAAACCAAACATCTTTTTAAGGTCAACATCTATTTCACTATTGGCCAACATTTGATTGACTTTTGGTCAACATCTGTTTGAATTTTGGTCAACATCTTATTTTTTAAACAAGTACAAAATCCCAAATCACCCTATCATTTAAGTGCATTGAAGTAAAAGTGGAAATGATATTATTCATGTGGTCCTGTTGTGGTTTTGTTTGACCTCTAATATGGGTTCATGATCTAATCCGGTGATTTGAAGACATTGTTGTTTCATGTTTATACTAATAAATAAAAATCAAGTACACTTGGATGATTATTAAGCTTCTCATTTTGATTGTTTGGGTATAGTATTCTTGAAATTGGTCTTTTTTTGCAAACATATGTTTATGGGCAAACATCTGTTTATGGCCAAACTTCTGTTTATGGGCAAACATCTGTTTAAGCTCAGACCTTTGTTTATGTTAACAATGTTTATATGTAACAGTGTTTTTCACATCAGTGTTTTGTAGTCTGTTAGGTTGTTAGATGTCATCACCTCAGTGTTTTATATGTAACAATTTTTATGACATCAGTGTTTATATGTAACAGTGTTTATCCCAATAGTGTTTATATGTAACAGTTTTTATCACATCACTTCATTGGTTTGATCTGTACTATAAATTAAACAGTTGTTTCATTTTTTATACTAATAAATAAAAATAAAGTACACTTGGATGATTATTAAGCTCCTCATTTTGATTGTTTGGGTATAGTATTCTTGAAATTGGTCTTTTTTTGCAAACAGATGTTAATGGGCAAACATTTGTTTAAGCTCGAAGATTTTTTTAAGGCCAAAAATCTGTTTATGGCCAATCATCTGTTTAAGTTCAAACTTTTGTTTAAGTCCAGACAACTGATATATAAGGCGAAACATCTGTTTAAAAGCCTGTTACAACCACTGTGTTGGTTGAAACATTTGATTGTTAAAAGTTATCAACTGCTGAAATACAACCTCTGTTTCTTCAATCTTCGTGTTGACCACTGACTTACTAAACATCAGTGTTTAAAAAACTGTTTGGTATCCACTGATAGGAAAAAATAGCCACTGTTCATTTTTTTACTGTTGACATCCAATGATATTGACCATCAACGGTTTTCCTAAAAAACAACCACTGCTCACATTTTTATTATTGATGGTGTTAATTAGTGATAGATTGAAATTATCAAATAAAAATTAGAATTACAATGAAATTACCATTTTACCTAATCGTTACATTCCAATGAGATAAGAGTTCCTCCAACATTGTTTTCGTGATAAAAATTTAAAGTTAAATTAAAAAATAAAAAAAATACTTGATGACTATTTGTTGCAAATCAAATCAGTAATTAATGCTAATTTCTTGAGCTTTTGACATTTAAAATATGCAAAATGTGAATTTCAAACTGACGGTTATTATCTCTTGATTAAAGTTAAAATAAAAATTAGAAAAGTCATCATGACAATTGCTTTCAAATCAGATCATTGATAATATCAGTAATTTTGAAATTCAAAATGTGCAAAATGGTAATTTAAAATTGACGTTCTCTTTTTTTTCCTACTTTGCATATCATTTCTAATATTTAATTAGTTTAATAAAGCAGGATATAAAGATATACACTACTTACCTTTTAGTTCCCAATAAACATCAGTTCCCAATAAACATCATGACATTTGCTCTCAAATCAGATCAGTAATTTCTGATAATATCAGTAATTTTGAAATTCAAAATTCAAACCATATATTCTTATCCTATAAATAAGATATAATTATCTGGTTTCACATTCAAATCTCGCTCGCTCATATATGTGAGCGTATCTTTCTCTCTCAAATGCATCTTTCTCGTGATTCAGCCGCTAATCTCCGATTACACTTCTTTGTTCGAATGTTTTTTGATTATGTTTACATGTTATCGTTCCAGTATCATTGTTCCAACATCGTCGTTTCAATGAAAATTCGCATCCCACATCAACCTTTCAATATCGATGCTGCAGTATCATTGTTGCAACATCGTGAAAAGTTGCATGTGCTACCTTCTTTGATGGCAGAGTTGCAGCTTCAACGGACGATATGTACCTTCTATATTGAAAAGTGCATGTGCTATCTTCTTTTATGGGAGAGTTGCATTGTTTGATTTTCGTTAAATCGAAAGTCAGGTTTTCTCGCGCCAGGAAGATTTTCTTCTTTTATAGAAAGTATAGATTCGTGCAATATCGTGAAAACTCAGATGTGCTACAACAGTTGAGAAGAGACCTTTGCATTTTAGGTTTGTTTCTTATTTGTGTTGTCAGTAATATAGAGTGCGGTGATAAAGACGTGCAGTTCATGGCGATGCTGAAGGACATACATGTCACGGCCCCCGACCCGGTTTGACCCGTTTCAGGAGCCGCGGGACAGAAAATCCCGTGGTATTATTTAATTGAGTTAACAGCGGAAGTTTTCTTCAGGATCTTTTTAAAGCTGAAATTTCTCGATTATTTTATTTCACAACTCGGGATAAATCCCGGTAATTTACAATCATATGATTTCATGGAGAAATCTTTATTTTACAAAACATGTTTCTTTATTTTATTACGAGCCACTTCCTTAAGCTTGTAGTGCTTCACGGCACTTTTCCTTGGATCACAACAGATCACCTGAAACATGTTTGAAAAAGGTTTTGTCAGCGGGAAATACTGGTGAATCATTCTTTTTACAAAAATGACACGTTTGTTATAATTTACAGTATTAAGAGAGATTACAATGTTTCAGATATCAACCAACTACCCACAGTATTTGTCACTCGACCGGATCTGTGACTATGGTCATATCACCATTGGCCACCCGTTTGTCCAATGGCAAAGATTATCAAGTAATGTATACAAAACCCCACATACCGGCTGTAATTTGGTGATTACATAAACTTAATCACTGTAATTATAACTTTGAAAATAAACATGATTTGGAAAATAGTTTAATAAAAAGAGAATGACTCACATTGCAGATTTAATTGAGCAGAGCCTAGCCTACTGATTAGCCTTTTGACCTAATTTAATAACATGCACACGAACTCGGTTAGTAACTAATACAGCATTTACGATAACTCACGAGATCAAACCCTCACATCGAATGACAAAGTGCGATACTTAAACATCCATCGAATTAACGACGAATGACAAAGCATAAACCCTAATGTGGGCAGCACTTAAACATCCATTGGATAGTTTAGTCGATCGGACATTGAATCGTAGCAGCGATCGAGTTAATACTCGGTATCGGAGCAGCACCCGACTAATTAAAGTTGTATTTTCGACTTAAGTGTAGCCTGACTTCGTTTTTGAAAGTTATAATCGACACCAACAGACTGTGCAAGTGAAGGGCTATTTATAGGTAAAATTAGGGTCTGTCGCGACCCGCGTAAACCACAACATAAACTTTACGCGGCCCGCGTGGCCGCCCAGTCTACGAGTAGCTTTGACCAGTCACCAGTAGGTGTGACACGTAGGCGACACTTGGACCCGGAACACTTATCCGGTCAAACATGAGTTGACGCGGCCCGCGTAAGACATGCCTTGTCTCTTACGCGTCCCGCCTGAGACCCAATATTTTGTTTTTCTTGGTTTTTAATATGGTTTAGGGTTTCAGGGGTCCGGGTTTATACTTACGGGTATTTTTAGGATAATTTTGAGAGTCCTTACATCCTCCCCACCTTTATTAAAATCTCGTCCTCGAGATTTACTGGAATAAGTAAGGATATTTTCGCTTCATCTCTGATTCTAGTTCCCAAGTGTATTCGGATCCTCTCTTGGAATCCCACTTAACTTTGACAAGTACTAACCGTTTGTGTTTGAGAAATTTCACCTTTCTGTCTTCTATTTGAAGAGGTTTCTCAACAAATTTTTACTTTTCGTTTACCTCTATATTTTGGAGAGGTACTACCAAAGATTCGTCTGATAAGCATTTCTTAAGATTGGATACATGAAATACGTCATGTACTCCAGCTAACTTTTCTGGTAGTTGTAAACGATAAGCAACTGGTCCTATACGTTGGATCACTGGAAATGGTCCTATGTATCTTGGACTTAGCTTTCCTTTCTTACCGAATCGAACTATTCCTTTCCAAGGTGAAACTTTCAAAAGTACTTTGTCTCCTACTTGAAATTCCAACGGCTTCCTTCTATTATCTGCATAACTTTTCTGACGATCTCGAGCCGTCTTCAATCTTTCCTTGATTTGAGTGATCTTATCAGTGGTTTCTTGCACAATTTCCGGACCTGATAATTGACTTTCTCCTATTTCTGCCCAACATACTGGAGTTCTGCACTTTCTTCCATATAGTGCTTCAAATGGAGCAGTTTCAATACTTGAATGATAACTATTGTTATAGGAGAATTCAATTAATGGCAAGTGGTCATCCCAGTTTCCACCAAAATCTATTACACAAGGTCGGAGCATGTCTTCCAGAGTTTTTATCGTCCTTTCACTTTGCCCGTCTGTTTGAGGATGATATGCAGTGCTTAAGTTCAGTTTAGTTCCCATGGCTTTTTGGAAACTTGTCCAGAAATGCAAAGTGAAACGACTATCCCTATCTGATACAATAGATAGTGGAACTCCATGTAGGGATACGACTTCATCTACATACAACTTTGCCAATCTTTCCATGCTAAAGGTTTCTTTCATGGGTATAAAATGAGCTGATTTGGTTAATCGATCCACAATTACCCAAATCGCATCATTACCTTTTCTGGTTTTGGGCAACTTAGTAACAAAATCCATTGTTATGAGTTCCCATTCCCATACTGACACTTCTAATTGTTGTAGTAGACCTGAAGGTTTCTGGTGCTCTGCCTTAACTTGTGAACAAGTAAGACACTTAGAAACATATCTAGCTATATCCTTTTTCATGCCTATCCACCAGAAATTATTTCTTAAATCTTGATACATCTTATTGTTTCCTGGATGCATGGTATACCTAGATTTATGGGCTTCATTTAAAATCTTATTTCTTAATTCTCCCTGCTTAGGTACCCAAATTCTTCTTTTGTGATATCTCCAAATTTCATCAGCTCCTTGTTCTAATTCTTTTATTCGTCCCTTCATTCCTTCAGCATCATCCTTGATTGCTGTTTCCTGAACATTCTTTATTTGTTCCATTAAATCTAACTGTAGATTTAATCTGAGAGCATGGACCCGTTGTTATTTCTCATGGTATTTACGACTTAAGGCATCTGCAACTACATTTGCCTTTCCTTCGTGATATTGAATATCACAATCGTAATCACTTAGGATTTCCATCCATCTTCTTTGCCTCATGTTTAACTCTTTTTGCCCAAATATATATCTTAAACTCTTATGATCTGTATAGACAGTAAATTTACTTCCGTACAGATAATGTCTCCAAATCTTAAGGGCAAAAATTACGGCACCTAATTCTAAATCATGAGTCGTATAGTTTTCTTCATGCTTTTTCAATTGCCTTGAAGCATACGCAATTACCTTCTTGCGTTGCATTAGCACATATCCTAATCCTAGTTTTGAAGCATCACAATATACTTCAAAATCTTCAGTCCCTTCTGGTAAAGCTAGGATTGGAGCATTTGTTAATTTCTGCTTCAAGATTCTAAAGGCTTCTTCTTGTTTAGGTCCCCATTCAAACTTAACTGCTTTACAGGTTAGCTTAGTTAATGGTACAGCTATCTTGGAAAAATCCTTAATAAACCGTCTATAATATCCAGCTAAACCTATAAAACTTCTAATTTCCATTGCGGTTTGCGGAACCCTCCATTTGGTAATTGCCTCTATCTTAGCAGGATCTACATGAATACCTGCATGATTTACCATGTGTCCTAGGAATTGCACTTCTTGTAGCCAAAATTCACACTTCGAGAATTTGGCATAAAGCTTTTCTTTTCTTAACAAAGTTAAGAGTGCATGCAAGTGCTCACAATGTTCTGTCTGACTTTTGGAATAAATAAGTATATCGTCTATAAAAACAATTACAAATTTATCCAAATACGGTTTACAGATTCTATTCATCATGTCCATGAATGCGGCATGAGCATTCGTTAATCCAAAGGGCATGACTGTAAACTCGTAATGACCATACCTAGTCCTGAAAGCAGTTTTAGGTATGTCTTCCTCTTGTACTTTCAATTGATGATATCCGGAACGTAAGTCGATCTTAGAAAAATATCTAGCTCCTTGAAGTTGATCGAATAGATCATCAATCCTAGGTAATGGGTATCGATTCTTAATTGTAACTTTATTCAATTCTCTATAATCAATACACATTCTCATTGAACCATCCTTCTTCTTTACAAACAACACTGGTGCTCCCCAAGGGGATGAGCTAGGTTGTATGAATCCTTTGCTTAGTAATTCATCTAATTGCTTTTTCAGTTCTAACATTTCGGTAGGAGCTAACCGATAAGGTGCCTTGGCTATCGGTGTAGTTCCAGGAATTAGATGAATCCTAAATTCTACTTCCCTATCAGGTGGTAATCCTGGTAATTCTTCTGGGAATATATCTGGGTATTCTGAGACTACAGGAATTTCCTTAAGTTCTTTACCCTTAGTACTAATGAGTACTGAAATCATATATACTATTCCTTGTTTTCGTTCATAACTAGCAACTTTCATTACTGATATGAACTTCATAGATTTACGTGGTTTATCTCCTGTAATCCTGATTACTTCTCCGGTAGGTGCCTGAATTTCTATAGAATTGTTATCACAAATGATTCGAGCATGGTTAGCTACTAACCAATCCATTCCTAATACAACATCAAATTCAGCTAATTTCATAGGTAACAGGTTTGCAGAGAATTTATGACCTAAAAGTTCTATATTTCCTTCCCGCAAAACCTTATCTATTTTAACTGAATTCCCATCTGCTGTTTCGACTGTAAAAATTTGCCTAAGGTTGGTTAAAGGTAAGTTAAGAGCTTGGCAGAATGAAGTATTGATAAAACTTTGCTTTGCACCAGAGTCAAATAATACTTTTGCGTAAATGTTGTGAACTAGGAACGTACCAGCTATCACATCTGGAATTAACTCGGCTTCCTGAGTAGTTAACTGGAAGGCTCGAACATTCTTCTTGGTAGCTCCATCGGCCGGCTTGGCTTTGTTGTCTGCTGGTTTGACCAATTTAGGACATTCTGTTTTGAAATGTCCATTTTCTCCACAGTTATAGCAGATCCTTGTTTTCCTTCTGCAGTCTTCTTCACGATGTCCTATGGCTTTGCAAAAGTTGCAGGTCACATTACATCTTCCATAATGTTTCTTTCTGCAATTTCTGCAGAACGGCGAAGTTGAAGATTGCCCTATTCCTCTTCTCTTGATGTTGCTATTATTACCTACCCGAAATCCTTGGGTAATTTTCTGAGCCAGTTCCTTTTTCCTATTTTCATCTCTTGTTCGTACCAGTTCGTCAGTGAGGGTATTAGCTAATTCTACTGCATCGTCAATAGTGCGAGGTCTCGCAGCTTTAACGATATTACGGATTTCGCTAATTAATCCCCAAATATAGCGAGAAATGAGTACCGGCTCTGGCGAAGCCAGCGTTGGTACCACTCTAGCATATTCGAAGAATGTCGAAGTATATCCTCGACAGTCCACATTCACCATCCGGTGGTTTAGGAACTTATTTTCCATTTGATCTTTTTCATACTCGGGACATAATTTTCTTTCTACCAGATTCTTAAATTCTTCCCATTTCATGGCATATGCCTTGATCCTTCTTTTAGCTTGTAACACTGTGTTCCACCATTCTAGCGCCCCTTCTTTAAAAAGATTTGACGCATACATAACTTGATCTTCCTCAGCACATTTACTTATAGTGATCACTGCCTCAGTTTTCTCTAACCAACGCAGTGCTGCAATAGCCCCTTCGTTACCTGCAAACTCAGCTGGTTTACAGGCAAGAAATTCTTTGTAAGTGCAACCAAGTGTTGCAGCTTTCATTTTCTTGAAAATTGGGGCTTGCAGATCATTATTGTTATTATTAATATGATTGCCTCCTCCGTTTATACTATTACTAAAATTATCGCCTTGTGTACGTTTACTATGAATGATTGATTGAGGTTTAACAGGTTTCTGGACAGCAGCAACGATTGCTGGAATAGCATTGGCTATTCCTTGTGCAACAATATCCTCGATATCTTGCCTATTTAACAATTGCTCTTCCTGATTTTGCTCAGATTGATTTACTTCATTTACTGGTTCATTACCAATGTTTGCCATCCGATAATTAATTTATAGATAAATAATTAGTATAGAATAAGAAACAATCCACTATAACAATTAATCGCACATAATCACATAAACAAATATACAACCAAAATTGTAAATTTTCTTTTATTTTATAGATTATATTATGCTTCCATATACAACTGTTTTATTGTTTATTTTACACATACTGATTTTTATTAATATTATTGTTATTATACAAACACAGACTCATAACCCATTTCTCCCTTGTCAACTTGCATTTTTAATAACGATGTTCTCTCTCATCATATTTCCATGAGATTTGTCCCCCAATCTCTCTGATCCTATTCCCAGCATCCATCAACTCTTCGCCAAAATGGCGGAGTTCAGCCATATTCTCGTTACTCATCGGTGGATTTGGTAAAGGTTCGGGATCGAACTGGGGGAAAAACGTATAGGGACTGTTGATAATGTTTTGGAATTGCCAATCATTAGTCCACCACTCATCCATTCCTAAAGGTTGGGTGTGGATTATTGGTTCTGGGATTGCTGGTTCCAAGTTCATTGGAATTTGGGTTTCAATAGGGTGAGTAAAAACATTTTTATTGACAGCCTTAATAGTATCACAGCTTGTCAATATAAAATCTAACTCCTCCTGCAATGTTATTTCTTGAGTTTGCTTAGAGCTTTCTCCAATTTCTATCTTGGTTTGTCTAGAACCTTCTCCATACTCCATTTCCATCTGCCTAGAATATTCCCCAAACTGTATTTCCATCTGCCTAGAATCTTCCCCGTCTTCAATCCTCAATTCCTGTTGTCTAGAACTTTCCCCGGTTTTAATTTCTTTTCCTTTTTCTAAAGGATTGTTTATTTTAGGAATCTTCCTAGTGGCAGGTTTTCTTCTACGCACACGCCTCCATCCCACCAATCTCCTCCTTTTCTTGGGCTTGGGTTTCTCTGGAGGTGGAGCATTGAATTCTATAGGTTCTTCTATGTCTGGTATGTACCTATTGAAATCTCTGGAAACCTCTATTTTTACCGGATAGAGATTTAAATTCTGAAGGGCTTCAGACAAGTCACTCATGCTGTTTGGTACATATGCAAAATACAAAACTTTACTAAATTAAAATTTTATAACAAATTTCATAAATAACCTTTAAATATTATTTTATATCGTGTGATTGATTTAACACAAAGATAATTAAAACACACCAGGGTTTACTGTAACTTATTTAGTTTATTGGATAATATTTCTGGCTTGTAAGTGATAAGGTTGCTAAAACTTAAATCAAAATATTTAAAGATTAGCATTTACTGCTACAGTGGCTAGCATATAGAGATCTGCCCATTTTTCATCTAACTTGTCTTCCCATGGTGATTTACTGGTTAATTCCTGGGTTTCCTGTTTAACTTTCTTTTCTCGGAATTTCTTTAATTTCTCCTGACTTTTTCTAATAATCAAACTTCTTTTATCAGGAGAAAGTAGTTCCTCATAATGGGATTTTTGAACAAATATTCCTTCTTCAGGAGTTTGGGATGAACTTCCCTTTTCATTTGTTGACCTATCTAATTTAAGATAGATGTTTGAAAGCTTTTGCTTACCCATACTGTAACTAGCAAATAGTCAACTAATAAAACACATAATCACCAAATAGCAATTAGTAAAATTAAGTATTTTCTAAATACTAAAATAGGCTTAAATCAGTGGCTCTGATACCACCTTTTTCTGTCACGGCCCCCGACCCGGTTTGACCCGTTTCAGGAGCCGCGGGACAGAAAATCCCGTGGTATTATTTAATTGAGTTAACAGCGGAAGTTTTCTTCAGGATCTTTTTAAAGCTGAAATTTCCCGATTATTTTATTTCACAACTCGTGATAAATCCCGGTAATTTACAATCATACGATTTCATGGAGAAATCTTTATTTTACAAAACATGTTTCTTTATTTTATTACGAGCCACTTCCTTAAGCTTGTAGTGCTTCACAGCACTTTTCCTTGGATCACAACAGATCACCTGAAACATGTTTGAAAAATGTTTTGTCAGCGGGAAATACTGGTGAATCATTCTTTTTACAAAAATGACACGTTTGTTATAATTTACAGTATTAAGAGAGATTACAATGTTTCAGATATCAACCAACTACCCACAGTATTTGTCACTCGACCGGATCTGTGACTATGGTCATATCACCATTGGCCACCCGTTTGTCCAATGGCAAAGATTATCAAGTAATGTATACAAAACCCCACATACCGGCTGTAATTTGGTGATTACATAAACTTAATCACTGTAATTATAACTTTGAAAATAAACATGATTTGGAAAATAGTTTAATAAAAAGAGAATGACTCACATTGCAGATTTAATTGAGCAGAGCCTAGCCTACTGATTAGCCTTTTGACCTAATTTAATAACATGCACACGAACTCGGTTAGTAACTAATACAGCATTTACGATAACTCACGAGATCAAACCCTCACATCGAATGACAAAGTGCGATACTTAAACATCCATCGAATTAACGACGAATGACAAAGCATAAACCCTAATGTGGGCAGCACTTAAACATCCATTGGATAGTTTAATCGATCAGACATTGAATCGTAGCAGCGATCGAGTTAATACTCGGTATCGGAGCAGCACCCGACTAATTAAAGTTGTATTTTCGACTTAAGTGTAGCCTGACTTCGTTTTTGAAAGTTATAATCGACACCAACAGACTGTGCAAGTGAAGGGCTATTTATAGGTAAAATTAGGGTCTGTCGCGGCCCACGTAAACCACAACATAAACTTTATGCGGCCCGCGTGGCCGCCCAGTCTACGAGTAGCTTTGACCAGTCACCAGTAGGTGTGACACGTAGGCGACACTTGGACCAGGAACACTTATCCGGTCAAACATGAGTTGACGCGGCCCGCGTAAGACATGCCTTGTCTCTTACGCGGCCCGCCTGAGACCCAATATTTTGTTTTTCTTGGTTTTTAATATGGTTTAGGGTTTCAGGGGTCCGGGTTTATACTTACGGGTATTTTTAGGATAATTTTGAGAGTCCTTACAATACATCGAGAGGTTCAGCAATCGATGGAGTTGAAACTAAAGTTTCTTAATTCTTGCTGTTATTCTTAGATTTGAACTTTAATATTGTTCAGTATGTGATGTAATTATTGGACTTTTAGTTTTAAGGTCATGAATAAATGAATAAATTTAATTTTATGAATCTATGTTGTGTTTTATTTTTACTTATTATTTAGTGTTTCAGTAATTTTTAGATTATGTTGATGTTGAATTGTGTCTGAACATCTGTTTGGTAAGTCAACAGAGGTTTAATAGTGTCAAGGATTGGTTTGATGGTCAACCTCTGTTTCTTCATTCTTCATGTTGACCACTCACTGACCAAACATCTGTTTTTCAATCACTGTTGGCTATCCACTGATAGTTAAAAAATAGCCACGACTCACATTTTTATTGTTGACATCCACTGATATTGACAATCATTGGTTTTCCTAAAAAACATCCAGTGCTCACATTTTTATTGTTGATGTGGTTAATTAATTATAGAATGAAATTATCAAATGAAAACTAGAATTAAAACTAAATTACAATTTTTCCTAATCGTTATATTCCAATGAGATAATGCAATGAGTCCTCTCAAATGAATAGACGGACACTTGCTTCCTCTCAAAGGGTTATGGTGTGGTTATAACAGCTGATCATGCTAAGGACTGTTATAATTAACCACTGCTCCTTATAAAGACTGATGGGCTTATTGACTCATGAGGCCTATGCACTGTTGAAGGCAAAGCCCTATTAAAGACAAGCACTTATGTACCTAAAGCCTGATCAACGAAAGGAAAACCACTGCTCAGTAGCAGCAGTGTTTCAGCATCTACAGCGGATTCAACTTTAGTATTTATGTAGCAGTGTTTCTTATGTAACAGTGTTTAGTGTAGCAGTGGTTCGATATACTTTATCTCTCGAGACAAACCCTATACAAACTCAAAGACGAACCACTGCCCAACAACAAAAGTGGTTCAACATCAATAGTAGATATTCTATCTTTGTTTATGTTAACAGTATTTATATGTAACAGTATTTATCACACCAGTTTTTTATACTCTGTTAGATTGTTAGATTTCATATCACTGAGATGTTTATATGTAACGCTATTTATCAAATCACCGCATTTTGATTGTTAGATTTCATATCACTGATCTGTACTATAAATTGAACAGTGGTTTAATCTTGATACTACTAAATAAAGATGAAGTACACTTGGATGATTATTAAGCTCCTCATTTTGATTGTTTGGGAATAGTATTCTTGAAATTTGTCTTTTTTTGCAAACAGATGTTTATGGGCCAACTTCTTTTTAAGGTCAAACATTTGTTTAATTTCAAACATCTGTTTATGTCCAAACAGATGTTTAAGGTCAAACAATCTCAAAGTAGTTAAAAATGATAGTTTTCACTAATCCTTAAAAGTCTGTTACAACCACTGATTTGGTTCAAACATCTGATTGTTAAATGTTATCCACTGTTGAAAGACAACTTCTGTTATTGACGGTGTTAATTACTGATAGATTGAAATTATCAAATAAAAACTAGAATTACAATGAAATTACAATTTTACCTAATCGTTACATTCCAATGAGATAAGAGTTACTCCAACATTGTTTTCATGATAAAATTTAAAGTTAAATAAAAAAATAAAAAAAATTCTTGATGACTATTTGTTGCAAATTAAATCAGTAATTAATGCTATTAGAAAAGTCATCATGATAATTGCTTTCAAATCAGATCAGCAAACTACTGCCCATAGCCAAGAAAGTATAACTTAGCAGATGTTTCCTTTGGCAAACATATACCATAACATTGGTTTTGAAATTGCCGGTAATTTCAAATTCAAAATGCCTTGGGATATGTACTTTGCAATTAATGCACGTCAAGCAATCACTTCTGTCTTATGGTAAAGGCGTCTTATAGGTAAATGAATAGGTTAATTGTAATTATAATAACGTGTTTAATTGTAACAACTCTCACTAAAATTATTATTTCTTATTATTATAGGAAACCCTAATCGAGACCCCCAAGTGATTCTGCATAAACCCTAAAATTTTCAGAACAATCGGAATCAAGATCAGGGTGTGACAACCCTCACAAATCCAGGTATCCGTACAAATTAATTAATATTTAATTAGTGCTTGATTACTGTGCTTGATTACAATTATGATTAAACTGTTTTCTGAGTTCTGATACATACATACTCATGCATCACATTCTATACTGTCACTCTATTTATTACATACAAACATTAGTGACAAACTTGATGCACAAAAGCACAGTTAGCACAGTGAGCGGATAACCCAGTAAACATGCTGACATTACCAGCACCTAGACAGACAATGTCATTGAGGCCAGTATGAGCCAGGGATAGATTACTACACTAGTAGGGAGTGTAGGGAGGTGAGGATCATAAGACTGCGTCACTAGGTGATAGTTATAGTGTCGGGAAGTGCCAAAAACATACTTTAATTACAAAATTCTGCACTACATACCAAAATTCAGCATTTAACAATGCTAGTAAAGTGCAAAAACTTGGCAAAATAATTCTAGACATTTTCCAAAGTGTTGGGAATTTAATGTGTCACTAAAAACAATATAAAAGACACTTTAAAGCTTTATTTAGCACTTTAACGGATCAACATCCAACCGAACAACCGGACTTTATCCGGAACATAAAAATATTGCCAAACGCATTGTTTTTACTTTTCTGAACTAGTTAGGGTCCCCGAACACCCTAACACCCTGTATATTAAATAACACACTAATATCCTAACTAAATATCAATAGATTTCAACTAAATCCTAACTAAATCATCACCACCCAACCCCATACCCCCCTACTTGACGGTCACCACAAGGGGTGACCCACTTCCATTTTCTTTGATTATTTAATTGCTAATTGTTGGACAATGAGGAACACTTTGCATGTTGGGTAAATCTTGAAGTTGGTTTATAAATATGTTTAGTAGATAACCCTTCTCTTTCATCAAAACACCCAACTCAAAGCTTTTCTCTCTTCCTCCTACACCACCTTCGGCCGCCACCTTCTACCATACTACCACCATCATCAACTTCCTTTCTAGCCATTTTCCATACATACAAGGGTGCAAGAGGTCATACAAACAAGCTTGGTGCACTCGGAAGCTCAAGGACCACCCTAGATTTCTTTTATCCACCACTTTTACGCCTTGTTTCTCCCCTAGCCTTGTGCTAGTAGTAAGTGTTCTAAAACTTCATCTTGTTCTTGTATTTAGTGGTTAATAGATGGTTGAATGATGAAAGGTTAAAGAACACTAATGAACATAATCTAAAGTCTTGAACATAAGGGATAAAGGGTGGATAAAGAGAAGTTATTTGGGTAAATCATGTAATTCTTGTGTAGTTATGATTATTTGATGTTGTTTGTTAGTAAAAGTTGGATGGATCATCATCTAGACATGCTAGATCATGTTCAAGAACATGAACTAGTAAGATGTTAGTGTTAGAAATATGAAAGATGATGAAACCATCCACCATGAACTTGAAACTTGAATAAACATAATTTTTCTTGAAAAATAAGGTTATAAACTTGTAGATCTAAAGATCTACAAGTGGTTTTTCGGAAGAACCAAGTGAAAGATACTAGTTTTGTTAAAACCCGGATATGTTATGAACTAAAAGCATTCTTGGTAAATAAACAAGTGTATGAACACTTGTGTAACAAGGAAATTTCGTAAAGAAATATTTTTGTGAATCTTGACTAGAAGTTGTGAAACTTCAAATTCTTTAAAATAAAATTTTCAAGAAACCAATCATGTTTTTAAAGATAACAAGACCCACTAAATGTGCTGGTGATTTACTACATATTCTTACAAAACTCTCAAGTTCATGAGTTATGATTTAGTCTTATTTTTGTCAAGATTAGTGATTAAATATTGTATGTTGTTGATTGTTAAATTGTTTGATTGATTCTACAAAAGAAAATGATACGCTAGTAAGCGTGGACACCTCCATTTACAAAGGAAACTCTGGCAAAATTTTTCTAGAATTTTAACACTTAGAAATATTTTTCTAACAAGTATTTACAAATATATTTTTAACTTTATTTTTGAAATAAACTTCGCCATGATTTTTATTTCAAAAATATTAAACTACCGGAGGTTGATTTTCGTAAATAAAATTTGATAAATATATATTTTTATAATATATATTTATTACTAAAACTCTTGTGTGATTAGTTGTTTATTTTGAGAACTAATTATATTATTTTTAGGGTAAAAATAATATAACTTGAAAATATTATGAAATTTCAACTCCAAAATAATACCAACGCTCTCACAAATAAATATTTAAGTTACACCGGTATTGTTATTACCATGCAAACTCTAAAATGTAACTTATGTATATTTTGGAAAATACACTTATATGTATATGTTGATAAATATTATTTTGGAAAAAGTATAAAGTAAAATATAATATTTTTGGGAAAAATATGTATATTTTGGAATTCAAATATTTTAGACAAGTGGTTAAAGATATATTTTCTAAGTGGGACTTAAAATATATTTTTCGGAATTATAACGTGTACATGTATAAAAAACCCCATCCTTGGGAAGGAAATACAAAATAAATAAGAAGTGTGAATACGGAATAGTTAACTAATGATTTCTCCAAAAACGTTAAACCCTAAGCCAAGGCACGGCCATCCGTCTAATAGGCATTAGTACGTGTAGGTCGTCACGCAGCAGGTTGAGTTGGAGACTTACATTTCAGGATACGCACTTCTGTGAGTTCATGTCCCCCTTTTCTCTTAACTGTTTTCAGTTTTTATACTTCGGGGGTGGAATACATGTTACAGTATTACAGACACTTTTATACATGGTATGGTTAGCTTAAGGAGGGTATACTACTTAGATCATGTGAGTGAGTAGGTGGTACTTGGGGCCATTAATCCTCATTGTAGGACCGAGGGTCATGAGCGGTAGATCTATTTGGGTGTAGCGAGCCCAACTCCTGAGTCCACTGTACGGACCATGGGGTGACTTTGAGCCCGACGCAAAAATCTGCTAGGTTTGAGTCTTCCTGCATCACTTCACACATATCATTGGCTTTGCAACCCAATGGTGATCTCTTTTTCCTTAATTGCTACATACCAGGGATTTTCATACATACAGACAGATTACAAAGGTTTATACATACTCACTTTTACATGAACTCACTCAACTTTATGTTGACTTTTCAAACTACATGTATTTCAGGAAACTAATGGATCTGGTCAAGTTTACAATGAGGTTAAGCTGCGTAGGAATAATGATGTCATTCGAGTTTAGGAAATGTGACCTTTGCCTGGACGGGTTACAAGTCTTAAACTGTGTTTCTATTTCAAGTCTTTGGTCGAGTCGTATGAACAAGTTTTTAATTATGTCATGGTTGTATTTCGTTTCATGTGTCGACTTTTAAACAATGTTGTCTTGGTAACCTTTAAAACTTGATGAATGGATGACTATCATGTGTTTTATTTCATATAGCATGGTTATGATATTTGCTATGGTATTAAGAAGTCACACCAAAATAAACCCACGCTTCCGCAAAGCCAGGGTGTGACACAGGGCCCCTAAAACTCAGGGGGGTAAAATCCCGTTAGTAATATCCACACAGTTTTACGTGTAAAACGAAATTGAACGCATGACCAACTCACTCAAGCTACCTGGACACGGGGCTACCCTATGGTAGTAGGGCACCCCTCGCGCCACGCGACAGCCCCTCGTGCCACGCAAGGGGGCTGTTTTTCAGGTATAAATATAGGGGTGTGGGACTTGATTTCTGGCATTCGTTCGACGTTAAAATTCGATTCATGCACTGAGATATCGTCCAAATACTACAGAAACACACACAATCTCGAATTTCCGCCGCGATAACAGGGTAATAACTCGATCGCTACTACGATTCAATGTCCGATCGATTGAAACTATCCAATGGATGTTTAAGTGCTGCCCAAATTAGGGTTATGCTTTGTCATTCGTCGAGAATTCGATGGATGTTTAAGTATCGCACTTTGTCGTTCGTTGTGAGGGTTTTAATCTCGTGAGTTATCGTAAATGTTGTATTAGTTACTAACCTAGTTTCGTGTGCATTATTGTTAAATTAGGTTAACAGGCTTATCAGTAGGCTAAACTCTGCCCGAATAAATCTGCAATGTGAGTCATTCTCTTTTTATCAAATTTGATTTAAAAATCATGTTGTTTTCAAAGTTATAATTACAGGGATTAAGTATTTGTAATCTCCAAATTACAGCCGGTATGTGGGGTTTTGTATACATCACTTGATAACCGTCACTATTGGACAACGGGTTAGCCAATGGGTGATATGACCATAATCACAGACACCATTGGACAACGAGATAGCCAATAGGTGGTCGAGTGATAAATACCGTGCGTAGATGGTTGATATGTATAAACATTGTAATCGATCTTAATACTGTAAATTATAACAACATGTCGTTTTTGGTAAAAAGAATGATTCACCAGTATTTCCCCGCTGACAAAACCTTTTTCAAACATGTTTCAGGTGATCTGTTGTGATCCAGGAAAAGTGCCGCGAAGCACTACAAGCTTAAGGAAGTGGCTCAAAATAAATAAAGAAACATGTTTTGTAAAATAAAGATTTCCCAATGAAATCACCTCATTGTAAATTACCAGGGTTTTATCCCGAATTATGAAATAAAATAATCAGGCATTTTCAGTTTTAAAAAGATCCTGCTAAAATATTCCGCTGTCAACTCAATTAAATAAATACCACGGGATTTTCTGTCCCGCGGCTCCTGAACCGGGTCAAACAGGGCCGGGGGCCGTGACAGAAAAAGGTGGTATCAGAGCCACTGATTTAAGCCAATTAAGTATTTAGAAAATACTTAATTTTACTGATTGCAATTTTTGTAATTACGTGTTTTATTATTTGAATATTTGTTTACAGTATGGGTAAGCAAAGACTTTCGGATATCTATCATAAATTAGATACTTCACCAAAAGGAAAAGGAACTTTATCCTCAAATTGCCCAACAAATAATGTGGAAGGAATATTTGTTCGAAAGGCACAATATGAGGAACCACTTTCTCCTAATAAAAGAAGTTTGATTATTAGGAAAAGTCAAGAGAAAATAAAGAAATCACAACCAAAAGAATTGAGGAATAATCAGAAAATCCAGGAACTAGGCAATAACCCACCATGGGAAGACAAGTTAGATGAAAAATGGGCAGATCTCTATATGTTAGCTACGGTAGCAGTAAATGCTAATATTTAAATACCCTGACTCAGTTCTAGCACCCTTATCATCTACAAGCCAGAAACTTTACCCAGTAAATAAATAAGTTTACAATAAACCCTAGTATGTTTTAATTTTCAGTTGTCCTTTGTATTAAATTAGTTACACGGTATGCAATAATACTTGAAGGTTATCTGTGAAATTTTGTTATAAAATTTTAACTTAATATTTTTGCATATATGCTAAACAGCATGAATGAGTTATCTGAAGCCCTTCAGAATCTCAATCTTTATCCGGTGAAAGTAGAAGTTTCCAAAGACTTTACTGGTTACATACCCGATGTAGAAGAACCTATGGAATTTCATGCTCCATCTCTGGAGAAACCTAAACCTAAGAAAAGGAGAAGATTCGTAGGCTGGAGGCGTGTACGCAGGAGGAAACCAGTAACTCAAAAGGTTCCCAAAATAGAGAATCCCATAGATAAAGGAAAAGGAATTGCGATCGGGGAAGGTTCTAGGCAAATAGAAATGGAAATTGGAGAAAGTTCTAAACAAGTCGAGGAATTACCATTACAAGAGGAGTTGGATCGTATATTGGCAAGCTGTGATATCATTAGACCTATCAACACCAACCTCTACCCTTATCCTGCTAAAACTCAACTTCCAATAAATTTGGAACCAGCCATCCCAGAACCTTTAATCCATACTCAACCTTTAGGAGAAATAGACGAATGGTGGACCAACGATTGGCAGTTTCAAAACCTCCTTAATAACCCTTATACCTTTTTCCCTCAGTTCGACCCAGAACCTGTACCAAACCCACCAATGAGCAATGAGAATTTAGCTGAACTCCGCCACTTTGGCGAGGAGCTGGTGGATGCAGGGAATAGAATTAGAAAGGTAGGAGAACAGATCTCCTGGAGGTACGACGAGAGGGAGCGTCGTTTCTGAAAACGCCAACTGATGGGATAATATGAAATAATGGAAGCATATGTTTAAATATAATATAATAATCAAAATAAAACGTGTAAAATAAACAATAAAACTTTGTAAGATAACCAGTTTGTACGGATTCCTAATATAATATATATAAGATCGAAAGTCGAAAGATCGACGATTTTGGCTATATTTGTTTACATGATTATGTGCAATTATTTTTGTTATATTTGAATAATAATTATTTGGTACTAATTACTTGTATAAAATATTACCAGATGGCAAACGCTGGTAATGAACAAATTAACGAGGGTAATCAATCCGAGCACAACAATGAGGATCAATTTCTAAATAGGCAAGATATCGAAAATATCGTTGCTCAGGGAATAGCCAATGCTATTCCAGCAATCCTTGCTGCTGCTCGAAATCCAATTGAACCTCAACAGATTATTCCTAGTAAACGCACTCATGAAGATAATTTCAGTAATAGCGTAAACGGAGGCGGCAACAACAATAATAATAATGATAATATACTGCAAGCCCCAACTTTCAAAAGAACGAAAGCTGCAAAACCTGGTTGCACTTACAAAGAATTTCTTGCTTGTAAACCAGCTGAATTTGCAGGCAATGAAGGGGCGACTGCGGCACTGCGTTGGTTGGAGAAAACCGAAGCAGTAATTATGATAAGTAAATGTGCTGAAGAAGACAAGGTTATGTACGCGTCAAATCTTTTTAAAGAAGGGGCGCTAGAATGGTGGAATACGGTACTTCAAGCCAAAGGAAGAAATATGGCCTATGCCATGAGTTGGGAAGAATTTAAGCAACTGATAGAAAGAAAATTCTGCCCCGAATATGAAAAGGAACAAATGGCGAATAAGTTCCTGAACCATCGAATGATGGGTGTAGACTGTCGAGGATATACTTCGACATTCTTCGAATATACTAGAGTAGTACCAACGCTGGCTTCGCCAGAATCGGTACTTATTTCTCGCTATATTTGGGGATTGATTAGCGAAATCCGTAATATCGTTAAAGCTGCGAGACCTCGCACTATTGACGATGCGGTAGAATTAGCTAACACCCTAACTGACGAGTTAGTACGCACAAGAGATGAAAATCAGAAGAAGGAACTGGTTCAGAAAATTACCCAGGGATTTCGTGTGGGTAATAATAGCAACTTCAAGAAAAGAGGAACCGGGCAATCCTCAACTCCGCCGTTCTGCAGGAATTGCAGAAAGAAACATTATGGAAAATGTAATGTAACCTGCAACTTTTGCAAAGTTGTAGGACATCGTGAAGAAGACTGTAGAAAGAAAACAAGGGTCTGCTATAACTGTGGAGAAGCAGGACATTTCAAACCGGAATGCCCTAAGTTGGTCAAACCAACAGACAATAAAGCCAAACCGGCCGACGGAGCTACCAAGAAGAATGTCCGAGCATTCCAATTAACTACTCAGGAGGCAGAACTCATTCCAGATGTGATAGCTGGTACGTTCCTAGTTCACAACGTTTACGTAAAAGTATTATTTGACTATGGTGCAAACCAACGTTTTATCAATACTTCATTCTGCCAAGCTCTTAATTTACCTTTGACCAACCTTAGGCAAATTTTTACAGTCGAAACGGCAGATGGGAATTCTGTTAACATAGATAAGGTTTTGCAAAAAGAAAATATAGAACTTTCAGGTCATAAATTTCATGCAAATCTATTACCAATGAAATTAGCTGGATTCGATGTCGTGTTAGGAATGGATTGGTTAGTAGCCAACCATGCTCGAATCCTTTGTGATAAGAATTCTATAGAGATTCGGGCACCCACCGGAGAAGTGATCATGATTACAGGAGATAAGCCACGTAAACCCATGAAGTTCATTTCAGTAATGAAAGTTGCTAGTTATGAACGAAAGCAAGGAATAGTATATATGATTTCAGTAATCATTAGTACTAAGGATAAAGAACTTAAGGAGATTCCTGTAGTCTCAGAGTACCCAGATGTATTCCCAGAAGAACTCCTGGGATTACCACCCAACAGGGAAGTAGAATTTAGAATTCATCTAATTCCTTGAACTACACCGATAGCCAAGGCACCTTATCGGTTAGCACCTACAGAAATGCTAGAATTGAAAAAGCAATTAGATGAATTATTAGGTAAAGGATTCATACAACCTAGTTCATCCCCGTGGGGAGCGCCAGTGTTGTTTGTAAAGAAGAAAGATGGTTCGATGCGAATGTGTATCGATTATAGGGAATTAAATAAGGTTACAATTAAGAATCGATACCCATTACCAAGGATTGATGATCTGTTTGATCAACTTCAAGGAGCTAGATATTTTTCTAAGATAGATTTACGCTCCGGATATCATCAATTAAAGGTACAAGAAGAAGACATACCTAAAACTGCTTTCAGAACTAGGTATGGTCATTATGAGTTTACAGTCATGTCCTTTGGGTTAACAAATGCTCCAGCAGCATTTATGGATATGATGAATAGAATCTGTAAACCATACTTGGATAAATTTGTATTTTGTCTTCATAGACGATATACTTATTTATTCCAAAAGTCAAGACGAGCATTGTGAGCACCTGCATGCACTCTTAACTTTGTTAAGAAAAGAAAAGCTTTACGCCAAATTCTCGAAGTGTGAATTTTGGCTACAAGAAGTGCAATTTTTAGGACACATGGTGAATCAAGAAGGTATCCATGTAGATCCCTCTAAGATAGAAGCAATCACCAAATGGAAAGTTCCGCAGTCAGCTATGGAAATTAGAAGTTTTCTAGGATTAGCCGGATACTATAGACGGTTTATTAAGGATTTTTCCAAGATAGCTGTACCATTAACTAAGCTAACCTGTAAAGCGGTTAAGTTTGAATGGGGACCTAGGCAAGAAGAGGCTTTTAGGATTCTGAAGCAAAAGCTAACAAACGCTCCAATTCTAGCCTTACCAGAAGGAACAGAAGATTTTGAAGTTTATTGCGATGCTTCTAAGCTAGGATTAGGATGTGTGTTAATGCAACGCAAGAAAGTAATTGCGTATGCCTCAAGAAAATTGAAGAAGCACGAGGAAAACTATACGACTCATGACTTAGAATTAGGAGCTATAATTTTTGCCCTTAAGATATGGAGACATTATCTGTATGGAAGTAAGTTTACTGTCTATACGGATCATAAAAGCTTAAGATACATTTTTGGGCAGAAAGAATTGAATATGAGGCAAAGGAGATGGATGGAGATTCTAAGTGACTACGACTGTGATATCCAATATCAAGAAGGAAAGGCAAACGTAGTTGCAGATGCCTTAAGTCGTAAGTATCATGAGAAACAACGACGGGTTCGTGATCTTAGATTAAATCTACAGTTAGATTTAATGGAACAACTGAAAAATATTCAAGAAACAGCAATCAAGGATGATGCTGAAGGAATGAAAGGAAGAATAAAAGAATTAGAACAAGGAAGTAATGGAATTTGGAGATTCCACAAGAAAAGAATTTGGGTACCTAGGCAAGGAGAATTAAGAAATAAGATTTTAGAGGAAACTCATAAATCTAGGTATACCATGCATCCAGGAAACAATAAAATGTACCAAGATTTAAGGAATAACTTCTGGTGGATAGGAATGAAAAAGAACATAGCTAGATATGTTTCTAAATGTCTTACTTGTTCACAAGTTAAGGCAGAACACCAGAAACCTTCAGGTCTACTACAACAATTAGAAATGCCTGTATGGAAATGGGAACTCATAACAATGGATTTTGTTACTAAGTTACCCAAAACCAGAAAAGGTAATGATGCGATTTGGGTAATTGTGGATCGATTAACCAAATCAGCTCATTTTCTACCTATGAAAGAAACCTTTAGCATGGAAAGGTTAGCAAAGTTGTACGTAGACGAAGTAGTATCCATACATGGAGTTCCACTCTCCATTGTATCGGATAGACATAGTCGTTTCACTTCCCATTTCTGGACAAGTTTCTAGGAAGCAATGGGAACCCGACTAAATCTGAGCACTGCATATCATCCTCAGACAGACGGACAAAGTGAAAGGACGATCCAAACCCTGGAAGACATGCTTCGGGTATGTTTAATAGATTTTGGTGGAAATTGGGATGATCACCTACCTTTAATTGAATTCTCCTATAATAATAGTTATCATTCAAGTATCGAAGCTGCCCCGTTCGAAGCACTATATGGAAGAAAGTGCAGAACTCCAGTTTGCTGGGCAGAAATAGGAGAAAGCCAATTATCAGGACCTGAAATAGTACAAGAAACTACTGACAAGATCACTCAAATCAAAGAAAGATTAAAGACGGCTCGAGATCGCCAGAAGAGTTATGCAGATCCTCGACGTCAGCCGTTAGAGTTCCAAGTTGGAGACAAAGTACTATTGAAAGTTTCTCCTTGGAAAGGAGTAGTTCGGTTCGGTAAGAAAGGAAAACTAAATCCACGATACGTAGGACCATTTCCAGTGATCCAACGTATAGGACCTGTTGCTTATCGTTTACAACTACCAGAAGAATTAGCTGGAGTACATGACGTATTTCATGTATCCAATCTCAAGAAATGCCTATTTGAGGAGTCCCTGGTAGTACCTCTTCAAGATGTCGAGGTGAATGAAAAATTAAAATTTGTTGAGAAGCCATTACAAATAGAGGATAGAAAGATCAAGTTTCTCAAGCATAAGCGACTTGTTCTGGTCAAAGTCAAGTGGGATTCAAAGAGAGGACCCGAATACACTTGGGAACTGGAATCGGAAATGAAGCGAAAGTATCCTCACTTGTTCTAGTGAATCTCGAGGACGAGATTTTTATTAAGGTGGGGAGGATGTAACAACTCTCACTAAAATTATTATTTCTTATTATTATAGGAAACCCTAATCGAGACCCCCAAGTGATTATGCATAAACCCTAAAATTTTCAGAACAATCGGAATCAGGATCAGGGCCCCTAAAACTCAGGGGGGGGGTAAAATCCCGTTAGTAATATCCACACAGTTTTACGTGTAAAACGAAATTGAACGCATGACCAACTCACTCAAGCTACCTGGACACGGGGCTACCCTATGGTAGTAGGGCACCCCTCGCGCCACGCGACAGCTCCTCGCGCCACGCGAGAGGGCTGTTTTTCAGGTATAAATATAGGGGTGTGGGACATGATTTCTGGCATTCGTTCGACGTTAAAATTCGATTCATGCACTGAGATATCGTCCAAATACTACAGAAACACACACAATCTCAAATTTCCGCCGCGATAACAGGGTAATAACTCGATCGCTGCTACAATTCAATGTCCGATCGATTGAAACTATCCAATGGATGTTTAAGTGCTGCCCAAATTAGGGTTATGCTTTGTCATTCGTCAAAAATTTGATGGATGTTTAAGTATCGCACTTTGTCATTCGTTGTGAGGGTTTTAATCTCGTGAGTTATCGTAAATGCTGTATTAGTTACTAACCTAGTTTCGTGTGCATTATTGTTAAATTAGGTTAACATGCTTATCAGTAGGCTAAACTCTGCCCGAATAAATATGCAATGTGAGTCATTCTCTTTTTATCAAATCTGATTTAAAAATCATGTTGTTTTCAAAGTTATAATTACAGGGATTAAGTCTTTGTAATCTCCAAATTACAGTCGGTATGTGGGGTTTTGTATACATCACTTGATAACCGTCACCATTGGACAACGGGTTAGCCAATGGGTGATATGACCATAATCACAGACACCATTGGACAACGAGATAGCCAATAGGTGGTCGAGTGATAAATACCGTGGGTAGATGGTTGATATGTATAAACATTGTAATCGCTCTTAATACTGTAAATTATAACAACGTGTCGTTTTTAGTAAAAAGAATGATTCACCAGTATTTCCCCGCTGACAAAACCTTTTTCAAACATGTTTCAGGTGATCTGTTGTGATCCAGGAAAAGTGCCGCGAAGCACTACAAGCTTAAGGAAGTGGCTCAAAATAAATAAAGAAACATGTTTTGTAAAATAAAGATTTCCCAGTGAAATCACCTCATTGTAAATTACCAGGGTTTTATCCCGAATTATGAAATAAAATAATCAGGCATTTTCAGTTTTAAAAAGATCCTGCCAAAATCTTCCGCTGTCAACTCAATTAAATAAATACCACGGGATTTTCTGTCCCGCGGCTCCTAAACCGGGTCAAACCGGGCCGGGGGCCGTGTCATTAATTTTATATTTTTCCCATGTAAATGCATTAAAAGCCTAACGAGTGTCGCATCATATTCTTTCGTCTGACGATGTATTTAGTCATAACCGCCTTCATTGGGTATATAAAATACATTGGGCAGAGGTTTTGATCATTACCGTTTTCATCCATCTACTCAATCATCTTCAAAAATTTTGTTGACGAGATTTTCACAAGGCTCTCTGCAGAAGATATTGGCCGTTTCAAATGTCTTTCCAAGAATTTTTATAGGGAATTGTCAACTCATGCATTTCAGATGATGCATGCTCTCCGAAGTGGAGATTCAGTACAAAAGAAACTACTATCCTTTAAAGACACGTCAATTGTCATTGACGACGTAGTTGGTGGTAATTTGGATGTTGTTAGAAGCAAAACCTTAAGTTTTCCTAACAATGTCCACCCTAACTTCTTACGTATTCTATCTTCATTTAATGGTTTGTTGTTAGTTTGCAATGAAGGGGTTTGCTATCAGTTGATTATTTGGAATCCAACTATCAGGCGGTATAAGGTTTTGTGTGATGACTACTTCAGTTACAATCATCATCGAAACTCTGATACTGGTGGAATTTATTTTGATCAGTTCAATGATCTGAAAGTGCTGAACATCAGATGTTACCGTAATGTAACTGCTGCTCGTGTTTACTCACGACGTCGTGAGTCATGGAGAACATTAAATTTTGGTATCGTAAACAATTATGGTTCAAGTCGTTATTCATGGTCTACAGGAGTTTATGCTGATAAAACCATATATTTTATGGTTTCAAATTATTGGTATCCACTAGGTGAGAGGAACATCGTTGCTTTTGATGTTCTTAGTGAGACTTTTAGAATGCTACATTTTCCCGAGAGTATTGTAGTCAATCCTTGCCAAGGGCATTTTTTGACCATCGCAAAGAGGTTACATTTGATTATTATTGGAAAGTCTGCTGAGCTAACTGCTGATTTGCTCAGATATGAAGAAGAAGGCTGGATGAAGGTGTTTGTTTTCAATAATCCTCGTGTAGTTGATTATGTAGATACGCTCCGAAGTACTAATATAATTGAAGACAACAAGTGGCTGATAACAAGCATCTGGGGGGATATGATTGAAGTTGATCTGAGCAACGAACTTCTGAAATACCTCCAACATGTTGACAACTACGATGGTCCGAAAGGAGCTTTACTTATCGAAACTACTGTTTCACCAATAGATTAGGAATTAGGATCCTGTATTTTATTGAATGCTATTTGCTGTTTTGACAATTGTATTTTTTATATAATTAGTTGTGTTAAAATTATTAATCATGTTTGTTATTTAAATTAAGTAAATGAATATTGATGTTTGAGAGTGTAAAAGCTTGTAATATTGGCAAACGTCTGTTTAAATGATTAAAGCTCTGTTATTGGGAACAGATGTTTCAAAATTAAACAGTTGTTGATACATCTGTTGACTTGGGTCAACAGATGGATGAACTTTGTATGCTGTTTGACACTTGTAGTTTTTATATAATTAGTTGTGTTAAAATTATTAACCATGTTTGTTATTTAAATTAAGTAAATAAATATTTAGGTTTCAGAGTGTAAAAGCTTGTAGTATTGGCAAAGGTATGTTTAAATGATCAAAACTCTGTTATTAGGAACAGAAGTTTGAAAATAAAACAAATGTTTGGAACTACTGTTAACAAAATTGTTGTTGAAACTACTTTTTGGTTAAAATGGTGGTTTAAAACCAATGTTGGGTAAAAATAGTGTTTTGTGGAGGTTGAAGGGGTTTGAAACGACTGTTTGGTTAAAATATAGTTTTTTTGGAGAAGGAACATGCTTGAACTACTTTTATATAATCACTGTTGTTAAAGCTCAGTGTTTTAATCCACTGATAGGTTATCCACTGATAGTTATAGTCAGCTACTGTTTTCATTTTCATCACTGTAAACTACTGATATTGATTCATCAGTGGTTTCCTAACAACTGTCATCCATTATTCATCAGAGGTTGTGACGTGGACAGTACTTAGCCGTCAGATCTTTCTATGCTGTTTCGCGCATTGATTTGGAATTAGTATGCTGTATTCTATTGATTGTTGTTTGCTTTTTTGAACTTTGTTTATTATATAGTTACCTCTGTTTTACACTTGTAGTTTTTATATAATTAGTTGTGTTAAAATTATTAACCATGTTTTTTATTTAAATTAAGTAAATAAATATTTAGGTTTGAGAGTGTAAAAACTTGTAATATTGGCAAAGGTATGTTTAAATGATCAAAGCTCTGTTATTGGGAACAGATGTTTGAAAATAAAACAGTGGTTGATACATCTGTTGACTTTGGTCAACAAATTGATAAAAACAGATGTTTGGAACTACTGTTGAGAAAATTGTGGTTGAAACCGCTGTTTGGTTAAAATGGTGCTTTAAAACCACTGTTGGGTTAAACTAGTGTTTTGTGGAGGTTGAAGGGGATTGAAATGACTGATGGGTTAAAATATTGTTTTTTTTAGAAGGAAGATTCTTGAATCACTGTTTATATAATGACTGTTGTTAAAGCTCAGTATTTTAATCCACTGATAGGCTATCCACTGTTAGTTATAGTCAGCTACTGTTTTCATTTTCATCACTGTAAACTACTGATATTGATTCATCAGTGGTTTCCTAACAACTGTCATCCATTATTCATCAGAGGTTGTGACGTGGACAATACTTAGCCGTCAGATCTTTGTATGCTGTTTCGTGCATTGATTTGGAATGAGTATGCTGTATTCTATTGATTGTTGTTTGCTTTTTTGAACTTTGTTTATTATATAGTTACCTCTGTTTTACACTTGTATTTTTTATATAATTAGTTGTGTTAAAATTATTAACCATGTTTGTTATTTAAATTAAGTAAATAAATATTTAGGTTTGTGAGTGTAAAAGCTTGTAATATTGGCAAATGTATGTTTAAATGATCAAAGCTCTGTTATTGGGAACAGATGTTTGAAAATAAAACAGTGCTTGATACATCTGTTGACTTTGGTCAACAGATTGATGAAAACAGATGTTTGGAACTATTGTTGAGAAAACTGTGGTTGAAACCGCTGTTTGGTTAAAATGGTGCTTTAAAACCACTGTTGGGTTAAACTAGTGTTTTGTGGAGGTTGAAAGGGATTGAAATGACTGAAGGGTTAAAATATTGTTTTTTTTTTTTTTTTTGAGAAGGAAGATTCTTGGGTTAATTGTTCATCTTCTTAATTCTTAAACAAAAAACACAATCAAAAAGAAATTCAGATACTAACAACCTCTAATATGGGTTCATGATCTAATTCGGTGATTTGAAGACATTGTTGTTGAATCGAATGAGATGGTTGATGTAATGTGGTCATATTAATAACAAATAGTAATTAATCTAAATAACTTTCCCGAGCCCGAAAAGCAATCCCGGGTAAAAACCTAGTAAGATTATTAATCATTTTTATGCGACTTGTTTAAAAATGTATAAAAACCCAAAGAAAATTATGTACTCTATTAAAAAGACAATTAAACAATGATTTGAGCTCACTGCTTCACATGGCGGACTCCCATTGGTTCACACGTAAACCACTAACTGAGCGGGTTTTATCTCACCACACTGTCGTGTCTTCGGACGAGTGTTCACGGTTCGGCCCTAGGTGAGGTTTTCCCCGGTTCGGAAACGAGTGTATCCCCATATGATGAATTTCCCCAGTAGTCCATCTAAAGGATTTATTGACCCGTTCAAAAAAATAACACAAACACGTATTGAAACATAATTTAAGAAGAAAAACCAACCAGGCTATCATGCGTTAAAACCCGTCCAACCCACCAATGGGGTGGTGGTCCCCTGGCAACGGCAAAGACTTTAAACACCTTAGAGGAATAAGGTTTTGGGTTCAAGTCCCACATAATTTGCCGTTAAAAAAAACCGTCCAACCCGCACATAACCCCTTTTTTTTATTTCCTAACCCAATCAACACCAATAATTGCAATTGGTTGGGGATTAAATTAATAGTTATTCTTTAATTAAGACAACCATTTTCAAGTTTGTTTCTATTTTATTTATTTATTTATTTTTCCCTTTTTTTTTACTTTTGTTGTTTGGTTTCATATTTAAATTTTTTTCTCTTTTCCTTTTATTGTTTTATTAAACACTTAATACTTTTTAACTTTCAAATATCTAACTTCTTATTTAAATTTTATTAAAAATCGGTATCCTCCGTAGCAATATCTAACTTTTTATTTAAATTTTATTAAAAATCGGTCTGCTCCGTAGCAAATCATAGGTGTAACACTTTGTACTCACGTTAACCAGTTTTACCATACCATCCCACATCTAATCACGGATCCTCCCCCCTATAGTTAGTTAAACATTTAAATGTTAAACAAATCCCTCCAAGTTCAACTCCTTCCCTATATATACTCTCATCATCCACCTTCTTAAATATTATTTCCAAGAAACAAACAGATGGATCATGTTGTTACTAAGGCCACTCTTGGCCTCACTCATCCTGCCCAAATAGATCACCCCAAGGTCCCTTCTTGTCCTAATCTTCATCTTTTTTTCCTCACTAGAATTGTATCATCTTTAAAAGTCAACTTCTGATATTAAACATTCAAACTTCAGTTCAATCTGAATTTAAAGTGGGTTTGATTTTACCATTCTAATTATTTTGTTTTGTTAAATATATTTATCATTTTTATAACCATGTATAAAGGTAGTTCCTTTGTTAACCTGATCATTTAACATAACTTTTGAAATTTTTGTTGTTACACTTTAATAATTTCTTGGTATATATGTGCTCACATAAATCCTCTTTTTTTTTTTTTTTCAGATTTTCATAGTTGATCATATGAATTGAATCTTTGTTTAGTATTATATTATTTAATGTTAAGCATATGCTAGGAAATTTACAGTAGAATGGCATGTAAACGGGCAACAAGCTGCACCGCAATCCGTTTTTGAATAGCAAATCCGACCCTCCAGAAAACAAAACTTTGGTTCCTCGACGTCGAGTAATTGCTGTATGGGGACAAACTAAGGATTCACATGATCTTGTGTATTTGATAACCTTAATTCATATATCGAGTTGGGCCTTGTTTATATTAATACTAGTTTTTTTCCCATTTAGATGTTGTTTTGAAGCCTGGTGGTAATTTATGTGAAGTCGTCTTAAAGAAATTTGTTTATAATAATATTAATATTAATTTGCTTCTTTTGATATATGAAAGATATCGTTTGCTGCTAAAGAAACCGATTTGGTAGAATGGAAAGGAGATATACTAGGCGTTACCGAGAAAGACATGACAAAAGACAAAAACTTAAAATTCGTCAACCAGATTTTAGAAAAACTTGATTCTAAAGTGAATGGATTGTTGTCTGAAGTATATGGAGAGGAAGATTTCACTGGAAAGGCGGGACAGTCAACTGTTATTAGAGTTTCGGGTCTTGGGCCCAAACGGGTCAGCTTGATTGGGCTGGGAAAGGGACCCACAGACCCGTCTAGTTATCGTGTTCTTGGTGAGTCTGTTGCATCAGCAGCGAAGGCTTCACAAGTGAACAATGTTGCTGTCGCACTTGCTTCTTCAAAAGGCTTAACTCCTGAATCAAAGCTAGCCACTGCATCAGCAATAGCAAAGGGTAAGTTTGTTTTATTTGAAATGTTTTGTTACATATGTTTACAAAAGCTATACTATTAAAATGTTTGTCTGGATTTTTGAATCTGCATTATGATATAGCCACATTGTTGGGAAGTTATGAAGATAACAGGTTCAAATCTGAGTATAAGAAACCATCTCTTACATGTGTTGACTTCTTTGGTCTCGAAGGTGGACTCGAGTTCGAAAAGAAACTTAAGTACACAGAAGACATTTGCTCAGGGGTAATATTGGCAAAAGAGCTTGTAAATGCACCTGCTAACGTGCTCACTCTCGGTTAGTAAACATTTGTCATTTTTGTTTATTCTTTCAATTTCACTATTTGTGTTGTTACATTTATGTCCACAGAGGTGCTAGCAGAAGAGGCTGCAAAGATTGCTGCTACATATAGTGATGTTTTTATAGCAAAGATTTTGGATATGGAACAATGCAAAGAATTGAAAATGGGTTCGTATCTTGGCGTTGCGGCTGCTTCTACAAATCCTCCTAAATTTATACATTTATGTTATAAACCTCCAAACGGGCCTATTAAAACCAAGCTCGCTTTAGTCGGAAAGGGGTTGACTTTTGACAGGTAATAATCTTATTTCCTTTGTATAAATGTCAAATTTCATTACTATGAGTATTTTCCTTTCTAATATTAGAGGTGGCCAAATGGATGGTTTGGAGGGGTTCGATAATGGGTCTAGTAGAAACGAGTAATTTTGGTACGCGCTGTTTGTGCATATTTGTGTGTCCCTTACTGTGCGAATAGGATAGATAAAGTGTGTGTTGTATATGTATAGGTTAGATAGTGTGTAATGCATGAGTGATGCGTTTGTAATGTGACATATGTTCAGTGATGTTGAACGTATGAGTCATACGTGAAGTACTGACCAACATATGACTCATACCCTATATATAGGAAGACATCGTTAGTCAGTGATATGTTTTAGATTTGATAGAGATCGAACACACTTGTTCTCTCCCTGTGCTTATCAATGTAAACTCTTTCGGTAGTTAATAAAAATATGTGTTGACTAAACGTTATGCTTCCGAAATTGTTATATTTATCTAAAACTTCCGTCTAGAACATATTACACACTAATCCCAAGGAAAGACGATCCGTTTCTACGGTTTTAACGCGCCCGGTTGGATTGACCCAAAACCCTTTTTGCCAGTTTTTTCTTCTATATGATTCATAGTATTTAAAAAGATTATACTTTTTAATAAAGAAAATTTAGAATTTAAAAATACACTTGGGAGACTTTTGAGTTTCGGCTATTTAAAAAAGCAACTTTTAAACATTAGTAAATGGGTTGAAATTGCCACCCCGTGGCGCGCTTGAATTTCATATGTTTGCAGTGGTGGCTACAACATTAAGACAGGCTCTGGTTCTATGGATCTGATGAAATGTGACATGGGTGGTTCAGCTACTGTGTTAGGTGTTGCAAAAGCACTATGTCACGGAGTTAACTTTCGACTCGCGTGTACAGTGGCGGAGCCAGAAATTTTTTCTTATGGTGTCATTTTTTATGGATACCCCGGTTTATAGTAACCCGGAGTCGAACTTTTTGGATCGGTTCGGATCTAATCGGATCAAATCACATAATAAAAACAAATATCATAGTAAAAGTACAATGTTATTGAATAAAAACACATAATAAAATTACAAAGTCATTTGAAAAAATGTATTTAATAGTTGCTTTGTACGCATTTTCATGTTTTGAAAAGGATTCATAACGTTTTCAATGGCAACTTGCAAAAAAAATTGCTCTTTTTCATTATTCAAATGATCATCAAACATCCTGTTAGGTTAAACAATTGAAACAAAACCAATTAGACACGGGGCTATAATGATGGATTAGAAAAAATAAAAATTAAGCATGAACCTTTAATGATTTAAAGTATACTAATTAAATTCAAGTAACTGGGCTTAATTTTTGAAATATAAATTTGTTTATTATGTAATTCTTTTAGAAGAAAACAAAACAATGGTGTCGTTTGTAAAAAGACAATGGTGTCGCTCGTAAAAAAACAACGGTGTCGTTCAAATTTTTCCTATTATACGTTGTATTTGCTACACGAAATTCAATGGTGTCGGACGACACCGTTGTTCAAAGTGTGGCTCCGCCACTGCGCGTGTAGCAACTTAGACTTGATCTAAGTTAAGCTATGTGCCCCAACGATGTGGTGTTTTGAGTGATTCAAGTGATGGTTGCAAGTTGTGTATACAAAGAAACAACTTTGTATTGATTACAACAAGATTTACAAGAGTGTGTTTACAAGTACAAGTGTGTTTACTTGTGATATTGTTGGGTGATCTCCAAATGAGACCCCATCATCCTATTTATACTAGTCCTTCCTAGTTCTAGAGAATTGTCCATCTAGATAACTCTTTACATAATATCTTGGATATTTATAAGTTGATTTCTAGAGCCTTCTTGCAAAATATCAAGTGTTTTCAAGGTGTTTCTAGAGAATTCTTGGCTGAAACTTTAGACAGAATTATGTACCCTTTCTGGACCCTTCCGAGCTCTTTCAAGGCCGATCTAGAGTCTTGATGGTGCCAAGACGTTCCCGCAACTTGTAGGTTGTTCCGGAAACTTCCGGGCAGCCCTAGATGCTTCTTTAGTGTTCCGGAATCTTCCGGAACTCGCGAAAAAAATTATGTATTTAGGCGGATCGTGACATTCTCCCCCACCTAAATTCACGACGCCCTCGTCGTGTCGCTTACGTGGTTGTTGCTTTGTTCTCACGATCTGCATGGCGGATAAGGTTTTGCCTCGGTGCCTTGTATCCGTCTCCATGGGTGTCGTGTGAACCTCCTTGTCCTTGATGAGGTACAAGGTGTTGAGGAATGCATCAGGGATGGCGTTGGACCTATCGAAGAATGCCAACCCGAGCACAATTTTGTAGTCGTCCATGGGAACGACTGAGAAAGTAATTTTGCCCTTCCATGTCCCGATCTTGGCTTTGGCGTCATAGGTTACGCCTTCAATTGAATTAGGTTCCCCGCCAACAGCCTTCATCATTAGTCCTTCTTTGATAGTGATCCGCAAACCAAGTCTTTTGGCCTCGTCCCGGGTAATGAAATTGTGACTGGCTCCGGTATCGATTAAGGCTTTTGCTTGTTCTCCGTTAATCTCAAGAGTTACGAACCAAAGACCTTTTGGTTCTCCATTTGAATAACTAACCTTGGCTTTTCTCGAGGGGTCATGAACCATTTTTAAAGGCTTCCTTTGGGTTAGACTTAAAGCATTGAGGGCTTGAAGTTGCATTGCTCCTAGACGAGCCTCCTCGCTATCTTCGGCTTCATCATCTTCAGTCCTGATAAGGGCAAACTTAGACTTCTTTGGACAATCGCGTGCATCGTGCGGCCCTTTGCAAATGAAGCATCCTCTCCTTGCGGGCTGGTTGCTATTATATCTTGGGGGTTTTGGACCTTCCTTCCTTCGAGTGTAACTTGGTTTTGCTCCCCCACCTATGTCGTCATCAGGTTCTTCGACTACGGGTTTAGTTGGGCGTTTTTCCTTAAGATCGATCAAGCTTTCAGCTACGGCGATGGCAGTAGCTAAATCTTGAACATTGCGACGATCCAATTCTGTTCTAGCCCAATATTGTAACCCGTTGAGGAAGTAGAAAAGGGAATCCTTTTCCGACAGATCGGGGATTTCAAGGACAAGTGTCGTGAATTCTTTGACATAGTCCTTGAGGGTTCCGGTATGCTTGAGCTTTCTCAATTTGCTCCTAGCTTCGTGCTCAGCATTGACCGGGTAAAATTGTTTCTTTAGTTCTTGGACAAATTCAGCCCAAGTGTTAATAGTGCACGTACCTTTGGTGATGTCCGTGTATCGACGTCTCCACCATAGTGCTGCCGTGTCTTTTAGGTACATGTTGGCCGTCTTGATTTTGGTGGCATCGTCCTTGATTTGCACTCCACCCAAGTATTGTTCCATCTCCCATACGAAGTCGTCAACCGCTCGTGCTTCTCTTTTGCCAAGGAATGGAGATGGTTTTGGGATCTCCACCCTAGGGGTGAAGAGGGTGAAGAGATCGGTGTTGCCTGAATGCACAACTACTTGCTTATTTTCCTTTACTTTAGCTTCCAGGTCCAAGAAGCTTCGATGACAATCACGAATACTATTCTCCACCTCGTTTCGTAGCTTCGACATTTCCTCCTTGAACAATGTCGTAAGCTCGTGACGCCAAACTCCCATGAGAGACTTGACGTCGTCTTTGAACGTTTCGAAATCAGTTTCCAACGCTTGTACTCGTTGGAATGCCCTTTACTCCGTGACAACTAGCTCAAATTATACGGCCTCGAGTAGAGGTCAGTTGGTTAACGGGTTGGCTTGACCCAAAACACTTTTGTTCAGAATTTATCCAAATCACATTAAATCTGATTTTAAAAATATATTATTTCAGTAATAATCTTATACTCTTATAGTACGGGTCAGGAGCTTTGACTCGTTCAACTCGTTTTGCCAGTTCTTTATGGCTAATCTTATGACTTTTACCTGTTTGACCCGTTTGTGAGTGAACATAGCCATAATCGACCCATTCATAAATCATAACTGACACTAAACTGACTCGGGTTATTAATGTGCCATCACAGGTTCATTTTATACTGGCAGCTTGTGAGAATATGATAAGTGGGACCGGTATGAGGCCCGGTGACATTTTAACAGCCTCAAGCGGAAAGACAATTGAGGTATGTATATCTCTTTCCAGTTTACAACTCCACTAGTTTTGATACAGTCGTTAACATCCCGTTGAGATCGTTATTATTTTAGGTTAGCGACACTGATGCTGAAGGCAGACTTACACTTGCTGATGCTTTGGTGTATGCCTGTAATCAAGGTGTAGATAAGGTAATTTTGAGCTGTTTGCTATTTTGGGTTGATTTATATGCTCACATTTAATTTTTTTTATCGCGCGTTAAAGATTTGGCCGTGTTCCAAATTTGATAATTGTATAAATTACATTTTACGTCCTTTAAGCTTCAACAAAATTTCAGATGTCCTTTATGTTTTATTTCTTTACAGCGGATGTCCTTTATTTTTATAATCTTTTTATGGAGAAAGGACACCGCCTATAAAGAATTAAATTAGAACACCGCCTAAAATTTTGCTGAAACTTAAAGGACGTAAAATGCGATTTACCCTTGATAACTTGTGCAGATAGTTGACTTAGCAACTTTGACTGGAGCTTGTATAGTTGCTCTTGGGCCCTCAATTGCAGGTATATGGTGTTGATACATTTTTAATATTAGGAGGGCTGATTAGTCATTTCGAAAAGTATGTTTGAACAGGCATCTTCACACCCAGTGATGAATTGTCTAAGGAAGTGGTTGCTGCTGCAGAAGTTGCCGGAGAAAAACTTTGGAGGTTGCCAATGGAGGAATGTTACTGGGATTCTATGAAATCGGGGGTGGCGGATATGGTCAACGCGGGCAGTCCTGAGGGTGATTCTATTACCGCGGCTCTTTTCTTGAAGCAGGTATGTAGTCTGTGATTTGAACCTGAGACCTCTGCTACATGGACTGAAACCCTTGTTTTGTAATTACTATAAGGGTATTTTAGTCATCTTACAAATGCATTTTGCAGTTTGTTGATGAGAAAGTACAATGGTTGCATATAGACATGGCTGGGCCTGTTTGGAATGACAAGAAAAATGCTGCAACTGGATTTGCTATTCCCACTTTGGTGGAGTGGGTTGTGTCCAACTCATAATTACAATAAGGGTATTTTAGTCATTTTACAAAAACGATTGTTTCTTTATGACTTGCAATTTGGATCAACATTTAATAATAATCATGTTTTAGCTAGCTTAACGGCTCCGTCGATTTCTTGCATAACAAGTTAACAACCATGAAAACAAGTACAATGTTTGTTACAAACGTCTGCTAACAACGAAACAATTAACAAGAAAACCTTTTGATATCTCATACTGGTTCGATATCCTTAAGAAGTCCAACCACTTGTTGCATGCTTGGTCGCTTCGATGAAAGATCAGCTGTACATAGATACCCGATTTTCAAACCTTCAACCATTTGACCTTCATCACCTGTGGCTCGAATCTTGGGGTCTATGGCTCGTGAACCACGGTTCACCCTCACAAGCCCTCTTACCCAACTAACCAAATTTTGCGCTTTCGAGTTATCCTCGTTTGGATACTCATCACCAACAGGCTTTTTACCAGTAATGAGCTCAAGAAGCACCATCCCAAATCCATAAACGTCAGATTTTGTTGTGATTGCGCCATCTGGCGAGGTGTATCCTGGGGACCCAAGTGCCATGTCATCGCAGACTCGATTCCCAAAGATCTTTGAGAGCCCGAAATCAGATAACCTCGGTTCAAGGTAGTAATCAAGATAAACGCTGCTCGCTTTCACATCTCGATGAATGATTGGTGGCGAACATCCGTGGTGGAGAAACGCCAGTGCACGGGCGGTTCCGAGCCCGATCTTGTGCCGGAACCGCCACGTCATCAACAAAGCTTCGGACCCCACGTTTTGAATATCGTTATCGTTAGTTTCTTGATCTTCCCATGTGTCGGTGCTCCAATCTTCATTCACATGAACTCCAAGAGGAAGATCGTACAACAGATTATGCAAATTCCCATTTTCCATATAATCATAAATCGCAATTCGCTGTTCACCCGCTAAACAGTAACCCATCAAAGGAACAAGATTCGGGTGTTTAATCCGGCCAAGATGCATGAACTCGGCTGCAGCCTCGTCATCAGTCATAGTGGAGCCATGAACCAGAACCTTAATAGCAACATGAACCGTACCACCTAAAACGCCTCGATAAACAGGCCCAAACCGCCCTTCAGCCAAAAGGGTACCCTGATCAAAGTTCGATGTGGCGGATAAAAGATCCGAGAAGGTGAAATTCAACAACGGCTTCTCGAAAATCACTACAGGGACTAAAGATGCAACCTTTACATCCGCAACCCAAGTGGTGGAATCCGTTTTGAACGAAAACGGGCCAGAAATGACATTTTCTTCGTTACAAGACTTTTTAACATCCCACATTCGGGTTTTCTTCCGGCACCCGAACGCGAAAAGCAGCAAACCGACAAGCAAAATGATCAAAGTGGTAGCTAAACCCAAAGCAAGCTTGAGTCCCCTTTGTTTATGCATCTTTTTCTTGAAAAACGTCGGGTTTGCAGCGATCGGGCAACTGTTTGTTGACCCGATGAATGCAGATCGAACCGTTTCGAGCGAGAGCTCAGAATCACAAAAACTCAAATTGTTGTAAGAAAAATTGAATCTTTCCATCCATTGGAGTTTTTGCAGGAGTGAAAAGGGTATGTCTCCAGTTAAATTATTGTTTGAAAGATCAAGATTTTGGAGGGTTTTGAAGGGCAAAAGTGGAATTTTTCCAACAAGATGATTGTTTGAAAGATCTATTGTTTTCAAATGTGTTAATTCTGAAATTTGGTTACCAATGTGACCAATCATATTAGTTTTTGATAGATTAAGGTACTCTAAACTATAAAGTTCATTAATTTGGATAAAACTTTGTTTACAAAACCTGTTTTTTGCAAGATTTAAATGTTTAAGATTATGGGCTTGTGCTAATGTAAAATTACTGAAAAACATTCCACTTATCTCATTATCAGATAAATCAAGATGAATCAAATGAGACCAATCAAATGTTACTTGAGAAATATGACCCTCAAAATAATTACTACTCAAATCAACAATCTCCAATGGCCCATGAAAGATTTCAACAACAGAACCTTTAAAAAGATTCTTGGAAACATTCAAATAACTCAAAGAAACCATTTTCGAAAACTCGGAACCCTTTCCTGTGATCAAATTTGCAGCAAGATTCAAGCTTTTTAGCTTAGGAAATGCAGTATCAAAACCTTGAGGAAGACTTCCATGCAAATTGTTCATTGAAAGGTCAATGGAAATCAAAGAGTGGCAACTTGTGATCCCTAATGGAATAACCGAATCGAACCGGTTTCGATTAAGGTTAAGAACTTGTAAACCAGCAAGAGAAGTAAAAGACTCAGGGATATTTCCAACAAAATTGTTGACAGAAAGATCAAGTTTTTCAAGTGATCCAAAGTTACCAATGTTGGTTGAAAGATTAATGGAGAAATTATTGTTTGAAAGGTTAAGACTTTTGAGTGAACTTAAGCTCCAAAAATCAGATGAAAAATCATTGATTTGATTACTGTTTAAATCAAGAAACTGAAGGTTTTTCAGTTTGCCAATGGTGTTATCAGGAATTGGGCCTGTGAGCCCAAGATTAGGTGCAACAAGACCAATGACATTTTGTTGATTAGCATCACAAAACACAAACTGCCATGAACAAACAGGTAAAGAAAGATTGTAAAGATGAGAGCTTTTTGTGGAATTTGTACTCATTTTCTCAAAGAATTGAGAGATGAAGTACTCATCTGAATTGGGTATTGACTGTTCTTGTTGTTGACCATAAGTTGACTTCAAGAAAAGTGTTAGAATCACTATGGAAGCTAATACAGCAAACCCCATTTTTGTAAATTACCAAAAAACAAAAAAAAAAAGAAGATAACAATGTGGAAGAAAAAAAAAAACACTACAAGAACAAAAGGGTTTTTTTTTTTTTTTTACCAGAATCTTTTAGCTGAATTTTTGAGTGTTTTTTCAAAAAGGAATGAAAAAAGGGCTCCAACTTTTTTAAATAAAAAACAAGAAAAAGAGGGTGAAATGTTGGAAATTGTGAATCTAGTGCAGAGAGAGTGAGTGGGAGATTGTGAAGACTGAAGGGTGTTCATAAATGTGTCATGGGTTGGTGAGATTATCAACAAAAGCAGGTGGTGGTATTCAATGATGCCATATTGTGTGTGTTTTGATGTGTGTGGTGGTAGACATCATATTTACTCAAGTTGGTGAGATTATGATCAAATTTGGATGTAATTATGGATATAAATACAGTATTTTGGAAGGCTAAAAAGAAAGTTTGACATTAATGGTTTTAAGGTTTTAACAACGGCAAACTCGCATACTCACTAAATTTGCTTCTAAATATTACATCAAGGTTTAATATGGGACTAAAACGCACACTTCACTTCTTAGTATCGCTAGGCTACAAGCCGTTTGATTATGGTTGTAAACGAAACGAGCGTTAGCGAACAGTTCGTGAACTGTTCAGCGGAAAGTTCGTTTATGTTCGTCCGTTTAATAAATGAACGAATACGGACAAGAAATTTTGTTCGTTAAGTTAAATAACGAACACGAATAGATGTTGCGTTCATCCGTTTACGTTCGTGAATGTCAATAATGTGTTAATTTATGTTCGTTTATTTATGTTTATTTGTGTTCATTCATTTAAAGGTTTTTCTATGTCGTATTTTTGTTTTATTGTTTTAAGTTTTTAAAATATTGAAACCCTTGTTTTAGTTTGCGTTAAAGCGTGACAAACTTTTTAAGCTTGTGTTAATCATGTTTCTGATTATTATGTCAATTGTGTTCGGATAATTATGTTAAATGTTTATTTGTTTTTTGATGAATTCTTTGTAATCTTAATCTTTGTAATGAATTATGCAGATTTTAATTCTAAAATGTATATATGTTCGTTGGTAATCTTCACCCAAAACGACCACCCCTAAATGAAATATAATTTTGATATTTACAAAATAAAATTTTAAATTCCAATAATATTTTTTTTTTTTAAATCCGATATGTTACATTATTGGGAAAATATATTTAGTAGTTGTTATGGGTATAATGATAAAAATCAAATATATTTTACGTTTTGTTGGGGAAGGGGAACTAAAGAAAAACAGTGTTGGGGTTGAGGCCCATTAAATTATGCGATCATGTGGAAAACAATAATACCAATTTTAAGCCACGACATGCACATAATTAAATGCATGTATTTCACCATCAAATATAAATTTACAAGTTCAACTTGTTACTCATTTACAAATTACAAAACACCATCAACTGAAAACATTTTAAATAAAGTAATATTATTAATGTAGAAAAAGCTCTAAAGTTTCAAATAAAGTAAAAAACATACAGTTACAAGATCAACTTGTTACTCATTTACAATTTTATAATATGTTACAACTTTATTATAATACCTTTACAATCCACCAACTCATTTTCCGCTCATTTAAAACTTGATTACATTTTGTCAACCCGTTTTCATAGTTCAACCCATTTGACATATTTAGATAAACGTGTTACAAGAATTTTGTTCATATTAGGCCACCCGGGGCGGTCTGTGATGGAGGTGCCATCACGCGTTATTTTATAACGCACACCGCCGCCACTTGTGGTATCACGCGTGATGTTTTCAACGAGTGGAATTTATAACGCGTTGAAAGTTTGAACGAATTTGAACGTTGGACATTTATTCGACCGTTATTCAACGGTAAGTTTATTAAAAAAAAAAAAAACCTTTAAAGCTTTTATATATATCTCCATTTTAAACCATTTTACACACACCAAAAACATAAACCCATTTCACACAATCTACATCTTTCTCAAATGGATTTCCCTACGGATTCGACGTTTCCGATGTCTAGCGATAGCGATACCGAGTCGTCTTCCGACAATGAGACGCTAAAATATTGTGTGTCGGTGTATAACGAACTTGATGCCGAGTCGTCCCGCCCAAAGAAGAAGATGGTAGACCGTGATCGTATACGTGCCAACGAAGTGTTAATGAACGATTATTTTGTGGAAAATCCGCTCTACAATGCCGAAACGTTTAGAGATCGGTTTCGTTTACCCAAAGAATTATTTTTTCATGATTCGGATGAGGAGTAGGTTTTTTTTTTAAATTGTAGTCTAAAATATTTCTAGTATGTTAAATTGAAGTAGTATGTTTTAATTTTAATGAAATTTATAATTTTAGTGTTTTATTGTTAATTTCTAATTTAAAATTAAAAATTAAAAAAATTTGTGAGTGATAGAATTCTATCACTAGTGACCACCCCCACTACATTTCTATCACTAGTGATAGAATATTGGGTGATGACATGGCATGAGTTGATTGGATATTGGGAGTGATAGAATTCTATCACTAGTGACCACCCCCTCTCCCCTTAGAAAACAATTATATTTTCATACTTTTTTTTTTCAAATATAACTATTGGACTATGGATAAAATCATAAAAAAATAACTTATGCTTGTTAATTTCCTTTAAATTAAGTATTTATCAATCAGCATTATGATTATCATCAAAAAATATATTCACACAAAGAAATTAAATAAGAAAACTATAATATGGTCTTAATCATAACCTTATATCTTTTCATATTTTATACGGGAAAATATCAAATAGGAAGTTTATTTTGGTTAGGAAGGATAGGATGCAATAATAGAGTGACAAATGGCAAAGATAAAAAACATAGGAAAGGGCATTTTAGTCAAACATAAATTAGTCGTATAACTCATAACCCTACTTCTAAAAAAAACCCAGATCATAGTTCAACCCACCACCACCACCCCTCCACCACCCACCCCTTCGACACCCACCCCTCCGCCACCAGAAGCAGCACAACCACCATCTTGCGCCGTACCTCCGTAACACCACCACCAGCGTCCACTGCAATCTTCTCTGACGGCGTTTTTCCGATGAACATTCCGATAAGCGCGATACTAGATCTAAAAATCAAAAAGTGATTCTAACCCGTGAAGCGATACTAATCTTCGTGGATATTGATGAGTTTAAAATCGATGAATTTGAAGTTTGTAAGATTGGTAAATATGAGAGTTGTGATCAGGATTTTGCAGGTGAGGTGGGTGCAATAAAATAATAAATACATATTTTATGTTTGCCTGTGAGTTTTGAATCAATTTCCACATTTTTCTTTTTTATTTCTTTATTGCGTTTTATGGTCATACAGATGAGTGTTGAGTTTGTTTTTATTTTTTTTAGATGAATGGTAGTATATGTAACACCCATCTTTTAATTAATGTAAATATGCGATATAAATAAAAGCACGATCACTTTATACCATAAAATCCAAAAGTAGAGTATTAAAGTAACAAAAGATTATTTTTCTACTAACTAATTTAAAATTCCAAAAGTTGTTTAGCAAACAAGTTACATCATAACATAGTTTAAACCAAGTTAATTTATGCGGAAGCTTCAAAAATATGTGCTCGGTTCGTCAAAAGCTTGCTTGATCGTCGCCCGTAATCCGTGAGTACCTATAGCTGAAATGTTTACATAAAACATTTGCATTAAAATGCTTATGAAATAATACTAAATCGACACTACAATAGAAGTGGATTTGAATAGTTACAATTATACAAAATATAAAAAAAAAACAACTTGAGCTCTACCGTAACTTACGGTTCCACCGTAAGTTACGGTAGTCGGTTTACAAAAGGGGTCTACCGTAAACCAGTAGAAACCCACCGTAACATTTCTGACCTCTACCGTAAGTTACGGTGTCACCGTAACTTACGGTAGTCCCTGCACATATATAGTTTGGCTTTTTATTTGTTTTGCCCTCACAAGTTTCTCAAATCCTTATTCTAACAAACCAACATATTAAACTCTCTTGTTCTAATATGTCAATATATAATTGATAACAATAGACAAATTGATCATATTATGAAGCAATAACCATGCTTTATTTAATTATTCGACCCGTTTGGCTCGTCTAAGGAATCCTCCGTTATGACGACTACCAACGAGTTCCAACTAACTTTTGACCAAATATTCGATATAGCGACATCATTGCTTTAATTCAACGCAACTCTTATTCTAAAGTTCAACTACGCATATTATAATCATCAGATTTACTTAATGTAACGGGTCAAGTTACATACCTTCAAAGTAGCCCTTTTAAACGTGGTTCGCCACCCGCTTGTCCACTTGACGCTCCTGCGCCCGTTCCTATAGAGTTCATTCATCATATGTTTAGAACTATCTTCAAATCATAATTCGCATAATACACCAAACATCATGATTATGCGTTTAAACTCGAAATTTCAGTTTTTTAAGCCTTCATGGAGGCATTTCAACAAACACTTCATAAGCAGATTTTTACATGATTAAACATCACATCTTTAGTTTATCATTTAACCATAATTTCACATAAATCAACCAATTTACATGATTGTTAGCTTCTAATTTCTGAAATCACTTCAAAATTGCCAAATTACACTAGATTAACAATCTACTTTCTAGTGTTCATCCAAATACACATAACCCACTAATCACCTACCATGGTGTTCATGGATTCACCCAAAATTTCTTATGATTTCAACTTCTATTGATCTAGGGTTTGTCCTTAGACACTATAGTTGTTCCTCAATCATCATAACATACACATGCAACCCTAATTTCAGATTTTTTTCCAATTCATGAAATTTCAAGTTGAGAGTTTTCCTTAAATTTTACATACCTTGTAATCCTCTTGTGATGAGGATCACGATTCTATGCTCGGATTTTCGTTTGGACCAGATTTGCACCTCCAATTTGAGATTTCAAGTAGATTTTTGAGAGTTTGAAGGTGGGGGTGTCGCTCCTGGTTGTTCTAGTCGACCAGACATCCCCTTTGTGGGGTGTTTGGTTTGTTTTATTTAGTTTAATTAACTCAAGTTTTCAATTCTTACAACTTAAGCCCCTCAACTTTGTTCAGCATATGGTTTAGTAGCTTTTAACCCTATCATAAGTTATTTCTAGTCTTTTAACTAACTAGGTTAAAAATTTCTAGTTAGTAAATTCTCGTTTATTTATACTTAATAATTCTAATATAAAGTTTTATATTTTTCGGGGTGTTACAGTATAATTTTTTGAATTCTAAAAGTATGCTGTGCACATGTGAGTTTTGAATCATTTCCACCTTTATCTTTCTTATTTGTTTCTTTGTTGCGTTTTAGCACCTGTGAGTTTTGAACTATTTCCACCTTTTTCTTTTAATTATTTTTTTATTGCGTTTTATGAAAATGAGTAGAATCCTTAGTAATCGGATTTTACAAAAATAATTGATAGTTTTTGTTTCACTGCGTTTTTTATTTGATAACTTAGATATCATTTCTTCATTTCTTTTTTCAGTGGCAATTATTCTTGGTGAGAAGCAAAGATGGTTTTTTATGATTAAATCATAATTTTAATTGTCATTGCGTTTTAGAAAAACATATTTTGAAGTGTTTTTAGTCTATTGCGTTTTAGGTAAAACACATTTTAAGTGTTTTTAGTCCATTGCGTTTTAGAAATAACACTTTCTTTTGTGTTTTTAGGCCATTGCGTTTTAGAAAAAAAGACATTTTTATGTGGTTTTTGGTCCATTGCGTTTTAGAAAAACACATTTTGAAGTGTTTTTAGTCCATTGCGTTTTAGGTAAAACACATTTTTATGTGTTTTCAGTCCATTGCGTTTTAGAAACTACACTTTCTTTTGAGTTTTTAGACTATTGCGTTTTAGAAATAACACATTTCTTTGTGTTTTCTGGCCATTGCGTTTTACAAATAAGACATTTCTTTGTGTTTTTGGTGCATTGCGTTTTAGAAAAATGTCATTTTTTAGGTTTTTTTTTCCATTGCGTTTTATGCAACTGGGTTTTTTCCATTGCGTTTTACGCAACTGGGTTTTCAATTTTTTTTCGAAAATATAGCAATAGTATACTCGTTTTAAAGATAAAAAAGCGCTCGTTTTTTTGGTACAATTTTTATAAAAAAATAATGTCGTATGAAAGAGTTATTAACGTTTAAAAAATGAGGGGGAGTTGGAGGAGAGAGAAACTATTGCCTTGGATTGCCTATAATGCCCCTAAACAAACTCACGCGCCTCTTTTCTTCCCTTCAATTTCCATCATTTAATCTTAGCCCTTGATTAACTAAATGGATGGTCAAGATCACTTTCTAGCCTTTTTAGCCAAATAAACTTCCTATTGTATCTTCACCCTATTTTATATGAAATAATAAGCCGATCTATATACATGTGTGTGTTATTTTAATGTGGATGGTGGTGTGATTTTTTTAACAAAACCGCATGGAGGAACACTATATTTGTAGGTTTCATTGAAACGATGTTAAGATTCTCCTTTTTGTTAAAGTTATATGTGCCTTGTTTCATTGTTTAAGTGTTTCATTGTTTGGAATCTTCCATCCACTTTATGTCCCCTCAAATACTTTTATATATTGTTGAACTACCATTTAAAAAATAGTAAAAAATTATGTAAAAAAACCTACTTCAAAAATCCGTAGTTCATACATAAACCCCAAAACCTGTGACATTCGGGACAAGTATTCGGGTATAGGGAGCGCACTGAATTTATTTGAAAAGTTGATACGAATTTGAGGCCGGTATAATAATACGTAATACCTAAAGAGCAAATTCTCATCATTGACTTTGACTGATTATGGGTAAATGCTTAACCGTATGGATCTTTGAGCATTTTTACCGGCCAGATCACTACATAAGAGAAAAAAATTTGTATTAGTTATTTTTCACGATCCATCATATTTTTTTTTTTTCGTAATTTTTTAGAAGTGTCTCGCGGATTTACATCATTCATTTCACCTCCATATTAGCGCCGTCCGCTTCTACTCGCTAGGATTATTCTCCACAAACACCGACAGATTTGTTTCCCCTCTCGCAATTTTCACATATAGCGTTCAGGTGGACAAACACACCCTCCCTCTGCGTCATCCACATTCGGCGAAAAAATACCCTTTTAAATCATATATCATCAAGACAAATATATAACTAGATTTGTAACTATCTTTTATCAAACAAAACCCATCAGTGATACTTGCATTATACACAAATCAAAACCTAAGAATCAAGAAAACACAATATCAGTGAAAATCTAAAAGAATAATTAAACATCATTTCATGTTTTAACTTTTAATTAATAACATGAACACTTATGGATGCTTGTTAATGAAGAAAGCTATCATGTAAAGTGTTGTATTCTTAATCATTGTGCTGCATCACCTAAACACACACTGCTTCCAGAAATTCTTAATTTTAAATATCCCAGAAAATATTTAAAAATTAGAGGTATTGTATAATAATCATACAGATGATCTTAACCAGTTACATAAATCATAAACACCTCAATTCAGATCCCTAATTTAAAACATTAAAAAAGTACTCCCACACCTCAGGAACTCAACGTAAAATCTACAGATTGGATAAGAACTGCTACGAAATACCTCGTATTGTCATTCTTAATTTCTCAGAAAACAAAATCTTGGCTCACTTTCAGTTTCGTATCCTGAAAGGCTCGTTACCAGATCTTGATTTTTTAAAATGTCCGTTGTTTTTGTTCTTGGTCGTAAATGGTCTTGTCGATAAATTTTGTTTTCCCATATGCGATTTTAGCCTCTCGTTTGCAATATCTTGAAACGGGTTCTTTCCGTCGAATTCAGTTTTTGAGATCCGTACTTTCTTCCTCTTTCCTCGGTCATATTCTTCATCCCTGTTGGATTTATAAGTTCAAAAACATTAATTAAAGATTATGTGTAATTTATAACGGTTTCTGAAGATCGGAATAAAGAAAACGGTCGATCTATGACTCTCACCATTCATCGCCAATATAACCAATAGTGAGATCACGCTTGTTCTCTCTAAATTTCTGAAATGGTGCTGACGCGTCTTCATCCCACCTAGGGACTACAATAAAAAAAAATACGGGTCAAAAATACTCGCAAAACTTTTGACTTTACAGTTCTCGAAAGGTTGACAGATTAATATAAAGGTAAAATGCCACTTTCGTCCCTGAGGTTTGGCCAGTTTTGCTTGTTTTTCCGCATCTGGATCCAAAAAGGTTTGTAATCTTGCCATTTTCATCAGTCTTGTTAACTCCATTCATTTTTCTTCGTTAAGGCAAGAGTATTTTCGTCTTTTCTGTTAACTTAAAGGGCAATTTGGTCTTTTTCAGTTAATGTACAAGCATTTAGCATAATGTACAAGTATTCAGAAAAGACAAAAATACCCTCAAGTTAACAAAAAAATGAAAATACCCCTGACTTAACGGAGAAAATGTATGGAGTTAACGTGCCGGATGAAAATGTCAAGATTTCAAACCTTTTTGATCCAGGTGCGAAAACAAACCTTTGGACGAAAATCGCAAAACTGGCCAAACTTCAGGGACGAAAATGGCATTTTAAACTTAACATAACCATACATCAGAGTAAAGAATAGACAACAAAGTAATTTAACTCACGATTTCCGTCATCGCCTACGGTAAGCATATGAACCAGATTTTTTTGTGCCGACGATTTTGAACCATTTTCCAAACGCTTTGATTCTTTATAGTGAGATTGGCTTCCTGTTGAGTCACCATTCAAATCACTTGTTGCAGGTACAGCACCATCTTTATCAACTCTATCTTTAAGTCCGTTTTCAACGGGAGATTTAATCAAATTGACAGACTCCTGTGGTTCAGTTTTGGCTGATGAAGACGGGCCGTCATTGACCGAATTCTCTTGACCAAGATTCTTGACCCGCTTGTTCCGCTTATGTTTCTTTTTCTTTCTCTTGTTTAATAACGATGTACCCATAAGAACGTTTGAGCTGAATTTCATGGTGACTATCTTACACTTCAAAGCATTTTTTACTTTTTTATCGGTTTTGCCACCAAGAGCTTTTTTCTCTGAAAAACTTTCCGTTTTTGGTAAATCTGACGGATCTGTTTTGACAGTTTTCTCAACGAGTGCTTTCTTCTCGATAGAACTTTCGGTTTTTGATAAATCTGGCAGCTCCATAGTGTTGGTATTCCCGCCAACAGCTTTCTCATCACCACGGTTGTTGCCGCCAGATGACTCACCTCCACCAATTTCCTGAATATTTTTCTTCGATTAATATGCATAAACTTCAAATTGAAAATGACGATTTCTACCATTTACATATGAAATGGTATGACGGGTTATGTTTAATCTCTAACGGTCATAAGGGTAAAATAAACAATTAGTCAAAAAGGAAAACATCTTTAATGAGTCAAACGGGTCTAACGAGTCAAAAGAACTGTACTTTTAATGCATAAAACCTCCTAAACAATTTTATTAAAAAAATATCACTAATGAAATAATATAGTTTTTGTAACAACAAGAATTTTTGACCCATGCCACGCGCTGCGGCAGCAACATCGCGTTTGTGACTTTGTCGTTACACACGTAACAATGATGACATTAACGTGTAGCGGGCGCTCGTGACATTACGCGTTTTTTCCTTTGTTACACATGTTACGTTCGTGACATTAACGTCATTAGACATAGATAAAAAAGAGTATGGCTCGGACGTTGCGGTGTAAAGTCATAAAAGTAATTTAGACATTAACATAGTCACTTAGTCAGACATAGATAAAAAACAGTATAATAATGAGTTGCGCGTTGCGGTGTGAAGTCGTAAAAGTAATTTAAACAAAAGGAGGTGTCGGGTTATCAAGTAGAAAAGGTTGGAGGGTCAAAGTTGTTAATTACCAAAAATTAGAAGTGAATGTGCAATTTACTTAAAGATTTGAGGGTTTAATGTGAAAAAATTTGAAAATGGGACATTTGTTTTTAAGATCCTATATAATGCTTGGCACACTTGTTTATAGAAACTTCAAAAAGTTCAGACCAAAAAGTGGTTTAAGAACAACTCAACCTAAAACGCGTACAAAGCGAGTTGTTTCGCCCATTTCTATGAAATTTTTTTACCTTCATATGGTCTTCTGTTTTACTGGGCGCTGAGATACTTTCTGGAATTGAAGCTTGTTTCTTTTGAGTCGCTTCCGTTGCAACAGTACTGAACCCATTACTAATGGTTTCAGCAGCAGCAGAAGACTTTTGACCGTTTAAAAACCCGTTACATAAACCGGAGTCTGTTTGAGTCCTTTTTGGTGCAACCGCGGTGAACCCATTTCTGCCGTTACCAGTCACTAAAGCCATTTCGGCATTTAAAGATCCATCACTCAAACCCGTTTTAATTTCAGCCTCTTTCGGTGCACCAGATCCATTTTGTGTACTAACGGGAACGGAAGACGTGTGACCATTTATTGACACGTTACCAAGAACGGTGTTTGTTGAGATCTCTTTTGGTGCAACAAGACTTGACCCATTACTTAGGCCCGTTTTCATTTGGGCTTCTCTTGCTGTACCAGGCCCATTGAGTGGACCGTTCATAACAATCTTATCTTTATGATGAACATCCGTAGTCTTTTTTGTTGGAATGTTTTTTCTATCTTTAAAGTAAAATAACATGTAGGCTTTCTGCTCAAAAACCTTCTTTTCACTCACTTGATAGACCTGCTCAAATAAAAGTGTAAAGAAAAGAAAAATAACAAAATGGAACAATTTATCGTTTCTATATTTAGTAAGACAAGTCGACATCGTACCCGATTGTCATCAAGTGAGTACCACATGCCACTAGAAGTCCGAACAAAGCAGTAATAGTGACCCGAATGTGTACTCCAACCCGCATGAACCAAAACACCGTAAAGCGTGTACTTCAAATCCCCATCCTGCATTGTTTTGTGTAAATTTTTTGATAAAAATATAACAAGCTCATGATAAGAGTTTAGTATAAAGTAATGGGGGCAATTTTGACCCATTTACTAATGAATATGTCAAATTGTCAATTTTGGTCATGTTCTAACTCTAATGGGTCAAACAAAAAATAGCTTAAATGAAAACAGAACAAATGAGTCAAAAATTAAAATAAAATTTGGATTCTTGTTAAACAATATAACTTTTCTAATGATATTTGACACTAATTATTCAACACACTATTCTTCACATACTACAACTACTTCATGCAATATTTAGATAACTACAACCTCCGTCCCATTAAAAGTGTCTTATTTTGAATTTTCAAAGTCTTTATTTATAAACTTTGACTTTAATTATATTTTTTTTGTGTTATATAAAACTTGATGAAAATTAACCCGATAAAAACACTTATAAAACACACTCAAATCATATAACTTTCATCAAGTATTATCTAACACAAACAAAATTATTTAAAGTCAAAGTTTATAAATAAAGACTTTGAAAATTCAAAATAGGACACTTTTAATGGGACGGAGGGAGTAGTATTTTGACCCGTTAAATAACTTGAAGTAACTTAAAGTAACTTGAATTTATATCGTTAAATATTTGAGCCAACTCGTTTCCGAACAAAATTTACCTCAAAACTAGACCAACTTGGATTATACCAAAATGTACTTAAAAATAAGAACACAGGAAAATAGCGTTTTTTTTTAAGTTAAAGAATAAAGAATGGCATCGCATGTTGCGACAGCGTCGAAACATAGTAACTCGAATTTATACCGCCTAGTGAAAATGTATTATTTTTAACCCGACTCATTTCCGAACAAAAATATGTCAAAACGTAGACCAACGGTAAACGCATAAAAATAAGAATGTAAAACTCGGGAGGGTCAAAATCATTTTACAAAGTTTTAAGAAAGCTTAGGGGGTTTAAGTGTCAATGCTGAAAGTTGAGGTAAACATAAAGTGAATAAAAATTATAAAAATAACGAAAAAACAAATCACTATAGCTTAATGTGACGCTAGCTACAGTGATCAGGTCAGCCTTAACTGTTATATATAATAATAATAATTACGGTTGGAAAGAAAAACTTAAACTTACATATGGACCGGTGACAAAAGGTTTCAAGTCCAAAGTAGGACCAAACTGGATTTTCTTGTCGATTTTTTGGCCTGACACGTGGGACCCAAAGCGTTTAAGATGAACGGTTAGAACATTTGGGGGCTTGTGAATTGTAAGCTGTTTGAGAGCTTTGACTTTTTGCTTGCACTGCTGACACTGATATTGCTTAGCCCCACCGTCTAATTGTTCTTTGGCAGTAAAGTTTGCAAATGCCTTGTATATAGTGTCAGCTCTCAAGATTTCGAGACTTAAGTCCAAGAACGGGTCAAACTTGTTGGAACAATAGTTACATTGCATGCACTTCACCTGCAAGATCAACAGTTTATTCAAATTTCAGCAAATCCTTAAATTTTTCAATAATTTAAACACACATAAATGATGTCTCTATTCGTGATTAAATATCATAACTTCCATAGAAAAAAAAAAGATCACTTCATTTTAAAAGTGGCAATTTTGTCCCATTTATGTTTTGATACTAACAGATAAGGCTGCAAACGAACCGAACGTTCAGCAAACAGTTCGGCGGAAAGTTCGTTTATGTTTGTTCGTTTAATAAATGAACAAACACGAACAAGAAATTCCATTCGTTTAGTTTATGAGCGAACATGAACAGAGGTCGCGTTTGTTCATTTATGTTCGTGAACGCTCTGTGACATGTTCATTTGTGTTAGATAGCTCATTAGTGTTTTTTATTTTTAAATTTTATTTAAATACTACTAATTCTAACAAATTATATATTTAATAAGTTTCAGTGTATTATATGTTCTGTTCATGAACGATTGTTTGTGCTCGTTTGTTTTCATTTGTGTTCATTTACGTTTGTTTTCATTTCTGTTCGTTTACGTTTGTTTTCATTTGTGTTCGTTTACGTTTGTTTTCATTTGTGTTCGTTTACGTTCGTTACCTAAAATTAACTAACGAACGCATACATGTTCATTTCCTTAATGAACAAACACGAACAGAAAATCTCGTTCAGTAATTGTTCATGAACAGTTCGTGAACAATAAACACATATATTTCCTTAACAAACAAACACGAACAAGGTCTTGTCCGTGTTCGTTTGCAGCCCTACTAACCGTAGATTAATTACCTGACTACGAAGACGGCCACCGAATATCTTGTGAACCAAACTTCTATCGTACGCACTTTGTGATTCGCTCGGCACTCCATTCGGTAAGCAACATTTGTGCATCGACTCCAACAAATTTACCATGTATTCATGTGCATCCTCCTGCCTTGAATTCCTAAAAGTCCTAGATATACCTAATTATGCCGTTAAGAATATTCAAATATCTGAAATACAATTCAATCCAGTGAGCTTAAAGTTTTTAATAAAAGAAACAGTAACATACATGGATGGTCCCTACTCCGTATGGTTAACCAAATTTATGGATTTGGTCCCTAGCTTTTCAAAAGTACACAAATGATCCCCGTGGTTTGCACTTTGTAACAAATTTAGTCCCTAGCTAACAAATCTAAAGGTTTCAGCAGGTCCAAGTTAGGGACTAAATGCGTTACAAAGTGCAAACTACAGGAACCATCGATGTACTTTTGTTAAACCTTGGGGACTAAAATCCTAAATGTGTTACAAAGTGCAAACTGCAGAGACCATCTGTGTACTTTTGGCAAAACTTGGGGACTAAATGTGTTACAAAGTGCAAACCACAAGGACCATCCTTGTACTTTTGGAGATCTAGAGACCAAATCCAAAATTCTGGTCTTCTAGAATGAAGAAAATGAAATCTTTAACTTAATCCATAAAGTAACAAACATAAACTTATTGTAGGATACAACGCAAATTTGAAACCAGATCCTTAGGTGCCAATGATCTCCCTGATAGTTGTAATGCCCGACTGACATGTTTCTGAATAGCACATAAAGCGCAGAATCCGGATTTTCGACCTTTATACGTCAATGGAGGTCAGTCTAAGTCAAATACTGGTGAGTGTTTATTTTATTGACTAAAATGTAAGTCGAATACTTACAAGTAACTTGATGTTTTCCACTTTGTAGATATGCAGCTAAAGGCTCGGTATACGTTAAACATTGTAGTACTGAATTGAGAAAGCAAGTGTTCCCGAGATTCTCCAAACCAGCACCCTTTAGATTCCACATAAAAAACACATGAATATCTAAAAAACATTGTTTCGAACAATTTTGATTTAAATGATACAAAATGCCCATATCTATAAAAAGCCCCATCATACACAAGATTTGCCAATTTGCCATTTCTAAACTCAGTAATCGGTACCCCAAGGTTACTATGATGATCTTTTTCCCTTTTCAAAGCTCAAAGTTTCAGTCCGGTAGTCCGGTTCACAGTATAAATCGGAACTGACCCAGTTCAAGAATGGAACTATAATTGGACCAACCCTTGAAGTTTTGAAATGAAGTAAACATGATAGACACGTAACTGAAAAGCCCAATGCAAAGTTCAAAAGAATGCCACTGACAAACAGAACACATCTTAGATACTCAGTAAAATGAAAGAATATAAAACTAGTAACACAGCATACCATCAAATGGTAAAAAAACAACATACCATATTCAAAAAAAAAATGAAAGGTTTAAGCTGTTTATAAAAAAAATATAAATGCAACATCAATGACTCCGATAAAAGCAAATAAAAATACCAATAGACTTAGCACTTCAACTTGATTATAACTAGAGATGGCAAATGAAAAGGGTGGTTAACGGGTCATAATTTCTTTAGGGCGACATGTATGATTAGACATTAAGCATTGCCTTGGTTTTAAAAAGCGCGCCATAGGCGCACCGAGGCGAGCCGTATGTACGGTGAGGAGCGCCTAAGCCAGGAAGCGCATTTTTGGGGGATTTTTCAAGCCTGAGATGTGTGCCTTGTGTACCAACTACCAAGGGTGTTTTTATGCATTAAAATGTTATACAATAGATTTTTTGGCTTGTACATGCAAGTAAAATCATATTAAAACCTTAGTTATAGCTACACTTCGAATATAGGGTGCTAAAAACCTATAGGATATATAAAACTTCTTTACACGATCGCCTTGCGCCTCGGGTACGAAAATCCTGCCGCTTTTACGCTTTGTGCAGCTTATCGAAAACAATACCTTTTGTGCAACTTATTTGTCCTAACCAAATTTCTAATGGTAGTGTAGCAACTAATAAACCTTGGTTTTACACTTTTACCAAACCTACAATAAAATTCTTATTCATAATCCAATCATTCACATACCAATCCTCTATATCACTTATAACCAACTAAACCAATCAATAATATTAAAAAAAAAAGTATTTTTTTTTTCCAAAAGTAAACCAAGAAACTTACAATCCTCCTGAAACTGAAACTAATCCCAAAACCAAGTTCCGGATCCAACCCATTTTCCATCTCCACCGCATCTCTTTTCCGACCCGACCCGACTCTCTGCTCATCAACATTCGTCACACAACTACTCGCCGCAAGCGGGTTAAGCGTTTCAAGCCGAAAACTTCCATCGCCGCCACCGTTACTAAACCCAGTGAACGGCTTCCTGGCTAAATGAAACTCAATCCTTCGAAACGGAAAAACATCCACCGGAGCCAACGGTTCCGTAGATTCATCACCTGGGGTTTCTTGATTGAAACTAATTGGGCTTTGTGTGAGGATAATATTATTACTGTTAAGTATGGTCATGGTTTCGGACATGGTGGATTGAAATTAGTTGTGATGGGTGATTGAAATACGGCAGACTGGTGTGATATGTGTATATGGATTGATTGATTGATTGATTTAGGGTTTGTGAGGGTGGAGGTGAAGAAGGGGACGAGAGTGTATAAACCCTACTTGTTCTATGTTAGCATTCACACGTGTGGGGTCAATTTCTTCACACGGTTTCAACTTTCAGGGATTTGATTGGTAAACATGGACTTTTTTTTTTTGAACGGTGACTTTCTTATGAGTGACCCATTGTCACTGAACCCCGTCGAAGACGGTATTCCCCAGCCAAGATCTGCCGACGATGTTCTATCGGGCCCCGTACAGTATCAGACTTGGATGGCGTTCCCCCGGAAACCGTACTGCCTCCACACGAGTTGCCTCGCTGGAGTAACAGCCGGGTGAAAACCGGGGTGACGCTCAGGATCAAACCCCCCTCGGTGGGTTAGTCACCATCATTGCGCACGGGTGTCCTACCCCCTTTCGCCACAAGCGGGAATCGAACCGGTGACCTCTAGGAGACCAAACCGGCCCTCAACCAACTGGGCTATGAAGGCAGGACGGTAAACATGGACTTGACCAGGGATAACGAGTTAATTTATGTAACGTTAGTTTTATTAATATTTAATACTTTTTATCATTTATTTAAAGTTGATTAGTAAATGAGTTGAACTGAGCTTATTTAAGAGTGGCAAACCCTAAAGATGAAGAGTGGCAGGAAGTTACGGCGAGAAGGAAAGGAGGCAACAATCAGCATGAGGATAACACTAAAAGACAAGACCTTACCAAGTTTTACGTCGCCAATATACCGGAGAGGTGCTCTGGGGATGATATCAGGCGTTTTCTCGAGGTTTATGGCGAAATCGAAGGCATCTATGTGGCACGTAAGAGGAACAAGATGGGACAAAGATTTGCTTTTGTTTCGTTTGCTTAGGTGATTGATAAGTACGATCTGGAAAAGAATCTAAGGAAAACCAAGATTGGGACAACAAACTTTTCGTGAGTATAGCCAAGTTTGTTGATGGGGAATCCGTGGGTTCCGATTACAAGAATGCAAAGCAGACTGATAACAGGAAGGAGATACCGAAAAACATCGAGAAGAACGATCAAGAAATCAAACTAACAATGGAACAAGGAGGCTCAGTACATGGTATTGGAACGTCTTTTAGAGATATTCTAACAAAGAATGTTTCGATCAAGGACGCATATACGATCGCGTTGGCACCTAATATTAATGCATTCAATCAGTGGCATGACAAAACTATTGTAGGCAGGGTTTTGGATTTCCAGAAGTTGGTATCACTTAGGAGATGGCTGCGGGAGAAGGAACTTCGGAATATCAAGATCAAGTACATTGGGGGGACGTCTGTGTTACTTGTTTTTGATAGTGTTGATGAGGCAGAAATGTTTGCTGGTAATGAACTTATTTGGAAGGATTGGTTCTTGAAAGTCGACGTATGGAAAGGGTAGATGCTTGCTTATGAACGGATTGCATGGATTAAAATTTATGGTGTTCCCTTGAACCTTGCAATTAATCCTATGTTTAATGCTATCGGTGGGAAGGTGGGCGCTGTGGTTCATCCGGCAGAAATTTCTGAGGAAGATGATGATCTTTCTTATGTGTGCATCGGAGTTCTAAGTGGTGAAAGGAGTAGGATTAAACGATCGATGTCTCTCAAATGGTAAGATAAGACGACACGGGTGTGGGTAGATGAGGAACATAGAGAATGGTTACCGGATTGTTTGGAGGAGGAAATCGAAGACGAGGTTCATTCAGCTTCCAAAAACAACTCTGTCAACATGGACGAGGATCATGTGGAGGTTCGAAAAGTTGATTCCGGCGAGGGCTCGAAAACGGAAGATAGTGCCGGATCCGGTAACGTTAAATTAGAAAATAACAATGAATTGGAAAGTGTTAATGATGAGATTCATGGTAAAAATAGCCATAATTATAATCATGGGAATGATCTAGGGGGAAACAATAGTAAAGGTAATTTCTTTTGTTATGCTTTTGGGAACCTCAAGAGTGGAGATAAAGTTAGGCTAAAAAAATTTAAAAAGGTGGATCGGAAAGGGAGGGCCCAGTCAAATTCTCCACAAGAAAGAAGCAGGCCAAAGAAATGGGCCAGAGGTGATGACCCCTTTGGATTAAATGCTCTGTTGGGTATTGAGGATAGTAATAGTGGGCCGAGTAAGGAGGGCCCGGATATTTCAGCTGAGGGATCTCCAGCTGAAGAAGCTTTCATTACTTCGGATTTAAACAAACAGCCGCAACAGGTTGCTTCTAAACATATGATTTAGAATGCAGAAGAAGGTCGGCTAGGTGAGGAAGTTGCATATACGATGGAATTAGGCCGTCGTTTAGGAGTTGAAAATATTGGGGATTTCCAACAGCAGGTAAGGGAGTCGATCTCTAATGAAGGTTTTCAATCGGTTCTATCATGAATTTTTTAACGTTAAATGTCCGTGGTTTGGGAGTGCAAGCTAAGAAGGCTTGGTTTAGGGGTATTCGTATTGACCAGCAAATTGGATGTGTGCTATTGCAAGAGACCTTGTGTACTAATGTGGAGGAGAAGGATCTTGAGGGATTTTGGGGTAGAGGCGTTTTCAATTTTGGCTTTGTTGAACCTACTGGTATATCAGGGGGTTTGATTACGTTGTGGGATACGACCGTTTTCGATTTGCAGGTTACCTTTAGAAACCGAAATTATTTGGTGTGTTCGGGATTCATTAAGGGTAGTGGGGAGACTATAAATATTCTTAATGTATATGCGCCGTAGAATGATATTGAGAAACGTCAATTATGGATGGATTTGGTTAATATCATAACGGTTACAAATGGTTTGTGGATCGTGGGAGGAGATTTCAGTTCGTAATGAGAGTGAGAGGAGAAATTCCAATTTTAATGTGGCTGCAGCTAGAGATTTCAATAATTTCATTGAAGATGCGGGGCTTCAAGAACTGTTGCTTAGAGGAAGGAAGTTTACTTTTTCGGTAGGTAACAAGTTAAGCCGAATTGATAGATTGTTAGTGTGTTGGGAGTTCTTCTGTAGGTGGTCCTCCGCTGAATATAGAGTCTTGCCTAAAGGCCTTCCAGACCATTGCCCGGTTATTCTTAAGACGGTTTCAGGTAACTTTGGCCCGAAACCTTTCCGTTTTTCAACTCTTGGTTAGACAGGGATGATTTTGAGGAGGTTATCTTGAAGGCGAACACCGATTTTCAAGGAGGTGGTAGGTCAGATTTGATGTTGTTACAAAAGTTTAGATGGTTTCGTAGCCGTATTATCGAATGGGAGGAGAATACAAAGCAAAAAGAATTGGAAGAGATTTTCATTTTAAAACACGAGATGGAGATTCTTGATGCGACTAGGGAAGAAAGAGATTTGACAGAGGAGGAACTTTGGGTTTGGGAGGAAAGCCGTAGACGAGTAAGAGAGATAGAAGACCTCAAGTATAAAGATACACAGCAAAAATCCAGATGTAAATGGGCTTCAGATGGGGACGATAATACGAGATATTTTCATGGTCTTATCAATAAAAGAAAGGCTTCAAATAGTATACCGGGTCTGTTGATTAACGGGATTTGGGAAACGAAGCCATCTAAAGTCAAGAAAGAAGTGTACCGGTTTTTCAAGAAAAAATTTGTGGAGGAGATGTCGACTAGACCGAAGTTGCGAGGACATGAGTTGAAAAGGTTAACTGAAGAGGAGGCGGCGATGATGGTAGCTCCGTTTTCAGAAAGTGAAGTAAAGGAGGCAGTTTTTTGATGTGGAAATGACAAGGCGTTGGGCCCGGACGAAATTTTAAATTTATTAAAAAAATTTGGAACATCCTTTCAGTTGACTTTATGAACATTATGAGCGACTTCTATGATTCTGGTTCCATAAGCCGGGGAGTTGGCTCGTCTTTTATAACTCTTATTCCTAAAACCTCGGCTCCTTCGGGCTTAGGAGATTATCGACCATTAACACTCATTGGTGTGACTAGTAAGGTTATTTTGAAGCTATTAGTGAATAGAATGAGGAAGATAATGGGGAATATCACTTCAGATACGCAATCAGCTTTCTTGAGTGGTAGGTTTATTTTTGGACGGGCCGATGATGATTAATGAAATAATAGCTTGGGCGAAGAAAATGGGGAAGGAGATGTTTATTTTTAAAATAGACTTCGAAAAGGCATATGATAATATGCATTGGGGATTTTTGATAGATATGCTTCGTCAATTGGGGTTTCCAATGCGGTGGTGTTTATGGGTGGAGGGTATTTTAGCTTCAGCGAGGGCGTTGGTGCTTGTCAATGGCGCTCCAACATTTGAGTTTGATTGCAAGAAAGGAATTCGCCAAGGTGATCCTTTATCGCCCTTCTTGTTTGTTATTGTGATGGAGGCTTTTTCTAGTTTGTTCAGGAAAGCGAAGGATATCAGGGATTTTGATGGTATTCGTCTCCCGAACGGTGGGCTCGAGGTAAATCATTTCTTATACGCAGATGATGCTATGATTTTGGGGGGAGTGGTCGAAATATAACTTTAATAATCTGAAGAGACTGTTGAGAATGTTCTATCTATGTTCGGGTCTTCAAATTAACATTCATAAGTCTATTCTATTTGGTATGGGGGTGGGGTCGGACGCAACTAAAATGATGGCAGAACGTTTGGGTTGCAAGGCGGGAAGCATTCCTTTTGTTTATTTAGGCATCAAAGTGGGAGCGAACATGAACCGAATTATTAGTTGGCAACTGGTTAAGGAGGTGTTCCAGGCGCGGTTGTCGAGATGGAAAGCCCATGTGCTATCTATTGGTGTAAGACTTACGTTAATTAGGTCGGTTCTCGAGAGTTTACCAAGTTATTACTTTTCTCTTTACAAAGCCCCAAAAAAAAATTATAGCCGATTTAGAGGCATTAATGAGGAAGTTTCTGTGGGGGAGTAGTGACGAGGTTAAAAAGCTTCATTGGGTGGGTTGGGATAAGGTAACGGTGGCTAAACTTAAAGGGTGGTTGGGTGTTAATAAATTGGAGAACTGTAATCATGGTCTTCTGCTGAAATGGTTGTGGAGATATAGGTGTGAGGCTAATGCTTTATGGAAAAAAGTGGTTGACTCGATACATGTTTCTGCTCGTACATGGGACATATATCCAAGTCAAGGTAGGTTTAAAGGATCTTGGAGCTATATTGTAAAGTTGGGTCGGCAAGTTATGGTGCTTGATGTCGGTTTCAATTCGTTGATTAGAGCCAAGGTTGGGAGTGGCAAAATGATTCGTTTCTGGTTGGACCCGTGGATATGCGATAAACCTTTAAAGGTGTGTTTTCCTAATCTATATAGAATTGAAACCGAGAAACATTGTAAGGTGTCGGATCGGGTGTTGAAAAGCGGAGGCGCTAGTAGCTTTGCATGGCGATGGAGGCATGATCCGACATCTTTAGAAGAAACTTTGGAATTGACGGATTGTTTCAATATGCTTACGACTGTGAAGCTTTCTGATAAGAAAGACTCATGGTTGTGGCATGGTACCGAATCAAAGTTTTCAGTGGCTAGTATTAAAGCCTGGATGTCCTCAACCGATGTGGCTATCACAGCGGCTTTATTTGATTGGTGTATTTGGTTACCTCAGAAGTGCAACATCTTTATGTGGAGGGCGATGCTTGAAAGATTACCGACTAAAGCAGCTTTGATCAAGAGAAACATACAAGTGGAAAATAACTTATGTATTTTTTGTGACGACAGTGACGAGACTGCAGAACACTTATTTACAAGCTGTATTTTTTCGACTAGAGTTTGGCAGGCTATTGCGAAGTTGTGCAGGTTTCCGTTTCTATATGTTTGTGATTTAAAAGACCTTATGAATATATACAAGAACATGCGACTCAACACGGCGAAAAAGGATATGGTGCAAGGTTTGATGATTATTGGTTGTTGGAGAATCTGGAAGGCTAGAAATGATCGTATTTTCAATAATAAGATCACAAAGATTGACGAGGTCGTTGCGGATGTGAAGACATATGGATACTTGTGGGATAAAAATAGGAATAGAAATAGAACATGTACTTGGGAAGAATGGTGTAACTATGACATGATGTAAGTTTTTGGCCGTCTTGTTCCCCTTCTTGGGGTTCAAGCGTGTTTGTTTTCTAATGAAGTTTGATTTTCAAAAAAAAAAAAAAAGTAAACGAGGTCGGGCTTCACTTATCAACTCGCGAGCCGAAATAGGTCTATTATTTTTTTTAATATAATAGCTAATAGATAATAATGAGTCGAGTTTAGGCTCGTGAACAACCCTACAGTTAATCTAGCTATGGATTACAATACATGTTCCCTTGGTACGAATGATTTACAACAATCTCAAATATGCACTTCATGTTATAACCCCGAGATCTATGGATGTAGTTTTTAAAAGACATAGTTTTGTTATTCAAAAAGTGGTAGCGGCGCAATTTATTGCCCGTTTACCAACTATCTTGATGTAAATTCATAAGACGAAAAACTAATATATTCCAGACAGCATAAAAAAGCTTTGATGTGATGTTATTATGTATATTCTAATCTATTTTATTCTTTTTTATGTTTGATTATATGAAGTATTTTTTGATTAATGCATCGTTAGTGTCAATTTGTCACTTGGGTAGTTTTCATGCAAACATTAATCAGAATCCGATTTGCCCAAACACCCACAAAGGTCTACAGTTGGGATTCTAGAATACTTTGGTTTTACTCTCTGATCGAGGTTCTCGGCATTGAAAAATCTTCGTAAACTAAATCACACGTGTATATGTTTACATTTAAGAGATATACAGTCAAGAAAATCAAGAGCAGTTGTGATATATATGGAGATTGGACACCAAAAAATAAACACTAAAAAAATAGCAACAATTTAAGGTATGTGTTTAGTGATGGCATCAGATTCCTAATTGATGGAGAAATGTCTGGTGGCAAGAAAAGCTGCTTCCAGGAGGTTGTCAAGTGTTTTCGCTCGACGAGTCCATTCTTGGGTAGGTGGTTTGGCCCTTGTTCCTGTAACTCGAATCATAGCCCGGTATATCCCATTTTAGTTTTACATCATTGTGAACCTTACGCCTTTTTTACTCTCTGATCGAGGTTCTTGGCATTGAAAAATCTTTGTAAACTAAATCACACGTGTATATGTTTACATTTAAGAGATATACAGTCAAGAAAATCAAGAGCAATGGTGATATATATGCGGATTAGACACCCAAAAAATAAACACTCGAAAAATAGCTACAATTTAAGGTATGTGTTTAGTAACGGCATCAAATTCCTAATTGATGGAGAAAGGTCTGGTGGCAAGAAAAGCTGCTTCCAAGAGGTTGTCAAGTGTTTTCGCTCGACGATTCCATTCTTGGGTGGGTGGTTTGGCCCTTGTTCCAGTAACTCGAATCATAGCCCGATATATCCCATTTTTGTTTTACACCATTGTGAACCTTACGCCTTTTTTACTCTCTGGTCGAGGTTCTCGGCATTGAAAAATCTTTGTAAACTAAATCACACGTGTATATGTTTACATTTAAGAGATATACAGTCAAGAAAATCAAGAGCAATGGTGATATATGTGCGGATTAGACACCCAAAAAATATGTAGGACCGGTTTTCGACTCCGTAACGATTGCGAACCGAACGTGTGACGTGCGGAATCCGTACATGAACATGACCGAACACACGACGTAATATAATCTGTGATTCTATTCAATGATGTGAAAACGTACAACACCTTAATCACGTTGACAACACTTGGTTTTTGACTCCGTAACGATTGCGAACCGAACGTGTGACGTGCGGAATCTGTACACGAATGTGACCGAACACACGACGTAATATAATCTGTGATTCTATTCAATGATGTGAAAACGTACAACACCTGAATGACGTTGACAACACTTTCTCTCTCTACTTTCTCTCTCTAAGCTCCAAGCTCTCCAAGTCTCCAAATGGCAAAAGTCTTAAACCTAACACCTTAGGTTCCTATTTATAGGCCAAGGGGCTTAATGAGAGTTCTCATTAATTACATAAATGCCACCTTGCCTTTTTCTCTAAATATAACACTAAAAGTCTAATATTAAGTTGTTTCCGCTACGATCTGTCTTGTCGGAGGCGATAGACATAAATGCACCAACAGACTCCCCCTTGGATATTGCCGTAGTCAATGTCGTAGCGTCTTGTCTTTCTCTCTCTCTCTGAGTCTTCTTGAAGCTTTATCACGTCTTTAGCAACATAGACTCCCTCATGCTTAAACAGAATCCTCGTGGATCTGTCTCCAGCTTCAGCTCCCTCTTTCGGTAGACTCTTCCTTCAGGCTCCCCCTTTCGTCAAGCTTCTGTGCTTTTGGGATCGACACCTGGCTTTCCGGTTACAAGCTCTTTCAGGATAGATACCTGGCTCCTTGAAAGCACGCTCCCCCTTGCGTTGAGCTCGTCTTCAGACTCCCCCTTAGACTCGGCTATCGGGATCGTAGTCTGGAATCGATTGTCCAGGAATCGTGACCTGGCACTTACAAACTTTTATTCAAGATCCTGGCTTTAACATATAAAAATATGAATATATTCAGGATTACTTGATTCTCTCCCCCTATCAACATACTTTATAGATTTGGCAGTTTCAACGACCAAGATCGAACACTGGCTCTAAAGATTTTAACAATCTAAGCATCCAAATACCTCAAAGATAATCATCCAAGTCCAAATTAATGACCTTGGAGACTTCACAAACTGTTTTTAATTTTTGATTTTTAAAAAAAACTTCAAGTTTCAAATGAATGAACTTGTTTATTTTTCAGAAACACGATCAGCAAATTTAGATTTTGAAGCTTAGCACTCAGACATCGGTTGTCGAAAATAAAGTAGAATCAAAATCTTTTTGTATTTTTCTGAAACATAAAGCAGTAAAGAAATATTTACAGACAATATTTTTGTTTGAGTTCGTGTCAGGGGATCATATCAGTTTATGACAAATCACTAGCACCGTTGAGCTTTAAACACTTTAAGTTCTAAATGATTCACTTAGATTGTCAGTATACCGATCCACTTAAATTTTCACACAAAGTTCAATCGTTTCGAGATACGGATTAGTGTTTTAAGAACTTAAACTTATTCGCGTGTCCCACCCCAGAATATACTCCCGTATCAAAATTCCCTAGATTCAGTCTTACAGGTGAGTATACCAATCTGATATCTGTATCCTGGGTTAATGCGAGACCTTGAGAGCTCAGGTATGAACTTCCGTTCAGTCAAAGAGATGAAGGCTCGACTTTAGGTGTGTTCCCTTTAGGGAATCTTTTCTTCAACTGCAATTGATTCATATCTTTCGATATTTTTCAATTTTTGTGCAGAGGGTATGCTTTTAAAGCGCGTAAAGTATTATACGAGGTCTAGGCCATTGCTTCCACAATATCAGAAGACCAGGTATAATACCCCAGATATCAAACAATATAAAGACCTAGTATCTCAGAATCAAGCAATCTCTCAAACAAGATTTCGGGGGTTACCCATATATTCGAGAGATGTTCCCCACGAGATAAGTAAGTATTGATATTTAGGTTTATATCTCGAAAACAATCTACTAAGCGTGTAAAAACCTACTGGCATATCATCAGTGAGACCGTTTATCACATTAAACATTCCATTTTCTTAGCGTACTGTGATTGTCTACTAATGTACTATCATTTCCTCTTTTTACACAAAACTCATTTTTGAATTTTATCATGTTTTTGGCTTTTTCAAATTTTCTAATGTTTTTGTATTTTCTGACAATTTCTTACTCCCCCTAAAATTCAAAACCATTTAAAGAAAATTTGACAACCCGATGCTGATAGCTTTGTCTCGCCATCCATTTTCTGCTTCTTATGCACTGATTTGCAAAAAATATAATGTACCCCCATGATTTACAACACATTGATATTTTACAGTTTAAAAACCGTTTTTCAATCTTGTGAAATTAATCATGTTTGTTTAGCCGTGAGGGTTTCGGCGTATTCACTCAACATATTTTTGAATTTTTGACAAAATTTAAAAACAAACATATTTTTGATTTTTCAAATATTTGACAAAATAAAAACATATTTTTTGTTTTTAAATTTTCAATTTTTAGGATTTCTGAAATATTGTTTATTTATATACAGAAATGAAACAAACTCCCTGTTTCAGTTGCAGGGACCAGCAGCCACTTCCTCTAGTGCCAGGCTGCTCCTACTTCCATTTTCACAATCTTCAGTTTTCTTGAGCACCTGCACATTCAACTATTCAGTCACTTGAACAATTTAGCCTAGGTCTTTTTGACCTCAGGCATTTCAACACAATATGCATCATGTAATTTCAGAAAATCTTTGTCATTTTGAACAAAGACGTTTTCAATTTTGATTTCCACTTTTTCATCATTAACCGAATCAATTTGTTTCTTAACAGACCAAGTTTGACCTTTTGGAGTACCTCTTTTGTAAAAATGTGAATCTTTTTGATCATTTTGATTTTGAACAATTGTTGGTTTCCAAAATTGGTTTGGTTTTGTTGCATCGACATTTTTTCTCCAACTTTGTGTTGTTCTTAATCTGGGTGTGTGAGAATTCCAGGTCTGTCTTGAATCAAACCTATTTGGATTTGATCTCCAAGTTTGATTCGAAGCAAACTTGTTTGTGTTGTACCTCCAAGTTTGTTTTGAATCAAATCTGGTTGACCTTTGTTTCACATCCTCAGATTTCTGTTTCTCAACATCAAACTTCTTTTTGTCAACATCAACAGGTTTTGGATTTGGACACTTGCGTGCAAGATGTCCTGTTTGATCATATTTGAAACATGTTCTCTTGGATACATCTTTGACCTGTTTTTGCTTTTTCTGAGCATAGAACTCTTCATTAGACTGTCATCTAAATTGGAGTTCTTTCTCTTCCTCAGAACTTGTTCCGTGAACAAAATTCATTTTTGCCTGATAATTTGGCGTTTCATTTTTCTTCCAATTCTGTTTCTTTTTATAACCCAACCCAGCCTTCATGTTTTTCTTCTTGAAACTAGGTTTGTTATAAAAAGTTTTGTGACCTTTTCCAGCAAACTTTGGAATTTCAGATTTTTCAATTTCAATCATTTTGAAAACTTTATCAATCTTTTTTGAAATCACATTCTGAATCGGGAATACAATATCTAAGAATAATTTGTCCGACCCAATCATGGTATAAACCAATCCTTTTGAATTATCATTCAAATTTTTCTCAGATTTTGAGTTTTTCAGATATTCTTCATGAAAACTACCTTCATTTTCATCCTGTGATTCAGATTTACCTGTTTCAACCGACTCTTCTTTCAACACACTTTCAACGACCTTACCTACCACCTCTGAATCACTTGAATCATCAGATTTGGAATAGGTTACGTCAATGTTATCTGGCAATTGATCGACCATGTTGAAAGCTTTTTCGACTTTCTCATCATCATAAAATGCAAACTTTTCGGGTGGAGGAACTTGATGATACTCAGAACCAATACCCTTTTTGTTTTTCTCAGAATCATCATCACCCGGTTTTATGTTGAAAATTCTTTCAAGCATATATGATGATGCATGATAACTTTTTAACTTTTTGTTATCCTGTTCTAAATCAGCAATCTGACGCTTCAACTTAGCAACATCCTCAATATAAGAATTTACAACTTGTTGCTTTATTGAATACTGTCGCTTAAGCGTATCAGTTGTTTCAGAACAGTATCTCAATCTAGATTGAACAAGTTTCATTTGACTTTTCACGTCTTCATATGACTTTTTAGTAATGTGATAAGCCAATTTTATTGAATCATATTCCTTTTTCATTTCTTGACATGCAGTTTCTTTTTTATTACATTCTACTGTCTTTTTCAAAACATTTTCTCTCAAAACTTCATTTTCTTTTTCTAACTTTTAACATTTTTCCGAAAGTTTTTCATCATTATCTTTTAAAATCTTTTTGTTTTCTAACATTTCTTTGCATTTTTCTTTGAAAACTTCTTCGATTTTAATAAACTCAAGATCTCCTGTTCTGAAATTTTCATCTTTTTCAGTACAAGCACTGCACGTTTCCATGCATTTCTTGCACTGTTCAACAGTTTTTAAGATTTCAGATTCGGTTGGAGTATTTACATCAGTGATTGGCACTTCAGTTTTCGCTTCCGTCTGTGTCTGATTAACTTCACTCTTCTTTTGTTCCTCACCAGTATCATTACCTACAACATCATCAACATTCAAACTTTCTATCTTCTCTTCTTCTTCTTTTTGACCAATCTGCTGTTTTTCAGTAACTGCTTCTTTATCAACAACTTTTTCTTTAGCTTTCTCTTCTTCTTTCTCAGCTACCTTCTTCAAATCATTCACCAACTCATCAACATTTTTCTTCATTTTTTCCTCATCCCTCTTTCTCAAACTTGATGTCATGGCATCTCTGATGATTTTATTCAGTTTTTTCAGATAAGTTTTATGTTTTTCGACATTTGAATAATATTCTCCAGAAAGAGGAATTACTGCAAGAACATCATCATGGACTATGTCCTTCTTGTGAACAACAGGTTCACCATCTCTGTTGACATAACATTCTCGCTTCTTGTCCTATCTTTTATTGCTTACAGCTTCTTCATACTCTTCATGCATTTTCTCAATTCTGCACCCAGCGAAAAATCTCTCTTTCAGTCTTTTCTTTCAGAATCTCTTCTCGGGTTCTCATTTTTATTTCATCCATGACGTTATCTCCTTGAATCACAACACCTTTTAATCACCTGAACAAACAAACAACAGTGATTAGATTTAAAAAAATTTCAAACAGCTGAATAGGACGGGTATCCGATCGAGTAAGTCAACAAAAGTCAACAGTGACAATAATCGGGTGACAGTGCTGTCCAATCGGGTGGGATGCTGTCCGATCAGGTGGGAATGTTGTCTGATCGGGTGACAATGCTGTCTTGAATAGAGTTGCACGTCGATCGGGTGGGAGTATGCCTTGGATAGGGTGGCAACTCGATCGAGCGGGTATCCGATGCTTTGACAATCACCTATATCACAAATAAATGAAATGATTAGGATCGGGTGGCAACTCGCTCGGATTGCCACTCGATTCGTTGCACCTTAAACCTTTGAACAAATAAAATCCCTTGAATTGAATTGTGACCCGATGGAGTGGGTCAACAAAGTCAACTTTCAATGAATAGGGTGGTAATCCGCTCGGGTAACAATGCTGCTCGATCGGGTAGCAGTTTGACTATTTGACTTCTTATATCCAATATCAAGGTAAGTGGCTGTCAAACTATCAATTTCCCATGCAAACTGACATATCAATTGAACATCACATGCAAGTTATTAATTGCCGACAAATTTATATATCACAAGCAACTCTGACAAATTAATGAAAAAGTGGCCGACTAAATTTCATTTCACATGCAACCTTGAATTACTCAATTATATTATGATCTTGAGAATATTAATGGCCCTGACACTTTGACTAAGTTACTTGATCAAGTGAGCTCTTTGAATCGGATTGCCGCCTGATCGGGTGGTGATCCGATCGGGTAGGTCAATAAAAGTAAAAGTTTCAGTGAATAGGGTGGCAACTCGCTCGGGTCACCACTCGTTGAATGTCACTACCCGAAAAATTTTTATGTTGGCCGATCGGGTAATCGGTTGACTCTTGACCTCAACGATGAACTTTGATATTCAAACTATACTCACATGCAAACTGATATTATATTCACATGCAAATATCAATGGCCGACAACTATCATTTAATTTAATGAATTGCAATAGAACGTGTGGGACAATGGATCGGATTACCGCCTGATCGGGTGGTGATCCGATCGGGTGACATCCAATAGAATCATAACAACAACAATCAACATCTTATAACAACTTTTTCGAACAAAAAATTTGAGATTTCTCTTAAATGGCTTAGAATTAAGATCTGAAAATTTGTAGGCTTTTAGATCAAGTGTTTTTGCAGCCTTTTAGATCAAGTGTTTTCGCACAAAATATCCAAAAATCAGCGATTTTTAACCGTAAAAACTTGTTTAATTTGGCGATTTTCAGTTGAAAACGTGAAGAAATGAAAAGATGAAGAAATTGAACAAATCTGAATGAAATTTGGATCTGATTCTGATGATTTTCCGTGCGAAACAGTGTGTTTGATCCGTGCAATCGAGCTCCTGCTCTGATACCACTTGTAGGACCGGTTTTCGGCTCCGTAATGATTGCAAACTGAATGTGTGACGTGTGGAATCCGTACACGAACGTAACCGAACACACGACGTAATATAATCTGTGATTCTATTCAATGATGTGAAAACGTGCAACACCTGAATCACGTTGACAACACTTTCTCTCTCTAAGCTCCAAGCTCTCCAAGTCTCCAAATGGCAAAAGTCTTAAACCTAACACCTTAGGTTCCTATTTATAGGCCAAGGGGCTTAATGAGAGTTCTCATTAATTACATAAATGCCACCTTTCCTATTTCTCTAAATATAACACTAAAAGTCTAATATTAAGTTGTTTCCGCTACGATCTATCTTGACGGAGGCGATAAACATAAATGCACCAACAAAAAAAACACTCGAAAAATAGCGACAATTTAAGGTATGTGTTTAGTGACAGCATCAGATTCCTAATTGATGGAGAAAGGTCTGGTGGCAAGAAAAGCTGCTTCCAGGAGGTTGTCAATTGTTTTCGCTTGACGATTCCATTCTTGGGTGGTTGGTTTGGCCCTTGTTCCTGCAACTCGAATTCTAGCCCGGTATATCCCATTTTACTTTTACTCCATTGTGAACCTTACGCCTTTTTTACACTCTGATCGTGGTTCTCAGCATTGAAAAATCTTCGTAAACTAAATCACACATGTATATGTTGACATTTAAGAGATATACAGTCAAGAAAATCAAGAGCAATAGTGATATATATACAGGTTAGAAACCAAAAAATAAACACTCGAAAAATAGCTACAATTTAAGGTATGTGTTTAGTGACGGCATCAGATTCCTAATTGATTGAGAAAGGTCTGGTGGCAAGAAAAGCTGCTTCCAGGAGGTTGTCAAGTGTTTTCGCTCGACAACTCCATTCTTGGGTGGGTGGTTTGGACCTTGTTCATGTAACTCGAATCATAGACTGGTATATCCCATTTTAGTTTTACACCATTGTGAACCTTACGCCTTTTTTACTCTCTGGTTGAGGTTTTCGGCATTGAAAAATCTTCGTAAACTAAATCACACGTGTATATGTTTACATCTAAGAGATATACAGTCAAGAAAATCAAGAGCAATGGTGATATATATGCGGATTAGACACCCAAAAAATAATACTCGAAAAATAGATACAATTTAAGGTATGTGCTTAGTGACGGCATCAGATTCCTTATTGATAGAGAAAGGTCTGGTGGCAAGAAAAGCCGCTTCCAGGAGGTTGTCAATTGTTTTCGCTCGACGATTCCATTCTTGGGTGGTTGGTTTGGCCATTGTTCCTGTAACTCGAATCCTAGCCCGGTATATCCCATTTTACTTTTACACCATTGTGAACCTTACACCTTTTTTACTCTCTGATCGAGGTTCTCGGCATTGAAAAATCTTCGTAAACTAAATCACACGTGTATATGTTGACATTTAAGAGATATACAGTCAAGAAAATCAAGAGCAATAGTGATATATATGCGGATTAGAAACCAAAAAATAAACACTCGAAAAATAGCTACAATTTAAGGTATGTGTTTAGTGACGGCATCAGATTTCTAATTGATGGAGAAAGGTCTGGTAGCAAGAAAAGCTGCTTCCAGGAGGTTGTCAAGTGTTTTCGTATGACGATTCCATTCTGAGGTGGTTGGTTTGGCCCTTGTTCCTGCAACTCGAATCCTAGCCCGGTATATCCCATTTTAGTTTTATACCATTGTGAACCTTATGCCTTTTTTACTCTTTGATCGGGGTTCTCGGCATTGAAAAATCTTCGTAAACAAACTCACACGTGTATATGTTGACATTTAAGAGATATACAGTCAAGAAAGTCAAGAGCAATGGTGATATATATGCAGATTAGACACCAATAAATAAACACTCAAAAAATAGCTACAATTTAAGCTATGTGTTTAGTGACGGCATCAGATTCCTAATTGATGGAGAAAGGTGTGGTGGCAAGAAAACCTACTTTCAGGAGGTTGTCAAGTGTTTTCGCTCGATGATTCCATTCTTGGTTGGGTGGTTTGGCCCTTGTTCCTGTAACTCGAATCCTAGCCTGGTATATCCCATTTTAGTTTTACACCATTGTGAACCTTACGCCTTTTTTACTCTCTTATCGAGGTTCTCGACATTAAAAAATCTTCGTAAACTAAAAAACACGTGTATATTTTGACATTTAAGAGATATACAGTCAAGAAAATCAAGAGCAATGGTGATATATATGCGGATTAGACAACAAAAACTAAACACTAAAAAAATAGCTACATTTTAAGGTATGTGTTTAGTAACGGTATCAAATTCCTAATTGATGGAGAAAGGTCTCGTGGCAAGAACAGCTGCTTCCAGGAGGTTATCAAGTGTTTTCGCTCGACGATTCCATTCTTGGGTGGTTGGTTTGACCCTTGTTCCTGTAACTCGAATCCTAGCCCGGTATATCCCATTTTAGTTTTACATAATTGTGAACCTTACGCCTTTTTTACTCTCTGATCGAGGTTCTTGGCATTGAAAAATTTTCGTAAACTAAATCACACGTGTATATGTTAACATTTAAGAGATATACTCTCAAGAAATTCAAGAGCAATGGTGGTATATATGCGGATTAGACACCAAAAAATAAACACTGAAAAATAGCTACAATTTAAGGTATGTGTTTAGTGACGGCATCAGATTCCTAATTGATAGAGAAAGGTCAGGTGGCAAGAAAGGCTGCTTACAGGAGGTTGTCAAGTGTTTTCGCTCGACGATTCCATTCTTGTGTGGTTGGTTTGGCCATTGTTCCTGTAACTCGAATCCTAGCCCTGTATATCCCATTTTAGTTTTACACCATTGTGAACTGTACGCCTTTTTTACTCTCTGATCGAGGTTCTCGGCATTGAAAAATATTCCTAAACTAAATCACACGTGTATATGTTGACATTTAAGAGATATACAGTTAAGAAATCAAGAGCAATGGTGATATATATGCGGATTAGACACCAAAAAATAAACACTCTAAAAATAGTTACAATTTAAGGTATGTGTTTATTGACGGCATCAGATTCCTAATTGATGGAGAGAGGTCGGGTGGCAAGAAAAGTTGCTTCTAGGAGGTTGTCAAGTGTTTTCTCTCGACGATTCCATTCTTGGGTGGTTGGTTTGGCCCTTGTTCCTGTAACTCGAATCCTAGCCCGGTATTTCCCATTTTAGTTTTACACCATTGTGAACCTTACTCCTTTTTTACTCTCTGGTCGAGGTACCCGACATTGAAAAATCTTCGTAAACTAAATAACACATGTATATGTTGACATTTAAGAGATATACAGTCAAGGAAATCAACAGCAATGGTGATATATATGCGGATTAGACACCGAAAAATAAACACTCAAAAAATAGCTACAATTTAAGGTATGTGTTTAGTGACGGCATCAGATTCCTAATTGATGGAGAAAGGTCTGGTGGCAAGAAAAGCTACTTCCAGGAGGTTGTCAAGTGTTTTCACTCGACGATTCCATTCTTGGCTAGTTGGTTTGGCCCTTGTTCCTGTAACTCGAATCATGGTCCGGTATATCCCATTTAAGTTTTACACCATTGTGAACATTACGCCTTTTTTACTCTCTGATCGAGGTTCTCGGCATTGAAAAATCTTCGTAAACTAATGGCACGTGTATATGTTGACATTTAAGAGATATACAGTCAGGAAAATCAAGAGCAATGGTGATATATATGGGGATTAGACACCAAAAAATAAACACTCAAAAATAGCTACAATTTAAGGTATGTGTTTAGTGACGGCATCAGATTCCTAATTGATGGAGAAAGGTCTGGTGGAAAGAAAAGCTGCTTCTAGGAGGTTGTCAAGTGTTTTCGCTCGATGATTCCATTTTTTGGGTGGTTGGTTTGGCCCTTGTTCTTGTAACTCGAATCCTAGCCCGGTATATCCCATTTTAGTTTTACACCATTGTGAACCTTACACCTTTTTTACTCTCTGATCGAGGTTCTCGGCATTAAAAAATCTTCGTAAACTAAATCACACGTGTATATGTTGACATTTAAGAGATATACAGTCAAGAAAATCAAGAGCAATGGTGATATATATGCGGATTAGACACCAAAAAATAAACACTAAAAAAATAGCTACAATTTAAGGTATATGTTAAGTGACGGCATCAGATTCCTAATTGATGGAGAAAGGTCTGGTGGCAAGAAAAGTTACTTCCACTAGGTTGTCAAGTGTTTTCGCTCGACGATTCCATTCTTGGGTGGGTGGTTTGGCCCTTGTTCCTGTAACTCGAATCATAGCCCGGTATATCCCATTTTAGTTTTAGACCATTGTGAACCTTACGCCTTTTTTACTCCATGATCGAGGTTCTCGGCATTGAAAAATCTTCGTAAACTAAATCACACGTGTATATGTTGACATTTAAGAGATATACAGTCAAGAAAATCAAGAGCAATGGTGATATATATGCGGATTAGACACCAAAAAATAAACACTCAAAAAATAGCTACAATTTAAGGTATGTGTTTAGTGACGGCATCAGATTCCTTATTGATGGAGAAAGGTCTGGTGGCAAGAAAAGCTGCTTCCAGGAGATTGTCAAGTGTTTTCGCTCGACGATTCCATTCTTGGCTGGTTGGTTTGGCCCTTGTTCCTGTATCTCGAATCCTAACCCGGTATATCCCATTTTAGTTTTACACCATTGTGAACCTTACTCCTTTTTTACTCTCTGATCGAGGTTCTCGGCATTGAAAAATCTTCGTAAACTAAATCACACGTGTATGTGATGACATTTAAGAGATATACAGTCAAGAAAATCAAGAGCAATGGTGACGTATATGCGGATTAGACTCCAAAAAATAAACACTCAGAAAATAGCTACAATTTAAGGTATGTGTTTAGTGACGGCACCAGATTCCTAATTGATTGAGAAAGGTCTGCTGGCAAGAAAAGCTGCTTCAAGAAGGTTGTCAAGTGTTTTCGCTCGACGATTCCGTTCTTGGGTGGTTGGTTTGGCCCTTGTTCCTGTAACTCGAATCCTAGCCCGGTATATCCCATTTTAGTTTTACACCATTGTGTACCTTACGCCTTTTTTACTCTCTGATCGGGGTTCTCGGCATTGAAAAATCTTCGTAAACTAAATCACACGTGTATATGTTGACCCTTAAGAGATATACAGTCAAGAAAATCAAGAGCAATGGTGATATATATGCGGATTAGACACCAAAAAATAGCTACAATTTAAGGTATGTGTTTAGTGACGGTATCAGATTCCTAATTGATGGAGAAAGGTCTGGTGGCAAGAAAAGTGTAACACCCCGTGTTACGAAAGTCAAAGTACAAGTCAAAGTTAAAGGAAGAAAAGATTGCTAATTTCGATCTGTCACTCCTTGCTTAACTATTGACTTTACTTCATTAACTTGTAATCGAATTCCTTATTTTATTTGCTTTAGTTGTATTACGTGGAGTAAATGCTAATAATCGAGGTTTAATCGCATGTTTGATCGCTTTATCGCTAATCGCATTCGCAGCCTTGAATTGTAGATTCTGAAAATTGTTTTACATGTGTGTGCTATTTACGTGTTACTTGTGCATGTTTACTTTATGTCTGTGGTGACTAATCGAAACGCAATCGCAACTCTATCGCAACGCATTTTAATCGCAAACGCTAAACGTAAGTTAATTATAATGATTGTATGTTAAATATAGTATTTGTGTGACTATTAATTAAATCCATCGCATCGCTTGCTCGCAATGCATCGCAAAACTCAACGCATGAAACGAAACATCGGAACGCAACTCGCCGGACCACTTCGATCGAATGACCATTCGATCGAATGGTCATCCGAACGGATGACCATCCGATCGGATGGCCATCCGATCGAAGTGCCATCCGATCCGTCACCTGTGCTCCTCTTTCCTCTTTTGGCAACCTATAAATACCCCTATCACATCACCAACAGTGATGTGACAACTCTCTCATTCGACCAGCACGCTCAAGCTCACTTTTCTCTCGATTTCTCGCGATTCTTGTAAGTTTTCAACTCAAATTTTGTACGTCTATCATCTACACACACTTCTTCATCATTTTCACCTTTGAATCTTAACTTTTAACCGTGAAATCAGCGGATTTGAGGTGTTCTAGGATGATGTCATCATGGAGTTCTTATGAACTCCATGATTTGACTTCATTCCACCAAGAACAACTCAGATCTGAAGGATTTCCACATGATTTAGCATTGTTTTCGCATAGATCTAAACATTTTCAACGTTAAAAGGATTGAAAGATACTTTTCCAACCTTCTTTCAACTTTTTTACACTCAATGCACTCAAAACCGATAGAATCGGAACTCGTTCAGGCCTTCTACTCGTTTCTAGTGAAATGTCGGTCCGAGATTAATTAAATATCATACATAAAATATTTGAAAAACAAATATAGGTACCATGAAATCTCATGTCACGCTCCCCGTAGTCATCATCGTTGTCAACTGCAAATAACTTTCTCTTAGCTACAATTGATCTCCCTCTTGTATCAATCACTTGTCCCTTTTGCATATGAGATTCAGAAGATGTTAGCACACACGGGAGACAGTCGGAGCAATGAATCGTTTCTGTGCTAAATTAGTATATCTTTTCAGGGATTGCGGAGCAATGTATGTTGGACGTTGTTTCTGTAAGTCGAATTGTTAGAGAAGAAACCGAAAGAAATTATATTATCCGTATTTGATATTAGTACCTTTTTAGAGATTTTTGTAGCAGCTTCTTAATAATCTTGCTCAACATCAACATCAGAACCAGGCGTATACTATACATCTATATCTTTCTCGCTGGTATCTATTGATTTCTTTTTCTTTGTTTTGTCACTCTCTGCTAGACTTGTCAAAGATTTAGCAATATTTTTCAATCCTAAAGCTTGTAATTTTTTTTGGTTCTCTTGAATCCTTGACATTCTACTCTTTTCATAAGCATTCATACGTCTTTTGGAGCTTTGTCCTTGCATACTTTTATCTTCCATTACCGGTGTACACAAAAAAGAAAAATCTCACTAAAATCATTCAAAAAAGGCCCAAATAAATAAGAAATAAATATTATAAAAAGAAAGATAAAAGAATAGAGCGTGCGAATAGGATTTGGGAACCGAACGAACGAACGCGATTATCCTAAACGTTAAAATGCCATACAACGATCTTATTAATATAAGTTAAATGATATTCTTAATATTTATGGTTTGTAAATCGATTAAATATTATATTTTATCTCATTTTTTAACATTTGGTGTTATAAAAATAAATCATAATAAATTGGTGATATTAGATTTTAATTACTCTTATATGTTGCTAAGTTGATTCAAAATCCATGATTAATATATCAACCAAAAAAAGATCAGCGGCACTATAGGGGGACGGGGTCAAACCAGCGTCTGTTCCCTGATGTCCACTAGGGGTGCAAATGAGCCGAGCCTGAGCTTAACCAGGCTCGAGCTCGAGCTCGTTTAACATATGAAAGCTCGAGCTCGAGCTCGGGGTCGATTCGAGCTTTATTTCTAAAGCTCGAGCTCGGCTCGGGCTCGACTCGTTTAGTATTTATTAATTAACTTATATTAATTATAGGTATTATTATACATATAATTAAGTTATTTTTTTATATTTATATAAATGGTAATTATTATTATATAAATATATGTTTCATATATTAATAAAAAATACATAAACAGAAAGCTCGTTTAGGCTCGCGAGCCGGCTCGAGCTCGATAAGCGAAGCTCGGGCTCGGGCTCGTTTACTAAATGAGCTTGTTTTTTAGGCTCGTGCTCAAGCTCGTCTCATTCGAGCTTTTTTTCGAGCCGAGCTCGAGTAGCTCGCGAGTAGCTCGGCTCGTTTACAGCCCTGATGTCCACACACACCAACAATTGCTCCACCTTCTGTGTTTTGTATTAGTTGGAGTTTTAAATTCATTTGTACACTCCGATTCAAAAGCAACGTTCCAGCCACTACACTATCTTATTCAGAATTGTTATATTTTGAATTCTATTTGATTTATACGCTAATAGTCAGTCATCCTCTTTATATTGAACAAAAACACACAGTGGTTATAACATCCTTGTTAACTCAGCTTCTGTATATCATGTTTATATAATTACAAGATCGTACAGAACTAAAGGTCTATATAAAGGAAGTATCAACAAAAGATAGGATGGATAGACGGGAAAGAAATGTACCGAAACGAATTGCGTCGAGTTCCGTTGAACTCGTATTCTCCGGCGAGTTCTTCGATCTTCCGGCGACGTCTGAATTCTCCGACAGTTGCGGGTTCCTTCGATGGACGAAACGAAAAGGAAACAACTCTCGTTGATCCCCGTACGGCTCCGGCGATACTCCGATCACCGGCGAAAGGCTTGGGACTCCGACGAAACGTGTAGGTAAATCAGAGGAGAGTTTTTGTAAGGGTTGTTTCTGTTTGTCTCGAGTTCTGAGAACATCACAAAGCTTATAATTTTCTAAACGCGTTTTAATTTTCTTGGTTCGGTAAGTTATTTTTCAGAAAATTAAAGAGAGGAAGGATTGGTGTTTGGTTTGTGAAGGCGTCTAGATTCATGGTTGTATAGAAATGGTAACTTCATTCACGTCAATTCCATCGTCAAATCAGGGAAAGAAGGAAAAAGGAAACACAGCAAATCATCAAAGAAATTTTGAAAGTCGGAGGTGTTCACGCGTTTGTTTTTTAGCGGCAACTTTTTGAAGTGAAATTTGAAATATGACATTATGACTATAAACAACTGATGTTGGTCAAGTGTAATGTATCTGGTGGATTGGTTAGTTGGTCGTTTGGTTACCAGTTGTTGGTGCACTGAATGTCTGTTGACTATGTCTTATTCAAGTCTTAGGTCTAGATAGAATGTAATTAGGGTTTATACATGTTAAAGTATGGTTGTTCGCTTGAAAGGAACAAAGTGAAGTTCAAGCAAATCAAACAAAGTCTTGTTCGCTTGAAACCAACTAGTTCTTGCATGTTCGCTTGAGAAGACATGTGCACATTCAAGCGAACAGGCTAGGTCTATAAATAGTTGTTGTCCGTGTCATTTGAAGCGATCAGTAGTCATTACTTGTGAGACGAGGTTCTGCTAAAATCTTGTTAGAAACACTTGTAAAGTCTCGGAAATCGTTAATAGAAAAGAAATTGAAAGGAACAAGCTGTTGTGACTTGGTTTACTTTGTTTCCGCCTCTGTAAACTGAGATGAACTGCCTTAACTGACGTTTAGGGTCACGCAAACGGTCCAACAAGTGGTATCAGAGCTCAGGACAAGGAGTTCATACCATTGCAGCTTGATACTACCAGATTTTCTTACTTCTACTCCTGTCTTTTCTGATTCGAACATAATTCACGGTTGAAATGGCCTGAAATTCATACATATCAAGCGAAATACATAGTTAACTAATCCTTGAAAGTTTCAAACTAAAACTCGGCTTAAAACTGATAAAAAATGGCTTAAAACATCTGTTCGCTTGAACAGTTCTTCATGATTCGCTTGAAATACACTGTTCGCTTGAACGAATTTGTATGTTCGCTTGAAATATCTTGGTCATTCGCTTGAAATATACTGTCCGCTTGAACAACTCGCTTGAAATACTTGTGTATTTTCAAGCGAACTAAGATAATCTGTGTTCGCTTGAAAGTATTCAGTGTGTTCGCTTGAATTAATTTCGCTTGAACTTGCATTATTTGAGTTCGCTTGAACTTGTATCGCCTGAGTTCGATTGAAAGTTGCTGTTTTTACTTGAAGCTATTTTGTTTCAAGTGATCTCGTTTGAACTTGTTATTTTTCAAAACTTAAAATTTTCTAAGTGATTGCTGATTTTTTTTAGGTACGTACAAGATGGATGATTTCAATCCGTTTTATGATGTTTTTGCGTTTGCTGGAGACGGTGGAAATGATACTTCTTCTAGCAACACAAATGAGAACACGTCAAACACAAAGAAAAAGTTATCGGATGCCTTGGAGGTTGAAAGTGCTTTCGGAACTTACAACAAACCCCCGAAGTTAATGGCTATAGAAGAATACAGTCGGTGGGCAAAGAAATTTGAAGATTAATTGATGGCATTTGCTTTTCCCAGCTGGAAGAGTCTAAAAAATGGTTACAATAATGGAGGGAAAAGTGGCGAAACCTTAACAACACCTGATGAAATAGAATCGTTTGTTGCTGAGCAAAAATGTATTGCGTTGCTGTTTCAGTCCGTCAGAGAAGATATAATATCTTTGATCGAATACTCTAGTGCTACAGATCTCTGGAACAAATTGAAAAACAAATGTATAGGAAGCACAGAAATTGTGAAAAACAAAAAGAAACTACTTAGAAAAGAGTTTGATTTGTTTGGGTGTTTAAAGAATGAATCAGTTTGTAAAATGATTGAGAGGTTTGGGCATCTGAAGCTGGAACTGGCGAGACATGAAATTTCTTATTCTCGAGAAGAGCTAGTCGACAAACTGTTTGACGCATTGCCAGATGAGATGGATTGGCAATATTATGCTTTGATGTTGAAGAATACTATCAAGCCACCAGAAGCGTTGACAGTAGACTTGCTGATTGAAAGACTAGAAAGTCACGAGTTGGAATTAAAGAAGACGCACAAAGTCAATCACTCATCATATCAGCAGAACTTGGATTTGTATTATCCAAAAAGCATGATGCCAAAGAATACATCTCCCAAGACTGCGTTTTCTGCTGAGAATGTTTCCACTACAAGCAAAGAAAGTCAAAGCAGTGGTTATCACAGTGGATATCACAGTGGGTCTTCATCAAATTCAAACCAGTCTGATGCAAAGAACTTATTTCAATGCAACATCGCTGTAGACTTAAAGAACGCTCAGAACTTCAGCGAAGAGTCTGCCAAACAACAGATGGTTTTCCTAGCCTCTGTGCTAGAATCTTATGAAAGTCTTGTAGCAGGGAAGATAGGCAACACCAACCTGACGAAAGAAGATTATGATCAAATTGATCCTGAGGAAATGGAACTGATTGACATAAGGTGGTGTATGGCCAGTGCAGTTCGTAGGGCACAACGTTTCATGGAGATAACCGGGAGGAAGTCAATTGGTGGACCATCTACCAAGTTGGGCTTTGATAAGTCTAAGGTGACGTGTTTCAAGTGCAAACAGAAAGGCCACTTTAAACGTGAATGCAGAAACGCGTATGCTGATGAGTCTGAAAACCCATTTAGAGAAGACTACTACAAGAAGGCAATATATCATCAGAACAAATCGGAGCTGCCAAGAATGAAGCAGATTGAAGATAACAAAGAAAAATCTAGAGCTCTTGCGGTGATTCACGACGATGAAGGTTACGACTGGAGCGAGTTGTTACCTGAAGAGGATGCGGTTGGATATGCTTTCATGGCAAAAACTGAACCTATTCCTTGGAAAGATAACAAAACTGAAGAACAGAAGTATAATTACAGAAGGATGTTAGCCACGAACAAATTGATCAGAATATCTGGTATTTTTTCTAAGGCAAAAAGAGCAAAGAGATGGGATCCAGACTTGGAGTGTTATCTTGACCCCTATGGAAACATTGCTGTTGATCATAACACTCTTGATGTGGAAACCATAATCCAAGAGTATAAAATTAAAGATGATTTTTGGCAGAAGAAATGGTGGGGAAGTGGAGAAGATGAAGAGAAAGAGAAGAAGGAGAAAGAAGAGAAAGAGAAGTCAAAGAAGATTGACACTGGGATCATTGACACGACACAGGAGTTGAATGCTGAAAACATGGGAAAGATGGCTGACAAGGTGTTGGCAGCTAAGACGCTAGAGGTAGATTCTAAATCCGTATCTGAGTCTAAAAGCCAAGTCAGTTCAAATGCGTCAACGACTGAGTCAGGTAAGAAGGTCAATGGTGATGTTGACTGCAAAAATTGCATCAAAGAATGCAAGGTTTGTAGTACAAACACTTATTTCAAAGGTAAGAAGATTGAGGATCTGACTGCTAAAGTCAGAAGTGTTGAGGATCAAATCCTTGATCGTGACAAAATGGTGAAAGCTTCAACTGAACGATTAAAAGAATCAACTAACAAAATTGAAACTGATAAAATTGATCAAGAAAAGGTTAGGAAAGAAAATGAGAGGTTAGTTCTTAAAAATCGTCAGATCACTGAAAAATTTGAGAAGCTTAAAAGCACCATTAAAGATAATGATGATAGAAATGGTAAAACATACAAAGAGAATTGCCAATTGCAATGTGTTTTGAGAATCAAAGAAGAATTAATCAACAAACAATTGGATGAGATTGCTAAATTGAAACTTCAGTTTGAAGAAGCCAAGATTGAGAATGAGCGTATCAATTTGAAATTGAACAGTTACAGCTCTGCAAGCTTTGTTTTGCAACACATTATTCCCAAACCCATTGGGAAAGACAAAGCAGGCGAAGATGTATACTGTGATGGAACTGGGGTCGGGTTTCATCAAGTTCCACCACCAGTTCTAGACAATTATTCGAAAAAGCAATCTGGGTTGGTTAATCTTGAGGAAGAAAATGATGTGAAACTTCCTGATTCAATTGATGTTACATTTTCTTCATCATCATCTGATGATAGTGTTCAAACTGAGATTGTTAAAGGCATGGCTGAAAGTGTTTTGGATAGTGATTCAGCTGACGATGAAAAATGTTTTCTGGACAAGTACATTCAGAAACCAAAATCCAAAAACAACTTAGGTGATGAACCGGATCTTGTGATGTACAAGATGGCTGGATCTGATAAGTTATATTCGGATTCTGAGTTTCCTCTGGAGAATGTAAATATTTCAAAATTGACAAATGTGTTCAAAATGGTTGAAATCGATTTGTCTGAAGTAAAGAGTTTAAAACAAACAAAAAGGCAAATGAATTTTGAGAAAGATAAAGCTTACTACAAAAAGCCTGTTGTTCCACCGCGTTTTTATAATAACAATCGAAACAATTGGTCGGGTGGATATCAGGGTGGTAGGAGTTATCAGAAAAGGAGTTTTCAAAACAGAAGGTTTGCTGAAAAGAAGGTGTTTGTGAACGGTTCAAGTTCACTTTCTGATGAGGAAAATGATTTTTTTTTCAAAATCAAATGAAGAATTTTTTGAGAAGAAGGCCTCACAACCTCAGTCTGAAGGCACAAGTCGGGTAGTTGATACTCGTACATGCTTTAGATGCAACAAAGTTGGTCACATTGCAAGAAATTGCACCAACTCCAAGCCTAAGACTGAAGTTGTTGAGAATCAAAAGAAGAAGGTTGATTCAAAAGGCAAAGCTCCAATGGTTGTTGAGAAAATTTTGAAAAATGAAAAATCAAAAGTCAAAATTGAACCTGTTAAGAATGTGGTAACTAAAAATGACAAATTTTATAAACGGGTTGCATCATCTCAACAAACATGGAAGACAAAAGTTGTTGAAAAACCAAAGGTTTCAGAGTCGGAAAAACAATCGTCTTCTACCACACCGGTAAAGATGGATGTTCCTTTGGATTATTATGAAAAATTGGAGAAACAATCTTCTACTCCACCAGAGAAGAAGAATGTTCAAAAGAAAAATCAACCAACCGGTCAACTTAAGATAGACGAGTTTTTCTTATACAAAAAGGTTGAGGTTGGATCAGATGAAAGTTTGAAAATGAATGATAAAAATTTTCCGCCACTTTACAATGCTAAAACTCACATTAAAGTCAAGTTACCCGAGTCAAAAGAGGCTTGGGTGGCATCAAAATGTCACTAAAGATTTTGAACTTGCCGGAGCTTCCTAGTTGGTAATTGTGAAGCATGAATCGGCATCTTTATTAAATTGTTTGTGATATGTGCAGGATCTTCCGAGAGCTATTTCAAGATGGATTATGGATAGTGGAGCGTCTCGACATATGACAGGGAAGACTGCATTGTTATATGATGTTAGAAATATCAATGGTGGTTATGTGGGATTTGCTGGACATGAAGGTGGTAGAATTATTGGTGAAGGAACGTTATCCAATGGGATTGTTACGTTTGAAAGAGTTAACTACATTACTGAGCTGGAGAATAATCTGCTAAGTATCTCGCAGATTTGTGACAATATGTATACTACTCACTTCACAGACAAAGAATGCTTGATCTTGAAACCAGGATTTGTTGTTCCTGAAGAATGGATTATCATGCGGGCACCAAGAGTCAATGATCTGTACGTGTTGGACATGAGTGTAGCTACTACAACCACGGGTCAGGCTCATTGTTTTGTGTCTAGAGCAACAGAGAAAGAATCGAAGTTGTGGCACCGGAAGATGGGGCATATACATCTTAGAAAAATGAATCACTTGGTGCATAATAATTTGGTTCTTAGAGTTAATATCAAAGGTTTTCATCTGGAAGGGGAGTGCATCAGTTGCATCAAAGGGAAGCAGAAGAAAAAGTCACACCCTAAAAAGCAAGTCAATTTAGTTTCCAGACCTTTAGAGAGACTACATATGGATCTGTTTGGTCCAGTAAACGTCAAAAGTATTACAGGGGATCTCTACTGTCTTGTGGTTACTGATGATTATTCCAGATTTTCATGGGTATCATTCTTGAAGTCGAAAGATGAAACGTTTGGCAGTTTGATGGCGTTGTTCAAAAAGATTGAAAATCTGTACCAAAGGCGTATCAGAAGAATTAGAAGTGATAATGGTACTGAGTTCAAGAACAACAAGATGGAAGAATATTGTGATGAAAGAGGTATATTGCATGAGTTTAGTGCTCTGTATACTCCACAGCAGAATGGAGTCGCAGAACGTAAAAACAGGACGCTAATCGAAACGGCTAGAACAATGCTTGCTGATTCAAAGCTACTGATAAATTTTTGGGCAGAAGCAGTTTCCGCCGCATGCTATACGCTCAACCGGGTTCTCACTGTCAAGAAATTCAACAAAACATGCTTTGAGTTGATCAATAACCGCAAACCGAATCTGAAGTTTTTAGAACTGTTTGGGTCACCCTGTACTATTCTAGAGCCTTTTGGAAAGTTTGGTCCGAAGAGTATTGAAGGGATATTCATAGGTTATGCAAGTCCATTACGACGTGTCTTCGTTCTAAGTCTGAAGCGGATTATTGAAGCTCCTAATGTTGAATGTCAAGGTTATACAATGCCGCCGCAGAATCCTGGAGATTCATGGCGTTATCATTACGACAAGTTGTGGGATTCGTTTGACATAATGGAAGAACCAGAAGAAGAAGAAGATTTCTTTGATGAGTTGGATATTCTGAGGGAGTATGAGTCATCTCAGGAAAGGTTTCCAGCTGAGTATTCAAGAAGACCGAAACGAGCTTCAAATGATGTTGAAGCAGGTCCAAGCAATGCTGGTGAACATGATGATGTCCAACAAAATGAAGTTGCTCAAGATAATCAGTCGGCACAGAATGATAATCAAGAATCTGAGAATATGCCAGTATTTGATCATGGTGATTCAGATTCTGAGGGGGAGCAAATTCAGATCTCAAGTCAAACAAATCCAGTCAGTGAACAAGATGCAAATCAGAATGTTATTAATCTGGAATGTGATGTAGATGTTCCAGGCGAAGTAATGCCACGGACTCTTTCATATCATCCAGAGGAATTGATCATTGGAGAATTGCAGACAGGCGTCCGCACTCGAAGACAGATTGATAAAGGGCTTACATGTTTTTATACAAAAGTTGCTCCTTTGCAAACTGAATTCTCATTGAGTTGTTTTATCTTGCAGGTTGAACCAAGAACTTACAAAGAGGCGCTTACTGAAGATTCTTGGGTCAATGCAATGCAGGAGGAACTGAGCCAATTCGAAAAGCTGGGAGTGTGGAAGTTAGTGGATTTACCTGATGGTCAGAGGAAGATAAACACCAAGTGGGTGTTCAAGTGTAAGAGAGACGATAGAGGAGTTGTGGTTCGTAATAAAGCTCGACTCGTAGTCCAGGGTTTCAGTCAGCAGGAGGGGATAGATTTCACTGAAGTATATGCTCCTGTAGCTCGACTAGAAGCGATCAGAATCTTCCTAGCATTTGCGTCTTGGAAAAATTTCAAAGTTTATCAGTTAGATGTTAAATCGGCTTTTCTCTACGGGAAGGTAAAAGAGGAGGTATATGTTGGTCAGCCACCGGGCTTCACTGATCCAATCCACAAAGACAAGGTCTATTTACTAGACAAAGCGCTGTATGGTTTACACCAGGCCCCGAGAGCTTGGTATGAGACATTGTCTCAACACCTACTAGCCAACAGTTTCATTCGTGGAAAAGTGGATGCCACTCTCTTCACCAAAGAGGTCGACGGTCATCTTCTGATAGTTCAAATTTATGTGGACGACATCATATTTGGGTCAACAAATGAGGATCTATGCAAAGATTTTGAACGAGTTATGAAGCAGAAATTCGAAATGTCATCGATGGGTGAGATGAAATTCTTTTTGGGATTGCAGGTTGATCAACTACCCAAAGGAATTTTCATACATCAAACGAAGTACGTTCATGATATCTTGGAGAAATTCGGGATGTCAGGTTCTACTTCAGCTTCCACCCCATTAGCAACGAATCATGGGATAAACCCTGATCTCACCGGAGATAAGGTAGATGAAACGATGTATCGTTCCATGATCGGTTCGCTGATGTATTTGACAGCTTCAAGACCCGATATCATGTACCCAACCTGCCTCGCAGCAAGATTTCAATCTAACCCGAGAGCATCGCATATGGTGATTGTGAAGAGGATATTACGCTATCTGAAAGGAACTCCATCATTGGGGTTGTGGTATCCAAGAGAAGGCGATTTTATGCTCGAAGGGTATTCCGATTCCGATTTCGGATGCTGCAAAGTGAATGCTAAATCAACAACAGCAGGGTGTCAGTTTTTCGGATCAAGATTGGTCACTTGGCAATGTAAGAAGAAAACCTCTGTGGCTTTATCCACATGTGAAGCGGAGTATGTATCTGCTAGCAGTTGCTGCTCACAGATCTTGTGGATCCAGCAACAGATGCATGACTACGGTTTGCAATTTCTAAACACCCCTATCTTTGTTGATAATGAGGCAGCGATTAACATTACGAAAAATCCAGTTCATCACGCTAAAACTAAACACATAGAGATTCGTCATCACTTCATTCGAGATTGTTTCGAGAAGAAGTTGATACGAATTGAGAAAATCCACACTGACGATCAAAAAGCTGATTTACATACCAAAGCTTTTGATAAAGCACGTTTTCAATATTTGCTAAAATTGAACGGTATGAAGCTTTTATCGGTGTTGGAGGAGATTATTGGCGTTGATGAAGGAGACATTGTAGATGATGTTGAGAAGCAATCTGCAATGGTTTGTCGATTTTTTGCCTGTTTTGGTATTTAGGGGGAGGTATAGGGTAATATTTCAGAAAATACAAAAACAATAAAAAATGATAAAAATACAAAAACATGAGATATTTTCAAAATAAAAAAACAATAGAAAATTGAAAAAGAGCTTGTGTAAAAAGGGAAAATGATAGTACATCGGCTTGATGGTCACGGTATGCTAATGAAATGGAATGTTTAAATGCGTTAAACAGTCTTGCTGATGATATGCCGATAGGTTTTTACACATTTAGTAGGTTTGTTCGGGATATAAACTTAAATCTTACTTGCTTATTTCGTGGGGAACACTACTTGGATATATAGGTAACCCCTGAAATCTTGTTTGAAAGATTCCTTTTTCTGATATACTAGGTTTTTATACTCAGTGATATCTGGGGTATTATTCCAGGACTTCTGCTGAATGGAAGTTCTGACCTAGTCCTCGAATAATACTTTTCGCAATGCTTGAAACACAGCATCACCCTCAGCATATATGATAAGACAATAAAATTGCTTAGCAATGCTGTTGTAAAAAAGATCCTCTAAAGGGGACACAACCAAAAGTTGAGTCATGATCTCTCTGCTGAACGGTAGTTCTGACCTGAGCTCTCATGATTCTTCATAAATTATTAACCCTTACAGATATCATTTGTGTTATACTTACCTGTAAGACTGAATATTGGGATCTGGATACGGGAGTATATTCAAGAGGTGGGACACACGTATAAGTTTAAGTCTATAAAACACTAAATTCCGTATCCTGAACAGATTGAAAATTGTGTGAAAATTTAAGTGGATCAGTATATCGACAATCTAAGCGAATTGTTTAATTCTGAGTATGTAATTGAAGCTTAACGGTACTTGTGATTTGTCGGATAGCTGATATGATTCCCTAACACGCTTAATAAAAAATATGTTTATAAATAGTTTACTTTTACTGCATTTTAGTTCTGTATTTCTTTTCTATTTTAGAAACGTTATTCAAAATCCAAAAAGATTTTACATTTCTGCTTTATTTTTGACAAACCAAAGTGGAGAGTTGATCTTCAGATTCGAAAATTTGAAAGCAGATGCAGGAGATTTCTGGACTGGATGATGAGTTGTGAGCTAATCTTGATAAGTTTGAGAAGTTGGAAAGTTGAAACAAGTTCATTAAGTTGAAACTTGTAATTTTCAAAAATTCAAATTGATCTAAATGTCAGTGTGAATTATCTCTGATCAACCAAGGTCATTAAATTGGACTTGGTAGATTAATTGAGTAATCAGGATCATTAACTTGAACTTGAGTACTTAAGTGGATTTCTAAACACTGAAGGTTAAATGGTAAGTTTGGATTGAAACTGTTATTGTTATATATCTTATATTTAGGTAGAGTATATGCAGGTAACAGGAATCCCCATGGCTATGAAAAAGTCAAAGTTTGTACCAGAATTTAAAGCCCTAGCTTATTGAGAGGGGGAGTCTGCGAAAGGGGGAGTCAGAATTCTGGATCAACAGTCAAAGGGGAGACTGAAGATGGAGCCAGATTAAAATCCTGAACCTGTATGAAGAAAGAGTTTTTGCAATGAAGATTACAGAGTTGGAAAGAGACCAAGACTGAAGACTCAATGCCAATGATAGTCAGCATGGATTGGATATCCAAGTATAGAGCTGAAGTCGTTCGTTATAAGGAAAAATCAGTCGCATCCCTCTTGCGAATGATGAAACACTTAAAGTATACAACCTTCTTGCAATAGGTGTAAGGGTACTAGGCCCCATAAGACCGTGGGTCTGCGACATCTCACATTGGTCGAAGAGACATAGAAGCGCCTCTGAGTAGACTGCATAGCCTTCCTAGCTCATGTTGCCGATAAGGAGACCTAGGAGCTGGAGCTAGAAGACAACCCCGTGGTGGAGGAATTCCCAGAAGCCTTTCCTGAAGACTTTCCAGGAATACCTCCACAGCAACAAGAGGAGTTTAGGATAAACCTAGTGCCAGGAACGACACCGGTGACAGATGACGCCCTACCAACTAGCTTCGTCCGAGATACAGGAGCCTCCGATGCAACTGCAAGAGCTGCTAGACAAAGGAAATCTACCAGGCCGAGTTTCTCACCCTGGGAAGCCCCAGTGTTATTCGTTAGGAAAAAGGACAACAGTTTTACACGCGTACATAGCCTAATCTGAGAGAAGCTCAGAGGGAATAATGAGGGAGAAAAGAATTACGCATGGGATACAGGGAGATAGACTAACCAACAAGAGTCAGTACCCCTTACCGAGAACCGATGACTTGTCAACCAACTACGAGGTCCCAGCTACTACTCCAAGATGGAATTAAGAACATGGTGTCCTAGGACACGAGAAGAAAGTTGGCAGTTTCCACTTTGCATCAATTTCAGAGAATTGGATGTCAAGGATCGGTATCCTTTGCCAAGGATTGATGACATGATCGAACTAATCGTAAGGTTCTAGTTACCACACGAAGATCGACTTGAGGACAGCATGTCCTCAACTGCGAATACAAGAGGAAAATATCCCTAAAACGACCTTAAGGACTCGCTTGGAGCATTACGAGTTCCTTGTCGTATCGTCTGGCTTAACACATGCACCGGCAGTATTCATGGACCTCATGAATCAGGTGTGTAAGCCATACCTGGATAAAGTCATGATTATATTTATTAACTACATTCTTACATGCTCAACGACCAAGGAAGGACACGAGCAAGATCTGCAATTTATCTTGGGACTCTTGGAGAAAGAACAGTCATGTGCTAGGATACCGGAGTGCAAACTTTGGATTCGCAAGGCAAGATTCTTAGGATACATGGGAGATAAGAATGAGATTCATGTCGACCCTGCAATCAAGAACTAAGAAGTCCCACAAGATGCAACTAAGAAATTTTTGGGGATTGTAGGCTGTATCAGACGACCCCTAGAAAACCTGTCACGGACTGCTCAACCGCTAACAACCCTAACCTAGCCGACACCTATCTTGTCGTCACCTAAAAGTATCAATAGAGTTGCGGTACTTGTGACGCTTCTCGACAAAGTCTCAATTACGCGTTGATGCAACGAGACTACGTCATCGCATATGCGTCACGTTGATTAAAGGAATCATGCGAAGAGACCCTGAACTAGGTACAGTAATTGCGCACTGAAGTTTTAACACCAGTACTTGTATGGAAAACGCTGCATGATCTTTACTGATCACAAGGATTGCGGCACACCGTCGACCAAAAGAACTTAAACATGAGATAACGAGATAGAGTGGGCTACTGAATGAATGTGACTGTGAGATTAAGTATCCCCTGAACAAGGCAAGCATTATAGCAGACGCCTTGAGCCGCAAGGAGCACGCAAAGCCTCTAAGGGTGCGAGCCTTAGAAATGACCATGCAGACAAATCTCGTCACTCGGATTCGTGAAATTGAGCATGAGATGCTCAAACCTGGGAACTTTCGAGCAGGAGCACTATATGGAATGTAAGGGCAGTATCGCCTAAGGAAGACAGAACCATACACTTCCTGGAATGACTTTAGGTTTCGTTTCATGAAAATTTTCGAACGTTTACTTTGGGGCAAGACTCATAGGTCCAGGTACTCGATCCATCCTGGATCCGGCAAGAGGTACCAAGACTTGAAGGATTAGTATGAGTAGCCCAAGGTGGAAGCTGATATAGCTACCTATGTGGGTAAATGTCTTACTTATGCCAAAGTTAAGACAAAATACCAGAAACCATCAGGGCTGTGGCAACAGCCTGAGGTCCTCATGTGGAAGAGGGACGAATATTAAAGAATTTTGATTACAAGCTACCAGGAACCCAAAGAGGTCACGAGATGATTTGGGTGAGTATTGACCGACACACCAAGACTGCACATTCCCTACCAAACAGTGAGGAAGACAACGCAAGGGAATTAGTAGAGATTTAGCCTAGAAAGGTTGTGGCACGTCATGGAGTACCTGATTCTATCATGTCCGATCGAGATGGTCATTTTATGCCAAAGATATGGCAGACATTCATAGGCGTTTAGGTCATGATTAGGCCTTAGTACTACGTTTCACCCTCAGACGAACGGCCAGAGCAAACGAACGATACAGACTGTATGGACATGTTACGTGCTTGTGTGATAAACTCTGATGAATAGATGGGTTACTCACTTGCCCTTAGTGGAGTTTTCCTACAATAACATTTACCACAACCATCGTTTAGACCGCCTTGTGTGAAGTTTCAGATGGAACGTAAGTATCGACCCCCGTTATGTTGGACGGAGACCAGAGATAAATGATTTACTGGCCCCAAATTGGTTCAGGGAAAACTATAGGCAAGATCGTTCAGATACGTGATCATGTCAAGATAACACCTGATATACTGAGAGGCAACGCCGAGCGGCGGAAACCGTTGGAATTTGAGTTGGAGAGATGACATTTTTGAAAGTCTCGCCTTGGGAAGGTGTGGTATGATTTGGAAAGTAGGGGAGGTTGAACCCATAGTATATTAGACCATTCAAGATCATGGAAAGGATCGGGACCATTGCTCACAAGCTGAAACTTCCAGAGAAGACCAGTAGTGATCACGACACATTCCACGTGTCCTGTCTTTAGAGAAGCCTGACTCTAGGAATAGTCGTTATTCCTGCAAACAAGATTCACGTCAACGACAAACTCCAAATTATTAAGGAACCCGTTAAGGTGGCGGACTGGGAGTCCACAAAACACGGAGAAGACATAATTGATTTGTTTGAGTTCGTTGGAATTCATATCATGGCCCAGAGTTTACTTGGGAACATGAAGACCAATTTAAACCTAAGTGACCACATTTGATTCACAACTCCCCTGCGACCGATGGCATCGCTTGAATTTCGGGATGAAATTCTTTTAACGGGGGGAGAATGTGACAACTGTCACTTTTCCGTACATTCCGTACAATAATTGAACAGTAGTCTGTGCTTTGATAACTGTGCATGGTATAGTTTACAAGACGAATGAATTTCTGATTACTGATATACACATACAATGGCATTTCATGTTGCAAGACTTTTATCATTACTACATGCAACACGATATTGTTCTATTAATGCACAGAACAGAATTGGCACCATTATCAGACAAACTAAAAGCACTGACGGGAGTTCAGTACTTAGACAGACATGATGTTAAAACACAGAATGAGCACCAGAACCAAGTGATACACTAGGATAGTGTGTAGGAAAGTAGGGATTACAAAACTGCCTTCCTAGTGATGACATAGGTGCCGGAAAGTGCCAGAAACACACTAAAACAGCAAAATTCTGCAGAAAATAAATAAATTCAGCAATTTTCAGCAATTTAACATCTCATTATAATGCAGAAAAGTGGTTTAATGGTCCAGAATACTTTCCTAAGTGTCGGGAACCGAAACTGTCATAAAAGACTACATAAAGCACACTAAACTGCGCAATTTAGCACTTTAACGAACAGTAACGAAACGAACAACCGGACACTACCCGAAACATCAAATTTTTACTAGAAGCACTGTTTTTAGGTTACGAAGCTAGTTATGGTCACCAAACATCATATTACATCTCATGAACACAAAACCCCTAAATCCCTAAATTTAATACTTGGGATCTAACTAGATTTAACTAACTAATACTTGAAATATTACACTTTACCCCCCCCCCCCATCCAAGGCCGGTTAGACAAGGGCCCCACACATTGATTCTAATAGATTTTATTTGATTTCCTTTGATTTCTTTCTTAGATTTTATAAGATTTGTTTGGAATATGCTTGACATAGATGCCATATGCTACTAGTACTTTATAAACCACAAAATAATACACTTTCATCATTCATCTTCTTCAAGCTCACAAAACCTCCTCCATCCCCTCCATAGTTCACGGCCCAAACACCCCTCCCATACACCTTCATTTCCAATCCAATTCCAAGTAATCCAAGGTGATTCTAAGGTGTCTCGAGCCTATTTAGGAAGGTTGCAAGCAAGGGAACTTGAAGGACCTCTCTCTAGTGCTTTTATCCACTTGTTTTCTACACTTGATCATCCCTAGCCTTGTGCTAGTGGTAAGAATCTTGATCTTGCTAGTTTACTTCTATTTTAAGTGGTTAAAAAGAGAAACATAATCATAAACATGAAGAACACTAAGAATCATAAGAAGTAAACATGAACATAAGCTTAAAATGTAAAGAAACCTTGATGAATATGAGTTGTTATGCTTGTTGATTGTTGATTTCACATGTTTATGATGTTGATCATCATAATAACCCTGCTAGATGATGATTAAACACATGATCTAGAAAGTATGAGGATGATTCTTGAAGAAATCATAAAGAACATCCTTTATGTTAAACATGAACTTGATTTAAAGTATGATGATGATTGATAAATAAAATAAGTCTTGTAAATGAATGATTTCTAAAATAGTTTTCCCAAGAAACCAAAATTATTTACAAGATTTACAAGATCATGACTTTTAAGAAACTAATCACATTTTTGGGGTTAAATCAAGACTAGAAGCATATTGTTAACAAGAAGAATACAAGAAAAATCATTTTTTTGAAAATCTTCAAGGAAGTTGTAAAGGACTAAATTTCACAAGAAGGTGATTTATAAATAGACAACCATGTTTTGGAGGGTAACTAAACCTACTAAATAACATACTAAGTTACTACAACTTTTTACAAAATTTCAAGTTCATGTCAAATTGTAAATTTACATATTTAAAGCATATGGTAAGTCTTGTTCATGATTGTTGATGATTGATGATGATTTTAAAAGAAAATGATATGCTTTGAAATCATGGAAACCTCCATTTTTAAGGGGAAACTATGGCAAAATTTTTGTAGAAATTAAGCACTTAGAAAAATATTTTTAAAACAAGTGTTTATAAGTAAATCTTGAGAATGGTTTTCACATAAAAGTTGCCATAATTTTTATTACAAAAATTACAAATATTGGAGGTTGGTTTTTGATAAATAAAAAGTGACTAAGTATACATTGAGGAAAATATATATATGTTGATGTCACAACTCGTGTGATTATTTGTATATTATGTGTACTAGTTATATTATTTTAGGACTTGAAATAATATAACTCATCTATGTACCAAGAAATTACAATCCAAAATATTACCCAAAAATTCCAAGGAATAAATATACAAGTTACACACAAAATATTGGTGAAACCGAACGAAAGAATGTAACTTACAAAATATTCCGGAAAACTTTCTCATAAGTATACTTCTGGTAAATAATATTTTGGACATCAAAAGAACAAAAATATGATTTTTACAATTATTGCAAATTTATATCTTATTTTTGAAAAGGAGAAAATATATTATTTTTGGAAGTAAAAATATATTTTCTTGGAATTTTTAGAAGATATATTATTTTTGGGAAAAATATATATTTTCTTGAGAAAACTTGAAATACATTATTTTTGGGGAAAGATAAGTTGATATATATTTCTAAGTTGGACTTGAAAAATGTATTACTTTTGGAACTTATGTGAAAATACAAATATTTTGCCAAAGGAAAAATTATAAATAATTTTTCTAAGAAGTATTTCTTAAAGTATATGTATTTTGGAAATATATATTGGTGAACTTTATTAAAGATAATATTCCGGAAAAATTATTACGAATTAAGTATAAGAATACTTAATGAATACAAGAAAATACGTATTCTCATACATATAAATGCACTCCGGAATACAACACCGATACATGGCAAAAATATACAAGTATAAGAATACAAATACACCCATCCTTGGGAAGGAAATACATATATGAATACTTGGGAAGTATCAAGTTAATATATATTGTTTTAACAATTACCTCAAAATTTGATAAATGTAATTTAAGTTAAAATATTTATTATTTTAACAAATAATTATATGACTTGGAATAATACCGAAGGTACAATAAAACGTAACTCAAAAGCACTAACTAATACAAAGTCAAGGCACGACCCGCTCGCTTAATAGACAGTAGTACATTGTAGGTTGTCGTGCACACAAATAGTGGCTTGAGTTTTGTCGGATTGAAGAACGCAAAACAGTGAGTTCATGTCCCCCTTTTCTCTTAACTGTTTTTGTTTTTATAACTCTCGGGGGTGGAATACATGTTACGAATGTTTAAACAGTATGAATTGACTATGAACTGAACTATTAGATCATGTGACCATAGACTAAATTTGGAATGCCATTAACTCTTAATTAGGGACGAAGGTTAGATCTAACGGGTACGGCCGAACCCCACTCATGGTACTTGTGACCACTTGAGTGCTTCGGTGTCCCAGTCGAGGTGAATCGACAATAGTCAAGGTGAATTGACATAGTCAAGGTGAATTGACATAGTCGAAGGGGAATTCGACATAGTCGAGGGAAATCGACAAGGGTATAAGCCTACTCATTTCGAGTGCTCCCTATGTCCTCACATGCTTTAATGTCCTTGTAAAACATTTATTTATGTTCATAAATGCTTTTCATATCTGTTTCCAAAGGAATCTCTCAAAGGTTTACAAGATTGTCAGTACTCACACAAACGCATGAACTCGCTCAACTTTTGTTGATGTTTTCCAAAATTACATGTATTTCAGGTAACAAGTTGGATCTTGGGCGCGGGTGTTGTTTCTAGAAGTAAATTCCAAGTTTAGATGTCATCCACTTTTGTTGAATTGTATCTTAGTCGAAGGTTGTGTTGTTTGAAACTTAAATAACTGGTATTTGTAATACTTTTACTTAATGAATGGATGAACATCGTTTTGATCATGTAGTTGTTTATTATGATTGAATGCAATGATATTAAACCAGTCACACATCATACGCTTCCGCAAAAGTCAGGGTGTGACAGATTAAGCATCCTATAAAGTTTAAAGTTATAAGACCCAAGTGTTAAGTGTCCTATTAAGTTAAGTTCTAATATGACTTCGACTAGAAAGGATCGTATAACACTGAACATCTATTAGTTAACTACAACGTGTCCTATTAAGTTATGTTATAATAGGACCCAGATGATCAAGTGTCACATTTAATAGTTAAGTGGGCTTTTCACCCAAACCTAGTCCGTTTTCCTTATGACGAAGACCCCTATATTTCGTCATAAACACCCCGACGAAATACCCATCTTTCGTCATAAACAACTCCGACGAAATACCCCTTTTTCGTCGATACAGGATTTTGACGATGTATTACTATGTTTCGTCAAGATCAGTTACACATTTTCAGCATAAACCATGGATCAAACGACGGTTAGATTACGATGTTCATATCAATCTTAATCGCTGTTCGCCATCACAACTAATATACCTCAATATTAATATTGGTATACATTAACATAGATTCAAACATGATAACATACATTAATCAAGACCTATTACCGATTCATAACCACAGGTTTCCATTACTAACCCTAAGTTATCACGTGTATCATATATAATCACGATTTCAATACAATCACTAACCCTCTCATGTAAATCAGATTACCACTTCTATTATAGTCGACAATTTCATCAAGAATATGAACATATTTAGGTCATCAACCCTAATCACGCAAACATTCTAGATTGAACATGTTATTACTGAATCCCTACTCTCACACAAAATCGTAACAATAGAATCACAATATTATCATCTCATCAAATAACAATGTTTAGGCACTAACCGTAATATCGAAGGGTTTAGATAAATTAAGATAGAAGGAATGCTTTGAGGTCTCCTATTGCCGTCGCACCCAGAATGAGGAAAGGAGAGGAGAGGAGACTCTAGGGTTTTTGGTTTACAGTTACAAATCGTGCGGTTATAATATAAAATGTTGGGCTGCGAACCCCTCGGGGCCGAGGCCCTACTTCGGCGAAAGACCTGCTCGACGAAAGACTATTCTTCGTCGAGGCTAGTGATGGCGAAAAACCACCTTCTTCGTCGAAGGGATCTTGTGGCGAAAAACCATATTAATAAACCCTAAATGATTTATATTTAACATTAACCATTTATCAACCAATTATTGCACATAACACATAACACATAAACCATTAACATAATACATTTCACATAAGTCATATACTTCACTCATTCTGTTAACCTACACATGACACTACGCAAACGAATAGTACAAACAAGATTGCGACCCAAGTGATGCAAGTAGGAAAGACCTTGAAATATCTGGTTGTCACAGGTTTGGCCCTTATTCCTGTAACTCGAATCCTAGCCCGGTATATCCCATTTTAATTTTACACCATTGTGAACCTTACGCCTTTTTTACTCTCTGATCGAGGTTCTCGGCATTGAAAAATCTTCGTAAACTAAATCACACGTGTATATGTTGACATTTAAGAGATATACAGTCAAGAAAATCAAGGGCAATGGTGATATATATGCGGATTAGACACAAAAAAAAAACACTCAACAAATGGCTACAATTTAAGGAATGTGTTTAGTGACGGCATCAGATTCCTAATTGATGGAGAAATGTCTGGTGGCAAGAAAAGCTGCTTCTAGGAGGTTGTCAAGTGTTTTCGCTCGACGATTCCATTCTTGGGTGGTTGGTTTGGCCCTTTTTCCTGTAACTCGAATCCTAGCTCGGTATGTCCCATTCTAATTTTACACCATTATGAACCTTACGTCTTTTTTACTCTCTGATCGAGGTTCGCGGCATTGAAAAATCTCCGTAAACTAAATCACACGTGTATATGTTGACATTTAAGAGATATACAATAAAGAAAATCAAGGGCAATGGTGATATATATGCGGATTAGACACCAAAAAAAACACTCAACAAATGGCTACAATTTAAGGAATGTTACAGTCAAGAAAATCAAGGGCAATGGTGATATATATGCGGATTAGACACCAAAAAAAAAACATTCAACATATGGCTACAATTTAAGGAATGTGTTTAGTGACAGTATCAGATTCCTTATTGATGGAGAAAGGTCTGGTGGTAAGAAAAGCTGCTTCTAGGAGGTTGTCAAGTGTTTTCGCTCGACGATTCCATTCTTAGGTGGTTGGTTTGGCCCTTGTTCCTGTAACTCGAATCCTAGCCCGATATATCCCATTTTAATTTTACACCATTGTGAACCTTACGCCTTTTTTACTCTCTGATCGAGGTTCTCAGCATTGAAAAATCTTCGTAAACTAAATCACACATGTATATGTTGATATATAAGAGATATACAGTCAAGAAAATCAAGGGCAATGGTGATATATATGCGGATTAGACACCTAAAAAAACACTCAACAAATGGCTACAATTTAAGGAATGTGTTTAGTGACGGCATCAGATTTCTAATTTATGGAGAAATGTCTGGTGGCAAGAAAAGCTGTTTCTAGGGGGTTATCAAGTGTTTTCGCTCGACGATTCCATTCTTGGGTGGTTGGTTTGGCCCTTGTTCCTATAACTCGATTCCTAGCCCGGTATATCCCATTTTAATTTTACACCATTGTGAACCTTACGCCTTTTTTACTCTCTTATCGAGGTTCTCGGCATTGAAAAATCTTCGTAAACATGAAGACCAATTTAAACCTAAGTGACCACATTTGATTCACAACTCCCCTGCGACCGATGGCATCGCTTGAATTTCGGGATGAAATTCTTTTAACGGGGGGAGAATGTGACAACTGTCACTTTTCCGTACATTCCGTACAATAATTGAACAGTAGTCTGTGCTTTGATAACTGTGCATGGTATAGTTTACAAGACGAATGAATTTCTGATTACTGATATACACATACAATGGCATTTCATGTTGCAAGACTTTTATCATTACTACATGCAACACGATATTGTTCTATTAATGCACAGAACAGAATTGGCACCATTATCAGACAAACTAAAAGCACTGACGGGAGTTCAGTACTTAGACAGACATGATGTTAAAACACAGAATGAGCACCAGAACCAAGTGATACACTAGGATAGTGTGTAGGAAAGTAGGGATTACAAAACTGCCTTCCTAGTGATGACATAGGTGCCGGAAAGTGCCAGAAACACACTAAAACAGCAAAATTCTGCAGAAAATAAATAAATTCAGCAATTTTCAGCAATTTAACATCTCATTATAATGCAGAAAAGTGGTTTAATGGTCCAGAATACTTTCCTAAGTGTCGGGAACCGAAACTGTCATAAAAGACTACATAAAGCACACTAAACTGCGCAATTTAGCACTTTAACGAACAGTAACGAAACGAACAACCGGACACTACCCGAAACATCAAATTTTTACTAGAAGCACTGTTTTTAGGTTACGAAGCTAGTTATGGTCACCAAACATCATATTACATCTCATGAACACAAAACCCCTAAATCCCTAAATTTAATACTTGGGATCTAACTAGATTTAACTAACTAATACTTGAAATATTACACTTTACCCCCCCCCCATCCAAGGCCGGTTAGACAAGGGCCCCACACATTGATTCTAATAGATTTTATTTGATTTCCTTTGATTTCTTTCTTAGATTTTATAAGATTTGTTTGGAATATGCTTGACATAGATGCCATATGCTACTAGTACTTTATAAACCACAAAATAATACACTTTCATCATTCATCTTCTTCAAGCTCACAAAACCTCCTCCATCCCCTCCATAGTTCACGGCCCAAACACCCCTCCCATACACCTTCATTTCCAATCCAATTCCAAGTAATCCAAGGTGATTCTAAGGTGTCTCGAGCCTATTTAGGAAGGTTGCAAGCAAGGGAACTTGAAGGACCTCTCTCTAGTGCTTTTATCCACTTGTTTTCTACACTTGATCATCCCTAGCCTTGTGCTAGTGGTAAGAATCTTGATCTTGCTAGTTTACTTCTATTTTAAGTGGTTAAAAAGAGAAACATAATCATAAACATGAAGAACACTAAGAATCATAAGAAGTAAACATGAACATAAGCTTAAAATGTAAAGAAACCTTGATGAATATGAGTTGTTATGCTTGTTGATTGTTGATTTCACATGTTTATGATGTTGATCATCATAATAACCCTGCTAGATGATGATTAAACACATGATCTAGAAAGTATGAGGATGATTCTTGAAGAAATCATAAAGAACATCCTTTATGTTAAACATGAACTTGATTTAAAGTATGATGATGATTGATAAATAAAATAAGTCTTGTAAATGAATGATTTCTAAAATAGTTTTCCCAAGAAACCAAAATTATTTACAAGATTTACAAGATCATGACTTTTAAGAAACTAATCACATTTTTGGGGTTAAATCAAGACTAGAAGCATATTGTTAACAAGAAGAATACAAGAAAAATCATTTTTTGAAAATCTTCAAGGAAGTTGTAAAGGACTAAATTTCACAAGAAGGTGATTTATAAATAGACAACCATGTTTTGGAGGGTAACTAAACCTACTAAATAACATACTAAGTTACTACAACTTTTTACAAAATTTCAAGTTCATGTCAAATTGTAAATTTACATATTTAAAGCATATGGTAAGTCTTGTTCATGATTGTTGATGATTGATGATGATTTTAAAAGAAAATGATATGCTTTGAAATCATGGAAACCTCCATTTTTAAGGGGAAACTATGGCAAAATTTTTGTAGAAATTAAGCACTTAGAAAAATATTTTTAAAACAAGTGTTTATAAGTAAATCTTGAGAATGGTTTTCACATAAAAGTTGCCATAATTTTTATTACAAAAATTACAAATATTGGAGGTTGGTTTTTGATAAATAAAAAGTGACTAAGTATACATTGAGGAAAATATATATATGTTGATGTCACAACTCGTGTGATTATTTGTATATTATGTGTACTAGTTATATTATTTTAGGACTTGAAATAATATAACTCATCTATGTACCAAGAAATTACAATCCAAAATATTACCCAAAAATTCCAAGGAATAAATATACAAGTTACACACAAAATATTGGTGAAACCGAACGAAAGAATGTAACTTACAAAATATTCCGGAAAACTTTCTCATAAGTATACTTCTGGTAAATAATATTTTGGACATCAAAAGAACAAAAATATGATTTTTACAATTATTGCAAATTTATATCTTATTTTTGAAAAGGAGAAAATATATTATTTTTGGAAGTAAAAATATATTTTCTTGGAATTTTTAGAAGATATATTATTTTTGGGAAAAATATATATTTTCTTGAGAAAACTTGAAATACATTATTTTTGGGGAAAGATAAGTTGATATATATTTCTAAGTTGGACTTGAAAAATGTATTACTTTTGGAACTTATGTGAAAATACAAATATTTTGCCAAAGGAAAAATTATAAATAATTTTTCTAAGAAGTATTTCTTAAAGTATATGTATTTTGGAAATATATATTGGTGAACTTTATTAAAGATAATATTCCGGAAAAATTATTACGAATTAAGTATAAGAATACTTAATGAATACAAGAAAATACGTATTCTCATACATATAAATGCACTCCGGAATACAACACCGATACATGGCAAAAATATACAAGTATAAGAATACAAATACACCCATCCTTGGGAAGGAAATACATATATGAATACTTGGGAAGTATCAAGTTAATATATATTGTTTTAACAATTACCTCAAAATTTGATAAATGTAATTTAAGTTAAAATATTTATTATTTTAACAAATAATTATATGACTTGGAATAATACCGAAGGCACAATAAAACGTAACTCAAAAGCACTAACTAATACAAAGTCAAGGCACGACCCGCTCGCTTAATAGACAGTAGTACATTGTAGGTTGTCGTGCACACAAATAGTGGCTTGAGTTTTGTCGGATTGAAGAACGCAAAACAGTGAGTTCATGTCCCCCTTTTCTCTTAACTGTTTTTGTTTTTATAACTCTCGGGGGTGGAATACATGTTACGAATGTTTAAACAGTATGAATTGACTATGAACTGAACTATTAGATCATGTGACCATAGACTAAATTTGGAATGCCATTAACTCTTAATTAGGGACGAAGGTTAGATCTAACGGGTACGGCCGAACCCCACTCATGGTACTTGTGACCACTTGAGTGCTTCGGTGTCCCAGTCGAGGTGAATCGACAATAGTCAAGGTGAATTGACATAGTCAAGGTGAATTGACATAGTCGAAGGGGAATTCGACATAGTCGAGGGAAATCGACAAGGGTATAAGCCTACTCATTTCGAGTGCTCCCTATGTCCTCACATGCTTTAATGTCCTTGTAAAACATTTATTTATGTTCATAAATGCTTTTCATATCTGTTTCCAAAGGAATCTCTCAAAGGTTTACAAGATTGTCAGTACTCACACAAACGCATGAACTCGCTCAACTTTTGTTGATGTTTTCCAAAATTACATGTATTTCAGGTAACAAGTTGGATCTTGGGCGCGGGTGTTGTTTCTAGAAGTAAATTCCAAGTTTAGATGTCATCCACTTTTGTTGAATTGTATCTTAGTCGAAGGTTGTGTTGTTTGAAACTTAAATAACTGGTATTTGTAATACTTTTACTTAATGAATGGATGAACATCGTTTTGATCATGTAGTTGTTTATTATGATTGAATGCAATGATATTAAACCAGTCACACATCATACGCTTCCGCAAAAGTCAGGGTGTGACAGATTAAGCATCCTATAAAGTTTAAAGTTATAAGACCCAAGTGTTAAGTGTCCTATTAAGTTAAGTTCTAATATGACTTCGACTAGAAAGGATCGTATAACACTGAACATCTATTAGTTAACTACAACGTGTCCTATTAAGTTATGTTATAATAGGACCCAGATGATCAAGTGTCACATTTAATAGTTAAGTGGGCTTTTCACCCAAACCTAGTCCGTTTTCCTTATGACGAAGACCCCTATATTTCGTCATAAACACCCCGACGAAATACCCATCTTTCGTCATAAACAACTCCGACGAAATACCCCTTTTTCGTCGATACAGGATTTTGACGATGTATTACTATGTTTCGTCAAGATCAGTTACACATTTTCAGCATAAACCATGGATCAAACGACGGTTAGATTACGATGTTCATATCAATCTTAATCGCTGTTCGCCATCACAACTAATATACCTCAATATTAATATTGGTATACATTAACATAGATTCAAACATGATAACATACATTAATCAAGACCTATTACCGATTCATAACCACAGGTTTCCATTACTAACCCTAAGTTATCACGTGTATCATATATAATCACGATTTCAATACAATCACTAACCCTCTCATGTAAATCAGATTACCACTTCTATTATAGTCGACAATTTCATCAAGAATATGAACATATTTAGGTCATCAACCCTAATCACGCAAACATTCTAGATTGAACATGTTATTACTGAATCCCTACTCTCACACAAAATCGTAACAATAGAATCACAATATTATCATCTCATCAAATAACAATGTTTAGGCACTAACCGTAATATCGAAGGGTTTAGATAAATTAAGATAGAAGGAATGCTTTGAGGTCTCCTATTGCCGTCGCACCCAGAATGAGGAAAGGAGAGGAGAGGAGACTCTAGGGTTTTTGGTTTACAGTTACAAATCGTGCGGTTATAATATAAAATGTTGGGCTGCGAACCCCTCGGGGCCGAGGCCCTACTTCGGCGAAAGACCTGCTCGACGAAAGACTATTCTTCGTCGAGGCTAGTGATGGCGAAAAACCACCTTCTTCGTCGAAGGGATCTTGTGGCGAAAAACCATATTAATAAACCCTAAATGATTTATATTTAACATTAACCATTTATCAACCAATTATTGCACATAACACATAACACATAAACCATTAACATAATACATTTCACATAAGTCATATACTTCACTCATTCTGTTAACCTACACATGACACTACGCAAACGAATAGTACAAACAAGATTGCGACCCAAGTGATGCAAGTAGGAAAGACCTTGAAATATCTGGTTGTCACAGGTTTGGCCCTTATTCCTGTAACTCGAATCCTAGCCCGGTATATCCCATTTTAATTTTACACCATTGTGAACCTTACGCCTTTTTTACTCTCTGATCGAGGTTCTCGGCATTGAAAAATCTTCGTAAACTAAATCACACGTGTATATGTTGACATTTAAGAGATATACAGTCAAGAAAATCAAGGGCAATGGTGATATATATGCGGATTAGACACAAAAAAAAAACACTCAACAAATGGCTACAATTTAAGGAATGTGTTTAGTGACGGCATCAGATTCCTAATTGATGGAGAAATGTCTGGTGGCAAGAAAAGCTGCTTCTAGGAGGTTGTCAAGTGTTTTCGCTCGACGATTCCATTCTTGGGTGGTTGGTTTGGCCCTTTTTCCTGTAACTCGAATCCTAGCTCGGTATGTCCCATTCTAATTTTACACCATTATGAACCTTACGTCTTTTTTACTCTCTGATCGAGGTTCGCGGCATTGAAAAATCTCCGTAAACTAAATCACACGTGTATATGTTGACATTTAAGAGATATACAATAAAGAAAATCAAGGGCAATGGTGATATATATGCGGATTAGACACCAAAAAAAACACTCAACAAATGGCTACAATTTAAGGAATGTTACAGTCAAGAAAATCAAGGGCAATGGTGATATATATGCGGATTAGACACCAAAAAAAAAACATTCAACATATGGCTACAATTTAAGGAATGTGTTTAGTGACAGTATCAGATTCCTTATTGATGGAGAAAGGTCTGGTGGTAAGAAAAGCTGCTTCTAGGAGGTTGTCAAGTGTTTTCGCTCGACGATTCCATTCTTAGGTGGTTGGTTTGGCCCTTGTTCCTGTAACTCGAATCCTAGCCCGATATATCCCATTTTAATTTTACACCATTGTGAACCTTACGCCTTTTTTACTCTCTGATCGAGGTTCTCAGCATTGAAAAATCTTCGTAAACTAAATCACACATGTATATGTTGACATTTAAGAGATATACAGTCAAGAAAATCAAGGGCAATGGTGATATATATGCGGATTAGACACCTAAAAAAACACTCAACAAATGGCTACAATTTAATGAGTGTGTTTAGTGACGGCATCAGATTTCTAATTGATGGAGAAATGTCTGGTGGCAAGAAAAGCTGTTTCTAGGGGGTTATCAAGTGTTTTCGCTCGACGATTCCATTCTTGGGTGGTTGGTTTGGCCCTTGTTCCTGTAACTCGATTCCTAGCCCGGTATATCCCATTTTAATTTTACACCATTGTGAACCTTACGCCTTTTTTACTCTCTTATCGAGGTTCTCGGCATTGAAAAATCTTCGTAAACTAAATCACACGTGTATATGTTGACATTTAAGAGATATACAGTCAAGAAAATCAAGGGCAATGGTGATATATATGAGGATTAGACACCAAAAAAAACACTCAACAAATGGCTACAATTTAAGGAATGTGTTTAGTGACGACATCAGATTCCTAATTGATGGAGAAAGGTCTGGTGGCAAGAGAAGTTGCTTCTAAGAGGTTGTCAAGTGTTTTCCCTTGACGATTCCATTCTTGGGTGGTTGGTTTGGCCCTTGTTCCTGTAACTCGAATCCTAGCCCGGTATATCCCATTTTAATTTTACACCATTGTGAACCTTACGCCTTTTTTACTCTCTGATCGAGGTTCTCGGCATTGAAAAATCTTCGTAAACTAAATCACACGTGTATATGTTGACATTTAAGAGATATACAGTCAAGAAAATCAAGGGCAATGGTGATATATATGCGGATTAGACACAAAAAAAAAACACTCAACAAATGGCTACAATTTAAGGAATGTGTTTAGTGACGACATCAGATTCCTAATTGATGGAGAAATGTCAGGTGGCAAGAAAAGTTGCTTCTAGGAGGTTGTCAAGTGTTTTCGCTCGACGATTCCATTCTTGGGTGGTTGGTTTTGCCCTTGTTCCTGTAACTCGAATCCTAGCCCGGTATATCCCATTTTAATTTTAAACCATTGTGAACCTTACCCCTATTTTACTCTCTGATCGAGGTTCTCGGCATTGAAAAATCTTCGTAAACTAAATCACATGTGTATATGTTGACATTTAAGAGATATACAGTCAAGAAAATCAAGGGCAATGGTGATATATATGCGGATTAGACACAAAAAAAAACACTCAACAAATGGCTACTATTTAAGGAATGTGTTTAGTGACGGCATCAGATTCCTAATTGATGGAGAAAAGTCTGGTGGCAAGAAAAGCTGCTTCTAGGAGGTTGTAAAGTGTTTTCGCTCGATGATTCCATTCTTGGGTGGTTGATTTGGGCCTTGTTCCTGTAACTCGAATTCTAGCCCGGTATATCGCATTTTAATTTTTCACCATTGTGAACCTTACGCCTATTTTACTCTCTGATCGAGGTTCTCGGCATTGAAAAATCTTCGTAAACTAAATCACATGTGTATATGTTGACATTTAAGAGATATACAGTTAAGAAAATCAAGGGCAATGGTGATATATATGCGGATTAAACACCAAAAAAAATCCTCAACAAATGGCTACAATTTAAGGAATGTGTTTAGTGACGGCATCAGATTCCTAATTGATGGAGAGAAGTCTGGTGGCAAGAAAAGCTGCTTCTAGGAGGTTGTTAAGTGTTTTCGCTCGACGATTCCATTCTTGGGTGGTTGGTTTGGCCCTTGTTCCTGTAACTTGAATCCTAGCCCGTTATATCCCATTTTAATTTTACACCATTGTGAACCTTACGCCCTTTTTACTCTCTGATCGAGGTTCTCGGCATTGAAAAATCTTCAAAAACTAAATCACACGTATATATGTTGACATTTAAGAGATATAGTCAAGAAAATCAAGGGAAATGGTGATATATATGCGGATTAGACACAAAAAAAACACTCAACAAATGGCTACAATTTAAGGAATGTGTTTAGTGACGGCATCAGATTCCTAATTGATGGAGAAAGGTCTGGTGGCAAGAGAAGCTGCTTCTAGGAGGTTGTCAAGTGTTTTCGCTCGACGATTCTATTCTTGGGAGGTTAGTTTGGCCCTTGTTCCTGTAACTCGAATCCTAGCCTGGTATATCCCATATTAATTTTACACCATTGTGAACCTTACGCCTTTTTTACCCTCTGATCGAGGTTCTCGGCATTGAAAATTTTTCGTAAACTAAATCACATGTGTATATGTTGACATTTAAGAGATATACAGTCAAGAAAATCAAGGGCAATGGTGATTTATATGCGGATTAGACACAAAAGAAACACTCAACAAATGGCTACAATTTAAGGAATGTGTTTAGTGACGGCATCAGATTCCTAATTGATGGAGAAAGGTCTGGTGGCTGGAAAATCTGCTTCTAGGAGGTTGTCAAGTGTTTTCACTCGACGATTTCATTCTTGGAGGTTGGTTTGGCCCTTGTTCCTGTAACTCGAATCCTAGCCAGGTATATCCCATTGTAATTTTACACCATTGTGAACCTTACGCCTTTTTACTCTCTGATCGAGGTTCTCGGCATTGAAAAATCTTCGTAAACTAAATCACACGTGTATATGTTGACATTTAAGAGATATACAGTCAAGAAAATCAAGGGCAATGGTGATATATATGCGGATTAGACACAAAAAAAAACACTCAACAAATGGCTACAATTTAAGGAATGTGTTTTGTGACGGCATCAGATTCCTAATTGATGGAGAAAGGTCTGGTGGCAAGAAAAGCTGCTTCTAGGAGGTTGTCAAGTGTTTTCACTCGACGATTCCATTCTTGGTTGGTAGGTTTGGCCCTTGTTCCTGTAACTCGAATCCTAGCCCGGTATATCACATTTTAATTTTACACCATTGTGAACCTTACGCCATTTTTACTCTCTGATCGAGGTTCTCGGCCTTGAAAAATCTTCGTAAACTAAATCACACGTGTATATGTTGACATTTAAGATATATATACAGTCAAGAAAATCAAGGCAATGGTGATATATATGCGGATTAGACACAAAAAAAAAACACTTAACAAATGGCTACAATTTAAGGAATGTGTTTAGTGACGGCATCAGATTCCTAATTGATGGAGAAAGGTCTGGTGGCAAGAAAAGCTGCTTCTAGGAGGTTGTCAAGTGTTTTCACTCGACGATTCCATCCTTGGGTGGTTGGTTTGGCCCTTGTTCCTGTAACTCGAATCCTAGCCCGGTATATCACATTTTAATTTTACACCATTGTGAACCTTACGCCTTTTTTACTCTTTGATCGAGGTTCTCGGCTTTGAAAATTCTTCGTAAACTAAATCACACGTGTAATGTTGACTTTTAAGAGATATACAGTGAAGAAAATCAAGGGCAATGGTGATATATATGCGGATTAGACACCAGAAAAACACTCAACAAATGGCTACAATTTAAGGAATGTGTTTAGTGACGGCATCAGATTGCTAATAATGGAGAAAGGTCTGGTGGCAAGAAAAGCTGCTTCTAGGAGGTTCTTAAGTGTTTTCGCTCGACGATTCCATTCTTGGGTGGTTGGTTTGGCACTTGTTCCTGTAACTCGAATCCTAGCCCGGTATATCCCATTTTAATTTTACACCATTGTGAACCTTACGCCTTTTTTACTCTCTTATCGAGGTTCTCGGCATTGAAAAATCTTCGTAAACTAAATCACACGTGTATATGTTGACATTTAAGAAATATACAGTCAAGAAAATCAAGGGCAATGGTGATATATATGAGGATTAGACACCAAAAAAAACACTCAACAAATGGCTACAATTTAAGGAATGTGTTTAGTGACGACATCAGATTCCTAATTGATGGAGAAAGGTCTGGTGGCAAGAGAAGTTGCTTCTAAGAGGTTGTCAAGTGTTTTCCCTTGACGATTCCATTCTTGGGTGGTTGGTTTGGCCCTTGTTCCTGTAACTCGAATCCTAGCCCGGTATATCCCATTTTAATTTTACACCATTGTGAACCTTACGCCTTTTTTACTCTCTGATCGAGGTTCTCGGCATTGAAAAATATTCGTAAACTAAATCACACGTGTATATGTTGACATTTTAGAGATATACAGTCAAGAAAATCAAGGACAATTGTGATATATATGCGGATTAGACACAAAAAAAAAAACACTCAACAAATGGCTACAATTTAAGGAATGTGTTTAGTGACGACATCAGATTCCTAATTGATGGAGAAATGTCAGGTGGCAAGAAAAGTTGCTTCTAGGAGGTTGTCAAGTGTTTTCGCTCGACGATTCCATTCTTGGGTGGTTGGTTTTGCCCTTGTTCCTGTAACTCGAATCCTAGCCCGGTATATCCCATTTTAATTTTAAACCATTGTGAACCTTACCCCTATTTTACTCTCTCATCGAGGTTCTCAGCATCGAAATATCTTCGTAAACTAAATCACACGTGTATATGTTGACATTTAAGAGATATATATTCAAGAAAATCAAGGGCAATGGGGATATATATGCGGATTAGACACCTAAAAAAAAAACACTCAACAAATGGCTACAATTTAAGGAATGTGTTTAGTGACGGCATCAGATTCCTAATTGATGGAGAAAGGTCTGGTGGCAAGAAAAGCTGCTTCTAGGAGGTTGTCAAGTGTTTTCGCTCGACGATTCCATTCTTGGGTGGTTGGTATGGCCCTTGTTCCTGTAAGTCGAATCCTAGCCCGATATATCCCATTTAAATTTTACACCATTGTGAACTTTACGCCTTATTTACTCTCTGATCGAGGTTCTCGGCATTGAAAAATCTTCGTAAACTAAATCACACGTGTATATGTTGACATTTAAGAGATATACAGTCAAGAAAATCAAGGGCAATGGTGATATTTATGCGGATTAGACACAAAAAAAAAAAACACTCAACAAATGGCTACAATTTAAGGAACGTGTTTAGTGACGGCATCAGATTCCTAATTGATGGAGAAAGGTCTGGTGGCAGGAAAAGCTGCTTCTAGGAGGTTGTCAAATGTTTTCGCTCGACGATTCCATTCTTGGGTGGTTGGTTTGTCCCTTGTTCCTGTAACTCGAATCCTAGCCCGGTATATCCCATTTTAAATTTACACCATTGTGAACCTTGCGCCTTTTTTACTCTCTGATCGAGGTTCTCGGCATTGAAAAATCTTCGTAAACTAAATCACACGTGTATATGTTGACATTTAAGAGATATACAGTCAAGAAAATCAAGGGCAATGGTGATATATATGCGGATTAGACACAAAAAAAAACTCAACAAATGGCTTCAATTTAAGGAATGTGTTTAGTGACGGCATCAGATTCCTAATTGATGTAGAACAGTCTGGTGGCAAGAAAAGCTGCTTCTAGGAGGTTGTTAAGTGTTTTCGCTCCACGATTCCATTCTTGGGTGGTTGGTTTGGCCCTTGTTCTTGTAACTCGAATCCTAGCCCGGTATATCCCATTTTAATTTTACACCATTGTGAGCCTTACGCCTTTTTTACTCTCCGATCGAGGTTCTCGGAATTGAAAAATCTTCGTAAACTAAATCACACGTGTATATGTTGACATTTAAGAGATATACAGTTAAGAAAATCAAGGGCAATGGTGATATATATGCGGATTAGATACCCAAAAAAAACACTCAACAAATGGCTACAATTTAAGGAATGTGTTTAGTGACGCCATCAGATTCCTAATTGATGGAGAAAGGTCTGGTGGCAAGAAAAGCTGCTTCTAGGAGGTTGTCAAGTGTTTCCACCCTACAATTCCATTCTTGGGTGGTTGGTTTGGCCCTTGTTTCTGTAACTCGAATCCTAGCCCGGTATATCCCATTTTAATTTTACACCATAGTGAACCTTAGGCCTTTTTTACTCTCTGATCGAGGTTCTCGGCATTGAAAAATCTTCGTAAACTAAATCACACGTGTATATGTTGACATTTAAGAGATATACAGTCAAGAAAATCAAGGGCAATGGTGATATATATGCGGATTAGACACAAAAAAAAACACTCAACAAATGGCTACAATTTAAGGAATGTGTTTAGTGACGGCATCAGATTCCTAATTGATGGAGAAAGGTCTGGTGGCAAGAAAAGCTGCTTCGAGGAGGTTGTCAAGTGTTTTCACCCGACAATTCCATTCTTGGGTGGTTGGTTTGGCCCTTGTTCCTGTAACTCGAATCCTACCCCGGTATATCCCATTTTAATTTTACACCATAGTGAACCTTACGCCTTTTTTACTCTCTGATCGAGGTTCTCGGCATTGAAAAATCTTCGGAAACTAAATCACACGTGTATTTGTTGACATTTAAGAGATATACAGTCAAGAAAATCAAGGGCAATGGTGATATATATGCGGATTAGACACAAAAAAAAAACACTCAACAAATGACTACAATTTAAGGAATGTCTTTAGTGATGGCATCAGATTCCTAATTGATAGAAAAAGGTCTGGTAGCAAGAAAAGCTGCTTCAAGGAGATTGTCAAGTGTTTTTGCTCGACGATTCCATTGTTGGGTGGTTGGTTTGGCCCTTGTTCCTGTAACTTGAATCCTAACCCGGTATATCCCATTTTAATTTTACACCAATGTGAACCTTGCGCCTTTTTTACTCTCTGATCGAGGATCTCGGCATTGAAAAATCTTCGTAAACTAAATTACACGTGTATATGTTGACATTTAAGAGATATATAGTCTAGAAAAACAAAGGCGATGGTGATATATATGCGGATTAGACACAAAAAAAACACGCAACTATAGGCTACAATTTAAGGAATGTGTTTAGTGACGGCATCAGATTCCTAATTGATGGAGAAAGGTCTGGTGGCAAGAAAAGCTGCTTCTAGGAGGTTGTCAAGTGTTTTCGCTCGATGATTCCATTCTTGGGTGGTTGGTTTGGACCTTGTTCCTGTAACTCGAATCATAGCCCGGTATATCCCATTTTAATTTTACACCATTGTGAACCTTACGCCTTTTTTACTCTCTGATCGAGGTTCTCGTCATTGAAAAATCTTCGTAAACTAAAAATCACACGTGTATATGTTGACATTTAAGAGATATATAGTCAAGAAAATCAAGGGCAATGGTGATCTATATGCGGATTAGACACAAAAACACACACAACAAATGGCTACAATTTAAGGAATGTGTTTAGTGACGGCATCAGATTCCTAATTGATGGAGAAAGGTCTGGTGGCAAGAAAAGCTCTTCTAGGAGGTTGTCAAGTGTTTTCGCTCGACGATTCCATTCTTGGGTGGTTGGTTTGGACCTTGTTCCTCTAACTCGAATCCTAGCCCGGTATATCCCATTTTAATTTTACACCATTGTGAACCTTAACCTTTTTTACTCTCTGATCGAGATTCTCGGCATTGGAAAATCTTCGTAAACTAAATCACACGTGTATACGTTGACAGTTAAGAGATATACAGTCAAGAAAATCAAGGGCAATGGTGATATATATGCGGATTAGACACAAAAAAACACTCAACAAATTGCTAGAATTTAAGGAATGTCTTTAGTGACGACATCAGATTCCTAATTGACGGAGAAAGGTCTGGTTGCAAGAAAAGCTGCTTCTAGGAGGTTGTTAAGTGTTTTCGCTCGACGATTCCATTCTTGGGTGGTTGGTTTGGCCCTTGTTCCTGTAACTCAAATCCTAGCCTGGTATATCCCATTTTAATTTTACACCATTGTGAACCTTACTCCTTTTTTACTCTCTGATCGAGGTTCTCGACGTTGAAAAATATTCGAAAACTAAATCACACGTGTATATGTTGACATTTAAGAGATATGTTGTCAAGAAAATCAAGGGCAATGGGGATATATATGCGGATTAGACACAAAAAAAAAACACTCAACAAATGGCTACAATTTAAGGAATGTGTTTAGTGACGGCATCAGATTCCTAATTGATGGAGAAAGGTCTGGTGGCAAGAAAAGCTGCTTCTAGGAGGTTGTCAAGTGTTTTCGCTCGACGATTCAATTCTTGGGTGGTTGGTTTGGCCCTTATTCCTGTAACTCGAATCCTAGCCCGGTATATTCCATTTTAATTTTACACCATTTTGAACCTTACGCCTTTTTTACTCTCTGATCGAGGTTCTCGGCATTGAAAAATCATTGTAAACTAAATCACCCGTGTATATGTTGACATTTAAGAGATATACAGTCAAGAAAAATCAAGGGCAATGGTGATATATATGCGGATTAGACACAAAAAAAAAACACTCAACAAATGGCTACAATTTAAGGAATGTGTTTAGTGACGACATCAGATTCCTAATTGATGGAGAAAGGTCTGGTGGCAAGAAAAGCTGCTTCTAGGAGGTTGTCAAGTGTTTTCGCTCGACGATTCCATTCTTGGGTGGTTGGTTTGGCCCTTGTTCCTGTAACTCGAATGATAGCCCGGTATATCCCATTTTAATTTTACACCATTGTGAACCTTTCGCCTTTTTTACTCTCCGATCGAGGTTCTCGGCATTGAAAAATCTTCGTAAACTAAATCACACGTGTATATGTTGACATTGAAGAGATATACAGTCAAGAAAATCAAGGGCAATGGTGATATATATGCGGATTAGACACCCAAAAAAAAAACACTCAACAAATGGCTACAATTTAAGGAATGTGTTTAGTGACGGCATCAGATTCTTAATTGATGGAGAAAGGTCTGTTGGCAAGAAAAGCTGCTTCTAGGAGGTTGTCATGTGTTTTCGCTCGACGATTTCATTCTTGGGTGGTTGGTTTGGCCCTTGTTCCTATAACTCGAATCCTAGCGCGGTATATCCCATTTTAATTTTACACCATTGTCAACCTTAAGCCTTTTTTACTCTCTCATCGAGGTTCTCGGAATTGAAAAATCTTCGTAAACTATATAACACATGTATATGTTGACATTTAAGAGATATACAGTCAAGAAAATCAAGGGCAATGGTGATATGTATGCGGATTAGACACCATAAAAAACACACAACAAATGGCTACAATTTAAGGAATGTGTTTAGTGACGGCATCAGATTTATAAATGATGAAGAAAGGTCTGGTGGCAAGAAAAGCTCTTCTAGGAGGTTGTCAAGTGTTTTCACTCGACGATTCCATTCTTGGGTGGTTGGTTTGGCCCTTGTTCCTGTAACTCGAATCCTAGCCCGGTATATCCCATTTTAATTTTACACCATTGTGAACCTTACGCCTTTTTTACTCTCTGATCGAGGTTCTCGGCATTGAAAAATCTACGTAATAGAAATCACACATGTATATGTTGACATTTAAGAGATATACAGTCAAGAAAATCTAGGGAAATGGTGATATATATGCGGATTAGACACAAAAAAAAACTCAACAAATGGCTACAATTTAAGGAATGTCTTTAGTGACGGCATTAGATTCCTAATTGACGGAGAAAGGTCTGGTTGCAAGAAAAGCTGCTTCTAGGAGGTTGTCAAGTGTTTTTGCTTGACGATTCCATTCTTGGGTGGTTGGTTTGGCCCTTGTTCCTGTAACTCGAATCCTAGCCCGGTATATCCCATTTTAAATTTACACCATTGTGAACCTTACACCTTTTTTACTCTCTGATCGAGGTTCTCGGGATTGAAAAATCTTCGAAAAGTAAATCACACGTGTATATGTTGACATTTAAGAGATATGCAGTCAAGAAAATCAAGGGCAATGGTGATATATATGCGGATTAGACACCAAAAAAAAAACACTCAACAAATGGCTACAATTTAAGGAATGTGTTTAGTGACGGCAACAGATTCCTAATTGATGGAGAAAGGTCTGGTGGAAAGAAAAGCTGCTTCTAGGAGGTTGTCAAGTGTTTTCGCTCGACGATTCCATTCTTGGGTGGTTGGTTTGGCCCTTGTTCCTGTAACTCGAATCCTAGCCCGGTATATCCCATTTTAATTTTACACCATTGTGAACCTTACGCGTTTTTTACTCTCTGATCGAGGTTCTCGGCATTGAAAAATCTTCGTAAACTAAATCACACATGTATATGTTGACATTTAAGAGATATACAGTCAAGAAAATCAAGGGCAATCGTGTTATATATGCGGATTAGACACCAAAAAAAACACTCAACAAATGGCTACAATTTAAGGAATGTGTTTAGTGACGACATCAGATTCCTAATTGATGGAGAAAGGTCTGGTGGCAAGAAAAGCTGCTTCTAGGAGGTTGTCAAGGGTTTTCGCTCGACGATTCCATTCTTGGGTGGTTGGTTTGGCCCTTGTTCCTGTAACTCGAATCCTAGCCCGGTATATCCCATTTTAATTTTACACCATTGTGAACCTTACGCCTTTTTTACTCTCTGATCGAGGTTCTCGGCATTGAAAAATCGCCGTTAACTAAATCACACATGTATATGTTGACATTTAAGAGATATACAGTCAAGAAAATCAAGGGCAATGGTGATATATATGCGGATTAGACACAAAAAAAAACACTCAACAAATGGCTAAAATTTAAGGAATGTGTTTAGTGACGGCATCAGATTCTTAATTGATGGAGAAAGGTCTGTTGGCAAGAAAAGCTGCTTCTAGGAGGTTGTCATGTGTTTTCGCTTGACGATTTCATTCTTGGGTGGTTGGTTTGGCCCTTGTTCCTATAACTCGAATCCTAGCGCGGTATATCACATTTTAATTTCACACCATTGTAAACCTTACGCCTTTTTTACTCTCTGATCGAGGTTCTCGGAATTGAAAAATCTTCGTAAACAAAATAATACGTGTATATGTTGACATTTAAGAGATATACAGTCAACAAAATCAAGGGCAATGATGATATGTAGGCGGATTAGACACCATAAAAAACACACAACACATGGCTACAATTTAAGGAATGTGTTTAGTGACGACATCAGATTTATAATTGATGAAGAAAGGTCTGGTGGCAAGAAAAGCTCTTCTAGGAGGTTGTCAAGTGTTTTCAGTCGACGATTCCATTCTTGGGTTGTTGGTTTGGCCCTTTTTCCTGTAACTCGAATCCTAGCCCGGTATATCCCATTTTAATTTTATACCATTGTGAACCTTACGCCTTTTTTACTCTCTGATCGAGGTTCTCGGCATTGAAAAATCTTCTTAAACTAAATCACACATGTATATGTTGACATTTAAGAGATATACAGTCAAGAAAATCAAGGGAAATGGTGATATATATGCGGATTAGACACAAAAAAAAAAAAACTCAACAAATGGCTACAATTTAAGGAATGTCTTTAGTGACGGCATTAGATTCCTAATTGACGGAGAAAGGTCTGGTTGCAAGAAAAGCTGCTTCTAGGAGGTTGTCACGTGTTTTTGCGTGACGATTCCATTCTTGGGTGGTTGGTTTGGCCCTTGTTCCTGTAACTCGAATCCTAGCCCGGTATATCCCATTTTAAATTTACACCATTGTGAACCTTACACCTTTTTTACTCTCTGATCGAGGTTCTCGGGATTGAAAAATCTTCGAAAAGTAAATCACACGTGTATATGTTGACATTTAAGAGATATGCAGTCAAGAAAATCAAGGGCAATGGTGATATATATGCGGATTAGACACCAAAAAAAACACTCAACAAATGGCTACAATTTAAGGAATGTGTTTAGTGACGGCATCAGATTCCTAATTGATGGAGAAAGGTCTGGTGGAAAGAAAAGCTGCTTCTAGGAGGTTGTCAAGTGTTTTCGCTCGACGATTCCATTCTTGGGTGGTTGGTTTGGCCCTTGTTCATGTAACTCGAATCCTAGCCCGGTATATCCCATTTTAACTTTACACCATTGTGAACCTTACGCGTTTTTTACTCTCTGATCGAGGTTCTCGGCATTGAAAAATCTTCGTAAACTAAATCACACATGTATATGTTGACATTTAAGAGATATACAGTGAAGAAAATCAAGGGCAATGGTGATATATATGCGGATTAGACCCCAAAAAAACACTCAACAAATGGCTACAATTTAAGGAATGTGTTTAGTGACGACATCAGATTCCTAATTGATGGAGAAAGGTCTGGTGGCAAGAAAAGCTGCTTCTAGGAGGTTGTCAAGTGTTTTCGCTCGACGATTCCATTCTTGGGTGGTTGGTTTGGCTCTTGTTCCTGTAACTCGAATCCTAGCCCGGTATATCCCATTTTAATATTACACCATTGTGAACCTTACGCCTTTTTTACTCTCTGATCGAGGTTCTCGGCATTGAAAAATCGTCGTAAACTAAATCACACGTGTATATGTTGACATTTAAGAGATATACAGTCAAGAAAATCAAGGGAAATGGTGATATATATGCGGATTAGACACAAAAAAAACTCAAGAAATGGCTACAATTTAAGGAATGTCTTTAGTGACGGCATTAGATTCCTAATTGACGGAGAAAGGTCTGGTTGCAAGAAAAGCTGCTTCTAGGAGGTTGTCAAGTGTTTTTGCGTGACGATTCCATTCTTTGGTGGTTGGTTTGGCCCTTGTTCCTGTAACTCGAATCCTAGCCCGGTATATCCCATTTTAAATTTACACCATTGTGAACCTTACACCTTTTTTACTCTCTGATCGAGGTTCTCGGGATTGAAAAATCTTCGAAAAGTAAATCACACGTGTATATGTTGACATTTAAGAGATATGCAGTCAAGAAAATCAAGGGCAATGGTGATATATATGCGGATTAGACACCAAAAAAAAACACTCAACAAATGGCTACAATTTAAGGAATGTGTTTAGTGACGGCATCAAATTCCTAATTGATGGAGAAAGGTCTGGTGGAAAGAAAAGCTGCTTCTAGGAGGTTGTCAAGTGTTTTCGCTCGACGATTCCATTCTTGGGTGGTTGGTTTGGCCCTTGTTCCTGTAACTCGAATCCTAGCCCGGTATATCCCATTTTAATTTTACACCATTGTGAACCTTACGCGTTTTTTACTCTCTGATCGAGGTTCTCGGCATTGAAAAATCTTCGTAAACTAAATCACACATGTATATGTTGACATTTAAGAGATATACAGTCAAGAAAATCAAGGGCAATGGTGATATATATGCGGATTAGACACCAAAAAAAACACTCAACAAATGGCTACAATTTAAGGAATGTGTTTAGTGACGACATCAGATTCCTAATTGATGGAGAAAGGTCTGGTGGCAAGAAAAGCTGCTTCTAGGAGGTTGTCAAGTGTTTACGCTCAACGATTCCATTCTTGGGTGGTTGGTTTGGCCCTTGTTCCTGTAACTCGAATCCTAGCCCGGTATATCCCATTTTAATTTTACACCATTGTGAACCTTACGCCTTTTTTACTCTCTGATCGAGGTTCTCGGCATTGAAAAATCGTCGTTAACTAAATCACACGTGTATATGTTGACATTTAAGAGATATACAGTCAAGAAAATCAAGGGCAATGGTGATATATATGCGGATTAGACACAAAAAAAACACTCAACAAATGGCTAAAATTTAAGGAATGTGATTAGTGACGGCATCAGATTCTTAATTGATGGAGAAAGGTCTGTTGGCAAGAAAAGCTGCTTCTAGGAGGTTGTCATGTGTTTTCGCTCGACGATTTCATTCTTGGGTGGTTGGTTTGGCCCTTGTTCCTATAACTCGAATCCTAGCGCGGTATATCCCATTTTAATTTTACACCATTGTAAACCTTACGCCTTTTTTACTCTCTGATCGAGGTTCTCGGAATTGAAAAATCTTCATAAACTAAATAACACGTGTATATGTTGACATTTAAGAGATATACAGTCAAGAAAATCAAGGGCAATGGTGATATGTAGGCGGATTAGACACCATAAAAAACACACAACACATGGCTACAATTTAAGGAATGTGTTTAGTGACGACATCAGATTTATAATTGATGAAGAAAGGTCTGGTGGCAAGAAAAGCTCTTCTAGGAGGTTGTCAAGTGTTTTCACTCGACGATTCCATTCTTGGGTGGTTGGTTTGGCCCTTGTTCCAGTAACTCGAATCCTAGCCCGGTATATCCCATTTTAATTTTACACCATTGTGAACCTTACGCCTTTTTTACTCTCTGATCGAGGTTCTCGGCATTGAAAAATCTTCGTAAACTAAATCACACATGTATATGTTGACATTTAAGAGATATACAGTCAAGAAAATCAAGGGAAATGGTGATATATATGCGGATTAGACACACAAAAAAAAAACTCAACAAATGGCTACAATTTAAGGAATGTCTTTAGTGACGGCATTAGATTCCTAATTGACGGAGAAAGGTCTGGTTGCAAGAAAAGCTGCTTCTAGGAGGTTGTCACGTGTTTTTGCGTGACGATTCCATTCTTGGGTGGTTGGTTTGGCCCTTGTTCCTGTAACTCGAATCCATGCCCGGTATATCCCATTTTAAATTTACACCATTGTGAACCTTACACCTTTTTTACTCTCTGATCGAGGTTCTCGGGATTGAAAAATCTTCGAAAAGTAAATCACACGTGTATATGTTGACATTTAAGAGATATGCAGTCAAGAAAATCAAGGGTAATGGTGATATATATGCGGATTAGACACCAAAAAAAACACTCAACAAATGGCTACAATTTAAGGAATGTGTTTAGTGACGGCATCAGATTCCTAATTGATGGAGAAAGGTCTGGTGGAAAGAAAAGCTGCTTCTAGGAGGTTGTCAAGTGTTTTCGCTCGACGATTCCATTCTTGGGTGGTTGGTTTGGCTCTTGTTCCTGTAACTCGAATCCTAGCCCGGTATATCCCATTTTAATTTTACACCATTGTGAACCTTACGCGTTTTTTACTCTCTGATCGAGGTTCTCGGCATTGAAAAATCTTCGTAAACTAAATCACACATGTATATGTTGACATTTAAGAGATATACAGTCAAGAAAATCAAGGGCAATGGTGATATATATGCGGATTAGACACCAAAAAAAAACACTCAACAAATGGCTACAATTTAAGGAATGTGTTTAGTGACGACATCAGATTCCTAATTGATGGAGAAAGGTCTGGTGGCAAGAAAAGCTGCTTCTAGGAGGTTGTCAAGTGTTTTCGCTCGACGATTCCATTCTTGGGTGGTTGGTTTGGCTCTTGTTCCTGTAACTCGAATCCTAGCCCGGTATATCCCATTTGAATATTACACCATTGTGAACCTTACGCCTTTTTTACTCTCTGATCGAGGTTCTCGGCATTGAAAAATCGTCGTAAACTAAATCAGACGTGTATATGTTGACATTTAAAAGATATACAGTCAAGAAAATCAAGGGCAATGGTGATATATATGCGGATTAGACACCAAAAAAAACACTCAACAAATGGCTACAATTTAAGGAATGTGTTTAGTGACGGCATCAGATTCTTAATTGATGGAGAAACGTCTGTGGGCAAGAAAATCTGCTTCTAGGAGGTTGTCATGTGTTTTCGCTCGACGATTTCATTCTTGGGTGGTTGGTTTGGCCCTTGTTCCTATAACTCGAATCCTAGCGCGGTATATCCCATTTTAATTTTACACCATTGTAAACCTTACGCCTTTTTTACTCTCTGATCGAGGTTCTCGGAATTGAAAAATCTTCGTAAACTAAATAACACGTGTATATGTTGACATTTAAGAGATATACAGTCAAGAAAATCAAGGGCAATGGTGATATGTATGCGGATTAGACACCATAAAAAACACACAACAAATGGCTACAATTTAAGGAATGTGTTTAGTGACGACATCAGATTTATAATTGATGAAGAAAGGTCTGGTGGCAAGAAAAGCTCTTCTAGGAGGTTGTCAAGTGTTTTCATTCGACGATTCAATTCTTGGGTGGTTGGTTTGGCCCTTGTTCCTGTAACTCGAATCCTAGCCCGGTATATCCCATTTTAATTTTACACCATTGTGAACCTTACGCCTTTTTTACTCTCTGATCGAGGTTCTCGGCATTGAAAAATCTTCGTAAACTAAATCACACATGTATATGTTGACATTTAAGAGATATACAGTCAAGAAAATCAAGGGAAATGGTGATATATATGCGGATTAGACACAAACAAAAAAACTCAACAAATGGCTACAATTTAAGGAATGTCTTTAGTGACGGCATTAGATTCCTATTTGACGGAGAAAGGTCTGGTTACAAGAAAAGCTGCTTCTAGGAGGTTGTCAAGTGTTTTTGCGTGACGATTCCATTCTTGGGTGGTTGGTTTGGCCCTTGTTCCTGTAACTCGAATCCTAGCCCGGTATATCGCATTTTAATTTTACACCATTGTGAACCTTACGCGTTTTTTACTCTCTGATCGAGGTTCTCGGCATTGAAAAATCTTCGTAAACTAAATCACACATGTATATGTTGACATTTAAGAGATATACAGTCAACAAAATCAAGGGCAATGGTGATATATATGCGGATTAGACACAAAAAAAACACTCAACAAATGGCTACAATTTAAGGAATGTGTTTAGTGACGGCATCAGATTCCTAATTGATGGAGAACGGTCTGGTGGCAAGAAAAGCTGCTTCTTGGAGGTTGTCAAGTGTTTTCGCTCGACGATTCCATTCTTGGGTGGTTGGTTTGGCCCTTTTTTCCTGTAACTCGAATCCTAGCCCGGTATATCCCATTTTAATTTTACACCATTGTGAACCTTTTGCCTTTTTTACTCTCTGATCGAGGTTTCTCGGAATTGAAAAATCTTCGTAAACTAAATCACACGTGTATATGTTGACATTAAAGAGATATACAGTCAAGAAAATCAAGGGCAATGGTGTTATATATGCGGATTAGACACAAAAAAAAAACACTCAACAAATGGCTACAATTTAAGGAATGTGTTTAGTGACGCCATAAGATTCCTAATTGATGGAGAAAGGTCTGGTGGCAAGAAAAGCTGCTTCTAGGAGGTTGTCAAGTGTTTTCGCTCGACGATTCCATTCCTGGGTGGTAGGTTTGGCCCTTGTTCCTGTAACTCAAATCCGAGCGCGGTATATCCCATTTTAATTTTACACCATTGTGAACCTTACGCCTTTTTTACTCTCTGATCGAGGTTCTCGGCATTGAAAAATCTTCGTAAACTAAATCACACGTGTATATGTTGACATTTAAGAGATATACAGTAAAGAAAATCTAGGGCAATGGTGATATATATGCGTAGTAGACACCAAAAAAAAAACACTCAACAAATGGCTACAATTTAAGGAATGTGTTTAGTGACGGCAACAGATTCCTAATTGATGGAGAAAGGTCTGGTGGCAAGAAAAGCTGCTTCTAGGAGGTTGTCAAGTGTTTTCGCTCGACGATTCCATTCCTGGGTGGTTGGTTTGGGCCTTGTTCCTGTAACTCGAATCCTAGCCCGGTATATCCTATTTTAATTTTACACCATTGTGAACCTTACGCCTTTTTTACTCTCTGATCGAGGTTCTCGGCTTTGAAAAATCTTTGAAAGCTAAATTACACGTGTATATGTTGATATTTAAGAGATATACAGTCAAGAAAATCAAGGGCAATGGTGATATATATGCGGATTAGACACCAAAAAAAAAAACACTCAACAAATGGCTATAATTTAAGGAATGTGTTTAGCGACGACATCAGATTCCTAATTGATGGAGAAAAGTCTGATGGAAAGAAAAGCTGCTTCACGGAGGTTATCAAGTGTTTTCGCTCGACGATTCCATTCTTGGGTGGTTGGTTTGGCCCTTTTTCCTGTAACTTGAATCCTAACCCGGTATATCCCATTTTAATTTTACACCATTGTGAACCTTACGCCTTTTTTACTCTCTGATCGAGGTTCTCGGCTTTGAAAAATCTTTGAAAACTAAATTACACGTGTATATGTTGACATTTAAGAGACATACAGTCAATAAAATCAAAGGCAATGGTGATATATATGCGGATTAGACACAAAGAAAAAACACGCAACAAATGTCTACAATTTAAGGAATGTGTTTAGTGACGACATCAGATTCCTAATTGATGGAGAAAGGTCTGGTGGCAAGAAAAGCTGCTTCTAGGAGGTTGTCAAGTGTTTTCGCTGGACGATTCCATTCTTGGGTGGTTGGTTTGGTCCTTGTTCCTGTAACTCGAATCCTAGCACGGTATATCCCAGTTTACTTTTACACCATTATGAACCTTACGCGTTTTTTACTCTCTGATCGAGGTTCTCGGCATTGAAAAATCTTCGTAAACTAAATCACACATGTATATGTTGACATTTAAGAGATATACAGTCAACAAAATCAAGGGCAATGGTGATATATATGCGGATTAGACACAAAAAAAACACTCAACAAATGGCTACAATTTAAGGAATGTGTTTAGTGACGGCATCAGATTCCTAATTGATGGAGAACGGTCTGGTGGCAAGAAAAGCTGCTTCTTGGAGGCTGTCAAGTGTTTTCGCTCGACGATTCCATTCTTGGGTGGTTGGTTTGGCCCTTTTTTCCTGTAACTCGAATCCTAGCCCGGTATATCCCATTTTAATTTTACACCATTGTGAACCTTACGCCTTTTTTACTCTCTGATCGAGGTTCTCGGCATTGAAAAATCTTCGTAAACTAAATCACACGTGTATATGTTGACATTTAAGAGATATACAGTCAAGAAAATCTAGGGCAATGGTGATATATATGCGTAGTAGACACCAAAAAAAAAACACTCAACAAATGGCTACAATTTAAGGAACGTGTTTAGTGACGGCATCAGATTCCTAATTGATGGAGAAAGGTCTGGTGGCAAGAAAAGCTGCTTCTAGGAGGTTGTCAAGTGTTTTCGCTCGACGATTCCATTCCTGGGTGGTTGGTTTGGGCCTTGTTCCTGTAACTCGAATCCTAGCCCCGGTATATCCTATTTTAATTTTACACCATTGTGAACCTTACGCCTTTTTTACTCTCTGATCGAGGTTCTCGGCTCTGAAAAATCTTTGAAAACTAAATTACACGTGTATATGTTGACATTTAAGAGATATACAGTCAAGAAAATCAAGGGCAATGGTGATATATATGCGGATTAGACACCAAAAAAAAAAACACTCAACAAATGGCTATAATTTAAGGAATGTGTTTAGCGACGGCATCAGATTCCTAATTGATGGAGAAAAGTCTGATGGAAAGAAAAGCTGCTTCACGGAGGTTATCAAGTGTTTTCGCTCGACGATTCCATTCTTGGGTGGTTGGTTTGACCCTTTTTCCTGTAACTTGAATCCTAACCCGGTATATCCCATTTTAATTTTACACCATTGTGAACCTTACGCCTTTTTTACTCTCTGATCGAGGTTCTCGGCTTTGAAAAATCTTTGAAAACTAAATTACACGTGTATATGTTGACATTTAAGAGACATACAGTCAATAAAATCAAGGGCAATGGTGATATATATGCGGATTAGACACACAAAAAAAAAACACGCAACAAATGTCTACAATTTAAGGAATGTGTTTAGTGACGACATCAGATTCCTAATTGATGGAGAAAGGTCTGGTGGCAAGAAAAGCTGCTTCTAGGAGGTTGTCAAGTGTTTTCGCTCTACGATTCCACTCTTGGGTGGTTGGTTTGGCCCTTGTTCCTGTAACTCGAATCCTTGCCCGGTATATCCCATTTTAATTTTACACCATTGTGAACCTTACGCCTTTTTTACTCTCTTATCGAGGTTCTCGGCATTGAAAAATCTTCGTAAACTAAATCACACGTGTATATGTTGACATTTAAGATATATACAGTCAAGAAAATCAAGGGAAATGGTGATATATATGCGGATTAGACACCAAAAAAAAAACACTCAACAAATGGCTACAATTTAAGAAATGTGTTTAGTGACGGCATCAGATTCTTAATTGATTGAGAAAGGTCTGGTGGCAAGAAAGGCTGCTTCTAGGAGGTTGTCAAGTGTTTTCGCTGGACGATTCCATTCTTGGGTGGTTGGTTTGGCCCTTGTTCCTGTAACTCGAATCCTAGCACGGTATATCCCATTTTACTTTTACCCCATTATGAACCTTACGCCTTTTTTACTCACTGATCGAGGTTCTCGGCATTGAAAAATCTTCGTAAACTAAATCACACGTGTATATGTTGACATTTAAGAGATATACAGTCAATAAAATCAAGGGCAATGGTGATATATATGCGGATTAGACACCAAAAAAAAAAACACTCAACAAATGTTTACAATTTAAGGAATGTGTTTAGTGATGGCATCAGTTTCCTAATTGTTGGAGAAAGGTCTAGGGGCAAGAAAAGCTGCTTCTAGGAGGTTGTCAAGTGTTTTCGCTCGACGATTCCACTCTTGGGTGGTTGGTTTGGCCCTTGTTCCTGTAACTCGAATCCTTGCCCGGTATATCCCATTTTAATTTTACACCATTGTGAACCTTACGCCTTTTTTTCTTTTTTATCGAGTTTCTCGGCATTGAAAAATCTTCGTAAACTAAATCACACGTGTATATGTTGACATTTAAGAGATATGCAGTCAAGAAAATCAAGGGAAATGGTGATATATATTCGGATTAGACACAAAAAAAAAAAAACACTCAACAAATGGCTACAATTTAAGGAATGTGTTTAGTGACGGCATCAGATTCTTAATTGATTGAGAAAGGTCTGGTGGAAGGAAAAGCTGCTTCTAGGAGGTTGTCAAGTGTTTTCGCTGGACGATTCCATTCTTGGGTGGTTGTTTTGGCCCTTGTTCTGGTAACTCGAATCCTAGCCCGGTATATCCGATTTTAATTTTACACCATTGTCAACCTTACGCCTTTTTTACTCTCCGATCGAGGTTCTCGGCATTGAAAAATCTTCGTAAACTAAATCACACGTGTATATGTTGACATTTAAGAGATATACAGTCAAGAAAATCAAGGGCAATGGTGATATATATGCGGATTAGACACCAAAAAAAACACTCAACAAATGGCTACAATTTAAGGAATGTGTTTAGTGACGACATCAGATTCTTAATTGATTGAGAAAGGTCTGGTGGCAAGAAAAGCTGCTTCTAGGAGGTTGTCAAGTGTTTTCGCTCGACGATTCCATTCCTGGGTGGTTGGTTTGGCCCTTCGTCTCTTAGAAGTCAAGAGACCTCAATAATAATAAGGGGCCATCGATTTCAGGAAATTGATGGATGAAGTAGAAACCATTAGGTATATCAGTGATTATGCTGGAAGGGACATGGTAAGGTATACATCACAGTCATTCGATGGCAATACCCTAAATTAGTGAGGACATTAATGAAATCCTCAAGAAAGATCATCTTATACATTGTGGGATGGTCCAAGTTTTAAGGACATTATTAGAAAAACCTAGTATCCGTTTCGCGAAAAGGGAAAAGACGGAATAAGAATTTTCTGACTCTCACCATAAAAGTTTTAGGCTTTTGACAGTATAACGCAAATTTTTGGCTGAGACAGCGCTCTATTCCATTTACCCAAGACCTAAGCTTAATGCAATAATTGGTGGGGGTTAGCATCGGAATTAAGTGGGCACATTAAGGTTTCAAGGCCTGCTTATTATAAATCCATTATGGATCAATCCCAGCTACTCACGTTCTATAGATTAAGGAATAATCAGTCAAAGCTGAGACTGCCCTAAAGTCATCTAAGATTTTACAGCAAAGTTTAGAAGGATTAAGAATGGAGGCGTTTAACCCTCCTGTTGAATGATTAGAGGCAGCTCACATTAGGAATGTCACCAGATAAATCCTTATTTGTGATTTTATTGCTAGAAATTACATGTGGTTTCTGGTGCTGTTAAGTCTCTCATAAGACCATAAACTTAGCAAACTTTTAGAAATTTCCTTGTAAGAACCCCAGATGTTAAGTGTAAGGTAGAACCTTCAGTCATAGAATTTTAGAAGTATCCTTCCTCTAAAAGGAAGTGCGACAGTGTACATGGTAGATATCTCTTTAATCTCTATCGATTGTGAATACCAGATGGTATGATAAAAGCACCGTGTGAGGATTTGTGTATCTTAATATGTCCCATAGATTGCTTCCATGCCTGATCAGTATGGAGGTTTAATGCATGGAACCACAAAGATACCCCGATGGTCATATGGTACTAAAGTCAACTAATGGTATTCAAAGACGATATCCAGGATGGAATTGTACAAGTAAATGTTTCCGGTCAAGGAAATTCGTGGAATTGTAACATACAGGTGTCACTTATTTGACACAAGCATTGATGGATGAATTGGAGTTTGAGATTTGAAAAATCCCTGTAATCTCCTTATACCTAAGTATCTTCCCATAAGTTTTCCCTGCTTTCCTCCTGAGAGGCAGGTAGAGTTAAGATTAACATCCCGCTGTGGGCTGGAGTACTGTGAAAACTCCATGTTGATTATGGAATAATCGAAACCCTGATTATGTGGGTTTTAAGACATAGGCTCATATAGCCTGACTCAATATTCTGAGGGTTTTATGTTATTAAATAAGAAAGACGGTTCATATTGCTTATGCATTTATTTCCGCAACCCTAATTAGGCAACGATTGAGAATCGCCATCAGCTGCCCAGGATCATCGAATTGTTCGACTAACGACAAGGATTAGCTATTCCTTAAAATTAGTTAAACAATGGTTGGAATAACCATCTCACCTTAAGATAAGCTTTTCTATAATAGTTGATATGTAAGCATCAAGGCTGCTCCCTAGGAGACCTTGTGTAGATGGAATGTTAAACATCTATGGTTAGGACAATGGATTGGTAAGTTCAATTATCAGGATCCGAAAGTTGCATTGGAAACAACAAATAAGATCACGCAAATTCATAATCATCTGTAAGATGCCAGTATTTGGCAGAAAATCAAGGATTAATGAAAATAGCAAACCTCCTAAATTCTTGTTAAGAAATAAGGCTCAACAAAAGATATCACCCAGGAAGGGTGTGCCAAATTGTTAAATTATCAGGCTAGTTAAGCTCCGAGTATATAGAATCATTCGAAGGAAATCGAATGTATCAAGATCAAGTAGCTTATAAGCTAAAACCTAATTAAGGAGCTTGGCGGAGCTCGCAACACATTGCACACTAGTGACTGAAGTATGTGTTTCGCCAATAAGTCAAGAAGCACTATCGCATAATGATATGCAGACTTATGATGTGATAAGCATCCTATATCGATTGGGTATCGACAGGTTAAGAAGCTCCAAAAGGATACATGTACCTAATATAAGGGTCACTTTGAGAGCTTGGAAAAGTTCCAGATATACTATAGAAGTCAAGTCCATTATACGACAAAAAGTACTTCCATAATTTTAGCAAATCTCGAGGTCGAGATTTCTTTTAAGGGGGTGAGGATGTAACACCTCGAAAATTCGTGTTAAATGAAATAACGACACGTGTCATATAAGACAAAAGTGATATAAACCCGGATATAATTAAAGATGTATGGCAGGATTTAAAAGTGTCGTCATGTAAAATTTTTACCTCTGAACGACCTCGTTATGAATCCCAAGACTCTAACATATATTACACACATCTAATATACCTTCAATCCAGTGAATTGTTGACAACAATTGAATTCAAAGTGCAAGATAGGATCCTATGGAATTTCTACGGTAAACCTTCGTTTATGGCACTTTCAAAAGAATCCAAGTAAACATATCAAAGTGGAAGGGTATATAACTGTTCAAGATCCAAAACATGAGGCCCCATACTGTTAAATCATGGCCAAAATTTGAAACACACAAGTTGCCCCTTCAAAACCCGAAAGACAAAGGATTTTTGCTTCTGGTCCAAGGCTTACGGACCGTAAGCAACCCCTTACGGTCCGTAAGGGGTTGCCAGCGACTGAAAATGGGACTGTTTGCTGTTTAAACGCTTGTAACCGACTTAAAACGATTTTCCTCATATTTGGACGACCCCTAAATGACTCCTAGACACTAGGGACATGTTTTAGTGATCAGGGAACATTGCTAGAGTTGGTTGTCAATGATCCAAGGTGTTTAGAACACTATATAAAGGCCTTGTTGCAACCAATTTGATCACTCACTTCTTCTGCAATTCTGGAGCTTATTGGAGCTTAAGAGCAGACCCAAGTCCTTCCTAATCGTGCATAGGACTTTAGTAAGTATGCTTAACCTTTCTTAGTTGAGTTTTTGCTTAGTTTTAGCTTAAAAGTCAAACCGTCGTAATTAACGGTTGACTTCACGATTAATCACAAATGGTCCAGTGATTAGTCGAATTGAAAGTAGTTATAAGTTGGTAATTATGTGGGTAATAAACCCTTAAAAGGGCACCCTCTGATTCCCACTCTAACTAGGTCAAATGTCGGGTCAAACTTGTTATTAAAAAGTCAACAGAATGTTTATTTTCCAATTTATGCATAATTAGCAATGTAGAACCCCTACAACCTGTTTGATCATTAATATAACTTGGTAATTAGTGTAAGAACATGTCTAAACATGTTCAACCCGACAATTTTCTGTTTAGACCCGGTTCGGAACCGAAAGTCGCAAAACTTTGACTTTTGCTTTGACTTCAGTTCTGACCCGATTTAGTATGATTTGGAAATTCCTTAGAGATTCCTTAGGACCAGGTTACATGCTAGTATAACCCTCTGTGATTATACACCTTGGTTCATTAGTTAACCAATTAATATGCATGATTCCGTTAATTGCCTATATGTTGACCATTATGCCCTTTTGACTATAAAACATGATTTTTGAAAAAGTAAAAGAGTAGAAACCTTAATTACTGATTTATAAAATTGCACCTAAAATTTGACATCAGATTGAGGTCTAGATTAAGAGTTATGCTCATTAGCGTAAATTGAAAGCTTTATGTTAATTAAACGGCGTAATTAGCGTATAGCCTATTTAAACCCACTTTTTGATATCAAAATTTTTACCCACTGATGTAATATATTATTTTGGGATTTTTAAATATTTTTAATTAATTTTAGGCTCAGCATAACTTAGAGTTGTAAGCTTAATTCGGTAATTGTCGGTTTTGCCCTTTCGGGCTATAAAATGAGTTTTACATATCTTTTTGGCCCCAAACCTTTTTCTACTGATTTTATATGATAAATAAATTATTTTAGACCTTCTGGAATAATAAAAATATCAGCTTTATTTATAGAACCCGTAAATGACTTCTAATAGCCTTATTAAGCGTTTTTAACGCATAGTATGTACTAGAACTATTTTAAACATACAAGGGTTGATACCTACTGATATTTTAGGTAAATTATAATATTTTAACAGTAAGCAAAAGTTTTTTAACTCAGACTTCAGTTTTTGAGCTTTTCGGCTTATGTGAAATTACCAAAATGCCCCTACGGTGCATAGTTTGGTTATAATTGATAAATTTCACATATATACTTTACCCTACTGTTATAACTTATTAAATTAAGTATCTTTGCTGATTATATCAGACCTGTAGCTCAGATTAATACTTAAACTCTTTTATAACCTTATAAATGACCAAATTACCCCTACGGGGCATAGTTTGTGTTTAAATTCGTTTTGGGCATACTGCAAGGTATCCTACTAATACCACAACATATTTGAGGCATATTAACTTAGGAAACCTGGTTAGGACCCTTATGATTACCCGTTACGCCTCTTGCGCGTTCGGTTCGGCTTATGTAACTAGTTTACATAAATTAGCCGAAACGGGTCAAACCTTATCGGTTTTACCCCAAAATTCAGAATGTGCCTAGATTACCCATATAAGTCAAGTCTTCAATCTTGTCGGGTCTAAATCACATTCTATTCCGGTCTTCGCCTTATCATGCGTTTGAACCGTATCTTCCTTCTGAAAACTAACCGGTCTAAGTCAAGACTTAATTAAAGACCCGTTAGGATTCTAATAGGTTATTAAAAACCTTCGTTCCAGATTAGGAGCCCAGTAAAAGCTATGTGTACTTGCTGATTTGATATACGGCTGGGATTGAATTTATATTTAGCTCAGGTAAATAGTTTTAACTTATTTTCTCTATATGGGCTTGGGGTACGGTATATAAAATACCGCTTGGTCGGGCATTAAATCTTCCATCGTATGATGGTTAATTGAATAATTTGATCGGCCCGTTTAAATATGTTTTGTTTACTTAAAGCCTTTGGGGGGTTAATGACCATGTCTCGGATATCCTTGGCATCATTTTACGAAATGGCCACGACCTAAGCGCGGAGTGTAGGCGTACACTCGTCAGTGCATAAATAGATTATGTGGTGTGTCTATTGATCTTTAACCCGGCACGATCCGGGCTACTGAACGCATAAGGAACATGTAATTCTTTTACAAGATTATACATTTAAATAATTATCCCAAGTTATAAAGAGTTTGTGCCATGTGCATTCAAATCAATTTTATTAAAACCTTTTCAAATGAGTCAGTTAATTGTATTTACCAGTGTAAACTGACGTATTTTCCAAAAGGCTAAATGCAGGTACTATACGTAATAGGCTGGCTACTCCAGGCATCAATAATCAAGTCTCGCAAGCTTTAGATGTTAAAGTCTGTTGAACGATATTATCTTTCTGTTTAAGATCCGCCCGTGGATCCATCTTACATCCCGTTGTAATATTTGATATTACTTTGAAACGGATTGTAATATATTTATCTTTTGCTTCCGCTGTGCATTTATATATTGTGTTGTTTGACTATGATGATATCAACTACGTCACGATACTCCCCTACCGGGCCCACCGGTGAAACGTGGAAATATCGAGGTGTGACAGGTTGGTATCAGAGCCAACACTGAGTGAATTAAACACTAGCCGTTTGTGTTTAATCTCAGTTACACAGATGCACATTCTTGAGTCTAGACAAGAACATAGTTCTAATCCTAATTCATTTCATTGTCTTTTAATTGCTTCTTTTGTTATTTTTCTGATTAGCCCTTGCATGGGCAAGTCATTTTCTTAAGAAGTCCCGTTTAGGGCAACCATATACTTGTTTAAATTTTAAAGGAACGATTATGTTTAAAATATCATTCCTATATTATAAGATCTACCATTATAATAAAATGGCAAAATCTAAAAAGGGACAAGACCTAGCCTCGTGTCATTATTAAGACCCGGCCAAGATGGCAGTTCCTCAATTTAGGTTCAGATCCTTATTAACATCCCGAGTTAGGATTGTTCTGCGTTAATTATTAAAAAGGAATCTTAAAGGTAAACCTAGCCTATATGACGAGGCCAAGATGGTAGGACCTATTCAAGAGATTCAAATCCTTGTTAACACCTAAGAACGTGTTAGCACTCTTGACAGATGTGATTCGAGAAAATCACAACAGTCATTCTTATATTGGATTCTTCCAATTTTCTTATCTAGTCTATTGATTTAGAAATCATGGCTTATATCATCCTATAAGATGATCATATTATAAACATCCCTTAGAAGGGAAATGCCTACGGGCTATAGTTAATGTCCTCTGAGACTAAAGACAATGGTAGCCTACAACTCCCTGTCAAGAAAAAGTAATGAACTTTGATTCACACCTAAATGCCTCGATCCCAAACGATCATGGCTTATAAATTAAACTTGTCCACGTGACTAGGCCTTTTGTGTTATTACTAACTTATAAATTTGCCTCGATTCTCTGAAATCATGGCTTATAAATTAAACTTGTCCACGTGACTAGGCCTTTTGTGCTATTACTAACTTATAAATTTGCCTCGATTCTCTGAAATCATGGCTTATAAATTAAACTTGTCCACGTGACTAGGCCTTTTGTGATATTACTAACTTATAAATTTGCCTCGATTCTCTGAAATCATGGCTTATAAATTAAACTTGTCCTTGTGACTTGATTTTTTGTGCTATAGTTATATTTTAATTAAATCCAGGATAATATTAATAAAAATCCTGAATAAAAATAAATATCATTCTTTTCCTGCCAGTATAAATATTAAAAGAGAATCTTAAAAGGTTTGACCTAGCTTGAATGTCATTGAAGACCTAGCTAAAATGGTAAAACCTGTTTAAAAAGAGATTCAGATCCTCGTTAACATCTGAAAATGTGTTAACACTCCCGACAACAGTGATGCGAAAAAAATCACACTTGTCATCCTTATATTAGGAGTTTTCAAAATCCCTTAATTAGCGTAAATGATCAATAGGAATCATGGCTAGTATACGTCGAACTTGATGTACGCATCAAAACATCCATTTGGGGTGTATACCTACGGGAAAAGGTGTATACATGAAAAGATAGTTTTTATTTCATAAATTCTTGTCAAGACAATGAACTATGAAATTTTCCGATCCAAAGGAATCATCGATTATGTTTTAGATTTTTCCCTAGTGACAAGGCCCTGTGCCATCAAGAGTCCTTGGGAACAAGCTCTTGTGCTATATAAAATTTCAGTACGACATTGACAGTCGTGATTTATGTCCCCTGTCTAATAAATATGAAGGATTATATTCTGTTTACACGCCAAGGATGGTTTTTTTTTTTAAACCTAGGCAGAACATAATCAAATAACTTAAATACTATCTTTTGGCCTATATGGTTTATTTACACCATAGCTATTTAATCAACAAATTCGACAATTCGCCATATAATTAAATCAATTGTTACTACTTGGTTCGTAGCCTTCAAAGCTTCACCATGGTTGACCCCTCTGAAGCTCACAATCATCCAGTTAATCAGAATGATGATACAAGACTGAATTTAACGGGCGCCGAGTTACAGGCTATGTTAGATACAGCTGTAAACAAGGGCGTGAACCGAGCGTTAAGGGATCATAAGCGAAAGTACGATAATACCCCGAATAAAGGTTACAAAAAGGGTAGGACCATTTCGAGCTATAACCAGTCCAAGCCAAAGAAGGCAAAACCCGAATGTGGAACCTGCGGGAAGAAGCACTTCGGAAAATGTTTTTATGATCAGACTAGGGGATGTGTCATCTGTAAGGAGATGGATCACAAGACCCATGAATGCAAGGACCTGAAGAACAACCAGCGGTCAGGTGAAAAGACCAAATGCAAAACCTGTAGGAAATACCACCTCGGGAAATGCAGATTTGAATCTCAGCCTTCACCTTGTGGAATCTGCAAGTCCAAGGGGCATAAGACCTTGGACTGCAAGAAGATGGAGGACGCAACCTGCCATGGTTGCAATGAAATAAGGCACATCAAAACTAATTGCCCTAATAAAACCAAGAAGTCTGGCGAGGCTAAGAAGACCAAAACCGGAAACTCTCAAATGGATACTCAAGAGGCTATTCAGGATGACAAGGTCACAACAGGTACTTTCTATATCAATAACGCTCATGTTAGAGTATTATTTGATTCAGGTTCAGATAAGTCTTCCGTAGACAATAGATTTTGTAAATCATTAAATCTGCCTGTTAAAACTCTAAGCGTTAAGTATAAAGTAAAAATTGACCGATAGTACCTCAGAGACTGCTTCAGCAATTTTAGCTGGATGTTTTATATCCGTTAGGAATCATTTTTCCACTGTCCTTGTTCCATTAAAATAACGGGACTCGATATAATAATAGAAGATGAGTTGGTCATCCTGTAGCCAAACCCATACTTTGTGTAATGAGAAGCAAGTAGTTATCAAGACTCCTTATGGTGAGCCTTTGACCATTCAAGGAGATACTGGGTATGAATTGCCCAAGCACTTGTTAAATTTGGTGTTTAATACCAAAGATTCGAGTATGGAAAACTCAGAAAATACAAACAACAGTGCGATGCTGGGGATGCGACAAATGTTAATGGTGCATCCGATGTGAACCTCAATGTTAATGGAGTTAATCTCCAAAACTGTAATTAACGCAGCTATTAGAAAGGCTATGAGAAAAGTCATGAAAAGGTTGAGAAGCTGAATGATGTTCGCTTTAAAACACTTGTCGCTGCTAATAAGAAGAGCTATATTCATACTTCAAATACGATGAATAAACTAAACAAAATCATATATGGCAAGGAGCCCCATTTTAGGATATACTTAAAAGTACTTCGTCTCTTAGAAGTCAAGAGACCTCAATAATAATAAGGGGCCATCGATTTCAGGAAATTGATGGATGAAGTAGAAACCATTAGGTATATCAGCAATTATGCTGGAAGGGACATGGTAAGGTATACATCACAGTCATTCGATGGCAATACCCTAAATTAGTGAGGACATTAATGAAATCCTCAAGAAAGATCATCTTATACATTGTGGGATGGTCCAAGTTTTAAGGACATTATTAGAAAAACCTAGTATCCGTTTCGCGAAAAGGGAAAAGACGGAATAAGAATTTTCTGACTCTCACCATAAAAGTTTTAGGCTTTTGACAGTATAACGCAAATTTTTTTCCATTTACCCAAGACCTAAGCTTAATGCAATAATTGTTAGGGGTTAGCATCGGAAATAAGAGGGCACATTAAGGTTTCAAGGCCTGCTTATTATAAATCCATTATAGATCAATCCCAGCTACTCACGTTCTATAGATTAAGGAATAATCAGTCAAAGCTGAGACTGCCCTAAAGTCATCTAAGATTTTACAGCTAAGTTTAGAAGGATTAAGAATGGAGGCGTTTAACCCTCCTGTTGAATGATTAGAGGCAGCTCACATTAGGAATGTCACCAGATAAAACCTTATTTTTGATTTTATTGCTAGAAATTACATGTGGTTTCTGGTGTTGTTAAGTCTCTCATAAAACCATAAACTTAGCAAACTTTTAGAAATTTTTCCCTGTAAGAACCCCAGATGTTAAGTGTAAGGTAGAACCTTCAGTCATAGAATTTTAGAAGTATCCTTCCTCTAAAAGGAAGTGCGACAGTGTACATGGTAGATATCTCTTTAATCTCTATCGATTGTGAATACCAGATGGTATGATAAAAGCACCGTGTGAGGATTTGTGTATCTTAATATGTCCCATAGATTGCTTCCATGCCTGATCAGTATGGAGGTTTAATGCATGGAACCACAAAGATACCCCGATGGTCATATGGTACTAAAGTCAACTAATGGTATTCAAAGACGATATCTAGGATGGAATTGTACAAGTAAATGTTTCCGGTCAAGGAAATTCGTGGAATTATAACATACAGGTGTCACTTATTTGACACAAGCATTGATGGATGAATTGGAGTTTGAGATTTGAAAAATCCCTGTAATATCCTTATACCTAAGTATCTTCCCATAAGTTTTCCCTGCTTTCTTCCTGAGAGGCAGGTAGAGTTAAGATTAACATCCCGCTGTGGGCTGGAGTACTGTGAAAACTCCATGTTGATTATGGAATAATCAAAACCCTGATTATGTGGGTTTTAAGACATAGGCTCATATAGCCTGACTCAATATTCTGAGGGTTTTATGTTATTAAATAAGAAAGACGGTTCATATTGCTTATGCATTTATTTCCGCAACCCTAATTAGGCAACGATTGAGAATCGCCATCAGCTGCCCAGGATCATCAAATTGTTCGACTAACGACAAGGATTAGCTATTCCTTAAAAATTAGTTAAACAATGGTTGGAATAACCATCTCACCTTAAGATAAGCTTTTCTATAATAGTTGATATATAAGCATCAAGGCTGCTCCCTAGGAGACCTTGTGTAGATGGAATGTTAAACATCTATGGTTAGGACAATGGATTGGTAAGTTCAATTATCAGGATTCGAAAGTTGCATTGGAAACAACAAATAAGATCACGCAAATTCATAATCATCTGTAAGATGCCAGTATTTGGCAGAAAATCAAGGATTAATGAAAATAGCAAACCTCCTAAATTCTTGTTAAGAAATAAGGCTCAACAAAAGATATCACCCAGGAAGGGTGTGCCAAATTGTTAAATTATCAGGCTAGTTAAGCTCCGAGTATATAGAATCATTCGAAGGAAATCGAATGTATCAAGATCAAGTAGCTTATAAGCTAAAACCTAATTAAGGAGCTTGGCGGAGCTCGCAACACATTGCACACTAGTGACTGAAGTATGTGTTTCGCCAATAAGTCAAGAAGCACTATCGCATAATGATATGCAGACTTATGATGTGATAAGCATCCTGTATCGATTGGGGATCGACAGGTTAAGAAGCTCCAAAAGGATACATGTACCTAATATAAGGGTCACTTTGAGAGCTTGGAAAAGTTCCAGATATACTATAGAAGTCAAGTCCATTATACGACAAAAAGTACTTCCATAATTTTAGCAAATCTCGAGGTCGAGATTTCTTTTAAGGGGGTGAGGATGTAACACCTCAAAAATTCGTGTTAAATGAAATAACGACACGTGTCATATAAGACAAAAGTGATATAAACCCGGATATAATTAAAGATGTATGACAGGATTTAAAAGTGTCGTCATGTAAAATTTTTACCTCTGAATGACCTCGTTATGAATCCCAAGACTCTAACATATATTACACACATCTAATATACCTTCAATCCAGTGAATTGTTGACAACAATTGAATTCAAAGTGCAAGATAGGATCCTATGGAATTTCTACGGTAAACCTTCGTTTATGGCACTTTCAAAAGAATCCAAGTAAACATATCAAAGTGGAAGGGTATATAACTGTTCAAGATCCAAAACATGAGGCCCCATACTGTTAAATAATGGCCAAAATTCGAAACACACAAGTTGCCCCTTCAAAACCCGAAAGAACAAAGGATTTTTGCTTCTGGTCCAAGGCTTACGGACCGTAAGCAACCCCTTACGGTCCGTAAGGGGTTGCCAGCGACTGAAAATGGGACTGTTTGCTGTTTAAACGCTTGTAACCGACTTAAAACGATTTTCCTCATATTTGGACGACCCCTAAATGACTCCTAGACACTAGGGACATGTGTTAGTGATCAGGGAACATTGCTAGAGTTGGTTGTCAATGATCCAAGGTGTTTAGAACACTATATAAAGGCCTTGTTGCAACCAATTTGATCACTCACTTCTTCTGCAATTCTGGAGCTTATTGGAGCTTAAGAGCAGACCCAAGTCCTTCCTAATCGTGCATAGGACTTTAGTAAGTATGCTTAACCTTTCTTAGTTGAGTTTTTGCTTAGTTTTAGCTTAAAAGTCAAACCGTCGTAATTAACGGTTGACTTCATGATTAATCACTAATGGTCTAGTGATTAGTCGAATTGAAAGTAGTTATAAGTTGGTAATTATGTGGGTAATAAACCCTTAAAAGGGCACCCTCTGATTCCCACTCTAACTAGGTCAAATGTCGGGTCAAACTTGTTATTAAAAAGTCAACAGAATGTTTATTTTCCAATTTATGCATAATTAGCAATGTAGAACCCCTACAACCTGTTTGATCATTAATATAACTTGGTAATTAGTGTAAGAACATGTCTAAACATGTTCAACCCGACAATTTTCTGTTTAGACCCGGTTCGGAACCGAAAGTCGCAAAACTTTGACTTTTGCTTTGACTTCAGTTCTGACCCGATTTAGTATGATTTGGAAATTACTTAGAGATTCCTTAGGACCAGGTTACATGCTAGTATAACCCTCTGTGATTATACACCTTGGTTCATTAGTTAACCAATTAATATGCATGATTCCGTTAATTGCCTATATGTTGACCATTATGCCCTTTTGACTATAAAACATGATTTTTGAAAAAGTAAAAGAGTAGAAACCTTAATTACTGATTTATAAAATTGCACCTAAAATTTGACATCAGATTGAGGTCTAGATTAAGAGTTATGCTCATTAGCGTAAATTGAAAGCTTTATGTTAATTAAACGGCGTAATTAGCGTATAGCCTATTTAAACCCACTTTTTGATATCAAAATTTTTACCCACTGATGTAATATATTATTTTGGGATTTTTAAATATTTTTAATTAATTTTAGGCTCAGCATAACTTAGAGTTGTAAGCTTAATTCGGTAATTGTCGGTTTTGCCCTTTCGGGCTATAAAATGAGTTTTACATATCTTTTTGGCCCCAAACCTTTTTCTACTGATTTTATATGATAAATAAATTATTTTAGACCTTCTGGAATAATAAAAATATCAGTTTTTGAGCTTTTCGGCTTATGTGAAATTACCAAAATGCCCCTACGGTGCATAGTTTGGTTATAATTGATAAAATTCACATATATACTTTACCCTACTGTTATTACTTATTAAATTAAGTATCTTTGCTGATTATATCAGACCTGTAGCTCAGATTAATACTTAAACTCTTTTATAACCTTATAAATGACCAAATTACCCCTACGGGGCATAGTTTGTGTTTAAATTCATTTTGGGCATACTGCAAGGTATCCTACTAATAACACAACATATTTGAGGCATATTAACTTAGGAAACCTGGTTAGGACCCTTATGATTACCCGTTACGCCTCTTGCGCGTTCGGTTCGGCTTATGTAACTAGTTTACATAAATTAGCCGAAACGGGTCAAACCTTATCGGTTTTACCCCAAAATTCAGAATGTGCCTAGATTACCCATATAAGGCAAGTCTTCAATCTTGTCGGGTCTAAATCACATTCTATTCCGGTCTTCGCCTTATCATGCGTTTGAACCGTATCTTCCTTCTGAAAACTAACCGGTCTAAGTCAAGACTTAATTAAAGACCCGTTAGGATTCTAATAGGTTATTAAAAACCTTCGTTCCAGATTAGGAGCCCAGTAAAAGCTATGTGTACTTGCTGATTTGATATACGGCTGGGATTGAATTTATATTTAGCTCAGGTAAATAGTTTTAACTTATTTTCTCTATATGGGCTTGGGGTACGGTATATAAAATACCGCTTGGTCGGGCATTAAATCTTCCATCGTATGATGGTTAATTGAATAATTTGATCGGCCCGTTTAAATATGTTTTGTTTACTTAAAGCCTTTGGGGGGTTAATGACCATGTCTCGGATATCCTTGGCATCATTTTACGAAATGGCCACGACCTAAGCGCGGAGTGTAGGCGTACACTCATCAGTGCATAAATAGATTATGTGGTGTGTCTATTGATCTTTAACCCGGCACGATCCGGGCTACTGAACGCATAAGGAACATGTAATTCTTTTACAAGATTATACATTTAAATAATTATCCCAAGTTATAAAGAGTTTGTGCCATGTGCATTCAAATCAATTTTATTAAAACCTTTTCAAATGAGTCAGTTAATTGTATTTACCAGTGTAAACTGACGTATTTTCCAAAAGGCTAAATGCAGGTACTATACGTAATAGGTTGGCTACTCCAGGCATCAATAATCAAGTCTCGCAAGCTTTAGATGTTAAAGTCTGTTGAACGATATTATCTTTCTGTTTAAGATCCGCCTGTGGTTCCATCTTACATCCCGTTGTAATATTTGATATTACTTTGAATCGGATTGTAATATATTTATCTTTTGCTTCCGCTGTGCATTTATATATTGTGTTGTTTGACTATGATGATATCAACTACATCACGATACTCTCCTACCGGGCCCACCGGTGAAACGTGGAAATATCGGGGTGTGACATGGGTGGTTGGTTTGGTCCTTGTTCCTGTAACTCAAATCCTAGCCCGGTATATCTCATTTTAATTTTACACCATTGTGAACCTTACGCCTTTTTTACTCTCTGATCGAGGTTCTCGGCATTGAAAAATCTTTGTAAACTAAATCACACGTGTATATGTTGACATTTAAGAGATATACAGTCAAGAAAATCAAGGGCAATGGTGATATATATGCGGATTAGACACCAAAAAAAACACTCAACAAATGGCTACAGTTTAAGAAATGTGTTTAGTGATGGCATCAGATTCCTAATTGATGGAGAAAGGCCTGGGGGCAAGAAAAGCTGCTTCTAGGCGGCTGTCAAGTGTTTTCGCTCGACGATTCCATTCTTTGGTGGTTGGTTTGGCCCTTCTTCCTGTAACTCGAATCCTAGCCCGGTATATCCCATTTTAATTTTACACCATTTTGAACCTTACGCCTTTTTTACTCTCTGATCGAGGTTCTCGGCATTGAAAAATATTCGTAAACTAAATCACACGTGTATATGTTGACATTTAAGAGATATACAGTCAAGAAGATCAAGGGCAATGGTGATATATATATGCGGATTAGCCACCAAAAAAAACACTCAACAAATGCCTACAATTTAAGGAATGTGTTTAGTGACGGCATCAGATTCCTAATTGATGGAGAAAGGTCTGGTGGCAAGAAAAGCTGCTTCTAGGAGGTTGTCAAGTGTTTTCGCTCAACGATTCCATCTTGGGTGGTTGGTTTGGCCCTTGTTCCTGTAACTCGAATCCTAGCCCGGTATATCCCATTTTAATTTTACACCATTGTGAACCTTACGCCTTTTTTACTCTCTGATCGAGGTTATCGGCATTGAAAAATATTCGTAAACTAAATCAAACGTGTATATGTTGACATTTAAGTGATATACAGTTAAGAAAATCAAGGGCAATGGTGATGTATATGCGGATTAGACACCAAAAAAACACTCAACAAATGGCTACAATTTAAGGAATGTGTTTAGTGACGGCATCAGATTCCTAATTGATGGAGAAAGGTCTGGTGGCAAGAAAAGCTGCTTCTAGGAGGTTGTCAAGTGTTTTCGCTCAACGATTCTATTCTTGGGTGGTTGGTTTGGCCCTTATTCCTGTAACTCGAATCCTAGCCCGGTATATCCCATTTTAATTATACACCATTGTGAAATTTACACCGTTTTTACTATCTGATCAAGGTTCTCGGCATTGAAAAATCTTCGTAAACTAAATCACACGTGTATATGTTGACATTTAAGAGATATACAGTCAAGAAAATCAAGGGCAATGGTGATATATATGCAGATTAAACACCAAAGAAAACACTCAACAAATGGCTACAATTTAAGGAATGTGTTTAGTGACGGCATCAGATTCCTAATTGATGGAGAAAGGCCTGGTGGCAAGAAAAGCTGCTTCTAGGCGGTTGTCAAGTGTTTTCGCTCGACGATTCCATTCTTGGGTGGTTGGTTTGGCCCTTGTTCCTGTAACTCGAATCCTAGCCCGGTATATCCCATTTTAATTTTACACCATTGTGAACCTTACGCCTTTTTTACTCTCTGATCGAGGTTCTCGGCATTGAAAAATCTTCGTAAACTAAATCACACGTGTATATGTTGACTTTTAAGAGATATACAGTCAAGAAAATCAAGGGCAATGGTGATATATATGCGGATTAGACACCAAAAAAAATACTCAACAAATGGCTACAATTTGAGGAATGTGTTTAGTAATGGCATCAGATTCCTAATTGATGGAGAAAGGTCTCGTGGCAAGAAAAGCTGCTTCTAGGAGGTTGTCATGTGTTTTCGCTCGACGATTCTATTCTTGGGTGGTTGGTTTGGCCCTTGTTCCTGTAACTCGAATCCTAGCCCGGTATATCCCATTTTAATTTTACACCATTGTGAACCTTACGCATTTTTTACTCTCTGGTCGAGGTTTTCGGCATTGAAAAATCTTTGTAAACTAAATCACACGTGTATATGTTGACATTTAAGAGATATACAGTCAAGAAAATCAAGGGCAATGGTGATATATATGCGGATTAGACACAAAAAAAAACACTCAACAAATGGCTACAATTTAAGGAATGTGTTTAGTGACGGCAACAGATTCCTAATTGATGGAGAAATGCCTGGTGGCCAGAAAATCTGCTTCTAGGCGGCTGTCAAATGTTTTCGCTCGACGATTCCATTCTTGGGTGATTGGTTTTGCCCTTTTTCCTGTAACTCGAATCCTAGCCCGGTATATCCCATTTAATTTTACACCCTTGTGAACCTTAAGCCTTTTTTACTCTCTGATCGAGGTTCTCGGCATTGAAAAATATTCGTAAACTAAATCACACGTTTATATGTTGACATTTAAGAGATATACAGTCAAGAAGATCAAGGGCAATGGTGATATATATGCGGATTAGACACAAAAAAAAACACTCAACAAATGGCTACAATTTAATGAATGTGTTTAGTGACGGCATCAGATTCCTAATTGATGGAGATAGGATTAGTGGCAAGAAAAGCTGCTTCTTGGCGGTTGTCAAGTGTTTTCGCTCGACGATTCCATTTTTGGGTTGTTGGTTTGGCCCTTGTTCCTGTAACTCGAATCCTAGCCCGGTAGATCCCATTTTAATTTTACACCATTTTGAACCTTACGCCTTTTTTACTCTCTGATCGAGGTTCTCGACATTGAAAAATATTCGTAAACTAAATCACATGTGTATATGTTGACATTTAAGAGATATACAGTCAAGAAGATCAAGGGCAATGGTGATATATATGCGGATTAGACACCAAAAAAAACACTCAACAAATGCCTACAATTTAAGGAATGTGTTTAGTGACGGCATCAGAATCCTAATTGATGGAGAAAGGTCTGGGGGCAAGAAAAGCTGCTTCTAGGAGGTTGTCAAGTGTTTTCGCTCGACGATTCCATTCTTGGGTGGTTGGTTTGCCCCTTGTTCCTGTAACTCGAATCTTAGCCCGGTATATCTCATTTTAAATTTACACCATTGTGAACCTTACACCTTTTTTACTCTCTGATAGAGGTTCTCGGCATTGAAAAATATTCGTAAACTAAATTACACGTGTATATGTTAACATTTAAGTGATATACAGTCAAGAAAATCAAGGGCAATTGTGATATATATGCGGATTAGACAACAAAAAAACACTCAATAAATGGCTACAATTTAAGAAATGTGTTTAGTGACGGCATCAGATTCCTAATTGATGGAGAAATGTCTGGTGGCAAGAAAAGCTGCTTCTAGGAGGTTGTCAAGTGTTTTCGCTCAACGATTCTATTCTTGGGTGGTTGGTTTGGCCCTTGTTCCGATAAATCGAATCCTTGCCCGGTATATCCCATTTTAATTTTACACCATTGTGAACCTTACGCCGTTTTTACTCTCTAATCGAGATTCTCCGCATTGAAAAATCTTCGTAAACTAAATCACACGTGTATATGTTCATATTTAAGAGATATACAGTCAAGAAAATCAAGGGCAATGGTGATATATATGCGGATTAGACACAAAAAAAACACTCAACAAATGGCTACAATTTAAGGAATGTGTTTAGTGATGACATCAGATTCCTAATTGATGGAGAAAGGTCTGGTGGCAAGAAAAGCTGCTTCTAGGAGGTTGTCAAGCGTTTTCGCTCGACGATTCCATTCTTGGATGGTTGGTTTGGCCCTTGTTCCTGTAACTCGAATCCTAGCCCGGTATATCCCATTTTAATTTTACACCATTGTGAACCTTACGCCTCCTTTACTCTCTGATCGAGGTTCTCGGCAATGAAAAATCTTCGTAAACTAAATCACACGTGTATATGTTGACATTTAAGAGTTATACAGTTAAGAAAATCAAGGGCAATGGTGATATATATGCGGATTAGACACCAAAAAAACACTCAACAAATGGCTACAATTTAAGAAATGTGTTTAGTGACGGCATCAGATTCCTAATTGATGGAGAATGGTCTGGTGGCAAGAAAAGCTGCTTCCAGGAGGTTGTCAAGTGTTTTCGCTCGACGATTCCATTCTTGGGTGGTTGGTTTGGCCCTTGTTCCTGTAACTCGAATCCTAGCCCGGTATACCCCATTTTAACTTTACACCATTGTGAACCTTACGCCCTTTTTACTCTCTGATCGAGGTTCTCGGCATTGAAAAATCTTCATAAACTAAATCACACGTGTATATGTTGACTTTTAAGAGATATACAGTCAAGAAAATAAAGGGCAATGGTGATATATATGCGGATTAGACACCAAAAAAATACACTCAACAAATGGCTACAATTTAAGGAATGTGTTTAGTGACGGCATCAGATTCCAAATTGATGGAGAAATGTCTGGTGGCAAGAAAAGCTGCTTCAAGAAGGTTGCCAAGTGTTTTCACTCGACGATTCCATTCTAGGGTGGTTGGTTTAGCCCTTGTTCCTGTAACTCGAATCCTAGCCCGGTATATCCCGTTTTAATTTTACACTATTGTGAACCTTACGCCTTTTTTACTCTCTAATCGAGGTTCTCGGCATTGAAAAATCTTCGTAAACTAAATCACACGTGTATATGTTGACATTTAAGAGATATACAATCAAGAAAATCAAGGGCAATGGTTATATATATGCGGATTTGACACCAAATAAAACACTTAACAGATGGCTACAATTTAAGGAATGTGATTAGTGACGGCATCAGATTTCTAATTGATGGAAAAAGGTCTGGTGGCAAGAAAAGTTGCTTCTAAGAGGTTGTCAACTGTTTTCGCTCTACGATTCCATTCTTGGGTGGTTGGTTTGGCCCTTGTTCCTGTAACTCGAATCCTAGCAGGGTATATCCCATTTTAATTTTACACCATTGTGAACCTTACGCCTTTTTTACTCTCTGATCGAGGTTCTCGGCATTGAAAAATCTTCGAAAACTAAATCACACGTGTATATGTTGACATTTAAGAGATATACAGTCAAGAAAATCATGGGCAATGGTGATATATATGCGGATTAGACACCAAAAAAAACACTCAACAAATGGCTACAATTTAAGGAATGTGTTTAGTGACGGCATCAGATTCCTAATTGATGGAGAAAGGTCTGGTGGCAAGATAAGCTGCTTCTAGGAGGTTGTCAAGTGTTTTCACTCGACGATTTCATTCGTGAGTGGTTGCTTTGGCCCTTGTTCCTGTAACTCGAATCCTAGCCCGATATATCCCATTTTAATTTTACACCATTGTGAACCTTACGCCTTTTTTACTCTCTGATCGAGGTTCTCGGCATTAAAAATCTTCGTAAACTAAATCACACGTATATATGTTGACATTTAAGAGATATATAGTCAAGAAAATCAAGGGCAATGGTTATATATATGCGGATTAGACACCAAAAAAAACACTCAACAAATGGCTACAATTTAAGGAATTTGTTTAGTGACGGCATCAGATTCCTAATTGATGGAGAAAGGTCTAGTGGCAAGAAAAGCTTCTTCTAGGAGGTTGTCAAGTGTTTTCGCTCGACGATTCCATCCTTGGGTGGTTGGTTTGGCCCTTGTTCATGTAACTCCAATCCTAGCCCGGTATATCCCATTTTAATTTTACACCATTGTGAACCTTACGCCTTTTTTACTCTCTGATCGAGGTTCTCGGAATTGAAAAATATTCGTAAACTAAATCACACGTGTATATGTTGACATTTAAGAGATATACAGTCAAGAAGATCAAGGGCAATGGTGATATATATGCGGATTAGACACAAAAAAACACTCAACAAATGGCTAGAATTTAAGGAATGTGTTTAGTGACGGCATCAGATTCCTAATTGATGGAGAAATGTCTGGTGGCAAGAAAAGCTGCTTCTAGAAGGTTGCCAAGTGTTTTAGCTCGACGATTCCATTCTAGGGTGGTTGGTTTAGCCCTTGTTCCTGTAACTCGAATCCTAGCCCGGTATATCCCGTTTTAATTTTACACTATTGTGAACCTTACGCCTTTTTTACTCTTTGATCGAGGTTCTCGGCATTGAAAAATCTTCGTAAACTAAATCACACGTGTATATGTTGACATTTAAGTGATATACAATCAAGAAAATCAAGGGTAATGGTGAAATATATGTGGATTTGACAGCAAAAAAAACACTTAACAAATGGCTACAATTTAAGGAATGTGATTAGTGACGGCATCAGATTCCTAATTAATGGAAAAAGGTCTGGTGGCAAGAAAAGCTGCTTCTAAGAGGTTGTCAAGTGTTTTCGCTCGATGATTCCATTCTTGGGTGGTTGGTTTGGCCCTTGTTCCTGTAACTCGAATCCTAGCAGGGTATATCCCATTTTAATTTTACACCATTTTGAACCTTACGCCTTTTTTACTCTCTGATCGAGGTTCTCGGCATTGAAAAATCTTCGAAAACTAAATCACACGTGTATATGTTGACATTTAAGAGATATACAGTCAAGAAAATCAAGGGCAATGGTGATATATATGCGGATTAGACACCAAAAAAAAAACACTCAACAAATGGCTACAATTTAAGGAATGTGTTTAGTGACGGCATCAGATTCCTAATTGATGGAGAAAGGTCTGTTGGCAAGAAAAGCTGCTTCTAGGAGGTTGTCAAGTGTTTTCGCTCGACGATTTCATTCTTGAGTGGTTGCTTTGGCCCTTGTTCCTGTAACTCGAATCCTAGCCCGATATATCCCATTTTAATTTTACACCATTGTGAACCTTACGCCTTTTTTACACTCTGATCGAGGTTCTCGGCATTAAAAATCTTCGTAAACTAAATCACACCTGTATATGTTGACATTTAAGAGATATGTTGTCAATAAAATCAAGGGCAATGGTTATATATATGCGGATTAGACACCAAAAAAAACACTTAACAAATGGCTACAATTTAAGGAATTTGTTTAGTGACGGCATCAGATTCCTAATTGATGGAGAAAGGTCTGGTGGCAAGAAAAGCTTCTTCTAGGAGGGTGTCAAGTGTTTTCGCTCGACGATTCCATCCTTGGGTGGTTGGTTTGGCCCTTGTTCCTGTAACTCGAATCCTACCCCAGTATATCCCCTTTTAATTTTACACCATTGTGAACCTTACGCCTTTTTTACTCTCTGATTGAGGTTCTCGGCAATGAAAAATCTTCGTAAACTAAATCACACGTGTATATGTTGACATTTAAGAGATATACAGTCAAGAAAATCAAGGGCGATGGTGATATATATGCGGATTAGACACCAAAAAAAACACTCAACAAATGGCTACAATTTAGGGAATGTGTTTAGTGACGGCATCAGATTCCTAATTGATGGAGAAAGGTCTGGTGGCAAGAAAAGCTGCTTCTAGGAGGTTGTCAAGTGTTTTCGCTCGACGATTTCATTCTTGGATGGTTGGTTTGGCCCTTGTTCCTGCAACTCGAATCCTAGGCCGGTATATCCCATTTTAATTTTACACCATTGTGAACCTTACGCCTCTTTTACTCTCTGATCGAGGTTCTCGGCATTGAAAAATCTTCGTAAACTAAATCACACGTGTATATGTTGACATTTAAGAGATATACAGTCAAGAAAATCAAGGGCGATGGTGATATATATGCGGATTAGACACCAAAAAAATACACTCAACAAATGGCTACAATTTAAGGAATGTGTTTAGTGACGGCATCAGATTCCTAATTGATGGAGAAATGTCTGGTGGCAAGAAAAGCTGCTTCTAGAAGGTTGCCAACTGTTTTCGCTCGACGATTCCATTCTAGGGTGGTTGGTTTAGCCCTTGTTCCTGTAACTCGAATCCTAGCCCGGTATATCCCGTTTTAATTTTACACTATTGTGAACCTTACGCCTTTTTTACTCTTTGATCGAGGTTCTCGGCATTGAAAAATCTTCGTAAACTAAATCACACGTGTATATGTTGACATTTAAGAGATATACAATCATGAAAATCAAGGGCAATGGTGAAATATATGCGGATTTGACCCAAAAAAAAACACTTAACAAATGGCTACAATTTAAGGAATCTGATTAGTGACGGTATCAGATTCCTAATTGATAGAAAAAGGTCTGGTGGCAAGAAAAGCTGCTTTTAAGAGGTTGTCAAGTGCTTTCGCTCGATGATTCCATTCTTGGGTGGTTGGTTTGGCCATTGTTCCTGTAACTCGAATCCTAGCAGGGTATATCCCATTTTAATTTTACACCATTGTGAACCTTACGCCTTTTTTACTCTCTGATCGAGGTTCTCGGCATTGAAAACTCTTCGAAAACTAAATCACACGTGTATATGTTGACATTTAAGAGATATACAGTCAAGAAAATCAAGGGCAATGGTGATATATATGCGGATTAGACACCAAAAAAAAACACTCAACAAATGGCTACAATTTAAGGAATGTGTTTAGTGACGGCATCGGATTCCTACTTGATGGAGAAAGGCCTGGTGGCAAGAAAAGCTGCTTCTAGGCGGCTGTCAAGTGTTTTCGCTCGACGATTCCATTCTTGGGTGATTGGTTTGGCCCTTGTTCCTGAAACTCGAATCCTAGCCCGGAATATCCCATTTTAGTTTTACACCATTGTGAACCTTACGCCTTTTTTACTCTCTGATCGAGGTTCTCGGCATTGAAAAATCTTCGTAAGCTAAATCACACGTGTATATGTTGACATTTAAGAGATATACAGTCAAGAAAATCAAGAGCAATGGTGATATATATGCGGATTAGACACCAAAAAATAAACACTCAAAAACTAGCTACAATTTAAGTTATGTGTTTAGTGACGGCATCAGATTCCTAATTGATGGAGAAAGGTCTAGTGGCAAGAAAAGCTGCTTCCAGGAGGTTGTCAAGTGTTTTCGCTCGACGATTCCATTCTTGGGTGGTTGGTTTGGCCCTTGTTCCTATAACTCGAATCCTGGCCCGGTATATCCCATTTTAGTTTTACACCATTGTGAACCTTACGCCTTTTTTACTCTCTGATCGAGGTTCTCGACATTGAAAAATCTTCGTAAACTAAATCACACGTGTATATGTTGACATTTAAGAGATATACAGTCAAGAAAATGAAGGGCAATGGTGATATATATGCGGATTAGACACCAAAAAAACACTCAACAAATGGCTACAATTTAAGGAATGTGTTTAGTGACGACATCAGATTCCTAATTGATGGAGAAAGGTCTGGTGGCAAGAAAAGCTGCTTTTAGTAGGTTGTCAAGTGTTTTCGCTGGACGATTCCATTCTTGGGTGGTTTATTTGGCCCCTGTTCCTGTAACTCGAATCCTAGCCCGGTATATGTCATTTTAATTTTACACCATTGTAAACCTTACGCCTTTTTTACTCTCTGATCGAGGTTCTCGGCTTTGAAAAATCTTCGTAAACTAAATCACACGTGTATATGTTGACATTTAAGAGATATACAGTCAAGAAAATCAAGGGCAATGGTGATATATATGCGGATTAGACACCAAAAAAACACTCAACAAATGGCTACAATTTAAGGAATGTGTTTAGTGACGGCATCAGGTTCCTAATTGATGGAGAAAGGTCTGGTGGCAAGAAAAGCTGCTTCTAGGAGGTTGTCGAGTGTTTTCGCTCGACGATTCCATTCTTGGGTGGTTGGTTTGGCCCTTGTTCCTGTAACTCGAATCCTAGCCCGGAATATCCCATTTTAGTTTTACACCATTATGAACCTTACGCCTTCTTTACTCTCTGATCGAGGTTCTCGGCATTGAAAAATCTTCGTAAACTAAATCACACGTGTATATGTTGACATTTAAGAGATATACAGTCAAGAAAATCAAGAGCAGTGGTGATATATATATATATATATATATATATATATGCGGATTAGACACCAAAAAATAAACACTCAAAAACTAGCTACAATTTAAGGTATGTGTTTAATGACGGCATCAGATTCCTAATTGATGGAGAAAGGTCTGGTGGCAAGAAAAGCTGCTTCCAGGAGGTTGTCAATTGTTTTCGCTCGACGATTCCATTCTTGGGTGGTTGGTTTGGCCCCTTGTTCCTCTAACTCGAATCCTAGCCCGGTATATCTCATTTTAGTTTTACACCATTGTGAACCATACGCCTTGTTTACTCACTGATCGAGGTTCTCGGCATTGAAAAATCTTCGTAAGCTAAATCACACGTGTATATGTTGACATTTAAGAGATATACAGTCAAGAAAATCAAGAGCAATGGTGATATATATGCGGATTAGACACCAAAAAATAAACACTCAAAAACTAGCTACAATTTAAGTTATGTGTTTAGTGACGGCATCAGATTCCTAATTGATGGAGAAAGGTCTAGTGGCAAGAAAAGCTGCTTCCAGGAGGTTGTCAAGTGTTTTCGCTCGACGATTCCATTCTTGGGTTGTTGGTTTGGCCCTTGTTCCTGTAACTCGAATCCTAGCCCGGAATATCCCATTTTAGTTTTACACCATTGTGAACCTTACGCATTCTTTACTCTCTAATCGAGGTTCTCGTCATTGAAAAATCTTCGTAAACTAAATCACACGTGTATATGTTGACATTTAAGAGATATATAGTTAAGAAAATCAAGTGCAATGGTGATATATATGCGGTATGACACCAAAAAATAAACACTCAAAAAATAGCTACAATTTAAGGTATGTGTTTAGTGACGGCATCAGATTCCTAATTGATGGAGAAAGGTCTGGTAGCAAGAAAAACTGCTTCCAGGAGGTTGTCAAGTGTTTTCGCTCGACGATTCCATTATTGGGTGGGTGGTTTGGCCCTTGTTCCTGTAACTCGAATTCTAGCCCGGCGTATCCATTTTAGTTTTACACCATTGTGAAACTTACGCCTTTTTTACTATTAGATCGAGGTTCTCGGCATTGAAAAATATTCGTAAACTAAATTACACGTGTATATGTTGACATTTAAGAGTGACCAACGAGAACGTTGACGCTTAAGTAGAGTCGAATGTTACGGACTGAAACCATTATAATGTATGAGACTTGTCACACGTTAATTGTATAAACAAAAAATATGAAGTTTATAGACCAAATGAAATCCCTTACCCACCGAACCAATTTTGAGACTGGTTATACTATTGAGGTAAATATAAAATCATAAAAACGACAAATTAGTTTTTTTATTTAAATATTTTTATGAAGCTTTTGGCTATGCCGTATGAATTGATGATCGCCTATAGACACATGACCCTAGTTTTATTGAAATGAGGTTATATTGAACGAGACCGACGAGCGGCACACGATCGTTTGATGAAAGATTATTTTGATGAGGCGCCGACATTTTCGAACCAAATGTTTAGGCGTCGTTTCCGAATGAGTAAGCGGTTGTTTCTACGCATCGTCGACGACTTGGAAGCCAACTACGATTATTTTAAACAAAAAGCGGATGCGATAGGGGCACTTGGATTTACCGGTATCCAAAAGTGTACGTCGGCGTTACGAATCCTTGCTTATGGAAACATAACCGACATCAACGACGAGTATCTAAAAATGGGCGAGAAAACAACGCGAGACACCTTGGAGCATTTTTGTCGCAGTACAATTCCTATACTTTACTATAATGTTTACAATTTTTTTTTTGAAGCTTATGTTTGTGTATGTTTTTTTATAAAGGTATTATTGATGTGTATAGTGCGCGTTATCTTAAAACGCCCACATGGGACGACCTTCAAAAGATCTACGATGTATATTCGGCGGAGCATGGTTTGCCTGGTATGATCGGGAGCTTGGATTGCATGCATTGGCGTTGGGATAACTTCCCGACCGCATGGCGAGGCCAACACACAAGGGGTGACCAAAAAAGACCCACTGTTATTCTTCAGGCGGTTGCTTCACAGGACCTTTGGGTTTGGTCGGCTTACTTTGGCGTGGTCGGGTCATGCAATGATATAAATGTTTTTGAACAATCTCCGTTGTTAGAGGAGTGGATTTCTGGCAAAGCTCCAAAAGCGTCCTTTTACGCAAATGGAAACTACTACCCTCATGGATATTATTTGTGCGACGGAATTTATCCTAGGTATTCGATTTTCGTGAAGACGTTTAGTGATCCTATTGATGAAAAAAGAGCATACTTTAAAAAGGTTCAAGGGTCTTCACGAAAAGACATTGAGAGATGCTTTGGGGTTCTTAAACAACGCTGGCAATATTTGAAAAATCCTTGTCGTGCATGGAGCAAGCAAAAAATGAGAGATGCTATGTACGCTTGTATAATCATGCACAACATGATTTTGGAAAACGAAGGAAAGGCGATATGCCAGAATTATGTGCCAGAAGCCGTTCAAGAGGAGCATCCACAGGCGTCAATGGAAGAAAGAGTGAATAATGCGCGAGAGTTGCGTTACGAACCGTACCATTCCGCGTTAACGGTTGATTTGGTACAACACGCATGGTCGGTTCGGTATGTACCACCTGAGGGTGAAGAAGAAACGGAGGACGAGAAAGACGAAGTTGGCGAGGGTGAAGAAAGCGAAGACGAAAACTAGTGTATTTTTTTTTTAATTTAGTCGGATTTTATTTTTTTTTTATTTCTAGTATTGTATTTTTTTTTTAATTTAATGAAGTATTTTAAGTTTTTAATTAAAAAAATAATTGTTTAATGATTGGAAGGGGCGTTATTGGGCATTATTCCCACTACGCCACTTTTGCAATAACCCCCAATAATGCCCCCATGCTGACTGGACTGCCACGTGTCGCAAAACGCCCAAGGGTGGGGGCATTATTGCTCAAACCACTACACATGGTCTAAGAACGATCATATTTTGTCTTTTCAGTGGCAATGTGGTACCACTAGGATAGTGATTCATTGATAAAGACAAAGCTTTTAAATATCTGGGTTTGAGAGAACAGGTCTTAAGTACAAATTCCAACAGTGAACATGGATTAAAAGAAATTTACCGTTAAAAAAAAGGTGGCAGTGTGGTATATAGTTTGTTATTCACAAATTTTAAAATTACTTAGAAGATCTTTTTTTATTTCAGTACTACTGTATAAAATAAAATTAAATAAAATGATTGAATGGTTGAGATCACTATAAATATTTGTAATTTCAGTAGAAAATGTTATTTTATATTTTTTTGGAAATATCAACTCAATTAATTAAATTGGGATTAAATATAATTATAACTTGATTTGTTTAAGTTCCAGGGTATAATTGTTGATCATCAAAAAAGTTGGAGAGTGCATGAGTAGACAGTCAATTCTGAAGGGGGTTTTCTAGATATAAAGGAAAGTTGAAGGTTGATTAAAGTGTTGTTGGTCTCTTAAAGGTCAAGGGGTGATATTGTGCATTTTCAAAGACCAAGTTTGTAAAAAAGAGTCAAAATCGTCCAGCTAATTTTGGGTTTCTTGTGTTTTCTGTTAATGTTGATCAGATAAGTATTCTTTAGTGACTGTTAATCTTCTCTTCATATTGATTTGAAGAAATTCTTTCATTAAAACCATAATTTCTTGACATATATGAAACTACTACACTAGATTTAAAAGGTAAAAATAATAATTTATGAAAAAAACAAAGGATTTTTTTTTTTTTTTTTTTGTATTTAGACGGGACGGCTTGTATTATGTTGTGGGCTCACACCCCACTCCACCTCAATCTAATAGCGTCCCACACACCGCCCCCACCTTTTGTTGACGAGCGTTACTGCTGTAACGTCCCATCCCATCTTACCCATTAAATTTTACATCCAACCAAATATTTACACACAACCTTTTGTCTTATTTATTTTTTATTTTATTTTTTAGTAAATTATGATTTTGATCCGTGTGGTTATATCACTTTTACCCTTTTAGCCTAAAAAAGAATTTTTTAACATCTAAGCCCCCAACGTCTTTTTTTCTAACCCTTTTGGTTTAACAGCTGAATAGCCGAAAGTTAAACCAGTGAACAAAGACCTGCGTCAAAACACAGTATAATATTCACCGAAACAATTAAACCTACTAGCGGATCCATCTAGTTAGAAATTATTAAAAGTAGGAAAAAAACCATCAAACACATCTTTGATAGATGAAGAATATCGAGATTGTTGAACAAAAACGAGCTGAACCAAGCTGTAATATTTAAAACACGCGTTCGGTCTATTAATTTCTTTGCTTACCAGAAAAAAGAGTGCAAAGATGTCATGAAATGTTAACAACAAATATACCTGTTTTGATCCTCACCCAGTATAACTATTGTTGGAGATACTTCAAAGCAGCTTTTTTTTAGATCACGGTCTAGTTGGGAAAGTTACGCAACCTCACTCGGGTAAGCTCCTATTAAAACAGTTTACCAAAACGCCCCCCTGCGGTGTCCACATAATGCGGTTGTTGCAAGTCTTGTTCTGTACTCCGTGGGGCGACTATGTAATTTGCCAGTTTTGGAGGAATAGTATGCTATTTCGGCATCCTTCTCTGACTTGAAAGCCCGGAGCCAAGTCCACTTGTTATCGAAGCCCTAAAATCCTGTTTTGTTGCAGGATGACCATGGTCATGATGGCATTACACAATTCTTTATTGTTTATCCAACTGTATAAATAAATAAAAAATAATTAGAATACAAGAAAATGGGCAAAAATAGCACATTAATGATGGATAAATTCAACTTTTATGATCCACTTGCATTGTAAAATTGTAACCAGATATATACAACAAAGTGTGAGATCAAGATCAACAACTGTTCTTTTCAAACTTTGTATGCCATCAAGATCAACAACTGACTACCGTTTACTTGCGCTAAGCCTACAACAAAATGATAAACACTTCGCCTTACTAGTTTCTATTAATACATTATATTGTGCATAAAAGAGGCAAATGAGAAACACTAAATGCGATGCGCAGCGAGGCACATTAAATGCGTTGCGACCGGTGAGGCGCGCAGTGACGGAGCTTGAACAAAAACTCGGGGAGGCTGGACTCTCAAAATCCAAATCGGTAGGGGTCGGACTCTTATAAAATCAATATCTTACACTACAAAAACGAAAATTCGGGAAATTTCGGAAAAATCAACACTACGAGTGAAAAATAGGTGGGAGCCGGGGTATCCCCAGCCCCAATAAAGCTTCATCTATGGAGGCCCGCCTTCAGGCGCTGAGGTGCAATATTAGGCCAAATTCTGGCTAAAAGTCAACTGAAACCCCTAAAACATCCTAAATGAGCCATAAACAAGTCCTAAACAACCCTATAACATCTCTGAAACCCCTAAACAAGGTATTTTATACTATGCGCCTTATTTATAGAAGCCCTCGTTTTTAAGCGCCTAGGCTCCGGGCTCGGCCTGAGCGCCTAGGCACTTTGACAACATAGCAATCTAGCTAGATCAGATGAATCTTCTTCTTACACTTTTATAGTGTATTCTTTCGAGAATGAGATCCAAATTTAGGAGAGAGACCAAATTTAGGAGAGAGACCAACCAAGCCGCGACGCTCTAGCGCCCTAGGATTCCTGCATTGCGGCGGGCAATCAAACATTTTGCAATGAATTACCCTCCGAACTTAACACACCTCATCAACCCTATGATGACACTTTGTATATTGGCAAGTAGCATACACAACAAAAGCATATATTTATTATATAAATTGTAGCCTAATGTGCATTTAGGTTAGTGTGCAGGTTAAAGGACTCAAAAGTAGAGATCCATGTGCCAACTTACGCATCATGATATCCATCATACACTTTACGCATCATGATATCCATCACACTTTGCACACCCACTAAATTCACTCCAAAATTTCACATCATGTCCACCACGGGGCTAGAACCCACAGCACTTAAAATGCTACCACCTTATTACACTCCTTGATACCACCAGGCTACAAGCCCTTTGGTGCATTTAAGTATATCACATCACCTTATACCAACATATCATTAGTCCAATCCTCAATTTCAAGAATTGATGAATCATGGCATTCACATCAATTATACAAGCACATTTGTGCAGTTAATGTGGCAAAAAACCGGATATCGGTCAAGTATCGATATTTGAGATATAGGTTATCGGTGGGAAATCGGTAATTTTAATATCATGCAGAATTTATAGATATAGCAATCTAACACTGACAATTCAGTATACTCTCCTACCATTAACAAATTAACCTTTTGCAACTTGCAAAACACTAACAATTGTAGCAAGTAGGAACTAACTAAGACTTAAAACACTAACATTTAACACTAACAATTAAGACTTAAAATACTAATAGCAGCAATAAGAAGAAAGATGAATGGTAGGACTAAGATGAAAGGTACTGGTATCGGGAAAATGGGTGATATATCGGTCAATATCACAGAAAATATCGGTACCGATATTTGACATGGGGACCAATAACCAATATATCAGTGATATCACCGATATTAACTGCATAGAAGCACATATCATTGAAACACAAGTTTAAGTTTAGATATGGGTACATGTAGATATTTAGGGTCCTTGTTATCACTTATACCATGCAAATAAAGTTGGGGCTTCTCTCCACATAAACAAAGAGAAAACAACAAAAGCATATTATATCAACAGTTTTAGCCTCTTTGAATTCAATATGGATCAAATCCTTAAAGCAACATCATTAAAGCTTTCCCTTTTTCTAAGTACTTGAATTGCATAACATCATAAACTTATAGTAGAAAAACAAACACACCTCATGGTCTATCTTTAGCCAAATACATCCTCATATCCTAGTGTATATATGTTGTACTGTACATATATTTACAAATGCTACTAATCATGTGCTCACAATGTCTTCGATAATTGTTCAAATTGATAAAATGCACCCACAATGTCTTTAGTAAAATCCCCAATTTTAGTAAATAATTTTATTAAAATCATGTAAAAAGTCTTCAAGTGAACTGGTAAATATCCTGGGGAATTTACATCAACATTCATGTCTGAAATGCGAATTACTCTATATGCACTTCTACCACCGGAAAATTTCATATAATATGCCTCTGAATCAAGTTAAGATCATTATATATAGAAATCATTGCTTATTCCTTTTTCTTTCTTAATTTAATGGGCAGTAAATATAGTAAAGAACCTAGGGAAACTGTGTCATTTTAACCTATGGTGTATAATGATTTTTAATACAAAACATGTAAGTTCAAAGTGAAACTTAAGAGTCTCAGCAGACAGCAGTAACTAACATGTATAAAACGAAATAACGAATCATGCAAAAAATTAGTAAACACACATTATAACACAATTAGTTTCCACAAAGCTGATGAATATATCCAATACAAGTTTCATCATTTATGACCTGAATCACAAGCTGAAAGACGCGTAGATAGAGAACTAAAAGTAGGAGGATTTTAATGTTTGGTCGGTTAGAAATCTCATGGTCAAACCCAGAAATGTTTCGGACCTGTATGTTCCGGAGCGTTGTAAGTGGATTCCAAAGAAATGCAACATTTTTATTTGGCGTGCGGAAAATCGGATTGCCACTGCTGATGCGTTACTCGCTCGTAATATTGCAGCCGGGAGCCCGATCTGTGGTTTATGCAGCGAAGAGGATGAGAGTGTCGAGCACCTGTTTACGTCTTGTCATTGGCGAATCTGCTCTGGATGAAGATTTGTAATTGGTGTAAGTGTCCCCCTTGGCTGATTTTCTCTTTTAGGGATCTCATTGAGGCTTATAAATATGCGGGGATGGAAGGTAAGAAGAAAGAAGTGCTGAAAGGAATAATTAGAATTGGATGCTGGGCGATTTGGAGGTCGAGAAACGAAGCTAGATTTAACAATAAAGAGGTTAATATTGGGTATATTTTTGGTGAGGTTAAGAGAATGGGTTTCTTGTGGTATAAAGCTAGGAATAAACTTGTAGATACGTCATGGTCTGATTGGTGTAATTTTGTAAATTTGTAGGGGTGTTTGTTGTTTTTGGTCGCCTCGGTTTGAGGCGGCTTTGTGTTTAATGAAGTTTACTTTTCAAAAAAAAAAAAGAGAACTAAAAGTAAGTTGCAACAAAACAATTCCTGGTAAATCTTACTTTTACAAAATAAACTTAAGAGGTATGCAATATCTTGAAAAAATAACATGAATATGTTTCTATTTCTATTTCTAGTATCTGTTATGCAGTTCAACTTAAGAGTATATACTGCCATACTGGAGTAAAGTATAAGGGTGAGGGGAGTGGTTACCTATTCCAAATAGGTAAACTCCCAATTCACCCAATCACATAGCGCCATATCAAGTCACCTAATTTGTTTACCTAATGCTCAAAAACGTTGGCGGTGGTTTACCTAATGGGGTTTAGGTAAACTATTTAAAAAAAAGGAAAAATGTATGATTGGTTGAGAAGGAATGGACCCCACCACACACCCATCTCTCTCCCCCTTTCCCTCCCTCTCACCGACTCAGTGACCACTCACCGATTTCGCCCCCCATTTCGGTAAACTTTGCTCGGTAAAAAGGTTGGTGGTGGATGGGGGTTCGGTACCGAGTGGGTTTACCGACCCACACCGCTCAGCCTAACATGTTCCTTGAACTGTTTTACTTGGAAATGGAAAATATTATATCCTTTATTCCAGTATATATTCTTTAGGAATGTATCATAATAAGTGGTAAACCTAGGACAGTTATGTCCTTTTATGTACATCCCCCTCATGCTATTAGCACCATACTCAATTTATACAACAACCCTAGGATAGAGTCTGCTTCCTGTGAGACCCCGAACTCCAAAACAAACGACAGACGAACAAATAACAACTAAATAATAAAAAATAAAAAAATAAATAAAACCACACTCAACTTATATTATTAAAAAAAGTTCCACCGAAATATACATCTCCCCATGCTCTTAGACTTAGGGGTGTGCAAAAACCCGAATTTACTGACCCATAACCGAATGTAGCGGGTCGGTTAAGGTTAGCAACGTTTTCATACCCGTCATAACCGAACCGAACCAACATGTAGTAATATCTTTGTTGGATTTTGGACTTTTACCTCATTTTTTCAATATTTGATGTTTTTTAGTTGAATATTTGTTTGCATTTATGGGTTATATCATATTGTTTTGGTGGAACGTCTGTTTAAGCTTAAGGATTATATCATTGCATTTTGTTTGAATATTTGGTAATAATCGGTATTAATATTTTACATTTTATGTATTTTAAATGCTATGTAATATACTAATATATAGAAATAATAATTTATTATACGTAACAAACTACAAGGCTAAACTTTTAGACCCAAATAATGCACAATTATATTGTTTTAGTAATTTTTAGCTAGGCCCAAAACCCGATTAACTGAAACCACCATAACTGATTGGTTATGGTTTTGGTTTTGGGCCAAAACCGACCCATGCACACACCTACTATTAGTATTTCCATTTTGACACTAATACACCTAACTAGATACTAATTTCTTGTAATAAATCACCAAGTCAAAACCATCTTACAAAGAAGCACTTGCTCGAACATTGTAATTTATGTCATAGCAAACATTTAAAAAAAATCTGAATCCAGATTCAGAAGATTGGCATCTAACTATGATTGCAAGGTCTCACATTTGCACAGTAGATGAAGATACTTTTGTTTACTTCAATCTCTTCCAATTGTGAAAGAAATTGAAATACTTTTAGAGGGGCTAGTTATTAGTACCAATTAATTAAATTACTTTTATGTAATTTTAATTGTTACTATTGCCTTCCATACAAATTTCCTGTTTTTTAGTTTTTATTTTTGAAGATTTGGGTCAAGAACCTGGTTAAAGGTAGGGAATTTCTCGTACCAAATTATTTTCGGTAATGATTCAGGAACCCACTTTTTGGGGTTTTCGGTACCGGTACTTTTGGTACGGTACCGATATTTTACCGAATTTTACCTTCGAATATCGTATCGGTACCGTACCGTACTTAGCATTTTCGATACAGGTACCGGTACCCATATTTGGCGATTTTCAGTACCAATACCGACCTCATCCCAATTTAAGGCATTAAGTCATGAGATGTTACTAGTTACAACTTATGATGAACAACACCTATATTAGTTACACACCTATATCTGTATCAATTGCATAGCATGCATACATTACAAGCGCATGGCTTAATGCATCTACATAACTGATAACGATCCACTCAATACCAGCCTAATTCATTAACTAAGTGTTAGGCACTTTCTAGACGACTAACTGATTGGCTATATTTAATATCAAAACCCTTGAAAACTATCCCATAATGGTTTTTTTAGAAACCACAAACCATGGATCTTTGTCCCTTAGCAACAGATTACAAGTCTGCTGTGAAGAAAACTTACTAGATATGATTCACGGTGGTATCGCTGCTGCATCTTTACTCGGAGATGAACAATGAAATCATCATGTCAAAACCATCTTCAACAAAAATACCTTTTCCCCCCAAAGAGGCTAACAACTATACCAAGTCACTCACATCATGCAATATAGACAAACTATTCATCAATAATACAATTAATCACCAAATTCAATTACAACAAACAGCAAGACACCACTAAAGAAAATAAAGTGATCTCCAATAACCATATATTTTATGATGAAATTTTAAAATGGTTCCATTAAATAGTATAATATACTGAAGGCAAGAATTTTAGAAACAATCCCATGAAATTATTGACCCAAAACATGCAATGAATCATCTAATATTATATTCTAAAAATCATAAGCAATATGAAACACCACTAAGTATCATCATCACAAAACATTATATAAAAAAATTAATCAATAACACACATTCCTAAGATTAGGGCTGTAAACGAACCAAACATTCAGCGAACAGTTCGCGAACAGTTTGGCGGGAAGTTTGTTTATGTTCGTTCGTTTAATAAACGAACGAACATGAACAAGAAATTTCGTTCGATTAGTTAAATGAACGAACATGAACTTAGGTCTCGTTCGTTCAATTGTGTTAGTGAACGTTCGGTAAGGTGTTCGTGAACGTGTTCGTGAACATTCGTTGATTTGCGTTTATTTATGTTCGTATGTTTATGTTTTAATTGAAGATCTTTGTACTTTCTTATATTTTATTTGTACTTTTCATATTATTAAACTTTTATTTATTTTATTTCCCTAACAATTAAACTAGGAAACCCACTTTCACCTTGTTTATGCATCATTTTCCTTTCATTTCTCATTATTTACATCCACGAATACAATCGACCTCCGTTCCACAATAAGGGATTCAAGTTCGAGTGCTACTCTCTGGGCCATCTATCTTTATCCTTTGTCGCGTTCGCCAAATTTATTTGTGTTCGTTTGTGTTCATGAACCGTTCGCGAACACGCTCATTTCCTTAATGAACGAACACGAACATAAAATCTCGTTTGGTAAGTGTTCATGAACCGTTCGTGAACTGTGAACACATTTATTTCCTTAACGAACGAACATGAACAAGGCCTTGTTCGTGTTCGTTCGGTTCGTTTACAGCCCTACCTAAGATGTCTCCAGAAGAAGCTGTGTCTCACCCACAAAACACCAAGCAACAATATTCATAGGAAGACTTATGCTTAAACAGTTAAATTCTAAATCACTCTATGAAAATAAACTAATTTTATGGTAACACATACACACTAACCTGCCAGAGAAATTTTTCTTTAAGTTGGTACCCTCCTAATCATATGGAAAGCTTAAAACTTTCCAAGATTTTATTGCATGCATCTTTGGGCAGTCATGTTGTTTCCAAACCTGAAAATAAAAATAAAAATAAAAAAGAAAAGTCTTTTTTCTTTCTTTTCTAAACCCCCATTTTAGTGTGACCTGCAAATGAAACCCTAGTTGATTAGATCATCTATTTAAGGAAAAATATAAACTTTTAACCCAAAATCAACCATACCCAGGTTGACTTTTGACTTTAGATCAGTAAGAAATCATGAAATTAGAAGAGGGGATGTAAAGAATCAGATTTGGGTGAAAATCTTTGGAAAAAAACAGTTAAATTTGCAGTTAAGAAAAAGAACAATGGAGAGATAGTGAAGTAGAAGTACCTATACCTATATAGTTAATGATTTCAAGAAAACAAAAACCCTCTTCTTGCTCTTCATCAAGAAGAAGTACATGATTTCAGACTCCAAAGTTGAATATTAAATATTAAAAAAATAAATCCGTATGAAGCACATTAAATAGTAAATCAATAATGATTAATAGTACAAAATTAACAAAAAGGTACATAAAATGCATATAAATATTCTTACCTAAATTACCCAAGATCATCTTCTTCACCTTCTTCATTTGAATCTCATCCAAGTTTCCATTTTTACACTTCAAGAACCTGAAAAAAGAGTCAAAATTGTTAATTATATAGAAAGATGTGTTACTAGTCAACATAACTTGCAGCCTTTCCCAATGAATACAGTGATGGTGGTGGCAGTAGATTGTGGTTATTGTGTCCAGGTGTCACTACTTTTTTCTGTAAGCTTCAATTCTCCCTTATCCACTAAAACACAGTACACATAAAATGATTATAAAAACACATAAAATTCAAACAAAATAGATAATAACAATAACAACTTATGTTATAAGTTATGTTACTGTTGTTTTTGTTCCACTGGCTTTGTGAGTTGAGCTAGCTGACAGAAGAGAAGTGAGCACATGCAGAATCCCAACAAATGTATACAATCTATACAATTGGTTGCATATGCTCACTCTCTTCTGTCAAATTTCTTTCTTTTCCTTCCATAATCTCACCCACATCCTGTAATAAATCAACAAAAAAAAAAGTTCATAAAAATAATAAAAAAAACAAGATCAAGAAAAGATATCAGATCTGTAACACTTAATATAGATAAAAATCCCATTTTTATACTAAAAAACACATAAGATGAAAACAAAAACATACCCAATTATCCATTGGTCCACTAGAGCAAGCACCACTAGAACAACAAGATCAAGAAACCTAAATGATTAGTGTGGTGCGTTGACTTTTCAACTTTACAACTTTTCAAACAAAGATAAACAAGAACAACAAAAGTGTAGTGAGTAGTGACTAACTAGTGAGTTTGAGGTTATTCTTACTTCTTGAAGATGAACCTTAACCAATATATATAGATATATAAATGATAATATTCACAGGAGCATTTCATCGTACATGTGGTGGGGGGAGAGTGAAGGAGAGAGAGACAGCACAGATTAAACAACACCGGCCATGTGGGTCTCGCACGCCCTTTTGGTAAATTCATGGTATTAACGTCGTCAGCAATTAAATTAAATATTATTGAAACAAGTGATTGGGAAGTGATAAGTGGCTGTCGATATGGGATTGGTGGGTTGGGGTGAACGGAGAAGATTAATAATAAGATAATAATAGTTGGAATCCGGTAAGATTGATTGGGATATGAGGGGCCCCTTTGCCTGTGCTGTCGCCGGGAGGAAGCCAAAGAGTTTGCATAATAGAGGAAGACCCTTCATGTTAGGAAAACATGTGTACTAACCACAACCTTGTTGTATGTTTGGAAATTAAACGTGTGTTTTTAAGCTTTGGATATAATGGTTACAAGATACATGAGTTTTAAAAACTATTGGTTTGTTTTGTAGTGGGGGATGGATAGGGCTGTTCAAAAAGCCCCCGGCTCGGAGCTCGCTCGAAGCTCGCTCGGATTTAGCTCGGAAAAAGCTCGCTCGATTTGGCTCGGTTTAAAAGTGAGCCGAGCCGACTCGGCTCGGTTAGAAAGTGAGTGTTGGTGCATTGAATGTCTGTTGATTACATGGTGCATTGAATGTCTGTTGATTACATCTTAATCAAGTCTTGTGTCTAGATAAGTTGAATGAACACACAATAGGGTTTAAATTAGGGTTTTTACATGTTTAACATGAAGATTTCGCTTGAAAGTGTTCTTGTGTGGTTCAAGCGAAATCAACACAGGAGATTTCGCTTGAAATGGGCTCAAGCGAAATCATAAGGTCTATATATAGGTTAGTGTGTTGTTCATTTGATAGAGACTTGGTCATTGTGTGTGAGACGAAGTGCTGTCGGTTTTGTATCAGAATACATTGTAAAAGCACGAAAATCAATCAGAAAAGAAAGATTAAAAGGAAACTAGCTGTTATGACTTTGTTTACGTTGATTCCGCCTTCGTACTCAAAGATGAACTGCCTTAACTGACGTTTCAAGGTCGTAGAACGGTCCAACAAGTGGTATCAGAGCACAGGACGAGGAGTTCATACCATAGCAGCTTGATATTATTGGATTCTCTACTTTCTACTCATTTCTTTTTATACTTTTCTGATCTGAACGAGTTCCAACGGTCGAAATGGTCTGATTTTCGAGTATATTGTATAAAACATAGTTTTAACAAAGCCTACAAAGATTCAGATTAAAATTCAGATTAAAACTTGTGAAAAATGTACTAAAACCAGATTTCGCTTGAAAGAGTTAGAAGTTAAAGATCAATTTGGCTTGAAAATCAAAGGATTTCGCTTGAAAATCAAAGGATTTCGCTTGACAAGTTCAAGCGAAATTGATTTGCTGGATTTCGCTTGAATCATTGGACTTGTATTAGACAATTTCGCTTGACAAGTTCAAGCGAAATATACTTCTTGGATTTCGCTTGAACTAACCAATTCAGAATAACAATTTCGCTTGAAAGCCCAAGCGAAATAGGAGATTTCGCTTCAAACTGTTCAGTTTCGCTTGAACATTATATACTTGTTGATTTCGCTTGAAGTGATTTCACTTCAAGGATTTTCGCTTGAACTTGCTGATTTTTCAAAATCTAAAAATTTTCTAAGTGTTGACTGATTTTTGCAGGTACATTCACGATGGATGATATTTTCTTGAATCCGTTCAGTAACATGTACGCGTTCGCTGGAGATTCCGGAAACAATGATACTTCGTCAAGCAATGTGAATGAAAATCCTCCAAAAGAGAAGAAAAAGGAAGCTTGGGAATCGGAAAGTGCTTTCGGAACGTTCAATAAACCTCCAAAGCTAATGGCTATTGAGGAATACAGTCGGTGGTCAAGAAAGTTTGAGGACTGGTTGATGGCATTCGCATTTCCTAGCTGGAAAAGTATGAAAAACGGTTATGCCAATGGAAACAAAAATGGTGAAACTTTAAGAACAGCTGAGGAGATTGATTCGTTTGTAGCTGAACAAAAGTGTGTGGCATTATTATTTCAATCCGTCCGAGAAGACATAATTTCATTGATCGATTATTCAAATGCAAAAGATCTTTGGGCAAAGTTAGAAAAGAAATGTTTAGGAAGTACTGAAATCGTGAAAAACAAAAAGAAACTTCTTAGAAAAGAGTTTGATCTGTTTGGATGTTTAAAGAACGAGTCAGTTTGTAAAATGATAGAAAGGTTTGGTCATTTGAAGCTGGAATTAGTAAGACATGATATCAAAATTCCTGAAGAAGATCTTATCGACAAATTGTTCGATTCGTTACCTGATGAGATGGATTGGAGATATTATGCGCTGATGCTGAAGAATACTATCAAAGAACCAGAAAAGTTGACATTAGATTTGCTGATTGAGAAACTTGAGAGTCATGAGTTGGAGTTGAAGAAGACATACAAAGTCAATCACTCATCTTACCAGCAGAATTTGGATTTGTATTATCCAAAGAGCATGATGCCAAAAGCAACTTCTCCAAGACTGTGTTTTCTGCTGAAAATGTGTCGACAGCTGGCAAAGAAAGTCAAAGTAGTCAAAGCAGTGGAAGTCACAGTGGTTATCACAGTGGATCTTCATCTTCTGGAAATCATCTAGATGCAAAGAATCTTTTTCAATGTAACATCGCGATAGACTTGAAGAATGCTCAGAATTTTGATGAGGAGTCGGCCAAGCAGCAGATGATCTTCCTAGCATCGGTGTTGGAATCGTATGAAGGGCTAGTAGCTGGGAAGATAGGCAACACCAATCTGACGAAAGAAGATTATGATCAGATTGATCCGGAAGAAATGGAACTGATCGATATGCGTTGGGCTATGGCAAGTGCTGTTCGTCGAGCACAGCGTTTCATGGAAATTACCGGAAGGAAAACAATTGGTGGTGCATCTACCAAGCTGGGGTTCAATAAGTCCAAGGTGACATGCTTCAAGTGTAAGCAGAAAGGTCACTTCAAACGAGAATGCAGAAACGCTTATGCTGATGAGTCGGAGAACCCTTTCAGAGATGATTACTACAAGAAGGCAATTTATCATCAGAATAAATCCGAGCCGCCTAGATTGAAACAGGTTGAAGACAACAAAGAGAAATCTAGAGCTCTTGCAGTGATTTACGATGATGAGGGTTATGATTGGAGTCAAGAGGTTCTACCAGAAGAAGATGCGGTTGGTTACGCATTCATGGCGAAAAATGACGATCCTATTCCGTGGAAAGACGATCGAACTGAAGAGCAAAAATATCAATACAGAAAAATGATTGCTGAAAACAAAATCATTAGAATATCTCGTATCTTTCTGGAAGCGAGGAGAGCAAATAGATGGGATCCGGACAGAGAGTGTTATCTTGATGAATATGGAAATATTGCAATCGATGATAGTACGCTTGATATTGAAGCCATAATCCAGCAATACAAAGAAGATGATGAGTATTGGCAACACAAATGGTGGGGAACTCCAACCGAGAAAATGAAAGAAGAAGAGAAAGAGAGAAAAGAGAAAGAAGAGATCGAGAAAGCAAAGAAGATTGATACTGGAATTATTGACACAACGCAGGAGTTGACTGAAGAGAATCTTGGAAGAATGGCTGACAAAGTGCTAGCTGCTAAGGCACTTGAGGTAGACTCTAACTCCATGTCTGAGTCAAAAAGCCAGGTCAGTTCAAACGTGTCAACAAATGTGTCAGGTAAGAAAATTGATGGTAATGCTGATTGCAAAAATTGCAACAAAGAGTGCAAATTTTGTAGCACAGTCACGTATCTCAACGGAAAGAAAGTTGATGATCTGACAGCAAAGGTCAGAAGTGTTGAGAATCAAATTCTTGATCGTGACAAAATGGTTAAAGCTTCAACTGAACGGATAAAAGAGTTAACTAGACAAATTGAAAATGATAAAATTGATCATGACAAAATTAAACAAGAAAATGAAAAGTTGATTCTTGAAAACCGTCAGATTTCTGAAAAATTTGAAAAACTCAAAAGCACAATGAAAGATTGTGATGATCGAAATGGTAAAACTTTTAAAGAAAATGAACATTTAAAAGCAGTGCTTAGAGTAAAAAAAGAATCAATCAACCAACAACTGGATGAAATCGCTAAATTGAAACTTAAAGTTCAAGAGGCTGTAATAGAAAACGAGCGAATCCAGTTGAAGCTTAACAGTTACAGCTCCGCAAGTTTTGTTTTGCAACACAATATTCCAAAACCCATTGGGAAAGACAAAGCGGGCGAAGATGTGTATTGTGATGGAACTGGGGTGGGGTTTCATCAAGTTCCACCACCTGTTCTTGATAATTACACTAAAAAGCAGTCTGGGTTGGTTGAAATTGAGGAAGAAAGTGAAGTTAAACTTCCAGAGAACATTGATGTCACGTTCACATCTTCCAATGACGATAGTGTCCAAAATGATATTGTAAAAGGTGTTGTTGAAAATGTGCTAAAAATGGATAGTGACACTACTGAGGAAGATGGGTGTTTCTTGGACAAGTACATTCAGAAATCAAAATCCAAAAACAACTTAAGTGATGAACCGAGTCTTGTGATGTACAAGATGGCTGGATCTGATAAGTTGTATTCGGATTCTGAGTTTCCCATTGAGAATGTTAATGTGAAAAAGTTGACAAATGTGTTCAAATTGATTGAAGTTGAGTTGTCAGAAGTGAACAGTTTGAGTCAAACAAAAAGGAAAATGAATTTTGAGAAAGATAAAGCTTATTACAAAAAGCCTGTTGTTCCACCACGTTTTTATAATAACAATCGAAACAATTGGTCGGGTGGTTATCGGGGTGGTAATAGTTATCAGAAGAAGAGTTTTCAAAACAAAAGATTTGCAGAAAAGAAAGTGTTTGTGAACGGTTCAAGTTCACTTTCTGATGAGGAAAATGAATTTTTTTCAAAATCAAATAAAGAGTTCTTTGAGAAGAGGGTCTCACAACCTCAGTCTGAAGGCACAAGTCGAGTTGTTGATACTCGTACATGTTTTAGATGTAACAAAGTTGGTCACATTGCAAGAAATTGCACCAACTCCAAGCCTAAGACTGAAGTTGTTGACAGACAAAAGAAGAAAGTTGATGAGAAGGGTAAAGCACCAATCATTGTTGAGAAAAAGAATGAGAAAAATGACAACATCAAAATGAAAAATGAACCCGTAAAGAAAGTGGTAACTAAAAGCGACAAGTTTTATAAAAGGGTTACTTTATCTCAACAAGTTTGGAAACCAAAAACTGAAATGAAAATTTCAACTTCTGAAGTGAAAAAGGCTGAAGAATCAATTTCAGTTGATTATGATGCAAATTTTCCACCTTTGAAGGCTGAAAATTTCAAAATTCAAATTGCGAGAGTCAAGGTTACACCTAAGGCTGATGAGGCCTGGGTGGACACCATGTTCGAATAAGCAGTTTGAATTGCCGGAGCTTCCTTGTTCGCGAAGCATGAATCGGCATCTTTATTGAAATGTTTTGAAATCAACTTGTGGTATGTGCAGGATCTTCCAAGAGCCATTTCAAGATGGATCATGGATAGTGGCGCATCTCGACATATGACAGGAAAAACTGCATTGCTGTATGATGTGAGGAATATCAATGGTGGTTATGTGGGATTTGCAGGTCATGAAGGTAGTAGAATTGTTGGTGAAGGAACGTTATCCAATGGGATTGTGACGTTTGAGAGAGTTAACTACATCACTGAGCTGGAGAACAATCTGCTTAGTATCTCGCAGATTTGTGACAATATGTATACTACTCACTTCACTGATAAAGAATGTTTGATTTTGAAACCTGGATTTGTTGTTCCTGAAGAATGGATTATTATGCGGGCACCTAGAGTGAATGATTTATATGTGTTAGATATGAGTGTAGCAACTACAACTACTGGTCAAGCACATTGTTTTGTGTCTAGAGCAACTGAGAAAGAATCAAGATTGTGGCACCGCAAGATGGGGCATATTCACCTAAGGAAGATGAATCACTTGGTGCACAATGATTTGGTTTTGGGTGTTAATATCAAAGGTTTTCATCTGGAAGGGGAGTGCATTAGCTGCATCAAAGGCAAGCAGAAGAAAAAGTCACACCCTACAAAGCAAGTCAATTCAGTTTCGAGACCTCTGGAAAGACTTCACATGGATTTGTTTGGTCCGGTGAATGTCAAAAGTATTACAGGAGATTACTACTGTTTGGTCGTTACTGATGATTATTCCAGATTTTCGTGTGTTTCTTTCTTGAAAACGAAAGATGAAACATTTGACAGTTTGATGGGGCTATTCAGGAAGATTGAGAATCTGTACCAAAGGCGTATCAAGAGAATTCGAAGTGATAATGGTACTGAATTCAAGAACAGCAAGATGGAAGAATTTTGTGATGAAAGAGGTATTTTGCATGAGTTTAGTGCTCCGTATACTCCGCAGCAGAATGGAGTCGCAGAACGCAAAAACCAGACGCTGATCGAGACGGCTAGAACTATGCTCGCAGATTCAAAGTTACCGATAAATTTTTGGGCTGAAGTTGTTTCTGTCGCATGCTATACGCTCAACAGGGTTCTCACTGTCAAGAAGTTCAACAAAACATGTTTTGAGCTAATCAATAATCGTAAACCTAATTTGAAGTATCTAGAACCGTTCGGGTCACCCTGTACGGTTATAGAGCCTCATGGAAAGTTTGGTCCGAAGAGCATTGAGGGAATTTTTGTTGGTTATGCAAATCCGATGCGACGTGTCTTCGTTCCAACTGAGAAGCGGATTATTGAAGCTGCAAATGTTGAATGTCAAGGTTATACTATGCCGCCATAGAATCCTGGTGATTCATGGCGTTATCATTATGACAAACTGTGGGATTCGTTTGACATGAGAGAAGAATCAGAGGATGATGAAGATTTCTTTGATGAGTTGGATATTTTGCGTGAATATGAGTCGCAGCTAAGGTTCCCAGCTGAGTATTCGAAGAGACCACAGGAAACTTCAAATGACGATGAAGCAGGTCCGAGTAATGCTGGTGAACATGATGATGTCCAACAGAATGAAGTTGCTCAGGATAATCAGTCGGCTCAGAATGATAATTTAGAAGCTGAAAACATGCCAGTATTTGATCATGGTGATTCAGATTCTGAGGGGGAGCAAATTCAGATTTCAAGTCAAACAAACCAAGTTGGTGAACAAGATGCAGAATAGAATGTTACTAATCTGGAGGGAAATGTAGATGTTCCAAGTGAAGTAATGCCGCGAACTTTTTCATATCATCCAGAGGAGTTGATCATAGGAGAATTGCAGACAGGCGTTCGCACTCGAAATCAGATTGATAAAGGGCTTACATGTTTTTATACACAAGTTGCTCCTTTGCAAACTGAATTTTCATTGAGTTGTTTTATCTCGCAGGTTGAACCAAGAACTTACAAAGAGGCGCTTACTGAAGATTCTTGGGTCAATGCAATGCAGGAGGAACTTAGTCAATTCGAGAAATTGGGAGTGTGGAAGTTAGTTGATTTGCCGGATGGTCAGAGAAAGATTAACACCAAGTGGGTGTTTAAGTGTAAGAGGGACGATAGAGGAGTTGTTATATGAAATAAAGCTCGACTTGTTGTTCAGGGATTTAGTCAACAGGAGGGGATTGATTTTACCGAAGTCTATGCTCCTGTAGCACGACTAGAGGCAATCAGAATTTTCCTAGCATTTGCGTCTTGGAAGAACTTTAAAGTTTATCAGTTGGATGTTAAATCGGCGTTTCTTTATGGGAAGGTTAAAGAGGAGGTTTATGTCGGTCAGCCACCGGGCTTCACCGATCCAATCCACAAAAACAAGGTCTACTTATTGGACAAAGCGTTGTATGGTTTACACCAGGCCCCGAGAGCCTGGTACGAGACTTTGTCTCAACACCTACTAGCCAACAAGTTCATTCGTGGAAAAGTGGATGCCACTCTCTTCACTAAAGAAGTCGATGGTCATCTTTTGATAGTTCAGATTTATGTGGACGATATAATCTTTGGGTCGACAAATGAAAATCTATGTAAAGATTTTGAATCAGTGATGAAGCAAAAGTTTGAAATGTCATCAATGGGGGAGATGAAATTCTTTCTAGGTTTACAAGTTGAACAACTTCCTGAGGGAATTTTCACTCATCCGTCAAAGTATGTTCATGATATTCTAGAGAAATTTGGGATGTCAAGTTCTACTCCAGCTGCTACCCCACTTGCAACAAATCATGGGATTCACCCAGATCTCACCGGAGACAGGGCTGATGAAACGTTTTACCGTTCCATGATAGGTTCTTTAATGTACCTAACTGCTTCACGTCCTGATATCATGTACCCAACGTGCCTCGCAGCAAGATTTCAGTCTAACCCAAGAGCATCGCATATGATCATTGTGAAGAGGATATTGCGCTACCTGAAAGTAACTCCTTCATTGGGGTTGTGGTATCATAGAAAAGGCGACTTTACGCTCGAAGGGTATTCCGATTCGGATTTCGGATGCTGCAAAGTCAATTCAAAATCAACAACTGCAGGATGCCAGTTCTTTGGTCCTAGATTGGTTACCTGGCAGTGTAACAAACAAACGTCTGTGGCGTTATCTACATGTGAATCGGAGTATGTTTCTGCTAGCAGTTGCTGCTCTCAGATCTTGTGGATACAGCAACAGATGCGCGACTACGGTTTGCAGTTTCTTAACACACCTCTTTTTGTTGATAATGAGGCTGCTATAAATATAACAAAGAATCCAGTACATCACGCTAAAACTAAACACATAGAAATTCGTCATCACTTTATTCGTGATTGTTTTGAGAAAAAGCTGATACGAATTGAGAAAATCCACACTGACGAACAGAAAGCTGATTTACATACCAAAGCTTTTGATAAAAATCGGTTTAAATATTTGTTAAAATTGAATGGTATGAAGCTTCTTTCGGTGTCGGATGGAATTGTGGGCGTTGATGAAAGTACTGTTGCGGATGAAGACGAGAAACAATCTGCAATGGTTTGTCGAATTTTTACTTGTTTTGGTCTTTAGGGGGAGTAGATATTTGTATATAGTTTATATTTTCAGAAAATACAAAAACAGTAAAAAATGCAAAAATACAAAAACATGATAAAATCTTAAAAAGAGCTTGTGTATATAGGGAAAATGATAGTACATCGGCTAGATGATTACAGTATGCTAAAGATTTGTAAAGTATAAATGAGTTAAACAGTCTCACTGATGATGTGTCGATAGGTTTTTGCACATTTAGTAGATTTATTCGGGATATAAACCTAAATTCAAACTTGTGAATTTCGTGGGGAACACTACTTGGATATATAGGTAACCCCTGAAATCTCGTTTGAAAGGTCTCATAATCTGATATACTAGGTCTTTATACTCAATGATGTATGGGGTATTATTCCGGGACTTCTGCTGAACGGTAGTTCTGACCTAGTCCTTGGATAATGCTTTCTGCAATGCTTGAAACATAGCATTAAACCCTCAGCATGCCGATGAAACAATAAAATTGATAGTCGCTGCTGTTGTAAGCAAAAAGATCCTCTAACGGGAACATACCGTAAAGTCGAAGCTGATATCTCTCTGCGTATACGGAAGTATCGACTTGAGATCCCTCGGCCCTCGCATACCTAATTTATATACAGATATCATTGTAGTATACTCACCTGTAAGACTGATTATTGGGATTCTGGATACGGGAGTATATTCAAGAGGTGGGACACATGAATGAGCTAAGTTCATAATTCATCTAAATCGTATCCTGAGTAAATTGAAATTTGTGTGGAAATTTAAGATGGATCAGTATATCGACAATCGAGGTGAATTGTTTAAGTCTGAGTATGAAATGAAGCTTAACGGTACTTGTATTTTGTCTGAAAAGCTGATATGATTCCCTGACACGCTCGCCAAAAATATGTTTGTAAATAGTTTACTTTGTTTACTTTCTGCAATTTAAGTTTTCTATATTTCATTTCTTAGTTTAGAACACTTTGATAAAATCCAAAAAGATTTTATTTCTGCTTTATTTTCTGACAAACCAAAGTGGAGAGTTGATTGTTGGATTCTCAGTAGTTTGAAGCAGATGCAGGAGATTCTGGACTGAAGAATGAGGAGAGCTTACTTTGATGAAGTTTGAATTGTTTGAAAGGTCAAAAACAAGTTCATTAAATTGATACTTGTTATTTTCAGAAATGTGTAAATTGGTTGAAAAATGTTTTTAAAATCAGTATTGATTCGTCAAAAGATCAACCAAGGTCATTAATTTGGACTTGGTAGATTAATCAAGTGATCAGGGTCATTAACTTGGACCTGAATACTTGAGTGGATTGTTAAAACTGATTGAGTTTGTGAGTTATTGTTGGAAAGATAGTTTGTAATGTTTGTTGGTTGAGTAACAGGATTGGACTTCATTATTCCCAACGGAAGCTAATTGTCAAAGTTTGAACCAGATATCTCAGATTCTAGCATATCGAGAGGGGGAGTCTGTGAAAGGGGGAGTCTGGATCAACGGTCAAAGGAAAGATTGAAGTTTAAAGTTTGAAGATAAAGATTGAAGAGAGTTTTTACAATGTTTGAAGAATGATAAAGACAAAGACTTGAAGCCAAAGACTTCATCAACATCCAAGGGGGGGTCTGTTGGTGCATTGAATGTCTGTTGATTACATCTTAATCAAGTCTTGTGTCTAGATAAGTTGAATGAACACACAATAGGGTTTAAATTAGGGTTTTTACATGTTTAACATGAAGATTTCGCTTGAAAGTGTTCTTGTGTGGTTCAAGCGAAATCAACACAAGAGATTTCGCTTGAAATGGGCTCAAGCGAAATCATAAGGTCTATATATAGGTTAGTGTGTTGTTCATTTGATAGAGACTTGGTCATTGTGTGTGAGACGAAGTGCTGTCGGTTTTGTATCAGAATACATTGTAAAAGCACGAAAATCAATCAGAAAAGAAAGATTAAAAGGAAACTAGCTGTTATGACTTTGTTTACGTTGATTCCGCCTTCGTACTCAAAGATGAACTGCCTTAACTGACGTTTCAAGGTCGTAGAATGGTCCAACAGTGAGTCTAGCTCGGCTCGGCTCGTAACGAGCCGAGCTGGCTCGGTTTGGCTCGCTTTGTAGCTCGGCTCGGTTTAGCTCGAATTATTTTACTTATAATAAGTTTTAATTTTATATACATTATAATATATTACAAAAAAACTGATTATTATTTACATGTATATAGGTTTGTAATTTGATATTTATGACATATTTGAAGATTGATTACCATACTAATGAACTAATATTGTATTTTATTGAAATTAAAACTTATTTTGCGTTGTTAAACTTGATTTTGGTTTGAATTGTATTAGGTTGAACTTATTTTGAATATATTCTTTTAAATTATTGAATAATATTTTAGGATATTAAATTTTAAGAGGTATATATTAGTTTTTTTTATATAAAATCGAGCTAAACCAAGCCGAGCTAGCTCGGTTTAAAACCAAGCCGAGCCCGAGTTTATATTTTCAGCTCGGTTTCAAATCCGAGCCGAGCCAGCTCGGTTTATAATCGAGCCGAGCCCGAGCTTGGCCTGGCTCGGCTCGGCTCATGAACAGCCCTAGGGATGGAGTCAATAATTAGTTTATATTGTTTGGTAGGCAGGAAAAGATAAAGAATAAAATTCGTGGTGGGTGGGTGGTGGAGGCGGTAGGTGGTGGTGGTGATGAATGGTGAAAGAGAGAATGAAATGAAAATATAACATGGCAGGGGATGAATTTGAGGTGTTTAGAAGGAATGTAATTCTAATCCATGGACTAACCAAACACTCATTTTTCGCATTACCTCACAATGGTCAATTCCATTCCGCCATCCATTTTTGGATGCTAAACAATACCAAAGATAATTAACTAAATGAGTCATGTTTTATATGCATACCAAAGGGTTGTGGCTTAGGCTATTGGTTATGGTTAGTGAATGTGAATATGAAGGTGAAAGTTATGTGATGTTGGTGGAGATGCAATCACATTCACTATTACTATTACTTGAGGGATGTTATGATTAGTGAATGTGAGAGTAAGATGGTTAACTAAGTTGTGTGATTTCATTGGATTGTTTATTGAAAAAAAATGTTTCATCTTTCACTCACGTATTCTTCATGTTGTGGTCACAACCATCGGAACAAATTCACGACCACCCCTGGCAGGGGTGGCACGGTGTGCTTGTGGCCGTGGTGAGTACGTGGCACCCTCTCCTTTCACATTCATGGAATATAATAGATGGTTTTAGAGGTGCTAAGGTGTTTTGGATATGTGTTCCTCCGTAAGTGGTTGAGAGTTCTATTTCGATGATAAACACCGGTATAAATCTAAAAGTAAATTAGTTGTTTTATATACATATATATATATATATATAAATGTTTCTTTTTCTTATGTTGTTTAAAAGCACTAACATTGGAGTCTCTATCTCCAAATTTTAAAGATTTCTCATATTTTTTTTCTGCATTAAAATCTCCATCTTTAAAATATAAAGATTTTGTTATAGTTAATCTCTATATCTAGAGTAGGCTCTCAATCTCTATCACTATAATTTAACTAAAATACATTTTTTCTCTAAACTTTTTTTTTTTGTTTTTTAACAACCTCCCACGTCAAATTCTTTATTTTTATTTCTATCTTACTCACAAACACTTACGTTATTGTTTTTTTTTTTCTTGATTTCATGCATTCACAAATTATATTTACAGATGAATAATGATACTCAATACTTAGAACATCCACATCAGGATCTCTGTCCACCACATGTCTTAAAAATATAAAGAATGATATTTCTTTTTTTTTTTCATACCACCATCAAAGTCTTTAAAATAGAGATAAGGTTTAAAGAACCTACACTAGTTCTCTAGATATTGAGATTTACTATTCATGTCTAAATATCATTTTACGAGTATATAAAATCGAGAGAAAACAATAAAATAAGTGTTTGTAAGTAAGATATAAATACTTGCTAGAATTTTTTTACTTAATATCCAGCAAATATTGTTACCGTATATGTTTATTTAAAGAGATTAAATACTTGCTGTAATTTTTTTTACTTGATATCTAGCAAATTGTTACCGTATATGTTTATTTAAATACGTTACCCAAAGTTTGTGACATGCTTATTTGAAACTGAAATAAGTTTTGGTATCTACATTAACATAGTTCCCGTATGTGGCAATTTAATAAATAAAATCTTCAATATCCTTTTGTTAGTGAAGTCATAATAGAAACTTTTTATATTCATCCAAGTTATTCTATCACTAGTAAGTTATTCAAGCATAGATCTAGATTTAAAGGTTTAGATTGGAACAAATGGTGTAAGTATCCGTTGGATTTGTTGTAACCTCGTTTGTGCTCAAGGGTCCTTGATTTGAGGACGCTTGTGGCTTTGGTTGGTTGAATGAAATTTACCTTTCAAAAAAAAATTTAAGTGATACCTTATATAAAAGAAATAATAACATTGGATACCCATATTATAGGCGAACGAACTCCCTTCCTCTTACCTTTCTCTTTTTGTAATGATTTTAAGGGTCAGGATATAATTAGAAGTTTTTTTTGGCTAGAAGGCTAGAAAATAATCTTAATTATCAATTGATTTAATCAAGAACTAAGATTAAATGAGTGAAATTTAAGAAAAAAATGGAGGCGCGTGGGTTTGTGTAGGGGCATTCTAGTCAATTCAGGACAATAGTTTCTATCTCCTCCAATTCCCCCTTATTTTTTAAATGTTAATAACTCTTTCATACGACATTATTTTTTTTATAAAAATTGCACCAAAAAAACGAGAGTTTTTTATCTTTAAAACGAGTATACCATTGCTATATTTTCGAATTTTTTTTCGAAAACCCAGTTGTGTAAAACCCAATGGACAAAAAAGCGTAAAAAATGATTTTTTTCTAAAACGCATTGGACCAAAAACATAAAAAAATGTCTTATTTCTAAAACACAATGGCCAGAAAACACAAGAGAAATGTCTTATTTTTAAAACGTAATGGCCTAAAAACACAAAAGAAAGTGTTTTTTCTAAAACGCAATGGACTGAAAACACATAAAAATGTGTTTTTACCTAAAACGCAATGGACTAAAAACACTTCAAAATGTGTTTTTCTAAAACGCAATGGACCAAAAACACATAAAAATGTCTTTTTTTTTTCTTTCTAAAACGCAATAGCCTAAAAACACAAAAGAAAGTGTTTTTTTCTAAAACGCAATGGACTGGAAACACATAAAAATGTGTATTATCTAAAATGCAATAGACTAAAAACACTTCAAGATGTATTTTTTCTAAAACGCAATGGAACAAAAACCACATAAAAATGTGTTTGTCCTAAAACGCAATGAAAAAAAAACACAAAAAAGTGTTTTTCTCTAAAACGCAATGGACTAAATACACATAAAATGTGTTTTACCTAAAACGCAATGTAATAAAAACACTTCAAAATATGTTTTTCTAAAACGCATTGGACCAAAAACACATAAAAATTTGTTTTTCCTAAAACGCAATAGACAAAAACAAAAAAAAATGTGTTTTTTTCAAATTGCAATGGAGTAAAAACATAAAAAAATATATATTTTTTAATCGTTTTATAAAACGTAATAGATTTAAAACGCAAAAAACTTGTGTTAGGTGTCATTTGTTGGGGTATTAGAACCAAAAAAAAATAATAACTAACCTACAATATCATTTCTTTTTAGTCAAAGCGAACATAAACAAACAAAACTATGTAAAAAGCAATCAAACCAAACTATATAAAACGCAATGTTTACTATCATTTGGTGGGGTATGAGAAACAAAAAAAAAATTGAGTAAACTTTCGTTTTGCTCCCTGTGGTTTGGTCATTTTAACGGTTTTGCTTCAATAGTTTAAAAATAGCCATTTTCCTCCCTGGTTTTTCTAACTTATATTCATTTTGCTCCCAGCCTCTAACTCCATCAGGGAGGAAACTGACGACAAACTCGAAAGATTAGGAAGCAAACTGGCGACAAACTCAAAAGATCAGGGAGGAAAATGCTATTTTTAAACTATTGAAGTAAAACCGTTAAAATGACCAAACCACGGGGAGCAAAACGGAAGTTTACTCAAAAAAATATTAAAACCAAATTATTATTCATATCCCCAAATTAAACTTTCTATTTGATTCTCTCCCATGATTTTAATAGAAAAATAATAAAATTTAATTTATTATTCTATAGAATTTTCAATACCTTTCTGTTTTTGCCAATGCCTTTAATAGAAAAATAATAAAATTAAATTTATTATTTTATAGAATTTTGAATAGCTAATGCTACACATAATATTATAAAAACTGTTTTAATCATTTAATTTATTACAAACGATTTAATAATTATTCAATAATATAAGTCTATAACTTAAGAAGTTAATAATCTAAGTGATACTAGAGGTACACAGACCGGGTATTTCAAATAACCCGTTTTGGTTTATCGTTTTAATGGTTGGAACTGGTTATTGCTATAACTGGTTAGGTTCCGGTTTCGGTTATTTGATCAAAAAAATCATACCCTATGTGCCCGGTTCCGGGTAGTGTTCGGTTCCGGTTCTTACGAAACCAAGTATTAAACTACCCTATTTTCGGGGTTTTCTTTACCCTATTTCATAGTTTTTAGTACCCTATTTTCAGATTTTTAATACTTTATTACGTTTTTATTACCCTATTTTCTCGTCATTGTGTTTATTATTATTAAATATGCATTGTACAATGTAAAAATAAAATAAAATAAGTGCATGAACATAATTATAAAAGATAGATATTAGAATTATGTATCGGGTATAGCTGGGTATAATCGGTTCCGATTTCGGTTCTTGTCCGGTTTCAGGTATGATCGGTTCTGGTTCCGATTCCAGGTATTGAGATCAAAATGCATACTATATCCATACCCTATGGGTAGGGTCGGTTTCAGGTATAGAATACCCGGGTATTAAGAAAACTGATTCCAGGTGTCTTATTGGGTCCGGTTTCTTGTGCACCTCTAAGTGATACGAAAATTTTAAGTTTTAACCCCACGGGCTATGACCCATCCACCCATGTAGTCCGTCCCAATCTTAATTAATTCTTATTAATTCATTTAAAATTCACCATGTCACCATCACCAAGGGCCGAAGGCTATTTATCATTCAAGTAATTATATGGGCTTAAGTCTACTATACTTCTTAAGTGTTTAACCAGTAAGAGGTAATAGGTATGAACCATTAAGAGTCTCACTAAGAGGTAAACAAACAGTCCTAAATGTTCAATAACTAACAAGTCGTAACGTTTAGTTGGGAAAATGTGGGCTGAAGCCCACTGCTTTGGCAAAAAAAAAAAAAAAAAAGGTGAATTTAGAGGTGTACAAAATCCGGTTTGGATCCAAACCAGTTTGACATAAACTGGCCCGATTTCCCCCACTTGGGCCCAAACCAGCTTGGCCCAAAGCGGTTTAGTTTTAAAACCAATTTTAACTTTCAAAACCTCAACCCACTCTAATTAGTTTGGATCTGGTTAAAAACCGGTTTAGGCTCAAATTTGTTCCCAGAACGTTTTTTTTTTTTTTTTTATTTCAGTATTTATTATAAAAAAATATGAGGTAATAAAGGAAAGGAATTTTTAAAATGAGTAACTACTTAGTCACCTTTTCTTTATGAATAAGAACTATCCAATCTTAATTTCAATTGCTGATAATGTTGCTATATATGAAGGTCGAGTTGTCGATGTTGTTGCAATGCATTTTCCATATTCACCAAAGCATAGTGGCGGATCTAGAAGAAAAATTCAAGGGTATCTTTTTTTTTTTTTTTTTTTGATTTAGGGGTATCCTAATATTTGTTAAGGGGTATACATTACATAAAATGGAGAAGAAAAAGAAGTTTTTGCACTTCGCCAACAAAGTTAAAGGATAGCCCAGCCCCATGCTACCCCTAATTATATGCTAGCTCCGCCCCTGCAAGTGCAAACATTTAAATAGTTCAAACTAGTATGGGTCTTGACTGCATGGGTTCTCATTCTAGTCTGGTTTTGATTGGATCTAATATGGGCTTTTTCGGATCCTGGAGTAATCTTGGATATGGATCATGTTTGGGCTTGGAAGTGTGAGTACATGTTTGGCTTTTATTTTATCTTGTGTTTCACCTTTGTATGAACCATGGGCCTTTTAGGGGCTATTTGGCAAGTTCTGAATGGTTAAGTGCTGAACCAGTAAGAGGTCTGAATCATTAACTGTTGAACCAGTGAGAGATCTGAACCATTAAAAGGCAGTATAATGCTTAACTGTTCAGAGGCAAATGTCTGACCAATTCAAATTAGAGGTCTTAACCATTCAAACTCTGTATAATGCTTAACCATTCAGAGGCAAATGTCTAAACCATTCAGACATTTGCTCGCGAAACAAACAATCTGCATCATTAAGTACTGAACCAGTAAGAGGTCTGAACAATTAAGAACCTCATTAAGAGGTAAACAAACAGCCCCCTTATTTTATTACATTTTGTGTTCTCTCACCTCCATGGTACAAAGCCCAGGAGCAGGGTGTGCCCTTTGTATGTACTTTTAATTTTAATTTCATTTTGATAAAATTTGTCTCGGCTACGCCCTTTTCCAAAAAAAAAAATCGAAAGAAAACTCCAATTGTTTCCGGTGAGAAAGCATCAGAAAATCGAAAGAAAGCTCTAAGGATTGTGTAAGAATCGACGCTTAACACAATTAAGAAGTATTTACTTTTATTCATATGTATATTAATTATTTACATACAAGAAAAAACAAATCCCATAGTTTTATAACATTACATACAGGTTATACTTGATAAAACGCAAAATGTAGTTTTGTGTTCTTCTTTACATCTTGCAATTTCATGGTCAAAGTCACACATTTCCTCAAAGTCGATTATAAAATTTACTTTTAAATGTTTTACCCAAAAATGAATTAAAAAAACAGAATAAAGAAACCATAAGCAACATAAAAGTACTCATCACACGTGTTGGTCTACCTAAAACTCTATCCAAAAATAAATAATTTTTCTATTAAGTAGTTAGTATGTTAAACATGATTATAAAAAAACAACAATTATTTCTACTTTATAATTTAACTACTTCTAAAATTGATTTTGTCCGTTTGACATTGACCCGTGTCAAATGAAAAGTGTCACCTATGGGTAAAGTTCGTTTTCTCAAATCTCAAATGGGTGGCACTTTAAGTTTATACATTTAGCCATTTAGGTAGAGTTTATTTTATAATTCTTTGTTTATGAATAATGATATAGAGTCATCTATGTTGTTGCCCTGGTTTTGAATTTATTTGTCATGACGGAGTAGAATGGTACTTTGCATTTTATTTATTTTTGAGATTAATGATGCTTTATAAACCTAATTTATGATTATGTGTCCAAGTCCATCCCAAATTACACATTAAATTGTTTTGTGAGTAGAGTCTATATTTTTGGCATCCGGCCTAGGGGTGGGCGAGCCGCACGCCCAGTGGAGGCCCGAAAGTTTTGGGGGCCTAAATTATATATATATATATATATATATATATATATATATATATATATATATATATATATATATATATATATATAGGTAGAGGATCCTGTAAAAAAGGCCTAAAGTGTGAGAAAGGTAAGAAAAAATCTCAGCCATTAGATCTTTTGATCTAATGGTTGAGATCAATAGGGACCAAATTGTAAAATATTTTCATTAATTTGGACTGATTTGAAATATCTAGGGGCAATATAGTCTTTTAAACTCACTAGAAATTAGGTAATGCACATGTAACTTCCCCCCGTCTTTTTTAAACGTCAATAACTTTTTATACGTAACTTTTTTTTAAAAAAAAAATTACACCATAATAACAAGCGTTTTTTTATCTTTAATATGAGTACCATATTGCTATACTTCTCACTAGAAATTAGGTAATGCACATGTAACTTCCCCCCGTCTTTTTTAAACGTCAATAACTTTTTATACGTAACATTTTTAAAAAAAAAATTACACCATAATAACGAGCGTTTTTTTATCTTTAATATGAGTACCATATTGCTATACTTATATAGAGAAAAAAATATGTTTCGATCAGATGTTTAGTCAATGAATGGTGTTATATACTTGCTGAATGGTGTTATATACTTGCTGAATGGTTTATATACTTACTGAATGGTGTTATATACTTGCTGAATGGTGTTATATACTTACTGAATGGTGTTATATACTTGCTGAATGCTGAATGGTGTTATATACTTGCTGAATGGTGTTATATACTTACTGAATGGTGTTATATACTTGCTGAATGCTGAATGGTGTTATATACTTACTGAATGGTGTTATATACTTGCTGAATGGTGTTATATACTTCCTATAATTAAGGTGGCGGTTATGAGAAGTTTTTAATTAATTGAATTAATGATAAAATTACTTGTTTACCCTTTTCAATTAATTTAGATCTAATGGCTGAGATTCTTTCTTACATTTCTCACACTTTTGGTCTTTTTTACAATAACCTTATATATATATATATATATATATATATATATATAGGGTAAGGATATATAGAAAACCACTTTTAGCTAGAAAACCCGGGAAACTCTAAGCTCCCGACATTTTTTTTTTTGAAAAAAATAACATATGTAATATACATGTTTTTAAGACTTTTGGGCAAAAAAAAAACAAAAAAGCGCCGAAGGGATTTTTTTTTTTTAAATAAACAAATTTCAGCATTTTTTGTGTAACACGTGTTACATAGCAAAGTTGCTGAAATTTGTTTATTTTTTTTAAAAAATCCCTTCGGCGCTTTTTTGTTTTTTTTGGCCCAAAAGTCTTAAAAACATGTATATTACATATGTTATTTTTTTCAAAAAAAAAATGTCGGGAGCTTAGAGTTTCCCGGGTTTTCTAGCTAAAAGTGGTTTTCTATTTATCTTTAGCCTATATATATATATATATATATATATATATATATATATATATATATATACATGTATGTGTGTGTGTGTGTTTTTAAAAATGTGTACCTCGAAATTTTTTGGTTCCTCTCGATAAAAATTTAATCTTACGACTTATTGAGCCCAAAATAATTTTATTTTTATTTATATCTAAAATTTTATAACATATTGGGTCCATTATTCTTATTTTGATTCATATTCATAACCCAAACATCTTTTAATGTAATTTATTGGACCATCTCTGTAAAAACTTAGTCTTACAACTTATTTGGCCCAAATAACATTTAAAATCTTCTAGTATGTTGGGCTCATTAGCCTTATTTTGATCTATATTCATTATTCAAACATTTATTTAATGTAATTAATAATAAAAAGTAACAAAGAAAAAAAACTAAAGGTCGGATATTGATGGTGATGGACTTTATATGGATTTGAAGTTAGTTGACACAGTAGAAACTAGTGATTTTAGCAACCCTTTATTTTTGCTATGTTTATTGCTATAACGTTAATGACCGTTAAAAAGATAGTTTATATAATTCGTTAGGCCAAATAGCCTTTTTTCGGCTTGGCCGAGATACTTAAATCTTAGGGACAACTCTGCTTCCCCAGCAGGGGTTGTTGATACACGATTGAATATTAACTCAAATTATATAACTTGTAGATTTTAGTTCATTGCTAACCATTTTTCTTGAATAATTTTAGCAAACACAATAAAACAACATGGATATATGCAATAATTTCAGGCTTTATTTATGTGCGTACATCAGTAACCTTATCATTCATGAGTCTACATTGTTCTACTTAATACTCTCATTTTGGTTCTTTCTTTGGTTTTTTTATGATTTGTTTGTTTAGTGAGTCTACACTGTTCTACTTAATTACTTTGTATGTATACAAGTTTTTTTATGATTTGTTTGTTTCGCGCCTATGTGTGTGTAACGGGATATTTCGCCTGCATCATATGGAATGTTGTACTTTAGAAACAAGCCACGAGAAACAAGGTTACCATTCTTAGTAAACATGTCACGGTTACTATTTCTAGTAAATGGGCTAGCACGAGCCATTTTAATAAACGAGTCAAACTTATCATTTTTAGTAAACGGGTCAAACTCATCATTCTTTTTATAAACATCCCCCCTTCTTAAAAGTTCAAGGCCCTTAAATGGCTTGAGCCAACCCTGGTCAGGTATAATGCATGTGAAGCTAAATTTATATTCTCTAAAGAGACAACAGAAGGGTATAAAGTTGATATGCTTCTCTGAATCTTAAGCAAGAATGTTGTCATTGTTTTAACATGCATCTGATAAGCTTCTTTGAATCTTAAACATGATTTTGTCATTTTATTTAGAGTAAATTGCTAAAATAGTCCCTAACGTTTGTTCACATTTGCTAGATCCATCCAAAAAAAGATTTTTTCTCATATGAACCACTGAGGTTTCAAAAAAGTTGCTAAATCCATCCAAACTTCAGGGACGATTTTAGCAATTTAATAAAACAAACTTTTTTTGGATGGATTTAGCAAATGTGAATAAACGTCAGGGACGATTTTAGCAATTTACTCTATTTTTTTATTTTCATATTTTTATTATATCTCTTAATTAACATAAAATCTATTTATTTTTTTATTTTCATCTTTTTATTAAATTTCTTATTTAACATAAAATCTACTATGTTTTTTTTTTTTTGAACGGCGAATTTCTACAACAGGCGATAGATTCGCACCTGCTTTTGCAGGCCCTCCACCCCACTCTGGCCAAGACTATGTTGTCTTAACCGGGCTCACGCTTGGCATCAGAAGAGTTTGGTTTGGCGCTCCCCGACAAAATTTCCAGCCTACTGCCATATGCGAGTAGTTGCACCATCCACAAGAGCCGAAAACTCTCTGGAGTAAATGCACTGTAATAGAAAACTCTGGTGTACTCCGCGGGTTTCGAACCTGTGACCAGGCCTTCTCCCAGTATTTTTTTGTTCATTTATAAAATAAAATACACGTTCTTGCTAAACAGGTAACAAATTAAACCGTTGAAAAGATTTTGTCGTATAATTAACTTTATTAAAGGATTAGTAATGAGTAAAATGTTTACATTTTGGTTAGATGGTTAGATGATTATAAATATAAAACCGTATTCATAATTGTAAAATATAAATGATTAATCTTTATTATGAAGTGGGTGAAGGCCTGGTCATAGGTTCGAAACCCGCAGAGCACACCCGAGTTTTCTATTACAGTGCATTTACCCCAGAGAGTTTTCGGCTCTTGTGGAGGGTGCAACTACTCGCATATAGCAGTAGGCTGGAAATTTTGTCGGGGAGCGCCAAGCCAAACTCTGATGCCAAACGTGAGCCCGGTTAAGACAACATAGTCTTGGCCAGAGTGGGGTGGAGGGCCTGCAAAAGCAGGTGCGAATCTATCGCCTGTTGTAGAAATTCGCCGTTCAAAAAAAAAAAAACTAGTAGATTTTATGTTAAATAAGAAATTTAATAAAAAGATGAAAATAAAAAAATAAATAGATTTTATGTTAATTAAAAGATATAATAAAAAGATGAAAATAAAAAAAAATAGAGTAAATTGCTAAAATCGTCCCTGGCGTTTGTTCACATTTGCTAAATCCATCCAAAAAAGTTTGTTTTATTAAATTGCTAAAATCGTCCCTGAAGTTTGGATGAATTTAGCAACTTTTTTGAAACCTCAGTGGTTCATATGAGAAAAAATCTTTTTTTGGATGGATCTAGCAAATGTGAACAAACGTTAGGGACTATTTTAGCAATTTACTCTTTTATTTAACAACTCTTATAATGAACAATGATATATCTTTATGCATGAAATCTCTAAATCTTTTGATTCGAAATTATGAATTAGAATATATCATTATATGTTTATTGCTATTTCTTTATCGTTTTTTGTTTTCCTTAAAAATTTCCGGTTTATATACATACAATGAAGCAAAAATGTCAAATTGCGCGTTAACATGTACATGTAGTTTGAATGTTGTAAGTTTCAGAAACCTTACGGGTGCACTACTAATTAACATGGGTTAAGCCTATATGCGCGCGCCATGATGAATATAAGTGGAAAACATTCAAAATTAGCTGCTAGATAAGTTATAAAAGCCATAATGTATATACTCATAAAGATGTCAAACTTGTGCAAGTGGTTAAAATTGAAATACATAAGAAAGTAAAAGACAACGGAACAACCCCAAAGTGTGGACATTTTAAAAGTAAATCTACATCTTTCAGTTTTTTTCCAAACACTACTAACTTCTATAAACACCATAGTTTAAAAAAAAAACTTAAAAAAAAACTATACTACAAAATTGGAAATTTAAATCGAGTATAGTATTGCTATATATTTCTTTACCAAGACCGGATCGATTGACATTATCTTTGATCCTCACATCACTTGAATTAGTTAGGGGTTTGGCGACACAAGGGTCTCAATGTATATCGCTCCTAGATTTTCATGCGGCTAGTTCCCACGACCAACGTAATAAAAGTCTGTTAACAAATCTTCCATATCTACATTCTTAAAAGAATCATTGTCCTCCCAAATTGTAAGCAAATTCCCATTCTTCTTGATGTGTATCTCCCTCCAAATCAACCACTCACTAAACAAATGCTAGTGCGAGAATGCCGCCACTTTTATCCACCCATCACCATCCATCCTCCACAAATCACACTTCAAACCATCATCATCCACCACCCCCAAGTGAATGCAGCCATTGAGAACTACTAAACTCGCACCGTAACCTTCACTGCATGGACATTGTATTTCCTTAAACTTTTCAGACTCTACATCAAAACTTGATGATGCACCCTTGTAGACTCATATTTATCAATCTGAAATAAACTTTTCCCTCACAGAAAGTAGCCATAAACCACCTGAAGTTTGATATATAGTGGCTAATTTCTAAAGACGGGTGATTAATCTGTTGGATAACCGGTTCATATTCAGCGGAAGTTTTGATTAATTTCCCAGACTTGATTTCCATTGTGTAAATGTGCAGAAAGTGAAAACGGAACAAAGGGTGCAGTAAAACGAATAATATGTGGACAATTTCGGTTATGATGAAACTGTCTTGATACCGGAAAAGATTGCCGGATATCCTCTATATATATTCGCCAATTTGGCGGTTCAGATTTGGCGGGAGAAACCGCTATGGCAGTTTGAACTTCACACCCGCTTATCACCACCTTATCGGTCACTTTACATATCATGTTTATAAGTTATAAATATAAGTACATAAACTATAACATAATTAAAGTTTAACTGTGTTAGGATCTGAGTTTGGTTTTGATTGTGTTTTACGTTTGAATTAAGATGAACAATGAATGAGTAGTGCAGCGGAATATAATGGAAGCAAACTTTTCACAATCAAACGGGAGAATTGGTTTTAACATACAAGTTTAACATTGAACCGAATGCTTGAATTTATTACAAGATTCAATTACAATTGCAAGTATGTAACAAACTCCCCCTCAGCCTGAGCTCACAGTGATTTGTTCGTGCAGGAGAAAGATGGTGAAGAGCTAATAGAACAGTACAGAGCACTGTTCTATTTATAGGCACGAGCAAACCACTGAAGCATCTAAGCTGACGTCACCATGAAAGTGACATCTAACCTCCTAACAAACTCTAACAACTGATCTATACAACCTCTGCTATGCTAACTACTGTTGTACATTACATATCATAATATAAACTAAACTACTGCTGCATCCTTCCACTGATGTGAACCCAGCAGTACTTGTCATGATCAACAGAGCTTGACCCATAGCAGTAGATTGAATCAGCAGAGCTTTAGTCTTCCATCAGTCTTTGACTTGGACAGCAGTTGTAGGTCAGCAGTTAGTAAAGATCAGTAGTTTGGAGGTCAGCAGATGTTGAAACCACTTTCAAGGGGAGAGATTTGAATATAAACTTTTGCTTATTCTGGATTCACTGCTCTGATCCAGTTTTGGCTTTGATTATCTGTCCCTCTGATAGGGTTCAATCCCAACAATCTCCCCCTGGAACAGATAATGCCAAAACTCTTCATTATTGGTAGATCTTTATTGCCTCATCAACAGTTCCCTTATTTTCCCTTTGAGTTGTAACTCAAAGGCTAAGGCATCTGTGTCATCATCATCCCTGCACAGTGGAAGATCAAGGAGATCCTGCAAATCTTCAAGACTTAGGCCAAGTGCTTGTTCCCTTGTTATTTTCTTCACTTCTCCACTAGACTTGAACACTGTCAGTACATGGGTCTGTTTGTCAGTTTTCCATTTTAGTACTTTTGAGTATGGTGGGTTTCTTGGGAGATTTTTATTAGATGAGGTGTTTGGTGATGCAGGCCTTGTGATGACTGTTTGAGCAGTGCTTGCAGATTGATTCAGGCCAAGAGTTTCAGCTATCATCTTTTTAATACCTTCTTTTACAAGCTCATCTCCTGCCATTAATTCTGCCATTGTTTCAGTATCCAACTATTGTTGTCTTCTTTTATAGATGGCAGCACCATCTGGAGCAGTGGCTCTCCTGATTTGCAGCTTTGGTGGTCTTGTTGAAACCTCTGCTTCAGGGTAGTCAGGTTTTTGTGGAACTGTAGGATCTTTCTTCCTTAATTCCTCCAACCTTTTGTAGGTGGCCCTGACTCTATCCTCTCTCCATCTCATCACTTGATTTTTGGACCCATAATCAGCAGCAACTAATTCCTCTTTCATTCTCTTCAGCTCTAGTGTTTTGTCAGGCATATTCTTTTTGTATTTTGACCAATCTGGAGGAGTGTGCTTGACCTTATTCTTGATCATTTCTTGAATCCTGCCTGCTTCACTTTCAAGCTTAGGAATGGTCCAGTCTTTATACATGTATTTCTCTCCTTTGTATTTCTTGTAAGCCATGATGTTATCAACATAATCTTTTCTCAGGGACTCATCTGCCTTTTCTGAGATTTGCTAACACACATTCTTTACAAATTGCTCCAAAGATCTGACTTGTGTGAGCAAGTATTGGTAGTTCTGCTTAATTTCTCTATCAGATTTCCCTTGTGTATTTCTTTTTGAGATACCCTCTGCTTGTTTAGCTTTGACTTTCAAATACTCTTCAATGTTATTTGGCCTGGGATATCCTTCAAGAGACGGTAAGCTTCTTTTTGCAGGGTCATCCTCATAATAGAAGGACTTGATTTCTTCTCTGACTGCTATAAGTTCAAGAGGAAATTGAACACCTGCAGGAGCTAATGGTTTTTGAATTTGAGCTGATGAGAGAGGAACATGGTTTGGTATGGTAACAAGTGAAAGAGATTGTGAGGATGTTGGTGGTGGTGATGGAGAATCATCATCAGGTATGAAAATCCTTCTCCTTTTTATTGTAGGAGAGGCTGATGATGTCTTGGGTGGATCAGTGGTGGTGATTTGAGTGGTAGAAGGTGGCTGACTAACAGCTGTTGAAACAACTGGTGTTTCAACCACTGTTGTCATTACAACAGATGTTGTAACATCTGATGTCTTCTGCTTTTTGGCAGGAGGTGATGATGGAGTGGCTGTTTTTAGAGGTGAAGTGATTTTTGGTGGTGATGGTGATAAGGCAGTGGTAGTGGTGTGTGTTGAAGTGGTGTGTATTGAAGTGATGGCAGGTGTTTGGCTGACAGTAGTTGAAACCACTGAATATCAGTAGTAGTTGACACAGCAGGTGTTACAACAACTGTTTGGGTGGAAGTTTGATGTTGGGGGCTTTTGGACGGTGGTTTTGGAGTATGCTTTGTGAGTCTGGATGGTATGGATTTGGGTTCCCTCACTTTTCTAGTGGGATTTCTTTTTGGCACAGGATTTTTAACATCCTCTGGCTCAGAACAACCCTGCGCATTCAGCTCCATGTAAGCTCTTTTCTCCTCATTCCACCTTGACATATCCTTTGCCGCTCTATCCCTTTTTACACTTGCTACAACTTCATCAAGTGCATTTTGGGTAACATCAACGTTTTTGCTGCCATCTGGCAAGGGAATCTTTCTAGTCATGGCATCCTTTTCTGGTTCAATGTAAAGACCATCATCTATTCCCTTCTTCTTCCATTCCTGAATTTTCTCCCCCTTTTTGGCATTATCTGGGGGTAATTGATCAATGAAGAGAACAGTTGGAAGAGCAGTGCCAGTGGTGTTCAATATGTCGGCCTTGATAGCCTTAATGTCTGCTTGTGTGTTCTTGAACTTAGACTCCATTGTGTTTCTCAGCTCTTGTACATGTATTGCATGTTGCTGATCAGCCATTTGTTTTTGTTGTTGGAGAAAAAGTTGAAATAGGTTCCATATCTCATCTGCAGCAGGTGCTTGTGGTGGAGCAGGTGCTTGAGGTGGAACAACAGTGGATTGCACCTTTTGTACTGACAACAACTGTTGTAGCATTTCTTTGATTTCTGCAACAGAGTTATCCAGTTTTTCAACGCGTTCCGTCAATTACAGGTACTTTAAACCATCACCCAATTTAATGGGATCATCTGATTTCCCACTAGCAGTGGTTGTAACAGTGGTTGATGCAGGGAATGTACTCCAGACAGTAACCACTGATGCCCCTTTTTCTTGGTACTGGGGTCTTCTTCCTTCAACACTTAATAGCCTTTTGATTGTACCAGAGGGTAAAACAAACTCACTGGTGGATATCAGAGGTGGTATGGAAGGAATTTCCTCCAAGGAAGTCTTATTGATGTAACCACTGTCCAAATGTAAACCAGTGGGTTCAACACTTGTAGTGGCTGCTTCACTTGGACTACCACCAAGAGTTACTTGTAACTCAAGGGGTGTAACCTCCTCAGGTCTTGTTGGTGGGTTAGCTATGATTGATACATCAGGCCCAGTCATTTGTTGAAGTATATTCTCATTGATAGGTGATTGAGAAGGACTGGTTTGTGCCTGGTTCAGATCAATAGCATCCAACAATAATTTAGTTAGTGGGGGAATTGTGGATGTGAGGTTGGGTGTGGAAAGAGAATTGGCCCCGGGCATTGGGTTGTGGATGATGGAAGCAAGTGATTCCAGAGCATCATATTGTGGTGTCCCTATTTGTACAACCTGTTCTTTTTTAGAAGAAACAGGAGGAGTTTCAGCCATGGGTTGAGATATTTGTACCAACTGCTGTGAGGAAGTAGCAGTAGTGGTTTCTTGTGACTTTTGTGTTGTCACTGGTAGTTGCTCTGGTATCTCATCCTCCAGAGTTGCCTTTTTGATAGGTTTGGGGGGTTTTGAGTTTTCCTTTGTTTTGGCTTTTTGTGGATTGTAGGTGTGGGTTTCAAAACAGTTGTTTTGCTGCTTTGATCACCTTGAGCAGTGGGCTCAGCAGCAGATACCTGAGGAGCAGTGGTAGCTGCTAAATTCTGCTCAGGCACCTCTGCTTGTGTTTTGCAAGGCGTTGACATTCTTGTGAAAGTTTCAGTAGTTAAGTTGTGTATTTGAAAAGATTCACCTTGTTTTATTGCAGAAGCATCATTCTTACCAAGTTTCTTTTCAAAATAGTAACTTAGAAATCTTGGAAACAGTAAGAATGCCTTTGTTTCAACATTTTTAACCAGATCATTAAAGATTTCCTGAGAATAATTAAAATTTTCTTCTTGAAGAATAGCATATCCCAGGTTTTGAATCTTTAATGGTATTTCATTAAAAGCAGTGGTTTTGTTTGAAACACACATTAAGAGGGTATGAAATAAAAACCTTGTTGCAGGAGGGAAGAAACCTTTTTGTAAGGTATCCCTCTTCATCATTGTATCTGCATACCCTCTTTCAAGAAAGTCAATTTTTAACTCGTTTTTAGGAAAGGAAGTTTTACCTTGCTGATCATCGAGTTGAAAGACTTCCGAGATGGATTGTGGTGTAATTTTGACAGCTTTACCCTTTAGAGAAGAGTTAATGGCTATGACAGTCTCACCTTGTTTGTCAAGGGTTACATTTTTCCAGAACTCTCTTTGGGTCGCCAAGTAAATTGGTGCATCTGCTATTAACAAAGTTTTATACTTTGATGTAGACATGATATCAATGATGGAGTCGAAAGCATCAGTGGTGCCGGGTTTTGTGAGAAGACCCAGAAGGTTGTGAGAAGTTTTGTGTGGGATTTCGATGGGTTTAGCCTTTCGAGAGGCCTCTTTGGAAGATGATTTTGAAGTGGATTTTGCGAGAGGACTTCGATTTAGTCATTTTGGAGAAGACGATCGAAGAAAGTTGTGAAGGAATTTGTGGAAATGAGATGAAAACTGCTTTGAGAAAGGAATTTTTATGAATTCAATTCGACAGTAAAACCCTGTTTTGGGGTTTTGAAAGGGGTTTTATGGAGAAAAGGTGAATGCTGACGTGGCAGCGGTTACAAAAGGTCTGACCACTATGTACTGTCCACGTGCCAACCCCTGATAAAATGAAGGACAGTACTTTTATGAAAACTACTGATGAAAGGCAGTGGTTACAACGGTAACAAATGGAAGCAGTGGATGATTTTTACTATCAGCAGATAGCACATCAGTGGATTAAACACTGATTTTGAATATCAATGCTTATCAGGAGAATGAGAGAACAGGGGTTGACTTTCAGCAGTGGACAGACTTTGAAGGAGAGCAGACTTTTGAACAAGCAGTGGTTATGGCAGACTTTTAAGGATTTTAATGAACACTTCATTTTTAGCTATTTTTAAGGATAGATTTTTGATTTTCTGAAAACATTTTAATGCTTTTATTCATAGAAAAACAAGATTTTGCCTGTTATTCCATGTTCAGCATTCCAATCCTAGAGATTAAGCTTTCAAAGGTGGTTGTGTCTAATGCTTTAGTTAGCACATCTGCCAGCTGATCCTTAGTTGGAACATGATGCAGAGAAATCAAACCTTTTTCATAGCAATCCCTCACAAAGTGATGTCTGATGTCAATGTGTTTGGTGGTTGAGTGGGAACCTGGATTTTTGATGATATTTTCTACTGCCTGGCTATCCAACATGAGTGGTGTCTTTAAGGCAGTGATACCAAAATCCAGTAACTGATTTTGAAGCCAGAGCAGTTGGGCTGTACAGCTTGCAGCAGCTATATATTCTGCCTCAGCAGTGGATGTGGAAACAGCTGCTTGCTTTTTGCTTTGCCAAGACACTAAGCAATTGCCTAGGAATTGGCACCCTCCTGAATTGGACTTTCTTGTCTTGTCACATCCAGCAAAATCACTATCTGAGAAACCTGAAAGCTCAATTTTACCATCAGCTGGATACCAGATACCAAGTGTGGGAGCACCTTTTAGGTATCTGAATATCCTTTTTACAGCAATAAGGTTTGAGTTTCTAGGGGCTGATTGGGATCTGGCACAAACACATGTTGCAAACATGATATCTGGCCTGGATGCAGTTAGGTACAATAAAGACCCAATCATGCTTCTATACAAAGTTTGATCAACCAATTCATCATTCTCATCAGGTATGACTATTTTATTAGTTGCAATGGGTGTACTGCATGGCTTACACTCATCCATATCAAATTTCTTTAAAAGTTCTTTGGCATATTTGCCTTGATGGATGAAAGTGCCATTTTGCAGTTGCCTTACTTGGAGACCAAGAAAGCACTGGAGTTCACCCATTGCACTCATTTCAAACTCAGCTGTCATGAGTTGCCTAAACTCTTCACACATTTTATTACATGTGCTTCCAAAAATGATGTCATCCACATAAATTTGGACAATCATCAAATCATTTCCTCTCTATTTTAAAAATAGTGTTTTATCTATTCTACATCTTGTGAACCCAATGGATAGTAGGAAGGTGAAAAGAGTTTCATACCAGGCCCTTGGTGCTTATTTCAAGCCATACAAAGCTTTATTTAGCTTGTAGACATGATTTGGATTAAATGGATCCTCAAAACCTGGAGGTTGACAAACATAAACCTCCTCTTGAATCTTACCATAGAGGAATGCACATTTGATATCCATTTGGTACACCTTGATGTGGTGGTTGACAGCAAAGGCCAGAAATAGTCTGATTGCTTCAAGTCTTGCTACAGGGGCAAATGTTTCATCATAGTCAATGCCCTCTTCTTGTCTGAAACCTTGAACCACAAGCCTGGCTTTATTCTTGACAACAATGCCCCTTTCATCAGTTTTGTTTTTGAAGACCCACTTTGTGCCAATAGGACTTACACCCTCTGGCAGTGGTACAAGCTCCCATACTTGTTGTCTTTTGAACTGTTGGAGCTTCTCTTACATGGCTTCTACCCAGCTATTGTCTTTCAGTGCCTCTTGGTACTTGACTGGCTGATGGAGAGATAGAAAACCAGCAAAAAGATAAATGTTTTGGGATTGACTTCTTGTGAGCACCCCTTCATTGATGTTGCCAATGATTTGGTCTGGTGGATGAGATTTCAAGAAGATAAGATCTCCTTGGTATGGAACAATGGAATTAAGTGGTGATGGCTGTAGATGTGAATCATCTGAGCAAACCACTGCTGGTGACTTTGATGATCCAGTAGTGGCTTCAAAAGGTGGTGGAATACGTGGTAAAGGAGTGGACACATGCTGACTTTGATCCACTGTTTGAGGACTTTTATCAACAGTGTTTAATGATGTGGAAGCAGGGGTTAAGGGGCTACTTTGGTCAACAACTGTTGAGGTAGCAGTGGTTGAGCTTTGACAGCTGTTTTGAACATCTGTTGCTCTTCCCATTTTGACAGACTTTTGCTGAGGAATGATGATCTCATACCCATAGTCTGGAGATGAATCCTCTGATGGACCTGCATTGTTAGTCTTGACAACAGTATTTTCAAAAGTAAATTTATCAAGATCAAACAAATCAGCAGGATTTGCTGGGATTTTTATTGAGGAAAGTTCATTAAACTTTACATTCAAAGTCTCTTCCACTGTTTTGGTCCTTGTGTTAAACACTTTGTAGGCCTTAGCAGTGGTAGAGTATCCCAGATGATAACCACAATCAATTTTGGCTGCAAACTTAGAAATGGAATCTTTTAAGTTTAAAATGAAGCATGGGCAACCAAAAACTTTCAAATATGAAATCAATGGCTTTATTTTATACAGCAGTTCATAGGCAGTCTTTTGATGCCTGGGGTTGATTAAAACTCTGTTTTGGACATAGCAAGCAGTGTTTACTGCCTCTGCCCAAAAAGTTAATGGCAAACCTGAATCAGCAAGCATGGTTCTGGCAGCCTCAATCAAAGTTCTATTCTTTCTTTCAACAACCCCATTTTGTTCTGGTGTTCTTGGAATGCTGTATTGCCTCACAATTTTTTTTGACACACAGAAATCATCCAACTCCTTGTTCCTGAACTCTGTGCCATTGTCACTTCTGAAGATTTTTACTGGAAGGTCAAACTGCTTTTCAACCTGTTTTACAAAGTCTTGCAGAATGCCTACAGTCTCATCTTTTGAGTGTAAAAAGTAAGTCCATGTAAACCTAGAAAAGTCATCAACAATAACCAAACAATACCTCTTTTGCTTAAGACTCATGACTTTAACTGGGCCAAACAAATCCATATGAAGCATTTGCAAACATTTGGTTGTTTTGGACTCATCAATGGATTTGTAGGAGCTTTTATGTTGTTTTCCTTTTAGGCAGGAAACACAATGCTCAGGACAGGTGAACAGTTTTTGAGGTAAACCTCTTACTAACCCCTGTTTTGAAATGGCAGTGATTGTCTTGAGATTTGTGTGCCCCAATCTTCTGTGCCATAGCTATGTCTCTTTGTTTGATGCAGCTGAGAACAGACAGGCATCAGTTCTGGGGCTCTCTTTTGACATATCCACCACATAAACATTGCCACTTCTTTGAGCAACAAGTTTGGTTTTTCCAGTTTTTATTATTGCTTCAATCTTCTCAACCATTTCTGGTCCAACAATCCTACAACACTCCTTTGTGAAGAATGACCCATACCCCTTGTCACTCATTTGTGAAACACTCAGGAGGTTGAATTTTAGATTGTCTATCAGATTGACATTTTCAAATTTTACATTACCAGACTGTACTGTACCAGACCCCAGAACTTTCCCTTTACTATTATTACCAAAGGATATATCACCCCCTCCATGGATTTTGAAATCTTTGAGAAGGGCTTTACATCCTGTCATGTGCCTGGAGCCTCCACAATCTACATACCAAAGACTATCTAAGCATGCAGAAGCTCCCTGCACATGAAGTAAAAGGATTAGTTCATTAGGGTCTCCAAAGCCAATAAGGCTTTGGATGGGGTCTCAACAGTGTCGGGGATGAGTTCAGATGCATGGGCAGTGGTTAGGTCAGGGGTTTGGACAGTTTTAGGACTGTTTCTCTCTAACCACTGTTGTGGGTTTTGACCAATCACCTGCTGATAACCAAAAGGATGCCTGTTCACTTTTGGTTTAGAGGGCCTTTTGTAGGTCTCATAAACGTGTGGAATCCTTTGGTAAGATGATTGTCCCTTGCCTCTTCTGAAATGGTTGGCAGGGGGTGCATCAGTCACTTGAACATCTCTTTGGACATATGTTTGATTCAGTGTTTGGACTGGCACAAACAGTGGTTGATTCTTGGTGAATTTGACAAATGATGTTGATGGACTCAAGGATGTTTTAGCAGTGTACTCATTCTTTTTAACATCATTTGAGATACACACGTGCTTGAGTTTTGTGGTTTGTTTTACCACAGATGGTGCAGCTTTCAGCAGGGACAATGACACTTGTTTTGTTTAGATCATATGCTTTTAGATGAAAACAGTCTTTTTTAGATGAAAACAGTCTTTTTTAGATGATTTCTCTTTTCACAAAAATCACAAAACAGGTTTTTGATCTTTTCTCTTTTCTTCCTTTTCTCAGACTCCTTAGCAACAGAGTTTTGAACCACTGTTGGGATGTCTTTGATAGGAATGACCTTTGCTTTTGAAGCTGTGACACCATCAGTGGTTGTAAAGTCCATAGGCTTGAAATTTTCAAGAATGTCACACTCATCAGACCATGTGGGTTTAAATTGGTATTTCTCAATTTCCTCAAAAGTTGAGGACCCCACATATCTTTCCAAAGTGATTTTGTTACCAACTTTGTCGATTATTTTAACCTCTTGGCCATTCTTGTTGGTTGGTTTAATTTCAGATGAACCAGCTTGTTTTCTAGCAGTGTTTACAAGATCATCATATTTTCTATATCCTACACCAAACTTGACATTGCTTTCAAGATGTTTCTCAAGCATAACCTCATACCCTTTACAAGATTCCACCCATCTTTCACAAGTGATCTGGGTGGACTCCAACTCCTTTTTGCAAACTTGGTATTTTTCTACCATAGTTTGGAGTTGAGTCTTGGTTATGCTCTGCTCTTCTTTGAGACTGCTGATTTCTTTGTCGTTTTCAGCCAATTTTTTTCTAAGTTCTTTTAATAACTTTTCAAATTTGACTTCATCAGTTAAGACTTTATCCCTAAGGTTTTCATTTACCTCTTTGAGGTTAGCAAATGCAATAATGCATTTGTCTGAACACAGTTTTTCAAGAACTTGAGGAGTTACCTTAGCAGCAGCCATCATGGCATAATCACATTGATGATCACCTTCTTCATCAGCTCTATCTTCTTTCTCACCTGCTTTCTTCTCTTCCTTTTCTTCTTTGTCTTCTTCGGACCAGGGGTCAGACAGTGGTTCAATCAGGGTTTCTGAATTTTCTCCCAGCACTAGTTCACCAGCAACTGCAGTAACCACTGCTTCAGTCACTTCATCCACTGTGTCAGCACTTAGCTGTTCACCTTCAGTTTCTACCCCTTCTGGTATAGGCTCTAATGCCATCAAACAAAATTCATCGTTAGTAGGATCATTAAAAGCATTGAGTGCAAAATTTTCATCACTAAGCTCATCAGGCATACTGCTCCAGTCAACAAAGCCTTGAGTGAAAAAGCTTTGCTGATCTGGTTGTGTTACTGTTGGAGCAGCTGGTTGAGGTGCAACAAGTTGCACTTGTGCCTGAGGGACAGGGGTTTGAACATACTGAATTTGTGGAACAGTGGTTTGAACATAATGCACAGGCACAGGGGTTGCAGCATAGTGAGCAGTGTTAACATGGGCAGCAGGGGTATATTGAGTATAGTGCACAGTGCTTTGATGTTGTGGTCTAGGGTTTGAGCTGGGATGAGTGATTATTGAACCAGTGGTTTGACTCCTGCATTCCCTAGCAAAATGACCTAGCCTATTGCACTTATAGCACTTAATTTTTTACTTATCCAACCCCACTTTTAAATTCCCATGTAACCCTGGGAATTTTCTCCTTGTTCTTTTGTAGAATTTGCTTGTTCTTATACTAAGTAAAGCCAATTGATGCAAAATGTCCATCTCTTCTAAGTCAGTGGGATCAAAGTGTTGCAAATCATTGAGTTCAAAACACAAGTTATCTGACATCTGGTTTTCATAATTTGCAGTAAAAGCATAATTTGCAGAGTGAGAATCAGGGTTGTTGAAATTTCCACAAGCAGTTATATCAATAAAGTGATCATAACCCTGATCCTTACTACTGCTACCAGATTCTTCCTGACCAAAAAGAGTTGTGCTGCCAAATGAATAATCATCAGCAACTTTGCCAGACTCTTGCAACTTCTTTTTCTGGTTTAACTCCCTTTCATAGGTCAGGAGTCTACCATGAAGTTGGGTCAGGGTCAGATCTTTGGACTCAGCAGAGTTTTTAGTAACAAATGCAATGGTATCCCATTTTTCTGGTAGTGATCTAAGGAACCTACTATTTTGAGTTGAATTTGGAAATGTTACTTTAACAAGCCTTAGTTCACTAATGAGACAACTGAATCGCTCAAACTGCTGAGTCAATGATTCACCCTTGATGTGACAGAATGTTTCATACTGCTGATTCAGAATTTCCCTATTGTTTTCAATAACTTATTCCGTTCCCCCAAACTGTTCCTTCAGTGCATCCCATAGCTCTTTGGCACTGTTACAATGTAACAGTCCAGCATATATCTCATTGGGTAATGCAGATGCTATGATGCTAAATGCTTTGGCATCGAGTTCGAACTTTTGAAAATCAGTATCAGTATAGTTTTCAGATGGTTTAGGTACGAACTTCTTTGCATCCTCAGCACTTGGCGCCATAGGAACATGGGGACCAAAAACAACAGACCTCCAACATCCAGTGTTCTGTTGAGCAAGGATGTGACCCATCCTTCTCTGCCAGATATTGTATTCATTGCGTTTAAGCATGGGTGATCTTGTGATTGTGACGTCATCCTGGTTGTTTTACAAGCACTGATTAATCAACTTTGATGGTGATTAAACCTTGCTCTGTTTTTCAACAAAATGAACAAACTATCGATATCAACAATTATGAGCTGAATTATTTATGTCAAAATGATTGTTAAATCAAATTTGACTCTCCTTAGCCTTAGGACCAGTTTTCGTCTTTTGTTAATGCTCTTTGTAAATTTGGTACTGGATAATTTTTTAGAAGATCATGGCTATGATCTTGTTAAGTGTTTGTGTTACACTTTTTGTATATTGTGATGCACTGTTATGCTTGTGAATTATTTGTTTAAATTACAATATGTTGCATGTTCTTAATTGCTTTTGGATAGGTAAGGCGAATGAGAGATGGTATTGTGCTCATGTTTGAACATTTGTCTAAAAGGCGCAACAGCTTGCCTTGTTTTTAGACTGTTCATGAGGTATACATTGTTTGACCATATTGTTTTCGCGCGAACCAAAGAAATTACATGCAATTTGTAATAAACAGTGATATAAGTAAAAATGATGTTTGTATTGATAAGAGCGCAAGGCTTGTGATACAAGACATAATAAAGAAATACATTGCCTGTATGTTCTTTCCGCTTTTGAAGATTTGGTTCATATGTAACACCTGCGCAACTGTTGTGCGTTCCAGGTGCGGGGGACTAGGGTCCCATCGATCCTTTTTAGGGTATATGCCCCCTTGCCTAGGACCTCGTTAATGACGTATGGTCCTTCCCATCTTGGCGCTAATTTGCCCGGCTTTTCAGCGTTTGAAGCTTCATTGTCGCGCAAGACGAAATCGCCAGGGACAAAGGTGCAAACACGAACGCGCGCATTGTAATATTTTTCGAGCTTGGATTTGTACCTTGCTTCTGTTATGGCAGCGTTCTCGCGCCTCTCTTCTAGAAGATCCAAATCCATTCTTCGCTCTTGCTCGTTGTTCTGTTTTTCCATGGCTATCATGCGCGGTGACGGTAAACCTATTTCGGCTGGAATGACGGCCTCAGACCCATAGACTAGACTGAACGGATTTTCGCCGGTGCTAGTCTTTGGCATTGTTCGATGCGCCCAAAGGATGCTGGGAAGTTCGTCAACCCACCCTCTGCGCGCTGTCCCGAGTCGCGCTTTTATGCCGTCAACGATTTGTTTGTTTATACTTTCTACCTGTCCGTTTGCTTGAGGATGCGCAACGGACGCGAAGTTATGCTCGATCTTCATTTCTTTGAACCATTTTTGGAGATCTTCTAAAGCGAAATTTGTACCATTGTCGGAAATAATGCGCAATGGTAATCCAAATCTGCAAATGATATGTTCCCATATAAATTTGCGGATTACCATTGCTGTTGTTGAGGCCAAAGCTTTAGCTTCCACCCATTTTGTGAAGTAATCCACTGCGACGATGATGAACTTTACTGCACCTGGCGCGTCAGGAAATGGCCCAACAAGATCGATGTCCCACTGTTGGAATGGCCAGGCGGAAGTAACGGGAATTAGCGGATTTTTGGGTCGGAGTGTCTTTGGTGCGTGGCGTTGACATGCCTCGCATCTTCTTAATAGATCAACTGCGTCCATGTGCATTCCTGGCCAGTAGTACCCGGCGCTCATTATTTTTGCCACGACCATGCACGGTCCCGCGTGTATCCTGCATAATCCTTCGTGGATTTCTCTGACTAGGTATTGGGCGTCTGTTTTATCAACACAGTGTAGTAATGGGCCCATAAATGATTTTCGATAAAGGACGCCATCCGCCATTTCGTAATTTATTGCTTTGTGTTGTATTTTTCGAGCTTCTGCCTTTCCTTCCGGAAGTTTTCCGTGTTGAAGGTACAAGATAATTGGAGACATCCAGGATGGATCTCCCATTTCTATGACGCTTACTTGCTTCAGATGAATGGAAGGGTTGGATAATACCTCTATGCGTACCTCTTTTGCTAGGTGCTTAAAACTGGTAGCAGCTAACTTGCTTAGCGCGTCAGCGTGCTTGTTCTCACTTCTGTTTATGTGATTAACTTTGAATGTTTGAAATTGGCTGATTAACATCCGCGCTTGTTCAAGGTATAATGCCATAGCCTCTTTTGCATCGTAATTGCCATTAACTTGCTCGGCTACCAGTTTTGAATCAACGTTAGCTTCAAGATTTCTTGCCCCCATTTTTAGCGCTAAGCGAAGACCTGCTAAGAAGGCTTCATATTCAGCTTCGTTATTCGTGCTTTGAAATCTAAGCGTATAGCATATGTGAGCTCGTGGTTGTCTGGGCTGATTAATCGGAGACCTGCTCCAGCTCCGTCATCATTGGACGCTCCATCTGTGTGCAAGGTCCAGACTCTATCGTCGAAAACAGGTGTTGGGTTCTGGATTGCTTCACATTCTTGCACTTTATTGATAGGAACTTCAGTGGCGAAGTCTGCTAGAACTTGCCCTTTGATTGCGGGTCTTGGTCTGTAAAAAATGTTGTAACCTCCTAGCTCAATGGCCCATTTAGCTAATCTTCCCGCCACATCAGGTTTTGACAAGATTTGGCCTAAATGATAATTCGTGAGAACTGTGATGACATGGCCGGAGAAGTACCTGCGCAAGCGTCTGGACGCATGTATTAGTGCTAGAACCAATTTTTCTATCATTGAGTAACGAGTTTCGGGGCCAGTGAGCATTTTGCTGATATAGTAGATTGGAGTCTGGATGTTTTCCCGTTCTACCATTAATACTGCGCCTACCGCTACTTCCGCGGCTGACAGATACAAGATTAACGGTTCTTTTTCTTTTGGCGCGGTCAGTGTTGGCAGCTGAATTAAACATTCTTTCATTTGCTTGAATGCTGCTTCTGCTTCAGGCGTCCATTGAAAAGGAGTTTTCTTTCCGCAGTTTCGTAGCGTACTGATAAATGGATAAGATTTTGCCGCATGATTAGCCAAGAATCTGTTCAGGGCTGCTAATCGTCCGGCGAGCCTTTGCATTTCTTTAACTGTTGCAGGTGATGGCATTAGCTGGATGGCCTGCACCTTTTCTGGATTAACCTTAAAGCCGTCTCTTGTAACTATGAAACCCAAAAATTTTCCTTCTTCCATGCCGAAGGAGCATTTTGTTGGGTTAAGTTTCAAGTTCACGCTGCGTAAGGAGTCGAACGTGCGCTGGATATTGTTGAGCATTGTCTCTTCTTCATGGCTCATGATGACGAGGTCATCCATGTATACTTCGACAGTTTTGCCAATATCCCCGCTGAAGACCGTATCCATTAGTCGTTGATAAGTTGCGCCAGTGTTGCGCAAGCCAAACGGCATTTTCGTGTAACAGTAGATGCCTTTATCTGTGCGGAACGCGGTTTTGTATTCGTCTTCTTTTTTCATCTGGACCTGATGATAACCTTTATAACAGTCGAGAAAGCATTTCCATCTGAATGATGCTAGAGAGTCGACTTTTTTGTCTATCTCTGGAAGCGCGTAGCAATCTTTGGGGCATGCTTTGTTCAGGTCCTTGAAATCGACGCACATTCTCCACCCGCCGCTATGTTTTCGTACCATCACTGGGTTGGCAACCCATGTATGGTATTTTACTTCGCGCAAGATTCCTGCATTGAGTAACTCTGTGACTTGCTCGTCCATTGCTTTTGCTTTTTCTTCGCTGAAACTGCGCCTCCCTTGAGCAACGGGTTCTACTGATGGTTTGATGTTTAGACAATGCTGCGCGATGTCGCGTGGAACTCCAGTCATATCTGCTGGGCACCAGGCAAATATATCTTTGTTGTTAGACAACAATTCTTTCAGTTGTATGCGTGTTGCTGGTGAAATGGCTTGTCCTAGCAGAATGGTCTGCTCTGGATATTCGTTGTTTAGGACCCATTTCTCTGGTTCGTTTGGTGCCGAAGGTTTGACTACCTTTGCTGGTGGTTCGTCGTCTACGGACATGACTTCTTTGCTTGAATAGAGAATTACAACTCTGGTCTTTGTCGGAAATCCACAAGCAGCATGTGGAATGGAAGTGATCATGCTAAATTCCCTTTGTGACCTTCTCCCGAGCAAGACATCATGACGTGATGTTGCCGGCATGACCATGAAATTGACTGTAACTGTTCGTGAATGTTCGCCGTCTGATAAAGTCACCGGGAAAGCGATTTGCCCTAATGGGAATATAGCTTCATTACAGAATCCAGTGAGGGGAAAATCGACTGGTTCTAGACGTGCTTTATCCTCTGAATCGAGCTGTTTAAAGCACTGTTCGTATATGATGTCCATCGAGCTTCCTGGATCTATGAACATATAGTCGGTTCGGTAATGACCGAAAATACCAGTGATAATCACTGGTCGTTCTTCCTGAGGGCCCCCAGGAACAACAGGGAACACGACTTGCTGTTCTCTCCAATGTTGATCATAGTTTCGTTTATTTGGTCTTCGTGACGGACCTCCTTGAACCATGTGTATTTGTTTCTGATAACTGCTATATTGGCTGGATTGGATGTCTCCCCTACGTGGTGTTGGTAGATCCAATACTGTGGTATTAATTTCTTTTCCAGATCTGATGTTTGGGAAATCAGATCTGGCGATTTGAATAACAATTGTCTCTAAAGCAGCTTGGCATCTGTTAAACCAATGTTCTGGAGATTCTTCTAGTTGTAAATTGTTTCCGACGTTTGGTCGAGGACCAGGTTGCCGGTGAGATGACGAATTTTCTGCCATGTGAAAAAACAGAAAACGGAATGAACTGAATCGAAACGAGATAGAAACTAGAAAAACTGAGAAAACGGTGGGCGCCAATGAAGAAACACTAGATAATGTAGTTGTTTCTCTATACGTTGTTGCCTTCAAGAGGGAAGGCGGAAGAATGGGAACTATCAAGAAGAAACCTGAAGAGGAGCTCTGGTATCATCGTATCGTGAGAAATTTTGTTCTTCCGCGGGATGCGGACCTATCTGTTCAACCGGCAGCTGGTGCTGGTGAGTTTACATCTGTTTTCCCTTTCTTTTTGCTTTGAGTAATTTTTTGTCTTGCGCTTTCGTAAGTGAATTGTTGAATTTGGGCGTGGGCCCTGAGAAGAAAAAACGCGCAACTACGTCCACTTCCGCGCCGAAGAGAAGTGAAACTGTTAAGACTCAACCTTTGAAAGCGAAAAATGTTGGAGAGAAGAAAGGTACGCGCCGTACTTCTGTCTCCAGGTGTGATTATGTGGTGGTTTCTGACTCTTTGGAGGGTCTTATTCCTGTAGTAACTATGCGGGAACCAAAGCCTGAACCAAAGGATTCTGCTGATATTCCTCCTTCTAACCCAAATGAGCCTATCGATCTGGATTCCAGTCCCGAACATTTGGTTCATAGGAAGGTTGGTAAAAGAAAGCAAGGTGATGCTGATGCGGAGGGTCAACCTCCCAAGAAAGTGCAGAGGAAGAAAATTACCAGAAAAGGAAACCTTTATGCTTTTGTTTCAGAATCTGTTCCTGGTAAGTGCTGTTTTTCTTTGTTTTCTTTAAACGGATAGGATTCTTACAGGCTTTTATTTGTCCAGAAGTTCCTGTTTCCCCTGTTCCTGTAGAAGTATCATCTGTGGTTGATAAGGAACTTCCCCCTACCCCGCCGCGCGCTGCCGTTGCAGACCCGTTAGAGTCTTCAGAGATGGCTGGGGAAGGTGTCGAGAAAGCTGTTGAGGCTGAGGAGCCTGTTGTTGTTAATACAGAGACTGAACAGATTGTTGAACCGGGTGTGGTAAATGATGCTGATAATCCACCGACACCGGAAAAAGAAACTGCTGAAAAAATTCAGTCTTCTCCCCCTAGACCTTCTGAAACTATACCTGAGCATACTGAGAAGGTCATAACTGAGGAGGCAGGTTCATCTGCTGGTGTTGACAAGCAATCTCCAATTCGTCCAGAAGAAACTCTGGGAGAATATTATTACCGGACTTATATGGAGAAAGATGCTTCTGATCCTCATGTCCCTGTTTGGAATGTGAAAAAGGGTGATACCTTCTCGGATTGGCGTATATGCCAAGATTGGTTGCAGGGGATACTTCCGCCTGGCAAGATTAAATTTCAGGAAAATCAGCCTTATGAACAGACCTATCAGTCTTATCTTGCAGAAACTGCTTCTCATGTTTCAACTACTCACCGTATAGTGCGTGAGTGGTATAGCATGCATAAAGAGCGGGCACCTTTTGTAGCATCACAAAGGAAGTTTGCTAAAGATGAAAAACATGTGGCTCAGTTGAAGGCTAAATTAGAGGCTGAGCAAGCTAAGTTTGAAGCTGAGCGCAAGACTGAGGAATGGTCTGTTGCTGGTTGGAAAAGAAAAGCTGAGGCTGAAGCTGCGCTTCTATCTGAGGAACGTAAAAATTGGAGGAGAATTTGTGAGAAGGATAATGCTGAGAAGGCAAATCTCCGCAATATCATAAATAACCTCAAGGCTGAGGTTGAAAATCTGAAGAATCAAGATGTGGAGGTAGAAAGATTGAAGAAAGAAAAAGCTGACATGGAAGCTATGTTGGAGGAAGCGCGTTCTCGTAGGGAACGAAGCGAGCAACGGGAGGTACAAGCTTTAGCCACTCTTGCCGTTAGAGATAAAGAATTAGAGGAACTTACCGCTTTGGTTTCTGACCAGGAACAATTGAAAAAGGATCTAGAACTTGCGCATGCTGAGAATACTGAAACCTCCCGCCGTTTGACTGTGGTTGAAGAAAAACTGGAGAATTCAGAAATGGCGCGAGTTTCAGCGGAAAGCGAGCTTGAACCTTTAAAGAATGATATGGCCTGGTTGAAAGATCGCGGGATTGCTTGTGTAAGTTCCTTTCTTCTTTTTCGTTCATATATGCTTTTTTGATGCTTTATCTTTGCTTGATTTCATAGGTTGCTGAATCTGTGTTAAACTCTGAAGAACTGGATAAAACTGTTGCTAATTTGATGGTTGCTGCACGGCGAGATGGGTACGCGCAAGGTTACGCGGAATGTTCCCAACATGTGAATAGCGCGCTGAAGGTTGACTGGGATGATAGCAAGTTTGCTACCTTTGGCGTAAATACTGCCGCCGCGCTTGCTTCCATGAAGACGGAGTTTAATAATTTGCAACTTCCAGTTTTGGAGTTGATAAATGTGGCGCTGCAATCGGATGATCACGTGGCGCAACTCAAAGAAATCTTTCCGGATGAGGGTGAAGATTTAGAGTAGGATGAAATTGTTTTGAACAATTTGTTTTGTTTTTTTTTTTTTTTTGTGGGATGTAGATCCTTGTTTTGTCGGTGCGCTGTTGCGCAAGGATTTTAAACACTGCTGTGTCTAAAACTCTTTTAGGGCATATTTGTACGCTAAAAATAGTATGTTTCTATTTATTTTGTTAAATGACTTTACAATATTTTGCATGAGTACAATTACTTTTGCTTTGCTTTGCTTTGCTTTGCTTTGAGTAAGGCGAATAAAGTTGGTATGAAGCTCATGTGTGTGTTTATGGTCGTTTGTGACGTGATCACTGACCGCGCATGGAGCTTTGTGTTATACTACCATAATGTTTTTGCACTTACTAAAAAGAAATTGCATGCACTTTGTAAACACAAAAATAATAGAAACTTTGTAATTTTATTCATGGATAGTGCTCAGAGGCATTACAAAGTTTTTCTGATAATTAAATGGAACTTAACTTACTCCCTGATAGTTCCATCGCATTTGATAAGTCATGTCTTTTCTGCGGAAAACTTATAGAGTCCTTTAAGTTTTAGCCCGTTTGCTTGAGCTTTCTTCTCCCCGGGTAATCTGCTTAATCTCCCTGCGCATATTCTGGAGTAAATGCGTAAGTTCTCCATTTTTGAGGGCCTTCTCTATTTCCATGCGCAGAGATATGCAGTTGTTCGTGGTATGCCCGTTATCTTTATGATATTCGCAGTATTGCACCGGGTCTTGACCACGTTTACTCTTCATCGGAATCGGAGGTTTAAATTGGTAGTCCTCAGTACTTAGAACCTCCGCCGGGGTCTTTGTTAGGGGAGTCCACTGCCTCTCCCTATTTTCGTGCTTGTTCTCTCTTTGTGCAGAGAGTTTGTTTGTGCGGGCATCTTTCGAGGAACGACTTCCTGATGACTCGCGCCATGACTTTTTGTACCTTCTTTCACCGGTTGCGCTTAAGTCTGCGGGCCTGTTGTGTGGTGGTGGTGGCCTGTTTGTAGTAAGGTTTTTCTCGGTCTGCGCATAAACCTTGGCTGCCGCCATTATCTTTTCCCAACTCGTGGGAAGACCCTCTGTTCCCGATAATACCTTGACCATGTCGTCACATCTAACCGCGTATTTGAACTGAGCACGGATTAGTTGTTCGTTAACACCTCCAATCTCTAACACTTCCTTATTGTATCTGGTGATAAAATCCTCCAGATTCTCGTCATCGCGGCGCCAGATGTTCATGACGTCGGATGTATCGCGCATTGATCGCCTTTGTTGGCTGAAGTGTGTTAAAAACTTTCTACGCAGATCTTTCCACGACTCGATCTGTCCCGTTGGTAGGTTATCAAACCAGATTCGCGATGGGCCGGTGAGTGTTTGTACAAACAAATGACACCATAGCGGAAGAGTCCAGCCGCCAACCAACCCTGCGCTGGTGAATACTCTTAGATGATCATCGGGGTCAGTTAACCCATTGAATTTCCCAACGTTAGATGGTAATTTGGCCCTTTCCAATGGAGCCAGAGCTATCTCCAGTATGAACTTCGAGTTTTCCGCCGCTTCAGCAGGGCGATAAACTAAGTCATAATTATGCTCTGCCTCAGGGTTATAAACCGCTTGAGGCCTGCATTTGTTATAGTTTGGCTGCAGTCTGTTGAATACGCTGGTGTTTGCACTCAAACGATATGTTTGGTCGGATTCATCAGTATGAGTGTCCCGCTGGGAACCCAACCTGTCATGAACCGATTGTCTTCGACGAGGGTGTGGTTTACCATGGTGTTGTCTCTGGTAACTGCCTGTATCATCATAAGTTGATTCTTCTCGCTGAGAGGCATGAGCTCTTGATCCCGGTCTCCGGGATTGGGTCACGGGAGCAGTTTGAGCACACAATTGTGTGTATACTGCGTTTAATGCCCCTTGGGACCGGACATACCATGATATCGGAGTTTCTCCTGGTGGTAAGATTGATTGTGCAGGGTTTGCTGGTAACATTCCTGGAGTAACAGGATCATTTGCTCGATTAGATTGAACCTCATTATCGTCCGAGGCCTCTTCTACGATCCCTTCCACTGGTAAATTGTTTCCGACGTTTGGTCGAGGACCAGGTTGCCGGTGAGATGACGAATTTTCTGCCATGTGCAAAAAACAGAAAACGGAATGAACTGAATCGAAACGAGATAGAAACTAGAAAAACTGAGAAAACGGTGGGCGCCAATGAAGAAACACTAGATAAATGGTCGGAACCGAAATATCCAGGGGGTTTGAATCCGCATAAAAGGGTTAGTTCTCTCTCGGTTGATTCAGTTGCAGCTGAACTTCTTCTCCGGTGATTCTACAAAAAAGAACACCGTTAGCCTCGTCAAGGGGAGAAGAGGGTTCTCTCCTTGACCCGACTCCGGCGTGAGAATAAGTATTGGTAATGGAGAAGATAAAGTATTTGAGAAGTGAGTGTGTTCTCATATTTATAACCGGGAGTTTGGGAGGGAAAACCTGTTATTGAAAAGATGACGGAATATGCTAACGCCGTAGCGGTTATATTTTCTTCCGTTAAGTTCTTTGATCCTACGTTAAGTTACCTCGATCCGATGTGAATGCACATGGATCGTGGTTTGATCTATGGCTGAGGGATTGCCACGTGGAAAGTGATTAAGTGGAGATTACTCTCCAATTGCATGCCTTCGTTGTGATTCCAGGGTTGCTTGTGGTGATGACGCGTGTCCAGACGGTTATAACCGTCTGGGTGGTGCACGATTGTATTTCTTTCTAGAAGATTACTGCTGTAATCTGGTGTGACACCTTGCTGTGTGGACACAGACGAATAAATCCCAAGTCTGGGTAAAATAGTATCCAAGTCTGGATATTTAGGCGGAGGTATTGAACAAAGGGTTTTAATCCTTTGTTAAATTGGAGAAGGCGCAAGGATTTATGTTTTCCTTTGGGCGCGCGGTTACAGATTGTTGACTTCTCCTTCTTTGTAAGACCAATGCGCGGCCGCGCAAGGTCGAAAGGCTAAAGAGGTTGGTTTGTGGTATGGTCCCAAATCCTTTTTTATGAGGTTTTTGGGACCTTACCCCTTCAAGTCCCCCCAGTCTAGTGTTGTACTTATGCAAATAAGTGGAGCACTGGACTTATGAGAGGGAAATGGTTTTTAGGCGCGAAAAGGTAAGAAAGCTTCTATGAGAAGATTTGAATTTGTTGAGTTTGTAAAGATTTTTATGGAAAATCTTTGACTTGAAGCTAGCACAGTAAATTGATTTTGACAACCTGTCATTGTCAGTTGTTTTTTACTGTCCGTGTCTTACACGCGCGCGTGTAAACGCGTGTATGTTCTGACATCTGCTTTTTCTGTTGCTTGGGGAACCGTGATACCCGGAACAGTGCTGTGACGGTTACCGATGCTATTTATTGCGATGGGTATATAATCGTTTGGGTAACCTCCTCTGTGTAATCATTGTTTTGTTTGAAAACTTTTCCCCATTCCTTGTTCTTAAGAAAAATTCTCCATCCATCCTTCTTTCGCTTATGTTAACCGGAGAACGTCAAGAGGATCTTGTTGAAGATATGTCGACTGAACTTCCACCATTGAAGTGGCCTAGGGCGTCTTTTGAGGGTTTGATTCAGAATCTTAAGTTTCCGGAGAACTGGGGTGCTTTGTATCCTGAAGAGGGGCAAACAGCAGCAGATGCTCCGGCCGGGTATATAACCCTCTTTTGGGATTTCTTTTGTGACGGTAACTTTCGCTTGCCTGTCACCAGATTTTTCCTTGAAATTCTTGGATTCTACAATCTACACATCTCCCAACTTCACCCTATTGGTATGGTTAGGGTTCGACATTTCGAATTCGTATGTCGGACGATGCATGTGGAGCCAACCGTTCCCCGATTTAGGGTTTTTTATCAGATGCATTGTATCCAGGGGTTTTATTCATTCGTTCAGAGGGCTTCTGCAAAGAAGATTTTACATCAACCCCCAAAGTCTTTTCATGATTGGAAGCAAAAATTCTTCTTTATTAAAGCCGGAGTAATTCCTGTGAGGATGGTTCTTAGGGGGAAAGAAGATATTCCGATCGAAACCCTTCAGAATCCGGTTGATGAAAACTGGTATCAGGATCTGAAGGATGTGCCCAATATTGCTTTGCCGGAGAAAGCTCTTGTCGGAGCCGGCATGAGTTTAAATTGGAAAATGGAGCGTGATGACAAACCCGTATACACGGAGGATGGTCATAGTAAGTTTGGGGCTTTTCCTCTTTCCAAAAAAAATTTTTTTTTTTTTTTTTGACCTGCTCTCTCTTCAAATGTAGTTGTTTCTCTATACGTTGTTGCCTTCAAGAGGGAAGGCGGAAGAATGGGAACTATCAAGAAGAAACCTGAAGAGGAGCTCTGGTATCATCGTATCGTGAGAAATTTTGTTCTTCCGCGGGATGCGGACCTATCTGTTCAACCGGCAGCTGGTGCTGGTGAGTTTACATCTGTTTTCCCTTTCTTTTTGCTTTGAGTAATTTTTTGTCTTGCGCTTTCGTAAGTGAATTGTTGAATTTGGGCGTGGGCCCTGAGAAGAAAAAACGCGCAACTACGTCCACTTCCGCGCCGAAGAGAAGTGAAACTGTTAAGACTCAACCTTTGAAAGCGAAAAATGTTGGAGAGAAGAAAGGTACGCGCCGTACTTCTGTCTCCAGGTGTGATTATGTGGTGGTTTCTGACTCTTTGGAGGGTCTTATTCCTGTAGTAACTATGCGGGAACCAAAGCCTGAACCAAAGGATTCTGCTGATATTCCTCCTTCTAACCCAAATGAGCCTATCGATCTGGATTCCAGTCCCGAACATTTGGTTCATAGGAAGGTTGGTAAAAGAAAGCAAGGTGATGCTGATGCGGAGGGTCAACCTCCCAAGAAAGTGCAGAGGAAGAAAATTACCAGAAAAGGAAACCTTGATGCTTTTGTTTCAGAATCTGTTCCTGGTAAGTGCTGTTTTTCTTTGTTTTCTTTAAACGGATAGGATTCTTACAGACTTTTATTTGTCCAGAAGTTCCTGTTTCCCCTGTTCCTGTAGAAGTATCATCTGTGGTTGATAAGGAACTTCCCCCTACCCCGCCGCGCGCTGCCGTTGCAGACCCGTTAGAGTCTTCAGAGATGGCTGGGGAAGGTGTCGAGAAAGCTGTTGAGGCTGAGGAGCCTGTTGTTGTTAATACAGAGACTGAACAGATTGTTGAACCGGGTGTGGTAAATGATGCTGATAATCCACCGACACCGGAAAAAGAAACTGCTGAAAAAATTCAGTCTTCTCCCCCTAGACCTTCTGAAACTATACCTGAGCATACTGAGAAGGTCATAACTGAGGAGGCAGGTTCATCTGCTGGTGTTGACAAGCAATCTCCAATTCGTCCAGAAGAAACTCTGGGAGAATATTATTACCGGACTTATATGGAGAAAGATGCTTCTGATCCTCATGTCCCTGTTTGGAATGTGAAAAAGGGTGATACCTTCTCGGATTGGCGTATATGCCAAGATTGGTTGCAGGGGATACTTCCGCCTGGCAAGATTAAATTTCAGGAAAATCAGCCTTATGAACAGACCTATCAGTCTTATCTTGCAGAAACTGCTTCTCATGTTTCAACTACTCACCGTATAGTGCGTGAGTGGTATAGCATGCATAAAGAGCGGGCACCTTTTGTAGCATCACAAAGGAAGTTTGCTAAAGATGAAAAACATGTGGCTCAGTTGAAGGCTAAATTAGAGGCTGAGCAAGCTAAGTTTGAAGCTGAGCGCAAGACTGAGGAATGGTCTGTTGCTGGTTGGAAAAGAAAAGCTGAGGCTGAAGCTGCGCTTCTATCTGAGGAACGTAAAAATTGGAGGAGAATTTGTGAGAAGGATAATGCTGAGAAGGCAAATCTCCGCAATATCATAAATAACCTCAAGGCTGAGGTTGAAAATCTGAAGAATCAAGATGTGGAGGTAGAAAGATTGAAGAAAGAAAAAGCTGACATGGAAGCTATGTTGGAGGAAGCGCGTTCTCGTAGGGAACGAAGCGAGCAACGGGAGGTACAAGCTTTAGCCACTCTTGCCGTTAGAGATAAAGAATTAGAGGAACTTACCGCTTTGGTTTCTGACCAGGAACAATTGAAAAAGGATCTAGAACTTGCGCATGCTGAGAATACTGAAACCTCCCGCCGTTTGACTGTGGTTGAAGAAAAACTGGAGAATTCAGAAATGGCGCGAGTTTCAGCGGAAAGCGAGCTTGAACCTTTAAAGAATGATATGGCCTGGTTGAAAGATCGCGGGATTGCTTGTGTAAGTTCCTTTCTTCTTTTTCGTTCATATATGCTTTTTTGATGCTTTATCTTTGCTTGATTTCATAGGTTGCTGAATCTGTGTTAAACTCTGAAGAACTGGATAAAACTGTTGCTAATTTGATGGTTGCTGCACGGCGAGATGGGTACGCGCAAGGTTACGCGGAATGTTCCCAACATGTGAATAGCGCGCTGAAGGTTGACTGGGATGATAGCAAGTCTGCTACCTTTGGCGTAAATACTGCCGCCGCGCTTGCTTCCATGAAGACGGAGTTTAATAATTTGCAACTTCCAGTTTTGGAGTTGATAAATGTGGCGCTGCAATCGGATGATCACGTGGCGCAACTCAAAGAAATCTTTCCGGATGAGGGTGAAGATTTAGAGTAGGATGAAATTGTTTTGAACAATTTGTTTTGTTTTGTTTTTTTTTTTTTTTTTTTTTGTGGGATGTAGATCCTTGTTTTGTCGGTGCGCTGTTGCGCAAGGATTTTAAACACTGCTGTGTCTAAAACTCTTTTAGGGCATATTTGTACGCTAAAAATAGTATGTTTCTATTTATTTTGTTAAATGACTTTACAATATTTTGCATGAGTACAATTACTTTTGCTTTGCTTTGAGTAAGGCGAATAAAGTTGGTATGAAGCTCATGTGTGAGTTTATGGTCGTTTGTGACGTGATCACTGACCGCGCATGGAGCTTTGTGTTATACTACCATAATGTTTTTGCACTTACTAAAAAGAAATTGCATGCACTTTGTAAACACAAAAATAATAGAAACTTTGTAATTTTATTCATGGATAGTGCTCAGAGGCATTACAAAGTTTTTCTGATAATTAAATGGAACTTAACTTACTCCCTGATAGTTCCATCGCATTTGATAAGTCATGTCTTTTCTGCGGAAAACTTATAGAGTCCTTTAAGTTTTAGCCCGTTTGCTTGAGCTTTCTTCTCCCCGGGTAATCTGCTTAATCTCCCTGCGCATATTCTGGAGTAAATGCGTAAGTTCTCCATTTTTGAGGGCCTTCTCTATTTCCGTGCGTAGAGATATGCAGTTGTTCGTGGTATGCCCGTTATCTTTATGATATTCGCAGTATTGTACCGGGTCTTGACCACGTTTACTCTTCATCGGAATCGGAGGTTTAAATTGGTAGTCCTCAGTACTTAGAACCTCCGCCGGGGTCTTTGTTAGGGGAGTCCACTGCCTCTCCCTATTTTCGTGCTTGTTCTCTCTTTGTGCAGAGAGTTTGTTTGTGCGGGCATCTTTCGAGGAACGACTTCCTGATGACTCGCGCCATGACTTTTTGTACCTTCTTTCACCGGTTGCGCTTAAGTCTGCGGGCCTGTTGTGTGGTGGTGGTGGCCTGTTTGTAGTAAGGTTTTTCTCGGTCTGCGCATAAACCTTGGCTGCCGCCATTATCTTTTCCCAACTCGTGGGAAGACCCTCTGTTCCCGATAATACCTTGACCATGTCGTCACATCTAACCGCGTACTTGAACTGAGCACGGATTAGTTGTTCGTTAACACCTCCAATCTCTAACACTTCTTTATTGTATCTGGTGATAAAATCCTCCAGATTCTCGTCATCGCGGCGCCAGATGTTCATGACGTCGGATGTATCGCGCATTGATCGCCTTTGTTGGCTGAAGTGTGTTAAAAACTTTCTACGCAGATCTTTCCACGACTCGATCTGTCCCGTTGGTAGGTTATCAAACCAGATTCGCGCTGGGCCGGTGAGTGTTTGTACAAACAAATGACACCATAGCGGAAGAGTCCAGCCGCCAACCAACCCTGCGCTGGTGAATACTCTTAGATGATCATCGGGGTCAGTTAACCCATTGAATTTCCCAACGTTAGATGGTAATTTGGCCCTTTCCAATGGAGCCAGAGCTATCTCCAGTATGAACTTCGAGTTTTCCGCCGCTTCAGCAGGGCGATAAACTAATTCATAATTATGCTCTGCCTCAGGGTTATAAACCGCTCGAGGCCTGCATTTGTTATAGTTTGGCTGCAGTCTGTTGAATACGCTGGTGTTTGCACTCAAACGATATGTTTGGTCGGATTCATCAGTATGAGTGTCCCGCTGGGAACCCAACCTGTCATGAACAGATTGTCTTCGACGAGGGTGTGGTTCACCATGGTGTTGTCTCTGGTAACTGCCTGTATCATCATAAGTTGATTCTTCTCGCTGAGAGGCATGAGCTCTTGATCCCGGTCTCCGGGATTGGGTCACGGGAGTAGTTTGAGCACACAATTGTGTGTATACTGCGTTTAATGCCCCTTGGGACCGGACATACCATGATATCGGAGTTTCTCCTGGTGGTAAGATTGATTGTGCAGGGTTTGCTGGTAACATTCCTGGAGTAACAGGATCATTTGCTCGATTAGATTGAACCTCATTATCGTCCGAGGCCTCTTCTACGATCCCTTCCACTGGTAAATTGTTTCCGACGTTTGGTCGAGGACCAGGTTGCCGGTGAGATGACGAATTTTCTGCCATGTGCAAAAAACAGAAAACGGAATGAACTGAATCGAAACGAGATAGAAACTAGAAAAACTGAGAAAACGGTGGGCGCCAATGAAGAAACACTAGATAAATGGTCGGAACCGAAATATCCAGGGGGTTTGAATCCGCATAAAAGGGTTAGTTCTCTCTCGGTTGATTCAGTTGCAGCTGAACTTCTTCTCCGGTGATTCTACAAAAAAGAACACCGTTAGCCTCGTCAAGGGGAGAAGAGGGTTCTCTCCTTGACCCGACTCCGGCGTGAGAATAAGTATTGGTAATGGAGAAGATAAAGTATTTGAGAAGTGAGTGTGTTCTCATATTTATAACCGGGAGTTTGGGAGGGAAAACCTGTTATTGAAAAGATGACGGAATATGCTAACGCCGTAGCGGTTATATTTTCTTCCGTTAAGTTCTTTGATCCTACGTTAAGTTACCTCGATCCGATGTGAATGCACATGGATCGTGGTTTGATCTATGGCTGAGGGATTGCCACGTGGAAAGTGATTAAGTGGAGATTACTCTCCAATTGCATGCCTTCGTTGTGATTCCAGGGTTGCTTGTGGTGATGACGCGTGTCCAGACGGTTATAACCGTCTGGGTGGTGCACGATTGTATTTCTTTCTAGAAGATTACTGCTGTAATCTGGTGTGACACCTTGCTGTGTGGACACAGACGAATAAATCCCAAGTCTGGGTAAAATAGTATCCAAGTCTGGATATTTAGGCGGAGGTATTGAACAAAGGGTTTTAATCCTTTGTTAAATTGGAGAAGGCGCAAGGATTTATGTTTTCCTTTGGGCGCGCGGTTACAGATTGTTGACTTCTCCTTCTTTGTAAGACCAATGCGCGGCCGCGCAAGGTCGAAAGGCTAAAGAGGTTGGTTTGTGGTATGGTCCCAAATCCTTTTTTATGAGGTTTTTGGGACCTTACCCCTTCAATATCCTACACCAAACTTGACATTGCTTTCAAGATGTTTCTCAAGCATAACCTTATACCCTTTACAAGATTCCACCCATCTTTCACAAGTGATCTGGGTGGACTCCAACTCCTTTTTGCAAACTTGGTATTTTTCTACCATAGTTTGGAGTTGAGTCTTGGTTATGCTCTGCTCTTCTTTGAGACTGCTGATTTCTTTGTCGTTTTCAGCCAATTTTTTTCTAAGTTCTTTTAATAACTTTTCAAATTTGACTTCATCAGTTAAGACTTTATCCCTAAGGTTTTCGTTTACCTCTTTGATGTTAGCAAATGCAATAATGCATTTGTCTTAACACAGTTTTTCAAGAACTTGAGGAGTTACCTTAGCAGCAGCCATCATGGCATAATCACATTGATGATCACCTTCTTCATCAGCTCTATCTTCTTTCTCACCTGCTTTCTTCTCTTCCTTTTCTTCTTTGTCTTTTTCGGACCAGGGGTCAGACAGTGGTTCAATCAGGGTTTCTGAATTTTCTCCCAGCACTAGTTCACCAGCAACTGCAGTAACCACTGCTTCAGTCACTTCATCCACTGTGTCAGCACTTAGCTGTTCACCTTCAGTTTCTACCCCTTCTGGTATAGGCTCTAATGCCATCAAACAAAATTCATCGTTAGTAGGATCATTAAAAGCATTGAGTGCAAAATTTTCATCACTAAGCTCATCAGGCATACTGCTCCAGTCAACAAAGCCTTGAGTGAAAAAGCTTTGCTGATCTGGTTGTGTTACTGTTGGAGCAGCTGGTTGAGGTGCAACAAGTTGCACTTGTGCCTGAGGGACAGGGGTTTGAACATACTGAATTTGTGGAACAGTGGTTTGAACATAATGCACAGGCACAGGGGTTGCAGCATAGTGAGCAGTGTTAACATGGGCAGCAGGGGTATATTGAGTATAGTGCACAGTGCTTTGATGTTGTGGTCTAGGGTTTGAGCTGGGATGAGTGATTATTGAACCAGTGGTTTGACTCCTGCATTCCCTAGCAAAATGACCTAGCCTATTGCACTTATAGCACTTAATTTTTTACTTATCCAACCCCACTTTTAAATTCCCATGTAACCCTGGGAATTTTCTCCTTGTTCTTTTGTAGAATTTGCTTGTTCTTACACTAAGTAAAGCCAATTGATGCAAAATGTCCATCTCTTCTAAGTCAGTGGGATCAAAGTGTTGCAAATCATTGAGTTCAAAACACAAGTTATCTGACATCTGGTTTTCATAATTTGCAGTAAAAGCATAATTTGCAGAGTGAGAATCAGGGTTGTTGAAATTTCCACAAGCATTTATATCAATAAAGTGATCATAACCCTGATCCTTACTACTGCTACCAGATTCTTCCTGACCAAAAAGAGTTGTGCTGCCAAATGAATAATCATCAGCAACTTTGCCAGACTCTTGCAACTTCTTTTTCTGGTTTAACTCCCTTTCATAGGTCAGGAGTCTACCATGAAGTTGGGTCAGGGTCAGATCTTTGGACTCAGCAGAGTTTTTAGTAACAAATGCAATGGTATCCCATTTTTCTGGTAGTGATCTAAGGAACCTACTATTTTGAGTTGAATTTGGAAATGTTACTTTAACAAGCCTTAGTTCACTAATGAGACAACTGAATCGCTCAAACTGCTGAGTCAATGATTCACCCTTGATGTGACAGAATGTTTCATACTGCTGATTCAGAATTTCCCTATTGTTTTCAATAACTTATTCCGTTCCCCCAAACTGTTCCTTCAGTGCATCCCATAGCTCTTTGGCACTGTTACAATGTAACAGTCCAGCATATATCTCATTGGGTAATGCAGATGCTATGATGCTAAATGCTTTGGCATCGAGTTCGAACTTTTGAAAATCAGTATCAGTATAGTTTTCAGATGGTTTAGGTACGAACTTCTTTGCATCCTCAGCACTTGGCACCATAGGAACATGGGGACCAAAAACAACAGACCTCCAACATCCAGTGTTCTGTTGAGCAAGGATGTGACCCATCCTTCTCTGCCAGATATTGTATTCATTGCGTTTAAGCATGGGTGATCTTGTGATTGTGACGTCATCCTGGTTGTTTTACAAGCACTGATTAATCAACTTTGATGGTGATTAAACCTTGCTCTGTTTTCAACAAAATGAACAAACTATCGATATCAACAATTATGAGCTGAATTATTTATGTCAAAATGATTGTTAAATCAAATTTGACTCTCCAAGCTCTGAGACCAATTGTTAGGATCTGAGTTTGGTTTTGATTGTGTTTTACGTTTGAATTAAGATGAACAATGAATGAGTAGTGCAGCGGAATATAATGGAAGCAAACTTTTCACAATCAAACGGGAGAATTGGTTTTAACATACAAGTTTAACATTGAACCGAATGCTTGAATTTATTACAAGATTCAATTACAATTGCAAGTATGTAACAAACTCCCCCTCAGCCTGAGCTCACAGTGACTTGTTCGTGCAGGAGAAAGATGGTGAAGAGCTAATAGAACAGTACAGAGCACTGTTCTATTTATAGGCACGAGCAAACCACTGAAGCATCTAAGCTGACGTCACCATGAAAGTGACATCTAACCTCCTAACAAACTCTAACAACGGATCTATACAACCTCTGCTATGCTAACTACTGTTGTACATTACATATCATAATATAAACTAAACTACTGCTGCATCCTTCCACTGATGTGAACCCAGCAGTACTTGTCATGATCAGCAGAGCTTGACCCATAGCAGTAGATTGAATCAGTAGAGCTTTAGTCTTCCATCAGTCTTTGACTTGGACAACAGTTGTAGGTCAGCAGTTAGTAAAGATCAGTAGTTTGGAGGTCAGCAGATGTTGAAACCACTTTCAAGGGGAGAGATTTGAATATAAACTTTTGCTTATTCTGGATCCACTGCTCTGATCCAGTTTTGGCTTTGATTATCTGTTCCTCTGATAGGGTTCAATCCCAACAAACTGTTAATCTAACACAACCCCCTTAAATTTAATTATGTTTCCGAGCTTGTTCCATAACGCTCCTGTTTGCTTCTTCGACAACCCCTCTTGCATGGTTGAAGTTGAAACGCTTTCGTTTCTTTTGCAGGTTCCAAACACTCTCCCATCCGTTTCCGGTGAAGAGAGCATAGTGCTCCGAAACAACCTCGTCTTGAGCATCTCCTGCACTTTTTCTCCTTTCATGGCTGCCCTGAGAGGGACCAGTTTCTTCATTCACCATTTCCTTATCCTGCACCTTTGCTTGCACCGATTTAAATTTATAATAATATTCCAAAATGTCAAGATACATGGCATATATTATCCTCATGTAATCTCCATCTTGGTATTCAAAGCCTAAGTCTTTTGCTATGATCGGCCACGTATTTTCAGTAGTAACCTCACGGTACCCGTCGTCTCTTGCCACCATTATGTATAAACTTAACAGATCAATCCTCTTTTGATCCGGAGAGTAAGGAGGGACTGGTCTCGTAGTTATTCCCATGTATTCATTCAGAAACCATCGCACCATTTCTTCAAATTTCTTTTGAAGATCAACCTTCTACTTAAATACATACTCACGGTCATCAAGCATGTTTATCAAGGCTTTGCAATAAGCAAATTCATGGAATTCTAATGCATTTAAGATCATTCGATTCCAATCATTCTCATCTTCATTCGAAACATTTAGTGTTTCGAAATAAGAATTCAAATAATCATCTTTGAATTCATCATCTATACCGCACATATATTGCAGCCTTCTTTTCTCACTTAGGCCCAATTCTTCCTCTTTTGTTAACCCACTCACTTCATTTATTGAATTCACCACCAGAGTTGAAAACATGGGAAATATTTTACATGTATCACCGGATTTTCTGACCGTGAAACCTTGAAGTGTTAATTGATCAAGGCTAAGTACATTCCGGTTGATTTCTGGTGAATAGAAAACACTGTGAATACGCAGTGTATCATTCCCTGTTTTCATCTCTACCATTCCCACCCCTCGAATAAACAAGAAGTTATTCATTCCAGATCTTGTTTCAACACCCATTATATGGTTTACCCTTTTGAAAATATCGAGATTACCAGCAAAATGATGTTTAAACGTTGTATTAACATACCAGATTTCTCCCCATTGTCCACCATCGGTCCCGGTGACAATCATTTCATTCTGACCGTGCACATCATCCTCTTGCTTTCTGATCAGTTGCGTCGCTTCGTCATTTTCCTTGGCCTTACACATATAAATTTGGTGTCCCGGCAAGTGGCAGTAGTAGCATAATCTTTCACGAGGGATTCGTCGGTTTTTTTCATTTTTCTCATCAACACAGTGTTGACAAGGCATGGTGGTTGCATTCAGTTTGATTTCTGCATTGATTCTTGAAGTGGCTCTGATACCACTATGTTGGATAACCGGTTCATATTCAGCGGAAGTTTTGATTAATTTCCCAGACTTGATTTCCATTGTGTAAATGTGCAGAAAGTGAAAATGGAACAAAGTGTGCAGTAAAACGAATAATATGTGGACAATTTCGGTTATGATGAAACTGTCTTGATACCGGAAAAGATTGTCGGATATCCTCTATATATATTCGCCAATTTGGCGGTTCAGATTTGGCGGGAGAAACTGCTATGGTAGTTTGAACTTCACACCCGCTTATCACCACCTTATCGATCACTTTACATATCATGTTTATAAGTTATAAATATAAATACATAAACTATAACATAATTAAAGTTTAACTGTTAATCTAACATAATCTTTCTCCATGAGTCTAATCTCTGGGAATAGATAAAAGCACCCTCGGAAACTATATGTACAAGTTTGTAATCGTTAGAAGAGTCGATATATAAAGCAAACGCGCCATTAAACATATCATTGAAGAAACTAGTATGGAACTTGTTGTAGGGACCCATCACTGGATTCCAAAAGGCTAACTCTCGAGTTTCCCTCAAGGCTACACATACCAACCCATCCAAGCTTGCTAAAATCGACATGTTCCTTGGAATGGAATAGGAAGGGTAGTGATGATTGAATCTTGGCTCATGGGTTGTTCACAATCAAGCGTACGAAAAGTTGGGGATGTGTGATGATCAAGAAGAAGAAGTTTATAGTTAGTTTGGCAGCGAAGGTGCATCTGGGTAAAGTCAGGCGTAGATAAGAAGGAATTCCATGCTTTACAAACGCATCGGAAACGACCTATCGACTTGGCTGGAAGTCTTGGTAGCACCTCAGACTGTATTACTTCATATGGAAGATGTGGGTGAATTGCATGCATGGCTGGTCTCTTTTCTTCTAGGGTTTGCATTTGATAGAACATGAAGAATGGAAGTTGATAAATATAAGGAGACTAAAACTTAATTGAAACTATTGGTATACATCCGACGCAAACCGTGATCTTAATCATATCTTACTACTATAAGACCATGCGTAGTGGGCATGATTCACCCTTGGGCGTTTTGCGCCATGTGACAGCCCAGTCAGCAATGGGGCATTATTGGGCGTTTTCTAAAATGGGTGTAGTGGGGATGTGTACATTGTGGGGCATTATCTTTGTAATAAAATTAAATAAAAAAAACATCAAAAAAATTGATTGGTTTACAAAAATGGAAATGAATCTTATTGGTCAAACCATTGCCCCTTTAGCGTTTTTTAAAACACGCTACAGCAAACAAATAGGCCAAACACGCCCAACGTAGCAGAGGGGAGGGCGGTTTCCGGCGTTTCCGGGCGGTATTTGCGGGCAAAAACGCCCCAGTACAGTCGGTCTAATAAAAGAAACTCAATTTAGGACACATGTCATTATATGGAGAGTCCTCGCTAAACCCATTATTTAATATATGTGTTTATTTAATTTAAAATAAAAGTTATATATTTATTTATTTATGTTTAAAATATCAATTTTATCTTTCACCATTTCGAATTAATTTAATAACTGAAATCGTGACTCATCTTTTAACATTTAATTTCAAAAAATTTAGTTTTCTTATTTTTTATTTTAAAATATAAGTTGATTTAGTTTTATTATCTCTTTAAGAGTTAATTACAAAGTTAGTCCCTGTGGTTCGCAGAAAATAACATATTTAGGTACTAATAGTTTAAAATCACCTTCTAGAGTATTAACTTTTCATTTTGTAACGTTTGGAGGTATTGACTTCTATGGTATTAACATAGTTAGTCCATGTGGTTTGCACAAAATAACATACTTAGGTACTAATATAATGTGATTTTAAACCTAAAAATAACGTTAATACCTTCAAACGTTACAAAATGAAAAGTTAATACCCTAGAATGTGATTTTAAACTATTAGTACCTAAGTATGCAACTTTGTGCAAACCACAGGGACTAGCCATGTAATTAACTCTCTCTTTAATTTAAAATTATTTATTGTTTTCAAATTTTAAATTGAGTTTCCTTATTTTCTTTAAAAGCACATTTTATTTTGTTGATTTTTTAGTTAAAATCTGGAAAATTTTAAAAATCACATCTTCCTATACTAATAAATGAAAATCTTTTTTCTCACCTTATTTTCCTATTTATCTCTCATATTAGATAATAATAATAATTTTTAAAACAAAAATATTAGATAAGAATAAATATTTAAATAAGGATAAACATTTATTTTTTATTATGATCATATTAAATAATAATAATAACAATTTTAAACAAAAAATTAGTTAAGAATACATATTTAACAAAGTAAAATGTTATAATAAGTAAATAGTACATTAAAGTTCATTATTTTCCTATTTATCTTTCATATTAAATAATAATAATAATTTTAAACAAATATATTAGATAAGAATAAATATTTAGATAAGGATAAACATTTATTTTTGCTATGATCATATTAAATAATAATAATAATAATAATAATAATTTTTAACAAAAAATTAGATTAGAAGATAAAGGTTTATTTTTATTATGATCATATTAAATCATAATAATAATTTTAAACAAAAAATTAGTTAAGAACACATATTTAACAAAGTAAAATGTTATAATATGTAAATAGTATTATGTTTTATTAAAAAAATACAAAACATATCTCTCTCTACGTGCAATATACGAGTTTTTTTAAGATATATCTTTTTATTATATAAAATTATATTTATGCAACCCGTGTAATACACGGGGTTTTAACCTAGTATAATTCCTATTTAATTTATGATTCTGTATTGGCCAAGTCTTATTTGAAAATTGAAGCACATGTTCGATTTGTACGTCAATCATCTTTTATTTTATTTTATTTTATTTTGTTAACGTTAAATTTAGATCACTGATAGACCACTGGAGTATAATCGTACCATCAGCGGAACCACCTGATCATATCCATCTCCATTAGGCTAATCTCTATACACTATTTCAGAAGGAAACCAATAAATCTGCGAAAAAACCCCATGTGAGAATCGAACCTAGGACCTCAAGATTCCTAAGCCTTATCCCATCCCCAAGACGCCACTAGGGGCTACAAATGTAATAAACCTAAAAATGTCCCGAATAAACTCGTAATCGAAACCCAAAACGCACTCGGCGAAAACTGGAATGAAAAATAAAAAAAATCTGATTTCACTACTCGTCGCGTGTCGCGACAACATTTGTGACGCCTGTCGCATGGCGCGACAGGGCGAGATTCAAGGGAGGCCACGTGGCAAGCCTACGCGGTGACTAAGCTGACTTAAGCCCTAGCGCACCCCGTCGCGTGTCGCAACAGGATCACCCGGGGTTGTCGCGTGAAGCCGCGACGTAAAAAATCAGGTATAAATAGAGTATAACTTGGACATTCAAATTGCTCACTTCGATTTCTAAATCCCGACTTCTAAAATCTTGTTTCGCTATTCGTAAACGTGTATCAAACCTTAATCACCGATACGATACCATGTCTGATCAATCAGAAAACCAACCAACGAATGCTAAAGCTCTGCCAGAATAAAGTGAGTCTTTGTTAACCTACGTTGTGGTTTTGTTCTTGTGATTATCGTTAGGGTGATTTGGTTTTACACTAATACGTGTTACATTCTGTATTTAGTATCTAAAACCAGGAGGCTTGAAAACCCTAAATTCATAAGGTAAGACATTCACTTTTTCTCTAAGAAATTCTAAATGTTTTCCGAAACCCTAAATGTTTTTCTCCGGTTTTTTACTTACGTTTACAGTGATTAAGTTTTTGTATTCTTGCCGAAAAACTATCATTAGTATGTGGGGTTTTATATACTTTACTTGATAAGCTTTGCTATTGGACGTATGGGCCAATCGTGGTATGACCACAGTTGTCACACCCCGATATTTCCACATGTTACCGGTGGGCCCGGCGGGGAGTATCGTGACGTAGTTGGTATCATCATAGTCAATACACACAATATAATAGCACAGCGGAAGGCTTGGTGAATAAACTATTACAAACCATAATGTCTGAGTGTCCGAATGAAAGAATATATACAGACTTGGTTGTAATAAGATCCACATGCGGATCATAAATAAAGTTCAAGAAAACAAAATAACAGACTTCAGGTATCTAGGGATTTGCAAGATCCTCTTATACGACACCTAATAGCTCCAGCCTATTACGAGAGGTACCTGTCAATCAGTCTTTAGAAAATACGTCAGTTTACACTGGTAAATACAATTAACTGACTCTTTTGAAAACATTATGAAAATTTATTTAAGTGCACAAGATTATTTAAAGATAATCTTGTATACAGATTTATATGTTTGTCATACAATTGGGGCCGGTTGTAAGCCGGTCATGATTAACCGACTCACCACTTATAGAACCCACAAAGGAGTTATCCCCAACATGTGGGTTTATATTTTAGCATTTGCATCTGTCAGGTGTATGCCTACACCTCGTGCATAGGTCATGGCCATTTTCAATGGAAATGAGCCGAGGATATCCGGGACACGGTCGAATTAACCCCCAATGCTTATGTTATCAAACAAGACAGATTAAAACGGGTTATGTAAATTTATTAATCACAATCCGATTAAATGATTTCATACCCGACCAAGTGGTATTATTATAATACCACAACACAAGCCCGTATAAGGGAAAATAAGTTAAAAGTATTTACCTGAGTTAAAAGTGAAAGTAACTCAGCCGTAAATCCTAAAGCTTTATGATGATACCTTCTACTGGATGCTACTTAATCTGTATAGAAGGTTTAATAACCTATTAGGATGCTAATGGTCTTTAGTTAAGTCAAAGACTTAAACCGGCTAGCTAGAAGGAAACCTTACGGTTCTAAATGCTAAATTAAGCGGAGACCGGAATAGAATGTGGTTTAGACCCGACAAGCTTGGATACTTGTATAATATGGGTAAACTAAACACATTCTGGAATTTAAGGTTTTAATGATAAGGTTAAACCCGTTTCGGCTATTTTACGTAAACTAGTCACATAAACCGATCCGAGCGCATGAACGCGTAACGGGTAACCAAATGAATTATATACAGGTCTCAAATGTTATTATGCTTAAAATATGTCAATACATCAGTAGGATGTTAACATATATGCCCAAAAAGTATTTAAAACCAATTTAAATCCCGTAAGGGCATTTTGGTAATTTTAATGCTTATAAAAGATATTTTTTAATAAACTGAAGTTCTTGTCATTTTTAATCAGTAAAAATATTTATTTTATCTCATTACATCGGTAAGATATTACATATATATGTGAGGTTTATCACTTACGGCCAAACTATGCCCCGAAAGGACATTTTGGTCATTTCACATAGGCTTTTAAGGACATTTTTGGAAATCTGAGTTCATAACTTATACCTACTGTAATAATATTTAAATTTGTTTAAAAATTCAGTAGGTAACAAGTCTTAGGTATTAAATATGGTTTTAACCATACTATGCACCTTAATTAGCGTAAAACTCGCTAATTGACGATATTCAAGATGTTTATGTAAATCTGAGATTTTGATCAGTTTTAAATGCTCAAAATAATTTATTTAATGTATAAAATCAGTAGGAAAAGTTTGGCATTCAAATCATTTGTTAATCTCATTTTATGCCTAAAAAGGGTATTATCGTCATTAACCGAATTACACAGGAACTCTATGTTTTAAACAGATTATAATCTGACCAAAAATCTAAAAATTCCTTAAAAATAATATGAGTTTTGGTTCAAAATCCAAGTTTAAACATGTATTATGCAAGTTATCGCAAATTAATTAATAAAAAGCTTCTAATTACGATATCGAGCATAACACCTATTTGAGACCAAGAACTGATGTCAAATTTTCGGGACAGGTTTAAATATCAGTAGCAAAGGTTTTTGTCCTCTCACATTTCTAAAAATCTCATTTATATGTCAAAAGGGCAATATGGCATTTATAAGCATAATAACAATCATGAGTATATAATTCAAACTACTAAGGACCAGGTAATATAACTCCAGGGGGTTACACTACTGTATAATGTGGTCCTAATGGAAGCTTAAAACATGGGAGAATTAAGCTTAATCGGGTCAGAACTGAAAGTCAAAACAAAAGTCAAGCTTTTGCGACTTTCGGTCATGAACCGACCTTAGACTGATAATTGTCGGGTTAGACATGTTTAAACATGTTCTAATACTAATTACCAAGTTATTAGAATGTTAAAATATAATTTATAACATCTGTTTTATTAGTTTAAATCATTATTTTAATTTCTGTCCAGTTTGACTTTTTGACTAACTAATTTGACCCGACAATTAACTAGTCAAACGAAGTAATTAGAAGGTGCCCTTTTTAGGGTTAATCACCTACCTAATTATGGTCACATAACCACTTTTAATTCAGTCAGTGATTGGAACATTAGTGATTAAACCGAAAGTCAAAGTCAATTTACGATAACTTTGACTTTTCGGTTTTTAAGCTAATAAAATGAACTTAGGAAGGGCTATGACACTTACATAAGGTCCTAGCTATCTTTTCTACACTTCTTGTTCCTCTTCTAAAGCTAGATATCTCCAGGAGCGAGTGTAGTGAATGTTGCAAGTGAAATGAGCACTTGAACAATGGCACCAAAGTGCCTTTATATAGGTATATGGCATGAAAGGAGATCACGGCAGGTGTTTTGGAGGCATCTAGGATCACTCCAGGTGTCCTAGTGGTATACTAAAACCGTTAACATGCCCCTAGTATCGAATTGGAAGAGATTAAGTCGGTTAAAGATGATAACCTGCAGCTGTCCAAAATTTGCTGCCCAGATACAGGCTTTACGGACCGTAAGCCTGACCCCTTATGGTCCGTAACCGATATTGAAATGTATCGCCCATGTAGCTATCTTACGAACCGTAAGCCTTAGCCCTTACGGTCCATAAGAGGTTGATCAGAAACATGGTTTCTTTTGATCTTGACACTTTTTATCCTTCAACTTTTATAATCATTCTTAATTATTTCCGAGAGCGTGTTTCAATACTATATGGTCTCGGATTTAGTAAAAGGTCACTCAGAGGCTTAAATTAGCATGTTGACACTTTTAGTCCCTTCGCATACAAAATCAAATGTTGTCAAGTTTAGTCCTTCGGAATAACTCCTTCACCTAGTTAGGGTTTAGGACACGTGTCTTCATATGATTGGACACTTTTTTTACATGGTGTTACATCCTCACCCCCTTAAAAGAAATCTGCACCCCGAGATTTACTGGAATAAGTGAGGGTACTTCTGTCGCATAGTGGACTCAACTTCCCACGTATATTCAGGGCCTCTACGGGCATCCCACTTAACTTTCACTATAGGTACGTGCTTCTTTCGGAGCTTTTTAACCTGTCGATCCTCAATCGATATAGGTCTTTCAACAAACCTCAGGCTCTTATCAATCTGTACGTCTTTATGAGACATTGCTAGCGATTCATCAGCTAGACATTTCTTTAAATTACAGATGTGGAACACATTGTGAATTCCACTTAGCTCCTCAGGCAAGTTTAGCTTATATGCTACACTGCCGACACATTCGATAATCTCGAATGGTCCAATATATCTCGGGCTCAACTTTCCCTTCTTACCAAAATGCATCACTCCTTTCCAGGGTGATACTTTTAGTAAGACTTTATCACCCACCTCAAACTTTAGAGGTTTTCGCCTCTTATCAGCATAACTTTTCTGCCTATCCCTGGAAGCTTTTAGGCGATCACGAATTTGGACAATCTTGTCCATTGTTTCAAGGACTATATCAGGTCCTGATAACTGAGCTTCTCCTACTTCCGCCCAATAAACAGTCGTTCTGCATTTTCTTCCATACAAAGCCTCAAAAGGCGCAGCCTGAATGCTGGTATGGTAACTATTGTTATAGGAAAACTCGATTAAAGGCAGGTGGTCATCCCAGCTACCACCCAAATCAATGACGCATGCACGAAGCATTTCTTCCAAGGTTTGAATTGTACGCTCACTTTGTCCATCAGTCTGAGGATGGTAAGCAGTACTAAAATTCAAACGAATGCCTAATGATTGTTGGAAGCTTTTCCAAAAGTGAGAGGTGTATCTAGTATCTCTATCGGATATAGTAGACACCGGCACTCTGTGGAGAGATACAATCTTATCCACGTACAATTAAGCTAGCTTGTTGGAGCTATGAGTCTCCATGATGGGTAAGAAATGTGCTGACTTAGTCAGTCTATCTACTATGACCCATATAGTATCATTTCCATGCCTTGTTTTAGGTAACTTGGTTATAAAATCCATGGTTACCCTTTCCCACTTCCATGTGGGAAGTTCAGGTTGTTGTAGCAAACCTGACGGCTAGCTTTAATCTGAGCGCACGTCAGACATTTGGCTACATGTGTGGCAATAGACTTTTTCAAGCCTATCCACCAATAGTTAGCTTTCAAATCTTGATACATTTTGTCACCTCCAGGGTGAACTGAGTATTTGGAATTGTGAGCTTCCTGGAGGATTATATCTCGAAGCCTTCCATGAATAGGAACACAAATCATTCCATTCAGTCTGAGGATTCCATCCTTGCCAGATGCTAACTGTTCAGCAGTTACACCTAACTTTTCATTTGGAAGATTAACTTCCAACATAGCTTCCTTTTGAGCAATTAACAGCCTTTCATTCAGGCTATTCTTAAGTTCGATGCTTTTGGCATTAATCCTTATAGGTCTGACTCTTTCCTTTCGGCTTAGAGCATCAGCGACTACATTCGCTTTGCCAGGATGATAGCGTATTTCGCAATCATAGTCATTTAGAGTCTCCATCCAACGGCGTTGTCTCATATTAAGCTCCTTTTGATTGAATAAGTGCTGGAGACTTTTGTGATCCAAATAGATTACACATTTAGTTCCATATAAATAGTGTCTCCATAATTTTAGTGCAAATACAATGGCACCCAACTCCAAATCATGGGTGGTGTAATTCTTTTCGTGCACTTTTAGTTGTCGTGATGCATAGGCAATCACCTTGCCTCTCTGCATAAGTACACAACCCATACCAGTGTGTGAAGCATCACAGTACACGACAAACTCTTCAATTCCTTCGGGCAATGTCAACACCGGAGCATTGCTCAATTTCTGTTTAAGAATCTCAAAGGATTCTTGTTGTTTTGGACCCCAATCAAATTTTACATTCTTGCGGGTCAAATAAGTCAATGGTGCAACTATCCTCGAGAAGTTCTCAATGAATCTTCTGCAGTAACCAGCTAATCCCAGAAAGCTGCGGATTTCGGTCGGAGTCTTTGGTGCCTCCCAGTTCATGATGGCTTCTATTTTAGCAGGATTGACTTGGATACCACGCTCGCTCACAACATGTCCAAGGAATTGGACTTCTCGAAGCCAAAACTCACACTTAGAGAATTTAGCATACAGTTTCTCTTTTTGAAGCAATTCTAAGATACGCCGAAGGTGTTTCTCGTGATCCACTTGACTGCGAGAATAAATAAGTATGTCGTCTATAAAGACAATGACAAACTTATCTAAGTATGGTTTGCAGACTCGATTCATCAGGTCCATGAATGCTGCAGGTGCGTTAGTGAGCCCGAAAGGCATCACTAAGAACTCATAATGTCCATATCTCGTTCTAAATGTTGTCTTAGGTACATTTTCTGTTCGAACCTTGAGTTGATGATATCCAGATCTTAAATCGATTTTTGAAAAGAAGCTCGCCCCTTGGAGTTGGTCGAATAGGTCATCGATTATGGGTAAGGGATATCGATTTTTATCGTTACCTTATTTAATTCACGATAATTAATGCATAAGCGCATTGATCCGTCCTTCTTTTTCATAAACAATATTGGAGCTCCCCAAGGCGAAGAGCTGGGTTGAATGAAACCTTTTTCCAGTAAGTTGTCCAATTGGGTCCTGAGCTCTTTCATTTCAGTAGGCGCTAGATGATAAGGAGCTCGTGCAATAGGTGCAGATCCTGGCAGAATGTCTATCCTGAACTCTACTTGCCTCTCAGGAGGTAATCCAGGTAATTCATCAGGAAAGATATTAGGATACTCGGATATAATTGGAATGTCTTCAATCTTGGGTTTCGGATCGTTTACTGACACTTGTGCCATGTAAATGACGTATCCGTTCTTCAAACACCTTGATACTTTGAGAATGGACACATTGTTGGGCAAACCATACTGTGTATCTCCTTGAATAGTGACAGATTCACCAGAAGGGTTTTTGATAATAACTAGCTTTTTATCACAGGCAATTTTATTTCATAGCAAGAGGGATAGCGGGATATAATGATTCTTAATGGATATGAAACATCCATCAAGAAGAGTTGAGGCTGTTTCTAAGGTACCATCAGCAAGCTCTATCTCATATTTTATGTCTAGAGTCTTAATAGGCAGATTCAGTGACTTACAAAACTTATGGTCTACAAAGGACTTATCAGCACCTGAATCAAATAAGACTCTAGCATAATTATTATTAATGAGGAAGGTACCTGTTATGACGTTTTCGTCATTCACCGCTTCCCTTGCATTCATCTGAAAAACTATCGCATTCGTTTTCTTCGCCCCTTCAGGCTTCTTAGCATTCTAGGGGCAGTTTGTCTTGATGTGCCCCTTTTCATTGCAACCGTAACAGGTCGCATCCTTAATGTTCCATCACTCTACAGACTTGTTCCCTTTCTTCTTGCAAATCCCACATGGTTTTGCTTGTGGGTCTTGGTTACACTTCCCAAAGTGCCTCGTATTGCAAGTCTTACACTTGGGCTTGTCACTTGACTGCCCTTTCTTAGAACCAAAGTTCCCTTTGTTCTTCTTGTTAGATTGAGGGGACTTGTCTTCCTCCCTTTTCCTCTTCCCTTCTTCGGTAGCTTTCTTTGCCCTACTCCTCACAACATCTAGAGTAAGGGACAAAGATAGATCCACAGCAGATCTATATGTAGCAGGCTTAGAAGCCTTGACATTTCCTTTCACTTCAGGTGCTAAACCACCGATGAAACGCGCAATGTGTTTGGGTTCAGGAGTGACTAAATATGGTACAAGCCTCGACATCGAGTTGAAATTGGTCACATAGGACCTTCAGTCCAAATCCTTCATCACCAAAGTGAGAAAGTCAGTTTCAATCCTCTCAACTTCGTGCTGAGGACAATAAGTGTCCTTCACAAAATCAACAAACTTGTTCCACGAAAGGTTATACAGAGGAATCTTTCCAGTGGATTGCACCAATGCTTTCCACCAAGTGAGGGCGTCGCCCTTGAAAGATTGAGACACAAACTTCACTATGTCTTCCTTAGCACAACCACTAATGTCAATTACAGTCTCCATTTCATCTAACCACTTCATGCAGTCGATTGCTCCCCTTTCTCCTGTAAAATCCCTCGGTTTACAGGAGACGAAGTATTTATAGGTACACCCCTTGGTGTACCTGGGAGTCTGATTTAACACCACCTTCTGAGATTCAGATCTCTGGTTGGATGAATGCTGAGATTCATCCCTTTTTGATGTATGCGAATACGATAAGGGTTTTGTAAGAGTTTTGGACCGAACATGACTCGGTTCCTTGAATAATTTATCCACCGCTTGAGCAACTGCGGTATCTATCATTGCTTGCAACTCAGCATTTGTAAGATTTATTCTTGCTTCATTATTGTTTTCTTCTCGCGGATGACTGTTTGCTTCATCAGAGCCAGCCATGATTTGAGTACTATATCAACAATAATGACATATTTTAATCATATAATGAATCATCGTATTGATGACTAGACGGTCATGGTATTATTAAACCGTACAGACCATTTTAAGTAATAATAATAATCAATAGGATATAGTCCTTTATATTTACTAGACTGGGGAATATAATTCACAACTGTCAATGTCATAAAGGACATTTTCATACAGCACAAGGCTCGTCTCGAAGGACATTTAGATGGCACAAAAGCCTTGTCACAAGGACAATTAGAATATAACCAATGATCTCTTTGATCAGTGATTATTAAGGGTTAAACTAGTTCATTTCCCTTTTGACAAGAAGTTTGTAAAACAAAACTGTCATTGTCATTGATACACCTTTGCTTAAAAGCATACATCTCAAATGGATGTTTTGGTGTGTTCATCATATTGATGTTTATTAGCCATGATTCATATTGATCATATAGGCTATGGGAGTGACTTGGGAAAGTCCAAGTACATTTGAAAACTTGTGTGGTTTCTCGTACCGCACAATCAGGAATGTTAACATGTTTTCAGATGTTAACAGGGAGTTTATTGTCTTAAAAAGGTTGTACCATCATAGCCATTTATATTTTGGCTAGGTTATACCCTTCAGAATTTCTTTGGCAGGTCCATTTAAAATCGAAATGATATAGTGATGAAGTAATAAAATACATATTTAAAATCCAAAGAGAAACTCCATTAAACCATAAGACTAGTACAAAGATGCCCTAAACGGGACTTGAAATAACATGCTGCCCACGCAGGGGCTTACAGAATTAGAAATAAGTCCACGCAGGGACTTGGTACTGAAAGTAAAAATGTCCTCGCAGGGACTTGATTAAAAGATAATACAAGATAAAATAAACTTCTTCCTACTTCATTTTTGCCTTTGATGAGATTTGCAAGGCCCTTGAGAAAGCTATTACGCTTCTTTTTGGTTTCATCTGCTTCACGCTCAACCCTGTCTAACCTCTGCAGTATTTCTTGGGTTTGCTCCTGGTGAGGAGGAGGAGGTTGTTGATATGGTGGGTATTGATACCCCTGCACCGGATATCCAGTTGGGTAAACTGGTGGGTAAGAAGAGGGATAAAGTGCATTATACTGTGCCGCAGTAAGATATGGATCATGGTTTCCATAACCTGTTGGATATCCAGATGGGTTATACCCAGACGAACCTGGGTATGTAGGGATTGGGTTGTTAAAACCCACTGGCGGTGGCGGTGGTGCATAAGAAATTGGCGGAGGGTTATCTTCCGGCACCGCATGCGAGGGTCCACCCATTTGGGGGTCCTCGGGAATAGGAGGGTATGAGCTTGAACCTTGAGGGGAACTGAACCGTGGTCCCCTATGCACAGCCATTCGTGCATTCCTCCTTCGCCTAGGCGGCTCGGGAGGTGGTTGAGGTGGTTGTTGAGGTGGTTCCTCAACAGGAAGAGGTGGAGGAGTGACAACTTGAAGGTAAGGCTCATTCAAAGGAGGTTGAGCCGGGGAGTTATGATATGAAGGGGTGAATTCCCATTCATACTTGGCCCACCTTTCGGCAAATGAATCGGGCCCTTGGTATGGCGATCCTTGGTACGGAGAACCGCTAGAGATGCTGATTGGGTGACCCAGTGTTCCGGTTTGCAGCTCAGGATCAGGGTCGTCGTCCATTTCCATCTCCTGGGAGAAGTGATCTTCGGTTCCTAAGGGATTGAAATCAAAAAGATTGTTGACATAATAGTTGGGATTGAACTGAGTTGGGGAATAAATGGAATCGGAGTGATGGAAAGAATGGGAGTGGAAAGAGTGGTGAGATTGGTTCGAATGGTGTGATTCCTGAGAGTGATGGGAATGTTGGGGCTCGTTAGGAATGGGTAGCCCAAAGTATGGAGGGTCGGATGGTGAGGATCCTAGCGAAACAGAATGCCTCACCGGCTCGAAGTTATGACTCCAATGGTCCCGAGAGTCGGAACTAGAGAAAGTCGCTGACGGGGTACGTCGATGGGAAGGTCCCGCATGGCCTGATGGCCCTCATCTCATTGGTCCCTTTCCTTTGCCTCTTACACGTGGCGACATTTTCCAATTAGTTAACCTGTCAAAACAAGTAAATATAATATAAATAATAAAAAGGAAAGTTAAGAATAAATCCTAGGTCATTAGCCTAGACTCGGAAGTCTAAGGAATGTGCTTATTGTGTCATTAAGATTAAACACAAAAGGTTAGTGTTTAATTCACTCAATGTTGGCTCTGATACCAACCTGTCACACCCCGATATTTCCACATGTTACCGGTGGGCCCGGCGGGGAGTATCGTGACGTAGTTGATATCATCATAGTCAATACACACAATATAATAGCACAGCGGAAGGCTTGGTGAATAAACTATTACAAACCATAATGTCTTAGAGTCCGAATGAAAGAATATACAGACTTGGTTGTAATAAGATCCACAGGCGGATTATAAATAAAGTACAAGAAAACAAAATAACAGACTTCAGGTATCTAGGGATTTGCAAGATCCTCTTATACGACACCTAATAGCTCCAGCCTATTACGAGAGGTACCTATCAATCAGTCTTTAGAAAATACGTCAGTTTACACTGGTAAATACAATGAACTGACTCTTTGGAAAACATTATGAAAATTGATTTAAGTGCACAAGGCACAAATCATTTATAACTTAGGACAATTATTTAAAGATAATCTTGTATACAGATTTACATGTTTGTCATACAATTGGGGCCGGTTGTAAGCCGGTCATGATTAACCGACTCACCACTTATAGAACCCACAAAGGAGTTATCCCCAACATGTGGGTTTATATTTTAGCATTTGCATCTGTCAGGTGTATGCCTACACCCCGTGCATAGGTCGTGGCCATTTTCAAATGAAATGAGCCGAGGATATCCGGGACACGGTCGAATTAACCCCCAATGCTTATGTTATCAAACAAGACAAATTAAAACGGGTTATGTAAATTTATTAATCCCAATCCGATTAAATGATTTCATACCCGACCAAGTGGTATTATTATAATACCATATCCCAAGCCCGTATAAGGGAAAATAAGTTAAAAGTATTTACCTGAGTTTAAAAGTGAAAGTAACTCAGCCGTAAATCCTAAAGCTTTATGATGATACCTTCTACTGGATGCTACTTAATCTGTATACAAGGTTTAATAATCTGTTAGGATGCTAACGGTCTTTAATTAAGTCAAATACTTAAACCGGCTAGCTAGAAGGAAACCTTACGGTTCTAAATGCTAAATTAAGCGAAGACCGGAATAGAATGTGGTTTAGACCCGACAAGCTTGGATACTTGTATAATATGGGTAAACTAAACACATTCTGGAATTTGAGGTTTTAATGATAAGGTTAAACCCGTTTTGGCTATTTTACGTAAACTAGTCACATAAACCGATCCGAACGCATAAACGCGTAACGGGTAACCAAATGAATTATATACAGGTCTCAAATGTTATTATGCTTAAAATATGTTAATACATCAGTAGGATGTTAACATATATGCCCAAAAAGTATTTAAAACCAATTTAAGTCCCGTAAGGGCATTTTGGTAATTTTAATGCTTATAAAAGAGATTTTATAATAAACTGAAGTTTTGGTCTTTTGTAATCAGTAAAAATATTTATTTTATCTCATTACATCGGTAAGATATTACATATATGTGAGGTTTATCACTTATGGCCAAACTATGCCCCGAAAGGACATTTTGGTCATTTCACATAGGCTTTTAAGGACATTTTTGGAAATCTGAGTTCATAACTTATACCTACTGTAATAATATTTAAATTTGTTTAAAAATTCAGTAGGTAACAAGTCTTAGGTATTAAATATGGTTTTAAACCATACTATGCACCTTAATTAGCGTAAAACTCGCTAATTGACGATAATCAAGATGTTTATGTAAATCTGAGATTTTGATCAGTTTTAAATGCTCAAAATAATTTATTTAATGTATGAAATCAGTAGGAAAAGTTTGGCATTCAAATCATTTGTTAATCTTATTTTATGCCTAAAAGGGTGTTATCGTCATTAACCGAATTACACAGGAACTCTATGTTTTAAACAGGTTATAATCTGACCAAAAATCTTAAAATTCCTTAAAAATAATATCTTAACAGTAGGTAATGAGTTTTGGTTCAAAATCCAAGTTTAAACATGTATTATTCAAGATATCGCAAATTAATTAATAAAAAGCTTCTAATTACGATATCGAGCATAACTCCTATTTGAGACCAAGAACTGATGTCAAATTTTCAGGACAGGTTTAAATATCAGTAGCAAAGGTTTTTGTCCTCTCACATTTCTAAAAATCTCATTTATATGTCAAAAGGGCAATTATGGCATTTATAAGCATAATAACGATGATGAGTATATAATTTAAACTACTAAGGACCAGGTAATATAACTCCAGGGGGTTATACTACTGTATAATGTGGTCCTAATGGAAGCTTAAAACATGGGAGAATTAAGCTTAATCGGGTCAGAACTGAAAGTCAAAACAAAAGTCAAGCTTTTGCGACTTTCGGTCATGAACCGACCTTAGACTGATAATTGTCGGGTTAGACATGTTTAAACATGTTCTAATACTAATTACCAAGTTATTAGAATGCTAAAATATAATTTATAACCTCTGTTTTATTAGTTTAAATCATTATTTTAATTTTTGTCCAGTTTGACTTTTTGACTAACTAGTTTGACCCGACAATTAACTAGTCAAACGAAGTAATTAGGAGGTGCCCTTTTTAGGGTTAATCACCTACCTAATTATGGTCACATAACCACTTTTAATTCGGCCAGTGATTGGAACATTAGTGATTAAACCGAAAGTCAAAGTCAATTTACGATAACTGACTTTTCGGTTTTTAAGCTAATAAACTGAACTAAGGAAGGGCTAAGACACTTACATAAGGTCCTAGCTATCTTTTTTACCCTTCTTGTTCCTCTTCTAAAGCTACATATCTCCAGGAGCGAGTGTAGTGAATGTTGCAAGTGAAATGAGCACTTGAACAATGGCACCAAAGTGCCTTTATATAGGTATATGGCATGAAAGGAGATCAAGGCAGGTGTTTTGGAGGCATCTAGGATCACTCCAGGTGTCCTAGTGGTATACTAAAACCGTTAACATGCCCCTGGTATCGAATTGGAAGAGATTAAGTCGATTAAAGATGATAACCTGCAGTTGTCCAAAATTTGCTGCGCAGATACAGGCTTTACGGACCGTAAGCCTAACCCCTTACGGTCCGTAACCGATATTGAAATGTATCGCCCAGGTAGCTATCTTACGAACCGTAGGCCTTGGCCCTTGCGGTCCGTAAGAGGTTGATCAGAAATATGGTTTCTTTTGATCTTGACACGTTTGATCCTTCAACTTTTATAATCATTCTTAATTATTTCCGAGAGCGTGTTTCAATACTATATGGTCTCGGATTTAGTAAAAGGTCACTCAGAGGCTTAAATTAGCATGTTGACACTTTTAGTCCCTTCGCATACAAAATCAAATGTTGTCAAGTTTAGTCCTTCGGAATAACTCCGTCACCTGGTTAGGGTTTAGGACGTGTGTCTTCATATGATTGGACATGTTTTTACGTGGTGTTACAACAGTCAAAGATCCGGTCGAGTGACAAGTACCAGTAGGTAGTTGTAAGACATAAACAAATGTAAAAATCCATAATACTATAGTTATAAGAATGCGTCGTTCTATACAAATGAATGTACTTACTCATATTTCATAATGCTGATCAAATGTTTTTATTGATCCTGTTAAAATTTTCGCTTCAAAAGTTTTAACAAACACCAGTATCACTTGAACTATTCACGGCTCCTGTCCAGGATAGGGTCAGGAGTTGTGACAATAATGACATGGGCACGTCAATCATTTTGTATTAACTAGTTTTTTGGACCCGCGTTTGCGGCGAGACTATTAAACCAAACAAAAAGTAGTGGCAAAAACTTTGAACCATGTACACATACGCGCGTTGCGAGACTATTAAACTACAAAAATATGTTAAACCACACACACGTTCCAGCTTACACTGAGTCCAAACGAAAAAAAAGATACAAAAAAAGCATGACCAACAAAACAAAACGTACAACCACATAAAACGAAAGACGTATATTACATATTGTATAAGGGTAAACATTTGAAACAAGAAAAGGAAAAAAAACTTACCTAATCACTCACATTAAAAAAAACAACAACCTTTCACCACCAATATGGGACTCAAGAAGTACAAAAATGAATAGTAAATCCTAGATCGTAAGACTCATTTCAATTTAACATGATTATAACAATAAAATACGCATTTTAATACTAAAAATGTGACTTTACAAAAACTTTGTTATGTCAACAGTCATACGTGTTTAGAAACATTCAAAATATAGTACTAAGTGTTTACAAAGTTCACTTTAAACAAAAACATAAGAAAATCAACACGGAAGCTTCATTGGACATGTGTTCGGTTCACGTGCATTGCTTGATCTTCATCCGGAGGCTCACTATATTCACCTATAATTAAAACCGACATAAAAGTTAGTTTTGATAACTTAGAAACTAGTATAAACAAGTTCCATCATCAATTCAAAAAAAAAAAGATTTTTGGGCGTTTTTATGTCTCTCGCGGCAAGCGAGATACTTAACAATTTTTGTCGCGGGCCACAACGTGCTTCGCGTGGCGCGCCGGGTTCAACATACTCCCTCGCGTGGAGCGGGGGAGACCCTTTTCCAGCAGGCCCGTATCTGGGACCTGCATATCTGCCCAGCTATGTTTTTAATCAAAATTCAAACTTCCAAATGACATAACTTTTTATCTACTTATCCGATTTGCGTGATTCTTTTTCCTATGCGTCCGTAATTAAATTACAGATCCGTTTATCAACATTGTTCGCATCGAAATCCAATCTATAAGCTAATAGCTTATAAATCCCCTTTACGATTATTCGACCCGTTTGGAATTTAGTTACGCTACATGTTTGTTATCATTGATTGTTCCTAAACGTTTTAACCCATTCCCGGGCTTATCAAACAATAGCATTTCGCTCCCATCACATGGTTTGCGTACGCGATAGCGTCATGCTTGTTGTCATTGATTCAAGCATGCATATTTAAGCAATTTCGACAAGTCATGTTTCTAAACTTTTGACCCAAAATCAAGGGTTCGTTAAATCAAATTTGGCGTGTCCGTTTCTTGGCTTACGCACTCTTAATACCAAATCATTGTGTGACATTCAAGTCACTTCAAACATTATCCTTTTAAAACATCATTTTGACCAGTTTGGTTGTCAAGTGAAAGACATCACTTCAATGACGTACAAAACTAATTCTAACCATTATTTTGACCCGTTTGGTTGTCAAGTGAGCTTCGTCACTTCAATGACATATCAAACTCATGTATTACACTACAACACCATTAACATAACTACGGCCAATTTTTATGCATAATGTAACGAAACTATAAGTTACGTACCTTCAAAGATTTTCCTTAAACCGTGCCTCCGCCCCGGCTTGTGCGCTCGAAGATTCAATCGCCTTGCCTATAGAGTTCAACCAACGACTTGTTTAGAACTCTTATCACATTATGTTACGCATAATTCGCCATAAAATTTGATTACGCTTTTTACTCTAAATTTCAACAAATTTGCTTTCGTTTAGGCATTTTAACAAACACCTTGTGGGCATAATTTCATAAAATTTATAATCAAGTTCATGACTAGTTATTTAGCCAATATTTAGCATCTTTCACAAGTTCATATGCCTAGTATGCATAACAACACCTAGACTTACTTCATGGAAGTCAAATAACATCAAACTAATGATCATATTTCTAATGTTCTTTATCTCTTACAAAACCCATTTAGCACCTAAGTGGGTGATTATAAATTTCATAATTATCATGACTAATTCATCAAACTATTGACTAGGGTTTACTCCTAGACATGGATTTATCATGATTTCACTCAAACATCAATCATTCAAGCTCAATTTTTTCGATTTCAAGTGTTCATCAAGAATTCAAGATGCAACCAAAAGATGAAATTTGACATACCTTCTGATCCCCTCACTTGGGTGATCACTAGTTTTAGCTTGATTTTCGATTTGGACTTGATTTGCCTCTTGGATTTGGCCAATTTGTGTAAGTTAGGGTTTGAGCTCAAGAACCTTATTTGGCTCCTGTGGAATTCACGACCAGAACACACACTAGTGTATGTGTTGTGGTGTTTTGTTTTATTTAATTAAAAACCATTTTAGTTTTTGTCAACTTTAGTCCCTTCACTCCAGGGGCGGATCTACACAGTGGTCAGGGGTTGCCCGGGATACCCCTCAACTTTTTTGGCAAAATGTAAAAAAAATATTGTTTCTCGGTTTTATGCATTTGGATACCCCTTAATGTAATACTAGGATACCCCTGAGTGTACTATTAGAGAGATGGATAAGAAAAATAAAATATTTTGAAGAAGGTGAGACGGCCGGAGTTGCAGAGACTAAACGGAGAAGAAGAAGAGTGTTTTATTGTTTTGTAAAAACAAAAGATAAAACCCTTAGTTATGTGAATTTTTTTCTTCTCTTGAAAACTGTAAAGTTAGTGCACGTGGGCTCTATTATTATATTACATAAACGGAGAAGAAGAAGAAGAAGAAGAAGAGTGTTTTATTGTTTTGTAAAAACAAAAGATAAAACCGTTGGTTATCTGAATCTTTTTCTTCTCTTGAAAACTATAAAGTTAGTGCACGTGGGCTCTATTATTATATTACATAACTAGGTTATAGACCCATGTATTACATAGGTTTGAGGATAGATAATGAAATGCTTTAAGATAATCATGGAGTTGATCAAGTTCTTCGAAAAAAAATTGTTTTTCATTTATATAAACTTGAATGAGTTTTTTAAAATAAATATGTTATTGTTGAGGTTGGTTGCGTTTGAAGGACATATAACATTAAAGAAAAATACATACAAAACTAAAGAAAAATATAACATTACTCATTTTAAATTATGTGTTTACGAAGTAAGAATTTTGTTTTTGAATACAAAAGAATTAGTATATTTTATTACAAATTAATATTTTCTTATTTTAAAAAGTGTTATCAAAGTAGAAAATCTGCTAGTCCAAGAACCGGCGAGTTTGACGGAGCTTCGGTCCCGATACGACGTGTTTGGTGCGAATATTACGACTAAGAAAGGAGTAGAAGATAGACACGACACCTAGTAGTCACTTATAATCTGGTCTCTATTGATTATTCAACGTTACAACACCACGAGACCAGTTGGACAACATTCCCCTCTGGAGACCAAAAGCTTGTCCAAATGGGAACCCCAAGTCCCTATTTATAGACAACCATTAACACTATGTCCATCCGGTCGGATGGTCATCCGTCCGGATGGACATTGACATTAACAAAACCGTGTCCATCTTTCTCACTATTCTATACAATATTCAACATACGCTCTAACTATTCGCACAGTGGCAGACGTACGAAATATGCACCAACAGATTCCCCCTCGGCTGTCACGATCGAATCGTCTTTATCACTTTGAGAACCTTGAGTCGTGTTTGAATATTCTGTAATCTTCAACTTTTCTGCAACTTCGATCAGGCATCTTGAAATCTTACAATAGATTCCGCCTCGATTGATGATTCGGGTTTGTTTTTGTCAATATAAAGCACTAATTTCCCCTGGAATGAATCTTCAGGTCTTTTGCACAGTTCACGACTCTCCTCTGATTTGCTAAACTGCAAATTTCATGAACAATCACCAACTTGAAACTAATCAATGCAGCATCCTATATTTCAACTTTAAGCGCATCCGAGCTCAGTTTTTGATATGACCTATGAGCACCACGATCTCGCATTCCGCCTGCTCGATATAAGAATGTACAAAAACTCAACCGGAAATTGATAGAAACTTCAAATACCCCACTGGTTAATTTCAAATTCATGATTACCCCTGAAGATCTGATATCCCGTTTACCGTGATCCACGTTAACGCAGTGTAAGAATGATAGATCCCTGTAAACGGTATTCTCCACAAACAGCAAATCTTCATCGGAAAACAAATCATCTGGTAATGTAATCCAATCTCTGAAGCATTCGTCCACAATCAGATTCATCTCCTCGGATAATCTAGATCTCAGAAGCTATCATTCACGATCACTCTTAGATCTCTGATGCTTTCGTCCACGATCAGATATCAACACCTCGGATCATCTTGATCTCAGAAGCTTTCACCCACGATCAGATTCACATTCCCCCTGACAATCTGAAGTCGAAACTACCCGAATGTTGTTGCAGTATGTTCACTGAGCCCAAACAGTGTCCCCGAACAATCCAGCTTGGTCGTTAAAAACCCGAAAAAATTGTCAATCACCAAATTTTTTCTAGAGACTCACCTCGTCGTTGCGATCAAAATTTACCTTTTTTAGGCATTTGATCATCTGGTCGAATGGCATGTTGTCGGATGGTCATCCGATCGGATGGTCATTCGATCAAAGGACATAAAAAACCAACTTATGTTTTGTGGATCGGATGGTCATCCGATCGGATGGTCATTCGAGTGAAAGCAGTTAAACCTTCAATAAGCCTTCAAGCAAGATAGTGATATGGATCGGATGGTCGTCCGATCGGATATGTTATAACAGCTCAAGAACACTCCAAATCACGTTTTTTCGATCCAGAATCTTTATTTGTGTGAATTTTTTCATGATGAATCAATTCCGAACAGAATGATGTCTTCAATTCCAAAATCCATCCGTTAATTGACCTTTATTTTGATGATTTTCTTTGTTTAACATCAAAACTCCCGTTTAACCCAAAATTGATGAGATTTGGGTGATTTAACCGACTGTTACATCAATTAAATCGGTACCGTAGCTCTGATACCACTGCTAATCCAGGAACCGGCGAGTTTGACGGAGCTTCGGTCCTGATACGACGTGTTCGGTGCGATTATTACGACTAAGAAAAGAGTAGAAGATAGACACGACATCTAGTAGTCACTTATAATTTGGTCTCTATTGAGTATTCAACGTTACAGCACCACGAGACCAGTTGGACAGCATTTCCCCTCTGGGGACCAAAAGCTTGTCCAAATGGGAATCCCAAGTCCATATTTATAGACAACCACTAACACTATGTCCATCCGTCCGGATTGTCATCCGGCCGACTTTCTCACTATTCTATACAATATTCAACACACGCTCTAACTATTCGCACAGTGGCAGACGTACGAAATATGCACCAACAAAATCGAATGGAATTAGTTTATGATCTAAGATTATATATATATATATATATATATATATATATATATTAAACGTAGTTGTATATATATTGTTTATATATATGTTTAACATTTGTGAAAACGATAATAAAAAGAGTTAATTACATAGTTAGTCCTTGTGGTTTGCATAAAATAACATACTTAGGTACTAATAGTTTAAAGTCACCTTCTATGGTATTAACTTTTCATTTTGTAACATTTGGATGTATTAACTTCTAGGGTATTAACATAGTTAGTCCTTGTGGTTTGTACAAAATAACATACTTAGGTACTAATAGAATGTGATTTTAAACCTACAAATAACGTTAATACATCCAAACGTTACAAAATGAAAAGTTAATACCCTAGAATGTGATTTTAAACTATTAGTACCTAAGTGTGTTACTTTGTGCAAACCATAGGGACTACCTATGTAATTAACTCTAATAAAAAATTATAAACATGATAAGGTTTTAAATTTTTGGTTACGTCAAATAGTGATGTTGTATAAATTTTTTGTTATCCCATCTTCTTTTGATAACTTTATTTTTATTTATTAAAGTAGAGATATTATATTAAAGTATAGGTAAGTAGATAACTAATTTTAATATATATATATATATATAGGGGGCCGCTAGAATGAGAACCACCACGAGTTATGAGAATCGCGAGAACCAAGTGCCACGGAGGGCCGTTGACCACGAAATTTTTTTTACACCTAGATTCGTATATTTTAAGACCGGGTGTAAAAAAAAATTTCAAACGACGCGCCCGAGGGGGTAGTTTTTTACACCCAAAGTTTGGTGTTTTTTAATTGGGAAAATGTCATATAAATGTAACCAAGTTTATCAACTGTTTCAATTAAGTCATTCAAACTTTTTTTGTCTCTATAAACTAACTAAACTTTAAGTTAGTGTTTTAATAGTGTGTAATTACCAGGTCATCAGGTTAACTTTTATTTCTTTTATTTTTTTATTTTCTTTTTGATATAACCGGAAACTAGGGATAATAATAATAACATATTTATATTTGTTATTATTATTCTTCAACGTGAATTTAGATAACAAATAAAATGATAATTATGCTAAAAGATTAAATTAAAAAGATAGGATAAAATGTTTATGTATCTGCAGTTTTGACCTTGAAAACACACACATCATTGGCTGCAAGTCGCCGCCTGCAAACCACTCGTAAGCAATCGCACGTCGGCCAGCCGCCATCATTGCTTTAAGTTTATCGGCAACTTCCATCTCAACTCTCTCTCACTTCTTTCTTTACTCTGATTTCTTTCTATGTTCCTGGAAAAAAACTAGATACTCCGGCGAAGAGAAGCGAGTATCCCGTAGCCGACACCATCACTCTACATCTCCGTCACGTATCATCTTCGCCAACAACCAGTAGCACCACAGAAACTTTTAACCGGCGTTCCGCGATTTTTCGGCGATATTCATTTTCCAGATCTGTTTCAGTTTTGCAACTGAGCTACTAAAGCCATTCCCTATAACTAATTTATGCATGTTTGTTTATGTTTGTACACATTTAATTGAGTTGATCGTTTGAATCAGAAAGAAGTATGTATTATATGGATATTAGCATAGGAAATAAAGAAGAAGTATGTATCGTCTGGATATTAGCATAGGAAATAAAGAAGAACAAATGGTTGAATCAGTTTTAATCCTTTAAAAATACAAATAGGATTTATTTACTTTTGTTAATTAAAGATTAAAACAATAAAACCTACACATCATCATTAGTAACCTGTTAACCTGATAATTACATAGTATTAGAACATCAAACGAAACTCCAGTGACTTTAGAGAGACAAAAAAAGTTTCAGTGACTTAATTAGAACAATTATCAAACTTGATTACATTTCTATAAAGTTACCCCTTTTTAATTTTCTTTTCTTTTTTCATTTTTTTTTACAAACTTTGGGTGTAAAAAACTACCCCATCGGGCGCGCCGTTTGAAATTTTTTTTTTACACCCGGTCTTAAAATATACGGATCTAGGTGTAAAAGAAATTTCGTGGTCAACGGCCCTCCGTGGCACTTGGTTCTCGCGGTTCTCATAACTCGTGGTGGTTCTCATTCTAGCGGCTCCCTATATATATATATATATATATATTAAATTCAATCATTTAATAGTTTTTATATTAATTTACTTATTATTTATTATGGTTGATGTAGCATGATAAATTGTCACATGGCATTTTAATGAGATCCTTATTATAAGAGAATGCCATGTGACATTAAGGGGACTCTTTTATTAGTATTAGATATATTTAAATTTTTCAAGTTAGATATGATAATTCTATTATTCGTATAGTATTTAATCCTTTTTGAAAGGTATGATAATTATATTATTCGTATAGTATTTAATCCTTTTTGAAAGGTATAGTATTTAGGCAAAAGATCAAATACAAATATACCTTTAACGTACAAAACGTATGAACCGGAGGTCTTGCTAAAAAAAAAGCAGTGACATTTTCGAAGTTATTTATTCGTAGAATAATTATCGAAATTACCATACAAATGATCTTGTAGGGTAATTTTGATCTTGTAGGGTAGTTTTATAAAGTATCATAATTACTCTACAAATGATCTTGTAGGGTAATTTTGAAAATTGTATATTGTTTGATAAACTAATAGAGTAATTTTGATACACTTGTAGAGTAATTTTGATAATTACTCTACAAGCACATTTTACAAAATTACCTTACAAGATCAAAAGTACCCTACAAGATCATTTGTAGGGTAATTTTGATAAATACTCTATGAGTAAATAATTATAAATATGTCACCGCGTTTTTTTTTTTTTTTTTTACTTTTACATGCCTTTTGTACGTTTTGTACGATAAGGTTGTTTGTACGGAAACTTTTCCCATAGTATTTAATCAAAATATCATTTATTATTTAATTAATTTACTGTCAACTAGTTTATTAATCAAACATATTATTTATTATTTAATTAGGTAATTATCTGTTAGTTTATTAAAACTTTTATTTTTTAGAGCTTACTACTTATAATAACTTTTTATCGTAAGTAATCTATTTTTTAAATTTTGTAAATATCGGGTGACACTTTTCGCTGTATAAAAATGTTTTATTGTCGAGATTATTTGGTATTTAAAAAACAAATATACTAAATTAAAGTCCGTGATGATATCTTAGTACATATTAGTAGATAAAAAACTTATGTTAGGACCCGACCCGAATCGCGCCAGAAATTTTTATGTTCGCTCGCTTGAATGAATTAAAACATTTAAAATCAGTGACCTAATACAAATAAAATCTATTATCCGCCACTGAATGTACGGTAAAAAATTGATTTCTTTTATAAATGTACGGTAAAAAAAATTAGGATACCCATGAATTTTACTTCTAGATCCGCCACTGCTTCACTTAACCAAGTTTTTATAAAGAGTGTTTTAACCAAGTTTTCCTTATTATTTCAAGGCTCATGACTAACTAGGTTATTTATTGCTAGTTATCTTATCTCGACTATTTCAGACTTTTAATTTATAATATAAAATCTATATTTTCATAGTGTTGCATAGATACAACCACATTTTATAAAAATTAATAACTACAAAATTAATCAATTTCTTCACATCATAAGTGACTATTATATCATTAGATCACTTTCACTCATCTTTTTTATTACACTCTGTTTTGGTACACCTTAATCATTAGACCACTTTCACTCATATTTTTTATTTTTTATTACACTCTGTTTTGGTACACCTTAATATTTTTTAACTATTATTTATTCATTTAAATCTTTTTTTTAATATAGATTAGCATAGACAAATAAAAAAATGTAATTATTTCATAAAAATAAATAAATTTAAAACAGGTAAATAGAAGTAGAATTAAAATAAAAAAAATTAGCATTATAAACACATAATATTAAACATGTATAAACTCTAATTAAACATAACTAAGACCTAATTAGACATAGTTAAACCTAATTAAACATAATAAACTCATTTTGATGTCTTTTTGTATTAATGACTCAACTCAGTCAAATCTCAATTTAGTTCGAAATTATGACTCAAAACAAAGTTATATCTTTTTTAAAGTGGCCCATTTTCAACTTTTGCATTGGAACTTGTATTAACCCGACATCCTACCTGCCCTAACTCTTTCGTTTTTAATCAAACTCCTTTAAGCTCAGCTTATTTTAAGATTTTAGCGAGCCGATTTAAAGTAGCTCAGGAGTGGCTCGACTTATTTACACCTATTGAGTGGCATACATATTGCCTCCCTAACAAAACAAAATTATGACATCAACACTTTAACATTTTTAACGAAAAAAAATGAATTACACAAACGCTCCTCGTGGTTTACCCAAAATAACACCTTCAGGTTATAAGGTTTTCGTGTAACAAGTTTAGGTTTTGTGGTTTCAATTCTGTAACACAATGGATACCAGGGCTACCGGGCGTTAAATTTTCTGATAAGTTTGCTAAATAGCCAAAATACCCTTCAATAATCAAAGGGACTATTGTAATTAACTATATTTGATTTCAAGGATCGTTTTTGTAGTTTAGTTACATTAGAATTATATTATACACTAAAATTAAATGTTTCCCTTTTAAGTAAGAGTAAACTGTCATTTTGGTCTCCGAGGTTTGGTTATTTTTGCCACTTTAGTCCAAATTTGAAATCTTTTGCATATGGGTGGTCCCTGTTGTTTCACTATTATTGCCATTTTGGTCCAAAAATGAAATCAGGTCATATTTCTCAAATTAAATTCTGGTATTTTGTTCTTTTCCTCAGGGGCAAAATGGTCATTTTTTATTTTATTTAAATCTTTTGTGGGTCCCACCACACCACACTTCTTCTTCGACACCCTTTCTCTCTGTATCTCTCCTACATAACAACCACCATCCATCACCACCTCCACCACCATCAATCTCCACCACCGCCACCATATATCTCCACCTCCACCACTGCTCAAATAGTCATGATACAATGAAGAACAACACCAAATAAACTGCCAAACCATAAAATAGCATGATACAATATAATGGTGTTCAAAGGTAGATTCTTCTCTTCAAAGAAATTGTCAGGCACATCAAGCCCTAAAAATTACAACAGTCCTTGATTGATCAACTCTAACTCCAATTCCCCAATCAGATCCGAAAAGAAGAAAGCCGAATTCCGCCGGTTCTCCATTCCGTCAAACTCCAGTCAAAGATGCTGCTTCAGCCTCAAACCGAAAATATCATAATCAGAAAAAAGAATCGAAAACTCCAGCTAGCACAAAATTTCAATCAGGAGCTGCATCATCGAAATCGGCTCCACCGGCAGTTTCCCCAATTTTGGCGTCGTCACTTGGATTGAATCGGATCAAGACTAGATCGGGGCCGTTTCCGCAGGAGAGTTTTCTAGGCTTTGCTAACATCACTTTCACTTCAATTCTCCCTGTCACTTTCTCTGCAACCTATCTCCGACCGTCGAAAAATTTCAATACCGACCAGCTTCTCAATCCAGCCTTTTCAAGCTCCCTAGGTACATGACTTACATGGATTTCATTCGCTTATACTCATTAAACAAAAGCCCCATCCTAATTATTAACAACAACTGATTCGTGTTTGATTTAGGACTATAAGGATTAGGTGGTTGTTATGGTAGGGGAGTGACAGAGACAAAGGAGGTAGAAGAAGAAGTGGGGTGTGGTGGGACCCACAAAAGATTATTGTTTTAATAAAAGCTGTAATAAAATAAAAAAAGAAGTGACCATTTTGCCCCTAAGGAAAAAGACAAAATAGCAGGATTTGATTTGAGAAATATGACCTGATTTCACTTTTGGACCAAAATGGCAATAAAAGTGAAACCACAGGGACCCAGATGTAAAAGGTTTGAGTTCTGGACTAAAGTGGCAAAAGTGAACAAACCTCAGGGACCAAAATGGCAGTTTACTCTTTAAGTAATTTGTTTCTGGAATAATGGCTCCGTCGGTCCAGCACCACCATGCCACCACCAACACCTGACCGCCGCCCATCAAACGACTACAACCACTATCGAACGACTGCAACCGTTGTCCATTGACATCAACAACGGACACCACTGAACACCATCAGACATCACCTTTACAAGATTATTTAGATTGAAATTATCAAACCGTTTTTATCGCAGTCTGAATTTTATTTTCAACCACCAATCTAAGTGTTACATATTCAAGTAAATGGTTGTTAGATGACTAGGATGGATATTTGTTGGTTTGAGAGGAGTAATCTTCGATTCAGGTCAAATCTTTCCAAACCTCATATACAAATTTATCCTAATTCCATTTAAATTCACCATTGGGTTTGGGGGGGGGGGGTGGTAGATGAATTTGGGGTTTTGGAGGGAATGAGATTTCTTGTGTAATGGGTGATTTCATTTCTTTAAACAACAAAACAACTTTTTTTTTCATTCTCTCACAATGGTCTATTTCCATTCAGCATCCATTTCCTATATACCAAACATTACCTTAGTACCTATGCTATTTTTGGTAAACCACAAGAGCTATCTGTGTAATTACCCACTCAAGCTAACCAATAAATTTATGTCATCTCAAAACTACTCAAACTAAGTACTCATATTTATAGGGGCACCTTACCCCAATACCCAAACTACTCAATCAAACTTTAAAACACCCACCATCCAATAATATTGTGCCATACAGGTCAACCTGCAACCCACCTAGGTCAGGGCACTTCCTTTTCTCTCTTTCCCCCACACACATCATATCCGAGTATGGAAACTTGACCAAACTACCCGATCCCCTTAATCAGACGATATGGGGCCATCTTATCCGGTCCTATGTGGATTTACTCGAGGTTGGCAGTGTATGGCGCTCCCTCCACCCTAATAGAGACAAAAACGACAAATAATTAGGGGTGAGCAAAAACCGAACCGAAAACCGAAACCGCACCAAAAACCGTAAAAACCGAAACCGCAAAACCGCAACCGACACAAAAACCGCAAAAACCGAAACCGCAAAAACCGAAACCGCAAAGGTATGGTGCGGTTCGGTTTTAGCTTTAAAAACCGCACCAAAAAACCGAAACCGCACCGCAAAATTATTATATATATATATATATATATTATATATAATATACTTAAAGATTTAAATATACTTTGATTTGTGCACAAGATTGGATAAGGTGTACAAGGGTTGATCTTGAGCTCGGATGTTCTATGAAGAATAAAGACATAGATGAATTTAATAAGAGGATGGCGGGTTTAAAAATTGGTAAGGTTTTCTTTACATGTGTGAGTTTATATTTCAAATACCTACTAACATATATTTTTTGTTTTTTTTTTTTCTATCTAGGAAACACTAATGGCAAATGATAGTTGGAAACATTGAAAGTTGGAAAGATTGAAAGTTGGAAACAAGAATGAGTTGGAAACAATATTACGTTTTTATTTGGATACGACTATGTGATTAAGCTTTCACCGTTTCACATAGCAACTATTATTCTAGACATGTTTCTAGTACAAACTCTTGTTTTGATTGATGTCCTCTAGCCCATACATATGCTCTTCACATTGCTCTTGCAAAAATTATATTCTAATTACCATCAAGTATTAGATGTATTCCAGTATTAAAACCGAGAGTTTTTTTTTTTGATGTATTCAAGTATTGCTGAGAGTTTTTTTTAGATGTATTCAACTATTAAAACCGAAACCGCACCGAAACCGAACCGCAACCGCAAATAAACCGCAAAAACCGTACCGCAAAAAAACCGCAACATGTGGTTTTAAAAAAATAAAAACCGCACCTCGTGGTATGAGTTGCGGTTTTATGCTAAAACCGCACCAAACCGCACCATGCTCACCCCTACAAATAATGCTAAATTTGTTTTCCAAAAGCCAGGTTCGGACCAAAAACCGTTTCCAGTTCAACTAGTGTTTACCCAAAACCATCTGAGTTTTTGACCCACGACTTAGCCAACGCAACAGATAAGCCAACCAGTTTCCAGTTTAACCGGTCCAAACCAGTTTTAAAATACCACATAAAACTATAAATTATATAACCACCCTAACCTTGTATTTATAGTACTTAGAAACACAATATATAAGCATGAAGATAAAATCCTAAAATAATGGTTTTGAAATAACCCTAACAACAATCAAACCCTAACTCCACCTAGGCGCCTACAAAACCATGATTCAATTCATCTATTCACCTGCTTGATGAATCAACCCACAAATTCTATTTCAATTCACCGATCTTCTTCAAACCCTACCATCCAAATCCAATGGAAGACGATGATGAGTTCGGAGATCTATACACCGACGTCCTCCAGCCTCTTCAAACGACGTCGTCTGCACCTCCGATCGATAACACCATCCCCAGCGATGATGAGGAGATTCTCTTTGGCTCCAACAGTGTTACCAATTCAAAACCCAATCAATCCGATCATAATTTGAATTTCAATTTGAATTTGAGTAATAAAGATGAAGCTGCACAGAACCCTGATCCAGAACCTAGGGTTTTGGGGTCTAGTAGTGGTTTTATGAAGTTAGAACAAAAGGGTATTCAAAAAGATCCAATCTTTGATCATAAAGATAATAAAGATTTTGATAAAGGTGAAATCTTTAAGGAGGAGAATTTTGGGATTGAAGAGGGTGGAGAAGAAGAAGAGGAAGATGGGTTTATGATTCCGGGTTTATCGGCATCCGGAGCTCCGGTTTCGAACAGTATCGAACCGGGTTGGGATGATAGTGATAGTGAGGATGATTTGCAAATTGTGTTGAATGATGATAATGATATGGGGATGATGGGGATGGAAGGTGGTGGAGGTGGTTTAGATGGAGATGAGGATGAGGATGATTTGGTGATTGTTACGGATAATGCGGATGCGGGTCATATTGTTCGTCAGCCGATGGAGGAGATGAAAGATTGGGGGGAGGATGTCGGTCAGGCGGGTGAAGGGGGCGGTGAAAGGAACGAGTTAGTGAGTGGGGATGGTGGAGCTGCGGGTGCGGGTGCGCAGAAGATGGGATTTGGCGGTCATGGGTATCATCCGTTTCATTCTCAGTTTAAGGTTAGTGGTAATTGTAGTACAAGGATGATCTTGACATGTAAATTGTTGTATTGTTTAGTTGGAAAAGAATCAAAGATGGTAAATGTACATACTTTTTTAAATTTAGTTGCAAGGATTAAATCAGGGAATGTTGTTGTAGTGACTCCTTTCGTTGATCAATGAAATATTTTTTTTCCTTGAAATGAATTAATTTATGCATTTTAATGTGTTATTTTGATACCAAGCTTATATTATGATTCCTTTATGGAACTGCAAATATTGGGATTCTAATCGAATCTTGCCCTGATGTTATGCATCAATCAAGATTAACGTATCTGATGCAACTGCTCTCACTCCATCAAGTGGCATTCAACTCGTGTTTTAAGTTACAATATAATAAGACCGCCTTGACTGTTTAGATGCACATCGACTGTTTCGTCATGTCCACTTCATATTTTAATTGATCTAAGGCATGGTCCGAGCTGTTGAATTTTGAAAATATACGCGTTTAATGTTTTAAGTCCATATTGCAAAGAGTAGCACTAACCCATACAATACTTTTTATCCACTGTAATTTGTAACTCTTGATAAAAACCAAACCAACAACGAACACTCTATTATTGTTTTTTTTATCACCCCTCGTTTCATCAAATCAATTATTAGTTCCCACTTTTTACGGGAATTCCATTTTGAAGGGTGAAATATATATGGGGTATTACATTATACTAATTCGGGTTGAATGCAAGTCATACAATAATATGATAAAGTTTTATCTTTTAGTGTCTACTAAACTATTATTACCTTATGGAGTTATGGTGCATACTTATCTACTTTGAGGATTAACCCCGATGTATTTTAATTATGTTTTTAAAAAATGTGTAGTATGTGAGACCTGGAGCTGCACCTATTCCCGGAGCAGGTCCTGCAGCAGTTGGTGGAGCCCCGGGTCAAGTTCGTCCACCTGGAGGTCCGTTACCTTTTGTTGGTCGAGGTAGAGGTGAATGGCGTCCACCTGGCGTTAATAAAAATGTTCCTCCCAATATGCAAAAGAATTTTCATTCGGGTTACGGGATGCAGGGTTGGGGAAGCAATGGAGCGGGTCGTGGATTCGGCAGTGGACTTGATTTCACTCTTCCTTCGCATAAGTAATGATTGTAAACTGATATCATCTCTTATCTGGATTTCTGTTCATTATCTATATGTCGTAATTTGGGTGGGCTGTACGGGTTGGGTTGACCAGGATCACTTCTCTCTCTCTCTCTCTCTCTCTCATATATATATAGGATTAGGTTCTAATGAGAACTCCCTCGAGTTGCGAGAACTTGAGAACAAACATGGGAAATCCTACTTTCTGTGCGAATTGTTTAACCATTTTTCCAGAAACGTAGATGAAGATCTAACTAAGAGATTTGGAAAAAAAAAATAAAAAAATAGCCTAGTGTTCATTTATGCCAGGGTTTTTTTTTCCGCACACACTGCTGTAAAAAAATTACAAAAGCATATGATGTCACCCTTTTGGCGGTGTACACTTATGTAAATTTGTTTTACATTGATGTAAATTTACGTATACGATTTTTTTTTGAAAAAAAGTTACATAGTTTTAAAAAAATTTAGCCAAAAAAATACTTTTTTTCAAGGAGTTCTCTGGTTCTCACAACTTGGGGGAGTTCTCATTTTAACCGTTCCCTGTATGTGTGTGTGTATATATATATATATATATATAGGGTGGGGTTCTAGAGTGAACACTAGTGTATTTGTGAACTGAGTGAACAAATCCTGGCCATTGATTTACATCATCAAATCGTAAAATACAGTATTTTCATCATCAAATCCTGGCCATTGATTTACACTTGTGTTTACACTTGTGTATTGATAATCAAAAGGGCGAGGATTAGTTCACTAGTGTTCACAATCAAGGGGGTTGTTCACAAATGAACCTAGCCCTATATATATATTGTAAATAGTTATCATATTCATATTATATCAATAATTATCTAACTTTTGTAATTAATCTATTTACGAGGTTTTATTCATCGAAAATACACTTTGAGCAACTTTTGAACTGTTTGATCCATTTGACCTATTTTATTCTTAACAACTTTTAGTTTCTTTACGTGTTTGAGCGTTTAACACAATAGAGTTAAAACATAACGCACACCGACCTTTTAATAAGAACATAGGTCAAAATGGCCACCTATACTAAGATCTAATGCATACACGTCAGATAGATATATTGTCTCTAAAGATATGCAGAAAACACGGGTAGTTACAGTTAAAAATATTTGATTGGTATAAAACCCATGTGGTTCATACTTCATAATGAGTTCTGACATCTGGTTGTCTCCTTATTAGGACTATATTTGAAGTGGACATTGATGGTTTTGAGGAAAAACCATGGAGACTCCAAGGTGTTGACGTGTCGGATTTTTTCAATTTCGGTATGAATGAAGAAAGCTGGAAGGAATACTGCAAACAGCTGGTGAGTGCTACAAAGATTTCCCGCTATCTTGTATATTGTTCGTCCATGGGGCTTGGTCAGTTTTCCAACTTTCGTCCGAAGGTTTTTTTTTCCGCATCTGGATCCAAAAGGTGTGAAATCTTGCCATTTTCATCCGACCTGTTAACTCCATCCATTTTTTAATGTTAAGTCAGGGATATTTTCGTCTTTATACTTATTTTTTCTGTTTATATAATATACACAGTTTTTTTGAATCAAAAGAGGTGGATCTTTATTTCTTGTAGTGTTTTTTAGTTTAATAAAAGAAATTCTAAAAAGACAGAAATACCCCTGATTTAACTGAGAAAAATGGATGGAGTTAACGAGTAGGATGAAAATTGCAAGATTTCAAACCTTTTGGACCCAGATGCAAAAAAACAAACCTTTGGATGAAAGTCGTAAAACTGGCCAAACCTCAAGGACGAAAATGGCATTTTACTCGTGAAAAAAGGCTACATAAAAAATATTATTTTTTTGTTTTTAATGTTTTTGTTTGTAGGAACAACACCGATTGGAGGCTACAATGCAAAGCAAGATTCGTGTCTATGAAAGTGGGAGGACCGAACAGGTATGCAATCAATGCTTATGTGGCATGCAGTGCACAGCTCATGATACTGATGATAAATATAATAAATAATATTTTTTTTTGTTTTACTGTATTTTAGGAGTATGATCCAGATCTTCCACCAGAGCTTGCCGCAGCAGCCGGGCACGACTTTTCATCCGAAAACCGTAACATTGTAAAAATCAATGTGCAGAGTGACTTAGCAAAGGGACCCGCACCGGCTCGGATGCAATTGGTATGCACTAATGTTTTAAAGTCAGATATTTTGAGACCCTATGATGTAGCAATAACTAATTGATATTTTTTGAAAATACAGCCAACTGGAAAAGCAATACAGGTGGAAACTGGTTTTGGTGAACGACTTCCATCTATTGATACGCGCCCACCGCGAATCCGTGATTCCGATGCTATTATTGAGGTGAGCGGAATATACAATCCAACCCTGACCCGTTATCTGACCCGTCTTATCTAGGGTTGCAAACGAACCAAATGTTCAGTGAACAGTTCGTGAACCATTCGGCTGGAAGTTCGTTTGTGTTCTTTCGTTTAATAAATGAACGAACACGAACAAGAAATTCCGTTCGTTTAGTTAAATGAACGAACATGAACATAGGCCGCGTTCGTTCATTTATGTTCGTGAACGTTCGGTAACATGTTTGTTTATGTTCGTTTGTGTTTGATAGTTCATTAGTGTTTTCATTTTTTATATCTATTTAAATACTTCAAAATTCTAACAAATAAAATATTTAATAAAAGTATATATTATGTTCATTAACACTTGTTTGTGTTCATGAACATTAGTTTGTGTTCGTTTGTGTTCATGAAGGTTCGTTACCTAAAATTAACAAATGAACATGAACACGTTCATTTTCTTGGCGAACGAACACGAACAGAAAATCTCGTTCGATAAGTGTTCATGAACAGTTCGTGAACACATATTTCCGCTTGCTTATTTTCCCATCTCTAGTTAGCCCAAATCACATAACTAATGGTTTTCTATTTTGAGCGAACAGATTGTATTGCAGAGATCTCCGTCTCCAGATCCTGAATCTGTTCAAGGAGATGATGTTGATGTTGTGGAGCATCTTGAAGATGGTTTCTCGAAAGAAAACAAAAAAGAAGGCGTTGAGATTGAAGATGAAGATGGATCCGAAGTTGACCGTTTTGATAAACCACAAGCTTATTATAATGGCAGGAAACGAGAAGTTTCCGGAAGAAGAGCACCGTTCGTTGGTTCAGCGCATGACGTGGCAGTTACACGTGATCGCGTCCCGCACTTTTCAGAAACCGATGTGGAAGATCATCTTGATTCTAGAAACAGGTATGATTTAATAATAATAATTTTCATCTAATTTATTTTATTATTTTAACTAGCGCGTTTAATTATTCTTTATATTATACTAGGCCAGTGAAGAGAACGGCATCCAACAGATCACCCCGTTTGACTGATAATCAGAACGAAGAGTCAACCGAAAGCGTTGACCGTAAACAAAGCCATTCTTCATCTCCGTTGACCCTTGGCAGTGGTGAGAATCGAAGTTTTGACCAAACCGATGCTGCTGTTAAAGACGACGTGGTTACGGATGGAAACACAAATGACAACAATACCTTCAAAGACGAAAAATCAAAACATAAAATGAAAAAACAAAAACTGATCACTCGAGCAGAGCATTCTTCTGTTGAAAGAAGTGACGATCGAGAGGATTCAATTCATAGTATACACATCCGGAAACCGATGTATGAAACGAGGGGCCGTGATGAGTATCCTCACAGAAAGTGGGAATTGAATCAAGGGTATCGGTCACACCCGAAGCCCGAAAATTACGATCGAAAAAGGTCGAAGGAATCCGAAGGGGTATGGCACGAAGACATGATGAAAAGAAGCCATAAGGCGAGAGAAAACGAAAGAAGTGATAAAAACGAACATCGATCAAGAAAAGCGTTGGAGAACGGTGGTTGGAAGGGTGATTACGATAGAGATATGAATCCCATTTTAAAGCGAAACGATAGTTTAAAATCGCAAACGCAAACCCGTCATCATACCATTCCCGAGGCCCATAGAGAAAGTAGCAGTCGACGAAAACGGGAACGTGACCATGACGATAGTTTGCAAAGAGAGAAAGTCGAAAGACATAGAGAAAGGGATGAGTGGAAAGAACGAGAACGAGAACGAGAAAAAGACAAATCTTGGGTGGGCCATACTAGATTGAAAGAAGACTCTAGAAGCTCAAACAAAGATTACCCGTTCAAAGAAACGGGTCGGGAACCGGTAAGAAGGGAAAAATTCGAAAATGAAACCGTTTCAAGACATCGAGGGCGGGAAGATGCGTATTTACAAGGAAATAAGATTAGTAATGACGAAAGAATGCCGTCGAGGCATGAAAGGGGATACGGTGGTAGTAGTAAAGATATGCACGTGGTGCAGGATAAGAAGCATAAAGAAACGCTAAAAAAGGGTAAAGAAACCGATGGTACGATTCACAATTCGTTGTCTACGTCTAGAAGGAATCGAGAGGACAATAACAATCAGAAAAGTGAGCGGGTACGTAAATTAGCTATACTTATTTAGCAATTGTATATCTATATCTAGACTATTTACAATGCATAACACAAGATCATTTTAAGATACCCAGAAGTTAAAGACTTTTTTTTTGCTTTAATGCATAAGGTACAACCTAAAATGAGGGAAAATTAGTCTTTTAAACACTAATTACACTTTAATCCTCTCATCTTAATTACACTTTAATTCTCTCATCTTTAACAAAACTATAGATAATTAGTTAATAGTTACAGTTTATCTCCTTATAAAAAACTACCCACCCTGATTTTTAAACGGTCATTAACTTTTTTGTACGTTAATATTTTTTTAAAATACACCACAAAAACGAGTATTTTAATATCTTCAATTTGAGTATAATATTGCTATATTTTAATTAAAAAATTGTTATGTTACGTTACGTGATTAACGGTGTCAAAGGGTGAGCAATAACTGAATCGTTAACCGAAACCCGAATTAACCAAAGCCCAAATCAACCAAAACCTGTTATTGATTTTTTTTTGTACCCCAGTTTAACCAAAATTAACCTAACCGATGACTTCCGCAGTGTCCGTATCATTACTGTTTTGCTCGTTAATAGTGCTTTCTTGCCAAAAATCGATTCCTCTGGACAGATTTGCGCTCAGTGGGAACTAACATAATAGATAAACGGCGGTTATATGAACTTTATATTATTTTTTGTTCTCTTGGTTTAAATAGGCGAGCTCGAGAGGCAATATTGAACAACGTGCCAATGATCAAAACCCTGGGATCAGAAAATCTTCGAAAAAGCACAAAGAAAAAGAAAACGCTTCATCAGATGACGATGAACAACAAGAATCCAAAAAAGGGCGTTCGAAACTGGAGCGATGGACGAGCCACAAAGAGAAGGATTTCACTCTTGACGTAAAAGAAACCGATATAAAATACAAAGATAACGGTCCTTCCACAAAGCTTCCGGAAGAATCCGTTAAATCGCAAGAAAACCTCGAGAAACCAAAACCTTTGGCGGAAGAGAAAACTGAGGATGCAAAACCACCGGAAGATAAACATTTGGACACCGTTGAAAAGTTAAAGAAACGAAGTGAGCGGTTCAAACTTCCTATGCCAAGTGAGAAGGAAGCTTTAGCTGTTAAAAAGATAGAAAACGAGCCATTGATTTCCGCGCAGCCGGAAACCCAACCCGAGTCAGAGGTCAAATCCGAGCGCCCCACTCGGAAACGGCGCTGGACCAGTGGCTAAGTTCTAATACATGAAAACTTTGAAATTGATATGGTTTATGAAATGTGTAACAATGTAGTCACTCGCGGTTTTTTCTTTTTTCGCTTTTGTTTTTATAAAAAGGGTATGTATATCATCATCATCATCATCATCGTACTCAGTATATCCCACCTATAGCAAAGCTAAGGTAGGGTCTGAGGAGGGTGGGATGTAGACAGCCTTACCTCTACCCCGTAGGAATAGAGAGGCTGCTTCCAATGAGACCCCCGGCTCGAAAAAAGGGTATGTATATGTCGTGCGAAAATGTAACGATAAATAGCGACGCGAACGTTATATCAAGTGACATTGTTATAGTTGAGCTGTAGGACATTATTTAGTTGCAGGTGAAGGATGGATTAAATTCCTAAGAAGCATTTGAGGTAATGCTTTGACATGCATATATATGTTGATAACCAGTTTTGTTACAGGAAGGTAAATGGTGTTTATATTATATAGTTACTGAGCTTCAAAGTTGATATTCATTAAATATTATAAGTATGTTTTAACTTGTTATGTAATGCTAAACTTAGCCTCTCAAAAAACTTGGTGGAGGATAGTGTGAGTGATTTTGATGGCATTAAGGTTAAAACCAGTGGATTACACCTGCACTTCGCGGCAGGGTGACCCGGTTCTTAATAAATTTTAAAAGGAAACGTAAACGCAATGGTAAAAATAGCGTTAATGGTGGGAATCAAGCCAATATTGGTTCAGTTCAATACAGTATCGATATGGTACTGACACTCGATATAACAACTGAAAAAGAAAACTTAAAAAATAAAGTCGTCATAAGTCCAAAAGGATGCCAACATATGTTTTACATCGATTACAACATCGAATGGACGTGGGATTGGTCTCGGGAACCACGTTCAATAGAAGAGATGGAAGAGTGGGAGAATCTTTTTAGCGTTCTTGGTGCCTCACGTGGCAATGGCAAAGAGGATTCGTGGAAATGGTTAGGAGACAACTCCGGTATCTTTTCGGTGGCATCGGTTAGGGATCGGTTGTATGAGGATTTGGAGGTGAGCAACAACCACGTGATGGAATGGTCTAAATGGTTCCGAGCAAATGTAGCATTTTTATATGGAGAACGGAAATGAATAGATTGCCTACTTTGGACGCCCTTAAAAGAAGAAACATCCAGGTTGACTGTACCACGTGTATTCTATGCGGGACGGAAGACGAAACAGTGGAGCACTTGCTTATAGGTTGTAGGGTTGCTAATGTAGTGCGGTCCTTTGTGGCAAATTGGTGTAAAGTGCCACCTATATTCGGCTTCTCAGTTCGCGACCTTATGGAGTTCCACAACCACGTAATTTTATGCCCCACAAAAAAATCTGCGCTTCAAGGAATCATTATTGTAGCGAGTTGGGACATTTGGAGGGCGAGGAACGAGATGAATTTTCGACAAAAGGAGGTTAAAATTGAAGAAATCATTGTTAATATTAAAGCTTTTAGTTTCTTATGGTTCAAACATAGGTCTAATTGTAAGTCGGTATCTTGGTACAATTGGTGCTCTTTTAGTCTGATGTAATTGTTTGGGTTTGGTCGCTGTGCTTTTTTTGTGGCTTTTGTGGCTTTGTTGTTTGTTTTAATGAAATTCATTGTTCAAAAAAAAACATGGATTAAAAACTATAATAGAAAAATACCAGTAATGGTTCTAATAGTACCAATACCGGTACTTATGTTTTTTGATGGTTACCAGCTCGATCCGTTTTCAAAAGGAATTATATCGCGTATTTAGTTTTTGTAAAAATAAATTACCGAACGCAAGTTATAAGATATAATAAAGCTATTGGGTTAAAGTTGTATATTATCTATAGTGCAAGGGGTGGATCTGAAACTAAAAAATGTTCTTTTAGAAAAGGAAAAGAGTTAATTATAGTGCAATGGGTGGATTTGAAATTAAAAAATGTTCTTTTAAAGGAAAAGAATTACAATATGGACCTATAAGATTTTAACATATGCACCGATCAAAACTACTTACTATTAACAAAAGTTGCTAATTGTTGGTTAAAGTCGTACATTATCTATAGTGCAAGGGGTGGATTTGAAACTAAAAATTGCTTTTTTAGAAAAAGGAAAAGAGTTAAAATATGAAGCTATAAGATTTTAACATATGCATCAATCAAAACTATTTACTATTAACAAAAGTTGCTAATTGTTGATTAAAGTCGTACATTATCTATAGTGCAAGGGGCGGATTTGAAACTAAAAATTGTTCTTTTAGAAAAAGAAAAAGAGTTAAAATATAAACCTATAAGATTTTAATATATGCATCAATCAAAACAATCAAAACTATTTACTATTAACAAAAGCTGCTAATTGTTAGTTAAAGTTGTACATTATCTATAGTGCAAGGGGTGGATTTGAAACTAAAAATTGTTTTTTAAAGGAAAAGACTTAAAATATAAACCTATAAGATTTTAACATCTTCACCAATGAAAACTATTTACTATTAACAAAAGTTGCTAATTGTTATATAGTAAATAAATAAATAAATTGTTATATAATAAATGTGAGTCAAATTGGTGTAATTTACTATTAACAAAAGTTGCTAATTGTTATATAGTAAATAAATGTAAATCAAATTTTGTACTATCACTACGTAAAAAAGAAAGTTTGTTACTCTGATTGTTTGTTAGTCCTATTCCGCTTTTTAGTCTTTACTCAGATTGTTTGTTAGTCCTATTCTACTTTTTAGTCTTTTGTTCACTTCCATAGAGATATGTTAATGTATCAATAATTTTTTGAATCTTTTTGTGGTTAATGAAGTATTATATTATACATTTGAATAGAAAGAGGCCATAAACAGTGCTTTTTGATTTTTTTAATATTGTTTTTTATCTAAGTTTTTATTATTTTATTAGTTTAATTGATTTAAACATATTTGTTTTATATAACTTTTAAGATACGATCAAAGTACCCGTTATCAAACAAGAAAATCATAAAAATGAATGTATACCGGTACCGATGTTGTCCAGTATGGTATGGTAGCGAAACGGTACTAGTTCATCGAAAGCAAAAACAATAAATTTGCACTTCCAAATTGGTTTTAATCCAACCCAGACCGCCAGTGGTTCTAACTTCCACCTCTTGTCACCCAAGCAGGTTTCTCCCCCAACCGATTTCTTTTTAAATAGCTGTTTATGACACATACTAATTTGAATAGGGTTTGAATATTTTTCATCCAACCCGGTTATGACCCAAACTAATTTCATCAGTTTTGACCAAAGTTGAAATGCCTGGTTCGGTTTATAACCCAAACCAGTTTGGAATAAAAAAAAACAATTCCCAAACCAGTTTTGACCAATTGTTTGTTCAATGTTCAACCCAATGTTCGTTTATTAGCATTTCCCTACCTATATTTTTTTATTAACTATACATAGATATAACTAAATGATAAACAAGCACATACAAACTTATAAAATTAATCATAAACCAAGATTGAGCTCTCTTGCTTTAGCATGAGGCTTAAAACAAGTCCAACAAGATACTAGTGCAAAAAATGCATTTAATTTAAAAGTTTGTAGATATATCACTACTCACTCCAACAAGATACTAGTGCTTAAACTCATTTACATGTGCACATTTTACCGGAACTGATCGACACAATGTGATCCTACCACCTGAACAATAAAATTACAGATATTATTGTAAAGAAACTAAAATAAATCAAAAGACATGTTATTATGTTAACATCACTTGGAGGTGATAATTGGTAGAGTAAACTTCCGTTTTGTTCCTTGTGGTTTGGTCGTTTTAACGGGTTTGACCCAATCCTTTAAAAATGGTCATTTTACTCCTTCTCCTAACGCCATCCAATTCAACTATTAAATTCTGATCACATGCCCCTCACATAAGGGACATTTTAGTCTTTTCCCACTCAAACTTATTAATTTCTCTTTTTAATTAACACACACTTTCGCTCTCTCTACACCATTCCCCTGCTTCTCATCTCTCTCTCTCTAGGTTTCAGAAGAAGATTCAATAAATCTTTTTAATTTGCAGTCAAAATTCCAATCAATCTGGTGGTAAGATTTTTACTTTCAGTTTCTTTCTTCTGATACTTTTAGTACTCATCAAATCACTCATATTTGTGTAGTAACTGCTCTTTTAGACGCTTAATTATTGCATGATTTTGCTTGTTTACTTTACTATCTTCTAAATTACCAGTTACCCATTAGTTAAATTTTACCCTTTTACATAGATCAGATCTTTCTTCAGTGTTCTTGTTAATCGTTTTGTTCCTTGTGGTTTGGTCGTTTTAACGGCTTTTTGATAAGTCACGATTTCTCACTTCTCAAACCCCAAAAGTCCTTTTATGAACAAAATCCCCATTAAACCCTTCCACAACTACCAGACATCTGCCGCCAACATCCCCATTTCATCTCCAACTACCCAGCAATTACTCCTCTGTTCATCAATTACACCAGACTGTTCTTTGTTCATCCGCAAAATATAGTAACATTGATTGTCGATCGAATGTTCTGTTCATCTGTGGCAACATCCTCATTCATCATTAATCTTCAATTTCTCCAACTACACCAGACAACTACTCATCTCTGTTCTCATCAAGCTTCAATTACTCCCCCATCTACCACTCTTACATCTGCCCTATATCTACCAACAAACATCAGCTTACCAGCGACATCAGCAGGTTCAAGTAACATCAGCAGGTTCCACGGCGGCCCTTCTTCTTCTTCCACACTCCAACAGGTCGCATTTACAATCTAAAGGTGCTTTTGATTTGATTGATTGTGCAAATTTCATACCTTAAATTGCTAGTTGAATAGCCTAAGAAAACTGATTGATTGTGCAAATTTCTTACCTTGAATGAAGGGGGATGAGGAGATGATATACACAAGGGGAATTGTCAAATGTTTTTTTTTTTTTTTTTTTTTTTTTCTAACTGAGAAATGACCGGTATCAGTATGATTTAAGTATCGAAGTTCTAAGGTTTCAAAGAAAACCATTGCGGTTGTAGAATTCCAAAAAAGGGGGGGGGGGGGGGGGGGGGGGGGGGGGACACTTGATTTGGAAACTTGAACTTTTTGCCCCATTCTGTTGCAACCCTGTTGTTATTCTTTGATATGTGAAGTCATGTACAATGGTTAAAAATGTAAAGTTTTCCAAGCATGATATTGGTTTTATAAAATTTATGCAACTAATGGTCTTATTAGAAGCTACACTTGCAATTATTGCAAATGTTGACACTCATTGGGAATTTTTTTTCTGTTCACTTCTCACAAACCTTCTATACACATGAGTGCTTACTTTTTTCTTGTCCATAAGTTATTCACTATTCATAGGTGTTGTTGACTTCTTCGATCAACCCATCAAATGAAAGCACATTGAGTTGTTATTTACCAGTCATGAAACCTCCATAATATCCTTTCCTGGGCATATATTGATATCAATTTGTTTAGCATTTATGCTTTTAGTTGCTATGCCATATGTGGCCATATGCTTTCTTAAATTATATGTTTCTATGCAATCTCTTCTTTTATTAGGTCGTATCTGAAATGTATATTTGTGTTACTTGAGAGTACTACATTAACTGATGTTTATCGGCATTCAGTAAATGGATGTTGGGTTAATGGGTTCATCATTGAATTTTGTGGGTTTAATTTTCTTGAATTCCCTTTTAGATGAACCTAATTTCTACTGAATATATGATTATTTTACTTGCAGTTTGTAAGATTTGATTGGTTTTTAATATTTGTTCACAAACTATTCATCATCCATGTTACATGAATCTTTGTGCAAGTGTTCTTTGTTGGTTTGATTATTTAGATTTTTTTAATGTTTAAATTAGGGGTCTTTTTGAAGAAATATTAGTTCTTGATGGAATGGCTGCAGCGGAAGCAAGAGCAGCATGGCAACGAACCGCTAACCGTTATTTCGTTCAAGAAGATGCTAAAAAGGCTCCTAAGTTAGCATGTGTGCCTCCATCATCATCATCTTCAGTGTCTAAACAAACCAACCCTAGACCTCCGACGACTGGAATTACCGATTTTGCCCCTCCAGCGGTCAACTCGATGTACTCGAATCTCTCTCCGTATCCAAGATGGTGGCCATTTTGTTAGTGTTGTTGAAGGTGAAGGTGTGGGGAATGGTGTAGAGAGAGAGTGTGAAAATTAAACAGGGAAATTAATAAGTTTGAGTAGGAAAAGACTAAAATGCCCCTTATATGAGGGGCATGTGATCAGGATTTAACAGTTGAATTGGATGGCGTTAGGGGCGAAGAGTGAAACCATTTACTATTTGATATGGATTTTGTTGCGGGACCAGAAGAACCTCCGCCTCTTGTGCCGGTGCCAGCTGCTTTCGGGCATGTTTTTAGAGACAAAGTTCGACTCGCCAAGGCACCATCGCCAGCTCCACCTCTACCAATGGGTCCACTACTACAAATGCAACCATTACCTATGCCACGCCCAAGATTCTACCTCTGTGATACGTTACGACTCCGCACTTGCAATTCGAGCTGTTGCAGATGGTGTGGGGGCGTTAACGCAGAGAACATGTTTGAATGACATCAGCGTGTTGTTCGATCCCTTGGAATTATGAACCACAGTTTCAGTTTACTTACACAAAGGCCCAACATAAGGAGATATCCCAGAGACGAAGATAGAATGTTAGATTATTTTGGGGCCAACATGTTACAGCATGCTAATAGTAAGTTTTTCTCGAGTCATTTACACTGTTTCGTTCGTATTTATTTATTAACATCTTTTACATTGTTTTTATGGTGTCGGAGAGACACTCAATAGAAGACTTCAACAGTTTAACTATGTTGTTTGGCCGATATCGGGTAATGCTGAGATAATTCCTATTGTCGTATACTTGAATGGTTTTCATACGTTATTTTATGGCCGGGGAGACATGTCCTATCCACAATTTTGGACTTAAGTTGCAAGCGTCTGCAACACCGGTTATAATGCGTTTTCGTTGTGGTATGCACTTGAAAGGGAGTACGTCCCTCTTGATACGGTTTTGAATTGGATTGACTGTATACATAACTATGATGCTTTTGAGATGAGACGACTGGAATTATTGGCGGTGGGTATTCGAGTCTTTTAACGTGTTTGGGTGAGGGGTGGGGGCGAATTCTATGATAGGTTAGGATGTTGATAATCATGGTGGTGACAACATGCTCTTTTGGGATAGCTTAATGATTAGTTTATTTGGGTGAACATTTTGTAAAGTTTGAATGTTACTTTTGGGATGGCTTACTGATTAGTTTATTCGGGTGAACATTTTGTAATGGGATAGCTTACTGATTAGTTTATTCGATTGAACCTTTTGTAATTGGGATAGCTTACTGATTAGTTTATCCCATATTATGGTCACCCAAATAAACTAATCAATAAGCTATCTCAATTACAAAAGGTTCACCCGAATAAACTAATCAGTAAGCTATCCCATTACAAAATGTTCACCCGAATAAACTAATCAGTAAGGTATCCCAAAAGTAACATTCAAACTTTACAAAATGTTCACCCAAATAAACTAATCAGTAAGCTATTCCAAAAGAGCATGTTGTCACCACCATGATTATCAACATCCTAACCTATCATAGAATTCACCCCCACCCCTCAGCCAAATACGCCAAAAGACTCAAATACCCACCGCCAATAATTCCAGTCGTCTCATCTCAAAAGCATCATAGTTATGTATACAGTCAATCCAATTCAAAACAATATCAAGAGGGACGTACTCCCTTTCAAGTGCATACGAAAATGCATTATAACCGGTGTTGCAGACGCTTGCAACTTGAGTCCGAAATTGTGGATAGGACATGTCTCTCCGGCCATAAAATAACGTATGAAAACCATTCAAGTATACAACAACAATAGAAATTATCTCAGCATTACCCGGTATCGGCCAAGCCACATACTTGAACTGTTGAAGTCTTCTATTGATTGTCTCCCCGACAATGTAAAAGATGTTAATAAATAAATACAAACGAAACAGTGTAAATGACTCGAGAAAAACTTACTATTAGCATGTTGGCCCCAAAATAATCGGACATTCTATCTTCGTCTCTGGGATATCTCCTTCTTATGTTGGGCCTTTGTGTGAGTAAACTGAAACTGTGGTTCATAATTTCAAGGGATCGAACAACACGTTGATGTCGTTCAAACATGTTCTCTGCGTTTAACGCCCCCACACCATCTGCATCAGCACGAATTTCAAGTGCGGAGTCGTCGTAACGTATCACAGAGGTAGAATCTTGGGCGTGGTAGAGGTAATGGTTGCATTTGTAGTAGTGGACCCATTGGTAGAGGTGGTGCCTTGGCGAGTCGAACTCCTAAAAACAGGCCCGAAAGCAGCAGGCACCGGCACAAGAGGAGGTTCTTCTGGTCCCGCAACAAAATCCATATCAAATAGTTCATTATCAGGCAACAATTGTTTGTTAGGGATAGATTTTTAATAACTACGGATCACGTATCCTTAGGTCAGCCTGGATCATTGATCCTCAGTGAATGGTGCAGGAAGACTGATGATCCCGGATCCTTATTGTTATCCTAATTAGCTAACAATTGTTTCCTGTTTTATTAGCTTCATTTTGCAGGTACAATACGAGGTGGACCTATTCTAAGCTGGAATATTGGGGAATATGCTCTTATTCAAGCACGTGCAGGAAGCTAATGACCGTTAGTGGTGAACGTGGGTGGCTTGCATGAAACTCGGATAGTTAGTTAGCTAGGATATGCTAGTTATTTGATCGGGATATTGAGCTTGATTAGACAATATCACACACGCACTCGCATACTGAATACGCTCTCGAAACTACTCTCACTCACACTAGAATTCACTTGTAACAAGCTCAATATCATCCAAAGTTGTAACCTTTTTTGAACAATATAGTTGGTGATTGGTAGTTTCCATCACCCGAGGTTTTTTGTGCCGGAGATCAATCGCTGATCAAGGGCTTTTTCCTCATATAAATCCTTGTGTTCGTCGTTATTTACATTTCATATTTGTTCACTCGATTGTTCAACACATCAAGCACTCTACCTCACAATCAAAGTCTGGTTACATTATCCTTAATCAGATCTTTGACCAAAACATTGTTTAACAAAAATAAAGACCAAATATTTATAATGATGCAAGATAAATGTTAAATACTTGGACGAAGAATTACAACCCAGCCCAATGATTTTTAAGATAAATGGTAAGTACCTTTAAGACCTTTAATATAAAAAAGAACACTCAACTTTTTATTTATATATAAAGCAGTAACAATCTTTACTTAAAGTTTATAAACAATTCTAAAACTTACTAATAGCTCGTTCTTCAAATTTTATTTTAACTCAATACGAAAATGTGTAAAAATATTTTTGACAATAAACTAAGTAGGGGTAGGGGATTTTTAGGCAAAATAATTAGCTGGGGCGGACCTATATAATTTTAAAATTTTTGAACGAAAAATCGGAAATATTACACTTCTAACCGAAACATTCGGGGGTGGGTGCACCCTCCCGTCCCTTAAAGCTACGCCACTGAACCTCATCATGCCCAATCACATTAAGAGCATCATCTGTTTCATCGCCTCTAAACAATATAAGCATACAAGAACATAAGAAACTTTTGTTAGAGAGGAATCAATCTGCAAATAAGTGGAATTGAACGAATTTGTGATCCAACTTTGAACAGAACTGATCACATGTCTGAAACTTTAACAAGTTGTTGGTTTGTCATATTAATAACACAAAAACTAATGCTATGCTTTGCATCACAAATTGACAATTGAAATCAGTGTTTATGTTGCCAAAAGGTGTTGCTGTTGGATTGCCTCAAAGAAATAGAAACGTATGGTAATAGAAAACGAAGAGAGGGACTATAAAGAGGAAAAGAGTTTTTGTGTTGCGATTTCAGTCCCTCAGGGGTATTTTGGTCATTTAACCAAAATACTAATGATTCACTAACGGACGTTTGATCAATTGACAACCACAACTTATATTCATTCTAAAACACTGTTTGTATGTACCATAAAGAAAGAAAAGTGGTCAACTTCATATCGTCAATTGTCATAAAGGTTCTGTTCTATGGATCGAATTATATTATTAGCAGTTGCATGCACCACTCTCAGCATTTCATTAAATATTCAGCTCTTCACCTACTTCTTGCTTGTTCCTGTTGTGTTGGCCTTGGATAATGTATTGAAGACGACTCTACTGCATGGTATTAAGAAACATACACATTTTTTAATGATCAGGTGAAAGTCATTTAGTGGTCAACAACTGATGATTTTTTTTTCCAATATCCTTTGCTTGTTCACGAAAGAGTTAATGTGGCCTGAAGAATCAGATAGCATAGATGCGCTTAACAATGGACCAATGATTTTTCTGTTGGCGGGTGCATTGGTCCTTTAGATATGCTTAACAATGGACCAATTCATGCACTCGCCAACAGAAAAATCATTGGTCCATTGTTAAGCGCATCTATGTTATGTAAAGGGTATTGCCACACATGGTCTTCTTATTAAACAACAATCGTCTGTGGTTCTTCATGTTTACACTGATGCTACTTACAACAATTTAACTCTTTCCCGTCCAGACATTTCCTTTGCAGGTAGCCCCTTTTGTATTTATAGGGTCTTGTTATCAATGAGAAGGCATCGATTTTCCTAAACTTTCATGGTATCAGAGCGCAAGTTCTGATCCCCTAACCATTCTTTTCTTCTTTTTTTTCTCGGTCCACAGCATCATCTGATTCCCCACTGTTATTCTGTTCCCCCTTTTTCTTCACATCTATGGCTTCCCAACTTCACCCCGCAGTCACCGTTTCTAACATTCGTACCCTTATTCCCGTCACCCTGGATATTGAAACCGGCCATTACACAACGTGGTCGGAACTGTTCAAAATCCTGTGCAAATCTTTTCAAGTTTATGATCACCTCCAGCCTCGTGACTCTCCTGCTACTTCTTCATCGGACAAAGACAAAAAAAAAAGACAAAGAACAAGCGCCGACCTGTTATGGACTAATACCATTGCAAGGTATGGGACTTGTTCCACATCGGTTGTATGGGCAACTGATGTGGGGTTTATATACCAAATGGGCTCTCTCACCCACCAGACTAGTCTTTTGGGTTGTGTTCTCCTGTTTGGTATGTAACATTGGTATCAGAGCCAGAACTCGGAGTGGTGGCCCACGGAGTGGTGGCCTGGAGAGAGCCAGCCGTGACCAACGTGGCCGTGACCAACGAGGCTCGGAGTGGTGGCCCATGGAGTGGTGGCCTGGAAAGAGCCAGCCGTGACCAACATGGCCGTGACCAATGAGGACGTTGGCTCTTAAGGAGGGTCGATTGTTATGGACTAATACCATTGCAAGGTATGGGACTTGTTCCACATCGGTTGTATGGGCAACTGATGTGGGGTTTATATACCAAATGGGCTCTCTCACCCACCAGACTAGTCTTTTGGGTTGTGTTCTCCTGTTTGGTATGTAACACGACCGAAACCTGGGAACGATTGGATTCGATTGTTCTGCAATGGATTTACGGTACAATCTCCTCTGATCTCCTACACACCATTCTGAAACCCAACACAACAGCTTATGATGCCTGGACCGCACTCGCAAATCTGTTTCAAGACAATAAAGCTTCTCGAACAATCGACTTAAACAACCGATTTTCCAGTACTCGCCTTGATCAGTTCTCATCCATGACCGCCTACTGTCAAGCCATGAAGGTAATTTACGATCAGCTCACAAACATTGGATCTCCGATCACCGATGAACAGCTCGTCTTACAGATCCTGACTGGGCTCACGGAGCAGTACGAGAGTGTAGCTCTCATCATTCAACAAACAAAACCCCTGCCCACCTTCTATGAAACCAGGTCCCAACTATGTATGGCAGAGACCCGAAAATTAAATCAAGCTGCTCACCTCACCGGCACGGCTCTAACCGCAACCACTGATCACAGCTCCTCCCACAGAACTTCAGATGCACGACAACCTGACAATCGGTCTGATTCGGAACACGGCCGTGGTTGCGACCGTGGTAGAGGTCGCAGAAGGGGCAGAGGGTCTTCTCGAGGTCGTGGTGGATGGAATCCCTCCGGTTACCCTACTGGACGCGGCGGCTGGAACAACTCGAACACCGGCGGCTGGAACAACTCAAACACCAATATGCCGCCTCCACAGTTTCACTGGCCCTCCTATTCTTCCTCACCTTGGGCCAGCCCACAACAGCAACAACATTGGGCTAATTAGACTGTTCCCCCTTGCCCATACCCCACTGCCCCCAAACCAAACAGTGCTGGACCAGGTGTTTTGGGCCCTCGGCCAGCCCAAAATTATGCCGCCTCCTCTACAGATGGCTACACACCAACGGACCTGACCCAGGCTCTCTATCACATGGCGCTTAATCAGCCCGACCCAAATTGGACAATGGACACAGGTGCGTCAGATCATATGACTTCTACTAATTTTCCGTCTTTATTTAATAATTGCATGTCTCGTAATATTGTATCATTAATGGCAAAACCATACCCGTTCTTTGAAAGGAAACCAAACCTTACCACCACCCTTCAAATTAACTAATGTCCTTTATGCACCATCTTTAATCAAAAACCTACTTTCGGTCCGTCGTTTTACTAAAGATAATCATGTTTCTATAGAATTTGACCCCTTTGGTTTTATTGTGAAGGATCTCAAGACCAGGACTCCTATCCTACGATGCAATAGTTCTGGTGACCTCTACACATTGGATCCCACACAAGTGTCCAAGTTCACCTCCCCATCTACCTTTACAGTTGTGTCTCAAGATCTTTGGCATCAACGCCTTGGCCAACCTGGCTCAAATTTATTGCATTCCCTTAAAAATTCTAGTTTTATTGATTGTAATAACTCAAAAACTAAATTATGTCAATCTTGTGTTTTTGGTAAACATGTTCGCCTTGCGTTTATTGATTCTGTTACTTCTACTTCATTACCTTTTGATATCATACATAGTGATTTATGGACTTCACCAATACTTAGTAGTGGTGGGCACCGTTATTACATTTTATTTCTAGATGATTTTACCATTTTTTTATGGACATTTCCCCTTAGTCAGAAATCACAAGCTTTTTCCACTTTTCAAAACTTTGCTTTCTACATTACCACCCAATTTGAGCGTAACATCAAACAATTTCAATGCGATAACGGAAAAGAATATGTAAACGCTCAATTTAACCAATTTTGTCATTCTCATGGCATGAAATTCCGATTTTCCTGCCCACATACATCATCCCAAAATGGTAAAGCGGAGCGAAAAATTCGTAACAATCAATAACATCATTAGAACCCTTCTCGCTCAATCCTCTATGCCTAACATCTATTGGCATCACGCTCTCGAGGTAGCCACTTATCTTCTTAATATCCTTCCTAGCAAACTCCTAAACTACCAGTCCCCTACCCAATCCCTCTACCTCACCCAACCCACATACACTCATCTTCGTGTTTTTGGTTGCTTATGTTATCCTCTAATTCCTTACACCACTATCAATAAACTTGCACATAGGTCCATGCCCTGTGTTTTTCTCGGATACCCCCTAATCATCAAGGATACAAATGTCTCGATCTTGCCACCAACAAAATTCACATAAATCGTCATGTTATCTTTGATGAAACAACATTCCCCTTCTCCTCTTCTCCACAAAAGTCTCTCTCTTCATATGATTTTCTCTCCACTCCTATACACCCTTCCTTCTAGACACATGTTACCTCATCCCCTACTTCACCCAACTCGGCCCAAACCCCATCACCAGCTTCCCCTACATCCCACATTAGCTCACCCACCCATACATCCTCAACTCCTACCCATCCACCTCCACGGCCCAACAGCCCTCCCTCTAAACTGCCCATCAACCAAACTTATTCTAGCCGGCCCAAGTCTTATACAAACTCGATACCCCCACCCCCACCCCATCCTCCTGTCGTGCCTACCCAACCTTCGACTGGTCGTACCATACGTACTCGTTCTATGGACGGCATCTCAAAACCCAAACAACCCTTTAATCTTAACGCCTCTTTTGTCACTCCCTTACCTAAAACCCCCACCGCAGCCTTCTCTAAACCGGATTGGTACAATGCCATGACTACTGAGTTCAATGCACTTATTAAAAATAAGACGTGGGATTTAGTCCCTCGCACCGCAGATATGAACGTGATACGTAGCATGTGGTTGTTTCGACATAAATATCGCTCGGATGGCACGCTGGAGCGATATAAAGCTCGGTTAGTTTGTGATGGCGGTACTCAACAGGTAGGCATTGATTGTGGGGAGACATTTAGTCCGGTTGTAAAGCCGACCACTATTCGGACTGTCTTGACCCTAGCTTTATCTCAGTCATGGCCCATACATCAGTTGGATGTTACCAATGCCTTCCTACATGGAAACATTAGCGAAACAGTTTATATGTATCAACCCATGGGCTTTCGTCATCGCCACTATCTGGATCACGTTTGTTTATTAAAGAGATCATTATACGGGTTAAAACAGGCACCCTGAGCATGGTACCAGCGGTTTACGGATTTTGTCTTGTCCATTGGTTTTCAGCAGAGTAAGTGTGACAACTCGTTATTTGTGACAACCCGCACTAAACCAGGTATCCGTACAACTTAATTAATGATTAATTACTGCTTAATTACTGTGCTTGTTTGAACTAGCTGATGAACTGCTACTTGAATACTGATACATGAACTTACTTGCATCATACTTGCTTGCTGTCACTACATTATTTACATGCTGAACCCTAGTGACAAACATGATGCACAAAAGGCACAGTAGCACTAAACGGATACACCGTGAACATGCTGATATAACCAGCATCAGGCAGATACTGCCTCTAAGGCCTGTTAAGAGCCTCAAATATTTGGACTACACTGGTAGTGAGTGTAGGGTTATAAGGGTTGTGGAACTGCGTCTCTAGGAATAAGATACACTGATTGGATGTGCCTAAAACGTACTTTAAGTACAAAACACAGCACTTTCACACATAACCCAGCTTCTAGCAGACTAGTAAAGTGCCAAAATATGGGGAAAATAACACTAGACACTTTCCAAAGTGTCAGGAATGAAATGTGTCACTAAAACTGTTAATAACGACACTTTAAAGCTTTTGTAACGCTTTAACGGATTATTATCCAACCAAACAACCGGATTATACCCGGAACATGAAAATATTAATATTTTCACTATTTATATTTTTCTGAGCCAGTTAGGGCCCCTGATTACCCTAACACCCGCCATAACACATAACATACAAGTAACGGGGTTAATTACTTAACTAACCTAATTAACCTAACTAAACTCCCTAACTACCTACTTGAGATCGAACCAACCCCCCCCCCCCTCTTGACCGAATTCGGTTCCCTAGGGGAACATGGTTGGTACTTGCAAGATCACCTAATGATCTTTGTCTAATATCTAGACTACACATGGACCATTGGATAATTACCTTAAAATTTGCCTATAAGATAAACCCTTAACCTCATGATCTTTATCACTCACAACTCAAGACCACAACACTCTCCCTCTCTTCTCTAACCTTCGGCCGAACACCCCACACCCCACCACCATATTTTCGGCTCTTGTTCAAGCCATTCCAAGTATATACAAGCTTCACAAGTCACGTATTAGGAGCCTCGGAGCAAGCGGAACACAAAGGACCTCTTTCGTTTGCTTTTATCCACGCGTTTTTCATCACGAATCTTCCCTAGCCTTGAGCTAGAGGTATAACACTTAAAACTCATTTGTGAACTTATCTAAGGTGGTTAAAAGGATTTTTGTCGGATAAATATCGTTAACATGCAAAATGATGCATAAAAGTCTAGTAAAAACTATAAAAATGGTGGTTAATAGCATTTAACTTGTGTAAAAGTTGTAGTACTTGGAAGATGTGTTTATTTAGACCCGATCTACGATGTGGTAGCTCGGATCACCATTTAACCCGGTTTGGTAAAGTCATGGATCTTAACATAAGGCTATTTAGTAATGTTTAAACCTTAAAATAACATTCTGAGTTACTTTTTCAGCCGCCTTCTACAGGCTGTAAACAGACTTTAAAAACTCGAAAAACGGAATTTCAAAAGCCTAAATCGTGTCATTTCGAAAAACGAAGAAAATGGCGCTGGAATCGTATTTTTCTGACGTCGGTTACTATTTTAAAAACCTGTTTTCGTGACAGCAGCTAAGGCTGTTTGTTACTGCAGTAAATTGGGCTGTGCGTTTTCGATCACAACTTAAAACCCGAACCGAACCAGCCCCTGAAACTTTTATCTAAGATGGTCACGGATGTATTTGTGACCCTCAAACTGGAATTTCGATAAACGGACATACGAGGAATTTTTGACGACTTTTTCCGTAAACTGTGATCAGAATGTGACAAATCTGATCACAGTTCGGTAAACGATTTTCTGTAAATTATTGATAAGAAACTGGACCCCGATATTTTTATACAATCATTTTTGGGTCGATTAGGACGACCCGTAAAAATTAGGGAATTTTTGGAAAGGGTTAAGTATTTTATTTAGTCGTCCGAAAACAGTCCAGTTTCCACATATTGAAACTGTAACGACAAGGGTAGCGTTTCGCGTGTTAAAACGTAAGAGTTGATTGTTGATGATCGCGGGTTGTTTTCAAAAAGAAAATGATACGCTTGAGAGCGTGGCCACCTCCAGTTACAGAGGAAACTCTGGCGAAATTTTCTAAAACCTAACACTTAGAATTATTTACGCAACAAGTGTTAGAACTATTTTTGACATATTTTCGAAACATAAAATTTCGCCACGACTTTATTTACTAAATATTCGGAGGTGGAATTTTCACTAAGTTAACGTGATAAATATGTTTTGTCACAACACTGTTTATGATTATTTTGTGAAAATGCATAAATATTATTTTAGAGTAAAAATAATATTTACAAGCGTTAATGATTCCAAAACTTTGCGAACGCTTTCACTATGATTATATAAGTTACACCGGTAATTACATTACCACACGAATGATAAAACGTAACTTACGCACATGTATTGTATCCCCCATCCTTGGGAAGGAAATTAACTACCAAGTATATACAGAATGTAAACACGAAATAGTTGTCTAACTATTTCCCAAAGACTTAAACTATAAAGCTAAGGCACGGCCGTCCGTCTAATAGAATTAGCACTTGTAGGTCGTCGCACAGCTTTCTGACTTGGAGTACTTGGTAGAGACGCACCGACTGTGAGTTCATGTCCCCCTTTTCTCTAACTGTTTTCAGTTTTCTTAACTGCGGGGGTGAAATACATGTTACTTTGTTTACAAGTACTTTATACATGGTATGATTAACGTAAGGAGGTTTTAGATCATGTGAATGGGTAGTTAGAACACCGAGGGACTTAAGCGGTAGATCTATCTGGGTGTAGCGAGCCCAACCCCTGAGCCCGCATAATGGACCAGGTGGTGACTTGGTGCCCCAACGCCAAATACGCTAGGTTTGTATCTTCCTACTTGCACTTCACTACATGCTAATGGCCTTGCAAACCATTGGTGATCACAAGTCCTCTTACACTGCTACATACCAGGAAACTTTTATACTTACAAGTGTTTTACTTACTCACTTGCACATGAACTCGCTCAACATTATTGTTGATTTTTCAACTTACATGTATTTCAGGAAATTAACGAGATCTGGCACGGTATGGCATGTTTTCCGCTGCACTAGTTTCCAAGGTCATCCGGGGTTTAGGGGATGTGTCTCTTTCCTGGACAAGACACAGTCCTTAAACCATGTCTATGTTATGTTTCAAGTTTGTAATGGTTGTTGAACAAGATTATGTTTGTCAGGGTACGTTAAAACAATGGTATTGTGTTTGGTTTTCAAAAACTTAATGGATGATCTTGCATGTTTTTAATTCATATAGCTTGTTATGGTTAAGCTATGGTATTAAGAAGTCACACCAAATTAACCACGCTTCCGCAAAGCCAGGGTGTGACATTATTTATCTATCATCAGGGTTCTGACATGGCTTATTTACTTATTTACTTATCTATGTTAATGATATTATTCTTACAACGTCACATGATACTCTACATGCTACTCTCATACATCAACTGGCAGCCGAATTTGACATGAAAGATCTTGGACCATTGAGTCATTTTTTGGGGATTAATGTAACACGACAGCACAATACTATGTTTTTGTCACAACAATCATATGCATTAGATATTATTGATCGGGCCGGTATGTCATCCTGCAAGTCGGTTGCTACTCCAGTGGACACAAAATCTAAACTTAGTGCTTCTTCAAGTGACCCGTTTGAGGACCCTACGTTATATCGTAGTCTGGCTGGTGCACTTCAGTATCTTACCTTCATCAGACCTGATATTAGCTATGCAGTTCAGCAAGTGTGTATGCATATGCATTCTCCTCGGGTTGATAATTGGAATTCACTCAAACGTATTATTCACTATCTTCAGGGCACTACCTCGTTTGGTCTCACTTTGGGTACCTTTAGCGATCTCTCTTTACGCACATACACTGATGCTGATTGGGCTGGTTGCCCTGATACTCGACGCTCTACTTCGGGTTATTGTGTTTATTTGGGTTCTAATTTATTATCTTGGTCATCTAAGCGTCAGGCTGTGGTATCCCGTTCTAGTGCGGAAGCAGAATATCGTGGTGTTACTAATGTGGTCGCCGAATTATGTTGGATTCGGAATTTATTGTTAGAATTACGTCGCCCCCTTCGGAAGGCTAGTGTGGTTTATTGTGACAATATCAGCGTAGTTTATTTATCTGGGAACCCGGTACAGCATCAACGTACCAAACATATTGAGTTGGATATTCATTTTGTTCGTGACTTGGTTCAACGTGGTGATGTGCGGATTCTTCATATCCCATCTCGCTACCAAATAGCTGACATTTTTACAAAAGGTCTTCCGCGGGGGTGTAATAGATTAGATCAATTTTGTATATTTAGATTAGATCTATATCTTGTATATTTAGAGATAAATATGTACTGATTTAAGGTTATCTCCTACCAAAAATAGTGGAGAGCCTTTTGTATTTATAGGGTCTTGTTATCAATGAGAAGGCATCGATTTTCCTAAACTTTCATTAAATAACTGAAATGTTAATTATAATTAAAAACAATAATAAAATTTTGCCAATTTTCAACTAAATTCATTTATCACCCTTTTGAGATGAAACACAACCCGAATCAGCCCATTGGTAAATGGTTAGAAATCACCACCCTTATTAACTTTTGTTATGAGCTTAATATGCTACTTTATGCAAACATGAATGTAATGTGTAGAGAAATTGATAGGTACTTACACTGCCGTTGTACAACATAACACTAGTACAAATTGATAATATAATGCATCAATCCGTTGACATATTCTACAAAAAAAAAAAAAAAAACCAGCAGTATTTTCAACAATTGAGCAAATTATACATGCACACTATTATTTGTAGGGTTGTAAACGAATCGAACGTTCAGTGAACAGTTCGTCAACCATTCAGGGGAAGTCCGTTTATGTTCGTGAACGTTCGGTAATGTGTTCAACCCATAGTTGTTAAGAGCCATCGCCTCTTGCGCCTAGGCCCAATTTCCTAGCGAGGCGAGGCAATTGCGCCTTAAGTCAAGGCAATTGCGCTTTAATTCTCCAAGTGATGGTTCATGCGCAGGTTCCGGCGAGATTCCTAGATTCTTGAGAATTTTCGGCCAAATTCTCTAAATTTTGGCAAGATTCTAACTAGATTTCTACTTTTATCTAATAAAACTACTTTTCTACACTAATAAACAATATTAAATGTTATATAATAGCTTTAGTTTATTTTATTTGAAGAATAGTATTAATTTTCTATTAATATAAAAATATTTTATGTTTTTTTTTTGTTGTACGCTTTTTTTTCTCAGGCCCCCGCTTTTTTTGCCCTTGCGCCTAGGCCCCAGGCGAGGCCTATGCGCCTTGAGTGCGCTTAACGCTTTTAATAACTATGGTTCAACCCAGTGTTGACCCATTTGCTTACAGAGTTACATATGGACACATTTGGGTTATATTATATCTCTAATGAGATACAAACAGGTCATGTGGGTTGAAAATCACCCAAAGTATATTTTTAAAGCATGCAACCTTTTGAACTGCTTTTTTAAACTTATTAGCTTTAATAATATAGTTTTTCTAACCATATTTAACAATTAATTATAAAACTTTACCACTATCAGAGCAGTTTCAATCTGCACAAAATTTACCTGCTTTTTACTTTTTCACCCATTACTCAACCCACCTAATTTTTCACCTCTATAATTTTACCTTTTCTTTGAGGATCTTTTGGCTGTCGCTGAAATATTGGTTTGGATGGTTGATTCCAGCAACACAAGATGAAGCATGAAGAGCTTCAAATGTCAAAGTGCAAGCCAACTTCACATATATTATAAAATATAATGCTTCAGACAGTGGCGAATCTAGAAAACCTTCATAGGGGTAACGTTTTAAAAGAAAGGGGTAACAAAAGCGAAAAAATGTCCAAAAAACGTCAATTTGTTTCAAAATTTACACTACCGCCTGAGCGCCAAGGGGTAGCGGAGGCTACCCCTTATCATAAGTTACATCCGCCCCTGGCTTCAGAACACGAAGAGAATGACATGTACATTTAAATTAACGAGTTATGACCTGATAATGGTAAATTAACGAGCAAGGCTAGGAAGAGTAGGCTCGGTCAAGGAGACCGAGGAGCGATCTAAGTGGTCAAGGTGAAGGATAGAGCAGTCTTATAGACTGGATGAAATTGGCTAGTAAGACTAGGAGAATTACGTGATACCTTACTTGGTGACTATGTGATTAACTGATTATTATACGTATATGTGTTTGTGTTACAAACGTTATGCTTTCATCAAGTATTAGAAAGATGGACACTACGAATCCCATGGCCATAGTACCAGATGACATAGTTTCATTGAAGCACGAGGTGTACATTTCCGATACTACCGGCACGGACAATGACGACTTTCAGCCCTTTTGCACTGCCTGAAGTCGTAGCAGAGCCTACTGATGGCTATCTTGTTGGGAATTTGCCCCCTTGCCGCTTATTCTGTTGATGATACGCCCTCCCAACGTGGCCTCTAAAGACGATAACGATCTACTGGAGGAGGACCCATTCGAGGGCAGGGCCTTATTACTGCTGGTATTAGACTACTGCATGCGGACGCTCCTATAGGGGAAACTCATGACCATTCCCCTATCCCAGACTCATTTGAGTTTCTGACATCCGCATCTTTGCATACACAGGGAGTGCAACGCTACTTACACGACGCCGACCCTGATATGGCATCACCAGCTGCACCGGATCCCGCACACAGTTTTGAGTTTGATCGCGATATTGAGGACAATCCTGTTTTTCCGCCTGATTTTGATCCAGACCATGACATTGAGTTCATGCACTTAGACCAGCCCTTGGGGGATCCTGTAGCCCTGTCGACCCCTGTGTTTGTTGATCCAGCTGATTTTGAGATGGAGTTTTGGTTCGGAGCTAGCCGTGGCCCCTGAGCCAGGCGTTGCTCCTGACCCCGCATTGGAGCATGACCCTGTTCATGCCGATGCACCTGCTGTTGCTCCTTGATTGATCATCTGCTTGGATGAGAGAAAATTTGGGGTAACTGTGCAAGGCAATTTATTATTACGGGGGCCCACGTAATAACGATTTGTAGTGCACAGGAATCCTGGTGGACTCTGCAGGCCAAGCTAATGATAACCAATGTAGCAGGAAATAACTTGAACACGAATGACTTAGGCGATGTAGCCTTGAGTTCATTCTAATACAAGCAACAAGCCAAATTTGGCAAGCCTATGTGAAGGCTCAGAAATTTACTTCCCCACTCATACAGTGAGTATATTTGCGTGTGAATTTGGGTGATTACATGATGACTTATGGTGCTATGTATCTCATAAGACAATTGAAACGTTGTCTAGCCCGCATTATTCCGACAAGACGGAATGTCACCCGGACGTGACACGAACACCAGTACGTTGCCAAGGACAGAAGCCGAGCTGCAAGAACGCATCTCACCAATAAATGCACGACATGAAGCCCTCCACTCTAAGTACAACGATGGCATTACTGGAGATAACTCTCCAACTGGCTGCACCTATAAACAGTTCTGAACTGCAAGCCCTTAAACTTTGACGGAACAGGAGGCACCGATGCATTTGTTCGTTGGTCCGAAGAGACCAACTCCACTCTAAGAACGAGTAACTGTTCGCCCCAACAGAGTGTTACCTATATCTCGAGGATGTTTCTAGATGGCACACCCTCTTAATGGAACCTCTAGGTTCAAACCCTTGGCACAGACGCTGCTTATACACTGAGCTGGGACGAGCTCAAGGAAACGATTGAGAAGAAATGTTGTTTTAGGACTGAAATTTAAAAGCTTGAGGTGGAATTCAGGAATTTGAAAATGGACGAACCAGAAAATTCCTGAACTCGTCCAGCAATCGCACGACTTATCTAGGGTCGCCCCCCTACTTAGTCAAACCGGAGTTCAAAAGGATTGAACGATTCATTTGGACACTTGCACCCCAGGTCAGGGGTATGGTTACTACCTCGAAGCCCTCGACCATTGCAGAGGCTGATTTATTTATAACATGAGGTGTTATGTGGATAATATATTGATAGCATGAGATGTTATGTGTTAATATTAATGCATACGTGCATTTTGGTTACGATGACCTAACCTACGTGAAACATCTTTTAGGAAATGCCTCCAAAACGGGGTGTACGCATACCCACCAACGAGGTGGAACTTCAGGGAATCATTGCCGCAGTCATCGCACAATACGAGGCCCACCACTCCGAGCGCAACGGAGGTACCTCAGGAAGGAACCCACCCAACGGCTGTACCTACAAGCAATTCTTAGACCACAAACCTCGAGAGTTCGACGGTACCGGGGGTGCCCTAGCCTTCGTACGCTGGGTTGAAAAGACAGATTCTGTTTTACGATTGAGCAAATGTGACCACGAACATCAAGTCAAGTATATAACTGGGCTATTGATGGATGAGGCTCTGTCATGGTGGAACCATCGAGTTCGGACGATGGGCGAGACTGCTGCGCATGCTATGACGTGGGACGAACTGAAAAATTTGATGCGTGAAAGATATTGCTCGAGGGCAGAAGTCCAGAAATTTGAAACAGAACTGTGGAACTTGAAAATGAAAGGACCAAAGATAGCAGAGTATGTGCAGAGATTTAACGAATTATCACAAGTTGCCATACTCCTGGGGACACCAGAGTTTAAGAGAATTGAACAGTTCATAAGGGGATTGGCACCTCAGATTCTAAGCCTGGTAACAGCATCAAAACCCTCAACGATCACCGAGGCTATCAACATAAGCATAGCACTCACGGAAGAAGCAGTTAGACAAGGAAAATTTTCCACTGCGGAGGAGAAAAAGGAGACTGCTATAAAGGCATCTGGGGATAACAAGAGGAAGCTTGCAAATTTCAAGATGGTTACTCGGGTAAGTAACAAGAAGAAGGCCAAAAAGGGAAAAGATTACAAGGGTATCCTACCTAAGTGCGACAATTGTTTACGTTATCATGTCGGGCGATGCAAATATGGAAATTGTGGTAACTGTGGCAAGGTGGGACATGTCAAGGAAACTTGTTGGCAAAATACTGAACTTAGTAATGGGGGCCAAGACGGTAGTGAGAATCACGAAGGGGACAACGACAATGATAATTGTCAAGGCAGGATGAGTGATAAACAGAAGCGTGCTCGAAGATGTTTAAACTGTGGAAGCAGAAAGCATTTCAGAAGATATTGCCCGAAAAGCAATCAGGCGCAAGGATGAAAGCTCCCCATCGGAGCTAGGGAGGCACGCCAGAGATCCAAGCATGGATAGCGGTACGTCCCACATTACTCAATATTATGCGTCTGTATTGCCAACTACTGTTGCAAATTTTACGATCCACAATTCTAGTATTCAAGGACATAATTGGTTTACGTAGTGAGTGAGTAGTTATTCCAGTACCCATTAGAACTAGCTTAGGGGAAGCTAGTGGAAGCCAACGCAGTAACTGGAATCGGCACGATAGAACCCGGAGAGCGTAAGTTTACGCTAGATCTATTGCCAGTTGAGTTTGGAAGTTTCGACGTGATGATTGGGATGGACTGGTTGACGAACAACCATGCGGAGATTGTCATCCGCGCCCCGACAACGAACGAAGAAAAGATCGTGACTCATGGAGCAGGATACGCTCCTACGGATTATCAGACTAAGAAGACCCAAAAATTCTCGCACAAAGGATGTGTTGCATTCTTGGCTCATGTTATGGAAAAGGAAGTCGAAGAACCAAAACTCGAAGATATCCTTGTGATTGGAGAATACCCTGAAGTCTTCCTCGAAGACTTGCCGAAATCATCTCCTCACGATTAGTCGAATCCCGCGTCGATTTAATTCCGGGTACTGCACCCGTAGTCGATGCATCATAGCAATTTACAATTTTCGGAGATGCAAGGATTGACAGAGAAGTGTTGGCAATGGTTAGAGAAGGAAGATAACAGACCAAAATTTCCTTTTGGGGTAACCCCATTTCTACTCGTCAAAAGGAAGGATGATGATTTTCAAATAAACATCAACTACAGAGAATTGAACAAGCTGACGATTAAGAATAGATACCCTCTGCCAAGAATCAATGATCTGTTTGATCAACTGCAAGGCTCAAGCTTTTATTCAAAGATCGACTTACGGTCTGGATACCATCAGTTAAGGATACAAGAGGAGAGTATCCCGAAAACAGCCTTCCAAACTCGTTATGGACACTACGAGTTCCTCGTTATGCCGTTTGGTCTAACAAACGCACCTGCAGTCTTTATGGACTTGATGAATAGAGTTTGCAAGCCATACTTGGACAAGTTCGTGATTGTATTCATCGACGACATCTTGATTTACTCAAAGACAAAGGCTGAACACGAGCAGCATCTTAGAACCATTTTGGAGCTGCTAAAGAAGGAACAGCTGTACGTCAAATTCTCCAAGTGCGAATTTTGGCTACGCGAAGTCCAATTCCTTGGGCACGTGGTGAATGGAGATGGAATCCACGTGGACCCAACAAAGATCGAGGCAATCAAGAATTGGGAAACGCCTGCGACGCCAACCGAGATTCGACAATTCTTGGGTTTGGCTGGCTACTATCGAAGATTCATTGAGGACTTTTCAAAGAACGCTCAACCTTTGACGCTCCTCACGCAGAAGGATAAGACGTTTGATTGGGGAATCAAACAGGAAGAAGCGTTTCAGATATTGAAGGATAAGCTTTGTAACGCGCCAATCTTAGCTCTACCAGAAGGTACTGATGATTTTGTGGTATACTGCGACGCATCGCGTCAAGGATTGGGTTGTGTGTTGATGCAACGCCAAAAGGTCATTGCTTATGCATCGCGTCAACTGAAAGTGCACGAAAAGAACTATACCACACACGATTTAGAGCTTGGCGCAGTGGTTTTTGCACTAAAGATCTGGAGACACTACCTATATGGTACGAAATGCACAATCTTTACAGATCACAAGAGCCTACAACATATGTTCAACCAGAAGGAGTTGAATATGAGGCAAAGACGATGGGTTGAATTGTTGAACGATTACGACTGCGAGATAAAATATCACCCAGGAAAGGCGAATGTAGTCGCCGATGCCCTAAGTCGTAAGGAAAGAATCAAGCCCATAAGGGTTAGAGCTTTGAAAATGATTATACGAACCGATCTTTCCTTGCGCATTCGTGCCGCACAAAAGGAAGCTCTCAAGGAGGGAAACCTTGAGGAAGAATATCTCCGTGGAATGGAGAAGCTTTTGGTACCAAACGAGGAAGGAACGTTATGTTTTGAGAAAGGGATTTGGGTTCCTCTGTTTGGTGGATTAAGGGAAGTTATTTTCGACGAAGCGCACAAGTCACGGTACTCTATCCACCCTGGATCGGATAAGATGTACCAGGATCTCAAGGATTATTATTGGTGGCCTAGGATGAAAGGCGACGTTGCTGTTTACGTGAGCAAATGTTTAACGTGCGCTAAGGTCAAGGCGGAATACCAGAAGCCTTCGGGACTTCTGCAACAACCTGAGATTCCCAAGTGGAAATGGGAACAAATCTCAATGGATTTTGTTACAAAATTGCCAAGAACGCCAAGAGGCCATGATATGATTTGGGTAGTAGTTGACCGCCTAACAAAGTCCGCACACTTTCTACCAATCAAGGAGAAAGACAGTACTAGTAAACTTGCGGAAATATACATGAGAGAGATCGTAGCACGTCATGGAGTACCTCTCTCGATCATCTCTGATAGAGACGGAAGGTTTGTGTCAAGAATATGGCAATCTTTCCAAGAATCTTTTGGCTCACAATTGAATCTGAGCACTGCGTTCCATCCGCAAACTGATGGCCAGAGCGAGCGAACGATACAGACTTTGGAAGACATGCTGAGGGCATGTGTTATGGATTTGGGCGGTAGCTGGGATAAACACTTACCTTTGGTCGAATTTTCGTACAACAACAGCTACCACACCAGTATTGGTGTCGCGCCATTTGAGGCCCTATACGGACGCAAGTGCCGATCACCACTATGTTGGTCTGACGCAGGTGACAGGCAGCTTGCTGGTCCCGAGATCGTCCAAGAGACGACAGACAAGATCGCGCAATTCTTAAACGCATCGAAGCCGCTCGCCACAGACAAAAGGCCTATGCGGATCCAAACCGGAAACATGTGGATTTCCAAGTTGGGGAAATGGTGTTATTGAAGGTTTCACCCTGGAAGGGGGTGGCACGCTTTGGTAAGCGTGGGAAGTTAAATCCGCGCTACATTGGTCCTTTCAGAATTCTGGAAAGAATTGGAACAGTAGCATACAAGTTGGACCTACCTGCTGAACTAAATGGCGTTCACGATACATTTCATGTATCCAATTTAAAGAAAAGTCCAACTCAAATTGACGTTGCCATTCCTATCGACGAGATTCATATTGACGACACGCTCCACTTCGTTGAAGAACCTGTCGAGGTCACGGATTGGAAAGTTAACAAAACCCGCCGGAGCGGTGTCAAACTCGTCAAAGTTCGTTGGAATGCCAGACATGGTCCTGAATTCACCTGGGAACGTGAGGACCGGATGAAAGAGAAATACCCCCACTTATTTCCTAAGAACTCTGCATCTACAAGCAGAACTTAAATTTCGGGACGAAATTTATTTAACGGGGGGAGAATGTGACAACCCACACTAAACCAGGTATCCGTACAACTTAATTAATGATTAATTACTGCTTAATTACTGTGCTTGTTTGAACTAGCTGATGAACTGCTACTTGAATACTGATACATGAACTTACTTGCATCATACTTGCTTGCTGTCACTACATTATTTACATGCTGAACCCTAGTGACAAACATGATGCACAAAAGGCACAGTAGCACTAAACGGATACACCGTGAACATGCTGATATAACCAGCATCAGGCAGATACTGCCTCTAAGGCCTGTTAAGAGCCTCAAATATTTGGACTACACTGGTAGTGAGTGTAGGGTTATAAGGGTTGTGGAACTGCGTCTCTAGGAATAAGATACACTGATTGGATGTGCCTAAAACGTACTTTAAGTACAAAACACAGCACTTTCACACATAACCCAGCTTCTAGCAGACTAGTAAAGTGCCAAAATATGGGGAAAATAACACTAGACACTTTCCAAAGTGTCAGGAATGAAATGTGTCACTAAAACTGTTAATAACGACACTTTAAAGCTTTTGTAACGCTTTAACGGATTATTATCCAACCAAACAACCGGATTATACCCGGAACATGAAAATATTAATATTTTCACTATTTATATTTTTCTGAGCCAGTTAGGGCCCCTGATTACCCTAACACCCGCCATAACACATAACATACAAGTAACGGGGTTAATTACTTAACTAACCTAATTAACCTAACTAAACTCCCTAACTACCTACTTGAGATCGAACCAACCCCCCCCCCCTCTTGACCGAATTCGGTTCCCTAGGGGAACATGGTTGGTACTTGCAAGATCACCTAATGATCTTTGTCTAATATCTAGACTACACATGGACCATTGGATAATTACCTTAAAATTTGCCTATAAGATAAACCCTTAACCTCATGATCTTTATCACTCACAACTCAAGACCACAACACTCTCCCTCTCTTCTCTAACCTTCGGCCGAACACCCCACACCCCACCACCATATTTTCGGCTCTTGTTCAAGCCATTCCAAGTATATACAAGCTTCACAAGTCACGTATTAGGAGCCTCGGAGCAAGCGGAACACGAAGGACCTCTTTCGTTTGCTTTTATCCACGCGTTTTTCATCACGAATCTTCCCTAGCCTTGAGCTAGAGGTATAACACTTAAAACTCATTTGTGAACTTATCTAAGGTGGTTAAAAGGATTTTTGTCGGATAAATATCGTTAACATGCAAAATGATGCATAAAAGTCTAGTAAAAACTATAAAAATGGTGGTTAATAGCATTTAACTTGTGTAAAAGTTGTAGTACTTGGAAGATGTGTTTATTTAGACCCGATCTACGATGTGGTAGCTCGGATCACCATTTAACCCGGTTTGGTAAAGTCATGGATCTTAACATAAGGCTATTTAGTAATGTTTAAACCTTAAAATAACATTCTGAGTTACTTTTTCAGCCGCCTTCTACAGGCTGTAAACAGACTTTAAAAACTCGAAAAACGGAATTTCAAAAGCCTAAATCGTGTCATTTCGAAAAACGAAGAAAGTGGCGCTGGAATCGTATTTTTCTGACGTCGGTTACTATTTTAAAAACCTGTTTTCGTGACAGCAGCTAAGGCTGTTTGTTACTGCAGTAAATTGGGCTGTGCGTTTTCGATCACAACTTAAAACCCGAACCGAACCAGCCCCTGAAACTTTTATCTAAGATGGTCACGGATGTATTTGTGACCCTCAAACTGGAATTTCGATAAACGGACATACGAGGAATTTTTGACGACTTTTTCCGTAAACTGTGATCAGAATGTGACAAATCTGATCACAGTTCGGTAAACGATTTTCTGTAAATTATTGATAAGAAACTGGACCCCGATATTTTTATACAATCATTTTTGGGTCGATTAGGACGACCCGTAAAAATTAGGGAATTTTTGGAAAGGGTTAAGTATTTTATTTAGTCGTCCGAAAACAGTCCAGTTTCCACATATTGAAACTGTAACGACAAGGGTAGCGTTTCGCGTGTTAAAACGTAAGAGTTGATTGTTGATGATCGCGGGTTGTTTTCAAAAAGAAAATGATACGCTTGAGAGCGTGGCCACCTCCAGTTACAGAGGAAACTCTGGCGAAATTTTCTAAAACCTAACACTTAGAATTATTTACGCAACAAGTGTTAGAACTATTTTTGACATATTTTCGAAACATAAAATTTCGCCACGACTTTATTTACTAAATATTCGGAGGTGGAATTTTCACTAAGTTAACGTGATAAATATGTTTTGTCACAACACTGTTTATGATTATTTTGTGAAAATGCATAAATATTATTTTAGAGTAAAAATAATATTTACAAGCGTTAATGATTCCAAAACTTTGCGAACGCTTTCACTATGATTATATAAGTTACACCGGTAATTACATTACCACACGAATGATAAAACGTAACTTACGCACATGTATTGTATCCCCCATCCTTGGGAAGGAAATTAACTACCAAGTATATACAGAATGTAAACACGAAATAGTTGTCTAACTATTTCCCAAAGACTTAAACTATAAAGCTAAGGCACGGCCGTCCGTCTAATAGAATTAGCACTTGTAGGTCGTCGCACAGCTTTCTGACTTGGAGTACTTGGTAGAGACGCACCGACTGTGAGTTCATGTCCCCCTTTTCTCTAACTGTTTTCAGTTTTCTTAACTGCGGGGGTGAAATACATGTTACTTTGTTTACAAGTACTTTATACATGGTATGATTAACGTAAGGAGGTTTTAGATCATGTGAATGGGTAGTTAGAACACCGAGGGACTTAAGCGGTAGATCTATCTGGGTGTAGCGAGCCCAACCCCTGAGCCCGCATAATGGACCAGGTGGTGACTTGGTGCCCCAACGCCAAATACGCTAGGTTTGTATCTTCCTACTTGCACTTCACTACATGCTAATGGCCTTGCAAACCATTGGTGATCACAAGTCCTCTTACACTGCTACATACCAGGAAACTTTTATACTTACAAGTGTTTTACTTACTCACTTGCACATGAACTCGCTCAACATTATTGTTGATTTTTCAACTTACATGTATTTCAGGAAATTAACGAGATCTGGCACGGTATGGCATGTTTTCCGCTGCACTAGTTTCCAAGGTCATCCGGGGTTTAGGGGATGTGTCTCTTTCCTGGACAAGACACAGTCCTTAAACCATGTCTATGTTATGTTTCAAGTTTGTAATGGTTGTTGAACAAGATTATGTTTGTCAGGGTACGTTAAAACAATGGTATTGTGTTTGGTTTTCAAAAACTTAATGGATGATCTTGCATGTTTTTAATTCATATAGCTTGTTATGGTTAAGCTATGGTATTAAGAAGTCACACCAAATTAACCACGCTTCCGCAAAGCCAGGGTGTGACATTATTTATCTATCATCAGGGTTCTGACATGGCTTATTTACTTATTTACTTATCTATGTTAATGATATTATTCTTACAACGTCACATGATACTCTACATGCTACTCTCATACATCAACTGGCAGCCGAATTTGACATGAAAGATCTTGGACCATTGAGTCATTTTTTGGGGATTAATGTAACACGACAGCACGATACTATGTTTTTGTCACAACAATCATATGCATTAGATATTATTGATCGGGCCGGTATGTCATCCTGCAAGTCGGTTGCTACTCCAGTGGACACAAAATCTAAACTTAGTGCTTCTTCAAGTGACCCGTTTGAGGACCCTACGTTATATCGTAGTCTGGCTGGTGCACTTCAGAATCTTACCTTCATCAGACCTGATATTAGCTATGCAGTTCAGCAAGTGTGTATGCATATGCATTCTCCTCGGGTTGATAATTGGAATTCACTCAAACGTATTATTCACTATCTTCAGGGCACTACCTCGTTTGGTCTCACTTTGGGTACCTTTAGCGATCTCTCTTTACGCACATACACTGATGCTGATTGGGCTGGTTGCCCTGATACTCGACGCTCTACTTCGGGTTATTGTGTTTATTTGGGTTCTAATTTATTATCTTGGTCATCTAAGCGTCAGGCTGTGGTATCCCGTTCTAGTGCGGAAGCAGAATATCGTGGTGTTACTAATGTGGTCGCCGAATTATGTTGGATTCGGAATTTATTGTTAGAATTACGTCGCCCCCTTCGGAAGGCTAGTGTGGTTTATTGTGACAATATCAGCGTAGTTTATTTATCTGGGAACCCGGTACAGCATCAACGTACCAAACATATTGAGTTGGATATTCATTTTGTTCGTGACTTGGTTCAACGTGGTGATGTGCGGATTCTTCATATCCCATCTCGCTACCAAATAGCTGACATTTTTACAAAAGGTCTTCCGCGGGGGTGTAATAGATTAGATCAATTTTGTATATTTAGATTAGATCTATATCTTGTATATTTAGAGATAAATATGTACTGATTTAAGGTTATCTCCTACCAAAAATAGTGGAGAGCCTTTTGTATTTATAGGGTCTTGTTATCAATGAGAAGGCATCGATTTTCCTAAACTTTCATTAAATAACTGAAATGTTAATTATAATTAAAAACAATAATAAAATTTTGCCAATTTTCAACTAAATTCATTTATCACCCTTTTGAGATGAAACACAACCCGAATCAGCCCATTGGTAAATGGTTAGAAATCACCACCCTTATTAACTTTTGTTATGAGCTTAATATGCTACTTTATGCAAACATGAATGTAATGTGTAGAGAAATTGATAGGTACTTACACTGCCGTTGTACAACATAACACTAGTACAAATTGATAATATAATGCATCAATCCGTTGACATATTCTACAAAAAAAAAAAAAAAAACCAGCAGTATTTTCAACAATTGAGCAAATTATACATGCACACTATTATTTGTAGGGTTGTAAACGAATCGAACGTTCAGTGAACAGTTCGTCAACCATTCAGGGGAAGTCCGTTTATGTTCGTGAACGTTCGGTAATGTGTTCAACCCATAGTTGTTAAGAGCCATCGCCTCTTGCGCCTAGGCCCAATTTCCTAACGAGGCGAGGCAATTGCGCCTTAAGTCAAGGCAATTGCGCTTTAATTCTCCAAGTGATGGTTCATGCGCAGGTTCCGGCGAGATTCCTAGATTCTTGAGAATTTTCGGCCAAATTCTCTAAATTTTGGCAAGATTCTAACTAGATTTCTACTTTTATCTAATAAAACTACTTTTCTACACTAATAAACAATATTAAATGTTATATAATAGCTTTAGTTTATTTTATTTGAAGAATAGTATTAATTTTCTATTAATATAAAAATATTTTATGTTTTTTTTTTGTTGTACGCTTTTTTTTCTCAGGCCCCCGCTTTTTTTGCCCTTGCGCCTAGGCCCCAGGCGAGGCCTATGCGCCTTGAGTGCGCTTAACGCTTTTAATAACTATGGTTCAACCCAGTGTTGACCCATTTGCTTACAGAGTTACATATGGACACATTTGGGTTATATTATATCTCTAATGAGATACAAACAGGTCATGTGGGTTGAAAATCACCCAAAGTATATTTTTAAAGCATGCAACCTTTTGAACTGCTTTTTTAAACTTATTAGCTTTAATAATATAGTTTTTCTAACCATATTTAACAATTAATTATAAAACTTTACCACTATCAGAGCAGTTTCAATCTGCACAAAATTTACCTGCTTTTTACTTTTTCACCCATTACTCAACCCACCTAATTTTTCACCTCTATAATTTTACCTTTTCTTTGAGGATCTTTTGGCTGTCGCTGAAATATTGGTTTGGATGGTTGATTCCAGCAACACAAGATGAAGCATGAAGAGCTTCAAATGTCAAAGTGCAAGCCAACTTCACATATATTATAAAATATAATGCTTCAGACAGTGGCGAATCTAGAAAACCTTCATAGGGGTAACGTTTTAAAAGAAAGGGGTAACAAAAGCGAAAAAATGTCCAAAAAACGTCAATTTGTTTCAAAATTTACACTACCGCCTGAGCGCCAAGGGGTAGCGGAGGCTACCCCTTATCATAAGTTACATCCGCCCCTGGCTTCAGAACACGAAGAGAATGACATGTACATTTAAATTAACGAGTTATGACCTGATAATGGTAAATTAGTCACTAAAGTTTTACAACAATGTAATAATTAGGGGTGTGGTCGGGTTTTTTTGCCTAAAATATGCACTAAATTTTTTTTTTCAAGGTGTGCGGCCGCCCACCCAGACCAAAGGGTAGGTCCGCCACTGGTTACTAATCAAGATGTAACTCAGCCTAGTGGTTAAATTTGATTAAATTGTTAAATTAAATTATACATTATACATTATAATAAATAAAAAGCTATGTCAGAAGTGATTTAAATCAAGATGGACCTGAGCCTAGTGTTTAATTTTGATTAAATTGTTAAATACGATAAAAATAATATCATGGCTTCTTCATTTTGAATGGTTATGTACTAAAATACCCTGCACCTGTCTCTCTCATGCAATGTTTTCATGACCGGACCGGAGGTCGACCCGGTCGCCTTACGGGGTCAAAGGTCGGACCGGTCCGACTGGTTCGACCGGATTTAAGACCCGGATTACGTCATAAATTATATAAATATATATAATATATATAATATAGATTAATGCTAATAACTAATAACAATAAAACGTATAAAAAATAAGATTAATTGAACTTTTTTTTATATAAAAGGATAATTGTTTACAAAGGAAAAAACAAAAACAAAGTACACACGTGCCTTCTGTTGAGGATCCAAATTTAAAGTCCATAAAAAACCCAAGTACCTAACACTACCCCAAACCCCATTTCATCCCCTTCATAAGCAAAGCCACCCCACACAGTCACCGCCTCCACCCGCCAACATCCTCCACCGTCACCGTCACCGTCACCGTCAACTTCAACTCGCCGTGATCTTCTCCATGAAACCTGTCTCATCCTCACAACTCGCCGGATTTGTCATCGAATTTTTTTATTTTCCATCAGATCTGCCATCGATATCATAGCTCCGTTCAGATCTGCAACTGCACGTGCAAGAACTCCGGCCGGAATCCCGACCAAACCTCACTATTCCTCTCAGATCTGACCAACCGCCGCTCTTTTTTGTTAATATTCCGGTCTGATCCGTCACATAACTTCCGGCCGAACCACCGGTCACCGGCCGGACCTCCGGTCTGATGCAAAAACGGCCTGAAGATGTGAACCGGCCCGGTAAAGCTAGCGGATCCCGGCCGGACCGGTCCGACCGGCAGGTCCGGTCCAGGTCTGAAAACATTGCTCTCATGTGACAAGGATTTAACTATAAGTTTGATTGAGTTAGTGTGGTGGATCAAAACCGCAATAAAATAGAAACATTGGTATTAAAAGTGCAAAAAATTTAGATTTTGTAAATGATAGCAATAACTACTAAACCACATGGATCAAAACCACAATTTACTCTTAAACAAAACCCTTACAGATAAATCTAAAATATATATGTAACTTTACTAGAAGAATATCAAAGTTCGAACTCCTGTTTTCCGTTACTACTAAGGCCACATAATCTATACTATTATAATGCATTTGGAAAGGTAAATTTAAGTAATTACTACATTTTATGCTTATGATACAACAACCTTTTCCCCATTTTTCATTCTTGTTTGTAAATCGTATAAACATATAGTTTCCATTAGTTTTCCTCAAATTTCACATAGTTTGTTCTTGTTTCATTTGTGCGCTAATTCTTTGATTTCCCCCAAATTCACTAGTTCTTGATAATTTTCATCATTTTTTGCACTTGTTCTCCATGGAAAAAAGAAACCCAACTCTTGTGGTAAGTTCTGGTTCATATTTTCTTGATGATTTAGGTTAGAAAAATTATATAATTTTGTGTTTTTATTGTTTGCAGTACTACACTGACAGTGATCATGATCCTGATCCGAAGGAACCGTACAAGAGTGAATCTGATTCGGAGGAATCCGTCAAGAAAGAGATGCAGCTAAAGGAAGCCATTGATGGAGTGGTTTTAGATGCCCTTGCTGACGGGTATTATGGATGTTGCTCGCGTATTTGTTCACCCAAATAAACTAATCAGTAAGCTATCCCAAAAGAGCATGTTGTCACCACCATGATTATCAACATCCTAACCTATCATAGAATTCACCCCAACACCTCACCCAAACACGTCAAAAGACTCAAATACCCACCGCCAATAATTCCAGTCATCTCATCTCAAAAGGATCATAGTTATGTATACAGTCAATCCCAAAACCGTATCAAGAAGGACATACTCCCTTTCAAGTGCATACCACAACGAAAACGCATTATAACTGGTGTCGCATACGCTTGCAACTTGAGTCCGAAATTGTGGACAGGACATGTCTCTTCGGCCATAAAATAACGTATGAAAATCATTCAAGTATACAACGACAATAGGAATTATCTGAACATTACTCGGTATCGGCCAAGCCACGTAGTTGAACTGTTGAAGTCTTCTATTAAGTGTCTCCCCCGCACTACAAAAACAAGATATTAATAAATAAATACGAACGAATCAGAGTTACTATTCCCTCACCACCGCCGCCATCTGCGACGTTTCCCCATCACAACTGCCGTCTACGTCGTTTGGAATGTCCAAAATCACAACTGCCTTCTGCGTCGTTTGGAATGTCCAAAGCACGACGATGATCGCCGCTAAACTAGGTTAAAGTTGATATGAAATAGAAACCCTAAGAGAGAGAGTAGAACGAACTGGAATATGTGTGTACGATCTGGAAATATGTGTGTTATTGAGAAGGTAAGGTCATCACAAACTTGAGTAAAATAATTCGGATTATAACAAGGGTCGGTCTTAACACTAAAGGGGTGTTTGGCCTAGCTTTTATTTTTTTTCTTATGCTTATATTTTAAAGTAGCTTATGCTTATTTGCTTTCATTTGATAAGCTATTTTTAAGTGTTTGGATTAGCTTATATTCTACAAGTTGATAATTAATAATTAATCTTTAGTTGTTTATTAAGTTATTTTGTATTATGGGAAGGGGTATAATATCATTGTGTGTAATGAGTAAAAAACCATCTTCTTCAAATAAGCTTATTCAAATAAGCTAAAAAACCATGTTCCCATAAGCTTCTTGGAATTAGCTTATATAAGCTAATAAGCATAAGCTTAAAAAGCTAAACCAAACACCCATTGATGCTTATTTTGTAAAAATAAGCTAAAAGAGCTATAAGCTTAGATAAAAAAAAGCTAGGCCAAACACCCCCTAATGCTATGATCCTTTCACCATATTCATCTTTTTAACAACGTAGGGGCGGACCTAGCATATAAGAAGGGGCAACTTCCGCTACGGCCTGGCGTTTCGGCGGTAGTGTAAAATTAGTGTAAATTTTGTAAAAATTTGACGTTTTTACGATTTCGTTACGGTTTTTTTATAAAACGTTACGGCTTGGCGGATTTTCTAGATCCGCCACTGTTGCTACGCGACCCGCAATTTTGCTCACATCTCAGCATGGTGAATTGTGAGATACCATGACTAGTGGGATAACTATCATAATGAAGTAGTTTATTTTTTATTTTAATCGCGCACATTTTATTTTAATTAAGTTGTTTTTAATGTAATCTAATTTTAATTAGGTATCTTTTATTCCCGTTTCACCCTGCTTCGACCCACTACCCATTTTTATCTTGTATTTGTTAAGCCTTTTTTTTGGATTTTCTCGCACTACGTGGCAGGAATTTGGTATTATAAATATATCAATTCTCCATGTGTTTTATTGAAGAAAAGGTATCCTATATATACAAAACAAAACATAAATGATGATGAGAGAGAAATCTCCTCTTTACATGAAAGACCAATTATTACGTTCAAAGAAATAATGGTAGGGAGGCATGGATGTGGACATGTGAAAATAATTAATGGAGTGAGAAGATATTGCTCCAAGAGTTATGACATTTCCTAATACCCTCCCTCAATGCAAGTTGGTGGTGGACCAAGACGAAGCATTGTTCTAAATTTTTCAGATAACGGTTTTGGTAAACTCTTGGTAAAAATATCTGCGACTTGTTTGTCTGTTGAGATGAATTTTGTGTGAAGCTTCCCGGCGGTTACCAATTCATGAACGAAATGATAATCGATGTCAATGTGTTTGGCTCTTTTGTGTGAGATTGGATTTTGACTTAAGAATAAAGCACTCTTGTTATCACTTAATAGTGTCGGTCGATCTGGTGGAAGAGCATGAAGTTCCCGAAGGAGGTGTGTTACCCAAATAATATCTGCTGCCGTATTCGCCATCGCTCTATATTCGGACTCACAACTTGACCGGGAAACCGTTGGTTGCTTTTTGGCGCTCCAAGAGACTAAGTTCCCTCCTAAATAGATATAGTAGCCGTATGTGGATCTTCGTGTGTCGATGCATCGTGCCCAATCTGCATCTGAAAAACCTAATAAAGTAGTGTTAGGGGGTCGATCAAATGTTAGACCATGTGATAAGGTGCCTTGAACATAACGAAGAATCCTTTTGACTAGCTGGAAATGATTTATGGAGGGATTTTGAAGGTATTGGCTAGCTTGGTTTACGGCGTAGGAGAGATCAGGACGAGTGATTGTGAGGTATTGAAGAGCGCCCACGAGAGATCGCTAAAGAGTGGGATCATGGAATGGTTTGCCCTGAGAGGTGAAAACGTCTTTAGATGTGAGAGGAGTGGCAACCGGTTTGGATTCAAGAAGGCCGGCTCGAGTGAGAATGTCATGAGCATATTTGGATTGATTTAGAAAGAGACCCGTTTTTGTGTAATGAACTTCTAAACCAAGAAAGAAGTTAAGCATGCCAAGGTCCTTAATTTTAAATTCCTTGTTTAGACATGATGTAAAGTTGTTAATGAATGGTTCATTATTCCCGGTAAGGATGATGTCGTCAACGTAAACAAGGAGATAAATTAAGATGCCTAGGCGATTGTAAACGAACAAAGACGGATCAGCGCGACTGTTTTGAAAGCCACGGTTGAGTAGAAACGCACTTAAGCGATGGAACCAAGCACGTGGTGCTTGTTTTAAACCATAAAGAGCACGATTTAGTTTGCACACATACGTTGGGCGGATGGAATCTTCAAAACCCGGAGGTTGTTCCATGAAGATAGTTTCGGTGAGATGTCCATTTAGGAACGCATTATTGACGTTTAGTTGACGTAGGTTCCATTTGTTGATAGTGGCAAGACTAAGGACAACTCGGATGGTGGAAGATTTGACGACAGGACTAAAGGTGTGGGAGAAATCAAGTCCCGGTATTTGAGTGAAACCTTGAGCTACAAGTCGGGCTTTGTGGCGATCAATAGATCCGTCGGATTTATATTTAATTCTATAAATCCATTTGGATCCAATGATGTTGGTGTTGGTAGGTCGGGGAACAAGAGTCCAAGTTTGATTTGCATGAAGAGCTTTTAGTTCATCATGCATTGCTTGAGTCCATTTAGGATTTTTAAGGGCTGTTTTGATGCCTTTTGGGACATGGGAGGAGAAAAGAGAGTGATGTAGAGGATGAGTGGAGACTTGAGAAAGGTTGGCAAAGTGTTTGGGTTTGAAAATCCCATCTTTTGCACGAGTGGTCATAGGATGAGAGTTGGTGGGTGGGTTAACGGTGGAAGGAATCGAAGTGGATGGTTCGGAAGTAGGGATCGGTTGTGGTGGAATGTTTGAGTCGGATGTTGGGCTTGGTTGAGGTGTGGGAGTTTGAGAGGTATGTGGGCTGGATGTTTGGGTTTGTGGGCTATCTGGGCTTGAGTGATTCGAAATGGTTGGGCTTGGGGGATGTTGTGGGTGGGGATGTTGGATCGTAGGTTCATCACAAAATGGAAGGCAGGTGTTAGGATGGTTTGGTGAAGGAGTTTGGTGAGCGGGAGTTTGGTGTGTGGTGGGGGTGGGTATGTGTTCCTCAAAGTTTGTAATAGGTAAGTTGGACGTATCGGTGGATGTCGAATGTTTGTGAAAGGGTAAGATGTCTTCGTCGAATTTTGCGTGTCAAGTTGTGTAAACACGACCCGTTGTGGGTTCAAGACATCGAAATCCTTTAAATCTAGGACTATAACCGATGAATATGCAAGGAGCACTTCTTGGTTGAAGTTTATTTTTTGTATAGTCTCTTAGGTAGGGAAAAACAAGACAACAAAAAATACGCATGTTTGAGTAAATTGGAGTTTGGTTGAATAAAACTTCAAATGGTGATTTATCGTCTAGGAGTTTTGTAGGAAGACGATTGATAATATAGGTGGCGGAAGTGAAGGCATCAAACCATAGTTTTGGTGGGGCATTGGCATTGAACATCATAGCTAAACCGGTTTCGGTTATGTGGCGGTGTTTCCGCTCGGCCCTCCCATTTTGTTCGGGTGTGTGAGGACATGATAGTCTATGATGTATGCCATGTTGTTGAAAACACGTTTGCACTTGGTGATTGGTAAATTCGGTTCCACCATCACTTTGAAAAACCTTAACATTGGATGAAAATTGGTTTTGAACAAAGGTTAAAAAAGTTGTGAGAATGGTGGAAAAATCGGATTTGGCTTTTAAAGGGTAGAACCAAGTGAAACGAGAATAGTCGTCGATGAAAATAACATAGTAGCGATAACCATCGGTGGAAGGCACAGGTGCGGGTCCCCAAAGATCACAATGTATTAGGTCCAAAACATGTTGTGCGCGTTTAGTATTTTCAATAAATGGTAGATGTTTAGCTTTTGATAATTCACAAGACTCACATAAACCCGGTTTGGGTAATATAGATGTAACAAAGACACGACCAAGTTTATTTAAAGTAGAAATTGTATCAAAAGAAACATGTCCTAGGCGACTATGCCATTTATTGAATGACGCACGAAGGTACGATGCAGAAAGCGCAGCAACAAGGGACTTGTGACCTTGGGTGAGAACATAAAGACCATTTTCGCACGTGCCTTTAGCTAGAACCTCCGCTGTTTTTCGGTCCTGAATTTGGAAAAAATTGTTAGAAAACAATACATCAACCGGAGAATCATTTGTTAATCTACTAATTGAAAGTAGATTTTTTGTGAGATTTGGAACAACTAAGACATTTTGTAAAGATATAGAATCATTTAAGTTAGTGTTCCCAATGTGGGTAACGGGCGATGATTTACCGTTCCCAAATGTTACTCGAATGTTACCGGTATGGGATTTAGAATAGTTTAAATTATGTGTTGATGGTAACATATGTGTTGTAGCACCTGAGTCTGCGGTCCAATCAGGAGAGTCGGAGGCTACATTGCATTGAGCATGAAAAGCCTCGGCAAGATTTGTGTCAAGGGAGACTGATTTTTGAGCATAAGAAGCGAGTTGAGGACATGTACTCGCATAATGGCCCGTTTGTCGACAAAGTTGGCAATGAGGGGGTCGTTTAGTGTAGGAAAGGCCACGGCCACGGGATGATGGGGAGGGACGGCCTCTGCCACGGTTTGAGGAGGGACGATTGTGATTGGTTTTGTTTGGGTGGGCATAGAAGGCGGCTTGGGGTGGTTGAGAGCCATGAAGTTGTTGAACAAACATTTCTTGATTTTCAGCGTTTGCCAAGAGATCACAAAATGAGGGAGCCGGGTGAATGGTTCTTTGGGAGGTGGAGAAGTTTTCAAAAGACGCGCCTAGTCCACAAAGGAACCAATGGCGTTTGTCCTCGTCACTTATAGGATGTCCTATAGCAGCGAGTTGGTCGGCTAAGGTCTTAAATTTCCGACCATATTCTGAGACAGAGGAGGTGCCTTTTTGAAGAGTTCGAAGAGAATCTTTGAGATTGGGAATTCTTTCGATGGAAGAATGGCTATAAGCATCGGCGAGAGCCTTCCAAACCGCTTTAGCAGTGGTATGACCGATAGTTTCGGCCATGGCTTCTTCGGTTAGGGTAGAGTTGATTAAGAGGAGGACTTTTTGATCGGCTGTTTTCCAGACCAAATATTCAGGATTGAAAATTTGTTTATCATTGGCAGTGATGGTCTCGGAAGGAGTGGGCGTGGTGCCGGTGACATGTCCGTCAAGTTCAAGATAAGATAGGACCGGGGTAATTTGTTTTTCCCATGAAAGATAATTTGTGGATGTTAATTTGATGTTAACGAGATGGCTAAGGGAATGAAGGGGGATGGATGAGAGATCGGCAGTGGCTGCCATGGAAGAGATATGATAGGTTGCAAAGAAAAGGAAGAAAACAGGAAGGAAGAAGGACACGAGACAAAAGGATCTTTGAAGTATTTAGGCTGATACCATATAAATATATCAATTCTCCATGTGTTTTATTGAAGAAAAGGTATCCTATATATACAAAACAAAACATAAATGATGATGAGAGAGAAATCTCCTCTTTACATGAAAGACCAATTATTACGTTCAAAGAAATAATGGTAGGGAGGCATGGATGTGGACATGTGAAAATAATTAATGGAGTGAGAAGATATTGCTCCAAGAGTTATGACATTTCCTAATAGGTATATATATGTTTGCATCGCGACGGTACCAGCACTCGTCGGCTCCGAAGAACCTGGTTGGGCCAACGCTATCATGACAAAATCGAGAAAGTGGTCTTTAGAAACGCCTCGACGTCCCGGGTTTGATTCCCGTTTCATCCTGCTTCGACCCACTACCCATTTTTATTTTGTATTTGTTAAGCTTTTTTATCTGGATTCTCTCACACTACGTGGCAGGAATTTGGTAAGCATCGGTTTGCATCGCGACGATACCAACACTCGCCCACTCCGATGACCTTGATTGGGCCATCGCTATCATGAGGCTTTAGAAATGCCTCGACGTCTAGGGTTCGATTCTCGTTTCACCCTACTTCAACCCACTACCCATTTTTATTTTGTATTTGTTAAGCTTTTTTCCGGATTCTCTCGCACTACGTGGTAGGGATTTGGTAAATATCAATTTGCATCGCGATGGTACCAACACTCGCTATAAAAATCAGAAAAAAAAAAAAAAAAAAACCCTTGAAAAAATAAAGGCTTCAAAAGGATATAGGATACGTATTTTACATCAAACAAACAAAAATTAACTACACATTCTAGTAATGTTTGGTTGGCACGTAATAATGAACTACACATTCTAATAATATCATCAACGTAGACAAGCATATACAATATACTACCCCTTGATGAATAAATAAATAGATAATGACCCGTCTTGGAACCCTGCAAGAAGAGTTGTAGACAAGCGATGAAACCAAGCTCAGGGACCTGTTTTATCCCATATAGAGACTTATGCAATAAAGCCAGGGGTTGTAGACATGATCTGGTCGTTGTGGGTCAACAAAGCCAGGGGGGGTTGTCTAAAACCTTTGGCAACTAAACGAGCTTTAAAACGTGTGATAGCCCCTGTTTGAGTTTGTAAACCCTCTTACAATCAACAACATTAGATTCAGGAGCACGAGGTACCAAGGACCACGTACCGTTTCTCATCAAGGTTGATGTGTGTTAGCAATGGTAAAGGATGCGGGTTCGGTAGTAGAGCAAAAAGAGGCTGCATTGAAAGGTTTTGTAGTTTTGGGATTTGAGCGTAGGTTTGGTGGACGTTGACACAGTAGAGGTGGGGTTGTAGGAGCGAATGCGATGGTGGTAGGTGGAGTGGGTATTACGATGGTGGAATGTGGATAGGGCAAGTTCGGTGGTAGGAGACGTTGTGGGTTCGAGGTGGTCATGGGGCGGTGGCGATAGTTGACGGTGGTATGGGTGGAGGTTGTGACAATACTATACTGGTTTTGTAATTATGTATGTAGTGGTGTTCAATTTGGCTTTCGTGGAGCCAAGGGTCATTAAAAGAATATGCATATTGTTCAAAGAATGATGGCAGTGGTAGTTTGGTAAAAGAGGTATAGATCCTTCAACACACACTAAGACAACTTCAATAAGAGTGATAAACCACGTCGATCTTAAGGTTGGTCATGATCATTGCAAATGCCGAAAAGGTCAGATGGTTTGAGGTCGCATGAGAATGTTCATCCGGTCAATGTAGAGATGAACAAAAAATCGGGTTGGATTTCTAAATTTGGTTATAACCCGGCCCGATTTGCACTATCAAACGGGTTTTAACCCAACACAAACCGCCATTGGTTCCAACTTCCACCTCGTCACCCAAGCAGGTTTCACCCCAACTAATTTCTTTTTAAATAGCTGTTTATGGCCCATTCCAATTTGAACAAAGTTCAAATATTTTTCACCCAAACTGATTTTACCAGTTTTGAACAAAACTGAACGGCCTGGTTCGGTTTATAACCCAAACCAGTTTGGGATTAAAAAAAAAAAAAAAAAACAATTGTTTGTTCAATGTTTAACCCAATGTTTGTTTATTAGTATTTCCCTACCTATATTCTTTTTATTAACTATATATAGATAACTAAATGATAAACAAGCAAATACAAACTTATAAAATTACTCAGAAACCAAGATTGAGCCATGAGGCTTAAAACAAGTAAAGCTTCAAATCTAACTCTTTGTAGGTTGAATGAAGTAAAATTAAACTTGGTGTGGCTCAACTAACACCCAGCACTGAAGCAAGCAAACAGATGTGTAATATATTACTATGTAAACCACATCATCTTCAAAAATTCATTTAATTTGCATTAAAAACAAAAAAAAAGAAACTACATTTGATTTAGAAGTGCAAAAAATGCATTTAGTTTGAAAGTTTCTAGATACATCACTACTCACTCCAACAAGATACCAGTGCTTAAACTCATTTACAAGTGCACAGTTTACCAGAACTGATCGACACAATGAGATCCAGATGACCACCTGAAAAATAAAATTACAGATATAATTGTAAAGAAACTAAAATGAATCAAAAGACATGTTATTATGTTAACATCACCTGGAGGTGATAACTGCCTAACTGGTAAGATAGTTTGATTAGGTAACAAGTCACTTTAATACAAACGAAACTAACAAGGTTAGGGCAAATTAACCATTTTGCCAATTTTAACCATTATAATAACTGAAATGTTAATTATAATTAAAAAACAATAATGAAATTGGTATACAGGGTTGTGTGCTTTGAGAATAAACTTCTTTAGGTGATTTTCAACTCGTTTGATTCCTTTTTCAACTAAATTCATTTATTGGACCCGTTTGAGATGAAACACAACCCGAGTCAGCCCATTGATAAATGGTTTGAAACCACCACCCTTATTAAGTTTTGTTAAGAGCTTAATATGCTACTTTATGCGAACATGAATGTAATGGGTAGAGAAATTGATAGGTACTTACACTGCCGTTGTACAACATAACACTGGTACAAATTGATAAAATAATGCATCAATCCGTTGACATATTCTGCAAGCAAAAAAAAAAAAAAAAAACCAGCAGTATTTTCAACAATTGAGCAAATTATACATGCACACTATTATTTGTAGGGTTGTAAACGAACCGAACGTTCAGCGAATAGTTCGCCAACCATTCAGGGGAAGTCCGTTTATGTTCGTGAACGTTCGGTAATGTGTTCAACCCAGTGGTAACTTTGACCCATTTGCTTACAGAGTTACATATGGACACATTTGGGTTATATTATATCTCTATTGAGTTACAAACAGGTCATGTGGGTCAAAAATCACCCAAAGTATATTTTTAAAGCATGCAACCTTTTGAACCACTTTGTTAAACTTAGGGTAAGGATAGTGTAAAAAGGGCCTAAAGTGTGAGAAGTGTGAGAAGTGTATTATAACACTATATATAATACTATATAACACCATATAAACACCGTATAACAATATGTAACACCATATAATACCATATAACACTATGTAACACTATATATCATTATATAACAAATATAACACTATACATCTATCATAGACATGCTATCAGACAACCTGTAGTGTTATATTTGTTATATAATGATATATAGTGTTACATAGTGTTATATGGTATTATATGGTGTTACATATTGTTATACGGTGTTTATATGGTGTTATATAGTATTATATATAGTGTTATAATACACTTCTCACACTTTGAGCACTTTTTACAGGATCCTCTACCGTTAAACTTATTAGCTTTAATAATATAGTTTTTCTAACCATATTTAACAATTAATTATAAAACTTTATCACTATCGGAGCAGTTTCAATCTGACACAAAATTTACCTGCTTTTTACTTTTTCACCCATTACCCAACCCACCTAATTTTTCACCTCTATAATTTTACCTTTTCTTTGAGGATCTTTTGGCTGTCACTGAAATATTGGTTTGGATGGTTAATTCCAGCATCACAAGATGAAGCATGAAGAGCTTCAAATGTCAAAGTGCAAGCCAACTGCACATATATTATAAAATATAATGCTTCAGAACATGAAGAAAATGACATGTACAAATACATTAACGAGTTATGACCTGATAATGTCTATTTCTTGCTTTTTCGATAACGTCTTCCAATGCACGGCTGCTTACTCCCATTTTACCAAGAGCAGCCCTTAGATTTTCTTCACTGTAAACATAAAAACAAGGATAAAATGGTAAATTAGTCACTAAAGTTTACAACAATGTAATAAATAGTGGTTCAGTTTGGTTATTACCTTTAACCATATCCGTAACCACTAGCTTCGATTATGGAATTTCCTTAACCATAACCATAACCGAACTTCAGTTCGGTTAATCGGTTATGGTTCGGTTTAGGTTAATTTCGGTTAATTAACCGATTTAAGTTTGAACTAAAATTTAAACTAAATGAACATATTAGACAATTATTGTCTCAATTACAATCGTTTTTATAAACTAAAAAAAGGAATTGATAGTACTTGCAACCTAACATTAAGAAACTTTATTGGTCCAAGTTAGGTGACTACAAGATTTGATAAAAGAATTTACCTAAAATGACGATAAGGGCAACCATGATGGTCTCCGACTCCAGGAGTTGATAGGATAATCTTTTGACAAGAATAAGGTGTGTAATCCTGAATAAATATTTAAAACATGTTAAAATTTGTTTAAAAAGCACAAAAAAACAAGCATACCTAGAGATGCAAACGAACCGAACGAACACGAACACGAACGTTTGTTAAGAAATTAATGAGTTCACAAACTGATCATGAACACCTACCAAAAGAGATTTTATGTTTGTGTTTGTTCATTAAAGAATTGTGCATGTTCATGTTCGTTTGTGTTCCTTCGTTAATATTAGGTAATGAACATGTACGAACACAAATGAGCACAAACGAATGTTCATGAACACAAACAAGCATTCATGAACAGAAGCTAGCACAAGCTAATATCAACAAACACTCAATAAAATATACAATATACTAATATTTATTGAATAATTAATTAGTGAGAATTTTGAAGTATTTAAATATAATATAAAAATTATAAATCATAATGACCTGTCAAACATAAACTACCGAACATAAATAAGTGAACACGACGTTTGTTCATATTCGTTCATTTAACTAAACGAACGAAATTTACTGTTCGTGACTTCGTGTTCATTTATAAGCATACCGGCTTATAAATTTGTACTTTTTAATTTACGGCATGAAAATTTAGAGTTGAAACTTACAGTTCTCTTTCCTTCTTTACCGTAATTGTGGCGTATGCTGTATGAATATTCTTTGTCAAATCTCTCAGCACCAACCTAAAATTATCAATTAACACCCACTTAGCAGTTAGCACTCAACAAAAAAAAATCATGAAACTGCAAAGAGTAAATAATATTTCTATGGTTCACACACAAACAAATAATGAGATTAAACGCTCCAAATTAACTGTCAACTTATTTAAACAATCAATGTTTACCTTCTGAGAGAACTCTGCTTTCCAAAATGCAAGTGCATCATCTAACTTCAACCCAACACCCTGATATTCAAAAGTAATAATTATGATCAAGTTCAGCGTAAAAAGTAGCTTAAACAATTATATTATATATAATAATACCTTAATTTCAAAGGTCATTGCCAACCTTTGAAATCACCATTCCATCAAGTTTTGTGAATTAACAAAATTCACCCCTCAACTCTCTAAATTGACAAAAATAACTTTCTAATTTGACAAAAATGACCTCTTACTTTCTAGCTTGAATAAAAGGCCCCCATATTTTCTAACTTTTCTTTAACCCTTAAACCTTTGACATAAACTCAGGTTCGTTTACGCTGTAACGTAATTTTTGTTTGAAAACGAATCGGGTCAATTATAAAACGTTTTCTTTTTAGGTACGTGTTGACCTAAATTTTGTTTGGAAACAAATCGGGTCAAAAGAAATACGTCTCGATTCGACGGTATAAATTTGAGTAGAGGTGAGCATTTTCTATTACCCAACCCGACCCAATACCCGAATACACCTAAAAACACTACCTGAAAAAAAAAATACCCAAAACAAATACTCGGTTCTGGTTCTTTTTTACATTGGCTACCATGGTCCACGGGTAATAAACAGAACCAAACTTACACTTCAGTTCCAAGCCACTCAACTTTGTAGTGGAGAAATATATCAAATCATGTGATTTGGTTTCATTAACCTGTGAACTTTAATATTAAAGTATATTATATTACTTAAGATCATGTGCTGTTATTAGACCTGTTCGTTAAATAACAAAACAATCTATAACATTAATAATGATAATTACAGTTATACCACAAATTATAACGTGTCGAATGTGCAAAATCGAGAAAATGAAGAATGAAAAATAAAAGACTAATTTAATAGAAGGTGGCCTACATTCAAAATACTGGATTATCATTAAACAATTATAATTTGGTGATCATCTGTAACTGTGACATGCTGATTATTTATTAAAAAACTTGACATTATAAATAAAAAGTGTCTCTGCTTAATTAGAGACGATTCGACCTGTAGCAACTAATTAAAACTTTTGCCCTTCGATCAGTTACCCAACCCACACATTTTGCCACCTCTACCCTGATATCTAGTATATAATGAAATGCCGCTTAGCAACACTTTAAAGTACAACAATGACCAAAGTATACAACACAATTTTATCCAGATGGAAGTTTAAAATGCAGTACCTTGAGAAACAAGCCAAGCTGCATCCTTCCTCCATGCTTCAAATGATGATCGTCACTTAACTGATCATATAAGGTGAAAATACATACAAAATATAAGCAAAATCTTGATGAATTAGCGTGAAACATGAGGCATCTGTTGTATAGTATCACTTACTGTATTGAAGAGATGCTGCATACACAAAGGAAATGAAGTTCTTGCTACTTGATCAATGTCCTTTAAAGATATTTCACCAACTTCTTTGTCCTATCAAGATAACAACAATAGAACCACACATTAAACAAAAACATTCACAACTTAAAAGTAAGATAGAATAAAATTATGCGACATACCTGGCTATAATCAGGACCCAGATAACTAGTAGCTAGTGCTTCAACTATCTGGTTCGTAACAAATTAAATAGTTCGCTTTTTATTTCATGCAAAACAAAAATTAATTAAAGTAAAATTGTAACTTACGGGTGTTAGACGGTCCTTTTCTTGTTCTCTAATCATGGACGTCCACTTTCTAAAAAGTAAAAAATGTGCACTCACTTAACTTCATTGGTCAACTCGAGTTATGTTTAAACTCTATTGAGTCAAGCAAGTAAAATAGCTTATAAGTTAACAAGCGAAACCGTGAAACAAGTTGAAAGTCAACCTAAAGTGTATTTTGATGCATAAACCTTCTAAATCATTTGATTCAAACAAATTATCTATATTTATTAATTTATAACATTTGGCTGAATAGTGGCATTTTTGTCTTTTGTGATTTAGTTTTTAGTGTTTTATTTTTTTTGTTTTTTTTTAATTCTTTTTGCAACTAAGGTTTTTTTTTATTTTGTAATAAAAATTTTGTTTTTTATTATTTTCCCCCAAAAATTAAATTAGTTTATTATTCTATTTTTTGTTAGTTTTGTTTTACGTTTTTTCTCGAATTTGGTCGTCGTTGGATTGCTACTTAGCACAGTGTTTGATGGTCACGTTTAGTTCCTCGAGTTTTTTTACCCCCTCGACTTTCTAACAGGTGTCCGTATAAATTCAAATACGTATACGTTTTACGTCGCGTGAGTCACTTGGTGTTATAAATTTGTGGTTTTATTTTATGTTTTTTTCCGGTTTTGGTTGTTGTTCGGTTGCTACTTAGCATGGTTTTACGCCCTCCTTACAACGTTGGAATCATGACTTTAAGCCCCCTCACCGCAACGCGGGGGGCCAATGACTAGTATATTATTAAAAAACACATATAAATTGTGTAAGATCATTTGACTATTAACACCATAACTATTTCTAAGAAGAGTAAAGTACACGAATGGTCCCTGTGGTTTACTAAAATTTTGGATTTGGTCCCTAGCTTTCTAAAAGTACACAGATGATCCTTGTGGTTTGCACTTTGTAATGCATTTGGTCTCCAGCTTTTTCCAAAAGTACATGGATGGTCCCTTTGGCTTGCACTTTGTAACGCATTTAGTCCCTAACTTGGACATGCTAACAGCTTTAGATTTGTTAGCTGGGGACTAAATGTGTTACACAATGCATACCACATAGACCATCCGTGTACATTTCAAAAGCTATGGACCTTAAAGTGGGGGCTGGCGCTGGTTTGGACTCGGCTGGTATAGGCCCAGGCCCACTAGATTGCGTTGACAATTTCCCTCCGCTTGGGGATGATAGGATGGGCCGGTCACTGGTGGATTCAGATGGCCCAAATGGTCCTAGTTCACATGGTCCAAGTGATGATCAGAGTATTAGTTTGAAACTTAAGAGCCCGATGAAGTCCATGGTTGATAAACTTAGTGAAAAATCAAAAGGAAGCGGTTTTTTTGATGTATCTCAAAATAACTTTGGGCCTCGACAAAGCCCAAAAGTTGAAACAAAAAATAGTTTTGGCGCACTTCGAGATGAGGATGATTGCTTTGATACTGAACATGGGTTGTGGGAAAAAGAAATGTTAATGGTTCGTAAGTTTTACGAGACGAATACGCAACCGCCGGATGTTGTCTTTAAGTCTTGGTCGGAAAAACTAAGAGCTTATTATGTGATGTTAACGAAGTTTGATCCGGTGAATGAAGCGATGATTGAAACAAAGGATGAAGAAGAGATAGAGGTTGAGTCCGAGACGGATGAATCGGCAAGAGACATTGCTCGTGGAGTTTAGCCTCTATTTTTTTCTATTTGTTTGTTTGATGTATGTTTTTGTTTGTTGGTTAGTCTTTGGCTAGTGGCCTTGGCTTTTCCTTTTTTGTACTCTCTTTTGAAATTATTAATAAAAGGTTTACCCGGGGGTTTTCCCTCGTTTCCCAAAAAAAAAAAAAAAAAACTATGGACCAAATCTAAAATTTTAGTAAACCACAGGGACCATCCATGTACTTTACTCTTCTAAGCAACTTGAACTATATGGAGAAAAGTGTTTCAGGCCAACCCAACCAGACCCGTTTCAATCCAACCCAACCCGCCCACTTTGCCAACTATAACAATAAGCATACAGTTTGAATTATTTAAATCGTCCAATACGAGTTCTAGAATAACCTGTTTGTGAGGACAAGAGCTTTTGAAAGATGGCTACGGAAGTGTGGAACAACAAATGAGACAACCTAATTGAATAACAATAAAATTATATATCTTTTGTATTACAATAATATAACAAGAAAACCAGCTAGTAATACTTCACTTACCTGATTCAGAGCAACATATGCATATCCTTTCTGGATGAACACTTTACGGGTTGCCACAAGTTCTGGAACTTCTTCAAATGAAACCTACATCAATAAAAATGAAACTTATAAAAAAAAATCAGATTTGAATAATTAAACAAATTGAGCAAAAGGTTCAACCAAACAATGTACCTTGTATAATCCATTAGCTGCAATAAAAAAACCACAAATAAAATAAAGTTAGAACACTTGAACCAGATAACAAAAGCAACAAACATAGATTATTGATGATAATGCGTTTATGACATACGAGTGGGTAACGGCTGGTTAGCTGAGCGTGCAACTAAGTTCAGTTGATCACGCAAATCCTGAAAAGAATCATAAAAAAGAAAATGTTTGCGTCATCATAATAAATTATCGGTAGCTAAAGTTTTGAGGTTGGATAAGCATGAAACAAAATCTCAGAAAATAACAAACAAATAGGATAAATTATTGTAAAAATCAGATGGATAACAAAATAGTACCTCAAATTCTTTTTGGGAGACAACTTTGTACGGAATGCCAAGTTCGGTCATCAATGACAACTGGAATTCAAAGCTCCAAACATCAATAATTAGCAAAACTAAAAGAATTTGAACTTATAAGTTAAAAAAAAAAAAAAAAAAAAACCTTAATTATTCATACATGTACATCAGAATTCACACTCCGAAACCGGTAGCGAAAAAGAGTACTTTCCATTGAAAGAAACCATTTCCTCAATTCTTCTCTAAAATATCACAAGAATAAGAGATCACACAATCAGTTCAGATCAAAGCAAAAAATAAAAACTAAATAAATAAACAAATGGCAAAAAGTTCAAAAGCTTACGATCGACAATACACGAGACGCAAAACAAAATGAGATATGATATCTTTGTTGTTAACCTCTGAAGCCTGTGGATGTCTCATATGAGCCTTCGAAAGATCAGCCACCTACTTGGTCCAAAGAAGAAAAACACCATATATTAAATAGCAGAAAAAAGTAAAAATCGCAAAAATAAAAAATATATATATATAATAAAAAAGTTATCACTAACCAATTTCTCCATTTCATCAGGTTTCTTTCCTCTAGCTAGCCCGTCAGAAATCCCTCTAAGAACTGTGTATAACAAATAATGACAATAAACCTCTACAATGTTAAAACTTAAAACCAAAAAACTAATAAATGTGTTGAAATGAAAACTTCCTCTTAGAAAGTTATTGTAGAATTTAATCTAATTCTCATAACTTAAATACATTTCCAGTAAGACATTAGTAATTTTCTACAAGAAGTTGTAATTTGCAAAACCTCTTAACCCTAAATTCAATAGTCTAAACCTATCGCTTGACATTCAAGATGATACGGGTCACCTACCCTAAACCCACCTCTGGCCAAAGCAACCCGACCCAGACCCAAATTACTTGCATCACATGCCCACGTTTACATGTTCAGTAGTTAATTCTCATACATTTTAGGATAAACCAATCATTTCACGTTTCCATGTTTATGCATTGTCCCATGTTTAAAACAGTTAGTTTTCCATTTTCTTGTATTTAAGAATGGTTTGAGTTTAATGAAAGAAGGTAGAAAATTGTTGAATGAAACTTTAGTTTTATGTCTCTCTCCTTCTCTTATGTTCTTGAACAATCAGTTCGTTTACAACACTAAATGTAAAAGAAATCTCGAATCTAGCTACAAAAATTTTACTTTTTTTTTTCCTTTATAATTTTCATTCCAATCATCAGGGCAAATTACATAATGATAGCAGGTAGACGAGCAACAAACTGCGCCGCCATCCCTTTCTGAATAGAAAACCCTAATCTACTAAAAAACAAAGCCTCTCCCCTAAGGAGTCGAAAAGTTGTTGTGGACCACACACTGAACTCTAGACAAGAACCGAACTGCCTCTGGCGCCAATGAGCCAAACGTGTCAAACGCCAGGGGACAAAGGCATGCTGATTATCCTCACAAGCTTTCGCGTGCTTTTCCACCTTCTTCAACTCTGTTTTCAGTACCGCTTGCCCCACCACAAACCCATTTTCCCGGAACCCGGCTAGGGGGATACACCTGTGAGATCGACACAAGCATGTTTCCTGCCCTCCCAACCAAAAACTAGCACGTCAACCGGGCGTAGGGTGGATCTCCCCTCCAACGGGTCTGTAAGAAAATTAACCGGTGCCTCTTTCTTTGCCGAGATCCCTGCTCGTCTGAGAATATCCATTAATGTGTCTCGAACAAAGTCATGGCGATACCTAAACCCCGGCAACTCTCTACAGTGTAACGCATGCTCCCCGTTATTTATCCAGGCATGCTTTACGGTAGACTTGGCAAGTTTCATCATTCGGGAACATGGAGATCATAAAACGGTACTTAAGAATTGACCGGTACTCCACCGCTGACATACGTTGACCCAAACCTTCAATAGGAATAACAGTTAAGAAATCCTGAGCGTGAGGCCTCGCATTCAATGACGGCTTTTTGGCGGGGGACAAATGAAAATCTTCTCCCAAACTTTTTACTAAAACCTAAATTCAAAACCCTAACCCTAGGAATAAGAACACAGTTAATTTTTCCAATTGCAAAAGCCAGACCTAACTCTAAAACACAACCAATAACCATCAAATACCAAAACCTACATATCATTAACTGTAGCAATAGCAATCAACGAAGTACGAACATAATTTATAAATCAAAAAATGAAAACAGAAAACGGAATACCTAGAAGCCGATCAACGGCGAATCGTTCGAAATCTTCGAGCCGGACTTCGAGAGTGGGAGCCGAACGGTAAAGATTTAGGGTTGAAACACCATTAGATGACGTCAGTGCTGACGAAGCTTTCTTATGTGATCTCATAACTTCCATTGTGACTGGTGATCGGCGATTGGTTACTCTGAATCTTGTGAAGAAGAAGAAGAACAATACTGATTTGGGGGTAAAGAAAGATAGATACCTAGATGGCGGGAAAATTCCCACCAAATTTGGGGAAATTGGGCTGGACTTTAGACCGTGTGGTGGGGCGGGAGTTTGGGGCATGAGTTGACACATGGAGTTCGAGTCTCCGCTGTTGAGTGACGTGTCCGTGGGGTATGACGGGGCGTGGCTAGCTCAGCGTGCATGGCCATGTGTATAAAAATAATAAAAAATCTAAAATAAAAAATACACACAACATTTGAAAAAAAAGCCTACAATTTTATTAAAATTTCATATACATTATTACAAAATTCTTAAAAAAAAGGTTACAAAATAAAAAAAAGCCTAAAAAGGATTACAAAATAAAAAAAAACCTAGAGCGTTAGATAGATTTCGAAAAGGGCAAGTTTGTCGAACGGCTTGCGCTCCTTGCCCCGGAACTCGATGTTCGCCACCGCCACCCGGTCTTCGTGGCTTATCTCACCGCTCAGAACGGATCCGTAGTAGGCTTTGAAACGATCGAGCTTCGGTCACAGCTCGCGCCATTTATGTTGGCACGCGTTTAAATTGTGTCGGTCGTTTCCCACGTTATGCCGATAGCTAGCAAAAAGCTTCCGCCAATAACGTGTCTCACCGGGTTGGCGGCCCTTCATTGCGTCAACGACACTCGTGACAAGAGCTAGCTCTTCCTCGTGTGTCCAAGAGGCCATCGATCAAGTGTGTGTGGGTAGCGGGTTCGATCAAGTGTGTTCGGGTTGGGGTGGCGGTGGACAGCCAACAAGTGTGTTTGGGTTGGGGTAGCCAGTGGGGTTGAGGTTATATATATAGCGATGTTGATTGTTGGGTGGGTGAACCACTTGGCTTGGCCAAACGGTTAGAATCTGAATTTTAAATGCCCCCCGCTATGACCTAGCCAACAAGCGAATAGGAGCCGGCCACATAGGATCGCTAGCCCGCCCCACGCCCGGCTTTAAACTCCCGCCCCTTGGGTCACGCCCAAACCCAAGCCCACCCGGGGTGGTGGCTTAGACGTTTTCAGCCAACCCACGCCCCAACCCCGCCCATACCCATAGTCTTATGAATGAACCATTTCGGTCCAATATAGAATCATTGTCGGTTTAATAGGCCCATGACGTATTGACATGAATGGGTATGATGACTTGATGATGACTGATGAGTCCAAAAGAGACCGTTATAGTGTTTATTAATGGGCCGTTATAGGGTTTGTTACGGTACGGATGTGTTTTACGGTCAAACATAAAACCGAATAACAAGAGAGGTACGAATGTTGGCATGTGTTTGGTTTGTTTTGGATATAGTAGCATACGATACTAAAAAAATATTACTTTTTAGTATGACTTTGAACAAAATTTATGTTTCAATGTTAATAAAAATTTATTCAGCGTGTCGTCATATTCTAACTTTTTTTTTAAACATAAGTTATTGAACGAAAATAAAACGTAACGAAAACTAAATGTTGACAATGATGACATTCTACCTGTTCTTAATGACTTCAAGGTTGCAGATGGCGGTGAACCACATATTGCAGCGTATTGTGTGTGTTGTAATTGGGAATCTTGATCTTATCTCCCAAACCATAACTATGTTTTATCTTTTCTGTTACGCGGGTGTGAACTTGTCTTGCTTTCTTCTGGATCTCTTAGATGTGCCTAGCTGGCGTCCTCGCTGGAAGTTTCATCATTGGAGTCTCTCTTCTTGGAACATCTCTTTGTATCAGTATGTTATTAGTATAAATTATACTTTAAAGTATAATTTCAACCCGCAAGGTTGGCCAACCTGCTTACAACCCACTTAACCCGCCGACCCATTTAGATAAACGGATAATGTGGGTTGTATCCAGCTTTAATGAATATCATCATAGGACATCTTTAGAGGGATATATATTGAACAACGAAGAAATGTATAAACATTTTAACACTATGACGAGATGTTTGATTACTACTTTTGACGCGTGTGATAAATATTGTTTTAATATATATTAGTTACAAGAATATAAATGTCTAAATAACACGATACATAAGAATAAGCGCCTTGTCTGTCTACATGGAAAACATGAAAGATTCACCTCACAAAAGTTGATGACTTAAAGAATCAAAGTTTATAACCACTTCACAAAATGGTACAACACTGATTGGATTTTTTTGCCTGCTTGTAGAACATCTGTTTCACAACCAATCAGTAGATTTATGTTATTTATTATTCCAGTTTTCCATAACCAGGTGGCAACTTCAGCCCATTTCCGTACATATGAGTCTATTCAGGTTATGTTTTATCTTTAAAGTTTCAGACGGGTCAAATAATTTATTTAAATAATACACTAATCGAGTATAGAAGTACCAAATTTTGGGGATACGAAGTGTTTCACACTAACCCCACTTGTGGAAACGATTGCCCGTTTGACCCAATGCACCAGCCCGGCTCATTTAACCACCTCTACATACTTGCTCAATATGAAAATTTTAGATTATTTCAATCCATTTTCTTATGAATGGGCCAAAAAAAAAAAACATTTGCTAAAAAGTAAAGAGACCAGAAGTTACCCACTGTTTTCTCTAAGTGAATAAAACATCCTAAATCCTTTTTATTGGAAAAAGTTAGATTATTACTTAAATAATAAATAAATATGTCATAATTCACACACTTAACTGTTAGATCATTCATAAAGATAAATAACATGCAATTTAATGGCAAAACACACACCTGTGAAGCTGCACTGAGATCTGAACTCTTCTCGACTAAACTGTCCAGCTTTTCGCCTCTTTCAAGAACGCTATCAATGGTTTTATGCTGTAAAAAAACACCTATCATTTATCACATTAGATTATATGAACATACGTAAAGTACAACAATAAACTGATGCTTACAAGGATAATCTTGGTTTCATCTAACTCCCTTTGAATCTTCAACAGCTTGTCTGCCTGAGCAGGATCCTAAATAGTTAAAAAAATAAATAAAATTTCCATCAAGTTAAAAAAATAAGACAAGATAGGGATATATACCTGAAACTTGGTTAAAGCATCATTAAGATAAGGCCATTGATCGGTTTTATCCGCTTGTATACTCCTCCATGAATCACCATGCTTCTTTTGGTACTCATCTATTACCTGATCAACGGTAATCTTCAGATCAATTTCAGACTCTGAGGTCGTATGATATTGGTTCCTTATTATATGAAAGTTTTGTTATGATGTGAACTCACCTGGTTTAGTACAGAGAATGCACTTCTAACTGGATAATGATCATCCATGAAGCCCACAACACATAGGCCATTTCTGTTATATGCATGCACCTTATACTCTACAACCAAAATTAGATATGCAATTAGCTAAATGCAAAAATAAAAACCACAGAACATAAATTCTACATGTAATAATTCAAAACTTGCTCTCCTTCTCATTAAACATAACGAATATATATAGGTTACAAACAAATCTCCTCATATTATGGAGGAGATATTCATGACAATAATAACATATAATTTCCTATTATATACAATTATCTATTACACCCCCGCAGTCGAAGCGAGAGGAGGCCGAATGCTGAGGCTGGATCGAAAATCGTCAAATAATACTTTAGGTAACCCTTTGGTGAATATGTCGGCGACTTGAAAACGAGTAGGAACATGTAGGATCCGAACAGAGCCACGCTGGACCAGGTCACGCACGAAATGAATATCCAACTCGATGTGTTTCGTACGTTGATGTTGAACAGGGTTCCCGGATAAATATATCGCACTGATATTGTCACAATACACTAGACTAGCGGTGGTTAATGGCCTGTGTAATTCCAGCAAAAGATTGCGAAGCCAACAAATTTCCGCAACTACGTTGGCGACCCCTCGATATTCGGCTTCCGCACTGGACCGAGAAATAACGGATTGACGTTTAGACGACCAGGAGATAATGTTAGAGCCTAAGAAGACGCAATAACCTGAGGTAGACCGCCTTGTGTCCGGACACCCCGCCCAGTCGGCGTCAGTATATGCCCGTAACGAGAAATCAGTAGATGCACCGATGGTTAAGCCGTGAGAGGACGTACCTTGAAGATACCGAATTATTCGTTTGAGAGCATTCCAATGATCCACTTTCGGTGCATGCATGTACATGCATACCTGTTGAACGGCATAACATATATCGGGTCTTGTGAATGTAAGGTATTGGAGAGCGCCCGCAAGACTCCGATACAACGTCGGATCTTCGTAGTCAGGACCCGATGTCAAACCAAGTTTGGGCTTTGTATCAACTGGGGTGGCAGCAGGTTTGCATGATGACATGCCAGCCCTGTCTATGATTTCTTTCGTGTACGCCTGTTGAGAAAGAAACATTTTGTTACCTTGCCGGGTGACATGAAGACCCAGAAAATGACTCAAAGGACCGAGATCCTTCATTGCAAACTCAGCTGCGAGACGAGACATCAGCTGAACACGAAGGGAGTCTGTCGATGTCGTGAGAATGATGTCATCAACGTAGATGAGAAGATAGGCAGTCTGACCATTGTGCTGGTATGTGAACAGGGAATTGTCACACTTACTTTGTTTAAATCCCAAGGAGAGAACGAAATCAGTAAAGCGTTGGTACCAAGCGCGCGGAGCCTGTTTTAATCCATAAAGAGATTTTTGTAGAAGACATACATGATCAGGATAATGTCGATGCCGGAACCCCATGGGTTGATACATATAGACGGTCTCGTTGAGGTTACCATGAAGAAAGGCATTTGTAACATCGAGTTGATGAATGGGCCATGACTGAGACAAAGCCAGAGATAACACAGTACGTATCGTAGTTGGTTTGACAACAGGACTAAATGTCTCACCACAATCTACCCCAATCTGTTGATTACTCCCATTACACACAAGACGAGCTTTATACCTCTCCAACGTACCGTCCGACCGATATTTGTGTCGGAATAGCCACATACTACGTAAAACATGCATATGAGGTTGCCTCGGAACTAACACCCAGGTCTTATTTTTAATAAGAGCATTAAATTCCGTGGTCATGGCGGAATGCCAATATGTGCTGGACAAAGCATCCTTTGGGTTTTTAGGAATAGGGGTAATGGACGATGAATGAAGGTTAAAAACCTGTTTTGGTTTGTGTATACCGTCCATAGAACGAGTACGGATTGTACGAGTGGGTGGGGGAGGGGGTGGGAGGGGGTGGGGTGGAGGATGACTGGGTAGATGGTTCGGATATAGGTGAGGACTGGTCGAAAGAAAAAGAGACAGATGGGCCGTGGTGGGGGGAATCTGGGCCGATAGGTGATGAGTTATGTGGGCTGATGTTAGGGGACAGTGGGTTAGAGGGGGTGGTGAGTAAAGGGTGTATAGTAGATGGAGTGGTGAAAGGTGGGTCAGGGCAGTTAGGTTGGGCCGAGATGTGAGAAGGGGAGTTGGGTTGGGCCGTATGTTGAGTAGGAGTAACAGTGGTGTTAAAGTGGGGGGTTTGGTGGGAAAACAAATGTAAAGGGTGAATAGAATCAGTGAGGAATTCGTATGTATTTGTGGTAGGTTTAGGATTGTTGGCAAAAGGAAAAACAGATTCATCAAAAATCACATGTCGGTTAAGAATAATTTTGAGAGAAGCGAGATCAAGGCACTTGTAACCTCGATGATTAGGGGGGTAGCCAAGGAAGACACATGGCATAGAACGGTATTGGAGTTTATTGATAGTAGTGTGAGGTATGAGAGGGTAGCATAGGCGTATTGGAGTTTATTGATAGTAGTGTGAGGTATGAGAGGGTAGCATAGGCAACCAAACACACGAAGGTGGGAGTATGAGGGTATGGTTTTATATAGTTTCTGAGTTGGAGAAATATGAGAAAGAATTTTGCTAGGTAGAATGTTGTGTAGGTAGGTGGCCACTTCCAAGGCATGATGCCAATATGTGTTGGGTAAAGAAGAATGGGCAAGAAGAGTACGAATGATGTTGTTAATAGAACGAATCTTGCGTTCGGCTTTTCCGTTCTGAGAAGAAGTATATGGACAAGAGAAACGAAATTGCATGCCGTTTAATTTGCAAAATTGGTGAAACGCATTATTGTTATATTCCGTTCCATTATCGCATTGAATTTGTTTGATTTTTCTTTCAAATTGAGTGTTGATCATGTTGTAAAAGGTGATGAAGATGGAGAAAACATTTGATTTAGTGGTGAGGGGGTAGGTCCATAGAAAATTAGAAAAATCATCTAAAAATAGTATGTAGTACCGTACTAAGTACGGGTGAAGTCCAAAGATCACTGTGTATTATATCAAATGGCATGTGGGTAACATTGTTAGAATCAAAGAAAGGTAACCGAATATGTTTACCAAAAACACACGATTGACAAATATTATTTTTCAAAGTTCCACAAGAGATAAAACTAGAATTTTTGAGTGAATGCAATAAAGAAGATCCCGGATGACCGAGACGTTGATGCCATGTGTCTTGAGAAATAGCAGTGAGAGCGGTGGGAGAGATGATCTTGGTGACTTGCGATGGATCAAAAGTGTAGAGTCCTTCCGAGCTATTGCATCGTAGGATAGGGGTCCGAGTCTTGAGATCCTTCACCAAAAAACCATACGGGTCAAATTCAATGGATAATTTATTATCGGTAGTAAAACGACGAACGGAAAGTAAATTTTTAATTAGTGATGGGGCGTAAAGGACATGGTTTAATTTGAATGGTGGTAGGGGAGGGGGTAGGGTAAGGTTGCCTTGTCCAAGCACGGGAATGGTTTGACCATTGCCCACGATAATATTTTTATTAATGCTTTCATTAAAAACAGACGAAAGGTGAGAGTTAGAAGTCATATGACCTGTGGCACCGGTATCCATAGCCCAAGAGGGGTCATGAAGCGACATTGCATGCATAGCCTGATGAAGATCCGTGGGCATGTGAGCGGCAGCAGCGGACTGACCCGGTCGAGGGCCGAGAATACCCGCCGAACTATTGTTTGACTTGTTCATGGTTGGGTAAGGACATGGAGGTGTATGAGTCCAGGAGGCCCATGAGGCATGAGGAGGTGTAGGTTGAGTTGGGCCGGCCCATGGCGCATAACCAGGCCATGGGAAGTAACCGGCTGTTGAGGTGTTTCCAGGAAAGTTGAAGTTGCCGCCACTATACTGACCACCGTAAGTACTCCTGCCGCCACGACTACCACCCTGGCGACCTCTACCCCGGCCGCGGCCACGGCCACGGCCGCGACCTCGATCATAATTATCCGCCCGCTGTCCAGCCATTGAGTCGGACCGATCACGAGTTTCTTTTTGTTGAGTATCAACGGATGCGGTGAGAGCAGCCTCGGCTGACTGAGCGGAGTGACGGATCTGATTTATTTTGCGGGATTCTGCCATGCATAACCGTGAACGGGTATCGTAGAAATCTGGGAGAGGCTTCATCTGTTGAATAACGGATGCAGTGTTCTCGTATTGTTCGGTAAGACCAGATAATAATTGCAGCACCAGTTGCTCATCAGTAACGGGGGAACCAAGGTTTGTTAATTGGTCGAAAATCACCTTAAGTGCCTGACAGTATGCTGACATGTTCGGAAACTGATCCAGATGAGTGTTGGCAAACTTGTTGTTAAGATCGATCGTCCGGGTGGCCTTGTTGTCTTGGAATATATTGGCGATAGTAGTCCAGGCGTCGTAGGCAGTTGTATCAGGTTTAAGAACAGTATGAAGTAGGTCAGTGGATATGGTGCTATAGATCCATTGTAAAACAATGGAGTCAAGACGCTCCCATGTTTCGGTAGGAGCGGTCTTGTCTTTGTCTTTGTCTTTATTTGTATCGGATGATGAGGAAGTCTCAGTGGCCGATTTTGGTTGAAGATGATGATAGACAAGATGAGCTTTGCATTGGATTTTGAACATCTCGGACCAGGTGGTGTAATGCCCGGTTTCGATATCCAACGTAACAGGTATCAAGTTCTTGATAGATGTTACAGTGACTGCAGGGTGAGGGGAGGTAGAAGAAGACATGATGAAGAAGGAGAAGGCTGTTACGGCGCAGGGAAGGAGGTGAGGAGGAAAAAAAAAATCGGCAATTTTAGGGTTAGGGATCGAATTTTAGGTGTGATACCATGTAATAATTCAAAACTTGCTCTCCTTCTCATTAAACATAACGAATATATATAGGTTACAAACAAATCTCCTCATATTATGGAGGAGATATTCATGACAATAATAACATATAATTTCCTATTATATACAATTATCTATTACTACAGCTTTAAACTTATCCTAAGGACAATGTTTTCATAACCAGGGGCGAAGCTTACAAGGGGCGGGGGGGGGGGGGGGGACGCCCGCCCCCCGGGATTTTTCGCTCAGTAGTGTTATATATGTAGTTTTCGTATAGAAATTTGTGGGTATATAGGTTTTCACCCCCCCGGTTCTATAGAAAATTTTGGGTATTCTATAGAAATTTTTGGGTATATATGTTTTCACCCCCCCGGCCGAAAAATCCAAGCTTCGCCACTGTTCATAACTAAACCAAACGCCTTACGCGTTCACTAGTCTTATCGAATTTAAAACCGGATAACGTCATAAACAATATAAAACTAAACTATATACATATATCTATTAACCTTATCTTAAGGCCAATCTTTTTATGACCGGACCGGATAGCGAACCGGTCACCTTACTGGTTCACTAATTAGACCGGATTTAAGAACCAGATAACGTTATAAATAATATAAAATTTTTAAAAATATACATACATCAATTACAAAACCCCATCTTAAGGCCAGTTTTTTCATAACCAGACATGACTGCAAACTAGTCGCCTTCATGGTTTACCGGTCAGACCGGAATTAAGAACAAGATAACGTCATAAATAATATAAAAATTAAACTATATACATATAGCTATTTTTTTATAACCCAAGCAAGCAGCAAACTAGTCGACGAGACTTGAAAACCAGATAACGCCATAAATAATATAAAAACTAAAACTACATGCATGCATGTATCTTTTACAAAACAAAATATGAAAATACATTAACCGGCCGGTTCAAATAAGAAACAATCAAATAGGCTTAACCGAACAGAATCCAGTTTTGAAAACGGCTTACCTTCGTGTTGGACGGAGTGGCGTTGATCAGGTGGCGTTCGTTTAGCGACGGTTCTACCAACGAACACGATGAACTGACGGACGGTGACTCTCTGAAAATATCCGAAATGATTGACGTCCGTGGCGTTCGCTAGAATCACAGGATCTGAACCGTCGGAAATCGGGTTGCATTTTAACACAAGTAATGCTGTGATCTTCATTCTGTTCTATCTAAATTCTATAAAATGGTGAGAAATTATAAATTTGGGTTAGGTTTCCAACAACAACAATCGTATGAATTGTGAAATTATCAATGAAATCAAATATGTCCAATTTAGACCAAAATAAGGTCAACTTACACAAAAGTCAAAATGTATAATGTATTATAATTACGTGTAACAAACTATAAAATTTCACATCTATAGTAACAAACCTTATGAGAAAAAAAAAATACCTATTAACAGAATTTGTGGAAAAATCCAAAATTAATGCAACATAATAATAGCCATAAAAGGCCACTGCTACACATAAATAGCATTAGATTAAAAGACAGGTGGTCACACCTTCCATGTGGTTAACCACATTTCATGTTGTTGAGTGAGACATGACGTTTTGTGAATGGACGGACACATAGTGTTTTAAAATCCGGTTTTTATACTGTACCGGATTTAGCTCAGAAACGGTTTAACCGGGTTTATCGGACGGTTCAACCGGGTGTACCGGATGGTTTAACCGGTTATACCAGACAGGTAAACCGGTACAACCGGCCGGTTTGAACCGGTTTTTAAAACATATACCGAATGTACAACTAGTATCGTTACCGAATGTGCCGACATTGAAAAAAACTGATCCCGAAAATTACCAAAATTGGATACCGGTACCGTTATAGTACAATATTTGAAGGTAAATACCGATACTGTACCAAACTAGTACCGTACCGCCAATGAACCGAAAGTAACGATCCTGAAAACGCTAAAAAGTGGATACTGAATTGATAACGAAATTTTATCAGTAGAGTACCATTCAAGGCCAGTATTTTATGGTACCAATAGGGCTGTAAACGAACTGAACGTTTAGCGAACAGTTCGTGAAATTAGGCTGGAGGTCTATTTATGTTCGTTCGATTAGCTTAACGAACGAATACGAACAAGAAATTTCGTTCGGTTAGCTTAGCGAACAAACATGAACACATGTGTTGTTCGTTCGACTGCGTTCGTGAACGTTCGGTAATATGTTTGGTTACATTCGTTCATGTTTGTTCGTTTACGTTCGTTCGTGATCCTTTGATTATATTAAAAATAATAAGTAATAAACCTTTTATCTTAAGATATTGAAAACTTGAAACCCTATTTTTTTCTAAGTTAGCTAAAATTTGGGCATTCTAAGACATTTTTTGGGATAATGATGTCTAAGTTAGTTAAACTTGATTCATTATTTGGTGGTGTAGTAGACTTTTTGTGTTTTGATTTATCATTTGATGATTGTATTTAACTACTTATATCAAATATTTAAGGATAACAATGTTTTTATTTTCAAGTTAAATGTTCGTTTGCATTCGTTTTTATTTGCTTGTGTTCCTTTGTGTTCGAGACCAGTGTTCACGAACTGTTCGTGAACAACTGAATTTCCTTAACGAACGAACACGAACATAAACTTATGTTCGGTATGCATTCGTGGACAGTTCGCGAACATGTTAATTTCCTTAACGAATGAACACGAACATGACCTTGTTCGTGTTCGTGTTCGTGTTCGTTCGGTTCGTTTACAGCCCTAGGTACCAATTAGGGGTGCAAACGAGCCGAGCCCGAGCTTGACCAGGCTCGAGCTCGATTCGAGCTTTGTTTTCAAAGCTCGAGCTCGGCTCGTTTGTATTTTCTCAAGCTCGACTTCGGCTCGGGCTCGGCTCGTTTATTATCTATTAGTTAATATATTAAATAAAAATAATATAAATAATCGCGAGCTCGATAAGTGAAGCTCGGGCTCGTTTACTAAATAAGCTTATTTTTAGGTTCGAGGTCGGCTTGTAAACAAATTTAAATAAGCTCGACTCGACTCGGCTCGTTTACACTAAGGCTCGACGAGCCTAACGAGCTTCACATGCGAGGCTCGAGCTCGGGCTCGATAAATAAACAAGCTTTGTTTTGAGGCTCAAGCTCGGCTCGGGCTCGATAAGGCTTGGCCCGTTTCGAGCTTTTTCTCGTGCCGATCTCGAGTAGCTCGCGAGCCGTTTGCACCCCTAGTACCAATATTCTTCAACCGAATACTTGTGGGTCATATTCGGGTCGGGTATGTTATTACTTGTCGGTGACGACCCATATCTCCCAAAACAAAATCCAATCGATTTTCAACACACTCGCGAATACAAACACTCCCAAATCTTTAACCAACCCACTACAATACATCCATCCCCCTTCACACCATCTGATCTCACGCACTTATTATTCACACACACACACACACACCAAAAAGGAGATCTATCTATCTACAAAGATGACAAGAAGATCCGGATCATGTTTAAGATGTTGTCTTGTAATATTTGCTGTGGTTTCAGCACTCTGTGTATCTGGGCCTGCTCTTTATTGGAGGCTCAAAAGGGGTTTCAGTTTGAAATCAGGAGTTTCTTGTCCTCCATGTGTTTGTGATTGTCCCCCACCTCTCTCACTCCTCAAGCTTGCTCCTGGTACATAAAAATGTCAACTTTTTTGGAATTTTAGATACCCAATTCATTGTTTGTTCATTTTGTTAGACAATTAGAGTAAAAGGGTAAAACCCTTTTTGTTATTTTTACTGGTTGATTCAAGATTTGCAATCTTGATCTGGTTTTTGTTGTTTGATTAGGGTGTAGTTGATCTGGGATTTTTGTGGAAATTGAGTTTTAAGTGGAATGGAATTAAAGAGTGTTTCTAGTATCTTATTTTGATCATTTGTGTAGATGTTCATCATTAGGATAAAAGTCATAAAAGTATAAAACCCCTTTTCTTTTTTCTACTTTTTAATGCATTATTTCTCATTTTTTGATGTGATTATTGTCATTTTCCTGCTTGATTAGACTGTATATGATCTGGGATTTCTGTAGATTTTGAGTTCTAGTGGTAGATCTTTGTTTCTTGTGGTGTATAATAAGGAATATGGAGTTGGTTGTTTTGTAAATAAATCTCATCTTTCCATGTTATTTGTAAAATGTTGAATAAACATTACAAGATGGATTTGAATGATTGTACTATTAGTATACAGTTTTTGAAAATCCGGGAACTTGGATCCGGTTATTAATTCTTGTTTCTTTTCATATATTGCAGGCTTGGCGAATCTTTCAGTTACAGGTACGTACGTGTTCATCCTTTATAATTAATTGAATTGAATCATGATTAGATCATAGTTATTAAAGCGAGCGCGCCTAGGCGCAAATAAGGCCTCGGGCCCAACAAGTCGCCCTGAGTGCGCCTCGCGTCTTTAATCTTCAAGTTAGTTCATGTATGCCAATAATGTTATTAAAGCGAGCGCCCAGGCGCGCCTAGGCGCAAATAATGCCCCGGGTCCAACAAATCGCCCTGAGTGCGCCTCGCGCCTTTAATAACTATGGATTAGATAAAAAGGTGTTTTTCATATAACTGAAAAGGAAATTTGTTCTGGCTCTAAATTGAGAGAATTAACATCTTGGATTACTTCAATGTTGATTCATTATGAAACGAATTTCATTGTGTGGTTCACTCAAAACCGTGTATACTTTTCACTATGATGATCTTGAACCTGGTGATAGAAGATACTATAGGTCTTGATAATTGTTTAGAAAACAAAGAGTGGTCGATTAGGTACTCTTTGAATTTGAAGGCCATACTTATGACTTGCATCATTCAAAATAACAAAGCGATTATGCATGTATAAACACCAATTGTTCTATACGTGGTTAAGTGCAAAAAGTGACAACCAACTTTTCCTAATATCTAATATGGTAACCCGTTTTTCTAAAATCACCTTGTCTTGTACTTTACATGTAAATATCTGCATAGAAATGATCCTAATTTACATTTATTACTATAGTTTGTATCATGTATTGGACTTTAAAAATTACCTTTTGATGCAAGTCCATAACTCCATAGTTGTCAATAAGGGCTATAGGGCGCTATGTAGCGCTGCCGCGCTATAGGGTTTATAGCGACCTTTTTTGTATTTTTTTTGGATAAAGATAAATAGCGATGCCCATTAGGGTTTTTCTTTTGTCTCACGATTAAAAAGGAAGCATATTTAGATGAAACATGCATGTAAAAATAGCGTATTTTGATAAAATATACATGTAAAATATTTCTTTAAAATTTTCTACTACTTTATGGCTAAACATGAAATAACGGGCTCTTTTCGTCGCTATCGCTACGTAGCATATAGGTAGCTTGTCGCTATCGTCCGTTATTTGCTATTGACAACTATGGATGTAACCAACTTTCAAAACTTTCCTTTTGATGCAAAAGGGTGTAAAGAGAATACGTATAAGTTGGATACATTTCTGTGCAGTTTTTTCCTAAAGATAATTTGAGGGCACCGAATTGTAACTAGTAATCCTATTAAAACAACTCACTTACATCTATGATGATTTTGTTACCCGAAATTCAGATTGTGGGAAAGATGATCCTGATCTAAAAGAAGAAATGGAAAAACAGTTTGTGGATTTACTATCGGAAGAACTGAAACTGCAAGAAACGGTTGGGGAAGAACACATGCGCCATATGAACATTACATTCGGTGAAGCAAGAAGAGTAGCATCCCAATACCAAAAAGAGGCTGAAAAATGCAACACCGCGACTGAAACATGTGAGCAAGCAAGAGAGCAAGCCGAAGCGTTAACGAGACAAGAAAAAAAGATAACTTTATTATGGGAAAAAAGAGCCAGACAACTCGGTTGGGAAGGCGAATGATTTTATTACCAGATACTTCTTTTTGGCATTGTTTTTGTTATTCTTTGTTGAATCGGGTTTCGTGATCGTTATTGGTGTTGTACTTTGTGAATTTATGTAGCTACGTGAAGTGATTTTGTTAGTAGGGGAGCAAAATTTACCCTCAAGAGTAATCATATAAGTTGCATGATGCTTATGTTGCTTTCAAGCTTGTCTTGTTATGTGGTATGAACTTCATTTATCTTGATTGTAAGGGGGTGCAAGTTCAATGCACATACACCCTAGCCATAACCAATCCCACTATAGTATGAAAATCATTATTATTAATGTTTTCTTATGAGATAATTATCGTGCTTCATGACAAATACTATATCATGATTTCCAAGTGTCACTAGCGGATCCAAGAATTAGTTGACTTTTACATGGACCAGCTTGATAGGGGAAAACATGGCAGAAAAGGCCCAAACTTTACACAGATGTAACTTGGGCTACTGTTGGAATCACGAGGCCATGAGCAGCTGACGGAAAGGTCTCGACGAGCCGATCTTGGGGCAAACTACCGTAGTTTGCCCAGCTGTCAGACCCAAATTCCATGATTTAAGAACTTTTGATGGAGTATTGTTACATGTCATTTGCCTATTATTACACAAGTTTTAGTAGTTAAGGGTTGGTTTTGTAAATGCTAACGAACAAGATTACCAGAAACACCGGTTCTTTGCATCACAACCATAATATTCATAACACTGCCTGAAAATAGATTTTAAAAAAAAATCTAAAAACAGTACAACCCACAATAGAAAACCGGCTACAAGTTTATATAAAACTCCCCAAAATAAATTACATATTGATACAAACTTCTCATTTAATAAAACCTAATCTGTCATATTGCAGCCCCGTTTTATCGTTCTTCAGGAGTCGAGAGCTAATAATTACTATATCATCATCATATACACGATCCGAAAGAATAAGGATCGAATCCAAATTCTCCATCCATCGAGATCGTTGGATCCTGCTCCTGCAAAAACATTTGAAGTTCTTCCATCAGTCAACTTTGGCCCCTCAACTTTGGCATTAACCAACTTTAGTCCCTCAACTTTAATAATGACATGTTCAGTCCCTCAACTTTGGTAATGACATCTTTAGCCCCTTAATTAAAATAACTTTAGCCCCTCAAATTTAATAATAACATGTTTAGCCCCTTAACTACATCAAACAACTTTAGCCCCTCAACTTTAATAATAACATGTTTAGCCTCTTAACTAAAACAACTTTAGCCCCTCAACTTTAATAATGACATGTTTAGCCCCTCAACTTTAATAATGATATGTTTAGCCTCTTAACTAAAACATCAAACAACTTTAACTCTCGCGATTTGCTTATTTATAACGAAATAAGTCAAGCGGAGCGCGGGTGGTAACCCACTAGTATAATAGAAGTAACATAAAGCAAATAAAAAATATCATACCCGTTTCATCATTCCGTTCATAAGATCATCCAACGAATCATAACTGTTGTTTGCAACAAACCCACTCGGTAAAAAGTTTTCACCAGATCCCATTTTCAGTTTAGTATTTGACCTATGAGTCTCTTTGTTGTTCATCTGCATAGCGAGTGCACCATTGCCATTTGACCTATTGTAGACCCCGCAAATCCCGTCATTCGATTGACTCACCGGTCCACCTAAACCACCAGTACTGGACGGCGGTGCGGCAGCGGCTAAACCGCTAAAACCATTGCTTGAATACTGACCATAACTTTGGTTACCATACTGCGCATGCCTTTGACTTTGACCTTCAAGAGGTAGTGAGGGTGTGGTAGTAATACTAGAGCCAAACGCGGTCATTGTGTCAGCAATCATGTTATTACTAGCGGTGTTATAACCATAGTTTAGGCTGTTATTAGGCGGCAGTTGGTTGTTGAAACCGTCACCGATGGGCTGCGGAACATCAAGAAAAGTGGAACTACTTGAAACAGGAAAGGTGCTAGAACCGTTAAAGATTCGAGATTCATCGATCGGGTTGAAATCCGGGAGTTGGGTATTGTTCGGTTTATTACTCGGTTGAAGTTGACCAAGGTCAAACGAAGTTGGAATTCCCTGAAGAAGACTCGTGGGTTGGTGATTCGGTGGTGTTGGTAATACAACCGGTTGGAACTTGTTGAGTGAGTTGACCGAACCGGTTAAGTTTTGGGTGTGGGTTGGTTGGATCAATGCTGGGGTCGTGAGGCTGTGTAGGGTCATCCCGGTTGCACTGCTGAGTCTACCGAGCATACCGGAAGATGGATACGATGATAACTGGGCATTTGGTAGTCTTGTTGAACCGGATAATGAACGGAAGTCTCCGATTCCATCAAGTGGACTCATTCTCATATAAGAAGACGGGTCTTTACTACCGCCAAACGCAACCACCATGTTTGCTTGTTGACTGATTCGTTTTAAGTAAAGCCGATATTTCTGTAAAAAGTGAAAATGAAGAAATATTATTCGTTTGTACATAGCCAGAATCTGGATTATGAGAAGCTGAATTAAGTTGGCGGGATGGTTTCGCCCAATTCAGACACGCCCTACATATCTGTTTAGGGGTGCAAACGAGCCGAGCGACTCGCGAGCTGCTCGAGATCAGCTTGAGAAAAAGCTCCAAACGAGCCTTATCAAGCCTTAGTGTAATATTAGAGCTCATTTATTTATCGAGCCCGAGCTCGGGCTTGGCATGTGAAGCTCCTCAGGCTCGTCGAGCCTTATCAGCCTTAGTGTAATATTAGTTTTTATTATTTATTTAACAACATTTACTCCTTATTTAACGTTGTCTAGTAAACGGGCCGAACTAAGCCGAGCTTATTTAAACTTGTTTACGAGCCGAGCCCGAACCTAAAAATAAGCTTGTTTAGTAAACGAGCCCGAGCTTCTCTTATCGAGCTCGCGAGCCTAAACGAGTCTATTGTTTATATTATTTTCATTTAATAGATAATAATCGAGGTCGGGCTCAGCTCGGCTCGTTTGCACCCCTAATCCGTTTATCTAAATGGGTCGGCGCGTTAAGTGGGTTGTAAGCAGGTTGGTCAACCTTACGGGTTGAGATAATACTCTTTACTTCATAATATAATTTAATTCTAATTTTAAACAGGTTTGTGGGTCAACCCGTTTATCCATAACCCAACCTGAACGCAGCCCATTTATTCAAAAAGTTATGTGGGTTGACCCATTTAGACCCTAACCTAAGTCCTAACTCGTTTACGTTTACTTTCATGTCAGGTTCATGTGTGCCAGAATCAGGCGTTTATATTTGTATTTTGAAAGTAATTATGTAACACCGAAGTTGTAATAATCGGATTGTAATCTCAAGACAAAACGACAAAAATGGCATTTTTGTGAAAAAATAAGTGAACCTGAAGATGGCTTGCAACGTTTTCCCTTGTAAGACCTTCGACGTTCATCAAATCAAGAATCCTTTTAGGAACAGCTTCTGCATTATACAAAAAACAAATATGAAAAATGTCAAAAAAAAAAAAAACAAGTTTATATTCAAACACGAGGACTAAAGTCATTAAACGACTTACTCTCAATCCCAAGTTGATTGACAGCGGCAACGAATTTCCTATGAAGATCAATGGACCAAACAACACGTGGTTTCTTTTGTGTTGACGGATCATCGTCTTCATTCCCGTTATCTTCGAAATCTTCATCTTCATCTTTTCTTTTTCTATTAACTTTCCCGTTTGGATCTCCACTACCGGCTTCTTGCCCACCGTCATGATTCTGCCTTTCTTGGTTATTGTTTGACCTTGACTGAGATTTTGACTCAACTTTTCTCCTGATCACATGTTGCCATATGTTGCGTAGTTCTTCAAGGCGAACGGGTTTCACAAGGTAATCACATGCACCGTGAGTGATTCCCTTCATTACCAGCTTCGGGTCACTGTTTCCTGATAACACTGTAACAATTCCAAGAAACATAAGATATCAGCGGCGTTGTAAGAATCGCTAGACGCTACCGACTAGCGATTAATCGGATTGGGATTTTATATGTCATTTTCAGTTTTATATGAATATACACACATCTTTATATGTAATTTTTTAAGTAGACATGTTTTGACACCTTCTTCGACCCATATTTTGAAGTAGATAGGATTAATTGCCGGAATTTACAAGTTTTGGCTGGAATTTCACCGAAATTGCTTGACTGCCACCGATATTTGGCCGATTAGAACCGAATTTGACCATTGTAGACCGCCTAGCGATTAATCGGAGGCTAGGCGTGATTTTTACAACCATGGATATCAGGAAGATATTTTGACTTTTTGGGGTCAAACAAACCAAAAGTTTAGAGCTTTAACAAAAAACTTACATAACCCACTTCAGATTAAGACTCAATAATGAACGCCAAAAGAACAAATTATACCATCGTTATAACGTTGACACTTATTTTTTAAGAAAACTAATGAAACCCACATTTAATTTTGACCTCAATCATCAGGTACAGTTAAAGAACACTCTATCTTGCTTCAGTTTGACTTTTTTTCGGTCCGATACTCGGACCAAGTTTTAACCTTTGACAAAAACTTACTGAACCCACATCGGTTAATCGACTTCAAAACTCAATATCCAGTGCCAAACAGTCAAATACAAAGACACACATACACTCAAATCAACTAACAGTCTAACAACACTTACTTTTTCAATAACTAATGGAACCCACATCAATTTTGAGCTTAATTATTAGCTTATTGACTTTAGAACATGCTAAACACACAAAGTAATGAGTTATTGAATCAAGAAAGTGTATAAGCACTTACTAATAACAGGTAAGTCCATTTCAAGACCAACAAGTTCAAGAAGCTTGAATCCATCCATATCTGGCATATGGACATCACTGATCACAAGATCGAACCGGTTTCGATTTTCCCTTAACATCTTCAATGCTGTTCTTGCTTGATTTGTTGTTGTCACTGCAAAAAAAAGAATTAAAAAAAAATGATTAATCATGACTTATGAGCACAAATATGATCTAACACCAATCCCTATAACAGATCAGATACTTTCAAAGTAAAAGTAAAATTTAATGCTTTGATTCACAATCATAAATCAATTGTCATAAAAAATATCAAAAAGTGAAACCCTTTGAGGGATATGTTGTAATATGTTTACAAACATATTAAAAATCTAATCTTTATAAATTATAATCAAAACCCTAAACTTGATTCAAACAACAACAAAACTGTTCAAGAAAAAAAAAAGACCCAGATTAGATATTAAATAATGAAATTATTATTATAACTGAATTAAAGAAACTAACCTTGATATTGACATTTCCTTAAAAGCCCATCTAATAATTTCAAACAAGTTGGATCATCATCAACAGCAAGAACTCTCATCCCTATGGGAAATCTGTCAATTTGATTATTATTATTAACCCCAACAGACCCTCTAATTTCCTCTACTGTCATCTTGTTTCTTGAATGAAATCAGCAATTGTAAAAAGAAAATAACAATAACAGATGAAAGAAAGAAGATTCAAGAAACAGCACAAGATTCAGAAAGGTTGGATTTTTAGCATTTGTTTGACCACCTTGTTGATGAACAAAACAAACCCAGAAAGAAAAAAGAATGATTTCAAAGATATTAGAGAGAGAAACAGGATCTTGAAGAGAGAGAAAACAAGATAGTGACTTGAACTAGAGCTTAATACATGTTGACAATGATGGGGAAATTGGCCAGAACAGATTGAATGGCTTTCAACACAACAATACACACAATTATAAATCAAAAAACCATAAAAAAAAAATCTCTCTCTATATACATACATGTGTATGTATATGTCTTTGTCTTTTGCTTTTCTATTTTTTCCTCCTTTTGCAGAAATAAAAAGTCCCTTTTTAATAAAATATTCTTTTGGGTAGGATCAATGTATAGATACACAAACTCATGTATATGAAACTTCCATATGTTTCCCTTTGAGAAATAATGGAGCTTTTTTTTTTCTTTTATCCTTTCTTCTCTTTTTAGCACTAAAATGGACATATATGGAAGTGTGATAACTTTGGTTGTTAAAAGGTTTGTTGTAACTTGTAAATATAAATCTTTTAAGAAACTTTATTAATGAAAAAGTTAGCTAATATATTAACATCTAATAAATTTGAAACATTCTTTCTTAAGTCGGTTTGGACTGACGAATCAAACTGGTTTCAACCTCGAATTTATGGAGCATACGGGTTATTAGCTTGCCATAGTGTCGTCGTCATCATCATCATCATCATACTCGTTAAATCCCACCAATAGCAAAGCAAAGGTAGGGTTTGAGGAGGGTAAGATGCAGATAGCCTTACCTCTACCCCGCAGGAATAGAGAGACTGCTTCTAGTGAGACCCTCGCCTCGATAGTAGTTTTGCATCAAGCCTTGGACACAGGGGCGGACCCACATTGAGTGGGTCGGGGTCCACGGACCCCAATCTTTTTTAAAAAATGTGTAGATTCGGTATATTAATTTTTGTAAGGACCCCATAAAAATATTTAGTTGGACCCCATAGTATCAAAAGCAAAGCTGTTGTGGTGGTTAATCCCTTGTTTGCTAACTAAGAGGTCATGGGTTCAAGTCTAATACCAGCTGATTTTTGTTAAAATACACTTTTAAAATGTTAAAATGAATGAAAATTTACTCAATTTATGCCTTTGTGCTTAGACATGTGTTGTTTTGTAATTTATTTATCTTTTTTTAAAGGTTCAAAGCTCAATAAATCACCCCGACCCGACCCAAACGACGACCGACCCGAAAATTCTATCGTTTGGGTGTAAAAAATCCAAGTATCGAAAAAACTGGACCCCATTGGAAAAAAATCCTGGGTCCGCCACTGCTTGGACATAAGGCACATAACACTCAGCAATCGGGACAAAGACCGATTACTCGATTAGTGCATGTACCCTTTTGTCTTTTAGCTATCAACGCCACCACATGACGCATGATTAACCATCCTCATCTTTTAACATTATTTTCACGAAATTAGTAAAATAACGTTAAAATTAGTGCACTTTCACTTTTGTCTCCGATGGCCCACATATATATACATTATATGCGCATACCGTAAGCGGGACGTATAGCTTGTCATAGTGTCTCACAGTTTATATACCTTTTCGTTTCTTTTAATTACAAGGATAACTTTTAAACATGTATTATTAATCATGTTGTGTGTTATATATATTTATTATATTATAAATATTTCTAAATTTTAAAATTAATTATAATAATATCAAACAAATACAAAATGGTGGACCTTGAATATGACTTTCATTTTTTTTATCTGAATTATTATGCATTCGTGTAATATTTAAAATTATAGGAATAATATAAAAATATAACAAAAACGACATTTAAAAAACGTGTAATAATTAAAATTATACCACTTAAACCATTGAAAGGTTGTCCAAATTTGGAAATATTGGTTGAAAATATGTGGTTTGGTGCGAAGTGACTTTTGTAACGGGTCATGTCAATTTTTCCAATAATAACTTCATATTTTATAACCTTAATTTGCTAAATATAAAAAACATTGCAATTGGTAAAAGAATAAAGAAACCCCATGAATAAATAATCCTAGCCGTCCATTTAATTTGAATCTTTGATCGGGATAATGGACCCCATTTGTGCTATTAATCATATGCAACTCAAATAGTAATAAACATGCTATATTGAAAACTTCAAAGGCTTTTATGGTGATATGATTTTTTTCTTAATTAGAGGTTTAAAGGGTGATATCGTAATTAAGTGGAGGTATAGAATCTTGAATTAATGAATTTTATTAAAGATAGTAATTTTCCATTTTAAGGTAATATGTAGGTAATGAGCATCTTAGAGATGCCAAAAATGCATCTTAAGTATGTTTAGAATCTTGAATTAATGAATTTTATTAAAGATATTAATTTTCCATTTTAAGGTAATATGTAGGTAATGAGCATCTTAAAGATGCTAAGAAACCCGTCATATCACAATTATCTAATTATCCGTTCCCTTTTCTTCACTTACAAAACTCGTTTAAGTATGTTTAGTTAAGAATAATGATTAATTTCATATATACTCTTACAAACTTCAAAAATTTCATATATACCTAACCAAAACTAAAAATATAATATATGTTTTTACAAAATAGTTAAAATATGAAAACCCAATTTATTAAAAACAATTTAAAAAATAATCATTTTACCCTTACTTTTTTAACTTCAAAATGCTCATCTTTTAACTTCATATTTTTATATAACACATTTTATGCGTAACTTTATTTTTACCCATTTTTATTTTTCCCATAAATAATAGTATTTTCCGTATATAATATTTAAGCTAAATGAGTAAATATAATATGTGAAGTTAAAGATCATATATGAGATCTAAAAGTTTTAGAAAAATAAGGGGAAAATTGTCATTTATTAAAGTGTTTTTAATGAATTGGGTGTATATATATTGTATTTCAATTACTTTGTAAGGGTATATATGATATTTATAATTTTACATAGATATATATAATATTTTGTAAGTTGATAAGAGTATATTAAAGTGTTTTTAATGAATTGGGTGTATATATATGGTATTTCAATTACTTTGTAAGGGTATATATTATATTTATAATTTTACATAGATATATATATAATATTTTGTAAGTTGATAAGAGTATATATGAAACTGCCCGTAAAAACAATCTAATCTCCTTCGTTCCTTCATTTCACACATTTCTCCTCCACCAAACATTTTCTTCACTTCAAAACACCCCAAAAACCATTTATTGAAGATGATCTAACAATAAAGACCATTTAAAATATTGGTTAATTTATTATACAGCTCCTTTGCTTAATTTGGTATAATCCTTAATTAGAAACACAATTATTGATTAATTTCATGTTTAAATAAATCTTATCTCCGGTGAATTCGTCGATATGCTTTATATAGCTCCTTTGCTTAATTTAGTACCGTCTAAAAGACTATATTTCTCATAAAGCATAATTTTATCTCTCACCTGATACATCTAAGAATGCTTAGCTTATACCGATTTAAGTTGAGTGGATTTAACCTTTGAAGATAAACTATGATGGTTCAAATAATTAAATTTTACCAAGACAATTTTAACCCTTTATTTGGGTTTATAGAATGTGACATGTTTCAAGTGGAGAGTTGTGTTTATGCTGATGAGGTCGTGACATGTTTGATTTGTTTATGTTATTATTATTATTATTATTTGGTGATTGTTAATCATGTTCTATTAAATAACTTTATAAATGACGTGTAGAAACAATATGTTCTAGAGTAAACTGCAATTTTACCTCCTGGGGTTTAGGCCAATTGACACTCTGACCTCCCCTAACGAAATAATTGCAATTTTACCCCCCAACGTTTGGTGTTATGTCGCAAGTTTACCCCCTGCCGTCAAATAAGTTAACAGATATGTTAAATGGAATGTAAAATGACTATGTTACCCTTTCATATTACCCCCTATGGTTTGTTCTACTCTGCAATATTATCCCCTCTCTCATAAGCCTCCACCACCACCATCAACCACCACTGCCACCACGTATCACCACCACCATCTCCCCCACCAACCATCATCACATATTCAAACATTATCAAAAAGTGTTGAAATACCCACTTCAAACAACCATTCCAGAAAAGAACCAAAAAGATAAGTGGGGTAGCATACCCATTTCAAGAATCTTTAAAAACAGAATAAAGATTCAAGATTCTATCTTTCCCACTTCAAATTTTGCAGAAAGAAAGAAACACTACTGTGACTTATACCCAATTCGGAAGAAAAGAAGAAAGAAACATTACTGTGCCTGAATACCCAATTCGAAAGTTAGGGTTTCGTTTACTCCAATCGATTAAATCAAACCACCTTCAATCCCATATCATCATCACTCCAATCGATTATATCAAAGATGTGTGTAGATCTGGAATGTGAAGGTGCAGGTCTGGAATGTTTTTGATAGCTGAAGGTGCAGGTGGGTTATCACCCCAAAATGGGTGATGGAGCTCGGTGGTGGTGGCTGGTATGGGGTGTGGTGGTAGTGACGGTGGTTGTGGCTGGTGTAGCGTGTGGCGGCAGTGGTGGTGCTCGATAATGGTGGATGGGGGTGAAACGGTGGAGATGGAGGTAGTTGTGGTGGTGAATGGCGGTGGTAGTGGTGGTGCACTTCGCTGGATTTACATGAACATCTAGTACTTCTTTGCTGGAATGGTGAGAGGTAAAGTTAAGCTGAAAAGAATTGAGAACACAACAAGCAGGCAAGTAACCTTCACTAAGAGAAGAAATGGGCTTTTGAAGAAGGCTTATGAGCTTTTAGTTCTTTGTGATGCTGAGGTTAGTCATTAGTGAGGGAGAAAGACAGGAGAGAGATAGTAAACTGCAATTATAGAGAGACATATATAGTTTAAAATCTATAGGTGGGGGGTAAGAGTGCAAGAGTGTGATATATGTAGGGTGGTATCTTGAGTAAGATATAAAACTAGAGTGGAAAATACCATTATACCCTTTGACCGTTACTTACTTATGTTGACGTTAAACAGAAGTTGACAGCAGGGGGTAAACTTGCGACATAACCCCAAACGTTGGGGGTAAAATTGCAATTATTTCGTTAGGAGAGGTCAGAGTGCCAATTGGCCTAAACCCCAGGGGGTAAAATTGCAGTTTACTCTGTGTTCTAATATCTTTCCAATAATAGTTAATCAAGATTTATATATCAGGAACTACAACGTTTGTAACGTTTATTTTATTTTATATTATTTTATTGAGAAAGTGATATTATTAAATAACTTTATAATTATAAATGATGTGTGGGAACAATATGTTCTAATATCTTTTGAATGATTTTTAAATCAAAATTTATATATCGGGAACAATAACGTTGCAACATTTGTTTTATTTTATACTATTTTTCTTTGGAAAAATTATAAGTTTTGTCCTTTATCTTTATACCACTTTTCAGACGGTGTTCTTTTTAACGAATGTTGACAGGCGGTGTCATTTACTAGGTATTTTGTTGCAAGTTTAGTCCTTTACACCCAACCCAATTAAAAAACCTGTTAATTGTTGGGTGTAAAGGACTAAACTTGCAACAAAATACCTAGTAAAGGACACCGCCTGTCAACAGTTAACAGGATTTTTTAACTGGGTTGAGTGTAAAAGACTAAACTTGCAACAAAATACCTAGTAAAGGACACCGCCTGTCAACATTCATTAATGTCACACCCCGAATTCCACGTGTCACCGGTGGGCCCGGTGGGGAGTATCGTGACGTGGTTGGCAACATAATAGTCAAACAACACAATTATATAAATGCACAACGGAAGCAAATTTAAAGATACAATTCAACCGAATATAATGTTGTAATATCAAGTATCACAATAGTCGATTGTTTATCCACAGACGGATCGAAAAATAAAATAGAAAACAATAGTTCAACAGATTTTGACATCTAGAGCTTGCGAAACTTGAGTAATGATGCCTGGAGTAGCCAGCCTATTTCGTCTAGCACCTGCACTTAACCTTTTTGGAAAATACGTCAGTTTACACTGGTAAATACAACTCAACTGACTCGTTTTGAAAAGAGTTTGTAAATTGATTTGAATGCACTTCGGCACAAAATATCTTTATAACTTGGGACAATTATTTGTATATAATCTTGTATACAGTTTTACTCATTTGCCGTCCATTAGCACCGGTTAGAAGAGCCGGTTTAAGTTAACTGACGCGCCACAGGTATAGTGCCCACAAGGTTGATTCCTTTAGTGGATTACCAGTTTTTACATAATGCATCTGTCAGGTGTACGCCTACACCCCGTGCTTAGGTCGTGGCCATTTCGTAAAATGATGCCAAGGATATCCGGGACATGGTCATTTAACCCCCAAGGGCCATACATCAAATAATACAGAACAAAGCAGGTTATGTAAATACATTAATCACAATCCGATTTAAATGACTACATACCCGACCAAGCGGTACTTTTATAGTACCGTATCCCAAGCCCGTATAGGGAAAATAAGTTAAGAGTATTTACCTGAGCAAAGTATCAATCAAATACAGCAAATGCAAGTACTTTTACTGGGCTCCTAATCTGGAACGAAGGTTTATAATAACCTATTAGATTTCTAACGGGTCCTTAATTAAGCCTTAGCTTAGACCGGTTAGTTTCAATGATACGGTTCGTACGCACTATTAAGCGAAGACCGGATAGAATGTGATTTAGACTCGACAAGTTTGGAGACTTGCTTAATATGGGTGTTTCATACACACTCTGGATTTTGAGATAAAACCGACAAGGTTTGACCCGTTTAGGCTAGTTTATGTAAACTAGTTACATAAACCGAACCGAACGCGTAAAAAGCGTAACGGGTAATAATGAGAGCCATTTACAGGTTTCCTAAGTTAATATGCTTCATATATGTTGTGACATCAGTAAGATGTCTTTTATTATGCCTGAAATGAATTTAATCACAAACTACGCCCCGTAGGGGTAGTTTGGTCATTTTAAAGGTTGTAAAAGAGTTTAAGTATTCACCTGAGTTATAGGTCTGATGTAATCATCAAAAATACTTATTTGCTAAGTTATATCAGTAGGTTAAAGTATATATGTGAAATTTATCAATTATAACCAAACTATGCCCCGTAGGGGTATTTTGGTAATTTCACATAAGCCGAAAAGCTCAAAACTGAAATCTGAGTTAAACAACTTTTGCTTACTGTTAAAATATTATAATTTGCCTCAAATATCAGTAGGTATCAACCCGTGTATGTTTAAAATAGTTTTAGTACATACTATGCGTTAAAAAACGCTTAAAAAGGCGATTAAAGGCCATTTCCGGGTTCGATACTTAAATCTGATATTTTTATATTTCCAGAAGGCTTAAAATAATTTATTTATCATATGTGATCAGTAGCAAAAGGTTTGGAGTCGTTTAGATATGTAAAACTCATTTTATAGCCCGTAAGGGCAAAACCGACAATTACCGGATTAAGCCTACGACTATAAGTTATGCTCAGCCTAAAATTTAATAAAAATCTTTGAAAATCCCAAAATAATATATTACATCAGTGGGTAAAAGATTTGATATCAAAAAGTATGTTTAAGTAGGCTATACGCTAAATACGCCGTTTAATTAACATAAAGCTTTAATTTTACGCTAACGAGCATAACTCTTAACCTACACCTCAAATTGATGTCAAATTTTATATGCAAGTTTATATATCAGTAAATAAGGTTTATACTCTTTTACATTTCCAAAAATCACGTTTTAAGGTGAAAAGGGCATAATGGTCAACATATGAGCAATTACGGAATCATGCATATTAATTGGATAACTAATGATCCGAGGTGTATAATCACAGAGGGTTATACTAGCATGTAACCTAGTCCAAATGAAGCTCTTAGGTATTTCTAAATCATACCAAAACGGGTCAGAACTGAAAGTCAAAGTATAAGTCAAACTATGCGACTTTCGGTTCCGAACCGGGTCTAAACAGGAAATTGTCGGGTTGAACATGTTTAGACATGTCCTTACACTAATTACCAAGTTATATTAACGATCAAACAGGTTGTATGTGTTCTACATTGCTAATTATGCATAAATTGTAATTTACACATTCTGTTGACTTTTTAAATACAAGTTTGACCCGACTTTTGACCTAGTTAGAGTGGGAATCAGGGGGAACCCTTTTGAGGGTTTATTACCCACATAATTACCAACTTATAACTACTTTTGATTCGACTAATCACTGGACTATCAGTGATTAATCTTAAAGTCAACCGTTAATTACGACGGTTTGACTTTTAAGCTAATACTAAGCTAGAACTTAATTAAGAAAGGTCAAGTATACTTACAAGAGTCCTATGCACGAATTATGATCACTTAAGCCTGCTTGGGAGCTCCAGAATTGATCAGGAATGCAAGAGAAGGTGTGAAGAACAATGGTTGCAACCTTGGTCCTTTTATAGTGAATTTCTCACCACAAATTGTTGACACATGGTTCTACTAGTGACCACAACTGATCAACACATGTCCCTAGTGTTCTAGGAGGCATTTAGGGGTCGCCCATGATGAGAAATATCAGTTTTGGGTTGATTAATCGCGTTTACAGGCTGCTGTCTTCACATTCTGTTACTGGGCATCTGACGCGGCCCGCGTAAAGGTTAAGCATCCTTTACGCGGCCCGCATGAGCCTAAAAATCAGATTTTTTTCATTTTCTTGTTTTTGCAACTTGTCCCTTGGCTTCACGAAAGGTCAACTAAGCTTATATATTGCAATTTGACCCCTTAGTGTTTACCTACAAGGGCTTTAAGACTTGTACCCACTTTGCCAAGTCCCTGGACACTTCCGGTTAACCCGAAAAGTCATAACTTTCAACGTTAACGCTTTAACCCCTCGCACACGAATTTGATCATAACTTTCTCATACGATATCGAAACTTTATGAAATTTATATCGCGCATTCTAGTGAGCATAATTATCAGTTACAAAGCTTCGGGTTTGTCAAAAGGTCACTCAGAGGTATAACTTAAACATGTTGACACATTTAACCCCTGTAGTTTGTAATCTCTCACTTTTTGCTTCGTATGATCCATGATTTATTCGTTTGATGATATGAACATCATGTAGGGTTATTATGAAGTATGTTTATTCACTGTTGACATTCAGAACTCGTATATTCACATACTTTCCATGTTTGTCAACTTTAGTCCTTTTATAACATTCTTTCACACGTTCAAACATATGACACGTGTCTACACATTATAGGACCTGAATTTTCGAGGTGTTAAAATTAAAAAGGACACCAACTGAAAAGTGGTGTAACACCCCGAAAACGGGTTCGGTGATCAAACCCTGTTAATACTAAAAAGACGGGTAAAATACCCTTGGTGGTAAAATAAACCCGGTGAATATTAGGATTTAAACAAATAATCCTAATATTAATTAAAAGGAAAATAAATGTTTTGAGAAAACAAAGTTAAGAAGAGGCGCGAGTTAACGGGACTTAAAATTAAACGGGTTATAACTCCCAGAACCCACTAAGTTAACTAGGAATAATTAACCTAGTTAGTATTGAGTAATTAAGCAAAAATATTAAGAAAGCAAGAACTAAGGAACCTTTTTATAAAAGGTTGAAACAAAAGGGACTAAGGTTGTAAGTTGTGAAACTTGTGTTTTAAAAAAAAATTACACACACACAAGGTGTGTGTGCGTGGAACGACCAGGAGAAGAGGAAAAGGGTGCAAACCCTAGTTCACCAAAATCATCAAATTGAAGGTTGATTATAGTCCCAAATCGATGCATGAACACAAATTCGTGATCACCTAAGCTTGGAGATCATGAGGTATGTCGAATTTTATGTTTTGATGATGATAAGTTATGAATGAACTTTAGGGTGATGGCTTTAAGTTCAACATTATGCTAGTATAGTGAAATTGATGATGAAATTATGTGTGTGATCATCATACTTGCAAGTATATGTGAAGTACTTGAACAATCTTGTGATTCGAATAGGTGTTCATACATGACTTGAAATGGGTTTAGATGATTTGACAAAATTGATGTTGTATTGGTGTTTATGAACATCATACTAACTAGCGTGAATGAACTACTTGAACAAATTAGAGAATTTTGTTAAGAAGTTCATAAATGATTAGATGTGGGTCTTCACACAAGAGTTAAACCCATGATTATGATGGTCAAAGCGTATATGTGCTTACAATGACTAAAATTACATGTAGATTTATTGTCACTTGAAGTATGAAATAAGATAACATGTTAGTTAATATGGCATCTCAAAAGATGATACTCATTAAGTGGTTGATAATGTGCCTAAATTAGATCTTGAGAACTTGTTAGTGCACTCATATGTGTCAATTGGTGGATTGACTTTTTGAAAGTCAAACCGACCTATGATAGAGTTCAATAATAATAGCGGTAAAAGATTCATAAGGTGCGAAAGTCATGAATTGGGATGACTAATCTAACCACCTTGTGTAAATTATGATGATAGTTAACGCTTGACAAGCTAGGTGGAAACTTGGGAAAGAAGCGGGTCAAATGGAACGAGTACGCGGAAAAAGAGCATAACCGGATGCAAGGTAAGTGAAACTTACACCTTTTGTGGAATACATATCTATTCCATAAGTTGTAAATACAATAGAATTTAATATTCGAAATATGGTTACCGACGCGAAATGATACGGGTCGAAACTAAAAACAAGTGTTAAAAACCATAGTAATGGTAAAACGGGGTGGAACGGTAAATTAGTCACGAAAAGACTAAGATAAAATGAGTTTTCGAACGGCTACTTATTAAGTAAGCTTAAACTAATAAAAAGAGTTAAACGGATCAAATGGTAATATTGATACCATTAGACAACTAGCGACTAATAAGTGTATGTCGAGTCTCATGCTCGCAGGATGAACGGCTCGTGTATTAGCGATGCTATGAAATAGCAAATAAGTGAAGACAAGGTATTAAAACGGGTCAATATGTTGATCCGAGTCAGGTACGCATGATTATGTTGTAGTTAAAAGTGCTATATTGGTCAAATAATTGGTGAGAGTCTTTCGTCGTAAAATAAGAGATTAGAATTGACCAAAAAGCCCTTAATGGGTAAATGTAATGCCTCGTATTTTCGTATTTTTATATTTTCGGAAAATTCAAGTCCGTTTTCTATTTTTAGAAAATCAGATCGAAAAACGGAATACAAAAAATGATAAACTACGCATTTTACGCGATTTTAACACAACCGACGAATGAACGCGTTAAACATCAAGTTCCGACGTAATTTTTAGCGTTCGACTCTAAAAAATTCATTATACGACATTTTACGACGATCGGGATTCAAAGACGGGCTTCGAGAATATTATTGGGCTGCTCAAAACATGCTAACGGGCCTTGGGCCCAAGCCCACTTAACAACCAACTATAAATAGCCAGCTTATAACTTCAAAACCCTAAACCTGTCCTTCTCATTCGGCCGCACACAAACACAGTGTCCCTTCTCTCTCTCATCCACTCCGGTGACCGGAGTTCGTTATTCCGGTGACTGCGCCGACCGATGATGGCTGCTCCTCCCTCTTTCACGCACCCCCACACGACCTCTCTCCCCCGCGGTTCTTCTCTGACGAGGACACCGGCAGAACCGACGCGACCAGTGAACCACCGGCCGCTTTCTTCCTCTCCAGCCACACCTGACAACCCATTTCCTCTCTCGCTCATCTCTCTACTCTCAAAACTCTCACACTCGTAACCTGAAGATTTTCCGGAACTCGCCAGAGATCAGAGGAGACGACCGGAGAAACCTGACGTTACCGAGACGTTGCCGGAGCACAAGCAGGATCTATCGGATCATCGTTCGGATAATCACTTACGCCCGTTCTCTTGAAATTCTCCATCCTTACTCGTGCGTTATTTCAAGAAATTCTTATACGCAACCAATGTGAGTATACTCGACCCTTTTTATGCTTTAAAGCATTTTTGGGCGCAACATGTATCAACTAACAAAATCCACTTTATACAATCAAACATATTCGACCACTCAATCCATCGAACACGTTATTTGCTATGCTTAGGTTGTTTATGCATGTTAGTTCCAACTTGTTTATCCACGCTAATTGTTATGCTTAGGTTGTTTATGCATGTTAGTTTAAACTTTTTTTTATCCATGCTATTTGTTACACTTAGGTTGTTCATGTATGCTAGATTCAACTTGAATGTAAATTGCCACGTTGGATTGAGATAAACTTTTATACTTATACTTATATTCAAACTTGTATGCTCGCCAGTACTTTTCGTATTGATCTATGCATTTAATACATGTTGCAGGATTTTGATGATGCAAGGAATCTAGTAGGATTGCCTAGAAACGCATTTAAATTTTAATACTTGTTGTACCGTATTTTATTTTCAAACATGTATTTTGTTTCCAAACCTTGTATTAAACCGTTATTAATGAAATGAAATTTAGTTCTTTTACACTTGTCGTTATTCAATTTTGTTATATCATAGTTCAATCAATGTAAAAAAAAGTAATTATTAAATACTCGACACAAATAGCGTTATGAAGTCTCTTGCAATCTAGTTTTCGTCTCATCCCGATGTTTCCGCCATCGGTTGGGGTGTGACAGATTGGTATCAGAGCCATAATTATAGGGAATTAGGTAGAATTGCCATGTTCGACCTAGTCTATAGTCTAAGTACCAAAACTTGACCATTCCTTTTTCTTGCTTAATATGTAATTCTTCCTATTTGCTTCTACCTCTTCTTTTGTCTAAATATACAATGTGTCTTTTCTAAAACATTTCACACAATACATACTTGAAGATACTCATATCCCACAATTGAAACGACTCACCAGAATAGGGGTGATTCCCGTCTTTGGTGACGAATTTCAATCCACCTTACATGTTATTTTGCACGAAATTTCACCATCAAGTCAGGAGTGATATCCGTATCTTGATGGGAATTTCCATTTCATGCTCTAGTGGTTCCTTATTGACGAGTCGAGATTTTATCTTGTTTCGTTCAATAAACCAAGTTTTGGGGACGAAATTGTCAAGCTAGGATTGATATCCACACCTTGGTGACTGGTCCCGCTCTACGATTTTCAATCTCGCCAAAGTTTCATATTTTCAATCAAATTAGGGACATGTACTAACTGGAAGGGGTAAAATACTGTTAATCGCCTGGCGACGAGAGTATTATACCTATTATGCCAAAGCATGTCTCCCTAATTCGAAATGACTTGCGATTCACTTTGGAATAGTCGAAGCTTTTAAAACCCGAAGCACTCCAATACTTATCAAGCCTCTCTTTTATATTAACTTAACTTTTATGCGATTTAATACTTGTTACCTAATCATCATTTTTACACAATAAATTAATACACGCATACTGATACGTTATACTTGATTCGGGATTATTGGACATTCTTTATGTGATGAACTGGTCATTAGCTTCGTAAGAAGCCACACCTTAACGTATATAGTGCTTGCGAAGCACTATAGGAGTAGCGCACCGCCACATGGATTTGTGGTTACGTTAAGTTAAACTTTTACGGTCTTTATAGCAACGAAATGATGACATGTGCTATAGAGATGATACTAGCGGACACGTTGGTTTGATTTGTTCGAGCCTCACCTTAACATATATAGTGCTTGTGAAGCGCTATAGGAGTAGCGCACCGCCTCATGGACTTGGGGTCATGTTAAGTTAAACTTTTACGGATCTTTTCATAGCAACGAAATGATGACATGTGCAATTAGATGACGCTTGCGTTAAACGTTGGGTTGACATTTTGTCATTAACTTCGGATGAAGCCTCACCTTAACATATATAGCGCTTGTGTAGCACTATAGGAGTAATGCCCGCCGCATGGAATTGCAGTCATGTTAAGACATTCATACATACTTGCGGACACGATGGTTTGACCAGTGAGATCACATGCCAGTAATGCGTTAATCTAGTTAACTAAATATCTCGTGTGGACTATTCAAAGACTTTAATCATACTCATACTCTATACTCTCTCATACTTAAATACAATCATGCTTGCATACTTAAATTCCTATGCGCTATCATTCATACTCGTAATACGATAATGTACCCTTACCCGTACACTACTAGTACAAACTATGCGGATCATGCACAAACCAAAATAATCACGGATGCATACATGATTATATTGGTAGGCGCATGAAAACCATAGTAGGTTCTACTGTGTATCATGACACGGAACGTAACATGACATCGAATAGCGAAACGGACGTAATATGGTATGAACATGGTAGATACGCCGCTGGTACTTCCTATATATAAGTGTTCTTACCATATTACCAAACTTTCGTGAAAACGTGCCATGAGAAGTTCGGTGTTTCCCCTATTATATTGAATACAAACTTTGATCACACACCACCTATTTCTCGGTTATACCCAAAACACACTTTGAAAATGCCATCTTTCCCCAAGGTCTTCCTCTTTAATAAATTCCGGGACGAAATTTCCTAAAGTAGGGGAGACTGTAACGCCTCGTATTTTCGTATTTTTATATTTTCGGAAAATTCAAGTCCGTTTTCTATTTTTAGAAAATCAGATCGAAAAACGGAATAAAAAAACGACAAACTACGCATTTCACGCGATTTTAACACAACCGACGAATGAACACGTTAAACATCAAGTTCCGACGTAATTTTTAGCGTTCGACTCTAAAAAATTCATTATACGACATTTTACGACGATCAAGATTCAAAGACAGGCTTCGAGAATATTATTGGGCCGCTCAAAACATGCTAACGGGCCTTGGGCCCAAGCCCACTTAACAACCAACTATAAATAGCCAGCTTATAACTTCAAAACCCTAAACCTGTCCTTCTCATTCGGCCGCACACAAACACAGTGTCCCTTCTCTCTCTCATCCACTCCGGTGACCGGAGTTCGTTATTCCGGTGACCGCGCCGACCGATTATGGCTGCTCCTCCTTCTTTCACGCACCCCCACACGACCTCTCTCCCCCGTGGTTCTTCTCTGACGAGGACACCGGCAGAACTGGCGCGACCAGTGAACCACCGGCCGCTTTCTTCCTCTCCAGCCACACCTGACAACCCATTTCCTCTCTCGCTCATCTCTCTACTCTCAGAACTCACACACTCGTAACCCGAAGATTTGCCGGAACTCGCCGGAGATCAGAGGAGACGACCGGAGAAACCCGACGTTACCGAGACGTTGCCGGAGCACAAGCAGGATCTATCGGATCATCGTTCGGATAATCGCTTACGCCCGTTCTCTTGAAATTCTCCATCCTTACTCGTGCGTTATTTCAAGAAATTCTTATATGCAACCAATGTGAGTATACTCGACCCTTTTTACGCTTTAAAGCATTTTTGGGCGCAACATGTATCAACTAACAAAATCCACTTTATATAATCATGTTAGGTCCTAATACGTATTTGACAAAAAGTCGCAGCGGAAATTCGTGCCATAAAATTTCTTTCATTACAAACGTCTTGACTTACTTGAAAGTTCGTTTTAATATGAATCTTTTACAAAAATAAAGTATAAGCCCTGTTTACTAAAGTACATACTCAATTATCCCCGTACAATCTATCCTATGACTCGGTCTTCGATCTCTAATCCTCGTGATAATTGCCCGTGATTCGTACAACCTGCACTCACCACATACATTCATATCATTAGTGCACAATACATAAACAAGATTCATTCTCGTACACTCCCCATTTCGTTATCCTCCCCATTTCGTTATCTTTCTAACTTTAAGCGTTTCCTCTACGTATCCATATCGTGGTGAGGCTTCAATAATGTACCTGCATTACTTTTCATTCTCAAGGCACACTATTAATAACGTATTACTCAACGTATCTAATTCATGCATACATACATTCTTACATGCATACATACACATCTACATATGTACATACCTTCCATTATCTCTACATACATGCATATACACATACATATCTTCATATATACATAAATACACATCTACATACGTACATACATCCCTACGCTTCTACATACATGCGTACACTCATACGTATCTTCACATATACATAAATACACATCTACATACGTACATACATACTACGTACACGTTCAAGATCTTATATACCTCTTGTATATCCATACATTAATTACATGGTACTTAGACTTAGATTTATAGCCCATAAACGTCAAAGGAACGATCAAAATCATGTTTGGGAGGCCCGCCGTGGTCCACGGATAACAAACCGAAGCCTACTATACCCAAATCAACTTAGTTAACAAATTTCAGGTTTTTGAACATGGGGAGGCCGTCGGCGACGGCCCTTGCAATTGCCCGTAGCCCAAAACTTCCGTAGACAGCCAAATAACCCGTAAGCCAAAAACTGACTTTCTAGAGCACATTCTTCCTAGTTCATCCATGGATTAACATAATCATTCACAAATCGTTATCATAACCAAGCATCATATGTTTTATATCAAATTATCCATCTAACTACTTTCTATATCACTACTTTAACATCAATATTACATAATTCATCATGAATCTTCACTAAACTTCATCTTCCTACAAATTCTAAGTGGGTTTTATCCCAACTCATCAATATAATCAAAATTAAGCATATTACAACTTCCACACATTGATATTAACTAACATTCATGTTCAATTTCATAATACATTCACGGATTACACATAACCCACTTCATCAAACAACACCAAAACATAAAATTCAACTTACTTGGTGTCAAGAACACTTGAGTGATCATAAATCTTAGTTCATGCATCCATTTACCCCTCAATTCCCTTTTCAATTTGGCAGATTTTTTATGTTAAGGGTTTGTTCTTCTTCTTTGTTCATCACGTCGCACACGCACACACACACATATGTCTGATGTGTGTGTTTTGTATTTTAAGTTTATAAATTTATCTTTCAAGTTGCCCAAGTTTGACCCCTCAAGTTTACCATCTTCCCATACTTGTCACAAGCTTCTTTCCTTAAAATTTAACTCAAACTTTAACTAGGTTATTTAAAACCGGTTAACCCACTTCATGCCTTGAAACAAGAAAACATATTCGGAAATTAAACATTTGGTTTTTGGGGCGTTACAAGTCTACCCCCCTTAAAGAAGGTTTCGTCCCCGAAACCTTTCTCATTCCTACTTTTACCATCGTTACTTGTACTACATACACCTTTAAATCTCTCCTCAAAGCAATTCATTTATCACTTTATTATTAATTCTCTTCATGCATTGCTTATTCTACCAAACAAGTATGTCGTGCAAGCGTACCATGGGAGCGTTTAACCAATTAGTCCAAATTTTCACTCAAGGCTTTTGAGAGTTCCTTTTAATAACATAATTTCTTCTCATGTCAACCGTTAAAAGTTAAACATTCCATACCATACCATATTTATCCTACCGTTCATTTCGTTCATAAATGCTAATCAATCTATAAATTCTTACTTATCATTCAAGACTAAACATTTTACTAACCTTGATTTCATTGCATAAACCAATGATTCGCGGCCCGTATTGGCCCGCTCCTTCACAAGTCCATACCACAATCGGATCAATTCCGTCCATCCATGCGATGAGCTTCCGCTCGTGAGCATCCTTTCATCAACTCCATTCGTTTTTATCTCCTCAAGCATTCTACCATTCTTATTTACAAAAATTAATGATTAGCACATTTCATTCATATTTCTTCAAGCATGGCGTTTATCAAATCATAGTGACCATTTCATTCCTATTACCAATTCATTCATCTTGACCCGTTGACAACGAGTCATATCATACACAATTGACCCGTTAGTAATGGGTTAATACACATCCTTTACTTTCTGATTTCTAACCATTACTTCAAAACTCAACTCATCGATTTTCCATGTTTCATACTACAACTTTCAACTAGAATTTATATAATGATACTAGCCATTTCCAGATTTTTCTAAAACATTAGTTCGTTTGACTCATTTTATAACGGGTCAATACACGACCATTCTTTAATATAATATCTTCCTTTATTCAACTCGTTCATAACGGGTCAACACGTAACCATTCTTTAGCAGACCTTTAACTCATTCGTCAACTTTTGCAGTTTGACTTTTCAAGGTCAAACCGGTAATTCTTACTTATCATAGGCGTATCGAAGTACACGTTCGTACTTCTTTCTACTCATGCTTCCTTGCAAAAACTTCATTACATCATTTCAGTATCCCTTACCAAACTTACCCTTACCATCTGTACCCAAGTTATCGTCCGGGTCGTAGCCCGTCATTCATTATGATTACAAAGAGTCAATTACTAACACATTTAACACGTATCTTATTCAAAACTTCTTTATTTCCGCTAACACTTAGGTTTGCGTGCCAATTACGGTCACTCTTTTTATTATACTATCACTGTTTACTTTATATTTACTCATGTGACCCATTTGACTCAATCACGGTCAAACTGTCGATACATTCTTATGTAGGTTACTTTCATCCTCTTTATATTTTAAACCCGTTTTGCGGATTTAAACACATCATACACGTCTTTCATCCCTTTCACGTTTCGAATCCGTCTCGCGGATTATAACATATCATTCATATCTTTCATTCCTTTCATGTTTCGAATCCGTCTCGCGGATTATAACATATCATTCGTATCTTCATTCCTTTCATGTTTCGAATCCGTCTCGCGGATTCTAACACAACATTCGTATCTTTCATTCCTTTAGTGTTTCGAATCCGTCTCGCGGATTCTAACATATCATTCGTATCTTTCATTCCTTTCGTGTTTCGAATCCGTCTCGCGGATTCTAACATATCATTTGTACCTTTCATTCCTTTCGTGTTTCGAATCCGTCTCGCGGATTCTAACATATCATTCGTATCTTCTCATGTGTATTTAGTACTTTCAAATCCCCAAAAGTACTACATTTTCCTTCACCCTCACGTACACCTAACACCTAATTCTAACGGACATACCTGTAACAATTATCACGGTCTCGCGAACGTCATATGTTTCTTGTGTACTGGCCAGGCACACAATCCACATACTAGTTTCGTGTCTTCGTGTAATCGCCACCTTATGTCCGAAGAATTAAATTTCGGCACGTGTATCATTTTCAAAACTTCATTGCCATATCACTATTATATATTTCATTTAAAATTTTCTTTCACTCGCTTAATTATACCATTTCATACGCCCACACGTTAAATTTACGTACCTGGGGTCCATTCGTCTTATCACTTGTCTTGATGCCGGTTCTAGACCGCATTCCTGAATCATCCTTTCCAAGCAATTATGCTCATCTTTAGATCTTGATCGAGTCATGGATTGTACGGGTTCCTTATCACAAGAGCACGCAGGTTTGAGTTCAAGTATCTATCCTCTCGTACTTGATTCTCTCAAACCAGGGCTCTGATACCAACTTGTTAGGTCCTAATACGTATTTGACAAAAAGTCGCAGCGGAAATTCGTGCCATAAAATTTCTTTCATTACAAACGTCTTGACTTACTTGAAAGTTCGTTTTAATGTGAATCTTTTACAAAAATAAAGTATAAGCCCTGTTTACTAAAGTACATACTCAATTATTCCTGTACAATCTATCCTATGACTCGGTCTTCGATCTCTAATCCTCGTGATAATCGCCCGTGATTCGTACAACCTGCACTCACCACATACATTCATAACATTAGTGCACAATACATAAACAAGATTCATTCTCGTACACTCCCCATTTCGTTATCCTCCCCATTTCGTTATCTTTCTAACTTTAAGCGTTTCCTCTACGTATCCATATCGTGGTGAGGCTTCAATAATGTACCTCCATTACTTTTCATTCTCAAGGCACACTATTAATAACGTATTACTCAACGTATCTAATTCATGCATACATACATTCTTACATGCATACATACACATCTACATATGTACATACCTTCCATTATCTCTACATACATGCATATACACATACATATCTTCATATATACATAAATACACATCTACATACGTACATACATCCCTACGTTTCTACATACATGCGTACACTCATACGTATCTTCACATATACATAAATACACATCTACATACCTACATACATACTACGTACACGTTCAGGATCTTATATACCTCTTGTATATCCATACATTAATTACATGGTACTTAGACTTAGATTTATAGCCCATAAACGTCAAAGGAATGATCAAAATCATGTTTGGGAGGCCCGCCATGGTCCACGGATAACAAACCGAAGCCTACTATACCCAAATCAACTTAGATAACAAATTTCAGGTTTTTGAACATGGGGAGGCCGTCGGCGACGGCCCTTGCAATTGCCCGTAGCCCAAAACTTCCGTAGACAGCCAAATAACCCGTCAGCCAAAAACTGACTTTCTAGAGCCCGTCGGCGACGCCCTCTAGATTTTGCATTTTTCTGCAGTTCCGTTTCGTCGTCCGTACGCACTAAAACGCGCATAACTTTTGAACCGTTTACCCGTTTAACCTCCCGTTTCTTCCTACATGCTCGTAAATTCACATTCTATCATATGAACTTGAAATCCAACATCCGGTTTAAGGAAAATATTCACTTAAAGCTCTCGGCTTTATATACCCGCTTTCACTTATTCGACCCGTTCATGTTTTCGTCAAACTACACATTTGTTTTAACCCAAAACTTACATAAACGTTATAACTATAATACTTTTACATTATTTGGGGTTCGTACTTGGGATTTATGCACCCGATACCCGGTATGCGTTAAACTTATTCATGTCATTCATTTATACGAAATCAAACTTTGTTAATACAATTTCAAATGCGAAATTGTTTGTCCATTAACCATGACTCACAACCGAGTCTTTAGACTATTAATCCGCGTCTCCGATTCTTGGTTAGCATACTTATGTACAATTCTACCCATACCCGGTTATAGTACCTTAATCAATTACTTATACAACCCTTCCGGTATAGTAATAAAACCACATTTTGACCCATTCGGCCTACTTAACGTAAATCATCAATTTCATACAACCCTTCCTTATTTGACTTCAATTATCATGCCTAATTAACTAGAACATAACCTTACTTAACAAACTAAGAAGTGATCTGGAAATCACTTACCTTGTGCATCCGTGTCCGTATCCACTTCCTTGCCTCCTCTTGACCCGTTAGCCTTTCATGCTTGAGTCCATCTTGATATGATTCTCTACTTTCATGACACCAATTCACATTCTCGTTAGCATACACAATTGTACATGTTAAAGATCATATCAATTGCATATTTCACATTTGACTTTCATTAGTCAATTATAACAAGCATAAGACATATACCCACTTTCACATACTTTCAAACTCATATAATTCAACATGTCATTCCATGTAACGCGTATTGATGTAACATGTACCATACGACTTTCTAATATCCTATCTTTACAAAAACAAGTCAAATTATGCTTCCTATGTGTAGTTGACTTTCAGAAGTCAACAGTTTATCATATGAACTTCCGACTTATCCACCTATATCCGTAACATCATTTATGCTATATCAAAGACACTATAAACATTTCTTACTCACGATGCAAATGTGCTTACAATCACATGATCACCTAGTGATATTAAACACAACGTACAAGTCCTTAATGCATAGTCTTGACCAAGACATACATTCAACCCGAATTCTTGTATGAGTTCCATCTAAAGCACATTCTTCAAGTTAGTATACTACTAATTACATCATTACCTCATCTCATTCATATATATCAAGCCATTTCATACAATCTCACATCTTAACTTCACTTAGACATTTCATCATACACTTGGTGTGCGTACACCATTTAGTGCACATTGTACAACTAATTAAAGCACATTCTTCCTAGTTCATCCATGGATTAACATAATCATTCACAAATCGTTATCATAACCAAGCATCATATGTTTTATATCAAATTATCCATCTAACTACTTTCTATATCACTACTTTAACATCAATATTACATAATTCATCATGAATCTTCACTAAACTTCATCTTCCTACAAATTCTAAGTGGGTTTTATCCCAACTCATCAATATAATCAAAATTAAGCATATTACAACTTCCACACATTGATATTAACTAACATTCATGTTCAATTTCATAATACATTCACGGATTACACATAACCCACTTCATCAAACAACACCAAAACATAAAATTCAACTTACTTGGTGTCAAGAACACTTGAGTGATCATAAATCTTAGTTCATGCATCCATTTACCCCTCAATTCCCTTTTCAATTTGGCAGATTTTTGATGTTAAGGGTTTGTTCTTCTTCTTTGTTCATCACGTCGCACACGCACACACACACACACATATGTCTGATGTGTGTTTTTGTATTTTAAGTTTATAAATTTATCTTTCAAGTTGCCCAAGTTTGACCCCTCAAGTTTACCATCTTCCCATACTTGTCACAAGCTTCTTTCCTTAAAATTTAACTCAAACTTTAACTAGGTTATTTAAAACCGGTTAACCCACTTCATGCCTTGAAACAAGAAAACATATTCGTAAATTAAACATTTGGTTTTTGGGGCGTTACAAATCAAACATATTCGACCACTCAATCCATCGAACACGTTATTTGCTATGCTTAGGTTGTTTATGCATGTTAGTTCCAACTTGTTTATCCACGCTAATTGTTATGCTTAGGTTGTTTATGCATGTTAGTTTAAACTTTTTTTTATCCATGCTATTTGTTACACTTAGGTTGTTCATGTATGCTAGATTCAACTTGAATGTAAATTGCCACGTTGGATTGAGATAAACTTTTATACTTATACTTATATTCAAACTTGTATGCTCGCCAATACTTTTCGTATTGATCTATGCTTTTAATACATGTTGCAGGATTTTGATGATGCAAGGAATCTAGTAGGATTGCCTAGAAACGCATTTAAATTTTAATACTTGTTGTACCGTATTTTATTTTCAAACATGTATTTTGTTTCCAAACCTTGTATTAAACCGTTATTAATGAAATGAAATTTAGTTCTTTTACACTTGTCGTTATTCAATTTTGTTATATTCTAGTTTAATCAATGTAAAAAAAAGTAATTATTAAATACTCGACACAAATAGCGTTATGAAGTCTCTTGCAATCTAGTTTTCGTCTCATCCCGATGTTTCCGCCATCGGTTGGGGTGTGACAGTAAATTGGGCAAACGACCCTTAGAGGCCGTTTAGAAACTTTTATTATAATTATGTAACCCTTAAATACATGTAAGAGTTGTAGGCATATACTTTGTAGGTTAAATGCCTAAGAAAGGGGTCAATCACGTAAAATGACTATACTAAGGGTAAAAATTAGGATAACGGTCCATTATGTTAAATCCACCACAAAAATAGTTGTGGTGGAATATAAGAGGCTATTTAAAAATGAGAATACGAAGTGTAGAAAGAGAAGAGAGAGTTTGATGCTTAAATGTACATAATTCGCTCTAAACGGGTCAAACGAGTACGTATGCAAAAACGGGTTAAGGTTGCATAAGAAACCCATAATTTGAACCTTGAAGATTAGTAAACTGATGTAAAATGATGTCCATGGTATTTTAAATGTAATAAACAAGTTTGTTTGATAAAATCACAAACGGGTCAAAAAGTGTCATAATTGAATTTCAAGCAGAGAGCTTGAAATCTAAAATTTTGAGAATTCAGATGTCGGGTCTTTACTCCATGATATGGAGAATTAAATTACGAACGCGTAGGAAAAAGAATCGCGTAAAACGGACATCTAGATCAAAAGTTATGAAGCTTTGAAGTTAGAATTTCGATCGAAAATGGAGCTGGGCAAATGCAGCAGTAATTAAGCAACTTGCTGTCAAAAAAGGGGCTAGGTGTAGCGTCTAGCCCCTAGGCGTAGCGTCTAGCCCCTCCTGATTCCGAAAATTGTTTAATTTTTGTTTGTTTGACCCATATAACTTGTTTAAACTTGTTATTTAACTATCAAAGCTAACTTTTAAGTTGGTTTTGATTATAGGTGATAGCGTCAAGCTGGAAGAAGAACCGAACACTCGATAAAGTTAAAGCTTCCGCACGGCGTTTAGTCCTATCTCACAAACGACGAACTCAAATTCATTACGATGTATATAAACCTTCATTTGTAAAAGTTTTAAATTAACCGTATTTTTCAAAGTACATGTAATCAAAATTACATGTTTATTTTCGTAAGCTATACGAAAACCTTAAAATAATAACAAGGGTGTTACAAGTTGGTAATCAGAGCTCAAGGTTAAAAGAATAAAGTGTTCGGTTCGAGGCTTGATCGCAAATCCGGTAAGTACATGTATATTAATGGTTAAGTTTGATTAAAGTGTTGAGAACAGTACATAGGGTTATCGTGTAATACACGTTACACCAATCAAATCGATAAAGGGTAGATATAGTCAACGAAATTACGTGTGTTGACATGTATAGTGGAAAAACCTTGTATTATAACACGGGCGATTACTAATGTCGACATTGTAAACTTTTTTGAATGTTTTAATTGAAGGACACTCACATCTGAAGATGACGAGAGTTGAACGAATTGTGGATATGACGGTGGAACGGTCCGAGGTATGACGAGAAGAGCATACTCATCAAGGACCTAAATCGCGTAGTGATCGCGAACAAGGATAAAGGCATGGAAAGCCCGTTAGGGCAAGCATTACCAGGTGCACGCTTTTAAATTTAATCGCACAAGTAGCAATATGCAACAAATACGTAGAGACTGACTGTTACATATGTAAATTTAAAACTTGGAAAACCTGAATGGAATACCATCCAGGATATTATTTCCAAGAAAAACTAAATAGTGGTGTTACTTATATGGGGTGTAATGTGAAAATTATAAAAGGTCATGTATATCAGGTGTTGATCGCTTACTCTGGCCAAGTAAGTAGTGAACACGTGGTACCATGAACTTTTTATGATGGACATACTTACATCCGATGTAGTAAGGATGGGGTGAACGGGACGAATTAAAAAGGTACCCAAATGAATCAAACAAGTAAGATGTTTGATAGTAAACGTAAAGGCAATTCGGATGACGGAAGCGTATTACGTTAGAATAACGAGCTCGAGAGAAGGGACAAGGATTAAAGTAATTGAAAATACAGACCGCCTAATAGGAATGCTAAGGCATGAGATAAAAGTTTGACTGTTACAAGTGATGAAATTCACACGGACAAGTCAAATGAATTAAATAAAGAATAAATGACTTAACTGGATAAAAGCGATGGATTTCGCTAAGATGACTGAATAAATTAAAATGACATCTAAAACCATATAAGAATGGTTACTTGATGACCTCGGTAAAGATACCCGATGGATGGGTAGGATTTTGAAAGTATGCGTAAACCAAGAGACGGGAACGCGAAACAAAAAGTCAAAAGGCTTGGATCATGAGTTATAACTAAAAGACGATGAAATTTTGCAAACATAAATTTTGATAATTATGTTCAACTATTTCAAAGTTGGACGAGTCAAATAAGGAACGAATTTTGACGTTCACAAGTGATGAAATTTCACACGAACAAGTCAAACTAAGAATAACGTTTGATAATGTAAGTAAGCGCGAACCGAATAAATAAAAGCGCGAGATGTTAACAAATCTATATAAAGGGTTATGGGTAAGCATAGAAAGGAATAACGCAAACCAGTGAAACTGGAGAGTTAAAAACATTAAGATAGAGAACCCGGGTAACGGGCTGTAAAGAAATATAAGTATGAACCGGATAATGATAAGCAAAGGACAAACTAACGTGTGAATGATGGAAGAGGTCATAGAGTCGGAAGAATGATTCGAAAGAAAACAAATGTAGCCTTAGACTACGGTCAAGGTCAAATGAAATACAAAAGCGAAAATAAATGATTCTAAACAAAAAAAGGGGGTACCTTGACACTATAAATATATATATACAGTTGAGTAAAGACTCGGATAGAAGATGATCGACGGGATCATCATAACCTACGGGATTAAAAGTAGTGCTAAGTCTACGGGACCAAAAGACCTTTGGGTCACAAATAGAAAGAAACGAACTGTTGGGGTCTCACCTTAAAAAGGTAAAAAGGTGAAAATCTAGGTAAATAGCCTACGAGGCTAAGTGAAAGAACCTACGGGTCATTTGGGTTAAGCGTGGGAATTAGTTATAATTCCTCGCATTAAATAATAACGGAGAGGAATAGGTCCTCGGAAGTAACATTTCTAGATATGAGAGAAAGACGAAAGGCTAAACTAAAAATTTAGTTTTTAGACAAAAGCAACGTTTTAACAAAAATAAGTAGTATGAGGAGATTTAGAAAATCTTACACACACATAAGGCCGGAGATGGCAAAATAGTATACCCGGATGACGGGGTATGAAGTAACGGTGACTAATTAGTCTAGCCGGTAAAACTATTCAAAGTTAGGAAAATGTCATGACAAACACGAAGCGCTTGTTAATATAAGACAAGCGCGGAATAAACATGTTAACAGACGGATAAGACTAACTAGTCAAGGGATAACTCGGTCAATAATGATAAAGGAGAAAAGATGAAAGTAACGGCCCGCGAGGCCTTACACATGAAAGACGTACGCATCAATATAAACGAAAACGATAGATCGAAAGGAACGAATGAATTTCTTGAAAACGAAACTAAGTTCGTTTAGTCTAAATTAAAAGAACTACGTAAATAAGGTTTCGGGGACGAAACCCCTTTAAGGGGGGTAGACTTGTAACACCCCGAAAACGGGTTCGGTGATCAAACCCTGTTAATACTAAAAAGACGGGTAAAATACCCTTGGTGGTAAAATTAACCCGATGAATATTAGGATTTAAACAAATAATCCTAATATTAATTAAAAGGAAAATAAATGCTTTGAGAAAACAAAGTTAAGAAGAGGCGCGAGTTAACGGGACTTAAAATAAAACGGGTTATAACTCCCGAAACCCACTAAGTTAACTAGGAATAATTAACCTAGTTAATATTGAGTAATTAAGCAAAAATATTAAGAAAGCAAGAACTAAGAAACCTTTTTATAAAAGGTTGAAACAAAAAGGGACTAAGGTTGTAAGTTGTGAAACTTGTGTTTTAAAAACAAAAAAAATTTACACACACACACAAGGTGTGTGTGCGTGGAACGACCAGGAGAAGAGGAAAAGGGTGCAAACCCTAGTTCACCAAAATCATCAAATTGAAGGTTGATTATAGCCCCAAATCGATGCATGAACACAAATTTGTGATCACCTAAGCTTGGAGATCATGAGGTAAGTCGAATTTTATGTTTTGATGATGATAAGTTATGAATGAACTTGAGGGTGATGGCCTTAAGTTCAACATTATGCTAGTATAGTGAAATTGATGATGAAATTATGTGTGTGATCATCATACTTGCAAGTATATGTGAAGTACTTGAACAATCTTGTGATTCGAATAGGTGTTCATACATGACTTGAAATGGGTTTAGATGATTTGACAAAATTGATGTTGTATTGGTGTTTATGAACATCATACTAACTAGCGTGAATGAACTACTTGAACAAATTAGAGAATTTTGTTAAGAAGTTCATAAGTGATTAGATGTGGGTCTTCACACAAGAGTTAAACCCATGATTATGATGGTCAAAGCGTATATGTGCTTACAATGACTAAAATTACATGTAGATTTATTGTCACTTGAAGTATGAAATAAGATAACATGTTAGTTAATATGGTATCTCAAAAGATGATACTCATTAAGTGGTTGATAATGTGCCTAAGTTAGATCTTGAGAACTTCTAAGTGCACTCATATGTGTCAATTGGTGGTTTGACTTTTTGAAAGTCAAGCCGACCTATGATAGAGTTCAATAATAATAGCGGTAAAAGATTCTTAAGGTGCGAAAGTCATGAATTGGAATGACTAATCTAACCACCTTGTGTAAATTATGATGATAGTTAACGCTTGACAAGCTAGGTGGAAGCTTGGGAAAGAAGCGGGTCAAATGGAACGAGTACGCGGAAAAAGAGCATAGCCGGATGCAAGGTAGGTGAAACTTACACCTTTTTGTGGAATACGTATCTATTCCATAAGTTGTAAATACAATAGAATTTAATATTCGAAATATGGTTACCGACGCGAAATGATACGGGTCGGAACTAAAAACAAGTGTTAAAAACCATAGTAATGGTAAAACGGGGTGGAACGGTAAATTAGTCACGAAAAGACTTAGATAAAATGAGTTTTCGAACGGCTACTTATTAAGTAAGCTTAAACTAATAAAAAGAGTTAAACGGATCAAATTGTCACACCCCCAAAATACCACATGCGGAAACCCCGCGAGGCGTGTGACGTACCAGGATCTAAGCCACCAATCACATTGAACTCGTAAATATATTTAAATAAAAATGTCATTCATTAACATAAAGTGTTACAAACGTTACATATCATTCATTGTATACAGCGGAAGCATAATAATTTGTTAAGAGTTTCATAAACCAAATGTACAAAACCGTTAGACTTGTCTTGTGATTCCAAGTATCTCGACCCATGACCACTCCGGCATCCCAGATAGCAAGTCCCAATGATATAAACCTATAGACCTGCAAGCATGCAGACAAGTGTGTCAGACGACGCTGGTGAGTTCAAAGTTTTGTTAACGCGTTTAGTTACCAGATATGTGTTTAAAACAGTTCAACGATATGTTTTGATGATGTTATTAACTCGATTACCGTATGTGGCTACTAGATGTGTTTGCCCAAACCCCAATGCCTCTATCAAAGCATTGGTCAAGTGGTCAAGGTAAATAGTTCACGCCCGTCCTTTCCGGCCCGGTATGAGGGTGCCAAACCTAATAGCGCTATCAACTAAATACCTCATTGCCTTCCCGGCAACAATCGATAGATGTAAGGGGTCTTATATGATAGAAACTGAGTAATAACAAACATCCCATTAACCTGACATTCTTCCCTGAAAACGTTACCCGATATCCCTTCCCGGGATGCATGCTTGGGAAAAGAGCAGTGAACTCACCTTGGTTTGCTCAGTTTGATAATGTGCTTCTAGCGTTAATTAATGGTTAGGTCCGTTACACGTGACCTAAGGTACATTGCACATAACCTCAATGTAAGTGTTTACGTTCAAATAGGGTTTAAATAGGATTTGCAATCCCTTAGTGTCCAAACATCAGGGTCCTTTATGATTATCGTTTACAGATTTCCTCATACAAGACTGAACATACATACAGTAGCACACAGTGGCATGTTAGGTGTTTTTCATGCAACATTTAACAAACTCGAACCAAACCCCCACCTATTAAACAAAGACAAGGCATCCCCTTACAAACTCGGACCCAACAAAATCCATAAAACTTGGACTAATGTGTGAAGGATAAAACTTGGACTAATGTGTGAAGGATAAAACTTGGACTAATGTATGAAGGATAAAACTTGGACTTGATTTCATAGCAAACCCGGACACCCTCTCCCAACTAAACTCGAACCATATACAAAACAATAAACTCGGATCTTATTCCAATCATCAAAACTCGGACACTATGAATCATATGAAACTCGGATCTTATTCAGGGTTTTCATTGTCAAAACTCAGACACTATGAATCATATGAAACTCGGATCTTAAGAAATTTGCAAACCCTGACTACGAATTTCACAGTCGACCAAACCCTAATTGCAGTTTTTCTTTTCAGCACAACATCAAACATCAACGATATTATGAATCAGATTCATCAGTTTGGCAGTTCTACATATTATAACATTTACCAACAAGTTACGAATCCAACAACAATTTAACAGTTCCTAGCATGCCAATAGTATCACTAACCTCTGATAAACAGTTTGTGCATTAAATCAATTAATTAAATCAATTAATTACAGAGATTGTTTGGATGTCTAGGGTTTGCGTAAATCGAAGGAACAGAAACAACAACGTATAACACAAACATTACCTTGGGTTGATTCTACGGTTTGTTCTTCGAAGGGTTGAAAGATCAGAGAGTAGAGTGAATGATTGTGTGTATGATTGGTGTAGGAATGATTAGAGGATGATTAAAAGAAACTGCCGTACTATGAGATTGTGAGAAGGCTTAGGGTTTTGTGTTTTATTATACTTCCCTAAAATCCATAATACACCCCTAACTATGCAATTTTCACATAAACCACATAACAACTTGCAATTTACAAATAAAGCTTATAATTCACGTATTTGTCATGCATCACATAAGTTATCATGTATGTGTTCCGGTAATTTCCCGAATTACCAACGTAGACTCATTTAACTAACCCTTGTTAAATGCAGTGATATGAGTGTATGATTAAATTAACTATGGTTAGGTTAAAGTAGTAAACTGAAGTTGCGGGTTGTCACATCATCCCCAACTTGAAAGAAATTTCATCCCGAAATTTGATAAGCAGTCTCTGAGAGATGAAATAATGAGTTAAGATGATTGTGGGTTTTCTCGGGTACCACATCATCCCCAACTTGAAAGGGAATTTCGTCCCAAAATTCGCTAGTGCCAGCAAAAGTTGATTCAACCGTCTGAACAATTCAGGATACTAGAGCTTTATTAGATCTTTGCGTTCCCACGTGAATTCCGGTCCACGTCATGAGTCCCAACGAACTCTCGCGATTGGAATCCGACTATGTTAACGAACCTTAACTTCCTGGTCCATGTTTTCGATAGATTCTTCGAAAACTGCAACTTGTCTAGTAAAGGTATCACAAGTGTTTCAATGGACAAACACTGCCTTGGATTCGAGACATAAATGACATTGTGTACGTTACCCAATTCGTCTGGTAACTCGAGTTTGTAGGCCACTTTACCAATCTGTTCCATAATTTTGAATGGCCCAACGTAACGTAAATTAAGCTTGCCACACTTCCCAAAGCGTACCACACCCTCCCAGGGTGAGACTTTCAACATGATACGATCTCCTACAACGAACTCCCAGTGTTTCCTAAGCTTATCAGCTTTCCTTGTGGTCACGCGTTGCCGCCAAATGATTTCCGATCTAAGCAATCTTCCCAAGAGTTTCGAGTACAAGTCCTGGACCTGTGATTAGATTGTCACCCACCCTAATCCAACAAGGAGTTTAACGCTACTGCTCATGCAATGCCTCAAACAGAACCGTCTGAATACCAGAATGGTAACTGCTACGGTAGAACTCAACCAAAGGTAAGTATTCTTCCCAATTGTTTACTAGAGTCAATCACGCACATGCTCGCAGCATGTCTTCATGTGTCAGGATGGTTCGTTACTCTACCCGGTTGTCCTACAGTGATAAGTAATGCTTATGCCTAGATGTGAGCCAAGGGTGTTGCGTATTGCCTGCCATAAATCAGGTATAGCTCAAAATCAAAGGTAACAAGAGTTGACACCTCGTGCCTAAAAGCCGCATCTCTCAGAGGAACGAGGACTTTCCGGACGAAATGACAAAGCTGCGAACATTCTGTGGAAATTCTGACCTGGGCGTTTGGCACGGTCGTGCGATGAGTGGAACGACCGTGCATATCTGACAATGTAGCCCAGCCCGACAATGAACGACGGTGCGATCCGGCTTGCAAGCCAATTCCGGAGATGAATGGGCGTGCGGATGGTTGCACCCCGTGCGGATCCGATGACCAGCCCAACCCCGGCAATGCACAACCCGTTCAAGAGTCCGTGCAACAAGAGCCCGGAGACGCACGATCGTGCCACCAACGGAACGGTCGTGCGTGATCGAAGACTGGTCAAGATCTGATGACGTCATGCGGTATGGTGAACAGTAACTCCAATAATTCAAAAAGTGAACGGTGGTGCCAATAAAGTGCGCACGACCGTGCGAGAGCTAAAAGATATAAAAAACATGCAGAAACATTCTGCTCAAAACTCTGGATATTTTGGGAGCGATTCTGGCAATTTTCAGGCTCCGGAGGCGTTAGCTTTCACCCGGATTCAAGCCACATTGTGCTGATTAGCTTCGTTATCTTCCGGATTCTTAATCTAGTGCTTGTTTATGGTTTGGTTTTCTAATCTTTCCATAATTTTGTTAATCTTTCAAGCATTTAGATTAATGTTTATGTATTATTGTAGCCTTTGGGCAAAAACACAACAATCCCTTGCTTAATTATAACCATTAGTGTGTTAACTTTGTTTGTTAAAGTGTGTTTATCGATTAGGGGATTTTCATAGACATTTATCAATTGCACGTTAAAGAACAATTTTAGGTGGTTAAAGTGTGTTTATCGTTTAAGCTTTCCGAATGATTGTCATGTTAGGATTCCCGAAAGGGATACTAATTGTCTTGAAAATGAAGAATTGACCAAATGTTTCTAGTGGCAAAACCGACTTAGTTTGCATGTTGTGGTTGTGTATAAAGCAAGGCTATTTATCTATTTTCATATTTGAAATCTATTATGTTTTATAAATATTTGTTATGCTTACTTTAGTTTTTATAAAATCAAACAACTTATCTTTTTACCGGTAATTTAGTGATAAATGTCTAGTATTATTCCTCCGCCCATTTCCTTGGATCGATACTTGGTTCTTACCGATACTTTACTACATATATGACGGGGTACACTTGCCTCTTTCGTGTGTGTTTTGATGTTGAAGTATAATCACTTTTATAAATTTAAAACCGAATCGTGTGTTTATTCATTATAAAAATATGTATATATGCGCACACGTCAAGTTTTTGGCGCCGTTGCCGGGGACATGGCGAGCTTTAGGAACGACCCGAGTCATTGTTTTATCGGTGTATATACTTGTTAATATTTGTGAATATTTTCTTGACTATTTATTTGTTTATTTATTTGTTAATATTTCTTGATTTTAATTCATTTTATTCGTTTTCGTGATTATTATGTACACTTGTAAAATTTTGTTCCATTTATTTGTTCGATTTCGGATTTATTTATTCATTTATTCTTTGAGTTTTCGGCTTCGAAAAATCATTTTTACACTAGTCGATTCGATTATTCTTAGTGCTTTAATTTTTATAAAATTTCGGGCCCATTTTCGGATTTTTATAAAATTTTCAGCCCATTTTTATAAATATTCTGTTCCTTTTCAGCAAAAAAAAAAAACAGCATTATTATATTAATAAATATTCATTGTGTCAATTTTTCGTTTGCAGGTTGATGTCCTCAACCCCCGCTCCCGATCCTGTTGAGCCGTCAGACGAACCCGAGCGTGATCTGAGGAGACGTCTTCGTGCGAGATCTCGTGCGGTTGGGCTACTGCTCGCAGCTGGTGAGCCGGAGCCGGTGGTACCCTCTGAAGCCGAGGGCTTAGGGCCAGCAGGAAACAGAATCATGGCGGACGATGAGCGACCTTTGATTGAGACGAATCAGCCCGGAAGAGCAGGCCTGGAGCCGAGTATCCTTCAGCCTACTATAGATGCACCTACATTTGAAATTAGATCTAGTATTATTAACATGGTGCAGAATTCAGTACAGTTTGACGGGCGTGAGCATGAGGACCCCGGGAGACATATCGCTGCTTTTCTCGCTATTTGTTCGACATTTAGGATTACAGGTGTTTCGGAGGATGCAGTTCGGTTGAGGTTGTTTCCTTTCTCGTTGTGTGACAAAGCTAGAGCTTGGCTTATGTCACTTACAGCTGGGTCCATCAGGACCTGGAATGAGTTGGCGGAGCTGTTTATGCAAAAATATTTTCCACCTGAGAAAACAACCAAGCTACGGAACCGGATTGTGACCTTTCGCCAGGACGAGGGAGAGTCGTTGCACGCGGCCTGGGAGAGATTTAAAGATTTGTTGATTGATGTTCCACATCATGGCTTCTCCAAGAGACAGCTGGTCTTGACGTTCTATCAAGGTCTCAGTTACAACACGCAGGAGCGATTAGACGTGAATACAGGAGGCGATCTAGGAACGAAGACGCCGAATGAAGCGTATGATATCATTGAAAGAGCTGCGATGAAGTCTAGCTCGCGTCGGGAAGGAGATAGAGGCCGGGCAACATCATCATCATCATCTCGCGCAGGAGTACACGCGGTGGACGACTACACGACCATTACTGCACAAATCTCGGCTCTTGCAGCAAAATTCGATAAGTCCCAGATAGTCGCGCAAGCTGGTTCGGGATGTGACCAGTGTGGAGTGTCACACGAGCCTGGTGCGTGCTTTTAGGGAGTCGTGTATGAGGGCCACGAAGAAGTAGATTTTGTGAGTAATCAGGTGAGGCCACAGAACAATCCGTACAGCAATACCTATAATCCTGGATGGAGAAATCACCCAAATTTTGGGTGGAGAGCGAATACGGGTAATCAAAACCCATTGGGATTTACTCAGCGCGCTCCAGCACCACAGCATGGCCAGGGTCAGGGTCAGCAGTTCCAGCCATACAACCAACCTTACCAGCAGCGTCCATATTCGTATCAGAATCAGGGCACTGGGAGTAGTTCCTAGCAGCAGGCCCCTCAGTCTAGTTCCAAGCTGGAGGATATGATGGCTCAGCTTCTTACTAGCTCCTCGAGTGCGAATCAGTTGGCTGAAAAACGCTACCAACAGAGCGAGGATCGTTTTCTTTCCCATGAGGGAGAAATGAGGAGTCACAAAGCCTCGATTCAGAATATCGAGAACCAGGTTGGTCAGCTGGCACAGATGTTGTCCAAAAGACCCCCAGGTGGTCTTCCGGGCAATACAAAGCCAAACTCGGGCGGGCATGTGAATGCAATCATGACCAGGAGTGGAAAGACTACCGGACCCGTTATATCGGACTCATCACCGATCACTGGAGCGGTCCCGACTGACACACCGGACGAGGTGCAAGCCAGGCTACGCCCAGCAAGTACAGCACAAGTCCAGGAGCCAGTCAAAGATTACACTCCACCAGTACCTTATCCAGGCAGGCTGAAGAAACAGAAAAACGAAGAACAATACGGTAAGTTCCTTGAGTTGTTTAAGCAACTACACATTAATATACCGTTTGTTGAAGCCTTGGCCCAGATGCCAAAGTATGCGAAATTCCTAAAGGACATCCTCTCGAATAAACAGAAGCTCGAGGATATATCATGTGTGGTGATGAATGAAATTTGTTCTGCCGTTCTACAGAACCGTCTGCCCACGAAAATGGGAGATCCGGGTAGTTTTACGCTCCCGTGTTTGATTGGAAACATGTCTGTTAGCCATGCATTGGCTTACTTGGGAGAGAGTATCAACCTTATGCCATATAAGGTTTTTACTAAGCTGGATCTAGGTGAGCCGTCACCCACTAGAATGATCATTCGGTTGGCAGATCGTTCAATCAAGTATCCGCGTGGATTTGTTGAAAACATGCTTGTTAAAATCGATAAATTTGTTTTCCCCGTGGATTTTGTTATTCTTGACATGGACGAAGATTCAAGAGTGCCTTTGATACTTGGACGCCCGTTCCTCAATACTACGAGGACGATTGTCGATGTGGCAGTTGGCCAAATCACGCTCCGAGTGAATGACGAGCACGTGACATTTGATATCAAAAGATCAATGCAGCATCCGCAAAGTCACGATGACATGCTTTATTATGTCGACATTGTCGATGCATGTGTGTGCTCTCATTTTCAAGGCACTGTTGACGAGATTGATTCGGACACACGTCTGTCGTGTGGGGACCTGATTGGCATTACGCAGGAGGGCCACGATTTAGAGCAGCCAGTCTATCAGATTGGTGATGATGGTTCCCAGAGTCCGGAGAGGTTTCTAGAAATTGGCCATGTAGAAGAAGAGAAAGCAAAACCTTCGGTTGAAGATCCACCATCTTTGGAGTTGAAAGAATTCCCACCACATCTCGAGTATGCATTTCTGGACGAGGAGCGTCGCTTATTGGTTATAATTTCGACATCATTGGAAAAGGATGAGAAGAAACAGCTTCTCGAGGTTCTGAGACTTCATAAGAGAGCCATTGCGTGGAAAATCATGGATATCAAGGGCATCAATCCTTCTTTTTGTACTCACAAGATTCTGATGGAAGACGAGTACAAACCCTGTGCACAACATCAGAGGCGTTTAAATCCAAATATGCAAGACGTGGTTAAGAAAGAAGTGATTAAGTTGTTGGATGCCGGGTTGATTTATCCTATTTCTGACTCTGTGTGGGTGAGTCCAGTGCAGGTAGTACCTAAGAAAGGTGGTATTACTGTAGTCTCAAATGATAGGAATGAGCTAATTCCTACCCGTACCGTCACTGGGTGGCGAGTTTGCATTGATTACCGCAAACTCAACGATGCTACTCGTAAGGATCACTTCCCGCTTCCATTCATCGACCAGATGTTGGAACGTCTGTCGGGAATGTTGTATTACTGTTTCTTGGACGGGTTCTCTGGGTACTTTCAAATTCCTATTGCTCCTGAGGATCAGGAGAAGACTACCTTTACCTGCCCTTTTGGCACATTCTCCTACCGGCGGATGCCTTTTGGGTTGTGTAATGCACCGGCGACCTTTCAGAGATGCATGGTTGCAATTTTTCATGATATGATCGAGGATTCTATGGAGGTTTTCATGGATGACTTTTCGGTATTTGGGGATTCCTTCGATCATTGTTTGGAAAATTTGAAGAAGATGTTGAAGAGGTGCGAAGAGACGAATCTGGTCCTAAACTGGGAAAAGTGTCACTTCATGGTGAAAGAGGGCATAGTTCCGGGACACAAGATTTCTCATGCTGGTATGGAGGTCGATCCAGCTAAAGTTGACATTATTTCACGACTTCCGCCTCCTACCTCTGTGAGAGCGATACGGAGCTTTCTTGATCATGCGGGGTTCTATAGGCGATTCATCAAGGATTTCTCAAAAATCTCTAGGCCCATGACCCGTTTATTGGAGAAAGACGCTCCGTTTATCTTTGGAGATGATTGCTTGAGGGTTTTTGACCTTCTCAAGCAGAAGTTGATTGAGGCCCCTATTTTAGTTGCACCTGACTGGAGTCTACCATTTGAAATTATGTGCGACGCAAGCGATTACGCTATAGGGGCCGTTTTGGGATAAAAGAAGGAAAAACACTTTCACCCGATCTATTATGCGAGCAAGACTCTTCACGACGCTCGGGAGCATTACACCACGACTGAAAAAGAGCTCTTGGCAGTTGTTTTCGAATTTGACAAATTTAGATCGTATTTGGTGCTTTCGAAAACAATTGTGTATACTGATCACGCAGCCATCAGATATCTTTTCAGCAAACAGGACGCTAAACCGCGTCTCATCAGATGGATCTATCTCGGTTAGAGCATGGAGACATCAAGGACACGCGTTGGGATTCAATCAATGACAATTTCCCACACGAGTCGTTGATGGGTGTTGAGATATGCGATGAATCACCTTGGTTCGCCGACTTTGTGAACTATCTTGCTTGCGGGATTCTGATTAAAGGGTTGACTCACCAACAAAAGAGGAAATTATTTTCGGATGTCAAGCACTACATTTGGGACGACCCTTTCTTATTTAGGGTGGGTGCTGATCAGGTGATCAGAAGATGTGTTTCAGGGAAGGATGCGACCAATATTCTGCGCCATTGTCACGAGGGACCTACTGGAGGCCACCATGGAGCCAATTTCACCGCCAAGAAGGTGCTGGATTCCGGGTTTTATTGGCAGACTATTTTTCGTGACGCGCAGAGTTGGGTAAAAGCGTGCGATGCCTGTCAGAGGGCGACAAATATATCGGTACGTGATGAAATGCCTTAGAACTGGATACAGGTATGTGAAGTCTTCGACATTTGGGGGATAGACTTCATGGGACCATTTCCCCCCTCACGAGGAAATAAGTACATCCTGGTCGCGGTCGATTATGTGTCAAAGTGGGCGGAGGCACAGGCCTTACCCACCAATGACGCCAGGGTGGTAGTGAGATTTTTGAAAAGTTTGTTCGCCCGGTTTGGCGCTCCGAAAGCGCTTATCAGTGACAAAGGGACTCACTTCTGCAATACCCAGCTTGAAAAAGCTTTGTCCCGTTACGGTGTGCATCACCGTTTATCCACGCCCTATCATCCATAGACGAGTGGGCAGGTGGAAGTCACCAACCGGGGGCTAAAACGAATCCTCGAGCGGTCTGTAGGTGCAAACCGCAAGGATTGGTCGGACAAACTCGACGAGGCGTTGTGGGCTTTCCGTACGGCTTACAAAACCCCTATTGGGATGATGTTCTGGAAGCGGTATGTTAAAAACTTGTAAAAAAATGGTTAAATAAAAGATGACTCAAAAATAAACTTTAGACATGCTTTGACCTAATAGGTATCGGTACTCTCATTGATAGTCCCCAGGTAGGCAACGGGTCCTTTTTTTTGGATTTGTACGAATGCCAGCCTAGACAGGAGTTCTCAACTACCGGTACTTAACCCTTCCAGTTACTACATGTCCGGCACAAAAACGCATTTTTACAAATAAAATAAAAAAGACAACTTTAAAAATAACTTTAAACTAGACAATCTAAGTTTTAAATTTATAAACTGGACTCGATCTTAAAACTAAACCACACAACCGGCAAGTGTACCGATCAGTATAATATAGTTAAAGGAAGTCCGGATGTCGAACCCACAGGACACTATTTAATTACATTAATTAATTTATTTACACTAAAAATTACACAACAATAAACATTTTTATATTTTTGTTTGAAAGGGGGGTTTTGCTTTTAAAATAAAGATTTGCAAATTAATTAAAATCTATTTAATAATAATGAGCTAAAAACAAATTAAGGCAAAGGTTTGGTTTTATAATGATAAAGGACTATCTAGGTTGGAATATCACTTGTTAATAACATATTTTCTACCGGATAATTGTGTGATATGAAACCGGGATCTTTAAATATTAAATCCTAAGAGAAAACGTATAGGATTCCCAATCCTTCTCGGGAAGACACCTATGTAACTCTAAAGACTTATTTTTATTACCGGTTGACTAGACTTCCTTTCGGTTATCTAGTCTTCTAGAAAAGTGCTTGGAAAGACTATCTACCTCTCGGTTAGAAATCTAAAGCAATTTAAGAAACTTGATTTGGTTTAATAGACAAGTAATGATAATGAAACTAAAACCGGGTTTCTTTCAAAACACAATCCTAGTAATTTACCAAACTAGACCTATTAATATCTTTATACCTTTCGGCGCTACGGATAGTAGAACATTGAAACCGGACTAATTCTTGATCATTATTTCTATGGTTTATTGGCCATACTACGGCGAGAAGTTCCTTTTCGGTGGTGGTATAGTTCTCTTGTGCATCATTAAGAGTTTTACTCGCGTAGTAGATCAGATGAAAGTGTTTGTCGATCCTTTGTCCTAAAACTACTCCTACGGCGTAATCACTAGCATCGCACATGAGTTCAAAAGGTAAACTCCAATTGGATGAGATAAGAATGGGTGCACTCACAAGTTTTTCCTTCAAAAATTCAAATGCTTTAAGACACTCCTCATTAAAGACAAAAGGAACGTCTTTCTCGAAAAGACGGGTCATTGGTCGTGTGATTTTTGAAAAATCTTTAATGAAGCGTCTATAAAAGCCCGCATGACCGAGAAAACTGTGAATGGATTTCACATTTGTGGGTGGAGGAAGTCTACTTATGGTATCAATCTTAGCTTTATCTACCTCTATTCCAGCTTTTGAAATTCTGTGACCCAATACTATTCCTTCTGTCACCATGAAGTGACATTTCTCCCAATTGAGCATTAAATTTGTCTCTACACATCTCTTCAACATTTTATCAAGATTTAGAAGGCATTGATCGAAAGTGGTACCATAAACCGAGAAGTCATCAATGAAAACTTCCATAGAAGTTTCAAGCATGTCTTGGAATATGGCAACCATGCAGCGCTGAAAGGTTGCCGGAGCGTTATATAACCCGAAAGGCATGCGTCGGTACGCATACGTGCCGTAAGGGCATGTGAATGTTGTCTTTTCCTGATCCTCGGGTGCAATGGGGACCTGGAAGTAGCCTGAAAATCCGTCGAGAAAACAGTAGAACTGTTGACCCGCAAGACGCTCCAACATTTGGTCAATGAACGGTAGAGGGAAGTGATCTTTTCGGGTGGCGTCATTCAATTTTCGGTAGTCAATGCACACACGCCAGCCGGTAACGGTTCTAGATGGAATAAGCTCATTCTTTTCGTTCATGATTACCGTCATTCCACCTTTCTTTGGGACAACTTGAGTGGGACTAACCCATGGTGAATCAGAGATGGGGTAGATCACACCTGCATCTAACAACTTCATGACTTCTTTCTTGACAACTTCTTGCATATTTGGATTGAGACGTCTTTGTGGTTGTACCACTGGTTTGTAATCTTCTTCCATGAGTATCCGGTGGGTACAATATGTCGGACTTACGCCTTTGATATCTGAAAGTCTCCAAGCAATGGCCTCCTTATTCTCTTTCAACACCTCTATTAACCGAGATTTTTCTTCCTCCACTAATTTTGATGAAATAATGACGGGAAAGTTTGACTCGTCACCTAGAAATGCGTATTCCAAATGGGAAGGAAGGACTTTAAGCTCAAGTGGGGCGGGTGTTTCAATGAGAATTTTCTCTCTCTCTTCCCCAACTTCTTTTAAATCGAAAATTTCAGGAACCCAGTCGGTCCCTTCCTCGTCTTCACTTTCTTCAACAACTTCCTCAGCTTCTGCAACTATCTTTTCTTCCACCAAATTGGCTCCACTAATGAATTCGAAACAATGGTCAACGTACGATAAGAATGATTCGATGAAATAGACTGAATGACATGGACTAAAATTGTCACACCCCGATATTTCCACGTATTACCGGTGGGCCCGGTGGGGAGTATCGTGACGTAGTTGATATCATCATAGTCAAACAACACAAATTTAAATGCACAGCAGAAGCAAAAGATAGATTCATTTCAACTTAAATAAATTGTAATATTAAGTATCACAAATAGTTGAAACAGATCCACAGGCGGATCAGAAATAAAAAGGAAATATTGTTCAACAGTTTTATGACATCCAAGCTTGCGAGACTTATTGTGGACGCTAGGAGAAAGCCAGCCTAGTTCGAGTAGTACCTGCACTTAACCTTTTTGGGAAAATACGTCAGTTTACGCTGGTAAATACAATTAACTGACTCATTTTGAAAAGTTTAATAAAATTGATTTGAATGCACGTGGCACAAAACTTTTTATAACTTGGGATAATTATTTGAATATAATACTTGTGAAAGAATTACATGTTTCTTATGCGTTCAGTAGCCTGGTTCGTGCCGGGTTAAAGATCAATAGAAACACCACATTATTTGTTTAGGCACTGACGGGTGTACGCCTACACCCCGTGCTTAGGTCGTGGCCATTTCGTAAAATGATGCCAAGGATATCCGGGACATGGTCATTAACCCCCCAAAGGCTTTAAGCAAACAAAACATTTTCAAACAGGACATTTCAATGATTTAACCTTCATACAATTAAAGATGCAATGTCCGACCAAGCGGTATTTTATACACCGTACCCCATGCCCGTATAGGAAAAATAAGTTAAAAGTATTTACCTTTGCAAGTAGGGCTGTAAACGAACCGAACGAACACGAACGAGACCTTGTTCGTGTTCGTTTGTTAAAAAATATATGTGTTCGCGAACCGTTCACGAACACTTATCGAACGGGATTTTATGTTTGTGTTCGTTTGTTAAGGAAATGAACTTGTTCGTGTTCCTTTGTGTTTGTTTGTTAATTTTAGGCAACGAACGTTGGCGAACACAAATGAGCACAAACTAATGTTCATGAACACAAATGGAAATAAACGAACACAAACAATCGTTCATGAACAGAATATATAATACACTGACACTTATTAAATATTTAATTTTTCAGAATTTTGATATATTTAAATAAATATAAAAGCTAAAAATATTAATGAACTATCAAACACAAGCGAACACGTTATCGAACGTTCACGAACATAAACGAACGAACGCGACCTCTGTTCATGTTTGTTCATTTAACTAAACGAATGAAATTTCTTGTTCATGTTCGTTTGTTTAATAAATGAACGAACACAAACGAACTTCCCGCCGAACGGTTCACGAACTGTTCGCCGAACGTTTGGTTCGTTTACAACCCTATTTGCAAGTATAAATCACAATTGGCAAGCGCGTGTAGCTTTTACCGGGTCTCCTATTCTGGAACAAAGGTTTTAATAACCTATTAGATTTTTAATGGGTCTTTAATTAAGCTTAAACTTAGACCGGTTAGTTTTAAGGGAGATTCGGTTCAAACGCATAAGTAAGCGAAGACCGGAATAGGATGTGATTTAGACCCGACAAGTTTGAATACTTGTACAATATGGGTAAATTAAACACATTCTGGATTTTGAGATTAAAATGATAAGGTTTGACCCGTTTCGGTCAATTTATGCAAATTAGTTACACAAACCGAACCGAATGCGAAGGATGCGTAACGGGTAACCATAAGAGCCATATACAGGTTTCCTAATTTAACATGCCTTAAATATGTTGTGACATTAGTAAGATATCTTCTATTATGCCCGAAACGAATTTAGACTCAAGCTATGCCCTGTAAGGGCATTTTGGTCATTTAAAAGGTTATAAAAGAGTTTAAAGAATAATCTGAGTTACAGGTCTGATATAATTAGTAAAAATACTCATTTTTATGAATCATAACAGTAGGGTATTAAATATATATGAATTTATCCATTATAACCAAACTATGCACCGTAGGGGCATTTTGGTAATTTCACATAGCCTTTAAAGGTCAAATCTGGAAATCTGAGTTTAGAACTTTAGCTTAATGTTAATGTATAAAAATATACTTAAAATATCAGTAGGTATCAACCTTATATGTGTAAAATGGTTTTGATGCATACTATGCGTTAAAAATGCTTAAAAAGGCGATTTGGAGCCATTTCCGGGTTTTTAAAGGAAAGCTGATATTTTTATTATTCCAGAAGGCTCAAAATATTTTATTTATCATATAAAATCAGTAGCAAAAGGTTTGGGGTCCAAAGGATTTGTAAAACTCATTTTATAGCCCAAAAGGGCAAAACCGGCAATAACCGAATTAAAGCTACAACCCTATGTTATGCTCAGCCTAAAATTAATTAAAAATCTTCAAAAATCCCAAAATATTATATTACATCAGTGGGTGAAAAGTTTGATATCAAGAAGTGGGTTTAGATAGGCTATACGCTAATTATGCCGTTTATTTGATAAAAGCTTTCTAATTACGCTAATGAGCATAACTCCTAATCTAGACCTCAAACTGATGTCAAATTTTAGGGACAACTTTATAAATCAGAAACTAAGGTCTCCATTCTTTTATATTTTCAAAAATCACGTTTTAAGGTTAAAAGGACATAATAGTCAACATATAAGCAATTAACGGGAATATGCATATGAACCGGATAACTATTGAACCAAGGTGTATAAACACAGAGGGTTATACCAACATATATCCTGGTCCAAATAAAGCTCTAAGGCATTTCTAAACTATGCTTAAATGGGTCAGAACTGAAAATCCAAGCAAAAGTCAAATTATGCGACTTTCGGTTCCGAACCGGGTCTCTACTGAAAATTATCGGGTTGAACATGTTTAGACATGTTCTTACATTGATTACCAAGTTATATTAATGATAAAACAGGTTGCATGTCTTCTACATTGCTAATTATGCATTAATTTGATTTTTAACTTTCTGTTGACTTTTTAATATCATGTTTGACCTGACAATTGGCCTAGTTAGAGTGGGAATCAGAGAGTACCCTTTTAAGGGTCTATTACCCACATAATTACCTACTTATAGGTACTTTTAATTCGAGATTTGACTGAACAAATTTTAATTAATCTCAAAGTCAAACCTTAATTACGACGGTTTGACTTTTAGCTAATTAACTAAGCTAAACTGAATTAAAAAGGATTAAGGACGCCTACAAGAGTCCTAAGTATGCTTATGGATCCTAAGAGAAGTTGGTTGCTGTCCAGAGAGCTCCAGAGATCAGTTGAAGTGAGTTTGAATGTAGTGAACAAAATGGTTGCAACTTCATTCTCTTATATATTGAACCCAAATGCACAAGATCATGCCAAACTAGTCTACATATGTTGCAAGATCATCCCAGGTGTCCCTATGATGCCAAAACCAGTTGCAAGACCCTTGGTTTTTGAAAACCACTTATCTAAGGCGGTGAAACACGCTGAACAGGCAGCTGTCCACTTCTGCTGCCAGCGACAACCTTTCGGATCGTAAGGGATTCCTTTGCGGTCCGTAAGCATCTCCTTACGGACCGTAAGCCTTAGCTCTTACGGTCCGTAACCGATGACCAGAGACAAAAATTTTTGCAACTTTTAGGCTTAGCTCATGCATTTCTTACAAGTCCGAATCTTGTGCTTCTTTTCAGTAAAGGGACCAAGTTTTCAGCTCTTGCATGCCTTGCATGTACTTACACAATTTTGGATCCTTGTGGGAGGTTTTTAAATGTCGGAAATACCAAGAATTCATATTGGATCCATGACTTAGGTTCTAATCAATTTGTTATTTAGGATAACCAGATTTATTTGCATAATTTGAGATGTTGATTAAATATATCATGGTTAGGGATTTATTAATAGGTCGCTCAGAGGTATAAATTAACATGTCGACGTTTTTAAATCCTACCGTACATCTTTATCTGGATCCGTTTCCATAACACGTTTGCATTACATGACACGTGTCTTTATTTTATTGGGTATGAGTTTATGAGGTGTTACATCCTCACCCCCTTAAAAGAAATCTCGACCTCGAGATTTACTGAAACAATTGAGGGTACTTTTCTTTCATGGTGGATTCTAACTCCCACGTATATTCGGGACCTCTACGGGCGTCCCATTTAACCTTCACAATAGGCACATGCTTCCTCCGAAGCTTCTTAACCTGTCGATCCTCAATCGACAAAGGTTTTTCCACAAATTTCAAGCTCTCATCTATGTGCACATCAGTATGTGGTATGACTAGCGATTCATCAGCCAGACATTTCTTCAGATTGCAGATGTGGAACACATTGTGAATACCACTGAGTTCTTCAGGTAAGTTTAACTTATAAGCCACTGACCCAACACATTCGATAATCTCGAATGGTCCTATATACCTTGGGCTTAACTTACCTTTCTTACCAAATCGCATCACCCCTTTCCAGGGTGATACTTTAAGCAAAACTTTATCACCAACCTCAAACTTTAGAGGTTTTCGCCTTTTATTAGCATAACTTTTCTGCCTATCCCTGGCAGCTTTCAGGCGGTCACGAATCTAGACAATCTTGTCCGTCGTTTCAAAGACTATGTCAGGTCCTGATAACTGGGTTTCTCCTACTTCTGCCCAACAAATGGGCGTTCTGCATTTCCTACCATATAATGCCTCAAAAGGCGCAGCCTGAATTCTTGTATGGTAGCTATTGTTATAGGAGAACTCGATCAATGGCAGGTGGTTATCCCAACTACCACCTAAAGCAATCACACATGCACGAAGCATGTCTTCCAAAGTTTGGATGGTACGCTCACTCTGCCCATCCGTCTGGGGATGGTAAGCCGTACTAAAATTTAAGCGCGTGCCCAAAGACCGTTGGAAACTTTTCCAAAAATGTGATGTGTATCTGGTATCTCTGTCAGAGATAATTGACACTGGTACGCCATGCAGAGATACAATCTTATCTACGTACAGTTGGGCTAACATGTCGGAACTATAAGTCTCCTTAATGGGTAGGAAATATGCTGACTTAGTCAGTCTATCTACTATCAGCCATATAGTATCATTTCCTTTCTTTGTCTTTGGCAGCTTGGTGATGAAATCCATTGTCACCATCTCCCACTTCCATGTGGGAAGTTCAGGCTGTTGTAGCAAACCTGACGGCTTCTGATGTTCAGCTTTGACTTGTGCACACGTCAAACATTTAGCTACATAGGCAGCTATAGACTTTTTCAAGCCTATCCACCAATAGTTTGCCTTCAGATCCTGGTACATCTTATCAGCTCCAGGATGAACGGAATATTTGGAGCTGTGGGCTTCCTGGAGGATAACATCCCGAAGTCCTCCATAAACTGGAACCCAAATCCGTCCATTTAGTCTCAAAATTCCGTCCTTGCCATAAGATAACTGCTCTTCAGTTACTCCTAGCTTTTCATCAGGATAGTTAGCTTCTAACACAGCTTCCTTCTATGCAGCTAACAACCTTTTGTTCAAACTACTCTTTATCTCAATGCTCTTGGCATTGATTCTTATAGGTTTCACTCTTTCCTTCCTACTTAGGGCATCAGCAACCACATTTGCCTTTCCTGGATGGTATCTTATCTCACAGTCATAATCATTCAAAGTTTCCATCCAACGTAGCTGCCTCATGTTCAAGTCCTTCTGATTGAACAGATGTTGAAGGCTCTTGTGATCATAATAGATCACACACTTGGTTCCATACAAGTAATGTTTCCACTGTTTTAATGCAAATACAACGGCACCCAGCTCCAAGTCATGGGTGGTGTAGTTCTTCTCGTGCACCTTTAACTGACGTGAAGCATAGGCAATAACTTTGCCTTTCTGCATAAGTACACAGCCCATACCGGTGTGTGATGCATCACAATATACTACAAACTCATCAATTCTATCAGGAAACGTCAATACAGGAGCGTTGCTCAACTTCTGCTTCAAAATATCGAAAGATTCTTGCTGCTTAGACCCCCAGTCAAACTTGCTATTCTTGCGGGTGAGTAAAGTCAGGGGTGCTGCAATTCTTGAGAAGTTTTTAATAAATCGCCTGTAGTATCCTGCTAGCCCTAGAAAGCTGCGAATCTAAGTGGGCGTCTTCGGCTCTTGCCAGTTCATAACTGCTTCCACCTTAGCGGGATCCACTTGGATACCACACTCACTAACCACGTGTCCAAGGAATTGGACTTCTCGAAGCCAAAATTCACACTTCGAAAATTTGGCATAGAGTTTCTCATGATGTAGAAGTTTAAGAATACAGTGAAGATGTTTCTCGTGGTCAGCTGGTTCTTTGAGTAGATGAGGATGTCGTCAATGAAGACGATGACACATTTATCCAAGTAAGGCTTGCAGACGCGATTCATGAGATCCATGAATGCGGCAGGTGCATTAGTGAGCCCAAAAGGCATCACTTGGAACTCGTAATGACCATAACGAGTCCTATATGCAGTCTTGTGTACATCTTCATCTTTAACCTTCAATTGATGATAGCCTGACCTCAAATTGATCTTCGAGAAGTAGCTTGCCCCTTGCAATTGATCGAACAGATCGTTGATCCTGGGCAAAGGATACCTATTCTTGATAATGACCTTATTAAGCTCACGGTAATCGATGCATAGTCTCATCGACCCATCCTTCTTTTTCACAAATAGGATTGGCGCTCCCCATGGGGACGAACTAGGTCTAATAAAACCCTTGGCTAGCAATTCATCTAGTTGTGTTCTCAATTCCTTCATCTCTGTTGGTGCCAACCTATAAGGCGCTCTCGCGACAGGTGCTGCTCCAGGGATGATGTCAATTCTGAATTCTACTTGTCTATCTGGTGGTAAGCCAGGTAGTTCTTCAGGGAAAACTTCTGGATATTCAGAAATGACGGGGATATCCTCAATATTAGGCTTCGTTTCATCAATAGTCACTTGTGCCATGTAAATGACACAACCCCTCTTCAAGCATCTAGATGCCTTGAGCATAGACACTTGCTCCGGCAATCCATACTGGGTATCTCCCTGATTGGTAAGTGACTCACCAGACGGAGTCTTGATTACCACTTGCTTTTTGTTGCACACTATCTGAGCTTGGTTACGAGATAACCAGTCCATGCCTAAAACGATGTCGAAACCGGCTAACTTTAAAGGAAGCAAAGATAGTGGAAAGGAGTGGTTCCTAATGGATATGAAACATCCATCTAATATGGTTGAGGCGGTTTCTAAGGCGCCATCTGCTAATTCCACCTCATATTTCACACTTAGGGTTTTAACAGGTAAATTCAGTAACTTACAAAACTTATTAACTACAAATGATTTATCAGCTCCTGAATCAAATAGCACTCTCGCATACACATCATTTATGAGGAAGGTACCTGTGATCACGTTGTCGTCCTGAACAGCTTCCTTCGCATCCATCCTGAAGACCCTAGCATTGGTCTTTTTCCCATCCTCAGTCTTCTTTGTAAGTTTTGGGCAGTTAGACCTGATATGCCCTTTTTCATTGCAGCTATAGCACGTAGCATCCTGGATTTTCTTACAGTCTAAGGTCTTGTGCTCAGAAGACTTGCAAATCCCACAAGCTCTCGGCTGTGACTGGGATTTAGACTCTAATCTGCATCTCCCAAAATGGTGCTTCTTACAAACCTTACACTTGGGTTTATCACCCGACTGATGACCATCTTTCTTGGATCCAGAACTCTTCTTGTGGTCACTGTTTCCTTTATGCCTCTTGCCTGAGCGTCGTGAGTTGTCATCCTCACGCTTCCTCTTTTCGGTATCGGTGTTCCTCAGCGATCTTTGCCTGACCGCGTCCAAAGTAAGGGACAATGATATATCAGCTGCAGACCGAAAGGTAGCTGGTCTAGAGGCCTTCACACTGGCCTTGATTTCTGGGGCTAAACCCCCGATGAAACGAGCTATCCTCTTGGGTTCAGGTGTCACAAGGTAAGGAACCAACCTTGACATTGTATTGAAGCTGGTAAGGTAGGCTTGGCAATCCAGGTTCTTCAAAACCAAGGATAAGAAATCAGATTCAATCTTTTCTACCTCATGCTGAGGGCAGTAGTTTTCTTTAATCAATGCCATAAACTGATCCCATGACATATTGTACAATGGGATTTTTCCTGTAGCTTGGATCAAAGATCTCCACCAGGCTAGTGCCTCACCTTTGAACGACTGAGACACAAACTTTACCACATCCTTATCAGCGCACCCGCTGATATCAACCACGGTATCCATTTCATCCAACCATGTCATGCAGTCAACCGCTCCTTTCTCCCCAGTAATGTCTCTGGGTTTGCATGAGACGAAGTATTTATATGTACAGGACTTCCCACACGCTTCCTGCTTAAGCTCGATCCTCTTTGATGGAACACTGTTTTGATTAGATGAATGTCGATCATCATCTTTCTTTGGCTCATCTTTCTTAGAGGGTGGCTTGCTATGAGCCTCTGAATGAGTCTTAGGTTTGGAATGTGGTGTGGATAGGGTCCTACTTCGAGTCCCGCTAGATTCATTATACTGTCGTTCTATAGCTTTTGTAACAGCATTATCTACTAATGCTTGCAGCTCCGCACCGGTCACATGTATCTTAGTATTTTCATGGTTTTCCACCGGATGACTGTTTACCTCTTCTGACCTAGCCATGTAGCTTTAATTGCTACATAAAATCAAATAAGGGCAAGGTTTATATAGAAGCTTATACAGTTTTATTGTTTTTGACAATTTATTAACTATGGTTTTTAATAGCCATTTTAGTTAATTTAATAAGTATATAATTATTCAGGATCTTTATCATAATCCTAAATTATAAGTTAGCAATGGCACAAAGGCCTAGTCACGTAGACAAATTTAGTTTATAAGCCTAGATTTTACAGAATCGAGGTATTAAGGTTTGAATCAAGGTTCATTACCTTTCTTGACAGGGAGTTTATAAGCTACTACTGTCTTTTGTCTTATATGACAAAAATTATAGCCCGTAGGCATTACATCACAATCGGATGTTTAAATAATAAAAAGAATTGAAATAATTCAACATAAGAGTGACATGTGTGATTTTGCGGATCACATTAGCCAAGAATGTTAACATGTTTGCAGATGTTAACAGAGATTTGAATCTTTTAAAACAGGTTTTACCATATTGGCCAGGTCTTATAATGACATACAAGCTAGGTTTTACCTTTTAAGATTCTTCTTAATATTCAACGCAGAACAATTTAAATTGAGATGTTGATAAGGATCTGAATCTAATTGGGGAACTACTGTCTTGGCCCTGTCTTAAAATGATACAAAGGCTAGGTCTTGTCCCTTTAGATTTTATCATTTTAATATAATAATAGATCTTGTAAAAATATTGTTATTATTTATTTTTATATTTTGTTCAGGCATTAAAATAAAAATTTTAAATTTAACCATCTCACCACATAAATTTAAAATACGAGTCTGCCATGAACGGGACTTCCAATTAAAGTAACATGCCCGCGCAGGGGCTTAAACAACACCATATACCCACGCAGGGGTCAATGGAAAAACGTGCCCACGCAGGGGCTTAACAACCAAAACATACCCACGCAGGGGTTAAAACGGAAAAACAGGCCCACGCAGGGGCTCAACTGAAAGCAAGGAAATACAACCAACAATTAAAGGATTCAATGGTCCTTTTTGCTTTTTCCTTTTATTAAACTTGCCAATCCCTTGAAGAAACCTTGTCGTTCCGTGCGATCTCTGTGAACCTCCTGCTCAACTTGGTCCAGTCTTTGGAGAATTTCCTCCCGTTCTGGCGGGGAAAACTGTGGTACCTGCGGCTGATATGGAGGTCGAAGAGGCGGCTGTTGTTGGTATCCATAAGCTGGGTATCCAACTCCCCAGGGAGCTACGTAAGGCCCCTCAGGGTTGAGAGCATTATAGTTCCAGGCTGCCAGATACGGATCGACCTCAGCATAATTGAAGCTAGTGTGAGCCGGCTGCTCAAAGGGATTATACGTTGCTGGGCCAGCGTACGTGGGAATTGGGTTGTCAAAGCCCAATGGTGGCGGCATGACAGGTGCAGAGTTCACTTCCGGGTTGGGGTTTGAAGGTCCCCCCATTTGCTGGTTTTCTCGGAGTGGTGGGTAGTGGCTGCCACTCGATGGTTGGGGGGTGCTGATATGCACTCCACCCCGCACGGACATTCGTGCGTTTGATCTCCTTCGCCTTGGTGGCTCAGGAGGCTGCTGCTGAGGTGGTGGTGGTGGTGGTGGTGGTGGCGGAGGCGGGGTAACTGCCACAAAGCGTGAATCCCCGGAAGGATCCTGTTGCTGCTGCTGCTGCTGGTAAGGCGATGAATGGTGCGAGGGTGTGAAATACCAATCAATCTAGTTGAACCTTGCTTGGTAGCTATCTGGACCACGGTAAGGTGATCCATGAAAAGATGAACCATTAGAAATTTCAATGGGATGTGTGGGGGTACCGGTCGGTGGTTCGGTAGGGTCAGTATCCTCATCCATATCCATGGCGTGATCTCCAGAAAAGTAATCTTCAGGTCCCAATGGGTTAACACCCACTGGTTCCTCGAGGTAGTTTGCCGGGTTAAACCGGCTTCGAAAGATATGGGACGGGTTATCAAAGGAGTGACGAGAGTTGGACCTCTGGAGAGGGATAAATGAAGGTTGTGGGTTTTCTGGCTCATTTTCTGAATGGGGTCCAAAAGAATGTAAGTAAGAAGGTTACGAAGCTAACGAGACAGACCGCCTTGCTGGCTGCAGATGCGCCCTCCAGCATCCCTGTGGACTAGTGCCAATAGGGATAGGTGAGGTTCGTCTTTGAGAAGGCCCGGCCTCCTGGTCGTGGCCTGCTACAGGTGACTTTCCTATTCTCCTAAGGAATCTTGGCGGCATATTTATACCTGTCAACATAAACAAAGATAACAACAAAGAATAATATAAAAGACAAAATAAAACAAAATCAGGATTTGTCCTATGTTCTTTGTCTAGACTCAAAAATTTGAGGAATGTGCAATTGTGTAACTGAGATTAAACACAAAAGGCTAGTGTTTAAATCACTCAGTGTTGGCTCTGATACCAACCTGTCACACCCCGATATTTCCACGTATTACCGGTGGGCCCGGTGGGGAGTATCGTGACGTAGTTGATATCATCATAGTCAAACAACACAAATTTAAATGCACAGCGGAAGCAAAAGATAGATTCATTTCAACTTAAATAAATTGTAATATTAAGTATCACAAATAGTTGAAACAGATCCACAGGCGGATCAGAAATAAAAAGGAAATATTGTTCAGCAGTTTTATGACATCCAAGCCTGCGAGACTTATTGTGGACGTTAGGAGAAAGCCAGTGTAACACCACGTAAAAATCATACCCAATAAAATAAAGACACGTGTCATGTGATGCAAACGTGTTATGAAAACGGATCCAGACAAAGATGTACGGTAGGATTTAAAAGCGTTGACATGTTAATTTATACCTCTGAGCGACCTATTAATAAATCCCTAACCATGATATATTTAATCAACATCTCAAATTGTGCAAATAAATCTGGTTATCCTAAATGGCAAATTGATTATAACATAAGTCATGAATTCAATATGAATTCTTGGTATTTCCGACATTTACAAACCTCCCATAAAGATCCAAAATTTGTGTAAGTACATGCAAGGCATGCAAGAGCTGAAAACTTGGTCCCCTCTTCTGAAAAGAAACACAAGATTCGGACTTGTAAGAAATGTTTGAGCAAGGCCTAGAAGTTGCAAATATTTTTTTCTCTGGGCATCGGTTACGGACCGTAAGAGCTAAGGCTTACGGTCCGTAAAGGGTTGCTTACGGACCGCAAGCTTGGACCCTTACGGTCCGTAAGGCTGTCGCTGGCAGCAGAAGTGGACAGCTGCCTGTTCAGCCTGTTCCACCGCCTTAGATAAGTGGTTTTCGAAATCAGGGGCCCTATAACTGGTTTTTAGCATCATAGAAATACCTGGGATGATCTTGCAACACATGTAGACTACTTTGGCATGATCTAGTGCATTTGGGTTTACTATATAAGAAGAACAAGTTGCAACATTCTCACTTCCTCACTTGGAAAATTTTTTCAAGACTTCTCTGGAGCTCCTCTGATCAGCAACAAGTTTCCTTAGGCTACCTAATCATACTTAGGACCTTTGTAAGTGTCCTTAATCCTTTTTAATTCAGTTTAGCTTAGTTATTTAGCTAAAAGTCAAACTGTCGTAATTAAGGTTTGACTTCGAGATTAATTAAGATTTGTTTAGTCAAATCTCAAATTAAAAGTACCTATAAGTAGGTATTTATGTGGGTAATAAACCCTTAAAAGGGTACCCTCTGATTCCCACTCTAACTAGATCAATTGTCGGGTCAAAGCTAACTTTAAAAAGTCAACAGAATACTTAATTTCAAATTAATACATAATTAGCAATGTAGGATCCATGTAACCTATTTTATCATTAATATAACTTGGTAATTAATGTAAGAACATGTCTAAACATGTTCACCCCGACAATTTTCAGTTTAGGCTCGGTTCGGGACCGAAAGTCGCATAGTTTGACTTCTGCTTTGACTTTCAGTTCTGACCCGTTTATGCATGGTTTAGAAATGTCTTAGAGCTTTATTTGAACCGGGATATATGTTAGTATAACCCTCTGTGTTTATACACCTTGGTTCAATAGTTATCCGATTCGTATGCATGTTCCCGTTAATTACTTATATGTTGACTATTATGCCCATATAACCTTAAACGTGATTTTTGAAAATATAAAAGAGTAGAAACCTTAGTTACTGATTTATAAACTTGCACCCAAAATTTGACATCAGTTTGAGGTCTAGATTAGAAGTTATGCTCAATAGCGTAATTTGAAAGCTTGTTGTTAATTAAACGGCATAATTAGCATATAGCCTAGTTTAAACCACTTTTTGATATCAAACTTTTACCCACTGATGTAATATAATATTTTGGGATTTTTGAAGATTTTTAACTAAATTTAGGCTGAGCATAACATAGGGTTGTAGCTTTAATTCGGTTAATGCCGGTTTTGCCCTTTTGGGCTATAAAATGAGTTTTACAAATCTTTTTGACCCCAAACCTTTTGCTACTGATTTTACATGATAAATAAAATATTTTGAGCCTTCTGGAATAATAAAAATATCAGCTTTCCTTTGAAAACCCGGAAATGGCTCCAAATCGCCTTTTTAAGCGTTTTTAACGCATAGTATGTACTAAAACTATTTTAAACATATAAGGTTTGATACCTACTGATATTTTAAGTATATTTTTGTACTTTGACAGTAAGCTAAAGTTTTAAACTCAGAATTTCAGTTTTGACCTTTTTAGCCTATGTGAAATTACCAAAATACCCCTAAGGTGCATAGTTTGGTGTTAAATGATAAATTTCACATATATCTAGTACCCTACTGTTATAACTTATTAAATTAAGTATATTTACTAAATAAATCAGACCTGTAACTCAGATTACTAATTAAACTCTTTTATAACCTTTTAAATGACCAAAATGCCCTTACGGGGCATAATTCGAGTTTAAATCCGTTTTGGGCATAATGGAAGACATCTTACTGATGTCACAACATATTTAAGGCATATTAACTTAGGAAACTTGCATATGACTCTTTTGGTTACTCGTTACGCACTTTTCGCGTTCGGATCGGCTTATATAGCTAGTTTGCATATATTAGCCGAAACGGGTCAAACCTTATCATTGTTGTCTCAAAATCCGGAATGTGTTTAGTTTACCCATATTATACAAGTTTCAAACTTTTCAGGTCTAAATCACATTCTATTCCGGTCTTCGCTTATTCATGCGTTTGAATCGTTTCTTCCTTTAAAACTAACCGGTCTAGGCTTAAGCTAAATTAAAGACCCGTTAGAAATCTAATAACTTATTAAAAACCTTTGTTCCAGAATAGGAGACCCAGTAAAAGCTACACGCACTTGCCATTTGTGATTGATACTTGCAAAGGTAAATACTTTTAACTTATTTTCCCTATACGAGCTTGGCTTATGGTATATAAAATACCGCTTGGTCGGGCATTGAATCTTTAATCGAATAGAGGTTAAATCATTGAAATGCTCCGTTTGGAAATATTTTGTTTGCTTAAAGCCTTTGGGGGGTTAATGACCATGTACCGGATATCCTTGGCATCATTTTACGAAATGGCCACGACCTGAGCACGGGGTGTAGGCGTACACCCGTCAGTGCCTAAACCAATAATGTGGTGTGTCTATTGATCTTTAACCCGGCACAAACCGGGCTACTGAACACATAAGAAACATGTAATTCTTTTACAAGATTATATTCAAATAATTATCCCAAGTTATAAAAAGTTTTGTGCCACGTGCATTCAAATCAATTTTATTAAACTTTTCAAAATGAGTCAGTTAAATTGTATTTACCAGTGTAAACTGACGTATTTTCCCAAATAGGTTAAGTGCAGGTACTACTCGAACTAGGCTGGCTTTCTCCTAGCGTCCACAATAAGTCTCGCAAGCTTGGATGTCATAAAACTGTTGAACAATGTCTCCTTTTTATTTTGATCCGCCTGTGGATCTGTTTCAACTATTTCGTGATACTTAATATTACAATTCATTAAGGTTGAAATGAATCTATCTTTGCTTCCGCTGTGCATTTATATATTGTGTTGTTTGACTATGATGATATCAACTACGTCACGATACTCCCCACCGGGCCCACCAGTAATACGTGGAAATATCGGGGTGTGACAGGTTGGTATCAGAGCCAACACTGAGTGAATTAAACACTAGCCTTTTGTGTTTAATCTCAGTTACACAATTGCACATTCCTCGAATTTTCGAGTCTAGACAAAGAACATACGACAAATCCTGATTTTGTTTTATTATGTCTTTTATATTATTCTTTGTTGTTATCTTTGTTTATGTGACAGGTCTAAATATCCCGCCAAGATTCTTTTGAAGAAAGGGAAAGTCAGCTGTAACAGGCCACGACCAGGAGGCCGGGCCTTCTCAAAGGCGAACCTCACCTGTCCCCATTAGCACCAGCCCACAGGGAGACTGGAGGGCGCACCTGCAGCCAGCGAGGCGGTCAGTCTCATTAGCTTCGTCACCTTCTTATCTACACTCCTTTGGACCACAATCCGAAAACGAACCCGATAACCCACAGCCTTCGTTTATCCCTCTCCAGCGATTCAACTCACGCCATTCTTTTGATAACCCGTCCCATATCTTCAGAAGCCGGTTCAACCCGGCAAACTACCTCAAGGAACCAGTGGGTGCTAATCCATTGGGGACTGAAGATCATTTTTCTGGGGATCACGACATGGATATGGACGAGGATACCGACCCTACCGAACCACCGAGTGGTACCCCCACCCATCCTATTGAAATCTCTGATGGATCGTCTTTTCATATGTCACCTTACCGTGGTCCAGATAGCTACCTAGCAAGATTCAACCAGTTTGAGTGGTATTTCACACCCTCGCACCATTCATCGCCCTACCAGGAGCAGCAGCAACAGGATCCTTCCGGGGATTCACGCTTTGTGGCAGTTACCCAGCCACCACCACCACCTCAATAGCAGCCTCCTGAGCCACCAAGGCGAAGGAGAACAAACGTACGGATATCCGTGCAAGGAAGAGGAGTGCATATCAGCACGCCTCAGCCATCGAGTGGCAGCCACTACCCGCCACACCAAGAAAACCAGCAAATGGGGGGACCTTCAAACCCTAACCCGGAAGTGAACTCTGCACCTGTCATGTCACCACCATTGGGCTTTAACAACCCAATTCCCACGTACGCTGGCCCAGCAACGTATAATCCATTCGAACAGCCGGCTCATACCAGTTTCAACTATGCGGAGATCGACCCATACCTGGTGGCGTGGAACTACAATGCTCTTAACCCCGAAGGACCCTACGGAACTCCTTGGGGAGTTGGATACCCAGCTTATGGGTACCAACAGCAGCCGTCTCTTCGACCTCCACGTCAGCCACAATCGCAGCCGCAGGTACCACGGTTTTCCCCGCCTGAGCGGGATGAAATTCTTCAAAGATTGGATCAGGTTGAGCAGGAAGTTCACAGAGATCGCAGGGAGCGACAAGGTTTCTTCAAGGGATTAGCAGGTTTAATAAAAGGAAAGAGCAAGAAGGACCATTGAATCCTTCAAATTGTTGGTTGTAATTCCTTGTTTTTAGTTGAGCCCCTGCGTGGGCTTGTCTTTCTGTTTTAACCCCTGCGAGGGTATGTTTTGTTTGTTAAGCCCCTGCGTGGGCAAGTCTTTTGTTTGACCCCTGCGTGGGTATATGGTGTTGTTTAAGCCCCTGCGCGGGCATGTTATTTCGGTTGAAAGTCCCGTTTAGGGCAGACTCGTATTTTAAATTCATGTGGTGAAATGATTAGATTTAAAATTTCTATTTTAGTTATAAGCATGAACAAAAAATATAAAATAAATAATAACAATATTTTTACAAGATCTATCATTATATTAAAAATGATAAAATCTAAAGGGACAAGACCTAGCCTTTGTGTCATTGTAAGACAGGGCCAAGATGGTGGATCCCCAATTAGATTCAGATCCTTATTAACATCTCAATTTAGGATTGTTCTGCGTTAAATGTTAAATAAGAATCTTAAAAGGTAAAACCTAGCTTGTATGTCATTATAAGACCTGGCCAATATGGTAAAACCTGTTTAAAAGATTCAAATCTCTATTAACATCTGCAAACATGCTAACATTCTTGGCTAATGTGATCCGCAAAATCACACAGGTCACCCTTATGTTGAATTATTTCAATTCCTTAATATTATTTAAACATCCAATTGTGATGAAATGCCTAAGGGCTATAATTATTGTCATATAAGACAAAAGACATTCGTAGTCTATAAACTCCCTGTCAAGAAAGGTAATGAACTTTGATTCGAACCTTAATAACTAGATCCTATAAGATCTTGACCTAAAATTTAGAAATGTCCATATGACTAGGCCTATTGTGCCATTATTATAATTTATTCTAGAACTAAGGGTTACTAATGAAAAGTCCCAAATGAAATTTCTTAACAAAGTAACCAATATGGTTCTTTAATTACCATGGTTAATAAATTATCAAGATGACAAACCTATTATAATTCCCTAAATGAATCATTGTCATCATTTTATGTAGCAATCCAACTACATGGCCGAGTTTGAAGAGGTCAACAGTCGGCCAAAGGAGAATCATGACGCCACCAGAATCAATATAACTGGTGCAGAACTCCAAGCACTAATTGACAATGCTGTCACTAAAGCCATAGATAGACAGTATAGTGAATCGAGTAGTACTCGAAGCAGGACCCAATCAGCACCCCATTCTAAGCCAAAAACACATTCTGAGGCTCATAGTAAGCCACCCTCTAAGCTAGATAAGCCAAAGAAGGATGATGACGATCACCACTCCTCGAACCAGCAAAGTGTCCCGTCAAAGAAGATCGAGCTTAAACAGGAACCGCGTGGAAAGTCCTGTACATATAAATACTTCATCTCATGTAAACCCAGAGACTTTACTGGGGAGAAAGGAGCGGTTGACTGCCTGACATGGTTGGATGAAATGGATACCGTGGTTATCATCAGCGGGTGCGCTGATAAGGATGTAGTAAAATTTGTATCTCAATCGTTCAAAGGTGAGGCCTTAGCCTGGTGGAGGTCGTTGATTCAAGCTACTGGGAAGATTCCACTGTATAATATGACATGGGAACAATTTGTTACCCTCATCAAGGAGAACTACTGTCCTCAGCATGAGGTTGAAAAGATTGAGTCGGATTTTCTGTCATTGGTAATGAAAAATCTGGATTGCCAAGCTTACCTTACGAGTTTTAATACAATGTCAAGGTTGGTTCCTTATCTTGTGACCCCGGAACCCAAAAGAATAGCTCGTTTCATTGGGGGTTTAGCCCCAGAGACTAAGGCAAGTGTAAAGCCTCTCGGCCAGCTACCTTCAGGTCTGCAGCTGATATATCCTTGTCCCTCACACTGGACGCGATCAGGCAGAGAGCGCTGAGGAACACGGATGCCGAGAAAAGGAAGCGTGAAGATGACAATTCACGACGGTTATACAAGAAGCACAGGGGAAACAATGACCACAAGAAGGGGTCTGGATCTAAGAAGGATGGGCATCAATCTGGAGATAAGCCCAAGTGTAAGGTTTGTAAGAAGCACCATTTTGGGCGATGCAGACTCGAGTCGAAAACCCAGTCACAGCCAAGAGTTTGTGGAATTTGCAAGTCTTCTGAGCATAAGACCTTAGACTGTAAGAAGATCAAGGATGCTACGCGCTACAATTGCAGTGAAAAAGGACACATCAAGTCCAATTGCCCAAAGATCACCAAGAAAACTGAGGATGGGAAAAAGACCAATGCTAGGGTCTTCAGGATGGATGCAAAGGAAGCTGTTCAGGACGACAATGTAATCACAGGTACCTTCCTCATAATTGATGTCTATGCGAGAGTGCTATTTGATTCAGGAGCTGATAAATCATTTGTAGATAATAAGTTTTGTAAGTTACTGAATTCACCTGTTAAAGCCTTAAGTGTGAAGTATGAGGTGGAATTAGCTGATGGAACCCTAGAAACCGCCTCAACTGTGTTAGATGGATGTGTTATATCCATTAGGAACCACTCTTTTCCTTTGTCCTTACTTCCCTTTAAGCTAGCCGGTTTTGATATAGTGATAGGTATGGATTGGTTATCGCATAACCAAGCCCAGATTATGTGCAACAAGAAGCAAGTTGTAGTCAAGACCCCGTCTTGTGAGCCACTTACCATTCAGGGGGATACCCAGTATGGACTGCCTGAGCAAGTGTCTATGCTCAAGGCCTTTAGGTGTTTGAAGAAGGGTTGTGTCATCTACATGGCACAAGTGAATATGAATGAGCCGAAGCCTAAGATTGAGGATATCCCCGTCATTTCTGAATACCCTGAAGTTTTCCCTGAAGAACTACCTGGTTTACCACCAGATAGACAAGTAGAATTCAGAATCGACATCATCCCGGGAGCAGCGCCTGTCGCAAGAGCGCCTTATAGGTTGGCACCAACAGAGATGAAGGAATTGAGAACACAACTAGATGAATTTCTAGCCAAAGGTTTCATTAGACCTAGTTCATCTCCATGGGGAGCGCCTATCCTGTTTGTCAAGAAGAAGGATGGATCGATGCGTCTATGCATCGATTACCGTGAGCTTAATAAGGTCACTATCAAGAATAGGTATCCTTTACCCAGGATCGACGATCTGTTCGATCAATTACAAGGGGAAAGCTACTTCTCTAAGATCGATTTGAGGTCCGGCTATCATCAATTGAGGGTGGTTAAAGATGAAGATGTACACAAGACTGCATTTAGGTCTCGTTATGGTCATTACGAGTTCCTAGTGATGCCTTTTGGGGTTACTAATGCACCTGCTGCATTCATGGATCTCATGAATCGCGTCTGCAAGCCCTACTTGGATAAATTTGTTATCGTTTTCATCGACGAAATTCTCATCTACTCGAAGAACCAAGCTGACCATGAGAAACATCTTCGCTGTATTCTTAAACTTTTACATCATGAGAAACTCTACGCCAAATTTTCGAAGTGTGAATTTTGGCTTCGAGAAGTCCAATTCCTTGGACATGTGGTTAGTGAACGTGGTATCCAAGTAGATCCCGCTAAGGTGGAAGCAGTTATGAACTGGCAAGAGCCGAAGACGCCCACTGAGATTCGCAGCTTTCTAGGGCTAGCAGGATACTACAGGCGATTTATTGAAAACTTCTCAAGAATTGCAGCACCCCTGACTTTGCTCACCCACAAGAATAGCAAATTTGATTGGGGGCCTAAGCAGCAAGAATCTTTCGACATTATGAAGCAGAAGTTGAGCAACGCACCTGTATTGACGTTGCCTGATGGAATTGATGAGTTTGTAGTATATTGTGATGCATCACACACCGGTATGGGATGTGTGCTTATGCAGAAAGGCAAAGTTATTGCCTATGCTTCACATCAGTTAAAGGTGCACGAGAAGAACTACACCACCCATGACTTGGAACTGGGTGCCGTTGTATTTTCACTAAAGCTGTGGAGACATTACTTGTATGGAACCAAGTGTGTGATCTATTCCGATCACAAGAGCCTTCAACATCTGTTCAATCAGAAGGACTTGAGCAGCGACGTTGGATGGAAACTTTGAATGATTATGATTGTGAGATAAGATACCATCCTGGCAAGGCGAATGTAGTTGCTGATGCCTTAAGCAGGAAGGAAAGAGTGAAACCTATAAGAATCAATGCCAAGAGCATTGAGATAAAGAATAGTTTGAACAAAAGTTTGTTAGCTACACAGAAGGAAGCTGTGTTGGAAGCTAACTATCCTAATGAAAAGCTAGGAGTAACTGAAGAGCAGTTATCCTATGACAAGGATGGAATCCTAAGGTTAAATGGACGAATATGGGTTCCAGTTTATGGAGGACTTCGGGATGTTATCCTCCAGGAATCCCACAGTTCCAAGTATTCCGTTCATCCTGGAGCTGATAAGATGTACCAGGATCTAAAGGAAACTATTGGTGGATAGGCTTGAAAAAGTCTGTAGCTGCCTATGTAGCTAAATGTTTGACATGCGCGCAAGTCAAATCTGAGCATCAGAAGCCGTCAGGTTTGCTGCAACAGCCTGAACTTCCCACATGGAAGTGGGAGATGGTGACAATGGATTTCATCACTAAGTTGCCAAAGACAAGGAAAGGAAATGATACTATATGGGTAATAGTAGATAGACTGACTAAGTCAGCACATTTCCTACCCATTAAGGAGACTTATAGCTCCGACATGTTAGCCCAATTGTACGTAGATAAGATTGTATCTCTGGATGGCATTCCAGTGTCAATTATCTCTGACAGAGATACGAGATACACATCACATTTTTGGAAAAGTTTCCAACAGTCCTTGGGCACGCGCTTGAATTTTAGTACGGCTTACCACCCCAGACAGATGGGCAGAGTGAGCGTACCATCCAAACTTTGGAAGACATGCTTCGTGCATGTGTGATCGATTTAGGTGGTAGTTGGGATAACCACCTGCCATTGATTGAGTTCTCCTATAACAATAGCTATCATACGAGCATTAAGGCTGCGCCTTTTGAGGCGTTATATGGTAGGAAATGCAGAACGCCTATTTGTTGGGCGGAAGTAGGAGAAGTTCAATTATCTGGACCTGACTTAGTCTTTGAAACGACGGATAAGATTGTTCAGATTCGTGACCGCCTGAAAGCTGCCAGGGATAGGCAGAAAAGTTATGCTAATAAAAGGCGAAAACCTCTAAAGTTTGAGGTTGGTGATAAAGTTTTGCTTAAAGTATCACCCTGGAAGGGGGTGATGCGATTTGGTAAGAAAGGTAAGTTAAGCCCAAGGTATATAGGACCATTCGAGATTATCGAATGTGTTGGGTCAGTGGCTTACAAGTTGAACTTGCCTGAAGAGCTCAGTGGTATTCACAATGTATTCCACATTTGCAATCTAAAGAAATGTCTAGCTGATGAATCGCTAGTCATACCACATACAGATGTACACATAGATGAGAGCTTGAAATTTGTGGAAAAACCTTTGTCGATCGGAGATCGATGGGTTAAAAAGCTTCGGAGGAAGCATGTACCTATTGTAAAGGTCAAATGGGATGCCCGAAGAGGTCCCGAGTACACGTGGGAGGTGGAGTCCACCATGATAGAAAAGTACCCTCAATTGTTTCTGTAAATATCGAGGTCGAGATTTCTTTTAAGGGGGTGAGGATGTAACACCTCGTAAAAATCATACCCAATAAAATAAAGACACGTGTCATGTGATGCAAACGTGTTATGAAAACGGATCCAGACAAAAATGTACGGTAGGATTTAAAAGCGTCGACATGTTAATTTATACCTCTGAGCAACCTATTAATAAATCCCTAACCATGATATATTTAATCAACATCTCAAATTGTGAAAATAAACCTGGTTATCCTAAATGGCAAATTGATTATAACATAAGTCATGAATTCAATATGAATTCTTGGTATTTCCGACATTTAAAAACCTCCCATAAAGATCCAAAATTTGTGTAAGTACATGCAAGGCATGCAAGAGCTGAAAACTTGGTCCCCTCTTCTGAAAAGAAACACAAGATTCGGACTTGTAAGAAATGTTTGAGCAAGGCCTAGAAGTTGCAAATATTTTTGTCTCTGGGCATCGATTACGGACCGTAAGAGCTAAGGCTTACGGTCCATAAAGGGTTGCTTACGGAGTGCAAGCTTGGACCCTTACGGCCCGTAAGGCTGTCGCTGGCAGCAGAAGTGGACAGCTGCCTGTTCAGCCTATTCCACCGCTTTAGATAAGTGGTTTTCGAAATCAGGGGCCCTAAAACTGGTTTTTAGCATCATAGGAACACCTGGGATGATCTTGCAACACATGTAGACTACTTTGGCATGATCTAATACATTTGGGTTTACTATATAAGAAGAACAAGTTGCAACATTCTCACTTCCTCACTTGGAAAATTTTTTCAAGACTTCTCTGGAGCTCCTCTGATCAGCAACAAGTTTCCTTAGGCTACCTAATCATACTTAGGACCTTTGTAAGTGTCCTTAATCCTTTTTAATTCAGTTTAGCTTAGTTATTTAGCTAAAAGTCAAACCGTCGTAATTAAGGTTTGACTTCGAGATTAATTAAGATTTGTTTAGTCAAATCTCGAATTAAAAGTACCTATAAGTAGGTATTTATGTGGGTAATAAACCCTTAAAAGGGTACCCTCTGATTCCTACTCTAACTAGATCAATTGTCGGGTCAAAGCTAACTTTAAAAAGTCAACATAATACTTAATTTCAAATTAATACATAATTAGCAATGTAGGATCCATGTAACCTGTTTTATCATTAATATAACTTGGTAATTAATGTAAGAACATGTCTAAACATGTTCACACTGACAATTTTCAGTTTAGGCTCGGTTCGGGACCGAAAGTCGCATAGTTTGACTTCTGCTTTGACTTTCAGTTCTGACCCGTTTATGCATGGTTTAGAAATTCCTTAGAGCTTTATTTGAACCGGGATATATGTTAGTATAACCCTCTGTGTTTATACACCTTGGTTCAATAGTTATCCGATTCGTATGCATGTTCCCGTTAATTACTTATATGTTGACTATTATGCCCATATAACCTTAAAACTTGATTTTTGAAAATGTAAAAGAGTAGAAACCTTAGTTACTGATTTATAAACTTGCACCCAAAATTTGACATCAGTTTGAGGTCTAGATTAGAAGTTATGCTCAATAGCGTAATTTGAAAGCTTGTTGTTAATTAAACGGCATAATTAGCATATAGCCTAGTTTAAACCACTTTTTGATATCAAACTTTTACCCACTGATGTAATATAATATTTTGGGATTTTTGAAGATTTTTAACTAAATTTAGGCTGAGCATAACATAGGGTTGTAGCTTTAATTCGGTTAAAGCCGGTTTTGCCCTTTTGGGCTATAAAATGAGTTTTACAAATCTTTTTGTCCCCAAACCTTTTGCTACTGATTTTACATGATAAATAAAATATTTTGAGCCTTCTGGAATAATAAAAATATCAGCTTTCCTTTGAAAACCCGGAAATGGCTCCAAATCGCCTTTTTAAGCGTTTTTAATGCATAGTATGTACTAAAACTATTTTAAACATATAAGGTTTGATACCTACTGATATTTTAAGTATATTTTTTTTACTTTGACAGTAAGCTAAAGTTTTAAACTCAGAATTTCACTTTTGACCTTTTTAGCCTATGTGAAATTACCAAAATACCCCTAAGGTGCATAGTTTGGTGTTAAATGATAAATTTCACATATATCTAGAACCCTACTGTTATAACTTATTAAATTAAGTATATTTACTAAATAATTCAGACCTGTAACTCAGATTACTAATTAAACTCTTTTATAACCTTTTAAATGACCAAAATGCCCTTACGGGGCATAATTCGAGTTTAAATCCGTTTTGGGCATAATGGAAGACATCTTACTGGTGTCACAACATATTAAAGGCATATTAACTTAGGAAACTTGCATATGACTCTTTTGGTTACTCGTTACGCACTTTTCGCGTTCGGATCGACTTATATAGCTAGTTTGCATATATTAGCCGAAACGGGTCAAACCTTATCATTGTTGTCTCAAAATCTGGAATGTGTTTAGTTTACCCATATTATACAAGTTTCAAACTTTTCGGGTCTAAATCACATTCTATTCCGGTCTTCGCTTATTCATGCGTTTGAACCGTATCTTCCTTTAAAACTAACCGGTATAAGCTTAAGCTAAATTAAAGACCCGTTTGAAATCTAATAGGTTATTAAAAACCTTTGTTCCAGAATAGCAGACCCAGTAAAAGCTACACGCACTTGCCATTTGTGATTGATACTTGCAAAGGTAAATACTTTTAACTTATTTTCACTATATGGGCTTGGGTTAAGGTATATAAAATACCGCTTGGTCGGGCATTGAATCTTTAATCGAATAGAGGTTAAATCATTGAAATGCACCGTTTGGAAATGTTTTGTTTGCTTAAAGCCTTTGGGGGGTTAATGACAATGTCCCGGATATCCTTGGCATCATTTTACGAAATGGCCACGACCTGAGCACGGGGTGTAGGCGTACACCCGTCAGTGCCTAAACCAATAATGTGGTGTGTCTATTGATCTTTAACCCGACACAAACCGGGCTACTGAACGCATAAGAAACATGTAATTCTTTTACAAGATTATATTCAAATAATTATCCCAAGTTATAAAAAGTTTTGTGCCACGTGCATTCAAATCAATTTTATTAAACTTTTCAAAACGAGTCAGTTAAATTGTATTTACCAGTGTAAACTGACGTATTTTCCCAAAAAGGTTAAGTGCAGGTACTACTCGAACTAGGCTGGCTTTCTCCTAGCGTTCACAATAACTCTCGCAAGCTTGGAGGTCATAAAACTGTTGAACAATGTCTCCTTTTTATTTTGATCCGCCTGTGGATCTGTTTCAACTATTTCGTGATACTTAATATTACAATTCATTAAGGTTGAAATGAATCTATCTTTGCTTCCGCTGTGCATTCATATATTGTGTTGTTTGACTATGATGATATCAACTACGTCATGATACTCCCCACCGGGCCCACTGGTAATACGTGGAAATATCGGGGTGTGACAGCCAGCCTAGTTCGAGTAGTACCTGCACTTAACCTTTTTGGGAAAATACGTCAGTTTACACTGGTAAATACAATTAACTGACTCATTTTGAAAAGTTTAATAAAATTGATTTGAATGCACGTGGCACAAAACTTTTTATAACTTGGGATAATTATTTGAATATAATACTTGAAAAAGAATTACATGTTTCTTATGCGTTCAGTAGCCCGGTTCGTGCCGGGTTAAAGATCAATAGACACACCACATTATTTGTTTAGGCACTGACGAGTGTACGCCTATACCCCGTGCTTAGGTCGTGGCCATTTCGTAAAATGATGCCAAGGATATCCGGGACATGGTCATTAACCCCCCAAAGGCTTTAAGCAAATAAAACATTTTCAAACAGGACATTTCAATGATTTAACCTTCATACAATTAAAGATGCAATGTCCGACCAAGCGGTATTTTATATACCGTACCCCAAGCCCGTATAGGGAAAATAAGTTAAAAGTATTTACCTTTGCAAGTATAAATCACAATTGGCAAGCACGTGTAGCTTTTACCGGGTCTCCTATTCTGGAACAAAGGTTTTAATAACCTATTAGATTTTTAACGGGTCTTTAATTAAGCTTAAACTTAGACCGGTTAGTTTTAAGGGAGATTCGGTTCAAACGCATAAGTAAGCGAAGACTGGAATAGGATGTGATTTAGACCCGACAAGTTTGAATACTTGTACAATATGGGTAAATTAAACACATTCTGGATTTTGAGATTAAAATGATAAGGTTTGACCCGTTTCGGTCAATTTATGCAAATTAGTTACATAAATAGAACCGAACGCGAAGGATGCGTAACGGGTAACCATAAGAGCCATATACAGGTTTCCTAAGTTAACATGCCTTAAATATGTTGTGACATCAGTAAGGTATCTTCTATTATGCCCGAAACGAATTTAGACTCAAGCTATGCCCCGTAAGGGCATTTTGGTCATTTAAAAGGTTATAAAAGAGTTTAAATAATAATCTGAGTTACAGGTCTGATATAATTAGTAAAAATACTCATTTTTATGAATCATAACAGTAGGGTATTAAATATATATGAAATTTATCCATTATAACCAAACTATGCACCGTAGGGGCATTTTGGTAATTTCACATAGCCTTTAAAGGTCAAATCTGGAAATCTGAGTTTAGAACTTTAGCTTACTGTTAATGTATAAAAATATACTTAAAATATCAGTAGGTTTCAACCATATATGTGTAAAATGGTTTTGATGCATACTATGCGTTAAAAATGCTTAAAAGGCGATTTGGAGCCATTTCCGGGTTTTTAAAGAAAAGCTGATATTTTTATTATTCCAGAAGTCTCAAAATATTTTATTTATCATATAAAATCAGTAGCAAAAGGTTTGGGGTCAAAAGGATTTGTAAAACTCATTTTATAGCCCAAAAGGGCAAAACCGGCAATAACCGAATTAAAGCTACAACCCTATGTTATGCCGTTTATTTGATAAAAGATTTCTAATTACGCTAATGAGCATAACTCCTAATCTAGACCTCAAACTGATGTCAAATTTTAGGGACAACTTTATAAATCAGAAACTAAGGTCTCCATTCTTTTATATTTTCAAAAAATCACATTTTAAGGTTAAAAGGGCATAATAGTCAACATATAAGCAATTAACGGGAATATGCATATGAACCGAATAACTATTGAACCAAGGTGTACAAACACAGAGGGTTATACCAACATATATCCTGGTCCAAATAAAGCTCTAAGGCATTTCTAAACTATGCTTAAACGAGTCAGAACTGAAAGTCAAAGCAAAAGTCAAATTATGCGACTTTCGGTTCCGAACCGGGTCTCTATTGAAAATTGTCGGGTTGAACATGTTTAGACATGTTATTACATTTATTACCAAGTTATATTAATGATAAAACAGGTTGCATGTCTTCTACATTGCTAATTATGCATTAATTTGATTTTTAACTTTCTGTTGACTTTTTAATATCAAGTTTGACCTGACAATTGACCTAGTTAGAGTGAGAATCTGAGAGTACCCTTTTAAGGGTCTATTACCCACATAATTACCTACTTATAGGTACTTTTAATTCGAGATTTGACTGAACAAATTTTAATTAATCTCGAAGTCAAACCTTAATTACGACGGTTTAACTTTTAGCTAATTAACTAAGCTAAACTGAATTAAAAAGGATTAAGGACGCTTACAAGAGTCCTAAGTATGCTTATGGATTCTAAGAGAAGTTGGTTGCTGTCCAGAGAGCTCCAGAGATCAGTTGAAGTGAGTTTGAATGTAGTGAACAAAATGGTTGCAACTTCATTCTCTTATATATTGAACCCAAATGCATAAGATCATGCCAAACTAGTCTACATATGTTGCAAGATCATCCCAGGTGTCCCTATGATGCCAAAACCAGTTGCAAGACCCTTGGTTTTTGAAAACCACTTATCTAAGGCGGTGAAACAGGCTGAACAGGCAGCTGTCCACTTCTGCTGCCAGCGACAACCTTTCGGATCGTAAGGGATTCCTTTGCGGTCCGTAAGCATCTCCTTACGGACCGTAAGCCTTAGCTCTTACGGTCCGTAACCGATGACCAGAGACAAAAATTTTTGCAACTTTTAGGCTTAGCTCATGCATTTCTTACAAGTCCGAATCTTGTGCTTCTTTTCAGTAAAGGGACCAAGTTTTCAGCTCTTGCATGCCTTGCATGTACTTACACAATTTTGGATCCTTGTGGGAGGTTTTTAAATGTCGGAAATACCAAGAATTCATATTGGATCCATGACTTAGGTTATAATCAACTTGTTATTTAGGATAACCAGATTTATTTGCATAATTTGAGATGTTGATTAAATATATCATGGTTAGGGATTTATTAATAGGTCGCTCAGAGGTATAAATTAACATGTCGACGTTTTTAAATCCTACCGTACATCTTTATCTGGATCCGTTTCCATAACACGTTTGCATTACATGACACGTGTCTTTATTTTATTGGGTATGATTTTACGAGGTGTTACAAAAATCGTCGAAACCACTAGGGTGTTGCATAGAACGGGCTACCTCGAATGTTACCTTTTCCTCACCAACTTGAAGAGTGATTTTACCGTCGAAAACATCAACGATGGCTTTTTGGGTACGCAAGAATGGACGTCCTAAAATGATAGGAACTCTTTCATCAGCTTCCATATCAAGGATGACAAAGTCTACAGGAAAGACGAATTTATCAACCTTAACTAAGAGATTTTCAACTATGCCACGTGGATATTTGACTGATCGATCGGCTAAAGATAAGGACATGCGGGTAGGTGATAACTCTCCTAGGCCTAATCTAGGGTACATTGAATAGGGCATAAGGTTTATACTCGCACCTAGATCGGCTAAGGCTCTACACTCGGTGTCACTCCCGAAAAGGCATGGAATGGTGTAAAGGCCCGGGTCCGTCAATTTTTCCGGTACCTTATTCAAGACTATAGCTGAACACCCCCCATTCAAAGGGATGTCAGAAAGCTCTCCAAGCCTATATTTGTGTTTCAAAAGATCTTTTAAGAATTTTGCGTATTTGGGCATGGATTGAAGAGCTTCAATGAAAGGAAGATTGATTGATTTTTAACTGCTTGAACATGTCGAGAAATTGCTCGTATTCTTTGGTATACTTCTGACTCTTAAGACGAGCGGGATATGGGATACGTGAAAGATCTACGACGGGTGGTTGCTTAACCTCCATGGGTTGCTTTTCCTTGCTCCTTTCGACTTGAGGTTCCTCGGTGTTGCGGTACTTGCTGGGTTTAACCTGTTTTGCACCTTACCGGGGGCTTCCATCTCGATTTCTTCATCTACAGGCTCCTCCTCTTCCTCAACTCTCTTGTTCCTGATTACCTCTCCTAAGGTTCTGCCACTTCGAGTGGAAATAGCTTTCAATTGGCCAGATGGGTTTTGTTGGGTATTGCCTGAGAATTGACCGGGAGGTCTTTCTTGCAATTGATGAGAAATATCTCCGATTTGCCTATGAAGATCTAAGAAGTTTGAATGATTATTCTTGAGGAGAGCAACATGGTCTTCTAAGATTCTTTGTGTGGATTGGTCTTTAACAAGTAACTGGGACAACATGGATTTAATCTCGTCTAGACCACTACCCAAGTCTTGGTTGTTTGAACCTTGACTGTTTGAACCCCCACTTTGATATTTCCTATTTGATCATCCTGATCCAAACTGAACCTGTGAACCCCCAGCAGAGAACTGAACCTGAATGTTTAAACCCCCACTATAGAATTGACCCTGCCCCCTGTTTTGATTTGAATTTGCTTGGAAACCAGGGGGTTACCAGAAGAACGGAACGTATTATTGTTGTTACGCCAATTTGAACTAAAGTTGGAGTTATTATTGAAAAGATTTGTTGGACCTCGGGTTTGACCTGTTATGAATTCAACTTGCTCAACAGTGAGCGTGGGACATTCAATTGTATCATGACCTCCTCTGCAAACCTCACACCTATCTACCCTTGCTTCCAAATCTTGGATCTTCTTGCTCATCTCTTTCTTAAAACTCTCAAAAAGAGCGGCTACCGTTGTTTCTATGCTAACTTGGTGTACTCCTCGAGTGGTCGTGGGGGTACTCGTCACAGGAACGGAAGTCCTGGCGGTAGATCGATGATCGATATCCGAGTGTGCAAAACTTTCGAAAAGGTCGTTATAGTCGGCCACTGTCTTTTTTTCCATGAGATGGCCTCCTGCAGAAGTGTCAAATCGTGCGTGGGTTTCTGGAGCGAGACCGTTGTAGAATTTCTCTACGAGTGCCCAGTCGGATAAACCATGTTGAGAACATCGGGAAAGCAAATTTTGGAATCTCTCCCAAGCAAGATGGTATGGCTCGTCAGGCTCCATTCTGAACGAGTGGATTTGATCGCGAAGGCGAGATGCTTTTGCGGGTGGAAAATATTTTGCAAGGAAAGTGTTTTGGTCAAAAATTACCGAAGCAATTTAGTGATCAAATTAGTTAAGTGAGGTAGTGTGCTAGAAATATGTATGAAAAATATGTATTAACCAAGTTGATTATAAAAATAGTTTCAGGATACGGCTCAGGATATAGAGCTGTATCTGTGATCAAACAATGAGCAAAAAGGTAAAAGTTGACACGTGATGTACGAGGAAAGCCCTTGATCAATCTAGATCGCCGGCACAAAACCTCGGGAGCTGACAATCGCAGCTGCCTTGTTCTTCTATTGCTTTAAATATCAGGATACAGTGCAGGATGTGGTGCGGATCAACTATGTGTTACAATGTAATTCGAATAAAAGTGTTCGAGAATGTGTAAGTTTCGTGCCTTAATCTGATCCGCCCTCATCTATTTATAGTAAAAGAAGTGTAACAAACTATCCTAATAAACTGGGATCCGGCGAATATTCCTCACTCGAACGTTGTAGACCTGGTCTTTCGGGTTCAACGTCTCTCCCATAACAAATACGCCCGAGTCTTAAGGAGAAGAAGTCCATCTGACCGTTAGTAACCCCCAACCTTTAACCTGCACGTGGTTAATTCAATCAACCTCAGGATATCGCTCAGGATGTTAGCAATATCCCAGTCCAGTATCCTGGTCACAAATAAAAAATTAAAAGCAGGATATTAGTCAAGATATATACGCTCAGAAAATGACCCATAACAATTGTCCCCAAATATATCTGTTGGTATACCAATCCAACGGATATATTTTAAAAGTTTTATCTCGTAAATTAAGGCAATTAAGATGAAACGACGGCTGAGGTGACCTTGTGCTATTTTCAATGCAATATTTACTCTTTACCCCCTATATTCAGCCTATAATTAGCTGAGATATTTTTCCTTGTTATCATTACTCTCCAAGCGATTCTCAGGTAACCATCCTTCTCTTCATTCTCTGTTCTTTTTCCAAAGTTTCTTTTAGTTTGCTCAATACACTTCATGGCATCTCGGACAAGATCTCGCTCGGACGAACCAGTCCTAACCCTCGTGAGTCAAAATCTTATACGAGAACCGGAAAAAGAAATTTGCTGCTTCAACAATGCCGATATTGCTGCCCTTAAGAATTCCGGCTCCTTTCCTGCCGGAACAGTCATTCGTCCTTTTGATCGGGAGATCCGATCAGACGTGTCATCAGACGAGTGGGTCTGCTTTTTCACCTATCCCTTTTCTTTGGGACTCTGGTACCCATTTCCACCTTTTATCTCTCATTTCTTCGAGCTCACCGGCCTTAGTTATGCTCAAACTATGCCAATGGTCTGGCGAGTTGTGATGGTGCTAGATCAAATCAGATCTCGCCATTGCCCTGACCTGTGTATTGAAGACCTCCCTATAGCATATCGGCTGAGGTCCCATGGCGACAGCCGTTTTCTTTTGTTTTCCACCTCCAAAAGCCCTTTAGTCCTTAAGGCCACCAAGAACAAAGACCAATGGCGGCGAAAGTTCTTTTTTGTGAAGAGAGACTCTATCGACAAGGGTTTCGATCTACCGGTTAAATGGTTAACCAAGGGTAGGATCTAGGGTTTTAGGAATATCCCCAAGTGTATCCTTAAACTATATCCTAAACTTATATCCTGATGTTTTATGCAGCAAACTTCAGAGATTTAGCACCCCCAAGTGCGGAATCCAAGTCCAGGATCAAAGGAATCTACCAACTTCCTGCCAGTGAAAGAACTTTCTCTCTGTCCCTCACAGATTCAAGCCAAAAATCAAGTTCAGAGATGTCTAGTAAGCATATTCTCAGTAATTATCTTTATTTATCAAACCAATTATTTTTCAAAGGTATTATGAGTTTTAAGAATATCTTCCCTTGTGTAGTACCAATTGTCAACCTTGAAGGCTTCCAACTTGACGAGTTGGATAGTTACTCCAGCCTTGTACCTGTCAAACAAGAATCTAAGCCGAAGTCATCTGCCACACCAAAGCCTACCTCTTCAAAGACTACTACCGCTCCTAAAGCTCCTCCGGCATCCAGGACCCGGGCCTCTAGCTCCCGGAAGAGGAAAGAAACGGATTCTCCAGCCGCCTCTGAGACATTTTCTCTTGAGAATCATGGATTTAATGAAGCTACTTCATTCCTCAAGCAGGTAAAAATTCCCTTTCAATATCCTGAACATGCATGTTAGTCATTATTCTGCTCATTTTACACTAATACATGTATCTTCAACTGCAGGGCTTGGAACGTCTCATGCACTTGTATGAAGACGCCTGTGGGCTTAACAAGATGCTGGAGATTAAGCTTGAAAAAGCGGAAGCCACCATAACCGATCAAGGAACAATCGCAGCTGCCAAGTCCCAGCACTATGAAGACAAATACAAGGCAATGACCCAGGAACACCAAGCTGCCCTCCACAAAGCCAATGAGGATGCTCAGGCCAAACTAGACGCCGCTCTTCTTCAATACCAGCAGGATATGAGTTCATATCGGGACAGCCTCAAAGCATCCGTCGTTATCTCGCTCCTCCAAGCCAGGCTAAGGATGGCTTATGAGGCCAAAAGCTTGGGCTTCGAATGCCCCTCCTGGAATGTAAAGGCTTGGGAAGCGAAACTACAGGATCTTGGAGGTCATCCCGTCGCTAATCCTGCAAAGCATGCCGGTGAAGAGCCTTCTAAGGTGGCAGAGGAAGTGGTCAATGCAGGTAATGATGATGCCGAGAAGAGTCCTGAGGCCGATGCTGGTGCGGATGCTGGGAAAGAGGCTGCTGATCAAGATGGTGCTGCTCCTTAGGCGGCGAAGTGGGCGATGATGGATATACGTGCCAAGGTCGGAGCCCACCCTTTTAAATTTCATGGTTGTCGTTTGCACAAACAATTTACTTTTCCCGTCGTTGAACAATTTATATTTCCTGCACTAGAACAATACGATGACCAAAGGTGGATGGGTCCTGGGTTTCAGGATGAAGCCCTTGGTCATCGGTTAGTATAACCTGTTTTGATCGTCGTAACGGTTGAAGGTGGACAGGTCCCGTTTTGAGATAGAACCTTCAACCGTTACACAAGTATGGTAAAGACTAATTGTGCTTTTGGTGGATGGGCCTCGGTTTAAGGTGAATCCAAAAGCACAACTTTTGACATGTTAATAATATAACTTCTTTTAACTTATTTGTTGTTGCCATTTAATTTCTGTCATACATTCCTTAATGTAGATTTTAGCTTTGCAAAATTTTGTACAACTATCTTTTAAGAATATCCTGATCAATATACTCAGTGATATACTAAAAATTTTTGTTAAATATAACTCCCAAAAATTCAATCATCTTTAGAGAACACTTTTAAAGAATAAAAGATAGTCCACTTTCTCAAACTCATTTTGACAATACTTGTTTGATCAAGGTTTCAATTTCAAAATAGTATTACTTCCAAATACTTTTAATCAAATATCCTGAAACGCATCCCAAAAACACATTTTACAGATATATCCTGAAGATATATCCTTTTCAGGATACTTGAATAGTAACCTGGGTTATAGAATTTATGTAAAGTTTATAAAGGAAAGATCATACCAGGAACTGAGTCTAACCCTAGTATCAATCTCCAATCCTTTTTGCGACTTCTCCTACTAAGATGTCCCCAGTTCGAGACTCTTAGCTTAACTTTGATCCTTTATGTATCATACAATTGCTTTTAGATGGAATGTCCCCTGTGCATAATGTCCTCAAATACTTAGAAATTTCCTGGAAATCAGTTCCAATTGTATAGACAATTTTTCATGTTACAGGGGTAAAACCCAAGAGTGTACTGGAGATAAATCCCTCGTATTCTGGGGGAAATCCCAAATTTTCGTGCGCTACAGGCGGGAGTGTATAAACTCCAAGACTTAGAAAGGTGAAAACCTTTAAACCTTAGAGAGTATGAAAATACCCTTTCGTGAGAGAGGGTGATCAATCCTCATATACCTTTAGGATTCAGGATATAGCCAACAGTAACGAAATTGTCAGCCACTTTTACATGGACTGGTCCCGCCACCTTGAACTATTCCCGAATAACTTGCGCTCCAGGCGGGGTGTTTAAACCCAATTCGGAAGAAAGGTGAATACCTTTAAACCTGTGAAGGGATCAGGATCCCTCATACGTGAGAGAGGGGGCCAATCTTCTAATCTTCCGAAGTATCCTGAGTGTGTATCCCGGAGCTATATCCCGAAGCATATACTGCAAAACATCTTCAAACTAAGGTGGGTGTTAGCTTGGCTAACACCCCTCCGATGCTTAAGTCAGTATTGGGTTTCAAAGAGTAAATTAAACCAAACATATTTAAAAGAGATAGAATTCATACCATCCTGAGTTAGAAATTAATATTCTAAACTCACTTGAAATAAAGCTTAAGGTGTATAGCATTCGAAGATCTCGGCAGCATATCCCCCTCCATATTCTTGAGTTGGTATGCACCTTTTCCTGATTCTGATTCAACCTCATATGGTCCTTCCCATTTTGGAGCCAACTTTCCATCAGCAGGATTAGTAGTATTTTGAAAAGCCTTTCTTAACACCCAGTCACCAACTTTGAACCTTCTGGTCCTTATAATCTTGTTATATGCTTTGGATATCCTTTGTTGATACGCTGCCATCCTTAACTTTGCTGCATCTCTTGTCTCATCGATAGTATCCAACTCCTGGCATAGGACTTCAGGATTCTGTTCAGGATTCCTGAGGCTGGATCTTGCTGTAGGTATCACCATTTCTGTCGGGATTACTGCTTCTGCTCCAAATACTAAGGAAAATGGGGTTTGACCAGTTGCATTTTTTACCGTCGTTCTGTCAGCCCACAAAACAAAGGGTAGTTCTTCTGCCCATCTTCCTTTCTTGGCCCTTAACCTTTTCTTCAAGTTGTTGACAATTATCTTGTTTGAGGATTCAGCTTGTCCGTTTGCTTGAGGATGTACAGGGGTGGATGTAATCATTTTGATTCCCCAACTCTTGCAGAAGTCAGTAGTCCTTTTACTTATAAATTGAGATCCGTTGTCACAAATTATCTCAGCTGGTATTCCAAATCTAGTCAGGATATTCCTTTTTATGAAGGATACCACTTCCTGATCTCTAACTTGAACAAATGCTTCTGCTTCAACCCACTTGGAGAAATAATCCGTCATTGCCAACATAAAAACCTTTCCTCCTGGAGCCTTTGGAAGCTTTCCCACTATATCCATACCCCACTTCATAAATGGCCAAGGGGAAACAATAGGATACAATGGTTCAGCAGGCTGATGTAGTATGTTACTATGTCTTTGACAGGCGTCACATCTTCGAACATATTCTGTGGCATCTCTCCTCATTGTCGGCCAATAATATCCTGTTCTCAACACCTTTGAGAATAATGACCTGCCCCCAGTATGGTTACCACAATCCCCATCATGTATATCCTGAAGTACTTCTTTAGTTTCGGGATCCTCCAAGCACCTTAGATATGGTCCTGCAAGAGATTTCTTATACAAGATATTATTTATAATGGTGAATCGTGATACCTTCATCCTAAATGCCTTAGGATTTTCGTCTCTAGGGATGTGTCCCTCTTTGAGATATCTTACGATTGGAGCCGTCCAGGATTTAGGATCCTCCTTAGGATATTCAGCAACAGGATCCTAAATATTCACTACTTCTGTATCCTGAGAATCCGTCGCAGGATATAAGATATGCAATATTGATATTTGGGTTCCTTCTGGTATCCTGACCGATGATCCCAGGTTTGCTAGTGCATCTGCTTCAGCATTATCTTCCCTTGGTACCTGTTCAAGTGTAAAAACATCGAAATATCCGGCTACTTTTTTGAGAATATCGAGGTATTCGACTAACTTCTCTCCTTTAACTGCATAGGTTCCATTAAAATGATTAGTGATTAACAAGGAGTCAACATATACTTGCAAATTCTTGATATTCATATTTTTAGCCAACTCTAATCCTGCAATTAAAGCCTCATACTCTGCCTCATTATTAGTAGCAGGAAATTCACACCTAATAGCCTGGGGTAATATGTCCCCCTGTGGCGATTTTAGTAGTATGCCTAAACCTACACCTCTTACGTTAGATGCACCATCAGTATACAATGTCCAACACTCTAAGTTCTCTCCTAGCTGTTGTACTTCTAAATCCACTTCATTTTGAATGTCACTACTGAAATCAGCCACAAAGTCAGCTAAAGCCTGTGACTTTATGGCATTTCTTGGCTCATATACCAAGTCATAAGCACTCAGTTTTACTGACCACTTGGCCATCCTGCCCGACATCTCGGGCTTCCTAAGCACGTTTTTAACAGGATAATTGGTCTTAACATGAATCCTATGTGTCTCAAAATAATGTCTAAGTTTTGTTGATGCCATAACTATGGCTAATATCAGTTTCTCTAGATGGGAGTACCTAGTTTCAGCATCTAACAAGCTTTTACTAACATAATAAACAGGATATTGCTGACCTTCATGGTCCTTTATAAGAACGGCACTTACAGCATTCCCTGATACAGCGAGGTATAGGGATAGCGGTTCACCATTTTCAGGCTTCATCAATAGAGGTGCAGTTGAGAGATATCGCTTCAAATCCTGCAAGGCTGCTTCATGCTTTGCTTCCCATTCAAACTTCTTATTTTTCTTGAGGATATCATAGAATTCCTTGCATTTTTTCGAGGATCTTGAAATAAATCTGTTCAATGCTACTACTCGGCCTGTTAACCGTTGAACATCCTTCATATTCGAAGGTGATTTTATATCCAGGATAGCTCTAATCTGCTCTGGGCTCGCCTCAATGCCCCTTTTCGTCACCATATATCCTAGAAACTTTCCTGCCCCTACCCCAAAATGGCACTTAGCAGGATTTAGTTTCATGTTATACTGATCCAGGATATCAAATGCTCCCTTGATATCCTGGAGGTGATCCTCGACCTTTTTAGATTTCACCACCATATCGTCAATATATACCTCCATGGTGTCCCCCAGCTTATCTTTGAACATCATATTCACCAATCTCTGGTATGTTGCACCAGCATTTTTCAAACCGAAAGGCATAGCAGTATAGCAATAAATACATGTTGGTGTCATGAAGGCAGTATCCTCCTGGTCCGAAGGTTCCATTTGAATCTGCTGAAATCCTAAGGATGCGTCCATGAACGTTAACATCTCATGCCCAGCAGTAGCATCCACCATTGCATCGATATGAGGAAGAGGGAATGGGTCTTTAGGACAAGCCTTATTCAAGTCTGTGTAATCTACACAGACCCTCCATTTCCCATTTTTCTTCTGTACTACAACTACATTTGCTAGCCATCTTGGAAACTTGACCTCCCTGATCATTTTGGACTTCAACAATCTTTCAACTTCCTCCTGGATAATTGCATTTCGTTCAGGAGCAAACTTCCTTCTCTTTTGCTGTATAGGCTTGAACGACCTGTCAATTCCAAGCTTGTGAGTAATAATGTCTTTGGATATACCTGTCATATCCTCATGCTTCCATGCAAATGTTGACATCCTGCACTTCAAAAAGTTAGTTAATTGTTTTTCAATATCCTGAGGGATATTGGTTCCTACGAGCACCGAGATATCAGGATTATCCTGATCCAGGATAACTTTCTTCACATCCTGCTCTGAAGCCTCCAAGGTATCCCGGGCCCGCATCTTTAATTGCTATGCCGGATTAGGCTTGGTTGAGGATTTCATTGACGATGAGTAGCATTCCTTCGCCTCCTGCTGATCACTATCAACTTTGACGACCCCCCAAGGGGTAGGTATCTTGATGCACTGGTGATAAGTAGAAGGCACAGCCTTCATGTCATGGATCCATGGCCTGCCTAGTATGATGTTATAGCAGGATAATGAGTCCATCACACAGAAGCGTTGTATCGAGTTGACCCCTTCAACATATACTGGTAACTTTATCTCTCCTACAGTATTTCTAGCTTCTCCACTGAAACCAACGAGCACAGTGGACTTCGAAGTAATGTCCATCGGAGATACATTCATCCTCTTCAATGTTTCCAGCTGAATTATGTTGACGGAGCTACCATTGTCCACCAATATCCTGCGCACAAAATGGTTAGCAACATATAATGTTATTACGAGAGCATCATGATGAGGATCCTGAACAGTATCCCTGTCATCACTATCGAAAGTGATCACTTTATCGGTTGTAAGGGTAGTCATCCTAGCTGGTTTATCTCCCTTTTCAGTCTTTGCTTCCTTTGCATGTCTCTTGGCCGCAGAATACGAAGTCCCACAAATGTCAGATCCTCCTGAAATAAAGTTAATTATTTTGGCATCTGCTGGGGGTGATGCTGCTCGTTCAGGATCCTTCTCGGGATTCTGCCCTTTATTCTTCTTTCTTCCCAGCAAATCCTTTAGATACCCTTTGCTTAACAGGTAACTGATTTCTTTCCTTAAAGCAATGCAATCCTCGGTCACATGTCCGAAGTCTTCATGGAAGGCACACCACTTGGATTTATCCTTCCAATCAGCTTTCTGCTGGTTCTTTTGAGGCCACCTAGCTTTGTCTCCTAAACCCTGCATAGCATACATTAACTCAGGTATATTAACAGAAAAGCAGTATTCAGATAAGTCAGGATATTCTTCAGGATCCTTGTCTTCAACAGCATTCACTTTCTTGTTATCATTTCTACCATATGGCTTGGAGCGATATGGTTTATACGAGGATTCTGATTTCCTGTTGGTTGATTCGTAGGTTGAGGTAGAATTCATCCTTTCTTGCGTCTTTTTGTCATCTTCCAAGCGGATATATCTCAAAGCCCTGTTACGAGCTTCATCAAGATTCCTGCAGGGATTCATTACAAGATCCTGATAAAACTGAGAATCCTTTTGTAACCCCATCTTAAAAGCCTGCACAGCTGTTGCAACATCAAGATGTGGGATATCCAAGGATTCTCGACTAAACTTGTTCACATAATCCCTCAAGGATTTCTAGAGGTCCCTGAGTTATCCTGTAAAGATCACTGGTTAGTTTCTCAAACTCCGACTGCAAGAAAATTGACTGTTAAATAAATTAACCAAATGAGCAAAACGAAGTAATTGAGTGAGGAGAAACATTTAACAGCCATTTTAAGGCTGATCCTGTCAAGGTAGAACCGAATCCCTTGCATAAGCATGCTTCCTTGAGATCTGGAGGGATAGGATTGATTTCCATTCTTTCCCTATACTGGGCAATATGCTCTTCAGGATCTGTAGTCCCGTCATACAGTTTCATGTTGGGGGTCTGAAATCTTTTTGGGATTTCAGCATCACAGATAGGATATGCAAAGCGGGATATCCTGTGGCTGTCTTGAGATACTTCCGGAATTGGCTGGACCACTCCAGGTACACTGGATATCATATCCTTCAATTTCTGAAGCTCCCTAGTAAATGTTGACGTCATACCTGCATCCTGCAAAGATCCATTGTTGTTAGTAGCAAGAATATTATTATTTGAAACGTTACCGGTCTGAGGATTTTGTCCATATCCTGAAACATATCCTGAGCTCCTCACAGTTGACATCCTGACCGAGGAGGGTATCTCAGGGGTATGATTCTGAGAATGGCTTGGGACGATATTCCCCCGGTTATCCTCAGTGTAAACTGCAGAACTGAAGTTCAAAGCCCTGGGTTGTATAGGAGTGACAGTTTCTTCAGCAGGTCTACTCGAGCTAGCTTTTAAGAGTTGTATTTCTCTTAACAGCATTTGGTTAGTTTCCTGTTGCTGCCTCATTTGTTCCTGCACACTTCCAAATAAAGTTAGAATTTCATCATTAGAGGCTAAAACGGGAGCAGATCCCTGAACGCTCCGAGTAGGGATAATATCCTGAGGTTGTGAAGAAACTGGCATCCTTGGAGGAGGTGGTGGAAGCACCGAACCGGTAGTAGCAGAAGTCGTAGCGGACATAGTGGAGGAGCTCATGTTTGATCTTGAGGCCATTGAAAACAATTTAGAAAATAGTTTTGACAAAATAAAACCGAGTAATGATTTTATTAAAGTTTTTAGCAAAAATAGCACCACTTGCCCCACGGTGGGCGCCAAATTGTTTTGGTCAAAAATTACCGAAGCAATTTAGTGATCAAATTAGTTAAGTGAGGTAGTGTGCTAGAAATATGTATGAAAAATATGTATTAACCAAGTTGATTATAAAAACAGTTTCAGGATACGGCTCAGGATATAGAGCTGTATCTGTGATCAAACAATGAGCAAAAAGGTAAAAGTTGACACGTGATGTACGAGGAAAGCCCTTGATCAATCTAGATCGCCGGCACAAAACCTCGGGAGCTGACAATCGCAGCTGCCTTGTTCTTCTATTGCTTTAAATATCAGGATACAGTGCAGGATGTGGTGCGGATCAACTATGTGTTACAATGTAATTCGAATACAAGTGTTGTGTGTAGTGTTTGCAGTGAGCTAGAGAGCAAAAGTGTTCGAGAATGTGTAAGTTTCGTGCCTTAATCTGATCCGCCCTCATCTATTTATAGTAAAAGAAGTGTAACAAATTATCCTAATAAACCGGGATCCGGCGAATATTCCCCACTCGAACGTTGTAGACCTGGTCTTTCAGGTTCAACGTCTCTCCCATAACAAATACGCCCGAGTCTTAAGGAGAAGAAGTCCATCTGACCGTTAGTAACCCCCAGCCTTTTACCTGCACGTGGTTAATTCAATCAACCACAGGATATCGCTCAGGATGTTAGCAATATCCCAGTCCAGTATCCTGGTCACAAATAAACAATTAAAAGCAGGATATTAGTCAAGATATATACGCTCAGAAAATGACCCATAACAGAAAGCATCTCGAAGACCTGCCCAAGTGGTAAACGTGTTCGGTGGTTGCGAATCAAGCTAGGTGGCTGCACGTCCTGCTAATGAAAAAGGAAATACTTGAAGAAAACGTACGTCATTTCCGGCACCTTCAAGATTGAAAGTGCTGCAGAGGCGTGTAAGGCGGTTTATATGTGCTGGAGCGTCCTCGTCGTCACGACCATGAAATTGGCATGAATTGGTTATGGCGGTCATGATATAAGACAGAATTTGCCAAGATTTTTCATTGTTTATTTCAGGAATTTGGATTGGTGAATTTGCTCCAGTGAAACCGGCAGTAGAACGCTGGTGTACGGTTTGATTATTAGCCATTTCGAAATCGGGTGGCGGACTTAAAGAACGGGAAATTTCTAAGGAATCGGACTCTGTTTCTGTTTCGGTGTCAAAGTAAGGGTTCTTGAAAACTTGGTACCCACTTGTGTTACGTGATTCTTCCTCCGGATTGATTGTATGTCGGCTGAACAGAAGTTCAGGATCGTCTCGTGGCTCGAATTCAGGTGCTCCACGGGAGAGCGTGTGTCGCATAAACTAAGGAAATTTTAACCAGGAATCGGAAAGAAACAAGTAAACACACTCTAACAAATGATTCAATAAAAATTAAAAATGCAAATAAAACGAAAATACAAAATACTCTAATGATATTTAGACTCCTATGACTCACACAAAACAAATAGCATGTAGATGTCAATTAAATGTAAACAAAATAATTAACGCAATCGCCAAAGTGTCCCTGGAAACGGCGCCAAAAACTTGATGTTCAGGAAGCGGTATGTTAAAAACTTGTAAAAAAATGGTTAAATAAAAGATGACTCAAAAATAAACTTTAGACATGCTTTGGCCTAATAGGTATCGGTACTCTCATTGATAGTCCCCAGGTAGGCAACAGGTCCTTTTTTTTTATTTGTACGAATGCCAGCCTAGACAGAAGTTCTCAACTACCGGTACTTAACCCTTCCAGTTACTACATGTCCGGCACAAAAACGCATTTTTACAAATAAAATACAAAAAGAAAACTTAAAAATAACTTTAAACTAGACAATCTAAATTTTAAATTTATAAACTGGACTCGATCTTAAAACTAAACCACACAACCGACAAGTGTACCGATCAGTATCATATAGTTAAAGGAAGTCCGGATGTCGAACCCACATGACACTATTTAATTACGTTAATTAATTTATTTACACTAAAAATTACACAACAATAAACATTTTTATATTTTTGTATTTTTGTTTGAAAGGGGGGGTTTTGCTTTTAAAATAAAGATTTGCAAATTAATTAAAATCTATTTAATAATAATGAGCTAAAAACAAATTAAGGCAAAGGTTTGGTTTTATGATGATAAAGGACTATCTAGGTTGGAATATCACTTGTTAATAACATATTTTCTACCGGATAATTGTGTGATATGAAACCGGGATCTTTAAGTATTAAATCCTAAGAGAAAACGTATCGGATTCCCAATCCTTCTCGGGAAGACACCTATGTAACTCTAAAGACTTATTTTTATTACCGGTTGACTAGACTTCCTTTCGGTTATCAAGTGTTCTAGAAAAGTGCTTGGAAAAACTAACTACCTCTCGGTTAGAAATCTAAAGCAATTTAAGAAACTTGATTTGGTTTAATAGACAAGTAATGATAATGAAATAAAAACCGGGTTTCTTTCAAAACACAATCCTAGTAATTTACCAAACTAGACCTATTAATATCTTTATACCTTTCGGCGCTAAGGATAGTAGAACATTGAAACCGGACTAATTCTTTATCATTATTTCTATGGTTTATTGGCCATTTTACCATAAGATTACTCAAACCCGCTAAGACTTGAAAATCAACATTAATTCTTTTTATGAAAGACATTCAATGGAATTTATGTGAAATAAATTATCAAAATATTAACCAAGTTAAAATATGTTTATACACCAAACTAGAAACTTAAATTATTTACTTAACTAGAACAAACCATAATCACACAATAACCGGTAAAAACTACATTTTTAACAAGTGTTCATCATAACCTAGATAGTGTTAAGTGTTTAGCCAAGCATCATGGTTATGAAAATCATAATAACAATACTTAAAAAGGAATTCATTGACAACTTATGAAAATTATGAAAAAGAAAACAAGAATTGTAGAAAACAAGCCTTATGTCTTCACTTCAATTGTCTTCAAATTGTTGCCAAGTGATTTACAGAGCTTAACCAGCTTCAAACTCCGGTTCTGAGTTCTCCTTCTATTGAGCCGCGAATATGATCTTTTTATACTACAATTCTGTTGCGCTACCTTTTATTTTTAGTTGTCAAGCCACTAAACCCATTATGTTGTGGAGCCCAAACAAAATAATAATAAACTTGGCAGCCACCTTTGTTCGATCTCCAACAAATATATGTAGGCTTTTGTCTGCCAACAATAATAATAATAGTAGAAAGAGTGGGATCTTTCCCTATTAATAATATATATATTAATGATAATTCCTAATATGCAGCCTTTTATCTTGTCTCGCCCCCAAAAGAAATAATATGGTCGCCCACTTTCCTCCAGTCATATATTCCTTTTCTCTTTTGATGATGAATGATGCATATTATATATATATATATATATTCTGTTACGTCTTCAACAATAATAATATATATATATGCCTCCAATAATAATTTAGAGATAGCGGGTTCGGCCCAATCAAGGAAATAGCGGCAATTTTAATTCGGTCACTAGCGCCCCACTCTGCCCAACTGGCTGGTTATTTCCTTATTACTCATTTTCGTTCCATTTGCACCAGGACCTGGCAAAACACAAAATAAAATAAAACAAACTGAAAACTAAATAAAAACAAATAAAAACCATACAATAATTATACATTTCACACAGGACAAATATGTGTATTTTACTACACATCATGGGACTACTCCCTTTAGGCTTGTATACGGAAAAGCGTGTCATTTACCGGTGGAATTGGAGAATAAAGTGATGTGGGCTCTAAAAACCGTAAATCTGGACTTGAAAACCGGAGGTGAATCCCGGTTTCTCCAGATTCATGAATTGGAGGAGATACGACAACTCGCTTATGAAAGCTCCGTCCTCTACAAAAAGCGCACAAAGAGATTACACGATAAACGCATGAAGGACCACAAAGAATTCCAAGCGGGCGATCTTGTTCTTCTCTACTACTCACGATTGCGCTTATTTCCAGGAAAACTTCATTCACGTTGGACAGGACCATACACAGTAAAAGAGGTATTTTCTTATGGGACTGTTGCAATAGAGAACGCGGACGGCGTTATATTCAAGGTGAATGGTCACCGTTTGAAGCTGTACGTTGCCGGGCCGATCGAGTCGGCGGTGGAGGTCATCGAGCTCCACGCCCCGCACACATCATAAGTGTGGGGAGGAGAGTCTACACTACTGACTCGCGGATTAAAAATGTAGCAAGAGCGTCTTTGACGCTTTAGGGGTAAAATCGTCCTTTTATGTGTTTTTGTAGTTTTAGCGTAATTTAGGTGTGTTTGGTAGTTGTCGTTAGTTTGTACATTTTTTAGACGTGCCGAGCGAAGGTTCTATGTTGGGATATTGTTAAAACAGTTTGTGTGTTGAAAAAATGACGAAAAACGGCCAAAACAGGTGCTGAAAATGCATTCTGCAGAAAAAACTGATATGCAGATATGGCACGCCCGTGCCTCCTATCGCACGACCGTGCGAGTCCGGGATGGCCGGCACCTCGATTCGCACCCCCGGTGCAGTTCTGAGATCAGCGTGCCAGGGTTGAACTTTATCGGTGATGCACAACCGTGCGATTTGTCGCATTACCGTGCGAATGGCTAAGGGCAGTTTGGTCATTTGGTAGTATAAATACCCCCATCTGCAGCCCCCATTCACAATTCGCGAAAACCCCAGTCGCACCAGCCGTTCCAGACCGTTTTTGCCTCAAATCGCACGGTTTCACACATCCCTTCGCACAGTATGTTCTCCATCTTCGATTTTCTGTTTCCTCCTTATTCTAGGTTAGATTCATTTGATTCTTCAAGGTTTTTTAGGGTTCCCTTCATAAATACAAGCGAAACCCTAACCCTTGCAAGATTGTTATGTTTCATGAACACCCGATCAGATTTCTAGCCCCTGTTTGCCAAAAATTTGATAATTTTTTTAAAAATCTGGCTGTTCAAAGTCCAGGGGTTCAGATTCTGCGGAAACGTAGTCGCATGAACGTTCCTCTTGTGGAATGGTCGTGCAGTTCCGGCTGTTCACGATGGTTTGCTGTTGGCTCGGTGATGCACGATTGTGTCGTTGGTTGCACGCCGTGCGGATACGACAAATTCCGGCCACCTGTGCTGATTTTCGGTAACGAACGACCATGCTGCGACATGCCCAGATCAGTAAGACAGAACCTTCATAACAGTGTGTTCTGCTGTTCCAAATTAAATTTTTTCTGTTTCTCCTGTTCTTATTATCATCCCTCATTGCAGATGGACCATCCCTTCTTGAAATTCAACGAAAACAACGAGAGAGAAAGTCTATGCATTCCCAAGCTTCACTCATTATGGAATAGGCGAGGGCAGTTTGGCATCCCTCGTAGGCTAGACTGGGATGTTATGAGAGATTTAAATCAGCTCGATCGACTTGAAAACATGCTTACTATTCCGCTTTCGCGTTTAGTCGCCATCGATCGCCCAATATATCGTGAGCTCACGATAGAATTTTTCGCCACCTATTCATATGACAAACCAAAGGCGCATGCAGTCCCCAACTTCCGCTACAGAAATAGGGTAAATTTTAGATTGGGTGGACAGTGGCACAATTGGACGGTAGGTAGATTGGGTCGGAGACTTGGGATCTACACAAATGAAGACATGGATTCAGAGTTCTTCACAGATCCGTTTACCTTCCCAAGCAAGGCAGAGCGGGGCGTGTTTTGGGCTCGAATTGCGGATGGTGAACCATACGATCCTAGAATGTCAAAAGCTTCAAGGTTGAGAGACCCGTTGCATAGAGTCATGCACCATATATTCAGCCATACTATATGCGGGCGCATGGACAGTTTAGGCAACTGTCCAACACCAGATCTGATCTTTCTATATGCGCTAGCGGAGGGGGTTCACATCAACCTCGCCGCGAGGATGGCTGAGTATTTTGTGAAGAGTTCTGGAAGGACCAACAGCAGTTAGATTCATGGCGGTCAGTATGTGACCGAGATCGCCTACAACTTGGGGTTGATGACTGATGAGGTACTTCAGAGTCTTACTTTGGTGACGGAGGGTTTATATGTTGATATTCGTTCCTTGAAGGCGATGGGGGTTATTGCTGAGACGGATCACGGGGATCGATTGAGGGGTTTGAACAACGAGGTCTGGGACCCGTTGCCTCCGGCAGAGGAGGAGGATGAGGATCAAGAGATGGGAGAACAGCATGAGCAGCACGAGCAACATGAGCCACACACACCACCACATTCCCCACAGCATCACGGATTCCACCAGCACCAGGATTGGCCAGAGGGCATCCCATCTTACCCTGAGTTTTACCAGCAGCTCCAACAAATGCAGGTTAACCAGGAGCAGCAAAGGATTCATATAGAGCATATCAGGGCGAACCAGGACTTCATGCGCCGGGAGGTGCATGATAGATTCTCGTACATATTCGGGGGGCTTCAGAACGCCTACCCGAACTACTTCGGGGAGCCCCCACAGTTCCCATACGGGAACCCACCTGGTTATGGAGGCGCAGGCCCAACCAACACGGGAGGTGATGCAGGTGCGGACGACGAGGATTAGGTGGAGTTGTTTGTTGGCGGCTTTGTTATTTCAGTACTTTGTTTTTCGGGTGTTCATTTTGGTTATTATTTCAAACACCCCGAATATGTACTTTATATTTCTGATACTTTCGTATGTTTGCTTTATTTCATGTTGGGATATTTAGTACTTTCATTTATGTAAATTATGGTTTATTTGTGTTTATATTGTTTCTGTTCTGTTTTGCTGTACCTTGTGACATACTTGCAGATTTTGGCTATCAAGACTTGGACCGGAAGCACGTCATAGATACAGCTTGGAAGTCTCGTTGCATCAAAATCATCTTCAGGGGAGTATTATTCTCCTTTATCTCTATATTTCGGGTTTCGCATTGGGGACAATGCGAAGTTCAAGTGTGGGGAGGAGTTTGACTTGTTGACTTTGTTTGTCCTAAAAAAAATCAGAAAAATCATTCAAAAATATCAGTAGTTTGTATATATTTTTAGTAAATAAACCGGTTGGTTGTGTTTTAGAAAGCTTCGGACATGATAAAAACTCGACAAGCAAAATAAATTTTGAAAAAGAAAACCGGAAAGCGTGACAAACAAAGAAGGACTTGCATGATGATTTTCACACTATTACCCATTCCTTTCGTTATGTGAGCATATTTGAGCCTTGAAATTGTTATATGTTTGTTCATTTCGGAGTAGGAGTGAGCCGGATGTCATGTGTAATTTAGAACTTTCACTAGCATGCCTGTTAAGACCATGAAGTTGCGAAATTGTGTAGAAGTCATAGAGGCACTTAGAAAACCCTTTGTGTTACCCTTGTTCTTTGTGTTGTGTTTCCCGTAAACCTTACATTACCCTTAGGATTAACCATGTCGAGCCTTTCCGTTTACCTTTGTTTACCCAACATAATCGCCCACTTAGCCAAATTTAGCCTTTTTATGTTTTAAACCCTTTTAGTGTTGAAACTCGGTCAAAATAATCGTTTAACTAGCGCTTGTTTTAGTTGTTGTTTTTTGTACAAATCCTTTAGTTTGTAAAAAAAACAGAAAATAAAACACCCTAAAATAGGGTGAAGTCGACAAAAATCAAGCAATTTTGAATGCTTAATGATAAAATCTCGATTGATAAGCTCGATTTCGCAAAATTCGCCTTTTAAGGCGTTAGTATGTATAGTTGTATTATTTTACGCTAGTTAAACGCTATTACTGAGTTTTAACCGTTCGCCACTTTAAATATCCATTTCCTTACCCTTCGCCCTAGCCTAACGTTACACCCCGTAAAGACCTCTTGATTTACACTTTTTCACATGTTAGTTGGTGGAGACGAGATCTTATGACAAGCTTATGATATTACACATTTCATTGACGAGGCATTGAGTGTTTGCACATACACATTTTATGTATGTTTCACGAATAAAACCGAGCGTATGTGAACATTGTGAGTTGTATGAAGATTAGCATGTTAAGTCAATCGAAAGTGAAGTCATGGCTTTTTGGTTATCTACATATATTTGCATATGCTTGTTTGGTTTGATTCAATCGATGTTGTCTTTCGAAAAACCGGCTAACCGTTTGTAGTTGTTTTAGTAGTTGGTTTGTAAATTCTTGTTCTTGTTAGATTCTTTCTTTTATTGCATTTAAGTTTAGCTTGCTTAAGGACAAGCAAGGTTCAAGTGTGGGGAGATTTGATATTCACCAATTTATACATATTATAGTCCCCCATTTTATCCTCATTTTATGCGTTTTCGGCCGTAAAACCGTTAATCGGATACTTAATCATGTATACTTTTGTTTACAGGCCTAAAACAGCATGCCAGACACGATGATAGTGAAAACGAGGACTTTCCGGACGAAACGACAAAGCTGCGAACATTCTGTGGAAATTCTGACCTGGGCGTTTGGCACGGTCGTGCGATGAGTGGAACGACCGTGCATATCCGACAATGTAGCCCAGCCCGGCAATGAGCGACGGTGCGATCCGGCGTGCAAGCCAATTCCGGAGATGAACAGGCGTGCGGATGGTTGCACCCCGTGCGGATCCGATGACCAGCCCAACCCCGGCAATGCACAACCCGTTCAAGAGTCCGTGCAACAAGAGCCCGGAGACGCACGATCGTGCCACCAACGGAACGGTCGTGCATGATCGAAGACTGGTCAAGATCTGATGACGTCATACGGTATGGTGAACAGTAACTCCAATAATTCAAAAAGTGAACGGTCGTGCCAATAAAGTGCACGACCGTGCGAGAGCTAAAAGATATAAAAAACATGCAGAAACATTCTGCTCAAAACTCTGGATATTTTGGGAGCGATTCTAGCGATTTTCAGGCTCCGGAGGCGTTAGCTTTCACCCGGATTCAAGCCACATTGTGCCGATTAGCTTCGTTATCTTCCGGATTCTTAATCCAGTGCTTGTTTATGGTTTGGTTTTCTAATCTTTCCATAATTTTGTTAATCTTTCAAGCATTTAGATTAATGTTTATGTATTATTGTAGCCTTTGGGAAAAACACAACAATCCCTTGCTTAATTATAACCATTAGTATGTTAACTTTGTTTGTAATGACACTTGGAAGTATTTTCTATGTTAATCTTTGATGATTAGTTTGCAACCTTGTTATTGTTGTTGATTTCTTGATTATAAGTAATTGTGTTGGATGATTAGTATTTGGTTAGTTGAGATAGTTGAAAAATGAAGCTTAATTAATCGTGTATTAGTAAACTTTGAACTTGGTTAACTAGTTTAGCTTGGTTAAAATGTGTGCACCATAATACTAGAAATGGTTAGTGGTTTAATAAAATGTAATTATTGTTAATCAAGAAAGCTTTCCGTCACGTAAGGACCTTAACGGGTTAAATGGTGTTGTTATGAATTCTTGCCATGAATTGTTAGCTTAGTTAGTAGTTTAGGCCAAAATTGCTATCTTGGTGAATTTATATGCAAGATTTGTAAAATGAACTCGGTTGTGATTTAATCTAGTTTATGCTTGTCTCGGTGGTTGCATTGTGTTTATCGGTGTTACTTTCCTTGATTAAGTGAGGTTAGAATACTCCTAACGGATGACTAACTTATCTTTAGGGGATTTTCATAGACATTTATCAATTGCACGTTAAAGAACAATTTTAGGTGGTTAAAGTGTGTTTATCGTTTTAGCTTTCCGAATGATTGTCATGTTAGGATTCCCGAAAGGGATACTAATTGTCTTGAAAATGAAGAATTGACCAAATGTTTCTAGTGGCAAAACCGACTTAGTTTGCATGCTGTGGTTGTGTATAAAGCAAGGCTATTTATCTATTTTCATATTTGAAATCTATTATGTTTTATAAATATTTGTTATGCTTACTTTAGTTTTTTATAAAATCAAACAACTTATCTTTTTACCGGGAATTTAGTGATAAAGGTCTAGTATTATTCCTCCGCCCATTTCCTTGGATCGATACTTGGTTCTTACCGATACTTTACTACATATATGACGGGGTACACTTGCCTCTTTCGTGTGTGTTTTGATGTTGAAGTATAATCACTTTTATAAATTTAAAACCGAATCGTGTGTTTATTCATTATAAAAATATGTATATATGCGCACACGTCAAGTTTTTGGCGCCCTTGCCGGGGACATGGCGAGCTTTAGGAACGACCCGAGTCATTGTTTTATCGGTGTATATACTTGTTAATATTTGTGAATATTTTCTTGACTATTTATTTGTTTATTTATTTGTTAATATTTCTTGATTTTAATTCATTTTATTCGTTTTCGTGATTATTATGTACACTTGTAAAATTTTGTTCCATTTATTTGTTCGATTCCGGATTTATTTATTCATTTATTCTTTGAGTTTTCGGCTTCGAAAAATCATTTTTACACTAGCCGATTTGATTATTCTTAGTGCTTTAATTTTTATAAAATTTCGGGCCCATTTTCGGATTTTTATAAAATTTTCAGCCCATTTTTATAAATATTCTGTTCCTTTTCAGCAAAAAAAAACAGCATTATTATATGAATAAAATATTCATTGTGTCAACTTTTCGTTTGCAGGTTGATGTCCTCAACCCCCGCTCCCGATCCTGTTGAGCCGTCAGACGAACCCGAGCGTGATCTGAGAAGACGTCTTCGTGCGAGATCTCGTGTGATTGTGTCACACCCCAACCGATGGCGGAATTATCGGGGCATGGCACTGAGCGAAACAGATTGTCCAGTAGTTTCTATAACAATTATCAATACTATTCAATTTCAATAATACGTCCCATACCGTATCTCAAACAGTAAAACAATTATTACAGACGAAAATCTAGGCAAATATTCTGTTCCGACAACTCAGATTTCAAAATAGAGCAATTGTTTATCTGCTTCTAGAGACCCTTAGTTTGACCACTACAGACAACTGTTTGTTGGGCTCTAAAGCTTTATTCTAGCTTCAAATTCCTACCAAGTGTGCGTCCTAAGCACCTGTCACATACGTTAAAGTAAAAGTCAATACATATAATGTAAAGGTGAGCATACAAGTTTGATAATAGCATATAAGGTTCGAATTCGTTTACGCATAACCAGCACGTACACATAGTGAAATGAAGCACGTTAGTTATCGACATAGATCCATCGATACCAATGACTGTGGGTTGACTGCCTGAGGCAGTTCGCAATACATGATTACCACCGTAATCCATGCAAGTAAATGATCCTTAACAACCCCCGTGTGAACGGGTGCTGAGTCCAAACTATAGTACTACCGTTGCTAAGGCAGGTAGACAGCATTCCATGTGTAAACATAACAAACAAGCATTCATAAGCCACGTATAACATGCATTAACGGTTAGCGTTCAAATAGTATTGAATAGTGTGATTGATGTGATTTGAATAGTTGTAACGTATGTAACACCCAAAAGTGCTGAAAGCAAAAAGGGATCGAGTATACTCACAGCTATTGATGGATTGAAGGGAGCGCTTAGCGAGTAAGATTAGCCTAAGTAGATTAGATAGCATAACGATAAGTGATGCGTAAAACGTCTGGAAGTGTGAAAGGGTCGGATGGTGGTTCGATCGGATGGTAATCCGATCGGACAGCAATCCGTGCGGATAACAATCCGTTCGGGTGGTCATCCGGTCGGACAGTGGTCCGGTCGGATGGCGATTCGAGTGGATTGCTTCTTCCTATAAGAAGGATGTGTTTGGGTATGATGGTTTGACTTGAATGCCTGGACTATTTACAATGTGACCCAGAAACTGAACTTCCTCCAACCAGAATTCGCACTTGGAGAACTTGGCATAGAGTTGGTTCCCCTGGAGTAACTCGAGAACCAAACGTAGATGTTGCGCGTGTTCGGTTTTCGATTTGGAATAGATCAAGACGTCGTCAATGAATACGATGACAAAGCGGTCGAGATATGGCTTACACATGCAATTCATCAGATCCATGAAAACCGCTGGTGCGTTGGTTAAGCCAAAAGGCATAACGACGAATTCGTAACGGCCGTATCGGGTGCGAAACGCGGTTTTGGGTATATCCTCCTCTTGTATGCGTAGTTGATGATAGCCTGAACGTAGATCGATCTTCGAGAAACACGGAGCACCTTGTAGCTGATCAAACAAGTCGTCGATGCGAGGTAGGGGATAGAGGTTCTTGATAGTTAACTTATTCAATTCCCGATAGTCGATGCACATCCGGAACGACCCATCCTTCTTTTTGACGAAAAGGACTGGAGCGCCCCATGGAGAGGTGCTCGGGCGAATGAAGCCTTTCTAAAGTAATTCCTGGAGTTGGTTTGAGAGTTCGCGCATTTCGGATGGCGCGAGTCGATACGGAGCTTTGGCAATAGGATTTGCTCCAGGAATGAGGTCAATGCGAAAATCGATATCACGACTTGGAGGTAAACCTGGAAGATCATCAGGAAACACATGAGGAAATTCACGAACCACAGGAACGTCTTTCACTTCCTTCTTCTCTTTCTTTTCCTTCTCCGCTACTACAATATTTGCCAAGAAAGCTCTGTATTCCTTGCGGAGATACTTGCTAGCTTGGACACATGACATGAGCTTGAGCCCTTTCGAGGCAGTTTCACCGTATACACACAATAAGTCACCGTTTGCGAGTGAGAATCGAATCATCTTATCATAACACACAACTTCAATATGGTTTCCGCGTAGAAAGTCCATGCCTACTATGACGTCAAAACTTCCGAGTTGCATCGGAATGAGGTCGATAGGGAAAATGTGATTGTTGAGCTCAAGAGTACAATCACGGATAACGGAATTAACGGCGATAGTTCTTCCGGTGGCGACTTCTACATCGAACGTCGAAGGGAGTTTGGAGCGTTTACGACTAAGGAGCTTCTCGAATTCGAACGACACAAAGCAATTATCAGCTCCAGTATCAAACAAACATGATGCATAAATACCATTCACAAGGAACGTACCATTAACCACGTTGTTGTCGGCTTGGGCTTGGCGCACGTTGATGTTGAAAGTTCTGGCGCGTGCGGCCTATTGTTGCTGTTGTTGCTGGTGTTGCTGCTGCTGTTGAGGCTGTTGCTGCTGGGGCTCTTGTTTCACTACCCAGTTAGGGCACATGTTGGTGAAATGGTTAGGATCGCCACATGCGAAGCAGGCTCTGGCTTTGACTGCGGGTGCCGGAGGAGCTTGTTGACCCTGTGGGGTGGTGAGTAGAGCTTGATGAGCAAGAGCTTGTCGGATGCAGCAGTTGGCAGTAAAATGGCCGTACACATTGCAGTGAGCACAAAAACGGCACGGAATGGCAGTTAGGTGATGGTAGGTACAAGTAGGGCAGAGCGGATGTGGCCCAGTGTATGCAGGCTTAGCAAGAGGTGCATTGGTCACAGGCGCTGCCACTTGGCGCTGTTGAGATGGTACGGATTGAACTGGTGCAGCAGTGATCGCACAGTTCTTGTTGCTGGAGCTGTTCTTTCTCTTGTTCTTCCTCTTGTTGTTCGATGAGGTGGGTTCAGCAGTTGGTGCGGTAGCGGTAGCTTGATGCAAATGCCTCGAAGTCTTATCCCAGACACCAGCCTTAATCCGCTTGTCATTGATTTCAGCGGCCAGTAGATAAGTTTCCTCAATCGTCGTAGTCTTGGCCGCTTGCACGAAATCAGCAACGCAGTCGGGCAGGGCCCGGATGTATTTCTTGATTGCCATATCTGGAGTCTTGACTTGGTCAGGACAGATAATGCTGAGCTGCTTGAAGCGAGCAGTGAGACCAGCATTGTCACCATCCTTTTGCTGTATGTGCCAAAATTCATCTTCTAGCTTTTGACGTTCGTGAGGAGGGCCGAATTCCTCTAGCATAACTTCCTTGGGCTCGTCCCACGACAGACTGTAGGCTTCATCGTTCCCTCGTTTGTTCCTCTCGGCCGTCCACCAGTCTAGTGCACGGGACTGGAAAACGCCGGTAGCATTCAGAGTACGGAGGTCATCGGGGCAACCACTCTGTCGCAGAGTAACCTCAATGGAATCAAACCAGTGGAATAGAGCAGTAGGACCTCCTTCGCCAGTGAATTCTTTTGGCCCACACGACTTGAATTGCTTGAAACTGAAGGTCTTCGCGGTAGCTTTAGGAGCTTCGGTTCTTGATTCCTCAGACGATTTACTGGCATTCTCATAAACGTCACTCACGGCCTTTGCCACACTTTTTGCGATGATGGCAGCGAGGCGTTTGTCTCTCTTTTCTTGATGAGAAAGTTAGGGTTGACGGGATCCAGACGACATTGTCTGCAACAGACATCGTCACAGGACTCAACACAAAATATTCGAATCTCACCTCACACGTCTACTACTACTAAAGCTCAGTAACACGTACCACGTAAACACATAGACATATAACCACGTAGAACACAAATTATATAAACACATAAGCATTTAGAGCACAGAATCACACTATCACATAAGCACGGAATCACAGAAACATTTTCAACACAAGAGGCAGTCAGAATACAGAAACCTATTATTCAAAGTTCGCGAGCGTTCGAATATAGCGATCGCGTTTTAGTATATCGGATAACGTAGCATAAGTGTACATCGTAGCATAAAGTCGTCCAAAATTTAGCGATTTGCTAACGTTTTGAGATAGAAATGCAGTGCGAGTCGTATGTGTCGATCGAAGTGAGAGCAAAAAATCGGGAAAATTCCGAAAATTTAAACACATACACGGGTAACACACATATAAACTCATAAAATCGACGAATTATCAGAGTCAGCAGTTGCGGGCTCAGAATTTGAAATACGCAAAAATCGTGAGATAGACTGTCTGCGGCTAGTAGACTTCGACTAACCAAAGCGATTCAACTATTCGCAAGGACTTGTTGTCTACGTTTGACTTTCAGGACTGTGTCCTTGCCTCGATTCTTGGGCGTTTGGCACGCATCCCGTTAGTCATGTCGTGACTTCAGGTCGTTGGAGTCCGTTGAGACTTTGGTGAGAGTTTTGTAAAAGGTGCGGAACAAGTCGTCAAGGTTAGGGTTTCACCCCTGGCTTAACAACTTCATCCCTGTTTTTGATAAAATAGAGGAGATTATTCATCAAAATATGGATTTCACTCCTGATTTGGTATAATTTCCCCGTTGAACAAACTCTCGTTATTGAAAAGAAAGAAGAAATCATTGATAAGTTGATAAAACAACATTAATTCAAGCAATTTAGTCAAGAGTTTGTGGCTTTCACACCTAATCTCGACTTTATCGCCTATTTATAGCTGTAAATTCGAGTGTAGTGATAGTATAGTATAAACGAGAATAGCGAGGAATAAGCTTGTACATAATCCCTACTGGTTATGCACAATCGGTCTGTTGGTTCCTAACTATAGACTAGGTTTCTAAGACATCGACCCGGACTAGGTCGAGTCCTGCCTAATTCCCTATAGTTATGGCTCGGATACCAATCTGTCACACCCCAACCGATGGCGGAATCATCGGGGCATGGCACTGAGTGAAACAGATTGTCCAGTAGTTTCCATAACAATTATCAATACTATTCAATTTCAATAATACGTCCCATACCGTATCTCAAACAGTAAAACAATTATTACAGACGAAAATCTAGGCAAATATTCTGTTCCGACAACTCAGATTTCAAAATAGAGCAATTGTTTATCTGCTTCTAGAGACCTTTAGTTTGACCACTACAGACAACTATTTGTTGGGCTCTAAAGCTTTATTCTAGCTTCAAATTCCTACCAAGTGTGCGTCCTAAGCACCTGTCACATACGTTAAAGTAAAAGTCAATACATATAATGTAAAGGTGAGCATACAAGTTTGATAATAGCATATAAGGTTCGAATTCGTTTACGCATAACCAGCACGTACACATAGTGAAATGAAGCACGTTAGTTATCGACATAGATCCATCGATACCAATGACTGCGGGTTGACTGCCCGAGGCAGTTCGCAATACATGATTACCACCGTAATCCATGCAAGTAAATGATCCTTAACAACCCCCGTGTGAACGGGTGCTGAGTCCAAACTATAGTACTACCGTTGCTAAGGCAGGTAGACAGCATTCCATGTGTAAACATAACAAACAAGCATTCATAAGCCACGTATAACATGCATTAACGGTTAGCGTTCAAATAGTATTGAATAGTGTGATTGATGTGATTTGAATAGTTGTAACGTATGTAACACCCAAAAGTGCTGAAAGCAAAAAGGGATCGAGTATACTCACAGCTATTGATGGATTGAAGGGAGCGCTTAGCGAGTAAGATTAGCCTGAGTAGATTAGATAGCATAACGATAAGTGATGCGTAAAACGTCTGGAAGTGTGAAAGGGTCGGATGGTGGTTCGATCGGATGGTAATCCGATCGGACAGCAATCCGTGCGGATAACAATCCGTTCGGGTGGTCATCCGGTCGGACAGTGGTCCGGTCGGATGGCGATTCGAGTGGATTGCTTCTTCCTATAAGAAGGATGTGTTTGGGTATGATGGTTTGACTTTTGAAGTTTTCGTTGTAGTATTGTGAAAACATTGAAGTATCTCTATTCATCAAGTCGTTCGATCAGATGGTGGGTCGTGCGGATGACAATCCGTTCGGATGGTCATCCGGTCGGACGTTGGTCCGGTCGGACGGCAACTTGGTGGTGAGATTACTTAGGGAAGACAAGTTCATAACAGAAGTGTCATTCGATCGGATGGCAATCCGGTCGGATGGCAACTTTGCCATTGAACATGTTGAAAATTGTTTAAGTCTTTAAAGTCTTAGTATCTCATGATCCAAAGAGTAATCCAGTCAGATGGTCGTCCGATCGGATTGCAATTCGTTCGATACTCAAACTTCAGTTAAGATTGTTTTAAAAGTGGGACCCAAGTGTGATCCGTTCGGATGACAATTCGTTCGGATAACCTATCCGATCGGACAGCAATCCGTTCGGACAGTAATCCATCCTGATTGTCCTGCTCGTCCTACACTTGGTCGTTTTGAGGGTTTGTCGTTATGTCGAGACACCTTGACAACGTGTTAGCCAACAGAACCTCTAGTTCGACCCAGATGACCAACCCGACCAGGAATCACCCTAGTCCGGCCGGTTACAGGCTCGAGACGGTTGGTCTTGGCTAACCCGAAATCGGTAGTCTCGTGAGTAGAACCCGGATCTTGAACTAATACAACACTACAATCGAGTAGAGGATTAAATCAGAACCTGCTTCTACCGGTTTTGAGTGTTTTAAGTGTAAAAGAGTTGAAAGAAAGTTAAAACCATCTTTCAATCCTCTTTCCACCATTCTTGTGTCGAGATCTTTACAAGATCTTTGTATGTTTGCGTGGAAGTCGGTTAGATCTCGGTCGTTCTTGATGGATTGAAGTCAAAACATGAAGTTCTTGAAGAACACATGATGACGTCACCCTAGAACACCCGAAATCTAGTGATTTCACGGTTAAAAGTTAAGATTTAAAAGATAGAAAGGTGGAGGAGTGCGTGTAGATCAATAAAGTACAAGATTTAGGGCGAGATCTTACCTGGATTGAGAGAAATCGAAGAAAAGGTGAGGAGCACGAGTGGTTCGGACAGAGAGTTTCCAGAAATGGAAAGAATGACAATGACAGGGGTATTTATAGGATTCCAAAAGAGGAAAGGGTTATCCGATCGGATGACATGCCGCTCGGATGGCTTATCCGATCGGATGACATCCTGGTCGGATGACACCTGTCTTGGCGGCAAGGCGGCTATCCGATCGGATGGCTATCCGATCGGATGGCACCTGGGTTGAGTGTTTGGGCGCGACAATTTTTAGCGTTTCGATTTCGAATACGAGCGGCTCGTCACGATAGGGTTTCCTAGTCAAATTACTTTCAGCCCAACTACTTCATATCTCGCATAATCTCTTCTCCACTAATTATCATAGTTCGATTGCGATTCGAGTTCGAGTTTGATTGCGTTTCGAGTTTCGATTGAGTTCGATTGATTTCCACAATACATATATATATATATATATATATATATATATATATATATATATATATATATATAACACGCACAAGTAACACATAAGGCACACACACGCATGTAATAACCAAATTAAATCGAGTTGTGGTTCGTATCACGATTCGATGTCGAGTAGCATAGCTTGATTATTGATTAGTTAACTTTATCGCAATGTTACTTCCTATAATTCACAGTCGTAAGTCGATTAGTTATCGATTTTAGCAATTAACATCACTTACTCCACATAATACAATTAAAATAAAGAAGTTTCTATAAGTCAAATTCGTACAATCGGTCGTTGACTTTGACCTTGACTTTGACTTTGACTTCTGAAAAGACGGGGTGTTACAGGTTGGGCTACTGCTCGCAGCTGGTGAGCCGGAGCCGGTGGTACCCGCTGAAGCCGAGGGCTCAGGGGCAACAGAAAACAGAATCATGGCGGACGATGAGCGACCTTTGAATGAGACGAATCAGCCTGGAGCCTGATCGGAGTGTCGCGCTCTGGTCAAAGATAATATTTATAGTCCCAAATTACCCTTAACAAATAGTTAGTGGTAGCAAGGGGTCGAACCACGAAGAGTATGTGGTTTGCGAGTGGATTTGATTGAATTGAAATATGAGTCACACTTATGAAGCTTGCTATGATATATTTTTGTATTTTTGTTTAATTTAAAGATGTGAATTAAAATTACTAAGTGATTGGTTTGATTGTTTACGCGCAATTAACAATTGCAAAAAATGTAATTAGAAGTTTAAACAATATAGAGAAAACAAGGCTCACACCCGGTTCGGTAATTGCAATCCTAGGGTTCTTACACGTTTTAAATTTGATTCACTTAAATATGTTATTAACGGAATTCTATCATCAAAGCTTAGGTGCCAATTGCTATCAACGCCGTGAAGGACAGACCACAATGCACTTCGTTACTTCGGACAAGTAAAACCTGTTGAAAGACAAGGCATAATTGCACAAACTTGTTTCGCAAAGTCAAATTTCATAACTCACTCGACAATTCACAAATATAGTTCAAATGCAAGACAATTGTCAATCAATTCAAATACAAATCAAGTTGTCACAAAACCAAACTAAAACATTGTTCAAACCCTAGACTTACAATAACCTACACCGGGGTGAAACCTCCAAGAAATTAGCCGAGCATGATCGAAGAAACTTGATCACCGGATGTAGAAAGCTTGAATTGGATCATCGTGAAGCTTGAAGGTGGATGAATGGATGGATGGTTAGGATTATGGAAGGTTGGTGATGATGGATTGGAATGAAGGATATGATGGCGAATTAGGGTTCTTGATTGATGATGATTTGGGTGTTAATTCGGGTTGTAGATGTGTAGGTGGATCTTGATGATGGATTCGTAGGTGATAAGTGATGAGTAATGGCTCCCAGATGATATTCAAACTCTCCAAGAAAGTGTAACTCCCGTAATTCATGACCAAGATGCCTTTTGATTCATTCCAAGACCAAGGAAACCAAAAATTCGCGTCGGCAATATTGAGGAGCCGTCGCCGACGGCCTGAAGCCCCGTCGGCGACGGTGTGTATTTTGTCAAAAACAGCATACGACTAAACTTGCTGTCTACGGACCTCCTGAGCGACGGAAGAATGCACCAACCGTCGGCGACGGCGCCCCCAAACTTGACTTTCTGTTTTCTCCATTTCTTGAATCCGGTTGACCCGTTTCGCGTCCCGGTGGCTCGTTATCCGTCCCGGTGACCCTTAAAGCTCCCGAAAAGCTCCTTAAACTCTGCTAGACCTGCAAAACAAGAATCTAATCAAAAGTAGGCTATTCGAAATTAAAACTCGTGTAAAAACATCAAATTAAACAATTACAAGCACCGGTTTTCAACCACGTATCATATCCCCACACTTGTCTTTTGCTTGCCCTCAAGCAAATCTGTTTTTCACTTTCACATGGGTCGAACAACTAATACACTCCCCATTCCCGAGACGAAGGTTAAGGTCCATTGTCATGCTAAAGTTCAAACTCTTTACAGTTTTCAATATATTTAACGGTAATGTGATTTCACATACACAAATGGCTACCCAAGATTAACCCGCCCGTGAAACCAACAATTCATGCACATCCCTCACAATGTTCTCTCCACTAGGCTTGTAAATTGGCTAATTCTTATAATGTATTAGCACTTCAAAGAATATTCACTCAAAACCGATTAGAACACATACCCGCATAAGCTTGCAACTCAATCATTCTCCACCATTTATCACGAACACTAAGCACAAGTCATAAGGTCTTTGTAAGGGTTGTAATGGGGCTAGGCTAAGGGTAGGAATTAGGATATTTTAAAGTGGCTAAGGTGATGAAAATTCGATTTTTATTACAAACGACCAGTGTTGTAGAGATCGCTAGGCGCCAGTCGGGTGGTGGAGTACCGACTAGGGATTAATCGGGATTAATCGGATCGGAATTTATATATATAATTTTTAAATTTATATATATACACATACATTAATATCAATATAATACTTAAAAATAGTTCAAAATTCAAACAACTAAGTTTCAAACATAGCTAATCAAGTATTTAAACATTCAATACACACGTTAATATCAATATAATACTTAAAAATAGTTCAAAATTTAAACAATGAAGTTTAAAACATAGCAATTTAAGTATTTAAACATTAACATATCAGTCATGGTCTCATGGAATATGTTTTAATGGGTTAAAAACATGTTTTTTTGGGCCAGGTTGGAACTAAACAAGTTGGTCCATGTATTTAATGGTTAAAAACATTTGTTTGGGCCAGATTTAAACTAAAAAAGAGTGGGCCGACTTGGGCCGATTTGGTCCGCCTTGGACCGACTAGGTCCGCCTTGGACCGACTAGGACCGACTTGACCGACTACCGATTAATGGTCCGACTAGCTCAAAATTAATCAGTTAACGGCCGACTAGCGCCTAGGCGCCGACTAGGCGCCGATTAATTCCGATTTTTACAACACTGCAAACGACTACTCCAAACAACACTTAACTATAAACACCAATTATGAGGCAACAACTTTTCGCCTTTTATTCAACAACTACTAATAGTTCTTTTTGTGTTTTTCTCAATGCTTTTTCAATTTTTTTTCATAACATTTTTTTTATTTATTTATTTATTATTATTTTTATTCAAACAATCAAAACAACTATACAAATACGACTCCTATAATCGAATTTTTATCACACGGGTTTAAAAGAAAAGGTTTAACGGTTATGGGCTATAGGGTGGTCAAACGAAAGGTTTAGGCTCAAAGTGGGCGACTAGGGGATTTATTTGGGTAAGGATGGATAAATGGTTTTAAGAGAAAAGGTTTACATAATGCCTTAATCATTCTCGTGCTTGTATTCGGTCTATAGTCTCAAACGTATCAAAAGTTGCAAGATCTACGATATATGACTAATGGTCCACTCAAACAAAGAAACATAGGTATGTAATCTATGATATAAAAGTGGCTCAAAACCTCACATATCTAAAAAGGTATGGTATGTGACATGCATAAAATACTAGTTTCTTAGGCGGATTATTCCCAAAAAACCACCCGCTAAATACTCGTCATGCTATTAACTTGAACTTGACCATGACAAAAGACCAAATGGCTTGTGACATCCCTCGTTGACTTAGTTACTTGTGCTTTTAAGATCGCTTTTGAAACAAGATAATTTTGAAAATTTTTTGAAATTTTCCCCCATCCCCACACTTGAGTTAAACATTGTCCTCAATGTGTAGTGTTTAAATGGACGGGTCAAAAATCGAAAAACTTTTACTACTCCCACATCCCCACACTTGAAGTACATATTGTCCTCAATGTGTGAGAACTAGAGTTTTTAAAACGCACAAGGGATGTGACACGGCTAACCTCCCCAAAATTTCACCCCGGAAAATAAAATAAAATACAATTTACAATCCATTTATTTGCTAACTAAAAATCAAAAGTAAAAAGAAACGTATGCACCTGATTTTTGAGCTCATTCCTCGTGTGCTCTTCTTCTCTTCAAGAAAGCGGTCGTCCCACGAACCCAATGTACCTACAAATCTTAACCCTTGTGTAGAAGCATGCTTCTCACAGCCATCAAAATTTGTTAGTTACCTAGTTCTACCACTTTTATGAAAATATTACCAAGCTATACATTATTTCACCTTGATTTATGTGGAAAAATAATTTACAATAACAACAAACCTAACTCACTTTCATAGGAATCACAGTTGCATTTAGCTTATGCAACAAGCCCTTTTAAACCCCCCAATAGCTTGGGAGGACGAGAAGTCTCGTGAGGGTTATATAGGGAACACACCCACAACGTTCATTTAACTAGGCGAAAATAAATAATACGAAATAAAAATAACGAAAACAAAATAATATACAACAACAACAACACAAACATACCTTGCCTCTACCGCTGATATCTCTCATTAGCATGGTTGCAAAAATCACGACTAGCCGGCGATTAATCGCTGACTAGTCGCTAGTCGCCCATCAACTGAGTAATTTTCAGCTAATCAGTAAAAAAATCGCTAGTCGGCCCTAGTCGGCCCTAATCGCGACTAGTCGGTCGGGAAAAATCGGAAAAAATCGGGAAAAAACAGAAAAAATCAGAAAAAATCGGAAAAAACACATATTCCGGCCAAAACCTCCCAGATTCCGGTCAAAACTTGTCCACTTAAAAAAATTACGTATAAAAATATATGTATATATGTATAAAAACTTAAAATTATACATAAAAAGTTCGATCCGATTAATCCCGAGTAGTCGCTAGTCCCTACCTCACCGACCCGCTAGCGACTAGCGAGTTCTTCAACCTTGCTCATTAAGGTTCACTGGCGGGTTTGGCTGGTATTGATAACCAGTGAGGGCCTCAAACATCTCCCTATAGTTATCGAGTGGGCTCTGCTCTCCTTGAGGTGGTGGTTGGTAAGGAATCGGGATGAAACTAGAGCCGACTGCCTCGGGCCAATGAGGGGTTGGATCGGATGGGCCTTGTGGATGGGGAAGGTTGGGGTAATCAGTCCACCCCGAGTGTTCGGCATATGGGAGACCGGCTTGGTAGTCTCTTTGATGTCGCTCCTGATCGTGGAGCACTTTGGCATTATTAATAGCCATTTGGTTATAGATGGCCAAAGCTCTCCATCGGCGTTGCTCCAATTATCTTTGTGCATTTTGACGCCTTGCCTCTTCTTCCTCCCATGCCCGTCTTTGGGATCTTTCCTCCTCTTGCAACTGTAACAAGCGTTCCATTTGTGATCGTTGTAACGCTTGTTGCAGTTGTTGTTCCTCCATCTACTTCTCCATCCTCTCGTGAAAGGATGCTTGAAAAGCCCATTGTTCTTGTGAGTACGCCCCTTGCACCTCTTCCCATTCTTTCCTGCTCGCGTGGTATTCTTTCCCTTCGCCAATGCATGTCGATACATTATCGTAAACCGCTTGTCGCCCGCGGGTCCACAACCGGCATGACGGTATCTGCCTTTGGTTCATAAAATTTGCCACATCGGCAGAGATTTCCCAATGTTGCTTCCTATACCTCCGCCTCGGTCCCCGCGGACCGGAAGGATCCGTCTCCTCCTCAACATCAGGCATCTCCTCATCTCCTTCCTCTTCATCACCCTCTTCGTCACCCTCTCTCGGTTCAGTGAATCGGTAACTATCTCCTTGTTCATCTTCAACTGTGTGAAGATGACCAAAAGTCTTCACCGTTATCTTCCAATGTCGCCTCATGGAGGTGAAGTTGAACTGATCGATGGGTTTAGACACCCACAGTGACTCCGGAGGCAATGCATTCTGCTGTAAAATCATTGCGCTAATCAATCTCACATAAGGGATCATCTTCCGCTTGAATGATTCCCTTGTATCCCACGTATTGATCATCACAATTTGGCGCCATAATAGCCTTGGCGTCCCATACAACAACGAATGTAAAACCCGGCAGTCGGGTGCCTTCACTTTACCACGGTCCCCCAAACCGCACCAAAACATTCTCCAACGAAATTCCTTGTAGTATTTTGCCCTCCAAAGACAAATCGTTTCTCGAATCCCCTGCACCCCCAGAACCTACCAATACCGATGCTAGCATTTGATCCGGATCAGCTGCGTTTCTTTTGTTATCCAAAAACTGATCGTAGTCGTAGTAATCATACGCTTCAACCCCAAGCGAAACAAATCTTGCAATTGCATTCATATGCTCAAATGACATAATCATTTGATTCTTGCCAATATTGCCGACTAACCGCCACGTAGGAGCCGGCCCATCAGAATGTTCAAACCGTAGAGTAGACAACCATTCACAAACAGCCCCCAAATACACCCGGGTGGTGATATCTTCGCACCAGTCAAGCACTCGTTCCAACCCAATCTTTTCAAACCTTTGAACTATGCCGATTTTTTGGAACTCTTCGACATTCAACGTACGTTCACACACTACCCTCTCGGGTACGGACTTTCAAACACCCGTGACCATCTTCATTTTCCACATCTTCGCCTCCAATTTCTTGTTTCGGTACCGAGAAAGAGCTTTCAACTTATCATCTTTCCATACCGAAGCCGACTGACAATTCTTGGCCTCCTCCCAATCCCAATCTTGTCTATAGAGTTGCCCATCACCTTCTTCTACATTACTTAATTGGTCCCAACGTTTTTGATATTGCCCCGAGCCTGCACCGGCTCCCGAAGATGAACCTTGCCCGGAAGTCTTTGCTTTCTTGCTTCTTCCAAACATAGCTACAATCAAAATACAAGACAACAATTAGTACACCCCAGTCTTCAAATAATCTCAAACTTTGAACATAATATGCAATGTTGAATTTCAATCAATACTTAGATATAAAATCGCCTTTTTAAACTTCCAAAGTCGATCATTTTAACATCTACATATCAATTTAGCATGTTTATTCCCAAAATTTCTCAAAACTTTATTGTTAAAACAATATTCAACATTACAACTATGCTCAATCATGCAATAATCTAGTGTAATCACATCACCAAGACTAAAGCATGCTCAAATCCCACCCAAATCAAGCAAACATTCTTAAATTCATGCTAAAACATCATACATTATAATAAACAATCTACTCTTAAACACTAGGCTTAAAATTTCGAAAGAAATCAACAATTTATATGATAATCATGCATAAAGTAAGTGAAATTCCATACCTTTAGTGTAGATGGTCAAGAAAAACTAAGACAAAGTGTAAAGCAAAGAACTTTGGTGAACACCCTTCAAAAACCCTAAAAATCACGCACGGAAATCTTGCAAACGAGCAAGAATTAATGGAGACCGTGATGGGGGTTTTGTTCCTCTCGAAAAACTACCCAAAATAGGCTCAAGAATCAAGTGATTTGGCTGAGAATTGAGAGAGTTATGAGTGATTGAAGCTTTAGGGTTCTAGAGAAAAGTTGGGGAAGAAGATGGAGTTGGAAGGAGAGAGGACGTGTGGATCTGATAATTGAGGGTAAGTGGTATGTGATAAGGTTTTCTAGACTTTTGTGTGGTGAAAAATGCGTTTGGTTCGAGTTTTAATGGCTTTAAGTGTTTTTGGGTTCGATCCTGAGCGTTTAACAAAAATCAGCGTCGGCTGAATTTACACGGACCGTCGGCGACGGTGGGTTTGCCCGTCGGCGACGGTGCACCAATCCTCAAAAAGACCCGACTGCCTATGTTGCTGCCTACGGTGATTTTTGGGCGACGGCCATTTTATGCGGGCCGTAGGCGACGGAAGATATGACCGTCGGCGACGGTATCGGGAATTTCAATTTTTTTTTATTATATTTTTATTTTATTTTTATTTTTTTTATGAAAAATATGAGGAATTTTATGAACTTTTTATAAAGGGACTATGTACATTAAAAATTCCTAAAAAAAATAAAAAAAAATTGTGATTTTTTTTATAAGTTAAATTTTAAAAACGCGGAAACCGTTAACGGCCCTACCACCCCCCGAAAAGTCGTGTATTGTCCCTAATACACACAAATAAGTCTTAAAACATACCTTTTTGTCTTCAAGACCCGTTCGTGATATTCGAACTTCACACAATCAAGAGGATTAGTACGAAACGAGAACGATTAGCACAAAAACACACAAACAATTAAATAATTGTACATAACTTTACAAAATTCATTACCGGTCCTTTCAGTTGACCTCATAAGTTGGCACACTTACCACGAAGTTCACCAACTCCACATTCTCATCCTTTTTCTCATTGTTACCATCAAGAAACAGTTTAAGACGATGCCCATTAACCGTTTGCTTCGACCCATCCTTCGGGTCCTTGATTGTAACATCTCCAAGCTTTTCGACCCGTGTAATCACGTACGGGCCCATCCATTTGCTCTTGAGCTTACCGGGGAAATATTTAAGCCGTGAATTGTAGAGCCAAACCTTTTGACCCACTTCAAACTCCTTTGGCTTCAACTTCGCGTCATGTGCCCTCTTCATATCATCCTTGTATTTTGAGGCGCACTCATACGCTTCTTCCCTAAGCTCCTCCAACTCACAAAGCTTTAACTTTCGCTCTTTTCCTGCATCATCATATTTCATGTTAACCTCTTTAATAGCCCACCAAGAACGATGCACGAGTTCAACCGGTAAATGACAATTTCGCCCATAAACTAAGCGGGTGTAGTTCCAATAGGTGTTTTATGAGCCATTCTATAAGCCCATAAATCATCATTCAACTTCGTCGACCAATCCTTTCGGTCGGGTCGAGCGGTCTTTTGCAAAATTTCTTTTATTTGTCTATTGGAAACCTCCACTTGACCGCTTGTTTGTGGGTGATAAGGGGTAGCGATTCGATGTTCAACACCATATCGTTTCAAAAGTTTGCCAAAGTTAAAATTCTTAAAATGAGATCCCCCATCACTAATGATGACCCGGGGAATCCCAAATCTAGAAATTATCTTTTTTTGTACAAAATTACAAACGACGATATGGTCATTCGTCTTGGTGGCAATCGCTTCGACCCACTTGGATACATAATCGACCGCCACCAAGATGTATAAGTTGCCATGCGAATTAGGGAATGGGCCCATGAAATCTATCCCCCACACATCAAAAATATCTACAATGAGGATCGGTTGCATGGGTATTTCATCCCTTTTTGAAATACCCCCTAACTTTTGACATTCGACACAATTTTTAGCGAAATTAAAAGCATCCTTAAAGATAGTCCAATAAAGACCGCTATTGAGCACTTTGTGCCCGGTTTTGTGACCACTGAAATGGCCCCCACAAGCAAATGAATGCAAGTGCATCAATACGCTAGGAATCTCCTCGTCGGGTATGCATCTTCGAACGACTTGATCCGGACAAAACTTGAATAAGTCTGGTTCCTCCAACGTGTAGTACTTGATTTGAGATAGGAAGTGCAACCTCTTCCTTCTATCCCAATGAGCCGGCAAGTCACCTGTAACCAAATAATTGACAATATTAGCATACCATGGTAATATTCCAACTTTTAAAATTTGCTCATCGGGAAAGTTCTCATTGATCTCTTCACGGGAAGAATCCTCCTCCACAACCAATCGAGACAAGTGGTCCGCAACCACATTTTCACTCCCTTTCTTGTCTCGGATCTCCAAGTCAAACTCTTGTAGCAAGAGCACCCATCAGATAAATCTCGGCTTCGCATCCTTCTTGTCCATGAGATACCTAACTGCAGAATGGTCAGAATATACAATGACCTTAGTACCCCATATACAAGCACGGAATTTTTCCAACGCATATACCACCGCAAGTAGCTCTTTCTCGGTAGTTGTATAATTTAGTTGTGCATCCGAGAGAGTCTTACTTGCGTAGTAAATGGCAGCCGGTTTCTTGTCTACCCTTTGACCCAATACGGCCCCCACCGCATAATCACTTGCATCACACATGATTTCGAATGGTAAAGACCAATTCGGTGATTGCAAGATTGGGGCCTCAACCAACTTTTTCTTTAACACGTTAAAGGCATTTTGGCAATTTTTATCAAAATCAAAAGTTTTATCCTTTAACAACAAATTGCATAGGGGTTTTGTTATATCACTAAAACTTTTTATAAACCTCCTATAAAAACCCGCGTGTCCTAAGAACGACCGAATACCCTTAACACTTGTGGGATAAGGCAAAGTGGATATGACTTGTACTTTTGCTCTATCCACCTCAATCCTACGACTCGAGACGACATGCCCCAACACAATCTGTCACGACCCCCGACCCACCCTGGACGGAATCGGGAGTCGCGAACAGCCCAGTGGTACCGGTGATTATTTTGAAGACGTTGCAGCAGAAATTTCGTCAGGACCGTGAGTTAGGAAAAATATCAGAGTTTAGAAAACACCGGATTTTATTAAATAGATGGGATAAACCCATGTTTTACAATAGTAGCTTTAATAAAGATAATTACATAAAACAATATTTTTAAATTTTAATTTAATTAATAAGCCACTTCTTGATGCCTTTCAGTGCCGTATCCATCTTTTACTCCAATCTACTGTAATTACCTGAAACGCGTTTTAAAAAGGTTTTGTCAGCGGGAAATACTGAGTGAATCATTCTATTTTCAGAAAATGATGCATAGTTATCAATTACAGCATAAGAGCGATTACAATGGCTTCTATCTTATTTTTTTATCTGGCGCTCTGTAACAATGGTGACGATGGTCATACCACTATTAGATCAATGAACCTAAATAGTGATGATTATCCCTAGTAGGTCAATGAACCTAACTGGGATAAAATTAGTAATGTGCACAATACCCCACTAGCCAGTGATTCAAGATATCCATGACTTAGTCCCTGTAATTATAACTTTTGAAAATAATTTGAGGTATTGTAAAATAGTTGATAAAAAGAGAATGACTCACTTATAATCATGCAGATTCATACGGCCAAAGTTTAGTCTACAGATAATCCTTGATATATTGCAGATTTATACAGGCAGAGCTTAGCCTATTGATTTAGCCTTGTAACCTGGTGCACACGAACTAGGTAGGTAACTTAATACAGCAATTACGATAACTCACGAGATCAACCCTCACAACGAATGACAAAGTGCTATGCTTAAACATCCATCGAATTAACGATTAATGACAAAGCATCACCCTAATGTGGGCAGCACTTAAACATCCATTGAGTACATTGATCGATCGGACAATGAATCGTAATAGCGATCGAGTTATTACCCTGTATCGTAACAGCACCCCCCCTACTAATTAGTGATTCGTGTGTGTTTTTAGAGTATTTGGACGATATCTCAGCGTATATTTCGAGTTTGATCGTCGTTCAATCGCCAGAAATCAAGTCCCAATGTTCTGATATTTATACCCGATTTTGACATTGCTTACGGACCGTAAGACTCAACCCTTACGGTCCGTAAGGGTCATAATTTTGCTATAGGGTGGCCACGTGTGGGAGTAGGCCTGCTGAGTCGACGAAACGTTTAAATTCGATTTTTATAATAATTTATAAGGATAATCGTTGAGTAGGGAATGCCCCCCCTGAGTTTTAGGGGCCCTGATCCTGATTCTGATTGTTCTGAAATTTGTAGGGTTTGTGTAGAATCACTTGGGTGTCTCAATTAGGGTTTCCTATCGAATAAAATAATAAAAATAAATAGGATTTTTAATGAGGGTTGTTACATTCTCCCCACCTTAATAAAAATCTCGTCCTCGAGATTTACTGGAATAATTGAGGATACTTTTTCTTCATCTCAAATTCCAGCTCCCAAGTGTATTTGGGTTATGATATTTCTTTTAGACTTATGTCACATTTTAGTTAATAAAAATAATATTAGGGTAGATGACACAGATTTAAAATATCGAATTTTGTGAATACGAGTTGTATCCTAAGTAGGATTCAATGGTTCAACTGAATTAGTTCAAGAAATCGATGACAAATGAATGAGATGAAATAATATGATTTCCAAAGTGACTAGGTTCAAGCCAAAAGATATATGATCAATAGATATGAGTGTGAAGGATTTTTAGAATTAATAAAATTCTTTGTCAAAAGAAAGTTTACTTTGATTGGCACCTGAGGAAGACTTAGAATTGACAATTTCCAAATAAAATAAAAGCATGAAAATAATATGATATAAGAAAATCAAAGTGTTGAAATGAGTGACTTGCAAAGATACACCAAAAGATAATAAAGTTAGTGTATCATTATTTAGAATTCCAAGTTGTTTTAATTGTGAAACAATGTGATAGTACATTATTAGTAGTAACCATATACTATATCCTAGAGATTGAAATAAGAACAAATTGTTTTGGCATGACCAACCATTATATTATATTTTGTAAAGTAAATGTAATATATATTATAATGTTCTCCTAATCCAACGTAGTATATTATTTTTATATAGTTATTTTCTTACTAAATTGTTATGGTACATAGTTACCACAAAACATGTGATAAACAATTATTTATATATATATATATATATATATATAATTTTATTCATCCCTCTAATTCTTGTATTGTTTTTATAAAAATATGTCTTCTCCTTATATAATTTAAAATTTATTAAATAAATATGATGACTTCATTTATATATATTAATTAGTCATTATCATGGTTGAATATTGGTTAGTGCTGCCTTGTTTAAGCATAGGTGATCAGTCCATGCCTAACTAAGGCTAGGCTATCCAATACATTCTCTTGATAGTAACCTTAGTACTTAAAAATAATATTAACACTTCTGTTTTTAATTTATTACTAATAATAAGATAAATAACTTAAACATAAATTTAAATGAGAGTATATCTTATTCATACTTTTATAAAAATATAAATTCTTCACCTCAATGGTTTAACAAGAATTTTAAATATAGTAATACTATATTGTAATTTAGGTAATTACTTATGTATATCTATAATCAATTAAATTTATCACGAAAGGCTCGATTAATGCTGTAAGAACCATTAAGAGGTATACTAAAATATGACATAACTTTGTATATTATTATCTTAGCACAAAATTGTTTTAAGATTGCTTTTATAGAATAAATCAACAAAGCGGATTCAATATAAATAAACAAATAATCAAATCCGATATTTAGAGCAATCTTCAGATTTTGTGAAAACGTCATCACAAAGTGATCGTACTCAAAGAAACGATTCAATGAAGTCAAAGACCAATTAAGCATGTTATGTTTCAAGAGAAATGAAGTGATTGTTGGGATTATTTGGAATATGATAGTTTCCATCCACCATATGGGATTTTAAAATGATTATGTAATATGAGCAAGTCAAATAATTTGAATTTAAACAAAACAAGTTTTAATAAGAAAGTTCGGACATGGTTACTATAGAAACTATGTATGTCAAAGAAAATTAAAATTTTCAAGAAATTTATTGACTCGATATCAAGGAGTTATTGTTTTTGCAATAATGTGGTTCACAGTACAAAAAGCGGAATGATAATTGAGTTTGGATAAAATAACAAATCGGAATGAAGCCCTCCAGTGGTCTTTTATAATTCAAATGAACCAAATTCATAATAAACAATGCATATGTAACGTGGGAATTTACCAAGAAATAAAATAGATCAATATTCGCTATTATGAAAGAAATCCTCATGGTATGATGACTATTAGGGGAAGTAAAAACACGAAAGTCAATTCATTATATGCAGAAGTCAGAATTTCAACGAAAGAAATATAAGAACTTCTATATGGAATTTCGTGTAATAACTGTTATTAAGTGACATTACCAGGGAATGTGAATAAAATGAAATAGGAAATTTGCAAAGGTATGTGACTCCTTTTTCGGTGCTAAAAATTATAACTTTGATTAGACTGTGCACGGATGTTTGTGAAATCTTATTCTAGCGTACCTTAGCGATATTCATTTTGTAGGATCATGTGGCAAAGTGCTTCTTTTAGTAGTTTTTCTACTGACGGAATTAACATTGGTGTCATCGTGCCTAATTTATATTTTCCAAAGGTCTTGCCTTGAAAATCGTGTCTGTAAACGTTTAATTTTTCATGTGTTTTATTTGTGCACTAACACAACTTTACATGCTTCTTACTTGCGTTAATAATTTATGGTAACGCATTTGGAAATTTTTATACTTTTGATGGTGTCTCAACTTAAAGGGTTTCCATTGTTATTATTATTGCTCGAGTTACGAGGCAGATGATCAAACGAAATAATGTTTGAAAAAGAGATTCCTAATAAAGAAATCTAGACACATATGCTTGTGCTTTATTCCTATTTGACTTTTTGGAATTTCTTATAGATATACATATCTATATAATCACATATTTCACACGCTGAAATAAACATACCATCTATCAGGTCAATGTATTTAACAAATTTATATTTCCAAAAACAAGTCAGATATCAGGTCATGATACTATTTAGGGAAATCTTGTCACTTGTTTGACATATTATATACCCCGTCTTACCCGGTTCACGCCGGAGAGGTAACCTCAGTATATCCGGACAAACTGGAGAGTCTGCTACACCATACCCAGTCTTGCCGGAGAAAATTTTCTATTTCCCATAAATAGTATCTTTTCAAAAGTGCCTCTTTTATTAGGGCTTTTATCCAGAATCAAGGAAACTTGTATTCCCATAACATATCTTATTCTAGACCAAGTAATATTAATAAGCAAAGATTAATAGCAATTAAATGTTATTGCTTATTTATCGTATTTTGCAATATTCTAATTACCATTCTTATGGCATACAAAAACCCATCATAATTTATACAAGTACTTAGCTTATCTTGAAGCTGATATCAAGGCATCTTTTCTTAAGTTCAAGTCTAAATGCTATCATGTGTACTACCAGTTAACAGCAATCTCCTAACTCTTTTATATGAACTTAGGTATTTTTATTACAACACTTATTAGCTTCAAGCAGTGGCTCTGATACCACCTTCTGTCACGACCCCCGACCCACCCTGGAGGAATCGGGAGTCGCGAACAGCCCGGTGGTACCGGTGATTATTTTGAAGACGTTGCAGCGGAAATTTCGTCAGGACCGTGAGTTAGGAAAAATATCAGAGTTTAGAAAACACCGGATTTTATTAAATAGATGGGATAAACCCATGTTTTACAATGGTAGCTTTAATAAAGATAATTACATAAAACAATATTTTTAAATTTTAATTTAATTAATAAGCCACTTCTTGATGCCTTTCAGTGCCGTATCTATCTTTTACTCCAATCTACTGTAATTACCTGAAACGCGTTTTAAAAAGGTTTTGTCAGCGGGAAATACTGAGTGAATCATTCTATTTTCAGAAAATGATGCATAGTTATCAATTACAGCATAAGAGCGATTACAATGGCTTCTATCTTATTTTTTTTTATCTGGCGCTCTGTCACAATGGTGACAAGTCACAATGGTGACGATGGTCATACCACTATTAGATCAATGAACCTAAATAGTGATGATTATCCCTAGTAGGTCAATGAACCTAACTGGGATAAAATTAGTAATGTGCACAATACCCCACTAGCCAGTGATTCAAGATATCCATGACTTAGTCCCTGTAATTATAACTTTTGAAAATAATTTGAGGTATTGTAAAATAGTTGATAAAAAGAGAATGACTCGCTTATAATCATGCAGATTCATACGGCCAAAGTTTAGTCTATAGATAATCCTTGATATATTGCAGATTTATACAGGCAGAGCTTAGCCTATTGATTTAGCCTTGTAACCTGGTGCACACGAACTAGGTAGGTAACTTAATACAGCAATTACGATAACTCACGAGATCAACCCTCACAACGAATGACAAAGTGCTATGCTTAAACATCCATCGAATTAACGATTAATGACAAAACATCACCCTAATGTGGGCAGCACTTAAACATCCATTGAGTACATTGATCGATCGGACAATGAATCGTAATAGCGATCGAGTTATTACCCTGTATCGTAGCAGCACCCCCTACTAATTAGTGATTCGTGTGTGTTTTTAGAGTATTTGGACGATATCTCAGCGTATATTTCGAGTTTGATCGTCGTTCAATCGCCAGAAATCAAGTCCCGATGTTCTGATATTTATACCCGATTTTGACATTGCTTACGGACCGTAAGACTCAACCCTTACGGTCCGTAAGGGTCATAATTTCGCTATAGGGTGGCCACGTGTGGGAGTAGGCCTGCTGAGTCGACGAAACGTTTAAATTCGATTTTTATAATAATTTATAAGGATAATCGTTGAGTAGGGAATGCCCCCCCTGAGTTTTAGGGGCCCTGATCCTGATTCTGATTGTTCTGAAATTTGTAGGGTTTGTGTAGAATCACTTGGGTGTCTCAATTAGGGTTTCCTATCGAATAAAATAATAAAAATAAATAGGATTTTTAATGAGGGTTGTTACACAATCCCTTCTTGAACCATAAAATGGCTCTTTTCCCAACTCAAAACAAGATTTTTCTCAACACATCTTTCTAAAACTTTTTCGAGTTGGTCAAGGCATGTATCAAATGATGACCCAAATATTGAGAAATCATCCATGAAGATTTCCAAAGACTCCCCCACCATATCTGAAAATATACTCGTCATACACCTTTGAAAGGTGGCGGGGGCATTACAAAGTCCAAAGGGCATTCGTGTGACAACCCTCAAATTTGCATGTAACCATACAGTTTATTAATGATAATAAAAGTACTTGATGACTGTGCTGAATCATTTAACTGCTCTCTGATTACTGTGTTATACTTACATGTGCGTGTTAGCATACTAGTAGTATACAGAAAAGTTACTAAATAGTCCGGTATATTTTCCTGTGTGTTAGGAATAAATTTCGTTACAAAAATATAAGTATAAGACGCCTTACGGAACAATTAAACGCTTTAACGAAACGATACGTAACCGAACAACCAGACAAAACCCGAAACACGAAAATATTGTCAGAAATATTATTTTATCTTTCTTAAGTAATTACGGTCACAAAAATCCCCATACACCATGTAAACATGACATACACCCACTATACTTGAAAATACCCTTAACCTTCTAATTTAATACCTTTTAGTTAACAAAAATTTTCACTTTACCCCCCCCCCCAACCGAAAATATGCCATGATCACCTAAAATATTTTGTTTAGATTGTTGTAAGGAAAATCTTTAATTCTATTGGCCAAGTATATTGAGTATGATGACCCTAGATGCTAGAATGCTCATATTTCCAAGAAACTCATCATAACTACAAAACTTACACTCAACCTCACCTCCCTTCCCCTTATTTTCGGATCCCCTCTCCCCATAACCGAAATCACCATCACCACCTCTCATACATTCATCTTCTTCACTATCAAGCCCCATTCCAAGCTCCAAGATTGATCCATAGAGGTGCAAGTTGAAGTGCTCTCAAGGAAGCCTTGTTCAAGCCTTTCTCACCATCATTCTTCATCATCCTTGCACTAAGATTTCTACCCTAGCCTTGTGCTAGTAGTAAGTCCCTTCACACCATTGTTTCATCTTGTTCTTGGTCATGATATTTAGTAGGATGATGATAATTAAGTGACACAAGAAAATGAACACTAAAAATATGAACATGAAATTCTGCATAGAAACCCTATATAAAAAGTTTGTATGAAGTTGAAATCTGGTTGGATTGGGTTTGGTTAATGCATGCATAATGTTTGATCATTAAATCATCGATAAACCATGGTTAGGACCTTTGTTGATGCATTTTTAGTGACTTCTACAATGTAAACAGCTTGCTGATTGGTATTTGCAGCCAACTTCAACAGGCTGTATCTGGGTCATTTTAAATCGAAAAACTGAATTTCTAGAGTCTAAATTATGTGTTTTTGAATAACCGAACAAATGGCACTGGAATCGTAATTTTTCGAGGTCGTTTACTATTTTTAAAGAATTTTTTTAAGACAGCAGCTCAAGCTGAAATTTTCCTGCTGAAAAAGTGTGTCGTATTCGGAGTCAAAACTTGAAACCTGAGTAGAATCAGCTCATGGGATTTTTACTGTAGATGGTCACCGTTGTTTCCGTGTTCCTCCAACTGGAATTTCGTCGATCAGACTTACAATTGATTTTTAGTGATTTTTTCCGTAAAACTGCAATCAGAAAGTAACAAATCTGATTGCAGTCGGGTAAAAGAATTTTTATATAAAATTGGTGATGAACTGGTCCCCGATATTTTTACACAATAAAATTTGGAACGTTTATGACATCCTGTAAAAATTTGAGAATTTTTGGAAAAGGTTAACTATTTTATTAAAATGCTCGAAAACAGTCCAGTTTTGATTAATAAAGCTGAAACGACATAAGGAGTGATTTGCGTGTCTAAATGTCGAGTAGGTTATCCGAGAATGATATAACATGTTATATGTCAATAAAAATGTTATGTGCAATGTTGTATGTTTGTCTATGAGTGGGGAATAGATGGGAAGGTTATATGGGCATGAACCGTTAAAGTGATGCATGTTATGTGATAGATACGTGTAGAGACTTTGTGTCCTATTTGAAATCACTAATAAACTAAGTGGTAATTATACTAGGACGTGATTGACCGACCTCGACTATTAGCTATATTTGAGAGTCAAACCGAGCAACCGAGGTGAGTTCACACTCTTTCTAAGGCATGGGATTCCCGGTGGGTTGGGAATGGGATTGAATGGCTACTCGAACTATCATTACTATTAAACTACTTACTACTGTCCTCGGATTGAAGGGCACATACGTAAAGCCTACGTACACGATCATAAGACCATCAACTCTATCAAATGAAGTCCCTCATTTATCGACTTAATCGCCGAGGCCTATGGCGAGCGGGTCATTAGTTAATAGCGCTATTAGGTTTAACAAACCTCACACCGTGCCAGTCGGACGGGCGTGTAATAATGGACTATGGGCAAAGGGTCAATGCTGATAGACATTGACTTAGGGCACCTCTTACATTTTCGTAGCAGTCGATACGCGTGGTCTAGTAACACATGGGAAGCCCCCACTAATCTTCGCAAACATGTCAAAAAGACCGCGATACGAATTTATACGATACATGGTTTTCAAAACGAACAGATGATTTACGAAACGAATGCTATAACTAAACAACCAACTGTGAATTCACTCAACTTTGTTGTTGACTCGTTGTTACATGCCTTACAGGTCGCTAAACACTTGGAGCTTGCACGAAGAAGGAGTCGTTGTGGTGTACGGACTGTTATGTCCCGTACTTAATAAATGAATTTTATAAACTATGTTTTGGACATTAAACTTATGCACTATAAACTTATGTTTTGAACTTCCGTTGTATGCTTCCGCTGTTAACTTAAAACTGGTTACTGTCTTATGGTCACCAATTGTATTGTGATTGGTTTTACACACTAAGATTATGTTGTTCAATATGATTGGTGGCTCGATCCTGGTCACGTCACGCCTCCAAGCGGTGACACCCCGCATGGTGGATTTTGGGGGTGTGACAATTCGCCTAAATGCGAAGGTACCGTATGGGCAAGTAAAAGTAGTCTTTGCTTGGTCTTCCGGATGTATAGCAATTTGATTGTATCCGGAATAACCATCCAGAAAACAATAAAAATTTTGTCCGGCCAACTTCTCAACAATTTGGTCAATAAATGGCAAAGGGAAATGATCTTTGGAAGTTGCAGCGTTTAACTTCCTATAGTCAATACAAATACGCCACCCGGTTACCGGCCGAGTGGCGACCTCTTCACCTGCGTCATTTGTGACGACTTGAATGCCCGCTTTCTTAGGAACCGTTTGTGTCGGGCTTACCCACTGGCTATTCGAAATAGGGTATATGATACCCGCATCTAGCCACTTCAATACCTCCTTTTTAACCACTTCTCGCATGTTCGGGTTAAGCTTCCATTGTGTGTCGCGAGAAGGACTCATGCCATCTTCCGTGATGATCTTGTGCATCACCACCGAGGGACTAATTCCCTTCAAATCCGCAATGGTCCACCCAATAGCAGCTCTATGAGTGACCAATACTCTCATCAACTTATCTTCTTGCTCCCCGGTTAAGTTAGATGCAATGATAACCGGGAGCGTGCTACCTTCACCCACATAAGCATATTTAAGATGCTTGGGTAGCACCTTCAACTCTATCACTGGAGGCTCTTCCAATGACGGCTTCAACTTTGTATCAATGCTTTCCGGAAGACTTTCCACTTGATGTGTCCAAGTGGGCCTTCCTTCCCTTGCCGCCATAACCTCCAACTCTTTCACCTCTTCATCCATGCTCCGATTCGTTTCTCCTTGTAACCTGTCAAACATGAAACATTCCTCTATTGTGTTTTCCTCTTCGAAACTAATGTCGCATAGAGGTATACACTCATCAACGATGTCCGCCATATAGCATTCATCGCCAACTAGAGGATCCGTCAATCCCGAAAAGACATTCAACCGCAACCGACGGTTACCAAAAGTCATGTCGACCGTGCCCGATTTGCAATTAATTTGGGCATTCGATGTTGCCAAAAATGGTTGACCGAGGATCACCGTTGGTTGCTTGGTTCTGTCCAAAGAGACATAATCTAATACAAGAAAGTCCACCGGATAGTAAAAGTCCTCGACCTTGACTATTACATCAGTGACTATCCCATGGGGTAGTTTAGGAGTCAAATCGGCTAACACCACGGTGGTATTAGACACTTGAAGTGGAACAAAATCATATTGGTCGTATAAACTACCCGGCAAGATACTCACACTTTCCCCAAGATCCAAAAGTGCCCGAGTCATTTTAAATTCCCCGACTTGTATTGAAATAACGGGCGCCCCCGGATCTTGAAGTTTTAGTGGAAGTGCACCCGAAAGAATTGAACTCACATTTTCGGTTAAATCAAGTTTCTTAGGAAACTTGTGAGTCCGTTTTTTGGTGCATAAATCTTTCAAGTATTTAGCATATGAAGGCACTTGCTTAATTGCATCTAAGAGTGGTAAATTGATTTTGACTTGTTTAAAAATTTCCCACATCTCTTCTTGTTGTGGGCCTCATTTATTTACCACTTTCTTAGATGGTCCCAACAAAGCTTCGGGATAAGGGGCGGTATTAACCTCCACACCCTTTTCCTTAGCCTTTGGGACGGGAACGGTCACAACGGGGGTATTATTATTAATTTTAAAATCATTTTTCTTTTGACCCGTTTGACCGTTTTTACCTTCATCGTCACTTGCATCTTCCACCACCCCTTCAACAAACTTGGGTGATGGTGGCTCAACACCACTATCTATGACTCGACCACTACGTAAAGAAATTTGATTAATTGGTACCTCACGTGTATTCTTCGAGCTTGACCCTTGATGCTTAGGGTTCACCATGGTATCACTTGGAAGTCCTCCTCCACTTCCACGAATTTGAGCCATCTCTTGAGCAAGTTGCCCCACTTGCTTCTCCAACGCTTTATGAGATTTATCCCTCACTTCAAATTATTTTCTTACTTCGGTTGAAAGGGTGGTCATAGCATTCATGAGAGCGTCCATTTTAGAATTGAACGAATCGTCACCTTGAGAGTTTGATGTACCACCCCCATTTCCACTTTGGTTATAACCACGTTGATAATTACCCTCACGGTTTTGATACCCTTGGTTACCCCCTTGATTGTAATTCCTTTGGTAACCCCCTTGGTTACCACCTTGACGATTGTTATACGATGACCCACCTTGACCACCTTGATTACCCGATTGGAAGTTCGGATTCATTTGATTTGAAGAATTACTATACCGAAAATTAGGGTGATTTCTCAAACCCGGATGGTAAGTGTTGGAGTTCATGTCATATTGCTTTCGATCCCCATACACTTGGTTTACCTCCTCGGTGTAGTCACTCGACCCCGTTGGACATTGTTCGGTTCTATGCCCAATATCTCCACATTCTTCACACACCGCGAATTGTACCGCGTTCACCTCCTTCTTCTTTATACGAGCCATTTCCCATTCTAAAGTAGAAATTCGATCCTTAGAATCGAGATCGGGAAGTGACCAGGAAATAGGATGTTTCTTAGCTCTATCGGCCGATTCCTTCTCTTTTGACCGTTTGCTCATCCGGTCCAAAAAATCCAAATCATCATCTTCATGATTGCTCAAGAGAGTCCCGTTGCTCGTTGATTCAAGGCGGTTCCATGTATTGTCGTCCAAACCCCGTACAAAACACTTGACTAACTCCCACTTCTCTATTTGATGATGTGGGCACTTTCGCATCAACTCCTTGTATCGTGTGAATGCTTCATGCAACGGCTCACCCGATAATTGGCGAAAAGACCTAATTTCATCACGAGCATCATCGGTCTTTGCCATCGAGTAGTACTCATCTAGAAAAGCTTGTTGCATTTCTCCCCATGTTCGAATGCTATTTGCCGGAAGTGTAAGGAACCATTGCTTCGCTTTTTCCTTTAACGAGAATTGAAATAGACGAAGCTTGACTTCCTCCAATGCAAAATTGTGCCCCCCAATTGTGTTACATATAGATGAGAATTCCGCCAAATGCGTGTACGGTTCATCATTCGACCTTCCATTGAAGTGAGGAAGTATGTTGATGTAATGAGGTTTACAATCAAACATCCTCCTCTCACAAATAATTGGTGAATCATTCTCGGTGACCACCGGCCTAAAACGGTCATTCACTCCCCGTGGAGGTTGTTGACGACGATGCGGACCGTTAACTTCTTGATCAACCGGTCTTCGGTTGTCTCTTCGATCACCCCCCTATCACCTCTTCTATCATCTCTTCAATTTCCACCTTGGTTACCCCTTTGGTTACCCCCTCCCACGAAACGAGGAATCCGGTTAGGGTTAGCATTGTTGTTGTTGTTGTTGAACCCATCATTCCGGTTCCGTTGGTAATTGTTTCGTGGTTGGCGGTTATTTTCGTAACCGTCATTTCTTCTATTCCCATAACCATAGTCATCATCCCCCACATAGTTGGCATTTTGATAGCCAAACTCCTCATCTTCAAATCCTCGTGCATTGTAGATATTACCCTGATTCACGTACCCCCAATCTTCGTCATCATTGACCCGATCATCATAGTAGCCCCCGTCATCCTAATTCTCTGTATGAACACTAACATGCTCCGGCGATTGATAACCATGAACACTATAAGGTTCGTCATCGGGGATGGCGTTCCTCAAATCATCTATGTTGAAAAATGGGTCTTCTTTCGCGGGATTGCCACGATCTCGGTTGCCTCGACGGTCAGAATTGACATTCCGGTCATCAAGGTTGAGGGGTAAGGAGGTTTGTCGATGAAGTTTTTGTTGTTGGGGTGTTCTTTGGTTGTTGTTGGGATTCTGGTTTTGGAAAGGTAGTGTGGGTGGTCCGGTATTGATATTACCACCCGGTCGCTCTTGAGGTATAGATTGAACATTTTGGGCGGGGTAAAAGGTTCCTCGGGATTGGAATTGGTTTTGGTTGAGGTTTGGGTGATTGGAGTTTTGGTTTGCCATTGAATCGGTTTCAATGGTCGGTGTGAGTTGTGGTGTTTGGTTGGTTTGATTAGAAGCAAGAGTTGCTTCTAACCGGCTTGCTAGGTTTCTTCTTGCGACTCTTTCGATTTCCGGTTCGTAGACTAAAGGTGAAGTCCTCCCGGAGTTCCGCGTATGCATGCATTACCTGTAACCTGCACAAGTAACACACCCGCGTAACAAGGAAAAAAAACAAAGTACAAAAAGAAACTAAACAACTTAAACAGATAATCACGAAATTCAAACAATAATACAAACACAAAGCGCACGCACTCCCCGGCAGCGGCGCCAAAATTTGATCGGAGTGTCGCGCTCCGGTCAAAGATAATATTTATAGTCCCAAATTACCCTTAACAAATAGTTAGTGGTAGCAAGGGGTCGAACCACGAAGAGTATGTGGTTTGCGAGTGGATTTGATTGAATTGAAATATGAGTCACACTTATGAAGCTTGCTATGATATATTTTTGTATTTTTGTTTAATTTAAAGATGTGAATTAAAATTACTAAATGATTGGTTTGATTGTTTACGCGCAATTAACAATTGCAAAAAATGTAATTAGAAGTTTAAACAATATAGAGAAAACAAGGCTCACACCCGGTTCGGTAATTGCAATCCTAGGGTTCTTACACGTTTTAAATTTGATTCACTTAAATATGTTATTAACGGAATTCTATCATCAAAGCTTAGGTGCCAATTGCTATCAACGCCGTGAAGGACGGACCACAATGCACTTCGTTACTTTGGACAAGTAAAACCTATTGAAAGACAAGGCATAATTGCACAAACTTGTTTCGCAAAGTCAAATTTCATAACTCACTCAACAATTCACAAATATAGTTCAAATGCAAGACAATTGTCAATCAATTCAAATACAAATCAAGTTGTCACAAAACCAAACTAAAACATTGTTCAAACCCTAGACTTACAATAACCTACACCGGGGTGAAACCTCCAAGAAATTAGCCGAGCATGATCGAAGAAACTTGATCACCGGATGTAGAAAGCTTGAATTGGATCATCGTGAAGCTTGAAGGTGGATGAATGGATGGATGGTTAGGATTATGGAAGGTTGGTGATGATGGATTGGAATGAAGGATATGATGGCGAATTAGGGTTCTTGATTGATGATGATTTGGGTGTTAATTCGGGTTGTAGATGTGTAGGTGGATCTTGATGATGGATTCGTAGGTGATAAGTGATGAGTAATGGCTCCCAGATGATATTCAAACTCTCCAAGAAAGTGTAACTCCCGTAATTCATGACCAAGATGCCTTTTGATTCATTCCAAGACCAAGGAAACCAAAAATTCGCGTCGGCAATATTGAGGAGCCGTCGCCGACGGCCTGAAGCCCCGTCGGCGACGGTGTGTATTTTGTCAAAAACAGCATACGACTAAACTTGCTGTCTACGGACCTCCTGAGCGACGGAAGAATGCACCAACCGTCGGCGACGGCCCCTTTGGGCGTCGGTGACGGTGCCCCCAAACTTGACTTTCTGTTTTCTCCATTTCTTGAGTCCGGTTGACCCGTTTCGCGTCCCGGTGGCTCGTTTTTCATCCCGGTGACCCGTAAAGCTCCCGAAAAGCTCCTTAAACTCTACTAGACCTGCAAAACAAGAATCTAATCAAAAGTAGGCTATTCGAAATTAAAACTCGTGTAAAAACATCAAATTAAACAATTACAAGCACCGGTTTTCAACCACGTATCAGAGCCGAGTATCCTTCAGCCTACTATAGATGCACCTACATTTGAAATTAGATCTAGTATTATTAAAATGGTGCAGAATTCAGTACAGTTTGACGGGCGTGAGCATGAGGATCCCGGGAGACATATCGCTGCTTTTCTCGCTATTTGTTCGACATTTAGGATTACAGGTGTTTCGGGGGATGCAGTTCGGTTGAGGTTGTTTCCTTTCTCGTTGCGTGACAAAGCTAGAGCTTGGCTTATGTCACTTCCAGCTGGGTCCATCAGGACCTGGAATGAGTTGGCAGAGCTGTTTATGCAAAAATATTTTCCACCTGAGAAAACAACCAAGCTACGGAACCGGATTGTGACCTTTCGCCAGGACGAGGGAGAGTCGTTGCACGCGGCCTGGGAGAGATTTAAAGATTTGTTGATTGATGTTCCACATCATGGCTTCTCCAAGAGACAGCTGGTCTTGACGTTCTATCAAGGTCTCAGTTACAACACGCAGGAGCGATTAGACGTGAATGCAGGAGGCGATCTAGGAACGAAGACGCCGAATGAAGCGTATGATATCATTGAAAGAGCTGCGATGAAGTCTAGCTCGCGTCGGGAAGGAGATAGAGGCCGGGCAACATCATCATCATCATCTCGCGCGGGAGTACACGCGGTGGACGACTACACGGCCATTACTGCGCAAATCTCGGCTCTTGTAGCAAAATTCGATAAGTCCCAGATAGTCGCGCAAGCTGGTTCGGGATGTGACCAGTGTGGAGTGTCACATGAGCCTGGTGCGTGCTTTCAGGGAGTCGTGTATGAGGGCCACGAAGAAGTAGATTTTGTGAGTAATCAGGTGAGGCCACAGAACAATCCGTACAGCAATACCTATAATCCTGGATGGAGAAATCACTCAAATTTTGGGTGGAGAGCGAATACGGGTAATCAAAACCCATTGGGATTTACTCAGACCGCTCCAGCACCACAGCAGGGCCAGGGTCAGGGTCAGCAGTTCTAGCCATACAACCAACCTTACCAGCAGCGTCCATATTCGTATCAGAATCAGGGCACTGGGAATAGTTCCCAGCAGCAGGCCCCTCAGTCTAGTTCCAAGCTGGAGGATATGATGGCTCAGCTTCTTACTAGCTCCTCGAGTGCGAATCAGTTGGCTGAAAAACGCTACCAACAGAGCGAGAATCGTTTTCTTTCCCATGAGGGAGAAATGAGGAGTCACAAAGGCTCGATTCAGAATATCGAGAACCAGGTTGGTCAGCTGGCACGGATGATGTCCAAAAGACCCCCAGGTGGTCTTCCGGGCAATACAAAGCCAAACCCGGGCGGGCATGTGAATCCAATCATGACCAGGAGTGGAAAGACTACCGGACCCGTCATATCGGACTCATCACCGATCACTGGAGCGGTCCCGACTGACACACCGGACGAGGTGCAAGCCAGGCTACGCCCAGCAAGTACAGCACAAGTCCAGGAGCCAGTCAAAGATTACACTCCACCAGTACCTTATCCAGGCACAAGTCCAGGAGCCAGTCAAATAAACACACATATACAGTAGAACCTTTATAATTTAATACTCGATAAATTAGTAACCTTGATAAAATTAATAATTTGTCCGGTCCCAACTTAGGACCAGTGTAAAATTGGACCCCGATCGATAAAATAATAAGATAATATGTATTTTTTAAATCCCAATGTAAATATATTTTTCCCAATGAAACTATAAATTAATAATTACCAAAATATTTCAAAATTCTATGATTCTCTAGTAAAAAATGAATATACAGTCACCTGTTTTTTTAACTTCAAATCTATATTGAGTTAATTTTTAAATCTCCTCATTCCACTTAAGAGTTGAGGCACTATATTCTCGTATTGCAACAAAAAGTTGTGAAGAGTTGTTGCCGCTTGCAATGCTTCTTTCCAAGTGACCGGTTCCAAAGGTACTGAATCACCTTTAACACCTTTTAGTTTAGATGACATAGTTGATGTGATTTTAAAATTTATAGTGAAGGTCCTTGTTTCTGTTTTATTCAAATAGGTAAAGTGAACGGACATGAAAATATTGAAGGTCGATGCATTAATTTGAGAGTTGTTCACGAATATAAGACAACTCTCTAAATTAATAATTTCTTAATTTATCGATATAATAATATCTCGCTAAATTAATAAAATTTCTCGGTCTTAATATTATTAATTTATAGAGGTTTTACTGTACATACAAATCTATGTCTATATCTATATAGGGGAAGATTCAAATGAAAACCACCAGTTATTGTGAAAACTCGAAAACTAATTAAAAAAGACAAAAAAACATACCAAAATATATATTTTTTTGCATACCCATTTTCGTAGGTTTTTTTATATAAAAAAATTTCAAAAAAAATAAATACATTTTTTTTGTAGTGCACATGTGTAATACTACACATGTGTAATACTACACATGTGTACTACAATTTTTTTTTATTTTTTTTATTTTTTTGAAATTTTTTTTATATATAAAAACCTGCGATTTTTATAAAAAAAAAAATATTGAAAAAAAAATTGGTATGTTTTTTAGGCTTTTTTTTTTTTAGTTAGTTTTCACAATAAAAGTGGTTTTCATTTGAACCATCCCCATCTATATATACACACATATATACAAGGCTGATTCTATACACACCTCCCCCCCTTCCTGATTATACCCCCCTTGTGAGAGGAAAACTGTCGGTCCCACGCAGGCCCCACCTGTAAGTATGTGAGAGGAGGGGGTGAAAAAAGTAATTAGGAGGATGTAGAAAGTAGCACCCATATACAAACAACACAAATATACACACTAACACAATACATATATACGCATGTGTTTGTGTGTTTAAATATATATATTAATTATTTTTTATTTAAAATTTAAATATGAAATATGAAAACGAGAAAAATGGGACGGTTCCATGTAAAATGGGGAAATATAGAGAAAACAGGGAGAAAAAAGAAAATTTAATAACCTATGGTGTATAATGTACTATGTTATATAAACCAGAACCCTTGTAAAATTTTGTTTCTAATATATGCTATTCGAGAAATGAATCAATGTTATTACTGTTTGTAATAAAATATAGAGTTAAATGCCATTTTAGTCCCTGTGGTTTGGGTCATTTTGCCAGTTTAGTCCAAAGGTTTCATTTTTAACCTGTGGGTCCAAAAATGTTTCACTGTTGCCATTTTAGTCCACTGGGTTAACTTCATCCATTATTTCTGTTAACGAGAAGGGCGATTCGGTCATTTTGTATGGTCGAATTGCCTTTCTAGTTAACAGAATTACATATAAAATGACCGAATTGCCCTTCTGGTTAACAGAAAAAATGGATGAAGTTAACCCAGTGGACTAAAATGGCAATGGTGAAACCTTTTTGGATCCACAGGTTAAAAATGAAACATTTGGACTAAACTGACAAAATGACTAAAACCATAGGGACTAAAATGGCATTTAACTCTAAAATATAACTATTCATTATAAAACCTACAAAGAGTTTTATTTATAGATATAAAACAAGGGTCCTAATATTAACACATTAAAAAAACTTATTTACACATGATGTATACGGGTCGTATACTGTTATACGGCCCGTATAGAATAAAAAAAATAACAAAGTCTGTGCCAGCAGACTTTGTCGGGTTTTTTTTATTCCATACGGGCCGTATAAGAGTATACAGCCCGTATACACCATGTGTAAATAAGTTTGCCCGGTCGTATACAATGTATACGAACGTGTATACGGGCCGTATACTTTTATACGGCCCGTATGAAACGAAAATTTGATTTTTCTCAAAGTATTTAAGGGATTTAAGGTGTAAATCACACTAGATATTTTACAGTCGTGAGGTGCTCAAACATTTCTAAAAGTAGAAAAAAATAAAACATTAACAAGTAACAAAGATTGAAGAACAAAAAAACGTGTCGTATGACTATAATAAGACGGAAGCTATCAACGCGGGATTACGGGCATGGTGTTATTCTTTATTTAATATTTACAGAATAAAAGGAATGGTGAGGCATTTGATGAGAGTTGTAAGGAGTCGGAGTCTTCGGTTTCATCAGCCTGTACCGAAGAAACCAAATTCGCAACAATGAGTGTGAGTCCATTGTTGTTCGTGAATGTTTCGAATCATCATAGAAGACGTGTCGGGTTCTTCTGCTAGTGGTCGGGCTTACAATGCTCACACAGGGTGATAAACAACGCTGATATGAACACAAACCAACTGCTTTATCTTGAGTCGTCGGGAAAACCTTTCCTCAGGGGAGGGTGAGTAGTATGAGTCTGAGTCCGTTGTGGTTCGTGAATGTTTCGAATCATCATAGAAGACGTGTCGGGTTCTTCTGCTAGTTATTCAGAATGTTTCGAATCATCATTAAAATTAACAATGCGGTCTTGATTGAAGATGTAATTGCAAGACTGTTTGTCGGGCTTCCAATGCTCACACGGGGTGAAAAATAACCCTTGATGTTGAAACCGGTTTTACCTCATGAAAAGGAAAGGAACAAATTTTTTTAGAGAATCGTTGGGATTTAAGGGTTTATGAGTCAAAGTTAACATTCAGATTCAGATTCAGAAAGTAGATGATTTGTACTTGGTTTATTCTCTTTAATCTATTAGAATGATCCTTGTTTTGTCACGTACATGCGTTTAATTCCCAACATACTTGTTTTGTCACGTACATTTCGTAAGAAACTTTTCGTACACTGAACCTTCACCTCCAATCATTTCCTGGTCAAATCACATACTATAGAGTTTAAAGTTATCGTGTGTTGCAGTTTGGAAAGATGACCGAATAGAGATCTGAATAACAAACTGTGGAGAACTTGTTTGCGTTATCCATCAACATAAGCTAAAAATACTCTAAAATTAACAAGGCGGTCTCTTTGGTGCGTACTGATTATGAAAAGATTTGTTGAGATCGAAGAAAAGAGTAAAAATGATGAATTGAGGCGTACATTAGGAACAAGAAGTCCAACAATTCGTTCATTATCTGTTGTTGTCTAAAACAATATCAATTAACGTTCAGTTGTGTACACAAATTCATCACCGGTTTCTATATCACCCCCACCAGATACATAAATTTGTCACTTTCAAAATTCAAATCAAACTAACACGAAGTATCTCGAAGGTATCTTATTCATATTAATCCACCACGAAGGAGGAGACTCAACTGTCGCTGCACTGTTCTCGTTGTGGTCGACATATACCAACGGTTCTGCGAAAAAAACATCATCTGTTCATCATTGTTCATGAAGAAGAAGAAACGAGGGTTTATTCTCTTTAATCTATTAGAACGATCCTTGTCTTGAGAACCTGATTCTGTATATGTTGAAAGACAATAATACAACGTTCATGTATCACAAGGAATGACCGATATAAGGCAGAGAACCTGATTCAGATACACAAATTCATCACCGGTTTCTACAGCACAAGCACATACACAATTTGTTGGAATTTGTGGATTTCGGGTGAATAGTTTTTAGTAGATAACTTGGATTTAACTGAAATAACTCGCCATTCTCTTGCACCTGTATACGTTGATTGTGGATTTAACTTGAAAGAATTGGGTCCGTCGCATGATAGAAGATACATATCGTCCGTTCAAGTTGAGCTTCTTGATGCAATTTGTTGGAATTTGTGGATTTCGGTTGGTTCAGATCTCGGTTCAGAAATAACAGCTTCGGTTTCATCAACCGGCTTTGAAAACCGGACGGAATCTACGAAGAAACTGTTGGAATTTGTGGATTTCGATATGGTTGGTGTAAAAGCTCACATTTTACTACGTTGACCATGTTTTTTGACAAATCATCTGCTTCCTGAATCTGAATCTGAAAGTTAACTAGATCCCTCAAGTTGTCATTCATAACAACTAAGCGTCTGGAGAAGAGTATGTTGATATAGGAGAGTTGATGCAATTTTCCAAGCATTTTATCGGGTGTTGTAATTTTAATGAAGCAATGAAGATTGAATATGCAAACCGCATCCGTCTTTTGTTATGATTCGAAACATTCCGAATAACTAGCAGAACCCGACATGTCTCCTGTGATGATTCGAAACATTCCGAATAACTAGCAGAACCCGACACGTCTTCTGTGATGATTCGAAACATTCCGAATAACTAGCAGAACCCGACACTCACAAGTTGTTGATCTTTGGGTGGTAATTTACTCCCGAACAAACCATGCCCACCTTGACCAGAATAGATAAGCGTATCACTCGATCCACTTACATTCGAATAACGCTGAGAATCCACAACGCTTATGGCCAGATTCTTTCCTTCAATCTTGGCAAAATCAATGCCTGCTTGTTTTATTATCACGAAAGTACTGAACAACCGAGATAACAACTCCGGTATTTATCACCAACTCATCTTTAGTAGTGTTTGTTTGAGAACCTGATTCAGATACACAACGGTCTCTTTGCTTCGTCCACTAGAACTATTTGTGTATGCATTCTTTTGGTAGTTAACAACGCTAATTAGAAAAAAATCTGTAAAATTAATCATATCGATTGCTATAACAGGATGGATGTGACACACACAGATAGATAAGCTGTCACAGTTGTCAAGACTGTTTGTCGGGTTTCCAATGCTCACACAGGGTGATAAACAACGCTGATACGAACACATGTGTTTCGAAATAGGCTTTGTTCTTGGTTTAATGAAGTTACACGTAACATCTAGTTATATTCAGATTTAAACAATGCCCGCCTCAACTGAGATAACGGACATCCATCAAGCTCAAAAAGAAAACTTGTGTTTCCCATAGTCACAAAAGATTGCGGTTTGTATTTCGCATAGCCACCGTTTTCGTAGTAAAAAACGGTTGGGTTTGCACATTCAATCTTCAATACTTCATTAAAATACCACTAGTAGAAGAACCCGACACGTCTTCATGTTACGGAGAATGTTCTAGAAATTGAAGGAAAAGGAAAAGATTTGTTGAAATCGAATTTGACAACTATGACAGCTTATTAAAAGTAGCAATCACCTCCAATCATTTCCTGGTCAAATCACACACTATAAAGTTTAAAGTTATCGTGTGTTGTAGTTTGGAAAGATGACCGAATAGAGATCTGAATAACAAACTGTGGAGAACTTGTTTGTGTCGGGTTCTTCTGCTAGTTACTCGATCAACGGACTGATCGGTAACGTTACTCTACTTGTGCTCCGATTTAAGCGGCGTGTTCCGATCAATGTTGTTAAAGGTGATGAAGAGTTTAGAAACCCTAGAATGATGGTGTTTTTACTGGAAAAAACGTGATACTTGAAAAAACATCCTTATATACGTCCCGTATACAGTTATACGGCCCGTATACAGTTATACGGCCCGTATACATTTGGTAACATCAAAAACCTCCCAAAATAATTCCATTGAGCCGTATACGTTTTACAAATCATATAAACATGTATACGGCTCGTATAACTATATACGGGCCGTATATAGTAAAATCAAAAAAACATTCTCTGCGCATTTTCCTATTAAAAAACATTCTATACGGCCCGTATACACTAGGGATGTGAAAATAAGATATAGGGGGTGTGGGAACAAGGGGAGCCTAAAACAATGACAAAATCACGAAGATGATCATTTTAAGTACACTTATGTCATAATCTAGATTAGACATTGTTTACCTTACGTGTGTCTACTGTATGCCGATCACATATCTACTTTATCTTCCTGTATCAAGATATAAATCTTGATATCTACAAATATAACTAACTTACAATTCAATCTATATGTGAATTTTTTGTCTGAGTACATACTTTTATCATGTATCAACTTTTGGTGTACCTTCTTTATCTTCATATGCTTCGTTTTCTAATAAAAGGTACATAAAATGAATACATAAAAAACAATTAATACATTCTAGTATATTTTTAATAATACGTGAAAAAATACACAAATTTTTCATTCTGCTTATTATCTATATCTTAGAATCCATGGTCCATGGACCATGCATTTTTTGTATTTCACCGTCCAACTTTAGATATGTCACACATTCAACCCACGTAGTTTAGTATGTGACACCTTTACTCTTAACTTTTGATAATTGACTAATTTAACCCTCTATTTTTTTCTACTTAATAACTTCGCAACTCATTCTCTCTAACATTTCAATTCTTTTGTTTAAGTTATTTTTACGACGTCACACCACAACGTGTGAGACATTATACTCTTCTTTATCTATGCCTAACCATGTTAATGTTATGAACGTAACATGTGTGACAAAGTAAATAAATTGACAACTTTGACCCCCTATTTTTTCTACTTTATAACTTCACACATCATTTCTCCAACATTTCAATTCTTTTGTTTAAATTACCTTTACAACTTCACACCACAACGTGCGAGACATTATACTCTTCTTTATCTATGCGACTATGCCTAACCATGTTAATATCACGAACATAATGTGTGTGACAAAGTAAATAACGAGTCATGTCACGCGCGAGCATCACATGTTAATGTCATCATAGTAACGCGTGTAACGAAATCAAAACATAACGATGTCGTCGCAACGCGCGACATGAGTCAAAATCTAGTTTATTATAAAGTCATAACATTGATGCAATTTGCTCTAACAAAAATGGTCTATTTTGATTTAAATTTTTTTTTTTAACAAAATCATGATATCAAATATGATTTGAATGTTATTTTGGAGAAATATAGATAGGTCTGGTATAAGTCTTCCTCTATAGAAGAAAGTAGACGTACTAGGAAGGTACACATTACTGTGGTGGGACTGCACGTACTATATCGCAGCTGCGTTTCGTTTAGTGATTGGTTGAGAAGTTATAATAAGAGGTGGGCCCATCTCTTGTGGGTCCATGTGACACATAAAAGCAGGTTGTCCTTGTAAGCCCTGAAAATGTCCATATGACTTGCAATCATAGCTTCCAAACAAAATATTCCTTATTAAAATTTGATCTATGATTTCTTATAAATATTTAGATTTAAACATCGCTGTCTAAAAAACTTGCGACTCGAAGCTTTGTTCGAATCTCGCTCGAAAAAAGCTCGCTTGATATGACTCGGTTTGAAACTAAGTTGAGCCGGCCCGACTCGGTTAGAAAGTGAATCTATCTCGACTCGGCTCGGCTCGTAATGAGCCAGATTGGCTCGGTTTGGCTCGCTTGGTACCTCAACTCATATTATTTTACTTATAATATATATTTATTTTTATATAAATTATAACATATTACAATAAAAAAAAACTTATTATTATATATATATATATATATATATATATTTAAGAGTGCAATTTGATATCTATGACATATTTGAAGGTTTATTACTATGTTAATGAACTAATGTTGTATTTCGTTGAAATTTAAAACTTATTTTGTGTTGTTGAACTTAATTTTGGCTTCTAATTTATTAGGTTGAACTTATTTTGAATTTGTTCTTTTAGACTATTAAATAATATTTTATACTACTGAAATTTGGGGCTTTGTATTAATTTTTCTTTTTAAAATCGATCCAAATCAAGCCGAGCCAACTTGGTTTAAAACCAAGCCGGGTCCGAGCTTAAATTCTCAGCTCGCTTTCAAATCCGAGCCGAGCCAGCTCGGTTTATAATCGAGCCGAGCATGGGCTTGCCCTAGATCGGCTCGGCTCGTGAATTCAATAGTTACAGTTGATATATGCTATTCTTTTTCATGATTTATACACTTATAATTATACTAGAGAAAAATCATGTTTATAATAATTATACTAGAGCAAAATATGTTTCAATTCTCATCCATCAACCATTTAATGCCCATGTATTGAAATATTGGATTTATCATTTAAATCAACAATTCAAAGACCTTTTGTTCTCTTGTGTCATATATAATGTCAAAACAATAAATATTAACTATGAAAAGAACAACAACTAAATCATTTGGGTGGATTATGCCTCCAATAAAAGACACACTTGAAAAGGAAGAAGACAAGTAACACGAAACACATACACTCTCATCAATTGAAACTTTATGTTTATTTGATTTGGATGTTAACTTAATCCTAGTTTAATTCGTCACCGGTATTATTTTATCTTGCTAAAAAACACCGACGAAAGTAACGCGTGTACATAAGTTTGAGTAATCTGGCTGGAAAATGATAAAATAGAGTTTCTCGATTGAAGAAGATTAAGTATACGGTATACCTATAACATTAAATCAAATGAAAGCTATATGTTAGTTAATTCTTTTATCCTCTATTTCATTAATGTTCTCTAATAAACCTTTTGTATTGAACTATGTATATGCAAGTGGTTTATATAAAATAAAGACATCGTTTAGTTTAAGAAAACTAAATAATATCTTAAGTAAAATATGTTATTTTAATATAAAGCTCTACCATGATGTCTACGATAAATAAAAAATAGATAAATATAAATTAAAAGTGCTTAGTAGATTAAATAATGTTAGGTTTTGTGAACAGAAAAAAATAGGTGGCAAAATGCCACTACTTTGTGCTGCTTCCAATGGCAATGCTCAAATGTGCCCTTTATTTAAGATAAAAACATGCATAATATCTTTTTGACTTTTAACTGCATAAGTACCTCTTTTTATATAAAACAAGCAATGATGTTTTCTTGACTTCTTATTGTATCTTAAAAAAATATAAAATATACGCTTTAAAATTGTTTTCAAATATAATGCTTCATGTAAAAACAAAAAAACAAAAAAGATTATATTCCAGATCCATAACCCAAAAAAAAAAAGTAGATTTTAGTGTCAACCGGTGTCTACAAAAATGTATAGGAGAATAATTTGAGTGGGAAAGAATTGGTATATCAGCCTCTATTTTTTTTTAGTTGTTTTTGGCTTCACATGGGAAAAACATAAATTTTTGCATGTATGATGTAAGCAAGAATAAGTTGTATTTATTTAGTATATTTTATGTTATCTATTGATTATAGTTATTTATGATTATTTAATTGCTTATACTTTATGATATGAGTTAATTACATAGTTAGTCCCTGTGGTTTGCACAAAATAACAAGCTTAGGTACTAATAGTTTCTGATAACATTCTAGGGTATTAACTTTTCATTTTGTAACGTTTGAGGGTATTAAGCTTATTTGTAGGCTTAAAATCACATTTTGTTAGTACCTAAGTATGTTATTTTGTGCAAACCACAGGGACTACCTATGTTATTACCTTAGAAGTTAATACCTCCAAACGTTACAAAATGAAAAGTTAATACCCTAGAAGGTGATTTTAAACTATTAGTACCTAAGTTTGTTATTTTGTGCAAACCACATGGACTAACTATGTAATTAACTCTTATGATATTAATGAATTATATATTTAAATTTAAATGTAATATTTAGTTCTTACTTATATTAATTGCTTACATACACATGTAAAAAGATTATTAAGTTAAGAATAACAGTTAAACTACAATTGAAATCAAAATTATTTTTTAACATTAAAGTATAATTTAAAAGGTTAAAAATCTTTTAATATATTTAACACTACAATTACAATATGTAACCAAGCTTTTATATATGTAGCATCACTATGCCGTATGACTATGAAGTAAGGACGTAAGGTATAGGTTGTTAACTATTTAAAAAATACCTGAAGTAATTAACTAACAGCATATATAATAAAACGATTGTATATCATATCTTTTAATAATGAATTGACACCTGTGCCAATCATGTAAAAAGACTTAAGTTAATAGTGACCAAACTGCTAAATATAAAATTTTTGTGGTGAAGTTGTGAAAACTAAGAAGTTTTTTTTAACTAAAAAGTTAGTTTTAATATATAGTATAGTATGATAAAGGATCATGTACATTAATCGAGAAGTGTGAGAAGTGTATTATAACACTATATATAACGCTATATAACACCATATAAACACCGGGTAACACTATGTAACCATATAACACCATGTAACACTATATAACAAATATAACACTATATTTTGTCTGATAGCATGTCTATAATAGATGTATAGTGTTATATAGTGTTATATGATGTTATATGGTGTTACATAATGTTATACGGTGTTTATATATATGGTGTTATATAGTGTTATAATACACTTCTCACACTTCTGGATTAATGTACAGGATCTCTACCCAGTATAGTATAATATAATATTCGAAGTAAAATAGTAATTAATAGCAAGTAGTGTACAAAATTAAAATGATTATATATAAAAATAACTTGTATTAATTTTCTAAATCATAACTTTAAATAGTTTGAGTGTTAATTTTAAATGTATAATCACGATGATTATAATTTAATGAAATATTTAATACTTTTTTTTTGACGACAATACTTGTTATTAAGTAACCACATAATATTTTTGTAGAATAAAAATGATGAATAAGTAACCACATAATATTTTTGTAGAATAAAAATGATGAAGATTTTAGTGTAGGTATGCATAATGCATGTGTACATTAGTATATGATGTATGCATGTATATACACATGTATATACATGTGTGTTGTGTATGTACGTTAATATATGTATACTTTGTTTTTTTTTTTTTTGAACGGCCAACAAACTCAATCCCGAGCACTCTCGGGGCATCCACTGGACAAACGGAGTACTTCGAGAGTAACCCGAGTCCACCACCAATTCCGGGGAAAACCCGGTAACCCACCCGCCCGTAGGCACGACGGTGAAATTACCGGTAAAACCCGTTTGGCTCAAGGATCCAACCCAGGTTTCCCTGGGTCTCCTATCATTGCCCACCAGTGCCTCACTCTGCACCAAGTGGGAGTCGAACCTGTATCTCTCAAGAGAAATGCAAGCCCTCCACCACTTGATCTAGAGGTCATTGGCAATATATGTATACTTTGTAAATTAAAATATGTATATGTATGCATATGTCGATATGTGTGTGCACAAGTGTTTATATGTTTCTTACTACTATGTGTGTTTGTATATAATATCTCATTATTGTAGATTTAAGGCTTTATAGGGTTTGGATATCTCCCTGAATCGTGTTGAGATCACTTTTAGATAAAAACATTTTGTTGGTAACTAACAAAAATTCAACAAGATAATTCAAAGAGAAATACAAGAATGGATGTGACACTTGCTTGGCGGCCGGTTGTTGACGATCATAACTAATGAGTTATCAATATCGCTCAACTTTCGGCTCATTCACAAGTTGTTGCTGATGACGAGTACCATTGCTCGCAGTTGCTATTAGTAAGATATTATGTCATGGCCTATATGACCTAATTTGTTGCTGATATCAATTACCGTTGTTGATCATACTCTCTACGGATAATCATTTCTAACTATTGATTAATTTCATTCCACTTTCCATAATTTATGCAAGTTTGAAGCAGCTTCCCATCAACCATGCCTAGGGCATTGCCTCCGAACCCCCCACCAAAGGGGTGTTGCCCCCTTGAACCCTTGGTTTCGTTAGTTCTTAAAATTAGAATAGTCTCGAACAAGTGCGTACGTACGTCGCACCTTCTAACTTGTATATAGGTATTGTAACTTCATTTAGGAATTAAGTAAATCCAATTATACTAAAATAATCTCGATGACCTTTAAATCACCAACATTTATCTATGAAACAATATACGTAGGAGATGTATCAATGTTTGCGTGTATGAGTGCATTAATGCATGTATAATGACGTATCTAGAAGAAAAATTCAGGTGTATTCAAAAAACATTTGGATTTGGGGGTATCTTAATATTTGCTTAGGGGTATCTGATACATAAAACGGAAAAGAAAAAAATACACTAATTTTTCACTTCGTCGACAAAGGTTGCCGCTGCCTCCTTCATAGGTAATTACGTATATGTGCATGCATGTATGCATATATAGATAATTACGTACATAAGCATGCATGCATGTATATAATGTCACAATTCATTGGACATGATATAGATATGAGTAAAGTCCTAATTACAGAATTACAACGATAAGATATCAAGTTAAAAATCAGGATAACATAATTATTGAATACATGTTAACCACTAAAGGTAGGAGATAAAAAGTCCAATAAATTATGCATAACCACTAAGTGGTAAACAACTTTTGGTAACTAGTAAGTGGATTGTAGATCATAGTTATTATTGTAATAAAAATCCACTATTTCACTATTTGCATGACTCTAATTACACTTTACTAATCCTATAACCTGTCTAAATTTAATACGACTTCAAACTTAACCATTATTCATCTTCTTTTCTTTTTATTGTTTTGTGCGCGATGTGCACGATATAGTTTGAATATGTGAATTACATTAAAAATCTAAAAGGTGTAGATTAAAATCACTTGGACAAGATCTTTACATGTTGTTGAGGAAGATAGTTATTCTTTTTTATTACTTTAGTGATACAAGTATGTATTTTCAACTAAATGATTAATTGATTATTTACATTCGTTTCAACTATTTTGAGTGACAAATTTAAAAGGTTAGACAACAATAAAAATATAACTTTTTTTTTATTGTTTGTTTATGTGTTTGTGTTTATTTAGTTGTTTGATTAAAACTAAACAAACAAAAATTCTATACTAGTAGATTTTTTTTGGGAAATTATATATCTTTTCACAACTTATAAAGAGTAAATTACAACTGGTGTCCTTTACGTTTGCATTAAATTACAACCGGTGTCCTTTAATTAAAAAAATTACAGGCTCTGTCCTTTATGGTACCGGGTTTTTAACACGTTATGTCCTTTAGACTTACCATGTGCCTCTCACATGAGCGCAACATGGTCTTTTCAGATGAAAAGACGAAAAGACCATGTTGCCATCATGTGAGAGGCACATGATAAGACTTAATAAAAAAACTTAATTAGGTTAGGGTTAAAGGACATAACATGCTAAAATCTTCTAATATAAAAGAGAGGGCCTATAATTTCTTTAGTTAAAGGACTCTCATTGTATTTTGATACGAACTTAAACACCGGTTGTTATTTAGTCACTTATAAATATCCCTTTGTCTTTTATCTTCATGGAGTGTAAAGTTGGATAAAGATGAGGTAGAATGATTATGTGATTGTTTGTGGGATTTGGATGATTGTGCACTTATGGCTATGTGTGGGCAGGTGGTGGCCACATAGTTTTTGAGTATTTCAAGACACACCAGTAGTGGAAGAACAAAATCCAGGTCATGCATGGCCTTGGCCATGGGGAATCTTCTTTAAATTATTAATAAAGTCAAATATCTTGTTTGCTCATAAGTTATTTTTGACTTACCACTTGTCATTGCCACTTATATACTTTCATTCTTTTGGCACATAACATGATGATAACAAATTGGTATCTTTGTTATTGCTCCAGTAAACTCATTATTAGTCTAAAATTTTAAACCCTACTCTAATAAACAATATGAGTAGACATTGAAACAAAAAAAAAAAGTAGAGTTAAATGTTATTTTAGTCCCTGTGGTTTGGGTCATTTTGTCAGTTTAGTCCAAATGTTTCATTTTTCGTCTATGGGTCTAAAATGGTTTCACCGTTGCCATTTTAGTCCACTGGGTTAACTTCATCCATTTTTTTCTGTTAACGAGAAAGAGCAATTCGGTCATTTTATATGTAATTCTGCTAACTAAAAGGACAATTCGGCCATATAAAATGACCAAATTGTCCTTATCGTTAACAGAAATAATGGATGAAGTTAATCCAGTGGACTAAAATAACAACGATCAAACCTTTTTGGACCCACAGTCAAAAAAATGAAACCTTTAGACTAAACTGGTAAAATGACTCAAACCACTGAGACTAAAATGACATTAAACTCAAAAAATAAATATCTATTATACTAAAACACTTCTTTCGATTACATTAAATATATATAAAGGTTGATGCATGCATATGATGACTAGGTTATTTAATTTTGTTTCCTGTGGACACCTATCATATATATTGGCGCATATAATGACCAAATGATTCTTGTCTATTTTTTTGGTGACACCTATCATTAACATCGAACATACATGGCCGATTCTTTGCTTGGGACATGCCCCTTTCTGTTTTTTTCGCTTTGTAGTGTAAATTTTAGTGAAAAATTTCAAAAAATTTATACGTATTAAGCCCCCACACCCGTTACAAGTTCAAGATCCGCCACTGGCAACATAGATACGAATTCATACTATTGTTAATATGGCGTGCTAGTGTACAAACCAAACCAAATAGTGTATGCTAGTCCTCTAAGCAATAATCATATCAAGAACAAGGGCTTTGTCGTAGGGCAAGCGGTGCTCAAGGCAGAGGCGAGCAAAGTGGCAAAACATGAGAAAGCCTGCCTGGAGAATCAACATGTGGTTGTCCCGTTTGCGTTTGATACCTTTGGGGGTCTCGCTCCTGACGCTGTGCGACTTTTGAATCGGGTTCAAAAAGTCGTTAATAGTAATTCTTCGTCGCTAAAGGTTTCAAACTTTGTATTTAGTAGAATTGGTTTTTCTATTCAAAAAGGGGGTGGCGACGCAACTTGTTGCCCGACTACCTGCCATTGCTTTGTAATTGCTTTTTTCTCGTGTGGAATGAAAGGTTATCATTAAATTCAAAGCAAAGCAAAAAAAAAAAAAAAAAAAAAAGGAACAAAACATTCAATTAAGAAGCTACATTTCTATGTGTGGGCTCATTTAGGAAAATCACAATGTGATAATCTAGAGTCATGTTAAATTCGCAACCCTCGATGCCACTTATGCAACACACTTGACCCAAATGATAATTGAATGCTAACGCTTTCCACTAGTTTATCGATAACCTTGGAGTCCAAATTAGCTCATGAAACCATAATAAATTAAGTTAGGCCCTTGTTTTCATTGTGTAGTCGATGTGAGACAAGAGATGTGCGTGGATAAAATGGAAACATGGAATGTCTTTGATAGGTATCGATATTCTTCCTACAATACGAGACAATGAACTTTTAAACGCTCTTGCGTTATAGACATACTCGAGACTCACTTCTAGTAATATAAAAAATAACGTTCCATTCGATTTTGGGTTGATTAAAGTAGACTATAGTGTATTTGAGACAAATAGTTGATAACAAAACTATATCATCTAAAAGATGAGGGACCTTAAGTAAAATCTAGAATTTTGATTCTTAAATTTCATATTGGCCCCTCAAAGATTCAAACAAATCAATTATACTCCCTCAATATTTTAAACACATAGTTCACCTAGTGTAATTACCATCAAGTAAATAACTAGCATATAATAAAATAAAAAAGATCATACCCATTTCATCATTCTAATCAAGATTTTCCAACTTTGCCTTCAAGTGCTAATTTTACATTACAAACAAGGATTTCTAAACAACTGGCATAAAAATAAAAATAAACATTCTAATTACAATCATGGTCAAATGCAGGAGCATAAATACCATTTTTTTTTCTTCTAAAAACATATCAAACAACTATTAGTCCCTGTAACCATGGATTTGATTCGGGTCAACAAGATTTTAATCACTTCTTCCGAAACTCAAGCATCCGTTGTGTTTGACTTCTTTGATACTCGGGACCTGAAGAAAGCCGTTGCTTGTTCATCTTTGCGGAAAGTTTCTCCATTGCTTTTACAAACTTTCGTAAGTGTCTTATATACTCCGGGAAACTTTCAAGATTCGAATGACCGCCACCTTGGACCCACAATGGATCATATTTCTCTTTTGCAAGTTCCCATAATTGTTTCCCATGTGAGAAATCGACAATATCATCATCTGTACCCTGTGGTTTAAACAAATTAACAATGAGCCAAGCAAAACTTAATATAAATGAAAAAAAATATCCATAAAACCGTTCAAAGATTCTTGACGAATACAAAAGTAGAGTAAAATGTCATTTTCGTCCCTGAGGTTTGGTCAGTTTTGCGACTTCCATCCAAAGGTTTGTTTTTCCGCATCTGGATCAAAAATGTTTAAAATCTTGCCATTTTCATCCGGCTCGTTAACTCCATCTCTTTTTCTTTGTTAAATCAGGGGTATTTCCGTCTTTTTTGTTAACTTCAAAGACAATTCAGTCTTTTTCAGGGGTATTCGGTCTTTTTACATAAAGTGAAAAAGACCGAGTTGCCCTTTAACTTAACGGAGAAAAATGGATGGAGTTAATGAGCCAGATGAAAATGGCAAGATTTTAAACCTTTTGGATCCAGATGCGGAATAACAAACCTTTGGACGAAAGTCGCAAAACTGACCAAACCTCAAGGACGAAAATGACATTTTACTCACAAAAGTATTATAAAGGTGCTAACTTGGGTAGTCAAGCAAAAGAAGTGAAGGATACTTACATGTATAACTAGAACCGGACAGTTGACTTTCTGTACTTTGTCGATATTCTGTACCAAAAAACGAAAGAAAGAACAGAATGAAGTTTAGTGAATCAAAGGACAGATAGTCGAAAAGCGAACTTACAAATTTACCTTGAAAATGTCGAACCAGAATGTCATTTTGACAGGATAGAGAACGCGTATTCCTGAAAGAATAGCACTATGTAGAACAACGCCTCGTAGTCTTTGTAGTCTAGAAGCCAAGTGTAATGTGGGCCCGCTACCGACAGATTGTCCATATAAGATCAAGTCTTCCTGCTTGATTCCGTAATTGTTCTTTAAACAATTGTAGACGGCCTCGATGTCATAATATGTATTAATCTCAGATGGCTGATCACAAAGAAAACAACAATGAGTCGGAGTGTTTGACTATTGGTCAAACATCTAAAGTAGTAAAGTATAGCATTTTGGCTCACCTTGCCAGTGGAAGCTCCATATCCCGAATAGTCATAACTGCGATATAAGCATATAAAGTGTGAATAATTACTCAAAATGTTGTTATTTTTTGAAAAGAAAGATATAGTTTGACCTTTTAAGTCAAACATGTTATTTTAAAAGGTCTAAATGTTACTGATTGTGTAACAAAACTGACATGATGTTCTATTGTTTTCATCATCGTTGTAGGGTTCACTACAGTTGTCAAAAAAATTTTACTCTAATATATAAAGAACTCATTGATATAAAAGTTAATCGCTAGTTTGTTCTAACTTAAAAAAGTCAAATCGCCTTTTTTGGAACGTTTGGTGTATTAAGACTCGAGTTAATGGAGATCATGAAAAGGAAACCGGTGCATAAAAGATAGATTTATGTTAGCATTTCCTCTATCCCTCAAACCTTGCAATGTTTGACCCGATACACATTGTTAAGTACTATTAATCAAGCATATTAAACATGAACCTTATTAAATTTATGGCCTAATTTAACTAGTTAAACAATTAAATCTAATCATTGAATAGAATTTGCAACATGAACCCATTATCCTCATTCAAATTTTAATCTTGCAAATGCAAAGTAAAGGAAACATTGCAAACACCCTTGTATCCAACCCCTAAAGCTGCTAAGGCGTTATTTGGCGGGTTTCGAAGGTGATTATGTGATATTAAATTATCCGAATCACATAATAATCAGTCAAGGTTAAAAGTGATACAAAACACTCATAATAATCACTTTACATGGTTTTCATCATCTAAATATTTAAGTAATAGATAGAATCATCATCATCATCATACTCAGTAAATCCCACCAATAGCAAAGCTAAGGTAGGGTCTGAGGAGGGGCAGTGGCGCAGCATGTGAGGGGCCGGGGGGGGGGGGGGGGGGGGGGGGGCGTCCGCCCCCCGGGATTTTTCGCTCAGTAGTGTTATATATGTAATTTTCGTATAGAAATTTGTGGGTATATACGTTTTCACCCCCCCCCCCCCCCCCCCCCCCCCCCCCCGGTTCTATAGAAATTTTTGGGTATTCTATAGAAATTTTTTGGTATATATGTTTTCACCCCCCCGGCCGAAAAATCCAAGCTTCGCCACTGGAGGAGGGTAGATGTAGACAGCCTTACCTCTACCCCGTAGGAAAAGAGAGGCTGCTTCCAGTGAGACCCCCGGCTCGATTGTAGTTTTGTATCAAGCCTTGGACCTAAGACACATAACACTCAAACAATCGGGGACAAAGACTGATTGGTGCATGTACTCCCGTGTCTTTCAGCTATCAACGTCACCACATGATGAACGATTAACCATCCGCCGCTTTTAACGTTATTTTCACGAAACTAGTAAAATAACGTTAAAGTTAGTACCATTTCACTTTTGCCCCCCGAGCGCCCACACATATATACATTATATGTGGCACACCGCAAACGGGGCACAAGTAATACATAGAATAAGAGTATTAAAAAATTTAAAAGCACTTTCACTCTGCACTTTCCTTTTGATCACAAGTTTCAAATTATCCAAACACCCTACCATCTACAAAACACATAGATCTTTAATAACAAAATCATAAAACAACAAAAGATTTCAAGAACAATATCATAATTAAGAACAAACATGACCAAACTTGAAAAAAAAAATCCCTAATTTAAAATACCCAAAACAACAAACAAACAAACAAACAAACACTGAAACACATATGTGATATGAACACATCAAATGATCAAAACATATTTTATTCAACAAATATAACTTCCAAAAGTTAAAGTACCTCATAATATTGACTTTCAAATGAGCTCTAAGCTCAAAAAACAGTTCAGTCATTTGACCCAAATCAGCAGCATTCCCATGAGAGTACAAAACAGTCATCTTCCCCAAAGGGTGTTTCCAAAAAGTACCAACAACCTTGTTCCCGCCCTTTGTATCAAGCAAATGAACATCAACATTCTTGTCTGCAGTAATCCCTGTGAAAACAAATCTTGTGTTACCGTTTGTTGTGTCATATACATCCTCGAAAACATCGTAGGTTGGTGGGTCTGGTGGGAAAAATGCCAACTTTGCAGCTACATTTGAGGTTACATTCCCCATTGAAGAACAAGAACAAAACCCCAACTCATCAAGATTCTTGATTTTGGGGAAAAGGTTTAAGATTGTGATGAAAGGAATGATTTTTATATGTGGGTTTGATTGATTTTGTTTGGGATGTGAAGAAAATTGAATTGGGTTTTGAAGAAAGCGAATCTTAATTGCGAAATGGTTAAAGCCGATTTTGTTCTTTGGATTAGGAATGTATATATTTGTTTTGTTTTAGTTTTATGTGCAGCATCGTTGCTAGACGCTACGCCGAATATTTCTCAAATGATTAAAAATTGCACTATAAAAAAAAAGCTAGAGTGATGGCAAGGCTGTAATTTTGAGTTGGGGCAAAACTGTGATTTGTTAGGACCAGTGAGCAAGTGTTAGGTGGCACGAATAGAAATTAAGTCAGTCAACCAACTAAAACAAAACACTTCAATAATTTTGCTAAAAAAACTAAAACGATGGCAAAACTGTAATTTTAAACTAGGGTCAAAACTGTAATTTTGAAATGAGGTAAAATCGTAATTTGTAAAAGCTAAAACAATAACAATAATGTAATTTTGAACCGGTCTCAGTTTATGTGTAATCGAGATTATTATCTATTATAGTTATTATTTGATTTGTGATTTATATATAAGGTATTTTTATGTCCGGACATATGATTTGGAACATTTTAAAAAGTGAACCCCTTAAAACAAATTTATGGATCCGCCACTGTTATTATTAATCTACTACCTTTAACCATACGTAGTCACATAATCGTAATCTACTACCTTTAACAACACATAGTCACATACACAAGGGAGTTCCCACTCACAAAGGAAGAGGGAAGCTGCCACCAATAAAATAAAACAGTGGTATTTTTAGGCAAAAATTGCGATCGTCCTCCTTAAAAGTTTGATTAAGCTTTCTGATTGCTTACATGAAAAAAAGTCTTAGATCCGCCTACATGTACCTTACAAGATTTAGGGGTTGTTTGGCAACATCTGAATGGTTAAGTGCTGAACCAGTAAGAGGTCTGAACCATTAAGTGCTGAACCAGTAAGAGGTCTGAATCATTAAGAGCCTATATAATGCTTAACCGTTCAGAGGCAAATGTCTGACCAATTCATATTAGAGGTCTTAATCATTCAGACTCTATATAAATCTAAACATTCAGAGGCAAATGTATGAACCATTCAGACATCTGCTCGTGAAACAAACAGTCTGAACCATTAAGTGTTGAACCAGTAAGAGCCTCATTAAGAGGTAAACAAACAACCCCTTAAACACACAAGCTCTAATGAGGGTAGGCACGTACCACCCAGATTCATATTAGTTTTTCTTGAATAGTTCATAGAATATTATATTAAATTACATTACAATTACAATATATAATATATATTAACTAAGGACTAATAATCAAATAGTATCATTTATCCCCTTACATATAAAAAAAGGTGATGTGTTTTTTTTTTTTTTTTTGGATTGTCGAGCTTTCATTAGAAAAAATAGCAAGACTCTAGCAACACCAAAACATTACGAGGAAAATAAACATAAAAAAAATAGCAAGACACTAGCAACACAGAAAAAAAAAAAGATTATAGAGGAAAATTAATCGAACACCAAGAATCCCAATGTAAAAATGTATTTTATTTAGTCCTATATTTGATTTTTTTATGGACTTGATCCCCCCCCCCCCCCCCCCCCCCCCCCCCCAAAAAAAATAAAAAATAAAAAATTGCTGAGGTATGAGTGGGTAACGCAATTAACTAGCCATTATCATCGACCCTTGCATTTTTTTAACAGTATATATTTTATTATTGGTATGATTACACGTTATGCTTTAGTTATTGATTTATAAAATTGTTTTTTATGAGTAAACTGCAATTTTACCCCCTGGGGTTTAGGTCAATTGGCACTTTGACCCCCCTAAGAAAATAATTGCAATTATACCCCCAAACGTTTGGTGTTATGTCGCAAGTTTACCCCCCGGACCATGCCAACGTTAATATTACCGTTAGTGTCTGTTGAAATGTCCAAAGTGTCCTTTGTCTTCCTCATTTAAGAAGCTTCAAGCCCTAAATTGTCTGCCCTAAACGTTGTTCTCATTGTGTTCTTCAATCGACCCCCAAATTCATCGTTCTCGCTGAACATGTCTTCATCTTCTTCCTTTGTGCTTCGATCCAAGGAGACAATGGGCAAAACTCAAGCTTCAGACATCATCTCTCCTTGTGGTGGGCAAACAATGTTCAAACAATCAGAATCCAAAGCTAATCCTGGTCGATGGTATCTTCGTTGTGTAAGTTTCTTCTGTTTTATGCTTATTGAAACTCAAGTTTCTTTGTCGTGTTGCTTATGATGTCCGATAATAGGTTGGAGGATGTGGATTTCTCAGATGGGCTGATGTTGGTGAAGAACAGGGATGTCCGATTTGTTGAAAGGTAATGCCTGCTTTAATTCAAAGCATTAAAGATAAGGATGAGTTGGCTAAGTGCAAAGACCAGTTGGCTCGGTACAAGAATGGCGATGTGTTCAAACTGAAGATGTACTTAGGGATTACTTGGGTCTTGATTGTTCTACTTTTTTTGCTTAAGTAGTTAAATGTGGAGAAATTGGATTAGTTTGTGTATTTTGACTCTAATTGTATTTGAGTTATGAGTTTTCAAGTTTATGCAATGGTCCTTTTCAAGTTCTTACTTTATGTTTGTTTTGGTAGCCTGTTTGTAATTCTGTAGGTATTGCTGACAAAGAGAAAGTTATAGTTGCGAATGAGAAAGATATTGCTAAGGATGAAGACGTCGTTGCAGCCGAAGAACCAGACAGTTATGTATCCTTTGACGATCAAGACTCTGAGATACTCAGACCTTACTTGGAGCAAGAAACAGATTATGAGAAGATATTCGGAGATCCGACAAAGGATTATGACCCTGAAGTGCTGGAACATGCATGGGATTACACATATTGGGATGAAGAGGATGATTGGTACTTTGACCCATATGAAGGGGAGCATGGTTCTAATTCGGATTGGTCTTGTTTGGATGATTGTCACTGGAAATAGGGTAGATTTGTTTGGTTGTATGTTGTATTTTGGACCACTTATTTGTACTAAATGTTGCTATGTAATCGAATCACTTTCTGCCAAAATTCTGTTTGAACACAAACATAGTCTAAAGCAGCCATATACAAACAGCCAAACATCTTCATGACAACATAACCATAGTCAAACAACTAAACATCTTAATGACAAACATAGTCTAAAGTTACAAACCATAGTCAAACGTGCAGAAATGAAAACAAACATCGTCTTGAACAAACTAGACAAACAACCAAACAACTACAGATACTACAACCATAAAAGCCATCCGTCACTCATAAAGATTGTAAACTAGTTCACCTTGAGTGGCAGTGTGTGATTCCTGTGAAGCAGTGGATTGTTCACCCCCTTGTCCTTTGCAGCTCCTGACATTGTGACCCATGTTCCCACATTTACCACACTTGATGTTGGTTCCCTTTCTGGTCATTTTACCTCCTTTGTCGAACTCCTGCTCAAGCTCTTTTTCACCAAATGCCTTCTTTCGTTTCTTCTTTGGCCTTCCAACTTGTGTATGATGCTTTGGTGGGATGAGTGTTGTTGGACACTATGAAGGAGTCCACATCTCCGGCCCGTTGATTGGCTCTATCACATTGTCATAAACTTTCTTCCATGTTGACAGCCAATACACATCAGAAACCCACTCTTCTGGTATGCCAGCATCAATGCTATTCCTTGACATATCCCATATGGCTGCAACTGCATGTTTGCAAGACATCCCTGTCAAATCCCACTTCCTGCATGCACAAGTTTTATGTTTAACATTCACAACACACTGTGATCTCGGGCCTGTTACTTGATACTTGTCTGAATCAACCATTAAAACAGACATTTCAGTAGCCTGTTTCTTGATCTCATCGAAGACCCCAGTGCATGAGGTGTCAGTGGCTCCATACACTTTGCTTGTAATTTCTTGACATTCACTATCCTCTTGGTCATGTACTCCCTAACGAATTCTAGGCATGTGATAATCGGCTTGTCCCTTGCTCTTATGATTTGTCTGTTAAAAACCTCACATATGTTGTTCAGCAACATATCACATTTAGCTCTTCCAGAAAAATATGTTCTTGACCAAGCGGTGTATGGGATCTCATTCAGCCAGTCATACATAGCTCGTTCTGTTGTCTTAATTTCTTCCATAGCTTTGTTAAAATATGGAATAGATGTCTTCCTTCCGGCTGGCCAAAGCAAATTCTTGTAAAGATCTCCACGCCACTTGGATTTCATGTTCTCATGGATGTGCCTCAAACAAAATCTGTGCTCACCATTAGGAAAAACAGCTAGCATAGCTGGAATCAGACCCTGTGATACAAAATGCAATTAATCCTAATATTTTGCAACCAAAGTTATTTGCAAGTTATTAATTAACACTTAAGAAGTTATTACCTTTTGTCTGTCACTGATGAAGGTGAAACAAGACTCAGCCGTACACCCTAGGTCATCTCTCAACAGTTGCAAAAACCATTTCCAGCTTTGTGTTGTTTCTGCCTCAACAAGGGCATAACAAACTGGATATATGCTATTGTTCCTATCTATACCAACAGCACTCAAGATCTGTCCAGGAAATGGACCTTTCATGAAACAACCATCCACACCCAGCAATGGTCTTCCAATCATCTTAAATCCTCTCATCATAGAGGCAAAACAAACATAAATCCTTCGAAACTGCCTTGTAGGACTACCTGAGTTCCCACATGGCTCCACATCAATTTTAATTGTACTACCTGGGTTGGCTTTTAGAAGTTCATCACAGTATGACCTTAGCAGACCATACTGTTCTTGGTAATCACCATAAATCCTCGTAGTTGCTATCCTCTTGGCTCTGAAGACCTTATGCAGTGATATTTCTAGTTGATGCTTCCGAAGCAGTTGACTTTGAATTGCATGAATTGGCATGTCTGGATTGCTTTCAATCAAAGGTTAGATCTCTCTGGCAATCAAACTCATTGTGTACAAAGAAACGGCCCTTGTTGTCAAACAATTATGTTGATTATGAATGGTGTTCACACACCACTTATCCTTGTCTGTATTCCTTGAGATGTGAACTGCCCAAGGACAGGTGGGCTTGGTATGCCTTTTAAGGTGCTTGTATTTTTGCCCTACTTTGGTGCATTTACTATTTTGCCCCTCATCTCCCTTTTTCTTACAGGACCAAGTAGTGGTGGATTAATTCCAAAACATACTACCCTATACCTTAACAATTCGTTTTTTAGAATAAACACATCCCTCCTTGCCTTAAGAGCATAATCTTTCACCATCCAATTCATCTTTTTCTTGTCATCAATAAGCTGACCAACAAAGAATGGCAGATCATTTGGACCTTTTATAGCACCCTTGTTTCTCCTCCTTATCTTCCTGGCAACCTTATCTCTAAGGCTTGAATTGTCATCAGTATACAGGCAGATGACCTTCTTGGCTTCTCTCATCATTATGATCCCCATCACTTGAACCATCCAGTTCTTCCATAGTAAATTGAACATTAGCCCTGAACCTCTGCATATCCACCTCTATTTCATAAACCAAATTATATTCCTCAATATACTCATAATCAGGATCACTTCCTTCACTCTCTTCATTATGATCTTCAATTTCTTCCTCATCTTCATTCATACTATGATTCTGATTATTTATTGTAAATGATGCTGGAACAATTGCTTTACATGGCCCTACAGGAACTTCACTTGACTCAATCAAGATTGTTGACCTCCGGTGTTCAACATACATGTCTATCATGTGGACTCCTTGACGCACATGATCAAAGATAGGCTCTAAGTCAACATCACATTTTAATTTCCTAAGACCAAAATCCAACGAACAGTACGGTTCCTTGTAATGAATGCAGAAAAACAGACCATCATTGTATCCTAATTTCTTAACCATCTCCTCTAAAACATCAGTATTCAACACTCGAAAATCTACATGATCAATGTAGTTCATCTTCCCACCAAAGTATTTCCTATTTGGGTTTTCTACAAAATTACCTCTATGGTGAAATTTTATGGTAAATTGAGATTGGGTTTGACCTGTAAACAAACATCAATAACAAATTAACACAGAAAAAGGTTCAAATTTTACCTAATTCAGACCCTGTGAGCTTGCATGTCACTTACGGTACATTTCATCCGGTTCGAAATACTGATCTTCAGCTCGTACCTTCCACAATCGGAGATCCATGCTCGTAACAGAGTTCTAATCCACTGTAATTCTTGAAGAATGCTTGATCGCCAATGAGCAGCTCTTGAATTTAGAGATAGGTTAACTTGAGGGTTTCAAAGTGATGAAATGGGAATTATATGAGGTTGCAGCTCAAGAGAATGGTGATTTTACCTATTTGCTCTTTAACCATTAAAAGAAAACGGTGATCTGTGACGGAAACTGTAACAACCCTCGGTAAAACCGACACCCTTATAATATCTCTAACACTCTAGTATATTATAGAATGTCCCAATATGTCTTTAATTACACCGCGTATGTGAAAACCGAGCCCGAAATATGTTATAACATATAAAATAAATCAAAAACATGAAATATAGGGCTAAGGCGGGCCACGTAGACCCACCCAAACAAGTCACGCGGGCGGTATCAGGGTTTAAACATGATATCGTTGTTTCCTTTAGTTCAAGCGGGCCGCGTAAGCTTAAGCTTACATTAACGCGGGCCGCGAGAGATCATCAAAACGCGGATACACCCTGAGCTGACACGTGTCATCATCGTGTCAAGCCTAGTGGTGATCCGGACGATCTATATGTTGACCGGACGTTGACGCGGGCCGCGTAAGCGCCCCTTATCTTTTACGCGGGCCGCGTGGGGACCAGATATCAGCACTATATAAAGGAGGCCTCGGGTTTCAATTCAGTTCGTTCATTTCTCAAATCTCAAATCACAATTTCTGTAGTAGGCATATTATACTCGGGTATTATACCCCTAATTAGCGAGGTTCTGCTCCGTTGTAAGTATTATAACACTAGTTTCGTAACAGTTACGCTGCCCGATTGATTTAGGGTTCCGTAACAACTGTCGTGGTTCTGCCCGACGTAGTTGTTGGAATGCCGTCTCGGGGAGGGTATCATTAATATTTTCAAAGGGTTATGATACTAACCAATGTACATTTGTATAAATTATAGATTATATCCAGGAAACCCTTACGAAAAGCCTAAGACAGCAATGTGAGTTTATCCTCTTTTTTGTTAACCTTTTTAGAATACTTTACAAAACCTTAATTGTTTTACAATGTGATTAAGCGGTGATTGAGTCTTTGTAGTTCTTCAATTACTGCCGGTATTAGGGGGTTTTGTATACAAAATTTATTACTACGAGTAGTAGTTAGTCGGGAACGATAGTACATTACCATTGGACAACGAGTTAGCCAATGGGTAATTTGACCATAGCCATAGATCCGGTCGATTGGCAAATACTGAATGAGTAATTGTGTAGAAATAAACAATGTGATCGCTCTCAATACTGTTTTAATTGATAAAATGTTTCTTAATTAAACTGGGATTCACTCACCAGTATTTCCGACTGACAAATGTTTTTAAAACGCGTTACAGGTAACACAATGTGAACAGCCAATTAATGAAAGCCAGCTGGAGAGCACTGAAGGCTTGGGAAAAATGTGGCTATAAAAGTTACCTAATAAACGATGTTTTAAATTCAATAAAATGGGGTTTATCCCTATAAATGTATTGTAATAAGAAACTTGGGTTTTACCTATGTGATTATTAATATTAAATGAGGTGGTTTTACTCTGATAAACATTTCCTAACTACGGTCCTGATGTAAATTCCGCTGCAAGATTAAATAACCTGATACCACCAAAACTCTGAGATCGCATCTGCCCGTTCCCGGGAATCAGGGATCGGGGGTTGCGACAGAAAGTGGTATCAGAGCCTAGCCACTGGTCTGAGCTAAAGAAGTGTTCTGCTGACACTTAAATTCTAAATTTTGTGTTAGGAAATAAATTATGGAAATGCATGCATAACTGTAATTATTTGTTATGTGTTATTTGATTATTTGTTAGTTTACAGTATGAGTGATCAAGGACCCTCAGACATGAATCGTCTGTTGTCTGAATCACCTAAGAGTGAAGGTACCTCGTCACAGCCTGCCATTTCTAGGTATTCTGCTGATCAGGAAGAAGGAGTGTTTGCTTTTAGAGCTCAGTCAGAAGAGCCATTCCCTAATAAGAAACGAGGATGGTTCAGTAAGGAAGCTTTTGCTCGTAGGAAAAGAATGCGGAAGTTGCAACAGCAAAGGGTTCTAGCAGCTGCTAAACGTAGAACTGATGCCCATACACATGATATGCTTAATAGAAGCCCAGCTAATTTTCATATCCTAGCCACAACTGCTGCTGACCCGAGTCTGGAACAACTAGTAGCCCCACAACCACAAAACCCAGATCAACCCATGGAGATAGAAAACCAGGAAAACCAGGTGGAGATGCATGACTTTAACCCAGAAGAAATCCCTAGGGTACCTGCACCAAACCCTCTAGATCCAAATTACGACCCCTGGTGGGACGATAATAGGGATTTTGTGCAACGTTACCCTATCCAGGAATACCCACCCATACAGAACATAGAAGCCTATCCAGGTATGGACCCTTTAGATCCCTATTACCAAGATGAATATATTAGGGAAATTTTAGAGGATCCTTACCGATTTCAGGAACTGTCACCCCCATATCAGGAACCCGCACCCCAGATTCCAAACCCAGTCCGAGAACCTGCACCCCCAATGAGTGTAGAAAACGTTCAAGAACTTAGGACTTTCGGGGAGGAAATTTTAGAAAGCAGTGAGAGAATGCGTCAGGTGGGAGAGCGTCTTGTATGGAAATACGATGAGCGCAATATGGATTTTTGGATAAATCCATATCCATGAATGTGAGAATGGAGGAATGGTAGTAGTAATAATAATAAAATATAATAAAAATAAACTAAAATATGTGTGTAAGGATGCATATTATTATTAGTGTAATTTTCTTTCTGTTGGTATTGTAATCTTTATTTCTGTACTAGTGTGTAATAGACGCATAGTATATGAAAATAGAGTACAAGTCGCAATGATCGACGGTTTTGGTTAAATTGCGTGTCATGTGATTAACTATATTACCTATTATTTGTGATCTTAATATGTAAGGACTCTCAAAATTATCCTAAAAATACCCTTAAGTAAAAACCCGGACATTGAAACCCTAAACCATATTAAAAATCAAGAAAAAACAAAATTCTGGGTTCCAGGCGGGCCGCGTAAAAGACAATCTATGTCTTACGCGGGCCGCGTCAAACACTGGTTGACCGGATAAGTATTCCGGATCCACGTAGTGTACACTTGGCTAACCTACTCGTGACCGGTCAAGGCTACTCGTAGACTAGGCGGCCACGCGGGTCGCGTAAGATATACGGGGTGGTTTACGCGGGCCGCGTGAGGCCTTAAATTCAGCTATAAATAGGTTGTTGCATGCACAGTCTGATGGTGTCGAAACGAACTTTCAAAAACGAAGTTTTAGTACTCTGAAGTCGAAAATTGCAATTATATTAGCAAGGCGCTGCTCCGATACCGGGTATTAAATCGATCGCTGCTACGATTCAATGTCCGATCGATTAAATTATCCAATGGATGTTTAAGTGCTGCCCACATTAGGGTTTATGCTTTGTCATTCGTCGTGAATACGATGGATGTTTAAGTATCGCACTTTGTCATTCATTGTGAAGGTTTAATCTCGTGAGTTATCGTAAATGTTGTATTAGTTACTAACCGAGTTCGTGTGCATGTTATTAAATTTAGGTCAAAAGGCTAATCAGTAGGCTAGGCTCTGCTCAATTAAATCTGCAATGTGAGTCATTCTCTTTTTATCAAAGTGCTTTATAAATTCTTAATTATTTTCAAAGTTATAATTACAGGGATTAAGTCTTTGTAATCACCAAATTACAGCCGGTATGTGGGGTTTTGTATACATTACTTGATAACTGTCACTATTGGACAACGGGTTAGCCAATGAGTGATATGACCACAGTCACAGACACCATTGGACAATGAGGTTACTGATGGATGGTTGAGTGACAAATATCGTGGGTAGTTGGTTGATATCTGGAAACATTGTAATCGCTCTTAATACTGTAAATTATAACTAATGTGTCGTTTTAGTAAAAAGAATGATTCACCAGTATTTCCCGCTGACAAAACCTTTTTCAAACATGTTTCAGGTGATTTGTTGTGATCCAGGAAAAGTGCCGTGAAACACTACAAGCTTAAGGAAGTGGCTCAATATAAAATAAAGAAACATGTTTTGGAAAAATAAAGATTTCTCCGTGAAATCATATGATTGTAAATTACCGGGGTTTATCCCAAGTTGTGAAATAAAATAATCTGGAAATTGTAGTTTTAAAAAGATCCTGAAGAAATCTTCCGCTGTTAAACTCAATTAAATAAATACCACGGGATTTTCTGTCCCGCGGCTCCTGAAACGGGTCAAACCGGGTCAGGGGCCGTGACATAATATGGGGTAAATGTTTAAAATTCAGATGGTCGACGAAGGAAATCGAGGAAATCTGAATAATGATAACCAGAGTAACATTAACGTGGTTAATGAGAACCCAAGCATCAATAACAATAACAATCAAGTAGATAATAGTGCTATCCAACACATAGTAGCACATGGAATTATAGATGCAATGCCTTTTATTCTTCAAACTGTTAAAGATGCTGATAATAAAAGTAAGCATAGCAGTAAGCGACTAAGTGAACCAGAACACAGCGTGAACAATGGACCTGTACTTCAAATGCTCATTCCCAAAAGAAGAAGAACCATGCCTTATGGTTGTTCTTATAAGGAATTCTATTCTTGTAAACCAATGGAATTCTCAGGCAACGAAGGGGCCATTGCAACCTTACGCTGGATAGAAAAGACTGAGGCAGTCTTAAGGATAAGCAAATGTGCTGAAGAAGACAAAATACTGTTTGCTTCTAATCTGTTTAAGAATGCAGCACTAGAATGGTGGAACACTATCCTTCAATCAAGAGGAAGTGATAGAACCTATAATATGGAATGGGAAGAATTTAAGGACAAGGTAGGAAGGAAATTCTGCCCTCCTAATGAAAAAGAACAGATAGCAAACAAATTCCTAAACCTTAGGATGACTGATGTGGATAGCAAGGGGTACACTAAGTTATTCTTCGAATATGCTAGGATAGTGCCAACTCTTGCCTCACCAGAGCCAGTGTTAATCTCCCGTTATATTTGGGGATTAATTGGGGAGATAAGACACGTAGTCAAGGCAGCTAGACCTCAAACCATAGAAGAAGCTGTAGAACTAGCAAATACCTTGACTGATGAGTTAGTCCGTACCCGAAAAGAGGATCAAAGGAGGAACCTAACCCAGAAGTTGACCTAAGAATTTCGTTCTGGAAATTCTAACCGTGGGAAAAATATAGGTTCTACCTCTGCACCCTACTGTAGGTATTGCAAAAGAAAGCATTCCGGAAGATGCTCCATATATTGTAACTTTTGCAAAATATCGGGACACAAGGAAGAAAACTGCAGGAAGAAAGCTAACATCAGGGTATGTTACAATTGCGGAGAACAAGGTCATATCAAGCTAAATTGTCCAAAATTAGCTCCAGCAACAGACAACAAGAATACTAAAAATGCTAGAGCATTTGTTCTGACTGCAGAAGAAGCCAAGATGATTCCAGATGTCATAGCTGGTACGTTTTTAGTTAATGATGTCTTTGCTAAAGTATTATTTGACTCTGGTGCAAACCAAAGTTTTATTAATACATCGTTTTGCAAAATTTTAAATCAATCATTAACTAAACTACCACTAGAATGCTTAGTAGAGATAGCCAATGGAGAAACTGTTAGAATTTCTGAAATCTTGCAGGGAGCAAGAATATAAATTTTAAATCAGAAATTTATTGCAAATCTTTATCCCATGAACCTGGTAGGATTTGATGTTGTTTTAGGAATGGATTGGTTAATAGCCAATAAAGCCAGTATTTTATGTGATCAAAAGTTAATTCAAGTAAATTCACCAAAAGGTAAAACAATCACAATTAAAGGAGATAAACCATCTAGGTCCACTAAATTTATCTCTGTGATGAAAACTGCAAGTTGTATGAGAAAAGGTTCTATAGTGTATTTAATTTCTATAATCATTAACATAAAGGAAATGATTTAAAAGACATTCCAGTAGTATCTCAGTTTTCAGATGTCTTTCCAGAAGAATTACCCGGACTGCCTTCCGACAGAGAAGTTGAATTCAGGATTCATCTATTACCAGGAACAGCACCAATTGCCAAAGCACCCTACCGTTTGGCACCTGCAGAAATGCAGGAACTAAAGAAACAATTAGATGAATTATTGGAAAAGGGATTCATACAGCCAAGTTCGTCGCCATGGGGAGCGCTGATACTGTTCGTTAAAAAGAAGGACGGATCAATGCGTATGTGCATTGATTACCGTGAATTAAACAAGGTCATGATTAAGAATCGGTACCCATTACCGAGAATCGATAATCTGTTTGATCATTTGCAAGGAGCTCGATTTTTCTCTAAAATCGATTTAAGGTCAGGATATCATCAATTAAAGGTACATGAAGAGGACATTCCTAAGACCGCATTTAGAACAAGGTATGGCCATTATGAATTTACTGTCATGCCATTTGGTTTAACCAATGCCCCAGCTGCATTTATGGACATGATGAACCGAATATGTAAGCCATATTTGGATAAATTCATAATTGTTTTCATAGATGATATTCTAATTTATTCTAAGAATAAAGAAGATCATGCCAAGCATTTGCACGCACTTTTAAGTTTGTTAAGAAAGGAAAAGCTTTATGCTAAGTTTTCAAAGTGCGAGTTTTTGTTAGAACAGGTACAATTCCTTGGACACCTAGTCAATCATGAAGGAATTCATGTAGATCCAACAAAGATTGAGGCAATTACTAAATGGAAAACCCCTGAGTCACCAACATAGGTTAGAAGTTTCTTAGGATTGGCCGGTTATTATAGAAGATTTATTCAAGATTTTTCTAGAATAGCCATTCCCTTAACTAAACTAACCTGTAAATATGTTAAGTTTGAATGGGGAGTAAAACAAGAAGAAGCCTTTAGAATCCTTAAGCAAAGATTAACCCACACCCATACTAGCGTTACCAGAAGGAACTGAAGACTTCGTAGTCTATTGTGATGCTTCTAGATTATGTTATGGATGTGTGTTGATGCAACGCCAAAAGGTTATAGCTTACGCATCTAGACAACTTAAGAATCATGAAGAGAATTATTCAACCCATGATTTAGAATTAGGAGCTATAATTTTTGCTCTTAAAATTTGGAGACATTACCTTTATGGTAGTAAGTTTACCATATTTACTGATCACAAAAGTTTAAGGTATGTTTTCGGGCAGAAAGAGTTGAATATGAGACAAAGACGTTGGATGGAATTTCTTAGTGATTATGATTGTGATATCCAATATCATGAAGGAAAAGCAAATACAGTGGCAGATGCTTTAAGCCGAAAATATCATGAAAAGCCAAAAATGGTACATTCTCTTAAATTAAATCTGCAAGTAGATTTAAATGATCAGATAAGAGAAGCACAAGAATCAGTAATCAAGGATGATTCTGAAAAATTAAAAGGTATGCTAAAAGAATTGGAACAAGGAACCGATTGAATTTGGAGATTCCATAAAAAGAGAATGTGGATACCTAAATTAGGAAACTTACGTCATCGTATACTAGAAGAGGCCCATAAGTCTAAATATACGATGCATCCAGGAAGTGATAAAATGTACCAGGATTTAAGGAAAAATTTCTGGTGGATAGGAATGAAAAAAGACATAGCAGCCTATGTTTCTAAATGTTTAACTTGTTTACAAGTCAAAGCTGAACACCAGAAACCCTCAGGTTTGTTACAGCAATTAGAAATGCCAGTTTGGAAATGGGAATTGATAACGATGGATTTTGTTACTAAATTACCCAAAACAAGGAAAGGTAATGATACAATCTGGGTGATTGTAGATAGGCTAACCAAGTCAGCTCATTTCCTACCAATGAAGGAAACAATTAGTATGGAACAATTATCTAAGTTGTATGTAAATGAAATTGTTTCTTTACATGGCATTCCTTTATCAATTGTTTCTGATAGGGATAGTTGATTTACATCTCATTTTTGGTCAAGTTTCCAAAAGGCAATGGGAACCAAGTTAAAGTTAAGCACGGCTTATCATCCTCAAACGGATGGACAAAGCGAAAGGACAATTCAGACAATGGAAGACATGCTTAGAGCTTGTGTAATTGATTTTGGAGGTAATTGGGATGATCACTTACCTTTAATATAATTTTCTTATAATAATAGTTATCACACAAGTATCAATGCTGCACCATTCGAAGCACTTTATGGACGAAAGTGTCGAACCCCAGTCTGTTGGGCAGAAATTGGGGAAAAGCAACTATCTGGACCTGAGATAGTACAAGAAACAACTGAAAAAATTATTCAAGTCAAGGAACGACTGAAAGCAGCACGTGATAGACAGAATAGTTATGCTAATAACAGGCGAAAACCATTGGAATTTCAAGTAAGAGATAAAGTGTTAGTGCAGTATGTCTATCGCCTCCGTCATCTCAAGACCGTAGCAGAAGTAGATTAAGTTTAGTGCTTATAGTGTTATATTTTAGTAAAAGGCAAGGTGGCATTTGTGTAAATAATGAGATATCTCATTATTTCCCTTGGCCTATAAATAGAGAACTTAGGGTTCTCATTTAGAACTTTTAGAGAGTCTTTGGACACTTTTGCTCATTTGTTACATTTGAGAGCTCTAGTTCTAGAGAGAGAAACTAGAGAGAGAAAGTGTTGTACAAGTGATTCAAGGTTCTGTACACTATCAAATCTTCAATAGAATCACAGTTAGAATTACTGTTCGTGTGTTCGGTCTCGATCGTACACGGATTCCGCACGTCGTACGAGTCGGTTCGCAATCGTTTGGAGTCAAACCGGTCCTCACAATTGGTATCAGAGCAGGAGTTCGATTGCTCAGATCAAACGCACGATTTCGTTCAAGATTTGATCAGATTCAGAGCCTAAATCATCCAAATTTGTCAAATTTCTCATATTTTCTTGTTCTTCACGTTTTTATCTGATTTTTGTTGATTTGAACAGGTTTTTACGGTCGAAAATGGCTGAATTTTGGATATGTTGAGCGAATCTACCTGATCTACAAGCATACAAAATTTCAGTTCGAAATTCAAAGTCAGTTAGGAGAAACTGAGAATTTTGTGGTTCGAAAAATGTTAAAAGTTGCTGCTGTTGTTCTTGATGTTCTCCGCGTGGATGGCAATCCGTGCGGATGACCATACGCGTTGACTGATTGTTGACCTATCCGTACGCATAAGTTGCACGCACGGATGACATAATACGTATTGACTTTGTTGTTGACTCTGTCGTACACACGGATAGCCTCATTTCCCATACGCACGGTTGGCAATCCGTGTCACTTGGTCAAAGTCATTTAATCGATTGTCAGTCAACATTATCAGCATTTCATGTGAAACATTAAATTCATTCGGTGTGCATGTGATTGTCTGTTGTCATCAGGTATCACCTTCATTAATAACAACATCACGTGACAGTCTTTATTGCTTTATCATAATAACCAGCCATCATTAAATGAGTACACGTGATTTGTCAGTCTGCTAGAGTTGTGTCACACGTGCGGTTGGTATTACACACGGATAGCATAAGCCATACGCACGGATTGAGTCATACGTACGTACGAGCCATACGCACGTACGAGCCATACACGCGGATAGCCATACGTGCGGATAGCCCACCCGCACGCATCACCACCCGTGCGGATAACATTATCCGGATCCCCATCCGCACGCACAGCCATCCGTGTTGACTTTTATTTGACCATACGGGCAGATAACTTGTACGCACGAATAACATTTTCAATACGTGTCATTGCACCTCATTCGACCGACCCACATTTTAGTCAACATATTCAGGATTGTTAGTCAACCTTGTCAGCATTACATGTGACTCATTAATGCCTTCGGTGGTGAACATGTGAATTTGTGTGCTTCAATAAAATTACATGTGATAGATAACAGTTTGTCAACACTAAGAGTGTGGCCCAATCACGTTTGTTTGTAAATTGATGTTGTCGGATCCAATTGTTTGAACATTATTTTTAAATCAAACGACCCAATCAAAGACAACTTAAAATTTGTGAACTACAAAAATTATTGGATTGAACATTTTGAGTCGTTAAACTTGTGGATCAAGATTTAATTGTGTGATTGTTTGTGATTATAAGCCCAAGATTCATAATTAACGGATCAGTTCTCGAACATCATTTCGTGTAGTCCATTCATTTAGTGATTTCATCCGAACAACATTGAATCGTATCCGCAAGTCTTTGACACAAGTCTTAGATTGGTTTCATCAACACACTGTTACATATTCAATCTGTTTTGAATTGATCATTTATTTGTTTGATTGTTCTTAGTTGTTTGAAGATGTCAAGCAGTAAGGTTGATCATGATAGTAACAGTGAAAAAGTCCTCGCTTCTAAAGTTTGTACGTTTACGATCAGTGGGAGTAATTTTATGGAACAGCACTGGTATTTCTGTTATACATGTGATCTGACCGATTCAAAAGGTTGTTGTTCTGTTTGTGCAGATGTCTGTCATCGAGGACATCGTGTTGTCTACTCTCGATCAAGTAGATTTTTTTGTGACTGTAGAGCAGGGAGTGTACAGGACAGGAGTTGTCAGTGCCTGAAGCCTAGGAAATTCACTGGAGATGATGGGGATCAGATGCCTGAAGCAGATCCTAGTAATGCTGGTGATCATGATGATGAAGTTGCTACTGGTAATCAGTTGGCAGTAAATGATGATCAAGAAGTTAAAAACATGCCAATATTTGATCATGGCGATTCAGATTCTGAGGAGGAGCAGATTTCAAGTCAAACAAAATGTGATAAACTTGATGCTGACAATGCCAAACTCTTGAAGGATGTGGAGAGTTTAACATTGGAAATCAAAAGCTTGAAGGATGAGAAAGAATCTGATAATAAACAGATTCTTGAAATGAGAGAAAACTGTGAAAAACTAAAAACTGAAAATGTCAAACTGTTGAGTGATGTGGACAGTTTGACATTGGAAAACAAAGTTTTAAAAGAAAAAGAAAAAGATTTTCAAAGTCAAATAAAGATTTTAGAAGATGAGAGAGATATTTTTGGTAAAGATAATCTTGAAAAACAAATTGAAATCAATTCTCATCTTGCTAAAATCATTCAGCTTGAAAAAGAAGCTGAAAAAGCTCGAAATAAAATTAACGAGCTTGAGAATAAATTGAAAGGTTTTGTGAATTTTACTTCACATGTTTGTCCAAAACCGATCAATTCTGTTCCAATAAGTGACAAAGTCACAAATTTTGACAAAGTCAAAATTGAAGATTGTGATGACAAAGCTGATGATGAAATAGAAAAAGAAAAGAAAAGAAAAATATTTTTAGATTTACAAGAAAAATTTAAAAATACTGTTTTGCAATCTACTGAAACAGGTGAATGTTCTAAACAAAAACCTGTTAAGAAGAGTGTAGAACAGAAACAAAAAGTTAAAAATTCAAAAATTTTTAAAAGTGAAAATAAAAGCTCATCAGTTCAGTCATCCAATCATTATAAAAAATCACAAAAATTTGTAAATGAAAACTCACAAAATGATGGTAATAAGTGGTGCAGGTTTGACCACAGTGCTCAAAAGACAAATCCAGCATTGAAGAGGAGAAATGACTATAACCAAGCCAAACAATGTTATGATCTGAAGGTTTGGACAGACAGAAGTGGATGGTACGATAACAGAATGTGCTATACCTGTGGTGTTAGAGGACACATTGCTGTTAACTGCCAGAATTGGAATTTTGAAACACGAAGATGCTATAATTGCCATATCAGAGGACATATTGCCAGAGATTGCCCAAGGAGATCGATGGGAAGATCGAGGGTAGAATCTCAGAGAACGGTAAAGAAACCAGTCAATGTCAAACCCAAAGAACAGAAGGTTCTAGAACAGAAAGTGAAACTTTCACAGGGGCAGAGAGACAGACTGAGGAAGAAGAGGAAGAAGGCGAGAGAATACTTGGAGAAGATTTTGTCTTCAGGTTCACCAGTTGGTTCGAATAAGAGTTCTGATGAATCGATTCGCTCGACGGCAAAGTCAAGCAAATCGAATTCTTCAGATACAAATCTGATGACAGAAAAGAAGAAAAAGAAGAAAGTTATTGGCGATGAATCTGGCTCATCCAAGTCAGACAAGCCAAGTTCGGGCAATGAATCTGATTCCACAAAATCAGAGGAGCTACAAGTTGAGGTAAAAAAGGAAGAGACAGTTCCGTTAATGAATGACGAGAACTTTCCACCATTACAAGCCGCAAACCTAAAATCAAAAGGTGTTGATGCTGGAAAAATGTTTAATAGCAATGTTAAACATATTTTTAGCAAGATGGCTGATGGAAAGGTAAAAGGGGCAAAAGAATTTTATGAAGAAAAGAGAAATGTTCAAAACACACCCAAGACTGGTCAGGCTTGGGTGTCAAAATCTGTTGGTTGAATATCTGACTTGCCGGAGCTTCCAGGTTGGTAAGTGTGAAGCAGGTATCGGCATCATTCTTGAGAAATTCACAGGATGGTAACTGTGATATTTCGTCTTACAAGTGGTTAATCAAGGACATTAAGTTATACTTGATTTTCTACAAGTGATAGTGGTGTTTGACCTAATAATGTTAAATTTTCAAAATGGTTAAAAGAGAACAAGGTGATGAGATGACCCCGAACCCACAAGTGATGGGTAAACAAACTATTTTTTCCGGAAAAACCATTCTGATTAAAACAAACTTAAGTGTTTTGAAATCATTATGGGAAAATAGTTTGTTGTAAGGGGGAGTTCTGCTTGAATACGCCGAAACCCTCACGGCTGAACAAACATGATTACTTTCACCAGATTGAAAAACGGTTTTCAAACTGTAAAAATCAATGTGTTGTAAATCATGGGGGTATGTTAGATTTTCTGCAAATCAGTACACTTTTAGCAGAAAATGGATGGCGAGACAAAGCTATCAGTATTGGTTGTCAAATTTTCTTTAAATGGTTTTGAATTTTAGGGGGAGTAAGAAATTGTCAGAAAATCCAAAAACATTAGAAAATTTGAAAAAGCCAAAAACATGATAAAATTCAAAAATTGAGTTTTTGTGTAAAAAGAGGAAATGATAGTACATCAGTAGACAGTTACAGTATGCTAAAGAAATGTAATGTTTAAATAAGCGTTAAACAGTCTCACTGATGATATGTCGATAGGTTTTTATACATTTAGTAAACTTTTTCGGGATATAAATCTAAATTCAAAACTTACTTATTTCGTGGGGAACACTACTTGGATATATAGGTAACCCCTGAAATCTCGTTTGAAAGGTCTCATAATCTGATATACTAGGTTTTTATACTCAATGATGTCTGGGGTATTATTCCGGGACTTCTGCTGAACGGTAGTTCTGACCTAGTCCTTGGATAATACTTTCTGCAAATGCTTGAAACATAGCATAAACCCTCAGCATGTCGATGAAACAATAAAATTGATAGTCGCTGCTGTTGTAGCTAAAAGATCCTCTAAAGGGGACATTCCGAAAAGTCGAAGCTGATATCTCTCTGCGTATACGGAAGTATCGATCTGAGATCCCTCGGCCCTCGCATACCTAATTTATGTACAGATATCATTGTAGTATACTCACCTGTAAGACTGATTATTGGGATTCTGGATACGGGAGTATATTCAAGATGTGGGACACATGAATGAGTTTAAGTTCTTAAATCACCTAATTCGTATCCTGAATCAGTTGAAATTTGTGTGAAAATTTAAGTGGATCAATATATCGACAATCTAAGTGAATTGTTTAATTCTTAAAGTGTTTTAAAGCTCAACGGTACTTGTGACTTGTTATAAACTGATATGATCCTCTGACGCAAACTCAAACAAAAATATTGTCTGTAAATATGTTTGTACATATTTCTTTACTGCTTTATATTTTCAGAAAAGTACAAAAAGATTTTGATTTCTGTTTTATTTTCGACAACCGATGTCTGAGAACTGAGTTTCAAAATCTAAGTATGCTGATTGTGTTTCTGAAAATAAAACAAGTTCATTAATTTGAAACTTGAAGTTTTAAAATCAAAAATCAAAAACAGTTTGTGATATCTCCAAGGTCATTAAGTTGGACTTGGATGATTAACTGTGAGGGATTTGGATGCTCATACTGTTAAAATCTGTAAAAGAGCCAGTTTCCGATCCGGTTCGTTGAAACTGCCAAATTTTTGAAGATTGTTGATAGGGGGAGAGTATCAAGTAATCCTGGATATATTTCATAATATTATATCTTAGTCCCAGGATCTTGATTTAGAAAGTTTGATGGAGCCAGGTTACGATACCTGGATATCTGAAAATGTTTTTCTCTGTAAAATGCTTTACTTATAAATGTTTGAGGATTGCAGATTCCAGACTACGATCCCGACAGCTGAGTCTAAGGGGGAGTCTGAAGACAAGCTCAACGCAGAGGGAAGCATGCATAGGAGCCAGGATATTTTTCCCAGAAGAGCTTGTAACCGGAAAGCCAGGTGTCGATCCCAAAAGCACGGAAGCTTGACGAAAGGGGGAGCCTGAAGAGTTTACCGAAAGGAAGGAGCTGAAGCTAAAGACAGATCCACGGGGATTCTGTTCGAGCTAAAGAGAGAGACAGAAAAGAAGCTACGAGTCTAAATGTTTGAGATTGACTGCGGCAATATCCAAGGGGGAGTCTGTTAGTGCAGTATGTCTATCGCCTCCGTCATCTCAAGACCGTAGCAGAAATAGATTAAGTTTAGTGCTTATAGTGTTATATTTTAGTAAAAGGCAAGGTGGCATTTGTGTAAATAATGAGATATCTCATTATTTCCCTTGGCCTATAAATAGAGAACTTAGGGTTCTCATTTAGAACTTTTAGAGAGTCTTTGGACACTTTTGCTCATTTGTTACGTTTGAGAACTCTAGTTCTAGAGAGAGAAACTAGAGAGAGAAAGTGTTGTACAAGTGATTCAAGGTTCTGTACACTATCAAATCTTCAATAGAATCACAGTTAGAATTATTGTTCGTGTGTTCGGTCTCGATCGTACACGGATTCCGCACGTCGTACGAGTCGGTTCGCAATCGTTTGGAGTCAAACTGGTCCTCACATAAAGTATTGTTGAAAGTCTCTCCTTGGAAAGGAGTGGTAAGATTCATCAAATGGGGAAAGTTAAGTCCCAGGTATGTTGGACCTTTTAAGATTATTAGAAGAATAGGACCTGTAGCCTATCAGCTACAACTGCCAGAGGAAATGGTAGGAATACATGACGTGTTTCATGTATCAAATCTCAAAAAGTGTTTAGATGATGAATCACTGATAGTACCTTTTAAGGATATAGAGGTAACTGAACAACTCAAGTTTGTAGAAAGGCCTCTATAAATTGAAGACAGAAAAATCAAGAATCTCAAGCATAAGAGACTAGTTCTGGTCAAAGTGAAGTGGGACTCCAAAAGAGGACCTGAGTACACATGGGAGCTTGAAGCAGAAATGAAAAAGAAATATCTGTATTTATTTTAGTAGATCTCGATGACGAGCTCTAAACAAGGTGGGGAGAATGTAACAACCCTCGGTAAAACCGACACCCTTATAATATCTCTAACACTCTAGTATATTATAGAATGTCCCAATATGTCTTTAATTACACACCGTATGTGAAAACCGAGCCCGAAATATGTTATAACATATAAAATAAATCAAAAACATGAAATATAGGGCTAAGGCGGGCCGCGTAGACCCACCTAAACAAGTCACGCGGGCGGTATAAGGGTTTAAACCTGATATCGTTGTTTCCTTTAGTTCAAGCGGGTCGCGTAAGCTTAAGCTTACATTAACGCGGGCCGCGAGAGATCATCAAAACGCGGATACACCCTGAGCTGACACGTGTCATCATCGTGTCAAGCCTAGTGGTGATCCGGACGAGCTATATGTTGACCGGACGTTGACGCGGGCCGCGTAAGCGCCCCTTATCTTTTACGCGGGCCGCGTGGGGACCAGATATCAGCACTATATAAAGGAGGCCTCGGGTTTCAATTCAGTTCGTTCATTTCTCAAATCTCAAATCACAATTTCTGTAGTAGGCATATTATACTCGGGTATTATACCCCTAATTAGCGAGGTTCTGCTCCGTTGTAAGTATTATAACCCTAGTTTCGTAATAGTTACGCTGCCCGATTGATTTAGGGTTCCGTAACAACTGTCGTGGTTCTGCCCGACGTAGTTGTTGGAATCCCGTCTCGGGGAGGGTATCATTAATATTTTGTAACACCCCGAAAACGGGTTTGGTTATCAAACCCCGTTAATACTAAAAGACGGGTAAAGTACCGTTAGCGGTAGAAGTAACCCGGTAAATATTAGGATTTAAATGAATAAACCTAATATTTAATAAAATGTGAATGAATACTTTTAAGGAAATAAGTTTATAAAAGGCCCGAGTTAACGGGACTTAAAAATAAAACGGGTTATAATTTCCCCGAACCCACCAAGTAACAAGGAATATCAAACTAGTTAAATATGTGCCTTAAAACAAAGAAGGAAACTTGGGAAATAACCCTTATTATAAAGCTACAAACTAGAGGGGCCAATGTAGGATAACTTAAAAAGTTATTTAATAAAACAAAAAAAAATCATACACACACACAGTGTGTGCGTGTTCTTCTGATCGACCAGGAGGGTGCTCCAAGGAGCAAAACCCTAGTTCACACTAAATGGCTAAATTGAAGCTCGAATCAAGACTCAAATCACTACATGAACACATAAAAACGATCACCTAGTCATGGGGATCACAAGGTATGTTGAATTTTGCTATTTGGTGAAACTTTGAAATCTTGATGAACTATCATAATCGAAATTCTGGAGTGAATGATGAATCTATGGGTATAGTTGTGATGAAATTCATGTTTAGAAACAAACCCTAGTTGAAAAACTCAAAGGATTAGTGTTAAAAACTAAGGATTTGATGTATTCCCTTGTATGTGCTAAGTGGGTTTTGGCTAAATAATGAAGATGATGATATGTTTGTGCTAGAAATCATCATAATTGATAGTTGAAGCAAGCTACTTAAACAAATTGCAAGTTTAAGTATTTGCTTATACATGATTCGAAATGGGTTTTGAATGTTGTAGTGAAATTAGTGATTTAATTCATGAATATGGATGTTTGAAATCATGTTAACTACTAATTGATAGGTAGAACTTGAATATATTAGGCATTCGGATGAATGCTAGTGGTATGACGAAATGGGTTTCACTCGTATATGAGGGACCCTTAGTCCTTGCAAATTGAATGAACAAATTAGTCTTGATAATCACTTGAACAAGATAAAGTGTTGAAAATGTAATAAACTCGGCTAGAACCTTGGTTAAAAGTGTGGCCTAAAGATAATGCCTACCGAGTAATCAAAGAATGCCTAAACTAGTTGATGAACTTGAATGTGCATCTTGTATATTAATGGGCATTTGACTTTTAAAAAGTCAAACTGACCTACCATACGATAAATGGTAATTTTTGATATGAAATGCGTAAGGTGGAATAATCGTATTGAATTATGATTAAACTAACCACCTTGAAAACGATGATGATAGTTTGACGCGTAACAAGCTAGGTGGAAGCTTGATGAGGGAGCGGGTCAAACGAATCAAGAAGGAAAGGAAAAGCGTAGTTCGGATGTGAGGTAAGTTAAGCTTACGCCCTTTTTACTTTTATTACAAAATGCTTATTTGTGAGCATGGAATACGATTTATATTAAGTAAATGAAACATGATGTTCCGGCGCGATATAATGCTAGTCGGAACAAGTGAAAATGGTGAAATGGTAATCCGGACATGGGTTAACGAATAGATAAAGGGATTTAAAACGACACCATTTGGCATAAGTCATAATGGGTCAAATAAAACAGGAAACGACTTTCAAGTTGGATGATTTCAGAAAGTAACCGGGATAGGTTAAAGGGGTGAAATGGTAATTAAGTGCCATCTTATAATGACAATTGGTCATTTTGACTAAACGGGTCAAATGGTGTTGTTAACACCATTTGTCAATAATATTTGATGATTTCTTGTTGAGTTTTGTGATCACAGGAATTAACACATGGTTAGCATTGCTATTATCTAGATATTAATAGCGAAAGGTATTAAAACGGGTCAATATGTTGATCCGAGCCAGGTACGCATAATTATGTTGTAGTTAAAAGTGCTATTTTGGTCGAATAACCGACCCGGAACGGGCCGGAGTGTCACAATAACAGTAGTCAGATCAAAAACATAATTCCATTTATACTTAAATGTATTACACAGCTTTACAACTTAATAAAGGATATCTAATCCATTACAATTATTTCTAATGTCTTTTCCAAACACTCGAGCACTCTTCCATATTCCGTCCCAGATTGTCCTGATAACCTGACGTAAAGAAGAAAACACAAAAACGTACGTCTGAGCAAAATTTTGAATAGTTTTGCCCAGTGTGCGGATAGAGGAAAACAAAAGCTTATTTTATTTTAATAACCGGATGGAACTTGACGATGCAAATAACTTAATTTCATAATTATATCTTACGGATGTACCCATGAGCAAACTGAAAACGTGACAATACACAGGTAGCTACTCCTGCATACTTATCACACGAAATGGCAAGTTGGCATACCTGTTATCCATTTCCTGAAAACTTAAATCCTAGGATCGATCCATACGCCCCTAATATCTTATATGTACCACACTTGTACTTAAGAGACGCCGTGAACTAATCTCTCCGTCACGGATGGAGCACATGATGTTGATGCCACAACAACATGCTCGTGGGACACTCCACGAGAAGCGATACTCAGGGTATCAGAGTACAAATGGTCTTATTCACATAACTTATAAAACTTATTTACTTATAACTTATAAGTCTTAAGATATTTAACTTATAAAATACGAATCTTTGGCGAGATTGAAAATATAAGAGTGGAACCAGTCATCAAGGTATGGTTATCAATCCTATCTTGACAATTTCGTCCCCAAAATGTGGTTTATTAAACGAAACAAGATAAAACCTTGACTCGTTAATAAGGAACCACTAGAGTAAGAAATGAAACTTGTATAAAATAAACCATTTTCTAAATAACTGATGTAAAACAAAACCTTTTCAAAACGTTTGTAACTTTCAACACATGTTTCATAACTAAATCTTAATACGGAATCTATAACTTATTTCATAACTTAGTCTTAATACGGAATCTATAACTTATTTCATAACTTAATCTTAATACGGAATGTATAACTTATTTCATAACTTAATCTTAATACGGAATCTATAACTTATTTCATAACTTAATCTTAATACGGAATCTATAACTTATTTCATAACTTAATCTTAATACGGAATTTATAACTTATTTTCATAACTTAATCTTAATACGGAATCTATAACTTATAACTTAATCTTAATACGGAATCTATAATCAGGAATGATATACTTGTATCAAAACGATCTAAATCGAAAAAAAAGGATTCTATCCGTACCCAACGGACATAAATCGACAGAAAGGGTTCTTATAAAAACGACATAAATCAAAAGAAAGGATTCTTATAAAAACGACATAAATCAAAAGAAAGGATTCTACCCGTACGATATATCAGAATTGACAGAAATCGAAAGAAAGGAATATATCCGTACGGAATTTATAACTTAATCCTAATACGGAACTTAAAATCATGACTTAATCTTAATACGGAATTCTTATATTCAAATGACATAAATCGAAAGAAAGGATCTTTTATAAAAACAACATAAATCGAAAGGAAGGAACCTATCCGTACGGAACTTATAACTTATTTCATAACTTAATCTTAATATGGAATTTAAAATCAGAATTGACAGAAATAAAAAGGAAGGAATATATCCGTACAGAACTTATAACTTATTTCATAACTTAATCTTAATATGGAATTTAAAATCAGAATTGACAGAAATAAAAAGGAAGGAATATATCCGTACGGAACTTATAACTTATTTCATAACTTAATCTTAATACGGAATTTAAAATCAGAATGATATACTTATATCAAAACGACATAAATTGACAGAAAGGAACCTATCCGTACTGAATTTATAACTTAATCCTAATACGGAACTTAAAATCAAGAAAACGACATAAATCAAAAGAAAGAACTTCTATCCGTATGGAACTTATAACTTATTTCTTAACTTAATCTAAATACTGAATTTAAACTCAAGAATGATATACTTATATCAAAACGACGTAAATCGAAAGAAAGGATCTTTTATAAAAACGACATAAATCGAAAGAAAGGAACCTATCCGTACGGAACTTATAACTTAATCTTAATACGGAACTTAAAATCAGAAATGATATACTTAAATTCAAACGACGTAAATCGAAGAAAAGGAATCTATCCGTACCTTAAAATCTCCAGGTGATGCTATCTTGTTTTCAATTGTAGGTTTATACGGGCAGAGTTTAGCCTACTGATTATCCTCTTAACCTAATTTGCACACAAACTAGGTAATTAACTTAATACAGCTTTTACGATAACTCACGAGATCAAATTCTCACAACGAACGACAAAGTGCGATACTTCATCCATCGAATTAACGATGATCCGTCAAATTAATGACGAACGACAAAGTACAATACTTTATCCATCGAATTAACGATGATCCGTCAAATTAATGACGAACGACAAAGTATAACCCTAATGTGGGCAGCACTTAAACATCCATTGAGTACATCGATCGATCGGACAATGAATCGTAATAGCGATCGAGTTAATACCCTGTTCTGCAGCACCCCGCTATACTTAATTAGTGTTTCGTGTGTGTTAATTGTGATAATTGGACGATAATTCGGTGCCTAGAGCGAATTTCTTCGTCGACTGAACACCAGAAATCGAATGCCAAGGTCCTCTATTTATAGCTGAATTTTGCCCAGCCCTGCGCATCGTAGCGCTATAACCCCTACGATGCGTATGGAACTTTAAAACGCCTGCGCATCGTAGCTAAAACCTATACGATGCGTAAGGGTTGAAAATAGGTTATAGGGTAGCCACGCGTGGAACTAGCCTAGCTGAGTCAACATTTTCTTAAAATTCTAAACTGACAACGAATATTTTAGGATAATCGTCAAGTGGGAAATACCCCCCCTGAGTTTTAGGGGCCCTAATCCTGATTCTGATTGTTCTGGAAATCTTAGGGTTTATGCAGAATCACTTGGGTGTCTTAATTAGGGTTTCCTATTGAGCTATAACTTATAAGAAATAATAGTTTTTAATGAGGGTTGTTATATTTTTGTTTTAAAATTTTCGGGTGTTACATAATTGGTGAGAGTCCTTAGTTGTAAAAGAAGGACCAAAATCGACCTAAACGCCCTTGTAGGCTAAATTGAACAAACAACCCTTAAAGGTTGTTTGGAAACGAATTTCGTGATTAGATAAATACTTAGAATAAGCATAGAAGTTGAAAGATGTAATACGTTAGTCAAATGGCTCTAATTGAGTCTTGCCGTAAAATAATAATCCGAGGGGTAAAACTCGGAACATATAGATATCCACATTAGATTCAACATGTAACGACTCTCATCAAAAGTCATAATTATTAAAATAATTTGACCAATAGGAAACCCTAATTGAGACACCCAAGTGATTCTGTGCAAACCCTAGGATTTTCATAATTTTCAGAATCAGGATTAGGGCCCCTAAAACTCAGGGGGGTATTCCCTAGTTAATAATTATCTATAATTGCGTGCTCAGGAAGTTGAAATTTAAAATATCGTCGACTCATCAAGGCTGGAAACACACGTGGCCACCTTATAGCCATTTTGAGAACCTTACGGACCGTAACCTTGATAGCCTTACGGACCGTAAGCTAGCATACGGACCGCAACATTGGCAGCCTTACGGTCCGTAAGCTTGTCCAATTTCGTGTATAAATAGCAGCGTTTGGCATTCGCTTTCTGGTGTTCAAACGACGAAAGAATTCGTCAAATTCTTCGAGTTATCTTCTGTTTACCTCAATTAACACACACGAAACTCAAATTAAGTATAGCGGGGTGCTGCAGAACAGGGTATTAACTTAATCGCTATTACGATTCATTGTCCGATCGATCCATATATCCAATGAATGTTTAAGTGCCGCCCACATTAGGGTTATACTTTATCATTCGTCATTAATTTGACGGATTGTCGTTAATTCGATAGGTAAAGTATTATACTTTGTCGTTCGTTGTTAATTCAACGGATCATCGTTAATTCGATGGATGAAGTATTGCACTTTGTCATTTGTTGTGAGAATATGATCTCGTGAGTTATCGTAAAATGCTATATTAAGTTACTTACCTAGTTCGTGTGCATTAGGTTAAAAAGGTTAATCAAAAGGCTAAGCTCTGCTCAAATTAAATCTGCAATATATCAAGGATTATCTGTAGACTAAGCTTTGGCCGTAGAAATCTGCAATGTGAGTTCATTTCTCTTTTCTCACAGTTTGTGAGTCCATTATATTTTCTCACAGTTTTATCACCTTTTTGTGAAAACAATTATATTTACAAAGATTTTACAGAATCCTAAATGATTACCAGTTATACTTACAGGGATTAAGTTTTTATATTAACTGCTGGTATGAAAGATTTATATATTATTTGATTCTCATTATTATTTGCCAGAAAGTTAGGTAATACTATCATGATTATAAATAACAGTGGAAATTATGCATTTTACTAAGATTATATTTTAGTCTTAGTCACGTTAAAATATTAAATAATGATATTACCATTATTTAATTAACATAGTTGATAAGTTATAGTAATTTGATATAAATTGATATATGTCATTTTCTGGATTAATTGGTTTATGCCAAAAGTAATATATTTGACAAAGAAATGTCACGGGACATCATTATGTCTGAAGACACGGGTTGAGAGAATGATCAACAGTGTTATGAATATAAATTACTAGTTGAAAGAATGATCAACAGTAATATAATTTGAGTTACTAGTTGAAAGAATGATCAACAGTGACATGACCGAAAGCACTAGTTGAAAGAATGATCAACAGTGTATTAGAATCACTAGTTGAAAGAATGATCAACAGTGATATGACCAGAATTATTAATTGAAAGAATAATCAATATTGATCTGATTATAGTCACAGGAATCGCCTAGTGACAGATAAATTGAATAATAAGTCAAATACATTTATTTGATGAATTCACTATCGGACTAAAGTAAAGTCAATAATTGATATGATTACTGTCACATTGGAACTGTCATTATTTGACAAATACTGAGTGAATTGGGTAAATATAAAAACCTTAATACTGTAAGGTATAACAATATATTTATAAAAATGGAATGAATTCACTCAGTGTTATCGCTGACAAAACCTTTTTCAAACCTTTTTCAGGTAAGTGGAATAAGAGCTGAATACGACACTGAAGGGCTTCAAGAAGTGGCTTATTTTATTTAAATCAAATTAAGAAATATTGTAAACAAAATTTCACTTTATAAAACATGGGTTTATCCCATCTCTTTAAATAAAATCCGGTGTTTTCTAAACTCTGATATTTTTCCTAACTCACGGTCCTGATGAAATTTCCGCTGCAACGTTTTTAAAATAATCACCGGTACCGCTGGACTGTTCACGGCACCCGATTCCGTCCAGGGTGGGTCGGGGGTCGTGACAGAAGGTGGTATCAGAGCCAAACTCAAAGAGCCACTTGTTTAAGCTAATTAGGTGTTCTTTTTAATACCTAAACTTAAACAATAAAGTTAGGAAACTGATACAAATTAACATATGTGTTACATATGAATATATATATGTCAATATGCACATATAATATCCTGGAAGTATTGTTTGTTTTCTGTGATGTTAATATATGAAAATGTTTGCAATTCAGATGTCGAATGAAGTACCACATAATCCAGAAGTTCATGCTAATAATGAAAATCCTTTGGATAAAAATGCTATAGAAAATTTAATAGCTCAAGGAATAGCTAATGCTTTACCTTCAATAATTAAAGCCGTTAAAAATACCATAGAACCTACCAAAGTTGTGAGTAGCAAGCATACTCGTGATGATGGTTTTAGCCATAGTGTCAATGGAGGTAATGATGATATTATCAAAACCCCATTTCCTAAGAAAAAGAAGGCGATGACTCTCGGGTGTACCTACAAAGAATTTCTAGCTTGTAAACCAACTGAGTTCGCCGGTAGTGAAGGAGCTACAGCTGCTCTGCGATGGTTGGAAAAGACGGAAGCTGTTCTTACAATCAGCAAATGTGCCGAAGAAGATAAGGTGATGTATGCATCTAATCTCTTTAAGGAAGAAGCTTTAGAATGGTGGAATACAATTCTTCAGGCAAAAGGAAGTGGCATGGCTTATGCCATGAACTGGGAAAAATTCAAGGAAATGACAGAAAGGAAATTTTGTCCTCCTTATGAAAAGGAACGAATAGCTAACAAGTTCCTAAATCATAAAATGATAGATGTGAATTGTCGTGAATATACGACAACGTTCTTCGAATATGCAAGAATGGTACCAACTCTGGCTTCGCCAGAACCTGTACTAATTTCTCGTTATATTTGGGGATTAGTTAGTGAAATTCGAGACATAGTCAAGGCCACTAGACCACAGACTATTGAAGAAGCCGTCGAGCTTGCTAATATGCTGACAGATGGACTAATTCGCACAAGAGAAGAAAACAAGAAGAAAGAGTTAGCCCAGAAAATTTCCCAAGAATTCTACAAGAAGACAAGAACTGAATCGTCATTGGAGCAACCTATCTGCAGAAGCTGTAACAAAAAGCATTCAGGAAAATGCCGTATTAGGAGAACATCCTACTGTGACTTCTGCAAGATGACCGGACATATAGAGGAAGAGTGTAGAAGGAAAACTACTGTTTGTTTCAATTGCGGAGAAACAGGACACATCAAACCATATTGCCCTAAACTAACCAAAGCACCTGACAACAAAGCCAGAACCACAGACGGAGCTAAGAAGAACGAGCGAGCATTCGTACTTACTACGCAAGAAGCGGAAATAATTCCAGACGTAGTTGCTGATATGTAGTATTTAAGATAAGTTATTATTTAACCCTAGTACAAGTAAAAGTTTATAAATAAATATATTCTGTCAAGAATTTCATCTATTCAAAACCATAACAGAATTGTTTGGTTTTCACTTTCACTAAATCATTTATTTGGTCACGATCACCTTGCGGTGACGTTTTCACAAAATTTGAAGCTTGTGCTAATCTCGTTACATACGGGTTTAATTATTCATTTCTATTGAATCCATTTTGTTGGTTTATTCTATAAAATTTAATCTTAACACAATCATGTGCTAAGATAATGATACACAATTTCATTTCATATTTCAGTGTATCTCTTAAAGAATTTTTATATATCAACAATCGAGCGTTTCGTAATCCTTATTTTATCATCTTTGATCGAAAAACATTATTCAAGTATTTCGATTTCAATCTTACTCGATTTATTCGAAACATTCGGATTTACTTCATTTGATTTAAAGCATGGTGAAATTCGTTTCATTCACCACTATTATTTTCAATTCCTATGACACCTTGTGGTGGCATTTTCTTTAATTTGAATCTTGAGATATTCTCATTTTCACTCCTGATAAACGAATTTTAATTTCTGTTGGTTCATCATCTTAAACAGTCTTAATACAATTATGTGTTAAGATAAGTGTACACAAGTTCATATCATATTCCGGTGTACCTCTTAACGTTTCTTTCATCCTTTATCGAAAATTCTAAAAATTTCATTTGGTCTTATCATTTGAAAATCCTATTCGAACTAAATATCCAAAATTTCTTCATTTAAGCTTTCAGTTGATTACACGGTGAAATTGTTTAGTCACCGTAATTATTGAATTATTTCAATCCTTACGACACCTTGTGGCGTCGTTATAAACTTGTAGCTTGAGCTAATCATAAGCATACGAATCTTTCAAAATCACGTATGTATTTCGTTTGACTCATCATTTGAAAGTAGTCTTGATGCAATTATGTATTAAGACAATGATACACTAAACTCTATTGTACTCCAGTGTATCCTTGCAAATTCAATAATGTCAACACACTGATTTTTCTCTTATGATTTGATAAGTTGACTAAATAAATTTGTGCTTCTATTTCGTTTTGAACTTGTTGATTCTGAGTCTTCTTCAGTTGCCAATCAAAGTAAGCTTTCTTTTGACAAAAGAATTTTTATTTGATTCTAAAAGTTCTTCATATTCATTCTAAATATCTAATTGATCATATATCTTTTGACTTGAAAATAGTCACATTGGAAATTATATCATTTCATCTCATTCATTTGACATTGATTTCTTTAACGAATTCAGTTGACCCTTTGAAAATCCTACCTATTGTACAAAATTCGATTCTGTGTCATCTACCTTAATATTGTTTTTATTGACTAGAATATGACATAAGTCTAAAAGAAATATCATAACCCAAATACACTTGGGAGCTGGAACCTGAGATGAAGAAAAAGTATTCTCCGTAATTATTCCAGCAAATCTCGAGGACGAGATTTTTATTAAGGTGGGGAGAATGTAACGACTCTCATCAAAAGTCATAATTATTAAAATAATTTGACCAATAGGAAACCCTAATTGAGACACCCAAGTGATTCTGTGCAAACCCTAGGATTTTCATAATTTTCAGAATCAGGATTAGGGCCCCTAAAACTCAGGGGGGTATTCCCTAGTTAATAATTATCTATAATTGCGTGCTCAGGAAGTTGAAATTTAAAATATCGTCGACTCATCAAGGCTGGAAACACACGTGGCCACCTTATAGCCATTTTGAGAACCTTACGGACCGTAACCTTGATAGCCTTACGGACCGTAAGCTAGCATACGGACCGCAACATTGGCAGCCTTACGGTCCGTAAGCTTGTCCAATTTCGTGTATAAATAGCAGCGTTTGGCATTCGCTTTCTGGTGTTCAAACGACGAAAGAATTCGTCAAATTCTTCGAGTTATCTTCTGTTTACCTCAATTAACACACACGAAACTCAAATTAAGTATAGCGGGGTGCTGCAGAACAGGGTATTAACTTAATCGCTATTACGATTCATTGTCCGATCGATCCATATATCCAATGAATGTTTAAGTGCCGCCCACATTAGGGTTATACTTTATCATTCGTCATTAATTTGACGGATTGTCGTTAATTCGATAGGTAAAGTATTATACTTTGTCGTTCGTTGTTAATTCAACGGATCATCGTTAATTCGATGGATGAAGTATTGCACTTTGTCATTTGTTGTGAGAATATGATCTCGTGAGTTATCGTAAAATGCTATATTAAGTTACTTACCTAGTTCGTGTGCATTAGGTTAAAAAGGTTAATCAAAAGGCTAAGCTCTGCTCAAATTAAATCTGCAATATATCAAGGATTATCTGTAGACTAAGCTTTGGCCGTAGAAATCTGCAATGTGAGTTCATTTCTCTTTTCTCACAGTTTGTGAGTCCATTATATTTTCTCACAGTTTTATCACCTTTTTGTGAAAACAATTATATTTACAAAGATTTTACAGAATCCTAAATGATTACCAGTTATACTTACAGGGATTAAGTTTTTATATTAACTGCTGGTATGAAAGATTTATATATTATTTGATTCTCATTATTATTTGCCAGAAAGTTAGGTAATACTATCATGATTATAAATAACAGTGGAAATTATGCATTTTACTAAGATTATATTTTAGTCTTAGTCACGTTAAAATATTAAATAATGATATTACCATTATTTAATTAACATAGTTGATAAGTTATAGTAATTTGATATAAATTGATATATGTCATTTTCTGGATTAATTGGTTTATGCCAAAAGTAATATATTTGACAAAGAAATGTCACGGGACATCATTATGTCTGAAGACACGGGTTGAGAGAATGATCAACAGTGTTATGAATATAAATTACTAGTTGAAAGAATGATCAACAGTAATATAATTTGAGTTACTAGTTGAAAGAATGATCAACAGTGACATGACCGAAAGCACTAGTTGAAAGAATGATCAACAGTGTATTAGAATCACTAGTTGAAAGAATGATCAACAGTGATATGACCAGAATTATTAATTGAAAGAATAATCAATATTGATCTGATTATAGTCACAGGAATCGCCTAGTGACAGATAAATTGAATAATAAGTCAAATACATTTATTTGATGAATTCACTATCGGACTAAAGTAAAGTCAATAATTGATATGATTACTGTCACATTGGAACTGTCATTATTTGACAAATACTGAGTGAATTGGGTAAATATAAAAACCTTAATACTGTAAGGTATAACAATATATTTATAAAAATGGAATGAATTCACTCAGTGTTATCGCTGACAAAACCTTTTTCAAACCTTTTTCAGGTAAGTGGAATAAGAGCTGAATACGACACTGAAGGGCTTCAAGAAGTGGCTTATTTTATTTAAATCAAATTAAGAAATATTGTAAACAAAATTTCACTTTATAAAACATGGGTTTATCCCATCTCTTTAAATAAAATCCGGTGTTTTCTAAACTCTGATATTTTTCCTAACTCACGGTCCTGATGAAATTTCCGCTGCAACGTTTTTAAAATAATCACCGGTACCGCTGGACTGTTCACGGCACCCGATTCCGTCCAGGGTGGGTCGGGGGTCGTGACACAACACAATTATATTTTTGGTGGAAGATTACTTGATAAGAAATGTAGGAATAAGATGCTAGAAATGAATGAAAACGATTTCAAGCTTTAAAGTGCTTAAATACCCTTAACGGGTCAAAATAAGCATACGAGCGAAAACGGGTTTAAATCGTGTAATAAACCTATGATTAGAACCTAATATGGTAGGTAACATTAATTTGAAGAAGTGTATGTGATATAGGAATCAAACAAATACGTTTGTTTGATAAAATGCATAAACGGGTTAAAATTCGGTAAAAAGGTAACGAGTCAAAGGCTTAGAAGTCTCAAAATTTCTTATGTTGGATGTAGGATTTTAACTCCATAAGATGGAGGATTAAATTACGGACGCGTAGGAAAAAGAATCGGGTAAAACGGATCAATAACGAAGAAGTTATGGCCGTTTCCGTAAAAACTGGCATAGCTGAACTGAGCTGCAGATCTGCTGGAAAACGGTCTCCTTCGCGTGGCGCGAAGGAGCATCTGGGTTCTTTCGCGTGGCGCGAAAAGCCCTGTTTTGGCGAAAAAATTTTATTTTAATCAGTTTCGCTTCCCGGACTCGTTTAAATACGTTTTAAGTTACGTATGACTAATCCAACTCATGTTTTATGAGTTTCAGGTATAATTTTAGCACCGGAGGACGATCAAGCACAACGAAGAACCGAACACGATCAAGAAATAAGCTTCCGCACGACGTTTCGTTGTTACTTTTAATTGTCGAACTTAATTACGTTATGTTCTAAACTTTAAATTGTAAAAGGTTTTAGTAAACCCGTATTTCCGATGTATATATAAATCTTAATTACATGATTGTTTTCGTAAAACATATGTTAACATTTGATTTATAAGAACGGGTGTTACATATTTTCAAGGCAAAATTGCAACTTTCGTCCTTTATGTTTCAGGTTTTCAATAGGCGTTGTCCTTTAAGTTTAAAAATTACGCTCTATGTCCTTTATGTTTGCAACCTATTACAGGCGGTGTCCTTTCTTGTCAACCCAGTTAACTTTTGTTGTTAAAACCCCTCACGTGCACGTCACGTGAGGGTATATTCGTCTTTTCCCCCTTAAATATCTCAATATAATTGCATCTTCTCCCCTATGCGATTGGCAAAATTAGGGTTCCAAAAAAACCCAATTGTCTCCCCTGATTCACAAAATACATCAACCAAATCATTCCAAAAAACCCAATCGGACCGTTCATGAAAGCTGTGCAACGAAATCGAACTTACAATGGTGCTTTGTTGGTGTGGAAAAGAAGCTGCATTACGTACATCTTGGACTGTTAGAAACCCAGGAAGGCGTTTCATATCTTGCCCTAATCTGGTTAGTATAACATCCTCACTCTAGCCCTAATTTAAAAAAAAAAAAAAAAACTGATTTTTTTGAAAATGCAGGAATAACTCATTTTTTATGAAAATGCAGGAATCAAAATGTGGTTTTTTTTATTGGATTGACCCTGAGATGTGTCAGCGTTGTAGGGAAATCATTCCTGGACTCATACGTGGAAGAAATGTTCTTGAAGAACAACTTCGTGGTCAGGTTGAAGAAGTATTTGAAGATTAGCTGGGTTTTTTTTTTTGTGATTGTTGTACTGTTTTTTAAGCGTTAATGTAGGTTTGCTGGTACTTGTTTTGAAATGAAGTGCAATTGTTATTGTAATGGTTTGTTGTTGTAATGGTTTGTTGTTGAAATGAATGCAAATGTAGGTTTGCTTGACCTTGGCACCACCCTCACTTGGTTTTTTTGAACATGACCTCTTGTTGTGGCCTTTCCCCTTGCAATTTCCACAAGTCTGAACTGCATACTTCTTTGATAGCTTTCCACCCTTTGTCATATCCTCCATTTCAACAGCTGACTTCCTCCTAGCTTTTTTAGGCCTACCTGCTTGTTTTTTATGTTTAGGTGGCTTAAGAGTTGTGGGAACCATTGACTTGGGCCACATAGACCTGCCACTGATTGGGTTGACCTTGAAGCTATACACCTTCTTCCAGTTGTCTAACCTATACAAGGGATTCACCCAACTTTCTAAACATCCAACTTGCTTACCATTGGTTGCCATAAACCATATGGTAGCCACAACATGTCTACAAGGTATGCCCGATATCTCCCATGCCCTGCATGTACACCACTTCCTGTCCATATGAACTACACATTGACTTTCCCCGCTGACCTGATACTGATCATCACCATTCCACTGCACAGAATACCTGGTTGCCTCTTTTTTTATTTCCTCCAATATCTCTTGTGCATAGGGAGTTAGGAGTCCTTCAGTTCTTTCTTGGACCCTCATTATGGTGACAATTCTTCTCATGAGATACTCCCTAATATACTCCAATGCTGATATTATTGGCTTATCCCTAGCATCAATGATCTTGCTGTTGAAAGACTCACACATGTTGTTCATCAGCATGTTAGACACAGCCCTGCCTGTGTGAGGATAACAATGGATCAGATCAACAAATAGATTAACAACTATACAAAAACTCAGTTTTACAAACCTGAAAAGTGAGATAGGGTCCAATGCTGAGGTGGTATTTTTGACAACCAGGCATGAGCATTTTTGTTGAATGCCTTCAACTCCTCCATGGCCTCTTCAAACTGAACAACAGTTGTACACTTAGCTGCTTTCCAAAGCTTATCCTTGTAAAGTTTACCCTTATATGACAGCTTCATATTCTCATGAATATGTTTTAAACAAAACCTGTGTTCAGCCAATGGGAACAGTTTGTGTACAGCAGCCATAAGACCCTAATAAAACAAAATAAAAGACAACTTCAAAATATATACTTTAATCAGCTAGTAACAATAATAGTGTAGAAAACAGACCTTTTGTCTATCACTAATGAATGTGAAGTGTGAGTTGCTGCCCAGATCCAAATCATCACCCAAACATTGAAGAAACCAGGTCCATGAGCTAAGATTCTCAGCCTCCACTATTGCATAAGCAACAGGATATATGTTGTTGTTTGGGTCAGCACCAACAGCAGATAACACTTGACCCGGATATTGACCTTTCATGAAAGCTCCATCCAACCCTAACATATGCCTCATCTAAATTAGCACCCTCGTCTACATCATCATCCTCATCTACATTAGCACCCTCATCTAAACTAGCACCCTCATCTAAATTAACACCCTCATCTACATTAGCACCCTCATCTACATTACGATCAGCATTATTATCTACATTACTATCAGCATTATCATCTACATTACCATCAGCATTATCATCTACATTACCATCAGCATCCTCATCTACATTACCATCAGCCTTATCATCTACATCTGCATCCTTTTCATAATCTGTTATGGCTAAAACTTCCTGTTGTACACCACTTGATTGGCCCGCTTCATGCCATCCCAACCTTAGAACCCTTAACCCATTGGTAACCAATTGTTCTTCATTGATTTCTTCAATAACCACCCCTGATCTATTGTAGTTAACATTTGTATTACCATGTTCAGTATAAAAATGTACAACCCTATGTTCAGGGACATATTTTAAAAGTTCTATCACATCAGCATCACAAGCAAGGCTACGAAGACCACTATCTAAACTCTCTCCTGGTATTAAAAAATGATAGTACATAATATCACCTTCTTCATAACCTAACATTACCATCGCAATATCCAACTCGTGTACTGAGAACCTGTCACTGTCTAGAAGATCGATGAAGTCATGCTTACCATTAACATACTGTCTACCAGGACGATGAGTGAAATTCCCACCATGATGCAACTGAGCAATAAAAAGGGTATCATACACCTCTGCATTTCAAAAAAGACATTCAAAAATAAGAATTAGGGTTTGATCATTACAATTCTAAAATATCAGCTACTCACCATAAATTTCATCAACATCCCGCTGGTCTAATGTCTCTCGAATGTAGAATCCTTCACTCATCGCGTCAATTAGGGCTTGATCGCTTGAATTCGTCGTTGGATTTCAGAGCATTTGGTGTTAATGGGAAATGAGCAGTTGGGGTTATTAATTCTTCTTGATTAAAGATGAATATTTAATTAATAAATGAATGTTCAGAGATATTTAAGGGGGAAAAGACGAATATACCCTTCACGTGACATGCACGTGAGGGGTTTTAACAACAAAAGTTAACTGGGTTGACAAGAAAGGACACCGCCTGTAATAGGTTGCAAACATAAAGGACATAGAGTGTAATTTTTAAACTTAAAGGACAGCGCCTGTTGAAAACCTGAAACATAAAGGACGAAAGTTGCAATTTTGCCTAGGGTTATGATACTAACCAATGTACATTTGTATAAATTATAGATTATATCCAGGAAACCCTTACGAAAAGCCTAAGACAGCAATGTGAGTTTATCTTCTTTTTTGTTAACCTTTTTGGAATACTTTACAAAACCTTAATTGTTTCACAATGTGATTAAGCGGTGATTGAGTCTTTGTAGTTCTTCAATTACTGCCGGTATTATGGGGTTTTGTATAATAAATTTATTACTACGAGTAGTAGTAAGTCGGGAACGACAGTACATTACCATTGGACAACGAGTTAGCCAATGAGTAATTTGACCATAGCCATAGATCCGGTCGAGTGGCAAATACTGAATAAGTAATTGTGTAGAAATAAACAATGTGATCGCTCTCAATACTGTTTTAATTGATAAAATGTTTCTTGATTAAACTGGGATTCACTCACCAGTATTTCCGACTGACAAATGTTTTTAAAACGCGTTACAGGTAACACAATGTGAACAGCCAATTAATGAAAGCCAGCTGGAGAGCACTGAAGGCTTGGGAAAAATGTGGCTATAAAAGTTACCTAATAAACGATGTTTTAAATTCAATAAAATGGGGTTTGTCCCTATAAATGTATTGTAATAAGAAACTTGGTTTTACCCATGTGATTATTAATATTAAATGAGGTGGTTTTACTCTGATAAACATTTCCTAACTACGGTCCTGATGTAAATTCCGCTGCAAGATTAAATAACCTGATACCACCAAAACTCTGAGATCGCATTTGCCCGTTCCCGGGAATCAGGGATCGGGGGTTGCGACAGAAACATGGTCCGAGGGGTAAACTTGCAACATAACAACAAACGTTGGGGGGTAAAATTGCAATTATTACCTTAGGGGGGGTCAGAGTGCCAATTGGCCTAAACCCCAGAGAGTAAAATTGCAGTTTACTCGTTTTTTATTTATGAATGAAGATACCGGTTAAGATGTATTTATTCTAAAACATAATAGAAAATGCTAACAAGTTCAAACATATCCCGGATCAACTAAAATATTACTCCCTCCGTCCCATTAAATGTGTCTTATTTTGAATTTTCAAAGTATATATTTATAAACTTTGACTTTAATTATATATTTTTTGTGTTATATAAAATTTGATGAAAATTAACCCGATAAAAACACTTGTAAAACACACTCAAATCATATAACTTTCATCAAATATTATCTAACACAAACAAAATTATTAAAGGTCAAAGTTTATAAATAAAGACTTTGAAAATTCAAAATATGACACTTTTAATGGGACGGAAGGAGTAGCAAACAATTTAAGTCATGTATAAGAATAAACGATATTAGTATGTTACCAATAAAAAAAATATAAGAAAACTCGACAATTTACATATATTTCTAAAACTCGAAAATATAATGATTAGTTTCAGTATCGGTCTGATTTGGTTAATTTAATTATTTATACACGTGTAACCATAGCTGAATCATGAGTTTCTTAATTAGTTAGGTTATTTCAGCTATGATTTGGTTATTCAGTTTTTTCCCACCCTAATCCAGTCTAAATGAATAAATGGTTTAGCGCTTCAACCCTTTACAACCATAAAATACGAGTCGAACCAACGTGGTGGTGTCCAGTTCCCGTCTGACTAACTGATCCGGATTTTAAACCTTATATAGCAATTTAGAAAACTTGTACTCAAATTTTGTAATATGATATAGAAGCCATTGGTGGAGAAGGAGTGTACTCTCAAAAACTAAAAAAACAAGAGGTAGATGAATACATAAAATAAAATAAAGGTTGTGTAGTACTCTAAAGAAGTCAGTCAACACTTACAAAATTGGTTACAAATTTGACCAAGCATCACCTTTAATACTTTTTCATTTCACCTTTCAATTTTTAGGTGATGATGGGCCACTACTTTCATGTGAACTCCACCTGCCCATCAGCCCATGAATATACAAAAGTATTAATAAGTGTCTACTCTACACTACACTTCAATAATTGAAATTCGAAAACACATGTTAAAAAAGTTTTTATGGCACACAAGATTTTATCACTATAACTGTAAAAAATAAATCACTAGTCACCTTTAATTTCATGAATGTGAGAATTGCCTATATAACTATACAAGCCTGACCCACTTTATACTTTTAAAATTTTCGACAGACGCGGAAAAAAATGCAAAAGAAAGTAAAACATGGATCAGATGTTGTACTTTTCAAAGAGAAATACGACAAAGCGTGAAAATAAAGTACATTTGACTAGGGTAAAAGCTTGGGTAACATGAACACTAGAGGAAAAACGAGTTTTGGTAAATAGTAAAACTGACACGTTCTTATAGATTCGAGCTGTTTGGCACATTATTACTGATATATGTGTCCCGTCCTTTGAGTCTGTTAAAGTAAAGACCCGTAACAAACCTTTTGGTTCTGGGTCAACGGGTTGTTACAAAATATTTTGACCCGAAGGACGATGGGGCGGTTTAGGTACATAGTGTTGTCATCACTAACCACGATCATTTTAAAATGGACCATGTCCAAACGCCAACTCTTTATGCATGTGACCAAATACAAGGGGCACAGAATATTTGGTATTGCTTTTAAAATGAGAATTAGCAAGTACCGAATTTGTACCAATAGAGATGATGTGTGTATGCATAATACATACATGTATGTAAAAATGATATGTATGACAATATGAGCATAATATACACACATGGTTAGGTTCATTAGTGAACAACCTCCTTTATTGTGAACACTAGTAAACTAATCATAGCCTTTGATTATCAATACACAAGTGTAAATCAATAGGCTATGATTTGATGATGAAAATACACTAGTGTATTTTATGATTTGATGATGTAAATCAATGGTCAGGATTTGTTCACTCAGTTCACAAATACACAATGTTCACTCTAGAATCCCCCCCCCCCCCACACACACACACACATATATATATATATATATATATAGGGGAAGGTTCTATGCAGAACACTAAATATTGCGAGAACACACAGAACAAAATGAATCACTCATTTTGACAATTCTAAAAACCTAAAAAGTAAAATGAAAATGTTATAAATGTAAGATTTAGTGTTTCTCGCACTAGAATTTAAAACAAAATATGAAAAATCTTCAGTTTTTAAATAACCTACACACATATAGGTTATCTGTAGGCTAAATTATCTACATGTATATAGACTATGTGTAGGAAAAAATATATGATTTTTGTATGTATATATAATACACACATGAATGTAAGAAACATAAAATTTAAGAAATATGAGCCTTAAACCCCAAATTTAGTGATATAGAGTTGTTCTTTTTGTTCTCGCAATAATTAGTGTTTTGTAATGATCCTTATCCTATATATATATATATATATATATATATATATATAGGGTAAAGATAGTGTAAAAAGGGCCTAAAGTGTGAGAAGTGTAAGAAGTGTATTATAACACTATATATAATACTATATAACACCATATAAACACCGTATAACAATATGTAACACCATATAATACCATATAACACTATGTAACACTATATAACATTATATAACAAATATAACACTATACATCTATCATAGACATGCTATCAGACAACCTATAGTGTTATATTTGTTATATAATGATATATAGTGTTACATAGTGTTATATGGTATTATATGGTCTTACATATTGTTATACGGTGTTTATATGGTGTTATATAGTATTATATATAGTGTTATAATACACTTCTCACACTTCTCACACTTTGACCACTTTTTACAGGATCCTCTACCTATAATATATATATATATATATATATATATATATATATATATATATATATATATATATATATATATATATATATATATATATATATATATATATATATATATGTATCATGTATATATGCAGAGGTGGCAAACTAAGTGGGTTAAGCAAGTTGAGTAATATATCAAAAAGGGTTCTTGTTACATGTTAGGTTTGAGTTGTTGGGGTTGGCCAGGAACTCTTTTTTTTTTCAAATACTATTATATATTTTATAAATAATTAGTGTCGTCACGGAATAATACCATTTAAATAGTTATCTAATTTTTAAAGCATAATGATTTTGTTGCTTTTATGCATTAAGTATAATCCATGTTTCCTTTTAAGCCAATTTTCTAATTTATAATTTTAATCTATAAAACAACTCAACTTAACCCATTTATAAGTAAATGTCCATTTAAAGTAAATGAGTGGCTATTTTTTTTCTTTGGGAAACAAAATAAAAAAATGTGAAATTTAAACTTGTTGCCCGACTACCTGCCATTGCTTTGTAATTGTTCTTTTTCGTGTGAAATAATATTGGAAAATTTAAACTTGATTTAAATATATAGTATAACACTTGCGTGCGTTTAAACTATTAAACTCGATGCTCATTTATCTTTATACTTTAAAATTTTGGCATAAAATAACAAGTTCAACTGTTCAAGTTGAAATAAACACATTTTTATTAAGTAGGAAATAAATAAGTTAAGACCACACGGTGTGGAGAGACTTGAAAAATGGGTGTTATGCGACATGTGGATGACACGTAAGCACGTGTCAGAAAAGTGGCGTAGAGGAAAAAAAGAGGGTGTGGGAAGGGGCGTGGAAGAGAGCGTTATTCGACACGTGGCACCTATTTAATATTTTTATTTTTGATTTAAAAATTATATAAAATCAATTAAATTTAATTTAAGAACATTAATATTAAGTGAATAAAAAACATAAATTATAAAAACCACATAAAATTTAAGTTACCTAAACTTTAAGTTAAAAAAATTACATAAACTTAAATATATATATATATATACACACACACACAAGAAATGATATATAAAAAAAATACGACGACGAAGAAGATGAAGGTGAAGAATTTGAGCCTTCCATTTTTTAAAAATTTTGTAAAAACTGGGAGAGAATAGGTAATTGGGAAGAGATGAATGGATGATTAAGTGTGTGGTTTTTAAAAATGGCGTGAAATATGTTAGTATATATAGTTTTTTTATATTTTTTTAAAGGTCAACCAAGTTCTACGGACTCGTGTTAGCGAATATCTCTCGCTCAAACAACAACGCCGTGCACAACGCGGGGGGCGGTGTGGGAAGGTGGGCGTTGACTGGCAACAACGCCGAGGAACGACTCCCACATCTGTGGTCCAAGAGGATCAACCTGCAAGCTCGCCAAATTAACCATAACATGACCTGTTTAGCTAAACGTGTAGATTTGGCCCAAAACTAACCACACCCATTTTACGTTAGGTTTGTTTCATGTCTTCTTGTCATTTCATAATTAAATTCACACCCTTGGGGAGTTATAAACACTTTAAATATTAAGATAGAGAAAAGTTACTTTGGTCAAAAACTTATCTAAGAATTGTACCACCTCTGTCCTCAAAAATAATGGGCACGTTAGCTTACAAGCGTCAAACAACTAAATCAGTTATACTTCATTTTCAATCTCACACCATTTTTCCTATTTACATACCAAAAAAGGTGTTTTTTGTCCTTATATGCACACCCTGCAGTGTCGAACTGTGTCCAAAACGCGGCGTTTTGGTCCGGTTAACCAGACAAAGACTGACGGGTGTCTGACGGGTCTGTTGACCGGACCAAAACGCCGAGCTTTGGTCGCGTTTTGGTCCTATCAACCAGACAAAAGACTGACACCCGGTCTGGTTGACAGGACCAAAACGCGGCCAAAGCTCGGCGTTTTGGTCCGGTCAACAGACCCGTCAGACACCCGTCAGTTTTTGTCTGGTTAACCGGACCAAAACGCCGCGTTTTGGTCACAGTTCGACACTGCAAGGTGTGCATATAAGGACAAAAAACACCTTTTAAGAGTGACTATCTACACACTTGGTGTGTAGATAGTTTGGCCCATATTTTATTATGTAGAAAATGCTGGTAACTCCGCAACACAGTGAGGGGTGTAAAATCGTGCTATCAGCGTTACAGGTGGGGCGTAAAACCATGCTAAGTATCAACTGCACGACGACTAAAATCCGGCAAAAACGTATAATTAGAACACGAATTTCTAACACCAAACGACTCACATGACGTAATGCGTAGACGAAACTGAATTTATACCGACTCGTATTAGAAAGTCGAGGGGGTAAAGAACATGAGAGACCAAATGTAACCACCAAACATTGTGCTAAGTAGCAATCGAACGACGGCCAAAATCAGGAAAAAGCGTAAAACAAAACAATAAACTCATATAACTTTTGTGGCAAAATAATTAAAAAAAAAGAAGTTTTATTACAAAAATTAAATCCTTAAAATCTACTATGCAAAAAAAAAAGGACAAAACTAAAAAAAAAAAAAAAAAAAAGATCACTGTTCCTCCCAACGTTATGAATTAATACATATACATAATTACTAGGGGGTCAATTCGGGTTATGTTTTTATTTTTTAATGGGTCGAATTAAAATTGAGCTATAAAAGGGAACATGTGAAACGGGCTAAAAGTTGTTCAAGTCTTAATTTCAGTTCATATAACCTCGTAAACCATTTGTATTCAAGGATTTCGAATATTACATTGTGTAAACATGATTAACGCATTCATATAAAACTGGACAATGAGCGTGAACGGGTCAACCCGCCCCTGTTGCAACACAAGCTTGTGAAATTATTATCACCTGGATCACCTTGTTTTCCACCTCCACGCATCCAACTTTTCCCACAAATGTCATTCATGTTGGAACCAAGGCCTCAACGTCGCAACTAGAAAATATGACAATATAACATAATAAATAAACCACTTAATAATATGTATGAGTCAATTTGGGTTGTGTTTTATCTCTTACTTACGTATCAAGTGGGTAAAACAAAAAGGTATGGTGGGTCGAACGGATCAAAAGTGGATATTCAATTCATAGAATCTACAAAACCTTTTGATAATCATATATGACACATTATTTATAAAAGAAAAAAACTGAACCAATTCTCATGAGTATTGACATGAACCTGTTCGCTACCTTTTAAATATAACAGCTACACATACCCTTTAACATACTCCTAAGTTTGCGCCAATGTCTAAACTGGGACTCGAACCCTCAAAATTATGGGTAGGTATCGCATGTTGACAATCAAATAATACAATCAACTCCTGGATACACAACATATGACTTGTTGCTTTCTTGCTTTTTGTTAACAGTTTTGTTAGACTTGATTCCTCTTAGGTTTCTTCTTGTTAGTGATTGTTAATTGTTACACCAATTTCTTAGGCTTGTTACGCGGCTAATTTGTTAACATATTAGCTTATGATTTGTTAGCAACTGTTCTTAGATTGATTCATTAGAAATGAACACTAAGAAATACAACTATGATCCTTACTATAACGCGACCAAGAACTTGGTTGCCACATTTAATGGGATCCAAATTGTGTAAGCAGTTCTTAGCGCAAATATACGCTAATAGATTAGTTGTTTCTTATGTATAATCGTTTAGTTTTGTTAACGTGTGGTTAGTACATCAAAGGAAGCGTAATACAAACAGTAAAGGCTAGTTTTAATTGCTCAAGTGTTCAAGCTCATTGTAGTTGTATTTGTGTATTATCAAACTTTTACTCATAAAAGTATCCCATGTTAATTGAAATTTCTTATCTACTTCACATAGACAAGTGGGATGAAGCATGAATCATAGTCACAAAATCGATTACTCCAAACCACCCCCACGCGATATGTATTCATGAACCAACATCCGATAAAAAAAGCGATATTATCTGCATTTGAAATTATATTTCCTTTAAGCTCAACAATTTTAAAAGATGTTATGAGCCAACATTCAAAAGGGGTGTCATTTAACACCGAGCATAATCTTGCAAAACAGTATCTTTTCTCATTTATCAGCAAAATTGACGTTTGTAAGCGAAAACATTGTATATGATTCCTGCCAAAAGAAAATATCCAAGTCAGATTTAAACTGCGATGATCAAATACAAATCGAGTTTATAGCAGTTACCTTGTATAGCCGTAGAATGAGGGTAAGTCCCAGATCAAGTTTATGCTCATGCGAACTTTTCTTCTCTCAACCAGACAACAAAATTGTCGAGAATTATAGGCCATGCTAGACCGTCATCGTAGGTCTTAAAATCTGGAAAATCTATCTGCACATACGCAAAAGTATGAAATGAGTAAATGACAAAATTGCCCATAATCATATAAATTATAAAACTTGTGAGCAAAATACATTACCTCTTGACAAAAACGGTAGAAGTTAGTCCACTGATCCATGTTTATCACCTTATATTCTTTCTGAATCTAACAAATTCAAACCAAAATGCTTGACAGTTGAATATCAACTCCTTATTAAAATAAGGTTATTAAAGTAAATGTTTAATTAGCTACCAACCTTTAAGAACTCGATGAATGAATCAACTTGTTGATCGTAAGGTGAGTGTAAAAGAAGTTTCAACAATTCGCAGGTGGTCTCAATATCTAAGTTCTTTTGTTTATCTTCTGAAATATATAAAATCCAATGTATATATTAGAACTAGAATGCTACTAAGATGGTATATAGATACCTGAAAATCATGAAGTTTACCGGTTAAGCAGTAACGAAAGGAGAAGTGATAGAAATCCTCAAATTTTTCTTTCTTAAACGCCTTATCAAAGAACGCAAAATTAGATGTAAAATTAATGTTTACGTTTTACATGAAATTATATATGGAGAAATTAGAAATATTACCTCTTTCACCAACTCGGGTAGTTGTTTTTGTAGCTTTTTAAGAGTGTCGACATGCAGTGATTTCAGGCCCGTCCTCCACTCATCCTATAAAAATAACAAATAATAATAAATAGCACAAGTAGACAACAAATAATAAAAATAATAGCGATTAAACATGGGCAATGAAAATACTAGAGCCACCTCATCTGTAACAAATACAAAGAATTAAATACTAACACACCTGTGGCATACCTGTGTAAAATATCCCTGCTTCTTAGCATTCAATTTCCTGAAATATTATTTCCAACCAGTACCATGTGAATTATATATACTATAAATATGCTATTTTGTCACATCAACCAACTTTGGCCCCTCAACTTTGGCATTAACCAACTTTAGTCCCTCAACTTTGATAATGTCAGGTTTAGCCCCTTTGGTAATGTGTACATGTTTAGCCTCTTAACTAAAACAACTTACGCCCCTCAACTTCAATAGAAAAATAACTTAAGCCCCTCAATTAAAACAACTTAAGCCCCTTAACTTTAATAAAAAACAACTTAAGCCCCTTAACTTTAATAAAAAACAACGTTAGCCCCTCAACTTTAATAAAAAACAACTTTAGCCCCTCACCTTTAGTAATGACATGTTTAGCCCCTCAACTTTAATAATGACATGTTTAGCCCCTCAACTTTAATAATGACATGTTTAGCCCCTCAACTTTAATAATGACATGTCTAGCCCCTCAACTTTAATAACATGTTTAGCCCCTCAACTTTAATGACATGTTTAGCCCCTTAACTAAAACAACTTTAGCCCCTCAACTTTAATAAACAACGTTATCCCCTCAACTTTAATAATGACATGTTAGCCCCTTAACTAAAACATCAAACAACTTCAGCTTTCGAACCTGCTGCGGAGCGTGGGTGGTAACCCACTAGTTTACATTTAAAATTCAAGTTAATAGCATATAGCCAATAACATACCAAGCTAGCACCAACACTTTGATATCAGTGTACTCAATATTTAGATCAGCACAAAGTTTCTCCACACCTTCTGGACTGTTACAGACAAAAGAAAAGAATTTAATAGAAAAATAATACAAATGAGCTTTGCGAAATAAGTATTTACTTACTCGATCATGTCTATTGAAGTATTAGCATATGTTGCAAAGAAGCTGTCTATTCGTTCAACTTCCTTTGCGGTTTTCTTCGCGGCTGAAGAATAATATAGCAAAATAAGAATATATTATATCGAACAAATAAGCCTACTAGTAGGCTGTGTCACTGTGTGCAGAAGTTATAGTATTATATTATAAAATCAGCAATATTCTCAAATAATCCGCATCATAAAAATCAGCAAAATTCTCAAATAATCATCATCATAGAATCTCAAGATATATATGCAACTGCATAAACTAAAGTAAGAAACCTAAACTGTCATTATACACAATCTACTCATCTTGTCACACCTTAGTTGAACCAACATGCAACACTAATTGATAATTCATACAAACTATGAGACAGACAAAGAAAACAGCTTAACTCATGTCCCTTATGTCAAAAATAATTTGATAATACACACAGCAACACAGTATTTTGTGAGAACTCCTCACGACTCTTTTGATATTATTAATAAACGACAAAGCAAACAACTAAAGAATTACATAACCTAACCCATCTGTTTATACTAAACTAATTACTTGGAAAACAAACTATCCTAAACCAATAAATAAAACAAGTAGATAAACTTATTGATCCATACTAGTACTTTTCTTTGAACATTTGAAGATCACTTGATAATCAAGTCACCCAACCAACATCATCCGATTAACACCTTCCTAATCAAGATTAATCAATCCTTCATCCTAATCCCTGAAGGATCAGTTCACTTTTCATACAGCTATTCATGATCACATACCTCTGATCTTTCTTGAGTCCAGCATTAACTTACAGCCTCCACACAAAACACAGTAAAAAACTTACTATTATGGGCAACATATGTATATGTGTTAGGTTTTGAGGAGTCTTGGCCCAGATTGAGGCAGCTTAAGCCCGTTCCTAGTATTAAGCCCAGTTTACTTTTCTTGTTGGTTATGTTAAGGATTTTAAACCCTAAATGTATCTCTCTATATATCTGTCTTGTACTTGTAATTCCTTGAGCACCTAATAATAAAAAGAACCCCTAGTTGCAGCCTTGGTTTAAAAGAGCGCGAAGCGCACAAAAGCGACGAGGTCTAAAACCGAGGTGCAAAGCGCAAAAGCGGTGAGCTTTTCGTATGCAAGGCGCAAAGTGATTTTATAATTTATTTTATATATCCCATGGGTTTTTAGCATCCCCTACCTATGATTTAGCTATAATTAAGCTTTATATATGTTTTAAAATGAAAAAAACATAAATGTACAACATAAAAAGCCTGTTGTACAACACTCAGATGCACAAAAACAAGCCATGTACAAAAGGCACGCACCTCAGGTCAATTTTTACCCTAAAAAATGTGCCTCACCTGCGCCTTTTGTGCACTGTGCGCCTTAGGTCACCTCGCGCCTAGGCGCGCTTTTTAAACCAAAGTCGCAGCCGTGCACATAGGTCAGCTTTAGACCAAACCACATTATATTCGTGTGTTCGTTTATTTCTACAGACTGATTGTTCGTGTGTGTGCACGTGTTCCTGTTTCACTTCCTTAACACTATGCCCCTACCAAACAGATTTTATCAAAACACTGAAATCATATTTTAACTCGCCTAACTAGTAACCTAAACTGGATCAATCACACTTTTGGCACAAAACCTAAGTCACATTCTCAATCAACATAAAACTCTAACAAACACTGTCAAAATTCTTGTCTTCCAATCTGCAAATTGTAACACCTTTATATATAAATATATATATAACATACATCCTAACAAACAATTATAAATTCTTCCAATATTGTAGTATAATCAACATAATTAGGTTTCACAATAGCTAAGCATCTGATTCACAACTTAACAAGTAACAACACATATATTTGCAATCAAACAGCCAATAGAATATCAAATTGTGATTAGCATACATATCAAATATCGGAAATATACAATTTCAGTAACGAAACATTATATGCAATAAACAATCGAACGAATTAAACAATCGAGAATCCTAACCAGGCTCGGATGATCGTACGGGCTCCGATTTCCGCTTCGAAACACGAGGCATTGTTGATTTGATGAATGAATTTAGAATGAAATTGAAAATTAGGGCAGATGTTAGGGTTTTGAGTGCTTTGGGGGTTTTTAGTTTGATGAGTTTAAATACCAATTTGAAGATTAATCAGTTGTAATGTTGTAACAAGAATGCGGGTTTATAATTTTTTATTTAATCCTTTGATAATAATCTTTTATTAAGGTTTTACAACTTAACGAATGATAGGGTGTTTGGATATGAGTTGAGTTGCTCGTGAGATAATTGAGATTGAATTAGTAAAATTTTGGAACGAGTCAAACATAAATGAGTTGATGTTCATGTTGATGTTGGATGTCGACATTGAGTGAGCTTCATATGTTTGTCGAGTTTATGTGGGTGTTGGAGTGAAGTTGGTGGGTTGATGTTGTTGTTAAAGAAATCATTTGTTGATCGTTGGTTTGTTTCAGTGAAGTCGATCTTGACACGTTCGTGTTTCGGCTATGTTTTTTTTTTCAAACAACTCAACACGTGCGCTATTCAGGTTTGTGTTTCTACCTTGTTTTCATCGTTTAGAGAATGCTGCCTGGGAGTAGGATGTTTATGATTTGCTAAACGGTAGTGATAAGGCAAACGAATAAATACGAGTCGAGCTTTCACTCATTTAGACTCAACAAATGAGACAAGACCAATATGCTACATAATATGTTATGGAGTATACTGCCATTTTGGTCCCTGAGGTTTGGGTAGTTTTGCCACTTTAGTCCAAAACTTTCATTTTGGTCCCTGTGGTTTCAGTTTTTTGCCATTTTGGTCCAAAAGTGAATTCAGCTTATATTCCTCAAATTAAATCCTTGTTTTTTGTCCTTATCTTCAGGGGTAAATTGGTATTTTTTTTATTTTATTTAAAGACCCATTTGACTCTCTCTTCTCTCTCTTAAATTAGCAGACCCAAACACTCTTAAATTAATCCACCACACCACGACCACCACCATCCTCCCCCTCACTCTCGTCTTCTCCGGCGAGGTTCTCCGACAACACCACATACTTTTCTTCTCATCAAAGATACATACATACATTATACCTATACATCTAGAGAGAGAAAGAATGTGTGAGAAACAGACCCAGAAACCTAAGCCTGAAACCCACTTCTTTCTCTCTCTAAAAATCCGATCTTGAAACCCAAACCTGAAACCCTTTTCTTTGTCTCTCCCTCTCTAACACCCCCTCCGTCTCTTCTCTCCCTCTAACACCTTTTTGAACGAACCATCAGCAAAACCACCACAGCTTCACCAGTTTGTCACCCATTTCTCTCTCTCAAAAACTCACACCTATCAACCACCACATGACCACCGTGCCTACCGTAATCGGTCATTCCACTCTCCTTGACACCATCTTCTTCCTTCTTCGCGAAGCAATCGGAACCCTCATCGTAATTGGTTCAGAGTGTTGGATTTATATGTAAGAGTTCGATAAGTTAATGCTGCTGACCGAGCTATAACCCGTAAGAGTTACACCTTGGGCAACGAACATTAAATCCACTTAATTCGATTAACTGGTGATCACGAACAATTAAAGGAACGATATATATTGGGCTTCGGGCCTAAGAGATAATTAGGGGGTGTTAACCTAAATATATATAGATATATTACTATATATATTTTGGCTCTATCATGTTGTCCTCCATCATGTCTTGCTTCCCACTTTGTTTTTCTTTTTAGTTGGCAACCACAAGACAGAAGAGGAATGCTACCTTTTTAGCTGTAATCCATTATAAATAAAGAAAAGTTCTTTACTTTTTGTGATTATATAACAATCACAATCACAACACAGAAAAAAGAATGAAAAACATTGGCTGCCACTCTTCACAAAATAGTGTCGTCCATTTTTTCTTTTGATTGTGACGACCGGCCAAGCCAAAGCTGCTGCCGCTCGGTTCGTGTTCGTGTCTAGCACTCGTTCGTTGTACCTCGGTATTTCGACCGGTTAGTTATTAACCACTAAGGTATATCTATCTCATTGGTAGATTAATAAATATTGTATACCGTGTTTGCATGTTTGTAACCATGATCCTGTTCGGTTCGTTTTTGGTGTTGATTAATATATTTATTCCGCTGCGTTTATTAATTACCTATTTAATTAATAAAATATATCAAACCCGTTTTGATAAAAACTAAAATTGATCACCAATGAAACCCAACAGTGGTATCAGAGCCACGCTTACAACATGCTAATAGGTACCGGTCTTTTAACCGGAATTAGAACACAAACTTTAATTTTTTTTTAAAGTTTCTGATCTAAATAATTTTAAAGGGCAACTTTAATTTTGGTCAATATTTTATTTGTTTTGCTTGACCAAAAGATTGCCCGGTATATTTTGTGATTGTTATGGAATATGTAAATCTGGCCCGACCTTATTTTTTTTATGGTTGTATATTTTATTCGGTTTTGTAATTATTCTTTTTTTGCCACTGATATGGTTCAAAGTTGTAATAATTAGTTTATTGTTTTAGCCCGTCGTGTGGTTCAAAGTTGTAATAGATAGTTTTTTTTTTTGTCTTTGTTATATTTACTTGTTAAATATTGTTGATACTGTCACACCCCGACCGCGTAAAACAACAAAGCGCGGCGGAAACATCGGGGCGTGTTGCAACAGAATTAATGTTTCATAACCATGGATACCAAAAAGTGTTTCGTTTTATTAAACATTGAATAATTACATCGTCTTGAAATCTAATTACACTATTTAAACATAGTCTATCATTGTTATTGAGTCACTAAGGCCTTGTCCAGTCCTATGTGAGCATGCATCTTATCAATCGATATCATTCAGCAATACCTGAAACATATGTGAAAACGAGGTCAGCAAAGAAATGCTGGCGAGTACATAGGTTTTGTAGGAGTGTCGAAATCATGGCTAGTTTAGACGTTGCAATACTTTATTTAAAAACCTTGTTTTGAAAATAGTATAATATTGCAATTTAATTAACCAACTCAAATCAAGCGGGTTATAATTTGTAAACCTCGTAGCCATGACTCTTGACCCAAAAATATTTGTTTTAGTAAATTATTTGAAAAACAATGATAAGTTTAGGTGATATGTATAAATAAGAGAATAATGCATGATTAAATGAATAACCATGTAAGATGAGTTTGTATAAGATAAGTTGTTTGTAAATAAATGTCTTGTGAAAAGTATGTTACTTGTATAAAATGTTCTATGTCTCAAACTGAAATGATTCAAATAACGCTACAATATGTAATACCATACAAACACTTATATATAGGAAGTACCAGCGGCGTATCCACCATGTTTGTATCATATTACACACGCATCGTTACTTAATCACTTAACCAAACCAAACCAAACAATGTAATGTTCATGCCCAAATGTAAATCATGTAATAGGTATAACCAAAATAATATCGTATATCGCTTTGAACCCAATCGTTAACCCAATCGTTAAAACATCATGTGAAAACCAATCGTAAATCGTTTAATTCGTTTTAGGTCGTGAAACTACTTATAAGGTCGTCTCGCTAATAACATTCAAACCTTCGTGACTTTCGTCGCTTCTCGTTTTCGTATTAACAAACTTCCATAGGGTAAGTTAATAATTACAGATTCAGTCGCTACCTACCATACCCACACATAACCACGGGTGTAGTAAATAACGGGATTTGTCAGATCCTATGGTACCATAACCTAATACTGGTCGGCTTGATCATTGCTAATGAATGTCATTTGTTATGTAACTACAACCAACAAGTTTGTTCACTTTATGAAATCGTTATTAGTTTTGTATAAATCGCTTTAATTGTTTTTGAAACCATCGTTATAACATCGAAAACATTTAGCACATATGAGTCACCCCAAAACAATTGAAAACAGTAAAATAGGGGAAAATGTACTCGCCTGAGAATGCTTGGAGGTCTTGAACAACAACCAAACAAAGCTAGAGAGAGCACGGAATCAGTCGGCAAATCTAAACTATATAAATAAACCGGACTTAAATCGGGAGATCGGATAGGATGAGGCTTGGTAAACCAAATGAGTGTTGGAACTCATATGATATGGTTTAACAAGGCCTACATACTACAATGAGACTAACCTAAGTGCTTTCGACCCATCGCGACCCATTAAGGTAACATATGCTACTTTAACGTGTCGTGCGCGTGAAACGCGTTCGGACCGTCTAACTAGTCCTATGACAAGTGTTATATGCCTAAACATGTTACATAATCAGTTATGTGACAAAAGTTTAGGTTACATATGCTAAATTACCAATTATGTATGAAAAGGGTATTCTGGTAATTTACCTAAGGCATATAAACTACCTATCATACAACTACTTAAACGTTGTGACCATAAGGTATAACCTCGGAAGGTTATTCCCTATACTATGGTCACCTAATGTATTTGGTCGGATCCTAATGATCGACCAAACTGGGTCGGGTTCAAAGGTATAGGCGATTTATTAGATCGCCTACCCTACGACCCTAGACAACGTGGTAATCAGTAGGCATAGTCCCAAGGGACTATGACCATCGTGATTACAATCACGTTGCGAAGTTCTAACGAACTTCGCATTGACCATTACTGGTCAACGCTGAAAGTCAAACAAAGTTTGACTTTCTGACTCGAAAAGCAGTAAAAATAAGGAAAAGAACGAAAGAATACTTACGAAGGGTCCCCGAATGCTAATCCCGATCCAAGAACTCAGGTATGAAACAATGGTTTCAACTTAGAGCTCTCAAAAATCAGAATTCTAGTGAGAAATGCAATGGGGGTGGATGGGTATATATAGTTTTCGGGTAACCGTTAGGATCGTTTCATGGAAAACGTGCCATGATCCCATCCGTACAAGTGTCGGAAAGTTGTGGTGGCTTAAATGGGTCCTTATCTTAGTGACTAAGCAATTGAGAACATGTGGTTGTGGTTAAATCTGCTGAAAACAGGCTGTTAATACACTGCATCTGGTCTGCAGGTTGCCTTACGGACCTCAAAGCTGCCAATGTTGAGGTCCGTATGGTAACAACTTTGGCAGATTTACAATTTTGGTCCCTGCAGTGCAATCAGCCCATTTTCGACACTTTTAAGGCCCGTTAACCCCATTTCAAAGCTCTAAAATGAAGTTAAAGTATAGGGAACTTAAAATGTGTTCAAAAATATCTCGGATGTCGGTTCGTTTGGTCGTACGAACGCGATGTTCGCTTAATTACGACGGAATGCGCACAAGCGCGAAAAACGATCCAAATGACGCGACGAATGGATTTTTCTTATGGCGAACACTAAAATATAATATAGTCATGCTTATATAAAATTTTGGATGTCCGGATGTATTCAGAACGTAAGTTATGCGCGAAAATGCAAACTTGTGCACTTTTTGACACTTTTAGTCCCTGAATGACACAAAAGTTTATTTTAGCATACCGAACACCTCAAAGCCTATTTCTAAGCTATGTGAAGGATATTTATGGTATGTTTAACTTATGGTCATGTTCCAGAATGTCTGTTACAGTTCAAATTGGCATACTTTCGCAGTTTGTCAACTTTAGTCCCTGTAAGCGATTAAACTTTGATTTCACCACACCAAACCCTCCAAAACTTATATCTAAGTTATGTAAAGGTTATTTAAGGTATGTTAAGCCTATTTCACTATTCCGGAGTGTTCTTTGGATTAAACTGGTTATATTTACGCATCAGAGCGCGTATAACCTTCCAGAAAGCGATTTAGGGTTTGAAATTGAACAAGAGTTGATATGTGTAAACGATACACATATTTTTACAAATCCCAAGTATGAAATATAATATTTCATTGGTTTGGTATTTGTTTGATGGCCGTGAAGGCACAGGTGTTACAGATACGAAGACCCGAAGAAAACCGAATGCCAAGAGGAGTCTTGGAGTTAGTGGGAGTTGCTCAAGACAACAAGATGCACTCAAGTCCATCCTTGTGGTTGTTTGTGTGTTGTGACCCCGTGACCCGTTTGATCTTGCTATAAGGCTCTAGTAAGATCGGACAATTTTGGCCATATGGATTTACATATTTATCTTGCTATTGTGGTTGCTTTTATCTTATAATTTGTTATAACGTAACCAACCTAAATACCAACATGATTTTAAAATGAGTTTTAAAATATTAAAAACAATCACATTAAAACAAGTTCTAAATTGTTTTTACAACTTGTTAAAGTTTTTGTTATAAAACAAAGGTTGTTTTTGAAACAAATAATAACCAATTAAGTTTTGCAAATTAAACTAGTTTTTATTTTCAAAAACTATTAACTTAGTAGTTTTCTATTAACTTAAAATTGGTTATTCCAAGTCGCGACAAACTTAGTTTTAATAGGTTATTTAAAATTAAGTGTCCTGATAGATGAAAGGGTTCATCAAGACGTCACGACTAAAATATATACTAAAATTGGCTCTTGCGACCCTATTTGGTAAATATTAAAATTAACCATAATTAAAATCAATAGTCTATGCCATCCTATCACAAGCTACACTTGGAACGTAATGCGAACCATCAGTGTTTGGAGCCACAGCACCGCACTTGATGTCTAGCTTATCCTTCCAAGGTGCAAGGGTTTCGTTGACACACCCGGCCCTTCCACAAGTACCTTCTTTTAGGACGACTATTACTTTTTCTTTTCTCATCACATGCTCCAGCTATCTTGAAAGTAAAAGTCGGCATAGATGAGGCTAAACGTATCAATGATTCAATGCATAAGACAAGAGTTGTCTTAACGGCCTCATACCCGAGAGTTGTGCAATTCTCACAATTGACACTCGTTGTCAGTCTGCCTAGTCACTTACTAAAGTGTATGCCACAGCTGCCTTTAATACTGACCTAGCCAGATTCTCATTCCTTGTTCTAATTACTGCAATGGGTCATTAATTAAATAAGGAAATATACATCGAAAATACTAATTAAATAATTTTTGCTTAACAGATGTCATCTGAAAACAACTCCTCTTTTGCTCTCAAGTCCATACTTGAGAAAGATAAACTGAATGACACCAATTTTCTTGAATGGCACCACAACTTGAGAATCGTTCTCAAGATGGCAAAAAGGCTTTATGTTTTGGAAACACCGATCCCAACCGCACCCGAGAACAACACTGTGGTTGCGAAGAAGGCTTTCGACAAACATAAAGAAGATGCCATGGAAGTTGCTTACCTCATGCAAGCCACCATGTCCCCAGATCTCCAAAAGAATATGGAAGACATGAATGCTTTTGACATGATTGAGCAACTCAAGGGCATGTTCCAGAAACAAGCCCGTCAGGAACGCTATGACACCATGAAACAGCTTATAAGCTGTAGAATGCAAGAGGGTTCCTCAGTTAGTGCTCATGTCCTCAAGATGAAAGGCTACATCGATCAATTAAACAAACTTGGTTATCCTCTCCTAGATGAGATGGCTGTTGACTTCATTCTCAACTCTCTTTCCAGTCACTATGATCAATTTGTTATGAACTTTAACATGAATGACTGGGTAAAGACAGTGCCAGAGCTGCATGGGATGCTCAAAACGGCAGAGATGAACATTTCCAACAAAACAAACCAAGTGTTAATGGTTCGATCTGGTGGTGTTAAGAAGCCCAAAACAAAGAAAAAGTATTCTAACAGCAAAGGCAAAGGAAAAACTCTCGTTGATGCCAAACCTGCCACCAACAAGAGTAAGCAAGCTGTGAAAGCCCCTCTTCCAGAAGAGCGGCAATGCTATGAGTGTAACAAGATGGGGCACTAGAAACGTAACTGCCCCGAGTATCTTGCCAAGCTCAAGGTGAAGAAGGCTAATGGAGAAGGCACTTCTTCAGGAGCCTGAGAAGTGGAGGAAACTGAAACCAGGAAGCATGGAGCTCATTGTTGGCGATGGAAATAAAGTCCCAGTTCTAGCAACTGGCACATTTAATCTTACATGTCCTTCTGGTCTTATTGTTGTTTTGAACAATTGTCTTTTTGCACCTGGTTTGACCAGGAACATCATTTCAGTTTCATTGTTGTTTGAACAAGGTTTTAAGTACGCTTTTAATGGTATTGCTATTTCTGCCTACTTGAATAATATCTTTTATTTTGAGGCTAAACCTCGAAATGGTATATATGAGATAAATGTTCAAACTGACAATAATATATATTATCTTTCTAAACGCAACAAAGCTGGTATTAATGAAACATTTCTATGGCATTGTAGACTTGGCCACATAAGTAAGGCACGCATAAAATGGCTCCAATCCAATGGGATTCTTGAATCCACTGGACATGACTCCTTTGATGATTGCGAATCTTGCTTAGCTGGCAAACTCACAAACGTCCCTTCACTGGTGTTGGTGAACGGGCCAATGGTCTGCTAGGACTCATTCACACTGATGTATGTGGCCCTTTCAGAACCATGACAAGAAACCATGAAAAATATTTCGTTACTTTCATTGACGATTATAGTCGATATGCTTATGTCTATCTTATGAAGCATAAGCATGAAACTTTTGAAAAGTTCAAAGAGTTTCAAAATGAACTAGAGAACCAACTTACTAGAAAGATAAAAGTACTTCGATCAGATCGAGGTGGCGAATACCTCAGCTTAGAGTTCCTCAATCATCTGAAAGAGTGTGGAATAATTTCAGAACCCACTCCACCTGGCACACCCCAACTTAATGGCGTGAGCGAAAGGAGAAATCGAACCCTACTTAATATGGTTCGATCGATGATGTATAGAACTAACTTGCCTCACTCTTTTTGGGGTTATGCTCTTATGACTGCCGCCCGCATTGTCAATCTGGCTCCGACTAAAAAGGTAAACAAAACCCCATATGAGATATGGCATGGGCGTAAACCCTATTTGGAATACCTAAAAGTATGGGGATGTGATACATACATCACCAGTGATGCTGATGATAAGCTCGATCCTCGAGGCGAAAAGGTTGTTTTCGTCGGATACTATAAAAGAAGCGGATATTATTTCTACCATCCTGATGCAAATGTTATTTCCATCAATAGGAAGGGGCACTTTCTCGAGGAAGAACTTCTTAATCGAGGAACTAGAAATAATGTGGTTGATCTTAAAGAAATTCGAGAACCAACAACAACCGCTGATGAAGTCGGAACGTCTGAACAACAAGAAATTGTTGCTGATGAATCAGACATGAACACAGGCGTTCACAGAAATAGCAGGACTCATAAAGAACCTGACAGATACCTTTGGCATCTCGAAGGTGCTGAAGTCTTGGTAGTAGATGAGTCTAATGAAGAACCTGCTAACTACAAATCTGCTATATCAGATCCTGAATCTGCGAAATGGCTGGAAGCCATGAACGCTGAGATGCAATCTATGCGTCATAATCAAGTCTGGGACTTGGTTGAGCTACCCCCCGAATCTCGGGCAGTAGGGAGCAAATGGATTTTCAAAAGAAAAACCGATATGCATGGAATTGTAGACACCTATAAAGCACGGCTAGTTGCGAAAGGTTTCACTCAAACTCAGGGTATTGACTATGATGAAACCTTCTCGCCCGTTGCTATGATCAAATCGATCAGGATATTGCTTGCCATAGCCGCGTACTATGACTACGAGATATGGCAAATGGATGTCAAAACCGCTTTTCTTAATGGGCATCTCTCTGAAGATGTCTATATGGTTCAGCCAGATGGTTTTGTTGATCCAAAATATCCTAATAGGGTGTGCAAACTGAATAAGTCCATTTATGGACTCAAACAGGCATCTCGTAGCTGTAATCTTCGTTTTGACCAGAAGATCAAAGAGTTTGCTTTTGTCAAGAATGAAGATGAGCCTTGTGTTTACAGAAAGGCTAGTGGGAGCACCATATCATTCCTCATCCTGTATGTGGATGATATACTAATCGCTGGAAATAACATCCCTATGCTTAACGAAGTTAAACACTATTTGGGATCTTGCTTCGCAATGAAAGATCTTGGAGAAACAGCTTATATTCTGGGAATCAAGATCTACAGAGATAGATCTAAGCGGCTTCTAGGGCTAAATCAAAGTACATACATAGACAAAATAATGACACGCTTTAAAATGGAAAACTCCAAGAAAGGAGGTGTTCCTATGACTAAAGGAACCGTGTTGGACAAATCGCAATCTCCTACAATGGACATTGAAATTAAGCAAATGAAAGCAGTTCCATATGCTTCAGCGATTGGTTCTATCATGTATGCTATGTTATGTACTAGACCTGATGTCTCGTATGCTCTGAGCATGACTAGTCGTTATCAGCAAACTCCTGGCATCGCCCATTGGACTGCTGTCAAGAACATTCTGAAGTATCTGAGAAGAACTAAAGATATGTTCTTAGTATTTGGAGGAGTAGAAGAAGAGCTCACTGTAAGATGTTACACTGATGCCAGTTTTCAAACTGACCGAGATGATTCTCGCTCACAATCAGGTTTCGTATTCACTCTAAATGGAGGAGCTATCTCATGGAAGAGCTCCAAGCAGAGTGTGGTGGCGGATTCAACCACTGAATCTGAATATATAGCCGCATCAGATGCTGCAAAGGAAGCTGCTTGGATGAAGAAATTCATAACCGATATCAATGTGGTTCCTAGCATTAATAAACCCATCGAGATATTCTGTGATAACACAGGTGCTATTACTCAAGCCAAAGAGCCCAGGTCTCATCACAAGGCCAAGCACATTCTAAGAAAGTTCCACTACATACGGGAAATTGTGGAACGTGGAGACATCGTAATAAGCAAAGTAGACACAGATCAAAACCTAGCAGACCCGTTCACTAAGCCCATGACTCAGGACAAGCATGATCAGCACATGAATGCTATCAGGCTTAGATTAGCTAGCAGTATGTTTTGATTTAGTATTTGGATGTACGAACATTCAAACAGTTGTACCTTTTGTATTCACTTTTGATTTACTAGTTAAATGCAAAGTTTGAATCTTACAACTGTGTTCGATTTTAATACGTTTAATCCATGAATCTTATATTCTAAATTATCCGTAGTCGGTCAGACTCGTGGGAACGACTCTGAATTAAGACTATTCTGACTTTGGACTCAAGGAGTTGACTTCCAAACTCACAGACCTCATTATGAATGACGTTGAATGTAACTCGCATCAAATCATCTTCATGGATCTTAGTCATAAGATGTTTTTATATTGGTACACTCATTTAGTATCCTTTGACCTGAGATACATATTAGAACTTCCGTTTACCAAGGGTTATTCTTTGATTACTGTCAACCGCTGTCGCGTAACTGCCAGTCAAAAAGGCTTTAATTGGGAATAGTTCTGAAGTTCAGGGGAGTTGTATGTAGTCGATAAGGGATTCTGTACTCTTACATGATTTGTAACAGTTAGACATTGTGGCGCCCTCGTTGATTCAAACTGGTGAAGTGTAAGGCCTTACCCAAACTTACTGTGTGTTTGTTCGGACCACTTTGACTCTTGATCGAGAACAATAATAATTGAACGCCATATGAGAAAGAACTTAATCCATGTCTCATTGGTTCAATTCATGTCTTTTACGGAAAGGATGAATGAGAACAATTACCATAAGTCTATAGTCATGCAATAGTAAGTTGTTACTAATGGCAAGGTGTTTTTGGTTAATGACTTTAAAGTGTCATAACATGTTGGGGGCAGCCATGTGCAGCTAGAGTACCGCTGACTGTCTGCGTTGAGGATTTTATCGAAGGCCGTCCAAGTGGGAGATTGTTGGATTTATATGTACGGGTTCGATAAGTTAACACTGCTGACCGAGCTATGACCCGTAAGAGTTACACCTTGGGCAACGAACATTAAATCCACTTAATTCGATTAACTGGTGATCACGAACAATTAAAGGAACGATATATAATGGGCTTCGGGCCTAAGAGATAATTAGGGGGTGTTAACCTAAATATATATAGATATATTACTATATATATTTTGGCTCTATCATGTTGTCCTCCATCATGTCTTGCTTCCCACTTTGTTTTTCTTTTTAGTTGGCAACCACAAGACAGAAGAGGAATGCTACCTTTTTAGCTGTAATCCATCATAAATAAAGAAAAGTTCTTTACTTTTTGTGATTATATAACAATCACAATCACAACACAGAAAAAAGAATGAAAAACATTGGCTGCCACTCTTCACAAAATAGTGCCGTCCATTTTTTCTTTTGATTGTGACGACCGGCCAAGCCAAAGCTGTTGCCGCTCGGTTCGTGTTCGTGTCTAGCACTCGTTCGTTGTACCTCGGTGTTTCGACCGGTTAGTTATTAACCACTAAGGTATATCTATCTCATCGGTAGATTAATAAATATTGTATACCGTGTTTGCATGTTTGTAACCATGATCCTGTTCGGTTCGTTTTTGGGGTTGATTAATATATTTATTCCGCTGCGTTTATTAATTACCTATTTAATTAATAAAATATATCAAACCCGTTTTGATAAAAACTAAAATTGATCACCAATGAAACCCAACACAGAGAACTTTGGAAATCAAAGCAAATGAGAAGCTTGTAGACAATGTTTATCGACATTTGATTAATGATCGAGTTGCGAACATGGAGGCTGCTAATGGAATTGTGATTGTGATAAAATTTCTAACTCCAAACTTCTTTAATTCGATGTCAGGTTCTTTTTAATGATTTTGAATCGGCTCTGTTATGCATTTTGGGGTTTATTTATTCAATTAGTTGTATATTTTGAATTGGCTCTGTTTATGATTTTAGGGGCTCTGTTATGAATTGGCTCTTTTTATGATTTATGTAGTGACTTTGGTTGTGGGATTTGACTTTTGAAGGTGGCGGTGGTGGTTTGACGGTGGTCGTGTCTCACACCCCAACCGATGGCGGAAATCATCGGGGCATGGCAGTGAGCGAAACAGATTGTCCAGAAGTTTCCATAACAACTATCATTACCATTCAATTTAAGTTAACATGTCCCATACCATGTCTCAAATAGTAGATAAATTATTACAGACAAACATCAAGACAAATATCCTGTTCCGACAACTCAGATTTAAACAAAATAGTTTATTTATTGGTTTCTAGGACCTCCTTTCCTAGCTTCAATTTCATCACAGCACAGAGAGCATCCTAGACCTTTCCTAACCTCAATTTCACAGTGAGCTAGGCATACAAGCAACCTAAACACCTTTCACATACGTTAAAATAAAGTCAATACATAAAATGTAAAGGTGAGCATACAAGTTTGATAATAGCATATAGAGTTCGAATTCGTTTATGCATAACCAGCACGTACACATAGTGAAATGAAACACGTTAGTTATCGACATAGACCCATCGATACTAATGACTGCGGGTTGACTGCCTGAGGCAGTTCGCAATACATGATTACCACCGTAATCCATGCAAGTAAGAGATCCTTAACAACCCCCGAGTGAACGGGTGCTGAGTCCAAACTATAGTACTATCGTTGCTAAGGCAGGTAGACAACATTCCATGTGTAAACATAACAAACAAGCATTCATAAGCCACGTATAACATGCATTAACGGTTAGCGTACAAATAGTTTGAGTAGTGTGATAGTTGTAGTTTGAATATTCGTAACGTATGTAACACCCAAAAGTGCTTAAAGCAAAAAGAGATCGAGTATACTCACAGCGATTTATGGATTGAAGGGAGCGCTTAGCGAGTACGGTTAGCCTGAATAGATTGATAGTATAACGATAAGTGAAACGTAAAACAGGAAACAAGTGTGGGGGAGTCGAACAGCTGGTCGATCGGACGGTAGTCCCATCGGACGGCTGGCCGTTCGGTTAACAGACTGCTCGGACGGCTGTCCGGTCGGTTGATAGGCCGATCGGATGGCTGTTCGAGTGGATTGTTTCTTCCTTTGGGAAGGATGTGTTTGTGTATGATGGCTTGTCCTTTGAAGTTTTCATTGTAGCATTTTGAAAACATTGAAGTACCTTTACCTTTCAGGTCGGTCGGTCGATCGGACGGCTGTCCGATCGTCCGGCAGCCCGATCGGTTAGGCATTCAACAGAGTTTCAAGGTTCTGCCTTTGGATCGGACAGGTGTTCGATCGAACAGGTGTTCGATCGGTTGGCAAGTCAGCAAGTCAAATACTTTAATGAATGCAGTGGATTGGACAGGCGTTCGATCGGACAACAGGTGTTCAATCGGACGGGTGTTCGATCGGTTGGCAAGTCAACAAGTCAAAGACCTTAAATGAAATGTAAAGTGTGGTGTAGTGGATCGGATGGTTGATCGATCGAATAGCACAACTGCTGTTCGATCGGACAGTATTGTGTCACCTGATCGGACGGCTGTTCGATCGGGTGGCACTTCTAGTGCATTAAACATGTTGAAAATTGATTGAGTGTTGAAGCATAGTATCTCATAATCCGAAGAGTAATCCGATCGGTTAGTAGTTCGATCGAACAACTGTTCGTTCAATACCATTCTTCAACTAAGTTGTTTGTGTGGAACCATGTGATAGCCGATCGGCTGGCCAGTCGATCGGCTGGCTGTCCGTTCGGACAGCAGTCCGATCGGTCAGCACCCTGACCTGATCAGCCTTGCGTCTAACACCTTGGTTGTTCTGTTTATTTGTCGTTTTATCGAGGTACTTTGACAGCGAGTAAAACCATAGGTGCCTCGTCCTCACTTGGTTTACCGGGTCGGACAGGAATCACCCAAATCCGGTAGGTTGGTCTGTTCGGAACGAAGTTTAACGTTTACCCGAAGTCGGTTAACCTTGTGGATAGAATCCAGATCTTGGACCGTACAACCACCGAAGCGATTTGTAGACCGGCTCAGGTTCCGTTTCTTCCGGTTTGAAGTCACTGAGTGACAAAGAGTTGAAGGAAGGTTGGTAAACCCGTCTTTCCGCCCTTGTCACTGTGTATATGTCTAGATCTAGAAAAGATCCTTGTTTGTTTATGTGGAAATCGGCTAGATCCAAGTTATTCTTGGTGGATTGAGGCCAAAACATGAAGTTCTTCAAGAACTCATGATGACATCATCCTAGAACACTTGATTCTTGATGATTTCACGGTTAAAAGTTTAGATTTGAAAGGTAGAAAGGTGTAGGAGTGTGTATTGATCAAGAAAGTACAAGATTTAGGACGAAAACTTACCGGAATCGAGAGAAATCTGAGAAAAGGTGGGTTGAGCGTGCTGGTCGAACAGAGGTTTCCAAAAGTGGTAAAGTATGACAATGACAGGGGTATTTATAGGATGACAAAAGAGGAAAGGGCTGGCCGATCGGCTGGCAGCTCGATCGGACAGCAGTCCGTTCGGCTGGCCGTTCGATCGGCTGGGAAGCCTGATCGATCGGTCACCCTTTTTGAGTGTTTTATGCGACGATTTCTGATATTTCGACTTCGATTGCGGGCGGTTCGATACGATAGGGTTTCCTAGTCAAATTACTTTCAGTCCCAACTACTTCGTGTCTCAAACGCACAGATTTGCACTATAATCGGTGGTTCTATAGGTTAATATGAAATCGTACAAAACACTAAAGTCACAATACTACTTTCTCTCTCTAGCTTCATCCTTCGTACAACTGCGGGTACTTAGCCTTCATATCGCTTTCGAGTTCCCAAGTGAACTCCGCATCTCGTTTGCCTTCCCATCGGACCTTCACAATAGGAATGCGTGAGCGCCTGAGCTGCTTGGTTTGGCGATCCATGATTTCGACAGGCTTTTCCACGAAGTGTAATGTTTCGTTCACTTGTAGATCGTCTAGAGAGACATGTAGATCGTGGTCTGCGATGCACTTTCGGAGGTTTGACACGTGGAAAGTCGGATGGACGTTGCTAAGTTCCTCCGGTAATTCGAGTCTGTAGGCGACTTTTCTGATCCTTTCCAGAATCTTAAAAGGTCCAACATATCGAGGTGCGAGTTTCCCTTTCTTGCCGAATCGGACTACACCCTTCCAAGGTGATACCTTTAGGAGTACTTAGTCACCAACGCCAAATTCACGGGGCTTGCGCTTTTTATCGGCGTAAACCTTTTGTCGATCTCGAGCTTTCACCAGGTTGTTTCTGATTTGGAAAATTTTGTCTGTCATTTCTTGTAATAGCTCAGGACCGGTTAGTTGTGAATGATCGATCTCGTGCCACACAATAGGTGACCGACATCTTCTTCCGTACAATGCCTCGAAAGGTGCCATCTCGATGCTGGAATGGTAGCTATTGTTATACGAGAATTCGACTAATGGCAGGTGTTTATCCCAATTACCACCGAAGTCTAGAACACACGCACGGAGCATATCTTCAAGAGTACGGATCGTTCTTTCAGTCTGGCCGTCGGTTTGAGGGTGGAAAGCAGTACTTGGATTAAGCGTTGTACCGAGTGCCGTTTGAAACGTTTCCCACAACCGCGAAGTAAACCGAGCATCACGGTCAGAGATGATGTCACGAGGCGTCCCATGATTACAAATGATCTCGTCGGTGTAGATTCGGGCTAATCGTTCCACCTTGTAGTCTTCTCGTATAGGCAGAAAGTGAGCTGATTTAGTCAACCGGTCGACCACAACCCATATGCTGTCGTGACCTGATGACGTGGGTGGAAGCTTGGTTACAAAGTCCATAGCTATGCTCTCCCACTTCCACATGGGAATTGGTGGTTGTTCGAGCAAGCCAGAGGGTCTTTGATGTTCAGCCTTGATTCTAGCACAAGTTAGGCATCTTCCGACGTAGAGAGCGATATCCCTTTTCATGCCCGGTCACCAGTACTTATAACGAAGATCCTGGTACATTTTGTCAGCACCTGGATGAACAGAGTAGCGGGATTTATGGGCTTCGTCCATGATAATCTGTCGCAAATTGGTTCGCTTGGGAATCCAAATTCGGTCTAGAAAGTGAAATATCCCATTCGATTTGCTCACAAGCTGGGCTCCATCGTGGTAGATTCTTTCCTTCTTCAAAGTGCGTTCGTTGAAACATGCATGTTGAGCGTCGCGGATGAGAGTCTCGAGGTTGTGCTGGGCTTGAACATTACGAGTGCTAAGCAGGTAGCTCCGTCTGCTAAGTGCGTCGGCAACAACGTTTGCCTTGCCCGGGTGATAACGAATCTCACAGTCGTAATCGTTGAGGAGTCCTACCCATCGGCGTTGATGCATATTAAGTTCCTTCTGATTAAAGATATGTTGTAGGCTCCTATGATCGGTGAAGATCATACACTTGGTACCATACAGGTAGTGTTGCCAAATCTTTAATGCAAAAACAACCGCGCCTAGCTCGAGATCATGGGTTGTATAGTTCTTCTCGTGGATTTTGAGCTGACGAGATGCGTAAGCTATGACCTTGTCCCATTGCATGAGAACACACCCGAGACCAAGGTTGGAAGCATCATAGTAGACAATGAAATCATTGTTTCCGTCGGGCAGTGTGAGAACAGGAGCATTGCAAAGCATGTGCTTGAGGGTTCGAAAGGCAGACTCTTGTTTGGTTCCCCAGAAAAAAGGCTGGTCCTTGTGTGTAAGAGAGGTAAGTGGCACAGCGATTTTTGAGAACCCTTCGATAAATCGTCGGTAATAGCCCGCTAGTCCAAGAAAGGAGCGGACTTCAGACGGGTTCTTAGGCGTAACCCAGCTCTTGACTGCTTCAATCTTCGCAGGATCGACGTGAATACCCTGACTATTTACAATGTGTCCCAGAAATTGAACTTCCCCTAACCAGAATTCGCAATTGGAGAACTTGGCATAGAGTTGGTTCCCCTGGAGTAACTCGAGAACCAAACGTAGATGTTGCGCGTGTTCGGCTTTCGATTTGGAATAGATCAAGACATCGTCGATGAATACGATGACGAAACGGTCGAGATATGGTTTACAGACGCGATTCATCAGGTCCATGAAAACCGCTGGTGCGTTTGTTAGACCAAAAGGCATGACAACGAATTTGTAATGGCCGTATCGAGTACGAAACGCGGTTTTGGGTATATATTCCTCTTGAATACGTAGCTGATGGTATCCTGAACGTAGGTCGATCTTGGAGAAACACATGGCGCCTTGTAGTTGGTCAAACAGATCGTCGATACGAGGCAGAGGATAGCGGTTCTTGATAGTTAACTTATTCAATTCCCGGTAGTCGATGCACATCCGGAACGACCCATCCTTCTTTTTGACGAAAAGGACTGGCGCGCCCCAAGGAGAGGTGCTCGGGCGAATAAAGCCTTTATCAAGCAGTTCCTGGAGTTGGGTTGAGAGTTCGCGCATTTCGGATGGTGCGAGTCGATAAGGAGCTTTGGCAATGGGGTTGGCTCCAGGAATGAGGTCAATACGAAAGTCGATATCACGACTTGGAGGTAATCCGGGAAGATCCTCTGGGAAAACATGAGGAAATTCTCGAACCACAGGAACGTCTTTTACTTCCTTCTTCTCTTTCTTTTCCTTCTCTGCTACTACAATGTTTGCCAAGAAAGCCCTGTATTCCTTGCGGAGGTACTTGCTGGCTTGGATACATGACATAAGCTTGAGCCCCTTTGAAGTGGTATCGCCATATACACACAATAAGTCACCATTCGCGAGCGAAAAACGAATCATCTTGTCGAAGCACACAACTTCAGCATGGTTTTCGCGAAGAAAGTCCATGCCTACTATGATGTCAAAGCTTCCGAGTTGCATCAGAATAAGGTCGATTGGGAAGATGTGATTGTTGAGCTCAAGAGTACAATCACGGATAACAGAATTAACAGCGACGGTTCATCCGGTAGCGACTTCTACATCGAACTTCGAGGAGAGTTGAGAACGTTTACGACTAAGGAATTTCTCAAATTCGAGCGACACAAAGCAATTATCGGCTCCGGTATCAAATAAACATGAAGCATAAATACCATTCACAAGGAACGTACCATTGACCACGTTGTTGTCGGCCTGGGCTTGACGCACGTTGAGGTTGAAGGTTCTGGCGCGTGCGGCCTGTTGTTGCTGCTGCTGTGGTTGCTGTTGCTGAGGCTCTTGTTTCACAACCCTGTTCGGGCACACGTTGGCGAAATGGTTCGGGTCGCCACATGCGAAGCAGGCTATGGCTTTGACTGCGGGTGCTGGAGGAGCTTGTTGACCCTGTGGGGCAGTGAGTAGAGCTTGATTGGCAGGAGCTTGACGAATACGGCAGTTGGCAGTAAAGTGGCCGTATACATTGCAATGAGCACAGAAGCGGCATTGAATATTAGTCGGGTGGTGGTAGGTGCAAGTAGGGCAGAGCGGGTGTGGTCCAGTGTAAGCACGCTTTGCAGGCGGTGCATTGGCCACAGGCGCCGCTACTTGATGCTGTTGGGCAGGTAAGGCTTGAATCGGTGCAGCAGTAATCGCACAGTTCTTGTTGGTGGAGCTGTTCTTTCTCTTGTTGCTTGATGAGGTAGGTTCAGCAGTGGGTGCGGTAGCGGTAGCTTGATGCAGATGCTTCGAAGTCTTATCCCAGACACCAGCCTTAACCCGCTTGTCGTTGATTTCAGCGGCCAGCAGAAAAGTTTCTTCGATCGTCGTAGTCTTAGCCGTTTGCACGAAATCAGCAACGCAGTCGGGCAGGGCCCGAATGTATTTCTTGATGGTCATGTCGGGAGTCTTGACTTGATCGGGACAGATAATGCTGAGCTGCTTGAAACGAGCAGTAAGACCAGCATTGTCACCATCCTTCTGCCGTATGTGCCAAAATTCATCTTCCAGCTTTTGACGCTCGTGAGGAGGGCGGAATTCCTCTAGCATAACTTCCTTGAGCTCGTCCCACGACAGACCGTAGGCTGCATCGTTCCCTCGCTTGTTCCTCTCGGCCGTCCACCAATCTAAAGCACGGGACTGGAAAACGCCGGTAGCATTCAGAGTTCGAAGGTCATCAGGGCAACCACTTTGTCGCAAAGTAACCTCAATGGAATCAAACCAGTGAAATAGTGCAGTAGGACCTCCTTCGCCAGTGAATTCTTTTGGCCCACACGACTTGAATTGCTTGAAACTGAAGGGTCTCGCGGTAGCCTTAGGAGCATCGGTCCTTGATTCCTCGGATGACTTGCTGGCATTTTCGTAAACATCACTCACGGCCTTTGCCACACTTTTGGCGATGATGGAAGCGAGGCGTTTGTCTCTCTTTTCTTGACGAGAGAGTGCATGACGGGATCCAGACGACATGGTCTGCAACAGACATCGTCACAGGACTCATCACATTGTATTCGAATCTCACCTCACACGTTTATCACTTACTAAAGCTCAGGAACACGTGTACTTACGTAAATACTTATCACGAAATCACATAATCGTAGGACACATAGAACACACAATCATTTAGTACCTAAGCACGTAAGCACAGAAGCAAAGAAACACATACGCATTTAATCAATAGAAGCAATCAGGAAACAGAAACCTATCATTCCAAGTATACGATCGTTCGAAAATAGCGTAATGTAACTAGGGAGAGAAACTAGAGAAAAAGGCGAAAGGTGATTCACGTTTCTCGTACGTTTTCAGATCTATCATAGAATCACAGTTATAATTACGTCTCGTGTGTTCGATCTCGTTCATGCACGGATTCCGCACGTCACACGTTCGGTTTGCAGTCGTTTCGGAGTCAAAATAAGCACATAAATGGGAAATGGCACATAAAACACACATAAAATCGGCAAACTTTCTTTGAAATACAAAAAAAAAAATCGGGAGATAGATCGTCTGCGGCTAGTAGACTTCGACTACCCAAAGTGGTTCGACTATTCACAAAGATCCATTGTGCACATCTAACCTCTAGGACTATGCCTTTGCCTCGAGTCTTGGGCGCTTGGCACTCACCCCATTGATCATATTGTGACCTCAGATCATTGGAGTCCGTCGAGACTTTGGTGAGAGTTTTGTATACAAGCGGAACAAGTCGTCAAGGTTAGGGCTTCACCCCTGGCTTAACCACTTCGTTCCTACTTTGATAAAAATTGAGGAGATTATTCATCAAAATATGGATCTCACTCCTAATTTGGTATAATTCTCCTCGTTTGTAGTTAAAATGCGAGCTGAGTAAGCAACTTTAGTCGAGAGTTTGCGGTTTTCACACCTATTCTCGGCCTTATTGCCCACTCTTAGTTGAAAATTCGAGTGCAGTGAGAGTGTAGAATAAGCGAGAATAACGAGAAGTAATCTCGTACATAACCCTTATTGGTTATGCACAAGTCGGTCTGCTGGTTCTTAACTATAGTCTAGGTATCTAAGACTTCGACCCGGACTAGGTCGAGTCTTGCCTAATTCCCTATAGTTATGGCTCTGATACCAATCTGTCACACCCCAACCGATGGCGGAAATCATCGGGGCATGGCACTGAGCGAAACAGATTGTCCAGAAGTTTCCATAACAACTATCATTACCATTCAATTTAAGTTAACATGTCCCATACCATGTCTCAAATAGTAGATAAATTATTACCGACAAACATCAAGACAAATATCCTGTTCTGACAACTCAGATTTAAACAAAATAGTTTATTTATTGGTTTCTAGGACCTCCTTTCCTAGCTTCAATTTCATCACAGCACAGAGAGCATCCTAGATGCTGTGTGTAAAATGCAACATATAAATTACATCAAATGAGGCATAAAACTAACCCTTTTTAAGTACTAATATTGGAAAAAGAGTGTTTTTGTCTTCCTTTTGTATTTTCAGGATTAAATGAGCTCAAAAACACAAAAGAAGCAAAAAGACAGCTAAATCCAACATAAATACAAGGAAAGGAACATAAGTGGACTGCCCGACCCCTCAACGGCATCTTCCCAAGCAAAATAGAGAAGGCAGAAGACTGAACACGCCCCGTGCTCAGCCAGCACGGGGCCGTGCCCAAGAAGCAGCAGAAAAGACAAACCTATAGAAGCTTCTATTGCCCACCACGGGGCCGTGCCCAGTGAACACGGGGGCGTGGTGAAAGTACAGCAGGCGCATTAATTGTAATTGCGAATTACAATTAATGAAGAGAGAGAGTGTCAGACAGGCACGGGGCCGTGTCCAGCGGACACGGGGGCGTGCCCAGCCTTCTGTTCAGCCTATAAATAGGAGTGCTTGGTTTCATTTCAACTCATCCCTTGGCACACCACCTCTCTCACACTTCATCCACCACCCACCACCATCACACCACCATCATCCATTGTCCATCGTAGAGTGTGTGAGTCGTCTCGGGATCCAAGATTGATCGTAAGAGTTCTTGACAATCAAGGCCATGTTTGCCTAAGTCTCTTACATCACTTGGTGAAGACAAAGTGTCTAGTATAATACTTTTTATTTCTAATCTTTTGCACTTTTTATTTGGTTTTGTATTAATGACTTTAATAACTAGTTACTTATGTTGAAGGTGATCTTTCCTTATCGTTTGTCCGTGGTGTCTTGGCATTATTTTACTGTCTATATAAAATAAAAGATTTTCACCATTCATATCTCCACGGTCTATATGGAGGTATGTTGGCTACCTGGTCGGGGGTTAAGGGAACGGTTTGGTAAAGGTCTTGCCATTGTTCAGCGTTTAGAGGTTCTGCAATGGACCTGGGTCAAATTTAGTAGGACCTCCTTCAATACCTCACGGTATTGGATGGCGGGGGTCCAAACTCTTTGATCCTCTCATAAGTTAACTACTATTAATACTATAACCCGGCTATTTAGGACTGTATCCCTGCTGACTCAGACTACTTAGCCGAGGGTAACATCACCGCCAAAAGCGGGGCCTACCATAATATTGCATTAATAACTTAATTCATTATCTTCCAATAATCCACCCTTTTAGGATTGTATCCTTGCTGACTCAAACTACTGGGGTGAGGGTAACGTCACCTTCAAAAGAGGGGCCTACTACAATAACTAAGATAATCTCTTAATTATGTGCAAAAGTGCGGAAATAATCAAAGGTTATACTAGATACGAGTCGGAACCAAGTGATTCATCTTGTCTATCTGTTTTTCTTTTATTTTTATTTTCAGCATTTTAGTTAGTTTTTATTTTTCTTAGTCTAAAACATTTTTCTAAACTTTTTATGTTGATTAGACGTTGAGGATAAACCGGTACTAAAAGCTCTTGTGTCCTTGGACGACCTCGGTATCTTACCAACGCTATACTACGCTCACGATGGGTGCACTTGCCCATATGTGTGTTTAGTGTTAGTAAAATATCGTGTTTTCTAAATTTAAAACTTGGCTAAAAATAAGTGTTAAAAGGGCTTAAAATATACACCTAATATATATAACACTTTACCGCACATCACTAGACCTTTCCTAGCCTCAATTTCACAGTGAGCTAGGCATACAAGCAACCTAAACACCTGTCACATACGTTAAAATAAAGTCAATACATAAAATGTAAAGGTGAGCATACAAGTTTGATAATAGCATATAGAGTTCGAATTCGTTTATGCATAACCAGCACGTACACATAGTGAAATGAAGCACGTTAGTTATCGACATAGACCCATCAATACCAATGACTGCGGGTTGACTGCCTGAGGCAGTTCGCAATACATGATTACCACCGTAATCCATGCAAGTAAGAGATCCTTAACAACCCCCGAGTGAACGGGTGCTGAGTCCAAACTATAGTACTATCGTTGCTAAGGCAGGTAGACAGCATTCCATGTGTAAACATAACAAACAAGCATTCATAAGCCACGTATAACATGCATTAACGGTTAGCGTACAAATAGTTTGAGTAGTGTGATAGTTGTAGTTTGAATATTCGTAACGTATGTAACACCTAAAAGTGCTTAAAGCAAAAAGGGATCGAGTATACTCACAGCGATTTATGGATTGAAGGGAGCGCTTAGCGAGTACGGTTAGCCTGAATAGATTGATAGTATAACGATAAGTGAAACGTAAAACAGGAAACAAGTGTGGGGGAGTCGGACAGCTGGTCGATCGGACGGTAGTCCGATCGGACGGCTGGCCGGTCGGTTGACAGACTGCTCGGACGGCTGTCCGGTCGGTTGATAGGCCGATCGGATGGCTGTTCGAGTGGATTGTTTCTTCCTTTGGGAAGGATGTGTTTGTGTATGATGGCTTGTCCTTTGAAGTTTTCGTTGTAGCATTTTGAAAACATTGAAGTACCTTTACCTTTCAGGTCGGTCGGTCGATCGGACGGCTGTCCGATCGTCCGGCAGCCCGATCGGTTAGGCATTCAACAGAGTTTCAAGGTTCTGCCTTTAGATCGGACAGGTGTTCGATCGGACAACAGGTGTTCGATCGGTTGGCAAGTCAGCAAGTCAAAGACTTTAATGAATGCAGTGGATCGGACAGGCGTTCGATCGGACAACAGGTGTTCGATCGGACGGGTGTTCGATCGGTTGGCAAGTCAACAAGTCAAAGACCTTAAATGAAATGTAAAGTGTGGTGTAGTGGATCGGATGGTTGATCGATCGAATAGCACAACTGCTGTTCGATCGGACAGTATTGTGTCACCTGATCGGACGGCTGTTCGATCGGGTGGCACTTCTAGTGCATTAAACATGTTGAAAATTGATTGAGTGTTGAAGCATAGTATCTCATGATCCGAAGAGTAATCCGATCGGTTAGTAGTTCGATCGAACAACTGTTCGTTCAATACCATTCTTCAACTAAGTTGTTTGTGTGGAACCATGTGCTAGCCGATCGGCTGGCCAGTCGATCGGCTGGTCTATCCGATTGGCTGGCTGTCCGTTCGGACAGCAGTCTGATCGGTCAGCACCCTGACCTGATCAGCCTTGCGTCTAACACCTTGGTTGTTCTGTTTGTTTGTCGTTTTATCGAGGTACTTTGACAGCGAGTAAAACCACAGGTGCCTCGTCCTCACTTGGTTTACCGGGTCGGACAGGAATCACCCAAATCCGGTCGGTTGGTCTGTTCGGAACGAAGTTTAACGTTTACCCGAAGTCGGTTAACCTTGTGGATAGAATCCAGATCTTGAACCGTACAACCACCGAAGCGATTTGTAGACCGGCTCAGGTTCCGTTTCTTCCGGTTTGAAGTCACTGAGTGACAAAGAGTTGAAGGAAGGTTGGTAAACCCGTCTTTCCGCCCTTGTCACTGTGTATATGTCTAGATCTAGAAAAGATCCTTGTTTGTTTATGTGGAAATCGGCTAGATCCAAGTCATTCTTGGTGGATTGAGGCCAAAACATGAAGTTCTTCAAGAACTCATGATGACATCATCCTAGAACACTTGATTATTGATGATTTCACGGTTAAAAGTTTAGATTTGAAAGGTAGAAAGGTGTAGGAGTGTGTATTGATCAAGAAAGTACAAGATTTAGGACGAAAACTTACCGGAATCGAGAGAAATCTGAGAAAAGGTGGGTTGAGCGTGCTGGTCGAACAGAGGTTTCCAAAAGTGGTAAAGTATGACAATGACAGGGGTATTTATAGGATGACAAAAGAGGAAAGGGCTGGCCGATCGGCTGGCAGCTCGATCGGACAGCCTGTCCGATCGGACAGCAGTCCGTTCGGCTGGCCGTTCGATCGGCTGGGAAGCCTGATCGATCGGTCACCCTTTTTGAGTGTTTTGTGCGACGATTTCTGATATTTCGACTTCGATTGCGGGCGGTTCGATACGATAGGGTTTCCTAGTCAAATTACTTTCAGTCCCAACTACTTCGTGTCTCACGTAATCTATTTTCCACTATCTATCCTAGTTCGATTGTGATTCGAGTTCGAGTTTGATAGCATTCGAGTTCGATTGATTACACATCACAACATAAATAAACATGCACAGGTAACACGTAAGGCACACACACGTATAAACAATAAGTAAAATACCTAGTTCGAGTTGCGATTCGACGTTGATTCGATTAACATAGCTTGACTAGTAGTTGATTACTTTATCGCATAGTTACTTCCTATAGTTCATAGTCGTAGGTCGATTGAAATACGATTAACACTCATCGATTATTGCAATGAACAGCACTTACTCCACATAATATAGATAAAATAAAGACATTTCTACAAGTCAAGTTGCGCGAAATCGGTCGTTGACTTTGACCTTGACTTTGACTTTCACTTACGAAAACACGGGGTGTTACATCGTTCGTTTTGAAGGTGGTGATTTGACAAGGGTCTTTTTGATGGTGGGTGGTGTTAGATAGAGAGAAGAGAGAGGGAGCGGTGTTTAGAGAGAGAGAGAGAGGGGGTGTGTAGAGTTTTGAGTTTATTATATATATATATATATATATGACTAGATGACCATTTTGCCCCTGTGCAAAAGGACAGAACTTGAGGGTTTAATTTGAGAAATATGACATGATTTCACTTTTGGACCAAAATGGCAATAAAAATGAAACCACAGGGACCCAAATACAATAACTTTGAGATTTGGACTAAAGTGGCAATACTTGCCAAACCACAGGGACCAAAATGGCAGTTTACTCTATGTTATGAGTTGAGCTCAACTTTGAAACATTATATCAAGGCAAGCTTTTAATATTTACCAATTTACCATGTTAAAACATTGAAACGTGTTAGGAAAATTGGCATGTTAAATCTCATATTTTTGTTGATACACAACTGCTGACTACTCAAATACATACATACAATGAGACAAAATAACTTAAAATTAATAAACAAGCATACATTATCTTACATGTTTGTTTTAGAGGCGTTGTTCTTCCTATTGAGAGCGAAGGGGTTGTTTAGCAACTTCTGAATGGTTAAGTGCTGAACCAGTAAGAGGTCTGAAGTCTGAAACATTAGCTGAACCAGTAAAAAGTCTGAACCATTAAGAGCCAGTATAATGCTTAACCATTCAGAGACAAATGTCTGACCAATTCAGATTAGAGGTTTTAACTATTCAGACTCAGTATAATGCTTAAGCATTAAGAGTCAAATGTCTGAACCATTCAGACATCGGCTCGTGAAACAAACAGTCTGAACCATTAAGTGCTGAACAAGTAAGATGTCTGAACTATTAAGAGTCTCATTAAGAAGCAAACAAACAACCCTTAGGACGCTCTAACTTCTTTGGTTGTCAAACCATTTTGACAACGAATTAGAAACGTGATGAAAGTAATCATACCCATACTTTTGGAGAGAAGAAATTGATATTACTGAATCTTCAAGATTAAAGAAAAAGTCACTTTTTATAAAGACGCTAATCATAACACGTACCAATCTCGAATTTCAAAACAAAAACTAAGAAAATAAACTCGTCTGCTAATAACACATGTCCATTTCAAAGATCTTGGTTGTTAAAGAGATCAAGAAAATCAAAAACCAAGAAATCATTCAACATCAAACTAGATAGCATGTTATAGTTTATGAAAGACAAAAGAACTATGAATAACTGTAATATATAATTTGAAAAAAGAACTATGAATATTTGAACTAGACAGTATGTTATAGTTTATGAGACAGTATCTTTGACATTTAGAACTTTTAAATTTCATATGTTTTTTTAGAGTTAAATGTCATTTTAGTCCCTGTGGTTTGGGTCATTTTGCAGTTTAGTCCAAATGTTTCGTCTGTGGGTCCAAAAAGGTTTCACCGTTGCCATTTTAATCCACAGGGTTAACTTCATCCATTTTTTCTGTTAACGAGAAGGGCAATTCGGTCATTTTATATGACCGAATTGTTCTTATAGTTAACAGAATTACATATAAAATGACAGAATTGCCCTTCTTGTTAACAAAAAAAAAGGGATCAAGTTAACTCAGTGGACTAAAATGGCAACGGTGAAACCTTTTTAGACCCACATACAAAAAATAAACCTTTAGACTAAACTGATAAAATGACCCAAAATATACTAAAATGACATTTTAACTCTTTTTTAACTCTTCTCTCAATCTCAACCCATCTCAACCCTTAAAATACTGACATCAAAATGAACTAAAAAGTAGTGGTGCACAAAAAACCCGAACCCGGACCTGGACCCGAAAAAAACCCGGAACCGGGTATTATAAAACCCGGGTTTTTTATACCCAAACCCGAACCCGACCCTACCCGTAGGGTAGGGACCGGGTATGCATATTTGATCTAAAACCCGAACCCGGAACCGGGTTTTTTTATACCCGGTTTATACCCGAAACCCGGTTTTATAAATACCCGAACCCGAACCCGGAACCGGGTTTTATAAATACCCGGAACCGGTTTTTAAAAAAAACCGATTTTGATGTAATCTTGTTTAATTATGTATGCACTAAGACTTCTAGTTCTTATGATTTAACAAAATCATGTATGCACTTTGATGTAATCATGTTTAATTATTAGGTTTCTAACGATATTTCCCACCGCTACTTAATTATTTAGTTTATTTCATTGCAAGTGGAAACAAATATGCCAATATATGTTGGCCCTTCTATTTTCTTTGTTTGTTTAATATCATTATTAGTTTTTGTATTTAATAAATTGTGCCTCTGTTTATAAAGTTCAAGAATAACCACATGAAGAACTATAAATTGTGCCTCTGTTTATAAATTGTGCATCTGTTTATCAATAGATTTGATGTCTATGTGTGAGAGTTATGTTTGATACATTTTATAAGCATAGTTCTGGTCGGGTTTTTTTAATACCCGGTGCGAGTTTTTTCCCAACCCGATGCATACCCGAACCCTACCCGATGAATACCCGAACCGGACCCGAACCACGAAATAGGGTATTATAATACCCGGGTTTTATAAAACCCGACCCGAACCCGGGTATATAGGGAATACATTTTTGGTAGAGAACCCGGACCCGGACCCGACCCGGATTTTAAAAAAACCCGATTTTGTAAAACCCGATCCTACCCGAAACCCGGTTTTTAAAAAAACCCGATTTGTGCACCACTACTAAAAAGACTAAATTCTAAAATACACTAACTGGGCCTGAAGAAAACACTAATTGGGCTTCATGGGTAGGCCACTCACAGCCTGAGAGTCAAACCCTAGATATATAAAACCACCATCACAACGGCTGCCATTGTAGCACACCAGAGAAGAAGAAGAAGAAGCTGCTGCTTCCGTGCTCTCACCATGGTAATTCTTCTTTTCTTTTCTCTTTATCGCTTCATAAATCATCGCATTTTGAATTCACAAATCATATATTTAGATTGGATCGATTATTTTTAATAAATGACCATTTTAGGGCTCATCATGCCAGAAATGCAATTCCTATGATACATTTTGTGGGTTCTCTGTGTTTTGTTTAGGGGAATTTTTAGGTTTTGTTAATGCTGGTGATATTAGGGCTATTTTGTACGGTTTTTGAATTTAGATCTGTAGATACTATGATTCTTTTAATATGAATTGTTGTAGACAGCTTGTAGATACTATGATTATAGGAAAGATGTATTGTTGTTGTTGTTAGTATAAGATTTGTCTAAATTTATGTTTTATCATGGTTGTGGTGTTATACGTAGCGATTAATCGGGGTTAATAGGGAGTAATTAGTAGGGCTGCAAACGAACCGAACAAACACGAACAAGTTCTTTTGTGTTTGTTTGTTAATTTTCGTCAAATGAGTACAAACTAATGTTCACGAACACAAACAAATGTTCATGAACATAATATATAGTATATTGACACTTATTAAGTATACAATCAATTGGAATTTTACATGTAATATTTTAAACTTTTTATATATATACAAAAATATACAAAAATTAAAATTTTTATATGTAATTCAAACCTATTAATCGGATTGGATTAAGAAGTATAATTTTTAAAATATTTCAAAGGTTTTGACCATTTTTATCAATTTTGACCAATTTTGATCCCCTTTGATTTATGACCGATTTATGGCCCGACTAGGTGAAATTTAATCGATTGATTACCGACTAACCGACTATTCTTGATTTTAAAACAATGTGTTATACAAAAAAACTAAACTTGTGATGTTTTGGTTATGTTTTTGCAATGTTGCAGCCGTCTCACAAGACTTTTATGATCAAGAAGAAGCTCGCAAAGAAGATGAGGCAGAACAGGCCTATTCCTCACTGGATTCGCATGAGGACCGACAACACAATTAGGTCAAAACAGTTTTTATCTGAGTAGCTTTTTTCAAATGTAACGAAAGATTGTCGATTTTGGTTAACTTTTTGTTTGTGTCTTTCAGGTACAACGCAAAGCGCAGGCACTGGCGCAGAACCAAGCTTGGATTCTGAGGTAGTTTTGAAGATTCTGTCGAGAGTTGATGTTTTGTTTTCGTTTATGTTGGATTTAATGTTATGAATTTGATGATACATTTGTTTGATCAGATCATGGTTTTGTTTGTCAATTGTCATGTACCTTAAATGATGCTAAACTACTTAATATCTTTTATTCAACCAGATGGTCATGGCTGCTTTTTTAGTATCATCATTTATATATGAACCGAGCCAAACAAGCCGATCGACCATTGATAAGCCCTTTTATGTTTGTGTGAATACTCTACCACATAACCTACAAAACAATTAGTTAATCATAAACCAAAGGATCAATAGTATCATATCTTCTCAGTTTTCTGTTCATTGACATCAAACATAAGGCTGTTTCAAACTAAATGATTAATTGATTATATTCACATTTTGACTTTGTTGAGGCTCGTAGTCTCAAATGAAAAGGTTCATTCATACCTTCTTTAGTGTTGTTATTCAGCATTAAAGAAAAGGCTTCACACATTTTCCACTCATATAGAAACATGATTTTCATGGAATTCAAGTCATATCCACCACCCTATATGGTGTGGTCTATTCAATGTTTTAAATACCGGTGTGAACCGGCCGGTTAAACCGGATATCGGACATGAGTCCGGTACGATAAAGGCCGGTAAAACCCGAATACGGTATGCCTTATATACCGGCTGTAAATACGGTTCTACCGGTTTAAACCGTTGAACCGGTTTGCATTATCTTAAGATTTGATTTCTTAATTTTAATAAAATACGATATTAAGGTAATATTGATCTTCTATGTTTCCAGTAATTAACATAGTGTCTTCTATTCCAATATTTCATCGTTGTTGAAACTGTTACTCACATCGTACAATGCAATATTGTTTATACTAATAAAAATATTCTTAAAATGCTTAATAGTTTACAATAAAAATTGTTGTTTTTAGATAAAACTATGACCAGTTACATAAATCCTAGTTGAGATTGGATTGATTTTTTAGATGAATTTGTATTTTATGAAATTTATAGGGTTAACTAGTAACCCGGTTCAACCGCCCAATACAACCTGGTTCAACTGGTTAAACCATTTTAGAGCCCAACCGGGTATGACTTAAAAACCGATTTTTAAAACATTGGGTCTATTACCTCTATCATTCTCCATCAATCAAATTCCCCCAATTAATTCGAGGCTCGTAGTCTCCATAGAAATATCCAAGTGAACCACGATAGATTTGGGAGAGGGGGGGGGGGGGGGGGTTCACGAGATTAATGTCTTGCGTGGCAATACGTGACCTAAACCATCATCCACATTGTCGAATCCCACACCAACAAATGCCTTGCTCGTTGCTGGAGATCCACGGTCGTTCGCCACTTGCTAGAAATATCCTAAATAAATAACACCGTTAACATCGACACGGAGGACCCAGGGGTAATCCGTGACCAAGCTCCGGCGTGAGAATATGTCTCGTATCTTAGTATTGATTTAGGCTAGTAATGAATTGGTAGGACTGTAGTTATGATCTCCTAAATGAATGTGAGAATTCAATGCTATGGAGAGTTCTTTGGTTGCAAAGAAAATATTTTTTTGATAATCTCCCTTGCTTATATGAACGAGGCTCACCCGAGGTGGGCCCAACTCTGTAAGGATTGCTGAATAGTCTTCTGGACAACAAGAATGTCCAGAGACACTGCACAAGAGGTTGTTCTCCTTTAAGGATAATATGAGATCTTTCTCATTAATGCATAATTTGCCACCCGTCATGACCTTTAATTTCTCTTACCTCCTATGCCGTTTTGAGGCATTAAATGTGAGTGAGAGGTCACATCGTACAAGCCTTTGATCTTTGGAAAGTAGTAATGAGGTCACCTTGGTCCTTATTCCCCTTCAATTGCATGTTCCTAGCCAATTTCCATTCCACTTTTCCAAAATAGATTGATGGACCAATGGTTATAAAACCTGAAATGGACTAATGGACCGAAGACATATAAAACAGGTTGGACTCAACTTATTAGCATTTCTTAGTAATAAATTTATTTGAATGAATATGTAAAAAACACCATAGATATCGAAATAGAAATAGAAAGATGTAACAAAAGAACAAAAAAGCTCGACCATAAACAAACGTGACATGTGTTTACGTTCCTTCGTGTGTTTAAATTAAAACAAATTTAATAAGATCATCACTAATCATGTTATATACGACGTCTCGTGCCCATAAGCATGGTGATGGAGCCTCTCCTATAGAGAATTTTCAAGAGGCCCGATTTTTTCTTTAATATGATCATGTCTAGTTCTAGAAATTTAAAAAATAAAAATATAAGAACTTTCTAGGATCGCATGCCTGAGAATATCTTTATCGAAGAAGTGTTCACGATCTTAAATTGTACGCCTGATGGGTTGACCGATGAGGAAGGGGCTAAGAGGCTAGAAATCTTTGGCCCCGGTATGCTCGAGGAGAAAAAGGCACTGTGTATACATGTGTTTTGTTCATGTTCATTTTTTAATTGGCAAATCTAAAAAATATGACAATTTTATAATAAGACATAAATAAGTTAGAACATTATTGTGCTATTGGTGGGATTTACTGAGTATGATGATGATGAAGTTAGAACATTATTAATAGTGTAGGGGCGGAATCAAGGGAGGTTAAACCCCTCATCACCAAAATTCCTCAATTTTTTCCTATAAACTCAAGTTTTTTATAAGTAAAACATAAGTTGGATTCATAGTTGTAGCCGGTATTGAAGATAACTTTACGATGGCCTCCTGACCAATAAGATATCGTTCCGCCCCTGATAATGAGATACACTGTGAACACTTTTAACATAAAATGTTACTAAAATGAATTTGGACCAGAAAAATAAAATTTTCACAACTTTTAGGGTTCATGTATCCTCTTTCATGGATCATGGTGGTGGCCGGTCACTGGACTGGCCGGATTCTGTGCATTGGCGTAGCTTCGTGGGGGCGGGAGGGGGCGGCCGACCCCCCGAACTTTTCGCTCAGTAGTGGAGAAGATGTAGTTTTTGAACAAATTTTTTTGGGTATATACGTTTTTTACCCCGCAGTTTTATAATTTTTTTTTGGGTGTATACGTTTTCGACCCCCCGGTCGGAAATCTCAAGCTTCGCCACTGATTCTGTGGGCATAGTTGTACTTCTGATCATCTCAACCATTAGTTTCATCAAAGAAAACAATGCTAGCAATGCTGCCTCAACCCTAATGGCGAGCCTATCCCTGAAGTCCAAGATTTTGAGGAACGGAAAATGAAGCGAGCAAGATGCCGCCTCCAGGCAATATGATTAGCATCAAACTAGGAGATAGATACTTTAAAAATCGACCAGTCTGCCTTACCCTCCCTCCCTGTGACCAAAAGCCCTGGCGAGCCGGTGTACTCGGCTCGCCATGCAAGCAGGGTGAGATTGAGGCTGTTGCCATAGTCACGGGTCTCCGAACCTTTTTTCAGGAAGGCTGCCCACCTTGTGGATAGCACTGACCAAAGGGGTCATTTCCAACAGATACAACTAGTGTTCATGCATGCATGCATACAACCTGTTTGTCTAAAAGTACCAAGTATTTTTAGTGTTTATGTTATTATGAATTTGGTATCTTTACTAGGCATTGACCGCGATAAGTAACTTCTGCATATGCTCGATTGTGATTGGCATGGTGATCAAGATCGTGGTGATTTATGCGGTTCAACGAAGAGCGTATCCAGCCGTATATGCAGACTGGCATTTCGCTGAGATGCAAGGGATCGGCCGATCGGGTGGCGATGGAGTATTACAGGGTCAGAGATATTTACAGGAGTATTAACATTCATAATCCAAGCTTCACAAAACAGATAAACCAATCAAACTCGAAAGAAAATCGCTTATAATGCGCAAAGATAACACGCCACATCGTCTTCTAAAGATTAGACATACAACCTCATAACCTCATAAGGGCGTATACATGGCTATATGCTACAGATGCCCTTTCCTTCAATGTTATATATATATACTAAATGCTAAATATTACTACCAAAACGAAAATAATAATACGCATATAGTGATTAAAATAACTACCGAATTCTAGTTCTTTAAATGCCCCGCTTGCTTCAAGTACCAAATCGCTCCTTGAGCAGCAAACTCGGCTGCATCTTTCTTTTTAGCCCGATGATCTCCAATGCATTCCAAAACCGTATTCGAGGCGTCTTCGATTGTAAGGGACACTTTGAACGCAAACCTAAAGAAGCACAAAGGGTATAAAATCAGAATCAGATAATCAACAATTATCAGGTTTTGAATTGTCATCTCTAACCCATTTAATAAACGAGTTGTGTTCGCCTGTTCGGGTCTGTTTTAAGGGTTTCGTTCGGGTGGACTTGTTAAATCCATTTAATTAATTAGCTCAACCCGCCAACCCATTGAATTAAACAAGTCAAACACGTCAAACCGCTGACACGTTTAACTCATTTACAGCCTGACTATAACCCGCTAACCCGTTTGAACATTAAAAACTCGTTATTGCGACTAGAGATCTGAACTTACTGTTTGAGGTGGGCCGGCCCTATCTCGTGAAAACATTCAAACAACGGTGGTTTCCAACAGTTAATCGCACAGATTTCATATAAATATGATTTCGCTGATGACCTGTGCACGACATCACCACCTGAAATTCATGTTTTTTGTAAGCATACGCCCTTAGAGAAAACATAGATTAACAAACAACAAATCTTGAACATAACCCGAACCGATCCACTCACACGTGAACGAGTCAGATTTGTCAGCTCTACTTACCCACTGCGGGTTGTGAATTACTACTACTGGCCTCTGAATGACTGCATTGAGGTGTGGGATCCACCATTCGTCTAACGCCGTTACTGCTTCTCACAGGTTTTACAGAACCGGAATGCGTTTCTTGCGATTTACTTTCGAATTCTGCAGAGTTCATATATTTATGTAAAACAGTTTCATCCATCGGTATTTCATCGTTTCCGATCAATTTAGCTTCCATCTTTTCGCTCGTTTTCAAGATTTCCTCTAACGTTTTCACCTTTGTTTGGTAACCTTTATCCTGTAAACAAAATAAAAATTACAGTAATGTATTAATCGATAATATATTTAAAGTAATAATATAAAGCTCTGAATAAAACGATCTTTTACGGTTTTACCTTCAATGATAAATACAATTTATGACACGCGATTCTCTTGGCGGTTTTTTTACTGAAATTGGTAGCACTTGCAGACTCACAAACTCCTCTTCCATTAACAAGTGCGTCAACGAAAAATGTCCTATCTTTTTTTACCGATGGAAACGTTAATTCCCAATTATAAAACTGACAAAGTTCTTGAAGTTCTCTAACGGGATTAAGCTGCATTGCTGAAAATTTCATCACGGGATCCAAAAACGAGATCATTATCTTCCAAACAACGTCTAAATTGAATCCGGAATCAAGAAGAATGGCACCGACACATGACTCTACCAGATCACCAAGAGCCTGAAAATCGAAAATTACAAATTTCAAAAATGTAGAAGATAATAAAAAAACGGAGTAAAATGCCATTTTTGACCCTGAGGTTTGGCCAATTCTGCGACTTTCGTGATTCTTCCAAAGGTTTGTTTTTCCGCATCTGGATCCAAAAGGTTTGAAATCTTGCCATTTTCATCCGGCTCGTTAACTCCATCCATTTTTCTTTGTTAAGTCAAGGTATTTTCGTCTTTTTTATTAACTTAAAGGGCAATTCGGTCTTTTTCACTTTATGTAAAAAGACAGAATGCCCCTGAAAAAGACTGAGTTGCCCTTCAAGTTAACAAAAAAGACGGAAATACCTCTGACTTAACGGAGAAAAATGGATGGAGTTAACGAGCCGGATGAAAATGACAAGATTTCAAACCTTTTAGATCCAGATGCGGAAAAACAAACATTTAAACGAAAGTCGCAAAATTGGCGAAACCTTAAGGACGAAAATGGCATTTTACTCTAAAAAATGATATAATTATAGAAAGTTACCTTAGGACATGGGACGGTTTCACCCAAAACGTTGTTCGATGAAGAGGTTTTAAAGAACTCAGCATACTTGTTCATTGACTGGGTCAAACTGGTAGAATCACACAGCATATACTTGTAGAAAGATCGATTTACAGCAATACCCGCAAAAGAATTGTTGTTGACCGAATACGATCTTAAGTCAGTCAACTGACCCGGTTTCAGTTTTGGATATACCGAATAAAGATAAGACGTAATCAGGTAATCCAACACCGCGTCTCCAAGAAATTCCAACCTCTGTTTTCATTCATATGCAAAAGTTATCGTAAAATAAGTTTGCAAGTATTATTGAACTGCTTAACGAGTAATTTTTAACATGGATCAAAATGAACAAAGTTTGACTTGTCAAGACTTTGTCCTTTTTGTTAAAAAATAAGTGAAATGCCATTCCCGTCCCTGAGGTTTGGTCAGTTTTGCAACTTTCGTCCAAAGGTTTGTTATTTCGCATCCGGATCCAAAAGGTTTGAAATCATGACCTTTTCATCCGGCTCGTTAACTCCATCTATTTTTCTTTGTTAAGTCAAGGGTATTTCCGTCTCTTTTGTTGACTTAAAGAGCAATTCGGTTTTTTTGGTCTTTTTACATAAAGTGAAAAAGACAACAAAAAAGACGGAAATACCCCTAACTTAACGGAGGAAAATGGATGGAGTTAACGAGCCGGATGGAAATGGCAAGATTTCAAACCTTTTGGATCAAGGTGCGGAAAAACAAACCTTTGGACAAAAGTCGCAAATGGCATTTTACTCTAAAAGAATTTTTGGTAATTAATGAATTAAATACCATAACACAACTATTTTCTAAATAATATTCTAATGATGTTAAGCGATTACCTGATAACAGCCACCATAGTTATTATGGTAAGACGGATGTAACAGCGCCTGTAAAAGAAGACCTTTATGTTGAAACCGATATCCCAAAAGGTCTTCAAGGGCAGAAATGTCAATTAGACCACTCAAAGCGGTAAAGATTCGGCTTGAAGCACATATCTCCGCAACCTGCGAGTGTGTAAAGTCAACAGGAATCCCGATCCACTTGAGAAATGCGATTGCTGCCTTAAAACCGCTATCAACTAAAAACGCTCCGACAAGGGCTTCCACAATGTCTGCAATGGTTTTCTTTTGTATCCAATGGTGACCTTTATTGCATCTAACTTCCGTATTTTCACCCGTCTTTAAATTACTCTCGTGCGATGAATGAATTTCAACTTGTGTGTTGTCGGTGCATATTACGGTACATCGTCGACCAAAAGGGTAAAAATGAGAAGGCTCAAACGGTTGATCACGTATATATACCTACAAAAAATATAAATTAATTTATATTTTTGCATTTAAAAAACGAACTAGCATTTTGACCCGCCGCGCATTGCGGCGGCGTCGAAACTTAAAGTAATTCGAATTTATACCGTCAAAAATTTGACCTGACTCGTTTATGCACAAAATTTAAGTCAAAGCGTAGACCAACTGAAAACGCACATAAACATAAGCAGGAAAACGTATTATATATAACCTGACTCATTACCGAGAAAAAAATTACGCCGAAACATAAACCAACTTGGATTTATACCGAAACTTACTTAAAGAATGGTACCGCGCGTTGCGGCAGCGTCGAAACGTAAATTAAATCGAGTTTATACCGCTCGTTGAAAACATATTATATTTTACCCAACTTGTTTCCGAACAAAATTATGTCAAATTGAAGAACCGAAACGCACATAAAAATAGGCACAAAACGTATTATATTCATCTCATGTACATAAAAATAAGCTTGGAAAACTCGAGGGGGGTCAAAATGACATTTTACAAAGTTTTTAGAAAGTTGAGGGAGTATAAGTGACAATGCTGAAAGTTGAGGGACCGAGGTATAAAAAAACCAAAAAAAGAAACTCAAAGAAAAAAAAGTGATGTGACAGTCGCTACAGTAACTTATTGTTCTATAATTGTTATATTTATAAATTGGCAAACGCAAATTATCAAAAAAATTATTTTTAAATATACTCACAAGAAAAGAACTTACATGCAAATTGTTTGATAACGCGACCTTCAATAAATGTGAATTGTTGACCATGTTTGACCGTTTCCGAGTTAGTATTCCTTCATCAAGAGAGTTATTTACTAGAAAAACGTGTCGACCAACTGCAAATTTAAGAAACGCGTCACCCAAAACCTCTAGTCTCTCAAGAGAAAACCGTTCGTTGCATCTCTCAGTCGTAAGCGCTTCAAGAATCTGATGATATTAAAAAAGTTAGAAACTTTTTACTCATTTAAAAAAAGAAACACTCAAAAAGAGCAGATAATTATAGGCTTACGCGATCCGCAGAAACTTCTGACCCTTGAGAGAATGATGCGCATAACCTGTGTCTCAGTTCGATTGCAACAAGAAAGCTTTCTAATCAGTGTACGATTGAGGGCAATAACGACAATGTACTTCCGATGTCCCGTGAAAATCCGATGATTTTCAGAACACATATTTCGGGAGGTAGTTCGACAAAGTGCTCCTCCTTTTCACGTGGTTCTGTTACAGTATCACATAAAAAATGAAAAACAGACAAAAACTATGATTAAACGATAACTATGATTACAAAAGCATAATTACAAGTCTAAATTTTGAGCAGCTTTCAACCTGTTTGACCCGATCCTCTTTTAGCTAATTTTTATTGCAGAATGGTTTGAGATAAAACGAAACCCAAATCGACCCGTTCACAAGTAAATGGGTCGAATTGCCTCCTCTAAATATATAACAAACCTCTTTCAGGAGACCCAATGGATGCCATCAATTATAAAGATAATAATATGAGTAAAGTACACGCATGGTCCTTGACTCCTTGTGGTTTACCAAAATTTTGGATTTAGTCCCCAACTTTGCCAAAAGTCACATCGATGGTCCCTGTGGTTTGCACTTTGTAATGCATTTTGTACATAACTTGGACCTTCTGGAACCTTTAGACTTGTTGGCTGGGGACTAAATGTGTTACAAAGTGCAAACCACAAGGACCATCTGTGTACTTGGAAAGCTAGGGACCAAATCCAAATTTTGGTAAACCACAGGGACTGCCTGTGTAGTTTACTCTAATAAAATTTAACGCTAACTATTCGCTTTATATATAGATACAAAAAAGTTACCTCCACTTCCTCTTTTCCTTAGCAGGTTGTCAAGACGAAAGAGTTGTTTCGCTTTTAAAAGAGGCTGCTTTGGGTGCAAAAACTTGCTTCCAAATCTGTTCATAAACGCAAAGGAAAAACGTACCCAATAAATCAACTTTTTTGAAAATGTCGATATTATGTAAATCAATAAAAACTTACACTTCAGCGTAGTGATCGACATAGCTTGTTCCTTCTTTAAAAATACTAAACGAATCCTTATCCGGAAGATAATCAGAGACGAAGTAAAACGTATCCTTGCAAGGAACATACACCAAACTATTCACTATGTCTTTGATTTGTGTGGGCCCATCGGCAAGATGTAAACAATCATTCATATTTGACGTTTGAGTTTGATTACACGCAGTAATAATTTCTTCTGGATTTTTGAAAATCGGTGACGATAAACATTTTGTAATGAGCTGCCAATCTACAGTTATTGATCCTCGGTACGCATCCACACGCACGGGTAGCATTAAGTAGAAAGTCAACGCTGAATTGCTGAAATCATGTTTGCCTAACTCGACAAAATCCGTAACGAATTCTGACTTGTCGATTATTGCCTTCAGCCACATTTCTTGAAACCTTTCCGCTAGCAAAATCTGCATAAATTGTTGTTTTTTTATGGTTTAGATTACATGTCACTTCTGGTTATTAAAAACTAGTAGCGTCGAAACATAAAATAATTCAAATTAATATCGTCTAGTAAAAACGTATTATATTTGACCCAACTAGTTTCTAAACAAAATTTACGTCAAAACATAAACCAACTGAGAACGTACAAAAAAATAAGCATGAAAAAGTATTACATTTGACCTGACTCGTTTCAGATTAAAAATTACATCGAAACATAAACCAACGTTTAATACTAACACGTAAATAAGAATAAGCACGTAAGAAAATAGTGTTTTTTAAAGTTAAAGAATTGAAAACTTGAAACTTTAGAAACTCGAGAGTATTAAAAGGTGTGTAGATGTCACTTCTAAAAAAGTGAGGGGGTAAGATACACAAAAATACTCAGTAAAAGACAAAATGCTACTATTGCTTCTGTTTCAAGAATTGTTCTATATATAAATATAATGTCTCCCTTTCCAAACATAAATGTTTTCCTACTATTTTATCTATTAAAAATAATCATACCTTTTAAAAAATTTGCAAAAGAACGCGTAAAACCGTAAACAGTAGAAGCGCATTCAAACAATATTAATTCTTATTAATTAAAATCACATAATCATTTTCAAAACACCCGACAGCCTAAAAAGTTATCTTACTAAATGAGAAAAAAATCAAGATTCAATTACCTCATTGTCCGTAAATTCTAAAGCACCACAGGGGACGATCTTAGTCAATACAGATCGACCACGAGCTAACTGGAGATCAAGTTCCATTCTTAGTGCCTCTTGTGGGATAGGTTTTTTAAGAAATAGCCCAAAATATTTATATAATCTATCGGCAGGCGTAGGGTTGAGCTCGAAGAAATACGAGTTAAGAGAGAGTGTTGCGTTTTCCCCTTTAATCCATGGTTCTTGAAGAACGGATGGTACAAGCATTTCATGAAGCTCTCTGCGCGAGCTTTCATCTAGAGAGTGTAGATAAATAGCAACAATTAAAATAAGTAACTATTGTAGCATATATGTTACACAAATAATAATGTAGTTTTTTTGAATAGGTTTATTTATTAAAAAATTACTTCTGGCGGTTTTTTACCCATTTGACCCATTTCCTATTTAGCTAGTTTATTTTATTTTACCTGTTTGACCCATCTCCTTTTGTCCAAAACAACTCTTTTAATAAATAATTAGTTAAGTAAATAGGATTACAAAAATGATATAACCATACCAATTCAATTTTTTGAATAAAATTATTTCAGAAGTTTTATGTATCAGAAATACCTTTTAACATAATTTTTTTATTCTATCTGTGTGACCCAAAACATTTGTCCAAATTTTTATCTTTTAAATAATTTGCAACAAATATGATTAAAAAACTATATCTTTTTTATAATCATATATAATATTCTGAATAAAATGATTTAAGAGGTTTATGCGTAAAATATACACTCTGGGGGTCTTTTGACCCTTTGACCCATTTGATTTATCATCTTTTTATTTGACCCGTTAAGAGAGAAGACATGACGCAAATCAACCCATTTGCAAGAAAATGGGTCAAAATTGGCGCCCTTATAAAAAATCAAATGGGAAGCGAATTTACCATCATCACAGTCTGAATCAGAAGAATCTTGATTTTCATCGTCAACTTCATCGTCAGGTAAGAGATAATGCGTCAAAGCACCCAATTCATGCAATTGTTGACACGCTTTCAAACACGCATCTTTTTTTGCTGCTTCCCTTGACGGTTGAGGCGAACTTTTGATTTGGTGAATCGGAGCATTAGCGGGAAGTTTTATGTAGCAAATTACGGCATCAGCTTCATGTGTATCGTAAGATAGTAGTGGTTTAGGGTTAAAGAATCTGCAAAATCATATAACCAATTAAGTCAAGTTTAAAAGTTTAGCTAGAAAAGAAACAGGTTGAAAGTAGGGCTGTAATCGAGCCGAGCCACGTTGAGCTCGAGCTTTAACGAGCCAGCTCGGCTCGGTTATTTTATCGACCTCGAGCTCGAGCTCGGCTCGTAAAATGTTCGAGCCAGCTCGTTATTGTTTTATTTTTTTTTCACAAATATTGATAACATAGAAAACAAAATAAAAGTAAAATTTCACATATATCTATATATATTACTTTAATTTTATAATATTTTTTAAGACCGAAAGGCATATTAAAAGTATTATATGTATAATTTGTATTTATTTCCCAATATTTTTGTATGCTATTGATTAATTAAACTTAAAATGTTAACACTTCAAGTCTTCAACCCCCTCCACATATTCTTTATTTTAATACATTTATAAAATAAAAAAATTTGAGCCGGCTCGCGAGCCCACGAGCCGAGCCAGGCCTAGCTCGAGCTCGGCTTGTTTATAAATCGAGCCGAGTCGAGCCGGCTCGTTTACAATGGAGCTTTTTTCGAGCTTTTTGAACACCCCTTGTTGAAAGTCACCAAAAGTGTGTTTAAATGCCTATAGCCTCCTAATCATAGTAACATAGTGTCTGTAGGCATATAGAACACATTATCTATACAAAAGGTAGACAAGAAAAGGTTTGTGGGTCAACCCAAACGAACTAAAACGACCTACAGTAAACCGTCCGTTCTGACCCGTTACCCAACCCGCCTGACACGCCCATATTGGGAACCAGATCTTACTCATCATGTGGAAGCTTTGAGCAATATCGGTGAAGTAACGAAACACTCGATCCGGAACTAATAATGGCACCCGTTGAATCTACTTTATATGTTTTCTCCTCAAAATCAGTGTACACCGACGTACTTTTTCTTGAAGATATTTCGTTATTCATCTGGGCTTCGTCCTTATGAAAATTCTTTATCAATTCCATCTCCTTTGGGTTCCCACTGTAGCATATAATAGTCTATAATTAACGGTTTGTGTTAAAACATTTTATGGAAAAAGTAAAAGGCAAAAGCAGTGCACCTGTCCACCAAAAATGCGTATTCAGATTGCGGCATGCGGGCACGACCTCTTGATTGTATGAAACTGGCAACAGTTTCCGGAAGATCGAATCGTATTACAAGGCAGCATGTTTGGATATCGAGACCTTCTTCTCCCACTTTCGTTGCTACTAACAAATTCAGCTGCCAGAAAAGAAAATTTTACAACAAAAAAAAATCTAGATGTTTTCTCATTATACACAAAAGAGTTTGTGAAATATAATAGAGGTGGCATTTTACACATTTACTTAACCAATTATACATGTTAAAAATTTGTCTAAATGGAGACCATAGTTGTTAATGGCGGATAGTGACAAATAGCGATAAGGTACCTATATGCTACATAGCGAATAGCGATAAATAGCAGGCGGCTATTTTATAAATAGTGATACACTAGAACTTTTTTTTTTTAATTTTATATGTATATTATATCAAAATACCCTGGTATGCATGCTATTTTACATGTATACTAGGTTAGAACCCCGTGTAGCACACGGGTTGAATAAATGTAATTTTATATACCAAATAATAAAAAAAATATATCTTTAAAAACCTCGTTTATTACACGGGTTGAATAAATGTAATTTTATATACCAAATAATAAAACAATATATCTTTAAAAATCTCGTTTATTACATGGGTTGAATAAATGTAATTTATATATTAAATAATAAAAAAAATTATATCTTTAAGAACCCCGTGTATTGTATGGGTTAAGTAAATTTATTTTTATATATTAAATAATGAAAAAAGTTACATTTTAAAGAACCTCGTGTATAAATTTTAAAAGGTAAATAATGAAAAAAGTTACATTTTAAAGAACCCCGTGTATTGTATGGGTTGAGCACATGTAATTTTATATACCAATCAATAAAAGTTATATCTTGTTATATCTTTATAAACCCTGTGTATTATAAAACCTTTTGACTAAACTGACAAAATGACCCAAACCACAGGGACTAAAATGACATTTAACTCTTTACATTTTATTAATTTATATTTAGTGTAGTCTTTTGTTAATTTCAAGATAAATAATTTGAAATCTAATAAATATTTCAAAAGACTATATTATCTCCTATACGAATTGTTTAAATTTACATTGAATTTTATTTTATAATTATGTTTTAATTAATATTAATTATAATTAAGTATGAGATAGAGATGAGAAAACTAAAAATTAGATGGCTCCAATGAATGACATGTGTCCCTCCATTGGTTTCTTTTATTATATAGTATAGATTTAACAAAAACTTATAGTCCAACTATTTTATAGCTATATTTAATTGCTATTTATATTTAAAAAAAACAAAAAATAAAATAAAGCGTCGCTATTCTCACTATCAATCACTACACTCCTCATAGCGACACTAGACCTATACGTTACGTAGCGCACTATAGCGATCGCTACGATTGCTATTGACAACTATGATGGAGACGGGGTCGAAAGTGGCCCGAAGTTTATTTTCCACCTTCGAATCTATTCGAACTGTTCTATTGCTATTGAAATAATATGAAATTGAGTAAAATGCCCTTTTCGTCCCCGAAGTGTTGTAGGTTAGCACAGCCTGGCATTTACCTTTTAACTCATACACAAAAAAACTAAACTACTTGATTGACCCGAACCAGTTTTGACCCATTACCAAACCCATCTAACCTGCCCATTTTGCTACCTATAAAATAAAGTTACATATTACATACCTCACCCGAACGAAATTTCTCAAGAATGGCGTTCGTCGTTTTACGCGACATACTCTTGAGCCCAGAGTGCACACCTACCAAGTAACTACACCTCCATGCCGACAAAAACCTAACTTGTTGAAGGATATACGCCAACGACCTAGCGGTTACGATTCTATTCACAAATATAATACATTTCATATCCGACTGTGCCCTGCGATAATCAACACGTAAAGATCGTGCAATGGTGAAAAGTTTGAAACTTTTGTAGTTATTTATTCAAATGCATTACTAACCTAAAGTTGGAAAGAATTTGCAGGAGTTGCAACAGCTTCAATGAGAAAAACGGAAACCCCAAATTATCGAGGGATGATAAACTGGCTTCGGTGTCATTTGCTTCAATCGGGTAATCTAAAAAACAATAATTTGCGGTTTGAGACCGATAATTAGTGTTCAGAAATTCTTATTGGTTGAGGAACTAATAGATAAAATGACCAATAAGGACATCTTTATGTATTTTTGAAATATTCTTTAACTATGATGGTTACATTTCTATCAACTATAATAATACTTTATATAAATTATTAACTAGTAAATTTCCCCGGCGCATGCGACAAGAATGCAATCCGTATTGGTTCAATTCGTTACGGTATTGATACAGTACCGACACTTGGTATACCAACCGAAAGGAAAAACTTCAAAAGTACAATACCAACAGTCAATGTAATTAACGAACACAAGGTATTTAAAGTATACAGGCGAGATTGATAGTTTAAAAAAACACAAAAAAGACAAACCACAAAAAGGGGCTCATTTTAGCTTAGATATGCATGCTCATTTTAGCAAAGGGATATGGTGCATTTTAGCACAGCATAACTATTCACAAGCATGAACTTTGTTACAGAGCCGTCCCTGAAAACTCTTGAAAAAATTTAGGCCTCGGGCGACGAAAAGAATTGGGCCCAAAATTATGGTTAAGGGTAAATGAATTACAAAAATAAAAACTTAGTGATGAAGCAAAGACTTGAACTTGAGACCTTTAAATTATTTTGAGATGGTTTTTGCCACTACACCACCAATATTTTTTTGCATAATAAACGGATGAATATACTAAATATATAATTTAATAAATATACAAGCTTATAAAGACTTTTCGGGCCCTTTGAAATTTTGGGCCTCAAGCGTCGGCACGGGTTTGCCGGGCCAAGAGCCGGCCCTGCTTTGTTATATATAAAATTAACTCTTCCTAAAACATGTGTCATCCATAATTTCAAGACTTATCTTTTTTCCTAATATAACAATTAGAAAATGATTAAAGTGAGTAAAAAGCTTTTCAAAAAGGGTAAAAAGAGGGATAAACAAGTAATTTTAGTTTTTAATGTTTTCTTATATTAAAAAAAATGATGATTAAGTGGTAAAAAAGTTTTTTTTAAAGGGTAAAAAGAGGGATAAACAAGTAATTTTAGATTTTAGCTTTTTCTTAAATTATAAGAATCAAAATCAACACAAACACTAAAAACTAATTATTGCAACTTAAAGTCAAAATAATCAGATTATTAATTTCACAACACAGATCTAAACACTCCTTAAAAATTGTTGCATTACCTTTTTGGCATTCAGAGGCAAAGTAGGCAGAAACTTTCGATAGATAACTGCCGCTTAAAATATCGTCATTGCATTGCTCATTTACCTCGATAACCGCATTTCTCTCAACGAGGTCGCCTTTCAATAGAATTCTACAAGCCTTCACAGGTCAAAGAATAACTAAATTATCCCAGAATTTATTAAAAAGAAGTGATTTTTTGCAAATGTTCAAGTCGTTGCAAATGTACATAACTATATATACGAGCAAAAAGGTAATGAACTATGCAGTTATAGCGGTCCAAAATCAAATAGCAGTTAAGGGCCGATATTTGAGATATAGGTTATCGCGGTGGGATATCAGTAATTTTATATAATTATATCATGCAGAATATATATATATACGCACATATATAATATGAAAACTAATATCAAAAGTCAAAACTCAAAAGTGCCGATATTGAGACATGATCAAATCGTAAGCCATGAAATATTCCTTTTGAGTCCACATCAACCACGGCATCTAAAATAACGGTCAATAGCGCCGATATAGCGGTTCCTCTAATTGACACTGCTTATTTTGGAAGGCCCGATAACCGCTATCCCACCGCTATTGACTGCCTAGGTAATGAATGCTAAGAAAACTTACTTGCAATGCACCCCAAAGGCCAAGATTTTGGAGACAAAACTCGATATTGCAATGAAGCCGCTGGAGGGCCTTTTTCGCGTTTTTAAGAATAGAAGGATCCTCGCTATTCTTGATCAATGTAAACATACTCTATTTCCACAAAATTAAATATTAATTAATAACATAACTAGTAACGGACCGATAGTATAATCAAACAAGATAGTTACTCTCACAGTCTTACCTCGACCTTTATTGTTTCAAGTCTCCCTAAATAACTTATATGGGGGTCAGGGGTATCATGTGTGGCGGTACCGTAATAATAGCAGTTAACTTTAGGGGATGATACAAATTGGTCTAGCTCCTCCCTTGTGTCGACGGTATACACCTATAAACCATTCAATCATTAAAAAACAGGAAAAATATAATTTAATTCATTTATCACTTGCGTATTTGTCGTAAAAACAGACCTTGGCATTAAGTAAGGTCTCGAGACTACTAATGGAAGCACCTAAAACAATAAACGGCAAGCATAAGTCAAATGAAGTGTTTCACTATTGGTCAAATGTCCAACATACCCCTTGATAGATGGAAAATAAAAGAAGCACGCTCGCATTACCTTTCCCAAATATTGGCGATGCAGTCATGCCGAATATACGCGGGAGGTTAGGAACATCCGGTTTATAAAATATCTGCATTATCACACAAAGGTGCTACCGGTCAACAATCATATCTCATAAGCATCAAATAATTTGTTATAAATAAATAAATAACCAACAATTACAGGTGGCAATTTCGACTCATTTACTCATAAGTGTGTCGATTTGTGTTGTATTTTTATCTACCTTCATAATTTCAGCATACGGATGATCGCTTTCAGCTTGTGCATAATGACACTCGTCAAATATCAAAAGAGCGATATGTTGAATCCTGATGAAGCAATGCGATAAATTATGCAACAGAATTTGAGGGGTCATCACAAGGACCTGCACAGCAATGTACATAAGTTTGAAATGGATCATCACGGGCTTTTCTAAAACGATGACAGTGAGCAAATGGGTCACTGTAACTTTGAAATATTATTATTTTCGATAAAATGGCAATTTCATAAGCTTCAACAAACTAAATGAGTATTAAAACCATTGTAAGGAAGTAACAAACCTCGAATTGTTCAATTTCCTTCTCCCAATCACGATGACCCTTCAAATTTTTTGAACTACCACAATAGATTCCAACTTTTACGTCTATAGAAGCTTGTATAACCTTGGCTTGCTGCATTAACAAAGTACGTTAAATAAAGAAATATCCGTCACAATCGATTTTATTATAAAAGATTTGTGTCTTTATATTATGTTTGGGATGCGCATTTACGAATTCCCAATTACGTATAACTTCAAACGTTCAAATAAATAATTAAATGACATTTAGCTAACCGTTAAAGTAACTACTTTTTTTCTTATAAACATAATCCTTATTTGATCAAGTTCACCAAACACTCGATCATTTGTTTATTTAATTATTACGACTTCAAGCAACATAAGCACATCTAAACACCATATTCCACAACCGTTTTGTGTTAAACGTCAAGTAAAAACAATATGAAACAAAAAAAAAGACTGAAAAAAATGGAAGGGGGCTCACTTGTTCAACGAGAGCTACGGTTGGAGCAAGGAAAACACATATATCCTTTTTGGACTTCTTCATTCGGCATATCATCTCATAAATAAGCAAAACAGCAATGTGTGTTTTACCACAACCGGTTTCCAAATACACAATGATGTTCTCCAACAAAGCCTTTTGACATAGCTCAATTTGGTACCTTCACAAAAGGAACAAACCAAAGTTATAATGAAAGTGGCAAACCTCATTATATCAAAATCTCAACAATTCTTGTTACAATTACACAAAAAAAAAAGCAACCCAATTGAAAATAAAAAAAATAAAAAAAAAAAACACACATCAATTACAGTTTGCCTCTGTATGAACAAATATAATATTTAATTACACATAACTAGAAAGAATCCCACTACATAACTCAAGAAAATAAACAAGAACCCAAAAAAAAAAAAAAAAACACATTAAATATGAAGATTTACAGCTAAATTTCCAGAACCCCTTGCTAACACAGGGAATTTACTTCTGTATAAACAAATATAACATTAAAAAAAAAACAACTCAAGAACTATACATATGTAAAACAACTCAAGAAAATAAACAATAACCCAATAAAATTTAAAAAAAAATCAAATAAAAAAAACACATTAAATATAAAGAATTACAGCTAAAATGCCAGACCCCTTTCTTACTCAGGGAGTTTACCTCTGTATGAACAAATATTGATATTAAAAAGAAAAATCTCAAGAACTATACACATGTAAAACAACTCAAGAAAATAAACAATAACCCAATAAAATTTAAAAAAAAATCAAATAAAAAAACACATTAAATATCAAGAATTACATCCAAAATGCCAGAACCCCTTTCTTACACAGGGAATTTGGCTCTGTATTAACAAATAATAATTAAAAAAAAAACCCAAACAATTTCATAACAAAATCAAAAGGGGGAAAAACTATTTACACAAAAAAATTCACAAAAACAACAATGTGTTGTCGTTAAAGATGATCAAGATTCAAGAAGAAGCATAAAAATGCAAACTTTTTCAAATTTCAAGAATCTTTGAACAAAAAAACCGACATACCCTCTTGCAATTGTTCTGGGATCCTTTTCAATTTGGTGAAATTCATCACTATCTTCATCATCGTGTGTGATCACGAGAGCTTCAAGGGCTCTTGCGACGTTAATTTCGTCGCTGATGTTGCCCATGTTGACTCGGGGTTGACCGGGAGACTTAATGAGTAAGATATAGAGTGAAGAAGAAGAAGAAAGTAGTACTTGATGATCAATCAATCTTAGAGAGAGAAAGAGGGGGGGGGGGGGGTGAGAGAGAGAGTGGGTTTTTGGTTTGGTGTGTGACTGTGAAGTGGGGTTTGAAGGTTTGTAGAGATGACGACGACTGATTTTTGAGGTTATGTGGGTGGGTTATTGGTCAAGGTTGCTAGTGCACATCTTATATAGGGCTAAAGGGTTAAGGGTCGGTATTTTTTTTTATTTTTTTTTAGAGTTAATTACATAGTTAGTCCCTGTGGTTTGCACAAAATAACAAACTTAGGTACTAATAGTTTCTGATAACATTCTAGGGTATTAACTTTTCATTTTGTAACGTTTGAGGGTATTAAGCTTATTTGTAGGCTTAAAATCACATTTTGTTAGTACCTAAGTATGTTATTTTGTGCAAACCACAGGGACTACCTATGTTATTACCTTAGAAGTTAATACCTCCAAACGTTACAAAATGAAAAGTTAATACCCTAGAAGGTGATTTTAAATTATTAGTACCTAAGTTTGTTATTTTGTGCAAACCACATGGACTAACTATGTAATTAACTCTATTTTTTATTTTTTTATTTTTTTAATATAGAGTTTATATTAAAAACGTAGATAAAAATATATATATATATATATATATATATATGGGATGGTTCAAATGAAAACCACTTTTATTGTGAAAACTCGAAAACTAACTAAAAAAAACCTAAAAAACACAAAAAAAAAATTTCAATTTTTTTTTTATAAAAATCGCTGGTTTTATATATAAAAAAAACTTTTTTTCAAAAAAAAAAAAAATTTTGTAGTGCACATGTGTAATAATACACATGTGTAGTACACATACATACACATGTGCACTACACAAAAAAAATTTTTTTTTTTTTTTTGAAAATTTTTTTATATAGAAAAATCTGCGAAACTTGGTTTGCAAAAAAAAAAAATTGGTATGTTTTTTTGGCTTTTTTAATTAGTTTTCGAGTTTTCACAATAACTAGTGGTTTTCATTTGAACCTTCCCCTATATATATATATATAATATTTATATATGTTAAATGAAGAATGATTAAAGGTCATATAGGAATTGAATAGAAGAATAATTAAAATTGTGGGGATTAAAGGTAGAGTAATTTATGTAAATAGGTATCTATGTTTGATAAAAGCTACAAGTTTCGATTTTTTTATTCAAAATTTTGAATTTTTATTTTAAATTACACGAGGTACGTAGGGTTAGAATCATTCTCTTAACCTTCATCATTGGCATCATCTTAATAAAAGCTACAAGTTTCGATTTTTTTTATAAGTGTTCGCACGTAATAAAGATCCTTTTTGCTTACCTTCCTCTCTACGCTTTAATGTTAATAAATAGAACCATTTCTCCCCAGCCCCACCTAACCCCACCCCTAAGAATTCTTTTCCCTTATTGTCAAGCTTTAGGGGCTGTTTGGCAACGTCTGAACCAATAAGTGCTGAATGAATAAGAGGTCTGAATGGTTAAGTGGCTCTGAACCAATAAGTGGTGAATAAGTAAAGTGCTGTTTGGTTGCACGTCTGAATGACCGTGTAAAATGACATTTTTACCCCTCTGAACTATTTCTAATCATAAGTACCAATATAATATAAAGACCATAAAACCTCATACAAAATTTCAAATTCTAAACTATAATACTGAAATTGTAATCCTAAAGACCATATAATCCTACCCCTTTCTATATAATCAACAAACAAACACCTTCTAAACTATAATACTGGAAGTATTATACTGAAACTGTTGAACAGAGCATGAAAAATGAAAGATTAGGGCAGCCACAAACAATCAACAAACAAACACCTCAAATAATTAACATACCTGCAAATGTGAAGGACGGTGGCAGTGTGAAGGTCGGCCGTGTGGAGGAGCAGAGGAGGAGGCGGTGCTGTGGAGGAGCAGAGGAGGAGGAGACGGCTGTGATGTGGCGGAGCAGTGGAGGAGACGGCTGTGATGTGGAGGAGCAGAGGAGGAGGAGGCGGCTGTGATGTGGCGGACCAGTGGAGGAGACGGCGGCTGTGGAGGAGGAGTGGAGGGGAGACGACGTCCGTGGAGGAGAAAGATGAGAACGTGATGTTGAGGGAGGCTCTATATCGGGCAAGAGGGCGGCCGTGTGGAGGAGGTCGACGGTGGAAGAAGAGGAGGGGAAGAAGATGCACATGTGGAAGAAGAGATTGGTAGGGCATAAGGGTATACATGTAACAAGTTCCATTCAGATCTCAAAAGTATCTGAACCATTCAGATCTGAATGGGTTTCATTAAGAGGTGCTTTTTGGTGAACCAAACACCTTGCCTCTGACCGGTTCAGAGGCTTGTCTCTTAATGGGGCCATTCAGACCCAAACAAACAGCCCCTTACTTTTTATCGCTTCGAAATAGAATATTTTTTTTTACAAAAACAATATAATCAAATATTATATATATATATATATATAGGGTAGGGTTCCAGCGTGAACAACCTCCCAAGAGTGAACTGCGTAAATAGATCTGGACCCTTGATTTCCTTTTTAGTTGTTAAGGGTAGGATTGTAATTATATAAAAAAAATTAGATTTAAATCATTATTTTAATAATTGAATTAAGTTACATCTTTCCTATTTTAAATTCATTATCCACATTATGTTTTATTTATTAATAAAATAATTATCAAAACAAACAACAAATCACCAGATTTCAATTTTAATTTTAATTTCAGATTTCATCACCAGAATTCAAATTTTGATTTTTAAGATCCACGTAACCTTCATATTTTAACGGTATACACATGTGTACTTGGATATAAATAGAACAGTACACACGTGTACTCAGAATCGTACATATGTGTAATTAGCTACATAATACATACATAGAAACAATACCTGTAAAACTATTTTATATTTAACAAATTACAAGTTCCATAATGTTTTCCAAACCAAACAAAAAAAAACATATAATTACAAGTTCCAGTTTCGTAAAAACAATAAACCCAACATAATCGAAAAAACAAAAAAATAAACTTTTACAACTATTCGCCACGTTGTATGCTGAATCATCCTTATCGACCAGGCAAACAAACATATGTGAGAACGAGATTAATGCAATCAATCTAAAATGGAAATTACACATATACCCTTATTCATTTAATTAAAGAGTAACAATTAATCAAATAATTACCATCATGCCATTCAATTTAATAATCAAGATCATAATAATCAATGGTCCAGATCAGTTCACGCAGTTCACTCTTGGGATTTTGTTCACGTTTGAACCTAATCCTATATATATATATAATGTTAAATCATACTTTTCAATCTCCACCAATGTATGGTTGTTTACTAATCTTCAAAAAGAGAGCAATGGAAATTTCACCGTAAGAACTAAGAACCTACCAATTGAAGTCATCCATCTACCATAATGAAGCGTACTTGTTGCAACTCATATTATTAGACGTTACATGTATGCAATATCTTGTAAAAGAGTTCATTTTGATATGCATCCTTGATTATTAAACATTATATAACATATACATAACACATAGCAAACATGTCATATCATCCTACGAACACGTAACATTCTCAACTGCTATAGTTTCTTTTTCATTTTTTTTAAACTAAATTTTGTTTATAAGACCAAATGTAATGATTGAAAGACACGTGTCCTAAGGATGTCCAAACACGTTTGTAGGGCAAAATCAAGACATGCGTGATGCGGGTCCAAAATCAAGATTGTTGTTTGTAATCATTATGTATTTAAGAAATCACATTTATAAGAGTATATCCACTTCGTAAACCCAAAATCGTGAATAATGACAGCTGGTAATTGGTTTACATTTAATTAAACCTGGCGTTTTTATGTTATCATATCTATATATATACATACTAATAAAGTAAACTCAATGGGAGACACATGACACTAGGACCGTCCAAACCGTTCGTCGCTCGCTCGGAAATTGCTCAGAAAATGCTCGTTCGATTTGAGGCTCGGTTCGACTCGAACTATTATTTTTAATTAGTATATATATACATATACATATGCATATGCACATACATATAAATACGTATATACACATACATACACATAATAAATATACATACATACATACATAACCCTAATCGTCTTATATTCTCTTATAATCAATTTCGGTCGGCAGAGAACATTCAAAGACTATCCAAATCGACGGGATCAAAACCGTGTTAATCATGTTTTAGTTTAGATCTTCTTTGTTTAATTTTGATTAAAAAAGAATGGTGCGTTTGATCGATTAGGTTAGACTTAAATGATATTCTTTTTTGGTTAATTTGTTGTAATCTTTAACTTGATGTGCTTTGAATTTCAATTGCTAGTTATGTTTTGTTCATCTGTACTTATTATTTTGTTTTGTGCTTTTACACTTAATTTTTTTCCGAACAAAATCATGTTTGAATATGTATGGATGATTATTGATGGTAAAAATTACTTCCGAGCATGATTGTATGGATGTTTGAATCATGTTTGTTTGTTGTTTATTGATGGTAAAATTTATTAAAATATGTATGGATGTTTTTAGTCTGTTTGAATCATGTTTGTTTGTTGTTGTTTATTGATGGTAAAATTTACTAAAATATGATTGGTAATTTTGTTATTTCGATTGTAATGCCCTTGAAGTGTTAGGGTGTTGGTAATATGTTTTTATTACCTTTCATCCTAACTCTTAGGTTTCAAGTATCAATCTATTTTAGATGAATTTGTTTTGTGGGACATCCTGAGAAGAACTGGGATTTCGGCTAAGAAAGAGGCTCATGTGAATTTTCTTACGGACCTATGGAAGGGAGATCTACTCTGCGACCAGCGGATCTGCTCGTCTTTGGTTGGGCTAGGGGGAAACATGTTTGTGTGGATCTCACGGGGGTTTCCCCTCTGGTTGGTCTTAGGGAAAACGGTTTTGTAGCTGGACAAGCAGCAAGAAAGGCATAATTGAATAAAATTGATAAGCACGCTAAAGCTTGTGCAGAGAGCTAACATGTTTTTGTCCCTTTTGCCTTTGACACATTTGGCTCCCTAGCAGAAGCTATCCAATTCCTGACCAGGGTCCAACGGGTCATCCACAGTAATTGTTCAGCCTCAGGGGGCAGGGCTTTATCTTTGATAGATTAGGGTTAGCAATTCATAAAGGGGTGGTGGCGCAACTTGTTGCCTGTCTACCTTCTGTTTTGATGTAACTTGGCTAACAGAACCTTTATTTCTTTTTGTCCCCTTATTCTTTTCGGTTTAGTAAAGGTCCATTGGCTTACAATATATGAAAAATATGAGACCACCACTTGTTATTTTTTAAGTTGGAACCGTTGTCGGCCAACGACTAATAGTTTGGATTATTAAATCAATTATTCCTATTATTAAATGAAATTAAAGTTTTAAGTAAAAAAAAAATGAAATCCCGTATTCCGATTTTAATCCGATTTCATTATGATTTTCTTATTGTTTCATTCATGCATTCTGGTTTTAAATTGACCATTCTAAAATACAACTAGTTGTTTCCCCACCGCGCGTTGCGGCGGTAAACTCTCAAAAAAACAACCGTTGGTGGACGGTTATTATGCCGACAACAAAGACTGTTTGGGCACCGATGAGAGCGGAGGTAGTGCGGGGGACAACTTAGTATAGGCTCCGGTATTGTATCACCAATCCTTACAACAACCAAAAAAGAATCCTAAACAATAATGTTGTGTTCGAATCAAGACCATAGGCATAACAAAGCCAAGGAACATATTACAAAACCTAATGAATTGTATTTTGTTTACTCCACATAAATTGACAAAAAAAATACACAATTTCTTATTGCTTTCTGGTAATGAAATAATTTTACAATCAAGGTTCTTTGAACTATGTTGGCTCTTTTCATAGGCCTTTAGAGACTGCATACTTTACACTCTTTCATGGCCATAATGTAAGCTTTCTCAATTGTTTGATAATGTGGTTAACAACCTGGGTAAAAAAGTTTTTAGTTTCTTTCATTGGCTCCATGTTAAGACTTTTCTTGCTGCTCGTACTCTCATCAAACCTCACACCGGTTGATCCGCACCTCATATAGTGCTAGTGATGAAATTACCTCCAAGTTGGTAACCCTAAAATCAATCAGAAAGCAATAACATAATCAACTGAACCAGTAGATTTCTTTCCTTTCTTTCTTTTCTTTTCTTCAAGTTGGTAACCCAAAAATCAATTAGAAAGCAATAACATAATCATATATAAGGATCTCAAAGGCAACATAAAGGAAAAATCACGTTGTTTTAGATCGTATCAATGTATAGTTTCTCCAGATGTGTTGCACTGCTGTCAATAGCAAAAAGAGTGTTCGCTATCATACGCTTCATAGTGGAGCGACCTTTTCTCCCAACCTGATGATTAGCGACTCCATAGCGTGAATATAGCGAGATTTTAGGTTATTTTTGTTGTTTTAATATAAAAATAAAATATAGTTTTAGATGAATATACATGAAAAAACAAAATATGTTAATACAAATATACATATAAAAAATTCTTAAACTTTCTTCTAGTGTATTGTTAAACATGAAAAACCCGCTATTTCATCATTCTCGCTAAGCAACGTATAGGCAACTTGTTGCTATCGTCTGCTCGCTATTGAAAACTATGATATCTTGAATATAGAAAAAAAACAAAATAGTATGTTCAGTTTCTTAAAATTTAACAATACCCAATTCAATTCACATGATTATAAAATTAATAAAGATGAAAAGTTGCTAAAAAATCCAATTTTTTTCACAGAAAGATCAGAAAAAAAAGAAAGCAAATGAAATATGTAAATAGCTCATATAACAAAGAAAAGAAAGCAATATGAATGGGTCAAAATAGGAAACTTGTATTTAAAGACAATGCTGGTTAGTATTAGGCATTGTTGTAATCAAAAGTAAGCAACTTATATTTATCAGTCAACTTTATTGAACCTGGAAGAAATCTTATTAATCAACTTTGATGAACTTGTTCAGATAGTTTTCCCGGAAGATAATTTCAAGTTTAATGGTTACGAATTACAAACAATCTACAACACGTCTAACTGAAAGTATCAATAAACTACAGATCAAAACGCCTTAATCTTACTTCATATAAACCTAATTCAGGTAAAACACAGCAAGCACACAATCAAACGTTATAGAAACATACCATACCTCAAAGATCAAGCCAACAATAGTAGTTCGGGTGTTAAGATGCCCATAGATTTTAAGCCTTTCTTCGTCATCATCTTGTTTCTCCTACACAGGTCAAAACTGAATCCAGTTTTCAAAACATCCACTGCTTCAGTTGTCATCTTCAGATACCTAGAATTCAATTAAAGAAGCACTTTAATTATAAGAAATTAGGGGGTTACTACTGATTAAAACCTACATAAAAGTAGGAAAATGCATATGTTGATGATTGTACGTGATGTAAATTTGTTCCCACGATTCGTGGAGAGAGCAATCGACTCAAATAAATCTGAAAGCGGAATCCGATTTCCAAACGCTAAAGTTTCTTTGAAGAAGAGGAAGCCACGACAGAAGATAAAGGACCCGAAAAATTCGATGCGCCACTGGTGGGAACCAACGCACGTCTAGCAGTTCATACTTGCCAAGCAGGTGGTTACCAAATTCTCAAAAGCAAACGTTCAAAATGTACATACAGAATTGTTGGTCTAAGAGGCCAAGAGTATCAAATCGAATTATATACAAATCGTTGCTCTTTGAACCTATGGTACCAAAATAAAATGGTGTCACATACTTGGATGTACTGACCGATTTGCAATAAAACAAATCGTTAAATTCTTCCTTTGAAGGGCCTAAAATCCCTTTGATCTGTTGATCAGAAAAGTTTGCCCATATCTTCTTAAACACCACATGCAATTAATTTGAAAGACAAATTTCAGCAACAAAGACAATTAAAACATGATCATCATGAAAAAGAAAAACATAAAAAATCAATTACCTAAGATCTCGCTAGAACGGTCGCCAGTACAGCCGTACACCAGAACCTTCACCATCATCATCTTACATTTTTAACTAAGTAAGCAACTGTAGATCGCCATAGATCGTTCATAGAATTATATGTAATAATCATAGAAGCAATAAGTGGAAATCTTACATACAAAAACAATGTTTAGCAATAGATGAACGCGGTGACCGGAAGCCCCTCTTTTCATTGACGCAGCCGTCGCATCCCTCTCCTTCTTGTCTTTCTCTCTCATCTTTCTGGTTCTCTCTCTAACTTTCTGATCAGATCTGGCAAAATCGCCGTCGTCATAGTGTCACAGTGGAACCCTTAAGCACCACTGCCTTCTACCGTTGTTTGCTGCGTCAAAACCACCGGACCATCACCGCCGGTCGGTGGCCGGACGGAGACCACCACCCGTTCCTCCATCACCGTCGCTCAGGTCTCTCTACCTGTCTAATCTTTGTCTCTCTCATGCTCATCTCTATCTTCCTAATCTGTGTCTTCAGACTGCAGAAGAAAGTGGGATGATGGGAAGTGGTGGAAGCTGAGGAGACTCACACGTGTCTTGTGTTAAATACCTGAAATGCCCTAACAACTAATCACTGTTCATTTCAGTTTGATTTTTAATATATGTATATTTCAGTTTGATTTTTAATATATGTATATGTATATGTATAATTAGGTTAACTATATCCTCCCTCTCTGTAATTTGTGTGTATTTCTCGAAGCTTGTTCTTTTTAACTAAGTTTTAATGTTGATTTTGTTATTTTGATTGTAATACCACTGAAGATTGTAGCATTTTAGCAATGTTTTCAGGACCGGATCGGAGGTCGACCCGGTCGCCTTACGAGGTCAAAGGTCGGACCGGTCGGTTCGATCGGATTTAAGACCCGGATATATATAAAATATAGTATAAAAACTAAACATAAAAAAATTAAGTTTATAAAGAGTTTAATTCGAAAATCAAACCAAAAATGGATCGGGTTGAGTTGAGTGGAGGCTATAACCTTTTGAGGGAGTAGATCAATTGTTAAGAAAGAGATAGGGTCATGAAGATAAGATAATCGATTTAAAAAAAATTAAACATGACCGGCCCGACCCACTGGGTGTGACCCGCCGGCCCAACCACTGGCCCAATGTTGAAACAGCTCAAACAAGCGAACTGGCCAACTCTTGTCTCCAGGTCCCGGCCAGACTGGTCCGACTGACCGGCCCGGTCAAGGTTTAAAAACATTGCATTTTAGTAATTAGTTTTCATTCTGTTTTATCTCTGGTTCTTTTTTCTAAACTTTAACAAACATTATTATTGATTTAGTTGTATTCAACATCTTAGAGTTTAATAATATTATTCTTCGTATATTAATCTAATTTAATTCGGTTTTAAACCTGATATTATTCATTTAAAAAGTTTCTTCAAATGTAATTGATCCAATTGTATCTCTAATCTTAGGTTTCATTGCTTGATACTATAATGGTCATATTGATTCTGTTTCATTACTTAAATAGACATATAATCAAAATATTTTATTGTAATGGTCAACATATAATCAAAAGATTTAATTGTAACGGTCTTTAATAGAATAAATGTAAAGTTTTTAGTGACGCATAAGACCATCTGTGGTGGGCGTGGATTTTTCAAAATTTGCCACCAATCACGCCCAATAACGCCGGTTCCCCACCCCCCGGGGCGTGTTTGGGCGTTATTTTTGAAAAAAAACCTCTCCAGCGTGATTTAAAACACGCCCAATAAGTTTACCTTTATTTATATTTTATTCAATTTATATTACCTATCCCTTTTGTAGGTTTTTGTGTATTTGGCATATGGTTAGGCATAATGTATGATTTTAGGTGATGAATTTCTACACTTTTGAAGCATTATACATTGATGCTATTTTCTGTGTTTTCTATTGTATATATTAGTGCTTTAATGATTTACTAATCTACTGATTCTCTTATTATAACAATTGTTATAACAACATTCAAATTAACCGTCTCACTATTTTTATAACTTTTTATTTTCTCTTTATTGTAATCAAATTTGAAATAAACATTCACCCTAGATTTGGTAATTTTAAAACCTAAAATAAATACATTAATTTTTGTTTTTTTTGTGTTTTTAAAATTAAACATGGTAAAATCCAAAACTGATTATAACTCCTTTTTTTAATATTAATCAAATCAAATTTGGTAAGTTTTCATTAATTACAGTATATCATAAATAAACATTGAATACTTATTTAAACATTTATTCTATTTTTAATGAACAAATTTTTGGTAGACTGCATTAAAAATCTTTCCAAATATACCTATATTATAAGTTTGTTGGGTTTTTTTGTTATAATTTTATTTAATAATTTTGAGTAAATTACCATTTTAGTCCTTGAGGTTTGATCAAAATTGTCATTTTAGTCCAAATAGTTTTTTTTTTCTCCTCTGGGTCCCTGACTTTTCCATTTACTTGCCATTTTGATAACTTTGTCTAACTCAGTCTAAAAATCTGGTTATAACCAGGGTGTATTTTTGGCATAACTGTTGTGCAGTGATAACCAGAGGTAGTTTACAACATAATTTATAAACCTCATATTAATTTAATGCCAAAAATACCCCTGATTATAACCTGATTTTTAAACTAAGTTAGACAATGTGATCAAAATGACAAGAAAACAGGAAAAGTCAGAGACCCAGAGAAGAAAAAAACTATTTGAACTAAAATGACAATTTGGACAAAAACTCAGAGACTAAAAAGACTAAAATGACAATTTACTCAATAAGTTTTGGTTCCATTTAGATTATTCTATTTTATATTTCAATCTCATCTCACAATTTTTGATAAATTTAAATTTGTTTCCTACCAAACACAATTAAGATTTTATACCGTCTGTTGTTCAACTTTGAGAAATACGGTCCGTTTAGGTACAATTTTTAATCTTCTTTTAATCAGTTTTAGTGTTTGTTAATAACTTATTATGCGTCTTTAAGTTTCAGTTATTTTCTTTACTTGCAATCAAATATAGATTGAAAGCAACTGTTCAAGCACATACAGTTGAGTGTCAAATTCTTTTAACTAGTAGAATTTCACCGCGTGTTGCGGCGTGAATCCGGTACAATTTATTACGGTATCGCTACGGTATCGACACTCGATATAGCAACCGAAAGGCAAAACTCAAAAATAAAGTTATGATATGCGCAAAACGACAACGATACATATTTTATGTTGACGAAAACCATAAAAACAAATATTAGCGATAATGATTTTAAACGAATACTAATAATGATTATGTTGGTACCGTTACCAGTGTTGTTCGCCTAAAATTGACGCAACACCAATATTGTTGGGACAATATACGTCTGGTTCGTCACGGTGTTGGTATGATACCAATACCCACTATAATTTACGATATAAAATAGATACTATATATTGCTACCGAAGTTGTTCGCACAATATTGATTCAGTTCATTGTGAGGAAAAAAGGTATAAGTTTTCGTCAGGGTACCAGTTCGGTTGATCACACTAAAGAACAAAAAAATATTTCAATTTTGAACAAAACGTTTAGTGAAACGAAGATAAAAGAAGCACGTCCCGTTAATTCTGAATCCGATTACACTATATTATTGGAATGACGAAAAGGGTAACAACATCAATATATATATATAAAAAATTAATATGTACGATTGTGCTAACGATTACTTGTACATTACCACTCACAAAAAACTCGGGTTTAGAAAAAAAAAACTTTATATCAAAACGTAAATAAAATCAGGCATGCCGAAACAACATACTAAAAATTATATAAATTATGATATGTATAATAATGTAACACCCCGAAAACGGGTTTGATAATTAACCCACATTAATACTAAAAGACGGGTAAAGTGCCGCTAGTAGTAAAAATAACCCGGTAAATATTTGGGATTTAATAAGAAATCCTAATATTAGATACAAACGAAACAAAGTTTTGATGAATTGAGTTTATAAGAGCCCGAGTCAACGGGACTTAAAATAAAACGGGTTATAACTCCCGGAACCCACTAAATAACTAGGAATATCAACCTAGTTAGTCTAGAGTCTTAAAAATAATGAGGAACTTGATGTAGAAACCTTTATAAACTTGGATAAGGTTGAGGGACTAAAATGGTTAAAGTGGGAAAATGGGTTTTATTAATTAAAATCTAAAAACACCAAAACACACACCATTGTGTGTGTTCTGGTCGTACAAAACACAGAGCCAAGAAGAGCTCTTAAGCTCAAACCCTAAAACACAGAAATTCATCAAATTGAAGCCCAAATCAAGAGCCAAATCACTGCATGAACATGAATTCGTGATCACCTAGTCATGGGGATTACAAGGTATGTTGAAATTTATGATTTGGTGATACTTTGAGATTATGATGAACAATCATAATCGAAATTCTGGAATGAATCTTGAATCTATGAGTGTTATTTTGATTATATCTTGGTTTAGAAACAAACCCTAGTAGGAATCTTGATGAATTGTTGTCAAACTAGGGATTTGATAATTACCCTATTATGAGCTAAGTGGGTTTTGGTTGAATTGATGAAATTGATGTTCTAATGGTGTTTATAAACATCATACTAACTCATATGAATGAACTACTTGAACAAATCAGAGATTTTGTTAAGAGTTCATAAGTAACTAGAAGTGGGTTTTGTTAAATATAATGAAATCATGAAGAACTTGAAGTAAATATCACTTGTATGTGATTAACAAGTAAACTAGGAAGTGGGTTTTTATGTAATAGTAAAGATGATGATAAGTTTATGTTTAAAATCATCATAATGGATAATAGAAACAAGGCACTCAAACAAATTAAGTGATTTGGGAACTTGTTCATACATGATTGAAATGGGTTTGAATGTTATGATGAAATTTGGTAGCCATGTTCATGTAACTAAGTGTACAAGATCATGTTAGCTACCAATTGATAGATAGAACTTGAATGTGCATTTATATGCTAAGGGGCGTTTGACTTTTAGTAGTCAAACCGACCATTAATAAGATCGAATGGTAATTGTAATAGAAAAATATGTAAGATGAAATAGTCATAATTAATGATGACTAATATAACCGTCTTACGAATTATGATGATAGTTTGACGCTTGACAAGCTAGGTGGAGGCTTGGAAAGGAAGCGGGTCAAACGAAGCAAGAATGGCGGAAAAGCATAATTCGGATGCAAGGTAAGTATAGCTTACACTAGTCTTATATGTTAGAATACTCCCTTATCGTATTAGTTACGAAAAAGACAAATACATAATTGAGGTATGATGTTCCGACGTGTAAACGTACGGAACAAGGTAGTCAAGCACGACAAGAAACCATGTTGATGGTTTAAAAGGAATTAAATCGGTAATTCGATCATTTTATGACAAATGGAAAATGAACCTTTGAATGGTTACCTTATAGGGTAAACCAAAACAAACAATAAGGGTAAAAAGGTAAATTGGCCACGCGTTGACCATAACTATTGGTTTTGAAAGACACTGTAAGGCGTAAGCCATAACAGGCTAAAAAGCGTTAAGAAAATCAATTAATAAGTGAAATGGCCACACGGTGTAAACCGAAGCGAGTCGTATAGATGAGATGGTAATAAATATCATCTCGCCAAAATAATCGGTCACTTAGACCAAATGGGTCAAAAGGTGAAGATATCACCCTTTGACAATAGCGACTAATGATTATTGTCGAGCTATATTATTTCAGGTGTAAATGTCAAATTGGTGTTAGCAACGCTATGAATTAGCGGTTATAAAAGCAAGGTACTAAAAACGGGTCAATATATTGATCTGCGCCAGGTATGTGAAATAGGGTAACACTCATTTAGAACATATGGTTCAAGAGTGTTAAAAGAGGTCAAAACGGACATTTGGTTACTTGTTAGGTAAACCAAATGTTTTATGTAATGAACATGGCGTTTGGAAAGCTTAATGACTTTTCAAACATAATCATAGGTTAAAAGAGGGATTATGGGTCCAATATACTTTCAAAAGTCCTTCATTGTTAATAAAGGACTAAAATGGACCAAAACGCCCTTGGTGGCTAAATTGACCAAACAACCTTTAAAAGTTGTTTGGAAATGAGTTTTATGATTAAATGAATACTTAGAATAATTATAGAAGCAATTGAAAGCGATTTTAGGCTCGAAAGTGCTTAAGAGCCCTTAACGGGTCAAAATAAGCATACGAGTGAAATCGGGTTTAAATTGTGTAATAAACCTATGATTGGAACCTAAAATGGTAGGTATTATTAAATTAAAGAGATGTATGTGATATAGGAATCAAACAAATACGTTTGTTTGATAAAATGCGTAAACGGGTCAAATTTTTGGTAAAAGAGTAATAAGCCGAAGACTTAAAAGTCTTGAATTTTATCAAGCCGGATGCCGGATTTTAACTCCATATGATGGAGAATCAAATTACAAACATGTAGGAAGAAACGGTAGGTCAAACGGATAAGCGGTTTGAAAGATACGAAAGATTTCGTGTCAAATTACGACGAAATAGAGAAGCTGAATGCAGAGACCACCGTAATTTACGGTCCCACCGTAATTTACGGTGGAGTCAATATATTTACGGGAGGTTTCTTCTGATTTACGGTAGAAACTTAAACACCCAGAAGCCACCGTAAATTACGGTTCCACCGTAATTTACGGTGGAGGCCAGATTGAAAACTTTGTTTTGGTGATCAATTGTTTCTTGCACTCGTTTAGACATGTTTTAAACACCCGTAAGACTAAAGCATTTCATGTTTATGAAATGTAGGTACACCTTGGATGCCGGAAGACGATCAAGCTCAACGAAGAACCGAACACGATAAAGACACACGCTTCCGCACTTTGCTACGTTGTTAAAATTTAAACAACGAATTCGATCATGTGATGTAGAATGACTTATGAATTGTAAAAGTTTTAATAAACCCGTATTTTTATGGTATGTGTAGTCTTAACTACACATTTAATTGTTGGTATTTACACTTAAACGTTAAATAGAAACTAGGGTGTTACAAGTTGGTATCAGAGCCTTGGTTTAAGAGATTCGAGTATGGTTGGGAGGAACCATGCTTGGACTTAAACCTTATGCTCTTGACAAAGAATAGTGTTCGGTTCGAAGCTTGATCGCAAATCCGGTAAGTACAAGTACGTTATTAGTTAGTATGTCAAAGTGTTGTAAACAACACATAGAGCTATCGTGTGGTATACGTTACCCCAATTTAAATGATTGTTAGGGTTGACGAAAATACGCGCGTTGACGTGTATAGTAGAAAATGCCTTGTATTATAATACGGGCGATTATTGAAGTCGACTTTACTAACTTTTGTGAATGTTTTAAATGAAGGACACTCGCGTTTGAAGACGACGAGAGTCAAACGAATTATGGATATGATGATGGAACGGTCCGAGGTATGACGGGAAGAGCATACTCATTAAGGACCAAAATCGCGTAACGGTCGCGAACAAGACTAATGACAAGAGAAGCCCGTTAGGGCAAGCATCACCAGGTGCACACTTTTAAATTTAATCGCACGAGTCGTTATATGCAACAAACACGTATGTAATAACGGTTGCATACACATATGATAGAACTTGGAAAACCTGATTTCCAAGAGAAATTTAATAGGAAATGTGTTATTCACAATGATGAATAACAAATGGATAACAAGACTTGTTTATATAGAAACTTGGACGAGAGTGATCATCCAAGTAAGTATTCTCAATACAAATCCTATTGAGAAAAGTAATGATCACATCAATGAATGTGAATAAATGTTTATAAAAAGGGACATTGTACATGTTCAAGGATAAACGATTAAAACTAATAATTGTTAACTAATAATTAAATAAAGTTTTACCAAATGAAACCATAAACATGAAATAATTTGAGGAGTTACTTACATGGGACGTGATGTGGTAATTATAATAAGGTCACGCGTACCACGTGTTGATCGCTTACTCTGGCCAAGTAAGTAGTGAACACATGATAGCATGAGCTTCTTATAATGAGCGCAGTTATGTCCGATGTAGTAAGGGCGGGGTGAATGGGACTAAGTAAAAAGTACCCAAATGAATCAGACAAGCAAAATATTTGATAATAATGTAAACGCACAACCGAGTGACGGAAGCGTATTACATTAGGATAATGAGCCCGAGTGAAGGGACAAAGAAGCATGATTAAACAAGTATTGGGAGGGAGTGTACTTACACTCGAACCCAGAAAACGCAAGCATGATTAAACAAGTATTGGGAGGAAGTGTACATACACTCGAACCCAGAAAACGCAAGCATGATTAAACAAGTATTGGGAGGAAGTGTACATACACTCGAACCCAGAAAACGCAAGCATGATTAGACAAGTATTGGGAGGGAGTGTAATTACACTCGAACCCAGAAAACGCAAGCATGATTAGACAAGTATTGGGAGGGAGTGTACTTACGCTCGAACCCGGAAAATTGCAAATGAGTCCCTTAACGGGTCGTTTTTAGTAAAACGTCCAACTTAAAGACAAAGTCGGAATATAAAAATGAAGCGAGGTCTTATTGCATACCGGGAGGGTTGCAATAATAACGACTTCGGTAAAACACCCGGTTGATGGGTAAGGATTTAAACACATGCGTAAACCGAGAGACGAGAACATGAATTTAAAGTCAAAAGACTCGGATTATGAGTTATGACTAAAAGACCATAAAAATTTCGTAAACAGAAATTTTGATAATTATATTCAACCATTTTGAGGTTGAACGGGTTGACTAAAGTATAAATGCTTAATGGCATAAGTAAGCGCAAGCCGGATAACGGTAAGCTTGAGACAAACTGACGCGTAAATAACGTCAGAAGTCATAAAGTCGAAGGATTAGCCCGAAAGTAAACAAATGAAGCCTTAGACTACGGTCAAGGTCAAATGAAGTTCAGGGGTGAAAACAAATGATTTTCAAACATAAAAAGAGTGCTTTGACACCATATATATATTTCAATATAGACATGCGTAAAGAATGATCTACGGGATCAATATGACCCTTGGGGTTATAAACAATGGAAAAGTCTACGAGACTAATATGACCTACGGGTCACGACTAGAAAGAAATAGACTATAAGGACCTAGCCTTAAAGAGGCGAAAGTCTAATAAAATAGCCTATAGAGCAAAACGATAAAACTTACGGGGTTAATTAGACAAAGCGACGGATAAATTGAGAATCCCCGCATAAAACAAAGGCTGTAAAAGAATAAATTTTGGACTGTCAATATCCTGGAATGGATAATTGACAGAAGTTAAAGAGAAGATCCTAAAACTAAAAACTTCGGTTTTAGTAAGAAATAATGTTTTTACAAATATAAATTCTGATAGGAATTTAAATGATAAGTATGAAAGATACAAGTCTTGACACGGTTAGGCGCAAGACAATATATTCGAAAAGTGAGATATTTTCGAAAATGAAAGGTTGATATAAATTAAACATGATGTAACACAATCACGGTCAAGAAATGTAATGTGAAGTAGAATCACATTATAACCAAGCAAGCGGTAAAAAGGAACTGGACAAATGAGTCTAGTTAGTGAAACCGACCAAAGTCAGCAATTCAAGTTAAGAAATTTGGTTCGCTTGTAAACGGTAAATTCGGTATAACTAAACCGAATAAATAAATTTGAAAATAAAATAAATTGTTGCTAGAAGTGAAAGATTTCACTAGAGACCTTTAAACGGGTCAAAGTAATGGATTCATAAATAATTCGATAGTATATGAAAGCGAGGAATATCGCTAAGTTAATTAAACTAGTGGAAATAACGAGATTACGTTATTTCAAGTTGCATTATGTCATGTAAGATATGTAGATGATTAATAACCAAAAGAATATTACCATACTTTTCTGGTAATACTAACAATCTGTCAAGGTATGAGAAATGCTTAATTGATTATCGAGAGCAAATGCATGGAGTTGAACTTGATAAATTAAGTAAGAAAAGGTTTCGAGGACGAAACCTCCTTAAGAGGGGTAGACTTGTAACACCCCGAAAACGGGTTTGATAATTAACCCACATTAATACTAAAAGACGGGTAAAGTGCCGCTAGTAGTAAAAATAACCCGGTAAATATTTGGGATTTAATAAGAAATCCTAATATTAGATACAAACGAAACAAAGTTTTGATGAATTGAGTTTATAAGAGCCCGAGTCAACGGGACTTAAAATAAAACGGGTTATAACTCCCGGAACCCACTAAATAACTAGGAATATCAACCTAGTTAGTCTAGAGTCTTAAAAATAATGAGGAACTTGATGTAGAAACCTTTATAAACTTGGATAAGGTTGAGGGACTAAAATGGTTAAAGTGGGAAAATGGGTTTTATTAATTAAAATCTAAAAACACCAAAACACACACCATTGTGTGTGTTCTGGTCGTACAAAACACAGAGCCAAGAAGAGCTCTTAAGCTCAAACCCTAAAACACAGAAATTCATCAAATTGAAGCCCAAATCAAGAGCCAAATCACTGCATGAACATGAATTCGTGATCACCTAGTCATGGGGATTACAAGGTATGTTGAAATTTATGATTTGGTGATACTTTGAGATTATGATGAACAATCATAATCGAAATTCTGGAATGAATCTTGAATCTATGAGTGTTATTTTGATTATATCTTGGTTTAGAAACAAACCCTAGTAGGAATCTTGATGAATTGTTGTCAAACTAGGGATTTGATAATTACCCTATTATGAGCTAAGTGGGTTTTGGTTGAATTGATGAAATTGATGTTCTAATGGTGTTTATAAACATCATACTAACTCATATGAATGAACTACTTGAACAAATCAGAGATTTTGTTAAGAGTTCATAAGTAACTAGAAGTGGGTTTTGTTAAATATAATGAAATCATGAAGAACTTGAAGTAAATATCACTTGTATGTGATTAACAAGTAAACTAGGAAGTGGGTTTTTATGTAATAGTAAAGATGATGATAAGTTTATGTTTAAAATCATCATAATGGATAATAGAAACAAGGCACTCAAACAAATTAAGTGATTTGGGAACTTGTTCATACATGATTGAAATGGGTTTGAATGTTATGATGAAATTTGGTAGCCATGTTCATGTAACTAAGTGTACAAGATCATGTTAGCTACCAATTGATAGATAGAACTTGAATGTGCATTTATATGCTAAGGGGCGTTTGACTTTTAGTAGTCAAACCGACCATTAATAAGATCGAATGGTAATTGTGATAGAAAAATATGTAAGATGAAATAGTCATAATTAATGATGACTAATATAACCGTCTTACGAATTATGATGATAGTTTGACGCTTGACAAGCTAGGTGGAGGCTTGGAAAGGAAGCGGGTCAAACGAAGCAAGAATGGCGGAAAAGCATAATTCGGATGCAAGGTAAGTATAGCTTACACTAGTCTTATATGTTAGAATACTCCCTTATCGTATTAGTTACGAAAAAGACAAATACATAATTGAGGTATGATGTTCCGACGTGTAAACGTACGGAACAAGGTAGTCAAGCACGACAAGAAACCATGTTGATGGTTTAAAAGGAATTAAATCGGTAATTCGATCATTTTATGACAAATGGAAAATGAACCTTTGAATGGTTACCTTATAGGGTAAACCAAAACAAACAATAAGGGTAAAAAGGTAAATTGGCCACGCGTTGACCATAACTATTGGTTTTGAAAGACACTGTAAGGCGTAAGCCATAACAGGCTAAAAAGCGTTAAGAAAATCAATTAATAAGTGAAATGGCCACACGGTGTAAACCGAAGCGAGTCGTATAGATGAGATGGTAATAAATATCATCTCGCCAAAATAATCGGTCACTTAGACCAAATGGGTCAAAAGGTGAAGATATCACCCTTTGACAATAGCGACTAATGATTATTGTCGAGCTATATTATTTCAGGTGTAAATGTCAAATTGGTGTTAGCAACGCTATGAATTAGCGGTTATAAAAGCAAGGTACTAAAAACGGGTCAATATATTGATCTGCGCCAGGTATGTGAAATAGGGTAACACTCATTTAGAACATATGGTTCAAGAGTGTTAAAAGAGGTCAAAACGGACATTTGGTTACTTGTTAGGTAAACCAAATGTTTTATGTAATGAACATGGCGTTTGGAAAGCTTAATGACTTTTCAAACATAATCATAGGTTAAAAGAGGGATTATGGGTCCAATATACTTTCAAAAGTCCTTCATTGTTAATAAAGGACTAAAATGGACCAAAACGCCCTTGGTGGCTAAATTGACCAAACAACCTTTAAAAGTTGTTTGGAAATGAGTTTTATGATTAAATGAATACTTAGAATAATTATAGAAGCAATTGAAAGCGATTTTAGGCTCGAAAGTGCTTAAGAGCCCTTAACGGGTCAAAATAAGCATACGAGTGAAATCGGGTTTAAATTGTGTAATAAACCTATGATTGGAACCTAAAATGGTAGGTATTATTAAATTAAAGAGATGTATGTGATATAGGAATCAAACAAATACGTTTGTTTGATAAAATGCGTAAACGGGTCAAATTTTTGGTAAAAGAGTAATAAGCCGAAGACTTAAAAGTCTTGAATTTTATCAAGCCGGATGCCGGATTTTAACTCCATATGATGGAGAATCAAATTACAAACATGTAGGAAGAAACGGTAGGTCAAACGGATAAGCGGTTTGAAAGATACGAAAGATTTCGTGTCAAATTACGACGAAATAGAGAAGCTGAATGCAGAGACCACCGTAATTTACGGTCCCACCGTAATTTACGGTGGAGTCAATATATTTACGGGAGGTTTCTTCTGATTTACGGTAGAAACTTAAACACCCAGAAGCCACCGTAAATTACGGTTCCACCGTAATTTACGGTGGAGGCCAGATTGAAAACTTTGTTTTGGTGATCAATTGTTTCTTGCACTCGTTTAGACATGTTTTAAACACCCGTAAGACTAAAGCATTTCATGTTTATGAAATGTAGGTACACCTTGGATGCCGGAAGACGATCAAGCTCAACGAAGAACCGAACACGATAAAGACACACGCTTCCGCACTTTGCTACGTTGTTAAAATTTAAACAACGAATTCGATCATGTGATGTAGAATGACTTATGAATTGTAAAAGTTTTAATAAACCCGTATTTTTATGGTATGTGTAGTCTTAACTACACATTTAATTGTTGGTATTTACACTTAAACGTTAAATAGAAACTAGGGTGTTACAAATAATAATAATATAATTAAGTAATAAAATAATTAAAACTGAAAAACAATATTAAAAAATCTATTAGGTAATAAAATAATTGAAAAAAAAAACAATATTATAAAAATGTGTGAATACTATTCATCATCAGCTACTTTTAATATGTATAATTTATAATAATATTTTAAAAAACCGAATAACACACTACAATTTAAAATGTCTTTTTTTTTAATTTTATTTATTTTTATAACAATCATTATTATATAATAATCTAATTTACAACAATTGTGTGCAATAGAGGTAGTACATTTTGCTTCTAATAATAATCTAATTTACAACAATTGTGTGCAATAGAGGTAGTACATTTTGCTTCTAATGTTGTACGGTGATTTTGAGAAAACCTAGCTGTTTGTGTTATTTTCTTCTCTATCCTCGCTTCACCCTCATCACCACTCCACACCTCCCCTTCACCCCACATTCACCAAAACACTCATCCCTTCCCTTCATCCTCTTATATCAGACTCAAAATTGACATTAGGGTTTAGTTATCGAAGATGGGGGACGACCGTAAGCTCAGAGATCCATCGATATGCTGGAAGCGAAGCTTATCTATAAACAAGAAACATCTGGTACGGCGTTCAGATGAAATAGAGGGAGAAAGAAAGAGATGGAGAGAGACTAGAGGAGGGAGACGGCATAAAGGACAAGGAGGCTGACCACCGTCGTTAGAGGGAGGCTTGGCGTTGGCATCATCGTCATCCACATGCTTGGCCTGGTTATATTCCGGCAAACCTAGGGTTCTGCCGTGACTTCCGACGGTGGTGGATAGGGTCAAATCAACCACCAAAACCGGCGGCGGCTAAGGTTTCGTGGTGTAAGGGGTTACTGATGAGATTCAGATCCCACTCAGGCAGATTTTTGTTGAGTTTCTTGAGAGATATTGTACACCTCTTCTTCGGTGAAGGGGGATATGAACACTGATACGTGTGAAATGAAGAAGAGAACAGAGAGAGAGTTAGCTCAACAACAACCTACTGTTATTCAGTGCATTAACGGTATATAACAACCATTACAACAACTAACAACTTCTCAACCTATTTTACACTTTAAGCCCCTAGACAATACAAACATTACAAAAGATGAATTAAAAGTCTCTGTTGACCATTTGACCGTATCAATACTTCCCCCTTTAAAAGCTAATTTTGACCCCAAAATTAGAATTCAAAATCAGGGAACCTAATCTGCATCTCCTTCAAATCTTCCCAGGTAGCATCGCACAAAGGTAAATCTTTCCATTTCACCAACACCTCTACTCTTGCTCGATTATGCCTTTTAACCATTCGCTTCTCAACAATTGCTGCAGGAACAAATTTGAATCTCGGTTGGCTGGGTAAAGGAATTACTGTGGAATGCTCTCCTTTAGCTAACTTCAATAAGGAAACATGGAATGTTGGATGCATTTGAGCCTCTGCTGGTAAGTCTAAACGATAAGCCACTTTCCCAATTTTTTCAACGATTAAAAATGGCCCATAAAATTTTGGACTGAGCTTATTGGTTTTGACATTCCTTAGTGTATTTTGACAAAAAGGTCTGAGCTTTAGGAAGACCCAATCACCCACTTCAAATTCCCTTTCCGTTAGATGTTTATCTGCTAACTACTTCATGCGGTTCTAAGCCATACATAATGAGTGCTTAAGCTCTTTAATAGCCTCCTCTCGTTCCATAGACAACTGATCCACTGCAACATTAGAACAGTCCCTTGGAATATAAGGTATAAAGATAGGAGGAGGATAACCATAGAGAGCCTGAAAAGGAGTAGTTTTAAGCGAAGAATGGTAATTGGTGTTGTACCAATATTCAGCCAATGACACCCATTTTAACCAAGTAGTACCAGTAGCTAAGGTCATACTCCTCAAGTAGGATTCAATGCATCTATTAACCACTTCAGTCTGCCCATCAGCTGTGGATGATAGGCTGTTGATAATGCCAATTGAATGCCTTGCATCTTTGTAAAAGCTTCCCAAAAATTGCTTAGGAATATAGGATCCCTATTAGACACAATTGTTTGAGGCCAACCATGTAGTTTAAAAATGTTAGCAAGGAAAAATTATGCCACTGTTTCAGTAGTATAGGGATGGCCCAATGGAATAAAATGGCCATACTTAGGTGTTGTTTGTTTTTGCAGACATAAACTGTCTGCAAGCTGATTTCATCTGTTTTTATGTCTGCAACTGAAGATGTGGTCTGAAGCTCTGCAAAGCTGAAAATATCAGACAGTTTGTTTTTACTGTCTGCATAAACTGAAAATATGTAAACTCAAAGATTGACCTTTTACATAACAAGATAGCAAGCGACACATAAAATACAGGAAGATTCATTCAAATGGAAAACCCCCATGATGAAATTAACAAAACTAATCCAAATTAAAAACACTGTGAATCTAATTCAATCCAAACATACCTCAAGAGCAAGCTTACGACGACCAAACTTCCTTGTTTCTTTGATCTCCGGTTCCTTTCTTCTTCTCCGGCTCTCTCTCTTCTTTCTCTTTCTCTCTTCTTTCTCTCTCTCTCTTCTTTCTCTCTCTCTCTCTCTGTGTGTGTTTTTTCGTCGCGCCACCACCAGACGGTGGTGGTGGTGGTGGTCGGCCGGTACACAGATCGAATGGGGGGTGGTTTAGAGGGTGTGGATGTGTGGTGATCGGAGTTGGCTGGTACCGTCGCTGGATTCCGATGACTCGATCTGAGGGAGAAGAGGGGAATCGAGAGGTGGATGAGGGGAGTGTTGTGTCTGTGTATAAGATCTGGGTCTTCATTTGTGTTAGGGTTTTTGTTTTGGTTCTTGTGAAGATGTTTTAAGCAAGGGATCCATAGCTTATTTTTTAAGATGAAAAAAGATGAGTTCAGATCTGTTTAAAGAAAAAACAAACAGTCTTCAAGGCCTTATGTCTGGCCACCTGCAGACATAGGCTCTTTGCAGTAAGATGAAAAAAGATGAGTTCAGATCTGTTTAAAGAAAAAAACAAACAGTCTTCAAGGCCTTATGTCTGCCCACCTGCAGACATAGGCTCTTTGAAGACGTTTTAAGCAAAAACAAACAGCACCTTAGTAAGTCTATCAATAACCACCAAAATAGAGTCACCCTCCAATAAAATCCATTGAGATATCAGAAAAAACATACTTAGGTACTGGTAATGGCTGCATCAACCCAGGATAGGCTACATTCTCCACCTTAGTTCTCTGACAAGTGTCACAAGACCTTATAAAATTCCTGACTTGTTTATTCAGTCCTTTCCACTTAAACAAGTTAGCAATCCGTTGAATGGTGGCATGCACCCCTGAATGTCCTCCCATAGCAGAACTATGACACAATTTGATTATTGCACATTGTAACTCTTCATCTTTTCCCACCAGTACTTTCCCTTTTTTAGTAAACAAAACCCCATTCCAGTTGTAATGTTGCAATGAATTCCCAGCTTGCAATTTCTTCAACTTGTGAGATAAAACAGGATCAGTCACCCAAGATTGCTTTATTCTATCCAATAATGTAGGATCCATTGTAGATAAAGAGATTGTGAAGAGTGTAGGACCTTGGACCCTTGACAATGCATCTACTGCCCTATTCTCAGCCCCCTGTTTATACGCTATCTCATAGTCAAAGCCCATTAATTTTGAAAGCCATACATGCTGTATTGGCGTAGTCAACTTCTGCTCCAACAAATGCTTGAGGCTTTTTTGGTCAGTCCTGATTATGAAATGGCCAATGGACAAATAATGTTGCCAATGTTTGACAGCAAATATGATGGCCAATAGTTCTTTCTCATATACTGAATAAGCTTGCTGCCTTGGAGATAGAGCTTTGCTTATATAGGCCAAAGGATGAGAATCTTGCATCAACACTGCTCTTATGCCCTTTGAGGATGCATCAGTTTCCAAGATAAAAGGCTTGGAAAAGTTGGGTAAGGCCAAGACAGGAGGTGAACACAAAGCATATTTTAAAAGTGCAAAGGCCTGATCAGCTGAAGCATCCCACATAAAACAATCCTTCCTTAAGAGATTAGTGAGATGCTTAGCTAAAATACCATAAGATTTAATAAATCTTCTGTAATAGTCAGACAAACCCAAAAACCCTCTCAACTGTTTGATGTTAGTAGGTGTAGGCCATTCTTGAATTGCTGAAATTATCTTAGGATCTGTTGAAACCCCATCTTTAGTGATGATATGGCCTAGATACTCTACCGAATTCCCACCGAAAGAACACTTACTCTTTTTCGCAAACAACTAATGTTCCCTGAACAGATTCGATACCTCCTTCAAGTGTAAAACATGTTGTTCAACAGTCTTGCTGAAGACCAAAATATCATCAAAAAAATACCAACACTGTTTTCCTCAACAGTGGTTTGAAAATATGATTCATTAGGGCTTGAAATGTGGCTGGAGCATTTGTCAGCCCAAAGGGCATGACCATAAATTCGAAATGGCCCTCATGTGTTCGAAAAGCTGTTTTGTGCACATCGGCTGGAAACATCCTAATCTGATGGTAGCCAGACCTTAAGGTAAGCTTAGAAAATATAGTGGCTTCCCCCAACTCATCAAGTAGTTCCTCTATAAAAGGAATAGGGTAACTGTTTTTAACTGTGGCCTCGTTAAGTTTTCTATAGTCAATGCACATTCGCCAGTTACCATCCTTTTTAACTAAGACCACTGGAGCTGCAAATGGACTTGTGCTGCCCCTGATGACACCCGTATCCAACAGTTCCTTGGTCATGGCTTCAATTACATCCTTTTGAGCCATTTGATACCTATAAGGTTTCAAATTAATCACCGTCGACTCATATTTCAGTAAAATGCGATGATCATAAAGCCTTGATGGTGGCAATGATGTAGTTACTTGAAACACATCAGCAAAAGAGTCCAACAATGTTTCAATCACTACATTAACATCTGATCCTTTAACTTTTGTTGTATGCTGATAATTACCATCTGCATCAACCTTAATTTGTAAACTGAATAATTGACTATGCAACAACTGGTCTTCATGACTTATTAATTCATTCATAGTCTTCATAGAGCACAAGGTGATCTTATTAGTATTACTCCCTTTTAACTGATATACCTCATCTTCTACCTTAAATTGCATTGTCAAATCCTTGAAATTCCACACAATATCTCCCAGAGATAACAACCATTGGACCCCAAGTACAATGCCATAAGCATCTAAAGGAATCACCAATACATCGGCTTTAAACCACAGACCTTGAATCTGCCACTGAAAATTGTGACACATCTTATCACATAGTAAGGGAACCCCATTAGCCACTCCTACTTCATAGGTTTAATATCTTCTAAAGGACAATTAATCTTCTTAGCCAACCTTTCATTGAGAAAGTTATGAGTTGACCCGGAGTCAACTAGTGTTTGTAATTGCCTAGTGCCAATATTCCCCACAACTTGCATTGCAGAAAAAGATGGTACTCCTGTTAAAGCATGGATTGAAATCAGTGGATCATCAACAGTAGTGTCTATCACAGTTTTTGTTTGTACCTCATTAACAGGCCCAAACTCGTCATCCTCATCCCCTTCAATTCAATGCTATACAGCTGTTTATTTGAGCATTTATGGGTAGGAGTGAACTTATCATTACACCAAAAACATTCTCCTTTTGATCTTTTCATGGCCATTTCTCTGGTTGTTAAGGACTTAGTGTTAGCCATCTTTTGGTTTATAGGAGGTGAAGGTAAAAGGGGTAAATGGGATGTATTAACGGGAGGTTTTACTGAGGTTATAGGATTAGGATTTTGAATAGAATTTGAGTTGGATGGAAAAAACTTTCCACTGTAGGTAGAATGGTATTTGGGTTTAGTGGCTAATGTTTGATTAGAAGCATCTTATTTCTTTGCAAATTTATAAGCCTCTTTCATATTTCTTGGTTCAAACATTCTTACAAGACAGGCTAACTCCGGTTCAAACCATTCAAGAAAATACTCACAACATATTCCTCACAAATTGTAACTCTCAACAAATTAGCATCAAACTTTTCACAGTAATCCTCTAATGATCCCGTTTGAATTGTAGAAGTAAGAATGCCCATAGGATCAAGAAACAATGTAGTGGAAAATCTATCAATAATTGTTCTAGAATATTCAGACCATGTTACCTCAGAAATAGGTTTGACCAATCTTTTAAGATAAGAAGAATGCCATTTCATAGCCTTCCCTTCTAGATTGATAGCTGCATATCTGACTTTGAAGTTTTCCGGCGTCTCATCCACATCAAAGAAATGTTCACAACGACAAATCCAGTCCTCTACTTCTGATCCATCAAATCTTGGAAACTCTATTTTGCCCAATCGATATAATCGATCAATTCTCGTGTTGCTATTAACTTCCAACTGTGTTGTTGAAGTTTCCCCATCCGGCTTTGACTGATTATTGGCTAATTTATCAAGAATTTGTTTAATATCCGTAAAGGATTTCTCAGCTTTCTCGACAAATGCTTCGAATTTCAACAAGGAAGTAGAGTGTTCTTTAATCACCTTTTCTAATTCGGTCTGATTACGAGTAGACGCCATCACAAATTGGAAGAATTAACCAATCAATTGATTAATTCCTATTGAATGAATGAACAAATTGATCGAAACAATGATCTATTCACGAATTGAAAGAATACGGGCATAATTGATTGCAGAACAGCCGAGGATCGGTGCTCTGATACCAATTGATACGTGTGAAATGAAGAAGAGAAGAGAGAGAGAGAGAGAGAGAGAGAGAGAGAGAGAGAGAGAGTTAGCTCAACAACAACCTACTGTTCTTCAGTTCATTAACGGTATATAACGACCATTACAACAACTAACAACTTCTCAACCTATTTTACACTTTAAGCCCCTATACAATACAAACATTACAAAAGATAACTTAAAAGTCTCTGTTGACCATTTGACCGTATCAAACACATAATCAACAAGTAATCTCCTACAATTTATAAAACAACATAATTTTAAAAATAACGTGGTTAAAGATGGTAGACCTTGACTTATCAAATTATCTTTGTATTTCATCTAGGTGAAAGGTGAATGGATCAATAGTTCAGCAGGATTGGCTTTTACACCTCACACCATCCATGTATCTTTTGAAGAGGTATGTTCTAACTAAAGAACCATCATTCTTGGTCAAAGTTTGTCAAAACTAGGGTCTGGTGTTAAAAAACAAGCAAAGCGACAAAGAGATTATGAATGGTATACTTGGTATTAAATACTGATAGGGTGATATGTAAAAGTGATGAAACAATTGCTGTTTTTTGCTTTACATAGAGCAATGAGCAGTAGAAAACTACTTGCCAATTGAATGAATCTGATATGGTTTTAAATTCACCGAAGGGATTTGTATAGTTTGATTCTGGACTTGAATGTCAGTTTTATTTGAATGACATGCTGAATGAATGTAAAAGTAATTTGGTAGGCGATTGGATGTGGATCTTATGAAGGTGTTTTAGTTTGATACAGTTGTGTAGGATATGGATGTTGTTGATTATTCCTGTGTCGGTTTGACTATGCAGAGGGTATTGCTTAAACTGGTTTTAGACACGTTAAATGCAATTTAGATTTCATTTCTATATACGTAAACCATTTTAGGACCGGTATCAAGCAACACATAGATTTGATAGGTCTTTATAATTCCCGAATATATATCTGAGATTTTTTACGAAGTCATTAAAGTGTTAATTGGATCATTTAGTTGTGCATTACTACTGGCTCCAATTCTGGGCTTTATTAATTGGAACAGGTCTATGGTAATATATTAGTTATTACCCTTGACTTTAATAAGAATCTTGGTTTTAAAAAGCGTGCATGAGGCGCGCTTAAGCACGAGGTGCAACAAGGCGCACACCCTGGGGCTTTTTCGCTCAGCGCCTAGAGTGATTACAAGAATAGTGCCAAATCGGTGTCTGGCGTTAGGTCATTTGTGGCTTGATTCCTCCCCTACCGCTTTTCTCTCTTCTTCCACCTCCTGTTTATTTTCGATTTAGTTTCTTCTCCGTTTGTCTAGATGTATAGGTTTACCACCTGTCTTCTTCGATCAACTATTAGTCTTTATAGTTCTATTCAAAGAAGAAAGAAAGAATTACAAAAAGAGGTTATGGCGAGAGAAAATGAGAGAGCGGTGGTGTATTGCGAGAACAGTGAACATGGCATCGACCAACACCAGAAACCAAGTCAGGTTTCAACTCGTCGTAGCCTTCCCAACATCTTCAGATCTGGTGCGAGCAAACAACAAAGACTTTGCTGGGATGTTGTTCATCTGGCAGCTAAAGGATTGGAATTGTAGTTTTGGCTCTTTGTATCTATATCTATTTGGTAATGATAATGTTTCAGTAAGCTTGGTAATTTGTATATCACACTCAAAAGTCAAAACTCATTTAGTTTGTTTGGTCCAATTTAAACTTCGTTCGAAATCTCACAGCCAACCGATAATAATTCATGTTGTTCGCAAGAGTGTTCAGCTTCGTAAGAAATCATGTTCTAAGTTGTTCTCTAATTTGATTTTTTTTCATGTTTGTATATGTTATTGATAGATATTCGACTTTTGTGATAAGAATATGGGTGCGTGTGTTACTCCTGTAATTTAATTCCTCAAAGGCGAACTACTATTTGCTATATCAAGTGACTTTTATTAGTTTATCATTTTTAAAGTTTGAAAATGATGATAGGGTTATTAACTAGGTGTTTTTTCTATCTTATTTGGTTGTAGCTTTCAAGTGTTCCATACATAGTCAAACATCCCAATTAACTTTCTTCTGCTCAAGCAATCACACGGGTCTTTTTATGTTCATAGAAGAGTGGTAAGTTGCCAATCTTACATTCTTATCCGGTTTTGGAAACGGTCTCAATATTACATGCTTGCAATGTGATCTTTGGTTACTTGGTTTGGGATTTTTTTTGGACGAGTTCAATATTATGTTCCAATTTTGATAGCGTAAACATTAAAGGTGAATAAAGAAAAGAGTAAAATGCACGGATAGTCCCTGTGGTTTTGCAAAATAACATCTATAGTCCCCAACTTTTGGAAATTACACTGGTGCTTCCTGTGGTTTGACAGTTTGTTACTCGGATAGTCCCTGGAGTGAATGTCCGTTAGTTTTCTCCGTTAAATGGATGTGAAATGACAAAATTACCCTTCGTCTTCTCCAATGTATAAAATCAAAACAACCCATCCATCTTCGTTTATCAGTTTGGTCCATTTCAGTTTATCAATTTACCTTGACGACGTTCAGTCCCTCTACACTGAAATTATTCTCCTCCATCTTCGTGGCTACCCTGTATCCTGTAATTACTAGACACTCAAAACCCTAGAAAATCCACCATGAACACCTGATCTCACTCCAAATCATCTTCAAACAAGTACAACTAGATCATGAAACCCTTGGTGGAGCTCTGCGATCTGATCGTCCAAAAGCCTAGCCAATTTCTCGACAAAATCGACTGGATTTGCAACCGATGTCCTCCGTCAGACTCTTTCTCATCCAGATCTCCAACAATCACACCTGAACACCTCAATGCAATCCTCATTACAGCCAGATTCATCTCCAAATGCGGTAATTACAATGATACTCGTCCTCAAACCATTATTATTGACTTTATTCGCACAATTCCAGCTTCATTTGACCAGTCACTATGGCCGAATACGTTCGGTTCCGCTTCAATTGCTTCGTTTTATGCCGAATTGTTTGGATATGTATGTAAAGCGTGTGTGTTTTATCCGGAGTTTGAATCTGCAGTGGCTAGGGTTATGGGAGAGGTAGTGTATGCTGCTGTTAATTATAGGATTGGGGATTTGGGGATTTCTAGGGCTTTTAATAATAGGATTGGGGATAGGTTGTTTTATTTTTATAAAGTGGAGAAGATGAAGGGTAATTTTGTCATTTTACATCCACTTAACGAAGAAAACTAACGGACATCCACTCCAGGGACTATCCGAGTAACAAACTGTCAAACCACAGGGAGCACCGGTGTAATTTCCAAAAGTTGGGGACTATAGATGTTATTTTGAAAAACCACAGGGACTATCCGTGCATTTTACTCTAAAGAAAAAGAAAACAGTTTTACAATTGTGGTACCGGTAAATTGGGCATTATGTATAATGTCTACAAGTCTCTTTTACTCCCTTTTGAGGTTGTAGACCTGTAATTGCTAGCAAGGTTGCAGCTGATGTTATGGGTTGAAAGTCTCCTTTAATGTAATAAAAAACCCCATAAATCTATTTCCAATATTATATAAAACTCTACTTTACAACATAGTTGTGCATATGATAGTTGTAATATATGCATGACATATGTTTTGTGTATTTGTAGCAATGAAGAGACAATTTCTTATGTGGTTTTATTGTCTGATACCTTTTGAGTGCATATTGAAAACTATGCATACTGAAGTGTTTCACCTCAATATTGAGTGCATATTGAAAACTATGTATATATAAAATGTAATTAGACAGTAAGTATTTAGCCATTTGTTTGTTTTGATAATTAAGTTTTTATTTGATAATTAGAATTTAGTTTATGGCTTATTTTTGAAACTTAAATATGGTATTCAGTTGGGTTAAAACCGTTCCTTTTTTTCTTTTTTAGAGGTTGTTTGACCCAAATATGGTATTCAGTTGGGTCAAAACCGGAACTACCAAAATTGGTTCAGTTTGAGAATCGGTTTCTAAGAATAACCTTACCTGATCGGATCAGTTTGACCCACTGCCTCGTCGACGACACTACCACTAGCTTCTGCCACATCACCGACGCTATCTGCTCCAATAAGAAGTTTCATGTCGTCTTCATCAAGCTTTGTTGCAAAGGTGCAGAAAGGGAAAAATGAGCCAACAGATTATGGGTCTAAAAATTTGCAGGTATTAGAAAGTTATGAAATATTACACAGTGTTGTTGGTGAAGCCAAAATGGGGTTTGCTACAAAGGTTGATAATGTCTTCCTTTCAAACGGGTCATTTTGCATCACTATCAATGAATGTGGGATCCTAACTGACTTGCACCCATGCTCAAAAAGATCTGGGGTGATGACCAGTAGAAAATTTGGTGGGGCCAGTTATGTTTATCAAGTCTCATATGAAATACATGATGTCGGTTTGTTCGTAGCTAACGCATTATGTAAGACATTAAAAGTTACTGAGTGGCGTCCACCTTGGTGCCTCGCTACGACTTTTTTTAAAGCCATCAGAAGAACCGAGTGGCGTCTGCCATAGTGCTCGCCAAGCCTCATTCTGTTTTATCCGTGGGGACAAGGATGTTTCGAGAGGGCGGGATCGTTACGTGCTAATTCTTTTCATCACCACAATGCCACGTTGCCTACATGTTCTCTACATTTTCATTGTTTATTAGTAACTTCTAGGTAATGGGTAGTTGTTTGAGTAGTGGGTTTAGTTATTTTAGTAATAGCTATAAATATCACTTGTATGCTTTTGTTTAAATTATGAATGAAAATAAATGAATTAGTCACTTCCAAAAATCTCTAAATTCTCTTAAGTTCTTATCTATTTTCTTTGGATCAATTGGTTAACGATTTGGTTCGTATCATAAGAATGGTCAAAAGTCAAAACAAGATTAGTGGGTCAATGGTCAACCCGATCTTTCCTTTGAAGTAGACTAATTTCCTATTGTCTTTTTGGTGTAGATTGTACTATGTTCTGTTGTGAAGCTGTTCCGTAAAGGAAAGAAGGATACAACAATAGGAGAGGTATAACCATATCATCTTTCTTTCATGATAAAAGATGAAATATCTATATATTCTAATCAAAATTAGTTATTTTACAGTTGAACAAGTTTTATATTGATATCTGCAAATCAACATTGATACCACCAATTGGTATAATGGAACTTTCATGCATGTGTAGAGTGCTAGGTGATCAGGTAACCAACCATCTACACCTATCAATCGACTTTTTATCTATTAAATATTCAAAAAAATGTCTTTTTTAATGCAGATTCTTATAAATTGCTATCATTTTATAGGGAATTCTAAAACTCGGTCAATCCCGAGATGATAAATTAAGGAGAGTGACGTTGCAAGTAGATGAAGCCGACATCAGTTTTGCATTGCAGGTACAATAAACAACTTGTGTACATTTTTTCTGTCAAAATGGTCGTGTATCTAACCTAATGGATGTAACTCAATGACAACCAGCTTAACATAAATAAAAATCTAGCCCCTGCCGCATCGCGACGGGTTACTTTTCTAGTTTAACTATACTTTTCAACTAACAACAACCATAATGAATCCGAGAAAAATGACGATATTAATAAAAATGAAAATTTTACCATTAAAGTTTGAATCATAAGAATGTGGAGCCATGATGGATGAGAAGGTACATTTATTTTTATTAGATTCGTTAACTATCAATGTTAATGTAAAAAAAAAATGTGTAACACTCAAGTTATTAAAATTACTTCCGAGTATCATATTAACAGATAGGGAACAAAGCTTTTTGATTTAATTAACAGAAACGGATAATAAAACATTTTTTCATCATCCAATAAGAACGAAACTTACTAAAAAAACAAACTAAAACAAGTTATGTTTATTAAAATTATCATAAAATCTATACATATAATAAAAGAAACCATATTAGAGACACTTGTCATTATATTAGGCCTTCTCTTATAGATAATTGTTCTTTTAGTTTAATCTTTTTTAATTAATAATTAATTATAGATAATCATACTATTAAATATTATTTACTTTAATATCTTATGGATAATTACTATTAATTTAATCTCTTCTAACTAATTATAGATAGCTCTCCTACTAAATATTATTTTGTTTAATCTCTTCTACTTAACTATAGATAATTATTATTTATTTATTTTAAATTTAATGCATACTTCTCATTTATAATATTAACTAGGTTAGAGGGGAAGGATCCACTAAAAAGTGAATTTTGCCTAAGTAGCCTAAGAAGGATTGTGATGATGACATGTGGCACTCCTAATAAGTAGGAATGAATGACATTTTTGTCCTTATAAATATGAGTGAAAATGACATGTGCCACCCCTTTTGTTTTTTAAAAATACAACAAAATAAATCTAGTACAAAAAAATCTAGCACAAAAAATCTAGTACAAAAAAATATAGCACAAAAAATGTAGTACAAAAAAATATAGCACAAAAAAATCTAGTACAAAAAAATATAGCATGAAAAAATTCAGCAAAAAAATGTAGTACAAAAAAATCCAGCACAAAAAATTTAGCACAAAAATATAGTACAAAAATCCAGCACAAAAAATGTTATAAACATAGAAATACAACACATTTTAGTGGGTTTTTTTAGTCTTCATATTTTCTATAGCAATATGGTACTCAAATTAAAGATAAAAAGACGCTCGATTTTATGGTGAAATTTTTATGAAAAAATAATGTCGTATAAAAAAGTTATGAACGTTTAAAAAATGGGGGTGAAATATGCATGTGCCTTACATGTGGAGAGTGAAAGTCCATAAATGAGATTTTCCTAAGATACCCTTGCACTCCTCCTTTCTCCTACACTTTCATCTTAACCATCGATTTGAAAAATGAATGGTTAAGATTCCTTCTCATCCTACTTAGGCAAAATCAACTTTTTATTTGATCTTACCCCCTAGGTTAGAACCCTGTGTATTACACGGGTTGAATAAAATAAATATACTTAGTAACTACATACATTTTTTGTAATAAGATATTATTAATTTTTTAATTAAAATTTTAAATTTGAATCCGGAAGTAATATATTAGTAAACTTAATACATAAATCGAAAGTTAATAACAAATCCGACCGTGAAATGAAACCGATGACCATTTTGATCGGTTTCACGGTTTTAAATCGAATTGTGAAGTAATAACTAATAAGGTCAATTTGTGTTTTTTTTATAATAAGTTATTAAAATAACTTTTTAAAATATTGTAAAACCACAAAGTTTGAAATATATATATATATTTTTTTGTTTGATGAAGATATAACTTAATTAGTTTTATTATATATCTAGAGTTTGAACCTGGGTTATAAACCTGGTTAAATCAGTATTTAGAGAGAACAAGTATACTTTATATACTTTAATATTTCATTTCTTAACTATTTCTTTTATTTTCTCTTCTTATTACTAACTAATTAATATTTCATTGATTCAACTACGTGTCCCCATAGGTATATAATCTGAAAGAAAGTGAAATAAGAGGGGAAATAAATATTCGACTCACTAAATTATTTTATTATTTAGTATATAAAAATTATTTATTCAACCCGTGTAATACACGGGGTTATAATCTAGTTTAGTATAAACAAAGGTAAAATAATTATATAATAATATAATAATAATATTAATCAACTAATGCAATCTTGGGCTTCAAAAAGCGTTGGTGAATTATTGGGTTGTTGGGCTGGAAATTTGTTGCTACCTAGTGGTTTTGTTACGGATTAATCCGGAAAAATATTAGATTATTAACTTTTCTAATTAAGTTCATCATTTTTAAAACCTTAATCAAGTTTTAATTATTGATACTTGGAACAAAATAATATTTTGAGTTTGTCTATGAACCCAAACTATTATAGAATCATATAATATAATTAAACATTCCGAACAACATGTGTGTTTGATTATAATCGATACTTCTATCATGCAACCCGCACACTAAGATCCGGATGACGTGAGCTTAGAGTAGCGGGTTGGCTCTAACTGACGAACTGCGCTTGGTTAGGCATTAGATGGAGTGGATGTTCGAACTGCGTGACATCTAGTATTGATACAAACTATTATTTAAAAAACATCATTGCGTCGTGACCGTTAATGATCGTAACCAAACCGAATCAATAAATTGCCCTGGTGTTGAAATTAGTTTTTAACATCTGAATTTTCTAATCTCTTTAGTTAGCTTTTCTTTTTAATCTAAAAATTAAAATTTTCTATACATTCTAGCTAAACTAAAGACCTCCCTTTCAAAACAACCGTATCTGTGTCTAAAACGTTTTGGCATAACCAGTTAATCTGTATCCCTCTGAACACGAACCTGATTTCCATTCATACTATTTTTAGTGTGTCAAATAGGTTTATTTTATATTTATTTGTTGGATTCGACACCCTGACTCCATATATTTATCCACTTTCATCCCTCCCTGACTCCCTCTACGACCTACATGTTCGATCAAAATTGCAAACCCTATAAGAAAAGAGACCAGCCATGCATGGCGGACCCAGAAAAAATTTTCAAGGGGTGCGGATAAGGGGTTTAACCAAATTTTCAAGGGGTGCGGGGAGAATTTTACCTTATAAAATACACTAAATTTTTTTTTCAGGGGGTGCGCCCGCCCACCCTGGACTCTTACTAGGTCCGCTGATGCAATTCACCCACATCTTCCATATGAAGTAATACAGTCTGAGGTGCTACCAAGACTTCCTGCCAAGTCGATAGGTCATTTCTGGTGCGTTTGTAAAGATTAGACTCATGGAGAAAGATTGATCCATGTTTAGAAACCATATGCCATCACATGGTCACACACTACTTTCTTTGCGGGCATAGTTTACTTTATGCTGCGAAATAAGAGTGTTGAAGGCGAAAGGCGCTTGATAAGTTTTGATGTGGAGTCTGAAAAGTTTAAGGAAATACAATTTCCACAAGTTCCTTGTGGTGCATGTTTGGGTGTGAGTTTAGTAGCTCTCAATGGCTGCATTCACTCGTGTGTAGCTTATGAAAATATGAGTGGTAGTTTGAAGTTTGATATGTGCAAGATGGATGGTGATGGGTGGATAAAAGTGGCAACATATACTCGTGCACAGTGTAATCCGGTGAGGTTGAGGGAAATACACATAAGGAAGAGTGGGAATTGGCTTGCAATTTGTGAGGACAACATAAACTCCTTTAAGAATATAGATATTGAGGACTTTGTAACAGACCTTTATTATCATCAAACAATGTGTCGGCCCCATGAATATGCAGGAGCGATATATGTTGAGACTCTCGTGTCGCCAAGTCACTAATTCAAGCGAAGATCGACAATGGAAGACAACTACCATGAAGATTAAAGATACACATCTACAGGACTAAAGTTACACGTTAATTTATGGTTCTATTTTCCGACATTATCTATATATTAATAAACAAACTCAATGAATAGTGTTTTAGTATATTAATAATATATAGCTTTTTTTAACACTTTTATTATTCCAATATTATAACTTTATTATTTTTCTTAATTTTAATGATTTTTTTATCACAGGTTAGGATAAATGTTATCCGGTACCATTTGTTCATCCCTGATCACGAGTACCGTACATGCACTCATCTTTACCTTGTATTCAGTTTAACTATCAAATAGGTGTTAGGTTTTAATTATCTTTTTTTTTTACCCGTTAATATTTTGTAATAAGAAAGGAATAACAAAAAGCTATAAAATTATACAGGGCCCGCTCTTGGGCCGGCCAACCAGTGCCGTCGCTCGAGGCCCAAATATTTAAAGGGCCCGAAAGGTTTCTATGAGCTTTTATATGTATACTTAATTATATATTTAATATATGCATCTACTCATTATGCAAAAAAGTATTGGTGGTGAAGTGGAAAAATCATCTTGAGATAATGTAAAGGTCTCAAAATCAAGTCTTGACTCCACCACCAAGGGTTTGTTTTTTTTAAATTCATTTCCCCAACCACAATTTTGGGCCTAAATTTTTTTTGTCGCCTGAGGCCTAATTTTTTTTGAGAGTTCTCGGGGATGACTCTGAAATTATATATCTCGTACATGGTTTTGCTTTAAAGACATCCTTCAATTCAATCACCTTGTGCTTTTGCAAGATTAGAAACATTTGCTGCTAAGTCTTGGTGTATGGATGTGATTATATAAACTACACCTAGGATTATTGCGTTTAAATAATCCTAACTTTCACCAATTGGTCGATAACACTCCCAACTTTCGATTTGTACCACACCACTCCCAACTTTCAATTTAATGGCTGATAGCACTCCCAAACTAACCTGGTTTGCTGACATCAACTGCCACATCATCAAAAAACCAAGTCACATGCCACATCAGCTGCCACGTAATCAAAAAATTCCACGTCAGATGTCATGTCAACACACTAGTGGTACATCAGCAAAAAAAAAAAAAAAAAAAACTAACTGGGTTAGGGTTCAGTTAGTTTGGGAGTGTTATCGGCCAATAAGTTGAAAGTTGGGAGTTGTGTGATACAAATCGAAAGTTGAGAGTGCTATCGGCCAATTGGTGAAAGTGGGAGTCCAATATCCCTTAATTTTAAACTTTGTTCGTAGACATTATGCATATGGTTTTGCCTACATCTCCTCCTCCTCCTTAGATACTAACAATAGCTTTATTATTGATGAAATTTTTTTCCTATAGTTGTTTTTTTAAGATTAAAGCATTGGGTATTTTTGATAATCATAAATTCATGGAACACTTTCTTTTTGTAACATCCATGTCCAAAGACTTGGTATAACATGCTTTAATATTGCAAAAGTTGAAGTGATTCGACAACTTCTATAAAACAATCATGAACGATACATGAGTATATGATTAGGTTGTAGTTATTATTGTCACTAATTGTTAGCTAGGTTCTCATCACAGAAAGTTATGAGTAAAGAAACTAAAAAACAAGATATTATAGCTTACCAATAATCATCATGTCTTTTTGATCACCAATAATCACTGCAAGAACATTTCCCATCTTCAAACCGATGAAATCGGTTATTATCCCTCACTATGATCACTCTTCCACAACATTTCGACATAAACTTTATCGCAGTGTGACAATCACCACAAATACGCAAATTCTTCATAATTCTAATCGGCCTATCGTCCTTAAAAGTAATCAAAGCAAACGCGATGGCTAATCTTTCACTATGATATCTAATCGCCATATTTTTCTCTTCGTCACCTACTTCTTTCAATACGTGACTCGTATCTGCAACATAACCAATTTTCTCCATTTCATCTTCTAACTCCTCCAACTTGTTATAAATCTCGTTCGATCTAAAATGACGTCTATCACCCGAACAAAAAGTATGGACGATATTACCCTCCTCGACCCAACTTAAACCCGTTTCCTTTTTTACCCCTGTGTCCCTCAACATCTTCCGAGCTCTAGCTGCATCTTCGTATCTTCCGGCTGCAGCATACGCGTTTGATAACAAAACGTACATACCCGACCCCACTGAGCCTAATTCAAACACTTTGTCAGCGGCATACGCTGCTAGTTCGGTATCTCCGTGAAGTCTACATCCGGTCAACAACGCGCCCCATACGCATTCTGTCGGCTGCATTGGCATTTCTTCAATAATCGCGAGCGCTTCTTGTACTTTGTTAGCACGTCCGAGTATGTCCACCATAGACGCGTAATGTTGATCACTTGGTTCGATCCCGTATTGTTTCATCAGGTTGAAATAATACTTCCCCTTTTCGACTAATCCCGAATGACTACATGAATAAAGAATGCCTAAAAAAGTTATGAAATTCGGTTTCATGTTATTGGATTCCATTTGTTTAAATAAATCAAACACGTTATTAGTATACGAATGTTGAGCACACGCCATTAGCATCGCATTCCACATGCCTAAATTCCTAACGGCTATCTCATCGAAAACAAGATAAGCCAGCTCGATAACTCCACACTTGGAATACATGGAAATCAAAGAACTCCCGACAAAGCTAGACGAACCAAAGCTCAGTTTTAAACATAATCCGTGTAACTGTTTTCCCAACCCGAGAAGCGTTGTGTTACCGCAAACTCTAATAACACTCGTAAACGTAAAATCATTAACCTCAAATCTCTCAAACAAAGCCTGTTTAAACAACCACAAAGCCTCTTCATTCTCCCCCAACTGAGCATACCCATAAATCATCCCACTCCAAGACACCACATTCCTCACCGGCATTTCATCAAACACCTTACGTGCATCTCCAATCCTCCCACATTTCGCATACATATCCACCACCGAACTCGCAACAAACACATCACCATCATAAGCAATCCTCACCGCGTAACAATGCACACACCGTCCCACATCATAACTCGAAAGAATCGCAGCCGCTTTAGTAGCACTGGGAAATATATGATCATCAGGACGAACACCAAAAGCAATCATTTTTTTAAAATACTGTAACGCAAGAACCGGGAGTTCGTTCTGGGCGAAAGAGGAGATAACAGAACTCCAAGTGGTTGATGTTTTGATCTGGGTTTGTTCGAAAACGCGTTGCGAGTCGATCGGGAGGTGGGTTTTGGAATAGAAGTTGATTAAATAGTGGGATATGATCGGTATTGTTTGCAACCTTAGTTTGATTATGTGAGCGTGAAGTTGTATGCCATTACGGAGTGTTCTTGATCTGGTTGCGGAGAGAAGGAGGCTGCTTATGTTTCTGTAGTTTTGTTCGAAGGTGGATTGTGGAGATTGTTGTGGAATTGTAAGCATATTTGAAGATGAGGAGGGTTTGCTTTGTTATATTCTTTCCTGCAGGGAGGAAGAAGAAGAAGAGTTCCTCTATATACAATAACAAGTTTAAATGAGTCAACGTTTGAGTTTAACAAGTCAACGTTTGACTTTATTTGGACTTAAAAGTCAACGTTTGGCTTGCAGTGGACAATCCTGGCACATTTGAAGTTAAAGCTGGTGAATGTTGCTGATTAACGGGACTGATGGCCTTTGTAGTCTTTTTTTAGTATAATAGGTTTGGATTAGAGTAGAAAGACGAGTTGCATTTTTTTTTTTTTTTTTATGAAAAGCCTATTATCTATAGTTCAAATTTATTATAATGTCAAAATAACAAATCATAAACAAATGGCAGGTAAACGGGCAATAAGTTGCGCCGTAAGACTCAAGACATCTTTTTAAGGCTCCATGATTTTTGCTAGTCGATTTTGAGCAAATTGTGGTGAGATTTTCAAGTCATCTTTTCAAAGTTCCATGATTTTTGCTAATCGATTTTGAGCAAATTGTGGTGAGATTTAATGTTTATAAGGGTTTTTTTTACACTCAACCTTTTAGAAAATTGTGGATCTGAAGAGGAATAAAACGATGACGAATGCAAATGATGACGGTTGGAAGTGAAAAGTAAAAGGGGGAGTGTGTTTAGCCTCCCTTGTTACTTGTCATACCCCCTACCTAAAATAATCACTTTAAAAATTGTCAAATTCATCCCCCTTAAAAAATCCTAATCTTTATAGACATAGATATTATGTTTTCTTATTTTTTTAAAGTCAAACTCGGTCCGAGTTGACCTGCTAGATCCGATTCAGACCAAGGTTGACCACGTTTGATCGATTCCGAGTAATTAGGTGGAGTTGAAGAAAGTCGTCTCGGCAGGCTACCTTATAGCGCTTACTCAGGGAGTACTCGGCCTTTGAGACCTTGTTTTACAACCATGATTCAAATCTATAACATATTTTAAAAAAATAATAATTTTTTTAAAAAGATTGTATATTTAAATTTCATAATATAATTTTGATAGTTTTTTTTATAAGATTATAAGATCAAGAGATTATATGAGAATTCATACTTTGAATTATCCACAGATAGATATCTTTAAGCAATATTTGTATTGAGTTCATATACTAATCATTCAATTGCAAACCCTTGGACAGACCATGCCTCCTCGAACTCTTCCACAGCTTCCAGTTGATATACTACAGTCTGAGGTGCTACCAAGACTTCCGGCCAAGTTGATAGGTCGTTTCCGGTGTGTTTGTAAAGCATGGAATTCCTTCTTATCGACGCTATACTTCTCCCGGACGCACAACAACTACAATACCAACCATAACCTTCTTCTTCTTCTTCTTCTTCTTCTTAACTCGCCTACCTGAACTTTTTCTACTCTTGATTACCATGATTCAGTCACCACCCGATTTAAATTTCTTCCGTTCAAGGACAATGTTTTGATTTTAGCAAGCTTGGATGGATTGATATGTGTAGCCTTAATGAAAACTCGAGTGTTAGCGTTTTGGAATCCACTAACCGGCGCCTACAAGAAGTTCCGTACTCGTTTCTTTGATGATATCCGTAATGGTGCTTTTGCTTTATATATTGACTCTTCTAACGATTACAAACTTGTACATATAGTTTCCGAGGGTGCTTTTATCTACTCGCGGAGATTAGACTCATGGAGGAAGATTATTAATCCGTCTTTAGAAGTTAGCCACTATAATCAAACTTCAAGTGGTTTATGGCCAAGTCGATAGGTCGTTTCCGGTGCGTTTGTAAAGCATGGAATTCCTTCTTATCTATGCCTCATTTTGCCCGGATGCACCTCCCCTATCAAACCAATCATAAACTTCTTCTTCTTGATCATCACACATCCCCAACTTTTCGTACGCTTGATTGTGAACAACCCATGAGCCAAGATTCAATCACCACTACCCTTCCTATTCCATTCAAAGGATACATGTCGATTTTAGCAAGCTTGGATGGGTTGGTATGTGTAGCCTTGAGGGAAACTCGAGAGTTAGTCTTTTGGAATCCAGTGACGGGTGCCCACAAGAAGTTCCATACTCGTTTCTTTGATGATATCCGTAATGGTGCTTTTGCTTTATATATTGACTCTTCTAACGATTACAAACTTGTACATATAGTTTCCGGGGGTGCTTTTATCTATTCCCAGAGATTAGACTCATGGAGAATGATTAATCATCCGTCTTTAGAAATTAGCAAACTTATATCGAATTTCGATTGGTCGCTGGCTACTTTCTTTGAGGGAAACGTTTATTTCAGATTGATAAATAGGAGTCTACAAAGGTGCATCATTAGTTTTGATGTAGAGTCCGAAAAGTTTAAGGAAATACAATGTCCATGCAGTGGAGGTTACGGTCCGAACCTAGTGGTTCTCAATGGCTGCATTCACTTGGGGGTGGTTGATGATGATGGTTTGAAGTGTGATTTGTGGAGGATGGATGGTGAGGGGTGGATAAAAGTGGTGGCATTCTTGTGCACGAATAGCCTATTGATGCTTAGAAAGATACATACCAGGAAGAATGGGAACTTGCTTGCGATTTGGGAGGACAACGATTCGTTTAAGAATGTAGATATGGAAGACTTCAACAGACTTTTATTATGTTTTTCGTTGCAACTGGAACCGTGAACTTCGAGGAGCGATATACATTGAGACCCTTGTGTCACCGTGTCCCTAACTACTAGTAGTATACCCGTCCGGTGGACAGGTTTTTTAACATTAACATAAGAATTATTTCATGCATTCTAAACAAAAATATTATTTGTTTTAAAACGGGCTAAAATGTGTTACCACACTCAATCAAGATGACCTGGCCAGTGATCTGAACCCCTGATAGAATTTAGGGTATTGAAGCAGGCAACGATTTCACTGGAATTGAAAGGCCCAATTCGAGAAGGGCAAGATCTCCAATACAAACAAAACATTTACTAAGTTTCTGAACAAAAAACAACAAAAGAAAAAAGCCTGCTATTAATCAAGGTTGCAATTGCTAACTGCTCCTGGAAACTTGGTCATGAACTGCTCCCCACCACTCCACGATTTCATTGCTGTGTTGACTAAGTGGGTCAAGCCAGAGCCCAAAAATATAATTAAAATGCTCTGGCCCAACTACATCTGGCCCAACTGATCTGGCCCTGTTCTTCTTTCTGGAATACACGTGCTGGATCCTATCATTACTTCTCTCCTGGTAAAACGCCTTGTCCTCAAGGCGGAATGTAGGGAATTGATCGACTAACAAATCGTACATCTCCCAAGTAGCTTCTTCGATAGGTCTATTCTTCCAAGAAATTAACAATTCCAATACCCGCTGGTCAGCTTCAGAAACCCACCGGTGAGCAATAACAGAATCCGGCTGCAAATCGATCTCCCAATCTTTTGTAATTGGCAAAGGAGCAATCTGATCTGTGGAGAAAGAGCCATGGGCAGGCTTTAACATGGAGACGTGGAAAATGGGATGGATTTTGGCTTCCGATGGCAATTCCAGTTCATAAGTAATGAGGCCAACCACGCGTTTGATGCGATATGGCCCAAAGAAACGTGGAGACAGCTTTTCATATCTACGCTTGGCTAAGCTATGCTGACGGTATGGCTGAATTTTCAAGAAAACATAATCATCCACCTTGAAAGACAGCTCACGGCGTTTAGAATTTGCTTGTGCCCGCATGCGGTCTTGAGCTTTGGAAAGATTAGCGCGGAGTAACTTGAGGATGTCATCACGGTTAATTAGCTTTTGCTCCAAATCCTCATTTTTTGTATCACCCCTCACATATGGGATGAGTGGAGGAGGGCCTCTACCATAAACCACAGTGAATAGGGTAGTACCCGTAGAGGTGTGAAACCCGGTGTTATAAGAAAATTCAGCCCAAGGAAGGTAGGAACTCCATTTGGTAGGTTGTTCATGAGCAAAACAGCGAAGGTAGGCCTCAAGGCAACGGTTGAGCACCTCCGTTTGGCCATCCGTTTGAGGGTGGTAACTGGTACTCAGTTGCAGATTGGTTTTGCTCAACCGAAACAGCCCTTGCAAGAAATTACTGAGGAAAATCACATCTCGGTCAGAGACGATGGAGCGTGGAAAACCATGTAAGCGGACTATCTCTTTACAAAACACCGTTGCTACACCTTTAGCCGTAAAAGGATGGGATAGACAGATGAAGTGGACATACTTTCTTAATCGATCGACTACAACTAGGATGGTGTCAGCCCGGTTAGAGGGGGTAATCCCACAATAAAGTCCATCGAGATATCCTCCCAAATTTGAGTTGGTACCGGAAGGGGCTGAAGAAGCCCAGCGGGGGATAAAGTTTGGTACTTTTGCTGCTGACAAACCATACATTGCTGCACATAAAGCCGAACTTCCTGCTTCATCTTTGGCCAGAAGTACTGTGCTGAAAGGCGTTTAATCGTCTTTAAGAACCCCCCATGACCTCCTACTGGTGTATTATGAGCTTCTTGCAGCAACTTGAGTTTGAGCTGGGGCAAATCTAGGATTACTAGCCGCTTTTTATAAAATAGGAACTGATCCACCAGAGAAAAGCCTGGGACAGAAAAGGGATCTGCTTGCAACTGCTGGATGATACCACTTGTATAAGGGTCGGTTAGAAGGCATGCTTTAATGTCAGCAGTGTCAACACAATAAGGCACAATTAAAGCTAGTAGCGCGCCCGTATGTGGTTTGCGCGAAAGGGCATTAGCGCCACGATTTTCTTTCCCAGCTCGATGGCAAATAGAAAAATCATAAGGCATAAGTTTGTTTAATAAACGTTGTTGTTCCGTAGTAGTGATACGTTGCTCTAGTAGAAATTTCAAGGTATAATGATCGGTACGAATAAGAAAATGATGCCCTAACAAATAATGATTCCACTTTTGCACCGCAAGAACCAACGCTAATAATTCCCGATCATATTCAGATTTGACCCGATTTGAAGGAGAGAAACCTTTACTAAAATAAGCAATCGGGTGCTCTTCTTGAGAAAGAATGGCCCAACCCCATCAGAGGACACGTCACATTATACTACAAAAATCTTGGAAAAATCAGGTAACCGGAGGACTGGAGCAGACATCAAGGCTTGTTTCAGGGCGTTAAATGCAGTTAAAGCTTCCTCAGACCAACGAAATCCATCCTTTTTAGTGAGAACGGTGAGCGGACGTGCAATTAAGCCATAGTTCCTCACGAAACGCCGATAATAGCCCGTCAAACCCAAGAACCCACATACTTGTTTAACATTAGTCGGGATAGGCCATGATTGGACAGCAGCTATCTTCTCTTCTTCCACTTGAACCCCTTCGGCAGAAATTACATGCCCTAAAAAACCACTTTAGTTTGCCCAAAACAACACTTGGACAACTTGGCAAAGAAGTAATTATCATGCAGCAACTTCAGAGCTTGTTCAAGATGTGATACATGCTGTACCATGTCCTGACTATAAATTAATATATCAACAAAGAAAACGAGTATAAAACGTCGCAAAAAGGGTATTGAAGCAGGCAACGATTTCACTGGAATTGAAAGGCCCAATTCGAGAAGGGCAAGATCTCCAATACAAACAAAACGTTTACTAAATTTCTGAACAAAAAACAACAAAAGAAAAAGCCTGCTATTAATCAAGGTTGCAATTGCTAACTGCTCCTGGAAACTTGGTCGTGAACTGCTCCCGCCCACTCCACGATTTCATTGTTGTGTTGACTAAGTGGGTCAAGCCAGAGCCCAAAAATATAATTAAAATGCTCTGGCCCAACTACATCTGGCCTAACTGGTCTGGCCCTGTTCTTCTTTCTGGAATACACGTGTTGGATCCTATCAACCCCCGACTATTATGCAGCTCTTCATGCAGCCCTATCCATTTTGTGCTTCTCAATCTCCTTAAATGATTTGCCTGCTTGAATGACAACCCCATTCACAACTGCAAACAAATTCAAGTAAAAAACTGCATACAAAAGACTTATAAAAAACTACACTAATATAACATGCATTTTAAGGACGATATAACAATTCCAAGAAAATATTTTATTATGACCAACCAATGTGGTGAACATAGTTCAGTTACACATAACATTCATCACAGAAAAGTAGAAAACCGCAAAACAACATAAATAGAAATCAAGAAGCTATAGCAGGAATCAATAAGTAAAGAACAAACCAGATTTAAAAATCAAACTACTTCCTTTCCATAACCATAAATCTTGATATGATCTTTCTTCACAATACCCACACGGGTTAAGAACGCGGATATGTTCTTGCATAGATCGCCTTGAACCTTGCAAATAACAAAAAAACATCATCAAGGAATACATACATATAAACACACAGTGATCATCAACAGTTCCCGCCATCGGAAGTTCGGAACCGATTTCCACTGTCACTGTGAACCACTCCTCCGCCTTACCCACCGCGTATCCTGGTACTATCAAAAACCGTAGAAAATAGATCTTAAGTAATATCAATAATAAAACTTGTTGAAAACCCTAATGTGGTGTTTGTACGTAGATACAAATGCTAGCATAGTGGTTATATTATATATATATATATATATATTAACATTTTAATGAAACGGTACAGGAATTGACCTAATTAAACACTAACCTTGAAGAGAAGGGCCAAACAAAGTTGTTGAAGCTTGCAGATGGAGTAAACAGAAGCAAATCACAAAACAAAAAATTATTAGCTTACATAATTGAAATTCACCTAATCATGCTATCCGTCGGCTTACTTCTCTGATGAGTTTGGCGCCTTCTTTTTGCCAAAGCCAACAACTTCGTAATCCATATTTAAAACAAAATAACTGCAAACTAAGAAAAATCCAAGCATATTTCTTAAAAATGCCGTTGCCTGTTTTGGGAAAATTCAAAGATTAAAACCCACAAATTTTCAAATTTAAGGTTGGTTATGATACAAATATTATGTGTTCAAAAAAATATATAGTGGCAGCAACTTACCGGCGGCGACCAAGCAACATTTGTACGGAATGCGCCTGTTATTTCTTTTTGTCTTGTTTCACAACCCTTGGTGTATGACCTCTCACCCAACCAGCACGAAGCCAAGGATCCGTGAACCTTTCCTGAAAACAGATTACAATCAATAAACATACTAACAGACTGAATAAATAGGATTGAATATCACTAACAAAACTATGAACGAACTAAATAACAAAGCCATGTCACTTAAGCCTTAGGCTTACCCATGACGAATCTTTTACTCTGTATACAGTTAGTGAAACCTAAACCTTGGAAAGAAAACCAAAACAGATATATTATATTTAGAAACCAAAACCCCTTTAAGAATATGATGGAAAACCATATGAACTCATCCTTTTGGCATTTAATCGAACAACTGTTAGGCATGAATAATTTTGATTTAGATAACACTAAATTGAAGGACAATCCACACATAGTGAGAGTCTTTCTCTAACCACACATCAGAGGACAAATCTGATATTAGAAGAAGAAGACAAATAGCAAAAAAAAGCAAGAAATCATAGAGGCCTGGGGCAATTAATATGTAAATAGAATAAGCCGATAAAGTTGTAACATGAATCAATTAAATCAAGGTAATAAAAAGCAGACGTATGAAAGATCTTCCATGTAATTAACCTAATGTCGCCGGAATTTCAAGAACAAATTGTTATATCAACATAAAATCTTTAATGGCTTACCCGTGTCGGTAGAGATTGACGGACAACACGCTGTGTAGATAAAACGCTGAAGATGATGAATGAACAGGCAATGAAGACAACGATAAATGGGTAGTGTGGCAGATTGATGTGGGATGAAAACCAACACGGCAACACCTGGAACAAAGGTGGAGAAAGGTCTGTTCGGATATGGAGTTGGGGTTTTTTTAGAAGAGAAGATTTGATTGAATCATGAACTGAATCAGGATTGTGCCATATTATTTGTAGAACATGATTACAGAACAGCCGAGTAAATAGGGGAAGTGGGGCAGAAGTTAACGTAAATCAAGGGTTCAGGAGAGAGAGTGTAAAACCTCTCTCAACCGCCACATTTACAGTTATTTTTAGTAGTTAATTAGGCTGAGATTAAATATTAAGAAGATCCGACGGTCATGATTCCATCTGAGAGCGGTTGGCTTTCACGCTATCTATAATATATATAATTTCAAGTGATGTGAAGATCGAAGACAATGTCAATCCACTATACGTGGTATAATCTTTCAGAAAATAAGCGTTTAGAAAAAAAAATAGCAATACTATAATTAATTTAGAATTTCCAATTTTATAGTATAATGTTTCCAAACACTATAGTTTTCTGTGTTTAGGCTAAAGGGTGTGGGGTCATGGTGGGACATGATTCGCAATCTAGGAACATGAATGGAAGGTTATATCACCCCCTTGCTTGATCCATCATGGTTTGCATGGATTAAACCATCGCAATCATGGTCCTCCTTTCCATTTTTCAAGAAATAATTTCTTTTTTCTTTAGATAAAGATAAATTAAAATAAATAAGGGACTAGTGATTTGGGTCATGACCACACCCTTAGGGTAGTTGTTTTGGATGGTTGATTAGAGATGGGTGAGATTACACTGACATGGAGGGTCATAGTGGTCATGAGAGTCATGACCACACCCTATAGCCTTAAAAAAACCGAAAGTAGATTTAGTTTAAATAAAAAAGTCCCCATGGACTAACCCAATATTTATTTGGGAAAACTACTAAAATAATCAAAGTTGAACAAAAGTTAAAAAAAAAATGTATATTGAATTTTGTTAATTTCAGTTGATTTATACAAAATAAATCAGTTAAGATTTGGTAGAGTTGAATCGGCTATAAGTAACATATTATTCAAACTTCTAGAAAGTGTAAATTTAAATTTTTTAAAAAAAATTAGTACATCATTTTAGAATTTGTATCATTTGTAAAAGAAATGTTTAAGATGACTAAATATCGAATATGATTTTTTTTTTGTGTATGAGTATCATGAAAACTATTTATGACAATAACAATAGCTAATGTGATATATTACCTATGTGCAAGGTTTATACGAGAAGAAATTTTTGTTAAAAATAAAAAAGAAGGAACTTCGAATAAGAATGCTTTATTAAATTTCGACAAATGAGAGTGTGCCAGACAGTCATTTAGGACGAATAAAAATTACGCCGAGTCAACCAATTAAAAAATCACTACCATAGTTTTGTCAAAAAAAAAAAAAAAAAAAAAAAACCCCGATGGGATGGCTGTAATTTTACACTGGGGCAAATTCATAGTTTGACAGGAAAAAATAAAAAACGATGGCAAAGCTGTAAATTTGAACTTAGGGAAAAGTCGTAATTTGGCTAGGGGAAACAAAACCAATGGTAAAACTGTAAATTCAAACGAGATAAAATCGTAGTTTAGCTGGACTAATAGGGAAGTACCAGCCAACTGCCTGGCACTATTCTCCTCCATAGGAATTGTATGATATATAAATGTCAGCCAAAATTTTATCTTAAGCCGGTCATTGTTAGTTAAAACAAGTTAGTTTTTAATACACGTACTAGGTGTAGGACCCGTGTAACCACACGGGTAGGTTTAGTAATGATCGAAATCAAATACTAAAAAACAGATTATAATATATCATTTAAATTTTGGTGTTTAGTTCTATATCTTTATAAAGTAATGTTAAAGACAGTGATGAATGAGTACAAATGGTGAACCAAGGATTTTAATCATTGTGGAGACGTAGATATCAAGAATTTAGCCGTAAAATAACAACATTAGTTATTTTATTTATAGCGTTACTATCTTTATATAAGTTTAGTAGTTCGTTTTTTATAAGAGTTGCCGATGTGTAAAAAAATGATGTCTCAAATACAACCCACCCTAAAAAGCGATTGTGGCGGACTCTTTTTACAATTATTATTGAATAATAGAAAAGTCAATTATCAAATTTACACAACAATAGAATAATAAAGTGCATAGTCACTTCAAATTTACACAGTTATAGCCTATAGCCTAATCCATGTTTCGTAAACAAAAAATGATCCAAAAATGATATGTATGCTGTGATTTAATCTAGTTGATCCAGACAACCATATCTATCTCAGATTGTGCAGCTCGATATAGTTCTAGCCGCTTTCCTATGTTTTGACGCCTTTGTGTTATCACTGGATCTTCATCCAACAATTTACCCAACTGTCTTCCCTGCAAATAAAATAAATTCAAAACACTATATAATAACAAACACAAAGTGTTGACATTTTGCTTTTATTTAACATATACAAAACATAAATTTACCTCTTTTGCCCCCAACTCGGTGAAGAAACGATCGAGCAAGTTACGTTTGGCCTCACGAACTTGACAATACACAACGGATTTGGGAATCGAGTGTCTTAAAGTTCCAACCACCATGTGGACATATGACAGATTCCAAGTGCTGAAATGATGAATCAAGGATTGTTCTGCTAATGAGAGACTGGAGGCCCGGAATTCGAGACTTAATGACAGGTTCCAAGTGCCGAAATGATGAATCATGTAGTGAGCAATTATATATGTTTTGAAAGAAGTATAAATAGTGCTGAAAAGATATACTCTACCTTGGAAAGCAGTTTTCCTAAATGCTCGGACCCCATTCTGTTAGCTAGATGACTGTATTCTAGCAAATTAGTAAAAAACCAACAAAAAAAGTAACTCAGCAGTGGCTAGAAACACTGTTTTAACCCAACAGTGGTTTCAAACACTGTTTTAACCCAACAGTAGTTTAAAACTCTGTTTTAACCCAAGAGTGGTTTCAAACCACTGCTTTAACAACAGTGTTTTGACTCAACAGTGTTTTCAAACACTGTTTTTTAACCCAACAGTTGCTTGAAACACTGTTTTAACCCAACAGTGTCTTGAAACACTGTTTTAACCCAATAGTGGCTTAAAACACTGTTTTAACCCAACAGTGGTTTAAAACTCTGTTTTAACCCAAAAGTGTTTCAAACCACTGTTTTAACAACACTGTTTTGACTCAACAGTGGCCCAAATAATTTTCATTTATTATATATAACCTGTCTATGCAAATAGTGTGAGTGTTGAAAGTGATGGTAAATCAAACTTACAACCAAAATAAAACCCTACATGATACAATACCACAATATTAGATGTGTAAACAATGACGATAAGTTGTATTATGGAAATTATACCTTTCTTGGAAGGGTTGTAAGCAATCCTTTGAGAAGTAGGTGAACTTTCCACTTGCCAGCCTTGAGAATGGCTCCAGACGATTCGACGCTAGAATCCGGTTAACCTCCTGTAAGAAGCAAACTTCCTGCAACAAACAAAAAGCGAAACCACAAAACCTGTTAAGTAACCAAATAAAAAATGAGAAACATAGATGTCCGAAAAAGAAGAGTAAATTGCTAAAATCGTCCCTGACGTTTGTTCACATTTGCTAAATCCATCCCAAAAAGTTTTTTTTTCTCATAGAGACCACTGAGGTTTTTAAAAAGTTGCTAGATACATCCAAAAATGGTTTTATACTATAAGAATATTAAATTGAAGAGGGGTAATTTAGTAATTCTTTTAATTTACCCCCTTTTTTTACAAGGTTATTAAATGCCCTTATAGGTTTTAATTTAACGCTGTCATTGTATATTTTTTTGGTTTCATTATACAGTTAACGCTGTCATTATAGGTTTCATTTCATATATTAACGCTGCACAAGTGGTCGAGATACAGTTAACGATGTTCGTTAACTGCTGTTAATTGTTGCTCGTTAATTGCTGTTAACTACTGCTCGTTAACTGCTGTTAACTGCTGTTAGCTGCTGTTAACTGCTGTTAGCTGCTCGTTAACTGCTGTTAGCTGCTCGTTAACTGCTGCTCGTTAACTGAAGGTCGTACATATTGTCCACTGTTGGTTAACTGCTGCTCGTTAACCGCTGCTCGTTAACCGCTGCTCGTTATCTGCTGCTGTTCGTTAACTGCTGCTCGTTATCTGTTGCTCGTTATCTTCTGTTGTTCGTTAACTGCTGCTCGTTATCTGCTGCTCATTAACAGCGAATAACCCATTTAATAACCTTGTAAAAAAGGGGGTAAATTAAAAGAACGACTAAATAACCCATCATACTTCTCATTGTTGAAGGTCCCTTTGAGTTTGTCATAGCCATCCCTGCTTAAACACTAAAATCAAAATTTGTGTTGAAAACTAATCAATAATTGGAACCAGTTCAAAACTCTTAATTCACAACTAAAATTTCACACTCTACAACGTTCAGTAAGTCACATTTACCAATCCAATTATTCATTCATTCTAGATGTTAGCAAAACCGCAAAAGTAATAAACTCAATTCACTTAGGGGTCGTAACACAATACCTCATCATCTCTTTCAGTAATCAAAACTGATTCTGTAGTGACTTTCTATGAATGAACAGACATTTCAGATCAGTTCTGTGGACGGCCAATTCTGCACTGAATGAAGATTTTCTGCAGCGAGTGTACATATATATGCTGATTCTGCAGTGAATATTCCCAGATACGATTATGCAATCGAACAAATTCCGCGACACAGTGAATGACTTATAATAACATCAATAATAATCAAACTACAGTTATGATGAAGCTTAATCACATAATTAACCTAGTTCAATCTGAGATCAAATCCCTAAACATAACAAAGTGGCAACATAAAGTCGCAATCATTAAACAAAATTGACCTAATTCGAACGTTAGTCGGGATAAGTTTTTAAGCCTAAACAACTGAGTGTTGTACAACAGGCTTTTTATGCTGTACATTGATGTTTTTTTTCGTTTTAAAACATATATAAAACTTAATTATAACTAAATCATAGGTAGAGGATGCTAAAAGCCTAGGGGATTTATAAAATAATTTATATAATCCTTTGTGTCTTGCGTACGAAAAGCTCAACGCTTTTGCGCCTCAGTTTTAGGCCTCGTCGCTTTTGTGCGCTTACCACTTTTTTAAACCAAGCATCCTGGTTGGTTGTTCCTCTCACTTCATCCTCTAGGGGAAAATGGATAAGTAGAAGTTAAAAATAGGCCCATCCTGAATTATTATATTATCTTTTTCACAAATTCACCAGGCTAAGACCAAAGGGGTAATTATGTGTCGGTTGAAACAGTTCTGGTCGATTCGGGCCAGCTTGGTTAGCCAAGAGTACTTTTTTGTTCAAATTATATAACATTACATGTCTTAATTTCAGCTATTTATCTGAAAATTCTAAAGTCAAAATACAATCCTTGAAGATTCAAATTTGAACCCAGAATTTTAGATTATCTAAAGAATTACCCAAGATTAATAGTGATGCTTACCATGGTATTTACTCTGTCAGGTTGACCAAAATCTTCTTTCACAAGTGTTCGCATATGCTTTCCTTCATCTCTGGACAAAATTGAAAAGCAAAAAAAAAAAAACATTAACAAATTGCATTATAAAACAATACCTGAAATAATAATCCTTTTCTCAAATTCCATCAGTTTTTATAATAATCCATTTCTCAAATTCCATCATTAAATAATAATCCATTTCTCAAACATTAACAGAATAGCCCACCGATAACTTTTTTATAAGAACCAGGTTGAATTGCCAACAAACATTTAAGTCCATTTCTTAAATTCCATAAGTAATAAATTTATATCTTCAAAAGATTAACTTTAAAAACTATATTATTAAAATAATAATTCATTTTTAATTAATGAAGTTAGTTATAGATTGCACGTATATGAATAACCGTTGGTAGACCTCCGACCCGTTTGAATCATTTCAACTTCAATTAAGTTTCTAAATGTTCCTGTTCTTCTAGTCAGTCAACATTCAAGTATAACCGAGATACTTAGTCCATATACAAACAACTTATTGGTTCAACTTTATCAAAACAATATAACTTCTGTAATCATATTTAGAACTATAAATTAAGAAATGTTTCAGCTCAATCAGACTTATATACTCAAATTTATCAAAGAATGAGATAACTAACAATGCTCCAAAATATGCCTTCATGGGTGATTATTTCCAAATAATGAAAACTTTATTTAAAAAAAAAGAGATGAAATAGATATTACTCACCAGTGGATTGATCTTGTAGGTCCGGCTAGGGGAGGATCTAGTCGCCTAATCCTTGTGTACAAACCAACCCGGTTGTGCGGAATCCAACCGGGAAAGCAAACCGAGACGGAACACGTAAAAACACGACACGCGGATATCACCGTTAAACACCACTGTATTATAACGATAAAAGGGTTCGGTTACAATCCAATGTTTACAATGCTCTTTGTAAACTCTCTCTAGTGTGTGTGTGTGTGCTCTGTTCTTTCTCTCTGAAAATCTGTGTGTTCTCTCTGTTCTCTCCTCCGAAACAGAAACATAACATGCTATTTATACTAACAGACACACTACATATGACGAAACAGAAAGACAGGCGACGAAATAGATCATGGTCGACGAAACAGATGTGTTTCGTCGACTTCTGGGCTGATTCGTCGATAGTGGGCTTCGGTCCAATCAGTTGAGGCCCAGACTGTGTTTCGCCATCATCTATTAGCCCAAGGACTGTAATGTTGAGCCCAGTCCTTGTCTGTCTCCTTTGATGGCTTGAAGTCTTGTACACGACGGAGGAAAGTCGTCACAATATAAGCCGTGCTGAGTCGCGTCGAGTCGCGTCCACTAATCGAATCACGTCGCGTCGAGTCGCGTCCATAAATATGTATCAACAAACTCCCCCTTGGACGCTACTCGCGAGATTCTCTTCTCATTTCTTCTATGTCGGAGGATCTTCAAAGTCTTCACGTCTTGTAGGCAGAAAGTGTATCAACAAACTCCTTGTTTCATGTAAGAAGTGTGTTGACAAACTCCCCCTTAACATAAGCTCCCCCTTGAGTTATGCTCGTGAAAGTCTTTATCTTTATGAAGTGAGATCCTTGTGGTGTTGAAGGTCAGCGGCAACTCCATCATCTTTGTCTTTTGAGTGCCTTCACGTCGTGTCTTCATTCCGAAGCTTGTCATCGACCATGTTCTCCTAGCCTTTAGAATCTGCACATGCAAGAAATCTAAACGCGTAATGAGAACAACCGCTTGGAATATCATAACATAACCAACCGACACACGTGAGACCATTGTTCAAGCAAACGCCGTCCGACAGTTTGAAAGTTTAAAGTATTTTATCAATTTCAATTTTAACTTTCAAAACTTTGCAAATTTCGACCGTTTATGAAGATTTAGTCATTTTCGGTTTTCGTTCAGGTTTCAGGTAACGAAGACTCGAGTTCCAACATCGTACGATCGAAAATAAAATAGAAATAAAATCTTTTTGGATTTTATAAAGTTTATATTAAAACAAACTTAAAATCTTTTTGGTATTTTTGAATATTTCAAATGTAAAGACTGAAAGCAGTAAATAAATATATACAAACATTCTTTTTGTGAGTTTCGAGGGTAAGAGAATCATATCAGTTTACGGTCATGCCAAAACGCTCTTGTTGTTCATTTAGTTAACATTAAGATAAGCATCCTATAACGATTATCGGTATTGTTGTCCACATAAGCTCAACTTATCAGATGTAATCATGGCGAGAGGATACGTTAAGGTATGATTTATACTTACCGACCGGTGTTCATCCACATCACGACACATTCCCGTATCAAGGTATGCACGAGGGTTCATCTTACCGGTGAGTATACCGATTATCATCTGTTTGACCGTATATGATGTGAGATTCTCACTTATTTTGATTTGAAAACAAGCCCTATGTGATAGAATCACTTATTGATGAGGAACTTGATTTTCGATGCATGAGGGCACAGGAGCAAGTCCGTGAACAGGTCAGTACTTTCGTACAGCAGAGAGACGAACTTGACACCCGGAAAGAATTTGTGATATATTATCACTTATTTTGTGGGACATGTGATTGTTGATCACTTATTGAGGTCGAATGCAATATGTACACGTATGTATGGTATCATGGAAGATCTAGACTTGCGTCCCCGTTATTTTTCGGAAAAAGAAACAACCATGATACCCAGATGATAAGCAGCATAAAGACCGAATATCTCAGAACCTCGGCAATCTCTCAAACGAAATTTCGGTACCAAGACCATATGCCAATGAATGGTTCCCACCCAGTCTTCAGTCGATTTAAGTTTATATCACCCTGCACACTTTAAAATGATTGTGAGCCTACCGATACATCTTATATAGAGCTGCTTAACATTTTTCATTTAAGGTTTAAAGAGATTTAAACAGACCACTGATGTACTATCATTTTCTCTTTTGCTCGCCAGGAAACTCATTTTTGCTTTTCTATTGTTTTTGTGTTTTTGAAAATTTTCAATGTTTTTGGATTTTCAAATTTTTGGATTTACTCCCCCTAAAATCAATAAACTAAGACAGATTTAAAAACACAAAGGTATTTACAAAAATGATTTTCCGATGTTGGTTTTACTCTTGCTTGACCTTAATGCCGTTTACCAATAATAAGTAGTCAAATCTTGATTTGTCAAAAGCTTTGGTAAAAAGGTCGGCACGTTGGTCATCGGTGTGGACGTAAGCAACATCGATTAGCCTTTTCTCAAAGCAATCACGTATGAAGTGATACTTAATGTCGATGTGCTTAGTCTTTGAATGCTGCACAGGATTTTTAGTGATCTGTAAGGCGGCAGAATTATCAACGTAAATAGGAGTAGTTAGGAATTCAAAACCGTAATCACGCATTTGTTGTTGGATCCATAGGACTTGGGAGCAACAACTTGAGGCAGCAATGTATTCAGCTTCGCATGTTGATGTAGCGACGCACGTCTGCTTCTTGCACTGCCATGTGACTAGGCGATTTCCCAAAAACTGACATCCAGCCGTTGTGGATTTGCCGTCGATTTTGCATCCGCCAAAATCAGAATCACTGAATGCGATCAAGTCAAAGTTATTATCCCTAGGGTACCATAGACCGGTGTCAGGGTAACCCTTCAAATAACGAAAAATCCTTTTTACAGCTGCAAGATGTGAGGCCTTCGGATTCACTTGATATCTGGCAAGCAGGCACGTTGGGTACATTATATCTGGTCTTGATGCTGTGAGGTACATAAGAGATCCGATCATCGCGCGGTAGTATGAGGGGCTAGTATCTTATCCCTTCAGGTCTGGAGTAATTCCGTGATTTTGAGGCAATGGGGTACCAATGGGCGTTGCATCAGTCATCTGGAACCGGCTCAAGATGTCACCAACATATTTAGTCTGATGGATGAATATCCCAGACTCCGTTTGTTGTACTTGTAGGCCCAAAAAGAAAGTCATTTCCCCCATAGCACTCATCTCGAATTTATCCTGCATAACACGCTCGAAATCCCTACACAAAACATCATTAGTAGAACCAAAAATAATATCATCAACGTATACCTGTACCAGTAGAAGATCTCCATCTTGTTCTTTGATGAAAAGAGTACAATCGATAAGACCTCTTCGAAAACCATTTTCCAGCAGATAATTAGATAAGGTTGCATACCAAGCTCGCGGTGCTTGATGAAGACCATAGAGAGCTTTGTTGAGCAACCAAACCCGATCGGGATGAATAGGATCTTCAAAACCTGGAGGTTGTTCGACATACACCTCTTCTTCCACCACACCATGTAAGAATGCACTTTTCACGTCCATCTGGTATACCTTGAAACCTTTGAATGAGGCATAAGCCAGAAAGATCCGAATTGCTTCTAGACGTGCAACAGGTGCATAGACTTCGTTGTAGTCGATTCCTTCAATCTGACGAAAACCTTGAACGACTAGCCTTGCTTTGTTCCGGATAACGATTCCACGGTCATCCTTCTTGCATTTAAACACCCAACGGGTACCAATCTTCTTATAACCAGCAGGTTTCTCTACGAGTTTCCAGACACCAAGCTTCTGGAATTGTTGCAGTTCTTCCTGCATTGCCTCAACCCATGCGCTATCTTTCAAAGCATCTTTCCAAGTTCTTGGTTCTTCCTGTGAGACATAACACGCGAAAGACCAATCATTCTGTTGACCAGATTCTCGGATAGTTGCATACAAGCCTGCATTGTTGTTGTTTCGCAACATGTTTCTTGTTTGAACGCCACTCTGTACATTTCCGATGATGTTTTGTTGAGGATGGGTATTGTGAATCCTAGTTTCTGGATTATCTGGTACAGGAACATTAATACCCAGGTTGTTGAGATTGAGGTCAACAACCAATTCAAGGCCCGGAATTGACGAAGAGGATGATGCAGTAGCTTCAGCTGTTCTAGGGACATCCACCGGAGGTGTACCTTCTGAAGTACCATGTACTGCTGCTGTTGGTCCTTGATCTGCATCGAGAAATTCGTCATCCTCTGAAGATTCGTTCAATTCGGAAGCATCTTGAAAATCCTCATTGTCGAGAGCATTATTGTTCACTGAAGATGGTTCTTGATTGACAATAATGGGACGAACCAACGGTGAATCTGTTGCGTTGTCACTCTCGAAAAACATCCTTGCCGCAGCATTTTCTTCAACGGCTTCAACATTGATCGAATTGAAAAAGTCATCGTACTCAAACATCCAAGGCTGACCAGGATTTCTGACTGGTAAAGTGTGCCTCTGTACTCTGACTTCAGACCATTCCTCGACCCTTTTAGTCTCTAAATTCCAGACTCTTAAGTTCGGGGTGGAATACCCAAGAAAGTATCCCTCAATTGCTCTTGCCCCAAACTTTCCATTAGGATCGATAATTGTGCAAGGAGCTCCAAACGGTTCGAGATATGACAAGTCTGGTTTCCGTTTGTTGATAAGCTCAAAGCAGGTCTTGTTGTGCCTTTTGACTGTAAGGACTCGGTTCAACGTGTAGCATGCAGATGACACAGCTTCAGTCCAGAATGGAATGGGTAGCTGCGACTCTACCAACATAGTCCTAGCAGTCTCGATCAATGTGCGGTTTTTACGTTCAGCGACGCCATTCTGTTGAGGAGTATAAGCTGCACTAAATTCGTGAAGAATACCTTTAGAAGTGCAAAACTCCGCCATGGCATGATTTTTGAATTCAGTACCATTGTCGCTACGTATCCGTCTAACCTTCAAGTTGTAAAGATTCTCAATCTGAATGATCAAGTTTTTGATAATACCGAAAGTTTCACTCTTATGTGCCATGAACGCCACCCAAGAAAATCTTGAATAATCATCAGTAATCACGAGGCAGTATTGATGATTCCTAATACTTTTGTGCTTGACAGGACCGAACAAATCCATGTGCAAACGTTCAAGAGGAACAGCCACCGTGTTGACTTTCTTTGTAGGGTGTCGCTTCTTTGTTTGTTTTCCTTTCTGGCACGAGACACAGACGTCTTGAAGATGGAAATTTTTAAGAGGAACACCATTCACCAATTCATTTGACACCAAATGATTCATTTTGCGTAAGTGAATGTGACCCATTCGTCTGTGCCAAGAGATTGTGTCTTTTTCTGTGGCTTTGGAAACGAAACAAGTTGCTTGTGCAGACGTAGTAATAGCTTGGCTCATATCAAGGACATACAAATCATTTATCCTTGGAGCCGACAAGAGAATCCATTCTTTTGGAATTTTGAAGCCGGGTTTCAGCACATAACATCCATTAGCATCAAAGTGTACTGAGAACTGCTTGTCACAAATTTGAGAAACACTAAGAAGATTGTGGTCAAGTTGTTGCACAAAGTTGATCTTGTCAAAGCTAACAACCCCGTTGGAAATCATTCCTTCACCCGTAATGTATCCGCCCTTATCTCCAGCAAAAGCAACATAACCTCCTCTAATAGATTTGACGTCGTAGAGAAGCTTCATGTCGCCTGTCATGTGCCTGGATGCCCCACTATCAACAATCCAATGACTACTGATAGTTCCTCCTGGAACACCCTGCACATGAACTCACACAATTAGTTGGAGATGGGGACCCAAGCCATTGTGGTCTTGGGTCTTCCATTTTCATCAATCACAATAACCTCTATTCTTTGATGATTCGAGAATTGAGATGGTCCCCCTGACTCAGTAACCGTTTTTGGTTTCCAGGTCTGTTGAGTTTTACCAGTTTGATTGTTTGAAGTTTTTGAAAACTTTGAATTATCTGGTTTAACTGAAACAGATGGTTTGTGAATCACATTGGTTTTAATTGCCTTTTCAATTTTCTTGACCTGTTGGCGTTTCTGCTTCTTTTCCCTTTCTCTTATGAGTCGGGGATCTTGTTTTGATGAAACAGATCGCTTGCGGTCAATGTGGTCACGGGGAACATCAACTATGCCTTTTTGTTTATGAAGATACGGGCAATTTCGAACGATATGCCCAATTGTACCACATTCAAAACATGATCTTCGTTCAACAAACCCCGAAGAATCATGTGGTCGTCTTGCCGATGATGAACTTTGTGATCCCGAGGTACTAGGTTTTGAACTACTTGATTCATTCCTTTTCATCACAGTTGCTTTTTGGACAAAATCTAAATTAGATTGATTTTCAAACTTTGCAATTTTGTCCGTTCCCTTCGATTTCACAAAGTTCACATTCTTCTTCTTCTTCTGATTCGGCTTCTTTTGATTCTGAGTCGGTGCTTTACCTTTGGGTTTGGCATGATTTTGCTGTTTTTCCACTGTTGGTAATTTCTTGTTCCCAAATTGTTTTCTAACTTCAGCCTTTGGGATAGGAGGACACTGTGTGACTGTAACATGTGGTCCTGTCTTTCCCAAAAACTTACTTGTAGAATTTTCAAAGACTTTACTGATTAAAGATTGATTAACATTTTTAATAGGAAAATCTTTGTCTGAATAGACTTTATCATCACCAACAAGAGTGTACAGCAAATCCACACTCTCCGACTCTTTAGCTGATGTGGACTCGGTTGGAACAGTCTTAGCAGGTTTTACGGGAGGATCACATAAAATATGATTCTCAAGAGGTATGTCCTCTTCTTTGATTATCGCATCAGACTTTTCCGAATCAGAATCATCGGACTCATCATCAGAAGAATCAGAAGCCTCACTGTATATCACAACTGGAGGATTCTGTTTCAGTTCAGCAGATGACACACATGTATCTGCTGACACATCTGAATCTGATGATTCCTCTTTCTTGTATCCGAGTCCAGCTGCAAATTCTGTTGCAAATTCCTTAACATCTAGAGGGACAGATGGTTCAAAATGAGTTCTATACTCCTCATCAGGCAGTGCATCATAGTTGTGTCTGACAGGTGGTGGACATTGCTTATAACCTATGCATGTGACATCCTTTTTCTCTTTCTGAACATCAATGATGTGATCCAACACATAGCTAGAGCTCAAATAACTGTCTAACTTAAGTCGGATTGCCTCACTTTCGGTTTTAACACAAGCCATTTCTTTTTGCATCACCTCAAGACGAGTGATATACAAATTAATGTCAGTTTGTTTTCTGGAAACCATTTTAGTCAGTTCTGTTTTATCTTTCTTTAATGTTTCAATCATCCTTTTAAATTCCTTTTCATGGTTTTCATAAAACATATTGGCTTCAGTGCACTTTGAAAGATCAACTGTCAATTTCTGATTATGAATAAAAGTCACATCATATTTCTCTTGCAAAGCCTCATGCTTGCTTTGCAATTCACACCACTTATCATTCACTAAAACATGTTTGTCTTGCAATTCAAACAAACTAGCTTGTAATGCATCGTGTTTGCCTTGCAACTCAGACATGTTTGCAACCAAATCAGCACATCTAACATTCAAACTATCACAATTATCACAGCTAACAGAAGTGGGTTCGTCGACACATACCTGACTTGATGAACTGTCGACATTCGCCATAAAGGCAGAATGGAGAGAAGACAAAGAATAAGCAGCTTGATCCACCAGAATAGATCTTCTTTCAATTTCTGCTGCAGCTTCATCCAATAGTTCATCAATAACTGCATCGACTGACACACTTGATGTGTCATCTTCCTGATCATTCCCTGAACCCGAGGATTCTTCATCCGAACTACCACTATAACCTGAGCTGTTTTCATCCTCAGAAGATTCACCACCATTGGCGGAAGATTCTCCACCACTGGCGTGATTTAGATCTTTGACAATCTCAGCAAAACATGCTGTTCCATCCGGAGCATCATTTCCCAACTGGATTGACCAATCACAGCCTTCATCTACTTGAACCACAAGTGCCTGGTTGGCATTTGATGGTCCTGCTTGAGTCTGGTTGTTGACAGGCACCAATGTGCGAACATTGTTCCTGTTCTGGTTCTGTTGGTTGCCTTGGTCTCTAAAAGGATTCTGGTTTCCATGTTGAGATGGCCTCGTACACTCACGCTTGAAATGACCACGTTCACCACAATTGAAGCATCTAACGGCCTGTTTATCAAACCCATACTTGGTGTCTTTCTTGCCTTCCAAGCTGGTTCTGCCAGTTCTTTCCATGAAATCCTTTGCTCGCCTAACAGCACTGGCAAGGGCCCACTTGATGTCCATCATCTCCATCTCCTCTTTATCAATCTGCTGATAGTCTTCTTGTGTCAGATTAATATTACCAATCTGACCTTCCACTAATCCACAGTATGCGCTCACCACAGTGTTTAGCAGCTCCATGTGTTCCTTAGCTACTTCCACACTGACTTTAGAAAAGCTTGAGGTGTCGAGCCGTACTGTATTTGGCTTTGATTGCTGACCAGCAGATGATGTGCTTCCATAACATGCTTGCTGTTGAGGAGGAAGCGGATTCCCGTACATGTCTGTTGTTGGTAAAGGATTTCCGAACATATCAGTTGGTCTGAGAGGTCGTTGCTGTTGTGGTGCTGATTGAGGAACTGGATCAAGCAGATTTCCATACATGTCTGTTGTTGGTAAAGGATTTCCGAACATATCAGTTGGTCTGGGAGGTCGTTGGCTTTGCTGTTGCTGTTGAGGAACTGGTTCCAGTAGATTTCCATACATGTCTGTCTTTGGAGGCACCGGAACTTGGATAGTATTGCCATACATGTCTGTGCTAGTCACAAAGGCTGTTTGAATTGGAGCATGTGAAGACGGTTTTGTAGAACTGCTAGACGTTCCAAAATACATTTCAGGATTTTGAGGCACATGAATTCTTTTTGCCTTCAGAGTTTCTTCCTGATTCTTGTTTTCCAGGATTTGAACAAAGTCGTTGAAGCTCGTTGTGGCTAAAGTACCATTGTACTTCATGATTTCCAAGAAGGTGTTCCATTGAGGTGGCAACGAATCTGCAAACCTTTTCACAATCTCTGCAGGAGTTGTAACTACCCCAAAATTTGTCAATTCAGTCAACAAATGATTAAATCGACTTGTCACATCACCTAACGACTCATTCTCCATACAAGTAAAACCATCAAACTCTTTCTTCAGCAGTTCTTTTCTTAATTGACGTGTCGCTTCATTTCCCACGCCCCTTGTCTTCAACGCATCCCACAACCTTTTTGTCGTCTTGTGACTAACAAACTGATGATAAATATCTTTACTCAACGCCTGAGTAAGAATGGCATATGCTTTCTTTTCCAAGTCATAGACCTTCTTCTGATCTTCCGTCAGATCTGCAAATGTAGCGGCAGATGATGCAGCAACTTCTATTGTTTGATCAAAATCTGAGATGAACCGCAACCACAACTCTGTATTCTGACCAAGAACGTATGTATGAAATCTATCAATCCATCCTGGATATTCATATAAATGCATCAACTTTGGAGGTCTATTCAAACTTCCAGTTTCGCTTTCGCTTAAAAGAATGCTTTGAACACTTGGAACTTGATTTGATACAAATGCCCATTGACCGGTAGAAATTGCATTAGCTTGAGAAGATACTGGGGCAGAAGATGACGGAGTACCAAAATACATATCGGTATTTACCAGAGTATTCCACCTTGGATTCATTTTTGACCTAGGATGACAAGTACCTGTGAAACACACTCAAAACAAACTGTTAAGACACACTTGCAAACCCTCTGTTATAAGCTGATAAGTGTTTTGACGAAATGCAGACCCACGAAACAGATGTATGACGAAACACAGTTTCTTTATGAGTGGCGAAACAGATATGTGTATTGGGTTTGACGAAACAAAGGTATTCGACGAAACTGATATTGAGCAATTGGGCTAAATGTGTCGAAGAAACAAGCCCACTTGTGTTTGGGCTGCCACTCGACGAAACAGAGACCCAAGATGTACTACGAAACAGAAGCCCAAATTGTTAGCCCGATGCCACAACACAGTCCACGAAACAGAGGCCCAACAACAAGTAATATCGACGAAACAGAAGGTCTGTTTCGTCGAGGAGGGGCTTGACGAATGAGACCTGTTTCGTCTGATGTTTGATTCGTCGAAGAAGTAGCTGGGTGGGTGAGATCTGTCAGACACAACACTCTTTTTCAAACAACTGGTATGGTAAGATTACTAACCCGGTAAGGTGTCCAATTTTAATAATCTATTTCAATTTCCAATTCAACAAACACCTTTTAATTAAAAAAATCTAAGATCAAAAAGTGGGTTTTATCAAGAACACTATGTATTTTCCGGTAAACTATGAGTTTTCCGGTGACCCGAAAAGTTTCCGAAACCCGAATTTTTGCTTAAATGTTTAATAAAAACCAACACATAATGTGTGAACTTTATTTTAACAAGGTTTTTAAGCAAACATAGTGCAAAACAACAAGATTCAGTCCGATTTTAAGATATTTTTCCAGAAAATTATGAACTTTAAAACCCGAAAAACGCAAGAACACCTCGGTTTTAACAAGGAGAAGAGCCAAGGCTCTGATACCACTTGTAGGTCCGGCTAGGGGAGGATCTAGTCGCCTAATCCTTGTGTACAAACCAACCCGGTTGTGCGGAATCCAACCGGGAAAGCAAACCGAGACGGAACACGTAAAAACACGACACGCGGATATCACCGTTAAACACCACTGTATTATAACGATAAAAGGGTTCGGTTACAATCCAATGTTTACAATGCTCTTTGTAAACTCTCTCTAGTGTGTGTGTGTGTGCTCTGTTCTTTCTCTCTGAAAATCTGTGTGTTCTCTCTGTTCTCTCCTCCGAAACAGAAACATAACATGCTATTTATACTAACAGACACACTACATATGACGAAACAGAAAGACAGGCGACGAAATAGATCATGGTCGACGAAACAGATGTGTTTCGTCGACTTCTGGGCTGATTCGTCGATAGTGGGCTTCGGTCCAATCAGTTGAGGCCCAGACTGTGTTTCGCCATCATCTATTAGCCCAAGGACTGTAATGTTGAGCCCAGTCCTTGTCTGTCTCCTTTGATGGCTTGAAGTCTTGTACACGACGGAGGAAAGTCGTCACAATATAAGCCGTGCTGAGTCGCGTCGAGTCGCGTCCACTAATCGAATCACGTCGCGTCCATAAATATGTATCAACAGATCTTCTTAGAGTCACCACCGAGCTTGTTCATAGCATCTCGCATACAAGTAAGGTAAACTACAGATGGAACTCCAGTAAAGTCCTAAAATAAAAAAAATCATGAATTACTAAAAGTGAATAAACGGCTACAAACTCTATACAAGTGTATTTGATGATATTCACCTGTAAGAGAACATGAGCATGTTTGAACGGAAGCTCCACTTGTTTCGGTGAAGTGTTTTATAAAAAAACAATTCAATCAGTACATGAAACTATATCTGGAACTGCAACATACATAAAACTATATATGATTTCTTTTTCACCACTTGTTCTGCTGCAATCTGAAACTTAAACAAAATCAAACTATATATGATCAGATGCTTAAACAAAGGTCACAATCACATCCTACATCTATATGTGTTATATCATATATGATGCAATAATTTTACAAATACACCCTAATTAGGTCAAAATCAGAGGCTACGAACGAAAAAAACGGATCAAGACCTGATATTCATGAATATTAAGACGACGGAGCTGCTGTTGTTGCCATTTTCCGGCGACTTTGAGCGATTTCGAAGCGAGCTTGTTCAACAATCCTCCAACCATTATTGTGATTGATGTATTGATTGAGATCTGCTACAGAAAAAGATCAAGAGTTAGAAATAGATCGAATTGTTTGTTTATATAACGATTACAAGATGAAAGAAAAAAGGGATGGTATGATTTCGGAATCGGTCAAACACATAAATATGAAATTAACAAACCTCTGGCATCATCGATCTGAGTACCAGTTGTGAAAGCGGGTTACCTCGTTTTGAGCTGGAGATAGCAAATTTGGGATATTCCTAAAACCTATTTTTTACACTGAAAATCCCAAAATTTTCTTGTAGGTTTGTTGATCAGGTGCCTTACTCATGTTATTTGAAAATCTTGAACATATCCTTTCAACATACATATGCATTCAGCAATACAATCAAAACAAAACCAAATTCCCGATATTAATATACCTATTTTTTTATCTTTTGTAAAGTAAAAGAATTAAAATCTAACTTATAAGTCTTTCAATAAAACACTCGAAACCCATGTTGTTTATGCAAAGGCCTATGAAACGCAACCCTAAACCCAAAGATGCAAAAGCAACATACCCTGATTTGTAAGAACTAAGCAAGAACGAAAAGATGCAAGCACCTTGATGACACCGAACGACATAGTAATTTGAAAGAATCATGTTCATGCAAAGTAAATTTGAAAGATTTGTTTGAAGTAAAATATGAAAAAATAACAATACCTAATATCCATCATTGATCCTTTTTCAGTTGTACAGTTCATCAAGTTACCTGAATGTAAACTAAAACACAAAATAGAACATAACTTTATAGTTTAGAAAGGGGATGACTTTCTTCCACATAAACATATATAAAAACTTCAACAATGGCATCCCAGATTCCCAGTTCAACACCACATACCTCATTTGAACAAAAGCATCTATAAACTTGCCCAGATTGTAAAAGCTTCTCCGCATACTTACTGTTTATATAAATCATTCCTTTTCGACTGCCTATAAGGACCATAATCACCACCAATTCCAGGACCTATACAATCAAAATCAACAACAGTCATCATGGTTGTAAGAATCGTACCTAGCCTCCAATTAATCGCTAATCAGAGCCGGTTCATAGAACAATAAAAAATGGAAAAATTTTAAACAAAAAATCAACAATCTATGTTAAAGAACAAACAAATCTGGATCGTACCTGATGTTGAAGTGATACGATTAAGGAATCCAAGTAATGATGAGAATAAACAGATCGTATAATAATATCGAAAGATTGACAAATCAAAACAGAAAAGAAATTAAATCAACATCAAGAATGATGAATAAACATTGAAAAATTAAGATTGGATCAACATAGAAAACCTAAGATTACCTTGCTGTTAGCCGATTGAGAATGAGATGTGAAACCCTAAAAATTTCTTCATTCAATATCAAATTTGATGAATCTTCTGAACAAAACCCTAGCTTCCAACTGTTCTTGATTGATTCGAAGAGATGATTGTATTCTTATCGGAGAGAATCAGCGATGGAGGAGGTTCTAGGGTTTGCGATTGGATGTGGAGCTGCTCTGGATTTGAGAGAGGGATTGAATTTTGAAAGTGGAGCCAGAATAATGTAGGTTATATATGTATACGGTTTGAATTTTGAATCTTAAATATGGGCAGTGGTTTAAATGGTATCCATATAATATAGTTTATTTATTTATTATTTAGATCTAAATATACAAAATGGAATTATGACATCAGCACTGACACTTGGCATAGCTCAGGAGTTGACACTAAGGCAGATTTACATCAGCTCATTTTCTCTTATTATAGATAGTATAGATACATAAAAAATTGATTTGACCTATTTGGTTCGTATACGAATTCTTCGTCGCCTAGTTCCAATATAACTTTTATATCCTGTACTGAACCGCCATATATTTAGTTTGCATTCTTTTGAGATCAATACTAAAGGGCCTTTAACCTAGTGATATTAAGGTGTTGGATAAGGTTTTACCTTTCCATATGGTGAGGGTTCGGTTCAAGTGCCATTCATGACAAAAATTAAGCTATTAAAAAAAATCAATATTATCCCTATTTATAGATAGAAATATCTTATTCAGAAAAACGATACAACATATTAATGTGGTGTAATCACCACAAATCGCTCCTATTTGCAAACCCTATATTAAACTATATATATGTTACTAATTTCAGACAAATACATTATAGATGTGACCCAAACATCATAATCTATTCTCTGTTCACTTGTTTTTGTTACCCTCTTTTGCTAGAGCAGAAGCCTTGATTAGTTGAAGGGATTCCTCAAGATCATCACCAAGCCTATGAGGGTCTGGTATGGTTTCTTCGTCGGTCGATATCACGAACGTCAATTTATCGACATAACTCACTATATGGATCATCAACGCCTACACGTTATAAACAACGATGAAAATGAGAACCAAACCAATAACTTGGGGCTCAGGATAAACCGTTTTATGCCACTTTGATTATTAGTACACATATGTATATGTACATCGAGGGAGCTCGTTTCATAACAAATAATATATATTATACATTTTTTTTTTTGTGGTTTTCGATGGTTCGGAAACAAACCTTACGTTTTCAATTAATTGTATACTTACATTAGGTTGTCCATAACAACTTGGAGCAATATAAGTTGCATCATGCCCATAAAATGTGACTTCTTGTTCTGGTCCAGGCACATTGCTGAACCACAAGGTTGTATTAAAGAACAACTTGTGATGTAGCTTCCCTACAGCCTGCACAAACACCAAATTTACAATTCAAATTTAATGTATATGTTGGCGGTTTTGGTCCTGTAACTATATTAAATAAATTATGAAGTAACATGCATATCAGTGGCGGATCTAGAAAAAAATCAGTGATATCCTTTTTATTTTTTTTGACCTAAGGGCATCCTAATATTTGTTCAAGGAGGGCTATACGATACATAAAACAAAGGAGAAAAACTATATATTGCACTAATTTTGCAGTTCACCGACAAAGTTGTGGAGTAGCCCGGACAACCTCTAGTTACATGCTAGATCCGCCCCTAATGCATATGTACGCACCTTAATCCCGAACAACTTGAGGACGAGGTCAACGATGAAATATGCGAACAAAGGTTCCAATGAGGCTTTCTTTTTATCGATGACTGCCTTGGTTTCTTTCACATAGTCTAATGGGTTGCTTCGGAGTCCGATTGCAAACGGGAGAAGCACGTAACCTATCTTGTTGCCCCAATGACCCAAAGTTCCGGCTTTCATCGAGTCAACTAGAGTCTGGTGATGATGCACCAAAGATCACAAAAAGGTCGATACTCGATTAGAAATTCAGAATATGTTAGGCACATGCACTAGAACACAAACACAACACGAGTTTTTAATAGTTGACATGAGCATGGCCTTTTAACTCTAATTTCTCAGTGTGCATATCTGATACTCTAAAATTATATTATAATTTTGAAACAAAAGTTATAGATGTATATAAAATAGAGTTAATTGACAAAATCGCCCCTAAGAGATTTGGACACATTTGCCATGAAATACACAATCAAATATTATAAAATAGATGTATATAAAATAGAGTTAATTGTATTTAATTAATAAAGCCGGATGCTTATTTCTCATCTATTTTTAAAAATTTGACATGAAATACACAATCAAATATTATAATCAAGAGTAAATTACTTTTTGAGTCTTTGTGTTTTTAGTGGTTTTGACCACTTGAGTTCAAAATCAAAAAGTTTAACATCCTGAGTCTCTAACCACTCATTTAATAACGTTTTGAATCCAATTTATAACACTTGTACTTTTTATTTTGGACTCAAGTGGTTAAAATCACTAAAACACAAGGACTCAAAACGTTATAAATTGAGCGGTTAGGTACTCAGGGCATTAAACTTTTTGATTTTGGACTCAACTGGTTAAAACCACTAAAACACAAAGACTTAAAATTTTAATTTATTCTATATTCAATATTTATTTTCCAAAACTTATAAAAACAAATGAGTTAACATGTAAAACCGTGAACCCGATAGGTCGACCCCGTTTAGCTAAGCATGTTCGCGGGTACAATCCTAGCCCATTTAGATCAAACCCAAACCCACAAACTCACGTGGATCCTGGTGGTTGCTCTTAGGTTGAAAAAGAATGTAGCACGAAGCCGAATGTCTTTCGGAATAAAGTCTTTTTTATCATGATGATTTGCCTTATTAACACCCGCGATTTCACCTGAAAACAAACTCAAAATTTGATTATTAGCGACAGATTTTTAAGTTGACAAACACTTCTTAACAAGTGATATCAGCCAAGACAAAAGGGAATATCAGAAATATTCATCTTTAGTGACAACGAAACTCACTGTATCTACGGTTCAAATAGCGAGATAAACCTGCCTGAGTGACTCCGAGTACAACGTCGTTCAATGTCTGCAACATCATACATATCGATACGGCTAAACATTAGGTTACATGATTGAATTTTCAAACAAAATACCGACGAAAAATATTTCCCACGATTTCGCGACGACTTTTTAACGAAAAACAAACACCCTATTTTTTCATCAACTTTCCGACAAAATAGCTACAATGGTTTGTGGAAGAATTGTCGCTAATTGAAAGTAAAACTGAATTATTTTTGTTGGAAAATTGTCGGAAAATAGTGACGAGACTATTTTGAAGCTAACTTGTCTGAGCTTTTGTTGGAAAATCGTTGGCACCTTCTTTTCTAACAAGGTTTTTCCGACATAACTATTGTAATAAAATTATCGCTAAATCCATTTTCCGACAATTTTCTCACTCTGTTGTCGAATTTTCCACTTTTCTAGTAGTGCAAGAGATGAAGATATCGCCACTGCCAATGGCGACGACTCCACTTGTGAAACATGTTCAAGATTTTACTCATTGTGATGCATGCAATATTTTGGTAACCAAAAAATAATCACTTATCTAGTGGCCTTTTTTTTGTGACACATTGACGCTTGCTATAAATCTATAAAACTACAAGGTGGTGTGGATTAATTAACTTACCACATTCATGGCATTCTTCACCACCTTAACATCGGCTAAGCTGACACTCTTGCGAACAAAACGTCTCGGTCTATTCTCAACGCCTACGGATCCTTTTAGTGGCGTTTCAGTATCTTTAAGAAACAGCCCAGTGCACACAAACATCATCATTGCCACAAAGGAGTTCCAAAGCATTACCAAAACCGACCAAAAACTAGTAACTTTGATATAAGTTGAATGTTTGTACACCGGAAGCGTCGGTAAAGCGCCAGTATCGGACGCTTGGCGTGTACAAGCGAGCAAAAGCGTCATTAAAGACATACCGTCGCCTAAAGAGTGGTGGAAACGAAAAACTCCGGTTCCTTCAGCATCAGTCGTCTTGATGTCAAGAAGGTGGAGATCCCATAAAGGTTGAGACCTGTCGATTGAAGATCTGCTGAGGTTTGATATATAGTCTTCAACAAACTTGTCGGGAAACTCGATGTTTGGATCGATTTCTGGGACTATAACATGGTTGTTGATGTTCACATTTGTTGGAACCCATTTGATGTTTCTAGTTTCTTTGTCGGTAACCTGAAATATTGATTTCCATGCAAGAGTTTAGAGCGGTTTTCTTGGATTTTGTAGCGGTTTTATTTTATGAAAAAAAAAACAATTTAATTAAAAATTTAAACCACTTTAAAAGTGCCTTTTTGTACTCATGCATGAGACCACCAGCTAAAAAAATATCTCCATTTTTTTACGTGTAAGTAGATTATAGTGATCCAAAAAACATGGCTAGAGAATTAAAGCAACAAAAACAAAAATTACTTGTAATGATAGTGCGTAAAGTGGTGAGTAAAGTATAGTTTCATGTTATAACCTATGTACTTGATATTCCGATATATCAATCGATATATCGGTTATCGGTCCCCTGTCGAAATAGCGGTACAAAATATTGGTCAGAATATCGGTACTGATAATATCAACGATCTTGTCCGATATTTGACCGCTATTTGATATATAAATCACCGATTTTCCTGATATCAGTACTATTCTTATTTCTACCGTTCATTTTTCTTATTATTGCTGCTATTAGTGTTTTAAGTTTTAATTGTTGTTACTTGTTATCGTTAAATGTCAGTGTTTTAAGTCTTAATCAGTTCTTACTTGTTACAATTGTTAGTGTTAAATTGCTATATATATAAATTTAGCATGATATTAAAATTAGCGATACCCCACCGATATCCCACCGCGATAACCGATATCTCAAATATCAGTCCTTGACCGATATCCGATATTTTACTGCATTAACTACTTAGGTTATAACAATTACGTTCATGACACGACACAAAATAGTACTGTGAGGTTTTGTGGACTATAAAGTGGTTGTTTACCTGCAAGCTCGAGAATCGAGGGTGGCGGAGTAGAGAATGAACCAAATTTTGCTTGAAAACATCGGGTTTGATCTTGGTTTTGCATCCCATCATGGATATGATATAGACATTGGAACCAGGTTCATGGAACAACCGAGCCATAGGGCTTAAAGGTTGGTCCTCTTCCTTAAATCTTGGATCATCTTTAGTGGTTGTGGTTTTGATTTGTTTAAGACTCTTGAGACCTTGTGAGGAATCCATTAACTTTCTATGTTCTGCGAGAGATATACTTCTATTCATTAATGGCACCCACCCTTTATATACACCAACCCTATACTGATGTTTAATGTTTTTATCTTGCTCCATTATTAATTCTTTCTATAAATAGAAAAAAAACAAAATATTATCATGCTGTCTGGCCGAACTAGTACGTATCAAATTAGCAAACCTAAATTGACCAAGACTCGATCCATGCTAAGACTCAATCCATGCTAAGACTCGATCCAATACTAACAATACTAAATAAATAATTTCTCATATGTTCATCAAAATATTACTGAAAACAAAAATATATAATTAGCACACTAGTACATAATTGTGAATTAAAAGTACCGTTGGTAATCTGTGGCTAATTACCAAATCTATAACCCGACAACGATCGACAATCACCGACGCAAACCCAACGCAGGTAAGCCCGGGTGTGGTTGTTTGTGGCGGGGCCTTTATGATGACAAAATATCCATTACCTGAAGATTAGATTCCCTCCTAGGTTTTTCAAGTGTTTGTCGGTGTGGGGTCCAATTGTGACAGGACAACCATCCGTAAAACTACCTGTATAGTCCAAGATTGGTGGTACGTCGATAACAGATGAGAACCCACTAACACATCACAAGATCAGAAAAATTTAAAAGTTTAACACCGAAATAACTTATTATAACCTAATGTGGTTTTTTGTAACCTAAACTAACCTACTAACATATGGTAGAACCCATTAAAGTCCAAGAGTGTAAAGCTAATCGTACACGTGTTTTTAACACCAACATGAATTGTTATGACCCTATGTGGCCCTTGTGTAACCTAAACTAACCAACTAACATAATATAAGACCCATTAAGGCCGAAAATTGAACTATAACCATACACATGTATTCAATGCAAAAATGACTTGTTATGACCTAATTTTGCTTTGTGTAACCTAAACTATCCATTAACACATGACAAGACGTATAAAGGTCCACAGATATATAATTTATTATACACGTCATTAACACAAAAATGAATTGTTATGATCTAATGTGGCATTGTGTAAGCAAAACTAACCTACTAGCATATGCAAGGCCCAACAAGGTCGAAAAGTGTACTAGTAATCATACATATTGATTTCAGGAAAATATTGGATTTCAATAATCTAAACTTTGACATATTGGCCGCCAATTTTCACAACTAAGGAAATGTTTCGTGAAGTCCTAACTTTTAACATGTTTTCCCTTAGCGATCCCTTACTAGGTAAAAGTTAATACATTTAGTTTTTTTACTGACGTGGACAGTTTATGTGTCAAATAAGTCAAAATTTTGATGGCGTGGCATGCTTATGTGGCAAAGTTTTGATGACGTGGGCTGCTTATGTGTAAATCCACATTAAGAAAAACTAACTAGGTTAACTTCTAGTTAGTATGAGATCGCTAAGGGAAGTTAAAAATTGAGACTGCCACACAATATTTATTTAATTGAGACTATTGCCGACCAATATATAAAATCCAATTTTCCGTGATTTAACACCAAAAGTGACTTATTATGACCTTTGTATAAACTAAACTAACCCATAAATACATGGCAATGCCCATTAAGACCCATGAGTGTACAATTAATCATTCACATGTATTTAAATCTAAATGACTTGCTACAACCTAGTCTAACCCTTTGTCAAAGACAATTACCCAATAACACATGGCAATCCCATTAAAGCCCAAATGTGTATAGTTTATCATACACATTAAGAAAAAAAAGTTATAATAGGTCTTGTGGCCTAGTAACACATTTGGAATTAACTTTAAGAAGTTACATGTTGGGTTTTGTGGTTTTCATTGTATTGCAACTTTAGGTTATAAGACTAACTTTCATTTATATATTATGTCAATTTAGCAATGTTTTAAAAACCGGTTCGTACCGGCCGGTTATACCGGTAATACCGGATTCCAGATGCTTAGCCGGTACGAAACACCCCGGTAAAACTTGGAAATGGTATGTGATTCGTACCGCCGGTAAAATGTGAAATACCGGTTTGAACCGGTACCGGCCCAAGGTAAATTTTGGTTTTTTTTTTACAATTTCATCAAGCCCATTAGTTTACTCCATAACCTAGCGCATATCAGTCTTCCTTGGTATACGGTGCAATCGGTGCATCATTCATCATTTCATCCCTTTGTCTTCAACTCTTCATCACTTCCATCCCTTCGTAGCTTCCAGTTTCATTCTATATTTCAAGTACGTCATTGTGCTGCTACTGGTTTCACTCTTTTGAACTAGTATATAATATTACTTAGTAGTTATTAGTAATCATGTATGTATTATGATTGTTAGGAGGTCTTGACATGTGTGAAAACATGTGTTACTATTAAATTTTGATTCTGCCATATTTTATGTGTAGGTTTTAATCTATTTTGGGGTATTTTTTTCGAATGTGATTTATAATGTGTAGATTTTAATATGTTTCTGACATTTATTCATTTCACCAACTTGTTGGTTGAGATTCATGTTGGTAATATAGAGTTAATTAGTTAACCCGGTTAAACCACTCGGCACAACCCGGTTCAACCGGTCGAACCATTTTTTAACCCAACCCGGTATGATTAAAAAACCGGTTTTTAAAACATTGCAATTTAGTGTAAGATGATTGAATGCTCTTTTAATAAACTCGAGAGACTTTCTATAATTTACTTAATATATAATAATAAGAGTAAAGTGCAATTTGCATCCTTGTAGTATGCGGCAAAAATCAACTTAAGTCCCTATTTTGTGAGAACGGATACCTGCATCCCAGTTGTTTGAAAAACACTACATTCTAAATCCCTAAAGTATGTTTCTGTCAGAATATTCCGTTAAGTCGGTAACGCTAAACACTGTAGTAGGGGCAATTAGGTCATTTCGCATTCAACAAAAACCTAACTAACCTACATACCCCCACATTTGTCATTTTAACACTCTACATCCTCTACTTTTCCCCAATTCTCACCTATCATCAACACCGGTCTCTCTACCGCCGTCATCATCGGCCACTACCACCGTCATCATCGCACACCACCATCGCACACCCTGCTATTGTCATCATCGCATAACCACTACCGTGTCGTCATCATCGCAGAACCCTGCTGTTGTCATCATTGCACAACCACCGCCATTATCATCGCACAACCACTGGGGGCGACGCAGAACCAAGCCAACTGATCAGATGCCATCTAAAGCTCAGGCAACCATCGATACTCATCGTGTGGTAGGTAGCGGACTTGATTATTGTTATGTTGATGCGTGGTGATTAGCGTAGTTATTTTGGTTGAATACATGTTGATTTGTGTACTTATTTTAGTTAATACTCATTGATTAGTATAGTTATTTTGGTGAATACTCGTTGTGATGTGTTGCAAAGCACATATGTTTTGTTCTTGCAATTGTATACATTTTAGTCATTTTATTAGTTGTTTTCAACATGTACTTAGTTGGGATGTTTTACAGGTGTTTGATCGTGTGCAAAATGAGCAGAAATCGAGGAAGAAACAAGCATGCAGGAAAAGACGAAACAAAAATAAAAAAAAACCAGGTTCCGGAATGTTGGCGTGCCGCGAAGAATCCCTTAAGGGGTTCGCGACACGCCAACATCCCTAGAACATGAATTTTTTCATTTTTTGTTTCGTCTCTTCTCGCGTGCTCGTTTCTTCCTTGATTTCCGCTCCTTGGTTTTGTGAAGCGAAGGCCTTATTACTCGAGGAAGCTCATAAGTCTCGATATTATGTACACCCCAAAGCAACAAAAATGTATCGAGACTTGAAAAAGAAGTATTAGTAGCATAGAATGAAACGCGACATTGCTAAGTATGTAGCGAAATGCCTAACATGTTCACAAGTGAAAACGGAACATCAAAAACCATAGAGGAAGTTGCAACCGTTGCAAATACCGATGTGAAAATGGAAGAATGTGACAATGGGCCTTGTAACCAAGCTTCCCAAAACAAGGAAGGGGTATGATGCCATCTGGGTTGTTGTTGATCGCCTCACTAGGAGCGCCCATTTCTTACCCATTCAGGAAACCTACTGATGCGTGTCGAGTGTGATAGGTTTTTAGTTATATTTTAAGCCCTTTTTACACTTTAGCCAAGTTTTAAATTTATAAAACACGATATTCTACAAACACTAAACACACATATGGGCAAGTGCACCCATCGTGAGCGTAGTATAGTGTTGGTAAAATACCGAGGTCGTCCAAGGACACAAGAGCTTTTAGTACCGGTTTATCCTCAACGTCTAATCAAATCAAAAGTTTAGAAAAGGTTTTAAACATGAAAATTAAAAACTAAAATGCTAAAAATAAAAATAAAATAAAAACAGATAGACAAGATGAATCACTTGGATCCGACTCGCCTTTAGTGTAACCTTTGATGATTTCCGCACTTTTGCACTTTTTAAGAGATTATCTTAGTTATAGTAGTAGGCCCCTCTTTTGAAGGTGACGTTACCCTCAACCCAGTAGTTTGAGTCAGCAAGGATACAATCCTAAAGGGTCAGAATATTTAAAGATAATTAATTAAGTTATTAATGCGTAATGTGGTAGGCCCCTCTTTTGAAGGTGACGTTACCATCGGCTAAGTGGTTTGAGTTAGCAAAGATACAATCCAAAGTAGCCGGGTTAATGTATTAATAGTAGTTTACATATGAGGGGATCAAGCCATTCGCACCCCTGCCATCCAATACCAATGGGTATTGAAGGAGGTCCTGGTAAGCTTGACCCAGGTCCTTGCAGGATCTATACACTGAACAAGGCAAGAACCTTACCAAACCATTCCCTTAACCCCCGACCAGGTAGCCAACATATCTCTATATAGACCATAGAGATATGAATGGTGAAAATCTTTTATTTTATATAGACAGTAAAATAATGCCAAGACACCACGGATAAATGATAAGGAAGTTTCACCTTCAATATAAGAAACTAGTTATTAAAGTCATTAATACAAAACCAAATAAAAAGTGCGAAAAGATTAAAAATCAAAAGTATTACACTAAATGCGTATCTTCACCAAGTGATGTAAGAGGCTTAGGCAAACATGGCCTTTGATTGTCAAGAATTCTTACTATCAATCTTGGATCCCGAGACTACTACACACACTCAATGATGGATGATGGATGATGGTGGTGGATGTGGGTGTTGTGATGGTGGTGGAGTGAGGGTGAAATGGGAGAGAGGTGGTTTGTCAAGGGATGCCTTTGAGGTGAACCAAGCACCCCTATTTATAGCCTGCACCGAAGGCCGGACACGGCCCCGTGTCCATCCTTATTCTCTTTCTTCATTAATTGCAATTTCTCTGCATTAGCTCCACACGCCCCCGTGTCCGTTGGGCACGGCCCCGTGTGTAGAAACGTATCTGTACTATCAAGATTTGCTTGGATTCTGCGAATCTTAGCGTTGACCATGGCCCGTGTCGAGCTGGGCACGCCCCCGTGTTGGGAATAGAAACTTCTATAGCTTTGTCCTTTCTGCAGACAACTGGCCACGCCCCCATGTCCGCTGGGCACGGGGCCGTGGTCCGCCTTCTGTCTTCTTGTTTTTGCTTGGGAATATGTTGTCGAGGGGTCGGGCATGCCACGTTTGTTCCTTTTCTTGTATTTATGTTAGATTTTGCTGCATATTTGTTCCTTTTGTTCATTTACGCTCATTTCGTCCTGAAAATACAAAAGAAAGACAAAAGCACACTTTTTCCAACATTAGTACTAAAAAATGGTTAGTTTTATGCCTCTTTGATGTAATTTATATGTTGCATTTTACACATATGACCTACACTTTGGAGAACATGGCAAAGATTTATCTAAACGAGATAATATCTCATCATGGAATACTCATGTCGGATCAATGCATCAAATTTACTTCGCGGTATTGGCGGAAATTTCATGAAGAAATGGGTCCCCAACTGCACTTAAGCATCGCTTACCATCCCCAAATGGATAGCCAATCTAAAAGGACCATTCAAACACTCGTAGACATGCTTAGAGCATGTTTTTCTGGATTTTTGGGGGAAGATGAGACGGCCACTTGCTGTCGCAACCCCCGATCCCTTATCTGTCCCGGGAACGGGCGGACGCGAACTCAGTAGTGGTGGTATCAGGGTTATTTAATATTGCAGCGCAATTTACATCAGGACCGTAGTTAGGAAATGTTTATCAGAGTAAAACCACCATAATTGATATTAATAAACACATGGGCAAAACCCAAGTTTATTATTACAATACATTTATAGGGAAAAACCCTATTTTATTAAATTTAAAACATCGTGTTTTAAATAACTTTTATAGCCACTTATTTTCCAAGCCGTCAGTGCTCTCGAGCTGGCTTTTTCCCAGTTGGCTTTCACATTGTGTTACCTGAAACATGTTTTAAAAATATTTTGTCAGCGGGAAATACTGGTGAGTGAATCCCAGTTTAATCAAGAAACATTTTATCAATTAACACAGTATTGAGAGCGATCACATTGTTTATTTCTACACAATTACTTATTCAGTACTGTCAATCCTTGACTTGTGGGTCATATTACACATTGGCTAACTCGTTGTCCAATGGTAACGTACTGTCATTCCGACTTACTACTCGCAAGTAATAAATTTTGTATACAAAACCCCAAATACCGGCAGTAATTGAAGAACTACAAAGACTCAATCACTGCTTAATCGCATTGTAAAATAATTAAGGTTTTGTAAAACATTCCAAAAAGGTTAACAAAAAGAGGATAAACTCACTTTGCTATCTTAGACTTTGCGTAAGGGTTTCCTGGATATAATCTATAATTTATACAAATGTACATTGGTTAGTATCATAACCCTTTGAAAATATTAAGGATACCCTCCCCGAGACGGCATTTCAACAACTACGTCGGGCAGAACCACGAAAGTTGTTACGGAACCCTAAATCAATCGGGCAGCGTAACTATTATGAAACTAGGGTTATAATACTTACAATGGAGCAGAACCTCGCTAATTTAGGGGTATAATACCCGACTATTATGTTTCTTCTACAGAATTTCGAGATTGAGAATGAATTGTGAGCGACGAAAAACGAAAACTGATGCCTGCTATTTATAGTTCCTGATTCTAGACCTGTCGCGGCCCGCGTAAAAGATAAGGGACTCTTACGTGGCCCGCGTCAACATTGGTCAACGCTGTAGCTTAGCTGGGTCAGCTACTAGACTCGCCACGATGTCGACACGTGTCAGCTTAGGATGTCTCCGCGTTTCATGATCTCTCGCGGCCCGCATCAACTTAGACGAGGTCTTACACGGCCCGTATGAACTAAAGAATCAACGTAATCCGGTCTACACCTTTATACCGCCCGCGTAATGGCTTGGGGTGGGTCTATGTGGCCCGCCTCAGCTTAACATTTATTGTTTTTAATTTATTTTATAAACTATAACGTATTCCGGGCTCGGTTTTCACATACGGGGTGTAATATAAGACATATTGGGACATTTTCAAATATTCTAGAGTATCGAAAATATTATAAGAGTGTTGATTTTACCGAGGGTTGTTACATTCTCCCCACCTTATTTTAGAGCTCGTACTCGAGATCTATTGAAATAAATGCGGATATTTCTTTTGTATTTCTGACTCGAGCTCCCATGTATACTCAGGTCCTATTTTGGAGTCCCATTTCACTTTGACTAGAACTAGTATCTTGTGTTTGAGATTCTTGACTTTCCTGTCTTCAATTTGTAGAGGTCTTTCTACAAACTTGAGTTGTTCATTTACCTCTATATCCTTAAGAGGTACTAACAGTGATTCATCAGCTAAACACTTTTTGAGATTTGATACGTGAAACACATCATGTATTCCTGCTGATGTGCTAAAAATGGTTAAATAAAAACTACTAAAATTAACCTAATCTAGACACTCTAAGCTTTAACTTTATAAACTTAGACTCGATCTAAAACTAAACCACGCAACCGGCAAGTGTACCGATCAATGCAGTATAGCTACAGTAAGTCCAAGTATCGAACCCACGAGACTCTCTAATTACGCTAATTAGACTCTATCTAGAACTAGACTGACACAGACTCTAACTGTTTAATTGGTTGGGGGGGGGGGGGGGGTTACGGAAAATCTAAGGAAATCTATTTAAACTACTTAATGAACAAAAACTAGACTAAATATGAAAGAAGGCAAAGACGATTCTTATATGATAAACGAGACCACCTAGACTAGAATCCTGGATTGATTTTAAAGGATTACCAATTAAGTTAAATGCATGATTTATGGAACCGGGATCTTAAAGTACTAAACCTATTAAGAACCAACTAAGCCCCTCGACCCTTCTCAAGGAGAAACCTGTGGAACTACCTAGGCTGTTAATCCTACCAGTTTTTAGACGTCTTTCCAGTTGTCTAATTATTGTGTAAGTACCCTAATGTTGACCTACTCTTTTCCAATCATAGATCTAGGGTAGTTTGAATTATTAAACTTGACTTGATAGACTAATAAAACCGACAGGTAAACTAAGACACGACCTTTTCCAAGGACAATCTAAAGCAATTCGCCGGGTAAGACCTATCAATAGCCCCTCACTTTCCAGGTATTAGGACTAGCAGAACACTAAAACCTAGCAAATTACTAACAATTACTTCTAGGGGTTATCGGCCGATTCTCCCTAAAGAGTTAAGGTTTCTTACGTGATATAAACACTCACCAAAATCCTAAACCCTAGTATGACTCTATGTTGTGATATAGACCGTCACTAAGAATCATACGAAGCAAATGACACTAATAAACCAAGTTAAAGTACGCATATGCATCAAATCAATAAAACAAACTCTTTACTAAACGCAATCAATCCATAACATTCATGCAAATAACAAAAAGCGGAAATACTTCATATCAATCCATTCATCAAGTCTAGGAGGCATAAAAGTTTAGCCAATCAAAGTCATGAACGAAGATAATAAACAAGTTTCAATAACAGAATTCATTGAAGTAAAATAAAGAAACTAAGAAAACAAGAGAATTAAATAGATAAAACCCGTTTAATTCTTGATCCCTAAGCCTCTTGCTTCAACCCAATGATTCTTAGCCTTGAACCCTTGCCAAAATAATTGCTCTAAAAACAATCCAAATATGCTCCTGATTGTCGCAGCCGTGCGTCTGATGATGTTCGTCTCTTTTTCTGTGCGTCCCCTGTCTCTTTTTTTTTATTTTTAATTCCCCCTCTCCTCCACATATGTTCTCAATATATAATTCATAGATTTCGATTTGTGCAATCAGCCCACTATTCCATATATCTGCTTTTGGCGGCCCATGTTTCTTTTTAACAATCAACTCTCCATTCCATCTAGAATAATGGATTTTATAAACCCTTCTAAAGTAACGTAGCCCAACTCAACATATCAAATTACTTGCAAGGCCATTTAGTTACATCAACCTTTAATTCTCAGCCCATCAATTTCTTTATTTTGATTTTTATTAACACCCCACTAATTTATATAGTGGCTTTGGCACATTCAGCGGTAATTTTACTTCGGTCCCTGGCACATCACTCTGCCCAATTCGCTGGTCATTTCCATATTATTCGTTTTTGCTCCATTTGCACCAGGACCTCTCCCAACACAAAATAATATAATATAATACTAAAACTAAATAAAAACAAATAAAACTATACAATAATTATATACTTTACACGGGGCAAATATGTGTATTTTACCACTTATCAAATATCCCCACACTTACTCTTTTTTCGTCCTCGAAAAAGAATTATGCAACGGAATCAGAGACAAATAATCACTCGGGTCAAAAGCATAGGTATATTTAATTAAAACCAAGACTTACGTTAGCCGCGATTGAGAATATACTTGTCCACTTTAAACCCAAATCCAATCCTAAGCCCTTATCATGTGATTTTAATTTAAGTGCGGTCAATCCACCTAGGGTCTCACACCAGAATTTACGGTCCACCTACTCCCACCTCAAGCTTATAGGACTAAAGGAACGATCATTTGACCAATTCCCAACCGTCTTATATCAAAACCAAGAGAGTTTACAATCAACTTTTTTTCTTTTTTTTTTCATTTTTTTTCTATTTTTGCTTTGTTTTTTTTTTATCGTGAGTCTAGACGATGCTTTCCCTAACCAAGAGGTATTCCGGCTGTAGAGTCGCTATCCCCAACCACATATTACTTAGGTTTCGGTACTTTTATTCGGCAATTCGATTTCACACATCCCAGAGGCATTCCGGCTGTAGAGTCGCTATCCCCAACTCGGATTACATAGACCTGTGTTACTTTCATTTAGTTTCTAACTCACTTTTATTCTCTTTTTTTTCGCATGACCACAAACTCTAACGGTTTTAACTTATAACGGTGCCCCTTATACTATTATCGGCAGTTTTAGTTTCCCATATTTCCCAGGCGAGAACCCACTAGCAGACCGAAAATTAAGGTATATTAGCTCAAAGGGACTTAAAACCAAACCCGAGCCTATCCACATATCCCTAACTAGACGCAAGCTAGATTTATTATAATCTCATATTATCATTATTTGAACCCAAACAAAAATTCATCTTTTCTATCATTTTCCGTATAATTATGCAAACTTCTTTTTTCAAAAGACATTTTCTGATTTTTCAATTTTTTTTTAGATTTTTCAATTTTTTTTTAGATTTTTCAATTTTTTTAATTTTTTTTTCATATTTATGACTCGAGACTCACTAGCTAAGACCCAAACGACAGTTTCCTATCCCCACACTTAAAGATTGCATTGTCCCTAATGCAAAGACGGAAACTAACAATAAATAAGCAAGAAATAAAATACACAGAGAGTTGGAAAAGACTTAGCTGGTTAGGACAAAAGTCAGTGCCAGCCGTACGAGTCTTTAATCCAACGAACGATCGTATAGCATTTCATTCGCGATCGTTGCCTAGTCTGCTTGGGTTTATCAAGATGGCAGCTCCGAAATCACCCGAATGGAGATTGAGTACGGGTGGTACAATCCAAACCTGCACAAATAAAGCAAAACAAAACCCAACGCAGTACCGACTCTAAAAATGACTCAAAAACTACTAATTTAGACTCATGATACAAAATAAAAGACTCAAAATACAAACTCTACAAATGGGTAGCAACTTCTCACATACTTATGGGGGATCATAGAGATGCAGCTCACCTCCAAACACAAACTCACGGGCAGTAGCACTATTATACCTATTATTGCCCAAATCGCCCCAAACACTCTTATCTCTCTCACCACCTCTCAACTCCTCACCTGGCGGTTTGAATCTAGACTCTCCATATCGAACTCTATCCCCACACTGAGCTTTGCTCAGTGTCTCTATCCTAGATTCTAAACGCACCACTCTCTCCTCTAATTCCTCTACTTTCCTATCTGGTGGGTCCCCACACTTGAGTCCTATTACCTTCTCTAGACTCAGATCACTCACCACCTTTTCCTCATCTCTCTCGTCCTTCTCACACTCCCCCACTAACGATACCGCTTCCACTCTATCACTAGGCCCTTTCGAATTCATAACCTTAAAAACTACCGATTCCTCGCCCGCTCTAAGTGTGATGTTGCCTAAAGAGACATCTATGAGAGCTTTAGCGGTGTTCAAAAATGGGCGTCCTAAAATTAACGGTACGTTTTCATCGGCTTCCATGTCGAGAATGACGAAATCGGCCGGAAAAACGAACTTGTCAACCTTAACAAGCAAATTCTCAACTATGCCCCTTGGGTGTTTCACGGACCTATCAGCTAAGGATAATGTCATTCGGGTAGGTGAAAGCTCGCCTAAGTCTAGCTTCTCGTAGAGAGAAAAGGGCATCAAATTGATGCTAGCACCTAGGTCGGCTAAGGCTTTAGTATTGGTGTTACTACCGAATAGACAAGGAATAGTGAAAACACCGGGATCGGTAAGTTTTTCAGGAAGCTTATTTGAGACAACGGCCGAACACCCTCCATTCAACGGGACATTAGACAACTCCCCTAACTTCTCTTTATTTCTAAGAAGGTCCTTTAAAAATTTCGCGTATTTAGGCATCGATTGGAGTGCCTCGATAAACGGAAGATTAATCTTCAATTGCTTGAAGATGTCTAAAAATTGCCCGTATTCCCTTGAGTATTTTTGGTTCTTAAGACGTGAGGGAAACGGGATATACGAATGGTTTACTAAAGGCGAAGGCCTAACAACTACGGGAGGTTTCTCTACTCTCTTCTCCCCTTGAGACTCACCGGGCTGTGCAGTACTTGCTGGGCGCAGCCTCGATTGCACTTTGCCGGGAGCCTCCACCTCAATCTCTTCATCTACAATCTCTTCATCTTCCTCAACCACTCTCTCTTCAACACTAGGGTCCCCTACTGTTTTGCCACTACGAGTGGTAATGACCTTTACATGAGCATTCGGGTTTGGTAGGGTATTGCCCGCAAACTGACCGGGTAATCTCTCCTCTAACTTCCTAGACATATCACCTACAACCCTTTGAAGGTCTTGGAAAGCGGCTTGGTGGTTCTTAAGCATAAGGTCATGTTCGCTAAGTTTCTTTTGGGTGGTTTGGTCCTTCACAACTAATTGGCTCATCATTGCCTCCATTCTTTCTAGACTACCACCTAGATCATAACTTGAACCTTGACCTGTTTGAACCTGACTACTTGACCCCCCATCCTTGACCTGCCTATTTGAACCCCCACCAAAGAATGAACCTTGACCCCTATTTGGATTTTGAGCTATTTGAAAACCAGGGGGTCCACTTGAGAGAAAATTGTTATTAAAATTATTATTATTATTTCGCCAACCCGAATTAAAATTACCAAACCCACTAGGTTGACCTCTACCTTGACCCCCTCCCATAAAATCAACTTGCTCCTCACCAACTAGCAATGGACACGCACTTGTATCATGACCCCCTCGACAAAACTCACACTTATCTACCTTAGCCTTAATCTCCTTAAGCTCCCTAGTCATGTTTTCCAAAACAGCGGCTAAACTAGGATCCATGGTGACATGGTTCACCCCTCGGGTGGGTGCACTAGTAGTGGTATTAGAATTACCACTTTGATACCGCAGATCGGCTCGCGTTTGAGATTGAGACTGGGCAAATGCCTCGAAACGCTCTAAACACTCGGCTACAGTGAGAATACCCATCATGTGACCCCCCGCATTAGTGTCAAATCGATCACGAGTCTCTTGGGTGAGACCGTTGTAGAACTTCTCACATAGGGCCCAATCGGAAAGACCATGCTGGGAGCAACGAGCACAAAGGTTTTGGAAACGCTCCCAAGCAAGGTAGTAAGGCTCGTCGGGCTCCATGCGGAAATAGTGAATTTGATCACGAAGGGGTGAGGCTTTAGCAGGCGGGAAATACTTGTTCAAAAAGGCTTGACGAAGCCCCGCCCAAGTGGTAAAGGTACCGGCTGGTTGAGAGTCCAACCAAGTAGCCGCACGCCCTGCTAGTGAAAATGGGAAAAGCTGAAGGTAAGTAGCATCATTAGGGGCACCGTGAAGGCTAAAGGTAGCTAGGATACGGGAGAAACGGTTAATGTGGGCCGGGGCGTCCTCATCCTCGCGGCCATGGAATTGGATGCTATTGGTAATGGCCTGCATGGCATAAGAGGGAATCTGCCATGAGTTCTCGCTAACTATGGGTGGAATAGTAACGGGTGAAGCAAGACCAGTGAAGCCCTGGGTGGCTTGCTGGTAAACGGTTTGCCTAGCGTTGGCCATGTGTTCTAAGTTTTCTGGGATGCTAGAGGTGCTAGAAGTAGGGCTATCAGGTGGGGAAAAAACTCAAAACAAAACAAACACGTAGAACGTATATGTCAATAAAGTCTATCAAAGCTAATGAACGCGATTGCCAAGAGTCCCCGGCAACGGCGCCAAAAACTTAATGTGCTAAAAGTGGTTAAATAAAAACTACTAAAATTAACCTAATCTAGACACTCTAAGCTTTAACTTTATAAACTTAGACTCGATCTAAAACTAAACCACGCAACCGGCAAGTGTACCGATCAATGCAGTATAGCTACAGTAAGTCCGAGTATCGAACCCACGAGACTCTCTAATTACGCTAATTAGACTCTATCTAGAACTAGACTGACACAGACTCTAACTGTTTAATTGGTTGGGGGGGGGGGGGGTTACGGAAAATCTAAGGAAATCTATTTAAACTACTTAATGAACAAAAACTAGACTAAATATGAAAGAAGGCAAATACGATTCTTATATGATAAACGAGACCACCTAGACTAGAATCCTGGATTGATTTTAAGGGATTACCAATTAAGTTAAATGCATGATTTATGGAACCGGGATCTTAAAGTACTAAACCTATTAAGAACCAACTAAGCCCCTCGACCCTTCTCAAGGAGAAACCTGTGGAACTACCTAGGCTGTTAATCCTACCGGTTATTAGACGTTTTTCCAGTTGTCTAATTATTGTGTAAGTACCCTAATGTTGACCTACTCTTTTCCAATCATAGATCTAGGGTAGTTTGAATTATTAAACTTGACTTGATAGACTAATAAAACTGACAGGTAAACTAAGACACGACCTTTTCCAAGGACAATCTAAAGCAATTCGCCGGGTAAGACCTATCAATAGCCCCTCACTTTCCAGGTATTAGGACTAGCAGAACACTAAAACCTAGCAAATTACTAACAATTACTTCTAGGGGTTATCGGCCGATTCTCCCTAAAGAGTTAAGGTTTCTTACGTGATATAAACACTCACCAAAATCCTAAACCCTAGTATGACTCTATGTTGTGATATAGACCGTCACTAAGAATCATACGAAGCAAATGACACTAATAAACCAAGTTAAAGTACGCATATGAGATGTAAATCGACTATCCCTATCAGAAACAATTGATAAAGGAATACCATGTAAAGAAACAATTTCATTTACATACAATTTAGATAATTGTTCCATACTAATTGTTTCCTTCATTGGTAGAAAATGAGCTGACTTGGTTAGCCTATCTACAATCACCCAGATTGTATCATTTCCTTTCTTAGTTTTGGGTAATTTAGTAACAAAATCCATTGTTATCAATTCCCATTTCCACACCGGCATTTCTAATTGCTGTAACAAACCTGAGGGTTTCTGGTGTTCAGCTTTAACTTGTGAACAAGTTAAACATTTAGAAACATAGGCTGCTATGTCCTTTTTCATTCCTATCCACCAGAAATTTTTCCTTAAATCCTGGTACATTTTATCACTTTCTGGATGCATCGTATACTTAGACTTATGGGCTTCTTCTAATATACGATAACGTAGGTTTCCTAATTTAGGTATCCACATTCTTTTCTTATGGAATCTCCAAATTCCATCTATTCCTTGTTCCAATTCTTTTAGCATACCTTTTAATTCATCCTTGATTACCGATTCTTGTGCTTCTCTTATCTGATCATTTAAATCTACTTGCAGATTTAATTTAAGAGAACGTACCCTTTTTGACTTTTCATGATACTTTCAACTTAAAGCATCTGCCACTATATTTGCTTTTCCTTCATGATACTGGATATCACAATCATAATCACTAAGCATCTCCATCCAACGTCTTTGTCTCATATTCAACTCCTTTTGCTTGAAGATATACCTTAAACTCTTATGATCAGTGAATATGGTAAACTTACTACCATAAAGGTAATGTCTCCAAATCTTAAGAGCAAAAATTATAGCTCCTAACTCTAAATCATGAGTGGAATAACTCTCTTCATGATTCTTAAGTTGTCTAGATGCGTAAGCTATAACTTTTTGGCGTTGCATCAACACACATCCATAGCCTAATTTAGAAGTATCACAATAGACTACAAAGTCTTCAGCTCCTTCTGGTAAGGCTAATATGGGTGTATGGGTTAATCTTTGCTTAAGAATTCTAAAGGCTTCTTCTTGTTTTAATCCCCATTCAAACTTAACAGATTTACAGGTTAGCTTAGTTAAGGGAATGGCTATTCTAGAAAAATCTTGAATAAATCTTCTATAATACCCGGCCAATCCTAAGAAACTTCTAACCTCGGTTGGTGACTCAGGGGTTTTCCATTTAGTAATTGCCTCAATCTTTGTTGGATCTACATGAATTCCTTCATGATTAATTAAATGTCCAAGGAATTGTACCTGTTCTAACCAAAATTCGCACTTTGAAAACTTAGCATAAAGCTTTTCCTTTCTTAATAAACTTAAAAGTGCGTGCAAATGTTTTGCATGATCCTCTTTATTCTTAGAGTAAATTAGAATATCATCTATGAAGACAATTATGAACTTATCCAAATATGGCTTACATATTCGGTTCATCATGTCCATAAATGCAGCTGGGGCATTGGTTAAACCAAATGGCATGACAGTAAATTCATAATGGCCATACCTTGTTCTAAATGCGGTCTTAGGAATGTCCTCTTCCTGTACCTTTAATTGATGATATCCTGACCTTAAATCGATTTTAGAGAAAAATCGAGCTCCTTGCAGTTGATCAAACAGATCATCGATTCTTGGTAATGGATACTGATTCTTAATCGTGACCTTGTTTAATTCACGGTAGTCAATGCACATACGCATTGATCCGTCCTTCTTTTTAACAAACAATATCGGCGCTCCCCATGGCGACGAACTCGGTTGTATGAATCCTTTTTCCAACAATTCATCTAATTGTTTCTTTAATTCTTGCATTTCTGCGGGTGCCAAACGATAAGGTGCTTTGGCAATCGGTGTTGTTCCTGGTATTAAATGAATCCTGAATTCAACTTCTCTGTCTGGAGGTAGTCCTGGTAATTCTTCTGGAAAGATATCTGAAAACTGAGATACTACTTGAATATCTTTTAGTTCCTTTCCTTTAGTGTTAGTGATTATAGAAATCAAATACACTATATAACCTTTTCTTATAGAACTTGCAGTTTTCATCACAGAGATGAATTTTGTGGACCTAGAGAGTTTATCTCCTTTAATTGTGATCGTTTTACCTTTTGGTGAATTTATTTGAATTGACTTTTGATCACATAAAATATTGGCTTTATTGGCTATTAACCAATCCATTCCTAAAACAACATCAAATCCTGCCAGATTCATGGGATATAGGTTTGCTATAAATTTCTGATTAAAAATTTCTATTCTTGCTCCCTGCAAGATTTCAGAAATTCTAACGGTTTCTCCATTAGCGGTCTCTACTAGACATTCTTGTGGTAGTTTAGTTAATGACTGATTAGAATTTTGCAAAATGACGTATTAATAAAACTTTGGTTTGCACCAGAGTCAAATAATACTTTAGCAAAGACATCATTAACTAAAAACGTACCAGCTATGACATCTGGAATCATCTTGGCTTCTTCTGTAGTCAGAACAAATGCTCTAGCATTTTTAGTATTCTTGTTATCTGGAGCTGGAGCTAATTTCGGGCAATTTGGCTTGATGTGACCTTTTTCTCCGCAGTTGTAGCATATCCTGCTGTTTTTCTTCCTGCAGTCTTCTTCCTTGTGTCCCGATATTTTGCAAAAGTTACAGTATATAGAGCATCTTCCTGAATGCTTTCTTTTGCAATTCCTACAGTAAGGTGTAGAGGTAGAACCTATATTTTTCCCACGATTAAAATTTCCAGAACGAAATTCTTGTGTAAACTTTTGGGTTAGGTTCCTTCTTTGATCTTCTTCTCTAGTACGAACTAATTCATCTGTCAAGGTATTTGCTAGTTCTACAGCTTCTTCTATAGTTTGAGGTCTAGCTGCCTTGACTACGTGTCTAATCTCTCCAATTAATCCCCAAATATAACGGGAGATTAACACTGGTTCTGGTGAAGCAAGGGTTGGCACTATTCTAGCATATTCGAAGAATATTTTAGTATATCCCTTACTATCCACACCAGTCATCCTAGGGTTTAGGAATTTGTTTGCTATCTGCTCCTTTTCATTAGGAGGGCAGAATTTCCTTTCTACCTTGTCCTTAAATTCTTCCCATTCCATATTATAGGTTCTATCACTTCCTTTTGTTTGGAGGATAGTGTTTCACCATTCTAGCGCTGCATTCTTAAACAGATTAGAAGCAAACAATATTTTATCTTCTTCAGCACACTTGCTTATCCTTAAGACTGCCTCAGTTTTCTCTATCCAGCGTAGAGTTGCAATGTCCCCTTCATTGCATGAGAATTCCATTGGTTTACAAGACCATAATTCTTTATAAGAACAACCATAAGGCATGGTTCTTCTTCTTTTGGGAACAGGCAATTGAAGTATTGGTCCATTGTTCACGCTATGCTCTGGTTCACTTGGTCGCTTACTGCTATGCTTACTTTTATTATCAGCATCCTTAACAGTTTGAAGAATAAATGGCATTGCATCTATAATTCCCTGTGCTACTATGTGTTGGATAGCACTATTATCCACTTGATTGTTATTGTTATTGATGCTTGGATTGTAACACCTCGAAAATTCACGTCCTATAATGTATTGACACGTGTCATAAGCTTGAACGTGTGAAAGAATACTCTAGAGGGACTAAAATTGACAAACATGAAAAATATGTGAATATAAGGGTTCAAATTGTCAACAATGGATAAATATACTTTACAATAACCCTACATAATGTTTATACCTTCAAACGAATAAATCATGGATCATACGAAGCTAAATATGAAAGAAAGTGAGAGATTACAAACCACAGGGGTTAAATGTGTCAACATGTTTAAAGTATACCTCTGAGTGACCTTTTAGCAAACCCAAAGCTTTGTAACGATTAAATATGCTCACTAGAATACATGATAAAAATTTCACTAAGTTTCATTATCGTATGAGAAAGTTATGATAAGATTCGTATACGAGGGGTTAAAGCGTCAACGTTGAAAATTATGACCTTTTCGGGTAAACATAAAGGGACCAAGGGCTTAACAAAGTGGGTATAAGACTTGAAGCCCTTATAAATCAATTAGAGGGGCTCAAAATGCAAGATATAAAGATGGGATGACCTTTCGAAGGACCAAGAGCCAAGGGTGCAAACTGAAAAAGTTTTTGAACCTGAAAACATGTCTTAGGCGGGCCGCGTAAGACATGTTAAAGTCTTACGCGGGCCGCGTGAAGTCCCCAGATACAGAAACATGCTGACAGCAGCCTGTTTGGGCTTATAACCGACTTAGTTAGATATTTTCTCATCCATGGGCGATCCCTACATGATTTTAGACCTTAGGGGCACTTGTAAATGATCTAGGAACAATGCTAGACTTGTGTGGCATGATCATAAGCATCCTAAATCACTATAAAAGGCCCTCTTAGTTGCAACCATTTGATCACACCTTCTATCTGCAATTGTGAAGACTTCTGGAGCTCCAAAGCAGACCCAAGTCATCCCTAGTTGTGCATTAGACTTTGGTAAGTACCCTTGACCTTCCTTGATTAAGTTTTGCTTAGTTATTAGCTTAAAAGTCAAACCGTCGTAATTAACGGTTGACTTAGCGATTAATCATTAATGGTCCAGTGATTAGTCGAATTGAAGGTAGTTATAAGTTGGTAATTATGTGGGCAATAAACCCTTAAAAGGGCACCCACTGATTCCCGTTCTAACTAGGACTTTTGTCGGGTCAAAGTTGTTTATAAAAAGTCAACAGAATCCTAATTTGCGATTTAAAACATAATTAACAATGTAGAAGCTTTGCAACCTGTTTTATTACTCTTATAACTTAGTAATTAATCTAAGAACATGTCTAAGCATGTTTGATCCGACAATTTTCAGTTTAGGACCGGTTCGGAACCGAAAGTCGCAAAACTTTGACTTTTGCTTTGACTTCAGTTCTGACCCGATTTAGATAAGTTTGGACATGCTTTAGAGCTTCCTTAGGACCAGGTTACATGATGGTATAACCCTCTGTGGTTGGATCGTTGATTGTCCGATTCGTTTACATGTTTCCGTTAATTGCTTAATGTTGACCATAATGCCCTTTTGACCATAAAACGAGAATTTTGAATATGTGAAAGGACAATAATCTTTGTTACTAATTTATAAACATGTCCCAAAATTTTAACATCAGTTGGAGGTCTAGATTAGGAGTTATGCTCATTAGCGTAATTAGAACGCCTTTTAGTAATTAAACGGCGTCATTAGCATAAAGCCTATCTAAACCCAATTTTTGACACCAAACCTTTTACCCACTGATGTAATATAATATTTTGGAATTTTTAAATATTTTTAATTATTTTTAACCTGCTCATAACCTAAGGTTATGGCGTTGATTCGGTAAATACCGATTATACCCTTTTTGTTTATAAAATGAGTTCTACATAGTATTTTGACACCAATCCAATTGCTACTGATTTTATATAATAAATAAAGTATTTTGAACTCTATAACCTGATCAGAAAACTCAGATTTCCTGTATAACCCGGAAATCGCTTAAAACGACTTTTTACGCGTATTAAACGCCTAGTATGGGTTTAAAACCATTTTGTCATATGAGACCTATTACCAACTGATATGACCTAATAAAATAAATTATGTTACTGATGTATTCGGACCCGAATCTCAGAATTTCATTTAATCTCTTTTATAATCTTTAAAATGTCCAAAATACCCCTACGGGGCTTAAATTGAGATTAAACTCGTTTTGGGCATAATGGATGGTATCCTACTGATATCACAACATATTTAAGTCATATTAACTTAGGAAACCTGTATATGATTCATTTGGTTACTCGTTACGCACTTTTCGTGTTAGGATCGGCTTATGTAACTAGTTTGCATATATTAGCCGAAACGGGTCAAACCATATCTTTTTGTCTCAAAATCCAGAATGTGTTTAAGTTACCCATATTAAACAAGCATACAAGCTTTCCGGGTCAAAACCACATTCTAATCCGGTCTTCGCTTTATCATGCGTTTGAACCGTATCTTCCTCTTTAAAACTAACCGGTCTAAGTTACGACTTAAATAAGACCCGTTAGGAATCTACTAGGTTAATAAAACCTTCATTCCAGATTGAGAGCCCCAGTAGAAGTACTTGTGCTTGCTGATTAGAATATACGACTGAGTATAAATTGCATTTGCTAGCTCAGGTAAATACTCTTAACTTATTTTCCCTATACGGGCTTGGGATACGGTATTTTAATAATACCGCTTGGTCGGGTATTGAATATTTAGTCATATTGTGATTAAATTATTGAGGTAACCCGCTTTAATCTGTATTGTTTGAAATAAAAGCCTTTAGGGGTTAATGACCATGTCCCGGATATCCTTGACATCATTGTATTATAAAATGGCCACGTCTTAAGCACGGGGTGTAGGCATACACCTAACAGTTGCATAAGGGAAACGGTATCCCACTCTCTTGTGGGCCTATACTTGTGGCGTGTCTGTTAATCTTGACTCGGTTTCTACATCGGGCACTGAACGTACAACGAACATGTAAATCTGTATACAAGATTATAATATAATTGTCCCAAGTTATAAAAGATATGTTATGCCTTGTGCATTCAAATCAATTTTATTAAACCTTTTCAAATGAGTCGGTTAATTGTATTTACCAGTGTAAACTGACGTATTTTCCAAAAAGGTTAAGTGATAGGTACTGAACGTAATTGGCTGGAAGCTCAGGGCATTAATAAGGAATCTTGCAAGTTCTAGATGCCTGAAGTCTGTTGAACAGTTTTCTTTTATTTGATCCGCCTGTGGATCCTTTACTTTCCGTTGTAATACTTTGATATTACTTTATAATCGGATAGTGATATATTTATCTTTTGCTTCCGCTGTGCATTTAAATATTGTGTTGTTTGACCATGATGATATCAACTACGTCACGATACTCCCCACCGGGCCCACCGGTAATACGTGGAAATATCAGGGTGTTACATGGATTCTCATTAACCACGTTAATGTTACTCTGGTTATCATTATTCAGATTTCCTTGGTTTCCTTCGTCGGCCATCTGAATTTTAAACAATTACCCCATATTAATATCACAAATAATATCTTAATATAGTTAATCACATGACACACATTTTTGCCAAAAGCGTCGATCATTGCGACTATACTCTATTTTCATATAATATGCGTCTATTACACACTAGTACATAAATAAAGATTACAATACCAATAGAAAGAAAATTACACTAATAGTAATATGCATCCGTACACACATATTTTATTTTATTTTATTATATTTTATTATTATTACTACCGTCATCTCACGGATATAGATTTATCCAAAAATCCATATTGCGCTCATCGTATTTCCATACGAGACGCTCTCCCACCTGACGCATTCTCTCACTGCTCTCTAAAATTTCCTCCCCAAAAGTCCTAAGTTCTTGAACGTTTTCTGCACTCATTGGGGGTGCAGGTTCTCGGACTGGGTTTGGAATCTGGGGTGCAGGTTCCTGATATGGGGGTGTAGGTGCCTGAAATTGGTAAGGATCTTCTAAGATCTCCCTAATATAATCATTATGGTAATAAGGATCTAAAGGGTCCATACCTGGGTAGGCTTCTATGTTCTGTATGGGTGGGTATTCCTGGATAGGGTAACGTTGCACAAAGTCCCTATTATTGTCCCACCAAGGGTCGTAATTTGGATCTAGGGGATTTGGTGCAGGCATCCTAGGGATTTCTTCTGGGTTGAAGTCATGCATTTCCACTTGGTTTTCCGGATTTTCTATCTCCATGGGTTGATCTGGGTTTTGTGGTTGTGGGGCTACTAGTTGTTCCAGACTTGGGTCAGCAGCAGCTATGGCTAGGATATGGAAATTAGCTAGGCTTCTATTAAGCATATCCTGTGTATTGGCATCTGTTCTACGCTTAGCGGCTGCTAAAACTCTTTGCTGTTGCAACTTTCGCATCCTCTTCCTACGAGCAAAAGCTTCCTTACTGAACCATCCTCGTTTCTTATGAGGGAATGGCTCTTCTGACTGAGCTCTAAAAGCAAACACTCCTTCTTCCTGATCAGCAGAATACCCAGAAAGGGCAGGCTGTGATGAGGTACCTTTACTCTTAGGTGAATCAGACAACTGACGACTCATGTCTGAGGGTCCTTGATCACTCATACTGTAAACTAACAGATAGTCAAATAACACATAACAAATAAATACAGTTATGCATATATTTCCATTATTTCCTTACACAAAATTTAGAATTTTAAGTGTCAGCAGAACACTTCTTTGGCTCAGACCAGTGGCTAGGCTCTGATACCACCTTCTGTCGCAACCCCCGATCCCTTATCTGTCCCGGGAACGGGCGGACGCGAACTCAGTAGTGGTGGTATCAGGGTTATTTAATATTGCAGCGGAATTTACATCAGGACCGTAGTTAGGAAATGTTTTTCAGAGTAAAACCACCATAATTGATATTAATAAACACATGGGCAAAACCCAAGTTTATTATTACAATACATTTATAGGGAAAAACCCTATTTTATTAAATTTAAAACATCGTGTTTTAAATAACTTTTATAGCCACTTATTTTCCAAGCCGTCAGTGCTCTCGAGTTGGCTTTCACATTGTGTTACCTGAAACATGTTTTAAAAATATTTTGTCAGCGGGAAATACTGGTGAGTGAATCCCAGTTTAATCAAGAAACATTTTATCAATTAACACAGTATTGAGAGCGATCACATTGTTTATTTCTACACAATTACTCATTCAGTACTGTCAATCCTTGACTTGTGGGTCATATTACACATTGGCTAACTCGTTGTCCAATGGTAACGTACTGTCATTCCGACTTACTACTCGCAAGTAATAAATTTTGTATACAAAACCCCAAATACCGGCAGTAATTGAAGAACTACAAAGACTCAATCACTGCTTAATCGCATTGTAAAATAATTAAGGTTTTGTAAAACATTCCAAAAAGGTTAACAAAAAGAAGATAAACTCACTTTGCTATCTTAGACTTCGTGTAAGGGTTTCCTGGATATAATCTATAATTTATACAAATGTACATTGGTTAGTATCATAACCCTTTGAAAATATTAAGGATACCCTCCCCGAGACGGCATTCCAACAACTACGTCGGGCAGAACCACGACAGTTGTTACGGAACCCTAAATCAATCGGGCAGCGTAACTATTATGAAACTAGGGTTATAATACTTACAACGGAGCAGAACCTCGCTAATTTAGGGGTATAATACCCGACTATTATGTTTCTTCTATAGAATTTCGAGATTGAGAATGAATTGTGAGCGACGGAAAACGAAAACTGATGCCTACTATTTATAGTTCCTGATTCTAGACATGTCGCGGCCCGCGTAAAAGATAAGGGACTCTTACGCGGCCCGCGTCAACATTGGTCAACGCTGTAGCTTAGCTGGGTCAGCTACTAGACTCGCCACGATGTCGACACGTGTCAGCTCAGGATATCTCCGCGTTTCATGATCTCTCGCGGCCCGCGTCAACTTAGACGAGGTCTTACGCGGCCCGTATGAACTAAAGAATCAACGTAATCCGGTCTACACCTTTATACCGCCCGCATAAAGGATTGGGGTGGGTCTATGCGGCCCGCCTCAGCATAACATTTATTGTTTTTAATTTATTTTATAAACTATAACGTATTCCGGGCACGGTTTTCACATACGGGGTGTAATATAAGACATATTGGGACATTTTCAAATATTCTAGAGTATCAGAAATATTATAAGAGTGTTGATTTTACCGAGGGTTGTTACACTTGCCATTAATAGAATTTCAATACAATAATAGCTATTATAATAGCATTCAAATGGCATCGTATGTTGTATGGAATAAAATGTAGAAACCCTTTATGTTGGGGAGAAGTGGGACAAAAAGAAATAGCACCCAAGTTTGTAGTGGCGAAAACAAATGAAAAGATTGATTTAGTTCGAGCTCGAATGAAAGCGGCTCAAGACCGACAGAAAGCTTATGCAGATCGAAGAAGACACCCCATGGAATTTCAAGTGGGGGACTGCGTATTGTTGAAGGTCTTCCAATGGAATGGCATAATCCGATTCCACGAACGTGGAAAGTTAAGCCCTCGATATATTGGACTATTCAAAATTCTAGCTTAGGTTGGGAAGGTAGCGTACTAGTTGGAATTACCACCGACATTGGATGGAAGTCATAACACATTCCACGTATCACAGCTACGAGAGTGTCATGCGGATGAAAGGACATACGTGCCTTTTTAGGACATCGAAGTGGACAAAAGAATGAATTATATCGAAAGACCGATAGCTATAAAAGATTCAAAGGTAAAGCACCTTCGCAACAAGTCCATTAGACAAGTCTTGGTCCGATGACAACACATGAAAGGGTCGGATCTTACGTGGGATTCGGATGACGAAATGCGGGAGCACTACCCGACTTTATTTGGTATGTATCTAGGATTCAGGGACGAAACCTTCTTTAGGGGGGGGGGTAGACTTGTAACACCCCAAAATTCTATTTTTCGATATATATTAACAAGACACTTAGTATGAATTATTATAACTAGAAAGAACTTAACTTGGTTAATTATCTATGTCTTTAAGAAGGAAATAAACTTGTATGGCCAAACCAATTAACTGATAAGAACTCTAAGAACTCTAGGTGACTGAAAATGCACAATATAGGGAATTATTTTAATAAAAGAAAGGAAATTAGAAAGTGACGGTGTGCATATGTGTGTGGGTTGACATTTGAGAGAGAGGGAGAACACTCTTGTGAACAAACACTAAAACTCAGCAAATTGAAAGGAATCTTGTGGCTAATCTCTTGCATGTGCTTAGAGTCTTGATCATCCTTACTTGCTAATCATAATCTAGTTACAATTTGTCTTTTTGGTGAAGTTCTAGTGCGATGATGAATTTGGATGTATTAAATTAGAATGAGCTTGTGGTGTTATGACATAAATTGAATTTGGAATTTCGTTTAGAATCATTGTTTAGATGAATTTATGTATATAATTTGTAACACCCCGAAAACGGGTTTGGTAATCAAACTCCGTTAATACTAAAAGACGGGTAAAGTACCGTTAGTAGTAAAAATAACCCGGTAAATATTTGGATTTAAATAAGAAATCCTAATATTAAATACAAACGAATCAAAGGTTTAAGGAATTGAGTTTATAATAGCCCTAGTTAACGGGACTTAAAATAAAACGGGTTATGAACAGGATAAAAAAAAATAACTAGGAAATAAATAACCTAGTTAATTACAAGTCTTGTAGTAATGAGGAAACTTGATTAAAACACCCTAAATAAAACTTGGGAAAAGTAGAGGGGTTAAAGGTGTTAAACTAGAAACTAGTTTTTAATAAATAAAAACCCAACACCAAAACACACACCTTGAGTGTGTGTTCTGGTCGACATAAACACAGGAGCCAAGAAGCTCTCTAGCTCAAAACCCTAAAGCTCACAAATCCAGCAAAATCGAAGATGAATCAAGCAAAGAAATTGGGGCTTTAACTAAATCCTTGATCCCCTAAGCTAGGAGGTCACAAGGTATGTCGATTTTTGTAATTCGGTGATATCTTGAATTTATGATGAACACCCACAATTGAAATTCTTGAGTGCATGTGGAATGTATGGGTGATATTGACATGAATACAAGTCTAGGAACAAGTCCTAGAAGCAAACTTGTAGAATTAGTGCCATAAGACTAGAGATTTAATGATTTCCCTTATATGTGCTAAGTGGGTTTTCATGATAAAATGATGAACACATGAATCTGAATGTTAAATTGTGAAATTTGAAGATAGGATGCAAGACCTAGATGTTGTTTATAAACACTAGACATAGAGATTTGATTCTTGATGTAAATCTTGGTGAAAATAGCTAGTTATGAACTAGTTAGTAAACATGTAGAATTATGCCCATTAGGTGTTTGTTAAAATGCCTAAATGAGAAGTAAAGTGTTGAAATTCAAGTGAAACGCGTAATTGGCAAGCTTGACTAATTACATGAGATATGGGATAAAACGGGTTCTAATCATAATGTTGATTTGCCTTAATCGTGCATATTATATGATTAAAGGTAGTTGACTTTAGAAAGTCGAACTAACCTATGATGAACTCGGATAGAAGTTTCGACATAAAGTCCGTAAGATGAACTAGTCATAATAATGATGACTAATCTAACCATCTTACGAATTATGATACTAGTTTGACTCTTGACAAGCTAGATGGAGGCTTGGGGAAAGAAGCGGGTCAAACGGATCGTATACGCGGAAAAGAGCATAATCCGGATACAAGGTAAGTAAAGCTTACACTCTAGTTAATTAATACCTATTGGTTTGATAGGTCGTGAATAATAAGTCTTGTTTTAAATTATGACGTTCCGACACGGCAAACGCGGTCCGGAACAAAAGATAATGGTCATAAATCATGTTTAATGGATAAAAAGGAGCTAATGCGGTTAATTAGTCATGAAATGACTAAAATATAACGAGTTTTTAAATGGTTACCTTATAAGGTAAACCATTGCAAATAATAAGGGTAAAATGGTACTTTGGTCACTTGTTGACAATAACCGTTAAATTGGGGAAAGACACGTTATAGCATGGGTTATAATGGGACAAAGAAATCAATAGATGATTTACAAGTAGAACGACTATACGGTGTAAACCGGAGTTAGTCATATGGATAAGATGGTAATAAATACCATCTCATAGAGTTTCATGGTCCTTTAGACCAATCGGGTCAAAAGGTGAAATTATCACCCTTTGACAACATCGACTAATGGTTTGTTGAGCTATATGATTATAGAAATAAATATCAGATGGATATGTACATCGCTATTGCTTAGCGGTTACTAAGGCAAGGTATCAAAACGGGTCAGTATATTGATCCGAGCCAGGTACGCATGATAGAATAACTCTCATTTAAATGTAAGGTTTGATGAGAGTTAAACGGAGTCAAAAATAGATTTATGGTTACTTTAATAGGTAAACCAAATGTTACGGACGATGGTCATTACATTTGAAAGGCATAATGACTTTTCAAATAAAACCATAGTTAAAAAGAGGGCTTATGGGTCAACATGTTTGCAATAATCTCTCATAGTTAATGAAGGGTCAAAATGGACCAAAACGCCCTTTTAAGTTAAACTGAGCAAACAACCCTTAAAGGTTGTTTGGAAACAAGTTTCATGATTAGATAAATATTTAGAATAAGTATAGAAGCTGAAAGAGGTAATATGTTAGTCAAATGGCACTATTTGAGTCTTTGCCGTAAAATAATGATTCGAGAGGTAAAATTTGGTTTATATAGATCACCACATTAAACCCACCATAAATATAGTTGTGGTGGAAAATTATATGATGAGAAATGTGGTGATGGGATGCTAGAAGCAATCGAAAGCGATTTTAGGCTTGAAAGTGCTTAAATACCCTTAACGGGTCAAAATAAGCACTTAAGCGTAAACGGGTTTTTATTATGTAAGAAACTCGTGATTTGAGATTAATATGATAGGAGATATTGAAGTTATGAATTTCATGAGTTTAAAGATCAAATAAACATGTTTGTGTGATAAAATCATGAACGGGTCAAAATTTAGTAAAAAGGGTCGTAAGCCGAAGACTTATAAGTCTGAAATTTTGTTAATCCGGATGTCGGATTTTAACTCCATGAGATGGAGAATTAAATTACGGTCGCATAGGAAAAAGAATCGCGTAAAACGGACTTGTATAGTGAAAGTTATGCAAGTTCTAAGTTAATATTTGGTGAATTTTCGTAGCTGGGTAAAGTGCAGCAACAATAAAGGAACTTGCTGTAAAAAAAGGGGCTAGGTGGGGCGTCTAGCCCCTAGGTGGGGCGTCTAGCCCCCGTGAATCCCAAAATTTTTTAATCTTGTTTGTTTGACCCACATAACTTGTTTAAATTTGTTATTTAACTATCAAAACTAACTTTTAAGTTGGTTTTGATCATAGGTGAATGTCAAGAGTGCCCGGATGAAGATCAAGCTCGATGAGGAACCGAACACGATAAAATACAAGCTTCCGCGCGGCGTTTCGTCGTATCTTTTAAACGACGAATTCAATTACATTAAGTTGTATATACTTTTAAATTGTTAAAGTTTTAACTAACCTTATTTATCAAAATTACATGTTTGTTTTCGTAAACTATACGAAAACCGTAAGATAATAACAAGGGTGTTACATAATTTGTGTATGAGATTAATGTATGTAAGAACTCATATGAAGACCTAAATGGGTTAAGTAGGTTTTGTCATAATCATGAAATTTGGGGCTTCAAGCTAGAATTTTTGGTGTTAATTATATAACATGAAGCTAGGATGATTAAATGTTGGCAAATGACTATTGTGATGATTAATGATACTAGAGATATGAATGTACATGAAAAATGGTGAATAATATCATGGAAATGGTAGTTTTCTAAGTATCTAAAACTGCGGCACACCAAGGGTTTGATGAGATGCCACCAATATAAATTATGTGTTTTTGTGATAAATTCTTATTGAATGTCATGATTGGGATGTAAAGATTAGTATATATGGTAACTGATATCATATTTTGATAAAAAAACATGCTAATGGAAAGAAATCATGGAATCTAAGTATGTATTTATCAAGTGTAGGAGTGAAGGAAGGAGGGTCGAGCAACTCGAAACAACAAGGGAACCAAGATCGAGGTAAATTCTTCTAGCTTACAAGTAATTTTTGTAATAGTTGGTAATGTCCAATTAGTTAAGGCTTTAAGCAGAAAGTTGGTTTTAAGTTGCAGCTTAGTGGTATGAAGTTGACCCGTTGAAGCGGGTCAATTTGGGTAAAGAGTGGTAAATGGATGAAAACCCAAGAAGTGGAATTTAGGTTGCTATTGGGTTAAATAGAATGGTAATTTTGTAAGACGAAAATGCTTTGAGAATGAAATGAATGATTTCGGATGACATGGGGGAAACAACTTAGTATATCCACAAGAATGAAAAAAGTTGAAAGTATGAGTATTGCTTCTTGGAAGGAAAACAATTAGAATGAACTATGTTTGTGTAAATTTTCGTTACTAACCTATTGGTAATGTTGTAGGTAAATCCTCAATTTAAAATAGTATCAAGTTTGGGGAAAACACACAAGAAGATGCGCTTCCGCGATGCAATGATGTCAAACTTTTGGGTTATGTAAAATTACAGGCAGGGTCTTTGATTGTTATATTAGTTACTTAAAAACTTGTGTTTTGGTAAACACGGTACTTCATTTACGTCAAATGTATCAACCTAACTTGATAATGTACAACTTAAATCGTTTTGGATATAATTATGAAGGTTGTTTTAAAAAGTTCAAAATGAGACCCAAATTATGTCATTATTAGAATGTGTTTGACTCTTGATGTTTTTGGGCTTTACAAAATTTGCCAACCAAACACATCAGAGATGAAATTGAGATTCTAATTTCAACAAATTTAAATTTCTATTTGAATGTTTAAATTCGAAATCTAATTTCAATTTCTATGAAAATTTCAATTCCATCACATTCCATGAAAACCACATAATCCAAAATGCAGAATTTTTAAACATAACCCAAAGATATTCTTATAGCCAAATGACATGGACTATTTGTGTAATTAACTTTTAAAAAATATACTAGCCAAATCATGAGATCCGCTTGTAGGTTGTGGTGGGTTAATTAGTAACAGAATTCCCTAATATATCTTGAATTACTTCTAGACCTTCCTGAACAGTTGGAAGCTGATTTTATGAAAAGGGTGTGGCACTCTACCTTCGTTTCTTAGAATCATATTATATAACATAATGCAAGGTACTTATGTTTCTAGGATGAATTGCTCATGTATGGTTACGCATTATACAGCAACTTATGCGGACAACAAAAGCTCGTTCCACGTCCTTCGTTGCTCGTGTGAAAATAAGTAATTAGGACGGTTTAAATTCAAAAAAAAAAAAAAAAAAAAAAACTAGCCGTTGGCATTGTCGACGATATGTACATTCTATCGCGTATTATTTGTTTCCTAAACTTTTTTATATTGTATTAATAAAAGAAGAAAAACGAACTTTAGTAATTAATAAAAAAAACAAAAATATGTTAATGGTAAAAGGGCCAAATCTCATGTCCTCGTACACTCTTTTGTGTTATGGTGTACTTCAATTGCATTAAATTCACATAGTACGTTAAAGTATTGATCTAAAATCCAGGCTCCTAGGATCCTGTACTAAAAATCCATGACACAAAAGAGCCTTGGTTTTGTTTCTTTTATGGGCTCGCATAGTGGACCAGAATATTAATTTATTGGGCCCATTATAAATGTTCACATGGGCCACCACTTTGACAACAACTACACATATGATAAAAGCATGCAAGGAGGTCGCCTGAAAGGCAACAAGAGAAGATGGAATTAGGTCTTCTTTCATTTTCATGGTGGACTAGTTATTCCTCGTGGTCACTGTAACATCCGCCAAAAACGGATCTTAGAAAAACCGACCTGGGGTGTGACAGTCACAAACAGGAATATTGTGACTTGTTTAGTTGTAGGACAAGACTTTGATTTTATATCCGTTTGTTTGAACTTTAGCTAATTATGCTTATGATTGCCCCCCGGTTATTACTTTTGTGTTTATGTGATAAATGAGTTTTAGTTAAATTTCTTTAACGGCAAGTTTGGATCACTGACGGACCATTAGAGTATCATTGTGTTGCCAGTGGAACCACCTGATCATATTCATCCCCACTAGGTAATAATGCCTATACACCAATTCAGAAGAAAACCCAATAAATATGAGAAAAACCCCTTGTGGAATGATAACTCTTGGCATCATTGGGAACTCATTAGCAGTAATTCTATTGTCGACACTGACTGTCATCAGCAGTAACCTGGACAAAAAATCAGAGAACAAAAAATCGATTGAATAAAATGAAGAAATCGATGAAATTGAGATCGGTGAATGTGAAACTCGATTTAAAACACGCATCGAAAGGTTGAAATTGATTATGACAAGCACGAGCGGTAATTCTAGACACGATCCACAACACTGCACGAAAGAAAAATAGGTTTTGGGGATTTAAAAAAACGAGTCGTTTTCGAATTCCCTCGTTTTAAAAAGGGGGTCATGTTCGGTTCACTTGTTTTAAAATCAGATCGGGTTCGGGTTGACTCCTGTAAAAACGGGTTGACCCGCAGTGGCGGATTCAGAAAATACTTTCAAGGGGCGCGAAAGAGGGGTTTAATCAAATTTTCAAGTGGTGCGATCGAGATTTTACCCTATAAAATAAACTACATTTTTTTCAAGGGGTGCGCCCGCCTACCTAGACCTCTCTACCTAGGTCCGCCCCTGTTGACTCATTTTGGTATTTAGAATAAAACTTTTATAATTTTATGAGTTAAATGCTTGGTTGGTCCCTGTGGTTTTTAAAAATTGCAGACTTGGTCCCAGTGGTTTACTAATTACACGCGTGGTCCCAAAAGTTGTCAAAAATGCACTCGGTTGGTCCCCAGCCCTAACATCAGTTAAAATTTTCAGTTAAGTCCATGTTAAATGACCAAAATACCCTTGCTTATTAACTCTCTTTATAATATTTTTGTGTTTTACTTTTGACTTGGTTAAACCCATCATCATCTTCATCACCAGGTCATCTTCATCACCATCATCTTCATCACTATCATCATCTTCATCACAAACCCACACCCCATCTCTGTCTCTCGTTCTTTTCCGGCGACGGAGATCAGAAGCGAAGATAGAGGAGAGAGACGACAAGAGAGAGAAGAGATCGGAGAAGATGGTGGAACGGAGCTAGCGCCGTCGCTCACGGCGGCGGCGGTGGAGGCACAGGCGGTGGAAAACAAGCACCAGACACGATTTCAGAATTCCAGATTTGTGACAAGAACCCTAAATCATCCCCTCCCTGGTAACCGATGTTCGTGATTTGACCCAGATCTAGGGTTTGGATGCACAAATCGTTGGTGGTTTAACCCAGATCAGGTGCGTTTTATGATTTTTTGATCAGGAGTGTGGATTTCACGAATGAGAATGTGAAATTGAGTGGATCTGGAACCTTTGCAATTCTACTTCCGAAGCATATTAACCACCAACAGCAGCTTCCGATTCATCAATTTCTTTAGAGAACAAAGAAAAAAAAAAGGGAAATTCACAAGTATTCAAACACTCTGATAAATCATCAAATCTCTTCAGTTGTGTTCGGTTCCAAGGGGTCTAGTCGTAATGTAAGATTCTTAAATCCTATTTATTGTATTAAATTTCAAATTTTACATCTGGGTAGTTCTATTCTCCCATTAATAAGCCCAAATTATGAATCTTGAGTTTGAAGATGTTGAAATATGAGTGGTCTTCATAGTTGTTGTCAACTGTAAGCTTGGTGGTCGGTTTTTTCTCCATGGGTGTCTGATTCCATTAAATCTCAAAATGAGGTGGTGGTGGGGGGTTGAAGGTGACGGTGGAGGTGGTGGTGGGTTGAAGGTGACGATGGAGGTGGTGGTGGTGGGTTGATGAAGATGATGATGGTGATGGTGATGAAGATGATGCAGAGGTTATATACTGTTTTTTTAATTCTTAGTTTTAGGTTTTTAATTGTTCAAGGGTATTTTGGTCATTTAACATGGACTTAAGTGAGAATTTTAACTGATGTTAGGGCTGGGGACCAACCGAATGCATTTTTGACAACTTTTGGGACCACGCGTGTAATTAGTAAACCACTGGGACCAAGTCTGCAATTTTTGAAAACCACACGGACCAACCAAGCATTTAACTCTAATTTTATTTTTGGTGACACCCATCACATCGCGCGGGCCAACTCACCAGTAATGTAGTATTAATGAATAAACTTAGCATTAAAATGAAGGTTTTGAGGGTTTTGATCGAGCTCATTAATCATGGAGAAAGACACTTAAATCGGATTGCATTAATGTCATTATGCTACCGGTGCTCATGAACAACAAGGATAAAAGGAAATATCTTATTTAGACAATGATACAATACAACAATGAAGCCTAGTTGGATATAATATGTGACGGTGTACTCACCACAAATCACTATAATATAACAAACAAAATATTAATTAAAACTGTGTTACAATTTCAACGATGGCACGTTAATGATGTTATCAAAACATCATCTAGCTCTATATTTTCTTCCTTAATTCATTACTTGTCTTTGGTACTCTCTTTTGCTAAAGCAGAAGCCTTTATTAATTGAAGGGATTCCACAAGATCATCGCCCAACCTATGAGGATCTGGTATGGTTTCTTCGTCAGCCGATATTACAAATGTCAATTTATCCATATAACTCACTATATGAATCATCAACGCCTACACATTATAAACAATTGTAGTTAGGATCGAAGTTAGATAGCCATCGTATATCGATCGACAGTAAAGATGTATACTTATCGACGTTAAATCCATAGTTGACGCATGGTTTTATAGTATGTAGTTAGTTACATGGATACTTACATTAGGTTGTCCATAGCAACTAGGAGCAATATAAGTTATATCTTGCCCATAAAATGTGACTTCTTGTTCCGGTCCAGGCACATTGCTAAACCACAAGGTTGTATTAAAGAACACTTTGTGGTTCAGTTTCCCTACAGCCTGCACAAATCCCAAATATGCTTAGTAATTTAAAGGCTTTCGTTCTCTTAATAGATATATGTATATATTTTAGTTTTTTGAACGACACTAACATGATTAACATGAATGTATTAGTGTAACATATGTACCTTAATCCCGAACAACTTGAGAACCAGGTTAGCGACAAAATAAGCGAACAAAGGTTCCAATGAGACTTTCTTTTTATCTATGACTGCCTTGGCTTCTTTCACATAGTCTAACGGGTTGCGCTTGAGTCCAATTGCAAAAGGGAGAAGCACGTAACCTATCTGGTTGCCCCATCGACCCAAAGTTCCGCTTTTCATCGATTCGACCAAAGTCTAATGATCATGTACGAAAAGAAAAAGAGTGGGGTTGGATTAGGGTTTTTTTTTCATATTTGGTGTACTTCAAACTAATTAGAGTTTCATTTTTGGTGTTTTTTCCTTGTGGTTTTCACCAAAAAAATGAAAATTCAATTGGTTTTAATACCAAAAATAATATTAAAGTTCATTGGACAACCAACGTCCAAATTCACTGAAAATAGTTAGCAACAAATTTAGGCAGGTATTTTTAGAGAAGTAAAGATGGTGATGAACTCACATCGATCCTGGTGGTTGCTCTTAGATTGAAAAAGAATGTAGCACGAAGTCGAACGCCTTTGGGAATGAAGTCTTTTTTATCATGATGATCACCTCTACCGATAGCGTTGATTTCACCTAATGACAAACTCAAATTGTGACTATAGCGAAATATCTTTTATTGTAGATTCAGGTAGTGTTCGTTTCATAAAATGAATTGAAATGTAGTATAGATGGAATTGAAATGCAGATTTCATTTATACGCTATTCATAGAAGGTTTTGGAATTGAATATAATTTCCTTGACATCCTTAAATAGTGACATTTAAGATCTTTAAAGTCGATTACCATTTTCAATTTCAATTCCACTATATTTTACGAACCCTACCAAAACAGGTGATAAAGGGTACAGTATATTCTAAGGGAATTTTACCATAATATCTATTGAATATTTAAAAAAAGGGCCAACGAATTTTAATATTACAAGAAAAAAATTTATTCAATGATACATCGTCACATGTCTAGCTTTAATTTCTGGTCTTGCGTCATGACAGCAAGATATATATGGTTCTTGTACCCATAAATTCGAAAAAGATAATTTAAATAAATAAAAGACTATGGTTTCTTGCGTCCAATTAGAAGTATCACAAAGACAAAAAAGAATTAAAGAATAAATGTTGTTACTTAATTAGGAAATGTTATTTTTTATGGTTTTTAAAAAACACTTGAAAATGTTAATCTCGAACATTAGAAAGAGTGTGCAAGATTAATGAATACTTACCGTATCTATAATTCAAGTAACGCGATAGACCTGCTTGAGTGACTCCAAGTACAACGTCATTCAACGTCTGCATGTCATCATAAATATTTTATCATCATTTAGTGACACACTGAACGCTTATCAATTGCCATAAATCTATATCTAACCAACTACAACTTACTACTTACCACATTCATAGCGTTCTTCACCGCCTTAACGTCTGCTAAGCTGACACTCTTGCGAACAAACCGCCTTGGTCTATTCTCGACGCCTGCGGACCCTTTTAGTGGCGTTTCGGTGTCTTTAAGAAACAACACAGTGCAAACAAACATCATCATTGCCACAAAGGAGTTCCAAAGCATTACCAAAACCGACCAAACACTAGTAACTTTAATGTAAGCTGAGTCTTTGTTCATAGGAAGTGTCGGTAAAGCGTCCGTATCGGACGCTTGGCGTGTACAGGCGAGCAAAAGCGTCATTAAAGACATGCCGTCGCCTAAAGAATGGTGGAAACGAAAAACTCCGGTTCCTTCAGCATCAGTTGTCTTGATGTTAAGAAGATGGAGATCCCATAAAGGTTGAGACCTGTTGATTGAAGATCTGCTGAGGTTTGATATATAGTCTTCGACAAACTTGTCGGGAGACTCGATGTTTGGATCGATTTCTGGGACTATAACATGGTTGTCGATGTTAACATTTGTTGGTACCCATTTGATGTTCCCAGTTTCTTTATCGGTAACCTGAAATTTAGAGTTGCATGCATGAGTTATTTAGTATTTATGACCCGCAGGTTGTGATCAGACAATTAAACCTAACGAAAGGTAGACGTAAGAATATTGAACGCAAAAATTACACGTAACGTAAAACATAAAAAATAGTAACTAACTCGATCTTGAACACAAACATTAGACGTAACGTAAAATATAAAAATAGTAACTAACTCGACCTAGGTCCTACGCATTGCGACAGAGCCGTTAAACAGGAAAAAATAGACGGAAAAACTTTGAACCACACACCCACATTCCAACATATTAATTTGCAAAATTTAGACTGAATCACTTAAACATAAAACGGAAAATTTGTAAAGATGAAAACTACAAAGGTTAAAAGTAAAAAATATAAGAAAAATAAAACAAAACATATTAACCAAGCACAACATACAACAAATAATGCATAAAGAAGTTTATAACTAATATATATATATATATAATATGAATAATTAACATAAACATGACACAAAAATAATTAGTTGGATTAGTTTAAAACAATAGTTTTACAAGAAAATCAAGTACCAAGGGTCAGACCTATAATACAAGTAATCCAGACTTGGGCCTAGAGCTTAAAAAAATAAGGCATCCACTTAAAAGAAAATTAATATATTAACAATTAATATTAGTGCAAATTATTGTTTTAGATTTGTTTGATTTCTTGTACAAGCAAACCACTCTATATTATAGTTGTGTTAGATTTTTGCTTGGTTTCAAACACGGATAAGTGAGTATCGTTTATAATAATCAAACAAGGAAAAAGGGCCCCAAATCTTCATTTCGCCTTTGGCCTCCAAAGAGTTTGGAACGGCTCTGGGTCGAGGTTATATAATTCAGTCTGAACTTGACACAATTTATATCGCTTTAACTTTGGTGTCACAAAACTCTCGAGAGACAGAAATATATCAATGCCATTTATACGATAGAGTTTTCGCCTAGTTAGTAACTAGGTGGAATAACATTGACCACAAGTTTGAATGTGAATAGCACATGTTTAGCATCGAGTTCTTTATATAGTCACTTATAGAATATGTATAGTGAATCAAAGTCACTCTTTGCATGTTAAATATATGTATTGAATATATAGTTATTGTTTACCTGCAAGCTTGAGAATCGAGGATGGCGGACTAGAGAATGAACCAAATTTTGCTTGATAACATCGGGGTTGATCTTGGTTTTGCAACCCATCATGGATACGATATAGACATTGGAACCAGGTTCATGAAACAACCGAGCCATAGGGCTCAAAGGTTGGTCCTCTTCCTTAAATCTTGGATCATCTTTGGTGGTTGTGGTGTTGATATGTTTAAGACTCTTGAGACCTTCTGAGGAACCCATCGACTTTCTATATTTAGATAGAGATATACTTTGTTTCATGAATGGCACCCTATATATACACCAACCTTGTCCTTATTTGTGTCTTTTTTTATTTTTATTTTATTTTATTTTATTTACTTTTGCTTTTATCTTATTTTTTAATCTATTCAATCGTTTCCTGAAATACGAAAATCAAGAAAAAATCAATCGTTCAGGGTGGCCCCACTATTACCTAAGCAAACCGGCCTAGTATTGACTTTGAGGAGTGTTACCGTGATAAAAAAATAAAACAAAATAAGGCTTAAATAAATTGTTACTTTTGATAAATTAACCATCAAGACTATCTACGTAATTAAATCAATGTAAAATCACAACAATATCCTTGAAGAGACTATTTATGTACTTATTTTAAAGTCGTTCATAAAACACCTCTTATTTGATGGACTATATCTATCTATAATATCTATATCTATAATACTATATTAGGCATTTCCCATGTACTGAATTGTAATTTCCCCATGATTTTTTAAGACGCTCATCCGAAGGTCATGCCTTTCTCCCTAAATTTTCATCACCTCTCCCAAATATGCCCCCATTCAATGTCATCTCAATGATTCCATCGAACAAAATATGTGAAATTGATGACGCCAGATGTAACTGTGGGAACAATTAATATTTAAATTAATACGAGATTGAAAGCTTCACCTGCGTCGGGACCCTACATCCCCTCCATTTACCGGCAATTGAATCCCCCTATCCCTATCAATTGAAGCCACTTTAAGCCTATCTTTGTATGTTGTACCATTCGTCCTTAAAGCAATTGGCGTTTCGAAGCAAGATCGATTTGGAATCAGGCTCTGGAGGAAGAAATTTAGTAAAACAGAGTTTTAGGTTTTGGTTATTTTGCAGTTGTGATTTGATATGCAGAAGCATTTGCCAGGTAATTTTCGTTTCATTATTTGTTGTTTTTGAGTTGCAATCTGGTCGAATCTTTATTTTCTTTTCGGTAACCGTTCCTCAGATGCATGTAAAAGGAGTGCAAACTTGAAGTATATACTTGTTCTTTCGTTTTCTATGATTCTATTTCCATCATTATTAGTCAATAGTCCTAATTGTTCTAAAGTCGAACCCTGTATTTTCTGAACCAAACACTAAATGAATCTAAATTCCTATCTTAGTGTTTTGTTTGCAATTTTTCTTATAATGTTCATGTTGTTATACATCTGTATAAATGAAATAATTTTTTATGTTTTTTGAGAAAGCATAGGGAGTATTAGTTAGGCGTTGGTTGCATTGATATCTCTTGGTAACAATTCTTAATATAAATTTGTTATGCAGGTCGAGGAGTTTTATTCTTTTGATCTTGATTCGCTAAACTGGATTAGGTTAGTCTTTAACAAATGATCTTCGGTACAGTTTATCTTTATTATTTCATCATTTTGTCGTTAGTTATTCATCGTTTAATCTTTTCTTATTAATAGTTTGTTTGTGTCATTTCTTTTTGCGTTACAGGGATCTTTTGTAACCAGCTTTATTGATTGGTTCTCACGCTTACTGGTAAGAAAATCACTAAATTATAGAGCATGTTAATTTGTGCTTCCTTTTAGCAATAGTTTGTTGAACATAAATATTCGAGTACTGATTATTGTGCGCGCGCTATTTTGGTCTTATGAAAACAGAGTAAATTAGTACTTTTGTGGGTGTGATTCCACCAGGTATTTGTTCAGGGGGAGTTGAGTAGGTTAATGCTGTTTTTGAATTATTTTTTGGGAGGGCTTTCGTCTATCTCGAATTGTTCCTTGCTTTTTCGAATTCGACTTGAAGATGATTTGTTTTCGGGTGATATTGATTTGGATTTTAGGATTCTTAGTGATGTTTCTTATGTTGATTTATCTGGATATAGGTTTACTGGTGGGATTCCTTATGATATATTTCATGCTTTAAGTCTTAAGCATTTTAGCATGTCAAATAATCCGAATCTCGGAGGGATACTTCCCGAAAAAGCATGGTCATTGCCGGTTCTTCACAATTTTTCGGCCTCATCGTGCAATATTTCTGGGAATTTCCCTGAGTTTCCGTTTTGTAAGTCGTTATCGTTTATCGATTTGAACGGGAATCACTTATCGGGAAGTATCCCGGAAAGCATTTCGGTTTGTGAGAATCTCGAAACGTTAAATTTCGCTGAAAATAATTTATCCGGTGAGATATCAGTGAAGTTAGGAAGCTTGATGAAGTTGAAGTTTCTTAATCTGTCGTATAACGATCTTTCGGGTTCGATCCCGAACGAAAACACGTTTAAAACGATGGATAGTAGTTCGTTTCTCGGAAATCCTAATCTCTGCGGTGCACCACTCACGAGAATATGCCATCACACGAATGGAATATCTGAGGGAATGGAATTGGGAAGTAGAAGGAATCACAAGGTTGGTTGAGTGCTTGTACTATGCGTTGTAGCGGTTACTCTCAGGTCTTCTTTTCGGTATCTTTTACTACCGGAGAGAAAGTGTTAACCGTCACTGGAATATGGTGTCGTTTGGGGGTTTACCCGAACTCACAGCCGCAGATGTTTTAAAAAGATTCAACTCCATTGATTCTGTGGAAATGTTGTATTCGTCAAATTTGGTTTGCAAAGCGGTCTTGTTGTCTTGGATGACGGTAATTGTGAGAAAGATCGAATGGGGAGCAAATAACCAAGATTCTTATTATAACAAAACCCTTTACTCAGTAGTATAACCCTCTGGAGTTATAGTGCATGGTTCTTAGTGGTTTGAATTATATACTCTTGATCGTTAATATGCTTATAAATGCCATAAACGCCCTTTTGACACACAAATGAGATTTTTAGAAATGTGAGAGGACAAAAACCTTTGTTACTGATTTATAAACTTGTCCTAAAAAGTTGACATCAGTTTGAGGTCTAGATTAAGAATTATGCTCAATAGCGTAATTAGAAAGCTTTTTATTAATTAAGCGGCGTAATTTGCATAAAACCTATCTAAACCCAAATTTTGACACCAAACTTTTTACCCACTGATGTAATATAATATTCTGGGATTTTTGAAGATTTTTAATTATTTTTAAACTGATCTTATCATAGGGTTCTAGCTTTAATTCGGTAATTGTCGGTTATACCCTTTTCTTGAATAAAACGAGTTTTACATAATATTTGGATACCAAACTTTTTACTACTGATTATATATGATAAATAAAAGAGTAAACTGCAATTTTACCCCCTGAGGTTAGGGGTGATTGGCACTCTTACCCCCCCCTAAGGAAATAATTGCAATTTTACCCCCCACTGTTGACTCTTATGTCGCAACATTACCCCCCGGCTTCAATTTTGTTGACAGGTTTGTTGACTTGGGGGTGAAATGACTATTTTACCCTTTTATAGTTTTATTTTACCCCCCAACGTTTGCTGTTATGTCGCATGTTTACCCCCTGCCACCACTGCCACCGCCATTCACCACCACAACCACCACTGCCACCTCCAGCCACCACCCTCAACCACCACTACCACCGCCATTCACCACCACAACCACCACTGCCATTTTCTTCCTCCCCCCCTCTCTCTCTCTCTCTAAAAAACCCACCACCCCCGCCTTCATCTTCAACAATCACCACCGTCATCTCCACACCGCAGTCCCCAATCATCCACATACATACAGCCAAACCACCACGATCACTACCACCCCTACACCACCCTTCAATCAACACCAAATCAATTAAACAACAAAATCCCCCCTCTTTGCATATAGTTGAATTCTTCATTAACAGTGGACATTTTGACACCAAATCAATTAATCAAAGATTGCGACATAACAAAATTACAAACAGTGGACATTTTGACACCAAATCAATTACAAACAAGATCAAGAACTGCATCCCCCCTCTTTGCATATAGTTGAATTAAGACACTTTTAATCTGCACATTTTGAATAGTGCATCATTAACACCAAATCAATTAAACAACAAATCATATGTGATAAACTATATGATCTAAATTGATCACATGAACAAAACTAATTACATATATGCACATTTAAATAAACGATCTACATTCGGTACAATTAGGTTACAAATTATCAACATGATATATTATTCACATATCAATAACATTATTATTTATTACTGAAAATGACAATTAGGTTACAAACCGCATCTGGATCACATTAACAGATTCACAGATCTCAACAATATGAACTTCAAAACAGAATCATAATTCACAAAACCTAAGAAAACAACTTACAGATGTTTGTGTGTCGTACGCAAGCCAAACGGTGGAGAACTGGCCCCAACCGAGCTTCCGTTGGGCGATAAACCGACCGGAGGCGAATGAATCGCCGACTCGGACCGCGTGGTAGCCTCCTTTGCGGTAGGAATCGAAGTCCTCATCGTCTTCGGATGCCGATGAGGATGAACAGGACATGATTGATTGGTTGAAATGATTGATTGATTGATGAGTTGAATTGATGGATTGAGGAAGAAGGAGTTTGAATGATGAGTTGTGGGGATGAGAGAGAGACATGAGAGAGGGAGAGAGACAGGACCGGATGGTTGTGGTGGTGGTTGTGTGGCGGCGACAGTTGCGGTGGTTGTGGTGGTGAATGGCGGTGGTTCTTTACAGGTGCCCGGTGGTGGATGTGAGAGAGACAGGAGAGATTTCAGGGAATGGCGGTGAATGGCGGTGGTTCCTTTGCAGTTTACTCTTATATATATATATATATAATAACAATAATAATAAAAATAATAATATAATAATAAATATAGGATAAGATTACCAAAATACCCTTACATATAAGGGTCAAACTACCTTTGACTGAGCTTAGGGGGTAATGTTGCGACATAAGAGTCAACAGTGGGGGGGGGGGGGGGGGGGTAAAATTGCAATTATTTCCTTAGGGGGGTAAGAGTGCCAATCACCCCTAACCTCAGGGGGTAAAATTGCAGTTTACTCTAAATAAAATATTTTGAACTTTATAAACTGACCAAAAACTCAGATTTCCTATTATGACCCGAAAATCGCTTAAAACCGACTTTTACGCATTTTAAGCGCATAGTATGGGTCAAAACTATTTTTAACATATAAAACTTGATACCTACTGATGTTTTTAATAAATTTCTATAATTTAACAGTAAACAAAAGTTCTAAACTCAGAATTCCAAAATTTACCTTTAAAGATTATGAGAAATTACCAAAATGCCCATTCGGTGCATAAATTGGTTATAAAGGATAAATTTCACATATAGGCAATACCCTACTGATGTAACTTATTAAATTAAACATTTTACTGATTTCAAAAGACCAGAACTTCAGTATATTATAAAATCTCTTTTATAAGTAATAAAATTACCAAAATGCCCTTCCGGGACTTAAATTGGTTTAAATTACTTTTTGGGCATATATGTTAACATCCTACTGATGTATTAACATATCTTAAGCATAATAAAAATTAAGACCTGTATATAATTCATTTGGTTACCCGTTACGCGTTTACGCGTTCGGATCGGTTATGTGACTAGTTTGCGTATAATAGCCGAAACGGGTTTAACCTTATCATTAAATCCTCAAATTCCAGAATGTGATTAGTTTACCCATATTATACAAGTATCCAAGCTTGTCGGGTCTAAGACACATTCTATTTCGGTCTCCGCTTAATCTAGCATTTAGAACCGCAAGGTTTCTTTCTAGCTAGCCGGTCTAAGTCTTTGACTTAACTAAAGGCCCGTTAGCACCCTAATAGGTTATTAAACCTTCTATACAGATTAAGTAGCATCTAGTAGAAGGTATCTTCATACAGCTTTAGGATTTACGGCTGAGTTACTTTCACCTTTGAGCTTAGGTAAATACTTTTAACTTATTTTCCCTATACGGGCTTGGGATATGGTATTATAATAATACCACTTGGTAGGATATGAAATCATTTAATCGGATTGTGATTAATAAATTTACATAACCCGTTTTAATCTGTCTTGTTTGATAACATAAGCTTTGGGGGTTAATTCGACAGTGTCCTGGATATCCTCGGCTCGTTTCATTTGAAAATGGCCACGACCTATGCACGGGGTGTAGGCATACACCTGACAGATGCAAATGCTAAAATATAAACCCACAAGTTGGGGATAACTCCTTTGTGGGTTCTATAAGTGGTGAGTCGGTTAATCACGACCGGCTTCCAACCGGCCCCAATTGTAAGACAAACATGTAAATCAGTATACAAGATTATCTTTAAATAATTGTCCCAAGTTATAAAAGATTTGTGCCATGTGCACTTAAATCAATTTTCATAAATGTTTTCAAAAGAGTCAGTTAATTGTATTTACCAGTGTAAACTGACGTATTTTCTTAAAGACTGATTTGACAGGTACCTCTCGTAATAGGATGGAGCTATTAGGTGTCATAAGAGGATCTTACAAATCCATAGATACCTGAAGTCTGTTATTTTGTTTCTTTGTATTTATTTATGATCCGCCTGTGGATCTTATTACATTCCAGTCTGTATATTCTTTCACTCGAACACTCAGACATTATGGTTTGTAATAGTTTATTCACCAAGCCTTCCACTGTGCTATTATATTGTGTGTATTGACTATGATGATATCAACTACGTCACGATACTCCCCGCCGGGCCCACCTGTAATATGTGGAAATATCGGGGTGTGACAGGTTGGTATCTGTAACACCCTAAATATTTTGAACAGTATTTAAATGATAATCATATGAACTTTATATAAAATCAGAGTTTACAAAAAGATTTCGTGTTTAAAACCATACACACTAGTGATAGTACCATACACATCCAAGATAATGCATCACGAGTTTAAAGTTAACCCTTGCTAGTCAACTACAACTAGTTTAAAGGATTCCAAACATGGTTGACAAAAACTTTTACAACATGATTAGAGTCTAGACAAAGTTAAGTTTAGTGCGGAAGCTTCAAAATGCGTGTTCGGTTCTTGACAACGTACTTGATCACCATTCGGAAGGAACTCATCCATACCTAGGGTCAAACAACTAAAAACATTAGTTATGACATTAGTATTGCATAGATATATACAAACTCCAACATCGAAAAGTTAAATAAAATACAAGATTTCCGGGCTCCACCGTAACTTACGGTGTCTACCGTAAGTTACGGTAGACCCTGAATGCACCTGGTCCTGCCGTAACACAGGAAAGACCCACCGTAAACCTTTTTGATCTCCACCGTAAATTACGGTGTATACCGTAATTTACGGTGAACACTGGGATTCTGCCCTTTTGTCTATTTTGAGAATTTTGCTCTAGTTCGCATACCTTTTTAGGCTATTTCCTTCCCATATGTCTGTAAGTTTATTACGGACATGATCGTTTTGTTTATCAAACCAATATTTGTCTAACCGATTGTTCGGTTACGAGTTTCTATACTTGCATTTGCTCGATGCATTCTAGCTAAATGTATATATTTCAACTTCCTTATTCGAACCCTTTAGATGCCTTTACCCAAGTTCCTGGGTTTGTACATCTTAGTATGTTTACTTAATCATGGCCTTATGTTGCATTGGAACTAAAGGCCCATTTTTCTCGGAATTCAACATTCCGTTCCAAACGACACATTTTAATAACCTTAGTGTTTGACCCGTTAACACGGGTTCGTAAATTTAAATTAACATAACCAATTTATTGGTGTGGTACCATCCATCACCTAGCGAGGTATGAAACTTTCAAGTCTCTACTCTCATGATTTCTTTAAAATCTTTATTTTGACCAGTTGGCTATCTAGTGAAGACCATCACTTTATTGACAAACCAAACTAAATTCCAAATCTTTATTTTGACCCGTTTGATGGTCTAGTGAACTTCGCCGCTTTAACAACGCATTAAACGCGTCCTTTACGCTACGACATCATTATTACACAAAAACCAAACATTTACATAATGTAACGAGACTGAAGTCACGCACCTTTAAAGCACACCCTTCCCGCATGTATCTCCACCGGCGTGTCCACTTGACGTTCCGGAATCCTTGCCTAAAAGAGTTCAATTCATCACAAGTTTAGAACTCTTTCATAAGCTTTAACGCGTTATTTCTTAATATATATTCAAATCTGCGTTTTACCCAACATTCTACATTTTAACCCTCTTTTAGGCGTTTTATCAAACACCTTGCGGGTCAGATTTCTACATGATCTAAACCAAGTTCATGACTTGAAATTATCACCCAAATTGACTTCAATTAGACAATATACACATATTTTGACATCAATAATTTCAGAGATTATCTCACAATTTCAGTTTATACTAGAGAAAGAGTCTTAATCCTAGTGTTTATCAAGTTCTATTAACTTATTAATCACCCACTATAGTGATTTTGATCCTTACAACTAGCATGCAAGATTTTGATAAGAAATCATCTAGGGTTTGTCCTTAGACCTCACATTACTTCCAATTTTATGTTTTACATCACATAATCAAGCTCAACCTTCGATTTCAATCACATGCAAGAATTTGAGTTGAATCAAACAACCTAATTTGACATACCTTATGATCCCCTTGACGAGGTGATCACGATTCTATGTTCAGATTTCGATTACAACATGATTTGAGCCTTCAATTTGAGAGTTTTGTAGAAGTTAGGGTTGTGGAAGTGTGGGTGTCGCCCCCTGTGGTTCTTGATCGACCAGACCCCCTCTAATGGGGTGTTTGGTTTGTTTTTAATCAAAACTAATAACAATAGTTTCAATTTTAACAATATTGGCCCTTCTACTTTTATTTAACTTATAGTTTGGTTATTTTAGCCTTAATTCTAGTTATTCATAGACTTATAGTTAACTAGGTTATAATTTCCTAGTTAGATAAATTCTTGTTTATTTAAACTTTATAATTCTAATATAAAGTTTTGTATTTTCGGGATGTTACAAGTCCACCCCCTTAAAAAGGGTTTCGTCCCCGAAACCGTAATACGTACCAAATAGTTTAGGGTAGAGCCGTTGCATCTCTTCTTCGGACTCCCGTGTGGTATCCGCACCCTTCCTGTGTTCCCATTTAACCTTCACTTGGTTAATTACTTTGCTCCTCAAACTCTTCTCCTTACGATCTAATATCGCAATTGGCTTTACTGCATAGTTGAGGCTGTTATCCACCTCGATATCATCATAGTGAATGCAAGCGGTTTCATCTGCTAAACATTTTCGGAGATGTGACACGTGGAATGTGCTATGAATCCCACTCAACTCATCGGGTAGTTCAAGGCGATATGCTACTTTACCAACCCGTTCGGTGATTCTGAATGGCCCAATAAATCTTGGGCTCAACTTCCCTCTTTTTCTAAACCGTATTATTCCTTTCCACGGCGATACTTTCAGCATTACCTTATCGCCCACTTGAAATTCAATCGGTCTATTCCGTTTTTCCGCGTATGCTTTTTGTCGATCCTGAGCCGCCTTTAGGTGAGCTCGGACCAAGTCGATCTTCTCATTCGTGGTTCGGATTATATCAGTAGGTGCTAATCCTCGTGGACCCACTTCTCCCCAACACACCGGGGTTCGACACTTTCTACCATATAACATCTCATACGGGGCCATTTTAATGCTCGATTGATAGCTATTTTTATATGAAAATTCGACCAAGGGTAGATGGAAATCCCAACTACCCCCAAAGTCGATAATGCAAGCCCGCAACATATCTTCCAACGTTTGTATTGTTCTCTCACTTTGCCCATCCGTTTGTGGATGGTAAGCACTGCTAATGAACAGTTTAGTTCCCATTTGCTCTTGGAATTCGTGCCAGAATTTAGAAGTGAACCGCGTATCTCTGTCTGACACAATGGATATCGGCACTCCATGACGTGCTATGATTTCATTGGTGTACACCTCCGACATCTTTTCGGATGTATAAGTCTCACGAATCGGAATGAAGTGAGCACTTTTCGTCAATCTATCCACGACTACCCATATAGCATCAAATCCGCGATTGGTTTTGGGCAATTTGGTTAACAAATCCATCGTGATTTGTTCCCATTTCCAAACTGGGATATCCAACGGTTGCAACTTACCATATGGCTTTTGGTGCTCCGCTTTGACTTGTAAACAAGTCAAACACTTCTGTACATATTTCACAATATCTCTTTTCATTCCGGCCACCAATAGTTTTGTTTTAAGTCATTATACATTTTGGTCGCCCCCGGATGAATTGAATAATGAGATTTATGGGCCTCGTCAAGTAGAAGCACCTTGGCCCCACACGTATTTGGAACCCAAATTCTCCCAAATCGAGTCTTCATTCCTTGGTTATCATCCTCCAGGTCTTTTAACTGCCCAACTATTATTTCCCTTTTCACATTTTCTTCCTTTATAACTTCAATTTGAGATTTCCGGATTTGTTCAAGCAAGGCCGATGTCACAATTAGTTGCATCGATCGTACTCGAATAGGCGTATAATCTGTCTTTCAGCTCAACGCGTCTGCCACTACATTAGCCTTCCCGGGGTGGTAATGTATTTTACAATCAAAGTCTGTGACAGTTTCTAACCACCGCCTCTGCCTCATATTTAATTCCTTCTGATCGAAGAAATACTTTAAGCTTTTATGGTCAGTAAAGATAGTGCACTTCACCCCATACAAATAATGCCTCCATATTTTCAAGGCGAACACCACTGCTGCCAACTCAAGGTCATGGGTAGGATATCTCTTCTCATGAGTCTTTAGCTGCCTCGAGGAATAGGCTATAACCTTGCCCCGCTGCATCAAAACGCAGCCAAGTCCCGAATGCGATGCATCGGAGTAAACTACCATATCCTCCGTTCCGTCAGGTAATGACAATACCGGTGCATGGGTCAATTTTTCCTTGAGCGTTTGGAACGCCCTTTCTTGATCCTCGCCCCAAATAAACTTTTCATCCTTACGGGTTAGTTTGGTCAACGGCATAGCAATTTTGGAGAAATCTTGTATGAATCTCCGATAATAACCCGCAAGCCCCAAGAAACTTCTGATTTCTGAAGGGTTTTTCGGTGGATTCCATCTTGCCACAGCTTCTATTTTCGATGGGTCTATTAACACCCCATTTGCACTAATGATGTGCCCAAGAAATTACACCTCCCGTAACCAGAAGGCACACTTTGAGAATTTCGCATACAATTTCTCTCTCCTGAGCGTCTCCAACACTTCACGCAAATGACTCGCGTGTTCTACTTCACTCTTTGAATATATCAAAATGTCATCAATGAACACTATCACTGACTTGTCTAACATGGGTTTGTAAACCCGGTTCATGAGATCCATGAAAGCCGCGGGTGCATTAGTTAACCCAAAGGACATCACGAGAAACTCGTAATGTCCGTACCGTGTACGGAAAGCCGTTTTCGGTACATCCTCCTCCTTGACTTTCAACTGATGATACCCCGATCTGAGGTCGATTTTTGAGAACCAACTTGCACCTTGTAATTGGTCAAATAGGTCATCAATTCTTGGAAGCGGATATCGATTCTTTACCGTGAGTTTGTTCAACTCCCGGTAATCAATGCACATACGCATGCTCCCGTCCTTCTTCCTCACGAATAATACTGGTGCGCCCCATGGAGACACACTTGGCCGAATAAATCCCTTGTCAAGCAAATCTTGGATTTGGGACATCAGTTCTTGCAATTCTGATGGCGCGAGCCGATACGGCGCCTTGGCCACAGGTTTCGCGCCCGGAATCAATTCAATTCCGAACTCTACCTCCCGTTCCGGCGGTATTCCCGGTAAATCTTCCGGAAATACATCAGCGTATTCACGTACCACTGGTACGTCTTCAATCTTCGGCGTCTCTTTATTAGGTTCGTTTGCGTATATCATGAATGCTTTACATCCGCGCCTCATAAGTTTGTGAGCCTTTAGTATTGAGCACATAACGGGCTGCCCCCTTTTTCGCCATAGATGGTGACTTGCTTTCCACTTGGAGATGTCAATTGTATCTCCTTGCGGAAACATATCACCTTTGCATGATGTCGGGATAACCAATCCATCCCTACCACTACTTGAAATTCTCCCATTGACATAGGGATCAAGTCTATTAAATATTCGTCATCATCAACGCTTATTTTGCAATCTCGACATACATCACATACAAGGAAACTTTTGTTATCACCTATTTCTACCTCTAATGGCATAGGCAATTTTGTTAGTGCAAAAGAAGGATGTCGAATAAATCCATGTGAAACAAAGGATTTATTCGCACCCGTATCGAATAACACATGTGCGGGAATTGAGTTTATAGCAAATATACCTGAAACCACATCGGGTTCCGCCTTTGCCTCAGCTGCCGTTAACTGAAAAGATCTTGCTTTTGCTCTTGGTGTCTCAGTACGTGTATCCTTGTCATCTTTCTTTCCGATCAATTCCGGACACTAAGATTTCTTGTGACCCAGCTGATAACATTTGTAACACACCGACACCTTCCCCGGGCACAACGCAGCCGTGTGCCCTGTTTTCCCACAAATAGGACATGGCTTGTCCTTAAACCGGCACTCCACCCTTATGCCCTTTCCCGCATATCTTGCAGCTTGACGACCCGCCTTTTCCTTCTTGTTTCTTTGAGGATTCAGTCGTGCGTGCCTTTTTCGTTGGGCTTGGATTGGCACCTGCGCCCTTCTTTCTCCCCTCTCAATCTTTTTCTTCAACTCTATCTCCCGTTCCCGAGCAACGTTTATAATCTCAGTGAGAGTCTCATACTTCGAAGGAGTCATAAACTCCCTATACTCGGTGCTCAGCATATTATAATAATAATATATTTTCTGCTCTTCATTCGTTATCAGATCATCACAAAACTTCATTTTATCCATGAATGTTCTCGTGATTTTATCGATGGATTCACCCTTGTGTCGAAGCTGCATGAATTCTTCCTTGATCTTGTTAATGACTGCCTTGGGACTGTGATGTTTAAGAAACGGCGTCTTAAACTCGTCCCATGTCATAGCTTTAGCCGCTTCGCTTCCAATTTCTTTCTTCTTGTTATCCCACCAATCTTTCGCTTGACCCCTTAACTGACCCGTGCCATAGGCTACGTAGTCCGTCTGGATCACAATGAGTCCTTTCGAATACCCCATCCATATCGCTTAGCCACCGTTGGCATATTATCGGGTCAACCTCCCCATTGTAAATTGGCGGTTTGCACGCCATGAACTCTTTATAAGAACAGATTTTCGTCCTCCGACTTCTCCTTTGCTAAATTTGGTATTATCCTCCAATTTCTTAATTCTTTCTTCCAACTGATAAAACCGTGTTTGGATTTTGTGACAATGAAACCCGACAAACTGTTTTCGATTGCTTTTCCTACCTCATCAGCAATCACTTCCCTCGTTTGCTCGGTGACTCTTGGCACCTCATCATCATTTACCTTTATCCGTCATCTTTAACTGAAATGTTTACATTAAGTGTTTAAACATTTCATCTATGACATATGGTTTATTTACTTCGGTTTATTCAAGTTCATAACTTGTTTTCACCGTTCTTATTTAATGCACTTCCGGGTTTGAGTGTGTTAACACACTCTTCCCATGCATTTCCATTCATTATTTCCCTTTTTATACTTAGTAACTTTACTTTAGAACAATTAACTCTTACCGGATGTTTGATCAAGCTTGAACCGAACACACTTGTTAACAACCTTGGGCTCTGATTACCAACTTGTAACACCCTAAATATTTTGAACATTATTTAAATGATAATCATATGAACTTTATATAAAATCAGAGTTTACAAAAAGATTTCGTGTTTAAAACCATACACACTAGTGATAGTACCATACACATCCAAGATAATGCATAACGAGTTTAAAGTTAACCCTTGCTAGTCAACTACAACTAGTTTAAAGGATTCCAAACATGGTTGACAAAAACTTTTACAACATGATTAGAGTCTAGACAAAGTTAAGTTTAGTGCGGAAGCTTCAAAATGCGTGTTCGGTTCTTGACAACGTACTTGATCACCATCCGGAAGGAACTCATCCATACCTAGGGTCAAACAACTAAAAACATTAGTTATGACATTAGTATTGCATAGATATATACAAACTCCAACATCGAAAAGTTAAATAAAATACAAGTTTTTCCGGGCTCCACCGTAACTTACGGTGTCTACCGTAAGTTACGGTAGACCCTGAATGCACCTGGTCCTGCCGTAACACAGGAAAGACCCACCGTAAACCTTTTTGATCTCCACCGTAAATTACGATGTATACCGTAATTTACGGCGAACACTGGGATTCTGCCCTTTTGTCTATTTTGAGAATTTTGCTCTAGTTCGCATACCATTTTAGGCTATTTCCTTCCCGTATGTCTGTAAGTTTATTACGGACACGATCGTTTTGTTTATCAAACCAATATTTGTCTAACCGATTGTTCGGTTACGAGTTTCTATACTTGCATTTGCTCGATGCATTCTAGCTAAATGTATATATTTCAACTTCCTTATTCGAACCCTTTAGATGCCTTTACCCAAGTTCCTGGGTTTGTACATCTTAGTATGTTTACTTAATCATGGCCTTATGTTGCATTGGAACTAAAGGCCCGTTTTTCTCGGAATTCAACATTCCGTTCCAAACGACACATTTTATTAACCTTAGTGTTTGACCCGTTAACACGGGTTCGTAAATTTAAATTAACATAACCAATTTATTGGTGTGGTACCATCCATCACCTAGCGAGGTATGAAACTTTCAAGTCTCTACTCTCATGATTTCTTTAAAATCTTTATTTTGACCCGTTGGCTATCTAGTGAAGACCATCACTTTATTGACAAAACAAACTAAATTCCAAATCTTTATTTTGACCCGTTTGATGGTCTAGTGAACTTCGTCGCTTTAACAACGCATCAAACGCGTCCTTTACGCTACGACATCATTATTACACAAAAAACCAAACATTTACATAATGTAACGAGACTGAAGTCACGCACCTTTAAAGCACACCCTTCCCGCGTGTATCTCCTCCGGCGTGTCCACTTGACGTTCCGGAATCCTTGCCTAAAAGAGTTCAATTCATCACAAGTTTAGAACTCTTTCATAAGCTTTAACGCATTATTTCTTAATATATATTCAAATATGTGTTTTACCCAACATTCTACATTTTAACCCTCTTTTAGGCGTTTTATCAAACACCTTGCGGGTCAGATTTCTACATGATCTAAACCAAGTTCATGACTTGAAATTATCACCCAAATTGACTTCAATTAGACAATATACACATATTTTGACATCAATAATTTCAGAGATTATCTCACAATTTCAGTTTATACTAGAGAAAGAGTCTTAATCCTAGTGTTTATCAAGTTCTACTAACTTATTAATCACCCACTATAGTGATTTTGATCCTTACAACTAGCATGCAAGATTTTGACAAGAAATCATCTAGGGTTTGTCCTTAGACCTCACATTACTTCCAATTTCATGTTTTACATCACATAATCAAGCTCAACCTTCGATTTCAATCACATGCAAGAATTTGAGTTGAATCAAAACAACCTAATTTGACATACCTTATGATCTCCTTGACGAGGTGATCATGATTCTATGTTCAGATTTCGATTACAACATGATTTGAGCCTTCAATTTGAGAGTTTTGTAGAAGTTAGGGTTGTGGAAGTGTGGGTGTCGCCCCCTGTGGTTCTTGATCGACCAGACCCCCTCTAATAGGGTGTTTGGTTTGTTTTTAATCAAAACTAATAACAATAGTTTCAATTTTAACAATATTGGCCCTTCTACTTTTATTTAACTTATAGTTTGGTTATTTTAGCCTTAATTCTAGTTATTCATAGACTTATAGTTAACTAGGTTATAATTTCCTAGTTAGATAAATTCTTGTTTATTTAAACTTTATAATTCTAATATAAAGTTTTGTATTTTCGGGATGTTACAGTATCAGAGCCAAAATTGAGTGAATTAAACACTAACCTTTTGTGTTTAATCTCAATGACACAATAAGCACATTCCTTAGACTTCCGAGTCTAGGCTAATGACCTAGGATTTATTCTTAACTTTCCTTTTTATTGTTTATATTATATTTACTTGTTTTGACAGGTTAACTTCTCGGAAAATGCCGCCACGAGTGAGAGGCAAAGGAAAAGGACCAATGCGAGGAGGGCCATCAGGCCACGCGGGACCCTCCCACCGACTTACCCCATCCGATTCACTCTCTGGCTCCGACTCACGGGACCATTGGAGTCATAGCTTCGAGCCAGCAAGGCATTCTATCTCACTAGGATCTTCACCATCCGACCCTCCATACTTTGGGTTACCCATTCCTATTGAACCCCAACATTCCCATCATTCGCAGGGATCACATCACTCGAATCAATCACACCACTCCTTTAACTCCCATCCTTTACATCACTCGGATTCTACCTACTCTCCAACTCAGTTTAATCCCAATGCTTACGTCAACGACTTTTTAGGTTTCAATCCTCTTGGACCCGAAGATCATTTCTCTCAGGAGATGGAAATAGACGACGACCCGGACCCTGAAATGCAAACCGGGACACCGGGCCACCCTATTAGCATATCGAGCGGTTCTCCCTATCAAGGATCGCCGTACCGAGGGTCTGATTCGTATGCTGAGAAAATTGCTCAGTATGATTGGTTCTTTACCCCTTCATACCACAACTCCCCGGCCCAACCTCCTTTGGTTGAACCACAGCTTCAAGCTGTTACCCCACCACCTTTACCAGTTGAGGAACCACCTCAACAGCCTCCCGAGCCGCCAAGGCGAAGGAGAAATGCTCGAATGTCTGTACGTGGGGGACCACGGTTCGCATCCCCTCATGGTTCAAGTTCTTACCCTCCTATTCCAGAGGACCCCCAAGTGGGTGGACCCTCACACACGGTGCCGAAAGTCAACCCTCTGCCAGTTTCTCATGCACCACTGCAGCCGCCATTGGGTTTCGACAACCCGATCCCGACATACCCAGGTTCATCTGGGTATAATCCATCTGGATAACAATCGGATTATGGAAACCATGACCCATACCTTACAGCTGCTCAGTACAATGCACTTTATCCTTCTTCTTACCCTCCAGTTTACCCAACTGGATATTCGGTGCAGGGTTACCAATACCCACCTTACCAGCAACCTCCTCCTCATCAACAAGAACAAACTCAGGAGATTTTACAGAGGTTAGACCGGGTTGAACGTGAGGCCAATGAAACTAAGAAGAAGCAAAATGGCTTTCTTAAGGGCCTTGCGAACCTTATTAAAGGCAAGAAGAAGTAGGAAACTCAGGAGATTTTACAGAGGTTAGACCGGGTTGAATGTGAGGCCAATGAAACTAAGAAGAAGCAAAATGGCTTTCTTAAGGGCCTTGCGAACCTTATTAAAGGCAAGAAGAAGTAGGAAGTTGTTGTTTTATTTTGTATCGTCTTTCAATAAGTCCCTGCGAGGACATTTTCTTTATTTTCAGTACCAAGTCCCTGCGTGGACTTACTTTTATTTCTGTAGCCCCTGCGTGGGCAGTATGTTGTTTTCAAGTCCCGTTTAGGGCATCGTTGTACTAGTTTCGTGATTTAATGAAGTTATTTTCGACTTTTAAATATGTATTTTATTACATCATGCTATATCATTTTAAATTTGATTGATCTGCCAAAGAAATTCTTAGAGGTATAACCTAGCTAAAATATTAAATGGCTATGATGGTACAACCTTTTTAAGATAATAACTCTTTGTTAACATCTGAAAACATGTTAACATTCCTGGCTGTGCGGTACGAGAAACCACACAAGCTTCCAAATGTACTTGGATCCTTCTAAGTCACTTATATATAGCCTATATGGTCAATGTGAATCATGGCTAATAAACATCAATATGATGTATACACCAAAACATCCATTTTGAGATGTATGCTTATGAGCAAAGGTGTAATAAAGACAATGAAAGTTTTATTTATAAACTTCTTGTCAGAAAGGCGATGAACTTTGTTCGACCCTTAAAAGAAATCACTGATCCAAGAGATCAATGATTATAATTGTCCTTGTGACAAGGCTTTTGTGCCATTTAAATGTCCTACGATACAAGCCTTGTGCTATATGAAAATGTCTTTCGTGACATTGAAAGTTGTGATTCATATCCCCTGTCTAATAATTATCAAGGATTATATCCTATTAATTGCTTATTATGGTTCTGTTGTAACCTAGGCAAATCATGATTTAATTAATCTTTATTTTAGATGATCTATATGGCTTAATAATACCATGACCATCTAATCATCAATGCGATGATTCATTATATAATTTAAATATATCATTATTGTTTGATATAGTATACGAAAAATGGCTGGCTCGGATGAAGCAAACAGTCATCCCGCAGAAGGAAACAATACCAGGATCAATATCACTGCTGCCGAATTGCAAGCAATGATAACCACCATAGTAGCTCAGGCCGTGGATGATAAATTTAAGGATCCGAGTATTGTTCGGTCCAAAACTCATTCAAAATCCCATTCCCATTCTCATACACAGAAAAAGAGTGAGTCACAACACTCGTCTAATCAAAGAAGTGAACCTCAGAGGCAAGTTGTTCTCGAACCGACTCCCTAGTACACAAAGGGTTGTACCTATAAATACTTTGTCTCCTGTAAACCGAGGGATTTCACAGGAGAAAAAGGGAGCAATAGACTGTATGAAATGGTTAGATGAAATGGAGACTGTGATAGACATCAGCGGATGTGCTAAGGAAGACATAGTGAAGTTTGTGTCTCAATCCTTCAAGGGCGATTCCCTTACATGGTGGAAAGCATTAGTGCAAGCCACTAGAAAGGTTCATTTGTACAACCTTTCATGGAACAAGTTTGTTGATTTGGTGAAGGACATTTATTGTCCTCAACATGAGGTTGAAAGGATAGAGACTGATTTCCTTACCCTGGTAATGAAGGACCTGGATTGTAGATCCTATGTGACTAGGTTTAACTCGATGTCAAGGCTTATACCATATTTAGTCACCCCTGAACCCAAACGCATTGCGCGGTTCATCGGTGGTTTGGCTCCTGAAGTTAAAGGGAATGTTAAGGCTTCTAAGCCAGCCACATATAGATCTGTTGTGGATCTATCTTTCTCCCTCACTCTTGATGTTGTGAGGAGTAGGGCAAAGAAAGCTACCGATGATGGGAAGAGGAAGAGGGAGGAAGACAAGACTCCTCTGTCAAACAAGAAGGGTAAGGGGAACTTTAGTTCCTAGAAGGGGCAGGTCAGTGATAAGCCCAGATGCAGAACCTGTAATAAAAGGCACTATGGAAAGTGCAACTAGGACCCACAAGCCAAACCATGTGGGATCTGCAAAAAGAAAGGGCACAAATCTGTAGAGTGTCGGAACATTAAGGATGCAACCTGTTACGGTTGCAATGAAAAGGGGCACATCAAGACCAATTGCCCCAAGAATACTAAGAAGCCCGAGGAGGCAAAGAAAACCAATGCAAGGGTTTTCCAAATGAATGCTAGGGAAGCGGTGAACGACGAGAACGTCATAACAGGTACCTTCCTCATTAATAATAATTATGCTAGAGTCTTATTTGATTCAGGTGCTGATAAGTCTTTTGTAGACCATAAGTTTTGTAAGTCACTGAATTTGCCTATTAAGACTCTAGACATAAAATATGAGGTAGAACTTGCCGATGGTACCTTAGAAACAGCTTCAACTCTTCTTGCCAATGAAATTAGCTGGGTTTGATATAGTTTTAGGCTTGGATTGGTTGTCACATAACCAAGCCCAAATTGCCTGTGATAAAAAGCTAGTTATTATCAAAACCCCTTCTGGTGAATCCGTCACTATTCAAGGAGATACACAATACGGGTTGCCCAACAATGTGTCTATTCTCAAGGCATCGCAGTGTTTAAAGAGCGGATGTGTCATCTACATGGCACAAGTGACTGTGAATGATCCGAAGCCTAAGATTGAAGACATCCCAATCATCTTTGAGTATCCTGATGTCTTTCCTGACGAGTTACCTGGATTACCTCCTGAGAGGCAAGTAGAGTTCAGGATAGACATTCTACCAGGAGCTGCACCTATTGCACGAGCTCCTTATCTTCTAGCACCTACTGAAATGAAAGAGCTTAGGACTCAATTAGATGACTTACTGGAAAAAGGTTTTATACAACCTAGCTCTTCACCGTGGGGAGCTCCAATATTATTTGTGAAAAAGAAGGATGGATCAATGCGCTTATGCATTGATTATCGTGAGCTGAATAAAGTAACGATCAAGAATCGTTGTCCCTTACCCAGGATCGACGATTTATTTGATCAGCTCCAAGGAGCGAGCTTCTTCTCAAAGATTGATTTGAGATCTGGGTATCATCAACTCAAAGTTAGGACTGAAGATGTGCCTAAGACGGCATTCAGAATGAGATATGGACATTACGAGTTTTTAGTGATGCCTTTTGGGCTCACTAATGCACCAGCAGCATTCATGGACCTCATGAATAGAGTCTGCAAACCATACTTAGATAAGTTTGTCATCGTATTCATAGATGACATACTTATCTACTCTCGTAATTAAAAAGATCATGAGAAGCACCTTCGATGCATCTTAGGATTACTTCAACAAGAGAAATTGTACACTAAGTTTTCCAAATGTGAATTCTGGCTTCGTAAAGTCCAATTCCTTGGACATGTTGTCAGTGAGCGAGGTATCCAAGTAGATCCCGCTAAGGTAGAAGCCGTAATGAATTGGGAAGCACCCAAGACTCCAACCGAAATTCGTAGCTTTCTGGGTTTGGCAGGTTACTATAGAAGATTCATTAAGAACTTTTCAAGGATAGCCGCACCATTGACTTCCTTGACCCGTAAGAATGTAAAATTTGATTGGGGTCCAAAACAACAAGAATCCTTTGAAATTCTTAAGCAAAAATTGAGCAATGCTCCAGTGCTAACATTACCTGATGGAATTGAAGAGTTTGTCATATACTGTGATGCTTCACACACCGGTATGGGTTGTGTGCTTATGCAGCGAGGCAAGGTGATTGCCTATGCATCACGACAATTAAAAGTGCATGAAAAGAATTACACCAGCCACGATTTAGAATTGGGTGCCGTTGTATTTGCACTCAAGTTGTGGAGACATTATTTGTATGGAACTAAATGTGTGATCTATTCGGATCACAAGAGTCTCCAACATTTATTCAATAAAAAAGAACTCAATATGAGACAACATCGCTGGATGGAAACTTTAAATGACTACGATTGTGAACTTCGCTACCATCCTGGCAAAGCGAATGTAGTCGCAGATGCTCTAAGCCGAAAGGAAAGAGTCAAACCTATCAGGATTAATGCTAAGAGCATTGAATTGAAGAATAGCCTAAACGAAAGGCTGTTAACTGCACAGAAAGATGTTGTTTCGGAAGCTAACCTTCTAGAAGAGAAGTTAGGTGTAACTGCTGAACAGTTAACACTTGGCAAGGATGGAATTCTCAGACTGAATGGAAGAATCTGGGTTCCCATTCATGGAGGGCTTCGAGATGTAATCCTCCAAGAAGCTCACAGCTCCAAGTATTCAGTTCACCCTGGAGGTGACAAGATGTATCAGGATTTGAAAGCTAATTATTGGTGGACAGGGTTGAAGAAATCCATTGCCACCCATGTAGCTAAGTGCTTGACCTGTGCTCAGATTAAAGCAGAGCATCAAAAACCATCGGGTCTGCTTCAGCAGCCAGAACTTCCCACGTGGAAGTGGGAAATGGTAACTATGGACTTTATAACTAAGTTACCTAAAACAAGGCATGGAAATGATACCATATGGGTCATAGTTGACAGACTGACTAAGTCAGCGCACTTCTTACCCATTAAAGAGACTCATAGCTCTGACAAGTTAGCCCAGTTGTACGTGGATAAGATTGTGTCTCTTCACGGGGTGCCGGCGTCTATTATCTCTGATAGAGATACTAGATACATTCACACTTTTGGAAAAGTTTCCAACAATCTTTGGGCACTCGTTTGAATTTTAGTACTGCTTACCAACCTCAGACAGATGGACAGAGTGAGCGTACGATTCAAACATTGGAAGACATGCTTCGTGCATGTGTTATTGATTTAGGAGGTAGCTGGGACGACCACCTACCCTTGATCGAATTCTACTATAACAATAGCTACCATAAAAGCATTCAGGCTGCACCTTTTGAGGCATTATATGGTAGGAAATGTAGAACGCCTGTTTGTTGGGCAGAAGTAGGAGAAGCTCAGTTATCAGGACCAGATATAGTTCTTGGAACAACGGACAAGATTGTCCAGATTCGTGACCACCTGAAAACTGCCAGGGATAGGCAGAAAAGTTATGCTGACAAGAGGTGAAAACCTCTAAAGTTTGAGGTTGGTGACAAAGTCTTACTAAAAGTATCACCCTGGAAAGGTGTGATGCGTTTCGGTAAGAAGGGCAAGTTAAGCCCAAGGTATATTAGACCATTCGAGATTATCGAATGTGTCAGCAGTGTAGCTTATAAGCTAAACTTGCCTGAAGAGCTGAGTGGAATCCATAATGTGTTCCACATCTGTAATCTCAAGAAGTATCTAGCTGATGAATCGCTAGCCATGTCTCATAAAGACGTACAGATTGATGAAAGCCTGAGATTTGTTGAAAGACCTATATCGATCGAGGATCGTCAGGTTAAAAAGCTTCGAAGGAAGCATGTGCCTATAGTAAAGGTCAAATGGGATGCCCGTAAAGGTCCCGAATATACGTGGGAAGTTGAATCCACTATGCGACAGAAGTACCCTCACTTATTCCAGTAAATCTCGGGTTCAAGATTTCTTTTAAGGGGGTGAGGATGTAACACCACGTAAAAATGTATCCAATTATATAAAGACACGTGTCCTAAACTCTAATTACGTGAAAGATTGAGTTTAAAGGACTAAAGTTGCCAAACAGGGAAACTTTGTGTCAGGAGGGACTAAAAGTGTCAACATGCCAAACTTGAGCCTCTGAATGACCAAACGTGATGAATATATTCTTAAACGAGTGATTGATTTGATATAAGAAGCCGTTTATGAAAATAATCGGAAGATTATTAAACTTCAAGGGTTAAACGTGTCAACATGTTGATTCTGACCTCTTAGTGACCTTTTAACGAACCCGAGGCTTCGAAATATTCAAATATACTCTCAAGAATAAGTGGTATAAATTTCATGAGGTTTCGAGATCGTTATACGTTGATTATGCAAATTCCCAAGAAATTAGGGTTTAAAGTGTCAACGAGGCGAAACTTATGTTTTCGGTGATCAATTAACGAAACCGGGCCTAACAGAGTTTAGATATACTCCCTTGATCATCTACATTCTAACTACAAGGGCCAATCACGTTTAAAACGAAAGATATTGAGCTCACATAAGTGCAGGGACTGAAATGGTAAACATTGAAACTTGTTTGGCTGGTTAGCCAGGTGGTCACTGACGTGATGTCGTGGTCACAATCAAATTTAATCCCAATAACAACTATAGATAGCGGTAATAGGGTATCGAACTCAGGGAGTATGTGGAAAGTGTGTTGATTTTATAGCTTTGCAATTAACTACAATTAACCTAATTTGCAGAAAATAAAGATCAATGAATTGGATTGTTGTTTTAGAATACTAAAATTAAAAACTAATTGCAAATCAAATGATGGATGTAAAACAGATTAGGAGAGAACAATGACCATCTTAGGATTCAGTTTCTTTAAACAATTGTGTGAAATTCCAACTAGAAAGAGTTACATAGACATAACTCGTGCATAAATAATCGAAGTGATAAAAGGGAACAAAGTACTCGGATTATATAAACGCGAGGTTGTTTCCCGATGATCAATTAATCAATAACCAACCCTAACCCTTCCCGTGATATCTCGATTGCCAACGGCACCAAGAACGTACGATTGAGATTAGAAATTGCACTATCAATTAACAAGCTACAAACAATTATGCATACACCATGATATTCAAGCAACGCAAGTTATCATTCTAGAAATTCAGAAATAAACACACAAAAGTTCAAGAGAAACCTTCACCTAAGATGATCACCGAAAGTTTTAGCCACACATAGCTTGGTGAATCATCATAGCCATCAATTCAATGTTCATACAAATTGAAATCACAAACCGAATGATAGAAATTGTCTAGAACCAAGCAAGAACAACCAAATTCGCCCCTTGTGTCTCCAATAACCGACCAATGATGAGAATACATGAAAAGACACCATAAAACTGAATAAATGATGGCAGTTACAAGTTTTCCGCAGCTTCCACCGTAACTTACGGTACCACCGTAAGTTACGGTGGCTTAAAATGGTTTACGGTGGATTTAAACTGAGTTACGGCGTCAATTTTTGTCAGAGTCTACCGTAAATTACGGTACCACCGTAAGTTACGGTAGGCTTTAGCAATCAATTTTTGTTTTCTTCATAACTTTCTCGTTTCAACTCCGTTTTCTTCACCGTTTTCGCCTACGTTCTCGTAATTTCATCCTCTATCATGTTATCTTCTTAATTCTTCAATTCCAAAATTTTATTTTTTTTTCATTTATTCCCCGTCTTTCAATCTACAATCCAGTCGTGTCTATTCGAAGCTTTATTTCCATACTTTTAAGCTCTAAATGTACCTGAAACACAAGCAACCGTAGTTATCTAATTCAAGACAATTACATGATCAAATGAGGGATTCACTCGTCTTTTAACACACTTAAGGGTTGTCCCATGGACCACCCGTCACATCCCCACACTTAACCGTTGCTTGTCCCAAGCAACCCATCAATTCAAGTTCTCAACAAGTGATCAATACAAATCAAGCAAAAACTTGAAATCCTTTTACTAACCCCTTTTTAACACCCAAAACAATGCACCCCTCACTATGTCTCTCCTCTCGGTAACAAGTAAGCACTAGCAATATGAGCTAGACACACAAAGACTAACGGGCGGTTGCACAATTATAGGCTTGTACCTAAATCGATCCTTCTCCTAACAAGTGCCAAACATGAATGCAAATCAAAGGGACTTTCAAGGCTGTAACGTGGCTAGGTGTATGGGTAGGAAATGGAATATATATGAAGTAACGAAAATTTAACCCGGTCTTTTTATTACACAATGAAACAAACAATAAACATGACATAACTTCTATATACAAGACAACTCAACATCACTTTTTTTTTCTTTTTCATTTCTTTTTTCTTTTTCTTTTTTTCATTGCTCTTTTTTTCTCTTTTTTTCCCCTTTTTTTTTAGCATAGAGAAACATTCAACAAAACATATCTAAACACAACTATAACAACTACTAACACTATAAGACCGGGTCAAATTTGGGTAAGTTTTTAAGTAAGTAGCTAGGGGTAACAAATGATAGGCTTTTAGGCACAAAATTGGGCAACTAAATGTCCAAACCTCCGCCCCTCTCGCAACCATGCTCATATATATAACTTATGAGGTCCAACCTCCCAAATTCCACACACACACACACTAAAGACGAGGCTACCTAGATGCCCTTATCCTTTTCGCATTCATGTCTAACTAAGGACTCAAATCGCATTCAAGCACAAGTTCTAATGCACCCCCACCCGTAGCCACTCTCATCAAAGACAATCATTATTTATATACAAACGTAGCTTCAACTCTCACCAAGAATGAAAGGGTATCAAGGGTTGCCGGTGCACCAATTTGGGGTTAATCTAGGGTGTTCAAATTTTCACATCGTTTCACTTGATTTAAAATTTTCAAAATCTTCAAAAATTCCCCCCATCCCCACACTTGGGATACATTGACCCCAATGTATGGTTTTAGGAGGCTTTGATCACTAAATTCATTCAACATCAACAAAAACTTCTTCACTCAAACCCCAAACTTCTTTTTGGATTTTTCATTTTATAATTTTTTTTATGTTTTTCTTCTTTTTAAAACATGACACCACCAACAAGCACCAACCCAACATAAAATCACACACTACACCACCCAACCTCCCAACCATAAACAAAAGCAAACAACTAACTACCAACATTTCAAAGCTAAAGAACACAACAAGACTAAGGAAAGAGTACATTGACCTGGTGAAGTTTTCCACAACAGATGTTGTAGATAATCCGACTTCCTATCACCACCTTCACCCAAATATCCGTACATCTTCCCCACACTTGAATGTCGCCATGGCCCTGAAACATAGAAAGATAAAAACAACAAGATCAATATAAAACCCCGGGTTGCCTCCCGAGCAGCGCTAAGTTTCGAGTCTTCAGCCAGACCGTGCCACCCCCATTTATGGTGGCTCAAAGAATCGGTTCTTATCACCTCCCCCACTTTAGCTTGTCATTGGGCAAAATGCATCCGTCTCATTTTGACTCGGTGGGTAATCAAATACACTCCTACTTGAACCCATATGTGTTTCTTCACGGTCCGGTGGGTGCTTTTTTCTCATTCTTTGAAACACATTTTTCATACAATCACCAGACTCACCACCCTTCCTCTCAATGGACTCATAACTAATCACCCTAGTTTGAACATCAAAGTACAACCTACGGTTCTTTTCGGTCATGGTAATAATCTCGTCTCTACAATTAATTTGAGCATTTGCTGTGTATAGAAACGGTCGACCTAAGATTACCCTTTGTTGTGCTGCCATGTTGGTAGAAGCATAGTCCAGAACTAGAAAATCCACCGGGTATTCAAACTCTCCCAACTGAATCTTAACATTCCTAACCATTCCCCGTGGACGCCTCCAACTTCCATCCGCCAAGCTCACCATGGTGTCTATACCTTCAAGCGGACCAAAGTCGTACATATCGTATAGATCGCTTGGTAGCACACTCATGCTTGCCCCGTAGTCCAACAATGCGTGAGGGATTTTTAATTTTCCCACATGGATAGGCACGATTGGCGCTTCATACTCTTTATTATTCTCGACTTCAGCATCTTTTTCCAAACCTGCATTCACTTGATACGAAGAAGTTAGCAATGTTTCATTAAATTTAGTATTTGGAACGGTGCTTACCACATTGATGTTAATGCTTTTTGTGTTCTTGGGATTTATCACCGTGTCACTTGGTAATTGACCTTTTGCTTTCTTCAATATCGCCACGTCACTCGCAAGTTGACCCATTTGAGTGGTTAACGATTGGATAGCTTTGTCACGGATTTCATCTTTTTGCATACGAACCTCATCCAGTTGATTTCTTCGTTGCATCTCCATTTGCATACCTTTCAACATCTCCATGACCTCATTTCCACCCGAAGAGCCTTGACCCAAAGACCCACCTTGCACTTGACCCGTTTGATATTGCCTTTGAAATCCTTGGTTTCCTTGGAAGTTCGGGTTGACTTGATTTAATGGATTCCCGTATCTAAAGTTCGGGTGATTTCGTAAACCGGGGTGGTAAGTATTGGAATTCATGTTGTAATTTCTACCACCCCCTCCTTGCCCTTGCAAAGCATTCACCACCTCATATTGCCCTTCCACTCCTTGGCAAATTTCAGCCGCATGACCTATTTCATTACACAAAGCATAAACATCATAAATTTGGTTAGTAGTTTGAACATTACCATCATCTATGGCGTGCACTTGAGGTCGGGCAATGGCCGGTCGGGCTCTCCTCGATGCTTGAGCCTTTCTCTTTGATGTAATTGCCATATTCTCTAAGAACTCCCAATCATCATTTTCGTAATTTGTGCCAAAAGTCCCACCGGTAATGGACATTAAATCACGAGCATCTTCGGCACTCAACCCCTCGTGGAAGGCATTCATCAACTCCCAAAGTTCAATCCCATGGCGAGGACAATTTTTAATCATCATATTAAAACGTTCAAATGCCTCATGGAACATCTCACCATGTTGTTGTTGGAAGCTCCTCAACCCCTTTCTAGCATCGTTGGTCTTTTGGGCGGTATAGAATTCGTCTAAGAAAATTTGTTGCATCTCCGCCCAAGTATAAATGGATGCTGAAGGCAAAGTGTAGAACCACTTCTTTGCCTTGTCCTCCAAAGAAAACTGAAATAGGACCAACTTGACATCATCGGCCGAAAAACCTTGACTCCCAAAAGTATTGCAAATTGAGTCATAGGCCTCTAAATGGAAATACGGTTCCTCCGTTGCTAGCCCTTTGTATTTCGGCAAACTTTGCAAAGAATTTGTTCTTACTTCAAAGGTTCTCCCTTGGTTGTTGTGAGGGATGATCACCGGTGAAGGGTTTTGAGTAATTATCGGCCTGAAATGTGCTTCTATTCCCCGTGCTTGTTCCCTAAGATGCCTTCTTGGAACACCCAATCGACCCCTTGGACGAATAGGACCCATAGGTCTTGGTATATGCCCTTGTGGTACGAACGGTGGTTGAAATTGTTGTTGTGGCATCGGTGGTTGTTGAATCGGCCTTTGAAATTGTGGTTGTACATTTTGTGGCCGAACTTGTTGCAATGGAATAGGGCGTTGCATTGGTGGCCCTTGTGGTCTTGGCCGAATATGTTGCGGTATAAGTTGTTGTTGCGGTATTCCACCAATACTTGCCATCCCTTGAGATTGACTTTGTACATAACCAAACTCTCCTTGATCACCATCACCCCCATAAGCATAAGCATACCCATCTTCATCATAACCCTCAAAATCTTCGTATCCTTCCTCATATCCATCTCCCCCTATACCCGAAGTTTGCCCAAATGGAATGGTCGAGTATTGAAAACCCGACTGGTTTGATGGTCTAAATGTAGAGGTAGTATGGACAACAGTCGAACCTTGTGGTACTGTATGGGTTGAGGATGATTGCCCTGAAACTGGAAAGAAGTGAGTGAATGGTGGAATCATAGTAGATGGGCTAAAAGTAAGACTGGGTTCAACTTGAGTAGTAATCGGTTGTGTGGTGTTAGATGGTGTAGTGTCATGAGATGGAGTAGCAATTGTAGTGGAATTTGGTATGGTTGTGTTTGGTGATGGTTGTGTGGAAGTAGGTATAAATGACGAGGTCGTTTGACCCGTTGTGGGTGGTACTTGTGTTTCGTCCATGATGTTTCTTGGTGTAATGGGTGAAGTAGGTGAACCAATGATTCTGTTTTCGCGTAGTAAAACTCGGTTTTGCCTTAGTGTTCTTTCGATTTCCGGATCAAATGACAATGGTGAAGCTTTGTGAGAGCCTCTAGTATGCATGCACCTATAGAACCTGCACACTAAACACACCAGTGTAAACCCGAAAATAACAAAGCAAAACTAACAAACTGACACACGTTGCGCACTACTCCCCGGCAACGGCGCCAAAATTTGACGTGATGTCGTGGTCACAATCAAATTTAATCCCAATAACAACTATAGATAGCGGTAATAGGGTATCGAACTCAGTGAGTATGTGGAAAGTGTGTTGATTTTATAGCTTTGCAATTAACTACAATTAACCTAATTTGCAGAAAATAAAGATCAATGAATTGGATTGTTGTTTTAGAATACTAAAATTAAAAACTAATTGCAAATCAAATGATGGATGTAAAACAGATTAGGAGAGAACAATGACCATCTTAGGATTCAGTTTCTTTAAACAATTGTGTGAAATTCCAACTAGAAAGAGTTACATAGACATAACTCGTGCATAAATAATCGAAGTGATAAAAGGGAACAAAGTACTCGGATTATATAAACGCGAGGTTGTTTCCCGATGATCAATTAATCAATAACCAACCCTAACCCTTCCCGTGATATCTCGATTGCCAACGGCACCAAGAACGTACGATTGAGATTAGAAATTGCACTATCAATTAACAAGCTACAAACAATTATGCATACACCATGATATTCAAGCAACGCAAGTTATCATTCTAGAAATTCAGAAATAAACACACAAAAGTTCAAGAGAAACCTTCACCTAAGATGATCACCGAAAGTTTTAGCCACACATAGCTTGGTGAATCATCATAGCCATCAATTCAATGTTCATACAAATTGAAATCACAAACCGAATGATAGAAATTGTCTAGAACCAAGCAAGAACAGCCAAATTCGCCCCTTGTGTCTCCAATAACCGACCAATGATGAGAATACATGAAAAGACACCATAAAACTGAATAAATGATGGCAGTTACAAGTTTTCCGCAGCTTCCACCGTAACTTACGGTACCACCGTAAGTTACGGTGGCTTAAAATGGTTTACGGTGGATTTAAACTGAGTTACGGCATCAATTTTTGTCAGAGTCTACCGTAAATTACGGTACCACCGTAAGTTACGGTAGGCTTCAGCAATCAATTTTTGTTTTCTTCATAACTTTCTCGTTTCAACTCCGTTTTCTTCAACGTTTTCGCCTACGTTCTCGTAATTTCATCCTCTATCATGTTATCTTCTTAATTCTTCAATTCCAAAATTTTATTTTTTTCATTTATTCTCCGTCTTTCAATCTACAATCCAGTCGTGTCTATTCGAAGCTTTATTTCCATACTTTTAAGCTCTAAATGTACCTGAAACACAAGCAACCGTAGTTATCTAATTCAAGACAATTACATGATCAAATGAGGGATTCACTCGTCTTTTAACACACTTAAGGGTTGTCCCATGGACCACCCGTCGGTCGCGTCGCGCGACCTTGATGTTAGTCAGCCGTCGCGCAGCGCGACGGCACTTAGTTCACAGCAACATGCTGCCAGGTGTGGGTTTCAGTCTTGCACCACCTCAAACTCGATTGTAACTATCCTAGGGGCTCTTATACGGTATTATAAACCCACTAGGACACCTGGGGTGATCCTGGGAGGTCCCATAACAGTTGAAAGTGATCCAAACACTTTGGAATTGCTATATAAAGAGCCCTTGTGTAGTGTTCTTGTGCACACTTCATTTGCAACATTCAAAGGGACTTGTCTCTGGAGCTTGCAAGGACTAAGAGAGGAATTTCAAGTGTAGAAAAGATAGCAAGGACCATTAGTAAGGGTCTTATTACCTGTTTAGTCGTTTTAATTAGCTTAATAACCGAAAAGTCAAACTTATCGTAATTAAGCTTTCACTTTCGGTTTAATCACAATAGGTCCAGCCACTGATCAAAACGAAAGTGGTTATGGAACCATATTAAGGTAGGTGATTAACCCTTAAAAGGGCACCTCCTAATTATTTCGTTTGACTAGTTAATTGTCGGGTCAAACTAGTTTGACAAAAAGTCAAACTGGACAGAAAGTTTAAAAATGAATAAACTAATAAACCAGAGGTTCTAAATTATATTTTAACATTCTAATGAATTGGTAATTAATATTAGAACGTGTTTTATCAGTCCTAACCCGACAATTATCTGTCTAAGGTCAGTTTATAACCGAAAGTCGCAAAAGCTTGACTTTTGCTTTGACTTTCAATTATGACCCATTCAAGCTTAACTCTCCCACGTTTTAAGCTTCCTTTAGGACCACATTACTCAGTAGTATAACCCTCTGGAGTTATAGTGCATGGTTCTTAGTGGTTTGAATTATATACTCTTGATCGTTAATATGCTTAAAAATGCCATAAACGCCCTTTTGACACACAAATGAGATTTTTAGAAATGTGAGAGGACAAAAACCTTTGTTACTGACTTATAAACTTGTCCTAAAAATTTGACATCAGTTTGAGGTCTAGATTAAGAATTATGCTCAATAGTGTAATTAGAAAGCTTTTTATTAATTAAACGGCGTAATTAGCATAAAGCCTATCTAAACCCAAATTTTGACAACAAACTTTTTACCCACTGATGTAATATAATATTCTGGGATTTTTGAAGATTTTTAATTATTTTTAAACTGATCATATCATAGGGTTCTAGCTTTAATTCGGTAATTGCCGGTTATACCCTTTTCTTGAATAAAACGAGTTTTACATAATATTTGGATACCAAACTTTTTACTACTGATTCTATATGATAAATAAAATATTTTGAACTTTATAAACTGACCAAAAACTCAGATTTCCTATTATGACCCGAAAATCGCTTAAAACCGACTTTTACGCATTTTAAGCGCATAGTATGGGTCAAAACTATTTTTAACATATAAAACTTGATACCTACTGATGTTTTTAATAAATTTCTATACTTTAACAGTAAACAAAAGTTCTAAACTCAGAATTCCAAAATTTACGTTTAAAGATTATGTGAAATTACCAAAATGTCCATTCGGTGCATAAATTGGTTATAAAGGATAAATTTCACATATAGGCAATACCCTACTGATGTAACTTATTAAATTAAAAATTTTACTGATTTCAAAAGACCAGAACTTCAGTTTATTATAAAATCTCTTTTATAAGTAATAAAATTACCAAAATGCCCTTCCGGGACTTAAATTGGTTTAAATTACTTTTTGGGCATATATGTTAACATCCTACTGATGTATTAACATATCTTAAGCATAATAACAATTAAGACCTGTATATAATTCATTTGGTTACCCGTTATGCGTTTACGCGTTCGGATTGGTTTATGTGACTAGTTTGCGTATAATAGCCGAAACGGGTTTAACCTTATCATTAAATCCTCAAATTCCAGAATGTGATTAGTTTACCATATTATACAAGTATCCAAGCTTGTCGGGTCTAAGACACATTCTATTCCGGTCTCCACTTAATCTAGCGTTTAGAACCGCAAGGTTTCTTTCTAGCTAGCCGGTCTAAGTCTTTGACTTAACTAAAGGCCCGTTAGCACCCTAATAGGTTATTAAACCTTCTATACAGATTAAGTAGCATCTAGTAGAAGGTATCTTCATACAGCTTTAGGATTTACGGCTGAGTTACTTTCACCTTTGAGCTCAGGTAAATACTTTTAACTTATTTTCCCTATACGGGCTTGGGATATGGTATTATAATAATACCACTTGGTCGGGTATGAAATCATTTAATCGGATTGTGATTAATAAATTTACATAACCTGTTTTAATCTGTCTTGTTTGATAACATAAGCTTTGGGGGTTAATTCGACCGTGTCCTGGATATCCTCGGCTCGTTTCATTTGAAAATGGCCACGACCTATGCACGGGGTATAGGCATACACCTGACAGATGCAAATGCTAAAATATAAACCCACAAGTTGGGGATAACTCCTTTGTGGGTTCTATAAGTGGTGAGTCGGTTAATCACGACCGGCTTCCAACCGGCCCCAATTGTAAGACAAACATGTAAATCTGTATACAAGATTATCTTTAAATAATTGTCCCAAGTTATAAAAGATTTGTGCCATGTGCACTTAAATCAATTTTCATAAATGTTTTCAAAAGAGTCAGTTAGTTGTATTTACCAGTGTAAACTGACGTATTTTCTTAAAGACTGATTTGACAGGTACCTCTCGTAATAGGCTGGAGCTATTAGGTGTCATAAGAGGATCTTGCAAATCCATAGATACCTGAAGTCTGTTATTTTGTTTCTTTGTATTTATTTATGATCCGCCTGTGGATCTTATTACATTCCAGTCTGTATATTCTTTCACTTGAACACTCAGACATTATGGTTTGTAATAGTTTATTCACCAAGCCTTCCGCTGTGCTATTATATTGTGTGTATTGACTATGATGATATCAACTACGTCACGATACTCCCCACCGGGCCCACCGGTAATATGTGGAAATATCGGGGTGTGACACCTGTTTGGCAGAATTCGGGTTTAAAACAATATCTGCAATGGAAACAGGTATGAGGTCCTTTCTTACCTAAAAATCCGATTTTAATAACTATTTTTTTACTTTAATAACACCAAATAAACATGATGTGTAATAGTCGAAACGGGTCAGTTTGATTGTGTAATTATTTTCTAAAATTATTTAATTTCTAATAAAAAATTAATTCGTCTAATAGGATTACATACAATGAACGAGAAAAAAATAACCTCTTTTGACCCGTTTATGTCTAAAAACCATACAATGAACGAGCTTCGACACGTTTGACCCATGAACGAGAAAAAAAACCCGTTTTGACCCGTTTATGTCTAAAAACTAAACAATGAACGAGTTTCGACCGTTTAGGTGAGTTTATGTCTAAAAACTATACGATGAATGATTTTCGACCCGTTTAACCCATTAGAGAAAAACAACCTGAATCAGCTCATTCGTAATAATCTATAAATCATTCAACTTTACAGATCTTGAAATCTTAAGTCTACATATTTATGACAGGTGAATACATGGGTCTCATGGATCATGACCTGAAAGATGATGTATTCGGCTTCTACTTTTGTTATAAGAACTTTTATTATAATGTTTATAGCCTTTTTTTTACAATTTTGTTTTCTACATTGTTTATTGCTTTAAAGTTTTGAATTATGTTCTCGTCCCGTATTGTCGACTACGCTGCAACGCGCGGGTTCCCCACTATTTGTATAAAATGACTAAATGCATATCCACCACCCCATTGAACAAGTCATACAAGAACATTATGATTTACGGCTATAGCATGGATAAATCTATTATTTCCGGTAGCTTAATTAAAGTTGACGGCATCATAACTTTCAAGAACATTTTGAAAGCTGGTGAACTTCGGTTAAGTTTTAATGTTTAGGAATCTAATTGGTGGGGAAGAACTGACTTCGCGGTTAAATGTTCAACTTTGCATGATTTGATTAGATATTTCTGCCGACCAATTAACAAAATTGTTGAAGCAACAAAAGATTCTTACCTGAAAAGAAATCATCATGGACCTCATTTCCTTCTTTAAACCATTAATGGTTATCCCGTTTTTCATTCATCAATTTCTTTCTTGTAAGCAAATAAACACTTCACACAACATGTGTAACCCAATAATAGAAACAACACATAAACCCCTCTACTGTTCATTTCCCTTCCTCTATTAATATATATATTAATAATAATAATAATAATTAATATATATTAATAATAAGTAATAATTAATAATAATTAATTCCCAAATGGGTATTATTACATTACAAAAGCCTTAATTTAAAATGGATATCCATCAAGATCAAGAATCTCAAAAGCAGATGTCGCAACCCCCGCCCCTTATCTGCCCCGGGAACGGGCGGCCGCGAGAATCAGTATTGGTGGTATCGGTGTTTGTCATTTTGGCAGCGGAAATTATATCAGGATCGTAGTTAGAAAATATTTTATCAAAGTAAAACACCACATTTTATATTAATAAATATATTAGGATAAAACCCAAGTTTTTATTACAAACTGATTTATAGGGATGGACCTTATTTTATTGAAATAAAACATCTTCTTTATTTAGGTAACTTTTATAGCCACTTTTCCAAGCCTTCAGTGCTGTCCAGCTGGCTTCTATTTGGCTTTCACATTTTGTTACCTGAAACGCGTTTAAAACATTTTTGTCAGTGGGAAATAATGGTGAGTGAATCCCAGTTTAATCAAGAAGAGTTTTATCTTTTAACAGTATTGAGAGCGATTACAATGTTTACATCTACACAATTACTCATTCAGTACTGTCAATCCTGACTGGTGGGTCATATTACACATTGGCTAACTCTTTGTCCAATGGTAAAGTGTTCCACATTTTGTATACAAAACCCCAACATACCGGCAGTAATTGAAGAATTACAAAGACTCAATCACTGCTAATTATAATTTAAATAAATAAAGGTTTTGTAAAAACAGTTTGCAAAAAGGTTTACAAAAAGAAGATTACTCACATTGCTGTCTTAGGGTGTTCCTTAAGGATTTCCTGATGATTATCTATTAAATACACAAATGCACACACGTTAGTATAATAATCCAATATTTACATTAGCAATACCCTCCCCGAGACGACATTACAATGACTACGTCGGGCAGAACCACGACAGTCGTTACGGAACCCTAGATCAATCGGGCAGCGTATCTAATACATAACCGGGGTTATGATACTTACAACGAGGCAGGGCTTCGCTAATTAGGGGGTATTATGCCTGGAAATTACTTTAACTACTTAGAAATTCGAGAGAGAAAAGAGAAATGAGGGGCTGGTACTGAAGGCCGATGCCCTCAATTTATAGGGCCTGATTTGGGTTTCGTCGCGCTCCGCGTAGGTGGTAGCCAAGGGCTACGCGGCTCGCGAGTGTAGCTAGGGTAAGCCCTAGCTGATCCGACTCAACCCTAGCTTCGACACATTGCACGACACGTGGCAGCACCGGGCTGCGCCTTATGTCCCTTCTCTCGCGCCCCGCGTAGACCAAGGAGGGGTCTTACGCGGCCCGCGACAGCCCTAAAAGTTTGATATTTAAATTTAATTTAATGAAATAAAGGTATTCGGGGCCCGTTTTCGTATATTGGGTGTATTTTAGGATGTATTGGGACACTTTAAATATTTTTAGGGTATTGGATTATTTTAGGGTTGTTATATCATCCCCACTTTGTTTTAGAACTCGTCCTCGAGGTCTACTGGAACATGTGTGGATATTTCCTTTACATTTCTGATTCAAGCTCCCATGTATATTCTGGTCCTTTTTTGGAGTCCCATTTTACTTTGACTAGAACTAATCTCTTGTGCTTGAGGTTCTTAACTTTCCAGTCTTCGATCTGTAGAGGCTTCTCTACAAATTTAAGTTGTTCATTTACCTCTATATCCTTTAGAGGTACTACTAGTGATTCATCAGCTAAGCATTTCTTGAGATTAGATACATGAAATACATCATGTATTCCTGCCATTTCCTTTGGCAGTTGTAGCTGATAGGCTACAGGTCCTATTCTTCTAATAATCTCAAAAGGTCCAACATACTTGGGGCTTAGCTTTCCCTTTTTGATGAATCTTACCACTCCTTTCCAAGGAGAGACTTTTAATAACACTTTGTCTCCTACCTGAAATTCCAATGGCTTTCGTCTGTTATCAGCATAACTCTTTTGTCGGCCACGTGCTGCTTTCAGTCGTTCCTTGACTTGAATGATCTTGTCGGTTGTTTCTTGCACTATTTCAGGTCCAGAAAGTTGCTTTTCTCCAATTTCTGCCCAACAGACTAGGGTTCGGCACTTCGTCCATAAAGTGCTTCGAATGGTGCGGCATTGATACTTGTGTGATAACTGTTATTATAAGAAAATTCTATTAATGGTAAGTGATCGTCCCAATTATCTCCGAAATCAATTACACAAGCTCTAAGCATGTCTTCCATTGTCTGAATTGTCCTTTCTCTTTGTCCGTCCGTTTGAGGATGATAGGTTGTGCTTAGATTCAACTTGGTTCCCATGGTTTTTTAGAAACTTGTCCAAAAATGAGAGGTAAAACGGCTATCTCTATCAGACACAATTGATAAAGGAATTCCATGTAATGAAACTATTTCATTTACATACAACTTAGCTAATTGTTCCATACTGAAAGTTTCCTTCATTGGTAGGAAATGAGCTGACTTAGTTAACCTGTTTACAGTCACCCAGATTGTATCATTTCCTTTTTTTTTTGTTTTGGGTAATTTGGTAACAAAATCCATTGTTATCAATTCCCATTTCCAAACTGGCATCTCTAATTGTTGTAATAAACCTGAAGGTTTCTGGTGTTCAGCTTTAACTTGTGAACATGTTAAACACTTAGAAACATAAGATGCTATATCTTTCTTCATTCCAATCCACCAAAAATTCTTTCTCAAGTCCTGATACATCTTATCATTTCCAGGATGCATCGTATACTTAGACTTATGGGCTTCTTCTAATATACGGTGGCGTAGGTTTCCTAATTTGGGTATCCACATTCTTTTCTTATGGAATCTCCAAATTCCATCTGTTCCTTGTTTTAATTCCTTGATCATTCCTTTCAAATTCTCAGTATCACCCTTGATTACTGATTCTTATGCTTTTCTAATCTCTTCATTTAAATCTATCTGTAGACTTAATTTAAGAGAACGTACTCTTTTTGGCTTTTCATGATACTTTTGACTTAAAGCATCAGCTACTATATTTTCCTTTCCTGCATGATACTGGATATTACAATCATAATCACTAAGTATCTCCATCCAGCGTCTTTATCTCATATTCAATTCTTTTTGCCCAAAAACATAACTTAAACTCTTATGATCAGTGAAAATGGTAAACTTACTACCGTAAAGGTAATGTCTCCAAATCTTTAGGGCACAAATTATAGCTCCTAATTCCAAATCATGGGTTGAATAATTCTCTTCTTGATTCTTAAGTTGTCTAGATGCATAAGCTGTAACCTTTTGTCGTTGCATTAACACACATCCATAACCTAACTTAGAAGCGTCACAATAGACTACCAAGTCTTCAGTTCCTTCTGGTAACGCTAGTATGGGTGCGTTGGCTAATTTTTGCTTAAGAATTCTAAAGGCTTTTTCTTGTTTTGGTCCCCATATATTCAAACTTAACAGATTTACAAGTTAGCTTAGTTAAGGGAATGGCTATTCTAGAAATATCTCGAATAAATCTTCTATAATAGCCGGCCAATCCTAAGAAACTTCTAACCTCGGTTGGTGACTCAGGGGTTTTCCATTTGGTAATTGCCTCGATTTTGGTGGGATCCACATGAATTCCTTCATGATTAACTAGATGTCCAAGAAACTGTACCTGTTCTAACCAGAACTCACACTTCGAAAACTTTGCATACAGCTTTTCCTTTCTCAATAAACTTAGAAGTGCATGCAAATGCTTTGCAAGTTCCTCTTTACTCTTAGAGTAAATGAGAATATCATCTATAAAGACAATTATGAATTTATCCAAATATGGCTTACATATTCGGTTCATCATGTCCATAAATGCAGCTGGGGCATTTGTTAAACCAAATGGCATGATAGTAAATTCATAATGGCCAAACCTTATTCTAAAAGCGGTCTTAGGAATGTCCTCTTCCTGTACCTTTAATTGATGATATCCTGAGCGTAAATCGATCTTGGAGAAAAAAATCGAGCTCCTTGTAACTGATCGAACAGATCATCGATTCTTGGTAACGGATACCGATTCTTAATCGTGACTTTGTTCAATTCGCGGTAGTCAATGCACATACGCATCGATCCATCTTTCTTTTTAACGAATAAAATCGGTGCTCCCCATGGCGATGAACTTGGCTGTATGAATCCCTTTCTCAACAGTTCATCTAATTGTTTCTTCAATTCTTGCATTTATGCGGGTGCCAAACGGTAACGTGCTTTGGCAATTGGTGCTGTTCCTGGTAGTAGATGAATTCTGAATTCAACTTCTCTTTCTGGCGGTAGTCCTGGTAATTCTTCTGGAAACACATCTGGAAACTAAAATACTACTGGAATATCTTTTAATTCTTTTCCTTTAGTATTAGTGATTATGGAAATCAAATACACTAAAGATCCTTTTCTTATATAACTTGTTGTTTTCATCACAGAGATGAATTTTGTGGATCTAGAGGTCTTATCTCCTTTAATTGTGTTCTTTTCACCCTTTGGTGAATTTACTTGGATTGACTTTTGATCACATAGAATACTGGCTTTATTGGCTATTAACCAATCCATTCCTAATACAACATCAAATCCTGCCAGATTCATTGGATAAAGGTTTGCAATAAACTTTTGATTTAAAAATTCTATTCTTGCTCCCTGCAAGATTTCAAAAATCTTAATGGTTTCTCCATTTGCTGTTTCTACTAGACATTCTTGTGGGAGTTTAGTTAATGGTTGATTGAGAAGTTTGCAAAATGAAGTATTAATAAAACTTTGGTTCGCACCAGAGTCAAATAATACTTTAGCAAAAACATCATTAACTAAAAACGTACCCGCTATCACGTCCGGAATCATCTTTGCTTCTTCTGCAGTCAGAACAAATGCCCTAGCATTCTTAGTATTCTTGGGGTTCGTAGCTGGAGCTAATTTTGGACAGTTCGGCTTGATGTGACCTTGTTCTCCACAATTGTAGCATATCATGTTGTTAGGTTTCTTCCTGCAGTCTTCTTCCTTGTGTCCAGATATTTTGCAGAAGTTGCAATATATGGAGCATCTTCCAGAATGCTTCCTTTTGCAATACTTGCAATAAGGTGCAGAGGTAGAACCAACATTTTTCCCACGATTGGAATTTCCAGAGCGAAATTCTTGGGTAAGCCTTTGAGCTAGGTTCTTCCTTTGATCCTCTTCTCGTGTACGCACTAACTCATCTGTCAAGGTATTTGCTAGTTCTACAGCGTCTTCTATAGTTTGAGGTCTAGCCGCCTTGACCACATGCCTAATCTCACTAATTAATCCCCAGATGTAACGGGAGATTAATACTGGTTCAGGTGAAGCAAGGGTTGGCACTATTCTAGCATATTCAAAGAATAACGTAGTGTATCCCTTACTATCTACTCCAGTCATTCTAAGGTTTAAGAACTTATTTGCTATCTGTTCTTTTTCATTGGGAGGGCATAATTTCCTTTCCACCATGTTCTTAAATTCCTCCCATTCCATATTGTAAACCCTGTTACTTCCCATAGACTGGAGGATAGTGTTCCACCATTCTAAGGCTGAGTTCTTAAACAAATTGGAAACAAACATTGTTTTATCCTCTTCCGCACATTTGCTTATTTTTAAGACAGCCTCAGTCTTTTCTATCCAGCGTAGAGCTGCAACGGCCCCTTCATTGCCCGAGAATTCCATTGGTTTACAAGACCAGAATTCTTTATAAGAACAACCATAAGATATGGTTCTTCTTCTTTTGGGAATGGGCACTTGAAGTATGGGTCCATTGTTTACACTGTGTTCTGGTTCAGTGGGTCGTTTACTGCAATGATTACTTTTATTATGTAATGCCCTAACAAGTTTTAACCAAATTTAACGCAGCGGAAAATGCATATTTAAAATTTCTTTCATTATATTCATTCTTTCACCTTAAATACTTTAATCCCTTCTATAATTTAATTAAGACCTGCCATACTTATACTAAATTACGTAACCATCCATCCACACGTACAATCCATGTCTTAACTCGATCTTCGACCGTATACACTCAATGATGAGAAATCCATAAACCTGTATAACCTGCAGTCACCACATACAATCACATTGTTAGCAACCGGTGACATCATACATAAATTTTAAAACATGTATATTCAAGCGTCAACATCTCTTCACTTATGTAAATCCATTAACCCGTCCATTCGAACACATTCATCGGACTTCAATACCGAATCTTTACTTCCATTATTAGTATTCCTACACTTCCATTACACTCTTCATAGAAAATCGATTAGCATCGTTAGACTTCATTCATATATATAGGTTCACGTATACACATAACAATTCGTCCATGCATTTAGCTAAATACCAATCCATTCATACATACTTTTCTATCCGTACGCACATACTTACAATCTACATCTTACGCATTCATAGTCATACTCCCCTACTAGTTTCAACTACTTACATACAATCAAACCCATATCCACATTTGTAATTACTTATCTTCTCTTAATACATGATACCAAATTGTAAGTTCCCTCTTACCCGCACTTGTTAGAAACTCTTCCCTTAACCACTTTTCGACTCATTTCGCCAAACTTACCTTAATACTTCCATTGATTCATACTTTCTTACATGACTCATGATAATCGTCATACTACAATACATTTTAGAAACTAAAGGGTAAGTCCGAAATACACTTACCTTGCGCGTCCGCATTTGCGTTCGCTTACTTGAGTCTTCTTAGCCCGTTAGCCTTCCACGCTCTCAACCATCTTGACATGATTCCTATACATTCATGTCATTAAATTCACATTCTTACTAGCATATATGCTTATACATATGAACAACCATATCAAATTCACATCTCACATATGACCTACATAAAGCATACTCAACATCATTAATCCATTCAAACAAGCATAAAGCATACTCAACATTATCCCTACATAATCTTCACATGAACTATATCTGTTTACCCATTACTTGCATACAATTTCACTTATTATTGTCTTTTAGACATTTCATCAAACACTTGGTGTGCGTACTACTTTCTAAGCATGATGTACAAGTATTTCATGCTTTTCTTCCTAATTATCACTTTCATTCATCAATACAAGTAATCATCATACAAATTATATACCATACTCAATCTATATACATGTACACATCACATACTACACATATTCACAATCAATTTCATACCCTTTCATGGATTAAACATAAATCCACTTAGCTAGGTGTAGTAATTCATCAAAACACTCAATTTATAGAAATTTACTCAAAATCTTCACTTAGGGTTCGTTCCTAAGCAAGCATATATTGCCAATTTGGCCATAACCTCTACGATTCATACATAAATCACTACTTGTGATGTTCATCAAGATTTCTCAACTTCATTAAACATCAAAATTCAACATACCTTATGATCCCCTAGCTTGGGTGATCATTAATTCATGTTCCTTCTTGAATTTGAGCCTCGATTCATCCTTCAATTGGATGATATATGATGAACTAGGGTTTGGCTCTCTAGAGCCTTCCCCTGATCATGTACAGAACACACACGAAGTGTGTGTGTGTGTGTGTGTGTGTGTGTGTGTGTGTGTGTGATATTTTCATTTAATAAAACAACTTTCAAGTTATCCCACTTTGGTCCCTCATGTTTCATTTTAATTAAATAAGGCTACAACTCTTCGTTTACTACTAACAATACCAATAATCAACTAGGTTAATTATTCCTAGTTAATCTTCATTTACAGGTTAACTTTTATCATTAATGGTACCTTACCCGTTTCTTAATAGTAACCGGGTTTAAATTACCAAACCTGTTTTTGGGGTGTTACATATTATCCGCTTCCCTAACTGTTTTGATAATATATGGCATTGCATCTATTATCCCTTGTGCCACTATGTGTTGAATGGCACTGTTATCCTCTGGGTTTCCATTGTTATCATTGTTCGAGTTATCGTTATTCGGGTTATTGTCATTCTGGTTTTCCTGGTTCACTTCGTTGTCCATCTGAATTTTAAACATTTACCACGTATTAATATCACAAAATAATATTTAATCAATCACACAACACACATATTTATCAAAATCGTCGAACATTGCGACTTACTCTTTCTTATATAGTATGCATCCATATATTTTACAATACAACTAAAACTAAAATTACAATACTAGTAGGCATCCGTAGCTATTATCTAGATTTTTTTTTCAAACATACACACATATTATATATTATTATTTTATTATTATTATTATTATTATTATTATTATTATTATTATTACTATCACCATCACTGATATGGGTTCATCCAGAACTCCATATTACGCTCGTCATACTTCCAGACGAGTCGTTCTCCAATCTGTCTCATCCTGTCACTACCTTCCAAAATCTCCTCACCAAATGTTCGGAGTTCTTGCACATTCTCTGCACTCATTAGGGGTGCAGGTGCTGGGATGTCACACCCAAATATTTCCACATATCACCGATGGGCCTGGTGGGGAGTATCGTGACGTAGTTGATATCATCATAGACAATTAAACACAGATATAGCACAGCGGAAGTCTTGGAATATAAAATATTATTACAAACTCAAATGTCTAAAAATATCAAAGTATTTATTATAGACGAGCCTGTAATATCAAATCCACATGAGGATCATTACAGAATGTATAAAATGAAGCTTAGCAGACTTTATGGCATCTTTAAGGATTTGCAAGATCCTCTTTTTCGACACCGAGCAACTCCCAGCCTATTACGAGTAGTACCTGCAACTTAGTCTTTTGAAAATACGTCAGTTTTCACTGGTAAATACAATTAACTGACTCTTTTGAAAAAGAGTTTATGAAAATTGATTTAAGTGCACGAGGCACAAAACCTTTTATAACTTGGGACAATCTTAAATAAATCTTGTATACAGTTTTACATGTTTGTCATACATATGGGGCCGATTTGGAAGCCGATCATGATTAACCGACTCACCACTTATAAACCCGCAGAGGAGTTATCCCCAACTTGTGGGTAATTTAATATTTAGCATTTGCATCTGTCAGGTGTATGCCTACACCCCGTGCATAGGTCGTGGTCATTTTCAAATGAAATGAGCCGAGGATATCCAGGACACAGTCGAATTAACCCCCAATGCTTATGTTATCAAACAAGACAGATTAAAACGGGTTATGCAGATTTATTAAATCACAATCCGATTAAATGATCTCATACCTGACCAAGCGGTATTAATATACCGTATCCCAAGCCCGTATAAGAGAAAATAAGTTAAAAGTATTTACCTGAGCTAGTACTTGATTCACAGCAATAATAACTAAGTCGTATCCAATCTATCTAAATGCAGGTAGCTTTTACCGGGTAGCTCTAGTCTGGAGTGATGGTAATATATAACCAATTCAGAATGCTAACGGTCTTATTTAAGTCGTAGACTTAGACCGGCTAGCTTAAAGTATCTAAAACGGTACGATACGCTAGATTAAGCGATGACCGGAATAAAATGTTATTTAGACCCAACAAGTACGAAGACTTGTATAATATGGGTAAACTAAACACATTCTGGATTTTGAGAAAAAAACGATAAGGTTAAACCCATTTCGGCAAACTTACGTAAACTAGTTACGTAAACCGATCCGAACGCGTAAATGCGTAACGGGTAACCAAATGAATCATATACAAGTCCCATATGTTATTATGCTTAGAATATGTTAATACATCAGTAGGATGTTAACATATATGCCCAAAAAGTATTTAAAACCAAATTAAGTCCCGTAGGGGCATTTTGGTCATTTTACCCTTTATAAAAGAGGTTTTAAAGCAAATTGAGGTTCTGGTCTTTGATAATCATTAAAAATATTTATTTTATCACATTACATCAGTAAGATATCATACATATGTGAAGTTTACCATTTATGGCCAACTATGCCCCAAAAGGGTATTTTGGTCATTTCACATATGCTTTTACGGACATTTTTGGAAGTCTGAGTTCATGACTTATACCTACTATAATAATATTAAAATTTGTTTAAAAATTCATTAGGTAACAAGTCTTAGGTGTTAATTATGGTTTAAAACCATACTATGCACCTAAATAGTGTAAAAATCGCTAATTGACGATAATTAAAGTGTTTTATGGAAATCTGAGATTTTGATCAGTTTTGAATGCCCAAAATAATTTATTTAATGTATGAAATCAGTAGGAAAAGGTTTGGCATTCAAATCAATCGTTAATCTCATTTTATGCATGAAAATGGTATTATCGTCATTTACCGAATTACACAAGAACTCCATGATACGGTCAGATTATAATCTGATAAAAAATTCCAAAAATCCCTAAAAATAATATCTTAACAGTAGCTAATGAGTTTTGGGTCAAAATCCAAGTTTAAACATGCCTTATGCAAGATATCGCAATTTACTTAAATAAAAGCTTCTATTTACGATATCGAGCATAACTTCTATTTGAGACCAAGAACTGATGTGAAATTTTCGGGACATACTTATATATCAGTAACCAAGGTTTTTGTCCACTCACATTTTTAAAAATCTCATTTATAAGTCAAAAGGGGCAATTATGGCATTTATAAGCATAATAACGGACATGTGCATATAATTCAAACTACTAAGGATCAAGCAATATAACTTCAGGGGGTTATACTACTATATAATATGGTCCTAATGAAAACTTAAAACATAGAAGAATCAAGCTTGAACGGGTCAGAACTAAAGTCAAAGCAAAAGTCAAGCTTTTGCGACTTTCGGTTATAAATTGCCCTTAGACTGATAATTGCCGGGTTAGGACTGATTAAACATGTTCTAATATTAATTACCAAGTCATTAGAATGTTAAAATATAATTTAGAACCTCTGTTTTATTAATTTAAGTCATTTTTAAACTTTCTGTCCAGTTTGACTTTTTGTCAAACAAGTTTGACCCGACAATTAACTAGTCAAACGAAATAATTAGGAGGTGCCTTTTTAAGGGTTAATCACCTATCCTAATATGGTTCCATAACCACTTTCATTTCGGTTAGTGGCTGGACCATTTGAGTTTAAACCGAAAGTCAAAGTTAATTTACGATAACTTGACTTTTCGGCTAGTAAAACATAAAACTGAACTATAGAGAGGGCTAAGACACTTACAAATGGTCCTAGCTATCTTTTCTACAAAAATTTAAGTTCCATTCAGATCAGAAAGCTCCAGGTTGAGAGATGTAGAGAATGAATGAAAATGGTGCCATGAAATGAATGAATACTTCATCTATATATAGGTTTTGGGTATAAATTGGATCAAGACATGTGTTAGGAGGGTCTCTAGGATCATGGCATGTGTCCAAGTAGCTGACATAATCTCCTTGAGGTCCAAGAAAATCGATTTGATTGGCTAGAAGTTGGTATGAGTGGGTACCAAGCAAGAAAAATAAAAAAAAATATATTGGCTGCAGATACGGGCCTCGCGGCCTGCGTAAGGGACGGCCCAGGCTTTACGCGGCCCGCCTGAGGGTCAGGCCCAGACAACAAGTTTGGCAGATTTGCCATTTCGGTCCCTGTGCTTTGTTTTCCCACTTTTCAACTTTTATTTATGACATAGAAGGCCCAAAACTTCATATAACCTTTATGTTAAGTTAGTATAAGATACTTGACTTCTAATGGCCCGTCTCAGGCGCATCCGGTAGTATTACAAAGCATCATAAACTTCTCGGTTTGCATAAAAGGTCCTGTTAAAGTGTAGTTTCGTCTGTTGACTTGTTTAGTCCTTTTAACGCATAAAGTGACGCGTATTATCATCTATCGATATCCAAGCCTTCCTAGGTCCATACTAGACATTCCCGAGTGTATAAACGAACATTACAATGCTCCAGTTTGCTTAGAAGGTCACTCAAAGGTGTATTATCCGACGTTGACGCTTTTGGTCCCTTTAACGCGTAAGCTTGCGCGTATCGTCGTTTAATAACATCAAATCCCTATGTAGCACATATTAGGCATTCTCGAGAGTATGTTTGCACATCATAATGCTTTGGGTTCGTTAAAAGGTCATTCAGAGGTATAATTAAACATGTTGACACTTTTAACCCCTTTAACTTGCAAACTTGCGCGTAACTTCACTTATTGGCATAAAAGCCTTGAATAGCCAATATTAGGCTTTCCCGAGAATATAATCAAACCTTATGAGGCTCTCGGTTTGTTAAAAGGGTCACTCAGAGGTAAGAATTAACATGTTGACACTTTTAACCCTTCGTTGCGCAAACTTTCAAATAATTACGCAAACAGCTCCTCTCGTCCAACAGGTGGCTCATTTGGGAATACGGACACCGTATAAGGTCACTCAGAGGCCTAGTTTAGGCATGTTGACACTTTCAGTCCTTCTATATTCATAGTTTTTGTTTTTGACGAAATTAGTCCCTCACAGTCAACGTTTGACTTTATTAGGGTTCATTACACGTGTCAATACATCATTGGACACTATTTTACGAGGTGTTACATGGGACTGGGTTTGGGAACTGGGGCATGTGCTCCTGGTATGGGTATGGATTCTCTAGAATTTCCCTAATGTATTGATCGCTATCATAGTAGGGATCTAGAGGGTCCAAACCTGGGTAGGCTGCTAGATTCGGCATGGGTTCGTCTTCTGGTATTGGGTAGCATTGTTGGTAATCCCTATGTTCGTCTAACCACGGGTCGTAGTCTGGGTCTAAAGGATTGGGTACTGGTACTCTAGGTATCTCATCTGGGTTGAAATTAGGCATTGGGATTTGATTTTCTGGGTTGTTTTCAATTTCCATTGGCTGTGTAGGAAATAGTGGTAAGGGTTGGGGTGCGATGAGTTGCTCCAGGTTAGGGTCTGCAGCTGTGGTTGCTAAGATATAGAAATTTGCTAGACTCCTATTGAGCATATCCTGTGTGTGAGCATCTGTTTCTCTCTTGGCGGCTGCTACAGCACGCTGTTGTTGTAACTTTTTCATTCTCTTCCTACGTTCATGCGCTCCTCTACTGAACCATCCTCTCTTTTTAGGAGGGAATGGCTCTTCAGACTGAGCCTTAAATACGAATATCCCATCTTCATTGTCAGCTGAATACCCGGAGAGGGCATGCTGTGAAGAGGTGCCTTCGCTCCTAGGTGAGCTGGACAACTGACGCTAGGCGTCGGAAGGGCCTTGGTCGCTCATACTGTAAACTAACAAATAGTCAAATAACACACAATAATAAAATACAAATATGCACATAGTTTCGTAATATATTTCCTAACATTTTGAATAATATCTTGGTGTCAGCGGAACACTTCTGTGGCTGAATCAGTGTCTTAGCTCTGATACCACCTTCTGTCGCAACCCCCGCCCCCTATCAGTCTCGGGAACGGGCGGCCGCGAGAATCAGTATTGGTGGTATCAGTGTTTATCATTTTGGCAGCGGAAATTACATCAGGATCGTAGTTAGGAAATATTTTATCAGAGTAAAACACCACATTTTATATTAATAAATATATTGAGATAAAACCCAAGTTTTTACTACAAACTGATTTATAGGGATGGACCCTATTTTATTGAAATAAAACATCTTCTTTATTTAGGTAACTTTTATAGCCACTTTTTCAAGCCTTCAGTGCTGTCCAGCTGGCTTCTATTTGGCTTTCACATTTTGTTACCTGAAACGCGTTTAAAACATTTTTGTCAGTGGGAAATACTGGTGAGTGAATCCCAGTTTAATCAAGAAGATTTTTATCTTTTAACAGTATTGAGAGCGATTACAATGTTTACATCTACACAATTACTCATTCAGTACTGTCAATCCTGACTGGTGGATCATATTACACATTGGCTAACTCTTTGTCACATGGTAAAGTGTTCCACATTTTGTATACAAAACCCAAACATACCGGCAGTAATTGAAGAATTACAAAGACTCAATCACTGCTAATTATAATTTAAATAAATAAAGGTTTTGTAAAAACAGTTTGCAAAAAGGTTTACAAAAAGGAGATTATTCACATTGCTCTCTTAGGGTGTTCCTTAAGGATTTCCTGATGATTATCTATTAAATACACAAATGCACACGCGTTAGTATAATAACCCAATATTTACATTAGCAATACCTTCCCCGAGACGACATTCCAACGACTACATCGGGCAGAACTACGACAGTCGTTACGGAACCCTGTATCAATCGGGCAGCGTATCTAATTCGTAACCGGGTTTATGATACTTACAACGAGGCAGGGCTTCGCTAATTAGGGTAGTATTATGCCCGGAAATTACTTTAACTACTCAGAAATTCGAGAGAGAAAAGAGAAATGAGCGACTGGGACTGAAGGCCGATGCCCACAATTTATAGGGCCTGATTTGGGTTTCGTCGCGCCCCGCGTAGGTGGTAGCCAAGGGCTACGCGGCCCGCTAGGGTAGCTAGGGTAGGCCCTAGCTGATCCGACTCAACCCTAGCTTCGACACATTGCACGACACGTGGCAGCACCGGGCTGCGCCTTATGTCCCTTCTCTCGCGCCCCGTGTAGACCAAGGAGGGGTCTTACGCGGCCCGTGACAACCCTAAAAGTTTGATTTTTAAATTTAATTTAATGAAATAAAGGTATTCAGGGCCCGTTTTTGTATATGAGGTGTATTTTATGACGTATTGGGGCACTTTAAATATTTTTAGGGTATTGGATTATTTTAGGGTTGTTATAGCAGAGGTGTAATATTCTGTCTCTTTCTTAGTACCCATTCAAATTACATTATAAACTGTAAACTTTTGGCGTGAAATTGTTACAAAATCTTTATTAATCTTACATTCCAAAGTTTAATTTTTCTATGTTTTTACATCTGTAAACTGCGAAAAATCTAAACCGGATCTCATGGCGACGCCTGTTCTTTGGTTCCAGTTCAAATTCTTTTGTTTTTACAGATTTTTGTTTGATGTCTTCATCTTTTATTGCTGGTGGTCACCTGAGCCGATAGCGATGGCCACCGGTAATTTGATTTCCTTGAGATTTGGGTTAATTATATGTTTTTTATTTTTATTTTAGTAATTTGCACAAATGGTCTCTCTATTTAAATAGAATTTGTTACAAAAATAGTTTTTCTTCTTATTAAAGGGCATTTTAGTTATTTTATACCGATTAAGCAGAAAATTTAACGACAGATAGCCTTAATACTTAAAGGCGTTATAAAATTTGAAATCATAGATCCTGAACTGTTACTTGAAAACCTTAGTACTGAAATATGTTACTTTTAGTAAACTACAAGAACTATATGCATAATTAACTCTACAAATTTCTTGATATAATTGAAAAAATATACTTAACATGTGCATATATTGTTTTGATGTTTTTTTCTTTGATCATGGTTCTAATACCATGTATTCAATTCCATGTGATTTTCGTTTCTTGTAATCATTTACGACAGAATCTCCATTTCTGTAACTTAACTAGTTATAATCATTCTTTAAATTTCATATTTAAATTTTGTTTAACCTTATAACATCTAATTCTTCATTTCAAATCTTTATCTTGCAAACACTTATTTTGTTGTTTTCCTCCTTTCTTAGAGACGATGAATAGTAGATCTCTATGCATGAAGAATCATTATTCATAAAATTATAGATTTTGGAGATAGAGATTTTGATGGAGAATTGGAGATGCAAAATAAAGAAAATCTTCAAATTTTGGAGATGGAAATAAAAGTAAAGACCAAAATATGAATGCTCTACATTGATAATTTTTTACCCAAGTCCCTTATACCATGGATCTTTACTTGTAGCTGATAGTTATTGTCTTCATTATGGGAACACGAAGACGTTGTCCGTCTATGTTCCCGAGTCATTTAACAGGGGGAGGTGAGGGGAGGGGAAGGAAAATTTTCTCTCCTAATCTCTCCAATTTCGGAGGATGAATATTTGGTCATATTTTCTTCCCTTTTCCCTCCCCTCCCCCTGTTAAATGAAACTCGAGAACATGGTTTTTCATCTCTTTTCCCTCCCCTCCCCCTGTTAAATGAGACTCGGGAACAGAGTGTTACAAGGTCCTCTAATTCATAGTGAGTGACGGTTTGTAGTGGGATTTGACTTGCATGTTCTATTGATATACAAGTTTATGTTTTACAATTCACCATAAGCACACCTTTCAACACCAAGATGACTTGTTACAATTTATTGTGCTTCATGTTACATAAAGCAACTCACTAACAGTGTACTAAAGTTGCATGTTAGTTAATATAGTTTTATAACCTAAACAAACTCATTAACACATATATTACTCGTTAACACCGATCTCTATACTAATTATAATATTGTTGTAATTTAAAACCAAAATGACATGCTATGACAAATGTGACTTTGTGTAAGCTAGACCCACTTAATTACTAACATATCACAAGACCCATTATAGCCAATCACTCTGCCAATCATTATACACTTGTAATATAACACCTAAATGACTTATTACTACCTAATATAGTTTTGTGTAGCAGAAACTAACTCACTAACACATAATAAATTAAGTTCACTCAAGCTCATTAGTGTGCCAATCATCACACGTGTAATTTAATAAAAAAAAATGACTTGCTACGACATATGTGGCTTTGTGTAACCTAAACCAACTTCCTAACATCACAAGGACCGCTAGGGGTCATAAGTGTGTCGAACATTATACACTTGTGATTTAACACCAAAATAACATATTATGATCGACCCAATGTGGCTTTGTGTAACCTAACCTAACTCACTAACACATCAAATGGACCATGAAGGCTTATTAGTGTACTGACCTTCATACCCATTTAATTTCACATCAAAAATGACTTATTTTGACCTAATATAAGTGTGTAACCAAAACCAACTAACACACTAAAAAGGTCCGTTAAAGCCCACTATTACCCTATACCAAACAAAACCTATAAATATAATAGTGCATTGAAAAATGTTATATCACATATTTTTTTCCTACATAAATTGAATGGTGTTCATATTTGCCTCCATTTTAGACCATGAAGTGACACGTAGCCGTCTAGTAAGCAAAGGGGTATTATGAGACTTGAAGTTAAAATGAGTGTCGTGGTATAATGCCCCATTCCATAATTAACCAATTATTTTTTTAAAATTAAAACAAATAATCAGCGGTCCTCACTTCTCATTGGTCAATTTTACAAATGAAAGGCATTTTTAAAACATGCCAAAAGCAAAAAAACCAAAACAACACCCCACGTAATGGCTTCCGGCGTTTTCGGGGAACTTCACGCCCAAATACTGCCCCAGTACGGGTATTCTTAAAACTCAACAACTTTTACATCTTTTACATTGGGTTGCACACAAATTTAAGGACCTTTATTTTTTTTTATAATATCCGAAAGCTATAAATCTTTTCAATCAACCTTAGTGTTTCGTTAGCCAAATACATTGCATTTAACTTTTGAAATAACCAAATTATCTTTTTAGAAAAAGTTTCAAATCATTAGCCATGAATTAAATGTTATAAATGGCTTCTCATGAGTTTTCATAGTCCATATATATAGTTTCGAGGACTATGTCATCAGGCCCTACAATGGGACTGATATATGTTGCAAACCACAAATGGTTCATAGGTCATTTATGAATGCACGAAATACATTTTTTTAATTCATTGTATTTTTTATAAATATCTCGTGTATATTTAACACAATATCTTGAAACAATATACATTTAATTCACTGTATTTTTTATAAATATCTCGTGTATATTTATCACAATCTTGAAACAATATACATAAACCTTATCATCAGTTTGGTGTGTATCAGTATCACAATCTTGAAACAATATACATTAATACATAAACCTTATCAGTTTGGTGTCTTTCCTAATTATAAGGCTTTGTGCAACCCCACACAAGATAAGGTTGAAGAACTAGTTTCAAACATTGTTTCACGTAACCATCACTAGTGTTCTAGTGGTGACCACGGGTATTTAAGTTCCACCTATGGTGGGCCCGGATGAGTTTTCCCCTCCAGGTCTCAAATTGGGGATCTATTGTGCGAGGTGGCTCTCTAGCGCGGACCCGTTTAAGACAACGTATACTAGACCTCCCGACATTCGCGAATAATTCACACCTTAAAAAAAACAGTGTTTCACGTAATCTAAAAAAGTACGCAAGTCGTTAATTAATTATATCAAACTCATTATTAAAAAAACTCAAGCAATAATAAAGACATGAAAGTGCAAATGATGGAGACATGTAGCAAGGTACGAATATAATGACAAATATAAATTGGCTGATGATATCATGGAAGTACATTTGAATCTAGAATACTAATTGTTCTTATTTAATTTTTTTCTTTAAACAACAGCGATTTTATCAACCAACAACCAGCGGGAACTTGCCGACAAAGAGTTAATATAACGATAGTCTCTCTTAAGTAGTGTGTTCAAGTTATATGTTTTTATTTTTGTGTGAAGTCCAGGTTCTATTGCTAACTTTTATTAAAAAAAAATCAGTTATGTATACTTAGGGGACAGGGGGCGGTCCCGTTATTTTTCCGTGATGCATAATTCAACGCGTTGAACTTTCAATATAGAATTGGTTTTTCTATTCAAAAGGGGGCGGCGGCGCAACTTGTTGCCCGACTACCTGCCATTGCTTTGTAATTGCCTTTTTCGCGTTTTGAAAATTGAATGAAAGTTTGATTCAAAATAAAAAAAAAAATATTCCCACCCCCACCTCCAAGTATAACGCGTTATATAATAACGAAAACCCGATTTCGTTATTTTTACAACCCCGTGATGGTTTTTTTGTGAGTGTAATTGTTGGTAGAGGTGAAATTCTTGGGTGTGGTGGTGAGTGATGACCACCCCCACTAAAAAAGGTTGTGAGTGATGGAAAAATGGTTGCTGACATGGCGGAACATGATTGGATATTGTGAGTGATGAAATTTTATCACTAGTGACCACCCCCTCCCGTGGTCACTAGTGATACAATTCTATCACTACCAAGCACCAATCAACTCATGCCATGTCATCACCCAATATTCTATCACTAGTGATAGAAATATAGTGGGGTTTGTCACTAATGATAGAAAATAGCTATTTAAAAATAGCTAACAAAAGTTGAGGGGCTAAATTTGAACTTTTCATCAAAGTTCTATTAATTCAATCTCTGCAAAACAAATATAACGACAAAACAATCTCTGCAAATTCGTTCCAATTTCAACGCGTTAAACTTTCAACGCGTTACAAAAATCACGCGTTATAAGCTTGGCGGCGGCGGTGTTCATTGTTGTTTCACGCGTGATGGGGTGGCCATCACGCACCACCCCGCCTCCCCTTAGAATGATTATTTTTACCCTTTTGATAAACTATAAAAAGAGTGTGTATTTAATTTACTTAAAAATAATATAAAAAATTAAATACCTCCAACCCCCTTTATCGTCCCCTACCATTATGGTGATTCCACCCTCAAATCAATCACTTCGATTGAATTAATTTGAACCTGCATAACCGTATAGCGTTAATTATCTGTATTAAAAAAAATACTGTTTAAATCACATTACATTTTATCGATGGAGTGGGTGATTACTAGTGAGGCCGAGAGACGTACTCAGGCGGGGTTGGCGGTTCGACCCCCGCCACGTCTACGAGTGTATCCGGATACCGGCATCGACGCAGGCCTGTCTACTACGCGGATCCCTATGACAGGTGGTGGTGATGATTCTGACGACAGTGATGACGATATGGCGTTGGAGTAGTATTTCTATGTTTCGTATGGTGAACTTTATTGTTAAACATTTGTGGAAACTTAATGTTTATTTATTTTGGTTATGTTTTGGGCATGTATGAACAAATATTTACTTCTTTTGTTATGTTTACATTTGTAAGAACTTGATGAATGTTTGTTTCTTTTCTTATTTACGCTTAGTTGTTTGTCCGGTGGTTTTTATATAAACATTTGTACTCGATTTATTAAAAAACAACATTTTTTAAAAGCTGAATATGTATAATAAAATAGAGGATCATGTACATTAATCCAGAAGTGTGAGAAGTGTATTATAACACTATATATAACACTATATAACACCATATAAACACCATATAACACCATATAACACTATATAACACTATATAATAAATATAACATTATAGTTTGTCTGATAGCATGTCTATGATAGATGTATAGTGTTATATATTGTTATATAGTGTCATATAGTGTTACATAGTGTTATATGATGTTATATGGTGTTACATAGTGTTGTACAATGTTTATATGGTGTTATATAGTGTTATATATAGTGTTATGATACACTTCTCACACTTTTCACACTTCTAGATTAATGTACATGATCCATATCCTGTATAATAATATTAAAAACAACATTTTTTAAACTTGTTAATTTTTAATAATCACGTTTAAAAATAAAACATTCATTGTTTTTAAAATCTTTATTTTTTTATAATAAAAGGCAACAACCGAAAACCAATATACTCTCAAAAGTAAACATTCACTAGATCACCGAAAATACGAGAGTCATTACATTCGATTACATATCTTGCATAAACTTACATACTACCAATGATAAATACCAAGACAAACAACACAAAAAATTCAACTCATTATCAAACAGGTTTCCCTCTTACGAACAGCCCTTGAATGATTATCTTCCAATTCCGCGACTTGCAATTTATACATTCGAACATCCTCTTTCAAATCCTTAAATTGGTCTTCAAGCACAACCTTCGAATTAATCAGTCATTTGATGATCACACATGACCGATTACACAAGTAAGGGTCGTGCTACGCAAAGAATTTGCACCTAGAACTCTGAAACGGAAGACGAATTAGTGTTTCAAAGTGTAAACAATAGTGCTTAAAAAGCATACCATTTGAGAGCAAGTGTAAAATTGACGTTCGGGATTAGTTTCAGTTCAAGATGTTTTTAGTGAAGCTTGCCTACCACATTTGCAAAGAACCATTGTGAATGTGAAGATGGATACGGATTATTACAACTTCTCGTACGTATTACAAGTTAAAAAAAAAACGGCTATACGCCGCTCATAGGGCAATGAGAGGCGTATATATATATATACGAATTCTGACACTTTTTTAGGTTATACGTTGTGTATAAGTTAATGAGGGTCGTATATACTTACTTTTTCTGAAAAGTTGTAAGAAAGCATATTTCTATACGCCTCTCATCGACCTATGAGCGGCGTATAGAAATTTTCTTGCCTTTTATAGCTACAAACAATTTACCTATCCAGAAGTACATACGAAAAGGGGTTGGACCACACGATGATGACCCGGAGGTGCACACATACGCACGGATTCTTTGTCTCTCGTATAGTTCTCGCCTCGTATCTCTCTATACGGTCAAAATATTCAAGGTTTGTTTGTATTCCACCTTTTGATGATTAATCTTCAATCTTTTATGTTTTTTTTGGCCGTTTGTGGTGGTGTTGGGGTTGTGGTTGTTGTTTTTGGTGGTGTTGGTGTTGGTGTTGTGGTTGCGGAGGTGGTTGATGTAACACCCCGAAAACGGGTTTGATAATTAACCCACATTAATACTAAAAGACGGGTAAAGTGCCGCTAGTAGTAAAAATAACCCGGTAAATATTTGGGATTTAATAAGAAATCCTAATATTAGATACAAACGAAACAAAGTTTTGATGAATTGAGTTTATAAGAGCCCGAGTCAACGGGACTTAAAATAAAACGGGTTATAACTCCCGGAACCCACTAAATAACTAGGAATATCAACCTAGTTAGTCTAGAGTCTTAAAAATAATGAGGAACTTGATGTAGAAACCTTTATAAACTTGGATAAGGTTGAGGGACTAAAATGGTTAAAGTGGGAAAATGGGTTTTATTAATTAAAATCTAAAAACACCAAAACACACACCATTGTGTGTGTTCTGGTCGTACAAAACACAGAGCCAAGAAGAGCTCTTAAGCTCAAACCCTAAAACACAGAAATTCATCAAATTGAAGCCCAAATCAAGAGCCAAATCACTGCATGAACATGAATTCGTGATCACCTAGTCATGGGGATTACAAGGTATGTTGAAATTTATGATTTGGTGATACTTTGAGATTATGATGAACAATCATAATCGAAATTCTGGAATGAATCTTGAATCTATGAGTGTTATTTTGATTATATCTTGGTTTAGAAACAAACCCTAGTAGGAATCTTGATGAATTGTTGTCAAACTAGGGATTTGATAATTACCCTATTATGAGCTAAGTGGGTTTTGGTTGAATTGATGAAATTGATGTTCTAATGGTGTTTATAAACATCATACTAACTCATATGAATGAACTACTTGAACAAATCAGAGATTTTGTTAAGAGTTCATAAGTAACTAGAAGTGGGTTTTGTTAAATATAATGAAATCATGAAGAACTTGAAGTAAATATCACTTGTATGTGATTAACAAGTAAACTAGGAAGTGGGTTTTTATGTAATAGTAAAGATGATGATAAGTTTATGTTTAAAATCATCATAATGGATAATAGAAACAAGGCACTCAAACAAATTAAGTGATTTGGGAACTTGTTCATACATGATTGAAATGGGTTTGAATGTTATGATGAAATTTGGTAGCCATGTTCATGTAACTAAGTGTACAAGATCATGTTAGCTACCAATTGATAGATAGAACTTGAATGTGCATTTATATGCTAAGGGGCGTTTGACTTTTAGTAGTCAAACCGACCATTAATAAGATCGAATGGTAATTGTGATAGAAAAATATGTAAGATGAAATAGTCATAATTAATGATGACTAATATAACCGTCTTACGAATTATGATGATAGTTTGACGCTTGACAAGCTAGGTGGAGGCTTGGAAAGGAAGCGGGTCAAACGAAGCAAGAATGGCGGAAAAGCATAATTCGGATGCAAGGTAAGTATAGCTTACACTAGTCTTATATGTTAGAATACTCCCTTATCGTATTAGTTACGAAAAAGACAAATACATAATTGAGGTATGATGTTCCGACGTGTAAACGTACGGAACAAGGTAGTCAAGCACGACAAGAAACCATGTTGATGGTTTAAAAGGAATTAAATCGGTAATTCGATCATTTTATGACAAATGGAAAATGAACCTTTGAATGGTTACCTTATAGGGTAAACCAAAACAAACAATAAGGGTAAAAAGGTAAATTGGCCACGCGTTGACCATAACTATTGGTTTTGAAAGACACTGTAAGGCATAAGCCATAACAGGCTAAAAAGCGTTAAGAAAATCAATTAATAAGTGAAATGGCCACACGGTGTAAACCGAAGCGAGTCGTATAGATGAGATGGTAATAAATATCATCTCGCCAAAATAATCGGTCACTTAGACCAAATGGGTCAAAAGGTGAAGATATCACCCTTTGACAATAGCGACTAATGATTATTGTCGAGCTATATTATTTCAGGTGTAAATGTCAAATTGGTGTTAGCAACGCTATGAATTAGCGGTTATAAAAGCAAGGTACTAAAAACGGGTCAATATATTGATCTGCGCCAGGTATGTGAAATAGGGTAACACTCATTTAGAACATATGGTTCAAGAGTGTTAAAAGAGGTCAAAACGGACATTTGGTTACTTGTTAGGTAAACCAAATGTTTTATGTAATGAACATGGCGTTTGGAAAGCTTAATGACTTTTCAAACATAATCATAGGTTAAAACAGGGATTATGGGTCCAATATACTTTCAAAAGTCCTTCATTGTTAATAAAGGACTAAAATGGACCAAAACGCCCTTGGTGGCTAAATTGACCAAACAACCTTTAAAAGTTGTTTGGAAATGAGTTTTATGATTAAATGAATACTTAGAATAATTATAGAAGCAATTGAAAGCGATTTTAGGCTCGAAAGTGCTTAAGAGCCCTTAACGGGTCAAAATAAGCATACGAGTGAAATCGGGTTTAAATTGTGTAATAAACCTATGATTGGAACCTAAAATGGTAGGTATTATTAAATTAAAGAGATGTATGTGATATAGGAATCAAACAAATACGTTTGTTTGATAAAATGCGTAAACGGGTCAAATTTTTGGTAAAAGAGTAATAAGCCGAAGACTTAAAAGTCTTGAATTTTATCAAGCCGGATGCCGGATTTTAACTCCATATGATGGAGAATCAAATTACAAACATGTAGGAAGAAACGGTAGGTCAAACGGATAAGCGGTTTGAAAGATACGAAAGATTTCGTGTCAAATTACGACGAAATAGAGAAGCTGAATGCAGAGACCACCGTAATTTACGGTCCCACCGTAATTTACGGTGGAGTCAATATATTTACGGGAGGTTTCTTCTGATTTACGGTAGAAACTTAAACACCCAGAAGCCACCGTAAATTACGGTTCCACCGTAATTTACGGTGGAGGCCAGATTGAAAACTTTGTTTTGGTGATCAATTGTTTCTTGCACTCGTTTAGACATGTTTTAAACACCCGTAAGACTAAAGCATTTCATGTTTATGAAATGTAGGTACACCTTGGATGCCGGAAGACGATCAAGCTCAACGAAGAACCGAACACGATAAAGACACACGCTTCCGCACTTTGCTACGTTGTTAAAATTTAAACAACGAATTTGATCATGTGATGTAGAATGACTTATGAATTGTAAAAGTTTTAATAAACCCGTATTTTTATGGTATGTGTAGTCTTAACTACACATTTAATTGTTGGTATTTACACTTAAACGTTAAATAGAAACTAGGGTGTTACAGTTGAGGTGATGGTGGGTCGGCTGGGGTGGTGGTGGGTCGACTGTGGTGGTTGTGGTGGTAGTGGATCGGCTGTTGTAGTGGGTCGGCAGTGGAGGTGGATGAGGTGGTCGAGGGTGGTGGTGGGCTATGGTGGTAAAGTGGTGGGTGGTGGTTGTGGTGGTGATTGGATTTGTTTTTTTTATTTTTTTACAATATATTTTGGAATGCCGAGTCTAACGATGCAATTGTATGTTTTTTAACAGGATATCGAAATTCGGTGTTTTGATGGTGGTGGTAGTGTAATCCTTATGGTGAAGTACACTGCGTTCATATTTCAGATTCAAACGCTTACATGCGTTCGTATTTCAGATTCATGCATTGGGACGTCGATCTAGGATGATGTGTGATCGGAGTGGACTACATTGTGCTAAACTCCTAGTGACGCCAGCCAATGCAATTTGCCCGATCGCATTTTCTTCCAAGAGAGTCGTTTATCAGTGTGGTCATGAGGTATCCATCAACGGGAATTCCATGACACCCACCGCCGCGAAAGGCCGTGCCAGACTGGACAGTGGTTGATACAGTCAATTCCAGCACCCACTGCTCTAACCGACACCTACCTTGTGCCTCTTGATGTGGTAGTTGGGATGCGGAAAGCCCGTTGGAAGCTAGGGTACCAGTACCCAATTTCAAGATAGTCAGTGTGTCTTGGTGTATTTTGTTGTTAGACCCATCGGTTTCTTGTGCAAGAATTTAAGAATATGTAACAATTAGCGATTTAGGGTTTAGTCATTACATTTTGCATGAAACTAACATGTTTTGTGTATTAATATAAACCGATGTTTAATTACATTTACGTTTCGTTGCTGCATTATGGTTAATAAATGATAAGTGAAAAACAATTAAATACATAATAATACTTAATAAATAAAAATATTGACATCTTATAATATATACAATTTGTTTATAAAAACATTTTATAATAAATATGAAGTTTTTTTATAATAATACTTAATAAAAAAACATAGGCATATTTTTTATTAGAAACGATGTTATTTTATAATAATAATTAATAAATAAAAAACAAATAAAAACTTGATATTTTATAATATATACACATTTTTTTATAAAAACATTTCATAAAAATATGAAGTTTTTAATAATAATACTTCATAAAAAAACAAATGCACATTTTTCATTAAAAACAATGCTATTTTCTAATAATAATTAATAAATAAAAAACAAATAAAAACTTGATATTTTATAATATATACACATTTTTTATAAAAACATTTCATAAAAATATCAAGTTTTTAATAATAATACTTAATAAAAAAAATATATGCACATTTTTTTATTAAAAACGATGATATTTTACAATAATACTTAATAAATAAAAAAATAAAAACTTGACATTTTATAATATTAAAACATTTTTTCTAACAACATTTTTTTAAAAAATCTATGAATTTTCTTATAGTGGTATTTCACAATTTTTCCATACTAAAACATCCATAAATTTAAGAGTAAATTACAAAAATCGTCCTTTATGTATGTCAATTATTACAAACTGTGTCCTTTATCTTTGGTAATTACAGAAAACGTACTCTATGTTTACAAACTCTTACACGTTATGTCTTTTAATCCTAACTCAGTTAATTTTCATAGTTAAGTCTGACCAATTGAACCTCACATAAGGGTATTTTGGTCATTTTATTCAACCCACATCTAATCTAATCTAGTATATAATTATAATAATCTCATCTTGTAACATCCTAAAAACGGATTTGGTAATCAAACCACGTTAATAGTAAAGACGGGTAAAATACCGTTAGTGGTAAAAATTAACCCGGTAAATATTAGGACTCAAATAAATAAATCTAATATTAATTTAAAAGAATGAAAAGAATACTTGAGAAAACAAAAGTATATAAAAAGGGCCCGAGTTAACGGGACTTAAAAGAAAAACGGATTTTTAAACAAGATAAAGTAACTGGGAATAAATGACCTAGTTAGTCATAAGTCTTATAGTGATAAGACAATTTGTTAAAAACACACTACATGTAACTTGGTAAAGTGTAGGGACCAAAGGTGACAAACTTGAAGCAAGTTTGTATTAAATAAAACATCTAACACCAAAACACACACTTTAAGTGTGTGTTCTGGTCGTGAATCGCAGGAGAGCCAGGGGGTTCCATGCCCAAACCCTAGCTAGCAAAAATCAAGCAATTGAGAAGCCAAATCGACTCCAAATTGAAATCTAAGCTTAGATTAGTGATCACTTCAGTGAAAGGATCATACGGTATGTCAAAATTTCCACTTTGGTTCCATCTCAAATCTGGATGAACACATAAGAATTCGAAATTTATGTTGCATGTTTGCTATTTGGGTAGAATAGGGTTGATATGGTGTCTAGGAGTAAGCCCTAGACAAGTATATGTTGAAATCATGCTTAGCTCAAGTTTTTGTTGATACTAAATTCATGTATGAGATGTTTTTAGGGTTTTGATTTCAAAAAAATAGTGTTATGATGTCAAGAACAAGCTTAAATTGAAAGCTGAATTCAAACGATTCTTGATCAGAATTTACAGCTGATTTGTATTGGCTGTAACCTGGACAAAAAGTGATAAAATAATGTGTTTCTTGAGTCTAGAATGTAATTCCAGGAAATATCTTTAAAACCCCACTGGAATCGCATTTTTTCGACGAAAATCGAGCGTTTTATGAATTTTTCCGTATCAAAGGTTCAAGCTGCGTTTTCTGGCAGAAATTGCAGCCCATCACGAATGTCATAACTCAATTTAGGAATTGAGTTATGATCTCAAATTCTTACAGTAGAAAGTTTTAAGCGATTAAAAGAACCGCCAATTGGAATTTCGTCAATCGGATAAACGAGGAATTTTTAATGAATTTTTCCGTAAGCTGCAGTCAGAAGTGACGAATCTGATTGCAGCTTAGTAAATGAATTTTCACGAATTTTTTGTAAAGAGTTAGATCTTGAAATTTTAACTCAAGGGCTAACCCTCCGAGAGGTACGCCACATAAAAAAATCATAATTTTTGAAGACTTGTAAACAGGTTAAACAAGTCACCAAAAACAGCCAATTTTCATTGATATGAAATGCCTAAATGAAATCGCGGCTTACTAGTTAGTATGTAAAAATTGATTTTTGTTAAGAGTTCGGATGAAATATGCCTAAGTGATTTCAATGAACCAAATGTGCATATGAATATGTTGGTAAGTCAATTGACTTTTAAAAGTCAAACTAACCAATGATAAAGTCAAATAGTAGTTTCGACATAGAAAATACGTGAGGTGGAATAGTCGTGAATTGAAATGACTAATCTAACCACCTTGTGAATGATGATAGTTTGTCGCCTAACGAGCTAGGTGGAGGCTTGGGAAAGAAGCGGTCAAACGAATCAAGCACGAGAAGAAAAGCATATTCGGATGCGAGGTAAGTATAGCTTACACTAGTCATATAGTTTAGAATGTCCTTTTGTTGTTTTGATTTCGAACAAGACAAATGGAAAGTTGAGATATGGTGTTTCCGGCGTGTAGTCGTACGGAACAAGATAACCAATAAGGGTAAAATTGAAATTTGGACAGTTGTTGATAATAATTATTGGTTTTGAAAGATACATATTTCGTAAGCCTTATTAGGCCAAAAAGCGTTAAGAGGTGAATTATAGTTAAAACGACCGTGCGGTGTAAATCGGAACGAGTCGTGTAGACGAGATGGCAATAAGCTTTATCTCGCCAATATTGTCGGTCATTTAGACCAACGGGTCAAAAGGTGAAAATATCAATTTTTGACAATATCGACTAATGGTTTGATGAGTTGTTTGATTTCAGAAATAAATATCGAGTGGATATTTACATCGCTATTACTTAGTATATATTGAGGCAAGGTACTTAAATGGGTCAATGTAATGATCCGAGCCAGGTACGCATAATAAGATAACTCTCATTTAAATGTAAGGCTAATGAGAGTTAAACGAAGTCTAAAATAAGTTTTTGGTTACCTTAATAGGTAAACCAAATGTTACGGACGATGGTCATTATATTTGTTATAGGTTCCTAACCATTACCAAGAGTTTAATAAGGGTTTTAGCCATGGAAATGGGTTGCATTTGATGGTTTGGTTCGAATTTAAAATGACCCTAAACATGATTTCCGCAGCTTTTTATACGGATTTCGACTAATCTTAAAAAAATCATATAAAATCAACCGTTTATCCGATTTGGGTGTTCTATACCTTTTCGGAAAGCTTATGAAGTAAATTTTTACTGTTTTCAATCATAAGAAACAAATGTGGTTGTTAAATAGGCCAAAAGAATGAATTAAACAGCTGTTCAAAACCTTGAAAGCTGTTTGAAAAATGAAAATATAGTTGCTGTGCTGATTTTATAAAAATCATATAAAATCATAGAAAATTCGTTAGAAGGTGTACCCTATATGCTTGCGAAGGTATTGAAGTTTTCTACGATCCATCTTTGAACATGTTAATCTAGTTCGGACTTTGAATGGGTCATAATGGTCAATTACAGCAGCTGTATAGAAAATCGCTGCACATTAATTATGTCTTTATTAATCCAGAAAAAGACATATGATTGCGTATACTTGATTTAGTCATGCCACCGTAAGTTACGGTGGAGCTGATATGATTACGATGGTTACATACTGAGTTACGGTGGAAGGATAGACTTTCAGGGGCTACCGTAACTTACGGTGTCACCGTAAGTTACGGTGGACCCAGAAACAAAGTATATTTTATTTAGTTTAAATTCCCGGATTCGTTTAGACACGTTTTAAACCTCGTATGACTAAAGTATTTCATGTTTATGGAATATAGGTACTTTTGGATGCCGGAAGACGATCAAGCTCAGCGAAGAACCGAACACGATAAAGATACACGCTTCCGCACTTTGCCACGTTGTAAATTTTAAACAACGAATTCGATCACGTTATGTAGAATAACATATGATTTGTAAATCTTTTAGTAAACCCGTATTTCCGATGCATATGTAATCATAATTACATGATTGTTTTCGTAAAAGATTCATTAAACCTTAAATTATAAGAACGGGTGTTACAAGTTGGTATCAGAGCCTTGGTTTAAGAGATTCAAGTATGGCGGGAAAGCTATGCTTGGACTTAAACCTTATGCTCTTAATAAAGAATTGGTGTTCGGTTCGAGGCTTGATTGCAAATCCGGTAAGTACATGTATGCTAATAGCTAAGCATGCTAAAGTGTTGTAAACAACACATAGGGCTATCGTGTGATACACGTTACCCCTATTAAAATGATTGATTTAGTCGACAAAAATACGCGCGTTGACGCGTATAGTAGGAAAAAAAAGAGCCTTTTATTATAATACGGGCGATTATTAAAGTTGACGTTACTAACTTTTGTGAATGTTTTAATTGAAGGACACTCGCGTTTGAAGACGACGAGAGTCAAACGAATTGTGGATATGATGATGGAACGGTCCGAAGTATGACAGGAGGAGCATGCTCACCGAGGACTAAATCGCGTAACGACCGCGAACAAGATTAATGGCAAGGAACGCCCGTCGGGGCAAATATTACCAGGTGCACATTTTAAATAATCGCACAAATAATAATATGCAACAAATACGTAGAGGTTGAAAGTTGCATATGTAGATTAAAAAAAAAAAAAACTTGGAAAAGCCCGAATAGAAAATCTATCCGGGATATTGTTCCAAGAGAAACCAAACAGAGGCGTTACTTACATAGGGCGTAATGTGAAAACTATAAAAAGGTCGTGTATGTCATGTGTTAACCGCTTACTCTGACCAAGTAAGTAGTGGCATATGATACCACGAGTTTCTTATAGCGGACACATTTACATCCGATGTAGTAAGGGCGGAGTGAATGGGACTAATTAAAAAGTACCCAAATGAATCAGATAAGCAAAATATTTGATAATAATGTAAACGCACAATCGAGTGACGGAAACGTATTACATCAAGATAATGAGCCCGAGTGAAGGGACAAACAAGCATGTAAAATGATTTAGACAAGTATTGGGAGGGAGTGTACTTACACTCGAACCCAGAAAACGCAAGCATGTAAAATGATTTAGACAAGTATTGGGAGGGAGTGCACTTACACTCGAACCCAGAAAACGCAAGCATGTAAAATGATTTAGACAAGTATTGGGAGGGAGTGTACTTACACTCGAACCCAGAGAAACGCAAGCATGTAAAATGATTTAGACAAGTATTGGGAGGGAGTGTACTTACACTCGAACCCAGAAAACGCAAACATGTAAAATGATTTAGACAAGCATTGGGAGGGAGTGTACTTACACTCGAACCCGGAAAATGCAAATATGTCCCTTAACGGGTCGTTTTTGTAAAACGTCAAACTTAAAGACAAAGTTGGAATATAAAAATGAAGCGAGGTCTTAATGCATACCGGGAGGGTTGCAATAATAACGACCTCGGTAAAACACCCGGTTGATGGGTAAGAATTAAACACATGCGTAAACCAAGAGACATGAACGCGAGTTGAAAAAAAAAATCAAAGGACTTGGATTACGAGTTATGACTATAAAATCTCGTATATAGAAATTGTGAGTAAATATGTTCAACTATTCGAAGTCGAATGGGTTGAATAAAGAATAAAGTTGATTGTTTATAAGTGATGGATTTCACATTAATAGGTCAAACATGTTGAATACAATATAACGCCGAATGGCACAAATGAGCGCTAGCCAGATAAAGGTAGCGTTAAATGCAAGAGAATAATGAGCCCGGTAATGGGATATAACTAAATAAGAATAAATTATGGACTGTCAATAACCTGGTATGGATAATTGACAAAAGTCAAAGAGAAGATCCTAAAACTAAAACTTCGGTTTTAGTAAGAAATAATGTTTTTACAAACATAAATTCTGATAGGAATTTAAATAGTAAGCATGAAAGATACAAGTCTTGACACTGATAGGCGCAAGACGATATATTCGAAAAGTGATATTTTCGAAAATGAAATTTTGATATAAATTAAACATGATGTAACACAATCACGGTCAAGAAATGTAATGTGAAGTAGAATCACATTATAACCAAGCAAGCGGTAAAAAGTAACTGGACTAATAAGTCTAATTAGTGAGACCCGTCAAGGTTATTTAAATAAATTTGGTTTGCTTGTAAGCAGTAGGTTCGGTATGACTGAACCGAATAAATAAATTTGAAGACAAAAGAAATTGCTGCTAAAAGTGAAAGATTTCATTAAAGACCTTTAAACGGGTCAAAATAACGGATTCATAAAGAATTCGATAGTATATGAAAGCGATGGATATCGCTGAGTTAACTAAACTAGTGGAAATAACGGGATTACGTTATTTTAAGTTGCACTACGTCGTATGAGATACGTAGACAAATAGTAACCAAAAAGATGTTACCATACTTATCTGGTAATACTAACAATTGGTTAAAAGTATAAGTAATGTTTAAAAGATTTCTTAGATCAAATACATTGAGTTTAAACTCAATAAATTATGTAAGAAAAGGTTTCGAGGACGAAACCTCCCTAGGGGGGGTAGACTTGTAACATCCTAAAAACGGGTTTGGTAATCAAACCACGTTAATAGTAAAGACGGGTAAAATACCGTTAGTGGTAAAAATTAACCCGGTAAATATTAGGACTCAAATAAATAAATCTAATATTAATTTAAAAGAATGAAAAGAATACTTGAGAAAACAAAAGTATATAAAAAGGGCCCGAGTTAACGGGACTTAAAAGAAAAACGGATTTTTAAACAAGATAAAGTAACTGGGAATAAATGACCTAGTTAGTCATAAGTCTTATAGTGATAAGACAATTTGTTAAAAACACACTACATGTAACTTGGTAAAGTGTAGGGACCAAAGGTGACAAACTTGAAGCAAGTTTGTATTAAATAAAACATCTAACACCAAAACACACACTTTAAGTGTGTGTTCTGGTCGTGAATCGCAGGAGAGCCAGGGGGTTCCATGCCCAAACCCTAGCTAGCAAAAATCAAGCAATTGAGAAGCCAAATCGACTCCAAATTGAAATCTAAGCTTAGATTAGTGATCACTTCAGTGAAAGGATCATACGGTATGTCAAAATTTCCACTTTGGTTCCATCTCAAATCTGGATGAACACATAAGAATTCGAAATTTATGTTGCATGTTTGCTATTTGGGTAGAATAGGGTTGATATGGTGTCTAGGAGTAAGCCCTAGACAAGTATATGTTGAAATCATGCTTAGCTCAAGTTTTTGTTGATACTAAATTCATGTATGAGATGTTTTTAGGGTTTTGATTTCAAAAAAATAGTGTTATGATGTCAAGAACAAGCTTAAATTGAAAGCTGAATTCAAACGATTCTTGATCAGAATTTACAGCTGATTTGTATTGGCTGTAACCTGGACAAAAAGTGATAAAATAATGTGTTTCTTGAGTCTAGAATGTAATTCCAGGAAATATCTTTAAAACCCCACTGGAATCGCATTTTTTCGACGAAAATCGAGCGTTTTATGAATTTTTCCGTATCAAAGGTTCAAGCTGCGTTTTCTGGCAGAAATTGCAGCCCATCACGAATGTCATAACTCAATTTAGGAATTGAGTTATGATCTCAAATTCTTACAGTAGAAAGTTTTAAGCGATTAAAAGAACCGCCAATTGGAATTTCGTCAATCGGATAAACGAGGAATTTTTAATGAATTTTTCCGTAAGCTGCAGTCAGAAGTGACGAATCTGATTGCAGCTTAGTAAATGAATTTTCACGAATTTTTGGTAAAGAGTTAGATCTTGAAATTTTAACTCAAGGGCTAACCCTCCGAGAGGTACGCCACATAAAAAAATCATAATTTTTGAAGACTTGTAAACAGGTTAAACAAGTCACCAAAAACAGCCAATTTTCATTGATATGAAATGCCTAAATGAAATCGCGGCTTACTAGTTAGTATGTAAAAATTGATTTTTGTTAAGAGTTCGGATGAAATATGCCTAAGTGATTTCAATGAACCAAATGTGCATATGAATATGTTGGTAAGTCAATTGACTTTTAAAAGTCAAACTAACCAATGATAAAGTCAAATAGTAGTTTCGACATAGAAAATACGTGAGGTGGAATAGTCGTGAATTGAAATGACTAATCTAACCACCTTGTGAATGATGATAGTTTGTCGCCTAACGAGCTAGGTGGAGGCTTGGGAAAGAAGCGGTCAAACGAATCAAGCACGAGAAGAAAAGCATATTCGGATGCGAGGTAAGTATAGCTTACACTAGTCATATAGTTTAGAATGTCCTTTTGTTGTTTTGATTTCGAACAAGACAAATGGAAAGTTGAGATATGGTGTTTCCGGCGTGTAGTCGTACGGAACAAGATAACCAATAAGGGTAAAATTGAAATTTGGACAGTTGTTGATAATAATTATTGGTTTTGAAAGATACATATTTCGTAAGCCTTATTAGGCCAAAAAGCGTTAAGAGGTGAATTATAGTTAAAACGACCGTGCGGTGTAAATCGGAACGAGTCGTGTAGACGAGATGGCAATAAGCTTTATCTCGCCAATATTGTCGGTCATTTAGACCAACGGGTCAAAAGGTGAAAATATCACTTTTTGACAATATCGACTAATGGTTTGATGAGTTGTTTGATTTCAGAAATAAATATCGAGTGGATATTTACATCGCTATTACTTAGTATATATTGAGGCAAGGTACTTAAATGGGTCAATGTAATGATCCGAGCCAGGTACGCATAATAAGATAACTCTCATTTAAATGTAAGGCTAATGAGAGTTAAACGAAGTCTAAAATAAGTTTTTGGTTACCTTAATAGGTAAACCAAATGTTACGGACGATGGTCATTATATTTGTTATAGGTTCCTAACCATTACCAAGAGTTTAATAAGGGTTTTAGCCATGGAAATGGGTTGCATTTGGTGGTTTGGTTCGAATTTAAAATGACCCTAAACATGATTTCCGCAGCTTTTTATACGGATTTCGACTAATCTTAAAAAAATCATATAAAATCAACCGTTTATCCGATTTGGGTGTTCTATACCTTTTCGGAAAGCTTATGAAGTAAATTTTTACTGTTTTCAATCATAAGAAACAAATGTGGTTGTTAAATAGGCCAAAAGAATGAATTAAACAGCTGTTCAAAACCTTGAAAGTTGTTTGAAAAATGAAAATATAGTTGCTGTGCTGATTTTATAAAAATCATATAAAATCATAGAAAATTCGTTAGAAGGTGTACCCTATATGCTTGCGAAGGTATTGAAGTTTTCTACGATCCATCTTTGAACATGTTAATCTAGTTCGGACTTTGAATGGGTCATAATGGTCAATTACAGCAGCTGTATAGAAAATCGCTGCACATTAATTATGTCTTTATTAATCCAGAAAAAGACATATGATTGCGTATACTTGATTTAGTCATGCCACCGTAAGTTACGGTGGAGCTGATATGATTACGATGGTTACATACTGAGTTACGGTGGAAGGATAGACTTTCAGGGGCTACCGTAACTTACGGTGTCACCGTAAGTTACGGTGGACCCAGAAACAAAGTATATTTTATTTAGTTTAAATTCCCGGATTCGTTTAGACACGTTTTAAACCTCGTATGACTAAAGTATTTCATGTTTATGGAATATAGGTACTTTTGGATGCCGGAAGACGATCAAGCTCAGCGAAGAACCGAACACGATAAAGATACACGCTTCCGCACTTTGCCACGTTGTAAATTTTAAACAACGAATTCGATCACGTTATGTAGAATAACATATGATTTGTAAATCTTTTAGTAAACCCGTATTTCCGATGCATATGTAATCATAATTACATGATTGTTTTCGTAAAAGATTCATTAAACCTTAAATTATAAGAACGGGTGTTACACATCTCTCTCTACTTCCCTCACTCTCTCTACATCTCGCTCTCACCCTCCACCAGATCTGTAACAATGGGCGGTAGAACTCCAATCACACCTCGCCACGCCTTTTCGGTTGTTAATGGCGGTCAAGATCCGGGTCTGCGGGTGGACCCGCTAGCAATGTCGGGTCGGATTGTGGAGAGATGGAGTTTACCAGTGAAGAAGTTGATGCACTCCTAAATACCAAGATCAGAGCCGAATTTAAGTTCAATCTCAAGGTGGGTTTCTAAAAAAAATTTCTTATTTTATTTGAAGGGTGATTTATGATGATAATTTTTGTGGGTTTTTAGGAAAAAAATGAGATGATGATAGATTATATTAAAAAGCTTAGAATGTGTGTAAGATGGTATCAAAAATTTGAAGGGGTATAACTCTAGAACATGAAGGTTTGGTCGGAGCTTGCTTTTCCGGGGTCTTGCAGAGGTGGTGTCGGAGATAATGAAAATGATTTTTTTAAATTAGGGTGGGGTCGGATGACGACGATTGAGGCTTGACGGCGGGTAGTCGGTTGTAGTGGTGGTTGTCGGAAAGTGGATGAAGATTGGGGTTGTTTGGTGGTTGTCGGAAAGTAGATGAAGATTGGGGTTGTTTGGTGGTTGTCGTGTTTGGTGGCTGGGTGTAACATGATTTATCAGATTTCGTTGTTTTAGTGGTGGTTGGTGGTGGCAGAAAAGGGGTGGCTGGTGGGGGTGGCAAGTGAGCGGCAGTGGTGGGGGAAACGGGAGGCTGGTGATGGCATGGCCGGTGGGGGTATATAGAGAGAGACGGTTAAGAGAGCGAGAGAAAGAATGTGTTATATAAATATATAATATATATAATCTTTTAAACATAATTGTTTTATTTATTAATTTTTTATTATTGATTTTAGTATTTATGGTAATATGACCAAAATATCCTTATGTGGGGCTCAACTGGTCAGACTTAACCATGAAAATTAACTGAGTTAGGGTTAAAGGACATAACGTGTAAGGGTTTGTAAACATAGAGTACGTTTTCTGTAATTACTAAAGATAAAGGACACAGTTTGTAATAAGTGACATACATAAAGGACGACTTTTGTAATTTACTCTAAATTTAAATAAAGTTTTATCTGTACTTGCCAATCATTGGGCAATGATTGGCTGACAGCCAATGATTGACATTAATTAGGTGGGCCTGAGCCAGCCAGGCATATAGGGCTATGAGTGGCGTATGGGTGAGCCCATTTTCAGACGTACAGGGTTTTAGGGGGTGTATAGGATTTAGGGATGTATAGATAATTTTTGGAAGATGTGTGGATACCTCTACCGTATTTTAATACCAGTTCAAATGGATCAAATTGAACTAAAAAAAAACATAATGTTACACCAATATGTAAAGATTTGAGGCAATACTAGAAAACTATACGGTAAAAAAAACATTTTTAGGGAAAATGCTCGTGAGAAAAGTTTTCAGACAAATAACGTCGTCAAAAGTTTCCTAAGCATTTCGGACATATTTTAGTTTTTTATTTTTACTTTCCTACGTATTTCCAACTCATTATTTTATAAAATTCCTAAGCATTCCGACGAAACAATCTTCATTTCTTAACTTATATTTTTTAGATTTCTACACAACTCCAAGCTATTTTTTATAAATTTATTTTCCTACACATTTCTGACGAACAATATTTTTTAGTTTTCTACACATTTTCGACATAAACTAATATTTTTGTTTACTTGTAAATTGTAATCACGTTAATCGATTGTAATCTTGCTTAAAGTGTGACCTTCAAAGTATCAAACATTAATAGCCACATTGATATATGTTGTATTTTGAACATATAGATCTAACAAATATGATGTTTTTTATTATCAAATTTTTCATGATGTTGGGTAAAAAATAATTAAACACAATTATATATTTAGTTTTCTTTTTGTAAAAAATAAAATAAATAGCGAATACAAGTTACTAGAAAAAGATAAATGTATTACAAAAAAAAGTTAAGATATATATTATTTAAAGTATAAGGTGAAATTGAAATTAAAGAAAAAGACTAGAAAAATTATTGCTATTTAAGGAAATGAAATTATATTATAACTAGGTGTTGCCCCGCCCGCGTTGCGGGGCGATGTTCGAATAATTCTTAACCAATTAAAAAAACAGTACCATAGTTTTGCTAGAAAGTAAAGTAAAAAGAGTGTTTAGGCAGCTCCTAAAAAAGATTTTTAGCTGAGGGCAAAGTCATATTTTTATTTTTAATTGGGGGAAAAATCAAATTTTTTTCCCGAGGGTAAAATCCTAATTTTTAGCTAGAGGAAAACAATATTTTTATTTTGCACTGGGGAAAAAACGTAATTTTGAATTGATGGTGATATCGTAATTTTGAACCGAGTGAAAAATCGCAAATTTTAGCTGGGGGCAAAAGCATAATTTTATTTTGAGCTGAGGGCAAAGACGTAATTTTAAACTGGGGAAAAACCGTAATTTTAAAGTGCGTATAAAATAATAAACTGGTGTAAAATTATAATTTTGAGCCAGGGGAAAAAGAAAATTTTATTTTGAACTGGGGCGAAAACGTAATTTTGGTTGAGGGTAAAAGCGTAATTTTTTTACCGAGGGCGAAATCGTATTTTCGGTTTAGCTGGGTGTAAAGTCATATATTTATATTTTGAACGGGGAAAATCATAATTTTGAACCGATGGTAAAATCGTAATTTTGAGGTAGGGGAAAACCATAAATTTATTTTTAGCTGGGGGCAAAAAAGTAATTTTAAACTGTGGGTGAAATCGTAATTTTTAACCGAGAAAAAAATCGTAATTTTGAGCTGGGGGCAAAAGTATAATTTTATTTTGAACTGGAGGCGAAGACGTAATTTTAAACTGAGGGCAAAACCGTAATTTTAAAGCTGGTGTGAAATAAAAAGCTGAGGGTAAAATCATAATTTTTGAACCGACGGCAAAATCGTAATTTTAGCTGCTGGCAAAAGGGTTATTATATTTTTTAGTTGGGAGAAAAGCGTAATTTTAAACTGGGAGCAAAACCGTAATTTTAAAGTGGATATAAAATAATAAAATGGTTGGTCCAATAGAAGAGAGGCAGCCGCCCATTTCAACCAATGACAGGGAAACACTATTCCCTGCCCATTGTGTTTGTATATGTTGAATAATATATATAACATGTGATGGTGTACTCACTACAGATCACTTTGATTTAACAAACAAAATACTAAAACGATTTTTATAGTCTCAACAATGACATGCTAACGATGTGTTCCAAACACCATCTATATATTATCTTGTCCATTTATTACTTGTTTTTTAACTCTCTTTTGCTAAAGCAGAAGCCTTGATTTGTTGAAGGGATTTCTCAAGATCGTCGCCCAACCTATGAGGGTCTGGAATGGTTTCTTCGTCTGCCGATATCACAAATGTCACTTTATCGATATAACTCACTATATGGATCATCAATGCCTACATGATATGTACGATTGTGGTTAGAATCAAATCCATATAGCTTGGGGCTTGGGACTATTGCCGTAAAAAAGATGTACACTTATTGCCGTAACCAAAGGTTGATATTTGTTGTGTATACATTTTTGTACGCAGTTAAGTACATATATAAATATACTTACATTAGGTTGTCCATAGCAACTAGGAGCAATATAAGTGGCATCATGCCCATAAAATGTGACTTCTTGTTGTGGTCCAGGCACATTGCTGAACCATAAGGTTGTATTAAAGAAAACCCTGTGGTTTAATTTTCCTACGGCCTGCACAAATCCCAAATTTGTAATGTAAAATTAGTAATTTACAAGTTTAAATCCCAAATTTGTAATGTAAAATTAGTAATTTACAAGTTTTCTAACGAGGTATGTATATGTTAAGAACTATACAGTATAATGTGACGGTTTTTGTTGTCACTATTAGGGGTGTAAACGCATGATCATGAGCTCCACGCATTTAACTTAGGTGAGCTCGAGCGTGACTTGTTCAGAGTTAAGCTCGAGCGACTCATTAGTAGTTTTACAAGCAGGGGCGAAGTATAGTAGGGGCGGGGAGGGGGGTCCGACCCCCCCGAACTTTTCGTTCAGTAGTGTTATATATGTAGTTTTTGTATATAAATTTTTGGGTATATATGTTTTCGACCCCCCGGTTCTATAGAAATTTTTTGGTGTATACGTTTTCGATCCCCCGTCATTCGGGTCAAGCTTCGCCACTGTTTACAAGCTTGAACTCAGCTTGTTTGTTATGTGATAGTTATTTTATTTACTTATATTTATAATTATTTTAACGTATATTGTAATTAATTTTTATATAAAACATAATATATATTAATTGTGTTAATCAAATTTTTAGATATGACAGTCATGGTAATGATTATGTAAAAATATATTTAATATATTATAGTAAACTTTATGTAAATAATACACTCATTTAACTTTGTGAGCCTAATTAACCTCAACATGTACAACTTGAGGTTGAGCTCATATTTAAAAAGAACTCCAATATAATTAGGATAAACTAGATTCAAGCATTTAACGAGCTAAGATATCACTTGTGGCTTGGCTCATTTTTGCCCATATATAGTCGATATATAGTATAAATATATGTACCTTAATCCCGAACAACTTGAGGACGAGTTCAACAACGAAATAAGTGAACAAAGGTTCCAATGAGACTTTCTTTTGATCGATGACTGCCTTGGCTTCTTTCACATAGTCTAATGGGTTGCTTTTGAATCCCATTGCAAGCGGGAGAAGAACATAACCTATTTGGTTGCCCCATCGACCCAAAGTTCCGCTTTTCATCGAGTCGACCAGAGTCTGGTGATGCATTAAATAAAAACAAAAAACGATAACATGGACAAAATTTTTTCTCAAACAATTTAGCAATAGATTCATGAGGCCACTGTATTTATAAAAGTGGAGATGGCGATGAACTCACGTCGATCCTAGTGGTTGCTCGTAGGTTGAAAAAGAATGTAGCACGAAGTCGAATGTCTTTGGGAATGAAGTCTTTTTTCTCATGATCGTCGGTCTTATTGACACCATAGATTTCGCCTAAAATCGTACTCAAATTCTGACTATTAGCGACTGGAAATTAAGTTGGCAAACACTTCTTAAAAAGCGATATAAGCCAATAGTGTCCTACATGGTGTACCCAAAAGATTGATTTTTCTTTTTGGTGAAGATTAAGTATGTGACACATAAAAGAATATTAGAAGTTAGATGGGAAATTCATCGAAATATCTACTAAACTTTTAATAAAACAGAAGATTAAGTAGGTGATACAAACGGAATATTAGAAGACAAAACACTTCTTAACAAGCTGTGATATACGTTAAATTATGATCTAATATTATAGTAGTATGGTCTTTATACCTATAAAAAATAGAGTAGATTTAAATCTTTTACGACGATTACATGATATTTAGTTGAAAAAATTATTTTTAAATAATTGATATGGGCCAATAGTGTTGTATATGCCCCAACCAGCGCATTAATATGTGTGGCATGGGTCCAAAAAAAAAGCCTAAAATATATTAAAAATTTAATAGATGTACAAAAATAGCTTGTGCCAAATTTTCCTTACAAAAGTTTCTCACAAATCTCCCACAACTCAATTTTTGTTACAATTTTTCTATAGTTTTCTAACAAAAAAGAAAAACAGAAAAGCTCAAAACTTTTCTACAATTTTCCGACAAAATTACCACACAACAACAATCTGTAGCAATTTCGTCACAACATTTATTAACTTTTAGACAAAGTTCTGACAAGATAAATTAAAATTTTATATTATTTGTAACTACATTACAACAACATAATAATAATTTAAAAAATAAATTTTCTAAATTTGTCGGAAAGTTGTAGCAAATTAATACCGTTTGCTACATATTCCCGACAAAAAAGTTAATTTATTCGTTATTTCTTATTTTTTGAAAAGTAAATACTTTTAAAAAATAAAATATTAAATTTATCATAAATTTGTAGAAAATTGACACCACTTACTACATATTTCCTACAAAAAAAGTTAATTTATTTGTTATTATTCAGTTTTAGAAGGTTGTTCGACGAATCATCAAAAGGTTGGGCTATAACGCAAGCTCTAACCTTCAAAAGGTTGTTCAACGAATCATCAAAATGTTGTTTAAAATTAGGTTAGGGCTATGACACAAGCCATAACCTTCAAACGTGCAACCTCAAAAAGCTGTTTGGAAACCGCGTGGGATTAGATTGTCAACGGTTTGTGTATAGCAAGCTCATTTCCTATTTAAATGTGTTATGATACTTGAACATTAGAGTGAGTGCGCAACGAAACTCACTGTATCTACGATTCAAGTAGCGTGATAGACCTGCTTGAGTGACTCCAAGTACGACGTCGTTCAACGTCTGCAACATCATAAATATTGTCGTCATTTTTACCGTTATATATTACAATAAGCTATCTACAGTAGCTAACATATTGCCACAGTATTTTTAGTGTTTTCTATGCTTAATATCTTGCGCGTGTTTTTTTAGTGACACATTGACACTTATTATATATATATCTATATATAAAACTACAAAGGTGGTACGGATTGAATATCTTACCACATTCATAGCGTTCTTCACCACCTTAATGTCCGCTAAGCTGACGCTCTTGCGAACAAAACGCCTCGGTCTATTCTCGACGCCTACGGATCCTTTTAGTGGCGTTTCAGTGTCTTTAAGGAACAGTGAACACAAACATCATCACCGCAACAATCGAGTTCCAAAGAATTTCTAGAACCGACCATAAACTAGTAACTTTAATGTAAGCTGTATCTTTGCTTACGGGAAGCGTCGGTAAAGCTTCAGTATCCGACGATTGGCGTGTACACGCAAGAAAAAGTGTCATTAAAGACAAACCGTCGCCTAAAGAGTGGTGGAAACGAAAAACTCCGGTTCCTTCAGCATCAGTTGTCTTGATGTTAAGAAGGTGAAGATCCCATAAAGGTTTAGACCTGTCGATTGAAGATCTGCTGAGGTTTGACATATAATCTTCCACAAACTTGTCGGGAAACTCGATGTTTGGATCGATTTCTGGGACTATAACATGGTTGTCGATGTTCACGTTTGTTGGAACCCATTTGATGTCTCCAGTTTTGTAATCAGTGACCTGAAATATCGATTTGCATGCAAGAGTTAAAAGGAATTAGGGATGTGGACATTTTATATATAAACACGAACACGACACAAAATACAGTGTAGTTACATACATTAGTTTTAATAAACATAAAATGACTTATAGTAAAACTACAAGTATATAATAGTTTTAAAAGAAAATCAAACACCGCTGGTCCAGGATTAAACATCGTGTCACTCTATGTGGCAGCGTGAGCCCTGTTGTAATGAACGACCGGCTGGCTTTAGTGGGACCAATCTTCCAATGAGGAAGTGTGATGAGTCAATGTAGATAATTTGCCGTTCAAAAAAAATATATAAAACTGGCAATTAGAACCCGAGCCCGACGCAAATAATTATATCGCGTAACCAGGGGCGGACCCACATTGGTGCCACCGGGGTCCCCGGACCCCAATCTTTAAAAAAAAAATAGTAGATTCGGTATATTAAATTGTATATGGACCCCATAAATACAATTAGGTGGACACCATAGAAATAAAAAGAAAGTTGGTGTAGTGGTAAATCTCCCTCTTTTCCACCAAGAGGTCATGGGTTCAATCCTTGATAAGCCCATTTTTCTTATTTTTTTTAAAAATCTAGTTCAAACCTCACTTTAACTCGACCCAAACGAGGACCGACCCGGAAATGGACCCCATTGAAATAAAATCCTGGGTCCGCCACTGCGCGTAACCTATGGCATCACGAACGTTCTAGCGACAGAAATAGAAGCGGCGCCTTTTATGTGACAGAGTTTTGCCTGATTAATAACTAAGCTGAATGATCTTGAGCGCAAGTTTACGTAGCATATTTATTTATTATCATATATAGTCTAACCAGTGACAGAACTAAGGCTTTTTTTACAGACTTAATTAATTAATTTTCGAACATATATGATGAATCCGGGACACTTTTTATATTACATATAATACATGAGTTTTAAATAGTTGTTTACTTGTAAGCTCGAGAATCGAGGATGGCGGAATAAAGAATGAACCAAATTTTGTTTGACAACATCGGGTCTGATCTTGGTTTTGCACCCCAACATGGATATGATATAGACATTGGAACCAGGTTCATGGAACAACCGAGCCATAGGGCTCAAAGGTTGGTCCTCTTCCTTAAATCTTGGATCATCTTTAGTGGTTGTGGTTTTAATTTGTTTAAGACTCTTGAGACCTTGTGAGGAATCCATCAGCTTTCTATATTTAGGGATGACCGTTTTGATTCATGAATGGCATCTCTTATATATACACACTAATCCTAGCTATCCTTCAATTCGGTCATCTTTTATGGTTGCTGGAGGGATAAAGTGGCATTGAGGGAGTGCGGGTAACACCCCACCTCCCAGGGCCGGCTCAACTTGTTTGGAGGCGTAAATTCAACTAAAAGGTCGGGTCCATTTTCATAAACCTTTTGTATGTTCATCCATAATATTTGTATATGTAGCAACTAGATTCACGTTTTCAATAAAATATATTACAAAATATATAATAACAAGACTCTCGTTATTTGTGGGAAATTCTTCTAGTACAATACCGGTTACAAAAAATAAATAAACGAATATAAAATACAATTTAATTGTACCAATCTTGATTCAAGTCGACGTCTTTGAAAAACTTCAACCGCACCTTATGAACTGCAACAATGAACATACAAATAGAGCTAAGATGAATGAGATATCAAAGCTTGAAGTTGTATGTTTGGAACAAACAAAGATGAATAAAATGGATTAGTTTTGTCAACTTGTCCTACATAGGTGGGATGACAAAACTCAAAATGGTATATAAGGAGGAGCACTCCTTGTAAATTGTTTCCTTAAAAGGCAAACATTAGTGGGGGCCAAAGGGTGCGTCGCACCCGCACATATGCGTGCGAGTATGGATGGCGCATGACCTGGTGGCGTTCTGGTATGCGCAGTGGTATCCGTGGCGCGCGACTCCACATCACATATGCGCGCATAACATAGGCTATAGGCCAAATGTGGTGCCCTTTGAACTTCGCACACTGCCTTTGTATTTTTGCCCATGAGCGTGTGGTCAGATACATAGCGGGTCCGCTTATGGCGCACCAGTGGATGACTTAGGCGGATGATGTGGCGCAGGCCTCTCAGGCACGTGACGGGTAGGGCAAGGGCATGCGAGTATGCATGGCGCACGTCATTGGCTATGGCGAAGAATGCAAGTAGCGCACAAGTATGGATGGCGCATGACCAGGTGGCGTCCTGGTATGCGTAGTGGTATCCGTGTGGCGCACAACTCCATATAACGTGGCAAGAGATCCTTGTAGCGTGGCGCGCGGACTGACAGGCCAGTTCAAGCGCGCACAGGCGCACTGGTCTGCATATCGTGCACATATGCAGGTTCCACATAGTGTGGCGCACAGAATGAAGAGCCACTTCAGGCGCGCGCACATGTTTGCAGTGGAAACAAAACAACTGGTTGGACTTGGTCGAACTAGCTGTTTCAACTTGTTTAATTCTGTCATGAATGAATATGACAGTTTCGTTGACCAAATGAATTCCATTTTAATATAATTAAATCTTGTTTATTACAAGATTTATTGCCTCGTTAATTAGAGAATTAAAGGCAAGAAATGTTTCAATTTTGTGAATGTGTATATATATGAACCTTGGGTTCATATTTGAGAGAGACGAAAGATACGAGATGAGAGGATCTCATGAAAACCATTAGAAACATTCACTACATAATGTTAGAGGAGTACTCTAAAATAAATACAACTTTTCTCTATTTTCCAAAACATCAAATTATACCCGGTGTAATCTCAGGCGTGAGAGCCATCTCCGGCAGTACAACTACTGCTTCGGTTGTTGTATCTTGAAACAGACCGTCTGAGAGGATGCGCGGAATCTGTTTTAACGGTCCCGTGTCAAACACGATCCTCAACCAAAACCTTCATCTTTTTGTATGTTCATTGCTGCAGTTCATAAGGTGCGGTTGAAGCTTTTAAAAGACGTCGACTTGAATCAAGATTGGTACAATTAAATTGTATTTTATATTCGTTTATTTATTTTTGTAACCGGTATTGTACTAGAAAAATTTCCCACAAATAACGAGAGTCGTTATTAAATATTTTGTAATATATTTTATTGAAAACGTGAACCTAGTTCCTACATATATTCATAAAGTTTGTAGGTTCATCATGGTTTGTATGTCAATCAACTTATGCCTAATACGAAATCTTAATCCAAGAAATTAAGCAATAAAGAACTAGAAATTAATGCATAAAGCTATCATGGGAACGTTAATCAAAGAAATTAAGGCCCCTAGTGTCACTAATCGATTAATCATTAATTGACTGAAGTTGTCAAGTAGAAGTGCGACTAAGCCGAATAGGCAATAGGCTGATTTAAACTTTTAAATAGAATAGTGATTGAAAATATGACAGCATCGTGTTAGAAATTTGTGAAAATAGATTTTTTCACAAATATAGGAAAATAAATTTTTTTCTATTTTGGGCTAGAAATAAATATAAGAAAATGAGCGGGTTTCATATATTTATCTGTGGGTTTATGTTCTATGTTAGAAGAGTTTCGCAACGAACTAAACCACGTCCAAAACGGAGCTAAGATGAATGAAATATCGATCCTCAAAGTTTGGTGTTTGAAACTTGAATGCTGAAAAAGTGGGAAAATGACACATTGTCTCACATAGGAGGAGATATGAAACTAAAAGGGGTATTTAAGTGGAGACTCTCCATCCTTATTGTTGCATGGAAGCAAATACTAAGTGTACTCGCGAAGGGTGCGGAGCACGCTAACTCACACTCGCGCACGCGCGTGGCTTGGGCGATGAGGCGCAATGTGGCGCTTTGAGGCGCATGGGTACGAGGCGCATGACCCTGGTGGGTCCGCGCGCAGTGGCGCATGACCCTGGTGGGTCCGCACGCGGTGGCGCATGACGTGGCAGTCTAGCACGTCCGCGCGCGAGTACACATGGCAGGTAGCCGCGCGGTTGCGCGCATGGAGCATAGGCACTGATATGACGTGCGCGGCGGACCAGAGTGAGCCAATACGGCGCGACTGTGTGGCGTGCTCGTATAGGCTCACATGTGACGTGGCGCATGAGCGCAGGCGCGCATAGGATTTAGCCAGTGTGGCGCACGCGCACATGAGCGTGCAGACCTGCGCGCGCGCACCAGTGTGTCTTGCGCGCGCATGCGCAGAAGCTTCCGGCACTTAATGCAAGTGCACTTACACTTCAGCATTTGAAACTTACGAGTCAACGGTTTTGACTGAGAATTAAATGACGAATTAATGTGCATTGAAGACGTTTAATGCAGTTTAATTCACTCATTTAATTCATTTTTTCAGTTTCTTCCAAGATCTGCAGTATAAATAGGTGGTCACCCTTACTGCAAGAATATACCGAATTTACACAGCTCTTACAATCTTCTCTCATCAGAATCTTCTTCTTCCTCAAGCTTCAAGGTATACCTTCGGATTGGAGTCAAGACCGGCAGTACAACTGCTAGGGTTGTTGTCACAACCCCCGTCCCCTAACAACCCGGGAACGGGCGGCCGTGGCCAGTTTCAGTGGTATCTGTGTTTATCAATTTGGCAGCGGAAATTACATCAGGACCGTAGTTAGGAAATATTTTATCAGAGTGAAATACCACACTTTAATAATATTAAACACGTGGGAAAATCCCAAGTTTTTAAGTACGCACATTTTCATAGGAATAAATCCTATTTTATTTAATAAAAACATCTCTTTATTTAGGTAACTTTTATAGCCACTTTTCCAAGCCTTCAGTGCTGTCCATCTGGCTTCTAGTTGGCTTTCACATTTTGTTACCTGAAACGCGTTTAAAAACATTTTGTTAGCTAGAAATACTGGTGAGTGAATCTCAGTTTAATCAAAACGGGTTTTATCAATTCACAGTATTGAGAGCGATTATATGTTTACATCTACACAATTACTCATTCAGTACTGTCAATCCTGACTGGTGGGTCATATTACACATTGGCTAACTCTTTGTCCAATGGTAACGTGTTGACATTTTGTATACAAAACCCCAACATACCGGCAGTAATTGAAGAATTTACAAGACTCAATCACTGCTAATTATAGTTTAAATAAATAAAGGTTTTGTAAAACAGTTTGTAAAAAGGATATTACTCACATTGCTGTCTTAGGGTTTTCCTTAAGGATTTCCTGGAGATTATCTATTAAATACACAAATGCACACGCGTTAATATAATAACCCAATATTTACATTAGTAATACCCTCCCCGAGACGACATTCCAACGACTACTTCGGGCAAAACCTCGACAGACGTTACGGAACCCTGGATCAATCGGGCAGCGTATCTAATACTGTAACACCCCAAAAATGGGTTTGGTAATTTAAACCCGGTTAATATAAAGGAACGGGTAAAAATACCGTTAGGGGTAAAAGTGAACCCGTAAATGAATATTAACTAGGAATAATTAACCTAGTTGAATATTAGTATCGTTGGTATTAAACGAAGGGTTGTAGCCTTATTTAAATAAAACGAAACATGAGGGACCAAAGTAAACAACTTGAAAGTTGTTTTACTAAAAGAAAACAACACACACACATACACACGCATCGTGTGTCTGTGTTCATCATCGAGCAGGGAAGGCTTCCATGGAGCCAAAACCCTAAACTTCATCAAATTCTCCAAATTGAAAGGCTAAACGAAGCCTAAATTCACAACCGAACATGAATTAACGATCACCTTCACAAGGGGATCATGAGGTATGTCTTAAAACTTAGATTTGATGATCTTGTTTGAAGTGGGTTATGATCAATCCATGAAATTGTATGAAATTAAGCATGTAGATGTGTTAGAAACACCAAATAGAACTTGTGTTATGAATAATTTCAAGTAATTTGGTGATTTAGAATGAAACCCATTGCATGAGTGTGAAGATGATGATCATGATGAACTTGTAGATGTTATAATGTGATCTTGTGTTGTATAAGGTGTTATATGGTAGACTGAGATAGATAAACTTGATGTGGAAATTATGATTATGAGATTTTGCTTGAATGTGATGGTTCATAAGATGAAATAGGGAAGAACATGCTTAAAGCACTTGTACATTATGCTTAGAAAGTGATATGCACACCAAGTGTTTGATGAAATGCTTAGGAGAAAATGATAAGTGGGATTGTATGCTAATAATGAATAAATGTTTGTATAATGTGTTGATGATGTATTAGACAATAGATTTGTATAAGGAATGTGTTTTGAATGGATTACAAGTGGGAAATTAGTTTGATAAGATAATATGGCAAGAAACCTTCCTTAAAAGGGTTTGTATGCTCATGTATGCTAATCATGTTATGATGAATGTGCTGACATGTACGGATAGGAGTTATGTCAACATGGACACAAGCATGGAAGGAAATGGGCCAAGGATAAACACGGAAGCTATGCTTGAACTCGGACGCACGAGGTAAGTGAACTCCCAATTTACCCTTTTGTTTGGTAATGTATTTATGATATATGGTAATTATTGAATGTAATGTAAGAAGATATGAATCGTTGTTATTACTAAGTTAAGTTTTAGTGGAAATGAGTCGAGAGTGGTTAAGAAAGAGATTCGATTAAGTTTGGGTAAGAAATGGAACTTACATAATGAACTATGCATAAGATGATTTAAGGAGTTATACATGTAGGATGTAAATTGTAAATACATGTATGAATAGAAAGTGAATACATGCTTGAGTGGGTATTTAATTATATGCTTGAATGAATAAGATGAGTTATGTGTATTCGAGGACATGTTCATATGAAAGGAAGCTAATGTTACTAACCGTTTTTCTATTGAGAATTAATGTGAAGCATAGGTATGTTAACAATGGAAGTAAAGGTTGACTCCGCAATCCGATGCGAGTGATCGAATGGATGGATGAAGGGGCGAGTATAAGAGGAAGCATGATATGTTGACGTTTTATTATGCATGTGTTAATATTTTTGTATTATGTCACCGGTTGCTAATGATGGGATTGAATGTGGTGACTGCAGGTTGTACAGGGTTATGGATGTTTCATCAAGAAATACACGCGGTTGAAGATCGAGTCAAGACATGGATTGTACGTGGGTGTGTATGTGGTCACTTAATTCGATATATGTATGTTAGTTTTTAATTAAATTATAGAAAGGGATTAATGTATTTAAGTGAAAGAAAGAATATCATGAAAAAATTTTAGATATGTATTTTCCGCTGCGAATCTTAGGTTAAAACGTGTTAGGGTCTAACAAGTACGTAACCGGGGTTATGATACTTACAACGAGGCAGAACTTCGTTATGTAGGGAGGTATTATGCCCGGAGATTACTATTACTATATGTAAATTCGAGAGAGAAAAGAAATGTGAGCGAGTTCGACTGTTCTGCCGATGGTTGCTATTTATAGGGCCTGATTTACAGTTCCTCGCGGCCCGCGAAGACTCAGATGTCTTCTTACGCGGCCCGCGACATAGGGGTAGTAGGGCCTAGCTTGTCCGGGTCATCATACTAGGTCCAACACGTTGATGCCACGTGGCAGCTCAGGGTGTCGCCCTGGTGACTGGCTGTCGCGCCCCGCGTAGGAGGTAGCCAAGGGCTACGCGGCCCGCGAGCGCCCTATTTTCTTGTTTTTTATTTAATTTTAATAAAAATAAAGGTATTCAGGGCCCGTTTTCGCATACGGGGTGTATTTTAGGACGTATAGGGACATTTTAAAATATATTAGGGTGTCGAAAATATTTTGAGGGTTGTTATAGCTGTTGTATCCTAGAAACAAACGAGTTCTCCTGGGTGTCGGATTCCTACACATAGTTATGTTATGACTTCAAGATCTATGAATGTTGTTTCTAAAAGGCTAAGTTTTACTATTAAAAATAACTAGCGGCGTAACTTGTTGCCCCTTTTGCCTTCTATTTTGATGTCACTAATAAACTAATCCTTAAGGCCCCTGGTGTCACTAATCAATTAATCATTAATTGATTGTTTGGAAGGCCCCATAGCGCCTTGTAATCCTTTTCTTTTATGAATGGCAAAGGTTACATTAATCTAACTTCTAAACTACACCAATAAATACTAAATTATACCATATGCTAAGATTTGAACTTTGTTCTTTTCTCAAAGAAGCAAAAGCCTCGACCATTCAGCTATAGCTAGAATGGTAGCTAGAATAGTAGTCTTGCATATGTTTAGCAAAATAACAATCAAAATAAAAATATATTTAGATGTTCTTTGGTTTAGTTTTATTGAGTAAAGATCCCGTACAAGGTATCTTATTGTACAAAACGTATGAGATGCATGGAAAAGTAAAAAAACGCAATGACATTTTCGTAATTATATTACTCGTAATTACCCTACAAAGATCAAAATTACCCTACAAGATCATTTGTACAGTAATTATGATACTCTACAAAATTACCCTATAAGATCAAAATTACCTTACAAGATCAAAATTACCTACAAGATCATTTGAAAATTACTCTACAAGATCATTTGTATAATAATTTTGATAATTACCCTACGAGTAAAATAATTACGAAGATGTCATGTCGCGTTTTTTTAACATTTCCACATCATTCGTACGTTTTGTACGATAAGATATTTTGTATTTGATCTTTTGTCTAGTTTTATTTGTGTGCGTGAATGTATGATTTATTTTTAATTTAAAAAAAGAAAAAAATGTTTTAGGGTAGTGCTACCATCTATTTATGTTTTAGGATAGTTGATAGTAACATGAGATGACACTATAGGGTTAGTGAAATCCAGGGTGGTGCTAGTAATTTGAACTCCAAAGGGCCAGAAAAGTGTAACTTTCAGAAGTATGTAAGAATTTATTGATATAATTGAACAAACTTGATATAAGGAGATATGGTTCATGTTATTTTCATGTCTTGCCTCATACAGTTATACTGACGTAAACAAAAGCATCTAGTTTGTTTCAAATATCTTCTAACAATCGCCTTTTGTGTCATTCGGAGAAAGCACATTATTATTATCCATATTTATTAATCATATACCTAATCAGTGGTTCAACATAACAAGTTGTAGCTTTTAAGGATCATAGAGAGATGCGGATCTTCACAGATGGTTTGTTGACGTTACTAGCTTCATCAAGGGACCACCGACAAAAGATCTTCATATTTGTAGTGAGTTACTCATCGTTCGATCTCCAAGAAGGAATGTATAGTTTATATTTGAGAGATTATGTATATACGACTAAAGAGCAAGAAAAAAATAGCATATACTATGTAGGAGATTTAACCTGCATGTGATATATATAGATTCTAGTTTAGGTTTTACATCAATGGAATACCAATACTCACCATTAACATTGACACAAATGCTTACAAGATTTCTATAAGATGCAATTCATTGAACGATTACACGAATTCATGCAACGAAACTTGTGTTAAAAAGTGCCTTATGTGTATACGTATTTGAGATAAAATATGAAAAGGAAATTACTGCATTACGTTGGGGTGGGGGGCACCACTATGGTACCCCATTCGGGTACTAGTCCATTGTGTTTTATTTTTAATTAAAAAAATGTTTAGGCCACTTGAAAGGAGTGACACCACTACTTAGGTTCTCTTTCGTGGAGTGCGCGATCATGACAAGACTCGAGGAAGAAGCCCCGGCTAACTCCGTCCCAGCAGCCGCGGTTTAGAGTAATTAGGGGTAAATTTAAAATGACCAAATCTTATTATGTATTTTTTTTAACAATGATGCTTTGAAACAATTGTCACATTGAAAATATTACTTATATTAGGCTATAGGGTATGGTCATGACTCTTATGACCACTATGACCCTCTACATAGGCGTCATGTCAGTCATCTTTAATCCATCATCCAAAACCACTACCCTAAGTGTGTAGTTATGACCAAATCACTATTCCCTTTATTTTTTTAATTTATTTTTATCTCAAAATTATCAAATGGGACGGTCGTAGTAAACGTGGTTTAATCCATGGGAACCGCCCATGGCTTTATGTCCTAGTGGCATCTTGGGGTGGGATAAGACTTTGAGATCAATAGGCCCTGGGTTCGATTCTCCACAAGGGGGTTTTCCCGTATTTATTGGGTTTCCTCCTGAATTGGTGTATAGGCATTATGCCTAGTGGAGATTGTAACAACTCTCATCAAAAGTCATAATTATTAAATTAATTAATCCAAAAGGAAACCCTAATTGAGACACCCAAGTGATTCTGAACAAACCCTAAAATTTTCAGAATTTTCAGAATCAGGATTAGGGCCCCTAAAACTCAGGGGGGGGTTAAACCCTATTGACGATTATCCAAATTGTGAGCTGTAGAAATCAAATTTTCGAAATCCACCAACTCAGCAAGCCTACCCATGCACGTAGCTACCCTATGAATATAGGTTGGCAGTCGCGTAGCGCGACGACTAAGGGGTAGGCAGTCGCGCTACGCGACGGGGTAAAATTTTCAGTATAAATAGGTTGGTTTGGGACTTGAATTCTTGTAACATCCTAAAAACGGGTTTGGTAATCAAACCACGTTAATAGTAAAGACGGGTAAAATACCGTTAGTGGTAAAAATTAACCCGGTAAATATTAGGACTCAAATAAATAAATCTAATATTAATTTAAAAGAATGAAAAGAATACTTGAGAAAACAAAAGTATATAAAAAGGGCCCGAGTTAACGGGACTTAAAAGAAAAACGGATTTTTAAACAAGATAAAGTAACTGGGAATAAATGACCTAGTTAGTCATAAGTCTTATAGTGATAAGACAATTTGTTAAAAACACACTACATGTAACTTGGTAAAGTGTAGGGACCAAAGGTGACAAACTTGAAGCAAGTTTGTATTAAATAAAACATCTAACACCAAAACACACACTTTAAGTGTGTGTTCTGGTCGTGAATCGCAGGAGAGCCAGGGGGTTCCATGCCCAAACCCTAGCTAGCAAAAATCAAGCAATTGAGAAGCCAAATCGACTCCAAATTGAAATCTAAGCTTAGATTAGTGATCACTTCAGTGAAAGGATCATACGGTATGTCAAAATTTCCACTTTGGTTCCATCTCAAATCTGGATGAACACATAAGAATTCGAAATTTATGTTGCATGTTTGCTATTTGGGTAGAATAGGGTTGATATGGTGTCTAGGAGTAAGCCCTAGACAAGTATATGTTGAAATCATGCTTAGCTCAAGTTTTTGTTGATACTAAATTCATGTATGAGATGTTTTTAGGGTTTTGATTTCAAAAAAATAGTGTTATGATGTCAAGAACAAGCTTAAATTGAAAGCTGAATTCAAACGATTCTTGATCAGAATTTACAGCTGATTTGTATTGGCTGTAACCTGGACAAAAAGTGATAAAATAATGTGTTTCTTGAGTCTAGAATGTAATTCCAGGAAATATCTTTAAAACCCCACTGGAATCGCATTTTTTCGACGAAAATCGAGCGTTTTATGAATTTTTCCGTATCAAAGGTTCAAGCTGCGTTTTCTGGCAGAAATTGCAGCCCATCACGAATGTCATAACTCAATTTAGGAATTGAGTTATGATCTCAAATTCTTACAGTAGAAAGTTTTAAGCGATTAAAAGAACCGCCAATTGGAATTTCGTCAATCGGATAAACGAGGAATTTTTAATGAATTTTTCCGTAAGCTGCAGTCAGAAGTGACGAATCTGATTGCAGCTTAGTAAATGAATTTTCACGAATTTTTGGTAAAGAGTTAGATCTTGAAATTTTAACTCAAGGGCTAACCCTCCGAGAGGTACGCCACATAAAAAAATCATAATTTTTGAAGACTTGTAAACAGGTTAAACAAGTCACCAAAAACAGCCAATTTTCATTGATATGAAATGCCTAAATGAAATCGCGGCTTACTAGTTAGTATGTAAAAATTGATTTTTGTTAAGAGTTCGGATGAAATATGCCTAAGTGATTTCAATGAACCAAATGTGCATATGAATATGTTGGTAAGTCAATTGACTTTTAAAAGTCAAACTAACCAATGATAAAGTCAAATAGTAGTTTCGACATAGAAAATACGTGAGGTGGAATAGTCGTGAATTGAAATGACTAATCTAACCACCTTGTGAATGATGATAGTTTGTCGCCTAACGAGCTAGGTGGAGGCTTGGGAAAGAAGCGGTCAAACGAATCAAGCACGAGAAGAAAAGCATATTCGGATGCGAGGTAAGTATAGCTTACACTAGTCATATAGTTTAGAATGTCCTTTTGTTGTTTTGATTTCGAACAAGACAAATGGAAAGTTGAGATATGGTGTTTCCGGCGTGTAGTCGTACGGAACAAGATAACCAATAAGGGTAAAATTGAAATTTGGACAGTTGTTGATAATAATTATTGGTTTTGAAAGATACATATTTCGTAAGCCTTATTAGGCCAAAAAGCGTTAAGAGGTGAATTATAGTTAAAACGACCGTGCGGTGTAAATCGGAACGAGTCGTGTAGACGAGATGGCAATAAGCTTTATCTCGCCAATATTGTCGGTCATTTAGACCAACGGGTCAAAAGGTGAAAATATCACTTTTTGACAATATCGACTAATGGTTTGATGAGTTGTTTGATTTCAGAAATAAATATCGAGTGGATATTTACATCGCTATTACTTAGTATATATTGAGGCAAGGTACTTAAATGGGTCAATGTAATGATCCGAGCCAGGTACGCATAATAAGATAACTCTCATTTAAATGTAAGGCTAATGAGAGTTAAACGAAGTCTAAAATAAGTTTTTGGTTACCTTAATAGGTAAACCAAATGTTACGGACGATGGTCATTATATTTGTTATAGGTTCCTAACCATTACCAAGAGTTTAATAAGGGTTTTAGCCATGGAAATGGGTTGCATTTGATGGTTTGGTTCGAATTTAAAATGACCCTAAACATGATTTCCGCAGCTTTTTATACGGATTTCGACTAATCTTAAAAAAATCATATAAAATCAACCGTTTATCCGATTTGGGTGTTCTATACCTTTTCGGAAAGCTTATGAAGTAAATTTTTACTGTTTTCAATCATAAGAAACAAATGTGGTTGTTAAATAGGCCAAAAGAATGAATTAAACAGCTGTTCAAAACCTTGAAAGCTGTTTGAAAAATGAAAATATAGTTGCTGTGCTGATTTTATAAAAATCATATAAAATCATAGAAAATTCGTTAGAAGGTGTACCCTATATGCTTGCGAAGGTATTGAAGTTTTCTACGATCCATCTTTGAACATGTTAATCTAGTTCGGACTTTGAATGGGTCATAATGGTCAATTACAGCAGCTGTATAGAAAATCGCTGCACATTAATTATGTCTTTATTAATCCAGAAAAAGACATATGATTGCGTATACTTGATTTAGTCATGCCACCGTAAGTTACGGTGGAGCTGATATGATTACGATGGTTACATACTGAGTTACGGTGGAAGGATAGACTTTCAGGGGCTACCGTAACTTACGGTGTCACCGTAAGTTACGGTGGACCCAGAAACAAAGTATATTTTATTTAGTTTAAATTCCCGGATTCGTTTAGACACGTTTTAAACCTCGTATGACTAAAGTATTTCATGTTTATGGAATATAGGTACTTTTGGATGCCGGAAGACGATCAAGCTCAGCGAAGAACCGAACACGATAAAGATACACGCTTCCGCACTTTGCCACGTTGTAAATTTTAAACAACGAATTCGATCACGTTATGTAGAATAACATATGATTTGTAAATCTTTTAGTAAACCCGTATTTCCGATGCATATGTAATCATAATTACATGATTGTTTTCGTAAAAGATTCATTAAACCTTAAATTATAAGAACGGGTGTTACAAGTTGGTATCAGAGCCTTGGTTTAAGAGATTCAAGTATGGCGGGAAAGCTATGCTTGGACTTAAACCTTATGCTCTTAATAAAGAATTGGTGTTCGGTTCGAGGCTTGATCGCAAATCCGGTAAGTACATGTATGCTAATAGCTAAGCATGCTAAAGTGTTGTAAACAACACATAGGGCTATCGTGTGATACACGTTACCCCTATTAAAATGATTGATTTAGTCGACAAAAATACGCGCGTTGACGCGTATAGTAGGAAAAAAAAGAGCCTTTTATTATAATACGGGCGATTATTAAAGTTGACGTTACTAACTTTTGTGAATGTTTTAATTGAAGGACACTCGCGTTTGAAGACGACGAGAGTCAAACGAATTGTGGATATGATGATGGAACGGTCCGAAGTATGACAGGAGGAGCATGCTCACCGAGGACTAAATCGCGTAACGACCGCGAACAAGATTAATGGCAAGGAACGCCCGTCGGGGCAAATATTACCAGGTGCACATTTTAAATAATCGCACAAATAATAATATGCAACAAATACGTAGAGGTTGAAAGTTGCATATGTAGATTAAAAAAAAAAAAACTTGGAAAAGCCCGAATAGAAAATCTATCCGGGATATTGTTCCAAGAGAAACCAAACAGAGGCGTTACTTACATAGGGCGTAATGTGAAAACTATAAAAAGGTCGTGTATGTCATGTGTTAACCGCTTACTCTGACCAAGTAAGTAGTGGCATATGATACCACGAGTTTCTTATAGCGGACACATTTACATCCGATGTAGTAAGGGCGGAGTGAATGGGACTAATTAAAAAGTACCCAAATGAATCAGATAAGCAAAATATTTGATAATAATGTAAACGCACAATCGAGTGACGGAAGCGTATTACATCAAGATAATGAGCCCGAGTGAAGGGACAAACAAGCATGTAAAATGATTTAGACAAGTATTGGGAGGGAGTGTACTTACACTCGAACCCAGAAAACGCAAGCATGTAAAATGATTTAGACAAGTATTGGGAGGGAGTGCACTTACACTCGAACCCAGAAAACGCAAGCATGTAAAATGATTTAGACAAGTATTGGGAGGGAGTGTACTTACACTCGAACCCAGAGAAACGCAAGCATGTAAAATGATTTAGACAAGTATTGGGAGGGAGTGTACTTACACTCGAACCCAGAAAACGCAAACATGTAAAATGATTTAGACAAGCATTGGGAGGGAGTGTACTTACACTCGAACCCGGAAAATGCAAATATGTCCCTTAACGGGTCGTTTTTGTAAAACATCAAACTTAAAGACAAAGTTGGAATATAAAAATGAAGCGAGGTCTTAATGCATACCGGGAGGGTTGCAATAATAACGACCTCGGTAAAACACCCGGTTGATGGGTAAGAATTAAACACATGCGTAAACCAAGAGACATGAACGCGAGTTGAAAAAAAAAAAATCAAAGGACTTGGATTACGAGTTATGACTATAAAATCTCGTATATAGAAATTGTGAGTAAATATGTTCAACTATTCGAAGTCGAATGGGTTGAATAAAGAATAAAGTTGATTGTTTATAAGTGATGGATTTCACATTAATAGGTCAAACATGTTGAATACAATATAACGCCGAATGGCACAAATGAGCGCTAGCCAGATAAAGGTAGCGTTAAATGCAAGAGAATAATGAGCCCGGTAATGGGATATAACTAAATAAGAATAAATTATGGACTGTCAATAACCTGGTATGGATAATTGACAAAAGTCAAAGAGAAGATCCTAAAACTAAAACTTCGGTTTTAGTAAGAAATAATGTTTTTACAAACATAAATTCTGATAGGAATTTAAATAGTAAGCATGAAAGATACAAGTCTTGACACTGATAGGCGCAAGACGATATATTCGAAAAGTGATATTTTCGAAAATGAAATTTTGATATAAATTAAACATGATGTAACACAATCACGGTCAAGAAATGTAATGTGAAGTAGAATCACATTATAACCAAGCAAGCGGTAAAAAGTAACTGGACTAATAAGTCTAATTAGTGAGACCCGTCAAGGTTATTTAAATAAATTTGGTTTGCTTGTAAGCAGTAGGTTCGGTATGACTGAACCGAATAAATAAATTTGAAGACAAAAGAAATTGCTGCTAAAAGTGAAAGATTTCATTAAAGACCTTTAAACGGGTCAAAATAACGGATTCATAAAGAATTCGATAGTATATGAAAGCGATGGATATCGCTGAGTTAACTAAACTAGTGGAAATAACGGGATTACGTTATTTTAAGTTGCACTACGTCGTATGAGATACGTAGACAAATAGTAACCAAAAAGATGTTACCATACTTATCTGGTAATACTAACAATTGGTTAAAAGTATAAGTAATGTTTAAAAGATTTCTTAGATCAAATACATTGAGTTTAAACTCAATAAATTATGTAAGAAAAGGTTTCGAGGACGAAACCTCCCTAAGGGGGGTAGACTTGTAACATCCTAAAAACGGGTTTGGTAATCAAACCACGTTAATAGTAAAGACGGGTAAAATACCGTTAGTGGTAAAAATTAACCCGGTAAATATTAGGACTCAAATAAATAAATCTAATATTAATTTAAAAGAATGAAAAGAATACTTGAGAAAACAAAAGTATATAAAAAGGGCCCGAGTTAACGGGACTTAAAAGAAAAACGGATTTTTAAACAAGATAAAGTAACTGGGAATAAATGACCTAGTTAGTCATAAGTCTTATAGTGATAAGACAATTTGTTAAAAACACACTACATGTAACTTGGTAAAGTGTAGGGACCAAAGGTGACAAACTTGAAGCAAGTTTGTATTAAATAAAACATCTAACACCAAAACACACACTTTAAGTGTGTGTTCTGGTCGTGAATCGCAGGAGAGCCAGGGGGTTCCATGCCCAAACCCTAGCTAGCAAAAATCAAGCAATTGAGAAGCCAAATCGACTCCAAATTGAAATCTAAGCTTAGATTAGTGATCACTTCAGTGAAAGGATCATACGGTATGTCAAAATTTCCACTTTGGTTCCATCTCAAATCTGGATGAACACATAAGAATTCGAAATTTATGTTGCATGTTTGCTATTTGGGTAGAATAGGGTTGATATGGTGTCTAGGAGTAAGCCCTAGACAAGTATATGTTGAAATCATGCTTAGCTCAAGTTTTTGTTGATACTAAATTCATGTATGAGATGTTTTTAGGGTTTTGATTTCAAAAAAATAGTGTTATGATGTCAAGAACAAGCTTAAATTGAAAGCTGAATTCAAACGATTCTTGATCAGAATTTACAGCTGATTTGTATTGGCTGTAACCTGGACAAAAAGTGATAAAATAATGTGTTTCTTGAGTCTAGAATGTAATTCCAGGAAATATCTTTAAAACCCCACTGGAATCGCATTTTTTCGACGAAAATCGAGCGTTTTATGAATTTTTCCGTATCAAAGGTTCAAGCTGCGTTTTCTGGCAGAAATTGCAGCCCATCACGAATGTCATAACTCAATTTAGGAATTGAGTTATGATCTCAAATTCTTACAGTAGAAAGTTTTAAGCGATTAAAAGAACCGCCAATTGGAATTTCGTCAATCGGATAAACGAGGAATTTTTAATGAATTTTTCCGTAAGCTGCAGTCAGAAGTGACGAATCTGATTGCAGCTTAGTAAATGAATTTTCACGAATTTTTGGTAAAGAGTTAGATCTTGAAATTTTAACTCAAGGGCTAACCCTCCGAGAGGTACGCCACATAAAAAAATCATAATTTTTGAAGACTTGTAAACAGGTTAAACAAGTCACCAAAAACAGCCAATTTTCATTGATATGAAATGCCTAAATGAAATCGCGGCTTACTAGTTAGTATGTAAAAATTGATTTTTGTTAAGAGTTCGGATGAAATATGCCTAAGTGATTTCAATGAACCAAATGTGCATATGAATATGTTGGTAAGTCAATTGACTTTTAAAAGTCAAACTAACCAATGATAAAGTCAAATAGTAGTTTCGACATAGAAAATACGTGAGGTGGAATAGTCGTGAATTGAAATGACTAATCTAACCACCTTGTGAATGATGATAGTTTGTCGCCTAACGAGCTAGGTGGAGGCTTGGGAAAGAAGCGGTCAAACGAATCAAGCACGAGAAGAAAAGCATATTCGGATGCGAGGTAAGTATAGCTTACACTAGTCATATAGTTTAGAATGTCCTTTTGTTGTTTTGATTTCGAACAAGACAAATGGAAAGTTGAGATATGGTGTTTCCGGCGTGTAGTCGTACGGAACAAGATAACCAATAAGGGTAAAATTGAAATTTGGACAGTTGTTGATAATAATTATTGGTTTTGAAAGATACATATTTCGTAAGCCTTATTAGGCCAAAAAGCGTTAAGAGGTGAATTATAGTTAAAACGACCGTGCGGTGTAAATCGGAACGAGTCGTGTAGACGAGATGGCAATAAGCTTTATCTCGCCAATATTGTCGGTCATTTAGACCAACGGGTCAAAAGGTGAAAATATCACTTTTTGACAATATCGACTAATGGTTTGATGAGTTGTTTGATTTCAGAAATAAATATCGAGTGGATATTTACATCGCTATTACTTAGTATATATTGAGGCAAGGTACTTAAATGGGTCAATGTAATGATCCGAGCCAGGTACGCATAATAAGATAACTCTCATTTAAATGTAAGGCTAATGAGAGTTAAACGAAGTCTAAAATAAGTTTTTGGTTACCTTAATAGGTAAACCAAATGTTACGGACGATGGTCATTATATTTGTTATAGGTTCCTAACCATTACCAAGAGTTTAATAAGGGTTTTAGCCATGGAAATGGGTTGCATTTGATGGTTTGGTTCGAATTTAAAATGACCCTAAACATGATTTCCGCAGCTTTTTATACGGATTTCGACTAATCTTAAAAAAATCATATAAAATCAACCGTTTATCCGATTTGGGTGTTCTATACCTTTTCGGAAAGCTTATGAAGTAAATTTTTACTGTTTTCAATCATAAGAAACAAATGTGGTTGTTAAATAGGCCAAAAGAATGAATTAAACAGCTGTTCAAAACCTTGAAAGCTGTTTGAAAAATGAAAATATAGTTGCTGTGCTGATTTTATAAAAATCATAGAAAATTCGTTAGAAGGTGTACCCTATATGCTTGCGAAGGTATTGAAGTTTTCTACGATCCATCTTTGAACATGTTAATCTAGTTCGGACTTTGAATGGGTCATAATGGTCAATTACAGCAGCTGTATAGAAAATCGCTGCACATTAATTATGTCTTTATTAATCCAGAAAAAGACATATGATTGCGTATACTTGATTTAGTCATGCCACCGTAAGTTACGGTGGAGCTGATATGATTACGATGGTTACATACTGAGTTACGGTGGAAGGATAGACTTTCAGGGGCTACCGTAACTTACGGTGTCACCGTAAGTTACGGTGGACCCAGAAACAAAGTATATTTTATTTAGTTTAAATTCCCGGATTCGTTTAGACACGTTTTAAACCTCGTATAACTAAAGTATTTCATGTTTATGGAATATAGGTACTTTTGGATGCCGGAAGACGATCAAGCTCAGCGAAGAACCGAACACGATAAAGATACACGCTTCCGCACTTTGCCACGTTGTAAATTTTAAACAACGAATTCGATCACGTTATGTAGAATAACATATGATTTGTAAATCTTTTAGTAAACCCGTATTTCCGATGCATATGTAATCATAATTACATGATTGTTTTCGTAAAAGATTCATTAAACCTTAAATTATAAGAACGGGTGTTACAATTCTGGTACTGAAACGACGGAAAAATTCGAAGTATACTCTAAGTTATAGCAGGAATACTCTAAATAACACACACGGGTCTCGAAATTCTGCTGCAAAACAGGGTATTAGCACAATCGCTGCTACGATTCATTTATCCGACGATCAATATATCCAATGAATGTTTAAGTGCCGCCCACATTAGGGTTATACTTTATTATTCGTCATTAATTTGACGGATCATCGTTAATTCGATAGATAAAGTATTATACTTTGTCGTTCGTTGTTAATTCAACGGATCATCGTTAATTCGATGGATGAAGTATTTCATTTTGTCATTCATTGTGAGAATTTGATCTCGTAAATTATCGTAATTGCTGGATTGATTACTAACCCAGTTTTGTGTGCATTGTTATTTATATTAGGTTAACAAGGCTAAATCATAGATTAGACTCTGACCATATTAAATCAGCAATGTGAGTCATTCTCTCTTTTTATCAAATCTATTTACAAAATCATGTTATTTTCAAAGTTATAATTACGGGGATTAAGTCTTTGTAATCACCAAGTTACAGCCGGTATGTGGGGTTTTGTATACATTACTTGATAATCGTCACCATTGGGGCAGCCAATGGGGGATATGACCATAGTCACAGATTTGGTCGAGTGACAAATACCGTGGGTAGTTGGTTTGATAATAGAAACATTGTAATCGTTCTTAATACTGTAAATTATAACAAATGTGTCATTTTAGTAAATAGAATGATTCACTCAGTATTTCCCGCTGACAAAACCTTTTTCAAACATGTTTCAGGTGATCTGTTGTAATTCAGGAAAAGTGCTGGGGAGCATTTCAAGCTTAAGATAGTGGCTCATTATAAAATAAAGAAATAAGTTTTGTAATATCACTATTTCATAATAAAAACATAATATTGTAAATTATCAGGGTTTTATCCCGAATTGTGAAATAAAATAATCGGGGAAAATTTTAGCTTTAAACGATCCTTTTAAATAAACTTCCGCTGTTAAACTCAATTAAATAAATACCGCAGTATTTCTGTCCCGCGGCTCCTGAAACGGGTCAAACCGGGTCGGGGGCCGTGACAGAAAAAGGTGGTATCAGAGCCACTGGGTTAAGCTAATTAAGTATTTAGAAATACTTAATTCTTCCTGATTACTATTATGTGATTATGTGTTTTATTAACTGGCTATTTGTTAATTACAGTATGGGTAAACAAAAGCTGTCAAGCATCTATCTTAAATTAGATAGATCATCTAATGAGAAGGGAAGTTCATCCCAAACCAAATCCTCGAATCAGGCTGAAAATCCTGAAGAAGGAATATTCGTGCGAAAGGCACAATACGAGGAATCACTTTCTCCTCAAAGGAGGGAAATGATTATTAAGAAAAGTAAAGAGAAAATCCAAGAAAAGAGGATTAAACGGGAAACTCAGGAATTAATTGATAAATCACCTTGGGAAGATAAACTAGATAAGAAATGGGCAAATTTATATATGCTAGCCACAGTAGCAGAAAATATAAATCTTTAAAGTTTAGCACCCTACCCTCACAATCTAGAAACTCGGTGTAATAAATAAAATTTGAAACCTAAGTGTGTTTTTCAGTTATCGTTGTAATCAATTAGTACACAGTATGTAATAAATTACAAAGTTATTTGTAAATTTTAACTTAGTATTTTATGCATTTTGCATATATGCTACATCAGCATGAGTGGGATATCCGAAGCTTTTCAGAATCTTAATCTTTACCCCGTAACTATCGAAGCTTCCAAGGAATATACTAGCTACTATCCCGATGTTGAAAAACCAGTAGAATTCAAGGTTCCACCTTTGAGCAAGCCAAAACAAAAGAAAAGGACTTATGTAGGATGGAGAAAAATACGTAAGAAGAAGCCAGCTAAAAAACTGCCCAAAATAAACAATCCTTTGAAAAAGGGAAAAGAAATTATAACCGGAGAGAGTTCTAAACAACAGGAAATGGAAACTGAAGACAAAGAGGAGGGTAAGGAGATAGAAATACAAATGGAGGAAATTACTAAAGAAGTAGTAATGGAAGTTGGGCAAGGGTCTATACCAGCTCAGAGAGAAATCGGAGAGAGTTCCAATCCAACCCAGGAAAGAACTTTTCAAGATGAGATAGATTTCCTATTGGCAAGCTGTGAAACCATTCAGCCTGTCAATAATAATAATAATAATAATAATATTTTTAATTATCCTCTTGGAAACCAACTCCCTATGAATTGGGAACCAGCAATTCCAGATCCAATAGTCCACTCCCAACCCATAGGAATGGACGAATGGTGGACAAACGATTGGCAATTTCAAAATATTGTCAACGATTCTTACTCTTTTCTTCCACAATTCGATCCAGAACCATTACCTAATCCACCCATGAGTAATGAAAACATGGCTGAACTTCGCCACTTTGGTGAAGAGTTGTTTGATGCTGGAACTAGAATCAGGGAAATAGGGGGACAGATTGCTTGGAAGTACGATGAGAGGGAAATGCGTTTTTAGAACGGCAAGTGACGAGAGATAGAAGGATGGTAAAACGGTGTTTGTATAATAGTACTAGTAAAGTTAGTAAATAACCAATAAAACTCTGTATGATATTTGTGAGTAATGATGCATACTATGATAGATATAAAATGAAATCGAGAAATCGATTGTTTTGACTATATCTGTATTATAAAATTTTCTGATTGTTTGTATATAATTATTATTTGTCCGTTACTAATAAAATTTATATATATACATTATCAGATGGCAAACAGTGATAATGAACCTATTAATGAAGTTAATCATTCTGAACAACATTCAAGAGATCAATATATGACTCGGCAAGATATCGAAAACATTGTTGCTCAAGGGATAGCCAATGCTATTCCAGCATTCGTTGCTGCTATAAAGAATCCGATCGAACCGCAACAGATTGTTCCTAGTAAACAAATTACTGAAGATAACTTCAGTAATAGTGTAAATGGAGGCAATAACCATAATAAGGAACCACATCAAGCTCCATTACCCAAGAAAATGAAAACTGCAATGCCTGGTTGCACTTTCAAAGAATTCCTTGCTTGTAAACCCACTGAATTGCAGGCAATGAAGGAGCAACTGCATCACTGCGTTGGTTAGAGAAAACCGAAGCAGTCATTGCAATAAGTAAATGTGGTAAAGAGGATCAGGTCATGTATTCATCCAATCTGTTCAAAGAAGGAGCACTCGAGTGGTGGAACACTGTGTTACAATCAAAAGGAAGAGTAATAGCTTATGCTATGACTTGGGAAGAATTTAAGGGTTTGGTAGAAAGAAAATTCTGTCCCGAGTATGAAAAGGAACAGATGGCGAATAAGTTTCTAAATCATCGGATGATGAATGTAGATTGTCGTGGTTATACCTCGACATTCTTTGAATATGCAAGAGTAGTACCAACATTGGCTTCGCCAGAACCGGTACTCATTTCTCGCTATATTTGGGGGCTAATTAGCGAAATCCGCAATATTGTTAAAGCTGCGAGACCTCGCACTATTAACGATGCGGTAGAATTAGCTAATACTCTAACCGATGAATTGGTACGCACAAGAGATGAAGATAGGAAAAATGCACTAGCTCAGAAAATTACCCAAGGATTTCGTGCGGGTAATAATAACAGCTTCAAGAGAAAAGGAACAGGGCAATCTCCAGCTCCGTCATTCTGCAGGAAATGCAAAAAGAAGCATTATGGAAGATGCGATATCACTTGCAATCTTTGCAAAACTGTAGGACATCGTGAAGAGAACTGCAAAAAGAAAACAGTAATCTGTTTTAATTGTGGAGAAGCGGGGCATTATAAAACAGAATGTCCTAAATTGGTCAAACCAGTAGATAACAAATCCAAGACGACCGAAGGAACTACTAAGAAGAATGCCAGGGCATTTCAGCTGACCACTCAAGAAGCAGAACTCATTCCAGATGTGATAGCGGATACGTTCTTAGTTCACAACGTGTACGCAAAAGTATTATTTGACTCTGGTGCAAACCAAAGTTTTATAAATACTTCATTCTGTCAAGCTCTTAGTTTACCTTTAACCAATATTAGGCAGATTTTTACAGTTGAAACAGCAGACGGAAATTCAGTTAAAATAGATAAAGTTTTGCAAGAAGGAAACATAGAACTTTTAGGACATAAATTCTCTGCAAAATTATTGCCAATGAATTTAGCTGAATTTGATGTTATATTAGGAATGGATTGGTTAGTAGTCAACCATGCTAGAATCCTTTGTGATCAGAATTCCATAGAAATTCAATCACCTACTGGAGAAATGATTAGGATTACAGGAGATAAACCACGTAAGCCCATGAAGTTCATATCAATAATGAAAGTTGCTAATTATGAACGAAAACAAGGAATAGTGTATATGATTTCAGTAATCATTAGCACTAAGGGAAAAGATCTTAAGGAAATACCAGTAGTATCAGAATATTCTGATATATTTCCAGAAGATTTACCAGGATTACCTCCAGATAGGGAAGTAGAATTTAGGATTCATCTAATTCCAGGAACTACACCGATAGCCAAGGCACCTTATCGGTTAGCACCCACAGAAATGTTAGAATTGAAAAAGCAATTAGATGAATTACTAAGTAAAGGATTCATACAACCTAGCTCATCCATTTGGGGAGCGCCAGTGTTGTTTGTGAAGAAAAAGGATGGTTCAATGAGAATGTGTATCGATTATAGGGAATTGAATAAGGTTACAATTAAGAATCGATATCCATTACCTAGGATTGATGATCTTTTTGATCAACTTCAGGGGGCTAGATATTTTTCTAAAATAGATTTACGCTCTGGATATCATCAATTGAAGGTACAAGAAGAAGACATACCTAAGACTGCTTTCAGAACTAGGTATGGTCATTACGAGTTTACAGTCATGCCCTTCGGATTAACGAATGCACCTGCAGCATTCATGGACATGATGAATAGGATCTGTAAACCGTACTTGGATAAATTTGTAATTGTCTTCATAGACGATATACTTATTTATTCCAAAAGTCAGGACGAACATTGTCAGCACTTGCATGCACTCTTAACTTTGTTAAGAAAAGAAAAGTTGTACGCCAAATTCTCGAAATGCGAATTTTGGCTAAAGGAAGTGCAATTCTTAGGACACATGGTAAATCATGAAGGTATTCATGTAGATCCTGCTAAGATAGAGGCAATTACCAAGTGGAAGGTTCCACAAACAGCAATGGAAATAAGAAGTTTTATAGGTTTAGCTGGGTATTATAGACGGTTTATTAAGGATTTTTCCAAGATAGCCGTACCATTAACTAAGTTAACCTGTAAAGCCACTAAGTTTGAATGGGGACCTAAACAAGAAGAAGCTTTTAGGATTTTGAAACAGAAATTAACCCATGCACCAATCTTAGCCTTACCAGAAGGAACTGAAGATTTTGAAGTATATTGTGATGCTTCAAAACTAGGATTTGGATGTGTGCTTATTCAACGCAAGAAGGTAATTGCGTACGCATCAAGGCAATTGAAAAAGCACGAAGAAAACTATACGACTCATGATTTAGAATTAGGAGCCGTAATTTTTGCCCTTAAGATTTGGAGACACTATCTTTACGGAAGTAAATTTACTGTCTACACAGACCACAAAAGTTTAAGATATATATTTGGGCAAAAAGAGTTAAACATGAGGCAAAGGAGATGGATGGAAATCTTAAGCGACTACGACTGTGATATTCAATATCATGAGGGAAAGGCAAATGTAGTTGCAGATGCCTTAAGTCGTAAGTATTATGAGAAACAACGACGGGTTCGTGCTCTCAGATTAAATCTACAAATAGATTTAATGGAACAATTGAAGAATGTTCAAACTACAGCAATCAAGGATGATGCTGAAGGAATGAAAGGAAGAATAAAGGAATTAGAACAAGGAGCAGATGGAATTTGGAGATTCCACAAAAGTAAAATTTGGGTACCTAAGCAGGGAGACTTAAGACCTAAGATTTTAGAAGAAGCTCATAAATCTAGGTACACTATGCATCCAGGAAACAATAAAATGTACCAAGATTTAAGAAAGAACTTTTGGTGGATAGGAATGAAAAAGGACATAGCCAGTTATGTTTCTAAATGTCTTACTTGTTCACAAGTTAAAGCAGAACATCAGAAACCTTCAGGACTATTACAACAGTTAGAGATGCCAGTATGGAAATGGGAACTTATAACAATGGATTTTGTTACTAAGTTACCCAAAACCAGAAAAGGTAATGATGCCATTTGGGTAATTGTGGATCGATTAACCAAATCAGCTCACTTTCTACCTATGAAAGAAACTTTTAGCATGGAAAGATTGGCTAAATTGTATGTAGATGAAGTTGTATCCTTACATGGAGTTCCACTCTCCATTGTTTCGGATAGAGATAGTCGTTTTACTTCCCATTTCTGGAAAAGTTTCCAGCAAGCTATGGGAACTCGACTAAATTTGAGCACTGCATATCATCCCCAAACAGATGGGCAAAGTGAAAGGACGATCCAAACTCTAGATGACATGCTCCGAGCATGTGTAATAGACTTTGGTGGAAGTTGGGATGATCACTTACCATTGATTGAATTCTCATATAACAATAGTTATCACTCAAGCATTGATACTGCTCCATTTGAAGCATTATATGGAAGAAAGTGCAGAACTCCAGTTTGTTGGGCAGAAATTGGAGAAAGTCAATTATCAGGTCCTGAAATAGTGCAAGAAACAACTGATAAGGTTACTCAAATCAAAGAAAGGCTGAAAACGGCTCGAGATCGTCAGAAGAGTTATGCAGACAATAGATGCAAGCCGTTAGAATTCCAAGTTGGAGACAAAGTACTATTGAAAGTTTCTCCTTGGAAAGGAGTAGTCAGATTTGGAAAGAAAGGAAAGCTAAGTCCAAGGTACGTAGGACCATTTCCAGTGATCCAACGTATAGGACCAGTAGCTTATCGTTTACGACTACCAGAAGAATTATCTGGAGTACATGATGTATTTCATGTATCCAATCTCAAGAAATGCTTATCAGATGAATCACTGGTAGTACCTCTTCGAGATATAAAAGTAAACGAAAAGTTAAAATTTGTGGAGAAACCTCTTCAGATAGAAGACAGAAAAGTAAAGTTTCTCAAGCACAAACGACTAGTTTTAGTCAAAGTCAGATGGAATTCAAAGAGAGGAGCTGAATATACTTGGGAACTGGAATCAGAAATGAAGCGAAAATATCCACAATTATTCCAGTAAATCTCGAGGACGAGATTTTTCTTAAGGTGGGGAGAATGTAACAACTCTCATCAAAAGTCATAATTATTAAATTAATTAATCCAAAAGGAAACCCTAATTGAGACACCCAAGTGATTCTGAACAAACCCTAAAATTTTCAGAATTTTCAGAATCAGGATTAGGGCCCCTAAAACTCAGGGGGGGGGGGGGGGGGTTAAACCCTATTGACGATTATCCAAATTGTGAGCTGTAGAAATCAAATTTTCGAAATCCACCAACTCAGCAAGCCTACCCATGCACGTAGCTACCCTATGAATATAGGTTGGCAGTCGCGTAGCGCGACGACTAAGGGGTAGGCAGTCGCGCTACGCGACGGGGTAAAATTTTCAGTATAAATAGGTTGGTTTGGGACTTGAATTCTGGTACTGAAACGACGGAAAAATTCGAAGTATACTCTAAGTTATAGCAGGAATACTCTAAATAACACACACGGGTCTCGAAATTCTGCTGCAAAACAGGGTATTAGCACAATCGCTGCTACGATTCATTTATCCGACGATCAATATATCCAATGAATGTTTAAGTGCCGCCCACATTAGGGTTATACTTTATTATTCGTCATTAATTTGACGGATCATCGTTAATTCGATAGATAAAGTATTATACTTTGTCGTTCGTTGTTAATTCAACGGATCATCGTTAATTCGATGGATGAAGTATTTCATTTTGTCATTCATTGTGAGAATTTGATCTCGTAAATTATCGTAATTGCTGGATTGATTACTAACCCAGTTTTGTGTGCATTGTTATTTATATTAGGTTAACAAGGCTAAATCATAGATTAGACTCTGACCATATTAAATCAGCAATGTGAGTCATTCTCTCTTTTTATCAAATCTATTTACAAAATCATGTTATTTTCAAAGTTATAATTACGGGGATTAAGTCTTTGTAATCACCAAGTTACAGCCGGTATGTGGGGTTTTGTATACATTACTTGATAATCGTCACCATTGGGGCAGCCAATGGGGGATATGACCATAGTCACAGATTTGGTCGAGTGACAAATACCGTGGGTAGTTGGTTTGATAATAGAAACATTGTAATCGCTCTTAATACTGTAAATTATAACAAATGTGTCATTTTAGTAAATAGAATGATTCACTCAGTATTTCCCGCTGACAAAACCTTTTTCAAACATGTTTCAGGTGATCTGTTGTAATTCAGGAAAAGTGCTGGGGAGCATTTCAAGCTTAAGATAGTGGCTCATTATAAAATAAAGAAATAAGTTTTGTAATATCACTATTTCATAATAAAAACATAATATTGTAAATTATCAGGGTTTTATCCCGAATTGTGAAATAAAATAATCGGGGAAAATTTTAGCTTTAAACGATCCTTTTAAATAAACTTCCGCTGTTAAACTCAATTAAATAAATACCGCAGTATTTCTGTCCCGCGGCTCCTGAAACGGGTCAAACCGGGTCGGGGGCCGTGACAGAGATGGATATGATCGGGTGGTTCTGCTGGTAGCACGATGATACTCTAGTGGTCCGACATTGATCCAAATTTGTCGTTTAAAAAAAATCCATGGGAACCACCATCAATCAAGGAGGGGGATGGTGTACCATTATAATTAATGGTCCTATGTGGAAATAATGTTCCAACCCATATGTAACACCCCGAAAATGGGTTTGGTAATCAAACCACGTTAATACTAAAAGACGGGTAAAGTACTGTTGGTGGTAAAATTAACCCGGTGACTATTAGGATTTAAATAAATAAACCTAATATTAAATAAAAGTTGAACGAAGGCTTTTGAGGAAATAAAGTTTATAAAAGGTCCGAGTTAACGGGACTTAAAATAAACTTAGTTGTAATCTCCCCGAACCCACTAAGTTAACTAGGAATGTTTAACCTAGTTAATAAGAGGGAATATTGTTAGAAATAAGTAGGCTATAACCTACTTAATAATTAACCAAACATGAGGGACCAAAGTTGGATAACTTGAAAGTTAATTTATAAAAAGAAAATTATAACAAAACACACACTAAGTGTGTGTTCTGTTGATCGACATCAGGAAGCTCCTTTGGAGGCAAAACGCTAACTTCCAATAAAATCATCAAATTGAAGGGCTAAATGAAGCTCAAATTCACAATTGAACGTGAATTAACGATCACCCAAGCTAGGGGATCATAAGGTATGTAAAATTTTGATGATTTGTGAAGTTGTGAAATTTGAAGAAACATCATACTCGCGAATTATGTATGAATTATAGAAGCTATGGCTGAATTAGTGATGTATACTTGCTTAGGAACAAAACCCTAAGTGAAAATTATACATATGATGCTATGAATTGAATGTTTAGATGATTTACCACACTAGGATAAGTAGGTTTTAATCATATGATGAAATTGATGATCTAATTGTGTTTAGAATCCTCACACATGATAGTAATAAGGAAATACTTGAACAAATTGTGTGTTTGAGTACATGATCATAATTGCCATGAAACGGATTTGGTATGATAAGATGAAAATTGATGATATATTCATGTTGAATGATGTTTGATATCATCATGTGTTAAAAAAAATGAATTATTAATGTTGTGCTAATTCAATGAGTTATGATTACGAGAACTTGATTGAATAAGTAGTTAAAACGGTAGCATAAGAATCATGCTTACCGGATATTTGACAAAGTACTTAAACGAGTAGTTGAGCTACATCGTGTAAATACACAATAGGCAGTTTGACTTTAAAAGTCAAACTAACCATTGATATGATCGAATGATAATTTCGACATAAAAATCGTATGATGGAATAGTCGTGATTCATTATGACTAATTTAACCATCTTACAAATTACAATGATAGTTTGACGCTTAACAAGCTAGGTGGAAGCTTGGGAAGGAAGCGGGTCAAACAAATCGAGTATGTGTGACAACTGTCAAAAATTCAGGTATCCGTATAATCATTAAACCATGATTAGTGCTTAATGACTGTGTTGAATTGCAATTAACTGTTTCTGATTACTGCCATATACATACATGTGCATCACATATTGCTTAATGTTATATCATTATTGCATGAGAACTTTATTTACTCAAATGATGCATTAAATACAGTTAGCACAGTTATTAGACAAATCAGAAAAATGCTGACGGAGTTCAATGCATGGACAGACAGTGTGTTGAGACACAGAATGAGCCAGAAACCAAGTATTACACTAGTATAGTGTGTAGGAAAAGTAAGGATCACAAAACTGCCTTTCTAGTGATAGTTTAAGTGCGGGAAAGTGCCTAAAACTCACCTAAAGTGCTGAATTCAGCAAAATTCAGCAAAAATCAGCATTTAAACAATCTAATATTATGCAGAAATATGGTTAAATGGTCCTTAATGCTTTCCTAAGTGTCAGGAATCAAAAGTGTCACAACAGGTAACATAAAGCACCCTAAACTGCATAGTCTAGCACCTTAACGAACCGGTAGCCAACCGAACAACCGGACACTACCCGAAACACCAAATTTACACTAGAAGCACTATTTTAACATTACCAGGCTAGTTATGATCCCCGAACATCATAACACACCATACAAATATCTAATAACTAAAACACTTAACTTACACTTGGATTTCAACTAGTAACTAACCAATTTAGTTAAAACCTATTCTACTACCCCCCCCCCCCATATCTACGGCCCCAACAAGGGACCCACACCTTGATTTGTTTAAATATTATAATGGATTGTGTTTATACTTTCCTAAACATAGAAACCAAGAGTTAGAAGGTGAATATGGATATAAGTATAACATGCAAGACATAAGCTCTCATAATCTCACACATCAAAACACACACAACTTTTCCTCCTTCCCCTTGTGCTCTCGGCCGAGAATCAACACCCACACACCCACCATCATTCAATCATTCTCATACAATCCAAGCTTATACAAAGGTGTTAGAAGACATACAAAGGAGCTAGGAGCTTTCGGAAGATCAAGAACCTCTCTCATTTGCTTTTACCCACTTGTTGTCTTCTCTTGATCATCCCTAGCCTTGAGCTAGTGGTAAGAACCTTGATCCTTCCATTTTACTTCTATTTTAAGTGGTTAAAAGAAGATTCATAATGTTAATCATGAAGAACACTAAGAATCACAAGAAGTAAACTTGAACATAAGCTTGAATAATGAAGAAACTAAGTTGTTTATGTGTTGAAATACTTGTTGATCATTGTTTGTTTGTGAAATTGATGTTGATCATCATATGATCTTGCTAGATCATGATTAAAAACATAATCTAGCAAGATGAGAGGATGAACATGATAAAAGTTGATGGATCATCCTCATGAGAAGCATGAACTTGAAAGGATATGTGGTTTTCTTGTAAAATAATGATCAAAGTAAGTTGTTAATCATGTAGATCAAAAAGTTCATGGATGATTTCTCAAGAAACCAAGTTAAAAATATAAGTTTTACTAAATCTTGGTTCTTGCATAAAAAAACCTTATTTTAAGTGTTAAAACAAATGTAGAAATATGTTGTTACGAAGAAAAATCAAAGAAGAAACATTTTTGAAAAATAGAAATACAAGTTGTAAAGATCAATCTTCTTTAAAAATGAAGTTTTTAAAGAATCAATCACACTTTAAGGGGTAACAAGGCTTACTAAGAACACTAGTAAGTTACTACAAATTTTTACAAACATTCAAGTTCATGAAGTATTAGATTATGCTTGATTTTGGCAAGATTGGTAAGTGTAGATTGGTTATTGTTGATATTGGTTGATTGTGTTGATTTTTACAAAAGAAAATGATATGCTTGAAAGCATGGAAACCTCCATTTTTAGGGGAAACTATGGCAAAAATTTTCTAAAAATTTAACACTTAGAAAAATATTTCCAAACAAATATTTTCAAGAGTATTTTAAACCATGAATTTTTCACATAAACTTTCCCATAATTTTTGTTACAAAAATATAAATATTGGAGGTTGGTTTTCATGAATAAAAGTGACTAAATATGTATTTAGGAAAATATATATTTAGAAGTCACCATGTGTGTGATTATTTGTATATTATGTGTATTCGTTATATTATTTTAGGACTTGAAATAATATAACTCACTAAAATACCAAAAATTATAATCCAAAATATTACTAAAATTCCAAGAATTAAATAAACAAATTATATCCAAAATATTGGTGAAACCGAACCAAGGAATATAACTTACAAAAATATTCCGGAATTTAATTCACAAGTATATTTTTGGTAAATAATATTTTGGACACCAAGTGAATAAAAATATGAGTTTTACAATAACTACAAGGATATATCATATTTTTTACAAGAGAAAAATATATTATTTTTGGCAAGTATAGATATATAATTTTCTTGAAGTTTTTAGAAGATATATCATTTTTGAAAGAAATATATATTTTCTCAACAAACATGAAATACAATATTTTCTTGGGGTTAAAGATATATTTTCTCACATAAATATGAAATATATCATTTTTGGAGAAAAATAAGTATATATGTATATTTTCCAAGTTAGACTTGAAAATATATTATTTTTGAAACTTATATGAAAATACAAATATTTTTGCCAAAGGAAAAATTATAAATAATTTTTCTAAGTAGTATTCCTTAAAATATATATTTTGGAAATATATATTGGTAAACTTTTATTAAAGATAATATTCTGAAAAAGTTAATATATAAATTAAGTATAAGAATACTTAATGAATACAATAAAGATACGTATTCTCCTACGTATAAATACACACCAGAATACGACCCCAGTACATGGAAAAATATACAAATACAAGAATACGAATACACCCATCATTGGGAATGAAATACATGTATAAATACTCGAAGAGTATCAAGTCAAAATATATTATTATTCCAAAATTTAATAAATATAATTTAAGTTAAAATATTTATTATTTTAACAAATAATTATAACATGGAATAATATTGAAGATACAAAGAACGAAACTCGAAGACACTAACTAATTCTAAACCAAGGCACGGCCCGCTCGTCTAATAGACACTAGTACGTTGTAGGTAGTCGTGCATATCCGAAGAAGCTTTGAGTTACGGTGCTTACGAAGAACGCAAGACTGTGAGTTCATGTCCCCCTTTTGTTTAACTGTTTTCGTTTTATAACTTCGGGGGTGAAATACGTGTTACAAATGATTACGATTACAAATGAAATGAACTGTTAGATCATGTGAATGGGTAGGCATTAGCTTGAGACCATTAATCCTTATTAAGGACCGAGGGGCATGAGTGATAGATCTATTTGGGTGTTGCGAGCCCCACCCATGGGTCCGCGAGTTGACCGCATGTGGTGACTATGTCGTTCCAGCCGGGAGGCCCGGTACGAAATACGCAAAGGATTGAACCTTCCTACACCGTTGCACACTTGTTGATGTCCTTGCAAACCATTAATTGATTTGTTCATTTTCACATACAAACATACATACTTATTTTCAATTATTACAAAGGTTTATTCATACTCACAAACAAATACATAAACTCGCTCAACTTTTGTTGATGTTTCCAAACTACATGTATTTCAGGGAATTAAAATGTGGATTTGGCTGGCGTTCGGCAGTTTCAAGTGTTGTTAAAAATAAGAGATGTCATCAATGGTCTCGGGGTTTGGTTAGGGTGTCCTATCCTGGACAAGACACCTCTTCCAAATCTTGGTTTTATATAGAGTCTTTTGATGAGTCCTTGTGAACTCTTAAACAATTCGTATGGTCTGTAACTTTTGAATTGAAAGTCTACGTATCAAAACAATGTTGTCATGTTTCTAAACTTAATTAATGGATGACCATCTATAGTTTTATCATATAGTTGTTGTTATGATTGAATGCAATGATATTAAGCAAGTCACACATAATCACGCTTCCGCAAAAGTCAGGGTGTGACAGTTTGGTATCAGAGCTTCGATTGCACCTCTCATACCAGATCCAGTTCCTGCACCCGCTGACCTTCCTGTCATTGAGCCAGTCACTCCCCCACTTGCACCAGCACCCGTTGATGTTGCTCCTTTTCACCCAGTAGAGTCTGATGTACACCGTGTCGACCTGCCTATTGTTTTCTTGTAGGATATACCTGCACCCCGTCCAGGGGAGGGCACTTCTAGCCAGCAGCCTAGCCACGATCCTCATGTTTCAGCAGCATTTCCCCACATACCCCAGTCTGCACCTTTTGCTCATTTTACTTCTTCACCACTTGATGAGCCACTCAGATGGTTCCCACCGTACACCATGCCGATTTCTGATCCCTACCATCCCTCGCACTTTATTGGTTATACACGGGATGAGTTACTTCTATCATTGCAGCTCCAGTATGAGATCATGAGTCGCAGGATTTTAGAGCTTGAGATGACACCGCGACCTTTGCCATGTCCGTGTTAGCCTACTTTTGTTCCCCCTCGTTCATCACCGTCCCCGTTTTCACATCCTCCTGCACCTCTTACTCCATTTCCTGAGTTTGACACTCGATTTCTTACCGTTGAGCAGCAGATCAGTTATCTGTTACGTCATGTATATCAGCTTGAGGAGGATCTTGCGCATGTGCGCAGCTTGCTTTTTGTTCCTCCACCTCCTCCTCCACCACCATCAGTATAGCCGGTTTTTGGTTTTATGTAGGTAGCTTGTTTTTAATGAGAGCACCACTATTGAGCTGAGCTAGTGAAGCCTTTTGGAGACCACCTTTTGATTGTATGCCTTTGTAGACTGATAGACATTTTGGACAAGGGTAGTGTGACCCTGTGTTCCCTTTTGATACGATACATTTGTAAAGCATGTAACAATATTTGTGGTCGATGATTAATGAAAGCTCAATCGTAATGTTCTCATTAAATACGTTGTTAAATTACTTGTTTATGCTATGATTGTGATGATTACATGCTTACTTGTTATGGTAAACACTATTATATACATACTATATATTTATCATACGAATACGACCTGACCTAGACAATCTTCTTTTAGAAGATGCCTCCTCGAATGAACAATCAGTTGCCCACAACAGAGGCAGAACTGCAAGAACAGATTTCACAAGCAATCGCACAACATGAGGCCTTGCGCTCTGAACACAGTGGGGGTACCTCAGGAAATAACCCACCTCACGGTAATGTTTAAGTCACTTAAGACACATTACGATACGTTTGGACATTCCATGTGCATTTGCTAATGCTTTCTATGAATGATGTTGCTTGTACAGGCTGTAATTACAAGCAGTTCCTTGACTGCAAGCCTCTGAACTTTGACGGCACTGGAGGTGCTGTAGCTTTCGTAAGATGGGCTGAGAAAACAGATTCCGTGCTGCGAATGAGCAAGTGTGTGCCAGAGCACCAGGTCACTTATTTTCTGGACTATTCCTAGATGGAGCTCTATCATGGTGGAACCTCCAGGTTCTGACTCTAGGTGAGGAAGCAGCGTATGGTATGACTTGGGATGAGATGAAAGAACTGATGCGCAAGAAGTACTGCTCGAGGGCTAAGATTAAGAAGTTGGAAACCGAGTTTTGGAATCTAAAGATGGATGGACCGAAGATTGCTGAGTATGTGCAGAGATTCCATGACCTGTCTCGCGTTGTCCCCTACATGGTGGAACCAGAATTCAAGCGAATTGAACGTTTCATTTGGGGATTGGCACCCCAAATTATGAGCATGGTGACGACATCCAAGCCCCCAACGATCACTGAGGCCATTGATTTGAGCGTGGCACTGACTGAAGAAGCCATTAGATTGAACAAGTTCTCGAATTCTGACAACAAGAAGGAGACTCATGTCGAGTCATCAGGAGAGAACAAAAGGAAGTTCTCAAATTTTAAGAAGGGTACCCAAGGAAACAACAACAATGGTGCTAACAAGAAAAGAGATGCTAACCCACCAGCCGAGGTCAGGACTGGTGCTGCAAGTTCTGAGAACAAAGGGAAAGGAAAGGTTACATGGGCACCCTACCCAAGTGTGATATTTGTCATCATCATCAGACAGGGCGATGTAGGTATGGAAAATGTGAGAACTGTGGCAAGGTAGGGCATGCCAGGGAGGCGTGTCGGTACGGTACTGGACGAAGAAATGGAGGATCTGGTGGAAATGGTAATGGAAACCGTGGTGGAAACGGTAATGGGAATCAGACTGGGAACCGTAATCAAGGAGGGAATGGAAATTTCGGTGGTAATGGAAATCGTGGTAGTTCTGGAAATTAAGCTGGAAACGGAAACCGTGGAGCAAACAACAACCAGGGCGAAAATGGAAATGGAAATGGGAATGGGAATGGACACGGACAAGGTTGTTTTGGATGTGGAGATGTTGGGCATTTCAATAGAGATTACCCAAAGAACAATCAAGCTCAAGGAAGAGTTTTCAACATTGGAGCTAGGGAAGCTCGTCAGGATCCGAACGTAGTCACTGGTACGTTCCCAATCAACCAACACTTTGCATCTGTGCTATTTGATACTGGTGCCAATTATAGCTTCGTGTCCCTAGAATTTAAGGATATACTTGGGTTAGTTGCTAGTAAGTTAGAAATTTCGTACTCGATAGAACTAGCTAATGGGAAGCTAGTAGAGGCAAATGAAGTGATTAGAGGTTGTGTGATAGAACTTGGAGAGCGTGAGTTTACGCTTGATCTTCTGCCAGTCGAGTTGGGAAGCTTTGATGTGGTAGTTGGAATAGATTGGTTGTCGAGCAACCGAGCTGAGATCGTATGTCATGAGAAGATTATTCGAATCCCGACAACGGATGGAGAGACAATTGTAGTTCATGGGGAAAAGCATGATACGCCTCTAAGGATTATCAGTTGTTTGAAGGCCCGAAAGTTTTTGCAGAAAGGATGTGTTGCCTTCTTGGCTCACGTTGTTGATAAAGAAGCCGAAGAGCCGAAGCTGGAAGATATCCCTGTGGTAAGGGAATATCCTGAAGTCTTCCCCGAAGACTTGCCAGGATTGCCGCCTCAACGACAAGTCAAATTCCATATTGACTTGGTTCCAGGCGTTGCTCCTGTAGCCAAGGCACCTTATCGACTTGCGCCTTCCGAGATGCAAGAATTGTCAACGCAGCTTCAGGAGCTTTTGGACAAGGGATTTATTAGACCAAGCTTCTCGCCTTAGGGAGCTCCAGTTCTGTTTGTCAAGAAGAAGGACGGTAGTTTTCATATGTGCATTGACTACCGAGAGCTAAACAAGTTAACCATCAAGAATCGGTATCCTTTGCTGAGGATTGATGATCTCTTCGATCAACTTCAAGGTTCGAGCTACTACTCCAAGATCGATCTTCATTCACGTTATCACCAGCTGCGGATACAAGAAGAGAGTATACCAAAGACTGCCTTCAGAACTCGTTATGGACATTATGAGTTCCTAGTAATGCCGTTTGGTCTGACAAACGCGCCAGCAGTATTTATGGATTTGATGAACCGAGTTTGCAAATCATATCTCGATAAATTCGTGATTGTATTTATCGATGATATTTTGATTTATTCGCAGACGAAGGAAGAGCATGAGCAACACCTGAGAGCCATTTTAGAGTTGCTCAAGAAGGAGAAACTGTATGCTAAGTTCTCGAAGTGCGAGTTCTGGTTGCGTGAGGTACAGTTCCTTGGTCATGTGGTGAATGAGGACGAAATCCATGTGGATCCCACCAAGATCGAGGCGATTAAGAATTGGGAAACTCCGAAGACACCAACCGAGATCCGTCAGTTTTTGGGTTTAGCAGGGTATTATCGCCGATTCATTGAGGATTTTTCTAAAATCGCTCAACCGCTGACCTCCCTTACTCAAAAGGACAAGAAGTATGAGTGGGGAGATAAACAAGTGGAAGCTTTTCAGTTGCTTAAGAACAAGCTTTGCGATGCACCTATTCTATCCCTACCCGAAGGCACCGATGACTTCGTGGTATACTGTGACGCCTCGCGTCAGGGATTAGGCTGCGTGCTGATGCAGCGACAGAAGGTTATCGCTTATGCTTCGCGCCAGTTGAAGGTTCATGAGAATAACTACACCACGCATGATTTGGAATTAGGCGCAGTGGTGTTTGCTTTGAAGATTTGGCGACATTATTTGTATGGCACCCGATGCACGATCTTTACAGATCATAAGAGTCTTCAGAACATATTCGATCAGAAAGAGCTTAACATGAGACAGCGATGATGGGTGGAGCTGTTGAACGATTGTGATTGCGAAATCAAATATCACCAAGGAAAGGCGAATGTGGTGGCAGACGCCTTAAGTCAGAAGGAGAGGATTAAGCCCATAAGGGTTAGGGCTTTAGAGATGATCATTCAGACAGACCTCTCATTGTGTATTCGTGTTGCACAGAGAGAAGCTCTTAAGAAAGAGAATCTTAAGAATGAATATCTCCGTGGGATGGAGAAGAAGTTGGTACCCAATGAGGAAGAAACCTTGTGTTTTATGGGACGAATTTGGGTTCCCCTCTTTGGTGGTCTGAGAGATGTTATCTTTGATGAAGCTCATAAATCGACGTACTCGATCCACCCAGTATCGGAAAAGATGTACCAAGATTTGAAGGATTATTATTGGTGGCCAAGATTGAAAGGTGATGTTGCAACCTATGTTGAAAAATGTTTGACTTGTCCCAAAGTGAAGGCCGAGTATCAGAAGCCTTCAGGTCTTCTGCAGCAACCTGAGATACCCATGTGGAAGTGGGAACATATCTCAATGGATTTCATAACGAAGTTGCCAAAGACTCCCAAAGGTCATGATACGATTTGGGTAATCGTGGACCGGTTAACAAAATCTGCGCACTTTTTGCCGATTAGAGAAAAGGATAACACGGGTAAGCTAGCTGAGCTGTACCTAAGAGAGATAGTTGCACGTCATGTTGTACCTATATCGATCATATCTGATAGAGACGGGAGATTTGTGTCAAGGATCTGGCAATCTTTCCAAGAAGCGTTTGGTTCTCAGTTAAATCTGAGCACAGCATTTCATCCACAGACAGGCGGTCAAAGTGAGAGAATGATTCAGACACTTGAAGATATTTTACGAGCTTTCGTAATGGACTTGGGTGGCAGTTGGTGTCACGGCCCTTGGCCCCGGTTTGACCCGGTCCAAAGCCGCGAGGCAGGAAATCCGATGGTATCTAATTAAATGACAGCGGAAGTCTTTTTAAACAGGATCGATTAATATTAAAACTGCTCGTTTATATAATATAGGGATAAATCCCATAATTTACAATAAAGTGATTTCACTGGGAAATCTTTATTTCTCAAAACATATTTCTTTATTTATTTATATTGAGCCACTTTTCTAAGCTTGTAGTGCTCCACGGCACTTTTCCTGTGCTCACAACAGATCACCTGAAACATGTTTGAAAAAGGTTTTGTCAGCAGGGAAATACTGAGTGAATCATTCAGTTTTACTAAAACGACTCGTTTGTTATAATTTACAGTATTAAGAGATTACAATGTTTCTGATATCAAACCAACTACCCACAGTATTTGTCACTCGACTCTTTTCTGTGACTGTGGTCATATCACCATTGGCTGCCCCAATGAATGACGGTTATCACTAAACTTAGGTTCGCCCACCTAAAGTGATAAAACTGCAATACTGTGCACAATACCCCACATACCGGCTGTAATTTGGTGATTACATAAACTTAATCACTGTAATTATAACTTTAAAAATATTTTAAGAATTTATAAAGCAATTTGATAAAAAGAGAATGACTCACATTGTAGATTTAACGAGCAGAATATAAGCCTACTGATTAGCCTTGATTAACCTAATTTAAATAACAATGCACACACAACAGGTTAGTAACTAATATAGCAGTTACGACAATTCACGAGATTAAACCCTCACAACGATTTATTAGTGCAATACTTAACAATTCAGTGGATTCACAACGAATGACAGAGTATAGTCCGAATTCGAGCAGTACTCAAACATTCAAGTCGAAATCACAATGAATTATCAAAGTATAAACTCAATTTGAGCGGCACTTAAACAATCGTTGGATAGTTATAATCGATCGGACATTGAATCGTAATAGCGATCGAGTTATTACCCTGATTGCGGCGTCGATTAGTGCACTGTGTGTGTTAATTGTAGTATACAGAACGTAAATCGGTGCATGAAACGAATTTCTTCGTCGAACATACGTCAAATTTCAAGTCCCAATGTCTGCTATTTATACCTGAATTTTGCCACCCCTTACGGACCGTAACAAATAACCCTTACGGTCCGTAAGGGTTACCTATATTTTATAGAGTAGCCACGTTTGGGACTAGCCTAGCTGAGTCAGTAGTTTCGTAAATTCTGAATTTTACAACGAGTAATTGAGATAATCGTTAACTAGGGTTTACCCCCCCCCCCCCCTGAGTTTTAGGGGCCCTGATCCTGATTCTGATTGTTCTGAAAATTTTAGGGTTAGTGCAGAATTACTTGGGTTTCTCAATTAAGGTTTTCTTAATAGATAATTAACCTACTAAGTATTAATTTTAGTGAGAGTTGTTACATCCTCCCCACCTTAAGAAAATCTCGTCCTCGAGATTTACTGGAATAAATGAGGATACTTTCGCTTCATTTCGGATTCCAGCTCCCAAGTGTATTCAGCTCCTCTCTTTGAATCCCATCTGACTTTGACTAAAACTAGTCGTTTGTGTTTGAGAAACTTGATCTTTCGATCCTCAATTTGAAGAGGTTTCTCAACAAATTTCAGCTTTTCGTTTACCTCTATATCTTGAATAGGTACTACCAGTGATTCATCTGATAAGCATTTCTTGAGATTGGATACATGAAATACATCATGTACTCCTGCTAATTCTTTTGGTAGTTGTAAACGATAAGCAACTAGTCCTATACGTTGGATTACTGAAAATGGTCCTACGTACCTGGGACTTAGCTTTCCTTTCTTACCGAATCGAACAACTCCTTTCCAAGGAGAAACTTTCAAGAGTACTTTATCTCCGATTTGGAATTCTAACGGCTTGCGGCGATTATCTGCATAACTCTTCTGACGATCTCGAGCTGTTTTCAGTCTTTCCTTGATCTGAGTTATTTTGTCAGTAGTTTCTTGCACAATTTCTGGTCCTGATAATTGACTTTCTCCTATTTCTGCCCAACAAACTGGAGTTCTGCACTTACGTCCATATAGTGCTTCAAACGGAGCAGTTTCAATGCTTGAATGATAACTATTGTTATAGGAGAATTCAATTAATGGTAAATGATCATCCCAGTTTCCTCCAAAATCTATTACACATGCTCGGAGCATGTCTTCTAGAGTTTGGATGGTTCTTTCACTTTGTCCGTCTGTTTGTGGATGATATGCTGTGCTTAGGTTTAGTCGAGTTCCCATTGCTTGCTGGAAACTTTTCCAGAAATGAGAAGTGAAACGACTATCTCTATCTGATACAATAGGGAGTGGGACCCCATGTAACGATACCACTTCGTCTACGTACAACTTGGCTAACCTTTCCATGCTAAAGGTTTCTTTTATTGGTAGAAAATGAGCTGATTTGGTTAATCGATCCACAATTACCCAAAATTGCATCATTACCTTTTCTTGTTTTAGGCAACTTAGTAACAAAATCCATTGTTATAAGTTCCCATTTCCATACAGGCATTTCCAATTGTTGTAGTAGTCCTGAAGGTTTCTGATGTTCAGCCTTTACTTGTGAACAAGTAAGACACTTAGAAACGTATCTTGCTATATCTTTTTTCATGCCTATCCACCAAAAATTCTTTCTTAAATCTTGGTACATCTTATTGTTGTGCATAGTATACCTAGATTTATGGGATTCTTCTAAAATTTTATTTCTTAATTCTCCTTGCTTAGGTACCCAAATTCTTTTCTTGTGGAATTTCCAAATTCCATCATTTCCTTGCTCTAGTTCCTTTATATAACCTTTCATTCCTTCAGCATCGTCCTTGATTGCTGTTTCCTGAACCTTCTTTAATTGTTCCATTAAATCTACTTGTAGATTTAATCTAAGAGCACGAACTCGTCGTTGCTTTTCATGATACTTACGACTTAAGGCATCTGCAACTACGTTTGCCTTTCCTTCATGATATTGAATATCACAGTCATAATCGCTTAGAACTTCCATCCATCTTCTTTGCCTCATATTCAATTCTTTTTGCCCAAATATATACCTTAAACTTTTATGATCTGTATAAACAGTAAACTTACTTCCATACAGATAATGTCTCCATATTTTAAGGGCAAAAATTATGGCTCCTAATTCTAAGTCATGAGTCGTATAATTTTCCTCGTGCTTTCTCAACTACCGGGAGGCATACGCAATTACCTTCTTGCGTTGCATCAACACACATCCGAATCCTAATTTTGAAGCATCACAATATACTTCAAAATCTTCTGTTCCTTCGGGTAATGCTAAAATTGGAGCATTTGTCAATCGGTGCTTTAAAATCTTAAAAGCTTCTTCTTGCCTGTGTCCCCATTCAAACTTAGTGGCTTTACAGGTTAACTTAGTCAAAGGTACAGCTATCTTAGAGAAATCTTTAATAAATCGTCTGTAGTATCCAGCTAAGCCTATAAAACTTCTAATTTCCATAGCTGTTTGTGGGACCTTCCATTTAGTGATTGCTTCTATTTTAGCAGGATCTACGTGAATGCCTTCGTGATTCACCATGTGTCCTAGGAATTGCACTTCTTTTAACCAAAATTCACACTTCGAGAATTTGGCATAAAGCTTTTCTTTTCTTAACAAGGTTAAGAGTGCATGCAAGTGTTCGCAATGTTCCTCCTGACTTTTGGAATAAATAAGTATATCGTCGATGAATACGATTACAAATTTATCCAAGTATGGTTTACAGATCCGATTCATCATGTCCATAAATGCTGTTGGGGCATTTGTTAGTCCAAAGGGCATGACTGTAAACTCATAATGGCCATACCTAGTTCTGAAAGCAGTTTTAGGTATGTCTTCTTCTTGTACTTTTAACTGGTGATATCCGGATCTTAAGTCTATCTTAGAAAAATACCTAGCGCCTTGAAGTTGATCAAAAAGATCGTCAATCCTAGGTAATGGATATCGATTTTTAATTGTAACCTTATTCAATTCTCTATAATCGATACACATTCTCATTGATCCATCTTTCTTTTTCACAAACAACACTAGTGCTCCCCAAGGGGATGAACTAGGTTGTATAAATCCTTTGCTTAGTAATTCATCTAATTGCTTTTTCAGTTCTAACATTTCTGTGGGTGCTAACCGATAAGGTGCCTTGGCTATCGGTGTAGTTCCTGGAATTAGATGAATCCTAAACTCTACTTCCCTATCAGGTGGTAACCCAGGTAAATCTTCTGGGAATATATCTGGGTATTCTGAAACTACAGGAATTTCCTTAAGTTCTTTACCCTTAGTACTAATGATTACTGAAATCATATATACTATTCCTTGTTTTCGTTCATAATTAGCAACTTTCATTACTGATATGAACTTCATGGGCTTACGTGGTTTATTTCCTGTGATCCTAATCACTTCTCCGGTGGGTGATTGAATTTCTATGGAATTCTTATCACAGAGAATTCGAGCATGGTTGGCTACTAACCAATCCATTCCTAACACAACATCGAATTCGGCTAATTTCATAGGTAACAGGTTTGCAGAAAACTTATGGCCTAACAATTCTATCTTTCCTTCTTGCAAAACCTTATTTATGTTAACAGAATTCCCATCTGCCGTTTCGACTGTAAAAATTTGCCTAAGAGTGGTTAAGGGTAAGTTAAGGGCTTGGCAAAATGAAGTATTGATAAAACTTTGGTTTGCAGCAGAGTCAAATAACACTTTTGCATAAACGTCGTGGACCAAGAACGTACCAGCTATGACGTCAGGGATTAGTTCAGCTTCTTGAGTGGTTAGCTGAAATGCTCGGGCATTCTTCTTTGTTGTTCCATTAGCAGGTTTGCCTTTGTTGTCTGTGGTTTTAATTAATTTAGGACATTCTGTTTTGTAATGTCCAGTTTCTCCACAGTTATAGCAGACTATGTTTTTCTTTTTGCAATTTTCTTCACGATGTCCTGCCATTTTGCAGAAGTTGCAATTTATATTGCATTTTCCAAAATGATTCTTTTTGTAATTGCTGCAAAAAGGCGGTTGTGCATATTGTCTCCTTCCTCTTTTCTTGAATCTATTATCATTACCCGCACGAAATCCTTGGGTAATCTTTTGAGCCAATTCTTTCTTTCGATCTTCTTCTCTTGTTCGCACTAGTTCATCAGTTAGGGTATTAGCTAGTTCCACAGCATCGTCAATAGTGCGAGGTCTCGCAGCTTTAACGATGTTACGAATTTCACTAATTAATCCCAAAATGTAACGAGAAATGAGTACCGGTTCTGGCGAAGCCAGTGTTGGTACCACTCTAGCATATTCAAAGAATGTCGAAGTATAACCGCGACACTCTACGCCTACCATACGATGATTTAGGAACTTATTTTCCATTTGTTCCTTTTCATATTCAGGACAATATTTTCTTTCTACAAGAATTTTAAATTCTTCCCATTTTAAAGCATAAGCCATCCTTCTTCCTTTTGCTTGTAATACGGTGTTCCACCATTCTAGTGCCCCTTCTTTGAACAAATTTGACGCGTACATGACCTGATCTTCTTCGGAACACTTACTTATTGCAATTACTGCTTCGGTTTTCTCTAACCAACGCAGTACTGCAGTTGCTCTTTCGTTGCCTGCAAATTCAGCAGGTTTACAAGCAAGAAATTCTTTGAAAGTGCAACCAGGTGTTGCGGCTTTCATTTTCTTAGGAGGTGGAGCCTGTCGTGGATTATTATCGTCATGATTGCCGCCTCCATTTACACTATGACTAAAATTATTGTACGTTTACTAGGAATGATTTGTTGCGGTTCAACAGGTTTCTGAGCAGCAGCTACGATTGCTGGAATAGCATTAGCTATCCCTTGGGTGATGATGTTCTCAATATCTTGTCTAGTCATATACTGGTTTTCCTGATTTTGTTCAGATTGATTCCCTTCATTAACTGGTTCATTACTAGCGTTTTCCATCTGATAATTATTATAATTATAACTATTAGTGTCAAATGATTGTAAATAAAACAATTTCACAGAAACACATAAAATTTTATAACACATATATATATCCAAAATTGTCGATGTTTCGACTTCTATCTTTATATATTATATAGGCATCCATACACACTGTTTATCTTACAATGTTTTATTTCCCATTTTACAGAATTATATTTTACTATTATTATTATTATACAGACATTCTTCCCAACCCCACTATTCTTTGGTCAACTGGCAGTTTAGTAGCGACGCTCCCTTTCGTCGTATTTCCAGGAAATTCGTTCCCCCATTTCCCGGATCCTATTCCCTGTTCCTATCAGCTCTTCACCGAACAGACGGAGTTCGGCTAAGTTTTCGTTGCTCATTGGAGGATTGGGGATAGGTTCTGGATCAAACTGTGGAAGGAAAGAATAAGGACTGTTGATGATATTTTCGAATTGCCAGTCATTTGTCCACCATTCTTCCATTTGGCCTAAAGGTCGAGTGTGGATTAGTGGGTCTGGAATAGCTGGTTCCCAATTTACAGGAAGTTGGGTTTCTAGGTAAGGATATAGATTATTATGGATAGGGCTAATGACATCACAATTTGCCAGTAGACGGTCTATTTCTTCTTGGAATGTGATTTCTTCATTTTGTCTGGAGCTCTCTCCAATTTCTATTCCTTTTTGTTTAGAATCTTTCCTGATTTCTAAGTGAGAGAATGATTCAGACACTTGAAGATATTTTACGAGCTTTCGTAATGGACTTGGGTGGCAGTTGGTGTCACGGCCCTTGGCCCCGGTTTGACCCGGTCCAGAGCCGCGAGGCAGGAAATCCGATGGTATCTAATTAAATGACAGCGGAAGTCTTTTTAAACAGGATCGATTAATATTAAAACTGCTCGTTTATATAATATAGGGATAAATCCCATAATTTACAATAAAGTGATTTCACTGGGAAATCTTTATTTCTCAAAACATATTTCTTTATTTATTTATATTGAGCCACTTTTCTAAGCTTGTAGTGCTCCACGGCACTTTTCCTGTGCTCACAACAGATCACCTGAAACATGTTTGAAAAAGGTTTTGTCAGCAGGGAAATACTGAGTGAATCATTCAGTTTTACTAAAACGACTCGTTTGTTATAATTTACAGTATTAAGAGATTACAATGTTTCTGATATCAAACCAACTACCCACAGTATTTGTCACTCGACTCTTTTCTGTGACTGTGGTCATATCACCATTGGCTGCCCCAATGAATGACGGTTATCACTAAACTTAGGTTCGCCCACCTAAAGTGATAAAACTGCAATACTGTGCACAATACCCCACATACCGGCTGTAATTTGGTGATTACATAAACTTAATCACTGTAATTATAACTTTAAAAATATTTTAAGAATTTATAAAGCAATTTGATAAAAAGAGAATGACTCACATTGTAGATTTAACGAGCAGAATATAAGCCTACTGATTAGCCTTGATTAACCTAATTTAAATAACAATGCACACACAACAGGTTAGTAACTAATATAGCAGTTACGACAATTCACGAGATTAAACCCTCACAACGATTTATTAGTGCAATACTTAACAATTCAGTGGATTCACAACGAATGACAGAGTATAGTCCGAATTCGAGCAGTACTCAAACATTCAAGTCGAAATCACAATGAATTATCAAAGTATAAACTCAATTTGAGCGGCACTTAAACAATCGTTGGATAGTTATAATCGATCGGACATTGAATCGTAATAGCGATCGAGTTATTACCCTGATTGCGGCGTCGATTAGTGCACTGTGTGTGTTAATTGTAGTATACAGAACGTAAATCGGTGCATGAAACGAATTTCTTCGTCGAACATACGTCAAATTTCAAGTCCCAATGTCTGCTATTTATACCTGAATTTTGCCACCCCTTACGGACCGTAACAAATAACCCTTACGGTCCGTAAGGGTTACCTATATTTTATAGAGTAGCCACGTTTGGGACTAGCCTAGCTGAGTCAGTAGTTTCGTAAATTCTGAATTTTACAACGAGTAATTGAGATAATCGTTAACTAGGGTTTACCCCCCCCCCCCTGAGTTTTAGGGGCCCTGATCCTGATTCTGATTGTTCTGAAAATTTTAGGGTTAGTGCAGAATTACTTGGGTTTCTCAATTAAGGTTTTCTTAATAGATAATTAACCTACTAAGTATTAATTTTAGTGAGAGTTGTTACAGTTGGGACACTCACTTGCCTTTGGTTGAGTTCTCCTATAACAACAGATACCATACAAGCATTCAAGCTGCACCGTTTGAAGCTCTCTACGGACGGAAATGTCGATCATCGTTATGCTGGGCAGATGCTGGTGATAGACAGCTGGTTGGTCCCGAATTGGTCCAAGAAACGACAGATAAGATCGTGCAGATCCGAGAACGCATCAAGGTGGCTCGTGATCGACAAAAGAGCTATGCGGACCAAAGAAGGAAACCTTTGGAATTCGAATTGGGTGATATGGTTTTGTTGAAAGTCTCACCATGGAAAGGTGTAGCACGCTTTGGGAAGCGTGGTAAGTTAAACCCACGATTTATCGGACCGTTCAAAATCCATGAAAGGATTAGCCTTGTAGCATAGAAGTTGGAACTACCAGCAGAACTTAATGGTGTTCATGATACATTTCATGTATCTAATCTGAAGAAGAGTCAAAAACAAGAAACAGTGGTTATTCCTGCTGATGAAGTTCACATTGACGACACACTCCACTTTACCGAAGAACCTGTTGAGGTTACTGATTGGAAAGTTAACAAGACTCGGAGGAGTAGTGTTAAACTTGTCAAGGTTCGATGGAACGCGCATCACGACCCAGAGTTTACTTGGGAGCGTAAGGACCGCATGAAAGCAAAATACCCGCATTTATTCCCTAACACCCCTGCAGCTAGTAGTAAAGCTTAAAATTTCGGGACGAAATTTTCTTAACAGGGGGAGAATGTGACAACTGTCAAAAATTCAGGTATCCGTACGATTATTAAACCATGATTAGTGCTTAATGACTGTGTTGAATTGCAATTAACTGTTTCTAATTACTGCCATATACATACATGTGCATCACATATTGCTTAATATCATATCATTATTGCATGAGAACTTTATTTACTCAAATGATGCATTAAATACAGTTAGCACATTTATCAGACGAATCAGAAAAATGGTGACGGAGTTCAGTGCATAGACAGACAGTGTGTTGAGACACAGAATGAGCCAGAAACCAAGTATTACACTAGTATAGTGTGTAGGAAAGTAAGGATCACAAAACTGCCTTTCTAGTGATAGTTTAAGTGCCGAAAAGTGCCTAAAACTCACCTAAAGTGCTGAATTCGGCAAAAAATCAGCATTTAAACAATCTAATGTTATGCAGAAATATGGTTAAATGGTCCTTAATGCTTTCCTAAGTGTCGGGAATCAAAAGTGTCACAACAGGTAACATAAAGCACCATAAACTGCATAGTCTAGCACCTTAACGAACCGGTAACCAACCGAACAACCGGACATTACCCAAAACACAAAATTTACACTAGAAGCACTGTTTTAACATTACCAAACTAGTTATGATCCCCGAACATCATAACACACCATACAAATATCTAATAACTAAAACACTTAACTTACACTTGGATTTCAACTAGTAACTAACCAATTTAGTTAAAACCTATTCTACTATCCCCCCCCACCCCATATTTACGGCCCCAACAAGGGACCCACACCTTGATTTGTTTAAATATTATAATGGATTGTGTTTATACTTTCCTAAACATAGAAACTAAGAGTTTGAAGGTGAATATGGATATAAGTATAACATGCAAGACATAAGCTCTCATAATCTCACACATCAAAACACACACAACTTCTCCTCCTTCCCCTTGTGCTCTCGGTCGAGAATCAACACCCACACACCCACCATCATTCAATCATTCTCATACAATCCAAACTTATACAAAGGTTTTAGAGGACATACAAAGGAGCTAGGAGCTTTTGGAAGATCAAGAACCTCTCTCATTTGCTTTTACCCACTTGTTTTCTTCTCTTGATCATCCCTAGCCTTAAGCTAGTGGTAAGAACCTTGATCCTTCCATTTTACTTCTATTTTAAGTGGTTAAAAGAAGATTCATAATGTTAGTCATGAAGAACACTAATAATCACAAGAAGTAAACTTGAACATAAGCTTGAATAATGAAGAAACTAAGTTGTTTATGTGTTGAAATACTTGTTGATCATTGTTTGTTTGTGAAATTGATGTTGATCATCATATGATCTTGCTAGATCATGATTAAAAACATAATCTAGCAAGATGAGAGGATGAACATGATAAAAGTTGATGGATTATCCTCATGAGAAGCATGAATTTGAAAGGATATGTGGTTTTCTTGTAAAATAATGATCAAAGTAAGTTGTTAATCATGTAAATCAAAAAGTTCATGGATGATTTCTCAAGAAACCAAGTTAAAAATATAAGTTTTACTAAATCTTAGTTCTTGCATAAACAAACCTTATTTTAAGTATTAAAACAAATGTAGAAATATGTTGTTAACAAGAAAAATCAAAGAAGAAACATTTTTGAAAAATATAAATACAAGTTGTAAAGATCAATCTTCTTTAAAAATTAAGTTTTTAAAGAATCAATCACACTTTAAGGGGTAACAAGGCTTACTAAGAACACTAGTAAGTTACTACAAATTTTTACAAACATTCAAATTCATAAAGTATTAGATTATGCTTGATTTTGTAAAGATTGGTAAGTGTAGATTGGTTATTGTTGATTATTGGTTGATTGTGTTGATTTTTACAAAAGAAAATGATATGCTTGAAAGCATGGAAACCTCCATTTTTAGGGGAAACTATGGCAAAATTTTTCTAAAAATTTAACAGTTAGAAAAATATTTCCAAACAAATATTTTCAAGAGTATTTTAAACCATGAATTTTTCACATAAACTTTCCTATAATTTTTGTTACAAAAATATAAATATTGGAGTATGGTTTTCATGAATAAAAGTGACTAAATATGTATTTAGGAAAATATATATTTAGAAGTCACCATGTGTGTGATTATTTGTATATTATGTGTATTAGTTATATTATTTTAGGACTTGAAATAATATAACTCACTAAAATACCAAAAATTTCAATCCAAAATATTACTAAAATTCCAAGAATTAAATACACAAATTTTGTCCAAAATATTGGTGAAACCGAACCAAGGAATATAACTTACAAAAATATTCCGGAATTTAATTCACAAGTATATTTTAGGTAAATAATGTTTTGGACACCAAGTGAATAAAAATATGAGTTTTACAATTACTACAAGGATATATCATATTTTTTAAAAGAGAAAAATTTATTATTTTTGGCAAGTATAGATATATATATTTTTCTTGAAGTTTTTAGAAGATATATCATTTTTGAAAGAAATATATATTTTCTCAACAAACATGAAATACAATATTTTCTTGGGGTTAAAGATATATTTTCTCACATAAATATGAAATATATCATTTTTGGAGAAAAATAAGTATATATGTATATTTTCCAAGTTAGACTTGAAAATATATTATTTTTGAAACTTATATGAAAATACAAATATTTTTGCCAAAGGAAAAATTATAAATAATTTTTCTAAGTAGTATTTCTTAAAATATATATTTTGGAAATATATATTGGTAAACTTTTATTAAAGATAATATTCCGGAAAAGTTAATACGAAATTAAGTAAAAGAATACTTAATGAATACAATAAAAATACGTATTCTCCTACGTATAAATACACACCGGAATACGACCCCAGTACATGGCAAAAATATACAAATACAAGAATACGAATACACCCATCATTGGGAATGAAATACATGTATAAATACTCGAAGAGTATCAAGTCAAAATATATTATTATTCCAAAATTTAATAAATATAATTTAGGTTAAAATATTTATTATTTTAACAAATAATTATAACATGGAATAATATTGAAGATACAAAGAACGAAACTCGAAGACACTAACTAATACTAAACCAAGGCACGGCCCGCTCGTCTAATAGACACTAGTACGTTGTAGGTAGTCGTGCATATCCGAAGAAGCTTTGTGTTACGGTGCTTACGAAGAACGCAAGACTGTGAGTTCATGCCCCCCTTTTGTTTAACTGTTTTCGTTTTATAACTTCGGGGGTGAAATACGTGTTACAAATGATTACGATTACAAATGAAATGAACTGTTAGATCATGTGAATGGGTAGGCGTTAGCTTGAGACCATTAATCCTTATTAAGGACCGAGGGGCATGAGTGATAGATCTATTTGGGTGTTGCGAGCCCCACCCATGGGTCCGCGAGTTGACCGCATGTGGTGACTATGTCGTTCCAGCCGAGAGGCCCGGTACGAAATACGCAAAGGATTGAGCCTTCCTACACTGTTGCACACTTGTTGATGGCCTTGCAAACCATTAATTGATCTGTTCATTTTCACATACAAACATACATACTTATTTTCAATGATTACAATGGTTTATTCATACTCACAAACAAATACATGAACTCGCTCAACTTTTGTTGATGTTTTCAAACTACATGTATTTCAGGGAATTAAAATGTGGATCTGGCGGGCGTTCGGAATTTTCAAGTGTTGTTAAAAATAAGAGATGTCATCCATAGTCTTGGGGTTTGGTTAGGGTGTCCTATCCTGGACAAGACACCTCTTCCAAATCTTGGTTTTATTTAGAGTCTTTTGATGAGTCCTTGTGAACTCTTAAACAATTCGTATGGTCTGTAACTTTTGAATTGAAAGTCTATGTATCAAAACAATGTTGTCATGTTTCTAAACTTAATTAATGGATGGCCATCTATGGTTTTATCATATAGTTGTTGTTATGATTGAATGCAATGATATTAAGCAAGTCACACATAATCACGCTTCCGCAAAAGTCAGGGTGTGACAGTATGAAGGGAAAAAGCATAATTTGGATGCAAGGTAAGTAAAGCTTACACTCCTTTTAAATTCGTAAAATATTCCTTTATCGTATCGATTTCAAAAAAGATAATTAAACATTTGAAAAGTGATGTTCCGACGTGTAGTCGTACGGAACAAGATAAGCGAAAATGATAAGAAACCATATCGATGGTTAAAAAGGACTAAATTGATTATTCAGTCATACTATGACGAATAGAAAATGATTTTTAATGGTTACCTTATAGGGTAAGCCAAAACGAATAATAAAGGCAAAACGGTAATTTGTTCACGCATTGACGATAAACGTTAGTTTTCGAAAGACACTTAACGACGTAAGCCATGATAGGTCAAAAAATTAAGAAATGAGTTATAAGTAATGTGACCGTACGGTGTAAACCGGAACGGGTTACATAGATGAGATGACAATTAATATCATCTCACAAGGATAAAATGGTCATTTAGACCAAACGGGTCAAAAGGTGAAGATGTCACCATTTGACGATAACGACTAATCATTGTTTGTCAAGTATAATGATTACAGGAATACATAGCGTGTGATATATGCGTTGCTATTAACTAGCAACTTAATTGAGGAAATACTAAACAGGTCAATATGTTGATCCGAGCCAGGTATGTATAATAGGTCAACTCCTCATTTAGAACTTGAGGTTCTATGAGAGTTAGACAAAGTCAAAAATAGACATTTGGTTACTTTAATAGGTAAACCGAATGATTTAAATTATAGTCATTGTGTTTTGAAAACAAAATGATTTTTCATACATGATCATAGTTAAAAAGTGGGATTTTGATCAAACATGCCTTTAAAAGTCCTTCATCGTAAATGAAAGGCTAAAGTGGACCAAAACGCCCTTGATCGATAAATCAAGCAAACAACCCTTATGGGTTGTTTAGAAATAAGGATTCGATCAAGTAAATCCTTAGAATAAGTATAAAAGCGAAAGACATGATCCTTGTGAGTCAAATGCTTAAAATGCGTCTTTGTCGTAAAAAGACAAACTGAGGGATAGAACTCGGAATAAATAATATACCACATTAAATCCACTACAATTATAGTTGTAGTGGAAGACCATTTGATAAGTAATGTGGAAATATGATGCTAGAAATGAATGAGCGTGATTTATGCTTAAAGTACTTAAATACCCTTAACGGGTCAAAACAAGCATATAAGCAAAAACGGGATAAGAATGCATAAAACCCATGATTTGAACCTAATATAATAGGAAATAGTTATAACATGAAGTTCATGATCATTTGAATGCACCAAATAAGTTTGTTTGATAAAATCATTAACGGGTCAAAATTTTGTAGAAAAAAATAATAAGCCTAGGACTGAAAATCAAGAATTTATTAATCCGGATGTCGGATATTAACTCCATGTGATGGAGAATCAATTTACGATCACGTAGGAAGAAACGGGACGTAAATCGGATTAATATCAAACAAGTTATGACTGTTTATGTAAATATTAGTTCGGCTGAATCAAATGCAGGTCTGCATTGTAAACCTTCTGTTGAAAAGCAGCTCTCGCGCCACGCGACGAGAAACAAAGTCTCTGTCGCGGCACGCGAGCACAGTCGCGTCACACGACAAACATACCTCAACCCCGTCGCGGTACGCGACGGGTGTAAATTGCTGCAAATTGTTGTTATTGAATGGTTTTGCATTGCGAACTCATTTAAACTCGTTTTAAAAGCCATATGACTAACTCATTTCATGTTTTATGAAATGTAGGTATAAAGTAAGGTAAGGTAGAACGTTCAAGCTCACCAAAGAACCGAACACGATCAAGAATTCAAGCTTCCGCGTTATGTTTCATCGTCATGTTTTAAACGGCGAATATATATATATATATAAAATGTTGAAATGTTTTATTTCGTAAAAAAAATTATTTCTTAAAATGTTTTAACAGACTCGTATTTTCAAGTGTATGTATAATCATAAATACACTATTATAGTCAGAACCTATATGAAAATCGCATAAATCAAGTATGGGTCTTACACCATACCCACCATACCCCATAGCCTTAGTGCAAGTTGTATGAAACTACATGTAACCTCCGCCGCGTTGCGGCCGGCAACTTACAAATTAAGACAAAACATAAAAAAATGCTAGATGGAAGCCCCCGTGTTGTCGTGGTGAAGGTTAAATGACATCAAACATTAACCATGTAAAAGCTATGACAATACAAAACTTAAAAAAAACATCACTCAACTTGGTAACAGAAGAAGAAGTCAGGGACACGTGGAGAAAACGTGTCAAGCAACCAAGAAAAGCTACATCAAGAGGATGTATCATGTGCTTTAACATATGGTACAATACATGACAATGAGTTGTTGTAGGAATTGTACCATTAGCATACAACACTCTAATGCACAACACACAAATGAAGCACAAAGTACAACCTATAAAGCCAACAAATGTTACAAATTTATATTATATAATATATCCATATAAGAAGGAAGCTAATCAAATCCTTATTAAACAAAACTAAATTCTCATGGTTATCTAGGTAAAATTTGTAGACTTTTAATTATTTTATTTTAAAATAGAATTGAGAGGATGTTAAAACTTAAAAGTACTAATTCTAACTTAAATGTTTTGAATCTATTTTTAATTTAGGTTTTTGATTTCAGGTCTTGTAACATTCTAAACTCTCAACCCTATATAAAAATTGAATGATCTTTAGGAGCCTTTATAAACATTACAAAAATTTGCAATTAAGTTAAAAACTTAAAGGAATTGTTAAGAGGCTTAGATGTACATTGTGAATGCATGTCATCTCCCTCCCTGGAATCGTACCGATGTAAACAGAATGAAGACGATATTTCAATAGTTGTTCCATTGATTCACAAAGTAATGCTCACATATCAATTAGTCCTTATCATAACCAATGCTTACCATCCCTGGCTTCCTTTGTCACATGCAAGGATCACTAAGACTATGGTTTCTTCCCCATACGATCAAGGGTTTCGATCCTTAACCGCTTGGTTTTTTGGGACGAGATTGCAAGCAGTCCACTCATGTTTTCAGGCACCGGCAACTTGTCTAGTTACTAGGTTAGTTTCATCATTGTTCCATGTTATTGTTGTCTTTTACAACCGGTTATAATCTACTCAATTTGGTGTTCGTTAGGGTAGAGTGTTAGCCGATATTTACACATTGGATTAAGGTTTTACACAATTCAATATCATCTCAAGTTAGTCCCCTGAATTTGAATCACCGTATGGGGTGTGTGTGCAGAAAAACCTAGGTTATAAATATTTGTCTATATAGATAAATAGTTGGTGATATAGAACCTAATTCACATCCTAATTTTCCCCTATTCATAGAGCACTTGCTTCATCTAGGATCAGTAACCAAGTTTAGTCACAAACATTAAAAAATAATGCAATCAAGTAGTATGGATTTTAAATAAGAGTTGCTAGATAGATAAACCCTAGCTTCACTTTGAAGGATGAATGGATGCTATATGAAGTACCATCTTGGTATTTATCTATATAAAATTGGTTGCTATAACGTTTATATTAACTTAGAAAATACATAAAAACGTTTATATGATCAAGTTACATAATTCTAGGTTTTAAAGTGTGAATTAAGTTCAATATCAACTTACATTATAAAACATTACATTGGGGCAAAAATGGTATTTTATCACATTTTAAGAAGCTAAAACCAACTCCTATCATTTAATGTTGAATATCTCTTCCATCCTAACTATTTTTGGAATTGATTTTTATGCATTTTTGGCCTCCTTGTGATTGTACAATTATTGATAGCTAATCGGATAGATTTGGTGCAATTCTTTTTTAAAGCAGATTTGCTACCTCCATGTTTGTATATGCACTTCTAAGAGTTCACGATAACAAGTAACATTCAATGAGCAAAAGTCCTTTTTTGTGATGAGTCTGATCCTACCAATGTGCGAACACAAATGATTTAATTTGTTGCAAACTATTTATGGAACTGTTTTGTATTAGTATATTGCATTTCTGTATATTGTTCTTTTCCGCCTACCATAAGATGCTCTTTGTTGAATCTTTTACCTTACGACAAAAATCAGTCCGAGAGGTTTGCAAACAGAAGGCGAGAAATGTATTCTACTCAATATACATAATGGCTATTCAGTATATTATTTTCCCAAATTGAAAGCTTCTTATATAAGTGAATAATTAGATTGCATTCGTTCTAAGAACCTCATTTGTTCTGCACATGCATGAAGTTTTTTCATTCACGTATAATATTAACTAATTGCCTTAAACCAACAATTTTCATATTACTTTTACTAGGAGTTAATTTCTTTTGTGTACTTTTTAAAAATTTATACTTTGCATTTGTTTTAAGAATCTAACCTGGCCAATTTGACTTGGTTTGTAAATTGCTATATCGACTGTAAATAATCAAAATATGGGTTGTTTCGTAAGGAATAACAATAAACTATATTATTATTTGATCTTTATGTGGTATGTTTGATGATTGTCCTGAATAAATTATGGAAAAACGAAAATTGCAGTGGTGTTTCCGAATTAAACATGTAAACATGTCTAGCAACATAGATTTGATACAATATATTCCTCCTCATTTCAGACAATGTGCCATGGCTTTGCTATTGAAGGTAATATCATTTCCACTTCTTTTGTTAATACTAAACAGGTTGTACTTGTATCTTAACTTAATATCGTTTTGATATTATGACATTAAATTATACGAATAAAACTACTAACATAAGTACTAAACAATATATTACGACAGGATTGATAAACTAACAGGAACGAGTATCGCGTTGCAAATAGTCGCCCTCGCAGCCAAGTGCGGGTTCTCCACGACTATATATATACAGTTGGGAATGAAGAATTTTAAGAACTCTTAACAACCAATCATTTTATTTATATCTTTTATACATTTTACATTATTTAAGGATATTTTTAACATCTATTATATGAATTTTTATGATTACATATATATTTTATACATTGTACATTATTTTGTTTTTCTAGTGTAGAACAAACACAGTGATTGGGGTTAAATTGTATTGAGATTGTATTGTACTTGTACTAGGGTTACAGAATAAGGTGTTTATATAGAACACCATTTTATACATTTACCCCTACACTATGACATATTGTTTACTTTCCGACACTCCCCCTCAAGTTGAGTAGTGGGATCACCAATACTTAACTTGCTCAAACAGCTACTAAAGGCGTTTCCGTTGACGGCTTTTGTGAGTATATCTGCGAGTTGATCTTTTGATGAAACATACGGGAGTTCTATGATTCTTTCTTCCAACTTTTCTTTGATGAAATGTCGATCTACCTCCATGTGTTTTGTTCGATCATGTTGAACTGGGTTTTCTGAGATTTGTATTGTAGCTGTATTGTCACACATAACTTTACTAGGAGCCTTTTGGGAAAAACCAATGTCTTCTAGCAGCTTCCTGATCCAAAGAACTTCGCTTAACCCTCGAGCTATACCTCTAAATTCCGCTTCTGCACTCGACAGAGCGACTACCTTCTGTTTCTTACTCCTCTAGGTAACGAGGTTTCCACCAACCAAAGAAAAATATCCTGATGTTGACCTTCGGTTTCCCTTATCTCCTGCCCAGTCTGCGTCAGTATAGAGCTCAACATTTAAATGTCCATTTGTATTGAACAATACTCCATGGCCTGGAGTTCCCTTGAGATGTCTTAAAATTCTCTGAGCAGCTTCCATGCAGGCAACTTGAGGTTGATGCATGAACTTACTCACCACTCCAACAGCATAAGCTATATCAGGGCGAGTGTGAGAGAGATAAATTAACTTGCCCACGAGCCGTTGATACCTTTCTTTGTCTGCAAGTTCTCCATTGAGTTCCATGTGAAGATTGTGGTTCACCACCATTGGAGTATCTGCTGGTTTACAATCAATCAACTCAGTTTCTGCTAGGAAATCAAGGACGTACTTCTTTTGGCAGATAAAAATCCCCCGTTTAGACCTGAGAACTTCTATCCCGAGGAAATACTTGAGATTCCCAAGGTCTTTCATTTCAAACTTTGAAAACAGATTTCTTTTCAGCCGTGCTATTTCTTCTATATCATCTCCGGTAATAATCATGTCGTCTACATATATGATCAAGCAAGTTACAAGGCCGTTTCTTCTCTTGAGGAACAGAGTATGATCACCGTTACTTTGGTGATACCCATACTCTTTCATGGCCAAAGTGAACTTTCCAAACCATGCCCGAGGAGACTGCTTTAGCCCATAAAGGGACTTTTTCAACCGACAAACTTCCCCATCTTTAAAACCCCCTGAAAAGCTTGGAGGTGCTTCCATGTAGACTTCTTCTGTTAGGTCTCCATGGAGAAAGGCGTTTGTAACATCAAACTGGTGAAGAGGCCACTCCTTATTAGCTGCAACGGATAAGAGAACTCTGATGGTATCCATTTTTGCAACCGGAGAAAATGTCTCAAAGTAATCGATCCCATACGTCTGAGTGTAACCCTTGGCTACAAGTCGAGCTTTGTATCGCCCAATGGAGCCATCTGGTTTATATTTGATTGAATACACCCACCGGCATCCAACTGTTTTCTTTCCTTTAGGAAGAATGCACTTCTCCCATGTGTTGTTTTTCATAAGAGCACACATCTCCACTTCCATTGCTTCTTCCCAGTTCTTCTTACCTTGAGCTTCCTTTATGGAATTAGGTATTTGTTCAGAGTATAGTGAAGTAACAAATGCTTTCGCACTGTTAGATAAGTTCCCGTTGACCATATTAGCTACAGGATACTTTGAATTTCTGGTTTCCCTCTCTGGGGAGTACCGTTTTGGAGGAACCCCTCTATTGGCTCTAGGAGGAAGAGAGTATCTTCCAGTTGTCTCTGCTGCATCTGGTGGTTCAACATGTTCAACCACTGATTCAATTTCAACCTGTTCAACATTTGGTTCAACCTGTTCTATAGGTTCTGTTGTTGTCTCATAGTTACAAGACGGCACATGACATTTAGGGTTCTCAGTATTTCTTACCTCAGGTATCACGTTGGATGGACTTTCTTCAATGGTACTGTGCTCCGCAGATTGTGTGGCTGTGTTTGAAGGACTCGCAGTACTGTGAGGATTTTCTGTTGTTACTTCTTCAGATGAGGGAAGTTGGGTTAGCCAACTCAGAGGGTCTATACATTCATTCTCCCCCTGACCACTGAGTTGGGTGTCATAAAAGTATTTTGTTTCAAGAAAGTCAACGTTCATTGTGGTGAATAGTTGATGAGTTTTTGGATTATAACACCGGTAACCTATTTGGTCGATCCCATAGCCGACAAACACACATTTCTCGGCACATGGGCCGAGCTTGTTTCGGTTAACTTTGGGTATGTGAACAAATGCGGTACACCCGAAGATTCGAGGTTCAAGTGTAAGAGGATGGGGAATACTGGCAGACTTAGATAGACTATCTAAGGGAGTCTTAAATTTAAGAGCTTTTGTGGGAAGCCGATTCAGGAGATACACAGAGGTTGCAACTGCCTCCGGCCAGAAAGATTTAGGAACCTGAGATTTGATCAAAAGGGCTCGAGTCATTTCAAGAATAATACGGTTTTTTCGTTTAGAAACACCGTTTTGTTCGGGGGTATGAGAACAAGAGGTTTGATGAACTAATCCTTTGGTTTTAAAGAACTGTTTCATGGATGTATTGACAAACTCTCCCCCATTGTCGGATCGAAGGATTTGGATTTGAGTTCGGAGTTGAGTTTGAATCATAGCATAAAACGTGATAAACTTTTCGTAAACTTCGGCTTTGTTTTTTTTAAAATATACCCATGTCATGCGAGTGCAATCATCCACGAATAGTATAAAGTACCGAAGACCCTGTCCCCCCATCACAGGAGCAGGACCCCACACATCAGAATGGATAAGTGAAAAAGGTGAAGCAACTTTCGTATTGCTAGGTTTAAACGGTTGCCGATGGCTTTTAGCACGAAGACAGGTTTCACAATCTATTTTCCCATTTGAAGGGAAGAGTTTTGGAAATAAAAGGTGCGAATAGCCATGGGATGGATGCCCCAAACGTCTATGCCATAGCCAGGCTTCCCGGTTTTCGGTTCCATGTGCCAACATCACAGTACCCTGTTGAGCCACTTCATCCACATAGTACACTCCCTGGCGCTCAGTACCACGTCCAATAATCACACCCGTCCTGATATCCTGTAAAAGGCAAAAAGTAGGGTGCATTAGTACCGTGCAATTCAGCTCTTTGGTAATGTGGCTAATGGAGAGCAGTTTGTGTGATAATGATGGAACATAGAGATAATTTGATAATTTCATAGTTGGTGAAATTTCAATAGTCCCTCCTCCTTTTACTTGCATCATTCCATTGTTTGCGGTATGGATTTGAGGTTTTTGAGGATTGGACATTGACTGTATGTCCAACGGTTCATATGTTATGGTGTCAGTGGCACCTGAATCGAATATCCAAGACCTGTTTTTTTCATGATTGATTTTCATTTTTTTTTGGGAAATACGTTGTCGCTACAGATAAGACAGCAGACCAGCGTATTTAATAAATATGCTGGACACTTGAACTCGCGTTCAAGATTTATCAATTACGCCGGGAACAAATATGCTGGACCACTTAAATCCGCCAGAATTACGATGCCCGAGAAAGACGTTATCTTACCGGCGTATTTATCAAATACGCCGGGCAACTTGAAATCGCGTTCAAGATTTGGGTTCACTCGGAAACAAATCTGCTACCAAGCCTATCTCTTTCTTTAAGGAATACTCTCCAAAATCTAAAACAAAACTTTCAAAAAACTTGAGTCGTCATGTGTAATCTCTTTCTCTGCGAGGGACCCCACAACAACAACAATCTTCTTCTACTCTTTTTCTTTTAGAATACAACTGGAGGAGTATGGATGTTGTATGATTGCTTCTATTCTTTTCTCTTTTTCTTTTAGAACACCGCAAGTTGCTCACGGTCGGAGACAAAAAACGAAACAGCGGATTTGTTGGGGTTTGTCGATTTGACGCGGCGAAGTAAGAGACCAGCGTATTTGTTTTAGGGTTTCTTGTGCGGCGGCGGCTAATTGTTGTTAGATTGGAGCTGTGCGGCGCTAATGATTTTCCGGTGGGAACAGATCTTGCCGGATGTGCGGCTGGTTTTAGGGTTCCGGTGATGGTGACGGCGACAGTTGATACCGGCGGCTGCTGCGGTTGTTGTGATGGATTGAAAAGAAAATGCAGGTTTGATTTTGGAACTTTGGTTTTGATTTTTTTTTTGGGTTTTTTTTTCTGGTTTGAGATTGGATTGTGGATGATGAGCAAAGTGTTCAAGAATCAACACTGCTCTGATACCATGTTGTCTAGTGTAGAACAAACACAGTGATTGGGGTTGAATTGTATTGAGATTGTATTGTACTTGTACTAGGGTTACAGAATAAGGTGTTTATATAGAACACCATTTTATACATTTACCCCTACACTATGACATATTGTTTACTTTCCGACATATTTAATGATAGTTTTAACATCTATTATATGTATTTTTATTATTACATATATGGGAAAAGTGTAAAATACAATACGGCTTAACGTACATCACGTACGACAACGTGCGTGATTATGTGTATAACGTGCGTGATCAATGTTTTCATCATGCGTGATTAATGTTTTCCAACATACGTGATTTGGGTTTTTTAGTTTATAACGTGCGTGATTGTCAAATGAACGTGCGTAATTATTTATCGTATGTGATGTACGTTAAGCCGTATTGTATGTTAACTGGCCTCTACATATATGTACCCCCAAATTTACATATGTGTAATAACCAAGTTACATGTATATGTAGTAACTAATTTAACTATGTGTAAAAACAAATATGGGTATATGTAATCCTAAAATTACATATGATAAAACTACATATCCTTAAATATGTTAAATGTGTAAAAAAGTACAATTAATATGATTGGTTGTTAGGAGTTCATAAAGTCTTTTTTAACTTTTTAAAATTACCCAACTATCTCTTTCTTTATATATATATATATATATATATATAGGATGAGAATTATACAGAACACTAACTATTACGAGAACAAAAAGAACAACTCTAAAACACTAAATTTTAGAATTTAAAGTACATGTTTTTTAAATTTTATGTTCTTACATTCATATATGTATTATATATACATAAAAAACAATGATTTTAACCTACACATAGTCTATATACATGTTGGTAAATTAACCTATACATAACCTACATATGTGTAGGTTATACAAAAAGTGAAATTTTTTTTGTTTTGAATTCTAGTGTAAGAAACAATAAATCTTATATTTGTAACATTTTCATTTACTTTTTAGGTTTTTAGGATAGAAAAAATGGGTGATTCATTGTGTTCCGCGTGTTCTTATAATATTTAGTGTTCTGCATAGAATCTTCCCCTATATATATAGGGATCGGTTCAAATGAAAAGCATCACGAGTTGTGAGAACCGTGAGAACTTTTTGATCACGCACGAGTTGGGCCAAAATGAAAACATTATAAACACATCTGTAAATAAAGTAAAAAAATTATCAAGTCGGTAGTTTTGACTGATGCAAGTTTTTTTTACGCGCTGATGTAAACTTCGTATGAAGATAGATATTTTTTTACGCCTCTTGTAAATGTGGGTATGCGGTATTTTTTTTTTTTTTTGCTGAAAAAGTGATATTTTTAGGACTTTTGAGAAAAAATATCAAAAAATCTTTTGGATGGCCTAGTTCTCACAACTCAGGTGGTTCTTATTTTAACCCATCCTTATATATATATACACACCAAAAAATTCATTCCCAACCGCATGAAAAATTACTTGCGGTTCAGAAGGCTAAAACTGATGTATAACACATGTGTAATACATGAAATATTACACTTGTGTAATAGTACATTTTTACAAAATTTTAGTTTTTCGTATAATGCAGTATATCCAATAAAATAAAAATTGTGGAAAAAAATTTGTACTATTACATATGTGTAGTATATCATATATTACATATGTGTAATATAAAGAACATAATTGCGGACCGCAAGCACTTTTCCATGCGGCCCATAACGTGTTTTTTTTCTTTTTTGAACGGCAAATTTGGATGACTGAAGGACTACTGAAGTATCATCGTGCCACATCCTGAACCATCCGATCATATCCATCTCCACTATGAAATAATACATATACAACAATTCAGAAATAAACCCAATAAAAATAAATATGGGACCCCCCCCCCCCCCTTAAAATCGACCAATCTTCATTGTGTTATATGTTCTGATAATAAAAACACAATGGACATGACCCAAAATAACATAGTGTTATAGGTTCTAACAATAACACAATGTATATAAAACTTAGTAAAAACATAATAACCAAAATCCAGTTGCAAAAACACAATGACCAAAACCTTTGACACAATGAAAACCCAATAAAAATGTATTTTTTTATTTTATTTTTATAAAACAATATTATATTCATATTAAAGATAGAAAAAACATTGGTTATTATGGTGATTTTCTTTAAAAAGAAACGTATGAAACAATTATAGACGTTTTAATATGATTGAGGAATTGATATATATCTTGCATGTGTATAGAGAAAGTCAACAAATATATGATATTCCCTTTATGCCCTACCACTAGTTATTTCCACTAAACTAATCCCAACCCTCTAAATTTAAGATCAATTGACTAGAATCATTCTTATCCTTCTAATTTGTTTTACACTTTATATTTGATCCTAATACATTTTACTCAAATTTAAAAAGAATATGAATAAATTCGGCTTATTTATAGAACATAGACATGTGTAAGTCATTTGTACATTACATTATAATATTATTTAGACATTATTTAATAGTTATTTACATTATATTATATTATACTACATATACAATTACAAGTTTAGGGGAATAGTGCCAGGCAGCTGCCTGGCACTCCCCCGTTGGACAAGCATGTTTATTGTTTTATATCAATTTTAAAATTACGTTTTAGCCCCCAGCTCAAAATAAAATTAAGTTTTCGCTCCCAGCTCAAAATAAAATTACGTTTTCGCCCCCAGCTCAAAATAAAATTACGTTTTTTGTCCCCATCTCAAAATTACGATCTTGCCCTCAATTCAAAATTACGACTTTGCCTAGCACTCTCCCATTGGACCAACCAGTTTATTATTTTATATCCATTCTAAAATAACGTTTTTGTCCCTCTCTAAAATTACGGTTTTACCCAGCTCAAAATAAAATTACGTTTTTTTCCCGAGCTAAAAATTACGATTTTTTCCTCCATTCAAAATAAAATTGTGGTTTTGCCCTCAGCTCAGAATTACCTTTTCGCCACCGGTTCAAAATAAATTTTGTTTTTGCCCCCACTTAAAAATTTCGATTTTGCCCTCTGTTCAAAAATGTGATTTTTCCCCGTTTAAAAATTGTGATTTCGCCCTCAATTCAAAATTACGTTTTTTCCCCAGTTCAAAATAAAATTATGTTTTTGCCCCCAACTCAAAATTACGATTTTTCTCTCGGTTCAAAATAAAATTGTGCTTTTGCCTCTAGCTTAAAATTATGATTGTGCCCTTAGTTCAAATTTGTATTACGTTGTTACCCCAAGTTAAAAATTATGAATTTGCTCCTGTGAAAATTTACAATTTTGCCCCAGGTTCAAATTTACAGTACTGCCATTACTTTAGTTTTTGTCAAATTATGATTTTACCCCAGTCAAAAAATACAACTTTCCCTCAGTTAAAAATTACAATATTGCCATTGTTTTATTTTTTTTATCAAAACTATAAAAGTGTTTTTTTTTTAATTGGGTGACTCGATTTAATTGTTTTTCATGTCAATGAGCTGACTAACACTCGCTCATTATTCGGTCATCGCCCCGCAACGCGGCGGGCCACCAACTAGTAATATACAAATATGTAAGTGAAAATTAAATTAAAATTTCAAAAATTATGAACCATTAATTAAACGATTTAAATTTTTATTTTTTTCTCGCAACATTATACTATTCTATATTTGATGTTTTCCTTTTTAAAACCATTAAGAAACAATGTGTTTTAAATGTTGATACACTATTTATTATAAGATTGCATAATAGCTAAAATGGTGGGTCTAAATTTTCCAATTACAATTATAACTTTGTGAGTCTAAACTAGTTAGACCAAGCGGTGTGAGGGCCGGCTTAGGCCCGGCGAGGCCCGGCGCCGATCCCCCACACCGCCCCCCTCGCCCCATCATGTGATAACCGGCTCCCTCACGACGTTGAAGACGGGCCCATTGTTTGAAAATATAGCCGTTGAACGGCTATATACATTTAATAAAAAAATTCCCTTTTTCTATAAAACCATCTCATTTTATACCATTTTTCACCATTTTCTCCCCACTTTCAACCCAAAACACTCTCATTTTTATACCATTATTTTATAAAACCATCTCATCATCCACAATGGCATCTAATTCTTGGTGGTCCTCGGGTTCTTCGGACGAAAAGGAGATGTTTTTCGCAAACGCTGTGGTAAAGGCGGCGCAGATTCTTATGGAGGAGGAAGAGGAAGCGTTATTACTAGACGAATACGGGTTAACAGAGACCGCGAAGGTTTGTCATTAATAAATTTTATTATCCTTATTCCTTATTTCCTCGTATTTATATATTTTTTACGACAGGAGCCCACGAGAAATTGGTGAACGATTATTTTTCGGATACACCCCTTTACAACGCCGACATTTTCAGACGAAGGTTCCGAATGAGTCGCCGGTTATTCACACGGATTGCTGATGATTTGGCGGGGCTAGACCCGTTTTTCACGCAATGACCCGATGCTTAGAATTATGAAGGGTTTACCACGTTACAAAAGTGTACTACGGCCATTCGCCAACTGGCGTACGGGATAGTGGCCGACGCTTTGGACGAGTACTTACAGATGTCTGCAAGAACTACGCGGGAATGTTTGTATCGGTTTTGCCATAATGTGGTGAAACTGTATAGCAAACAATATTTGCGGAAACCAAACGCGTATGATGTTCAACAGTTGTACCAAGCTCATGAAGCACGGCACGGGTTTCCGGGAATGCTTGGTAGCATTGATTGTATGCATTGGGCGTGGCTTAACTGCCCGACTGCGTGGCGCGACCAATACACGCGAGGTGATCGCGGCCATCCAACCTTAATACTTGAGGCCGTGGCGTCACAAGATTTGTGGATCTGGCATTCTTTCTTTGGTCTCCCAGGTTCACTCAACGAACTCAATGTGCTATACCAATCGGCGATCTTTAGCGATGTCGTACTCAACGACCTCAACGTGCTCCATAACATGATTATTGAAGACGAAGGTCGGGCGATTTGTGAGTATGATGAGAATGCATCTTACGGGAATACTGTCCCGGTAGAGCCGACACAACAGGATTTAAACTCGTTCGCGCTAACCAACGACTACACGCATGCAAACCTTCAATAGGATTTGGTAGAACATATATGGAACAACGCAAACCATTTGTACGGTGACGAAGACGAAGACGAGTAGTGTAATTTTTTTTTTAGGTTATGTAATTTTTATTTATATTATGTAATGGATTTTATAATCTTCTTTTGTTTCTTATTTTTATTTAAATTTTGAATTGTTTTTAATTAGCGTTGTTAACTACCAAAAGAATGCATACACAAATAGTTCTAGTGGACGAAGCAAAGACTACTAAAGATGAGTTGGTGATAAATATCGGAGCTGTTATCTCGGTTGTTCAGTACTTTCGTGATAATAAAACAACCAGGCATTGATTTTGCCAAGATAGAAGGAAAGAATCTGGCCATAAGCGTTGTGGATTCTCAGCGTTATTCGAATGTAAGTGGATCGAGTGATACACTTATCTATTCTGGTCAAGGTGGGCATGTTTCGAATCATAACAGAAGACGGATGCGGTTTGCATATTCAATCTTCATTGCTTCATTAAAATTACAACACACGATAAAATGCTTGGAAAATTGCATCAACTCTCCTATATGTGATCAAACTTGGACATCAGACGTAAATCTTGGACATCAGACGTAAATCTTGATTCAGATCTCTGTTCGGTCATCTTTCCAAACTACAACACACGATAAATTATTTTTGTTGATCCACAAATTCCAATAAATATTTCACTCCAGCAGTTGAAACTTGAGCGCAGGAATCAATTCAAAACCCTCACCCTCAAGTTCTTCGTTGAGGAAACCAAATGTAGACGGAGATGATAGGCCTGGTAACTGGAAGAGAAAAAACCCCAGTGATATCGTCGACGATTATGAACGGATTATTGGCCATTATTCGACTGAGTAATCAATTGTATTTTTTTAGTTGCTTCTCTTGTTAAGTTTCTGAACCAACCGAAAACCACAAATTCCAAAAGTTTCTTCGTAGATTCCGTCTGGTTTCCAAACTCTTTCACTCAAAGTTAATATTCACTGTGGTGGATGCAAGCATAAAGTTAGAAAAATACTCAAGAAGATTGAAGGGTACACAACTGAAGCTCAACTTGAACGGACGATATGTATCAACAACTTGTGACTGGGAATATGGCTATGAAGAATACGTGTCGGGTTCTTCTGCTAGTTATTCGGAATGTTTCGAAGCATCACAGAATACGTGTCGGGTTCTTCTGCTAGTTATGCGGAATATTTCGAATCATCACAGAAGACGTGTCGGGTTCTTCTGCTAGTTATTCGGAATGTTTCGAACCAATGGACGATATGTATATTCTATCATGCGATGGACACAATTCTTGCAAGTTAAATCCACAATCAACGTATACAGGTGCAAGAGAATGACGAGTTATTTTCAGTTATTTCTGTTGATCCACAAATTCCATTGTTTAAATCAGAATCAGGTTCTCAAGACAAGGATCGTTCTAATAGATTAAAGAGAATAAACCATTTTTTACCCATAGTATACGAACCGTATAACAATATACGGCCCGTATACAATGATCGTATACATTGTATACGATCGGTAAATTTGTTTTTTACCGAGAGTATACGGCCGTATAAACTTGTCACACCCCGATATTTCCACGTATTACCGATGGGCCCGGTGGGGAGTATCGTGACGTAGTTGATATCATCATAGTCAAACAACACAAATTATAAATGCACAGCGGAAGCAAAAGGTATGAATCACATTACAACCGAATAAATAGTAATATCAAAGTATCACAACGACTGTAAAGGATCCACAGGCGGATAAAAATATAAATAAGATTATTGTTCAACAGACTTTAACATCTAGAGCTTGCAAGACTAGATTATTGATGTCTGGAGTAGCCAGCCTATTTCGTATAGTACCTGCACTTAACCTTTTGGGAAAATACGTCAGTTTACACTGGTAAATACAATTAACTGACTCATTTTGAAAAGAGTTTGAGAAAATTGGTTTGAATGCACATGGCACAAAGTATCTTTTATAACTTGGGATATTTATTTAAAAATAAACTTGTATACAGTTTTACATGTTTGTCGTCCATTTAGGACCCGGTTAGAAGAGCCGGTTTAACAAGATTAATAGACACACCACTTGGTATAATACCCACAAGAAGACACCCTTCTTGTGGACTACCTTTTTATATACGCAACTGTCAGGTGTATGCCTACACCCCGTGCTTAAGTCGTGGACATTTCTAATGAATGAGCCGAGGATATCCAGGACACGGTCATTAACCCCCCAAAGGCATTGCATCAAACAAGACAGAATAAAACGGGTTGTGCATCTTTTTAATCAACATCTGATTGTACGACTTCATACCCGACCAAGCGGTATTATTATAATACCGTACCCCAAGCCCGTATAGGGAAAATAAGTTAAAAGTATTTACCTGAGCAAAGTATAAATCACAACAGCAAGTGCACGTAGCTTTTACTGGGCTCCTAATATGGAACGAAGGTTTTAGTAACCTATTAGATTCCTAACGGGTCTTAATTAAGCCTAAACTTAGACTGGTTAGTTTTGAAGAAAGGTATACGGTCCAAAACGCAAGATTAAGCGAAGACCGGATTAGAATGTGATTTAGTCTCGACAAGTTTTAAGACTTGTATAATATGGGTAAACTAAACACATTCTGGATTTTGAGTTGAAAATGATAGGGTTTGACCCATTTCGGTCAATTTATGCAAACTAGTTACATAAACCGAACCGAACGCGAATAACGCATAACGGGTAACCAAATGAGTCACGAACAGGTTTCCTAAGTTAATATGCTTTAAATATGTTGTGATATCAGTAGGATACCTTCCATTATGCCCAAAACGAGTTTAATCTCAATTTAAGCCCCGTAGGGGTATTTTGGTCATTTTAAAGATTATAAAAGAGATTAAATAAAATTCTGAGATTCGGATCTGAAGTAATCAGTAAAACCACTTAATTTAATAGGTTATATCAGTTAGAGATAATTTTTATATGACAAGAATGGTTTTAACCCATACTAGGCGTCTAATACGCGTAAAAAGTCGTTTTAAGCGATTTCTGGTTATAACAGGAAATCTGAGTTTTCTGATCAGGTTATATAGTTCAAAATACTTCATTTATTATATAAAATCAGCAGCAAAAGATTTAGTATCCAAATGTCGTGTAAAACCCATTTTATAAACGAAAATGGTATAATTGGTAATAACCGAATCAAGGCGATAACCCTATGTTATGATCAGTTTAAAAATAATTAAAAATCTTCAAAAATCCCAAAATATTATATTATATCAGTAGGTAAAAGGTTTGGTGTCAAAAATTTGGTTTAGATAGGCTTTACGCTAATTATGCCGTTAAATTAATAAAAAGCTTTCTAATTACGCTATTGAGCATAACTCCTAATCTAGACCTCCAACTGATGTGAAATTGTAGGGACATCTTTATAAATCAGTAACAAAGATTATTATCCTCTCTCATTTCCAAAAATCTCGTTTTATGGTCAAAAGGGCATTATGGTCAACATTAAGCAATTAACGGAAACGTGTAAATGAATCGGACAATCAACGAGCCAAACACAGAGGGTTATACTATCATATAAGTTGGTCCCAATGGAGCTCTAAGGCATTATTAAATCATGCTAATGTGGGTCAGAACCGAGAGTCAAGGTAACGGTCAATTTATGCGACTTTCGGTTCCGAACCGGTCCTAAACTGAAAATTGCCGGGTCGGACATGCTTTTACATGTTCTTGCATTGATTACCAAGTTACATGAGTGGTAAAACAGGTTCCACGCCTACTACATTGCTAATTATGTATTAATTCGAAAATTGTGTTCCTGTTGACTTTTTATAATAAACTTTGACCCGACAAACGACTTAGTTAGAGCGGGAATCAGAGGGTGCCCTTTTGAGGGTTTAATGCCCACATAATTACCAACTTATAACTACTTTCAATTTGACAAATCACTGGACCGTTAGTGATTAATCGTTAAGTCAAACCTTAATTACGACGGTTTGACTTTAAGCTAATTAATTAAGTAAAACGCGATTAAGGAAGGTTAAGGAAGCTTACCAAAGTACTAATTACGACTAGAGATGCTTAGGAGGTGGTCTTGTGCTCCAGGAAGTTCCAGAAATGAAGTTATGATTGAATGATCAAAAGTTGCAAACAAGCACCCTTTATATATGCACTTTGATTGAACAAGATGATGCCAAACAAGTCTATGTTGGATCCCTGATCAATCACAAGTGTCCCTAGAGCCTAAAAACCCTATTGTGCAGCACATGGTATTGCAAACAAGTGATTTAAGTCGGTTAAACGGGCTGGACAGATACCTGTCCAAAGTTTCTGTATCTGGGAGGCAGAGGCGGCCCGCGTAAGACCTTGGGAAAGTCTTACGCGCCCCGTATGGGGCCTGGCTCCAGGTTACACATGTTTCAATTATTGCTTTTTTGGCCCCCGGTCCTTTTAAAAGTTGTTTTTACTTCTTGTTTTGCACTTTGAGCCCTCTAATTTGATTTCTAAGGACTCCAAGACATAACCAATCTTTGTGAAGCCCTTGGTTAACTTTTTATCACCCGAAAAGTCATAAATTTCAACGTTGACGCTTTTAACCCCTCGTATACGAATTTTATCATAACTTTCTCATACGATAACGAAACTTGGTGAAATTTTTATCATGCATTCTAGTGAGCATAATTAATCATTACAAAGCTTCGGGTTTGCTAAAAGGTCACTCAGATGTATACTTTAAACATGTTGACACATTTAACCCCTGTAGTTTGTAATCTCTCTCCATGATTCATTCGTTTAAGGGTATAAACATCATGTAGTGTTATTGTAAAGTATATTTATCCATTGTTGTCATTTTGAACCCTTATATACACATACTTTCCTTGTTTGTCAACTTTAGTCCTTCTAAGGAAATCCTTTACACGTTTAAAGTTTATGACACGTGTCAATACCTTATTGGACATGAATTTTCGAGGTGTTACATCCTCACCCCCTTAAAAGAAATCTCGACCTCGAGATTTACTGAAACAAATGAGGGTACTTTTCTTTCATTGTGGACTCTACCTCCCACGTGTACTCGGGACCTCTTCGGGCATCCCACTTACTTTTACGATCGGTACATGCTTTCTTCGAAGCTTCTTAACCTGTCAATCCTCGATCGACACAGGTTTTTCAACAAACTTCAAGCTCTCATAGATGTGCACATCTGTATGTGGTATGACTAGTGATTCATCAGCTAGACACTTCTTCAGATTGCAGATGTGGAATACATTATGAATACCACTGAGCTCTTCAGGCAATTTTAACTTATAAGCCATTGATCCGACACATTCGATGATCTCGAATGGTCCTATGTATCTGGGGCTTAACTTGCCTTTCTTGCCAAAATGCATTACCCCTTTCCAGGGTGATACTTTAAGTAGAACTTTATCACCAACCTCAAACTTTAGAGGTTTACGCCTTAAGTCCGTGTAGCTTTTCTGCCTATCCCTGACAGCTTTGAGACGATCGCGTATCTGCACAATCTTATCTGTCGTCTCCAGGACTATCTCAGGTCCTGTCAGTTGGACATCTCCAACTTCTGCCCAACATACGGGTGTTCTGCACTTTCTACCGTACAATGCCTCAAAAGGCGCAGCCTTAATGCTTGTATGATAGCTATTGTTATACGAGAACTCGATTAATGGTAGGTGGTTATCCCAACTACCACCTAAGTCAATCACACATGCACGAAGCATGTCTTCCAAAGTTTGGATTGTACGCTCACTCTGCCCGTCCGTCTGAGGATGGTAAGCAGTACTAAAATTTAAGCGCGTGCCCAAAGATTGTTGGAAACTTTTCCAAAAATGTGATGTGTATCTAGTATCTCTGTCAGAGATAATAGACACTGGTACGCCATGCAGAGATACAATCTTATCTACGTACAATTGGGCTAACATGTCGGAGCTATAGGTCTCCTTAATGGGTAGGAAATGTGCTGACTTAGTCAGTCTATCTACTATCACCCATATAGTATCATTTCCTTTCTTTGTCTTTGGCAACTTGGTGATGAAATCCATTGTCACCATTTCCCACTTCCACGTGGGAAGTTCAGGCTGTTGTAGCAAACCTGACGGCTTCTGATGTTCAGCTTTGACTTGCGCACACGTCAAACATTTAGCTACATAGGCAGCTATAGACTTTTTCAAGCCTATCCACCAAAAATTTGCTTTCAGATCCTGGTACATCTTGTCAGCTCCAGGATGAAGGGAGTATTTAGAACTGTGGGCTTCCTGGAGGATAACATCCCGAAGTCCTCCATAAACTGGAACCCATATCCGTCCATTTAACCTCAGAATTCCGTCCTTGCCATAGGATAACTGTTCTTCAGTTACCCCTAGCTTTTCTTCAGGATAGTTAGCTTCCAGCACAGCTTCCTTCTGCGCAGCTAACAACCTTTCATTTAAACCATTCTTTATCTCAATGCTCTTGGCATTGATCCTTATAGGCTTCACTCTTTCCTTTCGACTTAAGGCATCGGCAACTACATTTGCCTTGCCAGGATGGTATCTTATCTCACAATCATAATCATTCAAAGTTTCCATCCAACGTCGCTGCCTCATGTTCAAGTCCTTCTGATTGAACAGATGTTGAAGGCTCTTGTGATCAGAATAAATCACACACTTAGTTCCATACAAATAATGCCTCCACAGTTTTAGTGCAAATACCACGACACCCAACTCCAAGTCATGGGTGGTGTAGTTCTTCTCATGCACCTTTAACTGTCGAGAAGCATAGGCAATAACCTTGCCTTTCTGCATAAGCACACATCCCATACATGTGTGCGATGCATCACAGTATACCACGAATTCTTCAATCCCTTCTGGTAATGTCAACACTGGTGCATTGCTTAGCTTCTGCTTAAGGATATCAAAGGATTCTTGTTGCTTCGGTCCCCAGTCGAACTTAATATTCTTCCTAGTCAAAGAAGTTAGGGGTGCAGCAATCCTTGAAAAATTTTCAATAAAACGCCTGTAATATCCTGCCAATCCCAAGAAGCTGCGAATCTTTGTGGGCGTCTTCGGCTCTTGCCAATTCATGACAGCTTCAACTTTAGCGGGATCTACCTGGATTCCGCGTTCACTAACCACATGTCCAAGAAATTGGACTTCACGAAGCCAAAATTCACACTTAGAGAATTTGGCGTAGAGCTTTTCTCGATGAAGCGGTTTCAGAATGCAATGGAGGTGCTTCTCATGGTCAGCTTGACTCTTCGAGTAAATAAGAATATCATCGATGAAGACAATGACAAATTTATCCATGTAGGGCTTGCAGACGCGGTTCATGAGGTCCATGAATGCGGCTAGTGCATTAGTGAGTCCAAAAGGCATCACTAAGAACTCGTAGTGACCATAACGAGTCCTAAATGCAGTCTTATGTACATCTTCATCCTTGACCTTCAGTTGATGATATCCTGACCTTAAGTCGATCTTGGAAAGTAACTTGCTCCTTGAAGCTGATCGAACAAGTCGTCGATCCTGGGCATTGGATACCGATTCTTAATAGTAACTTTGTTAAGTTCCCGATAATCGATGCACAGACGCATCGACCCATCCTTTTTCTTCACAAACAGGATTGGCGCTCCCCAAGGAGATGAGCTAGGTCTAATAAATCCTTTGGCTAGTAAATCATCCAGTTGAGTTCTCAACTCTTTCATCTCCGTTGGTGCCAATCTGTAAGGCGCTCTTGCAACAGGTGCTGCTCCAGGAATAATGTCAATCCTGAACTCCACTTGCCTATCTGGGGGTAAACCAGGTAGTTCTTCAGGGAATACTCCTGGGTATTCAGAGATAATAGGTATGTCTTCGATCTTAGGCTTTGGTTCATCAATAGTTACTTGGGCCATGTAGATAACACAACCCTTTGTCAAACACTTTGATGCCTTGCGCATGGACACTTGCTCAGGCATTCCGTACTTAGTATCTCCTTGGATTGTCAAAGGCTCGCCACGAGGAGTTTTGACAACTACTTGTTTCTTAGCACAAACGATATGGGCTTGGTTGCGAGACAACCAATCCATGCCTATTACTATATCGAAACCAGCTAACTTCAAAGGAAGTAAGGATAACGGAAAAGAGTGGTTCCTAATGGATATGAAACATCCATCTAACACGGTTGAGGCGGTTTCTAAGGTACCATCAGCTAATTCCACCTCATATTTCACACTTAGGGTTTTAACAGGTAAATTCAGAAACTTACAAAACTTATTATCTACAAATGACTTATCTGCCCCGGAATTAAACGATACCCGCGCATAACCATCATTTATAAGAAAGGTACCTGTTATCACGTTATCATCCTGCACTGCCTCCTTAGCATCCATTCTAAAGACTCTAGCGTTGGTCTTTTTACCTTCTTCTGACTTCTTGGCATACTTTGGGCAGTTCGACTTAATGTGCCCTTTCTCATTGCAGTTGTAGCAGGTCGCATCCTTCAACTTTTTGCAATCTAAGGTCTTGTGTTCCTTGGACTTGCATATCCCACATGCAAAAGTCCCTGATTGTGTCTGCGAGTTTGATTCCAATCTACACTTCCCAAAGTGATGTTTCTGACAAACTTTACATCTGGGTTTCTCACCCGACTGCTGGTTACCTTTGTTGTACCCTGAACTCTTCTTGTTCTCATGGTTCCCCTTGTGTTTCTTGATTGAACGACGTGAGTTGTCATCCTCACGCTTTCTCTTACCTTCTTCAGAATTCTTTAGCGATCTCAACCTGACTGCATCTAAGGTAAGAGACAAAGATAGATCAGCTGCTGATCTAAAAGTAGCAGGTCTTGAAGCCTTAACACTGGCTTTAATCTCTGGGGCTAAACCCACAATGAAGCGAGCAATCCTTTTGGGTTCTGGTGTCACAAGGTAAGGAACCAATCTTGACATCGTGTTGAAGCTTGTAAGATAAGCTTGGCAATCTAGGTTTTTCATAACCAACGATAAGAAATTTGACTCAATTCTTTCAACCTCATGCTGAGGGCAGTAATTTTCCTTAATAAGAGCAACAAACTGATCCCATGTCAAATTATAGAGTGGGATCTTTCCAACTGCTTGAATGAGAGACTTCCACCACGCTAATGCCTCTCCTTTGAATGATTGGGATACATACTTCACTACATCCCCTTCAGCACAACCGCTGATATCGACCACGGTGTCCATTTCATCTAACCAAGTCATACAGTCAATTGCCCCCTTCTCCCTAGTGAAATCTCGGGGTTTGCAGGAAACAAAGTACTTATAAGTACAGGATTTGGTACGTGGTTTATCATCAAATACTATCCTCTTGGATGGAACACTGTTTTGGTTTGAGGAATGTCGATCATCATCTTTCTTTGATTCATCTTTCTTAGAGGGCGGCTTGCTGTGAGCCTCTGAATGAGTCTTAGGCTTGGAATGCGGTGCGGATAGGGTCCTACTTCGAGTCCCGCTATATTCATTATATTGCCGCTCTAAAGATTTTGTAACCGCATTGTCTATTAATGCTTGCAGTTCTGCACCCGCTATGTTAATTCAGGTATTATCATGATCCTCCCTTGGGTGACTGTTGATCTCATCCGAGTCAGCCATGTAGTTTGAACTGTTACGTAAGATATTGACAATAATTTATTTGGGAGTTTATTATGGAATTGTCTTTTATGGCAATTCATTAACCATGGTAAACATAGACCATATTTGGCTAATTCGTTAATCATATTTATTTATGATTTTTATTATAATTTGTCCTAATTATAAAACAATAATAGCATCATAAGTGGCACAAAAGGCCTAGTCACAAGGACATTTTAAATCATAAGCCATGATTTCAGAGAATCAAGGCATTAAGGTTTGAACATAGTTCTTCACCTTTTTCTGACAGGGAGTCGTAGACTACATTTGTCTTTTGTCTTATTTGACATTTATTATGGCCCGTAGGCACTACATCTCCAATGGATGTTTAATATATGATCATCTTAATTGATGATTTAAACCTATGATTTATAGATCATCAGGTTAAGATATGAATCTTTTGCAGAATCCTATTATAAGAATGACGTGTGTGATTTTAACGAATCACTTCTGCCAGGAGTGTTAACATGTTTTCAGATGTTAACAAGGATTTGAATCTTTTTAAACAGGTCTTACCATCTTGGCCAAATCTTATAATGATATGCAAGCTAGGTCATACCTTTGAGATTCTTATTTCCTATTTAATAGGCAGATAAATGTAAGAGGAATGGTTTTTAATTTATTTATCTCATGTATAAAATATTTATGCATAAAATGAAAAATGAAATTTTTAAATTTAACATTCCATTAAATATTAAAAAGAGTACACGTTGCCCTAAACGGGACTTTTAGCAAAAATAACTTGCCCATGCAGTGGCTAAACTGATAATACAAGTCCTCGCAGGGACTGATTACTAAGATAGGTGTCCACGCAGGGACTAAAAAGACAAGTCCACGCAGGGACTAAAAAGACAAGTCCACGCAGGGACTAAAGGAAGACAAGTCCAAGCAGGGACTAAATACATAGATAAATGTCCACGCAGGGACTTGATTGAAATAAGGAAATAGAACAATACATATAGGGATTCAATGATCTCTCTTCTTTTTTCCTTTTAACAAACTTGCTAGGCCCTTGAGAAATCCCCGGTTGTTCTTACGCTCTTCTTGAAATTCTCGTTCCACCCTGTTTAGTCTTTGGAGGATTTCCTCCTGCTCTGGTGGGGAAAACCGTGGTGGCTGTGACTGGTGCTGAAACGGAGGTTGAGCAGATGTTCGATACCCATGAGCGGGGTATCCCACTCCCCAGGGGGTTCCATATGGTCCTTCAGGATGAAGGGCGTTGTTGTTTGCTGCTACTAAGTATGGGTCGGCTTCAGCATAATTATAGTTAGTGTGAGCCGGCTGCTCAAATGGATTATACGCCGTTGAACCGGCGTATGTAGGAATTGGGTTACCAAAACCCAATGGTGGTGGTGGTGGCGCAACTGGTGTAGAATTCACCTCTGAAACTGGATTTGAAGGCCCGCCCTTTTGTGGGTCTTCATGCAGTGGCGGATAGTGACTGCCACTGGAGTGTTGGGGGGTGCTAAAGTGAAAACCCCTTTCTCGCACGGACATTCGTACGCCTGTTCTTCTACGCCTCGGTGGTTCTGGAGGTGCTAGCTATACTGGCGGCGGTGGTGGCGGTGGCGTGACTGCCACAAAACGCGAATCCTCGGAGGGATCCTGCTACTGCTGCTGCTGGTGAGGCGATGAATGGTGAGAGGGTGTAAAGTACCATTCATACTGGTTGAACCTTGCTTGGTAGCTGTCAGGACCATGGTAAGGTGATCCATGGAAGGATGACCCATCCGAAATCTCGATGGGGTGAGTAGGTGTCCCAGAAGGTGGTTCAACAGGATCCGTGTCTTCATCTATATCCATTCCCTGAGCTTCGGGGAAATGGTCTTCAGGGCCCAATGGGTTAAAACCCACTGGTTCTTGAATGTAGTTTGCCGGGTTGAACCGGCCCTGGAAGACAGGAGTGGGGTCGCCAAAGGAATGGTGCGAAAGAGATCGCTGCAACGGCAAGAAGGAGTGGTGTGAGTCTTCGGGCTCGTTCTCTGATTGCGGCCCAAAGAAGTGACGATAAGGAGGCGTTGAGCTAAACGAGGTAGATCGCCTAGCGGGCTCCGAATAGATCCTCCAATCTCCTTGAGGACCGGCACTCATGGTAGCAGAAGGAGTTTGCCGGCGCGAAGGCCCGGCCTCGTGATCATTGGGGGCGTGGATTGGCCCCTTGCCTCGTCCTCCTCTTCGGAACCTCGGTGGCATATTTCCTGTCAAATAAATGAAAGAAAACAACAAAGAAATATAAAGGACAAAGTTATAATTAAAACAATTTGGATTAGCCCTAAGTTCTTTGTCTAGACTCGAAAATTTAGGAATGTGCAACTGTGTAACTGAGATTAAACACAAAAGGCTAGTGTTTAATTCACTCAGTGTTGGCTCTGATACCAACCTGTCACACCCCGATATTTCCACGTATTACCGGTGGGGAGTATCGTGACGTAGTTGATATCATCATAGTCAAACAACACAAATTATAAATGCACAGCGGAAGCAAAAGGTATGAATCACATTACAACCGAATAAATAGTAATATCAAAGTATCACAACGGCTGTAAAGGATCCACAGGCGGATCAAAATATAAATAAGATCATTTTTCAACAGACTTTAACATCTAGAGCTTGCAAGACTTGATTATTGATGTCTGGAGTAGCCAGCCTATTTCGTATAGTACCTGCACTTAACCTTTTGGGAAAATACGTCAGTTTACACTGGTAAATACAATTAACTGACTCATTTTGAAAAGAGTTTGAGAAAATTGGTTTGAATGCACATGGCACCAAGTATCTTTTATAACTTGGGATATTTATTTAAAAATAAACTTATATACAGTTTTACATGTTTGTCGTCCATTTAGAACCCGGTTAGAAGAGCCGGTTTAACAAAATTAATAGACACACCACTTGGTATAATACCCACAAGAAGACACCCTTCTTGTGGACTACCTTTTTACATACGTAACTGTCAGGTGTATGCCTACACCCCGTGCTTAAGTCGTGGCCATTTCTAATGAATGAGCCGAGGATATCCAGGACACGGTCATTAACCCCCCAAAGGCATTGCATCAAACAAGATAGAATAAAACGGGTTATGCATCTTTTTAATCAACATCTGATTGTACGACTTCATACCCGACCAAGCGGTATTATTATAATACCGTACCCCAAGCCCGTATAGGGAAAATAAGTTAAAAGTATTTACCTGAGCAAAGTATAAATCACAACAGCAAGTGCACGTAGCTTTTACTGGGCTCCTAATATGGAACGAAGGTTTTAGTAACCTATTAGATTCCTAACGGGTCTTAATTAAGCCTAAACTTAGACCGGTTAGTTTTGAAGAAAGGTATACGGTCCAAAACGCAAGATTAAGCGAAGACCGGATTAGAATGTGATTTAGTCCCGACAAGTTTGAAGACTTGTATAATATGGGTAAACTAAACACATTCTGGATTTTGAGTTGAAAATGATAGGGTTTGACCCGTTTCGGTCAATTTATGCAAACTAGTTACATAAACCGAACCGAACGCGAATAACGCATAACGGGTAACCAAATGAGTCACGAACAGGTTTCCTAAGTTAATATGCTTTAAATATGTTGTGATATCAGTAGGATACCTTCCATTATGCCCAAAACGAGTTTAATCTCAATTTAAGCCCCGTAGGGGTATTTTGGTCATTTTAAAGATTATAAAAGAGATTAAATAAAATTCTGAGATTCGGGTCTAAAGTAATCAGTAAAACTACTTAATTTAATAGGTTATATCAGTTGGAGATAAGTCTTATATGACAAGAATGGTTTTAACCCATACTAGGCGTCTAATACGCGTAAAAAGTCGTTTTAAGCGATTTCTGGTTATAACAGGAAATCTGAGTTTTTGATCAGGTTATATCGTTCAAAATACTTCATTTATTATATAAAATCAGTAGCAAAATATTTAGTATCCAAATGTCGTGTAAAACCCATTTTATAAACGAAAAGGGTATAATTGGTAATAACCGAATCAAGGCGATAACCCTATGTTATGATCAGTTTAAAAAAAAAAAAAAATCTTCAAAAATCCCAAAATATTATATTACATCAGTAGGTAAAAGTTTTGGTGTCAAAAATTTGGTTTAGGTAGGCTTTACCCTAATTATGCCGTTAAATTAATAAAAAGCTTTCTAATTACGCTATTGAGCATAACTCCTAATCTAGACCTCCAACTGATGTGAAATTTTAGGGACATCTTTATAAATCAGTAACAAAGATTATTGTCCTCTCTCATTTCCTAAAATCTTGTTTTATGGTCAAAAGGGCATTATGGTCAACATTAAGCAATTAACGGAAACGTGTAAATGAATCGGACAATCAACGAGCCAAACACAGAGGGTTATACTATCATATAAGCTGGTCCCAATGGAGCTCTAAGGCATTATTAAATCATGCTAATGTGGGTCAGAACCGAGAGTCAAGGAAATGGTCAATTTATGCGACTTTCGGTTCTGAACCGGTCCTAAACTGAAAATTGTCGGGTCGGGCATGCTTAGACATGTTCTTGCATTGATTACCAAGTTACATGAGTGGTAAAACAGGTTCCACGCCTACTACATTGCTAATTATGTATTAATTCGAAAATTGTGTTCCTGTTGACTTTTTATAATAAACTTTGACCCGACAAACGACTTAGTTAGAGCGGGAATCAGAGGGTGCCCTTTTGAGGGTTTAATGCCCACATAATTACCAACGTATAACTACTTTCAATTTGACAAATCACTGGACCGTTAGTGATTAATCATTAAGTCAAACCTTAATTACGACGGTTTGACTTTAAGCTAATTAATTAAGTAAAACGCGATTAAGGAAGGTTAAGGAAGCTTACCAAAGTACTAATTACGACTAGAGATGCTTAGGAGGTGGTCTTGTGCTCCAGGAAGTTCCAGAAATGAAGTTATGATTGAATGATCAAAAGTTGCAAACAAGCACCCTTTATATATGCACTTTGATTGAACAAGATGATGCCAAACAAGTCTCTGTTGGATCCCAAATCAATCACAAGTGTCCCTAGAGCCTAAAAACCCTATTGTGCAGCACATGGTATTGCAAACAAGTGATTTAAGTCGGTTAAACGGGCTGGACAGACACCTGTCCAAATTTTCTGTATCTGGGAGGCTGAGGCAGCCCGCGTAAGACCTTGGGCAAGTCTTACGCGCCCCGTATGGGGCCTGGCTCCAGGTTACACATGTTTCAATTATTGCATTTTTGGCCCCCGGTCCTTTTAAAAGTTGTTTTTACTTCTTGTTTTGCACTTTGAGCCCTCTAATTTGATTTCTAAGGACTCCAAGACATAACCAATCTTTGTGAAGCCCTTGGTTAACTTTTTATCACCCGAAAAGTCATAAATTTCAATGTTGACGCTTTTAACCCCTCGTATACGAATTTTATCATAACTTTCTCATACGATAACGAAACTTGGTGAAATTTTTATCATGCATTCTAGTGAGCATAATTAATCATTACAAAGCTTCGGGTTTGCTAAAAGGTCACTCAGAGGTATACTTTAAACATGTTGACACATTTAACCCCTGTAGTTTGTAATCTCTCACTTTCTTTCACAATTAGCTTTGTATGATCCATGATTCATTCGTTTAAGGGTATAAACATCATGTAGGGTTATTGTAAAGTATATTTATCCATGGTTGTCATTTTGAACCCTTATATACACATACTTTCCTTGTTTGTCAACTTTAGTCCTTCTAACGAAATCCTTTACACATTTAAAGTTTATGACACGTGTCAATACATTATTGGACATGAATTTTTGAGGTGTTACAAAACTGTATACGGCCCGTATACATATGGTAAAAATGGTAAAAACCTATTTAATCTATTAGAACGATCCAATAAACGAAGAACAAAGCATATTTTCAAAACACAGGTTCATACAGTGCTGTAATAGGTAGTGGTTCAGCCAAAATGACATCTAGCATTACTAACTGTTCAAGTAAGTGTCTAAAAATCTGAAAATTCAGGTTTACCTTGTTAGTTTCTCAAACAAACACTACAAAATCATCTGCTTCCTGAATCTGAATCAGAATGTTAACTCTCGTTTCTTCATCTTCATCTTCAAGAACAATGATGAACAGATGATGACAGATAATACTTCATTTGTCGAGAAACCATACTGTTAAGAAACTAACATCTTTTAATACTTCATTACGTATGTGCTTGTGCTGTAGAAACCGGTGATGAATTTGTGTATCTAAATCAGGTTCTCTGCCTTAGATCGGTCATTCAGAAGAGTTGGTATTGAACCAAAAATACTTCAAACATTCTAAACTCTACCTGGAAACAAACCAACAAAATCCTGATAGTCTTCTAGCAGACGCCGACACGTCTTCTATCATGCGACGGACACAATTCTTGCAAGTTAAATCCACAATCAACGTATACAGGTACAAGAGAATGGCGAGTTCTTTTCAGTAATTTCTATTGATCCACAAATTCCATTGTTTAAATCAGAATCAGGTTCTCAAGATAAGGATCGTTCTAATAGATTAAAGAGAATAAACCATTTTTTACCATTTTTTACCCATAGTATACGAGCTGTATAACAATATACGGCCCGTATACAATGATCGTATACATTGTATACGATCGGTAAATTTGTTTTTTACCGAGAGTATACGGCCGTATAAACTGTATACGGCCCGTATACATATGGTAAAAAATGGTAAAAAATTTCTTTCTTTCCTTTTCATGAGGTAAAACCGGTTTCAACATCAAGGGTTGTATCGGAATCAGGCGTTGGAAGGATTGTAGTAGTAGGACATTGGTACCACTGTGAAAATTTCATCAGGAAGCTCAACTTGAACGGACCCATTATTCGACCGAGTAATCAATTGTATTTTTTTAGTTGCTTCTCTTGTTAAGTTTCTGACCCAACTGAAATCCACAAATTCAAGTCAATGATCGTTCTAATAGATTAAAGAGAATAAAGCAAGGATGTTGGGAATTCGCATAAACATATATTCGTTTCATAACCTCCTCCTATAAATCAACCACAACTGACAAAGAGCCTGTATTAGAAACCATCCTATGTCTTTTACCAACCGAAGAGGCAACAAGGACAGATAATACTTCATTTGTCCAGAAAACATACTGTCAAGAAACTAACATCTTTTACTCATAAACCCTTGAATCCCAACGCTTCATTTGTAACCGTAAGGATGATGCATATTTGTACGTAAAGATCTCTACACAAACTCTTCTACATCTTTTAACCAATTGTCCATCACTTAAGACCTTGAAAGATTTGTTGAAATCGAAGAAAAGAGTAACTAGCAGAAGACGTGTCGGGTTCTTCCAACAAATTGTGTATGTGCTTGTGCTGTAGAAACCGGTGATGAATTTGTGTATCTTGTCTTTCAGAAGAGTTGGTATTGAACCAAGAATACTTCAAACATTCTAAACAAACCAACAAAATCCTGATAGTCTTCTAGCAGAACCCGACACGTCTTCTATGATGATTCGAAACATTCACGAACCACAATGGACTCAGACTCATACTACTCACCCTCCCCTGAGGAAAAGTTTTCCCGACAACTCAAGAAAAAAGATTGTATAATAGTATATAACCATTTTTTATTTTCCTTCAAATCCAACAGTTTCTTCGTAGATTTCGTCGGGTTTTCAAAGCCGGTTGATGAAACCGAAACTGTATTTCTGTTGTTCAGTACTTCCGAGATCTGAACCAACCGAAATCCACAATTCTTGCAAGTTAAATCCACAATCAATGTATAAAGGTGCAAGAGAATGGCGGGTGATATAGTAATTTTCAATAATGTAGGAAGGATTGTAGTAGTAGGACATTGGAATCAGGTTCTCAAACAAACCAACAAAATCCTGATAGTGAAAAACATCAGCAACCATTTTTTCTTTTCCTTCAATTTCGAGAAGATTCTCCCTGTGTATGTGCTTGTGCTGTAGAAACCGGTGATGAATTTGTGTATACAACTGAATGTTAATTGATATTGTTTTAGACAACAACAGATAATGAACGGATTGTTGGTGGATAACGCAAACAAGTTCTCCACAGTTTGTTATTCAGATCTCTATTCGGTCATCTTTCCAAACTGCAATACACGATAAGTTTAAACTTTATAGTGTGTGATTTGACCAGGAAATGATTGGAGGTGAAGGTTCAGTGCACGAAAAGTTTCTTACGAAATGTACGTGACAAAACAAGTATATTGGGAATTAAACGCATGTACGTGACAAAACAAGGATCGTTCTAATAGATTAAAAAGAATAAACCAACGTTGTTTATCACCCTGTGTGAGCATTGTAAGCCCGACCACTAGCAGAAGAACCCGACACGTCTTCTATGATGATTCGAAACATTCACGAACAACAATGGGCTCATACTCATTGTTGCGAATTCGGTTTCTTCGGTACAGGCTGATGAAACCGAAGATTCAGACTCCTTACAACTCTCATCAAATGCCTCACCCTTCCTTTTATTCTATAAATATTAAATAAAGAATAACACCATGCCCATAATCCCGCGTTGATAGCTTCCGTTTTATTACAGTCATACGACACGTTTTCTTGTTCTTCAATCTTTGTTACTTGTTAATGTTTTATTTTTTTCTACTTTTAGAAAGGTTTGAGCAACTTACGACTGTAAAATATCTAGTGTGATTTACACCTTAAATCCCTTAAATACATTGAGAAAAATCAAATTTTCGTTCCATACGGGCCGTATAAGAGTATACGGCCCGTATACACGTTCGTATACATTGTATACGACCAGGCAAACTTATTTACACATGGTGTATACGGGCCGTATACTATTATACGGTCCGTATGGAATAAAAAAAACTGACAAAGTCTGCTGTCACAGATTTTGTTGTTTTTTTTTATTCTATACGGGCCGTATAACAGTATACGGCCCGTATACACCATGTGTAAATAAGTTTTTCCCATGTGTTAATATTACGACCCCTCATTTATTGGACAAAGTCCTAGATTCATACAGGTGTCTTCATTGTGTTGTGTCATTTTTATGAAATACCAAAAACAGTCTTCGACATGATCTTTATACGTCAATAATTTTCGTTGAAGAATTAATGTTTTGTCTACCGACCTTGATAATTAATATGACTAACTAAAAAACACAACTCATACTATTTGATTCCATTCTTCTTTTCACTGTTAGGGGACCCGGTGTGGTCCGTTATACCACCCTTATCACTCGTTCTCATCAACAAAACGCCTCCGCCACCAAATAGTTTCACGTATGAATTTTACAACGCGTTGTATTTATCACGCGTTTTCATGTTTAAGTGGTGAGGTATTTTTAAATGGAGATGGGTGTGTGGTGAGTGATGGACAATTCCACTAAAATCCATCACTAGTGATGAAATAATACTTGATGAAATGACAGAGCTTGATTGGAAGTTGTGAGTTAGTGATGAGTGATGATCACCCCTGCTCCCTTATAAAAAAAGGAAGTTGGATTTTAATAATTTCAACTTTGAATGTATTTTCCTTCAACAATCTCATGCTAACGGAAAATTAATCTAGTTATCTTTTTGATAATGTGGACTCTTTATGTGGCACCACAACCGAGCTAAACACCAAACATATATGTAAGGGTGCACACCTTGGATACCGCTCAATCTGTTGGAATCGCTGGTACTGAAGTGGGTGGTCATGGTTCCCATCCCTCTCCATCCCGCACCCTCGTCACATCATCTCCATCCCGCTCTTGCCACCAAGAAGCTTATTCCATCCGCCAAACTTCTAATAATTTAACCTTTTTTTTAAATGTAATAAGTCAAAGGAACCAGGTTTGAAGTATGAATCTGACTTGTGTATCGTATGAATCAAAGAGCTTTGAGAGTCGAGAGAGAAGAGTTAAACACATTCTCGACTCAAGCTTTCTTGGGAGCCCAAAGCGGATAATAAAATTATTTCCCTTTTAACAATCCCAATGCCCATATTACTTACGTCTATAGTTTTTAGAAATTAGGGGTCCTAAGAAAGTGGGACCCAACGCTCTTATTTTATTTCACTCCCACTAAGTTACACCTAGTTAAACATATATGAAGAAATTTCAATGCATAAGTTCTTAAATATTATGTAAGAGCATTCGTAATCCATCCATCAAATTTTGTGAGTGCGGTTCTTATATTAGAAAAGGTGGTTGTGAGTGGAGAAGAGAGAAGATGATATTGTTCATCTATATATTTGAAATTTTAAGGTGACAGTGTTAACCCTCTATAATTTTTTTAATATATTTTGAAATTAGTTGTAAGTGTGGATAGAAAGGAGATAATGATAAATGTATAAAAAGATATTATTTAATTAAAATGCAAGAAAATATAGTTGCTATTTTTTTTTTTTTTTTTTGAACGGCCAACAAACTCAATCCCGAGCACTCTTGAGGCACCCACTGGACAAACGGAGTACTCCGAGAGTAACCCGAGCCCACCACCAATTCCGGGGAAAACCCGGTAACCCACACGCTCGTAGGCACGACGGTGAAATTACCAGTAAAACACGTTTGGCTCAAGAATCCAACCCAGGTTTCCCTGGATCTCCTATCATTGTCTACCAATATCTCACTATGCACCAAGTGGAAGTCGAACCACTTGATCTAGAGATCCTTGGCAAAAATATAGTTGTTATTAGATGTATATATTCATGATATTTTGAAGCCAACACACCACCACCAGAGTCAACCAATTTCACACCACTCAATGTCCTACCAATCGAAATCTAACCACAACACACCTCATCCATAATAGAGTCATTAATTTCTGGGGAGAATTCGATATCAAAAATCTTGAAAATAGTGAATGTGTAGAGCACAAAATTCTTGTTGCAACATCTCTCCTTAATTTTAGCAAAATTCCAGGTTAGCGAACAAGCAAATAAGTTGAATGTGATTAACAGAGGCGTCTCTCATAATTTACGTACTCTGTTCGAGTTTGAAAAAATGTGGCATTCCGTAATGTTTTATTATTATTAAGTAAATTCAAATTAGTATTTGGCTCAATAAACCTAATGGCAAGTAGGCTTATAATGAAATAATATGTTAATAAAAAGGTTTTTAATGAAATGATACGTCTATGAAAAGACTATTTTAAAGTATCATGTCCTCGAAGGGACTATTATTGAATACTAGGTGTAGCACCCGTGTAACCACACGGGTAGGTTTAGTAATGATCAAAATCAAATACTAAAAAACAGATTATAATATATCATTTAAATTTTGGTCTTTAGTTATATATCTTTATAAAGTAATGTTAAAAACAGTATGTGTGACCACACGGGTAGCTTTAATAACCATCGAAATAGATTATAATACATCATTTATATTGTTTGTATTTAATACAACTATTCAAATGTTATTGATCAGTTCAATAAAGCCCCTTATATTTGATCCAATTAAGCTTAATAATAGATTAGATTTTGTAGGCCCATTAAAACCCTTATATCAAATCCGGCCCCAAATTCTAATCACTCATCTACCGTTCCATTTCCATTTCCATTTCCATCTCCGAACTTCGAAGGGTGACAAACCAACGACAGGGAGTGTTAAATATTTTTCCTTATCAGCAAAAGGTAATCGAAAACGTATTGATTCGATTTTGTTTTTCTGAAATCTTTGCTTCATGTAATTTTTTATACCACGCTTGCATGTATGATTTTTGATCTTAGGTTTGTTCTTTTATATGAACTGTAATTTGTGATCGTGTTTGTTTATTTGATTTGTTATACTTCAGATTCCATCATATGAATGTTCGTATTGATGTTCGATTGAAGTTTTTACTTTTGTATGGATGTTCGATTGAGGTGTAGATATTTAGGGCTATGTTAAAAATGATTGTTTATCAGTTGTTGTATAAAGATTTTTTAAGATTATGATGTTTAGTAAACTTTCAGTTGGTGTTCTTGACAGATTTTATCAGATTATATTTCACATGTTTGGGGTTTTGTATCACACTGTCAAAAATAGAAACATATTAAGAAGCTTTAGAAACTCTCGGCATCGAAAATAACATTTGGTATTTCACATTGTTGACATTGAATATACCCAAATAACCTTTTAACGTTATATAATATTTTAGTCTATTAGTTATACTCTTTTTAATTGCATTAATTAGAATAATCTTTTAACGTTTTTCATAAATAATGCACATCAACTTAAAATCATTGTTGTTGATACATCTGTTGACTTTGGTTAACAGATGGATGAAAATATATGTTTAAAATCACTGTTGGGTTAAACAGTGTTTTGAGGAGAAAACAGTGGTTTGTCATTGGACAAACAGTGGTTTGACCATGGTCAAGCAGACTTTTGAACCACTAAGAGTCATAGTTTTGCAAACAGTGGTTTGACTTTGGTCAAACAGGCTTTGGTCAAACAGATTTTTTAAAAAAAAAAGTGGTTTGACTTTGGTCAAACAGTGGTTGCATACTAATGCTATTTCCTTTCATCATGTTCTCTCAGTTACTTACCATCTTTTAACGTTTTTCTCTTTTTATAGAAAGATGTATGGTTTTGCTTGTTACATGACCGACAACCAAAGGAAATCTTTGGTTAGTATTTTAATCTCAGATATGGCGAATTTATTTTCTTTATAACATCATGTTAGACAGTTCTGATTTTAATATACTTATACATAGGTTCTGCCAAAAAAGTATAAACAATGGATAAAAGAGTTTAACTATCCTGTTGGGTTTGTCAAAGTACGGACAACTAATGGGCAAGTCTTTGAAGTCAAGATATATGATATAGGAAACTTCTATTATCTCTACAATGGGTGGTATTCCGTAGTTCAAACTTTGAAACTACAATCTGGATCATGGCTCGTATTTCAGTATGAAGAAGCATTACAAAGTTTCCAGATATTTTATTTCTATGACAATATTGCATTTGCTCCATCTGATTATTTTTACTACAGACCCAATGGCGATTTTGATAAACCTGATGCTATGGTATGTAGTTCGCAATCTGGGTTCGGTATATTTATTATTGTTTCTTATTTATTATGGTTCCGTATATGAAACTACTAATATTTTTTTTCTCGTTGTAGCATATCAATCGTTTATTTGTACATCACAAGATGGACAATACCATTCCAAATTATCCGGTTGTTATTAGAGGTCCCGGGAAGCATAAATTTTTTGTTCGAATGGATGTTAGTGACAATCAGCTTTACATAACAACTGGATGGGATCGGATTAAGAAGAAATTTTCACTAAGTGATGAAAATCTTCTTGTGTTTGAAATGATTGATCTTCACACTTTTGATATGTCTGTTTTCAATTGTTCCAAGGATCCTGATTTAATGTTGCCACCGGAATTATATGCTGCTATTAAGGAAGAAGTGGTAGAAGAGGTTATCAGTATCTCTGATGGTGAAGATGTGGATGACATAACTAAGGACAATGAAACTGAAATGCTCGCTGTAACTACGAACAACGAAACTATTCCAGTAGTTTTCCGTGTGGACAATCATTTTGTAAGTTTCTGTAACCAAAAAGTAGTAACAGGACCTTACATTGTGTTAACCATATTATAATACTATCTTTGTTAACATTATTTTTTGTTTGTTACTGCGCATTAAAAAAGTTCTTGCGAAAAAGCTAGGCTTGGATAGGAAAAGAACTTTAAAGATTGTAGATGTTGCTGGAAATGTTTGGGATTTTCGAGTTGGTATCGAGTCTCCTGATGATCGGTTTTACATAAAAAACATGAAACAGTTTGTGAAGGATAAAAACTTGGTTCCTCGTGAAGAGTTTACCCTCAAGTTCGTCATGGGTAAAGGTATTTTCTTGTTTGACTGAATGGTTGTGGCGCTTTTTCATATAATGTTATTTTGTATGGAAACAATGTTTTTTGTTTGTGGTTGCTGGTTTGCTCAAAACACTTTTGTAAAGGTTGGTAGTTTAGTTTTGATGTTGGTGGTACGAAGGGTTAGCTACTGAAAAGTTTTTAATTCATATGTTACTGAACCACAAACAAACGGTTGAAAGTATTACTTGTATTAGTTATTTCTTGTCTTTTAGATATATGTTATTGTTATTTATCTTTCATTATTTTATAATTTGTTAAAGGTATCATTTTTAAAAAATGTATACTATATTTTAAAACAATTCTGTAAAATAACATCCATTATTATTAGATAAAAGAAACATGTTGATAGGATGTGCAAAACATAATACCAAATAACTTCAAACATTAAAAGACTTTTCTTCAAAATGCTATTTCTACAACGACTATAGATTTTGTAGAACTTCTTTGTAGACCACGTTAGTTGTGGTTTTACACACTTGTTTTCCCCTGTCACATATCAAGATCTTCAAACCCTTCCTGCTCTTTACTCGTGATACAACAACGTATAGTTTTCCGTGACTAAAAACCGGCCTTGGAAGATATAAGCCTACACGTTCAAGTGATTGTCCCTGGCTTTTGTTGATGATCATTGCAAAGCATAGAGATAATGGGAACTGTCTTCGTGCAATTTTCACCGGTATTCTTTTATCGGACGGTGTCATTTTCAATCTTGAAATCAAAGTATGATGACCTATATTATTTCCAGTAATAATCTTTGCTTTGATTACAAGTTTTCCAAGTTTTGTTACTTGAAGTCGTGTACCGTTACACAGACCATTTGTTTGATCAATGTTTCTTAGTAACATTACCGGAGCTCCAACTTTGAGAACCAATTTATTGTTAGGTAATCCTGACAGATGCAATTTGTTTAATAAATCCGGAGGAAACAATGCCATGTTAAGGTCGGTTTGATCCTCAGACTCACATAAAGTATATGAACTGAGATATATCTTTTCTTCACCAGGCATACTATTTAACAGTTCTGTATTTATTGAATCCACAACTTCATTTGTGGGTGCAAGAATGGCTCTTTGTTGGAAGTAATTTGAATTGCATAAAAACTTTTGCATATCCGGATATGTGAAAGCGATCAATGAAGATATAGGATTGACTGCATCGAGTATAAGTAAATCATCTGGAATTTCAATTTCCACTTCTCCATCATTTGGACCACCAAGTAGACCATCACCAAGCCTTAAAATCCATTCAGCAAATTCCTTGGTCTCGTTAAAATTACTTGATTTGGTACCCATTTTTAACCTCATGTTTTCAGTTAACTTGAGTAACTGACAATCCTGCCATATATAAGAAGAATTCAATGAAGAATTTATAATCATGCTTCTGGTACCTTTTGGAATGACTGGAAGGATTTGTCTAAAATCACCGCCAAAAAGCACAATCTTTCCACCAAAAGGTTTGTTCTGCAAGGACGGATTATTGGAACGGGCTATATCTCTCATTGTTCTATCCAGAGCTTCAAAACAATACTTATGTGTCATTGGCGCTTCATCCCAGATTATCATCTTAGTTTGTTTGATTAAGCCTCCTAGCTCACTGTTTGGTTCAATAGAGCATATAGAATCCTCGTTAACATTTATCGGAATTACAAACCTGGAATGAGCCGTTCTACCACCATCTAATAGAAGTGATGTAATACCACTGGATGCAACATTCAACACAACTTCACCATTGGAACGTAACGCAGCTGCAAATGTTTTCCACAGAAATGTTTTACCAGTTCCACCGTAACCATATAGAAAGAAAACTCCTCCACTTCCTTTAACAACTGCATTCATGACGGTTTGATACACTTTTCGCTGTTCATCAGTTAAAGATTTTAGGGAAGCTGCAAGTTCCTTTTTTAAGATAGCCCGATCATACGAAAGTTCCTTCATTATCAATTGATTGTTCAATGCTGAAGTGTAGTTGTCAGGAACATTTGGCATGTCAGTAAAGTTGCTTAACGTACTTCCATAACCAAGTAACAGTTTTTCGATATGTGCTAAGCAAATGTTTTCAATCTCTTCCTCTTTAAGAACCAAATCTAAAAAATACAACAGATGTTTAGTAATTAGATTTTTTAAACACTTGATTAAAGTAAAATGGAATCTGAAATTTTATTTAAGTTTTTAAAATTACCAGGAATACCAGTAATCCTCCGTTGCTGATATAATATATCTTCACATAATAGAGATTTTGTTTCCTTCCAGAAAATACCCGGCCTAGAAATGGAGTTTGACATCAAGAGCATTACAAAAAATGTACGCAAGAAATCAGAAGTAGCCCATGCACTTGCTTCATTAATGGCCATTAAATACTCCTTATCATCGTCCAACAGACCGCGAGCGAAACATGCATCTTTAAAAGTATGATATATTTTTCCATCAACTGTTTTTATATCATTGAAACTCATTGGTCCTATAACGTGATTCAATAAAATTATCAAGAAATAACAATCACCAAGTGATGGAGGTACATAATGTATCCTACCAACTGCACCAAAAGGTTTTTTTCTACGTACCCACTTTCGTGTTTTGCGTATCCATACAAAGTATCTGGGGAACTCTATATACTTCAAAGTTCTAGCAAATGCATCCGTTTGATTACATTTCATCCATTTTGTGAACATAGACATTTTCACAGTTGGGTTACTGACCGCGTCACACAAGTTTGAATTATCGTCATAAAAAATAGCCTGACCATCTTCACAGTGAAAAGGTAATATTTCAACAGATGGAAGCCGATAGTGTATGTCAAACTTAAAGATTCTCCAAGCAACTTCACACGCTGAAATATATCTACAATCAAGATATGCTTTAACTTCATCTACTTCAGTTTCGTTTGAGAGATTTTCATTATTTGTCATTTCCTTGTTTTGAGGGTTCACATTAGCAGTGGAGGTACTTTCGTAAACAGAAGCTGTCACTCTATCCGGACCCTTATTAATGTATTTGAAGAGATATTTGATGGATCCTGTTTGGTTACACGACTCAACATTTATGTGGCACTGATACTTTTTTAGTAGCATAGCATTGTACGGAACCACAAACCTATTGTCAAGTAAGACGCCATTTTTTTCTACTGTGTTGCATGATTGACGACGTCGGTAGACAGGATATCCTTCAGAATCAACACAAGTCTCATCTACATATTTTTTCGGAAACTTCTTCGAACATTTTAAATTAACCATGCATGGAGAATGAGGATTGTCTGTACCACAAGGACCATGGATCATAAATTGTTTGACAAGTTCATACAGTGAAGCATCCATCTCTTTGTCAGGTATTTCAGCACTAATAATCAAATCGATTTCTTTAGCCGTTGGAAATTTGCTCTCGGCACTTAAGAACAAACATATATGAGCATGAGGTAGACCACGTTTCTGAAATTCGATTGTATAAATAACTGAAATATTACATCCAAAAAAGTGTTAGTAAAAGTATTATTTGAGAAATTAATTAAAACAATTTACAATGACTTACTTGCTTGTATCTCACCAAAGAATTTATGTTTCTTGAAATCTTGAATTAGATGATTGATTTTAATTTTGAATAACCGTGCGATAATATCCGGTCTATCTTGAGGGTTCAACCGTTTGTCTTTTAAACATCTATAAATCTCAGGCCAATTGGGATTACAAGTGACTGTTATGAAGAGATCCGGATATCCTACAGCTTTGTAGATTGCCATAGCATCTAGATACTTTTGCATCATATATCTCGCTCCACCGGTAAATGAAGATGGCAACAAAATTCGTTTTCCACAATTTGACGCATCGCTTTGGCCACTTTGAACACTTTGATTTAAATTCTTAAATGTTTGACTTCTAAGTTTGGGTTGTTGTGTCTTTATGTAAGCTAACCGTGCAGATTCTATCATTGTATACGCATCAACTACAAACTGTTGGAATAGCTTTTGGGCATTGAGTAACAACGAAAATTGGTTGGCTCTGTCTTGTATTCTGTAACTAAAGAACTCTCTCATTATGGTACTGGTTCTAGGTATGTCACAATCAACTGAAACACCTCGATGTTTAATACCAAGTCTAAATCCATCTTCTGCATATGGGAAGATAAGTGGATATTGCAATGCAAGATAAGAGGGATGAAGCTCACTGATTCTCTGAAGATCGCCTGATTTTGTTTGAACTATGATATCCCTTTTATCAAATGCTCCATCAAAATCACTAATTATTAAGGCAGCTACTTCTTCAACTGTAGGCAAGTTAAAAATTCTACCATCCTTATCCCTTACTCCAATGAGCTTGAGTCTTACATTTTGCCAATCATTTTGTTTAAAACAATCTCGTACCATTCTAAATGACTTCACAAGTGGATTGCATAAATCCAACATTTTTTTAAGACTCGATATGATGGCAAGATCAAGTTGTTGTTTAGTGTCTGTCTTCGAACCTTGCTCGACACTGTTTTAAAAAACGACATTATTGTATAGATCAGATATATATAAAACACTTGACATAAATCAGAATTTACTGAATGCTTAATTTACCTTACAGCCTTTTGACGATTAAAATCCTCGTTTTGGGAATCATAAATATAAAGCTGTGAAAATTTGGGCTCTTCACCATCATTCGGTAGCAGACTACCAATGCGATGGTAATTTTGTCCTTGCAGTCCAAAAACATAAGGACCTTTGGTTTTTTGAAAAGTTTTAGAAACCTTGCCACCAAGGGATGTGAAGGAAAACATCATGTTATATGCTCGAATGTTATTCATGAAATTGCGGCTTTCAGGAGTAACTCTTTTGTAAAATATTTCGAGCAGTGGAGGAGGAGCAGGTGAGGAAGCCAATTCAACGTCTCTGTTCGAACAACAAAGAGAAAAAGAAGATTTCTTAGAATCCAAATTACCCCTAAGCATTTCATCTTTCCAAATCATTGCATGACAGTAAGAACATACAAAAATAGCATCTCCATGATCAACGTATTCTACAAAATTATATAGGCAGATAAAAAAACGATGATATAAGTGAAATATTAGGAGATTAAACTGTTATTTGGAAAGATACTTTGATAAGTTTAAGGAGGGTAGTTACCTCTTGCAATTCCGTAAATCTTTTTTACGATAGAAGATGGTAAACAATCCTCCGAATCGGGATCATCAAAGTTAGACCTTTCACCAGGGTAGGAATTTTCTTTTCCTGCCGTTTCATTTTGGAAAAGGCAAATTAACATCGGTTACAACAGATAGGAAGATAAGCAATAGATTCGACAAATATAGTGACTCAGAAACCTATATTTAGTTTTGCATTAAAAGTAAAACACATACCACTAAACGCTACTACGGAACATTTTGGCAATTGTCGAGAAGTTCTATTGTCAATATTCTGAGGAGTTGGAATATCACTTCGACGGGACCTTACTGTAACACGATCCACTTGCAAGACAAAATTTATAAATGTTATCAAACTTACATTAACATTCAATAAATGATTAACAGTAATAACAAAAGTGTATATAGCATACAGTTTGTAATATCTGTTAATGGACTTCTATCAATTTTATGATTTGATGGTTGAAGATGAGTGACCATTGAAGATGTCCTGCTTAAATCAGCTACAATGGATAAATCAAATTTACTTATATTCATGGTTTTCAAACTTTGTTTCCTCTTTCTAGAGTCATAAACACCATAATTAGCCTTTCCAGATTGTCCTAAAATTCAAACAAAGGGACAAGGTCAAATCAGATAGCATACCTTAAAAAAAATAAGATTTATAACCTTACCAAGACTGGATGAAGTCAGAGGGATTGTACTAACACATGTTCGATCTAAATTGTCGGGCGTGTGACATGCTGTACATGAAGAGATTTGGTTAATTTATGCTACAAACACTTACAATTTTCACATATGACCATCAAAAACATACCTCCATTATCGTTTTTTGTGATAGTAACATTGCCCAGAAGTGTATCAATAATAGGAGGTGTCTGTACAAATTGAACCACACCCCTGTTTCTACGCTTATTCAAGATAGACTTTCTTATCTTCCTTGATTCTTTGGACTGTTGGGGACTGCACTGTCGAAAATACTCTCTATGTCTTGGTATCAAATTCTTTTTACTCTCCATAACTGTACATAAGAATTGAGCACATATGTGTGATTTAGGGCTAGCTATAGGTGATTATTGTAATCACTGTAAAAAAAAACATTTATTCTCAACAGCTAGTGGTGATTGAAGATCCCTATTGAAAACCTACCTAAATAAGTGGATGATCACATCAAATGTTGAGAATAGATTTAAACAAATGAGATAGAAAAACCTACCATTTAGTGTTCATCGATTGCTTCCAAACTAAGAGCGTCTTGAATTATAGGTTGAGTTTTTGGCGCTAATTTTAAATCTTCACTTTGATTCATTCGAAAAAGAAGCTATAAACATAGCGGACAATATGAAATGGTGATTTAACATACCTGATTCATTTTGTGGGCCTTTGACAGGATTTTATGGTTTACAACTTATGGGCCAGAAATTATTGAAAGAATTAGACCATTTAATTGCAAAATTAAGCCAAATTTGGGGCCCTTTGGTTTTGTATAAAAAATATAACCAAGTGAAACTGAAAAATCCATAATTTATATGGATTTAAATAGTACATATTTTTTTATCATCCTTGTCTTGGTTTTACCAATATATTGGTTCCTACAATAAAATTATTACAACGCGATCCACAAGATTTATATTTTGGAGTTGAAGTTTAATGATAGATTTTTACCGAGTCACATTGTCCGATAATTTATGTGCACCAAGAAATTTATATGGATTTAACTACTACATGTTTCTAAACATTCTTGTCTTGGTTTTATTAGGAATTCGTTGGACCCCTTAGAAACATCATAATTTATATGGATTTAAATACTACATATTTTTTAATCACCCTTGTCTTGGTTTGACCAATATATTGGTTACTACAATGAAGTTACTATAACGCGACCAAATAGCCAACTTATTTAAAGTTGAAGTTTAACTCAAAGAATTATATTTATGAATTATATCCTGTCATAACGAAAATCGATTTAACTCAAAAAATATAACGAAAATTGAAGACAAAGTGCTGCTATTTAATCGACTGCCCTAAGTCAAGTGCTGCTAAAGACCAAAGCCCGGCTTGGACTGAAGCAGTGGAATGAAGAAACAGTGGTTTACTTTGTCTATTGTAATAGTATCAGTGTTTAGCTAGTCGTAGTTATATGTAACAGTGGTTAAAGAGGAACGATAATAAGAGCCAAAACTGGTGAATGGTTGAACGATCAAATACTAAAAAACAGATTATAATATATCAGTGGATTCATCATAAGCAGATGTTTGCATTAGACTTTAAATCATTCCTTTCATCAGAACCGCAGATGCTCAAAACATTTGTCAGAAGCTTATTCAATGTTGATTCATAAGAGGCAAACAATATGGTTCACATCAGCGGATTCATCATCAGCAGCTGTTTGTATTAGACTTTCCCCTTTAAAGTGTTTATAACATCTGATAGGCCTCATCCACTGTTTGTGCACTACAACTGCTGTCCATTAAGCACTGCTTGTGTACAACAACTGCTCAAGACAAAGTCCTGCTATTTAATCTACTGCCCTAACTCAAGTGCTGCTAAAGACCAAAGCCCTGCTTGGACTGAAGCAGTGGAATGAAGAAACAGTTGTTTACTTTGTCTATTGTAATAGTATCAGTGTTTAGCTAGCAGTAGTTATATGTAACAGTGGTTAAACAGGAACAACTAAAAAGAGCTAAAACTGGTTCACATCACTGGATTCATCATAAGCAGCTGTTTGCATTAGACTTTTCCCTTTAAAGTGGTTATAACATCTGATGCCCCTCATCCACTGTTTGTATACTACAACTGCTGTCCCTTAAGTACTGCTTGTGTACAACAACTGCTGAAGACAAAGTGCTGCTATTTAATCTACTGCCCTAACTCAAGTACTGCTAAAGACCAAAGCCCTGCTTAGAATGAAGCAGTGGACTGAAGAAACAGTTGTTTACTATGTCTATTGTAATAGTATCAGTGTTTAGCTAGCAGTAGTTATATGTAATAGTGGTTAAAGAGGAACATATAATAAGCAGCTGATGGCCCTCATCCACTGTTTGTATACTACAACTGCTGTTCCTTAAGTACTGCTTGTGTACAACAACTGCTGAAGACAAAGTGCTGCTATTTAATCTACTGCCCTAACTCAAGTACTGCTAAAGACCAAAGCCCTGCTTAGAATGAAGCAGTGGACTGAAGAAACAGTTGTTTACTGTGTCTATTGTAATAGTATCAGTGTTTAGCTGGCAGTAGTTATATGTAACAGTGGTTAAAGAGGAACAGATAATAAGCAGCTGATGGCCCTCATCCACTGTTTGTATACTACAACTGTTGTCCCTTAAGTACTGCTTGTGTACAACAACTGCTGAAGATACATTCAACTCTATATTAAAAAAGTAGAATTTAGACTACGTCAAACTAATTTAGACATCCCATATACTATATTCACAAATCAAAAGCACACATTATAACCATAGATTATATTTCCCAGCATAATACAAAAAAGTAAACCACATAATGGTTTACCACATGTTCCAAGTTCATAAGTTACCAACATCTAAAACATAGAAAACAACTGTTTGAGTAGTTTAACACTTACCAACGACAACCAAACTTCAAACAACCACGTACTTAAGTACATACCAAAAACATAGCATGTTTACCATCAAAATATAACGACGTGAAAGAAGCTAAGTGTTAAGCCTAGATGGCTTCCTCCGGCTCCTTTTGTTGTTAGAAGAGAGTTCCCCAACATTTTGACCTTCCACATCCTGCAACGAACGTTTACCATTAGGACTGGTGGCCGAATCCTTCTCGGCTTCGACAACGGAAGAGTCGGCCATAACAGATACAACATCCTTCAATTAAATCACAAAACAACTACTAAGGTATCAAATAATGTAATATAATCTATACTAAACCAAAAAACAAAACTATAGAATTCTTATTCACCTTTGAAATATCAGCACCGGCCATCTGTGAGGATTCGGATAATTGAACAGCTTTAATTTCTGAACCTTCTTGACTAAACACCTAATATCAAAATATTACCAAAAGGGAATTTAATTAAGATATTTAAACTACAAAAATTGGGAAGAAAAAAATAAATCAATATAGGATATACAAAAACTCTTACCTCATCAGCAACCTCAAGAGCATTTCCATTACCACCAACCAATTCAGCAATTATGTCCGGATCATCACATACTTTTTGGATAGTGTAGACATGGTAGTCATGGTTAAGGTTGTAATCAGAAACTTCAATTTTAAACGCCAACTTCTTTTCAACCAACCGTGATATTTCATGGGGAAAAGTTTCAGTATCATCGAGCTTCACTTGGCGTTCCCTTATATCATTCGCAGTTGAACCAATAAGCTTCATTACATCTTTATCAAACATCACAAAAGAAACGTTTCCAGTTTCATCTTGCACTCTCAGATGTACTTTGAACCTGTAATAAATGCCAAGTAAATTACAGCAAAAACCATAGCAGTTCTGGACATAAAAAGATCGGATGTTAACTTACTTTATGGTTATCGATGTGCATTCTTTATCGCATTTCGGACAAACCAATGAAGCAGGTGACAGATTCATGACCTCATCAGAAATGGTTTTAGCATATTGTAAGTACTCAATTTTGGTCAACACCTTCTTGTTACAGTCTCGACATGCCGGATAAAACCATCCATAGTTTTGTTGAACAGTTTTGATCGTTGCAACTACCACACATGACATTCCCTACAATATCATAGATAAAGCTTTATTAACATGCTCAATTGATAAAACATAGAAAACATTAACAAAATTAAAATGCCTATGAATGTATATAGAATTATTTGTACACTATCAATCTCAATAATTTCATCAACATGTCTCTTAGGAGTCTCAATTAGAAATTCTTGACAGACTGGAAATACACTCTGAGATGAAAGAATGGTTTGAGAAGAAGAAGCACCAGCTTCAAATTGTTTCACTAAAAGACTATAAAAATAAAAACACAATTAGCGTTAATACTCACACTTATGTTAATAAAAACATGAAAAATATGAAATATAAATCACGGATAGTACCTCTTGCGAAGTTCATTAATCTCATCAATTTCTTGGTTGAGAAATAGACGACTTCCAAACTTATCACTCTGAACAGTATATTGACCTGCAAGAAACAATATACATATCCAACAATTCATTACAAATCACTAAAGAAATAAAAAAATGTTCTTAAAAAATGTAACAAAACGGAGATTTGGAAAACCAAACGAAATAAATCAGTCAAATATAAATTACCCTGCCACTTCCTAATCCTCGCATGCTGAATGACAGCCATCACAGTCTCATTCGGAGAGTTTTGAGACAAAAAATCATTAAATTCTTGTGCATACACATTCCACAAAGTACAACGGACTACCTCTCCCCTAAAAGAAAAAGATAAAAGAACAGCATTAAAAGTTAAATACAATCATTTGCGTTCTTGTGAGAAACAGATAATAAGAGCCAAAACTGGTACACATCAGTGTATATCTCTTAAGCAGCTGTTTGCATTAGACTTTCCCCTTTAAAGTGGTTATAACATCTGATGGCCCCCATCCACTGTTTGTATACTACAACTGCTGTCCATTAAGTACTGCTTGTGTACAACAACAGCTGAAGACAAAGTGCTGCTATTTAATCTACTGCCCTAAGTCAAGTGCTGCTAAAGACCAAAGCCCTGCTTGGAATGAAGCAGTGGAATGAAGAAACAGTTGTTTACTTTGTCTGTTGTAATAGTATCAGACCTTAGCTAGCAGTAGTTATATGTAACAGTGGTTAAAGGTTGTTAGGTTGTTAGATAGGGGAGCAACACAAAGATACTGCCATGGATCATTATAACACTGGTTAAAAGTTATTATAACGCGACCAAATAGCCAACTTATAAGAACAGCATATAGTAGATGTTTTAACTCAAAGAATAGCATTAAAAGAACAGCATTGAAAGTTCATACACTCATTTACTGTGAATATAGTATATGATTTACTAATCATTTACATTAAATAATGAAAATGATTTACTATGAATATACCATTAAATGCAATAAAGAATCTTATATATAAAATAATCTAATCATTGGTATTGTATTAAATAAGAACAACCATTTAATGAACTTTTATATAAAATAAACTAATCATTGGTATTGTATTAAATACAATCATAACACACAAACAAATTTATATAAATGGCAAATTAGAATGTACTGGACATCTTGAAGATCCAAATTTATCTTTTTTCGTTCATTAGGAAAGATTTCCATATCTCCACACGAGACAACAATTCCAGCAACATCTAAAATGGTAAACATAGCAACAGAAATTAGTGACATTGAAAAGGGAGGCAAAACATATATCAGATTATCAGAAACAGTCATACCGCACGTGAGCAGATCCTTTCCATCTCCATTAAGAATGTGTGAATGTGCAATGAAACTAAATCCGTAATCAACACCTTGCCAACCATTCGCACGTGTAACAACCGTATATCGGTAAAAGTTAATATTGTAACCATGGTTAATAACTTTGTAAGCATCAGTGTTTTCTCCAACACCAAATCTGGAGAGAATAACAACTTCATCCTCATGAAGCTGTGAGATAAACACAGGTATTAATGGAGCCTTAATCCCTGCCTGAATCTTACGGCCCTGACAAATAAGTGAAAGCACATACTTTAGAAACAAACAAACAAACAGTATCTGAAAAAAATATAAAAGGTACATGTGGCTAAAGTCTCAACATATGAAGGATCAATAAGTAACTAATATTCATGTTTGTTTCATTGTGCCTAATCCTATAACAGGGAAACAAACAGTAAGTATCTATAAATGACCAAAAACCAACCCTAAATTACACAAAACAGAAAATAAATAACCATATAACCCTAAAACAAACAAACAAACAAAACAGTAAACAATAATCATCTACGAAGGACCATAAACAAACCAAACAAATATTCATCTTTGGTTCTTTATATCTAACCCTAAATTATAAAGGATCCAAAAAACAAACAAAAAGCCATCTTTCTTTCTTTAAACAAACAGTCAATTTACAATAATCATCTATTTCACATAAAAAAAACAAACAAAAAGATTTTCTTCTTTGTTTCTTTTTGTCTAACCCTAAATTGCACAAAACTCAAAACGAAAATGAGAAAAAGAGTAAAAAAAACATCAAAGATGATTGACAAACACTAATACCTTCTCATCGAGCAAGATCAGATCCATCCGAAAGGACTAAACCCATTTCCGGATGATTCGACCCTTGAGATTCCACATATCTTTAGACGGATTCAAATCATCAATGAAACTGAGTAACAAAGATGGTGGTTCACCGTCGGATTTCTTGCCGGATGACAGAGTTTGCACAGAAGATGCGGACATTTTGAAATGAGAAGAAAATGGTGAAATGGAATCGGTGAAGTTACATAATGAGAAGAAAGTTTGAATAAAAAGTGTGAAGAAGAAGGAGAGAGAAAGATATGATTACTTCTTGCAGTGCATTAATGGCAATTTCTCCTCCCCATGCAATTTCAAAGTTCTCTCCTAAAGAAAACCTTTTTTTATAATAATAAAATCAGATTATATATTTGAAATAGATTTATGTAGATATAAATATTGTAAACGGAATTATGACATCAGCAACTCCATGTGGCATAGCTTAGAAGTTGACAAGTAAGCAGATTTACATCAGCTCATAATCTCTTATTATAGATAGTATAGATAATGTCCTTGAAAGGACTATATTGAAATATAATGTGCTCAAAGGGATTTTTAGTAGATAGACGTATATATTTATGGAGTTTTATCAAAAGAAGCAAGTCTACAAGGACTATGTTGTGATAATATGTCCACAAAGGACTACAATAATCAAAGGCCCAACAGGGACTTAAATAAGAAGAAGTATGATGGAAGGAGGGTCTTCAAATGTCTTCATTTCTTTATTCTGATTGCTTCTTCATCTTTGTTTATCGTACGCAGCAGCGACTCTGAAGATTTTAGTGAATAAAGGAATATTTCAAATCAGGATCCATTGCCGAAGTAGAATCCAAGGATTAAAAGATTAAAGAAATGACATGGATCACGGATTAGGTTTGACTGGTATAGTCTAAGTCTGAAGTTTCAAAACTAAGGGGTAAGAAATAGGGATTTAATAACATCCACATGTATCATCTTCAATATGGGAGCTTCAGGGACCTTCTGGTATGGACTCCGTAGTCTGGATAAGGGTTTAAACAAGTTTGGTTTTGGGAATAGGTCCATAAAGGTCTTTTCTCCAACTGGTTGCACGCTTATCCTTGCCGTGATACGAAGTTTGGCATTTCTAGGCTTCGGATGTAGGGAATTTCCATTGACAGCCTCTGTGCTTGGCGACATATTCAAAATACATAAAATCGAAAGCAATATTTACTTAATAGGGATGAGAGCATTCCTATGTTGAGTCTAGACTCGAAAGGTCTAAGGAATGTGCTACTGTGTCATCTGAGATTAAACACTAAAGACTAGTGTTTAATTCACTCAAACGTTGGCTCTGATACCAACCTGTCACACCCCGATATTTCCACGTATTACCGGTGGGCCCGGTGGGGAGTATCGTTACGTAGTTGATATCATCATAGACAATTAATCACAGTTTAATACACAGCGGAAGTCGAAAGATAAAATCATTACAAACCAAATTAGAAGTAATATCAAGTGTATTACACGGGATGTAAAGGATCCACAGGCGGATCAAATAAAAGAAGATAATTGTTCAACAGACTTTTAAGTGACCAAGCTTGCAAGACTTTTATTTATTCACTCAGGAGTAGCCAGCCTATTCCGTCTAGTACCTACACTTAACCTTTTTTGGAAAATACGTTAGTTTTCACTGGTAAATACAATACCGACTCATTTTGAAAATGTTTAAGAAAATTGATTTGAATGCACAAGGCACAAAATATCTTTTATAACTTGGGATAACAACAACAACAACCATACCCAGTAAATCCCACAAATAGCAATGCTACTCATAGGGTCTGGGGAGGGTGGGATGTAGGCAGACCTTGCCTCTATCCCTGGGGATAGAGAGGCTGCTTCCAGAAGAGACCCCCGGCTCCAAAACAAACAGCAGACCAACACATCAAGTCAAAGAATATAGAAAAAGGAGTCACCTACACCAAGCTAGTGATCAGATTGACACAATATAATGCAAATCGTGTATAATAGCATAGAACATCATTCGGGCATGTACACAAGAAGTCAATCACCGGTTAAGTCACTTAAAGAATAAGAAAAACTTACGTCCCTAAAAAACACCTAAGACCTTCCTGCAATATCCTCTAGAAGTCCTTAACCCTAATCCTACGCCTCCACGAAGTCCTATCTTGGACCATGTCCTCAGAAAGATGCAACTCTAGTAAATCATGCCTAATCTGCTCTTCCCATGTCAATTTGGGTCGGCCTCTTCCTCTCCTCCCTTCCACAGTAAGAGTTTCCACTACTCTAACTGGTTCTGTCGTTTGCCTCCGCTTCACATGCCCAAACCATCTCAATCTCCCCTCCTTAATCTTATCCGATATACTAGCCACTCCTAATCTCTCCCTAAAAACCTCATTTCTTATCCGATCCAACCTCGTGTGTCCACACATCCACCTCAGCATCCTCATCTCTGCTACCTCCATCTTGCGCGCTTGTGTCTTCTTGATAGCCCAACAGTCTGTTCCATAAAGCATAGCTGGCCTAACTGCTACCCTGTAAAATTTCCCCTTTAGTTTAGTTGGGAACCTCCTATCGCACAATACTCCACTGGCTGCCCTCCATCTACACCAGCCAGCCTTTATGCGATGGGTTACATCACTATCTATGTCACCATCCCTTTGCACAAACGACCCCAAATATTTAAATTTAGTTGCCTGCGGGACCAATTGGCCCTCAATGGTGATTTGGGTGTCATCGTCATCGGCTACACCACTGAAATCACAGTGCAGATACTCGGTCTTTGATCGACTAATCCTTAGGCCCTTGCCCTCTAGAGCGACTCGCCACTCCTCTACCCTCGCGTTCAGGCACTGTTTACTTTCTGCAATCAACACAATATCGTCTGCAAAAAGCATGCACCACGGAACTGTCTCCTGGATCAACTTGGACAACTCATCCAAGACCACCGCAAAAAGGAAAGGGCTCAACGCAGACCCTTGGTGGAGTCCTACCTCCACAGGAAAGAAGTTTGTATCCCCTACAGGCGCGCGGACACTAGTTTCCGTTCTATCGTATGTATCCTTAATTATATCTATATACTTCCCAGGTAGCCCTCGTCTCTCCAAACTATCCCAAATCAGTTGTCGTGGGCCGGTTAGACGTCCGTCAGGGCCGGTTAGAAGAGCCGGACAAGATTAACTGACACGCCACAGGTATAATACCCACAAGGAATTTTCCTTATTGTGGGGTACCTTTTATACATACGCAACTGTCAGGTGTATGCCTACACCCCGTGCTTAAGTAGTGGCAATTTCAATGAATGAGCCGAGGATATCCAGGACATGGTCATTAACCCCCCAAAGGCCATATACCAAACAAAACAGATTAAAACGAGTTATGTAAATATATTAATCACAATCCGATTTAAATAATTACACACCCGACCAAACGGTATTATTATAATACCGTATCCCAAGCCCGTATAACGGAAAATAAGTTAAAAGTATTTACCTGAGCAAATTATACAAATTTATCCCAGCCGTACAAATCAGCAAGTGCAAGTATCTTTTACTGGTCTCCTAAATCTGGAACGAAGGTTTTAATTAACCTATTAGATTCCTAACGGGTCTTACATAAGCTTAAACTTAGACCGGTTAGTTTTAAAGGAAGGTATACGGTTCAAAACGCAAGATTAAGCGAAGATGTGAATAGAATGTGATTTAGACCCTACAAGTTTGAAGACTTGTATAATAAGGGTAAACTAAACACATTCTGGATTTTGAGATAAAAAATGATAAGGTTTGACCCGTTTCAGTTAATTTATGCAAACTAGTCACATAAACTGCACCGAACGCGAAAAATGCATAACGGGTAAACAAATGAGTCATGAACAGGTTTCCTAAGTTAATATGCCTTAAATATGTTGTGATATCAGTAGGATACCTTCCATTATGTCCAAAACAAATTTAAACTCAAATTAAGCCCCGTAGGGGTATTTTGGTCATTTTAAAGGTTATAAAATGGATTAAATATTAATCTGAGGTTCAGGTCTGAAATAATCAGTAAAAATATTTAATTTAATAAGTTATATCAGTAGGGTATTGCATATATGTGAAATTTATCATTTATAACCAAACTATGCACCTAAGGGGCATTTTGGTAATTTCACATAAGCTTTAATGGTCAAATTTGGAAATCTGAGTTCAAAAATTTTTCTTACTGTTAAAGTATAAAAAATTACTTAAAACATCAGTAGGTATTAAGTCTTATATGCTAAAAATAGTTTTAATCCATACTATGCGTTTAAAACGCGTAAAAGTCGGTTTTAAGCGATTTTCAGGTTATAATAAGAAATCTGAGTTTTTGATCAGTTTATAAGGTTCAAAATATTTTATTTATCATATAAAATCAGTAGCAAAAAGTTTGGTATCAAAATGTTATGTAAAACTCATTTTATTGGCAAAAAGGGTATAACCGACAATTACCGAATTAAAGCAAGAACCCTATGTTATGCTCAGCTTAAAAATAAATAAAAAAATCTTAAAAAATCCTAAAATATTATAGTACATCACTGGGTAAAAAGTTTGGTGTCAAAATGTGGGTTTAGATAGGCTTTATGCCAATAATTCCGTTTAATTAATAAAAAGCTTTCTAATTACGATATTGAGCATAACTCCTAATCTAGACTTCAAACTGATGTCAAATTTTTAGGACATGTTTATAAATTAGTAACAAAGGTTTTTGTCCTCTCACATTTTCAAAAATATCGTTTTAAGGTCAAAAGGGCATAATGGTCAACATTTAAGCAATTAACGGAAACATGCAAATGAATCGGATAAATAAGGAACCATGTATTATAACCTCAGAGGGTTTTACTAACTTATAATATGGTCCTAAAGGAATCCTAAGGCATATCTAAACTAAGCTAAATCGGGTCAGAACTGAAAGTTAAAGCAAAAGTCAAATTTTGCGACTTTCGGTAGCGAACTGAGCCTAAACTTAGAATTGTCGGGTTGAACATGCCTAGACATGTTCAATTAATATTTACCAAGTTATTAAAGTGACAAAACTGATTTTATTGCCTTTACATCATTAGTTATGAATTTTTATTTAAAAACTAATTCGTTCGACTTTTATTTTAACTACTTTGACCTGACATTTAACTAAGCAAACGTGATGATTAGGAGGTACCCTTTTGAGGGTTTAATACCTACCTAATTACGATCACGTAGCCATGTTCGTTGCGAACGATGGCTCGACCGTTTAAAAGTCAAAGCGTTTATCGCAAACATTTGACTTTTAGGCTTTTTAGGCAAAATAAAAATAACTAGCCACAAGAGGACACTTACAAGGGGTCCAATGGACTGAAAAGAACTCAGAGTAGGTTCCCTAATACCCAGGATCCTCTTGAATTTGAGAGAGAGCCCGATTTTGAAAGGATGGTGTGCATTGATCAAATGAATTCAACTTCTATTTATAGTTTTCGAGGGACCATGGATGGATGCCAAGTGTTGGAAATGTTAACATGATCATAACATGTGTAATCTTGTTTTACAATTCAGTGGACAAGTCCCAGGTTTGAGTTTGATGGTTTTGGGTTTCAAAAATTGTAAAACAAACAACAAGAAACAGGTTGCTTCTGCTGTTAACTGGATTGCTGCTGCTGTTAACTGGATCGTGGCCCGTGTAGGCAGCCCCTTTGGGCTTCGCGGCCCGCGTGGCTGGCCCAGACCATCAAACAATTTGGCATCTTGTCATTTTCGGTCTCTGCATTCATTTTCAGCTTTTAAATCTCATTTTTTTCTATAGAAATGTCATAACTGGTCCCTGAAATTTTATATCAGATGTAACCAAGTTCAGAATTAACTTTTTGAGGTTGAGAAGGACAGCCCCTCTCATTTTTACTTGATATTTAACCTTCAAACTTTTACGTAAATGACACAACATTTTCCAATTTATTATGGCGCGTTAAAACAAGGTACTAAGGCCACTTAGTAAACATTCTTAGGCATCCCGAGAGTTAGTCCGAGCATATCAAAGTCTTTGGTTTGGTTAAAAGATCCTCTTTGTTCAGCTTTTAAACTTTTATAAACTACCAGAACAGTCCCTGAACTAGTTCTAATCCCTTTTTGACTTTCAAAAGTTACTGCTTTAGTCCCTGCAAGCTTGTAAGGCCCTTTTTGACACGGTTAAGGCCCGTTAAGCCATTTTCAAGGCTCTACAATGATGCCAAAGTGTAGGGGACATGAAACATGCTCAAAAACATCTCGGATGATGGTTCGTTTGGCCGTACGGTTGCGTTGTTCGGTTAATTACGACGAAACAAGAACGGACGGGAAAAACGATCCAAATTACTTGACGAATGGAATTTTATCATGCCAAACACTAAAATAAAATATTTTAATGATTACATAAATTTTTGGATGTCCGGATATATTCAGAACGTAAGATATGCGCGAAAATGCAAACTTATGCACTTTTTGACGCTTTTAGTCCCTGTTTGACTCAAAAGTTTATTTTTGCACACCGAACCCCTCAAAGCCTATTTCTAAGCTATGTAGAGAATATTTATGGTATGTTTAACTTATGGCCAAGTTCCGGAAATGTTCGATGCCATTCGATACGGTATATTTTTGCAGTTTGACCCAAATAGTCCTTTAATCGCACAAAGTAGTGCGAAATGTCGTTTAATGATATCCAAGCCTTCCGTGGCCCATAATGGATATTCCTAAGCATGTGTTTAAATATTACTATGCTCCCGTTCACTTAAATGATCACCAAAAGGCGTAGATTCAAAAGTTGACGCTTTTGGTCCCTCTAATGCGCAAACTTGCGCATATCATCGTTTAGTAGCATCGAAGCCTTATCTTATCCATATTAGGCATTCTCGAGAGTATTATTAAACATAACGATGCTTCGGGTTCGTTAACAGGTCATTCAGAGGTATAATTAAACATATTGACGCTTTTAACCCCTCAAACTTGCAAAGTTGCGCGTAACGTCACTTATAGGCATAAAAGCCTTAGATGGCCAATATTTGGCATTCCCGAGAGTATAATCAAACATCATGAAGCTCCCGCTTTGTTAAAAGGTCACTCAGAGGTAAGAATTAACATGTTGACACTTTTAAACCTTCATCGCGCAAACTTTCAATTAATTACGCAAACGGCTACTCACGATCAACAAATGGCTCTTTTGTGAATATGATTACCATGTAACGTTATTCAAAGGCTTATATTAAACATGTTATCATTCCCAGTCCTTCTATAATCAAAGTTTTTGATTTTTTGCAAAAAAAAAAAAATTAGTCCCTCAAATTCAACGTTTGACTTTATTAGGGTTTAGTACACGTGTCGATATATCATTGGACGTGTTTTTACGAGGTGTTACAATTTTTTTTTATTTTATAACAAGGACTATATGAATAAGTGAGAAAATCTATGAAAGAAAAAAAAAGGAAAATTACCAAAATGTTGGTTGACCAAGTGGCTTTGCAATTTTGTCACCTTCCTGCGTCTTTGGAAGGTCCTCTCAGTCTCGGAAGCGTCCGACTATCATGTTGAAACGTCCGTTTTCCCACAAGCTGACACGTGTCCGATTAACATATTCTTCGGAAGCGTCCTTGTATTATGTTGATGCGTCGGTGGCTGAGTTTTGCTAACGCGTCCCTGAAACTGTGTACGTGGCTCCGCCGACGCTTTCGAACGGCTTGGACGGCCCAAACAAAATTATTTTCTATTGTTTGGGCCCAAACATCCCACAACGTTTTATTTTATAATATTTGGGCCCAAACCGTTTTATTTTATGTTTAACTTATTATAAACATTAATTTTTATAAAAAAACATATTTAAACAAAAGAAAATAAACATAAACACCAAACAGATTAAACAGATTAAATTTCTAATGTTTGGGCCCAAATAGCCCACACGGTACAAATGAACGGCCCGTTTTATTTGTAAATACTTGGGCCCAAACCGTTTGTAGACTTTATTTTGTAAGATTTTTTTTTTAATTTTTTAAATTATTTTTTAAGTTCTAAAAGTTTGCTAAGCTTGCGGTCTTATGAGAGACTCAGTAGCACCTGAATCCAAACGTAACTCTTAGCAACAAAATCACAATAAGGGATTTATCTGGTGTCATTATTGATTCGAACTGCCTCTAACATTCATCAGGAGGGTTTAGGCGCCTCCATTATTAATCCTTCTATACTTAGCTGTAAAATCTTTGACAGTTTTAGGGCAGTCTAAGCCTTGACTGGTTTATTTCTTAATCTATATAACGTGAGTAGCTGAGATAGATCCACAATGGATTTATAAGAAGTAGGCTTTTAAAACCCTAATGTGCCCTCTTATTACCGATGCTAAACCACCAATAATTAATGCATTAAGCTTAGATTTTAGGTTAACCGAATAGGGCATTATCTCAAATAATAATTAAATTCTGTAACATTCTGTCGACAGTCTAGATCCTTCATGGTAAGAGTCAGAAAATTCTTATTCCACCTTTTCCATTCCGTGTCGCAGTCAATCGGTTTTTCTGATTAGTCCATGAACTTGGACCATCCCAAATTGTGTAAGAGTATTCTCCCTGTAATCTTATTAAAGTCTTCCACTAATTAAGGGCACTGCCCTTGAATGATTGTGATCAATACCTCACAATGTTTTTCTCATCACAACCGCTGATGTCCATAATGGTTTCCATTTCATCCAATAATTTTTACGAAATCAATGGCTCCCTTTTTCGCCATTGAAGTCTCTTGACTTGCAAGAGACAAAGTACTTTTAAGTACATCCTTTAGAGGAACAGGGCTCCTTGCTATATATCATCTTATTTGGTTTATTCTTCGCACTCGAAGTATGAATAAAGCTCTTCCCAGGAGCAGGGAAATATGGTTTAGAGCAAGTAGCATTCGGCTTTTCTAACTTTTTTCATGACCTTTCTCATAGTCTTTCTAACAGCTGCGTCAACCACAACTAGGAGATTAACTCCATTAACCTTGAGGCTCACATTTGTTGCATCACTAGCATTTGTCGCATCATCAGTATCGCGACTGTCATTTGTCTCATTCAAGTTTGCCATACTTGAAGCTTGGCACTAAACACCAAAATTAAACAATTGCTTATTTGCATTTCTATAGCTAGCCATCGTCCTGACGACCAACATACTTTAGCCGTGGTATCCTTAAACCATACCGGCTAATAGGGTATGAACATTCCTAATGAATGTCATTTGTATGCATATCAATTACATTCAGCCTAGGTCACAAAAGGACCATCTATGGCATTTAGAGTTTGGATCGAGTCCATTTCCTTTTGGACAGGGGATCACAATGTCACAACTGTCTTTGCTATACTGGAGATTTTTTTGATGGCTTGAAGGCTTGCCACAATGACTTTTACATATGAAATATGAGTCCGTCAGGAAGGACTTAATAATCATATGGCACGAAGGCCTAGTCGCAAAGGACAATATAAGATATGGCAAAAAGCCTGTCACGGAGGACATTAGTTTATGAGCTGCAGTCTTAATAGATCATGGGCTTTTAGATTTGAACCTAGTTTTTCACCGTTGGACAGGGTGTCATAGACTACAACTGTCATTGTCTTAAAAGACGATTCATTTTGGCACATAGGCAAATCATAGGACATCACTAATGGATGTTTACATATATACACATGTATATATATATTCAATTATTGAAATCAAGTATTTTAGTCATGATCTTATCGATCTTATAGACTATAAGGCTTGGGCATTGCCCATCACCTTTTGACGATGAACCATAACGGCCATTCTTGACAATGTCACTAATGGACAGCATAGTATATAACCCGTAGGCAACATAAATCCTACTAGTGATTCAGGATAACGCCACGAAGGGTAGTACAATAAACACACTTATATGTAGGAAGTAACAGCGGCGTATCCACCATGTGTTAATTGTATTACTCTAGTTTGGCCATCTAAATCACCAAAGATCTAAACATAAACCATAGCTATCGAGTTAAAAAATACTTATTAAAAATTTCACTATGAATATAGGAAGGTCTAAGCCTGCTCTTCAAATATCTTATAAACTGATATGATTATCGTATCAGCTGATTTTAGTCATGATCGCATTGATCATATAGACTATTATGCTTGGACATAGTCCAATATCTTTAGACAGGGGGGGTCATAAACCACAATTGTTGTTGTCTTAATGGACAACAAGTTTAGCCCATAGGCACTTCATCACTAACGGATGTTTATACTTTGATCATCACATTGATGATACTTACCATGATCTAATTTGATCATATAGGCTTTAAGGCTTGGACATAGTCCAAATACCTTGACGGCTGGTGTGGTTTCTCAAGTCACACTGCCAGGAGTGTTAACATGTTCTTGGATGTTCACAAGGATTAATCTGTCTTAATGGTTACATGATAATACCATGATCGCATTGATCATATGGGTTTGGAGGCTTGAACATAGTTCACTACCTCTGGATAAAAGGGGTATCTCCCTTAACTATCCTAGTAGAAGGAATAATTACCCTTAACAACCGAAAGTTTGGCCAATTTACGTGGACTTGCCACTTGGCAGTGGTAAACCACTAAGAAGATCTTTTGAATTTATTTAGCGGATCGATAAAGTTCGAATCAATTCATACTAATGGATGATAAAGGACGATATGAGTACCTATATAAAATCTTTCAAGACTTTCAATAAATCATTAAGAAATTACCCTAGTGCCTTATACAGGACTTTTAGTACCATACTTGTCCATAGAGGACCTTAAAAGGAAATTATATGTCCGTATAGGGACTATAAAAATATCATAAGTCCGTATAGGGACTATATTAAAACCGACTGCCCACGAAAGCACTATAATGAAAATATCAGGTCTACAAAGGGGTCATACGGAAATATCATGTCCACTAAGGGACTTATAATGAAATAATATGTTAATAAAAAGGTTTTTAATGAAATGATACGTCTATGAAAAGACTATTTTAAAGTATGATGTCCTCGAAGGGACTGTTATTGAATATAATGTCCTTGAAAGGACTATATTGAAATATAATGTCCTCAAAGGGATTTTTAGTAGATAGACATATATATTTATGGAGTTTTATCAAAAGAAGCAAGTCTACAAGGACTATGTTGTGATAATATGTCCACAAAGGACTACAATAATCAAAGGCCCAACAGGGACTTAAATAAGAAGAAGTATGATGGAAGGAGGGTCTTCAAATGTCTTCATTTCTTTATTCTGATTGCTTCTTCATCTTTGTTTATCGTATGCAGCAGCGACTCTGAAGATTTTAGTGAATAAAGGAATATTTCAAATCAGGATCCATTGCCGAAGTAGAATCCAAGGATTAAAAGATTAAAGAAATGACATGGATTACGGATTAGGTTTGACTGGTATAGTCTAAGTCTGAAGTTTCAAAACTCAGGGGTAAGAAATAGGGATTTAATAACATCCACATGTATCATCTTCAATATGGGAGCTTTAGGGACCTTCTGGTATGGACTCCGTAGTCTGGATAAGGGTTTAAACAAGTTTGGTTTTGGGAATAGGTCCATAAAGGTCTTTTCTCCAACTGGTTGCACGCTTATCCTTGCCGTGATACGAAGTTTGGCATTTCTAGGCTTCGGATGTGGGGAATTTCCATTGACAGCCTCTGTGCTTGGCGACATATTCAAAATACATAAAATCGAAAGCAATATTTACTTAATAGGGATGAGAGCATTCCTATGTTGAGTCTAGACTCGGAAGGTCTAAGGAACGTGCTACTGTGTCATCTGAGATTAAACACTAAAGACTAGCGGATCAAATAAAAGAAGATAATTGTTCAACAGACTTTTAAGTGACCAAGCTTGCAAGACTTTTATTTATTCACTCAGGAGTAGCCAGCCTATTCCGTCTAGTACCTGCACTTAACCTTTTTTGGAAAATACCTCAGTTTTCACTGGTAAATACAATTAACCGACTCATTTTGAAAATGTTTAATAAAATTGATTTGAATGCCCAAGGCACAAAATATCTTTTATACTTGGGACAATTATTTAAAAATAATCTTGTATACATATTTAAATGTTTGTCGTCCGTCAGGGCCGGTTAGAAGAGCCGGATAAGATTAACTGACACGCCACAGGTATAATACCCACAAGGAATTTTCTTTATTGTGGGGTACCTTTTATACATACGCAACTGTCAGGTGTATGCCTACACCCCGTGCTTAAGTCGTGGCCATTTCAATGAATGAGCCGAGGATATCCAGGACATGGTCATTAACCCCCCAAAGGCCATATACCAAACAAAACATATTAAAATAAGTTATGTAAATATATTAATCACAATCCTATTTAAATAATTACACACCCGACCAAGCGGTATTATTATAATACCGTATCCCAAGCCCGTATAACGGAAAATAAGTTAAAAGTATTTACCTGAGCAAATTATACAAATTTATCTCAGCCGTACAAATCAGCAAGTGCAAGTATCTTTTACTGGTCTCCTAAATCTGGAACGAAGGTTTTAATTAACCAATTAGATTCCTAACGGGTCTTACATAAGCTTAAACTTAGACCGGTTAGTTTTAAAGGAAGGTATACGATTCAAAACGCAAGATTAAGCGAAGACCGGAATAGAATGTGATTTAGACCCGACAAGTTTGAAAACTTGTATAATATGGGTAAACTAAACACATTCTGGATTTTGAGATAAAAATGATAAGGTTTGACCCGTTTCGGTTAATTTATGCAAACTAGTCACATAAACGGCACCGAACGCGAAAAATGCATAACGGGTAAACAAATGAGTCATGAACAGGTTTCCTAAGTTAATATCCCTTAAATATGTTGTGATATCAGTAGGATAGCTTCCATTATGCCCAAAACGAATTTAAACTCAAATTAAGCCCCGTATGGGTATTTTGGTCATTTTAAAGGTTATAAAAGGGATTAAATATTAATCTGAGGTTCAGGTCTGAAATAATCAGTCAATATATTTAATTTAATAAGTTATATCAGTAGGGTATTGCATATATGTGAAATTTATCATTTATAACCAAACTATGCACCGAAGGGGCATTTTGGTAATTTCACATAAGCTTTAAAGGTCAAATTTGGAAATCTGAGTTCAAAACTTTTTCTTACTGTTAAAGTATAAAAATTTACTTAAAACATCAGTAGGTATTAAGTCTTATATGCTAAAAATAGTTTTAATCCATACTATGCGTTTAAAACGCGTAAAAGTCGGTTTTAAGCGATTTTCGGGTTATAATAAGAAATCTGAGTTTTTGATCAGTTTATAAGGTTCAAAATATTTTATTTATCATATAAAATCAGTAGCAAAAAGTTTGGTATCAAAATGTTATGTAAAACTCATTTTATTGGCAAAAAGGGTAATTACCGACAATTACCGAATTAAAGCAAGAACCCTATGTTATGCTCATCTTAAAAATAAATAAAAATCTTCAAAAATCCCAAAATATTATATTACATCAGTGGGTAAAAAATTTGGTGTCAAAATTTGGGTTTAGATAGGATTTATGCTAATAATGCCGTTTAATTAATAAAAAGCTTTCTAATTACGATATTGAGCATAACTCCTAATCTAGACTCCAAACTGATGTCAAATTTTTAGGACATGATTATAAATAAGTAACAAAGGTTTTGGTCCTCACATTTTCAAAAATCTCATTTTAAGGTCAAAAGGGCATAATGGTCAACATTTAAGCAATTAACGGAAACATGCAAATGAATCGGATAAATAAGGAACCATATAGTATACCTCAGAGGGTTTTACTAACTTATAATATGGTCCTAAATGAATCCTAAAGCATATCTAAACTAAGCTAAATCGGGTCAGAACTGAAAGTCAAAGCAAAAGTCAACTTTTGCGACTTTCGGTAGCGAACCGAGCCTAAACTTAGAATTGCCGGGTTGAACATGCCTAGACATGTTCAATTAATATTTACCAAGTTATTAAAGTGACAAAACTGATTTTATTGCCTTTACATCATTAGTTATGAATTTTTATTTAAAAACCGATTCGTTCGACTTTTATTTTAATTACTTTGACCCGACATTTAACTAAGCAAACGTGATGATTAGGAGGTGCCCTTTTGAGGGTTTAATACCTACCTAATTACGATCACGTAGCCATGTTCGTTGCGAACGATGGCTCGACCGTTTAAAAGTCAAAGCGTTTATCGCAAACGTTTGACTTTTCGGCTTTTTAAGCCAAATAAAAATAACTAGCCACAAGAGGACACTTATAAGGGGTCCAATGGACTGAAAAGAACTCAGAGGAGGTTCCCTAATCCCCAGGATCCTCTTGAATTTGAGAGAGAGCCAGATTTTGAAAGGATGGTGTGCATTGATCAAATGAATTCAACTTCTATTTATAGTTTTCAAGGGACCATGGATGGATGCCAAGTGTTGGAAATGTTAACAAGATCATAACATGTGTTATCCTGTTTTACAATTCAGTGGACAAGTCCCAGGTTTGAGTTTGATGGTTTTGGGTTTCAAAAATGGTAAACAAATAACAAGAAACAGGTTGTTTCTGCTGTTAACTGGATTGCTGCTGCTGTTAACTGGATCGTGGCCCGTGTAGGCAGCCCCTTTGGGCTTCGCGGCCCGCGTGGCTGGCCCAGACCAGCAAATAGTTTGGCAGCTTGTCATTTTCGGTCCCTGCATTCATTTTCAGCTTTTAAATCTCATTTTTTTCTATAGAAATGTCATAACTGGTCCCTGAAATTTTATATCACTTGTAACCAAGTTCAGAATTAACTTTTTGAGGTTGACAAGGACAGCCCCTCTCATTTTTACTTGATATTTAACCTTCAAACTTTTACGTAAATGACACAACATTTTCCAATTTATTATGTCGTGTTAAAACAAGGTACTAAGGCCACTTAGTAAACATTCTTAGGCATCCCGAGAATTAGTCCGAGCATAGCGAAGTCTTTGGTTTGGTTAAAAGATCCTCTTTGTTTAGCTTTTAAACTTTTATAAATACCAAAACAGTCCCTAAACTAGTTCTAATCCCTTTTTGACTTTCAAAACTTACTGCTTTAGTCCCTGCAAGCTTGTAAGGCCCTTTTTGACACGGTTAAGGCCCGTTAAGCCATTTTCAAGGCTCTACAATGATGCCAAAGTGTAGGGGACATGAAACATGCTCAAAAACATCTCGGATGATGGTTCGTTTGGCCGTACGGTTGCGTTGTTCGGTTAATTACGACGAAACAAGAACGGACGGGAAAAACGATCCAAATTACTTGACGAATGGAATTTTATCATGCCAAACACTAAAATAAAATATTTTAATGATTACATAAATTTTTGGATGTCCGGATATATTCAGAACGTAAGATATGCGCGAAAATGCAAACTTATGCACTTTTTGACGCTTTTAGTCCCTGTTTGACTCAAAAGTTTATTTTTGCACACCAAACCCCTCAAAGCCTATTTCTAAGCTATGTAGAGGATATTTATGGTATGTTTAACTTATGGTCAAGTTCCGGAAATGTTCGCTGCCATTCGATTCGGTATATTTTTGCAGTTTGACGCAAATAGTCCTTTAATCGCACAAAGTAGTGCGAAATGTCGTTTAATGATATCCAAGCCTTCCGTTGCCCATAATGGATATTCCTAAGCATGTGTTTAAATATTACTATGCTCCTCTTCGCTTAAATGATCACCAAAAGGCGTAGATTCAAAAGTTGACGCTTTTGGTCCCTTTAATGCGCAAACTTGCGCATATCATCGTTTAATAGCATCGAAGCCTTATCTAATCCATATTAGGCATTATCGAGAGTATTATTAAACATCACGATGCTTCGGGTTTGTTAAAAGGTCATCCAGAGGTATAATTAAACATACTGACGCTTTTAACCCCTCAAACTTGCAAAGTTGCGCGTAACGTCACTTTATAGGTATAAAAGCCTTAGATGGCCAATATTTGGCATTCCTGTGAGTATAATCAAACATCATGAAGCTCCCGGTTTGTTAAAAGGTCACTCAGAGGTAAGAATTAACATGTTGACAATTTTAACCCTTCATCACGCAAACTTTCAATTAATTACGTAAACGGCTACTCGCGATCAACAAATGGCTCATTTGTGAATATGATTACCGTTTAACGTTATTCAAAGGCTTATATTAAGCATGTTATCATTCCCAGTCCTTCTATAATCAAAGTTTTTTATTTTTCGCAAAAAAAATTAGTCCCTCAAATTCAACGTTTGACTTTATTAGGGTTTAGTACACGTGTCGATATATCATTAGACGTGTTTTTACGAGGTGTTACAATTTTTTTTTATTTTAAAACAAGGACTATATGAATAAGTGAGAAAATCTATGAAAGAAAAAAAAAAAGGAAAATTACCAAAATGTTGGTTGACCAAGTGGCTTTGCAATTTTGTCACCTTCCTACGTCTTTGGAAGGTCCTCACAGTCTCGGAAGCGTCCGACTATCATGCTGAAGCGTCCGTTTTCCCACAAGCTGACATGTGTCCGATTAACATATTCTTCGGAAGCGTCCTTGTATTATGTTGATGCGTCGGTGGCTGAGTTTTGCTAACGCGTCCCTGAAACTGTGTACGTGGCTCCGCCGACGCTTCCGAACGGCTTGGACGGCCCAAACAAAATTATTTTCTATTGTTTGGGCCCAAACATCCCACAACGTTTTATTTTATAATATTTGGGCCCAAACCGTTTTATTTTATGTTTAACTTATTATAAACATTAATTTTTATAAAAAAACATATTTAAACAAAAGAAAATAAACATAAACACCAAACAGATTAAATTTCTAATGTTTGGGCCCAAATAGCCCACACGGTACAAATGAACGAACCGTTTTATTTGTAAATACTTGGGCCCAAACCGTTTGTAGACTTTATTTTGTAAGATTTTTTTTTAATTTTTTAAGTTATTTTTTAAGTTCTAAAAGTTTGCTAAGCTTGCGGTCTTATGAGAGACTCAGTAGCACCTGAATCCAAACGTAACTCTTAGCAACAAAATCACAATAAGGGATTTATCTGGTGTCATTATTGATACAAACTGCCTCTTACATTCAACAGGAGGGTTTAGGCGCCTCCATTCTTAATCCTTCTATACTTAGCTGTAAAATCTTTGACAGTTTTAGGGCAGTCTCAGCTTTCACTGGTTTATTTCTTAATCTATATAACGTGAGTAGCTGAGATAGATCCATAATGGATTTATAAGAAGCAGGCTTTTAAAACCCTAATGTACCCTCTTATTACCGATGCTAAACCACCAATAATTAATGCATTAAGCTTAGATTTTGGGTTAACCGAATAGGGCATTATCTCAAATAATAATTAAATTCTGTAACATTCTGTCGACAGTCTAGATCCTTCAAGGTGAGAGTCAGAAAATTCTTATTCCACCTTTTCCATTCCGTGTCGCAGTCAATCGGTTTTTCTGATTAGTCCATGAACTTGGACCATCCCAAATTGTGTAAGAGTATTCTTCCTGTAATCTTATTAAAGTCTTCCACTAATTAAGGGCACTGCCCTTGAATGATTGTGATCAATACCTCACAATGTTTTTCTCAGCACAACCGCTGATGTCCATAATGGTTTCCATTTCATCCAATAATTTTTACGAAATCAATGGCTCCCTTTTTCGCCATTGAAGTCTCTTGACTTGAAAGAGACAAAGTACTTTTAAGTACATCCTTTAGAGGAACAGGGCTCCTTGCTATATATCATCTTATTTGGTTTATTCTTCGCACTCGAAGTATGAATAAAGCTCTTCCCAGGAGCAGGGAATTATGGTTTAGAGCAAGTAGCATTCGGCTTTTCTAACTTTTTTCATGACCTTTCTCATAGTCTTTCTAACAGCTGCGTCAACCACAACTAGGAGATTAACTCCATTAACCTTGAGGCTCACATTTGTTGCATCACTAGCATTTGTCGCATCATCAGTATCACGACTGTTATATGTCTCATTCAAGTTTGCCATACTTGAAGCTTGGCACTAAACACCAAAATTAAACAATTGCTTATTTGCATTTCTATAGCTAGTCATCGTCCTGACGACCAACATACTTTAGCCGTGGTATCCTTAAACCATACCGGCTAATAGGGTATGAACATTCCTAATGAATGTCGTTTGTATGCATATCAATTACATTCAGCCTAGGTCACAAAAGGACCATCTATGGCCTTTAGAGCTTGGATCGAGTCCATTTCCTTTTGGACAGGGGATCACAATGTCACAACTGTCTTTGCTATACTGGCGATTTTTTTGATGGCTCGAAGGCTTGCCACAATGACTTTTACATATGTAATATATGAGTCCGTCAGGAAGGACTTAATAATCATATGGCACGAAGGCCTAGTCGCAAAGGACAATATAAAATATGGCAAAAAGCCTGTCACGGAGGACATTAATTTATGGGCCGCAGTCTTAATAGATCAGGGGCTTTAAGATTTGAACCTAGTTTTTCACCGTTGGACAGGGAGTCATAGACTACAACTGTCATCGTTTTAAAAGACGATTCATTTTGGCACATAGGCAAATCATAGGACATCACTAATGGATGTTTACATATATACACATGTATATATATATTCAATTATTGAAATCGAGTATTTTAGTCATGATCTTATAGACTATAAGGCTTGGGCATTGCCCATCACCTTTTGACGATGAACCATAACGGCCATTCTTGACAATGTCACTAATGGACAGTATAGTATATAACCCATAGGCAACATAAATCCTACTAGTGATTCAGGATAACGCCACGAAGGATAGTACAATAAACACACTTATATATAGGAAGTAACAGCGGCGTATCCACCATGTGTTTATTGTATTACTCTAGTTTCGTCATCTAAATCACCAAAGATCTAAACATAAACCATAGCTATCGAGTTAAAAAATACTTATTAAAAATTTCACTATGAATATAGGAAGGTCTAAGCCTACTCTTCAAATATCTTATAAACTGATATGATTATCGTATCAGCTGATTTTAGTCATGATCGCATTGATCATATAGACTATTATGCTTGGACATAGTCCAATATCTTTAGACAGGGGGGGCATAAACCACAACTGTTGTTGTCTTAATGGACAACAAGTTTAGCCCGTAGGCACTTCATCACTAACGGATGTTTATACTTTGATCATCACATTGATGATACTTGCCATGATCTAGTTTAATCATATAGGCTTTAAGGCTTGGACATAGTCCAAATACCTTGACGGCTGGTGTGGTTTCTCAAGTCACACTGCCAGGTGTGTTAACATGTTCTTGGATGTTAACAAGAATTAATCGGTCTTAATTACACGATAATACCATGATCGCACTGATCATATGGGTTTGGAGGCTTGAACATAGTTCACTACCTCTGGATAAAAGGGGTATCTCCCTTAACTATCCTAGTAGAAGGAATAATTACCCTTAACTACCTAAAATTTGGCCAATTTATGTGGACTTGCCACTTGGCAGTGGTAAACCATTAAGAAGATCTTTTGAATTTATTTAGCAGATCGATAAAGTTCAAATCAATTCATACTAATGGATGATAAAGGACGACATGAGTACCTATATAAAATCTTTCAAGACATTCAATAAATCATTAAGAAATTACCCTAGTGCCTTATACAGGACTTTTAGTACCATACTTGTCCATAGAGGACCTTAAAAGGAAATTATATGTCCGTATAGGGACTATAAAAATATCATAAGTCCGTATAGGGACTATATTAAAACCGACTGCCCATGAAAGGACTATAATGAAAATATCAGGTCTACAAAGGGGTCATACGGAAATATCATGTCTACTAAGGGACTTATAATGAAATAATATGTTAATAAAAAGGTTTTTAATGAAAAGATACGTCTATGAAAACACTATTTTAAAGTAAGATGTCCTCGAAGGGACTATTATTGAATATAATGTCCTTGAAAGGACTATATTGAAATATAATGTCCTCAAAGGGATTTTTAGTAGATAGACGTATATATTTATGGAGTTTTATCAAAAGAAGCAAGTCTACAAGGACTATGTTGTGATAATATGTCCACAAAGGACTACAATAATCAAAGGCCCAACAGGGACTTAAATAAGAAGAAGTATGATGGAAGGAGGGTCTTCAAATGTCTTCATTTCTTTATTCTGATTGCTTCTTCATCTTTGTTTATCGTATGCAGCAGCGACTCTGAAGATTTTAGTGAATAAAGGAATATTTCAAATCAGGATCCATTGCCGAAGTAGAATCCAAGGATTAAAAGATTAAAGAAATGACATGGATTACGGTTTAGGTTTGACTGGTATAGTCTAAGTCTGAAGTTTCAAAACTCAGGGGTAAGAAATAGGGATTTAATAACATCCACATGTATCATCTTCAATATGGGAGCTTTAGGGACCTTCTGGTATGGACTCCGTAGTCTGGATAAGGGTTTAAACAAGTTTGGTTTTGGGAATAGGTCCATAAAGGTCTTTTCTCCAACTAGTTGCACGCTTATCCTTGCCGTGATACGATGTTTGGCATTTCTAGGCTTCGGATGTGGGGAATTTCCATTGACAGCCTCTGTGCTTGGCGACATATTCAAAATACATAAAATCGAAAGCAATATTTACTTAATAGGGATGAGAGCATTCCTATGTTGAGTCTAGACTCGAAAGGTCTAAGGAATGTGCTACTGTGTCATCTGAGATTAAACACTAAAGACTAGTGTTTAATTCACTCAAACGTTGGCTCTGATACCAACCTGTCACACCCCGATATTTCCACGTATTACCGGTGGGCCCGGTGGGGAGTATCGTGACGTAGTTGATATCATCATAGACAATTAATCACAGTTTAATACACAGCGAAAGTCGTAATATAAAATCATTACAAACCGAATTAGAAGTAATATCAAGTGTATTACACGGGGATGTAAAGGATCCACAGGCGGATCAAATAAAAGAAGATAATTGTTCAACAGACTTTTAAGTGACCAAGCTGGCAAGACTTTTATTTATTCACTCAGGAGTAGCCAGCCTATTCCGTCTAGTACCTGCACTTAACCTTTTTTGGAAAATACGTCAGTTTTCACTGGTAAATACAATTAACCGACTCATTTTGAAAATGTTTAAGAAAATTGATTTGAATGCACAAGGCACAAAATATCTTTTATAACTTGGGACAATTATTTAAAAATAATATTGTATACATATTTAAATGTTTGCCGTCCGTCTGGGCCGGTTAGAAGAGCCGGACAAGATTAACTGACACGCCACAGGTATAATACCCACAAGGAATTTTCCTTATTGTGGGGTACCTTTTATACATACGCAACTGTCAGGTGTATGCCTACACCCAGTGCTTAAGTCGTGGCCATTTCAATGAATGAGCCGAGGATATCCAGGACATGGTCATTAACCCCCCAAAGGCCATATACCAAATAAAACAGATTAAAATGAGTTATGTAAATATATTAATCACAATCCGATTTAAATAATTACACACCCGACCAAGCGGTATTATTATAATACCGTATCCCAAGCCCGTTTAACGGAAAATAAGTTAAAAGTATTTACCTGAGCAAATTATACAAATTTATCCCTACCGTACAAATCAGCAAGTGCAAGTATCTTTTACTGGTCTCCTAAATCTGGAACGAAGGTTTTAATTAACCTATTAGATTCCTAACGGGTCTTACATAAGCTTAAACTTAGACCGGTTAGTTTTAAAGGAAGGTATACGGTTCAAAACGCAAGATTAAGCGAAGACCGGAATAGAATGTGATTTAGACCCGACAAGTTTGAAGACTTGTATAATATGGGTAAACTAAACACATTCTGGATTTTGAGATAAAAATGTTAAGGTTGGCCCGTTTCGGTTAATTTATGCAAACTAGTCACATAAACCGCACCGAACGCGAAAAATGCATAACGGGTAAACAAATGAGTTATGAATAGGTTTCCTAAGTTAATATGCCTTAAATATGTTGTGATATCAGTAGGATACCTTCCATTATGCCCAAAACGAATTTAAACTCAAATTAAGCCCCGTAGGGGTATTTTTGTCATTTTAAAGGTTATAAAAGGGATTAAATATTAATCTGAGGTTCAGGTCTAAAATAATCAGTAAAAATATTTAATTTAATAAGTTATATCAGTAGGGTATTGCATATATGTGAAATTTATCATTTATAACCAAACTATGCACCGAAGGGGCATTTTGGTAATTTCACATAAGCTTTAAAGGTCAAATTTGGAAATCTGAGTTAAAAACTTTTTCTTACTGTTAAACTATAAAAATTTACTTAAAACATCAGTAGGTATTAAGTCTTATATGCTAAAAATAGTTTTAATCCATACTATGCGTTTAAAACGCGTAAAAGTCGATTTTAAGCGATTTTCGGGTTATAATAAGAAATATGAGTTTTTGATCAGTTTATAAGGTTCAAAATATTTTATTTATCATATAAAATCAGTAGCAAAAAGTTTGGTATCAAAATGTTATGTAAAACTCATTTTATTGGCAAAAAGGGTATAACAGACAATTACCGAATTAAAGCAAGAACCCTATGTTATGCTCAGCTTAAAAATAAATAAAAATCTTCAAAAATCCCAAAATATTATATTACATCAGTGGGTAAAAATTTTGGTGTCAAAATTTGGGTTTAGATAGGCTTTATGCTAATAATGCCGTTTAATTAATAAAAAGTTTTCTAATTACGATATTGAGCATAACTCCTAATCTAGACTTCAAACTGATGTCAAATTTTTAGGACATGTTTATAAATCAGTAACAAAGTTTTTTGTCCTCTCACATTTTCAAAAATCCCATTTTAAGGTCAAAAGGGCATAATGGTCAACATTTAAGCAATTAACGGAAAAATGCACATGAATCGGATAAATAAGGAACCATATAGTATAACCTCAGAGGGTTTTACTAACTTATAATATGGTCCTAAAGGAATCCTAAGGCATATCTAAACTAAGCTAAATCGGGTCAGAACTGAAAGTCATAGCAAAAGTCAACTTTTGCGACTTTCGGTAGCGAACCGAGCCTAAACTTAGAATTATCGGGTTGAACATGCCTAGACATGTTCAATTAATATTTACCAAGTTATTAAAGTGACAAAACTGATTTTATTGCCTTTACATCATTAGTTATGAATTTTTATTTAAAAACCGATTCGTTCGACTTTTATTTTAATTACTTTGACCCGACATTTAACTAAGCAAACATGATGATTGGGAGGTGCCCTTTTGAGGGTTTAATACCTACCTAATTACGATCACGTAGCCATGTTCGTTGTGAACGATGGCTCGACCGTTTCAAAGTCAAAGCGTTTATCGCAAACGTTTGACTTTTCGGCTTTTTAAGCCAAATAAAAATAACTAGCCACAAGAGGACACTTATAAGGGGTCCAATGGACTGAAAAGAACTCAGAGGAGGTTCCCTAATACCCAGGATCCTCTTGAATTTGAGAGAGAGCCAGATTTTGAAAGGATGGTGTGCATTGATCAAATGAATTCAACTTCTATTTATAGTTTTCGAGGGACCATGGATGGATGCCAAGTGTTGGAAATGTTAACAAGATCATAACATGTGTAATCCTGTTTTACAATTCAGTGGAGAAATCCCAGGTTTGAGTTTGATGGTTTTGGGTTTCAAAAATGGTAAAACAAACAACAAGAAACAGGTTGCTGCTGCTGCTGTTAACTGGATCGCGGCCCGCGTAGGCAGCCCCTTTGGGCTTCGCGGCCCTCGTGGCTGGCCCAGACCAGCAAATAGTTTGGCAGCTTGTCATTTTCGGTCCCTGCATTCATTTTCAGCTTTTAAATCTCATTTTTTTCTATAGAAATGTCATAACTGGTCCCTGAAATTTTATATCAGATGTAACCAAGTTCAGAATTAACTTTTTGAGGTTGACAAGGACAGCCCCTCTCATTTTTACTTGATATTTAACCTTCAAACTTTTACGTAAATGACACAACATTTTCTAATTTATTATGTCGTGTTAAAACAAGGTACTAAGGCCACTTAGTAAACATTCTTAGGCATCCCGAGAGTTAGTCCGAGCATAGCGAAGTCTTTGGTTTGGTTAAAAGATCCTCTTTGTTCAGCTTTTAAACTTTTATAAATACCAGAACAGTCCCTGAACTAGTTCTAATCCATTTTTTACTTTCAAAAGTTACTGCTTTAGTCCCTGCAAGCTTGTAAGGCCCTTTTTGACACGGTTAAGGCCCGTTAAGCCATTTTCAAGGCTCTACAATGATGCCAAAGTGTAGGGGACATGAAACATGCTCAAAAAACATCTCGGATGTTGGTTCGTTTGGCCGTACGGTTGCGTTGTTCGGTTAATTACGACGAAACAAGAACGGACGCGGAAAACGATCCAAATTACATGACGAATGGAATTTTATCATGCCAATCACTAAAATAAAATATTTTAATGATTACATAAATTTTTGGATGTCCGGATATATTCAGGACGTAAGATATGCGTGAAAATGCAAACTTATGCACTTTTTTACGCTTTTAGTCCCTGTTTGACTCAAAAGTTAATTTTTGCACACTGAACCCCTCAAAGCTTCGGGTTCGTTAAAAGGTCATTCAGAGGTATAATTAAACATATTGACGCTTTTCACCCCTCAAACTTGCAAAGTTGCGCGTAACGTCACTTATAGGCATAAAAGCCTTAGATGGCCAATATTTGGCATTCCCGAGAGTATAATCAAACATCATGAAGCTCCCGGTTTGTTAAAAGGTCACTCAGAGGTAATAATTAATATGTTGACACTTTTAACTCTTCATCGTGCAAACTTTCAATTTATTACGCAAACGGCTACTCGCTATCAACAAATGGCTCATTTGTGAATATGATTACCGTTTAACGTTATTCAAAGGCTTATATTAAGCATGTTATCATTCCCAGCCCTTCTATAATCAAAGTTTTTGATTTTTCGCAAAAAAAAAATAGTCCCTCAAATTCAACGTTTGACTTTATTAGGGTTTAGTACACGTGTCGATATATCATTGGACGTGTTTTTACGAGGTGTTACAATTTTTTTTTTTTTTAAAACAAGGACTATATGAATAAGTGAGAAAATCTCTGAAAGAAAAAAAAAAGGAAAATTACCAAAATGTTGGTTGACCAAGTGGCTTTGCAATTTTGTCACCTTCCTGCGTCTTTGGAAGGTCCTCACAGTCTCGGAAGCGTCCGTTTTCCCACAAGCTGACACGTGTCCGATTAACATATTCTTCGGAAGCGTCCTTGTATTATGTTGATGCGTCGGTGGCTAAGTTTTGCTAACGCATCCCTGAAACTGTGTACGTGGCTCCGCCGACGCTTCCGAACGGCTTGGACGGCCCAAACAAAATTATTTTCTATTGTTTGGGCCCAAACATCCCACAACGTTTTATTTTATAATATTTGGGCCCAAACCGTTTTATTTTATGTTTAACTTATTATAAACATTAATTTTTATAAAAACATATTTAGACAAAAGAAAATAAATATAAACACCAAACAGATTAAACAGATTAAATTTCTAATGTTTGGGCCCAAATAGCCCACACGGTACAAATGAACGGCCCGTTTTATTTGTAAATACTTGGGCCCAAACCATTTGTATACTTTATTTTGTAAGATTTTTTTTTTATTTTTTAAGTTATTTTTTAAGTTATAAACATGTTAACGGAGTCAAAAAGTTTTTTATATTAAACACTATTAAACATTAAACATAAGATAATAAAAATAAAAACCAAAATATTAAACAACACATAATATTCTAAATCCATATCCTAATAGCCTCTCATTCCGAGACATGTTTGAATTCATGTCCCTCTTCATGACAGTAGTTGATGAGGGCCACGTCCTTCTGATCGTCCTCACCAAGGTCCGGCATTTCTGTCTCCACTTTCTTGAAATATCAATCAAATCTCTCAAATTCCAACCGCAGGACACGGAACCTGGATGATAACGCGTCAACGGTCCGGTTGTGGTCCGGACCACGTAGTTGGGCGAAAATCTGTTGAACACGAACCCAGAGCCCACCATGTCATCGTCGTGGAGGATCGGTCATGGCCTCCTCCCATGCTTCGCACAGAGCAATATCTTCAACATCTGTTCAGGAATTGGCCATTTTCAGGTGGGTCGTTGACGGCGTCCGAGAAGGTTTATAGTGAAAAGGCTGAAAAAGTTAATAAGTTAACAGGGACGGCGTGGTGATAAGTGAACGGGGTGAGGGGTTTATATGGTGGGTAAATTGGGGTGTTGAAACGACGTGTGCAACGGTTAAAAAGTTAAAAGGCTTTTGAGTTTCCCTTTTTTTCGTTAATTATTTAAGCGTCGTGGAGGCCATCGAAGCGTCGGCCAAGCCGTTCGGAAGCGTCGGCCAAGCCGTTCGGAAGCGTCGGCCATGCCGTTCGGAAGCGTCGAGCAAAGCCTCGGAAGCGTCCGCCAAGCCGTTCAGAAGCGTCGGCGGCGCCACGTACACAGGTTTCAGGGACGCATCAAAAAACTTTTTGGTTATGATGCGTCAGCCACCGACGCTTGAACATGTCGGACATGTATCAGCTCGTGGGAAAACGGAAGCTTCAACATGATAGTGGGACGCTTCCGAGGCTGTGAGCACCTTCCAAAGACGCAGGAAGGTGACAAAATTGCAAAGCCACTTGGTTAACCAATATTTTGGTAATTTTTCCAAAAAAAAAAAAATTAGGTTAACTTGTATTGGTGTATTAACAATCCTCATATATATGAGGGAGATTTTTTTAAGAAGAAACATTAAGGTAATTTAAAACTTCCCCAGACCCTAGGTCAAGAGTTCGAGCCCGAGTCACCCGGGTTTTATTCCACCATGCGTTATGTCAAAGAAACTCTCTCTTGTGGTGGTGCAAGCCCCTACCACTATCAGTGGGTGGTATGGTTTCCCGGGGAACGTCGTTAGCCAAACATATAGGAATAATGTTAAACTAGCTTAGAACCCCGTGTTTTACACGGGTTGCATAAATTTAATTTATATAATTAACAATATAGTCATATCCTTAAAATACCTCGTGTATTGCACAAGTTAATATATATAATGTAATCGATTAACATAAACAGTCATTAAGCTATGTATTAAATGATGAATTTGATGTACTATTTACTTATTAAAATTTTAATTTGTTTTTTATTTATTATTAGTTTAGAAATATGTGTATTATACGTGGTAGAACCACTGAAATATCAGATGATTATTAATAAGCGAAAAAAATAAAAGAAATAATAAATAAATAAATAAGAGAGATCTGTGAAGTTTGTGATTTAATATTAATTTCGTATTTCTGTATCCTATTAAGGATTAAATAATAATATTATTATTATTATTAAAAAAAATAATTTAACTAAATCTAATTTAAATGAGAATAAAATTTTATATATTTGCTTGGTTTTACAAAGAAAAAAAGAAAAGAAAACGTCTTCTATCTTTAACGGAGAATGAGAAAATACAAATTACAAATAATTATTATTTCAAATTTTGATTAAAAAGTTATTATCCTTATCTAAATTATATTTAATAGGAAAAAGCTGAAAAATAAGATGAGGAGATTATAAATTTAAAGTTTGATAAAAAAATTATTATCCTTATCTAAATTACATTTAATTAAAGTGTTGTTTAATAGGCAAAGGAAAGTGATAAATAAGATAAGAATGCACCAGAGATTGACACGTGTCAAAAAAAAGATTTTCATTTATTAGTATAGATAGAATAGATAGATGATTCTTATACTTTAAAAAAGATATTTGTTTCCGTATGTAAATTCTACATACTCTTAAAGTAGAAAGTCGGTGGCCAATGCCACCGACAAGAACAAGTTGTTTGCCTTTTTGCCCTTTGATTTTGTGGTACTATCCTTTATACCCCTAACTTTGTTATATTTTCTTTTTAACCCCCAATTTTGTCAAATCTCATTCTTACTCCCTTTTAGCCCTTAAGTTTAAGAAATGTAATTTTTAACCCCATAACTTTTTATGAACTTTCTAAAATGTCACTTTGACCCCTCGAGAGTTTTGACTTGATGGTATAAATTCAATTTAGTTGGGCCACATATAATACATTATGATTGTACGGTATAAATTCGATTTGCGTTTTGTTTTGATCCGATCACAATGCAGCTATATATTACGTTGAGTTCAACCGGATACGTCGAGACGCGTGTTTTCATAAGGTTAGCGCATCACATAACGCTTTGACTAATACGTTCGATGTTTGCAATGTACCCGCACCGTATCACGCGCGGGTCTTATTACTAGTTTATCCTTATACTCTTAATAAAGATAATTATAAAAAAGCATATAACATATTCATAGGTTGCATTCTCACTCACATGTAGGTGGTTAGAAAGGTTGGTTTGATTTGATGTTTTCATGTGCATTTATGGTCTGACACCCTGTATATAACTTCACAATTTTCATTTCTGGTCTTATACATGAATCATGCATGCTTAAATAGTTTGTTTTAAATTATCTTTCACACAATTGTCATATCTTATGCGTCATCAATCGGATACTTTTTAATCATACATTTAATTAACGGTACAATGACATTTGAGTAGTGCCTTATTCAGTTGGTAAATAAAAAATCAGGAAATCAACTCTTTACTGTAACTAACCTAAGTATTGTCTTTCTGGCCACCAAATCAGCAATACGAATCACTAATCGTTCAATCTCTTTTTTGAATCACAAATATTATAGATTGAATCATTCAACTCGCAAACCGATAAGTGATTTCGTGATTTTTTTAGGGTTGCTCAATATATATAAACATACACATTAGTAGATGATGAAAAATTAGTCGTTACCTATAGAGATTCTGCAATTGAGATTAAAATTTGAGACATTGAATAACCATAGCGATAATTACCCCTAATATCGGCCCTAGTTTCGCCTAATCCGTAGTCAGTTTCACATTAGTTACTCAAAAAACGCCGCAAGTAATGAGGGTTGGTGTGTTGCGTCGCTTCTGAAATGAAGGGTGCGTGGATAGTGTGGACTCTTGAAGTAAAATCCTAAATTTAGGCCTAGAAACTTTGTTTATATGGGCCAATAACAAGTCTAATGTCATCATCATCATCATCATCATCATCATCGTACTCAGTATATCCCACCTATAGCAAAGCTAAGGTAGGGTCTGAGGAGGGTGGGATGTAGACAGCCTTACCTCTACCCCGTAGGAATAGAGAGGCTGCTTCCAATGAGACCCCCGGCTCGATTGTGGTTTTGCATCAAGCCTTGGACATAAGGCACATAACACTCAGCAATTGAGACAAACGCCAATTGGTGCATGTACCCCCTTGTCTTTCGGCTATCAACGCCACCACATGATGCCTGATTAACGATCCCCTCTTTTTAACATTATTTTCACGAAATTAGTAAAATAACGTTAAAAATTAGTGCACTTTTGCTTTTGCCCCCCCGAGCGCCCACACATATATTACATTATATGAGCAGACCGCAAGCGGGGCTAATAACAAGTCTAATGTATGAAACAAAATTAGAGCCCTTGTTTTGTTGGTGGCCTTAGGCCTTAGCGTAAGTTGATAAGCACAATTGATCGGCCCTGAGAGGATCGAAGGTAAGATGTGAATGTTCTTTGTTGTTCAAGTCATCATATCTAGTTAGTAGGAAGATTCCACTATGGTTGTTGTGTGGGGTTCTTCTATTGAAGCACATTTGAGACTATTGGAAGTTATTCAAGACATTTGTAGTCAGTATCAGGCGCATCAGGCGCAAGGGCGGACCTAAGCTTTGGTTTGGGTGGGCGGGCATCCCCTTGAAATAAAATTAGTGTATTTTCGAGGTAAAAATCCCGACCGCGCCCCTTGAAAATATGGTCAAACCCTTTGTCGCACCCCCAGAAAATAATTCCTGGATACGCCACTGATCTGGCGGTAATGTTGCGGTGGTGTTGGTGCATAGTTGCTTGCAATAATGAATACAGTTCGGCCGGTTTTGAATAAATTTCTTGACTCAACCGATAAATACATCTTATTCTTAAATTAAACCGAATTGGTCGGATCGGACGGATCGAGCAAAATGGTTTAGTTTTGGCGGTTTGTCAGTTTCTTTTATTCAGCACCTAATAGTGTCATTAGGTATTGTAAGTTAAGTGAAATGAAAGGTTTTTACCTTTGAGTATTAAAGCATTTACGAAAGGTTTTTAACTTGGAGTATTAAAGCATTTACGAAAAAAAGTGAACAATAAATAATTAATAGCACAAGTCAGTTAGAATAATAATATGTACGTATTATAGTTGTTTGATTCCTGTACAAGAAAAAAGCTAGTTCTATTAAAAATTATATGGATAAAAAATCATGATTTTGAATTATTTTTTTAACATTGGCCTTTTACTAAATGTAAACCGGACCATGAACCCTGGTTTTCCAAACCGTAATCCGCAAACCAAACCGGTCGAGTTAGCTCGGGTTGGGCAGCTCAAACAATTTCAACGATTTTTGAACACCCCTACCGAGTAGTTGCAGTGGTAGGGGTCATTTAAAGAACGAAGGTCCTCGAACCAACTAGTTAATCCCGGTGACTTGATGGAAAGGCTATAGAGAAGGTCATCGGTGGCTTTGGTTTTGGTTTATGAGTGGCCTTATCAAAGATGATCCGTGAGACCGCACGGTATGGTTGGCGCGGGGCTCCCTTCACGCCGACACACCGCCCTTTGGGATCGTGACGTGGAGGTTGGTGGTTGATTGTGGAGTTTTGAGAATGATTTAATTGGTTAGTTTTTTTTAAAGAACATTTCAACCCCTTCCCATGTGCATTTTTTGGCTTTTTCCTCTGCCATAGTAACTAGTCTGAGAGTGGATGGTGGTTGAAAATTGACAATCTGACATAAAGAATATGCGGTGGAGGGGGTTGGTTTATGGGTTTGCAGCTTTGGTCTTTTAAGTAGGCTGTCCATTTATAGATTTTGTCTATCATTTATTATTAAAGGTTAGTATTATTGGTACACCGACCTTCTAAATCGACACCCTCAATACGGATCGTATAGGCCTATACAGGTCGTATTACTTTTTCAATTTCCAATAAAGACTGATGTGTCAGATTTTGTCTTTTTGACTAGACCTATACGGGTCGTAGAGGCCTATACTGGTCATATTGGTTAAGTTTTTTTTTTTTTTTTCTTTTTACAAATTTTTTTTATATATTTGTTTATGGTTTTAACAAAGTTTTCTAAAAAAATATTTTTTTTAAAAAAAACTTCCTTCATTTTTTTTAAGAATACCATTTACAATGTAATATAGTATAAGATAAGGTAGGTCATGTATGAGCATGGGTCGTACTGGTTAAGTATTTTTTTTACAATTTTTTTATACATTTGTTTATGGTTTTAACAAAGTTTTCTAAAAAAATATTTATTTTTTAAATAAAAACTTCCTTAATTTTTTTTAAGAATACCATGTATAATGTAGTATAGTATAGATAGATGAGGTATAGGTCCTATATGAGCACGGGTCATATTGGTTAAGTCTTTTTTTTTACAGTTTTTTTATACATTTGTTTATGGTTTTAACAAAGTTTTCTAAAATAATATTTTTTTTAAATAAAAACTTCTTTAATTTTTTTTTTTTAAATACCATGTACAATGTAGTATAGTATAGATGAGGTATAGGTCCTGTATGAGCATATATAGGTGTAGTAAATGTCCCGTATATTTCTTTTAATTATTTTTAAAAATACCATGTACAACGTGTAATCCAGAGATCGGTCTCGGGTGGGCATAAGATCCGTTGGCCCTATTATCAGATCTGTGACTCCATGGAACATGTGATTAAGGTAAGTCTGCCGTAAAGTTGCAGCTGCGGCAGTCCAATGACTTTCTTCCCATGTGTCTGCACCGTGATCTTCATATTCTTGGTTCAATGCCAACTCATCTTCAGTAGTGTTTGTTTGAGAACCTGATTCAGATACACAATTGTTCTCTAATTCCAGATCAGTAAGCAAATACACAACGGTTCTCCAATTCCAGATCAGTAATGTAAGGAGGAGCGTTGAGATAACGGACATCCATCAAGCTCAAAAAGAAAACTTGTGTTTCCCATAGTCACAAACGATTATGGTTTGTATTTCGCATAGCCACCGTTTTCGTAGTAAAAAACGGTTGCAGTTATCCTTCAACATAAGCTAAAATACTCTAAAATACGCTAAAATACGTTAAAATAAGAAGAAATACATGAAAATATGTTAAAATACGCTGCAATATGTTAATATACATCATATTACGAAAAAATACATGAAAATACGTTAAAATACGCCGAAATACGTAAAAATACCCTAAATAGGTTAAAATAAGCTAAAATACGTTAGAATACGCTCAAATACGTCAAAAATACTATAAAATACGCAACAATATTTTAGAATACGTCAAAATACGCAAAAATACGTCAAAGTACGCGACTAACGATATTTCCACACACGTATACATATAACACGACACTATGGAGTACAAGTGGATTTCAAACAAAACTGTACGTAATCATAGAATACGATATTCGCACGCAACCGAACGACACCGAAACGACGTATGTTGAAGGTATACGTCATAAAACGACAAAATATGCGAAAGTTCGGCAAAAAACGACACGTATACGCGTCGAACCGAGGGAAACACGATAAAACTAAATTTGAAATAATGTCATATACGATCGTATAGGCCTATGTCGTATCGTATACTGGCTTAATACGCATCGTATAGGCCTATACGATGCGTATTAAACTTTGAATATTCTCAAAAATACCCCTGAATTTATCAGAAAAACAGGGGTATTTCAGTAAATTCATCGATTAATACGCATCGTATAGGCCTATGCGATGCGTATTAAACTATAAATTTCTCAAAAATGTGTTTCACATCAAGGGTTCCATCATTACAACCACTTGTTTTCAATGGAGATGTAATGCAATGATTCCTCTCAATTGAATAGACAGACACTTGAATCGTCTCGGAAGTACTGAACAACAGAAAAATAGCTCCGGTTTCATCAACTGCATCGTTTACTGTGGAATGCATCCTTATTTCTGTAATACGCATCGTATAGACCTATACCTCATCTATCTATACTATACTACATTATACATGGTATTCTTAAAAAAATTAAGGAAGTTTTTATTTAAAAAAATAAATATTTTTTTAGAAAACTTTGTTAAAAACATATGCATGATAAATTTTTAAGAATGTTTTTTGTTTAAAAAATAAAAGAATTCTTTTATTAAACTTTGTTAAAACTATGATTAAATGTTTACAAAATTATGTAAAAAAATGTAGTATATAATACGGTTATAACATAGATAGTATAGTATAATAAACATGTACCAAACCTATACGCATGATAAATTTTTAAAAATGTTTTTTGTTTAAAAAAATAAAAGAATTCTTTTATTAAACTTTGTTAAAACTATGATTAAATATATAAAAAAAAAAAAAAACTAAAGCAATACGACCAGTATAGGCCTATACGACCCGTATTGAAAAAGTCAGCCGCCAGACAAGAACTGACACATGCAGATTTGACTTTTGACTTTTGAAACAATACGACCCGTATAGGCCTATACGATGCGTATTGAAAAAGTAAGGTGTGTAGATAGACAAAGGAGGTGTGCGAATAGATTTCCCCTTATTAAATGGGCCTACGGGCCGTCTATTTATAGATTTTGTCTATCATTTATTATTAGATGGGCCTACAATTTCTTTTAAGGTTTTTTTTATTTATTTATTTTTATGTTTTTAAGATAAACAGTATTTTGATTTTTTCTATAAACATTAATTGACAATTTAACGGACACCCTCTCTAGGGATTAAAATCGCAATTTGACCATATCACGTACATATAATAAATTAATCATTTATAATAAAACACAATATCAATTTCTCTCAGTGAACTGCGTTTCATTAATTAAAACAACAATTAATACCAAGGGAATTATAACACATTAACATTAACCTTTTAACTGGTAAAACACATCGTCAAGAACTTGTTGAAAATTAAACCCTAGTAATTTACGAAGAAAAATACGAAAATCGCAAGGAATGATAACCTCCAGTAATTTTGATAACCTACAATACGAAATCAAGGAGATATTAAGTTTCCTTAAAATTCTCACAAGTTAGTTACTAATAAAATATTCCATAAATAAAATAATTATCAAATTACCTTAATGCCCTTTTTATTAAAAAACATAATTGCCACATGTTACTTTCCTATGGTTTCCTACACTTTGTATGAAATATCAGCTTTGTAGCCAACTCCTACTCTAATACATAAATCTATTAGAATAATTAGTTATAAAAGTATATTAAACATTGTATATTATATAAAACAAGAAGAATAAATTTCGTCCTTTTTTATAATTGACGCTTGAAATTTAAATTTCATTGAAGATCCGATAGCATAAAATAAAGATATAAAGTGAGAAGACTCGCCACAAAAAGACATAATGGAAAAATAATAAGATAACATGTGTAATTTTTTGATGTCGATACGATGATAGGGTGCAATGGCTGCAATGGTGAGCAACAACATGATATTTGCAATGGTAAGAGGGTTGTGACGGCAAAGCATGTGACGATCGTGGCGTGACTGCTGAATCAATGCTATCGTAACTATTGTGTGATGTTTACGTTGACAACCGCTTAAATTCGTTCATCAACCTAGTCTTTCTTTTCTAGTTTACTAGGCATAGTTGACAAAAAAATGTCACCGTCTATACTTCAGCCCAAGGTTATTACATATGTGCCCATATCGGGCGGATCAAATACAACGTAAGTAAGTTTACCAATCAAATGACTAGGATTAAACAATAAACATAATGATATGATATAGGTTATTGATCAAGTCAATTCAATGACTAGGATTAAAGAACTATAAACAATAATGATATAACGGTAAGGCTAAGAATTGGCTACAAAGTCTAAATTTTCTAAAAAGTAATAAAACACCAAAATGTCAACTATCAAACACACCCAACTGTCGCAAACCCCGTCTCCTAACAAACCCGGGAACGGGCGGCCGCGGCCAGTTTTGGTGGTATCTGTATTTTATCATTTTGGCAGCGGAACTTTCATCAGGATCGTAGTTAGGAAATATTTTATCAGAGTAAAATACCACGCTTTTATAATATTGTCACACCCCGATTTCCACATGTGTCACCGGTGGGCCCGGTGGGGGAGTATCGTGACGTGGTTGGCAACATAATAGTCAAACAACACAATATTGAAAATGCACAGCGGAAGCGAATTTAAAAAGATATAATACATCCGAATTTAATATTGTAATATCAAATGTCACAATATTCGGAAGTTTATCCACAGTAGGATCGATAACAAAATGGAAACAATAGTTCAACAGACTTCAGGCATCCTAAGCTTGCGAGACTTTTTATTGATGCTAAGGAGACAATCCAGCCAATTTCGTTTAGTACCTGCATTCAGTCTTTTTGGGAAAATACGTCAGTTTACACTGGTAATACAATCAACTGACTCATTTTGAAAAATGATTTAAAATTGGTTTGGATGCACATGGCATAAACATTTTTATAACTTGGGAGAATTATTTAATATTATAATCTCGTGAACGAATTACATGTTACGTGTGCGTTCAGTAGCCCGGATCTTGTCCGGGTTAAAGATTAATAGACACACCACATCATAGAGTTATACACTGACAGGTGTACGCCTACACCCCGTGCTCAGGTCGTGGCCATCTCGTAAGATGATGCCAAGGATATCCGGGACATGGTCATTAACCCCCCAAAGGCTTTAAGTAATCAAGACTGTTTAAACGAGCGGATCAAATTAGTCAACTACCCACTCAACTGTGAAGATTTGATGCTCGATCAAGCGGTATGCTATATACCGTAACCCAAGCCCGTATAGGGAAAATAAGTTAACAGTATTTACCTGAGCAATGTATAAATCACAGTAAGCAAAATGCACGTAGCTTTTACTGGTTCTCCTAATCTGGAACGAAGGTTTAATATAACCTATTAGAATCCTAACGGGTCTTTAATTAAGCTTAAGCTTAGACCGGCTAGTTTCGAAGATACGGTTCGTACGCACGATTAAGCGAAGACCGGATAGAATGTGATTTAGACCCGACAAGTTCAGATACTTGCTTAATATGGGTTCATTATTCATATTCTGGATTTTGAGATAAAACCGATAAGGTTTGACCCGTTTCGGCTAATTTATGTAAACTTGTTACAAAAACCGAACCGTACGCGTAATAAGCGTGACGGGTATTCATGAGAGCTATATACAGGTTTCCTAAGTTAATTATGCCTCAAATATGTTGTGACATCAGTAAGATGTCTTTCATTATGCCCGAAACGTGTTTAAACACAAACTAGGCCCCGTAGGGGTAGTTTGGTCATTTAAAAGTTTATAAAAGAGTTTTAATGCTAACCTGAGTTACAGGTCTGATGTAATCAGAAAATATACTCAATTTACTAAGTTATATCAGTAGGGTAAAGTATATATGTGAAATTTATCAAACATAACTAAACTACGCCCCGTAGGGGTATTTTGGTAATTTCACATAAGCCGAAAAGCTCAAAACTGAAGTCTGAGTTTATCAACCTTTGCTTACTGTTAAAATATCATAATTTACCTCAAATATCAGTAGGTATCAACCCGGGTATGTTTAATATAGTTTTAATACATACTATGCGTTAAAAACGCTTAATAAGGCGATTAAAGGCCATTTCCGGGTTCGATACTTAAATCTGATATTTTTATATTTCCAGAAGGCTTAAAATAATTTATTTATCATAACTAATCAGTAGCAAAAGGTTTGGAGTCATTTTGATATGTAAAACTCATTTTATGGCCCGTAAGGGCAAAACCGACATTTACCGAATTAAGCCTACGACTATGAGTTATGCTCAGCCTAAAATTAATTAAAAATCTTTAAAATTCCCAAAATAATATATTACATCAGTGGGTAAAGATTTTGATATCAAAAAGTAGGCTTAACTAAGCTATACGCTAATTACGCCATTTTATTAACATAAAGCTTTAAATTTACGATAATGAGCATAACTCTCAATCTACACTTCAAACTGATGTCAAACTTTGCATACAAGTTTATATATCAGTAATTAAATTTTCTACTCTTTTACTTTTGCAAAAATCACGTTTTAAGGTGAAAAGGGCATAATGGTCAACATATGAGCAATTAACGGAATCATGCATAATAATTGGTTAACTAGTGCACCATAGTGTATAATCACAGAGGGTTATACTAGCATGTTACCTGGTCCAAATAAAGCTCTAAGGCATTTCTAAAACATGCTTAAACAGGTCAGAACTGAAAGTTAAAGTGAAAGTCAAACTATGTGACTTTCGGTTCCGAACCGGGTCTAAACAGGAGATTGTCGGGTTGAACATGTTTAGACATGTTCTTACACTTATTACCAAGTTATAACAATGATCCAACATGTTGTATATGATCTATAATGTTAATTATGCATAAATGGCATTTTAAGTATCCTGTTGACTTTTTATAAACTAGTTTGACCCGACTTTTGACCTGGTTAGAGTGGTAATCAGGGGGAACCCTTTTAAGGGTTTATTACCCATGTAATTACCTACTTATAACTACTTTTGATTCGTGATTTGACTGAGCCATTATTAACTAATCTTGAAGTCAAACCGTAATTACGATGGTTTGACTTTGAGCTAAATAACTAAGCTAAACTTAATTAAGAAAGGATTAGCAACTTACTGAAGTCCTAAGCTTGATTAGTGATCACTTGAGAGAAGGTTTGAGCTCCAGGAATGATCAGAAAGCTGAAGGAAATGGTGTGATGAATTGTTTGCAACTCAAGACCCTTTTTATAGTGAATTCAATCACCACAAAGTGTTGACAACAAAGTCTAGCACTTACCACAACATTCCCACATGTGTCCTACATGTTTCGGGGTTGTTTAGAGGTCAAGAGGGATGAGGAAAACCGTTTAAAAGGTCAAGAATGCGTTTAAACAGCAAACAGAAACATTTCTGGTCGCTGGGCGATGCTTGCGCACCGTAAGCATGATGCTTACGGTCCGTAAGCTAGTGGCTAATGACAAAAATCCTTGTTCTTTCAGGTATTCGAAGGGGCAGCCTCATATTCCGTATTTGGGACTTATTTTATCAGTTTGGGGCCTCTATTATGGGTCTTCAACAGATAATAACCCCACCACATTGGTATGTTTCAATGAATGCTTAAAGAAAGTGCCGAACAATAAGGTTTACCGTAGAAATTTCCATAGGAACCCATCATACACTTCGAATTCAATCATTGTCAATACATTTCTAGATTTACAAATATATCAGATGTTTAATATACATATACTTGGGTCTTGGGATTTATAAATGAGGTCGTTCAGAGGTAAAAATTAACATGACGCCACTTTTAATCCTGCCAAAACATCTTTATTAAATCCGGGTTTACAACGCGTTTTGTCTTTCATGACACGTGTCGTTATTTCATTGAACACGAATTTTCGAGGTGTTACAAATATTAAGCACATGGGAAAATCCCAAGTTTCAATACACACATTTCATAGGGATAAACCCTATTTTATTGAATAAAACATCTTTTTTTTATTTAGGTAACTTTTATAGCCACTTTTCCAAGCCTTCAGTGCTGTCCAGCTGGCTTCTATGTTGGCTTTCACAATTTGTTACCTGAAACGTGTTTAAAAACATTTTGTCAGTGGGAAATACTGGTGAGTGAATCCCAATTTAATCAAAACCGATTTTTATCATTCGCAGTATTGAGGGCGATCTCGCAATTATATTTGTTTCCAATTCATACTTTAATTACCACCCACGGTACTGTCGTCTCGACTTATGGTCATGTTACTACTCACAGTGTAGTAACAAATTTTGTATACAAAACCCCAAATATACCGACGATAATTGTAGAATTTCAAATACTCAATCACTGGTAATATAATGTAACACATTGAGGTTTTGTAAAAACAGTTTATGAAAAGCAGTTATAAAAAGATGATAAACTCACATTGTTGTCTTAGGGTTTTCCTTAAGGATTTCCTGGTGACTATCTATTAAATACACAAATGCACACGCGTTAGTATAATAACCCATTATTTACATTAGTAATACTCTCCCCGAGACGACATTCCAACGACTACGTCGGGCAAAACCTCAACAGCCGTTACGGAACCCTGGATCAATCGGGTAGCGTATCTAATACGTAACCGGGGTTATGATACTTACAACGTGGCAGAACTTCGTTATTTAGGGGGTATTATACCCGATAATTACTTATACTATGTAATTTTTTGAGAGAGAAACAAATGTGGTGCGAGTTGTGACTGAAGCTGATGGCCTCTATTTATAGGGCCTGATTCGCAGTTCCTCGCGGCCCGTGAAGACTCGAAGGTCTTCTTACGCGGCCCGCGACATAGGGGTAGTACGGCCTAGCTTGTCCGGGTCATCACACTAGGTCCAACACGTTGCTGCCACGTGGCAGCTCAGGGTGTCGCCCTGGTGACTGACTGTCGCGCCCCGCGTAGGAGGTAGCCAAGGGCTACGCGGCCCGCGACAAACTTAAAAAATCTGGTTTTTAATTAAATTTAATAAAAGTAAATGTATTCAGGGTGTATTTTAGGACATATAGGGACATTTTAAATATATTAGGGGTGTCAAAAATTATTTTGGAGGGTTGTTATACAAAACCCACAAATAACAAAATGAAGATTACTAAAACATCATATATGTGGGTTGTGTTTTGTGTTTTAAATAATCAGGCACTGATTATCGAATGACAAACATTATTGTGTATTATGTTGATGAGCATGTTGTGTTTTATATTCATAATTATACGATTGTGTTTTTGAAGTTTTTATGGAGCATTATGGTTTGAATATGGTTTTTAGTCGTCTTTACTCTATTATTTGTGGGTTTGATATGTGTTTTATAATTGAAATTATAACTTTTTACACTTTTAACAAAAATTTAGACTTTGTAGTCAAAACCTCACACATGACATGACAGTAAAATTAAATAATAAATTCAATTAACTTCAAAAGCAATTCTTAAACAAGATTGTATGTATACAATATTTTAATAATCATTTTAACTTAATTAAACTAAACTCTAAAAAAACTAGACCGGCTTTTAACTCAAATGAGAACAGCCCAAATACACAATTCGGAACAGTCTTCCACTTACGCTTACCAAAACAAAATAACCCAATTTACACAAAACCATTTTGCTTTTGTTTTGGGCTTATAGAACTACATAAGTACATAGTGCACAAAAACTGGTTCAGGATCCAGAATTGGTTTGTAACCGACCCAAACCGGAAGGTTGTGAATTGTGATCGAGTAGGAAACCTATAGGGTAAATTACTTTTTGAGTCCCTGTGTTTTATGAGTTTTAACTACTTGAGTCCAAAAGCAAAAAGTTTAACGACCTGAGTCCCTATAAGCATTTTCTTTAACCATTTGAATCCAAATTTCTAACACTGTTAGAATTTTTTGGTTAAGTAGTGTTAAATGACCAAAATACCCTTATATTTAAAAAAAATTAAAAGAACTATCTTTTCCTCTTTCTTCACCCTTGTATTTCCAGATATTCATTTTTACAATATCATAACAAGATCTAATCCATCAAATTATACATACATTCAAATTATACATATATTTGTTTTTAGTGGAAATATATTGATATAGGAGTTGTTTTTTAGTAGAATGTATGTATAATTTGATGGATTGGATGTGAATGCTATAATTTGATGGATTGGATGTGAATGCTCTTAGAGCATTCACATCCAATCCATCAAATTATACATACATTCTACTAAAAAACAACGGATTGGATGTGAATGCTCTTAGAGCATTCACATCCAATCCATCAAATTATACATACATTCTACTAAACTCTTCACCTTCAAATCTTCACATCAAACCTAGGACTCAGATCACCTTCACGTCGCCAGTTCAGATCACCTTCAACCTCCGTCTTCAAACACTCCGCCGCCGCTCGTCATCAACACTACCTCCACTTCGCCGGTCACCCACCTTCATCAACACCGGCCGTCGCCTACCTCCACCCTCTTCACATCCCGAACCGGAAACCCTCTACCACAACCGCACCTTCTCCAACCTGAACCCCACCTCCATCGACGCCGATCTTCGTCTCCAGCCGTCACACACCACTCACCTCCGCCGTCTCGCATCGCCTCCGCCACTCGCCGCCACCAGGGTACGGAATATGGCGATAATTGATTTCTTTGGTGATCAGGTTTGTTTGATTATAAACTAATTTCATTTTTCACCAGAATAAAACAAGTATATGGGATTGTTGAATTCAATAGTCAATTTTCAAATTTGAAGTTTGTTTGTTGTTTTACGGTGCAGATTGTTTTTCAACAGAGTTTTTGAATTAAATCTTCCTTTTTTAATCTGCATATGCATCCAAGGTCAGATTAACGAATTTCCTTGAAAATACATTTGGTACGAAATTGTTGCAACGATTATTAAATACCTATAAATCTTTAGAATACCCACTCATCCTTTTTTTTTTCTCAGTTTCAGTTTAGATTCGTAATTTTGGGCTTTTAATCTGCACGGATCCTAACCCAGAACCAATTGTTCTGTATTTGCAATTTGATCATGCATTCAGGTATAATCATAATTATAATGCGGCTGGGATTTTGTTATTTTGGTAAAAACGGTTCCGAACAAAGACCAGAGATAAAGATACGAAGGGTGAAGAAAGAGAGAAAAAGAGAGGTTTTTACCCAAGTAGTTAAAACCCATAAAACACGGGGACTCAAAAAGTAATTTACCCAAACCTATACTAACTAGTGGGAATACCTGCGCTCCGCAACGGGTTGACGGGAATTTGGTCGGTATTATTTCGGTTGATTACGGTAGCGGCACTCGCTATAACAATCTAAAGAGGAAACCCAAATACATAAAAGTCGTAATATGCAAAAAAGAATAGGCAAATTGGAAAATAATAATCCCACCATTGTGAAATTGGCCAATAATAATCCCAAGTCAGGAATTAGCCACCAATAATCCCACCTCGTCCATTTTTTTGTAAAATAATCCACAGTCACTAAACAACAAAAGTGCCACATCAGCATTTGGAGTATTATTTTCCAAAAATGGACGAGGTGGGATTATTGGTGGCTAATTCCTGACTTGGGATTATTATTGGCCAATTTCACAATGGTGGGATTATTATTTTCCAATTTGCCAAAAGAATATTGACACATTGGTTTCGATAATACCAAAACTCGGACAAATGTTCGGTTGGAATCCATGCGGTTTATCAGAGTATCGACATAGTACCGACACTCGAGAAAAATAATATATTTTTTAATACAACTCCATTGTTAACTAAATTATACCGATTGTTAACAAAATTTATACCAAACTAAACACAACCTAATATTTTTTTTTTTAATTAACGAATGCAAGTTTGGAAAAAAAATTAAAAATAAATAGATTAAAAACGTATATAATTTGTAGATTAAAGTGTTTGAAAATTGAAGGGCAAATAAAATAATTAGTAATAATAATCGTTAAATATAAATAAATACAAACTTTACTAAATTTTAGTGGTAAATAGACAATTATCATAAGTTTAATACTATAATAAAACAATAACATTATATGTTGCAGAAATTTAAAAATAAAAAATAAAAAAAGCTAATGAAATACAAATGGTTGCCTTTTGTATGTTTATACACCCTCTTCACTTTGAATGTTTATATAATATAATATAATTTATAACATTGAAGGAATATTGTTTTTTTTGTTTTTTGTTGTTTTATCTTTTGTGTTGATTTTTTTTTCATAGTAAACTTTAAGGTTTTTTATTTTTGTAATAAAACTTTGGTGTTTTATAATTTTGTCACAAAAATTAAATTTTATTTTATTTTTATTCGTTTTGTATTATGTTTTTTTTTTCCTGTATTTGGTCATTGTTCAGTTGTTACTTAGCAGTTAGCACATTGTTTGGTAGTTACATCTGGTCTCTCACGTTCTTTACCCCCTCGACTTTCTAATACATGTCGGTATACATTCAAATTCGTCTACGTTTTACGTCACGTAAGTCAGTTGGTGTTAGAAATTAGTGTTTATTTTACGTTTTTTCACAGTTTTGGTTGTCGTTCAGTTCCTACCTAGCATGGTTTTACCCTCTGACAACACTGATAGCACCGTTTTACGCCCCCTCATCGCAACGCAGGTGCCTAAGACTAGTTGTCATCTAAAATATACAGTATCACACTTTTGTGAACCACAACCATAGTGTATAAAAATCATTAATTCTACTAACATCAATTAAATTCAAAGTGTATGAAAATAATAAACCAACGTAAAATAAAATCCAATTGCCCATGAATTCATACAATCAACTAACAAGAAATTTAAAAATTACAAACTCCATAACTATGATTCCATTTCTAAAAACAAGAACAAAAACTCATACAAACTTATTCCCATTTCCCTCCAAATTCATCTAAACTTCTTTCATGTTTCAATCAAGCTTCACCGAAGAGAACAAGTAGTGCACGAACCAGAACGATGAAAGAAACCCGACGGTTCCAGTTGCGAGCATTATCGCTAGAACCATGAACAACGAGTATCCCAAATAAAGTGTAGCCGAAACAGGCCCGCTTAAGCTCTTGAGGTCGAAAACAAGATAGTTAATCGAGTACAAGAAAATGTATAACGCAACGGAACCCGAAGCGAAAAACGACTTCCACCACCACTTATAGTCCTCGACGCAAAGATGCATGTACGTCAAGACTAACGACACCTCGGCACACACTACAACCAAAAGGATCATCACGATGAATAGAAACCCGAAAACGTAGTAGACCCGGCCCATCCATATGCTAGACATTATGAAGAAAAGCTCGATAAAAAGGGTTCCGAACGGAAGTGTACCCGCCCCGAGAACTAACAACCAAGATGGGTACTTTTGAGGCGGGATTTCACGCGGTATCTGATTGGTTCGAACCGGGTACTCGATATGCGGAGCCTTTGCTCCGAAATAACCGCCAACGAGCGTTAACGGGACGGATATGCAAAACCATAGTAGAATTAGGACAACGAATAGGAAAAACGGGATTGCACCGGTGCTACCAGAGCCCCACAAGAGGAAATTCAACACGAAAAGGATCAAGAACGAGACACCCGGAAAAAAGCACGAAACTTTCCAACAAACCGACACCCATCCTTTATGATCGCCGCTAAAAAGCGTTCGCCACATACGTACGGCAACGTAACCAGCCGCGATTCCGAGAATCATGTAAAAGAACAACATACCCGTGAGGAGGGTCCCGCGCGAAGCAGGAGACATGAACCCGAGTGCAGCGAATAAGATTGTGACAACCGCCATTCCGAGAATCTGAACCCCATCACCAACCATAACGCATAAAAGTGCGGGACAATCAGGAACGCGAAAAACGTCACTTACGACTAGCTTCCAGCCGGATAACTCTTCGTTCATTTGGGCTTGCGCTTCTTTGTCTAACTCTTCGTAATGAGTCAGATCCCGCCTTACGGTTCTCAAGAAAATCACCAACACAATTCCCGCCAAGAAAGTGATGACCATCAACGAATTCAGGATCGAAAACCAGTGTACTTTCGCTCCGTCCATTTTCAAATATGCATCCCATCTTGACGGCCATTTGATATCGCTTTCGACAAATTCAACTTCGTAAGTGAACGCCACGGGCTGGTTTTCTTTTATACCCATCGTCACAGTGTTTGTTTCGCATGCGATTTTCGACGGGTATTTCCCGTACATTTTCAAATCCTTTAACGACTCCGAGTTATGCTGGAAACTACACGGTTGAACCTCGAATCCAACAACTATATAACCGGGAATATCAGATCCCGGTTTGTCAACTGTCGGGATTACTTCAGCTGCATCACCGGTACCCATAACACTCGCGACATTCGTTTCTTCATACTTATGAACTAAAACCGTGAACTTCAAGTGATTGAACACGTAATACGTATCTTGAACCTTGATCCCGAGAGGGTACCCGGTCCACCTCACCAAAAAATTATCCCTTTTTGTATACCGAATAGCGGGTAAATTATCAAGAATCACATTGACTTGATACATTTCATCTATCCTAGTCGTTAACAGCTTAAACTCATCGCTCGACAAGGGTTTCGTTTGACAAAGAAAGATCTCGGTTTCATTCGTATGCATCTTGAACTTATACGGTGAGTTTTCGATCCTATCACCCATTAAAAGCTCACCGAGATTCTCAGCACTATCCTTAACCCCCTCTTGAGGCTTACAAAAGGGCAAACTATAGTAACTGTAAGGGATTTCGGTTTCGATTGAAGTCAAAGAGTTGACTTTTACAGATAATGTATCACCTACAACGTATTTGTGAGGGTAACTACCAGGGAGATAATATCCATAACCCAGTTGTGAGATCAAGCAGACCAACAAACCCCAGATCTTGAATTTTTCAAAAACTTTCATTTTTGTCAGATCTGGAAAAACCCAATTCGGAAAATGCAAGATTTAGTATGATTCAATGTAAAAATAAAGACTTGATCAAATTAAACAAATTAAGCAGCATAATGTTATTGTAAATGGTGATTAAATATAGGGGAAATTGAAAGAACATGCATGTTGTAATGTAAGAATGTGATTGGGGAAGAAGGGGTTTAGATTTCACTAACCTTATGATGCAAGATTTTGATGAGAATCGAATGAATTGGAATGCAGATAAGGTGTTCGACGAAATGTCGATCTTGAATTTCGTCGGTGATCTTGGAGGAAATATTGGGTAAAGAAAGGGTCACTTATAGTGTGTAAAAGTGGTGTGAGGAGTTATCAACACGTTATAAACCCTTGGAAGTTTAAAACATATATTTTATTCGCTATATATTTATTTAGAGTAAACTGCCATTTTGGTTCCTGTGGTTTGGGCATTTTTGCCATTTTAGTCCAAATTTCAAACTTTTTAAATCTGGGTCCTTGTGGTTTCATCTTTATTGCCATTTTAGTCCAAAATTCAAAATCCCCCTTTTTTTGACTGTTCCAAAAAGTTTGAGATTTGGACTAAAATAGCAATAAAAGTGAAACCACAGGGGCCAAAATGACAGTTCACTCTTAATTTTGGACTAAAATGGCAATAAAAGTGAAACCACAGGGACCCAGATTTAAAAAGTTTGAGATTTGGACTAAAATGGCAAAAGTGCCTAAACCACAGGGACCAAAATGGCAGTTTACTCATTTATTTATTTTTTGTAGTTATATAATCATATAAGTACCTTGTGGCCTAGTGACAGGGAGATTTGGGTTCTTCAATATAGACTCAAGTTGTGTTACTTTTGTGGATTAGGCAATGATGGATAGAGCCTAATCTTCTTGCAGAGATGTCAGGTTCTATCTTGAGCTCACCCGGGTTTTCGTCCTACCGTGTGTTACGTCAGAGAGTGTTCAGCTCTTGTGATGGCACAACGGCTGTCAAATGACAGTCGATAGTATAGTTTCACTGGGGAACGCCCAAGCCAAACGTAAGCCCGGTTAAGACAACATAATCTCGCCAGGGTAGGACAACGAGGCTCTCTAATTTATAGAGTGCAGTAGCGTAATACAAGAAAGTTGTCGTTCTAAAAAAATATAATAATCATATACATAACTGAGTCTCTTTCTCCTTTTAAAACATTGTGTTTTTACCAACTTTTATTTTGCATATATTAATAAATAACAACCAACTTGTGTGTTAATATAAAGAAATATACAAGTAGAAGGTAAAAAAATTGCTTGGTGGCATTATATTAAAGCTTGGGGCTCAAGAGAAAATTGTATAGAAAGCAACAGTGACGACGTAACATCAACGTTGCTCACCGACAGTTAAGCATTGCAGGTCAAATATCAATTTACGAAAATAATCTTTTTGGGTTTAATTTTTTTTAATCTATTTTCTATAAATCAACTTTTGTTTTTCATATCAATTTATTAACACTGTTTTAATTTTCTAGCGACTCGCATAGACCAACCTCGACCTTCTCGAGCATAAAACAAAGCAACTCGTGTAGATCGGGCCTCGACCATACATGAAGAAAACCCGTCAGAATGAGTCCCAAGACCTCAATGATAAACTAGATGCGTGAAAATTATTCACGCATTTTTTATTTAAGTAAAATCTAATATGACAAACGCTACATCGAAAATGTACCGCTACAAGTGTCTTATGTGATAAATAAATAAAAAAATTACATGGTACATGTTAGAACATATTCAACTACAACATGAATCATGAGTTTCACCACCTCATTTTTCTAAACCACTTCAAGGGTGAATAAAAGCTAACCATTGGCACCCAAGCCTCTAGATTTAGGAAGCCTGGTAGCCACAAGCGGGTCAACAATGCCTTGTGACTCTCTCCCTAGACCCGACCCTTCAACATACCCCATTTTCGCCATCATTTTCGACCCGAACCCTTTCGTATGCCTTTCAAATGACCCAACACGTGCATTTCCCGATCCCGATCTCCCCCTACTTTCACTACTCCTAGAGCTTTGACCCTTTACCGTTAGTGGTGGTGGGGTTGTGTCTTCAGGAGCCTCGGGCTCCGCTCCTAACCCGAGTGATTTAGGCCGTTGGATCACTTCAATAGGCTCGGCTATTCCTGTACCATCCTTCCCCAGTCCGTTTCCGTCTACATACCCCATTTTTGCCATCATTCTTGAACCGAAACCGGTTGTGTGGTTCTCGAAAGCACCATAATTTGATGAGCTGGCGGTTTGGTCTCTTGGTTTTGGTTCATCAACGGGTAACGTTGTCACATTTGGTTCGGGTTCCATGTTACCACACGAGATGAATGAAACTGGTTGTTTAGCGTAAGTGACTACTGTCTTGTCTTTTTCTCTTCTTTGCTTACTGCTTGATTCACCGTAAGTTTTGGCTTTTGTTAGTCTAGAGTCTAACGGACTCAAACCAGTGGTTCCTTTTGAAGCTTTTTTACTACTATTTGCAGCCATTTTGACAGGCGGTGTATTGTTAACTGCAGTATTAGCATCACCTATAAGCTGCAAAACAAAAAACGTAATTTGTTAACCACTTTATTTCATCGTATGAATGTGATCCATGATATGAATAATGTGAAGTAACCGAATAAACTAAATTTTACTCACCTTTTCAAGGCGGATTCGGTCATCGGAAGATGGCATTCCAGTGTGTTCGCTTCGCGTCACTGTTACAAACCTGAAGAATATATAATCTAAGTTAACCCCTCTATATTATTTAGAGATGAAATCAAAAGGGACAAGTTCTCAAACAAAAAAAAATAGACAAATTATAACATCTACTAATTCGTTAACACACAGTACCTTCTTTTGCCTGAACCTTGACTGCAACTTCTCAAACGATAAATTGACGCCAACCTTTGGACCTGAAGCGACTCTAAAAATTCAGAATAAAATTAAATTAATGCAATATTCATGGTTTCTGAATTTGTATACCTGTGAACAATCCCGGGAGTGCATAAATTGAAACGACATATTATCACCCTCGTTCTGCACCATCTGCTCTAATTTCTGCATTTAAGAGCCATATATACTGATTTTAGAAAGCTCACGATGTATACATCAACTACTAGTAATGCATTTGTTATAAGAAAAGAAAAACTGATTTTGTGCTTACGGAATTTATTTCCTCAAGATCAACACCTCGGCGTATCATTCGCTCCTTACGCTTCAAAGCAATGGTATCTTGACGTTGTTTTTTCTTCTCACCTGAAATGATACACTGAGGAGCATATGCGATACAATTCAAGGAACACAATTAAGTTACCGTTCTTCGGTTATGTACTCAATTAACATTCTGCAATACATGCAAGTATGCAACTGCTCTAGTTTGTTTTAATAGTTTGCCGAACTGCCCATTCTTCAAAGAATGGGTTGATTGGTAAACTCAAATTATCCAATGAGTCAATTTGGATCTACTCAAATGATACGACAGGTCGGAATGGGCCACTCTTATATAAGTTGCTAACTTAAAACGGTCAAAATGGGTTAGCACCACCTACGACCAATTACCCGTCTTCTCAGCACCAAATCATCAAAGAGAAGTCAACATGATCAAGCTTACGGACATGTCATCTACCACATAATCATTTTGACCTGATACCCTCTGTATTGATTACCCCAAACCAAACTTTTTTTTAATTTTAGAGTTTCTATCAAAAATCTTAAAGGAGTAAAATGGCATTTTTGTCCTTGAGCTTTGGCCAGTTTTGCGACTTTCATCCAAATGTTTGTTTTTCTGCATCTGGATCCAAAAGGTTTGAAATCTTGCCATTTTCGTCTAGCACGTTAACTCCATCCATTTTTCTCCGTTAAGTCGGGGCTATTCCGTCTTTTTTGCTAACTTAAAGGGCAATTCGGTCTTTTTCACGTTATGTAAAAAGACTGAATACTCCTGGGAAAGACCGAATTACCCTTTAAGTTAACAAAAAAGAAGGAAATATCCCTAACTTAACGGTGAAAATGGATGGAGTTAACGAACCCGATGAAAATGGCAAGATTTCAAACTTTTGGGATCCAGATGCGGAAAAACAAACTATTGGATGAAAGTCGCAAAACTGGTCAAACCTCAGGGACGAAAATGGCATTTTACTCATCTTAAAAATTAGTGGCCCTTCTATAGAAAATATATAGTTACCTGAAATAAAACTAGACCACAGTTGATTCCAATTTTTTGTCAACACAAGATAAATCTATCAATACTTTACCTGGCAATCTCCTTTTTTCATGCTTCTTCTTCTTCTTTTGTGCATAAGCAATCCGAGTGTCTTTTACTAGCATAAAATCATCTATAGCAGACCAATCATCTTTGTCGGCTCGAAACTTGATAGACTTTGGTTGACTTTGACTTTTCACTCTTGACCGAGGTTTCTTCATACCGTATTCCCTTGATGCCTCCTGAAGTGCAATCCCTCCGAACTTTACTAACGTGTCATTAATAACATCATCATCATCATCACGAATTCCTTCAATGTAATCTTTAGCAATCTCATCGTCTGTATCAGATGAGGTGTCATTATCCGATGAGTCAGACGAATCTTCGGTTTCTGAAGACTCGACGCTTTCTTTATCCTCGTCATCATCTTCCACATCGGATATATCATGGGTGTATAGTTTCATGCCTCCGATCGACAAAAATCCTGAATTTCTTTCGGGAGAAGATAACGGGTCGGTTTCTATTTCCTCCGAGGATGATGATTCAGAAATGGAACCTTCTTTTTTTTCGTTAACACGCAGATCTTCTTCTTTATCATGAAATCCTAATCCTCTGTGAAAAGTGTCGTCTACTTCTGAATTTGCATCGTACTCGGTGGTGTTTTCAACGGTTTCAGATTCTTCGACCTTTGTTTCGTCAACGTAAGCAACAACCTTGGTATCAACCAAAACAATAGTGTTTGATTCATCCAATGTTTTATGTTCATCATCAACTTCATCTGGAAGAAGGTCCACCTGAAAACATTAATTTAGTCAAACCGGTCAAACATCTGCTAGAGCTAAATTATCATTCCACACTCGATCACAGAATCACAAGAGCCAAACAAAGGCTATGAATTTATTTGTGGAACCGCATTTTAAAAATTTGATAATGAGAACAGCTAATCCCCTCTCTGATCCACACATGTTATCAAAAAATCTTAACAAATGAAAAGGTTTCAACAATATTTTAAAAATCAACACTTCATGTTCCTCTATAAATTTCACAGCTGGCCCGAAAATAAGTAACATTTTTATTAGGGGGTAGAGGGCACTCCTCAAACTACCCAAACTGAACCAACCAACGAGCCAATGCCACCTCATATTTACCCAAAGTACCCAAATCGATTATAGCAGTGTTACCAAACTACAAATGTACCCAAATGAACTTTCCAACACAAAGTTCGGTAAAGATCTCTTGTTCACAAACCAGGAATTTTTCCCAAAACGCCGAACCCGAATGGTTTGCAGCGGTGTTCCCATATTACCCCGATTTACCTGATCAACTTTCCCAAAGGCGCCCCCTAGTCCCTAACAAGGTATTATTGACGGTTGAACGCAACAAGATAATGAAAGCAGACTGCTTTTAACTTCACCAGCCAAGTTTTCCACTTGAAACAGTTTATCAAAATCTTAGAGCATTCACATCTCTTCCGTCAATTTTTACCCTCCTGTTACATTAAAAACAACTACATTTTCTCTCCTTCCAATTAGATAATATTTTTATACCTTTATCGTTATCTTTTCCATCTCCTCCACTCACAACCACTTTCAAAATACATAAAAAAATATTGAGTAAATTGCCAAAATCGTCCCTGAGGTTTGTGCATGTTTGCCAGTTCATCCAAAATAACTTTTTTGTACCACATGGCCCTTCCCTTTTTGAGATTTTTTGCCATTTTCATCCAAATGTCTAATTTGCTTTATTTTTTTGACAGGCATTTGGATGAAAATGGCAAAAAGTCCCAAATCTTAGGGACGATTTTGGCAAAAAAGTTGGACGTTTGGATGAAAATGGCAAAAAATCCCAAAAAGTGAAGGGCAATATAGTACAAAAAAGTTGTTTTGAATGAAACTGGCAAACACGTCCAAAACTCAAGAACGATTTTGGCAATTTACTCAAAAATATTATAGAGAGTGAATAGTGTCCCCTCAAATATACAAATGAACAGTATCATTTTCTCTCTCCTCCGGTCACAACCATTTTTTATAATATAAAAAACACTCTCACATAATTTGGCGGATGGGATGTGAATGCTCTTATATTGATAAAACAAAGCAAATCAACCTCTTAACTTAATAATGTCATATCTCAAAGAGACCAGCACTTTCTTTTTCATGTCAAATTAATCACATTCAATAACTATATATCCATTTTGTCTGTCATAATTTCAACAATTACACATATATTAATATTAATTAAAAAAAAAGATATCCCATTTTCATCAGAATTTGGTTCCTAATCAAATTATGCCCTAAAAAAATTAAAACTTTTGAATAGAGAGAAACCGTTACTTGAGGATAACTGTAACCAACAGCATTCATTTTACGCTTCTCCTCAATCATTCTCGAACTCGAAGCTTTTGATTTATTCTTCGAATTACTTCCACTATTCTTACCATTATTACTCTTTCCTATAAAATTCAATCAAATTACAATCACAAAATAAACAACTAAATAACATCAATAACAATAATATTAATAATAAAGCAGATGAATTTATTTACCTTTGGAAGGGGGAGAATCGGTAACCGAAGACCAATCGGATAACAAACCGCCTTCTACGAACAGAGATTGTTTTATTGGTTTTCGGTTATTGGATTTGCCGGATTTTTGCTTATTTTTACCGGTTCCGGCCATTGTTGTTGACGGAATATGCGATCTGAGATACGGAAAATATGACGATTTATTTTTTTGTTGTTATTTGGGGAAGGCGGTGTTGTTATCGTGTGTAGCGCGGTGTAAACTGTAATCGTGGTGCGTGTGTTTGTGTTGTGACATGTTACACACGATTTCACCTAAGGATTTTATGTTTAACAAGTAAAAGCTAAAAAAAATAGAGTTAAATGTAATTTTACTCTATTAGTTTGGGTCATTTTGGCATTTAATCTAAAGTTTTCATTTTTCGTTTGTAGGTCCAAAAGATTTCAGTGTTGCCGTTTTAGTCCACTGGGTTAACTTCATCCATTTTTTCTGTTAACGAGTATGGCAATTCGGTCATTTAATATAGCCGAATTAGAAGTTAACAAAATTACATATAAAATGACCGATTTGCTCTTCTCTTTAACAGAAAAAATATATGAAGTTAACCCAATGGACTAAAATGGCAACGGTGAAAACCTTTTTGGACCTACAGGCGAAAAATCAAACATTTGGACTAAACTAGCAAAATGACCTAAACCATAGGGACTAAAATGGCATTTAACTCAAAAAAGATATATGATATGGTATTTAGTTGAGTCAAACTAAAACGGCCTGAGGGCATAGTTGTAAAAATCCCAACGAGCCTGCGGTTAGTCGCCGATTAATCACTAGTCTCAGGTTCATCGAGTAATTTTTATCTAATTGGTCAATGAAACATTAGGCTGTCAACAGTGGTCAAATAGAGTCTTAATTAACCAAAAATTGATGGTAGTCTAGCATGTAACATGGTCCTTTTAAAGTAAGATTATAAATGAAAATAGTCGCATACGATTCGTAATACATATATACTAACACGATTCGCAATACATGTTTTTAAAAACCCTACGCATGTAACGATTGTTTGAACACATTAGCATTAGCATTCAGTACTATGCATAAATCACACTTTGTATAAGAAAACAATAAAACTCACCTTGAAAACTAGACTTGGTTACTACTTTCTATGAAACCCTTGAACCTTATTTCTTTCTCTATTTCTTTAATTTGTTGTTTATTATAAGTGATGCCAATCTTGGTGCCCAAGTAAAACCAAGGTGTTCACCAAGTAAAGCATTCATGGCCCCCTAATTAATATAATATCACCATTTAACAATGCACGACCAAATCAAAATGTTTTTAAGTCATTTAGTGTCACACACCACATGTTTAGTTTTCGTGAAGAAAATAGTTTTAAATTCAACCATCATATAGTGTTTTTATGCATATTTATTTTTAATAAAGCTGATAATGGTCATGGCAATCTTTAGTTCTTTATGATAGAGAATAATTGTTTATTGCCTTTCTCATTCCATCGATATCCTATATATATTACAAGACTTCTCCATATTTTTGGGAGATATATATTCTAATTTGAATATAATATTGACACAATATTTATCTCTAAATATATCTAATCTATTACACCCCCGTAGTCGAAGCGAGAGGAGGCCGAATACTGAGACTGGATCGAAAATCATCGAACAGAACCTGTGGGAGACCTTTGGTGAAGATGTCTGCAATCTGATAACGTGAGGGAACATGAAGAACACGAACGGTACCTCGTTGCACTAGATCACGAACAAAATGAATGTCGAGCTCAATGTGCTTAGTGCGTTGGTGCTGAACCGGATTACCTGAAAGATACACCGCACTAATGTTATCACAATAAACTAGGCTGGCCTTTGGTAAGGGTTAATGCAGCTCCAGAAGAAGATTACGAAGCCAACATAATTCGGCAACTACATTTGCCACACCCCGGTATTCAGCCTCTGCACTAGACCGGGAGACCACTGCCTGACATTTAGATGACCAAGATAACAGATTAGGACCCAAGTAGACACAGTAATCCGAAGTTGAGCGACGAGTGTCAGGACATCCAGCCCAATCAGCATCAGTGTACGCGCGTAACGAGAAGTCTGTGAAAGAACCTAGTGTCAGACCAAGAGAAGAAGTGCCCTGGAGATACCGTATAATGCGTTTTAACGCATTCCAATGATCCATACGGGGTGCGTGCATATGCATGCACACCTGCTGAACAGCATAACTGATGTCGGGTCTGGTGAAAGTTAGGTACTGAAGAGCACCTGCAAGACTGCGGTAAAGTGTAGGATCCTCAAAAATAGGACTAGATGTGGCACTGAGCTTGGACTTAGTATCAACCGGAGTGGCAACCGGTTTGCAAGAATGCATTCCCGCCCGTTCAATGATGTCCTTAGTATAGGATTGTTGAGATAAAAACATGCGGTTGTGTTGGCGAGTCACGTGAATGCCTAAAAAATGACTCAAGGGACCGAGATCTTTCATGTCAAATTCAGCGGCCAGCCGTGCCATAATATCAACCCGTAATGTTTCATTAGAAGTGGTGAGAATTATATCATCAACGTAAATCAGTAAGTATGCAACGTCATGGCCATGAAAATAAACAAAAAGGGAGTTGTCACACTTACTCTGTTGAAACCCGATGGTTAACACAAAATCTGTAAAACGTTGATACCAAGCTCGGGGAGCCTGTTTTAACCCATATAAAGATTTCCTTAGACGACACACATAATCTGGGAAATGACGATGCCGAAACCCCATGGGTTGATACATATAGACAGTTTCAATCAAATTCCCATGAAGAAACGCGTTGGTGACGTCCAACTGATGAATGGGCCAATTCTGAGATAAGGCAAGAGTCAAAACAGTCCGAATAGTGGCAATGAAATTAGAGAAAGTAGTGAACATTGAGAAAACTTGTGATTTATTACTGATTGGGTAAGTCCATAAGAAATTAGTAAAATCGTCAAGGAATAATATGTAATAACGGTGACCTCCGCTGCTTAAAATAGGGGAGGTCCAAAGATCACTGTGAACAATGTCAAATGGCAAAGAAGTGAAATTAATGGAATCCATAAACGGAAATTTAATATGTTTACCAAAGACACACGATTGACAAAATTGAGATTTCAAAGGTCCAAAACTAATAGAACTAGATTGTTTTAATGACTGCAATAAATTAGATCCCGGATGACCGAGTCTTTGATGCCACGTGTCTTGAGTGATAGCAGCAAACGTGGTCGGAGAAGTGAACTTGGTGACTTGTGTAGGATCAAGCGTGTAGAGATCACCGGAGCTATTGCATCGTAGGATAGGGGTCCGAGTCTTGAGATCCTTCACAAGAAAACCAAAAGGATCAAACTCAACAGAAACATGATTATCAGTTGTAAAGCGACGAACTGAAAGCAAATTTTTGATTAAGGATGGGGCATAAAGGACATTGTTTAGTTTAAATGGAGGAAAAGGTGGGGATAAGGTTTGGTTACCGTGTCCATGTACGGGAATGGTGTTACCATTACCTACTAAAATATTACGAGACATGCTGTTATTAAAATAAGACGAGAGATTAATCAAATTGTTAGACATGTGATCAGACGCACCTGTATCCATAGTCCAGTTTGGATCATGCTGGTTCAGCGACATATGGTAAAGAGCCTGTGTGATGTTCGTTGGCGTATGGTGGTCAGCGAACGAGGCGACCTGACTAGCAGCATAGTTTTGGGCTGGACGTGGACCTAGCAAGCCTGGGCCCGAGTTGTTGGACTTGAGAAGTGTTGGGTAAGGGCAAGGTGGGACAGGCCATGTGGCCCAAGGTGAAGGGAAATAACCAGTTGAGACGGCCCAATAATTATGTGGGTTATTCCAGTTCTGACCAGTTGGTCCATTCCACGGTTGTCCAGGGGCAGAAGAGTTGTAGTTCGAGTTACCGCGTCCCCGAGTGGCGGATCCACGGCCTCGGCCTCGGCCCCGGCCTCTACCGCGGCCCCGGCCACTCCCACGTTCAGAAGATTCGTTGCGATTATCAGAAGAGGTACCTCGATCACGATCCCGGTGTTCCGAAGTGGCGTTAAGAGCCGTACTAGCATGTTGAGCAGCTTGTTTGCTTGATTAATCTTGCGGGCCTCTGCCATGCACAACCGAGATCTGGTGTCACAAAAATCTGGAAGAGGCTTTGTCTGCTGGATGATGAGTGCAACGCTCTCATATTGTTCGGTAAGGCCGGTGAGAATTTGCAAAACCAATTGTTCGTCCGTGACAGGCGAGCCAACGTTCGTGAGTTGATCGTATATTTCTTTCATTGCTCGACAGTAAGAAGACATCGATGTGAACTGATCAAGGCGGGTGTTTGCAAAACGATTATTGAGATCAATCGTTCGAGTTGCCTTGTTATCTTGAAAAAGGTTTGAAAGAGCTGTCCATGCATCATATGCTGTCGTGTTTGGCTTTAAGATTGTGTGAAGAAGATCTGGGGATATAGTCCCGTATATCCACTGCAAAACTATTGAATCAAGACGCTCCCATGATTCGGTAGGATTTTCTTTTTCCTTGTCTTTATCAGAAGAAGTAGCAGGGGTGGTCCGAGGTTGGAGATGGTCGTAGACTTGAAACGCCTTACATTGAATCTTGAATAGTTCGGACCACGAAGTGTAGTGTCCGGATTCAATGTCTAAGGTGATTGGGATGAGTAGTCGGATGTTAGATACGGTGACTGCGGGGTGGAGAGGGGAAGCCATGGAGATCGATGAAGGGCTGAGAAGGGATTGATGAAGGCTGAGATGAAAAGAAAATTGGAAGTGTGGATGGGAGGAAGGAACGTATCAGGCTCTTGATACCATGATAGAGAATAATTGTTTATTGCCTTCTCATTCCATCGACATCCTATATATATTACAAGACTTATCCATATTTTTGGGAGATATATATTCTAATTTGAATATAATATTGACACAATATTTATCTGTAAATATATCTAATCTATTACTTTACATGATAGTTCTCCAAGGAAGTGATATGTGCAACTTTTAATAAGGTTGAAAACTCCAACCCACTCAAATTGATTTGGATAGGTTCAAAACCTATTGGGCCCAAACCGGTTTAACAAATAAAAAACACAAACTTGTACCAAACCACCAGGTCGGAGCCTGGCTCAAATTGGTTTGACCCATACCGGCTTTTCTGGGCTACATAATCAGGCTTTGAACCAGTTCATCAGGCCTAAATCAGTTTTTTCTTTACACGTCTAAGGCTCTAATGTATATCCATATTTTCCATTTGATGGCCACTTATCTTCACGGAAGATAGAAATTTATCTTTTAAGCTTCTTTTGAAAATAAAAATTGATAAGAGAAAAAAGAAGATAGAAATTTATATTTTAAGCTTCTTTTGAAAATAAAAAAAGTTGATTATAAAAACTCGAATGACTTTCGATCCAAGGTGAGCTCACTCATTGACGCCCACGATAAGTTTTATTTCATGTGCATCCCAAAATCAGCCAAGACCAGCATCTAAGACCAGTATTCTTGCATGAAGCTAAGTTATCGACCATATAACAATACGTAAACCCTACACCAATTCGCTGAATAACTTTCCGCCATTAATTTTTAAACCCATGACAAAGGGTTGATCTTAGAACTTAATTCTCTAAACACAAAGAAAAATTTAAGTGACAAACTTATCTTTCTTTCTTTCTTAGCTTTATTCTTAGGTACATACAATTTAATATTTTTCCTCCCAGTTGCTAAAAGGACATATAAACTTTTATTATCACTTTTGTAATAACAATCTCTAGACTTTTTAGGATAAAGTACATCACAACCTTAACTTACACTTTTACATGATTTGAACTTTTAATTTTTTGGTTGTGAAGCAGATTAGTTACCACTATGATATCGGCTTAGAGACGATTAGATATCACTTGAAACACAAACTTTGCACACTTTTGTTATCAATAATACCTGAAGTTTATGTTTCCTTAAATGAATATTCTAAATCTTATAGATTCATACTAATAGCCACCACATTAACTATATCTTTGAAAACCAATTGTTTGAAATTGTATTTATGTATATTTATTTTGTTCAGTCTATGTAGTTCTGGATGTAGGCAACAACCAACGATGACAAGGCTCCTAAAATGCCAATATTAGTAACCTAAAAAACTATAACTACCGTGTAGGCAACAAACCTTTCATCTTTTCTATTATCAAATATTAAATTAATTGACTTTGAGGTCCAAATTATATTAACACCTAACTACCAACAACCATTGTCACACCTCTTCTTTATATCATGATCATAACTCTTGCATACCATTTATCAACCACACATCCTCATTTATTGGGTGCACAACTAGTTCCATTTGACGAAAATAAGTACCGTAAAACAAGTATAACTTAAAAACGAAGTTCATACAAAACCGACAAGAAATGGCCACTGGTCACGGGTTTTTTCAAGGTGGTGTATTTGAAGTATGCATTAATTTTGATGACAAGAGCGTCTCTAGAAGACCCTACCACCGTAACTGCAATTGTCCTCTTCATAAATTGACGTGTGAGTATAGTTCTCGTACATCTCATTTAACTAGTGTTTCATATCCGGTAAAACTTGAAGGCTCCCTAGCCATGACTGTGTCAAGAAATTATATGCCGCCTGTGGCAACGGCGAAAAGAACCAAAGCGACGAGTCATGAGAGATCAGATGATTTTGGTGATGGTCACTGTCCATGATTATAACAGAAGTCAATTATTATCATTATTATTGTTGGTTTTATAGATTGCCACTGCTCAAATCCTTTATTGAACTCATAATTGTTTAATTATCAACTAGTTGTGTGTTATTAGTTGTAATTATAGTTTTGTTAATACTAGAGAGTAGAGACCATCACATGGATTGTTGTATTCATATTATTATTATGATAATCAGTTATGAACAATTTTATTAGTTTGATATTTTGAACACATTTTTACATCTATATAACATTGTGGACCCAAAAATTATTTTATTTGGGTCATTCTTCCAATGTGTGGTGAATCAAGACCACTATTCATATATTACACATCAAAATGAAAATCAGATATTTGTAACACTAAAAGAATCTTCAGTATCACACTTGACCACTAATTACGAAAACTTAAAAGTTAAAACTAAATCAATCAACACTAATGTCACACTCAACAAAAACCACTTGAAGGGTCAATAAAAGCTAACCATTTGCACCCAAGCCTCTAGATTTAGGAAGCCTGGTAGCCACAAGAGGGTCAACAATGCCTTGCGACTATCTCCCTAGACTCGACCCTTCAACATACCCCATTTTCACCATCATTTTCGACCCGAACCCTTTGGTATGCCTTTCAAACGACCCGACACGTGCATTTCCCGATCCGAATCTCCCCTACTTTCGCTACTCCTAGAACTTTGGCCCTTTAACCTTTGTGGTGACGGGGTTATGTCTTCAGGAACCTCTGGCTCCGCTCCTAACCCAAGTGATTTTGGCCGTTGGAACAAATCAATAGGCTCTCCTATTCCTGTACCGTCCTTCCCCAGTCCGTGTCCGTCTACATACCCCATTTTTGCCATCACTCTTGTAACGACTCTCATCAAAAGTCATAATTATTAAATTAATTTGACCAATAGGAAACCTTAATTGAGACACCCAAGTGATTCTGCGCAAACCCTAAAATTTTCAGAACAATCGGAATCAGGATCAGGGCCCCTAAAACTCAGGGGGATAAACCCTAGTTGATGATTATCTGCAATGACTGCTGTCAACAAGTGAAAATTCGAAATATATGATTCAGCTAAGCTAGTCCCACACGTGGCTACCCTATAACCTAATTTCAACCCCTTACGCATCGTAGAGGTTTATAGCCTACGATGCGCAGGCTTATTAAAGTCCCATACGATGCGCAGAGGTTTTAGGCCTACGATGCGTATGGTTGATCAAATTTGGGCTATAAATAGAGGACCTTGGGACTTAATTCTGGACGATTGAACGACGCTCAAATTCACTCTGTGCGTTGAGATAAGTTCTGTATACTTCAATTAACACACACAGGCACTAAATCGACGCCGCAATCAGGGTATTAGCACAATCGCTATTACGATTCATTGTCCGATCGATCAATATATCCAATGGATGTTTAAGTGCCGCCCACATTAGGGCTATACTTTGTCGTTCGTCGTTAATCGATGGATGTTTAAGTATTGCACTTTGTCGTTCGTTGTGAGAATTTGATCTCGTGAGTTATCGTAAATGCTGGATTGATTACTAACCCCGAATTGTGTGCTTGTTATTAAATTTAGGATAAAAGGCTAAATCAGTAGGCCAAACTCTACCCGTATAAATCTGCAATGTGAGTCATTCTCTTTTTATCAACTATTTTACAATACCTCAAATTATTTTCAAGGTTATAATTACAGGGACTAAGTCGTGGATATCTTGAATTACTGGTTAGTGGGGTATTGTGCACATTACTAATTTTCTCCCAGTTAGGTTCATTGACCTACTCGGGATAATCACTGTTAGGTTCATTGACCTACAGGGATAATCATCACTATTTAGGTTCATTGATCTAAATAGTGGTATGACAATCGTCACCATTGTGACATGTCACCATTGTGACAGGATGCCAGATAAAAATAAGATAGAAGCCATTGTAATCGCTCTTATGCTGTAATTAATAACTATGCATCATATTGCAAAATAGAATGATTCACTCAGTATTTCCCGCTGACAAAATCTTTTTCAAACATGTTTCAGGTAATCTATTATGATCCAGGAAAAGTGCCATATAGCACTACAAGCTCAAAGAAGTGGCTCAGTATAAAATAAAGAAACATGTTTTGTAAAATAAAAAGATTTCTTCGTGAAATCAAATGATTGTAAATTACCGGGGTTTTATCCCGCGTTGTGAAATAAATAATCGGGAAATATTTACATTTTAAAAGATCCTGATGAAAACTTCCGCTGTCAAACTCAATTAATTAAATACCGCAGGATTTCTGTCCCGCGGCTCCTGAAACGGGTCAAACCGGGCTTTACCCGGGACACCAAAATTTAAAAGACGCTATCCGGTACAATTTAACACTTTAACGGAACAATACCTAACCGAACAACCGGGCTTTACCCGGGACACCAAAATTTTGTCAGAAACATTATTTTATTATTTTTAACTAATTATGGTCTCAAAAATCCCAACACACTATAAAAATATGTCATACACTTAATACCTTAGATAATTCACTAAACTTCCTAAGTAATCACCTACTTATATTAAAAACTTACAATTAACCCCCCTCCATATTTTCGGTTCAAATAAGGGGACCCACCCCATCATCACAAAATCCCCTACTAAACATTCCTTTTAATTTTGATTGGGAGGTGATCTTGCCAAGAAATCATCATGATGGTATATAGGTTGGGCTAGAGATTAACCTCATCATTTCATCTTCACTACAAGTTCACTCCACCATTTTCTCACACTCTCTCTCCTTCTCGGCTGCATATATCCGCCACCACCACCATCACTTCAACATCCACCCATTTGTTCCATTTTCAAGTCCAAATCAAGTGCTAGAAGAAGTCTTGTGAAGCTTGGAGCTTGGAGGTCTTGAAGAAACATCATACCTTGCATTCTCACGCCATTTTCATCACAATTCTTTGTTCACAAGTTCATCCCTAGCGCTTGTGCTAGTTGTAAGTCTTCAATTTAACTTTTGGTCACTTCTACGTTGATTATTCGAAAGATTGTAGTTGATATTTAACTCGAGAACATAAAAAGAACATGAACAAAGAATATGAACATAAGTTTGCATGAAGATGAAATCTGGTTGGATTAGGTTTGGTTAAAGCATGCATGATGTTTGATCGTTGATTTCTTGATAAACCCATTGTTAAGACATTTGTTGATGCGTTTTAGTAACATTTAAACTCTAAAAAGCATGTTGATTAGCATTTTCAGCCAACTTCAACTGGCTGTAACTGGATCATTATAAATCGAAAAAATGACTTTCTGAAGCCTAAATTATGTATTTTCGAAAAACGGATCAAATGGCACTGGAATCGTAATTTTTCGAGGTCGTTTACTATTTTTAAAGGTCTGTTTTTGGACAGCAGCTCAAGCTGCGTTCTTACTGCAGAAAATGTGTGTTGTATGTTTTGTCATAACTTAAAACCTGAGTAGGACTAGCTCATGAAATTTATACTGTAGATGATCACTGTTGTCACCGTAATTCTCCCACTGGAATTTCGTCAATCGGACTTACGATGAATTTTAGATGAATTAATTCGTAGACTGTAGTCAGAAAGTGACGAACCTGATTGCAGTCCGGTAAATGATTTTTTATAAAATGTTGGTATTGAACTGGACCCCGATATTTTTACACAATAATATTTGGATCGTATAAGATATTCTATAAAAAAATGGGAATTTTTGGAATAAGTTAACTATTTTATTAAAATGCTCGAAAACAGTCCAGTTTTGAACATTAAAACTGAAAAAACATAAGTAGTATTTTGCATGTCTAAATGTCGGGTTGGTTACTTGAGGACGATCTAACGTGATATATGTTAAAGAAAATGATATGCTTTTTAGCATGGATACCTCCATTTACAAAGGAAACTATGGAGAAATTTTCCGAAAAACCTAACACTTAGTAAATTTTTTTCTAGACAAGTGTTTACTAGCATATTTTAGACTATGTTTTTCAAACATAAAACTCGCCCTGATTTTTGTAACAAGATACTAAGTATCGGAGGTTGGTTTTATACATGAAAATGGTTAAATATATATATTCTCTAAAAGGGACTTAAAAATATAATTCCAATACGAGCATACATGTGTAAATATCTCATCCTTGGGAAGGAAACGCGTATATAAAATACTTTAGAAGTATTAATACAAGAATATTGAATGAACAAATATTCCAACACGACATATGATTAAGTTGAAATATTAATTATTTTGACAAATAATTATCACTCGGTATAATACAAGAAACATAACTCAAAACCTTAAACTCTAAGCCAAGGCACGACCGTTCGTCTAATAGGCATTAGTACGTTGTAGGTTGTCGTGTAGCTGACAGAGTTTGAGACGGTACAAGACGCACTACTGTGAGTTCATGTCCCCCTTTTCTCTTAACTGTTTTCAGTTTTATACTTCGGGGGTGAAATACATGTTACAATAATTACATACACTTTTATACATGGTATGGTTAGATTAAGGAGGGTATACTACTTAGATCATGTGAGTGGGTAGGTAGAACTTAAGGCCATTAATCCTCGTTGTAGGACCGAGGGACATGAGTGATAGATCTATTCGGGTGTAGCGAGCCCCACTCCTGAGTCCGCTGAGTGGACCATGAGGTGACTATGTGCCTGACGCCAAAATCTGCTAGGTTTGAGTCTTCCTGCATCACTTCACACATATCATTGGCTTTGCAACCCAATGGTGATCTCTTTTTCCTTAATTGCTACATACCAGGGATTTTCATACATACAGACACATTACAAAGGTTTATACATACTCACTTACACATGAACTCGCTCAACTTTTGTTGATTTTTCAAACTACATGTATTTCAGGAAATTAGTAAATGGATCTGGCGGGCGTTGGAGTTTTTAAGCTGCGTTATGAATAAAGATGTCATCCAAGTCATTAGGGCTTAGGAGACGTATCTTAATCCTGGACGAGATACGTGGTCCTAAACTCGGGTTTGTTTTAAAATCTTTTGTTGAGTCTTTTTGAACTCCTTAAAACATGTTATGGTTTGTAACTTGAAATTGGTATCGATATTTCAGACAATTATGTTGTACTACTTTTAAACTTAAATTAATGGATGTACATCTATTGGTTTTATCATATAGTGTTGTTATGATCGTATGCAATGGTATTAAGAAGTCACACCAATAATCACGCTTCCGCAAAAGTCAGCTTGGTATCAGAGCTTCGATCGTAGCGAACTAGGATTCTTTCTCGAGTCTAGACTACGATCATTAGGGCTCTCACGAAAATGTTTTCACGACTTGATTTTCATTGCATACACAAAATGTCCAGATCTAGGGAACCAACATTTTTACAAACAAAAGGCACACATACACATTTCAAAATTTATATTTATAATTCAGTCTTAGAGACTGAGGGAGGATCAGTCTTAGAGACTGAGGGAGGTTCAGTCTTAGAGACTGAGGGAGGTTTAGTCTTAGAGACTGAGGGAGTTGGTTTTAGAGACCAGGGGATCAGCCTTAGAGGCTGGGGATAATTAGTCTTAGAGACTGGGAGGATTGGTCTTAGAGGCTATGGAGTTGGTCTTAGAGACCAGGGAATTAGTCTTAGAGGCTGGGAAAGTTAGTCTTAGAGACCAGGGAGTTGGTCTTAGAGATCAGGGAATTAGTCTGAGAGACTAGGGAGTTTAGTCTGAAAGACTAGGGAGTTAGTCTGAGAGACTGGGGAGTTTAGTCTGAAAGACTAGGGAGTTAGTCTGAGAGACTAGGGGTTTAGCCTGAGAGACTGGGTGGGATAGTCTGGGAAGACTAGGACGAATATGTGGATACATGATTACATTATGAATTGTCTTTATTTGCAATAAACAAATTGTTAAAGAGTACTGTAAATATGCATGCTATGACTACTATATACCGGCACACACGTCACCTTCCTCAGGGAACGAATTGTCAGATGATAACTGTCACACCCCAACCGATGGCGGAAACATCGGGATGAGACGAAGTGTGTATAGATTGCTCGATACTTCATAACACTATGTGACAATATTTAATTAAATTCAAATTTCATAATTCATTGGTTTCCAATACAAGGAAATCAAATAACATCAAGTTCAAAGGAAAATACAATACAACATAATCAAAATTGATCCAACGATTAAACCTAAACGTCTATGTGTGTATCTAGGTATCAACGCTACTTCATTTCATAGCATCATCATCAACCTGTAACATGTTAAAATAAAAGTCAATGCAAAAGCAAAGGCGAGTACACAAGGTTTAAATAGTATAGCATAAGTATAAATCATTTTACTCAAATCCACATGGCAATTTGTATACGAGTTAGTTAGCATACATAACATCACGTTTAAACCCAAAGTGTCCGCTAGTATTTAGTATGTGGCATCCCTCACCACAAAGGTGAGGAGACTGTTATGTATAATAGATAGCATCCCTCGATACCAAAGTAATCGAGACCGTATAGTATAACCCTTAACAAACCCCCGACGGGTGGTGCGCTACTCCTATAACGTTATATTTGTTAAGAGCGGGTAAACATTGTAATGGCATATAGCATGTATCATCAAGTATAACAAGTAGCATGTATGTTGGATTGAGTTTGTAAGTATGTATAAGTGTGTGATAGGTGTATGTTTTGTATGGTAACATGTTACAACCCAAAAGTGGTTTAAAAACATAAATGGGTCGAGTGTACTCACAATATTGCATATACTTTCCGATTATCCAATGTGAGGAAGTAGACGAGTTTAGACGGTTGAATGTGTAGAGGCTAAAGTTCAAGTATGTTTAGAGTCGAGATTCGGACTTAGATTCACAGAATGACAAAGTATGTATTAGGAAAATATTCACTATGGTATTAGCTAGGGCTGTAAACGAACCGAACGTTCAGCGAACAGTTCGTGAACCGTTCGGCGGGAAGTTCGTTTATGTTCGTTCGATTAGCTTAACGAACGAACACGAACAAAAAATTTCGTTCGGTAAGCTTAGCGAACGAACACGAACATAGGTCTCGTTCGTTCGACTGCGTTCGTGAACGTTCGGTAATATGTTCGGTTACGTTCGTCCGTGTTCGTTTGATTATATTAAAAAATAATTAATAATAAACATTTTATCTAAACATATTGAAAACTTGAAACCTTATTTTTTTTCTAAGTTAGCTAAAATTTGGACATGCTAAGACATTTTTGGGAATAATTATGTCTAAGTTAGTTAAAGTTGATTCATCGTTTGGTAGTGTATTAGACTTCTTGTGTTTTGATTTATCATTTGATGGTTGTATTTAACTACTTATATCCAATGTTTAAGAATAACAATATTTGTATTTTTTTATTTTCAAGTTAAATGTTCGTTTGCGTTATTTTTTATTTGCTTGCGTTCGTTTGTGTTCGAGACCAGTGTTCACGAACTGTTCGTGAACAACTGAATTTCCTTAACGAACGAACATGAACATAAACTTATGTTCGGTATGCGTTCGTGAACAGTTCGCGAACATGTTAATTTCCTTAACGAACGAACACGAACATGGCCTTGTTCGTGTTCGTTCGGTTCGTTTACAGCATACATAACATCACGTTTAAACCCAAAGTGTCCGCTAGTATTTAGTATGTGGCATCCCTCACCACAAAGGTGAGGAGACTGTTATGTATAATAGATAGCATCCCTCGATACCAAAGTAATCGAGACCGTATAGTATAACCCTTAACAAACCCCCGACGGGTGGTGCGCTACTCCTATAACGTTATATTTGTTAAGAGCGGGTAAACATTGTAATGGCATATAGCATGTATCATCAAGTATAACAAGTAGCATGTATGTTGGATTGAGTTTGTAAGTATGTATAAGTGTGTGATAGGTGTATGTTTTGTATGGTAACATGTTACAACCCAAAAGTGGTTTAAAAACATAAATGGGTCGAGTGTACTCACAATATTGCATATACTTTCCGATTATCCAATGTGAGGAAGTAGACGAGTTTAGACGGTTGAATGTGTAGAGGCTAAAGTTCAAGTATGTTTAGAGTCGAGATTCGGACTTAGATTCACAGAATGACAAAGTATGTAGTAGGAAAATATTCACTATGGTATTAGCACTTGTCTTGACACTATGGTAATCCTTAAGGATTATATGTGATTTCATAGGTTCAAAACCTATTAGAATCGTGACAAGGAACTACACACTTAGTGAGAAACTTATTAACTTGGTAGTAGATTTATATAATCACTATCAAGGGTTCGGTTTATAATATATACATAATTATACTATATACATAATAATAATATATACATATTAATAATATAGTTAGCCACGTAGGAGGCGGGAGGTTAAACCTTCCACTTGGTTACCTCTTGGTGCCATATAAATTATGTAGGAGGCGGGAGGTTAAACCTTCCACTTGGTTACCTCGATTATTATGTTAATATATAGGTTATGTAAGAGGCGGGAGGTTGAACCTTCCACTTAGGAACCTCATAAGTATGTTCATGAATTAAAGGTACAATTATACTAAACAAAACATCAAGTGATGTGTGGACTTGTATGTAAGTTAGCCTATGCTAACCAAGTAGTCACACCATCTTCAAGTTCAAGACTTGGCACCACTTGTGAGTTAAAAACTCTATTAAAACAGAAAGTTTAGAGTGTTTAGACACTCTTATTAAGTGTAAAACAATCTTGGTTTGGCTTTACTAATCATACAATAGACTAGAAGCATAAGAACACAAGTTTGTTTGAAGTATACAAGAGTTTAAGAAAGTTTCAAAACAAAACAGAAAGTTTATGGACATTTTCAGGGCAATTCCAGGTCTGATTTCTCCCAGGAGAAGTCAAGGAATCGAACCCCATGATTATACAAGCAAGTAGGAAAAAGAATCAAGTAATTTGGTTGAGTTTTGAGCAAGTTATGCTCATTTTTGTAAGAGGTGGTGAATCTACTCGAACATGAACTTTCAGCTGCGATTTTGAGAGAGTTATGGGAGGATTTTTAGGTGTTTGGAAATTGTAATGAAGGCTATAGATCTTGTATTTATAGATGGAAGTGGTAGGTGGTGATCTATATGGGTCAAATGGCTGCAAAATGGCTGCAAGATGGAGAAAATTCTGCATTTTCGTTCATAAATAGCTGCTGATGAATAGTACCCTGCACGGTACTATTCACGCTAGTGTTTTTTTTTTTTTAATACTATGGATTAAAACAAGCACTTTTTATAAAAGGGACCTATACTAAAACCATTTCTAAAAATTATTAAAAATTCTTTTGTAGAAAAATTATTAGAAAAATAATTTTTCTAATAATTTTTCTTTGTATAGTTTTTCGGTTTCTTATAAAAATCTTGTGTTTATCCATTAATAATGTGATAAAACAATGTATTACCATTATGATTAACGCCTCGAAAAGTAAAATACAAATATGAAAATACGAGGCGTTACAATAACGACCCTACGGCCACCGCCACAGATGATGAGACTGTACCTACGCCAGAGATGTTTACGTTAGACACTAAGAGTGACCCTGACATGCTGACCAAGGATGAGGACGACTTCCAACCGTCCGCGCTGCCAGAATTTGGCGATGAATTACCCTTGTTGATGGTTTTCTGGATGAAGATCCCTCTGCCATTCATGTTTCGGCCCATGACCACTTCATTTCTGGTCATCCCGTTGGTAAGCACACCATGGCTCCGATCCCCGACAACGCGCCTCTTGTGGACATTCCTTCCGAAGGTTGGTTACTCAACGAACAATTGATAATGATATTAACGTGATATTGATGGTCCTTCCGATAACGCCCACGATGATGGAAAGTTAGACGAGAACGTCGTTACAAATTTCACTTTTGAGACCCCTGTTGCCAAGCTACCCTCTGATTCTAGCATACATTTGATTTCAGTCTCCTTCGAGTCTGTGACATCTGCAGCCTTACAGATAGCCGGATTACAGCTTTCTACTACTGACGCAGACAACGATGACATGACGGCCGCACTATCACCTGCTCAAGGCACCACACCGTTACATGACCCAGGGCCTGCTCCTGAGCTAGCTTCTGCACCTTTTGAGTCAGCTTGATGTTGCACCTACTGATCCTGCACCCTTACTTGGTCATGACCATGTTTCTTTTGGTTTACTAGACATTGCACCCCTATTATCTTACCCAGTACCAGCACCTGACAATCTCCTTATTGGTTGAAACGTTTGTTTTTACACCCATAACCGCTGATGTTGCTCCTGTGAAGACAGGCGTCCAATTACACTGGCATGCCTATCGCTTTCTTTTAAAACATACCCGCACCCCGGGAAGGTACTCCGGGTCAGCACCGGCATAACGATCCCTTTTGCTACAACATCATTTCCTACGACCTCACAGGTCGCGCCGTTTGCTACATTCACCTCCGCATAGCTGGACGAGCCATTTCAATGGTTCCTATCATACACTATACTGATTTTTGACCCTTACCATCCCTCACCTTATGGAGGCTACATACGGGATGAGTACACCTGGCACATCCACTACAGTTCGAGGTTATGAGTCGCAGAGTTTTGGAGCTTGAACAGACACCACGTCCTCCACCCTTTCTATTGCCAGTATACTTTGATCCTCCACAAGTGTCAAAGACTTCTTTTGCGCTCTCACCTGCTGCTACAACGCCTTTCTCAGGTCTTTGATTCCCGTTTCTTTACTATCGAGCGGCATATCAGTTAACTACTTCGATGTATATACAAGCTCGAGGAGGAGTTTACGCCTGCTAGCAGATTACTTTTCTTTCCTCCTCCACCTCAGTCACCAGAGTAGTTGGTTTCTGGATTATGCGGATTGCATTACATTTGGGTAAAGACACGAATGATAAACCGGGATTGTGGAGACTTTTGAAGACCGCATTTGACTACGTAATTTTGATACCCTAATATATTTAATGGACAAGGGTAGGGTGACCCTGTGTCCCTGTTGATATGATACATTTTGGAAGACAATACAATTGTGGGGAAGCCAATCATCACTAAACATGCGACAATACTTTGTGACCAATGACCAACGAAAGCTCAGTCGCTCCGTCTTCATTAAGCGCGTTTTTGATCTATATGTGTGTGCTATAATTATAATTCTATGTGCTTACTTGCTATGCTCTCATTAAACATAATTACCAAATTACTTGGTCACACTGTGATTATACTATCGCTTGATTGGTTGGTATGATAACCTAATATGTGTATGTGCATATGATCTCTAAACAACTATATGCACTCCCCGAACGAATAAGACCTGACCTAACCAATCTTCTCCTCAAAAGATGTCGATACAAGGGAACGTCGATACCAACAACCCTCTGCCGACAACAGCAGAGTCAAAACTGCAAGGGCGCATCTCGCAAGCCATTGCACAACTCGAGGCCCTTCGCTCCGAACAAGGCGGAGGTACCTCAGGAAATAACCCACCCAGCGGCTGCACTTACGAGCAGTTCTTGAACCACAAACCTCGAAAATTCGACGGCACTAGGGGTGCCTTAGCTTTTGTGCGTTGGATGGAGAAGACGAATTATGTCTTACAGTTGAGCAAATGTGCCCTAGAACATCAGGTCACGTACGTAGCTGGACTATTTGTAGATGGGGCTCTGTCATGGTGGAACCTTCAGGTTCGAGCAATGGGCGAGACCGCTGCGTATGCTATGACGTGGGATGAGCTGAAAGATCTGATGCGTAAGAGATATTGCTCGAGAGCAGAAGTCCAGAAGTTGGAGACTGAATTGTGGAACTTGAAAATGGAAGGTCCAAAGATAGCCGACTATGTGCAGAGATTTGGCGAATTATCACAAGTTGCTTCGCATTTAGTGGAACCAGAATCTAGGAAGATCGAACGTTTCATCGGGGGACTGGCACCCCAGATTCTAAGTGTGGTAACAACATCTAAGCCTTCAACAATCATCGAAGCAATCGACATGAGCGTGGCACCCACTGAAGAAGCGATTAGACAAGGAAAATTTTCCACTCCAGAAGAGAAAAATGAGACGCTCGTAGAGTCATCTGGGGATAACAAGAGAAAACTCGTAAATTTCAAGAAGATTACTCTACTCGGGTGAGTAACGATAAGAAGGCCAAAAAGGGAAAAGACTACATGGGTATCCTACCTAAGTGCGACAACTGTTTACGTTATCATGTCGGCCGATGTAAATATGGAAAATGTTATAACTGTGGTAAGAGGGGACATCCTAAAGAAACTTGTAGGCAAGATACTGAACATAGTAATGGAGGCCAAGATGGTAGTGAGAATCACGTAGGAAACAACGACAAGGACAATTATCAAGGCAGAATGAGTGACAAACAGAAACGTGCTAGAGGTTGTTTTAACTGTGGAAGCAAGAAGCATTTCAGAAAATACTACCCTAAGAAGAATCAGGCACAAGGATGAAAGCCCAGTAGCAGAGCTCGGGGAGCACATCAGGAATCCAAGCATGGATATCGGTACGTCCCATATTACCCAACGTTATGCATCTGTGCTACTAAATACTGTTGCAAATTTTAGCTTCGCATCCCTAGAATTTGAGAGTATACTTGGTTTAGTAATAAGTAAGTTATATAATCCGCACATGAAAGTACTAGCTAATGGGAAGCTAATGGAAGCCAACGAAGTAACTGGAAACGGCAAGATAAAACCCGGAAAGCGTGAGTTTACGCTTGAGCTACTGCCAGTTGAATTGGGGAGCTTCGACGAGGTAATTGGGATGGATTAGTTGCCAAGCGATCTAGCGAAGGTTGATATCCGCATCCCGACGGTGAATGAGGGAACGATCTTGACTCATGAAGCAGGATACGCCTCCACAATTTACCAATTGCGTAAAGGCACAGGAATTGTGCGTAAAGGATGTGTTGTTTTCTTGGCTCATGTCGGAGACAAGGGAGCCGAAGAACCAAAACTCGAAGATACTCCCGTGATAAGGAAATATCCTGAAGTCTTCTCCGAAGACTTACCGGAATTATCTCCTCAACGACTAGTCGAATTTCGCATCAATTTGATTCCAGGCGTCACGCCTGTAGTCAATGCACCTTAACGACTTACACCTTCGGAGATGCAAGGATTGACAGTAAAGCTTTAGAAGTTGATAGAGAAGAAAGATAACAGACCAAAATTCCCTTTTGGGTAACCCCACTTCTGCTTGTCAATAAGAAGGACGATAGCTTTCATACGAACATCAAACAACCAGGATCCGAATGAGCTAACCCACGAGAGTCGATAACTCTTGTTAAGGATCAACGAATTTCTTACTAAACTAACTATGAGGGTCGAACTACTATTTAGCAACTGATCGACGATCGAGTGTCATTAGCTGTAAATTCAGGAATACAGCATACCGGGGAGATTGTGGGACAATAAATTGTTTTTAAACATACACAAAAATGGTGTTTCCTACACTATGCACAAAACAGAGTTACACAGAATACGAAACCTTGGGGATTTGGAAATCTTATGCTTAGGATCTTTGGAAACCCAGGTCCAAACTCGTAAAGGTTGTTACCTAGGGACCACATTTATTAACCCAAGCAAACACCATTTACCTGACATACATGCTATTTCAGTTAACCAAACAGAAAGTACTTAAATTTCTCTTGTCGAAACCTTCACTTTTGCTTCTAGCGAGTAGATGTTTGCATCTCTACTCCCCTTAATGGTAGTTGCATCACGTTAATTTACTTTGCTGAGAGCGAACACACATTTGTTTCGATACTTGGTCATTTCTTCATTTTAGCAAGTACTCCTTGTTTCAGTATTCAGAAATTTTCATGACACACTTGCATCATTTGCTACGCATGTGGTTTCGTTTCGAACAAACACTTCATTGAAATTCAAAATATTACTTTGCTAAACCTAATTACTGATTTGTGATTCGAATGACCTACATTATTGAAATTGTTGGCTCTTTTGTATTCAAGTCAACACACTTTCTTGAAACTTCTTTCCTTTCAAGTTACATTCATGGTTAATTTTTGTAACCATACTAAGATTCCCTTTGTTGGTACCTACGTTTATTGTCAGGTTACGCTGAAACCCAGCTCAATTGCTTGAACTTGTCCAATTCGCATATTTAATTTAAAACGCCATATGATGTATTGGGAACATCATATTCAAATATTTTTGCAAAGGTTCTTTCGTTTCGAGTCGTAGTTGAGTTGATTGGTCTACGACCCCACTAAATCATTTGTTGATTTCGATATCTTACGGTGATGCTTTCACGAAATTGGAGCTTGCGCTAATTTGGTTACTTACTTCTTACGTGGATTTAATTGATTATTTGATAACTTGCCCTAAATCCGTCTTGTTTATCACGATTTAATTCAGTCTCAACACAATTGTGTGTTAAGGCAAAGGTACTCAGATTCATTTCATATCACAATGTACCACCTAACGGTTCTTTCGTTACAAATTAAATACCTTGTAGTATTTATTGTTTTCCACTTTCAAATAGAGACAGTAATACCTTGATGTTCCGTATTCAATTGAAAACTCAACGACATTGTGTAAATCAAAACTTCAGGCTTGTTTCGGTACATCTTCATTTGACTTCGAACACGGTGAACTTGTTCAGTCACCACTATATTTGAATTATGTCATTACGACACCTTGTGGTGTCATTACAACCTTGCAGCTTGTGCTGATCATGGTCAACCGTCTCACACGAAACTACACATGCTTTTGTTTGGCTGGTTGATATTCGTTAATTTACACATATTTTAGTCCCCCATTTTACCCCTATTTTATGCGTTTGTGGCCGTAAAACCGTCATTCGGATACTTAATTATCTACACTTTTGTTTACAGGCCTAAAACAGCATACCAGACAAGATGATAGCGAAAACGAGGACTTTCCGGACAAAACGACGAAGCTGCGGACATTCTGTTAAGGAAACTGACCTGGGCCTGTGGAACGGTCGTGCGACCTGATGCATGACCGTGCATCTCCGACAGTTTTTGATTAACCCGGCAATGAACGAGGGTGCGACTAGGAGTGCAAGGCATACAAGGTCATCCCGGGGACGCACGGACGTGCCATCTGAAGAACGACCGTGCGGCTCCAAACATCAGCAAAAACCTCGGAATTGAACGACCGGTGCGACCAAGCGTGCAACAAGAACCCGACGAAGAACGACCGTGCCACAGGAAGAACGGTCGTGCGATTTCAAATCTGGTCAACGATCTGATGACGTCATACAGTATGGTGTGCCATACCCAATAATTGCTTAAAGTGCACAGTCGTGCCATAGGAAGAACGACCGTGCCACAGCGAAAAAATATAAAAACAGAACAGAAACATTCTGTTCGACATTCTGGAATTTTGGGAGCTTCACAGGCGAATTTACAGGCTCCGGAGGCTTTGCTTTTGACCCGGATTCAAGCCACATTGTGCCGTTTAGCTCCATTACTACCCGGATCTTTAGTCTAGTACTTGTTTATGGTTTGGTTTTCTAATCTTTCCATGATTTTGTTAATCTTTCAAGTACTTAGATTAATGTTTATGTATTATTGTAGCCTTTGGGCAAAAACACAAACAATCCATTGCTAGATTATAGCTATTAGTGTGTTAAGCTTTGTTTGTAATGACACTTGAAGTATTTTCTATGTTTATCTTTGATGATTAGTTTGCAACCTTGTTATTGATATTGAATTCTTGATTATAAGTAATTATGTTGGATGATTGATGCTTGGTTAGTTAAGATAATTGAAAAATGAAGCTTAATTAATCTTGTATTAGTAAACTTTGAATTTGGTTAACTAGTTTAGCTTGGTTTAAATGTATGCATCATGATACTAGAAATGGTTAGTGATTTAATAAAATGTAATTATTGTTAATCAAGAGAGCTTGCCGTCACGTAAGGACCTTAACGGGTTAGATGGTGTCGTTATAAATTCTTGCCATGATTTGTTAGCTTAGTTAGTAGTTTAGGCCAAAATTGCTATCTTAGTGAATTATTGTGCAAGATTTGTAAAATGAACTCGGTTGTGATTTAATCTAGTTTATGCTTGTCTCGGTGGTTGCATTGTGTTTATCGGTGTCGCTTTCCTTGATTAAGTGCGGTTAGAAAACTCCTAACGGATGACTAACTTATTTTTAAGAGATTTTCATAGACATTTATCAATTGCACGTTAAAGAACAATTTTAGGTGGTTAAAGTGTGTTTATCGTTTTAACTTTCCGAATGATTGTCATGTTAGGATTCCCGAAAGGGATACTGATTGTCTTAAATTGGAATATTGACCGAATACGTCTAGTGCCAAAACCGACTTAGTTGACATGCTGTGGTTGTGTATTAAGCAAGGCTTTTTATATATTATCTATTATGTTTTTATTATGTATTTGTTTACGCTTACTTTAGTTTAATTAAAATCAAACCAAACTTATGTTTTTACCGGTAGTTTAGTGACAAAGGTCTAGTATTATTTCTCCGCCCATTTCCTTGGATCGATACTTGGTTCTTACCGATACTTTATTACATATGTGACGGGGTACACTTGCCTCTTTCGTGTGTGTTTTGATGTAAAAGTAATAATCACTTTTATAAATTTAAAACCAAATCGTGTGTAAATTCATTGCAAAATTATGTATATATACGCACACGTCACTGGTCATTTAAACATTTCTCATGCAACTACGAATCAAGACAATGATACACCAGAATTCACTTGTATTTCATTCACCGTACTTTCGCAATTCAAAAATGTCAACACACTAAACCTCACCATTCAATTATTCGAGGGTTGACATATCATTTTACTAGTACGTTTGAGTTATCGATTTTGAATTCATATAACAGATGCTATGGTTTGTGAAAACTTGATTGCATATTGCGATCGATAGTTTGAGAATCTTATTAACCAAACTCCTCTTTTATGGAACCCCTGCTAGCTGGATTACACTAGATTATACGTCAAATACGTCTTGTACCTTTGACATCAAAGACTAAAAGCCCATGCCTTTTAACCATAGGGTTCGGGATGTTATATATTCTTGGAACTCACCTAATGCGAGTAAGGTTTGTTTCGGTTTGGTGATTATATACCTCGATATTATTCATATACATACACGTGTGACGAAACCATAAGGAGTTAAGGTAGTACAAATTTCGAGGACGAAATTTTCTTAACGGGGGGAGAATGTGACAACTGTCAAATTTGCATGCATCCGTACGTTTAATTAATATTGATTGATGCTTAATGACTGTGCTTAATTACAACTGTTGATTAAACTGCTTTCTGATTTCTGATTTCTGATACATACATACACATGCATCACATTCATACTGTCACTCCATTTATTATACACAAACTTTAGTGACAAACTTGATGCATAAAGCACAGTTAGCACAGTGAGCGGATAACCCAGAAAACATGCTGACAATGCCAGCACCTAGACAAACAATATTTTTGAGGCCAGTATGAGCCAGAGAGAGGGTACTACACTAGTAGGGAGTGTAGGGAAGTGAGGACCATAAAACTGCATCACTAGGTGATAGTTATAGTGCCGGAAAGTGCCTAAAACTCATTTTAAGTATAAAATTCTGCATTCTTAGCAAAATTCAGCTTTTAACATACTCGTATTGTGCAGAGAATTGACTAAATGGTCCTGAATGCTTTTCTAAGTGTTAGAAATTAATTGTGTTACAAAAGATGCATAAAAGACGCTATACGATACAATTTAACACTTTAACGGAACATTACCTAACCGAACAAACGGGCTTTACTCGGGACACCAAAATTTTGTCAGAAACATTATTTTATTATTTTTAACTAATTATGGTCTCAAAAATCCCAACACACTATAAAAATATGTCATACACTTAATACCTTAGATAATTCACTAAACTTCCTAAGTAATCACCTACTTATATTAAAAACTTACAATTAACCCCCCTCCATATTTTCGGTTCAAATAAGGGGACCCACCCCATCATCACAAAATCCCCTACTAAATATTCCTTTTAATTTTGATTGGGAGGTGATCTTGCCAAGAAATCATCATGATGGTATATAGGTTGGGCTAGACATTAACCTCATCATTTCATCTTCACTACAAGTTCACTCCACCTTTTTCTCACTCTCTCTCTCCTTCTCGGCTGCATATATCCGCCACCACCACCATCACTTCAACATCCACCCATTTGTTCCATTTTCAAGTCCAAATCAAGTGCTAGAAGAAGTCTTGTGAAGCTTGGAGCTTGGAGGTCTTGAAGAAACATCATACCTTGCATTCTCACGCCATTTTCATCACCATTCTTTGTTCACAAGTTCATCCCTAGCCCTTGTGCTAGTTGTAAGTCTTCGATTTAACTTTTGGTCACTTCTACGTTGATTATTCGAAAGATTGTAGTTGATATTTAACTCTATCCCTTGTGCTAGTTGCAGTCAGAAAGTGACGAACCTGATTGCAGTACGGTAAATGATTTTTTATAAAATGTTGGTAATGAACTGGACCCCGATATTTTTACACAATAATATCTGGATCGTATAAGACATTCTGTAAAAAAATGGGAATTTTTGGAATAAGTTAACTATTTTATTAAAATGCTCGAAAACAGTCCAGTTTTGAACATTAAAGCTGAAACGACATAAGTAGTATTTTGTATGTCTAAATGTCGGGTTGGTTACTTGAGGACGATCTAACGTGATATATGTTAAAGAAAATGATATGCTTTTTAGCATGGACACCTCCATTTACAAAGGAGACTATGGCGAAATTTTCCGAAAAACCTAACACTTAGTAAATTTTTTTCTAGACAAGTGTTTACTAACATATTTTAGACTATGTTTTTCAAACATAAAACTCGCCCTGATTTTTGTAACAAGATACTAAGTATCGGAGGTTGGTTTTATACATGAAAATGGTTAAATATATATATATTCTCTAAAAGGGACTTAAAAATATAATTCCAATACGAGCATACATGTGTAAAATATCCCATCCTTGGGAAGGAAACGCGTATATAAAATACTCTAGAAGTATTAATACAAGAATATTGAATGAACAAATATTCCAACACGACATATGATTAAGTTGAAATATTAATTATTTTGACAAATAATTATCACTCAGAATAATACAAGAAACATAACTCAAAACCTTAAACTCTAAGCCAAGGCACGGCCGTTCGTCTAATAGGCATTAGTACGTTGTAGGTTGTCGTGTAGCTGACAGAGTTTGAGACGGTACAAGACGCACTACTGTGAGTTCATGTCCCCCTTTTCTCTTAACTGTTTTCAGTTTTATACTTCGGGGGTGAAATACATGTTACAATAATTACAGACACTTTTATACATGGTATGGTTAGCTTAAGGAGGGTATACTACTTAGATCATGTGAGTGGGTAGGTAGAACTTAAGGCCATTAATCCTCGTTGTAGGACCGAGGGACATGAGTGATAGATCTATTCGGGTGTAGCGAGCCCCACTCCTGAGTCCGCTGAGTGGACCATGAGGTGACTATGTGCCTGACGCCAAAATCTGCTAGGTTTAAGTCTTCCTGCATCACTTAACACATATCATTGGCTTTGCAACCCAATGGTGATCTCTTTTTCCTTAATTGCTACATACCAGGGATTTTCATACATACAGACACATTACAAAGGTTTATACATACTCACTTACACATGAACTCGCTCAACTTTTGTTGATTTTTCAAACTACATGTATTTCAGGAAATTAGTAAATGGATCTGGCGGGCGTTGGAGTTTTTAAGCTGCGTTGTGAATAAAGATGTCATCCAAGTCATTAGGGCTTAGGAGACGTATCTTAATCCTGGACGAGATACGTGGTCCTAAACTCAGGTTTGTTTTAAAATCTTTTGTTGAGTCTTTTTGAACTCCTTAAAACATGTTATGGTTTGTAACTTGAAATTGGTATCGATATTTCAGACAATTATGTTGTACTACTTTTAAACTTAAATTAATGGATGTACAACTATTGGTTTTATCATATAGTGTTGTTATGATCGTATGCAATGGTATTAAGAAGTCACAACAATAATCACGCTTCCGCAAAAGTCAAGGTGTGACAAACGGGCTCAAATCAGTGGTTCCTTTTGAAGCTTTTTTACTATTGTTTGCAGCCAATTTGCTTGGCGGTGTATTGTTAACTGCAGTATCAGCTCCTCCTATAAGCTGCAAAAATAAAAAAAAACGTTATGCGTTAACCACTTTATTTCATCGTATGAACTATGAATGATCGTTGATATAAATAATTTGAAGTAACCAAATAAACTAAATTTTAGTCACCTTTTCAAGGCGGATTCGGTCATTGGAAGATGGCATTCCAGTGTGTTCGGTTCGAGTCACTGTCACAAACCTGAAGAAAATAAAAATCTAAGTTAACAACTCTTTATCTTTGCAATTAATGCAGTAAAAATTCGGATTAGTGATGAGCACGGTACCCGTTCGGTACCGAATCGGTACCGGTACTGAAAAACGGGGAAAAGTGGTAGAATGCCCGTATGTTGGGCTGAAGTTGGAGAAAGCCAATTTGAGGCTCTATTTGAGGCTTTATACAGATGAAAGCGTAGAACGCCCGTATGTTAGGCTGAAGTTGGAGAAAGCCAACTAACTGGGCCTGAAACTACGGATAAGATTATACAAATCCACGATAAGCTCAAAGCTGCCCAAGATAGGCAAAAGAGTTATGTTGATAAGAGGAGGAAACCTCTTAAATGCCAAATTGAATATAAAGTTATGTTAAAAGAAATGTTTTAAAAACCGGTTCAAACCGGCTGGTTGTACCGATCGAACCATCCGGTAAAACTAGTTAAACCGCCCGGTACACCCGGTTGAACCGCCCGATACACCCGGTTAAACCGTTTTTGAGCCAAATCCGGTACGGTATAAAAACCATATTTTAAAACATTGGTTTTACCGGATGGCTCAATCGGTAGAACCGGCTGGTTTGAACCGGTTTTTAAAACATTGGTTAAAAGTATCACATTGGAAATGTGTCATGAGATTTGGAAAGAAGGCCAAGTTAAGCCCAAGATACATCGAACCATTCGAGATTATCGAATGGGTCAGTTCCGTGGCTTACAATCTTAAGCTTCCTGAGGAATTAAGCAGAATACATAATGTGTTCCATATATCGAATTTAAAGAAATGTTTGGCCAATGAGTCACTAGCAATGCCTCCTAATGTTTCTTCTGGTTTATAAAGGACCAAAGTTGTAAAAAGAAAAAAAGTCACGTGGCATTCTAAAAAAACATATTATCTTGTAGCCTTATTTAAAAACTCTGAAAGTGTGCTCGCGCACTAGAGTGTAATTTGTGATGTATTTTAACATTAGTTTTAATGTTAATTTCAAATTATGTTGATTTCTTAGTTGTCATTTTTTATCGGCTAACTCACACACCCTTTAATTATTTTACTATTATATCTATACATTTGTTCATTGTGTGATTTCACCATTTCTTTCTTTTGGTATCTGATAGCTTCTCATGTATAACATGAGTTGGTTTTTATATACATGTGACAGAGAGCGATAAACAACCGTATTTGATGGTGATGAAAATCTCTTAGGTGCTGTTTGTTTTTTAATAGGTAAAAGGTCTGCAGTCTGCGGACCACATCTGCAGGAAAAGAGGTGGACCAAAGGTCTGCAGTCTGTAAGAAGAAGAGTGTTTGATTATCCCTCTTTTTAAAATCCCTTACATCTGCAACAGATCTCTTATTCATCTACCACCACCATCTCCTCCTGCCTCCCCCACCAGCACTTCAGTCACCACCTCCTCCTGCCTCCCCCACCACCACTTCAGCCACCACTGACGCCCACAACCACCGTACGCCACCACAATCATCATCACCATCGTCACCCACGAAACCCTTCGGGTCAGACGCGAAGCCAAGCACCACCGCCGCCATTTGCTGTCGTTGTCGTGCGCGGCGGAGAGGGGCGGGCTCCCCTTTCTTTCACCGATCTCTCTCTCTTCTTTCCCCCTCTCTCTCTCATGCCGCTCCCTCTCTCTCTCTCTCTACGGTCTCTCTCTCTAAACTTCAGATGGGTGTGGGTGAAAAAATGGTGCAAGGAGGAAAGGGTTTTCGTGGGTGGGATGTGCTTCACCGGGAAAACGGCCGAAGCCGGCCAGAATTACTCCGATCACCGGAGTATAGAGAGAAGGCAGGGAAAAGAGGTTAGAAGACTTGAGTGATTGTCTGCATCAGGAAGAGGTCTCGCAGACCTTTTTTAATGAAAGGTCTGCGAGAAAACAAACAAGCTGCAGGACTCAAAGGTCTGCGCGACGCAGACATAAGTGGCCAGAAGCACTTTTCTTCAAAAAAAAACAAACAACACCTTAGTAACTAGCATCTACATCTATGCGGTTGTAGAGTACTTTTTAACTGAAAAATAATTAAATATTTCAATCTCATTCAAACACACAATACATATCACATCTCCTTAGTCTCTCAATCCCACTTGTTTCCATGACACTTTTTGTAAAAAAAAAAAAAAAGAGTAAACCTCAATTTTCGTCCCTGTGGTTTACTGATTTTAACACTTTCAGTCCAATAGTTTATAAATTACATTTACCATCCATTAGTTTGCTGATTTTAACAGTTCCAGTCCACACTAATGTTAAATTTTACCAGTTTCAGTCCATACCAGTGTTAGTGATGTGGACTGAAACTGTTAAAATCAGGAAACTAATGGACTGAAACTGTTAAAATCAGCAAACTAATGGATGATAAATGAAATGCTTAAACTATTGGACTGAAAGTGTTAAAATTAGGAAACCACAGGGACGAAAATTGAAGTTTACTCAAAAAAAAAAAAGTCTCTCAATCCCACTTGTTTCCATGACACTTTTTGTAAAAAAAAAAAAAAAAAAAAAATTAGTGTCGTTTTTTTTGCTAGTCCGCTTGAATAATTGTAGGATTGCTTTATAATATTTTTTTATTAGAACTTCCAACAAAGCGTACCCACCCGGTACACCCATAGGCAAAAGATTATCCACACCCGTTATTGTAGACAGCTCTGGTGACCTGACCCGTCTTCAATTCCAAGGGAAATCCACCGAAGGCCAACTATGGTAAAACCCATAGCTCGCGCATTACATTTTGTCACGGACGAGACTTCAACGGACGACTTTCCCTAGAGAAAGTCATCAGCATTACATTTTCTAAGGCTAGATCAAGCTTTGAGAATTTTGGATATGGGATTCGTGAATCCGGTATGATACAAAAAACGACACCAAAATCTAATCAGAAGCCCGAGCATGGATTCATGTTTATAAGAAAAGGTATCATATAGCTTACCAAGCGATATAATATTAACACGTCACATAATATAATTGGGGGTGTATTGTATAAGTTTTATTTCCTTTGTAATCGCTTGTGTATTTTGTTGGGTTTTATAACATATTCTGGCCGGTTCTATAATCGTAGAATTTCGCCTTAAAAAAACATATATATTTCATAACTCAAAATTTAATGGATTCAATAAATTGTTATCATAATCCATGTATTAAGGAAAATAACTACATAAGTCAAGGATGTCGGTAAATAGATATATAGTGTTTAACAAACTTTATAGATGTAAAAGAACCGTGTGGAGCAGGTTTACCGATCTTCTGCCCCCATTAATTACCGATCTTGTCATGGTTGTTTGATTTCAACCGGTTAAAAATCTTTTTTTAACAACAAATTAACTTGTAAAATAATTACTCTATTTTGTCCACAATGCGACATGAACCCTCACTACTTAGGAGGGATTGCAAGCACCTTAACAAACACCTTGGTATCATTGGCCTACATTTCCTTACCTTGACAACGCACTCAATGTGTTCGATGGTTCAAACGCAAACTTCGCTATGAGTTTTGGGTTTAAGCCGATTGCAAGAGTCAAGAGATATTGTCAAAGTATAAGCAAATGAGCATAAGCACGCCTCCCACGGGCTCAAACGGATGAAACCTGATGCTTAGGTGGCTAACCACCAACAACCATAACCAGTAAAATCCCACCAATAAACAAAGCTATTCATAGGTTTACTTCCTAGGAAACCCCTAACTCCAAAAACCTAATCTAGAAACACGCGCACACACACACATATACATATGATTTTTTTATTATAAAAAAGGTGTTTTAAGGTGTGCTTAGCACCGGATAAAAAATGATTGTGTTTCAAGGATGGATAAAAATCAGATTTGTCAGCTGATATGTCGCGTTTGTGAGTGATTAAAACCGGATGCATTCGAGATGCTCTAGCAAGTGGTTACTTTTCTCATCTAAATCAAGTCAATTATGCCTTTTCTTTTTTCAAGATTTAGACAGAAACAAAATCAAATAAACACTTCATATAAGATGTTCAATTATTGATAAGATGGTACAACACAAAGTAAAAGCCCCCAACAAAGATTACTTCATTACTATATATGATATGAAAAGTGAAACCTTCATCACTAGATGCAAAACACTTACTCAAACCTCTTGGACTTTGGTCTCCTTAGCCACATCCACTTGTGTAGCACCAGCATCCTTCTTCACATCCTCAACCACTTGACCATCCTTAGCCACACCAACTTGTGGTGCACCCTCCTTCTTCACATCCTCAATTTGAAAAGCCGAAACCGGAAAGGTTCTATAAAGGCCAGAAGTGGCAGTAAAAGTGATCTTTCCGGTTGGCGGATCATCAACCGTGATCTCACTCAATGTGATCCACATCAAAAGCTCCTTACTTTTAACACCCGTGAGTTTCTTGATCTTAAACTTCTCTATAACCGCGGTTACCTCAGTCGCGTACGAAACGAGCTTCCCGATCTTTTCGAACTTGTGTACCTTGGATTTCTTTTGTTTAAGCCACACAAAGCCAGTGTCTTTGACATACCCACATTCCTCGATGTCCTCTAGAGGTAAAAGACCATTGGGTAGTCCCATTTCTGTTAGCAAAAACTTTGACTTTTCTTGACCAAGGGCATCCCCATGGTAAATTTCTGATGCACTTGCCCTGATTTCATCTGTCACAAGAGACATTTTTGTTTGGTTTGATTTGAGATTTTTAAAACAATAGTTTTTTTGGTTTGTTATTGTGGATGGTATGATGTTGTAGTGTTGTGTGTTATGCTGCTTATATAAATCATTGGATACATAATTGGTATTGGATTTTATAGTAATTACCAAAATGCCATTTTCTAGTTTTTGTGTTATGGGAATTTTAAAATATAGTTTGGTGTAACATATACATCTCTTTTAAATGTTTGATGGAATTGACTTTTTCATTGTCATTATAATTTGACACGAAGCAAACCATTGTCGTACCCAGAAATTTTTTTTCAATAGGTATATTTTTTCGGTGTTCAAATTTTCATAACAAAACATTAAAATTTTCGGGTGAGTCCTCGTTCGGGTCTGATCAGAGCGAGGTTTTTTCAATGGGGTCCATTTTTTCGGTGTTCAAAATTTTCATAACAAAACGTTAAAATTTTCGGGTGGGTTCTCGTTCGGGTCGGATCAGAGCGAGGTTTAAACTAGATTTAAAAAAATAACAATAAAAACAACCTATACAATGATTGAACCAATGACCTCTTGTTGTTAAAGATAGAGGTTTACCATTATACCAACTTTCATTTTCTTTCTATGGGGTACACCTAATTATATTTATGAGGTCCTTATAAAAATTAATGTACCGAATCTACTAATTTTTTTAAAAAACATTCGGGTTCAGAGACCTCGGCCCAAACTATGTGGGTCCGCCCCTGCATATATCAGTGTGGGATGCTAATTGATTGTTAAATGTTATTATTATTATGAATAGTTTTTATTGAACCTACTTTTGAATGTAAATCAAAACAATTTATTATAAGATATGAATCAACGTTAATGATAGTTCACAAGTGAAATTATATCGGGTTTCAATCATACATTGACACACACACACACACAAATTTGCGGTTCAAAAAAAACAAATTTGAATTAAAGTGTAAATTGACATGTAAGTTTACATTTCATAAATTTGGAACCTGAACCATTGACACAAAAAAAAAAAAAAAAAAAAAAAAAAAAAAAAAAAAACTAATTGAATTAAAGTGTAAATTGACATGTAAGTTTACATTTCATAAATTTGGAACCTGAACCAAAAGGGGGATCGTTGAATGTTGACTACACGCGCAAGAAGACATCAAATAACATTTAAGCGTACAAAAGATGTTTAATTATGCTTTTGTATTAGAATAATTGAATGGTCTAGTTGTGTTCATTTGTTCCTTATTTCTTTATGATCTCCTATCACACACAGATATAGTGTTGACGATTTTTGACACGACACGAAAAAATCAAACTTAAGGTTAGTCAGCCAACTTGTTTATTAAACACGTTGTGTATGGACTAACCTGTTCAATTTATTTAAAAAACGTTGTCTTTGGGTTGTATTATAACTAGACAAATTAATCCGTCTACCCGTTAAAACGTTAAAAGTAGAATAAATATTTTTTAATATGTAAATTTAGTAAGTTCTAACACATGATCAACCTGTTTACAAATTTAATATTATAACACGTTCATGTGTATTTTACATACTTCAGAGTCGTTAATCTTTTCGTAAAATATCAATTTAAAAAAGAAACAATATATTCAACGAGGGGAAAAATCGAAAATACTAGAACATTCAGCTTCGCTTTTTTTTTTTTTTTTTTTTAATTATAATCCAAATTCAGCAATTAATTTGGTTGATGGCATTGATTGTTAAACTAGAACATTCAGGTTCGCCTTTTTTTTAAATTATAATCCAAATTCAGCAATTAATTTTGTTGATGGCATTGATTTTAAAATTTTAACATATTCAATTATTTTAGAATATTTACATTGATTTTAAGATTAAATCGTATAATTCGACCTTTCTTTTATTTTGGTAATTGATCTAGCAATTTTTGGCCTTAGATTTAAATCCATATCCATAACAAACTTGGCTTGGTGGGACGCTGATACCATCCTAATTAATTACTAAATTAGACAAAAATAAAACTATGTATAAACAGTGGCGAAGCTTGGATTTTTCGGGCGGGGGGGTGAAAACATATATACCCAAAAATTTCTATAGAATACCCAAAAATTTCTATAGAACCGGGGGGGTGAAAACCTATATACCCACAAATTTCTATACGAAAACTACATATATAACACTACTGAGCGAAAAATCCCGGGGGGCGGACGTCCCCCCCCCCCCCCCCCCCCCCCGCCCCTTGTAAGCTGCGCCCCTGTGTATAAATCTATTTTATATAGTATATTCATACTTTTGAAAGTTTTCATATTTAAAAAAATCTCATACACTTTAAAAGTTTCACCGACTCAAAAAACATAAAAAAAAACAAATAGAGTTAATTACATGGTTAGTCCCCGTGGTTTGCACAAAATAATGTACTTAGGTACTAATAGTTTAAAATCACATTATAGGGTACTAACTTTTCATTTTGTAACATTTGAAGGTATTAACGTTATTTGTAGGTTTAAAATCACATTCTATTAGTACCTAAGTATGTTATTTTGTGCAAACCATAGGGACTAACTATGTTAATACCCTACAAGTTAATACCCTACAAGTTAATACCTCCAAACGTTACAAAATGAAAAGTTAATACCCTAGAAGATGATTTTAAACTATTAGTACCTAAGTATGTTATTTTGTGCAAACCACAGAGACTAACTATGTAATTAACTCAAACAAATAAAAAAGAAACACATATTTTACGTTTCAAGGACATACAAAAGTCATGGGTGTGTATATATACGTGTGAAGTGTATTCGTGTTTTATGACTATAAACATACAAATCTTGCCCAACATGAATATTTTTGTAAAAGTACATAAAAACGTAGACACATTTATATTTTTTAACGGTAAATTTCTTTTAATCTCGTTTTCTGTGGTACTTAACATAATACCTCCATTTCTCAAACCCATGTGTAAAGGTGTTCTCGTTGTCTGTGGGACTTAAACGACAGATTTTTTATAATATTTTCTGCTAGACCCCACTAATAAACGAGGTCCATTTAAGGGTGTTCATCCAGAAATCAAAACATTAAGTTTTGATGGATCAAAAGGTAATTGTAAATTTCCCAAACCCATGTGTAAAGGCATTCTCGTTTTCTTCTGTGGGACTTAAACGGCAGATTTTTATAATATTTTTTGCTAGACCCCACTAATAAACGAGATCCATTTAAGGGTGTTCATCCAGAAATCAAAACATTAAACGAATAGGATGGTGGTCCATTGGCAAAGACAAAACTTTTAAAACACCTAGATTAGAAATGAAAGATAGAAGTCTTGAGTTCAAGTCCTAGAAACAACAGATGATAAAAGAAAATAGCGGTTAAAAAAAGGGTATTTGTAACATTGATAACCTCAAAGTTTGAGACACTATTATTTCATGAAACTAAAAGATATGGTGTATCAAAATTGAGTGCACCTTCATGGCTTTACCCAACCCAATGGAGAGAGAGAGTGTCTAAGAGATCATGTGTATGAATTTTGGCAAAGGGTAGATGAGTAATAAATAAAAAATGAGAATACAGTTGGGGCAATAAAGTCATTAATTTATGGAAAAGTAGGTGTGTGAGGCAACCAATAACCGCCCTTATCTTTCAATATAGTTGGCAAGTTCATCAATTTAATGGTCCTTTTTATTTCAGTAGGGCTAGGGTATTGTGTCAACCTGCTAAGACATGGACATGATACGACACGAATCTAAAATAGGTAAACATAAACATGATACGAAATCTTACCGTGTTAGATTTTTTAAACACGAAATTAACAGGTTATATGAAATGACCTATTAAGACGAAAAAAATTGCTTGCGTATCATACGACTTGTTAAGAGATGAACACGACATGTTAAAACACGAACACGACCTGTGCTTAAATATATAAAATTTACTTCCAAGTATATTTTTTATTTAAAATCAGGAGCTCCACATATTTTTTATTTAAAATTATAAGTGTGTCATTAACGGGTCTTAACATGTCAACATGTATTTAACATGTTAAGACACAAACTTAAGCAGGTCTTAACGTGTCGACTCGTCATAGACACGAAACCTGTTAAGATTAAACACAAAACCTGTTAACTTTGTGTAGGTCCGTGTCATGTTATCTAGTTTGTGTAAAAATTGCTAGCCCTATATTTTAGCATTGATTTAAAAAAATATCTTACTCGTGCTAAAACATATCTTACATTTTTTTAACGGATAACATTTTATTAAGGCATTCCCGCTAGCAAGCAACTAACAAAAGGCTAAACACCAACTACAACATACAAAGAGATGCAACAGACAACACTACATAACAAAACATTTTTATTTGGTCCAATCTAGAAAACCAGACTTAGAACGGATTTTGATCCAGACATATTTGAGAACATCTAATTGTTCCGAGCACACCGAATACTTCAACAAGGAACCAAAATAATATACTAGATGGTTTTCCTCTTGTGAGCTAGACGGCTAGACCTAGAACATGCTTATGAAGCTCGAACAAACATGGAGGCCATCTTACTTGAGGGATGAAAACAATCATTAGTATTCTACACAACTAATGACCTTTTAGTGCATTGCTAGCCTCGTAACTTTCTAAAGTGGAGGTCATGGGTTCGAGTCTCGCCTGAAGCAAAATTGCTCAGGGTTGAGCCATGGGTTTTTATCACAGTGGACTTTTGGGCGGTGGGTTTCCTCTGAAACGGTGACGGCACGCGTGTGGGTTGCCATTGGATTTACCCGGGTGATTGGACTTTTGTTGGTCGTAAAAAAGGTATTGTACACATAATTTCTAATTATATACATATATACACTCCGCGGACACAAAGGTAACCATGACAACAACTCTTTACGGTTTTTTTTTGGTACACTAAAGATGGATAAACATTGTAATCAGCTATTTCTTTATATCTAGTTATAATGGTGTCAAAAAAGACTAACATGACTATATGATATCATCAACGAAGTTCTATTTTTGTCATGTAGTCCATATATGTATCTTGTTACATGTCTCCCTCGTTTGCACTTTTGGTGTATTTATTGTCATAATATTTGACCAGGAATTGAATATAATCAAATACCGACATGGTTGTATTCTTTGTATTGGTTAGATATCATGTCTAGGTTCATGGAAATCGAATTGTAACTGAGATTGAAATTTAAAATCGAGTTAATGGAGAAATAATGGTGTCAAACGTTCAGCTCGGTCGGTCACTGACCGATCTATCTACGTAACGAGCCTCCCCGCAGGGAGGAGACTAAGGTTTCTCACGTGGTGTGGGCGATCTCAGTTGACTGGGTCAACTAGATGCCCCGTGTGACGCATAGAAGTCTGTGTGATTCCACGCTGGCGCGGGTGGATAACGAAATTATACTCGTTGCTCCTTGGTGGACTCTATATAAGCGTGTTTTTCGCTCAAAAAAATATATACATGTTCCATGCATGAAATCTAGCAACACTTCAATAAATTGGAATGGCTTCAAAAGAAATTATACTCGTTACTTGAAAGAGTTAAAAGAAGAAAATATAACTGAACTTTTAAGTTTTAAATCGAAGACCATTTTGTCTCCTTGTAACAAATTGGATGGGATGACAAAGATACGTAACAATGCAATTTATTGATGGGCCTAGAGGCTAGAACCACACATTTTTGCTAGTATTTATGGTTGGTTTGATGTTTATTTCATAATTCAAATCAAGTTTTTAGTTGGTTTGGTTCAAGTCATTTCAACAATTTAAAGATTTATATTTATAAAGATTAATTAATATAAAAAGTAACGACCAAGCCTATCTCAAAATTTCAGTTTGCGATTTTTTTATAAAAATAAACAATCTTATATGTATATATATATATAGGGTCAGGATTTAGATAAAACGGTAGAAAGTGTGAGAACGGTGAGAACGCTTATTGATCGTCCGATCAAAACAATCTATGGACTAGATTTGCGCGGTGACATTTTGGTAAATAACACCAATTTTATTACGTGGACGCGCGTCATTAAGGGTAAAAAAGTAAAAAAAAAAATCATTCCTCACATAAAACGCCATTGAAAAATAAAACGGCAAATAAATACAAAACGCCAATTTTATCACAGCGTACTTTTTTCTGTGTTTTTATTTAAGCTCTCTGGCTACAAAAACACCAAAAAATATGAAACGCCATTATATATAACGACAAAGCTTACATCCGGATAAATGTTAATTACATTTTTTGTTATAAAAATAACATCCCGCCTAAATTACGCGCAAAAAAAATTCTATAAATAGAAACGACTCACCACCTTCCGTTTATCACACCAAAAAAACACACAGTGGTTGCTAAAAAAATTACAACTCAATGTAAAATGCCAAAAAATACAACGACAGCAAACATCTTTTCTTTGATCCTCAGTAATGTTCTGCATGAAGCTTCATTTAATGATTTGTTACGTGAGTGTAGTAAGATTTTGCTGCATGAGATGGACAAAATTGAAAAAAGAGGGACTGATGACACCCATATGTCATACTGTCATCTTTGTTCCTGAAGAATGTTTGGATGATAAGAAGAGACCTATACCAGTGTAAATGCTACATTGGCCTCAATGAATATAATGAAGACCACAGGCAGATAGCATCCACCCACATGGGGTCGCTCTATGTCTCCAACATCCACAAAGACACTTCAACACATGAACAAATAAAATAAACAACGCCAAACCCAAAACGCCATTTATTTGTCACATTTCTTGTAGTTTCAAAAGAAAAAAGAGACTGATGACACTGAAGATTTAAAATCATAAATTGCTTCTACTTTGTTTTTTTTTTCTTTATCTATTGTTTGTTTTGTAATGTCAGTTATGTAACGTCCACATTAGCGTCGAGAAGAAATGACATCTAAAGACGCTAGAAACATAAACTTTTAATATGTACGAAACTTTCACAACTTAAAAGGGTAAAAACCTTTGTAACAATAACACGTGATTTTAATAAAATTTGGGCATGACCCGTCCGTAAAACGAGTATGCCCCTGTTTTAACCACAATCAAAACAATATTATTTTTACAAGATACTACTAAAGCTAAAACATCATGTACTTTAAAACGTTTTACCCACAATTTGTACAAAAAGTATTTTGACCCAAAACATTTACATAAGCTAGCGGAAGCACTTGGTAAGACATATTTTGAACATGTGCTCGCTCCATTTCGCCGAGTCGCCTAAGATTGAGGATTTACCTACATTCAATAACAAGACTTCAAAAGTTAGTCGTAATACTCATTTAACTCGATGTAACAACATATTAACTTCATTCGTTTATATGCTTACATTATTCTTACGTATTCGATTTACCCAATTAAATGGGTAATGGCACATACCCTCATAATGAGGTTCAAGCTTATCACTTACAACCCGGTAACATCGGGTTAATTGCTTTCAACATAATTCTTTCTTTCCATCCGTATAACGGATTAAACTTCAAGCATTCATCATAGCATTCATGACCACCCATTTAAAACGGGTGGTAGCTTATTCTTACTCGACTTGTTCAACTAGAACCAGTCGACTCGCATAGCTTATCATAACTTTCGTTAGCATAACCAAATCCGCAATGGATTTGCTATTTCGCATTCACTACAACATAACTTCTAAAACCTTCTTCGATATAATTCTTTACATCTAAATCAATTTTTTTTTAATCCGCAACGGAAAATAGTACGAATTCACATTATCATTAATATTATTCATAAATCCACTAGTAGAGTAAACGAAGTTCATAAGAACTTACCGGAGTTGTGCGCTCCTATTGCTTTTGCTTGGCTTGATTCTCCTCTTTTCTTCGACCCTCTTTACTAACTAGGGTTAGATGATCGAATTTGAGAGCTCATGCATTGGAATTTCCTACAAATTTTGATTCAATTGCTTGATTTCTTGTAGTTAGGGTTTGTCACCCCCCTTACCCTTTCTCCTGGTTCGATCGATCAACACCCAGTGTGGTGTTTCTCTTTTGATTTTTAATTAAACCCTTCTTGTTTAATAGTTACTCAATAAACCCTCCCACTTTGAGAGAGTATTTAACTTAAGCTTTCTTACTTTAACTAATTACCATTTAGTCATTTATTTCTTAACCAAGTTAAATTCTTTACTTATTATTTACCATTTTTGGGGTGTTACAAGTTAATAAACAACAAAATAATATTAATGCTGTAATGAAAAATATAATAAAACGCCAAAATTAGCAAATACGTGTAAAACACCCCAAAAAAACTACCAAAATATAATAAAATTTATTTGAACAACTAATATTATAAAAAAAGCGTGAAACAATGTGCAAAGAATATAAAACAAAAGAAGTCCAATAGTTATCTAACCGCCATTGGAAAACAAAACGCCTAATTACAGCCGTCAAAAGATTTGACGTGTTACACCATTAAAAACAGTTGAGTCTGAAAACAAAACACGGTAAAATGCAAAAAACAGTAAAATGAAACGACGGAAAACATATTTACTAACATTTATTATATTAAATTTATTTTTTTTAAAACGCCATAATTACCTGTCATACGCGGGGAAAAAAAGTCAATATAAAAGAAGACCATGAGAACCCAAGCTCAAACACGCCAAAAAGACTAAAACGCCACATATTCTCCAAAACGCCAAAAAAATTAAAAAAATGGCTAAGGTTATTACATGGAGGTTTGAAAGGAAAGAGAAACGATTCATCATAAAGTTCTTTGACAGGAGAAGGGTAAGAACAATAAAAGCCATGATGGGAATGAATGAAAATGTTCAGAAGGATATCCTGGCCGTTGGGGTTCCAATAGACAACGATTGTGAAAGAACGAGAACTGTAATAAAAAGACTGGAGAGAAAGTTTCCAGCAGAAGATGATGAAGATGATGATGATATTGAAGATACTCGTATACCAAAACTTAGCAGTTGGGTATTGCATGAGCAAGAAGGAACACTTGAAGTGACTTATAAAAACGGGGTGCAATATTCAAGGCCAATGGAAGAAATGTTGAAGACAGGGTTGCTATCTATCATTGAACAACTCTGTGATTTAACACCTTCAAACGATCCAAAATCCAAGGATGCAGTGATATTCAAGAATAGGTTGCATCAAAGAAGAGACGAGCTAATGGCGTTATACGCAAAAATGAAATTTGATGATGAAGAATTTGAAGAAAGTGATGAACAAAGCAATGGGTACATGTCACAACCCCCGTCCCCTATCCCAGGAGCGGGCGGCCGTGAGCCAGTTTCAGTGGTATTGGTGTTTATCAATTTGGCAGCGGAAAATTTCATCAGGATCGTAGTTAGGAAATAGGTTATCAGAGTTAAACACCAAAAATATTTAAATTAAAGAAATGGGATAAAACCCAAGTTTCTTTGATAATAAATTATAAGTGGGACAAAACCCGATTTATCATTTTGATACATTTATAGGGAATAACCCCAATTATTGAAAACAATTCTCCTTTTTTAATTAAGTAACTTTTATTGCCACTTTTCTAAGCCTTCAGTGCTCTCCAGCTGGCTTTTATTGGCTTCACACTCAGTTACCTGAAACACGTGTTTAAAACATTTTATCAGCAGGAATACTGGTGAGTGAATCCCAGTTTAATCAAAATAGGTTTTATCAGTCTACAGCATTGAGGGCGTTCACGCAATTACATTTGTTTCCAAGTCATACTAATTACCACCCACGGTACTGTCGTCTCGACTTATGGTCATGTTACTCCTCGCAAGGCAGTAACAAATTTTGTATACAAAACCCCAGATATACCGAAGATAATTGTGTCCTTACAAATACTCAATAACTGTTTAATATATAATTAATCGTGTGAGGTGTTGTAAAAACAATTTGCAAAAAGGAGATTACTCACAAAAAAGGTTTACACAAAAAGAAGGATTACTCACATTGTTGTCTTAGGTTTTCTCTAAGGATTTCCTGGTGATTATCTAGAATTTACACAAATGCACACGCGTTAGTATAATAACCCAATATTTACATTAGTAATACCCTCCCCGAGACGACATTCCAACGACTACGTCGGGCAGAACCTCGACAGCCGTTACGGAACCCTGGATCAATCGGGCAGCTTATCTAATACATAACCGGGGTTATAATACTTACAACGAGGCAGGACTTCGTTAATTAGGGGGGGTAAAACGCCCGGGTATAGGGCATACACTACAGAAATTGAGAGAGAGATGAGAATTCTGAACGAATTGAAAGTGAATACTGATCGATCTATTTATAGGGCTGACATAAGGGGCTCTCGCGCCACGCGAAGACCATACCAAGGTCTTACGCGACCCGCGTGGACTAGAAAAGACGGTGGTGCTGAGTCATCCCGGGGGTGTTGACGCGTGTAGGGACACGTGTCACATTGTCGCGGACCGCGACGGCGTGTTCGGCCAGGATGCGTTCTCACCGTTCCCACACTTTTTGCCGTTTTCTCCTGATCCCGTTTATATATATATAGGGGACCGCTAGAATGAGAACCACCTCCAGTTGTAAGAACCGCGAGAACCACTTTCTAGCCATTAGATCAAGTAGATAGATGGATGAGATTAAAAGTAGCTAATATTAGTATTAAAAGTTTTTTGTCTTATTATGTCTTTAATACTTTAATCAAAAAAGGTATTTAGGTAATTTTGTTTTTTTTTCTTATTAGTTTTATTGTTTTTTAATACACTTTTGTCCTATTGCATTAAATGTTTTTTTTTTCTTTCTAAAATCAGTTTTTTTTATTAAACAAATATATTAAAATCAGAATTTTTGATAAAAAAAATTTACGTGCGTTTTTTTACAACCCGTTTTTTACGCGCGTTTTTTTACGACCCGTTTTACGCTCCGTTTTTTCACGCCGTTTTACGACCCGTTTATTAGTTCCCGTTTTTTACGACCCGCTTTTACGTAAAAAGTTTTACGTTTTACGTAAAAAGTTTTACGTTTTACGTTTGGTGCCGTTTTTTACATTCCGTATTTTACGGCCCGTTTTTTTTTCAAAAAAAATTTACGTTTTACGGGATAAATTGTACGTTGTACGTTTTACGTTAAAAATTTATACGTTTTACGTTTTACGTTAAAACTTTATACGTTTTACGTTAAAACTTTTAACGTTTTACGTTATACGTAAAACTTTTTACGATTTACGTTTTACGTTAAAAATTTTACATTTTACGTTAAAAAAGTTTACGTTAAACTTTTTACGTTTTACGTAAAACTTTTTATGTTTTACGTTTTACGTAAAAAATTTTAAGTTTTACGTTTTACTTAAACGTTCTACGTTTTATCTAAAAAGTTTTTTACACAAAACGAACGCACCCAGCAAAATCGCTACTCGGTAGGTGTCTCAGATAGATTGCTATCATCATCGGCGCCTAAAAAAAACCCAAACAAACAAAAATCAAAAGAACGAGTGGATTTCTCGAAAAAAACGATGTTTTGGCTCAGATTTTCCGATAATCAGATGCTGCAAAAGTGGGGTTGCAGGTTCAAAAACCTACCCTCCACCGTCCTTGCCGCGCCATCGTCATCTAAATTTACGTTTTTTTTTCATCATCGCCGCCCAAATCGACCATATCAAAACCCACAGTTTTTTTTTCACTATCCAAACATTCAACACATTCGAAATCACTGATCACACATTCACAAAATCACCAACATTCAACACATTCACAAATCACCAACAAAACCCATCAAAACCCCTAACATATCAAAAAACCATCAGATTCAAAAAACCATCAGATTCTAGAGAGAGAAACCCACAAGAAATCAACACCCACTAAATAAGATCAAGAACAGAAACACCCCCAATATACCCACTAAATAAGATCATTCAAGAACACATGTGAAGAACACAGGCCAAGAAATCACCAGAAAATCAACTAAACCCAGAAAAAAAGAAGAACACAGGCCAAAAAAAATACCAGAGAAATCATCAACTCGTCGGGAGGAGACCAGGGCCTCCGCCGCTCACGGCGGCGCTGCCGCCGGCCCACCACCCAGCCGTCGAACCGCCACCACCAGCCACTAACCCACTGTTAGAACCACCGCCGCCGACCAACCACCACCGTAACATGTATGGGGTTAGAACGATATTGAGAGAGAGAAATTAGGGGGTGAAGGACACCAACGTCATAGATCTGGACACCAACAACCACAAAACATCAAATCGAAGCTCGTTACCCCCCAATTGGAGCGGTGATGATGGCGGCGGTGGTCGCCGGAGTAGGAGTGGGGGGGTTGCCAGAGTATGAGGGTTCGCCGGAGAAGGAGGGTGAGGGTTTCATCAGTGAAGAAAGGCACCCAAAGTGTGAAAATGAGAGAAGGGTGAGGGTTTCTTCATCTATGGGTTTCAAAAAGGAAGCTCTGCAAATGTGAATAAGGGATGAGAGAAGAGAGAGACAATAAAAAGGAGGAATAGACATTTCTAGTGGAATAAATGAAGAGAGAGAATGAGAGATTAGACATTTATAGTAAAAGACCAAAATACCCTTTTTGGTGGTTGAATCTGATTGGCTGAGAGTGGTTCTCGCGGTTCTTACAACTTGAGGTGGTTCTTATTCTAGCGGCTCCCTATATATATATATCTATTATATATAATAAATGAAAATATTTGGGCTGAGGTGTCATTACCTTAGAGCATCTTAGATGGCTTTTTGGCGGGAAAATAAGATGGATCATTTTCTTGCTCGCGGATCCCGTTTTTAGCTACCCGATCAAATTAGTTCGGATCCTATATAATCCACAAAATTAGGCGCTCTACCTAGAAACCCTAATTTTTATCTCATTGTTCTGGTCGTTCACTCCATTTGGCAAGGAACACGACCACCAAGAATCGCATCAACAATCAACCTAATATGGTGTTATTCATTGATTCTTGCTACCAATTTCTAATTCTCGGTACGTTTATTCAACTTTTACAGTTTTTTTCAATGACGTTTAGAATTTTGCTGTAATTTTTTTTCGATTTACAAACCCTAAATCAATTTTTTGTTGATACTTGAAGATCCTAGTGTCACACCCCTATTTTCCACGTATCACCAGTGGGCCCGGTGGGGAGTATCGTGACGTAGTTGATATCATCATAAGTCAAACAACACAATATATAAATGCACAGCGGAAGCAAAGATAGATTCATTTCAACATTTATAAATTGTAATATTAAATATCACGAAATAGTTGAAACGGATCCACAGGCGGATCAAAATAAAAGAAGATATTGTTCAACAATTTTATTGACATCCAAGCTTGCGAGACTTATTGAGGACGCTAGAAGACAGCCAGCCTAGTACGAGTAGTACCTGCACTTAACCTTTTGAAAAATCCGCCAGTTTACACTGGTAAATACAATTTAACTGACTCAGTTTGAAAAGGTTTAAAAAATTGATTTGAATGCACGTGGCACAAAACATTTTATAACTTGGGATAATTATGAGAATATAATCTTGTAAGTGAATTACATGTTACTTATGCATTCAGTAGCCCGATCCGTAGACCGGGTAAAAGATTAATAGACACACCACATTAATTTGGTTAGGCATTGACGGGTGTACGCCTACACCCCGTGCTTAGGTCGTGGCCATCTCGTAAGATGATGCCAAGGATATCCGGGACATGGTCATTAACCCCCCAAAGGCTTTAAGCAAACAAAACATTTCAAAACGTAGCATATCAATGATTTAACCTCTATTCGATTAAAGATTCAATGCCGGACCAAGCGGTATTTTATATACCGTACCCCAAGCCCGTATAGGGAAAATAAGTTAAAAGTATTTACCTTTGTAAGTATAAATCACAATTAGCGAGTGAAGGTAGCTTTTACTGGTTCTTCTATTCTGGAACAAAGGTTTATAATAACCTATTAGATTTCTAACGGGTCTTTATTTAAGCCTAAGTTTAGACCGGCTAGCTTTTAAGGAAGATACGGTTCAAACGCACGATTAAGCGAAGACCGGATAGAATGTGATTTAGACCCGACAAGTTTGAATACTTGTATAATATGGGTATACTAAACACATTCTGGATTTTGAGACAAAGATGATAAGGTTTGACCCGTTCCGGTCAATTTATGCAAACTAGTTACATAAACCGAACCGAACGCGAAAAGGGCGCCACGGGTAACCATAAGAATCATATGCAAGTTCCCTGAGTTAATATACCTTAAACATGTTGTGATATCAGTAAGGTATCTTCTATTATGCCCCGAACGAATTTAAATTCCACTTATGCCCCATAAGGGCATTTTGGTCATTTAAAAGATTATAAAAGAGTTTAATTAGTAATCTGAGTTACAGGTCTGATTTATCCAGTAAATACACTTAATTTAATATGTTATAACAGTAAGGTATGACCTATATGTGAAATTTATCATTTAAAACCAAACTATGCATCTTAGGGGTATTTTGGTAATTTCACAAAGGCTAAAAGGTCAAAACTGGAATTCTGAGTTTAAAAACTTTTACTTACTGTTATTATATAAAAATATACTAAAAATATCAGTAGGTATCAACCTTATATGTTTAATATAGTTGTAGTACATACTATGCGTTAAAAACGCTTAAAAAGGCGATTTGGAGCCATTTCCGGGTTTTTAAAGGAAAGCTGATATTTTTATAATTCCAGAAGGCTCAAAATATTTTATTTAACAAATAAAATCAGTAGAAAAAGGTTTGGGGTCAAAAGGATTTGTAAAACTCATTTTATGGCTAAAAAGGGCAAAATCGGTATTAACCGAATTAAACTTAGAGACCTATGTTATGCTCAGCCAAAAATTAAATAAAAATCTTCAAAAATCCCAAAATATTATATTACATTAGTGGGTAAAAATTTTGATATCAAAAAGTGGGTTTAAATAGGTTATACGCTAATTACGCCGTTTAAGTAACATAAAGCTTTCAAATTACGCTAATGAGCATAACTACTAATCTAGACCTCAAACTGATGTCAAATTTTAGGTGCAAGTGTATAAATAAGTAACTAAGGTTTCTACTCTTTTACTTTTTCAAAAATCACGTTTTATAGTCAAAAGGGCATAATAGTCAACATTTAAGCATTAATCGGAAACATGCATATGAATCGGATAACTATTGAACCAAGTTGTATAATCTCAGAGAGTTATACTTATGTGAAACCTGGTCCAAAGTAAGCTCTAAGGCAGATCTTAAACATGCATAAATGAGCCAGAACTAAAAGTCAAAGCAAAAGTCAATTTATGCGACTTTCGGTTCTGATCCGGGTTTAAGCTGAAAATTGTCGAGTTGATCATGTTGGAACATGTTCTTACATTAGTTACCAAGTTATTTTAATGATCAAACAGGTTGCATGTATCCTACATTGCTAATTATGCTTAAATTTGAAAATAAACATTCTGTTGACTTTTTAAAGTAAGCTTTGACTCGACAATTAACATAGTTAGAGCGGGAATCTGAAAGTACCCTTTTAAGGGTTTGTTACCCACATAAATACCTACTTATGGGTACTTTCAATTCGAGAAATGACTGAGCGGATTTCATTTAATCTCGAAGTCAAACTTAAATTACGACGGTTTGACTAATAGCTAATTAACTAAGCTAAAACGAATTAGAAAGGGTTAAGAATACTTACAAGAGTCCTAATCACGACTAGGAAGCCTAATGAATCCTTGTTGCTGACCAGAGAGCTCCAGAATTGAGAATGCAAGTGAATGTGAAATTGTTGCAACATTGGGTGTTCTTAAATATCAAACTTGATCTCACAAGATGATGCCACAAGGGTCTACAATTGTTACCAGATGTGTCCAAGTGCCCCTAATGCATGATAAACCATTGGAGCAGCCTCTGGTATAAGATAACAGCTGTTTACAGACGAATCAGACCTGTTAACTGGCACCTGTGCATTGTTTGTCGCTGGCAGGTCGTAGGCGGGCCGCGAAGAGCCCTTCGCGGGGCGCGTACAAGTGAGAAACCAGCCAAACAAGTTTCTATAAATTACAATTCAGTCCTTGGTCCTTTGTAACGTGGTTTTGACTATTTTTCTTGCACTCTTGACCCTCAAACCTGATTTTTAAGGGCCTTAGGACATCTACAAACTTGGTTAGGTCCTTGGTTAACTTCGTGCTTACCCGAATAGTCACAAATTTCAACGTTGACGCATTTAACCCTTCGTGCACGGTTTTGGTCATAACTTTCTCATACGATAACGAAACTTTATGAAATTTTTATCACATATTCTAGTGAGTATATTTTATCGTTACAAAGCTTCAGGTTTGCCAAAAGATCACTCAGAGGTATACTTTCAACATGTTGACACATTTAGCCCATGTAGTTTGTAATCCCTCACTTTCTTTCATTTTCCGCTTTGTATGATCCATTTTTTATTCGTTTAAGATTATAAACACCATGTAGGGTTATTATAGGGCCTATTTATCCATTGTTGACACTTTGGACCCTTATATTCACATAGTTTCACTGTTTGTCAACTTTAGTCCCTCTAAAGTACTTTTTCACATTTTCAAAGATTATGACACGTGTCAATACATTATTGGACGTAAATTTTCGAGGTGTTACATCCTCACCCCCTTAAAAGAAATCTCGACCTCGAGATTTACTGAAACAAGTGAGGGTATTTTTCTTTCATCGTGGATTCTACCTCCCATGTGTATTCTGGACCTCTACGGGCATCCCATTTGACCTTTACAATAGGCACATGCTTCCTCCGAAGCTTCTTTACCTGTCGATCCTCAATCGACAATGGTTTTTCCACAAATTTCAAGCTCTCATCTATATGTACATCCGTATGTGGTATGACCAGAGATTCATCAGCGAAACACTTCTTCAGATTGCAGATGTGAAAAACATTGTTGATAGCACTGAGCTCTTCAGGCAAGTTTAACTTATAGGCAACTGACCCGACACGTTCGATAACCTCGAAAGGTCCTATGTATCTCGGTCTTAGCTTGCCTTTCTTACCAAATCGCATCACTCCCTTCCAGGGTGATACTTTAAGCAATACTTTGTCACCTACTTCGAAGTGAAAAGATTTACGCTTTGGATCTGCGTAGCTCTTCTGCCTATCTCGAGCAACTTTGAGACGGTCACGAATATGGACAATCTTGTCCGTCGTTTCAAAGACTAACTCAGGTCCTGATAATTGAACTTCTCCTACTTCCGCCCAACATATAGGGGTTCTGCATTTTCTACCATATAATGCCTCAAAAGGCGCAGCCTTAATACTAGTATGGTAGCTATTATTATAGGAGAACTCGATCAATGGTAGGTGGTTATCCCAACTGCCACCTAAATCAATCACACATGCTCGAAGCATGTCTTCCAGCGTTTGGATGGTACGCTCACTCTGTCCGTCCGTCTGTGGATGGTAAGCCGTACTAAAGTTTAAGTGCGTGCCCAAAGACTGTTGGAAACTTTTCCAAAAATGAGAGGTGTATCTCGTATCTCGGTCAGAGATAATCGACACTGGTACACCATGCAGAGCTACAATCTTATCTACGTACAATTGAGCTAACATGTCTGAGCTGTAAGTTTTCTTAATGGGTAGGAAATGTGCTGACTTGGTCAGTCTATCTACTATGACCCATATAGTATCATTTCCCTTCCTTGTCTTTGGCAACTTGGTGATGAAATCCATTGTCACCATCTCCCACTTCCATGTGGGAATATCAGGCTGTTGTAGCAAACCTGACGGCTTCTGATGCTCAGCTTTGACTTGCGCACACGTCAAACATTTAGCTACATAGGCAGCTACAGACTTTTTCAAGCCTATCCACCAGTAGTTTGCCTTTAGATCCTGGTACATCTTATCAGCTCCAGGATGAACGGAATATTTGGAACTGTGGGCTTGCTGGAGGATAACATCCCGAAGTCCTCCATAAACTGGAACCCATATTCGTCCATTCAATCTCAGCATTCCGTCCTTGTCATAGGATAACTGTTCCTCAGTTACTCCTAGCTTTTCTTCAGGATAGTTAGCTTCCAACACAGCTTCCTTCTGTGTAGCTAACAACCTCTCATTCAAACTATTCTTTATTTCAATGCTCTTGGAATTGATTCTTATTGGCTTCACCCTTTCCTTCCTACTTAAGGCGTCAGCAACTACATTTGCCTTGCCTGGATGGTACCTTATCTCACAATCATAATCATTTAAAGTTTCCATCCAGCCTCACTGTCTCATGTTCAAGTCCTTCTGATTGAACAAGTGTTGAAGGCTCTTGGGATCTGAGTAGATCACACACTTGGTTCCATACAAGTAATGCCTCCATAGTTTTAATGCAAATACAACGGCACCCAGCTCCAAGTCATGGGTGGTGTAGTTCTTCTCGTGCACCTTTAGCTGTCGTGAAGCGTAGGCAATAACTTTTCCTTTCTGCATGAGTACACAGCCCATACCAGTGTGTGATGCATCACAATACACCATGAATTCTTCTATACCATCGGGCAATGTTAACACTGGTGCATTGCTCAACTTTTTCTTAAGAATGTCAAAGGATTCCTGCTGCTTAGGGCCCCAATCAAACTTAACCTTCTTGCGTGTCAACGAAGTTAGGGGCGCAACAATCCTTGAGAAGTTTTCGATAAATCGCCTATAGTATCCTGCTAAACCCAGGAAGCTACGAATCTCAGTAGGTGTCTTTGGCTCTTGCCAATTCATAACTGCTTCTACCTTAGCGGGATCCACTTGTATACCACGCTCACTTACCACATGTCCAAGGAATTGGACTTCTCGAAGCCAAAATTCGCACTTCGAAAATTTGGCGTAGAGTTTCTCATGATGTAGAAGTTTAAGAATACAACGAAGGTGTTTCTCGTGGTCAGCTTGGCTCTTCGAATAGATGAGAATGTCGTCAATGAAGACGATGACAAATTTATCTAAGTAAGGCTTGCAGACGCGATTCATGAGATCCATGAATACGGCCGGTGCATTAGTGAGCCCAAAAGGCATCACTAGGAACTCGTAATGACCATAACGAGTCCTAAATGCAGTCTTGTGCACATCTTCATCCTTGACCTTCAACTGATGATAGCCTGACCTCAAGTCGATCTTAGAGAAGTAGCTTGCCCCTTGCAATTGATCGAACAGATCGTCGATCCTGGGCAAAGGATACCTATTCTTGATAGTGACTTTATTAAGCTCACGGTAATCGATGCACAGACGCATCGATCCATCCTTCTTCTTGACAAACAAAATTGGCGCTCCCCAAGGAGACGAACTAGGTCTAATAAAACCTTTGGCTAGCAGATCATCTAATTACGTGCTTAACTCCTTCATCTCCGTTGGTGCTAACCTATAAGGCGCTCTTGCTACTGGTGCTACACCCGGGATGATGTCAATTCGGAATTCCAGTTGCCTGTCTGGTGGTAAACCAGGTAGTTCTTCGGGAAAAACTTCAGGATATTCTGAAATGACGGGGATGTCTTCAATTTTAGGTTTTGGCTCATCAATAGTAACCTGTGCCATATAAATGACACAACCCTTCTTCAAGCATCTAGATGCCTTGAGCATGGACACTTGCTCAGGCAATCCATGCTGGGTATCCCCTTGAATGGTAAGTGACTCACCAGACGGAGTTTTGACTACCACTTGCTTTCTGTTGCACACAATCTGGGCTTGGTTATGCGATAACCAATCCATACCTATAACTATATCAAAACCGGCTAGCTTAAAGGGAAGTAAGGACAAAGGAAAAGAGTGATTCCTAATGGATATAACACATCCATCTAACACAGTTGAGGCGGTTTCTATGGTTCCATCAGTTAATTCCACCTCATATTTCACACTTAAGGCTTTTACAGGCAATTTCAACAACTCACAAAACTTATTATCCACAAAAGACTTATCTGCTCCAGAATCAAACAATACTCTAGCATAAACATCATTTATGAGAAAAGTACCTGTGATCACGTTGTTATCCTGAACAGCTTCCTTAGCGTCCATCTTGAAGACCCTCGCATTGGTCTTTTTCCCATCCTCGGTTTTCTTGGTGATCTTTGGGCAATTGGACTTAATGTGCCCTTTTTCATTGCAACCGTAGCAGGTTGCGTCCTTTAGCTTCTTGCACTCCAGAGTCTTATGTTCTGAAGATTTGCAAATCCCACAGGGCCTCGGCTGAGGCTGTGATTTCGACTCAAGTCGACACCTCCCAAAATGGTTCTTCTTGCAAACCTTACATTTGGGCTTATCCCCAGATTGTTGCCCATCTTTCTTAGACCCCGACCCTTTCTTGTGGTCGTTATTTCCTCGGTGCTTTTTATCTGATCTTCGTGAGGTATCGTCCTCACGCTTCCTCTTACCTTCGTCTGAATTCCTGAGCGATCTCAATCTGACTAAGTCTAAGGTAAGAGATAGAGATAGATCAGCTGCTGATCTGAAGGTAGCAGGCCTTGATGCCTTGACACTGGCTTTGATTTCTGGGGCTAAACCCCCGATGAAGTGAGCAATCCTTTTAGGTTCCGGGGTTACCAAGTACGGAACCAGCCTAGATAGGGTATTGAAACTGGTGAGGTAAGCCTGACAATCTAAATTCTTCATCACCAATGATAAGAAATCTGATTCGATTCTTTCAACTTCGTGCTGCGGGCAATAATTCTCCTTAACGAGAGCAACGAACTGATCCCATGACAAGCTGTAGAGTGGGATCTTTCCAGCAGCTTGAATGAGAGACTTCCACCATGCCAGTGCCTCTCCCTTAAACGATTGGGATACATATTTTACTACGTCCCTTTCAGCACAACCGCTGATGTCTACAACCGTGTCCATTTCATCCAACCAAGTCATACAATCTATTGCTCCTTTCTCCTCGGTGAAGTCCCGGGGTTTGCAAGAAACGAAGTACTTGTAAGTACAGGACTTGGTATGTGGTTTGGCATCAAACACCATCCTTTTTGAGGGAACACTATCGTGATTAGATGAATGTCAATCATCATCCTTCTTGAGCTCATCTTTCTTAGGTTCATCTTTCTTAGAGGGCGGTTTGCTATGAGCCTCCGAGTGTGTCTTTGGCTTGGAATGTGGTGCGGATCGGGTCCTACTTCGGGTCCCGCTTGATTCACTATACTGCCTATTTATTGCTCTGGTAACAACATTTTCTACTAATGCTTGCAGCTCCGCACCAGTTACCAGTATTTTAGCATTTTCAGGGTTTTCCGCCGAATGACTGTTTATTTCTTCTGACTTGGCCATGTAGTTTTAATTGCTACATAAAGAAATAAGGACAAGGTTTATTTATAAGCCTAAACAGTACTATCGTTCTTGACGATTTATTAACCATGGTTCTAATAACCATTTTAGTTAATTTATTCAATAATTTCATTCGGGATTTTTACTAGTAACCTTTTAGAATGAAATATAATATTGGCATAATAGGCCTAGTCACGTGGACAAATTTCTAAATTAGATCTTATAGGATTTAGTTACTAGGGTTTGAATTAAAAAAAAATTCATTACCTTTCTTGGCAGCGAGTCTATAAACTACGACTGCCCTTTTGTCTCATATGACAATAATTGTAGCCCGTAGGCATCACATCACAACTGGATGTTTAAATAATAATAATAATAAGGAATTTGGATAATTTATAAAAGGGTGACATGTGTGATTTTGCGGATCACATTAGTCGAGAATGTTAACATGTTTGCAGATGTTAACAGAGATTTGAATCTTTTTAAAACAGGTTTTACCCTATTGGCCAGGTCTTATTATGACATACAAGCTAGGTTTTACCTTTTTAAGATTCCTATTATTTTTATTAAAATGGTAAATCAAGAAAAATGTTATTTTTCATTTATTCATATATTATATTCATGCACATAATTTAAAAATGAAAAATTTGAACTAACCATTCCAATTAAAATTAAACTAGTACCAATTTGCCCTAAACGGGACTTTTACATGAATAACATGCCCACGCAGGGGCCAAACTAACAAACAAACCCACGCAGGGGTCAAATAGAAAGACATGCCCACGCAGGGGCAGACCATAAAAATATGCCCACGCAGGGGCAGAGTACAGAAACAAATGTCCTCGCAGGGACATGATTACAACACTATAATAAACAAACAAACAAAGGATTTAGTGATCCTTCTTGCTTTTTCCCTTGATCAAATCCACCATTTTCTTGAACATCCCTCGGTTATGCCTACGTTCTTCCCACAATTCATGCCGCACCTCCTGCCGCACCTCATTTATCCCTTGAAGGATTTCTTGAAACTGTGGCGGTGACATCACCGGCGTCTGCGGTGGTTGCTGATAATGCGGAGGTTGAGGGGGTGGTGGTTGCTGATACCCATATGGTGGGTATCCATAAGTCGGGTGTCCCGTAGTCCAGGGACCTCCATAGTGACCTTCCGGATGGAGAGTGTTGTGGTTCGCAGCTACCCAGTAGGGATCCTCTGTATAGTTGTAATTTGTGTGGATCGGCTGCTCGAAGGGATTGTATGCCGCCGCACCAGTGTAGGTCGGAATTGGGTCTCCAAAACCCAATGGAGGTGGTGGCGCGACTGGCGCAGAGTTTACTTCTGAGACGGGGTGTGAAGATTCTCCCATCTCTGGTTCTTCATGAACTGGCGAGTATCGGCTGCCACTTGAAAGTGGAGGGGTGCTGATGCGCACTCCCCCTCACGCGGATATTCGCACGGTCGTTCTCCTTCGCCTCGGGGGCGAGGGAGGCTGAAGCTGAGGTGGTGGTGGCGGTGGAGTGACCGCGACAAGTCGGGAATCCTCAGAAGGATTCTGCTGTTGCTGAAGCTGCTACGGCTGGTGTAGGGGAGAGTTGTGCTGCGGCTGGTGCACGGGAGAGTTGTGATAACCGGGAGTAAATGCCCAGTCACACAGCCGGAATCTCTCCTCGTAGCTGTCGGGACCATTATACGGTGATCCCACAAAAGGTGACCCATCCGATATTTCGATGGGGTGGTTTGGAGTTCCTGATGGTGGCGGTACAGGATCGGTGTCTTCATCTATATCCATCGCGTTGCCACCGGAAAAGTGATCTTCGGGTCCAAGTGGGTTAAAACCCACTGGTTCGCCAAGGTAGTCGGCAAGGTTGAACTGGCCCTGGAAAACAGGCGACAGGTGGTCGAAAGGTGAGTTGTGTCCTTGAAGAGGAATGTGGGACTGGTGGGAGTAGTGGGGCTCATTTTCAGAATGAGGCCCGAAAGAGTGTGGGATAGAAGGGGAGGACTCAGTGAAACTGAGCGCCTAGCAGGCTCAATGTAGGTCCTCCATGGCTCTTGAGGACCCGGGTTGTTGGGATCAGATGGTGTTCGCCGGTGTGACGGTCCGGCCTCGTGGTCATTTGGGGAAACAAGTGGCCCTCTTCCTCTGCCTCTTCCCCTCACCCTTGGCGGCATTTTGTCAACCTGTAAAAAACAAACAAGTGATACAACAAGAACAATACATAAGACAAAGTTAGAAAATAAGACAAAAATTTGGATAATTCCTAAGTTCTTTGTCTAGACTCGACAATCGAGGAATGTGCAATTGTGTAACTGAGATTAAACACAAAAGGCTAGTGTTTAATTCACTCAGTGTTGGCTCTGATACCAACCTGTCACACCCCTATTTTCCACGTGTCACCGGTGGGCCCGGTGGGGAGTATCGTGACGTAGTTGATATCATCATAAGTCAAACAACACAATATATAAATGCACAGCGGAAGCAAAGATAGATTCATTTCAACATTTATAAATTGTAATATTAAATATCACGAAATAGTTGAAACGGATCCACAGGCGGATCAAAATAAAAGAAGATATTGTTCAACAGTTTTATTGACATCCAAGCTTGCGAGACTTATTGAGGACGCTAGAAGACAGCCAGCCTAGTACGAGTAGTACCTGCACTTAACCTTTTGGAAAATACGTCAGTTTACAGTGGTAAATACAATTTAACTGACTCATTTTGAAAAGGTTTAAAAAATTGATTTGAATGCACGTGGCACAAAACATTTTATAACTTAGGATAATTAAGAGAATATAATCTTGTAAGTGAATTACATGTTACTTATGCGTTCAGTAGCCCGATCCGTAGACCGGGTAAAAGATTAATAGACACACCACATTAATTTGTTTAGGCACTGACGGGTGTACGCCTACACCCCGTGCTTAGGTCGTGGCCATCTCGTAAGATGATGCCAAGGATATCCGGGACATGGTCATTAACCCCCCAAAGGATTTAAGCAAACAAAACATTTCAAAACGTAGCATATCAATGATTTAACCTCTATTCGATTAAAGATTCAATGCCGGACCAAGCGGTATTTTATATACCGTACCCCAAGCCCGTATAGGGAAAATAAGTTAAAAGTATTTACCTTTGTAAGTATAAATCACAATTAGCGAGTGAAGGTAGCTTTTACTGGTTCTTCTATTCTGGAACAAAGGTTTATAATAACCTATTAGATTTCTAACGGGTCTTTATTTAAGCCTAAGTTTAGACCGGCTAGCTTTTAAGGAAGATACGGTTCAAACGCACGATTAAGCGAAGACCGGATAGAATGTGATTTAGACCCGACAAGTTTGAATACTTGTATAATATGGGTATACTAAACACATTCTGGATTTTGAGACAAAGATGATAAGGTTTGACCCGTTCCGGTCAATTTATGCAAACTAGTTACATAAACCGAACCGAACGCGAAAAGGGCGCCACGGGTAACCATAAGAATCATATGCAAGTTCCCTGAGTTAATATACCTTAAACATGTTGTGATATCAGTAAGGTATCTTCTATTATGCCCCGAACGAATTTAAATTCCACTTATGCCCCATAAGGGCATTTTGGTCATTTAAAAGATTATAAAAGAGTTTAATTAGTAATCTGAGTTACAGGTCTGATTTATCTAGTAAATACACTTAATTTAATATGTTATAACAGTAAGGTATGACCTATATGTGAAATTTATCATTTAAAACCAAACTATGCATCTTAGGGGTATTTTGGTAATTTCACAAAGGCTAAAAGGTCAAAACTGGAATTCTGAGTTTAAAAACTTTCACTTACTGTTATTATATAAAAATATACTAAAAATATCAGTAGGTATCAACCTTATATGTTTAATATAGTTGTAGTACATACTATGCGTTAAAAACGCTTAAAAAGGCGATTTGGAGCCATTTCCGGGTTTTTAAAGGAAAGCTGATATTTTTATAATTCCAGAAGGCTCAAAATTTTTTATTTAACAAATAAAATCAGTAGAAAAAGGTTTGGGGTCAAAAGGATTTGTAAAACTCATTTTATGGCTAAAAAGGGCAAAATCGGTATTAACCGAATTAAACTTAGAGACCTATGTTATGCTCAGCCAAAAATTAAATAAAAATCTTCAAAAATCCCAAAATATTATATTACATTAGTAGGTAAAAAGTTTGATATCAAAAAGTGGGTTTAAATAGGTTATACGCTAATTACGCCGTTTAAGTAACATAAAGCTTTCAAATTACGCTAATGAGCATAACTACTAATCTAGACCTCAAACTGATGTCAAATTTTAGGTGCAAGTGTGTAAATCAGTAACTAAGGTTTCTACTCTTTTACTTTTTCAAAAATCACGTTTTATAGTCAAAAGGGCATAATAGTCAACATTTAAGCATTAATCGGAAACATGCATATGAATCGGATAACTATTGAACCAAGTTGTATAATCTTAGAGAGTTATACTTATGTGAAACCTGGTCCAAAGTAAGCTCTAAGGCAGATCTTAAACATGCATAAACGGGCCAGAACTGAAAGTCAAAGCAAAAGTCAATTTATGCGACTTTCGGTTCCGATCCGGGTTTAAGCTGAAAATTGTCGAGTTGATCATGTTGGAACATGTTCTCACATTAGTTACCAAGTTATTTTAATGATCAAACAGGTTGCATGTATCCTACATTGCTAATTATGCTTAAATTTGAAAATAAACATTCTGTTGACTTTTTAAAGTAAGCTTTGACTCGACAATTAACATAGTTAGAGCGGGAATCTGAAAGTACCTTTTTATGGGTTTGTTACCCAAATAAATACCTACTTATGGGTACTTTCAATTCGAGAAATGACTGAGCGGATTTCATTTAATCTCGAAGTCAAACTTAAATTACGACGGTTTGACTAATAGCTAATTAACTAAGCTAAAACGAATTAGAAAGGGTTAAGAATACTTACAAGAGTCCTAATCATGACTAGGAAGCCTAATGAATCCTTGTTGCTGACCAGAGAGCTCCAGAATTGAGAATGCAGGTGAATGTGAAATTGTTGCAACATTGGGTGTTCTTAAATATCAAACTTGATCTCACAAGATGATGCCACAAGGGTCTACAATTGTTACCAGATGTGTCCAAGTGCCCCTAATGCATGATAAACCATTGGAGCAGCCTCTGGTATAAGATAACAGCTGTTTACAGACGAATCAGACCTGTTAACTGGCACTTACGCATTGTTTGTCGCTGGCAGGTCATAGGCGGGCCGCGAAGAGCCCTTCGCGGGGCGTGTACAAGTGAGAAACCAGCCAAACAAGTTTCTATAAATTACAATTCGTCCTTGGTCCTTTGTAACGTGGTTTTGGCTATTTTTCTTGCACTCTTGACCCTCAAACCTGATTTTTAAGGGCCTTAGGACATCTACAAACTTGGTTAGGTCCTTGGTTAACTTCGTGCTTACCCGAAAAGTCACAAATTTCAACGTTGACGCATTTAACCCTTCGTGCACGGTTTTGGTCATAACTTTCTCATACGATAACGAAACTTTATGAAATTTTTATCACATATTCTAGTGAGTATATTTTATCGTTACAAAGCTTCGGGTTTGCCAAAAGATCACTCAGAGGTATACTTTCAACATGTTGGCACATTTAGCCCCTGTAGTTTGTAATCCCTCACTTTCTTTCATTTTCCGCTTTGTATGATCCATTTTTTATTCGTTTAAGATTATAAACACCATGTAGGGTTATTGTAGGGCCTATTTATCCATTGTTGACACTTTGGACCCTTATATTCACATAGTTTCACTGTTTGTCAAGTTTCGTCCCTCTAAAGTACCTTTTCACATTTTCAAAGCTTATGACACGTGTCAATACATTATTGGACGTAAATTTTCGAGGTGTTACACCTAGACCGATTACTTCTCTGTTTGATTCTTCAAAATGCTTTAATCATCCAAGAAGTCTGCCTCTAAGGTACCGTTAAGTTTTGGATTTTATACATGTATTTGATGATTTATAATGTCTATATATGATTTGTACCTTTGTGACAAATCGGTTCTGATGTCTTTCATGCGTTTTTGGCATTTGGGGTTTTTAGGGTTCTGATGTTATCATCTCCAATTGAGGCTATCGGAAGTTGACGAGTCACCGGTGTCTACTGTAGTTGTTTTGCTTTGTTGCTTGCATTACTCATTGCACTAGGTATTTCGTTACAGTTTAATCTAAGTATTTGGGATTCCAATCCGGTTCGGAGGAGGTGTCAAACCGAATGGCAGAGAATACTATGTCGAGTCTGGTCAACTGGGTTGCTTACAGTCACTGAGTCCATAATTGAATTGCTGGAATCTCATTCCATAATTTCAATGTTTGTCTGTTGGATGATGATTTGATGAGTTTTAAAGGCTGTGATGGTAAATTTCAATGCGTCTCAGCGAAATTGGGCAAAGATGAGATTGTCCGCATCTTGGCAGGGCAACCCGGATGGTCATGTGGTTTCACATGGCAACCGTAAGTATGCAGCCATGGCGGAATTTATCTACTCTGTTTGATTATTTACAAATCTGAGCCTCATAATCGTTTTAATGGATAGTGACTGACTGACCTTTTCACTTACAATTTGCATTGCGATAGACAGAAGTTTAAAATTTTGAATGGCTTTATAAAAATCGCCATTTTGAATGGCTAAGCATGCAGCCTTAAAATTTTTTCGCCATTTTCAATGGCTAAACATGTAGACTTGGAAAAGTTTCGCCACTACAAATGGCTTTTTGCAGGATTTCGCCTTTCCAAATGTCATTTTGCAGGTTTTCGCCATTCCAAATGGCTCTTTGCAGCTTTTCATCCTTTTCAAGATGATTGGTTGTGATTATCATTTCAAAAACAACACTATAACAGCAAAAAACTCAGTGCTTATCCCATCTTCAATGAAGATTTTAGAGAATTCCCTGGAACTTTCAATGCGGAGCGAGTCGATAGAGATATTCGAGCAAGTCAGTTTTGATTTATTGACTAAAAAGCTATAACCTGTATATTTTTCTTTCTACCATAACTGATGTACAAAAAACGGGCTGAGCCGTTCGCGAGACTGGCTTGTGAAAAGTCTTCTATTCTATTATATATAATAAATGAATAGATTTGGGCTGAGTTGTCATTACCTTAGAGCCTCTTAGATGCCTTTTTGGCGAGAAAATAAGATGGATCCTTTTCTTGCTCGCGGATCCCGTTTTTAGTTACCCGACCCAATTAGTTCGGGTCCTATTTAATCCACAAAATTAGACGCTTTACCCAATTAGTCCATAATTTCAATTTTTGTCTGTTGGATGATGATTTGATGAGTTTTAAAGGCTGTGATGATTAATTTCAATGCGTTTGAGTGAAATTGGGCAAAGATGAGATTGTCCGCATCTTGGCAGGGCAACCTGGATAGTCATATGGTTTCACATGGCAACCGTAAGTATGCAGCCATGGCGGATTTATCCACTCTGTTTGATTTTTTACGAATCTGAGCCTCATAATCGTTTTATAACATCGACACATTCACTATTGTTTAGAAACGGAAACCAGATTTTGAGACAAACTGACTCTGTCTTGGTCAACGTAAGTCATAACCAAATGGAAAACGCGGCAAACACTGGATTGAATAATCTTTTACTGCTGCTAATCCAGAAATAACTAACATGGTACTTTTTGTACCTTCTGTCTTAAGTTTATAAGTCAAAGAGACCCTATATCGCATCTTCTTCAGCCTACTATATGTAGAAGTGGCAAAACGGGTGGGTCTGGCGGATTTAGAACATGTCAAAACGGGTAATTCTTTTAATACGGGTCTAAATGGGCAGGGTTTTTTTTTGGGCTGATGTACCCATTTTATATATTATGAATAATTAACGCATTAAAGAGTTATAAAAGGCATACTGGTTAACACAATGATCATTTTTTATTAAATGATTCGGATGTTTTCGGACCTGTTTGGACCTTCATCTATGTTTAAAATACAAATTAAATCCAATTTCTATAATCTTGAAAAAAATTAGCAAGTGGGCTGTTGTGTAGTAAAAAAAACACATGAGTATGCTGTAACAAGGTATCGAGTTGCTAGCTAGATCCTCAGTACTATTTCTTTGTTCTCACACTTCTCTGGAGAACATGCTTCATCTGCAGCCGAAACAATTCAGTGGTTCGCATAGTTCATCTGTGTTTACAGGTATAATCATTCTCATTTTCTATTAGCTTGAATCAGCTTAAAAAACATGTGGGATTATTTATGTGAACCTAAATATATGTATATTTATATAGGTTTGGGTGTTCACACAGATCTAGAAACCAGTTTTCATGCTAAAGTGATGTTCTTTTCACTTATCCCATTTTAATCATCCTATTTCTGAGTGATTGGATTATCATATTCTCCTCAAGAACACAAGATCGTCATACTTGTGTCACTTTCTGTTTCAATAATCTATATAATCACATACTTCTTCTATCAGGTATACATTTGTTTCATTTACAAAAAATGTCGCTAGAAGCGTATAGGATGTAGATGCATTACTTGATTCAATGATGGTGTTTTGGAAACCTTTTTGTAGTGTTTTGAGCAACGGATATAGGAAAAGAGATGACTAGAGTCCCGTTATAGACCCTCAATGAAAAAAATCATTAGTCCGCCATTGGTACCGCATAGTAGCATAGTATCAACATCAAAGTTTATTTTATATATTTAAACACTCTTGAGTTGTTCATCTACATGCATCATCTGGCTATGATTCTATAATACCATTTAAAGATGGAATATCTTGCCTAAACAGTTGTTGGATTAAGATTTAATAAATAAGTTTTGAAATATTTATTATAGTTTTTGGGGAACAAATGTGAAATATTAGTGGGATGAGATTTCGATTTTATTAGTGTGCATATGATACTGTTTGATTTGATATTTGAAGAAGGTATTTAACACCTTCCAAGTACTTTAATACATCCAGGTGTATATTATTTTTTGAAGATGAAAAGGGTACTTTTTTCACATGATATATTTTTACGATATCAGTTTATTCAGTATTCCTTTCATATTGCAAAGAAAATACAACGTTTCACATGATACTTGACTCTTAGGAAGACAACCTTTAGAGGACCCGAGGTAACAGTTGCACGAATGGCGTATTTTATTTTTTTATTTTGATCACTTTGTTTTAAGTAGATGTGCTCTTTAAGTGGGAGTTAATGTTTTTTTTTTCTATAGACATTGTTGTCGAATTAGATATCCCATCAGTGAAGAAAAGTTCAAGTGAACCTATATTCAAGCGACCACGCCCGTCTCCAAACACCATCGTCATTACCGAAATTTAAGGTATATACCTCTTTTACTTTCAAGATTTTTTTTATAGGTGACATTACTTTCAAGACTATCCTCATGATTTTTTGGCTGGTTCTTTTTGTAGAAGGGACTCGATTTACTAAGAGAATTGTTTTGGCAACTCGAAGGATATGCATCTTTAAAGGGACTCGACTATCTTTAAATTGTATTTCCACTGTCATTAATTCATGCAACATAACACTTTGTTTGTATTTTTTTTATTTGAACACTTAATATTTATCTAATTAATTTTTCCCAGCCCGGGAAGCAATCCCGGGTGATAACCTAGTATATATATATACGATTCGGTTCAAGAGTGAACACTAGTGTGCGAACTGAGCGAACTAATCATGGCCCCACGTGTGTAAATCAATGGCCAGGATTAGGGATGAGCATGGTACCCATTCGGTACCGGTACCGAAAGTAGCAGTATCGAAAATCCCCAAAAGTGGGTACCGGCACCAGTACCGTATATATCCGGTACGGTACCGGTATTTTAGTGTAGAAACCAGTACCGAACCGGTACCATACCGGACCGGTACCAAAAATGTCAAAAGTCGGTATTGAATCGGTACCGAAAATGTACCCAGTTCGGTAAATTTGGTACTAATACCGGTACCATTTACTCATCCCTAGCCAAGATTTGATGATGAAATACACTCGTGTATTTTACGACTTGATGATGAAATCCTAGCCATACACGTGTGTAAATCAATGGTCAAGAGTTGTTCACTCAGTTCGCAAATACATTAGTGTTCACTTTAGAACCCCACCCTATATATATATATATACATATATATATATATATATATATATAATATGTGTGTGTATTGGATGAATTATTTTTTTTTTTTATAGTTATTAATTATTACGAGTTGACGTTACCCGCACGTTGCAACGAGATGTTGATTATGAAAGTTTCCAATATGTATGTATGTATGTATGTATGTATGTATGTATGTTTGATTATAAATATTGGATTAATATGTCGGATCTTAAATGAGTATAATACTTTGTAAAATCGATTAAATAATCATTGTTATATCCCAAACATTCTATCTATTAAATATAATTTTAACAATAATGCATGCTTATTTAATAAAAGCAAATTAGATTTAAATAATCTCAACTTTCTCAATTTTGCCGATAATAATCCCAACTCAGTTATTTGCCGATAATAATATGAATCGGTCCACTTTTGGCCGATAATAGTTCGCCGTTAAAAATAGTTTAACGAAGTTAATTTTTTTTTCCGATTTACAAACCGATGTCTTAGGAATTTTGATCAGAACAAAGATACGAGTCGATTTATATAAACTTACCTCGAAACGGTGCTCCAAACGACTTGATTTTTGATAATTGAAAGTTTAAACACCCGAATTGAAGCACCATTTTCTTCGTTTGGGCAGTATTTTGAGGTAAATTTTACATCAATCAACTCATATCTTCATTCTAATCAAAAGCCATAAAACACCGGTTTGTAATTCGGAAAAAAAAACTTAACTCAATTGAGCTATTTTTAACGCAGGCTATTATCGGCCGAAAGTGAACTAGTTCGGATTATTATCGGCAAATAACTGAGTTGGGATTATTATGGGCCAAATTGAGAAAGTTTGGATTATTTAAATCCAATTTGCCTTTAATAAATTAATCAGAAAATAATTATAATGATAATGATAATAATATTTTTATTAGTTAATTTGATTAAATTTTTTTATAAATCTTTATGGTATAATATAATTTTGAACAAATTATAGGGTGTAAATTATGATACACTGGTTAATTGGTTGTATAAAACTTTGGAATTTGTTGTAATTTTAAGCATACCATATGGTCTAGCTTGTAAATTTTCTATACCTTGAGGGCTCATTTTAATCTAAGACTTCCTCACGTTTTCTCTATTTCTTCTTTCCGCTTCATCGTCTTCGTAACGGAATAAAAATCGAAGTTGAAACGGTTAGACTCATTGTCTGATTTAAGAGGTTTAGGCTGTATAATTCCTTTGTCTGATTTTGATTTTTTAATGCTTTTGAATCTTCTGGTTTTAATCAAATCTTTGTCCTTCAAGATATGAGATTTTATATATGTTTGGCAAATTAATATGATGTTTTTGAGAAATTGAATTGTTAGAAGAAAGATTGATTTTTACAAATATTGTAACACAACAACTATAATATAATTATTTTCAACATAGTGATGCCAATAATTAATGTTGATGAATAAAACCAAAAGCCAAATCCAACCACTCATCAAGTAATTGACTATCAAATAATAAACTTAGTTGTAGTAAGCGGTATTTATTATATCAAGCCTTGACGTTGAAGATCAGTGTACGTCGTTTTGTTTTAAACATTACCCTCCTTGTCCTTCATATTATTCCTCTAGATCTGGACGCCATTTGTTCACCCCTTGTTGAAATCGATTTGATTGGTTTTAGGTTTATCAAAAGCAAAAGTGTAAAAGAAAATAAAAGAAAGAAATAGTTTAAAAGGGGGTCGAACTGACGTCTCTATGCATTAAATATGCCCCACTCCCACCCCAACAGATTGGATCTTGTGATTATATGTATCCTCATTATTTTTATTATACATGAAACACGGTAATAGAATAAGTTGCTACCTGTGTGTGTATATATATAATTATAAGTTATTTTCAGGCATATTTAGTTTAATCATATATGAACATAATTTTTTTATAACAACGCATGGATTTCCTTTCATCAAGTTTCTCATGAATTAACTCCTAGATGCATATGATGATTGACCCATTTTATGTGTTCTCACTCTTTCACATAATGCTTAAGAAAGATATTATGTCTTGTAACATATTGATTGGAGATTCCGTTCAAAATGATAAATTTGGATGAAACACTCCAAGCATTCTTTAGGTTATAACATACTAACCCATTTATAAATGGTTTGATGATAGGTTATAAGGTTTTTAATTATTATATATATATATATATATATATATATATATATATATATTATCTTCATAAATGAATATACATACAATTCCATACGCATTTATCAATTCGCTACACATTTTTACCTTGTGCATAAATTTTTTGTTCCTAACTAATTTTCAATCCAAATCAAATTATCATATCTAAAAACAACTTGAAGTGAACATTCACCATTTTCATGATACATTTCATTATGAGTTTTTTTTTTTTTGTAATTTGTTATGGTCAAATTTTATAAATGACAATATGTTGTGATAGGACCATAGTAATTAACATAATTAAATCAACTAGGTAGCAAAATTATGATTAGGGTTTCTTAAGTGGTTATTGTTTGATTCATGAAAAACTAACACCCACAAGAACACAAAATGAATTTCTTTGTTACATATTCTTCAATTATCATTTGTTGAATAATACAAACTATTGTAATCATTTACATCAAGCTAGAACAAAATCTTTATTCTATTATATGAGTTGATTACATGATCATGTAAAACAAAATAAGTGATTGTCTCTGTCTGATTTCTTGCACTATAAGCTGATATACAATCTATATGTAGTTGTTGTTGATATCTATCAATAAGCCTTTGTATGTACTTCTTACATAATGATTCCTTGAAAACAAATCGCAATTCCCATGAACAAACATTGAGCTATTTCGTCAGTACGAATTATGTTGGCGGTAGGAAGTTTATGGTTAATAGAAAATTACTCTCAATAGTAACTTGGAGGTTATTAACAAGTTTTCCTTAGACTGTGTGTAATGGGGCTCCATATACCGCCCAAAACCCTCACATAGCGCCGGACGGCACCATGCACACCGCCACGCGGGGCGCTATAGCCCGGAAAATTTGAACGGCGCGATAGACATAGCGGCGTGATGTGTTGTTTATTTTGAATTTACAACCCTTTGAAAACGGTCAAATGTAAAAAAAAAAAAATTCATTTAATTTTCAAAATTCCCTTTAAATACCCCCTTCTCCCATATTTTTATAAAACCTACACACTCTCAACTCACATTTCTCTCTAGTTTTTTTTTTAAAAATCCACAGATTTTATACAATGAATCCCTACAACCGTGGTTTTATTCCTCCCCGATCGAGTGCGGACCCAAACCAAAGTGGTAATCCTACCCGCCCCGTGTCACCGGTTCCCACTCGACCCACCCCTTTAGGTGCCGGTTTTTTCGATTACAGTATACAGATGGTAATGGCCATTTCCCGTACATGAGGTGTTGGCAAATCCTTCGCCATAGCCCCAAATGGGCCAACATCTCAACTCCGAGTGGTCGGTCGGAAAATAAACGGCCGTCAAAGAGGTCCAAAACAAACGAGTCGGGTGAACCCGAAACGCCAACCTCCGACGCTCGAAACACCGAGGTGAACGGGGATATTCCGGATGACGAGCCGGTGGAAGAACTACCAAGACCGCCCGGAAGAAGTAGGCGGCCGAAGAAGCCCGAGTCGTCGTCGATGTCGATGGGAACGGAAATGAGTGACGCATTTTCGGAGGTAAACCAACGCCTTCATGATATACACGATCTAGGGAATAAACGTTTGGAGGAGAACCGGGAAGTGACCGAGATTATGCGGGATAGGCAATGGCAGCTTGACTTTGAATTCTACACCAAACCGCACGACCACCTTACCGGAAAAGCTTTGAAGATGGCGTTGGCCCAAAAGGAAAGGATCGAAAAAAAATATAATCTTTGAAGTGTTGTTTTTTTATTTTTTTAGTCCAATTTTTTTTAGTGGAACCGTTTTTTTTTATGTTACTGTCATGTTTTTTTTTAAGTGTAATGTTTTTATTTTTATTTTAGTGTAATGTTTTTTTAATTTAATGAAATGAATTTTAATTTTATAAAGTTAGAAAATAATTATTAAAAAATAGAAATTAATAATTGAGTAATGATTAGGCGGGGGCTTTATGACTACGGGCTTAAAATGCATAACGCCCCATAACGCCCATCCGCACACGTGGCGCGCCACGTGTCGCATAACGCCCACAAAGGGGCGTTATGACTACACATGGCCTTAGTAGCAACCTAGAGGTTTAATAACTTTGCAATAAAACACGTAAGATGACATTTTTTCATTATAACCCTAATTATGTCTTGTCGGAAAACATGCACTACTAGAAAATAGGCTTTTAATGACACACAAATTATGACACATACGAATTTTATGAGTTGCAAAAGTGTGTATCGTAAAAAAATGTTATCTTTTTTAAAAGGGTTATTGGATTTTATCACCCCCCAACTATCGGCCTTTGGCCGTTGCCACCCGCAACTAACACTTTGACCCCCGGCACCCCCAACTTGACTTTTTGTTTGCACTAGCACCACTCAGTTAAATCTGCTCTAACTTGGTTAGTTTTTTGTCCGACGTGGCACCATTTTGCTGATGTGTACATGATTGCGTGGCTGGTTATGTGTATAAGCTTCCTCCCTCAGTTATATATATAACAAACAATGCAGATATTTCTCTCCCTCAATCCTTCTTCTCTCTCACTTCACCAACCACCACCATATGCCACCACCGTCTTCACCAACACCACCATATGCCGCCGCCGCCACCACCGTCTTCACCACCACCATATGCCACCGCCACCACCTCCCAACTGCAACCACCCCCTTCTTCATCTATTACCAGCACTCAGACACGCCCACTCTCTCTCTCTAAAAACCCACTGCCACCACTCATACGTCATCTGTTGACGATCGAGTTCTGATTGTTCCGGTGACGTTCGGAACCAGAGGATTGTCGTCTTCTTCTACATCGCTCAGTATGGTGTCGTTATCGTCTCCTTCTGCCATTGTGGGGTTGGGGTGTCGGCAGGTGTGGATTGTGGTCTCGAGACAGAATTTCGAGACAGAAGTAAGTTGATGAGGGTGGTGGTGGTGGGTTTTGAGGAGGAAAGAGGGTGGCAGTGGTGGGTTTTGAAGAGGAAAGAGAGTGCCGATGGTGGTGGTGGTGGTGGTGGATTTTAAGATCTTGATTTGATTTGAAGATGATATATGATTTGTAAGTTGGGTTTTGCAAATGATTTGGGATGAAAGATAATATAGAATCTGTATGTTGGATTTTGTAGAATGATTTAGAAATTAATTTTAGGATTAGATTTAGGTTTTGTTTTTTTATTTGTTCTTGTTTGCAGATGATTATAATTAGCTTCTTGAATTTGCAGATGAAATTTGATGATAATCTTTAAATATGTTCTTGATTTTCTGGGTTTTAGATGTTCTTGAAGATGATGAACGATGATGACTGAAGATGAACTGTGATTATGATGTTTGAAGATGTTCTTGCTATGAAAATGATAAAATTGATAAGAACATACGCCCAGATCTTCAAAATAATGAAATTAGAATTTAGGATTTGTTATTGTTTTTTTTAAATATTGTAAAGAAGGAGATGAGGTTTAGATACACGTCAGCGCCACGTAATCATCTCCAACTCAGCAAAATGGTGCCACGTCGGACAAAAAACTAACCAAGTTAGAGCAGATTTAACTGAGTGGTGCTAGTGCAAACAAAAAGTCAAGTTGGGGGTGCCAGGGGTCAAAGTGTTAGTTACGAGTGGCAACGGCCAAAGGCCGATAGTTGGGGGTGATAGAATCCAATAACCCTTTTTAAAATATGAACAATTTATGATATACATTTTGTATGTCATCCTTTTAAATTTATTCATTTCAGCGGTAAAAATTATGGTTTTGTTTTGAAATTTACTCATATTTAAATCCACTAAACACTACCAGTTTCATTTCATAACCCTAGAAAACCTCATTATCCTCTCACACTTTCACCATTTGCACATTTTTTGTAATTTCGAGATATATGTCCACTTGGGTTCTTTAGGGAATTAACAGGTCTAATAAACCCAACAATTTCATCTCCAATTTTAGTTTTTTGGTTGTTAAATTGCATCAAAGATGTCTCGGTGCTTTCCGTACCCACCTCTTGGTTATTGTAGGAATATAGCAGTACATGAGGCCTTGATCGAATTGATTAAGGTTTGTTAATGTTTTTTGTAGCTAATTGTATGGATCATAGGCATGGTATTTGATTCAAAAAAAAATTTTACCGGATGTTATTTTGCGAGTTCTATTTATCTTTTTAGTTTATTACTACAATGATTTTAACCAATTCTTGAAGTCAACTTCTATACTACTGGATATTTGCAGGTATTCCTAGTCTTGAAAATCGGAGAGAAATTATAAGTTATGTTTCAAATCATACTATATCAAAACCTTGCTTTTCTTTTTGTTTTATTTGCAAACAAATTGTATCTTCAATTCTTCTCTAATATTGGATCTTTTAATGGTGTAGAGAGTGTCAATGGCGTTACCGTTATGCGGATCAATGGGAGCATGCCAAAATGCATGGAGTGGTGTTTATGACCTCTATGAAAGTATCGATTATGCAAACTCACTAATAATGGTAAGTCATTAGAGATCATAAGTACTTATATTTGTGTGTGCAAAAAGGCCCTAATTGTAAACATGATTTGTATTAGATTATTTTAGGCATAATTATATGGAGATTTTTTTTGAATAAATCTAGAACGATTCATCTTTTTTAATATAGGTTTGTGAGATTGTTTGACTGCACTTAATATACATTATTTTATTGATGATGTAGAATAAAAGTTTTGATTGTTTTGGTGACAGATTGTTTGGTTGTATGATGCAAGTGAGAATGTGTTAAGAGTAGAGTTTACGCATGGAGGTGTTGTTATTGATTGTTGCTTTCACGAAGAATGATTGATCTTTGTGGCAACCTTTATTTTTCGGTGATATTTTGTATCGACATTAATGAAATATTGTTAACTTTGAAACGTTTGTTAGTATTTAATGAAATATTGTATGAAATAGATTGTTTTTGCTATATATTTATTTTATTTTGTTTATGAGACACTAATTTCATTTAATGTCAAAATTAGTAATTCTACAAAAAAAATAAATAAATAAATAAAACATCTAAAACCATGACTCGTATTTAGTGTCATCTTCATTTATTAGGGGCTTCATTGACACGTAGTGTGTGTCATGAATTGGGGGTTTCAAATGCGCGTCATAAAAAATGACATACAAATGCATGTCATCTTCATTTTATGACATGGGTTTCCTTGACAAGCTTTTACGTGTCATATAAACCCATTTTATGACACACAATGCATGTCATTAAAGGTTTTTTCTCGTAGTGATGATTCTGAATTAATCATAACGCAAAACTAAATAAAAGGCTATTAATGATGATGTTGATGGCATCGATCAAATGGGTTGATTAATTGATAAGTGTTTTCTTTTGATAGAATACAACTTCATACCATTGAGTTAGTACTAATAACAAGTGAATGGTGAAACAAAGACATTACTATTGATGGTAACGTTGATGCTCAAAAAGACACAAGTGCCAATGAAGAACAAGTTATTGTTGACGAACCTACTACATATGAAGTGGTTGCTACTAATGAAGATGAAGTTGTTAATAGTGAACTTCATATTGATAAAGGTCAAATAAAGATTTGACGATGAAGATCTTTATTTTCATACACACACAATGTTATGTAATATTTTTTATTGTTTTAATTATATTTTCCGGTTATAGAGATATCTTTTAGCTTGTTGTTAGGTTATGAATCACACATATATAGATCAATGTAATAGTAAACCTAAAAAAAACTAAGTTATGAGTTGAATTGTATTGCAGTTCTGAATTCTAAGTGTTATTATGTTGTTGTATCCTTCCAATCAAATAATGTTCTTGATCAATTAAGTTAGTACTTTCGCTGCTGATATTTTCTTTTGTTTTATTGATCAATAGAACATGATATCTGATTAAATTCATGATCTAGAATGTGTGTTATCGACTTTTTAAGTACGCATTTCATTATAAATTTCAAATTTAGTGGGTATTTATCTATAATTGCAATACAATAATAAATTATACATTGGAATTTAGGTTCTTACATGTTGTTTGTTATTAAACTTCTTTACATATTGTTTGTTATTAAATATAACGGCAATTAGAAAGCCATAAATCGACGACAAATAGAAAGCCACAAATCAAGATGGCAAAGATGTCCATAATCATTCTAACAACACAACAAAAAACATTTCCTACACTCCTCTCTTTACTTCACCATTCAAATTGAACAAGTGAGCGACTTTGTCAGTATTTGTTTACATTTGTTTTCCCTTTAACGAAAGAATGACTTAATCACGAAAACATTCCCAAGCATTCGGTATCCATAATCGTTTCCCATCATCTTCATCATCATCATCATCATCATCATCATCATCATCATCATCATCATCATCATCATCATCATCATCATCATCATTGTTTCTCTAAGTTTCTTGTTAAATCTGAGATTCTGAGTTAACAATTTGGTGCTATTCGTTACTTTCTTGTCTAGCCGTTAAAACAAGTAGACGTGCCACCTCAATTGTATAGAATTCAAACCAAAAACTAGTCAACAACCTTTTAAATTATTTATGGGTGCGCTTCTGCAAATTTCTTTAGTAAAAGCAACATGTTATAGTTTTTGATAAAACATTTTTTATTCAATTTTATTCTTTTAGTTAGTTTTGTGTGTGTTCCATTAGAGAATAATGCTTTTAACTTCAATAAAATGTAGTTTCTCACTTGTTGGATGTCTAGAATTGTCCCAATTGTCCTTATGAACATGTTAGGTTGTCACATTTTTAGTTACTTAATTCAAATGTATTGTTCACGATAACAGAAAAAAAAAAATTAATCATGGCAACGATTCATCGGGTTTACTAGTTTTAACCTTTATATTTACTTATTATCAAACAGAGAATCCGTGTTTATCATTTACTTAACAATTAGTAGATCATGAGTCAAGACCTAAGGCTAAATTTGTTTAGTAGCTAAGTTAAGCATTAGTAAGTTAGTAGCTTATTAGTTTTTTAAACAATTTAAGGTCTTGTTCTATTTGGTTTTTGTTGAGTGTGACATTACTGTTGATTGATCTACTTTTAACTTTTAAGGTTTCGTAATTAGTAGTCAAGTGATACTGAAGATTAGATCGTGTTCATTTGTTAAGAAATATATGTGTTCGCGAACCGTTCACGAACACTTATCGAACGAGATTTTATATTCGTGTTCATTTGTTAAGAAAATGAACTTGTTCGTGTTCGTTTGTTAATTTTAGGCAGCGAACACAAATGGGCACAAACTGATGTTCATGAACACAAATGTAAACAAACGAACACAGACAATCGTTTCATGAACAGAATATATATTACACTGACACTTATTAGATATTTATTTTGTTGGAATTTTGAAGTATTTAAATAGATATAAAAACTAAAAGCACTAATGAACTATCGAACACAAATGGACACTTTACCGAACGTTCATGAACATAAACGAGCGAACACGACCTCTGTTCATGTTTGTTCATTTAACTAAACAAACGAAATTTCTTGTTCGTGTTCATTTGTTTAATAAACGAACAAACACAAACGAACTTCCTGCCAAACTGTTCACGAACTGTTCACCGAACGGTTGGTTTGTTTGCAGTCCTACTGAAGATTCTTTTTAGTGTTACCAATATCTGATTTTCATTTTGATGTGTAATATACGAAGAGTGGTCCTGATTCACCACACATTCGAAGAATGACCCTAATAAAATAATTTTTGAGTCCACAATGTTATAAAAATGTGTTAAAAATATCAAACTAATAAAATTGTTCATAACTAATTATCATAATAATAATAATAATATGAATACAACAATCCATGTGATGGTCTCTAGTATTAACAAAATTATAATTACAACTAATAACACACAACTAGTTGATAATTAAACAATTATGAGTTCAATAAAGAATTTGAGCAGTGGCAATATATAACAACAATAACGATGATGATAACAATTTACTTCTGTTATAATCATGGACAATCACCATCACCAAAATCATCTGATTTCTCATGACTTGTCGCTTTGGTTCTTTTTCCCGTTGTTGCCACAGGCGGCGTATAATTTCTTGACATAGTCATAGCTAGGGAGCCTTGATGTGTTACCGGATATGAAACACTAGTTATATGAGATGTACGAGAACTATACTCACACGTCAATTTATGAAGAGGACAATTGCAGTTACGATGGTAGGGTCTTCTAGAGACGCTCTTGTCGTCAAAATTAATGCATACGTCAAACACACCTTGAAAACACCCGTGACCAGTGGCCATTTCTTGTTAACTTCGTTTATAAGTTATACTTGTTTTACGATACTTATTTTTGTCAAATGGAACTAGTTGTGCACCCAAAAAATGAGGAGGTGTGGTTGATAAATGGTATGCAAGAGTTATGATGGTGATATATAAAGAAGATGTGTGACAATGGTAGTTGGTAGTTAGGTGTTTATATAATTTGGACCTCAAAGTCAATTAATTTCATATTTAATCTTTAATAATAGAAAAGATGAAAGGTTAGTGGCCTACATGGTAGTTATTGTTTTTAGGTTACTAATATTGGCAATTTGGCATTTTAGAAGCCTTGTCATCGTTGGTTGTTGCCTACATCTAGAACCACGTAGACAGAACAAAATAAATATATAAAAATACAACTTCAAACAATTGGTTTTCAAAGATATAGTTGTTACGGACACCGGTGGAACTAGAACAAATATTTAGGGGTATCCCAAATTTTTTTACGATAGATTTATAGAACAAATTTTTTTACCTACATTACGGGACAGGGCCGATCCTGAAAATTCAAGTGCCCTGGGTGAGCCAAATAAAGCCCTTAGGCCTTACCGAATTAAATTTTTTAAACTAGTTTTTTTTAAGTTAATAGTATTTAGGTTAACAAATCAATATTGAGCATATCACATTTGGGCTAGGCTTTATGAATTAATATTGGCAATAAGTTTTTAGATTTTAGATTGGGCTAGGTTTATTTTTAATTTTTAGATCGAAATTAAACAATTCAAGAACTCAAGAAGAAAAGAAATAAAGAATACTCACAACTCACAATCAGCACAACAGTAGCGACTTAAGCCAATCAGCCTGTTCGATGATTATTGTTCTGAACTGTTTCAGCAATCAGCAGCGATCAATGATCATCAGCGACACCTTCAGCCCGTGTTCAGCGACTTGGTATCCTTGTTGTTCAGCGACTTCAACGTTCAGCCCACTCGGTTTAGAAAAAGTTCCCAATTAAAGCTTGTTTTTTGGATTTTGGTTTCGTCATCACTTCAAGGAATTCAAATAATCAATTAACAATCAAACTAACAACCAATAATCAGCCAATAAAAACAAGTAACAAGAATAAAACTAATGAAACTGATCAAACTAACCAATAATCAATTAATCTTCTGTTCGACTCTGTTCGAGTGACTCGATGTGCTGCTGCGGCTGCCAATTCTGTTCGAAGATTTAATAAATCAGCGGTCAATAACAACTTATCAACAATTAAACCAACTAACAACAAGTAACTAGAAGTCTAGAACATTAACTCATAATCATAAAACTAATCAAACTGAAACTAACCAATATTTAGTAAATCTGCGACTCTGCGTCCTCCTGCGAATCTGCGATGACAGAGCAAGCAATCCTGTTCGTGTAATCGTCCTGTGAATCTGCGAGTGCGATGACAGCATCAAGTCAGCAACAGCAGCAATCCCTTGTTCAGTTGTTCGTGTAATCGTTTGACAGCAGCAAGTTAGCAACAACAAGCAATCTTGTTCGCTGTACGAGTAACAATTCTGGACGTCGAAAGCAGGTCAGCAAGCCCTTGTTCGTGTCATCGTGTGTGGAGTGTCGACCTTTGATATCCCTGCTTCATTCAATCTGCCGCCCATTCAATCTAATAGGTTATTATTTGGTTATTTGGGCTAATTACTATTGGGCTATCATTTGGTTTTTTGGGCTAATATAATCAGTATTATTTGGGCTTAATTTCAGTTTGTAAATTTTTTTTTCATGGGTGTCCTAGTACTTGTTGAGGGGTGTCCTTAGTATAAAAATCGAAAAAAAAAATAAATTTTACACTACCGGAAAAAAGTTGAGCCGTAGCCCGTGCTACGCCTCAACCTACATTAGGTCCGCCCCTGGTTGCGGATGAATGGCTGTCAGTGGCAGATCCTTCTGGGTTCTTAGGACCTCTTTCGGTTTGCAAAAAAAAAAATAGTAGAAACATTGGATGATTTGGAAAAAATTAGTGGGAATCTATCAAAAGAAACCCCTTGAAAAGAAATTATGGATCCGCCACGCCACTGATGACTATTAGTATAAATATATAACATTTAGAATATTCATTTAAGGAATCATAAACTTCATATATTATTAATAACAAAGGTGTGCTATGTTTGTGTTTCAAGTGATATCTAATTGTCTCTAAGGGGATATCATAATCGTAACTGGTCTACTTTACAACCGAAAAACTAAAAGTTGAGATTGTGATGTCTTTATTCTAAAAAGTCTAGATGTTATTATAAAAGGTGATGATAAAAGTTTATATCTATTATTAGCAAGGGTGGAGATACAATAGGAAGTTAATTTGGCTAGGAAGGCTAGGAAGTGATCTTGACCATCTATTTAGTTAATCAAGGGCTAAGATTAAATCAGGGAAATTGAAAAGAAGAAAAGAGGCGTGTGAGTTTGTTCAAGGGCATTCTAGTCAATCTAAGCCAATAGTTTCTCTCTCCTCCAATTCCCCCCCCCCCCATTTTTTAAACGTTAATAACTCTTTCATACGACATTGTTTTTTTATAAAAATTGCACCAAAAAAACGAGCGTTTTTTTATCTTTAAAACGAGTATACTATTGCTATATTTATAAAAAAAAAATTTAAACCCAGTTGTGTAAAACGCAATAGAAAAACAACTAGTTACGTAAAACGCAATGAAAAAAAAAACCTAAAAAATGACATTTTTCTAAAACGCAATGCACCAAAAACACAAAGAAATGACTTATTTGTAAAATGCAATGGCCAGAAAACACAAAGAAATGTCTTATTTCTAAAACGCAATAGACTGAAAACACATAAAAAAGTGTTTTACAAAAAACGCAATGCACAAAAAACACAAAGAAATGTCTTATTTGTAAAACGCAATGGCTAGAAAACACAAAGAAATGTTTTATTTGTAAAACGCAATGGTCAGAAAACACTTAAAAATGTCTCATTTCTAAAACGCAATGACCTAAAAAAACAAAAGAAAGTGTTCTCTGTAAAACGCAATGGACTGAAAACACCTAAAAATGTGTTTTACCTAAAACGCAATGACTAAAAACACTTCAAAAATGTGTTTTACCTAAAACGCAATGACTAAAGATACTTAAAAATGTGTTTTTTCTAAAACGCTCTGCCCCTTGGACCCCGCCAAGGGCTGCCGCCCCTGGGACCCCGCTACAGGGGGCTGCCGCCCCCGGACCCCCGCCAAGATCGTAAAACGCAATGACTAAATAAAAACCCAGATCGTGAAAATGAAATTAAAGAATTTCTTACATGGATCGAAGCCGATTTCTTCATCAATTGACGAAATTTGAAATGATAGAAACAATTATCAGCGATTGAATCGAACAAATCGAGTGATTATCTTCAAAATCACCGGAAAAAACGAGATTTTGTATGAAATTAAACTGGGTTTTCTTCAAAAAAAACTGAAGAACACGTTGATCGGGGGTTTGAATCATTGATTGGTGATGAAAATCACACTATAATGTAGTGATTATTGAGATAGAAAGTGAAGAAATGGTTGAAGATGGTGGGTTTTGAAAATGGTGGGTTTTGAAGTTACTGGGTTTTGAAAAAGGAAGAAGAAAGGGTTGGATTGACTAAAATACCCTTTTTCTTTATTTTAAATGTTGCCACATGTCATCCTCTTATTGCTTCCTATCCTTCCTAGCGAAATTAATCTTCCTATTTGATCTTTTCCCTTATTAGCAATTGGGAGGAAAAGGATAAATTATATGATGTACCTAAAAATAAAGCTAAGAAAGAAAGAAACAAAGATAAGTTTGTCACAAAATTTTATTTTTTCTACATGTTTAGAGAATCAAGTTCTAAGATCAACCCTTTGTCAATGGGTTTAAAATTAATGAGTGAAAGTTATATTAGCAGGTGTAGGGTTTACATATTGTTATATGGTCAGTGACTTAACTTCATGTAAGAATACTGGTCTTAGATGCTGGTTTTGGGATGCACATGAAATTAGTGTTATCGGAGCTGTCAATGAGTGAGCTCACCTTGGATCGAATTCATACGAGTTGTTTTGATCAAAAAAAAATTTTCAAATGGAATTTTAACCAATAACTATTTAAAATCCATAAACAAACCATATCCAAAGTGAACAATACCGATATTCGTATAAAATATACTATATGTTAGATTTTTAATATTTTGTAGGTCTCAAGTGACAACAAACCAAAACGATGAAGCTATATGTGTGAGGAGAATCGTGATCAAGTTGAAATAGAAGCCGAAGTTTTAAAATTGATAATCAAGTCGATACTTCTATCTTGGGTTTCATATGGTGATAAACGGAATTTAAATGAAGATTCAAAAAAGGCTTACACGATAAATTTTTATCTTTTGTGGAGATAAGTGGCCATCAATTGCAAAACACAGATGAACTGGCCCTGACCGGGCGGTTTGGTACAAGTTTGTGTTTTTTATGTGTCGAACTGGTATCACCCTGAAACAGTTTGGGCCCAACATGTTTTCAACCTGATCCAACTGTTTTTTTGGGCCAAACCAGTCTTGAACCGAATTCAAAGCAGTTTGAGTGGGTTGGAGTTTTCAACCCTAAAATCGGTTCTCAACCCAAACCGGGTTTTGTGCACCTTTAATATACATGCTGGAATGTGAAATTGAAATCTCTTGATTTTTCATGATCATTTGATTATGGGCCTTATCTTACAGCCCAAATAGTTAGCCCAATGTGTGTTTTGTGGATAGTTTGAGCCCACGTTAATGGTATAAGTATAATTTCATTCAACCATCTATCTATCTACTTATATATAAGAGGAGAAGTAATGCTGATGTAAATTTGCATACGTGTCAATCACCTAGATATGCCATGTAATCTCTGCTGATGTCATAAATTGTTTATTAAAAATGTTACTTTCTTTATTTAAAATATATAGTTTAACCCTTTTTATTTGAATTTCAAAATTCAAAATAAAGACAAGGGTTTTAAATATCCTCCTCAAATATGTCTTTCACCAGACCTTTTATTCCCTTTCTCTTTCAAAATTCAAACTTCAAACCTCTGCTCATTCAAACCTCTACAATGTTACGAAGATGCATCGGAAGATCACAAAATAGTTCCGATCAAAGCCGTAGATGATATCGATTCGAAGCTCAAAGCACTCAAGCTCACGTACTCGTCCGTACAAAACCCTAATTTGAAGCACACCGTGAAACTCTACCTTTGAAGCACTCAAGCCATCCGTCCAAATCTAAATTTGAAGCACTCAAGGCATCGGATAGTAGTCAGGCAAAATCGAGACTCTCAATGATTCATAACTGAAGTTGAAGATTTAGACGGAAATACCCAGATGGGTTTTGTTTTTGATGAAATTGATTGAAACCCTCGGTGAGTTTTCGAATCCCTGATATGTTATTCGTTGATAGATGTGTTCAGATTTTGATTTCAACGTGACTCTTGTGATCGATTAGGTTTAGTTTCACGAAAATTGTCTTTAGATTGATTCTGTTTATGTATGAATAATGTTACAGCGGACTGTTTTTATGCGAAATGTAAAATTTGAAGTTTTATTCAGTGATTAGTTGCAATAGAATCGTCGATATCTCTTGAAGATATTTGACATGATAATTGCAGTTTTAGGTTAAGCTTTTATTGAGAACAGTAGGTATTGTTATAAAATTGTGTTTGCTTGGTTATTTGGTGTGCTGTAAATATTATTACAAATTTGGTTTGCAAAACTTTATGTGTTATGGGTTTTATGTTAAAAATGGTAATCTTTAATGTGTTAGTCAATTAATCGGGTGATGGTGAATCTGGATTTGTATATGGTCAAGTGTTATTACACAATTTGGTTTGCAAAAATTGATGTGTTTTTGTTTTTATGTAAAAAGTGGTAATCTTTAATGTTTGTAGTCAATTAATCGTGTCAATAATTAGAGATGTACAAAAAAACCGGTTTTACTACCGAAACCGTTTTTTAACAGTTTTTTTAACCAGTTTTTTAAAACCGGTTTTAGAATCGAACTGAACCATTTTTTTTGAGCTATTTTTTTTGTCTCTTATGTTATGTATCTTTGCGTTGTTGGCTCCGTAATGTTCGATTCTATGCTTGGCTGAGAGGTTCTTCAAACTATCAAAGAAAATGTTGATCGGTGAATCCATGCTCACTTGAGTCGTCAGCTGCATCAAAGGTTGGACTTATGAGGTCCCTAGAAGCTCAGATGTTGTTGGCAATGATGATTTAAGGAGTTTGTTATATCTTTATTTACTACCTTGCTACTTTTAAGTTTTAACTAACTTGAGGTGTGCCAATTTTGTGTAGTAATCAATAATACTTTAATAAGGAGACGATTGAAGCTTAAGCGACTTCAATGTTACAGGTTAGGATGTTTGGTAATTTGTTATGCGTTCTCTAGACTAATGATTTGGAGCGTGAAAAAGGTTTAATCATCTCTTCCTTCATTGTTATTTTCTATATATCTGAGTTTTATTAACTAATGATTTGCTTAACTTATAACACAAAAACCATTAGCTTTAAAACACAAGACAGAATGAATGAATATGTTCTAAAAGTTTTTTATTATTTTTATACTGACTTCATTGTTGTTTAGATTTAATCCTGAATCAGTTGTCGCTTAGTGTTTCAGAATATAAAGTGTATTATATTTTTATGTGTGGCGAATGTTATAAATGTTTTGCTTTCAGAATATGAAATTCATATGGATGGTTTAAATGTTTAATATGGTTATATGTGTAGGATATGTTGATGTTACTATCAGTCATGAAATGGTTACTAATCTCAATATAGAATTAGGACATTTGAGATATTATGGCGTGTATTGCTGAAATGATGAATGGATATGTGTCATCGTAGACGTCATCAGCGTCTTCGTTTGGAAAATTAAAAAAATCGCATAAGAAGAAGATGAATCGGAACGATCAGAGGTTTAGGATTGGAGTTACATGTGTTTCATCCAGTCCTGTTGCGTGAGATCCGTTTGAGTATTCGTCCTGATGCTTTTAAATTTGAGGTTAAAAAGGCGTTTAGGCAGTTATCGTTGAAGGTGATTATTTTTAGAAGAATTTGTAAACAGTTTCTCTTTATTTAGTTTGATTTTTTTGGTTATTAACAGTTTTTGTTTCCGATTGGATTTCAGTATCATCCGGATGTGTGTAGAGGAAGTAATTTTGGAGGTCAGTTTCATCAAATGAATGAAGCTTATGATGTATGATATCTCTTACTCTCACTCTTTTTGTTGAGTTTTGATGTTTTAATTCCGATTTGATGAAGAATATGTTAGATATTTAGATTTGCACTATAGATCAGATCTGTTTACGAACAATATACTTATGAATTCAAATTTAATCTGAAAATTGAAAAAATAGCGATTGATAAAAGAAACTGAATAATTTTTTTCTAAAGGTAGAATGGGAAAACTAATAACTATGACTATTGTTCTTAATTGTGGACCATAAACAATTGTTTTGGGATGAATAAGCTGAAGTTAACTTTATGGTTTTACTTTACACTTATAGGATCGACTAATTGTTTGTTACATCCAGTGGTCTTATTTGTTATTGTTTTTTTTCTTTCTTTTAGTCTATTTAGATTGGTTGACGTAAGTGCTTAAAAGGTTTTGTATATTAGAAATATCAACTAAATCTTTTTAGTTATCTCAGCTACTACAGTAATATTAATATTTATGATATTTTTTTGTGGTATAGTGATGACGAGGATGATGAAGAAGCACTTATGGCAGAGCTTGAATGACTAAGAAAGGAAAGAGTCGATTAGAGATCCTGAAGATGAGGTTTACGAATCTTCACTCACATAAGCGTTATCTCAGCGAGGTATTTTTTTGTTATTTTTAGAATTTTTAATTTACGATTATGATGATAATTAGGCTTTTAGTTATCTCAGTACGTCATGGTGTATGTTGTTTATTTTAGCTGAAGAGAAATTGATCATGAGGTACTGGATAATATCGAAGTTTATGGTGTTACTGGTTTGTTGTTTCTTTTATTGATTGTTAATGTGATTCAGTAAGCATCAATTGCACATTCTAATTTGGCATCTGCTATAGGCATTTGGTATGATCGTCAATGTAAAATGTAAGATGTCAGTGTTGATTATGTAGTTGTAAGTGTTTGATTTTTTTGTTAGGTTTGAAAATATTTGATTTAAGGTTTTTAATCCTTGATTAACTTTGGAATTTCAGGGACTTTCATATTGACAATGTGTTTTCATCAATGGAAAATATAATGGAGTTGGTTATAGATGAAAGCGAGGAAATTTCAGTTGAGATGCTCAAACCACTGCTGGCTAGCGTTAAAAAAGATAGTGAGGTACAATGCTTATATGCTCAAACCAATGTCGTTTTAAAACAATTTATGACATTCTGATTTTGATAAAAAGCAGTCAATTGTTCATTAAGGGTTGTAACTTAGGACTTGTGGACTTGAGGCATATGGAATTAAGTACTGTGATTGCTATTTGGCTTTTAGAAGTTGTTTGCTAGATTTATGTATGAAAGTTTGATGCTAGATTCCAAAGCTAAAATAGATCTATATAAATTTGTTGAGTATCACAAATGCCATATGCTAATTCATGATTAGAAGAAATTTTGTTTAGTCTGATTATTTCTTTTGTTGTAAATCAGAGTTCAAATGCATCAACACACAAGATTTGTGAAAATAACTCATGACTATTTTAATATTAATCAAATGAAAAACTAAACCAAAAATTACAATATGACATCAGATTAATTAATTATGTAGTAGGCCAGTACTATTACTTTTTGTTGTTTTATGTATTTTTAATAAAGTCTCCACAAAAACATAGAAATATTTTGGTTTTGTGACGTAAATTGTTTACTACATTATCAAGTAAAGAGAAAGAAGAAGACTTTATGGCAATGAAAGGGTGTAAACTCCCTCAAAGACCTAAGAAAAGAGCCAAGATGATTCAAAGAACCCGTGTCTAGCAATGGAGGTAGAAGACATGTGTGTTATCACTCATGTTCAAGATAACATCTTTCGTGTTCATGTGAGCAAGAAGAGAGGAAGACACAAAGGAGGTGTCAAACACAGTTCAGATGATACAGGTTCAGGTGTCAAACCTGTATCATCTGAACTGTGTTCAACTCCATGGAGCACTGAACTTCTCGATGTATGTCATTGATCTTTCTCATGAACTCCAGTTCTCTATCTCCACACTCTATATTACTCGCAACACATAGGTCACGAACGGAAGTAGTCGGCATCGCCCTCAGGTCTCTCGAAACCTGGTCTCTTGTTAGTAGACCAAGTTGCAGTCCGTTAAAACACCTCTTCAACTCTTGAAGAGTAGACCTATCAGCCAAAACTTGCTCTTCAATTTGTTTAATAAAGCGTTGCTTGAAATCGTCAGATTGTGCAGAAGTATATGACTCCATTTTAATGTATTTATAAGAACTAAGGCAAAACAATAACAGTTGCTCTTCTATTTCAGTGAATGAATCTGGGTATTATGAAACAACATTTGAATTGGCAATGATATTATATAGAATATGTAACAGCCCAAAGGTCAGATTTAAATGCAACCATTAAATAAAAATTTATATTTAAAAACCATGTATATTTAATGATTTAGTAGGGAAAACGTGTATATAGGAAATGTCTCTTCATTTACCCTATCATGGGAAAGCAAGTAAAATTAAATATATAGAAAACCAAAGAACAAAATTTAAAGCTTCAAAAAAGATTATCATAATTAGTAGACGTCTGTTCATTTACCCTATCAAACATTTTACACACTATAAAGGATCATGATTAGTTTACTTGAAAACATCAACACTTCATTTTTAAAAAAACCGTTCATCCTAAAACAAACTGTCCAAAAACACTCACACTCTTTCTAAATGGCAAGCAAAACCTTCTACCACTGGTCGGATACTAGCGATCTTAAAATTGAATTTTCAAGATGGTCACTCGAAGAACAGAGAAAAGATGAAGAACTCAACAAAAAAGTTGCTATGGTGAGTGATAAATATTATAAGCAAACCTGGAGTAGCATTGCACTGCTGGATGAAGTTGTCTCTTCTACTCCATCAGAGTTTAAAGAAAAAGCAGAAGAGTTTTTCACACATCTGCTGAAACAGGATCAGGAGACCTGTGATATGCTTGCTGATCTGCAAATTAAAACAAAAAATGGAATTGCATGGAAGAAGGCGAGAGTTATAGATATCCTAGGAAGTGTTTATTGTAATGTGTAATTTTTAATATTTTTCAAAATCAGAATTTTGTAATACTATTTAATATCGAATGAAGAAAATTCAAAGCTTCAAAATTAGAATTTTGCAATTTCAGTTTTACCAGTTTCAATAATAACAAAACAACTTCGAAATACAAAAGAATTCAAACAGATATCACTGAAAACCACAATGAAACACAATTTTTTTCCACAAACTCAGTAAACTAACATAACCATCTTACCTGACCCTATTGAATATGAATATTGTTGCAGAAATATTAATTAGTCTTGGTTATTATTTAAAAAAATTCAATTAAAAAGATTAAAATTTTAATTTTAAATATAAAATCTTTTTATTGGTTAACTTATGTATGTATGTGTGCATGTATGTGTTTTAGAAAAAAGATGACATCATTTTTTAAAGAATTGACATCACCCTTTTTTAAAGAATTGAAATAATTTTTTAATATCTACTATTTAAAAAAATATTATGAAAAATAATTTAATTATAATATTTGACATAATAATTATTAAATAATAATTAGATTGATGAGTTATACATTAATTGTCATTTTTTTCTAAAACAATTACTCATCTGTACATTATTTGTTTATAGGAGAGGTTCAATGTGGGTGTCGTGTCTCCATTTTGGAAAAGTAGAATTTTTATGTAATTTGTAACCATGTCGTTCTGCTTCACTCAAGTATAGAATTTTTGTTATACACTGAGAGTAAGCAAATACTCAAGTAATTTTTGTTAAATTACTCTATTTTCTTTTGAATATCTGGATGGTATGTTTCATTCTTGGTCCGATAATTGTTTTAAGGATTGATTGGTCTGTGAATAAATTAGAATGTGATTGTTGATGCGTGTGAAGTGTTATATATATTAGGTGTATATTTTAAGCCCCTTTAACACTTATTTTAGCCAAGTTTTAAATTTATAAAACACGATATTTTACTAACACTAAACACACATATGGGCAAGTGCACCATCGTGAGCGTAGTATAGTGTTGGTAAGATACCGAGGTCGTCCAATGACACAAGAGCTTTTAGTACCGGTTTATCATCAACGTCTAATCAAAATAAAAAGTTTAGAAAAATGTTTTAAACTAAGAAAAATAAAAACTAACTAAAAATGCTGAAAAGTAAAATAAAAGAAAAACAGATAGACAAGATGAATCACTTGGTTCCGACTCGTATCTAGTATAACCTTTGATTATTTCCGCACTTTTGCACATAATTAAGAGATTATCTTAGTTATTGTAGTAGGCCCCTCTTTTGAAGGTGACGTTACCCTAACCCCAGTAGTTTGAGTCAGCAAGGATACAATCCTAAAAGGGTGGATTATTGGAAGATAATGAATTAAGTTATTAATGCAATATTATGGTAGGCCCCGCTTTTGGCGGTGACGTTACCCTCGGCTAAGTAGTCTGAGTCAGCAGGGATACAGTCCTAAATAGCCGGGTTATAGTATTAATAGTAGTTAACTTATGAGGGGATCAAAGAGTTTGGACCCCCGCCATCCAATACCGTGAAGCATTGAAGGAGGTCCTACTAAATTTGACCCAGGTCCATTGCAGGACCTCTAAACGCTGAACAATGGCAAGACCTTTACCAAACCGTTCCCTTAACCCCCGACCAGGTAGCCAACATACCTCCATATAGACCGTGGAGATATGAATGGTGAAAATCTTTTATTTTATATAGACAGTAAAATAATGCCAAGACACCACGGACAAACGATAAGGAAAGATCACCTTCAACATAAGTAACTAGTTATTAAAGTCATTAATACAAAACCAAATAAAAAGTGCAAAAGATTAGAAATAAAAAGTATTATACTAGACACTTTGTCTTCACCAAGCGATGTAAGAGACTTAGGCAAACATGGCCTTGATTGTCAAGAACTCTTACGATCAATCTTGGATCCCTAGACGACTCACACACTCTACGATGGACAATGGATGATGGTGGTGGATGATGGATGATGGTGTTGTGATGGTGGTGGGTGGTGGATGAAGTGTGAGAGAGGTGGTGTGCCAAGGGATGAGTTGAAATGAAACCAAGCACTCCTATTTATAGGCTGAACAGAAGGCTGGGCACGGCCCCGTGTCCGCTGGACACGCCCCCGTGCCTGTCTGACACTCTCTCTCTTCATTAATTGTAATTCGCAATTACAATTAATGCGCCTGCTGTACTTTCGCCACGCCCCCGTGCTCGCTGGATACGGCCCGTGGTGGGCAATAGAAGCTTCTATAGGTTTGTCTTTTCTGCTGCTTCTTGGGCACGGCCCCGTGCTGGCTAAGCACGGGGCGTGTTCAGTCTTCTGCCTTCTCTATTTTGCTTGGGAAGATGCCGTTGAAGGGTCGGGCAGTCCACTTATGTTCCTTTTCTTGTATTTATGTTAGATTTAGCTGTCTCTTTGCTTCTTTTGTGAATTTGAGCTCATTTAATCCTGAAAATACAAAAGGAAGACAAAAACACTCTTTTTCCAACATTAGTACTTAAAAAGGGTTAGTTTTATGCCTCATTTGATGTAATTTATATGTTGCATTTTACACACATCAAATACCCCCACACTTGAACTTTTGCTTGTCCTCAAGCAAAATTCTTTAATATGTGGCTTACACTCCCAAATGGAATGGGTAGAAGAGAAGGTTTTTGGGCTTGTCATAGAGTGTTGGGAATCCAAGATCTTTTTGGGTTTTATTTTTATCTATTTACAATCCTTATTCGTTATGATTTGTTTAGAACGTTTCATAGGAGAAATTACTTATTTGGGCATAACATGCCTTTTTAAAATTCTATTTATATACAAGTTCACATACCTCACGGGAGAAATCACTCACACTCGGCCGAAGGTGTATTTTTAGTGAATCACTCGAGAGCGGCATGGAACTTACTCCTACCATAGGCTTGCCAAGCAATCAATCCTCCTCCTTTTTAACTTTTATACCTTTGTAAATATTAAGAGGACTTTGCGGGTGAAGGGTTAGGCTTGGGTTAAAGGTAGGTGGTTGGGTTAGTTGTTAATGGTTAGTAGAAAAAAATGGTGAAAAAGCGTAACAAGTGTCGGTTCTCGTAGGACTTTCTATTTTTGTAACTTTTTATTTTGATGAAGCTATTATTCAAACAAAGTTATTTTTGATGAACTTGTTTGTTTATTTTCTTTTGCTTCATCATCAACACATTTTTTTTTTCAGCCGATCATACGAAAAACCGAACTTGTTACTAAAACAAAGGGTTAAAAATGAAAAAAAAGGTTTTGGTGGGTAAAAGGGGTGTTTGGTTTGGGTTATGAAATGAAAAGGTTTAGGCTCAAAGGGGCTAATTAGGGGGATTTTGGGTAGGTGGTAAAAAAAAATAATAATAATGGTGTAGAAGAAAAAAGGGTTAGTCCTAATGCCTCTATCATTTACTTACTCGGGTTTAAGTCGATAAGGACCGGGAATGTATCGTCATGGCAAGTTCTAGAGTCGTAAGAACCAAGCGGCTATTCACACAAGAAACGAAAAATGAGCATTTAGTCTAAAGATGTAAATTTGTATGCTCAATAAAGACTCAAAACTCACTTTTGTGGGAATGAGTTTTTATGTGATCAAGTATATATAATCAAATTTTAATTAAGCTTGTCATGCCGTTTCATAATTTTCTTATGTTGGTTCTTGTTGTCACGACGCTATCGGTTGTAAATTTGTAAAAAGATAACCTTATTAATCTTATTATTCCTAACTTAAACTTTAGACACGTAAAAAAATGAAATTTTTTTAAAAAAATTTGGGGTGTTTAGCGGTTCCAATAGAGTTTTGAGAACATCCCTGCATTTATCGAAGCTGTAGAATGAGATCCTCTACTGTTGGGTTATCATCTTTCAAACCCATTTTCTCTAAATTTATCGATTCTGTTTTTCATGCAGTTTTATCTAACGGCTTTGGAAAATGCTGCGGTTTTTTCAGGAGAATGTTTACATAAACGTAGGTTTACATTCAATGTTTACGATGTACTCGCGTCCATCGGACGGGTGTCCACCTATACATATAATAAAAGAAACCATGTTAGGGACACATGGCATTCTCTGAGGAAGTCTTAACTATTTTTCTAAATATATATTATGGAAAGTCAATTGTTAATAATATTAAATTTAAAATTTGTAGAAGAGATTTTAATGATAAATACAAAGATAACTGATAATAATATATTAATTATTATAATCATATATTAATTGTTAAAATCTAAAAAATATATTAGCGTTTTAAATATTTATAAAGATAAAGGTCTTATTTAATTGGTAGTTTTAATTGTTTTTATATTTTGATGACAAGGACAAGGATAACTGATAATCACATATTAAAATAAAAATATTCATTTTAATCAACTATTTCGTTAAAAGGATTTATTCAATACATGTAGAACATATATATTTTTTATACATTTCTAGCGGTGGTCGAGTAGCCGGCCTTTGGACATAGCTCCGAAAGGGTGGGTTTACACGTGGAAAGCAGTTAGCCGTTCAAAAAAAAAAGAATCCTACTTCTAATAAAGGATCTCATTATCCTGTTTTACACTCTAATGAAATAATAATATTAAATAATAATATCCAGCTTATCTCTTGTATATTTAATATTTTTTACTAAAATATTCCTTTTTTTCTGCTGATTATCCAACATCAGGTAATACGTAAGTTTCTAACCTAATAATAAATAAAAAACAAAGTAAAATGTAATAAACCATGTAATACACAACTCTCTAACCTAATAAAAATTAAAGTGATATGTTACAATAAACCATGTTAATTGCATATTTACCCTTAAAAAAAACTCTCAATTGCATATTTACCCAAGCCCAAAACAAATATTGCATATTTCCCCTTGATTAAGTAATAGAATGGCAAATTTACCCATTATGATTTGTTTTATTAAAATTAAATTAGATAAAGACTGTTTTACCCTTAATTTTACTACACCATGAAAAATTTAAACATGTATCAAAATCATCTGGGTTTCTCCTCACTTTCACCGAATATACTTTCCAATTTGCAAGTTATTAGTTCCCTAACCCTCTATATTTGTTACTAAATGCATATGCATTATGATTACAAAATTATCTATTTAATCAATCGTTTTGTTTTGTATAGTTACTACCTGCATATGCGTCACAATTTACCAGTGGATTGTTTTGTATTCAAATTCTGATTCATATTGTTATTCAAAACTAAACAAAACAATCTACAATCAAATGTAAACGATTGAACAAAACAACAAATAATTAACTGTAACATGGAACAACTTGTTGACGGCTGAGAGAGACACCGGAACTGAAACGTCGCCGACTAAGAGAGACACCGGGGTAGAAACAGAAACGTCGATGACACCGCCACAGGCCGGGAGACATACCGGCACGGAACTCAAACATCGCCAACACCGCCACCGGCTGGGAGAGACACCGGCGTCGAACTGAAACATCGTCGGAGCCACCACCTGCTGGGAGAGACACCGGCACGGAACTGAAACTTCGCCGGCTGGAAGAGAGAAACCGGCACGGACACTGAAACGTCGCACCGTCATGTAACGTCCCGGGCCCGTAGTGAAACGTAGGCAAAGGGATCTTGAGAGTTGAGAGGGAAGAAACCAATCAGTCATGTTTACCTAGATAAAAGATTTCTTTTTTTATTTTGATAAGGGCAAATTAGTAAATGTAGTAAAAAAAAGGGGAAATATGTAATATTTGTTTAGGTTTGGGTAAATATGCAATTAAAAGTTTTTTCAAGGGGATACATGCAATTAATCCTTGTTAGAAAACACATCTTAATGACTAAATGTTTTAACGGATTATATTATTCGTGTAAGACATGTGTTTATTCAAATCGTGCAATACACGAGTTTTTAAAAGATGTAAATATTTTATTACTTAGTATATAAAATTATATTTATTCAACCTGTGTAATACACGGGGTTCTAACCTATTTCTAAATATGACATATTATGGTGAGAGTATGACACTACATTATTAGTGCATACTTGTTATGCGTTAATATGATGTAGATTTCGACAACCAATTTTGATCAATTGTTTAAGATGTCAGAAAGTCATTTTATGTATAGTTAAGTTTAATAAATAATAAAAGGTGAATTTCCTTAAAAAGCAATAAATTTTTATAGGTTTGCCTTATTAAACATTTCACACCTCAATTGATGGCGAAAACATCAGGGTGCGGCACTAAGCGTTCAAATTGCTCAAGAGTTTCCATAACACTAATAGTTTCATTATAGATTAATCAATTTCATAACATTGTCTAAGCATCACAAAAGATCAATCACAAAACATTCCAAATATTGTTCAAAGTTCCCAAATTAACTACGATGTGTTTCTAGGCAGCATCCTAGCAAGTTTCTTGTTTCCTTAGCTACTATCAACCTGCAACATGTATTAAAATATATCAACAAAAAAATGTTGGCGAGTATACAAGTTTGAGTACGTAGTAGTATAATAGTTTAAAAACGTTCCCAAAACTCATATCCAACATAAACACATATAACAAGTTTCACCATGCTATTAAACGCAGTCCAAGTGATAGCCCAAGTTTCCAATGCGTTAACCACTTTCCCAAGACTCAAGGAAAGCAAAATGTCTCCTCCTAACAATACCCCAGAGACTAACGGGGAGGTGCATTACCCCTATAGCGCTACCATTGTTAAGGCGGAACTACACACAAGGATTAAACGTTCCCATAGCATAAATTTCTCAAGTCTCAAGTTTCCAAGTATCAAGTTTCATGTTTACAGCGGATAGAGTAAGTTTCAAACAAGTTTCATGTGTCAAGTGTCAAGTTTATAGAATACATGTTGCATCCCAAAAGTGTTTAAAACAAAAAGGGACCGAGTATAATCACAGTGGGTGCTAAGTATCGACATCGACTATTGGATTGAAGGGAGCGCTATTATAGTTTAACAGTATGAGCGTTAAACAGAAGGTTGAATCGTGCAAAGTGTTGGACAGGTTTCCTGGTTGGATGGCCATCCGGACGGATGGTCATCCGGTCGGATGACCTGTTGGATTTGATGGACCTCCATCCGATCAGATGGTCATTCGATCAGTAGGTGTGTTTTGTAATGTGTTTCAACTTTTGAAGTTCTCCTTGTAGTATAAATCCAAGTCCTTCGATCGGATGGTCATCCGGTCGGATGGCCATTCGGTCGGATGACTGTTTAAGTGTAAGTTTAATAGTTTAAAGTTCCTGATTCAAATAGTTTAAGTATTGAAGGCTGTAAGGAACAGGTCGTTCGGTCGGATGACCGTTCGATCGGATGATCGTCCGATCGGATGGTCGTTCGACTGTTAAAATTTCCGAGTTTGAGTGTAACAGAGGCGACGCGTTAACGTATCAAGACAACGGAAAACCCATTAAGGTTCAGCTCATCTGATCGGATGGGAATCACCTTGTTCGATCGTATGACTGTTCTTGACAGAGTTTCATGTCTGATCCGTAACCCGGTCATCTTCTCCGGTGGGAATCCGTTATCGAGCCGACTCCAGACTAATGAACCAATCCTAAGCCTATTTTGGGTCCAGATTCCACATATTTGAGTATGAGGTTAAGAAGGTTTGAAGAAAATCATGAAATCAACTGAAAATGTCTAGATTTTGTAAAGATTCGTGGTAAAACACGTAGAAATCTCTTAGATCTGGACTAAATCTTGACGGCATGACATCACACATCTGATTGTATAAACCGCCATGATGACATCATCATCAAAAGCCCTAAATCTTAGTGATTTCATGGTGAAAAGTATGATTTTGATGAAGAATCTAGTGAAAAGTGTGTAATGATGAAGGTTGTATAAGATTTACGGAGAAAACTTACAAGAATCGCTTGAAAATGGAAGAAAAGTGCTTTAGAACGAGAGGGCGTGCGTCTGGTCGGAGGAGGCTGTCACATCAGTGAAGAGTGATGTGACAACTGGTATTTATAGTGCAAGAGGGTGAGTAAGACGGTGCAAGCATGCTGGGTCGGATGACTGTTAGGTCGAATGGTCATCCGATCGGATGTCCATTCTGACAGCCAAGACCCGTTTTGCTAGTTTTCCGACTTTGGTTCGTTTTGCGAGTTAGATTGAGAGTTGCGTTGCGCATTAATGCGTAATATCGTTACATGACAAGATTGTATAACTAGCACAAAAGTTTCCATGTTTCAAGTCTACATAAGTTAACTAGTAAGTGTCAAGTTTCAAGTTTCTCGTTCCATAAGTATCAAGAGTCTCGTTCATAAGTATCAATTGTCAAGAATCAAGTATCTAGTATCAAGTTTCACCAAGAATCAAGTATCAAGTATCTAGTATTAAGTTTCAACTTTCAAGTATCAAGTTTCAAAGTAGATTCAAGATTTAAGTATCATAAGAGTCAAGAATCACAAAGTTTCATATTGAGTAAAGTTTCACATAGTATACGGACTAGAATTGCAAAAGACAAAAGTTCAGGGACGCAGGGCGTTACAATACACATATCACATGTAAAAAGAATATTATCAATACAGTTTTTAAATAAGGCTACAAGATAATATGTTTTTTAGAATGCCACGTGACTTTTTTTCTTTTTACAACTTGGGTCCTTCATAAACCAGAAGAAACATTAGGGGTTTCATCACCACTGCTACGACCGCTACATGTCAGCGGTGGACCTTGAGGTGTGGCGGCTCTTGACCAGGTTTCCGATGAGGACGAGGCAGGTGGAGGTGGTTGTGGTTGTGGTTGTAGTTGTGGTTGTGGGGGTTACCGACGGTGGTGGGTGGGTTTTTTTAGAGGGATAAATAAAACGTTAGGGTTTTTTAGAGAGAGCGAAGAGTGAGAGACGAAGAGATGAGAAGAGAGGGAAAGAAAAACCTAGGGTTTGTAACTTAGCAAACAATAAAATATAAAGTGGAAAACAATAACTAATTTGAGTAGCAGACTCCTTATATCACTCCCATCTGTTAACTCCAATTCACATGTCACATGTCTCTCAATTAGTGGTTCTCATTATACATTTTTTTTCTTTCTTAACTACTAATTCTCTCAATAATTCAATTACTCAAATAACTTGTAGTATTTAAACTTAAAAAAAATTATACACTGTATTTCTTAATTTGTTTAATGAACATCCCGATATAAATTTTATTAAAAACAAAATTCATTAAAGAATATTTTTAAATATTGACTTTTTAACTATTAGTTATATAGTTTTACATCCAATGGTATGATTGTAACTTGATGTATCTATTTAATTAAGTATGTTTGATTAATGTAATATATATATTTTTTAATATTTATAATAAATTGAGTGAATTGCAAGGATCGTCCTTTATCTTTATACCCATTTGCAGGTGCTGTCCTTTATGTTTAAAATTGACGAGTTTTTTACTTTATGTTTTCAAATTATACACGTTTTGTCCTTTAGCCCTAACCCAGTTAGATTTTTCTGTCAAATCTGGTCATGTGCATGAGGGTAAAATTGTCTTTTCACCCTATTCTTTAAAAATACATATAAAAGAAAAAAAACACTCAATAAGGACCATTTTATAAATAATATATATCCAGGGACTATTTTGTATATAAATAAAATACATGTATACAAATAGAAAAAAAGCACTCTACGGTATTTCTCTCTCTCTAGTTCCTCCTCCACACAACAATCTCTCCGGCGACCTGAAACCCTTTCTCCGGCAGCCACCTACAGACCCCGCCGCACCTGAATGTTGAAACCCATACACTCCTCAAACCCTATAACTTCACCATCGCATACCATCCCCTCCACTATTAAAAATCTGAAAAAAAGACGATGAATTTTGGAATAGGTTTCGTAAGTGACAGACCTGGAACGATAGGTTCTTGGAGGGTGCAGATTCGTAAGTCGGGTTTTGTGGTTTCAAAGATTTTGAGCATATACTTATCATAAATCTATAATATAGCGATGGAATAGGGTCACAAGGTTACGGTCTAAAATATACAGAGCAGTCTCAGGTAATCAAACAACTCACTGCGAATTGAAAAGTTAAGGAACTTTGAAACCTATTTGCGATCTAGAGTTATTCTTTTTGTGGGTTTCTTGTTTTGTTTTTGTTCGACTGGAAGAAGTCAATTATAGAGGGTTGAGTGAGTGTGGTGGTTTATGGTGGTTGTTGGAATGATTTGGGAAGAAACAGGGGGATGTGTGTAGATTATTTTTTCTAGGTGGTAATGTGGGGGTTGTATGAAAAAAAACATTAATGTCGGTTACAAATTTTGGTGGTGGAGGGTGGTGTTTTTGTATGGTGGATGGCAGCTGATAATGGCTGATAGTGGTGGTTGTTGGTGGTGACTGGTGAAGAGAGGTGTAGAGAGAGGGGAGACATATTATTTATACATATTATATAACTTTTTAAATTTATTTTCGTTTTATTTGCTAAAAATGGGTAAAATGACTAAAGTGCCCTTTAGTCATCTGATTTAACAAAAAAAATTAACTGGGTTACCGCCAAAGGACATATCGTGCAAGATTTTAAAACATAAAATATAAAACTCGTCAATTTTAAACATAAAGGACACCGCTTGTAAAAGGGTATAAAGATAAAGGACAATTCTTGCAATTTACTCTAATAAATTTTATAGAATAAATTAAAACCACAAATCATATTTATTTAACACAAATGGTTTAGATTAGGTTGCTAATGGGTTGGATTGGGTTGGGTTATATAAGTAGAAGAGAGAAATTACCTTTTTACTAAAAAATTGAGTTGTGAATGTGAGTAGTGTTCCATTTCACTTTTCATCTCAACTTATTAGATGATATTCAAGGTTCAAACAAGATTCATATATATGATTATTAGATTTTCAAATAAGATTCATATATTTGATTATTAGATTAACGTATATCTAAAAATATTTTTTTTTTCTATCTACTGAGTAAAAGTTAATAATATCTTATTATTTTGCAAGTCATTAGTCATGACTACATTTGTGAATTGTTGTCATTATCACACAGAGAAATTGATGGTTTCATGATTTCCTAAAGTACCAACAATTTTGATTGGTAAAAAGTACATAACTAGATATCAACATATGCATTGCTTCATGTGGCAATACAATGCATATATAAATTTAACAATTCATTTTTTTTCTATATTTACATCATGACACCATTAGATTATTGTTTTTCCTCTAGATTGCATTTAATTATTTTATATCAACATTAACATGAAATAGATTTATGTCGCAAACATTACAAGATTATTACTAACTATTAGATTAACCTTCAAGGCTACAACCTTAGTAATACACACAAACAAGTCAACTCAAGTCGAGCCCAAAACGCTCATTCTACAACAAGGGCAGTGTGCATGGCCCTCTAACCAGGGTAACAAACACATGGAATGAAAACGATGCGCACAAGGCAAACGATCTAGCTTCTCGCCGACTTTAAATTTCTCCAAACAAACAACACACTCTTCTTGATCCGATGATTTACGATTTGATCCTGCTTTCCCCCAATTAAACATCTTTGATCCACTTTTTTTTAAACCAAAAGCCCCTTGTTGCAAATCCCCCGTCGCTACGGAAGTACTCGGTTTTCTCCTGGTTTCTTCTACAAGACTTGCACCATTAGATCTTTCTTGGCTACTTTCGGATACAAAATCAGTGACAAAGATGGAAACCCATATCACAATATGGAAAATGGTAACCAAAGATGTCATCTTTATAAAAAAAAATGTCTATGTCACATGCACATGTTAGCACGTGACATGTTTTTGTGCTAACATGTACCTGGACCATTGAAATTAGGGGAAATCACGATAATAGACATGTTGAACGGAAAAAGTTACAAGATAGACGTTGATTTTCAGTAATTGTCAAAATAGACATGTCCAAACCAACCAATTAGGAGCTTACAAATAGGAGCTGCGCCAACTAAGATAACTAGAACTTAGCCGACACAAAAACCATAAAAAGTAAAATGAAGTTAACAAAAATACAAACCAAAAAATACACGTGTAAGAAGTAGGCTAAATTCAGCCATCTGATGAAAAGAGTGGGCTAAATTCAGTTAGCACTTGGAAAGTGGGGGTTAAGTTCAGTCGCTGACAGATAAACGAGGGCTAAATTTAGCTGGAGGATGGAAAGCGAGGGCTAAATTTAGCCGGCAAATGGAAAGCGGAGGCTAAATTCAGCCGCTGGATAAAAAGCGAGGTTAAATCCAAGCCATCGGCTAAATTTAGCCCTGCTTTACACGTGTATCAATCTGGATGACTATTATGTGGACCCATCTGTCACTAAACCAAGAGTTTTTGTGCCGGCTAAACCCTAGCCACCTCACACAACTAATCTTATTTGTCATCTCCTGATTGGCTATTTTGGATATGTCTTATTAATAGTCAAAAGTAATTAATACTATAGAGTATAGTGTAACTAGAAAATAGAGTATGGTGTATTTAGAATAACCCGTCTCTATTTTAAATGAGTCTATTTCGTCAAAGCCTAAAAGTCCATGTCTGTTTTGTCAATATCGCGGGTCAACATTTATTAACTGTTAATAATACCTGTTGGTTTCTGATTTCCAGTAGTTTCTAAGCCTCCCATCCAATCTTTCTTTTGCTTTTCTGGCCACACAACCAAGCATTTCATCTTGGTTTACCATGCTTCTCTGCTGTTTTCAAACACACCAAATATTACTTGTATGCATGTATTTGTAACATAATAATATAGTGTCGATCTTTACCGAAAACGCACTGGATGTGCAATGAGAGTCGTAAAATCTCCAACTCCGAGTTGACCCGAAAGCCGAATTGATGATAACCGAAGAATCATACCATCCACTACTCCCGGGGAACCTCCTTCTCCGAGCACATTCAATTCCAGGTAGCTTACCAGCCATTCGACGAAATGCCTCAAAGAAAACCTTAACTTCTTTTAAAACAAACAAGAAGACCTTAATTATATTGTGATTACTGGCCGACAAAAGTGCGACCCACTACTTGGAAATTACTTTTGTTTGGACTGAAATCTTGTATGATTCCTGTTGTGCCGAATAATCAGATAAATAAATGCTAGTTGAGGTAACAAGTAAGAAGAGAGTTTTGTAGGGAAGTGAGTGGTGGCAGTAATCAAGCTGAGGATAAGAAGCATAGGAATTGCCGAATGGGGCCACATATGAACAAGACAAAGTTAGGGATTTTGGGGTCCAATGAGGGACACATGATCATCATCATCCTCATCACAGTTAACGTTAATCCAATCGAATATCCCAACAGGTAGGTAACTAGAGATGTTTTTTATGTTTGAGTAATGTGAAGATTGTAACGAGAAAAAAACAGATAAGGGAATGTGAATTTAATATTAGGGGTGTCAAACCGTCGGTCGTTACTTCGGTTCTTGGATTGGTGTATTGAATGGTTCAAATATGAAGACGGCTCGTAATTTCATTTGTGCCAAAAACATCGACCCTGAATTGTACACAAATAAAACCGTGTAACGTGAACCCGACTCGTGTTAAATGGGTTGCTAAGACTAGAGGGTATGGGGGCCGGCTGAGACCCGGCTTGGCCCGGCGCCGGTCCCCCACACCGCCCCCACTCCTCCGGCTCGTCCCATCCGTCTCCCACCAGCCGATCTCGCCGGGCCTCCCTTCTCCTCCCTTCTCTCGTATATACCTATACATACATACATACATATATATTCGTTCATCCCCCACCCCCTAGGTCCATCCCCTCCAAGCCACTCCTACGTGGCGCCGACGTGGCGGCCCATCCCCTTGGGGATGAGGCTCTCCATACCCACTAGTCTAAGTAGTAATTAAATTGACAAGTTGTAAACGTGTTGATTAGGGTGGAGGTTTGTATAAAATATGTTAAACGGGTCATTTGGCGGGTTGACATGTTTCATTAAATAGGTAAACATGTTGGTGGGTTGACATGTTTAATTAAATAGATTATACATGTTAACCGGAACACAAGATGTCTATCTAAAGAGTTAGATATAACAACCCAAACCGATTATTTCCGTATCATGTTTTTTATTGTGTTGGAAATTGCTATCTGAACTGCTTTGGAACCGAGCCAATGCTTTTACACTTGGGAAACCGATATGAAACCGTAACTGGTTTTGACTTCCGTTGACTTGGATTTATGAACCTCTTACAATGATATAAACTGGTTAAGCCCAATTTCATAAACATATTGATGTTGAAACCAAACAATGGTGGTCAATGCACGAGTGGAACTGTGGAAGCCTGTTGTTTGGGCAATAAGCTAGTGGGCCTAATACTATATGGATCAAAAGACCCAACACGCATTCATCTAAACCAAGTGTGACTAAGTGAGCAAGTTTGTTTGTTGGCCACCACTCAGTCACCACCACCATCAAGACACACCTCCATTGGCCACCACTCAGGCACTCACCACCACATAAACACCAATGATGAGATATAGGCAGACCTGGCAAACGGGTCGGGTCGGGTCATGGGTGAAAATGGGTTCGGGTCGAAACGGGTTCGGGTCAAAACGGGTCAATTAAAAAAAGGGTTGTTTTTGTTCGGGTCGAAACGGGTTCGGGTCAAAACGGGTTCGGGTTGGAACAGGTTCGGGTCGGAACGGGTTCGGGTTCGGGTCAGAACGGGTTTCGGGTCGGGTCGGGTTGGTTAAAAAAATGTTTTTTTTAAAGTGACTGTACATCAAGGGGAAATTTTGTCGGGTTTCGACACGAACCGTATCGTTTGAGATTTTCGATTTGAACAGGTGATTGACGGTTAACGTTGTGATAATTTTGAACAGATTCAATAGGTGTTTGATGAGATTTGTTTTGATTTGATGCACAAGTGATAACAACTATAACAGTTAATAGAAAACAAAATCAGTTGAAGTGATCATATTGTTCAGTGATTTGTCAAACAGTTACTACAAAAGTTCAGTTCGAATTCTGTTAAAAGATTTGAGTTTCGGATTGATTCAGACGAATTTTTGATTTTTGATTGATTTCGAACTGATCCGGTTGATTTAGTTCTGATTACAGTTTGTTTCGGATCATTTCCAAGTTATACAAACTGTTTTTGTGATTGATTTTCGGTCAAGTTTCGATTGCAGTTTAGAGTGTTGATTGAAAATTTTGGATTAACCCGATCAATTTCAGTTGATTTCTGATAGAATCAGTGTTTTTTAGTTTGATTGTTCATGATCTGAGATATTCCAAATCATTCTCATAATTGAAATTTGATCATTGTAGAACTGATCTGTATAGGAACCCGAATCAGTCGAAATTTATGTTGATTATAGAGATTTCAGAATTGTTATCGATCAGATTTGTTGATTTAGTTCGTAGAAGTTGATTGTGAATTAGCTTTGTTGAATTGAAATAGAAATCTGAGTTGCAGAAAATTTGAAGTTAAACGTGCAGGTCGTGTAGTGTTTTGTTTTGTTGCTGAAGGTAGAAATCGAACAAGATGAGCTGGGCTGGGATGTGAAACTTAGTGTTAATTAATAAAACGATACGGTTCGCGTCGAAACGGTTAGATTCGAAACGATACTGGTCGAAACGGTTCGCGTCGAGAAGATTCGCGTCGAGACGATTCGCGTCGAATCGGTACGCGTCGAAACGGTTCGCGTCGAAACGATTCGCGTCGAAACGGTACGTGTTGAAACGGTTCGCGTAAACGGTACGCGTTGAAACGGTACGGGTCGAAACGGTTCGCTTTGACCCGAAACCTGCCCCGTATCTTTAAGACACTAACCCACATTGACCCATTTCTTTAATGTTGTCGACCCGCTTTTGACCCGAAAATAACAAGATGGAATTTCAAGTGACCCATTGTGACCCATTTAGGTAAAATATCTTACCCAAACCAACCCATATAATTTTAAAAGCAACCCAAAGTGACCCACTTGGAAGGCTTTGGGTCAAGATTGCCCTCTCTAGATATAGCTAGAAACATCATGTCTAGTAAAAACTAAAAAGTCCTATGCTAGCATATGTATTTAAGGATGTTTCAATGAATTTTTGGTCGTTATATATCACTTAGAGGTGCACAAACCGGTTAATTTCCATAACCAGTTCGGTTAACCGGTTATGGTGGTTAATTTCATCTTTTTTACTTTAACCGGTTATGGTGGTTAATTTCATCTTTTTACTTTAACCGGTTATTGCTCTAACTGGTCTTTTAATTACTTTAACAGTTTCGGTAAATATCCGTTTTTTTTATTTTTTTGCCTTTTCTTGAATTTTTTAGTTTTTTTTGTTAACCGGTCTACAGGTTAATAGCCGGTTCCTATACTAAATATCTATAGCCGGTGGTTAAAATTTACCACTAACCGGTTAGTGTTCTACCGGCTAATAGCTGGTTACGGTTAATTAACAGTTTTTTTGCGCACCGTATACTTGTGATCCTTAAACGCTGAAACTTGATTTAAATTGTATACTTGCGAATTATTTCATTGGTTGTAATATTATATTAACTAGTATTTTTATCGTCGTGCGTTGCGGCGAGGGGACGTTTTGCGTACAATAAACTAAAGTCTATCTTAATAACAATTACGTGAAAACACTAACAAAAAAAGTTTGTAATTGAACCATTCACCTGGGAACACTCTAAAGTGTTGAATAAAAGAAATTATGTTGAATAGAAGTTTGCTTCATACAACTCGCCTCAATTCATTAACAATTTAAACAATAAATTTGATTTCATAACTTTGATTAATTTTGAAATTTCACTGACTTTATATTTGTAATTCATTAACCTGAAAATCATTTTCAAATATTTGGTGTCTAGTTGTACCAAAACGGTGAGATACCAAAAATCAGGTACCGATCCGATAGATTTGGTGCGGTAATCGGTATCCATTTCTCCTTAAAGTCATAAGATTCTTCGATATTGGTATTTTCATTAGTGCTACCAATCTCATCCCTAGTTAATGATACCTCGGTACCAGCTTCATACCATAAGTCCATAACATTTCGGAATAGTACAATGTCTACATACAATTATACAAATGCCCCTAACACAATATTAAGAAAATAAAAAAGTAGTAGGCGAGACTTGTTATTGTTACCTTTAACATGAGACTTCTGCTTGGTTGGAACACATTTTCATCAAATATTGTAAAGACATTGTCGTCGAAATTCCTTTTTTTTTTCCCCAAAACTCGTGTTTTTATATCTCTGTGGCCAATCTTATTTCGTCTTGATTGGCTCTGGCCTTGTTTCCCCTTGCAAAATTTGCAATAATTTACATCATTCCATATTCGTAAGTCACAAAAACTTTAAGTTTGTATCAACCACAGACTATAAACTACCATGACAATCAACAAACCCTAGTTAATAATAAAAAAAATGGAGTAAAGTCCTATTTGAGTCCTTGTGGTTTGTGCATTTTAACCATTTGAATCCAAAAACCAAAACTGTCTTGATTTGAGTCCCTGTGGTTTCTAATTTTAACCATTTGAATCCAAAAGTAAACAACATCCAAATCAGAAACATTTGGTTTTTGGATTCAAATGGTTAAAATTAGAGATCACAGGGACTCAAATGGTTAAAATTGGAGACCACAGGGACTCAAATCAAGACAGTTTTGGTTTTTGGATTCAAATGGTTAAACTGCACAAACCACAGGGACTCAAATAGGACTTTACTCTAAAAAAAAATGGTAAAAGGTGGCTTCAAGCATAGATGTGCACGTGGCAAAAAGAGTGACACCTGCATAGCTGGTACTATTCATGGTCATGGAAAACTATATATACTTAATAATAATAATATATAATCAAATATTAATATAATCTATAGTTGGTGACGTAGTAATGATAAGTTAGTAATGATAAGTTAATCGGTTATGACCTGACTCGTATCTAAATTTATCAAAATCGTTGACCCTAAGCTATCTCGTACGAGTGCACCAAAGTTTCTGCTCACGTCTGCTCAAAACAAACAAACATAAACGAACTTTCCGTCATACCCTCTACTCAATCCACATGATCCCATAACAATTGAAACAAAGTCAAGATTTGTCAATAAGAAAAGTCAAACCTTATATCCTAAGAAACCTGCAAGATCAAGATTCAAGAATCACACTCATCCTTTCCCCATTTCCCTCCCTTTATACCAGAAACTCAAAATCCAACCCACACCCACAACAACCAACCACCATCTTCATCTTCACACATTCAAACCCAATTTCATGAAAGATCCCAAAACCCTAACCCTAACCCCACCCCCATCCTTCACCCTCTTCCCATCCCTCAATCTCCCACAAAAACCCATCACATTCCACCAATTCTCCACCCTCATCATCACCTTCATCGCCTACGCCGCCTTCCACGCCTCCCGTAAACCCCCCAGCATCGTCAAATCCATTCTTGGACCCGACCCAGACCCAGATCCATCCAACCCACAACCCGGATGGCCCCCCTTCAACTCTGCCAGTGGCACCCACCGCCTCGGCGAGCTCGATCTCGCATTCTTATCCGCTTACGCCATCGGTATGTACTTTTCCGGACACGTTGGCGATCGGATTGATCTTAGGCTGTTTTTAACTGTTGGCATGATTGGTAGTGGTGTCTTTACTGTTATGTTTGGGTTGGGGTATTGGTTTGATGTGCATTTGTTCGGGTATTTTGTCGTTGTGCAGATTTGTTGTGGCGTGTTTCAGTCGGTCGGGTGGCCGTGTGTTGTCGCTGTGATGGGGAATTGGTTCGGGAAAGCGAAACGAGGGTTGATAATGGGTGTGTGGAATTCGCATACTTCTGTCGGGAATATCGTTGGGTCGGTTGTTGCTTCTTCGGTTTTGGGTTTCGGGTGGGGTTGGGCGTTTTTGTTGCCCGGGGTTCTTATCGTTGTTATGTCGGTTATTGTTTTCTTGTTTCTTGTTGTGAATCCGGAGACTATCGGGCTTGAGTTGCCTCATGATGATGATGAAGAAGAAGAGGGCGTAATGGGAACGAGTACCGAGGGGACGGCTTTGGTTGAGTTGCGGAAAGTAGAATCCGAAGAGGGTGACGGTGAAGGAGGGTCTGAATCTGTGTCATCCGCGATCGGGTTTTTAGAGGCGTGGAAGTTGCCCGGTGTTGCTCCGTTTGCGTTTTGCCTGTTCTTTTCGAAGCTCGTTGCGTACACTTTCTTGTATTGGTTACCCTTTTACATAAGGCACACAGGTATGCTTTAAATCTAGCCATTTTTTATATAACAAAGCAAACATTTTCTCTATCCCAGGTAGGGCTGCAAACGTGTTAAGAAATATATGTGTTCACGAACTATTGTTCTGAACGTGATTTTATGTTCGTGTTCGTTTGTTAACTTTAGGCAACCAACGAAAACGAACGTTCATGAACACAAACAGAAACAAACGAACACAAAGAAGCGTTCATGAACAAAATATATATTACACTAATGAACTATCGAACACAATCGAACATAAACGAACACGTTAGCGAACGTTCACGACTTCACGGACATAAATGGACGAACGTGACCTCTGTTCATGTTCGTTCATTTAACTAAACAAACAAAATTTCTTGTTCGTGTTCGTTTGTCTAATAAACGAACTTCCTGCCAAATGCTTCACGAACTGTTTGCTATAAGTTTGGTTAGTTTACAGCCCTAATCCCAGGCATCGTTTTACATAGATAAGATCATCTCAAGATTTCTTGCAATCATCTTATGTTAATGTTAAATAACCCCGAAACAGGCAACTAAAAATTTGTCGTAATTGTGGATAAATAGACGAATATACACTTATGAACTTCTTATTTGTGTATGAAGCTGTGGCGGGAGTGCATCTATCTCATAAAACAGCTGGAATACTTTCGACAATATTCGATATCGGAGGTGTTGTTGGTGGGATTTTAGCAGGATACATATCCGATCTAATCGACGCTCGTGCAGTCACTTCAATCGTATTTTTAATATTATCAATTCCCGCTCTTGTTGTTTACCGCTTATACGGAAGCCTTTCGATGTTCAGCAACGTATTCTTAATGTTCCTTTCTGGGTTACTTGTAAACGGGCCATACGCGCTTATTACGACTGCTGTTGCAGCCGATCTAGGTACACAAAGCTCGATTAAGGGTAATTCTCGAGCGTTAGCTACCGTGAGTGCGATCATAGATGGTACTGGTTCGGTTGGTGCAGCGTTGGGCCCGCTTTTGGCCGGATATATATCTACACGAGGATGGAATAGTGTGTTCTTTATGCTGATATTATCGTTATCCGTTGCTGGTTTGTTATTGGTTCGAGTTGTTAGAAACGAAATTAAAGAGAAAGTAAACGAGGGAAAATGGCTATGGTTTAGTGGTATCGTACATTGATGTCGGATTTTGGAAGCCATTTTTGGAGAAGTTAAGGATGTTCTGATTCTGCATATGAAACTGCTGTTATAGGTATTAGTTTTTTTTGTCTCAAGTAGTTTCACACACATTATATAGAGATTGAGTGAACATTATTTTTGTGTATTCTTTATGCATAGATCCAATGATGATACTTGATTTGTTTATGGATACAGTATATATTCATTATATAATTGTATTATGTAAAAGGATACAGTTGAAGATATACACTTTATATTGTCTACTGTTCGTGAACCACTGTAAGTTATGAGGCGCGCCTTTTAGCCCCTGATGTGATTTTCTGAGTGCCTCGTGAGTCACGCCTCAGCTTCGCATTTTTAAACTAAGAGAACAAGATTCGGCAAATGCAACATCTGGGTCCATAAACGGCTTCGCGACCACTCTGTTCAAACTCTGATGGGAAACCGGCATTCTCAACTATGATAAACGTAGGAGAGTAATTCTGATAGTGACATGTGATTCTTTGAAATCATTTATATTGTTGCTCGTCTACCTGCTATCCTTATGTAATTTGCCCTGATGATTGGAATGAAATAAAGATTCGATGTTAAAAAAAAAAAAACTGAATTAGCTAAAAGCTACTTTATTAAATGTTTTCAGAATTATATGTTTAAGAGATTCAGGTTTTAACATTGACCATTGCTTTTATTTTTATCTTAACAAAAAGTTAGTTTGATTCTTTCGATCATAGATTCAAATATAATTTATTAGAGTAGTGGAGAAGAGTAAGTGTTCCCATTAATATAAAGAAAACTTGAATTAATAACATAAATTATAAAAAATAAGAAAAACGCTAGAAGGAGGGCTTGAACCTCCGACCTTGTGGTTAACAGCCACACGCTCTAACCAACTGAGCTATTCCAGCTTTTGATTAACATAAGCTAATTTTTTTATATACATCAAATTGGATTATGATTTAGTTATTGGTAGAAAATCATGAAACTGTGATGTCTGTATCAACATTTTCAAATGAGAAAAATGTGCTTATTAATTATGAATATTGTAAATAAAGTTACGCTTATAAATAATCAAAACTTGTAGGAATGCAAGAACTTTGATCATGTCCTCGTACAATATTTCTATTGAACCTCACACAATGGGTCGTTTCCGGATCGAGTACAAACGTGGGCGGAACTAAGGGGTCCCAACTCCCATGGGTCCTTTGACCCTCGACCAACCAGCTGATTTTCCGAACAGGGTTTCCAACGTTATTGTGTCTATTATTTTTGTAATTTGATTTGTTGACTTGTGTTGTTAGTTATATTTAAACTCTTTTATATATTCGGCAAAATGCACTTTACATCAATATCGCAGGTAAGCGAGCAACAAGCTGCGCCGCTACCCCTTTCTGGATAGCAAACCCTAGCCTATTAAAAACAAACCCATGCCCCCTGTTGATGAGCCACTGCTGTGGACAACCTGTTGGACCCTAGTCAGCAAACGGATAGCTTCTGGCGCCAGGGATCCAAAGGGCCGGGGCCAATTTTTAGAACTTATCTTGAGCCCCCAGAAAAAGGTTGAGCCAGCCTTGTCTTGAGTAGTAAGTGGACAGACAATGTTATTATTTACCATCTATCTCAATGCAAATTCATAACACGATAATTTACAAGAATTTAATTCAAAAGAAATAATTTTACGATATTTTTTTATTTCAGGTTTTTGGTTTAGATTTGATTATAAGATTTTTTTTAAACAATGACACATACTCTCCATTGTATACCACCTAAAATCCATCTAAATACGCACAATTGGGTATAAACCTCACCACTTAGGACTTTATATTTAGGTTTGATCGTATTAGATGGAATGGAGTTTGGTAATTTATAAATTCAAGTTTATAATGAACAAAAAAAACGTGATTAATTTTTAATCATTCATCTTAATTAGAAGACAGATCTCATAAACTATTCAAACCTTTTTTTAATCATAGATGAATTACAGCAACTTGTCCATAATTTCAACCAATAACAAAGACGGAAAATATAATTAAGTATATATATATATATATATATATATATATAGGGTAGGGTTCTAGAGTGAACACCCTCCTAAGAGTGAACTGTGTGAACTTATATGGACCGTTGATCTTCATCATCTTACGATTATAATAGAATGACAAGATCATAATTATTGGTTTAATTTTATATATTTAATTAAATGTAGAAGAGTATTATTGTACATTTAAAATTAACAAATATGGAAGGTTGTAACCGAATAGCTTAATTATCTACCATTATCTCCTCCATTTATTATGGGTTTTTGTTTTGTTTTGAAATAATGGAACTCGATTTTAATTTCTATTTGTATGTTTTTTAAGACTTTTATACACCTCAGTTTACGTAATATAGCTTATTAATAATAAATTTTATACAATAGGTACACAATACACAGGTGCACAGTTATGATAACCAATATGATACACACATTATGCAACTCAGTACACATGAGTACTAGTGTATAAATATTCAGAGTTAACTGCCATTTTCGTCCCTGTGGTTTGGTCACTTTGGCCATTTCAGTCCATTTTTCAAAAATGCGCCATTTTCCTCCCCGACGTTCTGGAAAGGTGCCATTTCAGTCCAAAAATCATAACCCAGTTAAGTCGGTTTGTAAATAAGGACTGATTGTGTAAATTTGTAACATAAAGGACCATTTAAGTAAAATGTATAAATATTAATATAATTATAAAATATAATATATATATATATAATGTATACATACATATATATATATATATATATACAGATCAGACGAGAGAGGGAGAGGGTGAACCGGAGCCGGAACCGGAGCTCCGGTGGTCACCACCGCCGCCGCCGGAACCACCACCATCAACGTCATCATCTGTTATCATCATCATCGACCAACACACAGTTAAGCGCGATCACACCAATTGAGTTCAAATCAAGATTCAAGAAAGCTCAAAAGGTCAATCTACCGATCATAATCCGTTAAAGTCTGAAACTTTAACACTCTATTTTCTGTCAAACTGCTCTTTTTCATCTCAACTAGATTACATATCAATTCAAAATTCAGTAAAACAAACACCAGCATTGTTCAATCAATAGCACTCAACACAACCTCAATCCTAATAACTTCCCCCAAAAAAAACTCAAAAAATTAACATCAACTCTAAACTTTCAGTAACAATCAAAAACCAACCATAAACCACAAAAAAAAAAAAAAAAATTAAAGACCTAAAATCTCAGCAAACACACACACACACACACAATTAAGCAACAAATTCCATACCCTAAAGTAACAAAAACAAAACTAACAATAAATAAAAAAACAATTAAAACAATGAGAGGGAGAGGGTGAACCGGAGCCGGAACCGGAGCTCCGATCATCTATATCGCCGGTTGTCATCTGTATCTCCACCTACGTCCGTCTCTGGCTCCGGATACTGTTCATCTTCTCCATTGATCTCTTTCTTCGCCGATAACTCACCACTGTTGTTCATTGTCATCTCTCTCCGGTCACCGTGAACCCTCCTCAGATTACATCCATTACCGACTCGGCACCGGTCGTCGTCATCTTCATCACCTTCACCTCCTTCATCACCATACTCACTGTTGCGGCCGGAACTTAATATTAGGGTTTTTGGTTCGTGGGGGTGTGGGGTGTCGGAAAGATGGCCGGATTTACTCCGGTCACCGGAGTAGAGAGGTACAGGTGGTGGTGATTGCAGAGCATAGAGGGAGAGAGTAGAGAGAGTGTGTGTGAACTGATGGTGGTGGTGATTATAGATTTTATAATTATATAAATATTTATATATTTTACTTAAATGGTCCTTTTATTAACAAATTTACACAATCAGTCCTTATTTACAAACCGACTTAACTGGGTTATGATTTTTGGACTAAAATGGCACCTTTACAGAACGTCGGGGAGGAAAATGACGCATTTTTGAAAAATGGACTGAAATGGCCAAAGTGACCAAACCACAGGGACGAAAATGGCAGTTACCTCAAATATTCAAGTACACATGTGTACATACATAGTAAACAGGTAAGTATACAAGTGTTCATGTAATATACAGTATATAAAACACATATTAATGAACTAAGTAAACTTCTGTAGGGATTTATGTAATATACAGTATCACATGTTCGCCAAAATAAAACTACAATAACCAAATCAATTACCAGCGAGGATATAGTTGTGATCGATCTTCAGACGAAAAATTGACGTGAGGTACAATGAAATTGGAACTTGATTTCCTGGGTTTAAGGAACTGATGTACGATGAAGAAATGAGGGAACAAATTATACATATTCGTATAAAAGAAATAAGGAAAAAAAAATAAAACTTTGATTGATACCTGTAATATCCCACAAATCAAATCGTCTTTTGAAGGAACTTGAATTGTTGAAGAAGAAGGAAACACTGGAACAAAAAAGGGAGGTCTGATCTTCTCGATTTAGAGAGAGAAGGTTGTAATTTTGTTTTTGAATCATTAATTTGAATTCCTAAAATGCAGGAATTAGGTAGAATATTATGGTAACTGATTAGGATAAATATTAATTATAATTATACATATATTAAAAAACAAAGCTAATGAATAGTAGTTGTCACATCATAATGAATAGTAAACTTTCCTTATTGGTTGTCTTAACTTCAAGTCATATTTTGTTGACTTTTTTCCCCTATACCCTTTTTAAGTGTGTGTATATATATCCATTTTCTTCAAAATTAGTTAGATTATTCATCATGGTGGAGTGGTTTTGTGGTTGTATATGTTTTAAAGAGACTCAAGTTCAAATCATGGGGTCTTTTTTTTTTCTTTCCATTTTATGCTTACATAACTTCACGTCATCTTCCTTTTTCTCATCTTTCACACGTTTTTCTGATTGTATTTATACAATTCTTATTCCTTATTTGTTGGGTTAGTGGATGCTTAGACATCGCAATAGTCGCCATCTCGGAAGCACGGAAACGCCATTGAGGTGCCGTCTCCCGTCCCGGGGACTGCTAGGGGACGGAAACGGCACGGGGACGGCCAGGAAACGTCCCCAGCATGTTGGGTACGGCCCGGAAACGTGCTGCAGAAGGGGACAGGGTTTGGGGACGTGCAGGAAACATTTCCGTCAAGTTTCCGTTTATTTTTTTTGGTTTAAAAAAAAGATTTTTTAATCCTATTCTAAAATAGCACTCCCTCTTATTCAGTTATACCAAGCGACGATCACGTTTAAAACCCTACACTCCCTCTGCGAATTGCCGATCCTCTTCTTCTTCTTCTCTTTTCCTATTCAAACTCCAAAATTATGGCTTCAAATGAAGAAACACAAGGATCATCATCATAATCTATAGATGAACCTCCATTGTGGGATTATGTGGAAAAACTAGAAAAGCAAGGTTCGGGAGGAACTTGGAAATTCAATATATAACTATTTTGGGGTTTTGTGTTACATTATCTTTAATATATATTTATTTTTTATATGTTTTTATTCCCGTACCTATCCCGTCCCCGCTTCTTGAATTTTTTAGTTTTGCTGTTTCCCGTTCCCGTACCCGTCCCCGTACCCCGTTCCCGTACCCGTCCCAGTGCATCATAGGTCGCCATCGCCAGGAGTTACTAATTCGCTTGCTGCCAACGGCTCTGTTGTATGAAAACTCCACTTGTCAACTTAAAAATAAAACACTAAATAGCACAACTTTAATAACAACCAAGTATTTAGTCGCAATAAATAGTTTTACAATGACTTAGTTTTGTCGCGGCGCGCGGCATTAAAACCTAGTTGGTTTAAAATTAAATAAGAATTAAATCTAATTAGTTAATGACAATCCTATCCTTTTAAAATCAAGGGCCAAGATGAGTTCACACAGTTCACAAATGAGGGAGGTGTTCACTCTTGATCCTAACCCTATATATATATATATATCTTTTTTAACAATTATACTTCTATTCTTTCCTTTCTTATTTCAAACCTAATATGTTTCTAATCTCATTTATTTGATTAATTATAAACCAGGGGAATAAATATGCACATATTGATATAAAAATTAGATTATTCGAAATTAATATGCTTATAATAAATTCTTTTAATCGTATATATAACTAATTAGGGAATTAAATATTCCTAACAACATAATCACATTGTTTACTATATCCATCCAATTTTCATGATATATCCGGAATGAGACAAGAGGAAATAACCTAACATGCATACATTCTTTCATTATAACTAACTTGCATGCAGTACTCCATGCATGTAGCATGATAAAACCCCATAAAGCTCAACAAGGGATTTATGATTCCTATTTTCATTACACATCTTTTAATTTCTCTTACTATATATACTTATATTATATAAGTATATGCTTTCACTATTTTTTTTTACTTTTTCTTTATATATGTTTAGTTCTCAGTTGTGTATTGGAGACTTGTTCCTGGCAGGAGTATAATCGACGATATCTATGTCACTCGGGTTGGGCTCGTTGGAAACATCCTTTTTGTGTTGGAAATTTTCCGGCAACGAATTAACCATGAAATTATCTTTGTATGCTATCGGTCCATGAGCAGATTTGATCTCCGATTTCGGGTCATTTCTGTTTTCTTCATTCTTGTGGTTTTGTACAAGAAGAAAATAAATTAGTATAACTAAAAGAATATTTTATTTTTGAATTTAAAACCAATTTTGCTCCTAATCAATGATGATTTTAAAAAATAAACCAACCTTTGATACATAGGTGGTAGTGATGGAAGATTCAGTTTTTGTCATAAGTTTTCTGTTTAATCCTGCAAACAAATATATATATATATATATAAAGTGAGAAATTGTATAAAAAATCTATTACTAGAGGTGGCTCAACTATAAAAAAAATAAAAAAAAATAAAAAATAAATTAGCTAAAACTTGGAGCCTTGTGTTTCATAACTCTCAATTTCTTGAGTTTTTTTTTTTTTTTTTTTTTGTTGGCGTTGTGTGATTTTGTGTTTTTAGAATTTGTATAAAAATTTGTCATTGTATTTCGACATGTTAGGATTTTAAGCTATAATATTTTTTTATGAACGCACCCCGATTTTAGAATCTGCTTTAGGTTATAAAAAGGATTTATTACAATATTGTTTCTTATCATTGGTATGACATACTCATGTTACGCCGGATAGAGAAGATAACACGAGATAAATGTTCTAAAAAGTGTTGACCCGAGCTAGTGTTCTTATCAGCGTCTAGGCCGCTGATGTTTTGGCGCGTAGTAGTGTTCATGAACCTATGGCACAACTAGTGGCTATGATGATGGTTCTTTGTTATTAGTATAAAAGATATATATTAATATTCTTCTCTTAAACATGGTACCTGACTTATCTTCATCAGTTTTTGCTATCAATTCATGATCATTGTTGCTTCTTTTAATTGATGAAATCTGTAAAAAAAAATCAGCAAAAGATCATGAGCTATAATAACTAAGCACTGCAAGTTGCAAATGTTTTGACACATTAAAAGCATGATTAAGACAAAGACCTTGAGGATATCTTGATTGGTACTAGCTGATAAAGTGAGCACCTTTCCCATCCTTATACCTTCATAATATAAACAAGAAGGAAGATATACATAAAAATACTTCTAGAGAGCTAATCTTTAAATTGATTCAATTAAAAAACGTAATTATGCGCTCTTAGGGGGTAGGAGCGCCCATCACTCACTACTCACTCATCACTCACAACATCCAATCAAGTTCCGCCATGTCATGAAGCATTATTCCATCACTAGTGATGGATTTTAGTGAAAATGCCCATCACTCACCACACCCAACAATTTCCCTCACAACCCAACAATTTTCCTCACACATTCTCCAACTTCTTCACGCGTGATAGTGGTCACACGTTACCAAATCAACGCGTGAAAAAATAGAGTGGCGGGGTTCCACGCGTGGTGGGCTGTCCATCACGTGGCGCACCGCTCCCCTTATAATTTTCATTTAAATTGTTAGACCCAAAGTAGACTTAGCAATGCAAAATGACTTTGGAAAAATTGGTTTCTTTCACAAGTGAACATGAGGGCTGTTCCAGATTTTTGTGACTCGATATAAAAACTCGCTCGAAATTGGCTCGTTTGTAAACTAGATGAGCCCGAGGCAAGGTAAACTCGTTTGTTGGTTCTCTCCATAGATGACTCGATTAAATTAAAGCCAAATTTAATATATATGAACTACATCACAAAGTTTAATATATATAAATTACAAATTATGGAGCTTATGAATTATGCATGTGTAAGCTAAAAATGTTATTTTTTTGTTTTTATATCTTTCAATAAACGAGGTGAGCCCGAGCCCAACCTGGCCTGGCCCGATTTTGTTTCTAGCCCGCGTGAGCATATAATCATATATATAGATATATACCTTCAGCATCATAACTCTGCAAGACTGAGAGAAGAAACACAAGAAACATTAGATAAAGCTTCATGTTGTATGAGACAATTTAACCTGTTGACTGGTATTCAATAAAGGAGATAAAGTGAGAATGGTTTGCAATAAAGATGGGCATCATCTCAACTTATTATACAGACAAAGGGACCCATCTTCTTGTTGCTAACCAACCATTGCATCTCTATACTATGTTTACTACTATTTCTTTAATGGGTTGCAACTTTTGTGTTCCATTGTTTAATTATTAAATGAGTTGAGGGTTTGGAATGAAAAAGGTAAATGTGGAAGTTTTGTGTTCCATTGTTTAATTATTAAATGAGTTGAGGGTTTGGAATGAAAAAGGTAAATGTGGAAGTAGGGGACAAAAGGGTCCATACAAAAAGGTACGGTTTTTATTTTCTTAAAACATATGATCGTTCTCCTACATGATGAATTAAGGTATTGGAACATAATGTTTGTGTTTGACCTATCGTATTTATTACGATTTGTAAGCCATCGATCAATCGTTATATACATGTGTTAAACGTAATCATATGGTCAGAAATTATTGCAAATTGCACCAAACCACTCTCGTTGACATGATAGTGGCGAAACCAGAATACTTTTGTATAGTGTCACGTAAAATGTCTATGTATAATTTTATATTTAGTAAAGAATATATAGTTTCTTCATAAAGCCAATGGAAAATGGGGTCAATTTGAAACAAGGGGCTAATAAGCTGAGAATCTTAAAACAAAACAAAAAGTTACATAATAACCATGGTTGTAAAAATCCCGACTAGGCGTCGATTAATCGCCGATTGATCTCGATTAATTTCTGATTAATTACAATTAATCGCGATTATATCCAATTATTCCCCGGTTAATCGCGATTAATCGCTAGTCCCCACCCCACCGGCCGACTAGCGATTTCTACAACCATGATAATAACGTCTCTCATTTTAAAGTCACACCAATGCTCCCGAAGGTTTAAGTTACACGAAGTTTTTGTTCATCTTTTAAAAACTTTTTTATACATTGATTCATTGATTTTAGAGTAAATTACAAGTTTTGTCCTTTATGTATGTCCCAAATTGCAGGCGGTGTCCTTTATCTTTAAAATTGATGAGTTTTGTCCTTAATGTTTGCAAATCTTGCATGTTATGTCCTTTATGGCAAACCCAGTAATATTTTTCAGTTAAATGAAGGCATGTGCAGGGCACATGAGGGTAGAAATGTCATTTCACCTCCACTTGTCTTTCTCTCTCTAAACTTCCTCTCTCTCTCCTCTCTCTCTCTCTCTCTCTCTCGTTAACCACATATGTACTCTTTTACCAATCTTCCTTCTCTACCAATCTACACCAAAAACATTGATCTAATCTTTAATCCTTCACACAAAGCTAATCCAATAATCATCAACCTTCAACCTCTCAACCTCTGCATCTGAATCATCAACCTTCAACCTCTCAACCTCTGCATCTGGATTCTGGAACATCCCAAAAGAACGACTTCTTGAAGGATAACTCCGGCTCCATTCGAGTCGTCGTCTAAAGCATCCCGCCGGTGCCGACCGGGAGCTGCTCCACTCACTGCCCATCTTTGGTTGCCGGAGGATCCCATCGGCCTACACCGGCCGGATCTATTTAAGATTGTGCCGGATCTGATCGGCGACGGTTCAGATTCCGACCAAGACTTTTGCGAGATCTGTTTGGGTTGTTTTTTTTTAATTTGGGTTTTCTTTAATATGGTTTTTGTTGAATTTGTAGCTTGATATGAAATTGGTTTGATTTTAAGTATTGTGTTGGTGAAAAGCTGTTTAATTTTGTTTGATTTGATTGAGATTAGGGCGGTGGTGGTGGTGGTTGTGTGGTGGATTCCTTTAAACACCATTTAAGTAATTATAGTAACAGCAACACTCTAAATGTTTAGTTTGTGTTCAAGGAATGTTCTACAAACTAATTGCCAACTGCTATCCAGTTTCTACCAAAAATGTTTAAAGAAATCCACAGTGATGGCAATCCACAGTAATTACCTCTGGTCGGCAACCGACCAATTCTTGTTGGCAATCCATTCGAGTGAAACCGCTGCTATGGATTTTTTTCTCTTGATCATCAATTGTTGTTGGGGGTTTTTGATATTTTTGGTTTTGGGGATTTTTTGGGGGTTTTTGATTTGATATTTAGGTTTTTGATTTTTGGGGGTTTTTGATGCAAGTAGCAGTGAGCAGAGGAGGTGGAGGTGGAGGGTAGTAGTGGCGGTGGAGTTGGCGGTGGAGGGTGCTGGTGGTGGTGAAGGGTGGTGGTGATGAAGGTTATATATATATAGTTAAAATAATAATAATATTTTTAATTATTTTGTGTTATTTTTTAAATACTATTAAACAAATGAGGTAAAAAGACTAAAATGCCCTCATGTGCCTTGCACATGGTCAGTTTTAACCAAAAAATCTAACTGGGTTTGGCCTAAAGGACATAACGTGCAAGATTTGCAAACATTAAGGACAAAACTCATCAATTTTAAAGACAAAAGACAGCGCCTGCAATTTGGGACAAAAATAAAGGACAAAACTTGTAATTTACTCTTGATTTTAAGTTACACGAAGTTTTTGTTTTATCTCTTAGGGGAGGGAGGGGGGGCGGTCACTAGTGATAGAATTCTATCACTCCCAATATCCAATCAACTCATGCCATGTCATCACCCAATATTCTATCACTAGTGATAGAAATGTAGTGGGGGTGATCACTAGTGATAGAATTTCATCACTCACAATTTTTTTTAATTTTTTATTTTAAATTTTAGAAATTAACAATAAAACACTAAAATTATAAATTTCCATTAAATTAAAACATACTACTTCAACTTAACATACTAGAAATATTTTAGGCTACAAATTAAAAAAAAAAACCTACTCCTCGTCCGACTCATGAAACTCCAAACCTAGAGAACCAACTAGTTCGATTAAATCGTATCTCAACCGAAAGTGAGTTTCTTCATTACGCAATTCTAGATGGATATTTTGTGAAACTTGAACTTGTGTAGGAGGATCCGGCACCTAATCCGGGGATATTGCACGTTCGTCTTCTTTGATTATCATATTGTGCAATATGATACATGCATACACTATGCTATGTATTGCTTTCTTGTTCGTCGCACGAACCGGTCGGTGTAGTATACCCCATCTACCCTTTAAAACACCAAATGCCCTCTCAATATCTTTTCTTGCCGATTCTTGCAATTTTTTGAACACGATTTCTTTAGGCTCGACAGGAAATGAGGGAGCTTTCACAAAAACAGACCATGACGGGTAGATACCATCCACAAGAAAAAAGCCTCGTTTGTAATGTCGTCCGTTAACATAGAAAGGAGAGGAAGGTGCGGTACCATCCGTTACGGTTTGAAATAACGGCGACGTGTGCAACACATTGATGTCGTTGTTTGAACCTGGAACACCGAAATACGAATGCCAAACCCATAAATCATTCGACGCCACCGCTTCTAGTATGATGGTTGGTCTTTTAATGTCTCCCCTAACATACGCCCCTCGCAACTCTCTTGGACAATTTTTCCACTCAATATGTGTACAATCGATGCTACCTAGCATCCCGGGAAAATGCCATCTAGCCTCATGTGCGGCGTAAATACGTGAGATGTCGTGGCTCGTCGGTTTACTTAAAAACTCTTTAGCATACAACTTAATGACCGCGTTGCAAAAAAATTGCAAACATTCACGTGAAGTTCTGGCCGACATAGCTAGGTATTCATCATATTGATCGGGAGGGTTACCTATCGCTAGTTGGCGAATGACGGACGTGCATTTTTGTATCGGCGTGAAACTTGGTTTGCCTCTCGAATCGTAACCTTCTTGAAACCATTCCTCGCTTGCTTCGATGTCTCCAACAATCTTTAAAAATAATTCTTTGGGTAAACGAAACCGATCTCTAAACGTTTCGGCATTGTAGAGTGGATTTTCCACAAAATAATCGTTCATTGTCGGGACGACTCGGCATCAAGTTCGTTATACACCGACACAAAATATTTTAGCGTCTCATTGTCGGAAGACGACTCGGCATCGCTATCGCTAGACATCGGAAACGTCGAATCCGTAGGGAAATCGATTTGAGAAAGATGTAGATTGTGTGAAATGGGTTTAAAATGGTTTAAAGATGTAGATTGGTGTGTGTAAAATGGTTTAAAATGGAGATATAAATAGATAAAAGGGTTTAAGGGTTTTTTTTTTTTTTATTGAATTTAACCGTTGAATAACGGTCAAAAAGCAAGCAACGTTCGAATTTTTCAAACTTTTCAACGCGTTTCAAAAATAACGCATTATCAACATGGGGGCGGCGGTGTTCGTGATACCATCACTCGTGGCGGGGCCCCGCCTGGCCTTAGAAACTTTTTTATACATTGATTCATTGATTGTAACTTGTAAGCAAACAATTTGTTTAAGCATCTTGTCATTTAAGAGATAATTAATTATGGGGTTCAGAGAAATTTTGGACTATTAGCTATGTTTTCTAACAGATTTTACGATCGTTAATTAGCCACAGATTTTGCAACATATGGTTCGCGACGAGTTATGGATCATTTGTGACAACATCTACAACTTATATTCTAACCATATAGTGATGAATTTTGGACGGATTTTTATACCAAAGACGAATGCTGCATCGGTGTTTAGGGCCAAATAAAGACGGGTTTTGCGACGAAATCTTGAACTGAATAGCGACAGATATTCCAAGCTTTGAACTATAAATGGAGAAATTGTGATGGATTTTACCAAATAGCGACGGATATTACATCAATGTTTAGTGCCAAATATGTAGCAAACATTTCGTCTCCTAGAGATCGGGGTTTCGTTTTTACTAGGTTAGGTTTCGCTGTTCAAAAGGGGGTAGCGGCGTAGCTTGTTGCCCGCTTACCGGCTATCTTGGTGTAATTTGTTTCATATGATATAAAACTTCATGGTTTGGGTTGAAAGATGTAGCAAACTTGTAGAAAAGAAAATCTTTTATGAAGCAAATATGTAGAAAACTTGTAGAACAGAAAATCTTGTATGAAGTTGGTGACCTATTTTGTGAAGGATGGATATTAGCAGTTTCTTTTAGTCAGATATTTAGTGACTTATAATATTAAACTCTTTTCTTATTTATTTTGAAGGGAAGTTTTATTTATTTTGATGTGAAGTAAATGATGTATTTTGTGAAGGCTATTAGTAATTTCATTTTAATTAGACATTTAGTGTCTTAAAATATCTACTATTATTATTGATGTTGTTTTTTAATTATTAAATCTAGCGATTGAATAATTGACATATATTATTAATTAATCCGAGTTTTAACATAGTGACTAAAATTTACAATATAGGAGTTACAACGCAGCTTTTTAGTCGTTTACATGCCACTCTATTGTAAATTCCTAATGGCTGGTATTAAACATAATCATTCAACAAAAAATAAACATTATTAATTTATATATTTTACTTTTGATAACTAAATAATAGGATTAGTTAAATGAAAAATGAGTTTGAATGAGCCAAAACTAAACATGTTATTGAGTATTAGGTTAGTTTAAAAAAAAAGCTTGATCTTATATAGAAAATATTGGGTTGGGTTTTAATTTTGATGGGCTTTTTTTTTAATTTATATATAAAAAAAATCAGTAGGACCTGAGCGGTCTCGCTTTGTCTCAGCCCATAGGTCAGCTCTGACACTATATAAATCTCAAAAGGATCGATCTTTGTTCGACTTCATATCCTAACTGAGAAGTAGATAGTGAATCATCTAAGCACATTTTATTTCAAAGTGACTATCGCTTAAAGAATAGATCTTCATTCACTTAGTTACTTGGTTACTTTTAAGATTCCAAATAACCAAGTTTTGTAAAACACTAAATCACCTTCTAGTGAGTTTTTAATGAGATGTAATTTGTTTTATGTGTTTGTGCGCGAAACATCCCCAATTTGCATATAATATATAGGTTTTCAAGTCAACTCGTTCGCTAAGTTCCTTTATGTTAGTCATCTGGCCTTCGGTTTGGTGCTTGTAAAGTTGTAATCATTCAAGTGTATTAGAGTTTAGATTGTATGGGCGTTCGTAAGCACCTTGTATCTTCTGTCTTACAATACTTTTCCTAGCTCATTGGTGGTGACAGGTAATAGAACATTTTGCTATAAATAAATAAAAAAATTAAGTTGTGTTTTAATTTGAGGATTCTAGAATATAAGGATTTAGGTTTGAGAAAACACATGGGTTGCTCCAAACCTACCAAAAGGGTCAGTTTTTGATAACCTATAATGTCCATTATTATCTGTTGAAAAGTATTTTTTAAATGTCAAATTATTTTGGATTGCATTTTAGGAATTTTTAATTGTCAAAATGCAACTTTTATTTAATTCACTAGATATCAGGGCCATCTCCGAAAATCACACAAAAAATTTTGGCCTTGTTTAAGATAAAAAATTCGGGCCCTATTCGCAAATCTTCATATAATATAAACTAATCAATCATTCAATCTAATATATAAATACAACGATAATTGTTTTGAAATTGATAAAACAAATTAACAAAAATAGTGTAGCAAAAATGATCAAAGTATCGAACCTACTTACAAAGCGAACAGTGTGGTTCTCCTAGCGTTTTTTGAAGCAAAGCTCTCATTCAACTCCATATAATCCATAGTATCTAATATTTCACTTTCAATAGATATTGTCGCCAACCCATTTAGCCTTTCTTGTGACATTGTAGAACGTAAATAGGTCTTCAACAACTTCAACTTTGAGAAACTTCTTTATGTCGATGGCACGGTTACCGGAATTGTCACAATATATATTTTCGCCAACACTTTATTAGTCACTTGGGTCTTAGGCTGGGCTTATTAATTGAGTTTATAAAACTTTGGGTCTTTTAAGCAGTCCCTTATTTATAAAACTTTTAGTTGGGTTTTAAAATTCTTATACACAGGCCCTTATTTATAAAAACATTCAGATTTTTTAAGATTGGTCATTGGACCTTTTAAGTAGACCCTTATTTATAAAAATTTTAATTGGGTTTTAAACTTGTTATATAAAGGTCCTTATTTATAAAAACATCCAAATTTATATATATATATATATATATATATATATATATATATATATATATATATGGTAAGGTTTATGCGAGAACCACCTTTATTGCGAGAACTAATGTGAACACAACAAAAAATAGCTAAAAAAACCTACCCCCACCCCCCCCCCCCCAAAAAAAAAAAAAACCTAACCCCCCTCCCCCAAGCTAAATGCTAAAAACTAAACCCCCTCAAAAAACCTAAAAAAACCCTACCCCCCACAAGCTAAAATGTTAAAACCAAACCCCCAAAAAACCTAAAAAAAATCTTAAAAAATCCAAAAAACACACAATTTTTTTTTTAATATTTTTTACATTAAAATCGCTACTTTTAGTAGCCAAATTTTTTTTTTGCTACTAAAAGTAGCGATTTTTTTATAAAAAATATTAAAAAAAAATTTGTGTGTTTTTTAGCTATTTTTTGTTGTGTTCACATTGGTTCTCGCGGTCCGCCCAATAAAGGGTGGTTTCTAACGGATCCTTCTCCTATATATATATATATATAATATAAATTTTAAAAAATTTTCAGGCCTGATCGCAGGCCCACCCTGCAGTTGCTTGTAGCCGGCCCTGCTAGATATATCACCATTTATGCGTTGACCACAAAATATAAAGCCAATAGTATAATCATATAGAAGTAGGATCAGAAGGGTTGCCCGGTTAATGGAGTGTTTCATGTCATTTGTTTCTGCATCTTCAAAGCAGGACCCCCTTACTCTAAATGTTTCAGCTTCCTGTTTGTTTTACTTTTATCGTTTTGGTACTTAAAATCATTACATTTTCTGTATCAAGTCATAAAAAGTTAAAAACCTACACACTCATCCACTCATCCTGAATCCATGACCCCGATACCTCATAGCCTTAGCTTTAGGTGCCGATTAGTGCGATAATATTGGAAAGTAAGAAATACTCACTTCTATTACAACCTTATTAACTATTGAATTCTTGTGCTTTTTTTTCTTTTTTTCAACTTTTTTTTTACTATTTACTAAATATTTTGTTTCATTTTAAAAATAGAACTAAGGGAAAGGTAAGGAAAAATCTAAAACAAAACAACAAATATCAACAAGGTGTTCATTATTTGAACGAACTCGAAAAACCTGAAATTTGATTTGAACCAAAATTGAATTCGGGTTTTTAATATTCGAAGGGTGTTATCCGAACAAATTTTGAATTCGGTCTTCGAATCGAGTTCGAATATATGAATTTCCAGGGCCGGCTCTGGGCCCGGCAAACCCGTGCCGACGCCCGAGGCCCAAAATTTCAAAGAGCCCGAAAAGTCTTTATAAGCTTGTATATATATTTATTAAATTATATATTTAGCATATTCATGCATTTAATATGCAAAAAAGTATTGATGGTGTAGTGACAAAAACCATCATCAAAATAATGTAAAGGTCTCAAGTTCAAGTCTTTACTTCATCACAAAGTTTTTATTTTTGTAATTCATTTACCCTTAACCATAATTTTGGGCCCAATTCTTTTTGTTGCCTGAGGCCTAAATTTTTTCGAGAGTTTTTGGGGACGGCTTTGTGAACTTCGAACCAAACCAACCTCAGTATTCGAATTATATAATTTCTATTATTTTTATAAAAAATACATCTTTTTACCTATTTCTACATATATATTATTTATTTGTTTTTTTCCATAATTTGGGCTTTCAAATTCGTTTCAATCTAGTGTTGATATGTATTGGTTCAATTCGAATTTAGTTTCAAAAATGTCAGATCTGAATAACCTAAACCCTTATTCAATGAACACCCTAAATACAACCTAGACATGCATGCATGCATGTTTTTTCTTAGACGGGCTTTAGGAATGTGTAAGTTTATGTACACTTTTCACATAAGTAAAAAAAGAATATTTTTACAAATACATAGAATAAAAAAAAAATCATATATATGATATATGGGTCAAGTTATTCTACAAAAGCTTTTAATTGTAAGAAGTGTAAGAAGGATTTATAGAATGACAAGTGTCCAATAACCTAAAACTAAACCCACTACATCACCACCAAAAACCTAAACACCCACCCCCACCCCACCACCACCCAAAAACCTAACCCCCCCCCCCCCCCCCCCGGGCAAAAAAAAAAAAAAAAAAACTATACCTCACCAAAAAAACCCCCAAAAAACCTAACCCCCACCCCTCACCCCCAAAAACCTAAAAAAAAACCTAACCCCCCCCCCCCCCACCCGGGCAATAAAAAACAAAAAAAAAACTATACCTCACAAAAAAAAAAACCCAAAAAAACCTACCCCCCCCCCCCCCCCCCAAAAAAAAACCTAAAAAAAAAAACTAAACACCCACCCCCACCAACACCCGAAAACCTAAACCCCCACCCCCTCGGCAAAAAAAAAAAAATTTTTTTTTTTTTTTTTGGGTGGGGGGGGGGGTGTTTAGGTTTTTGTTGGTGGTGGATGTTTAAGGTTTTTTTTTTTTTTAGTAGTGGGGTTTTTTTGTGTAGTGGGTTTTTTAGGTTATTGGACACTTGTCACTCTATAAATCCTTCTTACACTTCTTACAATTATGATCCTTTGTATTTGATCCTAATCCTATGATATATATAAGTGTAAGTGCCTAAAAATGTTATAAACTTTTGAGTAAACTGCCATTTTGGTCCCTAAGATTTGGTCACTTTAGTCCAAAACTCAAACATTTTGCATCTGCGTCCCTGTCATTTCAGTTTTATTGCCATTTTAGTCCAAAAGTGAAATCAGGTCATATTTGTCTTCTAAAATTCTGCTATTTTGTTTTTTTTTTTTCTTAGGGGCAAAATGATCATTTTTATTATAACACATTATTAATTAAAATAATTAAATTAAATAATCCCCATACAAAAGAAGCATAGATTCATCTTCCCCAAACTCAAACCCTAATCCATCATCTTCTCCAAACACTCTAACAAACTCTTTTCGATCACTTTTCCGATCACCAAGTTACTTAATTACATGGACCATTTTTGTAAATTATTAAAATCAATATAAAATATAATAACAATTATTATCCCCTCCGTTGAAAGCAGACAATCGGTAACCACCACAATAACTAGTTACCAACAGTCTCCGGTGACCACCACCTCCGACCAAAAGCCACCTTATGGAAAGTAAGTGGCCTTCACTAATATGTAGTTCCTGTGTATTAAATCAAATATCATAGGCCTTTATCTCTTTACGTTTTTTGGCCATGAAATGGATCAGTTCATTTCATTTCTCAACATGTATCAATAAAGTAATTAATTGCTTCAAGTATGTTAACAACTTATATGTTTTATTATTTTGATCGCAATAACTTGAATTCCACAAGATTGGGGGTTATGAGTTGCAGTTGTGGTGATGGTGCCGGAAAAGTGATCGGAAAGAGCTTGGTGGAGTGTTTGGAGAAGACGATGGATTAGGGTTTAGGTTTGGGGAAGATGAATCTCTGCTTTTTTATATGGGGATTATTTAATTTAAGAGAAAATTACGAAAACAGCCAAGAAAAAGGTTGACTTACCAAAATAGCCACCTCATACGTCCTTGGAGAGGGGCATCCAACATCTTACACGTCTGCCATTCTTTAAATGGATGCGTGTATGGATGAAGCAGCAAGTACGAAAATGGGAGGCATGGGATGAGTCACGGACGCATGGGATGTGTCACGGACGCATGGGATGAGTCGGCAATGCATGGGATGAGTCACGGACGCATGGGATGATGAGATGAGTCACAGATGCATGAGATGAGTCACGGACGCATGGGACGCATGATGTCATTGAGACGGTGTCACTTCTACATTGGCGGACGCATGAATGAGCCCTGCAGATGCATAAGCTCTCTCGTAATCAGTGATACCCTGCTCCAAGGACGCATGAAGTGGCTATTTTGGTAAGTCAACCTTTTTCTTGGCTATTTTCGTAATTTTCTCTTAATTTAATTATTTTAATTGATTTCGCCAGTTGTGTTCGTTAATTGTGTGTCATAAAACTATAAATGAAACACAACTTACATACTCACATATCCTCCACTTAGTAATTCAACAAGTCACTAATTCATAAGTTTCTTCTATCATGTGCATACACTTATGTAAATGGAAAAGTAGTTAAAGGCTACTCTAATAGAAAAGTAAATAGAAGATATTAAAGGGCCCCTTAACATTTCCATTTATCAATTAAGACGTTTTGAAAATTAAATGTCGGAGAATTTTAATTACGACGTGAAAATAATTTTGTTATCTTGGGAATTATAAAGTAGACATTGCACACCACATCTCTAATAAAATATAAAAATGGACACATATTTTGTGTGTCTTGTGATCATGTCGGGTGAAGTGATGCCTTTAGAACATATATTTAGAGATCACTTCAACTTAATTGGACATTAATTCTTTAACGCATAAGTTTGTTTAGACATGAGAGTCCATAGTCCCAACCATAATATTTAATAGATTAAATTACGATTTTGGCCCCTATGGTTATATCACTTTTACCCTTTTAGCCCAAAAGAATCTTTTAACATCTGAGCCATCAACGTCTTTTTTTCTAAATATTTTGGCCCCTAACGCTAACCCCATCCATTTACCTTTAGGGGTCAAAAGGGTTAGAAAAAAAGACGTTGGAGGCTCAGATGTTAAAAAATTTTCTTTTTGGGCTAAAAGGGTAAAAGTGATATAACCACAGAGGCCAAAATTGTAATTTACTCTATTTAATAATTTAAAAATCTACTAGATTAGGACAAACGTATTATTAAGACGTTAGAACTTTTGACAACCAAATATAAAAACCAAATGTTGCAACCGTTGAACTTGACAAATGATAGTTACATGTTACACACAACTTATTATTAGTAATTTAATTAATTAATAGATTAGACCCATTAGTCAACTAAGTTCGAGAATTTTCTTGCTCATGTGACATCTCCCGACAAATAGACAACACCACAATGTATGAGAGTTGATTGACATTTTTTTCCATCAAATATTGCGTGTATTTATTTTAGGGTACATTATGTCATTGAGGCAAAACTAAAGGTATAAATAAAAAAAATATACCAATCGATGACATATTATTCAAAACTAGAGAGGTGTCTGCGTGATGCGATGGTGAACACAACACTTAAAGGCTAAGTCAAGCCAAGGCTAGCTCGAGCTTGACTTGATCTTCATACCGAGCAGGCTCGAGTCGGCTTGATAATAAAATCAAGCTGAAATCTTAAACTCGAGGTCTACTCAATTGAAAATCGAGTTGGCTCATTAGACCAAACAATATAACTTATTCTTGTCAAACGACTAAAATTAAAACTTTACTTAGCCAAATGACCAAGTATGTAAGTTACACAATTATTTAACTCTTGTAAGGGCTTAGCTTACCTTTACAAAGTAGGTGAATGTGGGACAAAAAACAATGGAATAGATGAATTATTTAGGAAAATAATACTTTCTTCCTCACCCGATTTGGGATGAACAAAAGTGTAAAAGTATCAAGAGTTCCAACTTTAAGTTGAAGAGCGAAAGAATAATTTGGTATCAACGCGAAATGACTAATGTTATATTTTTTCTGTCTCCTTATTTCTATCATCCCAAACAAATCTAGTCTAGTTACCGGTCCTCTCTCTCCATCGTGCCCTTGTATGAAAACTTTCTTACTTTTCATCTCCATCTCGTCCTACCCCGGAGATGCGTGTACACACACATATAGTCATATATAGATAGAGAGCGATTAGTGTAGGAATCCGTTCATGCAAAATAAATAAAATTCTTTTATTAACTTGAATTGTAATACACTAACAGAATGAAACTAAAATAAATCAATTACAACTGAAAAATAACAAGAAAAACAAGAACAAAATTACTAAAATTAAAACGGTTTTTGGCTGATGATCGTGTTAGACACGGGTCCCTTAAAACAAATTTTGTGTCTCCCAGGAGAACACGTTTGTTTCCAGGATACAACAGCCCGAAGCAGTTGCACTGCCGGTCTTGACTTTAACCCAAAGGTGTACCTTGAACGCTTGAAGAAGAAGAAAATTCAGAAAGAGAAGATCGTATGAGCAGTTGAATTCGGTGTATTTCTGCAGCAGGGCAGCCTCCCTATTTATACTGCAGGTCTTTGATGAAACTGAAAAAATGAATTAAATGGGAGAATAAGTTGCATTGAACGTCTTCAATGCACTTTAATTCTTCATTTAATTCACAGTCAAAAGAATTGACTTCGTCAGTTTCGAATAATGAAATGTAACTGCACTGCCATTACCTGCTGGAAGCTTCTGACCGCGCGCAAGACACATTGTTGCGCACAGGTCTGCACGCTCATGTGCGCGTGCGCCATTTTGGCTCACTTGCATGCGCGTGTGCGCCACCTTGGCTCAATCCCATTTTGGCTCACTTCCATGCGCGTGCGCCACGTCACATGCGAGCCTATACGAGCACGCCACATAGTCGCGCCGTATTGGCTCACTTTGGTGCGCCGCGCACGTCACTTCAGTGCCCATGCTCCATGCACGAGTGCGAAGCTCCGTTTTGGACGTGGTTTAGTTCGTTGCGAAGCTCTTCCAACATAGAACACAAACCCACAAATAAATATATAAAACCCGCTCATTTTCTTATATTTATTTCTAGTCCAAAATAGGAAAAAATCATTTTCCTATATTTGTGAAAAATGCTATTTTCATAAATTTCCAACTATTAGTTTCTCATGCCGTTGTTGTGTCGTCACAATTCTAGGTCCTGTCACCGAAGCTTTGCTATCTTGCCTCTTGTCGTCGAGCTATGGCCTTAGCTCTGTCATCGCCATTTGGAAACCCACCATAGAACAAATAGGAAACCAACCCTGGGTTTTAAAAATCTGAATAAATTCTACTAGTACATCAATATTATTGAGTTTTAACAACGGCTGTTTTATTTTAAGTTTGGTTAAAATTGTATATTTTTCTTATACCTCCACAGTTTTTCACTCCAATGTTTGAATCTGCTCTGACTGCAGGAAGTGTTATTATTGTTAATATATTAATTATATTTTAATGTAATTATCTTTTCAATAATTAAGAGATGTGATTTCATTAATTTTCATTGTATCCGTATATATAGTTCATTAATTATACATTGTAGCTTACCGAAGTTTTCCTATAATTAACAATTAACAAAATAATTTATTTACAAAAGATACAACCCAGCTTGTCATGATAAACACAGGGGAGCCCAACAAGATATGCTATATGTATTGGTATGAAATGCGTGATTTTATTTTAATGTAATCATATAATAACATAATAATAATCTATATATCTATATCTATACCTGACGGGGGAATGTCTTTGACATGAACCCGGTGACCACTGGTCCGGTACATAGAAAGTCACCTTAAAAAAAAAAAAAATAATAATAAAATAAACCAATTTAGGGACATTTGTCATCATATTAGGACATCTCTTATAGATAATTATTATTTTAGTTTAATCTCTTCTAATTAATTATAGATAATCTCTTCTACAAAATATTATTTAATTTAATATCTTATAGAGTTAACTTTCGTTTACTCTCTGTGGTTTGGTCACTTTAACGGTTTTGCCCCAATCATTTAAAAACGACAATTTTCCTCCTTGATGTTTCGATCTTGTCGCCAGTTTGCTTCACGACTCTAACTCTATCCATATTGTATGTTAACTGAAAGGGTATTTTTGTAATTTCAAGTTAACATACAAGATCCAAGTACCCTTATTTATACCTGAAATTACCAAAATACCCTTCCATTTAACATACAATATGGATGGAGTTAGAGCCGAGGAGCAAACTGGCGACAAGATCGAAACATCAAGGAGGAAAATGGCCGTTTTAAAATGATTGGGGCAAAACCGTTAAAGTGACTAAACCACAAGGAGGAAAATATTATTAGTTTAATATCTTATGGATAATTATTATTTAGTTTAATCTCCATCTCATTTATAATATTATTTATTTGAATTAATTATATTTGAACGTTTTTTTTTAGTTTGGTATCAAATAGGTTTTACGAAACTTAAAATAAAATTAACTAATATTATTTATCATTTATACATTTACGGACTTTTAAATAAAGGGTTAAATTTATTAAGACATCGTTAACAAATTTTGCAACAACAAGATAATCTATTTTTATCACGAAAACCAAACTTTGTATTAATATATTAAATATTTGTATTTTCACTATACAAAATTACATTTACTCGACCATGTAATACATGAGGTTTTTTAAAATATAACTTTTTTATTATTTGATATATAAAATTAATTTTATTCAATTCGTACAATACACGAGGTTTTTTTAAGGATATATATTTTTTATTATTTAGTACAGAAAATTACATTTATTCAAACCGTGTAATGCGCATATTTTAAAGATGTAATTTTTTTATTATTTGGTATATAAAATTACATTTATTCAACCGGTGTAATAAATGAGGTTTTTAAAGATGTATTATTTTATTATTTGGTAAATAATATTACATTTTTCCAACTCGTGTAATATACGTGGTTTTAAAGATATAACTTTTTTATTGGGTATATAAAATTACATTTTTTCAGCCCGTACAATATCGTTCTTATAGATATAACTTTTTGTTATTTAATATATAAAATTATAATTCAACCCGTATAATAAATGAGGTTTTTAAAGATATAATGTTTTATTATTTAGTATATAAAATTTATTTATTCAACCCCGTGTAATACACGGGGTTATAACCTTGTAATATAATACGATGAAAGGTTATGTTTGTCTATAGTGAAACCTAAGTCTTACACAGTTGAATGAGCAAGTAAATCTTTAAAAGCTTGTTTTATATCCAAAATCATCATAAAATAGTTAACTACTTACACTGGTAATAATATCCGTGAGGGATTTGTGACCAAAAAATACGGTCGTAACTTTTGCGACCATATCTTGGTCCGTCGCTAGTTTTTAGATAGTTTGATTTCGGTTGCAAATTTTGATCATTATTAGCCAGTTTTCTAGTAATGATTATAAATTAACAAAACTAGTAATGTAGTCCAATTGTTCCAAAGGAGAACGATATGTTCTCACTTCTGGTGCTATAAAAATATACCTGTTAATAGAAAAGAGGCTTTTAAATAAACTGCTTTTGAGATTCACAACAATAGTTTAATTTATTCACTAATTAAATACATTAAAACTAGTTTAATATAATACTTTAATTATTAAAAAAACTATATCTTGATATCTTTAAGGTTTAACTAGATATATATAATATTAATAAAGTTTTAATGAGTAACATATGAAATTCTCTAGTTAAACTAACAACCATCCACATCATAGTTGACATGGACACATGGTTGTGTATATATTATGTTTAATATTGCTCCATTCATTTCAAAAGCATACATCTTTCTATTATTGTTCTCTCAAAATAATAACCAAAACTTAATTCATACATAGCGTTTAGCATATTTATACGCACCATAGAAACTGTATTTTTTTTAACGGCAAATTTAGATAAATGAAGAATTCAGAAGTGATTTTAAATTCCTACATACCAGTATACTACTTACTCCACAAACTAACGTACAAGTTAAAGAACCAGTAATCATCCATCTACTTTCTTAACGAACAACACAGGATACTTAAACAAGAGTTTTAATACTGTATACATAGACTTGTGACTGACAACTCACTGAAAAAGCGACACATGTATATTTTTAATCGTCTTTTAAATAAGCTCCACACACTTGTAATAAACCTATTCATAATGTTGAAGTTTATAACAAGCCAAGCATCTAAAAACTTGATAGGCTCACTTGTCGAAGCTGTCCCATTCTTGAGTTGTTATTCACATGGCATGTTACCATTTGGCATTGTCGATCATTTATTAGCATGCATGATCTCGATTGTGATATTGTAAAGGTTAAACTACTGATGTCTTGTATCAAGAGACCATGGGGATCGACTCGTGGGTTGGTCGTATGACCCCGCCAGACCAGAATGGATAGATTTTATTATTCACTGATTGAAGACATGTTCTGTCATGTATAAGGCAAACTGAATAAGATAGATAGATTGCTTTCTTTATGAGGGTATGTGTATGGAAATATCATCTAGTTAGGGTGTTTTACTCAACCACTAGATGTTGAGCTACTGTTAAAATATTTAGCGTCATCTCAATATTATTATAACATGTTTTATGTACCAAATAATGAGAAATTATAGAGTATAACCTCCTAATTTTAATTATTTAAAAAAATAAAATAGTGTACTTACTTTTTTCTTAAACAAATCTTATCGTGTCTTAAACAGATCGGAATTGTCAGCCCTACATACAAGATACACCCACCACTTTCTTTCTTCAGAAACAAATTTGAATAAAAATTTCATTGGTCGCAACCTCGACGACAACCCCATGCATCACCCACGTGCAACCTAAGCTTCGACTCACCGAGTTGACTCAATGCTTCGTATTTTCCACTAAATTATCATAATTTGTACTAAACAAAAAAATATTTTACTCTTTTTAATTTGTTGATAAATTTTATTTCCTGGTATGATTGGTGCACGACGCTACGCACAATCACGCAACCGAATATAAGAAGGCTAGACAACAAGACATATTTCCATTCACTTTCACCACGGGCATAATGGCCCCCAAACATCTTAAAACCTTATAATCCACATGCATTATCTAATATGTCGCCTCATGGTATTGGTATCTATGAAACAATGGATTTTATTTATTCCATGCATACAAAGAAAACTATCATCCCAATATATAGAGGGAAGCTAGAGGCAATAAATAATACAAGTAAATACATGTAAATAAATGAGAGACTTTTGGTATTATCTAACATCCCCCCGCAAGCTGAACGGTGGCGGATCAATGCGAAGCTTTTGACGAAGAGACTGAAATTGAGAACTTGGTAGACTCTTTGTGAAAATATCCGCAACCTGAAGCTTGGTAGGAATAAATTTAGTCATGAGTTTTCCCGCAGTCACTAATTTGCGTAAGAAGTGATAATCAAGATCTATATGTTTTGCCCGTTTGTGAGAGACCGGATTCTGAGTGAGAAAAATAGCACTTTGATTGTCACAAAGAATGGTAGGTCGAGTCGATGGTAAGGCATGAAGTTCCTGAAGAAGATGAGTCAACCAGACAATCTTCACAGCTGTATTTGCCATAGCTATGTATTCAGATTCACAACTGGAGCGAGCGACAGTGGGTTGCTTCTTTGCACTCCATGAGATGAGATTTCCTCTCAAAAAGATTGAATACCCATAAGTGGACCGTCGAGTTTCTAAGCAGCGAGCCCAATCAGCATCGGAATAGCCAAGCAATGAAGTCTGAACAGGACGACTGTAGTGAAGACCATAAGAGACAGTCCCTTTGAGATAGCGAAGGATCCGTTTTACCTCCTGAAAGTGCGCCGTGCTAGGAGCATGTAAAAATTGGCCGACTTGATTTACAGCATACGCAATATCAGGCCGTGTGATCGTGAGATACTGTAGAGCACCAACAATAGAACGATATTGAGTAGTATCCGGAAATGGGGTACCTGCATAAACAAAAGACACATTTGAACTCAAAGGTGTGGGTGCAGGCTTTCCATCCAACATCTTTGCACGACTTAAAATATCCAAAGTGTATTTAGATTGATTTAAGAAAAGTCCATTGCTAGTGTAGGTAATCTCCAACCCTAAAAAAAATAGCTGAGTTTCCCGAGATCTTTGATGGCAAATTCAGTATTTAGGGAAGAGATGAAAGAGGACATGACAGAATGTAACACCTCGTAAAATCACGACCAATGTAACAAAGACACGTGTCATGGACTTTAAACGTGTAAGGAATTATTTCTGAGGGACTAAAATTGTCAAACAATGTAAATACATGAATAAAGGGGTGCAAAGCGTCAACATGCCTAACGTGTGCCTCTGATTGACCTCATACGATGTTCGTATGCTTTGATGAGCAATTTATCGAGCATTGGAAGTCGTTTGTGTTAAAATAAGGATCTTATGAAACATAGGGGTCAAAAGTGTCAACATGTTGAAAGTAACCTCTGAGTGACCTTTTAACAATCCCAAAAACATTGTGATAATTTATTTTGATCCCAAGAATAACAGATATTAAATTCGTGGAGTTTCGACGCATATAAATAATCAAGTGTTAATTACAAGTAATAAGGGTTAAATGCGTTAATAATGCATTTCAAGACCTTTCGGGTGACCTCGTAGCTAACCGAAGGCTTATTGTTAAATGTTTAAAGACTCAAGACCCTTAAAAGTCAAGTTTGGGGGTTAAAAGTGCAATAAACGCAAGTTAAATCAAGTTTAAAAGGACCAGGGACCAAAATTGCAATATTTGAAAGATGGTGACCGGAGATAGCCCTGACGCGGGCCGCGTAAGCATCAAGGAAGTTCTTATGCGGGTCGCGTAGAACTGCCAGATGCAGCCAAAGCTACATAGCTGCAGGTCAGCCTGTTGCACTATAACAACCCTAAAGAAAACCGACACCCTCGAATTATTTTCAACACCCTAATATATTTTTAAAATATCCCAATATGTCTTAAAATACACCCCATACGCGAAAACGGACCCCGAATACCTTGAATATTATTAAAAAATAATTAAAAATCAAATTTTTGGGGTTTAAGCGGGCCGCGTAAGCCAACCCTTAAGCCTACGCGGGCCGCGACCAGGTGAGAGATGGTGAAACCCTGGGCCGCCACGTGGCCCAACACACGTCGAAGCTAGACAATGACCTGGATCACCTAAACCCTACCCGGGCTACTAGGCGGGCCGCGTAACCCTTGGGTTACACCTTACGCGGGCCGCGTAAAAGTGGAAATCAGGCCCTATAAGTAGAGGGCCTTGGATCTTCAGTCTGCTCGTTCATTTCTTTTCTCAAACTCGAATTTTCTGAAGTATAGGCATAATCTCGGGTATAATACCCCCTAATTAACGAAGTTCTGCTCCGTTATTGTCACCAGGAAACCCTAAAGGATAATCTAAGACAGCAATGTGAGTAATTTCCTTTTTGTAAATTGTTTTTACAAAACCTCACATGATTAATTATATATTAAACAGTTATTGAGTATTTTTAAGAATACAATTATCATGGATATGTTGGGATTTTGTATACAAAGTTATGTTACTGCCTTGCGAGGGGTAACATTTCCACAAGTCGGGTCTGACAGTACCATGGATGGTAATTGATATGGCTTGGAAACAAATATAATTGCGAGACCGCTCTCAATACTGTACAATGGTTTTTATTAAACTTGATTGAACCGGGATTCACTCACCAGTATTTCCCACTGACAAAATGTTTTTAAACGCGTTTCAGGTAACAAAATGTGAAAGCCAAATAGAAGCCAGCTGGACAGCACTGAAGGCTTGGAAAAGTGGCAATAAAGTTACCTAAAAGAAACAGATGTTTTTATTAAATAAAAATAGGATTTATTCCTATGGAAATGTGTGTACTTAAAACTTGGGTTTTATCCCATGTGTTTAATATTATGAAGGTGTGGTATTTTACTCTGATAAAATATTTCCTAACTACGGTCCTGATGTAAATTCCGCTGCCAAAATAGACTAAACACGCGATACCACCGAAACTGGCTCGTGGCCGCCCGTTCCCAAGGAAATAGGGATCGGGGGTTGCGACATGCACTGCCTTTGCATGCCTTGTTTTCGATACCAGGGGCTGAGCCAACAGTATTTCATGCATAGGGACACCTGGAATCATCAGAAAACATTTGTAGACTTGTGTGGAGTGATCTTGTGAATTATTTTTGGCTATATAAGAGCTTCTTGTTTGCTACTTCATGTGCTCATTCACAAAAATCATTCTAACTCACTCTCTGGAGCTCTCTGGACTTCAAGCAAGTTTTCCTGAGCTCCTAATTCGTGCTAAGAGCCTTTGTAAGCATTCTTAGCCTTCCTAGTTCATGTTTTATTAGTCTAATGACCAAAAGTCAAAGCCTTCGTAATTAAGCTTTGACTTAGTGATTAATCACTAATGGTCCAGCCATTAATCGAATTTAAAGTGGCTATGAGTTGGTAATTATGTGGGTAATAAACCCTTAAAAGGGCACCCTCTGATTTCCACTCTAACATGGTCAATTGTCGGGTCAAACTTAATTTTAAAAAGTCAACAGAAGCTATTTTTGCAAATAAATTCATAACTAATAATGTAGAAGGTATGGAACCTGTTTTAACACTAAAATCACTTGGTAAATAATGTAAGAACATGTCTAAGCATGTTCAACCCGACAATTCTGAGTTTAGGCTCGGTTCGGAACCGAAAGTCGCAAAAGAAAACTTTTGCTTTGACTTTCAGTTCTGACCCAATTTAGCTTGTTTTAGATATGCTTTAAGGTTCCTTTAGGACCATATTATAAGTTAGTAAAACCCTCTGAGGTTATACTACACGGTTCCTTATTTATCTGATTCATTTGCATGTTTCCGTTAATTGCTTAAATGTTGACCATTATGCCCTTTTGATATTAAAACGAGATTTTTGAAAATGTGAGAGGACAAAAAACTTTATTACTGATTTATAAACATGTCCTAAAAATTTGACATCAGTTTGAGATCTAAATTAGGAGTTATGCTCAATATCGTAATTTGCAAGCTTTTTATTAATTAAACGGCATTATTAGCATAAAGCCTATTTAAACCCAAATTTCGACACCAAACTTTTTACCCACTGATGTAATATAATATTTTGGGATTTTTGAAGATTTTTATTTATTTTTAAACTGATCATAATGTATGGTTCTTCCTTTGATTCGGTAATTGACGGTTATACCCTTTTTACTAATAAAATGAGTTTTACATATCATTTTGATACCAAATATTTTGTTACTAATTTTATATGATAAATAAAATATTTTGAACTTTATAAACCGATTAAAAACTCAGATTTCCTTATATAACCTGAAAATCGTCTAAAACCGACGTTTTACGCGTTTTAAACGCATAGTATGGGTTAAAACTATTTTTGACACATAAGACTTAATACCTACTGATGTTTTAAGTAAATTGTTATACTTTAACAGTAAGTAAAAGTTTTGAACTCAGATTTCCAAATTTGACCTTTAAAAGCTTTTGTGAAATGACCAAAATGCCCCTACGGCACATAGTTTGGTTATAAATGATAAATTTCACATATATGCAATACCCTACTGATATGACCTGCAAAAATAAATATTTTTACTGGTCCTTTTAGACCAGAACCTCAGATTAATATTTAATCTCTTTTATAATCTTTAAAATGACCAAAATACCCCTACGGGGCATAAATTGGTTTTAAATTTGTTTTGGGCATAATGGAAGGTATCCTACTGATATCACAACATATTTAAGGCATATTAACTTGTGAAACCTGTATATGACTCTTTTGGTTACCCGTTATGCACTTTTCACGTTCGGTACGGTTTATGTGACTAGTTTGCATAAATTGATCGAAACGGGTCAAACCTTATCATTTTTACCTCAAAACCCAGAATGTGTTTAGTTTACCCATATTAAACAAGTCTTCATACTTGTCGGGTCTAAATCACATTCTAATCCGGTCTTCGCTTAATCTTGCGTTTTGAACCGTAAACCTTTCTTTAAAACTAACCGGTCTAAATTTAAACTTAAGTAAGACCCGTTAGGAATCTAATAGGTAATGAAAACCTTTGTTCCAGATTTAGGAGCCCAGTAAAAGATATTTGCACTTGCTGATTGTATACGGCTGAGATAAATTTGTATATTTTGCTCAGGTAAATACTTTTAACTTATTTTCCCTTATACGGGCTTGGGGTACGGTATATAAAATACCGCTTGGTCGGGTATTGAATCTTTAATCATATGAAGGTTAAATCATTGAGATAACCCGTTTAATCTATAAGTAGAGGGCCTTGGATCTTCAGTCTGCTCGTTCATTTCTTTTCTCAGACTTGAATTTTCTGAAGTATAGGCATAATCTCGGGTATAATACCCCCTAATTAACGAAGTTCTGCTCCGTTATTGTCACCAGGAAACCCTAAAGGATAATCTAAGACAATAATGTGAGTAATCTCCTTTTTGTAAATTGTTTTTACAAAACCTCACATGATTAATTATAAATTAAACAGTTATTGAGTATTTGTAAGAATACAATTATCATGGATATGTTGGGATTTTGTATACAAAGTTATGTTACTACCTTGCGAGGGGTAACATTTCCACAAGTCGGGTCTGACAGTACCATGGATGGTAATTGATATGACTTGGAAACAAATATAATTGCGAGACCGCCCTCAATACTGTACAATGGTTTTTATTAAACTTGATTGAACTGGGATTCACTCACCAGTATTTCCCACTGACAAAATGTTTTTAAACGCGTTTCAGGTAACAAAATGTGAAAGCCAAATAGAAGCCAGCTGGACAGCACTGAAGGCTTGGAAAAGTGGCAATAAAGTTACCTAAAAGAAACAGATGTTTTTATTAAATAAAAATAGGATTTATTCCTATGGAAATGTGTGTACTTAAAACTTGGGTTTTATCCCATGTGTTTAATATTATGAAGGTGTGGTATTTTACTCTGATAAAATATTTCCTAACTACGGTCCTGATGTAAATTCTGCTGTCAAAATAGACTAAACACGCGATACCACCGAAACTGGCTCGCGGCCGCCCTTTCCTGAGGAAATAGGGATCGGGGGTTGCGACAGAAGGTGGTATCAGAGCTAAGCCACTGATTCAGCCACATAAGTGTTCTGCTGACATCAAAATTCAAATTGGTAGGAAATAAATTACGGGAATACGTGCACAATTGTATTTTCTTGTTATGTGTTATTTGACTATTTGTTAGTTTATAGTATGAGCAACCAAGGACCATCTGGCGCGTACCGTCAATTGTCTGGTTCGCCTAGAAGGGAAGGTGTCTCTTCTCAGCCTGCCCTCTCGGGGTACTCTGCTGATACGGAAGAAGGAATACTCATATTTAAGGCTCAATCTGAAGAGCCATTTCCTTATAAAAAGAGGGGATGGTTCAGTAGAGGAGCACATGAGCGTAGAAAACGTATGAAAAAGTTACAAGACCAGAGAGCACTTGCAGCAGTCAAAAGAGAGACAGATGCCCATGCCCAGGACATGATTAATAGGGGTTTAGCTAATTTCCATATCCTAGCAACCACCGCAGCTAACCCTAACCTGGAACAAATGATAGCACCCCAACCACAACCACCAATTCCTGACCAACCGATGGAGATAGAAAACCCTGAAAATCAAGTAGAAATGCATGATTTTAATCCGGAAGAAATACCTAGGGTACCTGCACCAAATCCCTTAGACCCAAATTACGACCCATGGTGGGATGACAATAGGGACTATGTGCAACGTTACCCGATACACGAAGACATACCCATGCCAAACCTAGGAGCCTACCCAGGGTTGGACCCTCTAGATCCCTATTATGATAATGATGTATTCATCAGGGAGATTCTAGAAAATCCTTACCCATACCAGGCCCGTATACCTCCGTACCAGAATCCCGCACCCCAGATTCCGAACCCAGTCCTAGAACCTGCACCCCCAATGAGTGCAGACAATGTACAAGAACTTAGGACATTTGGTGAAGAAATTTTAGAAAGTAGTGAAAGAATGAGACATGTGGGAGAGCGACTCGTCTGGAAGTACGACGAGTGTAATATGGATTTCTGGATGAATCCATATCCATGAACGTGATGGTGGAAACGGTATTAATAATAATATTAATAATAAAATAATATGATATGTGTGTATGTGTATGTGTATGTGTATGATAAAAAAAAACTACGGATGCCTATTATTAGTAGTGTAACTTTAAATTTCAGTCGGTATTGTAATTTTAATTTCAGTATTGGTGTGTAATAGATGCATATTATATGAATAGAGTAAAGTCGCAATGATCGACGCTTTTGACCAAAATGCGTGTCATGTGATTGGTTATATTAAATATTATTTTGTGATATTAATACGTGGTAACTGTTTAAAATTCAGATGGCCGACGAAGGGGATCAGGGAAATCTGAATAATGATAACCAGAGTAACGTTAACTTGGTTAATGAGAGTCCGAACAACAATAACAATGGAAACCAAGTGGATAATAGTGCTCTCCAACACATAGTGGCACAAGGAATCATAGATGCAATGCCATTTATTATTCAAAATGTTAAGGAAGCGGATAATAAAAGTAAGCATAGCAGTAAACGACCAACTGAACCAGAAAACAGTGTAAACAATAGACCTGTACTTCAAGTGCCCATTCCCAAAAAAAGAAGAACCATGCCTTATGGTTGTTCTTACAAAGAATTATGGTCCTGCAAACCAATAGAATTCTCTGGCAATGAAGGACCCATTGCAGCTCTACGCTGGATAGAAAAGACTGGGGCTGTTTTAAAAATAAGCAAGTGTGCTGAAGAAGACAAGATAATGTTTGCTTCCAATCTATTTAAGAACTCAGCCTTAGAATGGTGGAACACTATCCTCCAGTCAAGAGGAAGTGATAGGATTTACAACATGGAATGGGAGAAATTTAAAAATATGGTAGAAAGAAAATTCTGCCCTCCCAATGAAAAGGAACAGATAGCGAATAAGTTTCTAAACCTTAGGATGACCGGGGTAGATAGTAAGGGTTATACTACCATATTCTTTGAATATGCTAGAATAGTACCAACCCTTGCATCACCTGAACCGGTATTAATCTCCCGATACCTCTGGGGGTTAATTGGAGAGATTAGACATGTAGTCAAGGCCGCTAGACCTTAAACTATAGAAGAGGCTGTAGAACTAGCAAATACCTTGACTGATGAATTAGTCCGCACGAGAAGAAGACCAGAGGAAAAACCTAGCACAGAGGCTTACCCAGGAATTCCGCTATGGTAATTCCAACCGTAGGAATATAAGTTCTACCTCTACACCTTACTGTAAGACTTGCAAGAAGAAGCATTCGGAAAAATGCTTCGCTCACTGCAATTTCTGTAAGTTACCAGGACACAAGGAAGAAGATTGCAGAAGAAAATCCAGTAATGGACTGAGCTTCAACTGTGGGGAAAAAGGTCATATCAAGCCAAACTGTCCGAAATTGGCTCCAGCTGTGAACAATAACAAAAACACGAAAAATGCTAGAGCATTTGTTCTGACTGCAGATGAAGCCAAAATGATTCCGGACGTCATAGTCGGTACATTTTTAGTTAATGATGTTTTTGCTAAAGTATTATTTGACTCTGGTGCAAACCAAAGTTTTATTAATACTTCATTTTGCAAACTTCTTAATCAACCATTAACTAAACTCTCACAAGAATGTCTAGTCGAGACAGCGAATGGAGAAACGGTTAGGATTTCTGAAATCTTGCAGGGAGCAAGAATAGAATTTTTAAACCAAAAGTTTATTGCAAACCTGTACCCAATGAATCTGACAGGATTTGATATCGTATTAGGAATGGATTGGTTAATAGCCAAGCTAATATTTTATGTGATCAAAAGTCAATTCAAGTAAATTCACCAAAGGGTGAAAATATCACAATTAAAGGTGATAAACCATCTAGATCCACTAAATTCATCTCTGTGATGAAAACTGCAAGTTATATAATAAAAGGATCTATAGTGTATTTGATTTCCATAATCACTAACACTAAAGGAAAAGAATTAAAGGACATCCCAGTAGTGTCTCGGTTTTCAGATGTATTCCCAGAAGAATTACCAGGACTACCGCCGGACAGAGAAGTTGAATTCAGAATTCATCTACTGCCAGGAACATCACCAATTGCCAAAGCACCCTACCGTTTGGCACCCGCCGAAATGCAGGAACTGAAGAAACAGTTAGATGAATTATTAGAGAAGGGATTCATACAACCAAGCTCATCGCCGTGGGGAACACCAATTTTATTCGTTAAAAAGAAGGACGGATCAATGCGTATGTGCATTAACTACCGTGAATTAAACAAGGTCACAATTAAGAACCGGTACCCATTACCAAGAATTGATGATCTGTTCGATCAATTGCAAGGAGCTCGATTTTTCTCAAAAATCAATTTAAGGTCAGGATATCATCAATTAAAGGTACAGGAAGAGGACATTCCTAAAACCGCATTTAGAACAAGGTATGGTCATTACGAATTTACTGTCATGCCATTTGGTTTAACCAATGCCCTAGCCGCATTTATGGACATGATGAACCAAATATGTAAGCCATATTTGGATAAATTCATAATTGTTTTTATTGATGATATTCTCATCTATTCTAAAAGTAAAGAGGAACATGCAAAGCATTTGCACGTACTTTTAAGCTTATTAAGAAATGAAAAGCTTTATGCTAAATTTTCAAACTACGAATTTTGGTTAGAACAGGTACAATTTCTTGGACATTTAGTTAACCATGAAGGAATTCATGTAGATCCAACCAAGATCGAAGCAATTACCAAATGGAAAACCACTGAAACGCCAACCGAGGTTAGAAGTTTCTTAGGATTGGCCGGTTATTATAGAAGGTTTATTCGAGATATTTCTAGAATATCCATTCCCTTAACTAAGCTAACCTGTAAATCCATTAAGTTTGAATAGGGACTAAAACAAGAAGAAGCATTTAGAATTCTTAAGCAAAGACTAACCCATGCACCCATACTAGCACTACCAGAAGAAACTGAAGATTTTGTAGTATATTGTGACGCTTCTAAGTTAGGTTATGGATGTGTATTGATGCAACGCCAAAAGGTTATAGCTTACGCCTCTAGACAACTTAAGAATCATGAAGAAAATTATTCAACCCATGATCTTGAATTAGGAGCAATAATTTTTGCTTTGAAAATTTGGAGACATTACCTTTATGGTAGTAAGTTTACCATATTTACTGATCATAAGAGTTTAAGGTATGTTTTTGGGCAAAAAGAATTAAATATGAGACAAAGACGCTGGATGGAAATGCTTAGTGATTATGATTGTGATATCCAGTATCATGAAGGAAAAGCAAATGTAGTGGCAGATGCTTTAAGCCGAAAGTATCACGAAAAGCCAAAAAGGGTACGTTCTCTTAAATTAAATATACAAGTGGATTTAAATGAACAAATTAGAAAAGCACAAGAATCAGTAATCCAGGATGATACTGAAAAATTAAAAGGAATGATTAAGGAATTAGAACAAGGAACAGATGGAATTTGAAGATTCCATAAAAAGAGAATGTGGATACCTAAGTTAGGGAACCTGCGCCATCGTATATTAGAAGAAACCCATAAGTCCAAATATACGATGCACCCAGGAAATGATAAAATGTACCAGGATTTAAGAAAGAATTTTTGGTAGATAGGAATGAAAAAGGACATAGCAACCTATGTTTCTAAATGTTTAACTTGCTTACAAGTTAAAACTGAACATCAGAAACCCTCAGGTTTGTTACAACAGTTAGAAATGCCAGTGTGGAAATGGGAATTGATAACAATGGATTTTGTTACTAAATTACCCAAAACAAAAAAAGGCAATGATACAATCTGGGTGATTGTAGATAGGCTAACCAAATCAGCTCATTTCCTACCAATGAAGGAAACTTTCAATATGGAACAATTAGCTAAACTATATGTATATGAAATAGTTTCATTACATGGAATACCTTTATCAATTGTTTCTGACAGAGATAGCCGTTTTACCTCTTATTTTTGGACAAGTTTCCAAAAAGCAATGGGAACCAAGTTAAATCTAAGCACAGCTTACCATCCTCAAACGGACGGACAAAGCGAAAGGACAATTCAGACAATGGAAGACATGCTTAGAGCTTGTGTAATTGATTTCAGAGGTAATTGGGATGATCACTTACCATTGATAGAATTTTCTTATAATAATAGTTATCATACAAGTATCAATGCTACACCATTCGAAGCACTTTATGGACGAAAGTGCCGAACCCCAGTCTGTTGGGAAGAAATTGGGGAAAAACAACAATCTGGACCTGAGATAGTGCAAGAAACAACCGACAAGATTATTCAAATCAAGGAACGACTGAAAGCGGCACGTGATCGACAAAAGAGCTATGTTGATAACCGACGCAAACCATTGGAATTTCAAGTAGGAGATAAAGTATTATTAAAAGTCTTTCCTTGGAAATGAGTGGTAAGATTCATCAAAAGAGGAAAGCTAAGTCCCAGGTATGTTGGACCTTTTGAGATTATTAGAAGAATAGGACCTGTAGCCTATCAGCTACAACTGCCAGAGGAAATGACAGGAATACATGATGTATTTCATGTATCTAATCTCAAGAAATGCCTAGCTGATGAATCACTTGTAATGCCTCTTAAGGATATAGAGGTAAATGAACAACTCAAGTTTGTAGAGATGCCTCTACAGATTGAAGACAGAAAAGTCAAGAAGCTTAAGCACAAGAGATTAGTTCTGGTCAAAGTAAAATGGGACTCCAAAAGAGGACCAGAATACACATGGGAACTTGAATCGGAAATACAAAGGAAATATCCACACTTATTCCAATAGATCTCGAGGACGAGCTCTAAAATAATGTGGGGAGAATATAACAACCCTAAAGAAAACCGACACCGTCGAATTATTTTCGACACCCTAATATATTTTTAAAATATCCCAATATGTCTTAAATACACCCCATACGCGAAAACGGACCCCGAATACCTTGAATATTATTAAAAAATAATTAAAAATCAAATTTTTGGGGTTTAGGCGGGCCGCATAAGCTAACCCTTAAGCCTACGCGGGCCGCGACCAGGTGAGAGATAGCGAAACCCTGGGCCGCCACGTGGCCCAACACACGTCGAAGCTAGACAATGACCCGGATCACCTAAACCCTACCCGGGCTACTAGGCGGGCCGCGTAACCCTTGGGTTACACCTTACGCGGGCCGCGTAAAAGTGGAAATCAGGCCCTATAAGTAGAGGGCCTTGGATCTTCAGTCTGCTCGTTCATTTCTTTTCTCAAACTCGAATTTTCTTAAGTATAGGCATAATCTCGGGTATAATACCCCCTAATTAACGAAGTTCTGCTCCGTTATTGTCACCAGGAAACCCTAAAGGATAATCTAAGACAGCAATGTGAGTAATCTCCTTTTTGTAAATTGTTTTTACAAAACCTCACACGATTAATTATATATTAAACAGTTATTGAGTATTTTTAAGAATACAATTATCATGGATATGTTGGGATTTTGTATACAAAGTTATGTTACTGCCTTGCGAGGGGTAACATTTCCACAAGTCGGGTCTGACAGTACCATGGATGGTAATTGATATGAATTGGAAACAAATATAATTGCGAGACCGCCCTCAATACTGTACAATGGTTTTTATTAAACTTGATTGAACTGGGATTCACTCACCAGTGTTTCCCACTGACAAAATGTTTTTAAACGCGTTTCAGGTAACAAAATGTGAAAGCCAAATAGAAGCCAGCTGGATAGCACTGAAGGCTTGGAAAAGTGGCAATAAAGTTACCTAAAAGAAACAGATGTTTTTATTAAATAAAAATAGGATTTTTTCCTATGGAAATGTGTGTACTTAAAGCTTGGGTTTTATCCCATGTGTTTAATATTATGAAGGTGTGGTATTTTACTCTGATAAAATATTTCCTAACTACGGTCCTGATGTAAATTCCGCTGCCAAAATAGACTAAACACGCGATACCACCGAAACTGGCTCGCGGCCGCCCGTTCCTGAGGAAATAGGGATCGGGGGTTGCGACATGCACCGCCTTTGCATGCCTTGTTTTCGATCCCAGGGGCTGAGCCAATAGTATTTCATGCGTAGGGACACCTGGAATCATCAGAAAACATTTGTAGACTTGTGTGGAGTGATCTTATGAATTATTTTTGGCTATATAAGAGCTTCTTGTATGCTACTTCATGTGCTCATTCACAAAAATCATTCTAACTCACTCTATGGAGCTCTCTGGACTTCAAGCAAGTTTCCCTCAGCTCCTAATTCGTGCTAAGAGCCTTTGTAAGCATTCTTAGCCTTCCTAGTTCATGTTTTATCAGTCTAATGACCAAAAGTCAAAACCGTCGTAATTAAGCTTTGACTTAGTGATTAATCACTAATGGTCTAGCCATTAATCGAATTTAAAGTGGCTATGAGTTGGTAATTATGTGGGTAATAAACCCTTAAAAGGGCACCCTCTGATTTCCACTCTAACATGGTCAATTGTCGGGTCAAACTTAATATTAAAAAGTCAACAGAAGCTATTTTTGCAAATAAATTCATAACTAATAATGTAGAAGATACGGAACCTGTTTTAACACTAAAATAACTTGGTAAATAATGTAAGAACATGTCTAAGCATGTTCAACTGTAACACCCGTTCTTATAATTCAAGGTTTAACGTATATTTTACGAAAACAATCATGTAATTAAGATTTCATATACATCGGAAATACGAATTTATTAAAACCTTTGCAAATCATAGTTATTCAACATAACGTGATCGCATTCGACGTTTAAAATTTACGACGGGCAATGTGCGGAAGCATGTATCTTTATAGTGTTCGGTTCTTCGTTGAGATTGATCGTCTTCCGGCATCCAAAGAGTACCTACATTTCATAAACATGAAATACTTTAGTCATACGGGGTTTAAAACGTATCTAAACGAGTCCGGGAAACAAAACTGATTAAAATATATTTTTGTACAGGGTCCACCGTAAATTACGGTGGATACCGTAATTTACGGTAGCCCCTGTTTTGATATGTTCCCACCGTAAGTCCGTAGAGAACTGGCGTAAAGGTTTCAGCCCCACCGTAACTTACGGTACCCACCGTAAGTTACGGTGGCCCCTGTATCAGCCCATTCCATTTTGCCGTTTTTGACACGAAAACTTTCGTATCTTTCAATCCGCTTGTCCGATTGACCTACCGTTTCTTCCTACGTGATTGTAATTTGATTCTCCATCATATGGAGTTAAAATCCGACATCCGGCTTAATAAATTTTGAAACTTTTATGGCTTCGGCTTATTACCTTTTTACAAATTTTGACCCGTTTACACATTTATCAAACAAACATATTTGTTTGATTCCTATATCACATACACTTCTTCAAGTTAATGTTATCTACCATTTTAGGTTCTAATCACAGGTTTATTACACAATTTAAACCCGTTTTCGCTCGTATGCTTATTTTGACCCGTTAAGGGTATTTAAGCACTTTCGAGCCTAAAATCGCTTTTGATTGCTTCTAGCATTCCATCACCACATTTCTTATCCTATAATCTCCCACCACAACTGTATTTATGGTGGGTTCAATGTGGTGATCTATATAAACCAAATTTTACCTCTCGAATCATTATTTTACGACAAAACTCAAATAGTGTCATTTGACTAATATAATACCTTTTTCAGCTTCTATACTTATTCTAAGTATTTACCTAATCATAAAACTCGTTTCCAAACAACCTTTAAAGGTTGTTTGTTTGAATTAGCTAAGAAGGGCGTTTTGGTCCTTTTTAGTCTTTCAATTACGACAAGGTCTTTTGAGAGCATGTTTGACCCATAATTCTTCTTTTTGAGTTATGATCTTGTTCGAAAAGTCATTATGCTTTTCGAAACGCCACGACCCTCTTTTAAAACCTTCGGTTTACCCATTTAAGTAACCCATTGTCTAAGACTTCATTTAATGCTCATTGAACCTTACGTTCTAAATGAATAATTACTCTATTACACATACCTGGCTCGGGTCAATGTAGTGACCTGTTTTAATGCCTTGCTATAATATTCGCTAAATAATAGCGTTGCAAATATCATTTTTACATTTATTCCTGAAATCATATAACTCGACAAGAATCATTAGTCGCTATTATCAAAAGGTGGTATCTTCACCCTTTGACCCGTTTGGTCTAAATGACCGATTATATTAGCGAGATGACATGTATTTTCATCTCGACTATATGACTCGCTCCGATTTACATCGTGCGGTCGTTTTACTTATAATTCATTTCTTAACACTTTTCGGCCTATTAAGGCTTACTTCATAAGTATCTTTTAAAACCAATAGTTATGGTCGACACGTGACCAATTTACCGTTTTACCCTTATTGTTTGTTTTGGTTTACCCTATTAGGTAATCATTTAAAAGTTCATTTTCCATTTGTCATAAAATGATCAAATTACCGTTTTAACTCCTTTTAAACCATCAACATGGTTTCTTGTCATGCTCGACTATCTTGTTCCGTACGTCTACACGCCGAAACATCATACCTCAACTATGTATTTATCTTATTCGTAACTAATACGATAAGAGAATATTCTAAAATATAAGACTAGTGTAAGCCATACTTACCTTACATCCTGTTTATGCATTTTCCTTCACTCCCGATTAGTTTGACCCGCTTCCTTCCCAAGTTTCCCCTTAGCTTGCCAGCGTCAAACTATCATCATAATTCGTAATATGGTTAACTTAGTCCTAATCATTCACGACTATTCTATCCTACGACTTTTATGTCGAAATTACTATTCGACCATATCATTGATCAGTTTGACTTTTAAAAGTCAACTGTCTGTTGACCTAATTAACTATACGAAGTAGCTTAACTACTAGTTTTAATTATTTGGCCAATTATCCGATAAACATCATTCTTATGTTACCGTTTTAATCACGTATTTAACAAGCTCTTGTAACTATAAGTTACCAAATTAATACTTGATGATATTAAACATCATTAATCATGAACAATCATCCAATTTTATCATATCATACTAAACCCTTTTTATAGTAGGTATGATCATATACTTAAACACATCATTTGTTCAAGTATTTATCGATTACTATCATGCATGATGATTCTAATCACAATTATATCATCTTTTTCATCATATGCTTAAAACCCACTTGATTAAGTGTAGTAAATCATCTAATCATTCAATACATAGCATGTCGTGTATGATTTTCACTTAGGGTTTTGTTCCTAAGCAAGTATACATCACTAATCTAGCCATAGCTTCTCTAATCCATGCCTAATTCATGATTAGGATGATTATCCATATTTCACAACTTCACTAATCATCAAGATTTTACATACCTTACGATCCTCTTGTTCGGGTGATCATTAATTCACGCTCGGTTGTGAATTTGGGCTTCATTTGATCCTTCAATTTGATGGATTTATTGAAGGTTAGGGTTTGGCTCCATGGGGAGCTTCCCCTGGTCGATCTCCACACACCCTTAGTGTGTGTATTGTGTGTTATTACTTGTTTTAATTAAAACAAGTTTCCCACTTGGCAAGTATTAGTCCCTCATGTTTTATTTTGATCAATTGAAGCTACAACTTACCATTTATCACTTAGTCACATACTAATAACTAGGTTAATTATCCCTAGTTAACTTAATAGGTTCGGGAAGTTATAACCCGTTATATTTTAAGTCCCGTTAACTCGGGCCTTTCATAACTTTATTTTCTCTTGAAAGTTCTCATTCGCTTTTTGATTAATATTAGGATTATTTATTTAAATCCTAATATTTACTGGGTTATTTTTACCACTAACGGTACTTTACCCGTCTTTTAGTATTAACGGGGTTTGATTACCAAACCCGTTTTCGGGGTGTTACATCAACCCGACAAATCTGAGTTTAGGCTCGGTTCGGAACCGAAAGTCGCAAAAGAAGACTTTTGCGTTGACTTTCAGTTCTGACCCAATTTAGCTTGTTTTAGATATGCTTTAAGGTTCCTTTAGGACCATATTATAAGTTAGTAAAACCCTCTGAGGTTATACTACATGGTTCCATATTTTTCCGATTCATTTGCATGTTGACCATTATGCCCTTTTGATATTAAAACGAGATTTTTGAAAATGTGAACGGACAAAAACCTTTATTACTGATTTATAAACATGTCCTAAAAATTTGACATCAGTTTGAGGTCTAAATTAGGAGTTATGCTCAATATCGTAATTTGCATGCTTTTTATTAATTAAACGGCATTATTAGCATAAAGCCTATTTAAACCCAAATTTCGACACCAAACTTTTTACCCACTGATGTAATATAATATTTTGGGATTTTTGAAGATTTTTATTTATTTTTAAACTGATCATAATGTGGGGTTCTTGCTTTGATTCGGTAATTGACGGTTATACCCTTTTTACTAATAAAATGAGTTTTACATATCATTTTGAATCAAAATCTTTTGCTACTGATTTTATGTGATAAATAAAATATTTTGAACTTTATAAACTGATCAAAAACTCAGATTTCCTTATATAACCTGAAAATCTCCTAAACCGACTTTTTACGCGTTTTAAACTCATAGTATGGGTTAAAACTATTTTTGACACATAAGACTTAATACCTACTGATGTTTTAAGTAAATTGTTATACTTTAACAGTAAGTAAAAGTTTTGAACTCAGATTTCCAAATGTGACCTTTAAAACCTTATGTGAAATGACCAAAATGCCCCTACGGCACATAGTTTGGTTATAAATGATAAATTTCACATATATGCAATACCCTACTGATATGACCTGCATAAATAAATATTTTTAGTGATCCTTTTAGACCAGAACCTCAGATTAATATTTAATCTCTTTTATAATATTTAAAATGACCAAAATACCCCTACGGGGCATAAATTGGTTTTAAATTCGTTTTGGGCATAATGGAAGGTATCCTACTGATATCACAACATATTTAACTCATATTAACTTGTGAAACCTGTATATGACTCTTTTGGTTACCCGTTATGCACTTTTCGCGTTCGGTACGGTTTATGTGACTAGTTTGCATAAATTGACCGAAACGGGTCAAATCTTATCATTTTTACCTCAAAACCCAGAATGTGTTTAGTTTACCCATATTAAACAAGTCTTCATACTTGTCGGGTCTAAATCACATTCTAATCCGGTCTTCGCTTAATCTTGTTTTTTGAACCGTAAACCTTTCTTTAAAACTAACCGGTCTAAATTTAAACTTAAGTAAGACCCGTTAGGAATCTAATAGGTTATTAAAACCTTCGTTCCAGATTTAGGAGCCCAGTAAAAGATATTTGCACTTGCTGATTGTATACGGCTGAGATAAATTTGTATATTTTTGCTCAGGTAAATACCTTTAACTTATTTTCCCTTATACGGGCTTGGGGTACGGTATATAAAATACCGCTTGGTCGGGTATTGAATCTTTAATCATATGAAGGTTAAGTCATTAAGATAACCTGTTTAATCTGTTTTGTTTGATTAAAGCCTTTGGGGGGTTAATGACCATGTCCTGGATATCCTCGGCTCATTCATTGAAACGGCCACGACTTAAGCACGGGGTGTAGGCATACACCTGTCGGTGCGTATGTAAAATGATATACCTACCTGTTCGAGAATAACTCGTCGTAGGTGATATTATGTGGTGTGTCTATTAATCTTTAACCTGGTATTCAACCCGGGCTACTGAACGTATAACAAACATATAATTCTTTTACAAGTTTATTTTTAAATAATTATCCCAAGTTATAAAAGATCATTTGTGCCTTGTGCATTTAAATCAATTTTCTTAAACAACTTTTCAAAAAGTGTCGGTTAATTGTATTTACCTGTGTAAACTGACGTATTTTCCAAAAGGTTACCAGTGTAAACTGCCGTATTTGTCACTTAAAAATCTGTTGAACAATATTTCCTATGTTTTGATCCGCCTGTGGATCCTTTTACATTCCGTTTGTAATACTCATGATACTTTCATTCGGTTTGTAATATTATTACTTTTAGACTTCTGCTATGCACTGAACTGTGATTATTGACTATGATGATATCAACTACGTCACGATACTTCCCACCGGGCCCACCGGTAATACGTGGAAATATCGGGGTGTGACAGGTTGGTATCAGAGCCAACATTAAGTGAATTAAACACTAGCCATTTGTGTTTAATCTCAATGACACAGTTGCACATTCCTCGACTTCCGAGTCTAGGCAAAGGACTTAGGACTAAATCCTAATCTTTTATTTTGTCCTTTATTGTTTTTCCTTGTTGTTTCCTTTGTTTGTTTTTACAGGAACACGAGAATGCCGCCAAGATTCAGAGGCAGGGGAGGACGAGGCAAGGCGCCCTTCACTGCTCCTAACGATCATGAGGCCGGGCCTTCACACCGGCGAACTCCCTCTGCAACAATGAGCACAAGTCCTCAAGAGGACTGGAGGACCTACTTAGAGCCTGCGAGGCGTTCAGTCTCGCTTAGCTCCTCGCCTTCCTACCACGATTCTTTCGGACTCTATCAGGGAAACGAGTCTGACCATTCTCGCCACTCTTTCTTGCCGTTGCAGCGGTCAGGTTCTCATCGGGCCTTCCAGGACCCGACCCCGTATTTCCAGAGCCGGTTCAACCCGGTAAATCAGATTGAAGAACCAATGGGCCATAACCCATTGGGCCCTGAAGACCATTTCCCTGAAGCTCAGGGTATGGATATGGATGATGACCCCGATCCTACCGAGCCACCATCTGGGACACCCACACACCCCATCGAGATTTCAGATGGGTCATCTTTTCATGGATCACCTTATCGGGGTCCAGACAGCTATGAGTCAAGGTTTGCATCATACCCTTGGGAGTTTACTCCCTCTTTCAACCAGTCTCAGCAGCAGCAGCAGCAGGATCCCTCTGAGGATTCACGTTTTGTAGCGGTCACGCCACCGCCACCACCACCGCTTGAGCAGCAACTGCCTCCGGAGCCACCGAGGCGAAGAAGAATAGGTGCACGGATGTCCGTGCGAGGAGGGGATTTCCATTTCAGCACCCCTTAACACTCCAGTGGCAGCCACTATCCGCCACTATATGAAGACCCGCAGATGGGTGGGCCTTCAAACCCCGTTTCTGAGGTGGACTCTGCGCCAGTCGCACCACCACCACATATGGGTTTTGATAACCCAATTCCTTCATACGCCGGTACAGCGGCGTATAACCCATTTGAGCAGCCAGCCTACCTGGGGTACAACTACTACAATGCCCCCGATGTTGACCCGTATCTCATAGCGGCAAACTACAATGCTCTTCACCCTGAAGGGCCCTATGCAGCTTCGTACCAATCTGGGTACCAAGCATACGGGTACCAATACCCTCCACCTGCCCAACCTCCGCAGCATCAGCCGCCGCAGCCACCGTTGATCCCGCCACCGCAACAACAGGAGATTCTTCAAAGGTTGAGCCAGGTGGAACGCGAGGTTCAAGAGGAGCGTAGGAGCCACCGGGGATTTCTTAAGGGTTTGGCTAATCTGATCAAGGGAAAGAAGAAGAGGGATTTTTGAGGATTCCTTATTTATTTGTATTGTAATTTCTTTATTTCAATCAAGTCCCTGTGTGGACATTTTTATTTATGTACCTGGTCCCTGCGTGGACCTGTTTTTCTTGTTTAGCCCTTGCATGGGCAAGTTATTGTTTAAAAGTCCCGTTTAGGGCAAATATGTACTTCTTTTATTTTAATTATTTATTTATGGAATGTTTTAAATTTAAGCTTCATTTTGTCATTATATGCATGTATATAATATACGAAATAAATCAAAAATATCATTCCTTTTTAATTAATCTGCCATTATATATTAAATAGAATCTTAAAAGGTATAACCTAGCCTGTATGTCATTATAGACCTGGCCATGATGGTAAGAGCTGTTTAAAAAGATTCAAATTTCTTTGTTAACATTTGAAAACATGTTAACACTCCTGGCAAATGTGATTCGATAAAATCACATAAGTCATCCTTATATTGGATTCTTCCAATTCCTTTCTTTATTATTTAGACATCCATATGAGATGTAGGGCCTACGGGCCATATTCATTGTCATATAAGACAAAAGACAGTTGTAGTCTACGACTCTCTATCAAGAAAAGGTGATGAACTATAATTCAATGCCTTAATTCTTCGATCCTATAAGATCATGGCTTATAATTTGAATTGTCCCTGTGACTTGGCCTTTTGTGCCATTATAATATATTAATAAATTATAACTGAGGATAATTATAATGAAAATCTCGAATGAATATTCTTAATAAATTAACCAATATGGTTTATTAATACCATGGTTAATAAATTATCAAGATGACAATTCTGTTAAAGATCTCTAAATAAAACATTGTCATCATTTTATGTAGCAATCAAGCTACATGGCAGAATCTGAAGAAATCAACAGACACCCTATAGAGAATCATGATACTACCAGAATCAATGTAACTGGTGCGGAACTTCAAGCATTGATTGACAATGCTGTTTCTAAAGCCATGGACAGGCAATTTAGAGAGTCTAGTGGTACACACTCTAAGGCTCACTCTGTGGCTCACAGTAAGCCACCTTCTAAATCTCATGAGTCGAAGAAGGATGATGCCCAACACTCATCAAATCAGCACAATATCCCGTCTAAGAAGATTGTATTCGATCAAGAGCCACGTACAAAGACATGTTCATATAAGTATTTCATCTCCTGCAAGCCCAGGGATTTCACTGGGGAAAAAGGAGCCATTGATTGCATGACGTGGCTAGATGAGATGGATACGGTAGTTGATATTAGTGGATGTGCCGAGAAAGATATTGTGAAGTATGTTTCACATTCGTTCAAGGGAGAAGCCCTAGCTTGGTAGAGGTCCTTAATCCAAGCTACTGGAAAGATTCCGTTATACAACTTAACATGGGCTCAGTTTGTTGCTATGATCAAAGAGAATTTATGTCCTCAACATGAAGTTGAGAAGATCGAGACTGACTTTCTAACATTGGTTATAAAGAACTTAGACTGTCAGGCATATCTCATAAGTTTTAACACCATATCTCGATTGGTTCCTTACTTGGTGACACCGGAACCAAAACGTATAGCTCGTTTCATTGGGGGTTTAGCCCCGGAGATTAAAGCTAGTGTGAAAGCATCAAGACCTACTACCTTTAGGTCAGTAGCTGATTTGTCATTATCTCTTACCCTTGATACGGTCAGGCAGAGATCGCTTAGGAATTCTGATGCGGGTAAGAGGAAACGCGAGGATGATAACTCACACCGTTCAGATAAGAAGTATAAGGGGAACTCTGATCACAAGAAGAGTTCAGGGTTCAAGAAGGACGACCAACAGTCAGGTGAGAAGCCCAAATGCAAGACCTGCAAGAAGCGTCATCTGGGAAAGTGCAGGTATGAATCAAAATCCCAATCGCAGCCTAGGGCTTGTGGGATCTGTAAATCTAGTGAGCATAAGATGTTGGATTGTAAGAAGATAAAAGATGCGACTTGTTACAACTGTAACGAGAAGGGGCATATCAAGTCCAACTGCCCAAAGTATGCAAAGAAACCTGAAGAAGGTAAAAAGACCAATGCTCAGGTCTTTCAGATGAATGCTCAGGAGGCCATTCAGAATGATAACGTGATAACAGGTACCTTTCTTATCAACGTTGTTTATGCAAGGGTATTGTTTGATTCGGGTGCAGATAAGTCATTTGTGGATAATAAATTCTGTAAGTTATTAAATTTGCCTGTTAAAACCCTAAGCATAAAATATGAAGTAGAGTTGGCCGATGGCACCATAGAAACTGCTTCAACCATGTTAGATGGATGTTTTATATCCATTAGAAACCACTCTTTTCCATTATCTTTACTTCCTTTGAAACTAGCGGGTTTCGACATAGTGATAGGCATGGATTGGTTATCTCATAACCAAGCCCAGATTGTTTGTGACAAGAAACAAGTGGTTATCAAGACTCCGTATGGTGAACCACTTACTATACAAGGAGATACTCAGTATGGGTTGCCTAAGCAAGTGTTTATGCTTAAGGCGTCAAGGTGTTTGAAGAAGGGTTGTGTCATTTATATGGCACAAGTAACTATTGATGAACCAAAGCCCAAGATTGGAGACATCCCTGTTATCTCTGAATATCCAGACGTATTCCCTGAAGAACTACCTGGTTTACCACCAGATAGGCAAGTGGAGTTCAGAATTGACATTATTCCTGGAGCAGCACCTGTTGCAAGAGCACCTTACAGGTTAGCACCGACTGAGATGAAAGAATTGAGAACTCAACTGGATGATTTGTTGGCCAAAGGTTTTATTCGACCTAGCTCATCTCCTTGGGGAGAACCGATTATGTTTGTGAAGAAGAAGAAGGATGGCTCGATGCGTCTATGCATCGATTATCGCGAGCTAAACAAGGTTACAATCAAGAACATATATCCATTGCCCAGGATCGATGATCTGTTCGATCAGCTTCAAGGAGCAAGTTACTTCTCCAAGATTGATTTAAGGTCAGGTTACCATCAACTGAAGGTTAGAGATGAAGATGTGCATAAGACTGCATTCAGGACTCGTTATGGTCACTACGAGTTCTTGGTGATGCCTTTTGGGATCACTAATGCACCAGCAGCGTTCATGGATCTCATGAATCGCGTTTGCAAACACTACTTGGACAAATTTGTCATCGTCTTTATCGATGACATACTTATATATTCGAAGAATCAGGCCGATCATGAAAAACATCTTCGATGTATTCTTAAACTTCTTCAGCAAGAGAAGCTCTACGCCAAGTTTTCAAAATGTGAGTTTTGGCTTCGTGAAGTCCAATTTCTTGGACATGTTGTGAGTGAGCGTGGTATCCAGGTGGATCCCGCTAAGATTGAAGCCATCATGAATTTGCAAGAACCGAAGACGCCCACAGAAATTCGCAGCTTCTTGGGTCTGGCAGGAAATTATAGGCGCTTTATTGAAAACTTCTCGAGGATTGCTGCACCCCTAACTTCATTGACCGGCAAGAATATAAAGTTTGACTGGGGTCCCAAGCAGCAAGAATCCTTTGATATTCTTGAGCAGAAGCTAAGCAATGCACCTGTGTTGACATTGCCTGAAGGGATTGAAGAGTTTGTGGTTTATTGTAACGCATCACACACTGGCATGGGATGTGTGCTAATGCAGAAGGGCAAGGTCATTGCCTATGCTTCTCGACAATTAAAAGTGCACGAAAAGAATTACACCACCCACGACTTGTAATTGGGTGCCGTTGTGTTTGCACTAAAACTTTGGAGACATTATTTATATGGTACCAAGTGTGTGATTTATTCTGATCATAAGAGCCTCCAGCATCTGTTTAATCAGAAGGATCTGAATATGAGACAGCGCCGATGGATGGAGACACTGAATGATTATGATTGTGAAATCCGGTACCATCCAGGCAAGGCGAATGTAGTCGCCGATGCTTTGAGCAGGAAGGAACGGGTTAAGCCCATTAGAATTAATGCCAAGAGCCTTGAATTAAAGAACAACTTAAATGAAAGATTGTTAGCCTCTCAGAAAGAAGCCGTATTAGAAGCTAACTATCCGAATGAAAAATTGGGAGTAACTGCCGAACAGTTATCATATGGAAAGGATGGAATCCTAAGACTGAATGAACGAATATGGGTTCCAATCTATGGAGGACTTCGGGACGTGATCCTTCAAGAAGCCCATAGTTCCAAGTATTCTGTTCATCCTGGAAGTGATAAGATGTACCAGGATTTAAAGGCAAATTACTGGTGGATAGGTTTGAAGAAATTTATAGCCACTTATGTGGCCAAATGTTTGACATGTGCCCAAGTTAAAGCAGAACACCAGAAGCCGTCAGGTTTGCTACAACAGCCTGAACTTCCCACCTTGAAGTGGGAAATGGTAACTATGGATTTTATCACTAATTTACCGAAAACAAAGCGAGGAAATGATACTATTTGGGTTATAGTAGATAGACTGACCAAGTCAGCCCACTTCTTACCTATTAAGGAAACACACAGCTCAGATAAGTTAGCTCAGCTATACGTGGACGAGATTGTATCTCTTCACGGAGTACCAGTGTCTATCATCTCTGATAGGGATACGAGATATACATCGCATTTCTGGAAAAGCTTTCAGCAATCCCTAGGCACTCGATTAAACTTCAGCACTGTATATCATCCTCAGACGGATGGTCAAAGCAAGCGTACGATTCAAACGCTCGAGGATATGCTTCGAGCTTGTGTTATTGATTTAGGAGGAAGTTGGGATGATCATCTTTCGTTGATTGAATTTTCATATAATAATAGCTATCATTCAAGTATTCAAGCTGCACCTTTTGAAGCTTTGTATGGAAGAAAGTGCAGGACGCCAGTTTGTTGGGCGGAAGTTGGAGATGTCCAACTAACAGGACCTGATATAGTCCTGGAGATGACAGATAAGATTGTGCAGATACGAGATCGTCTCAAAGCTGCCAGGGATAGGCAGAAAAGCTACGCAGATAAAAGGCGTAAACCTCTAAAATTCGAGGTAGGTGACAAAGTGCTACTTAAGGTATCACCCAGGAAAGGGGTGATGCGTTTTGGCAAGAAAGGCAAGTTAAGCCCAAGATACATAGGGTCATTCGAGATCATCGAATGTGTCGGAACAGTGGCTTACAAGTTAAACCTGCCTGAAGAGCTTAGTGGAATTCATAATGTGTTTCACATCTGTAATCTGAAGAAGTGTCTAGCCGATGATTCGCTAGCCATGTCACATAAGGATGTGCATATAGATGAGAGCTTAAAATTTAATGAAAAACCTTTGTCGATCGAGGATCGACAGGTCAAGAAACTTCGAAAGAAGCACGTACCGATTGTGAAGGTTAAGTGGGATGCCCGTAGAGGTCCCGAATACATGTGGGAGGTTGAATCCATAATGAAACAGAAGTACCCTCATTTATTTTAGTAAATCTCAAGGTCGAGATTTCTTTTAAGGGGGTGAGGATGTAACAAGGTTAATGGCAAGGAACGCCCGTCGGGGCAAACATTATCAGGTGCACATTTTAAATAACCGCACAAATAGTAATATGCAACAAATAAGTACAAATTGAAAGTTGCATATGTAGATTAAAAACTTGGGAAAAACCCGAATAGAAAATGTATTCGGGATATTGTTTCCAAGAGAAACAAATAGAGGCGTTACTTACATAGGGCGTGATGTGAAAACTATAAAAAGGTCATGTGTGTCATGTGTTAATCGCTTACTCTGGCCAAGTAAGTAGTGGCATATGATACCATGAACTTCTTATGGCGGACACGTTTACATCTGATGTAGTAAGGGCAGGGTGCATGGGACTAACTTAAAAGTACCCGAATGAATCTAATGAGCAAAATATTTGATAATAATGTAAACGCACAGCCGAGTGATGGAAGCGTATTACATTAGGATGATGAGCCCGAGTGAAGGGACAAAGATTAATGTAAAAGGATTAAGGTATGCAATTGGGAGGGGTGTACTTACACTCGAACCCGGAGAATGCAAATATGACTCTTAACGGGGCGATTTTGTAAAACATCAAATTTGAGAATAAAGTAGGAATATAAAAGCGAAACGAAGTCATAATGCATACCGTAAGGGTTGCAATAATAACGACTTCGGTAAAACACCCGGTTGATGGGTAAGAAATTAAACGCATGCGTAGACTGAGAAACAGGAACGCGAAATAGAAAGTCAAAAGACTCGGAATATGAGTCATGGCTAAAAGATGACAAGAATTTTCGCAAACATAAATTTTGGTAATTACGTTCAACCATTTCAAAGTTGGACGGGTCAAATAAAGAATGAAGTTTGACGTTCATGAGTAATGAAATCTCATGAGAATAAGTCAAACGGGATAAATAAAGTATATAAAAACTTGGTAGTGCAAGTAAGCGCAACCGAATAATGGAAGCGCGAAATAATGAAGAACCCGGGTGACGGGTCGTAAAGAAGTATAATTAAGAACCGGAAAAATGGTGAGCGCAGAACAAACCGACGCGTAAATGACATAAAGAGTCATAAAGTCGGAAGATTAGTCCAAGAGTAAACGAACGAAGCTTTAGACTACGGTCAAGGCCAACTAAAGTTCAAAAGCAAAAAAAAAAAAAAAAAAACGATTCCAAACATAATGAGAGATGCTTTGAAGCTATATATGTATATGTACATTTGAATATAGACATGCGTAAAGAATGATCCATGGGATCAACATAACCTTTGGGGTTATAAACAATGGAAAGGTCTACGAGACTAAAACGACCCAAGGGTCACAACTACAAAGAATTAGATTATAAGGACCTCGCCTTAAGGAGGTGAAAGTCTAATAAAATAGCCTATAAGGCAAAGTAATAAAACCTACGGGTTAATTAGACAAAGTGAGGGAATGAATTGAGAATCCCCGCATAAAACAAAGACTGTAAAAGAATAAATTTTGGACTGTCAATATCTCGGTATGGATAATTGACAAAAGTTAAAGTGAAGATGCTAAAATAAAATTTCAGTTTAAAAAAAAAAAAGAAAGAAATACCGTTTTTACAAATATAAATTCTAATAGGAATTTAAATAGTAAGCATAAAAGATACAAGTCTTGACACTGATAGGCGCAAGACGACATATTCGAAAAGAGATATTTTCGAAAAATAAAAGGTTGATATAAATTAAACATGATGTGACACGATCACGGTCAATAAATGCAATGTGAAGTAGAATCACATTATAACCAAGCGAGTGGTAAAAAGTAACTGGACTAATAAGTCTAGTTAGTGAGACCGGTTAAGGTCATTTAAATAAAATTGGTCGCTTGTAAGCGGTGGATTCAATATAACTGAATCGAATAAATGAAAATGAAAACAAAAGAAATGGTTGCTAAAAGTGAAAGATTTCACTAAAGACCTTTAAACAGGTCAAAGTAACGGATTCATAAAGAGTTCGATAATATATAAAAGCGATGGATATCGCTAAGTTAACAAAACTAGTAGAAATTACGAAATTACGTTATTTCGAGTTGCACTATGTTGTAGGAGATATGTAGACGAATAATGACCGAAAGGATGTTGCCATATTTCCTGGTAATACTAACTATTGGATAAAAGTATAAGTAATGTTTGAAAGATTTCTCGGAACGAATACATTGAGTTAAACTCAATAAATTATGTAAGAAAAGGTTTCGAAGACGAAACCTCTTTAAGGGGGGTAGACTTGTAACACCCCGAAAACGAGTTTGGTAATCAAACTCCGTTAATACTAAAAGACGGGTAACGTCCCGTTAGTAGTAAAAATAACCCGGTAAATATTTGGATTTAAATAAGAAATCCTAATATTAAATAAAAACGAATCAAAGTTTTAAGGAATTGAGTTTATAAGAGCCTGAGTTAACGGGACTCAAAATATAACGGGTTATAGCTTCCCGAACCCATCAAATTAACTAGGAGTAAATAACCTAGTTAATAAGGTGTAAATAAGTAAATAAAATATGGAGTTCTAGTCCCTAATAATTAAAATCTGAACTTGAGGGACCAAAACCGTTGAAAAGGAAACAAGTTATTATTAATAAAAAAAAAACACACCACACACACACAAGGTGTGTGTGGATCGATCTCCAGGAGCGACCAGAAAGGGGTGAAACCCTAGAACTCAACAAAACATCAAATTGAAGCCTGATTCAAGGTAAAAATCGATGCATAAATACATAGAAACGATCACCTAGTTGTGGGGATCGTAAGGTATGTCAAATTTTTGATGTTTATGAAGTTGAGATTTTTGATGAACTTGTGAAAATCGAAATTCAAGCTTGAATGATTTATGTTTGGGTGAAACTAGGATGAAATTCATGCTTAGAAACAAACCCTAGTTGAAAACTTGATGAATTAGTACAAAAACTAGGAATTTGATAATTACCCTACTATGTGCTAAGTGGGTTTTGATGTTGTAATGAAGATGATGATATGTTTATGCTAGAAATCATCATAGTTGATAGTAGAAACAAGGTACTTGAACAAATTAGGTGTTTGGGTACATAAATCATAATTTCTATGAAATGGGTTTAGTTGATTTGAAGAAATTAATGTTACATTGGTGTTTATAAATGCCATACTAACTCGTATGAATGAACTACTTGAACAAAATAGGGATTTTGTTTAGAGTTCATAATTGATTAGAAGTGAGTCTTGACACAAGAATTAAACTCGTGATTTATGGTTGAGTTTAAAGAGAAAAATAGTCAAAGAATCATAAGGTGTGAAAGTCATGTTTTGGGATGGCTAATCTAACAACCTTGTGAATAATGAATGATAGTTGGCGCTTAACAAGCTAGGTGAAGCTTGGGGAGAAAGCGGGACGAACGAGTCAAGCATAAAGGAAAAGCGTATTCGGGATGCAAGGTAAGTGAAACTTACACAATTATGTAGAATACTTGTTATTTCTATACGATATAAATGCGATAACGAAAATATAGAAAGTATGAATTTCCGATGCGATCAATACGAGTCGGAACATATAAAGATGATAAAAACCTTGGTTTATGGCAAAAAGGGGCAAAACGGTAAATGAATCATGTAATGATTAAATATTATGAATTCCCGTTAATATTACCTTGTAGTGTAATCTAATAATGATAAAAGGGATAAAATGGAAATTTGTCAAGTGTTGACTAATGTAAATCGAAGTTAAAAGAATACCCATGGCGTAAGCCGAAATGGGTTGAATTTGTAAGAAAATAATTTAAAAAGAAAAAGGGTATGATAATAGAATCCGGGACGGGATGGATGTATGAGTTGGAAATCAAAAACAATGTTTTTGATTAAATAGATAATGTTGGGCATATAGTCCAAACGGGTCAAATGGTGATGATAACACCATTTGACAATATCGACTAATGTGGTTGTCAAGCCTTGTGTTAACCGGAGCGATTAGCGATTCGGACAATTGCGTCGCCATAGAATATGTGATAATAAAAGCGAGGTATAAATCGGGTCTATTTGTTGACTCGAGCCAGGTACGCAAATATAAGGATGTAGTTAGAAGTGATATTTTGGTCAACTATTAGTGAAAGTCCTTCGTTACAAAAGAAGGACTAAAATCGACCAAAAAGCCCTTGATAGGTCAACCGGGCAAACGACCCTTAGAGGTTGTTTAGAAACTTATATTATGACCATTCAACCCTCGGATGCGCATAAAAGTTGTAGGAATAAACTTTCTAGGGTTAAACGCCTTAAAACGCGTCTTACCGTTAAATGATATATCCGGGGAATAAAATTTGGAATAAGTATTATAGTGCGATAAATCCACCACAATTATAATTGTGGTGGAAGACCATTTGAGAATCAATGTGAAAATATGGTGCTTAAAATGAATGAGCGAGATTTATGCCTAAAAGGACATAAATACCCTTAACGGGTCAAAATAAGACTATAAGTAAAAATGGGTTAATAATGCGTAGAAATCCGTAATTGGAACCTAATATGATAGGTAATATTGGACTTAAAGGGTTCATGAGAAATAGGGGTCAAACAAATAAGTTTGTTTGATAAAAAAATCGAACGAGTCAAAATTTGGTAAAAAGGGTAATAAGCCGAAGAAATAAAAGTCTGGAATTTTGTTAATCCGGATGTCGGATTTTAACTCCATACGATGGAGAATTAAATTACGGTCGCGTAGGAAAAAGAATCGCGTAAAACGGATAAGTAGAATGAAAGTTATGGCCGTTTCCGTAAAGTATAGCGTTGCTGGAAAAATGCAGGTCACAGATCCAGACCTGCTGGAAAACATGCACCCCCGCGCCATGCAAAGGGTCACCATGATGTTGTCGCGACACGCGACAGGTTGAAGCGGCCCGCGTCATAATGTGATTGAGTTCACGCGGCCCGCAAGAACTACCAATTCCGGAAATTTGTTTATTTTGCTGTATGATGCAAGAAAACTTGTTTAAACCAGTGTTTAAGGTATCAAGGCTAACCTTTGAGTTGGTTTTGATCACAGGTTAATATTAGGAGTACCCGGATGAAGATCAAGCAGCGTACAAGAACCGAACACTCGAGATTAAAGCTTCCGCACGTTGTTTTTGTCGTCATTTTAAAACGGCAATTTCGTAGATATCAAATTGTACTATTTTCAAATTGTAAAAGTTTTAATTCACCCGTATTATTCAACAGTATTTGCATATAATTCCATGTTTATTTTCGTAATATATACGAAAACCCTTAATTAATTAGTCAGGTGTTACAAGTTGGTATCAGAGCCTTGGTTTAAGAGATTCAAGTATGGCGGGAAAGCTATGCTTGGACTTAAACCTTATGCTCTTAATAAAGATTGGTGTTCGGTTCGAGGCTTGATCGCAAATCCGGTAAGTACATGTATGTTAATAGCTTAGCACGCTAAAGTGTTGTAAACAACGCATAGGGCTATCGTGTGATACACGTTACCTCAATTAAAATGATTGATATAGTTGACGAAAATACGCGCGTTGACGCGTATAGTAGAAAAAGCCTTGTATTATAATACGGGCTATTATTGAAATTGACATTGCTAACTTTTATGAATGTTTTAATGGAAGGACACTCGCGTTTGAAGACGACGAGAGTCAAACGAATTGTGGATATGATGATGGAACGGTTCGAAGTATGACGAGAGGAGCATGCTCACCGAGGACTAAATCGCGTAACGACCGCGAACAAGGTTAATGGCAAGGAACGCCCGTCGGGGCAAACATTACCAGGTGCACATTTTAAATAACCGCACAAATAGTAATATGCAACAAATAAGTAGAAATTGAAAGTTGCATATGTAGATTAAAAACTTGGGAAAACCCCGAATAGAAAATGTATTCGGATATTGTTTCCAAGAGAAACAAATAGAGGCGTTACTTACATAGGGCGTGATGTGAAAACTATAAAAAGGTCATGTGTGTCATGTGTTAATCGCTTACTCTGGCCAAGTAAGTAGTGGCATATGATACCATGAACTTCTTATGGCGGACACGTTTACATCTGATGTAGTAAGGGCGGGGTGAATGGGACTAACTTAAAAGTACCCGAATGAATCTAATGAGCAAAATATTTGATAATAATGTAAACGCACAGCCGAGTGACGGAAGCGTATTACATTAGGATGATGAGCCCGAGTGAAGGGACAAAGATTAATGTAAAAGGCTTAAGGTATGCAATTAGGAGGGGTGTACTTACACTCGAACCCGGAGAATGCAAATATGACTCTTAACGGGGCGATTTTGTAAAACATCAAATTTGAGAATAAAGTAGGAATATAAAAGCGAAACGAAGTCATAATGCATACCGTAAGGGTTGCAATAATAACGACTTCGGTAAAACACCCGGTTGATGGGTAAGAAATTAAACGCATGCGTAGACTGAGAAACAGGAACGCGAAATAGAAAGTCAAAAGACTCGGAATATGAGTCATGGCTAAAAGATGACAAGAATTTTCGCAAACATAAATTTTGGTAATTACGTTCAACCATTTCAAAGTTGGACGGGTCAAATAAAGAATGAAGTTTGACGTTCATGAGTAATGAAATCTCATGAAAATAAGTCAAACGGGATAAATAAAGTATATAAAAACTTGGTAGTGCAAGTAAGCGCAACCGAATAATGGAAGCGCGAAATAATGAAGAACCCGGGTGACGGGTCGTAAAGAAGTATAATTAAGAACCGGAAAAATGGTGAGCGCAGAACAAACCGACGCGTAAATGACGTAAAGAGTCATAAAGTCGGAAGATTAGTCCAAGAGTAAACGAACGAAGCTTTAGACTACGGTCAAGGCCAACTAAAGTTCAAAAGCAAAAAAAAATAAACGATTCCAAACATAATGAGAGATGCTTTGAAGCTATATATGTATATGTACATTTGAATATAGACATGCGTAAAGAATGATCCACGGGATCAACATAACCTTTGGGGTTATAAACAATGGAAAGGTCTACGAGACTAAAACGACCCACGGGTCACAACTACAAAGAATTAGATTATAAGGACCTCGCCTTAAGGAGGTGAAAGTCTAATAAAATAGCCTATAAGGCAAAGTAATAAAACCTACGGGTTAATTAGACAAAGTGAGGGAATGAATTGAGAATCCCCGCATAAAACAAAGACTGTAAAAGAATAAATTTTGGACTGTCAATATCTCGGTATGGATAATTGACAAAAGTTAAAGTGAAGATGCTAAAATAAAATTTCAGTTTAAAAAAAAAAGAAAGAAAAAAAAAGAAAGAAATACCGTTTTTACAAATATAAATTCTAATAGGAATTTAAATAGTAAGCATAAAAGATACAAGTCTTGACACTGATAGGCGCAAGACGACATATTCGAAAAGAGATATTTTCGAAAAATAAAGGTTGATATAAATTAAACATGATGTGACACGATCACGGTCAATAAATGCAATGTGAAGTAGAATCACATTATAACCAAGCGAGTGGTAAAAAGTAACTGGACTAATAAGTCTAGTTAGTGAGACCGGTTAAGGTCATTTAAATAAAATTGGTCGCTTGTAAGCGGTGGATTTAATATAACTGAATCGAATAAATGAAAATGAAAACAAAAGAAATGGTTGCTAAAAGTGAAAGATTTCACTAAAGACCTTTAAACAGGTCAAAGTAACGGATTCATAAAGAGTTATATAATATATAAAAACGATAGATATCGCTAAGTTAACAAAACTAGTTGAAATAACGAAATTACGTTATTTCGAGTTGCACTATGTTGTAGGAGATATGTAGACGAATAATGACCGAAAGGATGTTACCATATTTCCTGGTAATACTAACTATTGGATAAAAGTATAAGTAATGTTTGAAAGATTTCTCGGATTGAATACATTGAGTTAAACTCAATAAATTATGTAAGAAATGGTTTCGAGGACGAAACCTCTTTAAGGGGGGTAGACTTGTAACACCCCGAAAACGAGTTTGGTAATCAAACTCCGTTAATACTAAAAGACGGGTAACGTGCCGTTAGTAGTAAAAATAACCCGGTAAATATTTGGATTTAAATAAGAAATCCTAATATTAAATAAAAACGAATCAAAGTTTTAAGGAATTGAGTTTATAAGAGCCTGAGTTAACGGGACTCAAAATATAACGGGTTATAGCTTCCCGAACCCATCAAATTAACTAGGAGTAAATAACCTAGTTAATAAGGTGTAAATAAGTAAATAAAATATGGAGTTCTAGTCCCTAATAATTAAAATCTGAACTTGAGGGACCAAAACCGTTGAAAAGGAAACAAGTTATTATTAATAAAAATAAAACACCACACACACACAAGGTGTGTGTGGATCGATCTCCAGGAGCGACCAGAAAGGGGTGAAACCCTAGAACTCAACAAAACATCAAATTGAAGCCTGATTCAAGGTCAAAATCGATGCATGAATACATAGAAACGATCACCTAGTTGTGGGGATCGTAAGGTATGTCAAATTTTTGATGTTTATGAAGTTGAGATTTTTGATGAACTTGTGAAAATCGAAATTCAAGCTTGAATGATTTATGTTTGGGTGAAACTAGGATGAAATTCATGCTTAGAAACAAACCCTAGTTGAAAACTTGATGAATTAGTACAAAAACTAGGAATTTGATAATTACCCTACTATGTGCTAAGTGGGTTTTGATGTTGTAATGAAGATGATGATATGTTTAAGCTAGAAATCATCATAGTTGATTGTAGAAACAAGGTACTTGAACAAATTAGGTGTTTGGGTACATAAATCATAATTTCTATGAAATGGGTTTAGTTGATTGGAAGAAATTAATGTTACATTGGTGTTTATATACGCCATACTAACTCGTATGAATGAACTACTTGAACAAAATAGGGATTTTGTTTAGAGTTCATAATTGATTAGAAGTGAGTCTTGACACAAGAATTAAACTCGTGATTTATGGTTGAGTTTAAACAGAAAAATAGTCAAAGAATCATAAGGTGTGAAAGTCATGTTTTGGGATGGCTAATCTAACAACCTTGTGAATAATGAATGATAGTTGGCGCTTAACAAGCTAGGTGAAGCTTGGGGAGAAAGCGGGACGAACGAGTCAAGCATAAAGGAAAAGCGTATTCGGGATGCAAGGTAAGTGAAACTTACACAATTATGTAGAATACTTGTTATTTCTATACGATATAAATGCGATAACGAAAATATAGAAAGTATGAATTTCCGATGCGATCAATACGAGTCGGAACATATAAAGATGATAAAAACCTTGGTTTATGGCAAAAAGGGGCAAAACGGTAAATGAATCATGTAATGATTAAATATTATGAATTCCCCTTAAGATTACCTTGTAGTGTAATCTAATAATGATAAAAGGGATAAAATGGAAATTTGTCAAGTGTTGACTAATGTAAATCGAAGTTAAAAGAATACCCATGGCGTAAGCCGAAATGGGTTGAATTTGTAAGAAAAGAATTTAAAAAAGAAAAAGGGTATGATAATAGAATCCGGGACGGGATGGATGTATGAGTTGGAAATCAAAAACAATGTTTTTGATTAAATAGATAATGTTGGGCATATAGTCCAAACGGGTCAAATGGTGATGATAACACCATTTGACAATATCGACTAATGTGGTTGTCAAGCCTTGTGTTAACCGGAGCGATTAGCGATTCGGACAATTGCGTCGCCATAGAATATGTGATAATAAAAGCGAGGTATAAATCGGGTCTATTTGTTGACTCGAGCCAGGTACGCAAATATAAGGTTGTAGTTAGAAGTGATATTTTGGTCAACTATTAGTGAAAGTCCTTCGTTACAAAAGAAGGACTAAAATCGACCAAAAAGCCCTTGATAGGTCAACCAGGCAAACGACCCTTAGAGGTTGTTTAGAAACTTATATTATGACCATTCAACCCTCGGATGCGCATAAAAGTTGTAGGAATAAACTTTCTAGGGTTAAACGCCTTAAAACGCGTCTTACCGTAAAATGATATATCCGGGGAATAAAATTTGGAATAAGTATTTTAGTGCGATAAATCCACCACAATTATAATTGTGGTGGAAGACCATTTGAGAATCAATGTGAAAATATGGTGCTTAAAATGAATGAGTGAGATTTATGCCTAAAAGGACATAAATACCCTTAACGGGTCAAAATAAGACTATAAGTAAAAATGGGTTAATAATGCGTAGAAATCCGTAATTGGAACCTAATATGATAGGTAATATTGGACTTAAAGGGTTCATGAGAAATAGGGGTCAAACAAATAAGTTTGTTTGATAAAAAAATCGAACGGGTCAAAATTTGGTAAAAAGGGTAATAAGCCGAAGAAATAAAAGTCTGGAATTTTGTTAATCCGGATGTCGGATTTTAACTCCATACGATGGAGAATTAAATTACGGTCGCGTAGGAAAAAGAATCGCGTAAAACGGATAAGTAGAATGAAAGTTATGGCCGGTTCCGTAAAGTATAGCGTTGCTGGAAAAATGCAGGTCACAGATCCAGACCTGCTGGAAAACATGCACCCCCGCGCCACGCGAAGGGTCACCATGATGTTGTCGCGACACGCGACTGGTTGAAGCGGCCCGCGTCATAATGTGATTGAGTTCACGCGGCCCGCGAGAACTACCAATTCCGGAAATTTGTTTTATTTTGCTGTATGATGCAAGAAAACTTGTTTAAACCAGTGTTTAAGGTATCAAGGCTAACCTTTGAGTTGGTTTTCATCACATGTTAATATTAGGAGTACCCGGATGAAGATCAAGCAGCGTACAAGAACCGAACACTCGAGATTAAAGCTTCCGCACGTTGTTTTTGTCGTCATTTTAAAACGGCAATTTCGTAGATATCAAATTGTACTATTTTCAAATTGTAAAAGTTTTAATTCACCCGTATTATTCAACAGTATTTGCATATAATTCCATGTTTATTTTCGTAATATATACGAAAACCCTTAATTAATTAGTCGGGTGTTACACATTTTGATACCAAATCTTTTGCTACTGATTTTATATGATAAATAAAATATTTTGAACTTTATAAACTGATCAAAAACTCAGATTTCCTTATATAACCTGAAAATCGCCTAAAACCGACTTTTTACGCGTTTTAAACGCATAGTATGAGTTAAAACTATTTTTGACACATAAGACTTAATACCTACTGATGTTTTAAGTAAATTGTTATAATTTAACAGTAAGTAAAAGTTTTGAACTCAGATTTCCAAATTTGACCTTTAAAAGCTTATGTGAAATGACCAAAATGCCCCTACGGCACATAGTTTGGTTATAAATGATAAATTTCACATATATGCAATACCCGATTGATATGACCTGCAAAAATAAATATTTTTACTGATCCTTTTAGACCAGAACCCCGTATTAATATTTAATCTCTTTTATAATCTTTAAAATGACCAAAATACCCCTACGGGACATAAATTGGTTATAAATTCGTTTTGGGCATAATGGAAGGTATCCTACTGATATTACAACATATTTAAGGCATATTAACTTGTGAAACCTGTATATGACTCTTTTGGTTACCCGTTATGCACTTTTCGCGTTCGGTACGGTTTATGTGACTAGTTTGCATAAATTGACCGAAACGGGTCAAACCTTATCATTTTTACCTCAAAACCCAGAATGTGTTTAGTTTACCCATATTAAACAAGTCTTCATACTTGTCGGGTATAAATCACATTCTAATCCGGTCTTCGCTTAATCTTGCGTTTTGAACCGTAAACCTTTCTTTAAAACTAACCGGTCTAAATTTAAACTTAAGTAAGACCCGTTAGGAATCTAATAGGTTATTAAAACCTTCGTTCCAGATTTAGGAGCCTAGTAAAAGATATTTGCACTTGCTGATTGTATACGGCTGAGATAAATTTGTATATTTTGCTCAGGTAAATACTTTTAACTTATTTTCCCGTATACGTGCTTGGGGTACGGTATATAAAATACCGCTTGGTCGGGTATTGAATCTTTAATCATATGAAGGTTAAATCATTGAGATAACCTGTTTAATCTGTTTTGTTTGCTTAAAGCCTTTGGGGGTTAATGACCATGTCCTGGATTTCCTCGGCTCATTCATTGAATTGGCCACGACTTAAGCACGGGGTGTAGGCATACACCTGCCGGTGCGTATGTAAAATGATATACCTACCTGTTCGAGAATAACTCGTCGTAGGTGATATTATGTGGTGTGTCTATTAATCTTTAACCCGATATTCAACCCGGGCTACTGAACGTATAACAAACATATAATTCTATTACAAGTTTATTTTTATATAATTATCCCAAGTTATAAAAGATCATTTGTGCCTTGTGCATTAACATCAATTTTCTTAAAGAACTTTTCAAAAAGTGTCGGTTAATTGTGTTTACCAGTGTAAACTGACGTATTTTCCAAAAGGTTAAGTGCAGGTACTATGCGAAATAGGCTGGCTACTCCTGAGTGAATAAATAAAGAAGTCTTGCAAGCTTTGTCACTTAAAAATATGTTGAACAATATTTCCTATGTTTTGATCCGCCTATGGATCCTTTTACATTCCGTTTGTAATACTCATGATACTTTCATTCGGTTGGTAATATTATTACTTTTAGACTTCCGTTGTGCACTGAACTGTGATTATTGACTATGATGATATCAACTACGTCACGATTCTCCCCACCGGGCCCATCGGTAATACGTGGAAATATCGGGGTGTGACACAGAAGTTTGATTACCGGTAACGATAAGGTCATCAACATAGACTAGGAGGTACATGACACAGGAGTCACATTTGAAAATAAATAGAGATGGGTTAGCCCGACTGCAGGAGAAGCCATTAGCAGTAAGGAACTGACTGAGACGCTGGAACCAAGCCCGAGGAGCTTGTTTGAGACCATAAATGGCTTTGTTTAACTTGCACACGTGAGTCGGAAATTTAGGATCAATGAAACCTCTAGGTTGTTCCATGTACACAGTTTCGGATAAATGCCCATGTAGGAAGGCATTGTTAACATCCAACTGTTGAAGCTTCCAACCGTTAATAATGGCTAATGCAAGGACAGTACGAACAGTGGTAGATTTAACCACTGGGCTAAAGGTGTGGGAATAATCAAGTCCGGAAACCTGTGTAAAACCCTGCGCTACAAGCCTGGCTTTGTAGCGATCCACAGAACCATCACTTTTAAATTTGGTTCTAAAAAGCCATTTGGAACCAACAACATTGACATTTGTTGGACGGGGAACAAGAGTCCAAGTAACAAAGAGCTGAAAATTCATTTTGCATGGCGCAAACCCATTTATTTTCTTGAGCGGCCATAGTAAATGTTGTAGGATCGGACATAGCAAACAAAGCCCTATAAAGAGGAATATGTTTCGTGTGTGCCAAGTCAACACGATGACGGGGTTTGAAGATCCCGGCCTTGGCACGAGTAATCATAGGATGTGATGGAAGAAGTGGAGGGATCGGAATAGGAGATGGAGTGCTAGGAGATGGTCCCTCGGAGAGGGGCGATGAGGATGGAGTATTGGAATATGATGGCGTAGTAGGAGAACTCGGAGAGTGGGCTAAACCGGTTTGGCCTGATGACGCGCTAAGGGGAGAGAGCTCATGAGCATATGGGCTTTGGAGGGTTTCTGGGGTGACACCAGCTGGGTCTGAGACCGGAGTTGAGCCAGCAGTAGCTGAGCTTGTGCAATCAAGGTCGGAGGATGGCTGGCCTTCATCAAATGGGCCTGTGTTGTCAACGGGTAGGTCCACAGGAGAAGGGTTGTTCGATTGAGGGTCAGTAGACTTAGCTGGGTAAAAAGGAACAGTAATAGGTGTGGTATAGGTGGAATTTTTAGTTATTTTCTGATGGGTGGTAGGACAAGAGACTCCTATTGTTGGGTTATGGGTATTTATGTTAATGTCAACAAAGGAAGTGACATCAAGTTCTGTGATGGGTGAAGCATTAGTGGTATTGTCAAAAGGGTAACAAGTCTCATCAAAGCGAGCATTGCGAGTAATGTATATACGGGATGTGCATGGGTCAAGAAATCGGTATCCTTTATATTTGGAACAATATCCCAAGAAAATGCAAGGAATACTCCGAGGAGATAGTTTATGAGGGGTGTAATCACGTAGGTAAGTGTACACACGACAACCAAAGGACCTAAAGGATGCATAATTAGGTTGTTGGTTGTAAAGGGTCTCAAAAGGGGATTTTCCTTGAAGTAATGTCGAGGGCAGCCGATTAATAATAAAAATGGCTGAAGAAAAAGCATCAACCCAAAACTTAGTGGGAAGTTTTGCATGAAATTATAGCATTGTTAATCCAGTCTCGACAACGTGCCGATGCTTCCTTTCAACACGACCATTTTGTTGAGGAGTACATGGGCACGAAAGTCGATGAAGCGTACCGTTGTTTTCAAACATAAGTCGAACACGATGATTGGTAAATTCGGTACCGCCATCACTTTGAAAAGTTTTTATTTTCGAGGAGAATTGTCTTTGAACGAATGGAATAAATATGGATAATGCTTCAACAAGATCATATTTCGTTCTCAACGGGTATAACCATGTGAAGCGTGAGTAGTCATCAATAAATGCCACATAATATAAAAAATTGTCATTCGATTTAATAGGAGATGGTCCCCATAGGTCACAATGAATAAGCTCAAGTGGGGAAGTAGCCTGAAGAAACACTGGTTTAATTGACCGGAATCAACTGAACCAGGGGGTTTGAATCTGCATAAAAGGGGTTATCTCTTCTCGTTTGACTCGTGGGTGAGTGATCTTCTTCCTCTCACAATAACTGCAAAACAACCACCGTTAGACTCGCCACGAGAAGAATGGGGGTTCTCTCCGTGACCACCCTCCGCCGTGAGAATAAGTACAGGTTTGATGAAGAAGAAGAAGTGAATTTGAAGTGAATGTAACTTAAGAATTGTACTTGAATTATCCTTCTATTTATAGCCGAAGTTTTGGGTGGGAAAACTCGTTAGTGAAATATTGACGGAAAGTGCTTTTTCCGTAGGTGGTTATTTTCTATCCGTTAATCGCTTAACGATTTTGAGTATGCACACGGATCGTGATGTTGATCGACGATTGGGGTTTTGCCACGTGGAAAGTGGGCAAGTGAAGATCTCTCTTCAATTCGATGCCATCATTGTGACTTCAAGAGGGCCTGGGATGATGCCACGTGGCCATTCGGTTATAACCGACTTGGTGGTGCACGATGGAGCCTTCTAGAAGATTGTGGCTGTAATCTTGTATGGCTCTTCTTTATGTTAATTCTGTGGCAACAAAGAAGCTTATTAATATAAAAGTATGGATATTAGTCACGCGGAAGTATATAGTTAGGATTTTTATCCTGCCTGCTATGGAGATAAGCGCAAGGATTTGTTATTCTCCTTTTAGCGCGCAGGTGTTGATTATTGTTTTCCTTCTGAATTCTCTTTGTAGGACCAGTGTGCGGCTGCGCAAGGTCTAAAGAGAGTTGGAAGGGTGAGGTTGTGATATGGTCCTAAACACTTAGCACTAGGTTTTTGGGACCTTACCCCTTCAAGTCCCCCCAGTCTAGTGTTGCTCTTACGCAAATAAGAGGAGCACTGGACTATTGAGAAATGGGTGCCTTTGGTGTATAGTTTTTGGTGCGAAAGTGGGTAATCTTCTTGGGAAAGATACTGTTGCTCATTATTATGATTTTGAAAAACGGAAATCTTGTTGAAGAAGATTTGCGAATTTCTTCTTTTATTCTGAACTATTTACTTGAGGAGAACGTTGTTTAATCATGATCTAACTTTTATTACGTCATTCATAAAAAAAAGTATATACGTAGTACCTTTTCATCTTCTTACTGAACTGTAGCCTTTGGGATGTGTGCAGACGCTGTCAGAATGTATTTAATGGGATATGACGTTTATCGTGGCAGCGCCGTTTCAAAGGGAGATGATTTAATATTTAATCATCACGATTTCTGCTTTCCCTCTTATCGATGCTGGCGTTGCTTTATTTGCATTATATATACATGTAGAAATTATAAACTCTTACCAGATTTAGCAATATGAGAGCTAGGCGACAATCTTGTTCTCGGAGACTTTTGGAAGTCTTGAAGGTTTTCGAAGCTGCCAAAGGTTTGCTTCTTCTCGCCGGCTCATCGCCGAAAGAGGGTACTGGAGATGGGGAACCTTCTGGCTCCGTTCCTTATAAGTCTACGGACATGGGTTGTGGTTTCCTTGATGATGAAGGGGTTACCCGGTTATCTGCTGACGCCCTGATCCAACGTTTTTCGGTTAACCGGAAAAGTCGATGCTTGATAGTGTATCAACGGCGTCGGAACAATTGTTCTTCTGTACTTCCTGCCGGAAATCAGTTGATACTAGCTGCTGATGGTGATAATGAGTTGACTGTTGATCCCCCCTGTTAGGGTGATATGGGGAAGTACTGTATACCTCTGCCGAGGTTTTAGCTATGTTCCCTGGTGTGTAACTTGCTTATTCTGTATCTAATGTTTTGATACACTGCTGTGTTTTGTAAAGTTTTGTTAATGTGCTTTGTTGCACAAGTAACTTTTTGATGCATTGTTATGCATATATGTTTTTTGCTAGTGATATAAGTTGTGTTTGAATTACAATATGTTGCATGTGTATAATTACTTTGTTTAGGTAAAGCGAATAAGGATGGTATTGCGCTCATGTTTGAACGTAGGTCTGGATTGTGCGTGGGACTTGTGCCCGTTAGACCGTTCATGAGACTTACAATGTTTCACCATATCGTTTTCGCGTGTACCGAAAGGAATTACATGCTATTTATAATAAACAATAAAATATGTAAGGATAATCTTTGCATTAATAAGGCGCGGGGCCGATATATACAAAGTGAAAAATAAATTCATTGCCTGTGTAAGTGTCTGGCCTTTTGTGCCGAATGGCTTGGCTTGGTCACATGTAACACCTGCGCAGCTACTGCGCGTTCCAGGTGCGGGGAACGTCTGTTCCGTCAAGCCTCTTTAAGGTGGATGCCCCTTTGCCCAGGACATCATTGATAATGTACGGTCCTTCCCATTTAGGTGCTAATTTTCCTGGCTTTTCTGCGTTAGATGCTTCGTTATCGCGCAGGACGAAGTCTCCTGGAATGAAAGTGCACACGCGTACGTGCGCGTTGTAGTATTGTTCTAATTTGGATTTATATCTTGCTTCTGCGATGGCTGCATTCTCGCGCCTTTCCTTAAGAAGGTCCAGATCCATCCTTCGTTCTTTTTCATTATCTTTTTTTTCCATGGCGATCATGCGCGGTGATGGGAGGCCGGTCTCTGCTGGGATTACTGCCTCTGAACCATATACAAGGCTAAATGGGGTTTCCCCGGTACTGGTTTTTGGCATGGTGCGATGAGCCCATAAGATGCTAGGGAGCTCATCTACCCATCCTCTTCGTGCAGTGCCCAATCTTGCCTTGATACCATCAACTATTTGTTTATTCACGCTTTCAACTTGCCCATTTGCTTGTGGGTGCGCCACAGAGGCAAAGCTGTGCTCGATTTTCGTTTCTTTGAACCACTTCTGGAGGTCTTCCGAGGAAAATTTTGTGCCATTGTCGGAAATGATGTGTAATGGCAACCCGAATCGACAGATAATATGTTCCCATATGAACTTGCGGATTACCATTGCTGTGGTTGACGCTAATGCCTTAGCTTCCACCCACTTGGTGAAGTAGTCGACTGCCACAACGATGAATTTAACTGCGCCTGGCGCGTCGGGGAAAGGACCGACGAGGTCGATACCCCATTGTTGAAAAGGCCAGGCCGAAGTGACCGGAACTAAAGGATTTTTTGGACGGGGGGTTTTGGCGCGTGGCGCTGACATGCTGCGCATTTACGCAATAGTTCCACTACGTCCACATGCATCCCTGTCCAATAATAGCCTGCATTCATTATCTTTGCCACTACTATGCGTGGTCCGGCGTGAATCCCACATAATCCTTCGTGGATTTCTCTGACTAAATATTGTGCATCCGTTTTATCGACACAGTGAAGGAGTGGACCCATGAACGATTTCTGGTATAAGATACCGTCTGCCATTTCGTAATTCAGCACTTTGTTTTGGATCTTCCTAGCCTCCGCTTTTCCTTCTGGGAGTTTGCCATGCTGCAAGTACGTAATGATCGGAGACATCCAGGATGGATTGCCGACCTCGATGATGTTCACTTGCCTTAGAGGGATGGTTAGATTAGATAATACTTCAATGCGGACTTCTTTTGCTAGATGTTTGAAACTGGTGGCGGCCAGCTTGCCCAGTGCGTCCGCATGTTTATTTTCACTTCTATTTATGTGGACTATCTTGAACGTTTGGAACTGGCTGATAAGCATTCGCGCTTGCTCCAAATATAAAGCCATGGCTTCGCCTTTAGCGTCGTAATGACCATTTACTTGTTCCGCCACTAGCTTGGAATCGATGTGTGCTTCGAGGTTCTTCGCTCCCATTTTAAGTGCCAAATGGAGGCCCGCGAGAAATGCTTCGTATTCTGCCTCATTGTTTGTATTTTTGAAATCTAGGCGTATTGCGTATGTGAGCTCGTGATTGTCTGGGCTAACCGGTCGAAGGCCTGCGTCTACATCGTCATCATTGGAGGCACCATCTGTTTGCAACGTCCAAACCCTATCGTCGAAGACTGGAATATGGTTTTGGATTCCCTCGCATTCTTGTATTTTGTCAACAGGAACTTCGGTGGCGAAGTCTGCCAAGACTTGTCCTTTGATTGCTGGTCGGGGTTTGTATAGGATGTTGTATCTTCCCAGTTCGATGGCCCACTTGGCCAAACGCCCCGCGACATCAGGTTTAGACAGATTTGGCCTAGATGATAATTAGTGAGTACTGTAATAACATGACCAGAGAAATACCGGCGTAGTCTTCGTGATGCGTGTACCAGTGCGAGGACTCATTTTTCTATCATTGAGTAGCGTGTCTCTGGGCCGGTTAGCATCTTACTAATGTAGTATATTGGAGTTTGAACGCCATTTCTTTCTACCATTAATACCGCGCCGACCGCTACTTCTGCCGCGAACAGATATAGGATTAGCGGCTCCTCCTCTCGTGGTGCTGTTAAGGTTGGTAACTGGATCAGACATTCCTTCATTTGTTTGAAGGCTGTCTCCGCTTCCGGTGTCCATTGAAAATGGCTCTTTTTGGCGCAATTGTGCAACGTGCTAATGAACGGATAAGACTTCACGGCGTGGTTTGCTAAGAATCTGTTTAGTGCTGCTAATCGTCCCGCGAGACGTTGCATTTCTTTAACTGTTCCTGGCAATGGCATTAGTTGAATGGCCTGTACTTTCTCCGGGTTGACTTGAAAGCCATCTCTGGTTACTATGAACCCTATAAATTTGCCCTCCTCCATTCCGAAGGAGCATTTCGTTGGGTTTAGCTTTAAATTGACGTTGCGCAAAGAATCGAATGTGCGCTGAATGTTTGCAAGCATGGTCTCTTCTTCTTGGCTCATGATGACGAGGTCATCCATATAAACTTCCACTGTTTTTCCAATGTCTTCGCCGAACACTCTATCCATCAAGCGCTGTTAAGTAGCCCCTGGGTTGCGGAGGCCAAAAGGCATTTTGGTATAGCAAAAGATACCTTTATCTGTTCGGACGGTCGTTTTATCTTCATCTTCCTCTTTCATCTGTACTTGATGGTAGCCTTTATAACAGTCTAGAAAACACTTCCAGCGGAAGGATGCTAGAGAGTCGACTTTCTTGTCTATTTCCGGGAGTGCATAGCAATCTTTCGGGCAGGCTTTGTTGAGGTCTTTGAAGTCGACACACATGCGCCACCCGCCACTGTGTTTTTGAACCATTACTGGGTTGGCGACCCAGGTTTGGTATTGTACTTCGCGTAGGATCCCAGCGTTAAGTAATTCTGTTACTTGCTCGTTCATTACTTCTGACTTTTCTGCGCTGAGACTGCGCCTTCCTTGCGCGACGGGTTCTGCTGAAGGTCGGACGTTTAGACAGTGTTGCGCTATATCTCGTGGTACGCCAATCATGTCCGCTGGGGACCAAGCGAAGATGTCCATGTTGTTGGAAAGTAGTTCCTTCAGTTTTATCTGGATTGCCGAGGAGATAGCGTGCCCTAGCAAGATAGTTTGTTCCGGATGTTTCTCGTTGAGAACCCATTTTTCTGGTTCGTTTGATGTTGAGGGTTTGGCGACCTTTGCTGGTGGTTCATCATCGACGTACATAACTTCCTTGCTGGAATACAAAATTGCTACCCCGGTTTCCGTCGGAAAACCGCAAGCGGCGTGTGGTATAAAGGTGATCATGCTGAATTCTCTCTGAGAGCGTCTCCCCAGTAGTACGTCATGACGTGACGTTGCAGGCATAACCATGAAATTCACTGTGACAGTGCGTGAGTGCTCACCATCTGAGAGAGTCACAGGGAAAGCGGTTTGACCCAGCGGGAAAACAGCTTCGTTACAGAAACCAGTGAGAGGAAAATTGACTGGTTTTAAGCTTGCCTTATCCTCTGGGTCGAGTTGTTTGAAACATTGTTCATAGATTATATCCATTGAACTTCCTGGATCTATGAACATATAATCGGTTTGGTAATGGCCAAAGATACCGGTGATAATTACTGGACGTTCTTCTTGAGGTCCTCCGGGGACAACAGGGAAGACTACTTGTTGCTCCCGCCAATGCTGATTATGGCTTCGTTTGTTCGGCCTTCGTGAGGGACCTCCCTGTACCATGTTTATCTGCCTTGTCTCGACTCCCTGGTGATTGGTCTCTTCTGGATTTTGTGCTATATCGTTTTGGGTATCGGATCTGCTGTATACTAACTCAGATCTGGTGTTTTGTGCAAAAATTTGGCTCATGGCATTCTGGAACCTGGTGAACCAGTACTCTGGATTTTCCTCTGAGAGTAGATCTTGGTGTTTATGCACTCCTGTTTTTATCATGGAGCCTTTTTTCTCCAGAAAACTTCTGTTGCTTTCTTCGTTGCCCATGATTCCGTTGATCCGGATATCTTGGGTTGCAGTACCCTTGACTTTAGATCGAGGACCTGATGGGTGAATTGACGAGTTCTCTGCCATAGGAAACAGAGGATGGAAAAAATGAATCGAAACGAAAAGAGATGAATAAGAACTGAGAAATCGGTGGGCGCCAATGAAGAAACACTGGTTTAATTGACCGGAATCAACTGAACCAGGGGGTTTGAATCTGCATAAAAGGGGTTATCTCTTCTCGTTCGATTCGTGGGTGAGTGATCTTCTTCCTCTCACAATAACAGCAAAACAACCACCGTTAGACTCGCCACTGGGAGAATGGGGGTTCTCTCCGTGACCACCTTCTGGCGTAAGAATAAGTACAGGTTTGATGAAGAAGAAGTGAATTTGAAGTGAATGTAACTTAAGAATTGTACCTGAATTATCCTTCTATTTATAGCCGAAGTTTTGGGCGGGAAAACTCGTTAGTGAAATATCGACGGAAAGTGCTTTTTCCGTAGGCGGTTATTTTCTCTCCGTTAATCGCTTAACAATTTTGAGTATGCACACGGATCGTGATGTTGATCGACGATTGGGGTTTTGCCACGTGGAAAGTGGGCAAGTGAAGATCTCTCTTCAATTCCACACCATCATTGTGACTTCAAGAGGGCCTGGGATGATGCCACGTGGCCATTCGGTTATAACCGACTTGGTGGTGCACGATGGAGCCTTCTAGAACATTGTGGTTGTAATCTTGTGTGGCTCTTCTTTATGTTAATTCTGTGGCAACAAAGAAGCTTATTAATATCCAAGTCTGGATATTAGTTACGCGGAAGTATATAGCTAGGATTTGTATCCTGCCTGCTATGGAGATAAGCGCAAGGATTTGTTATTATCCTTTTGGCGTGCAGGTGTTGATTATTGTTTTCCTTCTGAATTCTCTTTATAGGACCAGTGTGCGGCTGCGCAAGGTCTAAAGAGAGTTCGAAGGGTGAGGTTGTGGTATGGTCCTAAACACTTAGCACGAGGTTTTTGGGACCTTACCCCTTCATAGCCCGTTTATTATTAAGTGAAAAAGGTTGCCGTTTCGCTTTGGCAATTTCACATGATCCACAAAGACCGGGTTTTGGTAACACCGATGTGAATGACAATGTCCCATTATTTTTAAGCAATGAAATTACATCAAAATTAACATGGCCAAGTCGAGCATGCCATGTTTCAAACGAAGCTTTAGAGGTTTTATGAGTAGCCATTAAGGCTTTATTGTTTTCACGAAGGGCGTAGAGGCCGTCCTCACGGCATCCCTGGGCTATTGTTTGCTTGGTCTGGCGATCCTGGATGTAAAAATAGGGATTAGAAAAAATGACATCAACTTGATTATCTTCCGTTAGTTTACCAATAGATAGAAGATTTTTAGAAATATTAGGAACAACTAAAACATTGTTGAGTTCGAGATTACCAAGTAATTTTGTGTTACCAATGTGAGAAATGGGCAAGGATTCACCATTGCCAAAATAAACCTTTTCATTACCTTTAACCGGGGTGGCGTTTGGAAGAGATGATGAATTTGGGAGCATATGAGTGGTAGCACCCGTATCGGAAGTCCAATCGGGGATGGAGGCATTTAGACCACATTGAGCGTGAAAAGCTTGGACAATTTGATCATCCAAGTACGGAGCCGATGCCGCGAATGATGCAAGATGCCCGGTTTTTAAACACAATTGACAAGTAGGACGAGTATTGTTAAATTGAGAGGATCCAAAATTATGTCCAAGAAACCCACGTGATGGGCCACGAGACTGTCCATGATTTGGACGAGTGGGCCTGTTTGGCCTGTGCCGCTGATTCTGTCTTGGGCCAGATGAGGGCGGGCCACGAGAGGGCTGTCCACCAGCCCACCTGTGATGATTTTCTCGGCTGTTTTGAGCAACAAAGGCTACTGTGGGTTGGGAAGGTTCTAAATTCAGATTTTTAATGAACAATTTGTGGCTCTCGGCGCTAGCAAGAAGGTCGACAAAGGTCGGTATGGGGCGGGAAGATCGAATTGTTGTGGAGAAACTTTCAAATGATTTTCCAAGACCACAAAGAAACCAATGGAGTTGATCCATTGGGTCAACGGGATGACCAATAGCGTTTAATTGGTCACATATAGATTTAAATTCACGGCCAAAGTCGGCCACAGTTTTATCTCCATTTTTTAGAGCGCGTAAGTTGTCACGAAGGTTTTGAACACGCTCGACGGATGTGTTACAAAAAGCCGCCTCAAGGGCAACCCAAATATCACGGGCCGTAGAGGAACCGACCGTGACGGCAAGAGCTTCTTCCGATAAGGAAGCGTTAAGAATGATTATTGCTTGGTGTTCCTCTTGAATCCAAGTGGTGTATTCAGGATTGATAACCTCTTTATCATTGCTTTTTATCAAATGGGGAGGCATTGTTTGAGATCCATCAATGTGAGACAAAAGGTGTTGAACAGAGAGGATGGGTATTATTTGTTTATGCCAATATAAGTAATTTGAGTTGGATAACTTGATGGTGATCAACGGGGCCAGCCCATTCATGGGTAATATTGAGGATGAAGAGGAGGTAGACATGATAGAAGTGAGGATAGAAAGACGGCAGAGGGAAAAAAGCAAGAACAGAGAAGGAAGGCTGGAAAGAAACGGTGAGGGAGGGAGGGGAAAAAACTCAGGAATTTAAAGGGTGGCTCGATACCATATGAAACAATGGATTTTATTTATTCCATGCATACAAAGAAAACTATCATCCCAATATATAGAGGAAAGCTACAGGCAATAAATAATACAAGTAAATACATGTAAATAAATGAGAGACTTTTGGTATTATCTAACAGTATCTTATGGATATTGAGCTACCACATGTCTAACTTTAGAGGGGATAATTTGAATTATTATTTCTAATACTAGACCCCCCCCCCCCCAACTCTATTCTTGATAGCAATGGATCTTCCTTACCTTGTACATACATGTATAATAGCTAGGAACTTGGCCGGTACCACCCTCTTTACCATAGAAACATTGTTGTCACCCCTACATCATAATGACTAATGTTAACATTTTTTTCAAATTTGACCTATATAGTTTCTTTGTAAAAGACTCGCAAACTCAACAAGGTCTCCTTTGTTGTGACGGTACTAGTGACCTTTATCCAGTTTGTTCGTTTCTTGCTTCCCTTTCCTGTCTAAAAATCATTCTAATGGGTATCAATTTTTAGGTCAATTTACTTTTAAGTGTTTACTATCTAATGGTAATATCTCATGCACCACATGCTAACTAGTATCAATGTTTAGGTCACTCTATTCTTCCATGCTTTGCCGTGCATGTTAGTTAGTTAAACAAATAAAAAATTTCCTTCATCATTCAATTCAAAACTTGAGTCATCTTTCAATAGTATCCATTTCGATCTTCGAATATCTCACGTGTCTAATATTAGTGGCATTATTGTTGGACTCCGGTTAAGTTTGCAGCGGACAAACAGGATTTCGGAACATCAGTGGACATGTTTGTTAATGATTTTAAGAGTACAGAAATGAAAGAATGAGTTTGAATGATAAGGAACAATCGAATGGACAGAATGAATGTGGAATAATCTGTCTTGATACCGGAAACAGTTACCGGACAAGATATATATATGTGTGTAAAGTTGGCGGTTAATCTTGGCGGTAAAACTGTCATTTGCAGTTTTAAAATACCCGCTTATGATATATTCCCACACTTATCACACAATATCGAATCTAATACATCAGTTATTACATAAACATATAAATATTAATATCATAATAAAGTTTAATTATCCTTCACTAACACCTTCCCTTAAACTTTAATTATGTTTGGCGGCATACATCATCACGCTCCTGTTGGCTTCATCGACGGCTTTACGTGCCTCATTGAAGTTGAATCGGCGACGCTTCTTTTTCAGATTCCATGAGCCTTCCCAGCTATTTCCAGCATACAAAGCATAATGCTCTGATGCACCGTCTTCCGGCATAGGATCAGCACTCTTACTTCTTCCTCGATCATTTCCTGTCATCAAGCTTTCGGCTTGTTCCACCATTTCTTTGTCCTGCACCTTCTTTTGAACTGATTTAAATTTGTAATAATATACCAGAACGTCTAAGTACATAGCATAAATGACTCTGATAAAGTCACCATCTTGATATTCGAAACCAAGATCTTTTGCTATTGCCGGCCACAAATTGTCAACAGTAACACTTTGATAGCCTCCATCTCTTTCCACCATAATATATAAACCAAGCAGATCTATTTTTCTTCCATCATCCAGAAGTGGTGGTATTGATCTTGAAGTTATTCCCATTTTTTCTTTCAAAAACCAGCCCACCATAATTTCGAATTTCATTTCAAGATCATGCTTATATTTGAATACGAAGTCTCGATCATCGATCATGTCTAACAGGGCTTTGCAGTCAGCGAATTCATGAAATTCTAACGCCCTCAAGATCATTCGACTCCAATCAAATTCATTTTCATTCGAAACGTTTAAAGTTTCGAAATATGAATTTAAATAATCACCTTTATACTTCTCGTTCACATCATTCAGATTTAAAACTTTCTGTATTTCTTTCAATCCTAACTCTTCTTCTTTTGACAAACCAGTAACTTCATTTATAGTGTTTATCACGGGAGACGAAAACATCGGATAAATCCTACAAGTATCACTGTTCTTGTTGACGGTGAATCCTTGTAATGTTAATTGATTCATGCTCAGGACATTTCTGTCCAATTCCGGGGTATAAAAGACACTTTGTATCTTTAATTTTTTGTTGTTAGACTTAACTTCAATGTTCCCTATACCCCGGATGAACAGAAAATTGTTTTCCCCAGTATTCGTATCAACACCAACCAAATGTTTAATCCTTTTGAAAACATTTACATTACCGGCGTAATGATGCGAGAAAGAGTTACTGACATACCATATGTCCTTCCACTGGCCGCCTTCCATGCCAGTCACTATCATTTCACCCCGATCCTCTGCATCCCTCCTTTGTGTATGGATTCTGGCATTAACCGCTTGGTTAACAAGTTGTGTTGCTTCGTCATTTTCTTTGAATTTGCATGAATAAATTTGATGCCCTGGCCGGTGACAATAGAAACATAATTTCACCCTGCGTTGGTTTTTCTCCCTTTCGTTTTGTTCGTCATAGCAGTGTTGACATGGTAGAATTGTAGAAGTAGTTCTGATTTCTGCACACATTCCTGATGTGGCTCTGATACCACATTGTTGGACTCCGGTTAAGTTTGCAGCGGACAAACAGGATTTCGGAACATCAGTGGACATGTTTGTTAATGATTTTAAGAGTACATAAATGAAAGAATGAGTTTAAATGATAAGGAACAATCAAATGGACAGAATGAATGTGGAATAATCTGTCTTGATACCGGAAACAGTTACCGGACAAGATATATATATGTGTGTAAAGTTGGCGGTTAATCTTGGCGGTAAAACTGTCATTTGCAGTTTTAAAATACCCGCTTATGATATATGCCCACACTTATCACACAATATCGAATCTAATACATCAGTTATTACATAAACATATAAATATTAATATCATAATAAAGTTTAATTATCCTTCACTAACAATTATATGTTACATTATTTGTTATATATCTTAATTTTGCTTGGCTATATCAGTTACGCCAGAAATCTACTGTTACCTACAGATTTGACTATGTGATCATTGTGGAGAATTTGATAAAATAACTCGTACGTCGTTACCTCTTTTCCACACTTGGCATCTAACTTTGTTTCTCGTGTCCCCATGCGTCATAAAAACGGCAAGTCAGATGTTATGATTCAAACACTTAGGGTGTGTTTGGTATGGGGTAATGGAATGGACGAATGAATGGAATGGACGAGGTAATGGAATGGACGAGGGAATACAATGGATCATTACCATTCCATGTCTTGTTTGGTTACCATGTGTGAATGGAATGAGTTATTATTGTGTATTGTTCGGTAGGCAAGAAAAACGGAGTAATAAAATCAGCGATGAGTGGTGGTGGTGGTGGTCGGTGGTAATGATTGTGGGTGGTTATAGGTGGCGGTGCTGGGTGTCGGCGGCGGCGATGGGTGGTGGTGGTGGCGGCGAGTAGCGGTGCGGCGGCGGCGACGACGGCGAGTGGTGGTGGTGGCAAGGTGGTCGTTGGTGATGGGTGGCAGCAGAGGTGGCGGTTGGTGGCGGCGACGGCGGTTGGTGGTGGCGGTGGTGGCGTTGACGATGGTGGTGGGCGGCGGTGGCGGCGAGTGTCCTTAGCGGTTGGTCGCACCTGTGGGTGATAACGGTGGCGAGTGGGTGGCGGCGGCGGCGGTGGCTGTCGGGGTGAGGTGGTGGCTGGTGGTGGCTGGTGGCTGGTGGCGGCGGTGGCGGCGGTGGTGGTGGTGGTGGGTTGTGGCGAAGGTGGTGGGTTGTGGTGTTGTTGATAAATGGTGCAAGAGGGGATGGAATGGAAAAAAAAAACATGGGGGTGGAAGGAATGATTTTGAGGGAATGGAATGCATTTTGGAATGGGTAATTCCATTCCATTGACCAACCAAACACCATTTTCTTCATTCCCTCGTAATCATCCATTCCATTCCACATCTCATTCCTGCATACCAAACACTACCTTAGGGCATGTTTGGCTAAGCTTTTTGAAACAACTTATTGGCTTTTTGGAAAAGTCAGTATGGATTGACTTATTGACTTATTGTCTTTTTCCTGTCACATACACCCTCATTGCCAAACATCATTTTGAAGCTTATGGCTTTTCAAAAAGTCAACAAGTTGTTTCAAAAAGCTTAGCCAAACATGCCCTTAATAATGAAATCAGAACCCTTCTTTTTAAAAGCTCACATTCCTTCTAAATATTGGATTGAAGCTCATATGGCCACAAAACTTCTCAACATTCTTCCATCCGCCCCCAAAAATATAACATACCTTTCACCCAAGTTGTTCAACAACTACCTCCTTCAACTTAACTTTGAATCTTTGTAGATGCCTCTGTTAGCCATATATGTTTCCGCAACATAAACGAGCTCCTAGAACTACTCTTTGTGCCTTCCTTGTTATCTGTCTCATCATATGTGACATAATAGACACACTTCGTTATGCTTTGTCTACAAATGAGAGATGCTGAGCCATAATAGTATGCATATGAATAAGAGACACACTTGGTCGGTCATGTCAAGTGATCTATTATGGTTTGACGTTTGATGGTTTTAGACTCCACTTCCTCTTCTTCATTTGAAATGCATATACCACCTTTCTTTTGATATTACCAAGTGCAAGCAATTTAAGTATTAAATAGGCCGAACGAATCCATATGATATTTTTTTCAAACAAATTTAAGTATTAAATAGGCCGAACGAATCCATATGATATTAAGGCCATGCGTAATGGGGCATTATAGAGGTGTGAAGGAGCTTGATAACCCCCCCCCCCCCCCCCCCCCCAACACCACCCTTGTGCATTATAGAGGCCTAAAGAGGGATGGACATTTATAGTATAACGCACAACGGAACGTAATAATTGAAAGGGTATTAAATGGGTGTTAACCATTACACAATTTTTAAAGGGCATTATAATGCTAATGTGACAAAAAAAATACCTTTTGAGGAGCATTAACCATTACGGATGGTCTAAGAGTAACAATGTCGAGTTATGCACTAGAAACCATGTTATGTTAATTAGTGAATTAGGGAAAGCTTGTAAAACCAAGTTATATATGGCTTCTAATCAATTTCCCTCCAATGTTATATTCGATATTATAACCGGGTTATACTAAACGGTGGGTAGTAATATTGTTATTTGGTTCTTAAATAAACATATTATCACCGAGTTGATTAATATATTTCGACGAAAGATTTAACGTAATCTCGTTTTCATAATCAATTGTTTGTAATATTCTTTTTGTATATTCAGAGTATTATTCAACTCCATGATTTGAACTAAATGGCAACTTGTAGTATATTTATACAACAAAAAAACCCTACAATGCTGACATGGAACTATTTCATCTCTAACAAAGTGATCTACATGTAACATTTTTTCAATATTTTTAAACGTTTATTGCCATTCCATTCTATTTTCCAAAACTAACTGTCATATGCTTTGAGTATTTACTCTTATAACTTGTTTCAAACTCAGTTGTGTATCGGCGACTTTTTCCTAGCTGGAGTATAATCCATATCGGCTATGTTTTCCGGGTATTGTTGATCAGTGATGACATCCTTCTTCCAGTGTTTAGCCTCTGGTTTAAGATCATGTTTATTCTTCTGATTCTGTGCATGAAATACATTCAAAAAGTTAAAAATAAGAAATCTGTTTGTTTTGTTGTTATACTTAAACTATCATTGTTTATGAATAATAGTGATTTAAAAGACCAACCTCCGAAATCGCGGCGCCATTACTAGAAGATGTCGATTTTGTCATAAGCTTTCTATTTATTCCTGCAAAATTAGAAAGGAAAAAAGTTGACAAACAAGCAATATTATAACAAGGAAGTGTATACCAATAATGAACAATTTTAGATGATAAAATAAACTTGAGTCACCATATTCACTAAACTAACTATTGTTTCAATAACTTTTGCTTTCGATCTCGTCATAATTTGGATTAAGAAGATATCTTTTACAAGATAATTAAGAAAAGTGATAAAAATGGTGGATTATAGTTTGTTTAGAATTTTAAACAATTCTGAAACCAAAGTTAGGTTAAGCAGGTGGAGGATTAAATGATGTCTAGTGAGTGGTGTCATGGACCATATTATATATCATCATCGTCATTATACTCAGTAAATCCCATCAATAGCAGAGCAAATGTAGGATCTGAGGAGTAAGATGTAGACAGCCTTACCTCTACCTTGTAGGAATAGAGAGACTGTTTCCAATGAGACCCCCGGCTCGATGACTAGAGGAGATTTCCTTGTTGCTACTCTACAAGATAATATTCTATTCTTTATTGTGGCACCTGATGAAAATTGAGCACTCTTTGCCAGCAATTGATCATCTTCAATGCTTCCTTTTACTAATGAAATCTGTAACAAATTCATAAGCAAAATATATCATCAGCTAACTAATAAAAAATTGCAAGAAATGTTTTTTTTTTTTTTTCCAAAATGTAATGAATAAGTTACCTACCTTAAAGATGTCTTGATGGTTTGTAGATGATAAAGCAAGTTTTCCCAGCCTTATACCTTCATAAAATAAGAAAAACAGGTATTAATTTGTATTATCACAATTATGAGAGTCATGATCTTCTATTAAATCTACAAAGAAATCTGATTTTTTGTTATCAAGATAGAAAAAAAAATGAGGAACATATTTGGTGCATTGAAAATACCTTGAGCTTTATATGTTAGGAAAACTAACAAAACCAGAAGGTTCATAAGATAAAACTTCATATTTGTGGAGTGTTTAATTGAAGGTGAAAGGCTGCAAAAATGGCAAGGTTAAGCTGGTTAACAGATTTTGTGTACTCAAGAGAGAAATTGTGAATGTGTATAAAGTATGGTTATCCAACCTATTTATATATACACACAAATGAGGTAGGGGACCCACCTCAACTTGTTGCTGAATGCTGATCATTGAGTTGCTACACTGTTTTTCAATTTCTGTAAATGGCTTTTAAACTTTTGTAATATTATCAAGTCATGTCCACACAATTTGTCCTCTGTTATTGACAAAAAAATGTTAATTTATGGATCTATAGTGAGAGAAATAGAGGTCATCTTGAACTTTAGGGTATGATGTCCCCTTAAAAGGTTTCCCAAAACCCATAAATTAGTTTATTTTAGGGTGTACCTATTGGCACACTCAATTGGCTATTTGCACACCAAAAAGACATTTTTTGTCCTATATGAACACCATGCAGTGTCGAGCTGTGGCCAAAGAGCAGCGGGTTGGTCCGGTCAACCAGACAAAAGACTGACGGGTGTTTGACGGGTCTGTTGACCGGACCAAAACGCCGAGCTTTGGCCACGTTTTGGTCCTGTCAACCAGACAAAAGACTGACCGGGTGTCAGTCTTTTGTCTGGTTAACGCGGCAAAAGCTCGGTGTTTTGGTCCGGTCAACAGACCCGTCAGACACCCGTCAGTCTTTGTCTGGTTAACCGTACCAAAACGTCACGCTTTGGCCACAGCTCGACACTGCAGGGTGTGCATATAAGACAAAAAACTCCTTTTTGGGTTTGCTATCTACACATTTGTGCCTTATTTTATGGTCCCTCACTAATTAAAACAAACACACATGGCAAGCTAGTTTCTCAAACAATGCCATCTCTTTTATGATTTTGTCACAACTCTTTCATTAAAAGAGGCTCTTATGCTTCCTTGTCTAGCTTGCTTCTCTTCTTCGCCTGTATCTTTGCCGTCTTTAAATGTACTACAAAATAGCAAATTAATATATCCTCCAAATAACTCACTTTTAATAGGGATGACCATGCCAGGTATGAATTGAGTATGGCTAATTCCATACCTATAACTGGTTATGAAATATTGTCCCATATTCGATTCGTTTCCGGTCAAGTATTTATCGGGTATTGGGCTTAGGTAAACCTGTTAGTATTATAAAAAATACTCGTGATTTTCACGCATATACTTTTTTACTTTTCTTTATAATTTTATGTTCAAAAATCTATACAATATATTAAATTACGATAAATAGCATACATATCATCACCATGATAGTATTTGAAATATTTAAAAATGTAAACTTATTATAATATTAATCTCAAAAAAGAATAGTGTTTCAAACATATAAATATAAACAATGTCATCAAAATATATAGTACAATAGAAAAGTTTATTTCTCAAATTATAAAGCTACTAGAATAAATCATTACTAAATAATAGTTACAACAACCTTATTCAATGAATCTCACCCATAGTCATAAAAGAGGGTGGGATGTAGTTTAAAAAAACACATATAATTAGCTCATATGCTCACGTGCATTAATTAGTAATTATCAAGTTTTCGTAGTCATCATTTCCCTTTTACCATGTCTCTACAATAATTGGCTTACATGATCACCTATGCCAATTATTTCGTGTACCTTCACTACTCAAGTAAGGCTAAAGGGTATGGAGAGCCTCTTCCCCAAGGGGATGGGCCGTCACGTCATCGCCACGTAGGAGGGGCTTGAAGTGGATGGACCTAAGGGGGTGGGGGATGAACCCCTTTATATATATATATATATATATATATATATATATATGTATGTATGTATGTATGTGATATATGTATGTATGTATGTATGTATGTATGTATAGCTCTGTGTGTGTGAGAAGAGAGAAGTGAGGCCCGTCGAAATCGTCGTGGGGAGGACGGAAGGGACGAGCCGGGCATGAGGGGGGGGGGCGGTGTGGGGGACCGGCGCCGGGCCAGGCCGGGCCTAAGCCGACCCATACCCTTTAGTCTAAGTATCAATTATGCAAACTCCCTTAGTTATATAATTAGTTACTAGTTCGAACTATTAAATAAGTGGAAATACTAGCATGGGCAGTCACATATAACTTATCTGCCAAAGACTCAATGACCAAAACATGTATTTATATCATAAACTTTATCAACATTCGATGGTAATCGTATGAAAATTACTCATACTTATTAGATTAACTATTCTTGATCTAATCCAAACATATATAATCAATCATACACAACCAATTATGAACTTTCCTTGGTCTGGCTAATAGAATAAAGCAATTAATCAATTAGATAAAAGTTTTTTTTAAGAATATTTTGAATGAAAGTCGCAAACTCTAATCTAAACCACATATGGCATCGTCTTCAAACACCATCTTGCTTAGAGAACAAAATCAAAGAATTTTCGCTTTTATCTGACATAGTAATATTAAACATTCATAATCAACATCCTGCCGCAACGCGCGGGTAGCGTTAACTCGTTAAAAACAATTATTATTACCAACAATGTCTAGTTAGTGATAGACCGTCACATATTTTTCAGTGACATGGTACCCGCCGGTGAAGACATAATTTGATATTTTTGTTAAAGCCAACGCTAATGACACTATAGCTAAACATTGGCTATCTATCAAAGCAGGTTGCCCATCGATGAACCACATTAAAAGTTGAGTTAATTACATAGTTAGTTCATGTGGTTTGCACAAATTAACATACTTAGGTACTAATAGTTTAAAATCACATTTTAGGGTATTAACTTTTCATTTTGTAACGTTTGCTAGTATTAATGTTATTTGTAGGTTTAAAATCATATTTTATTAGTACCTAAGTATGTTATTTTGTGCAAATCACATGGACTAACTAACTATGTTAATACCCTAAAAGTTAATACCTCCAAACGTTACAAAATGAAAAGTTAATACCCTAGAATGTGATTCTAAACTATTAGTACCTAAGTATGTTAATTTGTGCAAACCACATGGACTAACTATGTAATTAACTCTTAAAAGTTTGTTAGTGAAGTCTTCACTCATCCCCTGATTTCTCAATGGTTGTCACTAACGAATTAGCGACGAATAATTCCGCACTAAATTTATTATTATTAGTTTAAAGCAAAATGAAAATTGTAAATAGAAACGTAAAAGGAGTGGCTTGTAGTAAAGTATACAAACTACAAGGGAGAAAATAGAAATTATAGATACGTAAGAAAGACACCAAAATGGAAGTGAAATTAAAGTCCAAGTGTGTGGGACTTAGTAGCACGTGCCAGGGGACATTTGAGTTTATGTGACCGCGACAGAGGATGTTACATGTTCACCTTCAGCCGACTTAGAGAATGTTTATAGCAAATTAAAAAAGGGGTCTTTTTTCACATATAAGATAAGTTTATTTTGCTTAATAATATCGTTATGTATAGTTATATCATGGGGTCATGTATAGTTCACTTTATCATTATTAGTTATTAGGCCACCTAGGGTGGATGCATTTTTGCCCGTGATGGAAATTGTTCACGCGTGGAAAAAGCCCAAACACCACCGCCACCCCCTCTTCATCACACGTTAAACTTAATTCGCGTTATATTTTTGACGCGTTATGTTTTAATTATTGTGAGGGAAATTGTTGGTTGGGGGAAATTGTTGGGTGTGGTGATGAGTGATGACCATTTCCACTAAAAAGGTTGTGAGTGATGGAATAATGGTTGATGATATGGCGAAACTTGATTGGATGTTGTGAGTGATGGAATTTGTACAAGTGATGACCACCCCTACCCTTTTAGAGTTAATTAGAGTAAATTACTATTTAAGTCTCTATGTTTTAGTGGTTTTAACCACTTGAATTCAAAATCAAAAGGTTTAATGTCCTGAGTCTCTAAACACTCATTTTATAACGTTTTGAGTACAATTTTTAAGGATATACGGAGTGGGGGCGGTAAACTTTTTCGGCACCGATCGGTGACCACCTCCAACCCTTTACCACTCAAATGATTACCGAATTGGTGGCCAAAATCGGTGAAGGTTCACCCAGTCGGGGAAAGGGAAGGAAGGGGGAGAGAGAAAGGTGTGTGGTGTGGTCCATTCCTTCTCAACCAATTACACATTTTTCTTTTTTTAATAGTTTACCTAAACCCCATTAGGTAAACCACTGTCAACGTTTTTGAGCATTAGGTAAACAATTGACATGGCGTTATGTGATTGGGTGAAATGAGAGTTTACCAATTCCATTAGGTAACCATTCCCTTCACCCTAACACTTGTACTTTTGATTTTGAACTCAAGTGGTTAAAACCACTAAAACACAATATTTCATCTGTCGGTCGTACTTGTTTTTCTGATACTGTATTTTAGACTTATAATTGTTAAAAAAAAAATATTTTATTTAATTTAATTTAAAACTATTATTCATATAATACATGCATAAATAAACTAGTTTATCATTATAATAAATAAGATTCAAAGAACTATATTTAAGAAAAAATATTGAAAATGTGTTAACCTCTATGTAAGTGACTTTTGAATCGTTCAATATACATCATTCTAACCAAAACGTGTTACTCCTTACATGGTTATTATTAACTAGATCAACAACAACTTAATTCGATATAAATTAACTAAAACTTTTTTTTACTTTTTTTATTAGTATATTTTTATATTGAATATATAAAAGAATATGGTTACATATGGATCGAGAAGCGAGAGGGCTAAAAGGAATGGACGTGGCACTTGACAAGTCACCCCCTCTTGTTGGGGTTTTGGCGAACAAACAAACACTAAAATGAGTGTTTGTCTTTCCTAATATAGATTTGTATATTCTAGCAAATTAAAAAGAAAAAAAAATTGAAAAATGGTTACTAAAATACTACTAGTATTATCTCGCGAACGAACACCCCCTCTTGTTAAGTATACGTCCATTCATAACTATTTTTATCAGGAGTTCAAACTTCAAAGGGGCAGCTGTAGCTGCAGCTCCACCTTGGCTAGGTTTCGAGGCAACAACCCAGGTGAAGTCTAAGGGGTTGTTTGGTTCATGGATTCAAAAGAATTGAAATTGGAATTGAAAAACATTCCATCAAGAATCGGTTGGTTTTTAGACCGTGGGGTATGGTGGGCGTGGATTATGGGGTATGGTGGGGTTTGGTGCGTCCACGTGGATTATGGGGCACCCAATACCGAAACTCAATTTCATAGGGTTATGGTGGGCGTGGCTGGGGTGGCGTGGCCAAGCCACATCATTATACTTTTTTTAAATATATATATATAGGCTAATTATAAGGAGAAAACCCACTCCAGTTGACTAAACCCTGGAAACCTAATTATGTGGACAATAAGCCTCCACGTGTTTTTTGAAAAAGATAACTTAAAGGGTAAATTTGGAAATTTACCATCAACCACCAATTAATGTAACAAATTCAATTTTCTTTCATCTGACACCTTATGTATAGTACATTGACAAATGAATTCAATCTGCTCCATAAAGCAATATGTTACCTCCATCATCATCATTTTTGAGAAACTTTATCTCTCTCATCTCAACCAAATTTACATCAAGATTCATAAGAAGGCCTTTCTTCCAGATTAAAAAAAACACCCAGCACCAACAAAAGCTCCTTCAAGGTTAAAAAGAATACCCACCACCACCACCAACGCAGCGGTGGTTACCAGATCCAGTGCGTAAGAGTCATGATCCAGCAATGTTTAATAGATCTAGTGGTGTTTTCAAGATCCGATGGTGGTAAACAAATCTGGTAGCTTATTCATTTGTATTATTCATATTTTTAAACATGATTATAAGAATATCTTTATCTTTTTGTGTTTTGGAGATCAACAATTTTTTAGTAACCAAGTCCAAAAGATGCTCTGAATCCAAAAGATGATCCAGATCCAAAAGATGCTCCGGAAAGATGCTTCCAGTTCCAAAAGATGCTCCAGATCCGGTTGAAGATGTTCAATGTGTGAAGATGATGTTTCAAATGACGATTTGATGTTGAAGATGATCCAAAAGATGTTCGATGTTGAACATTATGTTCCAGATCTAAAAAATCCTCTAGATCCATACGTATGTTTTTTTTAAGTTTTTTTTTCAGATTTGTAATTTTTTGTGTTTTGTAGATCTTCATTTTTTTGTGTTTTGTAGATCAGCAACTTTTTTTTATTTGGTGTTTATGGTGTTTATCCTTTTAGATTAGCTGGGTGTTAATAGCTAGAAACATACTCGATTTTTTATTATTTGAAGTTATGAATCTCCAAGATCTGGTTTTTTATTGTAACACTATGTAACAGAGTATTGAAATGTAACAATCAAAGCAAAAATGGCGGTTACATTTTTTTTTTACAGAAAATAAAGTGAATTGTTACACTTTTTTAGATTATTGTAAAAATGTATATTAACATTTTTATGTAACATTTTATGTCAAATGTATGTTTAAAATTTTAATTTTGTATTATTTTCTTGGTTGACTTATTTTGGTTTTTATGGTAGATTCAAATGGCACGAAAAGAAAAGCAAAGTAGCTCTGGTTATTGTTTATTTTGGTGTTTATGGTATTTATGCTTTTTAGATTAGCTGGGTGTTAATAACTAGAAACATACTTGATTTTGATTATTTGAAGTTATGAATCTCCAAGATCTGGTCTTTTTTATTGTAACATTATGTAACAGGGTGTTGAAATGTAACAATCAAAGCAAGAATGGCGGTTACATTTTTTTTTACAGAAAATTAAGTGTATTGTTACACTTTTTGAGATTATTGTAAAAATGTATGTTAACATTTTTATGTAACATTTTATGTCAAATGTATGTTTAAAATTTTAATTTTATATCATTTTCTTGGTTGACTTATTTTGGTGTTTATGGTGGATTCAAATGGCACAAAAAAAAAAAAGCAAAGTAGATTTGGTTATTGTTTATTTTGGTGTTTATGGTGTTTATCCTTTTAGATTAGCTGGGTGTTAATAGCTAGAGGAAAAACCTAATCCAGTTAAGAAAACTTTAGAAACTCTTTATGTGGTCCAGGTTCAGCCAACTAGCATGTTACAGAAATAAAGTGTTCTTTGTTTTTGTTACATTTACGATGACCTGTTACAAAAATTAAAGTGTATTTGTTACATATATGTGGACGTTACTTTGATCATGTAAAAAGTGGGTTTTTGTTGTTACACAAGTGATATATGTAACTTTTTTGTGTAAACTATTTATGCAACTTTTATGTGTAAACTATTTATATAATTTTTTGCGTCAGTTTACATGTACAATTATTGGTCTTACTTGTTTTTTATTAGTACATATGTAATCTTTTTCTGCATTTACATCTTAAATTTGAAATAAATAATAAAAAAAATTAGAAGTACAAAGGGTTGTCTAAAAAAGAGTACAAATGTATCAATAGGTTGTCTAAAAAAGTATAAAAAAAAAAGAATACAAATGTGTCAGATATTTAAAGTACCACAGCCAACTTTTTTTAAGATGTGTCAGTATAATAAAGTAAAAAGCAACAGTAAATAGTTTCATCTATGTCAAGTAGATACATAAGTTAAAAACTAGATATGAACCACGAAATTACATATTTTTTTCTTACATTTTTATATTATTTTTATTTTATCTATATTACGTATAATAGATTTTAATAACTTACAAGTAAATAGTTCAAGAGATTCAATGTAACACACTGTTTGTATACATTTTTTAACAATGTCAACGTAACATAGTTCTCAATAGGTAACATGTCACGCTATTTATACGACATTTTGTTTTTCATTAGTTCGTGTGTCTCGCTATCCATGTAACATACTTTTTTCATTATAACTTTTTGGATGTATGTTCTTTAAAATACTTTTATGGGTCTCTCAGAACAAAAAAAAAAAGACAAAAAAAAAACTTTATTCACGTTATAATCCTCTAGATCTTAAACAACACCAGATTTTATGATCAAACATTAGTTAATGTTAAACAATCAATAGTATGAACAAGGTGAATCAGTCCAGTCATAGAGCACATTGTTCACATCTCTAAATGACTTTATAAATCTCCAACAATATCCCTCCTTCATTATTAAAAATTGAAGATAATATTAATTAAAACATAAACTCAAAAGCACATGTCTCAAGTGGATAAAATAAGTTTTAACTAAACTAAAATAAACAATACTTGAATATATAATACAAGTCAAAGGGGATTCTAAATTCTTGAAAATATCAGTGAACAAATATTTAAAATCAAGAAACATGATTACAACAAAAAAAAAACACTTTTTTCCCAATCAAGAATTAACTCATGTCAAAATGAATATTATATAAGGGTTCTAAATTCTTGAAAATCTTAGTAAACAAATAGCTTGAAATCAAGAAACATGATTACAAAATAAATCCTTTTCCCCAACTCAATAACCGACTTGTGATGTACAATATGGAGTAAAAGTTGTACAAAAAGGGTTAAGTTTAAAAAATAATATTACACTACTCAGTACTCACCATCATCACAATTCACAAAAAGGTAAAAGCTTGATGAAACCAGAAGAAACAAGCAAAAACCCATCATTCTCAAAGCTTGAACCTTTCTTCTCAAAGAGTGCATCAAACCCACCACCGTGCACCGCCTCACCACTCTAAATCTCCGGCAAGATTCTTGAAATTTTCAAGATGCAAATGCTTTTAGATACTGTTGTAAGTCATAGATCTGAGTAGAATGCGATAATGGAGACATTGAGTTAGTATCCCGTCAAATGGATCTGGCAGCATCTTTCCGGAGCATCTTTTGGATCTGGATCATCTTTTGGATTCGGAGCATCTTTTTGGGTTTGGAGCATCTTTCCCACTCACCAAAGATCAGAGCACTTTGGATCTGGTAGTTTCAATGGATGATCGAATACATTTTTTGTCATTTAAAAAAAAATGTATATAAATCTATTTCGTAATACCTTTTTAGTTTAGCAAGCATTTAAGTGGAAGTACTAGAAGACACCAAATCGTATTGTATGATTTGTTGAAGTGTGTTTGAATTTTGAAAAGAAAGAGAGAGATAGTGTACTTGTTTTGAAGAGTTGCATAGGGATAATGAAAGAGAAGAGAGATCTGGTATATGTTTTCATTCCAATACTACCCTTCTATGTACTTTAGGCTATTATTAAAATAAAAGTAATATCAGACATAAAGCTAAAATGATCACAACCCTTGATCACTTAAATCAATGGTAGATGTTGAGTTTCTTGGGTTTTCTCAACTCAAGTGGGTTTTCGATTTATCCTTGCCCTATATATATATATATATATATATATATATATATATATAAAGCATTAAGAACTACATAAACATAAATAATAATTATAAAAAAACATAGTATCAAAATAAAAACAATCATTCTGCGTTTGAATCGTCGTCTTCGTCGGTTTCGAACCCAGGAATCGTTGAAACATGATCCACCAAATCAGATCGAAGGTTGTGATGTATATCCCTTGGCTTGATCAAAAACTCATTTGTTGATTTATCTTCGTCTGTAACTGTTACGTTATCTGGTTGGGGGTCATCGTCATCATAGTAGGTAACGACCGCTCTACCTTCATCCTCCAAAATCATGTTGTGAAGAATGATACATGCGTACATCACGTTTCCAATCTGATCCTTGTCCTATAGTCGACAAGGCATTGCCAATATTCGCCACCTTTTCTTCAAAACACCGTACGCTTGCTCGATGTCTTTACGTGCAGCCATTTGGACCCTATTAAACTTTAATCTCTTTGGATCTAGGGTACCGTGTTTTGTGAACGATTTTACGAAAACCCCCCACTCCGGGTAAATCCCATCAACTAGGTAGTACCCATACACGTACTCAATCCCGTTTACAAAGAAACTTCCTTTGGGTCCTATACCATTTACCCGATCATTGAAAAGGGACGAGTGGTTTATGATGGTAATATCGTTGTGTGAACCTGGCATACCGAAGAACGCATGCCATATCCAAAGATCTTGGGACGCAACCGCTTCAAGCATGATGGCCGGCATCCCGTGATATCCACTCATGTGAGCGCCTTGCCATGCGGTTGGACAAAGTTCCTAAGACCAATTCATACAATCTAAACTATCAAGCATCCCGGGTAGCCCATGATAATCGGCGTGATGTTCCAATATTTGTTGCATGTCACCGAACGACGGCTTTCTCAAATATCTTTTCTTATAAAGTTCTAAAATACACGAACAAAAGTTGTGAAGACTTTCTCTAGCTACACGTGCAGACAATTTTAAATAGTCATCCATAATGTCTGAACTATTGTCGTACGCTAACTGTCTAAGTGCGGTCGTGACCTTTTGCCACGTACTAAATCCTAATTGTCCGGTTACATCCGGTTTTTGTTGGAAAAAACATACTTCTCCTCAAGATCCCTAGATATCCTTAAAAATAAGTTTCTACTCATATGAAAAAGACGCCTAAACGTTATTTCATCATACTTAGGTTCGGCTGAGAAATGATCGTTTACCAACAAATTGTTAGCGGTGTGCCGTTCACTAGCGATGTACATCCTCCGTTTAGGTTTCAAAGTCTCTTCCTCATCATCTTCCACGATAGCTTTCACCACCGTCGTGATCGTTTGTAGAAATATTTCCGCACCATCCTCAGATGATGATGACGATTCACTTGAACTTGAAGAACTCATGGCAAGATTGTGTTTTATGTGTTTGATATTGTGTGAGAAAAATGTTAAATATGTTAGGGTATTTATGTAGAAAAAAAGTTTTTTTTTTTTAAATTGGGTCGTAATATTAACACATGGAAAAAACTTATTTACACATGGTGTATACGGGCCGTATACTATTATACGACCCGTATAGAATAAAAAAACAACAAAGTATGTGCCAGCAGACTTTGTCAGTTTTTTTATTCCATACGGGCCGTATAGGAGTATACGGGCCCGTATACACCATGTGTAAATAATTTTGTCTGGTCGTGTACAATGTATACGAACGTGTATACGGGCCGTATACTCTTATACGGCCCGTATGGAACGAAAATTTGATTTTTCTCAAAGTATTTAAGGGATTTAATGTGTAAATTACACTAGATGTTTTACACTCGTGAGGTGCTCAAACCTTTCTAAAAGTAGAAAAAATCAAACATTAACAAGTAACAAAGATTGAATAACAAGAAAACGTGTCGTATCACTGTAATAAAACGGAAGCTATCAACTCGGGATTACGGGCATGGTGTTATTCTTTATTTAATATTTACAGAATAAAAGGAAGGGTGAGGCATTTGATGAGAGTTGTAAGGAGTCTGAGTCTTCGGTTTCATCAGCCTGTACCGAAGAAACCAAATTCGCAACAATGAGTGTGAGTCCATTGTTTGTTCGTGAATGTTTCGAATCATCATAGAAGACGTGTCGGGTTCTTCTGCTAGTGGTCGGGCTTACAATGCTCACACAGGGTGATAAACAACGCTGATACGAACACAAACCAACTGCTTTATCTTGAGTCGTCGGGAAAACCTTTCCTCAGGGGAGGGTGAGTAGTATGAGTCTGAGTCCATTGCGGTTCGTGAATGTTTCGAATCATCATAGAAGACGTGTCGGGTTCTTCTGCTAGCTATTCGGAATGTTTCAAATCATCATTAAAATTAACAATGCGGTCTTGATTGAAGACGTAATTGCAAGACTGTTTGTCGGGCTTCCAATGCTCACACAGGGTGAAAAACAACCCTTGATGTTGAAACCGGTTTTACGTCATGAAAAGGAAAGGAACAAATTTTTTTAGAGAAGCGTTGGGATTTAAGGGTTTATGAGTCAAAGTTAACATTCAGATTCAGAAAGCAGATGATTTGTACTTGGTTTATTCTCTTTAATCTATTAGAACGATCCTTGTTTTGTCACGTACATGCGTTTAATTCCCAACATACTTGTTTTGTCACGTACATTTCGTAAGAAACTTTTCGTGCACTGAACCTTCACCTCCAATCATTTCCTGGTCAAATCACACACTATAAAGTTTAAACTTATCGTGTGTTGCAGTTTGGAAAGATGACCGAATAGAGATCTGAAAAACAAACTGTGGAGAACTTGTTTGCGTTATCCATCAACATAAGCTAAAAATACTCTAAAATTAACAAGGCGATCTCTTTGTTGCGTACTGATTACTGAAAAGATTTGTTGAGATCGAAGAAAAGAGTAAAAAAGATGAATTGAGGTGTACATTAGGAACAAGAAGTCCAACAATCTATTCATTATCTGTTGTTGTCTAAAACAATATCAATTAACGTTTAGTTGTGTACACAAATTCATCACCGGTTTCTACAGCACAAGCACATACACAGGGAGAATGTTCTCGAAATTGAAGGAAAAGAAAAATTGGTTGCTGATGTTTTTCACTATCAGGATTTTGTTGGTTTGTTTGAGAACCTGATTCCAATGTTCTACTACTACAAATCTACAATCCTTCCAACATTATTGAAAATTACTATATCACCCCACCAGATACATCAATTTGTCACTTTCAAAATTCAAATCAAACTAACACGAAGTATCTCGAAGGTATCTTATTCATATTAATCCACCTCGAAGGAGGAGACTCAACTGTCGCTGCACTGTTCTCGTTGTGGTCGCCATATACCAACGGTTCTGCGAAAAAAACATCATCTGTTCATCATCTGTATACGTTGAAAGACAAGAATACAACGTTCATGTATCACAAGGAATGACCGATCTAAGGCAGAGAACCTGATTCAGATACACAAATCTTCGATTTCAACAAATCTCTCAAGGTCTTAAGTGATGGGCAATTGGTTAAAAGATGTAGAAGAGTTTGTGTAGAGATCTTTTGATGTGTGCAAAATGCAACATATAAATTACATCAATTGTGGCATAAAACTAACCCTTTTTTAGTACTAATGTTGGAAAAAGTGTGCTTTTGTCTTCCTTTTGTATTTTCAGGATTAAATGAGCTCAAATTAACAAAAGAAGCAAAAAGACAGCAAAATCTAACATAAATACAAGAAAGGGAACAAACGTGACATGCCCGACCCCACGACAGCATATTCCCAAGCAAAACAAGAAGACAGAAGACTGAACACGCCTCGTGCTCAGCCAGCACGGGGGCGTGCCCAAGTGTCAGCAGAAAAGACAAAGTGGTAGAAGCTTCTATTGCCCACCACGGGGCCGTGCTCAGCGGGCACGGGGCCGTGGTCAACTATAAGATTCGCAGAATCCAGGCAAATCTTCATAGTACAGATATGCTTCTGCACACGGGGTCATGCTCAGCGGACACGGGGGCGTGGTTAACTAATAAAGACAAGCTGCATTAAATGAAGAAAGAGAGGATGTGGACACGGGGTCGTGCCCACTGGACACGGGGCCGTGCCCGAGCTTCTGTTCAGCCTATAAATAGGAGTGCTTGGCTCAAGCTCAAACCATCCCTTGGCACACCACCTCTCTCACACTTCACCCACCACCCACCACCATCATCCACTACCATCATCCATTGTCCATCATAGAGTGTGTGAGTCGTCTCGGGATCCAAGATTGATCGTAAGAGTTTTTGACAATCAAGGCCATGTTTGCCTAAGTCTCTTACATCACTTGGTGAAGACAAGTGTCTAGTGTAATACTTTTTATTTTTAATCTTTTCGCACTTTTTACTTGGTTTTGTATTAATGACTTTAATAACTAGTTTCTTATGTTGAAGGTGATTCTTCCTTATCGTTTGTCTGTGGTGTCTTGACATTATTTTACTGTCTATATAAAATAAAAGATTTTCACCATTCATATCTCCACGGTCTATATGGAGGTATGTTGGCTACCTGGTCGGGGGTTAAGGGAACGGTTTGGTAAGAGTCTTGCCGTTGTTCAGCGTTTAGAGATCCTGCAAGGGACCTGGGTCAAATTTAGTAGGACCTCCTTCAATACTTAACGGTATTCGATGGCGAGGGTCCAAACTCTTTGATCCCCTCATAAGTTAAACTACTATTAATACTATAACCCGGCTATTTAGGACTGTATCCCTGCTGACTCAGATTACTTAGTCGAGGGTAACGTCACCTTCAAAAGAGGGGCCTACCATAATTTGCATTAATAACTTAATTAATTATCTTTCAATAATCCGACCCTTTAGGATTGTATCCTTGCTGACTCAAACTACTGGGTTGAGGGTAACGTCACCTCCAAAAGAGGGGCCTACTACAATAACTAAGATAATCTCTTAAATAAGTGCAAAAGTGCGGAAATAATCAAAGGTTACACTAAACACGAGTCGGAACCAAGTGATTCATCTTGTCTATCTATTTTTACTTTTATTTTTATTTTCAGCATTTTAGTTAGTTTTTATTTTTCTAGTTTAAAACATTTTTCTAAATTTTTTATTTGATTAGACGTTGAGGATAAACCGGTACTAAAAGCTCTTGTGTCCTTTGACGACCTCGGTATCTTACCAACACTATACTACGCTCACAATGGGTGCACTTGCCCATATGTGTGTTTAGTGTTAGTAAATATCGTGTTTTATAAATTTAAAACTTGGCTAAAAAACTGTTAAAAAGGGCTTAATAAATACATTAAAAACTAATAACACTCACCCACATCATCTTTACGTACAAATTTGCATCTGCCTTACGGTTACAAATGAAGTATTAAAAGATGTTAGTTTCTTGACAGTATGGTTTCTCGACAAATGAAGTATTATCTGACAAATGAAGTATTAAAAGATGTTAGTTTCTTGAAAGTATGGTTTCTCGACAAATGAAGTATTATCTGACAAAACTCAAAACAATTTTAATCTTCCCAGTAATCATCCATAACAAGGGTGAGCTCGTGTATTGGACCCTGGCGTAGTAATCATCCTCTTTGGCCGGATCTTCAATCTTCTTGAGTATTTTTTCTAACTTTATGCTTGCATCCACCACAGTGAATATTAACTTTGAGTGAAATAGTTTGGAATGATCGATCTAAGGCAGAGATCTATATCTTGGTTTGAAATAGGTTTTGTTCTTGGTTTAATGAAGCTACACGTAACATCTAGTTATATTCATACATCTATATCTTTTGTTCACTGACAAACTATGTGACATGTGTCTGGTCCATACACTTATACGGATCGTATACTATGGGTAAAAAATGATTGTGGATTTAACTTGCAAGATATATGGATGGAATTGGGTCCGTCGCATGATAGAAGATACATATCGTCCGTTCATGTTTGAATTTGTGGATTTCGGTTGGTTCAGTTAACTTTCAGATTCAGATTCAGGAAGCAGATGATTTGTCAAAAAACATGGTCAACGTAGTAAAATGTGAGCTTTTACACCAACCAGAATCAGGGTTCTCAAAACAAGGATCGTTCTAAGAGATTAACGAGAATAAACCATTTTTTACCAATTTTTAACCATAGTATACGGGCCGTATAGATTGTATATAGCCCGCATACAAGCTATTGTATACATTGTATACGATCGGTTAAATTTTTTCACCTGCTGTATACGGCCGTATAATAGTATATGGCCCGTATTAACATGGTAAAAAATGATCCGGTAATTTTTTTTCACATGGTGTATACGGCCCGTATTCTTAGGGTAAAAATGGTTTATTCTCTTTAATCTATTAGAACGATCTAAAAAACGAAGAACAAAGTCAAATGTGATCAAACTTGGACATCAGACGTCAATTAGTTACAGAAACCACTAAGAGACATGTCGTGCATTGTTTAAATCAGAATCAGCTTCTCAAAACAAGGATCGCTCTAATAGATTAAAGAGAATAAACCCTCGTTTCTTCATATTCAAGAACCATGATGAACAGATGAGTCTCCTCCTTCGTTCCCGATGCAACAACAAGAACAACGCCTGATTCAGATCTCTATTCGGTCATATTTCCAAACTACAACACACTATAAGTTTACACTTTATAGTGTGTGATTTGACCAGTGGATGCAAGCATAAAGTTAGAAAAATACTCAAATTGAACGGACGATTTGTATCAGGAAGCTCAACTTGAATGGACTATACTATTCTTCATAGCCATATTACCACTCACAAGTTGTTGATCTTTGGGTGGTGATTTACTCCCGAACAAACCATGCCCACCTTGACCAGAATAGATAAGCGTATCACTCGATCCACTTACATTCGAATAACCTGATTCAGATACACAACGGTCTCTTTACTTCATCCACTAGAACTATTTATGTATGCATTCTTTTGAGTGAAAGAGTCTGTTTAACTACAGCACAAGCACATACACCGGTTTCCAGGTAGGGTTTAGAATATTTCATTCTGCTATGAACTTGTTCTCTATGAAATGTCTCACTTAACAAGAGACTCAACTAAAAGTTAACTAGACCCCTCAAGTTGTCATTCATAGGTGAGTTGATGCACACAACAGATCCTACTGCTGCATTTGGAACAAGAAGTCAAAAAATATGAATGCACACAACGAATTTGGCAACCGGTCAAATCACACACTATAAAGTGTAAACTTATCGTGTGTTGTAATTTTAATGAAGCAATGAAGATTGAATATGCAAACCGCATCCGTTTTGTATACGGAAACAGTGGCTATGGGAAATACAAGCCCGACACGTCTTCTGTGATGATTCGAAACATTCCGAATAACTAGCAGAAGAACCCGACACGTCTTCTGCTAGTTACTCTTTTCTTCGATTTCAACAAATCTTTCAAGGTCTTAAGTGATGGACAATTAGTTAAAAGATGTAGAAGAGTTTGTGTAGAGATCTTTACATAACTTGGTGTAAATCATTCATGTCCATGTTTTTCCTTGTACTTGCTACGTCAGATGTTAGCTCGGAAGTTCTATTACACAAAGTAAACCGAAGGCTTGGAATATTGGTCCATTTGTACCTCCATTCCCTAGAGAGAATACTTGTCCTTGCTGCCTCTTCGGTTGGTAAAAGACATAGGATGGTTTCTAATACAGGCTCTTTTACGTCGACGTCGTTGCGGGGGTTTTTTCTCTTCCGGTTACCAGATCTATCATCTCCGTCTACGTTTGGTTTCCTCAACAAAGAACCATCAAGCTCAACTGAGATAACGGACATCCATCAAGCTCAAAAAGAAAACTTGTGTTTTCCCATAGTCACAAAAGATTGCGGTTTGTATTTCGCATAGCCAACGTTTCCGTAGTAAAAAACGATTGCGGGTTTGTATTTCGCATAGCCACCGTTTCCGTAGTAAAAAACGGTTGTGGTTTGCACATTCAATCTTCAATACTTCATTAAAATACCACTAGTAGAAGAGCCCGACACGTCTTCATGTTACGGAGAATGTCTAGAAATTGAAGGAAAAGGAAAAGATTTGTTGAAATCGAATTTGACAACTATGACAGTTTATTAAAAGGAGAATGTTCTGAATAACAAACTGTGGAGAACTTGTTTGTGTCGTGCACTGAACCTTCAGTTGTGTACGCAAATTCACCACCGGTTTCTACAGCACAAGCACATACACCGGTTTCCAAGTAGGGTTTAGAATGTTTGAAGGAAATGTTGGTTCAATTCACCACCTGTATACATTGATTGTGGATTTAACTTTCAAGAATTGGGTCCGTCGCATGATAGAAGATACATATCATCCGTTCAAGTTGAGCTTCCTGATGCAATTTGTTGGAATTTGTGGATTTCGGTTGGTTCAGATCTCGGAAGTACTGAACAACAGAAATAACAGCTTCGGTTTCATCAACCGGCTTTGAAAACCCGACGGAATCTACGAAGAAACTGTTGGAATTTGTGGATTTCGGTTGGTTCAGAAACTTAACAAGAGAAGCAACTAAAAAAATACAACTGATTACTCGGTCGAATAATGGCCAATAATACGTTCAGTATTTTCACAGTGGTGCCAATGTCCTACTACTACAATCCTTCCAACGCCTGATTCCGATACGGGCCCACAAGAGTTGAGCAAGAATTGGGTCCGTCGCATGATAGAAGATACATACCGTCCGTTCAAGTTGAGCTTCCTGATCTCACAATTGTCGCTCTCGTCGGCTTCAGTTATCGTGTGTTGTAGTTTGGAAAGATGACCTAATAGAGATCTGAATAAATTTAAGCGGCGTGTTCCGATCAATGTTGTTAAAGATGATGAAGAGTTTAGAAACCCTAGAATGATGGTGTTTTTACTGGAAAAAACGTGATACTTGAAAAAACATCCTTATATACGGTAACATCAAAAACTACCAAAATAATTCCATTGAGCCGTATACGTTTTACAAATCGTATAAACATGTATACGGCTCGTATAACTATATACGGGCCGTATATAGTAAAATCAAAAAAACATTCTCTGCGCATTTTCCTATTCAAAAACATTCTATACGGGCCGTATATTTGTATACGACCCGTATACACTAGGGATGTGAAAATAAGATATAGGGGATGTGGGAACAAGGGGAGCCTTTAAATTCATGCCCAACGGCTATCCCAAACAGCTAGTAGTATTGGCCAACGAGGTTCCGCAATGTCATGTTCGTAGCCCCGCCCAACGCCCGGGCTGAAATCTCCGCCCAAGGGGCCACGCCAAAACCCAAGCCCACACGGGGTGGTGACGTGGGCGTTTGTACCCAACCCACGCCCCAACCCCGCCCCATGCCCCATAGTCTTAATAAAAATAGAATTAGAAAATATTCCACTAAATCACATCAATCAAATGAATTTAACAATCCTTCCTATTTAAAAAGAAATTCTAAATTTTTCATTGGAATGTTTTTCAATTACAAAAATATCCCCATATTTTCATTCTTAACTATTTCAAAAAGAGATGATAGCAAATTTGTCTTTTTTTGTTTTTAACCATTACAGTTCTATTTATCAATTTATGAATCAAACACAATACAAAATTCTATTAGAATTAGGACATGTTTGGCTAAGCTTTTTGAAAAACTTATTGATTTATTGGCTTTTTGAAAAAGTCAGTACGGAGTGACTTTTTGGAAAAGTCACTTTTCCCCTCACATACAACCTCATTGCCAAACATCATTTTGAAGCTTATGACTTTTCAAAAAGCCAATAAGTCAATAAGTTGTTTCAAAAAGCTTAGCCAAACATGCCCTTAATTCCAATTACATCAAATTCAAATTCCCTTATGAATTTCAATTTCAATAAAAAAAAATATGCGAACCAAACAGACCCTAAGGCTAGAGGGTGTGGGACAAAGCCCCTAGGGGCTTTATTACGTCACGTCAGATCCACGTCAACGCCACGTCATTGAATAAAGCCCCTTTACCTTGCTTGGTATGGTATAAAACCCCATATTAAACAAAATTTAAAAAAAAATAGATTTTATTGGATGAAATGATGTGGGCCCCACCTGCACACACTTTCTTTCTCGTTACCACGGTGGCGGATGAACCATGGTGCCCCTTTTTAATTGGCTGGGTATAGGTGATAGCGTCCCTCTGGTCTATCGGAGGTGAGGTGGCAGGGGTGGCGCCCACCACACCCTCCCTCCTAAGGGTAGAGGCCATAGTGGATAATAAAATAATTACCTTATTAAAATACTACTAGAATTATTTTGGATTTCTAAGATTGATGAAAAATTCTAAGGAAACTAGTTATCAGTTTTAGTTGATTATCACTAGTATCCATTAGTAGTAAGTTACCATTGATGATTGATAGGTAGTAATTTGTCTCATGAGTGGAAAATGATCATATTAGTAGCGACTCACTATTAATGACAAATGGCCATTAGTAGCAACTGGCCTTCATGGTAACTATTTGTCCAATGTTGTGATGGTCCATCTCCTATATAAAGGTCTTTAATATGATTAACTAGGTTATAACCCCGTGTATTACACGGGTTAAGTAAATAAAAAATCAAATAGTTAATAACGAAAATTTAACAATTATAAAACGATATTCTTAAGACGCTTTTCTGATATCCAAACAAAATTTTGTGTCATGTATGATCAAATTTTGTGATGTTTGTCAAGTTTATAAATATGTAAGCATTTGAACCATCGATTAGAAGACAGACTGTATCATCGACTTTCTCACGAGTTTTAACAGTCATGTGAACATACATTTAATAAACCAAGTTTTATTTAAATAATAGTGGTCTTAAATTATTAGTTCTAAAAAAATGTACCCACTTAACTGAAAAAACTAACCCCCATCCACTCCGGGGACTATCCGAGTAACAAATTGTCAAACCACATTAAATTTAAGAGTAAAATGCATGTATAGTCCCTGTGATTTTGTAAAATAACACCTATAGTCCTCAACTTTTGTAAAATGCACGAAGAAGGCGTGTATCAATGAGAGAGTTGCAGGTGGTGAGGGTGAGGGTGGGGATGATGGTGGGGTGGGGCCACTTGAGTTAACTTTATCTTTTAATATTTTAATATTTTTAATACAGTAAGGGCATTAAGGTCATTTCACACCCATTTAACTGAGAAAACTAACCCTCATCCACTCCAGTGACTATCCGAGTAATAAACTGTCAAACCATAGAGAGCTCCGGTGTAATTTCCAAAAGTTGGGAACTATAAATGTTATTTTACAAAATCACAGGGACTATCTGTGCATTTTACTCTAAACTTAATAATTTAAATTTAATAATATATTTTATGGAACTTTATCCGTAATTTCTTAAATGTTTTAAACATATTAAATTTAATAATTTAAATTAAATAATAATTATATAGATGGTCTAGAATCATGACAAGTGTCCCTTTATTGGTTTCTTTTATTATATAGTATAGATATAGATTTCGGTACATGTTTTCAAGAACTTACATATTCGTTCTTGTTTTCTTTTTAAGTTATCCGATTAGACTAAGTACCATCAAATTTTTGAATTTCAAGTTCTTGTTTTCTTTTTAAGTTATCCGATTAGACTAAGTACCCTCAAATTTTTGAATTTCAAAAGCGATCTCCATGCAATTAAAAGAGATATTCAAACCTATAAAGATTTCCATAAAACCTGTGAGTTTAAACATGTTTGAGAGAAATATATTGTTAATTCCTCTAGATATTAGAATAGTAGGTTTACAAATTAACAACCGTTTTCAATTTAATTATATTATCAAACTCATATTATAATAACTTATGGTTACAAAACAAGATTAGGTCTCAGCAGGGTCACCTTTACTGCTTAACGGACAAGGCAATTGCCTAGAGCACCCACCAAGTAATGGCCCCGAAATTTACGCCTCGTTCTATTTATATATAAGTTTTAGGTTGTTAAGTTCCAAAATAGGATAAGCTCGCTACTAATTTCTAAATTCGGGCCCATTTCCTAATCCAATGTTGACAATACGAAGAAACCCCTTTTTTTGAACGACAATGACTGTATATTAATATAGCGGCCAACCAGAAGCTAAAGAACAAAAGTTTTAAAAACAAACGAGACAATCATACAAAAATGTCAAAATCTTACCATGTCATCCAATCCAACTCACGTGCAGCTCTACATTTAACTCAACAAAACGTCTCCTCCTTTATGATTTCTACGATCCTTTGAACCGGCATCATGTTCGCATTGAACTCCTTTTCCTTTCGAACCAACCAAAGTCTCCATAAACAGCTAATACGAAGAAATCCCTATTTGTCACTTTTTAAGGCTCAGTTCTCAATGTATGATTATTTCTATGTGTTAAGATTGTTTTTTTTTTTTTTTTGAAATTTTATTAAATTATGTATAACTGATTATGACCGAAACCAAAAAAAAAAAGGAGTTATTTAAGTGACCCAAAAAATGGAGCCCATGGACTTGTTAGACATAATGTTTGAATAGTCTTCACTTAACTTGGGCCCTAAACCATTGGGCTTAGTTTTATGGAGTGATACTTGCAATTAGCAATTACACGGATAGTGTTGTTGTAAATTAATATAGCCGATATATTTTTTTAAGCATAAACAAAAAAAATACACATCAATTTACTCTCATTTATTTAATATTTTGTAAGCCATTCAAGCCTTGTCTTTTTTTTTCTTTTTTTTAACAGATAAATATTTCACACCTATTCCATCCTTAGTGGATTCAAGCCTTGCTCGACTTTCTAATTAGAAGATAAGGATTCAAATCTTGATATGCAATACAATTTTTTCTTGGTATAGTTTAGGAGTAGGAAGTAGATTTTTTTTGAACGGCGACTTTCATTAAAAAACGGGCCTCCAGCAAGCTGTGCGGAAGGCAAAACAACAAAACAAACAAACTACACGACATAACATTTCCACTTCTCCCAATCAATTCTAATAGCCTTGGCCCTATTTGAAATCCAAAGATAGCTGAAAGATTTTAAGTCGCCCGTGATCTTCTCAAATTTGACCTGAACTTCCTCGAAAAGTTTCTTATTTCTTGCTTGCCATAGCCGCCAACAGGGATGTCCTTCTCATATTGTAAAGGTTTTGGTTTTTCAAATGGACCATTTTTTAATGCAGACGTTAAATCTCTTGTCTTCTTATTTATGACGGTGTGAAATGGTTAAATTCTCTAGAGTATATTTGTAATGTATTTTTGCTAGAAAATCTAAAAGTCACTGTTTTAAAGATTGCCAAAGGCTCTCTAGCCTAAAATAATTAATTTGTGTATAGTGGTATTCCTTCTTACCAGGTTCGAGTTTCATAATGTACATTGGTGTAGAGTTATGACTAGAGTTATGAGTAAGATTATAGCATGTTTGTGCGTGTTAGTCGTTCTAAGAAAGCATATTTAGAGTTAAAATGATTAATCCGAACCAATATGAGGACATCCCTTCCGAGCTTCGTTCTATCCTTTTTTCGGATTCAAAAGATACCGATCATTAAGGTTTGTTCTTCACAAACATCTTATATGTATAGTCAATCAAAAAGAAAATAAAAACTGTATAGTCAAATATGGTTGGTTCATCAAATCATTTTATGGTTTACGTTGGTTACATTTTCTATGAAACTATATCCATACCATTAGGTTATGAGGTGTGGGGGCTCCATCCCCGCCACGTCACCATCCATCACCACACCCTGCAAGTGAAGAGGGGGGCGCCATTGATGGGGCTCCATCATGGTAACACCCGGTAGCGCCCATATGCACATATTCCGGTGGGGCCCACTAGTTTTAAACCAATCAAATGTTTTTTTTTTAATTTTGTTTAATAGGGGCTCCATCCAGTGGCGAAGTATTGTGGGTGCCCGGGGGTGCACCCGCCCACCCCAATGTTTTGGTTAGAAGTGTATAAGTTCCGATTTTTCGTCCGAAAATTTTAAAATTATATAGGATGCCCCCCCCCCCCCCCCCCGATTATTTTTCCTAAATTGTATATCCTAAATATTTATAAACTTTGTATATAAATGATGGGTAGCTTGGTAAATATACACTTTGTTTTATTTGGAACCATTATTATTTGACCCAACTTGAATCGAATAGCCAACCCGACCGACCCAAAACATAATGATAGGAAAAAAAATTGAGTCCCATCACTTTACGCCCCCTCGAAACTTGTGGTCAAGCTCCGCCACTGGCTCCATCCACACCCTCCAAATTAAAGGGGGGCTCCATGGCTGACGTGTATCCTATGTGAACTTGATAAAGCCCCATGGGGCTCCATCCACACCTCATAGCCTTATTAACACAATGAAAAGGCAAGTTCTTGTATGTTCCACCCCATTCCAATATTTACTCCCATTTCCATTTCCATTTCCAACATATACATTTCCAAGGTTGGGGGAATAGCACTCCCCTATTGAACCAACCTATTTTTAATTTAATTTTATTCAAAGCTTAAAATTATGCTTTCGTCCTTCGTTAAAAATTACGGTTTTGCCCCCAGTTAAAAAATAAAATTATAATTTTGCCCCTAGCTAAAATTACGTTTTCGCCCCGCCCTTAGCTCAAAATTACGCTTTTGCCCTCGATTCAAAAACTCATTTTTAATTTTGTTCCCAGTTTAAGATTACGGTTTCACCCTCCGTTTAAAATTACGTTTTTGCCCCAGCTCAAAATAAAATGATGTTTTTCCCTCTAGCTCAAAATTACGATTCTGCCCTCAGCTCAAAATTACGTTTTTTCCTCCAGTTCAAAATAAAATTATGTTTTCCCCTAGCTCAAAATTATTAGCTGCCTGTCACTTCCCTATTGGACCAACTCATTTTTTATTTCATTTTATTCCCAGTTTAAAATTACGCTTTCGTCATTCGTTTAAAATTACGTTTTTTGCCCCCAACTCAAAATAAAATTATAATTTTGCCCTAGCTCAAAATACGTTTTTGCCCTCGGTTCAAAAACTTTTTTTTAATTTTGTTCCCAGTTTAAAATTACAGTTTCGCCCTCCGTTTAAAATTACGTTTTTGCCCCCAGTTAAAAATAAAATGTTGTTTTTTCCTCTAGCTCAAAATTACGATTCTGCCCTCAGCTCAAAGTTACGTTTTTTCCCACAGTTCAAAATAAAATTATATTTCCCCCCTAGCTCAAAATTATGATTTTGCTCTCAGTTTAAAATGATGATTTCGCCTCCTGTTCAAAATATAATTCCGATGTTGCCCTCTGTACAGACATACATGTTATGAGAGAGAAATATTTGCCTTATTGCCCCGCAACGCGGGCGGGGCAAAAACTAGTTTATATACATATACATGTGTTTTGGTCAATTACTTCAAGTTTTATTTATTTATTTATTTTTTTTTTTTTTTAGATGGCCCCTTGTCAATTTTTTAAACTTGTTTTAATTCTTGATGATTCGCTAGTTAAACTAGCGGATGTGAATAGCGTTACAAAAATCATATTTTTTTAATAACCTAAATCAGTTTCTAGAACGCACACCATTTTGTGAAAGGCAGTTCACCACACCACTACACCACTAGGTCATGACTATCTAGAATGAACATTGATTCTGTACAGTGAGTAACGAGGATGATCATCCATCGATAACCTTCGGCTGGCCTAATATATGGATTGTGAATTAGTGCTCGTTGAGGATTGAGAAATCGCATCCCCGGCATCATATTTATCCATCGATGTGTTGGATGTTCCAATCGAAGGTGAGCCGCGGCTCAAAAAATGCCAAGGGAATCTAAGGAAAGCTCATCATTGGAGTCTTGAAACATGTGGAGCTTTCTAGATCTTTCTCAAAGCCTTGAAGCTTCATGATAGTACACAACTTAATTACGAAGTGTGTCATTGTTGTCCCTATATTTAAAGTCTAATTCGTCTACATTGAATATGCATGAAACCAGTGGCGTAGCTTGAAAATTTCCATCGGGGGTCGAAAGTCACTAAACCTAAAAATTCTATATAAGTAAATTTTTTTATAAACTGGGGGGTCGAAAACGTCTATACCTAAAAAATTCTATACGAAACGTACATACATAACACTACTGGGCGAAAAGTTAGAAGGGTCGGACGCACCTGGCCCCTTGAAAGCTACGCCCCTGCATGAAACCATAATTATAATTAGGATAATCATGCGTGTTTTACAAGAAACGTATTGCTTTTGATTCTGGAATTGTTTTGAGATTAAAAAAATGGACACATAGACCAAGTCAATTAAAGCTATCTTTTATTAACTATATATTATGATTGTCATTTTTTTATATATTTGTAACCGAATCTATCTATACTTTCTATAAAAGAAGAAATCTGAGTGACATAAGAAAAGTTGATGTGTTAGCTGGAGAGACTGTCCAACAAGGCTTTTCTTATGTCATTTTTACATCATAAAGCCTAATATAAAAAATCATTTAAAATTTTGTCTAAACCTCTGCCCTCAACATTTTATAATCAAACCTCTGTTCCCAATAAACCTCTGTCCAAATTCAAAATTCTGGCCCCACATTCAAAATTCAAACCATATATTCTAATCCTATAAATAAGATATATGAATCTGGCTCCACATTCAAATCTCTCTCCCTCATATCTGCGAGCGTATCTCTCTCTCTCTCAAATGCATCTTTCTCGTGATTCAGCCGCTAATCTCCGATTACACTTATTTGTTCGAATGTTTGTTGATTCTGTTTACATGTTATCGTTCCATTATCATTGTTCTAGCATCGTCGTTTCAATGAAGCTTCCCATCACGCATCAACCTTTCAATATCGATGTTGCAGTATCATTGCAACATCGTGAAAAGTTGCATGTGCTACCTTCTCTGATGGGAGAGTTGCATTGTTCGATTTTCTTTAAATCGAAAATCAGGTTTTCTTGCGTCAGTAATATTTTCTTCTTTTATAGAAAGTATAGATTCGTGCAATATCGTGAAAAGTCAGATGTGCTATAACAGTTGAGAGGAGACCTTTGCATTTTAGGTTTGTTTATTATTTTGATTAACTGTTGATGATGTTGAGAGTTTTTATTGACACTGACATTTTAGAATATGTTAAGATGCATGTTGATATTATTAAAATGAACTACTACATAGAAAAATAGAAATTTAATGAAATATTTATAAAGTATTACACGCTAGAGTTAACACTTGCTAGGATTTCATAGACTCTGACCTTTCTCCATGTGATTTCATGCTCTCCTTTGAATTTCAGGTCAGTTAGCATGTTGCAGATTTTTTAATCATGTTTTAGAAGTTGTGTCAGAAACTCTTCTGCATTCTTCTGGAACTCTGATGGAGGAGAGTGGAGGACTTCATCGAGCAATGCTATGCTGTTCCAGGTTTTGTTGTAATTAGTGTCATTGATTATGTCGACTTTCCTGTTTAGTTCTTCGTCTGTTCTTTGTTCTTTGAGTGACCACATCGAGAATTGTGTTTTAACATCGTTGGTGTCTGACCAGTGGTAGAAGCTGAAGTCTGCCATGTAGATTTTTTGTTGGTTTTTCTGATTTGGAACAATTTTTGACAGAAGGTGATTTGTAGGACAATTTGTTGATGTTTTGAATCAAAAGTAATCATCGGTTCTTTATAGAGTTTAAAAACGCGTATACATGGTAAATGAAGAGGTTAATTATAATTGTCATAATCTGCTTTTGTTCTTTGAACTTCGAAATTTGGTCCCTTGGGTTTCTTGGTATTTAATTTTACAGTTTTCCCATAAAAGTTGGGGTTTGAAAAGGTTTTTGCATTAAAAGACTACTGTTTTGAAATATACATTAATATGTTTATATTAAATCTACACGTTTTCACTGTTACATATTTCAGTATATAAACCCATAGTCACTTCACCTGTTTTTCATCACGTTTTCCTACGAAGATATTATACTTTCAGGAAAGTCGAGTAATATAGTTTATTCAAATGGCGTCATTCACTTCTGTAAAATCAGATGATTTAAAGCAGCGTTTTGTCAGGCAAATCGAGGAACATGTGTATGAAGATAGGGCTACTCTTCAAGAGCTGAAGAGATGTTTTGATGGATTGCAAGTTGGCCTGTTCACGAGAGAGCAGGTTTCCAGAGATCTTATGCGGATGCCTTCAACTTCCGTTCGTGAGCTTTGTGTTGTCAGTAATATAGAGTGCAGTGATAGAGACGTGGAGTTCATGGCGATGCTGAAGGACATACATCGAGAGGTTAAGCAATCGATGGAGTTGAAGCTAAAGTTTCTTAATTCTTGTTGTTATTGTTAGATTTGAACTTTAATGTTGTTCAGTATGTTATGTAATTATTGGACTTTTATTTTTATGAATAAATGAATAAATTTTAATCTTATGAATCTATGTTGTGTTTTAGTTTTACTTATTTAGTGTTTGAGTTTGATTTAGATTTAGATTATGTTGATGTTGAATTGTGTCTGAACATCTATTTGGTAAGTCAACAGAGGTTTAATAGTATCAAGGGTTGGTTTGATGGTGAACAGATTATGTTGATGTTGAATTGTGTCTGAACATCTGTTTGGTAAGTCAACAGAGGTTTAATAGTATCAAGGGTTGGTTTGATGGTGAACAGATTATGTGGATGTTGAATTGTGTCTGGACATCTGTTTGGTAAGTCAACAGAGGTTTAATAGTAACAAGGGTTGGTTTGATGGTGAACAGATTATGTTGATGTTGAATTGTGTCTGGACATCTGTTTGGTAAGTCAACAGAGGTTTAATAGTATCAAGGGTTGGTTTGATGGTGAACAGATTATGTTGATGTTGAATTGTGTCTGAACATCTGTTTGGTTGAATTGTGTCTGAACATCTGTTTGGTAAGTCAACAGAGGTTTAATAGTATCAAGGGTTGGTTTGATGGTGAACAGATGAGTGCAAAGATAAAACAAATGTTTAGAATTTGATCATTGATAGTAGTTTTTTGAAGAATCTGTGCTCCTGCAAATTACAGAGAGTCAATATTTAGAGTTGTAAAAGGTCTGTTGTAGTTAAAGTTTGGTAAAAAGGAACATCTGCTGATGATGAAACAACTGTGTATGCTAACGACTGTTGACTTACCACTGTTGACTAAATAAATAAATTTTAATACTATTAATCTTTGTTGTCGCATATTTATTTTAATTATTTCAGTCATTCCTAAGTATTATTATATAATTTTGTTTATCAATAACAGTTTTTTGGAAGAATTTACGGTATATTTTGCTGTTATAAAAGGTGTGTTGTAGCTAAAGTCTGACAAAAGAGAGCATTTGCTGATGAATAAATGTCTGAAGATGCAAAGGTCTGCTATGGGTCAACAGATGTTAACGAACAACAGATGATATTCAATCTTAAAATGCTTAACAGAGGATTTGATACTAACAGTGGTTGGGCTAATAGCAGATTTTAGACTTACGACTGTTGAGTTACACCGATTGAAAACAACTGTTTTTGAAACTTCTGCTTGCCTAAAAATACATCCACTGCTAAAGGGTATCGTCTGTTGTCATAATTTTTGTTTATCCTAATGACTGTTGATTTACTATACTACAGACTGTCATCCATTATGACAACAGAGGTTCTGACGTGGACAGATGTTAGCTAAAAATAAAACAACTACTGAAAGTTATCATCTGTTCTCATAACTTCTGTTTATCTAACGACTGTTTGACTCACACTGTTCCCAACGACCAACAGAGGTTTCCAAACAACTGCCATCGGTTGTCGCAAGAGAGGTTCTGACATGGACAGATCTTAGCCATCAAATATTTGTAACTACTGCCACGTCAGCATTCACTTCTTCTCTCTATATAAAAGTTGTTTCATCCCTAAATCGAGGTTCTATCACTGCCATCTCGAATTCAAAATTCTCAAAAACAGTTTCCAACATATTAAAAACCCTCCAACTTAAACCCTGTTTCATCCCCAAATCACCTTCTTCTCTGATCATGTCTCTGAACATCAAAAACCCTCACAGCTACCTCCCATCTTCGAGAAAACCAGCAAAAATACCAGCTATCACTCAATAATTGATCTTTTAACGTCATCAAAATACAAATCAATTCTTACTGCTGATGCTCCGGTTCATACAGAAACACTCCGACAATTTTGGTTTAATGCTCAAATAGAGCCTGAAGATAATAATCCAGTTGCCATCACATCTAAGGTCGGGGAAAGTGTGGTACGAATTTATCCCTTTACAATTTCCACTACATTTGCATTGGACGACTTGGGAGGTAAGACCAACTTTGAAAAACTTGAACTTCATACAGAGTTCATTGAAAGAGGGTATGATGCACAATTAAAGGAATTTACTATCTACAAACCAAACTTCCCTCCACCAATGAAATTTTTGTTTCATACTCTTTTAACTTGTCTCTCAGCCAAGACCACCGCATTTAATGAGATACCTTTGAACATTCAGTATTTGGGTTATGTTGTTTTAACAAAAAAATTTGATTACAATTTATCACAAGCACTGTTTTGTTTTCTGATTTGTTGAATAATGTGAAAAAAAGTGAAAAAATTTGAAAAAAGGTGTTCGTAGTAATGCTTTTCTGTTTTATCCAAGACTTCTAAGCTACTACCTACGAAAACAAGTGTCACAAACAGATTTTGAACAAGGTGTACCTTTTCAAATAAATAGTCTTACAAGTAAAACTTTTACTAAACTTATGGATAAAGAGTCAAAAGTTTCAACAACGGAAACAAAGGGGGATGAGCCTGTTTTAGATGCGTCCGCATCGGTTGCTCAAACTTCTGTTGTTGAGCCAACTGCTCCTGGTGATCATGACACCACAACCGGTGTTGTGAAACACACACCAGGAAAATGCAAAAAGAAAGTTGTCACATCCAAAAAGCCCACCAAAACCAAACAAAATAAAAAGGTTCCTCTGGAAGATGAGATCCCAGAGGTTAATGCAGTGACAACATAAATGTCACTTGAAACCACTGCTGCTACTTCCTCACAGTTGTTGGAAAGATCTCAACCCATCCAAACTCCTCATGTATCCTCACAAAAGGATCATGTTGTAAGCACAGGGACACCACAACATGAAGTAGACCTTTCATATGAAAGTATGTTTAAAAGTCTCTCTCCCAGGGCAATCACGCTTTCTACACCACAACCCTCGACTCAAGTTCCATCAACAATATTACCTCTGTTTGAAGCAACCGAATTTCAGAAAGAAAACAGTTCCTCTAATGCACACATTACTGAGAGTAGATCGCAACAAATGACTGTGTCTGAACCAATTCAATCTGCTATCCTACAAACAGTTGAGGAGGTTATCCCCGTTGAGTATTACGAAACTCTTGGTGATAGTTCAAGTGGAGCAGCCACAACAACTGTTGAACCCACTGGTGATCAGTTGGACAGTGGTTACATCATTAAGACTCCCTTGAAGGCAACCACTGATGAGGTTACAACTGTAATCTCTACTTCAGTGGGAAATCCCCAGAACCAAGAAAAAGGGGCATCTGTTTCTGATGATATGGAGACTTCTCCTATTATCAAAACAAATACAACCACTACAGGTGGGAATTCAGATCATCCTATTAAAGTAGGTGATGAATTAATTTATAAGGATTTGACGGTTAGAGTGTCTACCATTGAAACAGATGTTGCTGAAATGAAAGAATTGATTAAGCAGATGATAGAGCTTTTTAAAAGTAAACCTACCAGACAGGAAATTGCCAATGAGCTTTGGAATTCTATGCAACCCATTCTTCAAGCTCAGAGGAATTTGGCTGAAAGTAACCGCAATTTCAGTTTGGAATTTATCAGAAATTTGGTTGATGCCAGGTATAAAGACACACAAGCAGACATTATGAACATTAAGGAACATATGTTGAAAGTTACTGGCTCCACCTCTACATCAATCTTTGAGAAAGATGATGATGATGATAATGATGCCAAAATGGGGGAGAAAGATTCACTGAGAAAGTTGCCACCAGATTCAAAAGCTAATCCTACAGAAATTGTATCCCCTGCTCAACCTAAATCCCAACCTTCTCCAAAAAACCACCACAAAAGAAGGAGAAAATAGCTTCCACACCATCATCACCCATTCTGTCAATAGATGCTGGGAACACAAAAGTATCAACAGATGTTTACCAAACAGCTGCTGAGACACCAGTTGTTTCAGCAGAAGTTTGTCAAACATCTGCCATGATCATTTTCACTACACCAACCACAATCCAACCACTTCCAACGTCACAAAGATTTCCCATACATTCATCTTCACTACCAAAACATTCTCCTTCACCAGAAATCATCTCCACACGTATGAGAAAAACTCATATTGTGTTAGAAGATGATGAGGAGATTAAATCAGCAATCCCTGTATCATCTGCCTCCATTCAAAACAGTCCATGCTCGTCATTTCCACCCAGAGAACCTATTTCATCTGATGGGTGTCAAGTGTTATATATATTAGGTGTATATTTTAAGCCCCTTTAACACTTTTTTAGTCAAGTTTTAAATTTATAAAACACGATATTCACTAACACTAGACACTCATATGGGCAAGTGCACCCATCGTGAGCGTAGTATACTGTTGGTAAGATACCGAGGTCGTCCAAGGACACAAGAGCTTTTAGTACCGGTTTATCCTCAACGTCTAATCAAAATAAAAAGTTTAGAAAAATGTTTTAAACTAAGAAAAATAAAAACTAACTAAAAATGCTGAAAAAGAAAATAAAAAGAAAAACAGATAGACAAGATGAATCACTTGGTTCCGACTCGTATCTAGTGTAACCTTTGATTATTTCCGCACTTTTGCACTATTTTAAGAGATTATCTTAGTTATTGTAGTAGGCCCCTCTTTTGAAGGTGACGTTACCCTCACCCCAGTAGTTTGAGTCAGCAAGGATACAATCCTAAAAGGGTGGATTATTGGAAGATAATTAATTAAGTTATTAATGCAAATTATGGTAGGCCCCTCTTTTGGAGGTGACGTTACCCTCGACTAAGTAGTCTGAGTCAGCAGGGATACAGTCCTAAATAGCCGGGTTATAGTATTAATAGTAGTTAACTTATGAGGGGATCAAAGAGTTTGGACCCCCGCCATCCAATACCGTTAAGTATTGAAGGAGGTCCTACTAAATTTGACCCAGGTCCATTGCAGGACCTCTAAGCGCTGAACAATGGCAAGACCTTTACCAAACCGTTCCCTTAACCCCCGACCAGGTAGCCAACATACCTCCATATAGACCGTGGAGATATGAATGGTGAAAATCTTTTATTTTATATAGACAGTAAAATAATGCCAAGACACCACGGACAAACGATAAGGAAAGATCACCTTCAACATAAGCAACTAGTTATTAAAGTCATTAATACAAAACCAAGTAAAAAGTGCGAAAAGATTAGAAATAAAAAGTATTACACTAGACACTTTGTCTTCACCAAGTGATGTAAGAGACTTAGGCAAACATGGCCTTGATTGTCAAGAACTCTTACGATCAATCTTGGATCCCAAGACGACTCACACACTCTACGATGGACAATGATTGATGGTGGTGGATGATGGTGTTATGGTGGTGGTGGGTGAAGTGTGAGAGAGGTGGTGTGCCAAGGGATGGTTTGAGCTTAAGCCAAGCACTCCTATTTATAGGCTGAACAGAAGCTCGGGCACGGCCCCGTGTCCAGTGGGCACGGCCCCGTGTCCACATCCTCTCTTTCTTCATTTAATGCAGCTTTATCTTATTAGTTGACCACGCCCCCGTGTCCGCTGAGCACGACCCCGTGTGCAGAAGAATCTTTGTACTATGAAGATTTGCCTGGATTGTGCGAATCTTATAGTTGACCACGGCCCCGTGTCCGCTGAGCACGGCCCCGTGGTGGGCAATAGAAGCTTCTACCACTTTGTCTTTTCTGCTGACACTTGGGCACGCCCCCGTGCTGGCTGAGCACAGGGCGTGTTCAGTTTTCTGACCTCTTGTTTTGCTTGGGAAGATGCTGTCGTGGGGTCGGGCATGTCACGTCTTGTTCCTTTTCTTGTATTTATGTTAGATTTTGATGTCTTTTTGCTTCTTTTGTTAATTTGAGCTCATTTAATCCTAAAAATACAAAAGGAAGACAAAAGCACACTTTTTCCAACATTAGTACTAAAAAAGGGTTAGTTTTATGCCACAATTGATGTAATTTATATGTTGCATTTTGCACACATCAAATACCCCCACACTTGAATCTTTTCTTGTCCTCAAGCAAAACTCTTTAATATGTGGCTATAACACTCTCAAATGGAATGGGTAGAAAAGAAGGTTTTGGCCTTGTCATAGAGTGTCGGGATTTCCAAGATTCTTTATTTAGTTTTATTTTTATTTATTTACAATCCTATTCGTCATGATTTATTTAAAACTTTTCATAAGATAAATTACTTATTAGGGCATAACATGCCTTTGTAAAATTCTATTTATATACAAGTTCACATACCTCACGGGGATCACTCAACACTCGGCCGAAAATGTATTTGTGGATCACTCGAGAGCGGCATGGAACTTATTCCTAACATAGGCTTGCCAAGCAATCAATCCTCCTCCTTTTTAATTTATATACCTTTGTAAATATCAAGAGGACTTTGTGGGTGAAGGGTTAGGCTTGGGTTAAAGGTAGGTGGTTGGGTTAGTGGTTAGTAGAAAAAGGGCTAAAAACGTAACAAGTGCCGGTTTTCGTAAGACTTTCTATATTTTTTTTTTGTAACTTTTATTTTGATGAAGCTATTATTCAAACAAAGTTATTTTTGATGAACTTGTTTGTTTATTTATTTTTTTTGCTTCATCATCAACATACAAATTTTTTTTTTTTTTTTTTGAAAAGTCATACGAAAAATCGAACTTGTTACTAAAACAAAAGGGGTTAAAAATGAAAAAGGTTTTGGTGGGTAAAAAGGGTGTTTGGTTTGGGTTATAAAATGAAAAGGTTTAGGCTCAAAGGGGCTAACTAGGGGGATTTTGGGTAGGTGGTAAAAAAAATAATGGTGTAGAAATAAAAATGGTTAGTCCTAATGCCTCCATCATTTACTTACTCGGGTTTAAGTTGGTAAGGACCGGGAATGTATCGTCATGGCTAGTTCTAGAGTCGTAAGAACCAAGCGGCTATTCACACAAGAAACGAAAAATGAGCATTTAGTTTAAAGATATGTAATTGTATGCTCAATAAAGGCTCAAAACTCACTTTTGTGGGAATGGGTTTTTTATGTGATCAAGTATATATAACCAAATTTTAACTAAGTTTGCCATGCCTTTTCATAATTTTCTTATGTTGGTTCTTTTTATCACGACGCTATCGGTTGTAAATTCGTAAAAATATAACCTTTTTGAGAACTTGAATTTCCCGAGTTAAACCTAGACAAGTAAAAAAAATGAAAATTTTTGAAAAAAATTTAGGGTGATTAGCGGTTCCAATAGAGTTTTGTGTAAGGCTTGTATTTAGGACTTGCAAGATTCAAGGTTTTAGCACCCCCCCCCCCACACTTAAATTACACATTGTCCTCAATGTGTCTCAAAAATAAGTTTTTAGGTTGATTGAATGTGTAAAAAGGTGTAAAAAGCAAAAAATTTGTGTTACTGGGCGCTGAACACGGCCCCGTGTTGTCCGGGCACGGCCCCGTGTTCAAGTGCCAGTAACAAAATTAAAACAAGAGAAACAGAAGCCTGGACATGGGGGCGTGTTGGGTGAACACGGCCCGTGTCCAGTTACCTGAGCTGGGTCTTTTTCTGCATACTGTGCAGCACGGGGCCGTGTTGGGCGGACACGGCCCGTGCTGAGCTTACTGTAAACGAAGAATTTTGTCGGACGGTCCTGTTTTCCTGCATGGGGTGCTGGTTCAAGTTTCCCTTCTATCCTTTGCCATCTCAAGTGTGTTTTATTCCTGAAAATTAAAACTAACTAGAAAATATAAAAATTAATCTAGACTAAACTAAGGATAGTTCCGCGGAATGCCTCCGTGGTGCGCCACGTTTATAAGGGTCCTTGGCTAGACCCAAAGCCTGGTCATATGTTACCCAAGTGGGATGTATTGCATCCCATGTTACACCGTCGGAGAGCGTCATCCAAGCTTGAGTCTATGACCTTCATATAGTTGACCGGGTCTTCGTCCTCTACTCTTTTTCCACATTCAAACTTCACTTCCTTGTCCCCAAACTTCAATGTTAACGTTCCGTCATTCATATCCACCACCGCTTGGGCGGTGGCTAGAAATGGTCTCCCGAGGATGAGAGGGACATCGGTGTCTTCTTCCATGTCTAGGATGACAAAGTCGGTTGGGAAAACGAAGTTGTCAACTTTTACCAATAGATTTTCAGCGACACCTTGTGGGAATTTGACGGATCTGTCGGCGAGTTGTATGCTCATCTTTGTAGGGCTTGTTGTTCCTAGGCCGAGTCGTTTGAACATCGATGTGGGCATGAGGTTAATGCTAGCCCCAAGATCGGCTAATGCATTACGAACGGGGGATTCCCCAATTGAGCAAGGAATTGTGAAGCTTCCGGGGTCGATTTTCTTTTGTGGAAGTTTGTTGAGTACTAAGGCGTAGCATTCTTCGCCTAAGTTAACTAATTGCAATGATTCAATTCTCCTTTTGTTAGTGAGGAAATCCCTCATGAATTTTGTATATTTAGGCATTTGGGTTAGGACCTCAATAAAAGGAATATTAACATACAATTGTTTTAGTAAATTTTCGAACTTTGCGAATTGCTCATCGGTCTTTTGACGATTTAACCTACCGGGGTACGGAACTGGAGGAGTCTTGGTGGGCTCTTGATTTGGTGGAGAAGCCTTTTCTGGTTGAGGTGTGGGTGAAGTCGAGCTTTGGCTGAGTTGACTTCCTTCAACCGGCGGTAGCGGGGCATCCTCGTGACCCACGGTTCGGTTTCTTAATGTGATGAGGTGTACTTGTGCCTTTGGGTTGATTTCGGTATTACTAGGTAACGCGCCTTGTGGTCTCTCGGAGAAATTTTGAGCTAGATGATTTAATTGTTTTTCAATGTTTTGAATGCTAGCTTGTTGATTTCTAAAATTCGATTCCAATTGTTGAAATCGATCCGAGTTTTTCTTTTCGGTGTCGGAGATGAGGCGAGATACAGTATCTTCAAGCCTTTCTCGTCCACCTTGTTGTTGAGAGAAATTTTGTGGTTGTTGAAAGTTAGTTCGTTGGTTTTGTTGGTTACTACTATTGCCGGGATCACTCCAACCAAGATTAGGGTGGTTACGCCATCCTTGGTTGTAGGTACCCGTTGGTGGACCCGACGGCCTAGGTCTGTTATCAATGTAGTTTACCGTCTCTGTTTGTTCATCTAATTCTTTCATACAACTCCAATTTTCATGTGACCCACCACACCCTTCACAAGCCATAACCGAGGCCGTTTTTGTCATTTCTAGCTTTTTGATTTTCGAAGAGAGGGCCTCGATTTGGGCTTGTAAAGAGGTGCTTTCATCAACCTTATGGGCGCCCGGGGCAATAGATTTATTATCTCGGGGAGTGTGCCATTGAAAATTGGTTTGAGCAATTTCCTCAATTTGATTATATATTTCATTTGGGCGACGATTACCTAAAAGTCCCCCGGAGCTAGAATCAAGTGTTTGTCTTGTGTGTGGCAACAACCCATTGTAGAAAGTGGATACTTGTTGCCACACCGCTAGACCGTGATGAGGACACTTTCTTAGTAGCTCCTTGAACCATTCCCAAGTTTCATATAAGGATTGCCCATCCTCTTGTGAGTATGTATTAATTTCAGTCATTAATTTAGCCGTTTTAGCAGGAGGGAAATACTTATATAGAAACTTCTGGGCTAGTTCATCCCAGGTGTTTACCGAGCCAACTGGGAGGGTGTTAAGCCAAGCCTTAGCTCGGTCTTTTAGTGAAAATGGAAACATCCTAAGGAGAATGGCGTCGTTTGATGCTCCATTGATCCGAAAGGTATCACATATTTCCAAGAAATTAGTAATATGTAGATGGGGATCCTCGTCCGCAAGCCCATGGAAGGTTGCAGAGTTTTGAAGCATTTGTATCAAATGCGACCGAAGTTCGAAGTTATTGGCTTCGACATTCGGTGCATTGATAGCGGCGCCGAGATTACCTACGGTGGGCCGTAGGTAATCCATGAGGGTACGTTGGTCCGCCATTGGAAGTGGGTCCCCTGAAACTCTCTCTTGATTTTTAGCTTTAAGTCTTTTTCTGAGAAAGCGTTCGGGTTCTTCTAGAGGTTCTTTTATGTCTCTACTAGAACTGGAGCTCATGCACTACGTAGGAGGTTCAAATGTGGCGCCTGGGTTCCAATTCCTGCAATAAAAACAGAAAAGAACGTTGGTCAGAATGTTCACCACGGCCCCGTGCTCAGTGAACACGGCCTGTGGTCAGAGGTACAGTGATCGTTTTCCGGATCCCTGTTACTGGGAGTTGGACACGGCCCCGTGTTGCTCCGACACGGCCCCGTGCTCAGCTCTCTGTAACTCAGAAAATAAAAACTGCCAGTGATGATGTTGGGCACGGCCCGTGTCCGACCAGGCACGGCCCGTGCTGAGCTCTGCAGAAACAGAAAAACTAAAAAAAAATCCTAAAAAAATGAAAAATAAGAAAAACGATCAGGCCGTTGATTCCTAACTTTCTTAAAATCCTTGTGTCCCGGCAATGGCGCCAAAAACTTGATGGGTGTCAAGTGTTATATATATTAGGTGTATATTTTAAGTCCCTTTAACACTTTTTTAGTCAAGTTTTAAATTTATAAAACACGATATTCACTAACACTAGACACTCATATGGGCAAGTGCACCCATCGTGAGCGTAGTATACTGTTGGTAAGATACCGAGGTCGTCCAAGGACACAAGAGCTTTTAGTACCGGTTTATCCTCAACGTCTAATCAAAATAAAAAGTTTAGAAAAATGTTTTAAACTAAGAAAAATAAAAACTAACTAAAAATGCTGAAAAAGAAAATAAAAAGAAAAACAGATAGACAAGATTAATCACTTGGTTCCGACTCGTATCTAGTGTAACCTTTGATTATTTCCGCACTTTTGCACTATTTTAAGAGATTATCTTAGTTATTGTAGTAGGCCCCTCTTTTGAAGGTGACGTTACCCTCACCCCAATAATTTGAGTCAGCAAGGATACAATCCTAAAAGGGTGGATTATTGGAAGATAATTAATTAAGTTATTAATGCAAATTATGGTAGGCCCCTCTTTTGGAGGTGACGTTACCCTCGACTAAGTAGTCTGAGTCAGCAGGGATACAGTCCTAAATAGCCGGGTTATAGTATTAATAGTAGTTAACTTATGAGGGGATCAAAGAGTTTGGACCCCCGCCATCCAATACCGTTAAGTATTGAAGGAGGTCCTACTAAATTTGACCCAGGTCCATTGCAGGACCTCTAAACGCTGAACAATGGCAAGACCTTTACCAAACCGTTCCCTTAACCCCCGACCAGGTAGCCAACATACCTCCATATAGACCGTGGAGATATGAATGGTGAAAATCTTTTATTTTATATAGACAGTAAAATAATGCCAAGACACCACGGACAAACGATAAGGAAAGATCACCTTCAACATAAGCAACTAGTTATTAAAGTCATTAATACAAAACCAAGTAAAAAGTGCGAAAAGATTAGAAATAAAAAGTATTACACTAGACACTTTGTCTTCACCAAGTGATGTAAGAGACTTAGGCAAACATGGCCTTGATTGTCAAAAACTCTTACGATCAATCTTGGATCCCGAGACGACTCACACACTCTACGATGGACAATGGATGATGGTGGTGGATGATGGTGTTATGGTGGTGGTGGGTGGTGGGTGAAGTGTGAGAGAGGTGGTGTGCCAAGGGATGGTTTGAGCTTAAGCCTAGCACTCCTATTTATAGGCTGAACAGAAGCTCGGGCATGGCCCCGTGTCCAGTGGGCACGGCCCCGTGTCCACATCCTCTCTTTCTTCATTTAATGCAGCTTTGTCTTATTAGTTGACCACGCCCCCGTGTCCGCTGAGCACGACCCCGTGTGCAGAAGAATCTTTGTACTATGAAGATTTGCCTGGATTGTGCGAATCTTATAGTTGACCACGGCTCCGTGTCCGCTGAGCACGGCCCGGTGGTGGGCAATAGAAGCTTCTACCACTTTGTCTTTCCTGCTGACACTTGGGCACGCCCCCGTGCTGGCTGAGCACGAGGCGTGTTCAGTCTTCTGACCTCTTGTTTTGCTTGGGAAGATGCTGTCATGGGGTCGGGCATGTCACGTCTTGTTCCTTTTCTTTTATTTATGTTAGATTTTGATGTCTTTTTGCTTCTTTTGTTAATTTGAGCTCATTTAATCCTGAAAATACAAAAGGAAGACAAAAGCACACTTTTTCCAACATTAGTACTAAAAAAGGATTAGTTTTATGCCACAATTGATGTAATTTATATGTTGCATTTTGCACACATCATCATCTCTTACAATTGCTACACTACCATCAGTCATTCCTCTGGAAGCTCAATATCCGCTGGAGTTAGTCATTGTTAAAGTTGACATTGATTCATTCTTCACAATAGAGGATCTATCTAAAAGATCCTTCCCATCTCTTTATGGCTATAAGAAGTATCACAATGAGTATCTGAAATTAAAAGTATCACAGGCTGAGGTTATAGCAAGGGAGAAAAGCATAGGGATGGATGACAGGGAATACCAGAGGTTTTTATCATTTCAGCTTAGCAAAGTCGTAAAACTTGAAGACTATGCTAGAGACGTCAGTAAATCCATGTCTGAGAGGCCAGTAAAGCCTGAACTTCAGATGAAACTAAGGGATGCTTATGTTGCACACATTATGAAGTATAAACCATATAAGGCAACTGAAGATCAATTCAAAAACCGGTCAGCAGATGCTCTTAGAGAAGAGATCGATAGAATCACAAAAATGAACAATGATCCTCTGGTAAAGCCAACTCCACCTAACTGGAAGAAAGTCAAAACAGTGGATTCAGATGAGGTATTGAAGTTTAAAAGAATGAGAGCAGAGCTTGTGGCTGCTGGTTATGGTCCAGTTAGATCCATTGCCAGATGGTCTAAACTGAAGATAGTTGAGACCTCAAAAAGCTGGAAGAAGTTAGAGCTGAACATTCAAATGTTCTTCAAAACCCAGTCTATCCTACAACTGCTGCTCTGTCTCTAAAAATCACTACTACGAAAAACCTTCTCTCATCATCTGATTTGTCTGAATCAATTGCAAATTTAGTTAGCAGACCACAATCACCAAACTCATCTTCAATAATTCTTTGCCCAAGAAAACCAACTGATCCAAAAATAGTAAAGTGGAAGTCATGCTCAAAAACCCAAGTATTGACTTTGATCAGATCATATGGTAGTGTTGAAGAGATTAAAATGGATAGTGCATATAATCTGAATGCATACAATCTCCAAGATTTGTTGGACCTTCAACTTGAAAGGGATGATGAAGAAGACATGTTCTCCCTGGACTTTGAACTACAATTCAAAGGACAAATCAGGGAGATGTTGATGAGAAATAAAAATCAGTAATAAAGAAGGGTTTTCGTATCATCTGTTGTATAGGGAGATTGTTGGATCAGCAGCTGTTACATTGTTTGCAGTAACATATTTAACCAGATCACAACATGTAGCAAAGGACATGTTGTTGTGTAACAAATTCTTGAGTGAGGTTTGATGTGTGTTGTTTAGGCAGGTGATCGTATGTTCTTAGTTAATGTTTGTTAAAGTTAAGTTGTATTCGAATTTTATTAAGTTTGTTAGACATCTTTTATATGTACTTATGTTTATAACAATTTACATTGTTAATGGGTGGATACTCTCTTTTTTGAATAAGAGAATGGAAATAATCATATGTAACTGATGAATTTTATTAAGTTTGTTAGACATCTTTTAGACATCTTTTATTAAGTTTGTTGAATATCTTTTATATTTACTTATAGTTGTCTTTTAGCTATAATAGATAACACATTTTCGTACAATATCTATACATGTATGTAACACCCCAACCTGGACAGGTTGACGTGTTACTCATACAGATATCAAAATTAAACCAATCCATAACGTTGAAAACAAAAGACCCTAATTACATATTCATTATATTACCGAAATAAAATAAATCTTTATCTTCACGACACTCTTCACTTATTCCCCATGTTTCCCAAATTACTTGTCAAACAAATAAGACAAACACAAGAAAGAAACAACGGCTGAGCCAAAAAATTTGCCTATTAACGGAGAAATCAATAATAAAGTAGTGGCAGGTATGCGAAGAGCAAAAAGGACCGGTACATATACTAAGCAAATCTAAAAGATGGCACTGAAACAAATACTTACATAACTTGAATCCCAAAACTTATACTGAACAGACAACAGGTACTGAACATAATCAGATGAATATAATCATATCAAACATATTATACAGAGACAAGACATACGTGACAACATGTAACAGTAAAATAAGTCACGTAATATAGAAGCACCCACGAGCCTAAACTGAGGCATACATGGCTATATTCCATGCGCCGAGATGGTGCGTGTAGGCGTACAAACATTATTCCATCTCAACAGGAGTCATGAGTCAGAGCTAAGATCGATCTATTCGCCTCTAGGGTCCATGTGCTACACAAGCACAAACTAGAAACGCCGTGAACTTTAGTTACGCACCGTCACGATGAGTGCCATGTCGTTGATGCCCCAACGACAAGTAACTTATAATTGCTCGGGTGACAGAGTACAAAGCCGTATAAAAATAAATATATCTTGACGTTAGTCTAAAGGGAACATGCAATAATGAGCACAAGGTATAAGGTCTATTGCATGCTACAATATACACTAGTCATATAACAATACGAAACAGAAACTACTGGCGAAAGCATTCGTACTACAAAGTAACGGACTTGAATAACAATACTATGATGTCAAGAACAAGAATCCGTACCAACGAGTAACGAAAAATAAAAGTATACTACGATGAAAAGAAACGGATTAACGAAAAATAAAAGTATACTACGATGAAAAGAAAACAGAATCCGTACCAACGAGTAACAGAAAATAAAAGTATATTATGATGTAAAGGGTCACGAATCTGTACCTTATTAGCAAACAAAACAAAAATAATCAAGTCGTCCTCAAATAGTACGTGAACCTATATTTTCATTATTAAATTACAAATATTAATTCGGCTAGATGATTCTATGACTCAACGATTGTCCGGCGACGAAGACCTTACAACTCTTGACTAATTATTGACTAATCTTAATATGATAATAGAGAAAGGGAATGAATAGTAATTTGAGAACGTGTCTGCGCTTTAGTTGTGGTTAAGTGCGGTGTCTGGGCTTCAGTGGTTTGCATTGATAGGGAATGAATAGTAATTTGACACATTGTTACAAGCAAGTCTTCATCTTGAACCACAACATCACAATTGCATTGATAGTTGTACGGTACAAGCATTTTATAGCATTATATATTGGCATTCTGAAATTGGTTTGGAAGACGCTGAGATGTAGCTACTTGTATCAGGATTCTGATGGAATATAAATTGGTATTTGCTCTTTTTTTCTTATTCGGTTTTCTTGCTTTCGTTAAGAGTATGAGGTTTGATTTTATGTTAATCTGATATGGTCATCTGAAATATGTTTGTGAGTGTTTAAGCTTTTCTTTTGCCTCTTGGGTTCTAATTAATTGCAAATCAATTGGACAGTTTACATGGTTCAAATGGCATTACCTACGCAACGTGAGAATAACCAAGCCCAGACACAATTTGTTTTGAATACATTGACAGTGGTAACATATTTTCAGTCAACAAATGTCTGCATAGATATTGCTTTTCTTGTATGAGAAAACACGCATAAGCACAATTGCTTCATGGGAAGTTGATCGAGTGCCAACTTGAAAAATGTGAATCCAAAATTGGAATTGGAGGCTGCAAGAAGCTTCTAAAACCATAATTATATTATAATATTATGAGGTCGGGTAAAAGAAGCTTCCATTCCTCTAACAGACAACGTTTATTGCCCGTTTCCAAACTGTTATGCGTTAATGTCAAAAGACGAGGTCAAAGAACCTACACCGACTTCATCATCTACTGCTGATGGAGATACTGGAATGAGCAGGTGTGTTGTATGTAATCGCTATTTTTGTATAGATTGTAAGGTACCTTGGCACGACAACATTACTGCTCGGATTACATGAAGTCACACAAGTTGAAGTCTACAGGCGAGGCAAAACTAAAGTCTCTGGCAACAAAGAAAGGTTGGAACGAGTGTATCAAGTGCAAGAATTCTGTTGAACTTGCATTTGGGTGCTACCATATCTATTGCAGGTATTTATTTGATTTGTTTTTTGGAAATATATAACTGTGCCGATTTGAAATGTTGTGCTCTGCCTAAAGTTGAAGATATGGTTTGAATGTGATTGCAGATGTGGATATGAGTTTTTCTATACTTGTGGAGTGGAGCGGGTTAATAAGAAACCAGCGTGCAGGTGTCCGCTCTGGAGGGAGCGCAACATTCTTTATGCGTAGAAGTGTATAAATGGTTGATATTGGTGAAAAGACTAGAATTTAATAGTTGTGAATGTTGATATTGGTGGTGTCTGCATGATCTCGATGGTACACCTTTTCAAGTTTAATGTTTAATGAAAGAATAGTTTGGTTACATAATGATCATTATATCCATTTGACCAAGTTTTTTACAATTTACTTTCTTCTTTCGAAAGATTGTTTTTTACAACATTACTTGCTCGGATTACATGAAGTCACGCAAGTTTCAGTCTTCTAGCGAGGCAAAACTAAAGTCTCAGGCAACAAAAAAAGGTTTGGCACGGGTGTATCAAGTGCAAGAATTTGGTTGAACTTGCATTTGGGTGCTACCATGTTTATTGCTGGTATTTGTTTCTTTTCCGCTACGTCAGAGACTTGAATTGGTTTCGACACGAATGGTAAGCTCTTTTTGTTTGCATCTTAATTTTATAAAATAAGTTCTTATTTCATGTTTTGAGAGATTAATAATGAATTTTTGCAGCTTTTAGATAGTTATGGATTAGGAAATTATTTGAGTTTGTATTGATTTAGGGTTTTTAATTTAGTCATTTTGAAACTGTAGGGAAGGTTACTTACAGGAGTCACCATTGGAGTGGTTATAGCTGGAGGGTGTTATGCCAGCATGGTTGATGAAGCGTCCCATTCGGGTACTTAATTTGGTATTTTTTTTCGAATATGGATTATATTGTGTGGACTGAGTTGATTATTAGATGATATGACTTGATTTGTTCTATTTTTTATTTATTTATTTTTTTGTAAAATGATAGCTTTTGGGATGATGGGAATGATGTACAACAAAGGATGCAAGTTGATTCATGTTAGTTTCAGAGATGGTGAATATAAGGAAGCTAGCTACTGAGTCTGATACTAAATATAAATTACTCTATGCCACTTCACCTGATGATATGAATATTATAGTGAAAATGTCTTCAACATTAGTGCCTTCACGTGCTAGGAGATTAACTGGAAATGATCATGTAAACGTTTTAAGTAGTCAATAGCATACATAATTATCATTGTTTTAAACCTTTTGCCACACATGAAAACACCAGCCATAGACCCACCGCCCCTCCTATTAAAGAAAATGATACGATTGCCAGAGATATGGTGAAATGAGAGTGTGGCTGATAGAAGAGATAGAGCAACAAGAGAATTGGTTGGTCGATAGGTTTAAGATGAGAGAGAGGATACAAGATATGTTTGGAACCTATTTAAGCTTTAAGGTTTCAGTGATTTAGTAACTAATTATTCTTCATAATTTATGTTTATGTCAGGTCAGGATTTTAGGCTGTGAAGGGATGATTGCATACTCAACTGGCTGGATATGCAAAAATGACTTGAGGTATATATCTTTGGATTTTTCATCTCATATGATTGTGTTATGAGGTTGGGTCACTTTCAATGTTTGAATTGATATGACATAAACAAAGTAGATTGTTAGACTACAGGTCATATTTTATTTGTAACGGGTTAAACTGCAAATGGTAAGGTAATATTAGGCTGGACGATATGGGAACCGATCGTCGAGATCGTCGGGGGTGCGACGATTTGGACGGGCCTCCCCCTCTCTCACACACCTATACGTACAACATATGCATATATATATTTTAGGCCCATCCCCATTTCCTTACCTCCATCCTCTTTGCCCCATCCTCACACCCGATCTACGTGATGCTTACGTGACGGATCATCCTCCAAGGATGGGCCTCTACCATACCGCATAGCCTTATAGCTTGTAGGTCAGCTTACAACTTTGATTGCAATAGTTTTTTTTTATTTTGTATATTGCAGCTAGCATCTCTGCACATGGTAGGGTGATTATGGGTTGTTGATCAGCTTGCAACTTTGATTGTAACTAACTTTCTTTTTTTTGTGTGTGCATATGGGAAGCCATTGGGTTCCAATAAGATTATCACATAATTGAGTTTCGATATTATATAATTCATTCCAGATGACTGATGTAAGAGCATTGGAGGTAATTGTCTATTTATTGCTCAAGGATATGCAAAATTAAAAAAATTACTTTTCTTAATTAATTCAGACATCTTTTTGGTTTTGTAGTTTGCAAATGTAATTGTCAAAATTCTACTATATCATAAAATTACTACACATATTGTATGTGCTTACATACTGTTTGTAGTTTTTATATTACTTGGCCATGTTTTTTGACATTAAGAAAAATGGTGAAAAAGGTCCATATTTCTATTATGTTTGTGGTTGAAGCTTTGCTATATTTCAACCCTAACAGGACTTCTTATGTGCAGGTATTAGGACGATACGCGGTCAAAAAAGAAGTATTTAAATTCTTTTTATATGTGTTATCACCAAACATAATCTGTCATTAGTCCAATCGCACCAGAATTCACCTACAAACTGGAATTCCTGCTGCAACCAGACTTCACCTTCAAACTGGTATTCCCGTCACGACACACAGACGGTTTTAGTAAATACAAAACATGTATTCCGAATATTTCTCTTTGTTCGGTTCTTTTTATCATTGTAATGTGTTTATTTTAAGCTTTTGATATATTTTAGGTTTTTTTCTTTTGTTTGCTGTAGTGAGTTACTAAAACCGCGCCGCAACGCGCGCGATTGATCTCACTAGTTATTATAATGAGTTAAAACTAGTGACCATTCCAAAAGTAGTTTAGGAATTAAAGAATTTAATTGGCATTAGTATTTATAATTTAAATTTCTAAAAGTCATTATAGTCATTTAATAAATTATCTATAAACTAAATTCCTAAATGTCAAATACCTATTGACTTAAATGAATTCTTCGTGGATCCCTCACAACTCCAATGCAAAAGCATGTAATTAGTGAATGAGTAAATTACGTTTTTGGCCCCTGTGGTTATATCAGTTTTACTATATTGGCCCAAAATAAGATTTTTTAACAGTTTTGCCCCCATGGTCCTTATAACTAACTGTTTTGGCCCCTAAATCTAACCAACCCCTAACTCTGGTTAATTTCCCCTCCCCCTCTTTAAAATTGATATTACCACAGGGACCAAAATGTAATTTACTCTAAATAAATATACTGATTTAACAAAAATTCATCCCTGTTCTCTCTCTCAGAACACATATACTCTCTCTCTTCTTTCTCTCTGATCTCTCTCTCTACTACCACCACCACCACACCACAACCCCCCCCCACCGCACCACCGTACCTACCACCGTCTCCTCCACCGTATCATCACCACCACCACCGTACCTACCACCACCTCCTCCACCGTATCATCACCACCACCACCGTACCTACCACCACATACAGTCTCTCTCTCTCATAAACTATCCCCCTTCTCTCTGTCTCTCTCTCTTCTCTCTCTCATAAACACCCCTCTCTCTCACCAAACACTACAACCTGTCTCTCCATCATAAACTCTCCGCCATGAACCCCCAATCTTGGATTCACAATTTTATCAAGAAGAGTACACACATGTAGGGTTGTAAACGAACCGAACGAACACGAACAAGACTATGTTCGTGTTCGTTCGTTAAGGAAATTTGGATGTTCGTGAACTGTTCGTGAACACATGACGAACAGAAGTTTGTGTTCGTGTTCGTTCGTTAAGGAATTTTGGTTGTTCGCGAACAGTTCGTGAACACTAACCACGAACGCAAACGAACATAAACGAACACAAATAAACTTTAATTTTGAAATTAAGAAAGGCACCGTTAATCTTAAACATTGTACACAAAGAAAGTAGTTAAATATAACCATTTAAAGATTAAAGGGATGGATGATATTGGGTTCAATCGATTGGAGATAGGCTGAATGAAGGAGCGTTATATCAAAGAGGGAGAGGGCCAGTGATAGGGAAATACATATGGGGGAAAGTAAAAAATTAATAAAACATTAAAAATTTTTAGAAAAATAAACATAAAAAACTGAACACGAACGGACATAAACGAACGAACACGAACGAACATATTACCGAACGTTCACGAACGCAGTCGAACGAACGAGACCTTTGTTCGTGTTCGTTCGTTAAGCTTATCGAACAATTTTTTTTGTTCGTGTTCGTTCGTTAAGCTTATCGAACGAACATAAACGAACTTCCCGCCGAACGGTTCACGAACGGTTCGCTGAACGTTCGGTTCGTTTACAGCCCTACACACATGAACCCCCAATCTCGTTCTCGTTCGAAACCGATATATAATCGGAGCCACGAGGAGAGAGAGAGCAGCGGGAAAAGGGGGAGCGGTGGCAGCGACGGTGGTCAGGTGTGGAAGAAGATCTGAAGGAGTACGAGTGCTTCAAGGTTCCTAAAGTGTGTTACTGTTGGTGATGGGGCTGTTGGAAAGACTTGTTTGTTGATATCTTACACTAGTAACACTGTCCCACGGTGAGAATTTAAGTTTTTAGATTATGGGTTTTTGTTGATTTTTATTTTATTTCATGTTGTTGGTGTTATTGATTTGATAGGTTAAAGATTTTAATGTTTCTTGGGCATTTGTTAGTTAATTTGGATATATGTTTACTTGATAAAAAGATTATGAATTTACTTGAAGTTTCTGTTATTCTTGTTCTTGATTTAGTTATAAAAGGGGGAATCTGTATATGATTGAATCTTTTAGGGTGTCAAATTTAAAATTTGGGTTAACATTTTCTTGATACAGATGATGAATTTGTCTGGATTCTTTTAATTTGTGTTCTTTTTTCAATTGGTTGAATATTTTAATGTTGTTCTGGTTGATTCCTATCTTATTCATGAAAAAGAATAGCCGGGCTTCAATTCTTGATCGTGTACATATCTGCAATTTTTGGGATTTTGTTGTGCCAACGAAGAGAGACTGTATGTGCAGGTTGTGTTTTGCAGTGGTGGGGGTGGTGGTGGTGTGGTGGTGGTGGTAGGAGAGAGAGAGAGCAGAGAGAAAGATGAGAGAGAGAGTGTCTGTGTGTTTTGTATGTATGATAATTATTGTTTCTTTTATATTTTATAAATCAGTAAAAGTAAAGGGGAAGGGAAATTACAATTTTACCCATCATGTGCAACCCATGTGACCCATAAAGTAACCTGAGTTAGGGGTTGGTTAGATTTAGGGGCCAAAACAGTTAGTTATAAGGACCATGGGGGCAGATCTGTTAAAAAATCTTATTTTGGGCCAATATTGTAAAACTGATATAACCACAGGGGCCAAAAACGTAATTTACTCTTAGTGAATAAATTTTTATGAGTTTCCAATTTAAATTCACAAAGTAAAACACCTACAAAAACTATACAGGAGGCTATAACTGTTCTCTTTTTATGCTAACCGGATTATGAATCAACAAACATTATCAAAACTTTTAGATCTTTACTAGGGTTATATTAATTCTAAATAATAAGAACTTTAGTTGCCGGAACGATCGAAACGAAACCATAACTTTTACCGTAGAATGGGATTTGATTCGGTACCTTAATTGCAAAACGAAGCTAACCAACACCAAGGACTAAAGTTTCGAACAGAAACAAGTCGAGAAGCAGCAATGGTTGCAGCCTGAACACAACGGACTAGCGTTATGCGGAAATTTATTTATCACGTTAACAAAAACAAGACGAAGGGGGGCGATAACTTGGTACCTGATCTGATCGGAGAACTAAAGTGACGGAACCATTGGTAAGATGGAAAATTCCGACGAACAAAGGTGGTTACGACGGGATACGATGGGCGGTGCGGCGGTGGCGTCAATGTGGTCGAATTACGAGAGGTGGGGACGGAACAACCAAAACATAGAGAAACTGAAACAAGAAATTGAGTGGGTCAAGGGCTTTATTAAGATACTGAGGTTGGTTAAATGTGATACTTGGATTGAAATAAATCTCATATTTTTTCAGTAAAAACTGTTCAACAGGGATGGTATGGAGATTAGAGATATAATTTTGAACTGAAGATGTGGCGTATGGCATACCAAGTTGTATACCAGATGGAAACTTTGAAAGTCAACTAATATATATATTATTTATTCTTTTCCTTATATGACAAAAAAAAGAATTCAAGATACACAAATTCAAATCAAGTGTTTTCTTTCTTGAATGAGAAGACCCACATATATCAATTAATTTGATGTAAATACCATTTAATAATTTAGAAGGTTATAACTCTCTCATCAACCCAATTAATTTAAATCAAAATAATTAATATTTAACTTATATATATATATATATATATATATATATATATATATATTTAAATCTCCGAATGTTGCAATGTATCTATATGTTCTATCAATATGTGTTATGCATGGTTTTCTAAGAAACGACTCGTGTTTGCACACGGGTCTTACCGCTAGTACATATAATAAAAGAAACTAATTGATGGACACACGTCAATATAAGAGGCATCTACTTTTTAGTTTTCCCGTCATATATCTATGTTTATTTATATCTTAAAAGTTACAAGTTTTAAAATAATTTATCAAGTTAGCCCATATTTTAAGTCGACGTTTATCTATAACTATAACTATATCTCTATATTTATATTTATCTTCTAATACAATCTTTACTAGTATTAAGCCCCTGCATTGCAAGGGTTGTCATAAAACTGTATTAAGTAGTAGCAATACTATACCATTGTCAGCGACCACCAACACCGGAAAAACTCGTAAAAACAAAATAAATAAAAACGGGAAAAAAATAACGCCGAGCGAAAAGCAGACATAAAATCTTTGAATTACGCACGCTCGTTGCTGAGAAATTAAAACGAAACGTAAAACATAGAAAAAAATAACTAATTCCATCCAGGACCCGCGTGTTGGACGAACTTGTTAAACGCAGAAAAATAGATGTGACGCGACGAGCCAGTCAACCGGGAAAAAATATACGAAAAAATGTTGAATCCCACACGCACATTGTGGTGCGTTAACTCACAAAATTTAGTACGAAACGAAAAATTTGGGAAAGATGAAAAGTATGGTGGACCAAAATTGAAAATAAAAAAAAGGATAAATTACATTTTTCGTCCTTTATGTTTGTATCAAATTGCACTGGATAGCCTTTAACTTTAATAATTACAGTCACAATCCTTTATTTGGAAAACTTGTTACACATTTCGTCCTTTACCACTAACCAAGTTAAAAATTTAAGTTATGTCTGATCATGTGACTTGCACATGAGGGTAAATCGGTAATTTTACTTGTTTATCCAAAAAATAAAACAATATATATATACATATTCAACCTTGTCTCCTCTCAATTAACCAGTCTCTTCAACCAACCTCACCACTATCAAATCCAGCCACCACCACCGAATTGAGCCCCGCCACCAGCCCACCACCATGGAGAATCAAGCCCCACCACCACCACCACGAATCAAGCCCCACCACCACCGGCCACCGTATACAACCAACCCCTGCCACCACCGGATCTGGCCACCACAAACACATCTCTAAACACACACAAAGTCACCACCGAATCCAACTGATGTATATCTCACAAGGTAAGAACTAGCAACACAATACTTTCAACAACAAATGAAGAACCCACCACCACCGAGCCCAATAACTTCGATCTCAGATCTGTTTCTCCCAATCCCTAATCTACACCTGCAACAACAAATGAAGGACCATTGGATGTGTTTAGTTGTGTTGATGATAGGTAACAGATTTGGCTATCCCCTCACCTCTTCAACCCCCAAAAGCCTCAAATCTGAAGATGAAGTTCATGGCGGCAGTGTTGATAAGAGATGAAGTTCGTGGCGGCGGTGTTGATGAGAGGTAAAACATTCGGCGTTCCATCCCCTCACAGGTGCAATGATGGTGATGCTTCATTGGAGATGAAGTTCTTGGCTGTGGTGGTTGTAGTTGCTGCGTAGATGGGATGTTTCACCAGAGATGGAGAAGACGTTGGTCAAGGGCTACCTGTTTGAAGGGTTTATGTGTTTTATTATTTTTAGATTAATTATTAGTAAATATTAGGGGGTTGTGGTGATTAAATTATTTGTTTTTTTATTTATTAAAATTCTTTTAAAGTTAAAAGACTAAATTAACCTTATGTGCCCAAAGTTAACTGAAAATTTTAACCTGGTTAGTGGTTGTCGCAACCCCCGCCCCCCTATACAAATACAGGAACGGACGGCCGCAACCAGTTTCGGTGGTATCTGGTATTGTCTAATTTTGGCAGCGGAAATTACATCAGAACCGTAGTTAGGAAATATTTTATCAGAGTAAAATACAACATTTTCATAATATTAAACACATGGGAAAAACCCAAGTTTTCATTACACACAATTTCATGGGAATAAATCCTATTTTATTTAATAAAAACATCTATTTCTTTTAAGGTAACTTTATTGCCACTTTTCCAAGCCTTCAGTGCTGTCCAGCTGGCTTATATTTGGCTTTCACATTTTGTTACCTGAAACGCGTTTAAAAACATTTTGTCAGTGGAAAATACTGGTGAGTGAATCCCAATTTAATCAAGTTTAAATAAAAACCATTGTACAGTATTGAGGGCGGTCTCGCAATTACATTTGTTTCCAAGTCATATCAATTACCACCAACGGTACTGTCAAACCCGACGTGTGGAAAAGTTACTCCTCGCAAGGCAGTAACTAAATTTGTATACAAAACCCCAACATACTGACGATAATTGTATCCTCACAAATACTCAATAACTGCTTAATATATAACTAATTGTGTGAGGTTTTGTAAAAACAGTTAACAAAAAGGAGATTACTCGCATTGCTGTCTTAGATTATCCTTTAGGGTTTCCTGGTGACAATCTATAATTTACACAATTGCACACGTGTTAGTATAATAACCCATTTTAACATTAGTAATACCCTCCCCGAGACGACATTCCAACGACTACGTCGGGCAGAACCACGACAGCCGTTACGGAACCCTAGATCAATCGGGCAGAGTATCTAATACGTATCCAGGGGTTATGATACTTACAACGGAGCAGAACTTCGTTATTTAGGGGGATATTATACCCGAGTATAGCTTCTACTATTAAGAAATTGAGAGAGAAAGTCGAGAGATGAACAATTTACCTCTATATCCTTAAGAGGTACTACAAGTGATTCATCAGCTAAGCATTTCTTGAGATTAGATACATGAAATACATCATGTATTCCTGTCATTTCCTCTGGAAGTTGTACCTGATAGGCTACAGGTCCTATTTTTCTAATAATCTTAAAAGGTCCAACATACCTGGGACTTAGCTTTCCCCGTTTGATGAATCTTACTACTCCTTTCCAAGGAGAGACTTTTAGAAATACTTTATCTCCTACTTGAAATTCCAATGGTTTGCGTCGGTTATCAGCATAGCTCTTATGTCGATCACGTGCTGCTTTCAGTCGATCCTTGACTTGAATGATCTTGTCAGATGTTTCTTGCACTATCTCAGGTCCAGATAGTTGCTTTTCCCCAATTTCTGCCCAACAGACTAGGGTTCGGCACTTTCGTCCATAAAGTGCTTCGAATGGTGCAGCATTGATACTTGTGTGATAACTATTATTATTATAAAATTCTATTAATGGTAAGTGATCGTCCCAATTTCCTCCGAAATCAATTACACAAGCTCTAAGCATGTCTTCCATCGTCTGAATTGTCCTTTCGCTTTGTCCGTCCGTTTGAGGATGATAAGCGGTGCTTAGATTTAACTGGGTTCCCATGGCTTTTTGGAAACTTGCCTAAAAATGAGAGGTAAAACGACTGTCCCTATCAGAAACAATTGATAAAGGTATTCCATGTAATGAAACGATTTCATTTACATATAATTTAGCTAATTGTTCCATACTAAAAGTTTCTTTCATTGGTAGGAAATGAGCTGACTTGGTTAGCCTATCTACAATCACCCAGATTGTATCATTACCTTTTCTTGTTTTGGGTAATTTGGTAACAAAATCTATTGTTATCAATTCCCATTTCCACACTGGCATTTCTAACTGTTGCAACAATCCTGAGGGTTTCTAGTGTTCAGCTTTAACTTGTGAACAGGTTAGACATTTAGAAACATAGGCTGCTATATCCTTTTTCATTCGTATCCACCAAAAATTCCTTCTTAAATCCTGATACATTTGATCATTTCCAGGATGCATCGTATATTTAGACTTATGGGCTTATTCTAATACACGGTAGCATAGGTTTCCTAATTTAGGTATCCACATTCTCTTTTCATGGAATCTCCAAATTCCATCTGTTCCTTGTTCTAATTCCTTAATCATACCTTTTAGCTTTTCAGTATCATCCTTGAATACTGATTCTTGTGCTTTTCTAATTTGATCATTTAAATCTACTTGTAGATTTAATTTAAGAGAACGTACCCTTTTTGGCTTTTCGTGATACTTTCGGCTTAAAGCATCAGCCACTACATTTGTCTTTCCTGCATGATACTGGATATTACAATCATAATCACTAAGAATTTCCATCCAGCGTCTTTGTCTCATATTTAACTCTTTTTGCCCGAAAACATACCTTAAACTTTTATGATCAGTGAATATGGTAAACTTACTACCATAAAGGTAATGTCTGCAAATTTTAAGGGCGAAAATTATAGCTCCTAATTCCAAGTCATGAGTTGAATAATTCTCTTCATGATTCTTAAGTTGTCTAGATGCGTAAGCTATAACCTTTTGGCTTTGCATCAACACACATCCATAACCTAACTTAGAAGCGTCACAATATACTACAAAATCTTCAGTTCCCTCTGCTAACGCTAGTATGGGTGCGTGGGTTAATCTTTGCTTAAGAATTCTAAATGCTTCTTCTTGTTTTGGTCCCCATTCAAACTTAATGGATTTACAGGTTAACTTAGTTAAGGGAATGGCTATTCTATAAAAGTCTCGAATAAATTTTCTATAATAACCGGCCAATCCAAAGAAACTTCTAACCTCAGTTGGTGATTCAGGGGTTTTCCATTTGGTAATCGCTTCGATCTTGGTTGGATCTACATGAATTCCTTCATGATTTACTAAGTGTCCAAGAAACTGTACCTGTTCTAACCAAAACTCACATTTCGAGAACTTAGCATAAAGCTTTTCCTTTCTTAGTAAACTTAAAAGTGCGTGCAAATGTTTTGCATGTTCCGCTTTACTCTTAGAGTAAATTAGAATATCATCTATGAAGACAATTATGAATTTATCCAAATATGGCTTACATATTCAGTTCATCATGTCCATAAATGCGGCTGGGGCATTGGTTAAACCAAATGGCATGACAGTAAATTCATAATGACCATACCTTGTTCTAAATGCGGTTTTAGGAATGTCCTCTTCCTGTACCTTTAATTGATGATATCCTGACCTTAAATCGATTTTAGAGAAAAATCGAGCTCCTTGTAGTTGATCGAACAGATCATCGATTCTTGGTAATGGGTACCGGTTCTTAATTGTGACCTTGTTCAATTCACGGTAGTCAATGCACATACGCATTGATCCGTCTTTCTTTTTTACAAATAAAATCGGTGCTCCCCATGGCGATGAGCTTGGCTGTATAAATCCTTTTTCCAGCAGTTCGTCTAATTGTTTCTTCAGTTCCTGCATTTCGGCGGGTGCCAAACGGTAAGGTGCTTTGGCAATCGGTGCCGTTCCTGGTAGCAGGTGAATTCTGAATTCAACTTCTCTGTCTGGCGGTAGTCCTGGTAATTCTTCTGGAAACACATCTGAAAACTGAGACACTACTGGAATATCTTTTAGTTCTTTTCCTTTAGTGTTATTGATTATGGAAATCAAATACACTATAGATCCTTTTCTTATATAGCTTGCAGTTTTCATCACAGAGATTAATTTTGTGGATCTAGATGGTTTATCTCCTTTAATTGTGATCTTTTCACCCCTTGGTGAATTTTCTTGGAATGACTTTTGAACACATAAAATACTGGCTTTATTGGCTATTAACCAATCCATTCCTAATACAATATCAAATCCTGCCAGATTCATTGGGTAAAGGTTTGCAATAAAATTTTGATTTAAAAATTCTATTCTTGCTCCCTGTAAGATTTCAGAAATTCTAACCGTTTCTCCATTCGCTGTCTCAACTAGGCATTCTTGTGAGAGTTTAGTTAATGGTTGATTGAGAAGTTTGCAAAATGAAGTATTAATAAAACTTTGGTTTGCACCAGAGTCAAATAATACTTTAGAAAAAACATCATTAACTAAAAACGTACCGGCTATGACGTCTGGAATCATTTTGGCTTCATCTGCAGTCAGAACAAATGCTTTAGCATTTTTAGTATTCTTGTTGTTCGCAGCTGGAGCCAATTTCGGACAGTTCGGCTTGATGTGACCTTTTTCTCCACAGTTGAAGCACAGTCCATTAATGGATTTTCTCCTGCAATCTTCTTCCTTGTGTCCTGGCATCTTGCAGAAGTTGCAGTGAGTGGAGCATTTTCCCGAATGCTTTTTCTTGCAGGCCTTGCAGTATGGCGTAGAGGTAGAACCTATATTCTTACGGTTGGAATTCCCATAACGGAATTCTTGGGTAATCCTTTGAGCTAGGTTTCTCCTCTGGTCTTCCTCTCTAGTACGGATTAATTCATCTGTCAAGGTATTTGCAAGTTCTATAGCTTCTTCTATAGTTTGGGGTCTAACTGCCTTGACTACATGTCTAATCTCTCCAATTAATCCCCATATGTAACGGGAGATTAATACTGGTTCAGGTGATGCAAGGGTTGGTACTATTCTAGCATATTCAAAGAATGTGGTAGTATACCCCTTACTATCTACCCCGGTCATCCTAAGGTTTAGGAACTTATTCGCTATCTGTTCCTTTTCATTGGGAGGGCAGCATTTCCTTTCTACCATATTCTTAAATTCTTCCCATTCCATGTTGTATACCCTATCACTTCCTCTTAACTGGAGGATAGTGTTCCACCATTCTAAGGCTGAGTTTTTAAACAGATTAGAAGCAAACATTATCTTATCTTCTTCAGCACACTTGCTTATCTTTAAAACAGCCTCAGTCTTTTCTATCCAGCTTAGAGCTGCAATGGGTCCTTCATTGCCCGAGAATTCTAATGGTTTGCAGGACCAGAATTCTTTATAAGAACAACCACAAGGCATGGTTCTTCTTCTTTTGGGAATGGGCGCTTGAAGTACAGGTCCATTGTTCACGCTGTGTTCAGGTTCAGAAGGTCGTTTGCTATCATGTCTACTTTTATTATCAGCATCCTTAACAGTTTGAAGAATATATGGCATTGCATCTATAATTCCTTGTGCCACTATGTGTTGGATGGCACTATTATCCACTTGGTTTGCATTGTTATTGTTGTTGTTCGAATTCTCGTTAACCAAGTTAATGTTACTCTGGTTATCATTATTCAGATTTTCCTGATTCCCTTCGTCGGCCATCTGAATTTTAAACAGTTACCACGTATTAATATTACAAAATAATATTTAATATAGTCAATCACATGTCACGCACTTTGGTCAAAAGCGTCGATCATTGCGACTTTACTCTATTCATATAATATGCATCTATTACACACCAGTACTGAAATTAAAATTACAATACCGACTGAAATTTAAAGTTACACTACTAGTAGTAGGCATCCGTAGTTTTTTTTCATACACATACACATATATTTTATTATTATATCACTATCACTTCTACGGATATGGATTCATCCAGAAATCCATATTGCACTCGTCGTACTTCCAGACGAGTCGCTCTCCCAACTGTCTCATCCTTTCACTATTTTCTAAAATTTCCTCACCAAATGTCCTAAGTTCTTGTACGTTTTCTGCACTCATTGGGGGTGCAGGTTCTAGGACTGGGTTCGGAAATCTGGGGTGCGGGTTCCTGGTACGGAGGTATAGGGGCCTGGTCTGGGTAAGGATTTTCTAGAATCTCCCTAATGAATTCATCATTATTGTAATAGGGATCTAGAGGATCTAACCCTGGGTAGGCTCCTAAGTTCTGCATGGGCATGTCTTCGTGTATCGGGTAACGTTGCACATAGTCCCTATTGTCGACCCACCATGGGTCGTAATTTGGGTCTAAGGGATTTGGTGCGGGTACCCTAGGTATCTCCTCTGGGTTGAAATCATGCATTTCTACTAGATTTTCAGGGTTTTCTATCTCCATTGGTTGGTCAGGAATTGGTGGTTGTGGTTGGGGTGCTAACATTTGCTCCAAGTTAAGGTCAGCTGTAGTGGTTGCTAGGATGTGGATGTTGGCTATTCCCCTATTAAGCATATCCAGGGCATAAGCATCGGTTTCTCTTTTGGCTGTGGCTAGTGCTCTCTGGTCTTGTAACTTTTTCATACGCTTTCTACGCTCATGTGCTCCCCTAATGAACTATCCCCTCTTTATTCTGAGGAAATGACTCTTCAGATTGAGCCTTAAATACGAATATTCCTTCTTCCGTATCAGCAGAGTACCCCAAGAGGGCAGGCTGAGAAGAGGCACCTTCGCTTCTAGGCGAACCAGACAATTGATGGTACGCGTCAGATGGTACTTGGTCGCTCATACTGTAAACTAACAAATAGTCAAATAACACATAACAAGAAAATACAATTATGCACGTACTCCCGTAATTTATTTCCTAACAATTTGAATTTTGGTGTCAGCGGAACACTTCTGTGGCTGAATCAGTGGCTTAGCTCTGATACCACTTTCTGTCGCAACCCTCGTCCCCCTATACAAATACAGGAACGGCCGGCCGCGGCCAGTTTCGGTGGTATTTGGTATTGTGTAATTTTGGCAGCGGAAATTACATCAGGACCGTAGTTAGGAAATATTTTATCAGAGTAAAATACCACATTTTCATAATATTAAACACATGGGAAAAACCCAAGTTTTCATTACACGCAATTTCATGGGAATAAATCCTATTTTATTTAATAAAAACATCTAGTTCTTTTTAGGTAACTTTATTGCCACTTTTCCAAGCCTTCAGTGCTGTCCAGTTGGCTTATATTTGGCTTTCACATTTTGTTACCTGAAAAGCGTTTAAAAACATTTTGTCAGTGGGAAATACAGGTGAGTGAATCCCAATTTAATCAAGTTTAAATAAAAACCATTGTACAGTATTGAGGGCGGTCTCGCATTTACATTTGTTTCCAAGTCATATCAATTACCACCCACGGTACTGTCAAACCCGACTTGTGGAAAAGTTACTCCTCGCAAGGCAGTAACTAATTTTGTATACAAAACCCCAACATACCGACGATAATTGTATCCTTACAAATACTCAATAACTGCTTAATATATAATTAAATGTGTGAGGTTTTGTAAAAACAGTTAACAAAAAGGAGATTACTCACATTGATGTCTTAGATTATCTTTATGGTTTCCTAGTGACAATCTATAATTTACACAATTGCACACGTGTCAGCATAATGACCCATTTTAACATTAGTAATACCCTCCCCGAGACGGCATTCCAACGACTACGTCGGGCAGAACCACGACAGCCGTTACGGAACCCTAGATCAATCGGGCAGAGTATCTAATACGTATACAGGGGTTATGATACTTACAACGGAGCAGAACTTCGTTATTTAGGGGGATATTATACCCGAGTATAGCTTCTACTATTAAGAAATTGAGAGAGAAAGTCGAGAGATGAACGATTTGGGACTGAAGCCCTTCGTCTCAATTTATAGGGTCTGATTTGGCTTTTCTCGCGGCCCGCGTAGGAGTAGCCAAGGGGCTACGCGGCCCGCCTAGTAAGGGGGTCTAGGCGTAGGTGATCCGGGTCATCCAATAGGTTCAACACGCGTCGCCACGTGTCACCACCGGGTGAGGCCGCGTTTGGCGATCGCACGCGGCCCGCGTAAGCTAACGGGGTGGCTTACGCGCCCCGCGACAGCCCCAAAAATTCCATTTTTAATTAATTTTAATAATATAAAAGGTATTCGGGGCCCGTTTTCACATATGGGGTGTTTTTAAGGACATATTGGGATATTTTAAAATATATTAGGGCGTCGGAAAAATTTCAGGAGGGTTGTTATATCCCCCCCCCCCCAACCTTGTTTTAGAGCTCGTCCTTGAGATCTACTAGAACAAGTGTGGATATTTCCTTTGCATTTCCGATTCAAGCTCCCATGTGTACTCTGGTCCTCTTTTGGAGTCTCATTTCACTTTGACCAGAAGTAATCTCTTGTGTTTGAGGTTCTTGACTTTCCTGTCTTCAATCTGTAGAGGCCTCTCTACAAACTTGAGTTGTTCATTTACCTCTATATCCTTAAGAGGTACTACAAGTGATTCATCAGCTAAGCATTTCTTGAGATTAGATACATGAAATACATCATGTATTCCTGTCATTTCCTCTGGAAGTTGTAGCTGATAGGCTACAGGTCCTATTTTTCTAATAATCTTAAAAGGTCCAACATACATGGGACTTAGCTTTCCCCGTTTGATGAATCTTACTACTCCTTTCCAAGGAGAGACTTTTAACAATACTTTATCTCCTACTTGAAATTCCAATGGTTTGCGTCGGTTATCAGCATAGCTCTTCTGTCGATCACGTGCTGCTTTCAGTCGATCCTTGACTTGAATGATCTTGTCAGTTGTTTCTTGCACTATCTCAGGTCCAGATAGTTGCTTTTCCCCAATTTCTGCCCAACAGACTGGGGTTCGGCACTTTCGTCCATAAAGTGCTTCAAATGGTGCAGCATTGATACTTGTGTGATAACTGTTATTAATAGAAAATTCTATTAATGGTAAGTGATCGTCCCAATTACCTGCGAAATCAATTACACAAGCTCTAAGCATGTCTTCCATCGTCTGAATTGTCCTTTCGCTTTGTCTGTCCGTTTGAGGATGATAAGCAGTGCTTAGATTTAACTAGGTTCCCATGGCTTTTTGGAAACTTGCCCAAAAATGAGAGGTAAAACGACTGTCCCTATCAGAATCAATTGATAAAGGTATTCCATGTAATTAAACGATTTCATTTACATATAATTTAGCTAATTGTTCCATACTAAAAGTTTCTTTCATTGGTAGGAAATGAGCTGACTTGGTTAGCCTATCTACAATCACCCAGATTGTATCATTACCTTTTCTTGTTTTGGGTAATTTGGTAACAAAATCTATTGTTATCAATTCCCATTTCCACACTGGCATTTCTAACTGTTGCAGCAATCCTGAGGGTTTTTGGTGTTCAGCTTTAACTTGTGAACAGGTTAGACATTTAGAAACATAGGCTGCTATATCCTTTTTCATTCCTATCCACCAAAAATTCCTTCTTAAATCCTGATACATTTTATCATTTCCAGGATGCATCGTATATTTAGACTTATGGGCTTATTCTAATATACGGTAGCATAGGTTTCCTAATTTAGGTATCCACATTCTCTTTTCATGGAATCTCCAAATTCCATATGTTCCTTGTTCTAATTCCTTAATCATACCTTTTAGCTTTTCAGTATCATCCTTGATTACTGATTCTTGTACTTTTCTAATTTGATCATTTAAATCTACTTGTAGATTTAATTTAAGAGAACGTACCCTTTTTGACTTTTCGTGATACTTTCGGCTTAAAGCATCAGCCACTACATTTGCCTTTCCTGCATGATACTGGATATTACAATCATAATCACTAAGAATTTCCATCCAGCGTCTTTGTCTCATATTTAACTTTTTTTTCCCGAAAACATACCTTAAACTTTTATGATCAGTGAATATGGTAAACTTACTACCATAAAGGTAATGTCTCCAAATTTTAAGGGCGAAAATTATAGCTCCTAATCCAAGTCATGAGTTGAATAATTCTCTTCATGATTCTTAAGTTGTCTAGATGTGTAAGCTATAACATTTTGGCTTTGCATCAACACACATCCCTAACCTAACTTAGAAGCATCACAATATACTACAAAATCTTCAGTTCCCTCTTCTAACGCTAGTATGGGTGCGTGGGTTAATCTTTGCTTAAGAATTCTAAATGCTTCTTCTTGTTTTGGTCCCCATTCAAACTTAATGGATTTACAGGTTAACTTAGTTAAGGGAATGGCTATTCTAGAAAAGTCTCGAATAAATCTTCTATAATAACCGGCCAATCCTAAGAAACTTCTAACCTCGGTTGGTGATTCAGGGGTTTTCCATTTGGTAATCGCTTCGATCTTGGTTGGATCTACATGAATTCCTTCATGATTTACTAAGTGTCCAAGAAACTGCACCTGTTCTAACCAAAACTCACATTTCGAGAACTTAGCATAAAGCTTTTCCTTTCTTAGTAAACTTAAAAGTGCGTGCAAATGTTTTGCATGTTCCTCTTTACTCTTAGAGTAAATTAGAATATCATCTATGAAGACAATTATGAATTTATCCAAATATGGCTTACATATTCGGTTCATCATGTCCATAAATGCGGCTGGGGCATTGGTTAAACCAAATGGCATGGCAGTAAATTCATAATGACCATACCTTGTTCTAAATGCGGTTTTAGGAATGTCCTCTTCCTGTAACTTTAATTGATGATATCCTGACCTTAAATCGATTTTAGAGAAAAATCGAGCTCCTTGTAGTTGATCGAACAGATCATCGATTCTTGGTAATGGGTACCGGTTCTTAATTGTGACCTTGTTCAATTCACGGTAGTCAATGCACATACGCATTGATCCGTCTTTCTTTTTGACGAATAAAATCGGTGCTCCCCATGGCGATGAGCTTGGCTGTATAAATCCTTTTTCCAGCAGTTCGTCTAATTGTTTCTTCAGTTCCTGCATTTCGGCGGGTGCCAAACGGTAAGGTGCTTTGACAATCGGTGCCGTTCCTGGTAGCAGGTGAATTCTGAATTCAACTTCTCTGTCTGGCGGTAGTCCTGGTAATTCTTCTAGAAACACATCTGAAAACTGAGACACTACTGGAATATCTTTTAGTTCTTTTCCTTTAGTGTTAGTGATTATGGAAATCAAATACACTATAGATCCTTTTCTTATATAGCTTGCAGTTTTCATCACAGAGATGAATTTCGTGGATCTAGATGGTTTATCTCCTTTAATTGTGATCTTTTCACCCCTTGGTGAATTTACTTGGATTGACTTTTGATCACATAAAATACTGGCTTTATTGGCTATTAACCAATCCATTCCTAATACAATATCAAATCCTGCCAGATTCATTGGGTAAAGGTTTGCAATAAAATTTTGATTTAAAAATTCTATTCTTGCTCCCTGCAAGATTTCAGAAATTCTAACCGTTTCTCCATTCGCTGTCTCAACTAGGCATTCTTGTGAGAGTTTAGTTAATGGTTGATTGAGAAGTTTGCAAAATGAAGTATTAATAAAACTTTGGTTTGCACCAGAGTCAAATAATACTTTAGCAAAAGCATCATTAACTAAAAACGTACCGGCTATGACGTCCGGAATCATTTTGGCTTCATCTGCAGTCAGAACAAATGCTCTAGCATTTTTAGTATTCTTGTTGTTCGCAGCTGGATCCAATTTCGGACAGTTCGGCTTGATGTGTCCTTTTTCTCCACAGTTGAAGCACAGTCCATTAATGGATTTTCTCCTGCAATCTTCTTCCTTGTGTCCTGGCATCTTGCAGAAGTTGCAGTGAGTGGAGCATTTTCCCGGATGCTTTTTCTTGCAGGCCTTGCAGTATGGAGTAGAAGTAGAACCTATATTCCTACGGTTGGAATTCCCATAACGGAATTCTTGGGTGATCCTTTGTGCTAGGTTTCTCCTCTGGTCTTCCTCTCTAGTACGGATTAATTCATCTGTCAAGGTATTTGCTAGTTCTATAGCTTCTTCTATAGTTTGGGGTCTAGCTGCCTTGACTACATGTCTAATCTCTCCAATTAATCCCCAGATGTAACGGGAGATTAATACTGGTTCAGGTGACGCAAGGGTTGGTACTATTCTAGCATATTCAAAGAATGTGGTAGTATACCCCTTACTATCTACCCCGATCATCCTAAGGTTTAGGAACTTATTCGCTATCTGTTCCTTTTCATTGGGAGGGCAGAATTTCCTTTCTACCATATTCTTAAATTCTCCCCATTCCATGTTGTATACCCTATCACTTCCTCTTGACTAGAGGATAGTGTTCCACCATTCTAAGGCTGAGTTTTTAAACAGATTAGAAGCAAACATTATCTTATCTTCTTCAGCACACTTGCTTATCTTTAAAACAGCCTCAGTCTTTTCTATCCAGCGTAGAGCTGCAATGTGTCCTTCATTGCCTGAGAATTCTATTGGTTTGCAGGACCATAATTCTTTATAAGAACAACCATAAGGCATGGTTCTTCTTCTTTTGGGAATGGGCGCTTGAAGTACAGGTCCATTGTTCACGTTGTGTTCAGGTTCAGAAGGTCGTTTGCTATCATGTCTACTTTTATTATCAGCATCCTTAACAGTTTGAAGAATATATGGCATTGCATCTATAATTCCTTTGGCCACTATGTGTTGGATGGCACTATTATCCAATTGGTTTCCATTGTTGTTGTTGTTGTTCAAATTCTCGTTAACCAAGTTAATGTTACTCTGGTTATCATTATTCAGATTTTCCTGATTCCCTTCGTCGGCCATCTGAATTTTAAACAGTTACCACGTATTAATATTACAAAATAATATTTAATATAGTCAATCACATGTCACGCACTTTGGTCAAAAGCGTCGATCATTGCGACTTTACTCTATTCATATAATATGCATCTATTACACACCAGTACTGAAATTAAAATTACAATACCGACTGAAATTTAAAGTTACACTACTAGTAGTAGGCATCTGTAGTTTTTTTTCATACACATACACATATATTTTATTATTATATTATTATATTATATTATTATAACCTTTTCCACTATCACTTCTACGGATATGGATTCATTCAGAAATCCATATTGCGCTCGTCGTACTTCCAGACGAGTCGCTCTCCCACCTGTTTCATCCTTTCACTATTTTCTAAAATTTCCTCACCAAATGTCCTAAGTTCTTGTACGTTTCCTGCACTCATTGGGGGTGCAGGTTCTAGGACTGGGTTCGGAATATGGGGTGTGGGTTCCTGGTACGGAGGTATAGGGGCCTGGTATGGGTAAGGATTTTCTAGAATCTCCCTAATGAATACATCATTATCGTAATAGGGATCTAGAGGATCTAACCCTGGGTAGGCTCCTAAGTTCTGCATGGGCATGTCTTCGTGTATCGGGTAACGTTGCACATAGTCCCTATTGTCGACCCACCATGGGTCGTAATTTATGTAACGACTCGCCCAAAAATGTCCTAAAACGCTCCGTAAGTGAAAATCCGGACCCCTGAAACCCTAATGTTCATAAAAAACCAAGAAATTTAAGAAATTGTATTTCACGCGGGCCGCGTAAGACATAAGGGTAGTCTACGCGGGCCGTGACAGATCAAAAAATCCCCAGATAAGCATGAAGGACACGTGGCATGACACGTGTCGAGACCACCGATGACTCAACAACCTTTACCGCCACCTTTATGGCCCTCGCGGGCCGCGTAAGATACATCAAAGGGTTTACGCGGGCCGCGTAAAACCCAATTTCATGTTATAAATTGCCTGGACCTGGGGCTGTCTTCTGTGCTCGAAAACTTCATTCAAAATCGTTTCTTTCTACTTAAATTCGAAATTCTAGGTAGGTAAACGCTGCTACGACTACAGGGTATTAACTCGATCACTGCTACCATTCTTTTCTTTCCTTCATCTTTTATTATTGTAAATAGTAGCTCGGGATTATACCTTCTAAATCCCGAAAACTCTGCCCGTTATTAGGGTAATAACTCTAATCACTGGTACGATACTTTATCCGATCGATTGAAACCAATCCGATGAATGTTTAAGTACTGTACTTTGTCATTCGCCGTGAATCCGATGGATGTTTAAGTGTTGCCCGAACTCGGGCTATACTTTGTCATTCGTCGTGAATCCGATGGATGTTTAGGTGCTGCCGATATACGACTATACTTTGTCATTTCATCGTGAGGGTTTTGATTTCGTGATTATCGTTGAATTGGGTTAATACACTAATACGAGTTCCATTTTATCTAAAAAATTAGAACTCGTAACCAGGGAGATGCTAAAGTAGAATAATTAGCAATTAAGTAATCTTACTAGTTAAATAAAACTTAGCGGTTAAGAAACCTTAATAGATAAGTTAAACTTAATCAGCTAAGTAAGATTAATTAATCAGTTAAGTAAGATTAATTAAAGATAAGTAAGATTAATTAATTAAGTTAAGTATGATTAATTAAGTTAAGTATGATTAATTAATTAAGCAAGATTAATTAAGCTAAGCAATATTAATTAAGCTAAGCGAGATTAATTAAGCTGAGCGAGATTAATTAAGTTAAGTAAGATTAATTAAATAAGTAAATTAAACACCTAAATAGATATACATGAAAATAAACATGAGATAGATAATATCAAAGGAAGGTGCGATCAAGGTGTAAGAAGATATATATATGTGGGTAGGAAGCTTCCTAGAAGATGTATAGGTAACTTCCTAGAAAAGCTATAGGAAACTTCCTAAAAATTTCCTACTTCTTACCTATAAATAGGAAGCCTAGGAATTCATTTCCTTTGCTCATTTCTTTTTCTTCTTCTCTCTATACGTTGGTGTTCTAACCAATAATCACCGATGCGATGTTCTGTCCGATCGATTCAGGAACCATCTAACGGATGCCAAAGTGCTGTACTTTGTGAGTTCGTTAAACGGATGCCAAAGTGCTGTCTAAACAAGACTATACTTTGTAAATTTCGTTAAGGTTCGAATCTCGTGACCATCGTTAGGTTTGATGTGGTTTTACACTAATACGTATTCCACTCTGTTAAACTAAATGTTTAACTACCCGAAACTCTACACCATACTCTTACAATCAAAATGAATGCTTAATCATCAGAAGGTTCAAAACAGTAAAGTATATGCTTAATTATCAGAAGGAGTAGAATCAAGAAGCTTGTTAAATCAATGCTGCATGTTTACAAAGTGAGTCATTCTCTTTATCAAAAGTATTTTACAATACTCCATTTATTTTCAAAGGTTATAATTACAGGGATTAAGTCATGGTTAACTTAATCACTGGCTAGTGGGGTATTGTGCACATTACTAATTTCTCACGGTTAGGCTAATAAATCATAACAGTGATAATCATCACTACTTGGGTGAAAGGACCCAATAGTGGTATGACCATCGTCACCAGGAGGTGACACGGCGCCAGATAAAAATAAGATAGAAGTCATTGTAATCGCTCTTATGCTGTAATTTATAACTATGTGTCATTTTCGTACAAACTGAATGAACTCACTAGTATTTCTTGCTGCCCAAATGTTTTTAAAACGCGTTTCAGGTAATTACAGTAGGTCGGAATAAGAGTTGGATACGGCACCAAAAAGGCTTACAGAAGTGGCTTAATTTATCAATTAAATTAAATAAAGAAAAATTGTTTTATGTATTCGGGTTTATCCCATATTAAAGCTACCTTTCAAAACATGGTTTTATCCCATCTATTAATACATAAAATCCGGTGTTTTCTAAACTCTGATATTTTTCCTAACTCACGGTCCTGATGAAATTTCCACTGCACTACTTTTCTAAATAACCACCGGTACCACTGAACTGGTTCGCGGCTCCCGATTCCGTTCAGGGTGGGGTCAGGGGTCGTGACAGAAGGTGGTATCAGAGCCACTGATTTAAGTCAATAAGTGTTGTGATAATAATACATAAGCTTAAATAAAAGAGTTGGGAAATTGCTATTAACTGGTAGCACACATGATAGCATTTAGACTTGAACTTAAGAAAAGATGCCTTAGTATAAGCTTCGAGATAAGCTAAATACTTGTATAAATAAAGTGTGATGGGTTTTGGTATGCCGTGAGGATGATAACTAGAACGTTGCAAGTATAATAAATAAGCAATAACACTTGACCACTGTTATTTCTTATTTATTGGTACTACTTTGTTCTAGAATATGATCCGTCATATGAATACTAAATTGCTTAGTCTTTGTTGAAAGTCATAATGCACTTTCCAAATCATGATTTAAGAAATATCTATTTATGGGAAGTATAATTTTTTCTCCGGCAAGACTGGGTATGGTGTAGCAGACTCTCTAGCTTGTCCGGATATAATGGGGTAACCTCTCCGGCGAGAACCGTGTGAGATTAAATATATTATTAATGTAATATTTAATCTTGTAGCCTTTATAATCATTTATATTATATAGATCAAAATATATTAATAACCTATTAATAATTAGTTGGTAATTGTTGATGGACCATATTACCCTTATTAACTAATTAGGTTTCCTCTTGGGTGTATAAATAAGGAGCTTATTAGAGAGTTAAAGGGTGACACAAGTTAGACAATTACACAATACACACAACCCTCATAATATCAATAGGCTCTCTCTCCATAACCGAATCTTCCCTTGTTTCGGTTTCATTACCATCATAACTTTACACCCTAAGGAGGAACCAGATCATCTTGACAAGTATGTCAAACTCAATGGCTGCATCTCTGACTGGATTCTCTACTGGTCTGTCTGCTGTAACAGGTATGTTATACATGTTTTCCATTATGTTTAAACAGAACTGATCAACATGTGGTATCAGAGCATATGTTGATAAATCGGTTCTGTTTTCGTATCCATTATTCTGGGATCAAAATCTGGAAAACAGAATTTTGAAAGTCTAATAATATCACGGCTGTTTTCGATTTTAAATGTGCCGAAATCAGTGTTTTAATGAAACGGGTGCTTAATCATGTCACCCGAAACCATAAAGGGTAAATTAATATCCGAAATCTGTTATTTGAAGTCTTAAAATTCAGGTTTCGGATCCCAGAATTATGTTTTATTTTTTTAGGGTTCATCGTTTGTTCTAAGTAAAGCTCGAAAATTCCTTAAGTTTTGGAATATAATTTGGATTAGTGAGTGTTTTACTGTTTTTTATCTTAATTTTATCTATTAAATTTCTGAAAAACTGTTAAAAGATAATTAGTTATTATTTTCGAAATATTTGATAAGTTTAGATCAGCAATATAACAGGAAACATTATCCCACAATCCCTAAAAGTTCGAGTTTTCAGTTATTATCATAAAACAACTGTTTACAGTGGATTCGAGACCATCAGACTACGACTCGAGACCATCAGATCTCGACTCGAGACCACAAGGTCTCGACTCGAGATCATAAAGATCCTCAAATCTTTACAACTCGAGACCATCAGGTCTCGACTCGAGACTACAAGGTCTCGACTCGAAATCATAAGGGCTCAAAACTTCACAACTCGAGACAACAGTCTCGACTCGAGACCACTAAGTTTTCGACTAATGGCTTCAATCTTCACAACTCGAGACCGTGGTTGCGACTCGAGACCTCATAACTGACTCGAGATCTCATAAAATACAGTAGTCGAAACCGTGGTTCCGACTCGAGACAAAGGTTGCGACTCGAGACCTAATAACTGACTCGAGATCTCATAACTCAGTCGAGACCTAACTCGAGACCTGACTCGAGACCTCACTCGAAACCTCATTACCTTAGGCTGTTTGATGTGAACTAAATTTCAGCTCGGGGCTCCGCCCCGAACCCCGTGCGGGGGCACGCTGTCCCCCTGCACCCCCCAGCTAACTCACCGCGCTAACAGGTGGTTTGCTATTAAATACTTGGTTTTGTTAACACTTAATTAACTAATCAGAATCAGATAATTTTTACAAAACCAAAATAGCTTAACTTCTGGCCAAAGCTGATTTAATACATCTATTTATTGTTCAAGTATTATAAAAGCTATGTTGAGTATGCATTACAAACGTGAAATGTCTTAATTTTGGCCAAAGCTGATTTAATTCATTTATGTTTAGCATGCTTAACAAGTGCATACCTAAAGTGATTGTCTGATTTCTGGCCAAAGCTTATTTGTCACGATTACTTTGCACACATACTTAAAATGATTACACTTCTGGCCAAAGCTGATTTGTCTTCGTTTAAGTAGAATTTTTTTTAACTAAGTCTATTATTTTGATGTTAGTAATAGACAATATCACAGCTTCATAATTAAAATGGTCATTATTTATGCCTGCCTTAGTATAACATGCCCTTAGATCACGTTAAAATTTTCTTCTTAGTATCATAATTCGCTCATCCTATTTTCACTATCAGCACCAAATCAGGGGATTCCACCTTTGACTGGTGATAACTTTGCTGCATGGAAGGATGCCCTCATGCTTACACTTGGATTGCTGGACTTTGATTATGCTCTGAGGGAGAATAAGCCAGCAGACCTTACTACTCAAAGTACTGCTGCTGAGCAGATAGTTCATGAAAAATGGACTAGGTGTAACCGCATGTCTCTCATGTTCATAAAGCAGTCCATACATAACTCAATCAGAGGAGCCATTCCTGATTCTGAAAATGCTAAAACCTATTTGGCTTCTGTGGAGGATCAATTCAAGGGAACATCAAAAGCACACGCTAGTACTCTTATCCTCAAGCTGGTGACAACTAAGTATGATGGGAGGAGCGGCATTCGCGAACACATCATGATGATGCATGACATGGCCAATAAGCTGAAGAGCCTAGAGATGGAAATCAGTGATGGTTTTCTTGTTCACTTCATCATCACTTCGCTTCCTTCGTCCTATGAAGCATTCAAGATCAATTACAACACTCAGAAGGACAAATGGACGATGAGTGAGCTGATCGCTATGTGCGTGCAGGAGGAAGAGCGTATGAAGATGGATCGCACTACTGATGTTGCTAACTTCACCACCTCCAACTCTAAGAAGAGGAAGAACAATCATCACAGAAAGGATGCTTCCAAGGTCCAAAAGCCAAATCCTAATACAAGTGCACCTTCCAGCTCTAAGAGCTCCTTAGGCAAACCCTATTGCAAGTTCTGTAAGAAGACAGGACATAAGCAAAAGGAATGCCCTGACTTCAAGGAGTGGCTGGCTAAGAAAGGTAACGATTTTTTCATGATACTTGAGTCCTTTAATTTAAATGTTCCTGTTAATTCTTGGTGGTTTGATTCTGGTTCTATGGTTCATGTTACCAATTCAAATCAGGGATTCCTTACAATCCGGAAGCTGGGAAGAAACCAAAGAACACTTAAAGTTGGGGATGATCGGGAATTAGAAGTGAAGGCTACAGGAACATTACAATTATTTTTGAAAACTGGTTTATGTATTAAACTTTATGATACCTTATATGTTCCTGAGGTAACTCGGAACCTTGTATCAGGACCAAAGTTAGACATAGACGGTTTTGTCGTTTCTCATGGTCATCGCAAACTCTCTATTCTCTATGATTCCGTTATTTATGGTACTGGCATTCTGGATGGTGGTCTCTATAGATTAGAACTAGATGATAATTTTTCCAAATCTTTGTTGTCATATAATATTAATGAATCACTCACAAAGATGAAACAGGTTCGAGACTTAGAGACTTCATCTATGTTGTGGCATCAACGTTTAGGCCACATCTCAAGAGAACGATTAAATCGTCTCGTAAAGGATGAAGTCTTACCTCTTCTCGATTTTACTGATTTTGGAACATGTGTCAAGTGTCTTAAAGGCAAAATGACATTAGCGAACAAGAAAGGTGCCACTAGGAGCTCTAATTTATTAGAACTCATTCATACTGACATTAGTGGTCCTTACCAAATCGCAGGCATAACAGGACATACTTCATTTATCACTTTCATTGATGATTATTCTCGTTACATGTACTTGTATCTTATTAAGGAAAAGTCTGAATCTCTTACAACTTTTAAAGATTATAAAGCTGAAGTTGAAAAGCAATTAGATCGTCAGATTAAAGTTGTGAGATCAGATAGAGGCGGTGAATATTATGGAAGACATACTGATGTGGGTCAAGCTCCTAGTCCATTTTATGAGTTTTGTAAGGGCCAGGTGATTGTGAACCAATACACCATGCCTGGTACACCTCAGCAGAACGGTGTCGCTGAACGAAGAAATCGTACCCTTATGAACATGGTGCGCAGTATGGTAGCCAACACTAATTTACCATTATTTCTCTGGACTGAAGCGTTAAAAGCAGCTGTTCATATACTCAATAGAGTCCCTTCTAAGTCTGTCCCTAAAACTCCTTATGAACTTTGGACAGGAAGGAAACCGAGTCTTAAATATATGAAAGTATGGGGCTGCATTGCTGAAGCAAAACTCTATAATACTTTCCTAAGGAAACTTGACCCTAAAACAGTTACCTGCTTCTTTATCGGGTATCCTGATCATTCGAAGGGTTATCGTTTCTATTGTCCTTCCCATGTCACCCGTATTGTTGAAACCAAGCGTGCTGCGTTCCTGGAGGATTTCAAGGTCAGTGGGAGCAGTACCAACCCTTACGAAGAATTGCAAGAAGTACAAGATGCGGGGGGAGAGACTCGTCGCTTACCATTACTCCGTTTACTCCTCTTGTACCCAATACAACAACTGCACCTGAAGCTACTGCACAAATTTCATCTCCACAATCAGAACCCATTATACCTCATAACGAAGGCACATCAAACGCTGAACCCGATAATCAACTCAGGAGGTCATCTAGGCAAAGAAGGCCTACTAATTGGGATGATTATGTTACCTACCTGACTGTAATGGATGCTGGAAAGCTCAATGATCCTATCTCTTATAATGAAGCCATTAGCAGTGATCAGTCTTCTGAATGGAATAAAGCAATGATTGATGAGCTTGAATCCATGAAGAAAAATGGTGTTTGGGATTTAGTTGAATTACCCAATGGTGCCAAACCTGTAGGTTGTAAATGGGTGTTCAAAACAAAACTGGATCCGAATGGGAACGTTGAAAGCTACAAAGCGAGATTGGTTGCAAAGGGCTACACTCAGAAAGAGGGAATTGACTATCAAGAGACGTTTTCACCTGTCTCTCGTAAAGATTCATTAAGGATCGTTATGGCCCTAGTAGCTCATTTTGATTTAGAGCTGCATCAGATGGACGTCAAAACTGCTTTCCTTAACGGAGACTTAGACGATGATGTTTACATGAAACAACCTGAAGGCTTTAAACCTGAAGGTCAAGAGCATCTAGTCTGTAAGTTGAAGAAATCCATTTACGGGTTAAAACAAGCATCACGTCAATGGTACCTCAAGTTTGATGAAGTCATGAAGAGGCAAGGTTTTATGAAGAATCAAGTGGATCAATGCACCTACCTCAAGATGAGTGGGAGTAACTTTACTATACTTGTCCTCTATGTAGATGATATTCTATTGGCAAGTAATAGTTTAGACATGTTGCATGAGTCGAAGCGGTTACTCTCGCATAACTTCGACATGAAGGATCTTGGAGATGCTTCTTACGTCATTGGCATCGAAATTCACCGAGATAGACACAAAGGAATCTTAGGATTGTCTCAAAAGACTTACATAGATCGTGTCCTTACACGTTACAACATGCAACAGTGCAAACCCTCAGTCGCTCCAGTAGTTAAGGGAGATGTTTTCGGTTCATTCCAGTGTCCGAAAACAGAGGTTGAAAAGGAGCAGATGAGCCAGATACCTTACGCGTCAGTAGTCGGGAGCCTGATGTATGCTCAAGTCTGTACTCGCCCAGATATCGCTTATATTGTTGGAATGCTAGGTCGTTATCAGACTAATCCTGGCCTAGATCACTGGAAAGCAGCTAAGAAGGTCCTTAGATATCTGCAAGGGACGAAAGACTATAAACTGACTTATAGAAGAAGTGATCATTTAGAAGTGGTAGGTTATTCTGATTCTGACTTTGCTAAATGCAAAGATGACAAGAAATCCACTTCGGGCTACATCTTTATGTTAGCAGGCGGACCTATCTCATGGAAGAGTCATAAACAACAGTTAACTACAACTTCCACAATGATGGCAGAATACATTGTTGTTTACAACGCAACCTGTCATGGAATGTTGCTTAGAAATCTGATCACTGGACTCAAAATCGTTAATTCCATTTCTAGACCATTGAAGCTTTACTGTGATAACTCAGCTGCCGTTAGTTTCTCGAACAGTAACAGTTCGACTGGAGCTGGTTTATATCTCGATACAAAATATTTGTTCGTACGTGAACGAGTTGAGGAAAATAATCTTTGTATTGAGTATATTAGTACTAAAGATATGCTTGCGGATCCGATGACTAAAGGTCTCCCACCTAAAGTTTTCGAAGAACATGTATCGAATATGGGACTTACTAAAGACCTTGTTTAATGGCATATTGTACTAGCTTATGTTTAAATTAATAAAATTTCCTCAGTTTGATTTTGTATGTCTCTAACATATGTTCTGCCGGTGTAATGACATATAGACAAATATAAATATAAATACAAATCAGACGCTAAAGGGCTTATGCGTATTTTGATCATAACTGTTAGGTTTTAAATTGAGGCTATAGTATTGTTTTGGTCAAAAATTACCGAAGTAATTAAGTGATCAAATTAGTTAAGTGAGGTAGTGTGCTAGAAATGAGTGTCGAAAATATGTTAATCAAGTTAATTTGTAAAAACAGTTTCAGGATACGGCTCAGGATATAGAGCTGTATCTATGATCAAACAATGAGAAAAAGTAAAGTAAACGACACGGGATGTACGAGGAAAGCCCTTGATCAATCTAGATCGCCGGCATAAAACCTCGGGAGCTGACAATCGCAGCTGCCTAGTTCTTCTATTGCTTCAAAAATTAGGATACAGTGCAAGATGTGGAACGGATCGACTAAGTGTTACAACGAAACTTGAATACAAGTGTGGTGTTTGCGATGAGCTAGAGAGTGCAAGTGTATGAGAGTGTTAGTGAAAAATCGTGTGTTCTAAGCTGATCCGCCCCCATCTATTTATAGTAAAGATAAAATAACAAACTAGCCTAAACTTGCGGGATCCACTGAATATTCCTTCTTCGAACGTTGTAGACCTGGTCTTTCGGGCTCAACGTCTCTTCCTCAACAAATTCGTCCGAGTCTTGAGGAGAAGAAGTCCTCTTGACCGTTAGCAAGTCTCAGCCCTTAACCTGCACGTGGTTAATTCAATAAGCCTCAGGATATCGCCCAAGATGTTAGCAATATCCTCTTCCAGCATCCTGGTCACAAATGAACAAACATAGGTAGGATATTGGTCAGGATATAATTGTTAAGAAAATGACCCCTAACAAGTATGACTAATGGGGGTCCTGAGTCGAATAATGATTCAACGGCTGTATTTCTCTGCTATAGTTCTTGGTTTAAAGCTAAAATGAGTGTTAACTCCTGGCCAGGCTTACCTAATACTCATGATATATGATTACTCAGCTAAGTGGGAGAATGTGAGATTAAATATATTATTAATGTAATATTTAATCTTGTAGCCTTTATAATCATTTATATTATATAGATCAAAATATATTAATAACCTATTAATAATTAGTTGGTAATTGTTGATGGACCATATTACCCTTATTAACTAATTAGGTTTCCTCTTGGGTGTATAAATAAGGAGCTTATTAGAGAGTTAAAGGGTTACACAAGTTAGACAATTACACAATACACACAACCCTCATAACATCAATAGGCTCTCTCTCCATAACCGAATCTTCCCTTGTTTCGGTTTCATTACCATCATAACTTTACACCCTAAGGAGGAACCAGATCATCTTGACAAGTATGTCAAACTCAATGGCTGCATCTCTGACTGGATTCTCTACTGGTCTGTCTGCTGTAACAGGTATGCTATACATGTTTTCCATTATGTTTAAACAGAACTGATCAACAAACCGGATAAGACGGGGTATATAATATGTCAAACAAATGACAAGATTTCCCTAAATAGTATCATGACCTGATATCTGACTTGTTTTTAGGAAATATGAATCTGTTAAATACATTTGACCTTATGAAGGGTATGTATATTACAGCATGTGAAATATACAATTATATAGATATGTATATCTATAAGGAAATCCAAAAACCATAAGGATTGACAATTTGGAATAAAGCACAAGCATATGTGTCAATAATAAATCTAGATTTCTTTATCAAGAATCTCTCGCATATATCTATAATTCTGATATCAAACATTATTTTGTTTGATCATATGTCTCGTAACTCATGCGACAAAATAAACGATGGGAACCCTTTAAGTTGATACGCCATCAAAAGTATAAGAATTTTCAACGCAAGTGGAAAACATGTAAAGTTGTGCTAGTGCACAACAATACACATGAAACTTAAACTATACGCAAGCAGACGTCGAAGTATATCACACCCGACTTTCGAGGCAAGGCCTTTTGAAAACATGATTGGGCACAACAACAACAACGCTAATCCCGGCAGTGGGAGAACTACTGATCAAAAAGCAGCACTTTGCCACATGATCCTACAAACGACATGAATCTTGCTAAGGTACGATAGAACAAGATTTCACAACAGTCGGTGCATAGTATAAATTCTTGACACTGCAAAAGAAGTCACATACCTTTACAATCCCCCTATTTCATTTTATTCGACATTCCCTAGTAATGTCACTTAACACCGGTTGTCACACAAAAATTTCCAGATAAAATTCTTAAATTCATTTTGTTAAAATTCAGACCTCCCCTTACTAGCAGCCTTTTAGATCCTACACCTTCGGCACATGTTACCGCCGCTGCTAGTTGTGTCATGTCGCCGCCTATACTTACCGCTGCTGTGACTGTAACAGCTAGCCCGGTTTCCACGCCACTGACCTCGAGTGTCGCCCCTTCCGCTATGTTTGATTCTCCTTTGAGTATATATTCCGCTACTGGGAAAGAAATGCCTGATGTATCTCTGGCCCATGAGGCGACTAGTGCGGGGGATCACGCTGCTGGTGGTACTGGGGGATCCAGCAGTGGCATTGCTGACGATGGAGCCCGCCTGGGTGATGATCTTTATTTACCTACCATCAATTGGGATCCCAACAATCGGGATAAGCGCTACCAGCCCCAGTGGAAAATTGCGGAGTCCTCTAGGTTGATCTTTCCCCCGATTGTTCAGCACTGGGTTAAGCGGGCTTATCCTCCAGCAGAGGTGGCGTATGTTGAGGGGATGAACAACGAGAATTTGATGAATTCTGTTAGTCAGCCCCGAAGGCTTTCAGAGATCCGGCGTAGGTGGATGCATGACAACAATGAACACCACCAGGCGCGGGCCCTTATCGAGGAACTCAAAGATGAGAAATACCGCCTGGAGAGTCAGCTTCAAGCCGCTGGGTTGAGGGAGAGTCCGTTTTTATCGGAGAAAAACAAAGCTGAGGATGATTTGAAGAGGGTGACTGCCCACCTTGCTGAGGAGCGACTTATGTGGGCTCGAGACATAGCGGAGAAAGACCGGGTCATTTCGCACGCTAAAAGTGTGCAGGAGGAGTTAAAGCGTAAAGCTGTTAGTGAAGCTCAGAAGGTGAGATCTGAGATGACTGCTCTTGTGGATAAATTCCAAATTGACACTGACTTTGTGTCTCAGGTGCAGGAGCGCTATCAAGCTTTGACCGTTGAGGTGGAGACTTCCAACGCGAAAGCCCAGGCTAAGCAAGCGGAACTGGAGGAGCGGGAAGGGCAACTTAGGGAACTCCAACAGCATTGTGATTCCCTGCTTCTTGAAAGAAATACACTTACCCAATCCTCTGCTGCACGCCTGAAGGAGGTGGTGAGTGCCCTGGAGCAAGCGAATGTTGAAGTGGATAGCTTAACTAGCCAACTGGCTGCGATGCGGGGCGACAGGAATTGGTTGATAACCAACGGGTTAGTAGGGGCGTTTGAATACCTTCGCCAATCAGCGTCTTTTACCGCTCTGCTAGACCGCCTCTTCGCTGCTGCATACCAATCCGGTCACCATAATGGCGTTTATAAAGGATACTTTGACTGTCACCAATCGGAAAAAATGCCTTCTGATTTCCATGTGGCCAGGGGCAAGTTTGAGGGTGACATGGCTGATGCATTGGAGGCAGCGTACAACGAGCCATTGCCTGAGTATGCTGACTTAATGGACAAAGTGAATGAAGAGGGCATCGAGTCTTTGCGTGCGATGCTGGACCCCGCGGAAGAGTCCGAAGAGGAATATGTAGTTTGTTTCATATATGTATGTTACTTTCTCGTGCCGTTTGTAATGACACTGTTTAATCTTGGTTTTTGCGAAAATATCTAAGTAGTTTGTCAGACATTTAATGTTAATGTCATGATGTATGCCGCCACCATTCTTCTGAAATGCGGTGACTTGACCCGTAATGATTATTTACCATTAATGTTGCAATCGTTATCTCTGTCAAACTGTTTGCCCTTCTATATATTATGGTTCTTTTTTCCGAATTTGGTAACTCGAAAATATGAGCCTAAGAACTTATAGGCAGCGACTTTCCGATATTTTTCGGCGTTTGGATGCCGCCGACGGTCTGGTTCAACTACAGACTCCGGTAACAAAGTCGATGATTCGGAGAAGGAGAGCACCTAATGCTGTTCCCTCCCGGGCGAACCGTGCGTGCCAAAGTGTTGTTTACGAGGATCCTTTGCCAGCTGACACTAATATGGCATCACTATCGGCCGATAATCTGATGCAAATCATCCCGGCTGATCATGTTCAACGATGCCATTTAGTGTATGAGCGTCGTCGTGGTGGTTGTGCTGTAAAAGCTTCTGTTGATGACCCGGGGGTGGTAACTCCACCGGTGGTTGGAGGATCGACCGATGACTTGGCCGTTGATCCTAGTGTGCTGGATTGTGGTAAGGTGCTGCATACCCCTGCAGAGGTGATGGCGACCTGTTCCCACAAGTAGGTGTTAGAACATGTTCTTTTTTGGTTCCCACGTGTTGATTTTTATCAACGGGGACAAGTACTTGGTTTGTGTAAGATAGTTCGTATGTATTTATTACCAAAATACCTATCTTTTTGTAGCGGTTAGCATATCTATTACCAAGATACCCGCTTTCAGCGCTGTATATTTTGACCCCATGACTGATGTGTATGAAAATATATCGTGTTTAAGGGTACTTTTGTTGTTTACCGTTATGTGCAGTTTGTTTGCATTGGTAAATTTTATTGTATGTTTAAGTAATGAGAATAAACAAAAGGAGATAACTTTTATTGAACTCAGACTTAGATGAACAGAAGCGACATCGCTGTGGATGAATTACACTTGTTTATTGAAAAAAGAAAAATGCGTTTTCGCTGTTAGGAGCAAGGCATTACAGGTAACATTTTTTCAATTGGGCTATGTTCCAGCTGCGCGGTATAGCGGTGCCGTCTAATCTGGAGAGGCGGTAGGCCCCTTTGCCCAAATCTTCTTGAATGACGTAGGGACCCTCCCAGTTGGGTCCCAATTTGCCTGCGGGTTCCGCTCTACTGGCTTCGTTGTCTCGCATGACGTAATCACCTTCTTTGAAGGTGTGTTGTGCTACGCGTTTGTTGTAGTACTTTTCCAATGTTTTCTTGTACTTTGCCTCGTTAATGGAGGCAGCTTCTCGCCTTTCTTCGAGTATATCCAGGCCTTCCCTTAGCAGCCTATCATTATCATCACCGGTAGTAAGGCGACGTAATGATGGCAATCCCGCCTCGGCGGGTATCATTGCTTCTGCACCGTAGGTTAGGCTGAAAGGGGTTTCATTGTTGCTAGTCTTGGGCATTGTCCGGTGTGCCCATAGGACATTTGGCAGTTCTTCCACCCAAGAACTTCCTTCATAATCTAGTCTTCTTTTAATGCCATCCAGCAAACTCCTATTCGCCCGCTCTACTTGGCCGTTTCCCTGGGGATGGGCTACTGACGTGAAGATTTGCTGGATCTGGAGGTCGGCGCACCATTCTTGCAGAATTTTGTCTGTGAACTGTGTTCCATTGTCGCTCACCAGGTATCGCGGTAATCCGAAGCGGCATACTATGTGTTCCCAAAGGAACTTTTTAGCGTTATCCGCCGTGATTTTAGCCAAAGGTTTGGCTTCTACCCACTTGGTAAAGTAGTCGATTGCCATGATTAAGTACTTTAGTCTTCCGGGAGCTAACGGGAATGGCCCAACAATATCCACCACCCATTTTTGAAAAGGCCAGGCCGCTGTAACAGGGATTAAGTTGTTTTTGGGCCTGAGCGTTTGAGGGGCGAATTTCTGACAACTGCGACATTTTCTAAGTTCTTGCACCGCATCTTCATGCATCCCGGGCCAATAGTACCCAGCATTATGGATTTTGGCTACAACCGCCCGTGGGCCGGCATGGATGCCGCATATACCTGCGTGAATTTCCTGGATCAAGTACTTAGCTTCCACCGGGGAGACACACCGCAGGAGTGGTCCCAAGTATGACTTCTGATATAGGACGCCACTGTTTACTTCATATTGCAGTGCCTTTGTTTGTATTTTCTGAGCGTCGCCCCTAGCGGAGGGTAATTCCCCTTTAGTAAGGAACTTTAGTATCGGGGTGTACCAGCAAGGTTCCTCCGCTACGATGGCGGAGACGTTTCGGGGTTCAATTGAGGGTGACTGCAATGTTTCCACCTTTACTTCTTTTTCCATGCCCGAGGTGGCGAGTTTGCTCAAAGCATCCGCTATTTGGTTTTTTCCCCTGTGAACGTGATTGAGTGTGACATTTTCGAAAGAAGCCATGAGCTCCTTTGTTTTTGCTAGGTACTTTGCCATCGATTCATCCTTGGCTTCATACGTCTCATTCACTTGATTATTAACCATTAAGGAATCGACATATGTGTCGACCCGCGTGGCACCCATAGATTGGGCCATTCTTAAACCAGCGAGTAGCGCTTCATATTCTGCTTCGTTGTTAGAACATTCGAAGTCAAAGCGTAGGGCGTACATTAGTCTGATCTCGTCTGGGCTTATCAACATTAGGCCCGCCCCTGATCCTTTTCCACTTGATGACCCGTCAGTATAAAGTTTCTAGGTCTGTCGGGCAGTGCTGGATTCCGGGATATCCCAGATGGCGGGGTCCACTATAGTTTCCCCTTCAGGGATCTCAGCTAAGAAGTCGGCGATTACCTGCCCTTTGACTGCTGTTCGTTTTCTGTATTCAATATCCAAAGCGCCTTATTCAATCGCCCATTTGGCCAGTCTCCCAGAGATTTATGGCTTGTGCAAGATTTGTTGTAGCGGGTAATTCGTCAGGACTTGTACGCGGTGTGCTTGAAAATATCTTCTCAATCGCCGAGTGGCGTGAACTAATGCCAAGACCAATTTTTCAAGGGTTGGGTACCGCGTTTCGAGTCCCGCCAATACTCGACTGATGTAATATATGGGTGTCTGCTTCCCGTCTCTTTCCACCATGAGTACCGCGCTTACCGCGTTATGGGCTGCTGCCAAATACATTTTAAGCACTTCATTAGGAGATGGCGCTGTCAGCATGGGTAACTTTTCTATGAAACGTTTCATGTCTAGCAGGGCTTCTTCCGCTTCGCCGGTCCATTTGAAATTCTTTTTGTTGAGGAAGTCTTTTGATGTCTTAATAAACGGCAAAGATCTCTCAGCATGTCTTGCTAAGAATCTGTTGATCGCGACTAAACGTCCGTTTAACGCCTGCGCTTCTTTCAAAGTTCTTGGAGAGGGCATCCGCGTTATGGCGGCTACCTTTTCTGGGTTAGCTTTAAAGCCATCCCGGGTGACAACCACGCCTAAGAACTTTTCTTCCTCAACCCCGAAAGAGCATTTCTTGGGGTTGAGTTTGATGTTGTATTCTCTAAGCTTTTGGAAAGTTTCTTCAATGTCTTCTAACATTTGTTTCTCTTCCCTGCTTTTGATCACAAGATCATCAACGTATACTTCCAAATTTCTGCCAATTTGTGTTTCGAAAGCTTTGTCCATGAGTCGCTGGTAAGTGGCCCCGGCATTTCGTAGACCGAAAGGCATCTTCGTGTAGCAAAAGATGCCGATATCAGTATGAAACGCCGTTTTTTCTTCGTCTTCCTTGGACATCTTAATCTGGTGGTATCCTTTATACGCGTCTAAAAAGCATTTATACCTGTAGGGGGCCAGGGAATCAACCTTGAAGTCCATCTCAGGTAGTGGGTACGCGTCTTTGGGGCATGCTTTATTCAGATCTTTAAAATCAATGCACATTCGCCATGTGCCGTCTGGCTTCTTTACCATCACCGGGTTTGATATCCACGTATGGTACCGTGTTTCTCTGAGGATTCTGGCTTCCACCAATTTTCGTACCTCTCTGACAACTGCTGCCTTTCTATCCGGGGCCATACTGCGTTTACCCTGTGCGACTGGCTTAATGCCTGGGAGTGTTGCTAACTTGTGTTCTGCCTTATCGTGGGGTATACCCGTCATATCAGAATGTTCAAAAGCGAAGACATCGACGTTCCTTCTCAGCAGCTGTTTCAAATCGTTTTTAACCTCCGGGGAGAGGCTATCTCCAATTGTAACTGTCTGGTCTGGATGGCGTGTGCTTAATACCCATCTCTCTGGGCCCACGGCTCCGGTAGGGCCCTGGCGACATCTTTTGGCGTTTAATACCTCCCCTATTTTTTCGCGAAACACTGTTGCGACACCCCGCGGGGTAGGGAACTTCATGAAACCTCGCGCCGTAGAGACTATGGCGTCTAATTTTCCCAAAGTGAACCTTCCGATGATCACATTGTGGTACGATTCAGCACGTACCACAAGGAATGTTAGGAGTATGGTTCTTTCTCGAGGCTCTTGTCCGAATGTGACCGGGAAAGTAATCTGACCAATAGGGTCAACCTTTTCCCCTGTGAAACCTTTAATGGGGGCGTGTACTGATTCAAGCAGCTTTTTGTCTTCTGGTTGCATTCTGTTAAAACAGTGTTCGTAGATAATGTCTTCTGAACTTCCGGTATCTACCAGGATTCGCCTCATGCGGTAGTCTCCCACTGCAGCGGATATGATCAGGGCGTCCGTAGTAAGGTGTAAGTCCTCCACGCGAGGTTCGATGGTCATGGTTGCTAACATCCAGGGTTCGAGCGTGGAGAAACTCCGTTTTGCCCCTTTCCCTTTGTCTGCGTGTACCATATTCAGTTCTCGCGGTCTCTTACCCGCCGCCTTATCGTTCTCTTCCTTGATGGCCGGCGGGCCCTGCTTGATGTCCCTTACTAAGTGTGCCAATTTACCCGCTTTCACAAAATATTCAATCTGCTTCTTCAGCTGAAAACAGTCGTTTGTATCATGACCGCTCCCTTTGTGATATTCACAGTATTTACTTGTGTCTTTGTTAGGGTTATCTTTCAACTGCTTTGGGGGATTGAACTTGAGATTCTCCGAAGCTAGGATCTCTGCTGGTGTCTTGCTCAGGTTGGGGTAGTCGGATCGAGGTTTCGAGGACTCATTCCTTGAATAGGCGCTTTTGGGTCTATCATACCGCGAGTCCGTCTTGTCGTTCCTTTGGTATCGATCTCCTCGACCCCTACCTTTAGAGCCTCGCTGTTCCCTGTCTTCTTGGTTTTTCAGTGCCTCCTTTTTCCTATTGGCCGCGTGACTGGCGGCTACTTCCTTTTCTTGTATGACATAAACTTTTGCTATCCGCAGTATTTCATCGATGGTTGGCGGTACGCCATCCCTTCCATGAAGTGTTCTCAACAACTCGTCGTCGTTCACTCCTTGTAGGAAGGCTCCACATGCTAGATCGTTCGTTACACCCGGGATTGCCAGGCTCTCTTTGTTGAATCTAACAATAAAATTTTCCACCGTTTCATTGTCTCGCCGGCGGATGTGGAGGAGCTCGTTCCTATCCTTCGTGTGCCTGCGCTGCTGGCTGAACTGCAAGATGAATTTGGATTCTAGATCTTCAAAACTGTCAATCTCCCCAGTGGGTAGACTATCCCACCAGACCCGTGCCGCGCCTACCAGCGTCTGCACAAACATTTTACACCATAGGGGCATGGGCCAACAGGCTACCTCCCCTGCACTTTTGAATAGGTTAAGATGGTCATCAGGGTCACCTAGACCATCGTATTTACCTACAGTTTGAGGCATCTTGGGTTTCTCCTTGATAGGAGCTTCTGCTATTCTTCTGGTGAACTTGGATTTGAAGGTCGCATCCACTGGCTTGTAAGGTCTGGTGAGTTCATCTTCTTCTACATTGATGGGTTGTACTGGAAGGACGATCCCGCTCTGGCTTACACCCTGAGTGACTGGGGGTTGAGCCGAAGTGACGTTTAGCATGGGACTGGGAACCCCTCCTGAAGAGAATCTGGGCCTGGATGTGTTCCCTCTATCATAAACTGGTTCTACTGTTGGCGGGGTTTGAGTGTAAACCGGTTGTGACGTTGGAAAAGTCCACCAAAGCGGCATATAAGCCGCATATGGCGATTGAGTATGGCCTTGTGTGGCTCCCTGGGGCGTGCACATTGAGTTACCGTATGGGGGTAAATATCCGTACGGGGTGCGTAATAGTACCCATGGAAATATGCCTAATTGCCCGGCGTGACCGGAGTGTTCATAATTCTTGCTGGCATGATCACCGGTTGGTGAGGTGGCGTTGACAATGCCGCTGTTAGTGCTGCGGAATATAAGGGCGGCATGGTGTAAGTAATCGAAGGTTGGTAATACTGAGGCATACTGGCCTGTGGTATAACGGTGCTTGGGTTTGCCGATGTAATAACTGGCATAGAGTTAAGGCGTGAGATCTGTACGCTAGTGGTTGCCACTAGGGTGAACATGTTACCGCCGGTTATGCTCGGTTCCCCCGACTGCAACCGTGAAGATGTATAGGGAAACAGATCTGCTGCCGTAGTCCCAGAGGAGACGGCGGTGATGCCTGTAAAACCTGGTGGTGGTCCTTCCCCCTCAAACTCCAGGTCAAGAGACCTGGTGATCGCCGGTGAGGCCGGTGCGGTGGTGACAAGGCCTGCTCCCGACACCGGGTTGTTGTCTGTCATTGTTTGGTTTGGGGTAACTGCTACGTTCCGATCACTTGCCATGTGGTTCAATCTAACTGTTACCGAAAAGGTCCCACGGATGGCGCCAATGAAGAAACACTGACCTTGACGGTAGTATCCGACTAAGACTTCAACTATCAGTGACCCGAACAGTTAGCTACAAAACAGAAACACCGTTAGGACTCGTTACAGGAATGGGGTTATTCCTGTAACCACCCTCCGGCGTGAGAATAAGTCTCGGTTTTGGGAGTACGAAAGTTAAGATGAAGAAGAGAGTTGTATGAGAATAAGATGGATCATACCTTATACGTTTACCTCTATTTATAATTTGCTATTAGGGTTTCCCCTAACTTAGGATGGGCTCCGATAAGTTAGGGATTTGCATGATCTTCCCAAAAAGTTGGAGATTTTGTTGCGTGACCTATCCATGCAGGATGGAATGTTCTAGAACAAATCCTTATAATTATTTATTTATAATAAAATAATAGGTAAGGACCGGGTCGGATTATCCGATTCGGGTCATACCTCGTCAATATATAAATAAAATTTATGAGGTTGAAGGATAGAATGTCATGTGCCATTATTTGGAGTCTTTTATTATAAGTTAGATACTTATCTTTATTTTATTATTTTACGATAAAATTGCACAAAACATGCTTTATGTTTCCTCAAACTTGCAGGTTACAACCTTAATGTTTAAAACTTACTAAAAACATTTTTTAAGTTTATTTTTTGTTGCTGGTTTAATCCTTTATGACTAACCAAGTTAATTATCTAAGTTTATTTCCCTCACATGCCTAACATGTGAGGGTCCCACTATCGTTTGATGACTGACATCAACTGACTCGCAAAATGGAACGGAGATGTGGTGCAAACGCAAAGCTGTCTGAAACCCAATCAAAATTGAAACCCCCAGAGGAGGTGCTTAGTGGAAACTCGGTCCCCCCCCCCCCCCCCCCCCACCCGAATATTTCGGTTAAAAGTGTAAATTTTTTTATTTTTCATTCGAAAAATATAAAATTACAAAGGATCGCCCCCAAATTATTTTGCCTAAATAATTATACAATATATAAATTAGGTCCCATGACTTTCCGCCCCTGGGACTTTTGGTCAAGCTCCACCACTGCAAATATCTGAACCATTCAGTTATCTGCTCATGAAACAAACATTTTGAACCATTAAACGTTGAATCAGTAAGAAATCTGAACTATTTAGAGTTTTATGTAACCTAATTAATACGTTTCTAAATATTATTTCTAGTTTAAATAAAAAGAAGAGTTAAGTTCTTTTTGAGTCCCTGTGGTTTGTGCAGTTTAACTGTTTGAGTCCAAAAACCAAACTTGTCTTGATTTGAGTCCCTGTGGTTTGTATTTTTAACCATTTGAATCCAAAATGCAAAAACTTTTCTTGATTTGAGTCCCTGTGGTTTGTATTTTTAACCATTTGAATCCAAAATGCAAACCTCATCCAAAAACCATTTGGATTCAAATGGTTAAAAATACAAACCACAGGGACTCAAATCAAGACAAGTTTGATTTTTGGACTCAAACAGTTAAACTACACAAACCACAGGTACTCAAAAAGAACTTAACTCTAAAAAGAAAGTGTTGTTACAAGCAAGTGGGAGGTTCAATGCGTGTCCTCGCCACAACTAGAGTCAACTTGGTCGATGAAATATTATTCTTGGTTGACCCGTTCTTACTAGCGGTCCTTTTAAGTTCTTTTGTGAACCGTTCTTTTGACCCTTTCCTTGATTTTTATGAAATAAACAACATTTTGGATCTTTTTTATTATTTAAAATGCAATTAAAGCAACGGAAAAAAAAACTATTAAAAGACTAATGTATTTATTCGTTTTTACATGAAAGTCTTTAAATACACATAAATATATAAAGTATAAACTTATTTAAAATACGTGTAGTTGTAAGACAATTTAAAAAAATAACTCTTTACCTTTACTCTAATTAAGATTTAATGAAGTGACGTCCCAATCTAACAAAATTTTATTATGCCAGATTATATATCTGTATAAAATTCATGACATCCATGTCATGAAATAATCTGGATGATATTTACATAAAAAGAAAGTGATATACAATTATACATAACCTCTACATAGGTAATATACCAAAGTTGGATTGAGGATTTTTTTTCTTACGAACCAAATTAGATATATTAGTTTTTTTATAATATCATTTTAATCATCATCTATACATATAATAAAGGAAAGGGAAAATTACAAGTTTTGTCCTTTATCTTTAGGGTACTTTACAGGCGGTGTCCTTTTTTTCAAAAGTTGACAGACGGTGTCCTTTAGTAGGTATTTTGTTACAAGTTTTGTCCTTTTCACCCAACCTGGTTAAAAAACTCAGTTAACTTATGGCACATGATAAGCACATGAGGGTAATTATGTCTTTTTACATATTTAAAGGACAAAAGTTGTAATTTATCCTTATATAAAACCTTTTTAATTGTTTACCCCTTCCCACCCCACTATTATTTCTCTCTCTAAAAGCCAGACGCCTCTCTCTCTCTCTCTCTAAAAACCCACCGCCAGTCCACCCATGTCTTCTTCATCGCAGATCGGAACAATGGCGTGGTTAGGGTTGGGGGTTTTCTGCAAATCTGAGCGGTAATGGTGGAGTGGGTGTTTGGATGATGGTGGTGGTGGGGGCTGTGCAATGGTGGTGGTGGATGGTGGATGGATGGAGATGTGATTTGGGTGGGAATCGAGGAGAGATGTGATTTGCCGGTGGAGTGGGTGTTTGGATGATGTGATTTGGGTGGGAATCGAGGAGAGATGTGAGGGTTTTGGAGATGTGATTTGGGTGGATGGATGGTGAAGACGGTGGTGGCGGCGGTGATTGGATGGTGAAGACGGTGGTGGCGGCGGCATATGGTGGTGGTGGTGAAGACTGAAGACGGTGTTGTGTTGTTTAAGGTTTGGGTGTAGTGAGTTGAGATCTTTGTTAGAGATAGGGGTGTGGGTGTATGGGGGGTGGTGGTTTGAAAGGGGTGAATCGGTGGTCAACGGTGGTGGTTGTTTGAAAGGGGAGATTGTTGCAGGTTGTCGGAGATGGTAATCAATGGTGGTTAGTGGTAACCGGAAACACCTGTATCTCTTTTTCTAGCAAAAAGAAAGCCAAAAAGGCAAGTCACAAGGTTCATTCCACTTTACAGGTGATCCAATTGCCTTTTGATTTCACTTTATAGGTTTATGATGAACATGGCAGTAGTGGTGATTGCTGATGTACATCACATGTTGGATCAAATGCCCCGGTGACGTTTAATGTTGCTGCTGAAGTTATTGAGTGTGATACTAACACATTTGGGATCATATGATGTGTGTTAACTAGTTTTACCAATAATTATATTGATGAGAAGGGTGGCAGATGGTGGGAGGTGGGAGATGGTGGGAGGTGGGAGGTGGGAGATGGTGGTGGTAGATATAGGTGAGAGAGAAAGAGAGAGAGAACTTTGTGTTTTTGTAGAGAGAGATATTCTAATATTTATAAATTAAAGAATAAATTACAAGTTTTGTCTTTTAAATAAGTAAAAAGACGAAAATACCCTTGGGTAATCAGATTTAACAAAAAAAATCTAACTGGGTTAGGCTCAAAGGACAAAACTTGTAACAAAATACCTACTAAAGGACACCGCCTGTCAACTTTTGAAAAAAAGGACACCGCCTGTAAAGTACCCTAAAGATAAAGGACAAAACTTGTAATTTTCCCTAAAGAAAATATGATATAGGACACATGGCACTCTGTGAATTGATCTCTGTAGGATTTTCCCGCCTAAAATATTTTTTTTTTCTCATTTATCCCTACATTATTTATCAAATTTAAATAAGTATAATAAGTTATTAAGTTAAAGATCATATGCTATTTGATAAGACTGTTTTATTACGTGATTTAAAAAGAAAATATCAACTTGAAGATAATATGTATATGATAAGTTTGTTTTAGGGTGCTACTTTCTACACCCTCCTATTTATTTTTTTCACCCCCCTCCTCTCACATATTTACAGGTGGGGCCTGCTTGGGACCGACAGTTTTCCTCTCACAAGGGGGGGGGGGTGTAATCAGGAGGGGGTGCGTATAGAATGAGCCTTGTTTTATTTACGTTGAAGATGACTACGGATATATGATTTATTAAGAAGTCATATATAAGCATTCTATTTTTTAGCACCTTTTGTAAGTTATATTTTCTAATATATATACACACACAATATCTTAGAACCCGATATTATATGAGTTGAATAAATGTAAATTTATATACTAAGTAACAAAATAGTTACATTTTTTAAAAGCCTGTGTATTGCAAGGATTGAATAAACACATTTATTACACGGGTTGAATAAATACAATTTAAATGATGAACACATGCAACGTTAAGATATATTTTAAAAAAAATGAACTTAGATGTACTATTTACTTATTATAACATTTTACTTTTTTTATTGCTAAGTTAGAAACTTGTGTATTACACGTGTTATAATATTTTACTATGTTTTATATATCTATTATTGGATTAGAAACTTGTGTATTACCTTGGGTTGGATTAATGAAATACTAAATGGTTATTAATAAGAAGAAATAAAAATACGTAAGAAAAGAAATATTTAATAAATAAGACATCAAAGGATAATATGATTTAATATTATTATTCTATAGGAAAGAGAAGCGAGATAATATGATTCAATATTATTATTTAATATATGAGAGATTCACGTGTTTTTATTTATCTGTAAACTATAATGTAACACACGTAAAATAACAAAAATACAACATATGACTAACTCTTTTGTAGGTGATAAGGAAAAAACTTTTTTATCTAACATTCTAGATGGTATGCTATACATTACCTTATACATGTATACATTATTAATGTGTTTTTTAACTTAATTTTTAAAAACTTTTAGTTATTTCTTGCAATTTGTACCCCTGATAATGTTTATACTAACGCTACCAAGAGGCTTAAATTAAAAAAAAAATGTTGTGGAATTATCATAGATTAAATATGATAACAATAAATTCTAACAAGATATCATTATCTAATAATAATATTTAAGAGTACCTTAACTAAATCTATTTATATTTAATAAATGTTTTAAATAAAGTTTATCCTCATCGTTTAAAAAAGGTTTACAATGTATTGCAATTTATTTATTAGACATTTTTAGGCTCTAGCATAAAGTTTAACAATATATATATATATATAGCTGAAGAAAGTTTCCAATACATTCTAATTCTGTCGTATTTAATTAAGATTGTATTATTAATTTTGAGATGAAAATATAATCTCAATACGTCTTAATCCTCTCATATTTTAATAAGTAAATAGAACATCAAAGTTTATTTAAAAAAAAACATATTTATTATTATTTGATATATAAAACTATATTAATTCAACCCGTGTGATACACGGGGTTCTAACCTAGTATTCTTATATATTATAATTAACTAAGTTCATCTGTTGAGTGACATGGTTTAATTAAAAAAATAGAATGATCTTTATTTATAATATGTAGTTTTCGTTTGATAGCTACTGAAACTTATTTAAAAAGATTATATTTTTGATTGTGTATAAATTTTAATTTTTAATAATTATATGAGATGCAAAAAACAAAAATATAGTAGGAAACAGATTTATTAAATATATTTTTAACAGTCTCTAAGGGATATGTGGTGTGATATTGTGTCTTTTCTCTATACAAGAAATAGAGGTTAGGTGGTGGTGTTTTTTTCAGAAAAACCTCTTATGGCCTCTTATGTTTGTGCCGCGCAGACGTTTAGCCCTACAGACCGTTTGCTTTTTAGAAGATATTTCATTAAAAAATGTCTTCAAACATCTGCGCATCCTCTTCCCCACGCAGACATGGTCCAGTGTCTTCCCACCTCTTCCAACCCTCTCTCCAGCCATGGATCTGAAACGAACATGAAGATGAAATCGATCTGAAACGAACATGAAGATGAAATCGAAGATCTGAAACGAACATGAAGATGAAATCGAAGATCTGAAACGAACCTGAAATCAATCTTGAAGAACTTGGGAGAAATCGAACATGAAATCGACGGGAAACGACGTCCTGAAGTCGACGGCTGCAACGTTGATATTCCTCATCTGCCGCCTTTGTGATACGGCTGCAACATCGATCTTCCTCATCTGCCTCCTTTGGAATACGTTTGCAGATCTGAAATGTTTTCAAGAAAAAGGGGTTTGGGAGAAGAGAAAGGGAGAATACGTTTGCAGATGTGGGGTTTTAAAAAGAGATGAGATAATCAAACACTATTTTTATTACATTCTGCAGACATTTGATCCACCTCTTATCGTGCAGACGTTTGCAGATGTGATCCGCAGACTACAGACCTTTTACATCTAAAAAAACAAACACCACCTTAGTATCTTGATATAAAAGTATTTAGTAGCTGGTTGGTTCTTTAGTTGTTAAAAAAAAGATACTTTGTAACTACAAAATCTCAAGGGAACATGCAATTTGATTTTCCAATTTAATACTATAAAATAAAATACGTGCTTGCTTATTGAGGTACTTAATTATTTAGTGCCCTATAATTATTCACCAATAATGTTCCATCAAATCTTTTTTAAAAATTTATGCTTGCTTCGGTTCCAAGTTCAACTGAACATGGCCATTTGAAGGAGGTTATATAAAAAATATAATTATTACATAAAATATATTTCAAACATTTACTTTCGTATGCATGCATCTAGTCAAGTTTATACTATTAGATTTGGTTTTCTATGATATGTTTTTGGTCAAAATACAAAATCAAACTGTGTGACGATGAGTTTAGACGGTTTCACAAATTTAAACTGAACCATAAACACCTTATTACAAATATGAATATACAATTTAAAACAACCAAGAGCATGCACAAATTGGTATGTGATTCAAGCAAAATCATGAAACCATACAAAAACTTATAACATGCGTTGGATTTTCTTATTAGTTTTGCTAGTTGTAATTTACTTTTAAAGGTTTTCAATAGATGTAAAGGAAGAAATGAGAATGGAGATGAAAATACTTAGAACTTTTTATTAGGTAGTGAAAAGAAGATTCTTAAAGGTCGATGTTGGAACATTGAGTGTACGTGTTGGTATGAATGCGTGTTGCGCGTTGAAGCACTTACGTAGAGATTTCAAACATTTAAGTGCCGGGGTTCCTGATGACTAGTGTTAATAGCTTATAGTTGCTAGTGTTCGCAACTTGACTTTCTTCTAGGGATGGCAAATAGGTGGGTTCGTGGCATGTAAAGGTATTCGTAGCCTCATCCTTTAATGTAAAAACTTGTCACCACGCACCACACGGTCTCAATTATTAAAGGGCCACAAATTAATTACTAACTAGAGTAGAAAATTTTGGATTAATTTTAAAGTCATATATTTTCGAATTTGAACAAACATCATCCGGTTTTTAAGAAAAATTGATGTGATATTACAACTTATTTTTGTTTATAATTCTAGCTTATTATCATTAGTATTGTCCAAAGATAAATCAAACTACTATATAAGATTTATGATAATATTATATAAAGATAAACTAAGTTAATGTAAAACTTATTTGAGTTGATGGTTAGATAAAAACTTTAAAGAAAGAAATAAACATCTACTTTTATATCTTTATAAGTATACACGAATAAATCGGGTGGTTCCACTGGTGGCACGATGATACTTAAGTGGTTCGTCAGTGATCCAAATTTGTCGTTAAAAAAAATAATAAAGATGTCCGAATGTTAATTTGACGATGTGATCAGATAAGATTTCATTGTTTTGTCATTTATATGTGACAAAAGAATTAGGTTAGGATAATGATGGATTTAATGTTGCTTAAAGCTAAATATTTAGGGGCTGTTTGTTTACATCTGAATGGATCCATTCAGAGCTTACCTCTGAATCGGTCAGAGGCTGTTTTGTTTGGTTCACAAAACCCTTACCTCTTAATGGTTCCATTCAGATCTGAATGGTTCAGATTTGAAAAGTCGCTGAATGAAACACTGGACATATATGCCCCTTCCTCCACAGCTCCTCCCATCTCCTCCACGGCACCTCCAAACATCAATCAATCTCGTATTCTTCAAACATCATAAAATGGCATGAACAAAGCAAACAGCCCGCAAAATCAACCGACGGAAAAGCTCCGAGGAAACAACTGGTGACAAAAGCCGCTAGAAAATCAGCTCCGGCGACCAGAGGTGTGAAGAAGCCGCACAGATTCCGGCCAGGAACCGTTGCGTTGAGAGAGATGTTGATCCGGAAGCTTCCGTTTCAACGTCTGGTGAGAGAAATCGCACATGATTTTAAGACCGATTTGAGGTTTCAGAGCAGTGCGGTTGCTGCGCTTCAAGAGGCTTCTGAGGCATATCTGGTAGGGTTGTAAGTTTAATGGGCTTATTTTTTGGTTGCTTTTGTTATTGGACTAATTAACAACGTATATACACACACCATGTATGTTGATCTATATTTGGAGTGGATGCACTAGATTTCTTTCAGTTGAGCTTCATTTTCAATTTCTGATCTGTTAATTGTTTGGTTATATTGGTAAATTGATTTTATTGCAATTGTTTATTATTTATGATGTGAGACTGAGAAGTTTGATGTTGGGATTTTTATATATACGTATGATTAGATATATAAGTAGTTTTGAGGGGTAAAAATGTTATTTTACATAGTCATTCAGAGGTGCAACCAAACAACACTTTACTGGTTCAGCACTTAATGGTTCAGAGCCTCTTAGACATTCAGACCTCTTATTCATTCAGCACTTATTGGTTCAGATGTTGCCAAACAGCCCCTTATACTTTAATAACAAATGTAAACAAGAAACAAGATTAGTCTTTCATTATGACTTGAAGTTGGGCATTTAGTTATCTTCAAGTAGACATCAAAGTTGCATTTGTGGTTCATTCTAAGGTTACAATTTACTACACAACAGGATCACAACATAAAACTAATCAGATTCAGATTATTCTAACTTGTTTAAAAAAGCAATTTGTGTTTTGGCTGACATCTTTAACTAACGGGTTCTGTACTTCTGTTCAGTTGACATGTTTAACTCGTTTAATTAAATATATTGATACACTAACCCGTTTGACCCATTGACAACCCACCAACCCAATTAACATGTTTACAACTTGATTACCATTTACAACATGCTTTTTTGGATAAATGAGTTAAACGAGTCGTGTTCAAGCTATACAATATAAGTGTGTGGATTATAATAAATGTTTTAACACAAATTTCATCAAAAATGTTGTAAAACAACGGCCTAATAGCAACATCTAATATTTAAAGGATACTATAGAGAATATAGAGACAATGAGAAGTATAGAAAATGAGAGAATTCTTATTCATTGAGTGTACATATATCATATATATAGATCAATACAACAACAACCCTAAAGCCCATTAACATTAGGTCAGGCTTGGCCTATGGGCCTGAATGTCTGCATTCATAACACTCCCCCCAGACATTTAGAAATACACATACACTGTTAACATTATACTACTAGATAATGTTTACACGATTCTTCAGGACCGATGTTAACTGATACTGCAGGACCAATTATGTTGCCTCATTAAAACCTTACTAAGAAAAACCCAGTGGGACAAAACTTCGTCAAGGAAAAAGAGTACATACACTGTGTATATTATGGGTATATTAATCCCCCTCAATTTTACTTGTATATCTTGATGATGTTGAATCCAATCTTCTGTGACAATTGCTTGACTTGATATTTGGCGTAGTCTTCTTTGATTTGAGTGTTGTTATCTACATTGTCTTCATACGGTATGGCTTGAGCTTCTCTTGATCAACTCTAATCTACATACTTCTTAAATATGCTGAAATCTTCGACCTTCATAACTTGTATCTGGATTGAGATTGAACTCTATGCGAGTCTAATATATATCAATCATAACCCAGGACGCCATATTGTTCTTGTGGAACTATCCCGTGTCTCGAGTTTGTAAATATGTCAAATAATTATTTAATGCGCTTTATAATTCTGCCTCTTTAAAAATCATGCCAGGAAAACCCAATGGGACAAAACCGTAGCTACGGGAAAAGAGTGCATTACGCATTATACATAATTAACAACATGATTTATGATGATGTTAAATCAGTACTTCGGGACCTATAAGATAAACTGATACTACTGGATCAGTTATGTTGTCTCGTTAAAAACCTTACAAAGAAAACCCAATGGGAAAAACTTAGTGAAGGGAAAAATAATGCAACATTTGAGATTATAACTGTAATCTTACCAATACATCTAGCAAGAACGTAATATCAGATGTCGTCTTGTTTGCAAGATACGTCAATGCTCTGATCGCAATTAAGTATGGTACTTCTTGACTAAGTAGTTCAACATCCCTTTCTTGGGGTTGATAAGAATATTTTTTCTATGTCAAGCGATCAGATAATCGTTCATGTACTCAACGAATGAGCTTTTTCTATATAACATCTTCTAGATGTAGTTAGATTGATGAGCAAAAATAGTACATATATACTCGAACTACAGGTCGAGAATAACTATACTTTGTAAAGGTCATTCAAAATTTTCCTCTTTAGTTTGAGAGTTCCCTCTCGATGATGTTTACATTATCACTGTAAGAGTGAAATCTTGTTAAATAGTTGTAGCTCATTTTATCAAAATTATACCTCTCTTTTCAGAGTATAGTCGACTGTACCACATACGAGTAGTTTCCTTTAAGATTAATATATATAACACCTATGGGGTTATTGTTTCATAATGCTTTGAGCATTTTTAATCCCTCAGGGGGTTTTCATACATATGTCATTTGCAATTGTCTCATACATATATACGGTGATGACATCCATAAGTTGTTTTATCTGAAGTCATTCTGAGATTGTGAGGCCGCTTAAACATCTAAAGATTATCGCATCCACTACAGGGGTATACGTTTCCTCGTAATCAACTGCTGGGATTTGGGAAAAATCTTTATGTTAAAACGCATGCCTTACATTGCAAAAACTCATTATTTACGTTTCCTTTTATTTAAAGACACCCATTTATAACCTACTGGTTTGACGTCTATGGGTGTTCGAACTGCTAGTTCGAAAACGTTTAGTTTGTCGAGCAAATTTAGTTCAACCTTAAGTCATGTAGCCATTTTGGCTATTTGTGTGCGTACACTCTTGCACACTTTCTATATACGTAATCTTTTTTTTTCATCGATTACATCTATTGCTATAGCATAATCAAATATATCATTTTACACGTGTTTCATTACGGTTCCATATTGTACTTATTTTGTACATAATTCATCGCGATCTCATATTTGTTTGGTACTAGAGTTTCTTTTAGAACTCCATTAGCCTCTTTTGGGGTTTTGACAACAACCTTCTTTAAGGTTTAGTATGCAACCGCTTCTGGGGTTTTGTATGCAACCACTTATGGTGTTTTATGTGCCACTTCTTTTGGGGTTACACCAATTGCGTTACTCTGCTCTTTTTGTGTTTGTGGGTTTTATCTTTTTGGAACCGATTTATCTCTCACAATTTATTAATATGATAATCATTTTATGAGTACTTCCATTCGAGCAGATAAGTTTAAGCTCGTATATGTGACGTTGTCACCTTATTTGTGTTAGTGAATGCATCTTGTATTTCATTTATGCAAATACATGCTCTTTCTTTTGGACTTCGGATTTGCATTGACCACTTCAGTGGTCGATATATAATATGATGCATTTTTTTTATGTTACCAGTCTTTCATTTTCTTGTATCCCCCTAAGACTGGGAATACGATGTACATATCCCATTTTATATGTTATGGTGGTGCTATTGGTACATAGGCTGCACAATAAAATATATAAAAAAAATGAAAATTTGGTTCTCTTCAGGAGACTAGTTGTAATGGGGAATATTTGTGATAAGCAGTTGGTTTTGAATTGATATAATCAATCGACGAATTCCGTCTCGACTAAATACATGTTACACCGATTCTATTTGGTCTCCACACAACGAGCATAGTCATAGATCCAGGTTAATGACTGTATTCCTTTTTGCCAACGCGTCCATTGTCGGAATCCTATCAAGCCACCCTCCAAGCGACAATCCCCGTCTTTTTTCAGTACCCTATAACTCTCACTTGATGTATAGTGAGCCATTGATGAGTAATAACAGGAGACCCAGAAAAATTTGAGTTCGATCCTTGAGCCAACAGGTTTTACCAGGTTTCCCCTAAAATGGCTGATGGACTTAGATTACTCTAGAAGTACTCCGTTCGACTTAATGAGTGCCCGGAGAATACTCTGCAGTTATTTTATTGGCCGTTAAAAAAAATATATACATAAAACTAGATTTCTCGAATCCCATAAATTATTTAAAAATATCTACTTTCAATCACTTCGTAGTGCGTGCTTAGTACGTGGGCATCTTAATAATGGGCCTCGTCACCCATATTTATCATATACGCGGCACCCCACCATTACTATTTTCATTATTATTACTTTTTTTATTTAATTTTTTAACATACCATTTTAAAAAACCACCCTCACTTTTGTCGTTTCACGCCCACCGTAAACCGACCTAACGACTCAAACAGAAATTAGTTTCTTTTTCCTTTTCAATTTAAAATATTTAAAAAAAAATAATAAACCACTTTTTTCATCCTATAAATACGCTCCTTGAGTAAAGCTATGTTTGCCAATTTACACACCCAAACGGAATCTTAACAAACTCTCTCTCTATAACAACAATGGCGGTTTCTACCGTTTCTACACGAAGAACAAGCGGACCAGTGATACGATCTCACTCTCCATCTAGAACAACGTCGTCGTTTGCATCTACAAGCTCAGCTTTCTCCACCGGATCCACTTCGTTTTTCCGAAACCGATCGGAATCACACACTCACACTCCGGCGAACCTATACAGAACGACGTCGTCTTCGTCTTCCGTACGGTTTTCGCTTGATAACCGTCCGATTTCTCCGAGCAGATCGATATCTTCTCCGGTTAGGAATCACAATCAGGCGGTGAAGAAGACGTGTATGTGCTCGCCTACAACGCATCCAGGTTCGTTCCGGTGTAGCTTGCATAAGAACAGTAATAATAACAACGGCAACGGCAGCAACGGAAACGGAAACGGTAACAGTACGGTGACGTATCCGTCGAACCGACTTAACGCTAGACGGTCAGCGATGACGAACTCGCTTGTTCGTATCGGAACGGTTGAAGGTGGAGATCTGGTGAAGCGAGCTCTAGCGGCGTTGATCCGGCCGTCGTCGCATCAACAACGGCGGAGAACGGCGTTTCAGGCGAGGCCTAGTCGGTTATCCGTCATGTCAAAGGCGGAGGATGTTTAAGTTTTAAAGAAATTCTGGAATGTTCGTTGATTATTTAAACGGTTAACAGCAGATCGAGCTGAAATGGAGATTGAAGAGATCTGGATGCAGTTTCATTGCAGAATTTGTGGACGAAAACTGAAAACAAGCTCAAACATGATATTGATCTGTTTTTGATGTGTATGTGTATATACATATATAGATGACGATATATAATATCTTCTGTTGCTGCCATTAATGGCTAATCACAACCAGCTTCAGTTCAAATTCTAATCTAATCTAATCTAATCATACATGAGTATGTAATGACATTAGTATTGAATCCAATTTGGACCAATTCGAATGAGTTTTTCGTATCTGTTCATGATCTGCAATTTGTTCCGTTAAGCTCGATTCTGTTCAGTTGCTTTTCCGTTAAGGTTAAAGTTTTCCCGTTAACGCGTTTCTGTTCCGCCGTAAGTCCGTCGTGTACTCCGTTACAGCTCCGTCGTCTGGTAAGAATTCTGTTTTGTATTTTTAATTTTTATATATGATATTTTCTGTTTTATGTTTAATATTATTTAATTTGCAGGTATGTTGTGTAATGTAATTGACAGGCTGGACGTTACTAGACTACTCTTGACCACTTGACCTGTGCATTGGACTATTGGAGGATTGATGGACTAGCGAACACTTGATTTAAAGGAATATAATGACAAAAATTAATGATATTTTAATTATAATTTAAATAAACCACAACATAATTAGGAGGTGGTCTGGTGAACTACTACCATGGGAATAATATTAAGTGATGTTGGTGTAACCATAAGAATGTGGTTTGGTGATTGGTAGCTAGCTGTCAATTGGATACTTGCCGAGGGACAAAATATCTAAACAGGAATCCTGTTTTAAAAACTGGATTGGAATCAATTGGTCGGTTGTTGGATCGGGTTCAGTCTGGTTCATATTCTCTTTACCTTTGCGTCAGGTAGAACCTGATTTCACAACCGGGCTAGGTCAACCCGGATTGAAGTTGGGTCACAGTTTTTTTTAACGGCTAAATGTTACATTTTCTGGGTATTGAGCCTGTGATATCTTCCGATTTAAACACTTATAGGGTTTTCTCTCTACTGCTAGGCTAAAGTCTCGATAATAGTTGGGTCATAGTTACCTCACATTCTCTTTACCGTTGGGTAGAATCGGATTTCACAACTGGGTCAGGTCAACCCGGCATGCACCTGTATTGTAGCAACCTATTCCTTATCTCATCCCTAAACTTAAAATCACTGATGACCAACACTAGGAAACTCCTATCCATACTATGCAGTGGCGGATCTTGCCCGTTGAACCTGCCAGGGCCGAAAGACACAGGCACTAAAATTAGCACTACGGCCGAAAAACTTGTTAGGGCCGAACATAGTATATATACAAAATTTCGATCGAAATGCGAAAAATTAAAACTACGGCCGAAAAACTTGCCAGGGCCGTGGCCCTGCCACGGCTCTACTAAGATCCGCCCTTGATACTATGGTACAAAGAAAGGGACAAACAAAAAATGAGAGATAAAAATATTATTTAATTAAATATATAGACACAGGGGATGAGAGATGCGAGAGGTTTTAATAATGAAACAATTTTTAAGGTTTTTTAGTTAAAGGTATTGGATTTATCACTCTTAACCATTAGCTATTGGTCGTTGTCACCCTCAACTATCATTTTGACGTTGTCACTCCCAACTTAACACTTAGTCGTTAACTGATTACTAACATTTGATCTTGGTAGTACACTTTTGAGCGTGTCATAAGGATCTTAGGAAAGTTTTAGGGATCTTATGAAGGTTTTAGGGATCTTAGGACACCCTAAAAGTATAGTAATAATTTCAAAAGTTAGTGATTAGTTAACGACGTGATGACAGGACACATTAAGTGTTAAGTTGGGGGTGAAGGACGTCAAAGTAATAGTTGAGGGTGGGGTGATAAAATCTAATAACCCTTAATTAAATTACAAGTATAGAAATGAAGAATGGATTGTGGTGATCTTAACTTCGGATTCACGGTAGGTGCTAATATGGATTGGTTGTAAGGCCGATTCCATTCCGTTTAAGTATTTAGGCTTGACGGTACGTGCTAATATGAATCGTATAAACAATTGGAGGCCGGTGTACGATATCTTTGAAAAGCGCCTCTCTCTTTGGAAGGCTGCGTTGTTATCTATAGGAGGAAGGGTTACATTGATCCGGTCGGTTCTCGAGAGTTTACCAACTTACTATATGTCCATTTACAAGGCTCCTGTGAAAGTCGTCAAAGATCTAGAAAGTATCATAACAAAGTTTTTATGGGGAGGCTCAAGCAATGTTAGGAAGACCCATTGGGTGGCTTGGGATAGGGTGTCTTTACCGAAGAAAGCAGGAGGTTTGGGGCTGTGTAAATTAAGAGATGTTAATCTGGCTTTGCTTAGTAAATGGGGATGGAGGTTTAAGATCGAAGTCGACAATTTATGGGTCAAAGTTGTTCAAGCTATTTATTCGGGCCGATCGGAGTGGGATTTTCTGCCTTGTAATAAATCTGTCAGGGGAGTTTGGGTTAACATATGCAGCGCTATGAACAAGCCGGTTGTGGGCAATAAGTCCATTCGCAGATTTTTTAAAGGAGAGGTCGCCTCGGGTACTGAAGTTCTTTTCTGGTTAGATCCCTGGATATCTGAGTCTCCTCTTAAAGATATTCTTCATTGTCTCTTTCGGCTTGAGGTGGTTAAGTGTTGTTCGGTGAGCGATAGATTGGCTGGAGGGGGTTCGTGGCTGTGGAAACACGAGCCGGATTTGGCTGCTGAGGTTGCGGAGTTGGCTATTCTCTCGGGTATGCTGTCTTCGTTTTCTCTTAGTAGTGGTAGAGATAAATGGAAATGGTTGGGTGATTCTACGGGTCTCTTTTCGGTGAAATCGGTCAAGGAGTTACTCGTTCGTGACAGATGCGATCCAAATGTATATGTGAATGATTGGTGCAATTGGGTCCCTTTGAAGTGTAATATTTTCGTTTGGAGGATGGAACTGAACCGCATTCCGACGTATGACGTTTTATACCATAGGGGAATTATTAACCAAGCCGGATCATGCTCTCTTTGTGGTTGCGAATCAGAGTCAGTAGATCATCTCTTTATTTCGTGCCAACTTGCGGATCTTATTTGGCAAAAGGTCAGTAGATGGTGTCACATCCCGATGATTTACGCGTTCTCTATTAAAGACTTGTTGGAAATTCATAAGTTTAGTAGGTTGGGCCTGGCAGGAAAAAAGATCTTACAGGGCATTATTATTATTTCTTGCTGGAGCATTTGGATGGCTAGAAATAAAGCGATTTTTTCAGGATCCCGGGTTTGTGCGGAAGATGTTTTCAGCGAAATAAGGTCGCTGGGGTTCTTTTGGCTGAAGTATAGGTCGTCTTTTCGATCCATCGGGTGGAGTGATTGGTGTAAATTTGTAATTATGTAATCTCTGTTCTTTTTTCTTGTTTGTTGGTTGGTCCGGCTCGGTTTTCGGGTTCGGCTGTTTGTTAATGAAAGTTTATTTTCAAAAAAAAAAAAAAACTTCGGATTCACATGTTTAGTCCAGCCTATATTTTTATCTAGAGTAATGTGTATTGTGGAACGTCATAAATCATTTTTGTACAAGGGGGGAACCGCAAGATCAGGTAGAAATAAACTCGGATTTGCTTGTTGAGTCAGGTCTAAATTTTTGTCTTAAGTAATATGGACCATTCTTGTAAAAGGGGAAAATCGACCGATTGGGTATATATTAACTTGGTTTTGCATTTCGAATCAGACCTATTTATTTATCTTCGACTAATCTGGATTGTGAAACAACATAAATAGTAGATGGTGCAAACCGTCAGGTCGGATAGAATTTAACTCGGATTTTAAGTTGGATCAGACCTAACTTTATAATGAGTGATGTGGGACAACAAAAATCATTTTATAAAAAATAAAAAAATTAAGCTTAAGAAATTATAGTTATGAGTTCAAGTTTTAAATTTAGGTCTTATAATATAACTTAAATTTGTATTTACCAACTTATTTATTCTTAAAATTGTGATTTATGTGTATAATAAAAATAGAGTTAATTGTCATTTTAGTCCCTGTGGTTTGGGTCATTTTGTCAATTTAGTCCAAAGGTTTTATTTTTAACATCTGGATCCAAAAAGGTTTCATCGTTGCCATTTTGGTCCAACTGACTTAACTCACTGACTTAACTCCATCCATATCTGTTAAGTCTGCCAAGGGCATTTTTGTCATTCATTTTTCTTTTTATTTGCCCTTTTTTCTTTATTGTTTTCCCTCTCATTTTAACGCCCTTTCACCCTGTATATAACCAGACATGAAACCCTAAAATCCTAATTAACATAGTTCGAACAAATCATCTCTCCTACCTACCTTCAATCTTCATCAATGGTGCAATGTCCATGTGGTGCCCATACTTTAATTTGAACTTCGTGGACCTCTTTGAACCCCAGCATACGCTTTTATTGTTGCAATAGACAAGTATTTGGTTTTCTTTCATCATCTTCATTTGAACCTGCGATTTGTTCATATTTTTGTCATTTTTTGTTAATAGGGGGAGGGGTTGGGGATTCGTTGCTTGGGCTGAGGCTGAGTTATGTCAAAGATGTGCAGGAATCATACGAGGGCAGTCGAACTCCATCTGAGTTAACCTTGTCAACATAAGTAACCTTACCCTTCGCATATGTCATTCTAGGAAACTCTGTAAATTCGCCCCCATGGTGTATTTCGATTGAAAAGTTTTCAGGGTAGTTTACTGCATTAAAGAACATATAAACTTCAAATAAGTGATCAATCCACTTTAAAAAGGCAAAATTTAGACAAAATGTTGAGTATTTAACATGAACTTACCATATGCCTCTTCTGGATTGAAAACTTCATCAGGATTACGAACACACCAAGGCTCATTCATCGTTCAGGAACCACCTCACAATGCTCGTTCACAGCTCAATCGCCTTTGATCGATCGTCTTCGTTGTTAGGGTTTTAATATTAGGGAAGTGTGAGTGCTGTGATCAATGTAATGTAGGAGGTGACTGAGGTGCCTGTTATTTATAGCGAAGATAATAAACAATAAAGCTTTAATTTAAAAGAAAAAACAATAAAGAAAAAAAGGGTAAATAAAAAGAAGAATGAAATGACAAAAATGCCCTTGGCAGACTTAACAGGTATGGATAGAGTTAAGTCAGTTGGACCAAAATGGCAACGATGAAACCTTTTTGGATCCAGATGTTAAAAATGAAACATTTGGACTAAACTGGCAAAATGGCCCAAACCACAGGGACTAAAATGGCAATTAACTCAATAAAAATATGTGAGATAACCCTCAATCATTTAACTGATTTAAGATTTAACCCTTATATACATGTTAAACTTTATTATTATATATTTTTATATATTCTTAATCATTAAATTATCTATTACGTTATTATTATTCTTTTTAAATGACTAAATTTACATGACGATTGACCCACTAACCTTTTACTATCTTAAGCTTTATCAAACTTATTAACACCATCGAACTATTTCCAAGTGAACATCTGTTACATTATTTGATTATGGATACAGAACTATATAGTATAAACCGGTAACTATAGCAACTGGTTTCATATTAATCTAATTTTAAAAAACATTGGTGAGAGGTAGTGGGTTGCACTATATATCTGTGGGGATAAATGAATTAAAAATTAATGAAGTTAATCTTGTCTAAGATCTAGTAGACAGCCAGAAAGCAATCTAGTGACTCAGAATTTATCTTTATATTTTTACTAGGAATCTTAGCAATTTTATATGTGAAATCTCACCTTCACTGACAGGATTAACACTAGTTTACAAAGACTTGTGACACCACACACACCATGTATTAATTTATTGTAACGGGTGGAATAATTAAATCATTTTGAGATAAAGTTATGAAGAAAGTTTAAAAAACAAGATTAAATATTATTTTTAGAAGAAAATGGTCCATTTTATATTTCTAGAAGTAATAGGTGTCCTAATAGTTATCTTGATTTATTATGTAAAAGAGAGTTTTTTAGATAAGGTTATGCAAAGACATATGTTCTAACTTTAAACAAACTAAAATTATTTAAGTAACTTTTTTTATTTGAAGTAATTTATGTATGAGTTATTTATAGGAAAAATTACAAGTTTTGTCCTTATTCTTTATAGTATTTTATAGGCGGTGTCATTTTTTTCAAATGTTGACAGGCGGTGTCCTTTAGTATGTATTTTATTACACGTCTTGTCCTTTCCACCCAACCTGGTTAAAAAATCAGTTAATTTGTGGCACATGATAAGCACATGAGGGTAATTATGTCTTTTCCACCCCACCACTTCATTTCCCCCTTTTATAACCCTCACAAACCCTAATTTCCAATGTGTAGTAAAAAATCTTCAACTTTTAGGGTTTTCTGAATACAATCTGCAGAAAGAAATCAAATCCACTCTCTCTCTCTCTCTAAAGCTCTTCCCCTCTCTCTATATATATACAAAAAGAAATCGAATCTCCAGCGATGTAGTTGTATTGGCGATGTAGTTGTATCGACGATGAAGATGATGTTGGGCTGTTGGGTGGCTGACGATCTGCTGTGAGCTCGATCTGCTGTGGAATCGAATCTCCTACTCACCTGCACCACCATCATCAAAAATGTTCAAAATCACACACCATACCTTCAAGTCAACCCTTTCATTCCCCTGCACAATCGAAACCGCATACAGATCCAAACAAGGTAATCTCTACACGCTCGAATTTGAATCTTGCACCGGTTGATGAATTTTGATGAGGGTGAACTCTGATAATTTTGATGAGGGTGAAACCGCATACAGATTCACTTTTGTTCCGTCGAGGTCCGTTGACAGTAGCTAGGTGTTTGGTTAGGGTTGGGGTGGGTGCGACGGCGACGGATGGTGTGGTTGTGGTGGTGGTGGTGGGAGGTGGGAGATGATGTTGGTGGTAGAAGTGTGGGCGACAGCAGATGGTTGTGGTGGGAGGTGGTGGTGATGATGGTTGAGAAGGATGGCGGATGGTTGTGGTGGTGGGAGGTGGGAGATGGTGGTGGTAGATAAAGGCTGAGAGAGAGAGAAATAGAGAGAACTCTGTGTGTTTGTAGAGAGAGAGATTTTAATTTTTTAAATAGATATTAGTTTTTTAAATTCCTTTTGTTTTATTTTATTAAAAAGATTTATAAATAAATAGGTAGAAAGACTAAACTACCCCTGTTTGACCAGACTTAACAAAAAAACCTAACTGGGTTAGGGCTAAAGGACAAGACGTGTAACAAAATACCTACTAAAGGACACCGCCTGTCAACATTTGAAAAAAAGGACACCGTCTGTAAAGGACAAAACTTGTAATTTTTCCTTATTTATATGAAACGTTGGTGTAATTAGATGCTAGAGAACTACATAGTTTTAATTTTCTACAATGTGTATTAGTTTGGTTAGTCGAAATTCAAAAACTTTTGTTTATGTACTCAATAATATGACTTTAATTTAAAGTAATTTACAAAATTGTTAGTTTATATACTAATTCTAACACACCAAACAATGCAAGCACATCTAAAATTTCCTATGATAATAATACTAAAATATTGGATTTGGTCCCTATAGCTTTTCAAAAATACACGGATGGTCTTTGTGGTTTGCACTTTGTAACGCATTTAGTCTTCAGCTAACAAATCTAAAGGTTTCAGAAGGTCCAATGTAGGAACTATATGTGTTACAAAGTGCAAACCACATGGACTATCTTTATACTTTTGACAAAAGCTGAGGACTAAAGATATTACAAAATGTAAACCACAGAGACCATCCGTATACTTTCGGAAATCTACAGACCAAATTCAAAATTTTGGTAAGCATAGAAACCATCGATATACTTTACTCTACCTTCAAATTTGATTCCTAACTTAAAGGTAAAATATTGGAGTTCACATATTCTCTTAAGCCACTTGACTTTGCTACACATTACACTAAATTTGTATTTTGTCACCAAATTCCTCTATAAAACGGTAAAACTTAATTAAAAATCAGCTTACTTTTTTTTTTTTTTTTATCAAAATGTCCAATCTAATTTTGACCTCAATGCATACCACCAAATTTCTCTTTAAAATGGTAAAACTTAATTAAAAATTGGCTTCCTTTTTTTAATCAAAATGTCCAATCTAATTTTGACCTCAATCAAAGTATACCATCTTAAATTATTATAATTGCTCAAGTTTAAGATACTACCAAGTAACTACTTTATAATCTAAAGTGTTACAATATGACATGTATATTTCAGACATTTCTCTGTGCTATACATGAAAACTAGTTTACACAACAAGAAAATGCGGTGATTGGGTTTCCAATTGTAGATCATCGGAACAGTTTTGCGACGCTTTCACTTCCGATGCAAACAAATAGGGAGTTTCACAATCATGGTCTGATACTAGTTGAGTTTTATACATTTTTACCGATTGTCTAATTGAATGCTGGAACAAGTTATTTTTGAAACTAAATTATATTTAAACAATTATATCCATGATTTTACGATGGATTAATAATAAACACAAAACATAAATACTAAGAACGTATACATGTTCTTGTACATCATTACCGATAGGCAACCACGCAAGCAATTGTTTAGCTTCCTCAACCCTTAGATCCCAATAACCTAACCTCTTTCTGTATGTCCCGATCAGTTGGAACTTGCAACCGGTTTTCCTGGTCCCGCTGCGTCTAACCGTGGCTGTTGATTTGTACTTGCCGGCACAATCGCACGTAAGCCAAATTTTTACCGGCTGACCGCTAGGGGGTTTATTGTAGATGGTGCGTTTGGTGACGAGGGCGTAGCCATTTACGCGTCCGACGTCTCTACACCACTCTACCAATTCATCCATGCTAGCGAATTTCTATCGAAAACACTTGTATGTGTCAATTAATGATTAACTCAAATGATTAACCCATCGGTTTAGTTTTAGTATAAACGGGTTCGGGTCAGTTACAGGTTGAACCTGCGAACCCGTTTGGGTTAACGGGTCGGGTTCGGGTCAACATGGTCGGGTTGGCGGGTTGACCCGTTACACATTTATACTATATTATATTTTTTTACAATATATTTTACGTGTAAGACCCTAATTCGTACATGACAAAGTCGCAGCGGAAAATCGTACCATGAAAATTTCTTTCGTTACAAACACCTTGACGCACTTAAATTCATTTTTAAGATAAATTCTTTCACAATAAACACATTTATTATACTTATTTTCATTAAGAAACCATAAACTAGCTTCACTTAAATACGTACTCAACACTTCCGTACAATCTATCTTGTGACCCGATCCTCGATCTCCAATCCTTGGATATCCTCATGACTGGTACTACCTGCGCTCACCACATAAAATTCACACATTAGTACGCATTATAAACATACAAGGTTTGTTCACGTTTACTTCTCGTTTCATTAACTCTTTACATTCCAGCTTTTCCATCCTGTCATACCATCCGTGGTGAGACCTCTTTGCCATTCCTGCATTTCACTTATAACTCCAGGTACACGAATAAACAACGTAAACACTTGATCGTACCAAAAGACTTACATACATACCTAAACTTCATACACACTATCTCCATACATACATACGTACACACATACATGTCAACCTACATGCAAACTTACATATAAATACATATCAATCATTCTATATGTATCTACATATATACATACCTACATCGTCACGTACGATCATGTCATCCTACATATATACATTCACACATACATACATACGTACATACATACATACACCTTATTACATGCCTTCACACAAACCTACATACGTGCATACATTCGTACATACTCACTTGCGTACATATACATACTACCTACATACACCCCTACATACATACACTTAGGTTTATAAAACATACATACGTACATGCCTACATACTTACTTACATATATATTTATAATCACCTGTTTCAACATACCCAACTCATACTTACATATTCATATACGTTTTCATATATCCTTATGTACTTGCTTACACACTATAATCTTACATACATTCGCGCCTACACGCTTACATACACTTCTACATACGTGTATAGAGATATACAACATCCATACATACCTATCCACACGTGCGTTTACCCTATTGGTCACAAAACATGAGTTAAACTAGTCATACGCAACTTAAAACGCGTTTAAACGAGTTCCCAAGCCAAAACGGAGCAAACGAGCAACTTTCGCCAACCAGGGGGGGCTCGCGTGACGCCTAGGGCCTTGGCGTCACGCTAGGCCCCTGTTTTGGCAGAACAGGTGCAGCAACTTGCTGCACATTCCCAGCACGATCCCGTTTCACGGAAACGAGCATAACTCTCTCGTTTTTGATCCGTTTTACCCGATTCTTTTTCCTATGCGTCCGTAATTTAATCCTCCACCTTGTGGAGTTAAAAACCAACATCCAACATAATAAAATTTCAGACTTCTAACTCTTCGGCTTATTACCCTTTTTCCAAACTTTGACCCGTTCGTGCATTCATCAACATAACTTGGTTATTTTACCATAGCATCTTATAAATCTAACAATATCCGTGACGTCTATCATAACCTACTAAATTCTTGGATGTCTTGCATCCTCTTAACACATTATCGTTCATATGCTTAATTTGACCCGTTAAGGGTATTCGCGCATTAATTGGTCTATGACTAACCAAACCATCATCCCTACTTCCATACTTGTCCAAAACATTACTCTAATCGAATAACTTGCTTCTAAACTACTTTTAAGATCGTTTACCCCAAAATACCCATCAAGGGCATTTTGGTCAACTTTAATCCCATCATTTACGACGAAGGACTTTAACACATTTTTGACATCAAGCATCATGTATGATTAATTAAAACACCTTATTACTTAATCGTACTAAGAAGTGATTACGGAAATCACTTACCTTATGCGTCCGTGCTCGTATCCGATTCCTCGCCTTTTCTTGACCCGTTATCCTTTCAGGCGTGAGTCCGTCTTGACATGCTTCCTATACTCTCTTTTCATCAAGATCACGCTCCTATTAGCATATGCATTCGTACATGTTAACAATCATATCAATCGCATATTTCACCCTTAACTTTCATTAGTCATTTCTAGCATACATAACTCATATGATTATATTCATATCCGTTTAACTCTTGTAATTCATCATATAATCACAAATAACGCATATTGACATAACATGTACCATACGACTTCCTATAATCCTGCCTTTACGACAACGTGTCAATTCATGTTTCTTACACTTAGTTGACTTTCGAAAGTCAACCATTAACCATATTTACTATCGACTTATCAACATATACCCGTAACATCGTAATCGACCATACGGACGACACTATATTCATTTTATCATACACTTGATGTAAGTACTACCTTTTAAGCATAACTTACAACTAATTCAAGCATGAATCCTCTAAACTCATACATAACTCATCAAATCCTTCTACTAATCATCATATATCATTCCAAATGAACATTAAACATAACATCATCATATTCCTATACTTTTATCTAACAATAATTCATCATACCCACATAATACATCAATCATTCAACAAGACTTGAACATAGGAGGTGATTCTAGTCATCATCTTCACCCTAACTAACGGGTGTCACCTCTAATCATCAAATTAACGCAAACCATTCATAACCCATGTTCTACATGAGGATTCTAACCCTTGTACATGATCAATTTCATATTAACTCACGGATTAGAACATAACCCACTTCACCCATGATCACCAATCTTAGATTTAAGACATACCTTATGATCCCCTCGTGTTGGTGATCATTAATCCATGCTCGGTTATGGATTTCAGCTTCATCTTGCCTTCCAATTTGAGCTTAAAGACGATTTAGGGTTTGAGGCTCCATGGGAGCCTCCTGATCTTTCTCGAACACACACGTATGTGTGTGTTTGTGCCCTCGTGTTGGTGATCATTAATCCATGCTCGGTTATGGATTTCAGCTTCATCTTGCCTTCCAATTTGAGCTTAAAGACGATTTAGGGTTTGAGGCTCCATGGGAGCCTCCTGATCTTTCTCGAACACACACGTATGTGTGTGTTTAGTTATTTTATAACTTAACTTTCATTTGTTCCATTTTAGCCCCTCGGGTTTACCTTTAAAACATAACTGACACTACCCTCATCGTTTAATACTTTTGACCATACCTTTAACTAGGTTAAATAGCCTAGTTATTTATTTCATGACGTGTCACGTAAGAACATACGACAAATATTAACATTCAGATTTTGGGGCGTTACATTACGTCATAAATTAAATGGGGTGCGTATTTTTATGCCATGATTATAAGTTAAAAAGAGAAATTAACATAGATTCTATAACTTAAATATGATATTATTATATATATATATTTGTGTTTTTTAAGTAAATTTTAACTTTAATATATTAATTTCAGAAAAAAAAAATTAAAAAAAATCGGGTTTAATGGGTCGTGTTCGGGTCAACCCATGAAACTTCGGGTCGTGTTCGGGTTCTTATGTATGATACGATTTTCGGGTTCAGGTCGGGTTCGGGTTTGTGTAAAATTTTCAGGTTCAGGTCGGGTTGAACCCACCAACCCGCGAACACGACCCGTTGAGCAACTCTAATCTAAGATTTTAATAAAAACAACATCAAACGTAAAAACACTAAAATAGTTAACGTACAACAAATAAATGTATAATTAAATGTTATACATGCTTGTTTTGAAACTCACTAGGTTCCTGGTCAGCATTTGGACCCTCGGGCGGTCCACCACTTATGGGAGGAGAATGAGAACTATCAGTCGGCGGTCCAACACTAACAGGAGGGGCTTCAAAATTAACCGGGTGTTGCGATGGATAATAACCAGCATAATTATGCTGAAAGGCATCCAAACCCCAAGTATCCTGACCGGCATCAGACGCAAGAATGGGATCGAACGGAGCATTCAGATCAAACATGCCCGCTTTGTTATCTTCATTGTTATCATATGTAACACCCATTTACATTTTTGAATGTTTTATAATAAAAGATACTTAATTTATAATTAAAGTACCCTGATTTAAAATAAGTAGAAAATAAAAAGTTTCAAAGTAACACTTACTAGTCAACTACCAACTAGTTTAAACATTCAAAACATGATTAGTAACTTATTTACATCAAAAACATTGTTTAGACGAAGTTAAGTTAACGCGAAAGCTTTCAAAATGCGTGTTCGGTTCTTGATAGCATGCTTGGTCATCGTCCGGAAAGACCCCAACTTAACCTAGAGTCAAAACCACTTCGAAAGTTAGTCTTGACATAAATATAATGAATAAAAACAAGTTCTAGTATCAAACCATCGAAAATAAAATAAAATTTGCATTTTGACCCTGTCGCGTGTCGCGACGAGTCCTCGCGTGGCGCGGGTGGTCCCGCGTGTCGCGCCAGTGCCTCATGCTCCCCTCGCGTGGCTCGGGGGAATACGTTTTCCAGCAGGTCCCATTTCTAGACCTGCATTTTGCCCAGCTCCGGAAATTTACTAAAATCCAACTTTAAACTAACATAACTTTTTACTCGCTAGTCCGTTTTAGCCGATTCTTTTTCCTATGAGTCTGTAATAAAATTACGGATCTAACCATGTAGATTTCGCATCACGGAAATCGAATTATCAGTGTTTTGATTACAAATTCCTTATTTCGATTATCCGACCCATTAACTATAATTGCATATTACTACTTTTCAGTTTCTTAAAGCTTTTAGACATAGTTACCCATTTCCCCGGGCTTATAACCTTGGCATAAATTCGCCATTCATGGCTTTGTATTTCCTTGGAACTAATAACTAGTTTCCTCGGAATTCTAGCATTCCGTTTCAAACGACGTTTGCATCTTATTTCATTTGTTTGATCCGACATCACGGATTTACAAACTTAATGTAATCATCGCCAAATTCATTGACGTAGTGCAATCCAACACTCAACAAATACAAGATTTTCACGTTGCTACTTTCATGATTCTTTTTATGGCATCAATTCGACCCGTTTGACTATCTAGTGAAAACCATCACTTTATTAACAAGCCAAACTCAATTTCAATCTTTATTTTGACTCGTTTGATGGCCGAGTGAACTTCGCCACTTTAAGACACATCAAACTCGTCTTATTATGCTACGACTCCATCTATACGTTAAACCCCAAACATATATACATAATTTAACGAGACTAAAGTCACGTACCTTTAGAGCACACCCTTCAAGCGCGTATCTCCTCCTCCGGCTTGTCCACTTGACGATCCGGATGCTTGGCCTAAAGAGTTCAATTCAACTTACATTTAGAACCCTTTTCGTAACATAAATTGCCACAATAGTCAATTATGCGTTTTTATCCGATTTTCAACATATTAATCCCCCACTTAGGCATTTCAACAAACACCTAGCGGGTCAAGTTTTCACATGATTATTACCAAGTTCATGACTTGTTAACTTGTCTAAATCAACTTCAATTAGGCAAATATATACATATTTTCAACATCAATATTTCAGAGATTATCACATAATTTCAGTTTACACTAAATCAAAGGTCTTAATCCTAGTGTTTATCAAGTTCTACTAACTTGTTAATCACCCGCTATGGTGATTATGAACCTTACAAACATCATGCAAGATTTTGACAAGAATTCATCTAGGGTTTGTCCCTAAACCTTATATCACTTCCAATTTCATTCATGCATGACACAATCAAGCTCAATTTCAACTTTTCATGATTTGTCTAGAACTTGAGATGAATCAAAAATACCAAAATTTACATACCTTATGATCCCTACAGCAAGGTGACCACTAATCTATATTCAGATTTTGATTTGAACTTGATTTGAGCCTTCAATTCATGGTTTTTGTGAAAGTTAGGGTTTTGAGAGTGGGGGGTCGCCCTTCTCCTTCTCCTGATCGAACCAGGCCCTCAAAATGGGGTGTTTGGTTTTTTTTTTTATTAAACTTAATAATATAAGTTTCAATTTTAACAACATAGGCCCCTCCACTTTTGTTTAACTTAAAGTTTGATTGCTTTAACCCTACTTTAACTTACTTCTAGACTTGTAGTTAACTAGGTTATAAATTCCTAGTTAGTAAATTCTTGTTTATTTATACTTTATAATTCTAATATAAAGTTTTATATTTTCGGGATGTTACATCATAGCTCCCCTGATTCGCCTCGTTATCAAACACATTAAAAAAGTCACCCAACCCGACAATATAGCGTAAATAATTTGAATACAGAGAAAAATAGAAGAAACGAATAGAAGTTGAATGAAAATGAATGATATTAGTGTCGTTTATATAGAGAATTTTACGGAATATTACATCGTTTCAAATGATTAACACGCGAATCGAGGAATCAGAAGAAAACACTCAAAAGTGTGAGAACGATGAGAACGTTTCCTGGCCCAACACGTGTCACGCGACATAGAGAAGGGCGGAGGGGCTTTTTTGTCCTTTCATATTTTTTTAAACGCGTGTCACATCATCTTTCCATTTTTTGGCGTTTAATAAATACGCGACGTTTTTATTGTTTTTAGATCAGGATAATAGTAAATATTTTGGCGTTTTAAGTATGTTTTGGCGTTTTTATTGTTTTTAGATCAGGATGCAGGCCTATAATGTAAAAACCATTAGTAATTTTCTTGATTTTATTATATCAAGTGTTGTGCCATGTAGGATACAGGCCTATAATGTGACAGACAATTATGGCGTTTTGAAAAGATAAATAAATTCAATTTTCCATGTAGTGGCTTTTAATATAATAAATGTTTGGCAATAATGTTACCGTCTCTTCATTTTACTGTTTAGCAATTACTGTTTCGTTCAATTTCATCTGTAAATTGTGTTGATTTTTCCAGTAATACTTTGTTTGGCGTTTTTTGACGTTTTATATAGCAACATCGTGCTTTGCTAGCATCCGTTCTCACAGTGTTTCACACTATCAGTCGTTTTAGTGTTTGTAGTTTTTGTCGTTTTATACTCAATTTTTTTATTAGTAGAGAATTAGATAATAAACAACAGAGAATTAAATAACAAACAATAGAAAATAAAAAAATAAATTAAAAATTATAATCTAATTTCTCATCTAAATCTTCATTGTCATCAGCCTCTTCTACTTTAACCTTTTTTGGCGTTTTGAACCTGTTTTTGAATATCTTATGCAGATCCTTATTTTCCTACATAACGCTTGTCTTTAGAAGATGCTTATTTTTTGTGGCATCCTTTATTGTGGTTTGATATATCCTTGTTTGATGACATGTTGAAGACCAACGCCTGCTCAAATGTATTGATCCCTTCATGCCATAAATATATCCATCAAGAACAAAGTGACATGATGACATATCAGTGTCATCAGTCTTTTTTTCTTGAATATTTGTCCATTTCATTCAGCAAAAACTTATAGAGATACCCACCTCATAGAAGAATCAATTCAGTGAAACTTCATTCAGAACAATACTCACTATAGAATAAACGAGGTTCTGCATTTGTGGCCTTTTTAACTATTATTTTGGCGTTTTTAAAGTGAATGGTTTCTAGGAAATATGACGTTTTGTTTTTGGTTTTGGTTTGTGATCAGTTGATTGTGTAGAGACGCCTCTCTTATAGGATGTTTTTGGCGCGTAGTTTAGGCGGGATTTTATTTATAATAAATGATTTTAATAAAGTTGCCCTCTTTTCAGTTACTGTGTATTTTTACTGTTTTTGTTCAGGTTTTTATGAGTTTTTAGAGTCATAGACTTTCCATCTCCCCAGTTTGGCGTTTTTAATGGCTTTAAGTAGTTTTTGACGTTTTTTTTTTCATTTTTAGCTTTTATTAATACTTCTGCAAATTACTTTCATTATAGTTTGGGAGTTTTTGGCGTTTTTAATGCATTATGGCGTTTCACATGCATTATGATTGTTTGGCGTTTTATTATGATAATGTATTTTTTATTCTAAGTTGAAAAATACATAACAAACAACAGAAAAAGAAAATAAAAATAAAAACAATTCATCTTCCAAATCTTCACTATCATCAGTCTCTTTTTTCTTTGAAACATGTTCGCTGGCGGTTTGGCTTTGTCATGCTTGTGTTTTTGTGGCCGTTTGGAAAGACAAAATGACATAAGTTTTTTCTTTGAATATGTATATTCAAACAACTCATCAGTGTCATTCGTCTTTTCATGTCATTATAATATTCATCAATAACAAAACACAAAAAATGACATAAGTCTGACACCAACATCTTTTTGTTTATGATTTGTCCATCTCATGCAGCAAAATGTTATTTGAGTCACAGCACCTCAGGGAAGAATGCATTCTCCGAAACTTTGGCGTAGAACAATATTTGAATATACAAGAAACGATATTTGCCATTTTTGGCGTTTTACTGAGGAAATAGTGTATCTAAAAGAACCGTCGATTTTTATGGAATCTTTGATGTTTGAGTGTTTTGGCGTTTTCTAAGATGATTGGTATATAGTAAAATATGACGTTTTTTGAGTAGGTGTGTTTGATGTTTTGGGGATTTTGGCGTTTGTAAGATGAATGGTATATAGTAGAAAATATGGCGTTTCAGGTTCTGGGGGTGTGTTTTTATGTCTGGGATGTTTTTGTTTATATAGGGATGTGTTTTGGTCCGTAATGGCGTTTTATTCATTAGTATGGCGTTTTGGTATAGAAGTGTAAAGACCTTTTTACCCTTAATGAGGCGCGTCCACGTAATAAAATTGATGTTATTTACGAAAACGCCACCGCGCCAATCTAGTCCATAGATTGTTTTGATCGGACGATCCATAAGCGTTCTCACCGTTCTCACACTTTCTACCGTTTTCTCTAAATCCCGACCCTAACCCTTATATACATGTTAAACTTTATTATTGTATATGATTCGGGGGAGTAGATGATTTGCCGCGCGGGGAGTAGATGATTCGGGGGATGGTTGCCGCATGCGGGAAGGGAAAAGGTGAACGGTGGACATGAATGTTGGGTGGGGCCCACTAGTATTCAACCAATGATGTTTTGTTATTATTATTTTTTTAAATGGTTTTGGGGAAACCACCCCATATGTATTTTGGGCAAGAGGGAGAATGAGAGGGGAAATGACATGACACAATATGATTGGGTGGGTGGAAAGTTTGTCCCATCTCGTTAGGCATGCATCCCTTACATCCTTATCTAACTTCCGTAGTCATAAATCCCCTTTGTGGGCGTTATGCGACACGTGCCGTGCCATGTCACACATGGGCTTTATGGGGCGTTATGTCACTAGAGCCTGTAGTCATAAAGCCCCTACCAATTATTACCTAATTATTAATTTTCAATTTTATTAATTAATTATAAAAATCCTTAGCTATTTTTTGATTAGTCCATTTTTGAAAACAAACCTTTATACCGGCGCTATATCTATAACGCTGCACCCTTTTTTTGCCTCATAACGCCGCCCGTCATGATGTTCGAAGCGTTATATGGCGCTATGAATGAAAAAAAAAAACATCACGCCTCACTATTACATTATTTGATTATGGATACACTATATAGTATAAACCGGCAACTATAGCAACTGGTTTCATATTAATCTAATTTTAAAAACATTGGTGAGAGGTAATGGTTTGCACTATATATCTGTGGGGATAAAGGAATTAAAAATTAATGAAGTTAATCTTGTCTGAGATCTCGTAGACAGCCAGAAAGCAATCTAGTGACACCTTATTAAGAATTTATCTTTATATTTTTACAAGGAATCTTAGCTATTTTATATGTGAAATCTCACAATTACTGACAGGATTAACACTAGTTTACAAAGACTTGTGACACCACACACACCATGTATTAATTTATTGTAACAGGTGGAATAATTAAATCATTTTGAGATAAAGTTATGAAGAAAGTTTAAAAAACAAGATTAAATATTATTTTTAGAAGAAAATGGTCCATTTTATATTTCTAGAAGTAATAGGTGTCCTAATAGTTATCTTGATTTATTATGTAAAAGAGAGTTTTTTAGATAAGGTTATGCAAAGACATATGTTTTAAGTTTAAACAAACTAAAATTATTTAAGTAACTTTTTTTATTTGAAGTAATTTATGTATGAGTTATTTATAGGAAACGTTGGTGTAATTAGATGCTAGAGAACTACATAGTTTTAATTTTCTACAAGGGTAAAATGCAAGGATAGTCCCTGTGGTTTGTCTAAATTTCACTCTTAGTCCCTAACCTTTAAAAATTACACTCTTGCTCCCTGTGGTTTACTCGGTTGTTACTCGGATAGTCCCTAAAACATATGGAGGTTAGTTTTCTCAGTTAAGTGGTTGTGAAATGACAAAAACGCCCCTGCTTAAAAAAAATAGAGTAAATTGTCATTTTAGTCCCTGAGTTTTGTCCAAATTTGCCACTTTGATCCAAATAGTTTTTTTTCCCCTCTGGGTCCCTGACTTTTACATTTTGTTGCCATTTTGATCATTTTGTCTAACTCCATCCAAAAACCCAGTTTGTACTTAATCACTAATGTTTTCAGTTGCCATTTTGATCCAATTCCAAAAAATCAAAAAAATTCCAAAAAATTCAAAAAAATCTAAAAATCAAAAAAATTCTAAAAAATCATAAAAATTCTAAAAAATCCCAAAAATCATTAAATGTTTCGGCACGAACCGTTTCGACCCGTACCGATTCGAACCGAACCGTTTCGACCCGTACCGTATCGAACCGAACCGAACCGTTTCGACGCGAACGGTTCGGTTCGAAACGGTACGGCTCGAAACGGTTCGGGTTCGATACGGTACGGGCTCAAAATGGTTCGCGTCGAAACGGTTCGGTTCGATATGGTTCGGTTCGAAACGGTTCGCGTCGAAACGGTACGGGTCGAAACGGTACGGGTCGAAACGGTACGGGTCGAAACGGTACGGGTCGAAACGGTACGCGTCGAAACGGTACGGTTCGAAACGGTACGGGTCGAAACGCTTCGCGTCGAAACGGTTCGGGTTCGAAACGGTACGGGTCGATACGGTACGCGTCGAAACGGTTCGCGTCGAAACGGTACGGGTCGAAACGGTTCGTGCCGAAACATTTAATGATTTTTGGATTTTTTAGAATTTTTATGATTTTTTAGAATTTTTTTTATTTTTAGATTTTTTTGATTTTTTGGAATTTTTTTGATTTTTTGGAATTTGATCAAAATGGCAACTGAAAACATTTTTTAAGGAAATCCCCAAAATACCCCTGTTACAAACTGGGTTTTTGGATGGAGTTAGACAAAATGATCAAAATGGCAACAAAATGTAAAAGTCAGGGACCCAGAGGGGAAAAAAAACTATTTGGATCAAAGTGGCAAATTTAGACAAAACTCAGGGACTAAAATGGCAATTTACTCAAAAAAATATATAAAAGACACTAAAAAGAAACTAATTAATCATGTAAACTTAGGTGGCTCCCACCCTCACCTCTCATCAAACACAATCTGCACTTCACCACCACTGTTACCTCTACCACCGCCGGCGACCATCACCGCAACCATTACGACATTACCCTCTACCACCGCCACAAATTATCTTAGAGAAAGAGAGAGGGGGGGTATTGTTTGGATCTGATATGATGAAATTGGGAACAAGAATAACATGCTTGCTTGATTCAACTATCAACACCGCTTCCTAATTACTCAAAACTTCAAATACCAAATGCAAATTCAATAAATGACAAAGAAACTCCGCTTAGCAAACTCAAGTCGACCTCCAATTTAACCGAACACTTACATCTATGTAAAGATAAAGAATTGAAATTAAAAGAAGCATTTAACTGTCTTCAATTACAAGAAACAAATCTATTTACCTTATATTTTTTTCCTTCTCTTAAACGGTCAGACAAGTCTTCAATTAGAAGAAACAAATCCAAAACAGAGACAAGTCTTCAATAAGAAGAAACAAATCCAAAACAGATGAGTCACTACAACAGTTGCTTTGGAAAATGATGAGAAACGATGATATTGATGTCAAATTTGCAGTGTAGAGAGACTGAAACAACATGTGTGAGCGTGATTGTTAGGATGGTGTGAGGAATTGAGATATTTTGGGGGGTTTTAATGGTGAAAAGGAAACCCTTGAAGGCGGTTTGCGTTTGAAAAAGGGAAGTTGATGTGTGTGTGTGTTTGGTGTTAGTGTGTGTGACAGGGAGGAGAGAAAACAGTCTAGGATGGGAGAGATGACGAAGAAAGTAAAGATGCAGAGATGAGGTTTGGGGTTTTGCTTGACTGAGGTTGAAGATGAATTGTTGGTAGGTGGTGGGGTCCCAAAAACAATATTAGTTGAATTTTTGTTTTAATAATTGTTATTTTAATAAGCAAGGGCAGTATAGTCAGTTGACACCTACTTAACTGAGAAAATTAACCTTCATCCGCTTCAGGGACTATCCGAGTAACAACCGATCAAACCCCAGGGTGCAAGAGTGTAATTTTAAAAAGTTAGGGACTAAGGGTGAAATTTGAACAAACCACAGGGACTATCCGGGCATTTTACTCTTTCTACAATGTGTATTAGTTTGGTTAGTCGAAATTCAAAAACTTTTGTCTAAGTACTCAATAATATGACTTTTAATTTAAAGTAATTTACAAAATTGTTAGTTTATATACTAATTCTAACACACCAAACAATGCAAGCACATCTAAAATTTCCTATCATAATAACTACTTGACAAAAAAAGTAAAGTACATGAATGGTCTCTTTGATTTACTAAAATATTGGATTTGGTCTCTAGCTTTTCAAAAATACACGGATGGTCTCTGTGGTTTGCACTTTTTAACGCATTTAGTCCCCAGCTAACAGATCAAAAAATTTCAGAAAGTTCAAGGTAGGAATTATATGTGTTACAAAGTGCAAACCACATGAACCATCCGTATTCTTTTGGAAAGCTAGGAAACAAATTCAAAATTTTGATTAACCACAAAAACCATCCGTATACTTTACTCTACCTTCAAATTTGATTCCTAATTTAAAGGTAAAATGTTGGAGTTCACATATCCTCTTAAGCCACTTTACTTTGCTACACATTACACTAAATTTGTATTTTGTCAAATTATATCATCTGCATACCAAATTCCTCTTTAAAACGGTAAAACTTAATTAAAAATCGGCTTCCTTTTTTTTTTTTTATCAAAATGTCCAATCTAATTTTGACCTCAATGCATACCACCAAATTCCTCTTTAAATGGTAAAACTTAATTAAAAAATTGTCTTCCTTTTTTTAATCAAAATGCCCAATCTAATTTTGACCTCAATCAAAGTATACCATCTTAAATTATTTTAATTGCTCAAGTTTAAGATACTACCAAGTAACTACTTTATAATCTTAAGTGTTACAATATGACATGTATATTTCAGACATTTCTCTGTGCTATACATGAAAACTAGTTTACACAAATGTGGTTACTGGGTTTCCAATTATCGATCATCGGAACAGTTTTGCGACGCTTCGATGCAAACAAATAGGGAGTTTCACAATCATGGTCTGATACTAGTTGTTCATCACAAAGCGAGTTTTACACATTTTTATCGATCGTCTGATTGGATGCTGGAACAAGTTATTTTTGAAACTAAATTATATTTAAACAATTATATCCATGATTTTACGATGTATTAATAATAAACAAAAGATAAAAACTAATAACATATACATGTTCTTGTACATTAGCGATCGGCAACCACGCAAGCAATTGTTTGTTAAAATATTTGTTGTAACTACAAACTAACCTATTTAAGAATTCTTCTATACCTCTTTATCTTTATCAACACTTGATAAGATTTAAACGATTTACTCTATAAAGAAACTAAATCACCACATCATGTGTCAATGAGGTAGTGGTGGAGTGGTTGTGGAAAGATTTGGTGTTCCTTGTGACCCAGGTTCGACTTTCACTCTCCCCATTATTTTCTACGGCATCTAGGTGAAGGGCGAATACGGGTGGCGCCGATTCGTCTTGGATGGGAGACGAGGTTTTACCGATTATTCCCCTGTCGTGCCTTCGGGTGGATGGAGGTCGAGTTTCCGTGCATCTGAGAGAGCCAAGGGGTTGGTGGCGGTCGAGTAGTCGACCTTGGCCACAACGCCCAATGTTACAGTGGTTGACACGTCGTTCTTTGCAGTTAAAAAAAATTAACACATCATGTCTCTTTAACACATTTGTTAAGATAACTTTCATGTAGAATTTTAGGATTGGTCTACAACACTATTCTATGCACCAATTATGATGAGTCTATGACATGGAGACACCTCAATATCAAGTTATAGATAAGATTTTGAAAGAAAAAATGGGATAGGGTACCTTTTTACCTTTTTGATGTCATCATTTTCATTTTTTTTTTCTCTTTCAATTGAAATTGATGTTGTTGTATTCTAGAAAGTAGAAACTAACAATCATATATATAGAAATAATACTTATAATTGTACAAGAAATTTGATAAAATTCTAAAAATCAAGAAAGCCTGTTTTGTTATTGTTAATCAAATTAGGATTTATAAAAAAATTGTTAAGATATTTAGGACGGAATCAAGAACTTTTATTTATGGGGTTTATGAAAGGCTGATTCTAAACACCCCCCCCCCCCCCCCCCCCCGATTATACCCCCCTTGTGAGAGGAAAACTGTCGGTCCCACGCAAGCACCACCTGTAATTATGTGAGAGAAGGGGGTGTAAAAAGTAATTAGGGGTATAGAAAGTAGCACCATCATGAGAAGATAGGGAAATGGTCTTTACTAAAAAAAGGCTAAACTTGACAGGGTAGGTTGAAAATTAGAGTGTGGTAGAAACGTAATAAATAACTGTCAGTTGGGCTTGATGATACAAGTGGGTCCAGTAAGGATAGACCACATGAACAGATGTCCAGTGGGCCCTGGTTTGTTAGATAGGCATGAGATGTACCCCATTGTGTCGATGGTTTTACAAGCAGTGGTTTGTGCAAGTTGTGTTTCTTCCGTGTTTTTACCTTTTAGACAAAAGGTTGAGGTTCCTTCCCTTTTTCTAGAGAAAAAGTTGAAGAGAGACATAAAGTATAGACATACTCTTACGTGCAAATGTTTAAAAAACCGGTTTTTAAATCGTACGTTTTAGAAATCGGTTTTTAAATCGTACTAGGTTAGGCTTAGAAATGGTTTAATCGGATAGTACCGAGCGGTTCAATCGGGTTAACTAATTAACCCTGTAAATCCATAGAATACAATTTCAACTCACAAAGTAATCAAAACTACTTCATTCCATAATAAAAACATATTCCAAAAGTTAATTCTTTATCAAAAAATAACCCAATGATCCATGTGAATTGTGGATGAAGTTTGATCGATGTAGATTATGGGTGCTAGTTTTACTAAGAAGGTAAATCATCACCTTTTTTACCCATAAAATATTAAAAGTCTAAATTTTAACCTTGGCTAGGTACCGGTTTAAACTGGTACAACTCAATTCATCAGCGATACAACTTCTTTACCGTTCACTCAGTTTACCGGTACGATTCGTATCGGACAAGCTTCCGGCATCCGGTTTAAACCGGTTTTTAAAACATTGCTAATGAAACTGGCATCTAACATTCTACTATAATATGGTTGTTCTGAATGAGGTGGAAGAGAGAGAAAGGTGAGACGGATGAAAGAAAGACATGAAGAGTAACGTCGTCCTAAGAGAGGTGAATTACCAAATGATATATGAAAGTGTCAAAAGTTGTTTTTTTTAATGGCAAAGGTTACATTACTCCTAATTCTAAACTACACTAATAAATACTAAACTACACCCATGCCAGGATTTGAACCCTGGTCTTTTCTCCAAGAGGCAAGAGCCTCTACCACCCAGCTATAGCTGGAATGGCATCAAAAGTTGTTATAAGAGTGAATTGCAAGTTTTGTCTTTTATCTTTAGGCCACTTTGCAGGCGGTGTCCTTTATGTTTAAACTTGACGAGTTTTATCCTTTATGTTTAAAAATCAAACACGTTTTACCCTTTGGGCCTAACCCAGTCTATTTTCCCAGTTAAAGTTGATCACGTGCATGTCATGTGAGGGGTAGTTGTGTCATTTAATGTGCACCCTGAGCATTTACCCCCAATTTAAATAACCCCAAACACCCCAAACCCTAATTCTTCCCCATTCCTCCAAATCGTTCATCATCAAGAACTGCAAGCATCGATCTTTCCCCAAATTGAAGATGGTGAAGTGCAGATGTGGTAAAGAAGCAATAATCTTGACTTCTTGGACCGACAATAACCCTGGTCGCAGATTCTATGGTTGTCCAGATCAAGGTTCAACATGTGGATTCTTAGGCTGGTATGATCTTACAAGGTGTCAACGATGCGTAGACATTATCCCAGGTTTGCTTAGGGCAAGGAAAAACCTTGAAGCTGCTAACAGGGTTCTTGTAGACATAATTAAAGTCACTGAAGATGCCAACAGAGTTCTTGAAGAAAAATTCTATCAGAGTGAAAGCAATTCTAGGAAATTGAAGAAGATGTTGGTTTATAGTTGGATAGGGTTTATGTTGTTTGTTCTTTTTTGGATGTACTGATTGTATGCACTGATGGTTTTGGTTCTAGGATTATGCAAGGCTATTGTAGTGCAAATATGCACAGTTTTTGTAAACTGGTGTTTATGAACATATGTGTTAATGAATGTTGGATGTGTTTATGATATGATATGAATATTGAATGTTTTTGTAAACTGGCCATTTAGATGTGCAAAAAAGTGGCCATTTAGATTGAATTAAATTTGTCCGTTTAGATGTGAAAAACCTTGCTATTTGACCCATTTCAATACAAAGTGACTGACCATAAAATTGGCCATTTAGATGTGCAAAGGCTGGCCATTTGACCACATTAACACCTGCACAAACCTGGCTATTTGACCCATTTCAACAAGCAAACAACTGACCATTTAGACATAAACTAAACTTCCCATTGCCAACATTTGGCCAAAAAGCAGTACATATGCTGCTGATTCAAAGTGCAAGTTACAAAATACCATAACCTAAGCAGCAAAAGACAACACAGTTTTTAAAGTAGCTTACATACATAAACCTTAAACCTAACAATCATCCTACTAAGCTTGTGCACCCTTGCATGTCCTGATATTATGCCCCTTGGCCCCACACTTGGTACATTTTCCTTTTGTGTTTTTCCTTGTGAGCTTTCCAGTAAGTGCCAAGTCCTCCATTTCAACGGCTGACCTCTTCTTTGCTTTCTCTTGGGTCTGCCAACTGGGGTGTGATGCTTGGGTGGTGTGATGGTTATAGGACACTGTACTTTAACCCACATACTTCTTCCATTGATTGGGTTAATCTTGTGTGAATAAACCAACTTCCACCTTTCCATTGTGTACACATGATGCACCCAACTCTCCAGGGCCCCCACCCTTCCACCAGTAGCTCCCATTTCCCACAATGCAGCCACTGCATGTCTGCAGGGCATACCTGTAAACCATCATACAGAATTGTTAACCCTAACAACCACTAAAAACATATTTCCAATAACTAAAACAAACTGTAGATTGTATACCTGTTATTTCCCACCTTCTGCAACTACAACTGCAGGGCATGTCTGCAGGGCATACCACACGTGCATGATTAGGTTTACCACTAACCTATTAAAATTCCCCTCCATTCCACTGAACATGGTAAAATGTTGCTTCCTTCTTGATAATCTTAAACTGCTCAGTTGCCCAAGGTGTCAACAATCCTTCACTTTTTTCAATTACATTTAGCATAGTGACAATCCTTCTCATTAAGTATTCTCTTATATATTCCAAGGCAGATATGATGGGTCTGTCTCTTCCTTCCACTATCTTTGCATTGTACACCTCACACGTATTATTCAGAAGCATATCAGAAACTGCCCTACCTGTAATAAAATACCACACTCACTAGTTATAAAGTGTTAAGTGCACATGCCAGAGAAATATGATACGTTATAAACTGTTAAGTGCACATACCAGAGAAATATGATCTGCACCAGTGTAAAGGTGGGATCTTTTCCAACCACAAGTGGGCTTTCTTGTTGAATGCCTTTAGTTCGTCCATTGCAGTTGTAAATTCGGGAATAGTTGTGGCTGTTGCACACTTCCATAACTTATCCTTGTATAGCTTTCCTTTAAACTGCAGCTTCATATTTTCATGAATGTGCCTGAGACAGTATATGTGCTCAGCACAAGGAAACAACTTTGTGATAGCTGGTAGAAGTCCCTGGCCATATGACAAAATATTGGCATATTTAATATGTAATGATGTGATTAAAGTAACATATTTTCATGAATGTACCTTTTGTCTATCACTTGTGAAGGTAAAGTTTGAGTTAGAATGAAGATCAAGGTCATCAGCCATGAGTTCCGAAAACCAAGTCCATGAACTAAGGCTTTCTGACTCAACAATTGCATAACAAACAGGATAAAGTCCATTGTTACAGTCTACCCCAACTGCAGTTAGGATTTGCCATGGGAATGGGCCTTTCATAAAAGTCCCATCCAGCCCTAAGAAATCTCTGCCCAATGCCTTGAAACCCTGTCTTAATGCTGCCAAACACACATAAATTCTTTTAAACTGTCTTGTTGGACACCTTGGATTACCAGTTTCCAACTCAATCTTAACAGTGCTTCCCGGATTCTTATCCAGCAATTCGTTGGCATAATCCCTGAGCAAGGAATAATGTTCTGTGTAGTCCCCTTCTGCCTATTTCTTAGCTCTAACTTTTGCCCTGTATGCCTTATATCTTGAGATCCCAATTGAATACTTCCTTTGAAACTGCTCCTGAACTGCTCTCACAGGGATTGAACGGTTCTCATCGATCTGTTCTAACATCTCTCTCGAGAGAAAAGCAGATGTACAAGCATAATGTTTCCTACTTTGAATGCAAGTATGGTTGGTATTTAAAGTCTTTACCAACCAGGTTTCAGCCTCTTGAACTTTAGAAATTAAAATTACCCAAGGACATTGATTTTGATGGGGGTTTGTCCTTTTGCCCCTCCCACCCACATTTATGTTCCCTGTTTTTCACTAGATTCCTTTTCTTTGCCCTTTGACTTTTCAGCCCTTGTAGATTTACCTTTTTCTAAAACTGCCCCTTTACCCTTAACTTTTTCTAAAACTGGCCCTTTACCCTTACCTTTTTCTAAAACTGGCCCTTTACCCTTACATTTAGCTCTTTTAGCTTTGGGTTGGCTATCAACATGTACCCCATTATCATCAACTTCAAAATCAGGCCTGCAACCTTGGCAAACTGCACGTACCCTTGAATGATCATCCTTGACTATTTTTATCAACCTCCTAGTTTCAACAGCATGCTTCTTTATCAACTTCTTGGCTTCTTGTTTACTTCCAAATAACTGCCCTAGGTAGAAGTTACCCATGTTTTCATTTCCCCCCCTAAGTCTGTGTAAATTTTGTGTCCTTTTGCTGGTATCAAATTCATCAGACTCTGACCCACTAAGAAACAACTCATTATCTAACACTTCCGCTTGCAAATCTAGATGAACATTAGGGTGATCATTAATATTGTCCTCTACATCTAAATCCACATGCATCCTATAATCAGACATGTCAACTTCATGGTCTGTTATATTGTTAGCCTCATCAACAATATAATCACTGTCATCCTCACTAGCCTGATCATTTTCACTTGAACCATCTACCTCATTATCCTGATCCACCTCATTATCATCATTTTCACTTGAACCATCTACCTCATTATCCTGATCCACCTCATTATCATCTTGATCATGTAATTCTAAATCATCTAAACCTGCAGTGTCATCATTAACCTCCTGCCTAGACCCACTACCTTGACCAACTTCTAAACCTGCAGTATCATTGTTAACCTCCTGCCTAGACCCACTACCTTGACCAACTTCTAAATCATCTAACCTCATGACCAACCTCATGCCAAACATCAAAGTTTAACTTAAAAGGAACAACTGAAAATGGTCCAGGTTCATCAATCTCCTATATGGTAACAGGTGGCTTAGCTTTAACTGGTGAAAAAAATCTCTTTAATGTTTTTCAACCCATGTGATATGTAGACATTGATTATCTTGTGCTCTTCCACATGTGTACCCAAGTTAAGGCAATCTTTGTCACAGCTCAAGTGTTCAAGACCATGGTCTAAAATTTTTTTAGGATGTAAAAACATGTAACACATTGGTTCTAAAGCATTATACCCTAAATTATCAAGCATAAGATCAACCTCATGTACAGAGAACTTGTCGATGTCAATCAAGTCTACATGATCGATCTTACCTCCAACATACATACGACCTGGAGGTTGTGTTAATCGACCACCATGATGAATACGTAGAGTGAATAGATGAGGAAAACCATCTGCAACATGATTTCAACATTATCAGAGTTAATCGACATAGATGAACAAGAAATTAGGGTTTATAATCACATAAACCTTACCATATAATCGAACAACTTCGGAATCTGGCATCGTTGTTTCTCTGATGTACCAGCCATCTTCATCGGACATCTTTGTGGCTAAACCCTAAATTTCGAAAGCTAAAGGGGGAAGGAGATGAACCAGAGAAGAGTGGAGGATCAAAGTGGTGGTTTACTGAAGAGCTAGGGTTTATATTTGGGGGAATCTTGTGCATTTGTGAATGTGCACATTAAATGACACAACTACCCCTCACATGACATGCACGTGATCAACTTTAACTGGGAAAATAGACTGGGTTAGGCCCAAAGGGTAAAACGTGTTTGATTTTTAAACATAAAGGACAAAACTCGTCAAGTTTAAACATAAAGGACACCGCCTGCAAAGTGGCCTAAAGATAATGGACAAAACTTGCAATTCACTCTTGTTATAATAAGGGGGAGAGGGTGGTGATCACTGATCACTCATCACTCACAACATCCAAACAAGTTCCACCATGTCATCAACCATTATTCCATCACTCACAACCTTTTTTTAGTGAAAATGCACATCACTCACAACACCCAACAATAAACCCTCACACCCCCTTACATCCTTTCCTCCATCACGCATTAATTTTATCACAGAAATATCTCACCACGCGTTAAACAATGTTGGTGGCGGTGGTATGTTGCCAACTTCCACCCGTGGTATTGTTCCATCACGCACAATTTGTTTGCCACCCCTGGTGGCCTAATACACTTAATTATTACAAATTAAAAAATATTGCTTGTATTACAAAAGTTCCAAGTTCCAACCTTATGAAGTTGACTGTAAATGTCAATTATATTATAAGTCATTTAGCATAAATCCTTTGAAAATTCTTATAAAGGATTTACAAGTTCTAATCGATTTACAACTCGTATGAATTTTGTTTTTATATTTTAACAACTTGATTAACTTAACAGTTATGTAGAAACACTTTTTTTTTTCCAGTTACACCAGAATTATTATAAAATCAAGAAATACCAATTTATTAATTCGATTAGTCTTATTTGCAATATTTAAATGATACAAATCCTTTATTAATTCTCAATTACTACAAACAGTTATTTATAAATTCTGATACTAACTAAGCAACATTTATCAAACTTGATAAGTGTTTAATTACTGACGGGTCTTTGGCCTAGCGATATCAAGGAATTTAATAAAATTGTCTTAGATTTTCTAAGTGATGTGGGTTAATCCTCGTGGTGGACAAATAATTTTCGTTCTAAAAATAAAAACAAGTGTACAATTTATTGAATAAAAATCATATTTCTTAAAGACTATTTAAATTTGTATACATGTGCTTAACCTGGGCTCTAAATATTTAACAATTGAATAAAAATCATATTTCTTAAAGACTATTTAAATTTGTATACATGTGCTTAACTTGGGCTCTAAATATTTAACAATTGAATAAAAATCATATTTCTTAAAGACTATTTAAATTTGTATACATGTGCTTAACTTGGGCTCTAAATATTTAACAATTGAATAAAAATCATATTTCTTAAAGACTATTTAAATTTGTATACATGTGCTTAACTTGGGCTCTAAATATTTAACAGAGATTGGGCTTGGGGCTCGGCTAGTAAATTGAAGCTATCCAAGTTCCATGAATAATGATTCATGGTTGTAAACAATACATTTAACAATTATGAAAATAAAAAAAAGGTTTATAATAAGAAAACAATTGTGATGGTCTTGTTGCAAATCAAGAATCATTATTATGAGGATAATACATATGTTATGTAAAACATGTTGTGCTCTTTCTCTGTAGAACATTATATAAACCACAATAGGATATCAGACTTTGTGAACATTGTAAGTCAATAAAAGCGACAAGTTTTGATTTTTTTTAATAGCAACGCTTGCTTCTATTCTATTACACCAATAATCCTAAATTAATCGTCTATGCCTGGGTTTGAACCTGGGACCTCTCCTCTAAGAGGCAATGCCTCTAACATTCTATTCTCCATAACAGTAATCGCAAATTCATCTTTTGAGTCAGTGTTGTGAACCTTTGATCGGTGTCTTTTGTTGGATGCAAGTTATCATTATATAAACAACTGCCAAATATATATAGCTTGACACAATTCTAGGAAAGAACATGTGACAACCCGACTTTCCAAGGTCTTTCCCCGACACATTACTTGTCTTCTAGTTATGTTTTTCATGATCTATTATGTTGTACTGTGCGCACCTTGCTAGATGATGTATACACTGTCTTAGTGATTGATTAATTACTGTTATAATGTTTAAGTAATTGTTGGAAATCTGGAATTGTAAACTAATAACATAACTCATGTCACTCAACGAAACCCTAGGTGTTTTGACGAAACCTTATGCGACGAAATCTTAGGCGACGAAACCCTAGGTGACGAAACAAGGGAGTTTCGCCACTATCTTCATGACGAAACCTTGGGGTTTCGTCGAGGTGGAGGTTTCGTCGGGAATGGGCTTCGGCCCAAGAGGGTTTCGCCGGCCCAACTACTGTTATGTTATAAAACCTATTGATCGGTTACGAGAAATCATTTTAGAAACCCTAGAACACTCTCTCTCCCTCTGTGCGACGGCAGAAAGAACCCCGAAGCATCTTTCGTTATCTTGAATCATCTAAACCTCTCGGTACTACGGTTAGTGTCTGCCCTCGTTGATGTATTAATCCGAATACGTGGAGTTGTGTGTAATGCTTTGTAAAAACACTGTTGAATGTTGTGTATGTGTAATTAGGGTTTTCATGAACATGATGAATCTAGACCGGGCATGTTAAGAACTCAATGATTTGTATATGATTGATGGATTAATTCTGAACCGGTAGTAAATCTTGACTTACGTTTGTAATCGTGTTGAATCTATACTAGTGTTATTCCCGACTAGTGCTATCCATGATTGAGATTGCTATGGTTTATTGGTTGTATTGATGATCAATGATTTGGACTTTTACATTGGTTAATGATCATGTTAAAACTATGAACGCTGTTTAGGGTTGCTAGATTATGAAGGGTAACCGCTGTTGATTCGTAAAACTGCACACTTGATGTTTCTGTAACTGGTCCCGACGAAACCTGTGATGTTTCGTCACACACATTTCCGACGAAACCTAGGGGTTTCGTCATATTTTCCATCGACGAAACCTATGGGGTTTCGCCACCCATATAGCCGACGAAACCTAGGGGGTTTCGTCACAAGGGAGTTTCGCCGAAAGGGGTATTATGTGTAACAGTGTGCATGTGTTGTGAATACTTGTAATTGTTAACTGATGCATGATATAACTGATGCATGATATACCTGTAATTGTTAAATGATGCATGATATACATGAGGATGTGAACTGTAGAATGAAATGCAAACTGTGTGATCACATTAAGTAACGTATTCCAAAACTGATATTGTTTGATAATCACGATAGGGTGGTTAAACTAACGGGAACGGGTAATTATACATACCGAGCAAACCAAGGTGAGTTCACTGCTCTTTTCTAAGCATGCGTCCCGGTGGTTTGGGACATCTGGTAAACGTTCCGGGAAGGAATGCTGGGTAAAGGGGTTTAACTGAAATGTTAAACTGGGATGTTGGTTATTATACTCAGTATCTATCATATTGTCACACCCCGAAAATGGATGATGGTGGTGGATGATGGTGTTGTGATGGTGGTGGGTGGTGGATGAAGTGTGAGAGAGGTGGTGTGCCAAGGGATGAGATGAAATGAATCCAAGCACTCCTATTTATAGGCTGAACAGAGAGCTGGTTGGGTTAGTGGTTAGTAGAAAAAAGGCTAAAAGCGTAACAAGTGTCGGTTTTCGTATTTTTGCAACTTTTTATTTTGATGAAGCTTTATTTCAAACTAAGTTATTTTTGATTAACTTGTTTGTTTATTTTCTTTTTGCTTCATCATTATCACATTTTTTTTTTTTACGAAGAACCGAACTTGTTACTAAAATAAAGGGTTAAAAATGAAAAAGGTTTTGGTGGGTAAAAGGGTTTTTGTTTGGGTGATGAAACGAAAAGGTTTAGGCTCAAAGGGGCTAACTAGGGGGATTTTTGGGTAGGTGGTAAAAGAAAAAGAAAAAAATAATGGTGTAGAAATAAAAAGGGTTAGTCCTAATGCCTCCATCATTTACTTACTCGGGTTTAAGTTGATAAGGACCGGGAATGTATTGTCATGGCAAGTTCTAGAGTCGTAAGAACCAAGCGGCTATTCACACAAGAAACGAAAAATGAGCATTTAGTCTAAAGATGTAAATTTGTATGCTCAATAAAGGCTCAAAACTCACTTTTGTGGGAATGGGTTTTTATGTGATCAAGTATATATAATCAAATTTTAAATAAGTTTGCTATGCCTTTTCATAATTTTCTTATGTTGGTTCTTTTTATCACTACGCTATCGGTTGTAAATTCGTAAAAATATAACCTTTTTGAGAACTTGAATTTCCCGAGTTAAACCTAGACAAGTAAAAAAATGAAATTTTTGAAAAAAAATTGGGGTGATTAGCGGTTCCAATAGAGTTTTGTGTAAGGCTTGTATTTAGGACTTGCAAAATTCAAGGTTTTAGCATCCCCCCACACTTAAATTACACATTGTCCTCAATGTGTCCCAAAAATAAATTTTTAGGTTGATTGGATGTGTAAAATAGTGTTTAAAAAGCAAAAATTTGTGTTACTGGGCACTGAACACGACCCCGTGTTATCCGGGCACGGCCCCGTGTTCAAGTGCCAGTAACAAAAATAAAATAGGAGAAACAGAAGTCTGGACACGGGGGCGTGTTAGGTGAACACGGCCCGTGTCCAGGTACCTGAGCTGGGCGTTTTTCTGCAGGTGGTTCGACACGGGGCCCTGTTGGTTGGGCACGGCCCGTGTTGAACCTTCTGAAATGTAGAAAATTTGTCGGGTTGCCTTGTTCTTGTGCATGGGATCATTTTTCTCGTTCCCCTTTTCATCCTTTACCACCATGAGTGTGTTTTATTCATTACAAACCATCCAAACCTTAAAACCATCATTTCATTTTATCATAGAGAGAACTTACATAGTCCTAAATAAAACTAGATAAAACAAAGAAATAACAAACCATGGAGTCCTAGCCTTTACTTTATTTTAATTAGCAAAATTTCCAAGAAGTAATTAATCTTGGTTAACCAAGGCCTTTTTGAACTCCTTCTTCCGTGTGCGGTTCTCCTCAAATGTCGGCGAGCCATTCTTCCACCTCCCTTGGAAGGAGAAAAGAAGGCTCATTGGCATTAGTTTGAGGAGTTTCAACTTCCACCGGGATCTCTTGTTGGTGTTCCACGGGAGGTTCCGCCGGAAAGTCTTCCCACCCGGTAGGGTTGTTGATTCCGAGTGCCAAGTTCCAATCCTGTTGAGGAAGGACTGGTTCCATTGGAGGTGCTACAAGAATATTTAACCTCTGGTGCAAGAGGTTAATTTCTTGGAAGCTGCTTTCAAGTCCCATCGTAAGATCGTTAATACGGTCAATGAGGACCTCCTCTACTGAAGTCATTTCATCGAGAGCCTCCCTTAATGCTACCACATAGTGCACAAGTGTAGTTTCAATAGAGGGTCTTCTTCCTTTTCGGCTGTTTGACGAATGCACAGAAGATGTTTCGCTGTTTTCACTCGACATCCTACGAAAAATAAACTAAAAATAGTTTATTTAATGAAACAGTGTCCGGACACGGCCCCGTGCTCACTGAGCACGGCCCCGTGTTCATCTTTCTGCAGAGTTTTGGAACAAGGAAACTTGGATTTTTAAGTTATTTTCTGAACTTGTGGGGCCTTTTTAGCTACTAATAACTTAAAACAATGTTTCATAACATGTTTTTACCAAGATTCTTTGAACAAAACTCATTTATCCCTACCATAGAGTTGGAGGAATTCCAAACTTTCAATGGTAGCTCTTAGAGAAAGATGGAGAAGAAGGAAATGGCTAAAAGAGGAAAGGACAAGATGGGTTGTTGGAACCTTCTTTTAGACTTACCTAGGATAGTTTGAGAGAAGATTCCTGCAAATCTCTGTCCCAAGTTGGTCCAAATGTGCAAGATTCTTGGCTGCATTTATAGAAAATGACAGCATCCTGGACACGGCCCCGTGTCTAGTGGACACGGCCCCGTGTTCGGGTGGAATTCTGACACAGTTTGTCCGCATTCTGACGTACTGATCATAATGGAATCTTTCGATGGACACGGGGGCGTGTTGGCTGGGCACGGCCCCGTGTCTAGGGACTGTTTTATGAAGTTGTCTAGTTTTTTTAAGGAACTTGTTAGTATCGGGTGGCTCCTGACTGGTTGGAACAACCCCAAAGTGCCTAAGATACCTTAATTGTCCTAGACTAAGGCGAGAACGCAAGAGGTTGTCGGTGAGGGTAATTCCTATTTTCATTCTAGGTGGACAAGTCCAACCCTTTCCCGGGCTCTTGTTAAAGAAGGTGTATGCCGAATCGCTCAGGTCTATGTATGCACCGAACGAAGTCGATGGAGAGTCCTTCACGGCACAATCGACACAGGGACGACTATCGTCCAAGTCTTTGCTAGGTACGAAGGTATTTTCGGGAGCAACGAGGTTGTCGGAATGCGGTTCCAACATTTCTTCATGGGTATCGTCTTGGGGTGGATCAATAAAATCCTTCCCAAGCTCTTCTAACCATTTCAGAATTAGCTCTTCTAGTTGAAATAACTCGTTAAGGAGCATTTCCCCTAGAATATCTGGCTGGGCGCATTCGAGGGAGAAATAGTGCTTATTTTTACTTTCGCCCCTCTTAAGGTTGTGAGAAGTTGGTGGGTCCATGTAGTGGAGCTTATAATTTAGGAAGTAGCATTTTACTTCTTCATGTTCGCCACCACATAATTGACACCACGTACCATAAGAGTGCCGAAAGTAAAAATAATTACTATCACTCATGTTTATGTCAGAAATTACCAACCGCCGGGATCTAACGGTTCTGTTTTCAGTAACTGAAACTTGGGCACGGGGACGTGTTGAGTGGGCACGGCCCCGTGTTCAGCTTACTGTCTGATGTAAAACAGGATTGCCAGTTCCAATGATTGAGCACGGGGGCGTGTTCAGCGGGCACGGCCCGTGCTGAGCTCCGCAGAAGCTGAAAAACTAAGAAAAAATCCTAAAAATTAAAAAGAAAAAATAAAAATGATTAGGCCGTTGATTCCTAACTTTCTTAAAATCCTTGTGTCCCCGGCAACGGCGCCAAAAACTTGATGCGTGCGAAGTGTCGTATATATTAGGTGTATATTTTAAGCCCTTTTTAACACTTATTTTAGCCAAGTTTTAAATTTATAAAACACGATATTTCACTAACACTAAAAACACATATGGGCAAGTGCACCCATCGTTGAATGTAGTATAGCGTTGGTAAGATACCGAGGTCGTCCAAGGACACAAGAGCTTTTAGTACCGGTTTATCCTCAACGTCTAACCAAAATAAAAGTTTAGAAAAATGTTTTAAACTAAGAAAATTAAAAACTAACTAAAATGCTGAAAATAAAAATAAAAGAAAAACAGATACACAAGATGAATCACTTGGTTCCGACTCGTATCTAGTATAACCTTTGATTATTTCCGCACTTTTGCACATAATTAAGAGATTATCTTAGTTATTGTAGTAGGCCCCTCTTTTGAAGGTGACGTTACCCTCACCCCAGTAGTTTGAGTCAGCAGGGATACAATCCTAAAAGGGTGGATTATTGGAAGATAATGAATTAAGTTATTAATGCAGTATTGTGGTAGGCCCCGCTTTTGGCGGTGACGTTACCCTCGGCTAAGTAGTCTGAGTCAGCAGGGATACAGTCCTAAATAGCCGGGTTATAGTATTAATAGTAGTTAACTTATGAGGGGATCAAAGAGTTTGGACCCCCGCCATCCAATACCGTGAAGTATTGAAGGAGGTCCTACTAAATTTGACCCAGGTCCATTGCAGGACCTCTAAACGCTGAACAATGGCAAGACCTTTACCAAACCGTTCCCTTAACCCCCGACCAGGTAGCCAACATATCTCCATATAGACCGTGGAGATATGAATGGTGAAAATCCTTTATTTTATATAGACAGTAAAATAATGCCAAGACACCACGGACAAACGATAAGGAAAGATCACCTTCAACATAAGTAACTAGTTATTAAAGTCATTAATACAAAACCAAATAAAAAGTGCAAAAGATTAGAAATAAAAAGTATTATACTAGACACTTTGTCTTCACCAAGTGATGTAAGAGACTTAGGCAAACATGGCCTTGATTGTCAAGAACTCTTACGATCAATCTTGGATCCCGAGACGACTCACACACTCTACGATGGACAATGGATGATGGTGTTGTGATGGTGGTGGGTGGTGGATGAAGTGTGAGAGAGGTGGTGTGCCAAGGGATGAGATGAAATGAATCCAAGCACTCCTATTTATAGGCTGAACAGAGAGCTGGACACGGCCCCGTGTCCGCTGGGCACGGCCCCGTGTCCGTCTGACAATCTCTCTCCTCATTAATTGTAATTCGCAATTACAATAAATGCGCCTGCTGTACTTTCGACACGCCCCCGTGTCCGCTGAGCACGGCCCCGTGATGGGCAATAGAAGCTTCTATAGGTTTGTCTTTTCTGCTGCTTCTTGGGCACGGCCCCGTGCTGGCTGAGCACGGGGCGTGTTCAGTCTTCTGATTTTCTCTATTTTGCTTTGGAAGGTGCCATTGAGGGGTCGGGCAGTCCACTAATATTCCTTTTCTTGTATTTATGTTGGATTTAGCTGTCTTTTTGCTTCTTTTGCGTTTTTGAGCTCATTTAATCCTGAAAATACAAAAGGAAGACAAAAACACTCTTTTTCCAATATTAGGACTTAAAAAGGGTTAGTTTTATGCCTCATTTGATGTAATTTATATGTTGCATTTTACATACATCAGCGGCAGCGCGTGATCGTCAGAAACGCTACGCTGATGAGCGTAGAAAACCTTTGGAATTTGAAGTCAATTATCGCGTTATGTTAAAGGTCTCACCCTGGAAGGGTGTGGTGCGTTTTGGGAAACACGACAAACTTAACCCTCGTTATGTTGGGCCATTCAGAATTCTGGAACGAATTGGTAAAGTGGCCTACAGGTTGGATTTACCTGCTGAGTTGGGTAACGTCCATGATGTGTTCCATGTGTCGCAGTTAAAGAAGTGTTTGTCTGATGAAACGCTGGTCGTACCATTTCAAGAACTGAAGATCGACGACAAGTTGCAGTTTGTCGAAGAACCAATTGAGATTATGGATCGAGAAGTTAAGGTTCGCAAGCACAGTCGTATTCCAATTGTGAAAGTTCGTTGGAACTCACGACGTGGACCGGAGTTCACGTGGGAACGTGAAGATCAGATGAAGCATAAGTATCCACATTTGTTTCCTAACGACAAGTCCAAGTCTAAGTTTGCTACAACTAGTGAATTTCGGGACGAAATTCCCATTAAAGTTGGGGATGATGTGGTACCCGCGGAAAACCCACAGTCATCCTGAGTTACCGCTTTACTGTTTTGGGGTTACTTGTCAAATTTCGGGACGAAATTTCTTTCAAGTTGGGGATGATGTGACAACCCGACTTTCCAAGGTCACACATTACTTGTCTTCTAGTTATGTTTTTCATGATCTGTTATGTTGTACTGTGCGCACCTTGCTAGATGATGTATACACTGTCTTAGTGATTGATTAATTACTGTTATAATGTTTAAGTAATTGTTGGAAATCTGGAATTGTAAACTTATAACATAACTCATGTCACTCAACGAAACCCTAGGTGTTTTGACGAAACCTTATGCGACGAAATCTTAGGCGACGAAACCCTAGGTGATGAAACAAGGGAGTTTCGCCACTATCTTCATGACGAAACCTTGGGGTTTCGTCGAGGTGGAGGTTTCGTCGGGAATGGGCTTCGGCCCAAGAGGGTTTCGCCGGCTCAACTACTGTTATGTTATAAAACCTACAAATCAGTTACGAGAAATCATTTTAGAAACCCTAGAACACTCTCTCTCACTCTGTGCGACGGCAGAAAGAACCCCGAAGCATCTTTCGTTATCTTGAATCATCTAAACCTCTCGGTACTACGGTTAGTGTCTGCCCTCGTTGATGTATTAATCCGAATACGTGGAGTTGTGTGTAATGCTTTGTAAAAACACTGTTGAATCTTGTGTATGTGTAATTAGGGTTTTCATGAACATGATGAATCTAGATCGGGCATGTTAAGAACTCAAAGATTTGAATATGATTGATGGATTAATTCTGAACCGGTAGTAAATCTTGACTTACGTTTGTAATCGTGTTGAATCTATACTAGTGTTATTCCCGACTAGTGCTATCCATGATGGAGATTACTATGGTTTATTGGTTGTATTGATGATCAATGATTTGGACTTTTACATTGGTTAATGATCATGTTAAAACTATGAACGTTGTTTAGGGTTGCTAGATTATGAAGGGTAACCGCTGTTGATTCGTAAAACTGCACACTTGATGTTTCTGTAACTGATCCCGACGAAACCTGTGATGTTTCGTCACACACATTTCTGACGAAACCTAGGGGTTTCGTCATATTTGCCATCGACGAACCCTATGGGGTTTCGCCACCCATATAGCCGACGAAACCTAGGGGGTTTCGTCACAAGGGAGTTTCGCCGAAAGGGGTATTATGTGTAACAGTGTGCATGTGTTGTGAATACTTGTAATTGTTAACTGATGCATGATATAACTGATGCATGATATACCTATAATTGTTAAATGATGCATGATATACATGAGGATGTGAACTGTAGAATGAAATGCAAACTGTGTGATCACATTAAGTAACGTATTCCGAAACTGATATTGTTTGATAATCACAATAGGGTGGTTAAACTAACGGGAACGGGTAATTATACATACCGAGCAAACCAAGGTGAGTTCACTGCTCTTTTCTAAGCATGCGTCCCGGTGGTTTGGGACATCTGGTAAACTTTCCGGGAAGGAATGCTGGGTAAAGGGGTTTAACTGAAATGTTAAACTGGGATGTTGGTTATTATACTCAGTATCTATCATATTGTCACACCCCGAAAATATCAGAGCTGGCGTGACTGGACTGGTATCTTCATTGCACAGCGGAAGCAATTAAAGCTAAGACTTCTAGAAATTGAACGCCCACTAAGTACTCGAGTCTCCAATGGTTCTCCTATTCCAACCGTGCCATAACTTTGAAATGTGACCTGAGAAAAAAACATGCAAAAAATCAACATAAAGTTGAGCGAGTTCATAGTTTGTTTGTAAAAGATTTGAAATAAATCTTTTGAATAACCGGTTTGTGAAATAATATTGAGAAAACGAATTTAGAAATCATTTTCTTGCCAAGTTATATGGAAACTTTGTATTTGTAACGCATTATGCTCGTGAAACCATGTATTTGTAAACCCGCGTATTCGTAATATTCGTATAACCGTCAATGCCCACCCTGACTTTGACTCCATGCCCGCATAATCCTATGCCTTGAATTTGTATAAAACATGGTATTTAATTTGTATAAATCAAGTATTTCTGTAAGTATGTACGTCCCTTTGTAAACGGTGTATGTATAAACCTTTGTAACAGTGTATGTATAAAAGTCCCTGGTATGTAGCAATAAGGAAAAAGAGATCACCAATGGTTTGCAAGGCCATTGATATGTGTGAAGTGATGCAGGAAAACTCAAACCTAGCAAATTTGTACCGGGCCTCGGCTGTAAGACATAGTCACCTCATGGTCCAACCCGCGGGCTCATGGGTGGGGCTCGCTACACCCAAATAGATCTATCACTCATGTCCCTCGGTCCTACGACGAGGATTAATGGCTTTAAGTGTTGTACCCACCACTCACATGATCTAAGTAGTATACCCTCCTTAAGCTAATCATACCATGTATAAAAGTGTCTGTAATAATTGTAACATGTATTTTTACCCCAGCCTCTAAGGCTGAACCTCCCCAGCCTATAAGGCTAACTCCCCAGCCACTAAGGCTGAACCTCCCCAGCCACTAAGGCTGAACCTCCCCAGCCTATAAGGCTAACTCCCCAGTCTCTATATATTATCACCAGACGATCCATCCCTAGTCATGAAAATCATTCATATTTCGATAATACGCTTTTGTTTTGTAAAAACCGGTATATTTAATATGATTCATTCGAAAACCATTCGAGTTCCTTGAAATCCGTTCGTAACATGTCTTAAAAATATGAGTTTTCATTCGTTCAATACTTTGTATGTTCTTGCAAAATGTGCATGTCTTTCCACCCCGAAAACATTTATAAAAATGTAAAGCCGTAAAAAGTGAGGTTATGAACTCACCTGAATATTCTTGTGCAAAGCTAGCGATATACGACTTCGTGATGTCGTTTCCAAGACTTGACTCGCTAGCGTGCATTCTACGATATTCCTAACACGGAATGTCTTATAAGTTTCTAACTAAACGCAGTAGTTAAACTACGTCTCATCGAGCTCTACCGAATCGTTAACCGAACGATTCAACGGTAAGTTAATAACTTAATAGTAACGATTATACTTGTTAAGTCTCGCTTATGTCGGTAATAGTTTAATAAGTCTTGTAAAGACTTAGTTCTCGAGAGATTTAAAAATAAATAACTATTTATATCAAAGTATATAAATATATCGCTAAGGTCGCTCGTCGACCTGAGAAGTCGTTTGTGTATATAGAAACATTCGTATGAAAGTAATATACAAAACACTTGTATTATATATATTACGTCTTGAATACATTCGCCAAAATATGCGTATATGCCGTTTAGGCGTTTGAAATAAATATAAAACCATATTTATTTTAATAAGAGAATTCGTATTGTATGATACTTGAAATAAATATACAAACTATATTTATTTTTCTAAAAACGAATTCGTGTCGTTTGATATTTGGAATAAACATAAAAACTATATTTATTTTATAAAACGAAGGCGTGTTCGGCGGTTGAAACAATACAAATAATTATATTGATTTCATAAAAGATTCGTCGAATTTTCGAAGTTTAAAATAAATATAATAACTATATTTATTTGTTGTAAATAATTTCCGAATCGTTGATATCGAAAGTTGTAAAGTGTTTGTCGTTTGAAATAAACTATGTTTATATTCATTTTTATAAAATAATCGTCGACATTTCGAAGTTTAGAATAAATATAATATCTATATTTATTGTTGTGAACAATATCCGTATCGTCGTTTTGTTTAAAAAAGAAAACTTTTGTGCTAGACATAGTCGTTTCGTAATTAAATTCGGATCCGTAAAGTTCGCTTTATTTGTAAAATACATTTTGTTTATGGTTTTTCTCGAAAAACGGCAGAGTTTCCTCTGTTTTTTGGACGCCCCGACAACACAAGTTGTCGTTATATTTTCAAAATTCAATCAACGTTCAATAATCAGCATAAATAATTTTGTAAAAGCGACAAAATATAAATTTAACACGAATATGTTCGGTTTAAGCTCGATATCGCGTATTCAATTAAAAACTATATAAAAACAACATATTCGCCGTTAAAACTTTACCATCTTCTCGTGTCGGAAGCCGAGCTGACCGAGTCAACTCGTTGAGTTGACTGGGTTTGACCGAGTGTGACCGAGTCTGACCGTGTCGACTCGATTTGACCGAGTCGACCGAACCGCTTCCTAATCTGACCCGAACCGACTGACCCAAACCAAACCGAGTGGACTCGTCTGTCCCGAGTCGACTCTCTGACTGGGCTGACTCACTGACTGAGTCAACCGAACCGCCTGCCCGAGCCGCCTGACCGAACCGAACCCGAATCTGTCCGAACATCTCTGTTGACCAGTCGTTGACCCGAACCCATCTGTTGACTGAGTTGACTCGGTTGACCGAGTCAAACCGAGTTGAGCCAAACACTAACCCGAACACCGAATCTGTTGAAACAGAACCCGAAACAAACACCCGCTTCGACTGAAACACGGGATTTTGTCGGACGAAGACCACCGCCGCTGCTGCTCGATCCACCGCCGGCTCCTCCACCACCGCCGCCGTTCTTCCTTTCTCTCTCTTTCTTCGTTCCACCATCGCACCACCACCAGACGGTGGTGGTGGTTGTTCCTGGTTACACATCAGCGGAGAGGAGAGAAAGGGGGGTGTGAGGTGAGGGTTGTGTGTGTGGCTGCCGGAGGTCGCTGCAGGAGAAACATGGCCGGCGCCGGCCGGCTCCTTGCCGGAAGTTTGATCGGAGAGGGGAGAGACCGAGAGAGGTGTGTGTGTGTGAGAGAGATTTGTTGAAATGTTTGTATGTGTGCTTTAGGAAAATAGATGAATTCTTCATTTATGTGTTGTCTGTAGGAGATTTCGAGAGAGGGAGAGTATGAAGATGAGGTTTATTTATAGAAGATGGAGTTTAAGTCTTGTGTGTGTGTAAATAGATCTAAGAGATCTCATGAAGATCTAGGCAAAAGATTTGTAGATTTTGTTAGGATTTTATAGAGATTTTATAAGATTTAGTAGATTTAATAAGATTTGTATAGATCTTGTGCAGATTTTATAGGAAAGCCTCTACTATTTTATGTGTAGGTTTAGGCTTGTGGGTTTTGGGCTTGGGCCCGGGGCCCACAAGTCCATCTCATGTGTAAGTGGCCCGAAATTCATACGAGACCCGTTCGAAATTACCGAAGTCTAGTAAATTAATATTTCAGAGTTTAAAACGTGTAAAAATAATGTCGGTATCCGTTGTAGTCGCGTTCGTGCGTCGGTAACGGTAATAATCGCGCAAAATTATATCGTTGCCGTCTTTAATCCGTTTTTCGATCCGGTTTCGACTGTAGTTACTAAAATTTTATTACGGAGCTAAATATAGCGTAAAATGTAAGTTCTGAAGGTGACAGGCGTCTCCGTCGCTTCCATTTTGTTGCCGATGCGTTTCCCATCGTCGCGTTTTCAGTTCATGTTTGCATCTGTGTCGCATGGAAGCCCAATAAATTCACAAAATTAATTTCATAGTCGTAAAATATTCGTGTAAGATTCATACTTGTCGGAGTTGTCAGTATATTGTACGGTATCAGTTCGTTGTTGCGTAATATTCAGCAGGTTTCTCTGTAAACCACCGTTCGCGCACTATAAAGTCGTATAGACGTTCCTAGGCACTCCAAAGGCCTAATTAAGTTAATCTTAGTCTTAATCACTATTTATTATCGTGTTAATCGCCTTTTAATCACGTAATTAAGGGTCGTAAATCACCGGTTGTCACACATATAAGACCCCTTACATCTACCGTTGTTGCCGGGAAGGCAACGAGGTATTTAGTTGATAGCGCTATTAGGATTGGCACCCTCACACCGTGCCGGAAGGACGGGCGTGAACTAATTACCTTGACCACTTGACCAATGCTTTGATAGAGGCATTGGGGTTTGGGCAAACACATCTTGTAGCCATTTGCGGTAATCGAGTTAATAACATCATCAAATCAAACTGTAGAACTGTTTTATACACACATCTGGTAACTAAACGCGTTAACAAAACTTTGAACTCACCAGCGTCGTCTGACACACTTGTCTGCATGCTTGCAGGTCGTTAGGTACTTGATATGGACTTGCTATCTGGGAGTGCTGGAGTAGTCATGGGTCGAGATTCTTGGATGTTTGCTTCATTGAATATGAACACTTGTTTTGAAACATTTGACTTATAGTTTACATTATTGCTTCCGCTGAACAACTACTTGGGTTTAACTTATGTTTTGAATTTACACTTTGAAAGCAATGGAATGTTTTATCTATTTATAATGCGTAGTTCAATGTGATTGGTGGCTTGGATCCTGGTACGTCACATGCCTCGCGGGGGTTTCCGCATGTGGTATTTTGGGGGTGTGACAGAACACGCCATATGCATATTTCACTTCTATGTCAACTGACAAAGACTGGATTGGTTACATTTAAATTTAATTTAAATACTATAAATTAACAACTTATTTATGGATATATATGTTGTACCTAATGCTTAGAGTTTTTCAATACCATTTATGAAATATTGTAGTACTAGGTTAGAACCCCGTGTATTACACGGGTTGAATAAATGTAATTTTATATATTAAATAATAAAAAGTTATATTTTTATGAACCCCGTATATTGTACGGGTTAAATATATGTAATTTTATATATCAAATAATAAAAAAAATTATATCTTTAAAAACCATGTGTATTACACAGATTAAATAAATGTAATTTTGTATACTAAATGCTAAAAACGTCGTATCTTTAAAAAAACCCGTGTCTAATCGAGTTGAATAAATCTACCAAATAATAAAAAAATTACATCCTTAAAAACCCCGTATGTTACACGTGTTGAATAGATCTGAAAAAGAGTTATATCTTTAAAAACCATGTGTATTACACATATTAAATAAATGAAATTTTGTATATTAAATACTAAAAACGTCGTATCTTTAAAAAAACCCGGGTATAGTCGGGTTGAAAAATCTAACAAATAATAAAAGAATTATATCCTTAAAAACCCTGTGTATTACACGTGTTGAATAAATCTAATTTTACATAGCAAATGATAAAAAAATATATCTTAAAAAACTTCATGTATTACACGGATTATATAATTGTAACTTTGTATAGTAAATAATAAGAAAAGTTATATTTTTCAAAACCCTGCATTTTACACGAGTTGAATAAATATAATTTTGTATACCAAATAATAAAAAAAGTTATATTTTAAATAAATTAGGATAACATTTAATATTAGTTTATTATTTATATATATATTTAATATAAGATAAGTAGGAGAGAGAAGTATTTGTTTTAAAATATATTAAATTAACAATTTAGATTTGAGGATAATATTTTATTAAAGTATGATAAGATTTAATATTAATTTATTTTTTATTTAGTTAATCTATTATATATAATAAATGAAAGTTATTTGGGCCACGTGTCAACACCAGAGAGCCCCTAAATGCCCTTTTTCCCGCCCAACAGTGCCACTGCCCTCTTCTATTTATATCCTCCTTCATTTACTCATTTAGGGCTTCTTGCTTTCTTTCTCTCTCTGCTCTGCTCTATTTCCGATCGATGTTTATCCTCTCTCATGTTTATCCTTCTTCTTCTTCTTCTTCTTCTCATATTCATCTCCTCAACAACGTACGACAGAGGTTACTTCTATTGGATACATCTTCGTTTGAAACCCTAAATCATGTACCGTCCAGTGGTTGAAGAAGAGAATAATCATGTAAGATCTTCTTTTTTATCTAGAAATTTTATTTCGTTTTATCTATTTTGTCATACTGAACATGATGAACCCTTTTCTACCCTTAGAAGAAGAAACAGATCTCCTTATCGTACTCGATGAACGCTTTTGTACAACCTCCTCTTAATCGGTGACTCTGGTATGTTTGGTTTGTTGTATCATGTGATTATGAGCAGATTTATTTTGATATGTTTTGTACTTTGTCTTTCCAAACCTTTTTTGTTGGATTATAGAGTTTGTTGATTAGAAGCAACCTCTGCCGGACGGTTGTTGAGGAGATGGAAATGGGAAATGTTATACCAGGTGTGTTGATAGGTGATACCAGTGCAAAAGTTTAGGACATCACCAAGGTAACTTAAATTGGTGTGATTTTTTTTTTTTTTTGGTATTTCTAACGTTTTGATTTACTGTTTATTGGTGCATTGATTCATTTGTAATCCTTTGCAGATCTCCCGTCATCTCAATTTGAGCAATTAAACGTAGTTTTGTTAATCACTATCGGTGTTTTAATTACTAGCAGTGGTTAAAAAGTTTTCCATCAGCTATTTGACTTAACAATAGTTTGCGTTATTTATTCTAAATTCATCAGTTTTTATAGGTAAACTGAAGTTTCCACCAATAGGCACTGCCCAGCTAAGTTTCCTACAATGACAGTGGTTATAACAAGTTAATATGGCACATCACTGATCTGCCTAACAAGTGTTGGATATAAGGATGGTTGTACATAAAGTTTGATGAACATCATCCACTGTTCAATTATGAAGAACCACTGATCAAGACCAAAGTCCAGACAAGCACCGATCAACTAAATGTGAAACACTCTCCAACAATAGTGGTCCCTCATCAACAAAACATCTTCTATGTTTGTTTATGTTAACAGTGTTTATTCTATCTTTGTTTATGTTAATAGTGTTTATATGTAACAGAATTTATACTATCACTTCAGTGTTTTGATCTCTACTATTAATTGAACAGTTGTTTTATCTTTGTACTAATAAAATTCCTATACACTTGGATGAATATTAAGCACCTCATCTTGATTGTTTGAGTATAGTATTCTTGAAATTGGTTCAAACATTTGATTGTTCAAAATATTCCACTGCTGAAATACAACCACTGTTTCTTCAATCTCCATGTTGACCACTGATTGACCAAACATCAGTGTTTTGAAAACTGGTTGGTATCCACTGATCGGAAAAAATCCACCAACTTTATTCTCATCAAAAAATTTAAAGTTAGATTAAAAAAAATTCTTGATGACAATTTGTTTCAAACAAATCACTATTTTAATGCTGATTTCTTGATCTTTTTACATTTGATTAAGCAAATTTTGTATTTCAAATTGACGGTTATTATATGTTGATTAAAGTTAAAATAAAATTTAAAAAAAGTCATTATGGCATTTGCTATCAAATCAAGTCAGTAGTTACTGACAATATCAGTAATTTTGAAATTCAAAATATGTAAAATGGTAATTTAAAAGACTTTGTTTATATATAACAGTGTTTTCCGCATCAATGTTTTAAAGACTGTTAGGTTGTTAGATGTCATCACCTCAGTGTTTTATATGAAACCATTTTTATGGCATCAGTGTTTATATGTAACAGGGTTTAGTACTTTTGTTTATATGTAACACTATTTATCACATGAGTTCAGTGGTTTGATCTGTATTATTAATTGAACAGTTGTTTCATCTTTATACTAATAAAATTCATATACACTTTGATGAATATTAAGCTTCTCATCTTGATTGTTTGGGTATAGTATTCTTGAAATTGGTTCAAACATTTGATTGTTCAAAATATTCCACTGTTGAAATACAACCTCTGTTTCTTCAATCTCCATGTTGACCACTGATTGACCGAACATCAGTGTTTCGAAAACTGGTTGGTATCCACTGATCGGAAAAAATAGCCACTACTCACTTTTACATTGTTGACAACCAATTACATAAGAGTTCCACCAACATTATTTTCATCATAAAATTTAAAGTTAAATTAAAAAATAAAAATAAATTCTTGATGACTATTTGTTTCAAATCAAATCAGTAATTAATGCTGATTTCTTGAGCTTTGGACATTTGATTAAGCAAATTTTGAATTACAAATTGACGGTTATTATATGTTGATTAAAGTTAAAATAAAATTTAAAAAAGTCATTATGGCATTTGCTTTCAAATCAAGTCAGTAGTTACTGACAATATCAGTAATTTTGAAATTCAAAATATGCAAAATGGTAATTTAAAAGACTGTGTTTATATGTAACACTATTTATCACTTCAATTTAGTGGTTTGATCTGTATTATTAATTGAACAGTTGTTTCATCTTTATACTAATAAAATTCATATAAACTTTGATGAATATTAAGCTTCTCATCTTGATTGTTTGGGTATAGTATTCTTGAAATTGGTTCAAACATTTGATTGTTCAACTATTCCACTGCGGATACACAACCTGTGTTTCTTCAATCTCCATGTTGACCACTGATTGACCGAACATCAGTGTTTCGAAAACTGGTTGGTATCCACTGATCGGAAAAATAGCCACTGCTCACTTTTACATTGTTGACATTCACTGATATTGACCATCAGCGGTTTCCCTAAAAAATAGTCAGTGCTCACGTTTTTATTTTTGATGTTGTTAATTAGTGATACATTGAAATTATCAAATGAAAACTAGAATTACAATCAAATTACCATTTTACCTAATCTTTACATTCCAATTACATAAGAGTTCCACCAACATTATTTTCATGATAAAATTTAAAGTTAAATTAAAAAATAAAAAAAAATTCATGATGACTATTTGTTTCAAATCAAATCAGTAATTAATGCTGATTTCTTGAGCTTTGGACATTTGATTAACCAAATTTTGAATTTCAAATTGACGGTTATTATATGTTGATTAAAGTTAAAATAAAATTTAAAAAAGTCATTATGGCATTTGCTTTCACATCAAGTCAGTAGTTACTGACAATATCAGTAATTTTGAAACTCAAAATATGCAAAATGGTAAGTTAAATTTTTCGTTCTCTATCTCTTTTATTTTTATTTTTTTTCCTACAGTGCATATCAGTTCTAATATTTAATTATTTTATTAAAGCAGCATATAAGAATATACACTACTTTTACCTTTGAAATTAAATCTGAAATTTATGACGTCCAATAACAGTGTCAAACCATAACAGTGGTTCAACATCAACTTTAGTTATTCTATGTTTCTTTTTATTTGTTTATGTTAACAGTGTTTATATGTAACAGTGTTTTCCGCATCAGTGTTTTATAGACTGTTAGGTTGTTAGATGTCATCACCTCAGTGTTTTATATGTAACCATTTTTATGGCATCAGTGTTTATATGTAACAGTGTTTAGGAACAGTTTTGTATTTCACATCACTTCAGTGGTTTGATCTCTACTATTAATTGGACAGTTGTTTCATCTTTATTTTAATAAAATAAAATTCCTATACACTTGGATGTTAAGAGTGTTTAAGTGTTTATATTTAACAGTGTTTTTCGCATCAGTGTTTATAGTCTGTTAGGTTGTTAGATGTCATCACCTTAGTGTTTTATATGTAACCGGTTTTATGGCATCATTGTTTATATGTAACAGTGTTTATCACCACAGTGGTTTATATGTAAGAGTATTTATCACATCACTTCAGTGGTTTGATCTGTACTATTAATTGAACAGTTTCATCTTTATACTAATAAATAAGGTAACACAAAATATACTTGGATGATTATTAAGTTCCTCATCTTGATTGTTTGGGTATTGTATTATTGAAAGTGGTTCAAACATTTGATTGTTCAAAATATTCCACTGTTGAAATACAACCTCTGTTTCTTCAATCTCCATGTTGACCACTGATTGACCGAACATCAGTGTTTCGAAAACTGGTTGGTATCCACTGATCGGAAAAAATAGCCACTGCTCACTTTTACATTGTTGACAACCAATTACATAAGAGTTCCAGCAACATTATTTTCATCATAAAATTTAAAGTTAAATTAAAAAATAAAAATAAATTCTTGATGACTATTTGTTTCAAATCAAATCAGTAATTAATGCTGATTTCTTAAGCTTTGGACATTTGATTGTTTGGGTATTGTATTATTGAAAGTGGTTCAAACATTTGATTGTTAATGACTATTTGTTGCAAATCAAATTAGTAATTAATGCTAATTTCTTGAGCTTTGGACATTTGAGTTAAGCAAAATGTGAATTTCAAATTGACGGTTATTGTTTCTTAATTAAATTTAAAATAAAATATAGAAAAGTCATTATGAAAATTGCTTTGAAATCAAGTCAGTAATTTTGAAATATTGAAATTCTTAATATACAAAATGGTAATTTAAAATTGACGTTCTTTCTCTTTTTTTGCCTACTTTGCATATCATTTCTAATATTTTATTACTTTAAAAAAGCAGCATATAAAGATATACACTCCCTACATTTGAAATTACATTTGCCACTGCATTCAGTTAAAATTTTTATTGGATAATCGGTAAGCTTGAATTTCAACCTTGATATTTTTTTTAAGAACATCCATGCTTATTGTATTATCATATTACGTTTAGCAATACTTATATTTTGCTTATTCTTTTTTTTTTATGTACAGTCTTCAAATGGAGGTTGCAAAGGTTAGCATGCTTAACGATCTTAATACATTCTCAAACAACTATTCGATTATAGTGAAGATTGTTAGCATTTCGAAGAAGATGATGAATGATAACAAAAATGAAATATATCGTCTTGATATGATCTTCATGGATGAGATGGTACCGTATATAGCTGTGTTATAATTTTTTTGGACATATGAATATCCAAATGAATATAACACCTTTTTTATTTAATCGGATGTTTCATATTCTTAGGGAACTATGATACAAGCCAGCTGTTTGCATAAGATGCTAGGAAAATTCAAACACTTTCTTCAGTTGGATGAATGTCTTCTTATCACCAAACCTTCTCTTGCTACTAATAAGTCCTCTGCTAAGTATACCAAGAGAAATGACAAAATATCACTTTATTTCTATACTTCTGTTGAGAAATGCTTTGACTGGTCTGGACCGAAATACCGTTTTAATTTCGTTAACCTCAAGGATGTTGTTAAAAATAAATTTGAAGTTAATACAGTTATTGGTATGTAAATCACTACATGATATATATCTATTGTTTTGTCTTATTGTTTTTTTTATTCTTATCACTTCTTAATGCTGTTTTCTTTTCACAATATATTTTTGTTTATAGATTGGATTGGTTATGTGGATGTATGTTTCAATCTAGAGGATACGTCAAAGAAGGATGGGAGCAAGGGCAAGAGACTTAATCTTAGACTTGAAGACCTTGAGTGCGTTCTTTTTATTAAGTTGTTGCATTTTGACGTTTAAACCATTATAAGGTCGCTTGATGTTATTATGTTTTATGTTAATATTTTAGAGGCCAAAAGTGTCCGGTTACTTTGTGGGATGGTTTTGCTATTGACATGTTTGCTTACATGAATGATAAGAAACGAGAGAAATATGTTGTTATCCTTTGTCATTTTGGTATGGTCAACCTTTACAAAGGTACAATTTTAACTTAATTAGTTTAATTTTTTTATTGTTATAGATTTATCTTTAGATTTACTTATATGTTTTAAATTTGACACTATTTATATTGATCTACATTTGGTTTTAATTTTAAATTCAGGCAAGCGTGGCGTTGCAAACGGCTTTGAGCTAAGCAGACTTTTTATTGACACTGACATTGAAGAGATATCCTCTTTTAGGAAGAGGTATAGTTAGTATGCATATAAACATTGAACAGTATTATTTTGTACCTACATTTATTTTTTACGTTTTAATTTGATCACATGAATCTGTTTAGATATGTAGAGAAAATTTCTGCTTCATCTTCATCAAATGATCATGTTGGTTCAAACGTCATCTCAAGTGTTGAAGATGAGTTTCTTAATAACCCTGATTTCATGCTTATTGGTTTCCTGGGAACCATATCAACGGTGTGTATTTTCTTATAAGTACTCTACATGCTGAGTTTTTTAAAAGTCTTTTCTAAGTGTTATTATTTTTGGTTGTTGTTGATAGACAAAGAAGGTTTTGGTTGTTGGCACAATCACAGCTATATGCACTGATAAACTTTGGTATTACAATGGTTGTAACCACTGTAAGTCAGGTGTGGAGGAAAGATTTGTAACGAAAGAAAATCTGGATGGTTTATCTGGTGTTGATCATGAAAAATCGTTGGTGTGTACAAATGATAAATGTGAAGGAGTCGACATCTATTCTATTCCGCGGTTTGAGATTACAGTTTTATTTCCTTATACTAAATACTAATATGAACGACACTTTTGTTTTTAGTAATACTAATGTTTTCATTTGTTTTTAACTTTGATAGGTTCAAGATACCTATTAGGGTGCAAGACTCTTCCGGTACTGTGTCTTTGACACTGTTTGATTTTGAAGCTTACAAGATTCTTAAGAAAACTGCCAAAGACTTAGTTTCAATTCAAGATCAGGTAACAAATACATGCATTCAGTTATTTGGCCATGTACTATATATAATTTAAAATTAATTTTTATAAAATTGTATGTTGAAATTATGGAATCATTCTGCTCATTGTAATTTATATTAATTTTTATAAAATTATAGGTTGTTAATTCTGGAGAGATACCGAACCCATATCCTGAGATCTTTGACACATTGATTGGAAAGAGGTATGCTTTCATCATAAGTGTTAAAGACTATAACATTGAGCATCAGGTTGAAAACTATGGTATTTCAATGGCCACTAACGATGATGAGATCCTTGCCGCGCTCTGCGCCAAATTCAATCTTAACCAGGTCTAAATCTTCATTATGTCATTCTTTTAATTTGATATACATATCCTTTTAAAATATATTTATACCATTGTGTGTATTTTATGTTATTATGTATTATGTACTTAAAGCATGAGCAGTCTGAATCGTTGGATGTTCCAGAATCCTGCGGTTTGTCTACTCCTGTTGACCTTACGAAGGTAATATGAGAATTTCCTTATTTGTAGTAAATTTTTTTAAACGTTAGTACTTATTGTCTTTTTATATCAGGATGAGTTGTCATACTGCGGTGAGAATGTTACACCTGCATCCCAAGCACTTGTAGGCACTAAGAATCCGTCTTCTGATGAAACAAAACGTAATATTCGTGAAGTGTTCGATGTGGATGATGCATTAGGTTGCTCCTCGACAAAGCGCCGCATCAGTGATGAACTCTCTCAGGATGAAGATGCTGGTGTTTCGACGCTTTTGATTCCAAAGATTGAGAAATAGTGTCTTCTGTATTTTCAAATACATTTATGTGTTGATTTCATATGCTGTTGCCATGTTGAACTTATGGTTTTCATTTTGTTGCTTTTGGGTGTTTGGTGGGTTATGTTTTGGACTGATTATGTGGTTTTGAATTCCTAAAAACTTATCTGCTTATTATAATGTATATTGTTAAATAAATATTGAGATGTTCAATAGTCAATATTTATGTTTAAAACTTATGTGTATGAATAGTAGCAACAATTTATAATATATATTGTATATACCCAATTAACAACTTTTTTATCTACAAACATTTCTAATCTTTAAGCAATTTTAATGTTATTATTTTATCTCATAATTTATATAGGATTATCCGTGGATGTGGTTGTTCTTTATTGGTTTTTACCGTTATCCCTGCCCACTAAGATTTAGTAAGTATCCGTCATATGTTACAGTTTAAAAAAAATATTTAATTTGTGCCTGTTTCTCCCATTACTTATTTAAGTAATCTCATTCAATAGGTTTTTTATATACTTCAAATTTTCTCTAAGTCATTCAAAGAATGTTGTTCAGAAAAATCGTAACCAAGTATGAAGCGTAAATTCAAACCCATTTTATTTGGTTTTTTGTTTGCTTTATTGATCCATGTTTTATTTTATTTTTTTTCTTTGGTTTATTTGGATAACTGAAGAAAATACCGTTTTACTTAAATAGTTATTAAATAAAGATAGTAATATTTTATTTTAAAAATCATATACAAATAAACCATAAACCTAACCGATGAACATCCGATTTACATTCCACAAAGATTACAAAATTTGTTGTTAAGTTTTTTATCAATGTAATACATTATTTGGAATAATTAATTCAATAATATGAAACAATTTTATTTTACTTTTCATGAAATGATTTTTAATTACAAAATGATAAAATGCAATATTATAATTTATTGAGGTTATGTTTAATCCTTAGGTATTATATATTGTAATTCAAAATTTAAAAACCACTGTTTTCTTCTATTGTTTTAATGTTCCTGATCTTAATACTCTTTCTTCTTTTGAAAGCTTCTCCTTCTTTCAGAATTAAAAATGTCAAAGAATTCACGTTCATTTTCTACAACAGCTAATTCATCTCAACGAAATTTACATAGTAAGTGAAATTATAACTTCTTAACTCATCATTTCCGAAATCAAAATCAGCTTTTAGATTCAAATCATAATTCTACTTGGTTTTTTTTGTAGGTCCTCTTATGAGAACTCCTGTTTCAGATATCTCTAACAGATCTCCTCTTTCAGATATCACAAATGGTAATAGCTCTTGGATTTGATTATAAGTATTCTTTTTTCCGTTTTATGTTTCTAAGTGGACTGATTCTTGTGTTTTGAACATATTATACTTTCTATGTTTTTTAGTTATTTCACCGAATGAAAGGCGTAAGCTTCGAAAATTAATACTTGATAATAAGAAATTAAAGAATGCGTGGTCATCATCAGCTGCTAATTCATCTCAACGAAATTTACGTAGTAAGTGTAATTATAACTTCTTAACTCATCATTTCCCAAATCAAAATCAGGTTTCAGATTGAAATCATAATTCTACTTGCTTTTTTTGTAGGTCCTCTTACGAGAACTCCTGTTTCAGATATCTCTAACAGATCTCCACTTTCAGATATCACAAATTGTAATACCTTTTGAATTTGATTATAAGTATACTTTTTTCCGTTTTATGTTTCTAAGGGGACTGATTGTTGTGTTTCGTACATATTATACTTTCTCTGTTATTTAGTTACTCCACCTTATGAAAGGCGTAAGCTTCGAAAATTAATACTTGATAATAAGAAATTGTTAAATGCATCGTCATCATCAACGAATGTTTGTAGCATCTTTTATGAGAATGCAAATATGGTTGAATGTTCTGATTCTACGGATCAACATATGTACTCCATTGCGTGTCGAGCAGTTAGAAATGCTATTGGTTCTTTAATTTCAACTACACCAGGTTTGTATTTTGTTTCTTTATTATTTGTTTTGATAAACACATTACTAAACCACATACCGGTCTTAACATCAATGTTTTAATATTGGATGTTCATATAATGGCATTAACATAGGTACACCAGCAGATAGCAACCGTCGATATTCCATTACTTCTAGCATTATTAGCAGCAACAATCAGCCGATATTGGGTAGTAACTCTACGCTTACACGGTTGTCTTCTGGTAAACGTAACCTTGAGCGCAAGAAGCGTGATAATACTCCTGTACGTATGCTCTCTTTGGATTCCGATCAAGAAAATGTGTTCTTGTGCACTGATGAAGATCCTTATAAAGGGATATCTAAAGGTTTTAATCTATTTTATTCTTTTAGGACATTTGTTGTGTTCTACCTGTAATATAACTCTCAATCATTTGTTAACAAATTATTTGGACCATGGTGACCAAGTGCTTACATGTCAGCTTTGTAGTGCAAAGTCATGGGCATCGGAAGGTGGAAAAGGTCGTTTAACTGTAAATAAGCTATGTTATGGTATGTGTTGTGGGTATGGTAAAGTTCAGCTACCGCCTTTAAAGGATGCACATCCGTCTTATCAAAATTTGTTTTCTTCCTCAAATCCAAAAAGCAACTTCTTCCTAAAGAACATAAGGCGATACAACTCTATGTTCTCTTTTACATCTATGGGTGGAAAGCTTGATTCTAATATCAACAAGGGCAATGCTCCATTTATATATCGTATCAGTGGCCAAAACTATCATTGCATGGGGAGTCTCAAACCTCCAGCTGGAAATGAAGCTAAGTTTTGTCAGCTATACATACATGATACTGAAAATGAAATAACAAACAGACAGGCATTATTCAGGTACGAGTGATTTCTAAGTTCCATTTTTATTCTATTAAAGAACATCTAGAAATTTAACTATTTGTAGTTCAATATTAGTTGTTAAGTACCATCACTTAATCCTTAATCACTGATTCTCTATCCAGAGATTGCTACAACAGCAGTTGTTAACCATCAGTGTTTTAATCACCAGCAGTGCTTAAAAGTTTTTTTCATCAGCTGTTTGACTTAACAGTAGTTTGCGTTATTAATTCTAAATTCATCAGCTGTTGTAGGTAAACTGAAGTTTCCTACAATAAGCTCTGCCCAGTTAAGTTTCCTACAACGACATTGATTATAACAATTTAATAAGGCAAAACACTGTTGGATATAATTACATTTGTACACAAAGTCTAACTAACCCCATCCAATGTTCAAGACCAAACCACTCATGCCTACCAAACCACTGTTTAAGACCAAACCACTGAAATGTTACTTTTCTCAACATATTCAAAAAGTTTTGAGCTGTATCAATAGTTGTTTACAACTGTTCTTCCTTAAAACTTAATTATTAATCACTGATTCTCTATCCACTGCTTATTACAATAGCAGTTGTTAATCTTATGTAGTTCACTATCAGTTGTTAAGTATCATCAGTGTTTTAATTACTATCAGTGCTTACAAGTTTTACATCAGCTGTTTGACTTAGTACTAATCTGTTTTTCCTTAACACTTAATTACTAATAACTGATTCTCTATCCACTGCTTATTAAAATAGTTATGTTATGTTAACGTTTTGTTGTTTTTTTTTCTTTTAACAGCAAAAGAACCAAACCTTCATCGCCTGCTGATAAAGAACTTGATGTTGAAATGATAAAGTATTTGAGGGCTTTATTAGATTCACAAAATATGTTGGTTAAGACATATAGGATGGTCAGAAACCATTTTCACCAATCTCCAGATGCCAACCTTAGTCTGCGACTAATTTATAGAAGAGAAAAAGACGGCAGGACATATAACTTACCCACCACATCTAAAGTTGCTGCTTTGGTTGTCGGAGACATAGATAAAGCTATAGACCATCGTGATATTGTTGTCCAGACGCAGTCGGGAATGCTGCAGCGTATTAGCGAATTACACCCATCGTATCTTGCTCTGCAATATCCGTTACTTTTTCCATATGGTGATGATGGTTATAGAGTTGATATTCCTCATAGAGATTTTATGTCCACCCAAAAGAAAATAAAACCAAAGTGCACAATGAGAGAATTTTTTTCATATAGGATCCAAGATAGAACTTATGGCTTTTCCTTAATTTTAAATGGGCGAAGGTTGTTACAACAGTTTTTGGTTGATGCGTACACAATGATTGAGAGCGAAAGATTAAAGTACATTCGTAGGCAACAAGCGAACCTTCGCTCTGAAACATTTGAGAATCTTCAAAAGTATAAATCGAAAGGTAAGGAAGTTTTAACAGATACTGGAAAGCCTGTTATACTTCCTTCTTCATTTACTGGTGGTGCAAGATTCATGCAACAAAATTACCTCGATGCAATGGCCTTATGTAAGTGGTATGGGTACCCTGATTTCTTCATAACTATAACATGTAATCCTAAGTGGCCTGAAGTAAAAAGATTTCTAAAAGATTCAACCATCAAAGCCGAAGACAGGCCTGACATATTGTGTCGATTGTTTAAAAGGAAGCTTGATTCGTTAATCAAAGATTTTAAGGATTCCAAGTATTTTGGTGAGATTAACGCTGGTGTGTTATTTTTTTTTCACATCTTATCCTCTGATGTATATTTTTTAATCAAGGTTATTAACTAATAAATTTTGTTTATTTTTCCTTTTTATTTAGTTGTTTATACAGTAGAATTTCAAAAGCGTGGTCTTCCTCATGCACATATATGCTTATTCATGAAGGTCGATCACAAACTTCCAACCATAGATCACATAGATCCATTTATTTCTGCTGAGATTCCCGATAAAAAGAAGATCCTGAACTTTATTCTCTTGTGACTGATTATATGATTCATGGTCCGTGTGGGAATGCTAATTTGAATTGTCCTTGCATGGTTGATAAAAGATGTTCAAAAAACTTTCCGAAGAAATTCACACCACATACAAGTATTGATTTAAATGGTTTTCCTGTATACAGAAGAAGAGATTCAGGTCATACAGTTATAAAATCTGGTGTTAGATTAGACAACAGAAATGTTGTTCCTTATAACAAAAGGCTTTTGAAAAGATATCAAGCACACATTAATGTTGAATGGTGTAATCAAGCCGGTTCAGTGAAATATTTGTTCAAGTACATCAAAAAAGGTCCTGATATGGCTACTGCGGTAGTTTCTGGTGATACAAGTTCAACCATCAAAGAAAAGCCAAAAGATGAGATCAAGGAGTATTATGATTGTAGATATATTTCAGCTTGTGAGGCATCCTGGAGAATATTCTCTAATGAGGTTCATTATAGGTATCCTGCTGTTATGAGGCTTCCCTTTCATTTGCCTGGCCAACAAAATGTTGTGTATGGTGCTGATGACGATATTGATAATGTTTTAAGCAAGCCTTCTGTTGCTTCTTCAATATTTATGCAATGGATGAAGTTGAACGAGTCAAATAAAGATGCTAGAAAGCTGACTTATGTTGAGTTTCCTTCCAAATTTGTTTGGATACTTAAAGATAGATGTTGGCAGGTACGTAAGTCGTACCAGTGTGTTGGCCGGATTCATTCTGTATCTCCTGCTTTGGGCGAACCTTATTTTTTGAGGATACTACTGAATAAAGTTAAAGGACCTAGATCATTTGAGGAGATACGTACAGTTAACGGTCAATTATTCCCGACTTTTAGAGATGCTTGCTATGCGATGGGACTTTTAGATGATGACAATGAATACGTTGAGGCCATTAAAGAAGCAAGTTTTGAAGGACATGCTGGGTATCTTCGAGCGTTATTTGCTACCCTGCTTTTGTCAAATACTCTATCTCGGCCAGAATTTGTTTGGGAGAATACGTGGAAATACTTAGCTGATGATATTGTTTATAGACGTCAAAAAGAAACAAATATTTCAGGTTCTGATCTATTTTCTTTTATTTTACATACTACATTTTGATTTTTTATTTAATAATGTTATTTTTTTTATTTGCTAGGTTTAGTGCTTCCTGAACATCAGATTAAGAGCCTTACTTTGTTGAAAATTGAAAACTATTTAATTTACAATGGTTCATCATTACGAAGGTTTGCCACTATGCCGTACCCTGATGACGATTCCTTACGTGATGCTTCTAATCGTCTGATCAATGAAGAGCTGTCACATGACCTAGATGAAGAACAAGCTGAGTTTAACAGGTTGCATCAATCTCTTACAGATGAACAACGAGCGGTTTTTGACGAAATAATGGAAGCAGTTGTAGGGCGTAAAGGAGGCCTTTTTTTGTCTATGGTTATGGTGGAACTGGAAAAACCTTTTTATGGAAGACTTTGGCTTCAGCTGTTCGATGCAGAAATGGAATAGTTTTAAATGTGGCTTCAAGTGGTATTGCTTCGTTATTACTTTCCCGTGGAAGGACAGCTCATTCTCGGTTCCATATTCCCATTAATCTAACAGAAGATTCAATGTGCAATATTAAGCCAAATAGTGATATTGCGAGATTATTAAAGGAAACCCAATTAATCATATGGGACGAAGCACCGATGGTACACAAACATGCCTTTGAAGCTTTAGATAGGACCATGACCGACGTATTTTCGGAAGGTAGGAGTATTCGTTTGGATATTCCTTTTGGTGGTAAAGTTATTGTATTTGGTGGTGACTTTAGACAAATACTACCTGTTATTCCTAATGGTACTAGACAAGAAATTGTTAGTGCGTCTTTAAGCTCTTCATACATATGGGCAAAATGCAGACTCTTACGGCTGACTAAAAACATGCGTCTAACTATTGGAGCTGAAAGTTCGAATACGAAGTCTATCAGAGAATTTGCAAAATGGCTTATTGATATTGGTGAAGGAAACGTTGGAGATGATAATGATGGTGACGCCATTATAGAGATACCAGATGATTTACTGATCACCGATATTTGTGACCGAATACAAAGTTTAATTGACTTTGTATATCCTTCAATTATTCAACAATTTAGGATTGCTGGATTTTTTTCTGAGCGAGCAATTCTAGCACCCAAAAATGAGGTAGTTCATGAAATTAATGATCGATTGCTTTCGTTATTTCCTGGTGATGCGAAAGAGTATCTGAGTTCTGATAGTATATGTCAAACCGAACAAATTCTTGATTCTTTTCAAGAAAGCTTATACTCAACAGAAAATTTGAATGCTCTTAAGATTTCTGGCTTGCCTAATCACAGATTAGTTCTTAAAGTTGGTGTTCTTGTGATGCTTCTTCGAAACATTGATCAACAGAAAGGGTTATGTAACGGTACAAGGCTTCAAATTACTTTTCTTGGTAAACGAGTTATAGAAGCTGAAGTTATATCTGGTGGGAACATTGGCACAAGAGTTTATATTCCAAGGATTAATATGATCCCGTCTGACAAAAAAAATACCTTTTCAATTTCAACGAAGACAATTTCCGTTATCAGTTTGTTTTGCTATGACAATTAACAAGAGTCAAGGACAATCGTTATCAAAGGTTGGTCTTTATTTGAAAGATCCTGTCTTCACTCATGGTCAGTTGTATGTTGCATTATCAAGGGTCAAGACCAGAGAAGGCGTTAAAATACTAATATTCGATGCTGATGGAAAACCAACAAATAAGACTTCTAATGTTGTTTACAAAGAAGTTTTTACTAGCTTGTAATCATTGTGAGGAATGTTAAAACGCTGTTTGATCAAAATCAAACTACTTATGTTAAAAGCTAATTATAATAGATAAAACACTATTTGAGCAATGTTAAAACGTTGTTTGACTAAAGTCTGTTTGACCAAAGTCAAACTACTTTTGTTAAAAGCTACTTGATAAAACACTGTTTGACCAAAGCCTGTTTGACCAAAGTCAAACTACTTATGTTAAAAGGTACATATAATAGATAAAACTAAATTTTCCCTCGGCATTGCTTCTTGAGGTCATGAAACTTACTTATGTTAAAACCTAATTACTATTAATACATGATTCAAAGCATTCAAATTTTATGTTATGTTAATGGTTTTGCTATATGAAAAATTATTTTTCTTTGTTAATTTGAATACCAAATCAATTCAACTAATCATGTACTTTACTCTTGTATGTCAATGTAAATGTAAATAACAAATTTAAAAAGGGGTGTATGTGTAAATATTTTTCATCAGTTGAAAATATGGGAAGAGAAAAACACAACCGTCACTATTTCTTCATCATCATTACACATCAAACATCTATCATCTCTTCTTTCAAAAATCTCTTCTCCCCAGTCATTTTCTAGGGTTTCAATTTTCTTTTCCTCCGTCTTCTACACTTCAATCACCTGAGGTTTGATTATTTTTTCTTCAGCAACTGGTATGTACATTCCTATTGTAATGAACTTTATATTGTTTAATCTATGTTAATTTAAATCCTATCTTGCTACTAATACGATTTTAAATGTTTATTGCTATACATTCAAGATTCAAGAAGGGTTTACTTATGTGTTTGAATCATTTGTTGAGAACATGTTAAAATAATTATTATTTGCAGAATAATTTTAACTCATACTCTGTTTCTATGATTAATTTCACTATATACTCTGTTAATACAAAAAGTTAATGTTCATTTTCGAAGCCAGCTTTTTAATTACAGTCTTTTAACATCTTTACTGATTCAGGTTTTATGATGTATACTACATTTGTTAAGTTTCTTCGTAACCCAAAATCTTTGAAACTGGTATGACATGTTTTTACATACATAATTTATTTGTATTGAGATATATATTTAACAGTTCTTTTATGGTTTATATTTTCTTACACTATTTAAAAATTATATACAAGATGTACCTATATTCTTTGCTAATCAAAAGTGGGGAGATTGTTGGCAAAAAAGTAGGTTGCAAGTATATCATGAGTCTGGTAAAAAATGGGTTGTTAGGGTCAGAACAGAAAATTCAACGCCGATAATAACTGACGGTTGGGACATTGTTGTTAAAGATCTCAATTTACCGAGGGATACTTTGTTGGTTTTCAAACCGTTAGGTGATTTTGGACTTGAACTTTCATGTTATGTTAATGGCATGTGTGGGGAATCTTATTTCACCTTTAATCGTTATGCAAGATTTGGTTTTACGGTATGAGTATTGATCTTAACTTCAATTCTTTTGCATCTTTAACGTGTTAACACTTATTCTCATAAGATACATACTTCACGTTTAGTATTCATTATTTTTAATTTTATGCAGGTAATTGAAGACTGCTTCATTGAACAATTTTACGTAAACAATCCACCGAGTGGGAAATTTCAAATCTGTTACAAAGGTTCCTACTGGAATGTTGAGGTGTCTAAAGTTGATACCCACTTTGTATTTTCTAGAGGATGGCCGGAAATGTGCAACGATGTTGGGATACTTGAGGATGATTTGCTTGTGTTTAGCAGGAGTGATGATTTTGTTTTTGAAGTAGTAGTTTATAGAGATGAGATTGAGATTTGCTTTTTGAAGAAACCTGAATCTGATGATGATAGTGTAGTTGAGATATTGAAGGCTGATTATGTTAAAAATGCATTCAAGGTACGTAAGTATTTAGCATTAGCAATAAAAGTTTTAATTTTTTAGCTTTATATTAATTATTTTATTAATGTTGACCAGGACATCTATGAGGATGAAGAAGTTGTTTCTGTAGGTGAAGGTACAACCGTTACTCAGGTACTTGCTAAATTATTAAAATTATTTATTTTTAATTTAACACATATAAGAATTTAATGTTTTTACAACTATTAGTAATGCTGTTTACTGATGTTATATTTATTCAATAATGTATTATTTACAAGAACTTACCAACCAATGCCGAATGCACGTCCAAGAGACGCATGTCTTCACGATTGAACCAAACCCAAGATGTAAGTTTACCATCTTAAAGATTGTTATATTACTATTGTTATTAAATTTACTCTATGACAACAGGTTAAGAAGAAAGCTAAAGTTACTTCTGAGAGAAAGGAGTTCGTCAAGAATAGGACTAAGGGAAATGCTGCCTTACCTGTCGACACAAGTGATCATACTGGATGTTCTTCGTCTGTTCATAAAGTTAAGGTATCTATACTTGCCAGTTAATTAGTATATGTTATATAAACTGTTTTTTTGTGTGCATATATTGATCATTCCTTTAATTCACATGTATATGTTTACTTTTTCATCAAGGGGAAGAGAGCTGCCAACGTTCAAAAAAAGCTTAACAGTAGAAATAAGATTGCAAAGACTGCAAAAAAACATTCTGGACATCCTCTTGACCCTGAGTTCTTTCATTTTGATCGCAAAGGAGACTATAGGCTGGTATACCATTTTTTATAATAAACTAATGATTTACGTTTATTTGTCTGACTATTATTTTTTTCCACACAATACATGTAGCATCTTCCTGCTGAAGTTGCGAGACGAGCAGGTCTTTTTCTTGATCTTCATCCTTTGAAAGTTCAAAACATGGTTGGAGTTGTGCAGGTTTATGATGTTAAGTTGGAGTTAAATGAATTGAAGCCACGTTATGCGTTGGAAGGTTGGCGAAAGTTTATGACTGACAATAACTTGAGGTTTGGTGATATGTTGCATTTCACATACGTGTCTTCGCAACAGAAGATAGTATTAAATCAAGTTACATCAGTTTAACAAACACATTTTAAGTCTGTTCTGATATCAGATACTAATTATAAATTTTTTGATGGTGATGTTGTAGGTTTTTTTCTTAAATTATTAACTTGATGTTTTTGTTGCTATGTATGGCTAAGATGATAAAACACTGTTATTAGCACTTTATGTTTTATATTTGGCCAATTAGATTATGTGTTAAATTATAGTTCTTTAAGTCATTGTTCCATTTTCTTGAATTCTATCTAATTTTTTAAAGAACTTCAATAACAAATAGTGGTTTGAACATCTGTTTGCCTTTTGGTCAATAGTTAATGGAAACCTATGTTAGGTTCAACAATGTTTTGAAGAGGAAAACTGTGTTAGAAGACAGTAGATCTTAACAAGTTAAACATCTGTTAAGGCTTAAACAGATGTTTGCCCTTTAACAGATGTTTGGCCTTTTATATCAAATGTCTGGACTTAAACAGTTGTTTGACCTTAAACACATGTTTGAACCTTAAACAGATGTTTTGCCTTAAACAGATGTTCTTCTTCTATATCAGATATTTGGACTTAAACAGATGTTTGACCTTAAACAGATGTTTCGCCATAAACAGATGTTTGGTCTTAAACCAAACATTTGTTTAAGCTCAATATCTGTTTATTAGACAATAGTTATATAGTTATAGAATATATATATTCTAGAGGGTTATATATGTAAATGTTCTGATCACATACAATAATAAACAATTCTGTTTACCAAGATTAACTTGGTATCAGAGCCTCCTTTTTTTTCTTTTTTTTCTTAACCCTAATCGCTGCCGCCGCTTCTTTTTCCTTCTTCCGGGAATCCACAACCAGCCAAAAATTTACAACAGCCGATTACATGGCTTTACTTGCAGCCTTTTCTTCTATTGACAAAACAACCCACAATTCTCACAAATTCGGTTTCAAGCTATCACCCACAAACTATGGTTATTGGAAGGCAATGCTACAACCATTCCTTGTAACAAACAATCTCTTTGGATACATCGACGGCTCCATTCCTTGTCCGCCGGCCACAATCCCGGCGACTACCACAACTGACAAAACCGCGGTATCACCGCCGCAGCCGAATCCAAATCATCCGATCTGGGTGTCTAACGATGCCCACGTCCGGATGTTGTTGGTTTCAACAATTTCTGAAGACTCCTTTCAACATGTAACCAGTAGCGCTACGTCTCGGGATCTATGGCTTGCGCTTGAACGTGCTTACGCCCCACACACGGCGTCTAGAGAATATACCCTCCGTGCCCAGCTTTTGAAAATTGCCATGAAGGGTGATGAAACCTCTTCTGCCTATCTTACTCGGGCTCAAGAATACGCCGATGCACTCGCTAATATCGGAGAGCCGGTAAAAGAAAAGGATCTTGTCATGTTGGTTGTCTCCGGCCTTCGCGATGAATACACAGGTTTGAAATCTAATATTCTGACCCGCCAATTCCCAACCGCCTTTTCTGAACTTCATGGTTTGTTATCTGATCATGATTACATGATCCGAAAATCCACACCGGAGGTCCCTTCAGTGCAAGCTTTCTCGGCTACCTCACCACATATATCCTCACCAAACCTGGCTGTTCCATCTGTTAATGTTCCAGCCCTGCAACAACTGTTAGGCCAACTTGGTTTGCAGGTCCAGCCGATACAACAGTCCCTACAGCAGCATTCCCAGCAGCCTGCTTCACATGCCTTCTATACCAGCTCTTCTCGTGGTCGGGGCGGCAGGCGTGGTCGAGGAAATTACAATCGCAGCCAAGGAGGGGTAAGTAGAAATCAGTTTTCTTGGGCATCTAATCAAAACACAGTTTTTGGCACTTGTAACAGGTGTGGCATCGGTCACCTCCCATCACTATGCCCAAATAGGGACCCGGCCACTATCCGCAGCCGTGGTGTGCCATCTGCACACTATACTGATCATCGTTCACAGGCTTCGGATACCCGGTCTCAAGATTATTTCACCGGATTACCGGACACGGGTGCAACTGATCATACAACGCCGGAGCATTCTAGCATGGATTATTCTGAACCATACCGCGGTCTTGACGGTCTTCATGTTGGCAACGGTACGTCTTTACCCATTGTTCATATCGGTTCCACTCGTCTCTACTCCCCATCCAAAACTTTTGCTCTTAAAAACATTCTTCATGTTCCCGAGATTAAACGAAATCTTATTTCTGTTCAGAAGTTTTGTCGTGACAATCATGTCTTTTTTTAGTTTCATGACACTTTTTTTTGTGTGAAGGACAAGTCTACACGCACTATCCTCCTCACGGGTCCAAGCAATGATGGGCTTTACACCTTCCGCCTTCCTCGGATTCAACCAACTCCCAAAACTGTTTTCTCCACTGCTCGAGCTTCAGCACAAGTCTGGCATCAACGGCTTGGTCATCCACATCCACAGCTTTTACAATTTATGTTTTCTCAGTTTTCTTTACCTGTTTTGAATAAACATTCTACTTTAGACTGTGATGCTTGTTCTATTGGGAAATCCTCTAAACTTCACTTGTCATCCTCAGGTTTTAAGAGTTCAAAATTTTTAGATTTGGTATACTGTGATGTTTGGGGTCCCTATCATGTTATGTCTTATGATGGTCATCGTTATTTTCTCTTGTGTGTTGATGATTATTCTCGCTTCATGTGGTTGTTTCCCATTAAACATAAATCTGATGTTGCAAAAATGTTTCCACAATTTTTAGTTATGCTTGAACGACAATTTCAAACCAAACTAAAATCTGTTCAAACCGATTGGGGGGGCGAATTTAGATCACTCTCACCATTGTTCTCATCCCTTGGGATCATTCACCGTCTTTCGTGTCCACATACAAGTGAACAAAACGGGTATGTTGAACGACGTCACAGACATGTCGTTGAAACAGGTTTAACCTTACTTGCACAATCCAAGGTTCCACATCGGTTTTGGCATTTCGCTTTTGACACTGCGGTCTATCTCATTAACCGAATGCCATCCCGTACAAATTCCAAAATCTCTCCTTTTGAACAACTTTTTCATCACAAACCGGATTTGTCCTTTCTTCGTGTCTTTGGGAGTCGGTGCTATCCTCATCTTCGAGCGTACAATAAGCACAAGATAGATTTCCGCTCCATGCCTTGTGTCTTTCTTGGATACAGTCCATCCCATCATGGATACCGGTGCCTAGATACCCAATCTGATCGTATCTACATTGCTAGACATGTTCGTTTTCATGAACATATCTTTCCATTTGATCAAAAATTTAATCAAATCCCTCAACCTTCCTCTCCACCTTATTTTTCGTCCTATCCATCTCACCTTCATTCACATCCAACTACAACTCCATCATCTATACCACCGACAACACCTACAACTCCTCCCTCACCACCTACACCTCCTTTATCACCCACACCACCTTTATCACCTACACCACCTTTATCACCTACACCTCCTGTCACCGATCCATTACCACCCCACTCTCCATCCACGGCTTCCATTCCACCACCACCTCCACCTCCACCAACACACCGACAACGTCCACCAAACCTTCGGCCCAATCCCAAACAAACAGCCCGCTACAATGCTTCTGCCTTCCACACCACTAGCCTATCTGAACCCACCTCCTTCTCCGTTGCCAACACTGATCCGAACTGGCGTGCGGCCATGGCTGATGAATATTCAGCTTTAATGAAAAACGGTACTTGGTCACTAGTCCCACGTCGTCCTAACACCAATATAGTTGACTGTAAATGGGTATACAAACTCAACACAGACCAAAATGGCAAGGTCACGCGTTACAAAGCGCGTCTGGTTGCAAAAGGATTTCACCAACAACAGGGTGTTGATTATCATGATACTTTTAGTCCTGTGGTCAAAGCTACAACCATCCGGGTAGTCTTATCTCTTGCCATCACAAAAAGCTGGCCTCTTCGACAATTAGACGTCAAGAATGCTTTCTTGCACGGGGACCTCAAGGAAACTGTATACTTACAACAACCACCAGGGTTTGTAGACAAGTCACATCCTGATCATGTTTGTCTCTTACATAAATCTCTTTATGGTCTTAAACAAGCTCCGCGCGCTTGGTTTCACAAGTTGTCTACGGCTTTACAAAGCCTCGGCTTCAAAGGTTCCAAGACCGATCCGTCTTTGTTTATTTATTCGGATCGGGGCACGTTACTATACATGTTAATATATGTGGACGATATTATTCTCACCGGGAACAATTCAAAGGCCATTGATCACATTATCAAAAGTCTCAGCAACACCTTTGCCATCCAAGACATGGGATCTCTTTCCTATTTCCTCGGTATTGAGATTATCCCAAAAGGGGCTGATGTAATTCTCTCACAGAAAAAATACATCTTAGGCACTATTGCCCGTGCCGGACTTTCTCAGTCCAAACCGGTCTCATCACCTTTACCGTCCAATGCAAAGCTATTTCCGGGTGACAGCACTCTCTTTGATGATCCGGTTCGATATCGACAGATAGTTGGAGCTTTACAATATGCTACACTATCCCGTCCTGACATTGCATATTCAGTCAATAAAGTCTGTCAATTTATGCATTCTCCAACTATAAACCACTGGGCAGCCGTCAAACGCATCTTGCGGTATCTACAAGGTACTTCTGATTATGGTCTTCTGATTCAACATGCTTCGGGTCCCCTGTTGCATGCCTACACTGATGCATGTTCTCCTTTACATGCCTTCTCGGATGCTGATTGGGCTGGATGCCCCGTTGACCGTCGATCCACGGGGGGATTTGCTATATATCTTGGTTCCAATCTTGTCTCATGGTCTGCTCGCAAACAACAAACTGTATCTCGGTCATCTACAGAATCCGAATACAAGGCATTGGCAGATACCGTTGCTGAACTTACCTGGCTGGAAACCTTATTACAAGAATTGTGTGTTCCGTTACCCTCAACTCCAACATTATGGTGTGATAATCTAGGAGCTACTTATTTGTCTGCAAATCCTGTGTTCCATGCACGCACAAAACATGTCGAAGTCGATTTTCACTTTGTTCGGGAAAAGGTTGCACAACGAAATCTTAATGTTCAGTTTATAAAGACAGATGACCAGATTGCAGACGTCTTTACAAAGCCATTACCGTCACAACGGTTTCTGTGGATTCGAGACAAGCTACAGGTCGCTCCCCGGCCTTAGCTTGAGGGGGAATATTAGACAATAGTTATATAGTTATAGAATATATATATTCTAGAGGGTTATATATGTAAATGTAATGTCTTTATATACTCTTGTAAATGTTCTGATCACATACAATAATAAACAATTCTGTTTACCAAGATTAACTCTGTTTGACTATTTGTCAATATCTTATTGACTTTTGGTTAACATCTGTTTCAAATTTGGTCAACATCTTATTTTGTAAAAGAGGTACAAAAACAAAGATTTTTTCAAAATCTCAAATCACCCTATCATGTAAGTGCATTGATGTAAAAGTGGAAATGATGTTATTCATATGGTCCTGTTGTGCTTTTGTTTGTCCTCTAATATGAGTTCATGATATAATGCGGTGATTTCAAGACATTTTTGTTGAATCGAATGAGATGGTTGATGTAATGCGGTCGTATTAATAACAAATAGTAATTAATTAATCTAAATAACTTTCCCGAGCCCGGGAAGCAATCCCGGGTAAAAACCTAGTATAAGATAAATGTAGATTTGAGAATACCTTCAATGAATGACACTTGTCCAAAAGTTGGTTTATTTATTATAGTAGATAGAAAATTGAATACAAGACCGATATTGTAAATACTCAACCAATTGTCATTTATAGACACTTGTCCAAAAGTTGGTTTCTTTATTATAGTAGATAGAAAATTGAATACAAGACCGATATTGTAAATACTCAACCAATTGTCATTTATACAGAGTGAGAGATTGATGGTTATTTTATAAAATGAAAAGAGCACATTGTTATAAACACTCTTTAGTAAAATTGTTAAGTAGAGACGCATTACAATATATTTATATAAATTTTTTAAAAATGAAAAAGAGTAAAAAAATACACTTTTAGTTTTATCACTTTGTACAAGTTAAAATAGACAAATAGTACTTGTTTGAAAGTGGGACTTCACGACTATCTTCAAAATTTTAAAGGGTGTACCTATTGGGATACCAATGTGCCTATATGCACATCAAAAAGTATTTTTTTGTCACTCTGTAGTGTCGAGCTTTGGCTAAAGCGCGCCGTTTTGGTCCGGTCAACCAGACAAAGACTGGCGGGTGTCTGACGGGTCTGTTGACCGGACCAAAACACCTAGCTTTGGCCACGTTTTGGTCCTGTCAACCAGACAAAAGACTGACCGGGTGTCTGGTTGACAGGACCAAAACGCGACCAAAGCTCGGTGTTTTGGTATGGTCAACAGACCCGTCAGACACCCGTCAGTCTTTGTCTGGTTAACCGGACCAAAATGCCACACTTTGGCCACAGCTAGACACTGCAGGCTGTGCATATAGGACAAAAAAGAACTTTATGGGGTGGCTATCTACACACCAAGTGTGTAGATAGTTTGAGCCAATTTTAAATCTACATATTAAAATTAAATTAATAAAAATAAATAAAACCTGATCTTAAACAGCTAAAACATTAACCTTACATAAAAATTACACTTCACCCCCTCAAGTCAAATTCATCTAACATTCACCCCCAATTTATTACCAATTTTACAAATCACACCACCACAAAACCCTAGATCACTCCTTGCTTCAAACAAACAAAACCCTTAGCCCCCAAACGAATCAACCTTTCAAACCCTAAATCCTTCCGTTCACACCCTCTATTACAGTTCTTCTTTCAATTCCGCTCACTGAGAGCGTAAAATCCCCAATTTTCACCGTTTTTTAACCTAATTTGTGGGTTTTCGCAATGGACGTGATGAAATCTTCCAGTTCCGATTTGGGGGTTTTGCAGAGGAAAATGGGTTCTTTTTCGGATACCCTTTTGGCTGCTCAGATTTCAGTTGCTAGTGTCGTCATGATGGTATAAACACTTTGAATCTTTTGTTTTTTGTTTATAAATATTTTGAATCTTTTGGGGGTTTTGATGAGAATTGTGTGTTTGAGTTGGTGAATTGTTGCTTTGATTGAGTGGTGTTTTGGTTTTGTTTGCTGTGTGAAGTGTTTGGAGTAGTTTGAATGGTTTAGAGGTTGTTGTGTTTTGATGCACACCAGGTGTTTGATGTTTGGATGTTATGGAATTTGGTTTTGAGTTTGTTTTAATTTCATGTTTTGTTTGTTGTTATGAAGTTGGGGTTTGGTTTTATTAGTGTGCTGCCTTATTTGAAAGGTTTTTTTTCTCTATTATAAGGGTGTGTTAACTTGTGATAGTGTGACATGAGAGTTTAAGCTTGTGTTTTCTGACTTTTAAACCATTGTGAAGGTATACGTAGCTTTCGGTTTGAAATAAATGGTCTTGTTTGTGAAATGTAAAAACACAGTGGTTTGCAAGAAGGGATTGTTTTGGATAAAATATTGTGAATGTGAATGCTAAAATAATTACTTTTCTTTACATTTTTTGCTCGCGATCACTCATTTTTGCAAACGGTAGTGTTAGTTTTTAGTTGTTTTGCTACTTGGTTCTTCCCTGTTTTGGTTCCTTCAGATCTTGAAATCTATTTGTGATACTTTTGGTACCATGTTTGTTGCAAACTATTGTGGAAACTCCCAAAATCTTCGATATTTTGTGCACTTTTAAAAAACGCTTGAGGCGTGCGCCTGGACGCGAAACGCCCAAAAAACAATTCTGAGGCTCGCCTCAGGGGTTTCTATTGTACGTTCGCCTCAGAGGGGCTGAGGCGCTAAATAGGCTGCGCCTCCGGGGCTTTTGATATTTGTTTTTGATGTGTTTGACTTTTTGTGTCAATTTCAAGCAATTTATGTCTTTTTTATGTGTGTTTTTGATGATTTTGATGAATTTGATGATGAATTTAGTTAGTATTATTATTATTTTTATAAGTTATATAATTTTTATATTTATTTTTTAATTCAGCCTCAGGCTTACACCTTGGTTCGCCTCGAGGCTTACGCCTCGCGAGGCGAAGGGAAAATGCCTCGAAACTCGTTTTCGTTTTTTAAACCTTGGGTTGAATGTTTATTTGCAATGCAAAGTCATGTATAATGATCACACCACTAAATATAAGTTGAAAGTACTTTTACATTTTCCAAATATATGGTGTTTGAAAGAATTAGGTGTTATTAGTTTGGTATGAAGAAGAGTTCATCTTTTGTATCTCAGAAATCTTATTTTGCTGCTCGCTTGCTTGGTGGCATTCAATAGATCCAACATCAACGTCATATCTTCCTTGTTCCCTTTTTCTTCTTGAAGTTTGACTTGTAACTTTTTTTAAATAGTTGACTATTAGTGGTATTGATCCAAAGCTTTAAGCTTGTTTAATAGTCTTTTGCTTTAAATTGTTAAGGTTCTGTTACAGTTCTACCATGCTAACTAGAAGTTGTAGTAATAGAAAATGATTACTTTTTTTTATGTTTCTAACAAACTTCATGGCCCATCTATTAATATTTGGCAAAAATTAGTTCTTCAATAATAATTTTCCAAGAATTCTGCTTTAATGTGATAATTTGGCGTGAAATTTTTACAAAATTATTGAAATATATGGAAGCCTTCTGCAATTAGGACTGCAAACGAACCGAATGAACACGATAAGACCTTGTTCGTGTTCATTTGTTAAGGAAATATATGTGTTCACGAGCTGTTCATGAACACTTACCGAACGAGATTTTCTGTTCGTGTTTGTTCGTTAAGGAAATGAACGTGTTCGTTTGTTAATTTTAGGCAACGAACGCAAACGGACGTTCATGAACACAAATGAAAACAAATAAATACAAACAAGCGTTCATGAACGTAATATGTAATACACTGATAGTTTGATACTTATTAAATATTTTATTTGTCTGAATTTTGAAGTCTTTAAATAAAATATAAAAATTGAAAACACTAATGAGCTATCGAACATAAACAAACACGTTATCTAATGTTCACGAACATAAATGAACGAACACGACCTCAGTTAATGTTCGTTGGTTTAACTAAACGAACTTCCCGCTGAACGGTTCATGAACTGTTCGTTGAACGTTCAGTTTGTTTGCAGCCCTATCTGCAATAATTTTATGGTTTCACTTGATAGTTATGATCTTTTACTTTTTAGTCTGAAAGATTTCTCTTTTGTTCCAACGCATATATTATTTATTTAGTTTACTAACAATTAGCGAGTTTGCAGTTGCAGGCAGGATTTCTGCTTCAGTATGCGCATACTTTACAAAATCTGACTGGAAATGATCAATGGTAAGGCTTGACTTGCAAACGGTTTTTATCGTTGGTGGATCGGTTTGAATCACAAACTCTGATATATATATTTTTTAACTTTGCAGGTTTCTAATTTCCGAGCTTTACAAGAAAAGCACAACTGAACCTGAAGCCATGGACGGCAGCGACACAGAGGACGACGACGACGAGGATGACGGGGCAGGGGAGGAGCCAGAAGATGATGCGGGAGACGAAGATTTCTCAGGCGACGAAAAGGACGAAGACGACGACGATGATGAAGGAGACGCTAACGACCCTGAGGCAAATGGCAATCCAGGTAGTGACGATGAGGATGACGATGATGACGACGACGACGAAGAAGATGATGATGACGACGAGGATGGAGAAGAAGAGGAAGACGATGATGATGATGAGGATGAAGAAGAACAACCACCGGCGAAGAAGAGAAAATGAAGATGATTTGTTAAATGGGGATGTGTCTTGTCTTCATCTGATGTTTAATTATCAAGTATGTAGTAGGGAGGTTTTAAGTTTAACAATTTAGTTTGGTTTTGTGTCTTTTAAATTGTAGGATATTGGACAACTAAACCTTTGTTTGCAATGGTTATTGTGGTTTTTTTAGCGTATTGGCAAATGATTTTTGAGTTAAATTGTTAGATGAAAATCATTTTAACTTCTGTTCATTGATCTCCATTTACATTAAAATGGGTCAAAATGAGTTTTAAAATTAAATAATTATTAGACGCAAATCATATTAAGATCCTCCCCTTGATAGAGAACATATTAAATCAGTATCCTAGTAAATACCTGTATATATTTCTCTTTGGAAACTAGCTGGAATTTAGAGGTTTTGGACGGAATATACAGTTTTTTTTTTCTAGAATTTGGCTGGAATCGCTGATTTTTGGTTAGCCGACTAGGCCCGGCTAGCGATTAAGGGACTGATTAACGAAAAATTACTCGGTTACTGGCCGACTACCGATTAATCGCCAACTAGTCGTTGCCTAGTTGCGATTTTTAAAATACTGGTTATAGTTATTTAACTAAGATTGAAGGAGCCCACTGGAAATGATCGGAGATCCGGTTGTTATAACTATTGTAATTATTATTTTAGAAATGAATGGTCAATTTTAGAAATCATTAGTTCTAGAAGAAATTAAAAAAACCTTAAATGATTCACGATTTTAATATCTAAAATCTAAATGTTAAGTTTTAAAAAAGTTGAAACATGTGACATGTTAACTCATTTTTCAACGAATCGTGTTTTGGTTAACTCATTTATTGAACAAGTTGCATTTCGAATTACCTATATATAATAAGTAGGTCGTGTTAACCTAACAAAACCTGATTTTTTTTCGTATCATTTCAAATATTCCCGTCCATCTTAAATTCGGTTTTGTAATTAACACACTATGTTCTATAACTTGATTTTATCTCGATGATTGTTATATAAATCCACACCTTCCATCTCTTTTATCTCGATTGTTGTTTGATTATTATAGATTTCCTCATAAGTTGTTTATAATTTGTTTACATGTCATAAGATAACATAAAATATAACACAGCTTGTAGGACACTTGTCCGATTAATATAAACTAATTAATACTTAAAACTTGAGTGATTTTTTCCTTGATGGTCTATTTAGTTTTTAAATAATAATAATAATAATAATAATAATAATAAGAAGACATTTCATATTTATATATACTCTAATTTGTAACATGTTTAGGCAATATGTTGTTGTACTCTAGGCTGTATTGATATTTTGTGCTTATTATTGTTGTAAGTAGCTTTGTGTTGTTGTACATCATGGTCTCTATTGGTTTCCTCACCACCACCGCTTCATTCGACCTGTAAAACCCTAAAAAAGAGAGATTCGCATCAAGTTGATCAGCACCGGCGTTCCTTCCCGATCTTAACATCACCACTACCATCCATCCCCGTCAGTCCGTCACCACCACCATTCCCCTCTCCTCTCTGTCTCTGTCTCTTCCCTCTGTGAAACTACGACCACCGTCTTTGCCATCTCCGATAGCCGCTGTAAACAACCCAGCCCTGAATTGTAAAATCGGCTATTGTTGGCGGTGATTTAAAGTCGACGCCATCGATTTCGCTTGAGGATACGGTATGCACTTCTCTGCTTCTTTGTTTGATTTGGCTAATAGTCGGATTTCCTTTGGTTGTTTCGTGCGTTTCTTATGTTGCATGTGAATCTTTAAGGTTTTGTTGATTCTTATTTGGGGCTTGCATTTTGGGGGTTTCAGGATTCCAACGTCACCTGGTGGTTCGGGTTCAAAAAGAACTAAAGGTTTGCCTTATTGAGACCTTAACCTTTGTGAATCAATAAAGGGTTAAAAGAGTAGTTCAAATTGGAGATTAATGATAGAGAAGTGTATATATGTGTATGTTCTCTGTTCCCCTTTCTTATATATGTGTATGTTCTCTGTTCCCCTTTCTTATATATGTGTATGTGTGTGTTATAGTCTGATGTAGATATATTTTTTATATGTCTATGTTGCTTGCTTGATCATTATTTATTGAAATTTAGGGTTTCTTTCTACCTTTCCATCATATACAAAGCAAAACATTCTTAGTAATGCTCAATCTTTTTACTTTACCATTTGTTTGAAATTATTCATCATTTGAACAGGTTATTCCATTGTGATTTTGTATGAATAGAATGTAAGAAAAATATTAACTTCCAGTATGCTTAAAATGCCTTCTCTATGACCTCTTTCATTCAACTACACTTAAAATTGTCATGGAGTAGTCATAGTTTGCATCACCTCAGGTACATATTAAGCCGTTTTCTATTACAGCGAGACTATTAAGCCGTTTTCTATTACAGGTGCAATGGCCCAGGTTGCGAACTCCTAGGTCAAACGACCTCACCATGAACCGTTTGTTAAACTCCGATACTGGACCACAACAGGCAGCAACAGCTCCACCACTAGCAACCACAACAAAAAAAAGAGTCTCATAACCGACACTTATTAGGCTCATTCTACAAAAAAAAAAAAAAAAACCTTATCCAGATTCCAGCTACTGTACACTTACTGATACGCTAAGTGAGCTGCAAATTAACATGTTATCTCAATATTTACTGATATGCTACTATTTAAGTATTAATTGATTAAATTTGATGAGGGGTTCAGTTTCAAAACTTTCTTTCTTTATATTGTTGGTACATGTTTTTGTTTTAAATGTTGGTACATGTTTCTTTCTTTGCTGATCCGACAATGAGGCAATGTCTGCTTTTCCAGTTATAAAGGTAAAGTCCATCTACTTTCCGATTATACGAACCCAATTGGGTGTCTTCACTCGCTAGAGTGTACATGATACGTTCCTAGGTGAGTATCTTACTATCTTCTCCTCTAGATCACTTTGCCCATCTTTATAATTTCAACTTAACTGTTTGTTTTATGTGTTGTTTCAGGTTAAGTTCATGGTTATTCATTATATATGTAACTGTAATAGAGTATCTCATTCTGGTTCATTATAGGAAGTGATCAAATGACTTCTGACTTCATTTATGTGGAAAATGTCGCTCATGCCCTTATCTGTGTCAAAGCTGGTTTGACTTCGCACATGCTCATTGTATCTGGAAAGGTATCATTAAATATTCTTGCATTATTCTGTTTTTTTAATGTGAGATCAAAGATTGAATGCCATGGTATACCCTGATGGATTACAAGTATTTTTCATCACTAATTTCAGCCTAGAAAATCTTGGCAATTTGCCTTATGTATGCTGGAGGGCTTAAGTTATTACAGGTAATGAATGATAAATTTAGTTCACTATTTTTTTATGTGGCATTGTCATAAATCACAATAACCAGCAAACTTAGAAATTTTAAACAACAAATTTGTAGCATAGTTTGAAATTAAAATATTGGTATTGTTTGGGTTATTATGGTGGATATGGTATCTTGAAGAAACTTTTCTTTATTTTAAAGGAATGAAATAAACAGTGAATTAAAGAATATGGATCTTCAGTTTTTAATCAAGGGTTTTGAATTGCTTCATTTGCAGATTTGAACGCGCTCGCACTGAGGTGTTTTTAATGCATTCCACACATCGTTATCATCTAAGCGTAGCCACCTCCCATCCATCTTCCCAACACATCCTCTCTATGGCCCTTAATGACGGCCAAACTCCGTGGCGGCAAGAAAGTTAGCAAGAAACACTGTCGTTCTCGCCCTGGCCGGCTTCTCAGCAATAGCCGCAATGTCAAGCCGAGTCCGGTTTGCGAGCCGTTTTACTTCGAAACCCTAGCAGCAAACGAGAATCCACGGGTACTCACGTTTTCTAGCCATATCAGCTCAGAACTCCAATTGAGCCGGTTAAGAAATGACGTGTGTTTTAGCTTTTCACTATGGTTCTTTTTTTGTTAGTAATTTTGGATTTTAGTAAAATTGCTATTTGTGACTGTTCCAGATCTGACTTTGTTTTGTCATTTTTCGTTTGGATGTATACAGGATGTTCAACGGCACTCAGTTTGATATTAGAAGCCATGGGAGCTGAATTTATCTAAAATATTCTGATAGACAAAAGACAAGGCATAAGGTTACTTCCATTGAAGATGAGACAGAAGTCATGGACAGCACAGGTCCAGATCAACTTGAGGTTTACTATGTGCCATCACACATATTTACATGCCACTATATTTTATCACATAATTAAATAAATCCGTCACTGTTCTGTATGTGAAGGCTACGACAACTCATCCAAAACTTCACTGTGTTGATTACTTCATTTTGTTGATAGCTTCTCGAGGATGAAATATATTTGTTTAGGATGCTCTTGATTGGTATCAATGATCATAATCCCCAACATATGACCTAAAACATCTAGAACATTAGTGGATTAGAAGTTTATATGTGCTATTGTTTAAGTTTCAGCTGATTAAATGAAATGCCTGAATGAATTTGTATCTGTTTGGATTTGTGTTTTTGCAAGTAATTGTGAAATTGATGGTTTTTGTTGTTACATGTGTCTCTTCTTTGACTACATCGCTTCGATTCGATGGGGCGCAGAATGTCGATGTGAATGAGTTTCGGACCAATTTTTGAGAGAGGATTTGGCTACTCTTGAGAAGGATTATGAACAGTTTGGGCTTGAGTCTGCTGATAACGAGGAAGACCATGGTGATGAGTATTAGTTTAATTAGTATTAAGTCTGCTTTTTATGTTTCCTAAGTTTAAAAACTAATGTGTTTAAAATAAGGTATATGTCAGTATAACCAGGTACTTCCCTTATTATGAACAGATTTCATAGGGAATAACTTGAAATCTGATAGAATGCACGTCCATGATGTTTCTCCCCTCTTGGCCCGCGCTGCAACGCGCGCGGGTCAATCTTCTAGTTTTATAGAAAACGAAAAAATAATAAATATGTGTGGGTCAAATTAAACAAAAACATATTTATAGAAAACGAATAATAAAAAAAATAAAAATATGTGTCGGTCACTTGAAACAAAAAGCAAAGGTTTGGACGGGTGGGAAGAAGAACATAACCTTTGCTTGAAGAGACTACCATAATAGTATAATCGATCCTTGTCACCAATTATTATCGTTTCGTGCATCTTTGACTTTTCTAATTTTGACCTTTGTACATAGGAAATTTGTTTGTGTACTGTTAACAACTAGTTATTGGCCCGCCCACGTTGCGGGGCACCAAACCGAATATTTTTCTCTCATAACATATACGTCTGTGTTTTGGTTACATGTACATACTACTCGTACCACGTTCTCAAAAAAAAATTACATCGACTCGATCAAGTAAAACAAAAGACTATCATACTTTTGGAAACAATAAAAAAAAAACTAAAACGATGGAAATAGTATAATTTTAAACTCCTGGCAAAATTGTAATTTTTCAGGACAAATGAGTGTGTGTCAGGCAGCCGCCTGACATGAATAAAAATTACACGGAGTCTACCAAATAAAATAAAACACTATCATAGTTTTGTAAAAAAAAAAAAAAGTAAAACGATGGCGCTGGGGGCAAAATCGTAATTTGATAGGACAAAAAAACAAAAACAATGGCAAAACTATAAATTTAAAGGGGTAAAATCGTAATTTGGCTGGGAGGGGAAAAAACAAAACAAATGGTAAAACTATAAATTTAAAGGGGTAAAATCGTAATTTCGCTGGACCAATGGGGAAGTGCCAAGCAGCCGCCTGCACTATTCCCCTCCATCGAATATGTAGTGTAGCAGTTTTTTTCCCCGCCCGCGTTGCGGGGCGCTAAGCAGAATATTTCTCTTTCATAACATGTACGTCTGTGTTTCGGTTACTTGTACATACTACTCATAACACGATCTTAAAAAAAATTAAATCGAGTCAACCAAAAAACATTGCCATACTTTTGCAAAAAAAGGTAAAATGATGGAAAACTATATTTTTAAAGTGGGGCAAAGTTGTACTTTTTTAGGACATATGAGCAGCGTGTGCCAGGAGGCTGCTTGACATGAATAAAAATTAAACCGAACCAACCAACTAAAACAAAACACTACCATAGCTTTGTCAAAAAAAAAAAAAAAAAACACTAAAACCATCGCATGTCTGCAATTTTACATTGGGGGCAAAATCGTAATTTGACAGAAAAAAAAACAAATGGAAAACTATAAATTTGAGCTAAGAGTAAAATTGTAATTTAGTTAGGAGAAGAAAAAACACAATCAATAAAAAAACATAAATTTAAATGGGGTAAATTCGTAATTTAACTAAACTAATAGAAAAAAAAACTCACCAACAGTGAGCTGCCACAAAGGTGGCGGTCACTATTCCCCACCATGGGGCTGAGTGTAAAATCGTAATTTGGCTGGGAGGGAAAAAGCAAAACAAATGGTAAAACAATAAATTTAAAGGGGTAAAATCGTAATTTGGCTGGACCAATGAGGAAGTGACAGGCAGCTGCCTGCACTATTCCCCTCCATCGAATATGTAGTGTACTAGTTTTTTGCCCCGCCCGCGTTGCGGGGCGCTAAGCAGAATATTTCTCTTTCATAACATGTACGTCTGTGTTTCGGTTATTTGTACATACTACTCATAACACGATCTTACAAAAAATTACACCGAGTCAACCAAAAAACATTCCCATACTTTTGCTGAAAAAAGGTAAAATGATGGAAAACTATATTTTTAAAGTGGGGCAAAGTTGTACTTTTTTAGGACAAATGAGCGTGTGCCAGGAGGCTGCTTGGCATGAATAAAAATTAAACCGAACCAACCAACTAAAACAAAACACTACCATAGTTTTGTCAAAAAAAACCCCACTAAAACGATGGCATGTCTGCAATTTTACATTGGGGGCAAAATCGTAATTTGACAGAAAAAAACAAATGGAAAACTATAAATTTGAGCTAAGAGTAAAATTGTAATTTAGTTAGGAGAAGAAAAAACACAATCAATAAAAAACCATAAATTTAAATGGGGTAAATTCGTAATTTAACTGAACTAATAGAAAAAAAAAGGTAAATTACTTTTTAAATCCCTGTGTTTTAGGGGTTTTAACTAGTTGAGTTCAAAAGCAAAAAGTTTAACGACCTGAGTCCCTATAATCATTTTCTTTAACCATTTGAGTCCAATTTTCTAACACTGTTAGAATTATTTTGTTAAATGACCAAATTACCCATATAATTAAAAAATAAATAAAAAAACTAATTTATTTTTAGTTTTCTCCTTCTCTCTCATTCATCTTCACCAGATGGCAGATGCATCTCTCTCTCCCTCTCAAAACCTCCATTGCACCACCACACCTCCACCATCAACACCACCGTCTGCACTTCCACTGTCACCACCACCACTACACCATCACCACCACAACACAACACACCCCATCCCACCCCAACCTTCCCTTCTATCTCTTTCACTACTAAAAAAAAGCAATTGACACCAAAATTTGCTACCGTAAATAACAGTAGCAAAATAAGCAACAATTTGCTACCATATCAGCGGTGGCAACATATGATATCTAAATCTAGATTCATCACGCAGAGCTCGGACCCTAGATTCATCTCCCCCTAAACCGAATGATCTGTAGTTTCACCGTCAAATCAAATCACAAACAATCTCTAATCGATGAACTTCTCTGAAGGGGTATGGTCCCAAAAAGGCCGCGCAAACCTCCGTCAAGGTTGCGCGCAGGACCATACTCCTTATTCAACAAACTTCCTATCATTAGCCTCGCGCGAGCTGTACCGTATTCTATTTTACGTCGCGCGAGACCTAGCCAATAAGAAGCTCCAATAGCAACACTTAGCATACTAAAAGAGCACTCAGTCACCTAAACCCCGCGCGAGTTAGTTACGTGCCCAGCAAGACTCTCCCAGGGAAGCAGCGCAAGGCTGTTCCAAATAGTACACAAGGTACAAGTGGCAGAAGAAAAGAGCCAATCAACGTCCTTCTGGCTCTGCTCAATCGTGCTCCACGATCATCTGACATGCAGGAGACAAAAAAGTACTTAAGGACGTCTACATGGCACCAATCATAAGGCAGAGACAACTGCCCCACGATCTCCACTTACCTGCTGATGGCAGAAGGGCGGCCAGGCCAACAACAGTGACACGTGGCTCCAATCACATTGCGCCAGCTCCAGAAAGCTCCTAGAAGCCACTAACGGTCGACACCAGTGAGACAAGGAGCATATCCTCCATGTTGTCGTCTTCAGGCCCAAGGCCCATCAGCCCACATCCTCTTACACCTCTCCGGCAATAAATAGAGACCTCACTGCACAGGTTAAACATCCCATTCCCTCTGCTCTCACTCTTAATACTTAATTATCTCTCCAAAGCAGTCGCTTATTCTCACGCCGGAGCCCGGTTAAGAGGGAAACCCCCACATTTCCCTCTTAACGAGTAACGGTGTTCTGTTTTGCAGGCTAATCCGGTCATTAAGGAGCTCTAGAAACCATAGAGAAGATTAACCACTATGATAGGAACATAAACCAAACTGGTTAGTCTCTTAATTAGTTCCGTGTTTCTTCATTGGCGCCCACCGGTTTTTCTACAAAACACTTTCATCTTCTTCTTTCCTGAGTTTTCGTGTTTTTTCTTCCTTCGATCATGGCTGGTCAAGGAATCATTCCCGAGTTTGTTGGTTTTGGTGAAAACCCTAATGCAGCGTTGGGGGAGGGTAATCAAAACGCCCAACCTCAACACATCGAAGAAATTGGCGAAATCGAAGTAACCAATACGGGGGGACCGCGCGGGAGCATCACCCGCATCACTCAAACGGTAACCCCAGGAAACAACGGCGCTGGACCTTCAAACCCAGCTCCACCTCAGAACATCTCGGCGCTACCAGGGCTACCAGAGGGCGAAACACCAGCCTCATGGTACGCCAAACAACTTGCCACCATTAACGAGGCATATCAATCCTTGAGCGCACAACAGGCAGTCTTAACGGCAGAACCGTCCTTGGTTACACCAACCGGCCCAAGTCACGAGGCGCGTCAGATGCCACCACCGCAAAACATCCAAGGAAGAGCTAACAGACCTCCCCTACCAGAAGATTGAGCGTGCATGACACGCGCGATACGCGGGGGAAACAGAAAGCTATTACGACTATCTGTCAAACATCCAAAGAGGCCCAGTTCATAGCCGGCTCACGCCGCGCAACATGAACGATGAATGGGAAGATACTGACCCAAATGATCCAACTTGGGAGGACGATGAAGGATCTTCAGTCTTCAATCGTTTACAGAGAAACCATGAATACTACAAACCAAGACAACATGTTGGGTACACCGAAGAGGCTGAACAAGACTTTCGCCTCGCCTATCGACCAGCTGAAGCTGTGGAACACTCCAAGTTCATTCCAAAAATCGCACTGGCGCCACTTAAAAGAGAGAAGTTACCTCCGACAGTCGGAAAGTTTAACGGATTGACTGATCCTGATGATCACGTCAGAGTTTTCACAAGCGTGGGCTGCATGGGAGGATGGAATATGCCCATGTGGTGCCATCTGTTTATTCAAACGCTTACAGGGGCTGCTCGCGTCTGGTTCGACAGCCTTCCTTCGGGAAAGATAAAGTCATGGGTGGATTTCAGGACTCAGTTTTTGAGTCACTTCAGTCAACAAAGACGATACCAGCGCGACACAGCCGAGGTTGAATACATCTGGCGCAGAGATAACGAGGGTTTGGAAGATTTCATCACTCGCTTTAACAAAGAGTGCTTGGAAATCGGCGGCGTTAGTGAACAACTCATGCGCTGCCACTTCAAGAAAGCCATCCGCTGTGACAGCCTAATTAGAACCATCACTGGGAAGGATGGAATGCCCAAGGAATGGGATAAACTCATGGAAGCCGCGAAGATAGTCGCGCAAACTGAAGAGTCACTCGCCAGAAACAACAGTTATCGTACTGAAGATCGATTTTCTAAAGGGGGTCACTCGAGCGACGACAACAAACGGAACAAAGGCAAAAACCCTGGGTGGAAAGCCAACCACTCCAGCGGTTATGGTGAACGATCTCGTTATGAAGAACGGTCGCGCTACAGAGAAGATGCGCGAGACACTATTGATCGAATTGGGTATCGGAAGGCAATCAGGGATGACAATCTAGAAAAGCACTGGACTCTGCTCACAAAAACACCGAAAGAGGTGCTGATGACGGAGAATCATGATTTCAAGGCTCCAAGGCCCATGACAAACAAAAAGGGGCAAGACCCCAACCTGTACTGCGACTTCCATAAAGATATGGGGCACTTGACGGATGATTGTTACAGTTTACGTCAAGAGATTGAAAAAGCGCTAAAAAGCGGGAAGCTAAGTCACCTGGTGAAAAACATGCGCAAGGAAACTAGACAGCTCCAGCGCTACGATGAGGGGAATCACAAGAAAGTCAGACGCCTAGAAACCCATATGGTCAACGGACCAAGATACAGCGCAAAAGAGAAAGGCAAGCGCCCTTATGAACCCTCATGGCAAGAACAACAGGTCATCTTCCCGGTAGTGCGCGGCGGTCCTCGCGCCACTCGACCCGTCGTCATTACCGGTATTATCGGCCATTATGAAACAGAGTACGTGTTCATTGACCCAGGGAGCACGGCCGACATCATCTATGAGCAATGTTTTAATCAGTTTGATGAGGATGATAAAGCAAGACTTGAGCCAGTTGATTATCCACTGTCTGGATTTTGCAACGAAATGGTCTTCTCGCTAGGCCAAATCAGCTTCCCCGTCACGTTCTCTGACGGAAAGCACTCAAGAACAACAAATGTAAACTTCATGGTGATGCCTGTCAAATCGAGGCATGATGTGTTGATTGGAAGAGAAACTCATGGCGAACTAAACATGGTAACTTCCACACCCCACTCAGCGATAGGGTTTCCAACCAAAACGGGGGTGGCAATCATCTATGCTAAGAAAGAAGTAATGGCGGCAGAAGAAATGCGCCCAACAAAAGCGGCCAAGGTTTCAACAACCGAGCCAGATAAATGGGTTTTAAACCGCAAGTACCCGGAGCAAACGGTGACGATAGGCCACGCAATCTCACCAAACATCAGAACTCATCTCAAGCAGCTCCTGTTCAAGAATATGGATATCTTCGCCTGGACCCCGGCCGACATGACCGGTGTCCCGCGCGACATCACCGAGCATCGTTTAAACACATACCCCTCTGTTGAGCCGAAAGTTCAAAGAAGGCGCAGCTTAGGGGCAGAAAAAACCAAAGCAATGAACGAGCAAGTATGTGAACTACTCAAAGCAGGAATCTTGCGGGAGGTCCGTTATCAAAGTTGGGTTGCGAACCCCGTGATGGTAGAGAAGTCTAGTGGAGGATGGCGAATGTGTGTTGACTACACCGATCTCAACAAGGCATGCCCTAAAGATTGCTACTCTTTGCCTGAGATCGATAAAAAGATAGACTCTCTCGCGCCATACAGATGGAAATGCTTCTTAGATTGCTATAAAGGGTACCATCAGGTTCAAATGAAGCTAGAAGATGAAGACAAGACAGCTTTTCGAACCGATCTAGGGATCTTCTGCTACACAAAGATGCCCTTCAGCTTAAAAAATGCTGGCGCAACGTATCAACGCCTGATGGATAAGACATTCGCTGGAGATATCAGGAAGCATATCGAGGTTTACATCGATGATTTGGTAATCAAAAGTCCCGAAGAGGACCAAATGTTGAAGGACATCGAAAAAACATTCAATTCATTGCGTAGCGTGAATATGAAGTTGAATCCAGCCAAGTGTTCTTTTGGCATGAAAGAAGGGAAGTTCTTAGGCTTCATAGTCACAAATGGCGTCTTTAAAGTAAATCCAGAAAAGGTCCAGGCAATAGAGCGAATGCCATCGCCACGAACAATCAAAGAGATGCAACGGTTGGCCGGCCGCCTAGCCGCGCTTAACCGCTTTCTGTCAAATCACGCCGCGAAGTCATACCCTTTTATCAGCACTCTGCGCAACTGTGTGAAGAAGCAAAAGTTCAGGTGGACCCCTGAAGCAGAGAAGGCTTTTCAGCAAATGAAGGAGTGTTTGATCGAACTCCCTACTCTGAGTGCACCATTCGAAGAAGAGCCGCTCATTTTGTACTTGTTATCATCAGACAAGGTAGTGGGATCGGTATTCCTCGTAGAGAGAGATGGAGTTCAAACTCCTATCTATTACGTCAGCAGAGTGCTAACGGATCCAGAAACGAGATATTCCATGATGGAAAAATTGGTGCTAGCGCTGCTACACGCCTCCCGAAGGCTGCGCAGATACTTTACAGGGCATGTGATCACCGTACTTACCAATTTCCACATTGGCACGATACTGCAAAAACCAGAGACGTCAGGGCGGTTAGCAAAATGGGCAATCGAACTGGGGGACCACAACATCCTGTACAGGCCGCGCCCAGCCATCAAGGGTCAAGTTCTAGCCGACTTCATCACAGAAGTCCCAGTTGATAAAATCAAGGATTGTGAGCTCGTGGAAACTCCCGTGAAAGAATCGACAAATGAGTTATGGATGTTGTACACTGATGGGGCTTCAAACGAGGATGGCGCGGGAGCGGGATTGCGCCTTGTGAGCCCCGAAAATCACGAATTTACTTACGCCATCAGGTTGGATTTTAAAAACACCAACAACGAGGCGGAGTACGAGGCATTTCTGGCAGGCTTACGCCTCGCCATAAAAATGGGAGCTAAAAACCTACATGCACACGTTGATTCACTCTTGATAGCCAGCCAAATCAACGGTATATACGACGCAAGGGGCGAAGTTATGGCCCTATATTTGGATCAGGCGAAAGAGTTGCTCCAAAAATTCAAGTCCTACAAGGTAGTGCACATCAACCGCTCTGAAAACAAACCAGCAGATGCTTTGAGCAAACTGGCTTCAACCTCCTTTCAACATCTCGCCAAAGATGTAAGGATTGAAGTACTCAAGAATCCATCAGTTCTGCTACGACAAGTCAACGTGATCGAGATAGGGCAGCCATCCTGGATGACCCCTATAATTCAATATTTGCAAGAAGGAATACTCCCTGAGAGCAAAGCAGAGGCAAGGAAGATTCAAAACAAGGCCCTGCATTACGAAATGAATGGTGGTATCTTATACCGCAAGTCCTTCATGGGGCCATTACTGCGCTGCGTGGACCCCCAAGATGCAAATTACTTGATCAGGGAGATCCACGAAGGGATCTGCGGCATCCATGCAGGACCACGCATGGTTGTCGCGAAGATTATGAACGCTGGATATTATTGGCCAGGGATGCACGTCGACGCCCTGAAGGAGTTGCGCAAATGCGACTCCTGTCAACGGCATTCTCCAAAAACCCTGCGCCCAAAAAACGATCTTATTCCCGTATCCACTGCTTGGCCCTTTCAGCAGTGGGGAATTGATATGGTGGGACCTTTCCCAGAGGCCCCTGGCGCCATCAAGTTTATAATAGTGGCCGTTGATTACTTTACGAAATGGGTGGAGGCCAAGGCCCTCGCTTCAACTACAGCCATGATGGTGCGTAAGTTCATTTGGGAACACATCATCTGCAGATTTGGCCTACCACTCAAGATTGTAACTGACAATGGCACCAACTTTGCGTCTGAGGACCTCCAGAAGTGGATGAAAGAGATGAAAATCGAACACACTTTCTCCTCCGTTGCGCATCCTCAAGCCAACGGGCAGGTTGAAAGTGTGAACAAGTGTATTGTCGATGGAATAAAAGCCCGACTGGGCACAAAGCGAAGAGGCTGGGTGGATGAGCTCCCGAGTATCTTGTGGGCGCACCGAACCATGCCGAAGACAAGTACCGGCGAAACCCCTTTTAGCCTAGTCTACGGCTCAGAAGCAGTTATCCCGGCAGAAGTTGGCCTGCCCTCTCCGCGTTTGACAGCAGTCAACGCAATCGACAATGAGGCAGAGCGTCGTCTCGATTTGGATCTCTTGGAAGAAAGACGCGAGAATGCGCGCATTAAGGAAGCGAAATACAAGACACAATTGGAAAGGTACTACAATGCGAGAGTCCGCATCTGTACCTTCACGCCAGGAGAATACGTCTTCCGCGACAACGAAGCTTCGAATGCCGAACGCCCAGGAAAACTAGCACCCAAGTGGGAAGGCCCATACTTGGTTCATGAAGTGCTAGGAAAAGGGGCATACAAATTGCGCACCCTGGATGGACATATCATCCCGCGCACGTGGAATGCGCAGCAACTGCGCAAGTTCTATATGTAACTATTCTAGGCCCTGCGCCTTTACCCACTCATGTTGGCCACGCGCCTTTTTAATTACCTATGTTGGCTAAGCACCTATTTTGCTACTTATGCGATGTATGTTGGCCCAAGCGCCTGTTTCCCAAGCAATGAAAGCATACGACATGTTTTCTTTTACGATGACTCCTTTCGTTACAAATGCATGTTAAACTTTTGATTAGCACGAAAACACTCCAGTTACACTCGCACGAGCCACTCTTACATTTATTCGCGCTAACTTAACCAAAGTTCCTAACAACAGTGCAATAATTGTGTAACACCTCAAAAATTTACGTCCTATAATGTGTTGACACGTGTCATAGGTTTGAACGTGTGAAAGAATGTTCTTGAAGGACTAAAGTTGACAAACAGTGAAACTGTGTAAATATAAGGGTTCAAAGTGTCAACAATGAATAAATATACTTTACAATAACCCTACATGATGTTTATAACCTTAAACGAATGGATCATGGATCATACGAAGCGAATTGTGAAAGAGAGTGAGAGATTACAAACTACAGGGGTTAAATGTGTCAACATGTTAAGTTATACCTCTGAGTGACCTTTTAGCAAACCCGAAGCCTTGTAACGATTAATTATGCTCACTAGAATCTACCATAAAAATTTCACCAAGTTTCGTTACCGTATGAGAAAGTTGTGATAAAATTCGTGTGCGAGGGTTAGAATCGTCAACGTTGAAAATTTGGGCTTTTCGGGTGATCACAAAGTTACCCGAGGACTTGACAAAGTGGGTATAAGTATTAAAGCCCCTAAATGTATATATTAAAGCCTTAAAATGCAAGAAACAACTTGAGTTGTTGATTGCATGACTTGGATGGATGAGATGGATACTGTGGTGGATATCAGTGGTTGCCATAATAGAGATATTGTGAAGTTTGTCTCACAGTCTTTCAAGGGGGAAGCATTAGCTTGGTGGAGATCTTTGATCCAAGCTACGGGGAAAGTCCCGTTATACAACATGACCTGGGAACAGTTCATGGCACTAATCAAGGAAAATTTCTGCCCTCAACACGAGGTTGAGAGAATTGAATCTGACTTCTTGGCGCTGGTCATGAAAAACCTAGACTGCCAGGCCTACCTTACCACTTTCAATACTTTGTCAAGGTTGGTTCCTTATTTGGTGACTCCGGAGCCTAAACGTATAGCTCGTTTTATCGGAGGTTTGGAACCGGAGATCAAAGCAAGTGTAAAGGCCTCCAGACCAACCACTTTTCGGTCAGTAGCGGACATATCGTTGTCCCTTACCTTAGATGCTGTCAGGCTGAGGTCACAGAGGAAAAATGATACCGAAAAGAGGAAGCGTGAGGATGACAACTCACGACGTTCAGATAAGAAGCAGAAGGGAAACAATGACCAAAAGAAGGAAGGATGGCCAGCAGTCGGGTGAAAAACCCAAATGCAAAATCTGCAAGAGGCAGCACTTTGGAAAGTGCAGGTTTGAATCGAATTCGAATTCACAATCAAAAGCTTTTGCATGTGGGTTGTGCAAGTCCAAGGAACACAAAACCTTGGATTGCAAGAAGATAAAGGATGCGACCTGCTACGGTTGCAATGAAAAGGGGCACATCAAGAGCAATTGCCCAAAATACGCCAAGAAGCCCGAAGAGACTAAGAAGACCAATGCTAGGGTCTTCAGGATGGATGCTAAGGAAGCCGTCAAGGACGACAATGTGATAACAGGTACCTTTCTCGTAAATGATGTTTATGCGAGAATGTTATTTGATTCAGGCGCTGATAAGTCGTTCGTAGATAATAAGTTTTGTGAATTATTAAAACTACCTGTTAAGAACTTAAGTGTGAAGTATGAGGTGGAACTAGCAGATGGTACTTTAGAAATCGCCTCAACTATCTTAGATGGGTGTTTCATATCCATTAGGAATCACTCTTTTCCTTTGTCCCTACTTCCCTTTAAGTTAGCCGGCTTTGACATAGTATTGGGTATGGACTGGTTATCTCATAACCAGGCCCAGATTGTTTGCAATAAGAAGCAAGTGATGATCAAGACTCCGTCTGGTGAATCACTTACTATCTAGGGAGATACCCAGTATGGGCTGCCCGAGAAAATGTCTATACTCAAAGACTCTAAGTGTTTGAAGAAGGGCTGTGTCATCTACATGGCACAAGTGATTATTGCTGAGCTGAAACCCAAGATTAGGGATATCCCCGTCGTTTCTGAATACCCTGAAGTTTTTCCTGAAGAACTACCTGGTTTGCCACCAGAGAGACAAGTAGAATTCAGAATTGACATTATTCCTGGATCAGCACCGGTAGCGAGGGCGCCTTATAGGTTGGCACCAACAGAGATGAAGGAATTGAGGACGCAGCTAGATGATTTACTAGCCAAAGGTTTCATCAAACCTAGTTCGTCTCCTTGGGGAGCACCAGTTTTATTTGTCAAAAAGAAGGATGGATCGATGCGACTGTGCATCGACTACCGTGAGCTTAATAAGGTTACTATCAAGAATAGGTATCCTTTGCCCAGAATCGACGATCTGTTCGATCAACTTCAAGGGGCAAGTTTCTTCTCGAAGATTGACTTGAGGTCAGGCTACCATCAATTGAAGGTTAGAGATGAAGATGTGCACAAAACAACATTTAGGACTCGTTATGGTCATTACGAGTTCCTAGTGATGCCTTTTGGGCTCACTAATGCACCGGCCGCGTTCATGGATCTCATGAATCGCGTTTGCAAGCCACACTTAGACAAATTCGTCATCGTCTTCATCGACGAAATTCTCATCTACTCAAAGAACCAAGCTGACCATGAGAAGCATCTTCACTGCATTTTGGAATTACTTCATAAAGAAAAGCTCTATGCCAAGTTCTCGAAGTGTGAGTTCTGGCTTCGAGAAGTCCAATTTCTTGGACATGTTGTTAGTGAGCATGGTATCCAAGTAGATCCCGCTAAAGTTGAAGCTGTCATGAATTGGCATGAGCCAAAGACGCCTACAGAAATACGTAGCTTCTTAGGCTTGGCAGGATATTATAGGCGATTCATTGAAAACTTCTCAAGGATTGCTGCACCCCTGACTTCGCTGACACGTAAGAAGATTAAGTTTGACTGGGGTCCTAAGCAGCAGGAATCCTTCGATATTCTGAAACAAAAGTTGAGCAATGCTTCGGTACTGACATTGCCTGATGGAATAGAGGAGTTTGTAGTTTATTGTGATGCATCACACACAGGGATGGGGTGTGTGCTTATGCAGAAAGGCAAAGTCATTGCCTATGCTTCACGGCAGTTAAAGGTACACGAAAAGAATTACACCACCCACGACTTGGAGTTGGGTGCCGTTGTATTCGCACTAAAACTGTGGAGGCACTACTTATATGGAATAAAATGTGTGATCTATTCTGATCACAAAAGCCTTCAACATCTGTTCAACCAGAAGGACTTGAACATGAGGCAACGCCGTTGGATGGAAACTCTGAATGATTACGATTGTGAAATAAGATACCATCCCGGCAAGGCGAATGTAGTCGCTGATGCCTTGAGTCGGAAGGAGAAGGTAAAACCCATCCGAATCAATGCCAAGAGCATGGAAATAAAGAATAATTTGATGGAAAGGTTGTTAGCTGCACAGAAGGAAGCTGTGTTGGAAGCTAACTACCCTAACGAAAAGCTAGGGGTAACTGAGGAGCAGTTAACACTTAGCAAGGATGGAATTCTTAGATTGAATGGAAGAATATGGGTTCCAACTTATGGAGGACTCCGAGATGTTATCCTCCAGGAAGCCCATAGCTCTAAATATTCCGTTCATCCTGGAGCTGATAAAATGTACCAGGATTTAAGAGCAAACTATTGGTGGATAGGCTTGAAGAAGTCTGTAGCTACCTATGTAGCTAAATGCTTGACGTGTGCACAAGTCAAGGCAGAACATCAAAAACCGTCAGGTTTGCTACAACAGCCTGAACTTCCTACTTGGAAGTGGGAAATGGTAACTATGGATTTTATCACCAAGTTACCCAAGACAAGGAAAGGAAATGACACCATCTGGGTGATAGTTGACCGACTGACTAAGTCAGCACATTTTCTACCCATTAAGGAGACCTACAGCTCCGATATGTTAGCCCAACTGTACGTTGATAAGATTGTAGCCTTACATGGCATACCTGTAGCTATTATTTCTGACCGAGATACTAGATACACATCACATTTTTGGAAAAGTTTCCAACAATCTTTGGGTACACGTTTGAACTTTAGTACGGCTTACCATCCACAGACTGACGGTCAGAGTGAGCGTACTATTCAAACGTTAGAAGACATGCTGCGTGCATGTGCGATCGATTTGGGAGGTAGTTGGGATAAGAACCTACCCTTAATCGAATTCTCCTACAACAATAGCTACCATACCAGCATCAAGGCTGCGCCTTTTGAGGCATTATACGGTAGAAAGTGTAGATCGCCAGTTTGTTGGGCGGAAGTTGGAGATGTCCAATTATCTGGACCAGAGATCGTGTTTGAAACGACGGACAAGATTGTCCAGATTCGTGACAATCTCAAAGCTGCCCGGGATAGGCAGAAGAGTTACGCTGATCCAAATCGTAAGGATTTTCACTTCGAAGTAGGTGACAAAGTTCTACTTAAAGTGTCACCCTGGAAAGGAGTGATGCGGTTTGGTAAGAAAGGCAAACTAAGCCCGAGATACATAGGACCTTTCGAGGTTATCGAACGTGTCGGGTCAGTTGCCTATAAGTTGAACTTACCTGAAGAGCTCAGTGGAATTCACAATGTGTTCCACATCTGCAATCTAAAGAAGTGTTTCGCTGACGAATCACTGGTTATACCACATAAAGATGTGCATATAGACGCGAGCTTAAAATTTGTTGAAAAACCCTTGTCGATTGAGGATCGACAGGTAAGGAAGCTTCGAAGGAAGCATATACCTTTTGTAAAGGTCAAATGGGATGCTCGTAGAGGTCCCGAGTATACGTGGGAGGTTGAGTCCACGATGAAAGAAAAGTACCCTTACTTGTTTCAGTAAATCTCGAGTCGAGATTTCTTTTAAGGGGGTGAGGATGTAACACCTCGAAAATTTACGTCCTATAATGTGTTGACACGTGTCATAGGTTTGAACGTGTGAAAGAATGTTCTTGAAGGACTAAAGTTGACAAACAGTGAAACTGTGTAAATATAAGGGTTCAAAGTGTCAACAATGAATAAATATACTTTACAATAACCCTACATGATGTTTATAACCTTAAATGAATGGATCATGGATCATACGAAGCGAATTGTGAAAGAGAGTGCGAGATTACAAACTACAGGGGTTAAATGTGTCAACATGTTAAGTTATACCTCTGAGTGACCTTTTAGCAAACCCGAAGCCTTGTAACGATTAATTATGCTCACTAGAATCTACCATAAAAATTTCACCAAGTTTCGTTACCGTATGAGAAAGTTGTGATAAAATTCGTGTGCGAGGGTTAGAATCGTCAACGTTGAAAATTTGGGCTTTTCGGGTGATCACAAAGTTACCCGAGGACTTGACAAAGTGGGTATAAGTATTAAAGCCCCTAAATGTATATATTAAAGCCTTAAAATGCAAGAAACAACTTGAAAACGACCTTTCGGGGGACCAAGGACCAAAATGCAATTGAAAGAAACATGTTTACTTGATCCGGATGGGCCAGGCGGCCCGCATCAGGATCAACAAAAGCCCAAGCGGGCCGCTTCAGACCTGCAGGTGCAGAAAAAACAGGCAGCTGCCTGTTGATGCATGGAACCGACTCAAATGCCATTTTTTCGATACCTTGGGCTGCCTAAGGTGGTTTTTAGCTAGTAGGGGACTTGTGGATGTTATTGTTTCACTCCTAGACTTAGGTGTTGATGATCCATGTGTGTTTGAAGTTATTTATAAGACCCACATGTTACTACATTGATCATTCATCAACCTCTGAGCTTTTCTGGAGCATTCAAGCAGGCCACAAGCATTCCAAATCATCCATTAGTCGTGTGTAAGTATGCCTAACCTTCTCTAATTCATTTATACTTAGTTTATAGCCTAGAAATCAAACCGTCGTAACTACGGTTTGATTTAGCGATAAATCACAATCGGTCCAGAGTTTAGTCGAATCGAAAGTTGTTATAAGTTGGTATTTATATGGGTAATAAACCCCTAAAAGGTCACCCCACTGATTTCAATCTTAACTATGTCGTTTGTCGAGTCAAACTTCTTCCGAAAAGTCAACAGAAATGTTAATCGCATATTTAATGATACAGAAGGCGTGTAATCTGTTTTATCAGTCATACAACTTGAAAATAAGTATAATAACTTGTCTAAGCTTGTTTGATTCGACAACTTTATGTTTTGAACCAATTCGGAACCGAGAGACGCAAAAGTTTGACTTTTGCTTTGACCTCAGTTCTGACCTGATTTATATAGGTTTAGACATGCCTTAAAGTTCCATTAGGACCTAGTTGCATGTGTGTATAAGCCTCTGCGTTTATACCACTCGAATCCCTAATCGTCCGATGTTTCCGTTAATTGCCTAAATATTGACCGTAATGCCCTTATGATAATAAAACGAGATTATTGGAAATGTGAAAGTGCCATAATCTTAGTTACTGATTATTAAACTTGTACCTAAAATTTCACATCAGTTGGAGGTCTAGATTAGGAGTTATGCTTAATGACGTAATTTGAATGCTTTTAAGTAATTAAACGGCGTCATTAGCGTAAAGCCTATCTAAACCCAATTTTTGACACCAAACCTTTTACCCACTGATGTGATATAATATTTTGGGATTTTTAAAGTTTTTTAATTATTTTTAAACTGATCATAATCTAGGTTTATCGCCTTGATTCGGTTAATACCAAAAATACCCTTTTCGGCCATAAAATGAGTTTTACAAATCCTTTTAACGCCAATCCAATTGCTATTGATTTTAAATAATAAATGGAGTATTTTGAGCCTGTTTATTTGATCAGAAAACTCAGAATCGTATTTTTACCCGTACATCGCTTAAAACGACTTTATACGCGTATTTAACGCATAGTTTGGGTTTAAAACTATTTTAGTATATAAGACTTATTACCAAAGGTTATAACCTGTTAAAATAAGCTATTTTACTGAAAAACTCAGACCCGGATCACAGCTGTCTAATTAAACCCTTTTATAATCTTTAAAATGACCAAAATACCCCTGCGGGGCTTATTAAGAGATTAAACTCGTTTGGGGCGTCATGGGTGATATCCTACTGATGTCACAACTTATTTAAGGCATGTTAACTTAGGAAACCTGTTTAGGACTCTTACGGATACCCGTTACGATTCATGCGCGTTCGGTTCGGTTTATGTAACTAGTTTACATAAATTAGCCGAAACGGGTCAAACCTTGTCGGTTTTATCTCAAAATCCAGAATGTGTATCATACACCCATATTAAGCAAGTCTTCAAACTTGTCGGGTCTAAATCGCATTCTATCCGGTCTTCGCTTAATCGTGCGTACGAACCGTATCTTTAAAACTAACCGGTCTAAGCGTAAGCTTAACTAAAGACCCGTTAGGATTCTAATAGGTTATTATAAACCTTCGTTCCAGATTAGGAGAACCAGTAAAAGATACTTGCACTCGCTGAATTTGATCTATACTTACTCAGGTAAATACTTTTAACTTATTTCCCTATACGGGCTTGGGTAAGGTACATAAAATACCGCTTGGTCGGACATTGAATCTTTAATTGTATATGGTTAAAGTATTGAGATGTTTCGTTTAAATTGTTTTGTTTGCTTAAAGCCTTTGGGGGGTTAATGACCGTGTCCCGGATATCCCTGGCATCATTTTACGAAATGGCCACGACCTTAGCACTCAGGTGTAGGCGTACACCTGTCAGTGTCTCATAAATAAAGTGGTGTGTTTATTGATCTTTAACCCGGCTCGATCCGGGCTACTGAACGCATAAGGAACATGTAAATCCTTTACAAGTTTATATATTTAAATAATTATCCCAAGTTATAAAATATTATTTGTGCCTTGTGCCTTAAATGCATTTTCTTAAACTCTTTTCAAAATGAGTCGGTTGATTGTATTTACCAGTGTAAACTGACGTATTTTTCTTAAAAAGGTTAAGTGCAGGTATTACGCGAAATAGGCTGGCTTGTCTCCTAGCATCCACATTAAGTCTCGCCAGCTTGGATGTCATAAACTGTTGAACATTTGTTTCCTTTTTATTTTGATCTACCTGTGGATTTATATTCGACTATTTGTGATACTCAATATTACAATATCGTTTGGTTGAATTAAATCTATACTTTGCTTCCGCTGTGCATTTAAATATTGTGTTGTTTGACTATTATGTTGCCAACCACGTCACGATACTCCCCTACCGGGCCCACCAGTAACACGTGGAAATTCGGGGTGTGACAGGTTGGTATCAGAGCCAACACTGAGTGAATTAAACACTAGCCTTTTGTGTTTAATCTCAGTTACACAATTGCACATTCCTAAATCTTCGAGTCTAGACAAAGAACTTAGGAATAATCCAAAATTTTTATTTTAATTTAAATTTTGTCCTTTATATGTTCCTTGTCATTACCTTTGTTATATTAACAGGTTAAGCAATGCCGCCAAGATTTAGACGAGGAGGAGATCGAGGAAAGGCGCCGATCAGCGCCCCTAACGACCATGAGGCCGGGCCTTCTGGCCGGCGAACTCCTTCTGCTACAAGGAGTATAGATCCGCGTGAACCTTGGAGGGTTTACGAGGAGCCTGCCAGACAATCCACGTCACATATCTCGACGCCTCCATATCAGCACTCCTATGGGCCGCTGTCAGAGAATGAGCCCAACCACCCGCAACCTTCTTACATACCGTTGCAGCGATCCTCATCGCAAGATTCCTTCCGCGACCCTACTCCTATCTTTCGGGTTCAGTTTAACCCAGCAGAGTACCTACCAGAGCACGTGGGTTTTAACCCACTAGGACCGGAGGATCACTTTTCTGGTGATCAAGATATGGACGAGGACACAGACCCCGTCGAGGCTTCAACCGGATCCTTTAACCATCCTTTCGTGATCTCAGACGGTTCGTCTTTTCACGGAACACCATACCAGGGTCCGGATAGTCACATGGCACGGTTCGAACGGTGCGAGTGGTATTATACACCATCTGAACACTCATCACCTCACCAGCAGCCGTCCCAGCAGCAACAAGATCTCTCTGGGGATCCACGTTTCCAGCAGCAGCAAGATCCCTCTGGGGATCCGCGTTTCGAGCAGCAGCAAAATCCCTCTGGGGATCCGCGTTATGAGGCAGTCACGCCACCGCCTCCACCGCCGCCAGTTCATCTAGAGCCTCCAGAGCCACCAAGACGTAGGAGGACTGGCGCACGGATATCAACACGGTAAGTGGATTTTCGTCTCAACACCCCTCAACATTCTAGCGGTAGCCACTACCCGCCTATATATGAAGGCCCACAGATGGGTGGACCTTCAGTACCAGTTTCGGAGGTGAATTCGGCACCTATTGCACCGCCATCACAGGGTTTTGGCCACCCTATCCCTGCTTTTACTGCTCCGGCAGCTTACAACCCTTATGGACCGCCAGCATACCATAATTATAACTATGCCGAGGCCGACCCATACCTAGTGGCAGCAAACTACCTTGCCCAAAACCCTGAGGGACCATATGGAACCCCTTGGGGAATGGGACATCAAGCTCGAGGATATCAAGTACCTCCTCAGCCACCGCCACAGTACCAGCCACCACGGTTTTCTCCACCAAAGCAGGAGGATCTCCGTCAGAGACTGGATAAGGTTGAGAGAGACCTCCAGAAAGAGCGTAAGAAGAATGAAGGATTTATGAGTGGCTTGGCAAACTTGCTGAAGGGAAAGAAGAAACGGGATCGTTAAATCCCAATATATATTGTTGTATTTCCTTGTTTAAATCAAGTCCCTACGTGGACATTTATTCATGTGTGTATGTAGTCCCTGCGTGGACATCTACCTTTGTACTTAGTCCCTACGAGGACTTGTCTCAAGTAGTCCCTGCGTGGACATTTACTTTTGTAGACCGTCCCTGTGAGGACATGTATTATCTGTATAGCTCCTGCGTGGGCATGTGTTTATGTGAAAAGTTCCGTTTAGGGAAAAATGTACTACTTTTAGTTTAATGGAATGTAAGTTTATAAATTTCATCTTTGCTATGTTATGCATAATTAAATTATATATGAAATAAATAAATCAGAATCATTCCTTTTAAAAATCTATCTGCCTGTGTTATTTTTGTTAAGGATCTTAAAAGTATAACCTAGCCTGCATGTCATTTTAAGACCTGGCCCAGATGGTAAAACTCGTTAAAAAGATTCAAATCCCTGTTAACATCTGAAAACATGTTAACACTCCTGGCAGACATGATTCGTTAAAAACACACGTAATATTATTATATATGGATCTTTTCAAGGATTCTAAACCCAACTAAATGATCTCTGAATCATGGGTTAAATCATTTATAAATATGATCAGTTCTTTTTACCATCCATTGGTAATGGAATGCCTACGGGCCCTTCTCATTTTCATATGAGACAAAAGACAGTATTAGTCTGTGACCCTGTCTGATAAAGGTAATGAACTTTGTTCAAACCTTCATGCGTTGATTCTCTGAAATCATAGCTTATAATCTAAATTGTCCCTGTGACTAGGCCTTATGTGCTAATAAAACTATTATTGTTTTATAATTAGGATAAATTATATTAGAAATCCTAAATTTATGTGAGTAATAAATTAACCATTTATGGTCTATGCTACCACGGTTAATAAAATTGCCATAAAAGACAATTCTATAATAAACTCACCAATAAATTATTGTCGATATATTACAGTTCAAGCTACATGGCAGACTCAAACGAGGTCAACAGTCACCCAGGGATAGTAAATGATAATGCCCGAGTAAACGTAGCGGGTGCAGAATTACAAGCTATGATAGATAATGCGGTTAATAGAGCTATGGATAGACAGCTCCATGAATCTAGTGGTACCCGTGCAAGGACCCAATCTGCACCACACTCTAGAACACCCTCCAGGACCCACACTGCCCACAACAGTAATTCTCACCACTCGTCAAACCGAAGGAGTGTTCCATCCCAAAGAGTCATACAGGATCAAGAACCCCGTAATAGGGGTTGCACCTATAAGTATTTCGTTTCGTGCAAACCCAGGGACTTTACTGGGGAAAAAGGAGTTGTTGATTGCATGACTTGGATGGATGAGATGGATACTGTGGTAGATATCAGTGGTTGCCATAATAGAGATATTGTGAAGTTTGTCTCACAGTCTTTCAAGGGGGAAGCATTAGCTTGGTGGAGATCTTTGATCCAAGCTACGGGGAAAGTCCCGTTATACAACATGACCTGGGAACAGTTCATGGCACTAATCAAGGAAAATTTCTGCCCTCAACACGAGGTTGAGTGAATTGAATCTGACTTCTTGGCGCTGGTCATGAAAAACCTAGACTGCCAGGCCTACCTTACCACTTTCAATACTTTGTCAAGGTTGGTTCCTTATTTGGTGACTCCGGAGCCTAAACGTATAGCTCGTTTTATCGGAGGTTTGGAACCGGAGATCAAAGCAAGTGTAAAGGCCTCCAGACCAACCACTTTTCGGTCAGTAGCGGACATATCGTTGTCCCTTACCTTAGATGCTGTCAGGCTGAGGTCATAGAGGAAAAATGATACCGAAAAGAGGAAGCGTGAGGATGACAACTCACGACGTTCAGATAAGAAGCAGAAGGGAAACAATGACCAAAAGAAGGAAGGATGGCCAGCAGTCGGGTGAAAAACCCAAATACAAAATCTGCAAGAGGCAGCACTTTGGAAAGTGCAGGTTTGAATCGAATTCGAATTCACAATCAAAAGCTTTTGCATGTGGGTTGTGCAAGTCCAAGGAACACAAAACCTTGGATTGCAAGAAGATAAAGGATGCGACCTGCTACGGTTGCAATGAAAAGGGGCACATCAAGAGCAATTGCCCAAAATACGCCAAGAAGCCCGAAGAGACTAAGAAGACCAATGCTAGGGTCTTCAGGATGGATGCTAAGGAAGCCGTCAAGGACGACAATGTGATAACAGGTACCTTTCTCGTAAATGATGTTTATGCGAGAGTGTTATTTGATTCAGGCGCTGATAAGTCGTTCGTAGATAATAAGTTTTGTGAATTATTAAAACTACCTGTTAAGAACTTAAGTGTGAAGTATGAGGTGGAACTAGCAGATGGTACTTTAGAAATCGCCTCAACTATCTTAGATGGGTGTTTCATATCCATTAGGAATCACTCTTTTCCTTTGTCCCTACTTCCCTTTAAGTTAGCCGGCTTTGACATAGTATTGGGTATGGACTGGTTATCTCATAACCAGGCCCAGATTGTTTGCAATAAGAAGCAAGTGATGATCAAGACTCCGTCTGGTGAATCACTTACTATCTAGGGAGATACCCAGTATGGGCTGCCCGAGAAAATGTCTATACTCAAAGACTCTAAGTGTTTGAAGAAGGGCTGTGTCATCTACATGGCACAAGTGATTATTGCTGAGCTGAAACCCAAGATTAGGGATATCCCCGTCGTTTCTGAATACCCTGAAGTTTTTCCTGAAGAACTACCTGGTTTGCCACCAGAGAGACAAGTAGAATTCAGAATTGACATTATTCCTGGATCAGCACCGGTAGCGAGGGCGCCTTATAGGTTGGCACCAACAGAGATGAAGGAATTGAGGACGCAGCTAGATGATTTACTAGCCAAAGGTTTCATCAAACCTAGTTCGTCTCCTTGGGGAGCACCAGTTTTATTTGTCAAAAAGAAGGATGGATCGATGCGACTGTGCATCGACTACCGTGAGCTTAATAAGGTTACTATCAAGAATAGGTATCCTTTGCCCAGAATCGACGATCTGTTCGATCAACTTCAAGGGGTAAGTTTCTTCTCGAAGATTGACTTGAGGTCAGGCTACCATCAATTGAAGGTTAGAGATGAAGATGTGCACAAAACAACATTTAGGACTCGTTATGGTCATTACGAGTTCCTAGTGATGCCTTTTGGGCTCACTAATGCACCGGCCGCGTTCATGGATCTCATGAATCGCGTTTGCAAGCCACACTTAGACAAATTCGTCATCGTCTTCATCGACGAAATTCTCATCTACTCAAAGAACCAAGCTGACCATGAGAAGCATCTTCACTGCATTTTGGAATTACTTCATAAAGAAAAGCTCTATGCCAAGTTCTCGAAGTGTGAGTTCTGGCTTCGAGAAGTCCAATTTCTTGGACATGTTGTTAGTGAGCATGGTATCCAAGTAGATCCCGCTAAAGTTGAAGCTGTCATGAATTGGCATGAGCCAAAGACGCCTACAGAAATACGTAGCTTCTTAGGCTTGGCAGGATATTATAGGCGATTCATTGAAAACTTCTCAAGGATTGCTGCACCCCTGACTTCGCTGACACGTAAGAAGATTAAGTTTGACTGGGGTCCTAAGCAGCAGGAATCCTTCGATATTCTGAAACAAAAGTTGAGCAATGCTTCGGTACTGACATTGCCTGATGGAATAGAGGAGTTTGTAGTTTATTGTGATGCATCACACACAGGGATGGGGTGTGTGCTTATGCAGAAAGGCAAAGTCATTGCCTATGCTTCACGGCAGTTAAAGGTACATGAAAAGAATTACACCACCCACGACTTGGAGTTGGGTGCCGTTGTATTCGCACTAAAACTGTGGAGGCACTACTTATATGGAATAAAATGTGTGATCTATTCTGATCACAAAAGCCTTCAACATCTGTTCAACCAGAAGGACTTGAACATGAGGCAACGCCGTTGGATGGAAACTCTGAATGATTACGATTGTGAAATAAGATACCATCCCGGCAAGGCGAATGTAGTCGCTGATGCCTTGAGTCGGAAGGAGAAGATAAAACCCATCCGAATCAATGCCAAGAGCATGGAAATAAAGAATAATTTGATGGAAAGGTTGTTAGCTGCACAGAAGGAAGCTGTGTTGGAAGCTAACTACCCTAACGAAAAGCTAGGGGTAACTGAGGAGCAGTTAACACTTAGCAAGGATGGAATTCTTAGATTGAATGGAAGAATATGGGTTCCAACTTATGGAGGACTCCGAGATGTTATCCTCCAGGAAGCCCATAGCTCTAAATATTCCGTTCATCCTGGAGCTGATAAAATGTACCAGGATTTAAGAGCAAACTATTGGTGGATAGGCTTGAAGAAGTCTGTAGCTACCTATGTAGCTAAATGCTTGACGTGTGCACAAGTCAAGGCAGAACATCAAAAACCGTCAGGTTTGCTACAACAGCCTGAACTTCCTACTTGGAAGTGGGAAATGGTAACTATGGATTTTATCACCAAGTTACCCAAGACAAGGAAAGGAAATGACACCATCTGGGTGATAGTTGACCGACTGACTAAGTCAGCACATTTTCTACCCATTAAGGAGACCTACAGCTCCGATATGTTAGCCCAACTGTACGTTGATAAGATTGTAGCCTTACATGGCATACCTGTAGCTATTATTTCTGACCGAGATACTAGATACACATCACATTTTTGGAAAAGTTTCCAACAATCTTTGGGTACACGTTTGAACTTTAGTACGGCTTACCATCCACAGACTGACGGTCAGAGTGAGCGTACTATTCAAACGTTAGAAGACATGCTGCGTGCATGTGCGATCGATTTGGGAGGTAGTTGGGATAAGAACCTACCCTTAATCGAATTCTCCTACAACAATAGCTACCATACCAGCATCAAGGCTGCGCCTTTTGAGGCATTATACGGTAGAAAGTGTAGATCGCCAGTTTGTTGGGCGGAAGTTGGAGATGTCCAATTATCTGGACCAGAGATCGTGTTTGAAACGACGGACAAGATTGTCCAGATTCGTGACAATCTCAAAGCTGCCCGGGATAGGCAGAAGAGTTACGCTGATCCAAATCGTAAGGATTTTCACTTCGAAGTAGGTGACAAAGTTCTACTTAAAGTGTCACCCTGGAAAGGAGTGATGCGGTTTGGTAAGAAAGGCAAACTAAGCCCGAGATACATAGGACCTTTCGAGGTTATCGAACGTGTCGGGTCAGTTGCCTATAAGTTGAACTTACCTGAAGAGCTCAGTGGAATTCACAATGTGTTCCACATCTGCAATCTAAAGAAGTGTTTCGCTGACGAATCACTGGTTATACCACATAAAGATGTGCATATAGACGCGAGCTTAAAATTTTTTGAAAAACCCTTGTCGATTGAGGATCGACAGGTAAGGAAGCTTCGAAGGAAGCATATACCTTTTGTAAAGGTCAAATGGGATGCTCGTAGAGGTCCCGAGTATACGTGGGAGGTTGAGTCCATGATGAAAGAAAAGTACCCTTACTTGTTTCAGTAAATCTCGAGTCGAGATTTCTTTTAAGGGGGTGAGGATGTAACACCTCGAAAATTTACGTCCTATAATGTGTTGACACGTGTCATAGGTTTGAACGTGTGAAAGAATGTTCTTGAAGGACTAAAGTTGACAAACAGTGAAACTGTGTAAATATAAGGGTTCAAAGTGTCAACAATGAATAAATATACTTTACAATAACCCTACATGATGTTTATAACCTTAAACGAATGGATCATGGATCATACGAAGCGAATTGTGAAAGAGAGTGCGAGATTACAAACTACAGGGGTTAAATGTGTCAACATGTTAAGTTATACCTCTGAGTGACCTTTTAGCAAACCCGAAGCCTTGTAACGATTAATTATGCTCACTAGAATCTACCATAAAAATTTCACCAAGTTTCGTTACCGTATGAGAAAGTTGTGATAAAATTCGTGTGCGAGGGTTAGAATCGTCAACGTTGAAAATTTGGGCTTTTCGGGTGATCACAAAGTTACCCGAGGACTTGACAAAGTGGGTATAAGTATTAAAGCCCCTAAATGTATATATTAAAGCCTTAAAATGCAAGAAACAACTTGAAAACGACCTTTCGGGGGACCAAGGACCAAAATGCAATTGAAAGAAACATGTTTACTTGATCCGGATGGGCCAGGCGGCCCGCATCAGGATCAACAAAAGCCCAAGCGGGCCGCTTCAGACCTGCAGGTGCAGAAAAAACAGGCAGCTGCCTGTTGATGCATGGAACCGACTCAAATGCCATTTTTTCGATACCTTGGGCTGCCTAAGGTGGTTTTTAGCTAGTAGGGGACTTGTGGATGTTATTGTTTCACTCCTAGACTTAGGTGTTGATGATCCATGTGTGTTTGAAGTTATTTATAAGACCCACATGTTACTACATTGATCATTCATCAACCTCTGAGCTTTTCTGGAGCATTCAAGCAGGCCACAAGCATTCCAAATCATCCATTAGTCGTGTGTAAGTATGCCTAACCTTCTCTAATTCATTTATACTTAGTTTATAGCCTAGAAATCAAACCGTCGTAACTACGGTTTGATTTAGCGATAAATCACAATCGGTCCAGAGTTTAGTCGAATCGAAAGTTGTTATAAGTTGGTATTTATATGGGTAATAAACCCCTAAAAGGTCACCCACTGATTTCAATCTTAACTATGTCGTTTGTCGAGTCAAACTTCTTCCGAAAAGTCAACAGAAATGTTAATCGCATATTTAATGATACAGAAGGCGTGTAATCTGTTTTATCAGTCATACAACTTGAAAATAAGTATAATAACTTGTCTAAGCTTGTTTGATTCGACAACTTTATGTTTTGAACCGATTCGGAACCGAGAGACGCAAAAGTTTGACTTTTGCTTTGACCTCAGTTCTGACCTGATTTATATAGGTTTAGACATGTCTTAAAGTTCCATTAGGACCTAGTTGCATGTGTGTATAAGCCTCTGCGTTTATACCACTCGAATCCCTAATCGTCCGATGTTTCCGTTAATTGCCTAAATATTGACCGTAATGCCCTTATGATCATAAAACGAGATTTTTGGAAATGTGAAACTGCCATAATCTTAGTTACTGTTATTAAACTTGTAACTAAAATTTCACATCAGTTGGAGGTCTAGATTAGGAGTTATGCTTAATGACGTAATTTGAATGCTTTTAAGTAATTAAACGGCGTCATTAGCGTAAAGCCTATCTAAACCCAATTTTTGACACCAAACCTTTTACCCACTGATGTGATATAATATTTTGGGATTTTTTAAAGTTTTTTAATTATTTTTAAACTGATCATAATCTAGGTTTATCGCCTTGATTCGGTTAATACCAAAAATACCCTTTTCGGCCATAAAATGAGTTTTACAAATCCTTTTAACGCCAATCCAATTGCTATTGATTTTAAATAATAAATGGAGTATTTTGAGCCTGTTTATTTGATCAGAAAACTCAGAATCGTATTTTTACCCGTACATCGCTTAAAACGACTTTATACGCGTATTTAACGCATAGTTTGGGTTTAAAACTATTTTAGTATATAAGACTTATTACCAAAGGTTATAACCTGTTAAAATAAGCTATTTTACTGAAAAACTCAGACCCGGATCACAGCTGTCTAATTAAACCCTTTTTATAATCTTTAAAATGACCAAAATACCCCTGCGGGGCTTATTAAGAGATTAAACTCGTTTGGGGTGTCATGGGTGATATCCTACTGATGTCACAACTTATTTAAGGCATGTTAACTTAGGAAACCTGTTTAGGACTCTTACGGATACCCGTTACGATTCATGCGCGTTCGGTTCGGTTTATGTAACTAGTTTACATAAATTAGCCGAAACGGGTCAAACCTTGTCGGTTTTATCTCAAAATCCAGAATGTGTATCATATACCCATATTAAGCAAGTCTTCAAACTTTTCGGGTCTAAATCGCATTCTATCCGGTCTTCGCTTAATCGTGCGTACGAACCGTATCTTTAAAACTAACCGGTCTAAGCGTAAGCTTAACTAAAGACCCGTTAGGATTCTAATAGGTTATTATAAACCTTCGTTCCAGATTAGGAGAACCAGTAAAAGATACTTGCACTCGCTGAATTTGATCTATACTTACTCAGGTAAATACTTTTAACTTATTTCCCTATACGGGCTTGGGTAAGGTATATAAAATACCGCTTGGTCGGACATTGAATCTTTAATTGTATATGGTTAAAGTATTGAGATGTTTCGTTTAAATTGTTTTGTTTGCTTAAAGCCTTTGGGGGGTTAATGACCGTGTCCCGGATATCCCTGGCATCATTTTACGAAATGGCCACGACCTTAGCACTCAGGTGTAGGCGTACACCTGTCAGTGTCTCATAAATAAAGTGGTGTGTTTATTTATCTTTAACCCGGCTCGATCCGGGCTACTGAACGCATAAGGAACATGTAAATCCTTTACAAGTTTATATATTTAAATAATTATCCCAAGTTATAAAATATTATTTGTGACTTGTGCCTTAAATGCATTTTCTTAAACTCTTTTCAAAATGAGTCGGTTGATTGTATTTACCAGTGTAAACTGACGTATTTTTCTTAAAAAGGTTAAGTGCAGGTACTACGCGAAATAGGCTGGCTTGTCTCCTAGCATCCACATTAAGTCTCGCCAGCTTGGATGTCATAAACTGTTGAACATTTGTTTCCTTTTTATTTTGATCTACCTGTGGATTTATATTCGACTATTTGTGATACTCAATATTACAATATCGTTTGGTTGAATTAAATCTATACTTTGCTTCCGCTGTGCATTTAAATATTGTGTTGTTTGACTATTATGTTGCCAACCACGTCACGATACTCCCCTACCGGGCCCACCGGTAACACGTGGAAATTCGGGGTGTGACCGCGCAACAATTACGTAAAACCAAAATGTCATTCATTCGACCCAAAACAAGCGCAACCGCGCAACTACTAGCATTGAAAAAATTAAAAGAAAATTATAAGGCACAAAGCCTGTCAATACTACCTACTCAGGACCATCATCAGCATCATCGTCACCGTGCTTGTCACCACCATCATCGCCTTCATCACCACCATCATGGCCCGCCGCTTCCTCTTCGTCAGACAGCTCAACATGCTCTGGTGGGTCGAGAATACCCTTTAGACGCGTACACCAGTCATCATGCTCTAGAGCCTTCGCAACCAAGTCCATTACAGGCAAGGCTAGATGATTGTAAGAATTTTCAGCACGAGCCAATTCGGCATCAGCTTCATTGGTCACCGAACAATGACTGGTATCAAACTCTTGGCCAAACACTTCTTCGACATGCTGCGCACACTCCATATAACCTCCGTGATGACCAACCGCGCGAGAAGCATCTATGAGAGCAGCAACAGTCTCGTCCAGTTCCCCAGCATTCAAAATCGAGTTGGCCATCTACATCAAAGCGAGCAAATGAGGAACTGACTTAGTAAATAAAATCCAAGTCAAAAAGAGATCAGTACCAGAACTATTCCCCTGCCGCGCTGCCATTCAGTATCCGAGGATAGCGTGTCAACAATACTCAGGACCTCAGCATAATTATTTTGCGCCACATTCAAGGCGGAAGAGCTTATGGCCCGCGCCTCCTCGGCCTTTTGCCTGGCTTCTTCAGCTGACGCAACTTTCGACTTTTCGGCCTCCAGATCGATCTCCAAGGATTCACTTTTGTCAACCTGCTCTCGTAGGCGACGTTTCAGCTCAGCAATTTCGACATCCTTGGCAATCAAATCCTTGTCCCTACTTGACAGCTGCACCTTCACCTCAGCCAGCTCAACCTGCAAGGGATAAAAGACTCAGTTAACCTGCTAAGCAAAAGTATAAACGGAATAAGAAGTTTCTCGAACCTCAGCCTGCTCCTTAGCAGCTTGCGCAACTTGCGCATCCTCGACCTTCGCTGACAACTCAGCAACCTTGGCTTCAAGGTCGACAATCTTGTTACGAGCCGCGAACGCGCGCTCATTGTCTTTCTCACATATGCGCTTGAATTCAGCCTTCTCCTTAGCCAACTGCTGCTCAGCAGCTTGAAGCTTGCTTTTCAGGCCCTCACGCCCCCATTCCTCCGCTTTCTTGTCAGCCTCAAACTTTGCCTTCTCTTCCTCAAACTTGGCATTGGCTTTCTCAAACTCCTTAACTTTCCTGACAAGGCGCTCGCGGTAGTTCTCCCAATCCGACCGCTCCCTAACCATTGTCCGCCACTCACGAACTATTTGGTGGTTAGCAGCGCGGGTATTGGCCTCCCCAATCACATAAGTACGATATAGCCCATCATGAGTCTTCGCCCTCTGCCGATTAACCTCAGCAGGAGTGAAGGAGTTTAAGAACCAATCACGGCAAGGGCCGAACTCTTGGAAGGTGTCTTTTTGCTTCAAACCCCAGGGAGCTTGGTGGGGGGCATTACCACGTTCCTCTTCAGTATAAGTTTTATAATAAATGTCACCAAGGGTATCCCTCGCCCCAATAACTTGTGGGTTATAACCCCCTGCACCACCAGAACTTGCGCCTCCAGAAACATATGGACCTGATCTCCCAGTAGTTCCCTTGAAACGATGGGAAACTTCAGGCCGCGCAGAATGGGTAGGCTTATCCACCCCGGTTTCCTTCCTCTTCTCTTGTTGAGGTTGGTCAAGCCCCGTGACGCTCACGACCTCCGGACCCTGCGCCTTATCATGAGCAGTGATAGGAGCGGCGCCGGTATACCTTAGAGCATCATCAATAGGCTCTTCAACAGCCTTTTTCTCTTTCTCCTGCTCAGCCCGCCTCTGCTCCTCAGCAGCCCTTTTCTTCTCCTCCTCAGCTTTCTTGCGCTCCTCAGCCGCCTTTTTCTGTTTATCCTCCTCAGTTTTCTTCTTGCGCTCCTCAGCAGCCCTTTTCTTCTTCTCTTCCTCGGCTTTCCTTTCCTCAGCCTTCTTCTCTTCAGCAACTCTCTCTTTATCTCCCGTAGCAGCCTGTTTTCCCTTCTCAGACTCCACTCCAGCAGTCTTGGAAGATTTAATGGTAATCTTAGGCCTCTTGGACTCCGGCTCCGAGGGCTCCGTAAAAACAACACCCTTCTCAGGGGTCTTCTTCTTGCCTTCTGCAGAAGTTAAGTCATTAAAGAAAGGAGGCAACAAAGAGCAAAGAAATTTAAGGAAGACTAACCAGGGGAAAACTTGTAAAGGGAAGGCAAGTTGCTCTGCTTCCCGAGCACAGGGATTCCTCCAACCTTAGGCGCAGCAACCACACCAGATGTGGTCTGGCTCCTATTTCTTTTTCTGCTGATCAACTTTTCAGCAACCTCCTCTTCTTCCTCTTCTTCTTCCTCTTCCTCATGCGCAACAGAGGAAGGAGTAGCACCAGCATCCGGGTTGCGAGAACCCGCGCTACCAGAACTTTTTGAGCCACCTGCTCCAGTTTTCTTCTCGCATGCGCGCGACAAGCCTTCAAGTGAGTCACTAATTATCACATAATCTTTCAAGTCACTCTGACGAAGGCGAAGAGTACCTTTATCAGCAGCACCAGAAGCTGCGCGGCTACTCCCCCCCTTTTGCTTGTCACCTCAGGCTCAAGATTGATCACCTTCTTCTTCCTAGAGGGTTTTTTCTTTTTCTCTTCGGGGTCGATACCCAGGCCGCGCAACACACCTGCAAAGACGTTAGACCACGAACTTAGCTCCCCGTTCGAAGACCCTACGGACTCCTCGCTGGAAAGATAGACAACCTCTTTCCCAGCAGAAGTCACAGAGCGCAAATGACGAGGTTTAGGTATGTGCGCACCTTCGGTTGCAGTAGGCGGCGAGGCGAATGCATCAGCAACCGGGTACATGAAATTACCCTTAATCTGCTCGTACCAGTACTCCTCCCCAGCCTGGAGCGGGCGCACGCCCATAGAACCACCAAAGGTGGGGAAAGCAGCTTGGTACAGTTGCACCTCTACACGCGTAAATATATATATTAGCACAGGTTACAAAACGAAGAGATCAGAGGAATCGAGGAAATAACTAACCTTTATCTTCAAGCTTCAACACCGGAACGTCCTGGCTATCAGCCGGCCATTGGTCACTCATGTGCGCCGCTACCAAGACATTTTCTCCAAACACTCGGTTTGGGGTAGAAGTAAGCTTCTTGTACCAAGCGTCATTCTTGGGGATCGCCAAATCTTCCTTCAAGATCGGCTCGGACCATGCGCGGAAAGTCATGGCGATCGGTATCACCTCCTCGCGAATATAAAAGAACTTCGGTTTCCACTCATGAAAACTCTTGGGGGGATTCAAAAGTATCTTCTTCGCGGCACCTCGGCTGGCAAAAGAGAAGAAGCCCATATTCCTGATAAGCTGGTAAAATGCCCTAAACCTCTCAACCGTCGGCTCGATATCATGAGATCGACACAAGAACTCAAAGTGACGAACCCTAACCATCCCCGGTGGACTCAGTTGAGAGATGTGAAATCCATAGAACTGCAAAATATGTGCCAGAAAATTCGTCGCCGGCAACCGGAAGTTTCCCTGGTGGAAGAAATCTTCAAATAATGTGATATAACCCGGCGGTGCATCAGCGGCGGTCTGATGTTGACCGGGATATTTGGCATCCCACTCCGGTGGAAACCGGAAACTACGAACGATCTGCTCAAACAACCCTAAATCCCACCGGAGAACGGGAACAGGGCCCTCCTCTCCGGGATTATCTTCGTGATGTTCTTCAGCCATTGATAATTGACAAAGAAACCTTGAGTATTATGGAAATAGACTTGAAGATCTGCTACGATGTTCTTCTAAATCTTGAAGATTCAAAGGATTTCGAGTGCAGAATAAGAAAGAGTGCAACAGAAGAAGAGAAGTGGTTTCTTCTCTCCCTCTCATCAGATATATATACCCATCGCATTTAATGCGATGGGTAAACGTGCCGAGATCGCCGCGCACGTGACCAATCAGAGGACGACACGTAAGGCGAGAATCCTGGAGTGACGGTTACCACGCGCGCGTGGAGTCCACTCTCCTGACAGAATGACCAACCGTCAGAGACAACTTGATGACAGCCGTGTAACAGGTCAACTCAAACGTCACCATCAATGACGTTTCTCACCAACTTGTCAGAATTCAAATTTCGAAGGTTTTCCCGCCAAATATTACTACAGACCTCATGCAAAAGCCACTAAGGTCACGCAGTTTTAACTATGACTTGATAACCCTGCGCGCCTACACCCAAAGGCAATACCCCACCTGGAACCAAACCTGGTAGTCGCGCCGTAGTAACCAATAAGAGTTTACACGCGCCCGTCTACCAAAATCAAGGAAGCATTTTCTACAACTTTTATTTTCTAAGTCCAGAGCTCCAACCACTTGCCTCGCGCATGGTGCAGCACTGGACTGGGGGGACTTGAAGGGGTATGGTCCCAAAAAGGCCGCGCAAACCTCCGTCAAGGTTGCGCGCAGGACCATACTCCTTATTCAACAAACTTCCTATCATTAGCCTCGCGCGAGCTGTACTGTATTCTATTTTACGTCGCGCGAGACCTAGCCAATAAGAAGCTCCAATAGCAACACTTAGCATACTGAAAGAGCACTCAGTCACCCAAACCCCGCGCGAGTTAGTTACGTCCCCAGCAAGACTCTCGCAGGGAAGCAGCGCAAGGCTGTTCCAAATAGTACACAAGGTACAAGTGGCAGAAGAAAAGAGCCAATCAACGTCCTTCTGGCTCTGCTCAATCGTGCTCCACGATCATCTGACATGCAGGAGACAAAAAGTACTTAAGGACGCCTACATGGCACCAATCATAAGGCAGAGACAACTGCCCCACGATCTCCACTTACCTGCTGATGGCAGAAGGGCGGCCAGGCCGACAACAGTGACACGTGGCTCCAATCACATTGCGCCAGCTCCAGAAAGCTCCTAGAAGCCACTAACGGTCGACACCAGTGAGACAATGAGCATATCCTCCATGTTGTCGTCTTCAGGCCCAAGGCCCATCAGCCCACATCCTCTTACACCTCTCCGGCTATAAATAGAGACCTCACTGCACAGGTTAAACATCCCATTCCCTCTGCTCTCACTCTTAATACTTAATTATCTCTCCAAAGCAGTCGCTTATTCTCACGCCGGAGCCCGGTTAAGAGGGAAACCCCCACATTCCCCTCTTAACGAGTAACGGTGTTCTGTTTTGCAGGCTAATCCGGTCATTAAGGAGCTCAGGAAACCATAGAGAAGATTAACCACTATGATAGGAACATAAACCAAACTGATTAGTCTCTTAATTAGTTCCGTGTTTCTTCATTCTCCAAGGCGATTCACAACATCAACTGTTGAAATCTGATGTTCGTTACGTATTTTCAATGCCTCGTATATCTAGATTCACAACATCAACTGTTGAATCAAGTGTTGGAAGACAGGCAGAAGAGTTAGGGCTCGTTAAAAGTTTGTGTAGCGTGTTTTTCGCATCTAAATCGAATGATCTGCACAATCGCACCTGCTCATAGCATCTAAACCCTAGATTCATCGCATCAATCAAATCTGCCTCACATAACAACCTGTTCATCGATTCATCAAGAGTTCCTGTTCATCAATTCATCTAAACCGTAACAGCAATCTAAACCGAAAGTGCGAAGCAGATCACGATTGTTGTGTCGTAACAACAATCTAAACCGCCACAACTCATGGATCTGTGATTGAATTTATGGTGTTCTCTAATGGCAATCTTTAGAGAGAGGAAGAAGAGAGAGAAAGGGGAAGTTGAGTGTGTGTGAGAGAGAGATAAGATAAGTATATTATTTATTTTATTATTATTTTTTTCTAAAGAAATGGGCATTTTAGTCTTTTCATTAAAAACTAACAGATTAATCTAACTGTGTTAGAAAATTGGACTCAAATGATTAAAGAAAATGCTTATAGAGACTCAGGTCGTTAAACTTTTTGCTTTTGGACTCAACTAGTTAAAATCACTAAAACACAGGGACTCAAAAAGTAATTTACCAAAAAAAAAAAAAAAAACTCACCAATAGTAAGCTGTCACAAAGGTGGCAGTCACTATTCCCCACCATGGGTTTGTAGATATATAAATTAACACCGTTTCTTGTGTCTTTTTTTCTAATAATAACTTTATTGTATGTTAAGTGTTTGAATTTCTGACACTTCATGTAATCCACAGGTTTGTGTTAAATTTGGTTTAGTTTTGAGTAGTGACGGACCCAGAAAATATTTTTAAGGGGTGCGAACGAGTGGTTTAACCAAATTTTCTAGGGATACGGTCAGGATTTTTCCCTATAAAATACACTAATTTTTTTAAGAGGTACACCCGCCCACCCAGGGCTCTACCTAGGTCCACCCATGGTTTTGAGCGTGGTGCACTAATGTATTGGACTCATCAAATGACATGCCTCACACGTGGTATAGCATAAAGTTGATCATGTGGGTGCATTTAGTTAAACATGTCGTGTTAGGATTAATTTGACGAATTCTTGGGGTGAACACTTTAATTTTTTTACTTATTCTTTTATAATATAATATGCTTTGTGTTACCACAAAAACTTGTTGAAAAGTTTACGTCAAAAAAAAAAAAAAAAAAAAAATATTTAAAAAGTTAGAGAGATATGTGCACGGTTTTTTTTATAATTTAATCGTAATCATTTTATACATTTGTTCTTTTTTTTTTTAATTTGTAACTTCAGAGTATTCTTTATGCAAATGTATAACAAAAGGAAATTTAATACTACACGGGTCGTGTTTGTTTTTGTTACGATACAAATTGGTAATCGAGAGATTAAGAGCTACAGAAGACAAAGAATGAACTCACAGAAGGAGTAGATACTCTCAAATTTAATTGTTACTATCAAACCCAATAAAATCTAACAAAGGACACCCTATACTATGGTACATTTACAATACAACCCCTCTACTATTTGATATGTTACAGTTTTAACCCGCAAAACTCGTATCGTATTGGGCTTCATGTTTTGTACATGATTTCGGGTTCAAGTCATGTTTAGATTCGTATCAACGTTTCAGGTTGGTCTGGAAAGCCCCCAAATATGACCCATTTAACAGAGAGTCGCGAATATGTTACTAAAATAATCAATTAAAAAATAAGGCTTTGATAATTTTATTAAACAAATCCCATGAAGAGTTATTGATAACAACTGATCTATATATTTTTATATTCTTTTGTGAAAGTGAAATACCATCAACCAATTTATTATTATGGATAGCTATAACTTACATTAATGACAAAGTATAACAAGCCTTTAGCCTTAAATAGTATATTTAGCCAACCCTTAAATACTATATTTAGTACCTTTTTTTCTTTTAACGGCTAACAAATTCTTCAAATGGTTGCTAACGAAATTCACCATATCGGGATAGACTTGTCGTCGAACCGGGGAAAACCCTCACCTAGGGCCGAAGCCTGTGGACACTCGCCCAAAAGCACGACAGTGCGGTGAAGTAAAACTCGCTCAGTTCTAGGATCGAACTAGCGATCGACGCCTACTCGCCTAATCTCCTATCATCACCAGATGCCGCCGAAACCCTCACCTAGTTTCCTTGTCAAATATTTTAGCTGTTTCTTCCGGCTAAAAGTTTAAAGATAACAATGGCCATCTATGTTCCATTGCTAATTAGCTAATTTACTCATTGGTAAAATCCATCAGTATATATCTGTTGGTAAATCTCGTCGGTGATTCGCCTAGAAAATATATGTTCGTAACACATTATCTACGCCTAATTTTACCATGGAACTTCATCGACAGATTACCAACGGTTAGTATCTTCGCCGACAGATCCGGTCTGGATGAAAGTTTTGTTGTGACATTCTTTCAAAATTCACTCTAGTTTTAACTTTTTTTTAAATAAAATTTTGTTATTCAGTAATCTGCGGCTAGGTGAGGTGTAAATAAACTGAGTTTTTCGTGAGCTACTTAAAATCAACTTATGACTATCACGAACGTCTATGAGTCTTTAAAAAATCGTATACAAAATATTATGTGACTATTGAGTCTTTTAGTAGTATATATAACAGTGAGTCTTTTAAATAGTAATAAAACATGTCATATTTTATAAAAAAAACGAATACTAAAAGATATGAAATATTGTTGGCGTGAAATTAAACAAAAAGCACGACAAACATTTAGGTAGCGCGAATAAAACGTTTGCTTTAAGAGACCACTTTGTCTCTCCTAACGTTTTCAGTCTCAAAGCGACAATTGGTCCTTGTCACCAATTATCATCTTTGACTTTTTCTAATTTTGACTAAATTACACATCATTTTTTTAGGTTATGTTAACAACCACTTTCAAGTTAATTTTTTCTTGTTATAAGTTTATATTCAGTCGACCTATAGCTATAGCTTACTCTATTTTTACATACATTAAAAAAATATATATACTAATAAAAAAATAGTTATCAATAAGATTTTTTTTTCTCTTCTAGAAAATGAGTAGTAGTTAATTTTATAAAACTTGTTGCACCATTTAACGTATTATTTAATGTTGTAATTGTTGCACCATTTAACGTATTATTTAAATGTTGTAACATTAGATGCAGAGTTTTTCTGAGGATTCTGTATGAGCCGAACAAAAAGGCCCTTAGCCCTAACGAATTATATAAACTATTTTTTTAAACGATGATTAACGTTATAGCAATAAACATAGCAAAATCATAGTATTAAAATGGCATACCATAATAGATAACCGATGATTCATGAAACTCATCTATCGTTTTTTATAGCAAATTGATTAATCATCTCTTTGCAGCTTATACTCTCTAAGATTTTGTTCTCGATAGTTATGATTGCCAATCCACTAAGTGTTTCTTGGGCCATTATAGATCATAAGTAAGACTTCAATAACTTCAATTTTGAAAAACTCATTTTTGCAAATGTCACCGTAACTAGAATAGTCAACAATATTTTACATGCAATCCTTGCATTTGGGAAATAATTGTGGTCTTTCAAATGCTTCAAAAATATTTGTAAGATGATACGGGGAAACTTCAGGTTTATTTAAACTCGAAAGTACACGGATGGTCTCAATGCTTGACCCAAATTTTGGATTTGGTCCCTACCTTTCCAAAACAACACGAATGGTCCCTACGGTTTGCACTTTGTAACGAATTTAGTCCATAACCCGAACCTTCTGAAACCTTTAGATTTGTTACATGGGTACTAAATGTGTTATAAAATGCAAATCACATGGACCATCCATGTAATTCAAAAAAGCTAAGTAACAAATCCAAAATGTTCTTGCTCTTCCACCTCTTCTAGTTCTACTTCCACATGCTCTTGCTCTTCAACATGTTCTTCCTCTTCCGCCTCTTCTAGTTCCACTTCTACATGCTATTAACCGGGCATTTTATGCACAAACTTATATACAACACTGGACTGAGACTTTCACATTACTTCATCTACTTTTTTCTTTTTACGTTTTTGAGCACAAGATGATTGTTTAGGAGACATAATTTGTTAATATCAAATCCAAATTAAAAAATGAAAACTATTAACAATTAATCAATTCTAACAATTAACAATTACTCAATTAGGGCTCAACATTCAACAACACACCCAAGTCGAGGCTCAACAAAACATGCAATTCTAACATTTAACATACAACAATTAATGAATTAAAGCTCAACATTCAATAAAACACCCAATTTCAGGCAGGCAAACACCAAATTCTAACAATTGACAAATAACTATTAATCATTTAGGGCTTAACATTCAACAAAACACGATTTCTAACAATAACATTTAGGAATTAACAGTTTTCAGTTATGGCTAAATTGTAGGAATCAAGGAAGTGGAAAAAAAAAACATAATGTGGCTAAGTTGACGGATTATGAATCGTTTTTTTATTTGGGCCCGATAAGTTATGAGGTTTTATTGTTTTGGATAAAGGGCCCAATAAGTTATGAGGTTTTATAGTTTTATATAGATGGCCAATAAGTTTTTCGGTTTCATTTTTTTTTAGAAAATATATATAAATTTAGGTACCTCAGGAAAAACAGGCTATGGCCGGGAGTGCGACTCGCTCACCCTTGGAGCCAACCTTGATCATATGTGAATATCCTTTGAAAGATACTTATGACTATTTTTGGATGTCAATTACATTAAATTAATTTGCCTTTAAAGCATACTAATCATGACCAAATTTTGTTGTGACCATGGTGTGAATTTATGATATGACACGAATCTAACACATAATCTACAAGTTTATGCTTAGTCTAATGAGTTCAAATCAGTTTTCCGTTGAATATGTGAACACGTATAGCTAGACAAGTCATGTTTAGGTCGACCTCACAAGCTCATAGGTGACCCATTTAATCCAATAAAATTTATACTTATTTAAAAAAATGTTTTATGTTGCAACTTAAACTAATGGGTTAATTTAAAAGATAAATGAGATACCTTAATCAATTTTTAGACTTTAAACATAATCAATTTATATACATTTGGTTTATTGGTTGCAAGGTTCTAATTTTAGAGTATTAGTTAATATGCAAAAAAGTATTGTAATTTTTTTGGTTAAACAAACCATGTTTGTGTCATCACAAAAAAAAATCATGTTGTGTTTGGGTTCATATATTTTGACATGATTTTTGGATTCGTGTCTTATTCAAATTCCATTTTAACTTTTGGGTTCGTGTTCAATTCAGATTCCGTTTTAACTTTTGGATTCGTGTTAGGTTCGATCCTCCAAACTGCAATCTACTCATTTAGCATCCATAGTTGTGACTATGTTTTGGAAGACCAAAAAAGCTTATGAAATAGGGCTTTATTAAATATATCCCATAACTCCATAAGAGTTGTTGTAACAACTGATTTTTATTTTTCCTTTATAAAAGTATAACAACCAATTTATTATCATGGATAGCCATAACTTTTAAATTAATGGTAAAGGATAACAAGCCTTCAGCCTTTAATGCTATATTTAGTATTTTTTTTTTATTTAATTATATTTCGGTATGGTCCACGTATACTTGACATAGGTTGTAACATCCAATCTAATGATTGATACACTGTAAGGGTGTCCGGGGCACTCCCCTAAGAGGGGAGTCCCCTCTCTTACGCATAACCAATCCTCGTGTGCCACGTCAACTCCCCTCTTAAACTCCCCTAACACCCCAATTTGATGGCGCAACTCCCCTCTTGGGGGAATTGCTTTTTTTATTCAAAAAAAAAAAAAATCATTGGCTGAAATTGCGGCTGGCCCCACCTCCTCTCTCCTTCTTCGGTGACTTCCCCCGGTTTCACCTCCTCTCTCCTCCCCGATTTCACTCCCCTCTTGGTTGGCAGCACACCACCGATCGGCAAAGTTGGTCCCCGCTCGGGGTCACCGAGGGTGCCCCGGACACCCTAACAATCGATGTCTCTTTTATATTTATTTGGATGTGGATATGTTTATTTAAATATTATATCATTAATTTGACATTACAAATTAATATCATACAAAGATAAGAAAAATAAAAATATAACATTTGTTGCCTCTTGCCATATAGCCATAGCTCTATCAGTTTTATGACTTTATCAATGTCAAAATCGACCTTTTGTATCATTTATTTAGTTATATAACTATTCATGATATTGTTTTTTTTTTCCAAAATCTTGTACTAAATATTAACTAACCGCTTCTTTATTAATTGTAGTTTCTCATAGTCGATACTCTTTGAACTCTTTCAAACTCAATTTTCTTAAGCTATGTGTTCTGGAATGGTGTCTCCATGCCAAATTAGCATAAGGGTGCTAAACAACGCGCCACGACGCTAATGGCGGGCGCCAAGGGTACCCCACCATTCCATTAACGGACATTAGGCACATGAGAGAATGGGTCCACCCGTTTTAGCCAATAATGTCTTTTCTTTTCTTATTTTATTTTTCTATTTATTGGGTGGTAATTCCACCACACCTAGTTATTGGGTATTTAGTTTTTTTTTTACAATTAATTTTTCCCATTAAATACTTACACCTTCCAAGGATTAAACATTGATCTCCCTACAAGGGATAATTCATCTTGACCACTAGGCTATAGCCTAAGTGGCTATTTGGGTATTTAGTTATTGCTCAAATTCATACGTGACGGTGACATGACGATGATGTGGTAATGGTTTAGCTATTCCACAACGGATGACCTTATATCCTTAATCCAACACGCTGCTAGAAAGCTTGTTTTCATCAACTAATCAAACAAAATCTTCAAAAAGAGAAGGACAAATTAAAATTTTAATGGTCTATCAGGAACAAAATCCTAAAATGAAAAATCGAATTTCTAATGACCATTTGTGATCCATCGCAATATTTTCATAGGTAAAACCCAATATTATATATCCGTTGTAAAGGGTGGGGGTTGGGTTCAATTGAGAAAGCCATTGGAGTTAAGATGTTCTTTCCTTGAAGCCAAGGGTTCGAGTCCCGTTAAAAACGGATTTTGTGTAATTTTAGCCGTTTAAAATCTGCCCATGAGAAGCTCCACCAATGATTATATTAAATAAATATTAAAGATTTAATTAGAGATTTGCTTCAAAATTACAAAAATAGGTTTGATTTGAAAAGAATAAAATAATTATTTGTAAATTTTGTTAATCAAAAGGTCTGATTTTAAAAAAATTGTTCAGGATACTAAAAGATTTCAGCCACCCAGAACTCCATTAGGCCACCCGGGGTGGATACTAGTTTGTGCGTAATGGAAATGTTCAACGCATGAACAATAGCAAAAATCCATCGCCACCCCATATATTTCAACGCGTGAAATTGTTTTGCGTTAAACTTTTGACACGCTATTTTTGGTTATGTATTGAATGTTGTGAGGGAAATTGTTGGTTGGGGGGAAATTGTTGGGTGTGGTGGTGAGTGATGGACATTTTCATTAAAAAAGGTTGTGAGTGATGGAATAAAGCTCCATGACGTAACGGAACTTAATTGGAAATTGTGAGTGATAAATGGGTGGTGAGTAATCCTTTGAAGATTGACAAACACATTAAATGATATTTTTACTTTTAAAAAGTTGTTTTTAAATTTTGTAGTTAAAAATAAAAATTATAACATTACAGAAGTGCAAGTACAAAAAGAGATGAGTGTTGATTACGACACGAAATGGTGAGTTCCTTGAATAGGTAAAGGAAATACACATGCATTCAACCCACTTTTCATGTGACATGTTAATTGCAAATGAATTTTACAATTATTATGCATACATGGTAATAACTACTCGATGCATTGAAATAGTTAAAATCTTTTGAATAACAAAATTTATAATCATGTCTTACAAAATATTCATATAATTATTTAAGAAAGATATATTTTTTCTGTATATATTCATATCTGATAAGCTTTTATTTGTATACTCATAAAATAAATCTCAAGCTCTATATAAACTCAAAAACTTGGTAAGAATTTTCATGTTTTTGTTAATTATGGAGGACAAATGAGTACAATCCTATTTTTTATGATGGGTGCAATGTGCCAGTGTGGCTTTCAAGTTTTAAGATGTTATCAAGTAACTTCAAATTAATAATTGAATGTTTTATGTTTACAATAAAACTATTGGTTACAATAGAATTGTATAATATTCGGCTTTACCAACTTTAGCGAAAACAATTTGGAGTTCAAATAATAAGAAAACGACATCATTAGATACCACTGTTGATAAATCATTAGATACCACCGTTGATAAAATGTTTTTTCGTTCAGATCGTCAACAACCCATCTACTCTAATTCTACTCTAGTAGGGTAATCTTAATTCTAACTAGTTTTTCATATCGCGCGTTGTGGCGAAACCTAGCAAATGATAATGTAAAACAAACGTGATTTGAAAATAAAACATATTGTTTCGAAAATCAAACCATTAGAACGATTTAGTTTATCATCGTACCGTTTATAATACCAAATAAATACTTTATTTTGAGTGTAACCTCGTTTTAACAAAACTTATAACAGAATGTCAGGGAAAGAAATCAAGCACAACTACGTACTTAAGTTTTTCGGAAAAAGTTATAAACGTAACTTATTAAAGAAGTATCAAATTAATCGATAAATTAATATATGTTAAAAAAAGAAAAAAATAATTATTAAAAAAAGTAAAGGAAATAGATGTTTAAAAAAAAGAAAAATATGTTATTAAAAGTAAATATAATAATAAACTATTATAATATATTAAATAATAAAATAATAAAAAATATATATTATTATAAAAATAAAATTACTATTCATCGTCCTTTAAAATCAATATATATATAATTAAGGTAGTACTTATTGTTAATTAATGTGTGCATAAACAACACCAAAATATGAAGATGTACACTCAAATGTCAAAACTTATAAATTATTTTGGAGGAAGCATAACAGTTTTTAATAAAAAAAATAAAAATTATTAACACTGTTATTATTATTATTATTATTATTATTTTTTTTTTTTATCGTTATCACTATTGTTATCAACTCCACCGATAACAAATGGGGACCTCAAGAACATGCTTAGATTTATGATCTACGTCTCAATGGAAAAGAATTACACCCGACAAGAATTATGCTATTAGTCCGCCCGTAGTGGGGCGTTTTTTTTAAAAAAAATTGAAAAAAAAAACGCCTAAAAACGCCACTCCCACCATTACATGGGGCGTTTTTTTAAAAAAAAATTTCAAAAATTTGTTTCCAGCGTTTTAATTATAACGCTTTGTTAATTTTTGCTTAGCCAATCAATGTAAAGCATGTCTGACAATCACCCACCATTGCATGTGCACAAGTTTGACCACCCAATCCCATCTCTTTGCTTTGTTTGTTTTTTTTTTTTTTTGTTTAATAATTGGAAGGGGCGTTATTGGAATAATGCCCCACTACGCCACTTTTACTATAATGCCCAACGCTGACTAGGATGCCACGTGTCGGATAATGCCCCATGGTGGGGGCATTATTTTTCTCTACCACTACGGGTGGTCTTAATGGTTAGGTGAACCAAAACATTATGAACACATAGTTTATAAGGTTTACTGTATAATTGAGGTTTATTATTTATAAATCTTGCTATTGTATCCTCTATTATACTTAACTAGGTTATTGTGCATTGATGACCGGCAACCCCAATAAAACATTTTCTTTTATAACAAGCAACATATGTTTTTCTTTTAAAAAAAAACTTCTGATTTTGATTTAATATCAAAACCTATTTAATTTTTTGTGAATAATTTATATAAACATAAATGATATACGACATTATTTTATCCTAAGCCAAATGAAATTCATGTCAGTCGTACTTCTAGAATTATGGAAACTCGTTTAATCAACTCTAAAATGCTAACATATTTTAGAAATATGATTGAGTTTAAACTTTAAAGCCATATGCTAGTTAAGAAAAGAATAGGGCTTGATTAATATTTGTGGGTTTTGAAAAAGAAAATTAGTGGTTTATAAAAGAAATTGGTGGGTTTTAAAGATCCATGTTTTAGTTCTTAATATTTTCTATATGTTTATAGTTTATACTAGGTTAAAACCCCGTGTATTAAACGGTTTGAATACATATAATTTTATATAGTAACCAAGTTTTAAAAGTGTTATAATTAGGTCACTGGTGTCTTTTTTGTCCCAATTAGATAACTTAACATTCAAATTGAGACATGTCTTTTTTTCCATGTGTCAAGAAAAAAATGGAGCATAAGATGATCGGGTCGAATTATTTTAATATATGAAATTATATTTATAAAAAATAAAAACCATTTAATTACATTAAAAATTAAAAAAACAAGTTACAATCCACGTCATCACTCGACGTTAGCAACAAATAAAAGAGAAAAAAGAAACAAAAATTCACATCACCACGGTTACCTATGAAATGGATGAAAAAACCCTTAATTTTAATAAAGAATGAATATTGGGTGACCTGATTGGAACACTTTTAAAACTTGAGTGACCTAATTGAAACACTTTTAAAATTTGGTTACTATTCTACAAAGTTACCCCAAATCTCATGTATTAAATTATACGAGTTGAATAAATACATTTTAGGCGGAAAACACTCCATAATGATCACCCATAATATGACAAGTATCCGATATCTGATTTCTTTTATTATATGTATAGATGTTTTAAAAGTAGACTATAAATTATAAAAAAATAGTTTTCTATTATTTAACATTATGTAATAGTTACTTTTTCAAAAAAAAAAAAAAAAGTAAAGGGGGATTTTGTGTTATATATGTACTAAAAATGAAAACAAATGTCCAATGACTCATGTAATATGTGTGTATGTGTTTTATAATGCTAGTTGTTTTTCTATTTTAGTTTAACCCCTTAAGTATTTAACACTTATAATACAAAGTAATTTTTGATAAATCCCTTAACTATTTTACACTTAAAAGTATAGTTTAGTGGCATCTTGAGGTGAGATAAGGTTTAGGGATTAGTCGGTTCTGCGTTCGATTCCCACAAGGATGTTCTTCCCAGATTTATTGAGTTTCTTCTTGAATTGGTGTATATACATTATTGTCTAGTAGAGATGAATATGATCGGGTGGTTCCTCTGGTGACACGATGATACTCCAGTAGTCCTCCAGTAATCCAAATGTTCTGTTAATTTTTTTTCAGATAGTGGGTTGTTTTCCGTGCATTTGGAGTATTTATTTCTAAACTGTAAAGATAATGTTAGGTAACTTTTATTTAACTTTCAGTTGATACAAAAATTTTAAAACAATATTAATCATCAAATTGGATTATCCAAATAGTATGGGATTAGGTTTATGGGATTTGTTAATTTATTGGTGGAGTTCAACCATCCCTTTAGTTTGAAGATAACAAAGAATATTAGTTTTGAAGAAAGGTTAGTTAACAATTTGCATCTAGGTTTGAAACAAAGCACCTAACAAGGGACCCAAAAGATTACAAATTTAATTTTATAGTATAATAAATAAATTTATTTTATCTAAAAGGATATTAAATTAAAAGTCATTTTTCATTTGAGAAAGTATGTACTCAAGTATAAATTCCTAGGTTTACAAAATTGTCATGATTTTTGTTGTGTTATAAGAAAATGTTTACGAAATTATCACGATTTTTGTTGTGTTGAAAGAAAATAAATCACATTATGCATCAAGTTAGGAAGACTATAAAAGCAATGTAATGATGATCATACTTATTTAAATGATACGTTAATGTAGTTCTAAAGCAAAAATGTTAAAATCACATGCTAATTCACGTCATATCTTTTATTCAAATTTAGATTTCATATAAAACTTAAATTCATGTGTTTTTAAAGAAGTATAATAATAAAAACAATCAATTCTAAGCAATATTTTAAAATCTGGTTTTTATGTCGTACCGGATTTGGCTCAGAAACGATTTAATTGGGTGTATCTGGCAGTTCAACCGAGTGTACCAGGTGGTTTAACTGGTTCTACCGGACGGTCCAACCGGTATAACCGGCCGGTTTGAAGTACACCACAAAAGCATTTAAAGAAAAATACAAGTTACAAAATCAGATTCCAAATATGAAAAACAATAAGTTTTAAATAATAAACGAGAATATGTTTTCGAGGTATTGTGTTACATGTTAAAAATGCTTTGTTAACCGTTATTATCATAATGACACATGCAAACTGTGTTTGACGACTAACTAAATGGCTACATTACTAAATAGTAATTACCCAATTTTCGAATATAACTTTAGCACTAATCTTCTCTACTTTTTCATAATACAATGTATAAACCTCATAATTAATTCAATAAAGTCTCATATCGGCTTTGTGTTCTTTCTTTTCAAGCTGTCTCGAATATTTTCCGATGGCAAAGTTCTACCTTTCCTAGACCAAAGCCTAAATACAAGGTAATTTAAATAAAATAAAATAAAATAAAATAATCTAATATTAATAAAAAATTAATTTCACATTATTCTCTCCTTCAATTCACTATTATTATTATTATTAATTAATTAATACAAAACAATGAAAAATTTCTTAACAACTTAATACTAATAAATGTTTTATTGTCTGCTTAGATATTAGATATTGATCATTTACTTTTGAATTATCTAAAATATATAATTAGTTATTAGTAACAATCTATCTATATCTATACATATAATAAAAGAAACCAATTGATGAACACGTGTCGATATGAGAGGCATCTATTTTTTAGTTTTTCCGCTATATATCTATGTTTATTTAAAATAATTTATCAAGTTATCCCATATTTTAAGTCGACGTTTATCTATAACTATATCTCTATATTTATATTTATCTTTTAATATAATCTTTATACTTGTCTTTTTTTATTTATTATTTTGCGAGTAAATTGCACAAAACGTCCTTTATATTTCCTTAAACTTGCAGGTTCCAACCTTAATGTTTAAAACTTGCTAAAAACACCCTTTAAGTTTATTTTTGTTGTTAGTTTAATCCTTTATGACTAACCAAGTTAATTATCTCAGTTTATTTCCCTCACATGCCTAACATGTGAGGGTCCCACTATCGTTTAATGACCGACATCAACTGACTCACAAAATGGAACGGAGATGTGGTGCAAACGCAAAACTGCCTGAAACCCAAGCAAAATTGCCTCTGTTTTCACCGGAGATGTAGTCCAAACACAATTGGATATCTTAAACTTATGGTGCCATTCACATGTAGCAAGCCCCTTTTCATTCCGAGCTATCAACATCCACTTGGAGGAGAGATTCAGCCTGCGTTTCGCTGACTAAATGCCAAACAAGGCATATTGCAGGTTGATAGCCTCACTTTAGTTTTGTATGTGATTTCAAATTGAAGAGTGCATATTATTTTTTATTAAATAGGGAAGAATAAAAACTAATATTTAGGTACAAAGCAATGGGTCATGAATGGGGAAAGAAGAAATAAGTGAATTTAATGGACTGAATGTATATTTGAGTGCAAAATTTGCGTTTATTTGAATTGTGAATAGATTCATTTCATACTCAAAAGTCTCTAATGGCGGTGGCTGAGGGCCTGAGGCTTTTTATTTTTTACACTTAATAATAATAACTATTTAATATTTTATTGATCCGACCACATGTAACACAAACGTTTTTAACCTGTTACTAAATTAAAAAACAACAAAGTAAAATGTTATAATATTTGTAATACACAAGTTTATAACCTAATAATAGAAAAATAAAAAACAAAGTAAAATATTCTAATATGTAAATAGTATATCAAAGTTCTTTTACCAAAAACGTATTTTGACGACTGTGTGTGTTAACTGATTACATTATATTTATTCAAGTTTGTGTAGTACATGTGCTTATTCAACTCATGTTATACACGGGTAATTAAAGATGTAACTTTTTTATTATACAAAAATATATTTAATCAACCCGTGTAATACACGGGGTTCTAACCTAGTTCTACTTATAATAAACAATTTCAAATAATGATGATGTGACAACACCTTCTTATTCTTTAAAAAGATTTTTTTTACTATATGTTTAAAGCATCTATTAAATAAATTATTATTTTATATTATAATAATAAAAATGGTAAAGAATAGGTTAATTTGATACTTGAAAACCGATTTACTTCCATGCTTTAAAAACACTTTTAATGTTATTAAACTCGTGTAATACACGAATTTAAGGATAAAATATCTTCATAATAATTTTAATGCAAGTCTATACTCACCGGATGTCCTAAATGGAGTTATATTGATCGAAATAATAGTTTATGTAATGGAACTCTACTACAGGTCCTATCACTGGGTGATCAGGTTATTGAGGCACTCATATTATCCGGAAGTAATACTGGCAATCGAATGTTTATCCCTAGATTTGGTTTAATACTGCCAAACATAATGATTACGTTTAAATTGAAAAAAAAAAGACAATTTCCTCTCGCCCTATGTTTTGTCATGACGATAAATAAAAGTACAAGACAATTTATATGTAAAGTTGGTTTGTTTCTAAAAGAATCGGTTTTTACGCATGACCAACTCTTGCATTATCTATGGTAAAAAAAATTCACTTAAATAAATTTATGAAGATAACATAAAATTAAATAAGTTATAATTTTATATCCTTAAACCCGTTAGTAATCTAGTAATATAATAAAAAAATATAATATCCAAATATTGGCACCACTTGCACGATTTTTATTACAATTCTTTTAAGATTTCGCTTTTGGCACCACTTGCACGATTTTTATTACAATTTTTTTTAAGATTTCGCTTTAGTTCAACTCATCCATTTCCGGCACCATCAAGACCACCCCATCCACCACCCCCCATGTAGTGCTTTCCATTTTTATCCGAAAATTGATCCATATTCAAACCTACTTGAATATATAAAAAAACCCGAATCCCACCAACCCAAACCTTCTATACGTTGGTTATTTGGTCACTCTTTTCCTAAGCGAAAATCCGAAACCTGGACATTTATTGTTTTTTTATAGATGAATATTAAGTTTTGAGACTTTTAAACATTATAACATCATATTGTCAAATGATCTTTGAATTTTAATGATATTTTTTGTAGCAATATAAACTTTTGTGAAAAAAAAAAACATTCATGTTCATTTTACATCTAAACTTGAAACCTGAACAACCTGAACAGAACTAACCCAAATCCAAATAACCCGAACCTTCTATGGGTTGGTTATCGGGTCACTGTTTTCCTAGCCGAAAACCCAAAACCCGAAAATAAACCTGAACATTCATTGTCTTTTTTGTAGATCTGTTTTGGTTTGAAGTCTCTGGTATATAAAACATTAAGTTTTAGGACTTTTAAATATTATATTTATTGATATTTTTTTAGTAGCAATATGAACTTTTGTGATATTTTGTCAATAATAAATAATATTTATTTTCATTTTATATCTAAACCCAAAAACCAAACAACTCGACCGATTGAAACCTAACTAACTCGAACTTTAAATAAGTCAGTTATCAGATCAGTTTTTCCCAGCAAAAATCAAAACAACCTGACCTGAAAAAACCATTAACCCAAGAAAAAACCCACTCCACCTCAAAGCAAGACTTTTTTTTTTTAATGTTTTAACAAAACCCTCACCAATCGCCACCATTTCTTAATATGTTAAGCAATCCTTTTCCATTTTCCCAAAGCAAAGAACAAACACAGGCACACAGCTCACACCCCCCTACCACCCCACCCCCAATTAATTATTTTGCCTCAAAAACCAAAATCCAAAACATGATTTGACTGAGTTCCCACATAATATATTTATAAATACCAAATCTTTCCCACCCTTTTTTCTACTTTTATGGCAAAGAAAGAACCAAAGCTTGCATCTTTCTCTCAATCTTCCATGCCTTTCTCAACTGACAGATAGATACATACATCATATATATCATTCTTGAATCTTGAGCTTCATATTATCAAAAAGCTCAGATTTTTTCACATGGGTTCTTTGATTCTTCAAATGGGTGTCTGTATTTTTGTTCTTTTGATTAGTTTTAGCTGCAATCTTGTGTATTCACAAGTTGAAACAAGAAAGAATGTTCTTCAAGGAAGGGTTTTTATTAATGGGAAAAGTGCTATTGCAAAGATAGATCATGATTTTATTTGTGCTACTATGGATTGGTGGCCACCTGAAAAGTGTGATTATGGTACTTGTAGTTGGGGTCATGCATCCCTCCTCAATGTGGTATGGGCTTTTTTTTTTTTTTTTTTAATTTGTGTGTGTTTTTGGAGGTGTGTAGTGTGTGTGATGGATGATATTTTTACAACTGAATCAACAAGGGTTATTATTATTATTATTATTATTTATGGATTTTAAATTGCTGTCATTGTTAGACAACATTATTATTTTCTCAAGAACTATTATTGATTTGTGAAGAAAAGATAATTATGATGATTTAAAAGTAAATTACTTTTTTTATATTCATATTTGCATATTATTATTTTGATAAATCCTTCATATTTTCTAGTTTTGTGTGTGTTCTTGGAGGTGTGTACTGGGTGTGATTTGCTGTCAATGTTAGACAACATTATTATTTTCTCAAGAATTATTATTGATTTGTGTAAAAGATAATTATGATGATTATTAGTTTGATAAATCCTTCATATTTTCTAGTTTTGTGTGTATTTGAGAATATAAACAGTTTAATTTTACTTCAATGCAGGATCTTAACAACACAATTTTCCAGAATGCAATCAAAGGTAAGAACAAAAAACTAAACACCTCATTTAGTCATTTGTTCATAACAACTTTTCATATTTTGACCATAAATGTCAAATATTTTACTTAGGTTTTCAAATTTGTATACCTATTAACAACTACAATACAATTCTTGATTAAAAAAAATCTAATATTTATTGAAAATGTGAGTCTGTATGAACAATCACAAAGTTGATAACTACATGTTTGACTTTAAAAGTCAAAAGATTCCTATATAGGTAGCTTCTTAACCTGATGTATTTGATTTTTGTACAATTTATGCAGCATTTTCAACATTAAAGATTAGATTAGGAGGGACTTTACAAGACAAAGTTGTTTACCAAACCGAAAACGATTCAAAACCCTGCATTCCATTCGCAAAAAACACATCAGAGTTGTTCGGTTTTACTGAAGGCTGCTTGCCTCTATCAAGATGGGATCAATTAAGCAACTTCTTTAAAGAAACAGGGTAAACTAGAATATTTTTTTATTTTTTATTAAAAATAATAATCCAAATTCCAATGGTTATAATTAAAAATCATGGGTTGAATTCAGGGCTGAAATTATTTTCGGCTTAAATGCGCTTGCTGGCAAGACGATACTCGCTGATGGTTCAGCGACTGGACCTTGGGACTCTGCGAATGCTGAATCTTTGATGCGTTACACGGTTAAAAAGAATTACACCATGTATGCTTGGGAGCTTGGTAAGTTCATTCAACTAACCTTTATTTTATCACATGTTACAACTGTATAAATGATTTGGTTAAAGGTTGCTAACGGGTCAGAGAACGGGTCAAACAGGTTAGGTTGGGTTGATCTGATACGCTTTTCGGCTCTTTTCCAATTTATATAATTAGTTGATGTGTTAAATAGAATTTATACCATTTCAACAATCATTTTGAACCTTTGCATAAAATAGTTCACAAAGTTTATTCTTTATGCATTAAGAATATGGTTAACTAGTCATACCTGTAAGTTTCATCATTTAAGTTTATGTAACTAATTCATAACTATAATATTTAAGGTGAAATATAATGATACTTGTGGACACATGTTTTAGACACTTTATGTCTTTATCCTACAATTAACACCTTAAAAGTTCACAGTTGCACCCTTATGATGTGTCACAATTAACACTTTTTATTAAATATTTTTTTTCCTGATTATATTTAAAGTATAATTTTGTTTTTAATTCAAGACTTTAAACATATGTGTTTTGTATAACTTCAAATACTTCGTTACCATGTGTTTATTTTCATCTACATTTTCACATAAGTTTTGTCTAAAACTAAGCCGTATCGTACATAATATATTATATTGCTTGCGGCTCAGTTTATAAACAAATACATCGTAATGACGTATTCGAATTTATTTATAGAAAACATTAAACTAAAATATCTAACAGAAAAACAAAATTATGCTTTAAATAGAAAAAAAGTTGAAAAAATTTAAACTATCATAATTGGTAAGTTTTTAGGGGTAAATAGATTAACCCTATGATTAATGTTAGATTCAACCAATCAACATTCATCTTTTTATCAATTAGGCCCTTTAAGTTTATTATAGTGGTAATCCTGTTGTTTTTAACTCTAGTTTAAACCTATATAAATTACTTTTCAAACCCACTATAAGATTGTTAGTCTAATTTTAATTTTTCAAAAATATTGTAGGCAATGAGCTAAGTGGAAGTGGAGTTGGAACAAGAGTAACAGCATCTCAATATGCTTTTGACACAATGACCTTAAAAAACATAGTTGAAGAAATCTATTCGGGTGTCGAACCCAAACCGCGAATAATTGCTCCCGGCGGTTTCTTTGACGCCAACTGGTTCAAGGAGTTTATCGCCAAAACACCCGAAACCGTAGACATAATCACACACCACATATACAATCTTGGCCCAGGTAATCTTTTCAAAAAGACTAAATTGCAATTTACGTCCTTTAAGTTTGAGCTTAATTGCTGCCGTTGTCCTTTAACTAACGAAATTACACTGGATGTCCTTTATGTTAGTATTTCTAATCAGGCGGTGTCCATTTGCCATAACGGAGTTAACTTTTTCTGTTAACTCTTAACACGTCACTCACATGAGGGCATAATGGTCATTTTCATTCAATATCATGAGTAAATTACATTTTACGTCCTTTAAGTTTCAACCAAATTTCAGGCGTTGTCCTTTAACTAACGAAATTGCAACAGAAATTTGATTGAAACTTAAAGGACGTAAAATGCAATTTACTAAAGATATTAAGTGAAAATGATCGTTGTGCCCTCATGTGAGTGACACATGTTAAGAGTTAACAGAAAATGTTAACCGCGTTAGGGCAAAAGGACACCGCCTAAAGGACTCCCGGTGTAATTTCGTTAGTTAAAGGACAACGCCTGCAATTAAGCGCAAACTTAAAGGACGTAAATTGCAATTTACTCTTTCACAAGTTAAGCAAAATAATTTGATTTCCAGGATACCCAATTTGTAAAATTACAATCTTTATAACTTATAACAGGACTTGATCAACATCTTGTTGAAAAGATACTCGATCCATCGTATCTTGACGGGGTGGCTGATACATTTAAGCAACTCGAGAATATTCTCAAGACTTCGATAACTTCTGCTTCGGCTTGGGTCGGTGAAGCTGGTGGTGCTTATAACAGTGGACATAACCTTGTGACCAATGCGTTCGTGTTTAGCTTCTGGTAAGCGAGTGTGAAAAGACCAAAATGCCCTTTACGACACGAAAACATGTTTACACGTCATGGGACTTTTGCGTTGCGCAGGTACTTGGATCAACTAGGCATGTCATCTGTTTACGACACGAAAACATACTGCAGACAGACGTTGATTGGAGGAAACTATGGTTTGCTCAACACTACAACGTTTGAGCCGAATCCAGATTACTACAGGTTTTTATATCGTAAACTCGCATTGTTTATAGAATTATTGGTTATAATTTGATACGATTTTGTTCTTTCTTACCAGCGCTCTTCTTTGGCATCGGTTGATGGGTAGAAAAGTACTTCATGCAAATTTTACGGGGACCAAGAAAATACGATCCTATGCGCATTGCGCTAAAGAATCTGTAAGTTGACTATTGACTTTGACTTTAACCTAAACTTGTAAGGGGGCAATTTAGTGATGAAGCTTCTAATATGTGTTGCAGAAGGGAATAACACTCCTACTAATCAATCTAGACAACAAAACTACAGTTGATGTAAGCTTGGTGCTAAACAACACATGGACGTTAAACGCCATCAAATCAGTTCATCATCGTCATCACCGTCATCACCATCATCATCATCATAACGCAAACAAGCCAGGCAATAGCAAGATTAATGAAATAAACGTACGAGAAGAATACCATTTGACAGCCAAAAACGGAGACTTGCACAGTCAAGTGATGATGCTTAATGGTAAAGAACTAAGAGTTGATTCGTATGGGGGGATACCGCACTTGGAGCCGTTGTATGTGAATTCTTCGGAGATCATAAGTGTTGCGCCTCTTTCGATTGTGTTTGCGCATATCCCACATCTTACTTTGTATGCATGCAGCAATTAGATGGTGTAACATACACATGTTTAGAATGGAACTGAGAATCAGTTCCATTTTGGTTATTGATTCATAGATATATTCAAATGTGCTTATTGGTTAATTTTTGAATCTTTTTAAAATGATATTTGATTATTGATTCTGATTGTTTATGGCTTTATGCTGTTAGCTTTTAATTTTTTCTTCACATGGAAACCAAGGTATTCATGCACATAGAGGTGACAACTACGACCCATTTACCGGTTAATAAATTATTTTGTTCTTCTCTTACATACCGGCAGAGTAACGGGTCAAATGGGTAAGCTTTAAAACCTGTAATGAGAATTGGTCGGTTAGGTGTAACGAGTTGACACTAAACGCACTGAAATAAATCAAAACCTCATATATAATTTTAATGAAGCATATATTATTACTGCACAATGTCATTTTTGTGAGAGCCGTTAGTCGGGGGGCCACCGACTAGTGATTAATCGGATTGAGATTTTATAGGTAATTTTCAGTTTCATATGTATTTATACACATTTTTATATGTATTTTTCAAGTACCCATGTTTTAACACCTTATTTGACCCAAATTTTCAAGTAGATAGGATTAATTGCCAGGATTTATAGGTTTTGACCAAGGATGGCCGGAATCACCAGGCTGTCACGGATTTTTGGCCAATTAGGACTAGATTTGACTAGTCTTGACCGCCTACCAATTAATTGGCCGATTAGATAAAAATTACTTGGTGAACCTCTAACTAGCGGTTGCTCGGCGACAAATCTGAGACTAGTCGAGAAAACCAAAAAAAAAAAAAGTTCTGATTAACCCTAAATATTTCAACATGCTACCAAGTTTCCCTCCTTAATCTATTGTGTATGATGCCCATATGCCAAAAAAAAAATATTGAACATTTATACATTATAATTAAATCTCTTCAAACAGAAATAATATACAAGAATCTCTTCAAGTGTAATAAAATGTTTTTTTTTTTTTTACAGCTATTACTTCACATAAATACAATACTTTTGGTTAGTGAAAGTTGGTCACCTTCTATGCAAAATTGTTGAAGGAATCCATCAACCCAAGTTAGTGAGAAGTCAATAAAGTATCTTCCTTTAATCTACCTTCTTGAAACTTTGAGGCTTACTGCTTGCAAATGCTAACCATACGATCGTACCAGTGAGGTAGAAGAAAATAGATGGCGCAAAGAGTGACATCTACATGATAGCAATCGAATTTTATTTAATTATTTGTAACTAAAAAAGTGGAAATTAGGAAAGGTTTGATAAAACTTACACCCCATGAATGTGTTGTATCAAGAAGATATCCAGTGAGAGCAACACCTACGATTCCAGGAACTGCTCCTACGGTATTGGTAATGCCCTGAATGCACAATTATTTTTCAAGTCAAATATGTTGTTCGACGTATAAGTCGAGAGTTTTTCGTTTTGAACTTCACGAACTTGGTAATTTATAAGGCGTTATATACTTTTTGAACTTTGGCTTTTGATTGAAAGCAAACTATATTTCTTGCAAGAGTAAAGTACACGAGTGGTCCCTGTGTTTAACCAAAATTTTGGATTTGGTCCCTGGCTTTCCAAAAGTTCACGGATGGTCCCTGTTGTTTGCACTTTGTAACGCATTTAGTCCCCAACCAACAAATCTAAAGGTTTCAGCAGATCTAAGTTAGGGACTAAACACATTACAAAGTGCAAACCACAGGGACCATCCATGTACTTTTGGGAAAAAGCTGGGGACTAAATGCGTTACAAAGTGCAAACCACTGAGACCATTCGTGTATTTTTGAAAAGCTAGGGACCAAATCCAAAATTTTCGTAAACCACAGGGGCCATCCGTGTACTTTACTCTTCTTGCAAAGATACAAAAACAAACACAACATTTTGCAAGAAAAAGCGATTCAGAACAAAACGGGCCGGGATGTAACCTGCATCACTTTCTTGTCCTTTTTTATACGATACCATAATAAAAAATATATTCTTTTATTAATATAAGTTAGGGGTTGTAACTTCTAAGCATTTGAATACACTTTAAGGCAAGTTTTGAACCATTTGTCCTTTTAACAACAACCCACATCAACCTGATTTTAAGTACATGAATAAAATATTGCCACCGAAAACCTCTCATTTCAACTAAAGTACCGAAATAATTGAACATACCAAAAGTATGCTTGCATATTCTGGTGAAATATCTTGATGAGTACAATAAAGTCCTGCAACCAAACAAACAAAAGGTGGACATCAAGTCTCTAGGCATAAAAAAACTGCAAGAAATTACCGCATTTATATTTAGCTCGGCACCTGATAACGCAAAACTTGATAGCGCTATTCCACCGGTAAGGATAGTGACTACTTCCCATGGGGGCAGCCCTAAGTCAACCGATGATAAAATCATACAAGCGGCAGGGGACAAAAATGCAATTGTTTGGCATATCTTGCGCACCTGCACGGAAAGTAATTAGGTATAGAAATAGAGATTCTAAAAACGATTTAACAAGTGATCCCAATTTCTCAAATATTATGTGAATATGTGGGTCAATCGGGTCGAGTAACGGGTCAAAACAGTAAATTTGTGTGGGTCAAAACATGTGGGGTCAGGTTGACCCAAAATACTTGTGTGTATTATTACAAAACTGATAATTAGTGTCTCAAAACTAGGGGTGCAAACGAGCCGAGCTACTCGAGCTCGGGTCGAAAAAAAGCTCGAAACGAGCCGCGCTTAAACGAGCTCGAGCCCGAGCCCAAGTCCGGGCCTAAAAACAAGCTCATTTAGTAATCGAGCCCGAGTTGGCTCATGAGCCTAAATGATCCAACTGTTTATATAACTTTTAATTAATATATTAAATATATATTTAGATAATAAAAATAATAATAATTACTATTTATAAAATTATGAAAAAATAACTTAATTATATATAAAATAAAAATATATATATTTAATATAAGTTATTAATAAATAATAAACGAGCCGAGCCCAAGCTTGAAAAATTACCTACGAGCCGAGCTCGAGCTTTTATAAGTTAATCGAGCTTGAGCTCAAGCCTAGTCGAGCATGGTCTCGGCTCAGCTCGTTTGTACACCTACTCAAAACATGATTGCAGAGAGTATAATATTTCAATAGTAATCTACTTTTTTCAAATTAAATGATTCGGACTAAAAGTTTAAAACACACCATGAGGGACTTTCGCAGGGGCGGACCCACATTGGTGCCACCGGGGTCCCCGGACCCCAATCTTTTAAAAAAAAATAGTAGATTCGGTATATTAAATTGTATATGGACCCCATAAATACAATTAGGTGGACACCATAGAAATAAAAAGAAAGTTGGTGTAGTGGTAAATCTCCCTCTTTTCCACCAAGAGGTCATGGGTTCAATCCTTGATAAGCCCATTTTTCTTATTTTTTTTTAAAATCTAGTTCAAACCTCACTTTAACTCGACCCGAACGAGGACCGACCCGAAAATGGACCCCATTGAAATAAAATCCTGGGTCCGCCAGTGGACTTTCGGCCTTTTTTTCAATCTATTTGACCCACTTCCATTTTAGCTATTTGTTTTAAATTTTATCCATTTGACCCATTAACTGTTAAACATAGCCTAATTGACCATTTAAAAGTAAACCGATCGAAATTGCCACCTCTACATGTGAGTATTTGCTATTCAAAAATAGAAATAGAAATAAAATATACCACAGTAGTTTCGACTCCGTTAGCGATTAAGTTGTCGGCAAACTGTGATGCGAAGCTGGTAACAACAACGGAGGCTAGTGGAGGAAGAACAGAAACCTGGATTACAGATAATACATAATCATTACAAGGACTAAAGTGCTCATAATCCCCAAAAAAAGGAAAATTGGATTTTAATAATCTCAACTTTAACACATTGGCCGGCAACAATTCCAACTAAGGAGATGTTTTATGACAGTCCCAACTTTTAACCTATTTTCCCTCGGGGGTCCCACACTAACTAAAAGTTAACCTAGTTAGTTTTTGCTGACGTGGACTGCCACATAAGCAGTCCACATCATCGAAATTCGAAACTTTGCCACATAAGCGGTCCACATCATCGAAACTTTGACTTTTTGCCACATAAGCAGTCCATGTCAGCAAAAACTAATTGGGATAACTTTTAGTTAAAATCTAATTTTCCCCAAAAGAAACACATCTTCTATCACAAAATTGCAAAAATTTCCTTTTTGAAAAGTTATAAAGTTACAATTCATGGATTTTTGCTGTAATTGGTAAAAATTAAAGTTATCAAGTTACAATTCATGGATAATGTTGTAAAACCCATACAAAAAGAAAATTTTGATTTAGAACATACCCACGCAGCTTCTGTCAAATTCAGGTTAAGTTCCTCGCTGCATATAAAAAAAGTTGGAAGCTTTAACTACTTGTATACCAAATAACGATAATGAAGCATCTAATTATTTATAGCTATTACCTGAAATAAGTAGGGAGCCAAGATAAACAGCAATAGTGACCCCAACTTCCACAAAAATGAGCGTATATCATCGCCCAAACGGCTTTACTTTCGAAAAACGACTTCCATGGTACCTATACATGAAAGTACATCAAAATAAGATTCATATTTTCCAACTTGAAACGTTAAAATGAAAAAAAAATAGAAAATAATTCGGCTTCATACGTTTAGGGAGCCACCTAACTCCTCCATAGACGTTTCCCATGATTTTGGCTTAGGATTTGGCTGAGACCCTGTAATTCAAGCGAGTCCAAAAAAAAAACCAAAATATTTGAGTTGGCACATAGTTAAACTATGTTAATGATGTTTAACACTTTTTTTTTGTGTATAGAATCATAAATCGAGAAAATGAAAGTTGGCTCTAAAAACCGACAGACAGATGCTCTTACTTGATAATGGTGCAGAATTGGTCAAAGGTTGGTCTTTTGCAACAAACTGAAATCCTAAAAACCTTAAATGCAAAGTTATACATTAGTCAATCTGAAGATGCATTATTATGAAAAACAAAAATATACTCAGGGGGTGCTTGGTTGGAGGTTACAGAGGGCTATGCAGTTAATATTGGTGATATGTCGGTCCCCATGTAAAATATCGGTGTCAAATATCGGTCAGAATATCAGTACTGATATGATCGGTGATATTGACCGATATATCATCAATTTTCCCGATATCAGTACCTTTCTTCTTAGTTTTACCATTCGTCTTTTTCTTATTGCTGCTATTAGTGTTTTACGCCTTAATTGTTAAACTATTAGTGTTAAATGTTGTGTTTTAAGTCTTAATCAGTTGCTACTTGCTACAATTGTTGGTGTTTTGCAAGTTGCAAAAGGTTAAATCTGTTAATGGTAGGAGAGTACACTGAATTGTTAGTGTTAAATTGCTATATATATATATTAATTCTACATGATATTAAAATTACCGATATCCCACAGCGATAACCTATATCTCAAATATCGGTCCTTAACCGATATCCGATTTTTTACCGCATTAACTGCATAGACAGAGGGTAAGGAATGGTCTTGATTATAAAAAAATGCGAGGTGGGTTTAACCGCCCATTGCTTTACCAACATAAGAAAACATAAATTATTTAATTATGTAGAGAATTTCCTAAATGAACAAAATGTTGTTACATTCACTTACCACACAATTCCAAACATGCCAAACATGTAGAAAACAGATTCCCAGCCAAAAGATTCAATCAGGGGTGGAGCCAAAAGAAGCCTATAGGTTTATTAATAAAAGCTGTGGATTAAAAACAATTTTAATTATTACAAACGCATTTGATACAATATGAAAGCTGAACAACATACATAAGCTAGCTATATATAATGATGTAACATACCCTAAGACACTTCCAACACTTAGACCACCAAATACAAACGATACAGCCCGTGAACGTTCTTCCAAAGGAATTAACCTGCATAAAAGGTTGGATACACCGAAAAATAATCCATAAATTTGATTGATAGATATAAGCTGTTTTGTATAGCTACAAAGTAGAAGAAATGAGATCCATAATCACATCTTTTCTTTTTGTTTTATATTTTTGTATATATATGTTTACTCTCTCTATTAATAGATATGCCTCTAGGCTCTAGACATTTTTGGTCACATACCTTGCAATTAGATCAGTGGCAGCTGAAGGCGACACTCCTTCCCCAATTCCAACCTGAGTGTTGAATAGAAAGAATTTTAATTTGAAAAACAACACAAGATTCAAAAAAAAAAAAAATAGAAAGCTTTCATTTAAATTCATGTGCTAACACATAGGAATCATTCTGCACCAAAAGGCACTACTCTTATCTTCTTATTACGTCAGTTGTTTTAGTTTAAGTATGTTTTTATAGGTTGTTATGTATAAACAATTTTTTCGTATTTTTTTTATAAAGAGAGCATCGTATACGTGATGCGCTCGCATCACGCATCAGATTTTTGGACCAAGCGCATCGAAGCGCATCACGCAATCTAAAACCAAGAACCATTCAAAGTCTAGGTGAAGTTGAGGCCTAAAAGACTGATTGTAATAAACAAGTAATTACCTATAGAATTTTAGATACTTTTACTAATCAAGTTTATATGAAACATACTTCACGGGATAAAAGGAAAGGAAACATACAAGAATCCTCGAAAGAACAAGTCCAGGCATAAAACCGGCAACAAGAGGAACGAGTGCTGTGGCAAGCGACCATACCAGAACACCAAACTGAAGAATTTCTCTGCATGAGGTCACATACAATTTATTAACCATAATAAAATATGCACAATTGATCAACATACAGAATTCTTCACATGTGCATCTTTTCACATCAAATGTGCAAGAAGAACATTGAATTATATAAAATTATTTCTTTGGAAACACTAACCTCCCGCCAAATATTTTTGAAAGCCAACCACCCGGCAACTGACTCAACGCGTACCCCCAAAAGAATGATGATTGCACTAATCCTGCTACCGATGAACTCCATCCGAATTGATGTGACATTGGTATAATGGCAATACTCAAGTTAACCTACAAAAGTTTCAATTTTTCATTAAAATTATCAGAATTCAGTAACACAACAATCAAGAAGAGGGGTATAGTTGCACCAAAAAACCGGGTTGGGAACAGAACCCAGTTTTGAACCCAAACCCAATTTGAAACCGGTTTGGATGAACCCGTTTTGGACCCAACCCGACCTGTAAGGTTGAAATCGGGTTGCAACTCTATACCTTGAAACCGGTTTGAACCCGATCAAAACCGGCCCATTTTGGTCAAAAACCGGTATTGAGAATTGTTGACCCAACCAGAATCGGTTTGGGCCAGAACCCGATTTGTTCACCTCTAACGAGGGGTGTAGGGATGTAAATGAACCGAACCGAACGCAGCCTTCTTCATGTTTGTTTGTTTAGCATTAAACTTGTTCATGAATTCATATCGAATAAAAATTCTTTTGTCTGTTGTTCGTGTTCCTTCTAAGGAATTGAACTTGTTCACGAACACAAACGAACATATACCATTTAAAAAAAGGCATAACCACCTTGTTAAGCACTTGATATAATAATCATAAACATAACTATCCCAAAATAAAATTTCAAAGATCTAAGTTTTCAATGACTGAACATAAATTAAACAAAACGACCAACCATGAACGGACGTAACGTAAACAAACATATTACTGATCGTTCACGAACGCAATTGAACGAAATTCCTCATTCATATTTGTTCATTTATTAAATGAACGAGCGTAAATGAACTTCCTGTCAAACAGTCCGCTGGACGTTCGGTTCGTTTACATCACTAAATGCATTTATATCAATACTAGTAACAAAAAATGCAAAATATAAGAGGATAAAATCCAGAAAACATAACTGTAAACTAATAATTTAGTGCTATTAAATCTGATTTCCATATATGATCACTCTGCAAACTAAAATCATAACAATACAAAAAACCCAACTTTACCTTATCCATATTACAAATAACAAAAGCAAGTGAAGTAGTCCCAATAAGTTTATATCTCAACGGCACACTCTTCCAAGTCCCCAAATTCAACTTCTCAAACCCTAATTTCTCAAACCCACTTCCAGATTCCTCCCCCAATTCACCATCAACCCTCAACCCACTTATTATCGGAGAAAGCCCCTTGCTTTCCGCAAGATTCTCCTTTTCCTTGATGCTACAAGAAATCTTTGAACACCCACTTCGAGAATTGAGTAAAGATGGTGATGATGGTTTGAAAAATCGGTTGTTGTTGAATTTGTGGTGTGAAAGAAAGGGTAAACTGGTGTCTGCTGTGAAAGACACCAGTTTTGCCATTTTTTTGTTGGTGATTTGTGAAGTGATCAGAGGGTTTTTAACTATTTTTTTGTGGGTTTGTGAAGAAGAGGAAGTGAAAATGAAGAAGGTTGGTTTTAGAGGAGGAAATGGCGCCACGTGAGAGTTGGTTTGCGGCTCCGGTTTGATTGGAGTGTTTGTGTTTTTTTAGAGATTCGTTTTGGCACTCCTCAGATGCGCAGAAACCACCAAGGCATGACAGTGAAATAATCGGTAAAGCCTTACCTCTCATCCAAGTCGAACCGGCGCTACCCGTATTCGCTCTTCACCTAGATGCCGCAGAAAATAATGAGGAGATTAGGAATCGAACCTGAGTCACAAGGAACACCAATTTTTCCCCAACCACTCCACCACTACCTCATTGGTAGAGAATCGTTTATTAATCTGGTGGTTATGTCAAAGGGATGGGAAGTTTCACATCGAATACATATATCGAACATATACATATACTTTGATACACTACCAATACCGATCCCAGTCTTAGTTATGTCCAACTTTTTATCTTTATAAAAAAAAATTGAAAATAGCTCATAGGTTAATTTTAATTTCTTAAATCATTAGAATTCTCTTTGGATATTTTTCTTGAAAATAATAAGATTTTTGAATGAGTTTATATATTAAAAAGTAAAACGTGAGTCAAATTTGAGCGGGCCCTTTAAACAATTGCTAATTAAAAAGTAAAATGTGAGTCAATTTTGCTTTTAAAATAAATTTGAACAAGGGCGAAGCCCTTTAGAAGAAGAGAAAATAAACAAGTGTTTCAAATCTTAGAAGTTTGAGGTCTAATGTTTTGTAAAAGGGTGGGCCCTCTAGAAGAAGAGAGAGAAAAAAAAAACAACTATTTCAAATCCTAGAAGTTTGAGGCCGAATTTTTTTTTTTTTTAATTTTTCCCCTTTCAACGGTGATGGTAGTTGTGGCGGTTGTGTTTGGCGAAATGGATAATGAAGGAACAGAAACTACCATAATTCTGGAAAATGATAATGTTTATGGAGTATAAGGGTAAAGAAACATATTTAACAGATGTTTATAATGAGTAGAAATCCAAATATTTGGATTTTGTAGCCTAAGTCAAGATTTTGTTATGTATGTTTTTGAGGTTTTGACCTAAATTGGGGATTTTTATAATAGACATGTTTTGATCATTAATAGTTGAGATAATTTATTATAACCACTAATTGAATGGATCTAAATCAAAAGATTTGGTCAATTAGTAAAATGTTGATTTTTTTAATAAACATGGTGTGTCATTGCCTATGAACACTTTCAAATGAAGTGTTCATTGAAGGTTTAAATTATCATTCATATCTATTGTCTAATGTAGGTTTTAAATTATCATTCATATCTATTGTCTAATGTACATTTTAAATTATCATTCATGTCTCTTAAATTATGTTTGAACTTTGAAGTGTTATTGGTATAATATGAAGTATCAAAATATGAGTTTGTACTAGTTCAAGAGAATTAAACTAGTCAAAAGAATTAAAGTAATAGGCCAAAAGATCTAAACTCAGATCTAAGAGTCCATTCGAGGATAAGCGAGCTTCAATAGTTTTGAAATGCTACCCTCGATGAACTGGGATTTATGTGTTACGCACAATGTGTTTAAGTGCATAAAAGAGATATTCCGCAAGAACTACATATCTAAATAAAACTTGACAGATCTATTATAGTGCCATCTATTAGGACACTTACACTTGTCTTACAATTTGTTGAAGTCTTTTCCCCTAAGATTCAGCAGTGATAATCAATGAGATCTTAGAAAAACCATCTTTTCTTTCTGCTATATATTTGTTCTAGTTCCTTCAAAGCTTGTTCCATTGTGCAGTGGTAACTAGTGCACTTTAGTATTAGGGAAAGTAGTTCGCGCGCTCTCTTAAGTTCAGTATCTTTTAATCTCATTCGTGGATCCACTAGATCCTCGACATAAGCTAAAGCAACTTTGGGTGACCAATGTTCTCGTCCCATATAATCCGAAGGCGCAGGTTTCCCTGTAAGTATTTCCATTAGTAACAGCCCAAGACCGTTCACATCACACTGCCTTCTCTGAACCGTCGGGCCTGAAAGATGATATTATTTGTGATGCAGATTATAGCATACAACCTCTAACACAAAAGAAAATACAAGAATAATATAAATAGTGATAAATTGTTACCTTCTGATCTATTTAACAACCTTCCTACATCGAAATAAAAAAGCTTCGCATTGAATTTCTGTAAAAGAGCGACCAAACACGTTAAATAAGATCGAAATATAAACCCGTGATAAACTTCTAACCATTTTCCCATGAAAATTTTTATAAACAAAGTTTTCGCGGGACGTGCATAGAAAACTTCATATTATTTTCACACAAAATTTTTGATGTATTAAGAAACAAAGTCTCGTGGGAAATGCATCGGAAACTTCTGACTATTTCCCCATGAGATTGATTTTTGTCGGTATCTAGTTGCTCATTTACTGTTTTCGGTGGTGTTGGCATTTGGTCGGAAAGGCCAAGTATCTTCTGACCATTTCCCACGAAAATGTATTTGTTCGTATTTGGTTGGTTTTTAGTCGCTATATTAGGGTTTTTAGTGGTGTTGCTATTTGGTTGCAATTTCCGACATTTTTTACTAGGATTTTTTTTGTAGGAGAATGGAGTCTTTTCTAGCTATGATATATGGGGTCATATTATTATTACTATATATAGTAGAGTAATAACATATATAGATCCAAAAATTGGATCAAGAACAGTTCAAAGTGTAATTACCTTATCAAGCCAAATCTCATCTGTGTCTAGTATCCAATCTTCGAAGATCAACTTCTTCTGTTGTAGAAAAAGCAGGCCACGAGCAACTCCGACTATTATTTTAACCCTCTTAGTAAAGGGAAGTAGTCCAGTTCCTACAACCATGAAAGAACATTGCTCTATCTTATCTTGATACTGTTGACAAGATATATAAAATCTAAAATGAGCAATGAATTTCTTGCTACATACCCTTATGCAAGTAATCTTTTAAGCTTCTTTTCTCCATCAATTCATGTACAAGGTACCATGTTTCGCCTTCCAAACAATATCCTACGATTCGATGAACGTTGGGATGACAAAATTCACCCAACTCGTGTACATCCATCTACATATGAAAATCCTTGGATTAAATTCATTTGTTTGGAGTGCAAATGTGCAATGTTCATAACCTTCCATAAGGCTTCGGAAACTAGGTGTATATTTCCATGTCTGTAAGAAATGTAATGACAGAATAAAAGATAGCGCGCTAGTTTGTTTACCTCGGGCCTATGGTGGAACGGCGTCACCATAACGGTCAATCTAGAACCTACCCTAGAGGGGGAATACGTCTTCTTATTAACCCAACCTTTGTACACCCAGCCCCGCCGGTCGCTTATTAACAGCCTATTCTGGAAGTTCTTTGTAGCATATTTCAATTCATCATATGAGAATACTTTAAAATGATGGGCAGGAAGCATTTCATTGTTGCCACTGCCATCCTCTCTGGGTACTGAATGAAAATCATTCTTGTTTTTGCTATCCTTTGATGAGTTTTGGTCACCATGGCCTTACAAGGAACATAAAAAAAAGCAAATATAGCATTAATCATAAGATGCAATAAAAAGAGTTAATTATTGTTTTCGTCCCTGTGGTTTGTCAAAAATCACTATTTCAGTCCATTAGTTTAAAAATTGCGATTTCAGTCCCTGTGGTTTCACTTCGTAACCATTTCAATCCATTTATTCTGTAAGTACAGGGACTGAAATGGTTACGAGGTGGACTGAAATGGTTACGAAAGTGAAACCACAGGGACTGAAATCGCAATTTTTAAACTAATGGACTGAAATAGTGATTTTTGACAAACCACAGGGACGAAAACAGTAATTAACTCCAATAAAAAACTAACATTTAAACATAAGTAAGAATGGTGAACATTTGTGCAACCTCTTGTGACAATTACAGAGTTTGTACCAGAGTTTTCCTTTTTTGGAAGAAAAATATAACTTAACATCTTCCGAGTGAATCCAATTAGCCCTGCTGGTTTTGCATAATTCTCAAACTTCTCTTGTAATGCTAGTGAAAGCAGAAGTGTTGCGACTACCTCAGACATTGTAGGGCGTTCTTTCGGATCACTATGCAAACAACAGTATGCAATTTGGGCAAACTCTTTCAAACTTTTAGGAGATACCGTTTCTCTTATTTCATCCGCAACAATTTGATCCATGTTTCTTTCTTTAACACAATTTTGAGCCCATCTTGCCAAACTCAAATCGTCATCTTCTTCAGGGAGGATTGCATGCTTCCCAGATAGCAATTCAAACAATACCACTCCAAAGGCGAAAACATCTGTCTTCCTTGTAAATTTTCCAGTCATAAAGATCTCTGGATCCAGATATCCAAACGTCCCTTTAATACCGGTGTGGACATAAGTAGATGTCTGATTTGTTTGACATAGTTTCGCCAACCCAAAATCCGATATCTTGGCTGCCCAATCCTCATCAAGAAGGATGTTCGAGCTCTTCACATCACGGTGTATGATCCCATGTTGGGTGCCTACACCTGTGTGAAGATGGTCCAATCCGCGTGCAGCCCCTATCCCTATCCTGAGTCTTTGCATCCAAGACAAAGGGGTATTACTATTGTGCAAATGATGATAAAGTGATCCATTGGGCATATATTCATACACAAGTATCATTTCTTCGCCATCATCACAACAACCAAGGAGAGACACCAGGTGCGCATGCCTCAACTTAGAAAGCATTTCTACTTCAGCCGTAAACTCAGGGGCTCCTTGATTCGACATGGAATCCAAACGTTTGATGGCAACGCTGGTGCTACCACCTCTTTCTTCATCTATATGACCCTTGTAAACCTTCCCAAAACCACCATGCCCAATCACCCGTTCCTCATCGAAATTTTTTGTTGCTAATTGAATATCCGAAAGAGAGTAGCGACGGCATAGCGGCTCTGAAGTTATAGCCATCAAAAAGTTATGGCTGGGTATTGTGATCTTGTGCTAAAAGTATAGTAGCAAAACCAAAGGAAAAGGAATCCTGATCAAAATTTAATGCCTCAAAATTCAACCATTGGTTGGGTATATATATTGTGATTAAAATTTATTTTTTTATAAGTTTGAGAGTGTCACCCGGTAGAGGTGAAATATAGGATGGGGTTAAACTAATGTAAGGCTGAACGGTATGGTGACGGAGGGGAGAAAGAAGACGGGGGTGGCGGGATGGGGTGACGGAGCGGCGCCGAGAAGAAAGAGGGGGGCCCACATGTTTTGCTCCGTCCTGGACGTCGAAATTCCGACGGAGAGGACGATGACTGGATCAAGACCGGGGGGGGGGGGGGGGGGGGGAGGGGGGCATGGAGAGGGGGACGTCAACGAGATGAGGACGGAGCTGGACGGTCCCCATACCGTCCAGCCTAAGAAAAGTCATTGACAACGGATTAAATGCATAATTAAATATCTACTCTTTATGCCGATTAATAAAAAATCTATCTACTCATCATTGACTAACTCAAATCAACGTAAGCAAGAACGGACCAACTAGAAAGGTATGTAATCAAATATCTAATTTAATCATAGTTTTAAGAATCAAATATTTAACGTTAGAACCTCAATGTCTTTAAGGTATTGGTTTTCTATTCTATGCTTTGTGATTGTATATATTTATTTGATTGTGGATATAATAAACACGCCACAACAATATAACGAAAATGGTAAACGGCGTCAATTTATAGAAAAAAAGGTTATTGGATTTTAATAACACTAACTTCCACCCATTGGCCGGTATTAATCCCAATTTAAAAAATTCACTCTGACAATCCCAACTTGTAAGAATTTTGCCCCCATCAATCCTTTTCTAACCCAGTTAGTTTTTTGCTGACGTGGCATAAACCTAGTTATTCGTTGATGTGCCTGCTTATGCGTATCCTTATGTGGCACAAAGCTACTGATTGGATTTTAATAATCCTAACTTGCACCACCACCATCAACAACCACCACCATCAGCCGTCGCCGCTACCACCACCACCAACAACTACCACCATCAGCCGTCGCCGCCACCACCATGAACAACCACCATCATCATGAGTCTTCGCCACCACCACCATGGCGGCTAATGGTGGTGGTGGTGGTGACTGCTAAGGGCGGTGATTGTTGATGATAATAAACATGTAAAATTTTATTTAATAAAACTCCATAAATACTTTAGAAAACTATCATATATTATAGTTCAATTATTGTTATTATTTTAATATAAATGCTCGAAAAGTCGGGGCGTTACATATCTTGTCCCCACCGTGCGCTAGCGTTTGGTTTAAAAGCTTATTAAGATAGATCAAGCATTACTCTACTTTTGCAAGATCCAAGAGTAAAAGGGCTTCAAGTCTTGAATGATGATACATGGTTCTCGTGATACATGATGCAATTTTGTCAATCTTGGGGTATCAAATGCAAGTAAAATGATTTGGCAACTTATGGCCAAGTGGATAATTACTCATTAGAATTGATACCATAATTTGCAGTTGTGAGTTAAGAATCACATATCTGCAACTAAAGTTTATGAAGTTTATGTGTCAGTTTGATTCCTAATTTTGGTTTTCAGGACCTGTGCTGCCTTTGAAACCTAGTTAAAAAATGAAATTGGATAACTAATCCCTGATTTCATAATCAATATCATTCTAAAACTGTTTTATCAGCATCGATTGGCATGCATTTCAGCTAACAAACGAAAGATTATAAGCATGACTCATTCATCTAGTAAGGAATAAATGAATAACATAGGTACTAGTGACATGTTCAAACTCTTGATGAGAAGGATTACTTATCATGTCTTATACATATCGAAAAATTGCTAATCGCCGAACAAAACATCAAAAATAAGACGTAGAGAAACATGTGCTAGATGACTCGAAAAATAAAGCAAAGACGTCAAGTGATACAACTAAACGCATGAAACGATAAGCTAATCAAAGGACATATAACCGACATCACCTTCATTATGAATCTAGAACAACTTGAACAAAAGGCCTCCATGGGTAGCAAAGAAGGGGGCAAACACCAAAGATTCGACAGCCATGAGCTTGATCAAGATGTTTAGTGATGGTCCTGAAGTGTCCTTTAAAGGATCTCCGATGGTGTCTCCAATCACAGCCGCCTTGTGTGGGTCTGACCCTTTTGGTCCGAGTGATTTCGCATGCTCAGAGACACCAGCCTAACATTACAAAAGAAAAATGAATTAGTGACTACTAATAGAAGTGAAAAGGATAAAACTTTAAGGAAAAGAAAAACATTTTCATTCGTACCTCGATGTATTTCTTAGCGTTGTCCCAAGCACCGCCAGTGTTCGACGCAGAGATAGCAATCTGCATCATGTTAAGTAGTTAAAAACTTGTTTGTATAGTTATATCAACTAGTAAATTTCTCCCTGGAAACGTAAAGTAACGCGAATTTATATTGTCTAATGAAAACGTATAATATTTGACCCGACTGGCTTCAGAACAAAACTTACGTCAAAACGTAAACCAACTGAAAACGCACATAAAAATAAGTATGAAAGCGTTTTATATTTGACCCGACTTATTTCCTAAAAACGCGAATTTATAAAGTCTAATGAAAAAACATATCATGTTAGACCCGACTCGTTTCCAAACAGCTTTTACGTCAAAACGTAGACCAGCTGAAAACGTACATAAAAATATGCGCGAAAACGTATTTTGAAAGTTAAGGGGCTAAAGTAAAAAATAAAAATAAATTACAAATTTACAATAGCGCGATGCGATGGACGCTACAGTAACTCAACTTGTATAATTATAATATAATATAATTACTAGAGGTGGCAATTTAAAACGGTTTACTTAACTCGATAGACGAGTTACTTGTAAGTTATAACTTTAGTCGTACCTGCACACCGGAAACAAGAGATCCAGCAAGAACCCCAGAAAGCGTTTCAACGCCAAAGAAAATCCCGACAATGAGGGGAGTAAGCATGACAAGAGCGCCAGGCGGGATCATCTCCTTAATCGAGGCATCGGTCGAGATTTTCACACAGGTGGCATAATCGGGCTTAGCGGTTCCTTCCATGAGGCCCGGAATGGTGTTAAATTGCCTACGGACCTCTTCAACCATTTTAAGTGCAGCTTTTCCGACACTTTTCATTGTCATGGCTGAGAACCAGTATGGAAGCATCGCACCCACGAGCAAACCGATGAAAACTTTAGGGGTCAATACATCTACGGTTGTGATCTCGGCTCGACTCACAAATGCACCGAATAGAGCCAAGGATACAAGAGCTGCTGAACCGATGGCGAAACCCTGTGATTGAGATAATATGACATCAAAATCAAGTTGAAAAGATAAATATGAAACTAAGAGTAAATGTCATTTGAGGTTTGGCCAGTTTTGCGACTTTCGTCCAAAGGTTTGTTTTTCAGCAGCAGCAGCATCTGGTTCCAAAAAGTTTGAAATTTAGTCATTTTCATCCGGCTTGTTAACTCCATCCAATTTTCTCCGTCAAGTCGGGGTATTTCTGTCTTTTTTGTTAACTTAAAGGGCAATTTGGTCTTTTTCACATTTTGTACAAGCATATAGCATAATGTACAAGTTCTCAAAAGACCGAATTGCCCTTTAAGTTAACAAAAAAAGACAAAAATACCTCTGACTTAACAAAGAAAAATGGATGGATTTAACGAGCCGGATGAAAATGGCAAGATTTCAAACCTTTTGGATTCAGATACAAAAAACATTTGGACGAAAGTCGCAAAACTGACCAAACCTCAGGGACGAAAATAGCATTTTACTCTAAAACTAATATAATTTTTCCAGTTATATTTGTACCTTGCCGATAGCTGCGGTGGTGTTTCCGGCAGCATCAAGGGCATCGGTCCTTTCACGAATTCTGTGGCTCATTCCGGCCATTTCCGCGATACCACCAGCATTGTCACTGATGGGACCGTATGCATCGATGGCCAAACCGGTGGCTATGGTGCTCAGCATCCCAAGAGCCGCGACAGCAACACCGTACATGGCGGCAAAGGTGAAACTAACGAAAATACTGATTGCTATTGCGAAAATCGGGATGATAACTGATTTGTATCCCAAAGCAAGACCAAATATAACATTTGTAGCAGCTCCGGTACGGCATGAATCAGCAACATCTTGCACAGGGCTAAAGAAACAGTTGAGTTAGTCGAAATAGGAGCACTTGACAGTTATATTAAGAGTAAAAAGCCATTTTCGCCCCTGAGGTTTGGCCAGTTTTGCGACTTTCGTCCAAAGGTTTGTTTTTCAGCATCTGGATCCAAAAGGTTTGAAATCTTGTCATTTTCATCCGGCTCATTAACTCCGTCCATTTTTCTCTGTTAAGTCAGGGGTATTTCCGTCTTTTTGGCTAACCTAAATGGCAATTCGGTCTTTTTCATGGGTATTCGGTCTTTTTTACGAAAAAGACCAAAATGCCCTTGAAGTTAGCAAATAAGACATAAATACCTCTAACTTAACGGAGAAAAATGGATGGAGTTAACGAGCGGGACGAAAATGGCAAGATTTCAAACCTTTTGAATCCGGATGCGGAAAATAAACCTTTGGACGAACCAAACCCCAGGGTCGAAAATGAGATTTTACTCTATATTTTATTTTTTCGTCGCCAAAAAAAAATCTTTTTAAAGAAGAAAAAATAGTACCTGTAAGCATTGCTAGTGTAGTACTCGGTAACGAATCCAATAACAAGACCAGCCCACAAACCAACACAAACACACAAGAACAATTGCCTGCATCATATAACAAAAGTGTAAGCTTTCAAGACATATGTTTCCGAAAACTTACTTGAGTAACGACATTGATCAATGATCATACCAATTTTTAACTACTTTTTGGGTTCCAAAATTGAAGATGGTGAAGCTAGAAGGAAGAGCGATCCAACTAACAATGGCGATACCGATAGTCATCAGCACGGTTGAAATGATGAGTTGGTTTTTCAAAGAAGGCTCGATTTGCTTCACAGTTTTGACTTCGAAGAAATCAGTGGCGAACAAGGTGGTGATCAAGCAGACTATGATGCCAACGGAGCTCACGGTTAGTGGGTACATCATTGAAGTGAAATCATGGGTGTTCCCGAATGAGGAGATTGAAGCGACAACGAGGGCTGCACATGATGACTCAGCATATGACCCGAACAGATCCGATCCCATACCAGCAATGTCCCCAACATTGTCACCAACATTGTCAGCAATAACCTGCAATATTTTGCCATATCATATTATAAGTTTCCCTGAAAATATAAATGATAGAGAAGCTTTTCTTTTTAGATTGCATATATACTGTAAAGGAGGCAATTTTGACCCATATACTTGCGAACGGGCTGATTTGGGTTGTATTTTATCTCAAACGAGCCAGAAAAAATTAGCTAAAAGCGGAACACGATATGTCTGCCAAACACGTTGAAAGTCCTCCAATATCAATTTTGAGTAAGGTTGGATGGTAAACACAAGGACCATCCGTGTACTTTACTCATGTTTTTAATTCATACCTAGGAAATCGTTTTATTCAAAGATTAAGTTTATTACCGTAAAAACTATGTTTCCGTAATCATAACTAATGCACATTCTTTTAGGAAAAAATAATAATAATTAAAAATGGATGAAAAACGTCGGGGTCAAACCAACCCAAACTGGCCCGTTTCGACCCATATTAAAAGATGACCCGTTACCCAACTTGCACATCTTGTCACCTTTAATATATGTTTATAAAGGGCCCGAACAGCATTGTACTATTCCGATACACGTGTTGTAAACAGATATGGGGGAGGGGTAAAGGAAAAAGCTTTTTTACCGCAGGATTTCTGGGGTCATCTTCAGGAATGTTCCTCTCAACCTTGCCAACAAGATCAGCGCCGACATCAGCAGCTTTCGTGTAAATACCACCACCAACTCTACCAAAAAGCGCCATTGAAGAACCACCAAGTCCATAACCAGTTATGGACTCAAAAAGGCCTTCCCAATCATCACCATAATAGATCTTAAACAGATTAATGGTAATATACAATACAAGTAGGCCATTTGCAGCAAGGAGGAATCCCATAACTGCACCAGATCGGAACGCAACAATGAAAGCCTTGCTGACACCCTTTCTAGCCTCAAGGGTGGTTCTGGCATTTGCATATGTGGCGATTTTCATTCCAAGAAAGCCGGAAACAACTGAGGTGATGGCACCAAGCAAGAATGACACAGTGCTGAATACTGCTGTCATTAGAGCGGGCTTGCACATCTTGGTGGTGTCGTATGTGCATGTTTTACTACTTGTGCTGAATCCCTCAACGGACCCGAGGAATACGAAGATTAGAACAGCGAAAATGACCATAAATACTCCAACGTATTGGTATTCAGTGAACAGGAAAGAGGTTGCTCCTGCAATTTCGAAAGAAAAATTATTAAATCGCTTGAATCTTAAGAACACATCAACATAGTTTACAGTATGTATGTCTTGATTACAAACCGATATGCTGACTACCACATTATTATTAGCATAAATAATTAGGGCTGCAAACGAACTGAAAGTTCAGCGAATAGTTCGTGAACCATTCGGTTAGAAGTTCGTTTGTGTTCGTTCGTTTAATAAATGAACGAACATGAACAGAGGCCGCGTTCGTTCATTTATGGTAACGTGTTCGTTTATGTTCGATAGTTTGTTAATACTTTTCATTTTTATATTTTATTTAAATACTTTAAAATACTTACAAATTAAATATTTAGCAAGTATCAATGTATTATATATTCTTTTCATGAAGACTTGTTTGTATTTGTTTGTTTTCGTTTGTGTTCATTAACGTTCGTTTGCGTTCATTACTTAAAATTAGCAAACTAACACAAACGAACATGAACACGTTCATTTCCTTAACGAACGAACACGAACATAGAATCTCGTTCGGTAAATGTACATGAATAGTTCGTGAACACATATATTTCCATAACAAGCGAACACGAACAAGGTGTTCGTTCGGTTCGTTTGCAGCCCTGTAAATGATAACTACTACACAAGAAAAAAAGTATTTTTATTTATATGACCATGTTTAACAATAATATATAACAACAACAACAACCATACCCAGTAAATCCCACAAATAGCAAAGCTACTTATAGGGTTAACAGTAATATATATCAGTATTCAAATGGGAAAAAATCAATAATATTATTAATTGAAGGAAATGGAATGGAATATTACTGTCCCCTGCACATCCTGACAGAAAATTCTTGTATTTTTACAACTTAACCCACATTTTAGGCATATCTTGTTTTCTTCTCTAAACACACATCAAAAACAAAATGGTCCATACACAAGCAAAACAACCAGATCTATGAACAACATCAGATGCAATCACATTTGAGTCATAAAGATACCAAATTGCCCAAGATCCAGTTAACACACACCAAACAAAAACAATTTAAATACCATAAAAATATACCACCGACAACCAGCTGTGATGAAATCACATGACTCACAATTTAAACAAAGGTTGCATAACATCAAGGTAGCCACACATTAACATCAAATCAAATCGCAACAAATCATTTTTATATTCGAAATTAAAGTGTTGAAACTTGAAACAAACACTACCTGCACGTGTATATAAAAAAAAATCATATACTTTCCATCACTATATTCAATACTTCAACCAACACCATTACTATATTTAATATTTAATCAATAGTATTTAAGAAACAAAAAGATAGATCTGGATTTGAGCCACAAATCACCACCAAATAGCATAATTAATTGAAAATTTAACTGTATTTACAATTATAAAACTAATAACACTAATTAAACTTCTATAAACATTCAACTTAACAAATTCATTTCAGTTTTCCACATATTTTTAAACTAAATTCATATAACATTAATAAATTAACTAAACAACAAAATTAAGGCGAATTACATAAACAAAAAAACGAATATTAACAGAATATTCCAATTAAACAAAGAAAAAACACCACAAAAACTCTCAGATTTCAATTTTCCAGATACTTTTACTTATGAATTCACTAATAATATATCAAATTAATATTAACATAGTATCCAAATCTACACAAAACTTAAACCTAAAAATAATAATAATAATAATAATAATAATAATAATAATATACCTTCAGAAATAGCATTCTGAATCTCAGCGCATTTCTGAACAACAGTATGATCATTAACACCTTCTTCTTCTTCAATCAACGACTCCGTAAACCCGTTCTTTCCGTCAGCATCCGGTTTCTCAGCAACGAGCTTAACTTGCGACACAAGGTACCACTGGAACAGCGAGAACAGTATGCCAATAACCGCACAGATCGGGATAAGGATCTCGGTGCCGAGATCTGAGAGAATTGTAGCTGACGTCATCAGATCTACACACAGAGAAATAAACCGGAAATCCGATCGGAACACGGAGAACAGAACAGAGAGAGATTTAACAATTTAGGGTTAAATCTGTTAAATCTCTCTCTCTCTATATATATAGATATAGATGTATGTATATCTCTATATGGTGGCGAATGAGGGTGAGGCCTCGAAGTGATAAATAGATGGAGACAACTGGGCGGGTGTGAAGTTGATGATGACTTTGTGCAGAGTGGTTGTTGCTAAATACAGAGTGGTAGTTAGTTTGATAAGGTGTTGTATGCATTAATGGTTGTATGTTTTATGGTGGTTAGTGGTTTTGGTTCTGGAAAAGAGAGTGACACCAACTGTGAATTAAATATTAGGAAAACGACGAAATTTAGAGTATTATTATTATTTGATTTATTCTTTGTAGAATTATACTTTATTATATCATATGATACGTGATTTTACTGTTTATACATGTTACAAATACGTGTTTCTCGATGAGTAAATGGTACCGAATCGGTACAGGTACCGAATTTATCAAACTGGAATATTTTCGGTATCTACTTTTGACTTTTTTGTATCGGTATTTGTCAGTTTTTACCTTCAAATTCCAGTACTGGATCGTACCGTATCGGGTACTTTCGGTGGCGGTACCTGTTTTTTAGGATTTTTGGTACCAGTATCATTGGTACCGGTTAATACCGAGTTCAACCCTAGTTTCTATCATTTGTCATAAGTGAATCATTATAAATGTCGCAAAATACTTGTGTCACATGTCACAAGTGATTAATCATCATTGTAAGATATGTATTCTTTAACTAAAGAGTAAAATGTTTTCATTTTGAGGGGTTATAGATAGGGTGTACCTATTTGTACACTCATTTGCCTATTGGCACCCCAAAAATGTGTTTTTTGTCTTATATGAATACCCTGCAGTGTCGAGCTGTGGCAAAAGCGCGACGTTTTGGTCCGTTCAACCATACAAAGACTGACGGGTCTGTTGACCGGACCAAAACGTCGAGCTTTGGCCGCGTTTTGGTCCTGTCAACCAGACAAAAGACTGACACCCGGTCTGGTTGACAGGACCAAAACGCGGCCAAAGCTCGGCGTTTTGGTCCGGTCAACAGACCCGTCAAACACCCGTCAGTCTTTGTCTGGTTGACGGAACCAAAACGCCGCGCTTTGGCCACAGTTCGATACTGCAGGGTATGAACATAGGATAAAAAAACATTTTTAGGTTGGCTATCTACACACTTGGTGTGTAGATAGTTTGGGCCTATAGATATAGAACTTTCACATTGGCTTTTTTCAAGTGAAAAGCTCATGGACCCAACCTAGTTAAACTCAACTCGTAGACCACCTTCTTTTTGCTCTCCTCTCCGTCTCATGAAAATTGTTTGTAGAGGTCTTGCAAACATATCATTATCAGAGAAACAAAACCAACGAAGTTTTTCGACATCCTTTTTTCCATCTCGGTTATCCTTTTTCTATGTCAATGTCCATAGAATTGATGAACCTCGTTACAAATGCTATAATGATCTTATTACCGGTATGATAGTTTATAAGAATTTAATATATTTTTAAAAGAATATATATAAAAGTATAGATATCATAAGCACATGTTTAGTCGTTGTGAGTTTATAAAACAATATTCGATCGAAAGATTTCTAAGATTGTTTCTTTTAAATCATCTTACAAATTTAAGATCTCTATAGTAAATAATTAGAACAACTTATATATAGAAAAATTATTATTTAATATTACCTTTCATTATAGAAACTTGTACTTTGCCATGTACTTTTTTCTTTTGTTTTATTAATGGTGATTAGGAATTCTTTTGTTTTATTAATGGTGATTAGAAAAATTATTATCTAATATTACCTTTCATTAGGGTGAACGGGCTGTATGCGGGGAGGAGTGTGGGGAAGGGGTTTGTCGTGCAGGGAACACCACCACCACTCTTTGTCGTGCGGGGTGTTACTTGTGCGGGGAGTGGTCACTGCGTGAACGGGAGAAGAGGGAAGAGGAGATAGAGGTGTTCCAACCACTCATGTATTTTTCTTTTTTTTTAAATGGTTTGGGTGAAACCACCCCTTGTGATTAAAGTGTTTGAAAGGAGTTGGAGAGGGGAGTTGACATGGACGAATTTATTGGCTCCGGTGAAAGGAGCTGATGGGGGCATATAGAAACTTGTACTTTGCCATGTACTTTTTTCTTTTCTTTTATTAAGTACCAATTTAAACATTTATACTTGCATTGCATTGTTAATTAAATACGCACAACGCTATGCTATGTCACTGTCACGTCACGTAGACAACGAGTATTTTAATAATACACTTTTTAACAGGTGCATTGTGATTTAACTAAAAACTAAATAAAAATATGTGATTGGTTGATTAGGGTGGACTCCATCCTTAGGCTATGAGGTATGGTGATGGTTCATGCTTGGAGATGATCCACCACGTAAGCGCCACGTAAGCGCCACGTAGATCGGGTGTGAGGAGGAGGCAAAGAGGATGGAGGTATGGAAATGGAGGTGCGGCGCCGATCTAGGACCATCCAAGGCCGAAGCCCATACCATGTAGCCTTACCCTCTCACGCCTGTTAATGGGCTAGCGCTCATTTATATGGTACCCAACTTTCAAAAAAATGTTTCAGTGTCTGACGTAGAGTTGGGTGAGGTGGCATGAGACATCACTCCATAATGCATATTCTTATAACTAATAATAAGATAATGCTATTATAAAAATAATTTCAAAATAAGTTTTCAAATTCAAACATTAAAGTTTTGTGAAATAGTGTAATTAGTTTATTAAATAAGTTTAAGTTTTTTTATTCAATAACATGTTTGTTTCCTCTCCCCGTACATCAATCATATACTACATACACTACACTACTTATAAGTGTGTAAATTTCTTGTTTTTTTTTTACCAAATTTAATTTATCTATACTATTATAAAAAAGGAGAAGTGACGTACACAAAAGTAATTTTACATGGCGTCCAACTTTTGAAGCAATGTGTACAGCTAATGAAAGCCTATTTTATAAGGGTAAAATTGTAAAGAGTACACATTTTAAGACACCTGAAAGGGTATAACAGTAATTCCACGTGCACCCTCTACTCACACCCCCAAAATCTTTTCCTTCTCTGCCCTCAAGAAACCCAATAGACATCCTCGTAATCAAACCGAAGAGTAAATGCGTTCCTCTCTTCACCTTCATCACCCTTGCCCTGCCCATAGAGAGAGAATCAGGAGAGTAGGAAACGATCTGCAATTACCTCAATTGGGAGTAACTGCTGGAAGACATTTACTCATCTTCGCTCACTCATCTTCGCACGATTAAGAGGTCTGATCCCATCTTTACTTTCTTTCATCTCTTAACTCTCACGTTTACCACAGTTTGGTCGATTATGAGGCAGTGGTGGCTCAATCGGAGCGTCAGAGGACAGGGTTAATACTGGTTTACATGTTACTTTATATTGATTTTTCTATGATGTGTTGTTTTGGAGTAGCTTTTTTATCTTGATTGTCGGCCAGCCAAAAGTTTTGCACCACTATACATTTCTTAAGTTGAAGATGTTCCTGTTAAGATGTTGAAGTAGCCTCTAGGGTTCGTATTTCTTCTTAAGATCGGACAGGTAATGCAGTTTATCGAAACCCTAGGGTTCGTATTTCTTGTTAATTTCAGTTTAATTTCACGATTTGATGAATGCTAATTGTGTGATTAGGTTTTGGTTTTAGATTAAGATCTATTCGTTGAATTCTTGTTGAATACAGATTTTTGTTAACAAAAGAATCTGTTCTTTGTGTATCTGTTAAAGCTTAAAGCAAGTGGATCAATTGGAATAAAAATCAGGTTAGTTATTTTTCGTTACACAGGACGGGATATTCGGATATTGATATTGATATTTATACATGTGTTTCTGATTTTTTATGGTGTTATAGGTATTTGATTTGAATGAAAATGCTCGGGATAAGGTGCTACACCAGTTATATTTTAATATAGAGAAACTGAAGCATGATGGAGATTCGTTGGCCCCTGAAATCCAGAAGAAGTTAAGGATTATAGTAAGTTTGTTTAGCGTTATCTTTTTTTTTTATTTTATTTTTTTATCATTTTATTGTTCCTATTGTTTATCAGACGTGTGTGTGTATTAGGTTGCAGGTGGTGACGGAACTGCCGGTTGGATTCTTGGAGTGGTATCTGATCTAAAGTTAGCTCGGCCGCCCACGGTCGCCACAATGCCGCTAGGAACTGGAAACAATCTACCATTTGCATTTGGTTGGGTATGATGGTCCTAATAATTTTTGTATTATTTGACATTTTGAAGCTGAGTTGGTGAAATTGTTTGTTTTGAATGAGAAGCTTAACGGTATTTATGTTGATTTATAGGGGAAGAAAAACCCTGGCATAGACCTTGAATCTGTGAAGATGTTTCTGAATTTAGTGAAAGATGCTAAAGAGATGAAGGTTGATAGGTAAGGTTATTTATTTTTTTTTTAATATTGCATAAGAAAGAAAAGAATAGGAAATCCTAATTTGAATTTTGCTGGTATCTATCTGTCAAGGTGGTCCGGTGGCATAATAAATGATGTATATCTTGTTTAATTTCGAATAAAATTGACCAATCTAGAAGCGAAAAGATTTGATGTTTATTCTCCAAATATAGTTTTTTTTTGTTTAAAAAGGAATTTTAATATCTGCAGGCTGCAACCACAGGAGCACCTCGCCAATTAAAATCACTAAACGTGTTTTAATATCAAGCCTCTATTATTCACGAGGGAAGATACATTCTGAGCTTATTTTCACAACTCGAAAGACCCTCTCTCTCACTGTTTGAAGATCGCCGGAGCTTCGCCAGAGGAACCCAAAGTCGCCGGAAAAACCCTCTTGCTCTCCATCGTCGGTTTACCTTTCTTTTAGTTGTTCATATATTTCGTCTCTCCATTTTATAAACATACAATAGCTTGTTTGAATTAAAGTGGCAAACAAAAATGTAACAGTAATAAGTCTGGTCAGGTCAGATGTAGTCGGGTCAAGGGCCGTTTGGGTCAAAGTTAAGTGTAGTCGGGTCATAGGCATATAAATGGCGGTTGAGGTACAATAAAGGAAATAAGGAACGGGGTTAGAGTTAGGGGTGGCCAGTTGTTTGTTTCTTTACCTCGAGTTAATGTTCGAGGCGGATATGAATGAACGTTCGTGTACGGGTCATTTTTATTGGTATTAAAGTGTTAACCTACTCTGGTTATACTTGGTTGGTATAAAGAGAGAGAAACGGGAGTGAGAGAGAGGGAGAAGTAAGGAAGCGGTCGGTGGTTTCTGAAGGCAATCGGATCTTCTTCCCAATCAATGAAACAGAAGGTTGCGGAGGCGGCGTCTAGGTGTTCGGATTTCTTTCCTCCGGCCATTTGACTGACGTTCAGCTGTTGCAGTTCAGGTATCTCTTACTTTTAAGTGATTCAAACTTCCTGTTTTGATGTTTGTCATATCGTATACCCTGTCATGTTTGGGCGATTTTAAGAAACAAAAGTTATATGATAGCAGTAACATACCAATTGTAGAGCAGCCTGGCTTTCGGAGGTAACTGCCTCCTGCAAGGTGATGTCCTCGAAAATGCCAAAGAAAATGATATAATGTCATCGAAAATGCCAAAAAAAATAATATTTCATGCAAACTTATGGAGAAAATGATATAATGTCATCGAAAATGCCAAAAAAATTCAGGTAAGACCTTAAGCTATTGAATCTGCATCCTCATAGCAAGAACATCTCTTTTTTTTTTTAAATTATTATAACTTGACATATATTCAAAAGCAATTGCACTTTACATCAATATCGCAGGTAAGCGAGCAACAAGCTGCGCCGCTACCCCTTTCTGGATAGCGAACATCTCCAGATGCATCTTCGTTTATGGTAGCCTAAAGTGATAAAGTTATAGCACATCAGATATATCAGTAACCACAATGGAAGATAATTTATTATGATACAATGCAACCTTTTTTTGCAAAGATTGAAGTAACAATCTGTTTTTATTCACATCACAGGTATGCTGTCTGAAACAAAAAAGAAGGAATGAACATACATGATTTTTGATGAACTTTGCACGTTGAGCGAACTTGAGTGTGCTCAGTGTCTCCAATGAATTGCTGCAGCATCATACACAGGTTACTCCATTATGTACTTAATAAATACAATATTTAAGGACAGCAGAAAAATCTCATGTACATTTTGCTTTTGTGACAATGAACCTTTGAAAGTCATCATGTTAGGAACTAGAAAATCAAAGGCTGGTTTTATTGAAAAACTAAGATAGTCGGCCCAATTCGAGAGGGGCTTGATTATATGTTACATATATATACATAATTATAATTGCATGTTTTAAAATGAACAAAAAACTATGAAGGTTAAGCAGCTGATTCGGTTTACGTGGTTGGTTTTAAGTTCCAGTCCATCAGCCAATCATAAACCTGGTTGTCCAAACTGTAAATCGTGGACCGGCCGTATGAATCTCAAACCAGTTGGACTTGTGGTTTGGATAGTTTGGTCGGTTTCGATTGTTTATGAACACCCCTGATAAATAAAATTCTTGATTATATGTAATTGGTATCTTATGGGTGTCTTCATTTTGACAGGAACCTTCACTTTGTATATGCTACTGTGTGCTGCTACGTTCGCGTGTGTGTTCATTTTGGTGCCAGAAACAAAGGGAAAGACATTGGAGGAGGTACACTTTTATCTGAGATAAAATGCTCTGCTGCTGCTTCATCCTTGTGTTCTATTAGATGTTTAAATAGCCTTTCTTTTATTCTTTTGTGGTGCTGGTAGGGGTTGTAATGTATTTGGAATTTATGATAATTGTATGGGAATGCAATAAACTTTAGAAGTACCATAAGAATATCATGTAATAATCTTATAAGAGAAGAAACTAGACTAGAGAACTAATGTTATAATGTAAGTGTAGCAGAGATACATAAACAACTTAAACGACAAATTTGAAGAGAGATAACACTTTGGTTTCTATCTGATATACTCTTGAATGTACGTTAAGAACCATCAAGTATATGATTCTAAAAGCACTAGGTTAAGTAACCCGTTTTTGATAGAGACCACTTGAATAGTATCATGTGCTGCATTGGCCTCTTTTGTTGGCCAATCAGTTAGACCCTGTGTTATGTAGTGTGAGGGTGATAGTGAAAGGCATGCCATGTAGGCGCAAGTGCCACCAAGACATGAGGGGTGCCCCTCTCACTGCCAATATGTAATGGAGTCATCACATTCACCCTCCCTCAAATTTGTTCAATTACGAGCGTGAGGGCAACCCCGCCTGCCCCGTTCTTGACCATTCACTTGGGCGTGGTGTTTGTGTGATAGTGATGCATACGCGGGTAGCCCTCTCACGGATAAAACAATAAAACTATACCTATATGATAGTGATGCCGTATATTGTCGACTCCGCGGCAACGCGCGGGTTTCCCACTAGTATACTATAAATAAGTAACTTTTCTATGCATATAGTGTTGTACTATATGCTTTAGGTATTTTTCAAAAAAAAAAGGTTGAAATTTTAGTTTTAACCTAAATCTTTAAATCTTTTACAATTTTAACTTTATAAAATTATAACCTTTTACATTAAAGTCAAAAAAATTTATTTTACAATTTAACTTCACAATTTTTTTTACATTCAACTTTGTTCTCTTATACTTTTCATCTTTCGCAAATTTTTGTTTTAGGTTTCGTAATAAATTTTGTGAGTTACCACTTACCACAGAGCAACACGTGTGTGGTTCAACGTTTTTACGTTTCTTTCATAATTTTGCGAGTTAACACGACGCAACGTCCATATGTAGTTCAAGGTTTTACATTTATTGTTTTTCATTTCATAGGTTTGTCGCAACGCGTGAGTCATTGATCGACTTTGTTATTTTTTCATAACGTTCTGTCTTTCGGTTTCTTGCAATTTTAACCTCACAAAAATGATTTTTTACCTTTTTTAACCCAAAACTTTTTATCTTTTGGAATTGAACCTCATAACGTTATTTTTTATAACGTTTTAACCTCATAACTTTTTATGTTTTGGAATTTAACTTTGGTCTCCTATACTTTTCATCCATCCCAAATTTTCGTTTACGTTTCGTACTAAATTATACGAGTTAACACGGCGCAACATGCGTGTGTGATTCAACCTTTATACGTTTTGTTCATAATTTTGCGAGTTAACACGACGCAACGCCCATGTGTTGTTCAATGTTTTTAGGTCTATTTTTCTCATTTGACAGTTTCATCGCAACACATGGGTCCTAGATCGACTTAGTTATTTTTTTAAATGTTCTACATTTCCGTCCATCGCTTCGTTTTAACACGCCACAACTTCAGCGTTGATGGTTGCTGACGGTTATGTGGCATTTGTGCTATTTGACATGCTTTTACGCCCCCGCCGCAACGCGCGGGTGCTTAATTCTAGTTGTATATCAATAATCAAATATACCTTGTATATTATATTTTACTAGTAGGGTGCCCGCGCGATGCGGCGGGAACAACACTTTGCATTGCGGTACTCAAAATGTTTTAACATCTGGTTGGAGGTTCGTTAACAGATATTGAGTTTTGGGTTCTGTATGAAGGTTCTAACAATTGATTTAAAAGTTATATTTCTTACCTTGAACTCAAAACAAAGCAAAATTGGTGGTAAGGAGTGGTGATGGTGCGCAACACTTGTGACGTTTATAAGCTATCGTGTAATGCGAGGATGACGAACGAAATGGACCAGGATGGCAAGCTACCAAACTTCGATTGTTGATTACATTTGTTACCATTTGAATGTTGATTTTGGTGGTTGCGGTGGTCGTTGACGTCGGAAAAAACAAAGAAAAAGAGAACGATGGAGAGAACAAATAATACAATGAGTTTCAAAGTTTAGGCAATAATTTCTTAAAACAACTCAAAATGGTTTCAATTGATTATGCCAATGATGACTTCATGAATGCTTGTGATGGTTCCCTCATTCAAGACCCTGGTTAGTTACGAATCGATATGGTAAATAACTCCACTTTGAATTTTATTTACTATTTATTTATAAGTTCAAGTTCCTAATTCCACCTCTTTATTTTGTAATTTTATTGTCATTTATATTTTGTCTCAATTACCTTTTAACATTAAATGGTTTAGTAAACTTTGAGGTGAGGATTTTAGAGATTTTACTGGCTTTTCATGATGGCTGAGTTAAGCCTATTTTATCACTTCAAGAACTATCTGTAGCTAATTGTATATTCATCAAGAACTATCAGTTTTAAAGACAATATATTTTACCCTAACAAAAATAAATTAATAAGCATAAACATTTTTCTTCATCAAAAAACTCAAAACGTTAAGCTAATTAAAAATAGAAATCGATGTCAAGATTTATTGAAAAGAAAAAAAAATGTACCTTTTTTCAATCACAACCCACAGATATTAACTTTAGACCTTCAGATTTTACAGCAGTTGGTTTTTCAATAAGTTTAAAATCAGAAACACATTGCCCATATTCTGTAACCAAACTTTTAATATTCTTCATCAACAAACTACGGTACCATACATCAAAAGTTAGATCTGTGAATTTGTTATTTGAGGTTTTAGTAAGTTATCATTGTATTTAGTTTATACATGAATGGTCAATAAAGTTATAAAATGGTATTAAGTAGAATTAGAACTATACACCCTATCTATAAATAAACCTTGTTCCATCTACGGGTCAGCCAAGAAAGATAATGGAATGTAATGCTCATTCCATTAGGCTGACCAACAATATAACTCCTGAAATAGACCCAAAAGAATTTCAAAATAACTGAAGTTAAATATATTAATGTCCTATATTACTGAAATACATCATCCACGCGCCTTCTTTCGAACCGCCACCGGTAGTTACTGTTCCTTCTTCCCACTCTTTTATTTCACCGTCAAAGCATGTGAAAGAGAAAGCAACCCGACCAATGTTTGCAAGCTTATTCCACTTATGGAGGCCTAAATATATCCTACCTATAATGTAAATTATACTACTATGAAACACAAGCTCATACAATAGACTATATCATGTACAAAAAAAAACATTTCAAAGTATCAAAAGACAACAATTTTACCTAACTATGACTATATGCACCAGGAGCACTTCAAGAATTTGACCAAGGATCTGTCATGCTCGTTCAATGGAATCAACACTGCAAGTTTAATGATGTACATTAAGGTATTTGATTTCATACAAAAGTTATAAAAGATTCATAATCGACAACTGCTTAAATATATATACCTAAACATACCCTATGTAAATTGAGTTACCTAAGCCGGAGAAAGTATTCCACTGCGAACATATCCCTATGTAAAAAACAATTTTAAATGTTTTGATGAATAAAAGTGTACCCTATTATGTGGGTGTTTGGCTTAGCTTCTATTTCAACTTATTGACTTATTGAACAGTGAAAAGGGGTGAAAATGACTTATTGAAGTGTTTGGGAAATGTGTGTATGTGAGGCAATAAGTCAATAAGCAAGAAATTCTAGCTTATTGAACAGTGAAAATGACTTATTATAAGTCACAAATAAGCTAAGCCAAACACCCCCTATCTACTTATTTAAGGGCAAAATGTAATGTTCTAATTTGAGGTTGATTATTTCAAACTCACCATCCTCAGAAAATTCAAAATAACAAGTTTAAAAAACATGACTCAATACTATTAAACAAAGTAACAAACATTAGAAACACTAACAAAAAAACATGACTCAATCCTAAAATCATGTCAGAAAAGTAAAAAAATAAGATCAAGTAATGAATTAACAAACCTTGGGGTTAAGGGAGTCAACAATAAGAGAGGAGTTGACTCATGATAGGAGGAAGACTAATCTATCAAAAAATCCATCATCGAAGTTGCATCTGACCATGATCAAATAAGGCCGACTTCAACAAACTATACAAGTCTATGAAACAAAATCAACATTTATTCAATTTAATTAGAAACATAAAGAATCAATAGCCCACCAAGGGTTATTTTACCAGATCTAGCTAAAAAAATGCTTAAAACAACCAATCAGCAAAAACAACTCAATAGAGAATTAAGGTTCGTGAATTTAGGTACCTGATACAAAACCTAAAATGATAAAGATGAAGTTGTTAGTAGTCGGTGCCTCTGGCGGACGGAGGAGCAGAAGTAGGAAAACGAAACAATGACAGAAGGTGGAAGACGACGGAAGAGTATCATGATAGAGACAGATGGCGACGAAGTATCTTCCTATGTGCTTTATAAAACAATACAAATAACAACTATATGTTTTAAATTTTAAAAATTGTTTCCCACTTAGTTTTTTCCATTCTTTTTTATAGAAGGTTTGTTATACTATCTATCCTTAAAATTAGGAAGTTTTGTTAAAATTTGACTAAAGTATAAAAAATTGTTTAATCAATTATTTGACAATAGTTTTAGTTTTTAAAATTTTAGAATGAAAAATGTTATAGAACCTATTATTTAACATATTAAATGATTATATAGTATAGATTAGTTGTTATATTCTTCTTTAATCACTTGTACATTAAAGCATTATCTACTTGTACCTTTTAATCCGTGCGTCGATATTGAACAAGACAACTACCGAAACGTCTTCAAAAATGTGTAGGTCGTCATGGTATCTTTGGATTTTTTTTAAACAATATAGTTTATAAGATATGTCAAGAATAAGTAAAAAAATTATAAGTTTGTTGTGGATGGGTGAATTGTAACTAATTATCTATAATTTTGTTAAAATCTTAGGGATTTAAGTGTAATAAGTTTAGGGGTTAAAAAATAAATAGTGTTTAAAAGACCAAACTACCCTCATTTTAGGGGTCTTTCTATAAATAAAAGGGGGGAAAGTTCTTATTTTTTGGGTATCTTAAAATGCCCTTGCCTCATGCATTATAATATAGTTAGGGCCGTTCAAATCGCTCGCCGCTCGTCGCTCGTTCGGAAATTGCTCGGAAAATGCTCGTTCGATTTGACGCTCGGTTGTAAACGAGCCGTTCTGCTCGGTTCGGTTTGTAAACGAGCCAAGCATGAGCGAAGGTCCGCTCGGCTCGGTTCGGTTCGAATTATTATTTTATTTTGTATATATATACATATACATATACACATACATCTATAAACATGTATATACACTAATATAAATTATACATATATATACACACATACACCTATATATATACACATACTTACACATACATATATACTTAAATATAAATTAAATTTATAGTTTTATATGTACCAGTCTATTAGATTTTGGTCAACTATATACAAATTTACAACTATATTTATATGTACTAGCCCAATCACGCCAATAAAAATTTAAAATCAAAACTAAAAGTTAAACCCTAAACCAATAAACGACAGTCTGTTCATCGCCTCAATGTTTCATGTTGTTACCCTAAGTCGATCGTCTTCTGCTCTCAACGTAATTGTTCGTGCAATATTATAATCGCCTCGTCAGCCACAACATTGTTATTTATAAGAAAAAATATTATGCCATGAAATGTGCATGTTTTTAAAGACATAAAAAGTTGAAACCCAACATTGTCACTATCTCTCTCAGGAAATTTAAATTGGGCGACACGGTTGTCCAAATCGCTCGAACTTCGCTCGACGCTCGCTCGGAATTTTTACTGCTTGAAAAATGCTCGCTTGATTTGATGCTCGGTTTTAAATGAGCCGCTCCGCTCGGTTTGAAAACGAGCCAAGCACGAGCAAAGGTCCGCTCGGTTCGGCTCGGCTCGTGAACAGCCCTAAATATAGTATAGATAGATCCCGAGCGCAAATATTTCAATTTTAAATAAAAGTGAAGTTATTTTATTTATTTATTTATTTATTTATTTTATTTTTTTGGAAAGGCAAAAGTGAAAAAATTAAAGTTTGAGAGGGATAAGAGTGGCATAGTTGGAATATGAACAACTTTTTAACCTTGTACCCCGTTAACTTCCGTTTTTGCTTTCTTTATTTGGTTAAAAGAACATTAACATTAAATAAAGTACGTGACAGATAAAGAGGTTGTTGAAATTTTAATATATGTACTTACAGCATTCACAATGGAACATACATTTTTATTGTGAGTGTAAATGTTATATTTTTTAAAGTGATTTTGAATTGTTGTGAGTGAAGGAGAGAAAAAAGTTAATGTTTACCAGTAAATTTGAAGGAGTTACTGTTCACCAGTAAATTTGACTCGCTACTTAGAGGGTGTTTGGGATTACGTTTTGAAGTGATTATTTGACTATTGCGTTTGTAAAACATAAATAATCTAAAAAAGTGTTTGGATGAAAAAGTAATTATCTGCCACTAAAACGTAGTTTTGGAGAAGCATGTACCTACATGCTTTTTCAAAACGCAGTTTTGAAAACGCAAAATCTATTTTGAAAATGCATAATTTATTTTGAAAACACAACACCCCCTTAGAATATTATTCAGTTTCGCTAGATTAAGCGTTGACCGGTTAGAATGTGGTTTATACACTTTCGAGTGTGAAACCTCGTTAAATAAAGGTTATTTAACCAAACATTCTGATTTGGAATGATTTTAAAAGGTTTAAACTCATTTTGACTAGTTTATATAATTTATATATTATAAACTAGTCATTTGCGTAAACGCGACATCAGATGGTCGAAAGGTCTATGACAAGTCCATTATGTCAAAACATATTTCCAAATGTTATATAATCAGTTTCGAGGTTAATTTACATGCCTCGTTGGTATTAAAACAATTTATACGCTAAAAGGGCGTTTTTGACATTTTTTTAAGTATAGATAGCGGACTTGTCGATTTACCTCAGAGGGTTATTCCCAAAATTGTGTGATCATAAGGTATAACCTCAGAGGATTATTCCCTATAATATTGTGGTCACAAAACATGCCTTTATTGGGTTTCAAAGTAGACCAAACAGGTCGGAATCGAAAGTCAAAGCAAAAGTCTAAGTGCTTGACTTTCGATATAGAATAGATGTCTAAATTGAGTATGATGAGTTGAGCATGTCAAAATATGTTATATTAATCCATACTACTGATATAATGTCAAAACTTTGAGTTTCGATAGCTTAAAGTTCAATTAGCGTAAAATGCACATTTACTAGTATAACAACCTTCCTGAATTTTTCTGACGCCCTAATATATATTAAAATATTCCTATATGTCCTAAAATACACCTTGTATGTGAAAAAACGAGCCCAAATTATGATATAACATTAAAAATTAAATAAAAACAAGAAAATTAGGGCTCTGGCGGACTTGTAACACCCTAACAGGTTTTAACCTTAACACAACGCAGCGGAAATTCGAGTCTGAAAATTTCTTTCACAACATACTTCTTATCATTCTAAATATTCATTTTATAATATAAGAACATAACTTATCATCACTAAATTTCATGTTTAAACATTCCCGTAAAATCTGTCCTGTGACTCGATCCTCGATCTCCAATCCTTGGATATCCTCATGACTGGTACTACCTGCGCTCACCACATAAAATTCATACATTAGTACGCATTATAACATTCAAGATTTGTTCACGTTTACTTCTCGTTCATTTACTCTTTACATTCCAGCTTTTGCATCCTGTCATACCATCCGTGGTGAGACTTCTTTGCCATTCCTGCATTTCACTTACAACTCCATGTACACGTATAAACAACGTAAACGCTTGATCGTACCAAAAGACTTACATACATACCTAAACTTCATACACACTATCTCCATACATACATACATACGTACACACATACATGTCAACCTACAGACAAACTTACATACAATTACATATCAATCATTCTATATGTATCTACATATATACATACCTACATCGTCACACACAATCATGTCATCCCACCTTTATACATTCACACATACATACATACGTACATACATACATACACCTTATACATGCCTTCACACAAACCTACATATGTGCATACATTCGTACATACTCACTTTCGTACATATACATACTTCCTACATACACCCATACACTTAGGTTTATAAATCATACATATGTACATGCCTACATACTCACTTACATATATAATTATAACCACCTGCTTTAACATACCCAACTCATACTTACCTATTCATATACCACTTCATATATCCTTATGTACTTGCTTACACACTATAATCTTACATACATTCACGCATACACGTTCACATACATTTCTACATACGTGTATAAAGATATACAACATCCATACATACCTATCCACACATACGCTTACCCTAGTGGTCATAAAACATGAGTTAAACTAGTTATACGCGACTTAAAACGCGTTTAAACGAGTTCCCGATACAAAACGGAGCTAACAAACAACTTTCGACAAACAGCCACCCCGTCGCGTAGCGCGACGGGCCGTCGCGTAGCGCGACGCCCTAAAACAAACAGAATGTTTGTTGCTGCTGTGCTGCAGATTTCAGCACGTCCGCGTTTCACGGAAACGGTCATAACTTCTTCGTTATTGGTCCGTTTTACCCGATTCTTTTTCCTACGCGTCCGTAATTTAATTCTCCATCTTTTGGAGTTAAGATCCGACATCCGGATTAACAAAATTTCAGACTTTTATCTCTTCGGCTTATTACCCTTTTTCCCAACCTTGACTCGTTCATGCATTCATCAACGTAACTTGTTCGTTTTACCATAACCTCTTATAAACATAATGATATCAATGACGTCTATCAAAAATTACTAAACTCTTGGGTGTCTTGCATCCTTTTAACACATTATCATTCATATGCTCATTTCGACCCGTTAAGGGTATTCACACATTAATTTGGTCTATGACTAACCAAACCATCATCCCCGCTTCCATACTTGTCCAAAACGTTACACTAATCGAATAACTTGTTTCTAAGCTACTTTTAAGATCGTTTACCCCAAAATACCCATCAAGGGCATTTTGGTCAACATTAACCCATCATTTACGACGAAAGACCTTAAACACATATTTGACCTCGAACATCATGTTTAATTCATTACAACACTTTATTACTTACTTGTACTACGAAGTGATTACAGAAATCACTTACCTTATGCGTCCGTGCTCGTATCCGATTCCTTGCCTCTTCTTGACCCGTTAACACCTCATGCTTGATTCCGTCTCGACGTGATTCCTATACTTTCATTTCATCGAAATCACGCTCTTATTAGCATACACTTTTGTACATGTAACAATCATATCACTCGCATAATTCACACTTAACTTTCCTTAGTCATTTCTAACAAGCATTAAAATACATAATCAACTTCACATAATTACATCCGTATACGTTAAACTCATGTAACTCATCATGTCATTACGTTTAACACGGATTGCTATAACATGTACCATACGACTTCCCATCAACCTACATTCACGACAACGGGTCAAGTCATGTTTCTTATGCTTAGTTGACTTTCAAAAGTCAACTATTAACCATACTTAACTATCGACTTATCATCATATACCCGTAACATCATAATCGACTATACGGACGACACGATATGCATTTCATCATACACTTGATGTGAGTACTACCTTTTAAGCATAACGTACAACTATTTCATGCACAATTCTTCTAAACTCATACATAACCCATCAAAACCAATTACTAATCATCATGTATCATTCCAAATGAACATTAAACATAACATCATCATATTCCTATACTTTCATCTAACAATAATTCATCATACCCACATAATACATCAATCATTCAACAAGACTTGAGCATAGGAGGTGATACTAGTCATCATCTTCACCCTAACTAACGGGTGTCACCTCTAAACATCAAATTAACGCAAACCATTCATAACCCATGTTCTACACGAGGATTCTAACCCTTGTACATGATCAATTTCATATTAACTCACGGATTAGAACATAACCCACTTCACCCATGATCACCAATCTTAGATTTAAGACATACCTTATGATCCCCTCGTGTTGGTGATCATTAATCCATGCTCGGTTATGGATTTCAACTTCATCTTGCCTTCCAATTTGAGCTTAAAGGCGATTTAGGGTTTGAGGCTCCATGGGAGCCTCCTGATCTTTCTCGAACACACACGTATGTGTGTGTTTGTGTGTGTTTAGTTATCTTATAACTTAACTTTCACTTGTTCCATTTTAGCCCCTCGGGTTTACTTTTTAAAACATAACTGACACTACCTTAATCATTTAAGACTTTCGACCATGCCCTTAACTAGGTTAAATAGCCTAGTTATTTATTTCCTGACGTGTCACATAATAACATACAACAAACATTAACATTCAGATTTTGGGGCGTTACAAGTCTACCACCCTTAAACAAGGTTTCGTCCCCGAAACCTTTCTCACTTTCATCAAACACACATTATCTTTTCTTCTAGTCCATCCATACGACTACTAGCCCATACTTTCCTGATCATTCTTTCTTATATCATTTTCATTTTCATTTACTTGACCTGTCAATAACTGGTCAATACACATACTCTTCCGTCCTTTAATATGATCCTTTCTTAATGGATCTAACATCTCCATCTCACCCTTAAAATTTACATCCTCTACATACTCTGTATAACATTTAACTTTTGTTTTGTTATCACAACAAAACTATTATTACATAATCACGCCTACGTGCTTAATTCTAAGGTTAACCTCATTCTACATTTTCTACAGTTACGTATACCTTGCATACCTTTATTTTATCTTTAAATCATTTCGTTCATTTCACATTACTATTGCTTTCACTTCATGCATTACTTAACTTACACATATACAGGTGTCATACTATTTCATATCTATCCAATCATGAGTTAAATATTCTTACTAACCTCAACCACGATCTGCAACCCAGATCGATTCATCTTCTCCTCGCGTACTAGCCGTACAGGCCAGGTTTCATTCATTCACATAACGAGCTTCCGCTCGTGCACGTCCTTTCACCAATACGATTGGTTTCATTACATCAATAGTTCTAACATTATCATCAACAACATCAGCGGTTAGCCTATGTCATTCAAACATTCATTACACTAGGTGATTACCCACCTATAACTCTTCTACAATTTCCTACATGCCTGCTATAACGTGCCACACATTCTATTTCTTACATACAATCCTTTCATTCATCAATTTGCCGACTGAAGTACACGCTCGTACTTCCTTCCATTCATGCTTACTTGCGAAAACCTTATTACATCGTCTCAATATTTCTTACCAAACTTACCATTCCGCCCCTACTTAAATTATTGTTCGGGTCATGGCCCGTCATCATTCCGACTTCTAAGAGTCAATTACTCACATATCTTATACGTAACTTATACAAAACTTCGTCTATTATACTATCACTTTTTACTTTATACTTACTCCTACGACCCGTTCGACTCAATCATGGTCAAACTGTCGACATCTTCTTAGGCGGGTTAATTTCATCTTTTTATATTTTTGAATCCGTCTCACGGATTCAGACGCATCATTCATGCTTTTTCATTCATTGAATCCGCCTTACGGATCCAAACATTACATACATGCCTTTTATCCTTGAATCCGCCTCGCGGATTCAAACATTACATTCATACCTTTCCTTCTTGAATCCGTCTCGCGGATTCAAACATTCATTCTTACCTTTCATCCTTGAATCCGTCCCGCGGATTCAAACATATCGTTCATGCCTTTCATCCTTGAATCCATATCGCGGATTCAAACATATCATTCATGCCTTTCATCCTTGAATCCATATTACGGATTCAAACATATCATTCATGCCTTTCATCCTTGAATCCGTTTCACGGATTCAAACATTGCATTCATACCTTTCATTCCCTGAATCCGTCTTACGGATTAAAACATATTATTCATATCTCGTTGATCCGCACTTAATCACGGATTCAACATTCTTCATTCTTATTAGTGATTGAGTCTTTGTAGTTCTTCAATTTCTGCCGGTATGTTGGGGTTTTGTATACAAAATGTGGAACACGTTACCATTGGACAACGAGTTAGCCAATGTGTAATATAACCCACCAGTCAAGATTGACAATACTGAATGAGTAATTGTGTAGAAATAAACAATGTGATTGCTCTCAACACTGTTAATAGATAAAACTCTTCTTGATTAAACTGGGATTCACTCACCAGTATTTCCCACTGACAAAAATGTTTTAAACGCGTTTCAGGTAACAAAATGTGAAAGCCAACTAGAAGCCAGTTGGACAGCACTGAAGGCTTGGAAAAAGTGGCTATAAAAGTTACCTAAATAAAAGAAGATGTTTTATTCAATAAAATAGGGATTTTCCCTATGAAAATGTTTGTAATGAAAACTTGGGTTCTATCCCAATATGTTTAATATTATAAAAGTGTGGTATTTACTCTGATAAACATTTCCTAACTACGGTCCTGATGAAATTTCCGCTGCCAAATTGCTAAACAAATGATACCACCAAAACTGGGCTCGCGGCCGCCCGTTCTCGGGACAGATAGGGGGCGGGGGTTACGACAACTAGTGACTTTTTATATATATATGCTCGACTCATCACTTCGCCTATTAAACGTGATTGTCGGAATATATGATCACAGGAGAATCATACTAATATTATTACGATCACGTAGGAAAGTTCAGATTGAACTTAGACTTGACCAGAATGGTCAGAACTAATAGTCAAACTGTTTGACTTTTAGTTGTAGCTAAATTAATGAAATTGAACAAGGGAAAACGACTTACTAGACTTGGAGAACTACTAGGAACTTCAAACGACTGCTCTAAACTCCAGAGTAAGCTCCTTAACAGCTTTGGAAGTGAATTTGAAGGTGTGAGTTGAATGTGAACCATGATCATCTATTTATACTAATCCAAAATCTCTCAAATCATGACAAATGTGACTAGGAGCTTTAGGAGAGGGATTAGTGTCATTTTAGGTGTCACAAGGAAGTGAGTTTGAGACAATCTCACGAGATTGGTGGCAACAAGGCAGCAGGGAATTGCCAGTTGTCATTCTGTTATCTCTACACCTCTCACGGACCATAAGAGATGGGTTACGGTCCGTAAGTGGTGGGTTCACCGCCTTTACAGGTTTTGAACCTCTTAGGGTCCGTAAGGAATACCTTACAGTCCGTAAGTGACCTTCAGAAATGGAATTTTGGCATTTTTGCCACTTGAGTCCTTGGACTTGGTTTCTATTTTCTTTTTGGCATAATTGGTCCATTTCCTTCCACAAATCGGAAATAAACGGAGAGTTTGGACATGTGTCGCGTTATTATATGATATAAATTTGCAAGGTGTTACAGCAGACGTGATCCGCAGATTACATATATTTTATCTCTTAAAAAAACAACACCTTACTTATTTTGGTTAAATATTTCAGGTGGTTTCAAACTAGAGTTATTAATTAGTTATATGCTAAATGGATTTCTTTTGTATACGTTTACATGAAGCGATAAGAGGATAGAGCATTGGCGAAGCTTGAACGAAAATCGGCGGGTCATATACAATAAGAATGTCATATGTTATGCTAGGAGTACCGTACCATTCTTTCTTGTTTAAGATCATGATGATGTAACTTTGTGCATAGCGCCAACTCATTATGCTATGACATTCATAAAAATTCCACAATTTTGTTGTAAGTGCAACTTATGAACTTATTGTGTCACATGTTGTCATTTGTCCTTTGACTTTTTCAACATTTTGACCTTTTTCTAACATTTTTTCCTTTATCGTTTTATTGCAATTTTTTACCAATGTAACTTTTATTCTATGTTTTCTCGTTTAACCTATAAAAAAACAAAACCTTGTCAAAGTGCTTGTTTTATAATAATTAGTGTATACTTACGTAACAATATGCATAATATAGTCGTACATCTGTATCTTTAATGCTTGATCTTGAGTTTAAACTCAGTTTAAAATCTTGAGTTCAAGCTGAGACTCGATCGAAAGTTGACTCGAACAAATTTGAGTCAAACTCAAACTCTTGACAGTTGACACTCTATAAACACTTGTCCCTTTTACCACAGTTACAACCTTCTATATTATAGTGAAACTAGTGATTTGGAAATTACAGCCAATCTAATAAATAATATTACATGTTACCAAAGTGGCGGAGCTTGAACAAAAGTTTCGAGGGGGCGTAAAGTGATGGGACCCAATTTTTTTTTTCTATCGTTATGTTTCGGGTCGGGTCGGCATCGATTCGGGTCAAGTCAAATAATAATAGTTCCAAATAAAACTAAAAAAATTCATTCATTCAAAGGACACGTTCTTAGACGTAAAAATTTGTGATTAAGTTTATTGTGTGGTGGGTAAACTAGGGTTAAACAAATAAGAGTTAAAAATATATTTACAAAACTACCCATCACTTATATACAAAGTGGTAACAAACTTTACTTTAATTTATATATTGTATAAATATTTAGGAAAAATAATTGGAGGGAGGTGATCCTATATAATTTTTCCTAAATATTTATACAATATATAAATTAAAGTAAAGTTTGTTACCTAGGGGGAGGCGATCCTATATAATTTTTAAAAATTTCGGACGAAAAATCAAAACCTATACACTTCTAACCGAAATATTGGGGTGGACGGGTGCACCCCCGGGCACCAACAAACCTTCGCCCCTGCCAACTTACCATTATATCCCATGAAAATGACTTGCATATTCTTTGGAATCAAATCAAGGCTAAGGAATAACACAAAGAATCTACATTCCTGGCCATAATAATATAATTTGGAACCATCCATTAAAATAATAAAATATTTATTTAATTTGATTTTTCTCCACCTTTTATTTATGGATATGGGATATTATACATGTAGTGATAGGCTATTTTCCCTTCATTTTCTTTTATTCAAAGGTGTACGATTCTTCTATATGGATAATTGTGCAATTTTTACAATGTTCAATTTTAATAATAATCCCAAAATAAAAATATATTTTTTATTTGGATTTAAGAAAATAATTTAACATAATAAGATGGTTTGTTTGTAAGCAATGATAACATGATCTTAACATCTGACCCAACAGTGCCAACCACTCTATTCGAATTAACATTAGGGTGTATCTCAACCTACTATCCGGACCAACAATGTTTTGGAGGAAACACACTCTTATGTCTAAACCAATTACGGTTCATACGATGCACATTCATTCCACTTTTCAAATAAGAACCGTTTCAGACAATTATAGTATGCGTTAAATATTATAATGCATCCACATCGAAATGAGACAACAATATATATCTTAATTTGCTATAATGCATTTCCTAATGACCACCTGACTTGTTACCCATAATGATAATCATGTTCCTACTTAATACATAACTCATTATTAATATACCAACACATGCTATAAATACAAGGTACATGACATTTTTTTTGAACAGCGAAAAACTATATATAAATATATAGCAAGGGCTAGCAAGAAGCTGTAAAACCCGAATAAGTGCACAATTACATGATTACGTCATGCAGTGGCGGACTTGATGTATAATTAGCCGTAGCACGGGCTACGGCTCAACTTTGTACCGTCAGTGTAATTTTTTTTTCGATTTTTATATAAAGGACACCTCTAAACAACTACGAGGACACCCCTAAAAAATTTTTAAGCCCAAATTGAAGTTGTAAATAATAAGCCCGAATCAGTTTATATAGCCCAACCAATTGTTATTAAAACCCAGTTATGAAGTGCTTACATTCAATAATGAAGATTGTAAATAAAAAGCCCAACCAATTGTTACTAAAGCCCAGCTATAATGTTATATGTTAGCCCAAACCAGTTATAATGCTATATGTTTGCCCAAAATCAAAGGATCAAACGTTGCGCCACTGAAGGATACCGCATAGTTCTTGTCCTTCAGTTTATCGGGTAGTGAAGCTAGCTTTGCTTTTACCGGTTGCAACCGCAACCGTTGAAAGATGTTTTTAGAAATTGAAGCTTGTCAAGACGGATATACGCAATCGAATGTGCCCAGAATTTTTTAACAATACTATGGTTTGTGCGGTCAAAAATGATTTTTTACATGAAGTATAAAGACGACGATGTGATGGAATGATTTCAAGCTATGAAAAAAAGAAGATGACAAATCTATTAGGTATTTGTTTTACTTTATTTATTTATTGTCATTTTTTTATATTATATGATTGCACGGTGAATTTTTTTTTTTGGATACCCCTGAGTTAATGTTCTAGTTCCGCCACTGACGTCATGTACATTAAAATCACATCACCTATCCCATTCCACATTAATCAGTTTCGATCTATTCGTTATCTAAAGATACAAGTTCATCTTTATGTCTTCCACCGTCTTGTTTATTGGTATGAATGTGTTGTTGAATGTTTTTTCGTTACGCACCTTTCATATTTGCCAAAATGCAGTTAGGAATACCACATTTATTACCTTCTTCCATGTGTGTGAACCCGCTAATGCTCTAACATTTACTCTTATTAAATTGTATTTACGCTCCCATATACTTGCTCTTACACTAATGGAGAGTCATACACGAGTTACATCAACGATTACTTAATATTCACCAGTCACCACTATATATAAGTTCTATAACAACCTTGATATTTCAACACACACACAAAAAAACAAAGAATAAAATGTCATTTTCGTCTAGGGGTGCAAACGAGCCGAGCCGAGCCCGAGCTCGACCAGGCTCGAGCTCGAGCTCGTTTAACATATGAAAGCTCTAGCTCGAGCTCGGCTCGATTCGAGCTTTATTTCTGAAGCTCGAGCTCGGCTCGAAGGTAATTTTTCAAGCTCGAGCTCGGCTCGGGCTCGACTCATTAAGTATTTATTAATTAATTTATATTAATTATAACTATTATTATACATATAATTTAGTTATTTTTTTATATTTATATAAATGGTAATTATTATTATATAGATATATGTTTAATATATTAATAAAAAATATATAAACAGAAAGCTCGATTAGGCTCGCGAGCTGGCTCGAGCTCGATAAGCAAAGCTCAGGCTCGGACTCATTTAGTAAACGAGCTTGTTTTTAGGCTCGGGCTCGAGCTCGAGCTCGTTTAAGCTCGGCTCGTTCGAGCTTTTTTCGAGCCGAGCTCGAGTAGCTCGCGAGTAGCTCGCCTCGTTTGCACCCCTATTTTCGTCCACATGAGGTTCGACCACTTTTCCAACTTTCGTCCATCAGGTGTTATTTTCATTCAAAAAGTTTGAAATATTACCATTTTCATCCTAAGAGACATTTTTAGATTGACGAAAGTCGCAATAAATTGTCAACCTCAAGGATGAAAATGACAATATTAATAATAATAATAATAATAATAATAATAAACCATAGGTGAAGGACTTTAATGCACAAAAAATCGTTTTGGATGAACCATGCAAATATGTCCAAACCTCAGTGACGATTTTAACAATTTACTAAAAAAAACTCATTATATTGTATTAAAGGGTATTTAAATACATATATTTGCAACAAAAAAAAGAGAGGTTTTGTAGTCACAGTCGTGATGAAGAGGAGCGGTTGTCCGATCGGGTGAATCGGGTCGAACTTCACTTTTCACAGCTGTTTCCGGTGGGACCTACCCCACCAATTGCTTTCAATATTTTGGACCTCACTGAATATTATTAATATCGTTCCTAGACTAGATCTATCCCAATACCTTCAAATCTACGACTCTCAAATTCCATATTATTAATTATTCCCCTGTAAATTTCAGACATCGGTGTGTATTATTTTATCTTTTTTAACGGCAAATATTGAACCGCAAAACCCTCTTTTGGAATCGAACTCAGAACCGTCTGTCTATAAGCCTTATCTCATCCTCAAAATGTTACTAGACTAATTATTATTATTATTATTTTTAGAGTAAAATGCAATTTGCGTCCCTGTGGTATGTCCCAAACATCAACTTGAGCCCCTAAAAATAATTTTTTTTGCATTTTGAGCCCCTGTGGTATTAATTTCATAACACTCTGAGTCCTTCTGTCAAGGTTCCGTCTGTTTGACTGTTTGACCCAGGGGTAAGACCGTCTTTTTGCATCTCTTCCCTTCTAAAAACCCCAATTTCTCCTATCTTCTCTTTTGCCACCACCCATTTTAATCAGATCAAGGTTCATCAATCATCATCAATTCCTCCCCATTTCATTTCATTTCAATAAAGCTTTTAATCAGATGATGCACACATTCATTTCATTTCAATAAAGCTTTTCATCATCGTCATCAATTCCTCCCCATTTCTCAGATCCTCACACCACCTTCTCTCTCTAACTTCACTGCCACCACCGCAATTCCCACCGGCCACCACCACCGTAATTCCCACTGACCACCACCAATCTCATGATGCTCAATGTACAACACTTTCATATCACCTAAACTCTAAATCTGCATCCTAATTCAATTAAAGTATATAATATCTAAACTCTAAATCTGAATCTCAATTCAACTAAAAACTATAAAAAAATGCTATAATTATACAACACAAAGTAAATAAAGATAAAAAAATTATATATACAAAGTAACTTCAACCCACTGATCTGATCTATCCTTATCCTCCTTCTTCTCACTTCTACATCCACACCAATTCCATAGATTCTTCATAAGAACACTGATCTGTGGGTTGTCATAAGAACACCATCGTTCGAAACCACCATTCTCCACCACCGCCAATCGCAAAACACCAATTACCCCAAATAATAAACCAACAAAACCCCCCCACAAAATTTAAACAGAATCCCACTACCTGTTGACTAATGACAGTAGCCACCGCTACTGCCGTCGTCGCCTTCAGCGGCGGAACGAAACCCTAACCCATCAAGAACTCACCATGAATCAACAAACTCCTTATATGATTAACCTCCGCCGATCTAACTGTGTTAACATCCGCTGAATTGACATCTGAATCGCCAAAATCTGATTGTGCTCGGTGGTGGTGAGTTTGTGATTGGGTTGTGATTAGAGCAGAGTCTGGTAGTATGTGTTGTTGGTTGGGTTTTAGTCTAGCGAGTGGTTGTGGAGGCAGGTGGGTGGTGTTGGTGGTTGCAGGTTGGTGGTGGTGACGGTGGTGGTAAGTGGGTGGTGGTAACACCAATTCAAACAATTGAGAAGGATTGAGAAGGAACAGATGCATATAGTGAACAATTAATAATAATAATAATAATAATAATAATAATAATAATAATAATAATAATAATAATAATTTAGGGGATAAGGGTATATTGGACATTTAACAATAGTCAAACAGTCAAACAAACGGCAGCTTGACAGAAGGACTCATACTGTTATGAAATTAATACCACAGGGGCTCAAAATGCAAAAAAATTATTTTTAGGGGCTCAAGTTGATGTTTGGGACATACCATAGGGACACAAATTGCATTTTACTCTTATTTTTATTTTTATTATTATCTAGTTAAACATGTATTTTAGTTTTAAAACCAAAAGAAAAATAAAAAGATACATATAACTCCTCTAGTGGAGTAATTCATATATATGTATTAATTCATAACATAACTGAGGAACAGTGTCTACAGTGGCTTATTAACTGACGGCGTTAGTATCCTTCTCTTACTTTATCCCCTTCTCTTTTTGCTTCTCTAGGTTCCCATTCTCTCTCTGCTTCTTTGGGTTGAACAAGGAAGATGAAGACGCCATCGTTGAAGACATCGCTCTCACCATCGCACTTCGCGTTCGTTAAGTCCCATCTCTTCGTCTCATTTGGTTTCTCTCTGTAGAACCCCCTGTTTCTCTCTCTACGAGAGGACGAACGAAGCCAACGATCATCATCTTCTGAACATAATCATCCGCCACCGAAGCGTCCAAAGGTCCGAAAATGCTATATATTTTGTTTAATTTGTTCAATTTCATGTTTATTGATACGTTATTGGATTGATTTCGTTTTTTAGGTCGAAAATGGAGGTGAATCGGAGAAATCGACGGCGGAGGAGTGGTTACAGCCGGCGGCTGTGGAGAATTCGAAGGAATTGAGCTCGCCGACGGCGGCGGATCCGCCGGAGAATGCCGATGTGAGCTGCCGGAAGGACGGCGAGGTCGTTACTCCGGCTGCATCTGTTGTTACTCCGATTGCTCAAGGTTAGTTGTGAATTTGTTGCATGTTTGTTAGTGGAAGTGTTTGTTGTTGTTATGTGTTTGTTGATTTCCCAGAATAACCAGAAATCAGGGCTGGGACACCAACCATCAATTTGATCAAATTTTAAACTTTGTAGAACATGCTGTGAGGAATTTAGCTATAGGTTATCTTAAGTGAAACTGTTTTGCTTTATTAGGGCTGGACTTGATTTTCGATAATTGTCAAGACTCAAGAATCAAGATGAATATTGATTTCAATTCTTTGCTTTGTAAACAACCAGTGGTAAGATTGAAATTGCTTACTAAAACTACTCACTATATGTTTATTTTATTGTTATTTTTTTATGAACCATGAGAGAACATCAGGGAAAACTAACATCAACTAACCAATGGGAACAACTTATTGTGTTTTGATACAAGCATAACTCAATAAGTAGTTTTGAGATCGCTAATTTTGATTAGCAATTTATTTAAATTGTATTTTTATAAGAACCATGGTTAGGTAGCAATAAAATCAGGAACACGCTATATTAGGGTGTCTTTTATCAAACTATTGGATGTTCGTTGACGCGGGGTTGTATAATACCAACTTTTCTCGAGCAAGAATAACGTTTGTGAGTTCTAATGTTAGTTTTTATTTCAATGTTAAGTTTGTGTTTCTTATGTTATGTTAATTAGATTTTATTTGTTGTTTATGTTGTGTTTTTCAGTCAGTATTTGCCTGAATTATTGACAGAGCATGAAAAGCTCCAGACTTTTCTTCAAGTTCTTCTCATATGCACCAGACTCTTGAATCAAGGTTTGTACAGAGAGAGAGAGAGAGAGAGAGGCAGAATTGGTAAGTTTTTTCCATATTAAACATCAAAGAGAGATTCAAATATGGAGACTAAATTCAATGGTGGTAGGTAGTGCTAGCTGAAGAACAACGACAATCCAAGGACTTGCGAGACAGATGTCATGTGCAGTGGCGGTTCAAAGAAACAGAGAGGGAGGCAGCCGTATAACACGATTGGATGGTGTGCGCGTGGTCACCCAAGTATAAGGATGGCTGAAGCAGCCCTACTCACACTCATAGAAGGGCTATCAATGTCCAAAATTTTCTCTGCTTACCGTATAGCTGATGGCCTCTACTTTTGGAGAGCAAACCTTTGCGTTAATGAATGGGGCGCATTTGCTTCTTGGCTCACTGGCTGGTAAGTACTTTCATCCTCTTTACTTTTCATACCAATTATGGTGATTGTTATTCCGCGCAACGCACGGAGTCAATTACTAGTTATATAATTAATCTAGAGTACTTATATAATAACTCTATATATTTACTTTACTAGACTACCTATAAATAATTTACCTATATACCTATATATTAAATTTTGAACTGAATGAACAGTAACACAAATTTACCTATATATTAAATTTTGAACTGAATGAACAGTAACACAAATTAAATGAATATATATAGTAATAAAAATAGAATCTATCTATACTATAAAAGGAGCTTAAAGGCTGACCTCACTTTGCTTATGTGTCAACCATTGAGGTACGCCACCTAGGATGCCACATAGATTCGGCTGATGTCATTCCGCTGATCTCATAAATCCGATTTTTTTTAAATCATTTTAAATCTCAATGTAATACTTATTTTTTTTAAGAGGGAACTTCAAAATCAAATTCAAAATTCAAATTATAATTTTAATCCTCCTCTCTCTTCACATATAGTCCAGGCTTCATTTTTAAAATTCAAAACATATTCATCTTCACCTCTCTCTCTCTCTTCAACTCAGAAGAACATCGATTCAGGATTCTTCCTTTTAGGGTTTTTGATTTCTGAAACTCCGCTTCCGATTCAGGTTTGGACTACATACCTTTCACCTTCATCTCATCCGATTCAGATAATGGTGTTTGGCTGGGGCTCTCTTTTTCATGTAAGCAGTCATTTTAGGGTTTTTGAGTTCTGAATCTTTTTTTATCAAGAACCACAACCGAAGTGACCTTTGTTTTCCCCAAATTCAGATCCAACGATGAACGATGCAGATGTCTCCAAGCTTCTTCATCAAATGGTCCAATTCATCCGTCAAGAAGCCGATGAAAAAGCTAACGAGATCTCCGTTTCAGCAGAAGAAGTAAGTCTCTGTTCAAATCAAGTCAGATTTTCGTCATTTCAGTTCCAATTTTATCATCTGTTGTAGGAAAAATTGACACTATTGATTTTTGGTTTGGTGGGTTTTTTGTTTTGAGTAGGAAAAATTGACACAATTGGTACATCTGTGTGTTGTAAGTCAGAATCATCATTGGAGGTTTGTAAATGTATTTATAAAGTTTCTATGTTGGAAAATTTAATTAATTTTAATTTATTTATATGATAATATGCAGGATCTGTGAATGGTTCATATGCAAGGGATTGGGAGGGCATCAAGATGTTGATGGCTTCTTAGTTGGTGGAGCTTCTCTCAAGGTAAATTTCATCATTATTTTTTTTTAGTTTTAGGTTTTATTATTTGTGTATTTTGTATATGTAACCTGAATTCATTGATATTATCTGGGTTGCTGAAGTAAAGAAAAGTGCATGAGTTTTAAATCATCAGCCTTGTAAATATGCTATGAATAATAGGAAAACAGAACACTACACATTATAAGAATCAGGTTACATGGCAAAACGGTTGGGGGGTAGCATCTTTGTCCCATAGTGCATGAGTTTTTTGATCATATGCTTTTGACCTGTTAATGGTTAAAACATAAACTGGATTAATCCGTTTAAGTAAATGTAATTGGATTAAAATTATTACTTCTAATGCTATAAATTTATAGGAGTTGTGTAAATAGAATTTTATGCATTACTTTTCATGACAGACATCGTGGTAAACTTTTGGAGGAAGGTGCGAGTGGGTTTATGGGGAAATGTCTTGCTCCTGATGAAGACAAAGAAACCAATTGTGAGGTGGATTGGTCCTCTTTCAATGAATTGTGGCATCAACAGCAGTCACTTTGGTAAAATCTTGCTTCTTTATTTTTTTTTAATTTTTTTATCTATTAACATATTTATAATTTTAGACATATTCATCATGTTGTTGTTTCTTTGTTTCATATTTTAGACATATTCAATGAATTGTGGCATCAACAGCAGTCACTTTAATTTTTTTATCTATTAACATATTTATAATTTTAGAGTAAAATGTTTTAGAGATTAAAAAATTAGTGCTTGATTTTGACTTGACTTAGGTTATTTAATTAAGTTTTTTGGACAAATTCTGAGCTTCATGTAAAATGACCCCTAAATTATAAAATATTCATAATTAATTTTGTGTTATTACTTGCCCCTAAATAATTAGAATAAATTTTATGTTAGTTTTGCCTCTAAATAATAATATAATCTGTATAAATCCCACTAAAAAGATGATAATCTACAACTTGGAAACTTAATAATCAGATAATCAATTTGGACTTTCTGTTTTGAAGGATATTGTGAAACAGAGATGGAGTAGAAAACAATTTGGACTTTCTGATAAGTGCTCAAAGAAATAGCAAAGGCATGTTGTTTCCAAAGGTAAAATAATACATTTTACGGTTTCAAAATGATTCATAATTCAGTTGTTGATTTGAATTGGTATTGCCCTCACTACAATATTGCTAATTAGGCCATTCTCTTAATCGCAGAGGTTGATACAATTAAGTATTGTTTTTAGTCATATTGTTGATTACTGCTAATTTTCATTCAAAAATTCATTTTGTGTCTATTGTGATTTGTTTACAGAATGAATCGCAGAGCTGCAGTAAATCTGAAGAATGGGCGGGAAAGATTGAAGTTCAAATGAAACAAGTGTGAAATTGGTTTCAAAATAGATGATACGCCATCAGAGCTAAAGCAGCTAAAGCACCGGGAAACTTAAATGTTACACAAATGGTTCATGATTCATCTATGGTAAAAGGTGTACCTCAGGTTACACAACCGCATGCTGCTGCTTCAGGTGAGTTAAACAGTTAAACTTGCACTTTGTGTAGTATATGGTTTACCGAACTTACGTGCGTTCTTGATAATGCAGTTAATGTTAGATCTTTTCCTCAAGCACCACAACATCCAACTGTTCCTTCAGGTAGAGCTGAACTCACTTTATATGATGTTTTAGTTTCGTCTGTTGACTAATTTGAATTTTGGCCTTTTGGGTTAACTCAGCTTCGGTTAGAACGTTCCTGCAAGCACCCCAACAACCACCCGTTTTTTCAGTTCAAAGTGCAGGAAGGGTGCTAAGTCTGCTAGGGATGGTGCATGGTTAGTACATAGACGTGTTTATTTAACGTTTAAGCTTTATACAACAACGCTAAATCTTGGTTATGTTTTTTGTAGGTATGATGTTTCAACCTTTATATCACATAGGTCTCTTGAGACGGGCGATCCGGTATTTATATAGCCTATTCAGTGTTTTATTAACCAAGTTTCCGTGATATTCTTTTTTAAATAATTTAATTGTGTCATCTTATAATAATATCAGGAAGTTTTTGTTCGATTTGCAGGTTTTGGAGCCGAAGAGGATGAATGGGTAAATGTTCGAAAGAACGTGAGACAAAGATCTCTTCCATGTGAAGCATCTGAATGTGTAGTTGTTCTTCCTGCTGATCTCATAATTTGTTTTCAGGTGATAATTACTTATATATTATATAATATATTTGATCATATCAAAGAAATCAGAATCCGTTTCTAAAAATCGTTGAATTTTTTTAGGAAGGAAAAGAGCAGGCTCTGTACTTTGATGCACATGTTCTAGATGCTCAAAGAAGGCGACACGATGTGCGAGGTTGTCGTTGTAGGTTTTTGGTGCGTTATGATCATGACCAATCTGAGGTATGCAACTACATACAGTTTTTATTTAAGGGGTGTGCGGGGTGTGCACGGTTCAGTTCGATTCTGTCCGGTTTTATGGTATAATCGAAACCGTAACCGAAATGTTCGGTTATTGGTTTTAGAAAACCGTTCAGTTTTGGTTTTTTTCGGTTTCAGTTTTTTTCGATTTTAGCAAAGCTTCGGTCCAGATTTCGGTTTTTGGAACAAATTTAGGTAAGATTCAAAAATAAGAAGTATAATCCAAGGTTTAAGAATCTTTCTTAGATGTTTACATTTAAGTTATTATATTTACCCTTTTTAATTAATATTGTTCACATAAATATAATTTTCTAATCTATTTTTATTATAAATTTAAGCGTTGCTCAACACCCCAAACCACATTCTGGCAAATCGCAGGCGTTATAAATCTATTTTTATTATAAATTTAAGCGTTGCTCAAAATGTAAGTAATCAACTCATTTACTGTGAACACGTCGAAACTGCCACCTGTGAATAAACTAATAAATTCTTCATGGTTTAGAAATTTTTACTCTGAAATAATTTGCAGGCACAAAATGTAAATTCGGCAATGGAAGCCTCAAGGAAATCAAGGATTGCACTTGTGGCTTGTAGTTCAAAAGATGAGGCTGTTATATCTGCAATTAAAAGGGCTCTTGATTTTGATTTTCATGGCGTTGATGAGTTATTGCATCGGGTTCGAGTGGCAATGGAATTAATTAATAGGTGATTCAAGCATTTAGAACATGGTTTTAATAGCGCGCTTGAGATGTGAGGCGATTCGGAAAACGCCTCACGGCCTTGAGGCAGCATCTCAAGCAAAAGAAGAAGTCTTACAGATAGAGACATTAATCTTATAGAATTTAATTCAATTCAATTTCATAACGCGTTATTTCAATTTCCTTTAACTTGATGCATATTGCTCTAGGAAAAGTCTTACAGATAGAGACATTAATCTTATAGAAGAATTTTGAAAGAAGTCTTTGGTGACTACTAATGATGCTGCAACTTGAAAATTGGGGAAAATGAGATGATGATGTTATTGTAAGTTATTCTACTTTAGTTTCTGCCCTATTATAATTCAAATATTAATGCAATAATGCCACTTGAAGCTACATGTTCTTTGAGCGTAAAAAGAAATGGCACATGCTCACCACCCAGAAGCTGAACGGTCACTGCAGTGTAATTGATCATGTCTTTTTCTTCGACCTTGATGGTGCCATCTTGAGATGCTTCCAACGGGCCCTCAATTTCGTCAACATTGTAGGTTCAAGGGGTCATCAATTCATTTTTATTTTATGGATCATATTTATCAACTTAACTTATTCAAGTCTATATGCCAGGGAACTAATGGGTTAGGTGATTATAATTAACTTGCTTTTCTTTTTTTAGTTAATAAGAAAATGATACATGTCTAATTAAGTTGAAGTGATTAAATGTAATTGGTTTTAGTTAATACAAATACTCAAAGTGTGGTTTTTGGAATTTTTTTAACTCGAGTATTAGGGACTGCCATGTGAAGTTTCATAATTCAGTGACTTTGTGTTTGTGCTCACAATTCAAAGTAGTTTACATCTTTTATAGGTTAATACTAAGTTAAAAAGTGAAGTCATTTGAAATATAGCTTATGTATATTGCATAAAAGGTGCTTCAGAAGTCCACTTTTAAGTTTTTAATCCATAATTATAAGAGCATCATCAAGAGGTATGAATAAAATATTACATTGATAAGCTTTGCTTTTAAGTTTATAGTGGTTATAACGAAAAAATGATTTTTGAATAATGTATTGCAGGTTAAAAGGAGGATTTTGATGGGGACGTATGCTCTTTCAGCTGGTTATGCTCTTGCTTCATCCGAGAAGACAATAAATCATCTCCGTGAGAACTTTGTTAGTATCGAGAGGTACATTTGATGATACATGAAATCACTTTTAACTTTTTATGTCGTTTGATTCAAATAAGATATATGCAGTTGGCGTTTAGACTAATCATAGTGCTTTACTTAATCAGGTTATGTCAAGAATGCCAAACGTTAACTGGAAATCATGACCAGATTAAGCTTCGTAGCAATGCATGGAATAACTTAAACACTACATTGAAGGTACACATCTGAAGAGACCACTCCTTCTCGCTACTTCGTGAGGCGTTCGTATTCTGCCAAAAGCACTGCCAAAAGCAGGGTAACTCTGTATTTTCCAGCCCAAATTTAATAGTTTGTATGCATTTTTACTGTGTATTGGTTTGGAATATATTGGTTTGGAACTAAATGATGTATTAGATAATATATTTTTAATTACTGCGTTTTCTGTGTTAGTAAAATTAAATCATTTAGTGAAATTAAACATGTTTTGTGGGTTCGTTATGCTTCTCTTGTGTCTAAACTTAATCAGTCGACAAGTTTAATGTATTCTTAAGTATAATACGAATGTGAATTCATTAAATAATTTCACATCATATTTTACATATAAACGTAGGCTTACATTCAATGTTTACGATCTATCCACGCCCGTTGGGCGGGTGTCCACCTAGTTGAATTAATAGTAACATCACTAAAGGATGAGCAAATGGTATTGGGTACCGGTATCAGATTTGCCAAACTAGGTGTATTTTCGGTACCGGTTCGGCACGGTATTCACCGGTTTTTACCCTAATAAAAATAGAATTGAATTAATAGTAATAAAAATAGAATTGAATGAATAGTAACATCACTAAGGGATGAGCAAACGGTATCAAGTACAGGTACCAGTATCAAATTTACCAAACCGGATGTATTTTCGGTACCAGTTCGGCACGGTATTCACCGGTTTTTACCCTCAAATACCGGTGCCGTATCAGTACTAACCGGTACCGTACCGCACCAGGTATATTTGGTACCGGTACCCACTTTCGGGGATTTCGGTAACGGTATTTTCGGTACCGGTTGATACCGAGCTCATCAAATCATGTAGCAACATAGCAATGCAAGTAATTGCACCGTTTAGATTATTTTTCATACACACAGTAAGTAAAATGTATTTCGTTTGAATGAAGTTTTATATACACAACAACTTATTTTGCTTTATTGTTTGTCTTTTTCTGTAATGAATGAATTGTATTAAATTCTGTAATCAAACCGGTATCGTATCGGTACCAAATTTCCTATACCAAATCATTTTCGGTACCAATTTGGTATCCACCTTTTGGCGTTTTCAGAATCGTTACTTTCGGTTCGACAACGATCTAGCACCATGCCTGTATTTATTAATTTTTACCTTCAAATACCATACCGTATTGTACCGAGCATTTTCGGTGCTGGTACCTAATTTCGATGATTTTCCGGATCGGTACTTTCGGTGCCGTTACCGGTACCGAGTTCATCCATATTTTAACGTGTTAGCACCGTAATAACTGAACTGAAAACAACCGAATTTCCAACGTGTAGGACGTGTGGGTCCTATTATTGTGATATTCGGTATCCTGCTTGCCGTTACTGACACGCGTTTTGCAGTCATTGGGTCTCCACCGCAACGCGCGGAATGAAATTCAACTAGTTCAATTAAAAACCATGTTTGATTGGATGGAAAGAAAAAAAAAATCTCACTTTATTTAATTCTTACACATGAAAAGAATATATGGGTGTGCGGATGGTAAAAAAAAAGTATTTGATGAACAAGGAGGGTATACCAAAACTAGTCAAGAAATTTGAAAGATGACATTATCAAATATAATATTATTATTTGACAATAAAAGGATGGTATACCGAAACTAGTCAAGAAATTAGAAAAATGGGATTATCAAATATATATGATCTCGATTAGTCGATTTGATGATAACTAAAGACTAATTCACGCCTAATGGACTGACACATGTCTAATTTTACTGCATGTTGGTATCATCATTATTTTGTTTAAATATATATACAAGGGTGAAGGGAGTGGAGCGGGAAACCACACGGCAAAGGTGTTTGCCGCGCGGCAACACCGCCGCCGGCCACCTTTGCCGCTCAGCAAACCAAACAACGCGGTAAAGGTTCACCGATACGGGGAAGGTTGATTTTGACCGTTGGAGCATGTTTTTCTGTGCATCTCTGCATGGTGGTGCTGCTACGGCGACTGGTGGAGGTGGTTTCCGGTGGCGGTGGTTTCCGGTGTTGCTACGGCGGTGGTGGTTCCGTGCATCTCTGAGTTGGGGGAGGGTGGTGGTGAACAGGAGGTGGTGGAACCGGTGGTGGTGGTGGTGGTGGTGAAGGGGTGATGGAGGTGGAACCGGTGGTGGTGGAGGTGATAAGGGTGGGTTGATTTTGAGGGTGGTGGTGGTGGTGGTGGTGGTGGAACCGGTGGTGGTGAAGGGGTGTTTAAAGATAAAAAAATAATAAAAGAATAAAAAAAGTTTGCCACTTTCAAGTGTCTACACCACTGCCAACACTTTTCACCAAAGTTTAAACTCTTCACACTTGCTGACATGGCACACTCTGATTGGTCCATTTTAAAGTTTGCCACTTTCACCTGTTTAACCACTCCCTTCACCCTAAGTATAAAATTAATTTATGTTTAGTATTGTTTTAAGACTAGAGGGTATGGAGAGCCCCATCCTCAAGAGGATGGGCCGCTACGTCACCGCCACGTAGGAAGGGCTTGAGGGTGATGGACCTAGGGGGGATGAACCTCTTTATATATATATATATATATATATATATATATATAGGGTAAGGTTATTGTAAAAAAGACCAAAAGTGTGAGAAAGATAAGAAAGAATCTCAGCCATTAGATCTAAATTAATTGAAAAGGATAATCAAGTAATTTTATCATTGATTTAATTAATTCAAAACATTCCATAAACCGCCACCCTAATTTATAGGAATACCGAATAACACTGCAAACACCATTCAGCACGTATATAACACCATTCAATAATTATATAACACCCTTCAATAAGTATATAACACAATTTTAAAGATCTCTATAAAAACACTACGAATAACACTGCAACAACCATTCAGCGCATATATAACACCATTCAATAATTATATAACACCATTCAACACATATATAACACCATTCAATAAGTATATAACACCATTCAATAATTATATAACACCATGAACTGAAACAAAAAACCATTAACTGAAACATTAGATTGAACGTAATTTTTTTTTTCTGTATATAAGTATAGTAATATGGTACTCATATTAAAGATTAAAAAACACTCGTTGTTATTATGGTGTAATTTTTTTTAAAAAACGAGTTACGTGTAAAAAGTTATTGGCGTTTAAAAAATAAAGGGGGAACTTGCATGTGGATTGCATGTGACTTTCTAAAATTAAAAATGTTAATTTTACCTTTATACCCTTAATCTAGAAAATTAATTATTTTAATTGTTATACTATTTACAAGATTGCCATCAAGATCTCAACCATTAGATTACAGATCTAATAGTTTAGATTATTTCTTACCCTTCTCACACTTTGTGCCTTTTTTACAGGATCCTCTACCTATATATATATATATGTATGTATAGGTATATGTGAGAGAAGGAGAGAGGAGAGAGGCCCGTCACAATCGTCTGTGGGGAGCCGGGGACGACGGAACGGAAGGGAGGGGGCGGTGTGGGGGACCGGCGCCGGGGCTCGCCGGGCCTTAGCCAGCCCCCATACCGTCTAGTTTAAAAGAAAATAAGAAGAAAGTATGATTGATTACATTAGAAGATTATTGGTTGAATATGTTATGATTGATATTAAAACTATTATTTTAAAGTAGAAGATAAATAAGAAGAAAGTATGATTGATTACATTAGAAGATTATTGGTTGAATATGTTATGATTGATATTAAAACTATTAATTTTAAAGTAGAAGATAAATTGAGAGGGATATAAGGTAGCGTTCGTTTCATGGAATGGAATTAGGAAGTTTTTCTTTGTAAAATTGATCTTGGTTGGAGGAGGGAGGAATTTGAAATCCTTCACTCTAATGAAATTTGTGACTATTTCAACATTCCTTAGAAATCCTTCACTCTAATGAAGGAATGGAATGGAATGTTGAAATAGTCACAAATTTCATTGATTAAAGAAATTCATTGGATTTCAAATTCCTCCCTCCCCAAACCAAGATCAATTTTACAAAGAAATGCTTCCCAATTCCATCCCATTCTATTCCATGAAACGAACGCTACCTAAGAGGAAACAATCTACTTGACACATCTTTTTAATGAGTTTAAGGTGGCGTTTGATTTATAAATAGGATTCAAAATGAATATATTTGATTAAACCATTTTGAAAGTCAGTTTGTCAAACACTGCAAGTTAATTAGTAAAACATTATGGGTAGTCAAAAATTGCATCAACTTTGTGGCAAAGAGACTATGCTTATGTTGAGTCGACAGAATTTTAACTCAGGCTCGAGGTTAAACAGGAAAGTAATTAACTCGTAAATTCGACGAGCCAACTTGTGTAAGTTAGATTAAAATCATTTTTTAATATTTAAGTTAATATTAGGGTGGTGTTTAGTGTGCTCAAGGATCACAACATGTAACAAACGAGCTTATTTTGACCTGAGTTTGGCTTGTTTATAAACTGAGCCAACTTGGTTTGGCTCATTTATGAACTAGCTGATTTCAAAAGACCCTTTTATAAGTGAGTTTCGAGCCAAGGGCTATTTAAAAACGATATGCTCTCTTTGTTTTAAGTTTTGATTGTGAACTAGTATTTAAACCATGTGCGCTTCGCGGCGCACTAAACAGTAAATATTGTCGACTTGGTTAGGGTTGAATCATAACACATGCTTGGCGGCAGATTAAACCTCTTAGTAATGTTCTAAGCTGTCAGGTTTAATTCTAATATAAACAACCACACATATACTGCTTTTGTTGATAACAAAACTACAAAATGCAAGTTGTGTAGCAAGACTTGTTACAAAAAAAAAATACAATCTGCAATGTCAAATTTAAGTGAAACTGTTTGATTCTATATCATGTTATAATACTGATTCATCACAACTTCATACCCATTTGCTGACTTTTTTTAAAACGACATAGTATTAAAAACAAAAAAGCCAAAAGGCCTCCAGCGAGCCGGATACAGGAAGAGAAAAAAGATACAAAACAGAACTACATGATACACAAGGGATCCCAGAGTGACCCACCAAGTCTAGCCCCTAACCACATTTTTAGACATGTGATTAATCCAATTGACTAAGGAGGAGATGATGTCTTTGCACACTCTATCAGCCGATCTCTTCAAACATCTAAAAACCAAACCATTTCATTCTTTCCACAGCGTCCAGAGACTCATGCACATAATACACAGCGGAATGCTTTTAGGTAGGAATGCTTTTAGATTTCCTACCGTCCACCCATTTATTTGAGAAAAAAAAAACATATTAACTACAACCCAACATTGTATAATATTTTGCTAAGCAAACTTATATATATTTGGATAACTACTAAACCTAGTCTGATAACTACTCATAAATACATATATTTTCTAGGGATGAGCTCGGTACCAATCGGTACCAAAAATACTGGTACCGAATATACCCGATACGGTACGGTTTGGTACCTGTACGGTAGCGGTATTTGAGGGTAAAAACCGGTAAATACCTATACCGAAAATGTCAAAAGTCGGATCGGTACCGAAAAGTACCCAGTTCGGTACCGGTACCGGGTACCATTTGCTCATCCCTAATATTGTCTAGGAATTAACATTTATTTTATTAGAGCTTAGATAGGAACAAAAAGGTGCCTTTACAGCCAAATTCTTGTCAATAAAAGGATATAAATTACCTTTATGTTGTTTGTTTGTTTGTTTTTTTCATTTGACAACTTTAAAAAACAAATGTTAATAAAAACTACTTCAAATTTACCATGAAGTTATTTTAGTAAAATCCAAAAGAATTACAAACCAGAAGTGACAACGGGTCCAACTATCGTCATTCTTGTGGTAGTCACATGGCTCCAGTTCATATGTAATTCTCTCTTCTCCTATTGCAAAGTTGACATATGTTAATATACTATCCAAACAATCAAACCTACAGCTGAATGTTAATGACATTTTCTATACAAGCGTATGTGCCCACAATTTAAAAAGGACTAAACTTGTAATTGATCAACATTAAACCACATTATATAGTCTTTATTAGCAAATAATCTATTTAATGTGAAGTTAAACTACACTCTAATGAACATCAAAACATGACATTATCTGTTTTGTTGATAATGAGCTTCAAAAGTGAGCATGATTTTTTTTTCCGTTAAAAAATCCATATCAGTTACGGGACATCAAATACCAACACTTACAGCAAGTATGTTCTTTCTTGATCGCATTCTTATTTCGGATCTGCATTCAAATTAGCAATTACCATATAACTTCGCCAAGGCCTAAGGATTTTGTACCCAAACTAAGAGTTACAGCAACAAATTACAACATACCAATACTAAGAGTTAAAATAACAAAAGGCTTAGCAATTACCATATAACTTCGCCAAGGCCTAAGGATTTTGTACCCAAACATAGCCGCCATTGTCAGTCTTGGAAAACCCATCTGAGATGATGGTTTCCGCCGCTGATTATGGCGGTACACTAAAACCACCGTCGATTCTGATTTCTGTCTCCACATCCTGGTCACCTTTGTTGCTAAACCACCAAAAATTGGTAACTATTACTCTACCAAGGTTGCCTTCAGTCCATAGCTCAAACAATTGATTTTGCATAAACGGCGCCTTTCACATCTAATTCTAGAAAATTCAATGACAAAAACCCTAAACCCTTGTATCTAAAAAAATTCTTATCATCCATGTACACATGATAAACAGAATGATGAGTTCATATAATTTATTACCTTCATTAGCGATTAGGAAAACTCACATAAACCCTAATCGAAAACCATCAGCGACATTAGGTGTATTTCATATAATTTCATATAGCAAATCGATTCAGATTAGAGATGCAGGTTGCTAGTTTTCCATGATATATTGAAAACGAATAAGAATGATACAATCTATTTGCAAGGGGAACCACCCAGCTAAGCCAATCACCTACAAGAGCCGTCCATCCACCATCCAAGATGAAAGCGGGTGACCGGATAACGGACGGAACCCTATTCTGACCGGAACCTGAACAAACATCGCCATTAAAAGCAGATTCAGCCGAAAAGGTTGTTGCATGACATCGATCGATTGATTTCATAACCAAATCGGAGGTGATAAACTTACCGGCATTGTTTGCTCGATGTAGGACCACCGTCTGCGCTTCTGTTCTTCTTGTATGACCATCACGGCCGCTTATGTGACCTAACCGATGCCACCATAAGCTTCCTTGTCTTCTGTTTAGTGAATCCCAACCGTGCACTCGACGGAAATCGGTATTGTCGTCGTTGCTCTGCCACAGCCGAGTCGCGCGCTGCCGTGCCGGGCTTGTTTCCTTCGGCGATCTGTCTTCTCTTTGTAACCAGGAACGGTGGGTTTATAAGACTAACGGTGTGTTCCCGAGTTAAAAATCCCTCCCCTTCCCTCCCCCCCCCCCCCCCCCCCCACCATGTCTTTCCAAATTGGAAAGACTATTTTCAGGCAAAAAAAACCCCATTTTCCCTCCCCTCCCATCCCCCTGTTAAGTGGATCTCTGGAACACAGCCTAAAGGGTATGGAGAGGATGGGCTTGGAGGGGATGAGCCGCCACGTCAGCGCCACGTCACCGGCTCGTGTGGGATGGGCCTCCTTCATATTTGAGAGGGATGGAGGATGAGGCTACCCCACCTCATTATTTTATTAATTGTCTAACTTTTAATTTATTAACTTGATAAAAAAATTTATAAAAGTTAAAAAATACAACATAAAACAACATAAATAAAGTCACTTCATAACATAAAAAAAATTACATTTCCTAAAAATAATAAAAAAAAAACATTACCGAAAAAAAAAATTACATTTCCTAAAAATAATAAAAAAAACCTACGACGTCCATTTCACTACTCGTCTTCGTCTTCGTCCTCGTCACCGTCCGCTACGTTAAAGTTGTTCCAAATATGTTCTACCAAATCCTGTTGAAGGTTTGCATGCGTGAAGTCGTTGGTTAGCGAGAACGAGTTTAAATCCTGTTGTGGCGGATCTACCGGGACAGTATTCCCGATAGATGCATTCTCATCATACTCACAAATTGCCCGACCTTCGTCTTCAATTATCATGTTATGGAGCAAAATGCAAGCGTACATACAAAGGCGCAACCTCTGGGGTGTGAACGCACGTGCCGGTTGTTCAAGGATGGCCCATTTTTTTCGTAAGACACCAAAAGCACGTTCGATGTCTTTTCTTGCAGCTTCTTGACGCTTGGCAAATTTTTTTCTTTTTTCGTCATCGGGATGTGGAATAGTCTTCACAATTGTAGACCAAGACGGATATATCCCGTCAGCAAGATAATATCCACGTCTATACTCAACCCCAGAAACTGTAAAACGGGTGTCCGGACCGGTTCCATTAATGACATCGGTAAAGATCGCCGATTGGTATAACACATTGAGGTCGTTGAGTGAACCAGGGAGACCAAAGAAAGAATGCCAGATCCACAAATCTTGTGATGCCACGGCTTCAAGTATCACAGTTGGATAGCCGTGATCACCGCGAGTATATTGGCCGCGCCACGCAGTCGGGCATCTATGCCACGCCCAATGCATACAATCAATACTACCGAGCATTCCCGGAAACCCGTGCCGTGCTTGATGAGCTTGGTACAACTGCTGAACATCATACACGTTTGGTTTACGCAAATATTTTTTGCTATACAGTTTCACCACATTACGGCAAAACCGATACAAACATTCCCGCGTAGTTCTTGCCGACATTTGTAAGTATTCGTCCAAAGCGTCAGCCACTGTCCCGTACGCCAGTTGGCGAATGGCCGCAGTACACTTTTGTAACGTGGTGAACCCTTCATAATTTCGAGCATCGGGTCGTTGCGTGAAAAACGGGTCTAGCCCCGCCAAATCATCAGCAATCCGTGTGAATAACCGACGACTCATTCGGAATCTGCGTCTGAATATCTCGGCATTGTAAAGGGGTGCATCCGAAAAATAATCGTTCACCAATTTCTCGTGCGCTCCTGTCGTAAAAAATATATAAATACGAGGAAATAAGGATAATAAAATTTATTAATGATAAACCTTGGCGGTCTCTGTTAACTCGTATTCGTGTGGTAATAACGCTTTCAGACGAGACGTCTTCCTCTTCGTCTTCCTCTTCCTCCTGGATAAGAATCTCCGCCGCCCGTAGCACAGCGTTCGCGATAAACATCTCCTCTTCCTCATCCGAAGACGAGGACCACCAAGAATTAGATGGCATTGTGGATGAAAAGGTAATTTTTTTTTATAAAAGTGGAGAGAAAATGGTATAAAAATGAGAGGGTTGTGGGTTGAAAGTGGGGAAAAATGGTGAAAATGGGAGTGTTTTATAGAAAAATAGATTTTTTTTTTTTGAAAAAGAGCCGTTGATAACGTTCCTTTTTTGAAAAGTGTGCATGTTTGCTTCGTCTCATTCGGCGCATGGGGCCGTTTGGGCCGAGCCGGGGCTAAGGGGGGCGGTGTGGGGGACCGGCGCCGGTCCTAGCCGGGCCTAGCCGGCCCCCATACCCTTTAGTCTAACTGATGTTGTTTTGAGCAGTGGCACAATGTTTAACATACACAAAACACGTGGGCTGTAAATTTACGGCCCAATGAATTGGTGCCAGGCTTTTTGGCACTATTCATTTCAGCTTTGTTATTAACAGATACTAATAGCATCAAATGAGATTTCAAACTAATGAACGTCATGTATAAAACTTAGTTATCAAGTAACTGAAATATATCAATTTGGGAATAGCTCAGTAGTGTTGATGAGTTAGATAGAATTTAGGGTAGTAAGATGTCACGGTTCAGTCTTCATCGTGTGTAAGTTTAGCCGTTCAAATAATAATAATAATAATAATAATTAGCAGGATTTCCCCGTGCGATGCGACGGGAATTCGATTTCGGCCGGTAACGGGTTGGTTCGTTATGATATTAATACTTGGTATAGCAACCAAAGTGAAAATTAAAAAAAGTCATGATAAGGACAAAAATATATCGACACATGTTTACGAAAACGATATCAATATCAAGCCAATTTTTAAAAGTAACTTAGATAGTAAACAAAAACGGAAGAGAAAAATATTTTACCAAAATAAGAACTAAAGTAAAAGTAACTTGATAGTGATTTAGAAAGTAAAGAGGTGAAAAAAATTAAAATGAAACCATCCAGGATCGAACCCAAGTTCCTCATTTGAATAGGGTACATAAAAACTAGAGTAAACTGCAATTTTACACCCTGAGGTTAGAGGTCATTGGCATGTCTACCCCCCCTAAGGAAATAATTGCAATTTTACACCCCACTGTTAACCCTTATGTCGCAACCTTACCCCCTGTTAACAGATTCTGTCAAGTCAACGTTTGTTTTGACTGTTATAATGTGTGAAAAGTCGTTTTTGCCCCTGTCTTATTAAAATTATATAAAAAAAATCAAGAATCAACACAAAATTATATAAAAAAATCAAACGTTTTTGCCAGATCAGTTCATTCATCATAATCATCATCATTCCAAACCCAGATCATCATCATCATCAGCAGCAGCAGTCCAAACCCAGATCAGTTCATTCTTCATCATCATCATCATCATTCCAAACCCAGATCAGTTCATTTACGTTTGAAAGAAGCACACAAGTTCATCATCATCAGCAGCAACAAATCCAGATCCACAACACAAATCACAAAATCAACGAAACAAGTTCATCATCAGCAGCAGCAGTTCATTCTTCATCATCATTATCATCATCATCTTATCTTCTGACCACCGCCGGAGGTGTAAATGAATCCGTGACCGTCCGATTCGCCGCCGCTGAGTTGAACACAAACAGAATGAAGAATGAACAGAAACAGATCAAGAATGAACACAAACAGATCAAGAAAGAAGCACACAAACACACAAAACCGGGTGTTTTGAATATGAAGAATGAACTGCTGCAAGAATCTGACCACCGCCACCATCAGCCACCACCACCACCCCCACCACAATCCACAACAATCGAAACCATTTCTTGACAATTTCCCCAACTCTCCACCAAAATCCCCAATTTAACCAATCAATCAGTTTCAAAACCCTAAATTGAAACCCTAGGCACAAATTTCAACTCAATCACACAAAGATTGAAACCCCTCTGCGATTGAACCAGTCCATCCCCACTTTTCTCATATCTGCTCCGGTGCACAACCACCACCCTAGCTATTGAAAACAAAAAACGAAGGGTGTTGGTGGTAGATGTGTGGGCGGTGATGGCAGATTGTGTAGGAGGGTGGGGACGGTGGTGGTCGATGGATTGCTACACCAATGAAGGATGGCGGTGGCAGGTGTTTGGTTGGTTGATGGCAAGCAGGTGGTTGGTGGGTGGTGGTTATAGGTGGGTTGATGGTGGGAGGTTGGATGTGGTGGCGGTGGTATCTGAGTATTCGTGAGAGAGTGTTGTAGAGAAAGGTATAATTATGGCAGCTCTCTTCACCCAGTAATCTTCGCCGGATCTGAACATCGAGATATTGTTCTAGGGTTTAGATGAGAAAGATTTGAAGCTCTTGACCTGGTTTTAATTATGGCAGCTCTCTTCTACTTTTTCTTGTTTCTGGAAAGATCTGAAAGCAGATTTGAAATAATGGTTTTGAATAATAATAATAATAATAATAATAATAAATATTGGGTAAGATTACCAAAATACCCTCACCTATAAGGTCAAACTACCGTTGACTGTTAACAGGGGGTAAGGTTGCGACATAAGGGTTAACAGTGGGGTGTAAAATTGCAATTATTTCCTTAGGGGGGTAGACATGCCAATGACCCCTAACCTCAGGGTGTAAAATTGCAGTTTACTCTAAAAACTACTAAACCAAACCCTACTTTTACAATCAGGGTTGAACATTATTTTATATAATATAGAAAACAGATGTAGGTTGAAAAAATAGCAAATCTAAAGCTTCTTGTGACCACCATAACCATAATATGACGGATTGGGCACCTACATAGCCTTTTAAATAAGTGTATAATAACAAATTAAATATATTTAGTAGATGTGTTGTTCCTACATCCAGATCCATGTGTTTAGAGGGTGCAATTTTTAATATGAGTAGTTGATTATACGATATCATTTAACTACCATTATATATTTATAAGTAATATGTTTCTTTTAGTTTCGTTAAGTAAATCAAACTTGGTATGTAAAGTCTAGGCCCATATTATATTATTAAATGAGCTACAATTTATGTTTGATATCGTTTAAGCTCGACTGATTTTGAACCCTGTAATGAGTCAGTCCGAAGTAATTAATAACGCCTCGTCTCATCTCAGGTATAATGGATTTAGATAACGCATTTTCTCATTTTATAGAAATAAGCAACATATACTAATTTTATATCATACTTATGTGTTTTAATGCTAATATGTTATGCTTTAATGTGGTGGATGATTCTTTTTTCTTAGATGAAATGAAACTGAACACAAAGTATGTCAGAATTATTTAGACATCATGCCATAAAAAGTAAAAACATATCATATTAATTTCTTGATCAAGTAAGTACACCAATAATAAAAGACAACAATTTTATTCTACTAGTTAGAACAATTTTTCATCATTATTATTATATACATGTAAGGGTGTAGGGAGTGGTTAAATACTTTGAGTGGCAAACCAAAAAACCGACCAATCAGAGCGCGCCATGTCAATCAGTCAAAAGTGTTTAAACTTTGGTGAAAAGTGTTGGCAATGGTTTAGACACTTGGTGAAGTGGTAAACTATTTAAAAAAAAAAAGAAAAATGTGTGATTGGTTGAGATTGGAATGGACCCCACCCACAATACCCTCCCTCTCTCTCCTTCCTCCCTCTTCCCCGAATCGGTAATGCATCACCGATTTTGTACACATTTTCGGCAAATGGTTTTCGGCAATATGTGGGCGGTGGGTTGGTAAGCGGTGCCGGGTGGGTTTACCGCCCCCACACCGGACACCCTAACATGTATGCCATTCTCAACAATTATGGTGTATGGCCCAATTTTAACCTCTTTTGATATAAAATTATTATATTACATATACTAAACTAAAAGTTATCATTTAACTTAACATTTACATTTTAATATATTACTTGATATACTAAAATATTTAAGTTGATAATGTGACACCAGGTATATACTATATACAATAACAATAATAATAATGTATGTCAAATTAAAGACAAGGGTTATTTATTCTTACTATATTAAGATGGATTTTGTTAATACATTTTTGTATTTATTTATGAGAGGTTTAGAGTTGGGAAAATTTTGATTTATAATATGTGGAGAACAATGACTTTTATCTATATCTATACTATCTATTAAAGGAGCTTAGAGGCTGACCTCACTTTGCTTACGTGTCAGCCTCTCAGCTATGCCACATTGCCCATGCTTATGTCATAATTCCGTTTTTATATATATTAATAATACATAAATAAAATTTTCAAAATTCAAATCCTCTCTCAAATCCCTAAATCTTATTTCAAATTTCAAACCTAAAGCCCTTTCCATTCCATTCCATTCTCTCTCTCTTTCTCTCAGATCTAGATCTGGCGCCTCTCTCTCTCTAGATTAATCAACAAATTATCATCTCTTTCGATTCAAGAATCATGCAATTAAATCACTAAACACTGAAATTCAACCTTCAATTTACGTTTTTCCATAACAAAATCATTGAAAAAAATGCAGAATTACACTGATTTTTCATACGGTAATAATGACGACATCAAGCTCTGGTTATCGTTCATCCACCGATCAAACGGTGGTGTGTGTAATGAGTTTAACACACCGTTGTACTCACCGATCTTCTCCATAACTCCACTGGTGCCTGAATAATCTCCGGCTAAGTTCCAAAGAAGCAGAAGCGCTCTAGTCATCGTTGATCCGAACAAAGGTATTGCTTCCCATCACCTTAATATGTTTTTATTCGTATGAATCTGTGTATTTCTTGAGTTGATTGATTATTATGTTTTTGAAGTGTATATGAATCTGTGTATTCCCATCACCTACCAGGTGTTCGACAAAATGCCTGAAAGAAAGATGTTTACTTTTTTTTCTTAGTCTATTAATTGCAACAAGCATGGATGTCTTTGACTGCAACAAACGAGCAACTGGAAAAGGTCCGTATGGAACTCGATAATAAGCTTTTCCAGACAACAACTCTTGGTAAGTTTTTTTTTTTGTCAAATGGAACATTTTTGTTTTACTGTACGTTTATCATACAAATTCTCAAATTTTTATTGAATAGACCAAACAATGGAGAAACAATCGCCTTCATAGCTCTATTGTTGCTTGTATCGGTTGCTTTTGTTCTTCGAGGAACGTTTTGACGGTAACTTCTTACTTTCAATTGCTTTTGCTATTCATCACAGGTTCTTGTGTGTAAATAAAACTATCAGTAACGATTCAAGAGCTGAACTCGGGTGTCGAAATTAAAAGATTTATGGCATTATATAATCCTTGGTGTATTTGTTAAATAAGTTAGGGGTGAATTTTTGTTGTATATTGTTGGAGATAGACATACATGTGGAACTCCTTGGTAAAAAAATGGAGAGCAACTTTTTTTATTAATTATGAAAGAAATATAAAAATTGTTTTCATTATGTTCCACCACAAATGCTTAGAATATAACTTCAATCTGGTTCAAACTTAGAAAACTGGATTAGAAAACCACAATTCGAATTCGAATTTGATTCTGTTAGAATTTGTTTTTTTTAATCCGGTTCGAGGAACTTTTTGACGGTAAGTTCTTACTTTCAATTGAAGTTGTTAATTAGCTTCTTCAGTTTCATATTACAGTTACACCTCAATGGAAAAAAAAAAAAAAAAAAAAAAAGAGGCTTGCAAAGGAGGGGAAAATGTAAGCAAAAATCTGCACCACCACAATCTGCCAGAGCCTCCACCAAAGGAGGGAAAAAGAGGCTTACCTGGTAATAGACCCTTCCAAATAATCATTTGCTGATGATTAGTTAGTTTCTATTTTGTTTTGATTTGATTAGTCTGAGTTTAAATTTGGAATATAAAAGAGAGGGGAGTTGCAAAGAAGTTAATGGATTTCCTAAGAAATTAATGTCTTCCTTACTATTATGGAAGTAGATAAAAGACTCTAAATATGGTATTAAACTATTAACTGCTTAACTAAGTAGGCTATTCATGGTAGGTGTAGTACTAAAATTTTTAAATAAAGATCACATATAGATCTAATTCCTGTATACATGTGTGATAATAGCTCTAGAAGTTGTTTATATAAATGTATCATAATAGCTCTAGAAGTTGTTTTTATATTTACATTTTCCTGCATGTGTCCTTGCATTTAGTTAAGTTAATGGTTAGTCCTCTACAATAATAGTTAGTTGATCCATACATTCTGCTTCATTCTTTTCAAATTTCCTACCTTATATTATATATACATTTTACATTGTACCTGTAGTTTTTTTCTTAACTACTAATAATTCTGGACAATTACATATTTTAAACAACAATGTTTTAATTCTATATACTTGCAGAAGTTAACCATGTCAGAAGATTTGGATATGCGAGGGTATAAGGAGGAAATTAGTTTTGATCAACATGGAGAAAACACATCATCTATTTCTTCGTAAAATAAGCATGTCACATCTTTTGACTTAAATGAAGAAGTAAACAGTTGGGAAGGCAATGGCTCATCAGTTGAGCATGACAAGAAGGTCGAAGTTGTAGGAAGTTCATCAACGAATATAAAAGGTCCGGTTAGGCGATATGTACGCTCCAAAATGCCAAGACTTCGTTGGACTTGTGAACTCCATCACGCCTTTGTTAATGCTATTGAAAGGCTGGGTGGATAAGATAGTAAGTTCTCTAAACTGTTTTAGTATATTTATAATCAATTAATAGTTTTCTTTTTATTTAAACTTTAGGGTTTAAGTCTTTTGTTTCTGCGTTAACTTATCGGTGAGGTATATGAAAAGCCTCCTATTAGAAATTCTATATTGGATATTTATGTGGGTGTGAGTCCTAAGAATTTGATACCACTTATGACACTCGAGCGGTACATATGTATTTTTTAAGTGTTCCTATTGTTTGTTTGCAATGTAAGGATCGAAAGTAGGACACAAAATACCTATATAGTTCAGTTATTTCTTTAGTCTTGCATTTGTTCCATAAAAAAAGGAAAAACTTTTTAATCGGAGTTATCGTCGGAGCACTCTCTTTGTAACAACACTTTCTGTGATGTGAGAATATTGTGTGGCTTTATGTGTGATTATTTGAAGTTCACATCTTATCTTTGACCAAATTCATTAGATAAGGTTGAAAAGAGAGCAGGAAGAGAAGGAAACCAAGAAAAGATACAAAGCAGAGGCTCATCTATACACTATTATAAAGGTTGTTACTACTTTTTTTTTAAATTCCCTAAGTTTAATAGTTTGATCGCACTGATGTATACTTTTATAAAATCTGTTTTATGTTTCGATTTATTTTTTTTGTTTCGATTGATTTTGTAGTTGATTAAGATGGTGAATATCAACTATAGAAAATGACGTCGTGTTGAAGAAGATATTGTGCTTACAATAATGAAGAACAGAGCCTCCTCAAAAGTTTTCAAATCAAGATCAATTGTCAATTTGTCACACCCCGATTTCCACGTGTCACCGGTGGGCCCGGTGGGGAGTTATCGTGACGTGGTTGGCAACATAATAGTCAAACAACACAATATTTAATATGCACAGCGGAAGCAATTTTAAAAGATATAATACAACCGAATTTAATATTGTAATGTCAAATGTCACAATATTCGGGTGTTTATCCACAGATGGATCGATAACAAAATGTAATAATAGTTCAACAGACTTCAGACATCTTAAGCTTGCGAGACTTCTAATGATGCTAAGGAGAAATCCCAGCCAATTTCGCATAGTACCTGCATTTAATCTTTTTGGGAAAATACGTCAGTTTACACTGGTAAATACATTTAACTGACTCATTTTGGAAAATGATTGAAAATTGGTTTGGATGCACGTGGCATAAACATTTTTGTTTAACTTGGGAGAATTATTTAAATATATAATCTTGTGAACGAATTACATGTTCCTTCGCGGATTCTGCTTCTGGGCGGTTAACGCGGCCCGCGTAAGGTTCTCTTAACCTTTACGCGGCCCGCATGGACCCTGTTTTCAGATTTTAAATTTTCTATTTTCCACATAAGTGTCCCTTGGCCTTTCGAAAGGGCAACTCAGTATTTTCTTGCAATTTGACCCCTTATTATTTACCCATAAGGGCTTTAGGACTTGTACCCACTTTGCCAAGTCCCTGGACACTTCCGGTTAACCCGAAAAGTCTTAACTTTCAATGTTAACGCTTTAACCCCTCGCACACGAATTTGATCATAACTTTCTCATACGATTACGAAACTTTATGAAATTTATATCGTGCATTCTAGTGAGCATAATTAACAGTTACAAAGCTTCGGGTTTGTCAAAAGGTCACTCAGAGGTATAACTTAAACATGTTGACACATTTAACCCCCTGTAGTTTGTAATCTCTCACTTTTAGCTTCGTATGATCCATGATTTATTCGTTTGACGTTATAAACACCATGTAGGGTTATTATGAAGTGTATTTATTCACCGTTGACATTTAGAATACGTATATTCACATACTTTCCATGATTGTCAACTTTAGTCCTTCGATAACATTCATTCACATGTTCAAACATACTTTCCTTGTCTTAGGTAACTTGGTAATAAAATCCATAGTTACCATTTCCCACTTCCACGTAGGAAGTTCAGGCTGTTGTAGCAAACCTGACGGTTTTTGATGCTCGGCTTTGACTTGCGCACATGTCAAGCATTTAGCTACATGAGTGGCTACAGACTTTTTCAAGCCTATCCACCAATAATTTGCCTTTAGATCCTGGTACATCTTATCAGCTCCAAGATGAACGGAGTATTTGGAACTATGGGCTTCTTGGAGGATGACATCTCGAAGTCCTCCATAAATTGGAACCCATATTCGTCTATTTAATCGTAAAATTCCGTCCTTGCTAAGAGTTAACTGCTCCGCAGTTACTCCTAACTTTTCGTTAGGATAGTTAGCTTCCAACACAGCTTCCTTCTGTGCAGCTAACAACCTTTCAATCAAATTATTCTTTATCTCCATGCGCTTGGCTTTGATTCGAATGGGTTTCACCCTTTCCTTTCTGCTCAAGGCGTCAGCGACTACATTCGCTTTGCTGGGATGATACTTGATTTCACAATCATAATCATTCAAGGTCTCCATCCAACGGCGTTGCCTCATGTTTAACTCTTTCTGATTAAACAGATGCTGGAGGCTCTTGTGATCAGAATAGATCACACACTTAATACCATATAAATAATGCCTCCACAGTTTTAGTGCGAATACAACGGCACACAACTCCAAGTCGTGGGTGGTGTAATTCTTTTCATGCACCTTTAACTGTCGTGATGCATAGGCAATAACCTTGCCTTTTTGCATAAGCACACACCCCATGCCAGTGTGTGATGCATCACAATAAACTACAGATTCTTCGATTCCATCAGGCAATGTCAACACTGGAGCATTGCTCAACTTCTGCTTGAGAATGTCGAAAGCTTCTTGCTGCTTAGGGCCCCAAACGAACTTTACTTTCTTCTTGGTTAAGGAAGTTAGGGGTGCATCAATCCTTGAAAAATTTTCAATGAAACGCCTGTAATATCCTGCCAATCCCAGGAAGCTACGAATCTCTGTAGGCGTCTTTGGTTCTTGCCAGTTCATAACTGCTTCAACCTTAGCGGGATCCACCTGGATACCACGCTCACTGACCACGTGTCCAAGGAATTGGACTTCTCGAAGCCAGAATTCGCACTTAGAGAATTTGGCATAGAGCTTCTCCTGATGCAGGAGTTTGAGAATACATCGAAGGTGTTTCTCGTGGTCAGCTTGGTTCTTAGAGTAAATGAGAATGTCGTCAATGAAGACGATGACGAATTTATCTAAGTACGGCTTGCAAACGCGATTCATGAGATCCATGAACGCAACCGGTGCATTAGTGAGCCCAAAAGGCATCACCAGGAACTCGTAATGACCATAACGAGTCCTAAATGCGGTTTTATGCACATCTTCATCTCTGACCTTCAGTTGATGGTAGCCTGACCTCAAATCAATCTTCGAGAAATAACTTGCCCCTTGTAATTGATCGAACAAATCGTCGATCCTGGGTAAAGGATACCTATTCTTGATCGTGACCTTATTAAGCTCACGATAATCGATGCACAGATGCATCGATCCGTCCTTCTTCTTGACAAACAGGACTGGCGCTCCCCAAGGAGACGAACTAGGTTTTATGAAACCCTTGGCTAGCAATTCGTCTATTTGTGTCCTCAATTCTTCATCTCCGTTGGAGCCAACCTCTAGGGTGCTCTGGCAACTGGTGCTGCTCCGGGGATGATATCAATTCTGAATTCAACTTGCCTATCTGGTGGCAAACCAGGTAGTTCTTCCGCAAAAACTTCTGGAAATTCAGAGATGACAGGGATGTCTTCTATCTTCGGTTTGGGCTCATCAATAATCACTTGTGCCATGTAGATGACACAACCCCTCTTTAAACATTTTGAAGCCTTGAGCATAGTCGCTTGCTCAGGCAGCCCATACTGGGTGTCTCCCCGAATGGTAAGTGATTCACCAGACGGAGTCTTTATTACCACTTGTTTCATGTTACAGACAATTTGGGCCTGGTTATGAGATAACCAGTCCATACCCAGAACTATGTCAAAACCGGCCAACTTAAATGGAAGTGGAGACAGAGGAAAGGAATGGTTCTTAATGGATATAACACATCCATCTAACACAGTTGAGACGGTTTCTATGGTACCATCTGCTAACTCTACCTCATAGTTTACGCTTAAGGTTTTGACAGGTAAATTCAACAATTTACAAAACTTGTTATCTACGAAAGACTTATCTGCGCCTGAATCAAAAAGTACTCTTGCAAAGACATCATTTACAAGGAAAGTACCTGTTATGACATTATCGTCTAGAACCGCTTCTTTGGCGTCCATTCTGAAGACTCTAGCGTTAGTCTTCTTAGCCTCTTCAGGCTTCTTGTTGTACTTAGGGCAGTTGGTTTTAATGTGCCCCTTTTCGTTGCAACGGTAGTACGTTGCATCTTTCATCTTCTTGCAATCCAAGGTTTTGTGATCCGTGGACTTGCAAATACCACAAGCATAAGATTTTGACTGAGTCTGTGAGTTCAACTCAAGTCTGCACTTTCCAAAGTGCTGCTTCTTGCATATCTTGCATTTGGGCTTCTCACCAGAATTATGCCCCTCTTTCCTTGAGTCAGATCCTTTCTTGTTATCACCGTTTCCACGGTGTTTCTTGTTCGATCTGCGTGAACTGTCATCTTCACGTTTTCTCTTCTCAGCCTCCTTATTCCTCAGCGATCTCTGCCTGACCGCATCCAAAGTAAGGGATAAAGATATGTCAGCTACAGACCTAAACGTAGCTGGCCGAGAAGCTTTCACGCTTGCCTTGATTTCCGGGGCTAAACCACCGATAAAACGAGCGATTCTTTTTGGTTCCGGGGTCACCAGATAGGGAACCAACCGGGACATCGTGTTGAAGCTCGTTAGGTAAGCTTGACAGTCAAGGTTTGTCATCACCAATGATAGAAAATCAGACTCTATCTTCTCCACCTCATGCTGAGGGCAGTAATTTTCCCTGATAAGGGCAACAAATTGATCCCAAGACATGTTGTACAGTGGCATTTTCCCGGTGGATTGAATCAGAGATCTCCACCATGCTAAAGCTTCACCCTTAAAAGACTGCGACACAAACTTGACCACGTCTCGCTCAGCGCATCCGCTGATATCAACAACCGTATCCATCTCATCCAGCCATGTCATACAGTCGATGGCTCCCTTCTCCCCAGTGAAATCCCGGGGTTTGCAGGAAACGAAATATTTATACGAGCAACCCTTGTCACGGGGTCCCTTGTTTAGTATAACCTGCTGAGATGGAGCACTGTGGTTCGAGGAGTGTCGGTCATCATCTTTCTTCGGGTCGTCCTTCTTGGACGGTGGCTTTGAAGGCTGTGTAGATAGGGTCCTACTACGAGTCCCACTATACTCCTCATACTGCCTTTCCAATGCCTGTGTAACTGCGCCGTCTATTATTGCTTTCAATTCAGCACCCGTTAAATTAATCCGGCCGTTCTCGTTATTCTCCACAGGATGACTATTACCCTCGTCCGAGTTAGCCATCTTAATTGAACTGTTGCAGAAAACAAGGACAATAGTTCACTTGGGAGTTTATTATGGAATTGCCCCTTAGGGAAATTCAATAACCATGGTAAACAGAGACCATATTTGGTTAATTTATTAATCTTATTTATTTAGGATTTTAATATAACTTATCCTAATTATAAAACAATAACAGTTTTATTTGTGGCACAAAAGGCCTAGTCACATGGACAAATTTAATTTATAAGTTATGATTTCAGAGAATCAAAACATGAAGGTATATTGGCACAATAGGCCTAGTCTCAAGGACATTTATAACTATATGCTAGGATTTCAGAGAATCAAAGCATTTGAGGTTTGAACCTAGTTCATTACCTTTATCTGACAGGGAGTCATAGCTACCACTGTCTTTTGGCTCATATAGAAATGAGCAGGGCCCGTAGGCACGTATTACCACGTATGGTACAAGTATGATCATCTTAATTGATGATTTACCCTATGATTCAGAGATCATTTAATTGGGTTTGGAATCTTTGAAAGATCCTTATATAATATAATAACGTGTGTGATTTCAAATGAATCACATCTGCCAGGAGTGTTAACATGTTTTCAGATGTTAACAGGGATTTGAATCTTTTTAACAGGTCTTACCATCTTGGCCCGGCCTTATAATGACCCGAAGGCTAGGTTTCACACTTTAAGATTCTTATTTAAAAATTTACGTAGGCAGATATTTACTTAAAAGGAATGATTTTTGATTTATTTATTTCACATATAATATTTATGCATATAACAGCAAACATGAAATTTATAAAAAAATATTCCATTAATTTATTACAATATTACACGCTGCCCTAAACGGGTCTTTTCAAATAACAACTTACCCACGCAGGGGTTTAAATAAATACTTACCCTCACAGGGGCTTAATAACACACATACCCACGCAGGGGCTTAATAATATAATAGTCCACGCAGGGACTTACACAAATAACATACCCTCGTAGGGGTTTAAAGAAAGATAGACCCACGTAGGGGTCGAAATAAACAACATACATACCCACGTAGGGGCTTAACAACAAATGGAAGAATTCAATGATCCTTCTTGTTCTTCCCTTTGATCAAGCTTGCCAATCCTTGGAAGAAGCTCTGTCTTTCCCTACGGTCACGGTGGAAACCTCGCTCTACTTCATCCAACCTTTGTAGGATTTCCTCCCTTTCTGGGGGAGAAAACCGTGGCGGCTGCGATTGTGTCCGGATAATAGGTCAAGGAGGTATCTGGTATCCCTGAGTCGGGTAACCTACTCCCCATGGAGCTCCGTATGGTCCCTCCGGGTGAAGAGCGTTATAATTAGCCGCTACCATGTAAGGGTCGGCCTCTGCGTAACCGTAGTTGTGGTGAGTCGGTGGTTCAAACGGATTGTATGCCATAGAACCCGTATATGCTGGAATTGGGTTGTCAAAACCCATCGGCAGCGGCTGCGATACAGCTGGGTTAGAGGGTCCACCCATTTGTGGGTCCTCCTGGTGTGGCGGATAGTGGCTGCCACTGGATTGACGTGGGGAACTGAAATGGAAATCCCCTGCTCGTGACGACATGCGCGCACCGGTTCTCCTTCGCCTCGGCGGTTGCGGAGGTGCCGGCTGCACTGGCGGCGGTGGAGGCGGTGGCGTGACTGCCACGAATCTGGAATCCACAGAGGGATCGTGTTCCTGCTGCTGCTGCTGCTGAGGCGACGAATGGTGAGGAGGTGTATAGTACCATTCATGCCTGGTGAACATCGCCTGAAAGCTATCCGGGCCAACATAGGGTGATCCGTGGAATGAAGATCTGTCGGAGATTTCGATCGGATGGTTCGGTGTACCACTTGCGGGTTCGACGGGGTCTGTATCCTCGTCCATGTCGTCCGCGTGATCTCCGGAGTAGTGATCTTCTGGCCCCAGTGGGTTAAAACCCACGGGTTCTTGGATGTAATTGGCCGGGTCAAACCGGCCCCTGAAAGCAGGTGTGGGGTCCCCGAAAGAATGATGCGATAAAGATCGCTGTAATGGTATGTAGGAGGGTTGGGGGTTGTTGGGCTCATTCTCCGAGTATGGCCCATATGAGTTATGCACTGGGGGCGTAGAGCTGTGTGATACTGATCGTCTGGCTGGTTCAAACAAATTCCTCCTGTTCTGCCGAGGGTTGTCACTCTCGGTAGTAGACGGAGCTCGCACATGTGATGGTCCTGCCTCGTTGTCATTGGGGGCGGTAATCGGCCCCTTGCCTCGTCCTCTCCTTCGGAAGAATCTTGGCGGCATTTTCAAATCCTGTCATTATAATATGAGATAACAACAAAATATATAAATAAAGTAAAGGACAAAACAAAACCAAGTGAATTTGTCCTATGTTATATGTCTAGACTCGAAAGTTTAGAAATGTGCAATTGTGTTACTGAGATTAAACACAAAAGGCTAGTGTTTAATTCACTCAGTGTAGGCTCTGATACCAACCTGTCACACCCCGATTTCCACGTGTCACCGGTGGGCCAGGTGGGGAGTTATCGTGACGTGGTTGGCAACATAATAGTCAAACAACACAATATTTAATATGCACAGCGGAAGCAATTTTAAAAGATATAATACAACCGAATTTAATATTGTAATGTCAAATGTCACAATATTCGGGTGTTTATCCACAGATGGATCGATAACAAAATGTAATAATAGTTCAACAGACTTCAGGCATCTTAAGCTTGCGAGACTTCTAATGATGCTAAGGAGAAATCCCAGCCAATTTCGCTTAGTACCTGCATTTAATCTTTTTGGGAAAATACGTCAGTTTACACTGGTAAATACATTCAACTGACTCATTTTGGAAAATGATTGAAAATTGGTTTGGATGCACGTGGCATAAACATTTTTGTTTAACTTGGGAGAATTAATTAAATATATAATCTTGTGAACGAATTACATGTTCCTTGTGCGTTCAGTAGCCCGGATCTTGTCCGGGTTAAAGATCAATAGACACACCACAATATTCTTTTGTGCACTGACGGGTGTACGCCTACACCCCACGCTTAAGTCGTGGCCATTTCGTAAAATGATGCCAAGGATATCCGGGACATGGTCATTAACCCCCCAAAGGCTTTAAGTAACAAGACTGTTTAAACGAGCCGATCAAATTAGTCAATTACCCACTCAACGGTGGAGGATTTGATGCTCGATCAAGCGGTATGCTATATACCGTAACCCAAGCCCGTATAGGGAAAATAAGTTAAAAGTATTTACCTGAGCAATGTATAAATCACAATAAGCAAAATGAACGTAGCTTTTACTGGTCCTCCTAATCTGGAACGAAGGTTTTATAATAACCTATTAGAATCCTAACGGGTCTTTAATTAAGCTTAAGCTTAGACCGGCTAGTTTCAAAGATACGGTTCGTACGCACGATTAAGCGAAGACCGGGTAGAATGTGATTTAGACCCGAAAAGTTTGAAGACTTGTTTAATATGGGTTTATTATTCACATTCTGGATTTTGAGATAAAACCGTTAAGGTTTGACCCGTTTCGGCTAATTTATGTAAACTTGTTACATAAACCGAACCGTACGCGTAATAAGCGTGGCGGGTATTCATGAGAGCTATATACAGGGTTCCTAAGTTAATTATGCCTCAAATATGTTGTGACATCAGTAAGATGTCTTTCATTATGCCCGAAACGTGTTTAAACACAAACTAGGCCCTGTAGGGGTAGTTTGGTCATTTTAAAGGTTGTAAAAGGGTTTAAGTGTTTAACTGAGTTACAGGTCTGATGTAATCAGTAAACATACTCAAATTAATGAGTTATAACAGTAGGATAAAGTACATATGTGAAATTTATCAATTATAACCAAACTATGCCCCGTAGGGGTATTTTGGTAATTTCACATAAGCCGAAAAGCTCAAAACTGAAGTCTGAGTTTAACAACCTTTGCTTACTGTTAAAATATTATAACTTGCCTCAAATATCAGTAGGTATCAACCCATGTATGTTTGGAATACTTCTAGTACATAATATGCGTTAAAAACGCTTAAAAAGGCGATTAAAGGCCATTTCCGGGTTTGATACTTAAATCTGATATTTTTATATTTCCAGAAGGCTTAAAATAATTTATTTATCATATGTGATCAGTAGCAAAAGGTTTGGAGTCGTTTAGATATGTAAAACTCATTTTATGGCCCGTAAGGGCAAAACATACAAGTACCGGATTAAGCCTACGACTATGAGTTATGCTCAGCCTAAAATTAATTAAAAATCTTTACAAATACCAAAATAATATATTACATCAGTGGGTAAAAGATTTGATATCAAAAAGCATGTTTAAGTAGGCTATACGCTAAACGCCCCGCTTAATTAACATAAAACCTTAATTTTACACTAACGAGCATAACTCTTAATCTACACCTCAAACTGATGTCAAACTTTGCATACAAGTTTATATATCAATAATTAAAGTTTCTACTCTTTTACATTTCCAAAAATCACGTTTTAAGGTAATAAGGGCATAATGGTCAACAGATGAGCAATTAACGGAATCATGCGTAATAATCGGTTAACTAATGAACCATAGTGTATAATCACAGAGGGTTATACTAGCATGTAACCTGGTCCAAATAAAGCTCTAAGGAATTTCTAAAACGTGCCTAAACGGGTCAGAACTGAAAGTCAAAGTGAAAGTCAAACTATGTGACTTTCGGTTCCGAACCGGGTCTAAACAGGAAATTGTCGGGTTGAACATGTTTAGACATGTTCTTACACTTATTACCAAGTTATAACAATGATCAAACAGGTTGTAGGTGTTATATATAGCTAATCATGCATAAATTAGAATTTAAGCTTCCTGTTGACTTTTTAATTACAAGTTTGACCCGACTTTTGACCTAGTTAGAGTGGTGATCAGGGGGAACCCTCTTAAGGGTTTATTACCCACATAAATACCAACTTATAACTACTTTTAATTCGACTAATCACTGGACCATTAGTGATTAATCTTAAAGTCAACCGTTAATTACGACGGTTTGACTTTTAAGCTAAAACTAAGCTAAAACTCAATTAAGAAAGGATTAGTGGACTTACTGAAGTCCTATGCACGAAATGTGATCAGTTGAGAGAAGGCTTGAGTTCCAGAATTGATCAGAAGTGCAGGAATGAAGGTGTGATCAAAGTGGTAAAGCATGAGGCCTTTTATAGTGAAATTCTTACCACAAATTGTTGACACCAAGGTCTAACACTGACCACAAACCATCAACATGTGTCCCTAAGTGTGTAGTACTGTTTAGGGGTCGCCCATGGTGCATTAATGTCGATTAAAGGTCGGTTCTACGCATTTCCAGGCTGTTGTTCGCGGATTCTGCTTCTGGGCGGTTAACGTGGCCCGCGTAAGGTTCTCTTAACCTTTACGCGGCCCGCATGGACCCTGTTTTCAGATTTTAAATTTTCTATTTTCCACATAAGTGTCCCTTGGCCTTTCGAAAAGGCAACTCAGTATTTTCTTGCAATTTGACCCCTTATTATTTACCCATAAGGGCTTTTGGACTTGTACCCACTTTGCCAAGTCCCTGGACACTTCCGGTTAACCCGAAAAGTCTTAACTTTCAATGTTAACGCTTTAACCCCTCGCACACGAATTTGATCATAACTTTCTCATACGATTACGAAACTTTATGAAATTTATATCGTGCATTCTAGTGAGCATAATTAACAGTTACAAAGCTTCGGGTTTGTCAAAAGGTCACTCAGAGGTATAACTTAAACATGTTGACACATTTAACCCCCTGTAGTTTGTAATCTCTCACTTTTAGCTTCGTATGATCCATGATTTATTCGTTTGACGTTATAAACACCATGTAGGGTTATTATGAAGTGTATTTATTCACCGTTGACATTTAGAATACGTATATTCACATACTTTCCATGATTGTCAACTTTAGTCCTTCGATAACATTCATTCACATGTTCAAACATATGACACGTGTCAACACATTATAGGACGTGAATTTTCGAGGTGTTACACAATTCGAATTCCAGTTGTATCTCGATCAAAAATCTGTGAACATTAAAGACTATTCGAACATCAAGGTCAATCTGCTCCCCTTTTCACTTTAATTTCATTTTATGCATACTATATGTGTATATGTATACATGCTTCTGTAGAACCCTAGCCTGTTACGTGTTTGAATCACGCTCAGATGTCAATTACTGATAAACCCTAAATTTGAAACCCTAATACTTAATAGATGTTGCTGTAATTTGTCTGTTCAAGGTTGAATTGTTCGGTTGATTAGTATTTTTGATAGTTTATTGTTGAATTCGTGGTTGAAACTAAGCTTTTATGTGTTTAAATTTTGCTAATATTGCTTTGGGCTACAAGACAAAGCCTCTGGTTCGAACTTGTAAATAAAGAAGAGATGCGTTACGAATTTAAGGGAGAATTTCATACAAAGCTGATTTCAATTGATTATTATTTTTATGTATTTTTACTTATGTTCTTGTAATTCGAAGTGATGATGTTGAAGGAACTGAGCTCACCGACGGCGACGGATCCGCTGGAGAATTCAACCATGAGCTGCGGGAAGGACCGAGAGGTTGCATTTGGATGTTTTTTGATAAGGTTGAAAAGAGAGAAGGAAGAGAAGAAACCAAGAAAATATACAAAGCAGAGGCTCATCTATACACTATTATAAAGGTTGTTGATACTTTTTTTAAAATTCTGTAAGTTTAATAGTTTGACGCACTAATGTATGCTTTTTTTAAAATTTGTTTTCTGTTTCGATTGATTTTTTCTGTTTCGATTGTTTTTGTAGTCGATTAATATAGCGAATATCAACCACAGAAAATGACGTCGTGTTGAAGAAGAGAGTGTTCTTACAATAACTGAAGAAGAATTAGGTGTGTACCAGCCGAAAACAAAAGAAACTGAAGCTGCATATGAAACAATGCTTAGTATCATCTAGCAGCAGTTAGGTGGTCAACCTATGAGCTTATTTACAGCTGCTGCACATGAGATTCTTCGGCTGCAGGATGAAGTTACCAAAGAGTTAGTCATACCCGTTCAATTTCAGTGTTTTTGGTTATGGGTTAAAAACAATGTTTTCAAACACTGTTGAGTCAAAACAGTGTTGTTAAAACAGTGGTTTGAAACCACTTTTGGGTTAAAACAGAGTTTTAAACCACTGTTGGTTAAAACAGTGTTTGAAACCACTGTTGAGTTAAAACAATGTTTGAAACCACTATTGGGTTAAAAACAGTGTTTGAAAACACTGTTGAGTCAAAACATTGTTGTTAAAACTGTGGTTTGAAACCACTGTTGGGTTAAAACAAGGTTTGAAACCACTCTTGGGTTAAAACAGTGTTTCAAGCCATTGTTGGGTTAAAAACAGTGTTTGAAAACACTGTTGAGTCAGAACAGTGTTGTTAAAACAGTGGTTTGAAACCACTCTTGGGTTAAAACAGAGTTTTAAACCACTGTTGGGTTAAAATAGTGTTTGAAATCACTGTTGGGTTAAAACAGTGTTTCAAGCCACTGTTGAGTTATTTTTACCATAAAATGAAGTCGACAATATGCGTCGCGAATCCAGATGGAGCAACTTTGGTCAACTTAATTCACTCAGATCCCAATTATTTGCGGTATGCCCGTAGGAGACCCGAGTTATTCTGATTTTTTTTATTAAGTTTATTAGCATACATTTAAGGATTTGAAAAGCCGTTGATGAGTTTTACTTTTAAGGATTTGATGGGTGCCACGTCCGAGTTTGGGAAAGAGTCCTTGCTGGCAGAAGGGATGTGTGGGCCTGTTTACCGAGCTGTACTGCCAGGTGATATCCACGTGGCAGTGAAGGTGTTGGAGAGTGCTAGAGGGATGAGTCATGATGAGGCTGTTTGTATGTTTGAAGAGCTTTCGAAGCTCATTCATCCAAATTTGCTGTTTGTACGTTTGTTAATTTGTTTTTTAGCGAGGTACCAGACCTGTACAAGAAGGTGTTACTAATCAGTTGATCATTAATGCTTTTTTATCTTTATGTGGATAGATTGTGAACTTAGCTGCTGCAAGAATCAACGGCATGGTTGAAAGACTAGAGTTGTCACAAGAAATAAGAGAGAGGGTACACTCTCTTTTTCAACAGATTCTGAGTCACCGAACAACGTTGTTGTTCAACCGCCATATTCATCAGATTGTCTTATGCTGTTTCTATGGAGTTGAAAAGGTTTGTTGCTGTTGTTACACATGTCACAAGTCAACTCTAACGTTGGCCTATTGTAAATTATTACTAACTAATGTTATGGTTATAAACTGCAGGTTTCCCAACTGAGCTTAACTTTCAAAGAAATCTGCCATGGCTACAGAAAACAACCACATTAACATTGTTTTATAAAGATATGTAACTAAACACAAAGAATTTAAATAATATATTATAATATGTTTTTTAGTATTTGATTCCGATCGTTATTAGAACAAACCCGTGTATTCACACGGGTGTACACCTAGTAATCTATAATAAGAGATTAGAAGCTGACCTCACTTTGCTTACGTGTCAACCTCTGAGATATGCCACATTGTCCATGCTTGATGATGTCATAATTCCGATTTATATATATATATAATACATAATTCAAAATTCAAACCTTCAAATAATACCCTTTTGGGCTGCATACTTAAACCTAAAATCAAATTCAAAATTCAAACCCTCATCTTCTCTTTCTCTCTCTCAAATTCCATAGATATGCATTTGCCCCTTTCTCTCGATTCAACTTAAATCAAAGAAGAAAAACATTTAAGGTGAAAATTATTGCGATAAGTGAAGATTCCGATTTAGGGTTTATATGAAATTTTGAGGATGAAAGTGAAGATTATTGCGATAAGTGTTGAGGAGATAAGGTTTATTGATGAAATTAACAGTTAATTCGAAGGTGTATAACGTTACTCATCCTCAATCATCCAATCTTGCTGATAACTGTACCGGTTTGCAAGGGTTTTTGGTGTTCCATGCTGTAGGAGGTGGAGATGGTGGAGATTAGGGTGTTTTTTTATCTCTTTTGAAGATTTGATGATTAAAACAGGTTTTCACCACCGATCTTCTTTATTTTACAGTTTTTCTTGGTTCTTGATTCATTTTAGGGTTTTTGATTTCGGAAATGGTTTCACTAAGTTAGTTTTGCACTATCATTCTTACCTGTGTGGTTCATGCAAGGGAAACAGGTTGCAAGCATCCTTTCCTTGCACAAATAGTATTTTTCTGAATCTTTTTTAGCATGAACCACAACCGAATCACTCTATTTATGCTTCAAAACTGTAGTTCAGCTCTAATTCTGCAATTAATTCGCAGTTGGTTCTCCTGAAGAAGCTTATGAAGTTGTTGCTGGTGACTCATTGGACTTCGATTCTTGGACTTCACTCATTTCAGAGGTTGAGAAAACTTACTCGGTGAGCTTCTTTGCATTATTGCATATAGTTAGATATTTTGTATATACTTTTAATCTTCCTTGTAGTTCTTATTAAGAATCATATTTTAAAAAAAAGACAACTTGATAGAGCAAAATCGGATACACAGTCTCATTGTCATAAGAGGCCGTAGCGAGAGTAATGATAATATATGGATTAGCTTGTTGAGATGAACATTGGTACATGAAGTGGACCAAATCGGTTTATAAATGATCGCTACTGAACCAGAAAATTAAAAAATCTAGCTTTATAGGAAATGGGTTAATAGTGGGCTATAGGATATGTAAGTGTTAACCACCTCTCAGATTGATTTAATATAGGAAAAGGTGGTTATAAAGTTCGTTTGAATCATTTGGTATTTGGTTTGATGGATAAGTTACAACGGGAAAATTAGAAGTAAATGGAATTGTTGTGAAGAAAAAGACCACAACTCAACGTGTTGATTAAAGGGTTATAAACGAACAAGATTATCATCATTCACTCACTCCTGTTCACGCCTCATCTCCTCAACATATTTATGGATTATAGAGTTTTTATCTAATTTACTCACCTCATTTACGTTTTAAGATCTTGAAAGTCGTATCTAGGTTTTAATTTGAGCATTTGGTATATTTTTCCATAAGATCTTTACTGCTTATGTTTAATATATTTCCTTTATAATGTCATATCTCGATGTATATCTTGTACATTGTAACACACCTTTTTCTGTGTGGAGATCACTGCAAAATTGTAATTTTGGTGTCTAGAGGACCTCTGGTATTGGCGGATTGAGAGTGGGTACTCCAAAGGTGCATTTTTTATCTTATCTTTTTGTGAATTTTGTGATATAAGTAGGCTCTCTGCATTGACTCATCTGGCTTAATGATTATCACAGACTGAGAGATCACATGAAGGTGATATCTTTAGAGAATCTCCAACTCGAGCATGTGAAACAGTAAGTTTATACATAAGCACTAATTAGCTATGAAGCAGATCAAATTCACCCTTGTGTTGTCCACAAAAGAGGTTTATCAGAGTATGTATTCTATAATTTATTAAAAAATTATTTATTTTAATCATAATACATATTGTATAGATATAATGTAGCTTGTATTTACTATTGTTTGATCTTTAGGGTCGATGGTAACAATGAGAACAATGTTGTGAGCCATGTTAATAAACCAATCACAAGGAAACTTACAGCTCAAATTGCCAACAAGAAACAGTGTTTACCTGAGGTATCATTGTCACTGCATACCAGTGAAGAATTTCGTTTATTTTAATGTGTATTTTATTAAAAAAAATGAAACTTTTTATCGAAATCAGGACGTTTTGAAGCCGAAACAGTCAACTGACAGTTTTAAGATATTTGAAGATGATGAGGAAGATCAACATGTGCCCATGGCATTGGAAGCAACCGAACCGGAAAAGGGTCTTATGGTATTGATCTTTCTTTTATGTTTTTTTGCATATTTTATAATTAATTCAATCACAATAATTAAGATTATATTAATTTGGATATTATTAAAAAAATAATTGGAGGAGGTTGAAATGGAGGACATCTTTGAAGAACCCGTTATTGATATCGACATTTCAGACGCCAAAAACCCGCTTGCTGTTGTTGAATACGTTGAAGATCTGTATGCTCATTACAGAAGGATAGAGGTGCCATTTTTGATATTGCAAATGCCAGTAAATTTTTCTTTATTACGTTAACTGATTCTAGGTATTTGATTATCGGATTACAACAATTTAAATTCATGATGCTATGTTTCAAAAGGGTTTAACCAAAGTTTTAATTTTTAGACAACGTTCTAAAATTTATGGAAAATCTATACTGGCAAACTGTGTCACCCTGTTGCTTATCGGCTTATCGCCGAACATTTTGCGCAAAACAAAGTTTATTCGCTGCAGAATTGTCGTTCGAAAAAATCGTGATCATTTGCAGAATTCGTAACAACTGTGCAGATCAGTTCAAATCAGTTGTTACATTATTCGCTGTTGTTACAATCGTTACGAATCATTCAAATCGCTGTTACGATTGTATACAAATCATCATTTACGGTTCAAAAATCGGCAAGTTATTCTGTTACGGATCAGGTTTGCAATCAGGATTTTTAAGCTGATTCATTTACTAAAAACGTAATCTGAGACGAATCAGATTTGAGATTCATTGATGCAATCGTTTGAGAACATGCATATTACAGTTCTGCAGTACTATTCTGTTCGCGAAAATTAGTTTGAAAGATTCTGTTCGTCTGCAGAAGGGTTTATTTGTCCGAAATCTGTCCATTTGTTGGGTTATTCGCATAACCGATTCGCGCAAAATTGTAGTCCATTCGCTGATCAGAAACAGTATATTTGTTGCAGAATTGATTTGCCGAAACGTTTAAACGCAGAACTTGTGTTCGGTATCGAACTTGGTTTATTCGCGGAAGTCTTTTCGCTGTGAATTAAGTTCAGTATAGATTTTCCATAAAATGGAGATTTTCCGTAAAAATGTATCATCATGTCACACATCCAAACACCCTGTTGCTTATCGGCTTCAAAATGGTTTATTCATGCGTGTATTGAAATGTGCAGGAATAGGAAATTTGGCTGCTGTATTCTTTTTTCCCATTCTTATGTACGTTTTCGGATTGGGTGTCACCTGTGCGGCCATCTCCACCGTCGCATCACAGTACGTACTTCTATAATAATTATAAGGGCCTAACTATGAACATCAAATATACCTAAAATAAGTTTGTGATGTTTATTAGTTTATTTATATAATTCAGATATATTGTGACATTTGCAATGATATGGTACCTTAATAAGAAGACCGTGCTGAAAATGCCAGAAATGAAGGATTTACATTTTGGAGGTTACCTAAAATCCGGTACGCGTTTCTTATAAATATTATCTGTGAACAATCCGAAGTAGTCAAAAGGTTGAAAATATTTGACCATTTACCGTTTGTGGTTTCTGTTCAGGCGGTTTTCTGCTAGGGAGAACTCTTGCGGCTGTTGCAACCGTAACATTGAGTACATCAATGGCCGCACGCCAAGGACCAATATCCATGGCTGCACATCAAATATGCTTGCAAGTATGGTTATCTTCGTCTCTACTTGCAGACGCGCAAGCGTCTGTGGGTCAGGCTCTGATCGCAAGTTTGTTCTCAAAACGCAACTACAGCAGAGTTAAAGATATTATGTTTTATGCTTTAAAGGTATGGGTTATCTTCGCTACGTTTGTTTTGATTTAAAAACATTTCTGTTTTTTACGATGTTTGTTTGTTTGTTATCGCGTGTTGCAGACTGGATTAATAACCGGGGTTAGCTTAGCTGTCGTATTGGGATTGTCGTTTGGTACCTTAATCACGTTGTTCACCAACGATGCACAAGTTCTAGCCATTGCTAGATCTGGTGTACTGGTATGTATCGGAGCTTTGTACTATTTAATTTACCACTAACTTTTAACATCGCGCGTTGCGGCGAGAATTTGATTATCAGTACAGTAATGCCGTACCGGCACTCAGTATATCAGTCGAAAGACGTAACGTAGAACCATGAGGAAAAGAACATTCAAACGTAACCACCGTACTTGTAAAAGTCGTTTGGCTTTAAAAAAGACGTTACAAAAATTAATGCCAAAACGTAGAACAAAAGAAAGTGTATATTAGTAAAAAGTTCAAAAAGAAAAACAAAGAAATTTGCAAATTTTGTTATAGTAGAGAGACTAAACATGTTATTAGCAAAATTGAGGGACTAAAATTGTGTTGATTAAACTTTATTAATGCCACAAAGGGTTGGCGTCATTTTCTCAAACGACAATCGTTTACGTCGTGGTGGTGCTTTCAAGTCATTCTCATGATGAAAGATGGTATTGTTCCCATGAATGCATCCTATGGTGGCCAGCTTAGCCTGTAATGAAGAAACTGGAATTGCCGAGACAAGCTGGTGAGATTGATACGTTCATGAAAATTCAGGTATATTTATGCTAAAACCTCCATTTATGTATATACTTCATTATCGGTTTAAATGGGCATGTTTGGTATATGCTTTATATCAAATTGGCCAGAAATGAGATGTTTTTGTAAATGGATGATCATATGTGCTCTGCATATTCTTGACTTGCATCTTATTTTGTGGGTAGGAAATAGAGATTGATGTAGGATAGCTGCTGATTAAGTGTTACTTTAGTTGGTTTATTTTATTTATTATTAATGTTGCACGGCAAAGTGTTCTGTTTGATCAACCAGATCTGACCCGATAAACAAACCAATTAGATAAAAGACTAAAGATAACCGGATCAACCTGCAGATCTTGAAGAGGTAACTACCGCTTTTGCTGGATTGTTGATGAATCACCTCGCCCAATTGGCTATAAGGTAATTACTCTTTTATATTGGTAAAAAAACCTTGCATATGACTGCCTCGATTATTTGTAATATAGGTTACACGAATAAAAATATAACTAATCACTCTTTGCTCATTTATAATTTTCAGCACCCAAATCCCCATATGCCTTGAAGCTACAAATGAAAAATCTCCATGGCCTAAAAATTTTGGTGCCATGTAACCCATGTCTATACCACGTACTCTACTTTTGAGTTTTGGATTTGGTTTGGTCTAACTTTTTTAGGTTCTTCTTTCTAATGTAGAATTTTGATTGACAATTGATTCAATGGAGTAATTTATGCATTTTAGTTGTATGAGATTGATTCAATGAGGAAATAAGTGAAGAAGCTTGTATTTAATTTCATTCGGCTATTGCTTGCAGTTTACGGTAAACGTACTTTATTATTACGGGATGTGTGATATAATAAAGGAGTTATTGCTAATCTGTTATTTTAGCAAGGTGTATATCTCCTTCCAGTGATGTGGTTGTGAAATCTTGACGCTTTAGCGATTTGTTTATAGATTAAACTATTTGATTGTGTTTTGTTATGTTATTGATGTAATTAACTTTCGGTTTTTGTTGACCAGTCTTTCAAAATGGATTGCTGACTTACGATAAAGAGCGGCCTGCACCAGACTCATGAAGGTGTAAGATATCCGAGAGTTATTCCTCCGCAGAGCTGGGTTTCTGTGCTGCTGTTATTGATGCAGTTGAAGACCAATACCTGGGTTTCTCATGCTAATTTAAACTACATCAATCACAGTGTGTCCTAACACATATTGACTTTAACATTGTTTTATAAAGATATGTAACTAAACGCAAACAATTTAAATGATATATTATAAGCTGTTTTTTAGTATTTGATTTCAATCGTTATTAAACCTACCCGTGTGTTCACACGGGTCTTACTACTAGTATCCATGAAAGGACTTACCAGGGGCACATAACTCTAAATGTATTATCAAAATTTGAAACAAACTACAAAACCGCATAAACACTTGCATTTTTTGTTTTAATGGTTATATATAAGATGATTATATAACCGGTTACCACAAATCTCTTTCTGACTCCCATTAGGTGCTTGGAAGTTGGAATGGTCTTAGGATGAGGAGTTCGGGATGGAGGATGAAGCGCCACGTAGGATTGAAAGGGGTTTGGGATGGAAGGGATGGCGCTCCTGACCGGGATATATTGTGAAGAGCACAAAACGATACAAATTGGGAAGGAGGGAATCGGGATACCCATTCCGTTTCATTGGTACTCACAATTTTATGCTGAACATGATGTGTTTTGTGTACCCTTATGTCCATCAAATATGACATACAAGTACATTATATGGTTCTCCTGGATCTCTGCTTAAAATTGGTTTATATTTCAAGCACTTATGCAGTGGTTGTAGATAGAGGTGCACAAATCGGGTTTTTTTAATACCCGCTTCTAGGTATGGAACCTGTTCAGCCCTTCTAGATATGATCGAGTATTGGAAAATCGGATGCTAAGAGAAACCAGGTAGGGTTCGTGTGCGGGTATTAAGGAGGAAAACCTTACGCTATGTACCTGGCTGGGTAGGCTATGATCGGGTTCTGGTATAACCGAGCACTGGAACTGGGTATGGGTTCGGGTATTAATATCCGGTTTTAAAAAATAAGTTCTTTTATTATTCTACACAAAAATAAATTCTTTTAAAATATATAAAATTTGGTTTTTAATTTGTAAAAACAATTACAATAACATACATTCACTCAAGTACAAATAATTTGCTTTATAATATGCATTTAAAAAAAAACTTAAATATAAAAGTTGTGAAGTAAACATAAAAAACATACTTTAAGAACTTGGGTATTTATAGGGTATTAAAAATTTTATAGGGTATTAAAAATCAATATCGGGCATAAGGTATAACCGGGTTTGGGTATAGGGGTATTGATCTCAAAATGTATACTATACATACCCTACGGGTAACGTCGAGTTCGGTTACGGGTATAAAATGACTCTCATGTTCAATTAAACCAATAAATAAACCGAACTTTAAGAGCCCAAATAAAGCTACGGGCTAAAGCCCATAACAAACAAACAAAAGCCCAATCCAAATCTCAGGATTAACCAGGATTACAAGCAGAAATATTTATTCATCAACATTTTTCCTACCTTCACTAGAGCAACTTAAAAAAAAAAAGACTAAAGCTTAAAGAGTTAAAAAAAGACTAAAGTTCAAAGAGTATAATAAATCTAACCAAATGTTCTCAAACCAAGACTTTCAAGTTCAAATATTAACAATAAAAATAAAACCACCTATAAACTGGTCTCACAATAACTGTTATATCATACCTGGTAACTGTTCTTCATGGTTGACCAAAGTCAACAAGCTTCTTGTTGCAGCTGGTACAGATTGCAAGACTTCTTATTATGCCCCGGTTGCTTGCATTTTGTGCACGTTACCGTTCTCTTCGTTTCCACCTCCGTTTCGTCCCAATCCATCTTCTCCTTCATTACATCGACTGTTTTTACAGGTATCGGAGGAAGCACAAGCACGCGCGCGTCATCGTCTTCTGCAATCTTACCCTTTTCTGCCTCGTCATTCTCAATCTCTACCTTTTCACCCTCCACTTTCCCGCTTTCGTCATTTTCACCCCATGTAATCTCGATCTCCATCTTTTCACCCTTCTCGTCTTCAATCTCCACCTTTTCACACTCTTCGTTATCAATCTTCGTTTCGGTTTCAACCTTTTCTTCTTCGACCTCGATCTTTTCGCCAGTTTCCGCAATGTCGCCCTCAATGTTCAAAACGAGTTCCGTTTCACCCGCCACTTGCTCAATCTCTATCTTTTTGACTTCTTCCTTTTCGATCGGTACAGGATTAATCGACTCGAAGTAGGTTAAACGATAAGCATCCACCGTGAAGTAACTCGAGCAAAACTCATACGGGTTTCTACCAATCAACGCAAATACCGCAAGTGCATGACGACACGGTAGACCCGTTTCTTTCCACCCTAAACATGTACAACTCCACGTACTGATATTCACGACATGCGTCGAATCTTCACGAACCTCGAACAACGTATCGGAAGATATCAACACTTTTAAACCGCTTGAACTCATATTCTCTTCTTGAAGTTGTTTCTCCTTTGATGGAGTAAGATGCGTTGACCACATGCTTCCGTCTAACTTAGCATCGTTGACGGCATCGATCATCGTACGTATTATCGCGTCTATTTTATGTAAAATGGGTAACTCCCGATAATCTTCCATTAACTTCGAAAATGATGCGCCGACATCATCGACGATGTGGTTGTACCTTTCGCCTTTAAACGATGACGTCGTCCAATGTTGAGGTTCGATCTGCATGACCCAATCATACGCCTGTGACGATATTTGTTTTATCTGTTCGGTTGCCTTTTTAAAACCGACAAGACGGACAGCGTGTGCGGCAGCCAAGAAATGAAACGGTAAATACGATTTACCGTCCCCGTGAAACGGGCCCTTCACATTTCTCTTGAAGCTTTCTAGAAGATGGTAAATTGAGTAACCGACATGAGAATCTTCAAATAGTTCAAGAACAGTCATTTTCAAATTCTTCAAATTCTTTTCTCTATCAAAAACAAACGTGATCGGTTGTTGCGAGTTAAAGATTGTCGCTTTCAACTGTCCCAAGAACCAACGCCAATTGTTATCATCTTCAACGTCTACTATCGCAAACGCAACGGGAAAAAAATCATCATTTCCATCAATGGCATTAGCCGTAATTAAAACTTCGCCATACTTCGACCACATAGAAGTCGCTTCGAGAAAAAGAAGCGGGCGACAACTATTCAGAAATCCGCATAAAGATGCATAAAACGACACAAACATGGCTTTAAATCGTTTATCCTCACCGACAAGGAGTTTCGAAAAGCTACCAGGATTCGTTTCCATAATCTTCTCACAAAACCACGGTAACTTATTATACGCCTCATTATCAGACCCGTGAAGTTGTTCGTCACGAGAAACCACTTTCCCATCTAAAACTTCCGTACGGTTTGAATCGACCGCAATGTCTTTCAAAAGCCCGTTAGCGATTTCTTTCGGTTTTAGATCCGGCGATGCTTGCAGCTTCTCTTTTATGGTATTTAACAACCAGTTGTTTGATTCTTTATCTTCTTTATCGCATTTATGTACATTGTTCATGGTCTTTATCTTAAAAGATTCCGTAGACGGGACCCACACGGCGTTAAACTTCCAAGAACACCCTTCTTCGGCACATTCACCAACCACACGGTTTTTATCGTTTTTCTTGAGTTTGAACTCGAAATCATTCGCAATAGCGTATCTGCGCAACGTTTCATGGAACTCGTGTGCGTTTGTGAATTGTTGACCAACACCGGTAATGGCTGACTTCCACAAGGAAACTAACGTTTCAGGTGACACGTCATCATCACACACGTCAAGAGCAGTGGGTCCCACAGGTCCCACAACATCTTCTTGTTGTTCTTGATCACTGGTAATAGTAATCGCTCGAGGACGCCCTCTTTTTCTCCCCGATTTCTTCTCCTGAGACTTGTTTTCTTTCACAGCTAACCTACCACTCTTTCTCTTAGATGTTTTCTTTCCAGAACTACCCTTTGACTTTGACTTTGATCCCGCGGAATCAGAAACTATAGATGGGTGACCATTCGCACCGACCTTCCAAGACGGGGTGCGTTTTCGTTTCTTAACACTGTCAGCTGGGCTAGCATCGGCTTTTTTCCGTTTTGCGTTCCGACTAGACACGACGTCGGAACTACCTTCTGAAACGACATTCACATTAACCTGCTCGGATTCCGCACTTGAAGTATCACCGGAACCCTCCGAATCTGTTTTTTCCTTTTCTTTTTGCTTTTGTTTTTTCTTTTTTTGAGAAGCGGCTTCGGCTTTAGCGGCAGCAACGGAACGACGTGTCGTTCTAGTTGGAGATGCAATAGGAGTCTTGGCCACCTTATCGTCTTTTTTCACCTTCTCTTTCTTGGGACCCACTTTGCCTCGTTTTGTCTTCTCGTCTTTCTTGGGACTCAAGTTATCATTGTTTACAGTCTCATCATTCTTAGTAACGTTTTGCCTGTGGGTATATCAACAATTTGATTAGAGATAAGTATGCTTTAGGCCTTTTCATAACATGAACAAACAAAGTGATACTGTTATTCGAGTTGGAAATCACACGAAGTGTACTTTTAATGCATAAAACTTCCTAGGTCACTTTGTTCAAGAAAGCTTTTTGTTATCGATATGACATAATTTTGGTAATCATATTGGACACAAATATTTATCACTTTGTTCAAGAAAACCTTTGCGACTTTCATCCAAAGCTTTGTTTTTCCGCATCTGGATCCAAAAATAAACCTTTGGACGAAAGTCGCAAAACTGGCCAAACCTCAGGGAGGAAAATGGCATTTTACTCTAAGATTTAAGATATTTAGAAAAAGGTGTTTCGGGTCAACCCCACAAAATCCACTTTGACCCATTAACCCAAATACCAACCCACCCATTTTGCCATCTGTAACTGTAACAGAAGAACGTGCAGTATCGATACTAAACAATACCTGTTAGTTTGCGTTTCTAGGGCGCTGCGGTTAAACCCCGGTGTTCCCATAACAAAGACTTCGGCTGTAAGTGCATCCCCGTGAAAATCAATCAACCTTTTTACATCCTTATCGTTCTTTACGGTAATCAAGTTTCGCTTATTTCCCGGAAGGAAATACTTCACAGTCGCTGTGTCTTGGTTTATGTCGCATGTTTCAGCCAACGTTAATTTTAAATCGCTGAACGGGGTCTCGGAAGTGACGTTTGCTGCGTTTGCTTCTCCTCCGTTATACGACATGGTTCCGTCATCGTTTGTTACGAACTCACCGCCAGATTGGCAGATCAATATAAGCTTCCCTTTAGCCATTATTCTCGCCTATAAAAACAAACACAAGAAAGGTTTTATTCATTTAATTATATAAATGTAACGGTCTGATATTGTATGCGCGAATAAAATGACGATAAGATACGATAGCATCAATAATTCAATACTCTTCCTTTTTAGTGGATTATCACTAATTGAGATCAGTATCACTATCTTGTTTCTATAACTTTAAATAAAAATGTAACAAAAAAGGAAAAAAGGTAGATAGTGGTATTAATACTTTAATACGATCATTATTCAAGACTCGTAATCTTGAGGTAAAACAACATTCATCTATATCTCATGACCGCCTCCTACGTCAGTTACGCAAGCTAGCACGGTTACGCGTGATCACACCAATCGAGTTCAAATCAAGAAAGCAAAAAAGGTCAATCTAGTAATCATAATCCATGTATAGTGGGAAACTTTGACCATCTATTTCCTGTAAAACTGTTCTTTTTTATGTCAATGCAAAATTCTGTAAAACAAACACCAGCATTGTTCAGTTAATGTCACTTGATACTCAATCTTCCTGATAACTTTCCCCTAAAAAATCATGCCTTTTACACATACATCTCAACTAGATGACAACCAAAAATTTACAAACATATCAACAAAAACAAAAGCCAAGGTGCTAACGAACCAAAGTACCAAACTAAAGTTACTCGATACAAGAATTATCTATATCTCGCGCCAACACACAGTTAAGCGCGATCACACCAATTGAGTTCAAATCAAGATTCAAGAAAGCTCAAAAGGTCATTCTACCGATCATAATCCGGTAAAGTCTGAAACTTTAACCATCTATTTTCTGTCAAACTGCTCTTTTTCATCTCAACTAGATTACATATCAATTCAAAATTCAGTAAAACAAACACCAGCATTGTTCAATCAATAGCACTCAATACAACCTCAATCCTAATAACTTCCCCCAAAAAAACTCAAAAAATCAACATCAACTCTAAACTTCCAGTAACAATCAAAAACCAACCATAAACCACAAAAAAAAAAAAAAAAAATTATATTACAGACCTAAAATCTCAGCAAACACACACACACACACAATTAAAGCAACAAATTCCATACCCTAAAGTAACAAAAACAAAACTTACAATAAAAAAAAACAATTAAAGCAACAAAATTTCAAACCCTAGAGTAGCAAAAAAAAAACCCTAAATCGGAACAACCAACATAAACAAAAAAAACATATGGATAAAGAAGTAAGTAAACTAACTCACTTAGCAACTCTGTTTCAGCAATTGCGAAGGATTAAAGTTAGGGTTTTGAAGTTAGGGTGTGAAATTGGGGGATTTGTGGTGAATTTAGGGATCAATTGAGGGAGAAGAAGGGGGTTTTGGGAAATTGAGGGGCATAATGGAATTAGGGCAAACACGGGGAATGAAATTGAAAGAGGGGAAGTTAGTTAACGGCGTTTGAGAGAAGTGTGAGGTTTATAAAACTTGTGTGGTGGATTTGGAAATTTTGTTTTGGTCAATGTTGGTTTGACCCATAATAGTAATAATACTAGATAAAACTTCAATAATTTAAAAAAAAAGTGAAATTGGATTCTAATAATTACTAGCAAATGTCATTGATCATTGGCAGTTTCATTTTTGTGTATTCCCGTCGGCAGTCCTACAATGCAAATATTTGGGCTCACCTGGTTTGCCGTTAAATATAACTTAACAGATTTAAGTTTTTTTTTCCCGAATTATAAACTGATATAAAACTTACCTCGAAACGGTGCTCCAAACGACGAAAATGGTGTCTTTTGAAACACCGTTTCGAGGTAAGTTTTACATCAGTTGACTCGTATCCGCGTTCTGATCAAAAACCCTAAAACATCGGTTTGTAATTCGGAAAAAAAACGTAACTCCGTTAAGTTATTTTTAACGGCTGACCGGTGTAGGCCAAATATTTGAATTGTGGGACTGCCAGCGGGAATAAACAAAAGTAAGACTGGCAGTAGCCGATAACGTTTACTAGGGATTATTATAATACATACAAAAATGTTAATATTAGAAGCTTCTTGAACGAATATATGTTTTGTTAATAAAATCTTATTGCAAGATGTCAGAATATTTATATAGAACGTTATTAATGAAAAGATATGTATTTTCATCACTCTATATATAGAGAAAGGATTACTGTAAAATGTTGGAATCTCTATTTAAGAACAAATGTGCAGTAATGGGACGTTATTTATGAAAAGATATGTGTTTTTAATTGGTCAGGAAAAGGTGAAATACAGGTAAACCTTGGGGTGGAGGGTATGGTTCAATCACTCTATGATGTTTGAGTTATTCTCTACCCAATAATAGCATGCTATGTCAACTCCCTATTCTACTCTCCATTTTACACTCAATCAGAGGGTATGGTTCAAACACCTAGAGAGTGGTAAAGAATTTTTTTTTTTAAATGTGATTGGTTGAAAGGGGTTGGGACCTACCATTAAACCCCTCTCCCTCCTCATTCTCTCCTCTTCCCGCATCGGTGACTATACACCGAAACATCACACTCACCGATCACCGAAAAGGGGAAGGGGTGATTCACCGATCGGTGAAATGAAGTCCCCGATCCATTCACCGAACCACACCGTCCTCCCTTACCTCTATCCGTGTGGATAGAGAAGTTGCTTCCAGAGAGACCCTCGCCTCATAATTATAGAAATAGAGCAAAAAGGGTTAACAAGGTTTACAAAGAAAGAGTTGTACTTAGCTTGTAAGGTTTAAAAGGTTTTGTGGTAGATTTTGAAATTTTGGTGAACATTTTGTTACCTGAAAACATTTAAAAAAAAAGTACGTTAGCATAAAGTTGGTAAGTAACATTTCATAGACACGTAATTTAAGCACAAGTATCATAGCCTGTCAAACCAATTACGCAGTAGCCAGACCATTTCACCATAACTAAATATTATTCAACTACAGGCCTAATACCCCATGGACTTTCGTCTACTGGAAACAAAATCAATGTGACACTACCGAAGTACCCTATTATTATTGATTGGTGTTTTCCCTCTATAATTGCAGTAAACGCAATCCAAATACTGTTTTTAGCACAAAAGTATAGTCAGTTCAGATATCCTCAATCATGGAATCACCCACCAGGGCCGTTGTAACCTTTTTGGAGATCCAGGACGAAATGAAATTTTGGGGCCCTTTCCTTCTTCGATTGTTAAACACCATACTCCATTATCCGTGTTTGGAACAAAAAAAAAATCTAACACAACTATAAAGAGTAGTTTGCTTATATAAGGAATCAAACAAATCTAAAACAATAAGTTTACACTAATATTTATAGTTAGCATGTTAGTTTTTTTAAGTGGGGGCTCTATTTTTTTTGGAGGTCCTAGACCCAAACCTAGGTTACTTGTACTATAGGTTGGGCCCTCGATTTATTGGATCCAATATGGTACACATGCAGCTGATCACACGGCACATGCATAACGAATGTAGATTATCTCATGCAAATAACACATGCTTATGCTTGAATTAATAAAACAGTTAGTTTTGAGAAAATAGAAATGTACTCACCTTTATGATTCATATTGACATATGTGGTGTTAGAGTCAACAAAGAAATAGAACAAATCGTCATGATGGATAGGCTGAGTTTTGTGCCGGCGGCCCGGTTTGGGTCGTCGTTTTGCTGTGAATGAAGTTTACCTTTCAAAAAAAAAATGATGGATAGGCTGAGTTTCGAGGTATCCAAACATTAATTTGAAATTAAACATTAATTTTTGAGCTTATAATCGAAGAATAAATAAACTCACCTTTAGTCAAGTGCCCGTTAAGATTTTGTTTCATAGGATTTACGTTAGAATTTTAAGCTTAAGACAAAAAAGCTATTGCTCGAATCCACAACGACAATCACCCATTATATCTTTTATTTGGTTTTTTTTTTGTTAAAAACATATCTTATTAGGAAGATATACTTTGAATGATTATACACCGTAGCTATTCTGTAGTCGCTTTTAAAGTAAAAAATGTTATTTCTTAAGCTTTTGTATAAATCAACTTACCTTTACTCGAAATGACATTAAAATTTTGTTCAATAAGATCTGCGATAAATTTTTAAGCTTGTGGCCGCCGAATGAATCACCTACCCTTTACTCTGACGTCAAGATTTTATTCATATGGATTTTACAACTTAGTCGCCGCTTGATGGTCTAGTAAAGTGATAAATTCGTCATGGGGTTTAGCTTAAGTGTGATATTGATATTAAATTTCACAAATTAGGTAAGTATTATTTTAATTATTTAAAAAGGAGATCCTAAATATGCTACTCCCACATTTTCTCAACTTACCCTCCTTAGAGCATCCATAACAATGAAGATGGTCTAAAATCCAGAGTGCCTAGTCACAATACCACATCATTTCAAATCCAATTTTCCCCATAACAATAAACTATTCCAAACAACCACCTCATTATTCATTTCATCACCTACGTTTCCGTTTATTTAACTATTTATACTTTATATATTCAATTTCTAAATCGTATAAATAATAGTTGTTTTTATTTTATATTAATAATATTAATTTTTTCATTTATAAATTATATAAAATTTAATTTCATATATTTGATATTAAAAAAATTATATTATTCTTTTGTATGCTTAATTGGGTTTGTGTGATAGTTTTATTTTAGGTTTTTGTAATATTAAAACTAGGTGTGTGTAATGTTAAGAGGGTGTTTGGGGTTGAGTTTTGAATATAGATTATGCGTTTTGAATAATCAGAATCAGATAATTAGTTGTAACAAAACGTGCTGCAAAAAGACAGTGTTTGGATTTGATTATGTTGTTTGATATCACAATAATCAGATAATCAACTATTTGAGTATTTGGCAAGTATATATATTTTAAAAAATAAATAAGTGAAAACGTAAAAAATCAGTTTTTGGATTATAACGTTTACCTGCAGTAAGTGGTGACCTACTTTTGGATTATCACGTTTTGATCTCTACAAAACGTAAAAAATCAGTTTTTATTAATTTTTTTACCAAACACACAAAATATATTTTTTGCGATTTCAAAACACAATAATAAAAAAATCAGGTTGAAAAAGCAATTCCAAACACACCCTAAAATTAGGTATGTGTTATTGTTTAATTAGGTTTATGTAATTTGTTTTTTTTTTCAAACATTTCCTTCAAGTAGACGACAAGTTTTAAATCTTAATGCAAGTATTCCTCCCTCACATGCATTTGCAATAGATTCTTACCAAGACCGGTAATCCCCATAGACACACGGGCATTCTCGGCATCTTCACTGTTGCCCCTCTTCTCAAGGCCTTTCGAAATCTCAACGTGCCTTTTTCTTCTTTCCCCGGGATACTAAACAAACGAATAAATGTCCAAGATCCATGGAACGAACGAAGCGGACCGAAGTAAAGTCTTAAAAAAGACTGAAGGCCAATCCTTATATATTTTATGTATAATTTTATTAGCTATAAAGTTATTTTTATTAAAAAAAACAAAAGAATTCTTAAAAAAAACAAAATAAAAACTTTTTTTTAATTTTATGGGGCCCACCATAACACCCGAAACCTTAGTCCGCTGGAGCGGACCACACCTCGACCGGACCATCCTTGTCATCACCTCTAATAGTGTGATCCGTTTCCATGCTCGTCCGAAAAGCAAACCAAGTGGTGGGATTAGTCGTTAGAGATGCTCTTAGAGTTGATGGAATTATTTGTCATATCAATGTAGCACATTAGGTACTATCCTTGTAATTAGACTATGACTATCACATACTGATTATCCAATTGTAAGGACTTGATGGTGCTGAAACCTTTTTAATCATCTCCAAAGTGAGAAACAAGTCACATTGTCTTAATTGCTTAAACAATGAACAAGTACACCAAGAAGGGGGCTAAAATAAAGAAGTTTGAAAAGTTTGGTGGCTAAATCAAGAAACAAAGAACATCACTATTCCTCAAGACGTTATGAATATCAGAAATGCCGAATTTGTATATATTAAAAAATAGAGAAATGTTGAATTCAGAATTTCCAGTTTAAATACCTCATAGGATTGGTTAATAGCATAAAACATCAACATATTTTCTCATGTTTCATAAAATACCTCATAGGATTGGTTAATAGCATAAAACATCAACACATTTTCTCAACTCAATTTGGTAAATTAAAGTCGTTGAACTTGTGTAAAATACATGTATAAATGAAAAAAAAAATATTAAACCAGAGGCGAAGTATAGTGGGTGTTCGGGGGTGCACTCGCCCACCCCAATATTTCGGTTAGATGCGTACAACTTTCGATTTTTCGTCCGAAAATTTTAAAATTATATAGGATCGCCCCCCGATTATTTTTCCTAAATTGTATATCCTAAATATTTATAAACTTTGTATATATAAATGATGGGTAGTTTGGTGACACTTTGTTTTATTTGGAACTATTATTATTTGACCCGATTTGAATCAAATAGCCAACCCGACCCGACCCGACCCGAAACATAACGATAGGAAAAAAAAATTGGGTCTCATCACTTTACGCCCCCTCAAAACTTTTGGTCAAGCTCCGCCACTGTATTAAACTAATGACATGTTATCATTATGCGAGTCAAAATGTGATGAAGTGGCATTCCAAATGTGCAAAAAGTTCACACTATAACTTTTTTGTCACATAACATGGTATAAATTTGTGTATAAAACAATAAACATTTGACAACAAAAAGTTATATGACATCTACGTCAACAAAAAAACCATCCATGTTCTACATGTGCAAGAGTGCGCTAGTAGCTGGCAACTAATTTAAACAAATACATTCGTTTTAAACAAATTCAGGGACTTTAATATACCAAATATAGTTGAGAGACTAAACTTTTCACATAAATTGAAAAGTATATTGGTTTTTTATGGTATAAACCGTACGTGATACAAATCCGTCCATGGTTAAATGAGTTGTATTTCTTTCATATATAAAAAAATCACATGGAAATCACAAACACAACAGATGATATCTCTGATGATATAGTAGTCTTGTAATTAAAAGCTCGAGATCTAAGGTTTGACTAGACCTTTATACGCGTTTCATAAGTATATTGCTTGGATCATAGCTTTGTAAGTTACCACAACTTAGAAACAATTTTCTCGTGACATTTGATTAAATGATCGAAAAGCTAACATTGTTTTTCCATGTGAACACGATCGTAAATAGTGTAGCAAACATGTGTCAAAGAAGTTCATACCCTTTTGATACGTTTCGGGGCAAAAAAAATGCTCGGGTCAAGCAGTCAATAGTATGAGCATATGCAACAACATCAAGGTCCATGATTACACCATACGATTGACACACAATTTGGGAAAAATCTCCTTCGCTCCACAATCCTCAAAGCTCCCTCTCTTGTATCCTTCGTTTCGCCGTTCTAGTTCTCATCCGACCTCTTTCTTTAGCCTCTTCTCCTAGGATTATTTTTGTTCTTTCAAAAGTTTTAGTGTTACATGTTTTGTAACAAAATTTAAGATATAAAGTTAGATAGAAGTTTAAGTAACATATAAATAGTTTTAATAGTTAAGTGACTATTTTACCTATTATAATATTATCTTAAAAAATGAATAAACCTATCCTCTTAAAAAAATCTATAACTTTTGAAGTAAAAAAAAAACATACGTCAAAATGAGGAAGGAAATACACCCCAAAATGCTCATAATATGACAAATAATTATATTTAGGAGTTAACTGTTATTTTCGTCCTTGTGGTTTGGTGAAAAATGTTACGTCAGTCAAAAAAAAAATTTGCGCTAATTCAGTCCTCAATATTTTTGAAACGTGTCACTTCAGTCCAAAAAGATAACGCGCCGTTAAAAATGTTGAGGACGGAACTGACACAAGGCGTTATGTTTTTTGACTGAAGTAGCACGTTTCAAAAATGTTGAGGACGAAACTGGCATAATATTTTTTTAACTGAATTATTATTTTCCAACAAACTACAGAGATGAAAATGACAGTTAAGTCTATATTTAGTTTAGACTTAAAAGTATTTTGAACCACATGAAACTTAAAACATAATTTGTAAACAAGAAAAGCGTATTCACAATTTTAAAACAGAAAAATCAATTCGAATATTAAATTTAGCAAAAATGATTTTAAAACATAAAAATGGTGATTGGTAGGTACCCCAAAACAAAAAATGAATTAAAAATAACTTTCCCAACCACTCCAAAATGTATGTTTAAACTACAAAATCTAAAGACAATTTGTATCATAAACAATAAAATGAAAACCCGATCATCCAACCTACCGCTCTGTTAGTTAGTTGAGACAAATATAAAATATTAATAATTGTATGATGTCGTATTCAAAAGAAAAAAAATAATAATATTCAACTTTAAGGTTCATAAAATAAGACCAACAATCAATCATTCAAACGTGATCACCAAGTTCAACTGCAAAAACAAATCATCATCATCATCATATATTCAGTAAATTACACCAATAGCAAAGCAATGGTAGGGTCTGAAGAGGGTAATATGTAAACAACCTCATCTCTACCATGTAAGAATAGAGAGGCTGCTTTCAGTGAGACCTCTGACTCGATAATAGTTTTGCATCAAGCCTTGGACATAAGGCACATAACACTCAGCAATCGGGACAAAGACCGATTAGTGCATGTACCATTTTGTCTTTCAGCTATCAACGCCACCACATGATGCATGATTAACCGTCCTCGGCTTTTAACGTTATTTTCATGAAATTAGTAAAATAACGTTAAAATTAGTGCACTTTCACTTTTGCCCCCCAATGACCCACACATATACACATTATATGCGCATAACGCAAGCGGGGCGTACAACTGCAAAAACAAAATTAAGGTTAAACCCGAACGTCTCATATGAACCGAGCCAGCAAGGTTGTTGGTTTCGACCATACTGATTTTCAAAGGAATAACTTGAAGCAAGAATTGTGCTAGCCAGTGTTCTTGCTTTATGATCTTTAAGCGTTCAATATAAACTCACTTTTTTAAATAGGCAAGTGTAACACTTTTTTATATAGCGTTTTGTTGATTTAACACGACATTTAAATAGGCAAGTGTAACACTTTTTTATATAGCGTTTTGTTGATTTAACACGACATAACGAGAGAAGGCATGACATTAGATAGACATCCTTGTTTCTTAAAGGAAAGGTTTTATATTTACAATGGGTTCAAAATTATACATCCTCAAATCCTTAGAGCCTCCACAGCATCAGGGCTAAACCAAGCCACACATGTCCCGGCTTTGCCCCTCTCACAGCCAGAAACGACTTAAAAACCAGCCCAAACAATGCAACATCTCCCTCCTACTCCACCTCTCGCATAACTCATTTTTGTACGAGAACGCTTCATCCTCCCTCTCCCCCCCCCCCCCTTTCTTACATACTCGTCTTTGCACAAAAAACGTTCATCCTCACTCTCTTCTCTCCCTCTCACGTAACTCGTCTTCGACAAGAACGCTCACTCCCCCCCTGGTTTTGCACAAGAACACTTATCCTCTCTCTCCTCCACGTCGGCTTAAAAACCTTCGTAACAACTATGCCTTGGGAGACAAATAACCAAATTTTTACCATCTCTTATGCTTTCTACTTGCACACATTTCTTGTACTTCAAAGAATTCATAGAGATCAAATGGGATGTAATGTTGTATAGTGTATACTTTATTAAACAAGCTAATAACAAATAAACAATGAACCTTAACTCAATCTAATTCAAGGAGAAGCACCCCACAAAACCTCTGCAATAATGGTAGCAGCTTCTGCTTCACAAACACTAGCTTCTCTAACCCTCTTCAACACCTCCTGCTTCAACTCCCTCTTCTCCCTCTGCCTCAACCCTTCACCAACCTCCAACTGCACTGCAAATCGCGCAACACAGCTTCCAAACACATCTCCATTCTCACACCTCTGCAACTCCACAAGCCGCTTCACCAAATCCGCTTCCAACATCCCATCAATCGCCTCCTTCCTCCCAAAATATCCGATCTCCAACACGCAGTTAACCGCCACTGCTCGAATAGAGACCTCATCCGAGGTCAAAAACCCTACGAGTTTCGGAATTATGTCACCTGAAACAATTTCATCAACGATAGGGCTTTTGATCTACCTGATCAGTGTACACAAAATCTGTATCGATCGAACCGATGCTAACGAGATCAACGCACATACGGTTTTCGATATCAAAACCTGACCTACGAACACATCCTTATTGAACCTAATCAATTCCGCAATCGCAAACGCTGAAGCTTCTCGAACAGCGTTTGAGAAGCTTCGTTCGCACAAAATCGACTCGAGTTTTGTAAAAACTTTAGATCTGAGAATCAAATCCTGTAGTTTCCGATCGAATCCTCTACCGATTCGTTCCTCAAACTCTTCAATCAAATCGATCAACACAAATTCCTGTTTCGTATCAGATTCAACGGTAACACTACCTGTATGAACAAGCGTTTGCGTAAGGGTTTTGATAAACTCTCGATCGATCCACGCTTGAATCTCGGACTCGATTGCACCGGCGAGTCTGGAAACCTCGTGTGAGTTGACTCGGCGAGTTATGAACGATCTGAGTCCGTGTTTACGTTGTTGAGCGTTACACGACTGTTCGATGAGAGTTTTTAACGCGGTTAGGTGCGTAGACAGCGTAACAAGGTGCGGATCGTTGCAGAGGATTGATTCCGATTCGTGTTCGAGCTCAAGAAGTGCTTTAATGGCGGATTCGGATGAAACTGTATTGTTATCGGTTTGTGAGGGGTTAGGGTTTTGGTGGAGGTCGTGTGAAGCTTGTTTGAGAGCTTTGAGGATGTGGAGGACTTGTTGTGAGTCGGTTTTAGGGTTGAATTTGGAGATGAAAGGTTGAGTTGCAGGTTTCATGGCGGATTGTGAGGGAGAAGGTAGGTGGCGAGGGTGTGAAGACGTATGAGGGAGAAGACAGTTGTTTGGTACGGACAGTTTAATTGGTTGACCGGAAGGTTACCGGTTATTATAGGTTTGTGGAAAAGTGATGAATGATGATTGATGAAGTGAACAAGTTTTGTTTTAAGTTGAGTGATTTTTGTCTTTTTTTTAATGGGTTTTTCGTTTTAAGGTATTTTTTAAAGACTTTAGAAAAGGTTTTGTGGAATATTATAAGACTTTTGTATATTATTTAGTGGTTGAGGGCTGTAGATGACTCGTTGGCATGCTAGATAAAATCAACAATCCATGATTATAAGCTAGACGGAATGGTAGATATTGATTATACTGCCATGTGTAAAATTCATAAAGCTTTTTAGGGGGCGTTATACAATAAGTGGCGAAACGCGTAAGAAAAAAGGGGTTTATATCACAAGAGTGTGTAAGAGCATTCTCATCAAATCCATCAAATTATACATACATTCCACTAAAAAACAACTCCTATATCAATATATTTTCATTAAAAACAAATACTTTTTCTCTCTCCTTTTCAATTAAATAATATTATCATTACATTTTTCTCTCTCCTTCACTCACAACCACTTTTAATATATATTAAAAAAATTAAACTGGGTGAACAATGCCCCCCCAAATATACAGATGAACAGTAACATTTTCTCTCTCCTCCACTCACAACCATTTTTTATACCCTTTATAATATAAAAACTACCTCTCACATATTTTGATGGTTTGGATGAGAATGCTCTAATAGGATTATATATGTATGGGGTTTTATATATATGTATGTATATATTTGTGTGTGAGTTGGCAACGATTGGATTTTTGAAATACTCCCCCTCACGCCGCTATCCATTTCGCGAGAAGACAAAATATTCAACCCATAGCACCGGCATTATCAGTGTTGTCGGGCGCTATGGGGCGCTATCGATGTTGCCGGCGTGATATAAATCCCCACTACGGGTGGCCTTAGTGAGACAGAATGGTATATTTTCAGTGCCGTACAATGCTCGCCGGAATAGTTTGCAATATTAAGACAATGTGTAGTGGTAACACATGTGGTTTGGTCTTTCCTGCTACGTGTCCGCTACATCTGCTTAGCCATTTCACTTGGTGAAACACTGTAGTGATTCACCCACCTCCTCATTAATTACCTAATAATTTTTTTTTGTTATGATTGGACAATAAATAATATAACTAAAAAAGACTACAGTCTACATTTATAAAAAAATAAAAAACATAGATACAAATAAATAAAATTATTCATCTTCGTTTTCTTCGTTGTCTTTGACATCTTGTCGTCTCATCCAAGTGTGATGAACCAAATCCGCTATTAGAGCTTTGTGTACTTGAGAGTTACACATAAATGCATAATTTTGTATCCTTTAATGCCCAACTACGTAAGGTAGGGCGGTGTTTTACTCGTTGTTGCATGTGGTTTGGCCAACCACATGCCCACTACGAACTGTCTAACCTAAGATTGATCATGAAAATAGATGGTTAATATTTTATATTAAATAGATAGGGCTGTAAATGAACCGAACATGCAGCGAACAGTTCGTGAACCGTTCGGCAGGAACAGTGACGTCTCTGAGAATTCATGTACCCTGTTCGAGGTCAAAAAAATGTGCCCTTATATCTTAACGATAAACAAGGCATTTACGAAAATGACAAAATCGTATTATTCGATAAACAATGTGTAACATCCGCCAAAAATGGATCTCCGATACCCATCCGATTTGAAAATCAGATCCTAAAAGAACTTTTTTTAATTATATTAGATGTCGCGTATTTAGAAACTACTATAACTAGTTTTTTCGGGTTTAAAATATTAATTTTATGAATGAAACTTGTTAGTCCCGTTAATAATTACAAAAGAAATAACTAACCTAGTTATAAATTTTAGATTAAACTAATTTCCTAATTGAAGGGACTGATTTGGTAATTCTTTAGAACTTTTAAGTGCAGGGACCAGTGTACAATTATTGGAAACTGTTAAATGAAACTTAATAAAAAAGAAGTGAACCAAGGGACTCGAACCCGGGTCTCACAGGGCCCAGAGAACTAACCAAAACACGCGCGCCACTGTAACACCCGTTCTTATTATTCAAGGTTTAACGTATATTTTACGAGAAACAGTCCTGTAATTAAGATTACATAAACATCTGGAAATATGGGTTTATTAAAACTTTTACAATTCATAAGTTATTTGACATAACATGATCGGATTCGTCGTATAGATTTTCGACAAGGCAATGTGCGGAAGCATGTGTCTTTATCGTGTTCGGTTCTTCGTTGAGCTTGATCGTCTTTCGGCATTCAAAATGTACCTACATTTCATAAACATGAAATGTTTTAGTCATATGGGAATTAAAATGTTTCAAAACAAATCCGGTAACGATAATGGAAAGAAAAAATCCCAACGTGAATCTCTTAATCTCAAAAGACTAAATTTTGAGCTGGCCTCCACCGTAACTTACGGTGGCCACTAAATGTCACATCCCCACCGTAAATTAGTGGGCATCCACCGTATCAATATCATCTCCACCGTAACTTACGGTGGCACCGTAAGTTACGGTGGTACCTGCATTCAGCCTTTCCATTTTGCCGTTTATTGACACGAAAACTTTCGTATCTTTCAATCCGCTCGTCCGTTTGACCTACCGTTTCTTCCTACGTGTTTGTAATTTGATTCTCCAACATATGGAGTTAAAATCCGACATCCGGCTTAATAAATTTCGAAGCTTTTATGGCTTCGGCTTATTACCTTTTTACGAAATTTGACCCGTTAAGGGTATTTAGGCATATTTTGAGCATGAAACGTTTTCATTTGATTCTAGCATTATAATATGACATTTATTATCAAGTAATCTTCCACCACAACTATATTTGTGGTGGACTTAATGAGGCGATCTTTATAATCCGAGTTTTTCTCGTCGGATTGCTAACTTACGACAAAGACTCATATAGAGACATTTGACCAAAAGTTTACCTCTTTCGCTTCACATACTTATTCTAATTATTAATTTGGTCATAACACTCGTTTCAAAACTACCCTTAAAGGTCGTTTGTACAATTTAGCTTATAAGGGTGTTTTAGTCCATTTAGCCAATCCTTTACGATGAAGGACTTTTGAAAGTATATTTGACCCATAATCCCTCTTTTAACTTATGATATTGTTTGAAAAGTCATTAAGCTTTCCAAATGAAATGTTCATTATTTAAAACATTCGGTTTACTTATCAAGTAACCAAATGTCTATGTTGACTACTTTTAACACTCCTTGAACCACATGTTCTAAATGAGTGTTACACTATTTCACGTACCTGGCGCGGACCAATATATTGACCCGTTTTTCATACCTTGCTTTTATAATTGCAAATTCTTAGCGTTGCGAATATCCATTTGACATTTACTCCTGAAATAATATAACTCGACAATAATCATTAGTCGTTATTGTCAAAAGGTGATACCTTCACCTTTTGACCCATTTGGTCTAAGTGACCGATTTTGTTGGCGAGATGATATTTATTACCATCTCATCTACATGACTCGCTATGGTTTACACCGTGCGGTCATTTCACTTATTAATCGTTTCTTAACGATTTTTAGTCTATCATGTCTTACGTCCTACCGTGTCTTTCAAAACCAATAGTTATGGTCAACGCATGACCAATTTACCGTTTTACTCTTATTGTTTGTTTTGGTTTACCCTATAAGGTAACCATTCCAAAAGTTCATTTTTCCATTTGTCATAAAAAGATCGAATTACCGATTTAACTTCTTTTAAACCATCAACATGGTTTCTTATTATGCTCGACTATCTTGTTCCGTACGTCTACACGCCGGAACATCATACCTCGATTTTGTATTTATCTTATTCATAACTAATACAATAAGAGAATATTCTGAAATATAAGACTAGTGTAAGCTATACTTACCTTGCATCCGAATTATGTTTTTCCGTCATTCTTGCTTCGTTTGACCCGCTTCCTTCCCAAGCCTTCACCTAGCTTGCCAAGCGTCAAACTATCATTGTAATTGTAAGATGGTTAGGTTAGTCATAATCATTTACGACTATTCCATCCTACTCTTCTTATATCGAATTTACCATCCGATCATACACTTGGTCGATTTGACCTTTTAAGGTCAATCGACTTATCAACTTATTCATTGCACATTTTCACTCTAATTTCAACACTTTAGTTTTCATTTAGGCATTTTAACAAACACCTAATGTGCATACATTGTTTTTACACATTTTACAACTAGGTAATGTGATTTCAAGCGTCTATATCACGATCTTAACATCAATTCTTTTATATCATATAACAACCCATTTCATGGTAAATATGATTTATGTACCCAAACACCTAAATTGTTCAAGTACTTTGTCTTACTAACTAATATGATGATTCTAATCACAAGTTTGACACTAACATCATCATATCATAAAAACCCATCTCAAGTCATGTATGTTCAACACTCAAACTTGCAAATTGTTCAAGTATTTTGTTTCTACTAGCAACTATGATGATTTTAAACATGTGTAAACCATCATCTTCACTACATAATCAAAACCCACTTATCACATAATAGGTTAATTATCAAATCCCTAGTTTTAACACCAATTCTCCAAGTTTTCAACTAGGGTTTGTTTCTAAACAAAGATTTCAACACAATAGCACTCATAGATTCAATATTCATTCAAGAATTTCGATTATGATTGTTCATCATAATCTCAAAGTATCACCAAATCTTAAAATTCGACATACCTTGTGATCCCCACGACTAGGTGATCATTTATATGTGTTCATGCATCGATTTGGGTCTTGATTTGAGCTTCAATTAGTTGATTTGTTGGAGTTAGGGTTTTGGCTCCCTTGGAGCCTTCTCCTGGTCGTTCACGAACACACTAGGTGTGTGAGTGTTTTGTTTTTATCTTTTCCAAATATCTAACTTTGGTCCCTCTTGTTTCGTTAATTATTAAGTAGGTTATAACCTACTTATTTACAATCCATATTCCCTCTTATTAACCGGGTCAAACATTCCTAGTTAGCTTAGCGGGTTCGGGAATATTTATGATTAAGTTTATTTTAGGTCCCGTCAACTCGGGCCTTTTAAACACTTTATTTATCCATAAGCCTTTGTATAACTTTTATTTAATATTAGGATAATTTATTTAAAAACCTAATATTTACCGGGTTAATTTTTACCACTAACGGTATTTTACCCGTCGTCACTATTAACGTGGCTTGATTACCAAACCCGTTTTTGGGGTGTTACAGCCACTGCACCAAAGATCATTTTATGTACATTGTTTGATTCGATTTCTATTTATTAACATATATATATCAGTTTAAAAAAATACGTGCCCCTCAAAATCAAGGGCCATGTACGGAAGTCCTCCCCGCACACCCTCATAGCCGCCCCTGGGCAGGAAGTTCGTTTATGTTCGTTCGATTAGCTTAATGACGAAGACGAACAAAAAAATTCATTCGGTTAGCTTAGCGAACGAACACGAACAAATGTTTCGTTCGTTCGAATACATTCGTGAACATTAGGTAATATATTCGGTTACGTTCGTTCGTTCGTGTTCGTTCGTTTGATTATATTAAAAAATAATTATTATTAAATTTTGAAACCCTTTTTTTCTAAGTTAGCGAAAATTTTGATATTCAAGACATTTTTTTGGATAATTATGTCCCAGTTAGTTAAACTTTGAATAATTTTATCTAAGTTAGTTAAACTTTGATTCATCGTTTGGTGGTTGTAGTATACTTTCTGTGTTTTGATTTATCATTTGATTGTTGTATTTAACGACTTATACTAGCGTTCACAAATTGTTCACGAACAACTGAATTTCCTTAATGAATGAATACGAACATAAACTTTTGTTCGACATACGTTCGTGGACAGTTCACGAACATGTTAATTTCCTTAACGAACGAACACGAATATGGCCTTGTTCGTGTTCGTTTGGTTCGATTAGAACCCTATAAAGAGGGTAGAAAAATATGTCAATATAATACATCTTTGTGGAAAATCGGAAATTATAAACTATAATTATTTCTTAGTAGACATATATTACTATTATTATTGATGTCAATATAATACATATTTATGGAAAATCGGAAATTATTAACTATAATTATTTCTTAGTAGACATATTACGATTGTTATTAAAAACTAATGGAGATTTTTTATAAAAATGCTGAATTTTAAAGTTTATAGAAAAATTAATTTGTATATGTAATGGTTACGTAGGACGAGACCCACACCTACCAACTTCTTTATCGTATGAAATACCACGTATGTTACGAAATATTGATTTGATAATAAAATACATATCATTTTCAAAACATTAATAAAATACATATCATTTTCAAAGAATAATTATTTGCTATTAAAAACCGATTTTTTTTAATATGAAAGAAATAATTATTGTTTTTTAACGGCAAACCACTTTATATCTTAGGCCACACGGGGTGGAATCGTTAATTACCGTGATACAATTGTATCACTCGTGGAACACCGCCGCCTCCCCTAATATAATGAGTGATGAAGTATAACTCGTTATATATATAACGCGTTGAACATGTAAGTGAATGAATGTGTATCTTGTACATTGTGCATTAACACTTGTACATTGGAATCCCATCACTAGTGATACCACCCCTCCTACATTTCTATCACTAGTGATAGAACTTTGGTTGATGACATGGCATGATTTTATTGGACAGTGAGAGTGATAGAATCTATCACTAGTGAACCACCCCTCCTCCCCTTATATGTAAAGAGCCAGCAAATCACTAGAAAGTTTACAACCATAACAAAAAAAAAGACAAAAACGGGTTACGAAAGACTCGAAACATCACAATTTAACCAAATTTCCCAAAAGTAGTCTGGAACGATGTTTAATCCTCAAAAAGGACCCTAAATTTGCTTCAAGGTTTCTTGGACCCGAATAAACTTCCCCTTGTACACTTTTTGATTTCTCGCATGCCAAATTCTTCAAAAAGTCGCCTTCATAATGGTATTTACCAATCTCTTTCACGTTTTCGACCTCGGGGCGTTTCTAAATCTTCGATCAACCAAAGTTAACATGAGGTTGCTACTTAAAAACATGAAATTTTGTATTAAAGAATGGCGGGATATTGGCAAGTGGGAGGAGGAGGATAAAGAAATTAACGAGGCACTGGTAGAGATTGATAAGTTGAATTCGTTGGTTTCATCCAGACGCTTGGTTAAAGAAGAGATAGAATACCGGGACCTTTGCACCTTGCGCATTAGAAAAGCCGAAAAGAGAAAGTTGGATGACCTGAAACAAAAGGCGAAATTAAATTGGGCAACGGAAACTCAGTTTCTTTTTCATAGATGTGAACATTCGTAAGGCTTCAAATTGAATCAAGTCCTTGTGTGAAGATGGGGTTGTTAACTTGTTATTACATACCATAAAGCGATTAAGAATAAATTCAAGGTTGTCTTCAAGAGAAAATTTTCTGAACCGAAGAAAAAAAAGACCTTTACACATGGAAGGTATCAAAAGGTTGTTGGCGGAAGAAGCTAAGTCATTGGTTAGTCTGTTTTCAATCGATAAAGTTAAGCAGGCGGTGTGGATGTGTAGAGGCGAGATAGCACCCAATCCGGATGGTTTTTCTTTCAAGTTCGTTAAGAACTTTTGGTCTACTTTCGAGTTGTACTTTATGGAGATGTTGGCCCAATTTTACTCAAAACCCAAGTTGTCATTTGGATGCAACTCTTCCTTCATTTGCCTTATTCCTATAAAGAGAGATCATAAGGAGGTGACAGACTTTCGTCCCATATCTCTTGTTGGCGCTATCCGCAAGGTGTTGTCAAAAAATTTAGCCAACCGTCTAAAACCAGTGCTCTCGTCGGTGGTGTCTCTTGTACAGCTCGGGTTCATTGAAGGGGGATCCATTTTGGATGGACCTCTTATTTTAAGCGAAATATTTTCGTGGGCTAAAACTAATAAAAAAAAACAAACTTTATTTTCTAAAGTGGATTTTTGAAAGGCCCATGATTCGGTGAAGTGGAATTTTCTATTAGAAGTCCTCAAAGGTTTAAACTTTCCAAACTTTGGAGGAACTGGATTAAATCTAGCTTAAAATCGGGTTAATCTTCGGTTTTAGTTAACGGTTCCCCCACCACGGAGTTTCAATTATATAGAGGTATTCGTCAAGGAGACCCGAATTCCCCCGTTCTCTTTGTTATTATGTTGGAAGCCTTGCCTAATGGGGACCTATTATGTCCCCCATTTTTTATGAAGATGACGTCGTCTTTATCGAGGAATGGTAAAAGGACAACATCTTAAATCTAAATCGGGTTTTAAGATTTTTTTTTACCTTTGATCGTACATGAAATAAACTTGTAAAAAATTACTTGTACGGGTGCGGGGTGACGGAAGATGAGACAATTGATATAGCGAGTTCTATCCGTTGCAAAGCCGGTTTGTTCCCTTTTAACTTTCTTGGTCTTCCCATTGGAGCTAATATGAAAAGAGTTAAATTCTGGATATCAACTATTGATAAATTTAATGCTAAACTATCAGGTTGGAAATCAACGAGTTTATCTTTCGCGGGTAGATTAATAGTGGCCAAATCGGTGTTAGGAGCTCTCCCGAATTACTACTTTTCTTTATTTAAAGCTCCTATTGGTGTGACATAGTCTCTTGAAAAAATTAGAAAAGTTTTTGTATGGGGTTTCAAGAATGGGAACCGGAACATTAAGTGGATTGGGTGGCGGAAAATGGTTGGTCCTAAACGGCTTGGGAGTTTGGGCATTTGGGATATCCGGAGTTTGAACTTAGCGTTTTTAGCTAAGTGATGATGGAAATATAAGAGAATGATGGAACAAGCGTTTGCGTAAGGGTTTTGATAAACTCTCGATCAATCCACGCTTGAATCTCGGACTCGATTGCACCGGCGAGTCTGGAAACCTCGTGTGAGTTGACTCGGCGAGTTATGAACGATCTGAGTCCGTGTTTACGTTGTTGAGCGTTACACGACTGTTCGATGAGAGTTTTTAACGCGGTTAGGTGCGTAGACAGCGTAACAAGGTGCGGATCGTTGCAGAGGATTGATTCCGATTCGTGTTCGAGCTCAAGAAGTGCTTTAATGGCGGATTCGGATGAAACTGTATTGTTATCGGTTTGTGAGGGGTTAGGGTTTTGGTGGAGGTCGTGTGAAGCTTGTTTGAGAGCTTTGAGGATGTGGAGGACTTGTTGTGAGTCGGTTTTAGGGTTGAATTTGGAGATGAAAGGTTGAGTTGCAGGTTTCATGGCGGATTGTGAGGGAGAAGGTAGGTGGCGAGGGTGTGAAGACGTATGAGGGAGAAGACAGTTGTTTGGTACGGACAGTTTAATTGGTTGACCGGAAGGTAACCGGTTATTATAGGTTTGTGGAAAAGTGATGAATGATGATTGATGAAGTGAACAAGTTTTGTTTTAAGTTGAGTGATTTTTGTCTTTTTTTTAATGGGTTTTTCGTTTTAAGGTATTTTTTAAAGACTTTTTAGAAAAGGTTTTGTGGAATATTATAAGACTTTTTGTATATTATTTAGTGGTTGAGGGTTGTAGATGACTCGTTAGAGCATTCACATCCATTCCATCATATTTTCACCCTAAATTACACTAAAAAACACTATATTTTCTCTCTCCTTTTCAATTAAATAATATTTTTTATACCTTTATCATTACCTTTTCTCTCTCCTTCACTCACAACCACTTTCAAAATATATTAAAAAATTATAGGGGGTGAACAGTGTCCCCCCAAATATACAGATGAACAGTAACATTTTCTCTATCCTCCACTCACAACCACTTTTTATATTTTAAAAACATCACACACACGATTTGATTATTTGAATGTGAATGCTAGCAGAGATAGATAAAATCAACAATCCATGATTATAAGCGAGACAAAAGGGTAGATCTTGATTATTAGGCTAGTGGGTATGGGGTCCGTCCCCCGTACGTCTTGGATCAGTGCCGGCATGTACACCATCCCCCACCCCCCTTCCCGTCCCCGTCCTCTCCGGCTTGCACTAGACGTTGGCGACGGCCACTAAATGCCAAAAAATGTGGGGACCGTTTGATTAGATGACCGTTTAAAAAAAAATTCAAATTCATATTTTTGATTTATTAAATAACGGCTGTAATTCAAATTTATACCCAATTCACTCCCACTTTTATAAATACTCACCTCTTTTACACCTTTTTTCACAACTTTTTACCCACTACAATCTCATATATCTCTCACATTTTATAACCCCCTTCCCTTTTTATAAAAACTCATCAATTTTTATACCATTTTTTACCCGCTACAATTATCATGGCTTCACCTTCTTCCATTTCTTCATCTTCTTCGTCTACGTGGTATTCATCATCTTCGGAAGAGGATGCAATTATGCACAACATGATTATGAACGCGGCTCAGGTCTTCATGACGGGTGATGAAGCGTCGTCCCAACGGCTAACTAGACGAGCAAAATTAAACCGAGACCAAGAATGTACTTTACTATTTTTTCCTTATGTTTTATATAGATTTGAAAACGTATTTTATAATTAATTTCATTTATGTTTCGTTTTAAATTTATAGCCGCCCACGATAAACTTGTAGCCGATTATTTTGCCGACGAAACCGTGAACACACCCGAGATTTTTTGACGTCGGTTCCGCATGAGTCGTGCACTTTTTTTACGTATCGTAGGCGACATGGCCCAGTCTGATCCGTTTTTTACACTGCGAAACGACGCTAGGGGGCAAAGGGGTTTCAATAATTTACAAAAATGTACGTCGGCCATTCGCCAACTTGCATACGGTTACGCACCCGATGCATTAGACGAGTATATAAAGATGTCTGAAAGAACCGCACGTCTATGTTTGCACAAGTTTTGCGAATGGGTTGTCAAATTGTATAGCAAGAGATACTTGCGGAGACCGAACGCAAACGACGTTCAAAAATTATATCAACGTACTCGACAGTCGTTAAAACTATTCCGCACCCGACAGACGAAAAAAGAAAAAAAATTGCGAAGTATCAAGAGGGAGCAAGAAAAGATATTGAACGGGCTTTTGGTGTTCTACAAAAAAAATGGCAAATCATTGAACATCCAGCATGTTCGGCTACACCAAAGAGGTTACGACACATTATGTACGCTTGTATCTTCCTTCATAACATGATCATTGAAGACGAAGGTAGAGCGATATGCGAGTACGACGAAAACGCGTCTACTGGAAATTCTATTCCAGTTAGTGGGGAACAACAAGATTTGAACATGTTCGCTCTACGTAACGAGTACACACATCATAACCTACAAGCGGACTTGGTGGAGTACATTTGGAACAACGCTCAAAACGAACCCGACGACGGCATAGAGGACGAAGACTAGTAGCTTATTTTAATATATTAGGAATTTTTTTAAGTTTATGTTTTTTTTAAGTTTATTTTTTTTAAGTTTATTTTTTTTAAGTTTATGTTTTTTTAAGTTTATGTAATGTTTTTTAATATTAATGAAAATATTTTGTTAGTTTATTTGTTAAATGTTAAAAAAAAGTAGAAGATTAAAAAAATAAAAAACATAAAAGTGATGGGGTAGGATCATCCTCCATACCCTCTACTTTTGTGGGATGAACCATCCTTGGAAGGACTATGATGTGACGCCTACGTGGCGGATCATCCTCCCTTGGAGGACCATCACCATACCCTCTAGCCTAAGTGAGACAGACAGAAAGGTAGATTTTTAGCGTCGTTCAATGCTCGCTCGAAGAGTTTGCAATAATATTAAGATAATGTGTAGTGGTAACACATATGGTTTGGTCTTTTCTGCTACTTGTTCGCCACATCTGTTTAGCCATTTCACTTGGTGAAATAGTGTAGTAGTTCACCCATCTCCTCATTGATTACCTAGTGATTGTTTAATATATTTTTTTTGTTATAAATGGGCAATAATTAATAAAACATAAATAATATTAACTAAAAAAAGGCTAGGGTCTACATTTATAAAAAAAAATTAAAAACATAGATACAAATAAATAAAATTTTTCATCTTCGTTTTCTTCGTCATCTTTGCCACATCTTGTTGTCTCATCTAAGTGTGATGAACCAAATCCGCTATTAGAGCTTTGTGTGCTTGAGAGTTACGCATAAATGCGGAATTTTGTAACCTTTGTTCCATAGTTGCAATATTAAGATAATGTGTAGTGGTAACACATATGGTTTGGTCTTTTCTGCTACTTGTTCGCCACATCTGTTTAGCCATTTCACTTGGTGAAATAGTGTAGTAGTTCACCCATCTCCTCATTGATTACCTAGTGATTGTTTAATATTTTTTTTTTGTTATAAATGGGCAATAATTAATAAAACATAAATAATATTAACTAAAAAAAGGCTAGGGTCTACATTTATAAAAAAAAAATTAAAAACATAGATACAAATAAATAAAATTTTTCATCTTCGTTTTCTTCGTCATCTTTGCCATCTTGTTGTCTCATCTAAGTGTGATGAACCAAATCCGCTATTAGAGCTTTGTGTGCTTGAGAGTTACGCATAAATGCGGAATTTTGTAACCTTTGTTCCATAGTTGCATTAGAGGGAGCCCAAAATGCCCAACCATGTAAGATAAGACGGTGTTTTACTGGTTGTTGCACGTGGTCTGGCCAACCATGTGCCTATTAGGAACTGTCACTCTTTATGGAAAATCGGAAATTATAAACTAATTATTTCTTAGTAGACATATTACGATTGTTATTAAAAACTAATGGAGATTATTTTATAAAAATGCTGAATTTTAAAGTTTATAAAAATAATAATTTGTATATGTAATGGTTACGTAGGACGAGACCCACACCCACCAACTTCTTTAATCGTATTAAATACCACGTATGTTACGAAATATTGATTTGATAATAAAATACATATCATTTTCAAAACAATAATTATTTGCTATTAAAAACCGATTTTTTTAATATGAAAGAAATAATTATTGTTTTTTAACGGCAAACCACTTCTATCTATACTTTCTATAAAAGGAGAAATCTCAGTGACATAAGAAAAGCTGATTTGTCAGCTAGAGTGTCACACCCCAACCACGTAAAACAACGAAACGTGGCGGAAACGTCGGGGAGTGTTGTAACAGAATTAATTGTTTCACAACCATGGAAATTAAAATTACGTTTTATATATCAATCAAGAGAGTTACATTGTCTTAAACAAGAAACAAGGAGTACATAACATAATTTAACTAGTTCTTGTTTCGTTTTAAGTCACTAAGGCACAGGTCCGCCTAAGTGTGTCTCGATCATCCTATGCAACAGCTCTTGAAAACACATGTGAAAATAGGTACGTCAGCATAACAATGTCTGTGAGATACATAGGTTTTGTGAAAATAGGATTCATGACTTGAGTTAAAGAAAATGTTTAATAAGATTTAGTCATGAACCTTGTAAATTGTTTTGTTTTGTAAATCATTTGAAAAGAGATAAATAAACCAAATGATATATATGTATAAAAGAACAATGTATGGTTAAGTGAATAACCAAGTAAAATGAGTCTGTATAAGTTAAGTTATTTGTAAAACGATGTTTATGTGAAGATTGTATTGTAGATGTAATATGTCTAAACTGAAATGGTTTAAATAACGCTACGATATGTAACACCATAAAAACACTTATATATAGGAAGTACCAGCGGCGTATCCACCATGTTTTTATCGTATTACACGTCGCCTCGTTACTTAAATCACTTACCCAAACAGCCACCAAGATGAAATGTTTAACAATTGTAGAAATGTTTATGTATGGTCAAATACGGTTCACACGGTTCAGCAGTTACAAACGGTTCACATAATCAAATGGTTATAACGGTTCACATAGTCAAATGGTTACAACGGTTCACATAGTCAAATAATTATAAACGGTTCAAAATGTAATATAATGTGTTCATATGCTGGATAAGCATATGCAACAAAATGTAATGTAAAACAATGTGCTAGCATGCTGAGTAAACATACATAGCAAAACAAGGTAATGTAAATCATGTACTATATGCGTACTAATGAACATAGCAAGTATATGATATGAAAACTTGGAAAGCACGAAAGTAACAAGTAGGCACATGTGTTTCACCCCAAAACAGTTTGAAAACAGTAAAAGAGGGGTCTATGTACTCACTTGAGATTGCCTAGAAGTCCTTGAGTAACAACCAAGCAATGCTAGAGATCACGGAAAATCAACGACACCTAATATAGGTAACTATGTTAATAAACCGGACCTAAATCGGAGGATCGGATAGAATGAGGGTTCGTAAACCAAATGAGTATGGAAACTCATGTAATATGGTTTAACAAAGCCTACATACTACAATGAAACCTAACCTAAGTGCTTACGACCCATTACGACCCGTTTAGGTAGCTTATGCTACTTTAACGCGTCGTTCGCGTGAAACGCGTTCAGAACGCCTAACTAGCCCTATGATAAGTAAAATATGCCTTAACATGTCTATGATTGTTGCCAAATCAGTTTAGATGTCAAAAGTTATGTTACATATGCTTAAAAATGAATTTTGGCGTAAAAAGGGCATTTTGGTAATTTACCTAAGGCATATAAACTACCTATCATACAACTAACTAAACGTCGTGACCACAAGGTATAACCTCGGAAGGTTATTCCCTATATACTATGGTCACCTAAAGTATTTGGTCGGATCCTAATGATCGACCAAATGGGTCGGGTTCGAAAGTATAAACGATTGTTTAGATCGCTTACCTTACGACCCTATATAAGCACTAAACTAAAAGTAACGAGCTAAGCATGTTAAAACATGCTTAACTAAGTTAGAAAACAAGTTTGGTATCAAAACAAACGGTTTTGATACCTAAAAGTAGTTTGGTTACAAAATACGCAAGAATACGCATTTTGGCCGAAACTACGACTCGTCACTGAGCCTAGATAACGTGGTAATCAGTAGGCATAGTCACAAGGGACTATAGCCATCGTGATTACGCTCATGTTGCGAAGTTCAACCGAATTTCGTGTTGACCATAAACTGGTCAACGTAGAAAACGCTAAAAGAACGAAAGAGGACTTACAACGGGTCCAAGAACGGAAGTTTTGATTCGAATATTCTCAGGTATGAAGTGATAACCACATCAACTTAGAGAACAAATTCAGATTCAAAGGTGTGGGGTTTGCAAATGAGGGGTGAGGGGTATTTATAGTGTTCGGAGAGCCGTTAAGATCGTTTGTCGAAAACCGAGCTTTGATCTTAACCATACACCTCAAGCCCATAGTTTTTACATTACCATTGGAGCCCCTAGTATCAGGAAATACCATTTGCATGTGGGTTAGGAGTGCATAACAGCTGTTAACAGCTTTTAAAACTGGTTTTACTGATCTGGGAGGGCCTCGCGTCCCGCGTAAGGCATGGACAAACCTTACGCGCCCCGCCTGGGTGTCCTGATCAGCAAACAAGTTTGCAAAATGTCAGTTTCAGTCCCTGTTGTGTTATAAGCTCATTTCCGACACTTCTAAGGCCCGTCAAGCCAACTTTAAGGCCCTAAAATGATGCCTAAACATTGTGGACATGAAACATGCTCAAAAATATGCCGGATGTCGGTTCGTTGGGTAGTACGATCGCGATGTTCGCTTAATTACGACGAAATGCGCATAAGCGCGAAAAACGATCCAAATTGCGCGACGAATGGATTTTTCTCATGCCAAACACTAAAATAAAATATTTTAGTGCTTACATAAATTTTTGGATGTCCGGATGTATTCAAAATGTAAGTTATGCGCGAAAATGCAAACTTGTGCACTTTTTGACGCTTTTAGTCCCTGAATGACCCAAAAGTTTATTTTAGCACACCGAACCCCTCAAAGCCTATTTCTAAGCTATGTAAAGGATATTTAGGGTATGTTTAACTTATGGTCATGTTCTGGAATGTTCGTTACAGTTCAAATTGGCATGCTTTCGCAGTTTGTCAAATTTGGTCCCTGTAAGCGAATTAACTTGATTTTGCCATACCAAAGCCTTCAAAACTTATTTCTAAGTTATGTAAAGGTTATTTAAGGTATGCTAAGCATATGTTGATGTTCCGGAGTATTTTTCGCGTTTAAACTGATTACGTTTACGCACCAGTTTGCGTATAACTCTCCAGAAAGCGATTTAAAGCTTGAAATCGAACAAGAATTGATATGTGCAAAAGATACACATATTTATACAAATCCCAAGTATGAAATACAATATTTCATTGGTTTGGTATTTGTTTGATGATCACAGTGACACAGGTGTCACAGTCTCCCCTACTTTAGGAAATTCCGTCCCGAAATTTATTCGTAGGAGTCTGTCTGTGACTTTGTGTCAAATAATCTACCAAAGATATGCAAGGCATAATCCTATAATTTCCTTAACGGACATTCTTCAGAAATGAAAATGAACGGACGGAGTCATTTTCCTCAACGAGTATTCTTCAGAAACGGAAATGAAGGATTAAACAACGGATATTCATTTCCTCAACGGACAATCTTTAGAAACGAAAATGAACAGACGGAGTCATCTTCAACGGTTGCTTCCTTAGAAACGGAAATGAAAAGGATAAACAAACGGATATTCATTTCCTCAACGGGTAATCTTCAGAAACGAAAGTGAACAGACGGAGTCATTTTCAACGATTGCTTCATCAGAGTTGGAAATGAAGGTTTAAACAAACGGATATTCATTTCCTCAACGGAAAATCTTTAGAAACGAAAATGAACAGACGAAGTCATTTTCAACGGTTGCTTCATCAGAGTTGGAAATGAATTGGGTTAACTCTAGATACATGACAGAACTTGCTGTGATTTCTGTGCACTAAATTCCATAATTATGTATGCATCCATAATTACGTAATTCCTTGCACAGTCCGCACAGTTTGTTTTGTAATTGTTTAGGGGAAGAAAATCAAACCTGTGATGAGGGTGACTAGACTACCATAGGGTCCTTTTAATTAGATCAACAAATGATCTTTTTAATTTAGGCCACCAAGGAGTCCTTTCAGCTATATCATCATATGATATTCCTAACCAGATTTTTGGATCAATCTGTTTAACTAGACCACTCAAGGGGTCTAATTAAGGAGTAGTACATTATAATACAAGGGACTTAACTACAACGTAGAAGTCCATTAAGGATTTTAGGTAGTACCTTTGGGTATCCTACTATGAATCATTTATACGAAGATATGGAAAAATTCTACGAGGATTTGGATAACATAATTTGGATCACACAAAAACATACAAGGGAACACATAAGCACATAATCACATAATTGTTTTCTTGGTTATTAATTGTTATTATCTTGTTATTGATTGTTATTAACTAGGCGTTGATTTGAACATGGGTATTCAAGGCATACCAGGAACCCAGTTGATGGATTTCAACATCCTCAAGCATTTATCTGAAAAGATAGGATAATCTTCTAAAAATTCGATTTTTGATTACAAGGAATCACCACATTCGAATTAAGGTATACAACAATTAAGGACTTACGGGAATATCCTTAGGTACCCCATTAAGGAGTGGGTATTCGTCCAGAGTTGTAACTTGCGCCTTGTACTTCGTTTTCCTTGGAAGAAACAGGTACTTAGGATTTTCGTGGAAAATGCAAGAGATCATAAAGTGGAAGAATTTTGGGGGTAGTCTGTTCTTCAAGGGATACGGTTCCTTGATTGTCGGTATTGTAGGGGGTATGTTGTTTACACATGCAACCACATCAATATTTGTATATTGCATTGTAAAATAAAAGCTTTATTTATAAACAACGATAACAACTTTTTCATGGACCTTGACAACAAAAGAAAATAATACATAAGACGTGATTATTTCTAAACAGCGTTGTCTTCCATTCGGTCAGATGCTCATCCCTGCACTGGATTCGCATTAGCAAGATTTGGGCAGTTTCTTCGAAAATGGCCCATCTCACCACAGTTGAAGCAAGAACCTGGTGGAAAACGACTTTGAGCAGGATTGTTGTTAACTTGATTTGGTGCAGCTGCTGTTGGGCAAACCCTCGCCGTATGACCTATAAGTCCACAAACTTGGCATGTGCGGCACTTCACACCAGCATGATGATGTAGGCTACATTGATTGCACAAGGGTGCAGTTCCATTGTAGGGCTTCCTAGCAGGGGGTTGAGCTGGTTGGTTGGGGACGGCTTGACCATTGTGAGTGACCATGGCGAAGTTCTGAGAAGCCTTTCGCTTTTTTGACTTCTTAGGGGATCCAGTCTGTTCATCCATTGTCTTTGATTCCTCGATTGGTTTCTTGTCACTTTTTCGGAAAAGTTTACCTTTCCTGATCTGAGATTCAGTCAAGGTAGCGGATAGCTCAATGGCCTGTCTAACTGTAGTGGGTTTACTACCAGTTATAATGTCTTGTACTGAGTCAGGGAGGCCATCAATGTACTTTTCGATTGCCTTATCCAAAGGCGTGACCATGTTTGGGCATAACAGACTTAACTCCTCATAACGATCCGTGTAGGCTCGATGTTCACCGCTATCTTGCTTAAGATCATCAAATTCCCTTTCTAGAGCCCTTAGCTCATGACGAGGACAGAATTCCTTCATCATAAGAGCCCTAAGCTCGGCCCAAGTCTGTGCTAAAGCAACCTCAGCACCACGGTCTCTCATCACCCCGTTCCACCATGTAAGAGCCCTATTCTAAAACACACTGGAAGCAAACTCGACCTTGCGATTATCAGGACACTGAACGTGACGAAATGTACTCTCAGTGCTCTCGAACCATTGTAGGAGTCCAGTTGCTCCTTCAGAACCACTAAATTTGAGTGGCTTAGCCGAATTGAAACTCTTGAAATTGCATGGAGCATTATTGTTGTTGTTGGCTTGGTTCAGTTGAGCAATAAGATTTGGGAAAGCAGCAGCCATTTGCTGCGCGATGATTTCTGCCAGTTCGGCATTCGCTATCTGATTGTCGCGTTGAGGAGGCATTCTAAAAAGGGGAAAATAAGAGAGAAAACAAATGAAATGGCATTGGGTAAGAATAGAATGTTATAACTACCGACCAACATCATGGGTGATGGTCATTTGTTTGAACCACGAAGCAACCAAACGACACATAAAGGCTGAATCAAAGCAAGTAGGTCCTCATAATGTATCGCGAAGACATGCTCGCCTATAAGTGGACACTCACCCCAAGAGTTCCTAGGTAAGAGTGACTGGTCCGATTATGTGGATTTGTATGAACACTCTAGCCTTAGACAGAAAACCCAGGGTACAGGCATTCACTCTTCCAGTTTGCACGTGTTTACACTATATAGGACCCAGAACTTTTTTACGAGATTTTGAAAACTCCAAGGGGTTCAAAACCTTATAACAGAGGGTTCAAAACCTTACAACAGAGGGTTCAAAACCTGGTAATCAATCATCTAAAAACAGATGATTAATTTTCAAAGCGGATTCGGAATTGATGTTCTCGTTGTGGTTGCTGCCTAAAGATAGGCAACGGTATTGTTTTATGACTAAACGCAAGTAAACTTGCGTTACGGTCCTTGGAAGGTTATAGTCTAGGTCAAAGCATTTCTAATAACCTAATTCCCTATAACCATTGGCTCTGATACCAACTTTTCTGTCACACCCCGACCACGTAAAACAACGAAACGTGGCGGAAACGTCGGGGAGTGTTGTAACAGAATTAATTGTTTCACAACCATGGAAATTAAAATTACGTTTTATATATCAATCAAGAGAGTTACATTGTCTTAAACAAGAAACAAGGAGTACATAACATAATTTAACTAGTTCTTGTTTCGTTTTAAGTCACTAAGGCACAGGTCCGCCTAAGTGTGTCTCGATCATCCTATGCAACAGCTCTTGAAAACACATGTGAAAATAGGTACGTCAGCATAACAATGTCTGTGAGATACATAGGTTTTGTGAAAATAGGATTCATGACTTGAGTTAAAGAAAATGTTTAATAAGATTTAGTCATGAACCTTGTAAATTGTTTTGTTTTGTAAATCATTTGAAAAGAGATAAATAAACCAAATGATATATATGTATAAAAGAACAATGTATGGTTAAGTGAATAACCAAGTAAAATGAGTCTGTATAAGTTAAGTTATTTGTAAAACGATGTTTATGTGAAGATTGTATTGTAGATGTAATATGTCTAAACTGAAATGGTTTAAATAACGCTACGATATGTAACACCATAAAAACACTTATATATAGGAAGTACCAGCGGCGTATCCACCATGTTTTTATCGTATTACACGTCGCCTCGTTACTTAAATCACTTACCCAAACAGCCACCAAGATGAAATGTTTAACAATTGTAGAAATGTTTATGTATGGTCAAATACGGTTCACACGGTTCAGCAGTTACAAACGGTTCACATAATCAAATGGTTATAACGGTTCACATAGTCAAATGGTTACAACGGTTCACATAGTCAAATAATTATAAACGGTTCAAAATGTAATATAATGTGTTCATATGCTGGATAAGCATATGCAACAAAATGTAATGTAAAACAATGTGCTAGCATGCTGAGTAAACATACATAGCAAAACAAGGTAATGTAAATCATGTACTATATGCGTACTAATGAACATAGCAAGTATATGATATGAAAACTTGGAAAGCACGAAAGTAACAAGTAGGCACATGTGTTTCACCCCAAAACAGTTTGAAAACAGTAAAAGAGGGGTCTATGTACTCACTTGAGATTGCCTAGAAGTCCTTGAGTAACAACCAAGCAATGCTAGAGATCACGGAAAATCAACGACACCTAATATAGGTAACTATGTTAATAAACCGGACCTAAATCGGAGGATCGGATAGAATGAGGGTTCGTAAACCAAATGAGTATGGAAACTCATGTAATATGGTTTAACAAAGCCTACATACTACAATGAAACCTAACCTAAGTGCTTACAACCCATTACGACCCGTTTAGGTAGCTTATGCTACTTTAACGCGTCGTTCGCGTAAAACGCGTTCAGAACGCCTAACTAGCCCTATGATAAGTAAAATATGCCTTAACATGTCTAATATTGTTGCCAAATCAGTTTAGATGTCAAAAGTTATGTTACATATGCTTAAAAATGAATTTTGGCGTAAAAAAGGCATTTTGGTAATTTACCTAAGGCATATAAACTACCTATCATACAACTAACTAAACGTCGTGACCACAGGGTATAACCTCGGAAGGTTATTTCTTATATACTATGGTCACCTAAAGTATTTGGTCGGATCCTAATGATCGACCAAATGGGTCGGGTTCCAAAGTATAAGCGATTGTTTAGATCGCTTACCTTACGACCCTATATAAGCACTAAACTAAAAGTGACGAGCGAAGTATGTTAAAACATGCTTAACTAAGTTAGAAAACAAGCTTGGTATCAAAACAAATGGTTTTGATACCTAAAAGTAGTTTGGTTACAAAATACGCAAGAATACGCATTTTGGCCGAAACTACGACTCGTCACTGAGCCTAGATAATGTGGTAATCAGTAGGCATAGTCACAAGGGACTATAGCCATCGTGATTACGCTCACGTTGCGAAGTTCAACCGAACTTCGTGTTGACCATAAACTGGTCAACGCAGAAAACGCTAAAAGAACGAAAGAGGACTTACAACGGGTCCAAGAACGGAAGTTTTGATTCGAATATTCTCAGGTATGAAGTGATAACCACATCAACTTAGAGAACAAATTCAGATTCAAAGGTGTGGGTTTTGCAAATGAGGGGTGAGGGGTATTTATAGTGTTCGGAGAGCCGTTAAGATCGTTTATCGAAAACCGAGCTTTGATCTCAACCATACACCTCAAGCCCATAGTTTTTACAATACCATTGGAGCCCCTAGTATCAGGAAATACCGTTTGCATGTGGGTTAGGAGTGCATAACAGCTGTTAAAACTGGTTTTACTGATCTGGGAGGGCCTCGCGGACCGCGTAAGGCATGGACAAACCTTACGCGCCCCGCCTGGGTGTCCCGATCAGCAAACAAGTTTGCAAAATGTCAGTTTCAGTCCTTGTAGTGTTATAAACTGGTCAACACAGAAAACGCTAAAAGAACGAAAGAGGACTTACAACGGGTCCAAGAACGGAAGTTTTGATTCGAATATTCTCAGGTATGAAGTGATTACCACATCAACTTAGAGAACAAATTCAGATTCAAAGGTGTGGGTTTTGCAAATGAGGGGTGAGGGGTATTTATAGTGTTCGGAGAGCCGTTAAGATCGTTTATCGAAAACCGAGCTTTGATCTCAACCATACACCTCAAGCCCATAGTTTTTACAATACCATTGGAGCCCCTAGTATCAGGAAATACCGTTTGCATGTGGGTTAGGAGTGCATAACAGCTGTTAAAACTGGCTTTACTAATCTGGTAGGGCCTCGCGGACCGCGTAAGGCATGGACAAACCTTACGCGCCCCGCCTGGGTGTCCCGATCAGCAAACAAGTTTGCAAAATGTCAGTTTCAGTCCTTGTAGTGTTATAAGCTCATTTCCGACACTTCTAAGGCCCGTCAAGCCAACTTTAAGGCCCTAAAATGATGCCTAAACATTTTGGACATGAAACATGCTCAAAAATATGTCGGATGTCGGTTCATTGGGTCGTACGATCGCGATGTTCGCTTAATTACGACGAAATGCGCATAAGCGCGAAAAACGATCCAAATTGCGCGACGAATGGATTTTTCTCATGCCAAACACTAAAATAAAATATTTTAGTGCTTACATAAATTTTTGGATGTCCGGATGTATTCAGAATGTAAGTTATGCGCGAAAATGCAAACTTGTGCACTTTTTGACGCTTTTAGTCCCTGAATGACCCAAAAGTTTATTTTAGCACACCGAACCCCTCAAAGCCTATTTCTAAGCTATGTAAAGGATATTTAGGGTATGTTTAACTTATGGTCATGTTCCGGAATGTTCGTTACAGTTCAAATTGGCATGCTTTCGTAGTTTGTCAAATTTGGTCCCTATAAGCGAATTAACTTGATTTTGTCATACCAAAGCCTTCAAAACTTATTTCTAAGTTATGTAAAGGTTATTTAAGGTATTCTAAGCATATGTTGATGTTCCGGAGTATTTTTCGCGTTTAAACTGATTACGTTTACGCACCAGTTTGCGTATAACTCTCCAGAAAGCGATTTAAAGCTTGAAATCGAACAAGAATTGATATGTGCAAAAGATACACATATTTATACAAATCCCAAGTATGAAATACAATATTTCATTGGTTTGGTATTTGTTTGATGGTCACACTGACACAGGTGTCACATAGAGAGCATGTCCAACAATGTTTTTCTTATGTCATTATTACATCATAAAGCCTAATATATAAATCACTTTAAAATACATTTAATGCTCTATCAAACAACTGCCTTGTGTATTTTCAAATGTTAAAGGTCTGGCCCACATTCTAAAGGGCAAACCACTGCCCATCTATGAGAAAGTAGCAGCTGGTTCCTTTGGCAAATGTATACTTAGCAGCAACAGTTGTTGTTATCTTCCGTAATACTTTTAGATCAGCATATGTTTAACGCTAATTACCCGGAAATTCAAATTCAAATATGCATGGGAATAAGTAATTAGCAATTAATTCATGTCACTCAGATTCAAACTCCTGTCAATCATCCTTCTTATATAAGGCTTTTCTTCTCATTTCCCTCTTCATATTTCATCACGCTTTCATCTTCTCTGATTTTGAAATTTGAAATTTAATCACAATCCGAATTCCGAATTAGAAGTATGCCAATATCAGTTGACAATAATAATCTTAGTTTTGTTAACGATTTGAATCTTGGGAAGGATATGTGGAACATGAAGGCGAGAATTATTCGAAAATGGAATCAGGGTTATAAGATGGAGATCATCTTCATTGATGAGAAGGTAATTTGTATCTCTGGTTTTCCGTTTTATTTTATAAAATGTAGTGTTGTATGCTAAGAAGATAATTTCTTTAAATGTTCTTCAGGGTGCTAAGATTCAAGCAGGTATTAAGAGTCATCTGATACCTGTTTTTGATGGACAGCTGCAAGAAGATGTTTTTGTGATTCTGTCGAAATTTGGTGTTGGTGAGAATAAAGATTTATATAAAGTAGTAGTGCAGCCTTATATAATCAACTTTTATAGATGCACAACTGTTACTCGTGTGAGAGATTGGCAAGGTGTTGAGTATGGTTTCAATTTCAGAGCTTATGAAGATATTCTTCAAGGAGAGGCGTTAAACGCTTTGAGTGTTGGTAGTGTATATTTTTGTAATCATGTCTTGCTTGTATAATATTAGAGAGTTTTACTTATATTCTTGTATAATGTGATCATATAGATGTTGCCCGATTTGTGATTTCTTGTGGAGATCTTGAAATCTTTGATCGACCTCCAAAGGAGACTAAGAAGATGAATTTAGATATTGAAGATTTGGAGTAAGTTGTTGTTTATATGTTCAGTCATGTAGTGATCATAAAATGTATTTAATGATGTTAATAAATAAGATGAAGAATGTTTGTATTTAATGTGGGATCATGTAATGGTAATAAATGAGGTTTATATTGTTTGTATGTAATGCTGAATCATGGTAATAAATGAGGTCTACAGTTTATTCTTAGTGAATATAGTACTTAATTTATGGCTCATTTGCTACTTTAATAAATGTTATAGTTTTCCTGATTTATTTTCGGTTTTTATTCATTCAATGTTGTTTTGATATGAATATTCTTTTCATGTAGTGGTAAGGTTTTGCGGTGTACTATGTGGAATGATTATGCTCTACAGATTAAGGACTTCATTTCTAAAGTCCCACCTCATGAGCATGCGATGGCTGTTATACAGCATGGAAAGTGTAAGGAATGGAAATGTATTTTTGTTACTTTCTGCTAATCATATATATAATGTTTATTTCTGGTAATATAAAGACAGGTATACATTAAATATCTATATACTTTTCCATGTAGGTGAATATACTGTTCAAAGTGATAAGTTTGCAACACGAATTTTTCTGAATCAAGAAATTGATAAAGTTGACGAGCTAAGGAGGAGGTAATTCTCAATGTAATTTCTATTGTATATAGATGTTCAAGTCAAATACTTGGTTTCATGTCATTTGTATACTAATTCTAATCATTTGTGGTATTCAAAAGGCATATATTGAAGTTTGGACAAGGGAGTAGTTCTACTTCTCAAACGATACTATCGTCTCAGAGTATTTTTCCATTACATAAAGAATTTGTAACTGAAGGTGTGAAGAAACATGTTGATGAGATTAGCGAGATAGAAGAGGTTTCACTTCTTTGTATATAGTTTGGTTATTTGTTTGGTTTGTCACCTGCGTGTTTTTACAGGAAGTGTGTTGTGTTTTTACAGGAAATGTCTTGTGTTGTGGTTGCGACAATTAAGATTGTGCAAGAAGAGTATGGTTGGTTTTATGCTGCCTGTCGTAAGTGTTTCAAGAAGGTGATAGGTAAAAGTGAATGCTTGCAGAATGTTGAGAATGTTTCATATGATATTATTCGATTGCCTGTGACTTCTTTGGTTTGTATCAGATGTCATACTGAATGTACATCGATCACCACAAAGTAAGCAATGATGATTATTTAGAGTTATATTTATAAGTAACATTCTAAGACTCATATTTCAATATAGTTTTGCAGTTTACTTAGTTAGTTGTGTATATTTCAGGTTCAAGGTGCAAGTGCGGGCGCGGGTGCAGGATGAGAGTGGTAGTGTTTCTTTTGTCATGTTTGATAGAGATGTTCAGAAGCTTCTTGGATTAGCGGCGAGAGACATAAGAGAGAGGCAGGTTAAGGCCAATGATACTGGATTCCCTCATGAGATATTTCGATTGGTTGATAAGAAGGTTGCTTTTAAGATTGATGTTTCAGAGTTCAATCTTAAAAATGACTATCGTGTTTATATTGTGCAAAAAACAACTGATGATCCAGTAATAATTGCTGAGTTGGTTGGTGGAGATGGTAATGGTGATGAAAATACTGATGAGGTAGCATATAAAATTACTCTTTCAATCTATTTATTTTTCTTTTGAGTTTTAAACACTGGATTGTGTACTTTTTTATATGATATCATATATTATGATCCTTTAGGTTACTCAAGAGGTAGCTGACGTTAAAGACGTTAACCTTTCAGACTCTTCTCAGGTGTCTGCTAAACGAACTTCAAGGGTGAGTATTTATTTTTAAAGTATGTTTAGTACGTTTAAAAAGAGTTCATTATTTTATTAAATGAGATCAATAGTTGTTTTGTGATCTGTTGGAAGGATGATGTCTCTGTTACGGACGACTCTTCAGCCGTTGAAGTTGAAAAGGATTCTGGATCAAGTCCCAATGGAAAGCGGATGGCTCAAGATGCTGATGTTGCCAACGTTGGTGAGCTATCCACTAATGTGAGAAGAACCAGGAAGAAGCTGACTAAGGTTAACAATTAGATGCTTATGAAAAAACAATTCTTATGAGAGATAAGTAGAAACCACTTATTTTTGAAGAATCCTTGTGGTTTTTATTTATGTCTGTTAACTGTTGTTTTAACAAACTGTGGTTAAAAGTTTTGTTTGTAAGGGCTACAATGATGAATATGTTATGTAATGTGTATGGGTTGAATATCAAGTAAGGTTAACCTTTATTATACATGTTTGGTGATATTGATGGACTGGATAAGTAGTAGGGTTGTATATTATTGTTAGATTGATGAATGAAAATTTAATCAATTGGTTAGTCGGAAAACTGTTGGGGTCTGAGATACATTAACATCTGTTAGAGGCTAAGCACTGTTATAGTGTGCTAATATCTGTTAACCCCTAAGCAGTGTTAAAGATCTGTTAAAGGTTAAGCACTGTTATAGCGTGATTCAACAGACCATATGAGCTGTTGATCATCATCTGTTAAACATCTTATATTATAGATCTTTTGTTCAATTGTGTAATATCTGTTGGTGCATAGCAGAACTTAGGTTCATCATACATTTTGCTTCATCAGCAGAGGTTATAGCGTGCTATAACGTGCTAACATATGTGTAACAACTCTCATCAAAAGTCCTATTTATTATATTAGTTTATCCAAAAGAAAGCCCTAATTGAGACACCCAAGTGATTCTGTACAAACCCTAAAATTTTCAGAACAATCGGAATCAGGATCAGGGCCCCTAAAACTCAGGGGGGGGGGTAAACCCTAGTCGGTAATATCCAAACAGTTTTACGTGTATAATGAATTTGAACGCGAAACCAACTCACCTGAGCTACTGGGACACGAGGCTACCCTATGGTAGACTTGTGTCTCTCACGCCACGCGAAGGCCCCTCGCGCCACGCGAGGGAGCCGTTTTTCATGTATAAATAGGAGAGTCTGTTTCATGCAATTGTGCGTTAGTTCGACGTTCAAAGTCATTTTGTACGCTGAGATATTGTAGGAACAGTCTTAAAACACACACAATTCACGAAGTGCTGCCACAATACAGGGTAATAACTCGATCGCTGCTACGATTCAATGTCCGATCGATTAAACTATCCAATGGATGTTTAAGTGCTGCCCACATGTCATTCGTCGTTAATTCGATGGATGTTTAAGTATCGCACTTTGTCATTCGATGTGAGGGTTTAATCTCGTGAGTTATCGTAAATGTTGTATTAGTTACTGACCTAGTTTGTGTGCATGTTATTAAATTTAGGTTAAAAGGCTAATCAGTAGGCTAAGCTCTGCTCATATAAATCTGCAATGTGAGTCATTCTCTTTTTATCAAATTTGAATTCAAAAGCATGTTTATTTTCAAAGTTATAATTACAGGGATTAAGTCTTTGTAATCACCAAATTACAGCCGGTATGTGGGGTTTTGTATACATTACTTGATAACTGTCACTATTGGACAACGGGTTAGCCAATGAGTGATATGACCATAGTCACATACACCATTGGACAATGAGGTTACCGATGGATGGTCGAGTGACAAATATCGTGGGTAGTTGGTTGATATATGGAAACATTGTAATCGCTCTTAATACTGTAAATTATAACAAACGTGTCGTTTTCATAAAAAGAATGATTCACCGGTATTTCCCACTGACAAAACATTTTTCAAACATGTTTCAGGTGATTTGTTGTGATCCAGGAAAAGTGCCGTGAAGCACTACAAGCTTAAGGAAGTGGCTCAAAATAAAATAAAGAAACATGTTTTGTAAAATAAATATTTCTCAGTGAAATCATATGATTGGAAATTATTGGGGTTTATCCCGAATTGTGAAATAAAATAATCGGGAAATTTCAGTTTTAAAAATGATCTTGGTCAAATCTTCCGCTGTTAAATAAATACCACGGGAATTTCTGTCCCGCGGCTCCTGAACCGGGTCAAACCGGGTCGGGGGTCGTGACAGAAATAAGGTGGTATCAGAGCCACTGATTTAAGCCAATTAAGTATTTAGAAAATACTTAATTTTATTTATTTGCTATTCTGTGATTATATGTTTTATTATTTGAATATTTGTGTACAGTATGGGTAAACAAAAGCTTTCAAACATCTATCTTAAATTAGATAGGTCATTCAACGAGAAGGGAAGTTCATTCCAAACAAATTCCTCAAACCCTTATACAAATCCTGAAGAAGGAATATTTGTCCGAAAGGCACAATATGTGGAACCACTTTCTCCTAATTAAAGAAATATGATTATTAGGAAAAGTCAGGAGAAATTAAAGAAGTCACTACCAAAAGAAAAGAGAGTTAATCAGAAAACCTAAGAATTAGGCAGTAACCCACCATGGGAGGACAAGTTAGATGAAAAATGGGCAGATCTCTATATGCTAGCCACTGTAGCAATAAATGCAAATCTTTAAATACTCTGACTCAAGTTTTAGCATCTTTATTACCTACAAACCAGAAACCTTATCCAGTATATAAATACGTTTACAGTAAACCCTGTTGTATTTTAAATTATCAGTTGTTCTTTTGTGTTAAATTAGTCACACAGTATGAAATGATATTTAAAGGTTACCTATGAAATTTTGTTATAAAATTTAACTTAGCAATTTTGTGTATTTTATGCTGAACAGCATGAATGACTTGTCTGAAGCCCTTCAAAATCTAAATCTCTATCCGGTGAAAATAGAGGTTTCGAGAGATTTTAATAGATACATACCCGATATAGAAGAACCTATGGAATTCAACGCTCCACCTCCAGAGAAACCCAAGCCTAAGAAAAGGAGAAGATTTGTGGGATGGAGGCGTGTGCGCAGGAGGAAACCCGTCACTAGGAAGATTTCCAAAATAGAAAATCCCTTAGACAAAGGGAAGGGGATTGAAGTCGGGGAAGATTCTAAGCATATGGGAATAGAATTTGGGGAAGGTTCTAGGCAGACCAAGGTAGAAATTGGGGAAACCTCTAGACAAATTGAGGAGTTGCCATTACAAGAAGAGTTAGATCAGATATTGGCGAGCTGTGATATAGTCAGGCCTATCAATAATAATCTATACCCTTATCCTGCTGAAACTCAATTACCAATGAACTTGGAACCAGCAATCCCAGAACCTATAATCCACACCCAACCTCTAGGAATGGATGAATGGTGGACTAATGATTGGCAGTTCCAAAACCTTCTCAACAGCCCTTATTCCTTTCTCCCTCAATTCGACCCAGAACCTATACCAAACCCACCAATGAGCAATGGAAATTTAGTTGAACTCCGCCACTTTGGCGAGGAGCTGGTGGATGCAGGAAATAGAATCAGGGAAGTAGGAGAACAGATCTCCTAGAAGTACGACGAGAGGGAACGCCGTTACTAAAATACCATATGACGAGGGATAGTATGGTGTGAGAATGTGAAACTGTGGTTGTAAAATAAATAAGTAGAATATATCTTGTGAAATAACCTAAAATAAAACTTGTGTAAAATAATCAGTGTGTAAGGAGGCATATTATAAAATAGAAAAAAAATGGGAATCGAGAAATCGATAGTTTTGACTATATGTGTATTATGAAATTGTATGATTGTTTTGTGTATAATTATTATTTATTTGACACTAATAAATTATATATATTAATTATCAGATGGAAAACGCTAATAATGAACCAGTTAATGAGGTTAATCAATCTGAGCAACATCCGGAAGATCAATTTATGACTAGGCAGGATATAGAAAATATTGTTGCTCAAGGAATAGCCAATGCTATTCCAGCAATACTTGCTGCTGCCCAGAAACCTGTTGAACCTCAACAAATCATTCCTAGCAAACGTATTTCTGAAGATAACTTCAGTAATAGTGTAAACGGAAGCGGTAATAATCATGATGATGATTCACGGCAAGCTCCGCTCCCTAAGAAAATGAAAGCTGCAACGCCTGGTTGCACTTACAAAGAATTTCTTGCTTGTAAACCCGCTGAATTTGTAGGCAATGAAGGAGCGACTGCGGCACTACGTTAGTTAGAGAAAACCGAAGCAGTAATTACAATAAGTAAATGTGCCAAGGACGACAAGGTCATGTATGCGTCTAATCTTTTCAAAGAAGGGGCGCTAGAATGGTGGAATACAGTACTTCAAGCCAAAGGAAGAAGCATGGCCTATTCCATGAACTGGGAGGAATTTAAGAGTCTTGTAGAAAGAAAATTTTGCCCCGAATATGAAAAAGATCAAATGGCAAATAAGTTCCTAAATCATCGAATGATAGGGGTAGATTGTCGTGGGTATACTTCGACATTCTTCGAATATGCTAGAGTGGTACCAACACTGGCTTCGCCAGAACCGGTACTCATTTCTCGCTATATTTGGGGATTAATTAGCGAAATCCGCAATATCGTTAAAGCTGCGAGGCCTCGTACTATTGACGATGCGGTAGAATTAGCTAATACCCTCACTAACGAGCTGGTACGCACAAGAGACGGAAATAGGAAAAAGGAACTGGCTCAGAAAATTTCCCAAGGATTTCGTACGGGTAATAATAACAGCTTCAAAAGAAGAGGAACGGGACAATCCTCAACTCCGCCGTTCTGCAGAAATTGCAGAAAGAAACATTATGGAAGATGTAATGTAACCTGCAATTTTTGCAAAGTTGTAGGGCATTGATGTGTGTAAAATGCAACATATAAATTACATCAAATGAGGCATAAAACTAACCCTTTTTAAGTACTAATATTGGAAAAAGAGTGTTTTTGTCTTCCTTTTGTATTTTCAGGATTAAATGAGCTCAAAAACACAAAAGAAGCAAAAAGACAGCTAAATCCAACATAAATACAAGAAAAGGAACATAAGTGGATTGCCCGACCCCTCAACGGCATCTTCCAAAGCAAAATAGAGAAGGCAGAAGACTGAACACGCCCCGTGCTCAGCCAGCACGGGGCCGTGCCCAAGAAGCAGCAGAAAAGACAAACCTATAGAAGCTTCTATTGCCCACCACGGGGCCGTGCCCAGTGAACACGGGGGCGTGGCGAAAGTACAGCAGGCGCATTAATTGTAATTGCGAATTACAATTAATGAGGAGAGAGAGTGTCAGACAGGCACGGGGCCGTGTCCAGCGGACACGGGGGCGTGCCCAGCCCTCTGTTCAGCCTATAAATAGGAGTGCTTGGTTTCATTTCAACTCATCCCTTGGCACACCACCTCTCTCACACTTCATCCACCACCCACCACCATCACAACACCATCATCCACCACCATCATCCATTGTCCATCGTAGAGTGTGTGAGTCATCTCGGGATCCAAGATTGATCGTAAGAGTTCTTGACAATTAAGGCCATGTTTGCCTAAGTCTCTTACATCACTTGGTGAAGACAAAGTGTCTAGTATAATACTTTTTATTTCTAATCTTTTGCACTTTTTATTTGGTTTTGTATTAATGACTTTAATAACTAGTTACTTATGTTGAAGGTGATATTTCCTTATCGTTTGTCCGTGGTGTCTTGGCATTATTTTACTGTCTATATAAAATAAAAGATTTTCACCATTCATATCTCCACGGTCTATATGGAGGTATGTTGGCTACCTGGTCGGGGGTTAAGGGAACGGTTTGGTAAAGGTCTTGCCATTGTTCAGCGTTTAGAGGTCCTGCAATGGACCTGGGTCAAATTTAGTAGGACCTCCTTCAATGCTTCACGGTATTGGATGGCGGGGGTCCAAACTCTTTGATCCCCTCATAAGTTAACTACTATTAATACTATAACCCGGCTATTTAGGACCGTATCCCTGCTGACTCAGACTACTTAGCCGAGGGTAACGTCACCGCCAAAAGCGGGGCCTACCATAATACTGCATTAATAACTTAATTCATTATCTTCCAATAATCCACCCTTTTAGGATTGTATCCTTGCTGACTCAAACTACTAGGGTGAGGGTAACGTCACCTTCAAAAGAGGGGCCTACTACAATAACTAAGATAATCTCTTAATTATGTGCAAAAGTGCGGAAATAATCAAAGGTTATACTAGATACGAGTCGGAACCAAGTGATTCATCTTGTCTATCTGTTTTTTCTTTTTATTTTATTTTCAGCATTTTAGTTAGTTTTTATTTTTCTTAGTTTAAAACATTTTTCTAAAATTTTTATTTTGATTAGACGTTGAGGATAAACCGGTACTAAAAGCTCTTGTGTCCTTGGACGACCTCGGTATCTTACCAACGCTATACTACGCTCACGATGGGTGCACTTGCCCATATGTGTGTTTAGTGTTAGTAAAATATCGTGTTTTATAAATTTAAAACTTGGCTAAAAATAAGTGTTAAAGGGGCTTAAAATATACACCTAATATATATAACACTTCACACGTATCAAGTTTTTGGCGCCGTTGCCGGGGACACAAGGATTTTAAGAAAGTTAGGAATCAACGGCCTAATCATTTTTTTTATTTTTATTTTTTTAGGATTTTCGTAGTTTTTCAGCTTCTGCAGAGCTCAGCACGGGCCGTGCCCGGTCAGACACGGGCCGTGCCCAGCATCATCACTGGCAGTTTTTATTTTCTGAGTTACAGAGAGCTGAACACGGGGTCGTGTCGGTGCAACACGGGGTCGTGTCCAACTCCCAGTAACAGGGATCTAGAAAACAATTACTGTACCTCTGACCACGGGCCGTGTTCGCTGAGCACGGGGCCGTGGTGAATATTCTGACCAACGATCTTTTCTGTTTTTATTGCAGGACTTGGAACCTAGGCGCCACATTTGAACCTCCTACGTAGTGCATGAGCTCCAGTTCTAGTAGAGACATAAAAGAACCTCTAGAAGAACCCGAACGCTTTCTCAGAAAAAGACTTAAAGCCAAAAATCAAGAGAAAGTTTCGGGGGACCCACTTCCAATGGCGGACCAACGTACCCTCATGGATTACCTACGGCCCACCGTAGGCAATCTCGGCGCCGCTATCAATGCACCGAATGTCGAAGCCAACAACTTTGAACTTCGGCCGCATTTGATACAAATGCTCCAAAACTCCGCAACCTTTCATGGGCTTGCGGACGAGGATCCCCATCTACATACTACCAATTTCTTGGAAATATGTGACACTTTTCGGATCAATGGAGCATCGAATGACGCCATCCTCCTTCGAATGTTTCCATTTTCACTAAAAGACCGAGCTAAGGCTTGGCTTAACACCCTCCCAGTGGGCTCGGTAAACACTTGGGATGAACTCACCCAAAAGTTTCTATATAAGTATTTCCCTCCTGCTAAAACGGCTAAATTAATGACTGAAATTAATACATACTCACAAGGGATGGGGAATCCTTATATGAAACTTGGGAAAGGTTCAAGGAGCTTCTAAGAAAGTGTCCTCATCACGGTCTAGCGGTGTGGCAACAAGTATCCACTTTCTACAATGGGTTGTTGCCACACACAAGACAAACACTTGATTCAAGCTCCGGGGGACTTTTAGGTAATCGTCGCCCAAATGAAATATATAATCAAATTGAGGAAATTGCTCAAACCAATTTTCAATGGCACACTCCCCGAGGTAATAAATCTATTGCCCCGGGCGCCCATAAGGTTGATGAAAGCACCTCTTTACAAGCCCAAATCGAGGCCCTCTCTTCAAAAATCAAAAAGCTAGAAATCACAAAAACGGCCTCGGTTATGGCTTGTGAAGGGTGTGGTGGGTCACATGAAAATTGGAGTTGTATGAAAGAATTAGATGAACAACCAGAAACGGTAAACTACATTGATAATAGACCTAGGCCGTCGGGTCCTCCAACGGGTACCTACAACCAAGGATGGCGTAACCACCCAAATCTTGGTTGGAGAGATCCCGGCAATAGTAGTAACCAACAAAACCAACGAACTAATTTTCAACAACCACAAAATTTCTCTCAACAACAAGGTGGAAGAGAAAGGCTTGAAGATACTGTATCTCGCCTCATCTCTGACACTGAAAAGAAAAACTCGGATCGATTTCAACAATTGGAATCGAATTTTAGAAATCAACAAGCTAGCATTCAAAACGTTGAAAAACAATTAAATCAACTAGCTCAAAATTTCTCCGAGAGACCACAAGGCGCGTTACCTAGTAATACCGAAACCAACCCGAAGGCACAAGTACATCTCATCAAATTAAGAAATCGAACCGTGGGTCCCGAGGATGATCCATTGCCGCCAAATGAAAGAAGCCAATCTAGCCAACCTGTGACTCCTCCTGCGCCAGAAAAGGCTTCTCTAGCAAGAGCCCACCAAGACTCCTCCAATTCCATACCCCGGTAGGTTAAATCGTCAAAAGATCGATGAGCAATTCGCTAAATTTGAAAATTTACTAAAACAATTGCATGTTAACATTCCTTTTTATCGAGGTCCTAACCCAAATGCCTAAATACACAAAATTTATGAGGGATTTCCACACAAACAAAAGGAAAATTGAATCATTGCAATTAGTTAACTTAGGCGAAGAATGCTCCGCCTTAGTGCTCAACAAACTTCCACAAAAGAAAATCGATCCCGGAAGCTTCACAATTCCTTGCTCGATTGGGGAGTCTCCCGTTCGTAATGCATTAGCCGATCTTGGGGCTAGCATTAACCTCATGCCCACATCAATGTTCAAACGACTCGGCCTAGGAACAACAAGCCCTACAAAGATGAGCATACAACTCGCCGATAGATCCGTCAAATTTCCACAAGGTGTCGCTGAAAATCTATTGGTAAAAGTTGACAACTTCGTTTTCCCAACCGACTTTGTCATCCTAGACATGGAAGAAGACACCGATGTCCCTCTCATCCTCGGGAGGCCATTTCTAGCCACCGCCCAAGCGGTGGTAGACATGAATGACGGAACGTTAACATTGAAGTTTGGGGATAAGGAGGTGAAGTTTGAATGTGCAAAAAGAATTGAGGACGAAGACCCGGTCAACTACATGCAGGCCATAGACTCAAGCTTGGATGATGCTCTCCGACGGTGTAACATGGGATGCAATACATCCCACTTGGGTGACATATGACCGGCTTTGGGTCTAGCCAAGGACCCTTATAAACGTGGCGCACCACGGAGGCATTCCGCGGAACTATCCTTAGTTTAATTTAGATTAATTTTTATGTTTTATAGTTAGTTTTAATTTTCAGGAATAAACACACTCATGGTGGTAAGGGATGAAAAGGGAAACGAGAAAAATGACCCCATGCACAAGAACAAGGCAACCCGACAGTTCTCTCCATTACAGAAGGTTCAACACGGGCCGTGTCCAACCAACACGGCCCCGTGCTGAACCCCCTGCAGAAAAACGCCCAGTTCAGGTAACTGGACACGGGCCGTGTTCACCCGACACACCCCCGTGTCCAGACTTCTGCTTCTCTTGTTTTAATTTTGTTACTGGCACTTGAACACGGGGCCGTGCCCGGACAACACGGGGCCGTGTTCAGCGCCCAGTAACACAAAATTTTTGCTTTTTAACACCATTTTACACATCTAATCAACCTAAAAATTTATTTTTGGCACACATTGAGGACAATGTGTAATTTAAGTGTGGGGGGATGCTAAAACCTTGAATTTTGCAAAGTCCTAAATACAAGCCTTACACAAAACTCTATTGGAACCGCTAATCACCCCAAATTTTTTTCAAAATTTTCATTTTTTTTCTTGTCTAGGTTTAACTCAGGAAATTCAAGTTCTCAAAAAGGTTATATTTTTACAAATTTACAACCGATAGCGTAGTGATAAAAAGAACCAACATAAGAAAATTATGAAAAGGCATGGCAAACTTAGTTAAAATTTGATTATATATACTTGATCACATAAAAACTCATTCCCACAAAAGTGAGTTTTGAGCCTTTATTGAGCATACAAATTTACATCTTTAGACTAAATGCTCATTTTTCGTTTCTTGTGTGAATAGCCGCTTGGTTCTTACGACTCTAGAACTTGCCATGACGATACATTCCCGGTCCTTATCAACTTAAACCCGAGTAAGTAAATGATGGAGGCATTAGGACTAACCCTTTTTATTTCTACACCATTATTTTTCTTTTTCTTTTACCACCTACCCAAAAATCCCCCTAGTTAGCCCCTTTGAGCCTAAACCTTTTCATTTCATCACCCAAACCAAAAACCCTTTTACCCACCAAAACCTTTTTATTTTTAACCCTTTGTTTTAGTAACAAGTTCGGGTTTTTTCGTATGATCGTTCAAAAAAAAATGTGTTGATGATGAAGCAAAAAGAAAATAAACAAACAAGTTCATCAAAAATAACTTTGTTTGAATAAAAGCTTCATCAAACAAAAAAAATAGAAAGTCTTACGAAAACCGACACTTGTTACGCTTTTCACCCTTTTTCTACTAACCACTAACCACTATCCCAACCACCTACCTTTAACCCAAGCCTAACCCTTAACCCACAAAGTCCTCTTGATATTTACAAAGGTATAAAAGTTAAAAAGGAGGAGGATTGATTACTTGGCAAGCTTATGGTAGGAATAAGTTCCATGCCGCTCTCGAGTGATTCACTAAAAATACACCTTCGGCCGAGTGTGAGTGATTTCTCCCGTGAGGTATGTGAACTTGTATATAAATGGAATTTTAAAAAGGCATGTTATGCCCAAATAAGTAATTTCTCCTATGAAACGTCTAAATAAATCGTTACGAATAGGATTGTAAATAGATAAAAATAAAACCCAAAAAGATCTTGGATTCCCAACACTCTACGACAAGCCAAAAACCTTCTCTTCTACCCATTCCATTTGGGAGTGTAAGCCACATATTAAAGAGTTTTGCTTGAGGACAAGCAAAAGTTCAAGTGTGGGGGTATTTGATGTGTGTAAAATGCAACATATAAATTACATCAAATGAGGCATAAAACTAACCCTTTTTAAGTACTAATATTGGAAAAAGAGTGTTTTTGTCTTCCTTTTGTATTTTCAGGATTAAATGAGCTCAAAAACACAAAAGAAGCAAAAAGACAGCTAAATCCAACATAAATACAAGAAAAGGAACATAAGTGGATTGCCCGACCCCTCAACGGCATCTTCCAAAGCAAAATAGAGAAGGCAGAAGACTGAACACGCCCCGTGCTCAGCCAGCACGGGGCCGTGCCCAAGAAGCAGCAGAAAAGACAAACCTATAGAAGCTTCTATTGCCCACCACGGGGCCGTGCCCAGTGAACACGGGGGCGTGGCGAAAGTACAGCAGGCGCATTAATTGTAATTGCGAATTACAATTAATGAGGAGAGAGAGTGTCAGACAGGCACGGGGCCGTGTCCAGCGGACACGGGGGCGTGCCCAGCCCTCTGTTCAGCCTATAAATAGGAGTGCTTGGTTTCATTTCAACTCATCCCTTGGCACACCACCTCTCTCACACTTCATCCACCACCCACCACCATCACAACACCATCATCCACCACCATCATCCATTGTCCATCGTAGAGTGTGTGAGTCGTCTCGGGATCCAAGATTGATCGTAAGAGTTCTTGACAATCAAGGCCATGTTTGCCTAAGTCTCTTACATCACTTGGTGAAGACAAAGTGTCTAGTATAATACTTTTTATTTCTAATCTTTTGCACTTTTTATTTGGTTTTGTATTAATGACTTTAATAACTAGTTACTTATGTTGAAGGTGATCTTTCCTTATCGTTTGTCCGTGATGTCTTGGCATTATTTTACTGTCTATATAAAATAAAAGATTTTCACCATTCATATCTCCACGGTCTATATGGAGGTATGTTGGCTACCTGGTCGGGGGTTAAGGGAACGGTTTGGTAAAGGTCTTGCCATTGTTCAGCGTTTAGAGGTCCTGCAATGGACCTGGGTCAAATTTAGTAGGACCTCCTTCAATGCTTCACGGTATTGGATGGCGGGGGTCCAAACTCTTTGATCCCCTCATAAGTTAACTACTATTAATACTATAACCCGGCTATTTAGGACCGTATCCCTGCTGACTCAGACTACTTAGCCGAGGGTAACGTCACCGCCAAAAGCGGGGCCTACCATAATACTGCATTAATAACTTAATTCATTATCTTCCAATAATCCACCCTTTTAGGATTGTATCCTTGCTGACTCAAACTACTGGGGTGAGGGTAACGTCACCTTCAAAAGAGGGGCCTACTACAATAACTAAGATAATCTCTTAATTATGTGCAAAAGTGCGGAAATAATCAAAGGTTATACTAGATACGAGTCGGAACCAAGTGATTCATCTTGTCTATCTGTTTTTTCTTTTTATTTTATTTTCAGCATTTTAGTTAGTTTTTAATTTTCTTAGTTTAAAACATTTTTCTAAAATTTTTATTTTGATTAGACGTTGAGGATAAACCGGTACTAAAAGCTCTTGTGTCCTTGGACGACCTCGGTATCTTACCAACGCTATACTACGCTCACGATGGGTGCACTTGCCCATATGTGTGTTTAGTGTTAGTAAAATATCGTGTTTTATAAATTTAAAACTTGGCTAAAAATAAGTGTTAAAGGGGCTTAAAATATACACCTAATATATATAACACTTCACACGCATCAGGCATCGTGAAGAAGACTGCAGAAAGAAAACCGGAATCTGCTATAACTGTGGAGAAGCTGGGCATTTCAAAACAGAATGTCCTAAATTGGTCAAACCAGCAGACAACAAAGCCAATACGGCCGACGGAGCTACTAAAAAGAATGTTCGAGCCTTTCAACTAACTACACAGGAGGCAGAACTTATTCGAGATGTGATAGCCGATACGTTCCTAGTTCACAACGTTTATGCAAAAGTATTATTTGACTCTGGTGCAACCAAAGTTTTATAAATACTTCATTCTGCCAAGCTCTTAACTTACCTTTAACCAACCTTAGGCAGATTTTTACAGTCGAAACGGCAGATGGGAATTCAGTTAAAATAGATAAGGTTTTGCAAAAAGAAAACATAGAACTTTCAGGTCATAAATTCTCTGCAAACCTATTGCCTATGAAATTAGCTGAATTCGATGTCGTATTAGGAATGGATTGGTTAGTAGCCAACCATGCTCAAATCCTTTGTGATAAGAATTCCATAGAAATTTGTGCACCTACTGGAGAAGTACTTATGATTACAGGAGATAAGCCACGTAAACCATGAAGTTCATATCAGTAATGAAAGCTGCTAATTATGAATGAAAGCAAGGAATAGTGTATATGATTTCAGTAATCATTAGTACTAAGGGTAAAGAACTTAAAGACATTCCTGTAGTATCAGAATACCCGGATGTCTTTCCGGAAGAACTACCTGGATTACCACCAGATAGGGAGGTAGAATTTAGGATTCATCTAATTCCCGGAACTACACCGATAGCTAAAGCACCTTATAGGTTAGCACCCACAGAAATGTTAGAACTGAAAAAGCAATTAGATGAATTACTAAATAAAGGTTTCATACAACCTAGTTCATCCCCGTGTGGAGCACCAGTGTTGTTTGTAAAGAAGAAGGATGGTTCGATGAGAATGTGTATTGATTATAGAGAATTGAATAAGGTTACAATTAAGAATCGATACCCATTACCTAGGATTGATGATCTATTCGATCAACTTCAAGGAGCTAGATAATTTTCTAAAATAGATTTACGCTCCGGATATCATCAATTAAAGGTACAAGAAGAGGACATACCTAAAACTGCTTTTAGAACTAGGTATGGTCATTACGAGTTTACAGTCATGCCCTTTGGACTAACGAATGCACCTGCCGCATTCATGGACATGATGAATAGGATCTGTAAACCGTATTTGGATAAATTCGTAATTGTCTTTATAGACGATATACTTATTTATTCCAGAAGTCAGGATGAACACTACCAGCACTTGCATGCACTCTTAACTTTGTTAAGAAAAGAAAAGCTTTATGCCAAATTCTCGAAGTGTGAATTTTGGCTACAAGAAGTGCAATTCCTAGGTCACATGGTGAATCATGAGGGTATTCACGTAGATCCTGCTAAGATAGAGGCAATTACCAAATGGAAGGTTCCGCAATGGAAATTAGAAATTTTATAGGTTTAGCCGGATACTATAGACAGTTTATTAAGGATTTTTCCAAGATAACTGTACCATTAACTAAGCTAACCTGTAAAGCAGTTAAGTTTGAATGGGGACCTAAGCAAGAAGAAGCTTTTAGGATTCTAAAGCAAAAGTTAACCAATGCACCGATTCTAGCCCTGCCAGAAGGAACTGAAGATTTTGAAGTATACTGTGATGCTTCAAAGTTAGGATTAGGATGTTTGCTTATGCAACGCAAGAAGGTAATTGCGTATGCATCAAGGCAATTGAAAAAGCACGAAGAGAACTATACGACTCATGATTTAGAATTAGGAGCCGTAATTTTTGCCCTTAAAATTTGGAGACATTATCTGTATGGAAGTAAGTTTACTGTCTATACAGATCATAAAAGTTTAAGATATATATTTGGGCAAAAAGAGTTAAACATGAGGCAAAGGAGATGGATGGAAATCCTAAGTGACTACGACTGTGATATTCAGTATCACGAAGGAAAGGCAAATGTAGTTGCAGATGCCTTAAGTCGTAAATATCATGAAAAGCAAAAGCGAGTTCGTGCTCTAAGATTAAATCTACAGTTAGATTTAATGGAACAATTGAAGACTGTTCAAGCTACAGCAATCAAGGATGATGCTGAAGGAATGAAAGGACAAATAAAGGAATTAAAGCAAGGGAATGATGGAATTTGGAGATTTCATCAGAAAAGGATTTGGGTACCTAAGCAAGGAAATTTAAGAGATAAGATTTTAGAAGAAGCTCATAAATCTAGGTATACCATGCACCCAGGAAACAATAAGATGTACCAAGATTTAAGAAATAATTTTTGGTGGATAGGAATGAAAAAGGATATAGCTCGATATGTTTCTAAGTGTCTTACTTGTTCACAAGTTAAGGCAGAACATCAGAAACCTTCAGGTCTACTACAACAACTAGAGATGCCTGTATGGAAATGGGAACTCATAACAATGGATTTTGTTACTAAGTTACCCAAGACCAGAAAAAGTAATGATGCGATTTGGGTAATTGTGGATCGATTAACCAAATCAGCTCACTTTCTACCAATGAAAGAAACCTTTAGCATGGAAAGATTGGCAAAGTTGTATGTAGATGAAGTAGTATCCTTACATGGAGTTCCACTCTCCATTGTTTCAGATAGAGATAGTCGTTTCACTTCTCATTTCTGGACAAGTTTCCAGCAAGCAATGGGAACTCGACTAAATTTAAGTACGGCGTATCATCCACAAACAGATGGGCAAAGTGAAAGGACAATCCAAACCCTAGAAGACATGCTTAGAGCATGTGTAATTGATTTTGGCGGAAATTGGGACGACCATTTACCTTTGATTGAATTCTCCTATAACAATAGTTATCATTCAAGCATCGAAACTGCCCCATTTGAAGCACTGTATGGACGAAAGTGCAGAACTCCAGTTTGTTGGGCAGAAATAGGAGAAAGTCAATTGTCAGGTCCAGAATAGTACAAGAGACAACCGACAAAATTTCTCAAATCAAGGAAAGACTGAAGACGGCTCGAGATCGCCAGAAGAGTTATGCAGACAATAGATGGAAGCCGTTAGAATTTCAAATAGGAGATAAGGTACTTTTGAAAGTTTCTCCTTGGAAAGGAGTAGTTCGATTCGGTAAGAAAGGAAAGCTAAGTCCAAGGTATATAGGACCATTTTTAGTAATCCAACGTATAGGACCAGTTGCTTATCGTTTACAACTACCAGAAGAATTAGCTGGAGTACATGATGTATTCCATATATCCAACCTCAAGAAATGTCTATCTGACGAATCCCTGGTAGTACCTCTTCAAGACATAAAGGTAAAAGAAAAACTAAAATTTGTTGAGAAACCACTTCAAATCGAAGATAGAAAGATCAAGTTTCTCAAACATAAGCGACTAGTTCTAGTCAAAGTCAAGTGGGATTCAAAACGAGGACCCGAATACACTTGGGAGCTAGAATCAGAGATGAAGCGAAAGTATCCTCAATTATTCCAATAAATCTCGAGGACGAGATTTTTATTTAGGTGGGGAGGATGTAACAACTCTCATCAAAAGTCCTATTTATTATATTAGTTTATCCAAAAGGAAGCCCTAATTGAGACACCCAAGTGATTCTGTACAAACCCTAAAATTTTCAGAACAATCGGAATCAGGATCAGGGCCCCTAAAACTCAGGGGGGGTAAACCCTAATCGGTAATATCCAAACAGTTTTACGTGTATAATGAATTTGAACACGAAACCAACTCACCTGAGCTACTGGGACACGAGGCTACCCTATGGTAGACCTGTGTCTCTCGCGCCACGCGAAGGCCCCTCGCGCCACGCAAGGGAGCCGTTTTCATGTATAAATAGGAAAGTCTGTTTCATGCAATTGTGCGTTATTTCGACGTTCAAAGTCATTTTGTACGCTGAGATATTGTAGGAACAGTCTTAAAACACACACAATTCACGAAGTGCTGCCGCAATACAGGGTAATAACTCGATCGCTGCTACGATTCAATGTCCGATCGATTAAACTATCCAATGGATGTTTAAGTGCTGCCCACATTAGGGTTTATGCTTTTTCATTCGTCGTTAATTCGATGGATGTTTAAGTATCGCACTTTGTCATTCGATGTGAGGGTTTAATCTCGTGAGTTATCGTAAATGCTGTATTAGTTACTGACCTAGTTTGTGTGCATGTTATTAAATTTAGGTTAAAAGGCTAATCAGTAGGCTAAGCTCTTCTCATATAAATCTGCAATGTGAGTCATTCTCTTTTTATCAAATTTGAATTCAAAAGCATGTTTATTTTCAAAGTTATAATTACAGGGATTAAGTCTTTGTAATCACCAAATTACAGCCGGTATGTGGGGTTTTGTATACATTACTTGATAACCGTCACTATTGGACAACGGGTTAGCCAATGAGTGACATGACCATAGTCACAGACACCATTGGACAATGAGGTTACCGATGGATGGTCGAGTGACAAATATCGTGGGTAGTTGGTTGATATATGGAAACATTGTAATCGCTCTTAATACTGTAAATTATAACAAACGTGTCGTTTTCATAAAAAGAATGATTCACCGGTATTTCCCGCTGACAAAACCTTTTTCAAACATGTTTTAGGTGATTTGTTGTGATCCAGGAAAAGTGCCGTGAAGCACTACAAGCTTAAGGAAGTGGCTCAAAATAAAATAAAGAAACATGTTTTGTAAAATAAAGATTTCTCAGTGAAATCATATGATTGTAAATTATTGGGGTTTATCCCGAATTGTGAAATAAAATAATCGGGAAATTTCAGTTTTAAAAATGATCCTGGTCAAATCTTCCGTTGTTAAATAAATACCACGGGAATTTCTGTCCCGCGGCTCCTGAACCGGGTCAAACCGGGTCGGGGGCCGTGACAATCTGTTAACCCTTAAGCACTGTTAAAGATCTGTTAAAGGCTAAGCACTGTTATAGCGTGCTTCAACAGACCTTATGAGCTGTTGATCATCATCTATTAAAGATCTTATATTATAGATCTTTTGTTGAATTGTGTAATATCTGTTGGTGCACAACAGAAGTTAGGTTCATCATACATTTTGCTTCATCAGCAGAGGTTCTCTTTAGCAGACCTTTGCTTCAGCAGTCTTTGTGCTAACATCTGTTAACCCCTAAGCAGTGTTAAAGATCTGCTAAAGGTTAAGCACTGTTATAGCATGCTTCAACATACCATATGAGCTGTTGATCATCATCTGTTAAACATCTTATAGTATAGATCTTTTGTTCAATTGTGTAATATCTGTTGGTGCATAGCAGAACTTAGGTTCATCATACATTTTGCTTCAACAGCAGAGGTTATAGCATGCTATAACGTGCTAACATCTGTTAACCCTTAAGCACTGTTAAAGATCTGTTAAAGGCTAAGCACTGTTATAGCGTGCTTCAACAGACCTTATGAGTTGTTGATCATCATCTATTAAAGATCTTATATTATAGATCTTTTGTTGAATTGTGTAATATCTGTTGGTGCACAACAGAAGTTAGGTTCATCATACATTTTGCTTCATCAGCAGAGGTTCTCTTTAGCAGACCTTTGCTTCAGCAGTCTTTGTGTTAACAGACCTTTCGGTTCATCAGCAGAGTTTGTTTGGCTCATATGCTGAGGTTGTTTCGTCTAAGTAACAGACTTTTCTTTTAACAGTGGTTGTCTTCAACAGATGTTTTGGTTTGCAAAGTTTAGCGAAACAGATGTTGAGTTTGTCCCTTTGGTAGGAGCAGTTTTTAAAATATTGTTATTTGTAATTCCAAGTTGTATACTATTTTATTAATTTTGAGTGTTATATTTCTTTTTTTTTTTTGAGTGACCGGGAAATGTAATGGAAAATAGTAATGTTTAGATGCAAAATATAGTAATGTTTACTTGAAAAATATAAAAAGGTAAAACCACAATTTTGAAAGTATATACTAAGACTACATAACTTCATTCCTAAGTTAGTTTCCAAACAAGAAATTTGTCCATCAAACATGTCAACTAAAACATAAATTATACAAGGCTGAAAAGGTGTTCAAAGATCATGTCAACCAACTTCAAATTGTATTTTATCTCCTCTTACACTTTTTCTTCGACTATCTCAAACCTCAGCTTTTTCCCCACAGATATTCCCGTTTCATCTATGATACGCTGCCAGCCTGTATGCATCACTAGATGGTTGTTGTCGCCAGGTGTTCTAGGATCTCTCCTAACAACCAGCTGTACCAAAAACTTCACATGACCAAATGACAGCACAGCTCTACGGTAATCATTTAGCTGGTGTTCTCGAACAAAGTTCCTCGGTATTGCCTGTAAAGGAAAAAATTTTCTTTAGTTATTCATTCAAAACAGCATATACTTTAAGTAATAACAGATAGATCCAAGATTATAAGTAAAATCAACTATATTAAAAGTGGATATGTAAATACCAAGCTGTGTGTCTGTAAAAAATGGTATTCAAGCTGTTTTTTATAATGTGGACGCCTTTTGCGGTGTTGGTGATCGGTACGGCTACAGTGATGTTTTATCTCTCCGTGAAGTGCAATCCCGTCTTTGTTAAAAACCTTCACAGTAAAGTTAAAGTCGTCTTCAGGAGTACTTCCCATCCATTGAAACAACAGTTGGCAGCTTTCCTTAATATCATTTTCGAAGCAAAAAGTTGTCCATCCTGGTCCCATAAAACCAACAGCTAATCCCTTTTTGTTTTCAGGAGAGAAAACATAATGGACATCAACTTTACTACTCTGCTTTGGTCCATGTACTTTGGCAACCAAGTTATCAATTTTTAATCTCCTTTGCGACAACAGCTTCAGCAAATCGTGTGGTAAATGCTATAATTTTCATAAATTTTAGAAATGTCATATTAGATTTTATATAGGATACAAAATATAAATTAGAAGTTTTGCTAACAGTCCAAAAGATACACTGGCAATATATAAAAATAAGTAGGAATTTTTAAGCTGCTTACAGTATGTTTCTTCTTCAGCCTGTATCAAGCATCCATGAACATAATCTCTGTTCGATCCATCTTTTCTAATCTCAAATCCCTCATTGTCCAAAAAATTTATCTCAAATTTTGCTTTCTTCAATTTTTTTAAACACAACTTGTCTATGTTGTTATTTCTATAAGTTTCAACAAACCGGGTCCATTCTAGCCCGTTTATCCTCTTACTTTTATGACCGATGCTCTGTACTGCAATCTTATACTTAAAACCCGTATAATCAACCAACTTTATCACTTCATAATTTCTTGGTAATTGGTTAGCCATTATCTTTGGAAGTATCTATGTATATAAAATACACAACATTTAATATATCTTTAATTATATAAATACAGTTTTTAGCATACAATTGTGATTTGAGCTAATTTGTTTTAAGAATATAGCTTACCAATCCTTCATTTAGGTCTGCCAATTGAGAGACGTTGATAATTATCATAAACTCCATCTGAAAGTAAAAAATACAATAATAGTTAAATACTAAAATATAAAATCAATTGTATCTGAAAAGCATTCTATTTAAGGTATAAAAAAATATCCAACACTCTGTAGGACCAAACTTATATGTTGTGTACTTCAATATGGTCCCTACAACCAACAATATGAATCTAATACTGTGTAAGATCAAATTTTTATTCTTGTATAATAAAAAAAGTATTATATGGCAATAAATTTTTCAAATATCCATATTTGTGTCAACTTCAAACTTCAGTTTTTTTTTCCAGCAAACAAGGCTATATTCACTTACAAATCAGACATATGAGTACTATAAACTGATTGCAGAATATTTTATCAAAATTAATATTGGTAGAACAAATGTATCAAGACTACATGGCAGTTCATACAATAATTCTAAAACCATTCATAAAATTTACAACCAAATATTTATTAAACAATAATATTTCAGATTGTTATTTAGATTGAATGAATCAAAATGTAACTAAATAGGTTGATATAAATCTTATTATAAAATAAAGAAAACAAGTTCACATAAGTTTATCTATTTTAACATCAGTAGATTATGATTTTGATGTTTATATAATTTGAAATGAGGAAACTGAAAGGAACATGTCAAAGTATACCTGTAAAATACACAAGAGAAAAAAAAATACCTGATCTAAAACTTTAAACTTCTGATCGTCGAGTCTGAGGAAGAAGAAACTGTAGAGTTTTCTCGTCGAAGAAGAAGAGGTGAGATTGTATTGGGATTGTTGAAAATAAGATATTTATCTATTAACTTGTAATTGTTTATTTATTTAACTTATAATAATCTTTAATATCGGGATTTAAAAAACTATTTTTAATTATATAAATATAAATATATTAAATTAATAGATAAGTTTTTTCGTATTTAACATTTTAAATTTATAGTCAAACAATGTTTATAGCTGTGCAAAAATTGCGCTGTTTTAATGTAAAAGGGGATAAAATATAAATTTTACAAAACTTAATTTCAACCAACCAGTGTAAATGTAACATCTATATTAACTCCATTTAATATACTTTTCTTCTCCATTATTGAATATAAGCTCCAGAAAACATATTCGGAAGTTTTCTCAAATAACTTTCTTATCAAAATTGGCAAGGTTCTATTGCATAATATAGATTACACGCTATAAAATCAAGTATTGTTTCTTTGAATTTATTGTTTGTATTATATATGTTAGATTAATCATTATTTGATGTTATGAGTATGTGTTTGTCACTGACGGCGTTTCATATTCTATCTTGAAGCAAATAATAGTTGCTGTAATCCGGTATATTTTTATCGATTAAGTACTGCATTAACTTAAATGAAGTTACTGATAGCATTCTTTGTGATAATTTGTGCATGCATCTTCGTGATGTTGTCTTCTACATTATGATTGATAAATCAACTATATAATTTTTGTTTGATGCTCATTTGCTTAATTGTTGTGAGAGATGATTATTTTCGTTTTGTGCTTTGTTTTTATAATACTTTAAGTGTGTGATTATACAAATAGTCCGGTTAATATTTGGTACTTTTGTTTTTTAAGTGCTGGTTTATTTTAAGGGATGTTAGTGATGTCAATTTTATAATGTTGTTTGTCTATGACTTTTGTTGGATGCTGTTCATTTTTATAACTTGTAAGTTTAAATTGTTTATTGCAGATATGAATCTATCCAATCAAACACCATCCTTTTCACAATTTCTTAATGAAGATGATTTTATATTTTTGGTATGTTTTTTAACTTTCCTTCTACTATTAGGATTCTACGTTAATTTTTGATGTAAGATATTTTTTAACTACTGTTGCAGAATATACCACTTGATTTTCAGACTCTGTTGTGGGGCAAGGAGGTCCCGTATGGGCGAATTGTAGAGTTACTTGATGGTGACAAATCATGGTTAGTACGAGTAAGGAAGAGAGATGATCATTGTATATTTATGGATGGATGGACAAAATTTGTTAGAGATTGTTGTTTGAAAACGAAAGATGCTATATTGGTGAAAGCTACTGGACGTTTGTCATTCGTTGTCTCATGTTTTAAAGAAAAAGTCTATGAGAACTCATACATTTCAGAAAATATTAGCCCTGAAGTTAGCATGACTGTAAGTAACGATATATTATTTTGTTACTTACACTAAATATTTTATGCTAGCTCAACAGCTTGCTAACATCTGTTTGCCCTTTTAACGTCTGTTTCCTTATAATCTTAACTTCTGTTGACTAAGTCTTTTAACCTCGGTTGACTAACTTCTGATATTTAAGATCTGTCAACGTTGTAACCTCTGCTGGACATAATGGATGACAGTTGTTAGGAAACCTCTGTTGGATAGCAACAGAGGTATGTAATAGTTGATAGCCAAACAATGGTTAGGTTGTGTTTAAATACTGTAACTACCGTTGACTAACCCTGTTGAGTAATTCTCATTTTAACTTTTTTTTACTAATCCGTTGTAACTTCTGTTGCTCATTAGTTCATATCAAATTTGTAAGTCTGCGCTAAATATTCCTTTGCTTCTTCTATAGCTAATTGCTGACAAATTTTGGAAACAATTCTATGGTAAAAATTACGAGTATGGGATGGCAACTATCTATGTTGGTGAAAGGTTTTGGAATGTGATGATGAAAGGATGGACTGATGGATGCGGATTTACTGATGGATGGTCAAAGTTGATTGAAGAAGTTCCCATACCAGTTGAATCTTGGTTGGTTTTCACCATGATTTCATCTAAAACGTTTGAGCTTTCCGTTTTCCATTCCGAGACTGAAACTGAGGTTTCCTTCAAGAAAGTTGATGTAGTTGTTTTGGATGATTCAGTTTATGGAGATGATGGGTTTGATTTATTGGCCGCGGTATAAAATTTTGATGATAAAATACATTATTTGATAACATGACGGTGATAAGTAACTTTTATTATATTATGCTAATATCTTTTGAAATCTCATTTTGTAGGCTAAACACAAACAACTTCTGGATTCTGGGGAAGTTGCTTTGGATGATGAGGATACTGGAGCTTCGGTTGGTAATTCTAAGCAGTTTACGAGTTTTGAGGATATTTTTAATGTATATATATACATGTAACATTTATATATTATTATGATTTAAAATATGGTTTCTTATATATGATCCTTCTTATAAATATAGTTTGCTGATGATGGGCTATTTGATTCAAAGATTGCGGGTCTGGTTGACGAGTCAGATGTTAAAAATGCTGTAAATTTATAATTTTCTACGCATATATTTTATTGTATAATAAGTATATAAGAAGGTTTTTTTAAATTTTGTTGTAGCCTGAAGATCATTCTGTAAAAATAGCTGATGATGTTAACGATCCTCAACTACAGTCTAAAGATTTTCATGTTCGTGACATTTCTGCCTCTTCAAGTGTTGTATCTAATGTAAGTGTTTATTCGTTTTATATTGTCTATTTTATTATTGTCTCAATATATTGATATTCTTCTGTATGATTGAGTCTTAAACTTCAAAGCTGAGTTGAGAAGATAGTTTGTGTTGATAAAGAAAGTTATAAAATTTCAAGAATTTAGAGTTGTTATATTCTAAATTAGTTTACTTAGGTGGATAAGATGCACAAACTTCGTGGCAAGACAACTGTAGAGGATAACCAAGCTGTTGATAGACCATGTAAAGTTCGAAAGGTTCGTTTAGTATCATCCACTTCAGAATGAGTGTTACACTTCACCATACATGCTGAAGATAGACTTGTAAGCTTTTGCAGTCGTTGCTTTGTTTCGTTATTTCAACAATTTCAATTATATATCAATATTTTATAAAATTCACTATTCAATTTTCTGTTTTTAGCATCTGCCATCAGATGTATCTTCTGCGTTGGATCTGCATACTGATAATCCTAAGCCTATCAATATCCAGAATCTCAAATGTGAAGTCAAGGAACTGTTTACAACATCTTAAAAAACAAATACTGGATTCAACTACGCTGTTGTTGGATGGTCTTCTTATCTGAGATCTTGCAATATTGCTTTTGGTGATGAACTTTCGTTAGAGTTTCACAAGTCTACTCAATTGCTGAAGTTAAAAAAAGTTGTGCATACCGTGACAAAGATTAAGTCCTCTTAGTTTCATGCCATGATTGTTTGTGGTTGTACATCTGGTTCGTCAGTGGTACTAATTTTGCTTCTTAGACATGTTCTATATGTAGTTATGTCTATAAACAACTTTCATTGTCAATGGGTGGGTGCTACTTTTTTTTTGTGGATAGGACAATGGAAATACTCATATGTATTTTCTATATTAACTGATGATGCATATTTTTAGTTGTCTTTTACTTATAATAGATAACACGTTTTGGTACAATATCTATACATATATCTATATGTTCTATCAATCTGTTTTATGCATGGTTTTCTAACATCTGATACTTACTATCTATGCATCTGGCAAGTTCTGTTGGAGATAATTGATGACAGTTTTTAGGAAAGTCTGTTGGAAACAACAGAAGTTCTTAACAGTTAATAGACAACGGTGGTTTGCTATCATCATAATGGAATTGCTGTTGAATAGACCTATTGACCATTAGTGCATATCAATTTTATAAGTCTGCACTAATTATTTTTTTACTCTCTGTTGAATACTAAATGAGATGTTGACCAAAAGTCTAACAGATGTTTACCAAAAGTCAAGCAGTTGTTGACCAAAAATCAAACAGATGTTGACCAACAGTTAAACAGATGTTGACTAAAAGTCAAACAGATTTTGAACCACTAAGAATCATAGTTTTCCCAACAGTGGTTTGACCTTGGTCAAACAGACTTTTTGAAAACAGTGGTTTCACTTTAAGCAATCATCAATGGAATTGGTCAACTTTATTTGCAAAAATTGGTTTTAACTTTATTTGAATTTAAATTACAAGTACCGTATATTTCTCATTCTTATTGCAAGAATTGCCTTCGATCTAAAGTTAATAAAATATAGAATCTCAGATGGTTTTGAAAATAGTGGTTTCACTTTAATCTATCCATCTGGTAAGTTCTGTTGGAGATAATGGATAACATTTTTTAGGAAAGTCTGTTGGAAAGCAACTGAAGTTTTTAACAGTTAATAGACAACAGTAGTTTGCTATCAACATAATGGAATTGCTATTGAATAAACCTATTGACCATTAGTGTATATATATTTTATAAGTCTGCACTAATTATTTTTTTTACTCTCTGTCAATATGGGTTATGCATGGTTTTCTAAGAAACGACCAGTGTTTGCACACGGGTCTTACCGCTAGTTATATATAATAAATGAAAGGTGATTTGGGCCACGTGTCAGTAAATTAGGGCTTCTTTTCCCGCCCAACAGTGCCATCCCCTTTTTCTTTTATCATCTCTCTTCTCATCTTTATTTTGAAATGCCCAAAATGTCATCCATTGCCGCTTCATTCTTCTCATTCACGCAAGCGATTCTAGGGTTTCTTTCCTAGTCGCTTCAAGATCTATGCTTTCTCAGTGATGAATCTCTGTAGATTCGACACCAGCTCGATTGGTATGACCGCTCGGTACTTTTCTTTTTATCATCTCTGTTATATGTTATTTGAATCGGATCTGGGTTGTGATTTTCCAGACTTGGTGGAAGATTTGGGTTTCGTCTTTGGTACATGTTAAAAGAAAGTAAGCCTAATTGTTGTTTGGTTTGTTACAGGGTTGATATTTGTACAAGTCTGACCCTACTCGTGACCCTGACGATGCCGATTTTGTTGCCGATGCTAAGAAGGCGGTGGATGAAGTCGTTGATGACGTCACCACTGCCGTTGTCGTTGCCGCTGCATCTGCTGAAGCTGCAGAACCCTAGGTATATGTTTTATGTGTAACTAATAATAATAAGTAAGCGTTATTTGATCTCTACATGTGTCTGTCACTTTTGTTTGGTATAGCTTCTGGAACTGATCTGTTTGCGCTTCAATTTGATGAATCTGTTTTTTTAATGATTTTGAGCCGATTTTGAAACTACACTGTTCAGGGCAACAAAATCATGGAGAAGAATAACAAGAATACTCAGCTGATATGTTCGAGAAAAGGTATGGTTTTAGGAATGATAACTGTTATTAATATATGATTGGCCCAATATCCTTTCGGGTTGTGCTTATTTTGATGTTATATTTCAGGGAGTTCCAGCAGAATCTCAACCATCAAAGCATGTTGGTAGCCAAGGTTCTGCCAGTCCATACTTTGATTTTGAGAAACTAGCTGAGGTTTGTTTCTGGAACGCCCACATTTTTCACTTTTGACAATTAACATAAACTTCATACAAATTTCTGAAAAAATTTGACATGACCTATTCGTAAAGTAAACGATTTCCTGCTTTTTAACAAAATCATACAAAATACATTCTACGACACTTTTCAAAGGATGCTAAAATTAAGACCATACACATTTTACCAAAACATTCTATCCAAAGTATCCAAAATAGAGTTTAAACTTCAAACTACTACGATCATCCTAAATACTGGTTTTACATTTACATTAACAAAATGATTTTGACCCATTTCAAAAGATATCTTGAACCGAAAGCGCATAATAGTCGACATAGTGTGTGTTCGGTCCGGGTGCGCCGCGATTAAGCATGGGATTTACCTATCATTCATAACAACAAAACGTTTGTTAGTTTGTAATACATAACAATTCAAACCCTTTAATTACCTAACATTATTCGACCCATTAACATGACATATTACTTTACTAACACCATTACTTCCGTTCGGAAACATCTAACATACTGCTTTCCGACTCATTTATACCATATCTTTCAATATACTTACATCATTTAACCCGTTATGGACAAGTCGATTCCTAAACATTTCAACAATCATTCCACTTATCATTCCAAACCATTTAGACGGGTCATTCCATATTCACTACATCATCCTCTTTTGAACATCTCTCATTATAAACTCATAGCATCTAATCAATCATGATTCATAATGGAAATTTACATTAAACTCATAGTACCAAATATTATTAATCATGAGTCTACAAATAGAGTACATAAAGTTCATATGAACTTACCGTGATCCTGAGCTCCTTGTGCTTTGGAGTGACTCGTTCCTTCTTCCTTCTTATTTCCTGAACATCATAACTTTATTCACTTAGCTCCCATTACTTTCACATTCTTTATTATCCAATACGATATTTACAATTTACATACATTCCCGATATGATTACACCTCATCAATTTAGCGAATTTTCATACAAAATCATATCTAAATTCATTTAGACATTTCATCAAACACATGGTGGGCATACTATCTATAAGGCATTATATACAAATAGTTATAGCATGTCCATCCTATCTCATCAATGGTTAATCATAATCTTTTATAACAATAATCATTACCCTAATCCATAACTTACTATTTTGACTATGAACAAATGGTTCCAAATCAATTATTCATAACAATTTCATCAATCAACAATCAAATTAACATATAAAACTTCACAATTGTTAAACATTACTTGACATGCAAGTGGGTTTTGCCCTAATCATGCTTATATTCGAAATTTAGCATGTATTGATGTCTAGACCTTCATAGCAACCATTAATCATACTGAATTTTGTATTACATTCACGAATTACACAAAACCCACACAATCAAACATCATCAAATCACAAATTTTCACTTACTTGAGATCAAGAACACTTAGATAATCAGGATTCTTAGTTCATGCATTCGATTCTTCAATAATCTGGCTTTCAATTGATGGGATTTTGTGATTTAGGGTTTTGAGAGAGAAGGAGTTCTCCCCCTGGATCCTCACGATCGCACACACACACCAGACTAGTCTGGTTTATTTTTTTTGTCTTGTTTTAATACCATATTTACATATCTAGTCCCTCATCTTTTAATCCCCATTCACTTTAGTCATTTACCTTTTAACTTAACCATCATTCTTTTACTAACTTTTTTTTTTGACATAATTCTATATATTTTCCATTTAAAACATCACTACCATTATACTTTTAGGTCATATGAGAATTTGGGGTGTTACAGTTTCTTACCCTTCACCCACCCAATCCTGCCTTTTGTTTTGGAAACTTTTACTTTGGGGCCAGTAATTAACATGGTTGTATTCGTACTTTTTATACCAATTAGCTTCTTGGCATTGACTTTATAGTTTTTATGTGGAGGCATTGAGTTTTTGGTGATTAATTGATTATTATTGTGGGTGTTTTAATTAATAGTTTTTATGTGGAGCCATTGAGTTTTTGGTAATTGTTCTTACTTTACTTTATTATTGGAAGTAGAAATGATACTGTTATAGACTGAGTTTTGTTTTAGTGGAATTAGGTATTTGCTAGAAGAAATCTGAAACACAGGTTGAATCTCAAGGATGCTACAATTAAGCCTGGTCGCATGAAAGGTGAGTAAACCCAAATCAAATTTTCGATCAGTGATTATCTTCGGTTCATTTTGATTTCTTTAGATACGGACTAATGAGTTTTTCAACACAACTACCTCGATCCTGATGTAGATTTTGATAGGGCTTGAATTGTGATGGCAAGTGCCGTTGGAGAACCGATTCCGACATCGGCAATGATGATTCAGCGTCTAAGCATATCGTAGGTAGATGCAGAGGCCAAAATATCTCCTTTTTGAATAAATCTGCATTCAGTTTCTTACTTGTATGCTATTACTTGAGTGCTCAGAGAGAAGGCGTTTGTATAACCAAGTGATTGAACTTAAAGGCAACATTCGAGTTTCATGTTCTTTTTAATGTGTTTTGACAGTTAAGGTTACATCTGCAACAGTACCACCTAGCCCGCCAAGTCAAGATGAGATTTTGCGATCGGCGAATTTGAAATCCACCTACTTAAAACAGCCACCAGGAACTTCCGTTCGGATAGTGTGTTGGGTGAAGGTGGTTTCGGTTTAGTTTTTAAAGGTTGAATAGCATAGATGAGCAGTCACTTACATCAGCCAAACCCGGCACAGGCACTGTTATTGCTGTAAAAAAGATTGAATCAAGACGGTCTTCAAGGTCACCAAGAATGGTTGGTAAGTGTCACTTTATGCAGTTTGATATTTTGATTATAGAACGTTAAAACCGGTAGTTTGAGTAAACTAATTACTTGAAATGTTAATGTTACAGACGAAAATTAATTGTTTAGGCCAGCTATATCATCTGAATCTGGTACAATTAATCGGTTACCGCCTAGAGGATGACCAAAGGCTCCTTGTGTACGAGTTCATGTCGCGTGGCAGCTTCGAAAACCATCTTTTTAGAAGTAAGGGTTCTTTCCATGTTAGTTTTAGTTTTGCCCCATCAATATGCTTAAAATTTGGTAACTGATGGTATTTGAATTTGAAACCGGAAGTTCTTACTTTCAACCTCTTTTGTGGAACCTACACTTAAAGGCTGCTCTCGGTGCTGCGAAGGGGCTTGCGAATCTTCATAGCCCGGAAGCGAATGTGATATATCGTGACTTCAAGTGTTCAAATATCTTGATTGATTCTGTATGTCTTAAATTCGTCGCATAACTAATTTTTTTATGTTTAGTTTTTTACGCAATATTTGGCTGGTTTTGATTATATTTTCTTTTTCAGGACTACAATGCAAAACTTGACTTTGGGTTGGCTAAGGATGGGCCGTTGGATGGGAAAAGTCATGTATCCACAAGGGTCATGGGTACTTATGGATATGCAGCCCCTGAGTATATGGCAACAGGTAAAACTATTTTGACAAATATTAATTATTATTATAGTAATAGGTTATATCCAGCACATAATTTATTTGAATTTAAAAATTAAACAAAATGGGTTTTTGGGTCAGCCCAATCTGTATCCACCCACACTTAAAAAAAATACTCTTTTTAGTGTGAACCCAACCCATTAGGGTAGCCCATTTTGACAATTCAATTATGGACTAATTTTTTGAAATCTTTTTTAGCTCAAAGATATCTATGATTTAATACTCTCATGGTCACTAAACTGAATGTATCGACATCTACAATTTTGGGGTGGTTCTTCTTGATAACATGATCGAAAGACGATGCATTGACAAAAACCATCCATCTAACAAACAAGTTTTGGTAGACTATGCTAAGCCTTATTTGACAAGCAAAAGAAGGGTTCTTCACATAATAGACCAGCAGATCGTTGGTCAGTACTCTTCGGAAGTAGCCGCGAGAGCTGCAGTTCTTGCAATGAAGTGTCTCTCGAGAGAACCAAAGTGCAGACCGACTGCTGATGAGTTGGTCAATGTGTTGGAACAACTTCTTTCAAAAAGGATGGGATAGTTGTAGAAAAGAAACGGGTCGGAAACATAATGGCAACAAAAATGTTGGTAACCCCAGGCAGGTGGCTTCTAGACGGGTCGGAATATTCATGAATATCTATTTGTTGGATCTGGGTTCGTTCATCAGGTTTGTTTGTTAGTGAAATTCTGTAGTTATTGCTTGCTTAAAACAGTGTTTTAAAAATGTAAATCATAATCTTAATTTTAATTGTATTTTACATAAAACCTATTATTTTTCAAACAGTGTTTTAATCCGATAAAAGTCAAACCACTGGTTTGGGTTAAAACAGTGTTTTGAAACCACTTTTCGGTTAAAACAGTGTTTGAAACCAATGTTGGGTTAAAACAGTTTTGTTAAAACAGTGTTTTGAAACCACTTTTGGCTTAACAGTGTTTGAAACCACTGTTTAACCCAAAAGTGGTTTCAAAACACTGTTTTACCAACACTGTTTTAACCCAACAGTGGTTTCAAACACTGTTAACCCAATAATGGTTTCAAAACACTGTTTTAACCCAACAGTGGTTTCAAACATTGTTTGAACCCAAAAGTGTTTTAACAACAGTTGTTTGACTTTGGTCAAACAGTGGTTTGACTTCCGCTCATTTGGTCAAACAGCGGTTTGACTTTGGTCAAACAGTGGTTTGACTTTGGTCAAACAGTAGTCAAACAACGTTACAAGCGTTACAGTGGTTTGACTTTGGTCAAACAGTGGTTCAAGCATACCATTACAAGCGTTACAGTGGTTTGACTTTGGTCAAACTGTATCTATTTCAGTTTCAGTTTAGGAGTATCTGAATATCAGATTTTTGCTCTTTGCTACAACCTACAGGTGTCTTTGTAACTGGACTAACTTTATCCTTGAAAGTAGGGCTGCAAACGAACCAAACGTCCGGCGAACAGTTCGTGAACCGTTCGGCGGGAAGTTCGTTTGTGTTCGTTCGTTTATGTTCATGAACGTTTAGTAACATGTTCGTTTGTGTTCGATAGTTCATTAGTGTTTTTAGTTTTTGTATTTATTTAAATACTTCAAAATTCCAAAAAACTAAATATCTAATAAGTGTCAGTGATTTATATATTCTGTTCATGAACGATTATTTATGTTCGTTTGTTTCCATTTGTGTTCATGAACATTAGTTTGTGCTCATTTGTGTTCGTCAACGTTCGTTTTTGTTCGTTGCCTAAAATTAACAAACAAACACAAACGAACACGAACAAGTTCATTTCCTTAACAAACAAACACGAACATAAAATCTCGTTCGATACGTGTTCGTGAACAGTTCGCGAACACATATATTTCTTAACAAACGAACACGAACAAGGTCTTGTTCGTGTTCGTTCGATTCGTTTGCAGCCCTACTTGAAAGTGTTTTTTTTTCTTTATCGTCTTTTAGGTCACACGTTATATGTCTGGAAAAGTAGACCGGTCAACTTGGGTGTTGGGTCATACAGGTCACGGGTCAAACATATGGTACACAGGATAGATAGCGTTGCTGGTGTAGAAGATGTGAAAAGGTTCTATGTTTAGGTATGGCTATTTTTAGATATTTGTTGAACTTCCTTTTGCAACTTTGATAGTAAATTAGTTGATAAATTTTTGTTTTGTTGTGTTGTGTATTTATTGATTTGATCCTTTTCTAAATAATTCTAGAAATGGTGCTTTTTTGGGTAAAAATGTTAAACTGCCGGATGGATACCAAATTCTGAGATAAGTCCAGTATCAAAAGAATTATGTTAGAAATTTGGACACTGTGCCAATATTGAGAGTTGGAAGAAAGAAATGATAAACATTGAGTTTACATGTACTAACTGTGAAATCTTGATTGACTACCAGACCTGTTTATGAAATTTTTAGCCTTTGTTATTTAACCTGTTTAACTTATATGAGACCATTACAAATTAATGACATATTGTTATCAAACAACTTAAATTTCAGCTGTATTAATAATCTGCGTTTTTTTTTTCAAATAAATAACCTTATATTTCAACCTGTGACTCCTTGCAGTACTCCAAGCTCTTTTGCACCAGCTATTTATTAAGATCTTTTAAAGTATCAAAATCAGGTATCCTAATAAAATTTTAGTTCTACATTTGTGTTAACTGGGTGAAAGATTCATAAATTAGATTGATGTTAATCTCTTTAAGTTACATTAAAGGTGGCAAAACGGGTGGGTCGGGTGGCATGCAGGGCCACAACATGTCAAAATGGTTATTTTGGTCCGAGTTAATACAGGTTTGGGTCAGAACGGGTTTTGACCGATTGGATGCGGGTTAATAAGGGTTTTGAAAGAATTATGCTCTAAATAACATATATTGGGAATCACATTAGAAGTTGCACCTAATTCCATCTAATTAATCCAATCCAAAAAAAATTATGAAGATGAGTGAAGAACATTCTAAATCTCTGTGATGATTAGGTAGTCCTCTATAACATCAAGTTCAAGTATTTTCCTTTCAACTGTTTTAGGTAGTTTAAATTAAATGGTGGTGCTCTTTTATTTTGAAATCTAGAGTTTAACACCTATAAACTTTCACCTCTTTCATGAATAATTTATATGTTTCTTTTTTGTTTGGGATCGATATTTTAGGTTTACTCGATGGTTGAAGTGACAACATCACAAAGGTTTAACTGTTTATCGAACAGAGCGTTGGACTGGAATGCTCCAGGTTTCGGGTCAGAAAAGATATGCAACGGCGATGGAAAACGGCTTGGATTCAAAACTTAGTTTTGGGATTACTTTTAGGAGAATTGTAAGTTTGTTATTTTTTTAATTAATTCAATTGTCTATTGTTTATAAGAGTACCATAATTGCTCTGCGAATGAGTGGATTATGAATAACTTATTTAGAATAAGGGATGTTAAACACTTTAATGTAGCGAAGGGAAGATTCTCTTGCAATAGATGAAGAAGAATTATGATAGTTGAAAACAATTATTTTACCAATTTCGTGTTTTCATAACATTCTTATCTTATTTTCAGTATTGTCGTATTTGATTATTTTAGTAATTGAACATTATGAATTGTGAGTTTTTATTGTTTAGATTATATTATTCAGAATCGTCTTACAAAATTAATAATAATATAAGTAACTTTCTTGAGCCCGGGAAGCAATCCCGGGTAAAAACCTAGTTATATATATATATGTAAAGATCCAACAAACTACTAGAAAATTTACAACCATAACAAAAAAGACAAAAACGGGTTACAAAAGACTCGAAACATCACAATTTAACCAAATTTCCCAAAAGTAGTTTGGAACGATGTTTAATCCACAAAAAGGACCCTAAATTTGCTTCACGGTTTCTAGGACCTGAATAAACTTCCCCTCGTACACCTTTTGATTTCTCGCATGCTAAATTCTTCAAAAAGTCGCCTTCATAATGGTATTTACCAATCTCTTTCACGTTTTCAACCTTGGGGCATTTCCAAATCTTCGATCAACCGAAATTAACGTGAGGTTGCTACTTAAAAACATGAAAATTTGTATTAAAGAATGGCGGGATATTGGCAGGTGGGAGGAGGAGGATAAAGAAATTAACGAGGCACTGGTAGAGATTGATAAGTTGAATTCGTTGGTTTCATCCAGACGCTTGGTTAAAGAAGAGAAAGAATACCGGGACCTTTGCACCTTGCGCATTAGAAAAGCCGAAAAGAGAAAGTTGGATCACCTGAAACAAAAGGCGGAATTAAATTGGGAAATGAAAACTCAGTTTCTTTTTCATAGATATGTGAACATTCATAAGGCTTCAAATCGAATCAAGTCCTTGTGTGAAGATGGGGTTGTTATTACAAACCATAAAGCGATTAAGAATAAATTCAAAGCTGTCTTCAAGAGAAAATTTTCTGAACCGAAGAAAAAAAGCCCTTTACACATGGAAGGTATCAAAAGGTTGTTGGCAGAAGAAGCTAAGTCATTGGTTAGTCTGTTTTCAATCGATAAAGTTAAGCAGGCGGTGTGGATGTGTAGATGCGAGATAGCACCTAATCCGGATGGTTTTTCTTTCAAGTTCGTTAAGAACTTTTGGTCTACTTTTGAGTTGTACTTTATGGAGATGTTGGCCCAATTTTACTCAAAACCCAAGTTGTCATTTGGATGCAATTCTTCCTTCATTTGCCTTATTCCTATAAAGAGAGATCATAAGGAGGTGACAGACTTTCGTCCCATATCTCTTATTGGCGCTATCCGCAAGGTGTTGTCAAAAGTTTTAGCCAACCGTCTAAAACCAGTGCTCTCGTCGGTGGTGTCTCTTGTACAGCTCGGGTTCATTGAAGGGGGATCCATTTTGGATGGACCTCTTATTTTAAGCGAAATATTTTCGTGGGCTAAAACTAATAAAAAACAAACTTTATTTTCTAAAGTGGATTTTTGAAAGGCCTATGATTCGGTGAAGTGGAATTTTCTATTAGAAGTCCTCGAAGGTTTGAACTTTCCAAACTTTGGAGGAACTGGATTAAATCTAGCTTAACATCGGGTTGATCTTCGGTTTTAGTTAACGGTTCCCCCACCACGGAGTTTCAATTATATAGAGGTATTCGTCAAGGAGACCCGAATTCCCCCTTTCTCTTTGTTATTATGTTGGAAGCCTTGAATGTGATTATGGAGAGGGCGGTGAACTTGGGATTGTTTAAGGGTGTCGCCTTGCCTAACGGGGGACCTATTATGTCCCCCATTTTTATGCGGATGATGTCGTCTTTATCGGGGAATGGTAAAAGGACAACATCTTAAATCTAAATCGGGCTTTAAGATTTTTTACCTTTGTTCGTACGTGAAATAAACTTGTAAAAAGTTACTTGTATGGGTGCGGGGTGACGAAAGAGGAGACAATTGATATAGCGAGTTCTATCTGTTGCAAAGCCGGTTTGTTCCCTTTTAACTTTCTTGGTCTTCCCATTGGAGCTAATATGAAAAGAGTTAAATTCTGGAAACCAACTGTTGATAAATTTAATACTAAACTATCGGGTTGGAAATCAACGAGTTTATCTTTCGCGGGTAGATTAATGTTGGCCAAAGCGGTGTTAGGAGCTCTCCCGAATTTCTACTTTTCTCTATTTAAAGCTCCTATTGGTGTGACAAAGTCTCTTGAAAAGATTAGAAAAAAAGTTTGTATGGGGTTTCAAGAATGGGAACCGGCTCATTAAGTGGATTGGGTGACGAAAAATGGTTGGTCCTAAATGGCTTGGGGGTTTGGGCATTGGGGATATCCGGAGTTTGAACTTAACGTTTTTAGCTAAGTGGTGATGGAAATATAAAGAGAATAATAGGACGCTTAGGACTCGGGTGATAAGAGGCGATTCACAAAGTTAAAAATGGACACATTTCTTTCCCGTTTAATCGAAGGGTGGCTGGTATTTTGAAAGATACCGCCGCTATCAAAAAGGATTTTTGCTCCTACGGTATGTCTCTTAATAAAAACCTTTTTAGCTTGGTCGGTTTAGGGGATAAAACCTTGTTTTTGATAGATAATTGGGTTGATAATGGGCCTCTAAAAGATCAATTCAAGGAATTGTTCAATCTAGCTCAAAATAAGGATTTCAAGCAGAGGCGTCTCTGAGAATTCACGTAGCCTGTTCGATCTCAGAAAAATTTGCCCTTCCGTAATGTTATATTATTATTATTATTATTATTATTATTATTATTATTATTATTATTATTATTAAATCAAATTGTATTAGGCTTAATAAACCTAATGCTAAATGAGCTAAATTCTAAACCATAAAAATTATTTGTAAATGGGCCTATACTGGAATTGTTATGTGTTAACTATTTAAAAAAATTTAACAAATATACATTAGATTTTTTTTACAAATCATGTGCCCCTTGAAATCATGGGCCCTGTGCGGAGGTCCTCCCCGCACACCATCAAAGCCACCACTGATTCCAAGGTGTGTGATTTAATAAACACTAGTTTTTCATATCGCGCGTTACGGCGAAACCAAGCAAATGATAATGTAAAACAAACGTGATTTGAAAAATAAAGCATATTGTTTAGAAAGTCAAACCAATAGAACAATTTAGTTTATCATCATATCGTTTTATTATACCAAATAAATATTTTATTTTGAGTATAATCTCGTTATAACAAAACTTATAACGGAATGTCAGGGAAAGAAATCAAGCACAACTACGTACTTAAGTTTCTCGAAAAAAGTTATAAACGTAACTTATTAAAGAAGTATCAAATTAATCGATAAATTAATATATATTAAAAAAAGAAAAAAATGATTAAAAAAAGTAAAGGAAATAGATGTTTAAAAAAAAGAAAAATATGTTATTAAAAATAAATATAATAATAAACTATTATAATATATTAAATTATAAAATAATAAAAAGCTATAATGTTATTAAAAGTAAATATAATAATAAACTATTATAATATATTAAATAATAAAATAATAAAAAGATATCTATACTATATAATAAAAGAAACCACTTTAGGGACACGTGTCATCATATTAGGTCATCTCTTATAGATAATTATTATTTTAGTTTAATCTCTTCTAATTAATTATAGATAACCCCCCTACTAAATATTATTTAATTTAATATATTATATTATAGATAACCCTCCTATTAAATATTATTAGTTTAATATCTTATGGATAATTATTATTTAGTTTAATCTCTTTCTCATTTATAATATTATTTATTTGAATTAATTATATGTGAACGTTTTGTTTAGTTTGGTATCAAATAGATTTTACGAAACTTAAAATAAAATTAACTAATATTATTTATCATTATACATTTACGGAGTTTTAAATAAAGGGTTAAATTTATTGAGATTTCGTTAACAAATTTTGCAACAACAGAATAATCTATTTTTATCACGAAAACCAAACTTTGTATTAATATATTAAATATTTTTATTTTCACTATACAAAATTACATTTACTCGACTCATGTAATACATGAGATTTTTAAGATATAACTTTTTATTATTTGATATATAAAATTAGATTTATTCAATTGGTACAATACACGAGGTTTTTTAAAAATATATATATTTTTTATTATTTAGTACAGAAAATTACATTTATTCAAACCGTGTAACGCGCATATTTTTAAAGATGTAATTTTTTTATTATTTGGTATATAAAATTACATTTATTCAACCCGTGTAATAAATGAGGTTTTTTAAAGATGTATTATTTTATTATTTGGTAGACAATATTACATTTATTCAACCCGTGTAATACACGTGGTTTTAAAGATATAACTTTTTTTATTTGGTATATAAAATTACATTTATTCAACCCGTACAATAAATGAGGTTACTAATATTATTTATCATTATACATTTACGGAGTTTTAAATAAAGGGTTAAATTTATTGAGATTTCGTTAACAAATTTTGCAACAACAGAATAATCTATTTTTATCACGAAAACCAAACTTTGTATTAATATATTAAATATTTTTATTTTCACTATACAAAATTACATTTACTCGACTCATGTAATACATGAGATTTTTATGATATAACTTTTTATTATTTGATATATAAAATTAGATTTATTCAATTGGTACAATACAAGAGGTTTTTTAAAAATATTTTTTTTTATTATTTAGTACAGAAAATTACATTTATTCAAACCGTGTAACGCGCATATTTTTAAAGATGTAATTTTTTTATTATTTGGTATATAAAATTACATTTATTCAACCCGTGTAATAAATGAGGTTTTTTAAAGATGTATTATTTTATTATTTGGTAGACAATATTACATTTATTCAACCCGTGTAATACACGTGGTTTTAAAGATATAACTTTTTTTATTTGGTATATAAAATTACATTTATTCAACCCGTACAATAAATGAGGTTTTTAAAGATATATTGTTTTATTATTTAGTATTAAAACTTTATTTATTCAACCCCGTGTAATACACGGGGTTATAACCTAGTATATTATTATAAAAATAAAGTTACTATTCATTGTTCCCTTGAAATCGATATATATATATATATATATATATATATAAAATGGATGGGCAATTGTATTGGATGTGAAGCTAGAGCAGGGACTTTAAAAAAGGGTGGAAAAATAGCCTTTTGCAACTTTCCCATTTTTTAAACCAAGGTTCTATTCATTCATATTGGTTGTGATTTTTGGACTTGGAAAGTTGAGGATCAAGATCCGTTAAGTGTAGCCGGGACAAGAAGCAATCTGTACCAAGCGTCAAAGACGAATATGATCAACCTTGGCCTTTATGGAATTATTGGGTTCCACCAAAAATAAATATTTTCGGGTGGCGAACATGTCTAAATAGAATCCCAGTCAAACTTAGCTTGGCAAGGCGGGGTGTCTCTATTCCTAATCGCTTGTGCTCCAAATGCGGATTGTGAGAAGAATTGGCCTACCATGCTCTTTGGGATTGTTGGATTGCTAAAGCTACTTGATGGAGTGTTTTGGTATGGCTTAGAATTCCTTTCCCCATGTCCGATTACTCTTTTCAAAACTTGCTTGGACTAATGATAGGCATGAAGGCTTCAAAGGATTGGACAAAGGTTATTGGCGAGATTGTTATGGTGACCGCGTTGGAAATCTGGAAGGCAGAGCCACTTTCAACAACAACCACATCCACTTCAATAGAGCGGCGGACCCAATCAAAGAAAATGCTTTTTATTGAATTTCTGGTAGATTGGACTAGATGGCATGAGTTTAATATCCGGGATGTAATTTTATAACTTTAGGATTCCGGTTTCTCCTTTCTTGTTAGCCATTTTTCTATATTTTATAGAGTAAATTACAAAAATCGTCATTTATGTTTGTCACTTATTGCAAACTGTGTCCTTTATCTTCAATAATTACAGAAAACGTACTCGGTGTTTGCAAACCCTTTCAAGTTATGTCCTTTAGTCTTAACTCAGTTAATTTTTTGTGGTTAAATTTGACTAAATAGACCCCACATGAGGGTATTTTGGTCATTTTACTCTCATGTGGGGTTATTTAGTCAGATTTAAACACAAAAATACCCTCATGTGGGGTTCATTTGGTCAAATTTAACCATAAAAATTAACTGAGTTAGGGCTAAAGGACATAACTTGCAAGAGTTTGCAAACATCGAGTATGTTTTCTGTAATTATTGAAGATAAAGAATACAGTTTGCAATAAGTGATATACATAAAGGACAATTTTTGTGATTTACTCTATTTTATATAAAAGTTTCGTCGTTCAAAAGATTCATTAAAGATTTCATCTATCCACTTGTATTTCCACGTTGCGCAATTAACTAATCAAATATTAAATTTGACTAATGTACAAAAAAACTAGGGTAAATTACTTTCGAGTCCCTGTGTTTTATGGGTTTTAACTAGTTGAGTCCAAAACCAAAAAGTTTAACGACCTGAGTCCCTATAAGCATTTTCTTTAACCATTTGAGTCCAAATTTCTAACTCCATCCACCAAGTTTGTTAACTACAAGGGTAATTTGGTCATTTACACAAAAGTACAAGTCTTATATGCATAAGAGTATAAGGAACAAGTCTTTAATGCATATATTATATATATTGTTATACCCACACCTGCACAGACACTTCACCACCGCACCACCACAGCATAAAGATTGAGATCATCAGATGCGAAAACATGTTTAGATTTGAAGTTCATAATCAAGTACCAAAAACAGTAAAGACTTGCAGTCTGTCATACATAAACCATAAACAGTGTCTCAAAAGTCAAAACAAGAAAACCCATTTGGAATCAACATTCAACATCGCCAACAAAATCTTAAAATCATCGTTTAATTGAAAATCGCCAACAAGAACTCATCTCCTTCATCTCCAAAAATAGCAAAATCCCAAGTCAAAACTCAAGGTCAAATCATATAAAAACTAAAGGTAACAGATGGATTCATTTATAACATCTATTGGCACATAACAATACAGATTGTTAGCAGCAAAATCAAACACATATCAATGTAAAAAAATTACTTCTGTATGAATTTGTTTCAAACCTTAATCAAACTCATAGAAATAATACCAGAAAAAACTACACAACTTGTAAACTTACGCCAAATATCAAACAAATCGTATATATTTTGTACATCTGTATATGTTTGAGTGACCCGTTCTCCACTGCGTATGGAGGCGATGAGCTCTGAAACCGGAACCCAGGTGTGAGCGGGTGCCGGAGTAGCTACGGCGATGATTTCTTGATCCATGTTGGTTGATTTTCGATCTGCAACAGAGATTGAAGTTGTGGGTGATGAAAAGGGGATGGAATTAGGTTAAAAGGAAGCCATTGAAATGGGGATTGAAGATGAAGGAAGTGTGGGGGAGTTGTGGTGGTGACGGTGTAGTGGTGGTGGTGACGGTGGATATACAACGGTGGTGGGTGTTGTGGTGGAGACGGTGCAACGGTGGTGGTGACGGTGGAGGTGCAACGGTGGTGGGTGTTGTGGAGGTGCAGCGGTGGTGGTGACGGTGTAGTGGTGGTGGTGACGGTGGAGGTGCAGTGGCGACGGTGGTGTTGATGGTGGAGGTGTGGTGGTGGGATGAAGATGGTTTATGTAGAGAGAGAGAGAGTTCTGGAGGTGGGATGAAGATGGTGTAGAACATGTATATATATTTAATAGTAAAATGGTTTTTTAATTAAAAAGGGTAATTTGGTCATTTAACAAAAGTTAACACAATAATTTTAACAGTGTTAGAAATTTGGACTCAAATGGTTAAAGAAAATGCTTATTGCCTTATAGGGACTCAGTTTGGTTTTGGACTCAACTAGTTAAAACCCATAAAACACAGGGACTCAAAAAGTAATTTACCCAAAAAACTATAATCATTAAATAAACAAAAGGGTAAATTACTTTTTGAGTCCCTGTGTTTTATGGGTTTTAACTAGTTGAGTCCAAAAGCAAAAAGTTTAACGACCTGAGTCCCCATAAGCATTTTCTTTAACCATTTGAGTCCAAATTTCTAACCCAGTTAGAATTTTGTTGTTAAGTTTTGTTAAATGACCAAAATACCCTCTACATCTTCCCTGTCAAAACCCCATCCCCTCCACTGTATCCTTTTAATAGAAGCTTCTTCTTCATCAATCACACACCCATTAAACCTTCATTCTCTGTCTAGATTTTCCCCTTAGAAACCTTCATTCTACAAATCAATGGAAGCTTCTTCTTCATCAATCACATACCCATTAAACCTCAACCACAAGCCCTCATCTTCCTTTAACAAACCCCCATCTCTTCGATTCTTACTGGGTGTCAACAAGACTGTTACTTTGCGCCGTTTTCATCCACACAGCCGCCGAACCGCTGTTGCTCCGCCCAGTTACTTCACCAGTAAGGTGGGTATTCATCCTTTTCAACTGGATATATTTATAAATTAGCAAATTATTGGAATCTTGTTATTTTGTTCAAATTCTCTACTGGAACAAGATCATGGAGCCCTTTCCAATCCGTTCCAGTTCAATCTGAAACGATGTTTACGAAGTTGAGCGACAAATTGAATATGGCGAAGTAGTTAATTTATTTTGTATGGACATTGGGTACGGATCAATTAAGATCTGAAGAGGCTGTGTGGAAGCTTGAAGTTGAAGATGATTTTGTTTGACTTCTGGTCACAAACGCTGTACGGATCGATGAAGATGGGTACGGTTCGATTAAGATCTGAAGAAGCCTCTTTACTCCGTTCTCGATTGTGAGTTTTTTTATTTTGATTTGGTTGAGCTAGGGTTTCGTCGTGACTGTTTTTTGGGTGATTTGGAAATAGAGAATTGGGGATATGTTTGGTTTAAGATTTGTTTTCGATCGTCTGTGTGTGATTTTGATGGTTGGAAACATAGAATCGGGGGTTTGTTTTATCTAGGGTTTGTTTTGCATCCTTTCTTGATCTGGACGGTGGGGCAGTGGTGGAGATGACGGTGGGGCAGTGGTGGAGATGGTGGTGGTGTTTACAGAGAGAAGAGTGTGTGAGAAAATGTGTGCAGGTGTGTGTGTTTATAATATATATAATGTAATTTCTTTTTATATATATTATATATTAAAACTTTATGCATTAAAGACTTGTTCCTTATACTCTCATATGCATATAAGACTTATACTTTGTGTGTAAATGACTAAATTACCCTTGTAGCTAACAGACTTGGTGGATGGTGTTAGAAATTTGGACTCAAATAGTTAAAGAAAATGCTTATAGGGACTCAGGTCGTTAAATTTTTTGCTTTTGGACTCAACTAGTTAAAACCAATAAAACACAGGGACTCAAAAAGTAATTTACCCTAAACAAAACTATAAATAAGAAAGTTGACTGGTAATCGTAAGTTCCACGCACTAGGTATCTGAATATTCGGATTTTATTATAAGCATCTTTTACAAATGGATTATAAAAGCATCCTTTCATTAAAATATAAATAAAAGATAAATCCAGCGTGTGTTACTGTATATATAAGCATCTTTTTTATACGGATTTTGTTATAAGCATCTTTTTATTAAAATAAATCCAGCGTGTGTTACTGTATATATATTTTTAAACCTCTTATTACACTAACAGTGGCGGATCTAGGATTCCGACCAAGGGGTAACGTGTTATAAATAAGTCGTAACGAAATCGAAAAAACGTCAAATTTTTCCAAAATTTACACTAATTTTTCCAAATTTTTTCCGACCAAGGGGTAGCGGGGGTTACCCCTACCAAAGAGGTAGGTCCGCCCCTGTACACTAACATTTTGGAAGATTTATTCTATATTTTTGAACCTTTAGTATAAATACATTACACTAACATTTTGCAAGAGTTAATCTTTTAAACCTCTAATTTTGGTGTACCATGACATCCCCTTGAGGTTCTTCCAATTTTTGTATGGATTACGCTTTTTGAGTCGACTTATGTATAAAGGGTATGTTTGGCAAAAGTAGCTGGTGGCTGGTGGCTGGGAGCTGTAGCTGTAACTTTTTAGATATATTTGGTGTTTGGCAGAGTAGCTAGAGGTTTTAATAAAATATATAAAATGACCAAAATGGACATAACTAAAAATTTAAAAAGTTTGTGCATTAAAAAGTTCATTATCTTTAGAGATTAAAATAGTTATTTTTTCTTAAAAGCTTGTAGCTCATTCTAAACGCTACTAGTATAAGCGTTTAACTAAAAGCTTCAAGCTCCTTCAACCAAACAAGACTTTTTTATTGAGTAGGAGCTTTTTCTTAAAATCATAAACCTACAAGCTCCTAAAAGCTCCATGACAAACATACCCAAAGTGTTATTAACAAACAAAGGATATGAACGCATCGGACCATGTAGGTTTATTCTAAACGATCGTAAAAATAATAAACCAACATGATTAAGCAAACATATATAAAAAAGAATTAAACGCATAAAGAAAGATAAAAGAACAACATTTTTTTATTAAAAAAAGGAAAAAACAACTTTATTGAACTTCAAGGGCCGTATAATAACTTAGTTATGTTCAAGAATAGAAAAGTAAATCGTTTATAGAGAAACAATTATTAACATTCATATTAAAGTTCATAGATAAAAACATAAATTGGTTATAAAAAAATGTATTGTGACCCAATAAATGAAAACCACGTGGACTAATGGTGAATTACAATTATTCGTCATTCTTGAAATGTATATAAGGTAAATAATGATCCACTTGGGAATAACTCAGTGGTGTTGATGAGTTAGAGTTTAGGATAGTAGCAGGCCAGGGCGTTCAATTCCCATAGCGTGCAACTTGCAAGTTTAGCCATTTTAAAAAAACTAAATAATGATGATTATTTAATTCACTTTCAGTTTAACAACCGAGTGATGAAATCGTACCAATATCATAATGAATCAAATCGATATGGATCGAATTCCCATCACAAAGCACGGATAAATCCACTAGTTACATAACTTACAATTACTAAGGGGGTTGTGATCGCCTACGTAGCACCCCTTTCGTTAATTTTAAATAGTTTATTATATTTATTAATATAATTAATTTTAAACATAGTTACTTTTCTCTTATAACTTTTAAAATATAATCTTTTATAAAGTTCTAAGTATACTGTTATGGTGTGTTTAATTTTATGTATGTCTTGATATACGTGTTATTCAAAGCCGAGTTATGGATAATAATATACAAGTAATCAAAGCACAAAAGTACATGCTATCAAAGATACCTTACGGTTCGGGTTTTTTATGTTGTTTGAAATTCCGCATTTAACAATACGATATACTTTTTTTTATGTGTGTTTCGATTAAAGTTTTATTCAAAAGGAACGAGTCAAATGTAATTTATCTTTTTATTCTTTATCTTAAATACAATTTCATTTTACTTTTTTGTTTTTTTCTCTCATAACTTTCATTCATATTTTTTTGATATCGTAAGCTACATAGAGCGCTGGTATCATATCAGTATCATGATGAACATAACTGATATCAATCGAACAACATCAATAACGATATTATTATTATACTGATATTCGTTTTTATGATTTTCAATGGATGTACATTTTGTAATTTTTTTCCCTCCTACTGGTTTATATCACAAGGACAAAACTCTAGATGGGCTCAAACTAAAGTCACTTGGATGGGTCTAATGTTTGTTCTGAGCTCCTTGAACCAATTTAACCTCGTTTTGGTTGCACTTCAGGCCCAAATTAAATGGGCCATATGATCTAATGTCAGTTGGATGTATTCTCCAACAAAAGCCCACGTAGATTGATTTTTTGGATTTATATACATAAAACGATCGGTTCAATTAAATCATTAAGGGGCTGTTTGGCAACTTCTGAACCAATAAGTGCTGAATGAATAAGAGGTCTGAATGGGTAAGAGGGTCTGAACTAGTAAGTGCTGAACCAATAAAACGCTGTTTGGTTGCACATCTGAATAATGTGTAAAATGACATTTTTACCCCTGAAACAAAACAAAATAGCCCTCTCTCTCACTTCCCTTTCTCTGCTTATAGACTTTCAATCATTCTTCATCTTCACTTTAACCCTACCCCCATCATCTTCAATTTCTTCGATTCAATTCATCAATTATCAAATGGGTCTTTTTCTACCATCTCCTTCCCTCATACCAATATAACCAAAACTATTTACGATCTGTTTCTAATCATATATATATATATATATATATATATATATATTGGTTCAGATCTCTCTCTCCCTCTCTCCGATTCAGGCACCGACTACCGGCGTCCGGCGACCCCCTTTCGGCGTCGAGTGTTCGGAGGTCACCAACCCACACTGCTGCTTCATCTCCAGTCAGTCAAACCCCCATTTTTCCTTCTCGGTTCGCGGTAACCCACACCTGGGCCGGCGTCGATGACTGATAACGGGAAGCCGACGACGACCATGGGGCCGACCACCACACCTCGGTGGTCCAGCGAGGGTCTTGAGCGGCGATATCTGTACAGAGCAGAGAGTAGGGAGCCGAGCTGAGGAGAGAAAGAACTTGATTGAGAGGAACAACGGTGGCGGGTCTCGACGAAGCACGGCGGCGGCTGTGGTTTTGGCTATGTCCGACGATTGTGAAGAAGGAGAGGAGAGCACATATTGTTTTTAGGGCAAAGGGTATCTGTGTCAACATTTTCATTCAGCGAGTGTTATTAGCTGAATGGTTCAGCTCTGAATGAAACCATTAAGAGGTGGGCCTTTTAATGAAACAAACACATATGCCTCTGACCGATTCAGAGGTTTCCTCTGAATGATTCCATTCAGATGCAAACAAACAGCCCCTAAATGTCAAATTATCCTATGTGGGTGTTTGGGATTCCTTATTCTTTCAACTTATTGACTTATTAACTTATTGAATAGTGAAAAAGGACTTTTTGAGTGTTTGGGATTTCTTTTGATGTGAGTGTAGAAGTCAATAAGTCAGGAAATCCTGACTTATTAACTTCTTGAATAGTGAAATATAAGTAATAAGTTGTTTTGAGAAGGAATCCCAAACATGCCCTATATATTAATAATACAATTATGAATAGTACTTTTTATACTATAATAATATAAACATTTTTTATTTACTTTTTAAGTTGGATAAGCCTGGTGTCAACTGGCACTGGTATCGAAGATACTGGTACGCTCCGGTTCGGTATCATTAGTGCATTTTATATTATAATAATTTTTAAATTTATATCACGGGTCGGGATAAGCTTGGTGTCAACCGGTACTGGTATCGGAAATACCGGTACGCTCCGGTTCGGTATTAGTACATGAAGGTAAAAACCGTCACCAGCCTAATACAGAAAACGTCGAAAATCGGTACCGAATTGAAATTGAAAATCTTTTAGTTTGGGAAATTCGGTACTGCTACCCGGTACCATGTGCTCATCCTTGATCACGGGCACCGTACGAACAACAACGGTATTGTACAACTTTTTTTTGTTGATTTTCTTCAACTTTTAATGATTTTTTTTACTTTCAAGGGTAGGGATGAGCTCGGTTCCAACCGATACTGAATTGGCACTGGTACCGAAAATAGCGGTTATGGTATAGTGTTACGCCCTTATTTCAACCATGTTCAAAACACACCGATAACTTTAGTATTTCAGAGAAAACAAAATAGAATTTCATTTTTACCAAAATACCCTTGTGGCTAGTTCGAAATCAACACCTCCCCTTGACTAGATAACGGAGTTAATCCGAACTACCCTGTCAAAATGTAGATTTATCGTTGCTAGTTACAACAACTAAGTTTTAAGAACCATAATTTACATCACGAAGATAACTTCCCAAAAATATAATTTTTGACAAAAGTATTGTTTTCAAAAGGGCAACATTTTCGGAAGCGCAATGTCAAGTGTGTACTTTAGTGTTCGCTTCCAAGCTCGCAATGCCATCTACAAAGCCATTTTACCTACATCACCAACAAGTCTAGGTTAGTCAAATTACTAGCACTATAACAAAAACAAACTAGCATCCATTCGCATCATCACATACTCATATCACAGTCTATCTTTCTTTCTTCCGTTGAACGGGTCATTACTTACTATCTCCAACGAGATAATACTTAGCATCCGATAATCCGAATGAACATAATGCATCATAAACTTCATTCTAAACCCATTCATGACGGATTTAACAGTTAGACTTCATTCATACATCACTTCTCAAAACACGGTTACTTCATAGCCAACCGTCTATAGCATAACCTTCTTCATTATTACATTCTCTTACGACCCGTTCGACACGGGTTAGGCTATTCACTAATCGTTATACACGACTATCATAGTTGCGATTTTAATATAATTATGACAACTAAGAAGTAAAGCTTGTATGCATTAAACAACATACCTCGATCCTGTGAGCCGTCCGACCTCCTGGCACTTGAACCTTCTTCTTTTACGCCTACATCAATACATTGATTTATTTAGCCGACTACATATCATTCCATCTTACACACTTTTATCATACAACATCTTGATCATAATTTAACAAAAATTCACCCATTTGTTCATTTAGGCATTTTATCGAACACTTGGCGGGCTTCGCATTTGTAGGACATTTAATTACATGTTTCTTTACATACTAATCTTACAAGTTCATAACAAATCAAACAAGTTAATGCGATATCTATCACCACACGCTAAATCACTTACAAACCGATCATTAATCGGGTTTTAGTCCATACTCTTAACTCCTAAATACACATATCACAACATTACTCATGATTTAGTAAAAACCCATTTCCTAGAGTTCATACTTTCAAGAAATTCGACTTACCACTTTGTTAGTCACACCTTGGTGATTGAGAATTCAAGTTCTTACAATCGTTCGGGCTTGAAATCACCTTCCAATTGATGGAATTAGTGCTCTAGGGTTTTGTGGTGTTCTTCTCTTCTCCTGGACAAACTTCACGCACACACTAGAAGTGTCTAGTGTGTGTGTGTGGTTTAATTTAACTAGTTCCTTACTTAAATTTTCAAGTTTAGTCCCTCATGTTCTATCGTTTATTTATTTTAACCCAAACATTCATTTCATAAATTATTTTAAAGACAATAATTAGATTACATATTTTTGGGGCGTTACATATAGGTATATGATGGTAAAAACCGGTAGCGAACCAGTATCAGGAACGCCAAAAGTCAGTACTAAATTGGTAGTTAAGATATTTGGGTTCGGGAAATTCGGTACTGGTACCCAATACCATTTGCTCATCTCTGACTACAAGTTTCATACGAACAACATCATTACCATATAACTTTTTTTGTTAATTTTCTTTCGGTTATCTTTTGGTGTTTTTTTTTTCTACATTTTATTTTTATTTTTGTCAACAGTTCCGTGCGCAATGCGCTTGTAGTGATTTCAAAACACAAGTAAACACACACTAAATAATAAAAGACGTTAGCCGCAATGCTGAGGGATGATAAAACTAGTATCATTAATTGCTGAGAGTGTGACACTCGACATATGGTGGCTTAATATCCATCACAAATATAATATTTATATTTATTTCATGACACACATACAAAATCATGTATGATTGTTTAATTTAACCAAGAAATAAGAAACATGAACACGCAAATAAATATGTTTTTTTATCATTTACTAAAAAAGTTGAATTATGTTTGTGTTTGTTCGTTAATAGTAGTAGTAATATATGATTCTTAAATAACAAACATAAACAAGCATCATAAATGTAAATGAATAAATGAGACACGTGTTCATGTATATTCATCTAATCAAATGAAAATTTTGTTATGTTCATTCATTTATCAAATAAATGAATATACACAGAGGAAATATTAAGATTATATATTATTTGTATTTATTTCATGACAAGCATACAAAATCATGTATGATTGTTTAATTCAACCGACAAATAACAAACATGAACACATAAATGAATATTTTTTTATCATTTACTAAAAAAATTGAATTATGTTTCTGTTTGTTTGTTAATAATAGTAATAGTAAGATATGATTCTTAAAAAACAAACATAAACAAGCATTCATAAATATAAATGAATAAATAAGACACGTGTTCATGTAACTTCATTTAATCAAATGAAAAATTTCTTTATTTCATTCATTTATCAAATAAACGAATATAAACAAACCGTTAGTCCAACAATTTATTTACTAAATGCTCATTTTATGTTCTCCGTCATATGGAGTCAAATTTTTTAACCCAATTTAGACTCGGAAACAAATAAGGATTGTATCCAAGGAAGTTATAACTTATATTATATGTACTAATTCCATAGAATACATTGCGTAATTTCTTATGATATCTTTCCTTCCTTTTTCATTTTGCTATTTGGCGCATTATTCACGTATTATATATTTATTATTAATGAAATTCGTAATGGGTCGCTATGCGACCATAAGTATAACTATGAGAAATAGAAAGGAGAGAAGTAGGGACACCAATAATAGAGAAAAAGAAACGTAACAATAATTAAAAAGTTGATTTTTTAATTATAACCAAGTTTTATTATTTGATATATGGTTATATGTGCATGAATACATGAAATAACCATCGTGGTTCTGATACAAATAGTTTTATTAATATGTATTACTTGCCTACACTTATGTTGTCGGTTTTGACCAGAAGTTTTGGATAGTCATTGGTTGAAGCGGTCCACATTTTTGTTTTGTGGGTTAAGAACTCTTCGATATGAGATTTTAGGTTTTAGATGGTTTAACTTATAGATTTTATTTACAAACGAAGGACATAACAAAAACAATATAAATGGCAAAGCAAGGATATGATTAATAATAAAAAAAATAAATAAAAAATATCAGAACTGGTGTCCCCACAACCTATCGTAACACTAATATAAACCACGATCATGATTCCTGCTAACGTACGCAATCTGCATCCGACTGAATCATAGCGGATGCTTCTACCAACTCCATTCACTTGAAGATCCGTTCAATCGAAGGTCAGTCAACCGTTGTTAATTCACATATGCAGTTGAATTCTATTGTTTAATCTGATTCTGATTCCTAGTGGAATATGAATCTATACTGTGTGATTGTTACAATTGAGAATGTTGTTCATACATAACAATATTGTGTTCTTCCCTGCGAATCAGATTCAATGATTATTTATATGTAATCGATGCGAGTTGATGATTTTGACTAGTCAACGTTTTCGTTTGAGCTTCATATAGATCATAGTTCGTACAATTAATTCATATGTGCGTGAATTGTGACTCTTCTAAAACCTAAATAAATACATTTATGTTATTAATGATATTATCATTAATTGCATAAAATACACAAATGTATTTTTTAGGTTTAACAACTCTGATAATTTGTTTGGAGCTAAAGGTCTAATAGGTTATTTAAGATACTTGTTAGTTTTCTAATCTAAGTATGAAATTTACATTAATTGAGTAAGTTGAGTTGAAACTGATTTTAGTAAACAAATTGATATTTTGGTTGGTTTTGTAGAATAGGGAATGTGAAATGGGGTCAGGAATGTAGTTTATTTGCTTAAAATAGAATAGTTCTTATTAAGACAAATAGATGTAATGTAACTCATAATAGAATTTGAAAAAGGGAACAGTGTTTTATTAAGATAAATTAGACATATGTGCCATTGTTTGGGACTTAAACTCTCAAAACTGATGTTTATTTAGATGAAATCTTGTTGGTATTAGTGCAAAAGAAGCAAAAGTAAACTTTGAACAACTTTGTTATGTTTTGATACAAGCTTTCGACCCTCTGAGGTAGCCTACGAATGATACAAATCATAGTTGTTAAAAGCCATCGCCTCTTGCGCCTAAGCCCATTTTTCAGGCAAGACGAGGCAGTTGCGCCTTAAGTCGAGGAAATCGCGCTTTAATTCTCCAGGTGATGGTTCAGGTGCACATTCCGGCGAGATTCCTAGATCCCGGAGAGTATCCGGCCAAATTTTCTAAATTCCGGCAAGATTCTAGTCAGATCCGTACTTTTATCCAAGGAAAACTACTTTTCTACACTAATACACTAATATTTTAGAACTTTTGGTACTAAATAAATGATATAAAGTGTTATATAATAGATTTTGTTTATTTTATTTAAAGAATAGTATTCTTTTGCTAATACATAATATATTTTTAAATTTTTTTCCTTATGCGCTTTATTTTTCTCAGGCCCTTGCTTTTTTTTTTCCGCTTTGCGCCTAGGCCCCAGGCGAGGCCTATGCGCCTTGAGTGCGCCTGGCGCCTTTAATAACTATGATACAAATGATCAAGGACGTTTATTGTTTGTAGCTTATACTGTTGGACATGTATATGTTCTATTATGTGTGTTGTTTATGTAACTTGTGTTAAACTCAGGCCATTCTTTGTTTGCAGTTTATACTGGTTGCGGATCGTAGCCGATTTTGCAATGATCATGTTCAAAGATAAGAAAATGGGACCCACGATACCTCAGCTTGTGGTGATCGGCTATGTTTTATTCATCTTTGTGAATAATGTCTATGCCGGTGTCACAAGCAGTTTCATCCGTTCAGAATGGCCATCAGTTGACATTCCTCTTGATAACGAAGTTTTTGCAGCTCCTGATGGTTATAATGCACCTGAGCAGGTAAGCTTCCGAGGTTATATAAATTATATTTAAAGTACACGGATGGTCCCTGGGGTTTACCAAAATTTTGGATTTGGTCCCTAGCTTTCCAAAAGTACATGGATGGTCCCCTGTGGTTTGCACTTTGTAACACATTTAGTGCTTAGCCCACAAATTAAAGGTTTTAGCATGTCTAAGTTGCAAACCATAGGGACCATCCATGTACTTTTGGAAAAATCTGGGGACGAAATGCATTACAAAGTGCAAACCACAATGACCATCTGTGTACTTTTGAACAGCTAGGGACCAAATCTAAAATTTTGGTAAACCACAGGGACCATCCGTGTACTTTACTCTTATATTTATTCTATTTTTGGTCTTCACATCATCAACAGAAGTACATGCTACAAAAATAATATGTGATGATGCAAATACCTGTTGAGCCGGTTTTCATGCTAGTAGTTTGTATTTAGTATAGCGTTTACATTTTTACTGCTTTTTAATTCCATCTACTCATGTCATTCTTTACGTTTAGTTGCTATCTCATTTTCTGTGTCTGTAGGTACACATCACTCAAGGGGATTATGATGGCAAAGCTGTAATTATAATATGGGTGACACCAACCGAACCAGGGTCAAACCAAGTACGATACGGAAAATCCGATAAAAAATATGATTTTACCGCAGAAGGGACGGTGGCAAATTATACGTTTTACAACTATACATCCGGCTATATTCACCAGTGCCTTGTCAGTGACCTTGAGGTATATGTTGGTTAACTCAATAACATCTATATAATCTATATATTGTATAGTTTTTTCAAATTCACTTAAACGGTCCGTTTCATGACTAACACGTGCGTCTTGTTGTTAGTATGACACTAAGTACTTTTATGAGATTGGAGAAGGTGATTCTGCTCGATCATTTTGGTTTCAAACACCTCCGAAAGTCGATCCGGATGCTTCTTACAAATTTGGAATTATAGGTGAGTTAAATTCATATTTTGTAGAGTAAATCACATTTTACGTCCTTTAACTGTGAGCCAAATTGCAGGCATTGTCCTTTAACTAACGAAATTACACTGGATGTCCTTTATGTTATCGTTTCTTATCAGGCGGTGTCCTTTTGCCCTAACTCGGTTAATTTTTTTCTTTTAACTCTTGACACATGCCACTCATATGAGGGCACAATGGTCATTTTCACTTAATAACTAAAACAAAATTAAATAAAAATAATATATATTAACAACAAAGTATGTGAAAATGACCATTATGCCCTTATGTGAGTCGCACGTGTTAAGAGTTAACATAATAAATTACTGGGTTAGGGCAAAAGGACTCCGCCTGATGGGAAACAGTAACATAAAGGACATCTAGTGTAATTTCATTAGTTAAAGGACAACGCCCGTAATTTTGCTCAAACTTAAAGGACGTAAAATGCAATCCACCCAATTTTGTATTTGCTGATGGAAACAATATTAGACCGTTTTTAGTGGAATAATTGCTGATTATGTGCTTTAGGTGATTTGGGTCAAACGTATAATTCTCTGTCAACACTTGAACATTACATTCAAAGTGGAGCACAAACTGTTTTGCATGTTGGAGATTTATCGTATGCTGATAGATATACATATCATGATATGGGCGTACGCTGGGATACATACGGTCGTTTTGTCGAAAAAGTTCAAGCTTATCAACCATGGATATGGACAACAGGAAACCATGAGATAGAGTATATGCCATATATGGTAAGTCTCGGAACTGATACGAATATTATTACTACAATTTTTTCTTCTTATCAATGATACAGTTTCATCATTAAGTTCATTAGATGACATCATCTCGTACCTTTCTTTGATTGATATTATTTTTTTTATTAACGATATGTCCAGAATGAAGTTGTTCCGTTCAAACAGTATCTTCATAGATACCCTACTCCGTATGCAGCCAGTGAAAGCAGTGATCCTCTTTGGTATGCTGTCAGACGCGCATCCGCTCACATAATTGTGCTATCCAGCTATTCTCCATTTGGTAATTTTCCTTATCTTGTTATTATTATGGGAAAATTCCATAAAATGTTATGTAACTTTGGGTTGATTTCTTTTTTTGGTATTACACTTTGTTTACACTCACAAAATGGAAAACTTTCAAAAAGTTTTCATTTCGGGTAGAGTAAAGTACACGGATGGTCCCTGTGGTTTACCAAAATTTTGGATTTGATCCCTAGCTTTCCAAAAGTACATAGATGGTCTTGTGATTTGTTGGCTGGGGACTAAATGAGTTACAAAATGCAAACCATAGGGACCATCTGTGTACTTTTGGAAAGCTAGGGACCAAATCCAAAATTTTGGTAAACTACAGGGTCCATCCATGTATTTTACTCTTTCAGGTAATTTTACGGTTTAACTGGTTTCTAGATTCCACACCAGAAAAAAGTCAACATTGTCAAAGTTACCTGTCATGTCAACTTTTACATGATCATTTTGACTGTTAACTGGGTCAAAAGAACATATTCAAAATTTGAGCCTTTTGTGGGTGCAAACCAAATGTAATAGCCAAATTAGAAAACAGCCATATCACCTTTTTTCGTTTTGCATTAGGAACTGACCATTTTAAATTAGTATATGGACATAAATGTTATTAATTGTCTGATAACTTACGCATTTATTTCACACGTGACAGTAAAATATACACCTCAGTACATTTGGCTGGAGGCAGAATTAAAAAAAGTGGACCGGAAGAAAACACCATGGCTTATTGTTATTATGCACACGCCTATATACAACAGTAACAGCGCTCACTACATGGAGGGTGAAAGCATGCGGGCCGCGTTCGAGAGTTGGTTTGTTAAGTACAAAGTTGATGTTGTCTTTGCGGGACACGTTCATGCTTATGAAAGATCGGTTTGTCACCATCCTTTGTATCTTGTTTTTCTTATATATGAACTTAAAATAAAACAATTCCACTAAAAGTATGCAATTTCAGTACCGGATCTCGAACATACACTACAACATAACGGGTGGAGTAAGTTATCCTGTGCCGGATAAATCAGCTCCAGTTTATTTAACTGTCGGAGACGGTGGAAACCAAGAAGGTCTTGCATCAAGGTAACTTTATTTCTCTAGTAAAATGCCATTTTCGTCCCTGAGGTTTGGCCAGTTTTGCGACTTCCAAAGGTTTGTTTTTCCACATCTGGATCCGAAAGGTTTGGAATCTTGCCATTTTCATCCGGCTCGTTAACTCCATCCATTTTTTCTGTTAAGTCAGGGGTATTTGACTATTTTCGTATTTTTTCTCTGTTAAGGGTATTTTGGATACTTGTACATTATGCTAAATGCTTGTACATAAAGTGAAAAGGACCGAATTGGCCTTTAAGTTAACAAGATTGATGGAAATACCCCTAACTTAACGGATAAAATGGATGGAGTTAACGAGCCGGATGAAAATGGCAAGATTTCAAACATTTTGGATCCATATGCGGAAAAAACAAAGTGCACTAATTTTTAACGTTATTTTACTAATTTCGTTATTTTACTAATGTAATATATGTGTGGGCGCTCGGGGGGGCAAAAGCAAAAGTGCACTAATTTTTAACGTTATTTTACTAATTTCGTGAAAATAACGTTAAAAAGAGGGGATCGTTAATCAGGCATCATGTGGTGGCGTTGATAGCCGAAAGACAAGGGGGTACATGCACCAATTGGCGTTTGTCTCAATTGCTGAGTGTTATGTGCCTTATGTCCAAGGCTTGATGCAAAACCACAATCGAGCCGGGGGTCTCATTGGAAGCAGCCTCTCTATTCCTACGGGGTAGAGGTAAGGCTGTCTACATCCCACCCTCCTCAGACCCTACCTTAGCTTTGCTATAGGTGGGATATACTGAGTACGATGATGATGATGATGATGATGCGGAAAAAACAAAGCTTTGGATGAAAGTTGCAAAATTGGCCAAACCTCAGGGACGAAAATGGCATTTTACTCTTATTTCTATAATATAGTTTCCATATCTGAAAAAATCGTAACCATTATTTTTATATTTTCTTTTCATTTTAGTGTTCTTTTACGGTAATAATGTTTTTTTTAAATGGTTTCTGTAGGTTTAATGATCCTCAGCCTGATTATTCTGCATTCCGAGAAGCAAGCTATGGGCATTCTACACTTGAGATAATAAATAAAACTCACGCATTCTATCACTGGAATCGGAACGATGATGGAAAGAAAACCGAAACCGATGCCTTCGTGTTGCACAACCAGTACTGGTGAGTACCACATTCCCTCCTTATTAACGTTACTTTAACTCTTTAAGTTTACGATTAATTAATGTGTTAAGTATGGTTAAAAACGCGACACTATTCACATTTTGTAGGAACAAGAGTCTTCGAAGAAGGAAACTGAAAAAGAATTATCTGCACACGATCGTTCCGAATCTAGAACAACTTAACCAATTATGAAGACGAAGATAGGCGTCGTGCGTAGTTATCGAACAAAGGTCATCTCCCACTCGAGCCTTCTGGTAATTCCTATCTGTGAAATCGGTACGATGAAGGTATCAGGCGCGTGTCGAAATAAGAAGTTTGAAGGTAGAATGTTGTTGTATTTTGAATGAAAATAACGACTCTGAAGGACTTTTTTTTTCCTTATATTTCATCAACTTATGAATCGTTCGGGCCGAAAAGTGGCCAAGTGGGGTAGGGTAGGGTTGGATAACGGATCAAAACAAGTACGAGTTAAAAAGGGGTCAACTATTTATATTTTATTAATAATCAATATATTAAATATGATGACTGAACAGTAAGCTGGTATTATGAAAATATGGTGTGATATTATGTTTGAATATATGTACTTGTGAAATATTATGGAATATTGTTAACGAAATCACTTGGTATCCCCTTAAACATTTTGTGTATGTAAAAATGTTGTAAATTCAAATTTAGGGTTAATACTAAAAAAAATCAAAATACTCTCATTTTGCCCTAACAAATCCTGAAATATTGAAATAATGAATTGTTAAAATTTGATAAAGTAACAATTCCAAACGTGTAAAAACTTGACATGGATAACATACTTGGTAAATTTGCGTATAAAGCGATAAAAATTACTTAAACAGTGTTCTATGTATAAAAGAGTCTTCAACGTTGACAAAAAGGCTATACATAGCCTCCGCATATGTATCGAGCATGCTAGTAGCTGACGTTTATCATCGACTTCACGAATATGTATATTTCAAACAAGTTTTAAGACTTTAAATACCAAAACAAGAGAAATATAGGGTAACTGTGATGAATTAAACTGATATAAATATAAAAATATAAGAGTAAATTACAAGTTTTGTCCTTTATTTATATATCAAATTTCAGGCGTTATCCTTTGTCTTTAAAATTGACGACTTTTGTACTTATTGTTTCAAAATCTTGCACGGTATGTCCTTTAGTGCTAACTCGGTTAAATTTTAATGTTAGATTTTAGTCACACAAAGTCTTTTTACTTGTAAAGGACCATATTTGTAATTTATAATTTACTCATTTTGAACCACAGACTATCATCTTCAACTAGGGCTGTAAACGAACCGAACGAACACGAACGAGGCCTTGTTCGTGTTCGTTCGTTAAGGAAATAAATGTGTTCACGAACGGTTCACGAACACTTACCGAACAAGATTTTATGTTCGTGTTCGTTCATTAAGGAAATGAGCGTGTTCACGAACGGTTCACGAACACAAGCGAACACAAATAAATTTGGCGAACACGATGAATGATAAAGGTGGATGGCCCAAAGAGTAGCACTAGAACTTGAATCCCTTATTATGGAACGGAGGTAGATCATATTCGTCGATGTAAATAATGAGAAAAGAAAGGGAAATGGTGCATAAACAAAGTGAAAGAGGGTTTTCTAGTTTAATTGTTAGGGTAATGATATAAATAAAAGTTTAATAATATAAAAAATATAGATAAAATATATGAAAGTTCACGAACATAAACGAACGCAAATGAACGAATGTTCACGAACACCTTACCGAACGTTCACGAACACAATTGAACGAACGAGACCTTTGTTCATGTTCGTTCATTTAACTAATCGAACGAAATTTCTTGTTCATGTTCGTTCGTTTATTAAACGAACGAACATAAACGAACTTCCCGCCGAACGGTTCACGAACTGTTCGCTGAACGTTCGGTTCGTTTACAGCCCTATCTTCGACAACACAAAACCCTAAAAGACTTTCTGCCGTCACCTTCATTTTCCAAGGCCTACCTTTTTTGATTTCTTTATTTCAAAACAATAAAAAAACCTTAAACCCTCTATATGGTTTTCTATCTCCAGCTAAAAAACAACCGAAAATCAATCGCTGGCCACCATAACTCCGTTTGTTTGACTCGCCGGTCAAATTTTATACAACCTGCAATTCTAAATTGGTATCAAGGTGATATTTTGGCATGAAGAGAGATTGTCAAGAAGACAGGAAAGGGTACCGGCCGGCGTCCTCTTTTGCGTCTTTAATTCCTGCATCAATCGGTAAAGGGGTTTTGATTTGTAATTTCTGCGTCAATCGGTAGGTGGTGGGTAGAGGGGGCGCTGAACAGTGGGTAAGGGTTAGGGTTTTTCGGATGTTGCAGCGGTGGGAGATGGATGATGTTTTGGTTGGCAGTGACAGACGGAGGAGATGATTTCAGGTGGTGGCAACGGTGGAGGATGGTGAAGCTAAAGAGAGAGAGAGGGGAGTAGAGAGAGAGAGGTGTTGATAGTTGTGGAGTCAGTGGTTGGTGGGGGCAGCTGGGGTGGTGGTGGTGACGGGTGGGAGCAGTGGTGGTTTATGGTGGCCGGTGGCGCTGGGGGACTAATGTGATGTGAGAGGGGGAGGGGGTTGTAGAGAGAGAGAGGCTGATTAATTATTAACTAGGATTACGAACCGCCGCAATGCGGCGGAGATTCTTTATTTATAACTAAGTCGATCTACAACCCACACGTTATGTTAAACCTGTCAAACGGGGTAAAAATAGACGATGTAAAAACGTTCACCCACACACGCACGTTGCGTCGTGTTAACTCGCAAAATTTAGAACAAAACGTAAAAACGTTAAGCCAAAGACGCACGTTGTGATGTGTTAAGTCACAAAATTTAGAACCAAGTATAGAGCGCAAAATTTGCGGAAAATGAAAACTATAAAGAACCAAAGTTGAAAGTAAAAAAAGTTATGAGGATAGATTGTAAAAGATAAAAAGTTTTGGGTTAAAAGTAAAAAACAAATAGTTTTGGGTTAAAAGTAATTTATGAAATACTTTTAGGTGAAAAGTAAAAAAAAATCAATTTTTTTTGTGGAAAACCCCCAAAGCCGACGTTACGACAACCATATGCATAACAATTTTTTCTTTGAAAAATCCCCAAAGCACACCCCGCGTTGCGGCGGGGCGTAAAACGGTGTCAAATAGTACTAATGTCACACAACCGTCATCGACAACCAACACTGACTCGACCTATAATATGCGTATTGCGACGAACCTGTCAAACATGTAAAAATAGAGGTAAAAACGTTGAACCACACATGCACGTTGGGTCGTATTAACTCGAAAAATTTAGAACTATACGTAAAACGAAAATTTGCGAAAGATGAAAAGCATAAGTGACAAAAGTTGTGAAGTTAAATTGCAAATAATGAAAAGTTTTGGGTTAAAGTTAAAAAAACAAATTATGTAGGGTTAAAATTGAAAAAGGTAAAAACCTTTGGGTTAAAACTAAAAAATAAAGTTTTTTTTTTGGAAAACACCCAAAGCACAAATTACAAGTCCTTATGCACAAAAAGTTTGCTAATTTATATAGGTTTTAATATTGTTTCTTTATTAAAATACTAAAATACCCCTGCGTTACTTGATTTAACTAGACAAAAATAACTGGGTTAGGACCAAAGGACATACCGTGCAAGATTTTGAAACAATAAGTACAAAATTCATCAATTTTAAAGACAAAGGACAACGCCTGAAATTTGATATATAGATAAAGGACAAAACTTGTAATTTACTCAAAATATAAAATAACCATGCAAGCTATCAGAATGAAGTTGGCAAATCTACAAAACAAGAAACTCAAAACTTTCTTTATAATCACTCTTTTCCTGCACGTTTGAGATACTTTACTCGAATCGCCCATAATCGCTCTGCGACGGACTTCATATCGGGTCGGTCAGCTCGCGTGGGAGCTGCGCATTGAAAAGCCAAGTTCAGCATCTTCTTGAAGATCTTCACATCCACGGCTTCCTTCATTTGTGGGTCCACTAAATCCATTGTTTCATCATTGTTGTGTTTCCCAAAGGCCTGCAAAAACAGATAATGTACTACTTTAGTACAACATGTCAATGCTCGGCCCAATAGGAGACCTAGATACAACTACTAGGGGTGCTAAACGGGTCGAGTTTGCGGATCTAACCCGACGCGAACCCGAACCCGAAATCGTAACATATGGACCCGAACACAACCCGTTTGACCCAATTTTTTTTTAATTCTATTACTAATACTCTAAATTTATATTTTCACAACAAAAAAAAATACAAATGTATATAATGAAATGATATTTAATTATAAAACTTTATATCAATTTCTCTTTTAAGTTTTAAGAATGTGGATAAAATATCCAACTAAGTTAATTTATAACATAAAACACATATTAAGAAAAAAATAAAAAGTAAATGGGCTAAACGGGTCAACCCGCGAATCCATCAGGTTGACATGAACCCAACCCGTTTAGCTAAACGGGTTCGAGGGTCCACAAAAAGTGCACCGGTAATCAACATGTGTATGCAGTGGGATAGAAGCTTACCCATCTAATAGTGACCTTTTCATCCGGAGACCGCCTTGAATCAACGGGCCGACGGCCCGTAAGAATTTCTACGAGTAGAACCCCGAAAGAATACACATCACTTTTCGGGGTGAGCTTAAAGGTTCTCATATACTCAGGGTCAAGGTACCCGACCGTCCCTTTGACTTTGGTCAAAACATGGGTGTTACCGGGCTCGTTATCCCCAAGCCGTGCAAATCCAAAATCAGCCACTTTGGCCCGCATCCTATCGGTTAGAAGAATGTTGGATGATTTCACATCTCTATGGATTATCTGTTTTTCTGTTGAAAAAATAAAATGAAATTAGCGACAACTAATCGGGCGAGGCAACATAAATTCTAGCCCAAACCCGACTTAGTAACCAAACGAGAGCCCGTTTGGGCTCGCTAAGTCGGCCCGTCTTGATAACTTTCTTTTATAGTCATTTTATTTATTAGTTATTTTTCTAGCCACATAATATATTCAAAAACGCATATCCAAACACCCTTTATAAAAACTTAACGGAAATGAGGTTCACCTGCGTATAAATGAAGGTATGTTAGGCCGTGAGCAATGTCGATGGAAATTTCGAGCCGTTGACTGAAATCTAAGCAGCTTCCATGAACACCTAAGAAAAGAAATACAATATTATTACTATTATAATTATTAATATTAATATTATTATTATATGATGATCTTACCATCTAAATGTTCTCTAAGTGTACCATTAGGTACATATTCTGCGATAATAAGACGCTCGTTTCCTTTATCAACATAACCAAGCAATTTTACTAAATTCCGATGCTCGATCTTTGCAAGTAACTCGATCTCGCTTCGAAATTCACTTCTTAGAGCATCCGAGTGTTCCTGCATTTAAAGATGAAACTTTAGATTTTCGACAACTTTATGGTACATTTAGGTATCTGTGGTCAAATGGGTCAACGGGTCAAGTTTAGGATTCATAATTGATATAAAAAGATAAGATTTAGAGGTAAACAAATATAAAACGAAAACAAAAAAAAAAAACACTTGAATTATCAATGTGAAAAAAGGTTAGTTTGACCAAAAAAAAAGTCAAAAGGTACCTTGCTTGCTCGTTTTATGGCAACCGTTCGACCATCTTGTAATTCAGCTTTATAAACGGTCCCGAATCCTCCTTCACCTAGTTTTAATGATGGTGAAAAGTTTTGAGTAGCTCTTGCAGCTTGTCTCATAGTTAAATGAACCGAACCGATCTTATCAAGCTTTGGTGACATTGAGAATCTACCGGGACTAGGTGGGACCCGGAGGGGGCTCGGTGGGACCCGCAGTGGGCTCACGGGGATCTTTCCAGATCCGGAATTCACTTCTATAGACGGAGCTGAATCCACTACAAAATTTAAACGGGTTCGAGCCAATTTTACTCAGAGCAAGGGCAGATAGGTAAATTTAAACGGGTTCGAGCCAATTTTACGCACCTGTATTTGACTCCTTAACAAGAACCGTATCGTCTGTATCTTTTGTTCTAGATCGAAAACAACGGCAAATAAAATTGCAACATAGGAGCAAGAGTCCAGGTGCAGCCATGACTATATTTCGTTCTAAACTAAAATTTTTTAGTTTCTATTTTAACTAAATCGCGCAAAAATCTCCTCCTACCCTCAAAGTATAAAGCACCTGCATAATAACACAGCTAAGTATCTAAATTCAATTTTTAACCCATAAAAATAAAATAAAAAAATAACATAACTTGTACAAATTATATACCAGAAAGACTATCATCCTCTGAATGTTTTAACCCATAAAAATAAAATAAAAAAATAACATAACTTGTACAAATTATATACCAGAAAGACTATCATCCTCTGAATGTAACAATCAGAATATGAATACGACCGGCAGTTGCGTCAAAAGTAGAAAACACAATACCAAAACTTGCAGCCTCACTTCATGATTATTGTTGAATTCGGCAAGTTACAGAGAGGAGTGTCGATTCGACTTCCTTTCTTTTGGGGCTGCGAATTGATGAAGATCGTTTATCGAATTATCGGTTCATTGAACTGGAGAAACCGAGAGCATCTTGATGTGAAAGGTAATTTTTTATTATGTTTGATGTATATAGCGGATCAAGAATCATGGAGTTGTCCTTGAAAACCTAATAACAGACAAAAAAACTGTAAATTGTACATCTGAGATGTGAGTTATAATTTGTAAATGCACAAGAATCTTTATGGAAATGACTTGGAAGTTCACTAATAAATAAGTAAAAAATAACTGAGTTTCTTGATTTAGACTTTCTATTTCAAGAAACCTAAAAGTTCCAAGATTTGCTCCCAATTTTTTAATTTTAAAAGAAATCATCAAATTAAAATGGATCACTAATAATTTGTACATCTGAGATGTGAGTTATAATTTGTAAATGCACAAGAATCTTTATGGAAATGACTTGGAAGTTCACTAATAAATAAGTAAAAAATAACTGAGTTTCTTGATTTAGACTTTCTATTTCAAGAAACCTAAAAGTTCCAAGATTTGCTCCCAATTTTTTAATTTTAAAAGAAATCATCAAATTAAAATGGATCACATCCACATATGAATCAAATATTCAAATCAAACCCATGAGATGAACACAAGAAACAAGCAAAATCCTACTTCAAAACCCTCTTAAATCACCACCAAATGCTTTAAAGTTATATAATTCAACATCCAGATGACCTAAATTGATTCTTTAATAATACCCACAAAACAAAAACACAATAAAAACAATAATCAATACCATATTGGCACTCACCCTTTTCAAGATTTGCAAACCAAACACCCCAATATCCCCAATCCCCCCATCAAAACAATAACTTTCATCCAACCCAATTCAAGATTTGAATCATAAACACAAACCCATATAACAAAATAACAAGAACAACAACACAAACTCAAATTCATATTTCAAGATTCAAGATTCAAGTCAAGAAAACTTTAGACAAAAAGATCAAACCTTTGAAAGAAGTTTGATTGATTGATTGCAACAGTGTTTCTTTAAGAAGATTCTTAGAACCTGTGAAGAAGACAGTTATAGAAAAAAATGTGAAATTAAGGAAGATGCCAATATATAATTTCATGTGTTTTGAATTTGGTATGAATATTTTTGGGTGTTCCCATTTGAGGTCTTCATTTTTGGAATTGTAGGTAGATTGGGTCAATTTATTTTACTTATTTTTATTATTTTAATCAATACATAGTTAAAAAGATTGTGACTTTTTTTGGTATTAAGTATTGTTTATAAATAAATTAGTGGTTGATGTTATTTGACAGTTATCTTTTCTTCATATTGTTAAATTCAACTGGTTTATAAAGAGTAAGTTTAGTTGAATCCAACTAGACTATAATTGGACTAATCTATTTTATAAGGTTAAGGACAATTTTTATTAAAAGGGATAAAGAGTTTTTTTAAATTTTTTATTTTTTTATACGACGAGTTTATGGTACGTGTTTATTTTTATATGATGAGTTTATGGTACGAATTGTTGGGTGTTCACATTTGAGGTCATTGTTTAATGGGGATGGATCCATCGGGAAAAAGTTGGAGACGAAGGTCATGGGTGGAGACGATTGTGTTTAATGGGGTTCATCCCGACTTGACCCGGACCCTTTAGAACCATACACCCTTTAATTGATGAAATTGGTTACCACGAATCAAACCTTGGAAGCCTATGTAGTTCCGAGTCCTAAAGGTTCTGATGGATCGAGTAAAGATTGGGATGAGCTAGAACCTTTTTGTATATTGGGCCTTTTAAGGGAAATTGAAACAAGGTTTTTTTTTTGTCACAAATACTTGCATATAAAAACATCATAGGGGGATGCATGCATATATACTTCAAATTTGGATATAATATAAACTAGTTTTTTACCTGTCGTGCATTGCGGCGGGTTGAAACGTAAACTAACTTGAACTTATATAGTCAAGTCAAAACGTATTATATGTGATCTGACTCATACGTATGAAACGTACAAAATAAAGCACGAAAGCCTACACCAAATTTACGTCGAAACGTACACAAACTCGAATTTATACGAAAAAGTATACCAAAATTATGTCAAAATGTAGACTAACTTGAATTTTGTACCGACTATGCGGCGTGATTTTGTATAGATTATTATCGAATTTACGTTAAATGTAGACCAACTCGAATTTAATCGACGAATGAAAATGTATTATATTTGACCCGACTTGTTTTCAAACAAAATTTACGCCAAAACGTACATAAAAGGTAAGCATGAAAATGTATTATAATTGAAAACAAAATTACGTCGAAACATGCATAAAAAGTCAACATGAAAACGTATTATATTTGACCCGATTCGTTTCCATATAAAATTTATGTCGAAATGTAGACCAACTCAAATTTATACCGCTGAATTAAGACGTATTGTATTTGACCTGGCTCACTTATGAACAAAATTAACATCGAAACGTACATAAAAAGTAAGCACACAAATGTATTATAAGACCCGAATCGTTTACAAGCAAATTTTTCGTCGAAACGTAGACCAAGACGTACATAAAAATAAGCGTTATGGTATCAACACTCGTTATAATAAGATCGTATCGCTACCATACCGTACCAAACTAAACAACACCAATACCGGTATGTATTAGTTTTAATGGTTTCTTGTTTGATAACAGATATCGTGTCATTGTCGTAGTGAACCGAACCGAAACCAAACGAACAACGTTGGTTTGGTATCGGTATTTATGTTTATTGTTTTTTTCTTTCGATAAACTAACATTGTCTCGCTAGCGTACCATACCAAACTATATCGGTACTAATACTTGTATTTATTTTATGGTTTCAAGTTTTAAAAAGTTTTAATTTATACAACTATGTGTGTGACGATAATTGAATATCGGTACAAGTATCATGATAATTTGAACCAATCGATTCCATTCGAACAACATTGATGTCAGTACTAGTTTCTGTTTTCGGTTGATGTAAAACACGTGTTGATTTCTATATCGAGTGCATGAATTATACCGGTACTAACCGAATCGATACCGATCCAGTGCCCAGGGCCCGCCTCCGAAAATCACAAAAAAAATTTGGCCCTGTTCGAGATAAAAAAAATTGGGCCATATTCGCAAATCTTTATATAATATAAACTCATCAATCATTCAATCAAATATATAAATACTAAAAATCCATAATACTACGATAATTATTATAAAACAGATAAAATAAAGTAACAAAAATAGTGTAGCAAAAATGATCAAATTATCGAACCTACTTGCTAAGCGAACAGTGTGGTTCTTTAAGCGTTTTTTTTAAGCAAAGCTCTCGATAACTCCTTGTAATCCATAGTATCTAATATTTCACTTTCAATAGAAATTGTTGCCAACCCGTTTAGCATTTCTTGTGACATTGTAGAACGTAAATAGGTCTTCAACAACTTCAACTTTGAGAAACTTCTTTCTGCCGATGCCACGGTTTCCGGATCTAGCAGGCCTTATTTTTCTGTAGACTAGTCACATGTAGGGCTGCAAACGAACCAAACAAACACGAACAAGTCCTTGTTCGTGTTTGTTTGTTAAGAAATATATGTGTTCACGAACTGTTCATGAACGCTTACCGAACAGGATTTTATGTTCGTGTTTGTTTGTTAAGCAAAATGAACTTGTTCATGTTCGTTTGTGTTTGTTTGTTAATTTAACCAACGAATGAAAATGAACGACAATGAACACAAATGAGCACAAACTAATGTTCATGAACATAAATACTAACAAACGAACACAAAGAAACGTTCATGAACAAAATCTATAATACATTGACACTTTTTAAATATTTTATTTGTCAGAATTTTGAAGTATTTAAATAAAATATAAAAGCTAAAAAACTAATGAACTATCGAACACAAACGAACATGTTACCGAACGTTCACGAACATAAATAAACGAACGCGCCCTCTGTTCATGTTTGTTCATTTAACTAAACGAACGAAATTTCTTGTTTGTGTTTGTTTGTTTAATAAACAAACGAACATAAACGAACTTCCCGCCGAACAGTTCACGAACTGTTCGCCGAACGTTTGGTTCGTTTGCAGCCCTAGTCACATGGTCTTGTTAATTGGACCCTATATTTGTTTAGACTAGTCCCTTTTAAGCAGGCCCTTTATTAAACAAACGTTTAGATTTTTTTTAATATATATATAAATAATTAAAAAAATTTCGGGCCCTATATTGGTTTGGGCCCGGATCGCAGGCACCTCCTGCACCTTAACATAGCCGGCCCTGCCAGCGCCCACGGTAACATATCATCACAATGTGCGGGCAAATGACTTGGATTGTTAAAAAAATAGATGCAAATTTAGTTTTTTTGTAAGTTAATGAATGTAAGTTACTCAAGAAAAGGCGCAGGATACCCTTGGTGACATCTATTATAAAACTTATACCGGTGCCGCTGCTATTGCTACTCAAGAAAAGGCGTAGGGTCCGGAGGTTGTAAGCATCAAGGGGCCTTTCAAGCCCCATCAAGAGAAAAGAAAGGAACCCGAGGTGGAGAAGCCTACCCGCCCTTCGCAGCCTGATGTCCCCCATCGCTCCAAGATAACTTCTGCTGGGGGATCAGGTCCGTATGTTTCTGGCGGAGCGAGTTCTGGTGGTGCTGGAGGGTATAACCCACAAGTTATCGGGGCGAAGGATACCCTTGGTGACATCTATTATAAAACTTATACTGAAGAGGAACGTGGTAATGCTCCTCACCAAGCTCCCTGGGGTTTGAAGCAGAAAGACACCTTTCAAGAGTTCGGCTCTTCCCGCGATTGGTTCTTAAATTCCTTTCCTCCTGGTGAGGTTAATCGGCAGAGGGCGAAGACTCATGAAGGGCTATATCGAACTTATGTGATCGGGGAGGCCAATACTCGCGCTGCTAACCATCAAATCGTTCGTGAGTGGCGGACAATGGTTAGGGAGCGGTCAGATTGGGAGAACTACCGCGAGCGCCTTGTTAGGCAAGTTAAGGAGTTTGAGAAAGCTAATGCCAAGTTTGAAGAAGAGAAGGCAATGTTTGAGGCTGACAGGAAGGCGGAGGAATAGGGGCGTGAGGGCCTGAAAAACAAACTTCAAGCTGCCGAGGATCTGTTGGCGAAGGAAACGGCAGAACGGAGGAAAATCTGTGAGAAGGACAACCAACGCGCCTTCGCAGCACGCAGCAAGATTACTGAGCTTGAAGGCAAGGTTGCTGAGCTGACGGCGAAGCTTGAGGATGCGCGAGCTGCTAAGGAGCAGACTGAGGTTCGAGACATTTCTTTTTCAGTTTATATTTTTGTTTAGCAGTTTTAACTGAAGTCTTTTATCCCTTGCAGGTTGAGCTGGCTGAGGTGAAGATGCGACTGTCAAGTAGGGACAAGGATTTGATGGCTAAGGACGTGGAGATCGCGGAGCTTAAGCGTCGCCTGCAAGAGCAGGTTGATAAAAGTGAATCTTTAGAAATTGATCTCGAAGCTGAGAAGGGTAAGCTCGCCACTGTGGAGGAGGCCAGACAGAAAGCCGAGGAGGTGCGTGTCATAAGCTCTTCCGCTTTAAACGTAGCGCAAAATAATTATGCTGAGGTCCAGGGTATTGTGGACACGTTGTCCTCGGATACTGAATGGCTGCGCGACAGGGGAATAGTTCTGGTATTTATCTCTTTTTAACTTAGGTTTTATTTACTAAGTCAGTTCCTTATTTGCTCATTCTGGTGTAGATGGCCAACTCGATTCTGAACGCTGGAGAACTGGATGGGACAGTTGCTGCTCTCATAGATGCTTCTCGCGCGGTTGGTCATCGCAGAGGATATATGGAGTGTGCACAGCATGTCGAAGAAGTGTTTGGTCAAGAGTTTGATACTAGTCATTGTTCGGTGACCAATGAAGCTGATGCCGAGTTGGCTCGTGCTGAAAATGCTTACAATCATCTAGCCTTGCCTGTAATGGACTTGGTTGCGAAGGCTCTAGAGCATGATGACTGGTGCAAACGTCTAAAGGGCATTCTCGACCCACCAGAGCATGTTGAACTATCTGACGAAGAGGAAGGCGATGATGGTGGGGACAAGCACGATGATGATGATGCTGGTGATGGTTTTGAGTAGGTAGTGTGGACAGGCTTTTTGCCTTGTAATTTCTTTTATCTTTGCGATGTTAGTAGTTGCGCGGTTGTGCCTGTTTTGGGTCAAATGAATGACATTTTGTTTTTATGTAACTGTTGCGCGGTCGCGCTTGTTTAAATATGATGCTTGTTTATCCTTTCCCGTTACAATTATTGCACTGTTGTTAGAAATTTTGGTTAAGTTAGCGCGAATAAATGTAAGAGTGGCTCTTGTGTGAGTGCCACTGCCCAGTCTCGCGCTATGTTCGCGGAGGACCTTGGAGGCGTAGCTCAAGAGCTCGTAATCTACTGGAGTGTTTTCGTGCTAATCAAAAGTTTAACATGCATTTGTAACGAAAGAAGCAATATAGAAGAAAACATGTTGTATGCTTTCATTGACTTGGAAACAGGCGCTTAGGCCAACATACATTGCTTGTAACGTAAAGGGCGTTTAGCCTACATAGGAAAGTAAAAAGGCGCGTGGCCCATGTTAATGAGTAGGTGCGCAAGACCGAGAGCGATTACATATAGCATTTGCGCAGTTGTTGCGCATTCCATGTGCGTGGGATGATGTGTCCATCCATGGTGCGCAGTTTGTATGCCCCTTTTCCTAGCACTTCATGTACTAAGTATGGGCCTTCCCATTTGGGTGCTAGCTTTCCTGGGCGCTCGAAGTTTGAAGCCTCGTTGTCTCAAAAGACGTATTCTCCTGGAGTGAAGGTACAAATGCGGACTCTCGCATTGTAGTACCTTTCCAGTCGTGTCTTGTATTTCGCTTCTTTGATGCACGCAATCTCGCGTCGTTCTTCCAGCAAATCCAAATCAAGACGGCGCTCTGCTTCATTATCAACCGTGTTGACTGCAGTCAAGCGCGGTGAGGGGAGTCCAACTTCCGCCGGGATAACTGCCTCCGAGCCGTAAACTAGGCTGAAAGAAGTTTCGCCGGTGCTTGTCTTCGGCATGGTTCGATGAGCCCATAGGATGCTTGGGAGCTCATCTACCCAGCCTCTTCTCTTTGTGCCCAGTCGGGCTTTTATCCCCTCGATGATACTTTTGTTGACGCTTTCCACTTGGTCGTTGCCTTGAGGATGCGCAACGGAGGAGAAGGTATGCTCAATCTTCATTTCCTTCATCCACTTCTGGAGGTCTTCAGAAGCAAAGTTAGTACCGTTGTCTGTGACAATCTTGAGTGGCAGTCCAAATCTGCAAATGATGTGTTCCCAAATAAACTTGCGCACCATCATTGCAGTGGTTGAAGCGAGAGCTTTGGCCTCCACCCACTTAGTGAAATAATCAACGGCTACGATTATGAACTTGACGGCGCCAGGAGCTTCCGGGAAGGGTCCCACCATATCTATTCCCCACCGTTGGAAAGGCCAAGCAGTGGATACAGGAATAAGATCGTTTTTTGGGCGCAGGGTTTTTGGAGAATGTCGCTGACAGGAGTCGCATTTGCGCAACTCCTTCAGGGCGTCGACGTGCATCCCTGGCCAATAATATCCAGCGTTCATAATCTTCGCTACAACCATGCGTGGTCCTGCATGGATGCCGCAGATCCCTTCGTGGATCTCCCTTATCAAATAGTTCGCATCTTGGGGGTCTACGCAGCGCAGTAGTGGTCCCAAGAAGGATTTTCGGTACAAAATACCACCGTTCATCTCGTAATGCAGGGCCTTGTTTTGAATTTTCCTTGCCTCTGCTTTGCTCTCAGGGAGTATTCCTTCTTGCAAATATTGAATTATAGGGGTCATCCAGGATGGCTGCCCTATTTCGATCACGTGGACTTGTCGTAGCAGAACTGATGGATTCTTGAGTACTTCAATCCTTACATCTTTGGCGAGATGTTGAAAGGAGGTTGAAACCAGTTTGCTCAAAGCGTCTGCTGGTTTGTTTTCAGAGCGGTTGATGTGGACCACTTTGTAGGACTTGAATTTTTGTAGCAACTCTTTCGCCTGATCCAAATATAAGGCCATAACTTCACCCTTTGCATCATAGATTCCGTTGATTTGACTGGAGATCAAAAGTGAATCAACATGCGCTTGAAGATTCTTAGCTCCCATTTTAATGGCGAGGCGTAAGCCTGCCAGAAATGCCTCGTACTCTGCCTCGTTGTTGGTATTCTTAAAATCCAACTTGATGGCGTACGTAAATTCATGTCTTTCAGGGCTTACGAGGCGCAAACCTGCTCCCGCGCCGTCCTCGTTTGAGGCCCCATCGGTGTACAGCAACCACAACTCTTCAGATGTATCTTTCAAGGGAGTTTCAACAATCTCACAATCTTTGATTTTTCCCGCTGGGACTTCTGTAATGAGTCTGCAAGGACTTGACCTTTGATAGCTGGGCGCGGCCTGTACAAAATGTTGCGGCCCCCCAACTCGATGGTCCATTTCGCTAACCGCCCAGACGTTTCTGGCTTTTGCAATATCGTGCCGATGTGGAAGTTGGTAAGTACGGTGATCACATGTCCTGTAAAGTATCTGCGCAGCCTCCTAGAGGCGTGTAGCAGCGCAAGTACCAATTTCTCCATCGTGGAATATCTCGTTTCCGGATCCGTTAGCACTCTACTGACGTAATAAATAGGAGTCTGAACTCCGTTTCTTTCTACAAGCAATACCGATCCCACTGCCTTGTCTGATGATGACAAGTACAAGATGAGTGGCTCCTTTTCGAACGGTGCAGTCAGGGTAGGGAGTTCGATCAAGCACTCCTTCATTTGTTGAAAAGCGGCCTCTACTTCAGGCGTCCATCTGAATTCTTGCTTCTTAACACAATTGCGCAAAGTGCTGATAAAAGGATATGACTTTGCAGCGTGATTTGACAGAAAACGGTTAAGCGCGGCTAGGCGGCCGGCCAACCGTTGCATTTCTTTGATTGTTCGTGGTGATGGCATCCTTTCTATTGCCTGGACCTTTTCTGGATTCACCTTAAAGCCGCCATTTGTGACTATGAAGCCTAAGAACTTCCCTTCTTCCATACCAAAAGAACACTTGGCTGGATTCAATTTCATGTTCACGCTGCGCAATGAGTTGAATGTTTTTTCGATGTCTTTTAACATTTGGTCCTCTTCAGGACTTTTAATCACCAGATCATCGATGTAAACCTCAATATGCTTCCCGATATCTCCAGCGAAGGTCTTATCCATCAGGCGTTGATACGTTGCGCCAGCATTTTTCAGGCCGAAAGGCATCTTTGTGTAGCAGAAGATCCCTAGATCGGTTCGAAAAGCTGTCTTGTCTTCGTCTTCTAGCTTCATTTGAACCTGATGGTACCCTTTATAGCAATCTAAGAAGCATTTCCATCTGTATGGCGCGAGAGAGTCTATCTTTTTGTCGATCTCAGGTAAAGAGTAGCAATCTTTAGGGCATGCCTTGTTGAGATCGGTATAGTCAACACACATTCGCCATCCTCCACTAGACTTCTCTACCATCACGGGGTTCGCAACCCAACTTTGATAACGTACTTCTCGCAAGATTCCAGCTTTGAGTAGTTCGCATACTTGCTCATTCATTGCTTTCGTTTTGTCTGCCCCTAAGCTGCGTCTTCTTTGGACTTTCGGCTCAACAGAGGGGTAGGTGTTTAAACAGTGCTCGGTTATGTCGCGCGGGACACCGGTCATGTCGGCCGGAGTCCAGGCGAAGATATCCATATTCTTGAACAGGAGTTGCTTGAGATGCGTTCTGATGTTTGGTGAGATTGCATGGCCTATCGTCACCGTTTGCTCTGGATACTTGCGGTTCAACACCCATTTCTCTGGCTCGGTTGTTGAAACCTTCGCTGCTTTTGTTGGACGCATCTCTTCTGTGGACATTACTTCTTTTTTGGCATAGATAATCGCCACCCCTGTCTTGGTTGGGAACCCTATCGCTGAGTGGGGCGTGGAAGTTACCATGTTCAACTCGCCTTGGGTTTCTCTCCCAATCAACACATCATGCCTTGATTTGACAGGCATCACCATGAAGTTTACATTTGTTGTTCTTGAATGCTTCCCGTCAGAGAGCGTGACGGGGAAGCTGATTTGGCCTAACGGGAAGACCATTTCGTTGCAAAATCCAGACAGTGGATAATCGACTGGCTCAAGTCTTGCTTTATCATCCTCATCAAACTGATTAAAACATTGCTCAGAGATGATGTCAGCCGTGCTTCCTGAGTCGATGAACATGTACTCCGTTTCATAATGGCCGATAATACCGGTAATGACGACGGGTCGAGTGGCGCGAGGACCGCCGCGCACTACCGGGAAGATGACCTGTTGCTCTTGCCATGAGGGTTCATAAGGGCGCTTGCCTTTCTCTTTTGCGCTGTATCTTGGTCCGTTGACCATATGGGTTTCTAGGCGTCTGACTTTCTTGTGATTCCCCTCATCGTGGCGCTGGAGCTGTCGAGTTTCCATGCGCATGTTTTTCACCAGGTGACTTAGCTTCCGGCTCTTTAGCGCTTTTTCAATCTCTTGAGGTAAACTGTAACAATCATCCGTCAGGTGCCCCGTATCTTTATGGAAGTCGCAGTACAGGTTGGGGTCTTGCCCCTTTTTGTTCGTCATAGGCCTTGGCGCCTTGAAATCATGATTCTCCGTCATCAGCACCTCTTTTGGTGTTTTTATGAGCGGAGTCCAGTGTTTGTCTCGGTTATCGTCCCTGACTGCCTTTCGATAACCAATTCGATCAATAGTGTCTCGCGCATCTTCTCTGTAGCGAGACCATTCTTCATAACGAGGTCTTTCACCATAACCGCTGGAGTGGTTGGCTTTCCACCCAGGGTTTTTGCCTTTGTTCCGTCTGTTGTCGTCGTGCGAATGGCCCACTTTAGAAAATCGATCTTCAGTATGATAACTCTTGTTTCTGGCGAGTGACTCTTTAGTTTGCGCGACTATCTTCGCGGCTTCCATGAGCTTATCCCATTCTTTGGGCATTCCATCCTTCCCAGTGATGGTTCTGATGAGACTATCACAGCGAATAGCTTTCTTGAAGGGGCAGCGCATGAGTTGTTCACTTACGCCACCAATTTCCAAGCACTCCTTGTTGAAGCGAGTGATGAAATCTTCCAGACCCTCGTTATCTCTTCGCCAGATGTCTTCTACCTCGGCTGTGTCGCGCTGGTAACGTCTCTGTTGACTGAAGTGACTCAAAAACTGTGTCCTGAAATCTACCCATGATTTGATTTTTCCCGGAGGAAGGCTGTCGAACCAGGCGCGAGCAGCCCCGGTAAGCGTTTGAATAAACAAGTGGCACCACATGGGCATATTCCATCCTCCCATGCAACCCACGCTTGTGAAAACTCTGACGTGATCATCGGGATCAGTCAATCCATTAAACTTTCAGACTGTCGGAGGTAACTTCTCTCTTTTAAGCGGCGCCAGTGCGATTTTTGGAATGAACTTTGAATGTTCTACAGCTTCAGCTGGTCGATAGGCGAGGCGAAAGTCTTGCTCTGCCTCTTCGGTGTACCCTACGTGTTGTCTTAGTTTGTAGTATTCATGGTTCCTCTGTAAACGATTGAAGACTGAAGATTCTTCATCGTCTTGCCAGGTTGGATCATTCGGGTCAGTATCTTCCCATTCATTGTTCATGTTGCGCGACGTGAGCCGGCTATGAACTGGGCCTCTCTGGACGTTCGACGGATAGTCATAATAGCTTTCTGTTTCTCCCCGTGTATCGCGCGTGTCCTGCACGCTTGGTCTTCTGGTAGGGGGAGGTCTGTTAGCTCTTCCTTGGATGTTTTGCTGCGGTGGCATCTGGCGCGCCCCGTGACTGGGGCCGGTTGGTGTAACCAAGGATGGTTCTGCCGTTAAGACTGCTTGCTGTGCGCTCAAAGATTGATATGCCTCGTTAATGGTGGCAAGTTGCTTGGCGTACCATGAGGCTGGGGTTTCGCCCTCTGGTAGCCCAAGTAGCGCCAAAATGTTCTGAGGTGGAGTTGGGTTTGAAGGTCCAGCGCCGTTGTTACCTGGGGTTACCGTTTGAGTGATGCGGGTGATGCTCCCGCGCGGTCCCCCAGTGTTGGTTACTTCGATTTTGCCAATTTCTTCGATGTGTTGAGGTTGGGCGTTTTGATTACCCTCTCCCAACGCTGCATTAGAGTTTGCTCCGAAACCAACAAACTCAGGGATGATTCCTTGACCAGCCATGATCGAAGGAAGGAAAAACCATGAAAACTCAGAAAAAGAAGATGAAAGTGATTTGTAGAAAACCGGTGGGCGCCAATGAAGAAACACGGAACTAATTAGGGTACTAATCAGTTTGGTTTATGTTCCTACCATAGTGGTTAATCTTCTAATGTCTTTCTGAGCTTCGTAATGATCGTCGTAAGTCCTGCAAAACAGAACACCGTTACTCGTTAAGAGGGGAATGTGGGGGTTTCCCTCTTAACCGGGCTCCGGCGTGAGAATAAGCGACTGCTTTGGGGAAATAATTAAGTATTAAGAGTGAGAGTAGAGGGAACGGAATGTTTAACCTGTGAAGTGAGGTCTCTATTTATAGTCGGAGAGGTGTAAGAGGATGTGGGCTGATGGGCCTTGGGCCTGAAGGCGACAACATAAGGGATATGCTCCTTGTCTCACTGGTGTCGACCGTTAGTGGCTAGCAGGAGCTCTTGGGAGTTGGCGCAATGTGATTGGAGCCACGTGTCACTGTTGTCGGCCTGGCCGCCCTTCTGCCATCAGCAGGTAAGTGGAGATCGTGGGGCAGTTGTCTCTGCCCTGTGATTGGTGCCATGTAGGCGTCCTTAAGTACTTTTTGTCTCCTGCATGTCAGATGATCGTGGAGCACGATTGAGCAGGACCAGAAGAACGCTGATTGGCCCTTTTCTTCTGTCACTTGTACCTTGTGTACTATCTGGACAGCCTTGCGTTACTTCCCTGCGCGATTCTTGCTGGGCATGTTACTACCCCGCGCAGGAGTATAGGTCACTGCATGCTCATTCTGAACACTAAGTGTTGAGAATGGAGCTTCCTATTGCTTAGACCTCGCGCCGCATCAAAGCATGCTGATGTACCCCGCGCGACGTTAGCGATAATAAATTTGCTGAAATAAGGAGTATGGTCCTGCGCGCAACCTTAACGGAGGTTTGCGCGGCTTTTTGGGACCATACCCCTTCACGGGCCCTATATTGGTTTGGGCCCGGATCGCAGGCACCTCCTGCACCTTAACATAGCCGGCCCTGCCAGCGCCCACGGTAACATATCATCACAATGTGCGGGCAAATGACTTGGATTGTTAAAAAAATAGATGCAAATTTAGTTTTTTGTAAGTTAATGAATGTAAGTTATTATAAAAAATCAATCTGAATGCTAAATAAAATACTACTAATAAAAAAATAAAAACGAATACATAAGAATTATCAAATACCATTTATTACTATAAAATCAAATGAATAACAAATAAAGTATTACTAAAAAATAAAAACGAGTAAATTACAAGTTTTGTCTTTTATGTTTACATCAAATTGCTGACGTTGTCCTTTTGGCCAAAAGTTTACAGGCGGTGTCCTTAACCTTTCAAAATCTTGCACGTTTTGTCCTTTAAGCCAAACCTGGTTAGAAATCTCAGTTAATTGTTGTCATGTGCAATGCACATGAGGGTAAAATAGTCTTTTTCCCTCTCAACCATTTCTATGACCAATGGGAAAGTGCTAGGTATCAAGCCTGACACTATTCTCCCACATTGGTTTTGTAGTTATATGTAATGTAATGTAATTATAGCCATATAATAAAATACTAGTTAATGCTACTTTTTTTATAAAACTTTCAATTTTTAGATTAAACAGTAACTGTTTTTTAATCAATTTCTTTTTCTAAACTTTTTGTAAATAGTGCATCTGATTAAAAAGTACATCAAATAGGGATGAGTTGGGCGGGCCTAAACTTGGGCTTTATATAAAGCCTTGAGCCCATTATAGATTCTTTTACCACTTTTTTCATTTAGAATAAACATAAACGATTTTACCACTTTTTCCATTTAGAATAAACATAAACGAAGTTGAATTGGGACATGATACTGTTGATATTGTCTAGAGGATTATAAAAACTTGTATCATCTTCTAGCTTTGATGGCAATAAAACACTTGGTATCATCGTAATTTTTTTAGTGTAATTGGATTTTAATAAGACGGTGTGGGATGTGGGCACGGGAGCACCTCGGGCGCTGAGGTGGTTTCGGTCAATGTTTTGGTTATTAGTGTGAAACATAAGTGTGCAACAGTAGCGGATAGATTGACATTAGAAAATGGTATCATTTCTATAAAATTTATGTGGACTCGCGAATCGGCTGACAGAGAAGAATTGTATCAGATTGATGAGCTTACATACAAATTTATGTTGGTTGAAATCGGACAAGGGTCGGACGCCTGGAGATGGAGCCTAGAAGTAGAACCATGAGGTTTTTTTACGGTTAAGAGTCTGGGGAACAAGTTTCAAGCAGCCAGATTTCCAGATTTAGGAGTCGGGTTCGAGTGGGACTAGTGGGTTCCGTTAAAGGTAAACTTCTTCGTTTGGAGAGTTTTACTAGATAGGATCCCGACCATGGTGGCTCTACATAGAAGAAACGTGCAGGCTATGTGAGTTGGGGGCTGAAACGACGTGCCATTTATTTGTGGATTGTTGTTTCACTCAGCTCATATGGGACTTTGTGGCCCGGGGGACCAGGTGTCCAAGGTTCTTTATTTTCAGTCTTAAAGACCTTAACATCCACACCAAAACTAATGGTTCGAGACGCTGGAAAAAGGCGATATACTCCGTAGTCCAAATCGCCCTCTGGTGCATTTGGAAATGCAGAAACAAGAAAGTTTTTCTTTGGGTCAGAAGTCGAGCAAAAGGCCAAGAAATGTCATGGGAGCAGTGGTGTATGTTTGAGTAAGATAGCCTGGGGGTTTAATGTTATGTATTGTGTATTTGGTTTGGTGTGGCATGTGGGCTAACTGTTGTTAGCTCCTTTGGGTTATGAATTTTTTTTTGTTGGCCTTTCAAAAAACTCATTCAATCAATTATTAGAATTTTACGGGTCCGTCACATGTGGTTTACCTAAATTATGTATACGATTACAAGTCCGCCGGAATGCGTGGGTCATTGGTACTAGTTCTTAAAAATAAGATAAATAATAAGATAAGCAGTTGGTTATAAACCGAGCTATTAAACCTGGTTTTAAGATCAGAAACCATGAATGGAACCGTAAAAGTTTTAGACCATGTAAACCTAGTTTGTGATAAACACTCCAAGTTTATGATAATTCATTCAAGTGCACTTATGATATATTGTTTGTGTTTTATTGTAAAGAATAATTTATGCACCAATAAAATGATACACACACTGTATAAACTTTTTAACACCGCAGAAAAGCTTTTCATCAATAAAGAAAAACAAAAAACAAAAAAAGGTTAAATTTGAGTGGAACATGAATAATGCATTATCACATGATGTAACACTTGGTCTATCCATTTTCTTGTCTCAAAGCACCTGAACACATGGTTATGTTTTGAGGGTGTCATTTTCTTTCAATGGACTTCGATCATGTTTCGTAATCAACTAGTTTTTCTAAAAAAAAATCAATTATTACATTAAATTATTAGTTATTAGACCATCCGTAGTGGTAAGAACACCCATAGTGGAATATTTTTTGGCGTTTTTTTCCCAAAAAACGCCCAAACACGCCCATTGACCGCCCCGGGAGCTTTTTTTTTTTTTTGAAAAATTGCTTGGGGCGTCCTTTTTTAAACGCCTGATGGTGATTTTTTTTGGCAATGGGACCGTTGCCAACGGTCAAATTAACGAATAGATTATTTTTTTATTTGACTTTTATATATATACTTATACTTATCTTACACCCCATTTTATACAAACCAAAAACCAAAACCTACACATATAACCTCACACTACAAACCATTTCTATGAAAAATGGATTCCCCCACTCCTCATCGTCCGTTGCAAAGTTTTATTACAAAGAGTTTTTAGCGGATAAGGGTGACTCGACCGATGAGGAGGTCGAGCAAGAGGTAGTTACGAGTGCGTTCGAACTCGTGGCGCGGTATATGAAGCATTGTAGCCGGCCTCAACGTGAAATTTTACCAAGATAATATATTGAACGAGACCGACGTTCGGCAAACAATCGGTTGATGAAATATTACTTCGAATGAAGCGCCTACTTACCCAAACCCATAAGTTTTTAGGTGTCGTTTTCGGATGAGTAAAAGTTTATTTTTACGCATACTTCCAAGCAACAATGGAAGACAGAGTGAAGAATGTGCATGAAATGTGGTCTGAAGCTGCACATATTGCGTTAACGGTTGATTTGGTTCAACACGCATGGTCGGTTCAGTATATTCCAAACGAGGGTGAAGAAGAAGCGGATGTCGAGGAAGACGAAAATGACGAGAATGGCGAAAACGAAGACGAGTAGTATTATGTGTTTTATTATTTATGTACTAAAATATCATTAGTTTTAGCTAAAATAATAATAATTAGGTAATCATCGGATGATGCATTATACCACTACACTCATTTTAAACAAATGCCCCATAATGCCCAAAGGCTGACTGGACCGCTACATGGCGGATAATGCCCAAGGGTGGGGCATTATCTTCCCCCTCCTACTACACATGGTCTAACACCACATAACCCCTTTTGGTGGGGGTTATGTGACAAATGGCAAATGGGGGGGGGGGGGGGTATATCACTAAGAGGTGTAGTGGTAACACCACATAACACCAAACATAATCATTACTTAATTATTAATTGTTTTATTACTTTTCAATTAATCTCTAAATTTATAAAAACTAAAAACAAAATAAAATTCATTATATTTAAAAACATTACAATAATTAAAAAGTCATTACAATAAAATATCTTTTTTAGACAACATGTCTTCATCGTCGTTTTCGCCGTCTTCTTCTTCGTTATCTCCTTCATCCAAACCTTCGTTTTCAAAGGCTCCAACTTTGAAATCTTCCTCTTCTTCATCTTCTTCTTCGAAGTCCTCTTGGTCGTCGCCGTTGTGTCTAATGGGGAGAATCGCCCAAGCATGCTCGACTAAATCCCCCTTTAACGCATTGTGTAACTCCCTTGAACACAATAGTTGGCTGTTTAAGATTCTCTCCTCCATCGTTGCTTACGTTCCTTCAACAACATCTTCCGAAAAATAGTTTTGGCAGATTGCTTTTCCTTCGTCTTCTAAAATCATTTTATGCATTATGATACAAGCATACATCACCATTCTAATTCTTTCTTTACACCACATATGACAAGGATTTCTAATAAAATGCCTCGTTGTTGAAGGACCCCAAAAAACCTCTCGATTTCCTTTCGCGAAAACTCTTGTAGTTTCTTAAAATATTGTCTTTTCATATCGAGCATTTCAGAAAACGTTTTTACTATATTGAATACTCCGGGTATATACCATCGCCCAAATAATATCCATGCTCGTAGTCATTCCTATTTACATGAAACCCGGCTTTCGGTATCGTACCGAAAATGTAACCCTCTAGCAATGGTGAAAACTCGAAAGTAATAATGTCGTTCATACACCCGACAAGACCAAACAAGGCCGACCAAACCCAAAGGTCGTACGAGGCAACTACTTGTAAAACCAACGTTGGCCCTTTCTGGTCACCGCGTGTGAGTTGACATCTCCATGCGGTTGAAAAATTATACCAACGCCATTGGCGACAGTCCAAACTACCGATCACGCAGGGTATTCCATGTTTTTCTACATGCACCTCGTATATTTGTTAAAGATCGTTCCAAGTCGGGTTTCTCAAGTAAAGTTTTCCATATAATTGGCATATACCTAAAAAATATAAATTATATTTAAACGTATTTATTTTTTTTAATTTTATATAAACTATACGAGTAAGTAAAAATATACCATAGCAGAAATATTTCAATGAGTCGCGTTTTGTTTTTTTTCCGCCATCTTCAAGTATTACTCAATTATTAATTGTTTTATTACTTTTCAATTAATCTCTAAATTTATAAAAACTAAAAACAAAATAAAATTCATTATATTTAAAAACATTACAATAATTAAAAAGTCATTACAATAAAATATCTTTTTTAGACAACATGTCTTCATCGTCGTTTTCGCCGTCTTCTTCTTCGTTATCTTCTTCATCCAAACCTTCGTTTTCAAAGGCTCCAACTTTGAAATCTTCCTCTTCTTCATCTTCTTCTTCGAAGTCCTCTTGGTCGTCTCCGTTGTGTCTAATGGGGAGAATCGCCCAAGCATGCTCGACTAAATCCCCCCTTTAACGCATTGTGTAACTCCCTTGAACACAATAGTTGGCTGTTTAAGATTCTCTCCTCCATCGTTGCTTGCGTTCCTTCAACAACATCTTCCGAAAAATAGTTTTGGCAGATTGCTTTTCCTTCGTCTTCTAAAATCATATTATGCATTATGATACAAGCATACATCACCATTCTAATTCTTTCTTTATACCACATATGACAAGGATTTCTAATAAAATACCATCGTTGTTGAAGGACCCCAAAAAACCTCTCGATTTCCTTTCGCGAAAACTCTTGTAGTTTCTTAAAATATTGTCTTTTCATATCGAGCATTTCAGAAAACGTTTTTACTATATTGAAAGCTCCGGGTATATACCATCGCCCAAATAATATCCATGCTCGTAGTCATTCCTATTTGCATGAAACCCGGCTTTCGGTATCGTACCGGAAATGTAACCCTCTAGCAATGGTGAAAACTCGAAAGTAATAATGTCGTTCATACACCCGACAAGACCAAACAAGGCCGACCAAACCCAAAGGTCGTACAAGGCAACTACTTGTAAAACCAACGTTGGCCCTTTCTGGTCACCGCGTGTGAGTTGACATCTCGATGCGGTTGAAAAATTATACCAACGCCATTGGCGACAGTCCAAACTACCGATCATGCAGGGTATTCCATGTTTTTCTAAATGCACCTCGTATATTTGTTAAAGATCGTTCCAAGTCGGGTTTCTCAAGTAAAGTTTTCCATATAATTGGCATATGCCTAAAAAATATAAATTATATTTAAACGTATTTATTTTTTAAAATTTTATATAAACTATACGAGTAAGTAAAAATATACCATCGCAGAAATATTTCAATGAGTCGCGTTTTGTTTTTTTCCACCATCTTCAAGTACTTGTCGTTGATGTCGTACATGTTTCCGTAGGCGAGTACACGTAACGCGAATGTTACCTTTTGAATGGCGGTGAATCCTAGATATCCTCCCGCGTCGATTCTTTGCTTGAAGTAGTCATACTTACCTTCCAAATCATCCTTAATGCGCAAAAATAACCTTTTGCTCATCTAAATCGGCGCCTAAAAACATCGGGGCCATGAACCGATGTAGGATCGAAATAATCCTTAATTAAACGTTCATTTGCGGCTTCACGGTCTCGTAAAACGATGTTCTCCTCAATATCGGGTGCGGAGGAGAACGGTTTACTTGATGCATGGCTTGAACTGCTAGGGCACACGCACTCGTAACCGTTTCCTCCTCCTCGTCGTCGTATGAAAAAAATCTTTGGTAGAGATCGATGAATGAATCATCTGACGAAAGCGAAGCCATTGCAAAAATTTAAGAAATAAATCTAAGAACAGTTTGTGTATATATATATATATATATATATTTAGATTTAAGAATGTTGGGTGTAGGGTGGTAGAATGGTTTGTGTGCGTGTATACATATAGATTACAAGAAATTTAAGAAATATTTTTTTTATTAATATTACCATTATTAAACGGTCAACATCGAAACAATACAAATTTGAGCTGTTATAATTTTCACTGGATTCATCCATCCATCCCGCCACATAGCGCCGTTCAGGGCGGTGTTCCCCGGCATGAAACGGTGTTATGGGGCAAAACGGCGTTATATCCCGTGCCACTACACATACACTTAACTTACTCATTATGTGAAATGTCGTATGAATTAGAGATTTGTTTTCCTTCAATCGATTTTGGAGTATTTTAACCAACCAACCAAACAAACAAACATACCCGATAAGTTTCTACTTATAGCGGAATCTGTCAATCTAGGAAAGATGAGATGAGATAAGGGTAAACATTACCTGTTTCAGAAGGAGATAAGAGATGTTACACCCATTAATACCCTTAACTTAAAAAAATGTAGCAAGAGTTATATAAAACAATATTTATGTATAGAGCTAAAATAAGTTGTCTAGTCTTTTCTCTCACATATAGATGATCCGTACCAATACTGATATCATATAACATAGTGTACATTAGTATATATAAATATATATACATAAGACAAAATATAAGATAAGTGCAAACATTATCACACAACACTAAATTTATATATATATGTATTTTATTTTTTGTTATTTTATTATAATAACAATTTATTATTGGTTATTATTATAATTAATAACTTTTAACATATTTTTTCTTGTCTAATAACTTTTAATATACGATATTTTATAAAATTCGGGCATGCCCTTTTGATATGCTTATTTTTATCTATGTCTCTATATAACTTTCATTTAAAACTAAGTTATGAATAATAATGACAGGCAATCGAATCACAAACTTAGTTTTAAATTTCTTGTCATTTTAAATAATATAACATGTTATTAGAACTACCTCACAATTTAGTTTTTGTTATACATCGTTTATACATTTTTTGTCATTTTAAATAATATAACATGACGCGTTATAAAATTCATAAAAACCATTGTGACGTGCTTGATTTTATCGATTTTTCGAGAATTGTTTCATTCAAAATCGGACGGAACAAATATAACTTATTTTTTGTGTTCTTTGCCGTGACGAATCGAATGTCTTAACAACATCGGTACTCGTATTTTCTTTATAGTTTTATTGACGTTCAAGTATAAATTTCTTTTAACAAAGTTGTACTCGCACCTGTTACATTTTTATCTCTTTTTAATTTCTATACCAAGTACCTGTATCGTACCAGTACTTTAAGAAACAAAACTGATACCGCCCAAATACCCAATACCTTAACCCACTATTTCATTAAACATAATTAGCCCACTAACTACTAGCCCATTAACCAAACTCAACCTAAGTTCAAACTATAATAATTAAAATAAGCCCAATAGTCCCTTAGAATTCCTCCCGCCCTCCCTCTCTTGGGTCGTCTCCTGCCAGCAATCATCGAACACAACAGCAACCACTACAGCACGTCATCAGCAGCCGCGAACCACCGCCGTCCGACACCACAGGGTAACAAAATTCTTAAATAGGTTTGAAATTTCATGTGTTTTGACGTTGTTTATGGCTGTTTAGATGATTTTTAGGGTGATTATGTTGTTTAGATGATTTTTAGGGTGATTACACACGATTTATAGGGTTGAAAATTAAAATTGAAACATTATGTTATGGAGCGATGAACTTATGGATCAATTTGTTTGTGATAGGAACCATGAGTAGGGACGTTATGGCGCGATTTCTTTTGTTTTACATGACCCGACCCGACCCGATACGAACCGATTTTTTACTTATATTATACCTAGGGGCCTAAAATTTTTAAAAATGTTCCGCACCCCTATAGAAAAATTCCTGGGTCCGCCACTGTCCGTGATCATACGTTACACCGACCGAATCACGTAAATCTCTTGTGTTTTGCTTTCTTTATGTTTATTGTTTGTGTTTGTATGTGTTGCATCAGTTCCAGACATAACAAGAAATGGTATGTGTCACACCCTTGTCATTATTTAATGGTTTTTGTAAAGTATATGACAAACAACATGTAATTATGACTACATACACTTTGTAAAAATACGGGTTTGTTTAAACTTTACAATTTTAAAATAATACAACATAACATAATTGAGTTCGTCGTTTAAAAGTTACGACGAAACGACGTGCGGAAGCTTTTATCTTATTCGTGTTCGGTTCTCCGTTAAACTTGATCGTTCTCCGGTAACTCTTGAAATTAACCTGTGATCGAAACCAACCTAAAAGTTAGTTTCGATACTTAAATAATAGCTTAAAACATGTACATCGCATCAAACAACAAAACAAAAATAATTTCTCAGATTTATGCCTCTCGCGCCACGCGAGAGGCTCAACTCGTTCTTTCGCGTGCCGCGACGCCTGTCGCGTGTCGCGCCCGGTTTCAGGTGGTCCCTCGCGTGGCGCGGGGGAAGCTCTTTTCCAGCAGGTCCGTATCTGGACCTGCATTTCCTGCCCAGCTCTAGTTTTGATCAAACTCTAAACTTCAAAATGCCATGCAAATCACATTATATCAATTTTCTAATATTCAAGGTTCAAATTACGGGTTTTTATGCAAATCTTAACCCGTTTTGCATATCTACTCATTTTGACCCGTTACGGGGTATTTAACACTTTTAAGCTTAATTCACGCTTCTTTTAGCTTACACCCTATCTCTATTTTATACATATCCCAATGACTCAATTAAACGAAACGCTTATTTCTAAACAACTCTTAAAGGTTGTTTTTCCCTATTTACCCCTCAATGACTTTTTGGTCAATTTTAAATCCTTCATTTTGCGACGAAGAGCTTTCGCCAATAAGTGACCACGATATCGTTTCTAACTACAATACAAAATATGCGTACCTGGCTCAGATCAACATATTGACCCGTTTAATACCTTGCGTCCATAATATGCTAATTCATAGCACCGCTAAATCATAACCATTTTATCCTGTGCACATAAGACTCGACAATCACTTATTAGTCATTATTTTTCAAATGGTATCTACATTACCATTTGACCCGTTTGGTCTAAACGATTTAAATAGTTTGCGCTTATATTGGAATGGTATCTATTTACCATTTCATTAAATAACTAAATTCAGATTTCTCACCTCTTTTGCTATGTCTCTTAAACCCTTTTTCTTACGCATTTAGCCCGACATGATTTATGTCGCTTAGTATTGTTTTATATTTCAACTTTTACCTATTTGTTCGTGACTAAATCACCTTTTCCCCTTTTTACTCGTTTAGGCTTACTTATAAAATAGCCGTTCGAAAACCCATTTTTATTTATGTCACTTCATGACCATTTTGCCTCTTTATCATAAAACATGGTTTTTCATCATTAGATATACTCCGACCCGTATCGTTTCGTGTCGGAGCCATATCATGAATATCATCTTAATCGTATAAGAAACTTTTAGAACAAACACATATTCTACAAAAAAGTGTAAGTTTCACTTACCTTGCATCTGGTTATGTCCTTTTTTCGCGTACTCGATCCGTTTGACCCGCTTCTTTCCCAAGTCTTCATCTAGCTTGTCTAGAGTCAAACTATCATCATCACAATTCGTAAGACGGTTAGATTAGTCACATCGTTTATGACTATTCCATCCTACGGGTTTTATGTCGAATTTATCATTCGACCATATCAAAATTATCATTCGATCTAATCATTGGTCGGTTTGACTTTTTAAAAGTCAATTGACTTATCAACATATTCAAATGCACATTTGGTTCATTGAACTCACTTAGGCATATTTCACCCGAACTCTTAATGAAATCAAATTTTACACACAACCAAGTAGACCGCGATTTTATTCAGGCATTTCATATCACTGAAAATGGGCTGTTTTTGGTGACTTGTTTAACCTGTTTGCAAGTCTTCAAAAATTATGATTTTTTTATGTGGCGTACATCTCGGAGGGTTAGGCCTTGTGTTAAAATTTCAAGATCTAACTCTTTACCAAAAATTCGTAAAAATTCATTTACTAAGCTGCAATCAGATTCGTCACTTCTAACTGCAGCTTATGGAAAAATTCGTTTAAAATTCCTCGTTTATCCGATTGACGAAATTCCAATTGGCGATTCTTTTAATCGCTTAAAACTATCTACATTAAAAATTTGAGATCATAACTAAATTCCTAAATTGAGTTATGACATTCGTAATGGGCTGAAAATTCTGCCAGAAAACGCAGCTTGAACCTTCGATACGGAAAAATTCATAAAACACACAATTTTCGTCAAAAAAATGCGATTCCAGTGGGGTTTTAAAGATATTTCCTGGAATTACACTTTAGACTCAAGAAACACATGTTTTTGTCAAGTTTTGTCCACGTTACAGCCAATACAAGTCAGCTGTAAAGTCTGATCAGGAGCTGTTTGAATTCAGCTTTCAATTAAAGCATGTTCTTGACATCATAACAATATTTTTAGCAATCAAAACCCTAAAAACATCTCATACATGAATTTAGCATCAACAAAATCTGAATTTACTTAAGTTAAGCATGATTTCAATATATACTTGTCTAGGGTTTACTCCTAAACATGAATTCATCCTAGTTTCACCCAAACATCAATCATTCAAGCTTGAATTTCGATTTTCATAAGTACATCAAGAATCTCAACTTCATAAATATCAAAAATTTGACATACCTCATGATCCCCTAAGCTTGGTGATCGTTTTTATGTGTTCATGCATCGATTTAGGGCCTGAATTGAGCTTCAATTTGAAGATTCTTGAAGAACTAGGGTTGGCTCCCTCCCTTCTTCTCCTGGTCACACACACTGTGTGTTTTTTTCTTTTTTTTTGTTATTTATTTAGTTAACTTTCAAGTTAACCCTTTTGGCCCCTCATGTTTATTTTGTTTCAAAAGAAGCTATAATCCATTATTCATCACTTAATCATATATTACTAACTAGGTTAATTATTCTTAGTTAACTTAATGGGTTCGGGAAGTCATAACCCGTTTTATTTTAAGTCCCGTTAACTCGGTCCTTCTATATACTTTGTTTTCTCAGAGTGTTTATCCTCGTTTTATTTATTATTAAGCTTATTTATTTAAATCCTAATAATTTCCGGTTTAATCTTTTCTGCTAACGGTATTATACCCGCTCTTTAGTATTAACGGGGTTTAATTACCAAACCCGTTTTCGGGGTGTTACAATATGAGAATAAATTTTACAAGTATAAAATTAGGTGTCAACCTCGAAAAAAAAAACAATGAGAATCTATAATATATTAAAAAGGAGAAGTGATGTACCAAATTGTAATTTTACCATGTTTACAAGTTATAAAGCATCATGTACAAGGATGTGTAAGCCATTTTAGAGGGATTTCACCCAAAATTTTAAGACACTTGAGGAGTAAACTAGGGTTTTCACCCAATGAATTGAGGGCATATTTGGCTAAGCTTTTTGAAAACAAGTTATTGACTTATTGGCTTTTTGGGAAAGTCAGTATGAAGTGACTTTTTGGAAAAGTCACTTTTCCCCTCACATACAACCTCATTGCCAAACATCATTTTAGAGCTTATGACTTTTCAAAAAGCCAATAAGTCAATAAGTTGTTTCAAAAAGCTTAGCCAAACATGCCCTGAATGGGATTTGATGCTAGCCTGCAAATGAAGCGTCTCGCCTTCATACCCACACACGGTTACAAATCTCTCCTCCTCATCTCTACGAAAACCACCTCAAATCTTATTATTCTCCTTCGTCACTCTCATCCACCACCCCTACGCCACCATAACCGCTGCCATGGGAGACGATTCCGGCATGGACGCTCTTCACATTCTCGAGTTTTCGTTTAACTTCAATCGCTTATCTAAATATGTTTTCATTGCGGCCGTAACCCCAACTCAAATCCTCATCCAACTGTAAATAAATAAATAAATAAAAAGAACAATAACAAATTATGTATATGTATTTTAAACAAACAAACACGATTGACAAGTTACGTATATTCATTTATGATAAAGGAATTTCATTTTTCTAATATACAAGTGATGAATTTGTAATGAAAATTGTAGCAATATTTATGAGGCCTGATCTTGTGTATTGTTTTTTAAATCACGTATATGTAAATTTAATAATCATCTATTCAAATTAGCTAGAAATGAGAAAAGTAAATTAAGAGTTTTGAAGTGTTGAAGATGTAGTCAATCGAAATTAAGAGTTCTGAGCTGTTGAAGATGTAGTCAAACAAATGACTGTTATTAGGAGATAATTACGAAAACCAATGTTTTAAAAAACCGGTGTTTTAATCGCACTGGGTTAGATTTAGAAATAGTTTAACCGGTTGAACCAGGTTGTACCGGACGGTTCAACCGTGTTGACTAATTAACTCTATAAATCCATAAAATATAATTTCAACTCAAAAAATAATTCAAAACTATATCATTCCATAATAAAAAATATTTCAAAAGTTAATCCATAATAAAAAATTATCCAAAAGTTCATGATTAAATACACATTATATAGCAATTAGCATACAATATAACAATTAACAACATGAATGATTGAATAAAAGTCAAAAGAAGGTAAACCTGGATGATCGGTTGAAGAACTTAATTTGAAAAACTCAATGATTTTCTATCTTTGAGTAAGGAAGAAGTTTGATTGATGTGGATTGTCAATTCTAGGCGCTAAGTTTTACACTTTAACTAAGAAGGTAAATAGTAACATTTTTTTGGCATCTAAAAGTTAAAAGTTTAAAATTTTGACATCGGTCCCGGTATGAACCGGTACCGGTATGAACCGGTACCGGTATGAACCGGTACCGGTATGAACCGGTACCGGTATGTCGGTTTAAACCGGTATAACCTAATTTACCAGCGGTACAACTTCTTTGCCATTTCCTTAGTTTACCGGTATGATTCGTGCCGGCCAAGCATCCGTTATCCGGTTTAACCGGTTCAACCGGCTGGTTTAAACCGGTTTTTAAAACATTGACGAAAACTCAAACAATTAGGATAACTACCAAAATCAAATGGCTACTTATTTTTACCAAAATACCCTTTGCATTAAAAAGAAATGAAAATTTAAAATAAAATAAAAAATGAGTTGTTGAAATTGGTTCTGTAAGTTCTTCTTGAAAGTGGAGTTCTGAAAAGAACCCGTCCCTATATATATATATATATATATATATAGGTAAATGATCCTGTAAAAAGGACCCTTTATGTGAGAAGTGGAGGAAGGGTTTTACACCCTTATATCTGATTTTTAATGGTGGAGATTATAATGGGAAAAATGTAAAATTTGTTTCAATTTTTAATAACTGTTTTGTCTTGATAGGGGTATAAGTGTCAATAAACATCAATTAAATTAAGAAAGTGTATAATTTCCCTCCCTAAAATCACGATTCTCTCTCTCTCCTCCACACAAACTAGAGATTATCTCTATTCTTCACCCTAATCCGCCATTAATCACTATATCCAGCCACCGTAAAAAAAAAAAAAAACCTAAACCTCATTCGACGAACTTCCATGATTTTTTTCTTACCATGATAATACAGATGCAAAACACCATGTGTTAACACATGGGTTTTAAGTCACGATGTTTAAAACAATCTGGAAATGCAATTTTGTGATTCAAGATACAGTGTTTTAAAATCTGGAATGAATGAATCACTATTCAAGTCATGGTGTTTAAACATTTTTGAAGGGTTGTATACGATTCAAGACATGGTGTTTTAACAGATAGAAGGAATGTATTTTACGATTACAGTCACGGTGTTTTAAAAAATCTGGAAACATTGTATTTGTGATTTAAATCACGTGTTTTAAAAAATATGAAAACATTGTATTTGTGATTCAAGTCATAGAACGTATTCTGGAAATGCAGGTTTAAAACACCATGTGGAAATGCAGTTTTAAAACACCATACGAAGAACATGTAGTGGAACGCAGGTGTAAAACACCATGAATTGAATTACAAATTTATTAAAACACCATGTTATGAATTTAGTTCTAATGTGTTGTGAATCATGTATTATACGAATGGGTGGTTATCAAACCCTGAAAATTCTCCAGCTTTGTAACTACATATTTATTGCCATATTTGAATTGTTGATGCAATTACAATTATACCCTTAAGTATTAATTTTAATTAGTGCCACATGTCCTTACCATATCTCTTCTTACACTTCTCACACAAAACCCCCTGTTTACAATAACCCTATGCTATATATATATATATAATATTCTTCGTATGACTGACTGAAATTATGTATTACATTACATATAATAAAATATTATTATTAGCGTAAATCTTTTTCCTTCTTTTTTGTTTTATATATCGAATACCCTAAGCAAATATTACAATACATCTAGGTAAAAAAAATCATGGAATGCCCCTTAAGCTTTCTTTTAAATCTGCTAGTGTTGATAATTACGTTTGGCAACACGGACCCATAGACTTAATTTTGGGTCCTTATGGGTCTTAATAATGACCCTTTGTGTGATTCTATGAACGAGTCAAAATGGGTTGAACTTAAACAAGTAAAATTAGAGAACGGGTTGAAACATGTAGGATTAAGACTGAGAAAAAGGGTTAAATGGGTTGGTAACTTGGTATTAAGACTAAGTAAGGGTTAGATAGGAAATATTGATGTCAAAACTCACCGTCACAAGCTTCCGATCACCGCTTGTACTTCCGACCTGTAACACCCCAAAAACGGGTTTGGTAATTTAGAACCCGGTTAATATAAAGGAATGGGTAAAGTACCGTTAGTAGTAAAGTGAACCCATAAACAAAATAACTAGGAACAAATTAGCCTAGTGGTATCATGTATATAAGCAACAAGATGATGAGTTTTAGTCCCTTATAAAATCAAAACGAAACTTGAGGGACCAAAACCATTAAGATGGAAACATGGGTTTTATTAATGAAAGTTTAACACACACACACAAACATACACATCGTGTGTTCGAGAATGAGTAGGAGGCTCCCATGGAGCCAAAAACCCTAATCATGGAAGATCATCAAATTGAAAGGCTAAACGAAGCTTAAATTCATAACCGAGCATGGATTAATGATCACCTTCACAAGGGGATCATAAGGTATGTCTTAAAACCTAGATTCGTGATCTTGCACGAAGTGGGTTATGTTGTAATTCGCGAATTTGTATGAAATTGAGTATGGGTATGTGTTAGAATCATCATATAGAACATGGATTATGCATGATTCGGGTGAATTCGATGTTTTGAGGTGAAATCCATTTGTTATGGTTAGGATGACGACTTGAATGATCATCCATGTCCAATTCTTGTTTAATATTGATGTATTTTGATATGTATGATGGATTCTTGTTAGAGGAATTGAAAGAAATGTGATGCTAGTATGTTTGAATGTTTATGTGTGAATGATATATGTTAATTAGTAGGAGGATTGGATGAATTATGTATGAGATTAGAAGAATATGCATGAATTAGTTGTACACTATGCTTAGGAGGTAGTAAACATACCTAGTGTATGATGTAATTATGAGGAATTTGAGATTAGATCACTTGTAAGTGATTAACAAAGTAGTTATGAAGTGGGTTTTGATGATATGAGGAAAATGATGATATGCTTATGTTAATGATGTTTGAAATCATATATGTGTGTGAATGTTTAAAGAAATTAGATAAGATTTAATTGATTAGCTTGTTATAAGGTCGAATGATAATTTCGATATGAGATCCGTAAGATGGAAGGGTCGTAATAAATGATGAATAAGCTAACTATTTTGAGAATGATATATGATAGTTGGATGCTTGATAAGCGGTGTGGAAGCTTGGGAAAGAAGCGGGTCAAACGGAACTTATGCGCATGGGAAGCATACTTGGATGCAAGGTAAGTAAAGCAAAGCTTACACCCCTTTTGTAGAATATCTATTCATTGTGTAGATTAAGAGCATGATAAGTTAATATATGAAGAATGATGTTCCGACAAGTTTTGATATGGGTCGGAACATGTGACTATGATAAGAAACTAAGTTTGAGGGTTGAAAGGGGTAAAAAGGGTATTACAGTAATTTTGATTACGAGTTAACGAAGGAATAAGTTACAAGGTGGGGATAATGAATAATTACAATCCCATAAGGATGAAATGGTCTTTTAGACCAAACCGGTCAAATGGTGAAGATATCACCATTTGGCGATATCGACTAATGGTTGTTTTGTCAAGTATTATGAATTCACAGGATGAATAGCGAAAGGATTTGCGTTGCTATTAACTAGCAATTTAGTGGATGAAGTACTAAAATGGGTCATAGCTTTGACCCGAGCCAGGTATGTGTGATTAGAGTTATGGTTAAGTCGTGGGATTTGGTTAAATATGGATGGAAGTCCTTCGTTGCAAAGAACGAGACTATAGTTGACCAAAACGCCCTTGATGGGTATCTCGGGCAAACGACCCTTAAAAGTTGTTTAGAAACAAGCTATTTGATTAAGTGAATGCTTTGGACAAGTATGAAAGTTTATGATTTTTGTAAGCCAAAGACCTTAAAATGCGCAAATACCCTTAACGGGTCAAAATAAGTATTTGGGAGAAAATGGGTTAAAAAGATGCAAGAAACCCGTGAATTGAACCTTATATGATAGACGACATTGAAATTATAAGGTTCATATGAAATTAAGGTCAAACAAACATGTTATGTTGATAAATGTATGAACGGGTCAAAACTTTGTAAAAAGGTAACAAGCCGAAGGCTTCAAAGTCTTAAAGTTTGGTAGTACGAATATTGGATTTTAACTCCATGTGATGGAGAATCAAATTACGATCACGTAGGAAGAAACGTGACTTAAATCGGATAAAAAATGAACAAGTTATGCTCATTTCCGTAAAATTTAGTTTGGCGAGGAATATGCAGACCCAGCAACAAACTTGCTGTGAAAAAGGGTCTCTCGCGCCCCGCGACGGAATAATGAGAGACGGTCATGGCCCGCCAGAGGGCATCGCGCCCCGCGAAGCAATGGTTTAAGTCTCTCGCGGCCCGCAGTCTGGTTAATGGCAAATTGGGAGCCTCAGGGACCTCTGGTATGGACTCCACATATACAGACTTCAAAATCTGAGCCTCATGGACCTCCGGTATAGACTCCGAAGTCTGGTTAATGGTTTCCTTTGGTTTAATTTTGGGATAAGGTCCATAAACATCCTTTCTCCACACCGGTCGCACGCTTATACGAGCCGTGGTATGAATCTTGACATTCCTTGGCTTCGAGTGAGGAGAGTTTCCATCAATGGCTGCTCTGCTTGGCGACATGTTCCCGAAATACATAAAATCGAAAACAATGTATACTTAATTGGGATGAGAGCATTCCTATGTTAAGTCTAGACTCAGAAATTCTAAGGAATATGCTACTGTGTCATTTGAGATTAACACAAAAGGCTAGTGTTTAATTCACTCAAACATTGGCTCTGATACTAACCTGTCACACCCCGATATTTCAACCATAACCCGGTGGGCCCGGTGGGGAGTATCGTGACGTAAGTTGATATCATCATAGTCAATAAACACATAATAGCACAGTGGAAGTCTTGGAATAAAATTACTATTACAAACCGAAATGTTCAAAGTTCAAATAAATATACAGACGGTTGTAATAAAAGATCCACAGGCGGATCAAGAAAATGTACAAAAGATGTTCAACAGACTTTAGGCATATCTAAGGATTTGCAAGATCCTCTTATCAATACCAAGTAGCTTCCAGCCTATTACGTATTGTACATGTCACTTAGTCTTTTGAAAATACGTCAGTTTACACTGGTAAATACAATTAACTGACACGTTTTGAAAACATTTCAAAAATTGATTTAGGTGCACAAGGCACGAAAAATCTTTTATAACTTGGGACAATTAAGAATTTTAATCTTGTATACAGTTTTACAAGTTTGTCAATACATATGGGGCCCAATATAGAAACCGAGACATGATTAACCGACACACCACTTATAAACCCATAAAGGAGTTATCCCCAACTTGTGGGTAAAACATTTTAGCATTCGCATCTGTAACACCTCGAAAATTCACGTCCTATAATGTATTGACACGTGTCATAAGCGTTGAACGTGTGAAAGAATACTCTAGAAGGACTAAAGTTGACAAACATGGAAAATATGTGAATATAAGGGTTCAAAATGTCAACAATGGATAAATGTACCCTACAATATCCCTACATGATGTTTATACCCTTAAACAAATGATTCATGGATCATACGAAGCTAATTGTGAAAGAAAGTGAGAGATTACAAACTATAGGGGTTAAATGTGTCAGCATGTTTAAAGTATACCTCTGAGTGACCTTTTAGCAAACCCTAAGCTTTGTAACGATCAATTATGCTCACTAGAATACATGATAAAAATTTCACCAAGTTTCGCTCTCATATGAGAAAGTTATGACAATATTCGTATACGAGGGGTTAAAAGCGTCAACGTTGAAATTTATGACTTTTCGGGTAACCATAAAGTTACCCAAGGACTTAACAAAGTTTGGTTATGTCTTAAGGCCCTTAAAAGTCAAGTTAAAGGGCTCAAAGTGCAAGAAATCATGTTAAGATCAAGTGTAGAAGGATCAGGGACTAAAAGCGTCAAAAAGTGCATAAGTTTGCATTTTCGCGCATAACATACGTTCTGAATACATCCGGACATCCAAAAATTTATGTAAGCACTAAAATATTTTATTTTAGTGTTTGGCATAAGAAAAATCCATTCGTCGCGCAATTTGGATCGTTTTTCGCGCTTATGCGCATTCCGTCTTAATTAACCGAACATCGCGATCATACGACCAAACGAACGTTGGTGACCGACCGGATAATATTTAAATCCCACAAATATTCTGTTATGATTAAAATCTTATTTTAATCAGGTCCGTGGTGAAAAATAAATTAAAACGCCTAAAAACGTTATTTTTCAAAGTTTAAGCGCGTACCGTGTGTTTCTGCGCAACACAGTGCTTCTACTGTAAAACACAGAAATGTGGAAATATCGGGGTGTGACAGCATCTGTCAGGTGCATGCCTACACCCCGTGCTTTAGTTGTGGCCATTAGTAACTTAAATGAGCCGAGCATAATAGTTTGTATGATCAATGCGATCCTGACTAATATCATCAAATGAAGATGATCATATTATAAACATCCATAAGTGATGAAATGCCTACGGGCCATAATTATTGTCCTAAGGGACTAAAGACAGTAATAGTCTTTGACTCTCTGACCAGAAAAGGTAATGAAATATGTTCAAACCTTAATGCCTCGATTCTCTGAAATCATGGCTTGTAACTTTAAAACTGTCCTTGTGACTAGGCCTTTGCGCCACCTTAATATCCTTAATGTTTTATAACTAGGATAAATTATAATGAAAATGCTAAACGTCCTGTGAGACTAAAGACAGTAATAGTCTTTGACTCTCTGTCCAGAAAAGGTAATGAAATATGTTCAAACCTTAATGCCTCGATTCTCTGAAATCATGGCTTGTAACTTTAAAACTGTCCTTGTGACTAGGCCTTTGCGCCACCTTAATATCCTTAATGTTTTATAACTAGGATAAATTATAATAAAAATGCTAATTAAATATAACTAACAAATTAACCAATATGGTTTATATTACCATGGTTGATGAATCGTCAAAAGTGATGATTCCATAATAACCTCTGAATAAATAACTGTCAATATGTATGTAGCAATCAAACTACATGGCTGGATCAGATGAGGTCAACATCCACCCGAGGGAAAATAATGATGCTCCCAGAATTAATATAACTGGTGCGGAACTGCAGGCATTAATAGATAATGCCGTTACACGAGCCCTCGACAGACAGTATGATGAATCTAGTGGTACTCACTCTAAGACTCTATCTGTGGCTCATAGTAAGCCCCCTTCTAAATCACATGAGTCAAAGGAAGACGATGTTCATAACTCGTCAAACCAGAGGAGTGTTCCGTCTAGACAGGTTGTGCTTCAGCAAGAGGCAGCAGTTAAGACCTGCTCATATAAATATTTTGTCTCCTGCAAGCCTAGAGACTTCACAGGAGAAAAGGGAGCCATCGACTGCATGATGTGGCTCGATGAGATGGATACTGTTGTGGATATTAGCGGATGTGCAGAGTAAGACATTGTGAAGTTTGTTTCACAATCTTTTAAAGGAGAAGCTCTAGCTTGGTAGAGGTCACTGATCCAAGCTACACGGAAGATCCCTTTATACAACATGACTTGGGAGCAGTTCGTTGCTCTTATCAAAGAAAATTACTGTCCTCAACATGAAGTTGAGAAAATTGAGACTGAATTCTTGACATTAGTCATGGAGAACTTAGATTGCCAAGCATACCTTACAAATTTCAATACCATGTCTCGATTGGTTCCATACTTGATCACACCGGAACCAAAGCGAATTGCTCGCTTTATTGGGGGTCTAGCCCCAGAAATAAAGGCCAGTGTGAAAGCATCGAGACCTACTACATTCAGGTCAGCGGCAGATCTGTCGCTATCTTTCACACTCGATGTGGTCAGGAACAAGGCTGCCAAAGCCTATGAAGATAGGAGATGCGACTTGTTACAACTGTAACGAGAAAGGGCATATCAAATCCAATTGCCCAAAGTATGCGAAGAAGCTTAAAGGAGATAGGAAGACAAACGCTATGGGCTCTCAGATGGAAGCAAAAGAGGTCATACAAGATGACAATATTATAACCGGTACGTCCTTATCCATGATGTGTATGCAAGGGTATTGTTTGATGCAGGTGCATATAAGTCACTGGTGGAATAAATTTTGTAAGTTATTAAATCTGCCTATTAGAACCCTAAGCATAAAATATGAAGAAGAATGAACGCTAAGAGTTCTGCTTTGATTCGGATGCCAATCAATCCTTCATAAATTGAAAGTATAGTAGACTCTTAAAAAAAATCTACCATAAGAACCCTAGATATTAAGTGTAAGGTAAAGCTTACAAATAGAAAATCATAGGAACCGTTTCTTCTATTCCTGTCAGAAATCTTCAGTCGTAAAATTCTAGTATACCCTTTCTCCAGATAAAGTACATCATCATATGAAATTGATATCTCTTTTATCTCTATTGATTACGAATACCAAATGGTATGACAAAAGCGCCATATGAGGATTGGTGTATCTTAATATGTTCCATAGATTGCTTCCATGCCTGATCAGTATGGAGGTTTAATGCATGGAACCACAAAGATATCCCAATGATCATATGGTACTAAAGTCAGCTAATGGCATTCAAAGAAGATATCTAGAAAATAGAATTTTTCCACATAAATGTTTCCTGGTAAAGGAACCTGTGGACTCATAACATAAAAGTGTCACTCATTTGGCACAAGCGAGGATGGATGAACTAGAGCCTGAGATTTGGAAAATCTCTGTAACCTCCTTGTATTTTGATTATCTTCTCCTAAGACTACCCTGTTTACCTCCAGAGAGGCAAGTAGAGTTAAGATTTATATCCCATTTAGGGCTGTATCATTATGAAATTTCCTAAACGGCTGGTACCGTCATTGGAGAAATCAAAACCCTGATTAAGTAAGTTCTAAGATATAGATTCATAAAGCCTAACTCAATATCCTGAAAATTCAGTATAGTTAATTATGAAAGACGGTTCATTTTGCTTATGCATTGTTACCGCAACCCTAATTAGGCAACGATTAAGAATTCCCATCAGCTACCCAGGATCGTCGATTTGTTCGACTAACGACAAGGATTAGCTATCCCTTAAAATTAGTTAAGCAGTAGTTGGAATAACCATCTCACCTTAAGATAAGCTTTTCTATAATAGTTGATATGTAAGCATCAAGGCTGCTCCCTTGGAGACCTTGTAAAGATGGAATGTTAAACATCTATTGTAGGACAATAGATTGGTAAGTCCACTTATCTGGATATGAAAGTTGCATTGGAAACAACAAATAAGATCATACAAATCCCTAATCATCTATAAGTTGCCAGTAGTCGGCAGAAAATCAAGAATTAATGAAAGTAGCGACCCTCCTAAATTCTTGGTAAGGAATAAGGTTCAACAAAAGATATCACCCAGGAAGGGTGTGCCAAATTGTTAAATTATCAGGCTAGTTAAGCTCTGAATATATAGAATAATTCGGAGGAAATCGAATGTATCAAGATCAAGTAGCTCATAAGCTAAAACCTAATTAAGGAGCTTGGCGGAGCTCGCAATACATTGCACACTAGTGACAGAAGGATGTGTTTCACCAATAAGTCAAGGAGCACTATCACATAATGATATGCAGATTTATGATGTGATGAGCATCCTGTATCGATTAAGGATCGACAGGTTAATAAGCTCCAAAAGGATACATGCACCTAAGATAGGGGTCACTTTGGGAGCTTAGAAGGACTCCAGATATGTTATAGAAGTTAAGTCCATTATGCGACAAAAAAAAAAAATACTTACAGCATTTTAACAAATCTCGAGGTCGAGATTTCTTTTAAGGGGGTGAGGATGTAACACCTCGAAAATTCACGTCCTATAATGTATTGACACGTGTCATAAGCGTTGAATGTGTGAAAGAATACTCTAGAAGGACTAAAGTTGACAAACATGGAAAATATGTGAATATAAGGGTTCAAAATGTCAACAATGGATAAATATACCCTACAATATCCCTACATGATGTTTATACCCTTAAACAAATGATTCAGGGATCATACGAAGCTAATTGTGAAAGAAAGTGAGAGATTACAAACTACAGGGGTTAAATGTGTCAGCATGTTTAAAGTATACCTCTGAGTGACCTTTTAGCAAACCCTAAGCTTTGTAACGATCAATTATGCTCACTAGAATACATGATAAAAATTTCACCAAGTTTCGCTCTCATATGAGAAAGTTATGACAATATTCGTATACGAGGGGTTAAAAGCGTCAACGTTGAAATTTATGACTTTTCGGGTAACCATAAAGTTACCCAAGGACTTAACAAAGTTTGGTTATGTCTTAAGGCCCTTAAAAGTCAAGTTAGAGGGCTCAAAGTGCAAGAAATCATGTTAAGATCAAGTGTAGAAGGATCAGGGACTAAAAGCGTCAAAAAGTGCATAAGTTTGCATTTTCGCGCATAACATACGTTCTGAATACATCCGGACATCCAAAAATTTATGTAAGCACTAAAATATTTTATTTTAGTGTTTGGCATAAGAAAAATCCATTCGTCGCGCAATTTGGATCGTTTTTCGCGCTTATGCGCATTCCGTCTTAATTAACCGAACATCGCGATCATACGACCAAACGAACGTTGGTGACCGACCGGATAATATTTAAATCCCACAAATATTCTGTTATGATTAAAATCTTATTTTAATCAGGTCCGTGTTGAAAAATAAATTAAAACGCCTAAAAACATTATTTTTCAAAGTTTAAGCGCGTACCGTGTGTTTCTGCGCAACACAGTGCTTCTACTGTAAAACGCAGAAATGTGGAAATATCGGGGTGTGACAGCATCTGTCAGGTGCATGCCTACACCCCGTGCTTTAGTTGTGGCCATTAGTAACTTAAATGAGCCGAGGATATCCGGTACACGGTCGCGTTAACCCCCAATGTTTAAGTTATCAAACAATACAGATCAAAACGGGTTATGCGGATTTTGTAGCCACAATCTGGCATATGATCCCATACCCGACCAAGCGGTAATAATTTACCGTATCCCAAGCCCATATAGGGAAAATAAGTTAAAAGTATTTACCTGAGCTAAAACTTGATTCAAGTGCAAGATTTAAAGTAACTCAGCCGTATTCAAATTAAATAAGTGTAGGTAGAATTTACTGGAAGGCTCTAGTCTGGAATGATGGTAATAATAACCAATTAGAATGCTAACGGGTCCTGTTTTGGTCAAAAATTACCTAAGCAATTAAGTGATCAAATTAGTTAAGTGAGGTAGTGTGCTAGAAATATGTGTGAAAAATGTGTTAACCAAGTTAGATATGAAAACAGTTTCAGGATACGGTTCAGGATATAGAGCTGTATCTATGATCAAACAATGAGCAAAAATGTAAAGGTGGACACGTGATGTACGAGGAAAGCCCTTGATCAATCTAGATCGCCGGCATAAAACCTCGGGAGCTGACAATCGCAGCTGCCTTGTTCTTCTATTGCTTCAAATATCAGGATACAGTGCAGGATGTGGTGCGGATCGACTAGGTGTTACAATGTAATTCGAATACAAGTGTTGTGTGTAGTGTTTGCGATGAGCAAGAGAGAAAGTGTTCGAAAATGTGTGAGTTGAGTGACTTAATCTGATCCGCCCCCATCTATTTATAGTAAAACAAACGTAACTAACTATCCTACATAACCGGGATCCACCGAATATTCCTTAGTTGAACGTTGTAGACCTGGTCTTTCGGGCTCAACATCTCTCCTTTAACAAATACGCCCGAGTCTTGAGGAGATGGAGTCCACTTGACCGTTAGCAAGTCCCAGCCTTTCACCTACACGTGATTAATTCGATATATCTCAGGATATCGCCCAGGATGTTAGCAATATCCCCGTCCAGTACCCTGATCATAGATAAACAATAAAAAGCAGGATATTAGTCAGCATGCATACTCAGAAAATGGCCCATAACAATTGTCCCCAAATATATCGGTTGGTATACCAATCCAACGGATATATTTTAAAAACTTTATCTCGTCGACCGAGGCAATTAAAACGAAATGATGGTTGAAGTGACATAGTGCCATTTTCAATGCAATATTTACTCTTTACCCCCTATATTCAGCCTATAATTAGCCAAATCATTTCTGCTTATTATCATCATTCTTCAAGCGATTTCCAGGTAATCACTTTTCTCTTCATCCTCTATCCTTCTTTCTTGAGTCTCTTTTAGTTTGCCCAACACCCTTCATGGCATCTCGAACAAGATCTCGATCAGACGGACTGGCCTCAACCCTCGTAAGCCAAAACTTCATCCGTGATCCAGCAAAGGAAATCTGCTGCTTCAACAACGCTGACATCACTGCTCTCAAAGATTTCGGCGCCTTCCCCACCGGAACAGTCTTTCGCCCTTTCGATTGGGAAGCCCGATCAGATGCATCATCTGACGAGTGGGTTTGTTTCTTCGCCTACCCTTTTTCTCTTGGACTCCGGTATCCATTTCCACCCTTTATCTCTTGCTTTTTTGACCTTACCGGCCTTAGCTATGCCCAGACTATGCCAATGGTCTGGCGAGTTTTGATAGTGCTGGATCAAATCAAGTCTCGTCATTTCCCTGACCTGTGTATCGAAGACCTCCCTATAGCATACCGGTTGAGATCCCATGGCGATCACCGTTTCCTTCTGTTTTCTACCTCCAAGAACCCTTTGGTTCTTAAGGCCACCAAGAACGAGGATCGATGGCGACGAAAATTCTTTTTCGTAAAAAGAGACTCTATTGATAAGGGTTTCGATCTGCCGGTTAAATGGTTAACCAAGGGTAGGATTTAGGGTTTTAGGAATATCCCCAATTATATCTTCAAACTATATCCCAGACTTATATCCTGATGTTTTTATGCAGCGAACTTCAGAGATTTAGTGCCTCCCAGTGCAGAATCCGAATCCAAGATCAAGGAAATCTACCAACTTCCTGCCAGTGAAAGAACTTTCTCCCTGTCCCTCACAGATTCAAGCCAGAAATCAAGCTCAGAGATGTCTGGTAAGCACATTCTCAGCAATTATACATATATTTTAAATCAGTTATTTTTCAAAAGTATGATGAGTTTAAGAATATCTTCCCTTGTGCAGTACCAGTTGTCAACCTTGAAGGTTTCCAACTTGACGAGTTGGATTGCTACTCCAGCCTTGCACCCATCAAACAAGAATCCAAGCCAAAGTCGTCTGCTACACCAAAGCCTACCTCTTCAAGGACCATTTCTGCTTCCAAAGCCCCTCCGGCATCTAGGACCCGAGCATCTAGTTCTCGTAAGAGAAAGGAGACGGACTCTCCAGCTGTTTCTGAAACATTCTCTCTCGAGAATCATGGGTTTAATGAAGCCACCTCATTCCTCAAACAGGTAAGATTTTCCTTTCGATATCCTGCACAAGTATGTTAGTCCTTGTCCTGCTTATTTTTACATCAATACCTGTGTCCTTATCGATAGGGCTTGGATCGTCTTATGCACTTGTATGAAGACGCCTGCGGGCTTAACAAGATGTTGGAGATCAAGCTGGAGAAAGCTGAAGCCACCATAGCTGATCAAGGAACCATTGCGGCTTCCAAATCCCAGCATTACGAAGACAAATACAAGGCCATGATCCAGGAACACCAAGCTACCCTCCATAAAGCCAACGAGGATGCCCAAGCCAAACTAGATGCCGCCCTTCTCCAATACCAGCAAAATATGAGTTCATATCGGGATAGCCTCAAAGCATCCGTGGTCGTCTCTCTTCTCCAAGCTAGGATAAGGATGGATTATGAGGCCAGGGATTTGGGCTTCGAATGCCCCTCCTGGAACATAAAGACTTGGGAGGCGAAACTAAAGGATCTTGGAGGTCATCCCGTTGCTCATCCTGCAAAGCATGCTGGTGAAGAGCCTTCTAAGGCGGCAGAGGAAGTGGCCAATGCTGATGATGGTGATGCCGAGAAGAATCCTGAGGCCGATGCTGGTGCAGATGCTGGGAAGGAGGCTGTTGATCAAGAAGGTGCCGCTTCTTAAGCGGCGAAGTGGGCGATGATGGATATACGTGCCAAGGCCGGAGCCCACTTTTAAATTTCGTGGTTGTGGTTATGTAAACAATTTACTTTTCCTGTCTTCAAACAATTTATATTTCCTGCATTAGAACAATATGATGACCAAAGGTGGATGGTGTTAGGGGTCATTTTCTTAACATACGTATCCTGACCAATATCCTGCCTTTGTTTGTTTATTTGTGACCAGGATGCTGGAAGAGGATATTGCTAACATCTTGGGCGATATCCTGAGGCTTATTGAATTAACCACGTGCAGGTTAAAGGCTGAGACTTGCTAACGGTCAAGAGGACTTCTTCTCCTCAAGACTCGGACGAATTTGTTGAAGGAGAGACGTTGAGCCCGAAAGACCAGGTCTACAACGTTCGAAGAAGGAATATTCGGTGGATCCCGCAAGTTTAGGATAGTTTGTTATTTTATCTTTACTATAAATAGATGGGGGCGGATTAGCTTAGAACACACAATTTTCACTAACACTCTCGTACACTTTCACTCTCTAGCTCATTGCAAACACCACACTTGTATTCAAGTTTCGTTGTAACACTTAGTCGATCCGTACCACATCCTGCACAGTATCCTGATTTTTGAAGCAATAGTAGAACAAGGCAGCTGCGATTGTCAGCTCCCGAGGTTTTATGCCGGCGATCTAGATTGATCAAGGGCTTTCCTCGTACATCTCGTGTCGTTTACTTTACTTTTGCTCATTGTTTGATCATAGATACAGCTCAATATCCTGAGCCGTATCCTGAATACTGATTTTCTAAATAACCTAACAAGCATATTTTCAACACACTTTCTAGCACACTACCTCACTTTACTAATTTGATCACTAAGTTACTTCGGTAATTTTTGACCAAAACAATTTGGCGCCCACCGTGGGGCAAGTGGTGCTCTCTTTACTAAAAATTTTTGTCAAATCGCTAATCGGTTTCTATTTTCAAAACTTTTTGCCACATTGTCCATAATGGCCTCAAGATCAAACATGAGTTCCTCTACTGTGTCTGCTATGACTTCTGCTACTACCGGTTCGGTGCTTCCACCACCTCCTCCAAGGATGCCAGCCTCTACACAATCTCAAGATGTTATCCCTACTCGGAGTGTCCAGGGATCTGCTCCCGTTTTAGCTTCTAATGATGAAATTTTAACCTTATTTGGAAGTGTGCAGGAACAAATGAGGCAGCAACAGGAAACAAACCAGATGCTTTTAAGGGAAATACAACTCCTGAAGTCTGGCTCGAGCAGATCTGCTGAGGATATTGTCACTCCATTACATCCCAGAATGTTGAACTTCAGTTCAGCTGTGTATACTGAGGATAACAGGGGGAATATTGTGCCCAGTCTTCCTCAGAATCATACTCCTGAAATACCCTCCTCGGTCAGGATGTCAACCATGAGGAGCTCAGGATATGCTTCAGGATATGGGCAAAATCCTCCAACGGGTAACGTGTTGAATAATAATAATACTCATGCTACTAACAGTGGTGGATCTTTGCAGGATACAGGTGTAACATCAGCACTTACCAGGGAACTTCAGAAGTTGAAGGACATGATATCTAGTGTACCTGGGGTGGTCCAGCCGATCCCGGAAGTGTCTCAAGACAGCCACAAGATATCTCGTTTTGCATATCCTATCTGTGATGCTGAGATCCCAAAGAGATTCCAAACCCCCAACATGAAGCTTTATGATGGGACTACGGATCCTGAGGAGCATATTGCTCAGTATAGGGAAAGAATGGAGATTAACCCTATCCCTCCGGAGCTCAAGGAAGCGTGCTTGTGCAAGGGATTTGGTTCTACTCTAACAGGATCAGCCTTAAAATGCCTGTTAAACGTTCCTCCTCACTCAATTACTTCATTTGCTCATTTGGTTAATTTATTTAACACTCAATTTTCTTGTAGTCGGAGTTTTGAGAAACTAACCAGTGATCTTTACAGGATAACTCAAGGGCCTCAGGAATCCTTGAGGGATTATGTGAACAAATTCAGTCGAGAATCCTTGGATATCCCACATCTTGATGTTGCAACAGCTGTGCAAGCTTTTAAGATGGGATTACAAAAGGATTCTCAGTTTTATCAGGATCTTGTAATGAATCCCTGCAGGAATCTCGACGAAGCTCGTAACAGGGCTTTAAGATATATCCGTCTGGAAGATGACAGGAAGATGCAAGAAAGGATGAACTCATCCAACACTTATGAGTCAACTAATAGGAAGTCAGAATCCTCGTTCAAGTCATATCGGCCTAAGCCGTATAGTAGAAATGAAAACAAAAGAGTGAATGCTGTCGAAGATGAGGATCCTGAAGAGTATCCTGAGTTGTCCGAATATTGCTTTTCTGTTAATATTCCTAAATTGATGTATGCTATGCAGGGTCTAGGAGACAAGGCTAGGTGGCCTCGAAAGAATCAACAAAAGGCTGACTGGAAAGATAAGTCAAAATGGTGTGCTTTCCACGAAGATTTCGGACATGTGACTGAGGATTGCATCGCTCTAAGGAAAGAAATAAGCTATCTTCTAAGCAAGGGATATCTGAAAGATCTCTTAGGAAGAAAGAAGAATAAGGGTCAGGATACTGAGAAGGATCCTGAGTGAGCAGCATCACCTCCCGCGGATGCCAAGATAATCAACTTCATTTCGGGAGGATCCGACATTTGTGGAACTTCGTATTCGGCAGCAAAGAGACATGCAAAGGAAGCCAAGGCCGAAAGGGGAGACAAACCTGTCAGGATGACTACCCTCACAACTGACAAAGTGATCACTTTTGATGCTGATGACAGGGATACTGTCCAAGATCCTCACCATGATGCTCTGGTAATAACGTTATATGTGGCTAACCATTTTGTACGCAGGATACTGGTTGATAATGGCAGCTCCGTCAACATAATCCAACTAGAAACTCTGAAGAGAATGAATGTATCTCCAATGGATATCACTTCAAAGTCTACCGTGCTTGTTGGGTTCAGTGGAGAGGCTAGAAACACAGTGGGAGAGATAAAGTTGCCAGTATACGTTGAAGGAGTCAACTCGATACAACGTTTCTGTGTGATGGATTCTCTATCCTGCTATAACATCATACTGGGAAGACCGTGGATTCACGATATGAAGGCCGTGCCATCAACATATCACCAATGCATCAAGATACCTACCCCTTGGGGAGTGGTCAAAGTTGATAGTGATCAGCAGGAGGCGAAAGAATGTTACTCATCCTCGATGAAATCCTCAACCAAACCTAGTGCAGCATAGCAATTAAAGACGCGGGCCCAGGATATCGTGGAGGATCCGGAGCAGGATGTGAAGAAAATTATCCTGGACCAGGATAATCTCGATATTTCGGTGCTCGTAGGGACCAATATCCCTCAGGATATTGAAGAATAATTAATTAACTTTTTGAAATGCAGGATGTCTACGTTTGCATGGAAGCATGAGGACATGACAGGCATATCCAAAGATATTATCACTCACAAGCTTGGAATTGATAAATCATTCAAGCCTATGCAGCAAAAAAGAAGGAGGTTTGCTCCTGAGTGGAACACAATTATCCAGGAGGAAGTTGAGAGATTATTAAAGTCCAGAATGATCAGGGAGGTTAAGTTCCCAAGGTGGCTAGCAAACGTGGTTGTAGTACAGAAGAAAAATGGGAAATGGAAAGTTTGTGTGGACTACACAGACTTGAACAAAGCTTGTCCTAAAGACCCATTTCCTCTTCCCCACATTGATGCAATGGTAGATGCCACTGCCGGGCATGAAATGCTGACCTTCATGGACGCATCTTCAGGATTTCAACAGATCCAAATGGAACCTTTTGACCAGGAGGATACTGCCTTCATGACACCAACAGGTATTTATTGTTATACAGCTATGCCTTTTGGTTTGAAAAATGCAGGTGCAACATACCAAAGATTGGTAAACATGATGTTCAAAGACAAACTGGAGGACACCATGGAGGTATATATCGATGATATGGTGGTGAAATCTAAAAAGGCTGAGGATCACCTCCAGGATATCAAGGGAGCATTTGATATCCTGGATCAATACAACATGAAGCTGAATCCTGCTAAATGCCATTTCGGAGTGGGGGCAGGAAAGTTTCTTGGATATATGGTGACAAAAAGGGGGATAGAAGCGAGCCCAGAGCAGATCAAAGCTATCCTGGATATAAAATCACCCTCAAACATGAAGGACGTACAAAGATTAACAGGCCGAGTAGCGGCTTTAAACAGGTTTATCTCGAGATCCTCAGAGAAATGCAAAGATTTTTATGATATCCTGAAGAAGAACAAAAAATTCGAATGGGGTGAGAAGCATGAAGCGGCCCTACAGGATTTGAAGTGATATCTCTCAATCGCACCTCTATTAATGAAGCCTGAAAATGGTGAACCACTATCCCTGTACCTTGCTGTATCAGGGAATGCTGTAAGTGCCGTTCTTATAAAAGACCATGAAGGTCAGCAATATCCTGTTTATTATGTTAGTAAAAGTTTGCTAGATGCTGAAACTAGGTATTCTCATTTAGAAAAATTGATACTAGCATTAGTCATGGCATCAACGAAACTTAGGCATTATTTCGAGACACATAGGATACATGTTAAAACAAATTATCCTGTAAAAAATGTGCTTAGGAAACCAGAGATGTCAGGCAGGATGGCCAAGTGGTCAGTAAAGTTGAGTGCTTATGATTTAGTATATGAACCTAGAAATGCCATAAAATCTCAGGCTCTAGCTGACTTTGTGGCTGACTTTAGTAGTGACATTCAGGACGAGGTAGACCTAGAAGTTCAACAGTTAGGAGAATCCTCAGGATCATGGACATTATATACTGACGGTGCATCTAATGTAAGAGGAGTAGGATTAGGAATACTACTAAAATCGCCACAGGGGGACATATTACCCCAGGCTATTAGGTGTGAATTTCCTGCTACTAATAATGAAGCAGAATATGAGGCTTTAATTGCAGGATTAGAGTTGGCTAAGAGCATGAGTATCAAAAAATTGCAAGTATATGTTGACTCTTTGTTAATTACTAACCATTTTAATGGATCCTATGCAGTTAGGGGTGAGAAATTAATCGAATATCTCGATATTCTCAAAAAATTAGCAGGATATTTCGATGTTTTTATACTTGAACAGGTACCAAGGGAGGATAATGCTGAAGCGGATGCCTTAGCAAATTTGGGATCATCGATCAGGATACCTGAAGGGACGCAAATACCAATATTACATGTTTTATATCCTGCAACGAATCCTCAGGATAAAGAAGTAGCTGGTATTCAGGATCCTGGAGCAGAACATCCTGAAGAGGATCCTAAATCCTGGACGGCTCCAATCATGAGATATCTCAAAGAAGGATACATCCCTGGAAACGAGAATCCTAAGGCCTTTAGGATGAAGGTATCACGATTCACTATTATAAATAATATTTTATACAAGAAATCTCTTGCAGGACCGTATTTGAGATGCTTGGAGGATCCTGAAGCCAAAGAAGTACTTCAGGATATACATGAAGGGGATTGTGGTAACCATGTTGGGGGCAGGTCGTTATTCTCAAAAGTGTTAAGGACAGGATATTATTGGCCAACAATGAGAAAGGATGCAGCAGAATATGCTCGAAGATGTGACGCATGTCAAAGACATAGTAACATACTGCATCAACCTGCTGAACCACTATATCCTATTGTTTCCTCTTGGCCGTTTATGAAGTGGGGTATGGATATAGTGGGAAAGCTACCAAAAGCTCCGGGAGGAAAAGTCTTTATGCTAGCAATGACGGATTATTTCTCTAAGTGGGTTGAAGCAGAAGCATTTGTTTAAGTGAGAGATCAAGAAGTAGTATCCTTCATAAAGAGGAATATCCTAACCAGATTTGGAGTACCAGCCGAGATAATCTGTGACAATGGTTCTCAATTTATAAGCAAGAGAACTACTGACTTTTGCAAAAGTTGGGGAATCAAAATGATTACATCTACTCCGGTACATCCTCAAGCAAATGGACAAGCAGAATCCTCAAACAAGATAATTGTCAATAACTTAAAGAAGAGACTTGGAGCCAAAAAAGGAAGATGGGCAGAAGAATTACCCTTTGTTTTATGGGCAGATAGGACAACGGTGAAGAATGCAACAGGCCAAACCCCATTTTCCTTGGTATTTGGAACAGAAGCAATGATTCCAACGGAAATGACAATACCTACTGCAAGATCTATCCTAAGTGATCCTAAGCAGAATCCTGAAGCCTTGAGTCAGGATTTAGACACTATAGATGAGAAGAGAGATGCGACAAGGCTAAGGATGGCAGCATATCAACAGAGAATATCCAGGGCATATAACAAGAATATTAGGACCAGAAGATTTAAGATTGGAGATTGGGTGTTAAGAAAGGCTTTTCAGAATACTACTAATCCTGCCGATGGCAAGTTAGCTCCAAAATGGGAAGGACCATATGAAGTTGAATCAGAAGCAGGAAAGGGAGCATACAGACTCAAGAATATGGAGGGGGATATGCTACCGAGGTCTTGGAATGCTATACACCTTAAGCTCTATTTCAAGTGAGTTTAGAATTCAATTTCTAACTCAGAATGGTATGAATTCTATCTTTTTTAAATATGTTTTGGTTTAATTTATTCTTTGAAACTCAATACTAACTTAAGCATCGGAGGGGTGTTAGCCAAGCTAACACCCACCTTAGTTTACAATTGTTTTGCAAGATATGTTTCAGGATATAGCTCCAGGATATGTACTCAGGATAACTCGAAGGATTAGAGGATTAGCCCCCTCTCTCACGTTTAAGGGATACTGATCCCTTCACAGGTTTAAAGGTATTCACCTTTCTTCCGAATTGGGTTTAAACACCCCGCCTGGAGCGCAAGTTATTCAGGGATAGTTCAAGGTGGCGGGACCAGTCCATGTAAAAGTGGCTGACAATTTCGTTACTGTTGGCTATATCCTGAATCCTAAAGGTATATGAGGATTGATCACCCTCTCTCACGAAAGGGTATTTTCATACTCTCTAAGGTTTAAAGGTTTACACATTTCTAAGTCTTGGAGTTTATACACTCCCGCCTGTAGCGCATGAAAATTTGGGATTTTCCCCAGGATACAAGGGATTTATCTCCAGTACATCCTTGGGTTTTACCCTTGGAACCTAAAAAGTTGCCTATACAATGGAAACTGACATTCAGAAAATTACTAAGTGTTTGAAGACATTGTACACAGGGGACATTCCTACCAAGGCAGTGATGTAAAGCTCAAAGGCTAAAGTTCGGAACTAGTATTCTGAATATTGCACACAGGGGACATCTTCATTGGAAAAGTTGCAAGGAGATTGAGGTTTAATAATAGGGTTATATACTACTCCGGGTATGATCTTTCCTTTGTAAATGTCGCCTAAGTTTTTAGTAACATTATTTTGAGTATCCTGATATATTCTTGTTAGGGCTCATTTTCTTAACATACGTATCCTGACCAATATCCTGCCTTTGTTTGTTTATTTGTGACCAGGATGCTGGAAGAGGATATTGCTAACATCTTGGGCGATATCCTGAGGTTTATTGAATTAACCACGTGCAGGTTAAAGGCTGAGACTTGCTAACAGTCAAGTGGACTTCTTCTCCTCAAGACTCGGGCAAGTTTGTTGAAGGAAAGACGTTGAGCCCGAAAGACCAGGTCTACAACGTTCGATGAAGGAATATTCGGTGGATCCCGGAAGTTTAGGGTAGTTTGTTATTTTATCTTTACTATAAATAGATGGGGGCGGATCAGCTTAGAACACACAATTTTCACTAACACTCTCGTACACTTTCACTCTCTAGCTCATTGCAAACACCACACTTGTATTCAAGTTTCGTTGTAACACTTAGTCGATCCGTACCACATCCTGCACTGTATCCTGACTTTTGAAGCAATAGAAGAACAAGGCAGCTGCGATTGTCAGCTCCCGAGGTTTTATGCCGGCGATCTAGATTGATCAAGGGCTTTCCTCGTACATCTCGTGTCGTTTACTTTACTTTTGCTCATTGTTTGATCATAGATACAGCTCAATATCCTGAGCCGTATCCTGAATACTGATTTTCTAAATAACCTAACAAGCATATTTTCAACACACTTTCCAGCACACTACCTCACTTTACTAATTTGATCACTAAGTTACTTTGGTAATTTTTGACCAAAACAATTTGGCGCCCACCGTGGGGCAAGTGGTGCTCTCTTTACTAAAATTTTTTGTCAAATCGCTAATCGGTTTTCTATTTTCAAAACTTTTTGCCACATTGTCCATAATGGCCTCAAGATCAAACATGAGTTCCTCTACTGTGTCTGCTATGACTTCTGCTACTACCGGTTCGGTGCTTCCACCACCTCCTCCAAGGATGCCAGCCTCTACACAATCTCAAGATGTTATCCCTACTCGGAGTGTCCAGGGATCTGCTCCCGTTTTAGCTTCTAATGATGAAATTTTAACCTTATTTGGAAGTGTGCAGGAACAAATGAGGCAGCAACAGGAAACAAACCAGATGCTTTTAAGGGAAATACAACTCCTGAAGTCTGGCTCGAGCAGATCTGCTGAGGATATTGTCACTCCATTACATCCCAGAACGTTGAACTTCAGTTCAGCTGTGTATACTGAGGATAACAGGGGGAATATTGTGCCCAGTCTTCCTCAGAATCATACTCCTGAAATACCCTCCTCGGTCAGGATGTTAACCATGAGGAGCTCAGGATATGCTTCAGGATATGGGAAAAATCCTCCAACGGGTAACGTGTCGAATAATAATAATACTCATGCTACTAACAGTGGTGGATCTTTGCAGGATACAGGTGTAACATCAGCACTTACCAGGGAACTTCAGAAGTTGAAGGACATGATATCTAGTGTACCTGGGGTGGTCCAGCCGATCCCGGAAGTGTCTCAAGACAGCCACAAGATATCTCGTTTTGCATATCCTATCTGTGATGCTGAGATCCCAAAGAGATTCCAAACCCCCAACATGAAGCTTTATGATGGGACTACGGATCCTGAGGAGCATATTGCTCAGTATAGGGAAAGAATGGAGATTAACCCTATCCCTCCGGAGCTCAAGGAAGCGTGCTTGTGCAAGGGATTTGGTTCTACTCTAACAGGATCAGCCTTAAAATGGCTGTTAAACGTTCCTCCTCACTCAATTACTTCATTTGCTCATTTGGTTAATTTATTTAACACTCAATTTTCTTGTAGTCGGAGTTTTGAGAAACTAACCAGTGATCTTTACAGGATAACTCAAGGGCCTCAGGAATCCTTGAGGGATTATGTGAACAAATTCAGTCGAGAATCCTTGGATATCCCACATCTTGATGTTGCAACAGCTGTGCAAGCTTTTAAGATGGGATTACAAAAGGATTCTCAGTTTTATCAGGATCTTGTAATGAATCCCTGCAGGAATCTCGACGAAGCTCGTAACAGGGCTTTAAGATATATCCGTCTGGAAGATGACAGGAAGATGCAAGAAAGGATGAACTCATCCAACACTTATGAGTCAACTAATAGGAAGTCAGAATCCTCGTTCAAGTCATATCGGCCTAAGCCGTATAGTAGAAATGAAAACAAAAGAGTGAATGCTGTCGAAGATGAGGATCCTGAAGAGTATCCTGAGTTGTCCGAATATTTCTTTTCTGTTAATATTCCTGAATTGATGTATGCTATGCAGGGTCTAGGAGACAAGGCTAGGTGGCCTCGAAAGAATCAACAAAAGGCTGACTGGAAAGATAAGTCAAAATGGTGTGCTTTCCACGAAGATTTCGGACATGTGACTGAGGATTGCATCGCTCTAAGGAAAGAAATAAGCTATCTTCTAAGCAAGGGATATCTGAACGATCTCTTAGGAAGAAAGAAGAATAAGGGTCAGGATACTGAGAAGGATCCTGAGCGAGCAGCATCACCTCCCGCGGATGCCAAGATAATCAACTTCATTTCGGGAGGATCCGACATTTGTGGAACTTCGTATTCGGCAGCAAAGAGACATGCAAAGGAAGCCAAGGCCGAAAGGGGAGACAAACCTGTCAGGATGACTACCCTCACAACTGACAAAGTGATCACTTTTGATGCTGATGACAGAGATACTGTCCAAGATCCTCACCATGATGCTCTGGTAATAACGTTATATGTGGCTAACCATTTTGTACGCAGGATACTGGTTGATAATGGCAGCTCCGTCAACATAATCTAACTAGAAACTCTGAAGAGAATGAATGTATCTCCAATGGATATCACTTCAAAGTCTACCGTGCTTGTTGGATTCAGTGGAGAGGCTTGAAACACAGTGGGAGAGATAAAGTTGCCAGTATACGTTGAAGGAGTCAACTCGATACAACGTTTCTGTGTGATGGATTCTCTATCCTGCTATAACATCATACTGGGAAGACCGTGGATTCACGATATGAAGGCCGTGCCATCAACATATCACCAATGCATCAAGATACCTACCCCTTGGGGAGTGGTCAAAGTTGATAGTGATCAGCAGGAGGCGAAAGAATGTTACTCATCCTCGATGAAATCCTCAACCAAACCTAGTGCAGCATAGCAATTAAAGACGCGGGCCCAGGATATCGTGGAGGATCCGGAGCAGGATGTGAAGAAAATTATCCTGGACCAGGATAATCTCGATATTTCGGTGCTCGTAGGGACCAATATCCCTCAGGATATTGAAGAACAATTAATTAACTTTTTGAAATGCAGGATGTCTACGTTTGCATGAAAGCATGAGGATATGACAGGCATATCCAAAGATATTATCACTCACAAGCTTGGAATTGATAAATCATTCAAGCCTGTGCAGCAAAAAAGAAGGAAGTTTGCTCCTGAGCGGAACACAATTATCCAGGAGGATACTGCCTTCATGACACCAACAGACAAACTGGGGGACACCATGGAGGTATATATCGATGATATGGTGGTGAAATCTAAAAAGGCTGAGGATCACCTCCAGGATATCAAGGGAGCATTTGATATCCTGGATCAATACAACATGAAGCTGAATCCTGCTAAATGCCATTTCGGAGTGGGGGCAGGAAAGTTTCTTGGATATATGGTGACAAAAAGGGGGGATAGAAGCGAGCCCAGAGCAGATCAAAGCTATCCTGGATATAAAATCACCCTCAAACATGAAGGACGTACAAAGATTAACAGGCCGAGTAGCGGCTTTAAACAGGTTTATCTCGAGATCCTCAGAGAAATGCAAAGATTTTTATGATATCCTGAAGAAGAACAAAAAATTCGAATGGGGTGAGAAGCATGAAGCGGCCCTACAGGATTTGAAGCGATATCTCTCAATCGCACCTCTATTAATGAAGCCTGAAAATGGTGAACCACTATCCCTGTACCTAGCTGTATCAGGGAATGCTGTAAGTGCCGTTCTTATAAAAGACCATGAAGGTCAGCAATATCCTGTTTATTATGTTAGTAAAAGTTTGCTAGATGCTGAAACTAGGTATTCTCATTTAGAAAAATTGATACTAGCATTAGTCATGGCATCAACGAAACTTAGGCATTATTTCGAGACACATAGGATACATGTTAAAACAAATTATCCTGTAAAAAATGTGCTTAGGAAACCAGAGATGTCAGGCAGGATGGCCAAGTGGTCAGTAAAGTTGAGTGCTTATGATTTAGTATATGAACCTAGAAATGCCATAAAATCTCAGGCTCTAGCTGACTTTGTGGCTGACTTTAGTAGTGACATTCAGGACGAGGTAGACCTAGAAGTTCAACAGTTAGGAGAATCCTCAGGATCCTGGACATTATATACTAACGGTGCATCTAATGTAAGAGGAGTAGGATTAGGAATACTACTAAAATCGCCACAGGGGGACATATTACCCCAGGCTATTAGGTGTGAATTTCCTGCTACTAATAATGAAGCAGAATATGAGGCTTTAATTGCAGGATTATAGTTGGCTAAGAGCATGAGTATCAAAAAATTGCAAGTATATGTTGACTCTTTGTTAATTACTAACCATTTTAATGGATCCTATGCAGTTAAGGGTGAGAAATTAATCGAATATCTCGATAATCTCAAAAAATTAGCAGGATATTTCGATGTTTTTATACTTGAACAGGTACCAAGGGAGGATAATGCTGAAGCGGATGCCTTAGCAAATTTGGGATCATCGATCAGGATACCTGAAGGGACGCAAATACCAATATTACATGTTTTATATCCTGCAACGAATCCTCAGGATAAAGAAGTAGCTGGTATTCAGGATATACATGAAGGGGATTGTGGGAACCATGCTGGGGGCAGGTCGTTATTCTCAAAAGTGTTAAGGACAGGATATTATTGGCCAACAATGAGAAAGGATGCAGCAAAATATGCTCGAAGATGTGACGCATGTCAAAGACATAGTAACATACTGCATCAACCTGCTGAACCACTATATCCTATTGTTTCCTCTTGGCCGTTTATGAAGTGGGGTATGGATATAGTGGGAAAGCTACCAAAAGCTCCGGGAGGAAAAGTCTTTATGCTAGCAATGACGGATTATTTCTCTAAGTGGGTTGAAGCAGAAGCATTTGTTCAAGTGAGAGATCAAGAAGTAGTATCCTTCATAAAGAGGAATATCCTAACCAGATTTGGAGTACCAGCCGAGATAATCTGTGACAATGGTTCTCAATTTATAAGCAAGAGAACTACTGACTTTTGCAAAAGTTGGGGAATCAAAATGATTACATCTACTCCGGTACATCCTCAAGCAAATGGACAAGCAGAATCCTCAAACAAGATAATTGTCAATAACTTAAAGAAGAGACTTGGAGCCAAAAAAGGAAGATGGGCAGAAGAATTACCCTTTGTTTTATGGGCAGATAGGACAACGGTGAAGAATGCAACAGGCCAAACCCCATTTTCCTTGGTATTTGGAGCAGAAGCAATGATTCCAACGGAAATGACAATACCTACTGCAAGATCTATCCTAAGTGATCCTAAGCAGAATCCTGAAGCCTTGAGTCAGGATTTAGACACTATAGATGAGAAGAGAGATGCGGCAAGGCTAAGGATGGCTGCATATCAACAGAGAATATCCAGGGCATATAACAAGAATATTAGGACCAGAAGATTTAAGATTGGAGATTGGGTGTTAAGAAAGGCTTTTCAGAATACTACTAATCCTGCCGATGGCAAGTTAGCTCCAAAATGGGAAGGACAATATGAAGTTGAATCAGAAGCAGGAAAGGGAGCATACAGACTCAAGAATATGGAGGGGGATATGCTACCGAGGTCTTGGAATGCTATACACCTTAAGCTCTATTTCAAGTGAGTTTAGAATTCAATTTCTAACTCAGAATGGTATGAATTCTATCTTTTTTAAATATGTTTTGGTTTAATTTATTCTTTGAAACTCAATACTAACTTAAGCATCGGAGGGGTGTTAGCCAAGCAAACACCCACCTTAGTTTACAATTGTTTTGCAAGATATGTTTTAGGATATAGCTCCAGGATATGTACTCAGGATAACTCGAAGGATTAGAGGATTGGCCCCCTCTCTCACGTTTAAGGGATACTTATCCCTTCACAGGTTTAAAGGTATTCACCTTTCTTCCGAATTGGGTTTAAACACTCCGCCTGGAGCGCAAGTTATTCAGGGATAGTTCAAGGTGGCGGGACCAGTCCATGTAAAAGTGGCTGACAATTTCGTTACTGTTGGCTATATCCTGAATCCTAAAGGTATATGAGGATTGATCACCCTCTCTCATGAAAGGGTATTTTCATACTCTCTAAGGTTTAAAGGTTTTCACCTTTCTAAGTCTTGGAGTTTATACACTCCCGCCTGTAGCGCATGAAAATTTGGGATTTTCCCCAGGAGACAAGGGATTTATCTCCAGTACATCCTTGGGTTTTACCCTTGGAACCTAAAAAGTTGCCTATACAATGGAAACTGACATTCAGAAAATTACTAAGTGTTTGAAGACATTGTACATAGGGGACATTCCTACCAAGGCAGTGATGTAAAGCTCAAAGGCTAAAGTTCGGAACTAGTATTCTGAATATTGCACACATGGGACATCTTCATTGTAAAAGTTGCAAGGAGATTGAGGTTTAATAATAGGGTTATATACTACTCCGGGTATGATCTTTCCTTTGTAAATGTCGCCTAAGTTTTTAGTAACATTATTTTGAGTATCCTGATATATTCTCAAAGTCCTTTTCAGGATATTTGATCTGGGTGATTGAAACTAGTATTGGTTTGGAACTTTGATCATTTAAATATTATCAAAACTTGGTTTTAAAAAAAGATAGACTGTTTTTCACTTTCTAAAGAAATTTTTACAAAGTTGAAGGAACGTTTGGAAATTCTATCTAATAAAAGGTTTTTACAGTATATCGCTGAGCATACTGATCAGGATATTTTTACAAAGCTAAGAGTTACACTAAGTAATGCAAGACAACAGTGAGTAAGTCAAAAGATAGTTATATTATTAACAAGTCAAAAGTTGTGCTTTTGGTTTCACCTCAAACCGAGGCCCATCCGCCAAAAGCACAATTAGTTTTTACCATACTTGTGTAACGGTTGCAGGATATACCTCAAAACAGGACTTGTCCACCTACAACCGTTATCATATTCAAAACAAGTTATACTAATTGATGACCAAGGGCTTCGTCCTAAAACCTAGGACCCATCCACCTTTGGTCATCACATTGTTCTAGTGCAGGAAATGTAAATTGTTCAAAGACAGGAAAAGTAAATTGTTTATGCAACCACAACCATGAAATTAAAAAGTGGGCTCCGGCCTTGGCACGTATATCCATCATCGCCCACTCCGCTGCCTAAGGGGCAGCACCCTCTTGAACAGCAACCTCCTTCCCAGCGTTTGCACCAGCATCAGCCTCAGGATTCTTCTCGGGATTATCACCAGCATTGGCCGCTTCCTCTGCCGCCTTAGAAGGCTCTTCACCAGTATGTTTTGCAGGATGAGCAACGGGATGACCTCCGAGGCCCTGTAGTTTCTCCTCCCAAGCCTTTACATTCCAGGAGGGGCATTCAAAACCCAAATCCATGGCCTCATAAGCCATCCTTATCCTGGCTTGGAGAAGAGAGACGACCACAGATGCTTTTAGGCTATCCCGGTATGAGCTCATATTCTGCTGATATTGAAGAAGAGCGGCATCTAGTTTGGCTTGAGCATCCTCATTGGCTTTGTGGAGAGTAGCTTGGTGATCCCGGATCATTGCCTTGTATTTGTCTTCATAATGTTGGGATTTGGCAGCTGCAATGGTTCCTTGGTCGGCTATGGTGGCCTCAGCTTTCTCCAGCTTGATCTCCAACATCCTGTTAAGCCCACAAGCGTCTTCATACAAGTGCATAAGACGATCCAGACCCTATCAATAAAGACACAGGTATTGATGTAAAAAATAAGCAGGATAAGGGCTAACATACTTGTGCAGGATAATTCTACCTGTTTGAGGAATGAGGTGGCTTCGTTGAACCCATGATTCTCGAGAGAGAATGTTTCAGAAACAGATGGGGAGTCCGTCTCCTTTCTCTTCCGAGAGCTGGATGCCCGGGTCCTGGATGCCGGAGGGCCTTTGGGAGCAGAAACAGTCTTCGAGGAGGTAGGCTTTGGTGTAGCAGACGGCTTTGGCTTTGATTCTTGTTTGATGGGTTTGAGGCTGGAGTAGCAATCCAACTCATCAAGTTCAAAACCTTCAAGGTTGACGACTGGTACTACACAAGGGAAGATGTTCTTAAACTCATCATACTTTTGAGAAGTAATTTATATATATTTAGAATGTGCTTACCAGACATCTCTGAGCTTGATTTCTGGCTTGAATCGGGAAGAGACAGGGAGAAAGTTCTTTCACTAGCAGGAAGACGGTAGATTTCTTCGATCTTGGATTCGGATTCTGCACTGGGAGGCACTAAATCTCTGAAGTTCGCTGCATAAAAATATCAGGATATAAGTCTGGGATACAGTTTAAAGATATAATTGGGGATATTCCTAAAACCCTAAATCCTACCCTTGGTTAACCATTTAACCGGTAGATCGAAACCCTTATCAATAGAGTCTCTTTTTACGAAAAAGAATTTTCGTCGCCATCGATCCTCGTTCTTGGTGGCTTTAAGAACCAGAGGGTTCTTGGAGGTAGAAAACAGAAGGTAACGATGATGGCCGTGGGATCTCAACCGGTATGCTATAGGAAGGTCCTCAACAAGTAGGTTAGGAAAATGACGAGATTTGATTTGATCCAGCACTATTAAAACTCGCCAAACCATTGGCATAACCTGGGCGTAACTAAGACCGGTGAGGTCGAAAAAGCTAGAAATAAAGGGTGGAAACGGGTATCGGAGTCCAAGAGAGAAGGGGTAGGCGAAGAAACAAACCCATTCATCGGATATTGCATCTGATCGGGCTTCCCGATCAAAAGGGCGAAAGACTGTTCCGGTGGGGAAGGCACCGGAATCTTTAAGAGCAGCGATGTCGGCATTGTTGAAGCAGCAGATCTCCTTTGCTGGATCAACAATGAAATTCTGGCTTACGAGGCTTGAGGCTAGTCGGTCCGATCGGGATTTCGTTCGTGGTGCCATAAAAAATATTGAACAAACTGAGAGAGATTCAAGAAAGAAGGATAGAAAGGAAAATACCTGATGTCCGTTTGAAGATAAGGATAATCACGATAAGGAGTCCCTCGGTTAATATAGGATGAATATAGGGGGGTAAAGAGTAAATAATGCTTTGGAAGTTGCACCACTGTTATTTCAAGGGTCTGGTCGTATTAATTACCTTAAGTTATGAGGTGAAACTTTTGAAATATATCCGTTGGATTGGTATCCCAACTGATATATTTGGGGACAATTGTTAGGGCTCATTTTCTTAACATACGTATCCTGACCAATATCCTGCCTTTGTTTGTTTATTTGTGACCAGGATGCTGGAAGAGGATATTGCTAACATCTTGGGCGATATCCTGAGGTTTATTGAATTAACCACGTGCAGGTTAAAGGCTGAGACTTGCTAACAGTCAAGTGGACTTCTTCTCCTCAAGACTCGGGCAAGTTTGTTGAAGGAAAGACGTTGAGCCCGAAAGACCAGGTCTACAACGTTCGATGAAGGAATATTCGGTGGATCCCGGAAGTTTAGGGTAGTTTGTTATTTTATCTTTACTATAAATAGATGGGGGCGGATCAGCTTAGAACACACAATTTTCACTAACACTCTCGTACACTTTCACTCTCTAGCTCATTGCAAACACCACACTTGTATTCAAGTTTCGTTGTAACACTTAGTCGATCCGTACCACATCCTGCATTGTATCCTGACTTTTGAAGCAATAGAAGAACAAGGCAGCTGCGATTGTCAGCTCCCGAGGTTTTATGCCGGCGATCTAGATTGATCAAGGGCTTTCCTCGTACATCTCGTGTCGTTTACTTTACTTTTGCTCATTGTTTGATCATAGATACAGCTCAATATCCTGAGCCGTATCCTGAATTCTGATTTTCTAAATAACCTAATAAGCATATTTTCAACACACTTTCCAGCACACTACCTCACTTTACTAATTTGATCACTAAGTTACTTTGGTAATTTTTGACCAAAACAATTCTCAAAGTCCTTTTCAGGATATTTGATCAGGGTGATTGAAACTAGTATTGGTTTGGAACTTTGATCATTTAAATATTATCAAAACCTGGTTTTGAAAAGATAGACTGTTTTTCACTTTCTAAAGAAATTTCTACAAAGTTGAAGGAACGTTTGGAAATTCTATCTAATAAAAGGTTTTTACAGTATACCGCTGAGCATACTGATCAGTATATTTTATAAGATAACAGTATGAAATTTTTTGCAAAGCTAAGATTTACACTTAGAAAAATAAAAAGATGAAATTATTCTTAAGTAATCAATACTGGTTGATAACCAAAGGTTTCATCCTGAAACCCAGGACCCATCCACCTTCGGCTATCAAATTGTTTCAACACAGAAATAAATTGTTCATAAAAACATAAAATTGTTCGAATGATTTAAAGGAAATAATCTCTAGGGGGTAGTGCCTTCTTGGTCCATAGTGGTTTCAGCAACATCCGCCTTGGGATCCGCTTCAGCATCCTTCTCAACATCGGCTGCTTTTTCAACTGTTTTGGAAGGTTCTTCGACAGTTGATTTGGAAGAGGTGCCGCCGAGGTTCTTCAGCTTGGTCTCCCAAGCAGCAACATCCCAAGAAGGGCATTCGAAACCCAATGTTTTGGCTTCATGAGCCATCTTCAACCTGGCTTGAAGGAGAGAAATGACGACGGAACTTTTGAGGCTTTCCCGGTAGCTGACCATATCCTGTTCGTACTGCACATGGGCGGCTTCCAGATCGGCCTGGGCTTGAAGAGTAACTTTGTTGAGAGCGGTTTGGTGTTCTTGAGTCATGGCTTTAAACTTCTGCTCATAATGACGAGATTTGGCGGCTGCAATCATGCCTTGATCGGAGATTGTGATTTCCGCTTCCTTTAGCTTGGTTTCAAGCGTCTTGTTGAGCTTGCAGGATTCTTGATATAAGTTAACCAAACGCTCAAGACCCTACAAAGGTAAGACGACAGGTATTAATATTGAAACATCTTCGATAATAATGTGAATTGCAGGATATGATATGAGAATATTAACCTGGTTGAGAAAAGAAGTCATAAACCCGCTAGCTTCAATGAACCCGTGCTTCTTATAAGGAAATGTGTCAGAGGAATCAGGTTCTTTCCTTTTGCGGGAACTTGAACTCCGGGGATTGGTAGCCGGTGAAGGTTTAGGAATGATGATGGCTTTGGAGCTGCTGGGTTTGGATGTAGCTGTGGTCTTGGGGCTAGGTTCTTTCTTGACCTGGATCTGGTCAGAATAGCTGTCCAATTCGTCAAGATCAAAGACTTCAGGGATCTTAGCTGGTGCTGCATAAAGGGAAAAGTTTTACTCTTTATCTTATCATTATGCTGTTGTGACTAATTATTTTGAAAGAAATTCTTACCAGACATCTCGGATGATGAGTATTGACTGGAACTCGGGACGTGTGTGGTGAAAGTCCTGTCTATTGCAGGTAACCGGTAAACGGTATTGATTCTCTCTTCTGACTCAGCGGTAGGGGGAGCAACTTCCTTGAAGTTCACTGCATAAAGATCAAAAAGAAGAGTATTAATAGAAGATAACAATCAAATGGTCTATGAGGATATTTATGATCCTACCGGTGGTTAACCACTCCACCGGAAGGTTGGCACCCTCAGCAATGGAATCTCGTTTGACAAAGAAGAATTTGCGTTGCCATCCGTCTTCGTTTTTGGTGGCTTTGAGAATCAGGGGTTTGCTGGAGGTCGAGAAGAGCAAGAACCGGCTAGAGCCATGGGATCGGAGGCGATAAGCAATAGGTAAATCCTCGATGCAGAGGTCGGAGCAATGGAGGTTTTTGATTTGGTTGAGTACAATTAGTACTCTCCAAACCATGGGCATGGTTTGAGCAAAAGAGATGCCGGTAATACGAAAGAATTGCATCATGAATTCAGGAAAAGGGTATCGAAGACCTAATGAAAAAGGATATGCTGGAAAACAGACCCATTCGGTGGAAGAAACGTCCGATCGGATTGACCGATCGAATGGCCTAAAGACCGTGCTGTCAGGGAAAGCGCCGGAGGCTCTTAAAGCTGCAATGTCTGCGTTGTCAAAAGCGCAGATCTCCTTTTCGGGATTTTTAAGAAGATTCTGCTGGGTGAAGGTCTCGGCGTCCATTGCAAGTAAGATGAAGTAAATTGACAGGAAGAAAATCGGAAATGGAGAATTACCTGAAGGTTCTGTTGAAGATATCTGCTTTTCAAACAAGAAAAGAGAAGATATAGGGGCATCGTGGATCTCCATTGAGTAAAAAACGCGTTGGAAGTTACGATGTGATCTTGACCGTCGCTTCGTTTTAAATGCCTTGAGTTATGGGATAAGATTTTTGAAATATATCCGTTGGATTGGTATACCAACCGATATATTTGGGGACAATTGTTAGGGGTCATTTTCTTAACATACGTATCCTGACCAATATCCTGCCTTTGTTTGTTTATTTGTGACCAGGATGCTGGAAGAGGATATTGCTAACATCTTGGGCGATATCCTGAGGCTTATTGAATTAACCACGTGCAGGTTAAAGGCTGAGACTTGCTAACGGTCAAGAGGACTTCTTCTCCTCAAGACTCGGACGAATTTGTTGAAGGAGAGACGTTGAGCCCGAAAGACCAGGTCTACAACGTTCGAAGAAGGAATATTCGGTGGATCCCGCAAGTTTAGGATAGTTTGTTATTTTATCTTTACTATAAATAGATGGGGGCGGATCAGCTTAGAACACACAATTTTCACTAACACTCTTGTACACTTTCACTCTCTAGCTCATTGCAAACACCACACTTGTATTCAAGTTTCGTTGTAACACTTAGTCGATCCGTACCACATCCTGCACTGTATCCTGATTTTTGAAGCAATAGAAGAACAAGGCAGCTGCGATTGTCAGCTCCCGAGGTTTTATGCCGGCGATCTAGATTGATCAAGGGCTTTCCTCGTACATCTCGTGTCGTTTACTTTACTTTTGCTCATTGTTTGATCATAGATACAGCTCAATATCCTGAGCCGTATCCTGAATACTGATTTTCTAAATAACCTAACAAGCATATTTTCAACACACTTTCTAGCACACTACCTCACTTTACTAATTTGATCACTAAGTTACTTCGGTAATTTTTGACCAAAACAGATGGGTCCTAGGTTTTAGGATGAAGCCCTTGGTCATCGATTAGTATAACCTGTTTTGAATGTGGTAACGGTTGTAGGTGGACAGGTCCTGTTTTGAGATAGATCCTCCAACCGTTACACAAGTATGGTAGAAACTAATTGTGCTTTTGGTGGATGGGCCTTAGTTTAAGGGGAAACCAAAAGCACGACTTTTGACTTGTTAATAATATAACTATCTTTTGACTTATTTATTATTGCCTTGCACTACTTAATGTAACTCTTATCTTTGTAAAAATTTTGTATTGTTATCTTATGAAAACATCCTGATCAATATGCTAAGCAATATATTATAAAAACTGTTATTAGATAGGACTTCTAAACATTCCTTCAACTTTGTAGAAAGCTTTTTAAAGAGTGAAAAACAGTCCATCTTTCCAAAACCTGTTTTGATAATACTTAAATGATCAAAGTTTCAAACTAGTATTAGTTTCAAATATTTTCATCAAATATTCTGAGAAGTATTTAAAAACAAATTTTGAGAATATATCAGGATATTTAACCTTTTACCAAACATAGTATTATCAAAAACTTAAACGATGTTTACAAAGGAAAGATCATACCAGGAATAGGGTATAAACCTATTACCAAATTTCAATCCCTTTGCAATTCTTCCAATGAAGATGTCCCCTGTCTGAGACACTTAGCGCATGAGTTCTGAACCTTATCCTTTGAGCTTTACATCATTGCCTTGGTAGATATGTCCCCTGTATACAATGTCTTCAAATACTTAGAAATCTTCTGAATGTTAGTTTCCATTGTATAGGCAATTTTTCATGTCACAGGGGTAAAACCCAAGAATGTACTGGAGATAAATTCCTTGTATCCTGGGGAAAATCCCAAATTTTCATGCGCTACAGGCGGGAGTGTATAAACTCCAAGACTTAGAAAGGTGAAAACCTTTAAACCTTAGAGAGTATGAAAATACCCTTTCGTGAGAGAGGGTGATCAATCCTCATATACCTTTAGGATTCAGGATATAGCCAACAGTAACGAAATTGTCAGCCACTTTTACATGGACTGGTCCCGCCACCTTGAACTATCCCTGAATAACTTGCGCTCCAGGCGGGGTGTTTAAACCCAATTCGGAAGAAAGGTGAATACCTTTAAACCTGTGAAGGGATCAGGATCCCTTATACGTGAGAGAGGGGGCCAATCCTCTAATCTTCCGAAGTATCTTGAGTGAGCATCCTGGAGCTATATCCTGGAGCATATACTGCAAAACATCCTTAAACTAAGGTGGGTGTTAGCTTGGCTAACACCCCTCCGATGCTTAAGTTAGTATTGGGTTTCAAAGAATAAATTAAACCAAACATATTTAAAAAAGATAGAATTCATACCATCCTGAGTTAGAAATTAAATTCTAAACTCACTTAAAATAAAGCTTAAGGCGTATAGCATTCAAAGATCTCGGTAGCATATCCCCTTCCATATTCTTGAGTCTATATGCTCATTTCCCTGCTTCTGATTCAACTTCATATGGTCCTTCCCATTTTGGAGCTAACTTGCCATCGGCAGGATTAGTAGTATTCTGAAAAGCCTTTCTTAACACCCAATCTCCAACCTTAAATCTTCTGGTCCTAATATTCTTGTTATATGCTCTGGATATTCTTTGTTGATATGCTGCCATTCTTAGCCTTGCTGCATCCCTTTTTTCATCTATAGTATCCAAATCCTGACTCAAGGCTTCAGGATTCTGCTCAGGATCACTTAGGGTAGATCTTGCAGTAGGTATTGTCATTTCTGTTGGAATCATTGCTTCTGCTCCAAATACCAAGGAAAATGGGGTTTGGCCTGTTGCATTCTTTACCATTGTCCTATCAGCCCACAAAACAAAGGGTAATTCTTCTACCCATCTTCCTTTTTTGGCTCCAAGCCTCTTCTTTAAGTTATTGACAATTATCTTGTTTGAGGATTCTGCTTGTCCATTCGCTTGAGGATGTACCGGAGTAGATGTTATCATTTTGATTCTCCAACTTTTACAAAAGTCAGTAGTTCTCTTGCTTATAAACTGAGAACCATTGTCACAGATTATCTCGGCTGGTACTCCAAACCTGGTCAGGATATTTCTCTTTATGAAGGATACTACTTCTTGATCTCTAACTTGAACAAATGCTTCTGCTTCAACCCCCTTGGAGAAATAATCCGTCATTGCCAACATGAAAACCTTTCCTCCTGGAGCTTTCGGAAGCTTTCCCACTATATCCATACCCCACTTCATAAACGGCCAAGGGGAAACAAGAGGATACAGCGGTTCAGCAGGCTGATGTAATATGTTACTATGTCTTTGACATGCGTCACATCTTCGAGCATATTCTATGTCATCTTTTCTCATTGTCGGCCAATAATATCCTGTCCTTAATACTTTTGAGAATAATGACCTGCCCCCAGTATGGTTACCACAATCCCCTTTATGTATATCTTGAAGTACTTCTTTGGCTTCAGGATCCTCCAAGCACCTCAAATACGGTCCTGCAAGAGATTTCTTGTATAAAACATTATTTATAATAGTGAATCGTGATACCTTCATCCTAAATGCCTTAGGATTTTCATTTTCAGGGATGTATCCTTCCTTGAGATATCTCATGATTGGAGCCGTCCAAGATTCAGGATCCTCTTCAGGATACTCTGCTCCAGGATCCTGAATACCCGCTACTTCTTTATCCCGAGGATTCGTTGCAGGATACAAGACATGTATTATTGGTATTTGGGTTCCTTCTGGTATCCTGATCGATGATCCCAGATTTGCTAAGGCATCTGCTTCAGCGTTATCCTCTCTTGGTACCTGTTCAAGTGTAAAAACATCGAAATATTCTGCTAATTTTTTGAGAATATCGAGGTATTCGATTAATTTCTCACCCTTAACTGCATAGGATCCATTAAAATGGTTAGTAATTAACAAGGAGTCAACATATACTCGCAAATTCTTGATACTCATACTCTTAGCCAATTCTAATCCTGCAATTAAAGCTTCATATTCTGCCTCATTATTAGTAGCAGGAAATTCACACCTAATGGCCTGGGGTAATATGTCCCCCCGTGGCGATTTTAGTAGTATACCTAAACCTACACCTCTTATATTGGATGCACCATCAGTATATAATGTCCAGGATCCTGAAGATTCTCCTAACTGTTGAACTTCTAGGTCTACCTCATCCTGAATATCACTACTGAAATCAGCCACAAAGTCAGCTAAAGCCCGAGACTTTATGGCATTTCTAGGTTCATATACTAAATCATAAGCACTTAACTTTACTGACCACTTGGCCATCCTGCCTGACATCTCTGGTTTCCTAAGCACATTTTTGACAGGATAATTCATTTTAACATGGATCCTATGTGTCTCAAAATAATGTCTAAGCTTTGTCGATGCCACGACTAGAGCTAATATCAATTTTTCTAAATGAGAATACCTAGTTTCAGCATCTAACAAACTTTTACTAACATAATATACAGGATATTGCTGACCTTCATGGTCTTTTATAAGAACGACACTTACAGCATTCCCTGATACAGCGAGGTATAGGGATAGTGGTTCACCATTTTCAGGCTTCATCAATAGAGGTGCGGTTGAGAGATATCGCTTCAAATCTTGCAAGGCTGCTTCATGCTTTGCTCCCCATTCAAATTTCTTATTCTTCTTGAGGATATCATAGAATTCCCTGCATTTTTCCGAGGATCTAGAAATAAATCTATTCAAAGCTGCTACCCGGCCTGTTAACCGTTGTACATCCTTCATATTCGAGGGTGATTTTATATCCAGGATAGCTTTAATCTGCTCCGGGCTTGCCTCTATCCCCCTTTTTGTCACCATATATCCTAGAAACTTTCCTGCCCCCATTCCGAAATGGCACTTAGCAGGATTCAGCTTCATGTTGTATTGATCCAGGATATCAAATGCTCCCTTGATATCCTGGAGGTGATCCTCAGCTCTTTTAGATTTTACCACCATATCGTCAATATATACCTCCATGGTGTCCCCCAGCTTGTCTTTGAACATCATGTTTACCAATCTCTGGTATGTTGCACCTGCATTTTTCAAACCGAAAGGCATAGCAGTATAGCAATATATACCTATTGGTGTCATGAAAGCAGTATCCTCCTGATCCGAAGGCTCCATTTGAATCTGCTAAAATCCTGAGGATGCGTCCATGAATGTTAACATTTCATGTCCAGCAGTAGCATCTACCATTGCATCGATATGAGGGAGAGGAAATGGATCTTTAGGACAAGCCTTGTTCAAGTCCGTGTAGTCTACACAGACTCTCCATTTCCCGTTTTTCTTCTGTACCACAACTACGTTTGCTAGCCATCTTGGAAACTTGACTTCTCTGATCATCCTGGACTTCAACAATCTTTCAACTTCCTCTTGGATAATCGCATTCCGCTCAGGAGCGAATTTTCTTCTTTTTTGCTGAACAGGCTTGAATGATTTGTCAATTCCAAGCTTGTGAGTAATAATGTCTCTGGATATGCCAGTCATATCCTCATGCTTCCATGCAAACGTTGACATCCTGCATTTCAAGAAGTTAGTTAATTGCTCTTCAATATCTTGAGGGATATTGGTTCCTACGAGCACCGAGATATCAGGATTATCCTGATCCAGGATAATTTTCTTCACATCCTGCTCCGAATCCTTCTCGATATCCCGGGCCCGCATCTTTAATTGCTATGCTGTACTAGGCTTAGTTGAGGATTTCATTGAGGATGAGTAGCATTCCTTCGCTTCCTGCTGATCACTTTCAACCTTGACAACTCCCCAAGGGGTAGGGATCTTGATGCATTGGTGATATGTTGATGGCACAGCCTTCATATCGTGAATCCATGGTCTTCCCAGTATGATGTTATAGCAGGATAAGGAGTCCATCACACAGAAGCGTTGTATTGAGTTGACCCCTTCAACATATACTGGTAACTTTATCTCCCCTACGGTATTCCTAGCTTCTCCACTGAAACCAACGAGCACAGTGGACTTCGAAGTGATATCCATTGGAGATACATTCATCCTCTTCAATGTTTCCAGCTGAATTATGTTGACAGAACTACCGTTGTCTACCAGTATCCTGCGTACAAAATGGTTAGCCACATATAACGTTATTACTAAAGCATCATGGTGAGGATCCTGAACAGTATCCCTGTCATCACTATCGAAAGTGATCACTTTATCAGTTGTGAGGGTAGTCATCCTGACTGGTCTGTCTCCCCTCTCGCTTTTAGCTTCCTTTGCATGTCTCTTGGCCGCCGAATACGAAGTCCCACAAATGTCGGATCCTCCTGAAATAAAGTTAATTATCTTGGCATCTGCTGGGGGTGATGCTGCTCGTTCAGGATCCTTATCGGGATCCTTCCCTTTATTCTTCTTTTTTCCCAGCAAGTCCTTCAGATACCCCTTGCTTAACAGGTAACTTATCTCTTTCCTTAAAGCAATGCAATCCTCGGTCATATGTCCGAAGTCTTCGTTGAAGGCACACCATTTGGATTTATCCTTCCAATCAGCTTTCTGCTGGTTCTTTCGAGGCCACCTAGCTTTGTCCCCTAAGCCCTGAATATCATACATTAATTCAGGTATATTAACAGAAAAGCAGTATTCAGATAAGTCAGGATATTCTTCAGGATCCTCGTCTTCAACAGCATTCACTTTCTTGTTATCATTTCTGCCATATGGCCTGGAGCGATATGGCTTATATGAGGTTTCTGATTTCCTGTTAGTTGATTCATAGGTTGAGGTAGAATTCAACCTCTCCTGCATCTTCTTGTCATCTTCCAGACGGATATATCTCAAAGCCCTGTTACGAGCTTCGTCGAGATTCCTGCAGGGATTCATTACAAGATCCTGATAAAACTGAGAATCCTTTTGCAACCCCATCTTAAAAGCTTGCACAGCTGTTGCAACATCAAGATGTGGGATATCCAAGGATTCTCGACTGAATTTGTTCACATAATCCCTCAAGGATTCCTGAGGCCCTTGAGTTATCCTGTAAAGATCACTGGTTAGTTTCTCAAAACTCCGACTACAAGAAAATTGACTGTTAAATAAATTAACCAAATGAGCAAATGAAGTAATTGAGTGAGGAGGGACGTTTAACAGCCATTTTAAGGCTGATCCTGTCAGGGTAGAACCAAATCCCTTGCACAAGCATGCTTCCTTGAGCTCCGGAGGGATAGGGTTAATCTCCATTCTTTCCCTATACTGGGCAATATGCTCTTCAGGATCCGTAGTCCCATCATACAGCTTCATGTTGGGAGTCTGAAATCTTTTTGGGATTTCAGCATCACAGATGGGATATGCAAAGCGGGATATCCTGTGGCTGTCTTGGGACACTTCCGGAATTGGCTGGACCACTCCAGGTACACTGGATATCATGTCCTTCAATTTCTGGAGCTCCCCGGTAAATGTTGACGTCATACCTGCATCCTGCAAAGAGCCATTGTTGTTAGTAGCAAGAATATTATTATTTGACACATTACCATTCTGAGGATTTTGGCCATATCCTGAAGCATATCCTGAACTTCTCACAGTCGATATCCTGACCGAAGAGGGTATCTCAGGGGTATGATTCTGAGAATGGCTTGGGACGATATTCCCCCTATTATCCTCATTGTAAACTGCGGAACTGAAGTTTAAAGCCCTGGGCTGTATAGGAGTGACAGTTTCTTCAACAGGTCTGCTCGAGCTAGCTTTTAAGAGTTGTATTTCTCTTAATAGCATTTGGTTAGTCTCCTGTTGCTGCCTCATTTGTTCCTGCACACTTCCAAATAAAGTCAAAATTTCATCATTAGAGGCTAAAACGGGAGCAGATCCTTGGACACTCCGAGTAGGGATAACATCTTGAGATTGTGAGGAAAACGGCGTCCTTGGAGGAGGTGGTGGAAGCACCGAACCGGTAGTAGCAGAGGTTGCAGCAGACATAGTAGAGGAGCTCATGTTTGATCTTGAGGCCATTGTAAACAATGTGGCAAAAATTTTTGAAAATAGAAAACCGATTAACGATTTTACAAAGATTTTTAGTAAAAGTAGCACCACTTGCCCCACGGTGGGCGCCAAATTGTTTTGGTCAAAAATTACCTAAGCAATTAAGTGATCAAATTAGTTAAGTGAGGTAGTGTGCTAGAAATATGTGTGAAAAATGTGTTAACCAAGTTAGATATGAAAACAGTTTCAGGATACGGCTCAGGATATAGAGCTGTATCTATGATCAAACAATGAGCAAAAATGTAAAGGTGGACACGTGATGTACGAGGAAAGCCCTTGATCAATCTAGATCGCCGGCATAAAACCTCGGGAGCTGACAATCGCAGCTGCCTTGTTCTTCTATTGCTTCAAATATCAGGATACAGTGCAGGATGTGGTGCGGATCGACTAGGTGTTACAATGTAATTCGAATACAAGTGTTGTGTGTAGTGTTTGCGATGAGCAAGAGAGAAAGTGTTCGAAAATGTGTCAGTTGAGTGACTTAATCTGATCCACCCCCATCTATTTATAGTAAAACAAACGTAACTAACTATCCTACATAACCGGGATCCACCGAATATTCCTTAGTTGAACGTTGTAGACCTGGTCTTTCGGGCTCAACGTCTCTCCTTTAACAAATACGCCCGAGTCTTGAGGAGATGGAGTCCACTTGACCGTTAGCAAGTCCCAGCCTTTCACCTACACGTGATTAATTCGATATATCTCAGGATATCGCCCAGGATGTTAGCAATATCCCCGTCCAGTACCCTGATCATAGATAAACAATAAAAAGCAGGATATTAGTCAGCATGCATACTCAGAAAATGGCCCATAACAGGTCCTATTTAAGTCGTAGACTTAGACCGGCTAGCTTAAAGGATAAAAAATGGTACGATACGCTAGATTAAGCGATGACCGGAATAGAATGTAGTTTAAACCCAACAAGTATTAAGACTTGTATTATATGGGTAAACTAATTACATACTGGAATTTGAGATTAAAATGATAAGGTTAAACCCGTTTCGGTAAACTTATGTAAACTAGTTAGATAAGTCGAACCGTACGCGTATAAGCATCAACGGGTAACCGGATGAGTCATTTACAAGTTCCATATGTTATTATACTTTAAACAAGTTATGATATTAGTAGGATATCAACTTTTATACCCGTTAAGGTTTTAAAATCGAATTAATCCCCATAAGGGCGTTTTGGTCATTTAGCGACTTATAAACGGAGCTTGAATGTAAACTGATGTTATGATCATAAACATTCTGGAAAAATAGTTAATTTATGATATAATATCAGTAGGATATCAAATATATGTGTGGTTTATCTTTTAAGAGCAAACTATGCACCGTAGGGGCATTTTGGTCATTTCACCCATAATTTGAAAGCTTATTTGGGATTTTGAGTTCATAACATGTACCTACTATAAAAATTTTTTAAATAAGTTTTAAAATCAGTTGGTAACAAGTCTTGGTTGCAAAATATGGTTTAAAACCATACTATGCGCCGAAACGGCGTTAAAGTCGTTAAATGACGATTTATGCGATGTATTATGAAAACTGATGTTATGACCAGGTTTATATGATCAAAAATATGTTATTTAATATAACATATCAGTAGGTAAAAAGGTTTTGTTATAAAAACATTATTAAAATCATTTTAAGTCCCACAAGGGCATTATCGTCATTTATCGGCATAATACAACTTGTAGTTAAACTCAGAATGTAATCTGACTTAACATTCCAAATAATCCTAATTATCATATTACATCAGTAGGTAATGAGTTTTTCCAAGAAATTATGTTTAAAACCAATTTAGGTGCCAAAAGGGCATTTCGGTCTTTTAAAAGCATAATTTACGATAATATGTGAAAACCTAGTTTATGATCAGAATAATAACATTTAAATATGTTAAACATGTTACAAATCAGTATGCAACTTGTTTGTAAATTTATTTATGTTTAAAAGCTTATTTTTTTAACAAAAAGGGCAATATGGTCAAAGTATAACATATTAATGGAACTTGCAATAAAAACTCAGATTACAATATGACCATGTGATATAACCTCAGAGGATTATACTACATAATAATATGGTCATAATGGAACCTTAAAACAGTAAGAAACTAATCTAATTCGGGTCAGAATCGAAAGTTAAAGTAGAAGTCAAACTTCGCGACTTTCGGTTGCGAACCGACCCTAAACCTGGAATTAACGGGCTGAACATGTTTACACATGTTATAATAATTATTACCAAGTTATTAAAGTGTTAAAACATATTTTATAACACCTACATTATCAGATTTTGATTATTTTTAAAACTGACCCGTTTGACTTTTTAATATTAATAACTTTGACCCGTCAATTGACCAAGCAAACGTGATTCTTAGGAGGTGCCCTTTTGAGGGATTAACACCTTCCTAATTACGACCATGTAGCCATGTTCGCCTCGAACAATGGCTGGACCATTAAGGTCTAAACCGAAAGTCAAAGCTTTTATCGAAAAAGCTTGACTTTCGGCTTTTAAAAGCCTATAAACGAAAAGCAGGAGTTAGGAACACTTACAAAAAGGTCCTAGCTCGAACTTGCACTAAGGAGGAGTCTCCCTACAGCTGGGAATCTCCAGAGAGAGCAAGAAGAAGTGAAATGAGAAGGTGCAAGGTTGAATGAAGAACCAAGCCCTCTATTAATACTTGGAGTTGAGGTTTTTGATCAAGCCAGGTGTAAGGAAGGGCTTAGAGATCACTCCAGGTGTCCTAGGATGTGTCTGAAACCAGCTATGAGCTCATGGTTTCGAATTACAAGTGTTAAGGTGGTTTGAGTGGTGATCAAGGTAGAAAATGGCAGCTGCTTGTAACTTTCTAAACAGATCATGCTGTCGCGGTACGCGATGAAGAAACAGGTGAGCCGTCGCGTGGCGCGGCGCCCTCATATACTTTGAAAAGTTGGCAGTTTACGCCCCTTGCTTCCAAAACTTGCAAACACTTTCATTTTTGGCACTTTCAACCCCACTAAGCCAGTATTAGGCACACCCGGGTGTATGACTGAACATCTTTAGGCTCCGGGTTCGTTAAAAGGTCACTCAGAGGTATAAATTAACATGTTGACGCTTTTAACCCTTCAACTCACAAACTTTTGAATAACAAGTGGCTCGTTAATTTTTATGAACACCGTAAAAGGTCATTCAAAGGCCTAGTTTAAGCATGTTGACACTTTTAGTCCCTCCATATTCATACTTTCATTATTTGGCAAAAATAGTCCCTCCTAGCCAACATTAGGCATAATTAGGATTAGGGACACGTGTCAATACATTATTGGACACGATTTTAGGAGGTGTTACAGGAGGGCTAATAGCGGCTCCAAGATTACCGACCGTAGGCCGTAGGTAATCCATGAGAGTTCGTTGATCCGCCATAGGGGGTTTTGGGTCGAGGCTTTTTGTCGGTTTTTGGCTTGAAGTCTTTTTCTCAAAAAGCGCTCGGGTTCGTCAAGCGGTACTTTTATGTCTTTGTCGGATGTGGAGGTCATGCACCAAACTGTATCTCCTGTGGATTATACAGAATTGTGTGATTTTCTGCGAACAAAAACAAAAAGAATGACTGGTCAGAAGAATAGCACGGCCCCGTGCTGGTGTTAGCACGGCCCGTGCTGTCAAGAAAAAGTTTATATTTTCAAGTTCCCAGATACTGGAAGTTTAACACGGCCCCGTGCTCCTGTAACACGACCCCGTGTTTCTGTTCCAGTAACAAGAAAACAACTCTTCCCAGATACTGTAGGTTTGACACGACCCCTGTTGATCAAATATGGCCCAGTGTTATTCCTGTAGAAAGTAGAAAATTGAAATAAAAAGAAGAAAAACTTAAAAAGAAAAGATAAAAATGATTAGGCCGTTAATTTTAAGCTTTCTCAAAATCCTTGAACCAGGTTCTCACAGGATCTATACACTTAAAATCCTGCAGAATTAACCATAAACTAGTCACTAACACACAGTCTATGACCTAACTAGCATTCATACATGGAAGACATCCACAAAAACGCAAGTGAAACATGTAATCAGGTTTAAACACGATTAAATACACATAAACATTAAATCAAGAATCCAAAGTTTGTTACTTTTCATGATAAATCCATAAAACACAATAACATCTAATAAAAATCCATACTTTAATCAAAAGTTCATCACAACCTAAGTAGTCTAAGAAATTTAGCCAAGAAACATCATCTTAAAAACAGTAAAACAAAGTTTAAAAATTGAATTCATCGAATGAAAACAAGACAAACTAGAAAACAAGAGAAACCGGGAAGTTAGAACCCGTAAAGCTTCAAACTTTAAGCTCCTAGCTTCCTCCCGATGATTCCGGAGCTCAAATCCTTGCCAAATAGCTCTTAAAATTCGTCCAAACAAGTCTCTAGTCGATTAGGGTTTTAATTATGACCTTAATAATGTATTTATAACTTTCCAAAGGCGTAAAACCCTAAAAATCACGAATTTCGCTGAAATAACACCTTTTTGCGGCCCGCGAGAGTATTGGAACAGCTTTTCGCGCCCCGCAGCGCTTCAAATCAGTCAACGGGCCAAATCTAGGCTGTCATGGGGCGCGATAACCTACCTTAAATCTATCGCGTTCATTGAAAACCTAAAAAACCTTATTTTGTCACTGTTTCATCTCTTGATCATCCGTTCACGTCCCGGTACTTGGTTTTAGCATATTTTCCACTCTTTTCAACTTCTTTCATCAACCAAGACCTGTAAAACATAAACGAATCAAAATTATATACATTCTAACTAAAAACCGAAACTAAATCTAACGAAAAACGCTCAAACTATACAAGATAAATAATGTATTTGCAATACATCAATGGATTTAGTGACCGGTCTATTGATCTCAAGGTGTTTCAACTTTGTGTTCTTTGAAAACGTATGTATTCGTATAACAGCCTATGGCTGATTTATTGTTTTTATTTGGTTTTGTATCTGGAGTGCTGGTGGGTGATCCAAAGTCTCGGTTTGGATCGTTTCGTACACACTTTTCCACTTTTGTATATTTTAAAATATGTGGATGAATTCCAACAATTTTTTGCTTGGTAACTTTGATTTTTTGTATATTTATCGGTGTTTCTTTATGGTGTTGGTTTTCTTTAAATAGATATGGGTTGCTTTCACAAATGTTTACAAATTATACATTTAAAAGTAAAAGGGATATTATCACATGAATAAAAATGTATTGTGGTTTGATTAAATTTCAATCAGCATATCTTACGTTTATTCTTTAATTTTCACTATAAAGACAACGTTTTGCCGTAAAATGATAAAGATTTCCAAAGTAGTTCTTTGTTTCTCTTCTAGTAGGGATCACAAAAGCTTTAGCTATAACACATTTTAACGTTTAACAACTACTACATAATGAATTATGCTAATCATAGCTTTTACCTCAAGACAAATTACAAACACACAAACACCTCCACTCTTCCTTTCAAATTCACGATCGGTTTATGTAATTATTTATTATTATTGTTCATCGAGAAAATTATACGATATGTAATCTCAATAAAAAAATGGTTGCATATGTTGTCCATCAAATCATAAACACATTTGGCAAAAGACCCTATAAGTGGTGGGGAATCCGATACTCGAACCCGACCTTAATATGATTAGGGAATTCCTAAGTTGAAAGATGACAAGAAATCCATGACCGGACTCAGGAAACGTAAACTAAATTGAAAAAAAAAACATATCAAATAATAAAACATGATGAACATAAAAACCAACTTCAATTTGCATTCACAAGCTTAGAAGATATTAAAGAGGTTTGGCCAGGTGCCTAGGTATAATAATATCCACATGCCCATTATTTCTTTTAAGGTGGAGTTGGTGTAATTCTATTTTCATGATAGATATTTCATATTGTATCCTATGAAAAAAACTTTCCACATGTATGAAACCACACAATCTATTCAAATACCAAACTCGTTACCTATTTTAGTTATCCAATAACAATGAAAATAAAATACTTCAGTTTTCATAACCACAAATCAAACTTCATGAGTTATAGGATTTTACGGTTTCCATTGCATAAGGTTGGTTTGTGAAAAACAATCAGCTAGTTAAAACTTTTACTTTAGCTTCAAAAGTTAAAGGGGGAGAAAGATGACAAGTTTTTACAAAGGTGAGGACAACAACCCAATAAACACATTGAAAGCATAATAAATTCCCCATTGAGCTCCCATGAGTGTCCCGATCATCATGATAAGTAAAGGAAGCTCTCGTGTGAAAAGACCCCGAACTCCAAGTTTCTTTACAACCTAAAAAATAGAAAAAAGTATTTTATTTATTTATTTATGAATGAGAATAATACATTTTTCTGGTGACAAAGTTATCAAGAAGCACTGACATCCATACTTGCTCCCTTAGCATTATTTAGAAATGAGACAAGCTTATTAGCAAGATGAGATATAATAGCACACAAAACACCAGTCACATATCCACCAGCAAAACTAACCCCAAGTTGAAAGGATTAGCAATACTCATTTTTGGGTATGGAGATGGCATATTTGTTAAACATTTCCACAATAGTCTCAAAGGAAACAAACTTCATCACTGTATCTAAAACTAAATATTTAAAATCTAAAAGAAACACATGATACACCTTCATACATAGGACTTGCAGTCCCAAATGGAGATGGCAATTTCAATCAATTTACATATGAATTGGTCTATCTAAGTTCATATCTAATGGGTCAAATCAAAAGGCTTATGTTATTAATCACATTTCATAATGTGTTTTATCCTAAAAAGTTTGGAAAAACATATTTTTGGTCTCCCAAACTTGCTAGGCAAAAAAACCACACACATTTTGACACGTTACCTACCTCACCCAAGTTAGCCACCTTAAAGGAAAACAAAAAAAGTAATAGAGAAACACATCTATAATATTCCAAACTACATGCACACATAAATAAGAAAGCATCGCATCAGTGATGTGTGAACTTACATAGTATTTGGCATCCCCATAGTGGCACCAACTCTTTGTATAACCTACATAAATATGACAAAAGTTATTGAAAGGACGTCGAGACACCAACTCTACTATGCGATTAAAAAAACTAAAAAAAAAAATAAAAAAAAGATTAAGCTCGTATGTACCCAAGTGCGTCTTCAGATTTGACGTACTTTGGAAGTCCATCCCGGAGACCCTTAGCAAAGCCTGGTTGGGTTTCGACACAAACCTTCACCGCCTCCATGGAACAAAGAGCCATGTCAACAATTAGCTCCGCAGATGCATAATCAAATTAAAGAGGTTAATTAAAGTCTTGCTTTTGGGAGCATATTTTGGGCTGGAAATATCAAAGAAATATTTCTTGAATAACTCGTAGAACCAAATTTGCACTCTGCCAAGTAGGGTAGGTACCCAACCCCGGCCCCTGAAGAAGCCCTTCTTCAACAATATTTCAAAACCAGATGTGATACTCTTATACTTAACTCGGTCCCGGTCTATATGTTGTGGTGTTCTAAACAATGTATTTTTTGTGTTGTAAACTATATTAATTATTAGTAATATACCGATAACGAAACAAATCGGCCGGATCCCGAGTGAAAATAATAAGTATTAGCATTAGTATTCGTTTTTTATTTATTTTTTCGATCGATGTAAAACACATGTCAATATTTTTGGCATATAACGACTTTTTTTTGGTCTTGGCTTTCGGTTGCTACAACAAATGTCTATACCGTAACAAAATAAATGGGTTCCAACCGAAATCTTGCCACGTAGAGCGGGTGAATCCACACTAGTTTATATAATAGATAAGGAGAAACGGATACTTACCAACCCCTTTTCAAAATAAAAACGTTAGTACAAGTATCGGTGTTCATTTTTATTTTTTATACTCATAAAACAAATTTACATTTTTACCCCAACCATTTTAACAAAAAATTACAAGCCCTTCAATTTTTTTGGCAAGGTGCTAATTTATACAACAAAATGCTTAACATTTTGAAACTTTCTTGTTTATTCTTTTTATTTTTTTTTTCCGGAAACAGACTGGTTATCGAATTGGACGTCTTATCGGTTCGTTGATCTGACCGGTCGAGCCGGTCACATCGATTTTAAAGAATTAGATGACACTATATTAATTAGAAATATATTACAGATGCCACAAAATAACAACATATAATTATAGAAACATTAAATAATTTTGGAAATAAATATAAATAGTAGAATAAAAACATTAGTAAAAGAAAGATGATGTAATTAATAATACTAAGATAAAAGGAAATGCAATCATCAAGTAAGTCTATGCTTACTTAAAAATGTATAGGTTACTATGCTTAGATCTTTGTAGTTCTCAAGAAACTGAGTATACTGTATTCATTATTCGAGGAAATAAAAGACTTATGATCGATCATACATTTTCACTATTTGAAGAGTTGATTCTCAGATGGTTTAAGCCCTGCTTTGTCACTCTCCGATTTCCGGTGGGCAGGATGGGTCGTGACGATTGGATAACAGTATCACAGTATAATAATGCAGCGGGAGTATTAGAGTAAAAATATTCATTTAATGAATGTCTGAATATTAGGAACATCATTTAGGAACAGCAGTTGTTAGAATCACCATCAGGGGGAGAAGTCTTAATGCAAACAACTGCTTATTCTTGTTCCACTGCTCTGATCCAGTTTTGGCTTTAATCATCTGTTCCTCTGGTAGGGTTCAATCCCAACAATCTCCCCCTGGAACAGATGATGCCAAAACCCTTCATTATTGTGAAACTTTATTGCCTCATTAACAGTTCCCTTATCTGCCCTTTAAGTTGTAACTCAAAGTTCAGGGCATCTGTGTCATCTTCATCCCTGCACAGTGGAAGATCAAGGAGATCTTGCAGATCTTCAACACTTAGGCCAAGTGCTTGTTCCCTTGTTATTCTCTTGACTTCGCCACTGGATTTGATCACTGTTAGTACGTGGGTCTGTTTGTCAGTTTTCCACTTTAGTACTTTTGAATCCAGTGGGTTTCTTGGGAGATTTTTATTTAATGAGGAGTTTGGAGATGGTGGCCTTGTGATGACTGACTGAGCAGTGCTTTGAGCTAGAGCAAGTTTAAGAATATCAGCCATCAGTTCTTGCATTCCTATCTTTACCACTTCATTTCCAGCAGCTATATCCTTTGCTGTCTCTGCATCCATCTGTTTTTGCTTCCTTCTTTGATAAAGGTGAGCACCCAGTGGAGCAGTTGATCTTTTGAAGGGCATTTTTGGTGGTCTTTCAGGAACCACTGTTTCTGGATAGTCAGGCTTTTGTGGAATTTTTGGATTTTTCTTCCTTAGATCCTCCAACGTTTTGTAAGTGACCCTGACCTTGTCTTCTTTCCACCTCATAACTTGGTTTTTAGATCCAAACTTAGCTGTTATTAATTCCGCTTTCATTCTCCTCAGCTCCAATGCCTTATCAGGCACATTTTTCTTGTACTTTGCCCAATCAGGGAGTATGTTTGACCTTGTTTTTAATCATTTCTTGTATTCTTGCTGCTTCACTTTCAAGCTCAGGAATGGTCCAATCTTTATACATATATCTTTCTCCCCTATATTTCTTGTAAGACATGATATTTTCAATGTAGTCTTTTCTCATGGATTCATCTGCTCTTTCTGATATCTGCTGACACACATTCTTTGCAAATTGTTCCAAAGATCTGACTTGTGTGAGCAGGAATTGATAATGCCTTTGAATTTCTTTGTCAGATTTCCCTTGTGAACCCCTTTTAGAAATATCCTCTGCTTGTAGAGCCTTTATTTTCAAATATTCTTCAATATTGTTTGGCCTGGGATATCCTTCAACTGATGGCAAACTCCTTTTATCAGGGTCATCTTCAAAATAGAAGGATTTGATCTCTTCTCTGACTGCTGCAAGTTCTAGAGGATATTGGACACCTGTAGGAATAATGTTAGTGATTGGTTTTTGAACCTTGGCTGATGAGAGAGGAACAGGGTTTGGTATAGTAACAAGTGCTAGAGGTTGTGAAGATGTTGGTGGTGGTGAAGTATCATCATCTTGTAGAATTAGCCTTCTCCTTCTAGGTTGAGGAGAGGCTGATGATGTTTTGGATGGATCAGTGGTTGTGTTTTGAGTGGTGGATGTGAATGAAATGGGATGTTGCTGACTAACAGTTGTTGAAACAACTGGTGTTCCAACCACTGTTGCCGTTTCAACAGATGTTGTAACATCTGATGACTTCTGCTTTTTAGCAGGAGATGAAGGTGGTTTTAATGATGTTTTTGGTGGTGAGGTAATCTTTGGTGGTGGTGGTAAGACAGTGGTTGTGGTGTGTGTTGAAGTAGTTATGATTGTTTTGATGAGAGCAGGTGTTTGGATAGAAGATTGAAGTGTGGGGTTTGTAGTAGGTTTAGGAGTTTCTTTTGTGGATATGGAAGATGTGGTTTTGGGTTGCCTTGTTTTAATGGCAGGCCTTCCTTTTGACTTAAGGCTTTCTTGTTCCTTAAGCTCAGAAGTACCCTGTTCTACCTTCTCCAACAAAATTTCTTTCTCCTTATCAAACCTAGATTTCCCTTTTGCCTCCATGTTCTTTTTCTGCCTTTCTTTCTCATCTGCCAGGGCATTTAAGGTTTCATCAACCTTTTTGGAGCCGTCTGGCTTAGGAATGTTGACAAGCATGCTAGATTTATCTGGTGGAATGTACAGGCCATCATCATATCCCTTTTGCCTTAGCTTCTTCATTTTCTCCCCCTTTTTCTAAACTTGCTCAAGCTCAAAGCACTGCTCAGTTAGTCATCACAAGGCCACCATCTCCAAACTCCTCATCAAATAAAAATCTCCCAAGAAACCCACTAGATTCAAAAGTACTAAAGTGGAAAACTGACAAACAGACCCACGTACTGACAGTGATCAAATCCAGTGGCGAAGTGAAGAGAATAACAAGGGAACAAGCACTAGGCCTAAGTGTTGAAGATCTGCAAGATTTCCTTGAACTTCCACTGTGTAGGGATGAAGATGATACAGATGCCCTGAACTTTGAGTTACAACTTAAAGGGCATATAAGGGAATTGTTAATGAGGCAATAAAATCCACAATAATGAAGGGTTTTGGCATCATCTGTTCCAGGGGAGATTGTTGGGATTCAACCCTACCAGAGGAACATATGATTAAAGCCAAAACCGGATCAGGGCAGTGGATTCAGAATAAGCAGTTGTTAAGCATCAGCCTTTCCCCTTGATTGTGACTTAAACAACTGCTGATCTCTAAGTACTGATCTTTATATCCACTGCCGGTTACAACAACTGATAGAAGACTAAAACATCTGCTGTTGTCAAAGTGCTGCTCATCAATGTACTGCCTTATGTCAAGTGCTGCTGAAGACCAAAGCCCTGCTTGGGATGAGGCAGTGGAATGAAAGAACAGTAGTTTGCTATATGTATTGTAATGTTATCAGTGGTTAGCTAGCAATAGTTTGTATAGATCAGTTGTTAGAGTTTGTTAGTTGTTAAGTGTCACTTTCATGGTGACGTCAGCAAAGATGCCTCAGTGGTTTGCTTGTGCACTATAAATAGAGCAGTACTATGTACTGTTCTATTGGCTCTTTCCATCCTTCGTCATTCCTGTACAAGGAAATCCAGTGAGCTCGAGCTGAGGGGGAGACTTTTGCGTACATGAAAAGTGTAATCAGTGATTGACACAAATTTAATCATTCGATTCACAGTCATACATGTTTGCTTATAATTGTTCTCATGTTTGATTGTGTGCAAAGTTATTCCATCATATTCCGCTGCAAATCATTTACGTTCCATTATCATATTAATATAACAAAAACACAATCAATCCAAACTCAGATCCAACACCATAATAGTTAATGAGTCGGGACGCCCGGACACGACACCAATAACCCCCAATTGTTTCAGTTATCAAGTAAAACGGATTAAACCGGATTCTTACATTTATGAGCAACATAGATGGCTCGTTTATGTAATACCTGCTCCAAGTGGCGTATTCACCATTCCCCAAGTTTAAAAACTAAAATAAGTTAAGAGTATTTACCTTTTGCTAGTTTCCAATCAAATATGATTATACTTTAGAAAAAGCCGCAAGTAAAAGTAGTATTGACCCAAGTCCGATTATCTGGGGGGGGGGGGGTTCTATAGTCTGGAATGAACAGAATTGGTTATCTGTTAGAATGTATACGGGTCATATGTTAGTTCCTTAGACACGACCCGTTACTTAAAAATATATTTGGTTTCGTTAGATTAAGCGTAGACCGGATAGAATGTGGTTTATACCTATCCATGTGCAATGACTCATTGGATAAAGGTTATTTAACCAAGCATTCTGATTTGGAATGGTTTTGAAATCATTTGACCCGTTTCGACTAGTTTATATATTTTATATTACTTAAACTGGTCATATGCGTATAGGCGGTATTGGGTAGTCGAATAGGTTTATGACAAGTCTGTTATGTCTAAATATTTTTAATAATATTACATAATCAGCCTTGAGGTCAAATTATATGCCTCATTGGTTTAAAAACCATTTTATGTCATAAGGGCATTTTTGACATTTATAAAAGTATATATTATTGGCTCGTCAATAAACCCATCAAACGACATGACCAAAAGGCATAACCTCAGAGGGTTATTCCCTAAAATATTATGGTCATATAACAAATCCTAATCGGGTCCTAAACTTGACCAAACGGGTCAGAATCGAAAGTCAAAGTAAAAGTCAACTGTTTGACTTTCGACTACGGAATAAGCTCAAGATAAGAAATGACGAGTTGGACATGATTATACATGTCCTAATATGTTTTATAAACTGATATGATGTCAAAATTTAAGGTTTTAATAGTTAGAAACTCATTTAGCGTAATTTGCAAAGTTTACGTTTTTGACATTTTTATTTAATATAAACCTGACTCGTCATTTCGTCTACTTAACGTGATCTTTAGATTGTGTTATCACAAGGGATTAACACCTTCATTATTACGATCACGTAGCCAAGTTCGATTCGAACTTTGGCTTGACCGAAATGGTCATAACCGAAAGTCAAAGCAAAAGTCAATTTGCTTGACTTTTGGCTAATAATTAGCCTAAATAATGAAATAAACTAGAGAGAGCACTTACTAGTGTTGAAGAACATTTTAAGAACTCAGAATAGGAGGCTTCCAATAATGGAAACAAGCTCCAAGAAGTTTACAGTGAAAGAAAGAATGGTGTGAGTGAAATTATGAACTTAGGAGTCCTATTTATACTATTCTTAGAGTTGTAAGAAGATGACAAGTGTCCTAAGGAGCTCTAGGAAGAGGATTAGTGTCCATACATGTGTTCAATTATGGTTAAGTGTGGCAATTTGAAGGATAGGTGGCATATGATGTGTTAAAAATGCAGAAAGATTGCTGTCTAGCCAGATTTTTGCTGTCAGCGTACCCCTTGCAGACCGCAAGGGATATACCTTACGGTCCGTAAGGGGACCAAACGCGCTAAATTTTTTTTTAAACATCCTAGCGGACCGCAAGGGTTAGTTCATACGGTCCGCAAGGGACCTCGGAAATTTAAAAGTTTGCCTTTTAGGCAGATTTAGCCCCTCTACTTTTAAATATATATATATATATAGGCTAAGGCTCCATAGGAAACCCTTATGTTTTTAAAAAACCCTAGAAAACCCAACCTCCCGACATTTTTTTTTGAAAAAAATAACACATGTAATATACATGTTTTTAAGAGTTTTGGGCCAAAAAAAAAAAAAACAAAAAAAACAAAAAAGCACCGAAGGATTATTTAAAAAAAAAATAAACAAATTTCAGCAACTTCGGTGACTAACATGTGTTAGGCAAAAAATGCTGAAACTTGTTTATTTTTTTTAAAAGATCCCTTCGGCGCTTTTTTGTTTTTTTTGCCCAAAACTCTTAAAAACATGTATATTACATGTGTTATTTAAAAAAAAAATGTCGGGAGGTTGGGTTTTCTAGGGTTTTTTAAAAACAAAAGGGTTTCCTACCTAGCCCTACCCTATATAGGCTATATATATATATATATATATATATAATGATCTTTTTTAACCCTTCTTTTCAACATTGTGAATTATGTGAAAGGTTTCTAGACACGTTTTAGTCAACGTTTTTAATGTGGGCCGCTCTTTCCACATAGTTGGGATTAGTTGGAGATTCGGGAAACGTGTCGTCACATAGTTGGACGAAAATTTTTTGGATGTTACATCCTCACCCCTTTAAAGGAAATCTCGTCCTCGAGATTTATTCAAATAGATACGAGTATTTCCGTTTCATTTCAGATTTCAACATCTCAAGTGTATTCTGGGCTACAATGGGAAACCCATTTCACTTTGACGAGGGAAACTAATTTCTTACGGAGCTTTTAATTTCATGGTCCTTAATGGACAAGGTTTCTAAATAAACCTTAAGCTCTTGTTACTTTGATCGTCATGATGAGACATGACAAATGCTTTATCAGCTAATCACTTTCCAGATTAGAGATACAGAACACATCATGGATTCCACTCGGCTCTGTTGGTAGCTTAAATCTATATGCTACTGAACCGACACATTCTGTCATCTCGAATGGTCTAATAATTCTAGGGCACAACTTTCCCTTAATTCGTCAACTTAAGAAACATGAAGAGAATTATACAACCCATGATCTAGAATTAGGAGCGATAATTTTTGCCCTTAAGATTTGGAGACACTATCTTTACGGTAGTAAGTTTGTTGTATTTACAGATCATAAAAGCTTAAGATATGTTTTTGAACAAAAAGAATTAAACATGAGACAGAAAAAGATGGATGGAAGTTCTTAGTGATTACGATTGTGATATCCAGTATCATGCAGGAAAAGCTAATGTAGTAGCTGATGCTTTAAGTAGAAAGTACTACGAGAAGCCAAAACGAGTACGTTCCCTCAGATTAAATCTGCAGATAGATTTAAATGAGCAAATTAAGAAGATACAAGAAACAGCAATCAAGGACGATGCTGAAGGTTTAAAAGGAATGGTTAAGGAATTAGAATAGAGTTCCGATGGAATTTGGAGATTCCATAAGAAAAGAATCTGGATACCTATTCAAGGAAACATACGACACCAAATTCTAGAAGAAGCCCATAAGTCTAAGTATACGATACATCCTAGTAGTGATAAGATGTATCAAGATTTAAGGAATAATTTTTGGTGGATAGTAATGAAGAAGGATATAGCAAGTTATGTTGCTAAATGTCTAACCTGCTCACAGGTTAAAGTTGAACATCAGAAACCTTCAGGGTTATTGCAACAATTAGAAATGCCCATTTGGAAGTGGGAATTGATAACAATGGACTTTGTTACAAAACTACCCAAAACACGAAAAGGTAATGATATAATCTGGGTGATTGTAGACAGATTAACCAAATCTGCTCATTTCTTACCAATGAAGGAAACATTCAGTATGGAACAGTTAGCCAAGTTATATGTTAATGAATTAGTTTCATTACACGGTATTCCTTTATCTATTGTATCTGACAGAGATAGCCGTTTTACCTCTCATTTTTGGACAAGTTTCCAAAAAGCTATGGGAATCAGGTTAAATCTAAGCACAGCTTATCATCCACAAACAGACGGACAAAGTGAAAGGACAATTCAGACTATGGAAGATATGCTTAGATCCTGTGTAATTGATTTCGGAGGAAATTGGGACGATCATTTACCATTGATAGAATTTTCCTACAATAACAGCTATCATACCAGCATCAATGCTGCACCGATTGAAGCACTTTATGGACGAAAGTGCAGAACTCCAGTCTGTTGGGCAGAAATTGGAGAAAAGCAATTATCTGGACCAGAGATAGTGAAAGAAACAACGAACAAGATCATCCAAGTCAAGGAAAGACTAAAGACAGCACGAGATCGTCAAAAGAGTTATGCTAATAACAGACGCAAAAGGAAACTTCAACAGCAACGTATGTTAGCAGCCGCTAAAAGAGAAATAGATGCTTACACCCAAGATGTTCTCAATAGGAGATTAGCAAATTTCCATATCCTAGCAACTACAGCTGCCGACCCAAGCCTTGAACAACTTGTAGCACCTCAACCATTACCACTGTTTCCCAATCAACCTATGGAAATTGAACCAGTCCCAGGAAACCAGATTCCAGTACCTGCTTTAGACCATAGAATCCCAACAGCAAACCCACTAGCCTACGATCCATGGAACGATGACCACAGAGATTATCAGGAACTGTACCCCATAGAGGAACTCATGAGAAATCCAGTAGCACCCTATCCAAACAATGACCCTATGGATCCATATTGGTTTAATGACCCGTACGTTCGTGAAATCTTAGAAAACCCATACCCGCAAGAGGAACCGATGCCCCAGTTTCCTGAACCAATACCAGCACCAAAACCACCCATGAATGTTGAGAATGTGCAGGAACTTCGTTCTTTTGGAGAGGAGTTGTTAGAGGAGAGTGAGAGAATCAGACAAATAGGAGAGAGGCTCGTTTGGAAATACGACGAGCGTAACATGCAGTATTGGATGGATCCCTACCAGTGAGAATAGTAATAGTAATAATAGTAATGAATTTGTACATATATGTGTGTGAAAAAAAAAATCTACTGATGCATGTTAGTACTGTAATTCCAATCCTTGTACTGTTTGTATTAGACGCCTATATGATATGAAATAGAGTAACAGTCGCAATGTCGACGTTTTTGGATCTATATGCTTATGTGATTGCTTGCATTAATTATTATTGCACGATAATAATACCTGAAAATGTTTACAATTCAGATGTCAAACGAAGTAAATCAGGAAAACCAGAATGAGGACAATAACGAAAATCAAGTGGATAAAAGTGCTATAGAACACATAGTAGCTCAAGGAATTATAGATGCCATGCCCTATATTATTGATACTATTAAAAAGGCAGAAAATAATTATGTGAGTGGGAATAAACGTATAAACATTGAACTTAGTCACAGTGTAAACCACGGACCTCTTGTCCAATTTCCAATACCTAAAAGAAGAAGGACAATCTCTTATGGTTGTACTTATAAAGAATTTTTGGCCTGCAAACCAATAGAATTCTCAGGCAATGAAGGACCCATTGCAGCTCTACGCTGGATAGAAAAGACAGAAGCAGTTCTAAAAATAAGTAAATGTGCAAATGAAGATAAGATTATGTTTGCTTCTAATCTCTTTAAGAATGCAGCCCTAGAGTGGTGGAATACCATTCTTCAGTCAAGAGGTAGTGACAGAGTTTATAATATGGAATGGATCAACTTTAAGGAAAGAGTTGAAAGGAAATTCTGTCCTCCTAACGAAAAGGAACAGATTGCAAATAAGTTTTTAAACCACAAGATTGGTGGAGTAGATTGCAAAGGATATACTACCATATTCTTCGAATATGCAAGGATAGTACCAACCCTAGCCTCACCAGAACCAATATTAATTTCCCGTTATGTTTGGGGATTAATCAATGAGATTAGGCATGTGGTTAAGGCAACTAGACCTCAAACTATAGAAGAAGCTGTAGAATTAGCAAACACCTTGACTGATGAGTTAGTACGTACGCAAGAAGAAAACCAGAGAAAGAACCTAGCTCTAAAGCTTACCCAAGAATTTCGCTACAGTAATTTCAACCGTGGAAAGAACATAGGTTCTACTTTTGCACCTTACTGTAAAACTTGCAAGAAGAAGCATTCAGGAAAATGCTCAACCTACTGCAACTTCTGCAAAATACAAGGACACAAGGAAGAAGACTGCAGAAAGAAAGCTAACAATAGGCTATGCTACAACTGTGGAGAAGCTGGTCATATTAAACCAAATTGTCCGAAATTGGATCCAGCAAACAACAACAAAGCAAAGACTATAGAAGGACCAAAGAAAAATGCTAGAGCATTTGTTCTAACAGCTGAAGAAGCCAAGATGATTCCAGATGTGATAGCTGGTACGTTTTTAGTTAATGATGTTTTTGCCAAAGTATTATTTGACTCTGGTGCAAACCAAAGTTTTATCAATACTTCTTTTTGCAAATTGCTCAATCAACCATTAACTAAACTTCACCAAGATTATCTGGTGGAGACAGCAAATGGGGAATCTATTAAGATAAGTAAAATTCTGCAGGAGGCAAGAATAAAAGTTTTGAATCATAATTTTAGTGCTAACCTTTTTTCCTATGGATTTAGCCGGATTTGATGTGGTATTAGGAATGGATTGGTTGGAATCCAATCATGCAAGTATTTTATGTGATCAAAAGTCCGTACAAGTAAGTACACCTACAGGTGAAAAGATCACAATCAAAGGAGACAAACCAACCAGATCAACAAAATTCATCTCTGTGATGAAAAGTGCAAGTTATGCAAGAAAAGGAGGAATAGTGTATATGATTTCAGTAATCATTAACACTAAAGAAAAAGAATTGAAAGATATTCCTGTAATATCTAAATTCTCAGATGTTTTTCCCGAAGATCTACCCGGATTACCGCCAGACCGAGAAGTTGAATTTAGAATTCATGTAATACCAGGAACGGCACCGATTGCCAAAGCACCTTATCGCTTAGCACCAACAGAAATGCAGGAAATGAAGAAACAGTTGGACGAACTGTTAGAAAAAGGTTTCTTACAGCCTAGCTCATCTCCGTGGGGAGCACCGGTGTTATTCGTCAAAAAGAAAGATGGATCAATGCGTATGTGCATCGATTACAGAGAATTGAATAAGGTTACAATTAAAAATCAGTATCCACTACCGAGGATTGATGACCTATTCGATCAACTTCAAGGAGCTCGATTCTTTTCCAAGATCGATTTACGTTCAGGTTATCATCAATTGAAAGTTCAGGAAGAGGACATTCCTAAGACTGCACTAAGAACAAGGTACGGTCATTATGAATTTACAGTCATGCCATTTGGTCTAACCAATGCCCCAGCCGCATTTATGGACATGATGAACAGGATATGTAAACCATACCTGGACAAATTCACAATTGTCTTTATAGATGACATTCTAATTTACTCTAAGAGTAAAGAAGATCATGCAGAGCATTTGCATATACTATTGACACTATTGAGAAAAGAGAAGCTTTTTGCTAAATTCTCAAAATGTGAATTCTGGCTACAAGAAGTACAATTCCTTGGACATATGATCAATCATGAAGGAATTCATGTAGATCTTGCAAAGATCGAGGCTATAACCAAATGGAGAGTCCCAGAGTCTCCAACGGAAGTAAGAAGTTTTCTTGGATTGGCAGGTTATTATAGACGTTTTATTCAAGATTTTTATAGAATAGCCATTCCATTAACCAAATTAACTTGCAAGGTAGTTAAGTTTGAGTGGGGACCAAAACAAGAGGAAGCTTTTAGAACTCTTAAGCAAAGATTAACCAATACACCAATACTCGCTTTGCCAGAAGGAACTGAAGATTTTGTGATTTACTGTGATGCATCTAAATTAGGATTTGGATGTGTATTAATGCAACGACACAAGGTTATTGCTTACGCTTCTAGACAACTTAAGAAACATGAAGAGAACTATACAACCCAGGATCTAGAATTAGGAGCGATAATTTTTGCCCTTAAGATTTGGAGACACTATCTTTACGGTAGTAAGTTTGTTGTATTTACAGACCATAAAAGCTTAAGATATGTTTTTGAACAAAAAGAATTAAACATGAGACAGAAAAAGATGGATGGAAGTTCTTAGTGATTACGATTGTGATATCCAGTATCATGCAGGAAAAGCTAATGTAGTAGCTGATGCTTTAAGTAGAAAGTACTACGAGAAGCCAAAACGAGTACGTTCCCTCAGATTAAATCTGCAGATAGATTTAAATGAGCAAATTAAGAAGATACAAGAAACAACAATCAAGGACGATGCTGAAGGTTTAAAAGGAATGATTAAGGAATTAGAACAGAGTTCCGATGGAATTTGGAGATTCCATAAGAAAAGAATCCGGATACCTATTCAAGGAAACATACGACACCAAATTCTAGAAGAAGCCCATAAGTCTAAGTATACGATACATCCTGGTAGTGATAAGATGTATCAAGATTTAAGGAATAATTTTTGGTGGATAGGAATGAAGAAGGATATAGCAAGTTATGTTGCTAAATGTCTAACCTGCTCACAGGTTAAAGTTGAACATCAGAAACCTTCAGGGTTATTGCAACAATTAGAAATGCCCATTTGGAAGTGGGAATTGATAACAATGGACTTTGTTACAAAACTACCCAAAACACGAAAAGGTAATGATATAATCTGGGTGATTGTAGACAGATTAACCAAATCTGCTCATTTCTTACCAATGAAGGAAACATTCAGTATGGAACAGTTAACCAAGTTATATGTTAATGAAATAGTTTCATTACACGGTATTCCTTTATCTATTGTATCTGACAGAGATAGCCGTTTTACCTCTCATTTTTGGACAAGTTTCCAAAAAGCTATGGGAACCAGGTTAAATCTAAGCACAACTTATCATCCACAAACAGACGGACAAAGTGAAAGGACAATTCAGACTATGGAAGATATGCTTAGATCCTGTGTAATTGATTTCGGAGGAAATTGGGACGATCATTTACCATTGATAGAATTTTCCTACAATAACAGCTATCATACCAGCATCAATGCTGCACCGTTTGAAACACTTTATGGACGAAAGTGCAGAACTCCAGTCTGTTGGGCAGAAATTGGAGAAAAGCAATTATCTGGACCAGAGATAGTGAAAGAAACAACGGACAAGATCATCCAAGTCAAGGAAAGACTAAAGACAGCATGAGATCGTCAAAAGAGTTATGCTAATAACAGACGTAAACCGTTAGAATTCCAAGTTGGAGATAAGGTATTATTAAAAGTTTCTCCATGGAAAGGAGTTGTCAGATTCATTAAAAGAGGAAAGCTAAGCCCAAGGTATGTTGGACCTTTTAAGATTATTAAAAAGATAGGACCAGTAGCTTATCAGCTACAACTGCCAGAGGAAATGGCAGGGATACATGATGTGTTTCATGTATGTAATCTCAAGAAATGCTTAGCAGACGAATCACTCCTAGTACCTCTTCAGGACATAGAGGTACTGTCATACTCAGCTTGTGGAAATGTTACTCCTTGACCAGGTGGTAACAAATTTTGTATACAAAACCCCAACATACCCACTATAATTGTATTCTTACAAATACTCAATACGGTTATTCGCAGGGAAAGATATGTAAGGTTTTGTAAAACAGTTCACAAAAAGGTTTACAAAAAGTGTATAAACTCACAAAAAGGTTTACACAAAATAAGGATTACTCACATTGCTATCTTAGGCTTCGCGTGAGGGTTTCCTGGGTATAATCTATAATTTATACAAATATATATTGGTTAGTATCATAACCCTTTAAAGAATATAAATGATACCCTCCCCGAGACGGTATTCCAACAACTACGTCGGGCAGAACCACGACAGTTGTTACGGAACCCTAAATCAATCGGGCAGCGTAACTATTATGAAACCGGGGTTATAATACTTACAACGGAGCAGAACCTCTCTAATTAGGGGTATAATACCCGACTATAATCTCTACTACTTCAGAATTTCGTTTAGAAAGAAAGGAATGAACGATTGAAAGTGAAATCCGAAGCCTGCTATTTATAGTTGTGAAATATGACTTTCAGGCGGCCCGCGTAAGGTAAGGCAAAGCCTTACGCGGCCCGCGTTGACTCTAGTCAACTCAGTAGCTTAGCTGGGTCATCAACTAGGTTCGACACGATATCGACACGTGTCGGCTCAGGGATGCGCCACCAGTTGGAACGCGCGCGGCCCGCATGAACTTAATGAAACCTATTACGCGGCCCGCTTTAACTTAAGAAGTCAGCAAAGTCAAAGTCTGGTTTGATACGGCCCGCGTGAAGTTGAGGTGAGGTCTTATGCGGCCTGCCTCAGCTTATAATTCAGATTTTTATTTTATTTTTATAAACTATAACATAATACGGGCTCGGTTTTTGCATACGGGGTGTAATATAAAACATATAAGGGTATTTTAACATATAACAGGGTGTCGGAATTATTATAAGGGTGTTGGTTTTACCGAGGGTTGTTACATTCTCCCCACCTTAATTTAGAGCTCGTCCTCGAGATCTACTGAAATAAGTGAGGATATTTTCTTTTCATTTGTAGAAAATGAGCTGACTTGGTTAGCCTATCTACAATCACCCAGATTGTATTATTTTCTTTCTTAATAAACTTAAAAGTACGTGCAAATGTCTTGCATGATCCTTTTTACTTTTAGAGTAAATTAGAATATCATCTATGAATACAATTATGAATTTATCCAAATATGGCTTACATATTCGGTTCATCATGTCCATAAATGCAGCTGGGGCATTGGTTAAACCAAATGGCATGACAGTAAATTCATAATGACCATACCTTGTTCTAAATGCGGTCTTAGGAATGTCCTCTTCCTGTACCTTTAATTGATGATATCCTGACCTTAAATCGATCTTAGAGAAAAATCGAGCTCCTTGTAGTTGATCAAACAGATCATCGATTCTCGGTAATGGGTACCGATTCTTAATCGTGACTTTGTTTAATTCAAGGTAATCAATGCACATACGTATTGATTCGTCCTTCTTTTTAACGAATAATATCGGCGCTCCCCATGGCGACTAACTCGGTTGTATGAATCTTTTCTTCAACAATTCATCCAATGGTTTCTTTAATTCCTGCATTTCGGCGGGTGCCAAATGGTAGAGTGTTTTGGCAATTGGCGATGTTCCTAGTAGCAGGTGAATTATGAATTTAACTTTTCCGTCTGGAGGTAGTCCTGGTAATTCTTCTGGAAAGACATCTGAAAACTAAGATACTACTGGAATGTCTTTTAGTTCTTTTTCTTTAGTGTTAGTGATTATAGAAATCAAATACACTATAGAACCTTTTCTTATAGAACTTGCAGTTTTCATCACAGAGATGAATTTTGTGGATCTAGATGGCTTATTTCCTTTAATTGTGATCATTTTATCTTTAGATGAATTTACTTGAATTAACTTTTGATCACATAAAATACTGGCTTTATTGGTTATTAACCAATCCATTCCTAAAATAATATCAAATCTGGCTAGATTCATTGGATAAAGGTTTGCCCTAAACGTTTGGTGTAAAATTTCTATTCTTGCTCCCTGCAAGATTTCAGAAATCCTAATGGTTTCTCCATTAGCTGTCTCTACTAAGCATTCGTGTGGTAGTTTAGTTAATGACTGATTTAGAAATTTGCAAAACGATGTATTAATAAAACTTTGGTTTACACCAGAGTCAAATAATACTTTTAGCAAAAGACATCATTAACCAGAAACGTACCAGCGATAACATCTGGAATCATCTTGGCTTCATCTGCAGTTAGAACAAATGCTCTAGCATTTTTAGTATTCTTGTTGTTCGTAGCTGGAGCCAGTTTTGGACAGTTTGGCTTGATATGACCTTTTTCTCCACAGTTAAAACACAATCCATTACTGGATTTCCTCCTGCAGTTCTCTTCATTGTGTCCTGGTGCTTTGCAGAAATTGCAGTGGTTAGAGCATTTTCCAGAATGCTTCTTTTTGCAGATCCCGCAATACGGTGCAAAGGTAGAATCTACGTTCCTATGATTGAAATTCCCAGAACGAAATTCTTGAGTAAGCCTTTGGGTTAAGTTTCTCCTCTGATCTTCTTCTCTAGTACGAACTAGTTCATCAGTCAAGGTATTGGCTAGTTCTACGGCTTCTTCTATGGTTTGGGGTCTGGTTGCCTTGACTACATGTCTAATTTCTCCAATTAATCCCCAGATGTAACGGGAGATTAATACCGGTTCTGGTGATGCAAGGGTTGGCACTATCCTAGCATATTCAAAGAATGTAGTAGTGTACCCTTTACTATCTACACCAGTCATCCTAAGGTTGAGGAACTTGTTTGCTATTTGTTCCTTTTCATTGGGTGGGCAGAACTTCCTTTCTACCTTGTCTTTAAATTCTTCCCATTCCATATTATAGGTTTTATCATTTCCTCTTGTCTGGAGGATAGTGTTCCACCACTCTAATGCTGCATTCTTAAACAGATTAGAAGCAAACAATATCTTGTCTTCTTCAGCACACTTACTTATCCTTAAGACTGCCTCAGTCTTCTCTATCCAGCGTAAGGTTGCTATGGCCCCTTCATTGCCCGAGAATTCCATTGGTTTACAAGACCAGAATTCTTTATAAGAACAACCATAAGGCATGGTTCTTCTTCTTTTGGGAATAGGCAATTGAAATACTGGTCCATTTTTGACACTGTTTTCTGGTTCAACGGGTTTCTTACTGCTATGTTTACCTTTATTATCAGCATCCTTAACAGTTTGAAGAATAAATGGCATAGCATCTATAATTCCTTGTGCCACTATGTGTTGAATAGCACTATTATCCACTTGGTTTCCATTGTTATTGATACTCGGATTATCATTAACCACGTTAATGTTACTCTGGTTATTGTTATTCAGATTTCCTTGATTTTCTTCGTCGGCCATCTGAATTTTAAACATTGATCCCATATTAATATCACAATTAATATCTTACTATAGTTAATCACATGACACGCATTTTTACCAAAAGCGTCGATCATTGCTACTATACTCTTTTCATATACTATGCGTCTATTACACCCTAGTACTAAAATAAAAATTACAATACCAACAGAAATAAAAACATACTAATAATAATATGCATCCGTACACATATTTTATTTTATTTCTCATTATCAATTATTAGGATCTTTTGGATTTCCTCATCGATATATATATTTCACATACTGTAATATACAGACCATTCATAAGGTCAAAGTATTCAACAGATTCACAAGTCAGACATCAGGTCATAGCATTATTTAGGGAATTCCATTATCATAACATATACCTCATCTCACCCGGTCTTGTCGGAGAGGTAATCTTATCTCACTCAGTCTCGCCGGAAAGGTAACCCCATCTCACCCGGTCTCGCCGGAGAGGTAACCTTATCTCACCCGGACAAGCTGAAGAGTCTACCGCACTATGCCCAATTTTACCGGAGAGGTAATTATCATAGTATTTTCTACTCATAAACTTATTTCAAATCATGATCTTAAAAAGGCATCATTTATTATGGTTTACATCAGGAAACAAAGAAATTAATATTCTCATGAGGAATAATATTCTAGAACCGAGTAGTATCAATAAACAAGAAATAACAGTGGCCAAGTGTTATTGCTTATTTATCATACAGGCACTGTTCTAGTCATTATCCTCACAGGATACCAATAACCATCATATTTTATTTATACAAGCAATTGGTTTATCTCAAAGCTTCATATTAAGGCATAGCATTAAAAATTCTCTTGTACTTCTAGACTTTATTCTAGTTTTCTTGGTTCACTTTTGTGTTCATCCGAATGTTTATTTATCATGAACGAATATCTAGCACAATTATACAAACAGATTGATTGAAATGAAATATTGCGATTTATATATTTATTACAAACTAGAACTGAAATTCGAGATATATTATTGGTTATACATCCATAACTTATTTTAGTCTAACTAGGTTATAGGAATATTATGCTCAACACACTTTATATAAGGTTTATTCTATCTCTTTCTTCTCACTAGGTTATTATCAAAGGAACGAAGTTCTTTTAAAATTTCTAGCTCGTAGGTGGCATGGGTGCTGATACTGGTTTGGCAATTCAACTATAAGTTAACATTTACTGCTGTAGTGGCTAACATGTAGAGATTTTCCCATTTTTCGTCTAATTTATCTTCCCAAGGTGGGTTACTACATATTTTCTGGGTTTCCTGAGACTTTTTCATATTCTCTTGACTTTTTCTAATAATCCGACTTCTTTTACTAGGGGTAAGTGGATTTTCATACTGTACTTTACGGACAAATATTCCTTCCTCAATATCTGCTGAATATCCTGAGAAATTTGTTTGAGATGAACTTCCTTTTTTTTCTTTCGGTGAACTATCTAGTTTATGATAGATGTCCGAAATTCTTTTCTTACTCATACTGTAAACTAACAAATAGTCAATTAATATAAAACACATAATCACATAAGTTATTTCCTAACATAGAATTTAAAATTTAAGTGTCAGCAGAACACTTCTTTGGCTTGAGCCAGTGGCTAGGCACTGATACCACCTTCTGTCACAACCCCCGCCCCCTATCTGTCCCGGGAACGGGTGGCCGCGAACATTCATTTGTGGTGGTATCAGTTATTAGTTTGGCAGCGGAAATTTCACCAGGACCGTAGTTAGGAAATGTTTATCAGAGTAAAACCACCATATTTTATAATATTAAACAAATGGGATGAAACCCAAGTTCATAGTACACACGTTTTCATAGGAATAAATCCTATTTTATTTAATAAAAACATCTATTTTATTTTAGGTAACTTTATTGCCACTTTTCCAAGCCTTCAGTGCTGTCCAGCTGGCTTTTATTGGCTTCACACTAAGTTACCTGAAACACGTGTTTAAAACATTTTATCAGCAAGAAATACTGGTGAGTGAATCCCAGTTTAATCGAGTTTACATAAAAAGTCACAGTGAACAGTATTGAGGGCACATCCGCAATTACATTTGTTTCCAAGATATACCAATTAACATCAGTGGTACTGTCATACTCAGCTTGTGGAAATGTTACTCCTTGACCAGGTGGTAACAAATTTTGTATACAAAACCCCAACATACCCACTATAATTGTATTCTTACAAATACTCAATACGGTTATTCGCAGGGAAAGATATGTAAGGTTTTGTAAAACAGTTCACAAAAAGGTTTACAAAAAGTGTATAAACTCACAAAAAGGTTTACACAAAATAAGGATTACTCACATTGCTATCTTAGGCTTCGCGTGAGGGTTTCCTGGGTATAATCTATAATTTATACAAATATATATTGGTTAGTATCATAACCCTTTAAAGAATATAAATGATACCCTCCCCGAGACGGTATTCCAACAACTACGTCGGGCAGAACCACGACAGTTGTTACGGAACCCTAAATCAATCGGGCAGCGTAACTATTATGAAACCGGGGTTATAATACTTACAACGGAGCAGAACCTCTCTAATTAGGGGTATAATACCCGACTATAATCTCTACTACTTCAGAATTTCGTTTAGAAAGAAAGGAATGAACGATTGAAAGTGAAATCCGAAGCCTGCTATTTATAGTTGTGAAATATGACTTTCAGGCGGCCCGCGTAAGGTAAGGCAAAGCCTTACGCCGCCCGCGTTGACTCTAGTCAACTCAGTAGCTTAGCTGGGTCATCAACTAGGTTCGACACGATATCGACACGTGTCGGCTCAGGGATGCGCCACCAGTTGGAACGCGCGCGGCCCGCATGAACTTAATGAAACCTATTATGCGGCCCGCTTTAACTTAAGAATTCAGCAAAGTCAAAGTCTGGTTTGATACGGCCCGCGTGAAGTTGAGGTGAGGTCTTATGCGGCCCGCCTCAGCTTATAATTCAGATTTTTATTTTATTTTTATAAACTATAACGTAATACGGGCTCGGTTTTTGCATACGGGGTGTAATATAAAACATATAAGGGTATTTTAACATATAACAGGGTGTCGGAATTATTATAAGGGTATTGGTTTTACCGAGGGTTGTTACAGTCAATACGAGTTTACTAAAACTTTTACAATTTAAAAAAAAGAACAACTTAATGTAATTGAATTCGTCGTTTAAAAGATACGACGAAACGTCGCACGGAAGCTTTTAAATTTATCGTGTTCGGTTCTTCTTCGAGCTTGATCTTCATCCGGGCACTCTTGGCAATCACCTATGATCAAAACCAACTTAAAAGTTAGTTTTGATAGTTAAATAACAAGTTTAAACAAGTTATATGGGTCAAACAAACAAAATTAAACGTTTTTCAGGTTCAGGGGGGGCTAGGCGTCACGCCTAGGGGCTAGACGCCCCACCTAGCCCCCTTTTTGGCAGAAAGTTTTTATTATGTTGCTGCATATTCTCAGCATAACCCGATTTCACGGAAACGAGCATAACTCTCTCGTTTTTAATCCGTTTTACGCGATTCTTTTTCCTACGCGTCCGTAATTTAATTCTCGATCTTATGGAGTTAAAATCCTACACCCAACATAAGAAATTTTTTGAGACTTCTAAGCCCTCGACTTATTACCTTTTTACCGAATTTTAACCCGTTCATGATTTTATCACACCAACATGTTTGTTTGATCTTTAAACTCATGAAATTCATTATTTCAATATCTCCTATCATATTAATCTCAATTCACGGTTTTCTTAAATAATAAAATCCCGTTTACGCTTAAATGCTTATTTTGACCCGTTAAGGGTATTTACGCATTTTAGTCTAGAACTTGTGCTTTTCTTTTGACGCTACAAAAATTCCATGTCTAATTAACTACAAATATTCCACCACAACTATTTTGTGGTGGATTTAACATATGAACCCCTTTTTCCCAATTTTACCCATCGGTTGGTCATTTTTCGCAATTGACTATTTCTAGGCGTTCGACCCACAAATGTTTTTGCCTAGAACTTTTATACACATCTAAGGGTTACAAACTCATAATATAAGTTTCTAAAAAACCTCTAAGGGTCGTTTACACTGTTTACCTATTAAGGGCTCTTTGGTCACATTTAATCCTTCATTTTTGCAATGAAGGATTTCGGCTAGATATTTGACCTTCTTTGCACTTTTAACTATAAGTCCACATATGCGTACCTGGCTCGGGTCATAGCATTGACCCGTTTACATACCTCTTGCTTTAAATTTTCTAATTAAAGCAACGCAACAAATGTTATTTCCTGTAATCACAAAACTCAACAAGTAGTCGTCAATTATTAATGTCAAATGGTATTAACACACCATTTGACCCGTTTAGTCGACATGACCATTTATCAACGTATGATGGTATATTAATTTCATCATGCTCCTTGAACCAATTCCGGTTCGCGCCGTGAGTTTTACTACATAAAAGACATTTTCTTAATGTGTCCGACCCGTTATAACTTTTACCAAATGGTGTCTTTATTTTTTTTTGTTATCACTATTATTTTAACTATTAATTTGACCCATTTGGTTGTCGAGTGAATTCCATCACCTCATTGACATACCAACTCAACCATTTTCTCTATATCAACTTTAAACATATTTTAACTAAGCTTGTCTGTATAAATGTAACGAGACGACAAGTCGCGTACCTTTAAAGCGTTCCCTTCAAGCGCATGTCCACTCTGGTTTGTCCGCTTGAAAACTCGACTCCTTTGTCTATAGAGTTCAATCAACGATGTGTTTAGAACTCCATTCATGACGTATAACGCATATTTCACAATGTTATTCGAATATGCGTTTTTATTTGAAACTTAACATCTTAGCTTTCTCTTAGGCGTTTTAACAAACACCTTATGGGCAGAAATTTACATGATTCATTATCAAGTTCATAACTTGTCATATAGCCTAATTTAACATCAATCGGTCTATTTTATATAAAGGTTAACATCAATAAATCAGAAATCGCTTCATAAATATCAAATTACACTAGAACAACATTTGAAATCCTAGTGTTCATCAAGTTCACAACAACCCACTAATCACCTTCAATGGTGTTCCTGAAATTTACTACAATTAGGCATGATTTCATCATATACTTGTCTAGGGTTTACTCCTAGACACTATATTGTTCCTATTCCATCCAATTAACAAACATGCATCATCAAATTTCTGATTTCCCAAATTCATGAGAATTTCAAGTAGAGGATTTTTATGAATTTTCACATACCTTATAATCTCCTTTCAATGGGGATCACTAATCCAGGTTCGGATTTCGTTTTAGGGCTGATCTTGACCTTCAATTTGTGGATTTAAACAAGAACTAGGTTTGGAGTTCTTTCCCTTGGTCGCCCCTGGCTTCTGGTCGAATTCAGACACTCACAATTGTGAGTGTTTGAGTTTTTTTTTATTGATATTAATTTCAAGTTAAACACTTTTGGTCCCTCTAGTTTCTTTTGATCAAATGAAGCTATATCTCACCATTAGTCACTTAATCACATGCTACTAACTAGGTTAATTACTCCTAGTTACTTTAACGGGTTCGGGAAATTATAACCCGTTATGTTTTAAGTCCCGTTAATTTGGCCTTTTTATATACTTTGTTTTCTCAAAGTATTTATTCCCCTTTTCAATTAATATTAGGTGTATTTATTTGAGTCCTAATATTTATCGGGTTAATTTTTACCACTAACGGTATTTTACCCGTCTTTACTATTAACGTGGTTTGATTACCAAACCCGTTTTTGGGATGTTACAAGTCTACCCCCCTTAAAGAGGTTTCGTCCCCGAAACCTTATTTACGTAGTTCATTGGTTTAATCAAACGAACCTAGTTTCGTTTTCAAGGCTCCCGTTTCCTTTGGTCAAAAGTTTTCATGTATACTGACGCGTACGTCTTTCATGTGTAAGGCCTCGCGGGCCGTTACTTACAGCTTATAACCCTTTATCTTTATTGACTGAGTTGTCACTTGACCACTTAGTCTCGTTAGTCTTTTAATAGGTCTATCCCGCGCTTGTGTTATATTAACAAGCGCTTGTATTTGTTATGACGCTTTCTTAACTTTGAATAGTTTTACCGGCTAGACTAATTAGTCGCTGTCACTTCATACCCCGTAACTCACGTTACAACGTGATCATTTTCTATATTTCTTTTCTTGTCCGTGAGCGTGTCACGTCACGTTTAAGTTTAATTCAACGTTTCTTTATCATACTTCTTCTTTTCGAATGTATCGTCTCGCACTTATCGATGTTAAAACCCATACTCTTTGATATTTGTTATTTATTCGCCTTATAGTATTCATATTTGTTAAAACGTTATTTCTTACTAAAACTGAATTTTTAGCTTAACGTTTTTCTCTTTAACTATGTCAATTACTCATATCAAGGAAATTGACAACCCATAATTTATTGTTTTTCGTTCTTGTTTTACACGGGGATTCGTAACAAGTTCCCTCACCTTACACTATTGACCCGTAGGTTCCTTCACTTAACCTCGTAGGCTATTTCCTTAAGCTTTCACCTCTTTAAGGCGAGGCCCTTATGATCCCTTTGCTTCAATTCATGACCCGTGGGTCATTTTGGCCCCGTAGACCGTTACACTAATTAATATCCCGTAGGTTATGATGATCCCATAGATCATCTTTTATTCGAGTCTTTATTCAAATGTATATACGTTTATATACGCATATGGCGTTAAGGCACCCCTTTTTATGTTTAGAATTATTCACCTTTACTTTTTAGATTTCGTTTGACCTTGACCGTAGTCTAAGGCTACATTGTTTTCTTTCGGATTATCTTTCCGACTTCTTGACTTCTAACGTCAATTACACGTCAGTTTGCCCTACACTTACCGTTACCCGGTTCTTACCTATACTTCTTTACGTCCCATTACCCGGGTTCTTTTATTTTAATGTTTTTAACGCCTATAACTCCTCTACATAGGTTTATTAATATTTCACACTTTTATTTATTCGATTCGCGCTTACTTACTTTAGCAAGTGTCATTCTTTATTAAATTTGTTTGACTTGTTCGTGTGAAAATTCATTACTTATGAATGTCAAACTTCAGTCTTTGTTCGAACCGTTCAGCTTTGAAATAGCTGAACGTAATTTATCAAAATTTCTATTTGCAGTATCTTATCGTCCTTTAGTCATGACCCAAAACCCGAGTCTTTTTGACTTTCCATACGCGTTCCTGTTTCTCAGTCTACGCATGCGTTTAATTCCTTACCCATCAACCGGGTGTTTTACCGAAATTGTTATCATTGCACCCCTTCCGGTATGCATTAAGACTTCATTTCGATTTACTTGGTCATCTTAGCGAAATCCGTCGCTTTTATTCGACCATGTCTTTTATTCTTTACGTGACCACCATTGGCGGCCTTATTAATTATGAGTGACGATTATCATCGTTATCCTTGCTTTACTACGACTAAAGTTAACAACCTTGATTATCTTTTTCGTGTGGGCAACACCTTTGTTTTTATGACCCGGCGGATCATCTATACTTTGGTTTTACTTGCCCATATTGTTCACCATGGCCCTTTCGTCCAAGATGACTTATTTTCGTGAATTTTCTTTTGACCGTTCATTTATATCATCATTTACATTAATCCTTGTCCCTTCTCTCGGGCTCATTATCCTAATGTAATACGCTTCCGTCACCCGGCTGTGCGTTTACATTATTATAAACTATTTTGTTCATTTGTTTCATTTGGGTACTTTTTAATTTGTCCCATTCACCCCGTCCTTACTACATCGGATGTAAATGTGTCCGCTATAAGAAGTTCATGGTATCATATGCCACTACTTACTTGGCCAGAGTAAGCGATTAACACATGACACGCATGACCTTTTTATAGTTTTCACATCACGCCCTATGTAAGTAATGCCTCTATTTGTTTCTCTTGGAAACAATATCCCGAATACGTTTTCTATTCGGTTTTCCAAGTTTCTAATTTACATATGCAACAATCATTCTCTACATGTTTGTTGCATATTGCTATTTGTGCGTTTACATTTAAAAGCGTGCACCTGGTAATGTTTGCCCCGACGGGTGTTCCTTGCCATTAACCTTGTTCGCGGTCGTTACGCGATTTAGTCCTTGGTGAGCATGCTCCTCTTGTCATACTTCGGACCGTTCCTCTATCATATCCGTAATTTGTTCAACCCTCGTCATCTTCAAATGCGAGTTTCCTCCAATTAAAACATTCATAAAAGTTAGTAATGTCAACTTTACTAAATGCCCGTATCATAATACAAGGCTTTTCTACTATACGTGTTAACGCACGTAATTTTGTTAACTATATCTATTATTTAATTGAGGTATCGTATATTACACGATAACCCTGGCTTCTGGTCGAATTCAGACACTCACAATTGTGAGTGTTTGAGTTTTTTTTTTATTGATATTAATTTCAAGTTAAACACTTTTGGTCCCTCTAGTTTCTTTTGATCAAATGAAGCTATATCTCACCATTAGTCACTTAATCACATGCTACTAACTAGGTTAATTACTCCTAGTTACTTTAACGGGTTCGGGAAATTATAACCCGTTATGTTTTAAGTCCCGTTAATTTGGCCTTTTTATATACTTTGTTTTCTCAAAGTATTTATTCCCCTTTTCAATTAATATTAGGTTTATTTATTTGAGTCCTAATATTTATCGGGTTAATTTTTACCACTAACGGTATTTTACCCGTCTTTACTATTAACGTGGTTTGATTACCAAACCCGTTTTTGGGATGTTACAAAACCGAGCCCAAAATAGGATATGACATTAAAAATAAAACAAAAACAAGATTTTATAAGTTTACGCGGGGCGCGTAAACTTCCTCTTCTTCTTACGCGGGCCGCGACCAGGTGGACTTCAGGACGCACCCGGTGCCGCCACGTGGCACATGCGTGTCAACCCTAGTCAATGACTGGTCAAGGCTACAGCCCTATTACCCTAGTACGCGGGCTGCGAAGAACTTCTCTTCACCTTACGCGGGCCGCGAGAAAACCTAAATCAGGCCCTATAAATAGAATCGATCGGCTTTCGTTTTCCGACGCTCACAACTTTCTTTCTCTCTAAATTTCTAAAGTTATAATTATTATACCGGGTATAATACCTCCCCAATTAGCGAAGCCCTATCCCATTGTAAGTATTATAACCCCCGGTAACGCTTCCCGGTTGACGTAGAATTACTGTAACGGCTGTTGTGGTTCTGCCCGACGTAGTCGTTGGAATTCTGTCACGGGGAGGGTATAACCATACTTATTATGTACACTGCCCGATTGATCTAGCACTCCGTAACGGCTGTCGGGGTTATGCCCGACATAGTCGTTGGAGTTCTGTCTCAGGGAGTGTATAGTTAATATAAATTTGGGTTATTATACTAACAAATGTGTATTGTAAAATTATTAGATTTTAACAAGGAAATTACCAGGAATCTATAGCAATTTAAGTTTATCTCCTTTTCGTAAACCTTTTGATAAACTGTCTTACAAAACCTCAATGGTTGAAATTATATTCACAGTTATTGAGTATTTGTAGTCCAATAATTATCGTCAGCATGTTGGGGTTTTGTATACAAAATTTGTTACTAAACTGCGGGGTAGTAACATGACCACAAGTCGGGTTGACAGTACCGTGGGTGATAATTAAAGTAGGCTGGAAACAAATGTAATTGCTGGTTTGCCCTCAATACTGTGCACTGAGAAAATTTGTTTTGATTAAACTGGGATTCACTCACCAGTATTTCTTGCTGATAAAATGTTTTAAAATGCGTTTCAGGTGACACATTGTGAAAGCCAAATAGAAGCCAGCTGGACAGCACTGAAGGCTTGGAAAAGTGGCTATAAAAGTTACCTAAACAAAGAAGATGTTTTAATTCAATAAATTAGGATTTATCCCTAAAACTTTTTTGTAATGAAACTTGGATTTTATTCCAATATATTCAGTATTATAAAACGTGGTGTTTTACTCTGAGAAAATATTTCCTAACTACGGTCCTGATGAAATATTCCGCTGCCAAATTAATAAACACCGATACCACTATACTGGCTCACGGCTCCCGCTTCCGCTCCCAAGGTGGGGTCGGGGGTTGTGACACAACGGTGCTCCATAAGGAGACTCAATGTTGTCATTATGCAGCTTAACTTCTCGGAATTATATGTTTTCCTTAATTGACAAGAAGCGCCGACTTAGTCAGTCTGTCGACTATAACCCACATCGTGTCATTGCCACGATTGGTTTTAGGTAACTTGATAATCAGTCCCATTGTTACCATTTCCCATATCTATGTGGGAATTTCCAGTTTATTGATGCAGACCAGACGGTTCATGATGTTCGACTTACTTGCGAACATGTTAGGCATTTTGCTTCATAGGTGGCTATGGACTTCTCATGTCCATCCACCAAAAGGTCTTCAACCTTCCGCTCCAGTTCGTCAATAGTTACTTGTGTTATGTAGATGACACATTCTCCTATTTAAGCTCTTGGATGCCTTAAGTAAAGATGCTTTCTTGGGCAATCCATAGTGTTGATCTTCCATGAATAGCGAGTATATCACTAGATGGGGATTTAATTCAGAAAAGTTTCTTATCGCAGGAAATACGGACTTGGTTATGAGCTAACCAATCCATGCCTAAAACTACATCAAATCCCGCAAGATTTATAGATAAAAGATTAATAAAGATAGATTGATTCTTGATGGACATAGCGTAACTATCAAGAATTGTGAAAGTTATATTTATATGATACCATCAGCCATTCGACCTTGTAAGTAATAATTAAGCCTCAAAAGGGCAGATTTAGAAATTTATTAATTCTATAATCGATGAAGCTTTTATCATTTCCAGTAAAATATATCATTTACGAGAAACGTACACGTAATGATAGTTATGTCTCTAACTGCTTCTCTCGCAGTCAACTGGAAGGCTCAGGCATTGCCTTTCTTGGCATTAGTGGCCTTGTTCTTTCCGTCAGTTGCCCACTTCGGCCAGTGGGTCTTTATATGCCTGATGACTGTCGTGAGTGTCATGCAAAAAACCAAACTATAACCTAACACATAGCAAGGGTAAGTCGGGTATCTTATCCATGGAGAGTATGTGGTCAGTTAAGTTTTCTATTTGATTAACTAATAAAGAAATAAATAAACTGAAAGTAAAAACTGAGCGGTTTAAATAATTATAGAAAAAAAAACTAAACTAAACGGCTGAAACAATAATAAAACAAAGCAACTCCCTCCAGATTTCAGGTTCTAGATTTGACACGTTCTGAATTAATTAATTTAACAAAACCACATAGACATAGTTCTGTTAATGGTTATTTACCAGTTGTGATAATCAACGACTAAGTACTCCGGTCAATACATAACGGGAGGTTATCAAATGATTATCAATTGCAATTACCAACCCTAATCCCATAGCAAATATATCCCAATTATTAGAACTCTCGGGAATTGAATGATTAAGAATTAAGATTTAAATAAAGTGCAACTGTTTACAACCGGTTCATAAATTAGTTAACTAGCAATTAATTATACCAAGTCTACCCTCTTTATGTCACACCCAACCCGCTCAAGGTTTTGTCATCAACCGAACATGTTGTAAAGAAGAGACTCAAAATATAACAAAAATCACATGTCAACTGAATCAACGAAGTTAAATATCTGTCACATAAATAACATAGATTGGATACATAAAAAACTCAGACATGAAAAACCTACAAAACTGTCCACATGGAGGAAGCCGCGAAGAGCCTAGCCGCTCATGGTCGTCTTCATAGCATCGGTTGTCATCCCGCGTTGATTGGACACCATTTCACAGCCTTGAGAGATGTGTCAAAAAAATATAAAATTCGTTCCCCTCTCTCTTGACTGTTGCCGCCACAAACCCCTCTGCCGTGATGATGATGATGTTTTTTTTATTTTTGATGATATTAATTCCTTTTCCTATTCACGTGCACCCTCCTAGAATCGGCCCACTATCCTCTTTTCTTTAACATGTATGGCCCACTATGGCTGAATGTGTTTAGGCCATGTGTAGTCATAACCCCCCTTTGTGGGCGTTATGCGACACGTGGCGCGCCACGTGTGCGGGTGGGCGTTATTGGGCGTTATGCATTTAAGTCCGTAGTCATAAAGCCCCCACCTAATCATTACCTATTTAATAATTTTCAATTTTATTAATTAATATAAAAAAAGATTGCTTGTTTGTGATTGGTGGACAGTTTAAAAGGAACATGCATAGCGGCGCGATATCCATAGTGCTGCCCAATTTTTTTTGCCTCATAACCCCCCCCCCCCCCGTAGTGGTGTTCGGGGGTTTTTGGGGGGGGGGGGGGTTATGAGAGAACATGGCACCCCACTACGCATCACCTTAGAAGTCCAACAACAATGATGATATTGTTAATTGTAGGGGTGTGCAAAAAACCGAATTAACCGAACCATAACCGAATTAACCGACAAAACCGAACCGAAAAAACCGAACCAAATAAAAACCAGTGGGTAACCGAAAGTAGCGGGTCGGTTATGGTTATCATTTTTTCCATACCCACTATAACTGAACCGAACCGACATGTAATAAATCTTTATAGGATTTAGGACTTTTCACCATATTTTTAATATTTGATGTTTTTGAGTGAATATTTTTAGTATTTATGGGTTTTTTCATATCATTTTGTGGTTTTTGGTGAATATTTATTTTAATTTATAGAATGTATCATATCACTTTATTTGAATATTCGATAATAATTGGTATTAATGTTATAGATTATATGTATTTTTAATACTATGTAATATACTAATATATACAAATATGCAATAACAATTTATTACATGTTAAAAAATTAAGCTATTTTTAGCGCTAAATATGCGGTTAACCACCCATAACCGACCCGCTATAACCATCAAAACCGAATAACCATAATCACCATAACCGATCGGTTATGGTTATAGTTATCCAATAACCGACATCGCGGTTATGGTTATGGTTTTTGGTCAAAACCGACCCATGCACACCCCTAGTTAATTGTGTCAAGGAAGTTTGCCGTCAAAAGATGATCTATCCTTTCTAATAATCCTCAAAACCTTGAATATCTTTGCCTCCTTGTGTGCGTGGATATATATGACTAAGAGTAAGCTTCCGTTTTGCTCCCTGTGATTTAGTCACTTTAACGGTTTTGCTCCAAACCTTTAAAAATAGCCATTTTACTCCCAGATTTTACGTCTTTTTCTGTAATTTACCCCATGACCCTAACTCCATTAGAAATATCTATTTCATTGGAGGGTATTTTGGTAATTTAAATAAATATATTATATTTATATAAAAAACACCCACACACAATCTCTTTCCTCTCTCCCTCTCCCTGCATATGCTTTCTTCTTCATAACCCACCACCAGCCATCAACCACCACCCCCACCCAATTTCCACCACCCAATATCTTCTCCACCAGCCATTAACCACCATCCCCACCCAATTTCCACCACTAACTTGAGCACAATCGTCCATTTGTTTTAATCACAAAACAGAACAATACGAAAAGCCTTATGGAAAGACCCCGATTGGAAACCAACTTGTCTCGTTAGTCGGTGTATGACAACTATTGGTCAAGACCACAACCATCAACTACCATCTCAAATCAGATGTAGATAGCGGCGGCTGACGAAACCTAACCTGGACGACGCTAAAGGGGAGACAGCTAGGGATAACTCTGATCTGGCGATAGAAGGAACAAATCTAGAGCGGAGATGGTGGTGGTAAGTCCGAGGTCATGGAGGCTTCGATTTTCTGGTCGCTGGATGGTAGTGTGGTCAGCTGGGATGGAGATGGTGGTGGCCGACTTCGATTTAAGGTGGTTTTAAGCTCTGAACGGCAGGTGGTAGTATTGTGGTGATTTCTTGAAGTGGTGGCTGTTTGACTATGATACCCTTCACCTCAGTACCACCAATCTCTTTTTTTGTGAGGGTTTTTTGTTTATATCTGCAATTAGAGATGGATGAATGGGTTGTACAGATCTGTTGCAGCTATACATGAAATTAGGGTTCAGACAGGGAAGGGTCTGGGTCATTGTTCCAGTATGGTTCAAGGTATTGGTGGTTTGTAAGGTAGGTGGTGGTTGATGGTGATTGGGGTGGTGGTGAATGGTGGTAGTGATGTCGGGTGAGGTGGTGATTGAAAGAGGTTGAGGGTGTGAACAGGGTTTTGTTATATGCAGAGAGAGTGTAGATATAAGAGAGAGGGCAAAGAGAAAGAAGAAGTTTTGTTGTATATATTATATATAATATAATCTCCTTTTAAATGTAAATTACCAAAATACCCTTATTTTATATTTGTAACTACCAAACTACCCTTTTAGTTAACATAGAATATGGATGGAGTTAAGACCGTGGAGCAAACTAGAGACAAAATCCAAACATCAGGGAGCAAAATGGCTATTTTTAAAGGTTTGGGGCAAAACCATTAAAGTGACCAAAACACAGGGAGCAAAACGAAAGTTTACTCTATGACTAATAGTTGAATAATAATTAATCCCCACAAAAGTGTCTTGCATATGCCGTCAAAAATCAAATATAATATGTATATTGATTCTTTTGAGTGCCCCCCAATAATTGATCAGTTATAATATTCCATCCACAAATCCTCCATGTGATGGCTGCCTTTTTACATTCAGCCGTAGCCTACGGTTGAAACCATAAGCTACGGTTTTCAGTTTCTGTTTCTTATGTCATTTGACCGTAGTCTACGCATAAGGAGCCATGACCTACGTTTTGAACATGCTATACACTTCTTGGCTGAAATAGTTAGACCGTAGGCTACGCTTTAGTAGCCGTAGGTTACGTCATGCATCATAGCAGTCATCTTGACATGAATTTCAACTTTGAACAAATGACCCAAAGGTCCCTGCACTTTATTCGTTCATGTTTCTTGCACATTTAAGCTATCTTTTCGATCCGAACAAGTCCCGAATGATGTGATAAATCTTGGTTATCACCCACGGTCGTTCCACTTCATCACTAAACCCTCCAACTTTACCGGTTTAAGCCGAATACCTGTAACACCACAACAACTCGTAGATATCACATTCGCAACGCATAACCGCTTAAAACACAATAAAACACATATTATAACACACTTAACACTTGGGTTTTGCACTCTCCATCATATCCCCACACTTATTCTTGATTGTCCTCAAGCAACCATTACAAACATTACTCACCTTATTAACAAATCACCATTGAATTCCTTACCGAATTAGCAATTTAAGGTCCCAAGTCATACCCGTCTCATAGACTGACACCCTCGAGGTTGACAATCTGACAAATAAGTAATACGCATTTTAAAACAATTTAAGATTTGCCTAACTAAAATTAACATGCTTTTGATACTACACACATGCCACATGCCCCTCACAATAATCACTCATCTCGACTTAATCAAGACTAGCGTGTAATGTGCTAGTATGTAATTCACTCAAAACCAAATACGCTACTTTGCAATCATAAGCTTGAATGGCAATCACACCTCCACTGTATCAAACAACGTAGCACATATTAAAAGGACTTTTTGGGTTTTGGGTTAAAAAAAAGGATATGTGCAGGGTATCCCTAACCCCGGGAGCGTGCTCCCCAGCTTGCAACCCGGCAATGCGCCCTGGCGGTAAATCATCCTCTAAATCAACTTGCCTGGGATCGAACCCGAGACCTTCCACGTATGGAGGCCACAAGAGACCTCAGCGAGGCGGCCGGTGGCCAACTGGGCTAGCCAGTTGGTTGGGTTTTGGGTTAAGGTATAGGTAAAGAATGTTTTTGGATTTATATGGTTAACAACGAAAATACCAAACCATGACAACTTTATTCACAATAGACTACTAACACTTTGGGTTATTTCCAACCCATTTATTTAACATGAACATGGTAACGATTTTTTTTTCTTTTTCTTTCTTTTTTTAAATTTTTTTATTATTTTTCTTTTTTCTCTCTTTTTTTTTCAAATATCCAACACAATTGTCACTCATGGTTGGTAATCAAACGGGTCAAACAAGGTGTACAAATGAAAGGTGAAAGGCTCAACATGGTTCACTAAGGTAGAATGGATAAACAATCAACACATAACAAAATGAATGGATCCTAATGCCTTTATCATCTATGTGCATACGCTAACCACAGTCTCGGCACGTATCAAACCACACAAGTTCTAACACAAAGCAACATATGGCCTACACTCAACAATTGAACAGTTATTGCAAATTCAACTATCAATCTAGTAGGCTCAAATATCTCACCGAACAAAAGGAAATTGGGTTGCCGACACGTAGCATGTGTAATTCCTAAAGCATGTTACCCCTAGTTAGGCATCTCTTCTCAACTATTCTCTAAAAATCTATCAGAAATACTCATGAAACTTAAAGGGACAACCATGACTCGGGGGATCTCAATTAGTTTAATATCAGTAGGAATCCTTTAGCGATTGAAAATGTTGGTTTTCATGTAGTTCAAGCATACTTGAGACAAAAATTTTCAAAATTTTTCAATTTTCAGCAAATTCAACCTTTCGAGCATTTAAGATCATCAATCCTACCAACCCTCTCTCTAGTTACCGCATCCCCACACTTGGGATACATTGTCCCCAATGTATAGTTCAATTTATAATCTAAACTCGAGAGATACCACCCACAACCATGAACGGCTAATAACTAGATGACTCTTAAACAAAACCACTCCTAACACAAAGACTCACACCACCAATTTGACAAATAAAAATAGAACACAAGATAGAGAGACACATTGACCTGATCAGTAAATCGGCAAGTGTCAGTGATGATGCAGCTGCCATGATCGAACAGGGACGTAACTCCTCTTGGATTCTCTGATATCTCATCGGGGATGTTGCCAAACATCCCCACACTTGAATCATTGCATCCGCGGGAATTAAACGTAGTAACCTGCCAAAACAGAACCAACACCAAAACAAAAGAACAAATACAATACTCTACATCCTCGGGCTGCCTCCCGAGAGCGCTAAGTTTAAAGGTCTTCAGCCAGACTGTACCTGATATGCGCCACGGTGGTCTCAATGCACACTTACCTAATGTATTTCCAATGAATGCCCGGAATTTTACATGCCATCTCCATAAGCTCGTCGGTATAATTGGCATGTTTAGAAAGCACCTGCGGGTTTCGTTGATCCACTTCACGAGATATACACCGATGACTTGTAGCTTCACCCTTTTCATCTTCTTCCTCGAACCATCTTCCCCACACTTGTTAATTGGAATAATTGATATGGGAAGAGGTTCGATACACACATTCATCTCATCAGACTGCTCTGCCTCATCATCCTCACACACCATGTGATCCACCAGTGACTCTTCATCAGACAAAGGATTCATTGGTGTGGTATTATCCTCCACAACCTCCCCATCCATGTGAGAATAATCTCTAATATCATCAGGTAATGGTGAGAGACGCTCTTCTATTTCTATCTTCATTTTTAACTTCTGACACTTGGAAACTAGACAGCTGATTTGATCTTCATCGGAAAGGTTGGGTGCTGATAAATACTGCTCGAGTTTGGACAAAATCACTTCCAACATAGCAAGCTTTTTCTCCTCATTGGCCTGATAAGTATAAACACCCTCGGGCTAAGAATATTCCTCGAGATGATACTGTCGGTATCCCTGATACGGTCTTGAGATGTACGCATCCATCATTTTTTTATTCCAATACTTCGGATTTTTCAAATACGCCGCACATCATAATCATAAGTATGATCACGACCGCAACAGAAACATAGTCCATCCATCATTGTCTCATAATAAACATCCTCGTCCAGATCATATCCATCCGAGTAACAATCATCCTCCATTTCTGATTCATAATGTCACAACCCCCGACCCCACCCTGGGAGCGGGAGCCGTGAACCAGCATAGTGGTATCAGTGTTTATTAATTTGGCAGCGGAATATTTCATCAGGACCGTAGTTAGGAAATATTTTCTCAGAGTAAAACACCACGTTTTATAATACTGAATATATTGGAATAAAATCCAAGTTCCATTACAATCAAGTTTTAGGGATAAACCCTAATTTATTGAATTAAAACATCATCTTTATTTAGGTAACTTTTATAGCCACTTTTCCAAGCCTTCAGTGCTGTCCAACTGGCTTCATTTGGCTTTCACATTGTGTTACCTGAAACACATTTTAAAACATTTTATCAGCAAGAAATACTGGTGAGTGAATCCCAGTTTAATCAAAACAGATTTTCTCAGTGCACAGTATTGAGGGCAAACCAGCAATTACATGTGTTTCCAATCTACTTTAATTATCACCCACGGTACTGTCAACCCGACTTGTGGTTATGTTACTACCCCGCAGTTTAGTAACAAATTTTGTATACAAAACCCCAACATACCGACGATAATTATTGGACTACAAATACTCAATCACTGTGAAATATAATGTATAATATTTGAGGTTTTGTAGAAATACTTTGCAAAAAGGTTTACAAAAAGGAGATAAACTCACATTGCTATTGATTCCTGGTAACTTCCTTGTTATAATCTAATAATTTTACAATACATACGTGTTAGTATAATAACCCAAATTTATATTTACTATACACTCCCTGAGACAGAACTCCAACGACTACGTCGGGCATAACCCCGACAGCCGTTACGGAGTACTAAATCAATCGGGTAGTGTACATATTAAGTATGGTTATACCCTCCCCGAGACAGAATTCCAACGACTACGTCGGGCAGAACCACAACAGCCGTTACGGAATCCTACGTCAAACGGGCAGCGTAACCGGGGGTTATGATACTTACATTGGGACAGGGCTTCGCTATTAAGGGGGTATAATACCCTAGTATAGTGTCTACTATCAGAAAGTTCGAGTGAGAGAGAAAGATGTGAGCGATTGAAACTGATACCCCGAGCTCCCAATATATAGGGCCTGATTTGGCTTTTCTCGCGGCCCGCGTAAGGTTAGGCTAAGGCCTACGCGGCCCGCGTAATAGGGGGTCTAGGCGTAGGTGATTCGGGTCATTCAAATAGGTTCAACACGTGTTGCCACGTGTTACCACCGGGTGAGGCTGCGTTCGACGATCGCTAGCGGCCCGCGTAAGCTCAAGGGGTGGCTTACGCGCCCCGCGAGAGCCCCAAAAATTTCATTTTATTTGTTTTTAATAAATATTAAAGTATATCGGGTGCGTTTCTCGCGTATGGGATATATTCTAAGACATATAGGGTCACGTTTAGGGGTCCTGTGAGGGTTGTTACATCCTCCCCACCTTGTTTTAAATCTCGTCCTCGAGATTCACTGGAACAGGTGTGGATACTTCTTTTGCATTTCTGACTCGAGTTCCCATGTGTACTCTGCTCCTCTCTTGGAATCCCATTTTACTTTGACTAGAACTAATCTCTTGTGTTTGAGATTCTTGATCTTTATGTCTTCAATCTGTAGAGGCTTCTCTATGAACTTAAGTTTCTCATTTACTTCTATGTCCTGAAGAGGTACTAGGAGTGATTCGTCTGCTAAGCATTTCTTGAGATTACATACATGAAACACATCATGTATCCCTGTCATTTCCTCTGGCGGTTGTAGCTGATAGGCTACTGGTCCTATCCTTTTAACAATCTTAAAAGGTCCAACATACCTTGGGCTTAGCTTTCCTCTTTTAATGAATCTGACAACTCCTTTCCATGGAGAAACTTTTAATAATACCTTATCTCCAACTTGGAATTCTAACGGTTTGCGTCTGTTATTAGCATAACTCTGTAAGACCCTAATTCGTATTTGACAAAAAGTCACAGCGGAAATTCGTGCCATAAAATTTCTTTCATTCAAACGTCTTGACTTACTTGAAAGTTCGTTTTAATATGTATCTTTTACAAAGATAAAGCATAAGTCCTGTTTACTAATAATACATACTCAATTATTCCCGTACAATCTATCTTGTGACTCGGTCTTCGATCTCTAATCCTTGTGATAATCGCCCGTTATCCGTACAACCTGCACTCACCACATACATTCATAACATTAGCACACATTATATAAACAAGATTCATTCGCGTACACTTCACATTTCGTCATCTTTCAAACTTTAAGCATTTCATCTGCGTATCCATTTCCTGGTGAGGCTTCAATAATGTACATGCATTACTTTTCATTCTCAAGGTACACCATTAATAACGTTAACCCTCAACGTGTCTAAATCATGCATACATACGTACTTACATACATACATACATACACATCTACATACGTACATATCTTTCCTACAACTTTACATACGTGCATACACTCATACATGTCTTTATACATACATACACATCTACATACGTACGTACCTTTCCTACATCTTTACATACATGCATACGCTAGTACATATATTTATACATACATACATACATACATACACATCTACATACGTACAAACCTTTCCTACATCATTACATACATGCATACACTCGTACATATCTTTATACATACATACATACATACATACATACATACATACACATCTACATTCGTACATACCTTTCCTACATCATTACATATATGCATATACTCGTACATATCTTTATACATACATACATACACATCTACATATGTACATACCTTTCCTACATCATTACATACATGCATACACTCGTACATATCTTTATACATACACACATACACATCTACATTCGTACATACCTTTACGTACACGTGCTAGATCACGCGTACCTCTTACATAATCATACATTATTTACATGGGTCTTAGACTTAGCTTTATAGCCCATAAACATCTAAGGAACCATCAAAATCATGTTTGGAAGGTCCGCCGTAGACCACGGATGACAAACCGAAGCCTACGATACATAAATCAGCTTAAATAACAAGATTTCAGCTTTTGGAACTTGGGGAGGCCGTCGCCGACGGCCCTAGGGGCGTCGGCGACGGGCCTTGCATTTACCCGTAGCCAGAAACACCCGTAGACAGGTAAATAAGGCGTCGGAGGAAAATTGGTTTTCTAGAGCCCGTCGGCGACGACCCTAACCCCGTCGGCGACGCCCTCTATAAAACCCCTTTTTCTGCAGATCCGTTTCGTCGTCCGTACGCACTAAAACGCGCATAACTTTTGAACCGTTTACCCGTTTGACCTCCCGTTTCTTCCTACTTGCTTATAAATTCACATTCTATCATATGAACTTAAAATCCCATATCTGGATTAAGGAAATTCTTAACTTACACGCTATCGGCTTATTATTCATGTACGATTATTCGACCCGTTCATGTTTTCATCAAACATTTCATTCGTTTTAGCCCAAAACTTACACGAACCTTATAACCATAATACTTTTACATTATCCCGGGTTTCGTACTTGGGATTTACGTACCCGATACCCGGTATGCGTTAAACTTATTCATTTCATTCATTTATACGAAAACAACTTGGTTAATACAATTTCAACTTGCTAACTTGATTGTCCATTAACCATAACTCACAACCGGGTATTTATACTATTAATTCGTGCCTCTAATTCTTGATTAGCGTGCTTATGTACCATTCTACCCATACCCGGTTATAGCACCGTATTCATTACTTACGCAACCCTTCCGGTATAGTAATAAAACCACATTTTGATCCATTACATCTACTTAGAGAAAATCATCGATTTCATACGAACCATCCTTATTTGTCCTCAATTATCATACTTAATTAACTAGCACATATCTTTACGTAAACAACTAAGAAGTGATTACGGAAATCACTTACCTTGTGCGTCCATGTTCATACTCGTTTCCTCGCCACTTCTTGACCTGTTAGCCTTCCGTGCTTGATTCCGTCTCGACATAATTCCTATACTTCCATGTCATCGAAATCACATTCTTATTAGCATACACAATTGTACATGCTAACGATCATATCGATCGTATAATTCACATTTGACGTTCATAGTCACTTCTAACAAGCATAATACATGTAACCAAATTCATATCATTTCCAACTCGTGGAATCCGTCATGTCATCGCATTAAACACACATACGTCTAACACACATTGTATAACTTACTTTAATCTTACAATTATGACAACATGACAGTTGACTTTTAGAAGTCAACGGTCCATTTACTTTAACTTTCGACTTATCATTATATACCCGTAACATCATAATCGACTATACGGACAACACTATATACATATCATCTTTTACTTACATACAATTTCATCTATTAAACTCACCTAGGCATTTCCTCAAACACTTGGTGTACGTACCACTATCTTAGCACAATGTACAACTAATTTATGCATATTCTTCTAATCTTATACATAATTCATCCAATCCTCCCACTAATTAGCATTTATCCTTCATACATAACATCAAGCATATCAACATCATATTTCTTTCAATTCATCTAACAAGAATTCATCATACCCACATAATACAAACAACATGCAACAAGAATTAGACATGGATGATGATTCAAGTCATTATTCTTACCATAACTAATGGGTTTCGCCTCTAAACATCAAATTAACCTAAACCATGCATAATCCATGTTCTATATGATGATTCTAACATATCCTCATGCTCAATTTCATACCAATTCATGATCTACAACATAACCCACTTCGTGGGTAATCACCAATCTAGAATCTAAGACATACCTTATGATCCCCTAGTGTAGGTGATCACAAATTCGTGTTCGGTTATGAATTTGAGCTTCATTTATCCTTCCAATTTGATGGATTAGATGGAGTTAGGGTTTTGACTTCATGAGAGCTCCTGCTCCCTCTAGAACACACGATCGTGTGTGTGTTTGTGTGTGTAAAATTTTATTTATTAATTCAACTTTCAACTTAACCCACTTTAACCCCTCAAGTTGTCACTAGTTATAAAGGGGCACAACTTTCCTTCCTTTGATTATTTTTACCATTTCGTTAACTTGGTTAAATAACCTAGTCATTCATTTCTTGATGTACCATGCAAGAACATTTAACGATTATAAACATTCGGATTTTGGGGCATTACAAACTCTTTTGAGGATCTCGTGTTGTCTTTAGTCATTCCTTGACTTGGATAATCTTGTCCGTTGTTTCTTGTACTATCTCTGGTCCAGATAATTGTTTTTCTCCAATTTCTGCCCAAAAGACTGAAGTTCTGCACTTTCGTCCATATAGTGCTTCAAATGGTGCAACATTGATGCTGGTATGTAACACCCCGAAAATATAAACACCATACTGTAAAACTAAACATCGGTAATAATCAAGATAAAAAAAATAACTAGGAAGAAATAACCTAGTTAGCTAGTGTCATGACATAATAGAACAAATGTGGTTAAAATACCCTTTATACAACTTGTGTAAAAGTGGAGTGACTAAACTTGTGCAAAAGTAATGAAGTTTACTTAAATAAAAAATTAGAAACACAAACACACATACGTGTACACAAACACACATACGTGTGTTTGGTTCCTGCGATTTCAACTAGGTGCTTTCAAGCTCAAACCCTAAAACACAAGAATTCATCAAATTGAAAGCTCAAATCTGCTCCAAATCGAAATTCAATCATAGATTAGTGATCACCTCTGCGAAGGGATCATAAGGTATGCAAAATTTCGACATTTGGTTTCATCTTAAATTCTTGATGAATCTATGAAATCAGAATTGTAGCTTGCATGATCGTTGTTTGGAATGAAATTATGTCTAGGAGTAAACCCTAGTCATTTTAATTGTTGAATTAGGGTTCATAATTGAGAATTCATGATCATCCACTAGTATGTCAAGTGGGTTTTATAAAAACATGTTAAACACTAGTGTTATGATTGTTACTCTAGTGTAATTGAGCTCTAGGAAGTAAATCCAGATTAGTTGATATGAAAATTTGACATGAATATATGAAATTATGCTTAAACCTTGGCTAAATAGTTAGTCAAGAACTTGATTATGAATTTGTATGAGATTATGCCCATTAGGTGTTTGATAATATGCCTAAGAGAAGATAAATGTTGAAAATTTCGGATTAAAAACGCATATTTGCTTAGTGTGGCAAATTATGCGTTATGTGCTATAAGAGAGTTCTAAACGAATGTTGGTTGAACTCTATAGGTAAGGAAATCGGTGCGTCAAGCGGACAAGCTAGTGGCGATACGCGTTTGAAGGGACCGCTTTGAAGGTGCGTAACTATAGTTTCGTCTCAATATGTTTATTTATTAATTATAGTCTTGTTGAATTAGAATTGTGTAAATGGCGAATCCGTATTGTCGTTGAAGTGGCGGAGCTCACTAGACAAATAAAACGGGTTAAAATATTGGTTGGATTAATGTTTGGCATGTCATTGAAATGGTGGTTTCCATTAGGCAACCAAACGGGTCAAACAAGGTTAATTCTAGAAATGTTGAAGTGATTTGATTATCACTAATTTATTTAATACTTGAATGCGTAAGCCGTTGAACGGACACGCTAAACCTGTTGCAAATAAGCCCTTGGATACGGGTCAAAACTCTAGAATGTTGAAATGGTAAAATCGCTTTGATGTGCTTGCTTGGATTATGGATAACCAAGCATGACGCCAATGCACGCGCCAATCACGAGATGGTAGTGAAGCGCTAGTGCTTGGTAAGCCCGGGATTGGGTACAATTGTTCGAGCACAAGTGAGGATAATAAAACAAGTTGTATAATTCACAAACAAACGGGTCGAATAATCAAAAGCAGAATTATAGGCCAACTGCCTATAAACCAGATTTCTACGTGAACAATGATAATGAATGTGTTCGTAATCTAATTACGGTCGTGTAGGAAAAAGAACCATGCAAAACGGACTTGTACATCAATAGTTGTGCATGTTTAAAGTTAGAATTTTTGGGTTAGATTGTAGCTGGGCATCTGCAGCTTAAAAAGAAACAACTCGCAGGAAAACTTGGGCCGTCGGGTCACGCCACGGCTAAACCATCTCACGGTCGCGCGACGCGACACCGGTTGCGCCCCGCGATAAGAATGGCAGGCACCGGTCGCGCCCCACGAGCACCCCTTTTTCCTCCAATTTATTTATAATTTGTTATTTTACTCATTGAACCTGATTAAACGCATTTTTAGCCTTCAAAACTAACCGTTCTGTTGGTTTTGAACCCAGGGGATCGTATAAGGTGCACGGATGAAGATCAAGCGAATTTCAAGAACCGAACACGCCAAACAAAGCTTCTGCATTGATCTATTTTGTTCTAGTTAATATGTAAACTCTTGAAAATATATATTTTGAAGGTTTTAAACTAGTAGGATGATAACTTGAATACTTGATCTTGTACGATCGCTAACTTAACGAAAATTTTTGTAAGCTCGCATTTTTGTAAACTAAATGCGTGTTGATTGATATAATTCGTGTTTAAATAAAACGGGTGTTATATGGTATGACAGCTGTTGTTGTAGGAAATTCTATCAATGGTAAATGATCGTCCCAATTTCCTCCGAAATCGATTACACAGGATCTAAGCATATCTTCCATAGTCTGAATTGTTCTTTCACTTTGTCCGTCTGTTTGTGGATGATAAGCTGTGCTTAGATTTAACCTCGTTCCCATTGCTTTTTGGAAACTTGTCCAAAAATGAGAGGTAAAACGGCTATCTCTGTCAGATACAATAGATAAAGGAATACCGTGTAATGAAACTATTTCATTAACATATAACTTGGCTAACTGTTCCATACTGAAAGTTTCCTTCATTGGTAAGAAATGAGCAGATTTGGTTAATCTGTCTTCAATCACCCAGATTGTATCATTACCTTTTCGTGTCTTGGGTAGTTTGGTAACAAAATCCATTGCTATCAATTCCCACATCCAAATGGGCATTTCTAATTGTTGCAAAACCCTGAAGGTTTCTGATGTTCAGCTTTAACCTGTGATCATGTTAGACATTTAGCAACATAACTTGCTATGTCCTTCTTCATTCCGATCCACCAAAAAATCTTTCTTAAGTCTTGATACATCTTATCACTACCAGGGTGTATCGTATACTTAGACTTATGGGCTTCTTCTAAAATTTGGTGACGTAGGTTTCCTTGAATAGGTATCCAAATTCTTTTTTTATGGAATCTTCAAATTCCATCCGAACTCTGTTCTAATTCCTTAATCATTCCTTTTAAACCTTCAGCATCGTCCTTGATTGTTGTTTCTTGTATCTTCTTAATTTGCTCATTTAAATCTATCTGCAGATTTAATCTGAGAGAACGTACTCGTTTTGGCTTTTCGTAGTACTTTCTACTTAAAGCCTCAGCTACTACATTAGCTTTTCCTGCATGATACTGGATATCACAATCATAATCACTAAGAACTTCCATCCATCGTCTCTGTCTCATGTTTAATTCTTTTTGCCCAAAAACATATCTTAAACTCTTATGATCTGTGAATACAACAAACTTACTACCGTAAAGATAGTGTCTCCAAATCTTAAGGGCAAAAATTATCGCTCCTAATTCTAGATCATGGGTTGTATAATTCTCTTCATGTTTCTTAAGTTATCTAGAAGCGTAAGCAATAACCTTGTGTCGTTGCATTAATACACATCCAAATCCTAATTTAGATGCATCACAGTAAATCACAAAATCTTCAGTTCCTTCTGGCAAAGCGAGTATTGGTGTGTTGGTTAATCTTTGCTTAAGAATTCTAAAAGCTTCCTCTTGTTTTGGTCCCCACTCAAACTTAACTACCTTGCAAGTTAGTTTGGTTAATGGAATGGCTATTCTAGAAAAATCTGGAATAAAACGTCTATAATAACCTGCTAATCCAAGAAAACTTCGTACTTCCGTTGGAGACTCTGGGACTTTCCATTTGGTTATAGCTTCGATCTTTGCGGGATCTACATGAATTCCTTCATGATTGATCATATGTCCAAGAAATTGTACTTCTTGTAGCCAGAATTCACATTTTGAGAATTTAGCATAAAGCTTCTCTTTTCTCAACAGTGTCAGTAGTATATGTAAATGCTCTGCATGATCTTCTTTACTCTTAGAGTAAATTAGAATATCATCTATAAAGACAATTATGAATTTGTCTAGGTATGGTTTACATATCCTGTTCATCATGTCCATAAATACGGCTGGGGCATTGGTTAGACCAAATGGCATGACTGTAAATTCATAATGACCGTACCTTGTTCTTAGAGCAGTCTTAGGAATGTCCTCTTCCTGAACTTTCAATTGATGATAACCTGATCGTAAATCGATCTTGGAGAAGAATCGAGCTCCTTGAAGTTTATCGAATAGGTCATCAATCCTCGGTAGTGGATACCGATTTTTAATTGTAACCTTATTCAATTCCCTGTAATCAATGCACATACGCATTGATCCATCTTTCTTCTTAACAAATAACACTGGTGCTCCCCACGGAGATGAACTAGGCTGTATGAAACCTTTTTCTAACAGTTCGTCCAAGTGTTTCTTCATTTCTTGCATTTCCGTTGGTGCTAAGCGATAAGGTGTCTTGGCAATCGGTGTTGTTCCTGGTATTATATGAATTCTAAATTCAACTTCTCGGTCTGGCGGTAATCCGGGTAGATCTTCTGGAAAAACATCTGAGAATTTAGATACTACAGGAATATCTTTTAATTATTTTTCCTTAGTGTTAATGATTACTGAAATCATATACATTATTCCTCCTTTTCTTGCATAACTTGCACTTTTCATCACATAGATGAATTTTGTTGATCTGGTTGGTTTGTCCCTTTTGATTGTGATCTTTTCACCAGTAGGTGTACTTACTTGTACACAGGGGCGGACCTACGTTACGAGGAACGGGGTCCCCGGATACCAATCTTTTTTTAAAAAGTAGTAGAAACGGTATACAAAATTGTCTATGGACCCCATAAAATGATTTAGTTGGACCCCATAACAATGAAAGTGAGCCTAGTGCAGTGGTAAAACCCCTTGTTTACACACAAAAGGTCATGGGTTCGATACCTGTTTCTTCGTTTTTTTGTGTTTTTTTTTTGGACCCCATTGTCCAAAAATCCTGGGTCCGCCACTGCTTGTACAGACTTTTGATCACATAAAATACTTGCATGATTGGATTCCAACCAATCCATTCCTAATACAAGATCAAATCCAGCTAAATCCATTGGAAAAAGGTTAGCACTAAAATTATGATACAAAAATTTTATCCGTGCCTCCTGCAGAATTTCACTTATCTTAATAGATTCCCCATTTGCTGTCTCCACCAGACAGTCTTGGTGAAGTTTAGTTAATGGTTGATTGAGAAATTTGCAAAAAGATGTATTGATAAACTTTGGTTTGCACCAGAGTCAAATAATACTTTGGCAAAAACATCATTAACTAAAAACGTACCGGCAATCACATCTGGAATTATCTTGGCTTCTTCAGCTGTTAGAACAAATGCTCTGGCATTTTTCTTTGGTCCTTCTATAGCCTTTGCTTTGTTGTTTGTTGCTGGATCTAATTTCGGACAATTTGGTTTGATATGACCAGCTTCTCCACAGTTGTAGCATAGCCTATTGTTAGCTTTCTTTCTGCAGTCTTCTTCGTTGTGTCCTGGTATTTTGCAGAAATTGCAGTAGGTTGAGCATTTTCCTGAATGCTTCTTCTTGCAAGCTTTACAGCACGGTGCAGAAGTAGAACCTACGTTCTTTCCACGGTTGAAATTACTGTAGCAAAATTCTTGGGTAAGCTTTTGAGCTAAGTTCTTTCTCTGGTTCTCTTCTTGCTTGCGTACGTACTAACTCATCAGTCAAGGTGTTTGCTAATTCTACAGCTTCTTCTATAGTTTGTGGTCTAGTGTAACATCCGTCTCAATTTAACATGTTTATAACCTTAATTACGCATTTTATATGAAAAATGTGACTTTCTAAAAACTTTGTCAAGTCAAAGTTCATACATGTTTAAAGTAAACAAAATATAGTTCCAAGTGTTTACATAGTTCACTTAAAACAAAAACAACATAAAGTCATTGCGGAAGCTTCATTTGACATGCGTTCGGTTCACTTGATTTCTTGATCGTCTTCCGGATGCTTGCTATACTCACCTATGATCAAAACCAACTTAAAAGTTGGTTTTGACAGCTTATAAACATGTATAAATAAGTTTCAATATCAAATAATGATAATCAAAATAAAATTTCCAAAAATCATGCCTCCCGCGTGTCGCCGAAGGCAACCTTTAATCTGTCGCGAGTCGCGACACCTGTCGCGTGTCGCGCCCCAAATGAGGAACCCTGTTGCGTGTCGCGAGGGAGACTAATTTCCAGCAAGTCCGTTTCTGAACCTGCATTTTCTGCCCAGCTCAATTATTCAACAAAAATCGAACTTTAAACGACCATAACTTTTTATCTACTAGTCCGTTTTAGAAGATTCTTTTTCCTATGCGTTCGAAATTTAATTCTCCATCTTATGGAGTTAAAACCTGACATTCCACTAGTTCAAAAATTCAGATTTCAAGCTCTCGGCTTGAAATCCCTTTTTAACACTTTTTACCCGTTTCATGATTCCTTAAACCACTTTCACCCATCATTTTGCTACATTAAAGTATCTACTTTTATTTCGTAATCTTAATACTAATTCCTAAACAACCTCTAAGGGTCGTTTGCCCGGTTTTCCCATCAAGGGCTTTTTGGTCAATTTTAGTTATTCATTTTACTACGAAGGACTTTCGCTAATATTTGACCAAGAATATCGCTTTTATCAATAATACTAAATATGCGTACCTGGCTCGAGTCATAGGATTGACCCGTTTAAATATCTTTCACTATTAATTTCTAATTAATACCAACGCGAACCGTATGATATTTCCTGTAATCACAAAACTCAACAAGCGATCATCAATTAATATTGTCAAATGATCTTGCCAATGTCATTTGACCCGTTTAGTCCGAACGACCCTTTTTCCATTATGAGATGATATCTAGTTACCATCCCGCCCTTTTACCCATTCCGGTTTACACCATAACGTAGTGTTTCAAAATTTCTTATTAGTTCATCGTCATATGACTAATTTACCAATTTACCCTTTTTGCCTTTGTTTATGATTTCTCACCATTGCACTAGTTCCGGCTCATATTATTTGCGTCGGAACATTATAACTCTATTACTAACTTTTCCTTATTCATTTTCAATACACACAACTGATGTATACTAAAAAGGGTGTAAGCTTTTACTTACCTCGCATCCAAATTACGCTTTCCTTTTTGTACTTGCTCCGTTTGACCCGCTTCATTCCCAAGCCTCCATCTAGCTTGTCAAGAGTCAAATTATCATCATAATTCACATGGTTGTTAGATTAGTCATTATAGCCACGACTATTCCACCTTACGTATTTTCTATGTCAAAACTACTATTCGACTCCGTCCATGGTTAGTTTAACTTTTCAAAAGTTAACTACCCTTAATTATATGATATGTGCATATAAGCTAAATCGACTTCCTAATTAAAATTTGTATTACCCCACATCACACGTAATTAGTCGAACTAGGAAATTACGCGTTTGATTCATTATTTCAACATATGAACATTGTGGGCATAATTTATAACATCAACAATCAAGTTTCGTATCACTGAAAATAGGCTGTTTTTGGTGACCTGTTTAACCTGTTTACAAGTCTTCAAAAATTATGATTTTTTTATGTGGCGTACCTCTCGGAGGGTTAGACCTTGTGTTAAAATTTCAAGCTCTAACTCTTTACCAAAAATTCGTAAAAATTCATCTACTAAGCTGCAATCGGATTCGTCACTTCTGACTGCAGCTTATGGAAAAATTCATTAAAAATTCCTCGTTTATCCGATTGACGAAATTCCAATTGGTGATTCTTTTACTCACTTAAAACTTTCTACAGTAAGAATTTGAGATCATAACTCAATTCCTAAATTGAGTTATTACATTCGTAATGGGCAGCAAATTCTGCCAGAAAACGCAGCTTGAACCTTTGATACGGAAAAATTCATAAAACGCTCAATTTTCGTCGAAAATATGCGATTCCAGTGGGGTTTTAAAGATATTTCCTGGAATTACATTTTAGACTCAAGAAACACACGTTTTTGTCTCGTTCTGTCCACGTTACAGCCAATACAAGTCGGCTGTAAATTCTGATCAGAAGCTGTTTGAATTCAGCTTTCAATCGAAACATGTTTAAGACATTATAGCACTTTTTTTAGCCATCAAAAACCCTAAAAACATCACATTTCACGAATTTAGCATCATCACACTTATCACCTTCAATGGTGATCATGAATTCACAAGATTTAGACCTAATTTCATCATATGTTTGTCTAGGGTTTACTCCTAGACACTACAATGTTCCTATTTCATCATATAACGAACATGCAACCATCTAATTCGAATTCTCTAAGTTTGCTCAGAAATTTAACTAGAGAATCTTACGAAATTTACATACCTTGTGACTCCTTTTTCAGTGGAGATCACTATTCCGTACTTGGATTTCGGTTTGGTCTTGATTTGAACCTTCGATTTGAGAATTTTGTGAGGAATTAGGGTTTAAAGGGAAGCTCTGGATCGCCCCCCTGTGTTTCTGTCGATCTCCACACACACAAGTGTGTGTTGGAGTTTTTAATTTTTTTATTTTATTTTACTAGTTTCGTTTTAAACGCTTTTGGCCCCTCAACTTTTCCCAAGTTTCATTTAGGGTGTTTTAATCAAGTTTCCTTATTACTACAACACTTATGATTAACTAGGTTATTTATTCCTAGTTATTTCATCTCATTTATATCTGACATTAAATTTATAATATAAAGATTTATATTTTCGGGTACGACCCAATTTATTTTAAGTCCCGTTATCTCGGGCTGTTTATAAACTTTTATTTCTTCAAAAGTTTTCGTTCAACTTTTATTTAATATTAGATTTATTTGTTTAAATCCTAATATTTACCGGGTTAATTTCACCACTAACGGTATTTTACTCATTCATCAATGTTAATGTGGTTTGATTACCAAACCCGTTTTCGGGGTGTTACAAGTCTACCCCCCTTAAAGAGGTTTCGTCCCCGAAACCTTATTTACGTAGCTCATGAATTTAGACTAAACGAACTTGGTTTTGTTTTTTGTTTTGTTTTTTTAAGGCATTCAATTATTCTTTTCGTTCTAACGTTTTCACTTATATCGACGCGCACGTCTTTCATGTGTAAGGCCTCGTGGGCCGTTACTTTCAACTTTTATCTTTTATCTTTCTGGACCGAGTTGTCACTTGACAGCTTAGACTCATCAGTCTGTTAACATGTTTATCCCACGCTTGTCTTATATTAACAAGCGCTTTGTATTTGTCATGACATTTTCTCAACCTTGAATAGTTCCTCTGGCTAGACTATTTAGTCGCCGTCACTTCATACCTCGTCATCTAGGTATACTATTTTGCCATCTCCGGCCTTATGTGTGTTTAAGATTTTCTAAATCTCCTCATATTACTTATGTTTGTTAAAAAAAAGGTTGCTTTTGACTAAAAACTAAATTTTTAGTTTACGTTTTCTCTGTCTTATGTCTTTTCCTCATGTCTAGGAATTTCCGTCTAAGTTTTATTCCTGACCGTTATTATTTTACATGGAAGATTGTAACCAGTTTTCCACGCTTTATCCAAGTGACCCGCAAGTTCTTTTACTTAGCCTCGCAAGCTTTTTCTTTAGATTTTCACCTTTTTAAGGTGAGAACCCCAACAATTTGTTTCTTTCTATTTGTGACCCGAAGGTCTTTTTGGTCCCGTAGACTTTACACTATTTATAATCCCGTAGGTTATGATGATCCCGTAGATCGTCTTTTATCCATGTCTATATTCAAATGTATATATACATATATAGCTTCAAAGCATCTCTTATTATGTTTGGAATCGTTTATTTTCGCTTTTGAACTTTAGTTGGCCTTGACCGTAGTCTAAAGCTTCATTCGTTTACTCTTGGACTAATCTTCCGACTTTATGACTCTTTACGTCATTTACACGTCGGTTTGTTCTACGCTCACCGTTTCCCCGGTTCATAGTTATACTTCTTTACGACCCGTTACCCGGGTTCTTTATTATTTCGCGCTTCCATTATTCGGTTTGCGCTTACTTGCACTACCAAACTTTTATACTTTATTTATCTCGTTTGACTTATTCGTGTGAGATTTCATTACTCATGAACGTCAAACTTCATTCTTTATTTGACCCGTTCAACTTTAGAATAGTTGAACGTAGTTATCAAAATTTCTGTTTGCAAATTCTCATCGTCTTTTAGTCATGACTCTTAATCCGAGTCCTTTGACTTTCTATTTCGCGTACCCGTCTTTTGGTTTACGCATGCTTTCAAATCCTACCCATCTATCGGGTATCTTTACCGAAGTTATCATCAAGTAACCATTCTTATACGGTTTTAGACATCATCTTAATTTATTTGATCGTCTTAGCGAAATCCATTGCTTTTATTTAGTCAAGTCTTTTATTCTACCCCTTTGACTTGTCTGAGTGAATTTCATCACTTATGACAGTCAAACTTCATCTTTATGCCTTAGCATTCTCATTAGTTGGTCTGTATTTTCATTTACTTTAATCTTTGTCCCTTCTCTTGGGCTCGTTATTCTAACGTAATACGCTCCCTGTCATCCGACTTGCGTTTACGTTTATTATCAAACATCTTACTTCTTTGACTCATTTGGGTACCATTTACGTTAGTCCCATTCACCCCATCCTTACTACATCGGACGTAAATGTGTCCGCTACCAAAAGTTCATGGTATCATATGCCACTACTTACTTGGCCAGAGTAAGCGATCGACACATGATACACATGACCTTTTTGTAGTTTTCACATCACACCCCATGTAAGTAACGCCCCTATTTATTTCATATCTCTGATTTTATTTAGTAAAACTTTATTTAATTGCAAAACAACAATCATTAGTTTTTACTAGTTTTACTTTTGTACATATAAAATGTTTTTCTTTTCTATTGAACTATTATATAATCACATTCGTTAATGTGATCGCTACTTTTCTCAATAGCATTATATTGAGAGCTTTCCACTTGGATAATTACCCCCCGTCCAAGTTTCCATATGAACTAATCCTATTATTTCTTTGTTATTCATCATCGTGAATAACACATGTTTCTATTAAACTTCTCTTGGAAACATCATCCTGAATAAATATCCTATTCAGGTTTTATCAGATATATGCAACCGTTATTCCCTACGTGTTTGTTGCATATTACTACTTGTGCAATTAAATTTAAAAGTGTGCACCTGATAATGCTTGCCCTTAATGGGCTTTCCTTGCCTTTGACTTTGTTTGCGATCGTCACGCGATTTAGGTCCTTGATGAGTATGCTCTGCTTGTCATACCTCGGACCGTTCCACCGTCATATCCACAATTTGTTCCACTCTCGTCATCTTCAGATGCGAGTATCCTTCAACTAAATATTTACAAAAGTTAGTAATTTCAACATTAATAAATGCACGTATTGTAATACAAGGCTTTTTACTGCACATGATTTCGTTAACTATACTAATCATTTTCGTTGGTGTAACGTGTATTACACGATACCCTATGTGTTGTTCACAACACTTTAATCCTACTAAACTATTAACATACATGTACTTACCGGATTTGCGATCAAGCCTCGAACCGAACACATTTTATTCTTTAACCATGAGCTCTGATTACCAACTTGTAACATCCGTCTCAGTTTAACATGTTTATAACCTTAATTACGCATTTTATATGAAAAATGTGACTTTCTAAAAACTTTGTCAAGTCAAAGTTCATACGTGTTTGAAGTAAACAAAATATAGTTCCAAGTGTTTACATAGTTCACTTAAAACAAAAACAACATAAAGTCATTGCGGAAGCTTCATTTGACATGCGTTCGGTTCACTTGATTTCTTGATCGTCTTCCGGATGCTTGCTATACTCAGCTATGATCAAAACCAACTTAAAAGTTAGTTTTGACAGCTTATAAACATGTATAAATAAGTTCCAATATCAAATAATGATAATCAAAATAAAATTTCCAAAAATCATGCCTCCCGCGTGTCGCGGAAGGCAACCTTTAATCTGTTGCGAGTCGCGACACCTGTCGCGTGTCGCGCCCCAATTGAGGAACCCTGTCGCGTGTCGCGAGGGAGACTAATTTCCAGCAGGTCCGTTTCTGAACCTGCATTTTCTGCCCAGCTCAATTATTCAACAAAAATCGAAATTTAAACGGCCATAACTTTTTATCTACTAGTCCGTTTTAGAAGATTCTTTTTCCTATGCGTTCGAAATTTAATTCTCCATCTTATGGAGTTAAAACCTGACATTCCACTAGTTCAAAAATTCAGATTTCAAGCTCTCGGCTTGAAATCCCTTTTTAACACTTTTGACCCGTTTCATGATTCCTTAAACCACTTTCACCCATCATTTTGCTACATTAAAGTATCTACTTTTATTTCGTAATCTTAATACTAATTCCTAAACAACCTCTAAGGGTCGTTTGCCCGGTTTTCCCATCAAGGGCTTTTTGGTCAATTTTAGTTATTCATTTTACTACGAAGGACTTTCGCTAATATTTGACCAAGAATATCGCTTTTATCAATAATACTAAATATGCGTACCTGGCTCGAGTCATAGGATTGACCCGTTTAAATATCTTTCACTATTAATTTCTAATTAATACCAACGCGAACCGTATGATATTTCCTGTAATCACAAAACTCAACAAGCGATCATCAATTAATATTGTCAAATGATCTTGCCAATGTCATTTGACCCGTTTAGTCCGAACGACCCTTTTTCCATTATGAGATGATATCTAGTTACCATCCCGCCCTTTTACCCATTCCGGTTTACACCATAACGTAGTGTTTCAAAATTTCTTATTAGTTCATCGTCATATGACTAATTTACCAATTTACCCTTTTTGCCTTTGTTTATGATTTCTCACCATTGCACTAGTTCCGGCTCATATTATTTGCGTCGGAACATTATAACTCTATTACTAACTTTTCCTTATTCATTTTCAATACACACAACTGATGTATACTAAAAAGGGTGTAAGCTTTTACTTACCTCGCATCCAAATTACGCTTTCCTTTTCGTACTTGCTCTGTTTGACCCGCTTCATTCCCAAGCCTCCATCTAGCTTGTCAAGAGTCAAACTATCATCATAATTCACATGGTGGTTAGATTAGTCATTATAACCACGACTATTCCACCTTACGTATTTTCTATGTCAAAACTACTATTCGACTCCGTCCATGGTTAGTTTAACTTTTCAAAAGTTAACTACCCTTAATTATATGATATGTGCATATAAGCTAAATCGACTTCCTAATTAAAATTTGTATTACCCCACATCACACGTAATTAGTCGAACTAGGAAATTACGCGTTTGATTCATAATTTCAACATATGAAAATTGTGGGATAATTTATAACATCAACCATCAAGTTTCGTATCACTGAAAATAGGCTGTCTTTGGTGACCTGTTTAACCTGTTTACAAGTCTTCAAAAATTACGATTTTTTTTATGTGGCGTACCTCTCGGAGGGTTAGACCTTGTGTTAAAATTTCAAGATCTAACTCTTTACCAAAAATTCGTAAAAATTCATTTACTAAGCTGCAATCAGATTCGTCACTTCTGACTGCAGCTTAGGGAAAAATTCATTAAAAATTCCTCGTTTATCCGAAAGACGAAATTCCAATTGGCGATTCTTTTAATCACTTAAAACGTTCTACAGTAAGAATTTGAGATCATAACTTAAGTCCTAAATTGAGTTATTACATTCGTAATGGGCTACAAATTCTGCCAGAAAACGCAGCTTGAACCTTTGATACGGAAAAATCATAAAACGCTCAATTTTCGTCGAAAAAATGCGATTCCAGTGGGGTTTTAAAGATATTTCCTGGAATTACATTTTAGACTCAAGAAACACACGTTTTTGTCTCGTTCTGTCCACGTTACAGCCAATACAATTCGGCTGTAAATTCTGATCAGAAGCTGTTTGAATTCAGCTTTCAATCGAAACATGTTTATGACATTATAGCACTATTTTTAGCCATCAAAAACCCTAAAAACATCACATTACACGAATTTAGCATCATCACACTTATCACCTTCAATGGTGATCATGAATTCACAAGATTTAGACCTAATTTCATCATATTTTTGTCTAGGGTTTACTCCTAGACACTACAATGTTCCTATTTCTTCATATAACGAACATGCAACCATCTAATTCGAATTCTCTAAGTTTGCTCAGAAATTTAACTAGAGATTCTTACGAAATTTACATACCTTGTGACTCCTTTTTCAGTGGAGATCACTATTCCGTACTTGGATTTCGGTTTGGTCTTGATTTGAACCTTCGATTTGAGAATTTTGTGAGGAATTAGGGTTTAAAGGGAAGCTATGGATCGCCCCCCTGTGTTTCTGTCGATCTCCACACACACAAGTGTGTGTTGGAGTTTTTAAATTTTTTATTTTATTTTACTAGTTTCGTTTTAAACGCTTTTGGCCCCTCAACTTTTCCCAAGTTTCATTTAGGGTGTTTTAATCAAGTTTCCTTATTACTACAACACTTGTGATTAACTAGGTTATTTATTCCTAGTTATTTCATCTCATTTATATCTGACATTAAATTTATAATATAAAGATTTATATTTTCGGGTACGACCCAATTTATTTTAAGTCCCGTTATCTCGAGCTGTTTATAAACTTTTATTTCTTCAAAAGTTTTCGTTCAACTTTTATTTAATATTAGGTTTATTTGTTTAAATCCTAATATTTACTGGGTTAATTTCACCACTAACGGTATTTTACCCGTTCATCAATGTTAACGTGGTTTGATTACCAAACCCGTTTTTGGGGTGTTACATCTAGTTGCCTTGACCACATGCCTAATCTCACTGATTAATCCCCAAACATAATAGGAAATTAATACTGGTTCTGGTGAGGCTAGGGTTGGTACTATCCTTGCATATTCGAAGAATATGGTAGTATATCCTTTGCAATCTATTCCACCCATCCTGTGGTTCAAAAACTTATTTGCAATCTGTTCCTTTTCATTAGGAGGACATAATTTCCTTTCAACTTTTTCCTTAAAGTTGGTCCATTCGATATTATAAACTCTGTCACTACCTCTTGACTGAAGAATGGTATTCCACCACTCTAGGGCTGCATTCTTAAAGAGATTAGAAGCATACATAATCTTATCTTCATTGGCACATTTACTTATTTTTAGAACTGCTTCTGTCTTTTCTATCCAGCGTAGAGCTGCAATGGCTCCTTCATTGCCTGAGAATTCTATTGGTTTGTAGGCCAAAAATTCTTTATAAGTACAACCATAAGAGATTGTCCTTCTTCTTTTAGGTATTGGAAATTGGACAAGAGGTCCATGGTTTACACTGTGACTAAGTTCAGTGTTCGTACGTTTATTCCCACTCACAGAATTATTTTCTGCCTTTTTAATAGTATCAATAATATAGGGCATGGCATCTATAATTCCTTGAGCTACTATGTGTTCTATAGCACTCTTATCCACTTGGTTTCCGTTATTATCCTCATTCTGGTTTTCCTGATTTACTTCGTTTGACATCTGAATTGTACACATTTTCAGGTGTTATTATCAAAGAATAATAATTAATGCAAACAATCACATATGCACATTGATCAAAATCGTTGACATTGCGACTTACTCTATTCTTTATATTATGCATCTAATACAAACTGAAACTAAAATACAACGTTACAATACTATTAGGCATCAGTAGCTATTGTCTAGTTTTTTTTTCAAACATACACACATATTACGTATATATATATATATATATATATATATATATATATATATATATATATATATATATATATATATATATATATATATATTATTACTACTACTCCCACCATCACCTTCACTGATATGGGTTCATCCAGAACTCCATATTACGCTCGTCGTACCTCCAGACGAGTCGTTCACCTACTTGCCTCATTCTCTCGCTACTTTCTAAAATCTCTTCTCCGAAGGATCGAAGCTCTTGCACATTCTCTGCACTCATTGGAGGTGCAGGTGCTGGTACTGGGTTTGGGAACTGGGGTACATGTTCCTGGTACGGGTAAGGATTCTCTAAGATTTCCCTGACGAATAGATCGTTATCATTGTAAGGATCTAGAGGGTCCAAATCTGGGTAAGCTGCTAGGTTCGGCATAGGTATGTCTTCTGGTATTGGGTAACGTTGCTGGTAATCTCTATGGTAATCTAGCCATGGATCATAGTCTGGGTCTACGGGATTGGGTGCTGGTACCCTAGGTATCTCTTCTGGGTTAAAATCGTGCATTTAGACTTGATTTTCGGGGTTGTTCTCAATTTCCATTGGCTGGGTTGGAAACAGTGGTAATGGTTGAGGTGCTACAAGTTGTTCAAGGTTAGGGTCAGCAGCTGTAGTTGCTAGGATATGGAAATTCGCTAGACTTCTATTGAGAATGTCTTGGGTGTAAGCATCTGTTTCTCTTTTAGCGGCTGCTAAAACACGTTGCTGTTGAAGTTTCCTTATTCTCTTTCTACGCTCATGTGCTCCTCTACTGAACCATCCTCTTTTCTTAGAAGGGAATGGCTCTTCAGACTGAGCCTTAAACGTAAATATCCCATTTTCATTGTCAGCAGTATACCCTGAGAGGGCAGGCTGTGAGGAGGTGCCTTCGCTCCTAGGTGAGCTGGACAACTGACGATAGGCGTCGGATACTCCTAGATCACTCATGTTGTAATTTAACAAATAGTCAAATAACACATAATAATAAATGCAGATATGCACGTATTTCTGTAATTTATTTCCTAACACTTTGAATAATATCTTGGTGTCAGCAGAACACTTCTGTGGCTGAATCAGTGGCTTAGCTCTGATACCACTTCTGTCACAACCCCCGACCCCACCCTGGGAGCGGGAGCCGTGAACCAGCATAGTGGTATCGGTGTTTATTAATTTGGCAGCGGAATATTTCATCAGGACCGTAGTTAGGAAATATTTTCTCAGAGTAAAACACCACGTTTTATAATACTGAATATATTGGAATAAAATCCAAGTTCCATTACAATCAAGTTTTAGGGATAAACCCTAATTTATTGAATTAAAACATCATCTTTATTTAGGTAACTTTTATAGCCATTTTTCCAAGCCTTCAGTGTTGTCCGGCTGGCTTCTATTTGGCTTTCACATTGTGTTACCTGAAACGCGTTTTAAAACATTTTTATCAGCAAGAAATACTGGTGAGTGAATCCCAGTTTAATCAAAACAGATTTTCTCAGTGCACAGTATTGAGGGCAAACCAGCAATTACATTTGTTTCCAGTCTACTTTAATTATCACCCACGGTACTGTCAACCCGACTTGTGGTCATGTTACTACCCCGCAGTTTAGTAACAAATTTTGTATACAAAACCCCAACATACCGACGATAATTATTGGACTACAAATACTCAATCACTGTGAAATATAATGTATAATATTTGAGGTTTTGTAGAAATACTTTGCAAAAAGGTTTACAAAAAGGAGATAAACTCACATTCCTATTGATTCCTGGTAACTTCCTTGTTATAATCTAATAATTTTACAATACATACGTTTTAGTATAATAATCCAAATTTATATTTACTATACACTCCCTGAGACAGAACTCCAACGACTACGTCGGGCATAACCCCGACAGCCGTTACGGAGTAATAAATGAATCGGGCAGTGTACATATTAAGTATGGTTATACCCTCCCCGAGACAGAATTCCAACGACTACGTCGGGCAGAACCACAACAGCCGTTACGGAATCCTACGTCAAACGGGCAGCGTAACCAGGGGTTATGATACTTACATTGGGACAGGGCTTCGCTATTAAGGGGGGTATAATACCCGAGTATAGTGTCTACTATCAGAAAATTCGAGTGAGTGAGAAAGATGTGAGCGATTGAAACTGATACCCCGAGCTCCCAATATATAGGGCCTGGTTAGGCTAAGGCCTACGCGGCCCGCGTAATAGGGGGGGTCTAGGCGTGATCTGGGTCATTCAAATAGGTTCAACACGTGTTGCCACGTGTTACCACCGGGTGAGGCTGCGTTCGACGATCGCTAGTGGCCCGCGTAAGCTCAAGGGGTGGCTAACGCGCCCCGCGAGAGCCCCAAAAATTTCATTTTATTTGTTTTTAATAAATATTAAAGTATATCGGGTCCGTTTCTCGCGTACGGGATATATTCTAAGACATATAGGGTCACGTTTAGGGGTCTTGTGAGGGTTGTTACACATAATAATCAACGTATGATGGAGGTGGAAGCTGTGAAACATAAGACACCGGTTTTCCATGTGCCCTCCTGTAGTGGGCCTCGTGGCAACCGATACATGGATGACGTGGACCCTCGCACAATATACACGTAGAAAAGCTGAAATCTTTGTAATGCTCTGTCATCCTACACAACACAACTCAACTACCAAGTGTAAATCACGAACATAAAAAAAATCTTTTTGGGTTTTTAATAATTCTTTTATTTTTAGAAAAATAAGAACAAAACAAGAAAACCTAACTAAGCGCACTACTCCCCGGCAACGGCGCCATTTTGACGACAATCGTTAGGGTCAATCAAAAACCTAAATAAGCTACGTAGATAGCGTATGTAGGGTATCGTATCCACGGGGAATTTGTGGTTAGTGTTTAACTAGAGAATTATTATATATTAAAGAAAAGCAACTCCCACCCAGAATCCCGATTGCAAATTTAACACAAAAAACCTATTTACAGATTCAAAACACCACATAGACATGGCCTCGGAATTAATGAATTTGATTAGCTAATAGAGATAGTTTTTAATATTCACTATGCAACCTAATAACCCGTTTGATTGTATCAATTACCCACCAATTTACCAACCCGCTAACAACGCAAGAAAGTTGCCAATACGCTTGATAAACGACAAACAATTCAAATATAATAAACGTTTCACAAAATCAACACAAGTGGTCAAGATTTACCAGTTAATAAGAATCAGAAAAACAAAGTTTAATGTGAAAATCTAGAAATCAATCATCCGGGGAAAGTCACATAAGATAAAGGTAAAGTCCTCCAACACTGGTACAGAAATGATCAAATGATGCGGTTAAATTGCCTATGAAATGCGGTTCTAGACCCGCATCTTATGGCATAGCATCTTATGGCTATAAGTCAAAAGATGCGGGTCCAAAAGATGTGGTTCTATAACCGCATCTTTTGATATATTAAGTAAAAACTATTTTTTTTCAATATATTCAAAAGATGCGGTTTTGAAACCGCATCTTAGTATTTAAGCTAAAAAATATTTTTTTTTAATTTCTGAGAAATTTTATTAAAAATTCCCAATATAAATAACTTATTTAAAAATGGAAATAAAATATACAAAAAACAAAACTAAATTAAAACAAATATAAAATAACCCAAAAATACAAATTACAAAGGTGTCAAAGTAACACAAACTTACGAAAGTTTCAAAATAACATAAATACATCTCTAAAGATAAAATTGATACACAATAACTTCCCGAACCGATGTCTTCGTACATTTAACCCAAACTGATGTCTTCAATTCATACTTGATAGAGTATGAGCTAACCTTGAGACGCCTTTATGGAGTTAATGCCCAGCCCTCAAAAGCCTCCTAAATCCAACGCTCAACTAAGTCTATAACCATAATTTCAATTTCCTCCTGTCATCATATTTTGTGTTTTTCAAGACCCTGTGGTACCTGTAAAATATTAACATATAACCACAAACACTTTAACAAAGAAAAAAACATTTACATCCGTTTCTATGAAATAGAGTATAACCTAAAAACAGACTCTTTTTAATAACAGTCTTACTACTTCACTTGCTAAAAACTTGAAATAAACAAACAGCTCCAGCACAGACGAGATGTCATGTTAGCTGATAAACCAAATCATGAAACAACACTCTATTACCGTATAAATATATAATTCTAGATTTCTAGTAACTTAATATAAAATGAACAATGTCACCATCAGAAAATATCAAAGTTCTTAGACCAGACTCCAGAATACCAGACATTCTATAATACAACTAGTGTCCACAAAGTAAAATCTAGTATCACTAGGTAAACGGTAGCAGACAAATTAACAAACTAGAAAAGAACAAAGTAACTGATAATTTAAGAGTTCAGTGGTGATGAAAATACATGTTAAAATATCCCATAAAGCAAAAAAGGACCCATAAAGCTTGTTTATTTATTTTCCAAAAAAAAACTCAAATATACAAACATCAAAATCATACTGATCTTTAAGGTACTGCCATGATGCAAAAGAAGGTAACCCAGTTACCAAAACCGTGCCAATCACAAAAAACAAGTATACTTAAGAATTTTACTCTTCATGGTTATCGAAATGTTGTAACAAAGAACAAACAACCTGATATCAAACCTCTGTATTCAGAACGTCCAGAAACTCCACCACCCCGATCACCAAGACCACTACTATGACGGTTATAATAGTCTTTAAAAGATGAATTACCACGAACGCCATAAGCAAGTTTCACTGCACATCAAAACAGTAAAACAAGTTTAAAAAAAAACTATTTTTAACAACAAATGGGCCATATTATTATACACCAAACAACCCAGTAAGTGACTTAATAACTACATGAAAACAATGCACATGCCTCAGCCTAAACTACCGGTACAAAAATACAGTCAACCAATTTTGACTTGTGCCTAAGCCTACAGTCCTACTCATTTTACCATCTCTAATACTAGCAAGCAACTCTGGTCTTGGTACAAACACATATTTATGCAATTCTTTAAATGTATCTAATAATACAAGGCAATGCCCATTTCTAGCTAAATTATATATAATGGAATACCATGATACGCAATCTCTTTAAGGAATTTCATCGAACACCTTGTGAGCATATACTTTTGGCTTTTTCAATAGACATTACAAATCTACCAAAAAGTTCTTTACCTCACAAGTCTAAGTTAGAGTAAAATAACATGTTAACAACAATTAAGTTCATACCCAAATCTGATAGTTAAGAAACCATTATACGTGATCATCAACAAGCCCACAAAACCATAATCTCTATTATAAATCATGTAGATCCACCTTTATATATCAGTTTGATTTTAAGAATGATTAAAACTAACCTAAAAAAATAAACAACTTTTCCTAAATAAATACAAAAGAAAGAAAATCCCCAATTTTCTAACCCAATAGACGAGATAAAGAAGAGTGAGGGATGATACCGATTGTAATCGTGAAACGCCCAAACGATATAGAGTGAAAGAGAAAACGATTACACTGTGAAGACGGTAAACCGCCTTGTTCCAGTCACAACCACTACAAATGTTGGTTCAGTCCCCAAAAAAACTGTGAAGATTGATGTCCACCAGAGCTAGATTTTGCGATTATCAATTGATAGGAAGGGAAGGGTGAGAGCAAACGAAATATTGGGTTTGAGAGGAGTGAGCAAATTAGGGTTAGAGAAGAGGAGTTAATTTGGTGTGTTGAACTGTGGGCGGGAAACAAAGTATTGGGAGGGGCGGGAAGTTTTGAGAGGGACTTTTCGTTCTTGAAAGTAAATTTAAATATTTCCAAGGTATTCAATTTCTTAGGGGATACGTAGTGGGGCGCTTTGCCCAAAGATAGCGCCGTCAAAACGCCCAAACACCAAAACTAGGGGCGGTATAAATGAAAAATTGGGGTGTAGCGTGAGTATTATAGCGGCGCGATTTTGATTGTTTTTGAAAATCTGACCAATCACAATAAAGAAATGTTTTTTATAATTAATTAATAAAATTGAAAATTATTAAATAGGTAATGATGGGTAGGGGCTTTATAACTACGGACTCTAGTGATATAACGCCCCATAAAGCCCCCGTGTGACGTGGCACGACACGTGTCGCATAACGCCCCACAAGGGGCTTTATGACTACGGATGGCCTTAAGGATAAAACTATCCACACACACACCCACATCGTCTATTGGTACACTTTTAAGCATGGTTAAAAAAAGTCACTAGACGCTCCCTATGCGATCCACCGGTGAGTTGAGAGTACTCGGCCTAGGCAGAGAGTAATAGGGGAATACTCGGACATGTTAAATTATATAGAAATTAGTTTTCGGAAATTAAATATATTTGAAATAACATAAATTTACTAATATTTATAACAAAATACGTGAAAATGATATTTATTTTTCAATATGATAGACATATAAATTATGTTTTATTTTTTTTAAAAGTCAAACTCGGCCTGAGTTGACGTACTAGATTTTATTATGATCGAGGTTGACCATGTTTGATCGATTCCGAGTAATTAGGTGGAGTTGAAGAAAGTCACCTTGTAGCGCTAACTCGGAGAGTAGTCGGCCTTGGAGACCTTGTTTTACAACCATGTTTTTAAGCCCTTTACGTATCGTCGGGGGCGGAGCTTTTAAGGGGCAAGGGGTACATCTGCCCCCGCTAATGTTTTGGTTAGTAGTGTAACCAAAACATCTTGTCGACCGCATCATGTCGTCTGATGTGTATCCTTCTAAGCGTCCCGCAATGGTGGGTGGCTGGCGAGTCAGGTGGAAACTCCAAGTACGGGTGACCTATCATGATACGGTGGCGTGTTCGGAGGCTCACCACCGTATCCTCCGCCACTTGGATGGTCCCAGTTCGGTATTGTTCTTATACGATATTGGAACATGTTCCATAAATATCCCATTCCAAAAATGGAAACAATTGGGATTTTTTTAGAAATTGGATGCACCCTAGTCGACCATCCTTAGCCCTAATTTGCCCATTAATCATCCTAATGGACCTCGATCATCCTAAACGCCATTAATTAACAATAATGGAACATTAACAATCCTAGTTGACCACCAATGACCTTAATTGACCTATCAATCATCCTAATGGACCACTAATCATCCTAAAGTTTGTTTATCAACAAAAATGTAGCATGAACAATCCTAGTTGACCACCACCATCCTTAATGGATCTATCAATCATCCTAATTGACCACTAATCATCCTAAACGTCGTTCATTAATAAAAATGTAGCATGAGCAACCCTAGTTGACCGCCACTGTCCTTAGTTGATCTATCATTCATCCTAGTGAACCATTAATCATCCTAAACAAGCTTCATTTACACTAATGTATCATAAACAACCTAGTTGATCAGTATTGGCCCTAATTGGTCCATCAATCATCCTAATGGACCATTGATCATTCTTAACGCCATTAGTATGAATAACCCTACTTGACCATCACTAGCCCTAATTGGCCCATCAATCATCCTAATAAATTATTATTATCTGAAACCGCCATCGTTGACAATAATGGAACATGAATAACCCTAGTTAACCATCACTAGCCCTAATTGACCATTAACCATCCTAATGGACCACTGGTCATCCTAAACGCCCTTTGTTGATAATAATGGAACATGAACAACCCTAGTTGACCACCATTGGCCCTAATTGACCTATTAATCATCCTAATGAACCATTAATCGTCATATACTTCATTCATTAAGAAAAAATGTAGCATGAACAACCCCAGTTGACCACCATTTGCCCTAATTGATTTATTAGACGTTATAATGGAACATTAATCACCCTAAACAACCTTCATTGACACTGATGTAGCATGAACAACTCTAGTTGACCATTATTGGCCCTAGTTGGCCCATCAATCATCCTAATAGACCATTAATCATTATAAACGACCTTCGTTGACAATATGGGAACATAAACAACCCTTATTGACCACCATTGCCCGTAATTAATTTAGCAATCATCCTAATAAACTACCAATCATCCTAAATGTCCTTCATTAACAAAATGTAGCACGAACAACCCTAGTTGACCACCACTGTTCTAATTGATATATCAATCATCCTAATGGACCATTAGTTATCCTAAATAAGCTTCATTGACATGTAGCATGAACAACCCTAGTTGACCATTACTGGCCTAATTGGTCAATCAATCATCCGAATAGACCATTGATTATCCTTAAAGCCCTTCACTGAAAAAAATGGAGCGTCAACAACCTTAGTTGAACACCATTGTCCTCAATGGACATATCAATCATCCTAATTGGCCTTCATTGACCAAAATGTAGTATGAACAACCTTAATTAACCATTGTCGCTATAATTTTAAGCAACATGCACGTGATCATCGATATATAATTAAACCCTATTTTATTTGATACAGCGATATGTACACATATACATACACTAACACATAGATATATACATGCATAATACATATAAATATATAAGTACGTAACTGTATACACAACAAATAAATAAATATTTGTAATCATGAAAAAGTAGTTTGGTTATCCTAAGAAAAATATTTATTTATTATTGTTATTGCTATATATGAAAACCTTTTCTATATTTTTTATACAGTATCATCAAAAAAAAGTCATATTAGCATATACTTATCTTTATTATGAGTTTTTATTTATTAATCAGTATTAGTATTTAGTTAATACTAATTTTTGTAATTAGTTTATATTTAATATTGTTATATCAATAGATGTGGTTTCAGAACCACATCTTTTGGCTCTTGATTTTTTTTTCAAAACACCCATAAGATGCGGTTACATAAGAACCGCATCTTTTGGCCCATGCTTTTTTCAAAACAAATGTAAATCTTTTTCAAAACACCCATAAGATGCGGTTAAAGAGGTGAACCGCATCTTTTGAAAACACTAATAGCATCTTTTGATCAATTGTGTACTAGTGCAAGTTTCAGATTCTAGGTTCACACCAAACTCAGTTTAATCATTAATTGGACACCACATAGACATGATGCTGAAAAGTCGGTTAATTTAAGTGGTAATAAAAAAACAGGTCTTTGTCATCAGATCTTTTACAGTTCAATTACCCTATTTACTAATGTGAGTCAACCTACTCTATGTCACCCAACAAGCTACAATGTCTTGTCATCAACCGAGCAAGTTGTAAAGCAATAACTCAAACACACGCAAATAGTATAAATAAACCAACTCATCAAATTGTTCATACGACGTTGTCAATGTCAAAAACAAATCCAAACCTGAATAAACTGAGAAAAGTATTAAACCCTACGAACCGTTCACTTAGAGAAAGTCACCTAGACGCTCATGCCTTGAACCGTGTACAGCCGCCTTTTGGCGGCTGCCTTTCCGTGCGTCCCCTCCTTGCCTTCAGCCGTCTGCCGAACCAATCTCCAAAAAGTCCCCCCTTTTACTAATGAAATATGAAATATATATATAATATTTGTTTTAGGGTTTTAGCATGTCGGCTCATGCAAAGAATAATAGAAAGTTGTTTTTTTTTTCTTTTCTTTTAAAAAAAAGAGATGCCCTCCAAGTCCAATTTATTTGTATATGACAGCTTGTGATGTTTTTAATATTATCAAAGTTGTGTCAATTTTGTCTCCCCACGTTAATATATATATATATATATTGGCTTAGACTTTATGAGAATTGGTTCCTTTTATCAGGGCCGGCTCTTGGGCCGGCCAACCCGTGCCGTCGCTCGAGGCCCAAATTTTTAAAGGGCCCAAAGGTTTCTATGAGCTTTTATATATACTTAGTTATATATTTAATATCTGCATTTACTCATTTTGCAATACTTAGTTATATATTTAATATCTGCATTTACTCATTTTGCAAAAAAAGTGTTGGTGGTGGAGGGGAAAAACCATCTTAAGATAATGTAATGGTCTCTAGATCAAGTCTTGACTCCAACACCAAGTATTTGTTTTTTTTTTAACTCATTTTCCCAACCACAATTTTCGGCCCAAATTTTTTTTGTCGCCCGAGGCCTAAATTTTTTTGAGAGGTCTCGGGGACGGCTCTGCCTTTTATAACCTGCTTGGCCGACATAAACAATTTTCACACAATTAGATACATCCGCGTGTCGCGGGGGTCTTGACCTTGACCAACACGTTCCAATTTTGATCAACTTGTCTTCGGGATCTTTAGCGCGTTGCGGAACTACTAGCCACACCCCCCGCGTGTCGCGAGGGTCCTCTCTTTGACCGACTTGACAAAAAAACTTGACCGACGTAATCTGATAAGCTCCAGCGGGTCGCGACACGTTCTCATCCCACCTTGCGTGTGTCGCCTAAGTGTGCCAAGTTAATTTCTTTCGTTTCGTGTCTCGTGTTAGCTTGTCGAACCCGCTTTTCAGCTCACTTCTCTTGTTTAACTTCGTTTAGTACCTATTAAACAAAAACACCACTACACACTTAAATAAATAATAACACGCAACTTAATACATTTAATATACTAAAAACCGACGCGAACTGATGTAATATACGACTTATTTTAACCCGACATCACATCACTTATCTTTTTTCGTCCTGAAAAAATTAAATGCAATGGAATCACAATCAGAACATTGGCATTCAATATATTCATTTAATTTATTAACAAAGCGGACCACACGTTAACCAAGATTGCAGGTATACGGTCCACTTAAACCCAACCACCAGCTTCCAAGCCCTTACACGATTCATTTAAGTTCAAGTAATTATAGTTATCTATGGATCTCACACTCAAAAGACTACAACGCCACCTAATCTCATTTCAAGTTTATGAGATTAAAAGATTTAATCTACCGTCTTATATAAAAAACTCTTATGCTATTCCGATTAAATTTATGATGGATAGATGGATGATGTTGCGAGCTTTACATGCTTTTGTATACGTTCAGTTTAGCGGACATACCCCACACGAGTCACCATCCCCATGGTTAATGCCATAAACTTCACATATTTTTTATAACTCCACCTAGAGGGTATGTATCGCATGAGTCGCTATCCCCGCGGCAATACCATATGTTTCATTTTTCTTTTTCTTTTTTTTTTTCACATGTGCTCAAATGAATGGATGGAATATTTTTTCGGGTGCCACACTGTTTCGGATTTGTTTTCACAAAAAGAAACTGGTGTGCCAATTTAATCGGAAAAACTTATAAGTTTTTTTACTTATGACGTACCTCTTATACTCTCCACAGTTTCAGCTTTGCTACAGCTCTAAGGTGAGAATCCACAAGACTCCTAATTTAAGGTATATTATATCGATCCTAAGAAACCTTTCAACTGGCTGGGCTTACCCACATATCCTAAGTTAGACGTGTAACTGACCGTTCGTTATCTCATATATATAGTAATCAAATGCCAAGAATTGATTATACCTATCATCTTCCATTTTATTGCAAAAACTTTCTCGGATCATTTTCTATTTTTTCAATTTTTTTTTATTTTTGAATTTTTTTGAATTTTTTTTGAATTTTTTATATTTACGACACGACTAGTCTCCCCTCCCCACACTTAATTCCTGCATTGTCCTCAATGTGGAAGGAAACTACGACTCAAATATAAAAGAAAAAATATATGTACAAAAGATTGGAACAGACTCCCCTGGTTAAAGAAGCAGGATCCTCGTGAATATTCCAATGCGACCGTATAGCATTTCATTCGCGGTCGTGCTCAGTAAAAACTCGGGTTGCTCTCTACAAGTGATGTTCAAATCATCGCCATCCAAATAGAGATTGAGTATGGACAGTTCTGACTGAATCTTGATCTGATAAGCTCTATCCATGTTTCAAAGAATTCACCTGTACAAACTCAAACAAGGATACCCAAACGTAATACCGAACTAAACAATAATAAATAATACAAAATAAAAGAAAAATACTTTTGGGTTTTTGTTTTGTTTTATATTTTTTTTCTATTTTTTTATTTGTTTTTTGTTTTTGTATTTTTTTAGAAAACTAGAAAAACCCTAAGCGCACTAATTCCCCGGCAACGGCGCCATTTTGATGACTGTCGTGAGTGTCATGCAAAAAACCAAACTATAACCTAACACATAGCAAGGGTAAGTCGGGTATCGTATCCACGGAGATTATGTGGTCAGTTAAGTTTTCTATTTGATTAACTAAAAAAGAAATAAATAAACTGAAAGTAAAAACTGAGCGGTTTAAATAATTATAGAAAAAAAAAACTAAACTAAACGGCTGAAACAATAATAAAACAAAGCAACTCCCACCCAGAATCCCGATTGCAAATTTAACACAAAAAACCCATTTACAGATTCATAACACCACATAGACATGGCATTGGAATTAATGACTTTGATTAATTATTAGGGATAGTTTTTAAGATTCACCATACAACCTAATAACCCGTTTAATTATATCAATTACCCACCAATTTACCAACCCGCTAACAACGCAAGAAAGTTGCCAATACGCTTAATAAACGACAAGTAATTCAAACACAAGAAACGTTTACCAACAATCCAACACAAGTGGTCAAGCTGTACCAGTTACACGAATCCGTAAACAAGGTTCAATGCAAACAACGCAAAAGTTCATCCAGGTAGAAGTTACGAGAAGCTTAGCCGCGCATCGAAGTCATCACAGCTTCAATAATCATAACGAATTGCTCGGACATGAAGGAATCGATTGGAAGATGGAAAATGATGAGAAAAGTCGCCCAAAACTCTTCTGCAATCGTTCTTGGCGGCTGGCAAAAAGTGTTTTTTTTCTTTCCATGTTAAAATAGGTTAAAACCAATGTTTTCTCCGCCTACACTTGTCGCGCCACGCGCCATAACCAACATGCTCCCTCGCATGGAGCGAGGGAGTCAGGTTTGACTTTGTTGAAAATGTCTTTGTAACGCCACGCGCCAGCCTCATATGTCTCCCTCGCGTGGCGCGAGGGAGCCTGTTTTCCAGCACAATCATTTTCTTACCCCGTATTGTCTTGTCGAACCTGTTTTCCAGCTTGTATGATCTTTATACCCCGTTTAAGCACCGTTAAGCCTGAAAAACCCAACAAACAATAAGCACCTACACCAATACGAATAAACACAATTAAACATTTAAAACCGACACAAAACTATACAAAATATGACGTGTTTGCACCCGCACATCAATGCCCTTTCTCGCCACATCCATAACAGGTGGCGTTCTTCATATTCTTGCATTCATGAGATTTGTGGTCCATCTGCTTACAGATGCCACAACCTTTGGGTTGCTCATGGAGACATATTCCAAAATGTCGCTTCCCGCAGGTTTTACACTCGGATTTTGCCTCATTCGGCTTGGGTTGGTGATAACACAAACCAGTCTTTCCCGTTTTAAAATCCTTACTGGGGGTGTCATCAAGCTTCCGTTTGTGATCATCCCTGGCCTTAGTCGCCCTTACTCTTATCTCGTCTTCAGTGAGAGATAAGGCTAAATCCACAGCGGATCTGAAAATTGTAGGTTTGGAGGATTTAACCATCCCCTTGATTTCTGGAACGAGTCCTCCAATAAATCGCGCAATGCGCTTAGACTCAGGGGTAACTAAATAAGGAACGAGTCTGGATAAAGAGTTGTATTCAGATACATAGTTTCGACAATCGAGGCCTTTCATAGTCAGTTTTAGAAAGTTAGATTCAACTTTCTCCACCTCATGAGGTGGGCAGTAGGTCTATCGGATTAGTTCCACGAACTTAGACCAACTTAGGTTGTACAACGCAACCTTACCAGTGGATTGGATCAGTGCCTTCCACCAAGTTAGAGCATCCTCCTTGAAGGATTGGGACATGTATTTCATAGTGTCCTTAGTGGCACAACCGCTTATATCAATAACGTTTTCCATTTCATCTAGCCACTTTAGAGCATTAATGGCTACATTCTCGCCCGTAAAGTCACGGGGCTTACAAGAGACGCAATACTTATAAGCACACCCCTTCTTAGAGTGACGGGGCTCAGTTCTGGAAGAATTCTTGATGTTTCACTCACTCTTAGTTGAGGATCAGTGAGACTTTTCAGTCTTATAAGTTGTAGAGTAAGGTTTAGAAACAAATTTTTGTTTTTGTACTGATGGCTATGGCCCTTTGAGTGTGGCTACAAATCCAGCCAGGGCTTTACCGACTTCATCGGCAATCAGGGATCGAAGATTATTCTCTTCGTTCTTACGGTTTTGGTGCTCTAAGTTGTCACCACCGTTTTTCTTAGTCGCATCACCAATATTTAGGCTTTCCATTAGTTTAACTGAGAGATACATGGCCATTAGTAAGATCTTTGAGAATTTAAAAGTAGATCAAATTATTTACGTTAGATCTTACAGATCTGTAAGTCTTAGATTTATTAGCCTCACTTACTGCAGTTGGTAATTAGCTTTTATTTATAATTAGTTATATAGTCCTAGAGGCTTTCTAGTCCCTCTTCTTCCTCATAGTTGGGATTATTTGAAGACTAGGGACATGTTTTAATCTATGTATTTAATGTAGGTTCCTCTCCTTACACATAGTCGGGATTAGTTGGAGATTTGGAACAAATATCGTCACATAGTTGGATGGAAATTTTCTCCTTTCCTCATAGTTGGGAATTAGTTGGTGATACGTTTTAGTCAACGTATTTAATATTGGTTCATCTCCTTCCACATAGTTGGGATTAGTTGGAGATTTGGAACAAGTATCGTCGCATAGTTGGACGAAAATTTCCTCATTTCCTCATAGTTGGGAATTAGTTGGAGATACGTTTCAGTCAACATATTTAATATTGGTTCCTGTCCATCCACATAGTTGGGATTAGTTGGAGATTTGGAACAAGTATTGTCGCATAGTTGGATGAAATTTTCTCCTTTACTCATAGTTGGGAATTAGTTGGAGATACGTTTTAGTCAACGTATTTAATATTGGTTCCTCTCCTTCCACATAGTTGGGATTAGTTGGAGATTTGAAACAAGTATCATCGCATAGTTGGACGAAGTCTATAGGCTTGAAGAAGTCTATAGCCACCTATGTAGCTAAATGCTTGACATGTGCATAAGTCAAGGCTGAACATCAGAAGCCGTCAGGTTTGCTACAACAACCTGAACTTCCCACGTGGAAGTGGGAAATGGTGACGATGGATTTCATCACCAAGTTGCCCAAGACAAGGAAAGGAAATGACACGATATGGGTAATAGTTGATAGACTGACTAAGTCAGCACATTTCCTACCCATCAAGAAGACCTATAGCTCCGACATGTTAGCCCAATTGTACGTAGATAAGATTGTAGCTCTACATGGCGTACCTGTGGCTATTATCTCTGACAGAGATACTAGATACACGTCACATTTTTGGAAGAGTTTCCAACAATCTTTGGGCACGCGCTTAAATTTCAGTACGGCTTACCATCCTCAGACGGACGGACAGAGTGAGCGTACCATCCAAACCTTGGAAGACATGCTTCGTGCATGTGTGATTGACTTAGGTGGTAGTTGGGATAACCACCTTCCATTGATCGAGTTCTCATATAACAATAGCTACCATACCAGCATCAAGGCTGCGCCTTTCGAGGCCTTATACGGTAGAAAGTGCAGAAAGCCCGTTTGTTGGGCGGAAGTTGGAGATGTCCAACTGTCAGGACCAGAAATAGTCTTTGAAACGACGGACAAGATTGTCTAGATTCGTGATCACTTGAAAGCTGCCAGAGATAGGCAGAAAAGCTACGCAGATTTAAAGCGTAATTTTTTTAACTTCGAGGTAGGTGACAAAGTGTTGCTTAAAGTATCACCCTGGAAGGGAGTGATGCGATTTGGTAAGAAAGGCAAGTTAAGCCCGAGATACATAGGACCATTCGAAGTCATCGAACGTGTCGGATCAGTTGCCTATAAGTTAAACTTACCTGAAGAGCTCAGTGGTATTCACAATGTATTCCACATCTGCAATCTGAAGAAGTGTTTCGGTGATGAATCACTGGTTATACCACATACAGATGTGCACATAGAAGAGAGCTTGAAGTTTGTCGAAAAACCTGTGTTGATCGAGGATCGACAGGTTAAGAAGCTTCGAAGGAAGCATGTGCCTATTGTAAAGGTAAAATGGGATGCCCGTAGAGGTCCCGAGTACACGTGGGAGGTAGAGTCCACAATTAATGAAAAGTACCCTTATTTGTTTCAGTAAATCTCGAGGTCGAGATTTCTTTTAAGGGGGGTGAGGATGTAACACCTCGAAAATTCGTGTTCAATAGAATGACGACACGTGTCATGTAAGACAAAAATATTATTAAACCCGGATCCAATTAAAAGATGTATGACAGGATTTAAAAGTGTCGTCATGTTAATTCTACACCTCTGAACGACCTCATTATTAATCCCAAGACTAATAAACATCTGGTATATATTCAAATCTGGTGATTTCTAGCAATAACTAATTCATAATTTCAAGGGTGGACTCCTACGAAGAAATGCACGGTAAACCTTCATTAACGGCACTTTCAAAAGAATTCAAGGAAACATGGCAAAATGGTAGGGTACATAACTGTTCAAGACCCATAATAAGAGGCCCCATACTGATAAATCATGTCCCAAATTCGTTACACACAAGTTACCCCTTCAAAACCCGAAGAATCAAGAATTTTTGCTTCTGATCAAGGTCTTACGGACCGTAAGACAACCCCTTACGGCCCGTAAGGGGTTCCCAGCGACAATAAATTCGACTGTTTGCTGTTTAAACGCAATAACCGACCTATAAACGATTTTTCACATCTTTGGACGACCCCTACATTACTTTTAGACCCTAGGAACACTTGTTGTTGATCTGGATCACCCCATAGACTTAGTTGTCACCATCTTTGTGAATCATGAACACTATAAAAGGCCACAAAGTTGCAACCATTTGATCACTCATTCCTTCTGCATTTCTGGAGCTTCCTGGAGCTTAAGAGCAGACCCTAAACCTTCCTAATCGTGCATAGGACTTCAGTAAGTATGCTTAACCTTTCTTAGTTGAGTTTTTACTTAGTTTTAGCTTAAAAGTCAAACCGTCGTAATTACCGTTTGATTTAGCGATTAATCATTGATGGTCCAGTGATTAGTCGAATTGAAGGTAGTTATAAGTTGGTAATTATGTGGGCATTAAACCCATAAAAGGGCACCCTCTGATTCCCACTCTATCTAGACCATTTGTCGGGTCAAAGTTAATTAGAAAAAGTCAACAGGATGCTTAATTTCAAATTAATACATAATTAGCAATGTAGAACCCATACAACCTGTTTGGTCATTAATATAACTTAGTAATTAATGTAAGAACATGTCTAAACATGTTCAACCCGACAATTTTCAGTATAGACCCGGTTCGGAACCGAAAGTCGCATAATTTGACTTTTGCTTTGACTTTCAGTTCTGACCCGTTTAAGCATGTTTTAGAAATGCCTTAGAGCTTTAATTGGACTAGGTTACATGCTAGTATAACCCTCTGTGATTATACACCTCGGTTCATTAGTTATCCAATTAATATGCATGATTCCGTTAATTGCTCATATGTTGACCATTATGCCCTTTTCACCATAAAACGTGATTTTTAAAAATGTAGAAGAGTAGAAACCTTAGTTATTGATATATAAACTTGTACCCAAAGTTTGACATCAGTTTGAGGTGCAGATTGAGAGTTATGCTCATTAGCGTAATTAGAAAGCTTTTTAGCGATTAAACGGCATAATTAGCATATAGCCTATTTAAACCTACTTTTTGATATCAAACTTGTTACCCACTGATGTAATATAATATTTTGGGATTTTTGAAGATTTTTAATTAATTTTTGCCTGAGCATAACTTAGGGTCATAAGCTTGATTCGGTAAATGTCGGTTTTGCCCTTTTGGGCTATAAAATGAGTTTTACATATCTTTTTGACCCCAAACCTTTTGCTACTGATTTTGTATGATAAATAAATTATTTTAGACCTTCTGGAATAATAAAAATATCAGCTTTGTATATAGAACCCGGAAACGGGCATAATGACCATGTCCCGGATATCCTTGGCATCATTTTACGAAATGGCGACGACCTAAGCGCGGGGTGTAGGCGTACACCCGTCAGTGCCAAAATAAATAATGTGGTGTGTCTATTGATCTTTAACCCGGCACGATCCGGGCTACTGAACGCATAAGGAACATGTAATTCTTTTACAAGATTATATATTTAAATAATTATCCCAAGTTATAAAAAGTTTGTGCCACGTGAATTCAAATCAATTTTTAACCATTTTCAAAATGAGTCAGTTGAATGTATTTACCAGTGTAAACTGACGTATTTTCTCAAAAAGGTTAAGTGCAGGTACTACGCGAAATAGGCTGGCTTATCTCCTAGCGTCCACTATAAGTTTCGCAAGCTTGGATTTCAAATCTGTTGAACAGTGTTTCCTATTTATTTTCGATCCGTCTGTGGATTTAATTTTGACTGTTGTGATAGTTGATATTACAGTTTTATTCGGTTGAAATATATCTTTCATTTGCTTCCGCTGTGCATATTAAATATTGTGTTGTTTGACTGTAATGTTGCCAACCACGTCACGTTACTCCCCCACCGGGCCCACCGGTCAAACGTGGAAATATCGGGGTGTGACACCCAAACCAGGGAAAGTGTTGTTCGTTCCCAACCACCGGGAATACTTGCTTTTAGTAAAATGTGTGAACTCACCTTAGCTTAGCTCAGCAGATTAAATTACTTGAACTAGTATGGTCAACCATGTCCTATTATGTTTACCAATACTGGTCAGGTTCGTAGTCAAATAATTCACGTATTTGTACACATAACTAACAAATAGCACACAAGGTTTCACACATATCACAAGCCCAATTCGTGAACAGTAACACTTGGGCCCAATCTCATTACACACTAGTGTGTGGCCTAATTACGTGAGTGTGCGTTGCGAGTGGGACAAAATATAACATTACAAGGAAATATCAGTCGGAACCAAGAGATCCCGACTCGAAATCAAGAGATCTCAAGTCAGAACCAAGGGATTTCGATTTGCACAACATCAGTCGAAACCTTAAGGTTTCGAGTCAAGCTTTGAGTCGGAACCCAAAAGATTTCAAGTCGGAACCAAGGAGATCTCGACTCGCAACCGGACAGGTCTCGAATCTTTTGATGTGTTTTCACTCGCAATCTCAGTCGGAACCTTATAAACATTTATCTGATCAGCATCAAAATGGATCAGAATCTATAAACACTCACTTTACACGTTTTAGCCCTAGTTTGCAGCCGTTTCGTCAAAACTAACATAATCACACACATTTTCATTGATTCACATAAACCTTATTCATCATTTAATCACTAACAACCTTTAACAGTATAATCATTATTCAAATCAAATCAAATAACACAATTGTTTCAATATATACTCATCATCTTACAATCATGCAACACCTCTGCGAACATCATACCACACGAAATCATCGAACACTAACATCATGCAAAAACATCAACAACTATCGAAACCCTTATCATCAAACATCACTGATTATTGAACATCATCCATGTAATCAAACCATTATCAACAGAATTTCTAACAACCCTAATTCATAAACAACATCTCATGATTGTTCATACAAACCAACAAACAAGAACACAGTAGCATGTAATCAAAGGAATTCAAATCAAAACTCAAATCAAGCCATAGATAACACACTAACCGATCGATGTAGAGTGGGAGATGAGGTGATCAGAATTGAGGGGAAGGGATCTCCGACTAGAGGAACTGCTGTCGATCTTCAAGGAGGGAGAGAGCTAGGGTTTGCTATTTGTGTGTGTTGCACAAATTATGGGAACCACACATGCATATGTGCGTTCCATATAGAGGAGTTTGGGCTCCGTTTGGGCTTGAGGGTTTAGGGCCGAGAACCACAAGTAAGGTGGGGAAAAAAGGGTGCGGCCCACAAACGGAGTGTGAGACCCGAGGGTAGTGTGCGGTTAAGTATCGTAAAGCATAAGCATTCAACATTTAATAACTTCTATTAATTCACTTATAACAATCAACTATAATCAAACACTTTAATTAGTTCACATAACGCACACATAGTTACAACGTAAAACAGAACGTGAAAGAAGGTGATACGCAGTTAAAGACCTTGGAAATACGAGTTGTCACATCATCCCCAAGTTGAAAGAAATTTCCTCCCGAAATTTAGCATGCAGTCACTGAAAAAGCTGGTGTTGTTACGCATTTTCGCGGGGTGTCACATCATCCCCATGTGGGTTTGGAATTTCATCCCGTTGTAGCTTCAGTACTGGTCGTATTCTTCTTAAACAATTAGGGATACTTGCGCATCATTTGGTCTTCTCGTTCCCATGTAAACTCTGGGCCATGACGTGAGTTCCAACGAACTCGAACTATAGGTATTTTGCTACCCTTAAGAGTTTTGATTTCTCGGTCCATGATCTCCACCGGTTCCTCAACGAAACGTAGCTGGTCATCGATCGTAAGTTCCTAGAAAGGAACAATGAGAGTCTTATCTGAAAGACATTTCTTCAGATTTGACACGTGAAAAACATTGTGTACACTGCTGAGCTCTTCCGGTAAATTCAGTCTATACGCCACTGTGCCGATTTTCTTAGTGATTTCAAAAGGTCCGACATAACGCGGGTTAAGCTTGCCCCATTTGCCGAAACGAAACACGCCTTTCCAAGGTGAGACTTTTAGCAGAACTCTGTCTCCAACCTGGAATGCCAATGGTTTTCTACGCTTACCAGCGTAGCTCTTCTGACGGTTGCGAGCTGCCGTAATTCTTTGCTTGATCTGGGCAATCTTTTCCGTTGTGTCGAGTACAAGTTCTGGGCCAGTGATTTGGCTATCGCCAACTTCAGCCCAACACAAAGGTGATCGGCATTTCCGTCTGTACAACGCCTCGAACAGAGCAGCCTGAATGCTGGTGTGGTAACTGTTGTTGTAGGAGAATTCCACCAAAGGCAGGTGTCTTTCCCAGCCGTTACCAAAGTCGATAACACATGCTCGCAGCATGTCTTCAAGGGTTTGGATGGTATGTTCAGTTTAACCATCAGTTTGCGGGTGATAAGCAGTGCTCATGTCTAGACGCGAGCCAAAGGATTTGTGCATCGATTGCCACAAATCAGATGCAAAACGCGGGTCACGATCAGAGATGATGGAGGCTGGCACTCCGTGCCTAGCTACTACTTCCTTCAAATAGATGCTTGTAAGTTTCGAAAAGTTATCGGTTTCTTTGATCGCTAGGAAGTGTGCAGATTTTGTTAAGCGATCCATGATCACCCAGATAGTGTTGTTCCCGCCTTGAGATCTGGGTAAACGGGTGACAAAATCCATGGAAATTTTCTCCCATTTCCATGTTGGTATCTCCGGTTGTTGCAGCAGTCCTGATGGGTTTTGGTATTCGATCTTGACCCTAGCACAGGTTAAGCATTTGCTAACGTAGTTGGCAACGATAGCTTTCATGTTAGGCCACCAGTACAAGGCTTTGAGATCGTGATACATCTTATCAGAACCGGGATGTATCGAATAGCGAGACTTATGTGTTTCGTCCATCACAAGCTCTCGTAGGTTCCCGTAGGATGGGACCCAGATGCGCTCCAAGAAATAATAAATGCCGTCGTCCTTGCGTTCGAGTTGCTTTTCCATGCCCCGCATAGACTCAGCTAGAAGGTTTTCCTCCTTCAGAGCCTCACCTTGTGCGTTTCGGATTTGATTAGGGAGGTTCGAGTGAATGGTTAGTTGCAGCGCACGAACACGTTTGGGTTTGGTTTCCTTGCGGCTGAGGGCATCGGCCACAACGTTTGCCTTACCCAGATGGTATTTGATCGCGCACTCGTAATCATTTAGTAGTTCGACCCACCGACGTTGTCGCATGTTTAACTCCTTCTGATCAAGAATATGCTGGAGATTCTTGTGATCGGTGTAAATTGTGCACTTGGTACCATACAAGTAGTGTCTCCATATCTTGAGTGCGAAAACTACAGCTCCCAGTTCAAGATCATGGGTAGTGTAGTTCTTTTCATGAACTTTGAGTTGGCGTGACGCATAAGCAATGACCTTCTCGCGTTGCATTAACACACAACCGAGTCCTTGGATGGACGCGTCACAGTAGACGACGGAGTCGTCCGTGCCTTCTGGTAACAAAAGAATGGGTGCACTACAAAGCTTTTCCTTCAGCTGCTGAAACGCGGACTCTTGAGCATCACCCCACCTGTATGTGACACCCTCCTGCGTTAAGGTGGTAAGGGGCTGCGCAATCTTCGAGAAGTCTTGAATGAATCTACGATAGTAACCCGCCAAACCCAAAAATTGACGGATTTCAGTTGGAGTTCGGGATGCAGGCCAATTCTGGATAGAGTCAACCTTAGCTAGATCGACATGAATCCCACCTTCATTGACCACGTGACCCAGGAAATGACCCAGGTGTTGGACTCAAATGAGAAATTTTTTAACCTTACTATCTGTGTATGCATTCGAGATGAATTTTGTAGGTACACATTCAACATTTTTCTGGTGTAAGGTAGCGACATTTAACTTTTTTCACGTTTATCATGAGCGTTATAAAAGTTTTTGTATCTATATTAAGTTTTGTAGTTACTTACGTCGACTTTAAAAGTCATCTTATAATTGAAGGTAGTTAAATGTTTTTTAACCTTATTATCTGTGTATGCACTCGAGATGAATTTTGTAAGTACACATTCAACATTTTTCTGGTTTAACGTAGCTGACATTTAACTTTTTCACGTTTATCATGAGCGTTATAGAAGTTTTTATATCTATATTAAGTTTTGTAGTTACTTACGTCGACTTTAAAAGTCATCTTAAAATTAAAGGTAGTTAATGTTTCTCTTTTTGTACATTTGTCCAATCAGCTAGCAGGTAATGTAATGTTATACAAAAATAATAGAGTAAATTGCCATTTTGGTCCCTATGGTTTGGGAATTTTTGCCATTTTAGTCCAAATCTCAAACTTTTTAAATGTGGGTCCCTGTGGTTTCACTTTTGTTGCCATTTTAGTCCAAAATCCAAAAACCCACTATTTTGACTGTTGAAAGCTGAATGTTTTGTCCTTTTGTGCAGGGGCATTTTGGTCATTCTGATTTTAATATTTTAAAAAAACTATTTTAATATATATATAACTCTCTCTATCTCTCTCACTAAAACACTGATACACTTTCTCTCTCATCTTTCTCATTTAATAACAAAACTCTAACCCCATTGTTCTTCTCTGCAAACCACATCCACCACACCCTCTGCCACTCTCTCTCGACTCTCGACTGAGCCCCGACGACTTGAGCAAAATCCAGCCGGCCGGCGGCCGTTCTTGTGCCTACGGGAACCCACAACCACCTCTCCATACACACCCACACCCCTCATTCTCCGATAACCACACACCCACACCCAAATCAGACCGGTAGCGGCGGCACGGTAACGAAATCAGAGGAGGAGAGAGAGAGAGACGGAAGAGAGAGAACCCGGCGGCACGGTAGCGGCGACACGGTAACGGAAATCGCAAGTCAGTCCGGTAAGCATTTCAACCCGTCATCTCCTTCTCTTTTCTTTAAGATCTGTGAAGATCTATCTATTTTCTTTGGCCCATTGTGGTTGACGTTTCAGGTGAAGGAGGTGGTGGTTCTCCGACAAATTGGTGGTGATAGACGGCAGGAAGCAGAGAACCACTGCCGGCCAGTGGCAGTGTGATCGTGGGTGTTTATGGAAGATGGAGTTTGGGTGTTGTGGATGAGGAGATGAGATCAATCTACTGGCCGTAGATTCAGAAGATGGAGTTTGGGTGTTGTGGATAAGGAGATGGGATCAATCGTCGGTGGTGATTGTAGGTGTTTATGCACAGCTCTGTGTTGTTCAACAGTTCCAAAGATGTTGCAATTGTTGTTGATCTGGGATTTTATAAGATGTTGCAAGTGTTGTTGATCTGGGGTTGATTCCTTGTGTTCTGAACTTATGGAAGATGATCTGCTTTGAGAGAGAGGGAGAGTGGCCAGATGATCTGGGTTTTTATAAGATGATCTGCTTTGAGTTCTTGATCTGGGTTTTTATAAGATGATATGCTTTGAGTTCTTGATCTGGGGTTTTTTTTTAATATCCATTTACCCCTTGCAGTACATCACATTATATTTATGAAATGACCAATTTACCCCTGAACAAGAAGACAAAATAGACAGGTTGCAACAGTCAAATAAGGGGGTTTTTGGATTTTGGACAAAAATGACAACAAAAGTGAAACCACAGGGACCCAGATTTAAAAAGTTTGAGATTTGGACTAAAATGACAAAAATGCCCAAACCACAGGGACCAAAATGGCAGTTTACTCAAAATAATAAAAAGCTAAGATGCATGAATTTGCTAGCCAACTTGGAAACTTGCATAATTAGGCAGGACCCTTTACATTTGACATTCACATTCACGTGACTACCCTGTTATTCATCTTTTTTTTTTAACGGCGACTTTCTACAACTGGCGATAGATATCACACCCACCACATCGGCAGGCCCACCACCCTACTCTGGCCAAGACTATGTTTTCTTAACCGGGCTCACGCTTGGCATCAGACCCATTGTATCTTATGAATATGCAATTTGACTAAGTTTATAAGCTTCATATACCGTTTTACAAATAAATGATTAACAAAAAGATACTTGTGAGCTTTAACCAGCGTATTATAACAATGTTAATCGTGTCAGGTTGATCAGTTGTTGGTGGGTTGAATTTTTCAACCCTAACCCGACCCATACACTTATCTGTGTCATGTTGAGCTCGTTTGATACCGTGTCATGTTTGGGTTGTGTTTCAGATTGACTAATTTTATGTTCATTTATGAATCTGTATAATACCTAGCGATTTAGGGGCTGTTTGTTTACCTCTTAACGATGCTCTTAATGGTTCAGACCTCTTAATGATTCAATACTTAATGGTTCAGACTGTTTGTTTCGCTAGCAGATGTCTGAATGGTTAAAACATTTGCCTCTGAATGGTTAAGCATTATACTGAGTCTGAATGATTAAGACATCTAATCTGAATTGGTCAGACATTTGCCTCTGAATAGTTAAGCATTATACTAGCTCTTAATAGTTCAGACATCTTACTGATTCAGCACTTAATGGTTCAGACCTCTTACCGGTTCAGCACTTAACCATTAAGAAGATGCCAAACATCCCCTTAGTAAGGGTGGGCGGAGTGCTATCGGGGAGTGGATGCAGGGTGTTGGGTTGCCGCACGGGGAAGGGGATGCCGATGTTGGAACGGTGAGCGGGGAGGGGTGTAGGCGGTGAGTAGTCACCGATGCAGGAAGAGAAGATAGAGAGGAGAGAGAGGGGGTTAATGGTTGGTCTTAACCCCTTTCAACCAATCACATTTTTTTTAATTCTTTACCACTCTCCATGTGTTTGACCATTGCCAGTGATTGAGTGCAAAATGGGGAGTGGAGTGGTGACTTGACATGACATGATATTATTGGCTAGAAATTAACTTAAACGCTCACCAGTGATTGACCACTCCCTCCACCCTTACACTTTAAACAATTAATTATTCTGAACCAAACTACTTAGTGGTGTAAACATTAATCATAAATTACCCCATTTCCACTTCATCTTCTTAAAACTTGCAATTCTCCTATTTTCCAATAAACAAAAGGAGACATGAACCAATCTTAATTATAAGAGTGTTCATTACGGTGAGAACTTGATATCAATATGCCTACCATAGCTTGTGGTTGTTTCTTCAGGACATTAAGCATTACTATCGGTTTAATAAAACAACAAATTTTCTAGCCATGAGGGAATTCGTCTTGCGAATGTGCTTAAGATACAAACATAACTTATTGTTTAACATTTAGTTGATTTAATCTGGACTTCTCTTTTATCTAGACTCTTTCTTATGTTTGATGCATCTCCTGAAGAGCTGCACGGGTTAGAGTAATCACATGTTCTCTATACCCATCCATATAATTATATTAAAAAATCACTATAGTTTCTTTTTTCTTATCAATTAATTAAATAATATTCTTGTACATTTATCATTACCTTTTTCTCTTTCATGTACTTACAACCACTTTAAAATAATTATTAAAAAATAAATGTGGGGAAATATTGTCTCCAAAATATACACATAAACAATAACATTTTATCTTTTCTCAACTCACAATCACTAACAACCACTTCCGAAAATATGCAGAACATACTCAAAACTATATGTAGAACCTGTTGTGAATGCTCTTAAATCTTTTATTATTAAATGAAATCAATTAAATTGGTAATTAAATCTTTTATTATTAAATGTTAAAACACTGATAAGCATACATAAAAATAGAAATAAATAATCACTAGCTAATGTTGTAAATGCTAATGATAAATGATATAATTCCCTATCATTTCATTTAATAAACGGTCTGGTCCATTCGCACACGCCATTTGTCTTTTTGCACATCCAAAGCGCCGCGCTTAGGCCAAAGCGGGGCGCTTTGGGATATAGTCAATAGACAAGGTCTGACCTGTCAGCTCAATAACAACCGCGATGACTTGGAAAGTGACTTTTTAGTGTTGCATGCATGCCCTCAACCCTGTTGGTCGTAGTTTGGTGAAAGTTAATAGTTTTATTAATCCAGCAAGATACAAACTTTTCACGGTACGGATCCAACCAGGATTTCATCAAATAATCAAAAACCTCTGAAATTAAAAAACGTAAATAGTCAGTTTTTGTTATTATATAAAATTTGAACATATTTATGTAAGAAATACTCACGTTCACGGCCATCTTCTTTCAGTTGTGCTTCAAGGTTTTCCAAGTTATACCTGTATATTTCCTCGGTCGTAGACTCGCACAATGTCCAAAATGTACGTACGAATTCTTTCCACTGCTTGTCAGAGAATTTCTTCTTGCTGTTCTTATTAATATTTTGTTGAATATGGAACCGACAAAGATACTTATGCACTTTTGGGAAAACTTGTTCACACGCGTTAATTAGCGCAAATTCCCTGTCTGTTAAAATCACGCGCAGTTCCATACATCCTACCAGCATAGACTTGATCCTCTGCAACACCCATATGTAGTTCTCTAACTTCTCAGCGGAAATTACCGCACAAGCAGCCGTAAACGATTTGTTTGTCGACGTCATGCCTACGACCTGAACAAATGGCAGGTTGTACATGTTTGTTTTGTAGGTGGCGTCAATCATTAGCACATGCGGGAAGGCACACCACATAGTGAATGATTTTTTGTGAACAAAGAAGACATCTTCAACTGCGTTCGATATCTCATTCGTGCGCATGTAATAAGTGTAATCTTTTCGAGAAGAATGTTTTCAAGTTTTTGCATCAGAGACTTATGGACATTTTTTCAGGCGTTGATCTTCTGAACAGCGTTGTGTATATCTTTCGGAATAAGCTTTCTAGCCGGATTGTTTTTCGTCAGCGTTCGCAAGATACTTTGGTTGGGAATATCTTGCTCTGCCAGCTCCTTAACCAGTTTTGTATCCTCCGAAGAAAGCCTTCTCGCATACGCGTGACCCTCTAAGTTTTCAATAGGAGTGTGGTTATGCTTCGCCTTCGTCACCTCGATCCTCCAAACACTTCCGGATGATTCCGAAAACCCGATCATCTCGAACGGGCAGCCTATTTTCTTGCTACCCGTTTTCCTCTGTGTAGCTATACTCTTATGCTCCCCACCAAAAGTACATTGAAACCAAATCTTGTAATTCTCTCCTCTTTTATTCGACCTCTTAATCACAATGAGGTAACCATTGTCTTTTGTCGTGTCTTGTACCCAACGCACCAACTCTTTACGTGACGAAAAGGTCTGCGTTGTATTAAACGAAAATGTAACCGGGTAACACCCTTCCTCGTCAACAGACACATTCTCCGGCTCACCATCGTCACCGAGGTCCGAATAGACTTGATGTTCAAAGCTCTGTTGACAACCGTAACTGTGATTTGGATAACACTCCTGCTGTACAAAGCTGTGCTCGCCACCGTAACCGAAATTCGAATAACCTTGTTGTGCGTAAGGGTCCTCCACAGGGGTATTCAAATCCAGCGTCACCGTGTTATCACGATAACGAATGCCAGATACAACCTCTGCCTCCTTCAAGTTGGACGAGACCGGTTTCTCATACGAGTCAGAAATTGCGGTCCCCTCGTAAGAATTAGGAACAACTGACTCGTCAGAATATGGACCGAAAAGATAGTTGCTTAACCACGACATCGTTTTTTCAAGACACGTAACTAATACAGCAAAACCGCGCGTTATTTTGAAGAAACACAAGTAATTTGGAAATCGACAAACAACAAAACCCCCGTATGTTTGTAAACAACATATTGAGTGCTTTATGTCTCGAACGCTAAATGTACTGTCTGATTGCTTTTATAAGTGAAATTTGGGGTCGAAGCGCCGCGCTATGGCCAAAGCGCGGCGCTTAGGGTTAACGACAAACCTCCTAATCAGCTTTATGTCTCTCAAACAGTAACTCATGTCTCAAACGTCAATCAAGTCACTTTTTGTCGAGCATAGCGCCGCGCTATGGCCAAAGCGCGGCGCTTTGAGGTGTGAAAATAATTTTGGCCGTATGTAAATAGCATGACCCTTAATAAACCGCTTTTAACATTTTCATTGCCCTATTTTCTAAAATCAAGACACAAGTCATTAATAGCTATAAGAGTAAACTTCCGTTTTGCTCCCTGTAATTTGGTCGTTTTAACGGCTTTGGCCAAATCTTTAAAATAGCCATTTTACTTCCTGATGTTTCAGTTTTGTCGCATGTTTGCTCCACGGCCTTAACTCCATCCATATTGTATGTTAACTGAAAGTGTATTTTGGTAATTACAAATATAAAATAAGGGTACTTTGGTAATTTGTATTTAAATGCAAAGTATACACACAAAAAATACATAGTCTCTACTCACTCACTCTCTCTATACAAGATCTCTCTCTTCTACACCCACCACCCACAACCTGACATCACCGACACCGCCCGCCACCCACCACCCCGGCAGGGGCGGATCTATGTGAAGGTTAGAGGTAGCCCGGGATACCCCTCAACTTTCTTAGCGAAATGTAATTTATTTTAAAAATCTCCGTTCTATTTATCAAGGATACCCCTAAGCAAATGCTAGGATACCCCTAAGTGTAGATGAAGAAAAAATGAAATGAAATTTTACCGATGACGGAACGAAAATTTTCGATGAAACTTGCAGTGGCTGCCTTGAACGAAGAAGATGTAGTAGTTCTTAAACTATGAAAGAAACATAAAGTTACATTGGGAATGAAAACAAAAAAACACTCTTCAAAGTCAAACTTTAAATTATATAATATTTCTTTTACTTTATTTAATTTATTGTTAAACATTAATTATTTGTTTTACTTTTTATTTTTACTTTGTTTATTTATAACTAGTTTATTTCTCCACGCTTTGCGACGGGCGTGTGAATGTTTTGGTCATTGTCGGTTTGGTTATTTGAAAAACATAAAGTGAACATTGGTACCGTAACGAAAATGATATTATTCGGTCATAAACGGTTGGGTTTGTCTTGGTACCGCAACGGTAACATCAAGAATTCGGTCGTTATCAGTTCAGTTTATTATGTGAATGAATTCGATCAATATCGGTTCGATTTATTACGGTATCGCTATAGTATAAACACTTAATTTAAAGTGGTGATATTGGTTTGTTTCTGCATTCTAAATTTCCAATCCTCTAGGTTCTTCAAGGTATTGCGAGAAAGTAGCTTAGGCTTTAATTAATTAATGTGAAGTTGACTATTTTAATTTTTACTTTTACTTGATCAAAAGTGCATACATAAGTTCATATTTTACAATCTCAAGTCTTTAACTTTAGTAGAACTACATTATTTTTAAAGGAAAGACGATGAAGCTGTTGAATGGAATGAAGAATCTGTTGTTGCAGCTTGTGATTTTGTTTTGAGTTTGGATATGGTGTTTTCAGAAGTGGGATGTAAGGGCAAATGATGTAAGTTATGGATAACCAGAAAACCGGCACTATTGATAAGACCCTTCAACTTTTGTTATTATATAAAATTTTACTTGTACAAAAGCTTCGTTGAAAATGTTATGCCCCTACATTTTTTTAAACAACATAAACCTTAAAAGTTAGAGTAAATTGCCAAAATCATCCCTGAGTTTTGGGTACGTTTGCCATTTTTGTCTAAAATGACACTTTTGTACTAAATTGCCCCCAAGGTTTGTAACTTTTTGCCATTTTCATCCAAACCACTAACCAAGTTTATTTTTTCTGTTAAGTTGAGGATATTTGGATGAAACTGGCAAATATAAAACCACAGGGACGATTTTGGCAATTTACTCAACCCCTTTCTGATTTCTTCTATTTAATTATTTTTGTTACATATATAATAAAAAGAATATACATGGAGTTTTTAGAAAAAAAAATTAATAGTTTTTTCACATAATTTTTATAAATTTTCATCCAAATCACTAATTCAGTTTATTTTTTTCTGTTCAGGTAAAGGATGTTTTAAATTTTAGAGTAAATTGCCATTTTAGTCCCTGAGTTTTGTCCAAATTTGCCAGTTTAGTCCAAATAGTTTTTTTTGTGCATCTGGGTCCCTGACTTTTACATTTTGTTGCCATTTTGATCACAATGCCTAACTCCATCCAAAAACTAGTTTGTAACAGGGGTATTTTGGGGATTTCCTTAAAAAATGTTTTCAGTTGCCATTTAGATCCAATTCAAAAAAATCAAAAAAAATCAAAAAAATTCCAAAAAAATCTAAAAATCAAAAAAATTTTAAAAAATCATAAAAATTCTAAAAAAATCTAAAAATCAAAAAAATTCTAAAAAATCATAAGAATTCTAAAAAAATCAAAGAAATTCTAAAAAATACAAAAATCATTAAATGTTTCGGCACGAACCGTTTCGACCCGTACCGTTTCGACCCGTACCGTTTCGACCCGTACCGTATCGAACCGAATCGTTTCGACGCGAACCGTTTCGAACCGTACCGTACCGTTTCGACCCGTACCGTATCGAACCGAACCGTTTCGACGCGAACCGTTTCGACGCGAACCGTTTCGAGCCGAACCGTTTCGACACGAACCGTTTCGACCCGTACCGTTTCGAACCCGAACCGTTTCGAACCGTACCGTTTCGACACGAACCGTACCGTTTCGACACGAACCGTTTCGACCCGTACCGTTTCGAACCGTACCGTTTCGACACGAACCGTTTCGACCCGTACCGTTTCGAACCGTACCGTTTCGACACGTACCGTTTCGAACCTGAACCGTTTCGAAACCGTACCGTATCGAACCCGAACCGTTTCGACGCGAACCGTTTCGAACCCGAAACGGTTCGCGTCGAAATGGTACGGGTCGAAACGGTTCGGGTCGAAACGGTTCGGGTTCGAAACGGTACGGGTCGAACCGTTTCGGGTCAAAACGGTTTGGCTCGAAACGGTTCAGTTTCGAAACGGTACGGGTCGAAACGGTTCTGCTCGAAACGGTTCGCGTCGAAACGGTTCGGTTCGATACGGTACGGTATCGAAACGGTACTGTTCGAAACGCTTCGCGTCGAAACGGTTCGGCTCGAAACGGTTCGGGTTCGAAACGGTACGGGTCGAAACGGTACGGTTCGATACGGTACGGGTTCGAAACGGTTCGCGTCGAAACGGTTCGGTTCGATACGGTACGGGTCGAAACAGTTCGGTTCGAAACGGTACGGGTCGAAACGGTTCGTGCCGAAACATTTAATGATTTTTGGATTTTTTAGAATTTTTTTGATTTTTAGATTTTTTTGAATTTTTTGGAATTGGATCAAAATGGCAACTGAAAAACATTAGTGATTAAGTACAAACTGTTACAAACTGGGTTTTTGGATGGAGTTAGACAAAATGATCAAAATGGCAACAAAATGTAAAAGTCAGGGACACAGATGCAAAAAAAAAAACTATTTGGACTAAACTGGCAAATTTGGAGAAAACTCAGGGACTAAAATGGCAATTTACTCTAAATTTTATAAGCTAAGACAGAAATTAATTTACAACTTCTTTTTAAATTTTATAAACGCCATTGGTGGCCAAAATCGTTCATGTGGTTTTATATTTGCCAGTTTCATCCAAATATCCTCAACTTAACAGAAAAAATAAACTAAGTTAGTGGTTTGGACGAAAATGGCAAAAAGTTACAAACGTTGGGGGCAATTTGGTACAAAAGTGTCATTTTGGACGAAAATGGCAAACCTGCCCAAACCTCAAGGACGATTTTGGCAATTAACTCTAAAAGTTAATATTATATAACCATGAAGAAAATACAAATGTTTTATCCATAAGATTCTATAAATATATATGAATAAGACAGTTTTTAAACTCTATTATATAACCATGAAGAAAATACAAATGTTTTATCCATACGATTCTACAAATATATACGAATAAGACAGTTTTTAAACTCTAGTTATATTAAATTAAAGATAATAACTTAGATAAGATTTATTTTAACGTCTAGGATTTCTAATATTTAGAAGTCATATAAGACTACATGCTATACAAACATTGAATGACAATAAGTTTCTGGTTCTTTTTGTCGTTGAAGAGATTTTTATTACAAACTATATATTATCTTTAAAAACTTCAAAACAACAATAAAAGGATCATACTATAATCTTTAAAACTTACTACTAATTGTATAATACTTTTTTATGTAACCCGTTTAATACATGTGTCAATAATTATATATATAGGCTAATTCTAAACAGGAAACCTACTCCAGTTAAGCAAACCTTGCAAACTCTGTGTTCCAGAACTTTTTTTTTTGAAAAAATAGGGCATGTAATATACATAATTTTAAGCATTTTGAGCTAGAAAAAAACAAGAAAATGTATAATTTTAAGCATTTTGAGCCAGTGTTACATTTTTTTGGTTTTTAATTTTTTAAAATTTTTACTCGGTGCTTTTTTTGGCTCGAAATGCTTAAAACTATGTATATTACATGTCCTATTTTTTTTACACAAAAAAAATTTGAAACATAGAATTTGCAGGGATTGCTCAACTGTAGGGGGTTTCCAAAATATACACACTAGCCGCATAGGGCCCCTAAGGGCTCTCAAATTCTCATTGATGACCTTTGGTAAAAGAAAATTTTAAGAGCATTTTTAAGCCGCACATGGACCTTAGGGACCCTCGAATTCTCAGAGAAGGACCTAGGTAAAAAAAAGTTAGGATACCCCTGAATAATTCTTCTGTGTCGGCCACTGCATGCGACCACCTACCACCATCACCACCACCCGAACACCATTTTCTAATCCTAGTTTCACAAAACCAAAACCTAGAAACGGTGACAGTAAAGATGGATGCAAAACAATATACATATTTATTTCCAGAAATATCTCTGAGAAGTTGCGTCTGTACACCAAGCAAACCGTCATGTTGCTTCTCAACCCCACCTGTGGTAACCCCACCAGTACAAATACAGAAATATCATTCAACAAGAAAAAAAAAAACAAATACAGATGTATTTCCAGAAATATCATTCAACAAGAGAAAAAAAACAAATACAGAATAGTACACTCCCTCTATATAACTCCTCCTTCACATCACTCATACCAATACACATCAAGTGAAAATGGAGTCCTCAAAGCAGCAACTCACTGCTCTTCTTCTCATCTCTATGTTCTTCATTTCCACTGCCACTCCCATTGCTCTCCCTAAACCACCCACTGTCAAACCACCTCATGTCAAACCACCTGTTGTCGAACCACCTGTTGTCGAACCACCTCATGTCAAACCACCTGTTGTCAAACCACCTCATGTCAAACCACCTGTTGTCGAACCACCTGTTGTCGAACCACCTCATGTCAAACCACCTCATGTCAAACCACCTGTTGTCAAACCACCTGTTGTCAAGCCACCAATCACCCTCCCACCTGTTGTCAAACCACCAAGCACTCTCCCACCAGGGATCGGTGTCCCACCAGGGATCGGTGTCCCACCTGTGGTAACTACAACTTTGCTAACTCTACCTGTGGTAACTCTACCTGTGATAACCCTACCTGTGATAACCCCACCAGTGATCGGTATCCCACCTTAGGTGTTGGATAATCTTGATGGGCTTCAATTGGGTCAGAAGTGTTTTTGTTTTAATGGATCAAATAATGGGCCATAGCCCAAGTTAAGTCTTGCATGTAACCTATTAGTCCATGTAGTAGTACGTAAGTTTGAATTTGTTGGGGTTAGTGGAGTTTTGACCAAGTTGGAGAGGTGAACGTTGGGTCAGTAAAAGTACCGATTGAGTCACTACTTTTGTAAGGCATGCTTTGATATTATATAATATACATCTTCCCCATATTTTCTCTTCTGCAATTCATATCGTTTCAATTATTTTTTCTACTGAAAATACATTTATATATTTTGAGTGTTATATTTGAGTTTAATCCAACACCACCTGACGTCCCACCTGTACTCAACCCACCATCAGGAGGGAAGCCAGGAACACCATGCCCATCACCACCGTTTGTGCCAACACCGGCGGCCACCTGCCCCATAGACTCACTAAAGCTTGGAGCTTGCGTGGTTCTCTTAGGTGGGTTGGTTGATATAGGGTTGGGTGACTCAGTGGTGAACCAATGTTGTCCTGTTCTTGCTGGTTTAGTGGAGCTCGAGGCTGCAGTTTGCTTGTGCACAACCATAAAGCTTAAGCTTTTGAATATCAACTTATACTTGCCACTTGCTCTTCAGTTGCTTGTTACATGTGGCAAAACACCACCTCCTGGTTACATTTGTTCTATTTAAGTTTTTAAGTTCCCATTTAGGTAAACTTTCTTTACTCATGCAAACCCTAACCCTAATACCTTCGATACCATAATCCTACTAGTACTAAATATTATAGCTTATGTTAAATACAAAGAGAAATAGAGTTTAGTACACAAACACTTTAGAGATGCGGTGAAATTGATATGAAAATGCGGTGCTGGAGCCGCATCAATAATATACGCACCATTAAATTCCGATTTTTGAAGGTGCGGTTGGTGAAACCGCACCACTTTACAAAACAGCCGCACCTTTTAATTGATATTGAACCACCAGCAGCTCTCCACCTGGCAACCACATTAGCATCATTAAAAAACGAATTTTTTGCAGAAATAGGTGTTTTGAGATGGAAAAGAGTGCCATTAGGTGGTCAACCTTTTTGTTTTCATATTTAGGTAAGTTGTGCTTCCATACAGCGACCTTCATTAAGCAATTCTGCCAAAAATCAGAAACTCTGAAAAAGCTGCACAAGATAAACGAAAGTCGCTGTTTGAATGCACAACCATCTGAAAGTCGCTGTTTGATATTACATCCTTGTTTAAAGTCGCTGTTTGATGAAACCATCTTCATAAAAGTCGCTGAATCATATCCCCATCTTCATAGAAGTCGCTGTTTCATGTTACCATGTTCATAAAAGTCGCTGTTTCATGTAGCTTTCTTGATAAAAGCTTTAATGGCCACAAATTTAAATTTTAGCCATGTGACTCCTGCAAACTACAATTTTAGCTCAGAACAATTCAGAACAATTATTAAAACCACTCCCTCCAAAACGACAAGGATGAAACAGCAACCTTCATTAACATATATTTCTTAACAAACGAACACGAACAAGGTCTTGTTCGTGTTCGTTCGGTTCGTTTGCAGCCATACCTATCGGTAAAACCCCTCCCCGCTAATGTTTACCGCATGATACCGTCCACCCTAATTAGAGATGAAAATCGAACCCAAACCTGTCTGAAAAGACCCAAAACATGTGGGATAGGTATTTAGATAAATATACCGGGTATGAGATTAGTTTTAAAAGTTTTTACGGGTTTGGGAATCATACAATGTTAGGTGATACCTATCTAATTACCAGAATCCGTAGGATGATTCAGCAACCTTCATTAACATTGTAGGATGATTCAGCAACCTTCATTAACATTGTTCTATAATTCAGCGACCTTTTATAAGTTTGCAAGATGAATCTGCGACTTTCGGAAAGGTGGTGATATAAATCGGCGACTTTGAGAAGGGTTGTTTTATGAATCGGCGACTTTGATCAAAGTGGTTATATGATATGGCGACTTTCAGAAGGGTGGTTTTATGAATCGGCGACTTTGATCAAAGTGGTCATATGATATGGCGACTTTCAGAAGATTGTTAAATCAAAAAGCGACTTTCAGCAAGGTTGCTGTATCAAACAACGACTTTCACAATGTATGGCAGCTTTTGCAGAAATTCTGATTTTTGGCAGAATTGCTTAGTGAAGGTCGCTGTATGGAAGCACAACTTACCTAAATATGAAAACAAAAAGGTTGACCACCTAATGGCACTCTTTTCCATCTCAAAACACCTATTTTTGCAAAAAATTTTTAAAAAACATGAACCGCACCACTATTTCTTAAAATAAATATATATTTTTCTTAAATTTATAACTTCCAGCATTTTTCATTTATATTTCCTAATAAATACTCAAGAAATTACACAAATATATATGGATTATCAGAAAATAACAAACAAAAAATTCTAACTTACATTAAACACGTTTCAGGAAAGTGCATGTTTCCCGAATGAAACACAACGTATACAATTTGAGGAAATGTGCATATTTTCCCAACGAAGCTTAAAAAAGTTTACAACCCAAAAATGTCAAACCGGCGACTTCATACGCCTCGCGACTCGACTCGACTGATCTCTTCAAACTTTGCATCCCGATCCGTAGAAACCACTTAACAAAACATAATGTGACATGTGGCACCACCGGAAGTTATACCTACCCGAAATAAACAACAAAGTGAAGGTTAATAGATAAACAAACTAATCACATACAAATATACAATGACATCAAAGAACAGAGATCTATAGTGCACCTTATGTACACAAAAGCGACGGAGCTTGCGCCTTATGTCACTTTGCGCCTAAACGCGCCTTAGGCGCACTTTTTAAAACCAAGGCGAACAAATAAACGAACAAAAAAGTCCATCTGAACACCACACATAGGGACAAATGTTCGCTTGTATTGATTCCTATTTGTCGTTTATAACCTTACAAACGAGTCTCAGTCCACAACATCCACTATATTACCTTTATTACCTTTGTTGAAATGTTTGTTAAATATTTGGCAAATAGCCAAAGAATTTCTTCAAACAATATCTAAAGTACTAATACATACAGAAAATTACTTGGAATAACAGATTTGTCCATTGCCTCCAGATAAGACTGCCATATCCATTGTGCACATAAGCATCCCTTGATCAGCAATGATTGGACTGCAGAGTTCAGAAACACAACCATATGGATCAAAATGTACAACTTTGTGATCCACCACTCGAGGCCATGCTCGTGGCACTAGTCGACCCGTGGTGCCCAACCACCATCATGGTTCACATTCTTATACAATTCACCATGAACCCTAGTATGCCCTATAAACTCAATATCAAAACTAAATCAAGTTCTATTAAAGTATTTAACAACTAATATATATATATATATATAGGGTGGGGTTCTAGAGTGAACAATAGTGTATTTGCGAACTGAGTGAACAAATCCTGGCAATTGATTTACACAAGTGTATGGCTAGGATTTCATCATCAAATCGTAAAATACACAAGTGTATTTCATCATCAAATCCTAGCCATTGATTTACACATGTGTATGGCCAAGATTAGCTCGCTCAGTTCGCAAATACACTAGTGTTCACTCTTGAACCTAATCTTGGATGGATGGATGGATGGATGGATATGGGTGGGTGGGTGGGTGTGTGTGTGTGTGCACATAGTCGTTACCTATAATATCTGATATCGTCCGTGCTTGGGTCCCAAAAGTCAAACAAGTAGGTCTTCCTTGTTTAGAAAAAAACTCCCATCTTCTATCATTTTTTGCTCTTCTTCGTACTACAAAAAAAAAAAAAATATATTTGTTAAACATTCAACTTGTATATTTAATTTTATATAACGAAATAACACAACTATTTACCAATCTTTTGAAATCTTCAATCGCATCTGGTCATATAGCCTGGTTTTTTTTTTGTTTTGTATGGCGCAACCTAATAAATATATCTTAGAACGGTGATTTTTTTTCCAAAACAAAGGCTTCCCACTTATCAAGATCCAGTAATGTATATTTAGCACAAGCATTCAAACCTTTATAAACATATTTGGTTGCAAGCCTACTCCTAATATTTGTGCCAAGTTTCACAGCTTTCTTTCTCATAAACTTTTTTCGCGCAATCGTCCATAATTTTCCACGCCCTCTAGAATTTACAAAACAATAAGTTAAACAAAATAATTAACTAACAAAGATTTCGTATCTCTAATAAGTTAAACTAGGTGTAGGACCCGTGTGAGCACACGGGTAGGTTTAATAACGATCGAAACCATTTTCTATCAAAACGCTAATACTCACTATCCTTAAACAATAACAAAAGCAACGTTAATAAATAAGAAAACACGAATTTTAATATCAAAACGCTAATACTCACTATCATTAAACAATAGTTCAAGCATACCGCCAACAATGACAAGGCCAAACATGTTTAAGGTAAAACATCTGTTTAAGTCCAAATATCTGATATAGAAGGCCAAACATCTGTTTAAGCCAAAACATCTGTTTAAGGTGAAACATCTGTTTATGGCCAAACATCTGTTTAAGGTCAAACAACTGTTTAAGTCCAAACCTCTGATATAAAAGGCCAAACATCTGTTTAAGTCTAAACAGATGTTTAACTAAGGAATAAAGCTTTTAACACACTTCATTTCTAACACACTTACATATGGAAAAATTTTAACCGTCGATATTTTAAACCATTTTACTCAAATTTAGTATATTACATAATTTTATTACAACTCAACCGTAAGCGATAGTTGTTAGCAGCTCATTACACACAATAACTAAACCGAAGAACACATTTTTTTATTAAACAAACATCTTCGCGTGTTACTTAAAACAAAAATACATCCCAAAATCGTTCTAGAAAGAATCTAAACCCTCGAAGCACATTCTAGCAAAAAAAGTAGATCTCATCCAGCAAATAAAGATCATTTTCATTAAGAGAACCAGTCTCCGTTGTTCAACACATACGTAACTCCCAATAAGTATTTTTCCGTCAATTTGCTCATCCATGTGAATAGATAAAACTGGAAGTCAAAATAAATAATCACATATAATCACAATTGTTTTATTTACAGTAATAAAGACTCCAACTTTGCCATAGTAATTACACATAACAAAAGTTTTATTCATACCTTGAATCCCTTGACTATGGGCTAAGTTGCTAATAAGAGCCGTTTTGCCTGCACCAACTGGACTGTAAAGAAGAACAGGTCACCTCTGACTCACTGCCAACCGTACCATTTCAAAACTTTTCTTCACAGCAGATGTTAACACATAAGGTCTTCCACTTTTACTCGTATCCCTAATACAACATTTGGGAAAAAAAACCCTTTAATCAGCCATCCATTGTTTTGAATTGAAAATACCGAAAGTAGCGTACCATGTTGCCTCCAAACGTATGTCTGTTTTCATTCATCTGTTGACCAAAGTCAACAGATGTATCAACCACTGTTTTATTTTCCCCTGAATAGCTTTGACGTATAATATTCAGAAAAATAACTCAAACACTTATTATAACTATTTTTTATTCGAATACAAGTCTTAAAAAAATCGCTTGTTTTAACCCAACAGTAGTTTGCACATAGGTATGAGAAATTTATCACATAACTTAAATTCAATTTCAAACATGGATGGAATATCGCTATCTGAAACACCTCGGCATGGATGGAGATAAAAATAAAAATTTAAGTTACAATTATTGGTACATAAAAATAAAAATTTAAACCACTTTTTTTCCAAAATAAGGACAAGAAGAAAACATACAAGTTTGCTAATAGATCCAAAGGTAAGTGCCATTTTTCCGGTCCCTGAAATTGTTATAAATAATAAATAAATCAGCACACCGAAGCTTAAAAAAATAATAAAAAAAACTGTTTGTAGTATAAGATTTAGAAGTTATAACCTCTGTAATCCACATTAACATTTCTAAGCTAGAAGGTTTGTGCATAACCGTAGTAGCATCTTCGCAAAACTTCCGGAAAGCAGTTGCACACGCGTGTGAGCATAAAGGTTCTGACATGCCAGATGCAAAAAATAAACTGAAAACAATATATCAGTTAAGAGCATGAAGGAAGATAAAAACGCCTAAAATAATATAGTAAGTGCTACATTTATCCAATTTTAATGAAGAATTTCCTTACAGCAATGGTCTGGCATCAGTTATGTAAGGAGACATCCACTTCGAATAGGAACCAATAACATCCGCAAGTGATCTATGTACCTAAAATAAACCCAACAAAGAGTATCTATTATATATAATAAACATGATAAATAAGGGCTGATGTGTCATGATATGGGGGCTTGAAAAATGATGTGTCATCACCTTATGCATTCTACAAATTGGTTTTGGCTCCAAAAAGTTGGGTGAAAGATTTTTGTATACGGGTTGAGGCGGGATCCGTTTCCTGTTGTTATGACCCGACTTTATTTGTACGTGCGTTTCTTTTCGAAAACCCTAGAGAGCCTCCATCTCCATCTCCATCTCCATCTCCATCTCCATCTCCATCTCCATCTCCATCTCCATCTCCATCTCCATCTCCATCTCCATTCCAATGATCATCTCTTCACGTGTCTTTCCTAATGAATTCCATATCGATAAGATAAATGTTCTGAGCATCATGAATCCTTCATTCGTTTCCTTCAACACGGCTATTCTGACCCAAATCAAAGGACGCTTCTTTCTAAACCCTAGCCTCCTTCATCTCGCTCTTCTGGATCAATCATATTCTCATCAAATGGTTCAATAATCAGGTACCCAAATCTGTTTAGTTAATAGGGGTTGTATCTATATTGATTTCACTTTTTGATAACCGATTGTGATTATAGGTATGATTCCTTTCAATCACAGGTATGATTCCTTCAACCAACTTTAATCTTATTCTTATTTATGTTAGATTTTTTTATTGTAATGAAGTTGAAGATTTTAGGGTTTCGGTTAACTGTTTTTGTTGATTATTGTCTCTCTCAGATCCATGTATCTCGATCTAAATCTCCCCCCTCTCTTGGAAACGAAGCCATTGCTGTCTTAACGGTAAGATCAGGTTCATCGTTTGGTTAAATTGTTCTATCATTTACCAGATTGTCATTGATATATCGTTTAGCAGATTTTCACTCTTAAAACCCTAAATCTCAATCTAAAGAAACTGAGCATAAGGTATGTTTTCTTCTCCATTCTTACTGTTGTAACTTGAAATTCTTTTGATGATTCCATGATGTTCATCTCAAACATTTTAAAAAGTGATTTTGTGGTGTTTATTTTAAACGATGTTAGGGTTTTTAAACAGTCGAACATTCAAAATCACGTTCTGATGTTTATCTGAAACTGAAATTTTGAATCATCTTTGATGTTTTTCATATATGTTAATGTGTTTAGTGTTTGAAATATAGAATCATATCCGAAATTTCAAATCTTGATATCTTTTTTCGAATCATTTTTATTTTGCCGGTCATGCATGTTCATATTTTAAAGGTCATTAGTTTTATCTGAAACTGAAATTTTTGAATCATCTTTGATGTTTGTCATATATGTTAATGTGTTTAGTGTTTGAAGTATATTCTGTCGTCACTCCCTTTCTCTAATTTCGTTCGTAATATCTATAAAAAAATAGGGGCAGGCGTCAACTTAAAATAATTATGTGAATCCCCCTTTTTTCTGCAGTAGGTCTTATTAATACATATCTCCTCGAACCAGCCGTCTGTTGTCGTCAACTTAATCCAATTCTACCGTCCACTTCTCTTGGCAGCCCAGGCCCAGCCTTAGAACCCCTCCAAAAAAATATCTATTCTCCCTTTTTAATTCTCAAAGATAAAAATAATGCTGCCCACTATTGATATTTTTCCAATAAAATATATGGATTCCTTTTTTTTTTGATGTTTTCGAAAAATAGTAGGCCAAATCCCCTCAAATTGTTGTCAATAATAATAGCCAATCCCCACTGTTGCTTTTCGAAAATAATGGGACCTTTTCCAACTGATGTTTTGTTTTCTTTGCTCCACCCCACTTTCACGTCCAATACATGTATATATTATATAATGCCATTTTTTTGTGTTTCTTGAATTGAACGCATATTGGGTAGTCATATGGTTCTGATGTTATCATTTTTCTTAAATCACCTGACAAGTCTTGATAGGTTTTAAATTAGTTACATACTATTGGATTTTACAATGAGGATGGTGTGATCATGAACAGATTAGCGACTCTATGATCAGGCTCATTGTTTGACAAGCTCATTTATCCGTCGTCCGATGCTCCAGGCCTCCAGCTCCTCGCCATGGCGGAAGATGACAATGGTGACGAAGAACCAGGATAGGTGATACAGTGGAGACGATATAATCTTTGGCTAAGGGCACACAAGTTGGATCATGCAATGCTTGCCTCTAATTTTCCTTGGATTCGTAACAAATGAGGTTAGGTTATTACGACCTAGGTTATATTTTACCAGATAAGTGAGCAATTTCATTGAGGATTTAGGCATGTTTTATGTTTCTTTTGTGCTTGAATTTCACCTTTTGTAGGTCTTAGGGTAGCAAGAGAGAAGATGTTTTGGCTGTTGTTGCAATGGCTAAGGAGGTACAAATCTTATATTTTAGTATTTTTTTAGGTTTAAAATTTTTGGGAGACTTTGGATTTCAGTTTGGTTTATGCGATTACAAATGTATAGTTCGTTTCTGTTTTGTTCCATTTGCCCTTAATGATACATTTATATATTGTCAGGCTGTAAGGGAGACAGGCGCTCTTAAATAGGCGAAAGACAAACTTGAAAAGCACGTGGAAGAACTTACATGGCGTTTGTAGTTGGAGAAACGACTGAGGGTAATTTTATTTAACCACCCTTGCCCTTTGCCTCTATAAATTAATGATTTTTTTTAACTCAAACCATGGCTTAACTCTTATACAGACTGAATTAGAAGAGACAAAAGCTCAAGAAACCGCGACGTTGCAGGAGGCTTTATGTTTGATGCAAATCAAAATAGATGAAGCAAATGCTAAAGTAATTAAAGAGCGTGAGGCAACACGTAAAGCTATTGAGGAAGCTCCTCCGGTTGTTAAGGAAACGCCTATCATAGTTCAGGACACCAAAAAGATTGACACCTTGGCTGCTGAGGTTGGAAGTTTGAAGGTAGGCACGCAAAGTAATTCATGGTTTTTTAGATTGTAACAAAAAGCGAATAAAGTAATTCCGAAACGGTTTGTCTGGATAACGGGTCAAATGGGTAGTTTTGTTATTGGGCCGGGTTGATCGTAACACTTTTTGTCCCTTTTTTTGCAATTTTTGTAAATACTTTTTATGTCGCATTGACGAAAAAATATTAATTTGAACAATGATATAAATATATGAGTAAAATCATTGAAAAGGTTACAAACCTAGGCGCATTCGATTTGTTTCCTTTTCAAGCGATTTTTATTTTATTTTTATTGGGTCATCAGTGATAAAACATTATCGACCCAATCATAACCTGTTACTGGCTTTTTATGTTTTAAGTTAAATAGAATTTAAGCTAACTTGGTTTTTCTTATATAAATGATACTTTAAGAGTGTTCATCCAGCCGCAGATTATCACACTGCTGCGCGATCTATTGGTGGATGTGCAATCTACGTCAGGTATCAAAATAATGTCTTATTATTCTTTTTCATAACCATACTAACACAATCACAAGAAACCCATAAACTAATAGTAATTACTTCTATCAGTGACAAACCCGACAACCACAACTTTGACCTGTTAAAGAAGTTAGTTCTCCCAGACGGGTCAGTGCTACGGGCCCAATTGCCTGGAAGGCCCACACTTGATTGCCTCTTTGCTGACCCAGCTAGAGATGGAGTCAGGAATTTCCACTTTCACCTTTTAGCTAATCATTTCATTAAACTCAACTAAGAAAATTGACTTTGACTTTGACTTTTATGTTTATGTAGCTTGCTTAAGATTTGGAATGTGAATAAGTGCACTGGTGTGGTGGGTGTGTTTAACTGCGAAGGGGCTGGTTGGTGTAAAATCGAAAAGAAAACCCGAATCCATGATGCTTCTCCTGGTATTCTTATGGGTTTCGTGCAATCCACTGACGTCGACGCGCTAACTCAAGCACACAGTCAGGGAAGGTATAAAGATGCCTTGGAGAAGTACATGCGGGCAAGTCTAGCGTTTAAATTTCTCAACTTCTTTGGATTTTGTTTTTGGAGTTCTGCGTATTTAGTTTCCTTAGAACTAACTTCTTTTACTCTATCAGGCGAAAAATAACCTAAAGGGTGTTCCGGCGGCTAAAGGCGGAACTCTCCTCTTGGGAGGTGGTCTCATGGGAGTCCAGTGCATGATAATGTATATGTTGTTTAATGGATTGTAGAAGTTAATAGGAAACTAACTCCTGATGTGGAAGCCATTCTTAATGTAACAAAAACTACAAGAAGCTCACGATGAGTATAACAAAGTGGCTAGACTATGTGTATTTCGGCTCAAATCACTCATGGAGGGATAATTGCGTATCCTTTTGACACAGGCTACTCGCCATCATGCTGCACAGGTGTCATTTGTATTCATAATTTTGAAGTGGCAATTTCGACCCATTTACTTATAAATGGGCCGAGTTGGTATGTGTTATAACGGGTCAAGCGGTTACTAACTTTATTTTGACTTTCTCATCCACTCCCTTGAGCAGATGGATTTCTTTCGCAAGGGTTTTAAGGCTCTTGAAGCAGTTGACCCCGTCATAAGAATTGTTGCTGAGAAGCACCGGATTGATTACCAACTCAGTGAACTCGATAACGGGACTTCTGAGGTTAGTGAAGACACGAGCAGCTATGAGATCATGGATGACGGGGAGCTGAGTTTTGATTATAGACATAAAAAGCAAGGCCTTGATAATGTTGCCACATCATCGTATCAAATGGAGGTTATCAGACATGTGGATTATCACTTCTAAATCTTACAATGATCAAAAGCGTATCAGATAATGGAAATTTCTATAACGTGTGCGGTCTTAGTCATATCGGTTTTAATTCTAATAAGTTGTATATTGCAGGAAAACACGGCAGATATACCGCATCTTCAAGTTCCAACATTAGGAGATCCAGAGGTATGCAACAGTGAACATTGATTTTCTAGTGAATTTATCATTTTTTCACATAACTCTTGTGTTCTGCAGATGAATCATTATAAGAACCAAGGAGAGACCCTTTTCAGTATGCAAGCACGGGTCAGCAGTTATTCCAAAAGGGTTAAAATGTATTTTTGATGGATAAACCCTTTTAAATCATTTTATTGAAAATAAATTATTGCTAAAATAACATGATTTGGTTGTTGCATCCGAAACTAAGGGACATGCCTAACGAGGCACTGGAAGAGGAGGTCCGGGCTCTAATGTTCGACAAATCTGGAGAAACTGAGTACCAAGAATCTATGCAAAGCCAAATTGACACTATTAAGGTAAACATGCTTTTGAATTTTGGTCGGTTTGCAGACTACAGTTTAAACAAATAGCACTTTATTCATCTCCCAAAATGCTGGCAGGAAAAGCTTTTTGGGTGTGATTTTTATATATTTTGTATAAAAATTGTAGTGAAAATAATTTGATTTTAATCGAAAGGTTACTCCCTTGTGAGCGGGTTGGATTTCATGTCAAAACCATGTGCTTTGGTATAGGTTGGATTGACCCAAAACACTTACTATTGTTAAAAGTTTTAGAACACATTATATAAATAATTACTATATTGTTTAAAAAGTTATAACAATATTATAAGTTTTGGATTCGTTAGAGATAAAACATAACCCAAATTCACTATTTATTTTCATGTAAACGGTTTGAAGTTGCACGCGTTGACCCGTGGTCAACCTTATTCAAAGCATTAACATCTCACAAGAGAACGAACCTGAATAGAAGACTATTCACTAACCATTTAAACCACCAGATCAAGATCAATATGGTGCAAACTAAAGGTCGTGGATTAATTATAAAGCTTTATGTCAATTTCTTTTTTAAAGTTATAATTATTGCATAAACTAAACACTCAAATTAATGTACGACATAAATTATATGTAAAAAATAAAACATTTAATATATGAGTTAAACGGGTCAATCCATTTAAGTTAGAAAACAATAATGAATTATGACTAAGTATAGATTAAAATACACACTCAAATTAATGTATGACATAAATTATATGTAAAAAATAAAATATTTAATATATGAGTTAAACGGGTCAACCCATTTAAGTTAGAAAACAATAATGAATTATGACTAAGTATATATTAAAATACACACTTAACTTAATGTATGACATAACTTAATTTGTTTTAAATTAATTAGCTAACCTTACTATTGTGCATATTTGAACCAATATTTAATGCCACCGGATTTCTATATTCTTGATTATTTTTTATTATTTTTTGAAAAACAAAAGTTTGGTGGGACTAGGTGAGCTATGAAATTTTCGGTTGGAACATGAAGTTTGGTGGGGTTTGGTCTATATGCCATCCTTTTAACACATATGTATTACTTTTTTTTAATCTTTTATCAAGTATTTAAATGCATTGACAAAGTTGCTCATAATTTAGAAGAATCAGGATTTGGGTTCTCATATGTGATAAAATGGAAAAAAGCAACTAAAATATGGTAAGTTTTGTCTTTATTGTGGTGATGATGGATGTGCGACATAACGTCAACTCGTAATATATATATATATAAATCAACAAATATCTCAGCAAGCTTAGTATTGACACCAAAGTTTATATTATATAGTATCGACACTAAAGTTTATATTATATATTTAAACACTTATAATTTGGTTGTTTTTTTTTTGTAGAGGGAACTCAATTTACTAAGGGAAAGGTTTTGGTAACTCGAAGGATATGCATCTTCAAAGGGACTCGACTATCTTTAATTGTATATCCACTGTATCACTAATTTATGTAATATGAGACTTTGTATTTTATTTTAGAGTAAATTACTTTTTGAGTCCCTGTGTTTTAGTGGTTTTAACCACTTGAGTCCAAAATCAAAAAGTTTAACGCCCTGAGTCCCTAGCCATTTATTTTATAACGTTTTGAGTCCAATTTTGTTCATTTTATAACGATTTGAGTCCAAAAAAATGGACTCAAAAGGTTAAAATGTGGACTCAAAAGGACTGAAAAGGACTCAAATGGTTAAAGAAAATGCTTATAGGGACTCAGGTCGTTAAACTTTTTGCTTTTGGACTCAACTAGTTAAAACTACTAAAACACAGGGACTCAAAAAGTAATTTACCCTTTATTTTATTTATACACTTGATATTTATCTTAATAGTTTTCTCTAACCCAGGTAGCACCCGGGTGATAACCTAGTAATATAATATTCAGTTCTGCATTATGGAGGCTTTTTTTACATATTAAAACATTACTTGAATTAAAAACAGTAGTAAGTGACCTACAATAGACATAAAGCCTTTTGGTTCATATGATTCCCTGTCACACAAAATTGTCACCAAGTGCAAAACCATGGAGAGATCAAATGTTTGGCCTTCATGCAGTACTACATCAGCCACCTGTAACAAACAATGATTTTTTTTTTACTGAAGATATTTATCTAATCTTATACTACAATCTAGTAATGTTTGTCACCAAGTTCAAAACCATGGAGAGATCAAATGTTTGAAACCATTGTTGGGTTAAAACAGTGATGTAAAAACAGTGTTTTGAAACCACTTTTGGGTTAACAGTGTTTGAAACCCATACAAGCAATACACACGTATTAAAGTTTTCGTGTACTCAAAATGCGTAAATCATGTTTTATCTAGTTCAAGAAAGTACCTGTTCTGAATGGGACCGTGATCGACGACTGTTCTCAAGCAATACAAGACTCTGCCGATTATGTCATCCATGGAAACAGGACCGAATAATCGACTATCTTTAGCTTCCTGAAAAATTTAAAAAATGCGAAGGCTTTAAGAAGGCGTAAAAGGATGCATAAGAAAGCTATACACACGTATATATTAAGGTAATATACACAGAAGAAAATGCAGGAGGGAGGGGGGGGGGGTGTTTGGACTATGTAATCATTATACTCTGTCATTCTGTCTCCAAAAAGTTACATAACCATGGTGTGGTTTCAAACACTGTTTTAAACCAACAATGGTTTCAAACACTGTTAACCCAAAATTGGTTTCAAAACACTGTTTTTACATCACTGTTTTAACCCAACAGTGGTTTCAAACACTGTTTTAACCGAAAAGTGGTTTCAAAACACTGTTTAACCCAAAACAGTAGTTTCACTTACCTGCAAAAATGTACAATTACCTTCTTCATCTTTGAAAGTCTTTCTTTGTTGTTCATAGAAAATAAAGAGATGTTTGTTTCCAGCCAACATGTGTATGAACACCTCAATATTTCAGAACCATGAGAGCTTCAAATGGGCATTCTTCTTCAGCATCACTTTTTGCAAGAAAAAAAAGTGGATATTAAGAGTAATCATATCAAAATCATCCCAAATAAATAAATAAAAAAAAATAAAATCAAAATCAAAAAAATTTAAAAAATAAAAAAATAAAAAAATTTAAAAATAAAAAAACTTTAAAAAAACAAAAAATTAATAAAAAATTAAAAATATTTAAAAAATAAAACAAATAAAAAAAATCAAAAATTCTTTAAAAATACACAAACAATACACAAACAATAAGAGAATTGAATTGAAAACCGAGAGATGATGTTTAGAACGTTGAATTAAGATGATTAACGGTCACCTGCAACGGCTTCTTGTGCGGTTTTGCGTGTTCCGCTATGAGATTATCTTTGGCGTTGCATTCACAGAGAAGCGGAGCTACCTTTTCATGGAGGTTTTTCACAGTCCTTTGTAAAGTTGCTTCTTTATTGTACTGAAGCCTCTGTTGCATAAATAAAAACATGTTTTGTTTAGTATATTAATTAGTAGTTAACACATTTGATCACTTTACAAAATATTTTTAATCAAATGTACAGAATAAGTTACAAACAACAATAAAAAGGGTTGGTATACATTTACTTTAAACTGCAAAATAGGTATAATATTTCCTTCCCAAAAGAGGGACACACTTACTCATCATCTTCGAGGCCCCATGCCTCTATCTGCCCCACCCAACCACCAATTTTGACGATTTTCGGTAGTACCGAGCTCATCGCTACCTTATTCCCAACACAAGAACATTTCAGCAACACTTAATCACCATCTTTAGTAGCAACCAAAATGCCAAAACTTTCAGAATATACACGATCAAGAGCCCCACTTAGAGAAGCTTTCTGAACGATTTGCATAACTTTCTAAACTATATTCGCTGCCAACCGATTCGTTCTGCAAACGAAAGGAAAATATGAATGTTGCTAGCAAGATCCAAGGTTTTAAAAACCGGTTTATAAAACTGGTACATTACTTGTCTCGCTGTCGTTGAATACGCATTTAAAGCACCGGAGTAACGCCTTGGCAAACCAGCTGCCAGTTTCCCTTCAGCTTGAAGGCGGACTTTCACTAAATCGGTAGGATTCGCTACAGATATAGCAACAGCACCTGTGGGGAATAATAATAATAATAATAATAATAATATTAATAATAATTAAACATTACCTAAAAGAAAACAAACAATCACCATTAACTCCTTCCATTGCGCCATTCACAACATGATGAGCCGGAACATCATAAGCTTGCCTGGTAGTCGTTGCAGGCCCAAACAGTCTATCTGCACTTAAAAACCATACAAAATCAAGAAACCAAAAAGCTCCCAACTTTCTAACAAAAACCACCACAATTAACTAACAAACATAATTAAAAAAAAAACCCTACAAAACAGTAGTACAACTATAAATTAAACTAACAGAAACCATAAGCAAAAGCGGGATTAAACTCATTCTGAATGGAATAATCTCCATCAGCAAACCTACAAAACAGTAGTACAACTATAAATTGACTGGCGAATGCAACAATAAACACGCGTTATAATATTATCATAAAATGTGAGATCATGAATTGTTTACTTCAACAACGCTCAGTCACGCATACTATAACGATATTATAAAGTTTCATTTATTTAAAGTTTTCATGTACTCAAAATGCGTAAATCATGTTTTATCTAGTTCAAGAAAGTACCTGTTCTGAATGGGACTGTGATCGACGACTGTTCTCAAGCAATACAAGACTCTGCCGATTATGTCATCCATGGAAACAGGACCGAATAATCGACTATCTTTAGCTTCCTGAAAAATTTAAAAATGCGAAGGCTTTAAGAAGGCGTAAAAGGATGCATAAGAAAGCTATACACACGTATATATTAAGGTAATGTACACAGAAGAAAATACAGGAGGGAGGGGGGGGGGGTGTTTGGACTATGTAATCATTATACTCTGTCATTCTGTCTCCAAAAAGTTACATAACCATGGTGTGGTTTCAAACACTATTTTAAACCAACAGTGGTTTCAAACACTGTTAACCCAAAAGTGGTTTCAAAACACTATTTTTACATCACTGTTTTAACCCAACAGTGGTTTCAAACACTGTTTTAACCGAAAAGTGGTTTCAAAACACGGGTAGCTTTAATAACCATCGAAATCAAATACTACAAAATAGATTATAATACATTATTTAAATTGCTTGCGTTTAGTTACATGTCATCCAAATTGCCCCACCGAAAGTTAATCATCATAGCCACCCAAGCTATTGTACAAATTGTGAATGGTTAAACATGAAGGCAAGGTCAGAAAGCATTACATGGTTAACAACCTAATATATAAATACATACATAAATACAGGAATCCACTATATCATGGTTGACAACCTAATATATATTGCCCAGCCAATAAAATGTTAGGGATTTAGAGTTCCGGTCCTGGTTACATTACAAAAACAAAAGGAAAAGAAAGGAATTTCGAGATAGAAACATTAAAACTTACAACATTCCCCCCGATATCCGAGTAGAATTAGATCCTTAATTCCATACATCTGAATAATAAAGTGCATAGTCACTTCGGATTCTTGGGTTCTTCGACAATGATTCATTATCAAATGCCATTAAGATGATATGACACGACGTCTATTAATTAAAACCTACAACAAATGATACAATAAACGAAGGTTAAGAAACATATTTTAACAGTATGCATTCATCATAAAGAGAAAGAAGAACACGTTCATGTAAAAACCAACAAAAAAAGTAACTCAGCAATGGCTAGAAACACTGTTTTAACCCAACAGTGGTTTCAAACACTTTTTTAACCCAACAGTAGTTTAAAACTCTGTTTTAACCCAAGAGTGGTTTCAAACCACTGCTTTAACAAGAGTGTTTTGACTCAACAGTGTTTTCAAACACTGTTTTTAACCCAACAGTGGCTTGAAACACTGTTTTAACCCAACAGTGGTTTCAACCACTGTTTTAACCCAACAGTGGTTTCAACCACTGTCTTTCCCGTTCTTATCGAGTGCATTTTGTAATGATATCCTCACAATATCTATTGTTCGCACAACAGATTCAACGTTGTTTAGTATCGCATAGGCCTGTCACATGACCCTTGAAGAACACAAACACCACATGATTATGGTTAATACAGTATGCTTAAACTAATTAATATAAAAATATATTAACATCTTCAAATCTTCATAATGAAGTTTTAACTAATTAATATAAAAATATAACTTACATTTCCTTCATCGAGTTGGCATCAATTTCTTCTAATGGCATTATTAATATGTTCCACACAAAACATAACCACTTATGATCATGCAATTTTTTTTATTCAACCTATTTGAAGATCAAGTAGCCTTCTCATGTTGCAACACCTTTTATTGCGTTACTTCCTGTGACCAACAACTCTTATGAGCACATATTACACACAGTGGCTTTTAATCATGTGATGAGAGAAGGGTTTGGGTGTTTAAATATATCTGAGACTATGTCAAACTTCATTTGGGAGAAAGCTTTAAAGGCCTTTTTAAACACCACTCTGCCCTCTTCTGTTAAAAAGAGAAAAAAAAGAGTAAACATTAATACATTAATTATTACTCACGTCCATTTAACTAAATTTCATTAATTAAAATGACATCTACCTTTACAATAGGCTCCGTAATCAAATAATTGATGATCACATGCATTAGTATTACTGGCATACGGTAGGAATCCATCATTCGGCCCAAAGATCTAATGGCTTAACAAACTATAACATTACTCTCCAACAACAAAGTCAATATAAGGTTAATAAATCCAGGTGTGGTTGCTTATAATATTGCTAATTTTAATATATGGGGACTTAGGTGGAACTATCTCCATGCAACAAAAATTCAATCCTCGAAGCTTATTAGGAGATGATGGGAGGATAAAGGATATTGATGGGCCCTTGCTTCTACACCTAATCCACTGCAGCTAGATTTGAAAAGATGTTGCTCACTAAGACTAAAAGAATCATTGGGCATAGTTTATATACTAATCAGTTCAAAAGATCACATCTGAGGTGGGAATACAAAAAGTAAGCATTTTCAAATTTCACCTCTATCAGCAGCACAAAAGGCACAAGGTAGTGGAAGTATGAAAAGTAATGTAATGTATGCCTAGGAGATAACATTAACATTAATATTAACATGTCAGTGATATAAAAATCCTTGAGTTGCTAATAAATTGACACAAAAAGTACCTCATAAGTCGGATCAGTAGCTAATTGAAACCGCTCAAAGAAGACCAGAAACCAGACAATTACAGTGACCGTGATCTCCTCACAGTAATCTACGGCCGCGGAAATCGCTGGCTAATATAGAGGTCAAGGCAAACACCGATGATTTTCGTATCTCAGAAGTCGCTTGAGCTTGTAACAAAGTATTTCCAGCAATGCTAACAGAATAATTTCTCTGACTTTGATGCTTTAAAACCGTCGATTAAGCAAACTTTGCCCTAACGAATTGCTCATATTCTCCCACTTCCTTTTTATCAATAAGCACGTACATATTGTTTTAAAAAATGTGATCACCTACGATTCAATGACATCAGTTATTGTCCCTGTAGTGGGCATGATATCCCGATCTAGCATTTCATCGAACAGTTCAAGCGCATCCGCTACCCTTCGAGCTTTAAGAAAAGCAAAGATTATTGTCACGTAAGTATCAATATCTGGTTCACAGTTATTCATCAACATAGCATCGTAGTACTTTAAACATTCGTCAATATCTCCGGTCGATATAAAATTAAAGATCATCGCATTGTGGTCTATATATTGTGTATACTGTCAACAAAGAACAACTAATTACCAAAATACATACTGTTAGTTTCAAAAACATAGTGAAACCTGTCATTTCACAATTTCATCAAAATATCTTACAAAGTGTAACAACCCTTGGTAAAACCAACACCCTCATAAATATTATGACACTTTAGTATATTGTAAAATATTCCAATATGTCTTATATCACACCCCGTATGTGAAAACCGAGCCCAAATTATGTTTTAACATATAAAATAAATCAAAAATAAGAAAAATGGAGTTGAGGCGGGCTGCGTAGACCCACCCCAACATCTCACGCGAGTGGTATCAAGACTAGAATTGACTCTGTTGACTTCTTAAGTTGATACGGGCCGCGTAAGCTTAAGCTTACACTTACGCGGGTCGCTAGAGATCATGAAACGCGGAGACATCCGGTGCTAACACGTGTCGACATCGTGGCGGTCTAGAGGATGACCGGGACAAGCTATATGTTGACCAGGTGGTTGACGCGGGCCGCGTAAGGCTTAGCCTTATCTTACGCGGGCCGCCTGGAAGTCAGAATCCAGCACTATATATAGAACTCATCAGTTTACGTTTTTCGTCGCTCACATTTCAATCTCAAATCACAATTTCTGTAGGAAAGTTATAATACACGGGTATTATACCCCTAATTAGCGAGGTTCTGCTCCGTTGTAAGTATTATAACCCCAGTTTCATAATAGTTACGCTGCCCGATTGATTTAGGGTTCCGTAACAACTGTCGTGGTTCTGCCCGACGTAGTTGTTGGAATGCCGTCTCGGGGAGGGTATCATTAATAATTTCAAAGGGTTATGATACTAACCAATGTACATTTGTATAAATTATAGATTATACCCAGGAAACCTTTACAAGAAGCCTAAGATAGCAAAGTGAGTTTATCCTCTTTTTGTTAAAGTTTTTGGAATAATTTACAAAACCTTAATTGTTTTACAATGTGATTAAGCGGTGATTGAGTCTTTGTAGTTCTTCAATTACTACCGGTATGTTGGGGTTTTGTATACAAAATTTACTACACTGTGAGTAGTAAGTCAAGGTTGACAGTACGTTACCATTGGACAATGAGTTAGCCAATGTGTAATATGACCCACAAGTCAGTGGGTTGATGGTACCAAATGGAGTAATTGTGTAGACATAAACATTGTAATCGTCCTCAATACTGTTTTAATCGATAAAATGTTTCTTGATTAAACTGGGATTCACTCACCAGTATTTCCGACTGACAAATGTTTTTAAAACGCGTTTCAGGTAACCCAATGTGACAGCCAATTAGTAGAAAGCCAGCTGGAGAGCACTAAAGGCTTGGAGATAATGTGGCTATAAAAGTTACCTAATAAACAATGTTTTAAATTCAATAAGATAGGGTTTATCCCTATAAATGTATTGTAATAAGAAACTTGGATTTTATCCATGTGATTATTAATATAAAATATGGTGGTTTTACTCTGATAAACATTTCCTAACTACGGTCCTGATGTAAATTCCGCTGCAAGATTAAATAATCTGATACCACCACAACTGAGATCGCGTCCGCCCGTTCCCGGGAATAAGGGATCGGGGGTTGCGACAGGAGGTGGTATCAGAGCCTAGCCACTGGTCTGAGCCAAAGAAGTGTTCTGCTGACACTTAAAATTCTATATTTTGTGTTAGGAAATAAATTACGGAAATATGTGCATAACTGTAATTATTTGTTAATTGTTATTTGACTATCTGTTAGTTTTCAGTATGAGTGATCAAGGACCATCAGATATGAATCGTCAGTTATCTAATTCACCTAGGAGTGAAGGTACATCATCACAGCCTGCCCTTTCAGGGTATTCTGCTGATCAGGAGGAGGAAATATTTGCCTTTAGAGCTCAATCTGAAGAACCATTTCCTAATAAGAAACGAGGATGGTTCAGTAAAGAAGCTTTTGCTCGTAGGAAGAGAATGCAAAAATTGCAACAGCAAAGAGCGTTAGTAGCTATTAAGCGAGAGACAGATGCCCATACATAGGACATACTTAATAGAAGCCTAGCTAATTTTCATATCTTAGCTACAACTGCTGCTGACCCAGGTCTGGAACAACTAGTAGCCCCACACCCACAAAACCCAGAACAACCCATGGAAATAGAAAACCCGGAAAACCAAGTAGAGATGCACGATTTTAACCCAAAAGAAATCCCAAGGGTACCTGCACCAAACCCTCTAGATCCAAATTACGACCCCTGGTGGGACGACAATAGGGACTTTGTGCAACGTTACCCTATTAAGGAATATCCACCCATACAGAACATAGAAGCTTACCCAGGTATGGACCCTTTAGATCCCTATTACCAAAATGATTATATTAGGGAGATATTAGAGGATCCTTACCAATTTCATGAACTGTCACCCCCATATCAGGAACCCGCATCCCAGATTCCAAACCCAGTCCGAGAACCTGCACCCCCAATGAGTGCAGAAAACGTGCAAGAACTTAGGACTTTCGGGGAGGAAATTTTAGAGAGCAGTGAGAGAATGCGTCAGGTGGGAGAACGTCTCGTATGGAAATACGATGAACGTAATATGGATTTTTGGATAAATCCATATCTGTGAATGAGATGGTGAAACAATGGTGGTAATAATATTATAATAATAATAATAAAATAAAAATAAAATATGTGTGTACGGATGCATATTACTATTAGTTTAATTTTCTTTCTGTTGGTATTGTAATCTTTATTTCTGTACTAGTGTGTAATAGACGCATAGTATATGAAAAAGAGTATAGTCGCAATGATCGACGGTTTTGGTTAAATTGCGTGTCACGTGATTAACTATATTACCTATTATTTGTGATATTAATATGGGGTAAATGTTTAAAATTCAGATGGCCGACGAAGAAAATCAAGGAAATTTGAATAACGATAATCAGAGCAACATTAACGTGATTAATGAAAACCCAAGCATCAATAACAATGGAAATCAGATGGATAATAGTGCTATCCAACATATAGTGGCATAAGGAATTATAGACGCAATGCCATTTATTCTTCAAACGGTTCAAGAAGCGAATAATAAAAGTAAACATAGTAGTAAGCGACCAATTGAACCAGAACATAGCGTGAACAATAGACCTATACTTCAAATGCCCATTCCCAAAAGAAGAAGAACCGTGCCTTACGGTTGTTCATACAAAGAATTCTGGTCCTGTAAACCAATAGAATTCTCGGGCAATGAAGAACCTATTGCAGCTCTACGCTGGATAGAAAAGACCGAGACTGTTCTAAAAATAAGTAAATGTGCGGAAGAGGACAAGATAATGTTTGCTTCCAATCTATTTAAGAATGCAGCCTTAGAATGGTGGAACACTATCCTTCAGTCTAGAGGAAGTGATAGGATTTATAGTATGGATTGGGAAGAATTTAGGAATATGGTAGAAAGGAAATTCTGCCCTCCAAATGAAAAGGAGCAGATAGCAAACAAATTCCTAAATCTTAGGATGACTGGTGTGGATATTAAGGGGTACACGAAGTTATTCTTTGAATATGCTAGAATAGTACCAACTCTTGCTTCACCAGGACCAGTGTTAATCTCCCGTTATATTTGGGGATTAATTGGAGAGATTAGACATGTAGTCAAGGCAGCTAGACCTCAAACTATAGAAGAAACTGTAGAACTAGCAAATACCTTGACAGATGAGTTAGTCCGTACTAGAGAAGAAGACCAAAGGAGAAACCTAACCCAAAGGCTTACTCAAGAATTTCGTTCTGGAAATTTCAATTGTAGGAATATGGGTTCTACCTCTGCACCATACTGCAAGGTCTGCAAGAAAAAGCACTCGGGAAAATGCTCCAATCTCTGCAATTACTGCAAGATGCCAGGACACAAGGAAGAAAATTGCAAGAGGAAATCCAGTAATGGATTATGCTACAACTGTGGAGAGAAAGGTCATATCAGGCCAAACTGTCCAAAATTGGCCCCAGCTGCAAACAACAAAAATACTAAAAATGCTAGAGCATTTGTTCTTACTGCAGATGAAGCCAAGATGATCCCAGACGTTATAGTTGGTACGTTTTTAGTTAATGATATATTTGCTAAAGTATTATTTGACTCTGGTGCGAACCAAAGTTTTATTAATACTTCATTTTGCAAAATTCTAACTCAGTCATTAACTAAACTACCACAAGAATGTTTAGTAGAGACAGCCAATGGAGAAACCGTTAGAATTTCTGAAATCTTGCAGGGAGCAAGTATAGAAATTTCAAATCAGAAATTTATTGCAAATCTTTATCCCATAAATTTGGCAGGATTCGATGTTGTTTTAGGAATGGATTGGTTAATAGCCAATAAAGCCAATATTTTATGTGATCAAAAGTCAATACAAGTAAATTAACCGAAAGGTAAAACGATCACAATTAAAGGAGATAAGCCGTTTAGATCCACTAAATTAATCTCTGTGATGAAAATTGCAAGTTGTATGAGAAAAGGTTCTATAGTGTATTTGATTTCTATAGTCACTAACACTAAAGGAAAAGAACTAAAAGATATTCCAGTAGTATCTCAATTTTCAGATGTCTTTCCAGAAGAATTACCAGGACTACCTCCAGACAGAGAAGTTGAATTCAGGATTCATCTACTACCCGGAATAGCATCAATTGCCAAAGCACCTTACCGTTTGGCACCCGCGGAAATGCAAGAACTAAAGAAACAATTAGATGAATTGTTGGAGAAATGATTTATACAACCAAGTTCGTCGCCATGGGGAGCGCCGATACTGTTTGTTAAAAAGAAGGACGGATCAATGCGTATGTGTATTGATTACCGTGAATTGAACAAGGTCACGATTAAGAATCGGTACCCATTACCAAGAATCGATGATCTGTTTGATCAATTGCAAGGAGCTCGATTTTTCTCTAAAATTGATTTAAGGTCAGGATATCATCAATTAAAGGTACAGGAAGAGGACATTCCTAAAACCGCTTTTAGAACAAGGTATGGTCATTATGAATTTACTGTCATGCCATTTGGTTTAACCAATGCCCCAGCTGCATTTATGGATATGATGAACCGAGTATGTAAGCCATATTTGGATAAATTCATAATTGTATTCATAGATGATATTATAATTTATTCTAAGAATAAAGAAGATCATCCAAAGCATTTGCACGCACTTTTAAGTTTGTTAAGAAAGGAAAAGCTTTACGCTAAGATTTCTAGGTGTGAATTTTGGTTAGAACATGTACAATTCCTTGGATACCTAGTTAATCATGAAGGAATTCATGTAGATCCAACAAAAATCGAGGCAATTACTAAATGGAAAACCCCTGAGTCACCAACTGAGGTTAGAAGTTTCTTAGGATTGGCCGGTTATTATAGAAGATTTATTCAAGATTTCTCTAGAATAGCCATTCCCTTAACCAAGTTAACCTGTAAATCTGTTAAGTTTGAATGGGGATTAAAACAAGAAGAAGCCTTTAGAATTCTTAAGCAAAGATTAACTCATACACCTATATTAGCATTACCAGAAGGAACTGGAGATTTCGTAGTCTATTGTGATGCTTCTAAATTAGGTTATGGATGTGTATTGATGCAACGACAAAAGGTTATAGCTTACGCATCTAGACAACTTAAGAATCATGAAGAGAATTATTCAACCCATGATCTAGAATTAGGAGCTATAATTTTTGCTCTTAAGATTTGGAGACATTACCTTTATGGTAGTAAGTTTACCGTATTCACTGATCATAAGAGTTTAAGGTATATCTTCAAGCAAAAGGAGTTGAATATGAGACAAAGACGCTGGATGGAGATGCTTAGTGATTATGATTGTAATATCCAGTATCATGAAGGAAAAACAAATGTAGTGGCAGATGCTTTAAGCCGAAAGTATCATGAAAAGCCAAGAAGGGTACGTTCTCTTAAATTAAATTTACAAGTAGATTTAAATGATCAAATAAAAGAAGCACAAGAGTCAGTAATCAAGGAAGATACTGAAAAGTTAAAAGGTATGTTAAAAGAATTAAAACAAGGAACAGATGGAATTTGGAGATTCCATGAAAAGAGAATGTGGATACCTAAATTAAGAAATCTACGCCATCGCATATTAGAAGAAGCTCATAAGTCCAAGTATACGATGCATCCAGGAAGTGACAAAATGTACCAGGATTTAAGAAAATATTTCTGGTGGATAGGAATGAAGAAAGACATAGCAACCTATGTTTCTAAATGTTTAACTTGTTCACAAGTCAAAGCTGAACACCAGAAACCCTCAGGGTTGTTACAACAATTAGAAATGCCAGTTTGGAAATGGGAATTAATAACCATGGATTTTGTTACTAAATTACCTAAAACTAAGAAAGGAAACGATACAATCTGGGTGATTGTAGATAGACTAACCAAGTCAGCTCATTTCTTACCAATGAAGGAAACAATTAGTATGGAACAATTATCTAAATTGTATATAAATGAAATTGTTTCTTTACATGGCATTCCTTTATCAATTGTTTCTGATAGGGATAGTCGATTTACCTCTCATTTTTTGTCAAGTTTCCAAAAGGCAATGGGAACCAAGTTAAAATTAAGCACAGCTTATCATCCACAAACGGATGGACAAAGTGAAAGAACAATTCAGACAATGGAGGACATGCTTAGAGCTTGTGTAATTGATTTTGGAGGTAATTGGGACGATCACTTACCTTTAATAGAATTCTGTTATAATAATAGTTATCACACAAGTATCAATGCTGCACCATTTGAAGCACTTTATGGAAGAAAGTGTCGAACCCCAGTCTGTTGGGCAGAAATTGGGGAAAAGCAACTATCTGGACCTGAGATAGTACAAGAAACAACTGACAAGATTATTCAAGTCAAGGAACGACTGAAAGCCGCACGTGATCGACAAAAGAGTTATGCCAATAACCGACGCAAGCCATTGGAGTTTCAGGTAGGAGATAAAGTATTGTTGAAAGTCTCTCCTTGGAAAGGAGTGGTAAGATTCATCAAAAGAGGTAAGCTAAGTCCCAGGTATATTGGACCCTTCAAGATTATTAGAAAAATAGGACCTGTAGCCTATCAGCTACAACTGCCAGAGGAAATGGCAGGAATACATGATGTGTTTCATGTATCTAATCTCAAAAAGTGTTTAGCTGATGAATCATTGATAGTACCTCTTAAAGATATAGAGGTAAATGAACAACTTAAGTTTGTAGAAAAACCTCTACAAATTGAAGACAAGAAAGTCAAGAATCTAAAACACAAGAGACTAGTTCTAGTCAAAGTGAAGTGGGACTCCAAAAGAGGACCTGAATACACATGGGAGCTTGAATTAGAAATGCAAAAGAAATACCCGCATTTATTTCAATAGATCTCGAGGACGAGCTTTAAAACAAGGTGGGGAGAATGTAACAACCCTTGGTAAAACCAACACCCTCATAAATATTATGACACTTTAGTATATTGTAAAATATTCCAATATGTCTTATATCACACCCCGTATGTGAAAACCGAGCCCAAATTATGTTTTAACATATAAAATAAATCAAAAATAAGAAAAATGGAGTTGAGGCGGGCCGCATAGACCCACCCCAACATCTCACGCGGGCAGTATCAAGACTGGAATTGACTCCGTTGACTTCTTAAGTTGATACGGGCCGCGTAAGCTTAAGCTTACACTTACGCGGGCCGCTAGAGATCATGAAACGCGGAGACATCCGGTGCTAACACGTGTCGACATCGTGGCGGTCTAGAGGATGACCGGGACAAGCTATATGTTGACCAGGTGGTTGACGTGGGCCGCGTAAGGCTTAGCCTTATCTTATGCGGGCCGCCTGGAAGTCAGAATCCAACACTATATATAGAACTCATCAGTTTACGTTTTTCGTCGCTCACATTTCAATCTCAAATCACAATTTCTATAGGAAAGTTATAATACACGGGTATTATACCCCTAATTAGCGAGGTTCTGCTCCGTTGTAAGTATTATAACCCCAGTTTCATAATAGTTACGCTGCCCGATTGATTTAGGGTTCCATAACAACTGTCGTGGTTCTGCTCGACGTAGTTGTTGGAATGCCGTCTCGGGGAGGGTATCATTAATAATTTCAAAGGGTTATGATACTAACCAATGTACATTTGTATAAATTATAGATTATACCCAGGAAACCTTTACAAGAAGCCTAAGATAGCAAAGTGAGTTTATCCTCTTTTTGTTAAAGTTTTTGGAATAATTTACAAAACCTTAATTGTTTTACAATGTGATTAAGCGGTGATTGAGTCTTTGTAGTTCTTCAATTACTGCCGGTATGTTGGGGTTTTGCATACAAAATTTACTACACTGTGAGTAGTAAGTCAAGGTTGACAGTACGTTACCATTGGACAATGAGTTAGCCAATGTGTAATATGACCCACAAGTCAGTGGATTGATAGTACCAAATGGAGTAATTGTGTAGACATAAACATTGTAATCGTCCTCAATACTGTTTTAATCGATAAAATGTTTCTTGATTAAACTGGGATTCACTCACCAGTATTTCCGACTGACAAATGTTTTTAAAACGTGTTTCAGGTAACCCAATGTGACAGCCAATTAGTAGAAAGCCAGCTGGACAGCACTAAAGGCTTGGAGATAATGTGGCTATAAAAGTTACCTAATAAACGATGTTTTAAATTCAATAAGATAGGGTTTATCCCTATAAATGTATTGTAATAAGAAACTTGGATTTTATCCATGTGATTATTAATATAAAATATGGTGGTTTTACTCTGATAAACATTTCCTAACTACGGTCCTGATGTAAATTCCACTGCAAGATTAAATAATCTGATACCACCACAACTGAGATCGCGTCCGCCCGTTCCCGGGTATAAGGGATCGGGGTTGCGACACAAAGCTTGTTGTTCGCCAACTTAAAAGCCAGTTGAAAAGCGCTTTGTGAGGGTTTGCCAACAATCGGAGTCATTGGTAGTTTACCCACTGGTTCATTATTGTTATCTACAACAAAAGTCTCAGGAGCATCAGTGGATTGATTTCGAGTGTTTAAAGTCTCGAAACATATTTGAATAACAACTGCTGTTGATGTTCCAAAGTTGGACCACAGAATCATCTGCAGCAGTTGCTATTTTGCCTACCTCATGAGAACACCTGCAGGTTGTTAAACAGCAGTAAATATGCTTACATGTGTGTAGTCAAATAAAAATAACAGTATACCAAAATATTATAATTAAGTGTAAAAATTAAACGAAATCCATACCAATCAACAGCAGTCACTTCTCCATCATGACCTTCAAGCTTAACAGGATCCGCTTGCGGTTTGTTTACCTGCCATACGTAGGCAAAACCGTCACTCGAACCACCAACAATATGGCCTGCATCAGGACTTAGTTTTGACTGCAAAGATATGAAAAAACATTAGAAATTAAATAAAGCAAAAAAAAAGTAGCATCTAACTGATGATTAGTAGTTAGAAGTAATGTTTTGATTACCTTTACAAAAAAAGTACCGATATTAGATCCTTCAAAACTTTTAACAGGTCCCTTCTCAAGTTGTAGGACATTAAAGAGGTATATCCTGCATGATTATAAAACGTTCAAATATCAATGATACTAAACCTAGTCAACGGTCAACTCCGGAACTTAAACCTTCATTGTTAAAATTGTACCTGCTGTCCATACATGAAGCTGAAATATATACTCCGTTTAAATCTTGGGATAAGCTAGAAATACCATATGATCTTGCCTGAAAGATAATTCGATGTGTCAACTGTCATGCAATGACGTCGATATTTTTTATGTGAAGTACTGTAATATATGGTTTCAGCAAAACGTTCAAACTGAATACAAACCCCTGATAATAGTTAGTTACCAGCCAACCCATGAGTAGAAAGAGTGCTTTCCCCAACTCTGGCCTTCCCTTGGCAAAACCATACAAGTAATTGTACATTATTGTTTTGGTCAAAAATCAAGCAAAGATAATGCAACCAAATCTTTTGTTGTGAGGTGTGATGCTTGAATCAATGAACAATATTAAGGATCACTCAGAAATGTAATGAACAAGTGACACAATGATTTATACGAGGAAAAAGCCCTTGATCAAGAGTTGATCTCCGGCATAAAAAACCTCGGGTGATGGAAACTACCGATCACCAACTCAGATTAAACAAAAAATGTATTACAACTTTGGATGATAGCGAGCTTGTTACAAGGATCACTAGAGTGTAATGTGCAAAAAAGTGTGTAATCGCGAAGCAAACTGTCGAGAGTTGATGAGAGCAGTTACGAGTGTGTGTGTATAGCCAAAAATAGCCAAGTGTTCTAATCTAGCTCGCTATCCCCTTATAAATTTGGAAAATATCTAAGCTAACTAACTATCCGCATTTCGTGCAAGTCTTCCACGACCTCCATAACGTCCATATTAGTCAAGCACGTGCGGAATAAAAAGGGAATATGCTCCAGGAATATCGCCAAGACCAAGTCCAAGCACGTACTCCTGCAAAACAACATCATATTCAAAGCAGACAATCGTTAGTGTAAGGATCACTATGATGATCCTGGATCCTGATCCTACAATACTCTCTGAGGATCACTAATTCAAACAGAATTGAGGATCCATAAGCCCGACAGTAATTGAGGATCACTGATCTTTGGAAAATCCTCCCCTAACAATTGCCCCCAAAATATAAGGAGTAAAGTGTAAATAAACGAGTTATATTTTCTCGTTCTTATCCGTAACAAACCAACGAATATATAGCCGTTGCATTCTGACTAGCCGTTGCCAACCTGACGTCATTGAAGTGACTATCCTGCAAAATCATGATTATAAATTGAAGTTAGAGATAAGGGTTAGGAAGCATTTAAATTCGTGCGTTTCATCCTTTAAATCCTCATTCGAAGATCTGATCAGGTACTTCTCTTTCCTTTCTCTCTTCATATTCTCATTCTGTTTCTTCTTCTTCACCATCATCATGACCAAGATGATGCTAAGATCTTCACCGGCCAAGGATCACAAAAAGGACAGTCCCTTGAAGAGCCAAGGGATCATTGAAGACTCTGCGAAGGAACGATGTTGCTTTACTGATCCGCAGATAGACAGGATTCGCCATTGTTTTCCGGCTAGCACCGTTTTTAAAGCTTTTGACCCCACCGTCCTAAGCGACTTTGTTTCTGAAACCTGGGTAGCTTTTCCAGTCACCCCATTTGCAATAGGATACACTTATCCTTTTCCTGATTTTACCCAATCTTTCTTCTCTCTCACCGGCATCTCCTACATTCATGCGATGCCAATGATGTGGAGGGTCTTGTATACCCTTGAAAGAATCATTGAGCATGAAGGTATTGATCTAGGAATGTCGGAGTTAGTAGAAATGTACAACCTTGTGAGCCATGGATCTCATCGATATCTATTCAAACACAAACCCGGTGAAGAACACCCCATCCTCAAAACCACTAAGAATGACACCAACTGGAAAAGGCGATTCTTCTTTGTCAGAACGGATTCCATCCCTGATGGAAAGGATCTGCCTAGAAAATGGGCCACTCATGGTAGGATAGAGCATCCTTATAGAAGGATCATAGGATACCGTGTTTTTGCTGAGGATCACTAACATCCTTTTGTTTCTTTTGTGCAGCTATCTCTGTTTCGCATATTATTCCATCGCCTGCCACCGAGGAGAGGCTTGCTGCTTTCCGAAAACTTGATCCTGCAATAAGATAATATCAAGCAAATACCCAGGATTCTCAAGAAGTATCCTCAGGCTCCGTTACGATGTCAAGTAAGTATCCCATTTTGTGCATAACTAAATGTTTAAATTAAAATGAAATAAGGATACTTATCTGTTTTGGATGTGTAGGTGCTGGAAAATCATCGAAGTCTGCTACTCGTTTCAGTGTCACTGATCTCGATGCTGTCCGATCCGCAAAGAAGAAGCCTGCTGCTAGTCCATCCGTCACGGTCCCCAAGGCAACCACTTCTAAGGGAAAGGGCGGAAAGAAAAGGAAGACTGCTGATACCCTTGAAGGTCTGCCTCTGATCCAGCATCAGTTCGAGGAATACGTTGCTGAGGTAAGAATAACTGATCCTTAAATGTGATTCTTGTACATGATCCTTCCATACTGAGGGTAAGGGATCCTAAATTGTATCCTTCCTTTTGCAGAAATTTGCTGTAATCCAATATTACGTAGGGAGTATTGAAAAGGTTGAGCAAAAGTGTTTGGACCTCCAAAAGATCATGCTGGCCAAGGATCAGAAGATTGCCTCCCTCGAAAACGATGTCAATTTGGTGAAGAGGGAACTTGTCCTGGCTCAAATCATTGCTGATCAGGAGAAGGTTGAAATCACAAATGATGCTAAAGTCTCCGCTGCCATTGCTATGTACAAAACCAAGTTGCAGATGGCCCAAGAAGCGCAGGATCCTAACTTTGACAAGAGCAACTGGGACATAGAGGGCTGGAAGGCTAGGTTGGCTGAGCTGGATTGTTAGGGGTGGATTTCTAAATGATCAGTGATCCTCATTTACTGTTGGGTTTAGTGATCCTCAATTCTGTCTGAAGTAGTGATCCTCAGAAGTGTTGCAGGATCAGGATCATGGATCATCGTAAGGATCCTTGTACTAATGGTTGTCTACTTTGAATTCGAAATTGTTTTGCATGAGTATCAACTTGGACTTGGTCTTGGCGATATTCCTGGAGCATATTCTATGTTTATTCCGCACGTGCTTGGCTAGAAGTGGACGTTATGGAGTCGTGGAGGACTTGCACCATTTGCGGAATGTTAGTTAGAGTAGATATTTTCTATTTTTAAAGGGGTAGCGAGCTAATTAGAAAACACTTGGCTATTTTTGGCTACACACACACTCTTACAACTGCTCTCATCAGCTCTCATTAACTCACTTGGCGATTACACACTTTTACACACAATAGACTATAGTGATCCTTGTACTTAGCTCGCTATCATCCGAAGTTGTAACACATTTATTGTTTAATTTGAGTTGGTGATCGGTAGTTTCCATCACCCGAGGTTTTTTATGCCGGAGATCATTCATTGATCAAGGGCTTTTTCCTCGTATAAATCTTCGTGTCACTTGTTCATTACATTTCAAAGCGATCCTTATTATTTTTCATCAATTCAAGCATCATACCTCACAACAGAAAGTTTGATTGCATTATCATTGCTTGATTTTTGACCAAAACAGTTTGGCGCCCACCGTGGGGCAATTGGTGCTTCATTCCTAAAGAGATTCGTGTTTTCGTGGTCATTTCGGTTCGTTACAACCAAGCAGATGGCTTCCTCAGCGAAGAATACTTCAAGTTTGATGCCCTCATTCAGTTCTTCACAAGGCATTCCTCCTTTGCCTCCACCACCTTCTGGATCCCAGAAGAATGCTGAGAATGCTCCGAAGAAGACAACCCCCGTTTTCACAAAACCAACTGTTGTTTCTTCCTCTACACTTACTAACATTGATCTTTATGCTTTGATTTTGCAGATGAGAGGATACATGCAACAACAGGATGAAACTAATGGCAGGATCCTTCGTTAAATTGATAAAATCAGCAGAGGATCACTCCCCTTTGATACCGAGGTCGCTAAATTTCGACACTCCGGTCATAACTTCCCAGCACTTTGCAGCTCCAGATGTCCAATACCAGGGTGGATCAACAGGAATGCGTTCTGGATCATCGGCAATGTCTCAGGCTCAAGGATCCTCTTTCCAGCCTTCAGGATCTTCATTTTAGCATCAGGGATTCTTCACCAGTTTAGGAGGATGCATGGGGACGCAGCCAATTCAGGGATTCTCCTCTCAGGTTCAAGGATCCTCTCAGGTTCAAGGATCCTCCCAGGTTCAAGGATCCTCTCAGGTTCAAGGATCCTCTCAGGTTCAAGGATCCTCTCAGGTTCAAGGATCCTCCCAGGTTCAAGGATCCTCCTAGGTTCAAGGATCCTCTCAGGTTCAAGGATCCTCTTAGGTTCAAGGATCCTCTCAGGTTAAAGGATCCTCTTAGGTTCAAGGATCCTCTCACGTTCAAGGATCATCCCAGGTTCAAGGATCCTCCTAGGTTCAAGGATCCTCTCAGGTTCAAGGATCCTCTCAGGTTCAAGGATCCTCTCAGGTTCAAGGATCCTCTCAGGTTTAAGGATCCTCCTTCCAGGTTCAAGGATCCTCATCTCAGGTTTCCGGATCCATGGATTATCCTCAAAGACCTTCATTTACAGCACATCAAGGTTCCTCCCAGGTCCAAGGATGCTCCCAGGTCCAAGGATCCTCCCAGGTCCGAGGATCCTCCATGGTTCCAGGATCCTTTCAGGTTCAAGGATCATCTCAGCTTCAAGGATCCAACATCTTTCAGGATCAGGGATTCTTAAGAAGTTTGCAACCCCCGAGCACCGATGTTCATCAAGGAGACTTCATACCAATGCAGACCATTGCTTCATCTGGTCCTTCGATCATACCAGAATCCCGTCAACATGGATTCACATCTGGAATTCCAAACTTGAATCCTTCAGGAGGTAACACTTTGAATAATTTTTTCAATGCTAACCATGGCGTTGTGCAGGATACAGGTATCAACCAAGCTATGGCTAGGGAATTGCAGAAACTTAAGGATATGATATCCAACGTTCCAGGAGTGGTTAAGCCCATTCCTGAAATTCCAGATGAAAGCCACAAGATATCTCGTTTTGCACTACCTATTTGTGATGCAGAGATACCGAAGAGGTTTCAGACACCAAACATGAAGCTTTATAATGGCTCAACGGATCCAGAAGAACATGTAGCTCAATACAGAGAAAGGATGGAGATCAATCCCATCCCGGAGAGGTTAAAAGAAGCATGTCTATGCAAGGGATTTGGATCCACACTCACAGGATCTGCTCTTAAATGGCTGCTAAGTCTTCCCCCTTACTCTATTACTTCATTTGCCAATCTAGTTAATTTGTTTAATAGTCAATTCTCTTGTAGTAGAAAGGTTGAACGATTAACTAGTGATCTATATAGGGTAACACAAGGTCAAAATGAATCACTTAGAGATTATATCACTAAGTTTAGTAAAGAATCCTTGGATATTCCTAACTTGGATATTGCTACGGCTGTAGAAGCCTTTAAAATGGGATTACTTAGGGATTCATTATTCTATGATGATCTTGTAATGACACCTTGCAGGAATCTTGATGAAGTAAGAACCAGGGCCCTTAGGTTCATCCGCCTAGAGGATGACAAAAGGATCCAGGATAGACTAACAGGATCCTCAAAACAGGAGAAACAAGGATCCTACTTCAGGAACAACAAATCCAAGTTCTACAATAAGTCTGACAATCAGAATGTGCATTCAGTGGAACAAGAAGAGGATGATGAAGATTATCCTCCTATTTCTGAATACTGTTTTTCTGTTGATAACAATGAACTAATCCTTGCAATGCAGAATCTAGGTGAGAAAGCTAGGTGGCCAAGGAAGAATGATAAACCAGCTGCTACAAAGGATAAGTCCAAGTGGTGTGCATATCATGAGGATTTTGGGCATCTCACTGAAGAGTGTATTGCACTGAGAAAGGAAATTGGTTACTTGTTGAGCAAGGGGCATTTGAAGGAACTCTTGGGTCGAAAGAAGTCAAGGATCCAGGATCCTGAAAGGATCCCGAAAAGGGCCCCTGCTCCTCCAGCAGATGCACAAGTCATAAATTTCATATCCGGTGGATCAGACATCTGTGGTACATCCTTTTCAGCAGCAAAGAGACACGCTAAGGAAACCAAGATGGATAGTGGAGACAGACCCGTTCGGACCTCCGTTGTCACCCAGGATAAAGTCATAACCTTTGATGAGGATGATCGTGTTGACGTCCAGGATCCTCATCATGATGGTCTTGTAATTACATTATTTATTTCTAACCACTTTGTTCGCAGGATCCTTATAGATGGAGGAAGCTCTGTGAACATCATTCAGCTTGATGTTCTCAAGAAGATGAATATCCCAGAGTCTGATATTATCCCAAGATCCTCAGTACTTGTGGGATTCAGTGGAGAAACTAAGAATACATTGGGGGACATCAAACTCCCAATCTATATTGAAGGATTGCATTCTTATCAAAAGTTTTGTGTTATAGATTGCTTATCATGTTGTAATGTTATCCTTGGCAGGCCATGGATACATGACATGAAGGCAGTCCCATCCACCTATCATTAATGTGTAAAGCTTCCAAGTCCTTGGGGAGTGGTGAAAATTGAGAGTGATCAACAGGAGGCAAAAAATTGCTATACCTCATTAATGAAACCAGCCTCAAGACCAAGGGAGCAATAGCAATTAAAGTATCCTTCAAGAGATGTCTTGGAGGCAAGAGAACAGGATTTGAATGAAATCCTCATGGATCCTGATGATCCTGAATCCAAGATCTTCATAGGATCAGGGATCCTTAGCGATATTGAACAGGAGCTAGTATCCTTCCTTAAAAGAAGGAAAACCACCTTTGCCTGGAAACATGAGGATATGACAGGTATATCTAAAGATATAATTACTCATAAACTTGGCATTGACAGGTCATTTAAGCCAATTCATCAAAAGAGGAGGAAATTTGCACCTTAAAGGAATGCCATTATCCAGGAAGAGGTGGATAAACTACTTCGGGCAGGTATGATTAGAGAGGTTAAGTATCCAAAATGGTTAGGCAATGTGGTTGTTGTTCAAAAGAAAAATGGAAGGTGGAGGGTATGTGTCGATTTTACAGATTTAAACAAGGCATGTCCCAAGGATCCTTTCCCATTACCCCACATTGACTCCATGGTGGATGCTACCGCGGGTCATGAGTTGTTAACTTTTATGGATGCTTCATCTGGATTTCAACAAATTCAGATGGAACCATCTGATTAAGAGGATACAGCCTTTATGACCCCAACTGGTATATACTGTTATATTGCTATGCCGTTTGGATTAAGGAATGCATGTGCCACTTATCAAAGGCTAGTTAATATGATGTTCAAGGAACAAATTGGACACACTGTGGAAGTCTATATTGATGACATGGTGGTTAAGTCCAAGAAAGCTGAGGATCACCTTAAAGACTTGGAGGAAGCATTCAATATCCTTGATAAATCTAATATGAAACTAAATCCTTCTAAGTGTCATTTTGGTGTTAAGGCAGGTAAATTCTTAGGATATATGGTGACAAAGAGGGGCATTGAAGCAAGTCCAGAGCAAATCAAGGCTATTGTAAATATCAAATCTCCTGCCAATGCTAAGGATGTGCAAAGATTAACGGGCAGGATCGCAGCCTTGAACAGATTCATATCCAAATCCTCAGAAAAGTGTAAGGAATTCTACGATATCCTGAGGAAAAACAAGAAATTTGAATGGACTGAGAAGCACGAAGGTGCCCTCAAAGCTCTTAAAGATTACCTATCCTCAGCCCCAGCCTTGATGAAACCAGAAAAAGGAGATGTGTTATCCTTATATTTGGCGGTATCCTCAAAAGCAGTAAGTGCGGTCCTTGTTAAGGATCACCAAGGTACACAACATCCTGTTTATTATGTAAGTAAGAGCTTACTTGATGCTGAATCCAGGTATTCACATTTAGAAAAACTTATCCTTGCATTAATTATGGCATCCACTAAATTAAGACATTATTTCGAGACTCATGCCATTATTTTTAGGACTAATTTTCCAATTAAGAATGTTCTCAGGAAACCTGAAATGTCAGGAAGGATGGCTAAGTGGGCAGTGAAGCTAAGTGCATATGATATAAGATATGAACCAAAGACTGCCATCAAATCCCAAGCCTTAGCTGACTTTGTGGCTGATTTTAGTAGTGATTTGCAAAAGGAGGCTGAATTAGAAGTCCAACAGCTTGAAAAAACCAAGGATCCTTGGGTACTGTTCACTGATGGATCCTCCAATGTGAACGGAACAGGGCTTGGAATACTACTAAAATCGCCACAGGGGGACATAATACCCCACTCCATAGCTTGTGAATTTCAAACTACCAATAATGAGGCTGAGTATGAAGCCTTGATAGCTGGTTTGCAAATTGCAAAGCATATGAGGATCAGGTATCTTGAGGTACATGTAGATTCTTTACTGATCACTAATCACTTTAATGGATCCTATGCTGTTAAAGGTGAAAAGCTAATCAAATATTTGGAGATAGTAAAAAAATTGGCACTCTCTTTTGTATCCTTTAGTTTGACACAGGTACCAAGGGAAGAGAATGCAGAGGCAGATGCATTAGCCAATTTAGGATCATCCTTGAAGATCCCGGAGGATATCAAGATCCCTATTATCCATATCCTGACCCTGGCTATCGAGGATCATGTAGCTATGGAGATAGGAGAGGATTCTGCAATCATCCCTGGTGATGATACTTAGTCTCATTCAGGATCATGGATTCTTCCAATCATGAGATACATACAACATGGAGAGATTCCTACAGGAGAAAACCCTAGGGCTTTCAAATTCAAGGTATCTCAATTTACAATATTGAATAATATGTTGTACAAACGATCTCTTGCAGGACCATATTTAAGATGCATTGAGGATCCTGAAATCCAAGAAGTCCTAAAGGATTTCCATGAAGGAGATTGTGGAAATCACACTGGGGGCAGAGCATTGTTCTCAAGGATCCTGAGGACAGGATACTGTTGGCCCACTATGAAGAAGGATGCTGTGGAGTATGCCAAGAAATGTGATCCCTGTCAGAGGCATAGTAATATCCTTCACCAACCAGCAGAGCTCTTGCATCCTATATCCTCTTCTTGGCCATTCATGAGATGGGGAATGGATATAGTTGGAAAGCTTCCTAAGGCACCTGGTGGAAAAGTATTCATGCTTGCTATGACTGATTAGTTCTCTAAGTGGATAGAGGCTGAAGCCTTTGCTCAAGACAGAGAAAAGGAAGTTATATCCTTCATTAAAAGAAACATTATTACTAGATTTGGTATCCCTTCTGAGATTATTTGTGATAATGGATCCCAATTTATTGGGAATAGAACTACTAACTTTTGTGACAGCTGGGGGATTAAGATGATAACATCAACACCAGTCCACCCACAAGCTAATGGTCAGGCAGAATCATCCAACAAGATTATCATCAACAATTTGAAGAAAAAGCTTGGATCCAAGAAAGGAAAATGGGCAGAAGAACTACCTTATGTGCTTTGGGCTGATAGGACAACTCCCAAGAATGCTACAGGCCAAACTCCATTTTCTTTGGTATTTGGGGCAGAATCAGTGATCCCTACAGAGATGGTGGTTCTAACTGCAAGAACAAGCATTCGTGATCCTGAAGAAAATGCTGAAAACTTGGTTCAAGACCTGGATACTATAGAGGAAATCAGGGACTTGGCAAGGATAAGGATGGCCAGTTATCAACATAGGATGGCTGGAGCTTACAACAAAAATGTCAGGATCAGGAAATTCCAAGTTGGTGATATGGTATTAAGGAAAGCATTTCAAAATACCACCAATCCTGCTGATGGAAAGCTAGCACCAAAGTGGGAAGGCCCCTATTTGATTGAAGCTGAAGTAGGAAAGGGGGCATATCGATTGCTAACAATGGAAGGTGATTTGCTACCAAGAGCTTGGAATGCTGTCCATTTGAAGAAGTATTTTATGTGACTAGGATCCATGATCCTCATCTGACAGGTATCCTTGAAGGATCCTTACAGACAGATGATCCTATTTCTGGTAACATTCTAATCTCAAACTATTTCATTCTTTTATTCTCTTATATAAGGATAAGGATCCTGCATCCTTTATCCTCCGTTTACTTGGTTCTGAGTTTTGAAGGTTCAGGTATCCTTAACTAAGGATTGAGTATCCACAGAAGTATCCAGTTATTTGGGCTTGACCCTAGTTATTTGGGCTAGTCCCCAGTTTGGGCCTGTCCCTAGTTTCGCCAGTAACGCACGATGATCCTGGTATAGTTCATGGCAATGGGACCAGTACTCGCTTTAGGGGCTGACAATTTCATTATACTGGCTATATTCAGGATCCTACGTATAATGGTAGACGTACCATACATCCATTCCTAAGGTTTCTAACGTTTTCACGTTAGCTAAGGTTTTGGCATTTTCATGTCACTAAGTTTGGATAGTCGCCAGTGAGGGCCATACTCCAGTTTACATACGATCCTTTGGGCTTGTCTCCAGTTATCCTTTGGGCTTGTCCCTAGAATTTTTGGGCTTGTCCCCAGTTACTAACTTTCATCTTATATTGGCTTAGTCCCAAGTTGTATCCTATTTCAGGTTTTTGAAGTTAAACGACTAAGGATCCTTGATCCTTACCTTTTACTAAGGTTTGTCTTCTGGGTTATCCTGATATTAAGTGTTAAAAGATAGAATCCTAACTTGGATTCTCAGGTATGATCCTTAACTATTTTGATTTTATTCATTATTTATTTGAATGACCCTTATCCTTTGACAACTGAACTTGTAATCCTCAAACTATATTACTTTTCAGAACTTATCGATTATAGGATATGTGATTCTTGATCATATCCTAAATTTTTTTTGAGGATATTTCTTAAATTCTTTCTTTACTTGATAAGTTTAAACAAATTGAACAACACAACAGTTAGAAAGTAAAATACTAACAAGGATATCAACACAGGATAAGCCAAAAAGTTAAGGTTATTTTATTCACAAAAGCTTAAACCCTTTTAAGGTTGTCAAAATTGCCAACCCACGTTTCTACCAACAAAACGTGGCCCGTCCACATGGGTTGGCAAAGGGTGTCAATTGTTCATAGGTCTAACAAGTGCAGGAAATTAAAGACGGAAGGATAACAAGTGGCTTCATCCCCCAAACAGAGGATCCATCCACCACCTATTATCCTACCTATTGTTCAAAGGATCATCCATGATCCTCAACCCTAATTACTATTGTTTAAGTACAGACCAACTATTGTTCATCAAAACATCATCAAAATAAAAACCATAACCAAACTAAAAAATGGGCTCCGGCTACATCTAGAAATTTCCTTCATCGCCCATTTATGCAGCCTACACCTTCGCTGCATCATCATCCCCTCCAGCTCCAGTATCCTTTGCTTGATCCTTGCCACTACCACTAGCCTCGATTGCCAGGACCTCGTCAGCCTCATCATCATCCTCCAACTCAGCCAGCCTGGCCTTCCAGCCTTCTATGTCCCAGCTGCTCCTATCAAATGCGGGATCCTGAGCTTCTTGAGCCATTTGTAGCTTGGTCTTGTACATGGCAATGGCAGCAGAGACTTTAGCATCCTCCGTGATCTCGCTCTTCTCATAATCAAAGTTGATCAGAATGGCAGCTGTTTGAGCTTTGGCATCGTTGAGATCCTTTTCAAGGGAAGCGATCTTGAGGTCTTTGAGCATGGCTACTTTTTGGAGGTCAGAGTGTTTCTCCTCTAGCTCTTCAACATTCCCAACATAGTCCTCGATCTCCGCAAATTTCTACAATAAAGACAATGCAAAGATTAGGATCAGGTGATCCTCAAGTGGATAGGGTAATTAAACTGAGTCAGTGATCCTTACATCATTGAAGTACTCGAGGAATTGATGACGAATCAGAGGTAAGCCTTGGAGGTTGTCAGCTTCAGAGGTTTTTCTCTTCTTTCCACCTCTTCCCTTTGAAGCGGTAGCTTTGGGGATTACAACGGAGGGGCTAGCAGTAGACCTTTTCTTGGATCGGACGGTGTCAAGCTCAGTGACACTGAATTGATCGGACGGTGTCAAGCTCAGTGACACTGAATTTGGATGCAAATTTTGATGACTTTCCAGCGCCTACACATCCAAAACAGATAAGTATCCTTATCCTATTTCTTTTTAACTATCTATTCAAACATTTAAATATAAAAAGTACAGGACACTTACTTGACATAGTAACAGAACCTGAGGATACTTCCTGTGAATCCTGGGTGTTTGTTTTGAATGATCTTCTTGCAGGATCAAGTTTTCTGAAAGCAGCAAGTCTCCCCTCAGTGGCAGGTGAGGGTATAATATGTGAAATAGTGATGGTTGTACAAAAGAAACAGAAGCATATTAGTAATCATCATCAGAATTGAGCTTACTCAGTGATCCTTCTAAGGATCCTCTATCCTACCATGAGTGCTCCACTTCCTTGGCAGATCCTTTCCATCCGGGATAGAATCCCTTCTGACAAAGAAGAACCGCCATTTCCAATTGGTATCATTCTTAGTAGCTTTAAAGATGGGATGTTCTTCTCCGGGTTTACGCTTGAATAAATATCGGTGGGATCCAAATGTTGTGAGATCATACATCTCGGCCAATTCTGACATTCCCAGGTTAATTCCTTCTTGCTCAATGATCCTTTCAAGGGTATATAAGACCCTCCAGATCATTGGCATAGCTTGAATATAGGAGATGCCGGTGAGGGAGAAAAAGGATTGGGTGAATTCAGGGAAAGGATACGAGTATCCTATTGAGAAAGGAGTGACTGGGAAAGCTACCCAAGTTTCGGAAACGTAATCACTCAGAACAGTGGGATCAAACGATTTGAAAGTGGTGTTCGCCGGGAAGCAATGCCGGATTCTGTCTATTTGTGGGTCAGAGAAGCAACATCTTTCTTTCGGTGAATCTTTGATGATCCCCTGGCTCTTGAGAGGACTGTCCTTCTTATGATCCTTGGCTGGTGAGGATCTTAGCATCATCTTGGTTTCGAAGAAGGTAAAGAAAGAAGGAGCAGAGAAAGAAAACGTAAAGGAAGAAGAGGAAGAGAAATACCTGCTTAATCGTCGGATGTGAATTTAAATGGAGTTCTCTTGAATTTAAATGTGAAATGATCCCTATCTCTAACTCCTATTTATAATGATGATTCTGCAGGATAGTCACCTCAGTGACGTCATGTTCGCAACGGCTAGTCCGATTATAACGGCTAGTTATCCGTTGGTTAATTGCGGATAAGAACAAAATATAACTCATTTATTTACATAATTACTCCTTATATTTTGGGGGCAATTGTTAGGGGTGGATTTCTAAATGATCAGTGATCCTCATTTACTGTTGGGTTTAGTGATCCTCAATTATGTCTGAAGTAGTGATCCTCAGAAGTGTTGCAGGATCAGGATCATGGATCATCGTAAGGATCCTTGTACTAACGGTTGTCTACTTTGAATTCGAAATTGTTTTGCAGGAGTATCAACTTGGACTTGGTCTTGGCGATATTCCTGGAGCATATTCTATGTTTATTCCGCACGTGCTTGGCCAGAAGTGGACGTTATGGAGTCGTGGAGGACTTGCACCATTTGCGGAATGTTAGTTAGAGTAGATATTTTCTAGTTTTAAAGGGGTAGCGAGCTAATTAGAAAACACTTGGCTATTTTTGGCTACACACACACTCTTACAACTGCTCTCATCAGCTCTCGTTAACTCACTTGGCGATAACACACTTTTACACACAATAGACTATAGTGATCCTTGTACTTAGCTCGCTATCATCCGAAGTTGTAACACATTTATTGTTTAATTTGAGTTGGTGATCGGTAGTTTCCATCACCCGAGGTTTTTTATGCCGGAGATCATTCATTGATCAAGGGCTTTTTCCTCGTATAAATCTTCGTGTCACTTGTTCATTACATTTCAAAGTGATCCTTATTATTGTTCATCAATTCAAGCATCATACCTCACAACAGAAAGTTTGGTTGCATTATCATTGCTTGATTTTTGACCAAAACATGGATGACGAAGAAGAGGCTGGTGAGGTCCTAGCAATCGAGGCTGGCAGCAGTGGGGTTAAGGATCATGTGGGTGATGCCGGAGCTGGAGGAGCTGGTGAAGGTGATGGTGATGCAGCAAAGGTGTAAGCTGCAGGAATGGGAAATGATGGACATTTCTAGACGCGGCCGGAGCCCATTTTTTAGGACTTGGTAGTGTTTTTTGGTTATGGTGTTTTGAAACAATCTTGGGTTGTATTTGAACAATAGTTTCTAGGGTTATGGATCATGGATCCTTAGACAATAGGTAGGATAATGGGTGGTGGATGGATCCTCTGTTTGGGGGATGAAGCCACTTGTTATCCTGCCATCTTTTACTTCCTGCACTTCAAAGACCTATGAACAATGGACACCCTTTACCTACCCCAACGGACGGGCCACGTATTGCTGGAAGATGCTTGGGGTAGGTAATTTTGACAACCTTGAAGGGTTTAACGTTTTGTGAATAAATAAAACCTTAACTTTTTGGCTATTTCCCATGTTGTTATCCTTGTGAATACTTTACTTTTCAATTGTTGTGATATACATTTTGTCTGAATTTATTAAGTAAAGAAGAAAAAATTTAATAAATATCCTCAAAAAGTTTAGGATATGATCAAGGATCACATATCCTATAGTCGACAAGTTCTGAAAAGTAGTATAGTTTAAGGATCATAAGTTCAGTTGTCAAAGGATAAGGGTCACTCATGTAATTAATAAATAAAATCAAAGTAATTAAGGATCATACCTGAGAATCCAACCTAGGATCCTAACCTTTAACACTTATAATCAGGATAACCAAAAGACAAACCTTAGTAGAAGGTAAGGATCAAGGATCCTTGGTCGTTTAGCTTCAAAAACCTGAAATAGGATACAACTTGGGACTAAGCCAATATAGGATAAAAGTTAGTAACTGGGGACAAGCCCAACAATTCTGGGGACAAGCCCAAAAGATAACTTGGGACAAGCCCAAAAGATAACTGGGGACAAGCCCAAAGGATCGTGTGTAAACTGGAGTATGGCCCTCACTGGCGACTATCCAAACTTAGTGACTTGAAAATGCCAAAACCTTAGTGTTAGGGGAGGATTTTCCAACGATCAGTGATCCTCAATTACTGTTGGGCTTAGGGATCCTCAATTCTGTCTGAATTAGTGATCCTCAGAAAGTATTGTAGGATCAGGATCCAGGATCATCATAAGGATCCTTATACTAACGATTGTCTACTTTGAATATGATGTTGTTTTGCAGGAGTACGAGCTTGGACTTGGTCTTGGCGATATTCCTGGAGCATATTCCTTATTTATTCCGCACGTGCTTGACCAATATGGACGTTATGGAGTTTGTGGGAGACTTGCATGAAATGCGGAAAGTTAGTTAGCTTAGATATTTTCCATTTTTAAAAGGGGATAGCGAGCTAAATTAGAACACTTGGCTATGTTTAGCTTAACACACACTCGTAACTGCTCTCATCAGCTCTCGACAATTCACTTGGCGATTACACACTTTTTTGCACATTACACTCTAGTGATCCTTGTAACTAGCTCGCTATCATCCAAAGTTGTAATAACTTGTTTGTTTAATCTGAGTTGGTGATCGGTAGTTTCCATCACCCGATGTTTTTTTATGCCGGAGATCAACTCTTGATCAAGGGCTTTTTCCTCGTATAAATCTTTGTGTCACTTGTTAATTTCATTTATGAGTGATCCTTAGCATTGTTCATTGATTCAAGCATCACACCTCACAACAGAAAGTTTGGTTGCATTATCTTAGCTTGATTTTTGACCAAAACAGTTTGGCGCCCACCGTGGGGCAATTGGTGCTTCATTCCTAAGAAGATTCGTATTTTCGTGGTCATTTCGGTTCGTTACAACCAAGCAGATGGCTTCCTCAGAGAAGAACATTTCAAGTTCAATGCCGGCAATAAGTTCTTCACAAGGCGTTCCACCTTTGCCTCTACCACCTTCTGGATCCCAGAAGAATGTTGAAAATGCTGCGAAGAGACAAACCCCCATTTTCCAAAAACCACCAACTTCTTCTGTTTCCACTAATCCTACTACTAATGATCTTTTTAATCTGATTTTGCAGATGAGGGATCGCATGCAAGAGTAGGACAAAACCAATGAACGGATCCTCCAAGAGATTGGTGATATCAAGAAACAGAAGAAATCAGTGGAGGATCACTCTCCTCTGATGCCAAGGTCATTGAATTTTGACACTCGAATTATAACTACCCTACAATCGGCAGTTCCGGGCATCCAGTATCAAAGTGGTCCATCAGAAAGGCATTATGGAACGGCAACTATGAGTCAGGCATTTAGCTCTCACTCCCAGCCTCAGGGATCCTATTTTCAGCCATCGGGATCCTCTTCTCAGCATCAGGGATCCTTCAGCAGCTCAGTAGGATATTTGGGAATGCACGCAGTCCAAGGATCCTCCCAGGTCCAAGGATCCTCCCAGGTTCAAGGATCCTTCCCGGTCCAAGGATCCTCCCAGGTCCAAGGATCCTTCCCGGTCCAAGGATCCTCCCAGGTTCAAGGATCCTTCCCGGTCCAAGGATCCTCCTAGGTCCAAGGATCCTCTCTGGTTCCAGGATCCTTTCAGGTTCAAGGATCCTCTCAGCTTCAAGGATCCAACATCTTTCAGGATCAAGGATTCTTAAGAAGTATGCAGCCTCCAAGCTCGGATGTTCATCAAGGAGACTTCATACCGATGCAGACCATTGCTTCCTCTGGTCCCTCAATCATACCAGAGTCCCGTCAATATGGATTCACATCTGGAATTCCAAACACGAATCCTTTGGGAGGTAACACTTTTAAAAATTCATATAACACTAACCATGGCTCTATGCAGGATACATGTATCAATCAGGCTATGGCCAGGGAGTTACAGAAGCTTAAGGACATGATATCCAGTGTTCCAGGAGTGGTCAAGCCCATTCCTGAGATCGCAGATGGTAGCCATAGGATATCTCGCTTTGCACCACCCTTATGTGATGCTGAGATACCCAAAAGATTCCAGATACCATCCATGAAGCTATATGCTGGTTCGACGGATCCAGAGGAGCATGTAGCTCAATACCGGGAGAGGATGGAGATCAATCCAATTCCGGAGAGGTTAAAATAATCATGTCTATGCAAGGGTTTTGGATCCACACTTACAGGATCTGCTCTTAAATGGCTGCTAAGTCCTCCCCCTACTCTATTACTTCATTTGCTAATCTAGTTAATTTGTTTAATAGTCAATTCTCTTGTAGTAGAAAGTTTGAACGATTAATATAGGGTAACACAAGGTCAAAATGAATCACTTAGAGATTACATCACTAAGTTTAGTAAAGAATCCTTAGATATCCCCAACCTGGATATTGCTACAGCTGTAGAAGCCTTTAAAATGGGATTGCTTAGGGATTCATTATTCTATGATGATCTTGTTATGACCCCATGCAGGAATCTTGATGAAATGAGAACCAGGGCCCTTAGGTTCATCCGCCTAGAGGATGACAAAAGGATCCAGGACAGATTGACAGGATCCTGAAAACAGGAGAAACAAGGATCCTACTTCAGGAACAACTGTCACACCTCAAAAATTCACGTCCTATAATGTGTTGACACGTGTCATATGTTTGAACGTGTGAAAGAATGTTAAAGAAGGACTAAATTTGACAATCATGAAAAGTATGTGAATATACGAGTTCTAAATGTCAACAATGAATAAAGATGTTGTACATTAACCCTACATGATGATCAAACCTTCAAACGAATAAATCACAGATCATACGAAGCTAAATATGAAAGAAAGTGAGAGATTACAAACTACATGGGTTAAATGTGTCAACATGTTTAAGTTATACCTCTGAGTGAACCTTTGACAAACCCGAAGCTTTGTAACGGTTAATTATGCTCACTAGAATGCACGATATAAATTTCATAAAGTTTCGTTATCGTATGAGCAAGTTGTGATCAAATTCGTGTGCGAGGGGTTAAAGCGTCAACGTTGAAAGTTAGGACTTTTCGGGTAACAATAAAGCTAACCGGGGACTTAACAAAATGGGTATATGTCTTGAAGCCCCTAAACATCAATTTGGAGGGCTCAAAGTGCAAGAAAATGATGTCTAAACAAAGTTTGAAGAGCCAAGGATCAAAACATAAAAATCTAAAAGTTGGATTTGAGTCAGAAGAGGGGTCGCGCGACGCGAGGCCCAAGGGGGGGGGGGGGTCCTTCGCGTCACGCCTAGGCCCATCTGTTGCGAATTCTTTGCTTCCTTGTCTGCCATAGCCCTTGTGCTCGACCTTTAACCGATTTTCCACATTTCTCTTGACCCCTAAACAACCCCTAAACATCTAGGGACACTTGTTAGTGAGTTATGGTCAGTGGTAGACTTGTGTGTCAACATTTTGTGGTGATTAAATCACTATATAAAGTAGGGGTGTGCATAAAACCGAATTAACCGACCCATAACCGAAATACCCGAAAAAACCGAACCGAAAAAACCGAACCGAACAGAAAACTGAAGGGTCGGTTTTTAATTTTTTGAAAACCGACAATAATGTGTCGGTTATGGTTTTCTACATTTCCATAACCGAACCGACCCGCTAGTTAGTAAAGTCATGGTTAACCGACCCGTATAACCGACCCATATGTATAACCGATCCGATCTTGTATATTATTCAAAATTTGAAATAGCTGGAGCCTGGAGGAATACCAAAGGACCATCATTGAATTAATGAAACCCAATAAAAAATATCCCTTATTTGAAATGATGGAATTTGCTTTTGAGTTTTTGAGATTGTTTATAGGTATGGCATTATTAATACTCTATTGAATATATAAGTGACTGCCAAGTTTCTGAATTATCGTGCAATTTTGTTGAGAATCGAAGAGGAATCATTACAAGTCGTTTGGATTTAAGTTTTAACTAGTGTTATGTAGACATGCAATGTGTGGTCAGTAGTGTTAAATTGTTAATTGTTATTCACTAGTTCATGGAACTTGTGAATGATGGAAATTTGCTTTGAGGTGTAGAGATAGTGTATAGGGTTTGGCTAAATTTAGCTACGCCCAAGTTCATGGTTAACCGACCCATAACCGACCACCATAACCATCAAAACCGCCATAACTGAAACCGCCATAACCACCGGTTATGGTTATGACTTTTCAATAACCGACATCTCGGTTATGGTTATGGTTATGACCCAAAACCGACCCAAACCGACCCATGCACACCCCTAATATAAAGGACCAAAGTTGCAACCAAGTTCCTCACACCTTCTCTTGCATTCCTGATCATTTCTGGAGCTCAAGACTCCTCTCAAGTGATCACATTTCGTGCATAGGACCTTGGTAAGTTTACTTGACCTTTCTTAATTAAGTTTTAGCTTAGTTTTAGCTTAAAAGTCAAACCGTCGTAATTAACGGTTGACTTTAAGATTAATCACTAATGGTCCAGTGATTAGTCGAATCAAAAGTAGTTATAAGTTGGTAATTATGTGGGTAATAAACCCTTAAAAGGGTTCCCCCTGATTCCCACTCTAACTAGGTCAAATGTTAGGTCAAACTTACTAATAAAAAGTCACAGAATGTTTAATTTACTATTTATGCATGATTAGTAATGTAGAACACATACAACCTGTTTGATCATTAATATAACTTGGTAATTAGTGTAAGGACATGTCTAAACATGTTCAACCCGACAATTTACTGTTTAGACCCGGTTCGGAACCGAAAGTCGCAAAACTTTGACTTTTGCTTTGACTTCAGTTCTGACCCGTGTTGGTATGATTTAGAAATACCTAAGAGCTTCATTTGGACCAGGTTACATGCTAGTATAAACCTCTGTGATTATACACCATGGTTCATTAGTTAACCAATTAATACGCATGATTCCGTTAATTGCTCATATGTTGACCAGTATGCCCTTTTCACCTTAAAACGTGATTTTTGAAAATGTAAAAGTGTAGAAACCTTAGTTACTGATATATAAACTTGTATGAAAAGTTTGACATCAGTTTGAGGTGTAGATTAAGAGTTATGCTCATTAGCGTAAATTGAAAGCTTTATGTTAATTAAACGGCGTAATTAGCGTATAGCCTAGTTAAGCCTACTTTTTGATATCAGACTTATTACCCACTGATGTAATATATTATTTTGGGATTTTTGAAGATTTTTAATTGATTTTAGGCTGAGCATAACTAATAGTCGTAGGCTTAATCCGGTAATTGTTGGTTTTGCCCTTACGGGCCATAAAATGAGTTTTACATATCTAAACGACTCCAAACCTTTTGCTACTGATCTTAAATGACAAATAAATTATTTTAAGCCTTTTGGAATAATAAAAATATCAGCTTTATGTATCAAACCCGGAAATGGCCTCTAATCGCCTTGTTAAGCGTTTTTAACGCATAGTATGTACTAAAAATATTTTAAACATACCAAGGGTGATACCTACTGATATTTGAGGCAAATTATAAAATTTTAACAGTAAGCAAAAGTTGTTTAACTCAGACTTTAATTTTGAGCTTTTCGGCTTATGTGAAATTACCAAAATGCCCCTACGGTGCATAGTTTGGTTATAATTGATAAATTTCACATATATACAATACCCTACTGATATAACTTAGCAAATTGATTATCTTTGCTGATTTCATCAGACCTGTAACTCAGGATACTACTTAAAACTCTTTTATCACCTTATAAATGACCAAACTACCCCTACGGGGCATAGTTTGTGTTTAAATTCATTTCGGGCATAATAAATGATATCTTACTGATGTCACAACATATTTGGAGCATATTAACTTAGGAAACCTGTAAATGGCTCTCATTATTACCCGTTACGCTTATTACGCGTTCGGTTCGGTTTATGTAACTAGTTTACACAAATTAGCCGAAACGGGTCAAACCTTATCGGTTTTATCTCAAAATCCGGAATGTGTATAATATACCCATATTAAACAAGTCTTCATACTTTTCGGGTCTAAAACACATTCTATCCGGTCATCGTTTAATCGTGCGTACGAACCGTATCTTTGAAACTAACCGGTCTAAGCTTTAGCTTAATTAAAGACCGTTAGGATTCTAATAGGTTATTATAAACCTTCGTTCCAGATTAGGAGTACCAGTAAAAGCTACTTGCAATTTGCTTATTGTGATTATTACATTGCTCAGGTAAATACTTTTAACTTATTTTTCCTATACGGGCTTGGGTTACGGTATATAGAATACCGCTTGATCGGGCATCAAATCTTCCATCGTTGGGTGGTTAATTGAATAATTTGATCGTCTCGTTTAAACAGTCTTGTTTACTTAAAGCCTTTGGGGGTTAATGACCATGTCCCGGATATCCTTGGCATCATTTTACGAAATGGCCACGACTTAAGCGCGGGGTGTAGGCGTACACTCGTCAGTGCACAAAAGAATAATGTGGTGTGTCTATTGATCTTTAACCCAGACACGATCCGGGCTACTGAACGCACAAGGAACATGTAATTCGTTCACAAGATTATATATTTAAATAATTCTCCCAAGTTAAATAAAATGTTTATGCCACGTGCATCCTAACCAATTTTTAATCATTTTCCAGAATGAGTCAGTTGATTGTATTTACCAGTGTAAACTGACGTATTTTCCCAAAAAGGTTAAATGCAGGTACTAAGCGTAATTGGCTGGGATTTCTCCTTAGCATCAATAGAAGTCTCGCAAGCTTAAGATGCCTAAAGTCTGTTGAACTATTGTTTCCATTTTTATTTTCGATCCGTCTGTGGATAAACAATCGACATTTGTGATATTTGATATTACAATATTATAATCGGTTGAAATGTATCTTTTCATTTGCTTCCGCTGTGCATATTAAATATTGTGTTGTTTGACTATTACGTTGCCAACCACGTCACGATACTCCCCACCGGGCCCACCGGTGACACGTGGGAATCAGGGTGTGACAGGTTGGTATCAGAGCCAACATTGAGTGAATTAAACACTAGCCTTTTGTGTTTAATCTCAATAACACAATTGCACATATCTAAACTTTCGAGTCTAGACAAATAACATAGGACAAATTCTACTTTGTTGGTTTTTGTTTTGTCCTTTATTTTATATATATTCTTGTCGTTTATCTCATGTTGTAGTGACAGGATTAACAAAATGCCGCCAAGATTCTTCTGAAGAAGAGGACGAGGAAAGGGGCCAATCACCGCCCCCAATGAAAACGAAGCAGGACCTTCGAATGTGCGAGCTCCTTCCACCACGGAGAGTGACGATCCCCGACAAAACCGGAGGAACCTCTTCGAGCCGGCTAGACGGTCGGTCTCACACAGTTCAACACCTCCTGTCCATAACCCTTATGGGCCACAGCCGGAGTATGAGCCCAACAACCCTCAACCCTCCTATATACCGTTACAGCGATCCTTATCGCATAATTCTTTTGGTGACCCTACACCAGTTTTTAGGGGCCGGTTTAACCCGGAAAATTTCATTCAAGAACCAGTGGGTTTCAACCTATTGGGACCAGAGGACCATTTCTCTGGCGACAACGCGGAGGATATGGACGAGGACACAGATCCCGTCGAACCTGCGAGTGGTACGCCGAACCATCCCATCGAGATCTCGGATGGATCTTCTTTCCACGGATCACCCTATGGTGGTCCAGACAGCTTTCAAGCTATGTTTACCAGGCACGAATGGTATTATACACCTCCTCGCCATTCACCGCCTCAGCAGCAACAGCAGCAACAGGATCCCTCTGTGGATTCCCGGTTTGTGGCAGTCACGCCACCACCTCCACTGCCACCAGTTCAACCGGCACCTCCACAACCGCCGAGGCGTATGAGGACAGGCACACGTATGTCTGCGCGAGCGGGGGATTTCCATTTTAGCTCCCCACGCCAATCAAGTGGCAGCCATTACCCGCCACTTCAGGAAGACCCACAGATGGGTGGGCCTTCACAACCAGTTGCACCGCAACCACCACCAATGGGTTTTGATAACCCAATTCCGGCATACACGGGTTCCATGGCGTATAACCCGTTTGAGCAGCCGGTGCACACCAACTACAACTACGCCGAAGCCGACCCTTACTTGGTAGCGGCTAACTATAACACCCAAGGACCGTATGGAGACCCATGGGGAGTAGGGTACCCAACTCATGGGTACCAGATACCTGCCAGACCGATTATACGGACGCAATCGCAGCCGCCACGATTTTCTCCCCCAGAACGGGAGGAAATTCTTCAGAGACTGGATCAGGTTGAGCGGGACTTTCGCCGCGACCGCCAGGAGAGACAAAGCTTCTTCCAAGGATTGACAAGCTTGATCAAAGGGAAGAGCAAGAAGGACCGCTGAATCCTTCCAATTGTTGTTGAGCCCCTGCGTGGGCCAGTCTTGCGGTATAAACCCCTGCGTGGGTATGTTTGTTTATTTTGACCCCTGCGTGGGTCTATCTTCTTGTTAACCCCTGCGAGGGTATGCTATTGTTTAAGTCCCTGCATGGACTATTATGTTATTTGTGTAAGTCCCTGCGTGGACTATTATGATGTTTGTTGTTAAGCCCCTGCGTGGGTAAGTCCTTGTTTAAACCCCTGCGTGGGTAAGTTGTTTATTTAAAAGTCCCGTTTAGGGCGACGTGTAATCTTTTAATAAATTATTGGAATGTATGTTTATAAATTTCATTTTTGCTATTATATGTATAAATATTATATATGAAATAAATAAATCAAAATCATTCCTTTTTAATAATAATCTGCCTATTTAAATATTGAATAAGAATCTTAAGTGTGAAACCTGGCCATGATGGTAAGACCTGTTTAAAAGATTCAAATCCCTGTTAACAACTGTAAACATGTTAACGCTCCTGGCAGACGTGATTCATTAAAATCACACACGTCATTCTTATTATTGGATTCTTTAAAAAGATTCCCAACCCAATTTAATGATCTCTGAATCATGGGTTTAGATCATCAATTGAGATGATCATATTTTGACCATACGTGGTAATATAGCGCCTACGGGCCCTGCTCATTTCCATATGAGCCAAAAGACAGTGGTAGCGATGACTCCCTGTCAGATAAAGGTATTGAACTAAGGTTCAAACCTTCATGCTTTGATTCTCTGAAATCATAGCTTATATTTTAAAATGTCCTTGAGACTAGGCCTTTTGTGCCACAAATAAAACTGTTATTGTTTTATAATTAGGATAAATTATAATAGAAATCCTAAATAAATATGATTAATAAATTAACCAAATATGGTCTCTGTTTACCATGGTTAATGAATTACCCTAAGGGGCAATTCCATAATAAACTCCCAAATAAACTATTGTCCTTGTTTTCTGTAACAGTTCAATTAAAATGGCTAACTCAGACGAAAGTAATAGCCATCCAGTGGAGAATATTGATAACGCCCGGATTAATCTAACGGGTGCTGAATTGAAAGCGTTGGTAGACGACGCAGTTACTAAGGCATTGGAACGACAATACGAAGAGTATAGTGGGACTCGAAGTAGGACCCTAGCTACGCCGCATGCGAAGCCACCTTCCAAAAAGGATGAACCCAAGAAAGATGATGATCGACACTCCTCGAACCACCACAGTGCTCCATCTCAGCAGGTTGTACTAAACCAAGGACCCCGAGACAAGGGTTGCTCTTATAAATATTTTGTTTCCTGCAAACCCCGGGATTTCACTGGGGAAAAGGGAGCCATTGACTGTATGACGTGGCTGGATGAGATGGATACAGTTGTGGATATCAGCGGGTGCGCTGAGAGGGATGTAGTCAAGTATGTGTCGCAATCTTTTAAAGGCGAGGCTTTGGCCTGGTGGAGATCACTGATTCAAGCCACCGGGAAAATCCCACTGTACAACATGTCATGGGATCAATTTGTTGCCCTCATCAGGGAAAATTACTGCCCCCAGCATGAGGTTGAGAAGATAGAGGCTGATTTTCTATCATTGGTGATGACGAACCTTGACTGTCAAGCTTACCTCACGAGCTTCAACACGATGTCCCGGTTGGTTCCGTATCTGGTAACCCCGGAACCAAAAAGAATAGCTCGTTTTATCGGTGGTTTAGCCCCGGAAATCAAGGCAAGCGTGAAGGCTTCTCGGCCAGCTACTTTTAGATCTGTAGCTGACATATCCTTGTCCCTCACTTTGGATGCGGCCAGGCAAAGATCGCTGAGGAATAAGGAGGCTGAGAAGAGAAAACGTGAAGATAATAGTTCACGGAGGTCGAACAAGAAGCACCGTGGGAACGGTGACAACAAGAAAGGATCTGAGTCAAGGAAAGATGGGCATCATTATGGTGAGAAGCCCAAGTGCAAGATTTGCAAGAAACAACACTTTGGAAAGTGCAGACTCGAGTCGAACTCACAGACTCAGTCAAAAACCTATGCTTGTGGTATATGCAAGTCCAAGGACCACAAAACCTTGGATTGCAAAAAGATGAAGGATGCAACTTGCTACAGTTGCAATGAGAAAGGGCACATTAAAACCAACTGCCCTAAATACGCCAAGAAGCCTGAAGAGGCCAAGAAGACCAATGCTAGGGTCTTCAGAATGGACGCAAAGGAAGCGGTTCTAGACGACAACATTATTACAGGTACTTTCCTTGTAAATGATGTCTATGCAAGAGTACTTTTTGATTCAGGTGCTGATAAGTCTTTCGTAGATAATAAGTTTTGTGAATTGTAGAAATTACCTGTCAAAACCTTAAGTGTGAATTATGAGGTGGAGTTAGCAGATGGCACACTAGAAACCGTCTCAACTGTGTTAGATGGATGTGTTATATCCATTAAGAACCATTCTTTTCCTCTGTCTCTACTTCCCTTTAAGTTGGCCGGTTTTGACATAGTTTTGGGTATGGACTGGTTATCTCATAACCAGGCCCAAATTGTCTGCAACAAGAAACAAGTGGTAATAAAGACTCCATCTGGTGAATCACTTACCATTCGGGGAGATACCCAGTATGGGCTACCTGAGCAAGTGACTATGCTCAAAGCTTCAAAATGTTTAAAGAAGGGTTGTGTCATCTACATGGCACAAGTGATTATTGATGAGCCTAAACCGAAGATAGAAGACATCCCCGTCATTTCTGAATACCCAGAAGTTTTTCCGGAAGAACTACCTGGTTTGCCACCAGATAGGCAAGTGGAATTTAGGATTGATATCATCCCCGGAGCAGCACCAGTTGCTAGGGCACCCTATAGGTTGGCACCCACGGAAATGAAGGAATTAAGAACACAACTGGATGAATTGCTAGCTAAAGGTTTCATTAAACCTAGTTCGTCTCCATGGGGAGCACCAGTCCTGTTTGTCAAGAAGAAGGATGGATCGATGCGTCTGTGCATCGATTATCGTGAGCTGAATAAAGTCACGATAAAGAATAGGTATCCTTTGCCCAGGATCGACGATTTGTTCGATCAATTGCAAGGAGCAAGTTATTTCTCGAAGATTGACTTAAGGTCAGGCTACCATCAACTTAAGGTTAGAGATGAAGACGTGCACAAAACTGCATTTAGGACTCGTTATGGTCATTACGAGTTCCTAGTGATGCCTTTTGGGCTCACTAATGCACCGGCCGCGTTCATGGATCTCATGAATCGCGTTTGCAAGCCTTACTTAGATAAATTCGTCATTGTTTTCATCGACGACATTCTTATCTATTTGAAGAACCAAGCTGACCATGAGAAACACCTTCGCTGTATTCTCAAACTTTTACATCATGAAAAGCTCTATGCCAAATTTTCCAAGTGTGAATTTTGGCTTCGAGAAGTCCAATTCCTTGGACATGTGGTGAGTGAGCGTGGTATCCAAGTGGATCCCGCTAAGGTTGAAGCAGTTATGAACTGGCAAGAGCCAGAGACGCCTACTGAGATTCGTAGCTTCCTGGGATTGGCAGGATATTACAGGCGTTTCATTGAAAATTTTTCAAGGATTGCTGCACCCCTAACTTCCCTGACAAAGAAGAAAGTAAAGTTCGTTTGGGGCCCTAAGCAGCAAGAATCCTTTGATATCCTTAAACAGAAGTTGAGCAACGCTCCAGTACTGATGTTACCTGAAGGTACCGAAGAATTCGTAGTTTACTGCGATGCATCACACACTAGCATGGGGTGTGTACTTATGCAGAAAGGCAAGGTTATTGCCTATACTTCAAGGCAGCTAAAGGTGCATGAAAAGAATTACACCACCCACGACTTGGAGTTGGGTGCCGTTGTATTCGCACTAAAACTGTGGAGGCATTATCTATATGGAATCAAGTGTGTGATCTATTCTGATCACAAGAGCCTTCAACATCTGTTTAACCAGAAGGATTTAAACATGAGGCAACGCCGTTGGATGGAGACTTTAAATGATTATGATTGTGAAATCAGATATCATCCCGGCAAGGCGAATGTAGTCGCTGATGCCTTGAGTCGAAAGGAGAGGGTGAAACCCATCCGAATCAATGCCAAGCGCATGGAGATAAAGAACAGTTTGACTGAAAAGTTGTTAGCTGCACACGCTAACTATCCTAATGAAAAGCTAGGGGTAACTGAGGAGCAGTTAACTCTTAGCAAGGACGGAATTCTAAGATTAAATGGACGAATATGGGTTCCAATTTATGGAGGACTTCGAGATGTCATCCTCCAGTAATCCCATAGTTCCAAATACTCCGTTCATCCTGGAGCTGATAAGATGTACCTGGATCTAAGGGCAAATTATTGGTGGATAGGCTTGAAAAAGTCTGTAGCTGCCTATGTAGCTAAGTGCTTGACTTGTGCGCAAGTCAAAGCAGAGCATCAAAAGCCGTCGGGCTTGCTACAACAGCCTGAACTTCCTACATGGAAGTGGGAATTGGTAACCATGGATTTTATCACCAAGTTACCGAAGACAAGGAAAGGAAATGATACAATATGGGTTATAGTTGATAGACTGACTAAGTCAGCACATTTCTTACCCATCAAGGAGACTTATAGCTCCGACATGTTAGCCCAGTTATACGTGGATAAGATTGTAGCCTTACATGGCATACCTGTGTCTATTATCTCTGACAGAGATACTAGATACACGTCACATTTTTGGAAAAGCTTCCAACAATCTTTGGGCACACGTTTGAATTTTAGTACGGCTTACCATCCTCAGACAGACGGTCAGAGTGAGCGTACTATTCAAACATTGGAAGACATGCTACGTGCATGTGTAATTGATTTAGGTGGTAGTTGGGATAACCACCTACCTTTGATTGAATTCTCCTACAACAATAGCTACCACACCAGCATAAAGGCTGCGCCTTTTGAGGCCTTATACGGTAGAAAGTGTAGAACGCCAGTTTGTTGGGCGGAAGTTGGAGATGTCCAATTATCAGGACCAGAGATAGTCTTTGAAACGACGGACAAGATTGTCCAGATTTGTGACCGTCTCAAGGCTGCCCGAGATAGGCAGAAGAGCTACGCAGATCCAAAGCGTAAATCTTTTCATTTCGAAGTAGGTGACAAGGTGTTGCTTAAAGTGTCACCCTGGAAGGGAGTGATGCGATTTGGTAAGAAAGGCAAGCTAAGCCCGAGATACATAGGACCTTTTGAGGTTATCGAACGTGTCGGGTCAGTTGCCTATAAGTTAAACTTACCTGAAGAGCTCAGTGGAATTCACAATGTGTTCCACATCTGCAATCTGAAGAAGTGTTTCGCTGATGAATCGCTGGTTATACCACACACAGATGTGCATATAGATGAGAGCTTAAAATTTGTGGAAAAACCATTGTCGATTGAAGATCGACAGGTTAAAAAGCTTCGAAGGAAGCATGTACCTATTGTAAAGGTAAAATGGGATGCCCGTAGAGGTCCCGAATATACGTGGGAGGTTGAATCCACGATGAAAGAAAAGTACCCTTATTTATTTCAGTAAATCTCGGGTCGAGATTTATTTTAAGGGGGTGAGGATGTAACACCTCGAAAATTCACGTCCTATAATGTGTTGACACGTGTCATATGTTTGAACGTGTGAAAGAATGTTATAGAAGGACTAAAGTTGACAATCATGAAAAGTATGTGAATATACGAGTTCTAAATGTCAACAGTGAATAAATATGTTGTACATTAACCCTGCATGATGATCAAACCTTCAAACGAATAAATCACAGATCATACGAAGCTAAATATGAAAGAAAGTGAGAGATTACAAACTACAGGGGTTAAATGTGTCAACATGTTTAAGTTATACCTCTGAGTGACCTTTTGACAAACCCGAAGCTTTGTAACGGTTAATTATGCTCACTAGAATGCACGATATAAATTTCATAAAGTTTCGTTATCGTATGAGCAAGTTGTGATCAAATTCGTGTGCGAGGGGTTAAAGCGTCAACGTTGAAAGTTAGGACTTTTCGGGTAACAATAAAGCTAACCGGGGACTTAACAAAATGGGTATATGTCTTGAAGCCCCTAAACATCAATTTGGAGGGCTCAAAGTGCAAGAAAATGATGTCTAAACAAAGTTTGAAGAGCCAAGGATCAAAACATAAAAATCTAAAAGTTGGATTTGAGTCAGAAGAGGGGTCGCGCGACGCGAGGCCCAAGGGGGGGGGGGGTCCTTCGCGTCACGCCTAGGCCCATCTGTTGCGAATTCTTTGCTTCCTTGTCTGCCATAGCCCTTGTGCTCGACCTTTAACCGATTTTCCACATTTCTCTTGACCCCTAAACAACCCCTAAACATCTAGGGACACTTGTTAGTGAGTTATGGTCAGTGGTAGACTTGTGTGTCAACATTTTGTGGTGATTAAATCACTATATAAAGGAACAAAGTTGCAACCAAGTTCCTCACACCTTCTCTCGCATTCCTGATCATTTCTGGAGCTCAAGACTCCTCTCAAGTGATCACATTTCGTGCATAGGACCTTGGTAAGTTTACTTAACCTTTCTTAATTAAGTTTTAGCTTAAAAGTCAAACCGTCGTAATTAACGGTTGACTTTAAGATTAATCACTAATGGTCCAGTGATTAGTCGAATCAAAAGTAGTTATAAGTTGGTAATTATGTGGGTAATAAACCCTTAAAAGGGTTCCCCCTGATTCCCACTCTAACTAGGTCAAATGTCGGGTCAAACTTACTAATAAAAAGTCAACATAATGTTTAATTTACAATTTATGCATGATTAGCAATGTAGAACACATACAACCTGTTTGATCATTAATATAACTTGGTAATTAGTGTAAGGACATGTCTAAACATGTTCAACCCGACAATTTACTGTTTAGACCCGGTTCGGAACCGAAAGTCGCAAAACTTTGACTTTTGCTTTGACTTCAGTTCTGACCCGTTTTGGTATGATTTAGAAATACCTAAGAGCTTCATTTGGACCAGGTTACATGCTACTATAAACCTCTGTGATTATACACCATGGTTCATCAGTTAACCAATTAATACGCATGATTCCGTTAATTGCTCATATGTTGACCATTATGCCCTTTTCACCTTAAAACGTGATTTTTGAAAATGTAAAAGTGTAGAAACCTTAGTTACTGATATATAAACTTTTATGCAAAGTTTGACATCAGTTTGAGGTGTAGATTAAGAGTTATGCTCATTAGCGTAAATTGAAAGCTTTGTGTTAATTAAACGGCGTAATTAGCGTATAGCCTAGTTAAGCCTACTTTTTGATATCAGACTTATTACCCACTGATGTAATATATTATTTTGGGATTTTTGAAGATTTTTAATTGATTTTAGGCTGAGCATAACTAATAGTCGTAGGCTTAATCCGGTAATTGTCGGTTTTGCCCTTACGGGCCATAAAATGAGTTTTACATATCTAAACGACTCCAAACCTTTTGCTACTGATCTTAAATGACAAATAAATTATTTTAAGCCTTCTGGAATAATAAAAATATCAGATTTATGTATCAAACCCGGAAATGGCCTCTAATCGCCTTATTAAGCGTTTTTAACGCATAGTATGTACTAAAAATATTTTACACATACCAAGGGTGATACCTACTGATATTTGAGGAAAATTATAATATTTTAATAGTAAGCAAAAGTTGTTTAACTCAGACTTCAGTTTGAGCTTTTCGGCTTATGTGAAATTACCAAAATGCCCCTACGGTGCATAGCTTGGTTATAATTGATAAATTTCACATATATACAATACCCTACTGATATAACTTAGCAAATTGATTATCTTTTCTGATTTCATCAGACCTGTAACTCAGGATACTACTTAAAACTCTTTTATCACCTTATAAATGACCAAACTACCCCTACGGGGCATAGTTTGTGTTTAAATTCATTTCGGGCTTAATAAATGATATATTACTGATGTCACAACATATTTGGAGCATATTAACTTAGGAAACCTGTAAATGGCTCTCATTATTACCCGTTACGCTTATTACGCGTTCGGTTTGGTTTATGTAACTAGTTTACATAAATTAGCCGAAATGGGTCAAACCTTATCGGTTTTATCTCAAAATACGGAATGTGTATAATATACCCATATTAAACAAGTCTTCATACTTGTCGGGTCTAAAACACATTCTATCCGGTCATCGTTTAATCGTGCGTACGAACCGTATCTTTGAAACTAACCGGTCTAAGCTTTAGCTTAATTAAAGACCGTTAGGATTCTAATAGGTTATTATAAACCTTCGTTCCAGATTAGGAGTACCAGTAAAAGCTACTTGCAATTTGCTTATTGTGATTATTACATTGCTCAGGTAAATACTCTTTAACTTATTTTCCCTATACGGGCTTGGGTTACGGTATATAGAATACCGCTTGATCGAGCATCAAATCTTCCATCGTTGGGTGGTTAATTGAATAATTTGATCGTCTCGTTTAAACAGTCTTGTTTACTTAAAGCCTTTGGGGGGTTAATGACCATGTCCCGGATATCCTTGGCATCATTTTACGAAATGGCCACGACTTAAGCGCGGGGTGTAGGCGTACACCCGTCAGTGCACAAAAGAATAATGTGGTGTGTCTATTGATCTTTAATCCGGACACGATCCGGGCTACTGAACGCACAAGGAACATGTAATTCGTTCACAAGATTATATATTTAAATAATTCTCCCAAGTTAAATAAAATGTTTATGCCACGTGCATCCAAACCAATTTTTCAATCATTTTCCAAAATGAGTCAGTTGATTGTATTTACCAGTGTAAACTGACGTATTTTCCCAACAAGGTTAAATGCAGGTACTAAGCGTAATTGGCTGGGATTTCTCCTTAGCATCAATAGAAGTCTCGCAAGCTTAAGATGCCTAAAGTCTGTTGAACTATTGTTTCCATTTTTATTTTCGATCCGTCTGTGGATAAACAATCGACATTTGTGATATTTGATATTACAATATTATAATCGGTTGAAATGTATCTTTTCATTTGCTTCCGCTGTGCATATTAAATATTGTGTTGTTTGACTATTACGTTGCCAACCACGTCACGATACTCCCCACCGGGCCCACCGGTGACACGTGGGAATCGGGGTGTGACAACAACAAATCGAAATCCTACAACAAATCTGATAACCAGAACGTGCATGCGGTGGAACAAGAAGAGGATGATGAGGATTATCCTCCCATTTCTGAATACTGTTTTTCTGTTGATAACAATGAACTAATCCTTGCAATGCAGAATCTAGGTGAGAAAGCTAGGTGGCCGAGAAAAAGTGATAAACCAGCTGCTACAAAAGATAAGTCAAAGTGGTGTGCATATCATGAGGATTTCGGGCATCTCACTGAAGAGTGTGTTGCACTTAGAAAGGAAATTGGTTACTTGTTAAGCAAGGGGCATTTGAAAGAGCTTTTGGGACGAAAGAAGTCAAGGATCCAGGATCCTGAAAGGATCCCGGAAAAGGCTCCTGCTCCTCCAGCAGATGCACAAGTTATAAACTTTATATCCGGTGGATCAGACATTTGTGGTACTTCCTTTTCAGCAGCCAAAAGACATGCCAAGGAAACCAAGATGGATAATGGAGACAGACCCATCCGGACGTTCACTGTCACCGAGGATAAGATCATAACTTTTGATGAGGATGATCGTCTTGATGTTCAGGATCATCATCATGATGGTCTTGTTATTACCTTATTTATTTCTAATCATTTTGTTCGCATGATCCTTATAGATGGAGGAAGCTCTGTGAACATCATTCAGCTTGATGTCCTCAAGAAGATGAATATCCCGGAGTCTGATATTGTCCCAAAATCCTCAGTACTTGTGGGATTTAGCGGGGAAACTAAAAACACATTGGGGGACATCAAACTCCCTATCTATATTGAAGGACTCCATTCTTATAAGAAGTTTTGTGTTATAGATTGCTTATCTTGTTGTAATGTTATCCTTGGCAGGCCATGGATACATGACATGAAGGCAGTTCCATCCACATATCATCAGTGCGTGAAGCTTCCTAGTCCATGGGGAGTGGTGAAAATTGAGAGTGATCAACAAGAAGCTAAGAATTGCTATACCTCATCAATGAAGCCAGCCTCAAGACCAAGGGAGCAATAGCAATTAAAGTATCCTTCAAGAGATGTCTTGGAGGCAAGAGAGCAGGATGTAAAAGAAATTCTCATGGATCCTCATGATCCTGAATCCAGGATCTTCATAGGATCAGGGATCCTTACCAACATTGAACAGGATCTAGTATCCTTCCTTAAAAGAAGGAAAACTACCTTTGCCTGGAAGTATGAGGATATGACAGGTCTATCTAAGGATATAATTACTCATAAGCTTGGCATTGACAGGTCATTCAAGCGTATACATCAAAAAAGGAGGAAGTTTGCACCTGAAAGGAATGCTATTATCCAGGAGGAGGTAGATAAACTACTTCGGGCAGGTATGATAAGAGAGGTTAAGTATCCAAGATGGTTAGCCAATGTGGTTGTTGTTCAAAAGAAAAATGGAAAGTGGAGGGTATGTGTCGATTTTACTGATTTAAACAAGGCATGTCCCAAGGATCCTTTCCCATTACCCCACATTGACTCCATGGTGGATGCTACCGCGGGTCATGAGTTGTTGACTTTTATGGATGCTTCATCTGGATTTCAACAAATTCAGATGGAACCATCTGATCAAGAGGATACAGCCTTTATGACCCCAACTGGTATATATTGTTATATTGCTATGCCATTTGGACTAAGGAATGCAGGTGCTACTTATCAAAGGCTAGTCAATATGATGTTCAAGGAACAAATTGGACACACTATGGAAGTCTATATAGATGACATGGTGGTTAAGTCCAAGAAAGCTGAGGATCACCTTAAAGACTTGGAGGAAGCATTAAATATCCTTGATAAGTTTAATATGAAACTAAATCCTTCCAAGTGTCATTTTGGTGTTAAAGCAGGTAAATTCTTAGGCTATATGGTGACAAAGAGGGGCATTGAAGCAAGTCCAGAGCAGATTAAGGCTATTGTGAATATCAAATCTCCTGCCAATGCCAAGGATGTTCAAAGATTGACAGGCAGGATCGCAGCCTTGAACAGGTTCATATCCAAATCCTCAGAAAAGTGGAAGGAATTCTATGACATCCTGAGGAAGAACAAGAAATTTGAATGGACTGAGAAGCATGAAAGTGCCCTCAAAGCTCTTAAGCATTACCTATCCTCAGCCCCCGCCTTGATGAAACCAGAAAAGGGGGATATATTATCCTTATACTTAGCAGTATCCTCAAAGCAGTAAGTGCGGTCCTTGTTAAGGATCACCAAGGTACACAACATCCTGTTTATTATGTAAGTAAGAGTTTACTTGATGCTGAATCCAGGTATTCACACTTAGAGAAACTTATCCTTGCATTAATTATGGCATCTACTAAATTAAGACATTATTTTGAGACTCATGCCATTATTGTTAAGACTAATTTTCCAATTAAGAATGTTCTCAGGAAACCTGAAATGTCAGGAAGGATGGCTAAGTGGACAGTGAAGCTTAGTGCTTATGATATAAGATATGAGCCTAGAACTGCCATTAAATCCCAAGCCTTAGCTGACTTTGTGGCAGATTTCAGTAGTGACTTGCAATAGGAAGCTGAGTTAGAAGTCCAACAGCTTGAAGAAACTAAGGATCCTTGGATACTCTTCACTGATGGAGCCCCTAATGTAAAAGGGACAGGACTTGGAATACTACTAAAATCGCCACAGGGGGACATAATGCCCCACTCCATAGCTTGTGAATTTCAAACTACCAACAATGAGGCTGAGTATGAAGCCTTGATAGCTGGTTTGCAAATTGCCAAGCATATGAGGATCAGGTATCTTGAGGTATATGTGGATTCATTATTGATCACTAATCACTTTAATGGATCCTATGCTATAAAAGGTGAAAAGCTAATCAAATATTTAGAGATAGTCAAAGAATTGGCACTCTCTTTTGTTTCCATTAGTTTGACACAGGTACCAAGGGAAGATAATGCAGAGGCTGATGCATTGGCCAATCTAGGATCATCCTTGAAGATCCCAGAGGATATCAAGATCCCTATTATCCATATCCTGACCCCTGCTATCTAGGATCATGTAGCTATGGAGATAGGAGAGGATTCTGCAATCATCCCTAGTGATGATACTCAATCTCATTCAGGATCATGGATCCTTCCAATCATGAGATACATACAACATGGAGAGATTCCTACAGGAGAAAACCCCAGGGCTTTCAAAATCAAGGTATCTCAATTTACAATATTGAATAACATGTTATATAAACGATCTCTTGCAGGTCCATATCTAAGATGCATTAAGGATCCTGAAATCCAAGAAGTCCTAAAGGATTTCGATGAAGGAGATTGCGGAAACCACACTGGGGGCAGAGCATTATTCTCAAGGATCCTGAGGACAGGATACTATTGGCCTACTATGAAGAAGGATGCTGTGGAATATGCCAAGAAATGTGATCCTTATCAGAGACACAGTAATATCCTTCACCAACCAGCAGAACTTTTGCATCCTATATCCTCTTCTTGGCCATTTATGAGATGGGGAATGGATATAGTTGGTAAGCTTCCTAAGGCACCTGGTGGAAAAGTATTCATGCTTGATATGACTGATTACTTCTCCAAGTGGATAGAGGCAGAAGCCTTTGCTCAAGTCAGGGAAAAAGAAGTGATATCCTTTATCAAGAGAAATATTATTACTAGATTTGGTATCCCTTCTGAAATTGTTTGTGATAATGGATCCCAATTTATTGGGAGTAGAACTACTAACTTTTGTGACAGTGGGATTAAGATAATAACATCAACACCAGTCCACCCACAAGCTAATGGTCAGGCAGAATCATCCAACAAGATCATCATTGTTAGGGCATGAATTTTATGCTAAGGATCATCTATCCTGAGACTGGGCATGGATCACGGATCCTTATTGGATGATGCAGATAGTCTGAGGATACAGAGTCTGAGGATCACGAGTCTGAGTATCACGAGTCTGAGGATCACGAGTCTGGGGATCCAGGATCCTTAACAGAACTTATGATTTCTAACAATTGTCACGTTTTTAATGTTTTATATGCAGGAAATGGACGTTGTGGAATAATTCTCAGCTGGAATCTCGGGAATATTCCTTCAAGATGCCCCACATGTGGTATTTTCACAAGGTTTATGGGAAAAGAACGTGGGAGCTTCCTTATTTTTCGCAAAGTTAGTTGTTAGCAGTTTTTCCTATTATTTTAGGAGATATTGAGCTGAAAAAACAGACAAGTTTCGACACAACACCTCTGCTACTCACACACTAGAATTCATTGTAACAAGCTCAATATCTTCCAAAGTTGTAGTCTTTTTATGCAATATAGTTGGTGATCGGTAGTTTCCATCACCCGAGGTTTTTTATGCCGGAGATCTCATAAAGATTAAGGGCTTTTTCCTCGTATAAATCTCGGTGTTCATCGTTGATTTCATTTTCTATTCGTTCATACGTTTGTTCATTAATTCAAGCATCATTCCTCACAAAATCAGATTTGGTTGCATTATCCTTGTGTGATTTTTGACCAAAACAGTTTGGCGCCCACCGTGGGGAAATTGGTGCTTCATTCCTAAGAAAATTCATACTTTTGTGGTCATTTCGGTTCATTACAACCAGGCGGATGGCTTACTCAGCGAAGAACACTTCAAGTTTAATGCCATCATTCAGTTCTTCACAAGGCGTTCCTCCTTTGCCTCCACCACCTTCTGGATCCCAGAAGAATGCTGATAACGCTGTGAAGAGACAAACCCCCATTTTTCAAAAACCACCAACTTCTTCTGTTTCCACTAATCCTACTACTAATGATCTTTTTAATCTGATTTTGCAGATGAGGGATCGTATGCGAGAGCAGGATAAAACCAACGAGATGATCCTCAGGGAGATAGGTGATATCAAAAAACAGAAGAAATCGGTGGAGGATCATTCCCCATTGATGCCCAGGTCGCTGAACTTCGACACTCCAGTCATAACTTCCCAGCACTCAGCAGCTCCGGACGTGCAATACTTGGGTGAATTACCAGGAAGGCGTTATGGAACAACAACTATGAGTCAGACATTTGGCTCTCACTTCCAGCCTCAAGGATCCTCCTCTCAACCATCGGGATCCTCTTTTCAGCATCAAGGATACTTCATGTCAGGAGGATATTTGGGAACACCTACAGTTCAAGGATCCTCTCAGGTTCAAGGATCCCCTCAGGTTTAAGGATCCTCTCAGGTTCAAGGATCCTCTCAGGTTCAAGGATCCTCTCAGGTTCAAGGATCCTTTTAGGTTCAAGGATCCTCCTTTCAGGTTTAAGGATCCTCATCTCAGGTTTCCGGATCCATGGATTATCCTCCAAGACCTTCATTCACAGCACATCAAGGATCCAACATCTTCCAGGATCAAGGATACTTAAGGAGTGTGCAACCCGGAAGTTCAGATGTTCATCTAGGAGACTTCATACCGATGCAGACTATTGCTTCTTCTGGTCCCTCAGATACAAGAATCAACCAAGCTATGGCCAAGGAATTGCAGAAACTCAAAGATATGATATCCAGCGTTCCAGGAGTGGTTAAGCCCATTCCTGAAATTCCAGATGGAAGTCACAAGGGAAAGAATGGAGATCAATCCCATTCCTGAGAGGTTAAAAGAAGCATGTCTATGCAAGGGTTTTGAATCCACACTCACAGGATCTGCTCTTAAATGGCTGCTAAGTCTTCCCCCTTACTCTATTACTCCATTTGCTAATCTAGTTAATCTGTTTAGTAGTCAATTTTCATGTAGTAGAAAATTTGAACGATTAACTAGTGATCTATATAGGGTAACACAAGGTCAAAATGAATCACTTAGAGATTACATAACTAAATTCAGTAGAGAATCCCTAGAAATCCCTAACTTAGATATTGCTACTGCTGTTGAAGCTTTTAAAATGGGTTCACTTAAGGATTCTTAGATCTATGATGATCTTGTTATGACACCTTGCAGGAACCTAGATGAGGTAAGGAACAGGATCCTTAGGTTCATCCATTTAGAGGATGACAAAGGATCCATTAGAGGTTGTCAGGATCCTTAAAGCAAGACAAACAAGGATCCTATTTCGAGGATAACTGATCTAAGCAGTACTCCAAGCATGACAACCAGAATGTGCATGTTGTGGAACAAGAGGAAGATGATGAGGATTATCCTCCTATTTCTGAATATTGTTTTTCTGCTGATAATAATGAACTAATCCTTTATATGCAGAGTTTAGGTGACAAGGTTAGGTGGCCAAGGAAGAATGACAAACCGCCTGCCACCAAAGACGAATCGAAATGGTGTGCTTACCATGGGGATTCTGGTCATCTCACAGATGAGTACATAGCATTAAGGAAGGAGATAGGTTATCTTTTGAGCAAAGGATACTTGAAGGAATTGCTTGGAAGGAAAAAGTCAAGGATCAAGGATCCTGAGAGAGTTCCTGAAAAAGCTCCTCCTCCACCAGCTGATGCTCAAATCATCCATTTCATCTCCGGAGGTTCTCAGCAGCTAAGAGACATGCAAAGGAAACAAAGATGGAGAATAGGGACAGACCTGTTCGAACTTCCATCCTTACCCAGGAAAAAGTCATATACTTTGATGGGGATGACCGTGTCGACATACATGATCCTCATCATAACGGTTTGGTTATTACATTATTTATATCTAACCATTTTGTTCGCAGGATTCTCATTGATGGGAAAATCTCAGTGAACATAATCCAGTTGGATGTCCTCAATAGAATGGACATCCTTGAATCCGATATTTTCCAAAGATCATCTGTCCTAGTGGGATTCAGTGGAGAGACAAAGATTACATTGGGGGACATCAAACTTCCTATCTATATAAAGGGAGTGAATTATGTTAAAAAAAAATTCTATGTTATTGATTGCTTATCTTGCTGTAATGTTATCTTTGGCAGGCCATGGGTACACGATTTGAAGGCAGTCCCCCTTAACATATCATCAATGTGTCAAGCTCCCAACTCTATGGGGTGTGGTGAAGATAGAGATGATCAGCAGGAGGCAAAGAACTGTTAAACTTCTTCAATGAAACTAGCCTCAAAGGAGCAAGATGTCATGGAGGCAAGAGAGCAGGACATCAAGGATATTCTATTGAACCTAGAGGATCCTGAATCCAAAATTTTTATAGGATCCGGGATCCTAGACAGTATTGAGCAGGATTTAGTATCCTTCTTGGAAAGAAGAAAATCTACCTTTGCTTGGAAACATGAAGATATGACAGGTATATCTAAGAATGTTATTACTCACAAACTTGGTATTGACAGGTCTTTCAAGCCAATACACCAAAAAAGGAGAAAGTTTGCACTTGAAAGGAATGCCATTATCCAAGAAGAGGTAGACAAATTGCTCAACGCAAGTTTGAGTGGACTGATAAGCATGAAGCTACACTCAAGGTTCTTAAGGATTATCTATCCTCAGCACTAGCCCTGATGAAACCAGAAAATGGAGAATCGTTATCCTTATACTTAGCTATTTCAGCTAAAGCAGTAAGTGTGATCCTAGTTAAGGATCATGAAGGCTCTCAACATCCGGTATACTATTAGTGATCTACAAAGGGAAGCTGAATTAGAAGTTCAACAACTTGAGAAGACCAAGGATCCTTGGACACTCTTCACGGATGGAGCTTCAAGTGTTAAAGGAACTAGACAAAGCGCACTACTAAAATCGCCACAGGGGGACATTATACCCTAATCCATTGCATGTGAATTCCAAACCACTAATTATGAGGCAGAGTATGAGGCCTTGATAACAGGTTTGCAATTAGCTAACAATATGAGGATCAGGTATCTTCAAGTATATGTAGATTCTCTATTAATTATTAATCATTATAACGGTTCTTACACTGTCAAAGGTGAAAAGCTAATCAAATATTTAGAGATAGTCAAAGAATTGGCACTCTCTTTTGTTTCCTTTAGTTTGATACAGGTACCAAGGGAAGAGAATGCAGAGGCTGATGCATTAGCCAATCTAGGATCATCCTTGAAGATCCCGGAGGATATCAGGATCCCTATTATCCACATCCTGACCCCTGCTATCGAGGATCATGTAGCCATGGAGATAGGAGAGGATTCTGCAATCATCCCCAGTGATGATACTCAATCTCATTCAAGATCATGGATCCTTCCAATCCTGAGATACATACAACATGGAGAGATTCCCACAGGAGAAAACCCTAGGGCTTTCAAAATCAAGGTATCTCAATTTACAATATTGAATAATATGTTGTATAAACGATCTCTTGCAGGACCATATCTAAGATGCATTGAGGATCCTGAAATCCAAGAAGTCCTAAAGGATTTCCATGAAGGAGATTGTGGAAACCACACTGGGGGCAGAGTACTGTTCTCAAGGATCCTCATAACAGGATAATATTGGCCTACTATGAAGAAGGATGTTGTGGATTATGCCAAGAAATGTGATCCTTGTCAAAGACACAGCAATATTCTTCATCGAAAAAGAATGGTTGGAGCATACAACAAGAATGTCAGGTCCCTGCTTAATTGAAGCTGAAGCAGGAAAGGGGGCATATCGTTTGTTGACAATGGATGGTGACCTCTTACCAAGAGCTTGGAATGCTGTTCATCTAAAGAAATACTTTAAGTAAGAAGGATCAGGGATCCTCAGCGATACCAGTATTCTGATTAAGGATCCGGGATCCTCAAAGGATATATGATTCTACATTTGGTAACACATTACTTTCATCTTCATTCATCTTATACTTATTACTTATCATAAGGCAAAGATGTTAAACATTTAACATCTATTTTCATAAAGTTTAAGCTTTTGCAGAGTTGTTATCATTTTACAGAAGATCAAAGTGGTTGGCCAACTCTCCAAAGTTTATGGGCTTGTCCCCAGTTTTTGGGCTTGTCCCCAGTTTGGGCCTGTCCCCAGTTTCACCAGTAGCGCACGATGATCCTGGTATAGTTCATGGCAATGGTACCAGTACTCGCTTTAGGGGCTGACAATTTCATTGTACTGGCTATATTCAGGATCCTACGTATAATGGTAGACGTACCATACATCCGTTCCTAAGGTTTCTAACGTTTTCACGTTAGCTAAGGTTTCGGCATTTTCATGTCGCTCAAGTTTGGATAGTCGCCAGTGAGGGCCATACTCCAGTTTACACAACTTTATTTGGGCTGGACCCCAGTTTACATCCGTTTATTTGGGCTTGTCCCCAGTTTATTTGGGCTTGTCCCCAGTTTGTTGGGCTTGTCCCCAGTTTATTTGGGCTTGTCCCCAGTTTGTTGGGCTTGTCCCCAGTTTATTTGGGCTTGTCCCCAGTTATTATGGGTTCATTCCCAATTATTTGGCTTGGTCCCAAGTTTGTTTTTCTTACAGGATCTTGGAGCTCTAAAGTTATACAAGTTCTGACGATAAGGATCCTTGATCCTAGAAGCTTTACTTTTCATAGTTTGCTTATTCAGCATTAATTTACAAGGATATAGAATCCTAACTTGGATTCTCTGGTATGTTATATTCAAATTTTTTCTAAGCTGTAAGTTGTCTCTTATCCTTTTTGGTTAAGGATCATTGATCCACATTTATATGAACACTTCAAGTTTTTTGTTAAAAGTTTAACATTATCATCAGATTTCTAATAACTTTCCAGTTGCTTGGCGATGATATCTTTGGAAATAGAAAGCATACATGGAAAACAAAAGGGAAGAAACAATTACAGATGTAGCAAAAAATGTTTAATGTTATTACCCATTCATTATGTATCAAAATCATCTGACCTGGGTTTCACCAGCAAAACCGTGGACCATCCATCCAGGCCGGACATGGCTATCTAACAGTTAAAGTGTCTATGCAGAAATTAAATTGCAGGAAGGATAATAGCGAACGGTGTAGAAGGATTCATTATCCACAAACAGAAGGATCTTCTTGTCTATAAAGGCACTTGAGAAGTTATCTCTAACTCTATATTTTGCAATGATGATTATAGCAGGTCTTATCAGTGACGACAGGCAGTGTAACGACTAGTTACCAGCAGCAACGGCTAATCCGCTTCTAACGGAAATATGACAGCTGTGAATCCTTATCACAACTGCCATATTGGGGGCAATTGTTAGGGCATGAATTTTATGCTAAGGATCATCTATCCTGAGACTGGGCATGGATCACAGATCCTTATTGGATGATGCAGATAGTCTGAGGATCCAGAGTCTGAGGATCATGAGTCTGAGGATCACGAGTCTGGGCATCCAGGATCCTTAACAGAACTTATGATTTCTAACAATTGTCACGTTTTTAATGTTTTATATGCAGGAAATGGACGTTGTGGAATAATTCTCAGCTGGAATCTCGGGAATATTCCTTCAAGATGCCCCACATGTGGTATTTTCACAAGGTTTATGGGAAAAGAACGTGGGAGCTTCCTTATTTTTCGCAAAGTTAGTTGTTAGCAGTTTTTCCTATTATTTTAGGAGATATTGAGCTGAAAAAACAGATAAGTTTCGACACAACACCTCTGCTACTCACACACACACACACACTAGAATTCATTGTAACAAGCTCAATATCTTCCAAAGTTGTAATCTTTTTATGCAATATAGTTAGTGATCGGTAGTTTCCATCACCCGAGGTTTTTTATGCCGGAGATCTCATAAAGATCAAGGGCTTTTTCCTCGTATAAATCTCGGTGTTCATCGTTGATTTCATTTGCTATTCGTTTATACGTTTGTTCATTAATTCAAGCATCATTCCTCATAAAATCAGATTTGGTTGCATTATCCTTGTGTGATTTTTGACCAAAACAATCATCAACAATTTGAAGAAAAAGCTTGGATCCAAGAAAGGAAAGTGGGCAGAAGAACTACCTTATGTACTATGGCTGATAGGACACCTCCCAAGAATGCCACTGGCCAAACTCCATTTTCCTTGGTATTTGGGGCAGAATCAGTGATCCCTACAGAGATGGTGGTTCCTACTGCAAGAACAAGCATTCGTGATCCTGAAGAAAATGCTGAAAACTTGGTTCAAGATCTGGATACTATAGAAGAACTCAGGGATTTGGCAAGGATAAGGATGGCCAGTTATCAACAAAGGATGGCTGGAGCTTACAACAAAAAATGTCAGGATCAGGAAATTCCAAGTTGGTGATATGGTGTTAAGGAAAGCATTTCAGAATACCACCAATCATGCTGATGGAAAGTTGGCACCAAAGTGGGAAGGCCCTTACTTGATTGAAGCTGAGGCAGAAAAGGGGGCATATTAATTGCTAACAATGGAAGGTGATTTGCTACCAAGAGCTTGGAATGCTGTCCACTTGAAAAAATACTTTATGTGATAAGGATCCATGATCCTTACCTGACAAGTATCCTTGAAGGATTCTTACAGGACAGATGATCCTCATTGTGGTAATATTCTAATCTCAAACTATTTCATTCTTTAATTATCTTATATAAGGATAAGGATCCTGCATCCTTTATCCTCCTTTCACTTGATTCTGAGTTTTGAAGGTTCAGGTATCCTTAATAAAATATTGAGTATCCACAGAAGTGTCCAGTTATTTGGGCTTTACCCCAGTTATTTGGGCTTGACCCCAGTTTGGGCCTGTCCCCAGTTTCGCCAGTAGCGCACGATGATCCTGGTATAGTTCATGGCAATGGGACCAGTACTCGCTTTAGGGGCTGCCAATTTCATTGTACTGGCTATATTCAGGATCCTACGTATAATGGTAGACGTACCATACATCCGTTCCTAAGGTTTCTAACGTTTTCACGTTAGGTAAGGTTTTGGCATTTTCATGTCACTAAGTTTGGATAGTCGCCAGTGAGGGCCATACTCCAGTTTACCCACGATCCTTTGGGCTTGTCCCCAGTTATCCTTTGGGCTTGTCCCTAGTATATTGGGCTTGTCCCCATAATTGTTGGGCTTGTCCCCAGTTACTAACTTTTATCTTATATTGGCTTAGTCCCAAGTTGTATCCTATTTCAGGTTTTCGAAGCTAAATGACCAAGGATCCATGATCCTTACCTTCCACTAAGGTTTGTCTTTTGGTTATCCTGATTATAAGTGTTAAAGGATAGGATCCTAACTTGGATTCTCAGGTATGATCCTTAATTACTTTGATTTTATTTATTATTTACATACGCGACCCTTATCCTTTGGCAACTGAACCTATGATCCTTAAATTACACTACTTTTCAGGACTTGTCGACTATAGGATATGTGATCTTTGATCATATCCTAAACTTTTTGAGGATATTTATTAAATTTTCCCTCTTTGCTTAATAAATTCAGGCAAAATATATATCACAACAATTGAAAAGTAAAGTATTCACAAGGATAACAACACGGAAGATAGCCAAAAAAGTTAAAGTTATTTTATTCACAAAACGTTAAACCCTTTAAGGTTGTCAAAATTGCCAACCCACGTTTCTACCAGCAAAACGTGGCCCGTCCACATGGGTTGGCAAAGGGTGTCCATTGTTTACGGGTCTTTGTAGTGCAGGAAATAAAAGACGGAAGGATAACGAGTGGCTTCATCCCCCAAACAGAGGATCCATCCACCACCCATTATCATACCTATTGTCCAAGGATCCTTGATCCTTCACCCTAGAAACTATTGTCTAAAGTTATTACAACCCAAGATTGTTTCAAAACACCATAACCAAAATAAAACTACCAAATTCTAAAAAATGGGCTCTGGCCACATCTAGAAATGTCCTTCATCGCCCATTCCTGCAGCCTACACCTTTGCTACATCACCATCATCTTCACCAGCTCCTCCAGCTCCAGCATCACCACCATGATCCTTGACTCCACTGCCGCTAGCCTCGATTGCTAGGACCTTATCAGCCCCTTCTTCGTCGTCCAGCTCAGCTAACCTTGCCTTCCACCCCTCTGCGTCCCAGCTGCTCTTGTCAAAGTCAGGATCCAGAGCTTCTTGGGCCATCTGCAACTGGGTTTTGTACATAGCAATGGCAGCGGAGACTTTGGCATCATTGGTGATATCATTCTTCTCTTGGTCAGCAGTGATGTGAGCCAGGACGAGTTCCCTCTTTACCAGATTGACATCATTTTCAAGAGAGGCAATCTTCTGATCCTTGGCCAGCATGATCCTTTGGAGGTCCACACATTTTTGCTCAGCCTCTTCAATACTGCCTACATAGTCCTCGATTTCAACAAATTTCTACAAAAAGTCAATGTAAATTTTAGGATCACATGATCCTCAAGTGGGCAGGATAACTAAGCTAAGTCAGTGATCCTTACATCAGCAAAGTACTCAAGGAACTGGTGGCGGATTAGAGGCAAGCTTTATAGATTGTCAGCCTCAGAGGTTTTCCTCTTCTTTCCCTTGGAGGTGGTAGGCTTGGGGATGGCAGTACCTGGGCTAGCAGCAGCCTTCTTCCTCCCAGATCTGGGACCAACAGTGGTGAGGTCGGTGACAATGAAACGGGTAGCAGACTTCGATGATTTTCCAGCACCTACACATCCAAAACAGATAAGTATCCTTATTTCATTTTTATTTAAATATTTAGTTATGCACAAAATGGGATACTTACTCGACATTGTGACAGAACCTGAGGATACCTTTTGAGAATCCTGGGTATTTGCTTTAAATTATCTTATTTCAGGATCAAGCCTCCGAAAAGCAGCAAGCCTTTCCTTCGTTGCAGGTGTTGTAATAAGGTGTGCGACAGTAATACCTGCAAAATAGAAACAAAAGGATGTTAGTGATCCTCAGCAGAAACAAGGTCATCTGGTGATCCTTCTAAGGATCCTCTATCCTACCATGGGTGGTCCATTTCCTAGGCAGATCCTTTCCATCAGGGATAGAATCCTTTCTGACAAAGAAGAATCGCCTTTTCCAGTTGGTGTCATTGTTAGTGGCTTTGAAGATGGGATGCTCTTCACCGAGTTTGTGTTTGAATAGATATCGGTGGGACCCATGGCTAACAAGGTCATACATCTCTGCTAACTCCGACATTCCCAGATTGATTCCTTCACGTTCAATGATTATTTCAAGGGTATACAAGACCCTCCAGATCATTGGCATTGCTTGGATGTAGGAGATACCGGTGAGAGAGAAGAAGGATTGGGTGAAATCTGGAAAAGGATACGAGTATCCTATTGTAAATGGGGTGACCGAAAAAGCCACCCAAGTTTCAGAAGCAAAGTCGCTTAGGACGGTGGGGTCAAAAGCTTTAAAAACGGTGTTCGCCGGAAAACAATGGCGGATTCTGTCTATCTGTGGATCAGTGAAGCAACATCGTTCTTTTGCAGAGTCTTTGATAAACCCTTAGGTCTTTAAGGGGCTATCTTTCTTGTGATCCTTAGTCGGTGAGGATCTTAGCATCATCTTTATTATGACGGTGGTGAATAAGAAGAAAGAGAGTGAGATGATGAAGAGAGAAAGGAAAGAGAAATACTTGATCAAGTCTTCGAATGAGGATTTAAAGGAGGAAACGCACGAATTTAAATGCTCTCTAACCCTTATCTCTAACTTCAATTTATAATGATGATCTTGCAGGATAGTCACTTCAGTGACGTCAGGATGGCAACGGCTAGTCAGAAATTAACGACTATATATCCGTTGATTTATTACGGATAAGAACGAGAAAATATAACTCGTTTATTTACAAATTACTCGTTATATTTTGGGGGAAATTGTTAGGGGAGGATTTTCCAACGATCAGTGATCCTCAATTACTGTTGGGCTTAGGGATCCTCAATTCTGTCTGAATTAGTGATCCTCAGAAAGTATTGTAGGATCAGGATCCAAGATCATCATAAGGATCCTATACTAACGATTGTCTACTTTAAATATGATGTTGTTTTGCAGGAGTACGAGCTTGGACTTGGTCTTGGCGATATTCCTGGAGCATATTCCTTATTTATTCCGCACGTGCTTGACCAATATGGACGTTATGGAGTTCGTGGGAGACTTGCATAAAATGCGGAAAGTAAGTTAGCTTAGATATTTTCCATTTTTAAAAGGGGATAGCGAGCTAAATTAGAACACTTGGCTATTTTTAGCTTAACACACACTCGTAACTGCTCTCATCAGCTCTCGACAATTCACTTGGCGATTACACACTTTTTTGCACATTACACTCTAGTGATCCTTGTAACTAGCTCGCTATCATCCAAAGTTGTAATAACTTGTTTGTTTAATCTGAGTTGGTGATCGGTAGTTTCCATCACCCGAGATTTTTTATGCCGGAGATCAACTCTTGATCAAGGGCTTTTTCCTCGTATAAATCTTTGTGTCACTTGTTAATTTCATTTCTGAGTGATCCTTAGCATTGTTCATTGATTTAAGCATCACACCTCACAACAGAAAGTTTGGTTGCATTATCTTAGCTTGATTTTTGACCAAAACACTTAGCTAACGTGAAAACGTTAGAAACCTTAGGAACGAATGTATGGTACGTCTACCATTATACGTAGGATCCTGCATACAGCCAGTACAATGAAATTGTCAGCCCCTAAAGCGAGTACTGGTCCCATTGCCATGAACTGTACCAGGATCATCATACGCTGCTGGCGATACTGGGGACAGACCCAAAAACTGGGGACTAGCCCAAATAGCCCAAATAACTGGGGTCAAGCCCAAATAACTGACTTCTGTCGATACTCAATCCTTTGTTAAGGATACCTAAACCTTCTGCAAAACTCATATTCAAGTGAAAAGAGGATAAAGGATCAAGGATCCTTATCCTTATATATAGGATAACTAAAAAATGAAATAGTTTAAGATCAGATCATTACCAAAATGAGGATCTTCTGTCTTGTAAGGATCCTTCAAGGATACTTGTTAGCTAAGGATCATGGATCCTTGTTACATGAAGTATTTCTTCAAGTGGACAGCATTCCAAGCTCTTGGTAGCAAATCACCTTCCATTGTTAGCAATCGATATGCCCCCTTTCCTGCCTCAGCTTCGATCAAGTAAGGGCCTTCCCACTTTGGTGCCAACTTTCCATCAGCAGGATTGGTGGTATTCTGAAATGCTTTCCTTAACACCATATCACCAACTTGGAATTTCCTGATCCTGACATTTTTGTTGTAAGCTCCAGCCATCCTTTGTTGATAACTGGCCATCCTTATCATTGCCAAAATCCCTGAGTTCTTCTATAGTATCCAAATCTTGAACCAAGTTTTCAGCATTTTCTTCAGGATCACGAATGCTTGTTCTTGCAGTAGGAACCACCATCTCTGTAGGGATCACTGATTCTGCCCCAAATACCAAGGAAAATGGAGTTTGGCCAGTGGCATTCTTGGGAGTTGTCGTATCAGCCCATAGTACATAAGGTAGTTCTTCTGCCCATTTTCCTTTCTTGGATCCAAGCTTCTTCTTCAAATTGTTGATGATGATCTTGTTGGATGATTCTGCCTGGCCATTAGCTTGTGGGTGGATTGGTGTTGATGTTATCATCTTAATCCCCCAGCTGTCACAAAAGTTAGTAGTTCTATTCCCAATAAATTGGGATCCATTATCACAAACAATTTCAGAAGGGAGACCAAATCTAGTAATAATATTTCTCTTAATAAAGGATATCACTTCCTTTTCTCTGACTTGAGCAAAGGCTTCAGCCTCTATCCACTTGGAGAAGTAATCAGTCATAGCAAGCATAAAAACTTTTCCACCAGGTGCCTTGGGAAGTTTACCAACTATATCCATTCCCCATCTCATAAATGGCCAAGAGGAGGATATAGGATGCAAAAGTTCTGCTGGTTGGTGAAGGATATTACTATATCTCTGACAAGGATCACACTTCTTGGCATATTCCACAGCATCCTTCTTCATAGTGGGCCAATAGTATCCTGTCCTCATGATCCTTGAGAATAATGCCCTGCCCCCAGTGTGGTTTCCACAATCTCCTTCATGGAAATCCTTTAGGACTTCTTGGATTTCAGGATCCTCAATGCATCTTAGATATGGTCCTGCAAGAGATCGTCTATACAACATATTATTCAATATTGTAAATTGAGATACCTTGATTTTGAAAGCCCTAGGGTTTTCTCCTGTAGGAATCTCTCCATGTTGTATGTATCTCAAGATTGGATCGATCCATGATCCTGAATGAGATTGAGTATCATCACTAGGGATGACTGCAGAATCCTCTCCTATTTCCATGGCTACATGATCCTCAATAGCAGGGGTCAGAATGTGGATAATAGGGATCCTGATATCCTCCGGGATCTTCAAGGATGATCCTAGATTGGCTAATGCATCAGCCTCTGCATTCTCTTCCCTTGGTACCTGTGTCAAACTAAAGGAAACAAAAGAGAGTGCCAATTCTTTGACTATCTCTAAATATTTGATTAGCTTTTCACCTTTAACAGCATAGGACCCATTAAAGTGATTAGTAATTAACAACGAATCTACATGTACCTCAAGATACCCGATCCTCATATGCTTAGCAATTTGCAAACCAGCTATCAAGGCTTCATACTCAGCATCATTATTAGTAGTTTGAAACTCACAAGCTATGGAGTGAGGTATTATGTCCCCCTGTGGCGATTTTAGTAGTATTCCAAGTCCTGTTCCTTTAACATTAGAGGCTCCATCAGTGAAGAGTATCCAAGGATCCTTAGTTTCTTCAAGCTGCTGGACTTCTAACTCAGCTTCCTTTTGCAAGTCACTACTGAAATCTGCCACAAAGTCAGCTAAGGCTTGGGATTTAATCGCAGTTCTAGGCTCATATCTTATATCATAAGCACTAAGCCTCACTGCCCACTTAGCCATCCTTCCTGACATTTCAGGTTTCCTGAGAACATTCTTAATTGGAAAATTAGTCTTAACAATAATGGCATGAGTCTCAAAATAATGCCTTAATTTAGTAGATGCCATAATTAATGCAAGGATAAGTTTCTCTAAGTGTGAATACCTGGATTCAGCATCAAGTAAACTCTTACTTACATAATAAACAGGATGTTGTGTACCTTGGTGATCCTTAACAAGGACCGCACTTACTGCTTTTGAGGATACTGCTAGGTATAAGGATAATATATCCCCCTTTTCTGGTTTCATCAAGGCGGGGGCTGAGGATAGGTAATCCTTAAGAGCTTTGAGGGCACTTTCATGCTTCTCGGTCCATTCAAATTTCTTGTTCTTCCTCAGGATGTCATAGAATTCCTTGCACTTCTCTGGATATGAACCTGTTCAAGGCTGCGATCCTGCCTGTCAATCTTTGCACATCCTTGGCATTGGCAGGAGATTTGATATTCACAATAGCCTTAATCTACTCTGGAATTGCTTCAACGCCCCTCTTTGTCACCATATAGCCTAAGAATTTACCTGCTTTAACACCAAAATGACACTTGGAAGGATTCAGTTTCATATTAAATTTATTAAGGATATTGAATGCTTCCTCCAGGTCTTTAAGGTGATCCTCAGCTTTCTTGGACTTAACCACCATGTCATCTATATAGACTTCCATAGTGTGTCCAATTTGTTCCTTGAACATCATATTGACTAGCCTTTGATAAGTAGCACCTGCATTCCTTAGTCCAAATGGCATAGCAATATAACAATATATACCAGTTGGGGTCATAAAGGCTGTATCCTCTTGATCAGATGGTTCCATCTGAATTTGTTGAAATCCAGATGAAGCATCCATTAAAGTCAACAACTCATGACCCGCGGTAGCATCCACCATGGAGTCAATGTGGGGTAATGGGAAAGGATCCTTGGGACATGCCTTATTTAAGTCAGTAAAATCGACACATACCCTCCAATTTCCATTTTTCTTTTGAACAACAACCACATTGGCTAGCCACCTTGGATACTTAACCTCTCTTATCATACCTGCCCGAAGTAGTTTATCTACCTCCTCCTGGATAATAGCATTCCTTTCAGGTGCAAACTTCCTTCTTTTTTGATGAATTGGCTTGAATGACCATGTTCAATGTCGCTAAGGATCCTTGATCCTATGAAGATCTTGGATTCAGGATCATGAGGATCCATGAGGATTTCATTTACATCCTGCTCTCTTGCCTCCAAGACATCTCTTGAAGGAAACTTTAATTGCTATTGCTCCCTTGGTCTTGAGGTTGGCTTCATTGACGAGGTATAGCAATTCTTAGCTTCTTGTTGATCACTCTCAATTTTCACCACTCCCCATGGACTAGGAAGCTTCACGCATTGATGATATGTGGATGGGACTGCCTTCATGTCATGTATCCACGGGCTGCCAAGGACAACATTACAACATGATAAGCAATCTATAACACAAAACTTTTGATAAGAATGAAGTCCTTCAATATAGATGGGAAGTTTGATGTCCCCCAATGTATTCTTGGTTTCTCCACTGAATCCCACAAGGACTGAGGATCTTGGGACAATATCAGACTCCGGGATATTCATCTTCTTGAGGACGTCAAGCTGAATGATGTTCACAGAGCTTCCTCCATCGATTAGGATCCTGCGAACAAAGTGGTTAGATATAAATAAGGTAATAACCAGACCATCATGATGAGGATCCTGGACATCAACACGATCATCCTCATCAAAGGTTATGACTTTATCCTGGGTAACAATGGAGGTTCGAATGGGTCTATCTCCATTATCCATCTTGGTTTCCTTGGCATGTCTTTTGGCTGCTGAAAAGGAGGTACCATAAATGTCTGATCCACCAGATATGAAGTTTATATCTTGTGCATCTGCTGGAGGAGCAGTAGCCCTTTCCGGGATCCTTTCAGGATCCTGGATCCTTGACTTCTTTCATCCCAGAAGTTCCTTCAAGTGCCCCTTGCTTAACAAGTAACCAATTTCTTTTCTAAGTGTAATACACTCTTCAGTGAGATGCCCAAAATCCTCATGATATGCACACCATTTGGACTTGTCCTTTGTAGCAGTTGGTTTATCACTTTTTCTCGGCCACCTAGCTTTCTCACCTAGATTCTGCATTGCAAGAATTAGTTCATTGTTATCAACAAAAAAACAGTATTTAGAAATGGGAGGATAATCCTCATGATCCTCTTCCTGTTCCACTGCATGCACATTCTGGTTATCAGATTTGTTGTAGGACTTTGATTTGTTGTTCCTGAGGTAGGATCCTTGCTTTTCCTGTTTTGAGGATCCTGTCAGTCTTTCCTGGATCCTTTTATCATCCTCTAATCGGATGAATCTAAGGGCCCTGGTTCTTACTTCATCAAGATTCCTGCAAGGAATCCCTAAGCAATCCCATTTTAAAGGCTTCTACAGCCGTAGCAATATCCAGGTTAGGAATGTCTAAGGATTCTTTACTAAACTTAGTGATGTAATCTCTAAGTGATTCATTTTGTCCTTGTGTTACCCTATATAGGTCACTAGTTAATCGTTCAAATTTTCTACTACAAGAGAATTGACTATTAAACAAATTAACTAGATTAGCAAATGAAGTAATAGAGTAAGGGGGAAGACTTAGCAGCCATTTAAGAGCAGATCCTGTGAGTGTGGATCCAAAACCCTTGCATAGACATGCTTCTTTTAACCTCTTAGGAATTGGATTGATCTCCATCCTCTCCCTGTATTGAGCTACATGTTCCTCTGGATCCGTTGAACCATCATATAGCTTCATAGTTGGTATTTGGAACCTCTTGGGTATCTCAGCATCACAAATAGGTGGTGCAAAGCGAGATATCCTATAGCTACCATCTGCAATTTCAGGAATGGGTTTAACCACTCCTGGTACGCTGGATATCATATCCTTAAGCTTCTGTAACTCCCTGGCCATAGCCTGATTGATACCTGTATCCTGCATAGAGCCATGGTTAGTGTTATATGAATTATTAAAAGTGTTACCTCCCATGGGATTCAAGTTTGGAATTGCAGATGTGAATCCATATTGACGGGATTCTGGTATGATTGAAGGACCAGAGGAAGCAATAGTCTGCATTGGTATGAAGTCTCCTTGATGAACATCCAAGCTTGGAGGCTGCATACTTCTTAAGAATCCTTGATCCTGAAAGATGTTGGATCCTTGAAGCTGAGAGGATCCTTGAACCTGAAAGGATCCTGGAACCATAGAGGATCCTTGGACCTGGGAGGATCCTTGGACCGTGTGAGTTCCCAAATATCCTCCTGAGCTGATAAAGGATCCCTAATGCTGAAAAGAGGATCCCGATGGCTGAAAATAGGATCCCTGAGGCTGGGAGTGAGAGCCAAATGCTTGACTCATAGTTGCTGTTCCATAACCAGTGACGGATCTAGAAAATTACTTAAGGGGCAACGTTTCAAAAAAATATTTTAACGTACTTCATACAATGTAAACGAAACAACGATAGTAGCGCGGTAATAAATAAATTTAAACACGTACCTAAATGAGTTCTCCTCTTCGGTTTTTGAAAGCTTGAAACCGGGCCATGACATCCTCTTCTTTTACTTTACAAAAACTTTCTTTTTCGACCGCACAAATTAGAGCGTTGTTCAAATACTCATCACCCATCCGATTGCGTAAATCCGTCTTGATAAGCTTCATTCGTGTTGAAGGACTTGAAGCCAAAGTAATAATTGGACTTGGAGTTGGTCCGATATCTTCATTTTCTTGCATATCAATATCATTCTTTAAACTTGGACCAATATCTTCATTTTCTTGCTTATCGTCAATAATATTTGAACTAGGAGTTGCACCCAAATCATCATTTTCTTGGAATTTTCGTTTAAAAAGACTACTAATGAGAGTTTGTTTTTTCATCTTTCAACTTCCAAATTCCCTAATTTTATAAGACAAATAAAATTAAACAATAAGCCCTATCAATTTCACATAAACCCTACAATTAAACAATAAGCCCTAACAAAACAGTCACTGATAATTGGGCTTTATAAGTATTGGGTAATTAGTTAGGTAGAATAAAAATTTTTGGGCTTACAAAAGGGGTAACATAAAATTTATTAAGGGGCAACGAAATCCGAAAAACGCAAAAAAAAATTTACACTATCGCGGCCGAGCCAAGGGGCAACGCGGGCTACCCCTTGACATAGGGTATGTCCGCCCCTGTCCATAACGCCTTTCTGGTGGACCACTTTGATACTGGATGCCCGGAACTGCCGATTGTAGGGTAGTTACAACTGGAGTGTCAAAATTCAATGACCTTGGTATCAGAGGAGAGTGATCCTCCACTGATTTCTTCTGTTTCTTGATCTCAGTGATCTCCCGGAGGATCCTTTCGTTGGTTTTGTCATGATCTTGTGCGTGATATCTCATCTGCAAAATCAGAGTAAAAAGATCATTAGTAGTAGGATTAGAGGAAATAGAAGAAGCTGGTGGTTTTGGGAAAATGGGGGTTTGTCTTCTCGCAGCATTTTTAGCATTCTTCTGGGATCCAGAAGGTGGTGGAAGCAAAGGTGGAACGCCTTGTGAAGAACTGATTTCCGGCATTGAACTTGAAGTGTTCTTCGCTGAGGAAGCCATCCGCTTGGTTGTAACAAACCGAAATGACCACGAAATATGAATCTTCTTAGGAATGAAGCACCAATTACCCCACGGTGGGCGCCAAACTGTTTTGGTCAAAAATCAAGCAAAGATAATGCAACCAAATCTTTTGTTGTGGGGTGTGATGCTTGAATCAATGAACAATATTAAGGATCACTCAGAAATGTAATGAACAAGTGACACAATGATTTATACGAGGAAAAAGCCCTTGATCAAGAGTTGATCTCCGGCATAAAAAACCTCGGGTGATGGAAACTACCGATCACCAACTCAGATTAAACAAAAAATGTATTACAACTTTGGATGATAGCGAGCTTGTTACAAGGATCACTAGAGTGTAATGTGCAAAAAAGTGTGTAATCGCCAAGCAAACTGTCAAGAGTTGATGAGAGCGGTTACGAGTGTGTGTGTATAGCCAAAAATAGCCAAGTGTTCTAATCTAGCTCGCTATCCCCTTATAAATTTGGAAAATATCTAAGCTAACTAACTATCCGCATTTCGTGCAAGTCTTCCACGACCTCCATAACGTCCATATTAGTCAAGCACGTGCGGAATAAAAAGGGAATATGCTCAAGGAATATCGCCAAGACCAAGTCCAAGCACGTACTCCTGCAAAACAACATCATATTCAAAGCAGACAATCGTTAGTGTAAGGATCACTATGATGATCCTGGATCCTGATCCTACAATACTCTCTGAGGATCACTAATTCAAACAGAATTGAGGATCCTTAAGCCCGACAGTAATTGAGGATCACTGATCTTTGGAAAATCCTCCCCTAACAATTATGACAGTAGGTTCAGCAACCCATAGTATCAGAAGAGGCTGCCCACCAAACAATTTCACACAATTAGGTGTGAAATTCCTTAATACAGTCAAGCCAAAACAGCTTAAAACACCTAATTTCATCCAACAAATAACATAAGTTCAAACAATTTCACACAATTTCACCACATATGATTCATACAAACGCATAAAAAAACGGAATGATATCACAAACACGAAAATTGTACGGCTGATTACCTGATTCGACGGAGGAATACGACGGAGGCGCGTGTGATTGAAGGTTAGGGTTCCGATTTACGACGAGTTTGGAAACGTTGAGCTGAAGATGGAATATTATTAGGATTGAAGGACGTGGCGGAGGAAACGGAGAATCGACGGTCGCCGGAGAGTTGTTCGCCGGCGATGGTGGTTATCTTCATAAGTTTAGCGAAATTTCTTCGTTGAGTTATTCGCCGGCGATTGAAGGTTGTCGATGGTATTGAGAGAGAGAGACGCCAGAGGATTTTTGTTTAGGGTTTTATTGGAATGAAGAGTGTGGAGGAGAGAGAGCAGATAAATATTGTTTGAATTTTGAAATTTGAATTTTGAAAGTGGAGCCAAGTATTGTTTGAACCGCTCATTATATTTATGTATTATTATAGATTATTAAGATATATTAAATAAAGTTGGAAAGATTTTGAAATTGGAATTATGACATCATCATTGACATGTGGCATATCTTAGAATTTGACACATAGGCAGATTTACATCAGCCAATATTCTCTTATTATAGATAGTGTTAGGGGATGATTTTCCAAGATCAGTGATCCTCAATTACTGCCGTGCTTAGGGATCATCAATTCTGTTTGAATTAGTGATCCTCAGAAAGTATTGTAGGATCAGGATCATGGATCATCATAGTGATCCTTACACTAACGATTGTCTGCTTTGAATATGATGTTGTTTTGCAGGAGTACGAGCTTGGACTTGGTCTTGGCGATATTCCTGGAGCATATTCTCTTTTTATTCTGCACGTGCTTGCTAATATGGACGTTATGGAGGTCGTGGAAGACTTGCACGAAAGGCGGATAGTTAGTTACTTTAGATATTTTCTAAATTTAAAAAGGGGATAGCGAGCTAAATTAGAACACTTGGCTATTTTTGGCTAAACACACACACTCGTAACCGCTCTCATCAGCTCTTGACAGTTTACTTGGCGATTACACACTCTTTTGCACATTACACTCTAGTGATCCTTGTAACTAGCTCGCTATCATCCAAAGTTGTAACACATTTTCTGTTTAATCTGAGTTGGTGATCGGTAGTTTCCATCACCCGAGGTTTTTTATGCCGGAGATCAACTCTTGATCAAGGGCTTTTTCCTCGTATAAATCATTGTGTCACTTGTTCATTACATTTCTGAGTGATCCTTTGTATTGTTCATTGATTCAAGCATCACACCTCACAACAGAAAGTTTGGTTGCATTATCTTAGCTTGATTTTTGACCAAAACAGTTTGGCGCCCACCGTGGGGCAATTGGTGCTTCATTCCTAAGAAGATTCATATTTTTGTGGTCATTTCGGTTTGTTACAACCAAGCAGATGGCTTCCTCAACAAAGAACACATCAAGCTCTATGTCGGCAATCAGTTCTTCACAAGGCGTTCCTCCTTTGCCTCCACCACCTTCTAGATCACAGAAGAATGCTGAAAATGCTGCGAAGAAACAAACCCCCATTTTCTCTAAACCACCAACTTCTTCTGTTTCTTCTAATCCTACTACTAATGATCTTTACACTCTGATTTTGCAGATGAGGAATCACGCACAAGAGCAGGACAAAACCAACGAAAGGATCATCCGGGAGATCGCTGAGATCAGGAAACAGAAGAAATCAGTGGAGGATCACCCTCCTCTGATGCCAAGGTCATTGAATTTTGACACTCCAGTTGTAACTACCCTACAATCGGCAGTTCCGGGCATCCAGTATCAAAGTGGTCCATCAGAAAGGCGTTATGGAACAGCAACTATGAGTCAAGCATTTGGCTCTCACCCCCAGCCTCAGGGATCCTATTTTCAGCCATCAGGATCCTCCTTTCAGCATCAGGGATCCTTCGTCAGCTCAGGAGGATATTTGGGAATGCACACAGTCCAAGGATCCTCCCAGGTCCAAGGATCCTCCCAGGTCCAAGGATCCTTTATGGTTCCAAGATCCTTTCAGGTTCAAGGATCCTCTCAGCCTCAAGGATCTAACGTCTTTCAGGATCAAGGATTCTTAAGAAGTATGCAGCCTCCAAGCTCGGATGTTCATCAAGGAGACTTCATACCAAGGCAGACTATCGTTTCCCCTGGTCCTTCGATCATACCAGAGTCCCGTCAATATGGATTCACATCTGGAATTCCAAACATGAATCCTCTATGAGGTAACACTTTTAATAATTCATATAACACTAATCACGGCTCTATGCAGGATATAGGTATCAATCAGGCTATGGCCAGGGAGTTACAGAAGCTCAAGGATATGATATCCAGCGTACCAGGAGTGGTTAAACTCATTCCTGAAATTGCAGATGGTAGCCATAGGATATCTCGTTTTGCACCACCTATTTGTGATGCTGAGATACCCAAGAGGTTCCAAATACCAACCACGAAGCTATATGATGGTTCAACGGATCCAGAGGAACATGTAGCTCAATACAGGGAGAGGATGGAGATCAATCCAATTCCTGAAAGGTTAAAAGAAGCATGTCTATGCAAGGGTTTTGGATCCACACTTACAGGATCTGCTCTTAAATGGCTGCTAAGTCTTCCCCCTTACTCTATTACTTCATTTGCTAATCTAGTTAATTTGTTTAATAGTCAATTTTCTTGTAGTAGAAAATTTGAACGATTAACTAGTGATCTATATAGGGTAACACAAGGTCAAAATGAATCACTTAGAGATTACATCACTAAGTTTAGTAAAGAATCCTTAGATATCCCTAATCTGGATATTGCTACGGCTGTAGAAGCCTTTAAAATGGGATTGCTCAGGGATTCCTTATTCTATGATGATCTAGTCATGACCCCTTACAGGAATCTTGATGAAGTAAGCACCAGGGCCCTTAGATTCATTCGATTAGAGGATGATAAAAGTATCCAGGAAAGACTGACAGGATCCTCCAAACAGGAAAAGCAAGGATCCTACTTCAGGAACAACAAATCAAAGTCCTACAACAAATTTGATAACCAGAACGTGCATGCAGTGGAACAGGAAGAGGATGATGAGGATTATCCTCCCATTTCTGAATACTGTTTTTCTGTTGATAACAATGAACTAATTCTTGCAATGCAGAATCTAGGTGAGAAAGCTAGGTGGCCAAGGAAAAGTGATAAACCAGCTACTACAAAGGATAAGTCCAAGTGGTGTACATATCATGAGGATTTTGGGCTTCTCACTGAAGAGTGTATTGCACTTAGAAAGGAAATTGGTTACTTGTTAAGCAAGGGGCATTTGAAGGAGCTTTTGGGACGAAAGAAGTCAAGGATCCAGGATCATGAAAGGATCCCGGAAAGGGCTCCTGCTCCTCCAGCAGATGCACAAGTTATAAACTTCATATCCGGTGGATCAGACATTTGTGGTACTTCCTTTTTAGCAGCCAAAAGAGATGCCAAGGAAACCAAGATGGATAATGGAGACAGACCCATCCGGGCCTCAACTGTCACCAAGGATAATATAATAACTTTTGATGAGGATGGTCGTCTTGATGTTCAGGATCCTCATCATGATGGTCTTGTTATTACTCTATTTATTTCTAACCATTTTGTTCACAGGATCCTGATAGATGGAGGAAGCTCAGTAAACATCATCCAGCTTGATGTCCTCAAGAAGATGAATACCCCTGAATCAGACATTGTCCCAAGATCCTCAGTACTTGTGGGATTTAGCGGGGAAACCAAAAATACATTGGGGGACATCAAACTCCCCATCTATATTGAAGGACTCCATTCTTATCAAAAGTTTTGTGTTATAGATTGCTTATCTTGTTGTAATGTTATCCTTGGCAGGCCATGGATACATGACATAAAGGCAGTCCCATCCATATATCATCAATACGTAAAGCTTCCTAGTCCATGGGGAGTGGTGAAAATTGAGAGTGATCAACAAGAAGCTAAGAATAGCTATACCTCATCGATGAAGCCAGCCTCAAGACCAAGGGAGCAATAGCAATTAAACTATCCTTCAAGAGATGTCTTGGAGGCAAGAGAGCAGGATGTAAAAGAAATCCTTATTGATCCTCATGATCCAGAATCCAAGATTTTCATAGGATCAGGGATCCTTAGCGACATTGAACAGGATTTAGTATCCTTCCGTAAAAGAAGGAAATCTACCTTTGCCTGGAAGCATGAGGATATGACAGGTCTATCTAAGGATATAATTACTCATAAGCTTGGCATTGACAGGTCATTCAAGCCTATACATCAAAAAAGGAGGAAGTTTGCACCTGAAAGGAATGCTATTATCCAGGAGGAGGTAGATAAACTACTTCGGGCAGGTATGATAAGAGAGGTTAAGTATCCAAGATGGTTAAGGATCCTGTGAACAAATTGACTAAGGAATGCAGGTGCTACTTATCAAAGGCTAGTCAATATGATGTTCAAGGAACAAATTGGACACACTATGGAAGTCTATATAGATGACATGGTGGTTAAGTCCAAGAAAGATGAGGATCACCTTAAAGAATTGGAGGAAGCATTCAATATCCTTGATAAATTTAATATGAAACTAAATCCTTCCAAGTGTCATTTTGGTGTTAAAGCAGGTATGTTCTTAGGTTATATGGTGACAAAGAGGGGCATTGAAGCAAGTCCAGAGCAGATTAAGGCTATTGTGAATATCAAATCTTCTACCAATGCCAAGGATGTGCAAAGACTGACAGGCAGGATCGCAGCCTTGAACATATTCATATCCAAATCCTCAGAAAAGTGCAAGGAATTCTATGACATCCTGAGGAAGAACAGGAAATTTGAATGGACTGAGAAGCATGAAAGTGCCCTCAAAGCTCTTAAAGATTACCTATCCTCAGCCCTTGCCTTGATGAAACCAGAAAAGGGGGATATATTATCCTTATACCTAGCAGTATCCTCAAAAGCAGTAAGTGTGGTCCTTGTTAAGGATCATCAAGGTACACAACATCCTGTTTATTATGTAAGTAAGAGTTTACTTGATGCTGAATCCAGGTATTCACACTTAGAGAAACTTATCCTTGCATTAATTATGGCATCTACTAAATTAAGACATTATTTTGAAACTCATGCCTTTATTGTTAAAACTAATTTCCCAATTAAGAATGTTCTCAGGAAGCCTGAAATGTTAGGAAGGATGGCTAAGTGGGCAGTGAAGCTTAGTGCTTATGATATAAGATATGAACCAAGGACTGCCATCAAATCCCAAGCCTTAGCTGACTTTGTGGCAGATTTTAGTAGTGACTTGCCAAAGGAAGCCGAGTTAGAGGTCCAACAGCTAGAAGAAACTAAGGATCCTTGGATACTCTTCACTAATGGTGCTTCTAATGTTAAAGGAACAGGGCTTGGAATACTACTAAAATCGCCACAGGGGGACATAATACCCCACTCCATAGCTTGTGAATTTCAAACTACCAACAATGAGGCTGAATATGAAGCCTTAATAGCTGGTTTGCAAATTGCTAAGCATATGAGGATCAGGTATCTTGAGGTACATGTAGATTCACTATTAATTACTAATCACTTTAATGGATCCTATGCTGTTAAAGGTGAAAAGCTAATCAAATATTTAGAGATAGTCAAAGAATTGGCACTCTCTTTTGTTTCCTTTAGTTTGACACAGGTACCAAGGAAAGAGAATGCAGAGGCTGATGCATTAGCCAATCTAGGATCATCCTTGAAGATCCCGGAGGATATCAAGATCCCTATTATCCACATCCTGACCCCTGCTATCGAGGATCATGTAGCCATGGAGATAGGAGAGGATTCTGCAATCATCCCTAGTGATGATACTCAATCTCATTCAGGATCATGGATCCTTCCAATCATGAGATACATACAACACGGAGAGATTCCTACAGGAGAAAACCCTAGGGCTTTCAAAATCAAGGTAACTCAATTTACAATATTAAATAATATGTTGTATAAATGATCTCTTGCAGGACCATATCTAAGATGCATTGAGGATCCTGAAATCCAAGAAGTCCTAAAGGATTTCCATGAAGGAGATTGTGGAAACCACACTGGGGGCAGAGCATTATTCTCAAGGATCCTGAGGACAGGATACTATTGGCCTACTATGAAGAAGGATGCTGTGGAATATGCCAAGAAGTGTGATCCTTGTCAAAGACATACTAATATCCTTAACCAACCAGCAGAGCTCTTGCATCCTATATCCTCTTCCTGGCCATTCATGAGATGGGGAATGAATATAATTGGTAAGCTTCCTAAGGCACCTGGTGGAAAAGTATTCATGCTTGCTATGACTGATTACTTCTCCAAGTGGATAGAGGCTGAAGCCTTTGCTCAAGTCAGAGAAAAGGAAGTTATATCCTTTATTAAAAGAAACATTATTACTAGATTTGGTATCCCTTCTGAAATTGTTTGTGATAACGGATCCCAATTTATTGGGAATAGAACTACTAATTTTTGTGACAGCTGGGGGATTAAGATGATAACATCAACACCAGTCCACCCACAAGCTAATGGTCAAGCAGAATCATCCAACAAGATCATCATCAACAACTTGAAGAAGAAGCTTGGATCCAAGAAAGGAAAGTGGGCAGAAGAACTACCTTATGTACTTTGGGCTGATAGGACAACTCCCAAGAATGCCACTGGCCAAACTCCATTTTCTTTGGTATTTGGGGCAGAATCAGTGATCCCTACAGAGATGGTGGTTCCTACTGCAAGAACAAGCATTCGTGATCCTGAAGAAAATTGTTAGGACCGGTTTGACTCCGAACGATTGCGAACCGACTCGTACGACGTGCGGAATCCGTGCACGAGCAAGACCGAAACACACGAGACCGTAATCTAAACGTGATTCTATTGAATATTCGACAAGAACAAGCACCACGAATCACCTTTACAACTTTCTCTCTCTAGTTTCTCTCTCTAACCTTCAAAGCTCCAAAGTTGCAAAATGGCAAAAGTTGCAAAAGTCCTAAATGAGAACCCTAAGTTCTCTATTTATAGGCCAAGGGACATAATTAGATATCTCATTATTTACACAAATGCCACCTTGCTTTTTACTAAAATATAACACTATAAGCACTAAACTTAATCTATTTCTGCTACGGTATTGAGATGACGGAGGCGATAGACATACTGTACTAACAGACTCCCCCTTGGATATTGCCGCAGTCAATCTCAATCATTTAGTCAAACTCGTAGCTTTAGGTCTTTCTCTCTCTCTAGCTCGAACAGAATCCCCGTGGATCTGTCTTCAGCTTCTTCCTTTCGGTAAACTCTTCAGGCTCCCCCTTTCGTTAAGCTTCCGTGCTTTGGGATCGACACCTGGCTTTTCGGATACAAGCTCTTCCGGGAAAAGTATCCTGGCTCCTATGCACGCTTCCCCTTGCGTTGAGCTCGTCTTCAGACTCACCCTTAGACTCAGCTGTCGGGATCGTAGTCTGGAATCTGCAATCCTCAAACATTTATAAGTAAAACATTTTTAGATTTCCAGGTATCGTAACCTGGCTCCATCAAACTTTCTAAATCAAGATCCTGGGACTAAGATATAATAATATGAATATATCCAGGATTACTTGATACTCTCCCCCTATCAACAATCTTCAAAGATTTGGCAGTTTCAACGAACCGGATCAGAAACTGGCTCTTTTATAGATTTTAACAGTAAAAGCATCCAAATCCCTCACAGTTTATCATCCAAGTCCAACTTAATGACCTTGGAGATATCACAAACTGTTTTTGATTTTTGATTTTAAAAACTTCAAGTTTCAAATTAATGAACTTGTTTTATTTTCAGAAACACAATCAGCATACTTAGATTTTAAAACTCAGCTTCAGACATCAGTTGTCGAAAATAAAGCAGAAATCAAAATCTTTTTGAATTTTCTGAAATATAAAGCAGTAAAGAAATATGTACAAACATATTTACAGACAATATTTTTGTTTGAGTTTGCGTCAGAGGATCATATCAGTTTTTGACAAGTCACAAGTACCGTTGAGCTTAGTTACACATTAAGAATTAAACAATTCACTTAGATTGTCGATATACTTGTCCACTTAAATTTTCATACAAATTTCAACTGATTCAGGATACGAATTAGATATATTAAGAACTTAAACTTATTCATGTGTCCCACCTCTTGAATATACTCCCGTATCCAGAATCCCAATAATCAGTCTTACAGGTGAGTATACTACAATGATATCTGTACATAAATTAGGTATGCGAGGGCCGAGGGATCTCAGGTCGATACTTCCGTATACGCAGAGAGATATCAGCTTCGACTTTACGGAATGTCCCCTTTAGAAGATCTTTTAGCTACAACAGCAGCGACTATCAATTTTATTGTTTCATCGGCATGCTGAGGGTTTATGCTATGTTTCAAGCATTTGCAGAAAGTATTATCCAAGGACTAGGTCAGAACTACCGTTCAGCAGAAGTCCCGGAATAATACCCCAGACATCATTGAGTATAAAGACCTAGTATATCAGATTATGAGACCTTTCAAACAAGATTTCAGGGGTTACCTATATATCCAAGTAGTGTTCCCCACGAAATAAGCAAGTTTGAATTTAGGTTTATATCCCGAAAAAGTTTACTAAATGTCTGAAAACCTATCGGCATATCATCAGTGAGACTGTTTAACGCTAATTAAACATTACATTTCTTTAGCATACTTTAACTGTCTACTGATGTACTATCATTTCCTCTATTTACGCAAAAACTCAATTTTGAATTTTTATCATGTTTTTGGCTTTTTCAACTTTTCTAATGTTTTTGGATTTTCTGACAATATTACTCCCCCTAAAATTCAAAACCATTCTAAAGAAAATTTGACAACCAATACTGATAGCTTTGTCTCGCCATCCATTTTCTGCTTTTCATGCACTGGTTTGCAGAAAATATAACGTACCCCCATGATTTACAACCCATTGATTTTCGACAGTTTGAAAACCGTTTTTCAATCTTGTGAAAGTAATCATGTTTATTCAGTCGTGAGGGTTTCGGCGTATTCAAGCAACACATATTTTTGTATTTTTGAATATTTTTGACAAAAACAAAACATATTTTTGGTTTTTCAAAATTTTCAATTTTTAGGGTTTTTGAAATATTGTTTATTTATGTACAGAAAACAAACAAACTCCCTGTTTCAACCAACACAGGGTTCAGCAGCCTCCTCTTCTCGTGCCAGGCTGCTCCGATTTCCATTCTCACAGTCTTCAGTTTTCTTGAGCACCTGCACATTTACACTTACTCAATCATTTGAACAATTTAGCCCAGGTCTGTTTGACCTTAGGCATTTCAACACAATATGCATCAGTTGTGACAACCGTCACTTTTCCGTACATTTCGTACACGAAATGAACAGTAATTTGCGCTTAAATGACTGTGCATGATCTGGTTTACCAGAAAAATAAATTTCTGAATTCCATGCAAGTGAATTCATGCACATTTTGTGCTACAAAATATAGCTTTATGCACAAACGAGAGCGTTGCGTCAGAAATATTAGTAAACTCACCGGTAAGACACATCGTGTCAACAGAACTGCAGAAAGCAGTCAGACTTTAGAATCGAGGCCTAGGTGTAGGTCCGACGACAAAAGTACATTAAAACCCAAGAGTACATACAAGGGTTTAATATATATATTATACGAAAGCAAAATTAAGCACTAAAAAGCACCCGAAACGCACTCTAAGTGCAGAATTTATATAATTCAGCAATAAATCAGCATTTAAACATAAGAATATTATGCAGAAATTACGTTTTATTATCCAGAATACTTCCCCAAGTGTTGGGAATTAAAAGGGATACAAAAAGGTACTTAAAGGGTACTAAAAAGTGTAATTTAGCACTTTAACGAATCGGTATCTAACCGAACAACCGGACTTTACCCGGAACACCAAAATATTGCTAGAAGCAATGTTTTTATTTTTCTAAGCTAATTAGGGTACCCGAGTACCCTAACACCCGTCACAAGACACTACATGCTAATATCTAGTCTTAACAACTAATACTTAATCATTTAGTTAGAAACCAACCATGAGACCCCCCCCCCCCCCCCTCATGCCATAATCGGCCATGTGGCCTAATTGGTGGATCTTATGGGATATTGTTAGATATTGGTGAATCTTGGAAGATTTAAAGTAAGATATGGTCTAGTACTTGAGGATACACAAGATCCTACAATATCCATCAAAGATCTTGCTTGGATTTCACTAGATTTCATAAGATATTACTTGGATTTGATTTGATTTCATAAGATATTGCATAGATATTATGAATCTTGAAAGATTTACTAGAGATTTTGCAAAGTACTATAAGTTACAACTAGACCCCTCCCCATATCCTAACAAAATCGGCCCAACATGTCTAAATACAAGATTATGTAATCTTCCCAAGATCTTAAATTGATTTTATTTAGATTTATTTAGATATTATGTGATATTTCTTGGATTCTATAAGATTTATGAGGATCTTGAAAGATATGACTATAAGTATGACATATGGATTCTAAAGATCTTCATAATTCACTCACTTCACAACATTACACCTCTCTCACTCTCTCCCTTGCTCTCTTGATCTCGGCCAAACATAGAGCCACCACCACCACCATTGTTCCATCCATTTCAAGGCATTCTCAAGGTGCAAGGAGCCATATAAGAAGGTTTGGTGGTCTCGGAACTTGAAGGACCTCATCCGTTTGCTTTTATCCACCCATTTTTCGTCTAGTTTCTTCCCTAGCCTTGAGCTAGTAGTAAGTGTTCTAAAACACCTTCTTGATCTTGTCTAGAGTGGTTAATAAGATATTTGTCGGTTGAAAATCATGAACATACTAAATCACCAACTAAAAGTCTACTAAAGTGATGAATATGATGGTTAATAGATGGATAATTGTGTAAAACTTGTTAAACTTGTTTTGCGATGATTATTTTGTGTTGTTTAATGCTAGTAGTAGTTCTGATCGCCATCTAACCCGGCTAGGTTATGTTCTTAGAACATGAGCTAGTGTATGTTAAAGTATAAAAAGGGCTAGATGATGAACACTACTACTATTAAACATGAACTTGTGTAAAAACAATTTATCTTATGAAATGGTGTTCTAAACTAGTAGATCTAAAGATCTACAAGTGGTATTTTTGAAAGACCAACTGTAAGACAAAACCATGTTTTAAAACCGGATCTTTCATGAAGTAGAGGTGATTTTATGAACAAACAAGTGTGTGGACACTTGTGTAACAAAAGTTTTAACAAAGAAATAATTTTCGTAAAAACCGACTAGAAGTTGTGAAACTTCATATTCTTTAAAAATAAAGTTTTTAAGAAATTAAACTTATTTTTAAAGATAACAAGACTTACTAAATGTGCTAGTAAGTTACTACACATTTTTGTAAATATTCAAGTTCATGAAATGGAGAAATTAGTGATTGTTGTTGATGATTATTGTTGATGATTGTTGACGATTTAAAAGAAAATAAACACATGTTTTGAAAACATGGGAAACCTCCATTTTTAGGGGAAACTCTGTCAAAATTTTTATAAATTTTGACACTTAGAAAAATATAAGTTTTTGGGAAACTTATTCCCTAAAAATGTATTTAAAGTATTACCAAGGTTTCCCTAATTTTTGGTGATAAGAAATGAGGATTTCTTCAAGAATAAAAATGGATATAAGTATGTATATTTTTTAGAGAAAAATATATATTATTTTATCACCAACTTTTGTGCTAAGTGTATATAGTGTGTGTTATACGTGCTAGTGTATTAAGATTTAAAAATACACTGAATACTCATGAGAAGTAAACACAAAAATACACATACAACATACAAGATACATAATTCGGGTGCAAAGTGCAAAACACGAGATACTTATATTAATTTTTGAGAAAATAATATAAGTAAGATACTTAGTTAAAAATATAAAATATTTTTAACACAAGAATATATATACAAAAGAGAGTGACTGTACTTGTGCGACGCAAGTCTAGTGACTAACGTTAAGAAAACGCGTATAGGTTACGACGTTAATTAAGCAAATCCGGTGAAGTTTACGACGCAAGGAACGCAAAGTTGTGAGTTCATGCTCCCCCTTTTCTCTAACTGTTTTTGGTTTTATAACTCTCGGGGGTGAAATACATGTTACAAATATTATAATTTTTACAAAGGGTAAAAATACAAAAAGCACTATTGGTGAGAACGAGAACCGAGTGCAATATGATGAGCTTTAAGAAAAGCCTAGAAAATACTAGATCATGTGAGCTTAAACTAAATATTGAGATGCCATTAATACTTAATTAGGGACGAGGGTTAGATCTAACGGGTACGGCCGAGCCCCACTCAGGGTCCTTATGTGACCACTTGAGTGCTTCGGTGTCCCAGTCGAGGGAAATCGACGCAGTCGAGGTTAATCGACACAGTCGAGGGTAATCGACACAGTCGAGGTTAATCGACGCAGTCGAGGTTAATCGACACAGTCGAGGGTAATCGACACAGTCGAGGGAAATCGACGCAGTCGAGGTTAATCGACGCAGTCGAGGTTAATCGACACAATCGAGGGTAATCGACACAGTCAAGGGAAATCGACACAGTCAAGGGAAATTGACACAGTCGAGGGTAATCGACACAGTAAAGGAGCCAACACTAATGCTCCATATGCTCACATGCCTTAAAGGAGCCAACACTAATGCTCCATATGTCCTCACATGCCTTAATGTCCTTGTACAAACATTCAATTAGTACGTGGTGTACGTAAGAAAACTTGATTTATACATGAACACTTTATTTATACAAGATACATACAATGTTTTCATACAAGATATGCAAAATGCATGAACTCGCTCAACTTTATGTTGATGTTTTCCAAAATTACATGTATTTCAGGTGACAGGATGGATCTTGGGCGCAAGTGTCGTAACTAGAAGTAGACTACAAGTTTAGATGTCATCCACTTTTGTTGAATTGTAACCTTGTCAAAGGTCGTGTTTTGAAAACTTAAATAACAAGTGTTTGTAATACTCCAATTTTCATGAATGGGTGAACATCGTTTTGATCATGTAGTTGTTTATTACGATTGAATGCAATGATAACAAGCTAGTCACACATCATACGCTTCCGCAAAAGACAGGGTGTGACATCAGTTAACTTCGGAAAATCTTTGTCATTCTGAACAAAGACTTTTTCAACTTTGACTTCAGCTTTTTCTTCATTTACCAAAGTCGTTTGTTTCTTAACATTCCATGTTTGACCTTTTGGAGTACCTCTTTTGTAAAAATGTGACTCCTTTTGAACATTTTGATTTTGAACAACTTTTGGTTTCCAAAACTGGTTTGGTTTTGTTGCATCAACAGTTGTTTTCCAACTTTGTGTTGTTCTAAATCTGGGTGTGTGAGAATTCCAGGTCTGTCTTGAATCAAACCTGTTCAGGTTAGGTTTCCAATTTTGATTCGAAGCAAACTTGTTTGTGTTGTACCTCCAAGTTTGTTTTGAATCAAATCTGGTTGACCTTTGTCTATCATTCTCAGATCTTTGTTTCTCAGCATCAATCTTCTTTTTGTCAACATCCACAGGTTTTAGATTAGGACACTTGCGTGCAAGATGTCCTTTTTGATCACATTTGAAACATGTTCTCATGGACACATCTTTGACCTGTGGTTGTTGCTTTTTCTTTTTAGCAAAGAACTCATCATTAGACTGTCTCATCTTGAGCTCTTTTTCTTTTGCTAAACTGTCTCCTTGAACAAAACTCATTTTTGCCTGAAAATTTGGCGTTTCATTTCTTTTCCAACTTTGTTTCTTCTTATAACCCAACCCAGCCTTCATGTTTTTCTTTTTGTAACCAGGTTTGTTATAAAAAGTTTTGTGACCTTTTCCAGCAAACTTTGGAATCTCAGACTTCTCAATCTCAACCATTTTGAAAACTTTATCAACCTTTTCTGATATCACATTCTGAATCGGGAAAACAACATCTAAGAATAATTTGTCCGATCCAATCATGGTATAAACCAATCCTTTTGAATCTTCATTCAAATTTTTCTCGGATTTTGAGTTTTTCAGATATCCATCATGAAAATTTCCTTCATTTTCATCATGTGATTCAGATTTACCTGTATCAATCGACTCTTCTTTCAACACACTTTCAACGACCATACCTACCACCTCTAAATCACTAGAATCATCAGATTTGGAATAGGTTACGTCAATGTTATCTGGCAATTGATCTACCATGTTGAAAGCTTTTTCGACCTTTTCCTCATCATAAAACACAAACTTTTTCGGTGGTGGAACTTTATGAAACTCTGAGCCAATGCCTTTCTTGTTTTGCTCAGACTCACCATCCTCCGGTTTTATGTTGAAAATACGTTCAAGCACATATGACGACACGTGATAACTTTTTAACTTGTTATTATCCTGTTCTAAATCAGCAATCTGACGCTTTAGCTTAGCAACATCCTCAATGTAAGAATTAACAACTTGTTGCTTTATTTCATACATTCGTTTATACTCATTAGTTGTTTCAGAACAGTATTTCAATCTTGATTGAACAAGTTTCATCTCACTTTTTACTTTTTCATATGATTCTTTTGTAATGTGATAAGCCAATTTTATCGAATCATATTCCTTTTTCATTTCCTGAAAAGCATTCTCTTTTTTATCACATTCTCCTGTCTTTTTTGAAACATTTTCTTTCAAAACTTCATTTTCTTTTTCTAACTTTTTACATTTTTCTGAAAGCGTTTCATTATTTTCTTTTAAAACCTTTTCATTTTCAAACATTTCTTTGTATTTACCTTTAAAAACTTCTTCGATTTTAGTGAATTCAAGATCTCTTGTTCTGAATTTATCATCTTTTTCAGTACAAGCACTGCATGGTTCCATGCATTTCTTGCACTGTTCATCAATTTTGATTACAGTTTCAGAATCAGAATTTACCTCAGTGATTGGCACTTCAGTGTTTGCTTCAGTTTCTTTCTGATCAGCTTTTTTCTGCTGCTTCTCATCAACAGCTTTAACAACATCATCTGTTGAACTTTCAACCTTCACTTCTTCTTCTGCTTTCTTCACATCTTCTCCAACCTGCTGTTCTTCAGTAACAGCTTCTTTCACAACTTCCACATTCACCATCACTTCTTCTTTCACTTCTTCAACAATCTTCACATCTTCTTCTTTAACTGCTTCTGCTTTAACCTCTTCAGCAGCTTTCTTCAGATTGTTTACCATCTCTTCAACATTCTTCTTCATTCTTTCTTCATTCCTCTTCCTCAGTTTTATCGTCATAGCATCCCTGATGATTTTATCCAGCCTTTTCACATATGTCTTGTCTTTTGCAACATTGGAATAATATTCGCCGGATCGAGGAATTACTAAAAGAACATCATCGTGAACTATGTCACTTCTGGGAACAACCGGTTCACCTTGTTTGTTGACATAACATTCTTGCTTTTTATCCCATCGTTTGTTTGCAACAGCATTCTCATATTCTTCCTGCATTTTCTCCTTTCTGCACCATACAATGAATCTTTCTCTTGGAGTTTTTTCTTTCAAAATCTCTTCTCGAGTTTTCTCTTTGACCTCAGCAGCAACATTTTCTTCTTTGTTTTCTTCATGAATTTCAGCAACAAGAACATGATGCTGGGCCTTTGATGTTTTTCTTCCATGAGCTGTTACAGGACGATCTTCATCTGGTAGAATCTGACTCCAATCATATCCTTCATCATCGTGGATTACAGCATAAGCTCTGGACTTCTCTCTGGGTTTATCTTCGATTATCTTTGGCTCTTCTCTGCTACGGTGGTAAATTGCCTTTCAGTAATAATCGTCATTGAACGGATGTTCATTTCCACCAACCGCAGAGTTAGTGCACTCTCTCTTGAAATGACCTTTTTGCTTACATTTGAAGCAGGTCACTTTGGACTTATCAAATCCAAGCTTTGTAGATGCACCACCGAGAGATTGCTTCCCAGTAATTTCCATATATCTCTGAGCTCTGCGAATGCAGCTTGCCAAACACCAACGGATGTCAATGAGTTCCATCTCTTCCGGATCAATCTGGTCGTAGTCTTCTTTGGTTAACTCAGAGTTACCAATCTTGCCTGCAACTAGCCCTTCATACGATTCCAGAACAGATGCAAGGAAGCTCATTTGTTGTTTAGCTGCATTGATGCTCATTGTAGGAGAATTCTTCAATTTAAGAGCAATGTTGCACAAAATCTCCTCAGTTTCATCAGAACTTGATTTTGAAGATGAATGATATCCAGAATGATAACTTGATGAAGTTGTTTGTGGTTCTTTCATCTTTTCACCACTGAATGCTGTCTTTGGTGAATTGCCAACTTTCTCCGAAGGTACATTGCCTTTGTAGTATAGACCAACATTCTGATGATGAGATGAACCACTCATCTTGTTTTGCTTTTGTAGCTCCAGATCATGACTCTCAATCTTTTCTAACAATGCATCAAGAGAAATTGTATCAAATTTTTCATCATTTTTCAAGATAAAAACAAACGTTTGCCACTGATCAGCTCGTGGTAACGCTTCAATCACTTTATCAATTATCTCTTCTCTTGTTTTCAAAATTTTAAACCTTTCAAGTTCAATCTTTAAATGGCAAAACCTCTCAATCATTTGCCTCACAGTCTCTCCCTTTAAACTGTCAAACAAATCAAATTCTTTTTTCAATAAAGCTATTTTGTTTTTCTGGATTTGTTTACCCCCCTTAGCTTTAACCTTTAAAGCTTTCCATACAGATTTAGATGACCCATCATGAACTAATAGTGAAAAGATGTCATCACGAACTGATTGCTGAATCAAAGCAATCATCTTCTGTTCATAAGAAAATTTCTTTCGATCATCCTCTGAATAATCTTTGATCAGAATTTCTTCTCCTTTGTCATTTGTTGGGTTCTCATAGCCAAACTTTTAACAAAACCAACTTTCATGTGCATATGCCTTCGTCCAATTGACAAACCTCACCTTCCACCAAACATAATCCTCAATGTTATTCAGCTTCGGAGGTTTTGAATAGGTTCCATAAAAATTGTCATTGTTAATGTTGTCTTTGATGGTTTTCGTTATCGCTTTGGGTGTATCGTTTGAACCTTCCACTGTATCCGAGGTAAACGCATTGTAGAAAGTATTGATAAATTCTTCAGCCATGATGTGATCTTCTTGATTAACAGCACCTTTTAATCACCTGAATCACGAACAAAACAAACACATTGAGTTTAAACAATATCAAACAAATGAATTTTACGAGTATCCGATCAAGTGAGTCAACACAAGTCAACAGTGAAAATAATCGTGTGACAACGTTGTCCGTTCGGATGAGACTGAATTCGTTCGGGTGAGATAATATCCGGATGAAGATCCGTTCGGACGGAGATCCGGATGGTGATACGTACGGGTGGGGATCCGTGCGTATCAAGGTGATGCGTACGGGTGGGGATCCGTGCGTATGAAGGTGACTCGTCCGGATTTCTTGTTGACCTTTTGACCACAATTAATGAACGACAAGACCACTTGTAACCTTGGATAACCTTCACGTGAGAATCTGATTACAATTAAAGTGGCTGACAATCTTTATCACATGTAATGTTGATAATGTTGACTGAATGTATGAACAAGTGATGTGCTTTGACACGAATTGCTATGACGCGGATTGTTATGACACGAATTGCTATCCGTGAGTACAAGTTATCCACCCGTATGGTCAAATAAAAGTCAACACGGATTGTTGTGCGTGCGGATGGGGATCCGGAAGATGTTATACGCACGGGTGGTGATACGCACGGATGGGGATCCGGGAGATGTTATACGTGCGTATGATGCTATCCGTGCGTATGATAGCTATCCGTGCGTATGATGCTATCCGTGTTTATGATGCTATCCGTGTGTATGATGCTATCCGTGCGTATGATGCTATACGCACGGGTGGGAATCCGTGTGATGTATGTTATCCGCACGTGTAATAATCAGAATCAGTCAACAAAGTCAAACATCTTTTAATGAATTTTCAAATTCAAGGTAACAAGCTGACAACTTTAATAATATCACATGCACACTTTAATAATATCACATGCACATATTAAAGAGATCAATATTCAATGAGTTTTAAGTGGACCTCTATGTTTTGGTCAAAGATATTCACGTGAAGGAACAGATAGGTCTGAAATGTTGACTGACAAACTTAATACAGTTGACTTAATAACTCGCTTGGATGAAGTGCTATGACACGTATTGAAAATGCTATCCGTGCGTACACGTTATCCACCCGGATTGGTCAACTAAAGTCAAAGCGGATAGTTATCCGTGCGTATGACCTATCCGCACAACATAAAGAATTTGATTTTGAAAATTTATAGGCTTATAAAACATGCATATACGCACAACATATCCGAAAATTATCAATTTTTAACCGTAAAATCCTTGTTAATTTTGCGTTTTTCTCTTTAAAACGTGACAGATAAGAAAAATGAAGAACTTTGACAAATCTGAGTGAAATTTCGATATGAATCTGCTGAATTCAAGTGCGAAATCGTGTGAATGATCCGAGCAATCGAGCTCCTGCTCTGATACCACTTGTTAGGACCGGTTTGACTCCGAACGATTGCGAACCGACTCGTACGACGTGCGGAATCCGTGCACGAGCAAGACCGAAACACACGAGACCGTAATCTAAACGTGATTCTATTGAATATTCGACAAGAACAAGCACCACGAATCACCTTTACAACTTTCTCTCTCTAGTTTCTCTCTCTAACCTTCAAAGCTCCAAAGTTGCAAAATGGCAAAAGTTGCAAAAGTCCTAAATGAGAACCCTAAGTTCTCTATTTATAGGCCAAGGGACATAATTAGATATCTCATTATTTACACAAATGCCACCTTGCTTTTTACTAAAATATAACACTATAAGCACTAAACTTAATCTATTTCTGCTACGGTATTGAGATGATGGAGGCGATAGACATACTGTACTAACAAAAATGCTGAAAACTTGGTTCAAGATTTGGATACTATAGAAGAACTCAGGGATTTGGCAAGGATAAGGATGACCAGTTATCAACAAAGGATGGCTGGAGCTTACAACAAAAATGTCAGGATCAGGAAATTCCAAGTCGGTGATATGGTCTTAAGGAAAGCATTTCAGAATACTACCAATCCTGCTGATGGAAAGTTGGCACCAAACTAGGAAGGCCCTTACTTGATCGAAGCTGAGGCAGGAAAGGGGCCATATCGATTGCTAACAATGGAATGTGACTTGCTACCAAGAGCTTGGAATGCTGTCCACTTGAAGAAATACTTCATGTAACAAGGATCCATGATCCTTACATGACAAGTATCCTTAAAGGATCCTTACAGGACAGGTGATCCTCATTCTGGTAATATTCTAACCTCAAACTGTTTCATTCTTTAATTATTTTATATAAGGATAAGGATCCTGCATCCTTTATCCTCCTTTCACTTGATTCTGAGTTTTAAAGGTTCAGGTATCCTTAACAAAGGATTGGGTATCCACAGAAGTACCAAGTTATTTGGGCTTGACCCTAGTCATTTGGGCTTGACCCCAGTCATTTAGGCTTGACCCCAGTCATTTGGGCTCGACCCCAGTTTGGGCCTGTCCCCAGTTTCGCCAGTAGCGCACGATGATCCTGGTACAGTTCATGGCAATGGGACCAGTACTCGCTTTAGGGGCTAACAATTTAATTGTACTGGCTATATTCGGGATCCTAAGTATAATGGTAGACGTACCATACATCCGTTCCTAAGGTTTCTAACGTTTTCACGTTAGCTAAGGTTTTGGCATTTTCATGTCACTAAGTTTGGATAGTCGCCAGTGAGGGCCATACTCCAGTTTACACTCGATCCTTTGGGCTTGTCCTCAGTTATCCTTTGGGCTTGTCCCCAGTATATTGGGCTTGTCCCCAGAATTGTTGGGCTTGTCCCCAGTTACTAACTTTTATCTTATATTGGCTTAGTCCCAAGTTGTATCCTATTTCAGGTTTTTGAAGCTAAATGACCAAGGATCCTTGATCCTTACCTTCTACTAAGGTTTGTCTTTTGGTTATCCTGATTATAAGTGTTAAAGGTTAGGATCCTAACTTGGATTCTCATGTATGATCCTTGATCATTTTGATTTTATTTATTATTTATCTAAGGGACCCTTATACCTTGACAATTGAACTTATGATCCTTCAATTACACTACTTTTTAAAACTTGTCAACTATAGGATATGTGATCCTTGATCATATCCTAGACTTTTTGATCCTTATCCCCAAACAGAGGATCCATCCACCACCCATTATCCTACCTATTGTCCAAGGATCCATGATCCTCAACCCTAGAAACTATTGTCTAAGTTATTACAGACCAAGATTGTTTCAAAACACCATAACCAAAAAACCCCTACCAAACTATAAAAAATGGGCTCCGGCCACGTCTAGAAATATCCATCATCGCCCATTTCAGCAGCCTACACCTTTGCTGCATCACCATCACCTTCACCAGCTCCTCCAGCTCCAGCATCACCCACATGATCCTTAATCCCACTGCTGCCAGCCTCAATTGCTAAGACCTCACCAGCCTCTTCTTCATCATCCAGCTCAGCCAATCTAGCCTTCCAGCCCTCTACGTCCCAGTTGCTCTTGTCAAAGTCAGGATCCTGAGCTTCTTGGGCCATTTGCAACTTGGTTTTGTACATAGCAATGGCAGCAGAGACTTTGGCATCATTGGTGATTTCAGCCTTCTCCTGATCAGCAGTGATATGAGCCAGGACAAGTTCCCTCTTCACCAGATTGACGTCGTTTTCAAGGGAGGCAATCTTCTTATCCTTGGCCAGCATGATCTTTTGGAGGTCCACACACTTTTGCTCAGCCTATTCAACACTGCCTACGTAGTCCTCGATTTCAGCAAATTTATGCAAAAAGACAATGTAAAGTTTAGGATCACATGATCCTTAAGTGGGCAGGATAATTAAGCTAAATCAGTGATCCTTACATCAGCAAAGTATTCAAGAAACTGGTGGCGGATTAGCGGCAAGCCTTCTAGATTGTCGGCCTCAGAGGCTTTCCTCTTCTTTCCCTTGGAGGCGGTAGGCTTGGGGATGGCAGTACTTGGGCTAGCGGCAGCCTTCTTCTTCCCAGACCTGGGACCAACTGTGGTGAGATCGGTGACACTGAAACGAGTAGCAGACTTCGATGATTTTCCAGCACCTACACATCTAAAACAGATAAGTATCCTTATTTCATTCTAATTTAAACATTTAATTATGCACAAAATGGGATACTTACTTGACATTGTAACAGAGCCTGAGGATACTTCTTGAGAATCCTGGGTATTTGCTTGAAATGTTCTTATTGCAGGATCAAGCCTCCGGAAAGCAGCAAGCCTTTCCTTCGTTGCAGGTGTTGTGATAATGTGTGAAACAGTAATAGCTGCATAAAAGAAACAAAAGGATGTTAATGATCCTCAAGGGAGATAGGGTATCCTATGATCCTTCTATAAGGATCCTCTATCCTACGATGAGTAACCCATTTTCTTGGAAGATCCTTCCCATCAGGGATAAAATCCCTTCTGACAAAGAAGAATCGCCTCTTCCAGTTGGTGTCATTCTTAGTGGTTTTGAAGATGGGGTGTTCTTCACCGGGTTTGTGTTTGAAGAGATATCGATGAGATCCATGGCTAACAAGGTCGTACATTTCTGCAAACTCTGACATTCCCAGATCAATACCTTCATGCTCAATGATTCTTTCAAGGGTATACAAGACCCTCCACATCATTGGCATCGCTTGGATATAGGAGATGCCGGTGAGAGAGAAGAAAGATTGGGTGAAATCAGGAAAAGGATATGAGTATCCTATCGTAAATGGGGTGACCGGAAAAGCTACCCAGGTTTCAGAAGCATAGTCACTCAGGACGGTGGGATCAAAATCTTTGAAGATGGTGTTCGCAGGAAAACAATGGCGGATCCTGTCTATCTGCGGATCAGTAAAGCAGCATCTTTCTTCCGCAGAGCCTTCGATGATCCCTTGGCTCTTCAAGGGACTGTCCTTTTTGTGATCCGTAGCCGGTGAAGATCTCAGCATCATCTTGGGCATGATGATGGTGTAGAAGAAGAAACAGAATGAGAAGATGAAGAGGGAAAGGAAAGAGAAGTACCTGATCAAGTCTTCGAATGAGGATTTAAAGGATGAAACGCACGAATTTAAATGCCTCATAACCCTTATCTCTAACTTCAATTTATAATCATGATTTTGCAGGATAGTCACTTCAGTGACGTCAGATTGGCAACGGCTAGTCAGAATTCAACGGCTATATATCCATTGATTTGTTACGGATAAGAACGAGAAAATATAACTCGTTTATTTACATTTTACTCCTTATATTTTGGGGTCAATTGTTAGGGGATGATTTTCCAAGATCAGTGATCCTCAATTACTGTCGTGCTTAGGGATCCTCAATTCTGTTTGAATTAGTGATCCTCAGAAAGTATTGTAGGATCAGGATCATGGATCATCATAGTGATCCTTACACTAACGATTGTCTGCTTTGAATATTGTTAGGGGAGGATTTTTCTATGATCAGTGATCCTCAATTACTGTTGGGCTTAAGGATCCTCAATTCTGTCTGAATTAGTGATCCTCAGAGACTATTGTAGGATCAGGATCCAGGATCATCATAAGGATCCTTACACTAACGATTGCCTGCTTTGAATATGATGTTGTTTTGCAGGAGTACGAGCTTGGACTGGGTCTTGGCGATATTCCTGGAGCATATTCCCTATTTATTCCACATGTGCTTGATCAAAATGGACGTTATGGAGTTCGTGGGAGACTTGCATGAAATGCGGAAAGTTAGTTAGCTTAGATATTTTCCATTTTTAAAAGGGGATAGCGAGCTATAATAGAACACTTGGCTATTTTTAGCTTAACACACACACTCGTAACTGCTCTCATCAGCTCTCGGCAATTCACTTGGCGATTACACACTTTTTTGCACATTACACTCTAGTGATCCTTGTAACTAGCTCGCTATCATCCAAAGTTGTAATAACTTGTTTGTTTAATCTGAGTTGGTGATCAGTAGTTTCCATCACCCGAGGTTTTTTATGCCGGAGATCAACTCTTGATCAAGGGCTTTTTCCTCATATAAATCTCTGTGTCACTTGTTCATTACATTTCTAAGTGATCCTTAGCATTGTTCATTGATTCAAGCATCACACCTCACAAAAGAAAGTTTGGTTGCATTATCTTAGCTTGATTTTTGACCAAAACAGTTTGGCGCCCACCGTGGGGCAATTGGTGCTTCATTCCTAAGAAGATTCATATTTTTGTGGTCATTTCGGTTCGTTACAACCAAGCAGATGGCTTCCTCAACAAAAATCACATCAAGCTCTATGCCGGCAATCAGTTCTTCACAAGGCGTTCCTCTTTTGCCTCCACCACCTTCTGGATCCCAGAAGAATGCTGAAAATGTTGCGAAGAGACAAACCCCCATTTTCCAAAAACCACCAACTTCTTCTGTTTCCACTAATCCTACTACTAATGATCTTTTTAATCTGATTTTGCAGATGAGGGATCGCATGCAAGAGCAGGACAAAACCAATGAACGGATCCTCCAAGAGATTGGTGATATCAAGAAACAGAAGAAATCAGTGGAGGATCACTCTCCTCTGATGCCAAGGTCATTGAATTTTGACACTCCAGTTGTAACTACCCTACAATCGCCAGTTCCGGGCATCCAGTATCTAAGTGGTCCATCAGAAAGGCGTTATGGAACGGCAACTATGAGTCAGGCATTTAGCTCTCACTCCCAGCCTCAGGGATCCTATTTTCAGCCATCGAGATCCTCTTCTCAGCATCAGGGATCCTTCGGCAGCTCAGGAGGATATTTGGGAATGCATAGGGTCCAAGGATCCTTCCCGGTCCAAGGATCCTCCATCCTTCCCGGTGACCTCCTAGGTCCAAGGATCCTTCCCGGTCCAAGGATCCTCCCAGGTCCAAGGATCCTCTCTGGTTCCAGGATCCTTCCAGGATCAAGGATTCTTAAGAAGTATGCAGCCTCCAAGCTCGGATGTTCATCAAGGAGACTTCATACCGATGCAGACCATTGCTTCCTCTGGTCCTTCAATCATACCAGAGTCCCGTCAATATGGATTCACATCTGGAATTCCAAACACGAATCCTTTGGGAGGTAACACTTTTAATAATTCATATAACACTAACCATGGCTCTATGCAGGATACAGGTATCAATCAGGCTATGGCTAGGGAGTTACAGAAGCTTAAGAACATGATATCCAGTGTTCCAGGAGTGGTCAAGCCCATTCCTGAGATCGCAGATGGTAGCCATAGGATATCTAGCTTTGCACCACCCTTATGTGATGCTGAGATACCCAAAAGATTCCAGATACCATCCATGAATCTATATGATGGTTCGACGGATCCAGAGGAGCATGTAGCTCAATACCGGGAGAGGATGGAGATCAATCCAATTCCGGAGAGGTTAAAAGAAGCATGTCTATGCAAGGGATTTGGATCCACACTTACATGATCTGCTCTTAAATGGCTGCTAAGTCTTCCCCCTTACTCTATTATTTCATTTGCTAATCTAGTTAATTTGTTTAATAGTCAATTCTCTTGTAGTAGAAAGTTTGAACGATTAACTAGTGATCTATATAGGGTAACACAAGGTCAAAATGAATCACTTAGAGATTACATCACTAAGTTTAGTAAAGAATCCTTAGACATTCCCAACTTGGATATTGCTACGGCTGTAGAAGCCTTTAAAATGGGTTTGCTTAGGGTTTCATTATTCTATGATGATCTTGTTATGACCCCATGCAGGAATCTTGATGAAGTAAGAACCAGGGCCCTTAGGTTCATCCGCCTAGAGGATGACAAAAGGATCCAGGAGAGATTGACAGGATCCTCAAAACAGGAGAAGCAAGGATCCTACTTTAAGAATAACAAGTTCAAGTCCTACAATAAGTCTGACAACCAGAATGTGCATGCAGTGGAACAGGAAGAGGATGATGAGGATTATCCTCCCATTTCTGAATACTGTTTTTCTGTTGATAACAATGAACTAATCCTTGCAATGCAGAATCTAGGTGAGAAAGCTAGGTGGCCGAGAAAAAGTGATAAACCAGCTGCTACAAAAGATAAGTCCAAGTGGTGTGCATATCATGAGGATTTCGGGCATCTCACTGAAGAGTGTATTGCACTTAGAAAGGAAATTGGTTACTTGTTAGCAAGGGGCATTTGAAAGAGCTTTTGGGACGAAAGAAGTCAAGGATCCAGGATCCTGAAAGGATCCAGGATCCTGAAAGGATCCCGGAAAAGGCTCATGCTCCTCCAGCAGATGCACAAGTTATAAACTTTATATCCGGTGGATCAGACATTTGTGGTACTTCCTTTTCAGCAGCCAAAAGATATGCCAAGGAAACCAAGATGGATAATGGAGACAGACCCATCCGGACGTCCACTGTCACCGAGGATAAGATCATAACTTTTGATGAGGATGATCGTCTTGATGTTCAGGATCCTCATCATGATGGTCTTGTTATTACCTTATTTATTTCTAATCATTTTGTTCGCAGAATCCTTATAGATGGAGGAAGCTCTGTGAACATCATTCAGCTTGATGTCCTCAAGAAGATGAATATCCCGGAGTCTGATATTGTCCCAAGATCCTTAGTACTTGTGGGATTTAGCGGGGAAACTAAAAACACATTGGGGGACATCAAACTCCCTATCTATATTGAAGGCCTCCATTCTTATCAGAAGTTTTGTGTTATAGATTGCTTATCTTGTTGTAATGTTATCCTTGGCAGGCCATGGATACATGACATGAAGGCAGTCCCATCCACATATCATCAGTGCGTGAAGCTTCCTAGTCCATGGGGAGTGGTGAAAATTGAGAGTGATCAACAAGAATCTAAGAATTACTATACCTCATCAATGAAGCCAGCCTCAAGACCAAGGGAGCAATAGCAATTAAAGTATCCTTCAAGAGATGTCTTGGAGGCAAGAGAGCAGGATGTAAAAGAAATCCTCATGGATCCTCATGATCCTGAATCCAGGATCTTCGTAGGATCAGGGATCCTTAGCGACATTGAACAGGATCTTGTATCCTTCCTTAAAAGAAGGAAAACTACCTTTTCCTGGAAGCATGAAGACATGACAGGTATTTGCTTGGAACGATCTTATTGCAGGATCAAGCCTCCGGAAAGCAGCAAGCCTTTCCTTCGTTGCAGGTGTTGTAATAAGGTGTGCGACAGTAATAGCTGCAAGATAGAAACGAAAGGATGTTAGTGATCCTTAGCAGAAACAAGGTTATCCTGTGATCCTTCTCAGGATCCTCTATCCTACCATGGGTGGTCCATTTCCTAGGCAGATCCTTTCCATCAGGGATAGAATCCCTTCTGACAAAGAAGAATCGCCGTTTCCAATTTGTGTCGTTCTTAGTGGCTTTGAAGATGGGATGCTCTTCACCGGGTTTGTGTTTGAATAGATATCAGTGGGATCCATGGCTAACAAGGTCGTACATCTCTGCTAACTCCGACATTCCCGGATTAATTCCTTCACGTTCAATGATTCTTTCAAGGGTATACAAGACCCTCCAGATCATTGGCATTGCTTGGATGTAGGAGATGCCGGTGAGAGAGAAGAATGATTGGGTGAAATCAGGAAAAGGATACGAGTACCCTATCGTGAACGGGGTGACCGGAAAAGCCACCCAGGTTTCAGAAGCAAAGTCGCTAAGGACGGTGGGATCAAAAGTTTTGAAAACAGTGTTCGCCGGGAAACAATGGCGGATTCTGTCTATCTGTGGATCGGTAAAGCAGCATCTTTCTTTCGCAGAATCCTTGATGATCCCTTGGGACTTCAAGGGACTGTCCTTTTTATGATCCTTAACCGGTGGAGACCTCAGCATCATCTTGGTCATGAAGATGGTGAAAAACAAGAAACAGAGTTGAGAAGATGAAGAGAGAAAGGAAAGAGAAATACCTGATCAAGTCTTCGAATGAGGATTTAAAGGAGGAAACACACGAATTTAAATGCTCTCTAACCCTTATCTCTAACTTCAATTTATAATGATGATCTTGCAGGATAGTCACTTCAGTGACGTCAGGATGGCAACGGCTAGTCAGAAATTAACGGCTATATATCCGTTGATTTGTTACGGATAAGAACGAGAAAATATAACTCGTTTATTTACACATTACTCCTTATATTTTGGGGGCAATTGTTAGGGGAGGATTTTTCTATGATCAGTGATCCTCAATTACTGTTGGGCTTAAGGATCCTCAATTCTGTCTGAATTAGTGATCCTCAGAGACTATTGTAGGATCAGGATCCAGGATCGTCATAAGGATCCTTACACTAACGATTGTCAGCTTTGAATATGATGTTGTTTTGTAGGAGTACGAGCTTGGACTGGGTCTTGGCGATATTCCTGGAGCATATTCCCTATTTATTCCGCACGTGCTTGATCAAAATGGACGTTATGGAGTTCGTGGGAGACTTGCATGAAATGCGGAAAGTTAGTTAGCTTAGATATTTTTCGTTTTTAAAAGGGGATAGCGAGCTATATTAGAACACTTGGCTATTTTTAGCTTAACACACACACTCGTAACTGCTCTCATCAGCTCTCGGCAATTCACTTGGCGATTACACACTTTTTTGCACATTACACTCTAGTGATCCTTGTAACTAGCTCGCTATCATCCAAAGTTGTAATAACTTGTTTGTTTAATCTGAGTTGGTGATCGGTAGTTTCCATCACCCGAGGTTTTTTATGCCGGAGATCAACTCTTGATCAAGGGCTTTTTCCTCGTATAAATCTCTGTGTCACTTGTTCATTACATTTCTAAGTGATCCTTAGCATTGTTCATTGATTCAAGCATCACACCTCACAACAGAAAGTTTGGTTGCATTATCTTAGCTTGATTTTTGACCAAAACAAATATGATGTTGTTTTGCAGGAGTACGAGCTTGGACTTGGTCTTGGCGATATTCCTGGAGCATATTCTCTTTTTATTCCGCACGTGCTTGCTAATATGGACGTTATGGAGGTCGTGGAAGACTTGCAAGAAAGGCGGATAGTTAGTTACTTTAGATATTTTCTAAATTTAAAAGGGGATAGCGAGCTAAATTAGAACACTTGGCTATTTTTGGCTAAACACACACACTCATAACCGCTCTCATCAGCTCTTGACAGTTTACTTGGCGATTACACACTCTTTTGCACATTACACTCTAGTGATCCTTGTAACTAGCTCGCTATCATCCAAAGTTGTAACACATTTTCTGTTTAATCTGAGTTGGTGATCGGTAGTTTCCATCACCCGAGGTTTTTTATGCCGGAGATCAACTCTTGATCAATGGCTTTTTCCTCGTATAAATCATTGTGTCACTTGTTCATTACATTTCTGAGTGATCCTTAGTATTGTTCATTGATTCAAGCATCACACCTCACAACAGAAAATTTGGTTGCATTATCTTAGCTTGATTTTTGACCAAAACAGATAGTATAGATGATAATACGTACCTTGGTTCCAACCATAGATCCTTAAAATATTGGTCATCAACTTTACTCGTCTCAATATCATAAGGTAACATATGTTGGACCATCATCCCATACCATGGCATAAATTTCTTACTGTAACACCTATCTGCTTATTATTTTCATCGAAATTATTGTAATATAGGATACTCACTGAAAAAAGCAATACCACATTCGCCTCTTTTTCTTTAGAACATACCTATAGTTAATATTAAACAATAACAGTTAACATATATATATTTATACTACACACACAAATCTATCAGTACTGTCCAGATAACAACTGCGGTCCAACTATGGTTACTTAGGGTTTTATTCCATGAGTGTTTCATAAATGTTAAATATTCTAATTATAAGGTTCTTAGTAAAACAAATTTAAAACACATGAGTGTTTCATAAATGCACAACACATCAAAATAGATACTCATAAATATGTAAACAATTGAACTTTAAACAAACTTAAAGAAGAACATTTGCAACATCACCTCTATTTGTCGAACGATTCAAGCTCTGATTAGGGTTTGTAGCCGCCGATTAGGTGATTAAGGTTGGTACCTACGGGTTAGTAATTAGGGAAATAGGTCTTGCTGGAAGAGTTTTTTTTTGGGTTGCCACCGGTTAATTAGGGTTCGAGGGAAGAGTAACACTGTGTTCCTGAGTTTAATAAAGGAAAGAAAAGGAAAGAAAGAAAGTTTAGGAGAGAAAAGAAAGCAATATAAAGGAAAAATTAAAAATTTATTTGTGTTCCCAAGTTTAAAAGGAATGGAAAGAAAAGAAGAGGAAAATAAACATTTTTGTATGTTCCCGAGTGGAGAGGAAAAGAAAGAAAAGTAACAATTTTACTATTATACCCTTCTAAGCAAAATTAAAATAAAAAAAATAACCTCCATAGGCTCCAGCAGCCTAACAAAATCACAGCCTGCACCATTTTCCTCTTCTGCTCGCTCCCCGGAATATGCTTATGAATCTTTAGCAGGTCACCTATTGAGAAAGCAAAGATGTGTGGTATGTTGTACCACTTAGATACTTCCTGCCAAACCAAAGTCGCCACAATGCAACCTGTAACCAGATAACTAATTATCCACCAATTAAACACAATTAAAACTAAAAGAAGCTGAACTACCTAAATTACCATCCATTCAACCACAAAATAACATCAAACTTACCCTAAAATTGCGACATACTCATCTTATACAAAACTCATGTATATGATAAATTGAATGTAGGTGTGTTACCTGGAAGATGAATTGATAGTAGTAGCAACGATTATGAGCAGTTGAATCAAGATATGGGAAATATGGTGATGAAAACTGAAGATACGAGATTCTGGGAGAGATGATGGAAGGTGGGTTGAAGATATGGCGGGTTGTGGGAGAAATACCCGCCATTTTTTGATGAGGGTAAAATTGGAAAAAGTGAACTTACAATATTCTGTTCTCTCCCAATCATTCCGATTTGGAGAGAAACAATTGAACTCCAAAAGGCCTTCTTTTTCTCTCCTTCCCTCTTTCTTTCTCCCCATAAAAAAAACTCTGGAACACCATACCTCTTTTCTTTCTTTCCAAATCCCTTCTCTTCTCTTAAAAATAAAACTCTGGAACACAGTGTAAGAGTTTGGGGGGAAGAAGCTCTTGCTGGAAAATTTTGGGGGGGAAAGAAGGTGTCGTGACATATATGCATTTACGTTTTTGCTTTTTATTTTTATTTCAATTGCCTTCTAAAAGAAAAAAAAATTATAAATACAATAAAAGGTGCGGGTCAACAAATGGTGCTGATGTCAATTTGAATTTGGTGGAAAATTGATATAGAGGTGTGGTTGTTTTATGACCCGCATCATCAAAGAACAAGCCATAGCATTAACAAATGAGTTGTGTTGTTATTAGTACGAACAACATTAATAGATGCATAGCAGAAAGAGTATATGTAAATTTGGAACTGTACATTCATGCAGTGTTGTAGTAATCGTTAGTCGCTAGTTGGGCAGCGGGGTGGGGACTAGCGATTAATCGGGATTAATCGGAATTTATGGGGATTAATCGGGATGAATTTGATTAATCGAGGATTAATCGGCACCTAGTCGGGATTTTTACAACCATGCATTCATGTGATTCATATCTGTAAAATAAATACATATAAAAAACTCATATATCGATAATCCTACATATAAAAAACTCATAAATCGTTGATCCTATAAATATGGTTGATCATAGTTGGACAAAAGAAATTGTAAAACCATTAAAATATTTTTTTAGTATATTTCATCATGAAAAATAATATCATATGATATTATAAAAAAGGTAAGAGTCTTAGGTTCATTTTAAGCGTTTCGATTAAACATTTTATAGATATAGTTTCTTAAAAGAAATGCCTTATATTTTGTAGTTTATTATATAAAAAAATGATATCATGATAATTTTGATTAAATATGCATAAAATTGATCTAAATCTTACAAAACAAGTATCGAAGATAGTATTGCTAAAGATTCAAACTAATTCCATTAAAAAACTAAATCAAAGTAATAAATATAAATATTTGCTTAAGATTATGACCAAATCCTAATAAACCGAATGACTATTATAGCATGGTAATTATATATCTTTCGCATTTACCGCTTTTTTCTTTTGTACTGCCTTCCTCTTTTGTCTCACGTTCTTCCTTTTCTTCGCCTTCTATGGTTGCCCATGAGGGTGAATGACATCGACAAGTTAAAGAAGAGTTGTGTCGTGACATTAGATGATTTTACGGCATATACAATGGGTTTAAACCTCTTATATATTTGAAAGAAAATGCTTTAACCAAAGAAAGGAAACCACAATCATGAATGATTGCCTTGCGACCAAAGGATGATAATTCTTTTCACGACATGTTCCTAGAACGCTAGTTACGATAATATCAAATCACAAAGGAATCTTACTGTATGATAAAAAGAATAGAGTGAATTTCAAGAATTGTCCTTTATCTTTATACCATTTTTCAGGCGCTGTCCTTTACCTTTAAAATTGACGAGTTTTGTACTTTATGTTTCCAAACGTTACAAGGTTTGTCCTTTTAGCTTAACCCAGTTAGTTTTTTTCGTTAAATCTTGTCGTGTGCCTTGCACATGAGGGTAATTTTGTCATTTTACCTTTGCAGGGACTAACTGTGTAAATAACTTAAAAAAGGTTTAAGAAAAATAAAAAAAATTATATATATATAAACACACAAAAACCCCTGATCTTTCATTCTCTCCCTCTTCTTCTCTCCCACCACTTCCACTTCCACCTCCACCTCCACCTCCTCCTCCTGCCACCCCCATCACCACTATCACCCGCACCTGCCACATCCATAACCATCGGCGCCTTCACCGGCGACCCCCACAATCACCGCCACCTGAAACTTGCCACCCCCATTACCACCGCCACCACATTAACAATCGACACCTGCACCTGCCGCCTCCATAACCACTGCCACCCCCATAACCACCGACACCTGAAACCTGCCACCCCCATTACCACCGCCATCTGCTAATCACCTCTAAAACCCCATAACACCACCACCACGAATCGGATTGAACAGATCGGACCCCCCCCCCCCCCCACCATCAAGAACTTAAAAATCAAGAAAATCGCACAGCAATCTCAAAAAAGATTCTGATTTCATTATACCCACTTCGAATTTCAATTGTTAAATGCTTAATTTTGTTGATTAAGAATTAGGGTTTACAGTCATGAAGGCCATGGAGACTTTGCAGGATCTGATGGAAGAAGCAAAACTTCGAACTGTTTGGTGGGCTCTTTGTATCTGTGCTGTTTCTTACTTCTTGTCTCGTAAGTTCCATAGGGTTAGATTTAACCTAGTTTTTTGGGGATTTTTGTTCTGAAAAAATTGGGGGTTTGTATTGAATTTGAAAATCTGGGGGGTTTGTGTTTGGATGAAATTTTGGTGGTGGTGGCGAGGTGGATGGGTAGTGAAGGTGCCGTTGAAACGGTGGTGGGTTGGTGGATATGGTGGAAACGGGTGGCGGTGGTGGAAGGAGGATGCGGTTGTGGTGATAGCGGCGGTGGTGGTGGAAGGAGGCTGTGGTGGTGGTGGAAGGAAGGAGGTTGTGGTGGTTATGGAGGAAAAAGGTGGAAGGAAGTTGTGGTGGTGGTGAAGGTGGTTGTGGTGGTTGTCCTCTTGAATCTTGAAGTACAAAGGGATATGGATGAAGTATAAAATGGTTAGTTATATAAGCTTTTATATAATTAGTCCTTAAAAAGTAAAATGACAAAATTGTCCTCATGTGCATTGCACATGGTTATATTTAACTGAAAAAATTAAATAGGTTAGGTCTAAAGGACATAACATGCAGGATTTTAAAACATAAAGTACAAAACTCGTCAATTTTAAAGGTAAAGGACAGCGCCTGAAAAATGGTATAAAGATAAAGGACAATCATTGAATATAACCGTGTGCAATGCACATGAGGATAATTTTGTCATTTTATCACTAGATTGTTATTTTATCAACATTCTTTTTTCATTAAATCTTGTCATGTGCTTTGTCATTTTGGTCCAAAAGTGAAATCAACTGATATTTGTCTAATAAAATCTTGTTATTTTGTCCTTTTCCTTAGGGGCAAAATGGTCATTATAATTTTATTATAACACATATTAATTAAATTAAATAACCCTTTGACCTTGACCTCATAAAAGCTCAGATATTATCATCTTCCTCAAAAATCATCTTCTCCCAACCCTCCCAAACCCTCAGTTCTACGATCATCTTCTCCTTAATCCTCAAATCCACCTTACATTTCGCACCGGAAGTCGTCGGTGCAGATTCATAAAAAGATAAAATCAGATTTTAGGAGTTGTTGCTTGATACCACCAGTGATCTCATCATCTCAACCTGTTTTGTCGATTTGAGGAGTTGTTGCTTGGTCAGTGCAACCAGATATACAATAAAAATCGATTTGTTTCTGGTACGCGGTTTTGTTTGATTTTCTCTGTAGATCTTTTTGTTTATGAAGAACTAAAATATTCTAATTAATAAAACGAGGAATTTGATTCAAACTCGACAACTAATGATAAGAATTTGAGCTAAATTATAGCAAACTCACTGTTGGATTAGCTAAATTTCAAATCCCAAGTACTTGCTGCTACCCTGCTATGATTTCTGAATTTGAGTTGAATGTAAGAATTTCTCAATTTGAGCCCTAAGTAGTTTCTTATATGATTTCTAAAGCTATTCATCTAATTTATACAACGAATTTCATTGGAATTTGAGTTGAGTTGTTACAAACTTGATGCTGATTTGCTCAATATTATATTTAACCTGAGGTAACTAGTTGCTTCTAAAATTTCCCAAGTTTTTGATCTAGCACTAGAAAAGTACCATTACAAATTGATCAAATTAAGAAGAGAACCAATTTTAGGTAGACAACTACCGGAACCATATAGACTTGCTTTGATTTTTCTCTCATTTGATTATCTTTCATGCACAACTTGAATGGTTCTCACATTGGGACGAGTTGGATGATTTTAAGTCTTTGATAATGATACCTAAAGATGTTTATGAATCTCTTCGTTCACATATGAAATCCTTAGCTTCTTGGGAAGTATATATTTCAAATGATCATATTATGTTTGCTATGCGCAACTTTTGATTATGATTTTATCTTTTTACAGGGTTTTGAGAAGATGATCGTAGATTTGGGTGAGTTTGGAGAAGATGATTTTTTGAGAAGATAATAATATCTAAGATTTTATGAGGTCAAGGTCAAATGGTTATTTAATTTAATTAATTTAATTAGTAATATGTTATAATAAAATTACATTGAACATTTTACCCTTGAGGAAAATGACAAAATAACATGATTTTATTGGATAAATATCAGCTGATTTCACTTTTGGACGAAATGACAATAAAAGTGAAACCACAGGGACCTAGATTTAAAAGGTTTGAGTTTTGGACTAAAGTGGCAAAAGTGACCAAACCTCAGGGACCAAAATGACAGTTTACTCTTAGTTAAATCACTAATAATTCAACTTGAGCTCGACTCACGTTCGAAAGTCACATGTATGAAGTAACTCAAAATAAAAAAATAAAAAATAAACGGGTTATTGGATTTTAATAATCCTAAGTTTCACCTGTTTGCCGATAATAATCTCAACTTTAAAAATTATCTCCAACGATCCCAAGTTGTAAGAATTTGGCCCCCATTAATCATTTTCTAACATATAAGAATTTGGCCTCCTAAATAGATTCAAGTGCACCTGCAGACTCCTTAAATGATTTAAGTGCACATATGTTGGAAAATGATTAATGGGGGCCAAATTCTTACAAGTTGGGATCGTTTGAGTTAATTTTTAAAGCTGAGATTATTATCGGCCAACAGGTAAAACTTAGGATTATTAAAATCCAATAACCCAAAATAAAGTCGACTTGTGATAATGCAAATTATTGACAAAGGTGATGTTCTTCAGCTGACCACCAAGTTTAGACCATCATTTTCGGTTTTTAACATTTTTTAAAACACATGTACTTCTTGAAATATAACGGAAACCAGTTCATACATGATCAAGATCAAGATCTGATTTTAGACATAAATTAAATGCAACAAATATTTGAGAAACGTATATACATAAATTGATATAAGAAAACCAGACTTTAACATTGTGAATCTGTGGGTGTGTTTGTCTGTTGTTGATGAATATATTTATCCGTGAAGAAAAAGCTCATCTTCTTTGTACTTATGTCCAACCCGTGATTGTATGTCTCTTATTTTCCTTTATTTTCTATTTTTCAATAACATCTTTTACATGTGTTGGTCTTATCTTTCCTTGTTTTCCACCAATATATACTTTTACTAGAAATAATAATAGCTTACGTGATACATTTGACTTCATGCATGTGATATTTACTATTATACTTTATATAACTAAGATTTTATATATTTTAGCAATTATATATAACACCCTTAACCAAAGTAATAAATTTAAAATTAGTAACTCATAAATCAACTTAAAACTATGAAAAAAGTAGTGATGCATAACAACAAGATAACAACTAAACATCGCCGTGATAAGCATTTGAGTCCCTCTAGCAATTCTTATAACAGATGTATGATTATTTTTATTAAAGTCGCCAATGGATCCGGACATAAGCCCTAACAATCCCTAATTCTATACCCTCATAACATGAAACAATTAAACTCGTACGTACCACACTGATGAGCTACGGTTTCATACCATTACTATGCAATTTCTTTAGCTCAAAGCAATTATTGGTCCTACAATAGGATGTGACGTTTTATGATTTTAGTAATCTGAAATGTACCATATATTTTTCTCCGACGAGTAATTCTGCAACCTTTTTATATGATTGTTGATTGTTTGTTTGTTTTTTATATACTTTATTATATTTATATGATATGTCTAAAGGTTACAAGCATAATGTGTGTCCAAGATCGGATTATTTGATGTTGATTGACGCTACCATAACCATATATTTATTCATGTCGACTGATGTCTTCTAGCTTTTACTAACTAGTGCTCTAATCACGTTTGATCAGTGCGTACTTGAATCCAGCTCTAACGCCCATATTTACGTAAGGTTAAAACCACGATTTAAATAGGCTAAAAATTTGAACTTTCATACTTTAACATAAATATTACCAAAATACCCTTGTGGTTAACTATGACATTAACAACCATCAAAACGTTGTAAACTACATTTGTCCAAACTAATAAACCATAACTACCAAACTTACTTACTTACAAAAGACATCGAGTACAAAATATCATTTTACAACCCAAAAAGAGTTTTGACCCGTTTGACACCATAAACATAACCAGAAGCGCATAGTAGGCATACTGAGTAGTGTGTTCGATCCAAACTCGTCGTCATCAAAGATGAGATTTACCTATCATACACAACACCAAAGCATTCATTAGTTCATTATACTAAATATAATGAATAACTTTCATTTACTAATCATTATTCGACCCATTACAAAATTTACCATTTTGTTAACATCCTTGTTATAGTCATTCTTTCTCTACGAGCATCGATTCCGTTACACACATCCATCTTTAACATTTCGGTAGCATTCACATATGAACCTCTCGACCCATCTGATGCGTGTGAAGTGTTATATATATTAGGTGTATATTTTAAGCCCCTTTAACACTTATTTTTAGCCAAGTTTTAAATTTATAAAACACGATATTTTACTAACACTAAACACACATATGGGCAAGTGCACCCATCGTGAGCGTAGTATAGTGTTGGCAAGATACCGAGGTCGTCCAAGGACACAAGAGCTTTTAGTACCGGTTTATCCTCAACGTCTAATCAAAATAAAAAGTTTAGAAAAAGGTTTTTAAACTAATAAAAATAAAAATTAACTAAAATGCTGAAAAGTAACATAAAAAGAAAAAAACAGATAGACAAGATGAATCACTTGGTTCCGACTCGTATCTAGTGTAACCTTTGATTATTTCCGCACTTTTGCACATAATTAAGAGATTATCTTAGTTATTGTAGTAGGCCCCTCTTTTGAAGGTGACGTTACCCTCACCCCAGTAGTTTGAGTCAGCAAGGATACAATCCTAAAAGGGTGGATTATTGGAAGATAATTAATTAAGTTATTAATGCAATATTATGGTAGGCCCCGCTTTTGGCGGTGACGTTACCCTCGGCTAAGTAGTCTGAGTCAGCAGGGATACAGTCCTAAATAGCCGGGTTATAGTATTAATAGTAGTTAACTTATGAGGGGATCAAAGAGTTTGGACCCCGCCATCCAATACCGTGAAGCATTGAAGGAGGTCCTACTAAATTTGACCCAGGTCCATTGCAGGACTCTAAACGCTGAACAATGGCAAGACCTTTACCAAACCGTTCCCTTAACCCCCGACCAGGTAGCCAACATACCTCCATATAGACCGTGGAGATATGAATGGTGAAAATCTTTTATTTTATATAGACAGTAAAATAATGCCAAGACACCACGGACAAACGATAAGGAAAGATCACCTTCAACATAAGTAACTAGTTATTAAAGTCATTAATACAAAACCAAATAAAAAGTGCAAAAGATTAGAAATAAAAAGTATTACACTAGACACTTTGTCTTCACCAAGTGATGTAAGAGACTTAGGCAAACATGGCCTTGATTGTCAAGAACTCTTACGATCAATCTTGGATCCCGAGATGACTCACATACTCTATGATGGACAATGGATGATGGTGGTGGATGATGGTGTTATGGTGGTGGTGGGTGGTGGGTGAAGTGTGAGAGAGGTGGTGTGCCAAGGGATGAGTTGAAATGAAACCAAGCACTCCTATTTATAGGCTGAACAGAAGGCTGGGCACGGCCCCGTGTCCGCTGGACACGCCCCCGTGCCTGTCTGACACTCTCTCTCTTCATTAATTGTAATTCGCAATTACAATTAATGCGTCTGCTGTACTTTCGCCACGCCCCCGTGTTCACTGGACACGGCCCGTGGTGGGCAATAGAAGCTTCTATAGGTTTGTCTTTTCTGCTGCTTCTTGGGCACGGCCGCGTGCTGGCTGAGCACGGGGCGTGTTCAGTCTTCTGCCTTCTCTATTTTGCTTGGGAAGATGCCGTTGAAGGGTCGGGCAGTCCACTTATGTTCCTTTTCTTGTATTTATGTTAGATTTAGCTGTCGTTTTGCTTCTTTTGTGAATTTGAGCTCATTTAATCCTGAAAATACAAAAGGAAGACAAAAACACTCTTTTTCCAACATTAGTACTTAAAAAGGGTTAGTTTTATGCCTCATTTGATGTAATTTATATGTTGCATTTTACACACATCAAATACCCCCACACTTGAACTTTTGCTTGTCCTCAAGCAAAACTCTTTAATATGTGGCTTACACTCCCAAATGGAATGGGTAGAAGAGAAGGTTTTGGGCTTGTCATAGAGTGTTGGGAATCCAAGATCTTTTTGGGTTTTATTTTTATCTATTTACAATCCTATTCGTTATGATTTGTTTAGAACGTTTCATAGGAGAAATTACTTATTTGGGCATAACATGCCTTTTTAAAATTCTATTTATATACGAGTTCACATACCTCACGGGGATCACTCAACACTCGGCCGAAAATGAATTTTTGTGGATCACTCGAGAGCGGCATGGAACTTACTCCTACCATAGGCTTGCCAAGCAATCAATCCTCCTCCTTTTTAACTTATATACCTTTGTAAATATTAAGAGGACTTTGTGGGTTAAGGGTTAGGCTTGGGTTAAAGGTAGGTGGTTGGGTTGGTGGTTAGTGGTTAGTCGAAAAAGGGCGAAAAGCGTAACAAGTGTCGGTTTTCGTAAGACTTTCTATTTTCATAACTTTTATTTTGATGAAGCTATTATTCAAACAAAGTTATTTTTGATGAACTTGTTTGTTTATTTTCTTTTGCTTCATCATCAACAAAATATTTTTTTTTTTTTGAAAAGTCATATGAAGAACCGAACTTGTTACTAAAACAAAGGGGTAAAAATGAAAAAGGTTTTGGTGGGTAAAAAGGGTGTTTGGTTTGGGTTATGAAATGAAAAGGTTTAGGCTCAAAGGGGCTAACTAGGGGGATTTTGGGTAGGTGGTAAAAAAAAATTAATGGTGTAGAAAAAAAAGGGATAGTCCTAATGCCTCCATCATTTACTTACTCGGGTTTAAGTTGGTAAGGATTGGGAATGCATCATCATGGCAAGTTCTAGAGTCGTAAGAACCAAGCGGCTATTCACACAAGAAACGAAAATGAGCATTTAGTTTTAATGATATGTAATTGTATGCTCAATAAAGGCTCAAAACTCACTTTTGTGGGAATGGGTTTTTATGTGATCAAGTATATATAATTAAATTTTAACTAAGCTTGTCATGCCTTTTCATAATTTTCTTATGTTGGTTCTTTTTATCACGACGCTATCGGTTGTAAATTTGTAAAAATATAACCTTTTTAAGAACTTAAATTTCCCGAGTTAAACCTAGACAAGTAAAAAAAATGAAAATTTTTGAAAAATTTTTGGGGTGATTAGCGATTCCAATAGAGTTTTGTGTAAGGCTTGTGTTTAGAACTTGCAAGATTCAAGGTTTTAGCATCCCCCCCACACTTAAATTACACATTGTCCTCAATGTGTCCCAAAAATAAGTTTTTAGGTTGATTGAATGTATAAAAAGGTGTAAAAAGCAAAAATTTTCTGTTACTGGGCGCTGAACACGGCCCCGTGTTATCCGGGCACGGCCCCGTGTTCAAGTGCCAGTAACAAAATTAAAACAAGAGAAACAGAAGTCTGGACACGGGGGCGTGTTGGTTGAACACGGCCCGTGTCCAGTTACCTGAACTGGGTCTTTTTCTGCAGATTGTGCAGCACGGGGCCGTGTTGGGTGGACACGGCCCGTGCCGAGCTTACTGTAACGAAGAAATTTGTCAGATGGTTCTGTTTTCCTGCATGGAGTGCTGGTTCAAGTTTCCCTTGCATCCTTTGCCATCTCAAGTGTGTTTTATTCCTGAAAATTAAAACTAACTAGAAAACATAAAGGTTAATCTAAACTAAACTACGGATAGTTCCGCGGAATGCCTCCATGGTGCGCCACGTTTATAAGGGTCCTTGGCTAGACCCTCCTTATCGGGTGGTTCTGGCTCATCTTCAATTAGGGGGTCGTCATTGCCGAATGGATATTTCATTGATCGCTCAAGATCGACACTTCTTTTAAATGCCCCTAATTGAAGAGGTAGATTGTTGAACTTCCGGTTTTTCAAAGCTTCTTGAGTTTTTACAAATGGTCGTCCCAACACTAGAGGAGCGTCATCGAGGATGACAAAATCGGTCGGGATTACCATTTGATTTGTTTGAACCAATACATCCTCAACTATACCGATAGATTTTATTACTTTCCGATTGGATAGAAAAATGGGTATTTGAAGTGGAGAAAAATCACTAATACTTAATTTTTCGAAAATGTAGTTAGGCATTATGTTAACACAAAGATCTTTATCGATTGTGACATTACTAATAAACGAATTTTGAAAGAAACATGGAACCGGTGTAATGTTAATTTCAAATGGGTCTTCTTTTATTAGTGAGGTTTGATCATCAGTTAACTTAACACTTAACGTTTCGTCAATTTTAGTGTTAGTGTTTAACTCTTTTAAAAACTTAGCATGAGTGGGTACTAGACAATGATTTTCAAAAGAAGGTGACAAGAGATTAATTTCTTCAAAATTAGACTCTTCTTGAATTTTAATGTTGTCGGACTCACCTATTTCGTTGTTTAACTCATGTGTTGGTTTTTCACTTATTTGTTCATCCATTTTTACACTTTCGGTTATCTCTTCCTTTTTTAATTCTTCTCTTGCGCGGGATTCCTCTTCCCTTGCGCGAGATTCTTTTATACAGCGATCGATAACTCTAATGTGTTCTAATATCCTATCGGTCACTTCGGTTATAGAAAAAGAATCGGGATTTTCAAAGCTTGAATCCGGTTGTTCGATCCTTTGTTCCTCATAATACCCATATGAAGTAGATGGTTCACACCATTGTTCTTCATTGTAAGCATATGATGGATAAGGGTCGTAATTTTGTTCTTCATAATACTCATATGAGGTGGGTTGTTCACGCCATGGTTCCTCATAATAAGCATACGAAGGTGGTGGCTCATATCTTGGTTCTTCAAAGTATGAGTATGAAGGCTCATACCTTGGTTCATCAAAATATGAGTATGAGGGAGGAGGTTCATACCTTTGGTCTTCATATGATGTGTATGAAGTTGATGGCTTGTACCTGGGTTCCTCATAGTAGGTGTATGAATTGGATGGTTGATATGAGTGACTATTTTGAACCGAGCGTGTGTTACGACAATTAGTGCAATAGTGTTTTGGTCAAAAAATCTGTTGAGGATATTGCAACCAAACTCTTTGTTACGGGGTATGATGCTAATTATGTATATCAATAACAAGGATCACTTCAATGTAATTTGCACAAATGACACAAGGATGTATACGGGGAAAAAGCCCTTGATCAAGAGTTGATCTCCGGCACAAAAAACCCCGGGTGATGGAAACTACCGATCACCAAGCTCAAATAAATGAAAAATGTTTACAACTTCGGATAGTAACGAGCTAGGTACAAGGATCACTATCGTGAAATGTGTATAAGTGAGTGAAAACGAATGAATGTTCCTCGAGAGCTTCAAGTGTGCGAGTGTATGAGTGTGTGTAGCTGAAAAATGACTAAGTGTTTTTCTACTAGCTCGTTACCCCTTTTAAATTAGAAGTTAACTACTAAAACTAACTATCCGACTTTTGTGCCAAGCTCCCACGTTCTCCACAACGTCCATTTTTAACCAAGCACGTGCGGGATAGTTTGGGAATATTCTCCAGGAATGTCGCCAAGACTAGGTCAAGCTCGTTATTCCTGCGAGGTAATACAAAATATAAATAAGCAATCGTCAGTACGAGGATCCTTAAAGTGATCCATGATCCTGATCCTGAAGCTTTTCTGAGGATCACCACCTGTCACAGAAGTAAGGATCATTAATTAGGATAACGAATAAGGATCACTAATTGTTAGAAAATCCTCCCCTAACAATTGCCCCCAAAATATAAGGAGTAATTTGTAAAATAAGCGAGTTATATTTTCTTGATCTTATCCGCAACTAACTAACGTAAATATAGCCGTTATTGTTGAACTATCCGTTGCAATGGTGACGTCACAGAAGTGACAACCCTGCACGATCATGATTATAAATAGGGGATAGAGATAGGATCAAATGCATTTAAATTCGAAAGAAACTCCCTTTATATTCTCAGTCGAAGATCAATCAGGTATCTCTTTCTTCATCTTCTTCCTTCTCTTACTCTGTTTTTCTTTCTTTCCATCAAAGATGTTGCTCCGAAATTCCCCAGCCAAGGATCACCCAAAGAACAGCCCTCCGAAAAGCCAGGGGATCATTGAAGACTCCATTAAAGAACGCTGCTGTTTCAATGATGCTCAGATCGATAGGATCCGCCACTGCTTCCTGGCGAACACCGAATTTAGGCCTTTTGACCCCAATGCCCTGAGCGATCATATCTCCGATAAGTGGGTTGCTTTCCCCGTCACTCCTTTCACCATAGGCTATACATATCCTTTTCCAGCCTTCACCTAATCTTTCTTTTCCCTAACCGGCATCTCTTATATCCAAGCCATGCCGATGATTTGGAGGGTTTTGTACACCCTTGAAAGGATCATCGAGCAGGAAGGTATAGACCTAGGAATGGCAGAACTGGGAGAGCTGTATGATCTTACCACCTTTGGTTCTCATCGCTATTTGTTTAAACGTAAACCCGGTGAGGAACACCCGATCTTCAAAGCCACCAAGAACGATGCTAATTGGAAACGGCGTTTCTTTTTTATCAAGAGAGATTCTATTGAGGATGGAAAGGATCTACCCAAGAAATGGGCTACCCATGGTAGGGTGGAGGATCCTGAGAAGGATCACCAGAATCTTTCTTTGGATGTAAGGATCACTTATATTTTTGCTTTCTTGTTATGCAGCTATCACCGTCTCACACCTCAAATTGTCCCCTGCTGCTAAGGAGAGGCTCCTTGCTTTCAAGAAACTTGATCCTGAGACAAGAACTTTCAAGACAACAACCCAAGATTCACAGGAGGTATCCTCAGGCTCTGTCACTATGTCAAGTAAGTATCCTTGTTTAAAATTTAAATAAATAGTGAAATGTAAATTAAGAAAAGATACTTATCTTGTTTTGGTTGTGTAGGTGCTGGAAAATCCACCAAGTCTGCTTCCAAGTTCAATGTTGCTGATCTCACCACTGTCAGATCCTCCAAGAGAAAAGCTCCTACCAGTCCGACAGCTTCGGTCCCCAAGGCACCCCTCAAAGGAAAGGCAATCAAGAAGAGAAAAGCCTCTGAAGCTGAGGATCTGCAGGGTCTGCCTCTGATCCGCCACCAATTCCTCGAGTACTTTAATGAGGTAAGGATCACTGTCTCTGCTTGTATATCCTGTTGACATATCCTGCTGATATATCCTGCTGATTTGAGGATCACCTAATCCTGACCTTATCCTTTATCCTTTATGCAGAAATTCTCTGAGATCGAGGATTATGTTGGCCACGTTGAGGATCAGGATAAGAAGATTGCCGACCTCCAGCAGGTTGCAGTGCTTAAGGACCTTGCAATTGCTGATCTTCAGAAGGAAGTCCGGAATGCCAAACAGGAGACGGCCAAGGTGCTGATCAATGTTGACTATGAGAAACGTGAGATCACCGAAGACGCCAAAATCTCTGCCGCCATAACAATGTATAAGACCAAGCTGCAAATGGCCTTGGAAGCTCAGGATCCTGCTTTTGACAAGAGCAGCTGGGATGTTGAAGGCTGGAAGGCAAGGCTGGCTGAACTGGATGATGAAGAGGCTGAGGAGGTTGAAGAGATCCTGACAATTGAAGCTGGAGGCAAAGGTGAAGGTGGTGAAACAAGTGGAGCTGGAGGTGACAATGCAGCGAAGGTTTAGGCTGCATGATTGGGCGATGAAGGACATTTCTAGACGCAGCCGGAGCCCAATTTTTAAATTTGGTAGTTTGTTTTTGTGGTTGTGATGTTGAACAATTTAATGGTTTGTACTTGAACAATAGGTTTTAGGATTAAGGATCATGTATGATCCTTTGGACAATAGGCAGGATTGCATATGGTGGAGGGATCCTCTGTTTGGGGGATGAAGCCATTGTGATCCTGCCGCCTTTTATTCCTGCACTACTTTTGAACTTATTATCATGGACACCCTTTACCTACCCCAGCGGACGGGCCACGTTTTGCTGGTGGATGCTCGGGTAGGTAATTTTGACAACCTTTTAAGGGTTAGTCTTTTGTTAATAAATAAAATCTTAACCTTTTGTCGCTTATCTTGTATTGTTACCCTTTTTAATATTTTACTTTCCAACTGTTGTAATGTTCGTTCTGTTTATACTTATCAAGCCTTAAAAAGATATCAAAAAGTTTAGGATATGATCAAGGATCACGTATCCCATAACCGATAAGTTCTAAAAAGTAATATGGTTTAAGAATCACAAGTTCAGTTGTCAAGTATAAGGGTTATTCAAATAAATAATGAATAGAATTAGAAATAGTTAAGGATCATACCTGAGGATCCAAGTTAGGATCCTAACCATAATAAGGATAACTATAAGATAAACCTTAGAATGAAGTAAGGATCAAGGATCCCTAGTTGCCTATCCTTAAGAACCTGAAATAGAGCATAACTTGGGACTAAGCCAATATAAGATAAGAGTTAGCAACTGGGGACAAGCCCAAGGATAACTGGGGACAAGCCCAAGGATAACTGGGGACAAGCCCAAGGATAACTAGGGACAAGCCCAAGGATCGTATGTAAACTGGAGTATGGCCCTAACTGGCGACTATCCAAACTTAGTGACATGAAAATGCCAAAACCTTAGCTAACGTGAAAACGTTAGAAACCTTAGCTAACGTGAAAACGTTAGAAACCTTAGGAACGGATGTATGGTACGTCTACCATTATACGTAGGATCCTAGGCATAGCCAGTACAATGGAATTATCAGCCCCTAAAACGAGTACTGGTCCCACTGCCTTGAACTATACCAGGATCATCATGCGCTGCAGGCGGAACTGGGGTCAAGCCCAAATAACTGGGGTTAATCCCAAGGAACAGATTGCTTCAGCGGATAACCAATGTTATGCTAAGGATACCTGAACTTTCAAAACTTAAACTCACGTGAGAGATGGATAAAGGATACATGATCCCTATCCTTATATGAGAAAATAAAGAAATGAAATAGTTCAAGTTTAGGATATTACCTAAGTAAGGATCACCGATACTTTGAGGATCCTTTAAGGATATCCCCATCGGGAGGATCATCTGTGCCATGAGGATCCTGCTCACATGAAATATTCCTTCAAGTGGACAGCATTCCAAACTCTTGGTAGCAAATCACCTTCCATGGTTAGCAATCTATATGCCCCCTTTCCTGCTTCAGCTTCAATCAGATAAGGGCCTTCCCATTTTGGAGCCAATTTTCCATCAGCAGGATTGGTGGTATTCTGAAATGCTTTCCTTAATACCATATCTCCAACTTGAAACCTCCTGATCCTGACATTTTTGTTGTAAGCACCAGCCATTCTTTGCTGATAACTGGCCATCCTTATCCTAGCCATATCCCTGATTTCTTCAATAGTCTCCAGGTCTTGAGCCAAGTTCTCATCATTCTCCTCAGGATCACGGGTACTTGTTCTTGCAGTTGGAACCACCATTTCTGTTGGGATCACTGATTCTGCCCCAAATACCAAAGAGAATGGCGTTTGACCAGTAGCATTCTTAGGGGTTGTCCTATCAGCCCAAAGCACATAGGGTAGTTCTTCTACCCATTTCCCTTTCTTGGATCCAAGCTTCTTCTTCAAATCGTTGATGATGATCTTGTTGGAGGATTCTGCCGGACCATTAGCTTGTGGGTGGACTGGTGTTGATGTTATCATCTTAATCCCCCAGCTGTCACAAAAGTTAGTGGTTCTGCCCCCAATAAATTGGGAACCATTATCACATATAATCTCAGAAGGAATTCCAAATCTAGTTATAATATTTCTTTTAATGAAGGATATAACTTCCTTTTCTCTGACTTGGGCAAAAGCTTCAGCCTCTATCCACTTGGAGAAGTAATCAGTCATAGCTAGCATGAATACTTTTCCACCAGGTGCCTTAGGGAGCTTACCAACTATATCCATACCCCATCTCATAAATGGCCAAGAGGAGGATATAGGATGCAATAATTCAGCTGGTTGATGAAGGATATTGCTGTGTCTCTGACAAGGATCACATCTCTTAGCATACTCCACAGCATCTCTCTTCATAGTTGGCCAGTAGTATCCTGTCCTTAGGATCCTTGAGAATAATGCCCTGCCCCCAGTGTGGTTTCCACAATCCCCTTCGTGGAAGTCTTTCAAAACTTCTTGGATTTCAGGATCCTCAATGCATCTCAAGTATGGTCCTGCAAGAGATCGTCTATACAACATATTATTTAAAATTGTGAATTAAGATACCTTAGTTTTGAAAGCCCTAGGGTTTTCTCCTGTAGGAATCTCTCCATGTTGTAAGTATCTCATAATTGGTGAGATCCATGATCCTGATTCTGAATGGGATTGAGTATCCTCACAAGGGATAATTGCAGAATCATTTCCTATCTCCATAGCCTCGTGATCCTCGATAGCCGGGGTCAGGATATGGATAATAGGGATCTTGATATCCTCCGGGATCTTCAAGGATGATCCTAAGTTAGCCAATGCATCAGCCTCTGTATTTTCTTCCCTTGGTACCTGCGTTAAATTAAAGGAAACAAAAGAGAGTGCCAAACTTTTGACTATCTCTAAATATTTGGTTAGCTTTTCTCCTTTAACAGCGTAGGATCCATTAAAGTGGTTTGTAATTAACAATGAATCTACATGTACCTCAAGATACCTGATCCCCATATGCTTTGCAATTTGCAAACCAGCAATTAAGGCTTCATATTCAGCCTCATTGTTAGTGGTTTGGAACTCACAAGCTATAGAGTGGGGTATTATGTCCCCTTGTGGCGATTTTAGTAGTATTCCAAGCCCTGTGCCTTTGACATTTGAGGATCCATCAGTATAGAGTATCCAAGGATCTTTGGTCTCTTCTAGCTGCTGGACTTCTAACTCAGCTTCTTTTTGTAAATCACTACTGAAATCAGCCACAAAGTCAGCTAATGCTTGGGATTTGATGGCTGTCCTAGGCTCATATCTTATATCATATGCACTTAGCTTCACTGCCCACTTAGCCATCCTTCCTGACATCTCTGGTTTCCTGAGGACATTCTTAATTGGAAAATTAGTTTTAACAATGATAACATGAGTTTCAAAATAATGTCTTAACTTAGTAGATGCCATAATTAGTGCAAGGATAAGTTTTTCAAGGTGTGAATACCTGGATTCGGCATCAAGTAAACTTTTACTTACATAGTAGACAGGATGTTGTGTACCTTCATGATCCTTAACAAGGACCGCACTTACTGCTTTCGAGGATACTGCAAGATACAAGGATAGCACATCGCCTTTTTCTGGCTTCATGAAGGCTGGGGCTGAGGATAGGTAATTCTTGAGGGCTCTTAAAGCAATTTCATGCTTCTCAGTCCACTCAAATTTCTTATTCTTCCTTAGGATATCATAGAATTCTTTGCATTTCTCTGAGGATTTGGATATAAATCTGTTCAAAGCTGCTATGCTGCCTGTTAGCCTTTGAACATCCTTAGCATTGGCCGGAGATTTGATGTTCACTATTGCTTTGATTTGTTCCGGGCTAGCTTCAATGCCTCTCTTTGTCACCATATATCCTAAGAATTTACCTGCTTTAACACCAAAGTGACATTTTGAAGGATTAAGTTTCATGTTATGTTTGTCAAGGATATCGAATGCTTCCTCCAAGTCTCTTAGGTGATCCTCAACTTTTAAGGATTTTACCACCATATCATCTATGTAAACCTCCATAGTTTGTCCAATCTGGTCCTTGAACATCATATTCACCAGCCTTTGATATGTTGCACCTGCATTTCTTAGTCCGAACGGCATAGCAATATAGCAGTATATACCTGTTGGAGTCATGAAGGCTGTATCCTCTTGGTCGGATGGTTCCATTTGGATTTGTTGGAATCCAGATGAAGCATCCATAAAAGTTAACAGTTCATGACCCGCAGTTGCATCCACCATGGAGTCAATGTGGGGTAATGGGAAAGGATCCTTGGGACATGCCTTATTTAAATCGGTAAAATCGACACATACCCTCCACTTTCCGTTTTTCTTTTGAACAACAACCACATTGGCCAACCATCTTGGATACTTGACCTCCCTAATCATACCTGCCCGGAGCAATTTCTCTACCTCTTCCTGGATAATGGCATTCCTTTCCGGTGCAAACTTTCTTCTCCTTTGATGGATTGGTTTGAAGGATCTGTCAATGCCGAGTTTGTGAGTGATTACATCTTTGGATATACCAGTGATGTCTTTGTGTTTCCATGCAAAGGTAGTCTTTCTCCTTTTGAGGAAGGATACGAGGTCTTCTTTCATTTCGCCAAGGATCCCTGATCCGATATAGATTTTGGATTCAGGATCATCGGGATCCATGAGGATTTCTACCACATCCTGTTCTCTTGCCTCCAAGACATCCCTTGGAGGATACCTTGATTGCTATTGTTCCCTTGACTTCGAGGCTGGTTTCATCGATGAAGTGTAGCAATTCTTGGCCTCCTGCTGATCACTATCAATCTTCACTATTCCCCAAGGACTAGGGAGCTTCACACATTGATGGTAGGTAGATGGGACTGCTTTCATATCGTGTATCCAAGGCCTGCCAAGGATAACATTACAACAAGATAAACAGTCAATAACACAAAATTTTTGATAAGAGTGTAGGCCTTCGATGTATATTGGGAGTTTAATGTCCCCCAGGGTATTCTTAGTTTTGCCACTAAATCCCACGAGCACGGAGGATCTTGGTATGATATCTGATTCAGGGATACCCATCTTCTTTAGAACATCAAGCTGGATAATATTCACTGAACTCCCTCCGTCTATAAGGATCCTGCGGACAAAATGGTTAGATATGAAAAGAGTAATAACTAAACCATCTTGATGAGGATCCTGGATATCAACACGATCATCCTCATCAAAGGTTATGACCTTTCCTTCGGAGACACTTGATGTTCGAACTGGTCTTTCTCCATTATCCATTTTAGTTTCCTTTGCATGCCTTTCAGCAGCTGAGAAGGATGTGCCGCAAATGTCTGATCCTCCAGAAATAAAGTTTATTACTTGTGCATCTGCTGGAGGGGCTGGAGCCTTCTCAGGGATCCTTTCAGGATCCTGAGTCCTTGACTTTTTTCTTCCCAACAATTCTTTCAGATGCCCCTTGCTCAACAAGTATCCAATTTCCTTTCTTAGTGCAATGCATTCTTCTGTGAGATGCCCGAAATCTTCATGGTATGCACACCACTTAGATTTATCCTTAGTTGCAGCTGGCCTATCATTTTTTCTCGGCCATCTAGCTTTATCACCTAGGTTCTGCATCGCAAGGATTAGTTCATTGTTATCAACACAAAAACAATATTCAGAAATTGGAGGATAATCCTCATCATCCTCTTCTTGATCAACAGAATGCACGTTCTGATTATCAGATCTGTTATAGGATCTGAACTTGTTGTTCCTGAATGAGGATCCTTGCTTATCCTGCTTTGAGGATCCTGCTAACCTCTCCTGGATCCTCTTGTCGTCCTCTAGCCGAATAAATCTAAGTGCTCGGGTTCTTACCTCATCTAAGTTCCTGCATGGTGTCATAACAAGATCATCATAGAAAGACGAATCCCTAAGCAATCCCATTTTAAAGGCCTCAACAGCCGTGGCTATATCTAAGTTGGGAATGTCTAAGGATTCTTTACTGAATTTGGTAATGTAATCCCTTAATGATTCATTATGACCCTGGGTTATCCTATATAGATCACTAGTTAATCGTTCAAATTTTCTACTACAAGAAAACTGATTGTTAAACAAGTTAACTAGGTTAGCAAATGAGGTAATAGAATAGGGAGGAAGACTTAGCAGCCATTTGAGAGCTGATCCAGTAAGAGTGGATCCGAATCCCTTGCACAGGCATGCTTCCTTTAACTTTTCTGGAATTGGATTGATCTCCATCCTCTCCCAGTATTGTGCTATGTGTTCTTCAGGATCTGTCGAACCATCATAAAGTTTCATTGTTGGCACATGGAACCTCTTGGGTATCTCAGCATCACAGATTGGTGGTGCAAAACGAGATATCTTGTGGCTCCCATCTGCAATCTCTGGGATAGGTTTGACCACTCCTGGAACACTTGATATCATATCCTTTAGCTTTTGCAATTCTCTGGCCATGGCATGATTGATACCTGGATCCTGCATAAGACCATGGTTAGTAGTATAAGAATTATTAAAAGTGTTACCTCCCATTGGATTCAGATTAGGAAGATTGGAAGTTAATCCATATTGTCGAGGCTCTGGAATGATCGAGGGACCAGTAGAAGCATTGGTCTGCATTGGAATAAAATCTCCCTGATGGACATCTGAACTTCCTGTTTGCAAACTCCTCAAGGATCCCGGCATCTGAAAGGATCCCTAAAACTGGGATGATCCTGGAACGAAGGAGGATCCTTGAACCTGGGATGATCCTGGAACAAAGGAGGATCCTTGAACCTGGGATGATCCTGGAACAAAGGAGGATCCTTGAACCTGGGATGATCCTGGAACAAAGGAGGATCCTTGAATCTGCTGCATTCCTGAATATCCTCCTGAATTCGTGAGGGATCCCATATGCTGAGGATAGGATCCCGCTGGCTGGAAATATGAACCTGATGCCTGAGTCATTATTGTTGTTCCGTAGTGCACTCCTTTTGGTCCACCCACATATTGAACGTCTGGAACCACTGATGGCTGAGAAGTAATCACCGGAGTATCAAAATTCAAGGATTTCGGCACCAGTAGGGAATGATCCTCTGCCGTTGTCTTTTGTTTCTTGAGATCTCCAATTTCTTTGAGAATCCTCTCATTGGTCTTATCCTGTTGCCGTATCTGATCCTTCATCTGCAAAATCAAAGTAAACATGTCACTAGTAGTGGGAGTGTAAGAAGCAGAATAAGTTGGAGGTTTTGAGAAAATGGGAGTTGGTTTCTTCGCAGCATTCTCAGCATTCTTCTGGGATCCAGAAGGTGGTGGAGGCAAAGGGGGAACGCCTTGTGAAGAAGTGAATGAGGGCATCAAATTTGAAGCATTCTTCGCTGAGGAAGCCATTTGCTTGGTTGTAGTGAACCGAAATGAGCACAGAAATGTGAATTTTTCTAAGAACGAAGCACCAATTGCCCCACGGTGGGCGCCAAACTGTTTTGGTCAAAAAATCTGTTGAGGATATTGCAACCAAACTCTTTGTTACGGGGTATGATGCTAATTATGTATATCAATAACAAGGATCACTTCAATGTAATTTGCACAAATGACATAAGGATGTATACGGGGAAAAAGCCCTTGATCAAGAGTTGATCTCCGGCACAAAAAACCCCGGGTGATGGAAACTACCGATCACCAAGCTCAAATAAATGAAAAATGTTTACAACTTCGGATAGTAACGAGCTAGGTACAAGGATCACTATCGTGAAATGTGTATAAGTGAGTGAAAACGAATGAATGTTCCTCGAGAGCTTCAAGTGTGCGAGTATATGAGTGTGTGTAGCAGAAAAATGACTAAGTGTTTTTCTACTAGCTCGTTACCCCTTTTAAATTAGAAGTTAACTACTAAAACTAACTATCCGACTTTTGTGCCAAGCTCCCACGTTCTCCACAACGTCCATTTTTGACCAAGCACGTGCGGGATAGTTTGGGAATATTCTCCAGGAATGTCGCCAAGACTAGGTCAAGCTCGTTATTCCTGCGAGGTAATACAAAATATAAATAAGCAATCGTCAGTACGAGGATCCTTAAAGTGATCCATGATCCTGATCCTGAAGCTTTTCTGAGGATCACCACCTGTCACAGAAGTAAGGATCATTAATTAGGATAACGAATAAGGATCACTAATTGTTAGAAAATCCTCCCCTAACAAATAGTTACCCCTATAATCATCCTCCTCATAGGTGTAGTTGTAACCTCCTGAGTATTGATCCATAAGAATCACTCAGCAGACCACAACCGAGTCTCGAGATCAGAAAACAAAAATAAAAACGGAAACAGAGGCTGGACACAGTCCCGTGTTCAGTGAGCACGACCCCGTGTTCAGGATCTGTATCTGGGCGTTTTAATTAAATTTACTGATTTCGTTGAGCACAGGGCGTGTTCAGTGAGCACGGCCCGTGTTCAAGCTTCTGTTACTGGGTGTTTTATGAAAAATATGCAGCACGGCCCCGTGTTCAGCGAGCACGGCCCGTGTTCAACCTATTGTAAATGCAAAACTAAACTAAAATGCAGAAAAATGTGGGCCCGTTTTGAAAAGGTTTTGAAAAACTGATTAGGCCGTCGATTTTAAGCTTTCCTAAAATCCTTGTGTCCCCGGCAACGGCGCCAAAAACTTGATGCGTGTGAAGTGTTATATATATTAGGTGTATATTTTAAGCCCCTTTAACACTTATTTTTAGCCAAGTTTTAAATTTATAAAACACGATATTTTACTAACACTAAACACACATATGGGCAAGTGCACCCATCGTGAGCGTAGTATAGTGTTGGCAAGATACCGAGGTCGTCCAAGGACACAAGAGCTTTTAGTACCGGTTTATCCTCAACGTCTAATCAAAATAAAAAGTTTAGAAAAAGGTTTTTAAACTAAGAAAAATAAAAACTAACTAAAATGCTGAAAAGTAAAATAAAAAGAAAAAAAACAGATAGACAAGATGAATCACTTGGTTCCGACTCGTATCTAGTGTAACCTTTGATTATTTCCGCACTTTTGCACATAATTAAGAGATTATCTTAGTTATTGTAGTAGGCCCCTCTTTTGAAGGTGACGTTACCCTCACCCCAGTAGTTTGAGTCAGCAAGGATACAATCCTAAAAGGGTGGATTATTGGAAGATAATTAATTAAGTTATTAATGCAATATTATGGTAGGCCCCGCTTTTGGCGATGACGTTACCCACGGCTAAGTAGTCTGAGTCAGCAGGGATACAGTCCTAAATAGCCGGGTTATAGTATTAATAGTAGTTAACTTATGAGGGGATCAAAGAGTTTGGACCCCCGCCATCCAATACCGTGAAACATTGAAGGAGGTCCTACTAAATTTGACCCAGGTCCATTGCAGGACCTCTAAACGCTGAACAATGTTAAGACCTTTACCAAACCGTTCCCTTAACCCCCGACCAGGTAGCCAACATACCTCCATATAGACCGTGGAGATATGAATGGTGAAAATCTTTTATTTTATATAGACAGTAAAATAATGCCAAGACACCACGGACAAACGATAAGGAAAGATCACCTTCAACATAAGTAACTAGTTATTAAAGTCATTAATACAAAACCAAATAAAAAGTGCAAAAGATTAGAAATAAAAAGTATTACACTAGACACTTTGTCTTCACCAAGTGATGTAAGAGACTTAGGCAAACATGGCCTTGATTGTCAAGAACTCTTACGATCAATCTTGGATCCCGAGATGACTCACACACTCTATGATGGACAATGGATGATGGTGGTGGATGATGGTGTTATGGTGGTGGTGGGTGGTGGGTGAAGTGTAAGAGAGGTGGTGTGCCAAGGGATGAGTTGAAATGAAACCAAGCACTCCTATTTATAGGCTGAACAGAAGGCTGGGCACGGCCCCGTGTCCGCTGGACACGCCCCCGTGCCTGTCTGACACTCTCTCTCTTCATTAATTGTAATTCGCAATTACAATTAATGCGCCTGCTGTACTTTCGCCACGCCCCCGTGTTCACTGGACACGGCCCGTGGTGGGCAATAGAAGCTTCTATAGGTTTGTCTTTTCTGCTGCTTCTTGGGCACGGCCCCCTGCTGGCTGAGCACGGGGCGTGTTCAGTCTTCTGCCTTCTCTATTTTGCTTGGGAAGATGCCGTTGAGGGGTCGGGCAGTCCACTTATGTTCCTTTTCTTGTATTTATGTTAGATTTAGCTGTCTTTTTGCTTCTTTTGTGAATTTGAGCTCATTTAATCCTGAAAATACAAAAGGAAGACAAAAACACTCTTTTTCCAACATTAGTACTTAAAAAGGGTTAGTTTTATGCCTCATTTGATGTAATTTATATGTTGCATTTTACACACATCACCATCCGAAATGGACCAAGGTTTAACCAACATTCTAATTCGTCATACAAGTCTTAACCTACCCATTCCTAGTGGGTCAATTCATACCATACATCATTGTCACACTTTCATCATTTTGACCCGTTTATAACAAGTCTTTACTTAAACCATTCCATCATCGTACTTTCCAACCATTTTGACCCATTTGAAACGGGTCATTACGCATTCATTACTCTTTCATTTTCTAATCACCATTCAATACTCAACACATCAAATTTGCCATATTCTACAATTCAACTTTACACTAGGATTTATATATCAAAGTAAACATTCATAATCTACATGAAGGATAAACAAAGTTCAGGTGAACTTACCATGATCTTGCGTTCCAAGCGTCTTCGATTGACTTGCACATTCCTCCTTCTTCGCCCCTATAAGGTCCAACGTTACATATTTAGATTTCACTATATACATTACGTACGCACACTTCGATTAGTTATCACGGCTTTAACTAATCGTACATAATTTTATTATCCATACTAACTCATCAATTTCAATAAGTTTTGATGTCAAAACCCAACTAAATCAATTCAAGGCATTTCATCAAACATGTTGTGTGCGTACCATCAATAAAACATAATATACAAGTAGTTATAGCATATTCTTCCTAGTTCATCCATAGATTAATCTAATCTTTCACAATCATTAATATAACCATACAACATATGTTTCATATCAATTTATCCATCTAAACACTTTCTATAACATTAATTTAACATCAACATTACACAATTCAATGTTGGTGCACCTTTTTGTGTCTGTAACTAGTCTTTCTTATTGTTGTATTTTGTACGGTCTTTAAACGTTTATCGAGTATGTATTTGCCGTCGACCAAGTCGGATATCCTCTTATCCGCTTGTGTCTGACTTATTTGTCTCTATTTGGTATGTAATGTTATACGTACAATGCATGTTGCATGAAAGGGTATAATGGTCATTATGTTAATGTTTATATGTTGCTGTTTGTTTGCTGTCTGTTTGCAGCAAACAGCACAACTGATGCAGCCTTCGACGAAACAGATTTGTTTCGTCGAACACCTCACGGCGAAACAGAATGACTGTCAACTGATCTTGTTTCGTCAACATCAATGACGAAACAACTTGTTTCGTCGTATGATGGGCTGCTTCAGGCCCAAATGTCTGGCCCATATATTTGTTTCGTCGACCCACCTTGTGTTTCGTCGAGACTTGGGCCCAGGGACTATATAAACACTGTCTGGTTTCACTTAGAAACTAGATGAGAAAATAACCCTTAAAGAAACTCTGTCAAAACTGTGTTTGTATCAGTTTGTTCTTGGTTCTCATCCCACTTAATCAATCTAGTGTGTTTCATTGGTTAATACTGTGTCGTTATTGCTTTATATGTTTGATTTGGCATAGTTACGTGGATTCCGCACACGTGACCGTGTTTGCTATAAACAAGTGATTCGGTTCGTTATCGATCCTCAGATTTCGGGACCTACCAGTGGTATCAGAGCGAAAGGCTCTTATCCTTGTTTAAAATCAAACATAGTTCGGTTTTTATCAAGTATTTGTTGTTGATTTTCTGAAAACTGTTCTTGACATTCATATATTTCTGGAAAAGTCTTCTTAACAATATGTTATCATTTGCTTCATTGCTAAAGTTTTATTGAAAACCTTGTTAAAATTACATGTGTGCATGTTTAGAGTTTGGTTTTCATAGAAAGTTTATGCAAAATTCTAGTATTTGTGGTTGTTGTTCTTTAAAAAGTGCTTAGAAATCTGCCTGGATATTGTTTGTTTGCCAAGTTTTATTGAAAACCTTTGTTATATTGTATGTTCACACAATAAACTGGGTTTTATTTGAAAGTTTGGGAAAATTTCGTGTATCGGAAAGTTGTTAAGTTGCCGGAATAATCATCATTTCTGGGTTATTCTTCACATCTTCAAAAGACCTTCAAACTATTTCTTGAATAATCATTGAAATTAGAATTAAAAGGGTTTGATAAAATATCTAATTTGTGAAATACATTGGAAACAGATATTAGGCAAGTTGTTGTGTTGAAAGTTGTGTTTTGAAAAACTTGTACTGTGTCAGAAAAAGAAACGACTTTAGTGGAAAAATATCTCACCAACTATTTCACCAGCTGTCTGAGATCTTATCCTCGACGAAACAAGCAGGCGACGAAACAAAAGCGTTTCGTCAAAAATATCTTCGACGAAACAAAGTCCGTTTCGTCATCATTCATTTCGACGAAACATAGTTTGTTTCGTGGAAAGTGTTTCGTCGTGTGTGTTGTCAATTTTATATAGAGGACTTGCAAAAGTGATCTAATTGTTTGTTTTCAAGTGTTTGACCAGGAAATATCATTCATATACCAAACATGAGTAGCACAGGTCTGTGGGATTGGAGTTCGGACCCAAGACCAAGTCAAAATCAGCCTTCGCTTGCCGATTTGTTAATGAATTCCTTGCCTCAACAACAACAATCAATAAGTGCAGGTCAATGGGCAATGGTGTCGAAACAAAATCAAAACATTCAAAATCTATTGCTTAGTGAGAGTGAGACGGGTAGCAACAATCGCCCGCCAAAGCTAAATCACATGAACGACTATCCATCATGGAAGGGTCGTTTTCACACATACATTCTAGGGCAAAACGTCGAACTTTGGACGTGTTTCATTACCGCATGTAAACCGGATCTCGAAGCAGCAGCATCAACTGCCGCTGGTATTACTAATATGCTTGAAGATGACAAGAAAGCCTATAATTTAGAGAAGAATGCGTTTGCTTTTCTAACACAAGCTCTTCATAAAGACATCTATCATCAATTCTCTTATAGTAAGAACACGAAAGCTTTATGGGATGCATTGGAAACTAGAGGAGAAGGAAATGCAGATACTAGAAAGATACGCCATGATCTTTTGAAGAAAGAATTTGAATCATTTCAATCCTTGGAGAATGAAACCCTAAATGATATGACTTCTCGTTTCTATCATTTGATTAGTGAAATGTGTTCCTATAAGGTTCCTGCAACTCACATGGAAATGATTGCACGGTTAGCTGATGCTCTACCTCCTAAGTGGAGTCCATTAATTGAACTTCTAAAGCATACGGGTGCTCTGGATGGGGAAAATGTCTCTATCTATGAATTCGTTCAGAAGTTGGAGCAAAAGAACGAAGAGGAAACTCGGAAAGCTAAAAGGATTGCAGCTCCTCAAAACACAGAAATGTATTTGCCTGGTTTTGCTCCTTCAGCAAGTTCTAGTTCTGTTCAGCAACCGAAGCCTCAAACGGCGTTTGTGTCCAACACAAGCTCATCTCCGTTTCCACAGTTCACTCAAAGTACTCAACCACAGTTCAATCAAAGTGCTTATCTTTTTCAACCTCCACCTCAAGTTACCACTACTCAACCACAGTTTGATTTAGGTGCTTATCTTTCACAATCAATACCCCAACCTCAAGCCCAACCACCACCCCAACAAGCACATTATATCAACAATCCTCCACCCCAAAACACGAACACTGTCAAAGTTGATACTAAAAACCTCTCAAAAGTTAGCATTGAAGTAGCAAAGGAGCACATGGAACTCATTAATACAATGGTCAGTGCATACTACAGTTTGGTCGCAGGTCAAATTGGGAACATCAGTATGACCAACGAAGATTATCAACAAATCGACCGTGATGAAATGGAGTTGATTGATATAAAGTGGGCGTTTGCAAGTGCAGTTAGAAGGGCAAAGGATTTCATGAGTCGAACAGGAAGAAGTTCCTTGGAAAGTAAGCAAGATACAAAGTACGGGTTTGATAAAGAAGCGGTTACGTGCTTCAATTGTGGCGAAAAGGGACACTTCAAACGTGAGTGCACCCGACCAAGCAAACAAGGCAATCAGAACCCCTTCAAAAATCAGACAAGTACTTCAAATGCCAATCAAGGCAATCAAGACAATCGTGGAAAAGGGATAGTAGTTGTGAACAACACCACCAACCAGAACCAGTCTGGACCATCAAACACCAATCGTGCATTGACTGTTCAAACAGATGAAGGGTGTAATTGGTCTGTACAATTAGGGGAAGGTGATAATGATCAAGGAGGAACCGCGTGCTACGCAAAGATCATCAATCACATCAAGCACGTTCATAAGGAAGAATTTTCTGAAAGTGACGACAGTTTGGGTTATACCGGGAGTTCTGATGAAGAAAGTTCTATTTCGGGTGATGTGAAAGAAGAAGCGTGTTCTGATATTGATGCTTTGTTAAATAAAGCAGAGGAGTTGAAGTCTCAGAAATCTGTTCTTATCAAGAAGGCTGGAATAGCATCTAAGGAAATGGAGAAGTTCTTCTCTGAAGACGGATCTTTTTCTTTTCAAACTGCCTTTATGGCAAATGTTTCAGCCTCTTCGAGTCAGGTAACATCTGAAACTCCTAGAATATGTAGTGATTGTGCTTATATGAAACAGGAATGTGATAGAGTGAAACTTGAATGTGACACTGATGTGCTCAAAATGTAACATATAAATTTCATCAAATGAGGCATAAAACTAACCCTTTTTTAGTACTAATGTTGGAAAAGTGTGCTTTTGTCTTCCTTTTGTATTTTCAGGATTAAATGAGCTCAAATTAACAAAAGAAGCAAAAAGACATCAAAATCTAACATAAATACAAGAAAAGGAACAAAACGTAGCATGCCCGACCCCACGACAGCATCTTCCCAAGCAAAACAAGAGATCAGAAGCCTGAACACGCCCCGTGCTCAGCCAGCACGGGGGCGTGCCCAAGTGTCAGCAGAAAAGACAAAGTGGTAGAAGCTTCTATTGCCCACCACGGGGCCATGCTCAGCGGACACGGGGCCGTGGTCAACTATAAGATTCGCACAATCCAGCAAATCTGCATAGTACAAAGATTCTTCTGCACCACGGGGTCGTGCTCAGCGGACACGGGGGCGTGGTCAACTAATAAGACAAAGCTGCATTTAATGAAGAAAGAGAGGATGTGGACACGGGGCTGTGCCCACTGGACATGGGGCCGTGCCCGAGCTTCTGTTCAGCCTATAAATAGAAGTGCTTGGCTCAAGCTCAAACCATCCCTTGGCACACCACCTCTCTCACACTTCACCCACCACCCACCACCACCATAACACCATCATCCACCACCATCATCCATTGTCCATCATAGAGTGTGTGAGTCGTCTCGGGATCCAAGATTGATCGTAAGAGTTCTTGACAATCAAGGCCATGTTTGCCTAAGTCTCTTACATCACTTGGTGAAGACAAAGTGTCTAGTGTAATACTTTTTATTTCTAATCTTTTGCACTTTTTATTTGGTTTTGTATTAATGACTTTAATAACTAGTTGCTTATGTTGAAGGTGATCTTTCCTTATCGTTTCTCCGTGGTGTCTTGGCATTATTTTACTGTCTATATAAAATAAAATATTTTCACCATTCATATCTCCACGGTCTATATGGAGGTATGTTGGCTACCTGGTCGGGGGTTAAGGGAACGGTTTGGTAAAGGTCTTGCCATTGTTCAGCGTTTAGAGGTCCTGCAATGGACCTGTGTCAAATTTAGTAGGACCTCCTTCAATACTTAACGGTATTGGATGGCGGGGGTCCAAACTCTTTGATCCCCTCATAAGTTAACTACTATTAATACTATAACCCGGCTATTTAGGACTGTATCCCTGCTGACTCAGACTACTTAGTCGAGGGTAACGTCACCTCCAAAAGAGGGGCCTACCATAATTTGCATTAATAACTTAATTAATTATCTTCCAATAATCCACCCTTTTAGGATTGTATCCTTGCTGACTCAAACTACTGGGGTGAGGGTAACGTCACCTTCAAAAGAGGGGCCTACTACAATAACTAAGATAATCTCTTATTTATGTGCAAAAGTGCGGAAATAATCAAAGGTTACACTAGATATGAGTCGGAACCAAGTGATTCATCTTGTCTATCTGTTTTTTTTCTTTTTATTTTACTTTTCAGCATTTTAGTTAGGTTTTATTTTTCTTAGTTTAAAAACCTTTTTCTAAACTTTTTATTTTGATTAGCCGTTGAGGATAAACCGGTATTAAAAGCTCTTGTGTCCTTGGACGACCTCGGTATCTTGCCAACACTATACTACGCTCACGATGGGTGCACTTGCCCATATGTGTGTTTAGTGTTAGTAAAATATCGTGTTTTATAAATTTAAAACTTGGCTAAAAATAAGTGTTAAAGGGGCTTAAAATATACACCTAATATATATAACACTTCACACGCATCAGACACAATTCATGGTCACAATCAAAGTTTGGTTGTTGAGATGTCAAAGTGCAAAGAGGCAAATATGGCTTTAACAAGAAACGAAAAGGATTTTAAATCTTTAATTGAAAACTTAAAGAAAAGTGTTTCTGAAGTTACCAAAGTTGTTTATCATAAACAAGTTAGTATTAACAATTACATTAACATTGTTGAGGAAACCAAAAAGGAATTAGCCATTGCCACATGCGAACATGATGCAATCAAGCAAAAGTTTGAGAGTTATTCTAACTCCCGATTTGTGCTCGATCACATTATTGATGTTCAACAACTGAAGGGAAACAAGAAAGGTGTTGGGTATAAGAAATGTCCGCCCCCTTTGAGACACAATTATGCTCCACCACCTGATGAAGAGGATATGCCTCGTTTTGAACCCAGTGTGCCTCTTGATTATGAGGAAATTACTACTGGATTAGGGTTCAAACCGGACAGCTCCTCGGGAACCTCATCTGATAAAACAGAAACTTCAACAACAGTGAATCAAAGTCCTCCATCTGTTGAGGATTATGATTCATCTGATGATGAAACAGATGCTAATGACCAGGATGAATCACTTGATAAGAAAAAGGGAATAGAAATTCCAATTGAGAATCATATTCTTTGTGATCCTCCTATTCCTGTTGTGCAACAAGTTGCCAAACAAGTGATTAATCCTGTCAAGGATGACAAGAAACCTGTGTCTACCGTTAAGAGTAACAATGTGTTGTATACTTTGGTTGGTGATTCCAAAATTTATTCGGATAATGATTTTCCAATTAAAAACGTCAATCCATCATCGATTGATAAAGTTTTTGAAGATAACACAAGCAAGTTTTTGGGAAAGACGATTCCGGGAGTTATTGTGACTCAATGTGATCCAATTCCTAAGGCTAAAATCAAAAAGCAATTTGGAAATCAAAAATCCCCAACAAAGCAACAACCTTTTGCTCCTAAGGGTAAACAACCATGTCAACGTGCTCAAAGGCCAAATGTTTCTAAATCAAAATTTGAAACAAAAGGAGCTCGTTATCAAAAGAAAAACAATGATGTCAGATTTGTGGCATCTGAGGGTACCGATAAAATTGAGACTTTTGCAAACAAATTAAACACCGATTTTGTACAACAAGTCAAGATTTTAAAGCGTAACAGATTTGTGGCTCACTGAACACGCCCCGTGCTCAACGAAATCACTAAATTTAATTAAAACGCCCAAATACAGATTCTGAACACGGGGCCGTGTCCAGCCTCTGTTTCCGTTTTTCTTTTTGTTTTCTGATCTCGGGACTTGGTTGTGGTCTGCTGAGTGATTCTTATGGATCAATACTCAGGAGGTTACAACTACACCTATGAGGAGGATGATTATAGGGGTAACTATTGCACTAATTGTCGTAACACACGTTCGGTTCAAAATAGTCACTCATATCAACCATCCAATTCATACACCTACTATGAGGAACCCAGGTACGAGCCATCAACTTCATACACATCATATGAAGACCAAAGGTATGAACCTCCTCCCTCATACTCATATTTTGATGAACCAAGGTATGAGCCTTCATACTCATACTTTGAGGAACCAAGATATGAGCCACCACCTTCGTATGCTTATTATGAGGAACCATGGCGTGAACAACCCACCTCATATGAGTATTATGAAGAACAAAATTACGACCCTTATCCATCATATGCTTACAATGAAGAACAATGGTGTGAACCATCTACTTCATATGGGTATTATGAGGAACAAAGGATCGAACAACCGGATTCAAGCTTTGAAAATCCCGATTCTTTTTCTATAATCGAAGTGACCGATAGGATATTAGAACACATTAGAGTTATCGATCGCTGTATAAAAGAATCTCGCGCAAGGGAAGAGGAATCCCGAGCAAGAGAAGAATTAAAAAAGGAAGAGATAACCGAAAGTGTAAAAATGGAAGAACAAATAAGTGAAAAACCGACACATGAGTTAAACAACGAAAAAGGTGAGTCCGACAACGTTAAAATTCAAGAAGAGTCTAATTTTGAATAAATTAATCTCTTGTCACCTTCTTTTGAAAATCATTGTTTAGTACCCACTCATGCTAAGTTTTTAAAAGAGTTAAACACTAACACTAAAATTGACGAAACGTTAAGTGTTAAGTTAACTGATGATCAAACCTCACTAATAAAAGAAGACCCATTTGAAATTAACATTACACCGGTTCCATGTTTCTTTCAAAATTCGTTTATTAGTAATGTCACAATCGATAAAGATCTTTGTGTTAACATAATGCCTAACTACATTTTCGAAAAATTAAGTATTAGTGATTTTTCTCCACTTCAAATACCCATTTTTCTATCCAATCGGAAAGTAATAAAATCAATCGGTATAGTTGAGGATGTATTGGTTCAAACAAATCAAATGGTAATCCCGACCGATTTTGTCATCCTCGATGACGCTCCTCTAGTGTTGGGACGACCATTTGTAAAAACTCACGAAGCTTTGAAACACCGGAAGTTCAACAATCTACCTCTTCAATTAGGGGCATTTAAAAAAAGTGTCGATCTTGAGCGATCAATGAAATATCCATTCGGCAATGACGACCCCCTAATTGAAGATGAGCCAGAACCACCCGATAAGGTGGGTCTAGCCAAGGACCCTTATAAACGTGGCGCACCACGGAGGCATTCCGCGGAACTATCCGTAGTTTTAGTTTAGATTAACTTTTACGTTTTCTAGTTTAGTTTTTTTTTTCTCAGGAATAAAACACACTCGGGATGGTGAAGGATGATAAGGGAAGCTTGAACCAACACCCCATGCACAAAAAAAACAGAGCCTCCCGACAATTTTTCTTCATTACAGCAAGTTCAGCACGGGGCCGTGCTCACCCCAACACGCCCCGTGCCCAAGGTTCTGTAGAAAATGCCCAGTTCAGGTACCTGGACACGGGGCCGTGCTCACTGGACACGCCCCCGTGCCCAGCCTTCTGTTTACTTTTGGTACTGGCAGTCTGGACACTGGGCCGTGCTCAGCCAACACCACCCCGTGTTCAGCTACCCAGTACCATAAAATCTTGTTTTTAACCCATTTTTACACATTTAATCAGCCTAAAAACTTATTTTTGGGACACATTGAGGACAATCTGTAATTTAAGTGTGGGGGGGATGCTAAAACCTTGAATCTTGCAAGTCCTAATAACAAGCCTTACACAAAACTCTATTGGAACCGCTAATCACCCCAAATTTTTTCAAAAATTTTCATTTTTTTTACTTGTCTAGGTTTAACTCCGGAAATTCAAGTTCTCAAAAAGGTTATATTTTTACGAAGTTACAACCGATAGCGTCGTGATAAAAAGAACCAACATAAGAAAATTATGAAAAGGCATGACAAGCTTAGTTAAAATTTGATTATATATACTTGATCACATAAAAACCCATTCCCACAAAAGTGAGTTTTGAGCCTTTATGAGCATACACTTACATATCATTTGACTAAATGCTCATTTTCGTTTCTTGTGTGAATAGCCGCTTGGTTCTTACGACTCTAGAACTTGCCATGACGATACATTCCCGGTCCTTACCAACTTAAACCCGAGTAAGTAAATGATGGAGGCATTAGGACTAACCCCTTTTTATTTCTACACCATTATTTTTCTTTTTTTTACCACCTACCCAAAATCCCCCTAGTTAGCCCCTTTGAGCCTAAACCTTTTCATTTCATAACCCAAACCAAACACCCTTTTTACCCACCAAACCTTTTTCATTTTTAACTCTTTGTTTTAGTAACAAGTTCGATTTTTCGTATGACTTAAAAAAAAAAAAAAAATTGTGTTGATGATGAAGCAAAAGAAAATAAACAAACAAGTTCATCAAAAATAACTTTGTTTGAATAATGGCTTCATCAAAATAAAAGTTACGAAAAATAGAAAGTCATACGAAAACCGACACTTGTTACGCTTTTCGCCCTTTTTCTACTAACCACTAACCACCAACCCAACCACCTACCTTTAACCCAAGCCTAACCCTTAACCCACAAAGTCATCTTGATATTTACAAAGGTATATAAGTTAAAAAGGAGGAGGATTGATTGCTTGGCAAGCCTATGGTAGGAGTAAGTTCCATGCCGCTCTCGAGTGATCCACAAAAATACATTTTCGGCCGAGTGTTGAGTGATCCCCGTGAGGTATGTGAACTTGTGTATAAATAGAATTTTAAAGAGGCATGTTATGCCCTAATAAGTAATTTATCTTATGAAAAGTTTTAAATAAATCATGACGAATAGGATTGTAAATAAATAAAAATAAAACTAAATAAAGAATCTTGGAAATCCCGACACTCTATGACAAGCCCAAAACCTTCTTTTCTACCCATTCAATTTGGGAGTGTAAATAGCCACATATTAAAGAGTTTTGCTTGAGGACAAACAAAGATTCAAGTGTGGGGGTATTTGATGTGTTCAAAATGTAACATATAAATTTCATCAAATGAGGCATACAACTAACCCTTTTTTAGTACTAATGTTGGAAAAAGTGTGCTTTTGTCTTCCTTATGTATTTTCAGGATTAAATGAGCTCAAATTAACAAAAGAAGCAAAAAGACATCAAAATCTAACATAAATACAAGAAAAGGAACAAAACGTAGCATGCCCGACCCCACGACAGCATCTTCCCAAGCAAAACAAGAGATCAGAAGCCTGAACACGCCCCGTGCTCAGCCAGCACGGGGGCGTGCCCAAGTGTCAGCAGAAAAGACAAAGTGGTAGAAGCTTCTATTGCCCACCACGGGGCCGTGCTCAGCGGACACGGGGCCGTGCTCAGCGGACACGGGGCCGTGGTCAACTATAAGATTCGCACAATCCAGCAAATCTGCATAGTACAAAGATTCTTCTGTACCACGGGGTCGTGCTCAGCGGACACGGGGGCGTGGTCAACTAATAAGACAAAGCTACATTCAATGAAGAAAGAGAGGATGTGGACACGAGGCTGTGCCCGAGCTTCTGTTCAGCCTATAAATAGAAGTGCTTGGCTCAAGCTCAAGCTATCTCTTGGCACACCACCTCTCTCACACTTCACCCACCACCCACCACCACCACCATAACACCATCATCCATTGTCCATCATAGAGTGTGTGAGTCATCTCGGGATCCAAGATTGATCGTAAGAGTTCTTGATAATCAAGGCCATGTTTGCCTAAGTCTCTTACATCACTTGGTGAAGACAAAGTGTCTAGTGTAATACTTTTTATTTCTAATCTTTTGCACTTTTTATTTGGTTTTGTATTAATGACTTTAATAACTAGTTGCTTATGTTGAAGGTGATCTTTCCTTATCGTTTCTCCGTGGTGTCTTGGCATTATTTTACTGTCTATAAAAAATAAAAGATTTTCACCATTCATATCTCCACGGTCTATATGGAGGTATGTTGGCTACCTGGTCGGGGGTTAAGGGAACGGTTTGGTAAAGGTCTTGCCATTGTTCAGCGTTTAGAGGTCCTGCAATGGACCTGGGTCAAATTTAGTAGGACCTCCTTCAATACTTAACGGTATTGGATGGCGGGGGTCCAAACTCTTTGATCCCCTCATAAGTTAACTACTATTAATACTATAACCCGGCTATTTAGGACTGTATCCCTGCTGACTCAGACTACTTAGTCGAGGGTAACGTCACCTCCAAAAGAGGGGCCTACCATAATTTGCATTAATAACTTAATTAATTATCTTCCAATAATCCACCCTTTTAGGATTGTATCCTTGCTGACTCAAACTACTGGGGTGAGGGTAACGTCACCTTCAAAAGAGGGGCCTACTACAATAACTAAGATAATCTCTTAATTATGTGCAAAAGTGCGGAAATAATCAAAGGTTACACTAGATACGAGTCGGAACCAAGTGATTCATCTTGTCTATCTGTTTTTTTTCTTTTTATTTTACTTTTCAGCATTTTAGTTAGTTTTTATTTTTCTTAGTTTAAAAACCTTTTTCTAAACTTTTTATTTTGATTAGACGTTGAGGATAAACCGGTATTAAAAGCTCTTGTGTCCTTGGACGACCTCGGTATCTTGCCAACACTATACTACGCTCACGATGGGTGCACTTGCCCATATGTGTGTTTAGTGTTAGTAAAATATCGTGTTTTATAAATTTAAAACTTGGCTAAAAATAAGTGTTAAAGGGGCTTAAAATATACACCTAATATATATAACACTTCACACGCATCAGACACAATTCATGGTCACAATCAAAGTTTGGTTGTTGAGATGTCAAAGTGCAAAGAGGCAAATATGGCTTTAACAAGAAACGAAAAGGATTTTAAATCTTTAATTGAAAACTTAAAGAAAAGTGTTTCCGAAGTTACCAAAGTTGTTTATCATAAACAACTTAGTATTAACAATTACATTAACATTGTTGAGGAAACCAAAAAGGAATTAGCCATTGCCACATGCGAACATGATGCAATCAAGCAAAAGTTGGAGAGTTATTCTAACTCCCGATTTGTGCTCGATCACATTATTGATGTTCAACAACTGAAGGGAAACAAGAAAGGTGTTGGGTATAAGAAATGTCCGCCCCCTTTGAGACACAATTATGCTCCACCACCTGATGAAGAGGATATGCCTCGTTTTGAACCCAGTGTGCCTCTTGATTATGAGGAAATTACTACTGGATTAGGGTTCAAAACGGACAGCCCCTCGGGAACCTCATCTGATAAAACAGAAACTTCAACAACAGTGAATCAAAGTCCTCCATCTGTTGAGGATTATGATTCATCTGATGATGAAACAGATGCTAATGACCAGGATGAATCACTTGATAAGAAAAAGGGAATAGAAATTCCAATTGAGAATCATATTCTTTGTGATCCTCCTATTCCTGTTGTTCAACAAGTTGCCAAACAAGTGATTAATCCTGTCAAGGATGACAAGAAACCTGTGTCTACCGTTAAGAGTAACAATGTGTTGTATACTTTGGTTGGTGATTCCAAAATTTATTCGGATAATGATTTTCCAATTAAAAACGTCAATCCATCATCGATTGATAAAGTTTTTGAAGATAACACAAGCAAGTTTTTGGGAAAGACGATTCCGGGAGTTATTGTGACTCAATGTGATCCAATTCCTAAGGCTAAAATCAAAAAGCAATTTGGAAATCAAAAATCCCCAACAAAGCAACAACCTTTTGCTCCTAAGGGTAAACAACCATGTCAACGTGCTCAAAGGCCAAATGTTTCTAAATCAAAATTTGAAACAAAAGGAGCTCGTTATCAAAAGAAAAACAATGATGTCAGATTTGTGGCATCTGAGGGTACCGATAAAATTGAGACTTTTGCAAACAAATTAAACACCGATTTTGTACAACAAGTCAAGATTTTAAAGCGTAACAGTCAAAACAATTACACTCAACATACAAACGGGTGTGAAGAAAAGCCAAGTACTATGGCTTGGGTCCCCATCCTTAATTAATCATTGGATGATATGTGCAGGGTGTTCCAGGAGGAACTATTAATAGTCATTGGATTGTTGATAGTGGAGCATCTAGGCACATGACAGGCGACTTACGGCTTCTATATGATGTGAGAAATATTAGAGGAGGCTATGTCGCTTTTGCTGGAGACAAAGGCGGTTACATCATTGGAGAGGGAATGATCTCCAATGGTGTTGTGTGTTTCGATAAGATCAATTATGTTCGTCAACTTGATCATAATCTTCTCAGTGTTTCGCAAATCTGCGATAAGAAGTTCACCGTGCATTTCGATGATGCCGGTTGTTATGTGCTTAAACCTGGATTCAAGATTCCTGAAGAATGGATTCTCTTATCGGCTCCAAGAATTAATGATCTTTATATTCTTGATATGAGCCAAGCCATTACGACAACTTCGCAAGTAACATGTTTTGTCTCAAAAGCCACAAAGAAGGAGTCTATTTCTTGGCACAGAAGAATGGGGCACATTCACTTGAGAAAAATGAAGCATTTGGTGAAAAATAATCTTGTGAATGGCGTGCCTGTGAGAAGTTTTCATCTACAAGATATCTGTGTTTCGTGCCAGAAAGGGAAACAAACGAAGAAGTCTCACCCTCTGAAGAAAATCTACACTGTTAGCATGCCTCTCAAACGTCTTCATATGGACCTCTTTGGACCTATGAAACACAAGACAACATTCGGCGATGCTTACTGTTTGGTTGTTACTGATGATTATTCTAGATTTTCTTGGGTAGCTTTTATGGCACACAAGAGTGATACTCCTGGAATCCTTAAGGATCTTCTTACAATGTTGGAAAATTTATACACGTTGAAAGTGAAGAGGATCCGAAGAGACAATGGAATTGAATTCAAGAACCGTGTGATGGATGAGTTCTGTACTTCTAAAGGCATTCTTCATGAATACAGTTCTCGCTATACTCCACAACAAAACGGTGTCGCTGAGAGGAAGAATCGCACGATTATTGAAACTGCAAGAACGATGTTGGTAGAGTCGGAGCTTCCTGTTCAATTCTAGGCAGAAGCTGTGTCGACTGCTTGCTACACTTTGAACCGAGTTCTTACAGTTAAGAGGCATGGCAAAACTTGTTTCGAACTTCTACAGAAAAGGAAACCGGATCTTTCTTTCCTTGAACCCTTTGGCGGTCCATGTACCATGATTGAACCAGATGGAAAGTTTGGCGCAAAAGCTATCGAAGGTTTCTTCCTTGGATATGCAACTCCGAATTTTCGTGTATGGAATTTGGCCTCCAAAAAGATTGAGCTTTGGAATGAAGTAAGGGTTCAAAGGTACACAAATCCTGTTAGATATCCGGCTGATCCTTGGATGTTCGATTACGATGGGATATAAGACTCCTTTAATCTGCCAACCTTTGATGAAGAATCTGCAGCTGTTCAAATGTTATTTGATAGTGACAACGCTACCGGCTCGTCATTGGTAAGACCAATTATTGTTAACCCACAAGGTTCTAATTCAGTTAACAATACTGTTCAAAATGAGGTATTTGAAGATGCTACTGACTACAATGAGTCATCGGAAGATGATGAACATCTTGATGCGACTGAAGGCACTTCTGCCCTGGTTGCTCCTGTTCATGGCACTTCTTTAGAAACTCCTCAAGTGCAGAATGTTGATACTGCTGAAGGAAATGCATCCACTTCTACGCATATTCCAGGTGTGGAGTTGGTTGTTGATCTTAATATTAACAATTTGGGTGTAAATGCTCGTGTTCCTGAAAATCCTGAAATGAGGATACACGATACCCATCCACAGCAGAACATTATAGGAGATGTCCAACAAGGAGTGCAGACGCGTAATCAGCTGAGAAACAACCAGAGTGCTGGTTTGTATTCAGCCATTAGAGAATCTGGTCTTCAAAATGATTTGTCCTTTGCGTGTTACGTTTCATAAGAAGAACCGAAATCTTGGAAAGAAGCATTAAAGGAAAATTCTTGGGTTGAAGCCATGCAGGACGAACTGCAGCAATTTTAAAAGCTTGGTGTTTGGAAGCTTGTTGAAAAACCGGAGAATTACAAGAAAATTGGCACACGATGGGTTTATAAATGCAAGAAGGACGACCGTGGAATTGTTATTCGCAACAAGGCAAGATTGGTTGTTCAGGGATTTCGCCAGATTGAAGGCATTGACTACAATGAAGTTTATGCACCTGTTGCACGTCTGGAAGCTATTCGAATCTTTTTTGCTTATGCTTCTTTCAAAGGATTCAAAGTCTACCAGATGGACGTCAAAAGTGCTTTTCTTCATGGTTTAGTACAAGAAGAGGTGCACGTCGAACAACCTCCAGGTTTTGAAGATCCTATTCACCCCGATCGGGTTTGGTTGCTCAACAAAGCTCTTTATGGTTTACATCAAGCACCTAGGGCTTGGTACGCAACCTTATCCAACTATCTTCTGGAGAATGGATTTCGACGAGGTCTTATTGATTGCACTCTCTTTATCAAAGAACTAGATGGAGATCTTCTGCTGGTGCAGGTATACGATGATGATATAATATTTGGTTCTACTAATGATTCTTTATGCAGGCAATTCGAACGTGTTATGCAGGAAAAGTTCGAAATGAGCGCTATGGGGGAGATGAAGTTCTTTTTGGGCCTACAAGTTCAACAAACAGAGTCTGGGATATTCATCCATCAGACTAAATATGTTGGTGACATTTTGAGCCGATTCCAAATGTCAGATGCAACGCCCATTGGTACCCCACTTCCGCAGAATCACGGGATTACTCCAGATTTGAAGGGTGAAAGCATCAACTCCTCATACTATCGCGCCATGATCGGATCTCTCATGTATCTCACCGCTTCGAGGCCTGACATCATGTATCCAACGTGCCTGCTTGCAAGATATCAAGCAAACCCGAAGGCCCCTCATCTGTCAGCTGTCAAAAGGAATTTTCGCTATTTGAAGGGTTTCCCGGACCTCGGTCTTTGGTACCCTAGGGATGATAGCTTTGACTTAATTGCATACAGTGATTCTGATTTTGGTGGTTGCAAAATCGATGGCAAATCGACAACAGCAGGATGTCAGTTCCTAGGAAATCGCCTGGTCACGTGGCAGTGCAAGAAGCAAACGTGTGTTGCTACATCAACATGTGCAGCAGAATACATTGCTGCCTCGAGTTGTTGCTCCCAAGTTCTTTGGATACAACAACAAATGTGCGACTACGGTTTTGAATTCCTATCTACTCATATTTTTGTTGATAATAATGCTGCCTTACAGATCACTAGAAATCCTGTGCAGCATTCCAAGACTAAACACATCGACATTAAATATCACTTTATACGTGATTGTTTTGACAAGAAATTAATCGATGTTGTTCATGTCCCCACCGATCACCAACGTGCCGACCTGTTTACAAAAGCTTTTGATAAATCACGTTTTGATTATCTACTTTTGGTCAATGGCATTAAGGTGATACCCGAGTAAACTTCTGTCGGCTGATCGTTTTTGTAAATATTTTCTTAAGCATCAAAAATCCAAAAAGATTTCCTTTTTACTTATCTTTTCGCATTTTAGGGTGAGAAATTTCAGAAAATACAAAAACATGTGGAAAAATCAAAAATCCAAAAATATGTCGTTTACTTTATGTCTTAAATTTTGAAAAATCAAAATTTCAAAAACAATAGAAAACCAAAAATGAGTTTCTTGGATAAAAGAAAATGATGATATTCACTGGTGTGGTCGGTCAACGTGTTCAAAATGAAAAACAAAAAAAAAATTGAGAAATGATAAGTATCTCTACTAAAGATGTATCGGTAGGCTCACAATCAGACTAAAATGTGCAGGATGATACAAACCTAACAGACTTCAAGTCAGGTGGGAACCATTCATTGGCATATGGTCTTAGTACCGAAATTTCGTTTGAGAGATTGCCAAGGTTCTGAGATATTCGGTCTTTATGCTGCTTATCATCTGGGTATCATGGTCAACCCGTAAAAATAACGGAGACAAAGTCTAGATCTTCCATGATACTATACATACGTGTACATATTGCATACGACCTCAATAAGTGATCAACAATCACATGTCCAGACAAAACAAGTGATAATATATCACATATTCTTTGCGGGAGTCAAGTTCGTCTCTCTGCTGTACGAAAGTACTGACCTGTTCACGGACTTGCTCCTGTGCCCTCATGCATCGAAAATCAAGTTCCTCATCAATAAGTGATTCTATCACATAGGGCTTGTTTTCAATCAAATAAGTGAGTTACTCACATTCTTTTATACGGTCAAACAGATGATAATTGGTATACTCACCGGTAAGATGAATTCTCGTGCATACCTTGATACGGGAATGTGTCGTGAGTGGATTTACATCGACTTGTAAGTATAATCCTTACCGTTAATCGTATCTCTTAATTATGATTACGTCTGATCAGTTTGAGCTTATGTGGACAACAATACCGATAATTGAGGTAGTATATTTATCCAGAGCTTTAAATAGAAATCAAAATCATGTTGACTAAGACCGTAAGCTGGTATGATTCCTTATCCTTGAAATTCGCAAAAAGTTTGCACTTGTACAGTCGTTTATTGCTTTAAATAGTTTTTCGTTTAGTTTTCGCACTTTTATTTCAATTTAAGTACTATTTGTATAGTTTCGTTTTTTATTAAGCCGAAGTTGTTGCTTGGTGTTTTCTGCCGGAAGCCTGAAACCTTCTTCATAAAATGTCCTTGTATTTGGGAACTCCATCGAAATTTGGAAATGTGTTCAATTAAAACAAAATCTGTTCAGTGTGAAAATTTCCCTACCTTAGTGTTTTTGAAATTTGAGGTCGACGGAACAGAGTATGGTGGCGAAACAAGATATTATCGACGAAACAAAAAGGTCAAAGTCAAAGATGTCAACTTGGTCAACCTGGTCAAACTTGTTTTAAGTCAACGACGAAACAAGTCTGTTTCGTCGAATCTACGATGAAACACAACAGCCCAGTTCTGTTTCGTTGTAGGCTAACTTTTAAGGCCCAATCCCAGCCCAACATGTTCCGTTTCGTCAAGCCCAAGTCTGTTTCGTCGAGATGTCCGTTTCGTCGTAATGAGGCGGTGTTTATAAGGGGTCCCAGGGTTCAGTTTTTCAAAATCACAACTATTTGGCTACTTCTTCACTCAAAACCCATACTCTCTGTAAGCGACCCCAAATCTCTCAAAAACCTTCTTTTTTATCTTGAAATCTAACAAACTCAAAGGTGCAAAAATGTTACTGATTGTGTTTCTAACATTTTGAACCGTTTCGTTTTTGTCCGAAACCCTAGGAGACTCGTGTTTTCTTGTGATTTCATGTTTCTATCTTGTATCTTGTTGATTGCTTGTGAAATATGATAGATTTAGGGTGTATGTGAATCTTTGTGCTTTGATTTGGGCTATGGTTTGATATACAAAAATAGGGGATGTTTGGTTGGTTATTGTATGATTTGATTTGGTGGGTTTTTGGTTAAAACTGATATCGATCATGTGAATATAGGATGGGTGTCTGTTTGTTTTGGGTAAAACCTGTTTCAAAATGATGTATTGTGTGATTATTGTTCATCGGATTAAATCCATACGGCGAAACAGAAAAACCCCCAAATCGACGAATCGCATAAACCCTAACTGTTCACAAACCCTCTTTTCGACGAATCAGAAACGACGAATCAGAAACGGCGAATCAAACACGACGAAACAGACACGGCGAAACAAACTGGTCAAATGGTCAACTTCGTTTCGTCGTACATCTCTCTGTTTCGTCGAAGACCTTCTGTTTCGTCGTTCTTGCCTTAGCAAATTTTGGTGTTTGCTGTTTGTTCACAGAATGTTTGTATTTCTGTGATTCAAGTTCATTTGATGTTCAAACTGTTTACATATAAGTTTGATACACTTATAGTGGCATTGTGACTTATTGTGGACATTTGCATGTACAGATGGCACCGAAAGGAGAACGTAAGAAACCGACAAAGAAGGAAAATAAATCTGAAGAGGAGATTATGTCCGAGAAGCGTCATAATCAAATCGCCTATCTGGATCCTGACGAAAAGGTTGTGGAACTGAAATATATCACGAAATGGATTAGGGAGTCACGGATCAATCATGCGGTTACTTTTTCGACACCAGTTTACAAATCTCTTGTGAAAGCTTTCTGGGATTCGTCAAGCGTTATGAAATTGGATGGAAAGGAAGTTATCAAGGGTCGTGTGAATGATTTAGATGTCATAGTCTCTCCGGATATACTGAACGAGGTTCTTAAACTACAAGATCATCCGGACGCTCCATATTCTATTCCTATCATGTGTACAAGAGGCTGTTTGTTACGAATGAAGTGTAGAGGAGACATCTTCAGCAAACAACTCAACAAGGGTGATCTGCCATTACGGTATAAATTCTTATTGCACATTCTTATTCAATGTCTTAGCAATAGACGTGCTGGATACGATATGGATGGAAATGATCTAGTCGATTTTATGGTGGCGTTGGTGCTAAACAAACCGTTTAGCATGTCAAAGTACATCTTCGCCAATATGAAAGAGAATTTGACTAGGACGGGAAGTAGAATAACCGGGAACAAGTTCTGGATGTATCCGCGGTTTCTTCAAATGATTATGAATGTTCAACATCCTAGTCTTCCGAAAGCCGACAATGACCTTCTAAAGATAGAAGCAATGAATTTCAATTCATTAAGGATAATCAAGAACCTTGCAGCCAAAAGATACAAAGAAAGCATGCCTCCAAGGAAGTTGTTTGGTGCGCTAGGAAATACTGATTATATTGCTCCAGCTAATGATAAATGGCGTCATGATGACAGCCAATCTGATAACAAAGAGCCGGAATTGGAAAGGAAAAGGATTGAAAAGTTTGGTCCAGATCCGGTTGATTCTGATATGTCAGAGGATGATGGTGATGATGGTGATGGTGGTGATACAGGTGCTGTTGGTGCATCAAGTGCTGGTGCTACTGGTGGTACATCAAGTGCTGGTGCGACTGGTGGTACATCAGCTGGTGACGATGAAGAAGATTCTGATTCTGATGATCTAATCGAGCCTGGATACGAAATGTATCTTGATGACCGTGGGGTTAAAAGATACAGAAAAATTAGAACTGAAGATGATCCAGAATACGTTCCAGAAGATACTGAATCGGAACGTATAAAGAAAAGAAAAGCTGAGAAAGCGGCTGAACATCAGAAGAAGAAAGCAAGAAGATATTTGAGTACTTCTACTCGTCAATCTGTACCTCAGGAGTCTGTTCAAGAAACTCTTGTAGTATTGTCAGCTCCGGAAACTCAAACTGTAACTCCTCAGGCTGTTCCTCAACGAACAATGGCTGCTGCAATTAGAGCAACTACCTCTCAACCCAGTTCTGAACGCCAAAGGATCTTCTCAGAGATGTCTCAAGACAAGAAAAACAAATTCCTATTCTCTCAATACGAAGCGGCTGCTGATCGGATTCAGAGGCAAACTGATTTCATTAAAATCACTAAGAATGATCAAATCAGTCAATTGGTGGAAATAAACAATTTGAAGTCCACTGTTGGTCAACAACAAACGGTGATAGAGCGACAGCAAGCTGAGATTGATTCACTTAAAGCTGAGAATGCTCGTTTGAAGGTTGCAGATGAAGAAAGAGAGAGAAGTAACATTATACTTCAAAAGCGGGTTGCTACTCTGTGGGATTATCATTGTAAGCAAGAAGAAGTACTAAAGAAAAGGGATGATGATCCTGAAGATCAAGGGAATCCTGACACTTCTGGTACATCACAGCAGCAGCCAGCCGCTACATCTTCTGAAATTGTTGTAGCTCAACCTCCAGTAGTCGAATCTACTCAGAGAACCTCTTCTGGAACAGTTCAACAGATCGAAGGTACATATTATGTTCCAAGCAGTGCTGATATTGCTTTACAGGCTATTCATCCAGTCACGGGAGAATTACTTGAAGAAGGAGAGATTATAGAAGATCTTTCTCATGAGCAATTGCTTGCTCTACATGCTATGAGAGAGATAGATGATGCTGAGATAGATAAAATGCCGACTGAGCCTGAAACAACAAATGTTGAAGATATCGAAGAAATCGTGTTTGAAGGGAACGAGAAGAAGTCTTCATATGTTCGACAAGATGGGACTGAATTCGCGCCGTTCGATGAAGATTGGTTACAAGAGAATGTGGACATCATAGACGAGCATTTAAAGAACCGTGATTCTTCCGAAAATGCAACAGATGCAATCTCTAAATGGCGAAAACAGTTTCTATCCAAGGCTACCAAACCTGTGCCAGAAGTCGCTCAAGTCGACTACTTACAGTTTGAGAAGGCAAAACCGAGTGGCATAATTCTCTGTTGGATGTTTGTACAGGAAATTCACTGCGTTTTCCATCAAAAGGGAATTTGGAATTCAATACTTCCGGTCGTTGTTGAGCATATTATCTTTGCCTTTTTATGATGTGGCAGCATTGACGAAGATAGATCTTATAAATCGCTCAAAATTTGACGGCGCAACTTTATTCGAGCGACTGATAAAGGTGAACAAGAAGTCAGGCTGGAAGGATGAATCATACAAGCCACAGTTCCCCATCTATCAACAGATCAAGTTTACTCTCGATCCGGCAACCAACACTGGGAGATACAAGCTTGTTTATCAACCACCAAGAGTCGTAGATAAAATCCCATTAATGCCGATGCAGCAGGATTTTCTTGAAGATATGGCATTATGGTGCTACGACTCCGACACTCATGAAGATGTGATTGTGTTTAGAGGTGATCGTGCAAATTACCGGATGTTGGATCCGATGTGGATCGTCAACATGTCCGAGGCTGACATCAACAGATTATATCGTCACGACATTTTCTATGAAGATCAGGATGCACATCAAGCTCTGCGATTCCAGCGCGTCGTATGTTTATGCTTTTACCGAGGAATTCACGCGGGGAGTTCTTGGTCCGAACAGCATTGATTGAAGATTGGAAGACCGAAGACGAGTAACAGACAAGGGGGAGTTTGTTGGTGCACCTTTTTGTGTCTGTAACTAGTCTTTCTTATTATTGTTTTTTGTACGGTCTTTAAACGTTTATCGAGTATGTATTTACCGTCGACCAAGTCGGATATCCTCCTATCCGCTTGTGTCTGACTTATTTGTCTCTATTTGGTATGTAATGTTATACGTACAATGCATGTTGCATGAAAGGGTATAATGGTCATTATGTTAATGTTTATATGTTGCTGTTTGTTTGTTGTCTGTTTGCAGCAAACAACACAACTGATGCAGCCTTCGACGAAACAGACTTGCTTCGTCGAACACCTCACGGCGAAACAGAATGACTGTCAACTGATCTTGTTTCATCGACATCAATGACGAAACAGACTTGTTTCATCGTATGATGGGCTGCTTCAGGCCCAAATGTCTGGCCCATATATTTGTTTCGTCGACCCACCTTGTGTTTCGTCGAGACTTGGGCCCAGGGACTTTATAAACACTGTCTGGTTTCACTTAGAAACTAGATGAGAAAATAACCCTTAAAGAAACTCTGTCAAAACTGTGTTTGTATCAGTTTGTTCTTGGTTCTCATCCCACTTAATCAATCGAGTGTGTTTCATTGGTTAATACTGTGTCGTTATTGCTTTATATGTTTGATTTGGCATAGTTACGTGGATTCCGCACACGTGACCGTGTTTGCTATAAACAAGTGATTCGGTTCGTTATCGATCCTCAGATTTCGGGACCTACATTCAACCATAAACTTCACTAAACTTCATTATCTTACAAATACAAGTGGGTTTTACCCCAAACTATCAATATAGTCAAATTCAAGCATAATACAACATCCACACATTCATATTTAACTAACATTCTTGTTAAATTTTACAATAGATTCACGGATTACATATAACCCACTTCATCAAACATCACTAAAACATAAAATTCAACTTACTTGGTGTTAAGAACACTTAAGTGATCATAATTCTTAGTTCATGCATCCATTTTGCCCTCAAATTCCCTTCCAATTTGACAGATTTTGTATTGTTTAGGGTTTTGTTCTTCCCCCCTTGCTCTTCACGTCGCACAGACACACACACACATATGTGTTATGTGTGTGTTTTGTGTTGTAAATTAATTATCTTACTTTTCTAATTGCCTAAGTTTGGCCCCTCAAGTTTTGAGCATTTTACTTTATGGTTAAACTTTTATTATCATGCATTCCTAACTTAAATTCCACTTCACGCTTAGCTACCGGTTTGGCATTCGGGCTTAGCTCGATCTTAAATTCCACTTCGCGCTTGGGCGGTAATCCCGGTAAATCTTCCGGGAACACGTCCGGATACTCATTCACCACCATGACATTTTCGAGTTTTGGGGCAACTCGATCGGTATCTATCACGTAAGATAAAAACGCCTTACCTCCATTCATTACATACTTGGCAGCTTTAAATATAGAACCAAACTTCGGCTCGACAATCCTATCCCCTTGGATACTTACCCGTCCCCCCTGGTGTTACTACATAAATAATCTTCCTTTCACATTGGATTTCGGCATGGTTTTGGGCTAGCCAATCCATTCCTACGACTACCTTGAATTCTCCCATAATCATCGGAACAAGATCTATGTTAAATTCTTCATCTTCAATCAAGATCTTACAATCTCTACACACTTCATGCAATAAATAACTCTTACTATCGGCTATTTCTACTTCTAAGGGCGTTAACATCTTTTCAATAGTAAACGAAGGATGATGTAATAATTCATTCGAAACAAATGACCTACTTGCCCCGGAATCAAATAACACATTCGTAGGTATAGAATTAACTAAGAATATACCTGAAACCACATCCGGGTGAGTTTTAGCTTCATCTGATGTCATTTGAAACATCCTTCCACGTGCCTTAGACGATTCTTCTTTCTTTCCTTCCTTCTTTGCCCCCTGTTGGAGTTTCGGGCATTCAGTCTTAACATGTCCCAGTTGATAACAATTATAGCACGTCTTTGAATTGTTGGGACACTTGTAGTACGGGTGCCCCTCTTGCCCACAATTATAGCATCCCTTCTTACCGAGTAAACATTCACCCTTGTGGAGTTTCCCGCAAGTTTTACAACTCGGAATCCCACTGTTCGACTTCCACTTCTTACCCTGGTCTTGAAACTTTGACTTCTTTGACGGGCTTGGGTTAGTAGGCTTCTCCATTACCCTTTTTCTCTCCTTGTTTAACTTGTCTTTTCAACTCAATTTCTCTATCCCTTGCCCAGTTTATGAGTTCATTTAATGTTTCACATTTGGATGGATTTATGAACTCTCGAAAATCGGCCTTCAAAGTGTCATGGTAACGAATAATCTTCATTCTTTCCGTTCCTACTATTTCTCAGCAAAACTTCAGTTTGTCGAGGAAGGTATTCGTAATTTCATCAATTGACTCATCTTTTTGACGTAGACGTAAAAAGTCTTCTTGGATTCTATCAGCGGCGGATTGCGGGCAATGATACTTTAAGAAGGGCTCTTTAAACTCTTGCCACGTCAAATCTTGAACCTTGTCTTCCCCTGCCTCTTTGCAATAGGCATCCCACCAATCCTTAGCTTGGAGTAATCCCGTTGCAAACATCACTTGATCTTCTTTTTCACATCGACTTCTTGTAAATACCACCTCCGGACTTGAGATCCATCTTTGACACGCTATTGGATCGATCTCCCCTTTGTATGGCAAAGGGTTACAAGCCATAAACTCTTTGTAGGTGCATCTACGGTTCCCTTTCTTCCCTTGAGGCTCACTAATCATCTCTTTTAGTTCTTCCATCTTAACTGTCATCGTTGCCTCAACTGTTTCTAATACATGACTTTCAACTTCTTGGGCTAGCCGGGGAATGCTAGCCTCAATCGCCTTTTCTACTTCTTCCCCGATCCTTTCATTTATCGCTTCTAGTCATGCCGTTTCATTATCGTTCACATTTACTCCGTCCGCCATCTACATAAAACATTTACCACATTCGTTAATTCCTTTACATGCTTTACTTCATCACATTTGAACTTATACTATCATGATTACATTCTTTTTAAATTCATTCCTTTCGCGTCATCGTCATCAACAATCACGATATATCATATGGAACATAAATTTCTGGTCATAACGATTAACGTCGTTACCTTCGCTTGCGTATGTTTCCACATCAATTATTTCTTGTAACGTAAACACGTGATATGCCTAAGCTCATACATTCTCATTATATATTATACTACCTTTGGGGGTTTATTGGGGACCATTGAGGTTCAGGGCTTGATTATACTTGAATTCAAAATTTTCATTTGCTTCTTGAACTCCACCATAAGCTACCGTAGCTTACGGTATTTCTTTTCGTATCTGAGCCTCCACCATAAGCTACGGTAGCTACCGTAGTTTACGGTGGCAATAACATAGCTACGGTGATTACCTACTGCCTTACGGTGATCACAAAATTTCAATACCTACCGTAGCTTACGGTAGCTACCGTAAGCTTCAGTAGCGCCCAGTACATGTGTAATGCTCCGCTCCGCTCTTTTCGTATTCTATTTTTAGAAAATTCGTATTCACCTTCTATTTTTAGAATCATAGTCGAAATCGGATCGAAAAACTGATTAGAAACGACAACGACGCCACTTACGCGATTTTAACGAAACCGACGAACGTACGCGATTAATAACGATTACCGACACTATTTTACATGTTTATGACCCTAAAATAATATCCTACAACATTTCACGACGTCCGTATTTGATAACGGGTTCAGAACCGTATCGGGTCGCGCAAAAACACAAGAAACGGGCCCAGAATCTAACCCACTTAAACCTACCTATAAATACCTCTCATCCTCACAACAAAACCCTAGCCCCCTTTCACTCTCGATCCCCCTGCTCTCTCTCTCTCAAAGATTTCGGTGACCAGAGTCGCTCCGGCCGGCCACCAGCCGCTATCTTGTTTCTTCGACAACCACCCACACAAGCCCCCACCTTGATCTTTGAACGGCCAGCCACCACCTGTCGGTGGTGGCACACGGCGGCAAGATAGAAACAGAGAGAGAACGAGATGAGAGAAAGAACGAGAGAGAGAGAGAGACGCGGAGAGAGAAGCAGAGAGAGAGAGACGACGGTAGTGCCGTCATCTGCGGCGGCGGTGGCAGTTGTTCAGCTCCGATTTGGTTCGATTTCAGTCGGGTTGTTTCCGGTTCCAGTTTGGTTTCGAGTCCGGCGATGACCGGAGACAAAGATGGCGTCGGTTTGTTTTGAGTTCCGGTTTGGGTAGGGTCGAGTCTGGTTCGTCGGGTTCAGGTACAGGGTTGGTCAACACGGGTCAAGGTTTGGGTGTTTCAATTGGTTCGGGTTGTAGTGGTGATGACAGCGGTGGTGCGACATCGCCTTCGGCACTCCAGTCGGCCGACAACAGTGGCGGTGCCAACCGTGGTTGGCTCGGGTTATGTTGATTTGGTTCAGTCTCGGGTCAGACGATTCATTTTCTGTTTGGGTTTGCTTCGATTCAGGTTTGGTTTCGGTTGTTCCGGTTCAGGTACGGGTTATGTTTTACTCGGTTAAGTCGCAGCTCAAACCTGGTTCGGTTCACTTTTGTTTGGGTTGTTTCTGGTCTAAAGACACCGGCGCCGGCGGCGATGGTGGTGCAAACGGCTCGGGTCTCGCCTCGTGTTCGTTTCGGTTCAGTCATAGACCAGTTTTTGTTCGGGTTCTGTCAAACCAAGTCAACAGTAGCTTCGGTCAGTTTTGTCATTCGAGTTTCGATCAACAGTAGTCAGCTGGTCAAACCCGGTCAACTAACGGGTCAACGACTCATTCGAGACTTGGTATAACTTAAACAACGCTAATTTTATTATTGTTATATATATATATATATATATATATATATTGCTTTAAACGTCGAACCGATACAATTAGTAATTATTTACATTTTTGTATTTAACGAGAATTCTTATATATATTGTTTACATTATGATTAGTGGTTGAGTTTTGACAAAAATATCGACACTTAGAGTTGTCGGGATCATCAAAAAACAGAGGAAACTCTGCCCGTTTTTTTTTAAAGTCCGTGAAACAATACGTGTTTAATTATAAAAAGAAACCTATCGTATTCAAGTAATTTTTATAACAATAAATATAAATGTATATTTTATTTTGACAACACTTCTATAATACTCTTGATAGACTTAATTTAGAATTATTACATAAACTACATAATATATATATATATATATACATATATATATCAACTAGATATACTCTAAATTCCAAATTCAAATCCTCCGTCATAATTCCGTTTACTCATACACCTTCGTTTGCCCATATAGGGTGACCTCGGTGTTCCATCCTCCAACTCTTCAACTCTTCACGGGATTACCAAAGAAGACTTAGCAATTTTGTGAGTATACTTGAACCCCTCTTTTCGTTTACCACTTTTTGGGGTGTAACATGTTTATCTATGAAATTTACACTTAAACTTTATTCGTAAATGCACAAACATTCCTTATACATGCATGCATACTTGATTACTTGATACTTTAAACTTGGGGTTATACTTCTTGTGTTAGACTTATCATTAACTTCGTACAAGCCTATCCTTGACATATATAGCGCTATAGGATTAACGCACCGCCTGTAACTTTGGGTTATGTCATGAGCTTATTGCGTTTCATCATTGGGTTGATTAGTCGAACACATGTCGATTTTATTGTTTATCTTGTTTCAAGAGCTTGCCACATGGAATTGTTTGAACCTTATCTTTTATGCTATGTATGAAAACCTGTATACTCGCCAATACTTTTGTATTGAACTACACTTTCAAAACATGTTGCAGGTTTTTTAGAGGATGTTGATGATGCATGGAACTTAGTAGGATGCCTAGATGCACATTTAAATTTTATATTCTTATTGTAATGTAACTTTTGTACTTCATGTTGTTGTATTTGATTTCAATCCTTGTAAATGACTTTTATTAATGAAATAAATCAATTATTTAAATACTTGTCGCAAATATTAGTGTTATGATGTCTCGAGCAATCTTTCTTCATCCCACTCCGATGCTTCCGCCATTGGTTGGGGTGTGACAGATTGGTATCAGAGCCATAACTATAGGGAATTAGAAAAATTGCCATGCTTTTGACCTAGTCTATAGTTAAGTACCAAAATCGACCATACTTGATTCATATGTTAAGTTCTTGAAATGCTTCTTATGTATTAACTTCTTGAAAACGTTTCCTATGTGTTAATTTCTTGAAATGCATTATGTGCTTATACTTGATTTAATATTTCAAACATACGCCTTCATAAGGCATTTTACTCATTTATACTAAACTCGAAACCACTCGTATACACAAACGAGACGATTTCACCAAAATAGGCGTGAAACCCACAATTTGGTGAACGACTCTCAATCCATCTATTCTTTTACACGAAATTCACCACCAAGTTAGGAGTGAAATCCTTACCTTGATGGAGAATTTCCATTTCAAATTCTAGTGGACCCTCGTCAAAGTGTCGAAATTAAATTTTGACTCGACGAGTACCAACCACACTTAGGGTACGAAATCGTCAAGTTATGGGCGAAACCTGCACCTTTTCGACTAGTCCCGCTCCTTGATTTTCAAAAATTTCGCCAAGCCTTGAATTTTCGATTGATTTGGAACATGTAGTAACTGGAAGGGTGAATACCGTTAACCGATATATCGGCGAGAGTATTCCACCTATTAGGCCAAAACTTGTTTCTCAAATTCAAAAGAATTTTCGACCACTTTGGTTTAGTCAAAGTTCTGTTTTGGAACAATCCAAGTTTTAATCAAACCTATGTTTTACTAGTATCAATCTCATATGATGCAATTCTCCCTTTTCAAATTCAAATTTCTTTCGGGATTGTTTACTTATATACACATCATACTAAAGCTTTCTTACATCTATACATCATTTACATGCATGATTTCAAAAACGTCACTCAACTAGATTTACATTTCTTATAACCACAAAATGGAGAGATATCATCGAGATAGGAGTGATTTCCTTACCTTGACGATTAACTCCACTCCTCCTTTTCTTAAAACGAGCTCACCGACGAGTTAGGGGTGATTCCCTTACCTAGGTGATCGTTACCAAAATTTTATTTCAAAAGAGACTTCATTATACAACGCGATCAAGTTTTATATCTAAGTCGTTTTCATTTGTCAAAATCCCTACTATGCAAATTTCAAAATTCATTATTTTATTAAACGTATATCTTACCCCATAATCTATTTCACATAAACCGCATACACGAAATACTTAGTCATACCATAAACGTTTTATTTCCCAATTTTCAAAAATTTGACGAAATGCTACCCATCACCTTAATCGGTCTACTGAATATCTTGCCCACAAATTTCATGCTTAACGTAAATCACTAAAACACGCTCACAATATATCCTCATACTAAAGACTGTCATTCTCAATATGAAATTAAACCAACCTTTCCCACTAAGACTCTTACTAAAACTCTTTTCAAAATCGATAAATCCTTTTTACTAAAGAACACTTTTTCAACGATCACTAAGTTCATTATGCTAAAATTCTTTTTAAGAATTAACGTATTCACGAGAACCTCCAAATTTCTAAATTCTTATTTTAATACAAGATCCTTTAAAATGATGCAAACTAATTATTTTCGAAAACCTTTTCATACACCACCCAATACGTCATTCAAAATTTTAAAACACGTGGGCAAGAAAACTTCATAGAAACCAACAATCTTCAACTTACGTAAATTCTTTTAAAACAAAAGTAGCATTTCCGTTCCTTACAAAATACATCATGCATAACCAATAAGCACATTATATTCTTTTTACATTTACAAACTAGATTCTACTTTACAAGGCAAACTCAATCTACTTTGATTTAATAAACTTGCGTGTTGCTCAAAACAACTATGTACGCATATCATCGTACACGTCGTAGTCGATATCTTGCGACAATTTCGTTTATATAATTTGTTTTTACATACTCGACCTTTTGATTGTTTTATATGCTTAAATTTGTTATGTCTCAGTTAATACTATATACACAATCATTATTATTCTTACTTATACTCATACTAACGATACGTTTTATGCCTATACTTATACTTATATTCATATTCATACTCATACGTTTTATGTTCATACTTATACACGCATGTGTATTCATACTTAAGCATATACTTATGCTCATACGTTCATTCATACTCATGATTCATACATTCGTACCCGTACGCGAGCGGAATCCGAGGGATTCGCTTACGTGGGTCCCATACATACTTAAACATAAACATGCTATATACGATATTCTTATAGGTACTCATTCTTATTTCCAAATTTATGAATACCCTGATTCATACACAATTAGTACAAACTATGCAGATCATGCGACAATCAATATGATCGCGGGTGCACACGGGATTATAGTGATGCGCGTATGAAAACCATAGAGTGTACTACTGCGTATGGTAAGACACGGAACGTAACATGACACCGAATACGAAATGGACGTAATGTAGTCAAAACATGGTGGATTCGCCGCTGGTACTTCCTATATATAAGTGTTTTCACCATGTTACTAAACTTTCGTAAAACGTGCCATGAGAAATTCGGTATTTTGCAGACCTTTTAGACCCAATACAAAACTTTAACAACTCACCAACGCATTGTTAAGCGTGCGATATCCGATTATTCATGACGAGACTTCATTCTTTACATATTGCTTTCATTTGTCCAATGCGCTTACCCTTCTCATACTTACATTCGTTTATTAGATCAATCATTCCCTCTCCTACCTCCGTTATTCCCCGTTATCCGTTGTCTTTCATACAAGCCTCGTTACGAACAAATCTGTTTACACATTCGAAGTTTAAAGTACCTTCTTGGTTAAAACTATCTTTCTATTCTTTATTTATGTGTAAACATAATTAATTGGTCGTTACCTCCAAAATCGTTTTACTTAAAATACCTAATGTTCTCGTTCCTCGTCAATAAATAATTTCTTACAAACAAGTGATTTATTATTCTTCTTTGAAATCAACGAAATTCTTCTTACAATTTACAGTGCGGCCACACTTTTCATCGAAATGCTTACCGTTTTATACGAAAGTTAAACTCCTTGGATATCATATTTTAAAGTTACCTCTTCATTTTGAGTTATTCAAACTTGTTTAAACTCGTTAGCCTATGCACACATATGCACAATTTACTTATGACTAATGCCTTAAATCATGTTAGTCAAACAACCTCTTTTTACAAATCTAACTTTTCGTTCCTCAAAACTTCATACTTTTCCACACGTATCCAAACTTCCAAGTCTCGATTTCAGACTATCATTCCTTAGCCAAATCCTTTATTAAGTCTTCCTCTTGAATAAATTTCGGGGCGAAATTTTCTAAAGGAGGGGAGACTGTAATGCTCCGCTCTTTCCATATTCTATTTTTAGAAAATTCGTATTCGCCTTCTATTTTTAGAACCACAGTCGAAATCGGATCGAAAAACTGACTAGAAACGACAACGACGCAACTTACACGATTTTAACGAAACCGAAGAACGTACACGATTAATAACGATTACCGACACTATTTTACATGTTTATGACCCTAAATAATATTCTACAACATTTCACGACGTCCGGGTTTGAAAACGGGTTCATAACCATATCGGGTGGCGCAAAAACACAAGAAACAGGCCCAGAATCTAACCCACTTAAACCTACCTATAAATACCTCTCATCCTCATAATAAAACCCTATCCCCCTTTTCACTCTCGATCCCCCTGCTCTCTCTCTCAAAGATTCTGGTGACCGGAGTCGCTCCGGCCGGCCACCGGCTGCTGTCTTGTTTCTTCGACAACCACCCACACAAACCCCCACCTTGATCTTTGAACGGCCGGCCACCACCTTTCGGTGGTGGTACACGGCGGCAAGACAGAAACAAAGAGAGAGAACGAGATGAGAGCAAGAATGAGAGAGAGAGAGACGATGGTAGTGCCGTCATCTGCGACGGCAGCAGCAGTTGTTCAGCTCTGATTTGGTTCGATTTCAGTCAGGTTGTTTCCGGTTCCAGTTTGGTTTCGAGTCCGGTGATGACCGGAGACGAAGATGGCGTCGGTTTGTTTTGAGTTCCGGTTTGGGTGTGGTCGAGTCTGGTTCGTCAGGTTCAGGTACAGGGTTGGTCAACATGGGTCAAGGTTTGGGAGTTTCAATTGGTTCGGGTTTGAGTGTTGACGACAGCGTTGGTGCGACGTCGCCGGCGGCACTCCAGTCGGCCGACGGTAGTGGCGGTGCCAACCGTGGTTGGCTAGGGTTATGTTGATTTGGTTCGGTCTCGGGTCAGCCGATTCAGTTTCTGTTCGGGTTTACTTCAATTCAGGTTTGGTTCCGGTTGTTCCAGTTAAGGTACTGGTTATGTTTTACTCGGTTAAGTCACAGCTCAAACCTGGTTCGGTTCACTTTTGTTTGTGTTGTTTTAGGTCCAAAGGCACCGGCACCGGCGGCGATGGTGGTGCAGACGGCTCGGGTCTCGCCTCGTGTTCGTTTCGGTTCAGTTGTAGACCAGTTTTTGTTCGGGTTCTGTCAAACCAAGTCAATAGTAGCTTCGGTCAGTTTTGGCATTCGAGTTTCGGTCAACAGTAGTCAACTGGTCAAACTCGGTCAACTAACGGGTCAACGACTCATTCGAGACTTGGTACAATTTAAACAACGCTAATTTTATTATTGTTTTATATATATATATATATATTGCTTTAAACGTCAAACCAATACAATTAGTAATTATTTACATTTTTGTATTTAACGAGAATTCTTATATATATTGTTTACATTATGATTAGTGGTTGAGTTTTGACAAAAATATCGACACTTAGAGTTGTCGGGATCGTCCAAAAACAGAGGAACTCTGCCCATTTTTCGTAAAAATCCGTGAAACAATACGTGTTTAATTATAAAACGAAACCTATCGGATTCAAGTAATTTTTATAACAATAAATATAAATGTATATTTATTTTGACAACACTTCTATAATACTCTTGATAGACTTAATTTAGAATTATTACATAAACTACATAATATATATATATATATATATATATCAACTAGATATACTCTAAATTCCAAATTCAAATCCTCCGTCATAATTTCGTTTACTCATACACCTTCGTTTGCCCATATAGGATGACCTCGGTTTTCCATCCTCCAACTCTTCAACTCTTCACGGGAGTACCAAAGAAGACTTAGCAATTTTGTGAGTATACTTGAACCCCTCTTTTCGTTTACAACTTTTTGGGGTGTAACATGTTTATCTATGAAACTTACACTTAAACTTTATTCGTAAATGCACAAACATTCCTTATACATGCATGCATACTTGATTACTTGATACTTTAAACTTGGGGTTATACTTATTGTGTTAGGCTTATCATTAACTTCGTACGAGCCTATCCTTGACGTATATAGCGCTATAGGATTAACGCACCACCTGTAAACTTTGGGTTATGTCATGAGCTTATTGCGTTTCATCATTGGGTTGATTAGTCGAACACATGCCGATTTTATTGGTTATCTTGTTTCAAGAGCTTGCCACATGGAATTTTTTGAAACTTATCTTTTATGCTATGTATGAAAACCTGTATACTCGCCAATACTTTTGTATTGAACTATGCTTTTAAAACATATTGCAGGTTTTTGAGAGGATGTTGATGATGCATGGAACTTAGTAGGATGCCTAGATACACATTTAAATTTTGTATTCTTATTGTATTGTAAATTTGTACTTCATGTCGTTGTATTTGATTTCAATCCTTTTGAATGACTTTTAGTAATGAAATAAATCCATTATGTAAATACTTGTTGCAAATATTAGTGTTATGATGTCTCGAGCAATCTTTCTTCGTCCCACTCCGATGTTTCCGCCGTTGGTTGGGACGTGACAACATGTTGGCTGAATCTCTCGTTTGCGGCCACGTTGATCCGTTTTCGAATATTATTTCAATCAAGCCGGTCCCTGAGTTTTCTAAACACACTTTGTGCTGACACTCTTGCATTTTTATTTCTTTCTAACCTTTCCATATGATCACCAATTCATATCATAATTTACTAAGGAATTCTAAAAAAAATGTTACCTCTTCTTGCATCTTGGAGCGAACACACCCATTCTTGCGAGCTTTCGGTTTGAGTCTGAGCACTCTAACGTGCTCGAATCTCTCAAACCTAGGCTCTGATATCAACTTGTAATGCCCATATTTACGTAAGGTCAAAACCACGATTTAAATAGGGTAAAAATTTGAACTTTCATACTTTAACATAAATATTACCAAAATACCCGTGTGGTTAACTATGACATTAACAACCATCAAAACGTTGTAAACTACATTTGTCCAAACTAATAAACCATAACTACCAAACTAACTTACTTACAACAGACATCGAGTACAAAATATCATTTTACAACCAAAAAGAGTTTTGACCCGTTTGACACCATAAACATAACCGGAAGCGCATAGTGGGCATAATGAGTAGTGTGTTCGATCCAAGCTCGCCGTCATCAAAGATGAGATTTACCTATCATACACAACACCAAAGCATTCATTAGTTCATTATACCAAATATAATGAATAACTTTCATTTACTTATCATTATTCGACCCATTACAAAATTTACCATTTTGTTAACATCCTTATTATAGTCATTCTTTCTCTACGAGCATCGATTTCGTTACACACATCCATCTTTAACATTTCGATAGCATTCACATATGAACCTCTCGACCCATCCGAAATGGACCAAGGTTTAATCAACATTCTAATTCGTCATACAAGTCTTAACAGACCCATTCCTAGTGGGTCAATTCATACCATACATCATTGTCACACTTTCATCATTTTGACCCGTTTATAACAAGCCTTTACTTAAACCATTCTATCATCGTACTTTCCAACCATTTTGAACCATTTGAAACGGGTCATTACGCATTCATTACTCTTTCATTTTCTAATCACCATTCAATACTCAACACATCGAATTTGCCACATTCTACAATACAACTTTACACTCGGATTTATATATCAAAGTAAACATTCATAATCTACATGAAGGATAAACAAAGTTCATGTGAACTTACCGTGATCTTGCGTTCCAAGCGTCTTTGATTGACTTGCACCTTCCTCCTTCTTCGCCCCTATAAGGTGCAACGTTACATATTTAGCTTTCACTATATACATTACGTACGCACACTTCGATTAGTTATCGCACATAATTCTATTTTCCATGCTAACTCATCAATTTCAACAAGTTTTGATGTCAAAACCCAACTAAATCAATTCAAGGCATTTCATGTCACACCCTGATATTTCTACATAATCCGGTGGGCCCGGTGGGGAGTATCGTGACGTAGTTGATATCATCAAAGTCAATTAAACACAATTATAGCACAGCGGAAGGCTTGGAAGGTAAATTACTTTTACAACCCAAATGTTTAAAGTACGAATAAAATAATATACAGACGGTTGTAAAGGAATCCACAGGCGGATCCTAAATAAAAATATGAAACGGAGTTCGACAGACTTTATGGCATCTAAGGACTTACAAGATCCTTTTATTAAACGCCGAGTAGCTCCAGCCTATTAAGCGAGGTACCTGTCACTTAGTCTTTTAAAAATACGTTAGTTTACACTGGTAAATACAATTAACTGACTCTTTTGAAAATGTTTATGAAAATTGGTTTAAATGCTCAAGGCACGAAAATTCTTTTATAACTTGGGATTATTACATTTATAATCTTGTATGCAGATTTACATGTTTGTCATACAATTGGGGCCCGGTATAAAAGCCGAGACATGATTAACTGACACACCACATATAAAACCCACAAAGGAGTTATCCCCAACTGTCAGGTGTATGCCTACACCCCATGCATAGGTCGTGGCCATTAGCAATTTAAATGAGCCAAGGATATCCACGACACGGTCGTTAAGCCCCAATGTTTATGTTATCAAGCAAAATGGATTAAAACGGGTTATGCCGATTTATTAATCACAATCCAACCAAATGATCCCAAACCCGACCAAGCGGTAATATTTTACCGTATCCCAAGCCCGTATAAGGGAAAATAAGTTAAAAGTATTTACCTGAGTTTTAAAGGCAAGAATTTCTACTCAGCCGTATAATTACTAAGACTTTGTGAAGGTTTCTTCTACTGGGGCTCCCTAGTCTGGAATGAAGGTAATATTAACCTATTAGCATACTAACAAGTCTTATTTAAGTCTAGGACTTAGACCGGTTAGTTTTAAAGAACGATTTACGGTATGAAACGCTAGATTAAGCGGTGACCGGAATGGAATGTAATTTAGACCCAACAATTATGGAGACTTGTATAATATGGGTAAACTAAATACATTCTGGACTTTGAAGTTCAAATGATAAGGTTAAACCCGTTTCTGTTAATTTGTGCAAACTAGTTACATAAACCGAACCGAACGCGTATAAGCATAAACGGGTAACCGGATGATTCATATACAAATTCCATATGTTATTATGCTTAAAATATGTTATGACATCAGTAGGATATCAACATGTATGCTCATAAATGTTTTAAAAACGAATTAAGCCTCATAAGGGCGTTTTGGTCATTTTAAGGTTTATATAAGGGGTTTGTATGTAAACTGAAGTTCTAGTCATAAACATTCTGTGAAACTATTTTATTCATGATATTAAATCAGTAGGATATCAATTATATGTATGGTTTACGATTTATGGCCAAACTATGCACCGTAGGGGCATTTTGATCATTTCACACAGAGTTTTAGGGACTTATTTGGGGTTCTGAGTTCATGACTTATACCTACTGTAAAAATATTTAATATGGTTTATAAAATCAGTGGATAACAAATCTTGGGTGCTAAGTATGGTTTAAAACCATACTATGCACCTAAATAGCGTAAAAATCGGTAAATGGCGATAATTTCGAAGTTTAAGCGATTATGAGATTATGACCTGCTTTGAATAGTCATAATATTTTATTTTTCATAATACATCAGTAGCAAAAAGATTTTGCATGTTCATTATGTTTAAAACCCATTTTATTTGCAAAAAGGGTATTATCATCATTTATAAGCTTTGTACAAGAACTCAAGGTTAAGGTCAGTATATAATCTGACTTAACATCCCAATAAATCCTAAATATGATATCATAACAGTGGGTAAAGAGTTTTATATTAAAATTATGTTTAAATCTTGATTTGCATGCTAAAGGGCATTTTAGTCCTTATAAAAGCATAAATTTCGATTAATTGCATAACTTCAGCTTATAACCAGAATGTAAGTGTCAAAATATTCTAATTAGAGTAAATTACAAGTTTTGTCCTTTATCTTTGTGTCAAATTTCAGGCGGTGTCCTTTGCCTTTAAAATTGACGAGTTTTGTATTTAATGTTTCAAAATCTTTCACGGTTTGTCCTTTGACGCTAACCTAGTTAATTTTAACTGTTAAGTAAAGGGCAAATTGGTCTCTTCACTTATTTACTTAAAAATCCATTTTAGTAATTAAAAAAAAGATATGTATATGTCTCTTAACAACCCCCCCCCCCCCAACACCACCGACACCCCACCTAACCACCTCCACAAGCTTGTAACCCGGTTAAAGACTTAGGAACCAGACCTGTTATACTATTATCTCTAAAACTCAAAATCTGCAACTTCAAATTCGAAAAGTCTGGTAGCAGTCCGGTACACATATTCTGTGAAGCCAAACTTCAGTTAATTGTGCCTTGTTTGATGATACCAGTTTTAGTGGGAGATTTTGGAGCTCCACCTGTCATTCTCTACAGCGTCATTCTCTACAGAAGTATCATTTGCTGTAGAACCGGAAAACACTTGCAGAATCATTGATCTTAGCAAGATGCAGATCATTAAACTTAAAAACAACAGAAGCTCTTGAAGATCAAGAGATTTTAGTTGTGACTCATATTCGTCATCATTTTTTTACGAGAGCAGCATCCAATTCAACAAAATTTTAACCATCAGAAGCAAAGCGAGAGACATTGTGTAAAGACTCTCAAGATTGTCCTAAAAATACCCGTAAATATAAACCCGGACACCTGAAACCCCAAACCATATAAAAAATCAAGAAAAACAAATTTCTGGGTCTCAGGCGGGCCGCGTAAAAGACAAGACATGTCTTACGCGGGCCGCGTCAATACATGCTTGACCGGATAAGTGTTCCGGATCCACGTGGTGACCAAATGGCAAGCCTACTCATGACCCATGCAGCCTATACGTAGACTAGGCGGCCTCGCGGGCCGCGTAAGTGTTAACCATGGGTTTACGCGGGCCGCGTGAGGCCCTAATTTCACCTATAAATAGCTTGTTGCATGCACAGTCTGTTGGTGTCGAAAACAAAGTTCAAAAAACAAATTCTTGTTACTCTGAAGTCGAAATTACTTTCAAAATTAGCGAGGCGCTGCTCCATTACCGGGTATTAACTCGATCGCTGCTACGATTCAATGTCCGGTCGATTAAACTATCCAATGGATGTTTAAGTGCTGCCCACATTAGGGTTTATGCTTTGTCATTCGTCGTTAATTCAATGGATGTTTAGGTATCGCACTTTGTCATTTGTTGTGAAGGTTTAATCTCGTGAGTTATCGTAAATGCTGTATTAGTTACTAACCGAGTTCGTGTGCATGTTATTAAATTTAGGTTAAAAAGGCTAATCAGTAGGCTAAGTTCTGCTCATATAAATCTGCAATGTGAGTCATTCTCTTTTTATCAAATGTTTTACAATACTCTATTTTCAAAGTTATAATTACAGGGATTAAGTCTTTGTAATCTCCAAATTACAGCCGGTATGTGGGGTTTTGTATACATTACTTGATAACCTTCACCATTGGTCAACGAGTTAGCCAAGGGGTGATATGACCATAGTCACAGACACCATTGGACTCTGAGGTTACCAATGGATAGTCGAGTGACAAATACTGTGGGTAGTTGGTTGATATATGGAAACATTGTAATCGCTCTTAATACTGTAAATTATAACAAACGCGACGTTTTACTAAAAAGAATGATTCACCAGTATTTCCCGCTGACAAAACCTTTTTCAAACATGTTTCAGGTGATCTGTTGTGATCCAGGAAAAGTGCCGTGAAGCACTACAAAGCTTAAGGAAGTGGCTCAATAATAAATAAAGAAACATGTTTTGTAAAATAAAGATTTTTCCGTGAAATCATATGATTGTAAACTACCGGGGTTTATCCCGAATTGTGAAATTAAATAATCGGGAAATTGCAGTTTTAAAAAGATCCTGAAGAAATCTTCCGCTGTTAACTCAATTAAACAAATACCACGGGATTTTTCTGTCCCGCGGCTCCTGAACCGGGTCAAACCGGGTCAGGGGCCGTGACAAAAAAAGGTGGTATCAGAGCCACTGATTTAAGCCAATTAAGTATTTAGAAAATACTTAATTTTTCCGATTGCTATTTTTGTGATAACGTGTTTTATTATTTGAATATTTGTGTACAGTATTGGTAAGCAAAGACTTTCGGATGTCTATTATAAATTAGATACTACACCGAGAGAAAAAGGATCATCATCCTCAAAACACTATGCAAATCCTGAAAAGGAATATTTGTTCGAAAGGCACAATATGAGAAACCACTTTCTCCTAATAAAAGAAGTTTGATTATTAGGAAAAGTCAGGAGAAAATAAAGAAATCACAACCAAAAGAAAAGAGAGTTAATCAGAAAACCCAAGAACTAGGCAGTAACCCACCATGGGAAGACAAGTTAGATGAAAAATGGGCAAATCTCTATATGCTAGCCACTGTAGCAGTAAATGCAAAATTTTAAAATACTCTGACTTAAGTTTTAGCACCCTCATCACCTACAATCCAGAAACCTTATCCAGTTAATAAATAAGTTTACAGTAAACCCTAGTGTATTTTAATTTTTAGTTGTCTTTATATTAAATTAGTCACACGGTATGAAATAATATTTAAAGGTTATCTATGAAATTTTGTTATAAAATTTTAACTTAGCAATTTTTGTATTTTGCATATATGTTAAACAGCATGAATGACTTATCTGAAGCCCTTCAAAATCTTAATCTCTATCCGGTGAAAATAGAGGTTTCCAGAGATTTTACTGGTTACATACCCGATATAGAAGAACCTATGGAATTCAACGCTCCACCTCCAGAGAAACCCAAGCCTAAGAAAAGGAGAAGATTTGTGGGATGGAGGCGTGTGCGCAGGAGGAAACCCGCCACTAGGAAGATTCCCAAAATAGAAAATCCCTTAGATAAAGGAAAGGGGATTGAAGTTGGGGAAGGTTCTAAGCAGATAGAAATGGAGATTGGAGAAGGTTCTAGGCAGCCAAAGATGGAAATTGGGGAAAGCTCTAGACAAATTGAGGAGTTACCATTTCAGGAGGAATTGGATCGTGCATTGGCGAGCTGTGATATAGTCAGGCCTGTCAATAATAATTTCTACCCTTATCCTGCTGAAACTCAACTTCCAATGAACTTGGAACCTGCAATCCCAGAACCTATAATCCACACCCAACCTCTAGGAATGGACGAGTGGTGGACCAATGATTGGCAATTCCAAAACCTTAGCTGAACTCCGCCACTTTGGCGAGGAGCTGGTGGATGCAGGAAATAGGATCATGGAAGTAGGAGAACAGATCTCCTGGAAATACGACGAGAGGGAACGTCGTTACTGAAATACCAACTGACGAGGGATAGTGGGTTTGTGGAACTGTGGTTGTATAATAAATAGAAAAATATAATCTTGTAAAATAACTACAAATAAAACTTTGTAAGATAAATGGTGTGTATTGATGCATATTATAAAATATAAAAATGGGAATCGAGAAATCGATAATTTTGGCTATATGTGTTTTATGAAATTTGTATGATTATTTTGTGTATAATTGTTATTTATTCGATACTAATAAATTCTATATATTATCAGATGGAAAACGCTAATAATAAACCAGTTAATGAGGTTAACCAATCTGAGCAACATCCGGAGGATCAATTTATAACTAGGCATGATATAGAAAATATTGTTGCTCAAGGAATAGTTAATGCTATTCCAGCAATACTTGCTGCTGCCCAGAAACCTATTGAACCTCAACAAATCATTTCTAGCAAACGTATCTCTGAAGATAACTTCAGTAATAGCATAAACGGAGGCGGTAATCATCACGATGATGATTCACGGCAGGCTCCGCTCCCTAAGAAAATGAAAGCTGCAACGCCTGGTTGCACTTACAAAGAATTTCTTGCTTGTAAACCCGCTGAATTTGCAGGCAATGAAGGAGCGACTGCGGCACTACGTTGGTTAGAGAAAACTGAGGCAGTAATTGCAATAAGTAAATGTGCCAAGGAAGACAAAGTGATGTATACATCGCATTTGTTTAAAGAAGGGGCACTAGAATGGTGGAACACGGTACTTCAAGCCAAAGGAAGAAATGTGGCTTATGCCATGAACTGGGAAGAATTTAAAAGTTTGATGGAAAGAAAATTTTGTCCTGAGTATGAAAAGGAACAAATGGCGAATAAGTTTCTGAACCATTGGATGATGGGTGTAGACTGTCGAGGATATACTTCGACATTCTTTGAATATGCTAGAGTGGTACCAACACTGGCTTCGCCAGAACCGGTACTCATTTCTCGCTATATTTGGGGATTGATTGGCGAAATCCGTAATATCGTTAAAGCTGCGAGACCTCGTACTATTGACGATGCGGTAGAATTAGCTAACACCCTAACTGACGAGCTGGTACGCACAAGAGATGAAAATAGGAAAAAGGAAATGGCTCAGAAAATTACCCAAGGATTTCGTACGGGTAATAATAGCAGCTTCAAGAGAAGAGGAACAGGGCAATCCTCAACTTCGTCGTTCTGCAGGAATTGCAAAAAAAAAAACATTATGGAAGATGTAATGTAACCTGCAACTTTTGTAAAGTTGCAGGACATCGCGAAGAAGACTGCAGAAAGAAAACGAGGATCTGCTATAACTGTGGAGAAGCCGGACATTTTAAAACAGAATGTCCTAAATTGGTCAAACCAGCAGACAACAAAGCCAAGACGGCCGACGGAGCTACTAAGAAGAATGTCAAAGCATTCCAGCTGACCACTCAAGAAGCATAACTCATTCCAGATGTGATAGCTAGTACGTTCTTAGTTCACAACATTTACGCAAAAGTATTATTTGACTCTGGTGCAAACCAAAGTTTTATAAATACTTCATTATGTCAAGCTCTTAACTTACCCTTAACCAACCTTAGGCAGATTTTTACAGTCGAAACGGCAGACGGAAATTCTGTCAAAATAGATAAGGTTGTGCGAGAAGGAAAGATTGATCTGTTAGGCTATAGATTCTCTGCAAACCTGTTACCTAGCCGGATTCGATGTTGTGTTAGGAATGGATTGGCTAATAGCTAACCATGCTCGAATTCTTTGTTGTAGGATCGTTTTGTGACCCGAACGAGTCGTTCAGAGAAGTTTTTATCAGTTTCAGTGGCGGAAACAAAGAAACTGACTTCGAAACAGCTAGCAATTCACTTTAAACACGTTTCTGATTGATATTACAGCTTGTACAATCACTGGATAAACCGGCAGCACTTCGGTATCCAAAAGCACAAAAGTTACAAATGACAAGAAGACTCCCCTATTTATACTATTCTAGGTTTAGCTTGAAGATGACATGACAATTTCAAACTAAACCTCCTAATTACTTTCAAGCTAAACCTCTATGCAATTCAAGCTAAACCTCAAGTTGACTTTCAAGCTAAACTACTATATCTCGAACTAAGTTCACTGATTTAACATTCTACGAACAAGACTCGATACAAGACGAAGTCGACAGATGAATGCACTAACAGACTCCCCCTCAGATGTTGACGAGTCTTAAGTGTTGAGTATATGCATCTTCAGTCTTTATCAGTCTGAACGCTCTCTGACATATCTCACAGTGTAAACATCCTCAAACTTTATCTCCTTCTTCTCTTCAGCATCAACAGACTCCCCACGAACAATCTCTACTCGGATGTCTTCAGACTCCCCCTTTCGATATACTGGGATCGCAGTCTGGCATGTTGAAATCACACATTCCTCAGGTATCGGAACCTGGCACTCTATCTTCAGGTTCAAAATCAAAACCTGGCTACACCTGCACATTCTTAACCCTGAAGTAAATTTCACAAATTTAACATTTAACAAATTTATAAACCCAGATTCTTTCTCAAATTAAACCAGAATGATTTATCAATGATAAATTCTGATGAACAATTGGCAAAAATTAATCATATTTCTTTTCAAAACACATTCTCCCAAGCCATTTGTTCATCATGTCTAGCACTTGGAATTTTGAAAATCTGCTCTCCAACATCAGTTGTCGAAAATCTTTTTGAATTTTTTGAAAATAAAGAAATGCAGTAAAGAAATATTTATAGACACTATTTTTGTGAGTTTGTGCAAGAGGATCATATCAATTTTTGACAAGTCACTAGTATCGTTGAGCTTAGTTACACATTAAGAATTAAACAATTCACTTAGATTGCCGATATACTGATCCACTTAAATTCTCACACAAATTTCAACTGATTCAGGATATGAGTTAGGTGTTTTAAGAACTTAAACTCATTCATGTGTCCCACCTCTTGAATATACTCCCGTATCCAGATCCCAATATTCAGTCTTACAGGTGAGTATACCACAGATGATATCTGTAAGGGGTTAATAAATTATGAAGAATCATGAGTGCTTAGGTCAGAACTACCGTTCAGCAGAGAGATCATGACTCGACTTTTGGGTGTGTCCCCTTTAGAGGATCTTTTGAATTACAACAGCAATGACTATCAATTTTATTGTTTCATCAATTTGCTGAGGGCTGAGCTATATTTCAAGCATGCGGAAAGTATTCTCCGGGGACTAGGTTAGAAATTTCTTTCAGCAGAAGTCCCGGGATAATACCCCAGATATCACTGAGCATAAAGACCTAGTATCTCAGAAAGAGGGACCTTTCAAACGAGATTTCAGGGGTTACCTATATATCCAAGTAAAATAAGCAAGTTTGAATTTAAGTTTATATCCCGAAAAAGCTTACTAAATGTGTAAAAACCTATCGGCATATCATCAGTGAGACCGTTTAACACTATTTAAACAATACAATTCTTTAGCATACTGTAACTGTCTACTGATGTACTATCATTTCCTCTTCTTTGACACAAAAACTCATTTTTGATTTTATCATGTTTTTGTCTTTTTCAAATTTTCTAATGTTTTTGGATTTTCTGAAAAATTTCTACTCCCCCTAAAATGCAAACACATTAACAGAAATTTGAAAACTACTAGACTCTTGACCCACTTGAAATATAACATGAACTGTACAATAACTTGACAACCGATATCAAATTGCTTCAAATCGCCATCCACTTGGCATAAACAATCAGAACTCCCCCTTTCACAAAACTATTTTCTCATTATGATTTCAAAACACTTAAGTTTGTTTTAACCAAAATGATTTTTCCGGAAAATAAGTTTTGTTTTAACCACTTGTAGGTTCGGGTTCATCATCTTGTTCATTCAATCACATATATGAGAATTACATCAAGTTCAAATTAATGACCTTGACGAATCACTTTGTAAGATTCAACCTCTTACCACTTGTAAAAATATCCAAATCATATAATCACATGTAGGAATAAAACATCTACACAAACCATTTTACCAATCAAGATGCCGATTCCTACTTCACACTTACCAACCTGGAAGCTCCGGCAATTCACACTTATCCTGTAAAAATTAAACACATTTAAAAATCTTTCACAAAATCTATCTTAACAAGAATAATGCCGATTCCTGATCCACGATTACAAACTTGGGATCTCCGGCAAATCAGGTTTTTCATTTAAACAGATTCACCCAAGCCTGACGGTCCTTGGGTGATTTTGAATTCTTGTTCAACAATGGTGGAAAATTTGCATCATCCATTGTTAGACCAGAATTCTCAATTTTTACCTCAACAACTGGCTCTTCTGGTTTTACCATACTAGAATCATTGCCTGCACATGGCTTGTCTGACTTCGACATGTCAGATTCATCGCCTGAGGGTGGCTTGTCTGACTTTAACATGTCAGATTCATCGCCGACCATTTTCTTCTTCTTCTTTTCTTCTTTCGTCCTCAGATTTGTATCCGATGAATTCGTCTTGCTTGACTTTGCCATCGAGGGAGTCGATTCATCAGAACTCTTATTTTTAACAGATGAGCCCGAGGACAAAATCTTCTCGAGATACTCTCTCGCCTTCTTCCTTTTCTTCCTCACTCTGTCTTTCTGCCCCTGAGAAAGCTTCACTTTCGTTTCTTAAACTTTAGGTTCTTGAACCTTCTGTTCTTTGGGTTTGACATTGACTGGAATCTTTGCCAATTTTTGAGACTTAGCCCTCAATCTTTCATTTGATCTCCTTGGGAAATCTTTGGCAATGTGACCTCTAATTTGACAGTTAAAGCATCTCCTCGTCTCATAACACCAACCTTGGCAGTTAACAGCAATATGTCCTTGATAACCACATCGGTAACACACTCTGTTATCGTACCAATCACCATTGTCAGCCCAAATGCTCAAATCATAGCATTGTTTGGCTTGATGATATTCCTTCCTCATGTTTGCTGGATTTGGCTTTTGAGCACTGTGGTTCAACCTGCACCACTTATTGCCAACAGTTTTTGAGTTTTCATTTTTCAATTTTTGTGATTTTTGATCTTGATTGGATGATTGAACTGATGAGCTTTTATTTTCTTTTTGAACATTTTTCGATTTTTTATCCTTTTGTTTTTGTTCCACATTCTTCTTTACAGGTTTTTGCGTTGAGCATTCACCTTTTTCAGTAGAATGTAGAACGGTTTCTTGAAACATTTCTTTTAATTTCAAAAATGTTTTCTTTTTCTCATCATCATCAGTTTTCTCATCACAATCTTCAACTTTGACATTGTCAAAGTTTGTGACATTGTCACTTATTGGAATAGAATTGATCGGTTTTGGACAGGGAAACTCAGAAGAAGTCTCAAAACCTTTCAATTTCTTTTCAAGCTCATCTATTTTGTTCCTTGAATTCTCAGCTTCAATTTCAAGCTGAGATATTCATTCAAGATGAACCTTGATTGTCTTTCGAGCACATTCAGCTTCTTTTTCAAGTCGAATAATCGTCTGAAGATGAGAATTTATAATTTTTTGCTTTTCAATGTTGTTTTGACTAAAAACATTTATCCCATCTTCAAGAATCTTTAATTGACTTTGAAATTCTTTTTCAAGTTTTAATTTTTCATTTTCAAAACTCTCAATTTTATCTTCAAAAATTTTTGCCTTTTCTTTCAACTTCTTGTTTTCAAGCTTTATCCAGAAATCCTCTGAAGATTTCTTTTTGCTTTCAAATTTTTTCTTTCAAACTATTGTTTTCCAATGTCAAACTGTTCAAACTACTTAACAGTTTGTCATTTTCAGATTTCAACCTCTCACAATTTTCCTGCAAAACAAGAATCTGTTTATCAGCAGATTTCTTTTCATCCTTCATAACTGAAATCTCTTCAGTCTGTTCCTCTCCCACTTGGACACCTTTACTCTTGCTCTTCTTTAATATTGATTTTCCACTTTGACTTTTCTTCTTTTCAGCATTTCTCTCCATCTGTTCTTCAAGTTTCTTAATGAATTGACAAATTGTCAATCTAGAGTATTCTCCAGTTCTTTTTAAATCCAAAAGATATGTACCCCATTCTTGTTGAGGTATGGCATTGGCCAATCTTTCAACCCATTCATTTGGACTTTTCTGAATACGCTTCTCAGACATTGATCGAACAAGATAGCTATACCTCTCAATGATACTCTTTGTACTTTCTCCTGGACAACCTGAAAACAAGTCAAACTCTTTCATTAATACATTTATTCTATTAATTGTTTCACTATCCATATTAAAGAAATTAGTATCCATGATTCGGAAACACGTTTATCAAACACAACACTTTCAAGCGAAACCTGATGAAATGTTCAAACTAAACCTGATGGAATGCTCAAGCTAAACATGATGGAAAGTTCTAACAGGTTTTACAAGCTAAAGCCGATTTGAAGCTAAACCAACAAGGTTTTTTCAAGCTAAAGCCGATTTGAAGCTAAACCAACAAGATTTTTCAAGCTAAAGCCTATTTGAAGCTAAACCAACAAGTTTTTTTCAAGCTAAACCTGATGACATCAGCAAAAAACGAACAAATTTCAAGCTAAACCACAATTTGAACCAATTTTAAGCCGATTTTAACGCTGAAACTTTCCAGGATTTGTTAATACATGATTACGCACAATATGTGTGAATTTGAGCCGATTTTATCCGTAAAAACTTGTAAATTCTGAAAAGAAGGGGTAGAAAACAGAAATTTCGAGCTGAATCGGTAAGAACTCCTCCTCCTGAGCTCTGATACCACTTGTAGGATCGTTTTGTGACCCGAACGAGTCGTTCAGAGAAGTTTTTATCAGTTTCAGTGGCGGAAACAAAGAAACTGACTTCGAAACAGCTAGCAATTCACTTTAAACACGTTTCTGATTGATATTACAGCTTGTACAATCACTGGATAAACCGGCAGCACTTCGATATCCAAAAGCACAAAAGTTACAAATGACAAGAACACTCCCCTATTTATACTATTCTAGGTTTAGCTTGAAGATGACATGACAATTTCAAACTAAACCTCCTAATTACTTTCAAGCTAAACCTCTATGCAATTCAAGCTAAACCTCAAGTTGACTTTCAAGCTAAACCACTATATCTCGAACTAAGTGCACTGATTTAACATTCTACGTACAAGACTCGATACAAGACGAAGTCGACAGATGAATGCACTAACATTTGTGATAAGAATTCCATAGAAATTCATACGCCCACAGGAGAAACAATCATGATTACAGGAGATAAACCACGTAAGCCCATGAAGTTCATATCGGTAATGAAAGTTGCTAGTTATGAACGGAAGCAAGGAATAGTATATATGATTTCAGTAATCATTAATACTAAGGGTAAAGAACTTAAGGAGATTCCTGTAGTCTTAGAATACCCAGATGTATTCCCAGAAGAGTTACCAGGATTACCATCAGATAGGGAAGTAGAATTTACAATTCATCTAATTCCAGGAACTATACCGATAGCCAAGGCACCTTATCGGTTAGCACCTACAGAAATGTTAGAACTGAAAAAGCAATTAGATGAATTACTAAGTAAAGGTTTTATACAACCTAGTTCATCCCCATGGGGAGCACCAGTGTTGTTTGTAAAGAAGAAGGATGGTTCGATGAGAATGTGTATTGATTATAGAGAATTGAATAAGGTTACAATTAAGAATCGATACCCATTACCTAGGATTGATGATCTTTTCGATCAACTTCAAGGAGCTAGATATTTTTATAAGATTGACTTACGATCCGAATATCATCAATTGAAAGTACAAGAAGAAGACATACCTAAAACTGCTTTTAGAACTAGGTATGGTCATTACGAGTTTACAGTCATGCCCTTTGGATTAACGAATGCACCTGCCGCATTCATGGACATGATGAATAGAATCTGTAAACCGTACTTGGATAAATTTGTAATTGTCTTTATTGATGATATACTTATTTATTCCAAAAGTCAGAATGAGCATTGTGAGCACTTGCATGCACTCTTAACTTTGTTAAGAAAAGAAAAGCTTTACGCCAAATTCTCGAAATGTGAATTTTGGTTGCAAGAAGTGCAATTCCTAGGACACATGGTGAATCACGAAGGTATTCATGTAGATCCTGCTAAGATAGAAGCGATTACCAAATGGAAGGTTCCGCAATCCGCAATGGAAATTAGAAGTTTTATAGGTTTAGCCGGATATTATAGACGGTTTATTAAGGATTTTTCTATGATAGCTGTACCATTAACTAAGCTAACCTATAAAGCAGTTAAGTTTGAATGGGGACCTAAGCAAGAAGAAGTTTTTAGGATTTTAAAGCAAAAGTTAACAAATGCCCCAATTCTAGCTTTACCAGAAGGGACTGAAGATTTTGAAGTTTACTGTGATGCTTCAAAACTAGGATTTGGATGTGTGCTAATGCAACGCAAGAAGGTAATTGTGTATGCTTCAAGGCAATTGAAAAAGCACGAAGAAGACTATACGACTCATGATTTAGAATTAGGAGCCATAATATTTGCCCTTAAGATTTGGAGACATTATCTGTACGGAAGTAAATTTACTGTCTATACGGATCACAAAAGTTTAAGATATATATTTGGGCAAAAAGAGTTAAACATGAGGCAAAGGAGATGGATGGAAATCCTAAGTGACTACGACTGTGATATTCAGTATCACGAAGGAAAGGCAAATGTAGTTGCAGATGTCTTAAGTCGTAAGTATCATGAGAAACAACGACGAGTTCATGCTCTTAGATTAAATCTACAGTTAGATTTAATGGAACAACTAAAGCAGTTTCAAGAAACAACAATCGAGGATGATGCTGAAGGAATGAAAGGACGAATAAAAGAATTAGAACAAGGAGCTGATGGAATTTGGAGATTCCACAAAAGCAGAATTTGGGTACCTAAACAAGGAGAATTAAGAAATAAGATCTTAGAAGAAGCCCATAAATCTAGGTATACTATGCACCCTGGAAACAATAAAATGTACCAAGATTTAAGAAATAACTTCTGGTGGATAGGAATGAAAAAGGACATAGCTCGATATGTTTCTAAGTGTCTTACTTGTTCACAAGTTAAGGCAGAACACCAGAAACCTTCAGGTCTACTACAACAATTAGAAATGCCTGTATGGAAATGGGAACTCATAACAATGGATTTTGTTACTAAGTTACCCAAAACCAGAAAAGGTAATGATGCGATTTGGGTAATTGTGGATCGATTAACCAAATCAGCTCACTTTCTACCTATGAAAGAAACCTTTAGCATGGAAAGATTGGCAAAGTTGTATGTAGATGAAGTAGTATCTTTACATGGAGTTCCACTCTCCATTGTTTCAGATAGGGATAGTCGTTTCACTTCCCATTTCTGGACTAGTTTCCAAGAAGCAATGGGAACTCGACTAAATCTAAGCACTGCATATCATCCTCAAACAGACGGACAAAGTGAACGAACAATCCAAACTCTAGAGGACATGCTTAGGTCATGTGTGATAGATTTTGGTGGAAATTGGGATGACCACTTACCCTTAATTGAATTCTCCTATAACAATAGTTATCATTCAAGCATTGAAGCTGCCCCATTTGAAGCATTATACGGACGAAAATGCAGAACTCCAGTTTGTTGGGCAGAAATAGGAGAAAGTCAATTTTCAGGTCCAGAAATAGTGCAAGAAACTACCGACAAAATCACACAGATCAAGGAAAGATTAAAGACTGCTTGAGATCGTCAAAAGAGTTATGCAGACAATAGACGGAAGCCGTTGGAATTCCAAGTGGGAGATAAAGTACTATTAAAAGTTTCTCCTTGGAAAGGAGTAGTTCGATTTAGTAAGAAAGGAAAGCTAAGTCCAAGATACGTAGGACCATTTCCAGTGATCCAACGTATAGGACCAGTTGCTTATCGTTTACAACTACCAGAAGAGTTAGCTGGAGTACATGACGTATTTCATATATCCAACCTCAAGAAATGCCTATCCGACGAATCTTTGGTAGTACCTCTCCAAGATATAGAGGTAAACGAAAAGTTGAAATTTGTTGAGAAACCTCTTCAAATAGAAGACAGAAAGGTGAAATTTCTCAAACACAAACGGTTAGTACTTGTCAAAGTCAAGTGGGATTCAAAGAGAGGACCCGAATATACTTGGGAGCTGGAATCAGAGATGAAGCGAAAGTATCCTCACTTATTCCAATGAATCTCGAGGACGAGATTTTAAATAAGGTGGGGAGGATGTAAGGACTCTCAAGATTGTCCTAAAAATACCCGTAAATATAAACCCGGACCCCTGAAACCCTAAACCATATAAAAAATAAAGAAAAACAAATTTCTGGGTCTCAAGCGGGCCGCGTAAAAGACAAGACATGTCTTACGCGGGCCGCGTCAATACATGTTTGACCGGATAAGTGTTCCGGATCCACGTGGTGACCAGATGGCAAGCCTACTCGTGACCCATGCAGCCTATACGTAGACTAGGCGGCCTCGCGGGCCGCGTAAGTGTTAACCCTGGGTTTACGCGGGCCGCGTGAAGCCCTAATTTCACCTATAAATAGCTTGTTGCATGCACAGTCTGTTGGTGTTGAAAACAAAGTTCAAAAAACAAATTCTTGTTACTCTGAAGTCGAAATTACTTTCAAAATTAGCGAGGCGCTGCTCCAATACCGGGTATTAACTCGATCGCTGCTACGATTCAATGTCCGATCGATTAAACTATCCAATAGATGTTTAAGTGCTGCCCACATTAGGGTTTATGCTTTGTCATTAGTCGTTAATTCGATGGATGTTTAAGTATCGCACTTTGTCATTTGTTGTGAAGGTTTAATCTCGTGAGTTATCGTAAATGCTGTATTAGTTACTAACCGAGTTCGTGTGCATGTTATTAAATTTAGGTTAAAAAGGCTAATCAGTAGGCTAAGCTCTGCTCATATAAATCTGCAATGTGAGTCATTCTCTTTTTATCAAATGTTTTACAATACTCTATTTTCAAAGTTATAATTACAGGGATTAAGTCTTTGTAATCTCCAAATTACAGCCGGTATATGGGGTTTTGTATACATTACTTGATAACCTTCACCATTGGACAACGAGTTAGCCAAGGGGTGATATGACCATAGTCACAGACACCATTGGACTCTGAGGTTACCAATGGATAGTCGAGTGACAAATACTGTGGGTAGTTGGTTGATATATGGAAACATTGTAATCGCTCTTAATACTGTAAATTATAACAAACGCGACGTTTTACTAAAAAGAATGATTCACCAGTATTTCCCGCTGACAAAACCTTTTTCAAACATGTTTCAGGTGATCTGTTGTGATCCAGGAAAAGTGCCGCGAAGCACTACAAAGCTTAAGGAAGTGGCTCAATAATAAATAAAGAAACATGTTTTGTAAAACAAAGATTTCTCCGTGAAATCATATGATTGTAAACTACCGGGGTTTATCCCGAATTGTGAAATAAAATGATCGGGAAATTGCAGTTTTAAAAAGATCCTGAAGAAATCTTCCGCTGTTAACTCAATTAAAAAATACCACGGGATTTTTCTGTCCCGCGGCTCCTGAACCGGGTCAAACCGGGTCGGGGGTCGTGACACATTGGCTGGTGAGTCAAATTCAGAACCTCTACCGATAGTAAGATCTAGTTCTTCAGCGTGAGGTAAAGCCATGGTTTTGAGAAGCAGTCACTACCTCCACATCCCTTCAAATCCCTAATTCTTCAAACCATAACCCTAATTTACCCCAGATGCCCAAATCTTCACAGATCTCTGATTCAAATCACGAAGGCCAGTACCAATTGTAACGCTCTGCATTTTCGTACTTTCTTATTTTAGCAAGTCATGTTGTACTTTCCAGTTTTAGACGCTTGTACTCTCGTTGTAATCTATTTCGTTTCAATTAGAAATCCGAGACTATTGATCATAATGAAAACAAAGGTATTTTTAATCATGTTCGTGTATTCATGTTAGACTTATGTGCAGCTGTAATCAAATTCACATTTTGAAACGATATATTATCCAAGGATTCTTGATTCTTTATTTATCGACACTTGATACTCGTTAAACTAATTAAAACTCTTAAAATAATGAAAGACGAATCTTAATCCTTGAAACTCGAAAGTTCGCGAATTGGTTAATCGTTGAAAGATCTTTTATCCTAAATTTAAACCGTTAAAAATATGGATGTTTAATTATTTATTGGTTAATTAATTAAGTTAATTAATTTTTACAATTTAAAAGTGTTATTCTTTTATTTTATGAACAATCCAGTTAGTCTCGTTAGATTTCAAGTTAGTTTAAGCTTATTGGAGTTAACCTAGTTAATTAATCACGTTAGTTCAGTTAAGTATTGTGGAGGGGGCTGGTTGTAATTAATGGAAACTAAAAAAATAAAATGGGAAACAAAACTGTGAACCGCAGGACTCGAACCCGGATACAAACAACATAACAAACCGCTGGGCTACGGCCTCATATCATTCAAAGTTGGGCTACGTTAGTTCAGTTAAGTATTGCGGAAGGCTTGGAAGGTAAATTACTTTTACAACCCAAATGTTTAAAGTACGAATAAAATAATATACAGACGGTTGTAAAGGAATCCATAGGCGGATCCTAAATAAAAATATGAAACGGAGTTCGACAGACTTTATGGCATCTAAGGACTTACAAGATCCTTTTATTAAACGCCGAGTAGCTCCAGCCTATTAAGCGAGGTACCTGTCACTTAGTCTTTTGAAAATACGTTAGTTTACACTGGTAAATACAATTAACTGACTCTTTTGAAAATGTTTATGAAAATTGGTTTAAATGCTCAAGACAAGAAAATTCTTTTATAACTTGGGATTATTACATTTATAATCTTGTATACAGATTTACATGTTTGTCATACAATTGGGGCCCGTTATAAAAGCCGAGACATGATTAACTGACACACCACATATAAAACCCACAAAGGAGTTATCCCCAACTTGTGGGTAATTTATAATTTAGGATTTTGCATCTGTCAGGTGTATGCCTATACCCCATGCATAGGTCGTGGCCATTAGCAATTTAAATGAGCCAAGGATATCCACGACACGGTCGTTAACCCCCAATGTTTATGTTATCAAACAAAACGGATTAAAACGGGTTATGCGGATTTATTAATCACAATCCAACCAAATGATCCCATACCCGACCAAGCGGTAATATTTTACCATATCCCAAGCCCGTATAAGGGAAAATAAGTTAAAAGTATTTACCTGAGTTTTAAAGGCAAGAATTTCTACTCAGCCGTATAATTACTAAGACTTTGTGAAGGTATCTTCTACTGGGGCTCCCTAGTCTGGAATGAAGGTAATATTAACCTATTAGCATATTAACAGGTCTTATTTAAGTCTCGGACTTAGACTGGTTAGTTTTAAAGAACGATTTACGGTATGAAACGCTAGATTAAGCGGTGACCGAAATGGAATGTAATTTAGACCCAACAATTATGGAGACTTGTATAATATGGGTAAACTAAATACATTCTGGACTTTGAAGTTCAAATGATAAGGTTAAACCCGTTTCTGTTAATTTGTGCAAACTAGTTACATAAACCGAACCGAACACGTATAAGCATAAACGGGTAACCGGATGAGTCATATACAAATTCCATATGTTATTATGCTTAAAATATGTTATGACATCAGTAGGATATCAACATGTATGCTCATCATCATCATCATCATCATACTCAGTATATCCCACCAATAGCAAAAGCTAAGGTAGGGTCTGAGGAGGGTGAGATGTAGACAGCCTTACCTCTACCCCGTAGGAATAGAGAGGCTGCTTCCAATGAGACCCCCGACTCGATTGTGGTTTTGCATCAAGCCTTGGACATAAGGCACATAACACTCAGCAATTGAGACAAACGCCAATTGGTGCATGTACCCCCTTGTCTTTCGGCTATCAACGCCACCACATGATGCATGATTAACCATCCCCTCTTTTAACGTTATCAACATGTATGCTCATAAATGTTTTAAAAACGAATTAAGCCTCATAAGGGCGTTTTGGTCATTTTAAGGTTTATAAAAGGGGTTTGTATGTAAACTGAAGTTCTGGTCATAAACATTCTGTGAAAATATTTTATTCATGATATTAAATCAGTAGGATATCAATTATATGTGTGGTTTACGATTTATGGCCAAACTATGCACCGTAGGGGCATTTTGATCATTTCACACATAGTTTTAGGGACTTATTTGGGGTTCTGAGTTCATGACTTATACCTACTGTAAAAATATTTAATATGGTTTATAAAATCAGTGGATAACAAATCTTGGGTGCTAAGTATGGTTTAAAACCATACTATGCACCTAAATAGCGTAAAAATCGGTAAATGGCGATAATTTCGAAGTTTAAGCGATTCTGAGATTATGACCTGCTTTGAATAGTCATAATATTTTATTTTTCATAATATATCAGTAGCAAAAAGATTTTGCATGTTCATTATGTTTAAAACCCATTTTATTTGCAAAAAGGGTATTATCGTCATTTATAAGCTTTGTACAAGAACTCAAGGTTAAGGTCAGAATATAATCTGACTTAACATCCCAATAAATCCTAAATATGATATCATAACAGTGGGTAAAAAGTTTTATATTAAAATTATGTTTAAATCTTGATTTGCATGCTAAAGAGCATTTTAGTCCTTATAAAAGCATAAATTTCGATTAATTGCATAAATTCAGTTTATGACCAGAATGTAAGTGTCAAAATATTCTAATTAGAGTAAATTACATGTTTTGTCCTTTATATTTGTGTCAAATTTCAGGCGGTGTCCTTTGCTTTTAAAATTGACGAGTTTTGTATTTAATGTTTCAAAATCTTTCACAGTTTGTCCTTTGACGCTAACCTAGTTAATTTTAACTGTTAAGTAAAGGGCAAATTGGTCTCTTCACTTATTTACTTAAAAATCCATTTTAGTAATTAAAAAAGAGATATGTATATATCTCTTAACAACCCCCCCCCCCCCCCCCCAACACCACCGACACCCCACCTAACCACCTCCACAAGCTTGTAACCCGGTTAAAGACTTAGGAACCAGACCTGTTAAACTATTATCTCTAAAACTCAAAATCTACAACTTCAAATTCGAAAAGTCTGGTAGCAGTCCGGTACACATATTCTGTGAAGCCAAAGTTCAGTTAATTGTGTCTTGTTTGATGATAGCAGTTTTAGTGGGAGATTTTGGAGCTCCACCTGTCATTCTCTACAGCGTCATTCTCTACAGAAGTATCATTTGCTGTAGAACCGGAAAACACTTGCAGAATCATTGATCTTAGCAAGATGCAGATCATTAAACTTAAAAACAACAGAATCTCTTGAAGAGCAAGAGATTTTAGTTGTGACTCATATTCGTCATCATTTTTTTACGAGAGCAGCATCCAATTCAACAAAATTTTAACCATCAGAAGCAAAGCGAGAGAAATTGGCTGGTGAGTCAAATTCAGAACCTCTACCGATAGCAAGATCTAGTTCTTCAGCGTGAGGTAAAGCCATGGTTTTGAGAAGCAGTCACTACCTCCACATCCCTTCAAATCCCTAATTCTTCAAACCCTAATTTACCCCAGATGCCCAAAGTTGGTTATATTAAAGTTGGTTATATTAAATATATATACACACTTTCGCTGCAGTTCTTTTAAGTTTGCCGCCCAGAAACAGAAAGGTGACAGCTTCATTTCCTTTCCGCTAAAATTCCGGGATCTTAATCATACCACGTTTCAGTTTCGTTTGCAAAATCAAACAAGAATTAAACCCATAATCATGGCAATTAAACCCCAGCATTAGTGTGTTAAACTCAAACCAATATATAATGTCATCGGCTATACCAAACAGCTTTTTCACAAACTTCTCTCTTGACTCTATTCGTACCACCATCACAACACCTCCCATTCTCTCTGTATCGATCACCGGAGCTCGAAGGCGCATCGGAGTTTGTCTGAGCCGTCCGAAATCACGCCGAAGGAATCGTTTCGTCACCCTCTCTCGTTTGACTCGTAACTCGAAGCACGACAAGGATTCACGCCAAACGTTTCGGTATACGCCCTATCATATCAATCTTTCTTTTCTTTTTTTTTTTCTTTCTTTTCGTTTTGCATACTTACATATTCTGTGGTACCCACGTTCTGTTCGTTTCGGTATGCAAGCAAACTATAATACACATGTTTGGTTCGGTCCGTTGTTCATTAAAAGTGAAGAAGACGACTTATAACTCAGGAACATGATATTTATTATTACTTTTGTAAATGGTGTTTATGTTCTCTGTCCACCATGAAGGTGATGATGTTTTGAAAATGGAAATATAAGCTTTTCACATATTGGCAATGGTTTGGAAGGAACCAAACAAGTCTACGTTTTTTTTTTTTAAAAAAAAACCAAAGGATAAGATAAATGAATTTGAAATCCTAACATAACCAATGAAGCTGCTTCCTTTTTGTTCTTTTAATATAATTCAGAAAATGATAACACTAAGTTTTAGTATAAGATAATTAAGAATCCGTAATTTAAACAGGTTAGACACGTAGCCCACGTGAACGCGTAGGCGTGAGTTCGATTCTTGTTAATGGTTGTTTGGGCCGGTTTTGTCCGAAATTTTTGTATTTTTTTTTTCATTTTCCTTTTGGCTATATTTCTAAGCCTTCCTTTTTGTTTAATAATTAAAACCGTTTCTTGTTATAATATATTGTATTATTATGGTTATCAACTCCTAAAATAGACTGACTTCTTCTCCAAGTTTTATTCTGCTATATATACTACATTGTATCTCTTGTATTAGATACCTATCAATAAAATATCAGTCTCTTTCTCCCTACATCTCTTTCTCTTATGGTTTGCTATTAGGCTAGTAGGTCGTTGTTTCACAACACGTTATTAGGTTGTTTGGGCCGGTTTTGTCCGAAATTTTTGTATTTTTTTTTTTCATTTTCCTTTTGGCTATATTTCTAAGCTTTCCTTTTTGTTTAATAATTAAAACCGTTTCTTGTTATAATATATTGTATTATTATGGTTATCAACTCCTAAAATAGACTGACTTCTTCTCCAAGTTTTATTCTGCTATATATACTACATTGTGTCTCTTGTATTAGATACCTATCAATAAAATATCAGTCTCTTTCTCCCTACATCTCTTTCTCTTATGGTTTGCTATTAGGCTAGTAGGTCGTTGTTTCACAACACGTTATTAGCACGAATGGTTTTTGGAGTTGGATCACATCATCATAAGGTTACACCAGGATTCATAGTAATCTCGCAAGTATGTTTAACTAAACTATCCTGTAAGTATATTTTTACTTTATTTGTCGTTTATCTTCTATTAATACCGTATTGTGTATTATGTATGACCGATGATTTTGACATATGTGTATGATTATTCACTACAAGAAATCAGGGTGTTTACCTACACATAATTTACCAACACATGTAAATGTGTGGGTAAATACCTACACATGTTTTTATATGTGTAGGTAATGATTGATGATATATTTTCATAATAACTAACACTTAATATGTGTTGGTAATGTGTTTTATCCACATTTGACAATGGTGGGAAAATTTCCCCCCAAAAATGAAGAGTCATTAATAACAAATTACCCACACATGGACATTTTTTTGTTATGTGTAGGTAAATTATCTACACTTATGTAAAAAAATATATATATATGTGTGGGTTATTGATTATGTTTACCAACACATATATTTGTAAATAAAATGTAGATAAATTAAGTAGACACTACAAAAAAGTGACCATTTGACGGGCGATTAACGCGATAATAAATGGTGTTTAAGACGCAAATTAACTTAATTAGGCCTCTGGAGTGCCTAGGAACGTTTATCCGACTATATAGTACGCGTATGAAAATTCGCGTGGAATCTGCGGAACATCAAATGACAACGAACTGATACCGTACAAAATACTGACAACACCGACAAGTATGAATGTTTTACACGAATATTTTATGTCTATGAAATTAATTTTGTGAATTTATTGGGCTTCCATGCGACACAAATACAAACGTGGACTAAAAACGCGATGTTAGGAAACGCAACGGCAACGAAACGGAAGCAACAGAGACGCCTGTCACCTTCGAAACTTACATTTTACGCTATATTTAGCTCCGTAATGAAATTTTAGTAGCTACAGTCGAAACCGGATCGAAAAACGGATTGGAACGGCAACCGACGCAATCTACGCGCTTTTTACGCACCGACGAACATACGCATCTAATAACGATATACGACATAATTTTAGGTGTTTTGACCCTAAAATTTTAAGTTACGAAACTTTATGGAGTTCTGGAAACGAAAATGGGCTTCATAAACGTAACGGGCCGCTCAAAACATGCTAACGGGCTTTAAGCCCAAGCCCATTTGAAAAGCACCATGTATATAAAGAAAAAAAACCCTAATGTCCCATTTCTCCTTCTCACCTGCGCACACCACCCAACTAACCCCTCTCTCCCCTCACTCCGTCAGATCCGGTGACCGGAGAGCTCTAGCGCCTCTCGTCTTCTCCGACTAGCACCCACACCCCCTCCTCGTTCCCTTCATCTGAAACTCACCAAACAGCCCCCTGATTTCTCGAGTAAACGGCCGGCCACCACATTCGTGTGGTGGCGCACGGCGTGGTTTCATGGCAGAGAGAGAGAGAGAGATATCCAAGAGAGTCGTAGATCGGAGAACAGAGAGAGAAACGACGGCGGTGGGGGGGTACCGCTTATTTTTCCCACGACCTCGCCGGTGAACCGATGATGCCGGTAATGAGGAAGACGGATGGATGGTGATGCTCAAAGGCAGCCGTGATTTTCAGGTAGTAACACCCAACCTTTTTCGATAATTTTTCCGATCGGTTCCTGTTTGAAACTTCATCTTATGTTTTCTTTCGTCTTTCTATGCAGTGATGATGATGGTGATATCCATGGCAGCCGGCGGCTTCAGTCCGGCCGGTAAGTGAAGGCGGTGGTGGTGGTCAGTTACACCGAGTCCCCTTAGAATGTTTGATGTTCTTTTTTCATATTACAAATATGAAATCAGATGTGGATGGGTTGAATTGCTTTGTTACTTTTTAGTTCGTTTATTGTTTATTGATGTATTGTTATGTTTGTTTTGTTTAGAGTTGATTACCAGCTGGGCTCTTGGAATCTTCAGATACAGATCTATTTTTGCACTATTCAGGTATGTGATCATGATTCTATCTTGTATGTGTTATTACTTTTAAGATTGTATTGTTCACTGAGTTTAGGGCTATGAACATGTAGCACTTGAAATCAAGTAGAAGCATCAAGATTCATAAAAAATGGACCTTTTACTTCGGAATTTGGGGGGTTCTTAGTTTCTTATGTTTGTGTAGTTAAGAAAATTATTGTTAAGAAAAATGGATCTTTTACAAATGTTAATTATTTGTTACTCAGTGTTTGTACAGGTCGAGATCAAGCAAACTATCCCCAAAGGCTCCGCCGAGTCTAAAGATTTCAAAACAAAAAAGATTTTTATCGGTGGGATTCCGGCTGCAGTTACCGAAGGTTAACATGTGAATTTATATGAATTATCTAAAAGTTTGAGAAGTTTTTGTTCGTATTGTATGATCGTATTGGATCTTATGATTGTTCTGTTTCTTGTGTTCAGATGAGTTCAGTGATTGTTGTTTTGAAGTCAGAGGAAGAAGAAGCTATGGCGGATGGTAGCGGTGGTTTGAGTGCTAATAAGGTTACTGGTCCTGATAGGGTATATAAATTTTCTAACTTTTTTATGTTTTGTGTGTTTAAAATGTTTGATTTAGATTAAATTATTTATAGTTGTTATGTAAAGATAGATGCTTTGTGGTTTTTTTATTAGGTTACAGATTTACATGCGTATATTTCTCTATGTTTAGCTTTTGTTTTTATGTATATTAGGTCCTTGTTCAAGATTTCAATTGTGCATTACAAGAGAATTTTATACTTCAAGTTTGTTTGGTACTCGAAGGGTAATTACCCGATGAATACCCAACGGGTTTTGCGTTGGATATGGTTTATAACCAGGTATGAGTATGGTATTAGCCATACCCGACCATTGCCATCCCTACTTGTGGTAAACGAGTGCACATTTCTTTTGGTTTCTAGTTATTCTTGCCTGATATGTTGTAGGTCATATGTACGTGTCATTGTCAACTCATCACATATGCTTCTACATATACTTATTTGGATTTGAGACAAAGGTATTTTATGAACCCAAAGTCATTGTTTTCTTAAGCTACTTTTTATTAAATTGTTTTTTAGTTGCTTTGGATAGAAAATATTGATTAACTATCTTTGTATGTCCATTTTTTGGGTTTTTTTTTTCTCTTTGTTCCTTGAGAATGTCATGCTATTACTCAATGAGGTATTTTTACATATCTTGTTTTTTTTTTTTCTTTTTGTTCCTTGAGAATGTCATGCTATGATCGGATTGTATTTCATAGAATTCTATGCAATTGGGATGCGGAAGAATGTTCGATATCTAAAGAAGCGACTACAATATATGTAAGTTTACATGTTAATTTGTACCATTTAATATTCATTATTTGGTAAATAGTTAATTTGTTGTATGTCTTATACTTTTTTTCCTTAAAGTGAAGATATGATGAAGCCGAGAAACTAGCATACTATGGAATCAATGAGCGACAAATCCATTATGGAGAATGGAGTTGGACGAAGCTCTATTTGCTTACATGGGTGGGGGTTGATCCAATTAGCTATTGATGATAACAAAATGAGTACTACTAAATAAGCAAAGTGTCCTACTTATGACGAGCTAGTGGATGCACTTCAAACACCGACAAGTTAATGTGCAATAATGGAACAAGCGCTGATTCAAACTAATATCGTGTCTCGTTCAAGCCCATCTCGAAAATCTCAAGGTGATACATCAATGTATCGATGAGTACAGTCGTTTTAGTAATTATGTAACATGTTAGTAACTTACGAACAATTTCAGTTTTGTTTGTTTAAGTATTTTATTTGGTTGTTTGAACGATGATGTTCTGATTATGAATGTTAATTTGGCCTTAAATGTTTCTATAATTGTTTTGTATTTGTTTGTATATATTTAAAAATTATTATTTACAAATATCGTGTTTATTGTCCACACATTAAATACTTTTACCAACACATCAATATTTTATTTCTTCACATGTGATCAATACCTACACATAATATTATTTTTACCCACACATATATTTATGCCACGTCAGACGACATCTAAATAAATTGCTATACTTTTAATCACACATATAAATTAGTTTTAGCCACACATATATGTGTAGGTATAGCTTGATATATACCTACACATAACTTATGTGTGGGTAATGACCTATATCTACAGTCATGAGCCTACACATCATGACACTTAATTTATGTGTTGGTAAACACAACTACCAACACATTATATATTTTTTCCTACACATACCATGTGTGGTTAAACACCCAAATTTCTTGTAGTGATTATTTTGATGTGTTTATCTGTTTTCTGGCCTTTGAAACTAATTTTCTTTGCATTAACGTATTGTTTATTCTAAAATTAGGATAGCATATAAATTTCATGATTTTGTAATGGTATTGTTTAATTATATTTAAAGAAGATATAGTCACACATCCAGGTTTGTATCTTGTAGGAGTAATTAACCTTTCGATTTTCATCTTATTTTTATCGGGTATTTTGGGTAGTCATGTTAGTTTGTTTTTCTAATTTACTTTCTTATACAGATTGCACAAATGAATATTGGTGTTTGATTGTTGACTAAGACACTAAAATATCAAGTTATATTATATTCTAATAATGAATTGAAAAATAGGGATTTTAGCCAATGGTTGCCCTCTTTTCTGTTGAGAAGAATTTTTTTTTAGTTATAAATACTACTAATTTTATGTTATTGGTTTACTTGTTTAAAGTGTGATTATATCATACATGTATAATGTATATTTTGTGAAAATCAGCAGTTTTTTTTTTTTTATTGAAAACGTAATATTGTCAAGGTTTTCATAATTATACTTTTGGTATTTAAGATGTATAAAATTCGCCTAAGTTTGGAAAATATAAAATGTTATTTTAGATAAATAAACTAGATCTCTTTATGATAGAGTTTGTCATAATTGCCTAAAGACTATTGTTTATTAAGGAGAGTTTTAATTTTGTGGCATGCAATTTCTTATAAGTATTATGTATCTAAAAAATAATGAAACGACTAAATAATTTATCAATGAAAAACTTAAATTTAGGTGTGAGATTCCAACATGTAAAAGAATTTTGAAATTTAAATGGGTATGACTTTTGGGTCATATATTGCATATATGTGTTTAGATGTATGTATTTATGATAAGAATGAAATTATATATAAGTTAAGAGATATTACTTTCTTAATATATACAAATTTTAATATTTAACTGTTATTTTTTTTAGTATCATGTATGGAAGGTATAGTTTTTATATTTCTAATTATGGTAATTGAAAAGGTAGAAAAATAATATCTACAAAAATATATGGACAACCGGTCATTGTTGTTTACGTGAAATATGAATATGAGAAACACTATGTTTGGTGGAATTTAATTAATTTGTTTTGTTCAGCATATTTATAGATTCTTTTGCATGGATCCACCAAGTTTTATGGGTTTAACATTTATTATATGTGTGTTTTCTTTGATGATAAAATAGAAAACTAACAAGAATTAATGAGAGTATGGAATGTCTTATTACTAATAACATTGTTTATTTGAAACATAGAAGGTGTGTTAAACTTTATCATGCGATGGTTTATTGAAAATATGGATACTCTAAATTTTTATCATAATTAAAGAAAAGAAACTTATTTAATTAAATGTTATTAAACGTTATGGATTTCCTAGAGATATTTCTTTATGTTTTATACTCGAGTGATGAGATATATTTGTGATTTTGATTGGTAATGCTTATTATTGATAAAAATAAGAGAATATCTTATTTCATTGAGTTTTATTATAACTTGTTTTGCATGGTGACATATTATAATGTTTTGTTTTGAATAATTTGGCTTTACGGTATACATTGTATTTTATATGATATCATAGATAATATTGCATAAAACAACTAAACCAAAATTATGGTTTAACAATGATTATAAATACTCTTAGATACGATGCCTGCCTGAAGTGTCATACTCCACAAATCTCATTATCAAATTATAAAAGGTCGAAGGATGTTGGACCGACAAATCTTATATGACTCGGACATTTAATTACTTCTCAATTGGTGTTATGTAAAGAGAAGATTATTTACATTGAAAATCAGATATAACAATATTCATTTGTCACATCTTAGATATGCTCCTGAAGTAGCAATATCATAATAAGAGTATGCAATATTTTATAGTGACTTTATATCCGTATGTCCGAAAACTAATGAAAAGCCATGAAACTTGGTTGGTTTTACTCCATTCCCCGAAGTGAATGGGATTATATAACGGTCATGGAAAATATTCTGATCACGGACATAATTGAGAAAATTGCAATGATGGTCATTGTAATAATGAGATCGACCATTAGAAATTATAATGATAGCCAAGTTAATAATGGGATTGACCCACACAAGTGGCAAAATAAGAAAGTGATAATATAAGAATGATAACGGGAAGTAATGACGATGATATAACATGATTGTTTCAAATGATATACATAATTATCTCATGTCTTACGTCTTATACTAGCATAAGTGCAAGTAATACATATACGATCATAAACCAGAAGTTTATGGATCATGATTATTTACTTTATTGGCATGATCGGTTAGACCACACCGAGTCAATGATGATGTGAAATATAATGAAGAACTTGAAGATTCTTCTAGCTGATAACATGTAATGTTTGCTCTTAAGGAAAATTACGTATATGCCAATTAAGGGTGTGTATCCCAAAATATTATGGAAGTGATTAAGGGATATGTATATCCCAACATGATACCATTTAGTGTTTTAAATCGATGCATCGTCTAAATAGTTATCAAATCCACAACTTAAAGTTTGTGTGACTGTGGCTTAGCCAATGTGATGTGATAGCAAGCATATTAACCCTGATTGGTATATTTATTTTGGTAATAATAACAGTGAATTCAATTCCCTAGCTATTAATGATCGGCGGAATAAGTGTTGAATTTCCTGTAAATTATGTTTATATAGGAATTGCTTTTGCTAATATGATCATTGAATGTCTATGATTCATAACAAAGCCAATAATCATGAGAGAAAGTTCATATTTATATATAAGTACATGTAATTTTACATTCAATAACATTAATTCACATCAAGCCAATTTGTTGTAATAGTTTCTCCCCATTATAATTGGGTTTTGGTCAGGAACCAAAGATGTCCCTTCTAAGATTTTGGTCGTGCGGTATATATATATATATATTAATCCACCGCTATGCACAAAGATGGGACTTTAAAAGGTGGTTGGGAATATATGATAAATTAATTGATATCCATCTTAATGGATTAACATTCCCAACATCAGGGGGAGATAAAAAGCAGTTGGAAAATAAATGAGTTGGTATGAATTATCATTGATCCTCAAAAACTAAAAGTGTAAACCAGAAGTTCAAAGAATAACTCATATACAAAGATTAGCGAATCTATTTCCAGACGCATTCACTGACCTTAAAAAGGTGACCATGTCACATATACCAATTGCTAATGCTCCAATTAAGATGAGTGTCCTAGGAGGACAACCACATGTTTGTAATGAGTCTATTGCACGTCTGAAGCGTGGTAGACTAGTCAATTCCAATAATAAAATTCCTCGAAAGTTGGAGCAACTAATTAATATGGTCAAGTCGGGGTTATAATAAGAAGGTCTCCTGAAGAGACGGTAGACATGATGGTTCAAGAAGAATCTCAGGTACCTGAAACTAAAGAGATCTCGATAAGTTGTATCATGTCTAAGATATGTATGGAATCGAAATAAAATCGACGTCGTTATACTTTTGTATATAATATAGCGCTTGTAATGATGAAATGATGAGGATCAAGATTTAAGATCTGTCCATGAACAAATACAAAGAAATAATTGGCCAAAACGGAAAGACGCAAATGAGGCAGAGTTGAATTCTCTATTGAAATGGAAAGTTTTCGGATAAGTAGTCCATACAACGAGTGTTGTAAAACATATTAGAAAAAAACAGGTCTTTTATGCTAATCAATAAATGAAAAGAAAATGGTATAAGGCAAAAGGATTTCGCAAAGACCTAATATTGATTATGAGGAATCGTATTCTCCAGTGGTGGATACAATAGCTTTCCAATATTTAACTAGTCTGGTAATAATATTAAAGAGAGAATTGACATGCGTCTTATGAATAATATTTATCACTTGATACTGAAAGTTTACCTGAAAGTCTCTGGAGGATTTAAATTATCAAAATCATGTAAATAAAGTTCTCGAGAACAATATGATCATTGTATACATATTCATATTTGAATACGAGTGAACTCCTGATGAGTTACCTAAAGGTGAATTGATACATCTTAACGATGTAATTCTTGTGCACCAAGAAACATACATAGAAAACTTGTACCCGGTGATTGTGATATCTCAATAAATAGTGTACACGCATGGTACAATATGGATTTCGGAGATAAAAGCAAGTGTTCATGACATTTTTGCATATGATATAGATATCTATGTGTTAAATGGGAAAATTTTATATAGCAAAACTTCTAAAGAGTGAAAGCACATGCATATTTGGATAAGATGGAATAAATTCACTCATGGATTGATAATGCTAGAAGTATTGATGTCAAAACCTCAAGAACATACTATATGAAGTTGACAAAATATGTATGGACTAAAATAGTCGAGTCAAGTGTTGTACAACTCGAGATATTCGCATAAAGAGGGATATAAGTTTGATTAAATTAGCCATGTTTTATCAACATTCTACTTTTAAAAGTTCACTATAATCGCAGTTTACAGTGATGATGTTTAGGCATCATCGAGAGAAACTGTCGAGCTTTTAGAGGAAGAATTTTTTTTTAATGACCTTGGCACGATCTAATTATTACTCGAACTGCAGTTCGAGTATATATGTAATTATATTTTATCAATCCCTCAAGTACATCTAGAAGATGATGTTGAGATATTTTAGTATGGACATGGTTGAACCTTAAAGTATGTTAAAGATTCTTAAGTCACTTGTTATAAGAAATGTCTGTTATCATCTCCTACCGAAGTTAAGATTCTCATTCTAGAAGTACCATCGTTAAATGCATATGTGCATTAATATGTTTTGCTAACTATGTATGGTTATAATATCTTTCACTTGAGCTTATTGTCATGATATAACCTTTGTCAAGCGAAGAGACATTGGAATGAGTTCAACAAAATATTTCAGGTATAAACGATATTTGATTATATTTTACTAACCCATCAAAACAAGTTTGGTTAGACTTGTAGATGCAGGAATGTAACTAAACACAGTCCTGGACATATGATATTTTTTGGAATGAGGCACCTAAAGTCTCGTTAGAAGATTATACAACATTGATCAACAGAAATGACTGCACATTAAGGGATCGAGCGACAAATCATTGACTACAAAAGCTTTGTTCGACTTTCAAGGAAGATGGACACACGTCACTTAAAGGATACATGCTAAAATGAGGGGGAGACTTATTCAAGTTGCACTCTTTTTCCCTCACTAAGTTTTGTCTCATTTGGGTTTTCTTAGTAAGGTTTTTAATGAGGCAACATACATGATCCCGAAGTATCATGAGAAGAAAATACGCGCTGCACTCTTTTTCCCTTAGCTAAGGTTTTGTCCTACTGGGTTTTCCTAGCAAGGTTTTTAACGAGGCAGCATCTCAAAGCGTATTAAGTTGATAACCAAGGGGGAGTGTTATAATATATTATATTATTATGGTTATCAACTCCTAAAATAGACTGACTTCTTCTCCAAGTTTTATTCTGCTATATATACTACATTGTATCTCTTGTATTAGATACCTATCAATAAAATATCAGTCTCTTTCTCCCTACATCTCTTTCTCTTATGGTTTGCTATTAGGCTAGTAGGTCGTTGTTTCACAACATTTCTTTGATTCTTTTTATTTCTCTTAAACGTATAATAAATAACAATTTATTATATATCTTTTAAAACATTTAAAGGAGATAAATTATAATATTTAAATAAACAAGTTATAAACAATAAATATTAAGATTACATTTAATCTACAACTTTTAAGGGGTTCGTTACGTGCTATTCCAAACATCTAGGATAACCGCTCTCGTTCATTCTCTTGGATTCCCAATCTTACTCGTGCGTACTTACAAGAAATCGCAAACGCAACCAATGTGAGTATATTCGATCCCATTTTAATTTTAAACACTTTGGGTGCAACATGTATTCTATATAAAGACACGAAACACTTGAAACTTATTTATATTCACACTCTATCCACTTTTAGACATGAAAACATTGTTGATACTTGTTAATCTCATATGATATGTAAACTCTTTGTGTCTATATGCTCATTAACTTTGCTAGCCTACCTTAACAATTATATGTAACACCCGTCTAATTTTACTTGATTTTAATAATAAATTATACCATTGTAAATAAAAGTTTACTTAATTAGCATAAAATTCATACAAGAAGTTCATAAGTAGCATAATCTTAAGTCAACCAACGACTAAGTTAAAACATTTCAAAAGTTGTTTAACAATTGTTTACAACCCATAAACCAAGTCTAGTAAAATTTAAAACATTGCGGAAGCTTGTAAGTAGTGTTCGGTTCTTCAAAAGTTTGCTCGATCATCCTCCGGTTAGTTTCCTTCATCACCTAAGATCAAAACCACAACAAAAGTTAGTTTTGATCAAGTTAAAAGGGTTACAAACAAGTTCCATGGGTCAACATTTAATAAAAAAAATAATTTTCCGGAACAAGGGCGTCGCGTGACGCCAAGGGGGCTCGCGCGACGCCTAGCCCCTAAATTCACAGAATGTTTGTTTTTCTGATGCTGCAAATTCCCAGCTCCAAGTTCAATCAAGTTCCAACTTTAAATAGCCATAACTTTTGACTCGTAAGTCCGTTTTATGTGATTCTTTTTCCTATGCGTCTGTAAATTCGTTACCGACACGCCTATTACAAATTTCATACCGAAAAATTTGATTACGGACCGAAAGACTATATGTCCATATACAATTATTCGACCCATTCTAACTTAGCCATTTTACTACCTTTTAACTAATAAACCTATGGCGCCTTATGCCCAACATCCGGGGCTTATTATCACCCACATTTCTTACCAATTTCATGGTTTAATGTCTTTGTGATTATTATTGCCATTATCGACTACTAGAACGTTTAAAACTATAATTTTCACAACTAAAAGATCCATTGGCTCATCTTGTGGAACCATCCACTTATGATGACTACCAATTGGTTCGTCGACTATACTAAGTCTATTAATTCACATTCCAACCATAATCAATATAAATTCAACGCATATTTCGTTTCAATAATAAGATTTACAAAACTTATCAACAACTCGCTTAATGTAACCAATCAAGTTACGTACCTTCAAAGTAGGCCTTTTAAACGTGGTTCGCCACCCGCTTGTCCGCTTGACGCTCCTGCGCCCGTTCCTATAGAGTTCATTTATGATATGTTTAGAACTCTCTTTAAATCATAATGCGCATAATACACCAAACATTATGATTATGCGTTTAAACTTGGAATTTCAGTTTTAAGCCTTTATAGAGGCATTTCAACAAACACTTCATGAGCAGATTTTTACATGATTAAACATCAAATCTCTAGTTTATCATTTAGCCTTCAACCTTTTTACATGATTGATAACTTCTAATTTTCTGGAATCACTTCAAAATTGCCAATTTACACTAGATCAACAATCTATTTCCTAGTGTTCATCAAATTACACATAACCCACTAATCACCTACAATGGTGATCATAGTTTCCACTTAAATTTCACATGATTTCAGCTTGTGTTTGTCTAGGGTTTGTCCCTAGACACTATAGTTGTTCCTAAATCATCATAACACACACATGCAACCATAATTTCAGATTTTTCCCAATTCATGAGAATTTCAATTTGAGAGATTTCTCAAAATTTTACATACCTTGTAATCCTCTTGTGATGAGGATCAGTAATCTATGTTCGGATTTTGATTTGGACTGAGTTTGATCCTTCAATTTAGAGTTTTTATGTTGAACTAGGGTTTCATGGAGCTTGGGTTGCTCCTGGTCGATCTCCACCAAAACACAGACAAAATGTTTGTGTTTTATTTATTTAGATTTTATTAATATTAGTTTCATTTTGAACACATTTGGTCCCTAGACTTTCCTTTGGTTCTAATTTAGCATTTTAACCCATTTGTAGGTTACTACAAGGCTTTCACCTAATTGGGTTATTTAAAATCCTAGTTAGTTAACTAGTTTATTTATCAACTTTATATTTAAATAAATGATTTCCATTTTTCGGGGTGTTTCAAGTCCACCCCCCTTAAGAGGGTTTCGTCCCCGAAACCGAAGTACGTACCAAATAATGTAGGGTGGAGACGTCGCATCTCCTCTTCGGACTCCCACGTAGTGTCCGAACCTTTCCTATGTTCCCATTTGACCTTGACTTGATTAATCACTTTGTTCCTCAAACTCTTCTCTTTATGATCTAAGATCGCAATTGGTTTCACTGCATAGTTGAGACTGTTATCCACCTCGATATCATCGTAGTGGATACGAGCAGTTTCGTCTGCCAAACATTTTCGGAGATGTGACACGTGGAATGTGCTATGAATCCCACTCAACTCCTCGGGTAATTCGAGACGATAAGCTACTTTACCCACCCGTTCAATGATTCTGAATGGCCCAATAAATCTCGGGCTTAGTTTCCCCCTTTTTCTGAATCTAATAATGCCCTTCCATGGGGAAACTTTTAGCATAACCATGTCGCCAACCTGAAATTCAATTGGCCTATTCCTTTTATCCGCATACGCCTTTTGCCTGTCTTGAGCCGCTTTCAAGTGTGCCCGAACCATGTAGATTTTCTCATTGGTAGTTCGGATTATATCAGTAGGTGCTAGCCCTCGTGGACCCATTTCTCCCCAACATATCGGAGTTCGACATTTTCTGCCATATAACAGTTCATACGGGGCCATCTTAACGCTCGTATGATAGCTATTGTTATATGAAAATTCGACCAAGGGTAGATAGACATCCCAACTACCCCCGAAGTCAATAATGCAAGCCCGCAGCATATCTCCCAACATTTGTATTGTTCTTTCACTCTGCCCATCCGTTTGTGGATGGTAAGCAGTGCTAATGAACAATTTAGTTCCCATTTGTTCTTGAAATTCATGCCAAAAATTCGAAGTAAACCGAGTATCTCTGTCTGACACAATGGATATCAGTACCCCATGCCGTGCTATGATTTCATTGGTGTACACCTCCGACATCTTTTCAGATGTATAAGTCTCACGAATTGGAATGAAGTGAGCGCTTTTCGTCAATCTATCTACAACTACCCATATAGCATCAAACTCGCGGTTAGTTTTGGGTAATTTGGTCAACAAATCCATGGTGATTTGTTCCCATTTCCAAACCGGAATTTCCAACGGTTGAAGTTTACCGTATGGTTTTTGGTGCTCCGCCTTGACTTGTAAACATGTCAAGCATTTCTCTACGTACTTCACCACATCTCTCTTCATCCCGGGCCACCAATAGTTTTGCTTTAAATCATTGTACATTTTGGTCGCTCCCGGATGAATTGAATATCGGGATTTATGAGCTTCCTCAAGTAGAAGCGCCTTCACCCCACAAGTATTTGGAACCCATATCCTCCCGAATCGATTCTTCAACCCGTTATTCCCATCCGTCAAATCTTTCAACTGACCGATTATTCTTTCCTTCTTCCAATTCTCCTCTTTTACTGCTTCTAATTGCGCCTCTCGAATACGTTCAAGTATACCCGAGGTCACCACGAGCTGCATCGACCTTACTCGTATTGGGACATAGTCCGCTTTTCTGCTCAAAGCATCCGCTACCACATTTGCCTTTCCGGGGTGGTAATGTATTTCACAGTCGAAATCTTTCACCGTTTCTAACCATCGCCGTTGTCGCATATTTAACTCCTTCTGATCGAAGAAGTATTTTAAGCTCTTGTGATCGGTGAATATGGTGCACTTTACCCCATATAAGTAGTGCCTCCATATTTTTAAGGCAAATACCGTGCGTGGGATATTTCTTCTCGTGTATCTTCAATTGCCTCGAGGCATAAGCTATAACTTTGCCCCGTTGCATCAAAACGCATCCGAGCCCTGATAGTGAAGCATCCGAATAAACCACCATATCTTCGACTCCGTCCGGCAATGTCAGTTCCGGAGCTTGAGTTAACTTTTCTTTTAGCATTTGAAACGCTTTTTCTTGATCGACACCCCAAATGAACTTTTCTTTCTTTTGGGTTAGCTTTGTTAGCGGTGACGCAATCTTGGAGTAATCTTGAATGAATCTCCTATAGTATCCCGCAAGCCCCAAAAAGCTTCTAATTTCTGAAGGGTTCTTCGGGGGATTCCATTTTGACACAACCTCGATCTTGGACGGATCCACCAATAATCCGTCGGCACTTATGACGTGGCCAAGAAAGTGTACCTCTCGTAACCAAAAGGCACACTTAGAGAATTTCGCATACAACCTTTCTCGTCTAAGTGTCTCTAACACTTCTTGTAAGTGGTGTGCGTGTTCAGCTTCACTTTTCGAATACACCAAAATATCATTGATAAACACGATGACCGACTTATCCAACATTGGCTTGCAAACCCGGTTCATGAGGTCCATGAAAGCCGCGGGTGCATTTGTTAGCCCGAATGACATCACGAGGAATTCGTAATGTCCGTATCTCGTGCGGAAAGCCGTCTTCGGTACATCTTCTTCTTTGACCTTTAGTTGGTGATACCCAGATCTAAGGTCAATTTTTGAAAACCAGTTCGCACCTTGTAATTGGTCGAATAAATCATCTATCCTCGGAAGCGGGTATCGGTTCTTTACCGTGAGTTTGTTTAACTCCCGGTAATCGATACACATCCGCATGCTCCCGTCTTTCTTTCTCACGAACAGTACCGGTGCGCCCCAAGGAGACACACTCGGCCTTATAAATCCTTTGTCAAGCATGTCTTGAATTTGGGACATCAACTCTTGTAATTCCGACGGCGCGAGTCGGTATGGTGCTTTAGCTACGGGTTTTGCGCCCGGAATCAATTTGATCCTGAACTCTACTTCCCGTTCAGGCGGTATCCCCGGTAAATCCTCCGGAAACACATCTTCATAATCTCGTACCACCGGTACATCTTCAATCTTTCGTGATTCTTTCTCGGGCTCATTTGCGTATATCATGAATGCCTTGCATCCTCGCTTCATAAGCTTGTGGGCTTTCAACATTGAGCATACTATGGGGTTGCCTCCTTTTTCGCCGTAGATAGTGACGTGTTTCCCGCTCGGAGATGTTAGTTTTATCTCCTTACGAAAACACACGACCTTTGCATGGTGCTGGGATAGCCAATCCATCCCAACGACTACTTGAAATTCCCCCATTGACATCGGGATTAAGTCTATCAAGTATTCCTCATCGTCGATGCTTAATTTGCAGCCTCGACAAACATCACAAACTATAAAACTTTTGTTGTCCCATATTTCAACTTCTAAGGGCACAGGTAATTTCGTCAATACAAATGAAGGATGTCGAATAAATCCAGCTAGGGTGAACATAGAAACACACCTTAGAAATAAACAATATCTAATCTTTGTTTTGTTGATACAATTTGGTCTTGGATTTGAATCTTGTATGACAATTTAGAAATTTTATGAAATTTGATTTAATATATATTGTCACAATTAGTGTTATGATGCTTTGAGCGATTTGTTCGTCTCATCCCGATGTTTCCGCCATCGGTTGGGGTGTGACAACAATGGTGATGGTGAGGTTGTGACAGGTGTGACACTGCTGGGGTTGATTTGCGGTGGTCTAACGATGGTGATAGAGAGGTTGTGATGGGTGTGACGGTGGCAAAGGACGACGGTCCAATGGGTGGTAGTAGAGGTGTTGGGTTTAGGGTGTAAAGTGTTGACCGATTGTTGTGGTGAACGGAGGTGGTGGTGGTGGTGGTGGTGGTGCTAGTGGCGGTATGTGGTGGTGAGGGTGAGGGTAGGGTTTACCCTAGAGTGAGATAATAGATATAGACAGTGTGTTTAATGAGATGTATTTTGTTTTAATCATGAAAATGGTGTTATAAAATAAATGGGTAAAAAGACCAATTTGCCCTTCACTTAATAGTTAAAATTAACTGGGTTAGAACTAAAGGACAAACTGTGTAAGATTTTGAAACATTAAGTACAAAACTCATCAATTTTAAAGGCAAAAGACACCGCCTGAAATTTGACACAAAGATAAAGGACAAAATTTGTAATTTACTCTTCTAATTATGTGTACAAATCAGTTCTTAATTCATTTGCATGTTCATTTATATTAAAAACTTTATTTTTGACAAAAGAACATACTATTCAACATAAAGCACAATAACGGAAACAAGCATATAAACTCAGATTACTATGTGACCTTGTAATATAACCTCAGAGGTTATGCTACAACATAAAATGGTCACAAAGGAACCTTAATGCATAAAGAAAATAAGCTAATTCGGGTCAGAACTGAAAGTCAAAGCAAAAGTCAAGCTTTTGCGACTTTCGGTTGCGAACCGAGCTTAAACTTAGAATTGTCGGGTTGAACATGTTTAGACATGTTCTAATAATGTTTACCAAGTTATTAAAGTGACAAAACATGTTTTATAACTTCTATATTATCATATTTGAATTTATTTAAAAACTGACCCGTTTGACTTTTTATTTTAATTACTTTGACCCGACAATTAACTAAGTAAACGTGATAATTAGGAGGTGCCCTTTTGAGGGATTAACACTTACCTAATTATGATCACGTAGCCATATTCACATCAAACAATGGCTGGACCATTTTGGTCTAAACCGAAAGTCAAAGCTGTTTAACGGTAACTTTGACTTTCAGCTTTTAAGAGCATAAAAACTGAACTAGAGAGGCTAAGGAAACTTACAACAGGTCCTAGCTTGAAGATTAGACTAAGAGGAGCTTCCTTTTTTATCAGGAACCTCAGAGAATGAGAAGAGAAGTGATTTTGGAGGGTGTAAGTTCAAATGACCACCAAAGGCACCTATTTATACAAATTCAAGGTGTTCCAAGAACAAGCCATGTGTTTAGGATCATCCTCAGATCATTCAAGGTGTCCTAGTGTCAGTAAAAACCATCTAACAATCCTTGGTTTCGAATTTTGTGAGTGTAGAGTAGTTTGTTTGGAGAGCAAGGAAAAATTCTGCAACTAGTAACATGTTTCTGCCCTGACCTAGCCGTCGCGCCCCGCGACTGGAATGGACCCAAGGGGTCGCGGCCCGCGGCGCATAACAACATCAGCGCAACATGTTTGATAGTTGGCAGGATCAGTCCCTCATCCTTATAACTTATAATAACTTTTATTTTAAGCACTTTTGGCCCTTATAGTTAGTTCTTTGATGATCTTGAAGGTTATATCAACACCGTTAGGCTCCCGTCTGGTCAAAAGTTGACCCGAAGGTACTAGTTTCGTTCGTTGACGCTTTTAACCCTTCTTAATTAATATCAAGTATTCTCGGAAGTATATTTGAACATTACGAAGCCTCGGGTTTGTTAAAGGTCACTCAGAGGTAAGAATTAACATGTTGACACGTTTAACCCCTTTGTCCCGTAAACTTTCAATTGTTTTCACAATTGGCTTCTTATGCCCAATAATTTACTTGTTTGAGAATACGTACATTGTGTAAGGTTAATAGAGGCGTAAGTTTAGCATGTTGACACTTTATATCAATTTCTCTTTTAAGTTTTAAGAATGTGGATAAAATATCCAACTAAGTTAATTTAAAACATAAAACACATATTAAAAAAAAGTAAATGGGCTAAATGGGTCAACCCGCGAACCCATCAGGTTGACATGAATGATGAACCCAACCCGTTTAGCTAAACGGGTTCGAGGGTCCACAAAAAGTGCACCGGTAATCAACATGTGTATGCAGTGGGATAGAAGCTTACCCATCTAATAGTGACCTTTTCATCCGGAGACCGCCTTGAATCAACGGGACGGCCTGTACGAATTTCTACGAGTAGAACCCTGAAAGAATACACATCACTTTTTGGGGTGAGCTTATAGGTTCTCATATACTCAGGGTCAAGGTACCCGACCGTCCCTTTGACTTTGGTCAAAACATGGGTGTTACCGGGCTCGGTATCCCCAAGCCGTGCAAATCCAAAATCAGCCACTTTGGCCCACATCCTATCGGTTAGAAGAATGTTGGATGATTTCACATCTCTATGGATTATCTGTTTTTCTGTTGAAAAAATAAAATAAAATTAGCGACAACTAATCGGGCGAGGCAACATAAATTCTAGCCCAAACCCGACTTAGTAACCAAACGAGAGCCCGTTTGGGCTCGCTAAGTCGGCCCGTCTTGATAACTTTCTTTTATAGTCGTTTTATTTATTAGTTCTTTTTCTAGCCACATAATATATTCAAAAACGCATATCCAAACACCCTTTATAAAAACTTAACGGAAATGGGGTTCACCTGCGTATAAATGAAGGTATGTTAGGCCGTGAGCAATGTCGATGGAAATTTCGAGCCGTTGACTGAAATCTAAGCAGCTTCCATGAACCCCTAAGAAAAGAAATACAATATTGTTACTATTATAATTATTAATATTTAATATTAATATTATTATTATATGATGATCTTACCATCTAAATGTTCTCTAAGTGTACCATTAGGTACATATTCTGCGATAATAAGACGCTCGTTTCCTTTATCAACATAACCAAGCAATTTTACTAAATTCCGATGCTCGATCTTTGCAAGTAACTCGATCTCGCTTCGAAATTAACTTCTTAGAGCATCCGAGTGTTCCTGCAAGTAAAGATGAAACTTTAGATTTCGACAACTTTATGGTACATTTAGGTATCTGTGGTCAAATGGGTCAACGGGTCAAGTTTAGGATTCATAATTGATACAAAAAGATAAGATTTAGAGGTAAACAAATATAAAACAAGAACACTTGAATTATCAATGTGAAAAAAGGTTAGTTTGACCAAAAAAAGTCAAAAGGTACCTTGCTTGCTCGTTTTATGGCAACCGTTCGACCATCTTGTAATTCAGCTTTATAAACGGTCCCGAATCCTCCTTCACCTAGTTTTTATGATGGTGAAAAGTTTTGAGTAGCTCTTGCAGCTTGTCTCATAGTTAAATGAACCGAACCGATCTTATCAAGCTTTGGTGACATTGAGAATCTACCGGGACTAGGTGGGACCCGGAGGGGGCTCGGTGGGACCCGCAGCGGGCTCGCGGGGATCTTTCCAGATCCGGAATTCACTTCTATAGACGGAGCTGAAACCACTACAAAATGTAAACGGGTTCGAGCCAATTTTACTCAGAGCAAGGGCAAATAGGTAAATTTAAACGGGTTCGAGCCAATTTTACTCACCTGTATTTGACTCCTTAACAAGAACCGTATAGTCTGTATCTTTTGTTCTAGATCGAAAACAACGGCAAATAAAATTGCAACATAGGAGCAAGAGTCCAGGTGCAGCCATGACTCTATATTTCGTTCTAAACTAAAAATTTTGAGTTTCTATTTTAACTAAATCGCGCAAAAATCTCCTCCTACCCTCAAAGTATAAAGCACCTGCATAATAACACAGCTAAGCATCTAAATTCAATTTTTAACCCATAATAAAAAAATATAAAAAATTACATAAATTGTACAAATTATATACCTGAAAGACTATCATCCTCTGAATGTAACAATCAGAATGTGAATACGACCGGTAGTTGCGTCAAAAGTAGAAAACATAATACCAAAACTTGCAGCCTCACTTCATGATTATTGTTGAATTCGGCAAGTTACAGAGAGGAGTGTCGATTCGACTTCCTTTCTTTTGGGGCTGTGAATTGATGAAGATCGTTTATCGAATTATCGGTTCATTGAACTGGAGAAACCGAGAGCATCTTGATGTGAAAGGTATTTTTTTAATATGTTTGAATTGTATATAGCGGATCAAGAATCATGGAGTTGTCCTTGAAACCTAATAACAGACAAAAAAACTGTAAATTGTACATCTGAGATGTGAGTTATAATTTGTAAATGCACAAGAATCTTTATGGAAATGACTTGGAAGTTCACAAATAAGTAAAAAATAACTGAGTTTCTTGATTTAGACTTGCTATTTCAAGAAACCTAAAAGTTCCAAGATTAAAAGAAATCATCAAATTAAATTGGATCACATCCACATATGACTACATGCTTGCCATTACTTTGTAATTGCCCTTTTTCGTGTGGAATGATATCGAATTCAATTACAATTGGATCACATCCACATATGAGATGAACACAAGAAACAAGGAAAACCCTACTTTAAAACCCTCTTAAATCACCACCAAATGCTTTAAAGTGATACAGTATAATTCAACATCCAGATGACCTAAATTGATTCTTAAATAATACCCACAAAACAAAAACACAATAAAAAACAATAATCAATACCATATTGGCACTCACCCTTTTCAAGATTTGCAAACCAAACACCCCAATATTCCCAATCCCACCATCAAAACAATAACTTTCATCCAACCCAATTCAAGATTTGAATCATAAACACAAACCCATATAATAAAATAACAAGAACAACAACACAAACTCAAACTCAAATTCATATTTCAAGATTCAAGATTCAAGAAAACTTTAGACAAAATGATCAAACCTTTGAAAGAAGTTTGATTGATTGATTGATTGCAACAGTGTTTCTTTAAGAAGATTCTTAGAACCTGTAAAGACTGTCATAGAAAAAAAAATGTGAAATTAAGGAAGATGCCAATAAATAATGTCATGTGTTTTGAATTTGGTATGAATATTTTTGGGTGTTCACATTTGAGGTCTTCATTTTTGGAATTGTAGGTAGATTGGGTGTCAATTTATTTTACTTACTTTTATTATTTTATCCAAAACATAGTTAAAAAGATTGTGACTTTTTTGGTATTAAGTATTGTTTATAAATAAATTAGTGGTTGATGTTATTTGACAGTTATCTTTTCTTCATATTGTTAAATTCAACTGGTTTATAAAGAGTAAGTTTAGTTGAATTCAACTAGACTATAATTGGACTAATCTATTTTATAAGGTTAAGGACAATTTTTATTAAAAGGGATAAAGAGTTTTTTTAAATTTTTTATTTTTTTATACGACAAGTTTATGGTACGTGTTTATTTTTATATGATGAGTTTATGGTACGAATTGTTGGGTGTTCACATTTGAGGTCATTGTTTAATGGGGATGGATCCATCGGGAAAAAGTTGGAGACGAAGGTCATGAGTGGAGACGATTGTGTTTAATGGGGTTCATCCCGACTTGACCCGGACCCTTTAGAACCATACACCCTTTAATTGATGAAATTGGTTACCACGAATCAAACCTTGGAAGCCTATGTAGTTCCGAGTCCTAAAGGTTCTGATGGATCGAGTAAAGATTGTGATGAGCTAGAACCTTTTTGTATATTGGGCCTTTTAAGGGGAATTGAAACAAGGTATTTTTTTTATGTCACAAATACTTGCATATAAAAACATCATAGGGGGATGCATGCATATATACTTCAAATTTGGATATAATATAAACTAGTTTTTTACCTATCGTGCATTGCGGCGGGTTGAAACGTAAACTAACTCCAACTTATATAGTCAAGTCAAAACGTATTATATGTGATCTGACTCATACGTATGAAACGTACAAAATAAAGCACGAAAGCCTACACCAAATTTACGTCGAAACGTACACAAACTCGGATTTATATGAAAAAGTATACCAAAATTATGTCAAAATGTAGACTAACTTGAATTTTGTACCGACTATGCGGCGTGATTATGTATAGATTATTATCGAATTTACGTTAAATGTAGACCAACTCGCATTTAATCGACGAATGAAAATGTATTATATTTGACCCGACTTGTTTTCAAACAAAATTTACGTCAAAACGTACATAAAAGGTAAGCATGAAAATGTATTATAATTGAAAACAAAATTACGTCGAAACATGCATAAAAAGTCAACATGAAAACGTATTATATTTGACCCGATTCGTTTCCATATAAAATTTATGTCGAAATGTAGACCAACTCAAATTTATACCGTTGAATTAAGACGTATTGTATTTGACCTGGCTCACTTATGAACAAAATTAACATCGAAACGTACATAAAAAGTAAGCACACAAATGTATTATAAGACCCGAATCGTTTACAAGCAAATTTTCCGTCGAAACCTAGACCAGGACGTACATAAAAATAAGCGTTATGGTATCAACACTCTCGTTATAATAAGATCGTATCGCTACCATACCGTACCAAACTAAACAACACCAATACCGGTATGTATTAGTTTTAATGGTTTCTTGTTTGATAACAGATATCGTGTCATTGTCGTAGTGAACCGAACCGAAACCAAACGAACAACGTTGGTTTGGTATCTGTATTTATGTTTATTGTTTTTTTCTTTCGATAAACTAACATTGTCTCGCTAGCGTACCATACCAAACTATATCGGTACTAATACTTGTATTTATTTTATGGTTTCAAGTTTTAAAAAGTTTTAATTTATACAACTATGTGTGTGACGATAATTGAATATCGGTACCAGTAGCATGATAATTTGAACCAATCGATTCCATTCGAACAACATTGGTGTCAGTACCAGTTTCTGTTTTCGGTTGATGTAAAACACGTGTTGATTTCTATATCGAGTGCATGAATTATACCGGTACTAACCGAATCGATACCGATCCAGCGCCCAGGGCCCGCCTCCGAAAATCACAAAAAAAATTTGGCCCTGTTCGAGATAAAAAAAAATTGGGCCATATTCGCAAATCTTTATATAATATAAACTCATCAATCATTCAATCAACTATATAAATACTAAAAATCCATAATACTACCATAATTATTATGAAATAAATAAAATAAAGTAACAAAAATAGTGTAGCAAAAATATCAAATTATCAAACCTACTTGCTAAGCGAACAGTGTGGTTCTTCAAGCTTTTTTTTGAAGCAAAGCTCTCAATAACTTCTTGTAATCCATAGTATCTAATATTTCACTTTCAATAGAAATTGTCGCCAACCCGTTTAGCATTTCTTGTGACATTGTAGAACGTAAATAGGTCTTCAACAACTTCAACTTTGAGAAACTTCTTTCTGTCGATGCCACGGTTTCCGGATCTAGCAGGCCTTATTTTTCTGTAGACTAGTCACTTGGTCTTGTTAATTGGACCCTATATTTGTTTAGACTAGTCCCTTTTAAGCAGGCCATTTATTAATCAAACATTCAGATTTTTTTTAATATATATATAAAAATAACTAAAAATATTTCGGGCCCTATATTGGTTTGGGCCCGGATCGCAGTCACCTCCTGCACCTTAACATAGCCGGCCCTGCCAGCGCCCACGGTAACATATCATCACAATGTGCGGGCAAATGACTTGGATTGTTATAAAAAATGGATGCAAATTTAGTTTTTTGTAAGTTAATGAATGTAAGTTATTATAAAAAATCAATCTGAATGCTAAATAAAATACTACTAATAAAAAAATAAAAACGAATACATAAGAATTATCAAATACCATTTATTACTATAAAATCAAATGAATAACAAATAAAGTATTACTAAAAAATAAAAACGAGTAAATTACAAGTTTTGTCTTTTATGTTTACATCAAATTGCAGGCGTTGTCCTTTTGGCCAAAAGTTTACAGGCGGTGTCCTTAACCTTTCAAAATCTTGCACGTTTTGTCCTTTAAGCCAAACCTGGTTAGAAATCTCAGTTAATTGTTGTCATGTGCAATGCACATGAGGGTAAAATAGTCTTTTTCCCTCTCAACCATTTCTATGACCAATGGGAAAGTGCTAGGTAGCAAGCCTGACACTATTCTCCCACATTCGTTTTGTAGTTATATGTAATGTAATGTAATTATAGTCATATAATAAAATACTAGTTAATGCTACTTTTTTTTGTAAAACTTTCAATTTTTAGATTAAACAGTAACTGTTTTTAATCAATTTCTTTTTCTAAACTTTTTGTAAATAGTGCATCTGATTAAAAAGTACATCAAATAGGGATGAGTTGGGCGGGCCTAAAATTGGGCTTTATATAAAGCCTTGAGCCCGTTATAGATTCTTTTACCACTTTTTCCATTTAGAATAAACATAAACAATTTTACCACTTTTTCCATTTAGAATAAACATAAACGAAGTTGAATTGGGACATGATACTGTTGATATTGTCTAGAGGATTATAAAAACTTGTATCATCTTCTAGCTTTGATGGCAATAAAACACTTGGTATCATCGTAATTTTTTTAGTGTAATTGGATTTTAATAAGACGGTGTGGGATGTGGGCACGGGAGCACCTCGGGCGCTGAGGTGGTTTCGGTCAATGTTTTGGTTATTAGTGTGAAACATAAGTGTGCAACAGTAGCGGATAGATTGACATTAGAAAATGGTATCATTTCTATAAAATTTATGTGGACTCGCGAATCGGCTGACACGGAAGAATTGTATCAGATTGATGAGCTTACATACGAATTTATGTTGGTTGAAATCGGACAAGGGTCGGACGCCTGGAGATGGAGCCTAGAAGTAGAACCATGAGGTTTTTTTATGGTTAAGAGTCTGGGGAACAAGCTTCAAGCAGCCAGATTTCCAGATTTAGGAGTCGGGTTCGAGTGGAACTAGTGGGTTCCGTTAAAGGTAAACTTCTTCGTTTGGAGAGTTTTACTAGATAGGATCCCGACCATGGTGGCTCTACATAGAAGAAACGTGCCATTTATTTGTGGATTGTTGTTTCACTCAGCTCATATGGGACTTTGTGGCCCGGGGGACCAGGTGTCCAAGGTTCTTTATGTAGGTCCGGCTAGGGGAGGATCTAGTCGCCTAATCCTTGTGTACAAACACACTAGCGAGTGCGGAAACCAAGCTAGCATGCAAACCGAGATATAACACGCAAATGCACGACACACAATATTCAACGATTAACACCACTTGTATTAATGCGTATGAAAGGTCCAGTTACAAGCTCAATGTTTACAAATCTGTTCTGCAAACTCTCTAAGTGTGTGTGTGTGTTTGGACAGAATGCTCTCAGCAGAATGCTCTCCCTTTGTCTATCTGTTTTTCTGTCTCTCTTGAACACAACACACTACATGGGTATTTATACCCGACACAGCAGGTCTGGTCGAAGGATCAGACAGATTGATCGAAAGATCATCTGTCGACCAGAATCCCATCGAAGGATCCATATACACTTCGAAGGATGGTATCTTTCGAGGTCCATCCATCGAAGGTTCATCTTTCGAGCACATCGAAGGATATGAACAATCCTTCGATGTCTCATCCTTCGACACAGACAAATCAAATAAACAATGTGCTAACTGTTTGGCTAAGTCAAACCGGAGGATGGTTGACTTGGTCAAACTTACATCAAACGCACATATCAAACCTAAGACATAACTCAGACTAACACCTGGCTGTATCTTTGTCTCGATCTTCGTGTCTTCGAGTCGAAACCAAGTCGAACTGAGCTGAGTTGAACCGAGCCGAGTCGTGTCCACAAAATATGCATCAACAAACTCCCCCTTGGACGCTACTCGTGAGGTTCAACTTCGATGTCTTCCACGTCGGAGGATCTTCAAAGTCTTCACGCGTCGTAAGTAGAAAGTGTATCAACAAACTCCCCTTTTCATTTAGGAAGTGTGTCAATAAACTCCCCCTTAGATAGAACTCTCCATTGAGTCATGCTCGTGAATCTTTTGACTTGTCAATTCTTCAGATCCTTGTGGTGTTGATGAAGGGTCAGCGGCAACTCGATCACTTTATCCTTTGAGTGCCTCCACTTCGTGTCTTCATTCCAAAGCTTTTCATCGAACATGTTCTCCTCGCCTTTAGCATCTGCACATGCAAGAAAGCTAAACGCATAATGAGAACACCGCTTGGAATATAGTTAACATTTAAACAAAAGACACATATGAGATCAAATCTCGATCAAACACCAACCGACAACAGTTTGAAAGTTTAGAAAAATATTCAATTTTAATCCTTTAACTTTCAAAACTTGTTAACTTCGACAGATTATGAAGATGCAATTGTTTTTCGGCTTACGATCAGGATTTTGGGTAGGATAGACTCGAGTTCCAACATCAGTCAATCAAAAATAAACTAGAAGCAAAATCTTTTTGGATTTTATAAAGTTTATATTAAAACACACCTAAAATCTTTTTGGAATTTTTCATTTTTCAAACGTAAAGACGGAAAACAATAAATAAATATATACAAGATGCATAAACTGAAAACGGTAAATAAATATATACAGACATTCTTTTTGCGAGTTTCGAGGGTAAGAGAATCATATCAGTGTACGGTCATATCAAAACGCTCTTGTTGTTCTATTAGTTAACATTAAGATAAGCATCCTATAACGATTATCGGTATTGTTGTCCACTTAAGCTCAACTTATCATTTGTAATCATGGCGAGGGGATACGTTAAGGTATGATTTATACTTACCGACCGGTGTTCATCCACATCACGACACATTCCCGTATCAAGGTATGCACGAGAGTTCATCTTACCGGTGAGTATACCGATTATCATCTGTTTGACCGTATATGATGTGAGATTCTCACTTATTTTGATTGAAAACAAGCCCTATGTGATATAATCACTTATTGATGAGGAACTTGATTTTCGATGCATGAGGGCACAGGAGCAAGTCCGTGAACAGGTCAGTACTTTCGTACAGCAGAGAGACGAACTTGACTCCCGGATAAATGTGATATATTATCACTTATTTTGAGGGACATGTGATTGTTTATCACTTATTGAGGTCGAATGCAATATGTACACGTATGTATGGTATCATGGAAGATCTAGACTTGCGTCCCCGTTATTTTTCGGTAAAAGATACAACCATGATACCCAGATGACAAGCAGCATAAAGACCGAATATCTCAGAACCTCGGCAATCTATCAAACGAAATTTCGGTACTAAGACCATATGCCAATGAATGGTTCCCACCCAGTCTTCAGTCAATTTAAGTTTATATCACCCTGCACACTTTAAAATGATTGTGAGCCTACCGATACATCTTATATAGAGCTGCTTACCGTTTTCTTTTTGCATTTCAGTTTAAAGAGGTTTAGACAGACCACTGATGTACTATCATTTTCTCTTTTGCTCGCCAGGAAACTCATTTTTGTTTTTCTATTGTTTTTGTGCTTTTGAAATTTTTCGATGTTTTTGAATTTTCAAATTTGGATTTACTCCCCCTAAAATCAACAAACTAAGATAAAATTAAAACACCAAGGTATTTACAAAAATGACTTTTCGATGTTGGTTAACTCATGTTTTACCTCAATGCCGTTTACCAAAATTAAGTTTTAATCAGAAAAGATTTCTCAAATTTTGGAAAAATGAGTTGGCACGTCGGTAAGCGGTGCGGACCATGACAACATTGTCTGGCCAAGAGTGCTGCGAGAGGATAACAATTTATATAAAGTAGCTTAAATAACGACAAGTAAAAGAGAGATTGGAATTTTAAAACCGTATCCTGCAACTGCTTCGTGCATTGCAAGGAATCTGAGTGCTCTCCCAAACTTGATATCCACCCGGTGTGAATTTCAAAGTCGATTCTTTGTAGCTACTGAGAAGTCTCTAGACAGCAACAAGATCATAAACCTTTGGGTCCGGCTGGTCTTCAACATTTCACCAGCGAAGGTTTTTGTCTATCTCTTGAGAAGTAGTGTGCGGTTGTGCAACTCATGCCAAGGCATCCGCACACCCGGTTGGTTTGTTCAACAAACACTTTTTCTTCAATCACACCGCGACGAAATGTACACTGCACGTTCATCTTGTTGATTATGAACATCAGACGTGCTGCAGGTGCGTACATTTTGATTTGAATCTACCCTGGGGAGCCGATCAAAGCCTTTAACAATCACCTTTTAAAATGTTTTCCATTTTGTCGAAGCTTTTAATCTCTTTCGACAGACAATTCTGCCTTCTTTCCTTTTTCTTCTCTCCATCACAGGCAACAATTTCTTTGTCGCCGTTCTTGTGCATGAACATTCCACTATCAACAATCCAATGACTATCGATAGTTCCTCCTGGAACATCCTGCACACTCACTCAGAGATTAGTTGGAGAGGGGGACCCAAGCCTTAACAGACTTGGGTCGTCCCTGTTCATCGACAAAGGTTATTTCAACCTCGCGATGACCTGGAACTAGTGAGACTCCCCCTGAAATTCTATCCATTTTAGGTCTCCAAGCTTGTTTTTGTTTCCCGGATTGTGTATTATTTACAGATTTAGAAATCTCCGGTTGTAACGATTGTGACAAAATTGGTTTCTTTTTAACAGGTTCTGGTTTTAAAGCCTTTTCGATCACCTTCACATTTTTACGTCGTTGTTTTGTTTCCTGTTCTTTAACAGTGCGTTTATCATGTTTTGGAGAAACAGGACGACGTTGTGAGTGACCTTGTTCATAGGGGGCTCTTTCAACAAAATTTGGTTTGGGCGAGTTTTTGCAATCTTTAATGATGTGCCCACCCTTCCCACATTTGAAACAAATTCTCCTTTCAACAAACTTAGGAGACCCGGTTCGACTTTCATGTGTTGAACCTGTAGACCCAGAGGTACCAGCTTCACACCCGTTTGTGTGCTGGGTGTAATTGTTTTGGCTGTTACGTTTTAAAATCTTGACTTGTTGAATAAAATCGGTGTTTGATTTATTTTCAAAAGTCTCAATTTTATCAGTACCCCTTGATGCTACAAACTTGATATCTTTGTTTTTCTTCTTGAAACGAGCTCCTTTGGTCTCAACCTTTGGTTGTGAACCTTTAGAATTTTGAGCTCGCTGCTGTTGCTGTTTACCCTTAAAAGCGACAGGTTGTCGTTTAGTCGGTAATTTTTGGTTTCCAAATTGTTTCCTCACTTCAGCTTTTGGAATAGGATTACACTGAGTTACTGAAACTCTCGGGATCGCTTTTCCCAAAAACTTAGTTGTATTATCTTCAAACACTTTATCAATCAAGGATTGATTGACGTTTTTTATTGGAAAATCTTTGTTTGAATAAATTTTATCATCACCGACTAAAGTGTACAACACGTTATCACTTTTAACAGTAGACACTGTCTCAGTGATAGGATCTATCTCTTGTTTAGCACCAGTTGATTGCACAGCAGGAGTAGGAGGATCACACAGAATGTGATTCTCAAAAGGCACTTCTACTCCTTTTCTATCATCAAGAGATTTATCCTCATCACTCACATCTGATTCATCATCCGAAGAATCATAGTCCTCAATGGTTGGAGGACTTTGATTTGAAGCACATGATGACTTTTCCTTGCTATCAGATGGGCCCTCCGATGAATTGTCCGTTTTGAACCCTAAGCCAGTTGTAACTTCCTCATAATCAAGAGGTACAGTTGGCTCAAAACGCGGCATTTCCTCCTCATCGGGCAACTTGGTATAATCGTGTCTCAAAGGGGGTGGACACTTCCTATAACCAACGCCTTTAACGTTTCCCTTTAGTTGCTGAACGTCAATGATGTGATCAAGCACATATCGGGAGTTTGAGTAACTCTCCAATTTGAGCTTGATCGCCTCATGTTCACATTTTGCCATGGCTAGCTCTTTCTTTGTTTCCTCAATGATATTAATGTAGTTATTAATACCAATTTGTTTGTTACAAACAGTTTTTGTTAATTCGGAAACACTTTTCTTTTGGGTTTCAATAACTGTTTTAAACTCCTTTTCATTGCGAGCTAAGGCCATGTTTGCCTCCTTGCACTTTGACAGTTCAACAACTAAACTCTGATTGTGACTATGAACCGTTTCAGATTCACGTTTCAATTCAGCACATTCAAGTTTTAATTCTTCACAATCACTACATATGCTAGGAGTAGGAGGATCAGAATTTACCTGACTTGTCGAGGCCGAGACATTCGCCATAAAGGCAGTCTGATAAGAAAAAGATCCATTTTCAGAATTAGAATCTCCTGCATTCGAGCTTTCTTCATCTGAACTCCCACTATAACCCGAGCTATCATCACTTTCAGAAAACTCTTCCTTGTGAACATGCTTGATGTGATTGATAATTTTTGCATAGCATGCAGTTCCACCTCCTTGACCATTATCTCCCAATTGTACAGACCAATCACATCCTTCATCAGCTTGAACTATCAATGCCCGGTTGGGGTTTGAAGGCCCTGACTGGTTGGTTTGGTTGTTAGCAGCTACTATCCCTCTTTCGTTGTTAGCTTGATTTGAAGTACTTGTTTGATTTTGGAAGGGATTTTGGTTGCCTTGTTGGTTGCTTTGTTTGCTCGGTCGCGTGCATTCACGTTTGAAGTGACCCTTTTCACCGCAATTAAAGCATGTGACAGCATCTTTATTGAACCCGTACTTCGTATCATTTTTGCCTTCCAACGAAGTTCTTCCAGTTCGAGTCATGAAATCCTTTGCCCTTCTGACTGCACTTGCAAACGCCCACTTGATATCCATTAACTCCATTTCATCCCTGTCTATCTGCTGATAGTCTTCGTTTGTCAAATTAATGTTGCCAATTTGACTTCCGACTAATCCGCTGTAGGCATTAACCATAGTGGTAAGAATTTCAATGTGATCCCGTGCAGCTTCTACACTCACTTTGGAAAAATTTGAAGTATCAGGTTTGTTACCATAGAAGGCTTGTTGTGGTTGGGCTTGTGGTGTAGAAAAATAGGAAGCTGGATCAAATTGGGGTTGGGGTGGTGCAACTTGAGGTTTTGAAAAATAGGAAGCTGGATCAAATTGGGGTTGGGGTGGTGCAACTTGAGGTTTTGAAAAATATGAAGCTGGATCAAATTGGGGTTGAGGTGTGGCTACTCCTCCAAAATAGGATCTTGGGTCGAAAGCATTTGACACATAAGCTGTTTGTATCTTTGGTTGCTGGCTTGTACTAGCAGCAGGAGCAATCCCTCCAAAGTACATCTCTGGATTTTGAGGGACAGGAATTAGTTTAGCTTTTCTGATCTCTTCTGCATCCTTGTTCTCCAGCTTTTGAACAAACTCATAGATACTCACAGTATCCAATACACCGGTATGCTTTAACAATTCAATGAATGAGCTCCACTTTGGTGGTAGAGCATCAGCAAACCGTGCGACTATTTCCTGTGAAGATACCACAACCTTGTAAGAAATCAGTTCACTAAGTAAATGATAAAAACGAGTAGTCATATCATTTAGAGTCTCATTCTCCAAGAACTGAAATGATTCAAACTCTTTCTTCAACAAATCATGGCGTATCTTTCTAGTAGCCGCATTTCCTTCTCCTCTTGCTACCAATGCATCCCATAAAGCTTTCGTGGTCTTACAATATGAGAATTGATGAAAGATGTCTCTGTGAAGTGCTTGAGTGAGAATAGCATAAGCCTTCTTCTCCAGATCATATGCCTTTTTATCGGCTTCTTGCATATTGTTGAAAGTTGTCACATTTGATCCTGCTTCTTCAAGAGCTTCACTAAATGCAGAGGTGAAGCACGTCCATAATTCTGTGTTTTGCCCTTGAACGTAATTATGGAAACGACCCTTCCATGATGGATAGTCGTTCATGTGATTCAGCTTTGGCGGGCGATTGTTGCTACCCGTCTCATTCTCACTAAGCAAAATATTTTGAATGCTCTGATTTTGATTCGCCACCATTGCCCATTGATTTGAACTTATTGACTGTTGTTGTTTAGGTATTGTACTCGTCATATATTCGGCCAACGACATCTGTTTTTGAGCTGGTTGTGGATTCGTACTCCAATCCCAAGGGCTTGTGCAGCTCATATTTGATGTATGAATGATAACAACCTGATTAACACACTTGAAACAAACTGTTAAAACTAAACAGACGAAGATCGAAGGATCAACCCTTGTTCCAAAGATAGACACTTGTTCGAAGGATCAACAGTGTTCGAAAGATCACTGTTGAATTTCGAACAAAGACTTCGAAAGATTCTCCAAGACGAAGGATCCTTATCTTTCGATAATGTAACAGTAGCTCGAACAATATATCCTTCGAAAAGATTCCTTGGCTCGAAAGATAACTCACTGACTTCGAAAGATGCTCGAAGGATGGGTATCTGTCGAACCTCCTTGATCGAAAGATGAACTTTCGACTCCGAAGGATATCTTTCGATGAGCTCTGACACAGTTGACAAATGTGACGGGTTGGTGAAAAAGGTGACAAGTTGGTAGAAACTTTCGGCAGATGGTATGTTCAGACCTTACTTTCTGCCAAAACAGATTTGGGTACCTTCCCAATGCACCAACAACTTTCGAAAATAATCAAACAAGATCAAAAGATGTAAATCTTTGAAGAACACTTGAATATATGTTGAGGATATCAATAACAAGCCAAGAAAATTTGAATTTTCTGGTAAACCGACAACTGCCGAAACAGCGATTTTGCCAAAATGTTTAATAAAAACCAAAGACTAACATGTGAGCATGAAAATAACACGGTTTTTAACAAAACATAAAGCAAAACACTAAGATATAATCCGATTTTAAGATGTTTTCCAGAAAAATGTAAACTTTAATACCCGAAAAACAAACCAAGAACACACTCGGTTTTAACAAGGAGAAGAGCCCTGGCTCTGATACCACTTGTAGGTCCGGCTAGGGGAGGATCTAGTCGCCTAATCCTTGTGTACAAACACACTAGCGAGTGCGGAAACCAAGCTAGCATGCAAACCGAGATATAACACGCAAATGCACGACACACAATATTCAACGATTAACACCACTTGTATTAATGCGTATGAAAGGTCCAGTTACAAGCTCAATGTTTACAAATCTGTTCTGCAAACTCTCTAAGTGTGTGTGTGTGTTTGGACAGAATGCTCTCAGCAGAATGCTCTCCCTTTGTCTATCTGTTTTTCTGTCTCTCTTGAACACAACACACTACATGGGTATTTATACCCGACACAGCAGGTCTGGTCGAAGGATCAGACAGATTGATCGAAAGATCATCTGTCGACCAGAATCCCATCGAAGGATCCATATACACTTCGAAGGATGGTATCTTTCGAGGTCCATCCATCGAAGGTTCATCTTTCGAGCACATCGAAGGATATGAACAATCCTTCGATGTCTCATCCTTCGACACAGACAAATCAAATAAACAATGTGCTAACTGTTTGGCTAAGTCAAACCGGAGGATGGTTGACTTGGTCAAACTTACATCAAACGCACATATCAAACCTAAGACATAACTCAGACTAACACCTGGCTGTATCTTTGTCTCGATCTTCGTGTCTTCGAGTCGAAACCAAGTCGAACTGAGCTGAGTTGAACCGAGCCGAGTCGTGTCCACAAAATATGCATCAACACTTTATTTTCAGTCTTAAAGACCTTAACATCCACAGTCCAAACACTAATGGTTCGAGACGCTGGAAAAAGGCGATATACTCCGTAGTCCAAATCGCCCTCTGGTGCATTTGGAAATGCAGAAACAAGAAAGTTTTTCTTTGGGTCAGAAGTCGAGCAAAAGGCCAAGAAATGTCATGGGAGCAGTGGTGTATGTTTGAGTAAGATAGCCTGGGGGTTTAATGTTATGTATTGTGTATTTGGTATTTTGGTTTGGTGTGGCCTGTGGGCTAACTGTTGTTAGCTCCTTTGGGTTATGATTTTTTTTTTTTTTTTTGTTGGCCTTTCAAAAGACTCATTCAATCAATCATTAGAATTTTACAGGATCGTCACATGTGGTTTACCTAAATTATGTATATGATTACAAGTCCGCTGGAATGCGTGGGTCATTGGTACTAGTTCTTAAAAATAAGATAAACAATAAGATAAGTAGTCGGTTATAAACCGAGCTATTAAACCTGGTTTTCAAATCAGAAACCATGAATGGAACCGTAAAAGTTTTAGACCATCAAAACCTAGTTTGTGATAAACAATCCTAGTTTGTGATCATAATTCATTCAAGTGCACTTATGATATATTGTTTGTGTTTTATTGTAAAGAATAATAATTTATGCACCAATAAAATGATACACACACTGTATAAACTTTTTAACACCGCAGAAAAGCTTTTCATCATAAAGAAAAAAACAAAAAAGGTTAAATTTGAGTGGAACATGAATAATGCATTATCACATGATGTAACACTTGGTCTATCAATTTTCTTGTCTCAAAGCACCTGAACACATGGTTATGTTTTGAGGGTGTGTCATTTTCTTTCAATGGACTTCGATCATGTTTCGTAATCAACTAGTTTTTCTAAAAAAAAATCAATTATTACATTAAATTATTACTTATTAGACCATCCGTAGTGGTAAGACCACCCATAGTGGAATGTTTTTTGGCGTTTTTTCCCAAAAAACGCCCAAACACGCCCATTGACCGCCCCGGGGGCTTTTTTTTATTTTTGAAAAATTGCTTGGGGCGTCCTTTTTTAAACGTCTGATGGTGATTTTTTTTGGCAATGGGACCGTTGCCAACGGTCAAACAACGGATAGATTATTTTTTTTATTTGACTTTTATATATATACTTACCTTACACCCCATTTATACAAACCAAAATCTACATATACAACCTCACACTACAAACCATTTCTATGAAAAATGGATTCCCCCACATCCTCGTCGTCCGTTGCAAAGTTTTATTACAAAGAGTTTTTAGCGGATAAGGGTGACTTGACCGATGAGGAGGTCGAGCAAGAGGTAGTTACGAGTGCGTTCGAACTCGCGGCGCGGTATATGAAGAATTGTAGCCGGCCTCAACGTGAAATTTTACCAAGATAATATATTGAACGAGACCGACGTTCGGCAAACAATCGGTTGATGAAATATTCTTCGAATGAAGTGCCTACTTACCCAAACCCATAAGTTTTTAGGTGTCGTTTTCGGATGAGTAAACGTTTATTTTTACGCATACTTCCAAGCAACAATGGAAGACAGAGTGAAGAATGTGCAAGAAATGTGGTCTGAAGCTGCACATATTGCGTTAACGGTTGATTTGGTTCAACACGCATGGTCGGTTCAATATATTCCAAACGAGGGTGAAGAAGAAGCGGATGTCGAGGAAGACGAAAATGGCGAAAACGAAGACGAGTAGTATTATGTGTTTTATTATTTATGTACTAAAATATCATTAGTTTTAGCTAAAATAATAATAATTAGGTAATCATCGGATGGTGCATTATACCACTACACTCATTTTAAATAAATGCCCCATAATGCCCAAAGGCTGACTGGACCGCCACATGACGGATAATGCCCAATGGTGGGGCATTATCTTCCCCCTCCTACTACACATAGTCTAACACCACATAACCCCTTTTGGTGGGGGTTATGTGACAAATGGCAAGGGGGGGGGGGGGGGGGGTATATCACTAAGAGGTGTAGTGGTAACACCACATAACACCAAACATAATCATTACACAATTATTAATTGTTTTATTGCTTTTCAATTAATCTCTAAATTTATAAAAAGTAAAAACAAAATAAAATTCATTATATTTAAAAACATTACAATAATTAAAAAGTCATTACAATAAAATATCTTTTTTAGACAACATGTCTTCATTGTCGTTTTCGACGTCTTCTTCTTCGTTATCTCCTTCATCCAAACCTTCGTTTTCAAAGGCTCCAACTTTGAAATCTTCCTCTTCTTCCTCTTCTTCCTCTTCTTCTTCGAAGTCCTCTTGGTCGCCGCTGTTGTGTCTAATGGGGAGAATCGCCCAAGCATGCTCGACTAAATCCCCCCTTTAACGCATTGTGTAACTCCCTTGAACACAATAGTTGGTTGTTTAAGATTCTCTCCTCCATCGTTGCTTGCGTTCCTTCAACAACATCTTCCGAAAAATAGTTTTGGCAGATTGCTTTTCCTTCGTCTTCTAAAATCATATTATGCATTATGATACAAGCATACATCACCATTCTAATTCTTTCTTTATACCACATATGACAAGGATTTCTAATAAAATGTCATCGTTGTTGAAGGACCCAAAAAACCTCTCGATTTCCTTTCGCGAAAACTCTTGTAGTTTCTTAAAATATTGTCTTTTCATATCGAGCATTTCATAAAACGTTTTTATTATATTGAATACTCCGGGTATATACCATCGCCCAAATAATATCCATGCTCGTAGTCATTCCTATTTGCATGAAACCCAGCTTTCGGTATCGTACCGGAAATGTAACCCTCTAGCAACGGTGAAAACTCGAAAGTAATAATGTCGTTCATACACCCGACAAGACCAAACAAGGCCGACCAAACCCAAAGGTCATACGAGGCAACTACTTGTAAAACCAACGTTGGCCCTTTCTGGTCACCGCGTATGAGTTGACATCTCCATGCGGTTTAAAAATTATACCAACGCCATTGGCGACAGTCCAAACTACCGATCACACAGGGTATTCCATGTTTTTCTAAATGCACCTCGTATATTTGTTAAAGATCGTTCCAAGTCGGGTTTCTTAAGTAAAGTTTTCCATATAATTGGCATATACCTAAAAAATATAAATTATATTTAAACGTATTTATTTTTTTAAATTTTATATAAACTATACGAGTAAGTAAAAATATACCATAGCAGAAATATTTCAATGAGTCGCGTTTTGTTTTTTTCCGCCATCTTCAAGTACTCGTCATTGATGTCGTACATGTTTCCGTAGGCGAGTACACGTAACGCGAATGTTACCTTTTGAATGGCGGTGAATCCTAGATATCCTCCCGCGTCGATTCTTTGCTTGAAGTGGTCATACTTACCTTCCAAATCATCCTTAATGCGCAAAAATAACCTTTTGCTCATCTAAATCGGCGCTTAAAAACATCGGGGCCATGAACCGATGTAGGATTGAAATAATCCTTAACTAAACGTTCATTTGCGGCTTCACGGTCTCGCAAAACGTATGTTCTCCTCAATATCGGGTGCGGAGGAGAAGGGTTTACTTGATGCATGGCTTGAACTGCTAGGGCACACGCACTCGTAACCGTTTCCTCCTCCTCGTCGTCGTATGAAAAAAATCTTTGGTAGAGATCGATGAATGAATCATCTGACGGAGGCGAAGCCATTGCAAAAATTTAAGAAATAAATCTAAGAACAGTTTGTGTGTATATATATTTAGATTTAAGAATGTTGGGTGTAGGGTGGTGGAATGGTTTGTGTGCGTGTATACATATAGATTACAAGAAATTTAAGAAATAAATTTTTTTATTAATATTACCATTATTAAACGGTCAACATCGAAACAATACAAATTTGAGCCGTTATAAATTTAAGAAATAAATTTTTTTATTAATCTAGAAAAGACTTTGGGCCCCAAATTTCCCAGGTCCAATTTTAAGAGAAAATAGACTTATAATGTGTTGATCATATATTGAAATAATAATGTGATTGTAGTCTCCTGGTAAAAATTGTGCCCAAATTAAATTAACCCCAAGAACATGAAATCGTCAATAGCCAATGCTAAAAGGTCAATTCATTACAATTAATCGATTAAAAAATATTGGGCAAATTCACATATATTGCGTATATGGTAGGAAACACTAATTCATAGCATAATCTTAGTCAAATGTATGCATCTTATATATTTTTATACTCATTAAAATGAAGAGACCAGTACAATGACTAAGGTCTTTATGCTCACATTCAAAGAACCAAAGTCCAAGATATATCCTGTTGACCATTGTTGCTTTTCCTATATACTGATTTATAAAATTTGTGAAGAGAACATCCATGCGCATGTTGACTACTGTTAATCCTGGTGACTTCCGTTGACTGTTGTTGACTTTCCTTGCATAACATCTCTTATGCAAATGTACTTTTTGAATATCTGCTGCAACAAAATCCTCATTATTTGATATATTTAATAAACTCAGGTACTCAGTTTACCTACAGCTTAACCCACATCAAGAGTTGACTTGTTTTGACTTTTATGCTCATCCAGTTAACAGTTAAATCTATGTAAGTGCTTGCTAAATAATGTAACACGAACTTGAAATACAAGTGCACTTACAAAGAAATATGTTATCCAAGCGAAAGCCTGCCAGTGGGTCAAGGACATAAATTAATAATCGCAAAGACAAAAGAAATGAAAAAAAAAATGATCTTTAGACCGCGGGGTGTGGGCTTGGGTTTGGGGCATGGGAAACCCACCCAAGTCTTGCACACCATCCCCTATGGGCTTGGCTTTGGGCGTTGCCCCTTTGGCGTGGCTATGAAGCCTGGCGTGAGGCGAGGGGGTGGGGGGGGAGATGATATGGCTAGCTGGGATTGGCTGGGCATATTTGACCCAAAAAAAAGCCACGCCACCTCACACCCAAAAAAAGCCACGCCCAGCCATGTGGAGCCCACCTCCGCCACATGTCAACCCAAGCCCCTCACACCCCGCAGTCTTAAAGCATTATTGTCTCTGGATAATGTATGTAGCCTTTGAATGCTTATAGCCATTCTAGTCTTCACCAATGGCGCCTAATAACACAAAACCCATGAACTTTCTTAGAATCTCATGTTCTACTTTTTTTTTCTAATTTTAACCCAACAAATTATTAAATACGTCTGCTTGCATACTTAGTTGATTTGGGCCATTATTCCAACAAAAAAGAAAATCTTAACGTGGAAACAGTTCAGATGGGTCAAAACTCATCCAAATTGGTAGTTCAAAAATCGGATTATCATACTCAAATTTCACACTAAATATTTATAAGAAAAATTAGTAACCTTGGACGAAAAATATTACAGGTAAACCTGACAAGCACCAAGCTTACCCATCTGACCAGTTACCCAACGCGACCCATTTAGTCACATACAAACACGTTTATGACACGCCTACTAAAATTGTGTATGTATATTAGAAAGACACGAGTAATTAAGTACCTTCTCGTAAAAAAACTCAGAATGTCCATGAGAGTAGTACAAGTCCTGCAATAATAAAGCGTAAGTGTCAGACAATAAAGTTATGGAAATAATTAGACATTACAAGTAAACATTCCAGTCAAGAGATGTGATGCTTACTTAGGCGGTTTAAATGATTCTCCAATTTGTCGCCACAGCTTGCAAGAGGTCACCTACAAGTGCAAGATTGAATAAGCTTGAATAAATTAATAGATGTCTTCTTCCTCTTAAGAGAAAACACAAATGGCCTGAGAATCATATAAATTCATGTCTCCTATGATTACTATGTTACGACAAGAAGCATATGAGAAAACAAAGTGTAAAGCTAACTGATTATGAAAAAGCTAGATGAAACATTTAGTGGAATAAGCATGGAAGTAGCATATTATGGTTCACTTCAGTAGATCATTTCTCTTCAACTGCACTCCCCAGTTAACCAAATGACTGCTAAGAAAACCACAGAAACACACATCTTCAGTAGTCTACTATGGAAAGCCACCACCATAAGGTTGTAGCATCGATACAAGTTATATACGGGTAAGTAGAATAATCAATAATTAGAAGTTAATATCATCATTGACTGAATATCTAAAAAAATTATGCAACTATGACCCTGACCCATGTTGTAACTATTAACAAAATTTTACATGTTTGTTTAAGTAAGCCAGTTTACCAAATTTGTGATCTTTCACATACGCTAAGCCCCTTATTTCAAAGTATAACCTTAAGTAAACAAAATGCATCCTCAACCCTTATACAAGTTAGTGGCAAAACACAGAATGAAGATATGTTCGTGTCGCCTACAAATATTCACCCAAAAAACTAACTTTTACAGTTTTCTAATGTGATAAACATGTTTAATTCAAATAAAAAACAGGAAATACAGTATAAAACAGAATTGTGAGATTGAAAAACCTGTTCATAGCCATTGAGCCTGATCACCGATCTCCGTAACCTAACAAATGATGATAACATCGTCTTAGAAACTGATATACGATAAAATAAAAAGGGAAACAAACAATCTTACTTAAGGCAATTGAGTGGCTCTCCATGAAACTTTGGAGGCTTAAACTCCAAACACCTCTCTTTATGAAAAATTTCAACCTCCTTCATAAACGCACTTGATGAGTCTGGAACAGAGGATTAAATCTCAGCCCTTCAATCGTCAGTTTTGCAGTGTTACATTGCAGATGTGGAAGTTATTAGATAAAATATACACATTATCAAGAAGTTTGACGAAGCCGATATGGATTTCCGCAAGCGATTGATCCTTATCTTCATGATCATGTGTTCCTTTCATATCTATCCAACTCATCTCAGACCCAAACCGGCATTTGCTCTTGACTTATATATTTGATTATTATTTAAATATACTATACGTCGCTTCTGTGCCAGCCAAAAAAAAAAAACATTCTCAATGTATGACAATGCCTTATCTTTTATTGGAAGACAAATTATATCCAGCACAAATTCTTCCCATTTGGACTTTGACTATTCCCGATCCCAGCCTTGAAAGACCTGTAACTAAGATCAGCAGTTGTAGTCTCCACAATGCAAGTGTTAATTGAAAATGGAATTGGTCAAACATGTTGAAATTTGCTAAAAGCCTAATGCATACGACATTTTAAAGATTTAGAATTCAACAATTGTTAAATTATAGTTTCATAACCATAAGTAATACATTAATATTAAAATAAAAGAAAAATAATGTCCAAATAAGTGTTTGCAGGTCCGAAACCGGCCTATTCTGGCCCGTAGTAAAAATGACCCATTTTGACACGTTACCTAACCCACTCAACCCTCTCATTTTATGGAATACTGAAAAATGAATTACACAATAATATGATATAATAGACTATACTATACTGAATCCAGCAAGAGAAAGAAAAGCTTACTTCTAGAATTCCAAACCATCAATTGAGCAGGGATTGACACATCAGCAAACTCTTGAAATTCAATACCAAACTTCCCACCTAACTGCACGTGCAGAACCCTAAAATTTGTTCCCCCATGATCCAACACATAACACACTCACACTCATGGACTAAAAATGACCTGTTTCAAACCAAAATCCATTTGACTCACTCATCTTTTCGCCTTTAGGCGTTTTGTATAGTAGTTAATGATGATTCTAATTAAATTTATAAAACATCTTAAATAATCTACATTCATTTTGTAATCATTATTAACGGATCAGTTATTTACAAAACAAATCTAGAAAATGGACAAGAGTATTTATAGGCTAGTCCTTTTGAACCATTTTAACTCAATCTTGTTTTGAGCCGTTAATCTGTTAGACCTGCCTACCTTGCTACCTTTAGGGGTTCTATAGATTTTGATTATTGTAGTAAAATGTAAAATAAAAAATGGAGAAGGATAGCACCTTGTCTTGAATTGCCTTGACTATCTTTTAATCATTTCTCTTGCAGTTTCTACATTGGAGATAATGAAGTCACTTTGATCCTGGTAATCAAAACAAAACAAATTCATAAGGGCGTATTGAGGATCTTTGGAATGAAAATGACGCACATTAATATGAACAGACAATCACCAATCAATTCATACTTCTAATTATCTAGTAAGCGAATAATTATACTTCCGGCACGACTGATATTAGTGCGACTGGATCGAATGAAAATGTCGGATCATGACAACACACAAATGAAAACCTATTCACATTTTTGTGTGAATCAAGATCAACTAAGAAACATTAAGTGTTACTTGGTAAAATAAAAAAATAACAGAAAAATAGGTTATTTTGTTGCATCAAGATCAACTAAGAAACATTAAGTGTTCACAAGTGTTTATCATTTTAAAAACAGCCTGTTTTGACCACAAATGAGTATCATTTTTATGGTTTGTATAATGAGAAATCTAAATATTCTGACCCTTTTTTTAAAAGAAAAAGTACCAATATTCGAGGCATGGTTTAGTTTCATTAACTTGTAGAAACTGCGCCACCAAACAAACTTTCATACAAGATACTTATGAGTTTATTCATGTCCACTTAGATTATATGGATAGAAAGAAACTGTTTCATTGTTCATCAAACCTGAACTTACAGGCAATCCCAATGCTTCTTCAATTTCCTAACATCAAACAAATTTTGAAAGAAATGAATGAGTTTGATCTAGTTAATTTAGCATAATTAGGCATAAAGGAACCTCAAAGTTTAAAACAAATAGACCTTACATGCATTTCAACGCCTCCTCAAAATGCTTAACCACAAAATAAAATTTTAGAAGAGTGCATAAGATCAATTGCATATACAAACACAAGTTAATTCTTTAATTTTCCTTCAAATGTAAACCTAGTAATCCTAACTTGCAATGCTTCCACAAGTTTCTGTACAATGAAGTAAATATTCAGAAATAGTTTATGTAGTTAGTTTAGACACAATGTAATCTCTTCATTTCCAATAAACTTGTACTTACTTGCAGTCCCAATGCTTCTTCCAGTTCCTCCCTCCTCCTGTGACACCAGCCATTTTGAAAGTCAAAAGTATGAGTTTAGATATTATGGTTAATTTAACAATTATAAACACAAAGGAACTTGCTACAACTTACTAGCAACTCAAGTGCTTCCTTAATTTCCTGTACCACCAATATTCGATCACTTCACTTTGAAACTCTAAACGATTCGGAAATGTAAAAAACAAAAACGTTTCCATCATACAGGTTATAGAAACACTTACAACAAACAGTATAGCCATCACGATTACATTCGATAACAATACGTGATTAGAACCTTCCGATTGAATATGATCGCAGAGAGAAGTGATGTGACAATCGAGTGCCGGAAGTTCGCCGCTAGTGCGTCCGTCATCAGAGTGGTGGTTTGACGGTTGCCGGTCCATTCCCCTCGTTGCGGTGGTGGTTGTGTAATGATTGTCAGTGGTAGTGGTGATGGTTAGGGTTATCTATGATTAGAGTGAGAGGAGTTCCAATTGGGATTGCAGAGTGATATATAAAGAAGTGTAGAGGCAGAACGTGGGAGTGGGATTCCGAAGGGAGTGTGAAAACCGTCTGTAACCGTAGACGTGGAGATCATGTGTAGAAAAAGGTGGAACAAACCACCTGCTCAGAAAACCGCAAGTAACCTCTCTGAACTGTCACAATAACAGTTTTTTTTATGAGTTTAAATAGCTGAGATTTCATCTCAGCATGATCCGACGGTAGAGATTGATTCACAAAGTGGTTAGACTTAATGGGTTTAATATATATATATAATGGTATGATAATAAATTTTACAAGTATAAAATTAGGTGTAAAACCTGGAAAAAAAATAATGAGAATAAATTTTACAAGTATAAATTAGGTGTAAAACCTCGAAAAAAAAATTAAAATTTGGTGTAAAAAATCTAAATAAGAAAATGGTCCTCGTAAAAGAAATTAATAACAGATTTGATCCAGAAGTGAACATGCCCCACCATATTATTCTTTGAAGTTATTGTCACTTGTCGTTTTCAGTTTCATAAGCTAAATCGAAAAGCAAGCCTTCCGTAACTTTGTCTACAATACAAATATATGGTTACAAATATCAAATAAATTTCGCAAATACCTTTTAATTAATAAAATAAAACGCCATGGAATTATAATCTAGTGACATTTTAGGGGTAGGATAAAGGTTAGGGACCATTAGGTCCTGGATTCGATTTACACAATTGGGGGGGGGGGGGGGGGGGGGTTGTTGTAGTGGGTTTTCCAAATAAAGAACGTATCTTGTAGTGAGTTTTCCAAATAAATGATTGTGATTGTAATTATTGAAATTAAAGGCTATCCATGACAATTCGATACAAACATAAATGACGAAAGTGTAATTTACCCAAAAAAAAGAACTAACCTATGTTAATAAGTAACACTAAGGTACCATGATAACCCGTTATTATACGGGTTGAATACTGAAATATGTAACACATAAATATACTTTTTTTCTCGAACAACGTAATACATACATACATATATATGTTTTTTCATATGACTGAAATTACACATTACACATTATATTACATTACATTACATTACATATAATAATATACAGGGTTAACCCTGAGAATTCATGTACCATGTTCGAGCTCGAAAAAATGTGCCCTTAGGCCTTAACGAAATTGGGTATTGGGCTCACTAAAGGTCAAAACCTAATGTCAAAGGGGTTAATAACTAATCTAAACCATAAGAATAGTTTTGTAAGGAGGGCTATGTTGGTGTTTGTATAGGTGTACCCTATTAAAAAATATTTTACATATACATATCGAGTTTTTTTTCATAAAAAAACATGCCTCTTGAAATATCAGGCCCTGGCCAGTGGTCCTCCCCGCCCACCCCATGGCCGGCCGTGAGAATATATATATATATAATATTTTTATTATTGTTTATCTTTTAAATAATTTTTTTATTTAACATAATTAAATATAATTTCATTAATATATCATCAAATAGATTTTTTTATTTTATATAATATTATAATTTATTTATATAATATATAAATATAAATAACAAGCGAGTCAAGCATTACTTTAGGCATAAGCTTAAAAATAATAACCCAAAGATAAACTTAGTCGGCAATTTATCTAACGTGACGAGCCTTATATTATTTGCTTTTCGAAATGAATATATAACTCTCGAATCTATATATATTTAAACACAAACTTCTATACTAAACCAGCGCGTCATTCATCTGGTACAAACATCAAGATCATATGACACATAGATATCTCACAGCAAAGAATTATCACACATCCCCATAAAAACCATTAAATCAATTAACAAACAAACAAATAAACAATTTTTTTTAACGGGAAATTTGGATCACTAACGAACCACTAAAGTATCATCGTGCCATCAGCAGAACCACCCGATCATATCCATCTCCACTAGGCAATAATGCCTATACACCAATTCAGGAGGAAACCCAATAAATCTGGGAAAAACCCCCTTATCGTAGCGCCAAGATACCACTAGGCTATAATGTCATAGGTAACAAATAAACAATTAATCAAGGGTATTGTTAAATACACTTAGAAAGTCAACTTTTTTTTTTTTACTTTTACCTACAAGTCAGCTATTCAGTCAAATTTTCAATTTTATTTCAACTTTCCGTAAACCAACTTTAATAGAACAAGCTTGACAAGGCAGGTGCTTGGCTTATCTCTATTGTATATTGTGTATATATAAATTTAAGAGAATAGTGCAAGGCAGGTGCTTGACATATCTCTATTGGTCTGAATAAATTAGGATTTTATCTTTTAGTTCATAATTATGATTTTACCCCTGTTCAAAATCACGATTTGGCCTCCAATTTAAAATTACAACCTTGTCATTATTTGTACTTTTTGACAAATTACGATTTTACCCCAGCTTAAAATTATAGTCTTAACATCCGTTGTGTATATATATATATATATATATATATTTAAAAAGCATGCCAAGGAATAGTGCAAAGCAGGTGCCCCCAATTCAAATTATAATCTTGCCATCGTTATAGCTTTTGACAAATCACGATTTTACCCCCAACTTAAAATTACAATCTTGTCATCGTTGTAGTTTTTGACAAATTACGATTTTACCCCACTCAAAATTACGACCCCCTCCCTCAAGTTCAAAATTACAGTCTTGCCATCATTTTAGTATTTTTCGCACCTATGGCAATGTTAAGTTTGACTCGATATAATTTTTATTCGTGTGAGATAGCTGTCTAGCCTAGCACTCGTTCATTGGTCCTGACAATTTACAGTTTTCCCCTAAATAAAAATTACAATCTTCCCATATTTTTACCTCTTTTTTTTTCCTAGCAGAACTACGATCGTGTTTTATTTTAGTGAGTGAAAAATATTTGCTTAGCGCCCCGCAACAACACAGGGGCAAGGCAGGGTATAAAACTAGTTAAATTAATTAAAAGTAAATAAAATAATAAATAGATATAGATACAGCCCCTATATCTGCGTGTGATGAGATCGTGTGTCCCTCATATTCAATCTCATCACGTTCCAACACCGTCACTAATTCACACACACCTCTCTTTCTCGATCTACAACCATTCTCTCTCTCTCTCTCTGAAAACACACACTAACACACAACGAAGACGGAGCATTAGCAAACCGCAATGGCGGGAAACGACTGGATAAACAGTTATTTAGAAGCAATTCTGGACGTATGCCCTGGACTCGACGACGCTAAATCGTCGCTAATTCTCCGTGAACGAGGACGCTTCAGTCCTACTCGTTATTTCGTCGACAACGTTATCGGATTCGATGAAACCGATCTTCATCGGTCCTGGGTTAAGGTAACTGATCTGTTGCAATTGATTTAGTTTTTAGCATTCTGTAATTATTATTAGAGTTAAATGCTATTTTAGTGCATGTGGTTTAGCATTTTGCCAGTTTAGTTCAAATGTTTCATTTTTCTCTCTGGGCCTTTCACCGTTGCCATTTTAGCCAACTGGGTTAACTTCATCCATTTTTTCTGTTAACGAGCCGAATTGGCCTTCTAGTTAACAAAATTACATATAAAATGACCGAGTTGCCCTCTTGTTAACAGAAAAATGAATGAAGTTAACACGGTGGACTAAAATGGCAACGGTGAAACCTTGTTGGATCCTCATGCGAAAAATGAAACATTTGGACTAAGCTGACAAAATGACCCAAACCACATGGACTAAAATGTCATTTAACTCTTATTATTATTGTGTATAAGGGGGACGGGGCGCTCCATGGTAGCACGGTGACCACGTGTGGATCCCCGTGGAACACCGCCGCCGCTCAACCCTAGCACGCGTGGAACTGAAAACGCATGGCCACTATCACGCGTGAAAAGTTGGAGAATGTGAGGGAAATTGTTGGGTTGTGAGGAAAATTGATGGGTGTGGTGAGTGATGGGCATTTCCACTAAAATCCATCACTAGTGATGGAATAATGCTTGATGACATGGGGGAACTTGATTGGAAGTTGTGAGTGATGAGTGATGGGCACCCCTACCCCCTAAGATGATATACAAGTTGTACGAAATGAATTAAGTTAGGTTTTTGCATGGTTGTAAAAATCCCGCATGGCCTTTGATTAGTCGCTTATTAATCGTTAGTTAGTCCTGGGTTCACGAGTAATTTTCATCTAATCGGCCAATTAATATTAATCGCTAGGTGGTTAACAGGGTCAAATTCGGTCCTTAATCGGCCAAATTCCAGCCAAAACCTGTAAATTCCGGCCAGAGACCAACACCCGTAAATTCTAGCAATTAATCCAGTCTACTTTAAATTATGGTCGAAGAAGGTGTTAAAACACGAAATTACATATAAAATGTGTTTATATAAGTGTTGTTAAATCGCGATTAATCGGCGACTAGTCGCCCGCTAGTCGGCCCTCGACTGATTAGTTTTTCGTTAATCAGTCCATTAATCGCTAGTCGGCCAGCCAAAAATCGGAAAAAATCAAAGATTCCGGCCAAAACCTGTCAGACTCCGATCAAAACTTGTCTGCTTAAAAGAATTACGTATAAAAAATACATATAAAATCATGGTTTTTATACATATAAAACTGAAAATTACATATAAAATCACAATCCGATTAATCCCGATTGATCGCTAGTCAGTTACTCCGCCGGCCGACAAGCGATTTTTACAACACTGGGTTTTTGTAGTGTTTGTGTGTCTGTTGTTTTTATTTTATTTATTTTTTTCGGTTCAGTTTCGGTTTTGAATGGGGAATTATGTGTTTGTTGGTGCAGGCGCAGGCGACCAGGAGTCCGCAGGAGAGGAATACAAGGCTTGAGAATATGTGTTGGAGGATTTGGAATCTGGCTAGACAGGAAAAGCAGGTTTTGATCGATGATTTATTGTTAATTTTGTTATATATTTTTTTTATTTTTAATGGGAAAAAGTGGGAAATAAGAGGTGTGTTTGGATGGAGGTTTTAGGTTTGTTATTAGATTTGGTGTTTATGTGAAGTTTGGTGTGATTTGAAGGTTTTGTGAAGAATCTTTGACCAGTATGTGTTTTTTTGTTAACAGAAATTCCAATATTTTCTAGGATAAATATACCGCAACTTGTATCATGCAATGTGCTTCATGGGATCACGTCATGAGCATGCCACCTATGCCCTAGGGGGTAGTGCCTTTGTGGTTTGCAAGGTAATCAGTTGTACAATAGTGATGACTATTGATGAAATGTTTATGTTCATAAATTAGACGCAATGATTTTTAGCTTAATGAACGTTTAACATATGTACAGGCATGTTTACGTAAAGTTATGTCATGATTAAAATGTTATATAGATGTAATGCATAAAAACGATGCTTATTTAAACTAGAAATCACTCAGCATAGCTGAATTTTAGCATACATATCAGGTTAAGGTGTACACCCATTTGTAGGCTTGTAGACGTATTGGGCAATGGAGTGTAGGCTATCCCCATCATGTGCACTAACTAGCATCCTAGTTACTTTATGTTTTTAAGACTAGTTATGTTTTGGTTTTTTGGCTTGTAAGCCTTTTAGAATATAACAACCCTCGAAAAGGCCCCATAACAATTCATAATCGAGACCCCGAACGCGTACGACGAAAACCAACACGAAAACGAGAAAACCCAGTTTTGGGTCTCGTCGCGCTACGCGACGACAATGGCAGAAGCCGGTCGCATAACGTCGCGCCTCATTTCTTCGACCGAAACACGTGCTGCTACGTGGCAGGCCTACGTGGTGACTCATGCCACCTATGCCCTAGTCTACTCCATCGCGCTACGCGACAGTGATGGTGAAGAGTGATCGCGTGACGCGACAAGGATGGATTCCAGCTATAAATTGATCGAGAATTTGACAGTTCAATCTATTCATTTCTTTTCTTTCTCTTTCGAAGTACTGCTATAATACCCAAAGCCCCTAAACCCCTAAAACCCTACACCGTAATCAGCGTGTAACCCGGATCACTGGTACGATACCCTGTCCGATTGATCTGAAACCAAATCAACTGATGTTAAAGTGTTGACTGAATAAGGCTATACTTTGTCATCTACATTGTGGTTTTGATCTCGTGATTATCGTTAAAATTTGAATTGGGTTAATGCACTAATACGTGTTGCATTGTGTGGTTAATTAGGAACCCAAGACTTATACCTGAAGGCTATTACTGAAAACCCTAAATCTGCAAAGTGAGTCATTCTCTTTTTATCAAATGCTTTCAGAACCTTAAATGTTTTCCAATTGTTACTTATATTAGAGTGATTAAGTCTTTGTATTCTTACTGCGAAACTACTGTCAGTATATGGGGTTTTATATACATTACTTGTTGTGCATCACTATTGGATAATGAGTTAGCCAATGAGTGATATGACCACAGTCACAGGAACTGCCACCGAATGAAAAATACTATTAAAATGGTTTCTTTGCTATTGGACATCCGGATAGCCAATAGTAATTTTGTAAGATAAAAACAAATAAAAAAAACCCTTAATGCTGTATGTATAAGGAATCTGCCTTTTATACAAAATGAATGAACTCACCAGTATATTTCGCTGATCAATTTTTTTTTAAAACGCGTTTAAGGTGATTTACTGTGAAGAGAAGGAAAAGTGCAATGAAGCACTCAAATCTTAAATAAGTGGCTATGTAAACCTGAATAAAACGTGTTTTGTAATTAAGGGTTCATCCCTATGTAAATCCTTTATGTAAATATGGATTTCATCCCACAATCTATGAAATGAAAATTACGGTGTTTTGAAAACTCTGATATTTTTCCTGACACCCGGTCCTAATAAATTTCCGATGCGATAATTTTAATAAACACAGGTACCACTTGTATCTGCTCACGGCTCTCGCCCAGGGAAGGGTCGGGGGTTGTGACATGGAATGTTAAAACTTGTGTAATCATGGATGTTTTAGATGCATATGTTATTGAATTCTCAGTTTTAAAACTTCATGCCAATGAGTAAATCCAGCGTACGTAAGAGACCCCCGAGTTTGGAGGCATTTCAGATTTTGAAGAAAGGTAAAGTTTTAAAGAAAGTAATAGTGTTGGCTTCTAGCCTCATAGGTGTCGGCTATGTGATGAAGAGACATGTCTAAAGTATTGTAAAGTTGTAGTGAACTATTAGAAAGATAAAGCGATAAAGTATCTAAAGTATGCACATAAAGATAGTAAATGCTAAAGGAGACTTATCGCGTATGAAGTTTATGTTGGTATCTAAAGTTTACACCGAAGTCTCAACCACGTCTAAAGTTAACGCATGCGTCTAAAGTTAACACCATGACCATAAAATAGAGGTAGCACTTTGCGGCTTGCCAATGGTTGTACAACTATGTAAATTATAATCATGTATGTTAAAGTTTATGTTTATACACTGTGCTGTGTTATGCAAAGTATGTGATGTGATGATGTGCTATACGTGAATGTTTTGTTTGATTCAATGTTTGCTAAAGTTTAAATTATTAAACTAGAACTAACACAACATAGCTGACTTTTACTATGTACATTAGGTTAAAATCAGATTAGGTTAAATCGGATAGCCTGAGAGCTCTCTTGTATCGACGCTAGTGAAGACTCCCACTAGAAGATTGGCATCCCGTTATTCATTTATGTTTATTTAAAGACAGTGTTCTATTATGACCTTGTAATTTATTTTGGATTTTATGTTTCAAAGTTGCCGTTGCTTATCAATAAAATTTTACGGTTTAAGAACTATACGTCGAAGTGTAAATCCAACAATTGAAACCCCCAGGTTTGGGGTATTTTAGTCACACTAGCGACACTCATATAACTTATATAACTTACCATACAAAAATGCTCTACTTTGAATACAAGATTATACGAGAATGTCGACAAAAAAATTAAACATAACTGCACATTCAACTTTAAAAAAAATAACAAATGCAAGTTATTAATAAAAACACAAAACTAAATAAAAAATGTAATGAAAAGTCAAAGAAGGGCCTACATTAATTAAATTGAGCTACAAAACTCTTGCTAGTTTGTTTAGAGACTATTTATGTCATATACCCATTTCTATATTGTTTCTTTCGAAAGTATTATCTATTTAGCTAATTAACTAGGCTATCACCCGGGAACATCCCGGGTTAGGAAAATTTAGTTTTCAATAATAAAAGGTACACAAACAACATATTGAAACTCGTTAGTATCTTCTTTCCCTTCCCACAATAATTTATTTGTTCCGTTTCACCAAACTTTGTCTATAAACACGCAATAACGCCTTTACAACCCACTTAACCTGCGGACCCGTTTGACCCTTTGCCTGGTATCTTATTAATTTACATTACTTCTTTTATTATAAAAGAAATGTAGATTAATAAGATACCAGGCAAAGTGTCAAACGGGTCGGCAGGTTAAGTGGGTTGTAAAAGCGTTATTGCGTGTTTATAGATTAAAATTTTTAACTTCTAAAAACATAAGCTCGAACAGGTTGGTGAATTAACCCATTTAGCCAAAACCTAAAAACTAAATGATATCCAAAATCATTGAATAGTAAAATATGATACCTGTTTAAATCTATAAAATCCCTCCTTTTTCGAAACCGCTCTAACACTTAAATTTTCATGTGAGATCATTTCAATTGACACCGATAACTTGGCACCAACACTACTTCAATTTAAGTGCTAGATATCAAATTCAATTACCAACCAAACTACTTTGAATAAAAGTCAACACCCTATCTATTTTAATTGTGAATCAACTCAATTTGACTTAAAAAGTCAACATACTTCATCCTACAAGCAGAGCTAATTATTACAGATCTGCATCAAACTTAAATCTAACACTACTCGATATTCAAAACACTAACAAAGTGATTAACATCAACTTCTAATCTGATTATGAGATCATAACACATTAATACACCAAGATTATTGTATAACAACAAACAATTCATCGAATCAAACATCTAACAAAAGAAATATAATTCAAATGAAATAATAAACCAAAACACATGACTGTAGACCACATATATAAAAGTTGAAGACAATATATATACAAATTTACCAGAAGTTAATCAATCCCGGAAATAAGTGGTGAAAAAAAACCCTATGCCGTAGACGCCGTACAAATTCCTCAAAATTGACACGCCAAAGTAATTCTTTATTTGTATCTGTTGCTTGTTTTGGTCAAAAATTACCGAAGCAATTTAGTGATCAAATTAGTTAAGTGAGGTAGTGTGCTAAAAAGTGTGTTGAAAATATGCTGGTTAAGTTGTTTGGAAAAACAGTATTCAGGATACGGCTCAGGATATTGAGCCGTATCTACGATCAAACAATGAGCAAAAAGTAAAGGGGGTGACGCGAGATATACGAGGAAAGCCCTTGATCAATCTAGATCGCCGACATAAAACCTCGGGAGCTGACAATCGCAGCTGCCTTGTTCTTCTTATTGCTTTAAACTTCAGGATACAGTGCAGGATATTGACCAGATCGCTAAGTGTTACAATGCTTTTGTGCGAAAGTGAAAATTGCTAGAGAGCGAGTGTAAGAGTGTAGTGAGTGTTGATGTAATGTCCTATTCGATCTGATATACCCACTTATATATAGTAACGAATTACAAACGAAAATTCCTATAAATATGGGATGCTCCGAATATTCCATTGTAAACGTTGTAGACCGAGTAATGCGGCTTTACGAGGAAAGCCCTTGATCAATCTAGATCGCCGACATAAAACCTCGGGAGCTGACAATCGCAGCTGCCTTGTTCTTCTTATTGCTTTAAACTTCAGGATACAGTGCAGGATATTGACCAGATCGCTAAGTGTTACAATGCTTTTGTGCGAAAGTGAAAATTGCTAGAGAGCGAGTGTAAGAGTGTAGTGAGTGTTGATGTAATGTCCTATTCGATCTGATATACCCACTTATATATAGTAACGAATTACAAACGAAAATTCCTATAAATATGGGATGCTCCGAATATTCCATTGTAAACGTTGTAGACCGAGTAATGCGGCTTCAACGTCTTTATTTGAACGACTTGGACCGAGTCTTCCGCGAAATGATTCCTTGTGAACGTTGCTGGCTTCTAACCCACGTGCCTGCACATAATCCATTAGTGATCCTGAGGATACCATTCAGGATGTTACCAATATCCTGAATCAGCTTCCCGGATGTGAACAGATATCATATAACCAAGATATAACCCAAAATATTTCTCAGGATATGGGCTCAGAATTTTACCCATAACAATTGTCCCCAAAAATGTTACCGTTTAGTATCCTGCACTAACGGTTACATTTTTCACAGAGATCTAGGTAATTAAGAGATTAGACCAATGATGTGACCGTTAGCAACTTACTCAGCCTATATTTACTCATTGCACCCTATATCTTCTCATCCTCATCTCTTTTTAATCACTATCGATAAGGAAAAAAGGTAAAAATTCTCTCTCTAATCTTCATCTTCATCCTCCTTTTCCGGTCAAAAATTCAGGCGATCAAATGCCAAGACACACAAGATCCAGTTCCGGTGATTCGGCTCCCACATTCATCCAGCAGAATCTTCTCCAAGAACCGGAGAAAGAAATATGTTCTTTTGATAGTGCCCACTTGTCGGCTTTGAAATCCTCCGGTATCTTTCCGAAAGGAACGGTATTCCGGCCGTTCGACCGGGAAATCCGGTCGGATATGGTTTCCAATGAGTGGTTGTGCTTTAGTGCCTTTCCCTTCACTTTAGGGTTACAGTTCCCCTTTCCGGACTTCATCACCGAATTCTTCAAGATTACAAAAATCTCTTTCAGTCAAACAATGCCAATGCTTTGGCGGGTTCTGTCCGTTCTTGATCAGATCAAGAAAAACCACATCCCTGATCTTTCTGTTCATGATCTCCCCCTAGCTTACTGTTTTGGTAAAAAATCAGACGAGGATGTTGCAACCAAACTCTCTATTACGGGGTATGATGCTTGAATTGGTAAACAACAATGAGGATCACTATGAAATGAATTGCACAGGGGACACAAAGATTTATACGAGGAAAAAGCCCTTGATCAATGTATGATCTCCGGCATAAAAAAACCTCGGGTGATGGAAACTACCAATCACCAACTCAAATTAAACAATAATCCTTTTACAACTTCGGATGATAGCGAGCTAAGTACAAGGATCACTATAGTGTATCGTGTAGAAATGTATGAAAAATGCTAAGTGTTTTGCCGAGAGCTGGTGAGTGCAGTTGTACGAGTGTGTGTAACCAAAAAATAGCCAAGTGTTGTCTAATTAGCTCGCTACCCCTTTTAAATTTAGTAAAAAATCTAAATAACTAACTATCCGCAATTCATGCCTTCTCCCCACGATCTCCATAACGTTCACCATGGTCAAGCACGTGCGGAATAAGCGTGGAATATTCTCCAGGAACGTTACCAAGACTAAGTCCAAACCGGTATTCCTGCAAAACAATATCGAATTCAAAGCAGACAATCATTAGTATAAGGATCCTTAGGATGATCCATGATCCTGATCCTGAAGCACTTCTGAGGATCACTAACTGACACAGAAGTAAGGATCACCAAGCAGGATAATAATTGAGGATCACAGGTCATTAAGAAATCCTCCCCTAACAATTGCCCCCAAAATATAAGGAGTAATATTGTAAATAAACGAGTTGTATTTTGTTGATCTAATCCGCAACAAACCAACGGATAACTAGCCGTTGAAGACGGACTAGCCGTTGCAAACCTGACGTCACTGAAGTGACAATCCTGCAAATCATCATTATAAATAGGAGTTAGAGATAGGATCAATTTGCATTTAAATTCAAGAGAAACTCCCTTTAAATTCTCAGCCGAAGATCAATCAGGTATCTCTTTTCCTATTTCTCCTTCTCTTACTCTGTTTTTCTTTCTTTACCAACATCACGTTAAGAATGATGCTCCGGTCCTCCCCCGCCAAGGATCACCAGAAGGATAGCCCCTTGAAGAGTCAAGGGATCATCAAAGACTCAGCGAAGCGAATGAGAGGTGTTGCTTTTCTGATCCGCAAATAGATAAGATCCGGCACTGCTTTCCGGTGAACACCTTTTTCAAACCCTTTGATCCCACTGTTCTGAGCGACTACATTTCTGAGACATGGGTTGCCTTTCCTGTTACCCCATTCACCATAGGATACACCTATCCTTTTCCAGCTTTTACCCAATCCTTTTTCTCCCTTACCGGCATCTCCTACATCCCAGCTATGCCGATGATCTGGAGGGTCTTATATACCCTTGAAAGGATCATAGAGCAAGAAGGGATTGATATAGGAATGTCGGAACTGGCAGAGATGTATGATCTCACAATGTTTGGATCCCACCGATATCTGTTTAAGCGAAAACCCGGTGAAGAACATCCCATTTTTAAAGCCACCAAGAACGATACAAACTGGAAACGACGCTTTTTCTTTGTCAGAAGGGATACCATTCCAAACGGAAAGGATCTACCAAGGAAGTGGTCCACCCATGGTAGGACAGAGGATCTTGAGAAGGATCACCAGGTAATCTTGCTCTTGTGATAGGATCACTAACCCCCTTTTGTTTTATGTTATGCAGCTGTCACTGTTTCACACCTCATACCGTCTTCTGATACTAAGGAAAGGCTTGTTGTTTTTAGAAGACTCGGTCCTGAAACAAGATCATTCAAGACAATCACCCAGGATAGAGGTATCCTCAGGCTCAGTCACCATGTCAAGTAAGTATCCTGCTTTTTATATAGTTAAAGATTTAAATAAATATTTAAATAGAAATAGGATAAGGATACTTATCTTTCTTTGAATGTGTAGGTGCCGGAAAAGCTTCCAAGCCTGCCTCCCAGTTCAACATGGCCGACCTTGACACTGTTCGATCCAGAAAGAAAAAGGCCATTGCCAGCCCTAGTGTCTCCATCCCCAAGGCACCCATTAAAGGAAGGGGTGGCAAGAAGAGGAAAAACTCTGAGATAGAGGACCTACAAGGCCTGCCACTGATCCGCCACCAATTCCTTGAATACTTCAATGACGTGAGGATCACCAATTCTGCCTAGGTATCCTACTTATTTGAGGACCATCTGATCTTGAACTGCTTTGTCTCTTTTGCAGAAATTTGCTGAGATTGAAGACTACGTGGGGAGCATTGAGGAGCTGGATAAGAAGATTGCTGACCTCCAACAAGTTGCAGTGCTCAAAGATCTTAAGATTGCTGATCTCAAAAAAGCTCTTCAAGACGCCAAGACTAAGACAGCTAAAATCTTGATCGACATCGACTACGAGAAGCATGATCTCATAGAAGGTGCAAAGGTCTCCGCTGCCATCACAATGTACAAGACAAAACTGATGATGGCCCAGGAGGCTCGAGATCCTGACTTCGACAGAAGCAGCTGGGATATTGAGGGCTGGAAAGCGAGGTTAGCTGATCTGGAAGATGATGAGGAGGCTGTGGAGGTTTTGGCGATCGAGGCTGGAGGTAGTGGGAAGGATCAGGTGAAGGATACCGAAGCTGGAGGGGATGAAGATGCAGCGAAGGTGTAGGCTGCACGATTGGGCAATGATGGACATTTCTAGACGTAGCCGGAGCCCAATTTTTTAAATTCGGTAGTAGTTTATTTTGTGGTTGTGCTGTTTTAAAACAATGATGGTCTGTATTTGAACAATAGTTTTAGGATTAAGGATCTAGGATCCTTTGGATAATAAGTAGGATTACAAATGGTGGAGGGATCCTCTGTTTGGGGGATGAAGCCATTGTGATCCTGCCGCCTTTTGATTTCCTGCACTTGCTATAACCGCATTAACAATGGACACCCGTTGCCAACCCATGTGGACGGGCCACGTTTTGCTGGTAGAAACGTGGGTTGGCAATCTTGACAACCTTCGACGGTTAAACCTTTGTTAATAAAATAACTTTAATCTTTTTTGGCTTATCTTGTGTTATTATCCTTGTTTGTCCTTTTAATTTTCAATTGTTTTGATGTACACTTGTCTGAATAAGAAAAGTTGAACAAATTAGATAAAAAGTTTAGGATATGATCCAGGATCAAATATCCTATAGTTGAAAAATTCCAAAAAGTAGTATATTTTAAGGATCATGAGTTCGGTTGTCAAAGTATTAGGGTTATTCAAATAATCAATGAATAAAATCAAAATAGTTAAGGATCATACCTGAGGATCCAAGTTAGGATCCTAACCCTTAATACTATAACCAGGATAATCATAGGACAAACCTTAGTAAGAGGTAAGGATCAAGGATCCTTGGTTGTTTAACTTCGAAGACCTGAAATAGAACATAACTTGGGACTAAGCCATTATAAGATAAAAGTTAGCAACTGGGGACAAGCCCAAAGGATAACTGGGGACAAGCCCAAGGATAACTGGGGACAAGCCCAAGGATCGTGTGTGAACTGGAGTATGGCCCTAACTGGCGACTATCCAAACTTAGTGGCATGAAAATGCCAAAACCTTAGCTAACGTGAAAACGTTAGAAACCTTAAGAACGGATGTATGGTACGTCTACCATTATACGTAGGATCCAAGGTATAGCCAGTACAATGGAATTATCAGCCCCTAAAACGAGTACTGGTCCCACTGCCATGAACTATACCAGGATCATCGTGCGCTACTGGCGGAACTGGGGTCAAGCCCAAATAACTGGGGTCAAACCCAAGTAACTGGTTGCTTTTGTGGATAATCATCCTTTTGCTAAGAGTACCTGAACCTTCAAAACTCAAAATCACGTGAAAGGGGGATAAAGGATGCAGGATCCTTATCCTTATGTGAGAAAGTAAGGAGATGAAATAGTTTAGGATTAGAAGGTTACCAAAATGAGGATCATCTGTACTTTAAGGATCCTTTAAGGATATTTATCATGTGAGGATCATAGATCCTTATCACATGAAGTATTTCTTCAAATGGACAGCATTCTAGGCTCTAGGTAGCAAATCACCTTCCATTGTTAGCAATCGATATGCCCCCTTTCCTGCCTCAGCTTCAATCAAGTAAGGTCCTTCCCATTTTGGTGCCAACTTTCCATCAGCAGGATTGGTGGTATTCTGAAATGCTTTCCTTAGTACCATATCACCAACTTGGAATTTCCTGATCCTGACATTTTTGTTGTAGGCTCCAGCCATTCTTTGCTGATAACTGGCCATCCTTATCCTTGCCAAATCTCTGATTTCTTCTATAGTATCCAGGTCTTGAACCAAGTTCTCATCATTTTCCTCATGATCACGAATACTTGTTCTAGCAGTTGGAACCATCATTTCTGTAGGGATCACTGATTCTGCCCCAAATACCAAAGAGAATGGAGTTTGGCCTGTAGCATTCTTAGGGGTTGTCCTATCAGCCCAAAGCACATAAGGTAGTTCTTCTGCCCATTTCCCTTTCTTGGATCCAAGTTTCTTCTTCAAATTGTTGATGATGATCTTATTGGAGGATTCTACCTGACCATTAGCTTGTGGGTGGACTGGTGTTGATGTTATCATCTTAATCCTCCAGCTGTCACAAAAGTTAGTAGTTCTGCCCCCAATGAATTGGGAACCATTATCACATATAATTTCAGAAGGAATACCAAATCTATTTATAATATTTCTTTTAATGAAGGATATAACTTCCTTTTCTCTGACTTGGGCAAAAGCGTCAGCCTCTATCCACTTGGAGAAGTAATCAGTCATAGCAAGCATGAACACTTTTCCACCAGGTGCCTTAGGGAGCTTACCAACTATATCCATGCCCCATCTCATGAATGGCCAAGTGGAGGATATAGGATGCAATAATTCAGCTGGTTGATGAAGGATATTGCTGTGTCTCTGACAAGGATCACACTTCTTAGCATACTCCACAGCATCTCTCTTCATAGTTGGCCAATAGTATCCTGTCCTCAGGATCCTTGAGAATAATGCCCTGCCCCCAGTGTGGTTTCCACAATCTCCTTCATGGAAGTCTTTTAAAACTTCTTGGATTTCAGGATCCTCAATGCATCTTAAATATGGTCCTGCAAGAGATCGTTTATACAACATATTATTTAAAATTGTGAATTGAGATACCTTAATTTTGAAAGCCCTAGGGTTTTCTCCTGTAGGAATCTCTCCATGTTGTATGTATCTCATGATTGGAAGGATCCATGATCCTAAATGAGATTGATTATCATCACTAGGGATGATTGCAGAATCCTCTCCTATCTCCATAGCCACATGATCCTCGATAGTCGGGGTCAGGATATGGATAATAGGGATCTTGATATCCTCCGGGATCTTCAAGGATGATCCTAAATTGGCTAATGCATCTGCCTCTGCATTCTCTTCCCTTGGTACCTGTGTCAAACTAAAGGATACAAAAGAGAGTGCCAGTTCTTTGACTATCTCCAAATATTTGATTAGCTTTTCACCTTTAACAACATAGGATCCGTTAAAGTGATTAGTGATTAACAAAGAATCTACATGTACCTCAAGATACCTGATCCTCATATGCTTAGCAATTTGCAAGCCAGCTATCAAGGCTTCATATTCAGCCTCATTGTTAGTGGTTTGGAACTCACAAGCTATAGAGTGGGGTATTATGTCCCCCTGTGGCGATTTTAGTAGTATTCCAAGCCCTGTTCCTTTGACATTTGAGGATCCATCAGTATAGAGTATCCAAGGATCCTTTGTCTCCTCTAGCTGCTGAACTTCTAACTCAGCTTCCTTTTGCAAATCACTACTGAAATCTGCCACAAAGTCGGCTAATGCTTGGGATTTAATGGCTGTCCAGGGCTCATATCTTATATCATATGCACTAAGCTTCACTGCCCACTTAGCCATCCTTCCTGACATTTCAGGTTTCCTGAGGACATTCTTAATTGGAAAATTAGTTTTGATGATAATGGCATGAGTTTCAAAATAATGTCTCAATTTAGTAGATGCCATAATTAATGCAAGGATAAGTTTTTCTAAGTGTGAATACCTGGATTCAGCATCAAGTAAACTCTTACTTACATAATAGACAGGATGTTGTGTACCTTCGTGATCCTTAACAAGGACGGCACTTACTGCTTTTGAGGATACCGCGAGGTATAAGGATAACACATCTCCTTTTTCTGGTTTCATCAAGGCCGGGGCCGAGGATAGGTAATCCTTAAGAGCTCTTAAGGCACTTTCATGCTTCTCAGTCCACTCGAATTTCTTGTTCTTCCTTAGGATATCATAGAATTCCTTTCACTTTTCTGAGGATTTGGATATAAATCTGTTTAAAGCTGCAATCCTGCCTGTTAACCTCTGACCATCCTTAGCATTGGCAGGGGACTTGATGTTTACTATAGCTTTGATTTGTTCTGGACTGGTTTCGATGCCTCTCTTTGTCACCATATATCCTAAGAATTTACCTGCTTTAACACCAAAGTGACATTTTGAAGGATTAAGTTTCATGTTATATTTGTCAAGGATATTTAATGCTTCCTCCAAGTCTCTTAGGTGATCCTCAGCCTTTTTTGATTTTACCACCATATCGTCTATGTAAACCTCCATAGTCTGTCCAATCTGATCCTTGAACATCATATTCACTAGCCTTTGATAAGTTGCACCTGCGTTTCTTAGTCCAAATGGCATAGCAATATAACAGTATATACCAGTTGGAGTCATAAAGGCTGTATCCTCTTGATCGGATGGTTCCATTTGAATTTGTTGAAATCCAGATGAAGCATCCATAAAAGTTAACAGTTCATGACCCGCAGTTGCATCCACCATGGAGTCAATGTGGGGTAATGGGAAAGGATCCTTGGGACATGCCTTATTTAAATCGGTGAAATCGACACATACCCTCCACTTTCCGTTTTTCTTTTGAACAACAACCACATTGGCCAACCATCTTGGATACTTGACCTCTCTAATCATACCTGCTCGGAGTAATTTCTCTACCTCCTCTTGGATAATGGCATTTCTTTCTGGTGCAAATTTCCTCCTCTTTTGATGGATTGGTTTGAAGGACCTATCAATGCCAAGCTTGTGAGTGATTATATCTTTAGATATACCTGTCATGTCTTCGTGTTTCCATGCAAAGGTAGTCTTTCTCCTTTTGAGGAAGGATATGAGGTCTTCCTTTATTTCGCCAAGGATCCCTGATCCTATATAAACTTTAGATTCAGGATCATCAGGATCCATAAGGATTTCTACTACATCCTGTTCTCTTGCCTCCAAGACATCCCTTGGAGGATGCTTTAATTGCTATTGCTCCCTTGACTTTGATGCTGGTTTCATTGATGAGGTGTAGCAGTTCTTAGCCTCTTGCTGATCACTATCAATCTTCACTATTCCCCAAGGACTAGGAAGCTTCACACATTGATGATAAGTGGATGGGACTGCCTTCATGTCATGTATCCAAGGTCTGCCAAGGATAACATTACAACAAGATAAACAGTCAGTAACACAAAACTTTTGGTAAGAATGTAGGCCTTCGATATAGATTGGGAGTTTAATGTCCCCCAGAGTATTCTTAGTCTCGCCACTGAATCCCACGAGCACAGAGGATCTTGGTATGATATCGGATTCAGGAATATTCATCTTCTTGAGGACATCAAGCTGGATAATGTTCACAGAGCTTCCTCCGTCTATAAGGATCCTGCGAACAAAATGGTTAGAAATAAAAAGAGTGATAACCAAACCATCATGATGAGGATCCTGAATGTCAACACGATCATCCTCATCAAAAGTTATAACTTTTCCTTCGGAGACACTGGATGTTCGAATGGGTCTATCTCCATTATCCATCTTGGTTTCCTTTGCATGTCTTTTAGCTGCAGAGAAGGATGTTCCACAAATGTCTGATCCTCCAGAAATAAAGTTTATAACTTGTGCATCTGCTGGAGGGGCTGGAGCTTTCTCTGGGATCCTTTCAGGATCCTGAGTCCTTGACTTCTTTCTCCCCAATAATTCTTTCAAGAGCCCCTTGCTCAACAAGTATCCAATTTCTTTTCTTAGTGCGATGCATTCTTCTGTGAGATGCCCAAAATCTTCATGATATGCGCACCACTTTGACTTATCTTTAGTTGCAGCCGGTCTGTCATTTTTCCTGGGCCATCTAGCTTTATCACCTAAATTCTGCATCGCAAGGATTAGTTCATTGTTATCAACAGAAAAACAATATTCAGAAATTGGAGGATAATCCCCATCATCCTCTTCTTGTTCAACGGCATGCACATTCTGGTTATCAGATTTGTTATAGGATCTGAACTTGTTGTTCTTGAATGAGGATCCTTGCTTCTCTTGCTTTGAGGATCCTGCTAATCTATCCTGGATCCTTTTGTCATCCTCTAGCCGGATGAACCTAAGGGCCCGGGTTCTTACCTCATCTAGATTCCTGCATGGTGTCATAACAAGATCATCATAGAATAATGAATCCCTAAGCAATCCCATTTTAAAGGCTTCAACAGCCGTAGCTATATCCAGGTTAGGGATATCTAAGAATTATTTACTAAATTTAGTGATATAATCCCTTAATGATTCATTATGACCTTGGGTTATCCTATACAGATCACTAGTTAAACGCTCAAATTTTCTACTACAAGAAAACTGGTTATTAAATAGGTTAACTAGATTAGCAAACGAGGTAATAGAGTAAGGGGGAAGACTTAGCAGCCATTTAAGAGCCGATCCAGTAAGAGTGGATCCAAATCCCTTGCACAGACATGCTTCCTTTAACCTTTCTGGGATGGGATTAATCTCCATCCTTTCCCTGTACTGTGCTATGTGTTCTTCAGGATCTGTTGAACCATCATACAACTTCATGGTAGGCACATGGAACCTCTTGGGTATCTCAGCATCACAGATTGGTGGTGCAAAACGAGATATCTTGTGGCTCCCATCTGCAATCTCCGGGATAGGCTTGACCACTCCTGGGACACTTGATATCATATCCTTTAACTTTTGCAATTCTCTGGCCATGGCATGATTGATACCTATATCCTGCATAAGGCCATGGTTAGTGGTACAAGAATTATTGAAAGTGTTACCTCCCATTGGATTCAAATTAGGAAGAGCGGATGTGAATCCATATTGTTGGGGCTCTGGAATGACCGATGGACCAGTAGAAGCAATGGTCTGCATTGGAATAAAATCTCCCTGATGGATATCGGAACTCCCTGATTGCAAACTCCTTAAGGATCTCGGAATCTGGAAGGATCCCTGAAACTGAGAGGATCCTTGGACCTGGGAGGATCCTGGGACGTAGGAAGATCCTTGAACCTGGGAGGATCCTTGAACATAGGAGGATCCTTGAACCTGGGAGGATCCTTGAAACTGAGAGGATCCTTGAACCTGGGAGGATCCCTGAAACGGACAGAACCCTTGAATCTGATGCACTCCCGAGTATCCTCCTGAGCTTGCGAAGGATCCTATATGCTGAGGCTGGGATCCTGCTGGTTGGAAATGTAACCCTGAAGCCTGAGTCATTGCTGATGATCCGTAATGCACTCCTTTTGGTCCTCCCACATATTGAACGTCTGGAACCACTGAAGGCTGAGAAGTTATAACCGGAGTATCGAAATTCAAAGATCTGGGCATCAGTGGGGAATGATCCTCTGCCGATCTCTTCTGTTTCTTGATGTCTCCAATTTCTCTAAGAATCCTTTCGTTGGTCTTGTCCTGCTGCTGTATATGCTCCTTCATCTGCAAAATCAGAGTAAACAAGTCACTAGTAGTAGGAGTATAAGAAGCAGAAGAAGTTGGAGGTTTTGAGAAAATGGGAGTTGGTTTCTTCTCGGCATTTTTCTGAGGTCCAGAAGGTGGTGGAGGCAAAGGTGGAATGCCCTGGGACGAATTGGCTGCAGACATCGCACTGGAGGTGTTCTTTGATGATGAAGCCATCTGCTTGGATGTAACGAATCGAAATGATCACAAAAATGAGAATTTCTTAGGAACGAAGCACCAATTGCCCCACGGTGGGCGCCAAACTGTTTTGGTAAAAAATCAGACGAGGATGTTGCAACCAAACTCTCTATTACGGGGTATGATGCTTGAATTGGTAAACAACAATGAGGATCACTATGAAATGAATTGCACAGGGGACACAAAGATTTATACGAGGAAAAAGCCCTTGATCAATGTATGATCTCCGGCGTAAAAAACCTCGGGTGATGGAAACTGTTTTGGTCAAAAAATCTGTTGAGGATATTGCAACCAAACTCTTTGTTACGGGGTATGATGCTAATAATGTATAACAATAACGAGGATCACTTCAATGTAAATTGCAGGAATGACACAAGGATTTATACGGGGAAAAAGCCCTTGATCAAGAGTTGATCTCCGGCACAAAAAACCCCGGGTGATGGAAACTACCGATCACCAAGCTCAAATAAATGAATAAATGTTTACAACTTCGGATAGTAACGAGCTAGGTACAAGGATCACTATCGTGGAATGTGTAAAAGTGAGTGAAAATGAATGTATGTTCGTCGAGAGCTTCAAGTGTGCGAGTATATGAGAGTGTGTAGCTGAAAAAATGACTAAGTGTTTTTCTACTAGCTCGTTACCCCTTTTAAAATAGAAATTAACTACTAAAACTAACTATCCGACTTTTGTGCCAAGCTCCCACGTTCTCCACAACGTCCATTTTTGGCCAAGCACGTGCGGGATAGTTTGGGAATATTCTCCAGGAATGTCGCCAAGACTAAGTCAAGCTTGTTACTCCTGCAAAGTAACACAAAACACAAATAAACAATCGTCAGTACGAGGATCCTTAAAGTGATCCATGATCCTGATCCTGAAGCTCTTCTGAGGATCACTATCTGTCACAGAAGAAAGGATCATTAATTAGGATAACGTGTAAGGATCACTAATTGTTAGAAAATCCTCCCCTAACAATTGCCCCCAAAATATAAGGAGTAATTTGTAAAATAAGCGAGTTATATTTTCTTAATCTTATCCGCAACTAACTAACGGATATATAGCCGTTGATATCGAACTAGCCGTTGCAACCATGACATCACAGAAGTGACAACCCTGCACGATCATGATTATAAATAGGAGATAGAGATAGGATCAAATGCATTTAAATCCGAAAGAAACTCCCTTTATATTCTCAGTTGAAGATCAATCAGGTATCTCTTTCTCCTCTTTCTCCCTCTCTTACTCTGTTTTTCTTTCTTTATCACCATCACTTTGAGAATGATGCTCCGGTCCTCCCCCGCCAAGGATCACCAGAAGGATAGTCCCTTGAAGAGTCAAAAGATCATCAAAGACTCCACAAATGAAAGGTGTTACTTTAATGATGCTCAGATAGACAAGATTCGTTGTTGCTTTCCTGCGAGTGCTTTTTTCAAACCCTTTGATCCTACTATTCTGAGCGACTATGTTTCAGAAACATGGGTTGCCTTTCCAGTTACTCCATTTGCCATAGGATACACCTATCCTTTCCCAGAATTTACACAATCCTTCTTTTCCCTTACCGGCATCTCTTACATCCAAGCCATGCCGATGATTTGGAGGGTTTTGTATACCCTGGAGAGGATCATCGAGCAGGAGGGCATTGATTTAGGCATGTCAGAGCTGACACAATTGTATGATCTTACCACCTTTGGATCCCATCGTTATTTGTTCAAACGAAAACCCGGCGGAGAACACCCTCTTCTTAAAGTTACCAAGAATGACACAAATTGGAAACGTCGCTTCTTCTTTGTCAGGAGGGATACCATTCCCAACGGAAAGCATTTACCAAGGACATGGTCCACCCATGGTAGGCCGGAGGATCCTGAGGAGGATCACCAGGTAGTCTTGTTTTTGTATAAGGATTACTGACCCCTTTTTTGTCTTGTGTTATGCAGCTATTTCTGTCTCACACATCATCACATCACCTGAAACCAAGGATAGGCTTGCTGCTTTTTGGAAGCTTGATCCTGAAACAAGGACATTCAAGGTAGAGACCCAAGATTCACAAGAAGTATCCTCAGGTTCCATTACCATGTCAAGTAAGTATCCTACTTGATTTATAGTTTAAATATTAAAATAAATAAATAAATTGAAATAGGATAAGGATACTCATCTTGCTATGAATGTGTAGGCGCTGGAAAATCTGCCAAGCCTGTATCCCAGTTCAACACGGCTGACCTTGATGTTGTTCGATCCAGGAAGAAGAGGTCCACTACCAGTCCTAGCATCTCCATTCCAAAGGCACCCACTAAAGGAAAGGGTGTCAAGAAGAGGAAAACTTCTGATGCTGAGGATCTTCAAGGCCTACCACTGATCCGCCACCAGTTCCTTAAATACTTCAATGATGTAAGGATCCTTAATTCTGCTTAGGTATCCTACTCGTATGAGGATCACCTGATCTTGAACTGCTTTATCCTTTCCTTTGCAGAAATTTGCTGAGATTGAAGATTACGTGGGGAATGTTGAGGAGCAGGACAAGAAGATCGCTGACCTCCAACAGGTTGCAGTGCTCAAGGACCTTGCAATTGCTGATCTTCAGAAGGAACTCCAAGATGCCAAGACCAAGACGGCTAAGCTTCTGATTGACCTTGACTATGAGAAGCATGATCTCATAGAAAATGCTAAGGTCTCTGCTGCCATCACGATGTATCAGACAAAATTGAAGATGGCCCAGGAAGCTCAAGATCCTAATTTTGACAAAAGCAGCTGGGATGTTGAGGGCTGGAAGGCAAGGTTGGCTGATCTTGAGGATGATGAGAAGGAGGCTACTGAGGTCTTGGCGATTGAGGCAAGTGGTAGTGGAAAGGATCTGATGAAGGATACCGCAGCTGGAGGGGAAGAGGATGCAGCGAAGGCATAGGCTGCATGGATGGGCGATGAAGGACATTTCTAGACGTAGCCGGAGCCCATTCTTTAAGTTTGATAGTTTGTTTTGGTTATGGTGTTTTTTGCTGAACAATGATGGGTTGTACTTTGAACAATAGGTTTTAGGATTAAGGATCATGTATGATCCTTTGGACAATAGGCAGGATTGCATTTGGTGGAGGGATCCTCTGTTTGGGGGATGAAGCCATTGTGATCCTGCCGCCTTTATATTCCTGCACTACTTTCGAACTTGTTATCATGGACACCCTTTACCTACCCCAGCGGACGGGCCACGTTTTGCTGGTAGATGCTCGGGGTAGGTAATTTTGACAACCTTTTAAGGGTTACTACTTTGTTAATAAAATATTAACCTTTTGTGGCTTATCTTGTGTTGTTATCCTTGTGTTTCTTTGATTTCCCTTTGTTTTGATGCATATTCATTGAATAAATAATTTTGAATAACTTAGATTGAAAATATTTAGGATATGATCCATGATCAAATATCCTTTAGTTAAAGAATCTCAAAAAGCAATATGTTTTAAGGATCACAAGTCTAGTTGTCAAACTTTAAGGGTTATTCAAATAAATAATGAATAGAATTAAAAATAGTTAAGGATCATACCTGGGGGTCCAAGTTAGGATCCTAACCATAATAAGGATAACTATAAGATAAACCTTAGAATAAAGTAAGGATCAAGGATCCCTAGTTGCCTATCTTCAAGAACCTGAAATAGAGCATAACTTGGGACTAAGCCAACATAAGAAAAGAGTTAGCAACTGGGGGCAAGCCCAAGGATAACTGGGGACAAGCCCAAGGATAACTGGGGACAACCCCAAGGATAACTGGGGACAAGCCCAAGGATAACTGGGGACAAGCCCAAGGATCGTATGTAAACTGGAGTATGGCCCTAACTGGCGACTATCCAAACTTAGTGACATGAGAATGCCAAAACCTTAGCTAACGTGAAAACGTTAGAAACCTTAGCTAACGTGAAAACGTTAGAAACCTTAGGAACGGATGTATGGTACGTCTACCATTATACGTAGGATCCTAGGCATAGCCAGTACAATGGAATTATCAGCCCCTAAAACGAGTACTGGTCCCACTGCCTTGAACTATACCAGGATCATCATGCGCTACAGGCGGAACTGGGGTCAAGCCCAAATAACTGGGGTTAAACCCAAGGAACGGATTGCTTCAGCGGATAACCAGTGTTATGCTAAGGATACCTGAACTTTCAAAACTTAAACTCACGTGAGAGATGGATAAAGGATACATGATCCTTATCCTTATATGAGAAAATAAAGAAATGAAATAGTTCAAGTTTAGGATATTACCTAAGTAAGGATCACTGATACTTTGAGGATCCTTTAAGAATATCCCTATCGTGAGGATCATCTGTGCCATGAGGACCCTGCTCACATGAAATATTTCTTCAAGTGGACAGCATTCCAAGCTCTTGGTAGCAAATCACCTTCCATGGTTAGCAATCTATATGCCCCTTTTCCTGCTTCAGCTTCAATCAAATAAGGGCCTTCCCATTTTGGAGCCAATTTTCCATCAGCAGGATTGGTGGTATTCTGGAATGCTTTCCTTAATACCATATCTCCAACTTGAAACCTCCTGATCCTGACATTTTTGTTGTAAGCACCAGCCATTCTTTGCTGATAACTGGCCATCCTTATCCTAGCCATATCCCTGATTTCTTCAATAGTATCCAGGTCTTGAGCCAAGTTCTCATCATTTTCCTCAGGATCACGGGTACTTGTTCTTGCAGTTGGAACCACCATTTCTGTTGGGATCACTGATTCTGCCCCAAATACCAAAGAGAATGGCGTTTGACCAGTAGCATTCTTAGGGGTTGTCCTATCAGCCCAAAGCACATAGGGTAGTTCTTCTGCCCATTTCCCTTTCTTGGATCCAAGCTTCTTCTTCAAATTGTTGATGATGATCTTGTTGGATGATTCTGCTTGACCATTAGCTTGTGGGTGGACTGGTGTTGATGTTATCATCTTAATCCCCCAGCTGTCACAAAAGTTAGTGGTTCTGCCCCCAATAAATTGGGAACCATTATCACATATAATTTCAGAAGGAATTCCAAATCTAGTTATAATATTTCTTTTAATGAAGGATATAACTTCCTTTTCTCTGACTTGGGCAAAAGCGTCAGCCTCTATCCACTTGGAGAAGTAATCAGTCATAGCTAGCATGAATACTTTTCCACCAGGTGCCTTAGGGAGCTTACCAACTATATCCATACCCCATCTCATAAATGGCTAAGAGGAGGATATAGGATGCAATAATTCAGCGGGTTGATGAAGGATATTGCTGTGTCTCTGACAAGGATTACATCTTTTAGCATACTCCACAGCATCTCTCTTCATGGTTGGCCAGTAGTATCCTGTCCTCAGGATCCTTGAGAATAATGCCCTGCCCCCAGTGTGGTTTCCACAATCTCCTTCATGGAAGTCTTTTAAAACTTCTTGGATTTCAGGATCCTCAATGCATCTCAAGTATGGTCCTGCAAGAGATCGTCTATACAACATATTATTTAAAATTGTGAATTGAGATACCTTAGATTTGAAAGCCCTAGGGTTTTCTCATGTAGGAATCTCTCCATGTTGTAAGTATCTCATAATTGGTGAGATCCATGATCCTGATCCTGAATGGGATTGAGTATCCTCACAAGGGATAATTGCAGAGTCATTTCCTATCTCCATAGCCTCGTGATCCTCGATAGCCGGGGTCAGGATATGGATAATAGGGATCTTGATATCCTCCGGGATCTTCAAGGATGATCCTAAGTTAGCCAATGCATCAGCCTCTGTATTTTCTTCCCTTGGTACCTGCGTCAAACTAAAGGAAACAAAAGAGAGTTGTAACACCTCGCAAATTTCGGGTTTAATATTAAAACGATACGTGTCATGTCAAACAAAAACGCGTTGAAACCCGGATTTAATAAAGATGATTTCGGTAGGATTTAAAGTGGCGTCATGTTAAATTATTACCTCTGAACACCTCAATTATAAATCCCAAGACCCGATTTAATATTTTACACATCTATTATACCCTCAATTCAGGGAATTATTGCCAATAATGGGATTGGAATTATATGATAGGATTCTACGAAGAAAAGAATGGAAACCCGTTGTTTTCGGGTCTTGTTATTGGATCCAATTGAAACAATGGATAATGGTAGGGTATGAGACTATTCTAGACACATTATGAAGGGCCCTAAGTGATAATTGATGCCCCAAAGTCAGAAGTTACGGCTACCCTTTCAAACCTTCAACAAACAAAACAATTCTGATCAGCATAGGGCGTCGCGTAGCGCGACGGACCCTCGCGCTACGCGAGGGGGTGCCCAGCGACAGAATGACTTGCTGTTACCTGTTGTGCGCGAATGTGACCCTCTAATCCGGTTTTTCTGCATGTGCATGGCCCCTAGACAATTCCTATACACTAGAGACATGTGTTTATCACTTGTGGCTGATCATAGACCCTTGTGTCAATACCTTGTGGTGCTTGATTCTTGTATATAAAGACCCATTCATTCACAACCATTCTTGCAAACAATCTGAGCATTTGAGGAGCATCCCAAGCTGATTTCCAAGCATTCCTAATCATCATTAATCATCTAGTAAGTCTCTAATCCCTTCTAAATTAATTCTAGTTTAGTTTTTAGCTTAAAAGTCAACATATCGTATTAAACGGTTGACTTCGGGTTTAGTTATCGATAGCTCAGTCGTAACCCGAATTAAAAGTACCATTAGATAGGTAATTATATGGGTATTAAACCCTTATAAGGGCAAGTACCAAATCCAGACCTAACTAGGTCGTTTGTCGGGTCAAACGTTGACCGAAAAAGTCAACATAATTACAATATGCGATTTAATGCACGACTAGCAATCCGCGAGGCGTGCAACCTATTTTAAACTTAATATAACTTGATAAGAAGTATAAAAACTTGTTTGCGCTTGCCCGACTCGACAAATTTCTGTTTAAACCCGGTTCGGAACCGAAAGGCGCAAAACCTTGACTTTTGCGTTGACTTCGGTTCTGACCCGTTTTAGTTGGTATTAGACATGCCTTAAAGTCTCATTAGGGTTGGGTTACATGCTAGTATAAGTCTCTGTACTTGTTTCATTGATTATCCGATGCATGCGCACGTTTCCGTTAATCGCTTAAATTGGACCATAATGCCCTTATGACCCTACAACGAGAATTTTGAAAATGCGGAAGTACTATAATCTTAGTTACTGATTATTAAACATGCACGTAAATTTTCACGTCAATCGGAGGTCTAGATTATGAGATATGCGCATTAGCGTAAATATTAAGCTTTTTATTAATTAAACGGCGCGATTAGCGCATAGCCTATCTAAACCCGATTTTCGGTACCAAAACTTTTACCCACTGATGTTAAATAATATTTGGGGATTTTTGAAGATTTTTAATTATTTTTAAACTGATCTTAAGCTAGGCTTATCGCATTGATTCGGTTAATACCGAATATGCCCTTTTAGGCTATAAAACGAGTTTTACGAATCCGTTTGATTCCAATCCAATGGCCACTGATCTAAAATAATAAATATAGGATTTTGAGCCTGTTTTACTGATCAGAAAACTCAGATTGGTATTTTAACCCGTACGTCGCTTAAAACGGCTTTATACGCGTATTAAACGCGTAGTTTGGTATTAAAACCATTTTGACACGTAAGACTTAATACCAATAGACATAACCTGTTAAATTAAGATATTTTTCTGATTTAATCAGACCCATACCTCAGAAGTATTATAAGTCTCTTTTATAACCTTTAAAATGACCAAAATACCCCTACGGGGCATAATTAGGGAATAAACTCGTTACGGGCATTATGGAAGATATCATAATGATATCACAACATATTTGAAGCGTATTAACTTAGGAAACCTGTTCACGACCCTTTCGGTTACCCGTTATGCATTTTACGCGTTCGGTTCGGTTTATGTAAATAGTTTGCATAAACTAGCCGAAACGGGTCAAACGATATCATTTTCATCTCAAAATCCAGAATGTGAGTAGTAAACCCATGTTAAACAAGTCTTCAAACTTGTCGGGTCTAAATCACATTCTATCCGGTCTTCGCTTAATCGTGCGTACGAACCGCATCTTTGAAACTAGCCGGTCTAAGCTTAAGCATAATTAAAGACCCGCTAGGATTCTAATAGGTTATATTTAACCTTCGCTCCAGATTAGGAGAAACAGTAAAAGCTACCTGCTATTTGATTATTGTGACTATACTTTGCATCAAGGTAAATACTTTTAACTTATTTTCCCTATACGGGCTTGGGTTACGGTACATAGCGTACCGCTTGATCGAGCATCAAATCTTCCACGCTTAGTGGTTAATTGAATAATTTGATCGGCTCGTTTTAAACAGATGTGTTTACTTTACAGCCTTTGGGGGGTTAATGACCATGTCCCGGATATCCTCGGCATTATCTTACGAGATAGCCACGACCTGAGCACGGGGTGTAGGCGTACTCCCGTGTATAACTCACTTAAAGTGGTGTGTCTATTGATCTTTAACCCGGATACATCCGGGCTACTGAACGCATAAGTAATATGTAAATCGTTCACAAGATTATTATATATCAAAATAATTCTCCCAAGTTAAACAAAATGTTTATGCCATGTGCATCCAAACCAATTTTCAATCATTTTATAAAATGAGTCAGTTGAATGTATTTACCAGTGTAAACTGACGTATTTTCCCAAAAAGATTAAATGCAGGTACTAGGCGAAATAGGCTGGGATTCTCTTAAGCATCAGTAGAAGTCTCGCAAGCTTTAGATGCCGAAGTCTGTTGAACCATAAACAATGTTTTTAATTCGATCCTACTGTGGATAAACACCGAATGATTGTGACTTTGTTTACAATAAATAAATTCGGTTGTATCTTATTTTAAATTTGCTTCCGCTGTGCATTATTATATTGTGTTGTTTGACTATTACGTTGCCAACCACGTCACGATACTCCCCCACCGGGCCCACCGGTGACACGTGGAAATCGGGGTGTGACAGGTTGGTATCAGAGCCAACTCTGAGTGAATTAAACACTAGTCTTTTGTGTTTAAACTCAGTTACACAATTGCACATATCTAAACTTTTGAGTCTAGACTTATAACATAGGACAAATTCCACCTTATTCGGTTTTTGTTTTGTCCTTTAAGCTTTATATTTTTGTTATTGTTATCTTATGTTTCATTGACAGGAATAACAAAGATGCCTCCAAGATTCTTGCGTACGCGAGGACGCGGAAAGGGGCCGGTAGCCGCCCCCAACGATCACGAAGCAGGACCTTCGAATACACGAGGTCCTATCCCCGCCGAGAGTGATGGTACTCGACGGAACCAGAGAGGTCTCTTTCAACCGGCAAGACGGTCGGTTTCGAACAGCTCGACAACTCCCGCTCAAGACTCCTACGGGCCACAATCAGAAAATGAGCCTGGAGACTCACACCATTCGTACAGACCGTTACAGCGATCAATGTCGCACCGCCCTTTTGGAGACCCCACTCCATTCTTTCAAGGCCAGTTTAACCCGGCAAATTACATACAAGAACCAGTGGGTTTCAACCCATTGGGACCGGAGGACCATTTCTCTGGAGGAAAGAAATGATATGGACGAGGAAGACGACCCTGTCGAGCCCGCATCAGGAACTCCCAACCATCCCATCGAGGTCTCGGATAGTTCCATTTACCACGGACCACCCTATAATGGTCCAGATAGCTTCCAGGCTATCTTTACTCGGCACGAATGGTATTATACACCTCCTCACTATTCTTCGCCGCATGAGCAGCAGCAGCAGCATCATCAAGATTCCTCTGGGAATCACCAGTTTGTGGCAGTTACGCCACCGCCTCCACCGCCACCAGTTCAGCCGGCGCCTCCTCAACCGCAAAGACGTATGAGATCTGGAGCCCGGATGTCCACACGAAGAGAAGAGTTTCATTTCAGCTCTCCCCTACAATCAAGTGGCAGAAATTATCAGCCGCTTCAAGAAGATCCACAAATGGGTGGACCATCAAACCCATTCGCGCAGCAACCGCCACCAATGGGTTTCGATAATCAAATACCAGCGTACACGGGTCCTTCGATGTATAACCCGTTTGAGCCACCGACTCACACTAACCCCGGTTACGCTGAAGCCGACCCATACCTGGTAGCTGCTAATTACAACGCTCTTAACCCTGATGGACCGTATGGAGGTCCTTGGGGAGTAGGGTACCCAGTCCAGGGGTACCAGATACCTACACAACCCCCGTTTTACCAACAACCCCCGCCGTCTCTACAAATGTCGCCACCACTGCATCAGGAGATCCTGCAAAGTATTAGAGAGGTACGACATGAGGCACGGGAAGATCGACGGCGCAACCAGGGAATGTTTAAGACCTTGACGAACTTAATCAAGGGAAAGAGCAAGAAGGATCAGTAAATCCTTTATGAGTATATGTCTACTTTAAAATTAAGTCCCTGCGTGGACATTTATGTGTGTATGTAGTCCCTGCGAGGACATCTATTTAAGTAATCAGTCCCTGCGAGGACTTATATTTTAAATTTAACCCCTACGCGGGTAAGTACTTGTTTGACCCCTACGTGGGAAATGGTTTGTTTGAAAAGACCCGTTTAGGGCAACATGTAACCTATGTATAAATAATGGAATGTTGTTTTATAAATTTCATGTTTGCCATTATGTGCATATATAAATTATAAATGAAATAAATAAATTAAAATCATTCCTTTTAATCTGCCTAAGTAATTATTTAATTAAGAATCTTAAAGTGTGGAACCTAGCCTCGTGTCAAATATAAGACCGGGCCAAAATGGTAATACCGGTTTAAAAGATTCAGATTCTTGTTAACATCTTAAAACATGTTAACACTCCTGGCAGAAGTGATTCGTTAAAAATCACATGTCATTTTTTTAAAATGAATAAGGATTCTTTAGAAGTTTCCTAATCCAGTATAATGATCTCTGAATCCTGGATTTACATCATCAATTAAGGTGATCATATTCAACCATACGTGGTAAAATAGCGCCTACGGGCCATGCTCATTTCTATATAAGCCAAAAGACGGTGGTAGCTAGGACTCCCTGTCTAATAAAGGTAATGAACTAGGTTCAAACCTTAAAAGTCTTGATTCTCAGAAATCATAGTATATTAAATTGTCCATGTGACCAAGCCTTATGTGCTAATATATATATTGTTATTGTTTTATGTTTAGGATAAATTTAATTGAAATCCTAAATTAATACGATTAATAAGTTAACCAAATAGGGTCTCTGTTACCATGGTTAACGAGTTACCCTAAGGGGTAATTCCATAATAAACTTTCAAATAAAATATTGTTCTTGTTTTCTGTAACAGTTCAATACAAATGGCTAACTCTAATGAAGTCAATAGCCATCCTGTGGCGCCAAATGAGAACGCCCAGATTACTTTGACAGGTGCCGAACTAAAAGCAATCATTGATGGCGCTGTCACTCAAGCCTTGGATAGGCAATATGATGAATACAGTGGTACCCGGAGTAGGACCCACTCTGTATCACACTCAAAGCCAAGGACACATTCTGAGGCTCATAACAAGCCTCCTCCCAAGAAGAACGGACCAAAGAAAGACGGTGATGACCGTCAGTCCACCAACAATCAAAGTGAACCATCCCAGCATATAGTATTGCATCAGGGACCCCGTAACAAGGGTTGCACTTACAAATACTTCGTGTCTTGTAAGCCCCGGGATTTTACAGGGGAAAAGGGGGCCGTTGATTGCATGACTTGGCTAGATGAAATGGACACGGTCGTGGACATCAGCGGATGCGCTGAAGGTGATGTTGTTAAATTTGTGTCGCAGTCCTTCAAAGGTGAAGCATTGGCCTGGTGGAGATCTCTGATGGAGGCCTCCGGAAAGATCCCGTTGTATAGCATGACGTGGGATCAATTCATTGCCCTGATCAAAGATAATTTCTGCCCTCAACATGAGGTGGAAAGGATAGAATATGACTTTCTGTCATTGGTGATGAAGAACCTTGACTGCCAGGCTTACCTGACAAGCTTCAATACGCTGTCCAGGTTGGTTCCCTACCTGGTAACCCCTGAGCCAAAGAGGATTGCTCGTTTTATTGGTGGGTTAGAACCCGAGATCAAGGCCAGTGTAAAAGCTTCTCGGCCAGTTACCTTCAGGTCTGTAACTGACCTTTCTTTATCCCTCACACTGGATGCGGTCCGACAGAGATCGCTGAGGAATAAAGATGCTGAGAAGAGGAAGCGAGAAGATGATGGTTCGCGTAGGACGAACAAGAAACACCGTGGGAGCGGTGATCGCAAGAAGGGATCGGAGTCGAGGAAAGATGGGCATCGTTATGGAGAGAAGCCCAAATGCAAAACTTGCAAGAAACAGCACTTTGGAAAGTGCAGACTCGAATCAAACTCGAATAACGAGTCAAGGTCTTTTGCTTGTGGTTTGTGCAAATCCAAGGAACACAAAACCTTGGATTGCAAGAAAATGAAAGATGCGACGTGCTATCGTTGCAATGAGAAGGGCCACATAAAGACTAACTGCCCCAAGAACAACAAGAAGCCTGAAGAGGCTAAGAAGACTAACGCCAGAGTCTTCAGGATGGATGCGCAGGAGGCTGTGCAAGATGATAACGTCATAACAGGTACATTCCTTGTAAATGATGTCTTTGCAAGGGTACTTTTTGATTCAGGCGCAGATAAGTCTTTCGTGGATCATAAGTTTTGTAAATTGTTGAATTTACCTGTCAAAACCCTAAAAGTGAATTATGAGGTAGAGTTAGCAGATGGTACCATTGAAGCCGTCTCTACTGAGTTAGATGGATGTGTTATATCCATTAAGAACCATTCTTTTCCTCTGTCTCTACTTCCGTTTAAATTAGCTGGTTTTGACATAGTTCTGGGTATGGACTGGTTATCTCATAACCAGGCCCAAATCGTCTGTAAACAGAAACAGGTAGTGATAAAGACTCCGTCTGGTGAGTCACTTACCATTCGGGGAGATACCCAGTACGGACTGCCTGAGCAGGTGACTATGCTCAAGGCTTCCAAGTGTTTGAAGAGGGGATGTGTCATTTACATGGCGCAAGTGATTATGGAGGAACCTAAACCGAAGTTAGAAGATATCCCTGTCATTTCTGAATACCCAGGAGTGTTTCCTGAAGATCTACCTGGCCTACCACCAGATAGACAAGTCGAATTCAGGATCGATATCATTCCCGGAGCGGCACCAGTTGCCAGAGCACCATACAGATTGGCACCCACCGAAATGAAGGAGTTGCGGACGCAGCTAGATGAATTGCTGGCTAAGGGTTTCATTCGACCCAGTTCATCTCCTTGGGGAGCGCCAATCCTGTTTGTCAAGAAGAAGGATGGGTCGATGCGTCTGTGCATCGACTATCGCGAGCTTAATAAAGTCACGATAAAAAATAGATATCCATTGCCCAGGATCGACGATTTGTTCGATCAGCTTCAAGGGGCAAGTTACTTCTCAAAGATTGATCTGAGGTCAGGCTACCATCAGTTGAAGGTTAAGGATGAAGACGTTCACAAGACTGCATTTAGGACTCGTTACGGTCACTACGAGTTCCTAGTGATGCCTTTTGGGCTCACTAATGCACCAGCCGCGTTCATGGATCTCATGAATCGTGTCTGCAAGCCCTACTTAGATAAATTTGTTATCGTCTTCATTGATGACATCCTTATTTATTCTAAGAACCAAGCTGACCACGAGAAACACCTTCGTTGTATTCTCAAACTTCTGCACCAGGAGAAGCTCTATGCCAAATTCTCTAAGTGTGAATTTTGGCTACGGGAAGTCCAATTTCTTGGACACGTGGTCAGTGAGCGTGGTATCCAAGTGGATCCCGCTAAAGTTGAAGCTGTTATGAATTGGCATGAGCCAAAGACACCTACGGAAATTCGTAGTTTCCTAGGATTGGCAGGATATTACAGGCGCTTCATTGAAAATTTTTCAAGGATTGCTGCACCCCTAACTTCCTTGACCAAGAAGAAAGTAAAATTCGTATGGGGCCCTAAGCAGCAAGAGTCCTTCGATGTTTTGAAACAAAAGTTGAGCAACGCTCCTGTGCTTACTTTACCTGAAGGCGCTGAAGAATTTGTAGTTTATTGTGATGCATCACACACTGGCATGGGGTGTGTGCTTATGCAGAAAGGCAAGGTGATTGCCTATGCATCGCGACAGTTAAAGGTGCACGAAAAGAATTACACCACCCATGACTTGGAATTGGGTGCTGTTGTGTTCGCACTAAAACTGTGGAGGCATTATCTTTATGGAATCAAGTTTGTGATTTTTTCTGATCACAAGAGCCTCCAGCATCTGTTTAACCAGAAAGAATTAAACATGAGGCAACGCCGTTGGATGGAAACTTTAAATGATTATGATTGTGAAATCAAATACCATCCCGGCAAAGAGAATGTAGTCGCTGATGCCTTGAGCAGAAAGGAAAGGGTTAAACCCATTCGAATTAACGCCAAGCGTATGGAGATAAAGAACAGTTTGATAGAAAGGGTGTTAGCTGCACAGAAAGAAGCTGTGTTGGAAGCTAACTATCCTAATGAAAAGTTAGGAGTAACTGAGGAGCAGTTAACTCTTAGCAAGGACGGAATTTTACGGTTAAACGGACGAATATGGGTTCCAATTTTTGGAGGACTTCTTGATGTCATCCTCCAAGAAGCCCATAGTTCCAAATACTCCGTTCATCCTGGAGCTGATAAGATGTACCAGGATTTAAAGGCAAATTATTGGTGGATAGGCTTGAAAAAGTCTGTAGCTGCCCATGTAGCAAAATGCTTGACATGTGCGCAAGTCAAAGCCGAGCATCAGAAACCGTCAGGTTTGCTACAACAGCCTGAACTTCCTACGTGGAAGTGGGAAATGGTAACTATGGATTTTATTACCAAGTTACCCAAGACAAGGAAAAGAAATGATATGATATGGGTTATAGTTGACCGACTGACTAAGTCAGCTCATTTCTTACCCATCAAGGAGACTTATAGCTCCGATATGTTAGCCCAGTTATACGTTGATAAGATTGTAGCCTTACACGGCATACCTGTAGCTATTATCTCTAATAGAGATACTAGGTACACGTCACATTTTTGGAAGAGCTTCCAGCAATCTTTGGGCACACGTTTGAACTTTAGTACGGCTTACCATCCTCAGACTGACGGTCAGAGTGAGCGTACTATTCAAACGTTGGAAGACATGCTGCGTGCATGTGCGATCGATTTGGGAGGCAGCTGGGATAAGAACCTACCATTGATCGAATTCTCCTACAACAATAGCTACCATACCAGCATAAAGGCTGCGCCTTTTGAGGCATTATACGGTAGAAAGTGTAGATCGCCAGTTTGTTGGGCGGAAGTTGGAGAAGTCCAGTTATCAGGACCAGAAATCGTGTTCGAAACAACGGACAAGATTGTCCAGATTCGTAACAACCTCCAAGCTGCCCGGAATAGGCAGAAGAGTTACGCGGATCCAAGTCGTAAGGATTTTCACTTCGAAGTAGGTGACAAAGTCCTACTTAAAGTGTCACCATGGAAAGGGGTGATGCGATTTGGTAAGAAAGGCAAACTAAGCCCGAGATACATAGGACCTTTCGAGGTTATCGAACGTGTCGGGTCAGTTGCCTATAAGTTGAACTTACCGGAAGAGCTCAGTGGAATTCACAATGTGTTCCACATCTGCAATCTAAAGAAGTGTTCCGCTGACGATTCGCATGTCATGCCACATACAGATGTGCAAATAGATAAGAGCTTAACGTTTGTGGAAAAACCTTTGTCGATTGAAGATCGACAGGTAAGGAAGCTTCGAAGAAAGCATATACCTTTTGTCAAGGTCAAATGGGATGCCCGAAGAGGTCCCGAGTTTACGTGGGAGTTAGAATCCACCATGAAGGAAAAATACCCTTATTTGTTTCAGTAAATCTCGGGTCGAGATTTATTTTAAGGGGGTGAGGATGTAACACCTCGCAAATTTCGGGTTTAATATTAAAACGACACGTGTCATGTCAAACAAAAACGCGTTGAAAACCCGGATTTAATAAAGATGATTTCGGTAGGATTTAAAGTGGCGTCATGTTAAATTATTACCTCTGAACACCTCAATTATAAATCCCAAGACCCGATTTAATATTTTACACATCTATTATACCCTCAATTCAGGGAATTATTGCCAATAATGGGATTGGAATTATATGATAGGATTCTACGAAGAAAAGAATGGAAACCCGTTGTTTTCGGGTCTTGTTATTGGATCCAATTGAAACAATGGATAATGGTAGGGTATGAGACTATTCTAGACACATTATGAAGGGCCCTAAGTGATAATTGATGCCCCAAAGTCAGAAGTTACGGCTACCCTTTCAAACCTTCAACAAACAAAACAATTCTGATCAGCATAGGGCGTCGCGTAGCGCGACGGACCCTCGCGCTACGCGAGGGGGTGCCCAGCGACAGAATGACTTGCTGTTACCTGTTGTGCGCGAATGTGACCCTCTAATCCGGTTTTTCTGCATGTGCATGGCCCCTAGACAATTCCTATACACTAGAGACATGTGTTTATCACTTGTGGCTGATCATAGACCCTTGTGTCAATACCTTGTGGTGCTTGATTCTTGTATATAAAGACCCATTCATTCACAACCATTCTTGCAAACAATCTGAGCATTTGAGGAGCATCCCAAGCTGATTTCCAAGCATTCCTAATCATCATTAATCATCTAGTAAGTCTCTAATCCCTTCTAAATTAATTCTAGTTTAGTTTTTAGCTTAAAAGTCAACATATCGTATTAAACGGTTGACTTCGGGTTTAGTTATCGATAGCTCAGTCGTAACCCGAATTAAAAGTACCATTAGATAGGTAATTATATGGGTATTAAACCCTTATAAGGGCAAGTACCAAATCCAGACCTAACTAGGTCGTTTGTCGGGTCAAACGTTGACCGAAAAAGTCAACATAATTACAATATGCGATTTAATGCACGACTAGCAATCCGCGAGGCGTGCAACCTATTTTAAACTTAATATAACTTGATAAGAAGTATAAAAACTTGTTTGCGCTTGCCCGACTCGACAAATTTCTGTTTAAACCCGGTTCGGAACCGAAAGGCGCAAAACCTTGACTTTTGCGTTGACTTCGGTTCTGACCCGTTTTAGTTGGTATTAGACATGCCTTAAAGTCTCATTAGGGTTGGGTTACATGCTAGTATAAGTCTCTGTACTTGTTTCATTGATTATCCGATGCATGCGCACGTTTCCGTTAATCGCTTAAATTGGACCATAATGCCCTTATGACCCTACAACGAGAATTTTGAAAATGCGGAAGTACTATAATCTTAGTTACTGATTATTAAACATGCACGTAAATTTTCACGTCAATCGGAGGTCTAGATTATGAGATATGCGCATTAGCGTAAATATTAAGCTTTTTATTAATTAAACGGCGCGATTAGCGCATAGCCTATCTAAACCCGATTTTCGGTACCAAAACTTTTACCCACTGATGTTAAATAATATTTGGGGATTTTTGAAGATTTTTAATTATTTTTAAACTGATCTTAAGCTAGGCTTATCGCATTGATTCGGTTAATACCGAATATGCCCTTTTAGGCTATAAAACGAGTTTTACGAATCCGTTTGATTCCAATCCAATGGCCACTGATCTAAAATAATAAATATAGGATTTTGAGCCTGTTTTACTGATCAGAAAACTCAGATTGGTATTTTAACCCGTACGTCGCTTAAAACGGCTTTATACGCGTATTAAACGCGTAGTTTGGTATTAAAACCATTTTGACACGTAAGACTTAATACCAATAGACATAACCTGTTAAATTAAGATATTTTTCTGATTTAATCAGACCCATACCTCAGAAGTATTATAAGTCTCTTTTATAACCTTTAAAATGACCAAAATACCCCTACGGGGCATAATTAGGGAATAAACTCGTTACGGGCATTATGGAAGATATCATAATGATATCACAACATATTTGAAGCGTATTAACTTAGGAAACCTATTCACGACCCTTTCGGTTACCCGTTATGCATTTTACGCGTTCGGTTCGGTTTATGTAAATAGTTTGCATAAACTAGCCGAAACGGGTCAAACGATATCATTTTCATCTCAAAATCCAGAATGTGAGTAGTAAACCCATGTTAAACAAGTCTTCAAACTTGTCGGGTCTAAATCACATTCTATCCGGTCTTCGCTTAATCGTGCGTACGAACCGCATCTTTGAAACTAGCCGGTCTAAGCTTAAGCATAATTAAAGACCCGCTAGGATTCTAATAGGTTATATTTAACCTTCGCTCCAGATTAGGAGAAACAGTAAAAGCTACCTGCTATTTGATTATTGTGACTATACTTTGCATCAAGGTAAATACTTTTAACTTATTTTCCCTATACGGGCTTGGGTTACGGTACATAGCGTACCGCTTGATCGAGCATCAAATCTTCCACGCTTAGTGGTTAATTGAATAATTTGATCGGCTCGTTTTAAACAGATGTGTTTACTTTACAGCCTTTGGGGGGTTAATGACCATGTCCCGGATATCCTCGGCATTATCTTACGAGATAGCCACGACCTGAGCACGGGGTGTAGGCGTACTCCCGTGTATAACTCACTTAAAGTGGTGTGTCTATTGATCTTTAACCCGGATACGTCCGGGCTACTGAACGCATAAGTAATATGTAAATCGTTCACAAGATTATTATATATCAAAATAATTCTCCCAAGTTAAACAAAATGTTTATGCCATGTGCATCCAAACCAATTTTCAATCATTTTATAAAATGAGTCAGTTGAATGTATTTACCAGTGTAAACTGACGTATTTTCCCAAAAAGATTAAATGCAGGTACTAGGCGAAATAGGCTGGGATTCTCTTAAGCATCAGTAGAAGTCTCGCAAGCTTTAGATGCCGAAGTCTGTTGAACCATAAACAATGTTTTTAATTCGATCCTACTGTGGATAAACACCGAATGATTGTGACTTTGTTTACAATAAATAAATTCGGTTGTATCTTATTTTAAATTTGCTTCCGCTGTGCATTATTATATTGTGTTGTTTGACTATTACGTTGCCAACCACGTCACGATACTCCCCCACCGGGCCCACCGGTGACACGTGGAAATCGGGGTGTGACAAGAGTGCCAAACTTTTGACTATCTCTAAATATTTGGTTAGCTTTTCACCTTTAATTAACAGCGTAGGATCCATTAAAGTGGTTTGTAATTAACAATGAATCTACATGTACCTCAAGATACCTGATCCCCATATGCTTTGCAATTTGCAAACCAGCAATTAAGGCTTCATATTCAGCCTCATTGTTAGTGGTTTGGAACTCACAAGCTATAGAGTGGGGTATTATGTCCCCCTGTGGCGATTTTAGTAGTATTCCAAGCCCTGTGCCTTTGACATTTGAGGATCCATCAGTATAGAGTATCCAAGGATCCTTGGTCTCTTCTAGCTGCTGGACTTCTAACTCAGCTTCTTCTTGTAAATCACTACTGAAATCAGCCACAAAGTCAGCTAATGCTTGGGATTTGATGGCTGTCCTAGGATCATATCTTATATCATATGCACTTAGCTTCACTGCCCACTTAGCCATCCTTCCTGACATCTCTGGTTTCCTGAGGATATTCTTAATTGGAAAATTAGTTTTAACAATGATAACATGAGTTTCAAAATAATGTCTTAACTTAGAAGATGCCATAATTAATGCAAGAATAAGCTTTTCAAGGTGTGAATACCTGGATTCGGCATCAAGTAAACTTTTACTTACATAATAGACAGGATGTTGTGTACCTTCATGATCCTTAACAAGGACCGCACTTACTGCTTTTGAGGATACTGCAAGATACAAGGATAGCACATCGCCTTTTTCTGGTTTCATCAAAGCCGGGGCTGAGGATAGGTAATCTTTGAGGGCTGTTAAAGCATTTTCATGCTTCTCAGTCCACTCAAATTTCTTGTTCTTCCTTAGGATATCATAGAATTCTTTGCACTTCTCTGAGGATTTGGATATAAATCTGTTCAAAGCTGCTATCCTGCCTGTTAGCCTTTGAACATCCTTAGCATTGGCCGGAGATTTGATGTTCACTATTGCTTTGATTTGTTCCGGGCTAGCTTCAATGCCTCTCTTTGTCACCATATATCCTAAGAATTTACCTGCTTTAACACCAAAGTGACATTTTGAAGGATTAAGTTTCATGTTATATTTGTCAAGGATATCGAATGCTTCCTCCAAGTCTCTTAGGTGATCCTCAGCTTTTAAGGATTTTACCACCATATCATCTATGTAAACCTCCATAGTTTGTCCAATCTGATCCTTGAACATCATATTCACCAGGCTTTGATATGTTGCACCTGCATTTCTTAATCCGAACGGCATAGCAATATAGCAGTATATACCAGTTGGAGTCATGAAGGCTGTATCCTCTTGGTCGGATGGTTCCATTTGGATTTGTTGAAATCCAGATGAAGCATCCATAAAAGTTAACAGTTCATGACCCGCAGTTGCATCCACCATGGAGTCAATGTGGGGTAATGGGAAAGGATCCTTGGGACATGCCTTATTTAAATCGGTAAAATCGACACATACCCTCCACTTTCCGTTTTTCTTTTGAACAACAACCACATTGGCCAACCATCTTGGATACTTGACCTCTCTAATCATACCTGCCCGGAGCAATTTCTCTACCTCTTCTTGGATAATGGCATTCCTTTCCGGTGCAAACTTTCTTCTCCTTTGATGGATTGGTTTGAAGGATCTGTCAATGTCGAGTTTGTGAGTGATTACATCTTTGGATACACCAGTCATGTCTTCGTGTTTCCATGCAAAGGTAGTCTTTCTCCTTTTGAGGAAGGATACGAGGTCTTCTTTCATTTCGCCAAGGATCCCTGATCCGATATAGATTTTGGATTCAGGATCATCGGGATCCATGAGGATTTCTACCACATCCTGCTCTCTTGCCTCCAAGACATCCCTTGGAGGATACCTTGATTGCTATTGCTCCCTTGACTTCGAGGCTGGTTTCATCGATGAAGTGTAGCAATTCTTAGCCTCCTGCTGATCACTATCAATCTTCACTATTCCCCAAGGACTAGGGAGCTTCACACATTGATGGTAGGTAGATGGGACTGCTTTCATATCGTGTATCCAGGGCCTGCCAAGGATAACATTACAACAAGATAAACAGTCAATAACACAAAACTTTTGATAAGAGTGTAGGCCTTCGATATATATTGGGAGTTTAATGTCCCCCAGGGTATTCTTAGTTTCGCCACTAAATCCCACGAGCACGGAGGATCTTGGTATGATATCTGATTCAGGGATACCCATCTTCTTTAGAACATCAAGCTGGATAATGTTCACTGAACTTCCTCCGTCTATAAGGATCCTGCGGACAAAATGGTTAGATATGAAAAGAGTAATAACTAAACCATCGTGATGAGGATCCTGGATATCAACACGATCCTCTTCATCAAAGGTTATGACTTTTCCTTCGGAGACACTTGATGTTCGAACTGGTCTTTCTCCATTATCCATTTTAGTTTCCTTTGCATGCCTTTTTGCAGCTGAGAAGGATGTGCCACAAATGTCTGATCCTCCAGAAATGAAGTTTATCACTTGTGCATCTGCTGGAGGGGCTGGAGCCTTCTCAGGGATCCTTTCAGGATCCTGAGTCTTTGACTTTTTCCTTCCCAACAATTCTTTTAGATGCCCCTTGCTCAACAAGTATCCAATCTCCTTTCTTAGTGCAATGCATTCTTCTGTGAGATGCCCAAAATCTTCATGGTATGCACACCACTTTGATTTATCCTTAGTTGCAGCTGGCCTATCATTTTTTCTTGGCCATCTAGCTTTATCACCTAGGTTCTGCATCGCAAGGATTAGTTCATTGTTATCAACACAAAAACAATATTCAGAAATTGGAGGATAATCCTCATCATCCTCTTCTTGATCAATAGAATGCACGCTCTGGTTATCAGATCTATTGTAGGATCTGAACTTGTTGTTCCTGAATGAGGATCCTTGCTTATCCTGCTTTGAGGATCCTGCTAACCTCTCCTGGATCCTCTTGTCATCCTCTAGCCGAATGAACCTAAGTGCTCGGGTTCTTACCTCATCTAAGTTCCTGCATGGCGTCATAACAAGATCATCATAAAACGACGAATCCCTAAGCAATCCCATTTTAAAGGCCTCAACAGCCGTAGCTATATCTAAGTTGGGAATGTCTAAGGATTCTTTACTAAATTTGGTAATGTAATCCCTTAATGATTCATTATGACCCTGGGTTATCCTATATAGATCACTAGTTAATCGTTCAAATTTTCTACTACAAGAAAACTGATTATTAAACAAGTTAACTAGGTTAGCAAATGAGGTAATAGAATAGGGAGGAAGACTTAGCAGCCATTTGAGAGCTGATCCAGTAAGAGTGGATCCGAATCCCTTGCACAGGCACTCTTCCTTTAACCTTTCTGGAATTGGATTGATCTCCATCCTCTCCCTGTATTGTGCTATGTGTTCCTCAGGATCTGTCGAACCATCATACAGCTTCATTGTTGGCACATGGAACCTCTTAGGTGTCTCAGCATCACATATTGGTGGTGCAAAACGAGATATCTTGTGGCTCCCATCTGCAATCTCTGGGATAGGTTTGACCACTCCTGGAACACTTGATATCATATCCTTTAACTTTTGCAATTCTCTGGCCATGGCATGATTGATACCTGGATCCTGCATAAGACCATGGTTAGTAGTATAAGAATTATTAAAAGTGTTACCTCCCATTGGATTCAGATTAGGAAGATTGGATATTAATCCATATTGTTGAGGCTCTGGAATGATCGAGGGACCAGTAGAAGCATTGGTCTGCATTAGAATAAAATCTCCCTGATGGACATCTGAACTTCCTGTTTGCAAACTCCTCAAGGATCCTGGCATCTGGAAGGATCCCTGAAACTTGGACGATCCTGGAACGAAGGAGGATCCTTGAACCTGGGATGATCCTGGAACAAAGGAGGATCCTTGAACCTGGGATGATCCTGGAACAAAGGAGGATCCTTGAACCTGGGATGATCCTGGAACAAAGGAGGATCCTTGAACCTGGGATGATCCTGGAACAAAGGAGGATCCTTGAACCTGGGATGATCCTAGAACAAAGGAGGATCCTTGAACCTGGGATGATCCTGGAACAAAGGAGGATCCTTGAATCTGCTACATTCCTGAATATCCTCCTGAATTCGTGAGGGATCCCATATGCTGAGGATAGGATCCCGCTGGCTGGAAATATGAACCTGATGCCTGAGTCATTGTTGTTGTTCCGTAGTGCACTCCTTTTGGTCCACCCACATATTGAACGTCTGGAACCACTGATGGCTGAGAAGTAATCACCGGAGTATCAAAATTCAAGGATTTCGGCACCAGTGGGGAATGATCCTCTGCCGTTGTCTTTTGTTTCTTGAGATCTCCGATTTCTTTGAGAATCCTCTCATTGGTCTTATCCTGTTGCCGTATCTGATCCTTCATCTGCAAAATCAAAGTAAACATGTCACTAGTAGTGGGAGTGTAAGAAGCAGAAGAAGTTGGAGGTTTTGAGAAAATGGGAGTTGGTTTCTTCGCAGCATTCTCAGCATTCTTCTGGGATCCAGAAGGTGGTGGAGGCAAAGGGGGAACGCCTTGAGAAGAAGTGAATGAGGGCATCAAATTTGAAGCATTCTTCGCTGAGGAAGCCATTTGCTTGGTTGTAGTGAACTGAAATGAGCACAGAAATGCGAATTTTTCTAAGGACGAAGCACCAATTGCCCCACGGTGGGCGCCAAACTGTTTTGGTCAAAAATCTGTTGAGGATATTGCAACCAAACTCTTTGTTACGGGGTATGATGCTAATAATGTATAACAATAACGAGGATTACTTCAATGTAAATTGCAGGAATGACACAAGGATTTATACGGGGAAAAAGCCCTTGATCAAGAGTTGATCTCCGGCACAAAAAACCCCGGGTGATGGAAACTACCGATCACCAAGCTCAAATAAATGAATAAATGTTTACAACTTCGGATAGTAACGAGCTAGGTACAAGGATCACTATCGTGGAATGTGTAAAAGTGAGTGAAAATGAATGTATGTTCGTCGAGAGCTTCAAGTGTGCGAGTATATGAGAGTGTGTAGCTGAAAAAATGACTAAGTGTTTTTCTACTAGCTCGTTACCCCTTTTAAAATAGAAATTAACTACTAAAACTAACTATCCGACTTTTGTGCCAAGCTCCCACGTTCTCCACAACGTCCATTTTTGGCCAAGCACGTGCGGGATAGTTTGGGAATATTCTCCAGGAATGTCGCCAAGACTAAGTCAAGCTTGTTACTCCTGCAAAGTAACACAAAACACAAATAAACAATCGTCAGTACGAGGATCCTTAAAGTGATCCATGATCCTGATCCTGAAGCTCTTCTGAGGATCACTATCTGTCACAGAAGAAAGGATCATTAATTAGGATAACGTGTAAGGATCACTAATTGTTAGAAAATCCTCCCCTAACAGAAACTACCAATCACCAACTCAAATTAAACAATAATCCTTTTACAACTTCGGATGATAGCGAGCTAAGTACAAGGATCACTATAGTGTATCGTGTAGAAATGTATGAAAAATGCTAAGTGTTTTGCCGAGAGCTGGTGAGTGCAGTTGTACGAGTGTGTGTAGCCAAAAAATAGCCAAGTATTGTCTAATTAGCTCGCTACCCCTTTTAAATTTAGTAAAAAATCTAAATAACTAACTATCCGCAATTCATGCCTTCTCCCCACGATCTCCATAACGTTCACCATGGTCAAGCACGTGCGGAATAAGCATGGAATATTCTCCAGGAACGTTACCAAGACTAAGTCCAAACCGGTATTCCTGCAAAACAATATCGAATTCAAAGCAGACAATCATTAGTATAAGGATCCTTAGGATGATCCATGATCCTGATCCTGAAGCACTTCTGAGGATCACTAACTGACACAGAAGTAAGGATCACCAAGCAGGATAATAATTGAGGATCACAGGTCATTAAGAAATCCTCCCCTAACACTTACCGGCTTAGATGCCATGGATCATGTAGATTTTTGTTTTATTCCACCTCTGGCGACCCGCTGATACTTCGTGCCACCAGGAACGAGGATAATTGGCAATCCAAGTTCTTCTTTGTAAAAAGAGGCTCAATCCCTGGTGGAACGGAATATCCGGTGAAATGGTTGAAAAAGGGTAGGATTTAGGGTTTAAGGATGATCCTGCCTCTTATCCTGTTCCATATCCTGAACTGATTAACTTTCTTTTTTCTGTTCTGTACGCAGCTGATTTTAGGAAGATTGCACATCCTCTTGCTGATTCAAAGAAAAGGATCGACGCCATCAGACTCCTTCCAGAGGCTGAAAGAAGTTTCAACCCATCTCCACCATCTCCAAGTCCCCTTTCTAGTGCAAACATGTCTGGTAAGGATCCTGCAAAATATCCTGTATATACATGTTTTTATTTGATATACTTAGGAGAAATTTAACTCCCTGTATGCAGACTCCAGCAAGGTTCTTGTCTACCTAGACCTAGAAGAACTCGACAGCTACCCTTCTCCAGTCACGGTCAAGAAAGAGACCTCCGCTGCCACCAGCTCCAAGCCGCTCCCGGCTCCTAAGGCCAATCCGAGGACTCGTGCTTCCACAGCAAAAAAGAGGAAAGCTCCTGAAATCAGTGCTCCAGGTCCAGAAGGGTTCTCCTATGATGAACTCAGCTTTTCTGACTCCTTAGAGCCAATGACATCCTTCCTCAACAAGGTAATATCCTGCTACATATCCTGCATATATATCCTGATAGGATATCCTGGTTAATATATTCTAACTCATACCTGAACTTGATGTGCAGGGCCTCCAGCATTTGCTCCATCTGTGCAACGATGCCTGTGGTACTGCTGCACTCAATGAAGCCAGGATCAAACAGCTCGAAAGCACCATTGCCGACCAAGGTGCCATTGCTGAAGCAAAGACCCGGCACTACGAGGGCATGCTGAAGAAGGTCACCCAAGATGCTGAGCTCAAACTTGCCACCGTCCAAATGGATCACGAACAGGCCATGGTTGCTTTCCGGGAAGGGATCAAAGCCTCTGCTATCGTTTCCTTGTTGCATGCTCGCATCAAGATGGCCTACGAGGCCAAGGAGACAGGCCTTGTATGCCTATCCTGGCCGGTTGAATCCTGGGTTGCCAAGTTGAAGGAGCTCGGAGGCAAAGCTGTGCCACTTCCTACTGAAGCCGGAGAATCCTCTAAGTCAGCAGAGGTGGTGGACAAGGCTGGAGATAAGAAGGATGCTGGAGCGGATGCTGGGATAGATGCTGGTGAGGATGCTGCTCAGGATGCTGGAGCTGAGAAGGTAGAGAAGGTTGGAGAAGATGCCGTTGTGTGAGGGCATTCAGGTGGGCAATGATGGATATACGTGCCAAGGCCGGAGCCCACCTTTTTGAATTTGAATGTTGGTCTGTAATCCCCAAAACAATTTACTTTTTCCGCACTTTACTTTTCTGCACCTGAACAATTTACATTTCCTGCATGCTTTTTGAACAATACAACAGTTGGAGGTGGATGGGTCTCGGTTTGAGATGAAACCTTCAATTGTTGGGTAAATATGGTAAGGAACTATTAGTGCTCTTAGTGGATGGGCCTTGTTTTGAGGTGAAACTAAGAGCACATCTTTTGGTATGTTAATAATATAACTTCTCTTTTGACTTTATTATTGTTGTTATTAGTGCACAAATTTTACTTATGAAAACTGTTTTGTTTGAACATTTTTAAGAATATTATGGGAACACATTCTGGAAATATCCTGACAAGTATTCTAAGAGATATCCTGGTCAAGATATCGTCATATAACTTAGAAGACTTAAATCAATTGAAAAAAGGAGAGATCATACCAAGGACTCTTAGAGAGTCAATTCCAATCTTCCACCTTAGGAATGTCCCCAGTGCACACTTACAAACTTGGATCCAACCTTTGAATAGTACAATGTATGTCCCATGTGTATGATACAGAAATGCAAACGTATTCACACTTTGGCTTGAATAAATTCCAAACACCCCGAGGCAAAACCCTTGATATCCTGGAATGAATCCTCAGCATACGGGGGATAAACCCTTAACATCCTGGGGATAAACCCTAATATCCTGGGGATAAACCCTTAATTTCATGCGCTACAGGCGAGAGTGTATAAACTCCAAATCTTAGAAAGGTGAAAACCTTTAAACTTTAGAGAGTATGAAAATACCCTTTCGTGAGGGAGGGTGATCAATCCTCATATACCTTCAGGATCCAGGATATAGCCAACAGTAACGAAATTGTCAGCCACTTTTACATGAACTGGTCCCGCTACCTTGAACTATACCTAGATAACTTGCGCTCCAGGCGAGGTGTTTAAACCCAATTCGAAAGAAAGGTGAATACCTTTAAACCTTTGAAGGGATCAGGATCCCTTAAACGTGAGAGAGGGGGCCAATCCTCTAATCTTTCGATTTATCCTGAATGCATATCCTGGAGCTATATCCTGAAACATATGCTGCAAAACAACTGTAAACTAAGGTGGGTGTTAGCCTGGCTAACACCCCTCCGATGCTTAAGTCAGTATTGGGTTCAAGATAATAAACAAATATATTTAAAAGAGATAGAATACATACCATTCTGAGATAGAAATTAAATTTTATTCTTACTTGAAATAGAGCTTTAAGTGTATTGCATTCCAGGATCTCGGTAGCATATCCCCTTCCATATTCTTGAGTCGATATGCTCCTTTCCCTGCTTCTGACTCAACTTCATATGGTCCTTCCCAGTTTGGAGCTAGCTTGCCATCGGCAGGATTTGTGGTATTTTGAAAAGCCTTTCTTAGCACCCAATCACCAACTCGAAATCTCCTAGTCCTTACATTCTTGTTATATGCTCTGGTTATTCTTTGTTGATATGCTGCCATCCTTAGCCTCGCTGCATCCCTTTTTTCATCTATAGTATCCAAATCTTGACATAAGGCTTCAGGATTCTGTTCAGGATCCCATAGGATAGATCTTGCAGTAGGTATCGCCATTTCCGTTGGAATCATTGCTTCTGCTCCAAATACTAAGGAAAATGGGGTTTGGCCTGTTGCATTCTTTACCGTTGTCCTATCATCCCACAAAACAAAGGGTAATTCTTCTGCCCATCTTCCTTTTTTGGCTCCAAGTCTCTTCTTTAAGTTATTGACAATTATCTTGTTTGAGGATTCTGCTTGTCCATTCGCTTGAGGATGCACCGGAGTAGACGTGATCATTTTGATTCCCCAACTCTTGCAAAAGTCAGTAGTTCTCTTGCTTATAAACTGGGACCCATTATCACAAATTATTTCAGCTGGTACCCCAAACCTGGTCTATATATTCCTCTTTATGAAGGATACTACTTCTTGGTCTCTAACTTGAACAAATGCTTCAGCTTCAACCCACTTAGAGAAATAATCCGTCATTGCTAGCATAAAGACTTTTCCTCCCGGAGCTTTTGGTAACTTCCCTACTATATCCATCCCCCATTTCATGAATGGCCAAGGGGAAGTTACAGGATATAGTGGTTCAGGTGGTTGATGTAGTATGTTACTATGCCTTTGACATGCATCACACCTTCGAGCATATTCTGTAGCATCTTTCCTCATCGTTGGCCAATAATATCCTGTCCTTAATACTTTCGAGAACAATGATGTACCCCCAGTGTGGTTACCACAATCCCCTTCATGTATATCCTTAAGTACTTCTTTGGCTTCAGGATCCTCCAAGCACCTCAAATAGGGTCCTACAAGAGATTTCTTATATAAAACATTATTTATAATAGTGAATCGTGATACCTTCATTCTAAATGCCTTAGGATTTTCATCTCCGGGGATGTGTCCTTCCTTGAGATATCTCACGATTGGAGCCGTCCAGGATTTAGGATCCTTTTCAGGATACTCTGCTCCAGGATCCTGAATACCCGCTACTTCTTTTTCCTAGGGATTCGTTGCAGGATATAAGACATGTAATATTGGTATTTGGGTCCCTTCTGGTATCCTGATCGATGATCCCAAATTTGCTAAGGCATCTGCTTCAGCATTATCCTCCCTTGGTACCTGTTCAAGTGTAAAAACATCGAAATATCCTGCTAATTTTTTGAGAATATCAAGATATTCGATTAATTTCTCACCCTTAATTGCATAGGATCCATTAAAATGGTTAGTAATTAACAAGGAGTCAACATATACTTGCAAATTCTTAATACTCATATTCTTAGCCAACTCTAATCCTACAATTAAAGCCTCATACGTTGCTTCATTATTAGTAGCAGGGAATTCACACCTAATAGCCTGGGGTAATATGTCCCCCTGTGGCGATTTTAGTAGTATTCCCAATCCTACTCCTCTTACATTAGATGCACCATCAGTATATAACGTCCAGGATCCTGAAGATTCTCCTAACTGTTGAACTTCTAGGTCTACCTCATCCTGAATGTCACTACTGAAATCAGCCACAAAGTCAGCTAAAGCCTGAGACTTTATGGCATTTCTAGGTTCATATACTAAATCATAAGCACTCAACTTCACTGACCACTTGGCCATCCTGCCTGACATCTCTGGTTTCCTAAGCACATTTTTGACAGGATAATTTGTTTTAACATGAATCCTATGTGTCTCAAAGTAATGTCTAAGCTTCGTTGATGCCATAACTAATGCTAGTATCAATTTTTCTAAATGAGAATACCTAGTTTCAGCATTTAACAAACTTTTACTAACATAATAAACAGGATATTGCTGACCTTCATGATCCTTTACAAGGACGGCACTTACAGCATTCCCTGATACTGCGAGGTATAGGGATAGTGGTTCACCATTCTCAGGCTTCATCAGTAGAGGTGCAGTTGAAAGATATTGCTTCAAATCCTGCAGGGCTGCTTCATGCTTCTCACCCCATTCAAATTTCTTGTTCTTCTTCAGGATATCATAAAACTCTTTGCATTTCTCTGAGGATCTTGAAATAAATCTGTTTAATGCTGCCACTCTCCCTGTTAATCGTTGAACATCTTTCATATTTGAGGGTGATTTAATATCCAAGATGGCTTTAATCTGCTCCGGGCTCGCCTCTATTCCTCTTTTGGTCACCATATATCCTAGAAATTTTCCTGCCCCCACTCCGAAATGACACTTAGCAGGATTTAGCTTCATGTTATATTGGTCCAGGATATCAAATGCTCCTTTAATATCCTGGAGGTGATCCTGGGCTTTCTTTGATTTTACCACCATATCGTCAATGTATACCTCCATGGTGTCCCCCAGCTTGTCTTTAAACATCATATTTACCAATCTCTGGTATGTTGCACCTGCATTTTTCAAACCAAAAGGCATAGCCGTATAACAATAAATACCTGTTGGTGTCATGAAGGCAGTATCCTCCTGGTCAGAAGGTTCCATTTGAATCTGCTGAAATCCCGAGGATGCATCCATGAAGGTCAACATTTCATGCCCTGTAGTAGCATCCACCATTGCATCAATGTGAGGAAGAGGAAATGGGTCTTTAGGACAAGCCTTGTTCAAGTCTGTGTAGTCTACACAGACTCTCCATTTCCCATTTTTCTTCTGTACCACAACTACGTTTGCTAGCCATCTTGGAAATTTAACTTCTCTGATCATCCTAGACTTCAACAATCTTTCAACTTCCTCTTGGATAATCGTATTCCGCTCAGGAGCAAATTTTCTTCTTTTTTGCTGAACGGGCTTGAATGATCTGTCGATTCCAAACTTGTGAGTGATAATGTCTTTGGATATGCCTGTCATATCCTCATGCTTCCATGCAAACGTTGACATCCTGCATTTCAAAAAGTTAGTTAACTGCTCTTCAATATCCTGAGGGATATTGGTTCCTAGGAGCACCGAGATATCAGGATTATCCTGATCCAGGATAATTTTCTTCACATCCTGCTCCGAATCCTCCACGATATCCTGGGCCCGCATCTTTAATTGCTATGCTGTACTAGGCTTGGTTGAGGATTTCATCGAGGATGAGTAGCATTCTTTCGCCTCCTGCTGATCACTTTCGACCTTGACAACTCCCCAAGGGGTAGGGATCTTGATGCATTGGTGATATGTTGATGGCACAGCCTTCATATCGTGAATCCATGGTCTTCCCAGTATGATGTTATAGCAGGATAGAGAATCCATCACACAGAAACGTTGTATCGAGTTGACTCCTTCAACATATACTGGTAACTTTATCTCTCCCACTATGTTCCTAGCCTCTCCACTGAACCCAACAAGCACGGTGGACTTTGAAGTGATATCCATCGGAGATACATTCATTCTCTTCAGAGTCTCTAGTTGGATTATATTGACGGAGCTGCCATTATCAACCAATATCCTGCGTACAAAATGGTTAGCCACATATAACGTTATTACCAGAGCATCATGATGAGGATCCTGGACAGTATCCCTGTCATCAGCATCAAATGTGATCACTTTGTCAGTTGTGAGGGTAGTCATCCGGACAGGTTTATCTCCCCTTTCAGCCTTAGCTTCTTTTGCATGTCTCTTCGCCGCCGAATACGAAGTCCCACAAATGTCGGATCCTCCCGAAATGAAGTTGATTATCTTGGCATCCGCGGGAGGCGAGGCTGCTCGCTCAGGATCCTTCTCAGTATCCTGACCCTTACTCTTCTTTCTTCCTAAGAGATCTTTTAGATACCCCTTGCTTAGAAGATAGCTTATTTCTTTCCTTAGAGCAATGCAATCCTCAATTACATGTCCGAAGTCTTCGTGGAAGGCACACCATTTTAACTTATCTTTCCAATCGGCTTTTTGTTGATTCTTCCGAGGCCACCTGGCCTTGTCTCCTAAACCCTGCATCGCATACATCAATTCAGGAATGTTAACAGAAAAACAATATTCAGATAATTCAGGATATTCTTCAGGATCCTCGTCTTCAATAGCGTTCACTTTCTTATTTTCATTTCTACCATATGGCTTAGGGCGATATGGCTTAAATGAGGATTCTGACTTCCTGTTAGTTGTCTCATAGGTGTTGGATGAGCTCATCCTCTTTTGCATCTTTCTGTCATCCTCCAATCGAATATATCTCAGGGCCCTGTTTCGAGCTTCATCCAAGTTCCTGCATGGGTTCATTACAAGGTCTTGGTAAAATTGGGAATCTTTTTGCAACCCCATCTTGAAAGCTTGCACAGCTGTTGCAACATCAAGATGAGGAATGTCTAAGGATTCCCGGCTGAACTTGTTCACATAATCCCTTATGGATTCTTGAGGCCCCTGCGTTATCCTGTAGAGGTCACTTGTTAGTTTTTCAAAGCTTCTACTACAAGAAAACTGACTATTGAATAAATTCACTAGGTGAGCAAACGATGTAATCGAATGAGGAGGAACATTTAGGAGCCATTTCAAGGCTGATCCTGTTAAGGTAGAGCCAAAACCCTTGCACAAGCATGCTTCCTTGAGCTCCGGAGGGATAGGGTTAATCTCCATCCTTTCCCTATACAGGGCAATATGCTCTTCAGGATCCGTAGTTCCATCATAAAGATTCATGTTGGGGGTTTGAAATCTCTTTGGAATTTCAGCATCACAGATAGGATATGCAAAGCGAGATATCCTGTGGCTGTCTTGGGACACTTCCGGGATTGGCTGGACCACTCCAGGTACACTGGATATCATGTCCTTCAACTTCTGAAGCTCCCTAGTAAATGCTGATGTTACACCTGTATCCTGCAAAGATCCACTATTGTTAGCAATATGAGTATTATTATTATTTGACATGTTACTCGTAGAAGGATTCTGCACATATCCTGAATCATATCCTGAGCTACTCATGGTTGACATTCTGATCAAGGAGGGTATTTCAGGAGTATGATTCTGAGGAAGGCTGGGCACAATATTCCCCCTATTATCCTCAGTGTACACTGCCGAACTGAAGTTCAAAGTTCTGGGTTGTACTGGAGTGACAACATCCTCAGCAGATCTGCTCGAGCCAGACTTCAGGACTTGTATTTCCCTTAACAGCATTTGGTTTGTTTCCTGTTGCTGCCTCATTTGTTCCTACACACTAACAAATAAGGTTAGAATTTCATCATTAGAGGCTAAAACGGGAGCAGATCCCTGAACACTGCGAGTAGGGATAATATCCTGAGGTTGTGAAGAGGCTGGCATCCTTGGAGGAGGTGGTGGAAGCACCGAACCGGTAGTAGCAGAAGTCGTGGCAGATACAGTGTAGGAGCTCATGTTTGATCTTGAGGCCATTGTAAACAATGTGGCAAAAAGTTTTGAAAATAGAAAACCGATTAACGATTTCACAAAGATTTTTAGTAAAAGTAGCACCACTTGCCCCACGGTGGGCGCCAAATTGTTTTGGTCAAAAATTACCGAAGCAATTTAGTGATCAAATTAGTTAAGTGAGGTAGTGTGCTAAAAAGTGTGTTGAAAATATGCTGGTTAAATTGTTTGGAAAAACAATATTCAGGATACGGCTCAGGATATTGAGCTGTATCTACGATCAAACAATGAGCAAAAAGTAAAGGGGGTGACACGAGATATACGAGGAAAGCCCTTGATCAATCTAGATCGCCGGCATAAAACCTCGGGAGCTGACAATCGCAGCTGCCTTGTTCTTCTTATTGCTTTAAACTTCAGGATACAGTGCAGGATATTGACCAGATCTCTAAGTGTTACAATGCTTTTGTGCGAAAGTGAAAATTGCTAGAGAGCGAGTGTAAGAGTGTAGTGAGTGTTGATGTAATGTCCTATTCGATCTGATATACCCACTTATTTATAGTAACGAATTACAAACGAAAATTCCTATAAATATGGGATGCTCCGAATATTCCATTGTAAACGTTGTAGACCGAGTAATGCGGCTTCAACGTCTTTATTTGAATGACTTGGACCGATTCTTCCGCGAAATGATTCCTTGTGAACGTTGCTGGCTTCTAACCCACGTACCTGCACATAATCCGTTAGTGATCCCGAGGATACCATTCACGATGTTACCAATATCCTGAATCAGCATCCCGGATGTGAACAGATATCATATAACCAAGATATAACCCAAAATATTTCTCCGGATATGGGCTCAGAATTTTACCCATAACATTGCCCAACTCTCTATTTCAAGTTCTAAACAATCTTGCTTACTCTGTAAAACACAGTATGTGTCAGGACAAGCTACTATTAATAAATTTAGAAATATAACAATACACATTTTAAAAAGAGAGAGAGAGTGAAACAAAAAACAAATAGAGATGAGGATGAACCTTTTCCCCAACAATGTATGTAGTGGAAGATTTTTTGCTAGCATCATATCCTGCTAAAGTATATAACAATTTACATGTCTGTTTCTCCACCTGAAAGACATTGAAACAATGATTCATGTCAATAACTAAAATATAAAAAAAAAGGAAAATCTATGCAATAGTGAGTCAAAAAATGAAAACTTTATATAAACTTTAACCACTGCTGCAATTTTTCAAGTGTCCAAGATAATCACAACTAACGCTCTTAACTATTTATAACTAGTTTCTTAAGAACAAAAAGTGTTTGCGGGTTATACTGAGTCAAGTTGTTCTGTTGGTACACTTTATGTGGACGCGACTCGACTCGGTTCGATTCGGTTCGGGTCGACTCGGTTAGGCCCGACTCAAGCCCGAAGACACGACATTCCTCCGTCGTGCGCCCCAGAGTTCGACACGCGAGGCACGGAACGCCGCAAGCCATTCACGTTTACACCTCACCATGACATCAACATTTTGATGTCATGGTGATGTCATAGCATTTGTCCTATGTTGAATTGTGCAAACATTTAAACAGATTCATGCTTGGGCCGTAACTTTCAACTTGGGCCGCGAAGACTTGAGGTGGGCTTTTGACTAATGTGTGGGCTGCTACATCAAACATCAAAGTGACGAAATCACTTGTGATTTCGTGAGACATGTATGGTGAAATCACTAGTGATTTCGTCCATAGTGATTTCGTTCAAGGTTCTGTATAAATAGCGAAGTATGTTTCACTGTTTAGCGGACGAGAGCATATTGAAACCAGAGAGTTTATCGACAAACATTGTGTGTATATGTTTGTGAATGTTCTTGTCCTTTTAATCTAAGTGAATCTTTGATTATCTGTTTGTGTTACTCGCTTTATGTTTGTTTGGTTTGCCCCGTTACGTGGGATTCCTCACCCGTGATAGTGCTCTGATACCACTTGTAGGTTCGTTTTTCTCGGAGGATCCGATACGTAACCTATCCTTGTTTATAATGGCGCATCAGCAACGTCTTGCAATTCCAAAACAGTGTTGAGAATCTCTGGAGTGACATCCACATTCAGCTTGTGAACTTGCCCTCGGATCACTTCCTTTCCATCAACTTCAATTAACTGAGCAGTATCCCAGAATGCTTTAACCAATGTCTTGTATACCGGTATCGAAAAAGTAACGGCCGTGTTTATCCTTGATTCCCGAATCCATTGCGTGATTTCTTTAAAGTCGACAAACTTTCCTTCCGGATCAAGATGTACAATCATATTGTGTCGCGGCTCAGACATGATTTCTTCTTCTGTTTTGTTGGCTTTCTTTGTCGCGGGCAGTGTTGCAAAAGTCGGATTCCTCGGCCGAGTACTCGGCGAGTACTCGGTCCTCGGACCTCCACCTTGGCGACTTCCTCCTAGGCGGTCTCAACTAGTCGGCCTCGGGAGTACTCGGTCCTAGTCGGCGCCTAGTCGGCCTAGTCGAAGGCTAGTCGGCCTAGTCGGAGCCTAGTCGGCCTAGTCGGTCTAGGCGGTCAACGTGGTTTGTTGACTTTTAATCGGTCAAACTCGGTCAAAATCGGCCTACTCGGCCTTGTACTCGGACTACTCGGCCTTGTACTCGGACTACTCGGCCTTGTACTCAGACTAGTCGGACTTGTATTCAGAATATTTGAACTTTAAACATGTTTCATTTTAAATTATACCCAGTTGACATGAATTATGCTTATTTTAACACATAAATAATATATAACAATTAATTTTCTTTATATTTACCATGTCCGCGTACTCCCCGAGTACTCTCCGAGTACTCCGATTACTCCCAACTCCCCAGTCAGCCGACTAGGGACCGCCTAGCGACTTTTACAACACTGGTCGCGGGTTTGCGTGATTTCGGCGCCATTCTGTGTTTGACAAAAACACGTAATGAGATCGAGATGTGTGACAATTATAAAATATATATAAGTATACATATTCAATATCTATTTTGGACATTAACTATGTATACTTTATATACTGTATAAAAGTTGCAAACATTTACAGTTCACAAAATGTTTCAAAGTGTTGAATAAGATGGTCCCTATGACGAAATCAAGAGCAAATTATTAACATATGAAGAAAACACTTGTGTCTTAAACAGTTGGGCCACACACATGAATGACACTTGGGCCTTTAACAGTTGGGACGAAATCGGATTTCGGCAACAGGGGTTTTGGAAAACAAGTGATTTCGGCAACAAGGTTTTTGGCAAACAAGTTTTTTTTTTTTTGTTGAACAAGTGATTTCGGCACTTTGGGTTTTTAGCAAACAAGTTTTGTTGATTTGATCTGCCTGTTACTAAAAAGCAGTATCGAAAACATATAACCATGCTTTGTTGATTTGCCCAGCAAAAATGTCAGCAGTACATTTCATCCTGAGCAGACATCCGCGCGTGCATTTGATTGGAATAGAGAATGGCGCATCAGCAACGTCTTGCAATTCCAAAATAGTGTTGAGAATCTCTGGAGTGACATCCACATTCAGCTTGTGAACTTGCCCTCGGATCACTTCCTTTCCATCAACTTCAATTAACTGAGCAGTATCCCAGAATGCTTTAACCATGAGTTAAACCGACATCGGGAAATCGTTTTTGTAAATATCTTTGTGTCTTTTAAATTTATCTTAGTTTGTTGATTTTAGGGGGAGTAAATCCAAATTTGAAAATTCAAAAACATCGAAAAATTTCAAAACCCAAAAACATTGGAAAAACAAAAATGAGTTTCCTGGCGAGAAAAAGAGAAAATGATAGTAAATCAGTGGTCTGTCGAAACCTTTTCGAACTGAAATGCAAAATGAAAAATGTTAAGCAGCTCTATATAAGATGTATCGGTAGGCTTAGAATCATTTTAAAGTGTGCAGGGTGATATAAATCTTAAATCAACTGAAGACCAGGTGGGAACCACACATTGGCATATGGTCTTAGTACCGAAATTTCGTTTGAGAGATTGCCGAGGTTCTGAAATATTCGGTCTTTATGCTGCTTATCATCTGGGTATCATGGTTGTATCAAACCGTAAAAATAACGGAGACAAAGTCTAAGATCTTCCATGATACCATACATACGTGTACATATTGCATTCGACCTCAATAAGTGATCAACAATCACATGTCCAAACAAAATAAGTGATAATTTATCACATTTATCCGGGAGTCAAGTTCGTCTCTCTGCTGTACGAAAGTACTGACCTGTTCACGGACTTGCTCTTGTGCCCTTCATGCATATGAAGATCAAGTTCCTCATCAATAAGTGATTCTATCACATAGGGCTTGTTTTCAATCAAAATAAGTGAGTTTCTCACATCTTTTATACGGTCAAACAGATGATAAACAGTATACTCACCGGTAAGATGAACTCTCGTGCATACCTTGATACGGGAATGTGTCGTGTGTGGATGAACACTGGTCGGTAAGTATAAATCATACCTTAACGTATCCCCTCGCCATGATTACATCTGATAAGTTGAGCTTATGTGGACAACAATACCGATAATTGTTATAGGATGCTTATCTAAATGTTAACTAATTGAACAAAAAGAGCGTTTTGGCGTGACCGTACACTGATATGATTCTCTTACCCTCGAAACTCGCAAAAAGAATGTCTGTAAATATTTGTTTACTGCTTTTAGTTTCTGTATCTCTGTATATATTTATTTATTGCTTTCCGTCTTTACTTTTGAAAAATGAAAAATTCCAAAAAGATTTTAGGTGTGTTTTAATCTAAACTTTATAAAAGTCAAAAAGATTTTGCTTCTAGTTTATTTTTGATTGACCGATGTTGGAACTCGAGTCTATCCTACCCAAAATCCTGATTCTAAGCCGGAAAACATTTAAACCTTCATAAATAGTCGAAGTTAACAAGTTTTGAAAGTTAAAGGATTAAAACTGATCATTTTCTAAACTTTCAAACCATTGTCGGTCGGTGATTGATTGAGATTTGATCTCATATGTGTCTTTTGTTTAAATTGTCTAAATTCTAAGTGGTTGTTCTCATTACGTTGTTTAGCTTTCTTGTATGTGCAGATAAGACATCAGAATCAGCTAAAGGCGAAGAGAACATGTCAGATGACAAGCCGTAAAGTGAAGACACGACGTTGATGCAATCAGAAGATCAAGATGATTCGATTGCAGTTGATCACTCATCAACACCACAAGGATCTGAAGAATTGACAAGTCAAAAGATTCACGAGCATAACTCAATGAAGTTTTCATTTTAAGGGGGAGTTTGTTAACACACTACCTAAATGAAAAGGAAGTTTGTTGATACACTTTCTTCTTACGACGCGTGAAGACTTTGAAGATCCTCCGACACAAAAGACATAGAAGACGAACCATCACGAGTAGCGTCCAAGGGGGAGTTTGTTGGTACACTTTATGTGGACGCGACTCGACTCGGTTCGATTCGGTTCGGGTCGACTCGGTTAGGCCCGGCTCAAGCCCGAAGACACGACATTCCTCCGTCGTGCGCCCCAGAGTTCGACACGCGAGGCACGAAACGCCGCAAGCCATTCACGTTTACACCTCACCATGACATCATCATTTTGATGTCATGGTGATGTCATAGCATTTGTCCTATGTTGAATTGTGCAAACATTTAAACAGATTCATGCTTGGGCCGTAACTTTCAACTTGGGCCGCGAAGACTTGAGGTGGGCTTTTGACTAATGTGTGGGCTGCTACATCAAACATCAAAGTGACGAAATCACTTGTGATTTCGTGAGACATGTATGGTGAAATCACTAGTGATTTCGTCCATAGTGATTTCGTTCAAGGTTCTGTATAAATAGCGAAGTATGTTTCACTGTTTAGCGGACGAGAGCATATTGAAACCAGAGAGTTTATCGACAAACATTGTGTGTATATGTTTGTGAATGTTCTTGTCCTTTTAATCTAAGTGAATCTTTGATTATCTGTTTGTGTTACTCGCTTTACGTTTGTTTGGTTTGCACCGTTACGTGGGATTCCGCACCCGTGATAGTGTTGTGATAAACAAGGATAGGTTACGTATCGGATCCTCCGAGAAAAACGGACCTACATGTTCCTGTGCTAAAGTGGCTCGTTTTGACCCAATACTCTACAAACTTCATTAATTTCATATACACTGACCCCAAAATCAAAATTCATTTTAACATGAAATGTGATGCAAAGCAAAAGGTACATCACTCTGATTTGAAATCACAACCAGTTCATTCACACCTTTTACTATCAATCAACTTATGTACTTGAAAGAGGGGGAACTAAATTCAGTATATCCAACACATATATACCCTAGATCAAAAGGGAACCATTAACTCCAAAATAGTGGATTCAACACCCAATCAACACTTGGATCAAAATTCAAGTCCCGTATAACAACTGTAAAAGAGGATGAGGAGAATTAGATAGGGCAAAGAAAAGAGGATGAATCAGATGCATTTAAAAGAGGATGAGGAGAATTATAGATATAGATTAATCAATTTATAAGATCAAACCATCATAAACATTTAACAAAAATAAACTGTATTTACCTCCCCGTTAGAACCTGCTGTCATATCCATGAAACTCGAGTCTTTTAACCTATACAAGTTTATAAAAATCAAGTGAAACGAAGTCTTAAATATCTAACAATAATGACAATAGTAAATTATATACTAATGATATACGTTTAAACCAAATGGTATTCAAATTACAAAACATATATCCAATTATTCTAATGGGTGTAGCATTGTAATTAAATATAAATAATTAGTGAAATTTTATTACTTTAAACACACACACAAAATAAATAACCAGCATTGGGACCCTCGCCATTGTCGAAGACGTGCGTGATCCATCCCATGGCCTTTGCAATTTCTTCAGGTTTATAAATGACTGAATTCGCATCACGAATGTAGACATGCCCGTTGGGTCGTAATATTCTATTCATCTCGAGCATTATGGTAGAGATATTACACCTGCTCGAGTAAAAACAACAATTTAGTTTTTAAATTTTATCTCAAATACTCGGTAAAAGCAAGAATTTAGTTTTTAAATTTTATCTCAAATACTCAAAACTGGTCAAAACCAACACAAAATGTATTTTTGAACTATAAACTGCCCTGGATCAATTTTTTTCCCAAAGAATTAGATTGTACTGAAATATTTTGTAGTGATATCTTAAAGTCTTGATGAATGTATCGACATACTAATTATTACTGTAATCTATGTTTTCAAAAAGTGTTTCAAGTCAACTTAACCTCGAAAAATTAGTGGTTTTGACCTGCTTGACTATTCCACCTTTATCCTTACCCAATATATCATTCTGGAGTACTTGGTGAACAATTAAAGAAATCATAAAAGAAGAATTTGACATAATACCTTTTTTGCTCTTTGGAAAAAAGACCGGCGACATTCAATATGTCATAAGTTCTAGGGTATGTATCAAATGGTTCACACCTGAAAAAGAAAGATTCAATAGTTTAATTCAGCATAAGATGGGAGCGATTAATCAAATAGGTTTTGAAGAAAAAACTAAAGTGGACCAGATGCTTATTAAAAATGGGTTTAAAAAATAGTAGCTCATACCAAATAAATATTCCTAAATACAATAAGGTCATTTCCTTTAATCTACTTGACACGCTTATTATTGTTAAAACTTTGGAAAAAGGTGATCGACGCTAGGCTAATCCAACCAGAACCTGTTTCGAGCAATCATTTTGCAGGTCACTTGACCCGTTTGAGCCGTTTAATAGAACTTACCCATTTGGCCCATGCAATAAAATTACCCATTTTGATGGTCACTTATTACCCATTTGACCCGTTCAATGAAAATTAACCATTGACTCGTTCAAAAAAATAATGGTTAATCTTATGCAAAATCATGGATTTTTAATTTCATGTTACAAGTGGTACCTTTGCTCTCTAAATTGGTTTCTTGCTTTTACAAAAATCTCAATCTTACTTCTTGCATCTTTTTCAATCTGAGCCTCAACCCATATTAGAGGTTTTATTTTTAACTAACCTTTTTTCACCTGAAGATGTCCACTGGGATGCCTTGTAGTAAATTGTGTTAGTGATCTTTATAAACTCATGTGTATTTATCTCCAGCTCCTGTATTCAAATGAAATGCATTGACCGACCAAATTCATGAATTAAAAAACACCTATTTGTCCCAATCAGCATTAGAAATAAAATGAGGGGAAAATTAAGATCCACAAGATCTATTTATCATCTACAAGTATTCTAGATGATTGTCAGACAAACGTTTCATTCTTAAGAGTAGTTAAATAAATCCATATAGATCTCCGTAACAAATCTATAAAGGAAACATTTATAATACTTGAGATACTCAACTGGTATCCTACTCAGGTTGGCAATTGCACTTAGTTAGATTAAATCTATTAGGAGTTCCGCTTAATGGTTGATGTAATCAAACTGAAAGCTTGATACCAATCGGATCTTGTTGCTGCAAAATCACACATATATAAGGAGTATGTATGCCATATTCTAAATAGAATTCAAGCTTAAGAGAGCCATACCGAAGCAAACGATGACAGACCACCAAGTAACATATGTAACTTGTTACTTCCAAGCAAACCATGTCGGTTATAGATGAGTCTGTATTTGATCAATCCCCCATAAAGTGAATTATTAAAAACTAATCGGGAAGGGGAGGGAAGAGGGTATACCTGGAACTGCTTGTTGGTCCTCTCAGACATAGTGAATCCACCAAAACCATAAAAACCAAGAAAAATAAAAACATGTAATAGTTACCTAAACTGAAATCAAAACTCACCATCATTGTGAACAATCCCCAAAGCATTCCATTTACTAAAGATTATGCATACATGAACAGAATATGCAGTTTACCTGTAGGACCGGTTTTGACACCGTTCGATTGCGTAACGGACGTTCGACGTGCGGAATCCGTGAACGTACGTGACCGAACACCCACTATCGTACTACTAACGTGATTTTATTGAATGATGTGACAAATCCAGTACAAAAATTCACGTTTACACTACTTTCTCTCTCTACACTTTCTCTCTCTAGAAAGCCTTCTCCAAGTCTTCTCCAAATCTTCTAAAAAATCTTAAGTCTTACTAAAATCATGACATAACCTCCTATTTATATGGTCAAGGCAATTTAATGAAAGTTCTCATTAATTACAAGTTTGCCACCTTGCCATTTCTAACTAAATATAACATTATGCACTTGATTTCTTCCGGCTTTTCACTACGACTCGGATTGACAAAGGCGATAGACAATAAATGCATCAACAATCTCCCCCTTGGATATTGCCGTAGTCAATCTCGTAGTGAAACTCATAGCGGCTTGTCTTTCTCTCTCTCTAAGACTCGAACAAAGCTGTAGTCGACAGACAACTGCACTAACAAACTCCCCCTTGGATGTTGACGGAATCTTTAGTGAGAGTCTTCAAATACTCTTGCTCGAACAGAATCCCGGTGGATCTGTCTTCAGCTTCCGTTGCTCTTTTTCTTCAGAATCTTCAGGCTCTCCCTTTCGTCAAGCTTCCGTGCTTTTGGGATCGACGCCTTGCTTTTTGTAGCAACAGAATCAGAAACCTACACATCTCAACCTCTCGTAAGACAAAATAATTTTGACTCTAAAAGAGTTCACTCAAAATTCTCAAACATATAACACACGATAATGTGATTCAAATTAATGAATCATCTAAACAATTGAGGATTATCTTCCAACTTCTCATCATCTTAACCAAACCAATTGTTCATCTTGTTTAGCCTTTGAAATTTTGAATATCAACTTTTCAATATCAGTTGTCGAAAATCTTTTTGAATTTTTCAAAAAACATAAATGCAATAACAGAAATTAAATGCAGAAATCACATATGTACAAACACTATTTTTGCGAGTTTGCGAAAGAGGATCATATCAGTTTTTGAGACACATCACAAGCATCGTTAAGCTTTTAATCGTTTTAAGTTCTAAACGATTCACGTTGATTGACGATATAATTGTCCTCTTAAGCTCAATCTAAAAACTTTCGACATGCTTACCGATACGTTAAGGTATATTAAGATAGCACTAAATTCTTATGGACCCCACGATCTCAGCATATCCCCTCATCATGCAATACACTGACTCAAGTAATGCCTTTAAACTTTTATCGACTGTGATTTGTGCGAAAACAAAGCAGAATGTTTAAACATTAACAATCAGGTCGATACTTCCGTATACGCAGAGAAAGTCCAATGTTTAAACAAAATAAGAAAATAAAAATAAGTTGAAGTTGTTTAGGCTTTAACCACCAGGTCGATACTCCCGTATACGCAGAGGTGATCCAAAGCTTAAACGAAACACCAAAGAAAATAAAGCAGAACGTTTAGGCAACAACATCCAGGTCGATACTCACGTATACGCAGAGGATGTCCGATGCTTAAACAAAATAAAGAAATAAGACAAGTTTAAATCTTTGCAAAAAGAAATGCACAATCACAGTGACTTTTCAGCAAAGTTGTGAAAGTTCACAAACTTAACCAGTTTTATGTCTTTTGACAATCAGCGATTACCGAGTAGGCACACAATCACGAAGGACAAAACTAAGTACTATGCTTTCAACCATGTTTCCCACTAGAACTAGGCTTTTCATTTAGGTTTGTATCGTTATCGCAAATCTACTAGTCTAGCTGAGCCTACCGTCACATCTTTAGTGAGACCGTTTATCACATTTGACATTTCATTTCTTTAGCATGCTGTGATAGTCCAACTGACTTACTATCATTTCCTCTTGTCTCAACAAAACTCATTTTTGCTTTTTTCAATGTTTTTTACATTTTCAAATTTTCAAATGTTTTTGGATTTTCTAAAAATTCTTACTCCCCCTAAAATGCAAACACATTTTAGGAAATTTGAAACTAAACTGTACAACCAACTTGACAACTGATATCAAATCGCTTCAATTCGCCATTCACTTGGCATAAACAATCAGAACTCCCCCTCACAACAAACTATTTTCCCATAATGATTTCAAAACACTTAAGTTTGTTTTAATCAAAATGGTTTTTCCGGAAAATTAGTTTTGTGTGACGTTTCACAAACATGGGGATCTTTCATCACTATCTCAAATTCTTTGCACATGTCATCGTTGGTGGATCCAAAAATAATATCGTCCACGTAAATCTGCACAATCAACAAATGGTTGTCTTTTTCTTTAATAAATAACGTGCTATCTACTGTACCTCTTGTGAACCCGTTGTCCAGCAAGTATGTCGAAAGCGTTTCATACCAGGCTCTCGGGGCCTGGTGAAGTCCGTATAACGCTTTATCCAGTAGAAACACCTTGTTTTTGTGTTGTGGATCTGTGAACCCCGGCGGTTGTCCCACATACACCTCTTCTTTAATCGTTCCATACAGAAAAGCAGATTTCACATCAAGCTGATACACTTTGAAATCTTTCCATGACGCAAATGCCAGGAAGATCCGGATAGCTTCAAGTCGAGCCACAGGAGCATAAACCTCATCATAGTCGATGCCTTCTTGCTGACTGAAACCTTGTACAACTAATCGTGCTTTGTTCCGAACCACGACGCCTCGATCATCTCTTTTACATTTGAATACCCACTTTGTCTTGATCAACTTTTGATTCTCAGGTAGATCAACAAGTCTCCAGACGCCCAACTTTTCAAACTGTTGCAGCTCTTCTTGCATTGCATTCACCCAGCTATCCTCGATCAATGCCTCTTTGTAGGTTCTGGGCTCTATCTGCGAAATAAAACATTTTAATGAGACTTCTTTTTGCATATCAGCAATAGATGAATAGAAACATGGAAGAGCTTGATCTATTTGATGTCGGGTTTTGACACCACTTTGCAGATCACCGATAATCTGTTCTGAGGGGTGATAAGACAAATTCCGTGGCATAACATTTTCAGGCACATTCACTTCCGATTCCAAACTCGATATGTTAAGATCAACAATAAGATCAATGGATTGATCCTCAGCTTCCGTTGGATCCTCGTCAAAAGACGGAGCGGGTTCCGCTTCTGAGTCGTCAAATTCATCGAACGATGGCACTTGTTCCTCTGGTGGTTCGTGTGCTGTTCCACTTGGGCCTGCTTCATCATCGTGAGTACCCACGGTGGGTTGAGAAACTTCTAGCGGTCTAGATACTTGCTCCTCTGACACACTTTGCTGATATAGATACATAAGAGCTAGTTCCTCCTCACTCGGCTCGACCGGCAAATGAAACGACTCCCAGAGCTTATCATAGTCGAACAGGAATCTTTGTCCGGGAAGTTGTGCTGATGGAGTATACTTCTGACAATCCACGTGTTGAACTTGAATCACCTTACTCAGACATGGTACAAACACCCTCTTGAGTGGGCTGGCGTAACCTACAAAGAAACCTTCATTAGCTTTAGAACCAAATTTACCATTTTCATCAATAAAAGTGCAAGGAGACCCGAATGGCTCCAAAAACTCAAGATTCGGCTTATAACGATGCAGCAGCTCAAAGCAAGTCTTTTTATACTTCTTGACAGTGAGAACTCTATTCAAAGTGTAACAGGCTGCTGATACTGCTTCACTCCAGAAAAAGATTGGTAGCTTGGAATCGGCTAACATTGTACGGGCTGTTTCAATCAGGGTTCGATTCTTTCGTTCAGCTACGCCGTTTTGCTGTGGAGTGTACGGCGCACTGAATTCATGAAGAATTCCCTTCTCGTTGCAGAACTCGTACATCTTGTTATTCTTGAATTCCGTTCCGTTGTCGCTCCGAATCCTCCGGATTGGCAGTTTATACACCGTTTCCATCTTTTTGAAAAGCACCATCAAAGACTCAAAAGTTTGATATTTTCGTTCCAAGCACACTACCCAAGAAAATCTCGTAAAGTCATCAGTCACCACCAAGCAATATAAGTCTCCGCTGATACTCTTTACGTTGACAGGCCCGAAGAGATCCATGTGCAATCTCTCAAGAGGTAACCTGATTGTATTCACCATCTTCAATGGGTGTGACTTCCGAGTTTGCTTTCCCTTTTTACAAGCTACACAATCATCAATTAAGTGAAAATTCTTCAAATTAACACCATCTCCCAATACAACTCGATATATCTTTTGATTAATTCATCAGTTGATTCTCCCTTGATACCTGTAAAATTTTCAAACTTGTTCATTGCGGTATAAATCTCAGAATTCATTTTTCGGTAATGAAAAATACACAACAACAGTTTTTCGAATTGATACGAGAGTTCACACACTCAAACGACTATCCGATTGAATATCAAAGATTAGGCAACAACAAATCGAGTGAGGATTCTCTCGGGTGAGGATCCTAATCTTGACAAACACCTTGGATTTCCTTTTATGTCAAATAAGCGGACCATCAAACAAAACGTTTGAATAAGCGAACCACGGTGGCTGAATAAGCGAACCACAAAAGTAACAACGAGCGAACCACCACAGAACTTTGGAGCGAACCAGAATGTTGCACTAAGAGCGGATCAGACAGCTGACTATCGAGCGAACCACAAATGATCTTTGGAGCGGACCTGAAAAATATGTCGTTCAAGCGGTCCAGAAGAGCGAACCCACCTTTGTAATTATGAGCGAACCATAACACTTCCCCATGAGCGGACCTGTTTGTTACCTATGAGCGGACCTGTATGGTTACCTAAAATCGAACAAATCAGTTTAGTGGGACGGTGATGTAATGGGGTGGCAACAAATAGCCAAACAAATCTTAATTTGAAACCAATGGCTGTGATTGGGCCTCAATTAGTGGATCTTGGGCGGTGCACATGAGCTTGCACATGAGCTTACCATCACATCAGGCAGACAAAAGAGCGGTGCACATGATTCTAGTAATTAACCTTGGTCACATGAGATATTATTCTTTGATTGGACTTTTATGTGTCAAGCGGTGCAATAAATGTCTCTTACAACACTTATCAATCGATTATTGGGCCTTCACTCACCTGTATCAAAATATGTCCTTAAAAGCGAATCTGTCTAGTCACTCGAGCGGACCAGACATTCAAAAGTACACAAAAGCGAACTAGATAAAACACTATAAGCGGACCAGGATGTGACTTATCAGCGAACCTGATGATGTCACTATCAACGTACCTGCAAATTTAGACGCGAATCCGACCCGAAAAACCTCGATTACTCCTAAACGACTTGGAGTTTCGAGCTGAAACTTGGTAGGGTTGTAATTCACTGATGTTCGCACAATATACTAGAAATTCAGACGAATCGGACCGTGAAAACACGTTCAATTTGACGAATTTCTGTAAAAACCGTGAGAAATAGGTAGAAAATGAAGAAATCGATGAAATCGGATCTGAATTACCTCTGAAATCGCTGAAATCTGTACGAAAACGATGTGTTTGATCAAGCAATCGAGCTCCTAGCTCTGATACCACTTGTAGGATCAGTTTTGACCTCTCGAGTGAGTCAATCAGAGCTAGTGCTTACTGAAAATGTGGCGGAAACACATTTTCAGCATGATACAAAGAAAAACGTAACAGAAAGGAGTAGAAACAGAAGATTCACACTTAAAATACTTTTCTTCACTTGATAACGCTTTTCGTATTGACAGCAGTTCGACGTTGAGTTCACCAAGACGTTACAAATGAAGACCACATCAGGGGTATATATAGACTATGTGGTCCGCTCATATGTCATGTCCACAAGAGCGATCCAGACAACAAACCTGGTTCGCTTTTGTGAACACATGCCACAAAAGCGGACCTCAAACTTGAAAATCATAAATTTACATTTTAACCCCCTGAACTTATACAAAATGACCTATCTGGACCTTATACATTAAACTAGCATTACAAAGACGTAGGCTTTAGACATTGTGCATCAACATTACCTGAAACAATAAACGGAAGAACAACACAAAAAACATAATTCTTCTTCTTCTACATCTAAGGAAGATCGATTTACACAAAACAGTATTAAATCATTCAAATGAGATGAAAAATTCATCACTTAGAACAGATATATAAATAAATCATGTTGTAATTTAATCCGATTTGTAAATTCATAAAGAAACTGATTCAATAATTACAAAACGAACTGAAATCAAGAGCTGATTAGTTACAGGTAGACAATCGAGGAATCTGACGATGATGTCTTGTGAAAACCCTTAACGCCTTCATCCTTCCATGTACCATCATACCGTCGTTATTGACTCAGCCCATCCACGTATCAGATATAGAAAGTTAAGCGCAAAACCCTAGATCTGTAAATAAACAAATGATGGACATATTTATTTCAAAATCAAATACTAATAAACTTGAAAGCCAACTGCTACGTGGATGATGAACACTGGAAGATGAGAAAAATTGTACCTTCAAGATGCGACTAACTTGCTTTTTATCGGTTGTCCATGATGCAATTTGCTCCTTATGTTCAGCACCCTCCGCAATTAAAATTGCATCAACTGCCAACCTTACCTGTTATGAAAACATGAATTAACCTTTTGTAGACAACACACAAAAGGAAATTAAAATCATTTCAAGTGATGAACTAAAAGTGTCAACAATCCTAGCTAATTTACAACAACACAGAATTGAACTCAATTAACGATTCTATCAACTTAGGTGAACTGATTATAACTTCATAACTAAACCTGTAGGAGCTTTGTAAATCTATTATATGATTTTTGAATTCATTAGTGTATAAAAGAACACTGACCAGCTGGTTCCATTTATGATGAATATCAAAAACTTGTATAAAAAAATTCCCCATGCTTCATATCCATCAACTGAAAAAAACAAAGAAAATAACCTTCCGAATTATCATCATCGTCAACGAAATCAATGTCTTCATCTTCATTGTTAGAGCCTTCAATGACCGAAGCACCATTGATGAGCAAGTACTCTAAAACCATGTGCTTGATGTCTTGTTCATTCGGTCATTTCATCGAACACTTGGTGATCTTTACTGAATTCTAGCAAATTAACTAAGCATTACAAATACACCAGAATCTTCACAATTGCTATAAATTTAAAACTATAGAAACCCTAACAATTTCTAATCATAATAAGAACCCCTAAATCAAAAATTCATCAAATTAAACTACCTGGTAACAAAAAAAAATCAAATTTAAGAAGAAACGGAGAGGGATTACCCAATCAGAGGCATCATGAAGAGAAGAAGACAATTATGCAACAATAAAGGGCATTAGAGTTAATTATACTACATGTTAAAAGTAATATACAATGATCAAAACCAACCCAACCGACTAACCTGAACGGAATCCGAAATTAAAAGCAGAACCAAATCACTGCCAGAGATGATTTTTCGGATTCAAGATCTGAAGACTTTGCCCCGTGTATTACACGGATTGAATAAATCAATGTTCAATATATAACACTAACAGATGGTAAACATTAGAAGTAGTAGACTCATGCCAAATATCATCCATTTGATTTGTTCCTATTTTAGCTACCATAAAATGAGATAAAACACAATCCACATGCCCTAATTTACACGTAAATGGGTCAAAACTGTCAAATTATTGTGGAAAATTCTTGTCTCAGTTATAACAATAGTAATAATAATCAGATCTGGAGCCAATTACCGATACGCCGAACAACGAAAATACGGATGAGCAGAAAAAATCTTGTCTCAATTTAAACACATTCATCTGAAAAAATTACCAAAAAATGAAGAATTAACAGTTGTCTAATCATAAACAACCCAAAAACCTTTAAAAAATAACAAACAAAGGGGAGGGGTGCTAAGGTTTCCAAGAGAATCGAAATATTGATGATTAACGATGATAAAAGCAACAAACCATCACCCATTCACCCTTCCCAATCTTTGTAGAAAAGATAATGGAATTAGGGTTTTTTGTACACAGAAAGACGTAATGGTACCTATAATGAACAACGATGGAATCAAGATTGGGACCGAACAAAACAATACTAAATCGAATCCTTGGGAATCATGAGTGTTCTACCAAATCGCAATGAAGAAAACTGGGTTGTGATGGGAGGTGTAGGATTTCGCCATTAGGGTTTGCAATGGAGGCGTAGGAAGAGAACATTTGAATAATGTATTTAGTATTTTAGAAACTTTATATAATCGGGTTAAAAATCCGGGTATGGTAAAACACGCTTGCCCATTTATTTTCCCACCCAAAACCTAGTGAGGTTGCACCACAACGCGACAAGTGTCCCAAACCTTATTCATATATTATCTATTTCTTATACTAAAGCAAAATAATGGTTGACTATTTGACCATTATGTGGCATATCTCTCTAGCCAGGTAATTGGGATTTTGGGCGGCATTTTTCTCTATTCTCATTCAATTAATCAATTCCTTCATTCTTCTTTCAAAGTCTCCTTTGATTATATATGGAAGGTTGAATAATTAATCAATTACCGGAAGATATTTTTGGAAATTATAGAAGCGTTTCCAATTTTACGTTCTATATACAATTTAGGGCTTTTAATCGGAGGTTTCAAAGGAACACTGAAGTCGCCTGTTTTGATTTATCTTCATCATCATCCTTCGAAACTGAATCATATGTAAGTTGGTTTCCATCTCTGTTTGTGATTTTGTATTTGTTATAAGAAAACCCTAATTTGGTTGTATGATTTGTATGTTGTTGTTGTTGATTAAGCCGCTAATTCTTTTTTATATGCGGTTTTAAGCAGTTCATTGTTCTAATTTGTGTGTTTATTGGTGTTATTATACACCCTAATGGCATTGAACACCGGATTGAGATCATTATCTTCCAAATTGATTGCTTCTGTCTATTCTTCTCTCGCTAAATCTGGTAAGAATCAGTGACCTAATCTCTTTCGTAACGTTTGAGTGATTAATTTCAAACAATAGCTGATGATTCTGTGAAATTTGTTTGATATGTTTGTAGTCATATTAAGAGAGATGATCCCTCTCACATCAACACAAATGCTCTGGTCAAGTGAAAATTGGACAAGTAACAAAATTCTTTAATGTTTCATATGATGTTATATTATATATTTAAATAACAAAAAAGTTTATGTGTTTTTGCAGTGGGTTCAAAAAGTGGCTGCCTACCAGGTGTTTGATCAATTGCTTCCCATTTTATATGTATTGTTTCGGATATTGTGTTTTGAAGTTGAAGTTGATTTTGTGTTTATTTCAGATTCAGGGTCTAGGTTGCCTCTTAAACGGGTCAGAATTGTCTTAGAAAGTGGCTGCCTACCAGGTGTTTGATCAATTGCCTCCCATTTTATATGTATTATTTCATATATTGTGTTTTTAAGTTGTTTATGTGTTTATATCAAATCCAGGGTCTAAGTTGCCTCTTAAACGGGTCAGAACTGTCTAAGAAAGTGGTTGCCTACCTGGTGTTTGATCAGTTGCCTCCAATTCAGCTCTTTTTATGGCTGATTACACTCACATTGTGTTTCTCTACACAATCAATGTGATGTGTTTTTGGTGTTCTTTTTCATTTTCTTCCGGTCTTCTTAAACAATCAATGTGATGTGTAGGTAGGGTGTTCAATTAACACACGACTCCAGTTGTGAGTTAAACCGCATTTCCCTAAGGTATTGTTACAAGTTTTAAGTTAAAATGGTTTGATGATGGAGGAGTTGCATGTTTTTATGTGTTTTTTGATGATTGGTTACATGGGTAGTTATAAAAATGTGATTTTTTTTGGGTTTTGGTTATTGGTAGGCATTAAAATGTATCAAAACAAGATTCAAGAAAAAAATAAAAACTTTGATAATGAAGAAATTGCAAGTTGGTTCTGTGTTTTTTGATGATTGGTTACATGGGTAGTTATAAAAATGTTATTTTTTTTATAGTTTTTGATTATTGGTAGTCATTAAAATGTATTAAAACAAGATTCAATAAAAAATAAAAACTTTGATAATGAAGAAATTGCAAGTTGTTTATGTGTTTTTTGATGACTGGTTACATGGGTCGTTAACAAAATTTGTACAGTATGAATTTGACTGGATTAGGAAGCAATGCATGTTTTTGAGTAATAATTGATCATTGTGGTTCATTATGTATTGTCAATGATTTTGCGTGTGATGTGTTAGCTCTACTAGAAAGTTAACATTAGTTTACTAATTCAGCATCTGATGCTGTGAAATTAGATGATGCTAAAGTTGCATACAAGTAAAGTAGCGATTATATTAATGTTCAAGATACTTGAACGTGGCTATTGATAATACATTAACACTTATGATTAAGTTTGTTGAGTGGCATAAAAACACGATCTTATTGGTGATTTATGAATTTGACTGGATTAGGAAGCAATGCATGTTTTTGAGTAATAATTGATCATTGTGGTTCATTATGTATTGTCAATGATTTTGCGTGTGATGTGTTAGCTCTACTAGAAAGTTAACATTAGTTTACTAATTCAGCATCTGATGCTGTGAAATTAGATGATGCTAAAGTTGCATACAAGTAAAGTAGCGATTATATTAATGTTCAAGATACTTGAACGTGGCTATTGATAATACATTAACACTTATGATTAAGTTTGTTGAGTGGCATAAAAACACGATCTTATTGGTGATTTATTTGATATATCATATATGTAGACTAGCATGAAGGGATGGAGGAATAAAGTAAACGATTACAACCCATATTTTGTACTTGGGGATCTTTGGGAGTCTTTAAAGGAATGGAGTGCATATGGAGCTGGAGTTCCTCTTGTGTTGAATGAAAGTGATTCAATTGTTCAATACAATGTTCCTTATTTGTCCGACATTCAACTTTATGTAGATCCGACAACATCCCTAACCAAAAGAAGGTGAGTATTATAGTTTTTATTTACTAACAAGCGTTTTCGATTAGTTTATCTTGCTGAATGATGTTATGTTTATCATAGATTTATAGCTAATCTCTCGGATCAACAATTAGGAATTTAACTTGATTCCTAATAACAAGTGTTACTGTAAGAACAGTTAAGTTCCTTTTTCACAACAAATCGTGAAAGTATAGATGCAAAGCTATCTTTCTTGGTTTGTCTTGATGAAGGATGCTGTGTGATTAAGAACTAAGAAATTTTAACTTGATTTTGGCAGCAAGACTTGGTGTGGCTATTGCAAGAGCGTGAAGAAACTGTTCTCCGAGCTTAACGTGTACTACAAGGTTATCGAACTGGATGAAGAAAGTAAGTAGTGACTTTTGACTCTTTTGACGAATTGATTCATATCGGAGTTTGTATCAATAACATTTGAAGAAGTAATATGCATGGATTTGATAGGTGATGGAGGTGAAATCCAATCCACTCTAAAGGAGTGGACCGGTCAGAGTATTGTTCCTAATGTATTCATAGGTGGGAAGCACATTGGTGGCTCGGATGGTAAGTTGTTTGAGCAATTTTGTGTCTGTTTTTGAGTGTTTGTTGATCGCGGATTGATTGATATTGTGGTCTTTTATGCAGCTATTATGGAGAAGCATCGAGCTGGGAAGCTGGTGCCGTTGCTAACCGAAGCGGGTGCCATTGCGAATGCCTCTGCACAGCTCTGAAGATTGGTGTCATGAATAAGATGATTAAGTTGGATGAGTACGGTATCGGTACCGAAATTCGCCAAATACGGATATCGGTACCGAAAATGTACGGTACGGTACCGGTATTTAAAAGTTTAGGTCAACATTTCTAAGTAGTATAATTTATTGTAAGACCACCCGTGTAGCACACGGGAACTTAGACTAGATATGATATTTATTCGCTCTATTAGTGAACAGGCTTACTTTCTTCATTTTAAAAACACAACTCAATTCAATCTAATGATTTCAAAGTGTAGAAAGATATATACACTACTTCAAATGATATTTCAGTGGTAGTGGGATCATTGGCTCCCTGAAGTTGCTTACTTCCACATCCTGTTTCCTGAATATTCCAGTTTTTAATATTCAAAATTTATAGGTATTAATTGTGCTTTTGGCATTATTTAGTATCTAAAAATACATTTATTCAACTGTGAAATATGCTAATATATTTGTTGATGACAGTGTGTGATATATGTGGAGATGCAGGGCGTGAGGACTTACTTGCTATATGATGTAGATGTCTTGATGGTGCTGACCACACGTAAGCTTATTTGTTGATATTAAATGGGACTTTTTTGTATTAATAAATTGTTAAATTGTTAGTTTTTGGACATTTTGCTAGCAATTGCATGAAAGTAATGATAAATAAAGTTCTCGAATGTGATTGGGTATGTGAAGAATGCGAAAAAGAGGAAACTAAAATCACAAACCGACAAGAATAACAGAGGGACTTCAACTTAAAAGACCATTCTTCACATTCAAAAGTTGCGAAAGCACGTGGAAAAACACTTGCAGACGAATTAGAGTCGTCTTTTAAAAAACGGTTGTGGTGCTATTACCCGACGGCAAGGTAAGGATTGATGACCTAGAGCTTCGTGTTTACGTTTCTATTGCATTTTTTTTTATTTTTTTGGGTGTGCAGGAATATTGATGACGTGGACGAGATAAATGAGTAAACTGAAAACATGAAACTGGTTCAGTACGCACTCACAACACCCATTGGTGCATCTGCTGATTTTGATGAGGTACTGCTCACAAATTTTGTCCTAATGTTACTTGAATTATTGATTAGGAGATATGAACATTTGTTATAGTATTTGGACTAGATCATCATAAAAAGTTGAACTTCAATTCAAGTTATTATTTTAAGTTTACCCTTTTCATAGTCTACTCGACTGTTTTATATGTGAGTTTATTTCTTACTTATCTAATATTTACTATATTATGGTGATATTCCAGTTGTGGCCACCATGTTAAGTTAATTTTGCATTATTTTTTCAATTTACAATTGAGACTACAGTTCATGTTAAGTTAGTTTATTTACAATATAAACTAACATCAAACTAACGTAACATATTTTAATACTACTTTGTTTGGTACATGAAGCGTATGATGAATACCCCTATAATGCACTTATTACGTCTCTGCTTCATATGTGACTACAAAAACAAAGTTAACAATATGAAGTCAACTACTGGTATTTCTGAAATTTGTTTTGGTGTTGTTCATAAATTATAGTCACATAATTCCTTTTTTGTTTCATTTTCTTTTTAATTTGTGGGGTTCTTTGATCTTTAAATGGGTTGCTTTCTTTGAAATAAATTGATGTGAGTGATGATATCAAGAGTTGGTTTGTACTTGAGACAACCCGTTTTCACACATGGTCAGTTGTATGTAGCTTTATCAAAGGTTAAAACACGAGATTGAGTCAAGCTACTAATACTTGACAACGACGGCGAACCTACGAATAAAACAAATAATGTTGTTTATAAAGAGATCTTCAATGAGTTGTAATTTTTGGTTGTATTCATGCATTTTAATTATTTGGTGTACTCTCTCTCATTTCCGTTAATATTTAAACGTATATATAATTAAAATATTTACGTCAACATGTTAAAGTAGTTATTTTTCTTATTAGCCACCCGTGTAACACATGGAAACTTAGACTAGTATATAATAATAATAGATAATAGATTTGTAAATCAATGGAAGTTAAATGAAATAGCTACGTGGAACGTTTTAAAAGACACTGACACCATTCATGTTGCCCTTCTAATAATAAAAGATAGTGAGTTAAACTTGTGCTTTGCGGAACTTTTGGGGGGGGGGGATATTTTGAACAAATTTTAAATGGAAACATAGGCGTAATGGTATTAGTTCTGTTCATTATGGGATAGATACGGTAACGACACTTGATACAGTAACTAAAAGAGAAACTTTAAAAATAAAGTCGTCATATGCCCAAAAGAATGCCGACTCGTGTTTTACGTCGATTGAAGACCGTAAAAACAAATACAAGTAACGGTTCTAAAAGTACTGCTACCACTACTGATGTTTTTCGGTAGGAATCAGCATTATAACATAAAAGTTCATGGTGGTGATATGTCGTCTTCAACTCACTAGGGCTAGCCATAAAGTAGGAGGAACAAAGGGAAGGGTTTTGCCGGCGCTAACTCTAATGGACCCAATTTGTTAGTTTTGTGTTTAGCAAGATTAGCAAAGGGATAACATTAATTCTAACCTATAAATATATATTTTGTATTTGTAATTCATTATCATTCAATAATACGAAAACCCTAATTGCCCCGTGAACGTAGCTTGCACATCACGACTAAACAACGTAAAATCTCTCGTGTTCTTTACTGCTTTCTGTGTTGTTTGTTCTTGTGTTACTCGTTTGATCCTAACAGTTCGATTACAATAAAAAAGTAAAACACAAAAGGGAAAAGGGAATAAAAGAGGAACAAAGAAAAGAAAAAAAAGAAAACAATATAAAATACAAAAAGGAGAAAAAAAAATTAAAAAAAAGGAAAACTTATATTGGCTACCTTATTTTGAGGTGAGCGAGCATATGTGAAATTTGAAATCTTTACACTACTTTCAACTTTCAAGGATCCCTGGACATCAAAGAAAATTGAAACCCTAATTATATATATATATATATATATATATATATATATATATATATATATATTAAACTCATTAAGTCTAACCGTTTTTCAAATTAACCTCCACCGTTGGATTTGGCTGAGATTAAATCTCAGCCACTTAAACTCACTAAAATTACCGCTCTTGTGGCGGTTGAGGGAAGTTCTTGACAGTTTTGGTAGCTCCACCTTTTGCCGCCATGATCTCCACACTCTTGCCCGTGATCTCCACAATTTTAGCATCCTATAAACCTGGGTAGTGGGGTTTTTGGTTGAACATTCCTCCTATATATATTATTAATATATTGTTCGCCACTCAAAAAACGCCAATTTTTGCAAAGCAAAAAAAAAAAAAAAAAAAAAAAAGCTGATTTGGATTGATTTAGCCATCCAATTTGGGTAGTTATTTGTGAGGTTAAATATTGGGCGGAATAACCCCCTTTGGTGGGTGTAGCAGTTTGTCAGTTCCCTATTTTCTCGCCAGTTTCTGACAATGTTGCAGCGGTTGTGTCTCTTTCACATACGCTCCCTCAACTGATTATACGCTCCTCATACCGTTGTCGCATCTATTTATCTCTATTTCCATCTCCCCTAAATCCATCCATCATACGTACTCTCCTGTTTTCTCTCATGTTACTTCTCGTCCTCTCACAGTTCCAATCTCCATCACAGTGTCAGATTCTCAAGAGTCAAGAAGCCGAAATCCATTGGAAGTTCAGAGCAATGGTTAGGGTTCCAACATCTTTAATTGAAAGTTAAAGGAAGGTAATTGTTGTTACACTATATCTTATATTCTTCGATCTTATTTTCAATTTCCAACAAATTTGGCCCTAATTTCTCTTCACCAACGTCTTCTCAACTCTATTTCTATTAAGATTTGAGGATCAATCGAAGCAGATTTGTATTTGTATATGGCGTTCTTTAACTGATCAACTTTTCTTTTCTGGAAGCATGTGTTTGGATCGTTTAGCAGTCTTGCAGACGATGTCGGCGATTCTGAGTTTCATTTTGTCCATAGACCTGCCCTAATTTCTTCATTATTCACAGGTAGCTCTAAGTTCTTCGTTTAATTCATGATTTTGTGTTTGATTTTAGCTTATTTGTTAACAATTTGTGTTGATTGCAGATATGAAACGATTACGAGATGACATGTTTACTAATCCACAAATCAAGCAACCTTTTGGCTCTTTGTGTGGAGACTGGAGAATGGTATGCTATTGTTTTTAATTTTTTGATTTTGTGGCTTTGCTACTTTTGATTAGTTTATTGTTTTTTTTGTTTTTTTTTTTGTTAATGTCGGTGGTTATTTTGTTTAGTTGTGTGTGAATTTGAATTTTGTTGACTAATTAGAGTTGCATTCACCTATTCCAGCAGATTTGAGTATGATAAAATGGTAAGTAACTCTAATCTATTATGTATATTCAGTAGTAAATCTTTGACTCTATTATATACGAATGTTTGCTAATCGTGTAATTTCCTTTTTTGTTTGTTGCAAATGTGTACATATTATACACACCGATTGGATGACATCATGCCTTGGTGATATTTTATTTTTAGTTTTTTTTTGTTGTTTCTTTTTAATTTTATTTTCTACGTGATGTTTATCATGAGTGAATTGACCTGAATTCCCCATTTTCTTTTGAATTTGAAGGTATTGTTGTGATTATTGCGATACTTACTTGACGCATGATTCTGTAAGTCATTCGTTAACCGCTTTTCATCTTTATCTTTAGATACTGTTGGTGGTTCTATTGCTATTTGTGATAACCTTGTATTTAATATATCTACTGTTTAGCTATTTGTGACACGGATCCAGTGTGTGATTTCTGGTTATGCTGATGGAAGTGCCACTGCATTGTTAATCAATAGTTTCCACACTACTACTGGTGCTGAAATGACAACGTATATATAAGAATGGAATAGTATATTCATCAACTGCTTCTTGAAGTTCACTAGGTTATCATTTACGTAATCGAAGTATTTTATAAATGTGATCATATCTTCTTCTACGGGAAACAAGGTAAGGTGTCTCAGGAAGTTTCTGAGCTTAAGCTTAATATGGAGTTGCTTTAAATGGTTCTTTGGCGGTATTGGGAATACACTTGGATTCAATCAAATTCCATGTCTCAGTTTGACCCTGTACATGAATACATATGTTTGTTAATTTAGATATTTATCTTGTCAAGTGGTCATAACGGTCTTACACTACAAGTCTGACGCCGCTAATAGTCATAATTGTCGCCGCTAAAGCTAATAGCGGCGACAAACCGCCGCTATTGAGTCGCCGCTAAATCTCTGCCGCTAAAGGTCTATATGTCGTCGCTAAAGGTAGTGTCGCCGCTAATGATTAGGACTTTTAGCGGCGACACATATCGTCGCTATAAAGTCTTCGCTAATAGGTGCAGTCAATAGCGGCTAATGATTAGGAGCTTTAGCTAAAAGTCAATTTTTTTCTTTTTTGCTGCGTTTGCAGTAATTCCCGTTATGAACAAACCTGCCAATTTTCAAGTTTTACGCAACACAAACAGACTAAACAAACATAATGCTTTACATACTAAAATCGGTCAAAACATTTCCGTACAAAACATCCTAAAATATCCGAAAAATAACATCCTAAAAATATCCGAAAAATAACATTCTAAAATATCCGTACAAAATAGCGGCAAGAAAGGATTCAAGTTAGGTCGTCATCGTCATACTCATCGTCAAACTCATCGTCGGGTGCGACTTGCTTTCCCCTCGCCGCAAGAAAGGATTCAAGTTGGTTTACGAATGCCTGACTTTGGAACAAAGTCGAAACGTATTCCTACATTAACACATATCAAACCCAATATTATTAGCAAAAACATATAGTTGGTTTACTATATTTTGGAAGTCAAATTGTATAGTTTACCTCCGAAAAGGGTTCTGCGGTTTGGGGTTGCGCACTAGACGGGTTCGATGGCGTATTCGAAGGTTTAGGCCCAAGCCCCCGGAACCATCCTCGTCGATCACCCAAAACGTTTTGAAACACGGCAGCCTCATTCGGCAGGTTAGAACCGCTGCTTTCTCCGCTCATAATCTCGCGTTCTAGATTAAGCTGTATTTTACGAAAATGATTAAAGCTGTTACAAATAGAGTAAATTACAACCGGTGTCCTTTACGTTTCTACCATATTACAACCGGTGTCCTTTAACTAAAGATATTACAGGCTCCGTCCTTTATGTTATTAGTTTTTAACACCCTATGTCCTTTAGTGCTAAACTAGTTTAATTTTGACATCAAATTGACCCATTTTTAACTGCATTTAACAGCAAATCAAACCCCCCCTTTTTTTTGCAGCTTTTAGGCAGCATTTGCAGCCTATATAACAACAAATAAACCTATTTTGTAACAGCAATTAAACCTATTTTGTAACAGCAATTAAACCTATTTTTAACAGCCTATATAAACCCCCCTTTTTACTTACATAATTCTGCTCGGTTACCGGGTCAACAAAATTCCCATCTTTATCGGTGTGAGTTTTGCGGTACGTATCAAGACGTTTCAAACCCTGTTTAACATTATAACTTAGATTAGACGTTAAATAAACATAAACATACAAACACACACATATAAAACATTACATGTTTGTAGGCGGTGCTACTGTATGACGATGTACCGCCACGGTTTGGGAATTTTTGAAGTTGGCGAACTCTTGAGTTTGCCTCACATCTTGAAATATATTTGGGGTCCAAGAAGTGATCAATGGTTCACCAACGGGGGTATACGTTACATCCCTATCGAATGTTAGAGATATGGGCCCCCCTGCTTTGACCATCCTGCGAAGCTTTTGATTTTTCGCCTTCCCCCGAACTCTCCTTGGGGGAACCGCTGCAATTAAATAAAATAAAATTAAATATAATTAGTGACAACATTTATAATAAATGTAATAAAAGTACTAAATAATAATTGATAACTTACCGTCGGTCTCATGCGTCCCTCTCCGAAAAGGATCCGGATTCGGTGGATCCCCAGCTCCGTCTCCCCCATGTCCTCGGGGCATCACATCCGCCATCAGGTAAACAAATACAAACCACAAAGAAAACATATTTCCTAAAAAGTTACAAATGTTAAAACAAGTGTATCAAATAGAAATTAGTAGAAAGTGCAACAAGTTCAACATATTTCCTAAGCTTGAAACTAGGGCTGTAAACGAACCGAACGAACACGAACAAGGCTATGTTCGTGTTCGTTCGTTAAGGAAATTTGGATGTTCGTGAACTGTTCGCGAACACATGACGAACAGAAGTTTGTGTTCGTGTTCGTTCGTTAAGGAATTTTGATTGTTCGCGAACAGTTCGTGAACACTAACCACGAACGCAACCGAACACAAATGAACTTTAATTTTGAAAATAAAAAAGGCACCGTTAATCTTAAACATTGTACACAACGAAAGTAGTTAAATATAACCATATAAAGATTGAAGGGATCGATAATATTGGTTTCAATCGATTGAAGATAAGCTGAATGAAGGAGTGTGATATCAAAAGAGGGAGAGGGCCAGAGAAAGAGATAAATAATACATATGGGGAAAGTAAAAAATTAATAAAACATTAAAAAGTTTTAGAAAGATAAACATAAAAAATCGAACACGAATGGACGTAACGAACGAACACGAACGAACATATTACCGAACGTTCACGAACGCAGTTGAACGAACGAGACATTTGTTCGTGTTCGTTCGTTAAGCTTATCGAACGAATTTTTTTGTTCGTGTTCGTTCGTTAAGCTTATCGAACGAACATAAACGAACTTCCCGCCGAACGGTTCACGAACTGTTCGCTGAACGTTCGGTTCGTTTATAGCCCTACTTGAAACATCCTACATTAGTTTTAACTTAAAAGTTGTACCACCTGGTCCTTTCTCTACTAGGATTTTGTGGTTAAGAGGCATTCAAGGCATGTAACCTTATTAAACTCGTGTAGTATGAACAAAAATTATGTATTCTTTTTATTTTAAAAACATTAATTCGTTTATTTTTTTCTCACTATTTTTGTTCCTATAAAATACTTTGACTTAAATAAATTTGTAACTAATAAAGTAGTTTTTTTATAATATGTTGTCAATTTTTAGAAATGATTTGATTTGGTATAAAACAATCTGATTATGAAAAATAAAAAGTATTGATGATATGGAAATAAATGCAAGGATTTGCCACATGTGCCAAGTGCCTCACTCAAAGATTTATATAACTCGATGCATGTTGAATCGATATTTTTTTTCCCAACTCTAGTTGTACAAAACATAAAAAAAATCAATTAATATGAAAAAAATAACATGAACTAACGTACATCAACATGGGAGTTTGTTCACAGATATATTTTAGTCCCAAATCAATCACATGAACTAGGGTTCTAACAGTTTATAAAAAACAAAAACAAAAAAAAATATGTATAAACAGATTTAAAAGTTAATTTAAACATAAACTAACCTTATTTTGCACGAGCAGAAGAGGTGGTGACGGTGCTGGCCGTGGAGACAAGGTGGTGCCGGTGGTGGTCGTGGAGATGAGAAGGTGCCGGTGGAGAACCTACATTCACCAAAACCCAAGAAATTAACAACCTATATAACAAAATAAACAAAAAATTCAACATAAAACGAACCGATTTGAAGTAGAATTGATGAGTTTCGCCGGATTTTGGAGAGAAACCCGAATGGAGCTGCAAAAAAATTGGGGGAAAGTAGGTGGAGGGAAAGGAAAAAGGCGCAGATTCTGGATCTTATTCGGCAGACTATTAGCGGCGACATAAAGTCGCCGCTATTGACCAAATACCGTCGCCGCTATTGATATAATCGTTCCGCAGCCGTTGGATTATGATGTCAATCGTGTGGCTATGGTTGAACACAGGACATCGGATTCGGTAGACTATTAGTGGCGACATCATGTCGCCGCTATTGACCAAATACCGTCGCCGCTATTGACTAATCGTTCCGTAGCCGTTGGATTATGATGTCAATCGTGTGGCTATGGTTGAACACAGGACACCGGATTGCGGATTGGAGCAATAGCGGCGACATGTTTGATGTCGCCGCTAATAACGTCGCCGCTATTACCCTAATTTCTTGTAGTGTTACCTTAAACTGAACATGAGGCACATTCTATTCTGCAGGTTTTACTTTGACTTCAGCAGTTCAGCGCTACTTATGATAGATGTGGTCTTATCTCCCCACACATAGTCAACTACTCAGTCCTTTTTGGAGATATTCTATCATGGGGCTTCCTTTGGCCCCTCATTACCACATATGCAGGCGATTTGTATCTAGATGGTTTAGGCAAACATGACTTCATAGGGTCTTTATGGATACAAGGTGAGCATTTTCTGTTATTGCATTAAATAAATGTCAACGCATGCAAGGTTTAACTTGTATTTATGTCTTTTGCTTTGTATGAAGGTCTCCATAGCAATTTCCCTTATTCTTGGAGATGGGTTCTACAATTTGATAAAGATAATAGTGCTCGCTATTAAGGCTTTGTTCAACACCTCCAGACAAGAAGATCTCCCTATGATAAGGACTTAACAGGTGAGATATTAGATATAACATTTCTATTCACATGTTATGTAAAAATGTACGTATTTTTTACACCAAACTATGCAACTTATGCAGACTCTGAGTTATCCACCTCACAACTGGAGGGTGCATGATTGTTAGCATGAAGTACAACTCCCAAATTCTACCCATCATTTTTTTAGAAAATGGGATAGTTAGGCTAAACTTCCATTAGACTTGAGAACCGGCTGGTAGAGGCGAGTGTAATAAGTTGGCTAGCTTGCAATCAACCATTTTATCTTTCATAGCTGGGTTAGGGGAGGACAGGTGGGAGTGGAGCCTAGAGACGTCTAAACAGTTTTTTGTTCAAAGTTTGCAGGACTGCATCCAACGGGTAATTTTTCAGATCTGTGCATTAATTTTACGTAGAACAAGTGGACTCTGGTGTTGGGTTAATCTTGATGTTATGGGTCGTGTACGGGTCAATTCGGTGACCGGTTTTATTTAAATGGGTCACCAAATAGCAAACGGGTCACGGGTCAGCGGTAACGATTAATGGGTCGCTGGTCAGTAGACTAATGGGCCAGTAAATACCTCATGTAATCGTGGCTTCGAGAGATTGTGGTGAATGAAGACTTAGACAGGTTTGATCGAGCTTCATGGAAAATAAACGATGAGATGAGATGAACGTGGAACGCCAGAAAAATAGGAACTGATAGTTTAACTGGCATGTGTTTTATTTACTTTGTTTATTATAAATAGGTTGTAATTTTTCTTTTCGTATGTACCCTATTTTCATTCAATACAGAAGCTTTCTTCATCTTCATATTTACGTATACATATTACATAATTCTATGTTGAGTGAGTGTTGTGGGGTCCTGAACCAACACCGGGGAAGGTAAACTTTTGGGTTTGGCGTCTGCTTTTGGGTCAGGTTCCAACTGCAGAGGCACTTGCAAGGAGGAATGTCATCTTGAGCTCCACTCTTGTAAAGTGAGATGAAAATGTTGAATCTACAGAGCATATTTTGGTCAAGGGTTCGAGGCTCGGGGTTATGGTCTTTTTGTTTTTATTGATGTTTAAGGCTAAAAAAACGTTTGGAATGCTATTATAATGAGGTTTTAAAAGGATATTATAAAGGAATTGATAATAAGTAAGATCTATGAGGATACTATTATTTGCTGGGATTCAAGGAGGATATTTAACGTTCGTTTGCCTTTAATAACTTAGAGAATGGTGCTTTTGTTTGTCACGTTGATTAATTTTGTGTGCGCTTAGCATATGTTATCTTTGTTTCTCATGTTGTTTAGTCTTGTGTACCGTTCTTTGTGTTTATAGGTTCATTCAGGTTATTAATATATTATGACACTTCGGGTTCTCCCGAACAACTCTATTGCATACTACCATTACATATAAGTTATTAAATAAAAGTCGGTGATTTAATTCTATGCATTTTGTGATTTCTTTTTGTGTTACGTGTATTATGTAAAATATATGTGCAAAATATAAGTGAGTTGAAACCAACGGTTCAGACTCGAGACTACCTGGTCTCGACTCGAGACCTGCTGACCTACAAACTAGTGGGCCGCTCACCCACATAATCTGGCCCAATCCTTCTTTAAGCCTAACCGAAACCCTTTAGGGGTGCACCACGGTTGAAGGGTATAAAACCCCTGACCTAGCCGACAATTCCCTTTTGGACAAGGCAATCATCACTCTCACATCCCCAAAACATTCCTTATCCATTCTCTCTCTCCTCTCACCCTTTCTCTCTCTAGGAAACCCTAAAAGCTCACAAGCCCCTTCTTGTTTCTCTTGGACCTCGATGGCAGCAGAATCAAAGCCGAAGAACATGGCCGGTGGACACGATTGGAGCTTCATTCTTCATTACATCACACCTTTTTACCCATACTCAAACCGGTTAGTTGTTTCTTTGAAAATAGATGAAAATGTAAAATAAAGGTGCTTGTTTGATTGAAATGTACATTTGGTATGATTGAATGATAATTACATTGTGTGATGAATAATATGAGGGGTGAAACTGTCTTTATGCTTATGTAGAATAGAAATGTCTAATGGTTTGATGATTAACAATGCATTGTTAGGATTCTATATGATTAAGTGTGTTCCAATGATTAGATGATTGTTTGATAATATGATGAAATGGTTGCATGCTCCTGATTTATGAAATGAATGTAACTGTGCATGAGATTTAGGGGATGATCTGTTTGATTATGAAAACCCTAATGAAGAACCATTTGAAGATACTATGAATATGCTAAAAATATTTGAAAATTATTGCATTGATCTTATTTCTGTATGTACGAATGGTGGAAACATGATAAGAAAATCTGATTGGCTCGTACAAATTGGAGAAGGTTCTAGAAAGATTCCATCAGTGTTTTCACCAGTGGTTGCGAGTCGAGACCTTAGTGTTGCGACTCGAGACCATCAATCATCAACTCGAAACCAGACAAGGCGCTTCAGGAGTCGAGACCAGCCCGGTTGCGACTCGAGATCTCCTGATCTCGACTCGAAACCTGACCTGAGATCTCAGGGTTTCGACTCAAGACTGCACAACTCGAGACCATCTATTGCGACTCTGAATCTCGTGGTTGCGACTCGAGATCTCATGTTCTCGAGTCGAGATCATGTGGTTTCGACTGGACTGGTTTCCTTAGTTATTGGGCCGCATCATTTGATGTTATGTTGTTGGATTGTGTGCATTGTTACTGTTAAACTGTTCATGTGTTAGGTTAGGCCCAATAACGTGTATGGTGCTTGTATAACATGCATGCTATGTGTTAGATACGTGTAGGAAAGTACGTGAACCATTTGTACCCAAACCTGACCCATACTGATAACCATAATAGGATGCGGTTGACCAGCATACCTGACCAAGTAAACTGTCTGCCGAGCAAACCGAGGTGAGTTCACAACTTTTACTAAAAGCATGCGTTCCCGGTGGTTGGGAAACAGAACGAAAACTCTATCTCCTTGTGTGGGATACAAACTACGCTATCTCCTTGTATGGGATACAAACTACAATATCTCCTTGTGTGGGATACAGGTAACACTATCTCCTTGTGTGGGATACAAACAACTTTTCTCCCCTTGTGTGGGACGCTCAGTTAATTACTATTTATATTAAATGCAACAAGCGGACTAAACGAAACTCTATCACGGAAGTCCCCACTTACTATACCGATTAGTCGCCTGGCCTGGCGAACGGGTTATTAGTTGATGGCGATATTAGGTCTCACCAACCTCACACCGTGCCTGGATAGGATCGGGCGTGAACTAATAGACTCTGGCAAACCGTCAATGATGATAGACGTTGACAAACGTAATGTGCGGTCGCAAAGTATTCGGTATTACGCAGTTTAGTAGCTTACTTATTGTCACACCCCAGATTTCCACGTATTACCGGTGGGCTCGGTAGGGGAGTATCGTGACGTGGTTGGTAACATATTAGTCAAACAACACAATATTTAAATGCACAGCGGAAGCAAAGTATAGATTCATTTCAACCAAACAATATTGTAATATTAAGTATCACAATTAGTTGAATATAAATCCACAGGTAGATCAAAATAAAAAGAAACAATGTTCAACAGTCTATGACATCCAAGCTTGCGAGACTTATTGTGGATGCTAGGAGAAAAGCCAGCCTATTACGCGTAGTACCTGCACTTAACCTTTTTGAGAAAATACGTCAGCTTACACTGGTAAATACAATCAACCGACTCATTTTGAAAAGAGTTTAAGAAAATGAATTTAAGGCACAAGGCACAAATAATATTTTATAACTTGGGATAATTATTTGAATATAATACTTGTAAAGGATTTACATGTTTCTTATGCGTTCAGTAGCCCGGTTCGAGCCAGGTTAAAGATCAATAGACACACCACATTATTATATGAGACACCGACGGGCGTACGCCTACGCCCCGTGCTTAGGTCGTGGCCATTTCGTAAAATGATGCCAGGGATATCCAGGACATGGTCATTAACCCCCCAAAGGCTTTAAGCAAACAAAACAATTTAAACGAGACATCTCAATACTTTAACCATCATACAATTAAAGATTCAATGCCCGATCAAGCGGTATTTTATATACCGTACCCCAAGCCCGTATAGGGAAAATAAGTTAAAAGTATTTACCTGAGCAAGTATAAATCACAATCAGCGAGTGCAAGTATCTTTTACCGGGTCTCCTATTCTGGAACGAAGATTTATAATAACCTATTAGAATCCTAACGGGTCTTTGATTAAGTCTAAACTTAGACCGGTTAGTTTTAAAGGAATATACGGTTCGAACGCATGATTAAGCGAAGACCGGAATAGAATGTGATTTAGACCCGAAAAGTTTGAAGACTTGTTTAATATGGGTAAACTAAACACATTCTGGATTTTGAGATAAAACCGATAAGGTTTGACCCGTTTCGGCTAATTTATGTAAACTAGTTACATAAACCGAACCGAACGCGTACGAAGCGTAACGGGTAACCATAAGAGTCCTAAACAGGTTTCCTAAGTTAACATGCCTTAAATATGTTGTGATATCAGTAGGATACCTTCCACTATGCCCAAAACGAGTTTAACCTATAATTAAGCCCCGTAGGGGTATTTTGGTCATTTTAAAGATTATAAAAGGGATTAATTTAGCTTCTGTGATTCGGGTCTGAATTAATCAGTAAAATGACTTATCTTAACAGGTCATATCAGTTGGTGTTAAGTCCTTTGTGACAAAATGGTTTTAAACCCTTACTATGCGCTTAATACGCTTATAAAGTCGTTTTAAGTGATTTACGGGTTAAAATAGGAATCTGAGTTTCCTGGTCAGTTCATAAGGTTCAAAACACTTCATTTATTATTTAAAATCAGTATCAATTGGATTGGTGTCAAAAGGATTCGTAAAACTCATTTTATGGCCTAAAAGGGTATATTCGGTATTTACCGAATCAAGGCACTAATCCTAGCTTATGATCAGTTTAAAAATAATTAAAAATCTTCAAAAATCCCAAAATTTTATATTACATCAGTGGGTAAAAGGTTTGGTGTCAAAAATTGGGTTTAGATAGGCTTTACGTTAATGACGCCGTTTAATTACTAAGAAGCGTTCTAATTACGTCATTAAGCATAACTCCTAATCTAGACCTCCAACTGATGTGAAAATTTAGGGACATGTTTAATAATCAGTAACAAAGATTATTGTACTTTCATATTTCCAAAATTCTCGTTTTATGGTCATAAGGGCATTATGGTCAATATTTAAGCACTTAACGGAAACGTTGGACAATTAAAGATTTAAGTGGTATAAACACAGAGGGTTATACAATCATGTAACTAGGTCCTAATGGAACTTTAAGGCATGTCTAAACCTATCTAAAACGGGTCAGAATTGAAGTCAAAGTAAAAGTCAAAGTTTTGCGACTTTCGGTTCCGAATCGGTTCTAAACAGAAAGTTGTCAAATCAAACAAGCTTAGGCAAGTCCTTATACTTATTACCATGTTATATGAATGATAAAATAGGTTACACGCCTTTTACATTGTTAATCATGCGTTAAATCGAAGATTACATTTCTGTTGACTTTTTCTAAACATCTTTGACTCGACAAATGACCTAGTTAGGAGGGGAATCAGTGGGTGCCCTTTTAAGGGTTTAATGCTCACCTAATTACCAATTTATAACAACCTTAAGTTTGACTAATCGCTGGACCATTAGCGATTAATCATTAAGTCAACCGTTAATTACGACGGTTTGACTTCTAGGCTATAAACTAAGCAAAAATTAATTAAAGAAGGTTAAGTATACTTACAAGTGTCCTATGAACGATTTATGATGCTTGAGGATGGTCCTTATGCTCCAGAAATGCTCAGATGATGATTTATGATTGCAAGAACAAAAGTTGCAACCCATGGCCCTTAAATAGTGAGTTCAATCTCACTAGAATTGTGACATGCAAGTCTACAATTGATACAAGATGCATCCAAGTGCCCCCTAGAGTCTCAAAACTAGTTTAGGAAGCCCATTGTTTTGAAACAAGTCATTTGGAGTCGGTTAAGGGGCTGAACAGGCAGCTGTCTGTTGTTTCTGCATCTGTGCATCGTACGCGGCCCGCGTAAAGGTCTTCATGATCTTACGCGGCCCGCTTGGGTCTCCGGCTCAGGTTTTGAAGTTTTTGTTTATTGCACTTTCAGTCCTCGGTCCTCCTAAACGTCGCTTTCACTTTAATTCTTGCATTATAAGCCTTTTAAATTGAGATATAGGGGCTTTAAGACTTATACCCACTTTGTGAAGCCCTTGGTCACTTTGTGTTTACCCGAATACTCCTAAATTTCCATGTTGACGCTTCTAACCCCTCGAACACGAATTTTATCATAACTTTCTCATACGTTAACGAAACTTTATGAAATTTATATCGTGCATTCAAGTGAGCATAATTAACCGTTACAAAGCTTCGGGTTTGTCAAAAGGTCACTCAGAGGTATAACTTAAACATGTTGACACATTTAACCCCTGTAGTTTGTAATCTCTCACTTTCTTTCATATTTAGCTTCGTATGATCCATGATTTATTCGTTTGAAGGTACGAGCATCATGTAGGGTTAATGTACAATATATTTATTCACTGTTGACATTTAGAACCCGTATATTCACATACTTTCCAGGTTTGTCAACTTTAGTCCTTCAAGAACATTCTTACACACGTTCAAACTTATGACACGTGTCAACACATTATAGGACGTGAATTTTCGAGGTGTTACACTTATGGGGTAGCTCCCCATGGCATGGTATAAATGAGTAATTTAGATACTTATAAAATTTTTATGGAATTAAAACCGGACAAACTCGTGACCTCACCAACTTTATGTTGACACCCTACTGCATGCTTTGCAGGTACCCAGTGACTTAGGAGTTTGCAGCTTGGGGATGTGTAGTGGTCGTCTTAACCCGTGTGTTGGGTTCTTTTAATAATTATGAACTGTGAACTTATGATTGAACTACTTTACTTATGCTTCCGCTGTTTTCTGATGCTAGTGTTTTGAACTTTAAAAACTTTGGACTTAAACTTTAACTGTCACAAATCGTATTGGTTGGGTGAAAATATTTTATTGTTATTATGATTGTTCAATATGATTGGTGGCTGGATCCTGGTCAGTCATACGCCTCGCGGTAGTACTCCGCTTGTGGAATTTGAGGGTGTGACATATATAGTACATACCCTTATAGCTTATGTTAAATACAAAGAGAATAGAGTTTTGTTATTAGTATGAACAACATTAATAGATGCATAGTAGAAAGAGTATAAATTTGGAACCGTACATTCATGTGATTCATATTTGTAAAATAAATACATATAAAAAACTCATAAATCGATAATCCTATAAATACAAAAAAGTGTTTATACTTATATATGGTTGATCATAGTTGGCCGAAATTTTTTTTGTAAAACCGTTAAATATTTTTTTAGTATATTTCATCATGAAAAATAATAGGCAAATTGGAAATAAATAATCCCAACTCACTGGTATTGGCCAATAATAATCCCAACTCATTTAATCACCAATAATAATCCAAACTATTCACTTTTGTTTGTAAAATACTCCCACGTTAAAAAAACACTAACTAGGTTAAAATATTGCTGATGTGGCTTAACATGTGTGGACTGACGTGGCTGGTTAACATCTTACCTGTGTATAAAATGATTATCAGCCTCATTTGCACACACAATCGCACTCTCCTTCAAAACCCTAATTCTACAAATTGGGCAAATTCAGTCGATTGTGTGTGCAAATGAGGCTGATAATCATTTTATACACAGGTAAGATGTTAACCAGCCACGTCAGTCCACACATGTTAAGCCACATCAACAATATTTTAACCTAGTTAGTGTTTTTTAACGTGAGAGTATTTTACAAACAAAAGCGAATAGTTCGGATTATTATTGGTGATTAAATGCGTTGGAATTATTATTGGCCAATAATAGTGAGTTGGGATTATTTATTTCCAATTTGCCAAAATAATATCATATGATATTATAAAAAGGTAAGAGTCTTAGGTTCATTTTAAGCGTTTCGATTAAACATTTTATAGATATAATTTCTTTAAAGAAATGCCTTATATTTTGTTGTTTATTATATAAAATAAATGATATCATGATAATTTTGATTAAATATGCATAAAATTGATCTAAATCTTACAAAACAAGTATCGAAAATAGTATTGCTAAAGATTCAAACTAATTCCATTAAAAAGCTAAATCAAAGTAATAAATAAAAATATTTAAACCAAAAGATTATTATAGCCTGGTAATTATATATCTTTCGCATTTACTTTTTATTTTTTCTTTTGTAATGTCTTCCTCAACTCTATTATAGCCTGGTAATTATATATCTTTAGCCTTTACCTTTTTTTTCTAATAGCCTGGTAATTATATATCTTTAGCATTTACCTTTATTTTCTTTTGTATTGTCCTTCTCTTTTGTCTCACGTTCTTCCTTTTCTTCGCCTTCTATGGTTGCCCATGAGGGCGAATGACATCGACAAGTTAAAGAAGAGGTGTGTCGTGACCAAGGGCGTAGCTTTGTAGTTTTCGTATAGAAATTTTTGGATATATACATTTTTGACCCCCCCCCCCCGGTTTTATAGAAATTTTTGGTAATTATATATCTTTAGCATTTACCTTTTTTCTAATAGCCTGGTAATTATATATCTTTAGCATTTACCTTTTTTTTCTTTTGTATTGTCCTCTTTTGTCTCACGTTCTTCCTTTTCTTCGCCTTCTATGGTTGCCCATGAGGGTGAATGACATCGACAAGTTAAAGAAGAGTTGTGTCATGACCAAGGGCGTAGCTTTGTAGTTTTCGTATAGAAATTTTTGGATATATACATTTTTGACCCCCCCCCCCCCCCCCCAGTTTTATAGAAATTTTTGGTATATACGTCTTCGACCTCCCTGTCTAAATTCTTAAGCTTCGCCACTGGCTCGTGATTAGATGATTTTACAACATATACAATGGGTTTAACCCTCTTATATATTTGAAAGAAAATGCTTTAACCAATGATAGGAAACCACAATCATAAATGATTGCCTTGCGACCAAAGGATGATAATTCTTTTCACGAAATGTTCCTAGAACGCTAGTTGTTACGATAATATCAAATCACAAAGGAATCTTACTATATGATAAAAAGAATATTACACAAGAACTTATATTTACATATTAAAAGAAGGCAAATTGGATTTAAATAATCCCAACTCTCTGTTATTGGCCAATAATAATCCCAACTCATTTAATCACCAATAATAATCCGAACTATTTACTTTTGTTTGTAAAATACTCCCAGTTAAAAAACACTAACTAGGTTAAAAAATTGCTGATGTGGCATGCCACGTCACCTGCCACATCAGTTGCCACGTAATCGAAAAATGCCACGTAGACTGCCACATCAGCTGCCACGTCATCAAAAAATGCCACATCAACTGCCACGTCAGCAAAATTGCTGATGTGGCATGCCACGTCAGCAATTTTTAAACCTAGTTAGTGTTTTTTTAACTGGGAGTATTTTACAAACAAAAGTGAATAGTTCGGATTATTATTGGTGATTAAATGAGTTGGGATTATTATTGGCCAATAACAGTGAGTTGGGATTATTTAAATCCAATTTGCCTTAAAAGAATATTGATAAAATAACAATCTAGTGAACAATTACAAGAATCATGTACTCCTAAAAATATACATAAAGCCTTGACCATAAGTCCAAAACCAATTTAATTAAATCACTAATAATTCAACTTGAGCTCGACTCACATTCGACTTGTGATAATGCAAATTATTGACAAAGATGATGTTCTTCAGCTGACCACCAAGTTTAGACCATCATTTTCGGTTTTTAACATTTTTTAAAACATATGTACGTCTTGAAATTTAAAGGAAACCAGTTCATACAAGATCAAGATCTGATTTTAGTCATAAATTAAATGCAACAAGTATTTGAGAAACATATATATAAATTGATATAAGAAAACCAGACTTATTTGAGAAATATATATAAATTGATACAAGAAAACCAGACTTTAAAATTGTGAATCTGTGGGTGTGTTTGTCTGTTGTTGATGAATATATTTATCCATGAAGAAAAAGCTCATCTTCTTTGTACTTATGTCCAACCCCTGATTGTATGTCTCTTATTTTCCTGTATTTTCTATTTTTAAATAACATCTTTTACATGTGATTGGCCTTATCTTTCCTTGTTTTTCACCGATATATACTTTTACTAGAAATAATAATAGCTTATGCCCATGGCTTTATAGCCTAGTGGCACCTTGGGGGTGTGATAAGGCTTTGGGACCAATAGGTCCTGGGTTCGATTCCCACAAGGGGGTTTTCTCATATTTATTGGGTTTCCTCCTGAATTGGTGTATAGGCATTATGCCTAGTGGAGATGGATATGATCGGGTGGTTCCGCTGGTGGCACGATGATACTCCAGTGGTCCGTCAGTGATCCTAATTTGCCGTTCAAAAAAAATAATAATAGCTTACGTGATACATTTGACTTCATGCATGTGATATTTACATTATTATACTTTATATAACTAAGATTTTATATATTTTAGCAATTATATATAACACCCCAAAGTAATAAATTTAAAATTAGCAACTCATAAATCAACTTAAAACTATGATAAAGTAGTGATGCATAACAACAAGATAACAACTAAACATCGCCGTGATAAGCATTTGAGTCCCTCTAGCAATTCTTATAACAGATGTATGATTATTTTTATTAAAGTCGCCGATGGATCCCGACATAAGCCCTAACAATCCCTAATTCTATACCCTCATAACATGAAACAATTAAAGCCAAAAGTGGGTTGCACGAATGGAGTAGCGCCACTCAAGTAAGCCGCGTACGTTAACATGCTCGGGTCCATGTCTTGAAGGTTAAACGGGTGTTGCGGTTGGGTTGTGTTCGGGTTCATGGGTCTTGAGGGGACACCGAATGGGAGTCGGAATAGATGCATGTTTGTATATAATATAGAAGAAGTAGGAGAGAAAGATTGAGAATGTTTGAGTTTTTTTATAAAAAATATGGGAAAGTGGGTAAATATATATAGTAGGTTAATATTTGAATTAAAAAAGAATTAAAAAAAATTAAAAAAATGACCGTTTGGCAACGGTCATCTCTCGCCCCAATACAAAATTGAGCGTGGTTTAAAAAACGCCCAGGTAATTTTTTTCAAAAAAAACGCTAAAAAACGCCGGTATGTAATGGGTCTTGGGCGTGTTTTGGCGTTTTTTTTTATATTTTTTAAAAACACCCCACTACGGGGGTCTTACTATGAACAACATTAATAGATGCATAGTAGAAAGAGTATATGTAAATTTGGAACCGTACAGTTATGTGATTCATATCTGCAAAATAAATACATATAAAAAACTCATATATCGATAATCTATATCTATACTATATAATAAAAGAAACCAATAAAAGGACACATGTCATTCACTTGGAGCCATCTATTTTTTAGTTTTCTCATCTTTATCTCCTACATAATTATAGATAATTAATATTAATTAAAAGATAATTAATATTAATTAAAAGATAATTATAAAATTAAATTTAATATAAATTTAAACAATTCGTATAGGAGATAATATAATATTTTGAAATATTTATTAGATTTCAAAATTATTTATCTTGAAATTAAAAAAAGACATACACTAAATATAAATTAATATAATGTAAAGAGTTAATAGTATATGTGGTTTGGGCCATTTTATCAATTTAGTCCAAGGGTTTTATAATACACAGTGTTTATAAAGATATAACAAGATATAATTTTTTATTGCTTATACAATACATGAAGTTCTTAAAATGTATCTTTTTTCATTATTTAATATATAAAATTAAATTTACTCAACCCGTACAATACACGGGGTTCTTAAAGATATAATTTTTTTTATTATTTGACATATAAAATTACATTTATTCAACACATGTAATAAAGGAGATTTTTAAAGATATATTGTTTTATTATTTAGTATATATAATTACATTTATTCAACCCGTGTAATAAACGAGATTTTTAAAGATATTTTTTTTATTATTTGGTATATAAAATTACATTTATTCAACCCGTGTATTGCACGGGGTTCTAACCTAGTCTTACATATAAAAAAACTCATAAATCGATAATCCTATAAATACAAAAAAATGTTTATCTATATATATATATATATATATATAAATGAGATGGATTTGGGCCATGTGGCATGTGATTTTGGCCATTTTTGATGATGTGGCAAGATATGGTAGAGCTGGATTTTGAGTTTGGGAGGGAATCCATTCTGATTTCTCAATACACACACAAATTCACTATGGACACGGGATTCAGAAAGCATCGGGTCGGACTTTTGGATTTGGATCAATCATGATGGATCCTTTATATATGTCTTTTTTTCTAATTCTTCTTTCATACTCTTCAACATTCTCCACAACCCTAAAACCAAACCCTAGATCAACTTAACCTTTCTGGACGTCACAGCGATTTCTCATCTCTCTAATCAGTTCTTCTTCCGCTATTGAAGTTATGTGGTTTTACCCTTCAATCTATTTTTCTTAGCATAGGTTTTAAGTTTATTCTTTTGATTTCTCTTTCTGATGTTCTTTTGTTTCTTCACATATAATCTACCTCACATCTTTGTCGTTGTTGTTCCATAACAAATTCATGTTAGCAAGAAGTATTTTGATGATAAGCACCGAAAAAATTCTACCTGCATGTCGTTTTACTAGGGCTTGAAGGACTATATTCATTTGATGGTGTCTGAACGTGGGATGCTTTTGGTCGGACAACTGAGGTTTGTTTTTTTTTTTTTTTTTTTTTTGTCTATTAAAAATTTTTGATTTAGTTTTTTGGGTTTAGATTTATCAAGATTTGATCAAATTCAAAGGTAAATCTACCAAATCAAAGCTAAATATGGTTTCTTTGTGTTATTCGATTATATAGATGTTGATTTTTTTTTACAAACTGATTCGATTGATACTAAGTTTGTCATTGTTCTTATTTTTTTTGTAGATCCGTAAACATAAGTTGCAGGTATGTTAATCCGATTTGATGCTCTCTTTGTTTCCATCGTTTTCCAGAAGCATCATCATGTTGGTCTATCAAGATTTGATTACTGGTAATCTTTTCCTTTCAATCTCACATATATTTTGTATTTACGAATTTAGGCTTATTAGCTCTTTGATTGCGAATCTTATCGTTTTTGGTTATTGATTAGGTTTAATTTGGCTGTAATCGTCTAGATCTATGTGTTACATAATCTATTAGGTTATTGTTTGATGTGAAGTTTTTTGGCTCTGAAGATTGGTTAGTTGTTAATTCTTTAAAGATGCCTTTAATTTCATTTTTAAAGTTGCTTTTGTTTCTATAAACAGATTATTGTTGTTAAAGATGATTTTTATATTCGGAATTATGATTCGGTTTCTGTAAATAGACTTTGTTTCTATAAATAGATTACCATTATATATTTTTTAAAACAGTGGTTACTTACTTTGCAGTTATGATCCTAAAAACAACTCTAATTCGTTGTTAAAGGTGATTGAGGAATATGATCCTATATTTTTGGTATGTTTCCTTAGTGATTTGATTTTAAATTTTAAATTTTGAAGTCAATCATTATTTTAAATTTAAATTTTGAAGTAAACCATTATAGTGTTTGATTTTAAATTTTCAATTTCGAAGTCAATTATTATTTTAAATTTGAAAGTTTTCCATTAATGTGTTTCATTTTAAATTTCGAATCTGTAAATTGAATTTAAATTTGAAAGGTTAGACTTTCCTAATAAGTTTGCTTGATTTACGGAATTGGATATTAGTGATTTGATTTTCAGATTTTAAATTTTAAATTTTGAAGTCAATCATTATTTTAAATTTAAATTTTGAAGTAAACCATTATTGTGTTTGATTTTAAATTTTGAATGCTTTGAAATCTTGATGTTTTTTATGAGATGCTTTGACTATATTATTTGTAATTTTAGGGATGCTTCGAGTCTTCGACTATTAGTTTTGTACTCGAGTTGCATATCTAATTCAATTTGTGTTTTGTAATTTTAGGTGAAGAGCTTCTTTCAGACTCCTTCCCCTACAAGGAACTCTTGAATGGGATCATATGAGAAGTTGAAGGAAAGGTATATCTTACACCGTTCTTTATCTATATCTATATATCTATATATCTTAAATGGGATCCTATGGGAAATTGATCTCTATTCGATTCACTGATGTATATTCTTCTCCTCACCATTTTGTTCCGTTAATCAACTCATGTGTGCTCTTATGTTTGATACCCGATCTTAATCCAGTGATTAATATCCGCTTGAGTAACCCAATCTAAGTCTGATTTTTCGTTAACGATTCAGGTAAACTTTCCCGAGTTGGGTTTTCTGCAAGACTAATCATCTAAATTAATTTGTTATTTTTATGGTTTACCATTGCATAAGTTAGTTTAATTTGTTGACAAAGTTTTGTTTTAGGGGATAGTAGTCATAAATTGAGTAATATTCAAGGTTTATGTGTTTTTATTTTGATTCATTAGGTGTTTATTTTGGATGGTCCGGGGTTTTTGGCTGCAACTATGTTGGACAGAGATATGCTTGCTATGGCTGGAAATTGGTACCATGCCGGTTGGTTTTGCTTGACAAGGTTAGACTTTCCTAATAACTTTGCTTGATTTACGGGATTGGATATTAGTGATTTGATTTTCTGATTTTAAATTTTGAAGTCAATCATCATTTTAAATTTAAATTTTGTAGTAAACCATTGTTGTGCTTGATTTTAAATTTTCAATTTCGAAGTCAGTTATTATTTTAAATTTAAATTTGAAAGTTTGCCATTAATGTGTTTGATTTTAAATTTCGAATCTGTAAATTGAATTTAAATTTGAAAGGTTAGACTTTCCTAATAAGTTTGCTTGATTTATGGGATTGGATATTAGTGATTTGATTTTCAGATTTTAAATTTTAAATTTTGAAGTCAATCATTATTTTAAATTGGAAAATTGGTTTTTAATAAACCAACATTTGTCCCGTTGGTAAATAATAATCTTACCTACGTAATTGGTATACAATAATCCTACCTATCAACATGTTGGTTCTTAATGAACTTCCGTTAATTATTTTTAACTGAAGTTAGTTTTTAAGTTTTATTTATTACACAAACATTCCCTGTAGTTGTAATTTACTAGTTTTAACTATTTTGTAAAACAAAAAAAACGTCAAGGGCCATGTAATTAAATTTTATATATACATATGTGTACTAGTTCCAGATTTATGACAAACACCAGGGACTGTTTGTGTAATAAATAAAACTTAAAAACTAACTTCAGTTAAAAAAAATTAACGAAAGTTCATTGAGTACCAACATGTTGATAGGTAGGATTATTGTATACCAATTACGTAGGTAAGATTATTATTTACCAACGAGACAAAGGTTGGTTTATTAAAAACCAATTTTCCTTTTAAATTTAAATTTTGAAGTAAACCATTATTGTGTTTGATTTTAAATTTTGAATGCTTTGAAATCTTGATGTTTTTTATGAGATGCTTTGACTATATTATTTGTAATTTTAGGAATGCTTCGAGTCTTCGACTATTGTTTTTGTACTCGAGTTGCATATCTAATTCAAACTGTGTTTTGTAATTTTTGGTGATAAACTTCTTTCAGACTCATTCCCCTACAAGGAACTCTTGAATGGGATCATATGAGAAGTTAAAGGAAAGGTATATCTTGCACCTTTTTTATCTATATCTATATATCTTGAATGGGATCCTATGGGAAATTGATCTCTATTCGATTAACTGATGTATATTCTTTTCCTCACCATTTTGTTCCGTTAATCAACTCATGTGTGCTCTTATGTTTGATACCAGATCTTATTCCAGTGATTAATATTCCCTTGAGTAACCCAATCTGAGTCTGATTTTTTTCGTTAACGATTCAGGTAAACTTTCCCGATTTGGGTTTTCTGCAAGGCTAATCATCTAAATTAATTTGTTATTTTTATGGTTTACCATTGCATAAGTTAGTATAATTTGTTGACAAAGTTTTGTTTTGTGGGATAGTAGTCATAAATTGAGTAATATTCAAGGTTTATGTGTTTTTATTTTGATTCATTAGGTGTTTATTTTGGATGGTCCGGAGTTTTTGGCTGCAACTATGTTGGACAGAGATATGCTTGCTATGGCTGGAATTTGGTACCATGTCGGTTGGTTTTGCTTGGCAAGGTTAGACTTTCCTAATAAGTTTGCTTGATTTACGAGATTAGATATTAGTGATTTGATTTTCAGATTTTAAATTTTAAATTTTAAATTTTAAATTTTAAATTTTAAATTTTGAAGTCAATCAATATTTTAATTTTTGAAGTAAACCATTATTGTGTTTGATTTTAAATTTTCAATTTCGAAGTCAATTATTATGTTAAATTTAAATTTGAAAGTTTGCCATTAATGTGTTTGATTTTAAATTTCGAATCTGTAAATTGAATTTAAATTTGAAAAGTTAGACTTTCCTAATAAGTTTGCTTGATTTATGGGATTGGTTATTAGTATACTTAGTTTATTGGGTTTTAACTAATAATTTGATTGACTCGGTTGTTAGATTTGTGACGATGTGTCGGACAAACAACATTGGGAAAAGATACAGCCTTGAGCCTTGGTAAGTTAACACATTAGTTAGGGTTATGAAGTTTTTCATGGCACCGACACAATATTGAGTAGTAGAGCATTAGGTTAGTGATATTAGAATTTGTGTCTTGAGAAATTTTGTATATTGATTGATGTTTGAAATTGATTGTGAGGTCTTTGATTGTGCATTGTATTGCTGATTGATATATGAGATTTTGTTGATTGGCATAAGGTATTAGATAAGATGTGTTTGAAGTTGTGAAGATGAATAAGTGAGACATGTGTAGCAGATATTAGTGAGTGCACAACACATTAGTTAGGGTTTTGAATTAAGTCTACAGGTTAGTGATGTTAGAGATTGTGTTTTGAGAAAGTGTGTAGATTGAATTATGTTTGTGTTTGATTGTGACACCTTTGATTGTGCATGAAATTGCTGATTATATGAAATTTTGTTGATTGTAGACAAATAAGTTTGAATAGAACTTATTAGATTCACATTTAAGTATAAAAAATGAGAGGTTGTTATAATCTGAATTATATACTGAACGAAAAACTGAAAGGAAAAAAAGAATAATTTAACACAGAGAAAAGAGGAGAGAGAGAGAGAGTTGCCACATTTTTAAAAACCAAAAATATAAGGTAACCATGCTTCTAAAATCTACTATACTTTTTAATAACATCAGGTGGAAAATGGACTATATTGGGTAGGTAGCCAAACATGGTTTTTAGGGTCAAAACGGCTGTGTTGGGTTGACTCGGGACACTTTTATGAAAAACTTGATGTTTCTGACTTTAATAAACCATTTTTGTAGATGACCAATGTATATCTCTACTTGAGGAATTCTCCAAAGATCTAGAGCCGATTGTTTCATAGAGCTATGAAGTTGCTCTAAACATACTGGATTTTGAACAATCCGACAAACCATTCGCGATACTTGGAAGATTAAGTCTCTTATCTGGGTGGTTGTTACAGGTTTAGGATGTTAAATGATTTTGGATGTACTCTGGCGATGTCGATGATGCAGAATTGTTGGTGAAGCTCAGGTTAACAAAGGTGATTGTGGTGGTCATATGTGCTCCTGTGACGATTTAAGGTATAGTTATTCCCCTCAAGTTTGTTTTCCATTCGTACACTATCAAGCAGATTATTGACAGTTCATATAATGATGCTCTTGAATTTTGTTAACCTTTTTAATCATTGTGTTTGCTTTGGTTTGTATTTTGAATCCGTTCTTTAGGTTTTGATTTCTCTTAGATGAGACAACTTCGAGCAGAGTTTCACACTGTTTCCAAAGGAGATGCGTAGGTTTCGGTCTCTTAACATTATTACACGTTTACACACACATGACAAAATGATTTGGTAAGTCTTGGATTTTTTTTAGATCTGGCTGTTTCGATCCTATCCGCAACATGTCACAGGTACAATGATTATACTTTGTGTTTGTGTTAGCTATGGTTATCGTTTTGTAAAAGCGCTAATGATTCAAGATTGAGTATACTTTGATAAGTTCACATATTTAGGTTTAACATTAAAAATAATAATCTACAAAATTATACTTCGATAAGTTTAACATAAAAAACTGAATAAGATGAATGTGAGTTCATGGACGTTAGTAAAAGTAGTTGCAGTCCACGAAAAGATTAAAATACATAAAAGAGAATTAGTATTAGGTTTGGGCTGGTGACTAACCTCATTAGCTGGAAACAATAATGGGTTAAGAGGGGAATAAATAGGACTTTTTGGAAGACAACTGAAAACAAAGTGCTTATAGGTCACAATTTTGCAGGTCTTTCAGCGAGCACATTTCTAATTCCAGGTTATCTCCTAAATTCCAATTTCATTACTTGATTAGGGTCAAAATGGCTGTGTTGGGTTGACTCGGGACACTTTTATGAAAAACTTGATGTTTTTGACCTTAATAAACCATTTTTGTAGATGACCAGTGTATATCTCTACTTGAGGAATTCTCCAAAGATCCAGAGCCGATTGTTTCATAGAGCTGTGAAGTTGCTCTAAACATACTGGATTTTGAACGATCCGGTAAACCATTCGAGGTACTTGGAAGATTAAGTTTCGCTCATTTTATACGAAAAATGTATCGTGTTAAGAGCGATTAGTTTAATCTATGTTTTCTGCAGTACCTCTTTATGTAGGCACCTCAATTGCAGGAGGCAGCATGATGGTTTCACTTTGTTGTGTGTTTTGTTATCATTGAGTACTAAATGGCATACATTTGGATAGAGTTTTGAATGATTTAGTCAACACTATTATTTGAATGGTTTTTTAGTGTGTGTGTTTTATTTATTGATTAGCGTATTGTATTAGGTATGAATGAATACCATTAGCAAGTCAGTTTAATGCGTTCAAAGTTAATGGATTTTTTTAATAAGCAAGTGATTATTTGAAAATTAGAACAATCAACACTATATTAATATCCATGTTACTAATTTGTTATATTTCGATTGGTCATGATTGTTAAAAAAATATATAATGTATATTTAATGAATAAAGTTTTTGTTGTTTATATTTTCTTATTTAAACTTTTAATTAATTTCTAAATTTAATTATATGTTCTGGATGATTTATTGTTTGTATTTTCCCATGGTGAACCCTCAATCTTTTTTGAAATTCGCACTCGGAATATTCGTCTACCAAAACAAGTTAGCTAAATGTTGTTGGTATTGTTTGTTTTTTGATATGTATACTCTTTCTTATTTCTTATTAAATTTTCTGTTTAGGCATAATTTTGAAACTTTATGTCATTATCTTTTGAAGTTCATATTGTTAGTTTTGTCAGTTATGAGTTTTTCTATTTAGGCTTAAAGATACCTTTAATTTCTTTCTAAAGATGTTTTTGTTTCCATAAACACATTACTGTTTTTAAGGTTAATTTTTGTATTCTCAATTATAACTCAGTTTCTGTAATTAGACATTGTTTCTATAAATAAGTTACCGTTATATTTTTTTTATAAAATTCCTTATTTCCTTTGCAGTTATGGATCCTAAAAACAACGCTCCTTCGTTTTTAAAGTTGATTGATGACTATGATCCTATATTTTTGGTATGTTTCTTTGGTTTTCATTTTATCAACATACAATAAGTTATTTAAGCTTATATGTTTTTTGTTTCGATTCATAGGAAATACCGTATGATTTTGCAAGCTTATTGTGGGGAGGAAAAGTTCCATATGGTCAATGTTTTGAACTTATTGATGATGACTTATACTGGGTCGTTAGACTTAAAAGAAATGTTTCGGGACCTGTCTTAGGTGATGGATTCACCAAATTCGTTAAAGATTCTGGTCTCAAAAAGAATGATTATCTATTGGTCAAGGCTATTGGAACATCGACATTTTATGTTTATGTATTTAAATCATGTGTTTTCGAGAACTCCTTCATCTCTAAGGTTGCTCCTGATGATACCTTTATTGTAAGTCATATTTATAATATAATAAGTCTGTTTTAGAAATTTTTTTTTGTTTTTTTACGGTTTGTTTATGTTATTTTGTAAATAATTTTCAGCTCCTGGCTGACAAATTCTGGAAAGATTTTGACGGGGAAAGGTTTAAAGGTGGAGAGGCAACTCTGTATGTTGGAAATAGGTATTGGAATGTTAAGATGGAGGGATGGCCCGACATAAGTGCCTTCACTGATGGTTTCTCTAAGCTGATTGACTATCTTTCGTTAGATACCCGCTCTACTATGTTGTTTACGAGTGTTGGATATAAAACTTTCGAGGTATCTATTTTTAATCACTTAACAGGTACTGAAATATATTTCAAGAAAGTTGAAGTTGTTGTTTTGGACGATTCTATTTATGGAGATGAAGGATTTGATTTATTGACTGCGGTTAGTGTTATATAATTTATTATTAATACTATCTTATTAGTTGAACTTTATTTTAACATTGTTACTAATGTGGACTTTTTATATGTAGTCTAAACACAAGGAGAAACATGAGACTAACGAAAGTCATGTTGAACAAGGTCTTTCTGGTGATAGTGTTGGTGACTTTCAACTTCCAAATTTTGAGTCTATTTTTAATGTATGTAACTATTTTTTAATATATACTAACAAACTTTAACAACCAGTACATTGTTGTATTCTTATTTTTTTTATATTTCTGGTGTCATTTTTTTAGGATACTGACGACTCCAAGTTTGATCAACATATAGCTGCTCAAATTGAGATGGAAGATGCTAAGAACCTGGTAAGTGTATAAGTTCAAATCGAGATGGAAGATGCTAAGAACCTGGTAAGCTGCTCAAATTGAGATTGCTGCTCAAATTTGACTTAACTGTTTATCGAAACGAGATAGAGATAAGGTTGAGCAAGAAAGTTGAATCCGATGAAATTGATGTGTTTCAGATATCTAAGGCTGATTACTATGAAACGCTTTTGAAGGTGCATATCTTTTAAGTATTACATTTTTGTATCCATTTTTACCCGTATTTTATTTGTTTTCCAACTGATGTTTTCCAGGACATAGAGGAGGATGATAACATTTGTATTCCTGACGAAAATTCATCCTTCAGTAAGGTAGTTAATTAAGTATTACAAACAATAGTGCTTTTTAGATTCATTTATATTTACTGATATTTAAAAGTCATGTTGTTAATGATTTTCTTACTTTGTATAAGAAATCAAGAAGTCTACTAGCAGGAACAGTGCAGTCACCTACACCGAAGAAGGTTGATATTCAAGAGACCTCGAGGAAACGTGATGCTTCACAGTTCAAGACAATGCAATATGTAAGTTTACCACCACTAACATTTATTTATATTAATTTATTTATTATTAATAATTTGTTTGGTTATGTTTTTTATTGTTCCCAAGTTTTTACTTTATTTAAAAAAGTTTTTTGGATTTATGTCTTTTTTACTAACCATCTAGCACGCCAACTCTGCTCCGGTTATAAACAGAAAACAATGGTATACAGGATTATGATTATGCTATCTACTCAAATTAATAATATTCATTTATCTCATTGCTTTTTCATCTCCTTTTTGAGCGACTAAATATGACCAAATGTTTCTAATAAACTTAGGATAAGTAGTGACTCGGAAAGTATAAATTTCGCTACGGAACAAGAGTTTTAGGTGATAAGAGGCAGAGTAAGGAATATGTTATTTAAAAGCTATGAGATTATGAGATCGAAAGAACTCAAACAGATACATTTTGCCCAAATTTTTTTTATTCCAGTTTAAACTGTTTTTTTAAACCAGTTTTTGCTTTTGTTTCGCTGTCGGTTGTGGGTATTGTTGCCTTGATGATGGTGGTTGTTATTTATGTAAACATTGCTTTATCATTTATCTTTGCCCTATGTTTCCTTCTGTTTAATCATGATTGCGATTCCGATTATGTTCAATGTGATGTTTAAGTATCTAATGTTTTGTAACATCTTTGGTTTATTGCTATTAATCTGAATATATATGTGTGATTGATGAATAGATGCTACTTAATCGATTACTTTTTGTATATGAAATATGATGCGGTATGGTCATAGCTATAGATTTCAATAAACATTTAAGATGTAAAAACTTGGATGTGCTAACATTTTTCTTTCACAACAGGTTAAAGGAAAAGGAAAAGCTAAAGTTATTGCCGATGGATCTGAGACAGTCGATAAAATGAAAAAAGATTGCCAAGGGCCGACAACGTATTAAAAAATCTGATTGTAGTTCATATCGTCCATCTGCTGGTTACGTCAAGGTATGAACTATTTAATGTATTTTTCACAATTTCTCTAATATCCGTTTTTATTGTCATTGACTGCTTAGTTGTCGTTCCCTTATCGTCATATGTTAATTTATGACTTTGTAAATCCAATAAACTTATGTCTTTTTTGTTCTCTACTTGAAAAATATTGTTGTAAAAATTTATTGATCAAAATAAAGTTTCACTAATATCATAGTCTATACATACATAAACAATTAAATTGAAAATAAGACAAAGCAGTTTGTTAGCCAATCTCATAAATACTCTTTATACAAGAAAACTTTAATTCTACAATATATACTATATTTGTTTTTAACCACCTCTACATATTTTCTTTTCATAAACAAGGGAAACAAACCGGCAAAGGTTGTTCAAAATGTGAAGCATCGAAAGAAGATGACAAAAAATGCAAGAAAAGTTTCTGGTGATGGCATGGATGCTGAATTCTTCAACTTTAGTCGTAAAGGAGACTATAGGCTGATATGTTTTTTTAAATGAATTACCATCATATTTATTTCATTTTTTCTATTGACTTATATTTGTATTTCTTTCAACGCATTTAGCGTCTTCCTGTTGAAGTTGTAAATAGAGCAGGACTTTCTGATAACTTGCAACCTTTATCTGTTCAAAACATGACCGGGGATGTTGAGGTTTATGAAACGAAGACCGAGCTAAACAGTGGTACATTACGTTACGCCATTGATGGTTGGAGGAAGTTCATGGCAGATAATCACTTGGAGTTTGGTCATATGCTGCACTTCACTTATGTGACTTCCCAGAAGAATATTATCTTGAATGATGTAACCTCGATCTAAGCAAGAATGGTATGCATTTTGTTTATAACAGCTATTGTTTGCTAAGTTGTTGGTTAGTATTTTTGTGGTTTACATTTTGATGGTTGTGGTGATGGACATTAAAACTTTGGTTAGTTTGTTATGGTTTAGTTTTTGTAGATGTTTTGTAATGGTACAAAAAACTTAATTAAATATGTGGTTGAATGGTGTTAATGTTTGATGTTATTATCATTGTCATTATACTATGTAAGAATGATTTATTGATGTTAATTAGATTCCACAATAAAATGCAGTTGATTATCCTTCAAATTTAATACATGAACGATTATTACAAGCGTGTTTTGTTTTCTTAATATTTGCCTGATTGTTTTTCAAATGAAGAGGAATAAAACGTTAGAAATCGTCATTACTGCCATTGTTTTTAAAATTTTGTTTTGATATTCTTTAAACCATATAAGTTAAAAAATAAAAATAAATAACTAAAACCTAAATATATTTTGGGATTATCAAGAGAGATATGTTTTCAAATTTATTAAGATTTGACTTTTATAAACAATGGATCTAATGGATAATCAACTTTTATTTTTATATAGTTACTTTCTAAATATATATATATTAATCAAATTATAGAAACTATTAAATATTATTTCAAACAAATTTGTTAACTTTATACTTTTAATAAAAAACGGAAAAAAAAAAACATCCGGTTATTTTTTTTATTATTATCAATATACTACTTAAATTTTGTTAAATAATGTCCTCTTCAATTTTTTCTTTTCTAATTCCCAATTTGTAAGCAATATAATTTACTATTATATGTTCTTTTATAAAATCATCATATATTTATGCACATAATAGACAAATAAATTTCCATAATTAAGACTATTACTATAAACATAAGTAAGGTTCTCTTATAAATATACATAATAAATAATAATCTTCATCCTCTTCAAATTTCAAATATCAATGGAGATGTTAAATTGTTTTTTACTTTATCTATTAGACAACAATATGAAATCTCAGGTATGTTGATGTTATCTTCAAGTTTATCTATTTATAATATGTTGCTTTTAATTTTTACTTTTTATATAGATTTTACCGAGGAATTACCACAATTGGGTAGTAGATTTCAATTTAGCTCCTGATGGTATGGTTCAAATAATTACCACTGATCGAAGAATTTTTACAGTCAGGGTTAGGAAAGCAGGCTCTTCACGACGGATGGTTCAATATGATTCAGTCACTATTATTACCAAATAAGTCATTGCTTTTGTTTCAGTATGAAGGTAGTCTAATTTTTCGACTGATACACTTCTATCAAGATTTGGCACTTGCTCAAGATGATTTCTTATATTGCCAAACACCAAAATTCTCTGAACATAAAGATCATTTGGTATTTTTTTTTATATTTATAATATATTAATATATTAATATTTGACTAATCTTATAAAATTTTTTTAATATAATTTTATTTTTTGGGACTTTCAGCTTATCGATAGATTTTTTGTTCATCATAAGTTGAAGAACATAATACCAACGAACCATGTTACTATAACAGCTTATCCTAACCGTACATGGTTGGTTTTTATGAAAAAACATGGTCAAAATTATTATATGACTATTGGTCGGAAGCAAATTAAAGAAGACGTGAAAATTGAAGATGAACACTACATTATAATTTGACATGATTTCGGAGTCAAAATTTGAAATGATGGTTTTTAAAGACACGAAGATTTGGTATGTATTCCTCAACGACGTATTGCACGTGTTAAAGTAGAAGTTAATGAAGAAGGTTCTGCTTAAATTGTTTAGTGTTCTTTATGCTATGATTATGAACGAATAAAAAACAAGTTTGATGTTCTCAGTATTACATTTTATTAATTTTTACTCATACAGACGCTCTTATCATTTATTCATCCACCTTATTCATCATGCAATTTTTCATTTATTACTATATATTTATTTATTATTTGTTTAGAAAGATAGATTAACAACTCGTGAGTATTCACGGGTTATAACCTAGTACTTATATATGGTTGATCAAAGTTGGACGAAAAAAAATTGTAAAACCGTTAAAATATTTTTTTTAGTATATTTCATCCTGAAAAATATATAAATATCATATGATATTATAAAAAGGTAAGAGTCCTAGGTTCATTTTAAGCGTTTCGATTAAACCTTCTATAGATATAATTTCTTAAAAGAAATGCCTTATATTTTGTTGTTTATTATATAAAAAAATGATATCATGATAATTTTCAACATATACAAAAACAACTTGCTCACGTCATCGGGTAATAGTACTGGTTGACCACTTTGGCGGCCGTTTTGACTTTTGCTTTTTTTTTTTTTACTTTTTTTATATAATAGTTATTTATAGGTGATGTCAAATTACAATTTTATCACAGGTGTAAAATTACGATTTCACCCTCGCTTTTGCCCCTTGCTGAAATTTACGATTTTGCCCTCAGTTAAAAAATACACTTTTGCCCCCAGTTCAAAATAAAAATATGGTTTTGCCCTCAGCTAGAGTCCTGCCAAATTACGATTTGGTTCCCAGTTTAAAATTACGATTTTGCCCCCAGCTAAAATATTACGCTTTTGCCCGCAGCTAAAATATTACGATTTTGCCCCCATTTCAAAATAAAAAAAATGGTTTTGCCCTCAGTTCAAAATATTATTTTACCTCCATTTTAAAATTACGATTTTACATCCACTAAAAATTGCAATCTTGCCATCGTTTTTTTTTCCTTTGGCAAAACCATGGTAGTGTTTTATTTTTCTTTGTTGACTTAATTTTGTTTTTATTAATGCCAAACAGCTGCCTAGCACTCGCTAATTGGTCCTCACAAATTATTGTTTTGCCCCCAACTCTAAGTTACACGCTTGTCATCGTTTTAGTTAAAAAAAAATTTATCATAACTATGGTACTGTTTTTCTTTAATTGGTTAACTTGATGTGTCTTTTTTGATATCGTGTTATAGGTAGCATGTACAACTAACCGACATAAAGGCGTACATGTTATTAACCTAAGAAATACTCGGTTTAGCGCCCCCCAACGCGGGCGGCGCATAACTCTAGCTGCCTAACACTGGCTCATTAGTCCTGAAAAATTACAGTTTTGCCCTGAGACAAAAACTACGGTCTTATCATCGTTTTTTTTTTTCATAGCAAAATTATAGTAGTCTTTTTTTAATTGATTGAGAATTATTCGGCCATTGCCCCGCAACGCGGGCGGGGCATCTACTAGTTTTGATTAAATATACATAAAATTGATCTAAATCTTACAAAACAAGTATCGAAGATAGTATTACTAAAGATTCAAGCTAATTCCATTAAGAAACTAAATCAAAGTAAGGGGACACGGGGTGGTTCACTAGTGATAAAATCTATCACTCACAAGCACCAATCAAGTTCCGCTATGTCATTAACCATTTTTCCATCACTCACAACCTTTTTTAGGCAGGGTGGTCATCACTCACCACCACACCCAACAATTTCCCCCCAACCAACAAATACCCTCACAAAATAAAACAAAACGGCGTGATAAAAATAACGAAAATTTGATTTCGTTAATGTATAACGCGTTGAAGTTTATGCCGGCGGTGGAAATAACGCGTGATGGACGGTGGCCGTGATACTTTAACGCACCGCCCCGTCGACCCTAATAATATAAATATTCGCTAAAGTTTATGACCAAATCCTAATAAACCGAAATACTATTATAGCCTGGTAATTATACATCTTTCGCATTTACCTTTTTTTCTTTTGTACTGTCTTCCTCTTTTGTCTCACGTTCTTCCTTTTCTTCGCCTTCTATGGTTGCCCATGAGGGTGAATGACATCGACAAGTTAAAGAAGAGTTGTGTCGTGACATTAGATGATTTTACGGCATATACAATGGGTTTAAACCTCTTATATATTTGAAAGAAAATGCTTTAACAAGGAAAGGAAACCACAGTCACGAATGATTGCCTTGCGACCAAAGGATGATAATTCTTTTCACGACATGTTCCTAGAACACTAGTTACGAAAATATCAAATCACAAAGGAATCTCACTGTAAGATAAAAAGAATATTACACAAGAACTTATATAAAAGAATGTTGATAAAATAACAATCTAGTGAACAATTACAAGAATCATGTACTCCTAAAAATATACATAAATCCTTGACCATAAGTCCAAACCAATTTAGTTAAATCACCAATCAGAGACGTTTATGAGAATTCAGGTACCCTGTTCGAACTCGAAAAAATGTGCCCTTCCGTAATGTTTTATTATTACTTAAAAAAATCAAATTAGTATTGGGCTCAATAAACTAATGTCAAGTGGGCTAAATTCTAAAACATAAAAAATATTTGTAAATGAGCTTATATTGGAATTGTTATGTGTTTGCTATTTTTAAAAAAATAACATATATATCGGATTTTTTAAAAATCGCGTGCCACTCAAAATCACGGGCCTTGTGCGGATGTCCTCCCCGTACACCATCATAGCCGCCACTGTCACTAGTAATTCAACTTGAGCTCGACTCACGTTCGAAAGTCACATGTATGATGTAACTCAAAATTAAAAAAAAAAAAAAAAAAAAAAAAAAAAAAAAAAAAAAAAAAAAAAAACTCGACTTGTGATAATGCAAATTCTTCAGCTGACCACCAAGTTTAGACCAACATTTTCGGTTTTTAACATTTTTTAAAACACATGTACGTCTTGAAATTTAAAGGAAACCAGTTCATACAAGATCAAGATCTAATTTTAGACATAAATTAAATGCAACAAGTATTTGAGAAACATATATAAATTGATATAAGAAAACCAGACTTATTTGAGAAACATATATAAATTGATACAAGAAAACCAGACTTTAAAATTGTGAATCTGTGGGTGTGTTTGTCTGTTGTTGATGAATATATTTATCCATGAAGAAAAAGCTGATCATCTTCTTTGTACTTATGTCCAACCCCTGATTGTATGTCTCTTATTTTCCTGTATTTTCTATTTTTAAATAACATCTTTTACATGTGATTGGCCTTATCTTTCCTTGTTATTGACCGATATATACTTTTACTAGAAATAATAATAGCTTACGTGATACATTTGACTTCATGCATGTGATATTTACATTATTATACTTTATATAACTAACATTTTATATATTTTAGCAATTATATATAACACCCCAAAGTAATAAATTTAAAATTAGCAACTCATAAATCAACTTAAAACTATGAATAAAGTAGTGATGCATAACAACAAGATAACAACTAAACATCGCCGTGATAAGCATTTGAGTCCCTCTAGCAATTCTTATAACAGATGTATGATTATTTTTATTAAAGTCGCTGATGGATCCAGACATAAGCCCTAACAATCCCTAATTCTATACCCTCATAACATGAAACAATTAAACTCGTACGTACCACACTGATGAGCCACGGTTTCATACCATTACTATGCAATTTCTTTAGCTCAAAGCAATTATTGGTTCTACAATAGGATGTGACGTTTTATGATTTTAGTAAATGTACCATATATTTTTCTCCGAAAAGTAATTCTGCAACCTTTTTATATGATTGTTGATTGTTTGTTTGTTTGTTTTTGATATACTTTATTACATTTATATGATATGTCTAAAGGTTACAAGCATAATGTGTGTCCAAGATTGGATTATTTGATGTTGATTGACGCTACCATAACCATATATTTATTCATGTCGACTGATGTCTTCTAACGTTTACTAACTAGTACTCTAATCACCTTTGATCAGTGCGTACTTGAATCCAGCTGTAACGCCCATATTTACGTAAGGTCAAAACCACGATTTAAATAGGCTAAAAATTTGAACTTTCATACTTTAACGTAAATATTACCAAAATACCCTTGTGGTTAACTATGACATTAACAACCATCAAAACGTTGTAAACTACATTTGTCCAAACTAATAAACCATAACTACCAAACTAACTTACTTACAAAAGACATCGAGTACAAAATATCATTTTACAACCCAAAAAGAGATTTGACCCCTTTGACACCATAAACATAACCGGAAGCGCATAGTGGGCATAACGAGTAGTGTGTTTGATCCAAGCTCGCTGTCATCAAATATGAGATTTACCTATCATACACAACACCAAAGCACTCATTAGTTCATTATACTAAATATAATGAATAACTTTCATTTACTTATCATTATTCGACCCATTACAAAATTTACCATTTTGTTAACATCCTTGTTATAGTCATTCTTTCTCTACTAGCATCGATTCCGTTACACACATCCATCTTTAACATTTCGGTAGCATTTACATATGAACCTCTCGACCCATCCGAAATGGACCAAGGTTTAACCAACATTCTAATTCGTCATACAAGTCTTAACCGACCCATTCCTAGTAGGTCAATTCATACCATACATCATTGTCACCCTTTCATCATTTTGACTCGTTTATAACAAGCCGTTACTTAAACCATTCCATCATCGTACTTTCCAACCATTTTGACCCATTTGAAACGGATCATTACGCATTCATTACTCTTTCATTTTCTAATCCCCATTCAATACTCAACACATCAAATTTGCCATATTCTACAATACAACTTTACACTAGGATTTATATATCAAAGCAAACATTCATAATCTACATGAAGGATAAACAAAGTTCATGTGAACTTACCATGATCTTGCATTCCAAGCGTCTTCGATTGACTTGCACCTTCCTCCTTCTTCGCCCCTATAAGGTGCAACATTACATATTTAGCTTTCAGTAATACATTACGTACGCACACTTGGATTAGTTATTACGGCTTTAACTAATCGCACATAATTCTATTTTCCATGCTAACTCATCAATTTCAACAAGTTTTGATGTCAAAACCCAACTAAATCAATTCAAGGCATTTCATCAAACATGTTGTGTGCGTACCATCAATAAAACATAATGTACAAGTAGTTATAGCATATTCTTCCTAGTTCATCCATGGATTAATCCAATCTTTCACAATCATTAATATAACCATACAACATATGTTTCATATCAATTTATCCATCTAAACACTTTCTATAACATTAATTTAACATCAACATTACACAATTCATCCATAAACTCCACTAAACTTCATTATCTTACAAATACAAGTGGGTTTTACCCCAAACTATCAATATAGTAAAATTCAAGCATAATATAACATCCACACATTCATATTAACTAACATTCTTGTTAAATTTTACAATACATTCACGGATTACACATAACCCACTTCACCAAACATCACTAAAACATAAAATTCAACTTACTTGGTGTTAAGAACACTTAAGTGATCATAATTCTTAGTTCATGCATCCATTTTGCCCTCAAATTCCCTTCCAATTTGACAGATTTTGTGTTGTTTAGGGTTTTATTCTTCCCCCCTTGCTCTTCATGTCGCACAGACACACACACACATATGTGTTATGTGTGTGTTTTGTATTGTAAAATAATTATCTTACTTTTCTAATTGCCCAAGTTTTGCCCCTCAAGTTTTGAGCATTTTACTTTATGGTTAAATTTTTATTATCATGCATTCCTAACTTAACATATTCATATTCATATTCAAACTCATACACATATTTATATTTATATTTATATTTTGGGGTGTTACAAGTCTACCCCCCTTAAAGAAGGCTTTGTCCCCGAAACCTGAATCGTACCAAATAATTCTGGATAGTGCTCCCGTATATCATCCTCCGCTTCCCATGTAAGATTCGATCCCTTTCGGTGTTGCCATTGAACCAACACTTGTCGAATGGATTTGTTGCGGAGTTGCTTCACTTTGTAATCTTTTATTGCTACTGGCTTTTCAACATAATTTAACCTCTCGTCTACTTCAATATCATCCAAAGGCACGTATGTCGTTTCGTCTGCAAGACATTTCCTTAACTGGAACACATGAAAGGTGTTGTGAATTCCATCCAACACGGGTGGTAATTCTAACTGTTATGCCACCGTCCAGATTCGAGCTAGAATTTTGAAAGGTCCGATGTATCGAGGGCCTAGTTTCCCGCGCTTTCGAAACCGAATTATCCCTTTACATGGGGAGACCTTCAACAACACATAGTCTCCCACTTGAAATTCGATTGGACGCCTTCGCCGGTCCGCATAAGATTTCTGCCTATCTTGTGCTTCCTTTATCCTTGATCTAACAATACCAATCTTTTCATTCGTTACGGCTACTACATCCTTTGGCGCGAGTTCGCGCTGTCCCATTTCCCCCCAACAAACCGGGGTTCTACATTTTCTTCCATATAACATTTCATAAGGAGCCATCTTTATGCTGTTATGATAACTATTATTATACAAAAACTCTACCAAAGGTAGATGATCATCCAAATTTCCTCCAAAATCCAAAACACACGCCCTTAACATGTCAATTAGTGTTTGGATGGTTCGTTCCGATTGACCATCGGTTTGGGGATGGTAGGCGGTACATATATGCAACTGGGTTCCCAATTCTCCATGAAACTTTCTCCAATATCGAGAGGTGAACCGGGTGTCCCGGTCAGACACTGGACCCCATGCCAAGATATAATTTCATTCATGTAAACCTCCGCCATTCTTTTCGAATTATAGGTTTCCCGAATGGGTAAGAAATGTGCACTCTTGGTAAGGCGGTCTACAACCACCCAAATAGCATCATGCCCCTTTCTTGTCTTAGGAAGCTTAGTCACCAGATCCGTCGTTATCTGTTCCCACTTCCACACCGGTATTTCCAACGGTTGTAACTTTCCATACGGCTTTTGGTGTTCGGCCTTCACTTGAGAACACGTCAAGCACTTTGCAACATACTTGACAATGTCTCTTTTCATCCCCGGCCACCAATAATTCATCTTCAAGTCTCGGTACATTTTTGTAGCTCCCGGATGAACTGAATACCGAGACTTGTGAGCCTCGTTCAAAAGCAGATCTTTCACATCACATCCCCAATGTATCCAAATTCGGCCATACGTTGTCTTCATACCGTTTGCATTTTCTTCTAACTTGTTCATGAATCCTTTTGTTCTTTTTTTCCTTGGATCATCAACATTTAAGGACTTAAGTTGAGCTTCTCGTATCCCTTCAAGGAGTCTAGATGTGACTACCATTTTCATCGATTTTACCCGAATTGGAGGCAGGTACTCTTTTCGACTTAGAGCGTCCACTACTACATTAGCCTTCCCGAGATGGTAATGAATATCACAATCATAATCCTTGATAAGTTCTAACCATCTTCGTTGCCTCTTATTAAGATCTTTTTGTTCAAAAAAGCACTTGAGGCTTTTATGATCCGAGTAAATTGTACATTTGACTCCGTACAAATAATGCCTCCATATTTTTAAAGTGAACACTGCTGCCGCCAATTCTAAATCATGATTTGGGTAGTTACTTTCGTGTTGCTTTAGTTGTCTCGAGGCGTACTCCACGACCTTCCCCCTTTGCATCAATAAGCACCCTAAACCTTGACGGGCGGCATCGGTGTACACAATCAAATCTCCCGTTCCATTCGGTAATGTCAACACCGGAGAAGTCGAAAGCTTTTCCTTCAAGGTTTGAAAGGCCTTCTCTTGATCCGTACCCCAAACGAACTTCTCTTCCTTCTTTGTTAGCTTGGTCATGGGCAAGACTATCTTGGAAAAATCCTGAATGAATCTTCTATAGTAGCCGGCTAAGCCTAGGAAACTTCTTATTTCACTTGGATTCTTAGGGGGAACCCATTTCATTACCGCTTCTACCTTTGACGGATCTACTTGAACACCTTCCGCATTAATCACATGACCGAGAAACTGCACCTCTCTAAGCCAAAATGCACATTTCGAGAACTTTGCACACAGTCTTTCCTTACGAAGCGTTTCTAGTACTTCTCATAAATGAGAAGCATGTTGGGGCTCACTTCGGGAGTAAACCAAAATGTCGTCTATGAACACGATTACAAACTTATCCAACATGGTTCGGCATACCCGATTTATCAAATCCATAAACGCGGCCGGAGCATTCGTTAATCCGAAAGACATTACTAGGAACTCGTAATGTCCGTATCGAGTTCGGAACGTAGTTTTAGACACATCCTCTTCTCGTACCCGTAGTTGATGGTATCCCGGTCGTAGATCGATTTTTGAGAACCAACTTGCCCCTTGAAGTTGATAAAACAAGTCGTTAATTCTGGGCAACATGTAACGATTTTTCACTATTAATTTATTTAGTTCCCGATAGTCGATGCACATCCGCATCGAACCATCCTTCTTTTTAACGAACAACACGGGTGCACCCCACGGTGAAACACTTGGACATATAAACCCTTTATCGAGCAGTTCTTGAAGCTGCGTCATAAGTTCTTTCATTTCGGTCGGGGCCAACCAGTAAGGAGCCTTAGCTACCGGTTTGGCATTCGGGCTTAGCTCGATCTTAAATTCCACTTCGCGCTCGGGCGGTAATCCCGGTAAATCTTCCGGGAACACGTCCGGATACTCATTCACCACAATGACATTTTCGAGTTTTGGGGCAACTCGATCGGTATCTATCACGTAAGATAGAAACGCCTTACCTCCATTCATTACATACTTGGGAGCTTTAAATATAGAACAAAACTTCAGCTCGACAATCCTATCCCCTTGGATACTTACCCGCCCCCCTGGTGTTACTACATAAATAATCTTCCTTTCACATTGGATTTCGGCATGGTTTTGGGCTAGCCAATCCATTCCTACGACTACCTTGAATTCTCCCATAATCATCGGAACAAGATCTATGTTAAATTCTTCATCTTCAATCCAGATCTTACAATCTCTACACACTTCATGCAATAAATAACTCTTACTATCGGCTATTTCTACTTCTAAGGGCGTTAGCATCTTTTCAATCGTAAACGAAGGATGATGTAATAATTTATTCGAAATAAATAACCTACTTGCCCCGGAATCAAATAACACATTCGTAGGTATAGAATTAACTAAGAATATACCTGAAACCACATCTGGGTGAGTTTTAGCTTCATCTGATGTCATTTGAAACATCCTTTCACGTGCCTTAGATGATTCTTCTTTCTTTCCTTCCTTCTTTGCCCCCTGTTGCAGTTTTAGGCATTCAGTCTTAACATGTCCCGGTTGATGACAATTATAGCATGTTTTCAAATTGTTGGGACACTTGTAGTACGGGTGCCCCTCTTGCCCACAATTATAGCATCCCTTCTTACCGAGTAAACATTCACCCGTATGGAGTTTCCCGCATGTTTTACAACTCAAAATCCCACTGTTCAACTTCCCCTTCTTACCCTGGTCTTGAAACTTTGACTTCTTTGACGGGCTTGGGTTAGTAGGCTTCTCCATTACCCTTTTCTCTCCTCGTTCAACTTGTCTTTTCAACTCAATTTCTCTATCCCTTGCCCAGTTTATGAGTTCATTTAACGTTTCACATTTGGAGGGATTTATGAACTCTCGAAACTCGGCCTTCAATATGTCATGGTAACGAATAATCTTCATTCTTTCCGTTCCCACTATTTCTCGGCAAAACTTCAGTTTGTCGAGGAAGGTATTCGTAATTTCATCAATTGACTCATCTTTTTGACGAAGACATAAAAAGTCTTATTGGATTCTATCAACGACGGATTGTGGGCAATGATAATTTAAGAAGGGCTCCTTAAACTCTTGCCACGTCAAAGCTTGAACCTTGTCTTCCCCTGCCTCTTTGCAATAGGCATCCCACCAATCCTTAGCTTGGAGTTGGAGTAAGCCCGTTTCAAACATCACTTGATCTTCTTTTTCACATCGACTTCTTGTAAATACCACCTCCGTACTTGAGATCCATCTTTGGCACGCTATTGGATCGATCTCCCCTTTGTATGGTAAAGGGTTACAAGCCATAAACTCTTTGTAGGTGCATCTACGGTTCCCTTTCTTCCCTTGAAGCTCACTAATCATCTCTTTTAGTTCCTCCATCTTAACTTTCATCGTTGCCTCAACCATTTCTAATACTTGACTTTCTACTTCTTGGGCTAGCCGGGGAATGCTAGCCTCAATCGCCTCTTTTACTTCTTCCACGATCCTTTCATTTATCGCTTCTAGTGGTGCCGTTTCATTATCGTTTACATTTACTCCGTCCGCCATCTACATAAAACATTTACCACATTCGATAATTCCTTTACATGCTTTATTTCATCACATTTGAACTTATACTACCGTGATTACATTCTCTTTACAATTCATTCCTTTCGCGTCATCGTTATCAACAATCACGGTATATCATATGGAACATAAATTTCTGGTCATAACGATTAAAATCGTTACCTTCACTTACGTATGTTTCCACATCAATTATTTCTTGTAATGTAAACACATGACATGCCTAAGCTCATACATTCTCATTATATATTATACTATCTTTGGGGGTTTATTGGGGACCATTGAGGTTCGGGGCTTGACTACACTTGAATTCAAAATTTTCATTTGCTTCTTGAACTCCACTGTAAGCTACGGTACTCTACCGTAGCTTACGGTATTTCTTTTTGTATCTAGGCCTCCACCGTAAGCTACGGTGGCTACCGTAGTAGCCACCGTAGCTTACGATGGCAATAAAATAGCTACGGTGATTACCTACTGCCTTACGGTGATTACAAAATTTCAATACCTACCGTAGCTTACGGTAGCTACCGTAAGCTACGGTAGCGCCCAGTACATGTTGGCTGAATCTCTCGTTTGCGGCCACGTTGATCCGTTTTCGAATATGATTTCAATCAAGCCGATCCCCGAGTTTTCTAAACACACTTTGTGCTGACACTCTTTCATTTTTATTTCTTTCTAACCTTTTCATATGATCACCAATTCATATCATAATTTACTAAGGAATTCTAAAAAAAATGTTACCTCTTCTTGCGTGTTGGAGCGAACACACCCATTCTTGCGAGCTTTCGGTTTGAGTCCGAGCACTCTAACGTGCTCGAATCTCTCAAACCTAGGCTCTGATAGCAACTTGTACCACCCATATTTACGTAAGGTCAAAACTACAATTTAAATAGGCTAAAAATTTGAACTTTCATACTTTAACATAAATATTACCAAAATACCCTTGTGGTTAACTATGACATTAACAACCATCAAAACGTTGTAAACTACATTTGTCCAAACTAATAAACCATAACTACCAAACTAACTTACTTACAAAAGACATCGATTACAAAATATCATTTTACAACCCAAAAAGAGTTTTGACCCGTTTGACACCATAACTACCAAACTAACTTACTTACAAAAGACTCGAACTATAGGTATTTTGCTACCCTTAAGAGTTTTGATTTCCCGGTCCATGATCTCCACCGGCTCCTCAACGAAACGTAGCTGGTCATCGATCGTAAGTTCCTAGAAAGGAACAATGAGAGTCTTATCTGAAAGACATTTCTTCAGATTTGACACGTGAAAAACATTGTGTACACTGCTGAGCTCTTCCGGAAAATTCAGTCTATACGCCACTGTGCCGATTTTCTTAGTGATTTCAAAAGGTACGACATAACGCGGGTTAAGCTTGCCCCATTTGCCGAAACGAACCACGCCTTTCCAAGGTGAGACTTTTAGCAGAACTCTGTCTCCAACCTGGAATGCCAATGGTTTTCTACGCTTACCAGCGTAGCTCTTCTGACGGTTGCGAGCTGCCGTAATTCTTTGCTTGATTTGGGCAATCTTTTCCGTTGTGTCGAGTACAAGTTCTGGGCCAGTGATTTGGCTATTGCCAACTTCAGCCCAACACAAAGGTGATCGGCATTTCCGTCTGTACAACGCCTCGAACAGAGCAGCCTGAATGCTGGTGTGGTAACTGTTGTTGTAGGAGAATTCCACCAAAGGCAGGTGTCTTTCCCAGCCGTTACCAAAGTCGATAACACATGCTCGCAGCATGTCTTCAAGCAGCCTGAATGCTGGTGTGGTAACTGTTATTGTAGGAGAATTCCACCAAAGGCAGATGTCTTTCCCTGCCGTTACCAAAGTCGATAACACATGCTCGCAGCATGTCTTCAAGGGTTTGGATGGTACGTTCAGTTTGACCATCAGTTTGCGGGTGATAAGCAGTGCTCATGTCTAGACGCGAGCCAAAGGATTTGTGCATCGATTGCCACAAATCAGATGCAAAACACGGGTCACGATCAGAGATGATGGAGGCTGGCACTCCGTGCCTAGCTACTACTTCCTTTAAATAGATACTTGCAAGTTTCGAAAACTTATCGGTTTCTTTGATCGCTAGGAAGTGTGCAGATTTTGTTAAGTGATCCACGATCACCCAGATGGTGTTGTTCCCGCCTTGAGATCTGGGTAAACGGGTGACAAAATCCTTGGAAATTTGCTCCCATTTCCATGTTGGTATCTCCGGTTGTTGCAGCAGTCCTGATGGGTTTTGGTATTCGATCTTGACCCTAGCACAGGTTAAGCATTTGCTAACGTACTTGGCAACGGTAGCTTTCATGTTAGGCCACCAGTACAAGGCTTTGAGATCGTGATACATCTTATCAGAACCGGGATGTATCGAATAGCGAGACTTATGTGTTTCGTCCATCACAAGCTCTCGTAGGTTCCCGTAGGATGGGACCCAAATGCGCTCCAACAAATAATAAATGTCGTCGTCCTTGCGTTCAAGTTGCTTTTCCATGCCCCGCATAGACTCAGCTAGAAGGTTTTCCTCCTTCAGAGGCTCACCTTGTGCGTTTCGGATTTGATTAGGGAGGTTCGAGTGAATGGTTAGTTGCAGCGCACGAACACGTTTGGGTTTGGTTTCCTTGCGGCTGAGGGCATCGGCCACAACGTTTGCCTTACCCGGATGGTATTTGATCGCGCACTCGTAATCATTTAGTAGTTCGACCCACCGACGTTGTCGCATGTTTAACTCCTTCTGATCAAGAATATGCTGGAGACTCTTGTGATCGGTGTAAATTGTGCACTTGGTACCGTACAAGTAGTGTCTCCATATCTTGAGTGCGAAAACTACAGCTCCCAGTTCAAGATCATGGGTAGTGTAGTTCTTTTCATGAACTTTGAGTTGGCGTGACGCATAAACAATGACCTTCTCGCGTTGCATTAACACACAACCGAGTCCTTGGATGGACGCGTCACAGTAGACGACGGAGTCGTCCGTGCCTTCTGGTAACGAAAGAATGGGTGCACTACAAAGCTTTTCCTTCAGCTGCTGAAACGCGGAGTCTTGAGCATCACCCCACCTGTATGTGACACCCTTCTGCGTTAAGGTGGTAAGGGGCTGCGCAATCTTCGAGAAGTCTTGAATGAATCTATGATAGTAACCCGCCAAACCCAAAAATTGACGGATTTCAGTTGGAGTTCGGGATGCAGGCCAATTCTTGATAGAGTCAACCTTAGCTGGATCGACATGAATCCCACCTTCATTGACCACGTGACCCAGGAAATGGACTTCACGAAGCCAAAAGTCGCATTTCGAGAACTTAGAATAGAGTTGTTCGTATCGTAGAAGCTCCAGAATAAGACGTAGGTGCTGCTCATGTTCCTCCTGACTCTTGGAGTAGATCAGAATGTCATCGATGAAAACGATAACAAATTTTTCAAGATAAGGTTTGCACACTCGGTTCATGAGGTCCATGAAAACCGCGAGTGCATTTGTTAAACCAAACGGCATGACAAGGAACTCGTAATGGCCGTAGCGAGTCCTGAATGCTGTTTTGGAGATGTCTTCGTCTCGGACTCTCAACTGATGATAGCCCGATCTCAGATCAATCTTGGAATAGAAACTCGACCATTGCAAACCACGAAAACACAGGGACTCAAAAAGTAATTTACTCTTTTTAAAATAAAAATTAGGACACAACTAAGTAGAACAACATCACATAGTCGTGTTTGATGTTTTTTAAATTTCAAATTGAACCATTACATATGGCACGACTATACACATAGAAAGAGTATAGTTGTGTTTTACGTTTCTCAACGAATTGTTAATCAAATTTCTACCTCAATCCAATTAAACTTACGACTTCTAAATTCAATCATTTTTAATCAAAACTCGTACTACATATACGTATACTTATACCTATACAGGGTTGGGATACATATACATATACGTGTGTTTATTTTTAAACAAACTTTTGTTTAAAGCATAGTCAAATTTCATATTTTGAGTCGATTGACAATTCTGATCAAATTTTGACTTTCTAACTAAAACTTGCTATTGCAAGTTGCAACATGATAAATTGATCTTAGTTCATTGGTATATCATATTTTAATCCAAAAACTCAATTCACACTATATAAGATACTCCACGATACTTAAATCTGATTGGTCATGAGCTTATTGTTAAAAAACGATTTAGTCATTTGTACTCATACGTGCTTCTTCCATCTATCTATATATACATGTAAGTTACTTCTGATATATGGGATGTGCCCCCTTATTTGTTAATTGCGTCTTCTACGTGTATTCTAAACATGACATAAAACTAGATATCAATCCATGATTAAAGAATAAAGTTAGATGATCATAGCTACGTTAAATATGAGTGACTATATATAGTTACATGTAACTTAGATGATGCTTAATTTGAAGTAGTTGATAACAAATAACTGTTTCATCTTTCTCGTACCTAAGGGTGTCCATTAGTAATCACCATATAACTAATCCATTCCTGTATTTAGTTCAAATACATCCAGACTTGATGCTAGAAGATCGAGCCATGACATTTCTCGAGGCCAATGATCGAGCTTCCAAGGGTGATTTACGAAAACGAGCATAACTTTGGCTACGGGTCTCCGTTTTAGGCGTTCGACCAGTCAAACGAGGAGCACGTCGTGGAGGCCCCGAAGGTGCCTTGTCCAAGTTTCGGCCCAAAAAACACATTCTAATGGAAGTTATTGAGAACTTTTATGTTTTTCTCGGTGTTTTATGTATTTTGTTTTTTGGCTTATGTTTGGCCTATGACCTTTTTGTGCCCATTTCGAATTTCAGTCTTTATTTATATCTTGCTTGTAATTCTAATGGTCAGACTTTAATTTTGAGTATAACTATTTTCACTTCAAATTCTTTGCCCTCTGAGTTGAATTTTGGGGGTTTGGGGAAGATTATCACGGGTATTCGTAGAATCAACGTGATTTGTTCTTCATTATCGTATCACTCGCTACATAAGACTTTATGTTAAGCTAATTTAAATGAGTATCGCCTCATATATGCATTTTTAATATCATTTCTTATTTATTATTTAATTGCAAGTTTTTGTTTCTATTAGATTGATTAGCAAAAACTTCTATAACGTTATCTTTTTTATTTTTCGAAAAAAAAGAAAAAAAGAAAAAGGATTGCATTAAATAAAGGAAAAAAAGGTGTTGGGCTCAAATGAGAAATTTTTTAACCTTACTATCTGTGTATGCATTCGAGATGAATTTTGTAGGTACACATTCAACATTTTTCTCCTGTAAGGTAGCGACATATAACTTTTTTCACGTTTATCATGAGCGTTATAAAAGTTTTTGTATCTATATTAAGTTTTGTAGTTACTTACGTCGACTTTAAAAGTCATCTTAAAATAAAATTGAAGGTAGTTAAATGTTTTTTAACCTTATTATCTGTGTATGCACTCGAGATGAATTTTGTAAGTACACATTCAACATTTTTCTGGTTTAACATAGCTGACATTTAACTTTTTCACGTTTATCATGAGCGTTATAGAAGTTTTTATATCTATATTAAGTTTTGTAGTTACTTACGTCGACTTTAAAAGTCATCTTAAAATTAAAGGTAGTTAATGTTTCTCTTTTTGTACATTTGTCCAATCAGCTAGCAGGTAATGTAATGTTATACAAAAATAATAGAGTAAACTGCCATTTTGGTCCCTATGGTTTGGGAATTTTTGCCATTTTAGTCCAAATCTCAAACTTTTTAAATGTGGGTCCCTGTGGTTTCACTTTTGTTGCCATTTTAGTCCAAAATCCAAAAACCCACTATTTTGACTGTTGAAAGCTGAATGTTTTGTCCTTTTGTGCAGGGGCATTTTGGTCATTCTGATTTTAATATTTTAAAAAAACTATTTTAATATATATAACTCTCTCTCTCTCTCACTAAAACAATGATACACTCTCTCTCTCATCTTTCTCATTTCATAACAAAACTCTAACCCCATTGTTCTTCTCTGCAAACCACATCCACCACACCCTCTGGCACTCTCTCTCGACTCTCGACTGAGCCCCGGCGACTTGAGCAGAATCCAGCCGGCCGGCGACCGTTCTTGTGCCTACGGGAACCCACAATCACCTCTCCATACACACCCACACCCCTCCTTCTCCGATAACCACACACCCACACCCAAATCAGACCGGTAGCGGCGGCACGGTAACGAAATCAGTGGAGGAGAGAGAGAGAGACGGAAGAGAGAGAACCCGGCAGCACGGTAGTGGCGGCACGGTAACGGCAATCGCAAGTCAATCCGGTAAGCATTTCAACCCGTCATCTCCTTCTCTTTTCTTTAAGATCTGTGAAGATCTATCTATTTTCTTTGGCCCGTTGTGGTTGACGTTTCAGGTGAAGGAGGTGGTGGTTCTCCGACAAATTGGTGGTGATAGACGGCAGGAAGCAGAGAACCACTGCCGGCCAGCGGCAATGTGATCGTGGGTGTTTATGGAAGATGGAGTTTGGGTGTTGTGGATGAGGAGATGGGATCAATCTACTGGCCGTAGATTCAGAAGATTCAGGGTGTTGTGGATAAGGAGATGGGATCAATCGTCGGTGGTGATTGTAGGTGTTTATGCACAGCTCTGTGTTGTTCAACAGTTCCAAAGATGTTGCAATTGTTGTTGATCTGGGATTTTATAAGATGTTGCAAGTGTTGTTGATCTGGGGTTGATTCCTTGTGTTCTGAACTTGTGGAAGATGATCTGCTTTGAGAGAGAGGGAGAGTGGCCAGATGATCTGGGTTTTTATAAGATGATCTGCTTTGAGTTCTTGATCTGAATTTTTATAAGATGATCTGCTTTGAGTTCTTGATCTGGGGTTTTTTTTAATATCCATTTACCCTTTGAAGTATATCACATTATATTTATGAAATGACCAATTTACCCCTGAACAAGAAGACAAAATAGGCAGGTTGCAACAGTCAAATAAGGGGGTTTTTGGATTTTGGACTAAAATGACAACAAAAGTGAAACCACAGGGACCCAGATTTAAAAAGTTTGAGATTTGGACTAAAATGACAAAAATGCCCAAACCATAGGGACCAAAATGGCAGTTTACTCAAAATAATAAAAAGCTAAGATGCATGAATTTACTAGCCAACTTGGCAACTTGCATAATTAGGCAGGACCCTTTACATTTGACATTCACGTGACTACCTTGTTATTCATCTTTTTTTTTAACGGCGACTTTCTACAACTGGCGATAGATATCACACCCACCACATCGGCAGGCCCACCACCCTACTCTGGCCAAGACTATGTTTTCTTAACCGGGCTCACGCTTGGCATCAGACCCATTGTATCTTATGAATATGCAATTTGACTAAGTTTATAAGCTTCATATACCGTTTTACAAATAAATGATTAACAAAAAGATACTTGTGAGCTTTAACCAGTGTATTATAACAATGTTAATCGTGTCAGGTTGATAAGTTGTTGGTGGGTTGAATTTTTCAACCCTAACCCGACCCATACACTTATCTGTGTCATGTTGAGCTCGTTTGATACCGTGTCATGTTTGGGTTGTGTTTCAGATTGACTAATTTTATGTTCATTTATGAATCTGTATAATACCTAGCGATTTAGGGGTTGTTTGTTTACCTCTTAACGATGCTCTTAATGGTTCAGACCTCTTAATGATTCAACACTTAATGGTTCAGACTGTTTGTTTCGCTAGCAGATGTCTGAATGGTTAAAACATTTGCCTCTGAATGGTTAAGCATTATACTGAGTCTGAATGATTAAGACATCTAATCTGAATTGGTCAGACATTTGCCTCTGAATAGTTAAGCATTATACTAGCTCTTAATAGTTTAGACATCTTACTGATTCAGCACTTAATGGTTCAGACCTCTTATCGGTTCAGCACTTAACCATTCAGAAGCTGCCAAACATCCCCTTAGTAAGGGTGTTGGGTTGCCGCACGGGGAAGGGGATGCCGGTGTTGGAGCAGTGAGCGGGGAGGGGTGTAGGCGGTGAGTAGTCACCGATGCGGGAAGAGAAGATAGAGAGGAGAGAGAGGGGGTTAATGGTGGGTCCTAACCCCTTTCAACCAATCACATTTTTTTTAATTCTTTACACTACTACAGAAATAGGCATTTGCTATGGTCAAATCCGTAGCAAATTTGTAGCAATCACCCATTTTGCTACGGATTTGCTACGGATTTCGTTTGTAGCTACAAGTCTCGTCGCTAATTTATTTGCTACGAACTTTAGCTACGGACATTATGTTTGCGACGAATTTAGCTACAAAAAATCACGTCGCTATTTTAGCCACGGATTTGCTACGAAAAAGGTTGCTACAGAATTTCGCTATGGATTTTTAGCTACAGAGTAGTTTTGCTATGAATGTTGGCTACGAAAATTTGCTACGTCTTTGCTATCATTTTGCTACAGAATTTAGCTACGAACTTTCTACGTTTTTGCGATTGGTTTCGCTACCGAGTTTAGCTACGAATTACTATTATTCGGCTACAAATATTTGCAAGCTTTTGCTACGATTCTGCTATGGAATTTAGCTATGAATTTCGCTTGATTTTGCTATGGATATAGCTATAGATTTTAGAAGGTATTTGCAACAAATTTAGCTACGCATTTTGTTTAGAGTTTTTCAAATAAATTCCTTTTTATATTGTTTTCTCTTTTTCCTTTATAAACATTATATTAAAATCTCACAAATATAAAAAACTCGAACAAAAACAAATACTCAAATGATATAGCATAATAATTCAAACATGACAATAAATATTAAAAACTCATACTAAAAGACCTAAATTATCCAAACATAACCATATGCAACACGATAAAGATCCAAATAATTCAAACATAACCAAACATAACACGATAAAGATCCAAATTATCCAAAAGCAATACAATAAAATTCAACGCATCTTAAGTTAGTGGCAGGTTTTGCAACAACAATTGAATTTTCTCATTCATCTAGGCAAACAACCTCGCACCTTCTTCAATTTTCTCCGTCATAGCATGTTTCTCTATCTTATCTTGTTCCAACTCCGCTATTTTTTCCTTCAACCGTTCCACCTATAATATCCAAAGCAAAAATAACCCGTCAACATCCATTATGACACCTAAAAAAGTTATTACGCCCATAGTTATAGAACATTACAAACAAACTAACTCAATATAACCTAATTCATTTTTTGAACAAGCTGAACTTTCAAATGTAAAACAGTATTGATCCAGATTATCGAGAAGCAATACAATTTATTTCAACATACCTTATCGAAGTTAAGTGTTCAGACAGTAATCGAACTCTCACTCGTTTCAATACACAATCTTGTGTTTTCTTCGATTTACTCCTCATAGATGTATAGCATGCTTCTCTCCTTTATTCCCTTCCAAATCCGATATTTATTCATTCAACTGTTGCATGAATAATTAATAGATTAGCACATCACCTTTAACTAACACATCAATACACAAATACATTAGAACCTCTAATAATCTCTTTTAACAACTTACAAACAAATATAACTCAATAACTTAAAAGCTCACTCTATTTATGTCGTTGACATGAATTAAAGCAAACATTAACATGGGCATAAAGGTCCTACTCCTAGACATGAAATATTAAGAAAACCAAAGACAAGTTCACATTTACAATTGCAATATAATAATCACTTTAGCAAACACAGGAAACATATGATACAAAGTTGGAAATCATAGAGAACATCTGATAGTGATGTTGGAGTGCTAGGGTAAGGGATTAAAAAAAACTTAGATCCATATTGATCTTTACCTTCTTCCTTTATGGATAACCAACAGTTTAAAACTAACCGTAAATCAAAGCAAGATGCCGAAATATAGGAAAAGATAGTGGGATGATGGGATTGGGATTAGGGAAATAAGGGGTGGGAAATTGAGAGGCGGGAGATCACAATGAAATTTGAGGAGGGAATTTTCAATTTTCTTTATTATGTATGAATCTTTAAAATCAAGTTTATATATAAAAAATATATATACGTAAACAACAAAAAAATAACCGTTTAGCAATTAAGAAGTTTATTGGTTTTAGAAAATTAAAATAAAAATTAATTTATAGATATAAATAGTCGACTATATCATGTTAGCAACCTGGGGAGGGGGAACCCTCCCGCGGTCAGGGGTACCGTGCATTTTACCCCCAATGTTATAATTAAATATAACGAGTATTAAGCACCCCCGCGTTGCGGCGTGGGCGAACACTAATGTCACACTACTGCCAGCGACCATCGATACTGAAGTTGCGGCGTGTTAATACGAATAAATTAAACCGAAACGTAAAACATACTATAAAATAACTAAGTTTATCTAGGAGTCGCGCGTTACGATGAACCCGCGTCTATTTTTTCCCGTCTGAAATGTTCATCGTAATATATATATATATATATATATTATATATATCATTACCACTATACAAACCATAATGCATACATTACAACAACCACTACATCAATATGTTACAAATTATATTTATACAAGGTTTTGGCTAAATTAATTAGATTATTATAAATAATAATAATTTACAAATAAAACAACACAACTTACAACAAAACAATGCATGAAACACCATATTAACACATAGTACAATACCATAATGCTAAACCCTAATGCAAATTAATAGTATATAAATAACGAGTGTTAATAATAACTAGTGAGATTTCCCGCACTCTGCGATGGGTTTCGGTCAGTATAAGTTAATTTCAACAGTTAGATTTGTTATAAAATAGTTATGGTACCGACACTCAGTAGAGATTTCTCGCACTCCGTAACGGGTTTCGGTCGGTATTAGTTAGCTAGTTTCGTCAGTTCGGTTTGTTATAAAATAGTTATGGTACCGACACTCAGTAGAGCAACCGAAAGAGATATGTTCGATAGGCAATGTTTTAAAACTCGGCCAACTCGGCTTGGAATCAGGTGTCCTCTGTAGGAATTTTCTCCAACTTGGTAACCAGGAATCGGACTCGGTCAAAGTCGAGCATGACTCGGTGGAAACGACAGGAATCGTCAACCAAACCAAAGTTTGAACTCGCTCGGGCATGACTCTTCGCAATTAGGAAGACAGGAAGACACGATCAAACTTGAGTATTACTCGGTTAAGCTTGGACAATATGGCATAGTCATCAGCTGGGTGCGCGTAGAGCGGGGGGTATGGGGACCAAAGGGGCATGGGAGACAAAGGCGACGAGCGAATCAGGATGATGAGCTCCTGGATGATTGGGTAGAGTTCAAGAGATACGTCAGTGAGATATTGCATGGCACGCATGCCCATAGGTATTTGGGTAGATTTAGATTGATGCATTTTAATCCACCTCGTATGATCGACTGGTGTTTTAGGGCGATTTACTTAGGTCGAGGGGTCATGCCTCGCCTTACCTTCCCTTGGTCCCGTTTGTTTAAGTCCGGACGAGACCGGGGTCATCGGGAGCCACCTTTCGTTTTGTGGAAAAGCGGGGGAGGGGGCTTGAGTACTTCTATGGCATGATAGCAGTAGAGTTCACATTATGCGGCCAACGTCGCGAGTTAATGTTGCCACGGTTTGGGGTGGCGATTTGCATTTAGATGAACAAGAAGGCCTCTTCCAAGGCGTTTTATTTATGTGCTAGTCTCCACGATGAATGATGTGTTGTGGTTGTTTAGGCACGCACTTGGGCAAAGGACTTCTGGGACGGGCATTTGCCGTCCACGAAGTAGCTCGTTAGCCTTATGTATGACCCGTTGCACCGATATCTACATCAGTGTATTGTGGTTACAATAACCATCCATGAATACTGACCCTCATTGATCATCTTTGTCCAACAATAATTGACAACATAGAATAATATTGACCCTAATTGTCGCTAGATACTCCAACTTAAACCTAACTATCCTAAATTGACCAATATAGGTATTACCCAACCCTTATCGACCAATTGATCATCATCGACCAATATTTAGCTCTACCTATTGGCACTGTTCCACCTCATGATCTTTGTTGTAACGCCCCAAAAATCTGAATGTTAATAATTGTCGTATGTTCTTATGTTACACGTCATGAAATAAATAACTAGGCTATTTAACCTAGTTAAGGGTATGGTCAAAAGTATTAAATAATGAAGGTAGTGTCAGTTATGTTTTAAAGGTAAACCCGAGGGGCTAAAGTGGAACAAATGAAAGTTGATTTACTAATTAAAAAGAAATCAACACACACATAAACACACACATCGTGTGTGTTCTGGAAAGATCGAGCAGGGGCTCTCAAGAGCCCCAAAACCCTAGTTCTTCAAAAGCTTCAATTTGAAGGATGAATCAAGGCCCAAATCCATAACCGAGCATGGATTAATGATCACCAACACGAGAGGATCATAAGGTATGTTTTAAATCTAAGATTGGTGATCATGGGTGAAGTGGGTTATGTTCTAATCCGTGAGTTAATATGAAATTAATCATGTACAAGGGTTAGAAACCTCGTGTAGAACATGGGTATGATGAATTATTGTTAGATGAAAGTATAGTAATATGATGATGTTATGTTTAATGTTCATTTGGAATGATACATGATGATTAGTAGATGGTTTAGATGGGTTATGTATGAGTTTAGAAGAATTGTGCATGAAATAGTTGTACGTTATGCTTAAAAGGTAGTACTCACATCAAGTGTATGATGAAATGTATATAGTGTCGTCCGTATAGTCGATTATGATGTTACGGGTATATGATGATAAGTCGATAGTTAAGTATGGTTAATAGTTGACTTTTGAAAGTCAACTAAGTATAAGAAACATGACTTGACTCGTTGTCGTAAATGTATGTTGATGGGAAGTCGTATGGTACATATTATAGCAATCCGTGTTAAATGTAATGACATGATGAGTTACATGAGTTTAACGTATACGGATATGATTATATGAAGTTGATTATGTATTTTAATGCTTGTTAGAAATGACTAAGGAAAGTTAAGTGTGAATTATGCGAGTGATATGATTGTTACATGTACAAAGGTGTATGCTAATAAGAGCGTGATTTCGATGAAATGAAAGTATAGGAATCACGTCGAGACGGACTCAAGCATGAGGTGTTAACGGGTCAAGAAGAGGCAAGGAAATCGGATACGAGCACGGACGCATAAGGTAAGTGATTTCCGTAATCACTTCTTAGTACTAGTAGGTAATAATGTGTTGCAATGAATTAAACATGATGTTTGAGGTCAAATATGTGTTAAAGTCTTTCGTCGTAAAAGATGAGTTTAAGGTTGACCAAAATGCCCTTGATGGGTATTTTGGGGTAAACGAGCTTAAAAGTAGTTTTGAAGCAAGTTATACGATTAGTGTAATGTTTTGGACAAGTATGGAAGTGGGGATTATGGTTTGGTTAGTCGTAGACCAATTAATGCACGAATACCCTTAACGGGTCAAAAATAAGTATATGAACGATAAGGTGTTAAGAGGATGCAAGACATCCAAGAATTTGGTAATTTATGATAAACGTCACTTACATTATTATGTCTATAAGAGGTTTTGGTAAAACGAACAAGTTATGTTGACGTATGCATAAACGGGTCGAAAAGTGGTAAAAGGGTAATAAGCCGAAGAGTTAAAAGTCAGAAATTATATTAAGTTGGATGTTGGATTTTAGTTCCATTAGATGGAGAATTAAATTACGGACGCGTAGGAAAAAGAATCGGGTAAAACGGATCAAAAACGAGTGAGTTATGGCCGTTTCCGTGAAATCGGATCGCGCTAGAAATATGCAGCAACCAGCTGCAAACCTTCTGCTGAAACAAGGGGGTCGCGTAGCGCGACGGCCCGTCGCGTCGCGCGACGGGGTAAGTTGTTCCGAAAATTGTTTTCATGCTCCGTTTTGGCTCGGGAACTCGTTTAAACGCGTTTTAAGTTGCGTATGATTGATTTAACTCATGTTTTGTGACTATTAGGGTCAGCGTATGTGTGGATAGGTATGTATGGATGTTGTATATCTATATACACGTATGTAGAAGTGTATGTAGGCGTGTATGCGCGAATGTATGTAAGATTATGGTGTGTAAGCAAGTACATGAGGATATATATATGAAGGCGTATATGAATGGACAAGTATGAGTCGGGTATATTGCAATGGTTGATTGGAAATATAAATGTAGGCATGTATGTAGGTGGGTACGTATGTATGTTGTATAAGTATAAGTGTATGTATGTAAGGGTGTATGTAGATAGTATGTATATGTATTCAAGTGAGTATGTATGAAGGGATGCACGTATGTAAGTTGTGAGAGGGTATGAAAGTATGTACGCGTGTATGTAAGTATGAATGTATGTTTGTATGCAAGTACGTATGTAGGTTTGTATGTATGTATGTATGTAGGTATGTATGTATGAAGGCAGGTAAGTACGTATGTATGTATGTATGAATGGATGTATTTAGGTATGCACGTACGTATGTATGTAGGTACATAGGGATGTATGTTGCTATGTGTGATCGTAAGTGTATGTATAGGTTGTATGAAAGTATGTACGCATGCATTCAATGAAATTGAGTACTAACGATAATAACATCGTGCCTAGTGATGAAGTGTAACGCAGGAATACCAAGGAAGTCTCACTACGGATCTTATGATCAGAAGGAAAGCCGGGATGTAAAGAGTTAATGAAATGAAAAGTAAACGTGAACAAGTCTTGTATGCTTATGATACGTACTAATGTTATGAATTCTATGTGGTGAGCGCAGGTAGTACAAGCCATGAGGATTACTATGGAGTAGGGATCGAAGATCGAGTCGTAAGACGGATTGTACGGGAATGTTTAAATATGTAATTTAGTGTCGATAAGTTATGTTCTTATATTATAAAATGGATTTTTAGAATGTCAAGATGTATGTCCTGAAAGAAATTTTCAGACTCGAATTTCCGCTGCGACGTTTTAAGGTTATACGTGTTAGGGTGTTACAAGTTGGTATCAGAGCCCTGGTTTGAGGGAATCAAGTACGAGGAGGTAACTACTTGAACTCAAACTTGTGTGCTCTTGAGATAAGAAATCCGTACAATCTAAGACTCGATCAAGATCCAAAGGTAAATGCTGATGAAAGTATGTATTTATGTATATGTATAAAGAAACTGACGGTTTTGTATGTACAAGGTAAGCATAAGTGTTGGAAGAGGATGATCCGTGAATGCAGTCCAGGATGAATACTAAGGCAGGCAAAGAGGTAATAAGACAAATAGGCAAATGAGCCCAGGTACGTGAATTTAATATGTGGATGTAAGTAATGGCAAGGTTCATTAAGGGAAGAAAAATTTTAAGATGAAAGACAATGATAGTATAGTAATGAAGTATTGGAAGCAATACACGCGCCGAAACCTAAGACTACGGACATAAGGTGACAATTACATGAAGGCACGAAACTACTACGTGGATTGTGTACCTGGCCAGTACACGAGAAACGTATGACGTTCGTGAGATCATGATAATTGTTACAATTATGTCCGGTAGAGTTGGGTAGCAGGCGGGCGTGTGGGTGAAATGGGAAGTAAGACTCTCGGGAAATTGAGAGTACTATGTAAGAAAGAAAAACATGCCTGATAAGAACGAAGAATGTTGAATCCGTAATTAAGTGCGGATCAACGAGTTATGAATAATATGTTTGAATCCGTAAGACGGATTCAGGGAAGGAAAGGTATGAATGCAATGTTTGAATCCGTGAAACGGATTCAAGGATGAAAGGCATGGATGATATGTTTGAATCCGTGAAACGGATTCAAGGATGAAAGGCATGATTGAATGTTTGAATCCGCGAGACGGATTCAAGGATGAAAGATGAGAATGTAATGTTTGAATCCGCGAGACGGATTCAAGGATGAAAGATGAGAATGTAATGTTTGAATCCGTAAGGCGGACTCAATGAATGAAAAAGCATGAATGATGCGTCTGAATCCGTAGGACGGATTCAAAAATATAAGAAGATGAAATTAATCCGCCTAAAAAGATGTCGACAGTTTGACCATGATTGAGTCGAACGGGTCATAGAAATAAGTATAAAGTAAAAAAAAAAAGTGATAGTATAATAAACGAAGTTTTGTATAAGTTACGTGTTAGATGTGTTAGTAATGGACTCTTAGAAGTCAGGATGATGACGGGCTGTGACCCGGACAATAACTTGAGTATGGGCGGGAATGGTAAGCTTAGTAAGAAACATTGAAACGATGTAATAAGGTCTTCGTAAGTAAGCATGAATGGAAGGAAGTACGAGCGTGTACCTCAGTTGGCAAAATGATTAATTGAATGAAAAGATTGCATGTAAGAAATAGAATGTGCGGTATGTTATAGCAGGTACGTAGGAAATTGTAGAAAAGTTATAGGTGGGTAATCACCTAGTTTAATGAATGTTTAAATGATATATGCTAACTGCCGATGATGTTGATGATAATGTTAGAATTATTGATGTGATGAAACCAATCGTATTGGGGAAAGGATGTGCACGAGTGGAAACTCATGACACGGATGAATGAAATCTGGCCTATTATGGCTAGTACTCGAGGAAAAGATGAATCGATCTGGGTTGCAGATCGTGGTTTGGGAAATGAAAAAAAAAGGTTAGTAAGAATATTTAACTCATGATTGGATAGATATGAACTAGTATGACACCTGTATAGGTGTGAATTAAGTAATGCATGAAGTGAAAGCAATAGTAATGAGAAATGAACGAAATGATTTAAAGATAAAATAAAAGTATGCAAGGTATACGTAACTGTAGAAAAGGTAGAATGAGGTTAACGTTAGAATTAAGCACGTAGGCGTGATTATGTAATAATAGTTTTGTTGTGATAACAAAACAAAAGTTAAATGTTATACAGAGTATGTAGAGAATGTAAGTTGTAAAGGTGAGATGAGGATATCAGATCCATTAAGAAAGGATCATATTAAAGGACGGAAGAGTATGTGTATTGACCAGTTATTGACAGGTCAAGTAAATGAAAATGCAAATGGAATAGGAAAGAATGATCAGGAAGGTATGGGCTAGTGATCGTATGGATGGACTAGAAGAAAAGATAGTGTGTGTTCGATGAAAGTGAGAAAGGTTTCGGGGACGAAACCTTGTTTAAGGGTGGTAGACTTGTAACGCCCCAAAAATCTGAATGTTAATAATTGCCGTATGTTCTTATGTGACACGTCATGAAATAAATAACTAGGCTATTTAACCTAGTTAAGGGTATGGTCAAAAGTATTAAATAATGAAGGTAGTGTCAGTTATGTTTTAAAGGTAAACCCGAGGGGCTAAAGTGGAACAAATGAAAGTTGATTTACTAATTAAAAAGAAATCAACACACACATAAACACACACATCGTGTGTGTTCTGGAAAGATCGAGCAGGGGCTCTCAAGAGCCCCAAAACCCTAGTTCTTCAAAAGCTTCAATTTGAAGGATGAATCAAGGCCCAAATCCATAACCGAGCATGGATTAATGATCACCAACACGAGAGGATCATAAGGTATGTTTTAAATCTAAGATTGGTGATCATGGGTGAAGTGGGTTATGTTCTAATCCGTGAGTTAATATGAAATTAATCATGTACAAGGGTTAGAAACCTCGTGTAGAACATGGGTATGATGAATTATTGTTAGATGAAAGTATAGTAATATGATGATGTTATGTTTAATGTTCATTTGGAATGATACATGATGATTAGTAGATGGTTTAGATGGGTTATGTATGAGTTTAGAAGAATTGTGCATGAAATAGTTGTACGTTATGCTTAAAAGGTAGTACTCACATCAAGTGTATGATGAAATGTATATAGTGTCGTCCGTATAGTCGATTATGATGTTACGGGTATATGATGATAAGTCGATAGTTAAGTATGGTTAATAGTTGACTTTTGAAAGTCAACTAAGTATAAGAAACATGACTTGACTCGTTGTCGTAAATGTATGTTGATGGGAAGTCGTATGGTACATATTATAGCAATCCGTGTTAAATGTAATGACATGATGAGTTACATGAGTTTAACGTATACGGATATGATTATATGAAGTTGATTATGTATTTTAATGCTTGTTAGAAATGACTAAGGAAAGTTAAGTGTGAATTATGCGAGTGATATGATTGTTACATGTACAAAGGTGTATGCTAATAAGAGCGTGATTTCGATGAAATGAAAGTATAGGAATCACGTCGAGACGGACTCAAGCATGAGGTGTTAACGGGTCAAGAAGAGGCAAGGAAATCGGATACGAGCACGGACGCATAAGGTAAGTGATTTCCGTAATCACTTCTTATTACCAGTAGGTAATAATGTGTTGCAATGAATTAAACATGATGTTTGAGGTCAAATATGTGTTAAAGTCTTTCGTCGTAAAAGATGGGTTTAAGGTTGACCAAAATGCCCTTGATGGGTATTTTGGGGTAAACGAGCTTAAAAGTAGTTTTGAAGCAAGTTATACGATTAGTGTAATGTTTTGGACAAGTATGGAAGTGGGGATTATGGTTTGGTTAGTCGTAGACCAATTAATGCACGAATACCCTTAACGGGTCAAAAATAAGTATATGAACGATAAGGTGTTAAGAGGATGCAAGACATCCAAGAATTTGGTAATTTATGATAGACGTCACTTACATTATTATGTCTATAAGAGGTTTTGGTAAAACGAACAAGTTATGTTGACGTATGCATAAACGGGTCGAAAAGTGGTAAAAGGGTAATAAGCCGAAGAGTTAAAAGTCAGAAATTATATTAAGTCGGATGTTGGATTTTAGTTCCATTAGATGGAGAATTAAATTACAGATGCGTAGGAAAAAGAATCGGGTAAAACGGATCAAAAACGAGTGAGTTATGGCCGTTTCCGTGAAATCGGATCGCGCTAGAAATATGCAGCAACCAGCTGCAAACCTTCTGCTGAAACAAGGGGGTCGCGTAGCGCGACGGCCCGTCGCGTCGTGCGACGGGGTAAGTTGTTCCGAAAATTGTTTTCATGCTCCGTTTTGGCTCGGGAACTCGTTTAAACGCGTTTTAAGTTGCGTATGATTGATTTAACTCATGTTTTGTGACTATTAGGGTCAGCGTATGTGTGGATAGGTATGTATGGATGTTGTATATCTATATACACGTATGTAGAAGTGTATGTAGGCGTGTATGCGCGAATGTATGTAAGATTATGGTGTGTAAGCAAGTACATGAGGATATATATATGAAGGCGTATATGAATGGACAAGTATGAGTCGGGTATATTGCAATGGTTGATTGGAAATATAAATGTAGGCATGTATGTAGGTGGGTACGTATGTATGTTGTATAAGTATAAGTGTATGTATGTAAGGGTGTATGTAGATAGTATGTATATGTATTCAAGTGAGTATGTATGAAGGGATGCACGTATGTAAGTTGTGAGAGGGTATGAAAGTATGTACGCGTGTATGTAAGTATGAATGTATGTTTGTATGCAAGTACGTATGTAGGTTTGTATGTATGTATGTATGTAGGTATGTATGTATGAAGGCAGGTAAGTACGTATGTATGTATGTATGAATGGATGTATTTAGGTATGCACGTACGTATGTATGTAGGTACATAGGGATGTATGTTGCTATGTGTGATCGTAAGTGTATGTATAGGTTGTATGAAAGTATGTACGCATGCATTCAATGAAATTGAGTACTAACGATAATAACATCGTGCCTAGTGATGAAGTGTAACGCAGGAATACCAAGGAAGTCTCACTACGGATCTTATGATCAGAAGGAAAGCCGGGATGTAAAGAGTTAATGAAATGAAAAGTAAACGTGAACAAGTCTTGTATGCTTATGATACGTACTAATGTTATGAATTCTATGTGGTGAGCGCAGGTAGTACAAGCCATGAGGATTACTATGGAGTAGGGATCGAAGATCGAGTCGTAAGACGGATTGTACGGGAATGTTTAAATATGTAATTTAGTGTCGATAAGTTATGTTCTTATATTATAAAATGGATTTTTAGAATGTCAAGATGTATGTCCTGAAAGAAATTTTCAGACTCGAATTTCCGCTGCGACATTTTAAGGTTATACGTGTTAGGGTGTTACATATGTTTATCTTTTTATTTAGCTTAAAACTTAATAATTTCTAATCAGCATTTTTATTTATTTTTTTCAATATTCGAATAACGTTTTTTTGTTTTATATGGAATTATTAGTTTTTAAAGACTTTTTTCTAAGAAACGCAATATTATTTATCAAATCATTTAAAGGTACTCAGATCAATTTTAAATCTAAAAAACAGGTGAACGAACTTCAAATTTGAATTTCAATCAAGAACATGAGACATAACCTATGTTTTGAACAAATCTTTTTTGTTACTCTCATCCTCAAAATCCATGAAACATATTGAAATCAGTGTTCTCTAAAACTAAAAAAGAGCTCTAGAACTAGAAAAGATGATCAAAAATTGAAAAGAAAGCATAGAAAAAAAATGCAATAGTTGTTTTAGAGTTCGTAATTAAAATTGAAGTTTGGAAACTAAAAAAGTGATAATGTCCTATGGAGAAGTAGAGCCTTGGAAATAAATGTCTTATTACTTCTTCATTATTAGTACATTTAGTTTTAATATACCTTTGGTTATTTATTAAATATGTGATCTGGCTTCTAAATCCAGTTAGAATGCCTCGACTGAATAACGTCCGGTTTGCTATCCGATCCGGTTTTAAAAACACTGCCGAACACCCTCACCCTCTCAAAATTTTATTAAAAGCCCAACATTAATTAAAAGGCCACTGCCTATTTGTAACTTAAAAGGCTAAAGTAAAATGAAAGATTAAGCCCAAACTTTTGTTTACTTGAATTTAGCGACGTTCAAAACTGAAGATTATCAAGACGGATTTACGCAATCGAATAAGTATGTAATATTTGAATAATGCTCTAATTTGTGCAGTCGAAAGAGAAACTTTTGATAAAGTAAAAGAAGAGGATTTAATGGCTCGATTTCAAGCTTTAAAAAACCGAAGAGAAAAAATCTATTAGCTATGTATTTAACTTTATTTATTATCATGTTTTTATTTTTGTGTATGAAGTACGAATAAATATTTTGAACGTTACCCCTTGGATTTTGGTCTAGATCCGCCACTGCTACACCCACCACCCACAACCTGACATCACCGACACCGCCCGCCACCCACCACCCCGGTGCCACCACCTACCACCATCACCACCACCCGAACACCATTTTCTAATCCTAGTTTCACAAAACCAAAACCTAGAAACGGTGACAGTAAAGATGGATGCAAAACAATATACATATTTATTTCCAGAAATATCTCTGAGAAGTTGCGTCTGTACACCAAGCAAACCGTCATGTTGCTTCTCAACCCCACCTGTGGTAACCCCACTAGTACAAATACAGAAATATCATTCAACAAGAAAAAAAAAACAAATACAGATTTATTTCCAGAAATATCATTCAACAAGAGAAAAAAAAACAAAGACAGAATAGTACACTCCCTCTATATAACTCCTACTTCACATCAATACACATCAAGTGAAAATGGAGTCCTCAAAGCAGCAACTCACTGCTCTTCTTCTCATCTCTATGTTCTTCATTTCCACTGCCACTCCCATTGCTCTCCCTAAATCACCCACTGTCAAACCACCCACTGTCAAACCACCTCATGTCAAACCACCTGTTGTCGAGCCACCTGTTGTCGAACCACCTGTTGTCGAACCACCTGTTGTCAAGCCACCAATCACCCTCCCACCTGTTGTCAAACCACCAAGCACTCTCCCACCAGGGATCGGTGTCCCACCTGTGGTAACTACAACTTTGCTAACTCTACCTGTGATAACCATACCTGTGATAACCCCACCTGTGATAACCCTCCCACCTGTTGGATAATCTTGATGGGCTTCAATTGGGTCAGAAGTGTTTTTGTTTTAATGGATCAAATAATGGGCCATAGCCCAAGTTAAGTCTTGCATGTAACATATTAGTCCATGTAGTAGTACGTAAGTTTGAATTTAGTTGGTAGTGGGTTAGTGGAGTTTTGACCAAGTTGGAGAGGTGAACGTTGGGTCAGTAAAAGTACCGATTGAGTCACTACTTTTGTAGCCTGGCATGCTTTGATATTGTATAATATACATCTTCCCCATATTTTCTCTTCTGCAATTCATATCGTTTCAATTATTTTTTCTACTGAAAATACATTTATATATTTTGAGTGTTATATTTGAGTTTAATCCAACACCACCTGATGTCCCACCTGTACTCAACCCACCATCAGGAGGGAAGCCAGGAACACCATGCCCATCACCACCGTTTGTGCCAACACCGGCGGCCACCTGCCCCATAGACTCACTAAAGCTTGGAGCTTGCGTGGATCTCTTAGGTGGGTTGGTTGATATAGGGTTGGGTGACTCAGTGGTGAACCAATGTTGTCCTGTTCTTGCTGGTTTAGTGGAGCTCGAGGCTGCAGTTTGCTTGTGCACAACCATAAAGCTTAAGCTTTTGAATATCAATTTATACTTGCCACTTGCTCTTCAGTTGCTTGTTACTTGTGGCAAAACACCACCTCCTGGTTACATTTGTTCTATTTAAGTTTTTAAGTTCCCATTTAGGTAAACTTTCTTTACTCATGCAAACCCTAACCCTAATACCTTCGATACCATATAATCCTACTAGTACTAAATATTATAGCTTATGTTAAATACAAAGAGAAATAGAGTTTAGTACACAAACACTTTAGAGATGCGGTGAAATTGATATGAAAATGCGGTGCTGGAGCCGCATCAATAATATACGCACCATTAAATTCCGATTTTTGAAGGTGCGGTTGGTGAAACCGCACCACTTTACAAAACAGCCGCACCTTTTAATTGATATTGAACCACCAGCAGCTCTCCACCTGGCAACCACATTAGCATCATTAAAAAACGATTTTTTTTGCAGAAATAGGTGTTTTGAGATGGAAAAGAGTGCCATTAAGTGGTCAACCTTTTTGTTTTCATATTTAGGTAAGTTGTGCTTTCATACAGCGACCTTCATTAAGCAATTCTCCCAAAAATCAGAAACTCTGAAAAAGCTGCACAAGATAAAGGAAAGTCGTTGTTTGAATGCACAACCATCTAAAAGTCCCTGTTTGATATTACATCCTTGTTTAAAGTCGCTGTTTGATGAAACCATCTTCATAAAAGTCGCCGAATCATATCCCCATCTTCATAGAAGTCGCTGTTTCATGTTACCATGTTCATAAAAGTCGTTGTTTCATGTAGCTTTCTTGATAAAAGCTTTAATGGCCACAAATTTAAATTTTAGCCATGTGACTCTTGCAAACTACAATTTTAGCTCAGAACAATTATTAAAACCAATCCCTCCAAAACGACAAGGATGAAACAGCAACCTTCATTAACATATATTTCTTAACAAACGAACACGAACAAGGTCTTGTTCGTGTTCGTTCGGTTAGTTTGCAGCCATACCTATCGGTAAAACCCCTCCCCGCTAATGTTTACCGCATGATACCGTCCACCCTAATTAGAGATGAAAATCAAACCCAAACCTGTCTGAAAAGACCCAAAACATGTGGGATAGGTATTTAGATAAATATACCGGGTATGAGATTAGTTTTAAAAGTTTTTACGGGTTTGGGACTCATACAATGTTAGGTGATACCTATCTAATTACCAGAATCCGTAGGATGATTCAGCAACCTTCATTAACATTGTAGGATGATTCAGCAACCTTCATTAACATTGTTCTATAATTCAGCGACCTTTTATAAGTTTGCAAGATGAATCTGCGACTTTCGGAAAGGTGGTGATATACATCGGCGACTTTGAGAAGGGTTGTTTTATGAATCGACGACTTTGATCAAAGTGGTTATATGATATGGCGACTTTCGGAAGGGTGGTTTTATGAATCGGCGACTTTGATCAAAGTGGTCATATGATATGGCGACTTTCAGAAGATTGTTAAATCAAAAAGCGACTTTCAGCAAGGTTGCTGTATCAAAGCGACTTTCACAATGTATGGCAGCTTTTGCAGAAATTCTGATTTTTGGCAGAATTGCTTAGTGAAGGTCGCTATATGGAAGCACAACTTACCTAAATATGAAAACAAAAAGGTTGACCACCAAATGACACTCTTTTCCATCTCAAAACACCTATTTTTGCAAAAAAATCTTAAAAAACATGAACCGCACCACTATTTCTTAAAAGAAATATATATTTTTCTTAAATTTATAACTTCCAGCATTTTTCATTTATATTTCCTAATAAATACTCCTCGTCGTCATAGGAAAAAAAATCTTTGGGAGAGATCGATGATTGAATCATCTGACGGAGGCGAAGCCATTGCAAAAATTTAAGAAATAAATTTAAGAACAGTTTGTTTGTATATATATTTAATTTTAAGAATATTGGGTGTAGGATGGTAGAATGGTTTGTGTGTGTGTATAGATTATAAGAAATTTAAGAAATAGTTTTTTTTTTATTAATATTACCGTTATTAAACGGTCAACATCGAAACAATACAAATTTGAGCCGTTATAATTTTCACTGGATTCATCCATCCCGCCACATAGCGTTGTCCAGGGTGGTGTTCCCCGGCACGAACGACGTTATGGGGCAAAACGACGTTATATCCCGTGCCACTACACATACACTTAACTTACTCATAATGTGAAATGTCGTATGAATTAGAGATTTGTTTTCCTTACAATCGATTTTGGAGTATTTTAACCAACCAAACAAACAAACTTACCCGATAAGTTTCTACTTATAGTGGAATCTGTCAATCTAGGAAAGATGAGATGAGATAAGGATAAACATTACCTGTTTCAGAAGGAGATAGAGATGTTACACCCATTAATACCCTTAACTTAAAAAAATGTAGCAAGAGTTATATAAAACAATATTTATGTATAGAGCTAAAAATAAGTTGTCTAGTCTTTTGTCTCACATATAGATGATCCGTACCAAATACTAATATCATATAACATAGTGTAAATTAGTATATTATACAAGTATATATAAATATATACATAAGACAAAATATAATATAATATAAAATATAAGATAAGTGCAAACATTATCACACAACACTAAATTTATATGTGTATTTAATTTTTTGTTATTTTATTATAATTATAATTTATTATTGTTTTATTATTATAACTAATAACTTTTAACATATTTTTCTGGTCTAATAACTTTTAATATACGATATTTTATAAAATTCGGGCATGCCTTTTTTATATACTTATTTTTATCTACGTCTCTATATAACTTTCATTTAAAACTAAGTTATGAATAATAATGTACAGACAATCGAATCACAAACTTACATGTTATTAGAACTACCTCACAATTTAGTTTTTGTTATACATCGATTATACATTTTTGTCATTTTAAATAAAATAACATGACGCGTTATAAAATTCATAAAAACCATTGTGGCGTGCTTGATTTTATCGATTTTTCGATAATTGTTTCATTCAAAATCGGATAGAACAAATATAATTTTTTTTTGTGTTCTTTGCCGTGACGAAACGAATGTCTTAACATCGGTACTCGTATTTTCTTTACAGTTTTATCGACGTTCAAGTATAAATTTTGTTCAAGTATAATTGTTATACCCAGTACCTGTATCGTACCGGTACCTTAAGGAACAAAACTGATATCGACCAAAAGACCGTTGCGAAGCGCGGAAATCCCACTAGTTATGAACAAAAGTTTAGTGTCATGATCAACAATTCATATTATTTAAAATATAATAGTTCTTACATTTTGTGTATATAAAAGAACCAGGTTTATCACCCTAGCCGCGTTGTGGCGAATTATTTTGTTATTTAGTCTGTGTTTAAATGTGTTTTGAAATCACTACGAGCGTGTTGTACGCGGAACCACTAACAAGAATAAAAAAAAATGAAAAAAACAGTAAAAAACAATCGAAAGAAAATCAAGCAAAAAAGTTGTATGTTAATGATGTTGTTCGTATGAAACCCGTGGTCGGAGATGAGCAAATAATACTGGGTACCGGTACTGAATTTCCCAAACCGAAGGATCCTAAGTACCAATTTGGTACCGACTTTTGGCTTTCCTAGTACCGGTTCGCTACCGATTTTTACCTTCATATGCCGGTATCGTAACTGATATTTTCGGTATCGGTTGCCACCGAGCTCATCCCTACCCCTGAAACTAAAAAAAAGAATCATTAAAAGTTGAAGAAAATCAACATGAAAAAGTTGTACGATACCGTTGTTGTTTGTACGACACCCGTGATCAGGGATGAGCAAATGGTACCGTGTAGCAGTACCGAATTTCCCGAACTAAAAGATTTTCAAATTCAAACCGGTACCGACTTTTGGCGTTTTCTGTATCAGGCTGTGCCGATTTTTACCTTCATGTACCGATAATGAATGAGACCGTATCTGTATTTTCGATACCAGTATTGGTTGACACCAACCTTATCCAACTGAGAAAGTAAAGAAAATAATAATAATTAAAACCTATATAAATTAGCAAACTTTTTGTGCATAAGGACTTGTAAGTTGTGCTTTGGGTTTTTCCAAAAAAAAAAACTTGAATTTTTAGTTTTAACCCTAAGGTTTGTACCTTTTTCAATTTTAAACCTACATAATTTGTTTTTTTAACTTTAACCCAAAACTTTTCATTATTTGCAATTTAACTTCACAACTTTTGTCACTTATACTTTTCATCTTTCGCAAATTTTCGTTTTACGTATAGTTCTAAATTTTTCGAGTTAATACGACGCAACGTGCATGTGTGGTTCAATGTTTTTACCTCTATTTTTCCATGTTTGACAGGTTCGTCGCAATACGCATATTATAGGTCGAGTCAGTGTTGGTTGTCAATGACGGTTGTGTGACATTAGTACTATGTGACACCGTTTTACGCCCCGCCGCAACGCGGGGTGTGCTATGGGGATTTTTCAAAGAAAAAATTGTTATGCATATGGTTGTCGTAACGTTGGCTTTGGGGGTTTTCCAAAAAAAAATGATTTTTTTACTTTTCACCCAAAAGTATTTCATAAATTACTTTTAACCCAAAACTATTTGTTTTTTTACTTTTAACCCAAAACTTTTTATCTTTTACAATCTATCCTCATAACTTTTTTTACTTTCAACTTTGATCTTTTATAGTTTTCATTTTCCGCAAATTTTGCGCTCTATGCTTGGTTCTAAATTTTGTGACTTAACACATCACAGCGTGCGTCTTTGGCTTAACGTTTTTACGTTTCGTTCTAAATTTTGCGAGTTAACACGACGCAACGTGCGTGTGTGGGTAACCGTTTTTACATCGTCTATTTTTACCCCGTTTGACAGGTTTAACATAACGTGTGGGTCGTAGATCGACTTAGTTATAAAAAAAGAATCGCCGCCGCATTGCGGCGGGTCGTAATCCTAGTTATCATTATTATATTAATATATTATAATTACTGTTCATTTCATTTGTATTATTAATATATAGTAATAATATCGAACTAATTTATTTATATACTAGGTTATAACCCCGTGTATTACACGGGTTGAATAAATGAATTTTATATACTAAATAATTAAACAATATATATTTAAAAACCTCTTTTATTGCATGGTTTGAATAAATATAATTTTATGTATTAAATAATAAAAAGTTATATCTATAAGAACCATACGTATTGTACGGGTTGAATAAATGTAATTTTATATACCTAATAAAAAAGTTGTATCTTTAAAACCATGTGTATTATACGAGTTGAATAAATGTAATATTGTTAATTAAATAATAAAAAATTTATATGTTTAAAAACCCTCGTGTATTACACGGGTTGAATAAATCTTATTTTATATACCAAATAATAAGAAAATTATATTTAAAAAAACTAATGGATATACTCGGCACGCCACAGATATCGTGATTACGGAGATGATTATTGAAAAGAAGATTCGGTGGTCAAACATATTATTCAAGAAGCAAATAAGCAGCTATTTGAGTGATAAAATATAAATCATATTTAAAAAACCCCGTAATAAATATAATATTATAATGAGAAGTATACATTAAATTTAAACTAAATAATATTTAGTAAGAGAGTTATCTATAATTAATTAAAATACATTAAACAAAATAATAATTATCTATAAGAGATTAAACCAAATAATATTTAGTAGGAGGGTTATCTGTAATTAATTAGAAGAGATTAAAATACATAATAAAAATATAAATTATATTTAAAACCCCATAATAAATATAATATTATAATGAGAAGTATACATTAAATTTAAACTAAATAATATTTAGTAGGAGTGTTATCTATAAATAATTAAAATACATTAAACTAAATAATAATTATCCATAAAAATTTAAACTAAATAATATTTAGTATGAGGGTTATCTATAATTAATTAGAAGAAATTAAAATAAATAATAATTATCCATAAGACATTGCCTAATATGATGATAAGTGTTCACAAAATGGTTTCTTTTATTATATAGTATAGATATTTTAGGTTTATACTTTTACAAGGGGAGTGCATGGGTCGGTTTTGGCCTAAAACCATAACCACGATGTCGGTTAATGGATAACCATAACCATAACCGATCGGTTATGGTGGTTATGGTTAATCGGTTTTAATGGTTATAGCGGGTCGGTTGTGGGTGATAACCGTGTATTCAGCCTAGCTAAAAATAGCTTAATTTTTTTAACATGGAAGAAATTGTTATTGCATATTTGTATATATTAGTATATTGTATAGTATGAAAAATACATATAATCTATAATATTAATATTGATTATTACCGAACATTCAAATAAAGTGATAAGATATATTCCATAAATTCAAATAAACAATCATATATATTAAAAAAAATAGTGAAAAGTTCTAAATCCTACAAAAGATTTATTACATGTCGCTTCGGTTTGGTTATGGTGGGTATGTAAACATCGATATCCATAACCGACTCGCTACTTTCAGTTTTCAGAAAAACCCTTAACCGACCCACCGGTTTTTAATTTGGTTCGGTTTTTTCAGTTCGATTTTGTCGGTTAATTCGGTTATGATTCGGTTAATTCGTTTTTTTGCACACCAGTTTTTACATACACATGTGTGGGTCATCACATAACGAATAATCAGATAATTTCTTCGCATATATGTGTATGATATAAATCTCAAAGAGGTGAGTGAAAAAGAATAAACATTACCATTTTATTTTATTTTTTTAAATCGAAAAAAGGAATGTTTTGTTGGGAAAATTAGTGAATGGATATTTAGTTAATTTATAATTTAGTGAAATTATAATTACATATTAAACTCCTTCATATGGTGAAACTCTTGAGTAGAGTTTTATATCACTTGATTAGCTTTTATTAGAGTTTTTATGGCTCTAATTAAATCACTAATTAAATGAACTTTTATTAGAGATTTATGTCTCTAATAAAATCACCACTTAAGAGAAACTCTTCATAACACACAACTCTTGTAAAGGAAAAAGATGGTAGGCTATGTGACTCATTGGAATGATGAGAGAACTACAAGAGAAAGATAATATGTATGAAGAATTCCTGGAGAAGTGGTGAAGACTTGAACATCCATATGTTGGGAATTATAGAGAGATGAGTTTTCTCTACTCGATTCCATCACCTTCGTATCATCAGTTTTCCACAAGTTCAAACACTATAATTCTATTCGGTGTAACCTCGGGCCCGTGGTCATTTCCGGCAGTACAGACTGCTTCGGCTGTTGTACCCTGGGAGACAGACGCGTCGTCTTTAGTAGAGGCGCGAAATCTGTTTTAAGGGTAGCGTGTTGAACACGTGCCTCAGCCATAATCGTCAACATTTGTTTGTTCTTTTTGTAGGAAATTATTGTACAAGAAGACGTGGTTCAAGACCTCGTTGAAGTCTACACAACGGACTGAAAACACAACGAACCATACAAGTAGACGCAGTTAAAGATCAAGTTGAAGACTTTATCTTTTGAAGATATTGGTTTGAATCGATTGTTTATTAAATATGTTGTAGTTCATATTTATTTTCGTTTGAATTTGTACATGGTTCATGTACTACAATTTCCCAAATGTTTTAAAGAGAGTATCTTTATTTTTATTATTTCTTTTAACAAAATTGTGACCCATTTCCTACAAACTTAAAACAGATTTAGTGAGATTGTTGGTACAATCTTAAAAACCTTATTTATAAGGATTTTGGGTTTACGAAAGGATTTATAATAGAATAAAAAATATTTTTAGAGGTTATGATCTTATAAATATTTTTTGGGAAATATGTATGTAGTACAACTTGTTGTGTTTGGATTTTTTGAGATTGAGATAAAATCTTAAATCCTATACCGTGGTACAAAACGAATTGTTTCGGTTCCAACGTTTGGTTTTTGAAACGATTTTGGAAATCGTTAATTTTTCTAACTGTTGTGTTAGATCGGGTTTATTAGTGTAAACCATACGTTTTTTTTTGTAAACGTTAAATTGTCTAACATGTGTGTTAGACCAGAATTATTGGTGTAAACCATACGTTTTTTGTAAACGTTAAATTCTCTTCAGTAGAGTTTTTATGTCTTTAAATAAGAGTTTTATGTTACTTGATTAGAGTTTTATGTCTCTAATTAAGTCTCTATTTAAAGTAGACTTTTCATCCACCAATGGATTGATATGAACAAATAAGTGTTATAATGATTTTTGTAATCATTTGTCTTCTAACATGTGTGTTAGAAACGTTCATGAAACGCGTTAGTTTGGAAGCAATTTTTAATTGTTTAGTTTCTAACGTGGGTATTAGAAATGACTTATTTATTTGAACCATATATGTGCTTTTAGCAAGTCGAATTAACATTTTGTGAAAATGTTAATATTTCTAACGTGCGCGTTAGAATTTCTTAAATTTTAACATGATTGTTAAAAATGGTTAAAATACAAATGCTTTGAAATGTTTTATGTAGACATTTTATATAAGCAATTTGTTGTAGCATTGTTTTAATGCTTTGTATGATTTAGAAATAAAATGTCATACATTGAAGTTGATGTTTGATTGGCTTCAAAGAATTAAATCACCATAAGTGATGGTGTGGTATTTATATGAATTTAATGAAATTAAAATCATTTACTAGACTCTTCATATGGAAGATAAACTCTTAAGGAGAGTTTCATGTCAATTTATTAGTTTTTATTAGAGTTTATGTCTCTAATAAAATCCTTAATTAAGTGACTTTTAAGGAGAGTTTCAAGTCAATTTATTAGTTTTTATTAGAGTTTATGTCTCTAATAAAATCTTTAATTAAGTGAGACTTATCTCCACCCCATGTCTCTTGTATTAAAAGTAGGCTATGTGCCTAACTTGATGAGAGTGAAAAAACAAATACAAGAGTAAGAATACAAGAATTAAATCACCATAAAGTGATGGTGTAGTTATGTGTGATTTTATCACCAACTTTAATTTGTGATTTGTCATGTTTTATATAAAATGACTTAAATTTTCTAACACGTATGTTAGAAAATGTGTATCACGAATACGAGGTTAGAGATTGTTCATAATGAACATAAATGTTTTATGTAAACATTTAATTGCCTATAAGTGCAATAAAAATGATGAGAAATGGTTTATTTTATAAACTATATCTTTGGAAAAGGTTTTATGTAAACGTTCGATTCTATAATGTGCTTGTTATAACATTTTTTTTCTAACATGCGTGTTAGAAAATGTTTAGTACATGTGTAGTAAGACTAAACAATATAAAACCATTTGATATTTTGGGTTTGTTAACCCTAATTGATATTATTAGTATTGTATATTGCAAAACTAAGAAACTGTTTTGAATTATTTTTAAAACAAAGTTTTGCATAACATTAATAATTCAAATGGTTCGCTACTCTTACTAGAAGTAGCATATGGTGAACAAAGTAACAACCTGCTGGTTGTTATTTGGTGAAAAACAACTTGGTGTTGTTGTGAACAAATTTAATTGTTCAAGTTTACTACTTAAATGTAGTATTTGTAACAACTTGGTGTTGTTTTGAGCAAAATTGTCCAAGTTTAAAGTTTCAAGATGAAATGGGGAACTTGTACTTACAAGTGCATGGAGTCTTATTGAGGGAGTACCTCAAGACATGCCATGGGACAATATTGTTGAGAAGATTTCGATCAGATTATAACGTGTTGAAGCTAAAAGCACTTTGCTATTTGATGTCTACATATTGTCTATGCTTCCGTTTAAATTTCAAAAGTGATTGACACTTATGATTTAGTTTCCAATGTATTTTATTGTTTGGTGTTCAATATCTTCGGATAACACATTCAATTTTTTACAAAGAAATAAATCACTAATGGTTGTGACGTATAAATTATTTTGTGGAAAATAATTATAACGTCGGTTATACATTGCTTAAAAGAATATGGTTTTAAACGGATGATACATGAAAATACTTGGATATAAACAACTTGAGAGTTGTTACATTGACTAAAAGTCAAAGACGAAACATCAAATGTATAACCACATCATGTTGAACGTAGTGAGTGTATTGAGATGAAATACACTAACGACATTCATGTCGACATACTTCATTAGAAGTCATTGAAAATTCACAAGTGTGAATTCTAAATTATGAAAGTAAAAGTACTATATGTTATTGTATACCTTTAATAAATCTTGCGAGATTTATAAGTAGATGCGTCTATCACTTTATTATTGTTAGATCTATATGGAGATTTTACCTTCATTTGGGAGAGCATCCTAAATATACATATCTCCTAATGAATAACAATAGATGTGTGCAAATCACTTATGGCAAAATTATGAATGCCATGTTGTTGAGTGTCGATCTAGTTGACTCTATCTCACACATAATAGTGATTGTAGACGAGAAACATTCATCTTGTTGGTGATGAATGTGTTCACCAAGTGACTTGGATTAAGACTTATGTTTAAGTACTTATGAGTCAATGGTAGATCGTTGGAAATCAAAAGTAAACAAGTTATGTTCCTTAAATGAATGATGAAATTTAGCTTTGTGCTATATATAATAATTTGTGAGACCTTCCTAAATATTGATGTTTTAGGATTATGAATAAGTCTCATTATTTTGTCTTAACAAGGGATGAATGTTGCAAAGTGATATTATGATATCCTTAGGGCTGTGAAGAATCAGAATGATGCATCTTCTGTTCACATGCTAAAGTATTGTAGTCTAAAGCATGCTAGACTAGTACTTGGTTAATTATGGGTCTTGATGGAGACTAATTAACTCTAAACATTCAAATGTGTATGAACACAAAAAGAATTTGTGTATGGACAAAGTTGAGAGAGAATTTTCATTCATTATAAGGAAATGACATGTAACTTTTAAAAGTTTGTTCGAAAAGCTAATGAGGAGAACTCATTGTCTAAGCTTATTCTAGATGTTAAATTAGAATTATTCTAAGTTGGTGACAAACTTATGACAATGGCATGTGTTGCTTTGGTCAGCTCGGAAGCTTGTGTAAGCTAATGCAATATGAGTTGAATTCACTGATACAATAAGGTTGGTCTTGTTCAATCATATGTGTATAAATGTCGCCATAAGTGGTGTTACGGAAATGTTGATCAAATGGCAAGAAATGTGGGGGAGGAACCATTTAAGAAACAACCCTATAAGGGTATGTAGAAATGGTTCTCATTAACACATCTAAATGTTATCCAATAACACTTAAATGCGGGGGGTGTCTTGCATTTGTTTTTAGCAAGAAGGATTTTGTAATCCAATCTAACATTGCAAATAGACGACTAAGTGGAGGACACAAAGGTCGTAGTGCATAATGGAGATGTGTTTGCCTTAAATGATACACGTATCTTACGAAGACATATGTTATAACCAGATTCAGATGGCCACTGAGGTTATAGTCTTAGAAGTTGACAATAGGCAAAATTAACTTACGAGTTAAGAACACATCATGACAACTGATCTCAAATACGCAAAGTTATTTGCTAATGTTATGGATCCAACAACCTGAGGGTTTATTAGAGATCAAGTTGTGGAATGGGACTGAAGCCCTTGAAAAATGAAGTTCATATGATGGAAACCTAACTCAGTAGACTGGAGATCCCAAGAATTGAGTTCAATAGGAAAACCTAATTGTATGAATAAGCGAGGTCACTGTGGGGGAATAACCCTACGCATTTAATAAGGTAGTTTATTATAAAGATTAATAAACTTCCTAGTCCATTCCTAAAAGTGACAAGTGTGAGGCTAAGCATAATATGTGGTAAATGATTTGGATAGATCACAATAACCATAATGCTTTTAATGATCTAAGGAGAATCACCTATGTTAGAGAGAAGTGGGGTCGCTTCGAATGGAATTGAGGGCACAATTCCTAGAGCTCTCGCAGAACCAGGAAAGTGTTCCACGACCATTATTGGACACGACTATGAGGAGATGACCCGGCTAGGGAGAGTCTTGTGTGAAGTGTATTGTCGTCTACACAAACGGCAGACGAGTTCAAAGACATCGAGATCTACTCAGAGCTAGTGGGCTAAGTGCATTTCATGAGCGAAGGTTCAAATGGTAACACCTACCTATCGTATGCAAAACTCAACTGTCGAGGTTCCATTGGAAATTTTATGTGTTTTGAACAATCTCCATTCATGTGGGGGATTGTTGGGAAAATTAGTGAATGGATATTTAGTTAATTTATAATTTAGTGAAATTATAATTACATATTAAACTCCTTCATATGGTGAAACTCTTGAGTAGAGTTTTATATCACTTGATTAGCTTTTATTAGAGTTTTTATGGCTCTAATTAAATCACTAATTAAATGAACTTTTATTAGAGATTTATGTCTCTAATAAAATCACCACTTAAGAGAAACTCTTCATAACACACAACTCTTGTAAAGGAAAAAGATGGTAGGCTATGTGACTCATTGGAATGATGAGAGAACTACAAGAGAAAGATAATATGTATGAAGAATTCCTGGAGAAGTGGTGAAGACTTGAACATCCATATGTTGGGAATTATAGAGAGATGAGTTTTCTCTACTCGATTCCATCACCTTCGTATCATCAGTTTTCCACAAGTTCAAACACTATAATTCTATTCGGTGTAACCTCGGGCCCGTGGTCATTTCCGGCAGTACAGACTGCTTCGGCTGTTGTACCCTGGGAGACAGACGCGTCGTCTTTAGTAGAGGCGCGAAATCTGTTTTAAGGGTAGCGTGTTGAACACGTGCCTCAGCCATAATCGTCAACATTTGTTTGTTCTTTGTGTAGGAAATTATTGTACAAGAAGACGTGGTTCAAGACCTCGTTGAAGTCTACACAACGGACTGAAAACACAACGAACCATACAAGTAGACGCAGTTAAAGATCAAGTTGAAGACTTTATCTTTTGAAGATATTGGTTTGAATCGATTGTTTATTAAATATGTTGTAGTTCATGTTTATTTTCGTTTGAATTTGTACATGGTTCATGTACTACAATTTCCCAAATGTTTTAAAGAGAGTATCTTTATTTTTATTATTTCTTTTAACAAAATTGTGACCCATTTCCTACATGTTTCATATTGTTTTATGTGTTGTCACAATATACAGTATTGTGTAGATTCTTCACTATAAGATAAATGATTTAATATCTTTATGTATGAATATGAATTTATTTGGTTTTACAAATAGTGTCGAAGTGAGAGAGATTTATGGTTGTGAGTTTTATAGGTTATAAAGATGTCTAATATCATGACTCAGTGGTTTAGTGATATGGTGTTTGACTCTCACAAAAACGTTTTCTTTTTTTTTTTTTGTTCTCAAAGCTATTTACCCTAATCTATTTTGTATAAATTAATTTGTAGGGACTTTGTAATTCCTAGAGTATCTACATAAAAGAGTACTAGTTGTAGTCCGGGTGTAGGACCGAGTTTCGTGACCGAAACCGTGATTCGTGTGAGATCGGTTCAAGACGGGAGAGATTAGAGATGATAAACAAACAACTTTGTATTAATCCGGTAGTAAAGCATTACAAATCGGCCCGATTACATGATAACCGAACTAATACCAAAGAAGTATACATCCGGGGAGAGACCAAGTGGTGATCTCTCCCGGTGAGGACTTGAACCTCCTAAAATCTCCAAGTGTTGCAAATGGCAAGGGTTTTCTATTTATAGTCACACCCCTTGTCTTGCAAACACACACGGTCAACCGAATAACCCTCTCGTTTGACCACTTCAAACGAGCGGGTCTATACACGTTCGATAGGCCGTTTCACTAACTATTACAAATTCAGCGTAAAATAAAACTAATCTATTCGACAAGCATCGGACACAAAATCTGCATCAACAAATTCCCCCTTGTCCGTTGCTGTCGAATGCTGAAAATGCAACTGCAATCGATCTTCAGTCAAGTATTCATCTTCTCTGTGTTAACAAATTCCCCCTTGACCGATGATCCAGGTAAGTAGTATCTTGATGCTCCTTATATAATATTTCCCCCTTAAAGTACGCGTATCCGTGTTGGGTGTTGTGCAATTTCCTCAATTGACCGATCTTCCGCTGATCTTCCAATACTCCAACCGGCATTTGATAAGGGTTCCAATCTTTAAGAACTGCATCAAGTCTTGATCTTGTCATAAGAACTCTATTTCATACAAGCATACTACATTGATAGAGATTTCTGGTGAACTGTCTTCTGTAAACCGTCTTTGTGGAATCGACCAAGTAATGCACTTTAATCTTCAGCATCAACACTCAGGAAAGTCAGCTAGACCAAGTGTATCCCTTGCAAGCTCAACCAGCATGCTTAGTTGAACTACATCCAGATCTCATTGTCTCGCCTTTGTGAAGTTGACCACGTAATGCACTACGGATCTTCAGCATCAGTACTCAGGAAGTCAGCTAGACCAAGTACATCGTTTGCAAACTCAACGAATTGAGTTACCCCCAGATCCCTGTAAAATCCCAAAGAAACATCAAACCCAAAACCGAATCCTGCAGGTCTTCAGTCTTGAACTATCAGCTTTCATAAAGATTCCCCAGGTCTTCAGTGAACAGCGCTTTTGTAACTACTGTAGACTTTAGAAACCTGTATTTTTCCGTGCAAAACCCTTCACGCTGGCTGGAGAATTAATTAAAATCCTCAAATATGTGTATGTGCAAAACATTCCACGCCGAACCGTTTGTATCACCAGAAAATCACAAACTCTACCACCTGTGATTGCGTTTAGAAATTTACCGAAGAAATTCAACATTTGAAATTTTTTTATCCCCCCATTTCTTTGGTAAAATCTCTAAACCTTAACAGATTCTCTCCACTTCAAAGAAACTGTCGTCAAATGTTCACCAATTCCCTCCACTAAGCGGAACTGTCGTCAATCTTCATTGAATGTTCTCGGTTCCGAAAAATCACGAAAACGACTTTCTTCTTTGCATATTCTAGTTGAATAAGAACGTCCCCTAGTACCCCGTAGGATCCGACTTGTATCCCTCCAAAGACTTTGTGAACTTGTTAGGACCGGTATTGACATTCTAGGTTCATTCATTCGTTACCAAATGCGAGAATATGACAATAAACAAAAAAGATTTCTTCTTTGCATATTCTAGTTGAATAAGAACGTCCCCTAGTACCCCTAGTACCGGAATTGATACCACTTGTAGGTCCCTCGGAGGTTGAGGTTAAACCTATTCCTTGTTATGTCTAACACACTAGCAAGTGTGGAATCCAAGCTAGAATGCAAACCGGTAGTTTATATGAGAACACAAGCGACAAAGAGAAAGGAAGACACACGAGATATCAAAGTTTTCTCTTGTATTTCAGTGGACTCGGTTACAGCCTTCACCAAACTGAAAATGCTCTCTACAAGACCAAGTTCACTCACTTCTCACACACTTCCTGTCTTTTTCTCTTGTCTTTTTGGAAGTGAACACATTACATGGATATATATATCCATCACAGCACGTCTGGTCGAAGGATCAAATAGACTGATCGAAAGATCATCTATCGATCTGAAACCTACTGAAGGATCACATATACCTCGAAGAATGATATCCTTCGAGGTTCATCCATCGAAGGTTTATCTTTCGAGCTCATCGAAGGATCTAAACAATCCTTCGATGACACATCCTTCGACACAGACATGTTACAACCATTGCCTAACTGTTTGGCCAAGTCAAACCAGGAGGATGGTTGACTTGGTCAAACTTACAAGACTAACAAAGACATCGTTTGGTATCATGACAAAATACAGACAAAGTACAGACACAAGTGCACCAACAAACTCCCCCTTGGCTGTAGCTTTGTCTCGATCTTTGTGTCTTCAAGTCTTTGACGTCCTTTCAAGTCTTCAATGTCGGAGGATCTTTAAAGTCTTCACGTCTTGAAAGCAGAAAGTGTATCAACAAACTCCCCGTTTCATGTAGGAAGTGTGTTGACAAACTCCCCCTTAACATAAGCTCCCCCTTGAGTTATGCTCGTGAAATACTTGTTCTTTATGAATTGAGATCCTTGTGGTGTTGATGATGGTCAGTGGCAACTCGATCATCTTCATCACTTGAGTGCCTTCACGTCATGTCTTCATTCCGAAGCTTGTCAACGAACATGTTCTCCTTGCCTTTAGTATCTGCACATGCAAGAAATCTAAACGCGTAATGAGAACAACTGCTTGGAATATAGTTAACATAAACAAATGACACACGTATGACCATATTTCAATCAACTACCGTCCGACAGTTTGAAAGTTTAACAAAATTTATCAATTTCAGTTTTTAACTTTCAAAACTTGCAAATTTCGACCGTTTATGAAGATATAGTCAATTCGGTTTTCGTTCAGGTTTCAGGCAACGAAGACTTGAGCTCCAACATCGTACGATCGAAAATAAAATAGAAATAAAATCTTTTTGGTTTTTAGAAAGTTTATATTAAAACACACCTAAAATCTTTTTGGACTTTTTGAATATTTCAAATGTAAAGACTGAAAGCAGTAAATAAATATATACAAAGATGCAGAAACTGAAAGCATTAAATAAAGATTTACAGACATTCTTTTTGTGAGTTTCGAGGGTAAGAGAATCATATCAGTGTACGGTCATGTCAAAACACTCTTGTTGTTCAATTAGTTCACATTAAGATAAGCATCCTATAACAATTATCGGTATTGTTGTCCACATAAGCTCAACTTATCAGATGTAATCATGGCGAGGGGATACGTTAAGGTATGATTTATACTTACCGACCGGTGTTCATCCACATCACGACACATTCCCGTATCAAGGTATGCACGAGGGTTCATCTTACCGGTGAGTATACCGATTATCATCTGTTTGACCGTATATGATGTGAGATTCTCACTTATTTTGATTGAAAACAAGCCCTATGTGATAGAATCACTTATTGATGAGGAACTTGATTTTCAGATGCATGAGGGCACAGGAGCAAGTCCGTGAACAGGTCAGTACTTTCGTACAGCAGAGAGACGAACTTGACTCCCGGATGAATGTGATATTTTATCACTTATTTGTTTGGACATGTGATTGTTGATCACTTATTGAGGTCGAATGCAATATGTACACGTATGTATAGTATCATGGAAGATCTAGACTTGCGTCCCCGTTATTTTTCGGTAAAAGATACAACCATGATACCCAGATGATAAGCAGCATAAAGACCGAATATCTCAGAACCTCGGCAATCTCTCAAACGAAATTTCGGTACTAAGACCATATGCCAATGAATGGTTCCCACCTGGTCTTCAGTCGATTTAAGTTTATATCACCCTGCACACTTTAAAATGATTGTGAGCCTACCGATACATCTTATATAGAGCTGCTTATCGTTTTTCACTTAGCATTTCAGTTTAAAAAGGTTTGGATAGACCACTGATGTACTATCATTTTCTCTTTTGCTCGCCAGGAAACTCATTTTTGTTTTTCTATTGTTTTTGTGTTTTTGCAATTTTTCGATGTTTTTGGATTTTTCAAATTTTTGGATTTACTCCCCCTAAAATCAATAAACTAAGACAAATTTAAAACACAAAGGTATTTACAAAAATGATTTTCCGATGTTGGTTTTACTCTTGCTTGACCTTAATGCCGTTTACCAGTAATAAATAATCAAATCTTGATTTGTCAAATGCTTTGGTAAAAAGGTCGGCACGTTGGTCATCAGTGTGGACGTAAGCAACATCGATTAGCCTTTTCTCAAAGCAATCACGTATGAAGTGATACTTAATTTCGATGTGCTTAGTCTTTGAATGCTGCACAGGATTTCTAGTGATCTGTAAGGCAGCAGAATTATCAACGTAAATAGGAGTAGTTAAGAATTCAAAACCGTAGTCGCGCATTTGTTGTTGGATCCATAGGACTTGGGAGCAACAACTTGAGGCAGCAATGTATTCAGCTTCGCATGTTGATGTAGTGACGCACGTCTGCTTCTTGCACTGCCATGTGACTAGGCGATTTCCCAAAAACTGACATCCAGCCGTTGTGGATTTGCCGTCGATTTTGCATCCGCCAAAATCAGAATCACTGAATGCTATCAAGTCAAAGTTATTATCCCTAGGGTACCATAGACCGGTGTCAGGGTAACCCTTCAAATAACGAAAAATCCTTTTTACAGCTGCAAGATGTGAGGCCTTCGAGTTGACTTGATATCTGGCAAGCAGGCACGTTGGGTACATTATATCTGGTCTTGATGCTGTGAGGTACATAAGAGATCCGATCATCGCGCGGTAGTATGAGGGGCTAACAGCTTCACCCTTCAAGTCTGGAGTAATTCCGTGATTTTGCGGTAGTGGGGTACCGATGGGCGTTGCATCAGACATCTGGAACCGGCTCAAGATGTCACCAACATATTTAGTCTGATGGATAAATATCCCAGACTCGGTTTGTTGTACTTGTAGGCCCAAAAAGAAAGTCATTTCCCCCATAGCACTCATCTCGAATTTATCCTGCATAATGCGCTCGAAATTCCTACACAATACATCATTAGTAGAACCAAAAATAATATCATCAATGTATACCTGAACCAATAGAAGATCTCCATCTTGTTCTTTGATGAAAAGAGTACAATCGATAAGACCTCTGCGAAAACCATTCTCCAGCAGATAATTAGATAAGGTTGCATACCAAGCTCGCGGTGCTTGATGTAGACCATAGAGAGCTTTGTTGAGCAACCAAACCCGATCGGGATGGATAGGATCTTCAAAACCTGGAGGCTGTTCGACGTACACCTCTTCTTCCACCACACCATGTAAGAATGCACTTTTCACGTCCATCTGGTATACCTTGAAACCTTTGAATGAGGCATAAGCCAGAAAGATCCGAATTGCTTCTAGACGTGCAACAGGTGCATAGACTTCGTTGTAGTCGATCCCTTCTATCTGACGAAAACCTTGAACGACTAGCCTTGCTTTGTTTCGAATAACGACTCCACGGTCATCCTTTTTGCATTTAAACACCCAACAGGTACCAATCTTCTTGTAACCAGCAGGTTTCTCTACGAGTTTCCAGACACCAAGCTTCTGGAATTGTTGCAGTTCTTCCTGCATTGCTTCAACCCAAGAGTTATCTTTCAAAGCTTCTTTCCAAGTTCTTGGCTCTTCCTGTGAGACATAACACGCGAAAGACCAATCGTTTTGTTGACCAGATTCTCTAATCGTCGCATACAAGCCTGCATTGTTGTTATTTCGCAACATGTTTCTTGTTTGAACGCCACTTTGTACATTTCCGATGATGTTTTGTTGAGGATGGGTATTGTGAATCCTTGTTTCTGGATTATCTTGAACTGGAATGTTTGTACCCAGATTGTTGAGATTGAGATCAACAACCAATTCAATACCCGGAATTGACGAAGAGGATGATGCAGTGGCTTCAGTTGTTCTAGGGACGTCCACTGGAGGAGTACCCTCTGAAGTACCATGAACTGCTGTTGTTGGAGCTTCTTGATCTGCATCTAGAAATTCATCATCCTCTGAAGATTCGTTCAATTCGGTAGCATCGTGAAAATCCTCATTGTCGAGAGCATTATTGTTCACCGAAGATGGTTCTTGATTGACAATAATTGGACGAACCAACGGTGAATCTGTTGCATTGTCACTCTCGAAAAACATCCTTGCCGCAGCATTTTCTTCAACTGCTTCAACATTGATCGAATTGAAAAAGTCATCGTACTCAAACATCCAAGGCTGACCAGGACATTTGACTGGTAAAGTGTGCCTTTGTACTCTGACTTCAGACCATTCCTCGACCCTTTTAGTCTCTAGATTCCAGACTCTTAAGTTCGGGGTGGCATACCCAAGAAAGTATCCATCAATTGCTTTTGCCCCAAACTTTCCATTAGGATCGATTATTGTGCACGGAGCTCCAAACGGTTCAAGATATGACAAATCTGGTTTCCGTTTGTTAATAAGCTCAAAGCAGGTCTTGTTGTGCCTTTTGACTGTCAGGACTCGGTTCAACGAATAACATGCAGAGGCCACAGCTTCAGTCCAGAATGGAATGGGCAACTGCGACTCTACCAACATAGTCCTAGCAGTCTCGATCAATGTGCGATTTTTACATTCAGCGACGCCATTTTGTTGAGGAGTGTAGGCCGCACTAAATTCGTGAAGAATACCTTTTGAAGTGCAAAACTCCGCCATGGCATGATTTTTAAATTCAGTACCATTGTCGCTACGTATCCGCCTAACCTTCAACTTATATAGATTCTCAATCTGAATGATCAAGTTTTTGATAATACCGAAGGTTTCACTCTTATGTGCCATGAACGCCACCCAAGAAAATCTTGAATAATCATCAGTTATTACGAGGCAGTATTGATCATTCCGGATGCTTTTATGCTTGACAGGACCAAACAAATCCATGTGCAAACGTTCAAGAGGAACAGCCACCGTGTAGATTTTCTTTGTAGGGTGTCGCTTCTTCGTTTGTTTTCCTTTCTGGCACGAGACACAGATGTCTTGAAGATGAAAGTTTTTAAGAGGAACACCATTCACCAATTCATTTGACACCAAATGATTCATTTTGCGTAAGTGAATGTGACCCATTCGTCTGTGCCAAGAGATTGAGTCTTTTTCTGTGGCTTTGGAAACGAAACAAGTTGCTTGTGCAGACGTTGTGATAGCTTGGCTCATATCAAGGACATACAAATCATTTATCCTTGGAGCCGACAAGAGAATCCATTCTTTTGGAATTTTGAAGCCGGGTTTCAACACATAACATCCATTTGCATCAAAGTGTACTGAGAACTGCTTATCACAAATTTGAGAAACACTAAGAAGATTGTGATCAAGTTGTTGTACGAAGTTGATCTTATCAAAGCTAACAACCCCGTTGGAAATCATTCCTTCACCCGTAATATATCCGCCTTTATCTCCAGCAAAAGCAACATAACCTCCTCTAATAGATTTAACGTCATAGAGAAGCTTCATGTCGCATGTCATGTGCCTGGATGCCCCACTATCAACAATCCAATGACTACTGATAGTTCCTCCTGGAACACCCTGCACATGAACTCACATGATTAGTTGGAGATGGGGACCCAAGCCATTGTGGTCTTGGGTCTTCCATTTTCATCAACAACAATAACTTCTATTCTTTGATGATTCATAAATTGTGATGGTCCCTCTGAACTTGTGGTCAATTTAGGTTTCCATGTCTGTTGAGTTTTACCAGTTTGATTGTTTGACAATTTAACTTCGTGATTGTTTGAAGTTTTTGAAAATTTTGAGTTTTCTGGCTTAACTGAAACAGATTGTTTTTGAACCACATCAGTTTTAAGTGCCTTTTCAATCACCTTGACTTGTTGGCGTTTCTGTTTCTTTTCCCTTTCTCTTACAAGTCGGGGATCTTGTTTTACAGAAACAGATCGCTTTTGGTGATTGCGTTCACGGGGATCATCTTCCTTTGCTTTCAACTTATGAAGATACGGACAGTTTCGAATTATATGTCCAATTGTACCACATTCAAAACATGATCTTCGTTCAACAAAACCTGAAGTATCATGTGATCGTCTTGCCGATGATGAACTTTGTGATCCCGAGGTACTAGGTTTTGAACTATTTGGTTCATTTCTTTTCATCACAGTTGCTTTCTTGACAAAATCTAAGTTAGATTGGTTTTCAAACGTTTCAATTTTGTCCGTTCCCTTAGATTTCACAAAGTTCACATTCTTGTTCTTCTTTTGATTTGGCTTCTTTTGACTTTGAGCCGGCAATTTTCCTTTTTGTTTGTTATGATTTTGCTGCCTTTTCTCTGTTGGTAATTTCTTATTTCCAAATTGTTTTCTAACTTCAGCCTTTGGGATAGGAGGGCACTGTGTTACCACAACGTGTGATCCTTTCTTTCCCAGAAACTTACTTGTCGAATTCTCAAAAACTTTACTGATTAGGGATTGATTTACATTCTTAATCGGAAAATCTTTGTCAGAATAAATTTTATCATCACCAACAAGAGTGTACAGCAAATCCACACTCTCCGACTCTTGTGCAGACAAGGACTTGATTGCAACAGTCTTAGCGGGTTTTGCAGGAGGATCACACAGAATATGATTCTCAAGAGGTATGTCCTCTTCTTTTATCACCACATCAGACTTTGCTGAATCAGTATCATCAGATTCATCATCAGAAGAATCAGCATCCTCTACAACAACTGGAGGATCCTGATTCTGTTCAGCAGAAGACACACAAGTATCTGCTGACACATCCGAATCTGATGATACCTCTTTCTTGTATCCGAGTCCTGTTGCAAATTCATTAACATCTAGAGGAACAGATGGTTCAAAGAAAGTTCTATCCTCCTCGTCAGGCATGGCATCATAATTGTGTCTCACAGGTGGTGGACATTTCTTGTATCCAATGCATGTGACATCCCGTTTCTCTTTCTGTACGTCAATGATGTGATCCAACACATAACTAGAGCTCAAATAACTGTCTAGCTTAAGTTGGATCGCCTCACTTTCAGTTTTGACACAAGCCATTTCCTTTTGCATTACCTCAAGGCGAGTTATATACAAATTAATGTCAGTTTGTTTTCTGGAAACCATTTTTGTTAGCTCGGTTTTATCTTTCTTTAATTTCTCAATTACCGATTTAAACTCCTTTTCATGGTTTTCATAAAACATGTTGGCTTCAGTGCACTTCGAGAGATCCACGGTCAATTTCTGATTGTGGATGAATGTCACATCATATTTCTCTTGCAAAGTCTCGTGTTTGCTTTGCAATTCACACCACTTATCATTCAATGAAACATGTTTGTCTTGCAAGTCAAACAAACTAGCTTGTAAAGCATCATGTTTGCCTTGCAACTCAGACATGTTTGCCTCTAACTCAGCACATTTAACATTTAAACTATCACAGTTATCACAACTAACAGCAATGGGTTCATCGACACATACCTGACTTGATGAACTGTCGACATTAGCCATAAAGGCTGAATGGAGAGAAGACGAAGAATAAGCAGCTTGATCCACCAAAATAGATCTTCTTTCAATTTCTGCTGTAGCTTCTTCCAAAAGCTCATCAATATCTGCATTGACTGACGCACTTGACGTCTCATCCACATGATCATTGCCTGAAGTGGAGGATTCTTCATCTGAGCTTCCACTATAACCAGAACTGTCTTCATCTTCAGAAGATTCATCACCATTGGTGGAAGATTCTCCACCACTGGCGTGCTTTAAATCCTTAACCACTTCAGCAAAACAAGCTGTTCCATCTGGAACATCATTTCCCAACTGGATTGACCAATCACAACCTTCATCTACTTGAACCACAAGTGCCTGGTTGGCATTAGATGGTCCTGCTTGACTCTGGTTGTTGACAGGCACCAATGTGCGCTCATTGTTCCTTACTTGGTTCTGATTTGCCCTGTTGCCTTGACCTCTGAAAGGATTTTGGTTTCCATGTTGAGATGGCCTCGTACATTCACATTTGAAATGACCACGTTCACCACAATTGAAACACTTAACAGCCTGCTTATCAAATCCATACTTGGTGTCTTTCTTGCTTTCCAAGCTGGTTCTGCCAGTTCTTTCCATGAAATCCTTTGCTCGCCTAACAGCACTGGCAAAGGCCCACTTGATGTCCATCATCTCCATCTCCTCTTTATCGATCTGCTGATAGTCTTCTTAAGTCAGATTAATGTTGCCAATTTGACCTTCCACTAATCCACAGTATGCGCTCACCAAAGTGTTTAGAAGCTCCATATGTTCTTTTGCTACTTCAACACTGACTTTAGAGAAACTTGAGGTGTCGAGCCGTACTGTATTTGGCTTTGATTGCTGACTAGCAGATGATGTGCTTCCATAACATGCTTGCTGTTGAGGAGGAAGTGGATTCCCGTATAAATCTGTTGGTCCGGTAGATCGAACAGGTAATGGATTTCCGAACATATCAGTTGCTCTGATAGGTCGTTGGCTTTGCTGTTGTGGTACTGGTTGAGAGACTGGTTCAAGCGGATTTCCATACATGTCTGTTGTTGGAGGAGGATTGCCATACAAGTTAGTGATAGACACAAACGCTGTTTGAATTGGAGCGTGTGAAGAAGGTTTTGTAGAAGTGCTAGAAGTTCCATAATACATATCAGGATTTTGTGGCACTGGAACTCTTTTCGCCTTGAGAGTTTCTTCCTGATTCTTGTTTTCCAGGAGTTGAGCAAAGTCATTGAAGTTTGTTGTAGCTAAAGTGCCATTGTACTTCATGATTTCCAGGAAAGTACTCCATTGAGGTGGCAGTGCATCTGCAAACTTTTTCACTACCTCTGCTGAAGTTGTTACAACCCCAATATTTGCCAATTCAGTCAGCAAATGATTAAATCGACTTGTCAAATCTCCTAAAGATTCATTCTCCATACAAGTAAAACCATCAAACTCTTTCTTTAGTAGGTCTTTTCTCAATTGACGTGTCGCTTCATTTCCTACGCCCCTTATCTTCAATGCGTCCCACAACGTCTTTGTTGTCTTGAGACTGACAAATTGATGATAAATATCTTTGCTTAACGCCTGAGTAAGAATGGCATAGGCCTTCTTTTCCAAATCATAGACCTTCTCCTGATCTTCTGTAAGATCTGCAAACGTAGCAGCAGATGAAGCGGCAACCTCTATTGTTTGATCAAAATCTGTGATGAAACGCAACCACAATTCTGTATTTTGACCAAGGACGTATGTATGAAATCTGCCAAACCATCCCGGATATTCACTTAAGTGCATCAACTTTGGAGGCCTATTCAAACTTCCCGTTTCACTCTCGCTTAACAAAATGCTTTGAATACTTGGAGTTTGATTTGATACGAATGCCCATTGACCGGTAGATATAGCATTAGCTTGCGAAGATACAGGTACGGGAGTTTCGGCCCATGCAGGAGATAACCTGGTATTTGTATACTTTCCCGAATCCGGAGTCGGAGTACCATAATACATTTCTGTATTTATCGGAACACCCCACATCGAATTCATTTTTGATGAGAAAAATTGTTACACTAGTTCTCTCGGGTTCTCCTTGTCAACAACCAACCAGCCGAAGGATCCCTGATCGAAAGACGAGAAAAACACAAACTTGTTAAATTTAAACAGACTAGGATCGAAGGATCAATACTTGTTCGAAGGATCAACAGTGTTCGAAAGATCACTGTTGAGTTTCGAACAATGATTTCGAAAGATTCTCCAATCGTAGGATCCTTATCTTTCGAATCAGAACTGTAGATCGACAGATGTATCCTTCGAAAAGATTCCTTGGATCGAAGGATAAGTCACAGACTTCGAAGGATGTTCGAAGGATGATTATCTATCGAACTTCCTTTGATCGAAAGATGATCTTTCGACTTCGATCGGTACTGACACAATTGACAAAAGTGACAGGTTGGTGAAAAGGTGATGGGTTTGTAGAAATCTTTCGGCAGAAAGGTATGGTCAGACCATACTTTTACCAAAAACAAGATTTGAACAATAAAATATTACCCAAAAAGGACGGTTCTTATCCAGAAACCGGTCACCGGAGTAAGCCGGAGTTTGGCCGGAAATTACCAAACTTCTTAAAAACAAGTTTTTAAGTTACCCAACCCGTCCTTTAACACACCCGGTTAGTTTAGAACACGTTTTTACGTCAAGAAATGCGAGAAAAACACTAAAAACGGGTGCTAAACCATGTGAGTTTTTGTCCAAAACACTCCAAAGTCTTGTATAAACTCGGTTTTTAACAAGGAAAAGAGCCACGGCTCTGATACCACTTGTAGGACCGAGTTTCGTGACCGAAACCGTGATTCGTGTGAGATCGGTTCAAGACGGGAGAGATTAGAGATGATAAACAAACAACTTTGTATTAATCCGGTAGTAAAACATTACAAATCGGCCCGATTACATGATAACCGAACTAATACCAAAGAAGTATACATCCGGGGAGAGACCAAGTGGTGATCTCTCCCGGTGAGGACTTGAACCTCCTAAAATCTCCAAGTGTTGCAAATGGCAAGGGTTTTCTATTTATAGTCACACCCCTTGTCTTGCAAACACACACGGTCAACCGAATAACCCTCTCGTTTGACCACTTCAAACGAGCGGGTCTATACACGTTCGATAGGCCGTTTCACTAACTATTACAAATTCAGCGTAAAATAAAACTAATCTATTCGACAAGCATCGGACACAAAATCTGCATCAACACTGGGAACATACGTTACACCGACCGAATAACATAAATCTCTTGTGTTTTGCTTTCTTTATGTTTATTGTTTGTGTTCGTATGTGTTGCATCAGTTCCAGACATAACAAGAAATGGTATGAGAATAAATTTTACAAGTATAAAATTAGGTGTAAAACCTGGAAAAAAATAATGAGAATAAATTTTACAAGTATAAAATTAGGTGTAAAACCTTGGAAAAAAAATTAAAATTAGGTGTAAAAAATTTAAATAAGAAGATGGTCCTCGTAAAAAGAAATTTATAAACAGATTTGATCCAGAAGTGAACATGCCCCACCATATTATTCTTTAAAGTTGTTGTCACTTGTCACTTTCAATTTCATAAGCTAAATCGAAAAGCAAGCCTTCCGTAACTTTGTCTACAATACAAATAAACTAGTGAGATTCTCCCGTGCTTCGCGACGGGTGCTATTATCATACCAAACCATACCGAAACGATTGAACATCTATATCAGTAGTATCTGCTATTATTTTTATTGCTTTTGATTTGGATAAACTGACACCATATCACTATCATACTAAACAACACACATACCAGTACTTGTATTCATTTTTATGGTTTCCAAAGTTAAAAAAAAAAAAAATCATTTATACAACTCTGTCCGCAACAATACATGAATATCGATACAAGTATCGTGATAATCTGAATCGATCGATCCATCGGTGTTGGTACTGATGTTCGTCTTTATTGTTTTCGGCTGAAATAAATCATGTGTTGATTTCTATACCGAGTGCATGTATCGTTTCGGTACTATAATGAACCAAATCGATACAATGCTCGTGGTAACTTACCGTCACAATGCATGGCCAAATAACTTGGAATGTTAAAAAATAAATAAAAATAGATACGGATTTAGATTTTTTAAAAATAAAAAAAATACAAGTTATTACTAAAAGATCAAACTTAAAACAAATTATATAATAATAAAGATCATTACTAAAAAATAAAAATAAATACCAAAAAGTTACAAAATACTATTCATTAAAAGTTTGTTTTGATATGTGTATATATATATATATATATATATATATATATATATATATATATGTGGTTACAAATATCAAATAAATTTCATAAATACCTTTTAATTAATAAAATAAAACACCATGTCATTATAGCCTAGTAACAGTTTAGGGGCGGGATAAAGGTTAGAGACCATTAGATCCTGGTTTCAATTTACACAATGAGGGGGGGGGGGGGGGGGGTCCTAGACTTAATGGGTTTCCTTCTGAATTGGTGTATAAACATTATAGCCTAGTCAATATGAACATCACTACTAAAAAACTGTCCATTTCCGACCAAGGTTTTTGTCGGAAAACTGTCGGAAAACGGCGTTTCCGACCAGTTTCCGACAAAAATAGGTTTGCAGGAAAAAGCCTTGTAGGAAAAGATTTCCGACAAGTATCCGACTAAATTGGCGACAAATTTCCGACAAAAAAAAAAAGTTACTATTTCCGACAAAGTTCCGACTAGAAATTTCCTACAACTTTCCGAGCACCGTTTTCCTACAATTTTCCGACAACCATTTTCCTACTATTTTCCGACCAAAAGGTTCCTACTATTTTCCGACCAAAAGGTTCCTACAACTTTCCGACCAAAAGCTCTTACTTTACCAACTTATACGTATAATTATACCCAGTCATACGTGCGTGTACGCTATCAGGACCCATTACTTAAACTAGGCTTTTACTATTGTATAAGTGTGTATATATGTATATGTATGTATGCGTATGCACCAATACAACTACATACTAATACACACATACATATACATATAGAGACAAGAAATACGTTTATATATATAGATATACACCTCGGTATAATTAAATATGAAAAGAATAATTGTTTTAGTCGGAAATTGGTCGGAAATTTCCGACAACTTTCCGACCAAATGTTAATATGAAAAGAATAATTATTTTAGTCGGAAATTGGTCGGAAATTTCCGACAACTTTCCGACCAAATGTTCTGTTTCGTCGGTAAGTCGTCGGAAATTTCCGACCATTTTCCGACCAATTTTTTCCTTCTTTTATTCTTATTTTTGGTCGGAACTTAGTCGGAAGTTTCCTTCAAATTTCCGACCATTTTTTTGTTGGTCGGTAAATTGTAGGAAAATAGTCGGTAAAACCAGATTATTTTTTTAGTTGTTATTTTGTCGGAAAATGGTCAGAATTTTCCGACCAAATTGGTTTTGTCGGAAATTTTGGTAGGAAATCCCCCTGTTTTCTAGTAGTGCATGATCGGGTGGTTACCCTAGTGGCATGATCATATTTTAGTAGTCCGCCAGTGATCCAAATTTATCGTTAAAAAAATGAATAAAAACTGAATATATGTAAATTTACATGCATATATGAGTTTAAAAACATACTTATATATTTAGTAGTTACTAGTATGATACCCGCACGATGCTGCGGGGTGACAAATTGCAACGCAATACTCGTTTATGCTACTTTATTAATTCTCTCGGGGTGACAAATTGCAACGCAATACTCGTTTATGCTAGTTTACTAATGGAACTACCAAGAGAGTTAGACTACTGTTAATTTATAAAATCTTGTTGATATCTGAAAATAAAAAATTAGAATTCTGAGCTTTAAAGTCAAAGTTTGCCTCTTTCTATGAAAGGCTAGAAACTATGCATGAGTCTAGTGATTGAGAATAAAGTAATAAGAACATGAAACAAAACCAGTTTACGCCATTCCAAACCCCAAACCTAACAAAAATGATTTTTTCTTACATATGCAAAACACGCATCTCCTTTTCGTTTTGTTAAAAGAATGGCACCAGTCGTGTTTTGGTTATATGAAGATATTTAAAATTTTCTAATAGTTTTGTACACAAAGAAACACACAGATAAGCACCCGGAAAGCATCATGAATTCGATCCTAGTAAATATTTTCTCAAATTTTACCATACTATACATCTGACAATTTTTACCCGCTTATGTATTGAGGCAACACATTGAACCAACTTAATAAATGTTAAAAAGTAGGGTATTTTACCTGCACCCGTATTCCCCTCAAGGCTGTTATATATTGCCTAACCTGCGTTTACCAGTTAACGAAACAAAAGTCAGGTAATAAAAAGTCGAGCAGCAGTGATTTGGGTAGTCATAACATGTTTGGCGTCCTGCGCATGGCAAAACAGACAATATTTCACAATGGAAGCTAAATGGGGGTTATGAGGAGTGACCACTACACATGGACTTGGTGGCTATCCTTTCACAACTAACAATATTGCACAATGGAAGCTTGCCCATTTGAATTTCTTATTCTATCATATAAGAGCCAGTATTGTACAAAAAAATAGATTAGCTAGCATTATATTTAATCCAGCAAGTTTTAAAAAGATTAATCAAAAAGGGATGATGGAAATCAATCAACTTTTATAAATTTAATACCATTCAGAAGCTGCTTACAACATTCCATCAGATATAATATGAGCATCAAAGAGCAAAGATCCCAAACCAATCCTGGATTAGTTAATATATCAAGAAAATATAACAATAAACAAAACATGTTCAAACAAGCACTGACCCGCTGAAGAGGCACATGTATTTGCTTGATTCACATGACCTACATACCCATTTCCTGCACATGTAAGCAAACATTTAACAAACTGAGGAAAATAAAGAATTATGTGATTGCCAAACAAATGTAATTATAAAGTAGTGGTACCAAGACTTACATTTTCAAAAGGGTTCCTGTTTCTAAAAAACAAAATTTTCACCAGCATATTACAAGCAATAATATTTAAACATTTAGACTAAGATTTCAGCCTAATTTATCACCTAAACAATCTGGTTTTGGATTTGAATTGGATGGGTACATGATTAGATTAGACAGAATTTGAATTCAAAACTTCAAAACTCAAGAAAATAACAACAGAAGAACCCTAAAAATGCAAAATATGATAGATCTTAAAACAAGTAACGCTATGGTAGATACCTTGCAGATCAGTAACATGACAAAAAAGTTACAAGCCTATAGAAAATCTTGGATGCATAAGGTAGATACCTTGCATCTGCAATCGCGTAGTAGATTACTTCCCGTGCACTTGTCATCTTGGGCACAAACAATATCTAGACTGTCACCATTGTAAAACAGTATGAAATGAGGGTATCAGAAATTAAATTATCATCACTTAGATGAATACTGTTTGGCCAACTCTTGTAATATGATCAAGTCGTTGTGTGTCGTAAGTTATGAATCTATGTGATTAAAAGTTAGGGTCTATATTAAACAACCCTAGTTTCACGAAGATTCATATACATGAATTATGTGCTACATATGCAGGGCCGGATTTGGGCCTGTGCAGGAGGTGCCACCGCACAAGGCCCAAAATATCTAGGGGCCCAAAATTGTTTAAAACATATATATGCTTAATATATACAATTAGCATAGGCAGGTATACACATGTTCACCCTTTGGTTCAATGGATGCGGCAATTCTCTTGTTTACCAGCCATGTTGGGTTCGAACCCCACACTGAACACCTTTTTATTCTTATATTTTTGTGTTTTTCTCTGTGCCTCAATGGCTGATTATAAAACAAGGGTTTTTGTCTTTTTCTTTGGGCCTCAAGGGCTGATTATAAAACAAGGGGAAGGGTCCCATATTGTCACAACAATTAGCAATTTCAACTTTGCAAGCTCTTGTTTTTTAGTTTTATTTTTTCACATTTAATTTTGGACTTAAAAAAAATTGTAACTCATTTAAACATTTACAATATAAACTTAGAAAAACTTAATATTTAGTTCGGTTTATTTTATTTGTATGAAATGTTCGTGTTGCCAAATTAGTTTGTTTTGTTTACACATATTACAAATCTTTTTGCTCAAAGGATTCAAGTGTTAGTTATTTTGCTTGTCTGGAGGGTGTTGAAACTAATGTTAGGTGCATTAATTTATTTGTAATATGAAACTAGAATTTATTGTTTTTAATCGATGCTAGAATTCACTCTATGAACATGGATAATTATGATACATTGAAATATAGAGAAGAATCAGCATGGATTATAAATACTTGATCGAGAACTTTACTTTTAAAAATGCTCAAAAAGCCTCACGATTCGCTTAAGTAAGTAATTTTGTTCATTTTGATACACTACTTTTGTTTTGTTTATTTTACAACAATTAACGTCGTATTGTGGCTTTTTATATATTATTGATGAGTTTATATTATAGGAAAGGGGCCCAAATATTTTTTTCGCACGGGGCCCAAAAGTATTTTATCATTTTCGGAGACGGCCCTGTACATATGACAAGTATAAATGTAGCTACCCTAACTCCAAAATCAAAACCCCTACAAAACGAAACTCAAATGGGCTCATATCACATCAATTTGAATCGACCAGTTATATAAAAACGGTTTAGCGGTTTGGCCGAATGTACCTGAAACCCAGCGATCTTGCAACTTGGTCTCAAACTCAGATCTATGTGATGGAGATTTAAGCCTGTTGTACACAAAAAAAATCCTGCTATAAAATTAAACAACAACGCTGCATGCAGATGGGATCTTACCCTCCTTTGAAGATGTTTGGCCGGAGCACAAGAATCAATGTCGATCTCTCCTGCTTTGTACTTAACTGACACGGGCTCTCAGTTTCTCTAGATCTTTTTTTGCCTGAGATACAGAAAGAGAGTCCATCTGAATTCTGAATATTTTTTCCTGAGATATAGAAAGAGAAAGAGAAGAACGATGAATTTTGAATCTTGAATTACCGAAAGAAAATAAGGGAAGAAGCTGGAATGATGGCGAAAACAATGGAGTAGAGGAGAGATGTCTGAGGAGAGGTGGTTTAGTTCAACATCTGAAAATGTTTAGGGGGTTTGAAATTTGAAAACCCGCGCAACATATTTCATTGTGTTTGAAAGCTACTAAAGTTCATTTGTGCTTTAGAGCATTGTACAAATAGTTCCAAGTTTTGTACCCCTTAAAAATGCTAAATGAATAAAACTACCCTATATATAAGTATTGATTATGTTGACCTTTTCATATCCAGTAGTCATTTGAAATTGAGAACAATTTAAAATTTGATTGTACGAAAGAGATTTTTGGGGTAAAATTTTTTAAAAGACTACCGATTTCATCTTATAATATGTCATTTAATGTTTCCACTTTAAATTTTAAATTCATTATATTTGTTTGTAATATAATCCGTCACAAGGATTAATTATAAGTGCTCGTCTTTTTTTTTTTTTTTGCTTAATAGATACTCTCATGAGGTTTGTAACCACTTGTCCATCGAAACAAGTGAACCTTTTGTAAGATCTTTTATATCTAAATGAATTAATATATGAAACACGTTTTCACTTCTAAGTTATAATTATATAACAATTTGCCATTTTTCGTCACAGGGAATGCGTGAAGACGATGGTCGGTTTAGACCAAAAAGCAGACACAGGGAAACTTATCGCGGTGTTTAAGAAGTACTCAACATCAAAATATGATCACCATGTGGCGCGGACCCAGCCGACTAGATTGCGCTTGGAGCCGAGGTTTTGGGACTGATTATGAACGTGTGACATGACGTTTATGTTGAAAACCCTTGGTTTTTCTTTTGATGTTTTGAGCAACGTATAGTTGGTTGTTGTTCTTAAGTTTTTTAGGATTATCCGTAACTACAACTATTTAGCTTGCCTGCGAGCCGTCGTTCTATTTGTGTTTGATGCTGACAATGTTCTTCAAGTGTTTTAAGTATTGTTTTTAATGCTAACTAGGGTTAAGACCCGCCCGCGTTGCGGCGCGGGTACATCGTAAATATTGAATGGATTAGTCAAACGTTATATGATGCATTAACCATATGAAAACACATATTTCGACGTAGCAAAATTTAGAACGAAACGTAAAAACGTTAAGCCAAAGACGCACGCTGTGATGTGTTAAGTCACAAAATTTAGAACCAAGCATAGAGCGCAAAATTTGCGGAAAATGAAAAACTATTTGTTTTTTACTTTTAACCCAAAACTTTTTATCTTTTACAATCTATCCTCATAACTTTTTTTACTTTCAACTTTGGTCCTTTATAGTTTTCATTTTCCGCAAATTTTGCGCTCTATGCTTGGTTCTAAATTTTGTGACTTAACACATCACAGCGTGGTGGTCGCTTCCGGCGGTGTGGCATTGATGTTATTTGGCATAGTTTTAGGCCCCCGCCGCAACGCGGGGGTGAGGCCTAACAAATTAAGGCACAATGTACACAAACAAATTATAAACGCTATCTAATAACATTTATACTGGTGTACAAATGATTATGCATTTGTTAATGTGCCTGTCGTGCGTACCTCTTCTGGAAACCATACGCCCGGTTGTGTATTGCCCTCAAGAACAGCAAGAGCAAATGTAGCTGTTGAATAACCAACTGATCTGAAAAGCATTCATGCAAAATACAATACCAGTCTTTTAATGAATTCTCAAAGAATAGGCCATTGATTCTTCTATATTAAGTCTAGGAAAAAAATGACTTACATAGAGAGTCTTTTATGACTGAAAACACCAATTGTTTGCCGTCCACCCCCCTGAACACTCTAAATCAACCTGTTCAAAAGTAGAAAGAATATATATACGGTTACCATAACTAAACTGAGGGCAGCTATGAAGGTCTTATTAGTGGAGATTATATTTTTGTATAAATGATGCGTGTAAAGTGTCGTATATATTAGGTGTATATTTTAAGCCCTTTTTAACACTTATTTTAGCCAAGTTTTAAATTTATAAAACACGATATTTCACTAACACTAAACACACATATGGGCAAGTGCACCCATCGTTGAGTGTAGTATAGCGTTGGTAAGATACCGAGGTCGTCCAAGGACATAAGAGCTTTTAGTACTGGTTTATCCTCAACGTCTAATCAAAATAAAAGTTTAGAAAAATGTTTTAAGCTAAGAAAAATAAAAACTAACTAAAATGCTGAAAATAAAATAAAAACAGATAGACAAGATGAATCACTTGGTTCCGACTCGTATCTAGTATAACCTTTGATTATTTCCGCACTTTTGCACATAATTAAGAGATTATCTTAGTTATTGTAGTAGGCCCCTCTTTTGAAGGTGACGTTACCCTCACCCCAGTAGTTTGAGTCAGCAAGGATACAATCCTAAAAGGGTGGATTATTGGAAGATAATGAATTAAGTTATTAATGCAGTATTGTGGTAGGCCCCGCTTTTGGCGGTGACGTTACCCTCGGCTAAGTAGTCTGAGTCAGCAGGGATACAGTCCTAAATAGCCGGGTTATAGTATTAATAGTAGTTAACTTATGAGGGGATCAAAGAGTTTGGACCCCCCCCCATCCAATACCGTGAAGCATTGAAGGAGGTCCTACTAAATTTGACCCAGGTCCATTGCAGGACCTCTAAACGCTGAACAATGGCAAGACCTTTACCAAACCGTTCCCTTAACCCCCGACCAGGTAGCCAACATACCTCCATATAGACCGTGGAGATATGAATGGTGAAAATCCTTTATTTTATATAGACAGTAAAATAATGCCAAGACACCACGGACAAACGATAAGGAAAGATCACCTTCAACATAAGTAACTAGTTATTAAAGTCATTAATACAAAACCAAATAAAAAGTGCAAAAGATTAGAAATAAAAAGTATTATACTAGACACTTTGTCTTCACCAAGTGATGTAAGAGACTTAGGCAAACATGGCCTTGATTGTCAAGAACTCTTACGATCAATCTTTGATCCCGAGACGACTCACACACTCTACGATGGACAATGGATGATGGTGGTGGATGATGGTGTTATGGTGGTGGTGGGTGGTGGATGAAGTGTGAGAGAGGTGGTGTGCCAAGGGATGAGTTGAAATGAATCCAAGCACTCCTATTTATAGGCTGAACAGAGAGCTGGGCATGGCCCCGTGTCCGCTGGGCACGGCCCCGTACCTGTCTGACACTCTCTCTCCTCATTAATTGTAATTCGCAATTACAATTAATGCGCCTGCTGTACTTTTAACACGCCCCCGTGTCCGCTGGACACGGCCCGTGGTGGGCAATAGAAGCTTCTATAGGTTTGTCTTTTCTGCTGCTTCTTGGGCACGGCCCCGTGCTGGCTGAGCACGGGGCGTGTTCAGCCTTCTGTCTTCTCTATTTTGCTTGGGAAGATGCCGTTGAGGGGTCGGGCAGTCCACTAGTGTTCCTTTCCTTGTATTTATGTTGGAATTAGCTGTCTTTTTGCTTCTTTTGTGTTTTTGAGCTCATTTAATCCTGAAAATACAAAAGGAAGACAAAAACACTCTTTTTCCAATATTAGTACTTAAAAAGGGTTAGTTTTATGCCTTAATTGATGTAATTTATATGTTGCATTTTACACACATCAATAAAGAAAAAGATTTTTTAACAAATTACTCTCATTGAGACACGCTCTGTAGCATATCCATCTATGACACGAACTACTGAATCAAATAGCCGAACCATCTCCTGTACTCTGCTTCTGTCTCGTAGGACTTCCTAAAAAATTACAATGAAGCATGTAAGATAAATTTGGGACCCTACACGAAAAACACATGTATTGACCGAACCCGATTTGACCCGTTACCCAACCAGCCATCCCACCCATTTTGCCACCTCTAATACTAATGTAGAAAAACAGATTTGATTTTCACTTGCGCATCTTACAGAAGGAAGAAAACGTGTCATTGCATCCATTGCCCAGTTCCAGAAAAAAACGGAGCAGTTCCAAACCGAGCACTGACAGATGGATAGATATGAAGGATGAAATTGTTGTAAAGATTTTAAATTCCACTTGATTATATGATACGGTTTGCAGATAGATATGAAGGATGAAATTCATAACTTACAATAGATACACATCTTTTTTCCCAATTCCTTTTCCAAAGTCAGCGTTGTCCATTCCACTATACGGCCTTAATTTGATTCTCTCCTATTAGATAGTTAGTTACCGGTTAGCAAAATGAATAACACATAATAATAGAAGAGAAGCGTAAACAGTAATACATACCTTTATTAAAGGCAATAACCTGAAACATAAACCCTAGAATACAAAACAATGATAAATTAGGGGAAAATTGTAAGTGTAAAAATAGATTTGAGAAAGAGGAAACTCACACCTCAACACCACGATGCCATATGAAACAACAATCTTAGGCATAACGATGACTGTGAAGCAAGCATTCACATTTTAAAAACCCGATTCGATGCATCAGATTCACCCGTCTTGACCATAGAAGAGAGACGATTGGTGGAAACCTAAGCTCCACCGTGAACCACCGCGGACCACCAACTGTTTTAAAACGGGAGAACATGTTAATGTAATAACTGTCGAATAATAGGGGGTATGAACGCAGTAGCAGAACCCTAGCAACCTGAGGAAGAAGGCCGGCGTGTCTCCGCCACCACCTCCGCCACCGCCTCAATCTCTCTCTCTCCTCTGCACCGTAACCTCTTTCTCTGGCAGATTTTGTGAGAAGTTTTTGGTTTTGAGACAAAGAAATAATCTGGGGGATGTGTTGATTTTGTGGGAAAGAAAGAAACCAGGGTCACAACTCATACGCGTATAAGATGATGAAGAAGCACTTGTACACCCAAGTACAACATACATCTGCACAAGAAGTGTGTTTTTTTTTTTTTTTTTTGAAAAACACCCAAAGCACATGTTACAAGTCATGGAAGCCAAACCAAGTTGCTTCTTTATATAGGTTTTAATATTGGTAAGTCTATTCATTCCTTGAATATGCAACATTCAACATGTAGTAGTTTACATCAATTCTCAATTAGGCAAATATAAATAGCTATGAAAAGAAACAATGAACAGGTAGAAAAATAATTTTAGGACAGTATTATTATCTTTATTTTGTACGAATAAGATTTTAACTTTATTTATTTGAAAATATTAATTGTTATTTTCTTCTTTAATCACTTGTACATTAAAGCATTATCGACTTGTACAATTTAATCCGTGCGTCGATATTGAACAAGACAACTACCGAAACGTCGACAAAAATGTGTAGGTTGTCATGCTATCTTTGGATTTTTTTTAAACAGTATAGTTTATAAGATATGTCAAGAATACGTAAAAAAATTATAAGTTTGTTGTGGAGGGATGAATTGTAACTAATTATCTATAATTTTGTTAAAAGCTCAGGGATTGAAGTGTAATAAGTTTAGGGGTTAAAAAATAAATAGTGTTTAAAAGACTAAACTACCCTCTTTTTAGGGGTCTTTCTATAAATAAAGGGGGTGAAAAGTTCTTATTTTTTGAGTATCTTAAACTACCCCTCACTCATGCATTATAATATAGTATAGATTTCATTCATTAAGTGATATAATATTAACAAAATAATCGTTTCGCTTCCTAATAGGTTTGAAATATACATGGCTAAAAAGTGTGAAACATCTTCAATTTTCACACATGTTAAGCATTAAAGAGAGAGAGAAAAAAACGAACAGAAAAATACCTCCAACATCTTCATGTCTAACTTTGATTAAAGAAATCGAATTTGGGGACTGTTATAAGAGGGTTGTTCTAGGTTTCTTAAATGGTGGTGGCAAGGTTTGGTGGTGATTGCCAGGTCTGGTTGTTTAGAGAGAGAGAGAGAGAGAGAGGGACTTATAGTGTTTAAAGAGAGAATGGATTTTACATATTATTTTTGTGTTGTTTATTAAAATATTTCTTAAATGATTTAGTAATTGGTAAAAAGACTAAATTACCCTTATTTGACTAAAGTTAAATGGAATTTTTAACCAGGTATGTTATAGTGGGTTTTCCAAATAAAGAATGTCACTGTAATTATTGAAATTAAAGGTTATCCATGACAATTCGATACAAACATAAAGGACGAAAAGTAATTTACTCAAAAAAGAACCAACCTATATTAATAAGTAACACTAAGGTACCTTGATAACCCGTTATTATACGGGTTGAATACTAAAATATGTAACATAAATATACTTTTTTTTTTCAAACAACGTAATACTTATATATATATTTTTATATGACTGAAATTACATATTATATTACATTATATTATTTATAAAAATATATATAAATATTTTTTATTTAACATAATTAAATATAATTTTATTAATATATCATAAAATAGTTTTTTTATTTTATATAATATTATAATTTATTTATTTATATAATATATAAATATAAATAACAAGCGAGTCAAGCATAACTTTAGGCATACGCTTAAAAATAATAACCCAAAGATAAACTTAGTGGGTCATTTTATCCCACGTGACGAGCCTTAGATTATTTGCTACGAAACACACGGGATACGAAAATTAAACTTTTTGAAATGAATATATAACTCTTTCAAATATTATATATTTGAACACAAACTTATATATTTAGTGCTAAACCATTGAGTCATTCATCTGGTACCAACATCAAGATCATATGGACACATACATATCTCACAGTAAAGAATTATCACACATCCCCATAAAAACCATTATTAAATCAAGAGTTAATTGCTCGGATGGTCCTTGTGGTTTTACGTTTTTTCATGTTTAGTCCCCACCTTTTGAAAATAGCAGGTATGCTTCTTATGGTTTGTAATTTTGTTACTTGGATAGTCCCCTGAGTAGATGTCAGTTAGTTTGGATATAGCAGATATGCTCCCTATGGTTTGTCATTTTGTTACTCGGATAGTCCCCTGAGTAAATGTCAGGGGACTATCCGAGTAACAAAATGACAAACCATAGGGTGCATACTTGCTATTTCCAAAAGGTGAGGACTAAACGTGAAAAAACGTGAAACCATAGGGACCATCCGGGCAATTAACTCTTAAATCAATTAACAAACAAACAAATAAACAACAAAACAATATTTTTTGATTAAACAATTAATCAATTGTATATATTGTGTATATATAAATTTAAGAGTTAACTTTCGTTTTGCTCCCTGTCGTTTGGTCATTTTAACGGTTTTGCCCTAATAGTTTAAAAATAGTTATTTCTCTCCCTGATCTTTCGAGTTTGTCGCTAGTTTTGTCCCTATTCTTTCGAGTTTGTCATCAGTTTCCTCTCTAATGGAGTTAGAGGCGGGGAGCAAAATGACGATAAGTTAGAAAAATCAGGGAGGAAAATGGCTATTTTTAAACTATTGGGGCAAAACAGTTAAAATGACCAAATCACAAGGAGCAAAGTGGAAGTTAACTCTAAATTTAATAATGATGTCAGAGAATAATGTAAGGCAAGTGCTTGACACTCCTCTATTGGTCTCAATAATTACAATTTCATCTTCGGTTCAGAATTATGATTTTACCTCTGTTCAAAGTTATGATTTTGCCTCCAATTTAAAAGTACAATCTTGCCATTCTTTGTAGTTTTTGACAAATTACAATTTTACTCCGACTCAAAATTGCAGTCTTAACATTCGTTGTATATATATTAAAAAGCATGCCAAGGAATGGTGCAAAGCAGGTGCCCCCAATTCAAAATTAGAATCTTGCCATCGTTATAGCTTTTGAGAAATTATGATTTTACCCCAACTCAAAATTACAATCTTGTCATCGTTGTAGCTTTTGACAAATTACGATTTTACCCCAGTCAAAATTACGACCCCCTCCCCCAAGTTCAAAATTACAGTCTTGCCATCATTTTAGTATTTTTCGCACCTATGGCAGTGTTCGGTTTTTATTGGTTGACTCGATATGATTTTTATTCGTGCGAGGCAGCTGCCTAGCTTAGCACTCGCTTATTGGTCCTGACAAGTTACAGTTTTCCCTTAAATCAAAATTACAATCTTCCCATATTTTTACCTTTTTTTTTCTTAGCAAAACTATGGTAACATTTCATTTTAAAGAGTAAAAAATATTTGGGATAACGCCCCGTCTAGACAGGGTATAAAACTAGTTAAATTAATTAAAATATTTGGCATAACGCCCCCTTAAAAGTAAATATAAAATAATAACTAGATATAGATACCGAGGCATATGTGGCATTAGGGGGACGTCTTAATGATTGCTCGTTTCCTATCAAGGCATGGTTCGGGCTGGAGGGCAACCCGGTTTTACACAACTGTTACCCCAGCGAGTCTTTCGTGTGGGGGCAGTATGGTTTCCGGGCAGAGGTCAGCTTGCGCGGGGGCCGGGGCCTGATCGAACATCGCGTTCCCAGGGGCGAGGCTAACGGGAGATTGTCTTTGACAAGCTCTCGGTGACCTATGGTCAGTATATAGAAAGTCACCTTAAAAAAAAAAAAAAAAAAAACTAGATATAGATACAGCCCCTATATCTGCGTGTGATGAGATCGTGTGTCCCCCATATTCAATCTCATCACGTTCCAACACCGTCACTAATTCGCATTCACCCACACACACACACACCCCTCTCTCTCTCTCCCTCTAAAACACACACACTCTCACAACGACGGAGCATTAGCAAACCGCAATGGCGGGAAACGACTGGATAAACAGTTATTTAGAAGCAATTCTGGACGTAGGTCCTGGACTCGACGACGCTAAATCGTCGCTAATTCTCCGTGAACGAGGACGCTTCAGTCCTACTCGTTATTTCGTCGATAACGTTATCGGATTCGATGAAACCGATCTTCATCGGTCCTGGGTTAAGGTAACTGATCTGTTGCATTTGATTTAGTTCTTCGCATTCTGTAATTATTATTAGAGTTAAATGCTATTTTAGTCGGTTTGGGCCATTTTGCCAGTTTAATCCAAAAGTTTCATTTTTCGTGGGTCTAAAAAGGTTTCACCGTTACTATTTTAGTCAACTGGGTTAACTTTATCCATTTTTTCTTTTAACGAGAAGGGTAATTCAGTCATTTTATATGGCCGAATTGCCCTTCTCTTTAACATAAAGAAATTGATAAAGTTAACCCCGTAAAACCTTTTTGGATCCGCATGCAAAAAATGAAACATTTAAACTAAACTGGCAAAATGACCCAAACCATAGGGAGTAAAATGGCATTTAACTCTTATTATTGTTATTCTGTATAAGATGATATACAAGTTGTAACTTGTACGGAATGAATTAAGTTAGGTTTTTGCATGGTTGTAAAAGTCCCGCCTCTCCTTTGATTAGTCGCTTATTAATCGTTAGTCCTGGGTTAACGAGTAATTTTCATCTAATCGGCCAATTAACATTAATCGCTAGGTGGTTAACAGGGTCAAATTCTGTCCGAATCGGCCAAATTCCAGCCAAAACCTGTAAATTCCGGCCAGAGACCAACACCTGTAAATTCTAGCAATTAATCCAGTCTACTTTAAATTATGGTAGAAGAAGGTGTTAAAACACGACTACTTAGAAATTACATATAAAATGTGTTTATGTAAGTGTTGTAAAAATCGCGATTAATCAGCGACTAGTCACCCGCTAGTCGGCCCTCTACTGATTAATTTTTCGTTAATCCGCTAGTCGGCCAGCCAAAAATCGGAAAAAATCAAAGATTCCGGCCAAAACCTACCAGACTCCGATCACAACTTGTCTGCTTAAAAAAATTACGTATATGCATAAAAAGTCCGATTCGATTAATCCCGATTAATCACTAGTCCCCACCCCACCAGCCAACTAGCGCCTAACGAGTTCTACAACACTTTTTATATATATAAAACTGAAAATTACATTCCGATTAATCACGATTGATCGCTAGTCGGTTACCCCGCCGGCCGACTAGCGATTTTTACAACACTGGGTTTTTGTAGTGTTTGTGTGTCTGTTGTTTTTATTTATTTTTTTTTTTTTTTTGGTTCAGTTTCGGTTTTGAATGGGGAATTATGTGTTTGTTGGTGCAGGCGCAGGCGACCAGGAGTCCGCAGGAGAGGAATACAAGGCTAGAGAATATGTGTTGGAGGATTTGGAATCTGGCTAGACAGAAAAAGCAGGTTTTGATTGATGATTTGTTGTTAAATTTTTTATATTTATTTTTTTTTAATGGGAAAAAGGAGAAATAAGAGGTGTGTTTGGATGGAGGTTTTAGGTTTGTTATTAGATTTGGTGTTTATGTGAAATTTGGTGTGATTTGAAGGTTACAAGTTGTGGTTATATAAAATCAAAATCATAGGCATGTGTTGATTTTCTTTAGTTTTTTTGTTAGCTTGAGAGTGAGGAAGCTCAAAGAATGACCAAACGCCGCCTTGAGCGCGAACGGGGTCATAGAGAAGCCGTGGCCGATATGTCAGAAGACTTATCAGAGGGGGAGAAAGGAGATATTGTTAGCGATGTTTCCGCTCACGGTGATAACCACAAAAGTCGTTTGCCTAGAATTAGCTCTACCGATGCAATGGAAGCGTGGGCTAATCAGCAAAAGGGCAAAAAGTTGTACCTCGTACTAATAAGGTAACATACATCTTTCATTAAACGTTAATTTGCATTAAAAAGTTAAATTTTGAAACTAAATTCGTTGCAGTCTTCATGGTCTAATACGTGGTGAAAATATGGAGCTTGGTCGTGATTCCGATACGGGTGGTCAGGTACATATACGTTGGTCGAATTTACAACAATATAATAGTATAATACATTAGAATTTGTATAAATTACTTTCCTTTTGAAAAAATTGCAATAATTTATTAATTTTGCTCTTGCGTTTTTTCATATTTTAGGTTAAGTATGTTGTGGAACTTGCACGCGCTTTAGCTTCAATGCCAGGCGTCTACCGAGTCAATTTACTAACTCGACAAGTCGCGTCACCCGAAGTTGACTGGAGTTACGGTGAACCAACGGAAATGCTCGCGCCACATAATTCCGAAAGTTTGTCGGACGAAATCGGCGAGAGTAGTGGCGCATATATAATCCGAATTCCGTTCGGTCCACGAGATAAATATATCCCCAAAGAGCTTTTATGGCCACACGTCCCCGAATTCGTTGACGGTGCACTTAGCCACATAATCCAAATGTCGAAAGTTTTGGGTGAGCAAGTTGGTGGCGGTCGGCCCGTATGGCCCGTTGCTATCCACGGTCATTACGCCGATGCTGGTGACTCAGCGGCTCTTCTTTCCGGTGCCCTAAACGTACCCATGCTATTTACGGGCCACTCGTTAGGGCGAGATAAGCTAGAACAACTTTTAAGGCAAGGGAGATTATCTAAAGATGAAATTAACGATACATATAAAATAATGTGTAGGATAGAGGCTGAGGAGTTGACACTTGATGCGTCTGAAGTGGTTATAACGAGCACCCGACAGGAAATAGAAGAACAGTGGCGGTTGTATAACGGGTTTGACCCGGTTCTTGAGCGTAAGCTTCGCGCTAGGATCAGGCGTAACGTTAGTTGTTACGGCAGGTTCATGCCTCGCATGGTTGTAAGTTCCAAAACATGTTAAAAAGTTCTAGACGTTACCATTGTTTTCGATAATAATGCCATGCGTGCATGATTAATAATTTTAGTTATTAACAGGTGATTCCTCCAGGGATGGAGTTTAATCATATTATTCCGCATGACGGTGATATGGACGGTGAAACCGAAGGAACCGAAGATCGTCAGGCGACTCCGGATCCACCTATTTGGGCCGAGGTTATGTCTTTTCTCAACAAATTCTGAAACATTAGTTTTTTTTTCTGGTTAATTACGTTTTTCGTCCCTGTGGTTTGTTGAAAATAACCATTACAGTCCATTAGTTTAAAAATTGCCAAAAGCGTACCAGTACTTTCACTTTTGTAACAATTACAATCCACCTCCGTTAACCCCATCCAATTTACCGTTAAATTTTTGGTGAAAAGAGTCAAAAGACTAAAATGCCCCTCATTTAGCAAAGTAATATCATAAAGTGCACAAATAAGTCCACAATCGTCCTGTTCATCACCAAAATTATTCACTTCAATGAGGGGTATTTTAGTCTTTTCATTCAAAACTTAACGGTAAATTGGATGGGGTTAGTGGAGGTGGATTGTAATTGTTACAAAAGTGAAAGTACTGGTAATGTTTTGGCAATTTTTAAACTAATGGACTGTAATGGTTATTTTCAACAAACCACAGGGACGGAAAACGTAATTACATCTTCCTTTTTTAGACTGTATTTGCCATATATATGGAAGTGTTAAACTCATTAGATTCGTAACCTTTATTTCATGCAGATAATGCGTTTCTTTACTAACCCACACAAACCTATGATACTCGCACTTGCGAGGCCCGACCCGAAAAAGAATCTTACGACTTTGGTCAAAGCATTCGGGGAGTGTCGTCCGTTACGGGAGCTTGCCAATCTTGTACGTCCGAGTTACGCTAATATGTGTTTTCTTTTAACATTAATATTTAATTGGTTTCCTATTTGGATTTTAACTTACAGACTTTAATAATGGGTAACCGTGAAAACATTGATGAGATGTCAAGCACAAGTGCTTCAATGCTTCTTTCGATTATTAAAATGATCGATAAGTATGATCTTTACGGTCAAGTGGCGTATCCTAAACATCATAAGCAGAGTGAGGTTCCTGATATCTATAGTTTAGCCGCAAGGACTAAGGTAACGTCAAAACGATTATAAGATATAATATCGTACGATAAGTGCGTATTTCGAGATGTATAAATTATGTTTTCCTTCTCATGGCAGGGTGTTTTCATCAATCCAGCTTTCATAGAGCCATTCGGACTCACTTTGATTGAGGTTATCTTTTTATAATTATAAGAGTAAGATGCCTTTTTTGTCCTTGAGGTTTGGCCAGTTTCGTGACTTTCATCCAAAGGTTTGTTTTTCCGGATCTGGATCTAAAAGGTTTGAAATCTTGACATTTTCATCAGGCTCGTCAACTCCATCCATTTTTCTCCGTTAAGTGTATTTCTGTCTTTTTGTTAACTGAAAAGGGCAATTCGGTCTTTTTCATTTTATGTAAAAAGACCGAATTGCCCTTTAATGTAACAAAAAAGACGGCAATACCCCTGACTTAACGGAAAAAAATGGATGGGCTACCGAGCCGGATGAAAATGGCAAGATTTTAAACCTTTTGGATCCAGATGCGGAAAAACAAACCTTTGGACGAAAGTCGCAAAACTGGCCAAACCTCAGGGACGAAAAAGGCATTTTACTCTAAATAAAATATTTTGTGATTGAACTATCAAGTTGTTATAGTATTAGCATAAATATGTTAAGTTTCGTTAAACAGGCTGCAGCTCATGGGCTACCAATGGTTGCCACAAAAAATGGCGGTCCTGTAGATATACACCGTGTAAGTATCATTTGTTTAATTCTATGTTGGTATACGGGTTGATTAAAATATTAAATTAACCTGAAAAATGACCATGTTACCCTTGCAGGTACTTGACAACGGTTTACTCGTTGATCCACATGATCATGAATCCGTTGCGGATGTGTTGTTAAAACTCGTGGCGGATAAGCAACTTTGGTCAAAATGCAGGTCAAACGGGTTGAGAAACATACACTTATTTTCATGGACCGAACATTGTAAAACTTATCTTTCGCGGATTGCGAGCTGCAAACCGAGGCACCCTGGGTGGCTAAAAAACAATGATAGCGACGATGATGAAAATTCCGAACCAGACTCACCGGGTGATTCGTTAAGAGATATGCAGGATATATCTCTAAATTTGAAGTTTTCGATGGACGGTGTTGACTCTGAGGATAGAAAGAGTAAATTAGAGAATGCGGTTATGTCAATATCAAAGGGTAATATCGTAAAAACCCCACAAAGGACCGTGTCTGGAGAAAAAGCCGATCAAGCGAAGTTCCCTGCTTTAAGAAGACGAAATCATATATTCGTAATCGCCGTTGATGGCGATAACATCAAAAATCTTTTCGAAAACGTTAAAAAGATTTTTTCAGCTGTGGAAAATGAGAAAAACAACGGGTCGGTTGGGTTTATATTAGCGACGTCTTTACAGATGGCGGAGATTCACTCGTTTTTGGTCTCGAATGGGCTAAATCCTTTCGATTTTGATGCGTTTATTTGCAACAGCAGTGCTGATCTGTACTACACATCTTCTCATTCGGAAGATAACCCGTTTGTGTTTGATCTTTATTATCATTCTCACATTGAATACCGGTGGGGAGGTGAAGGGCTTAGGAAGACTTTGGTTCGGTGGGCTTCTTCGATTATTGATAAAAAGGGCCAGAATAAAAATGAAGAACATGTTGTTACGGAAGATGAAGCAGTTTCTACCAACTACTGTTACGCTTTTAACGTTCAAAATCCCGCACTGGTAATTTCATCTGTTACTTCAACTTGTTTGACCCGTTCCCCTTTAGCTTACATATCTTATTTTTACTTCTCAATTTGTCGTAGGTTCCGCCTGCAAAAGAGCTTCGGAAGATGATGAGAATCCAAGCGCTCCGTTGTCACGTTATTTATTGCCAAAATGGAAGGAAAATTAATGTTATTCCAGTGTTAGCGTCTCGTTCACAAGCGCTCAGGTGTGTTTGTGTTATACACTTTCTTGTTTCTCTATTTGGTTATATAATATAGGGGTGTGAATTTCTGACACGACACGAAATTCGCGGGTTTGGGTTTAGTTCAAATGGGTTCGGGTCGGTTTTAGGTTGAACCCGCGAACCCGTTTAGCTAAACAGGTCGGGTTGGTGGGTTGACCCGTTTAACACATTTATATTATATTTTACTTTTTACATATGTTTTATGTCATAAATTAAATTGGGTGTGTATTTTTTATTAAAATTTAATTTTAATATGTATATTAATTTGTGAAAAATTCGGGTCCTGTCAGGCTCGGGTCGTGTTCGGGTTCATATGTATGACACAATTTTCGGGTTCATGTCGGGTTCGGGTTCGCCTAAAATTTTCAGGTTCGGGTCAGGTTGAACCCGCCAGCCCGCAAACACGACCCGTTTAGCACCCCTAAATATAATAACAATACCAATACCAATACCAATACCAATACCATACAAGTAACTGGGCCTTGACAGTTGACAGTTGACCCGTCCATGCAAAAAATATAAGGTCTTCTTTAGGAACTTCCAGGCCTCACGGGTCTGGTTATGGGCCGGGTTGGGCCGTGGACAGGTCACAGTCCTTGGGCCATTTGTGTAGTCATGCTTGCGCATTCTTTTCATTCAATAAATATGTTTTCAGGTACTTATATCTCCGATGGGGTATGGACTTATCGAAAGTGGTGGTTTTTATCGGTGAAAGTGGAGACACGGATTATGAAGGATTCCTTGGTGGTGTTCATAAGTCCGTTATACTTAAAGGAGTCGGTAATGGTATTAGCGACCAACTTCATGCCAACAGAGTTTACCCGCTTTCAGACGTATGGCCCACAGACAGCGCTAACATTGTTCAGACACGCGAAGAGTTTGGTGTTGCCGACATTCGTGAGTCGTTGGGAAAACTTGGAGTTCTCAAAGGATAAATGATCAGTGATGTGTTTTTCTTGTTCTTTTTATGCAACTTCATAAAACTTGAGGAAACTTGTGTTATACATAGAAATTGGAGTGAATTGCAAGTTTTGTCCTTTATCTATATATTCAGTTTCAGGCGGTGTCTTTGTCTTTAAAATTGATGAGTTCTGTACTTATTGTTTCAAATTCACCCAAATTAAACCTGCGAAACCATAATTAAATTCAGTCACTTTCACATCACCTGCCATGATTTTATAGCCTACGGGAACATCAGACGTCTCACTGGTTTTAAACTTGAAGAGTCCTAACCCACTGGCATCAAGAATCTGAACCGGGTCTTGTTCGAATTACTAGGTTAGGTTTCGCTATTCAAAAGGGGGTAGCGGCGCAGCTTGTTGCCCGCTTACCGGCTATCTTGGTGTAATTTGTTTGGCTAAACTTTTTGGAATATATATATAATTATTTTACAACTAAAAAAAAAAAAAAAAAACCATGGATCGAGACGTCGGAGCAGAAGGTAGTCGTGGGTGGTTTCAATAGGCTTCAATCAAAACCATGGATCTAGATGTCGGAGCCGATGGGTTTCAATGGGACTTGATTTGGGGCTGAATGGATCGAGACATCAGACCAGAATGTCGTCGAGCTGATTTGCGTTGGTGGATGATGGTGGCGTGGGTGGTGGATGGTTGTGGTCGTTTTCGTCGGAGATGGTGGTTCCGGCTGTGGGAACTGCCGACTAGGCGGAATTGTGCCGACTATAAATTTTAAATAAAATATTATTTAGTTATAATTATCATAAATACCGTAAATGTATATTCAATAAAATTAAATAAAACTTATATGAATAGCAGGCTCGTTCAGCCTTGCGAGCCTTATCGAGCTTAGTATGTGAAGTTTGGGTTGGGGTTCGTCTATTAAACGTACTCCAATAGAGGCTTGGGCTCGAACTCATATTCAAGCTTTTAAAGAGTCAATCTTGAGCAACTCACGAGCTGTTCGGGTCATTTGCACCGCATGACATTGTTTGATCTTGGAAGAGGAAGAGTTTGACAGGTGTGTGTTTTGCAAGCCAAGTTTGAGGTTTAGGTTCAAACCAAATGGTGTTAACATAATAGGAAAATAAGCGGTACTTGCTCATTCTAGTTATATTTTGTAGTTGGTCACATGTGTTAAACTAAAATAATAATTAAGGTAGGCAATTTGATGGGTCAAATGTGTTGAGTTAATAAAGGTAACCTTCAATCTCCCACCTTATTATGCTTCTTGTGTTCAATGTATTACTTTATGGACATTAAAAATATTTTCTATATAAATACAAGATCAAAATAGGTTAACACAAACAAATCATACACACAACAAAAGACAATTGAGTCATTTTTTTAAGAAACCTTCATAAATCATTCATGTAATATGCTATATATAAGGAATTATTAATTTATATTTTATATGGGGTCTAAAGAAATTATCAAAAATGTATTATCTTATAATTTTAGCGAATTATTAATTTAGCACCCTATCATCGAGTCGGGACCGGCAAAAAATATTATCTTAGAGAGCTTATTAAATAATCGAGTATTAATTTATCGAGTTTCTACTGTATTTGTTTTTACAAATTCATGCTTTTACAATATACTTGTAGAGTTGTAGCGTGGATAAGATGGTTCACTTATTTGCATTCATGGACCAAATACGGGTCAACATACGTATACGTATTTATGTTAGCTTGGGATCATGTATTTTCTGATTTTCTCCCATGATTCACATAATACAATATCTTCATACTAGCTTGGCCCGATATATACTTCAAGAGTCACCTTTATATACAATGCATTTTATTTTTAGTTATTTATATTGTTATATTTAGTATATTTCATGGGAAAATCCAGATAATGCTAGTTTTTTTTTATCAAGTTACCAACAGAACGTCCCTTTGACTCTTTACTGTCACAAAATGTCCCCTGAACACATGCGACAACGTTGGTGTATTAAGGTAATAAGGTTGGACGACTGTGTTTAGATTCAATGAGATATTGCCAAGTGTTCAAACGTCGATATAGTGGGACATTTTGTGTCAAAGAAAACACAGGTAGTGTTCGTTTCATGAATGTAATGGAATTGGAAGTTTGCACTAGAATTGAATTTTGATTTGGAATTTAGATGTGTTTGTTTCACAGAATGAAATGAAATTTGGATGAAATTGGAATTAGATTCCTTTCCTTAGAGTATCCACAACACTGGTCAAAGTCCAAAATCAAACCCGCCACATCACCGACCATATCATTCCAAACCTCAATCATTATAAACCCATTTTTTCCTCCGATACTAAACCATTTTAAACCTCCACATCACACCCAACTTTTACATTAAAAAAAAAAGAATGGCATGTGTGTGGGGTCCCCACTTAAACCGGACTAGTCTGCTAGACCAAACCAGACCACCAAAGTCAACCTCCTACTCCTACAACGCTGGGGGTGGTCCGGAATTGGAGGTTTGCTTTGGACTCGTGTGTTGTTGCTCTTATGATGTTCAATTCCATTTTTTTCTTTGTTAAAACCAACAAAATAAGATATGGAAACAACATTCCAATTCCATCAAGATTTCATTCAATTTCGTGAAACGAACGCTACTTCCCATATTTCATTTATACTTTTTTCTTGAAAGACGAATTTCTTTTAATCCCATCGCTTTTCAGACTTAACCCAAATACTTTCTCCTCCCAAACCCACACGTTTTACCAATGAACCACCATATATACTAAAGACAACAAGTCAACATACCATTTATTTGTACTTTATAATAATCGAGTATAAATAAAGATGAATCTTCTTGGAATTTTAGTTTAATGAAGGAAAAAAAAAAGGATGTAAAAGAAGTGATTACAACCCAAGACAAGATGTCAACATACCATTATTTGTACTTTACAAGCAATCAAGTATATTTTTTTTAATAGAAAATAATCTCACGTGTAAACCTATCATGCTCGGGCTATGTTTAAGGTCGACTCTTTCACCGTCATGAGACGATGCTCCCCCTCCCGATGCGTGGGAACCAGATGAAATTTGTAAACCCTCGCCCCCGTCAAATTCAAGCATAGAATTAAACCCCCGATTCGTCTCTTCATCCAGATTCCAAACAATCAAGTATATAAATAAAGATGAATCTTTGTTTATGAGATGATGAAGATCACATAGACATACGGCACGCAGAATAACCATGTCACATTCCGACGACCCTCAAAACTCCCCCACCGCCGTTAAACCCGACCTCTCCTCCGTCATCACACAAACCATCGGCCGTCAACTCCACAACGTCGCCTCCTTTCTTGCTCCACCACCACCACAACCTTATTCTTCCCCTACGCCGCCACTCTCCTCCGATGTGTCGCCGTCTTCTTACGAGGGTTTAAAGAACGATCTTGCTGAAATTGGGGTTAGCTTGAAGACGGGTCTCTCTCTGCTATCGCCCAAAAAAGCGGTCACCGGAATTTCTAAATTCGCTTCAAGTTTGCTCCAATTTGATAAAGGGGTTGTGGGGGTTACTGATGATGTTGTTGATTTTGTTCGAGAGGTTTCTGTTCGCCCCCACTGTTGGGTTGATTTCCCCTTGTCTTTACAGAATAAAGGTTTCATTTTTATTATTCTTTTTTAGGAATTCTTATGTTCTTCTTCTCAGTTTTAATCAAGCTAGTAAACTAGGGATTAATCATATTGGGATTAATTGCCTGAATTTACAGGTTTTGGTCAAGAATCTGGCCGGAATCGATAGACTACCACTGATTTTTGGCCAACTAGGACTAGATTTGACCACTGTTGACCGTCTGCTGATTAATTGGCCGATTAGATAAAAATTACTCGGTGAACCTGGGACTAGCGATTAATCGGAGGCTAGTCGGGATTTTTACGACCTTGGTTTTAATCCTATTTCAAAATCTTGGAGTTAATTTGTTCATGTGTGTGATCTTTTTGGCTATATTTTGATCAAGAATTGTTATGTTCATGTTATCAACTATGCAGTTAATATCGGTGATATATCGGTTATATCGGTCCCTTAGTAAAATATCGGTGTCAAATACCGGTTAAAATATCGGTACCGATATTATCGGCAATATTGACCGATATTTGACCGATATAACCGATATATCACCGATATTTGACCGATATAACCGATATATCACTGATATATCACTGAATTATTGGTGTTAAATTGCTATATATATAAATTCTGCATTATATTAAAGTTACCGATATCCCACCGATATCTCACCGAGATAACCTATATTTCAAATATCGGTCCTTGACCGATATCCGATATTTTACCGCATTAACTGCATAGGTTATCAATATAATGGGTGTATGAGTATGATCTTTATTTGTGGCTATATTTGATCAAGAATTGAAGAAATTTTGTGATATTACATTTACTGACTGTTATATTTGATCAAGAACTGTTAGTTGACTCATGACCCTGCAATCTGATTGTCAGTGATAAATGTATTAGTTAGGATTTTTGTTGTAATTATCTCCGTCATACTTATTTGTAATCATCCTTGTTGTATGCTTATGTATAGTTGATTAATAATAATACACAATATCTTACAAGATTTTATTGTTCAACACTGGTAGTTATGAGATCATTTAATGCTGTCAATTTTAATCCTGCTTGCAAAATCTTGGAGTTAATTGTTTATTGTTCAACACTGATATTTATGAGATCATTTAATGCTGTCAGTAGTGTTATATATGTAGTTTTTGTATAGCAAGTTTTGGGTATATACGTTTTCGACCCCCGGGTTCTATTGAAATTTTTGGGTATATACGTTTTCGACCCCCCGTCTTCATTGTCAAGCTTCGCCACTGGCCCATTATACGGATTAATTAGATGGATTATGGTGGAGGTGTATATCAGCCTGTTTATTTTATAAACATGTTTGGATATATTTTGGATAATAACATAACTTTAGAAAACCGAACATAAACTAAAATTTGAAGTATCTTAATGCAGATTTTAGCATGTCCCAAGTTCAGAAAGATCACATCATTATCATACAAGATTTGGTACCAAATCTCGCTGCTTTGAGGCGTACGATTCACAATGTCATGAGTGAACAACAGTTTTGGATGATCTACTTTATTCTGTTGGTCCCACAGTTAAATGAGGATGATTGTCGGCTTTTATCGACCCCAGAGGTAAGATTATATCTTCAAATTGCATCTTGATTCTGTTATTATTTAATATTTGCATGCTTGAAGTAGCGATAAGAGATTATTCTGCTATGATTAAATAGGATTAACTAATCGGTTTAGGATAATCAATTTATCATACCAACAACAATGATCAACCTTTAATTAATCCAACTTTCACCGATTATCTGTTAGTTTTTTAAATTATTGAATTTATTCAAACACTAAAACAACCTATTATGACAACTTCAAACAACATAAGCATATCCTAATTTTAGTTTGACTTGTTTGTTCTGCTATAGATTCTTCAAATGCATGAGGCGCTTCTACAGAAACTGGGAAACAAGAAGAATACACCCATAGCCACAGAGGATACTCTCGATGAAAAGGGTAGTATGGTAAACATAACCAAGCCCGAATCCTCAAGCGAGATTGATAACGCAGCAGCAAATACAACAAAAAACAAGAACCGCACGAGTGATGTTTGTTTCAGCGACATAGAAGATGAGGAGTTTAAACAAACACAAAGTAGCAGGGTTTCTTCCGCTAGTGAAAACAGTGATTGGGTTCGTATTGGCGGAACTTCAAAAGCAAACCGATCAAGGTATCGTGGAAGACAGTCGGAAAGCGAGGAGTCATCAAGTGATTGGCATGCTGTTGAGGATGTTGATCTATAGTACACTAATCACTGAGTTCATCTTTTCATTTAATCTTTGCTAATCGAGACATTCGACCCCTCATACCAACCAATATTCACTTTGTGACTACGTGGACTCTTTGTGGGCAAAATAAATGATAGCGGTTGGTAGGACGAGCCAAGTGTCACTATTTTTATGTGGATTTAAATATAGTACAAGGGTAATTTGGTCAACTAGTCAACGTAGATTGTAAATTCACATTGTAAATGTCATTTCGTCACTTGGGTATATCTGATTGTTTGCTTTGTTAGTTTTTGTTTTCGCCATCCGCTTTTTGGTCAGGTGTATCTAATTGTTTGGTTTGTGTTTTCGCCATCCGCTCTTTGGTCGACATGATTAATTTGTACTTCTCTATAGAAGGTTTGATTAATCTTTATACAAGAAACATAAATATGCAATGTTTTGAAACATGGAACGGCTGGTCGGACTGGGATCTTAACCGGCGAACTAGAGGTTGGACCGGAAAACCACCGGCCAGACCAACAAACTGGCCGGTTAAACCGGAATTATAGGGGTCTAACCGGAAATTGATTAAATTCCTCCAATTTTACTCTATTTATTTTTATAAAATTTACGATGCCATCTTGTTCTTACATCTGGTTTGACCAATCCGACTGGTGGACCTATAAGGAGACTGATTTGACGTCCCGTCCATCCGGTCCTGAAAACATTGGAAATATGATAAACACTAAAGACTAGATCCAAAAAAAAAAAAAAACTTATGAGCCAAAAATGCAAACAGGGTTGATGAAAATAAAACTACATGAAATGATTCAAAACACCTTACTGTTTCCTTGAAAAAAAAAAAAACAGATTTATATACAAACTTTGACATGATCCTCGTTTCAAAGCTGACGTCTTCCATTCGAAGACGCAAATGACGGTTGACGCCACAAAACTTGGTTGGAACTGAACCTGCCTAAAGGTGGTCGTGGTGGTGGAGGTAGCGGCTGCAGTGGTGGTCGTAGTGGTGGAGGTAGCGGCTGCAGTGGTGGTCGTGGTGGTGGTGGTGGTAGCGGCTGTAGTGGTGGTCGTGGTGGTGGTGGTAGCGGCTGTAGTGGTGGTGGCGGTGGTGGTGGTAGGGGCTGTAGTGGTGGTGGTGGTCTCACAAATATGGGTGGCTGAGAGCTAACTGGAGGTTGGAATGGTAGGTACGAGAATGATGAACAGGTGTCAGCTCGTGGCAGTGGTTGAATAGTAGGCGGTGGAGGTGGAGGCGGACACGGAGGGTATACAGGTAAATTCTGGAAATTTGAAGCCGTAACTTGTGGCGGTAGTGGGTTGTGAAGCTCCGGTGGCCGCCATTCAGGCATATCATCGTCATCAAACAGTTTGGTCTTTTTTAACGACGGCTGTAACAAACCGTTATTACTGTCTTCCCTTTCTTTAACACTATCCAACTTTTTAGGAGAATTTACAGACTTGTTTACTAAAGTTGACTTTCTAGAGTCAACACCAAAGTCAAACTCAGGAAGATCATCATCTTCAAAAGGTCTTTTCTTTAACACCAAATTACAAGGGTCCACCTCAGCACTAGATAAAGTCAAAGGCTCGTCACGTTGACTAGATTCCGCCTTTTCAGGTGACGGTTTCTTCTCGGCGTTTTGTTTTGAATCTTTTGAAGAAAACCCGGGTGGTGAATTCGGAGGCTGGGTTAAACTCGGGCTGCTTTTACCATCTGGTAAATTCCCGACAGGATTTGAAGGTCGGTTTTTACGCCATACAACACAACCAATCATTGAATCTGGTTTGTCATTAATAACCGACATCCCTTTAAAGAAACCATATTTTGCCAAGATTGTTATTATGGGATCGCTACGTGGACATATGTAAAGATCGATACCCGACAAAAGTTGTGCAAACCCGACCTTGGAACTTTTCTTGTATCCTTTGGCTACCTGCAATAGATAAAAAAAAGAGAACAATATATAATGAATTGAGCCATAAGCGTTAACGCCATTTAACGGCGTTATGTGTTGAATAAAGTGAACTTATTACCTCTTTCATGCCGTTTAGCCCAATGTTAGATGATCCCTCATTCCAGCATATCGAGGTAACCTGAAGATCAAGTGTTATGAAACAAAGTTAGTTATAGTCCATTATTTCTCATCGACGGTAAATAATACGTGAAATGGGTCAAATAAAAACCCCTAAAAGCATATTTAAAGTTAAGGCATGTTAGTGGCCACAAATGAACATGAATTAATTGGCCATTTATGTGCTTGTTGGGTTCGTTTACAACCATAATATTAATTGGCCAGCTTGTTTGCAATCTTGTTTATCATCCATGATCCATGTTGCATTTAATGTCAGCTTCTTGATACCTTACAATTTCTTCATCTATTAATCACAATTTATTATAGTTATAATTCAATTAAACTTCTTTTTATAATTATCTTCATTATACCCTTATAAATAGTCGCTCAATAAAACACAATTCTATAATCAAACTATGTGATGATGATGATATCGGTCGTCTAAAAAACGTGTGCAAAGCGATGAGCTTGGCACTTTGAACCAAAACTATTTGGATCCAACATGCAGATCTGATGGAATCCATGGCACAAAACCATTATTTGATGGCAAGCAATCATCAAACTGCTGATCTAACTGTTGATCTATGGTTTCTTAGTCAAGGGTACATGAACAATTGTTCAATCAAAACGAACATCAGTATCGTCAACTTTGTATGCTGCGTGAAGCACAGTTCCATAACTCTCTTTAGTTGGTAACAGCATGATGATATACTGGGCACGGTATATCAATGGAAGATGACACAGGTACCCCTAAAGTTCATCAAATATACATAGAGATGTATTCATTATAGAGCCATTGTTAGAGTAGGTCAGGTAATTTCAGACTTTCGGTTATTGTAGGTGTGTATGTCTATAATAAGATAATTTGTCTAAATTCCAGATTAATCATCCATAAGTAGTTTACTTCTACAGCAGGTTTCAAATTTGTGAACTTCCATATATGTATGAATACACATGTATTAGCTTATAACACACTGAAATGAAGGTGTTGATATGTGCACTTGATCCATAACATGCTTCAGTACTCATGTTCGTTGACGGACCATCATCAAATTGAAAGCAGGTCGAAAATTGCGGCTGGGTCAATGCATGCGAGCCAAATGTACTGGTAGATGGGGATGACCCAACACAAGCTGCTACGCAGATGTATATCGGTGATGTTGGATGTCCCATCTCTGAAGCTACTATTTCAAGTAAAAAAGTTATTTAACTAAAAAAGTTTGGGTCATGAAGCAACATAATATATGCTCAAGACGGTGCGTGAGGTCTGTTAACGCTCCAAATGCTAGAAACAAAGTCTGAGAGAGGGACCTGGAATGTCTCTTCTTTCTTCTAAGCTTTACTAAGGAGCAGTTCCTAAAGGTGTCCTAATTCTTTATTATATGAATTGTTATTACTTTAAAAATATTGACAGTGTTTCAGGTTTTTTGTTTATTTCTTGTTTAAGAATAATCGTCGTGCAAAACTCCAGCCCAACAGACTTGTATGCAATAGAATAAACATCAGACGACTTTCCAATGTGATATGTATCCGTGTTTTTGGCCTTGATTATGGCAACTTGAGGTGGTTAGCGAGGGTGAAGATGTTCTTTCAGATCAGTTTACGTTTAAGGCTATAGATGTTAAGTGATATCTTAGCATTGTTTAACCTATTGTAGTGTTTGGCTTCATGTTAGACGTGCTAGTTTGGGTTTGTCTGACTTAATAAAGAAAAAATCGTCTAAACCATTGAAAACTAGCGTTGGGTTCTTTGCGCAACTCCTTCATCCTGGAGTTTTGAATAGCTGCTGAAGCGAATAATGGAGTTCAAATCAGTTTTCTTTGCTATAATATTAACTTGTGCGTAATGGAAGGCTAGATGTATACATGATGTGTTGCTTCTGCAATAGTGAAGCACTAGATCCACCAGACGTTAAGTTTAATACACCACCTCCATAAGTGAAAGCAAACCATGATAACAGAACTGAGATCCATATATTGTTTCAATGTGGGACATTACACAACATGCCGAACATAAGGAATGCAATGAATCTTAACGTTGTCTAGTTATTTATGTTTACTGCTCTTCAATTGGTTCGTATTTCTCTTTGGATCGGTATTTCTGCATATACTTTAGATGCTACAATCTATTATCTACTGACTATTGCAAAGGGCATATAAGACTGTTCTTGGAAGCTGCTTTATATTTCTGGTTTCAGAGTTGAGCAATTTCTGTAAAAAAAAAAAGAAAAAATAAACTACAAAAAATTTTAACACTATGAATCCTTTATTAATTTTAGGAGAAAGTATTATGTGTTTATGAAGTCTCTTCTCATGTCTTTAAGCTTCAGGCTTGAGAGACCTAGAGCTGATTTGATGAAGAAAAGAGGATGCTTGTAGATTGTAGACAAGTGCAAATCAACAAAACGCAACCCGACCCGTGGTTGTACCAGATTTGACCCAAACCCATTTCGACATTTTACTTAACCCACCGGAACTGCCTATCTTGTCACCTCTATATTGCATCCTTCATGTTAATCCTTTTGTATTATTGCCACATGCCTACATGAGACACTTAGCTATGGAAGTGTATTAATTAACTTTAGCTTTTGCTATGAGTGGGATTTTACTCGGTATGTTTGTTTGTTTGTTTGATTGTTTGATTTGTATAAACTTTATGTCAAGCACAAATTCATACAGAATCATGAAAAACGCTGTCTATGTCAACCTTTGCTGCTAACACAATATAGGTAAAAAGCTGATAAGTATTTTGATTAAGACTTAGACAAATTTGCAATTATTTATAATTTACAAATCTCACAATCTAGGTTGGTAGCCTCTTTCCTTACTTAGCTCAAGTTTGTTACGGATTTGTGTCTACTGTCGAGGATGAAACACCATTCTTCATAGCTGGTTTGATGGTGCGGGTGAGATATGCTTGTTTTCTAGTTTTCCGTGTGTTGAAGTCTTGTGATTTAATGAAAGTTAGTTTGTTGTTTAAAGAAACTAATACTTACATGGTGGTCAGGGTCAAACATTCAAAGTGATGTTAATAGATAATTATGGGCTATTTGATCATGTGCTATAATTAGTTATGCTGTGGGTTGGCCATGCTTCTTTTCTGTACTTTTTCCTAATAATGGGATCTAAGTGTCAGTTGCTTTAATTATACTCCATTAATTCTTGCTATGCTAATATTTTTTTTAACTTTAAAACTTTCTTTTCAAAAGCTCTTCGCGCCTTGAGAATGCCTTGCGCCTTTGACAACTATGTTTGAAAGTCAAAATGAATCACTTTAATATCAATGCTTATATGTTCAATAGAAATTAGGAATAACATCATAAAGCAAAATAAATATTAAAACTTTTATATGTTCAATAGTGATGATAAATAAACATTTAGAATCAAAACTCAAAAGATAACAAAAACATTGTTGTAGAGGGAGGAAGTCATCTCAAAATATCAAACATGGCATTGTGGATATTAGTATACTATGTATTTATGTTAATTGATCGTTTTTATCTCCATAAGACCATGTGTAGTGGTTAACACCCCACCCTTGGGCGTTTTGCGCCATGTGGCAGCCCAGTCAGCAATGGGGCATTATGGGGCGTTTTCTAAAATGGGTGTAGTGGGGATGTGGGCATTATGTTAAAAGAGGTGTAAAATAGAATTTAAATAAAAAAAACCATTAAAATTTGTTATTGGCCAAACAAAGAGCAGGAGCACATTCATTGGTCAAAATATCAAACCCTTGTGCCATTTCAGCGTGATTAAAAACACGCTGCCAGAGATTTTGTAAAAGAAAACGCCCAAACACGCCGGCGGGGGCGGTGGCGTTTATGGGTGTGTTTGGGGGGAGATACCGCCCACTACGGACGGTCTAATATACCAATGCATAGCAAGGTGTGAAAGGTTCAGGTTTAAATCATTTTATGGCTAACCTGATACGTACATATCTTCCATATCTTCCTATACTAATAAACGAAAATCTTTTTGTACACGTGTCACTCTCTGGTGCCTCCTCCCATTTAATAATAGTATTACATATTAATTTTATACACAAAATAAAATATAATATTAATTAATATAGTTAGAGATAAACGTCTAAATTCAAATTTATTTAATAATTATCTATAACAAATATAAATGTATCAAATAATATAATAAGTATAATATTATTTAATATAGTTAGAGATCAAACGTATAGTTTCAAATTTAATTAATAGTTGAGTTCTCTAAGTTCTCACAACTCGTAGAAGTTTTCATTTTTTATAACAAATATAAATGTATGAAATAATATAATAAGTATAATATTATTTAATATAGTTAGAGATCAAACGTATAATTTCAAGTTTAATTAATAGTAAATTACTTTTGAGTCCCTATGTTTTAGTGGTTTTAACCACTTAAATTCAAACTCAAAAAGTTTAACACTTTGAGTCTCTAACCGCTCATTCACACCCTCTGTAAAAAATTCGAAAAACCTTTTGTAAGGTTGAGTTCTCTAAGTTCTCACAACTCGTAGAAGTTTTCATTTTACCCTAACCATATATATTTGTTAAGATAAAATATATTATTTAGATATAAACAATAATTACTAATAAGGTATCAAATCACATGTACAAGTAACGAAAATATAACTGCTCTTTATTTTTACTGATTTATCTAAATAAGTCATTCCATTAGTAAGGATTATATACAAGTCTATAATTTACATTTTTCGTCACTCAACCCGTGTAATACACGGGGTTGTAAGCTAGTATATATATATGTACATACATTTTTCCCTAAACTAGTAGTAAGGTATGGTATACTATTATCAACCTCTATAGAGCAACATTACTATTTCACAGCAAGGTGTTTGTGTTTTTAATTGTTGGCCTCATGAGTAATTATCTTTGTATAGTATATGATTATAGATGAATCACATGATTTTCATAATAATGAGCATCTTATTAAATTTAGTAAAAATAAAAGCAATATCTTACCATTAATCCGCGATTCCGGGAGCGAGGAAGATCTTGAACGTATTTTTCAAAAGCCTCTAATCTTACTTTTCCTTTAACTTCTATGAAATCTGGCCAGTTGTTACCAACCAATTTCTCACCACTACAAACAAACAACTATGCATAAGATGCTTTTTATCAAATTATGTTCAAACTCCCATCTAAGCAGAGCTATTCTAGACATTGATATCACATGCAAAAATGTAATAAAATTGAATGTAGAAAGTTTACATTTTACATGCATAGTTGTTAATGGCGAATAGAGACAAATAGCGATAAGGTACCTATATGCTACATAGTGAATAGCGACTGCTATTTTATAAATAGCGATACACTAGAAAAAAAATTTAATTTTTTATATGTATATTATATCATAATACCCTGGTATATAAGCTATTTTACATGTATATTTAACAAAACCTAAATCCAGCTATTTTATAGCTATAGTTAATAGCTATTATATTAAAAAATTAAAAAAATTAACTGAAATCCCACTATTTATGGCTACATACCCTGTAGCGACCTTCGACCTATACGCTACGCTATTCACTATAGCGAACGCTAGTGACAACTATGTTTACATGTAAAAGTTTTATATGAATTTCATATGCTATTGCTTCAATTTACATTAAAACATTGATAAATCTATAAATAAAAGAAAATGGAGCGATGTCCTACGAAAAACTGATCGACCCTATATAATCTAGCAACCAGAACATTATAAATATAACAAAAAGGATGCGATTTAATCTTGCAAGAAGTTTGGTGCACCAAATCTTGATGCACATACCCATACATCATCCAAGAAGCATCTTAGATCTAAACAAAAAGTAGGAGAAAATTACAATATACTTTAACTTGAAATAGCACTTGTAGTTAAAAAATTGAAAAAGAATGACTCCTAATTTTAGTTAAAACTAATAAAAGTCTTCAATAAACTAAAAGTGAGTTGAAAAGACCTTTTAAAGAACGCAATGGCCGATAAAGTGACAGAAGAACTTAGTTGAAGAGACCCTTCCCACAGTTGTTCAGCAGTCTTTTCAGAACTTATTTTCTCTTGATTATTTCTACCGGTGGATGATTTATCTCCCGTCAAAGAAGCCGTTTCTACATTTCGAACATTATTTATCCCTCCATCGTTTGAATACGAACCCGTTTCTTTTAAACCACCTGACAACTTTTCCACATAAGACCCTCCACCGTTAACAGAACCGTGTTTTAAGATCTCAACAAGTTTCGAATATTCAGGAGTCCCCATTTCAAGTGGCGTTTTCGACGGCCCGTAACTGGCGGAAAGAAACGTTATCAACTGTTGCAGATTAGAATCAACCATAGATTGTCCGGCACGAGTTTCTTGACCAAACTGATGCAAGTTTGACCCGGAAGAAGCCAATGTTGCTACATTTATCTTGCTTGATGACCCGGGAACATGATCGTTATCAGATGATCCTTGAAGAGGTTGACGTACGATATTGTTTGAGCAAGATGTATGAGCGGGTAAGTTAATACCATGTTTCTCTTCCCACTTATCTTTCAACATAACCGCAATTACTGATTTAGTTAAGTGGATTTCGATATTGAATGGGTAACTGAAAGAAAGAAAGAAAAACTTTATGAAGCCAGCAAAACTAATTAACAAGCAACAGTATAAAAAGGATGAGGCATTTCTTAATGGTGTTCAAAACGCTCGACTTGTAATGATCATCGAAGATGATCTTATGCAGCTATGCTATGAAAAAAGTAAAGGGCTTTTAACTTACAAGATATTGTATGAGAATTGAGTTTTACATATCATTAACTTGCATCATGTGGTGGCGTTGATGGTTGAAAGACAAAGGGGTACATGCACTAATCGGTCGTTGTCCCGATTGCTGAGTGTTATGTGCCTTACATCCAAGGCTTGATGCCAGTGGCGGATATACCTTAGGCCGGGGGGCAACGCCCGCTACGGCTTGGCGCGGAAAATTTTTGAAAAATTAGTGTAAATTTTGGAAAAATTTGAGGTTTTTTCGATTTCGTTACGGCTTGGCGGATATCATTAACTTCAATAACTTGCATCTCATTTTTCTTTAGTTACATATTGAGAGGAAACATTTATAGACCTCGGAGTTAGATTTTCTTTGAGCAGTAGTACTCAAGCTTGAATTAACATACGCGAGTAGAATGATGAAAAAGTTCAAGCCTAAACAAGCCTGGAACCTAAACTATCCCTAAAGAAGCCTAAAACATTCCTAAACGCCCTAAAATTGTATTTTTATACTGCACGTCTCGCCTAAAAAAGCACTCGCTTTTTAAGCGCCTTGCACCAAGGCCCAAGGCTCACCCTACGCGCCTTCGACATCTATGGTTCATGTGATGTGATTTAGACGAGTGGTGAGCCCCTCTCCTCTTTCCTTAGAAAGTTGTACCATCTTCAACATTATTTTTTCTTTTATTATTCATTGCTCTCAAAAATTTTTTAACAAAGGAAATGCAAAAGAAATAAATTAAGGTAATACTTCTGCATTTCCCTTCCATTATTTTCTTTGGACTTTGACAACTTGACAAAAGGTACACATTATGGTGTATGGGTTTGTATACAAGAACTATAGTACTATACCCAGTAGCAAAACTATTGGTAGCGTCAGTATGGGTCTGTATGTTTCATTTATATGTTGATGAGGTGGATTCTTTTATCTTACTGAGCATGCAACATGGATAAGTTTTCGGTAGGTGATCGTGAATCTGGTGATCAAATGCTATACTGTGACAATCATGACTTAGGTTTTTTCCCATGTTTGTGTTGCTCGTGTTCATAAATCATATTAAACGCAATTATTTGTTTTTAGTCTGTTACAACTTGCATTAATTTTTTTGCATATGATATTTAGTTTATGAATTTAGAATTGTCAATTTGGTAAGTTAAATAGGTCCAAGTCCTCTCTGTTTTCAGCTTTAACTTTTCTATGAGAAAGTATTTGAATCAACCCCATGTTAACACTTATGGCAGTTAGCGAATATGCTATAACATACATAACCTTTTTCAAGGGTATGAATCATCATTATGTATGGTTACTAAGAATTGTTTCACATGCATAATTTCTATAACACTCTCTATAGTAGATTGTGTTATTTCAATTCATTATTTCTTCATACAAGTGCAACTTAATTGTGTCAAAATTCTAGAAAAATTAGAATACAAATCTTCCCTTGAAAAGTTTTAGCGCAATTTTTTTTGTTATCACACTCCTACAGTTACTCAAATCAGAAATAATGTGACTTGATATTATAAGATAACTACTTACATGTACCATTCAACCTAAATATGCATGACTGGATAAAGGGGAGAACAACTACACATTTAATAGTGTCATTTTTAGGGAAAAATGCTTTAAGAATAATAAATTGAAGAACATACCAATCTTCACAATATATCTGTCAATCATTAAGTTGAATTAGTCCTTGATTTTAACCCCTTTCTTGAACAGAGTTAGAAAAGGTGTTTTGAGTTTTTTTTTCAAGTTAGCGTCTTCAAACTGTTTTTCGTCACTAGTGCTAATGTATTTAGTGCAGTTTATGAAAATCAGATGTATATTGTTCAACTCCCCCACAAGAACCTGTAGATATATAGTAAATGAATCAATATGTAAAGTGAAACAAAGGTAAAAAACATAAATATTGTGAAAAGATGCGAATGCACAAGTAAAATTCAATAAATGTAAAATGTTTTTGCAACCCATTACATGATACTAACTTTCCATTATGTTTTGGTCAAATAGTGTACTTGCGAAAGATATTTCAGACGGTTAACGTGATAACATGTTTCATACACATTATCAATCCAAAAACCCTTTATCAAACGATCAATGTTCATTTAGCACTAACTTTAGATACAGTTTCTAGTCAATTCAAACTTCTATTCATAGAGTACTTAATCATTCAGTTTTTAAAATACACTTTGACCCTCCTTTTCTACTTTCTGAAAGAAAAGTAGCATCGTATAGAGCTAACGCTAGGTCATTTCAGCAAAGAATCGCCTATAGTAATCAAACTCTCTATATCGCCCATTTTATTACAAATTCGAGATCTTTGCCCTTAGAAGACAAATCTTTTATAAGGTTCTGTGCAAAGTTGTCAATAGCAAGTAGGAGTAAATAGCGACAAGATGCCTATATGCTATGTAGTGATACCGACGAAATAGCGCCCGCTGTTTCATGTTTAGCGATAAAGTTGTAGAAGAAAATTTAAGAAATATTTTACACGTATATTTTATCAAAAATAGCTAAAATACGCTATCGCTAATCATCTAAATACGCTTCTTTTTTCAATCAAACACAAAAACCCTAATGGGCATCGCTATTTATAATTATAAAAAAAATTACAAAAAAAAACCATCTGGGCGCATCGAGCTATAGTGAGCGCTATAGCTGCCATTGACAACTATGGTTCAGTTTATGTAGTGGTTTACACTATAAAGTATTTAAATCTAGAAAAGGGGTTTCTTCAACCTTACAAAAAAAAAAAAAAAAAAAAAAACCCAAATTCTACTTCATCATTAATCAACACTTTCAAAACCTTCAGTTAGTAGTCATTGGGGCTTCAAGCAAACCATCAAATACCACAATCAACACCCACTTACAGCAAAAACAGACACTTTCTACATTCTAAGAAACCACTTTATAACCTCAATCTCAATGCAGAGGTGTTCATCGTTCGAGTTTCAGTTGCTCAGTTTCTTCGGTTCAAATTGTTCGGCTTGGCAATTTATTCGTATAAAACCAAAAACAGGACCAAATTCAGGTTTTTCAGCAGGGGCGTAGCTTTCAAGGGGCCGGGGGGGGGGGGGGGGGAGTAGTGTTATATATGTACGTTTCGTATAGAATTTTTTAGGTATATGCGTTTTCGACCCCCCGGTTTTATAAAAATAAAATTTACTTATATAGATTTTTTAGGTCCGGTGCCTTCCGACCCCCCGGTGGAAATTTTCAAGCTTCGCCACTGTTTTTCAGGTCAACCAAATTAAAAACTTTTAAAACCAAAAACTGATTAACTTAACCGATTTCAGTTACAAACCACATTTTTATTTGTTTTGATGTATTCGGTTTAAGTTTCGGTAGGGCTGCAAACCAACTGAACGTTCAGCGAACAGCTCGTGAACCGTTCGGCAAGAAGTTCATTTGTGTTCGTTCGTTTAATTAATGAACGAACACGAACAAGAAATTTCGTTCATTTAGTTAAATGAACGAACACAAACAGAGCCCGCGTTCGTTCATTAATGTTTGTGAACGTTCGGTAACGTGTTCGTTTATGTTCGATAGCTTATTAGTTTTTACATTTTATTTAAATACTTTAAAATTTTGACAAATAAAATACTTAATAAGTATCAGTGTATTATATTATATATTTTGTCCATGAACGCTTGTTTGTGTATGTTTGTTTTCATTTGTGTTCATGAACGTTCGTTAGCTAAAATTAACAAACAAACACGTTCACGAACAGAAAATCTCATTCGGTAAGTGCTCATGAACACATATATCTCCTTAACAAACAAACACGAAAAAGGTCTTGTTCGTTCGGTTCGGTTCATTTGCAGCCCTAAGTTTCGGTTAAACCAAATTACTAACACCCCTAAATCTCATCATAAACTAAAAAAATTCCAACACACTGATTCCACACAATACAACAAACAATAGAAATTAACAAACGCAAACCCTAAAAATCGAACCCTATCATAACAAATTAGAAACATGTATATCCACAAACCCTAAAAATTGAACCTTAAAAATCGCCATGCGTTTTCGTAATCGTGCGTTTAAAGAAACAGTTATGAGTATGAATTGAGTCTATAATAACACAAAAGACAATAACTTTATGCACAATTCATGATTACTAACCTTGTTCTTCTTCAACTCTTGTTGCCTGTAACTGGTTCGATAGAGATCCACCTGCAAATCCCTAGTTTATCTATACAATTGGATTATCCTGAGCCTTAATGGGCTAGTTTTTTTAATTGGGTTGAAAAAGCCCATGTTTTTTCAATAAAAAGCCCAGCCCATTTCCCCCCATTTTAGGTTTCAAAATTATTGTTGTATTTTTTTCATATAAAAGAAGAAGTTGAAGGGATATTGTCCTAAATCATGCGTCGACCACATGAGTCAGCTCAGGTCGCGCACGAGACTATACCCATGTTAAACAAATTGGTAACTTTCCCGACCTTGCGCCGACTAATCAGATTTGTTCCAAGTCGCGCGCGAGGTCAAGACCAACACAAGATCAGCTTTCACACTTAGCTCCTTGGACAAAAGCCATGGCTTCCTTGACTTTGCGCCGACTGTACGGGATATACCTGGAGTCGCGCGGAGGCAAGGAGCGTAGGTAAACATCGGACAAGTACGAAAGGTACAAGTGGCAGAGAAGTGGGCCAATAAGCGTTCAACAGGCTGTATCCGATCGTGCTGCACGATGGACAATCGTACAGGAGATAAAAAGTACACGAGGACGTATACGTGGCACCAATCAGTGTGTGTCAACCACTGCTTCATGATCTCCACTTAGCTGCTGATGGCAGACCAGACAACAAGGACAGTCGTCAGGACACGTGGATCCGTTCAGCGCGCGCCAGCTCCCCTCTCGCCTGGAATCACTAACGGTCGTGGTAGAGGGGACATAATGGATATTCCTTGTTGTCGTCTTCGGGCCCAAGGCCCATCAGCTCATCTCCCTCACAAACCACCTCGGCTATAAATAGGGAACTTCACCTCCAGGTTTAAGGATCGCTCTCTTGCTCTCTCATTTAATACACACACTGTTATCCTCAAAACAGTTACTTATTCTCAAGCCGGATGGTGGTTAAAAGGAGAACTCCCTATTCTCCTCCTTGTAACGAGCTTACGGTGTGTTGATTGTTTTGCAGGATCTTCATAGCTGATTAGACAAGAAGGAAAGAAGAGTAACCTTGTTTGACGAGACACTAACCACAAACTAATCATCAGATTAGTTTGGTGTTTCTTCAGAAGTTGAAAGGGAAAGATGATTATCCAAGTATGCCTGGCAAACGGGTCGGGTTGGGTGGGTTTGGGTTGCGGGTCAAAATGGCTTCGGATTAAAACGGGTCAGGGTCAAAACGGGTCGATTCAAAAAAGGTAATTTTGGTTTGGGTTGGAATGGGTTAGGGTTGAAATGGGTTCGGGTCAAAACAGGTTTCGAGTAAAAAACGGGTCCAGGTCAAAACGGATTGGTTTAAAAAGATCGTTATTTTGACTTTATGGTTTTCGGCACCAATTATACGCGATCGTGTGTCGGTTTATGTATGTTTGAATGTCTGTTACACACATTCCGATGCTAGTGACGTGTGCGGAGACGATTACATGTACTGAGGTTGGAAAACATGCATCTACCGCCACGTTACCTGGCCCTTACACGCACTTAACCAATCATTGATGCGTAACCGACCCTGGTTACGTGTGTTAAGGCGTAGTCGATTATGCATTTTTATTCCCAGTTATCTTCTATCTCAAGTTATTTACTCATGTGAGTATAAAGAAATACATTGAATTTTAATTCCACTAATATTCTATCTCAAGTTAATTATTTATGTGAGCAGAAAGAAATACATCAATTTTGATGTTAAATTACATAGGCAAATATTGTATTTCTAATATATAAATAATAATAATAGAACAATTAAAAAACAAATGTACATGAAGCAAATGTAAAGGCTTTTTTTAACGACAAATTTGGATCATTGGCGTACCACTGGAGTATCATCGTGCCACGAAAGTAACCACCCGATCATATCCATCTCCACTAGGCATAATGCCTATATACTAATTCAGGAGGAAACCCAATAAATATAGGAAAAACTCCCTTGTGGGAATTGAACCTAGGACCTATTGGTCCAAAGTCTTATCACACCCCCAAGATACCACTAGGCTATAAAGCCATGGGTCAAATGTAAAGGCTTTATATTACCGATTGAGTTTCTTTCTCTTCATAGATTTTATCTCTATCGAAAGATTCTTTCTAAAATAAAAAACGACGATGAAGTGGGTGATGCTTTTGGAAGTACGGAGGTAGGTAATAATTAGAGGGGGTGGTGGCGGGCTGAAATACGGTGGTAGATGATGATCGGTGGTGGAGGCGGCGACGACGTTCGGAGTACGTTGGTAGATGATAATCTGTGGTAGCGACGTCGGTCATGTGAGACCCTAATACGTATTTGACAAAAAGTCGCAGCGGAAATTCGTGTCATAAAATTTATTTCCTTAAAAATACTTTAACTTACTTAAAATTTCATTTTAAAATAACTCTATCACATAAATTCATCAATCGACTCATTTACTAAATAAAAACATAACTTATGTTTACTATATTACATACACCCACGTTCCTGTACAATCTATCTTGTGACTCGGTCTTCGGTCTCTACTCCTCGATGATCCTTCGTGTCTCGTACAACCTGCGCTCACCACATACGTCATAACATTAGCACACATTATAAACATGACAAGATTCATTCTCGTTTACTTTTCGTTCCGTTATCTCTTTACATTCAAGCTTTCCATCTGAGTATATAATCCGTGGTGAGACTTCCTTATTGTACCTGCGTTACACTTTATTCACAAGGCACGCTATTAATATCGTCAATACTCAATTGTATTGAGAACTTGCATACGCACCTACCTACATACGCATTTACCTCCATACATACTTACATAATTGCGTACATTCTCACATACCTTCTTACATACCTACAAACATACATTCGTACATACATACACGCCTACATACATACCTACTTGCATACATGCCTACCCACATACATACCTACATACGTATTTACCCTCGTACATATTTACATACATACATACATACGTCCGCATATACTTACTTACATACATATAAACATACATACGTATATACATGCATACATACTTACCTTCACACATACCTACATTTCCTAAAACATAAAATGAGTTGGTCATACTTAGCTTACAAGTGTTTAAAACGTGCTTAAACGGGTTCGAAACGCATAAACCATTAAGAAAATAATTTTTGGCAGCTTCATAGTCTCTCGCGGGCCGCGAGAGACTTAAACCATTGCTTCGCGGGGAGCGACGCCCTCTGGCGGGCCGCGACCATCTCTCATTATTCCGTCGCGGGGCGCGAGAGACCCTTTTTCACAGCAAGTTTGTTGTTGGGTCTGCATATTCCTCGCCAAACTAGATTTTATGGAAACGAGCATAACTTGTTCATTTTTTATCCGATTTAAGTCACGTTTCTTCCTACGTGATCGTAATTTGATTCTCCATCACATGGAGTTAAAATCCAATATTCGTACTACCAAACTTTAAGACTTTTAAGCCTTCGGCTTGTTACCTTTTTATAAAGTTTTGACCCGTTCATACATTTATCAACATAACATGTTTGTTTGACCTTAATTTCATATGAACCTTATAATTTCAATGTCGTCTATCATATAAGGTTCAATTCGCGGGTTTCTTGCATATTTTTAATCCATTTTCGCCCAAATACTTATTTTGACCCGTTAAGGGTATTTGCGCATTTTAAGGTCTTTGGCTTACAAAAATCATACTTCTCGCTTTCATACTTGTCCAAAGCATTCACTTAATCAAATAGCTTGTTTCTAAACAACTTTTAAGGGTCGCTTTCCCGAGATACCCATCAAGGGCGTTTTGGTCAACTATAGTCCCGTTCTTTGCAATGAAGGACTTCCATCCATATTTAACCAAATCCCACGACTTAACCATAACTCTTATCACACATACCTGGCTCGGGTCAAAGCTATGACCCGTTTTAGTACTTCATCCACTAAATTTCTAGTTAATAGCAACGCAAATCCTTTCGCTATTCATCCTGTGAATTCATAATACTTGACAAAACAACCATTAGTCGATATCGCCAAATGGTGATATCTTCACCATTTGACCGGTTTGGTCTAAAAGACCATTTCATCCTTATGGGATTGTAATTATTCATTATCCCCACCTTGTAACTTATTCCTTCGTTAACTCGTAATCAAAATTACCGTAATACCCTTTTTACCCCTTTCAACCCTCAAACTTAGTTTCTTATCATAGTCACATGTTCCGACCCGTATCAAAACTTGTCGGAACATCATTCTTCATATATTAACTTATCATGCTCTTAATCTACACAATGAATAGATATTCTACAAAAGGGGTGTAAGCTTTACTTACCTTGCATCCAAGTATGCTTCCCATGCGCATAAGTTCCGTTTGACCCGCTTCTTTCCCAAGCTTCCACACGCTTATCAAGCATCCAACTATCATATATCATTCTCAAAATAGTTAGCTTATTCATCGTTTATTACGACCCTTCCATCTTACGGATCTCATATCAAAATTATCATTCGACCTTATAACAAGCCAATCTATTAAATCTTATCTGATTTCTTTAAACATTCACACACATATATGATTTCAAACATCATTAACATAAGCATATCATCATTTTCCTCATATCATCAAAACCCACTTCATAACTACTTTGTTAATCACTTACAGGTGATCTAATCTCAAATTCCTCATAATTACATCATACAGTAGGTATGTTTACTACCTCCTAAGCATAGTGTATAACTAATTCATGCATATTCTTCTAATCTCATACATAATTCATCCAATCCTCCTACTAATTAACATATATCATTCACACATAAACATTCAAACATATTAGCATCACATTTCTTTCAATTCCTCTAACAAGAATCCATCATACATATCAAAATACATCAATATTAAACAAGAATTGGACATGGATGATCATTCAAGTCGTCATCATCACCATAACAAATGGGTTTCACCTTAAAACATCGAATTCACCCGAATCATGCATAATCCATGTTCTATATGATGATTCTAACACATACCCATACTCAATTTCATACAAATTCGTGAATTACAACATAACCCACTTCATGCAAGATCACCAATCTAGGTTTTAAGACATACCTTATGATCCCCTTGTGAAGGTGATCATTAATCCATGCTCGGTTATGAATTTAAGCTTCGTTTAGCCTTTCAATTTGATGATCTTCCATGATTAGGGTTTTTGGCTCCATGGGAGCCTCCTGCTCTTTCTCGAACACATGATGTGTGTGTTTGTGTGTGTTAAACTTTCATTAATAAAACCCATGTTTCCATCTTAACGGTTTTGGTCCCTCAAGTTTCGTTTTGATTTTATAAGGGACTAAAACTCATCATCTTGTTACTTATATACATGATACCACTAGGCTAATTTGTTCCTAGTTATTTTGTTTATAGGTTCACTTTACTACTAACGGTACTTTACCCATTCCTTTATATTAACCGGGTTCTAAATTACCACACCCGTTTTTGGGGTATTACAAGTCTACCCCCCTTAAATGAGGTTTCGTCCCCGAAACCTTTCTCATTTCCATTTAACACTAGTTATCTTCCCTTCGTAATTTATACATACACCTCTATGTTTAACTTTGATATTGCATCGTAATTATAAGTAACTATCCGATCTCAATTCATATATTATTCATACAATTGACTTTTCCCTAACAAGTCTATACTTTCCATACCATGCTTCCACATAACATTCTCATTTCCTTGACCCGTTAGTAACAGGTCAATATACATACTTATTCAAACTTGTCATAATACTTACATTCATATGATTCGTTTATAACAGATCTAATACCTTCATCTCATCCTTTAAGATTACATTCTATACATATATTACCTAACATTCAATTATTGTTTTGTTATCGCAACGAAACTACTATTTCTTCGTCACACATACATGCTTAACTCCAAAGTTAACATCACTTTACATTTCTATAGTTACTTGTACCGTGCATACCTCTACGTTACCTTAAAATCATCTCATTCATTTTACATTACTATTTCTCTCATTTCTTGCATCACTTAATTTGCATAAGCAAGCGTTTCATGCAAGTTCATCATACGAGAGTTTAACCAATACCAGAAATTTTCACTCAAAACCTTTGAGATTTACTTCTTAATGACGTAGTTTTCTTCTTATGTCAACTGTTAAAATCAAACATTCCATACCATACCATACCTATTCCATCATTCATTTTTAGGTCGTTTTCAATTTACTAATTCATACTTATCCGGCATAAGTTAAAACATTTTACTTTCCTCGATTTCATTCCATACTTCAGCGATCCGTAAACCAGATCGATCCACGAGTACTATCCGTGCCATGCCAGCTTTCACTCATCCTTGTAATGGGCTTCCACTCGTGTACATTCTTTCACCAATTCGATTGGTTTCATCACATTAAGAATTCTATCATTAACATCTACAAAATTGGCGATTAGCACATTTCATTCAAACATTCATTATACTAGGTGATTACTCACCTATAATTCTTTTACAATTTCCTACGTACATGCTATAACACATCCCACATTTCATCCCTTACATGCAATTCTTTTATTCTGGTTACTTATTTCGTCAACCTTTTGCAGTTTGACTTTTCAAGGTCAAACTGACATTTCTTACTTATCGTAGATGTATTGAAGTACACGTTCGTACTTCCTTCCATTCATGCTTACTTGCAAAGACATTCATTACATCATTTCGGTATTCTTGCCAAAACTTACCCTTCTCGTTCATACTTAAATTATTGTCCGGGTCGTAGCCCGTCATTCAAAGTGGGAGACTTAAGCCATTGCTTCACGGTGGTTAATGGTTTAAGCAATGGTTTAGATGATACTGCGAAGCAATGGCTTACGGTGTTTAGTACCAAAGCTTCGGAAATGGCAAATTCTGATGAAGCTCACAGCAGTCGTAACAATAATAACGATAATAATGCTGTAAATTTAAATGCCGATGGAGAAGAACTCCAAGCTCGAATTGATGCAGCGTCAGCAAAGCCATGGATAGGATCATGGAAAAATATAAGGAGTGGAGTTTTACACACTCAAAGTCCCATTCAAAGCCACATTCATCAGCTCGCAAAGAGAGCTCGGTTCACTCTTCGAATGCAAAGAGTGAACCAAAGAAAATTGTTTTTGATGATAAACCTCGTTCTTCCAAAGGATGTACTTACAAGTACTTTGTCTCTTGCAATCTAAGAGACTTCAATGGTGAAAAGGGGGCCTTTGATTGTATGAAATGGTTGGACGAGATGGAAACCGTTGTTGATGTCAGCGGTTGTGCAAAAGAAGACACTGTGAAGTTTGTATCACAGTCGTTCAAGGGCGAGGCCCTTACTTGGTGGAAAGCTTTGATACAAGCTATGGGGAAGATTCCCCTTTACAATATGGAATGGTCCAAGTTTGTGGACCTCTTCAAGGAAACCTACTGCCCTCAGCACGAGGTTGAAAAGGTAGAGTCAGATTTCTTGACTCTTGTTATGAAGAATTTGGATTGTAGGACTTATGTTACCGACTTCAACTCTCTGTCGAGGTTGGTACCCTATTTGATTACACCTGAGCCCAAACGCATTGTGCGTTTTATTGGTGGTCTGGCACCATAAATTAAGGGAATGGTGAAGACTTCGAAGCCTACTACTTACCGGTCCGCTGTGGACTTATCTCTGTCACTCACCTTAGATGTGGTGAGAAGCAGGTCTAGGAAGACCGATACAGAGGGTAAGAGAAAATGGGAGGATGACAACTCCCAGAAATCAAACAAGAAGAAGAAGGGTAGGTTTGGGTTCAAAAAGAACCAAGACAGGTCGGGTGAGAAACCCACATGTAAGACCTGTAACCGCAAACACTGGGGACAGTGTAACTCTGACCCACAGGCTAAACCCTGCGGTATCTGCAAGAAGAAAGGGCATAAGACCCTTGAATGTAAAAACCTTAAGGATGCCGTCTGCTACGGCTGCAACGAGAAGGGGCACATCAAGACCAACTGCCCCAAGAATACCAAGAAGCCTGATGAGGCTAAGAAAGGGAATGCACGGGCCTTCCAGATGAACGCCAGGGAGGCTGTGAATGATAATAATGTCATAACAGGTACATTCTTGATCAATGACATCTATGCTAGAGTCCTATTTGATTCGGGTGCAGATAAGTCTTTCGTAGACCTTAAGTTTAGTAAACTTTTAAATCTGCCCATAAGAACTCTAGATATTAAGTATGAGGTACAGCTTGCTGATGAAACCTAAGAAACTGTTTCTTCTATTCTTGATGGATGTTCTATATCCATTAAGAATCATTCTTTACCATTATCTCTTCTGCCAATGAAATTGGCGTGGTTCGATGTGGTTTTGGGCATGGGTTGGTTATCTCATAACCAAGCCCACATCGCTTGCGACAAGAAACTCATCGAAGTTAAAACCCCATCTGGTGAAGTGGTCACCATTCAAGAAGATGTTCACTATGGATTGCCTGAACAAGTGTCTATACTTAAGGCATCCAAGTGTTTGAAAAGCGGATGTGTCATCTACATGGCACAGGTGACGGTAGACGAACCAAAGCCAAAGATCGAAGATATTCCAGTCATCGCTGATTATCCAGATGTCTTTCCGGATGAACTACCTGGATTACCTCCTGATAGGCAAATGGAGTTCAGAATCGACATTTTGCCTGGAGCTGCACCAGTTGCACAAGCTCCATATCGTCTGGCACCGACAGAAATGAAAGAGTTAAGGGCCCAACTAGATGAACTGTTGGAGAAAGGCTTCATTCAGCCCAGCTCGTCGCCTTGGGGAGTGCCAATATTATTTGTGAAGAAGAAGGACGGTTCAATGCGCCTATGCATTGATTACCGTGAGTTGAATAAGGTAACGATCAAGAATCGTTATCCTTTGCCCAGGATCGATGATCTGTTCGACCAATTACAAGGGGCAAGCTTCTTTTCCGAGATTGATTTAAGGTCAGGGTATCACCAACTTAAAGTTAGAAGTGAAGACATACCCAAGACCGCTTTCAGGATAAGATACGGCCATTACGAGTTCTTAGTGATGCCTTTCGGGCTTACTAATGCACCTGCAGTGTTCATGGATCTCATGAACAGAGTCTGCAATCCGTATGTAGATAAGTTTGTCATTGTCTTCATAGACGACATACTTATCTACTCTCGTCATCAATCTGATCACGAGAAACATCTTAGATGCATCCTGGAGCTGTTACAGCAGGAGAAACTTTATGAAAAGTTCTCCAAATGCGAGTTCTGGCTTCGCGAAGTCCAATTCCTTGGACATGTCGTTAGTGAGCGTGGTATCCAGGTGGATCCCGCTAAGATTGAGGCCATCATGAACTGGGAGGCACCTAAGACACCCTCTGAGATTCGTAGTTTCTTTGGTCTGGCTGGTTATTATAGGTGGTTCATTGAGAACTTTTCGAGGATAACCACTCCTTTAACTACATTGACCCGTAAGAATGTTAAGTTTAATTGGGGTCCAAAACAACAAGAATCTTTTGAGATTCTTAAGCACAAGTTGAGCAATGCTCCTGTGCTAACTCTGCCTGAAGGCATTGAGGAATTAGTTGTCTATTGCGATGTTTCACACACTGGCATGGGCTGTGTGCTTATGCAAAGAGGCAAGGTGATTGCCTACGCATCGCGACAACTCAAAGTGCATGAAAGGAATTACACCACCCATGACTTGGAGCTGGGTGCCATTGTATTTGCACTAAAACTGTGGAGACATTACCTTTATGGAACGAAGTGTATTATATACACAGATCACAAGAGTCTCCAGCATTTGTTTAATCAAAAGGATCTAAATATGAGACAACGCCGTTGGATGGAAACATTGAATGATTATGATTGTGAGATTCGTTATCATCCCGGCAAAGCGAATGAAGTCGCTGATGCGCTTAGTCGCAAGGAAAGGGTTAAACCTATAAGGATTAATGCCAAGGGCATTGAGCTCAGAAATGGCTTGAATGAGAAGCTGTTAGATGCGAAGAAACAAGCCCTGTTGGAGGCTAACCTTCCTAGTGAAGGATTAGGTGGAACTGTTAATCAATTGTCACATGGGAATGATGGAATTCTTAGACTCAATGGTCGAGTCTGGGTTTCGATATTTGGAGGACTTAGGGATCTAATCCTCCAGGAAACGCACAATTCCAAATATTCAGTTCACCCTGGAGGTAACAAGATGTACCAAGATCTGAAGAAGAATTATCGGTGGATGGGTTTGAAGAAATCCATTGCCACCTATGTAGCTAAGTGTCTGACATGTTCGCAGGTTAAAACTGAACATCAAAAGCCGTCAGGACTGCTACAACAGCTTGAAATCCCCACCTGGAGGTGGGAAATGGTAACCATGGACTTGATTACCAAGTTACCAAAAACCAAGCGTGGAAATGACACAATATGGGTCATTGTTGATAGACTGACTAAATTAGCACATTTTTTGCCCATAAAGGAGACGTATAGCTCCGATAAATTGGCTAAATTGTATGTGGATGAGATTGTGTCCCTACATGGCGTGCTGGTATCTATTGTATCTTTTATCCGATAGAGATACCAGATACACTTCTCATTTCTGGAAAAGCTTCCAGCAATCTTTAGGCACCAGACTGAACTTCAGTACGGCTTACCATCCACAGACTTATGGACAAAGTGAGCGTACTATCCAGACATTGAAAGACATGCTTCGTTCATGTGTTATCGACTTGGGTGGTAGCTGGGATGACCATCTCCCCCTAATTGAATTCTCCTATAATAATAGTTATCATATAAGCATCATGGCTGCTCCTTTCGAGGCCTTGTATGGGAGAAAATGTCGAACGCCCGTTTGTTGGGCAGAAGTTGGGGAGGCCCAACTATCAGGACCGGAGATTGTCCTGGAGACGATGGATAAGATCATACAAATTCGTGATCGTCTCAAAGCTGCCAGGGATCGGCAAAAGAGTTACGCTGACAAGAGGCGCAAACCTCTTAAGTTCCAAGTAGGGGACAAGGTTTTACTAAAGGTATCACCGTGGAAGGGTGTGATACGTTTTGGTAAGAAGGGAAAGTTGAGCCCTAGATACATAGGACCATTCGAGATAATCGAATGTGTCGGATCTGTAGTGTACAAGTTAAACTTACCTGAGGAGCTCAGTGGAATTCACAATGTGTTCCACATCAGCAATTTAAAGAAATGTCTAGCCGATAAGTCGCTAGCAATGTCACATGAAGATGTGCAAATTGATGAAAACTAGCGGTTTGTTGAGAAACCGATATCGATCGAGGATCGACAGGTTAAGAAGCTCCGACTGAAGCATGTGCCTATTGTAAAGGTCAAATGGGATGCCCGTAGAGGCCCCGAATATACTTGGGAGGTTGAGTCCACTATGCGACAGAAGTACCCCACCTTTTCTAGTAAATCTCGAGGTCTAGATTTCTTTTAAGGGGGTGAGGATGTAACACCTCGTAAAATCATGTCCAATAATGTATTGACACGTGTCCCTAATCCTAATTATGCCTAATGTTGGCTAGGAGGGACTATTTTGCCAAATAATGAAAGTATGAATGTGGAGGGACTAAAAGTGTCAACATGCTTAAACTATGCCTCTGAATGACCTTTTACGGTGTTCGTAATAATTAACGAGCCACTTGTTGGATGAACGAAACCGTTTGTGAGTTAATTCAAAAGTTTGTGACTTGAAGGGTTAAAAGTGTCAACATGTTAATTTATACCTCTAAGTGACCTTTTAACAAACCCAGAGCCTAAAGATGTTCGGTCATACACCCGGGTGTGCCTAATATTGGCTTAGAGGGGTTGAAAGTGTTTGTAAGTTTTGGAGGCAAGGGGCGTAAACTGCCAACTTTTCAAAGTATATGAGGGCGCCACGCCGTGCGACGGCTCACTTGTTTCTTCGTCACGTACTGCGACAGCATGATCTGTGCAGAAAGTTACGAGCAGCTGCCATTTTCTGCCTTGATCACCACTCAAACCACCTTAACACTTGTAATTTGAAACCATAAGCTCATAGTTGGTTTCAGGCACATCCAAGGACACCTGGAGTGATCTCTAAGCCCTTCCTTACACCTGGCTTAATCAAAAACCTCAACTCCAAGTATAAATAGAGGGCTTGGTTCTTCATTCAACCTTGCACCTTCTCATTTCACTTCTTCTTGCTCTCTCTGGAGATTCCCAGCTGTAGGGAGACTCCTCCTTAGTGCAAGTTCGAGCTAGGACCTTTTTGTAAGTGTTCCTAACTCCTGCTTTTCGTTTATAGGCTTTTAAAAGCCAAAAGTCAAGCTTTTCGATAAAAGCTTTGACTTTCGGTTTAGACCTAAATGGTCCATCCATTGTTCGAGGCGAACATGGCTACGTGATCGTAATTAGGTAGGTGTTAATCCCTCAAAAGGGCACCTCCTAAGAATCACGTTTGCTTGGTCAATTGACGGGTCAAAGTTATTAATATTAAAAAGTCAAACGGGTCAGTTTTGAAAATAATCAAAATCTAATAATGTAGGTGTTATAAAATATGTTTTAACACTTTAATAACTTGGTAATAATTATTAGAACATGTGTAAACATGGTCATCCCGTTAATTCCAGGTTTAGGGTCGGTTCGCAACCGAAAGTCGCGAAGTTTGACTTCTTCTTTGACTTTCAATTCTGACCCGAATTAGATTAGTTTATTACTGTTTTAAGGTTCCATTATGACCCTATTATGTAGTATAATCCTCTGAGGTTATATCACATTGTCATATAGTAATCTGAGTTTTTATTTCAAGTTCCGTTAATATGTTATACTTTGACCATATTGCCCTTTTTGTTAAAAAATAAGGTTTTAAACGTAAATAAACTTACAAAGGAGTTGCATACTGATATGTTAACATGTTTAACATATTTAAATGTTATTATTCTGATCATAAACTGGGTTTTCGCATATTATCGTAAATTATGCTTTTAAAAGACCGAAATGCCCTGTTGGCACCTAAATTAGTTTTAAACATAATTTCTTGGCAAAACTCATTACCTACTGATGTAATATGATAATTAGGATTATTTGGGATGTTAAGTCAGATTACATTCTGAGTTTAACTACAAGTTCTTGTATTATGCCGATAAATGACGATAATGCCCTTGTGGGACTTAAAATGATTTTAATAATGTTTTTATAACAAAACCTTTTTACCTACTGATATGTTATATTAAATAACATATCTTGATCATATAAACATGGTCATAACATCAGTTTTTATAATACATCGCTTAAATCGTCATTTAACGACTTTAACGCCGTTTCGGCGCATAGTATGGTTTTAAACCATCATCCATCTTCCATCATTTAGAATGTGTAGTAGTCTTGGGATCCAAGATCGATCGTAAGAGTTCTTGTCAAACAAAGGCCATACTTGGCTAAACTCTTACATCACCCGGTGAAGACAACTCTTTTATGTTTTACCTTTTGATTTCCAATCTTCGGCTCCTTTTTATTTGGGTATGTATTAATGACTTTAATAACTAGTTTTGTATATTGAATACGAATTTATTTAACCATTATTCATGTGTTGTTGATTCACACATTCGTGTCTTTACGATCTATATAAAGCACGTTAACTACTTGGAAGGGGGTTAGAAGAGTGGTTGGGTAATTCTATGTCTCGTTCACTGTATAGATCCTGTGAGAACTTGGTTCAAGCTTAGTAAGTCTTCACGAGTGGGCGGTACTGTTCGCCTCGGGAGAAGTAAGAAACTGCTTGAATCCCTTATCTATAAACTACTATTAAAACTTTAAACCAACCCTGCGAGGACTGTATCCCTGCTGACTCAGACCAAAGGGTTGAGGGTAACGCTGCCTGGAAGGGGGCCTACCACTTTTCGCATTAATAACTTACTTTGTCACACCCCCAAATTCCACAAGCGGAGTATCACCGCAGGGTGCGTGACATGACCAGGATCAAGCCACCAATCATATTGAACGATGTATTAAAGTAATTATAAAACCAACCACAATATAATTGGTGTCTAAAAGAAATTAACCAAGTTCAAGTTGTCAGTGGAAGCAGTAAGTCTAAAACCAAAGTATAAGTTTTTAAGTTCAAATGTTTAACATGGAACTCAACAGTCCATGTCCCACAACGACTCCTCCTTCTCGTGCAACCTCCAAATAAGTACCTAACGACCTGCAAGGCATGTAACAACGAATCAACAACAATGTTGAGCGAGTTCACAGTTGGTTGTTCGGTTTAATGTTGTTCCGAAAATCATAAGTTGTTTCAATCAACCACGAGTTAACCACTTCCCTGGGTTCCCAACTCTTAACCAGTGGGGGCTTCCCCATGTTAACCACTAGACCCGTTACCATATCGACCACTGACTGAAGTAAGTTGGTGCCCTAACGTCAATGTCTATCATCATTGACTAGTGCCCAGATCCATTAGTTCACGCCCGTCCTCTGCGGCACGGTGTGAGGCTTGTCAAACCTAAATAGCGCTATCTAACTAATGACCCGCTCGCCATTGGCCAGACGATTAAGTCGATATAAAAATGAGGGACTTTGATGTGTGCTAAACAGACTATAAAAATTAACTAAATTAGACTCTCTAAGCTAGCCACTATTAAGTTTTAATTCTAGACTCGACATAAACCACACAATCGGCAAGTGTACCGATCATTGTAGTATAACCCTAGGAAGTCCGAATATCGAACCACGAGACTCTATGTATCACGTAAACTAGACTCTAATAGACACTAACAGACACGACTTAAAATGTTTATTTGTTTGGGGGGGGGGGTTACGGAAAAACTAAGGAAATCTATATTAAACTACTAAATTAACTAAAGCTAGACTAAACACGAATGAAGACTAAGGTCTTTTCTTATATGGAGAGCGAGACCACCTAGACAAGAATCCTGGATTACTTTTAAAGAATTACCGATTAAGTTAAATGCATGAATTATGGAACCGGGATCTTAAAGTACTAAACCTATTAAGAACCAACTAAGCCCCTCGACCCTTCTCAAGGAGAAACCTGTGGAACTACCTAGGTCGTTAATCCAACCGGTTATTAGACGCCTTTCCAGTTGTCTAATTATTGTGTAAGTACCCTACTATTGACCTACTCTTTTCCAATCGTAGATCTAGGGTAGGTTGAAGTAATCAATTTGACTTGATAGACTAATAAAACCGACAGGTAAACCAAGACACGACCTTTTCCAAGGACTATCTAAAGCAATTCGCCGGGTAAGACCTACTAATAGCCCTTCACTTTCCAGGTATTTGGACTAGTAGAACACTAAGACTTAGCAAATTATTACCAATTACTTCTAGGGGTTATTGCGCAATTCTCCCTAAAGAGTTAAGGTTTTCTTATGTGATATAGACACTCACCGAAATCCTAAACCCTAATATGACTCTATGTTGTGATATAGACCGTCACTAAGAATCATATGAAGCAAGTAATAACAATAAACCAATTCAAAGCATGCATACACATCAAATCATTAAATCAAACCTTTTACAAATCACAATCAATCCATAATAATTATGCAATTAACAAAAACGGTAAAAACTTCATATCAATTCATTCATCAAGTCTAGGTGGTTTAAAAGTTTAGCCGATCAATGTCATGAACGAAGATAATAAACAAGGTTCAATAACAGAATTCATTGAAGTAAAATAAAGAAACTAAGAAAACAAGAGAATTAAATAGATAAAACCCGTTTAATTCTTGATCCCTAAGTCTCTTGCTTCAACCCCCAATAATTCTTCAACTTGAACCCTTGCAAAATAAAGCTCTAAATTCGTCCTAAAAGATCCTGTCTTCGTGCGATGTTGTATGGTAGTCCCCTTCTCTAAAGTCTGATGTTCCCTTCAGCCGTAATCTCCTATTTGATCTTCACGTGCAACTCTCCAGCCGTCCACCCCTTCCTGGGCTTCTTTTGTGGTATACCAAAGTGGAATGGGCATGGCCCAATTGCCATATAATGTTCTAAACGGCCCAACATCACAAATTATAAGAATTTGGTCAACATAACTTGAATTTCGGTCAACAGATGCTCGGTCAACATCAGAATACTTTTTGTGATTGGAATTAATTTAAGTTTCAACTTTTTGTTACTTCTAGTACTCCCACTTCTGACAACTATCTTTAAAGAACTTTCAACTTATTGCGGTTTCGTACTTCGAGCTTATAAAATAGAGATAGCGGCATCGACCCACTTAAGGAAAATAACGGCAATTCTAATTCCGGTCACTGGCGGTCTACTCTACTTAACTAGCTGGATATTTCTTTATTACTCTTTTTTTCGCTCCATTTGCACCAGGACCTAGCAAAACACAAAATAAAATAAAATAATATAATACTAAAACTAAATAAAAAACAAATAAAAACTATACAAAAATTATACAATCTACACGGGACAAATATGTGTATTTTACCCCACATCAAATATCACCACACTTAACCTTTTTTCGTCCTCGAAAAAGACTTATGCAACGGAATCATAGATGAATAATCACTTGGGTCAAAAGCATATGTATATTTTATTAAAAACCAAAACTTGCGTTAGCCGCGATTGCGAATATAATTGTCCCTTTAAACCCAAGTCCGGTCCTAAGCCCTTATCATGTGATTTTAATTTAAGTGCGGTCAATCCACCTAGGGCCTCACACTAGAATTTACGGTCCATTTACTCCCACCTCAAGCTTATAGGACTAAACAATCCACTTTTTTTTCTTTTTCATTTTTTTCTCGCTTTTCTTTTTTTTTTCTTTTTTCTTCTAATGAGCATAGACGATGCTTTCCCTAACCAAGAGGTATTCCGGCTGTAGAGTCGCTATCCCCAACCACAGATTACTTAGGTTTCGGTACTTTTTCTTTTCTTTGCAAGGTCGATTTCACACATCCTAGCGGTAATCCCGTTGTAGAGTCGCTATCCCCAACCCAAACTACATAGGAATGCATTACTTTCATTTAGTTTCTAGCTCACTTTTTATTCTATTTTTTTTCGCATGATCACAAACTCTAACAGTTTTAACTTATAACGGTGCCCCTTATACTATTATCGGCAGTTTTGATTTCCCATATTTCCCAGGTGAAAACCCACTAGCAGACCGACAGTTTAAGGTATATTAGCTCAAAGGGACCTAAAACCAAACCCGGGCCTATCCACATATCCCTAACTAGACACAAGCTCGATTTATTTAAACTCATATTATTATTATTCGAACCCAAGCAAAAATTCATCTTTTCTATCATTTTCCGAATAAATATGCAAACTTCTCATTTCAAAGGACAATTTTCTGATTTTTCAATTTTTTTTGGATTTTTTCAATTTTTCAATTTTTTTGTATTTTTCAATTTATGACTCAAGACTCACTAACTAAGACCTAAATGACAGTTTCCCATCCCCACACTTAAGGATTGCATTGTCCCTAATGCAAAGATGGAAACTAACAATAAATACGAAAGAAATAAAATACAGAGAGAGTTGGAAAAGACTTAGCTGGTTAGGACAAAAGTCAGTGCCAGCCGTACGAGTCTTGAATCCAACGAACGATCGTATAGCATTTCATTCGCGATCGTTGCCTAGCCTGCTTGGGTTTATCAATATGGCAGTTCCGAACTCACCCGAATGGAGATTGAGTACGGGTGGTACACTCCAAACCTGCACAAACACAGCAAAACAAAACCCAACGCAGTACCAATTCTAAAAACGACTCAAAAACTACTACTTTAGACTCATGGTACAAAATAAAAGACTCAAAATACAAACTCTACAAATGAGTAACAACTTCTCACATACTTATGGGGGATCATAGAGATGCAGCTCACCTCCAAACACACACTCACGGGCTGTAGCACCATCATATCTATCATTGCCCAAATCACCCCAAACACTCTTATCTCTCTCACCACCTCTCAACTCCTCACCTGGCGGTTTGAATCTATACTCTCCATATCGAACTCTATCCCCACACTGAGCTTTGCTCAGTGTCTCTATCCTAGATTCTAAACGCACCACTCTCTCCTCTAATTCCTCTACTCTCCTATCCGGTGCGTCCCCACACTTGAGTCCTATCACCTTCTCTAGACTCGGATCACTCATCACCTTCTCCTCATCTCTCTCGTCCTTCTCACACTCACCCACTAACGATACCGCCTGCACTCTATCACTAGGCCCTCTCGAATTCATAACCTTAAAAACTACCGATTCCTCGCCACCTCTAAGTGTGATGGTGCCTAAAAAGACATCTATGAGAGCTTTAGCGGTGTTCAAGAACGGGCGTCCTAAAATTAACGGTACGTTTTCATCTGCTTCCATGTCGAGAATGACGAAATTGGCGGGAAAAACGAACTTGTCAATCTTAACAAGCAAATTCTCTACTATACCCCTCGGGTGTTTCACGGACCTATCAGCTAAGGATAATGTCATTCGGGTAGGTGAAAGGTTGCCTAAGTCTAGCTTCTCGTAAAGAGAAAAGGGCATCAAATTGATGCTAGCTCCTAGGCCAGCTAAGGCTTTAGTATTGGTGTTACTACCGAAAAGACAAGGAATAGTGAAAACACCGGGATCGGTAAGCTTTTCGGGAAGCTGATTTGAGACAACGGCCGAACACCCTCCATGCAATGGGACATTTGACAACTCCCCTAACTTCTCCTTATTCCTAAGAAGGTCCTTTAAAAATTTCGCATATTTAGGCATGGACTGGAAGGCCTCGATAAAAGGAAGATTAATCTTCAATTGCTTGAAGATATCTAAGAATTGCCCGTATTCCTTTGAATATTTTTGATTCCTAAGACGTGAAGGAAACGGGACACGCGAAAGGTCTACTAGAGGCGAAGGCCTAACATCCACGGGCGTTTTCTTGACCTTCTTCTCACCTTGAGACTCACCGGGCTGTGCGGTACTTGCTGGGCGCAGCCTCGATTGCACTTTGCCGGGAGCCTCCATCTTTATTTCTTCATCTACAATCTCTTCATCTTCCTCAACCGCTCTCTCTTCAACACTAGGGTCCCTACCATTTTGCCACTACGAGTGGTAATGGCCTTTACATGAGCATTCGGGTTTGGTAGGGTGTTACCCACAAACTGACCGGGTAATCTCTCCTCTAATTTCCTAGACATCTCACCCACAACCCTTTGAAGGTCTTGGAAAGCGGCTTGGTGGTTCTTAAGCATAAGGTCATGTTCGCTAAGTTTCTTTTGGGTGGTTTGGTCCTTAACAATTAATTGACTCATCATTGCTTCCATTCTTTCTAGACTACCCCCAAGATCATAACTTGAACCCTGACCTGTTTGAACCTGACTACTTGACCCCCCATCCTTGACCTGTCCATTTGAACCCCCACCAAAGAATGAACCTTGACCCCTATTTGGATTTTGAGCTATTTGAAAACCAGGAGGTCCATTTGAGCGAAAATTATTATTATTATTACGCCAACCCGAATTAAAATTACCAAACCCACTAGGTTGACCTCTACCTTGACCCCCTCCCATAAAATCAACTTGCTCCTCACCAACTAGCAATGGACACGCACTTGTATCATGACCCCCTCGGCAAAACTCACACTTATCTACCTTAGCCTTAACCTCCTTAAGCTCCCTAGTCATGTTTTCCAAAACAGCGGCTAAACTAGGATCCATGGTGACATGGTTCACCCCTCGGATGGGTGCACTAGTAGTGGTATTAGAATTACCACCTTGATACCGCTGATCGGCTCACGATTGAGATTGAGACTGGGCAAATGCCTCGAAACGCTCTAAACACTCGGCTACAGTGAGAATACCCATCATGTGACCCCCCGCATTAGTGTCAAATCGATCACGAGTCTATTGGGTGAGACTGTTATAGAATTTTTCACAAAGAGCCCAATCAGAAAGACCATGCTGGGAGCAACGAGCGACTAAGTTTTGGAAACGCTCCCAAACAAGGTAGTAAGGCTCGTCGGGCTCCATGCGAAAAGAGTGAATTTGGTTACGAAGGCGTGAGGCCTTAGCAGGCGGGAAATACTTGTTCAAAAAGGCTTGACGAAGGCCCGCCCAACTGGTAAAGGTACCAGTTGGTTGAGAGTCCAACCAAGTAGCCGCACGCCCGGCTAGAGAAAATGGGAAAAGCTGTAAGTAGGTAGCATCATTAGGGGCACCGTGAAGGCTAAAGGTGGCTAAGATACGGGAGAAACGGTTAACGTGGGCCGGGGCGTCCTCATCGTCTCGGCCATGGAATTGGATACTTTGGTTATAGCCTGCATGGCATAAGATGGAATCTGCCATGAGTTCTCACTAACGATTGGGTGGAACGGTTATGGGTGAAGCAAGACCGGTGAAATTCTGAGTGGCTTGCTGATGGACGGTTTGCCTAGGGTTGGCCATTGGTTCTACGTTTGCTGGATTGCTAGAGGTACTAGAAGTAGGGCTATCGGGTGGGGAAACCTTAGGTGAGGTTTTAGGTGAATGGTTTGGCGAAGGTGGAGGTGTAGGAGGTGGGGTGGGTAACGGGGTGGAATCGAAATTGGGGAAACGAGATGAAGATGTAGAATTAACCTATGGGCCTTGGCCCAATTGAGATGATGACTCCTTGACTGGTGGTGGCGGTCCGTGCGAGCGCAGATGTGGCATCCACTAAAAGCAAAAACCTGAATCACAAGAAAAGCAAACACTAGTTACTATGACTCAAGATGAAAATAAAAGACACAAAACAAAGTAAACACGTAGCACGTATTTGTCAAGTAAATCTATCAAAGCTAATGAACGCAATTACCAAGAGTCCCGGCAACGACGCCAAAAACTTGATGTGTGCTAAACAGACTATAAAAATTAACTAAATTAGACTCTCTAAGCTAGCCACTGTTAAGTTTTAATTCTAGACTCGACCTAAACCACACAATCGGCAAGTATACCGATCACTGTAGTATAACCCTAGGAAGTCCGGATATCGAACCACGAGACTCTATGTATCACGTAAACTAGACTCTAATAGACACTGACAGACACGACTTAAAATGTTTATTTGTTTGGGGGGGGGGGGTTACGGAAAAACTAAGGAAATCTATATTAAACTACTAAATTAACTAAAGCCAGACTAAACACGATTGAAGACTAAGGTCTTTTCTTATATGGAGAGCGAGACCACCTAGACAAGAATCCTGGATTACTTTTAAAGAATTACCGATTAAGCTAAATGCATGAATTATGGAACCGGGATCTTAAAGTACTAAACCTATTAAGAACCAACTAAGCCCCTCGACCCTTCTCAAGGAGAAACCTGTGGAACTACCTAGGCCGTTAATCCTACCGGTTATTAGACGCCTTTCCAGTTGTCTAATTATTGTGTAAGTACCCTACTATTGACCTACTCTTTTCCAATCGTAGATCTAGGGTAGGTTGAAGTAATCAATTTGACTTGATAGACTAATAAAACCGACAGGTAAACCAAGACACGACCTTTTCCAAGGACTATCTAAAGCAATTCGCCGGGTAAGACCTACCAATAGCCCTTCACTTTCCAGGTATTAGGACTAGTAGAACACTAAGACTTAGCAAATTATTACTAATTACTTCTAGGGGTTATTGCACAATTCTCCCTAAAGAGTTAAGGTTTTCTTATGTGATATAGACACTCACCGAAATCCTAAACCCTAATATGACTCTATGTTGTGATATAGACCGTCACTAAGAATCATATGAAGCAAGTAATAACAATAAACCAACTCAAAGCATGCATACACATCAAATCATTAAATCAAACCTTTTACAAATCACAATCAATCCATAATAATTATGCAATTAACAAAAACGGTAAAAACTTCATATCAATCCATTCATCAAGTCTAGGTGGTTTAAAAGTTTAACCGATCAAAGTCATGAACGAAGATAATAAACAAGGTTCAATAACAAAATTCATTGAAGTAAAATAAAGAAACTAAGAAAACAAGAGAATTAAATAGATAAAACCCGTTTAATTCTTGATCCCTAAGCCTCTTGCTTCAACCCCCAATAATTCTTCAACTTGAACCCTTGCAAAATAAAGCTCTAAATTCGTCCTAAAAGATCCTGTCTTCGTGCGATGTTGTATGGCAGTCCCCCTCTCTAAAGTCTGATGTTCCCTTCAGCCGTAATCTCCTATTTGATCTTCACGTGCAACTCTCCAGCCGTCCACCCCTTCCTGGGCTTCTTTTGTGGTACACCAAAGTGGAATGGGCATGGCCCAATTGCCATATAATGTTCTAAACGGCCCAACATCACAAATTATAAGAATTTGGTCAACATAACTTGAATTTCGGTCAACAGATGCTCGGTCAACATCAGAATACTTTTTGTGATTGGAATTAATTTAAGTTTCATCTTTTCGTTACTTCTAGTCCTCCCACTTCTAACAACTATTTTTAAAGAACTTTCAACTTATTGCGGTTTGGTCCTTCGAGCTTATAAAATAGAGATAGCGACATCGACCCACTTAAGGAAAATAACGGCAATTCTAATTCCGGTCACTGGCGGTCTACTCTACTTAACTAGCTGGATATTTCTTTATTACTCTTTTTTTCGCTCCATTTGCACCAGGACCTAGCAAAACACAAAATAAAATAAAATAATATAATACTAAAACTAAATAAAAAACAAATAAAAACTATACAAAAATTATACAATCTACACGGGACAAATATGTGTATTTTACCCCACATCAGACTTCATGATAGAGTTTTTGGTCTAGTATCAATGTTATCACCCTTCAATAAAGAGGATGTGGTACGTGTCCCCAAACCAGGAGATCACGCAGGTTCCGATTAAATCCTTAGTTCATGTTATCACCCTTCAATTAAGAGGATGTGTACGTGTTCCAAACCAGGAGGTCACGCAGTTTCCGATTAAATCCTTTACCCATTCCCAACCACCGGGAATCCCATGCCTTGTAGAAAGTGTGAACTCACCTTAGATTAGCTCGGCAGATACACACAAGGTTAATCGAGCTGCTAGTGGTCAACCACGTCCTAACATGGTTACCATACAAGTCAGGTCTAGGTTCAAGTAATTCACGTATTTATACACGTATACTAACAGTTTATGTACACAAAATGATCATGGCATACGCTTAACATCATGGCATCTCATCAACAGTACATACAAGTTCAACAGTAATGATCACGTAGACAAACAAGGCCTAAGTGTGTGATCAGGTTGTCTCGAGTCGAGACTGTGCGGTCTCGAGTCGAGACTCTACGGTTTCGGATTGTGTAGTTTTCACTCGAGACTAGGTGGTCTCGAGTCAAGTCTCAAGTCGCAACAAGACCTGCAACCGTGGTCTCGAGTCTTGCTGTTTGTGTGCTGGTGAGGTGTAGTCTCGAGTCGAGACTGTGTGGTCTCGGCTCGCAACCCTTATCGAGACCAGAAGGTGTAACAAACTTCCTTATTTGCAGCCCATTATCTTCGTAACATTAATTCATAATTTTTGGCAGTTTCAATTCAGATAAAAAACAACATTTAATTCAGCAATCATACACAATCATACAATAATCGATCAAACTAGGGTTTTAACATCAAATCCTTATGAACCCTAATCATATTCAAAGCATAAACAACAATCATAATATTTAAACACATTAATACGGCTCATGTTCTTGATTACTAGCATGCATCCTAACATAACAACACAACAGTCATCCGAATATAAACACATCACAGCCGATTAACATATGCTCGGTTCAATACATATGTGAGCCGATTATCATGAACATGAAACCTCATCAATTTTCATTACAATCAAACACATATCATCCCTAAATCATCATGTATAACATATAGATCACAACACCATCTAATAAAACAATAATCATGAAACACTAACCGGTTAGAAGGTAGAACGAAGGGTGATCCGAACAAGGAAGTCTTCGATGGAGAGGAGGATGTTTGCCGTCGGCTTCGAGAGAGTAGGGTTTGTGTGTTTAGAGTGTTTAGTAAATAATGAGGAGTATACCCCCTCCTCATGAGGTTATGCGCATCAATGGAATGGGCCGAACCCATTGCGGGCTGCCCTTGCAAGAACAAGAATCGCAGCTGATCGTCGATGGTGAGTTCCTTGAGAGGAACTATAAGGGTCTCATCTGACAGGAACTTCTTCAGATTCGATACATGGAATACGTTGTGAACTCCACTGAGTTCTTCAGGCAGATTCAATCTATAAGCCACCTTGCCAATTCTCTCAGTGATTTCGAAAGGTCCAACATAACGTGGATTAAGCTTGCCCCTTTTGCCAAAGCGAACCACACCCTTCCAGGGTGAGACTTTAAGTAGAACCCGGTCCCCGACCTGAAATTCTAAAGGTTTCCTACGCTTGTCACCGTAGCTTTTCTGACGGTCACGAGCTGCCGCCATTCGTTGTCTGATTAAGGCAATCTTTTCCGTTGTGTCGATAACGAGTTCTGGACCTGTGATTTGGCTGTCCCCAACTTCAGCCCAGCATAGAGGTGATCGGCACTTCCGTCCGAACAAAGCCTCGAACGGAGCAACCTGGATGCTAGTGTGGTAACTGTTGTTATATGAAAACTCCACCAAATGTAGATGTCTTTCCCAGCCGTTACCAAAGTGATTACGCATGCCCGAAGCATGTCTTCAAGAGTCTGGATGGTGCGTTCAGTCTGCCCATCCGTCTGCGGATGATACGCTGTGCTCATGTCTAGATGTGAGCCAAAGGATTTGTGCATCGCCTGCCACAAATCAGATGCAAAACGTGGATCACGATCAGAGATGATGGAAGTTGGCACCCCGTGCCTAGCAACTACTTCTTTCATGTACACGTCTGCGAGCGTAGAAAACTTATTGGTTTCCTTGATTGCCAGAAAGTGTGCAGACTTTGTCAGTCGATCCACGATCACCCAAATGGTATCGTTCCCTCGTTGAGATCTAGGTAGGCCAGTAACGAAGTCCATGGAAATCTGCTCCCACTTCCATGTTGGGATCTCTGGTTGATGAAGCAGGCCTGATGGTTTCTGGTATTCAACCTTGACCCTAGCACAGGTCAAACATTTACTGTCATAGGTCGCTATGTCAGCTTTCATATGGGGCCACCAATAAGTAGTCTTGAGATCGTGGTACATCTTATCCGAACCAGGATGTACTGAGTAACGGGACTTGTGTGCTTCATCCATCACAAGCTCACGTAGGTTGCCATAAAATGGAACCCAGATGCGCCCCGCTAAGTAGTAAGCACCGTCTTCCTTTAGTTCTAACCGTTTCTCCAATCCTCGCAGGGACTCAGCCCTGACGTTCTCTTCTTTCAATGCTTCAACCTGAGCATCACGTATTTGGGCAGGAAGACTAGAGTGAATTGTAAGCTGTGACGCACGTACACGCTTAGGTTTGGTTTCCTTTTGACTAAGGGCGTCAACCACCACATTGGTTTTGCCCAGGTGGTACCTGATTGCGCATTCATAGTCGTTAAGGAGTTCGACCCACCGACGCTGTCGCATGTTCAACTCCTTCTGATCGAAGATATGCTGGAGACTCTTGTGATCGATGTAAATGGTGCACTTGGTACCGTACAAGTAATGTCTCCGTATCTTAAGAGCAAACACCACTGCTCCCAAATCCAAGTCGTGAGTAGTGTAGTTCTTTTCGTGAATTTTTAGTTGGCGCAATGCGTAAGCAATGACTTTCTCACGTTGCATCAACACACAACCAAGTCCTTGTATTGACGCGTCACAATAAACCACAAAATCATCTGTGCCTTCAGGCAATGAGAGAATAGGTGCGCTACAAAGCTTCAACTTCAGCTGCTGAAATGCGGACTCCTGTGCATCACCCCAACGATAGGTGACACCCTTCTGAGTTAGTGAAGTGAGAGGTTGCGCAATCTTTGAGAAATCCTTAATAAATCTTCTGTAGTAACCCGCCAAACCCAAGAATTGGCGGATTTCGGTTGGAGTACGAGGTGCTGGCCAATTCCTGATTGAGTCTACCTTGGACGGATCAACGTGAATCCCATCCTTATTAACCACGTGGCCTAGGAAGTGGACTTCACGAAGCCAGAAGTCACATTTCAAAAACTTAGCATAAAGCTGTTCTGTACGAAGAAGTTCAAGGATAAGGCGTAGGTGTCGTTCGTGTTCCTCCCGACTCTTGGAATAAATCAGGATGTCATCAAAAAATACAATAACAAACTTGTCCAGGTATGGTTTGCACACTCGGTTCATAAGGTCCATGAAGACCGCAGGTGCGTTTGTCAACCCGAAAGGCATGACCAGGAACTCGTAGTGTCCGTAACGAGTCCTGAATGCTGTCTTAGAGATGTCCTCGTCCCGGACTCTCAACTGATGATAGCCCGATCTCAGGCAATCTTTGAATAGAAGCTCGACCCTTGCTACTGGTCAAATAAATCATCAATACGAGGAAGAGGATAACAATTCTTCACAGTCACCTTATTGAGTTCACGATAGTCTATACACATTAGAAAGGTACCGTCTTTCTTCTTTACAAACAAGACTGGAGCTCCCCAGGGCGAAGAGCTAGGACAAATGAAACCCTTGTCCAAGAGCTCTTGCAGTTGTGCGGACAGTTCTTCTAGTTTCGATGGGGCTAAGCGATAAGGTGCACGAGCTATGGGTGCTGCTCCAGGAGCTAGCTCGATTTGAAACTCGACTTGGCGATGAGGCGGAAGACCAGGTAATTCCTCAGGAAATACCTCAGGAAAGTCGCGTACAATAGGAATGTCTTCCATCTTCTTTTCCCTCATTGAGGTGTCACTAACGAGAGCTAAAATGGCAGTGTGGCCCTTACGCAAACACTTCTGGGCCTTAAGGAAAGAGATGATGCCCACGACAGCACCACTCTTATCACCGCGAATAACGAGAGGTTCTTCACCAGAACGAGGAATACGGACGATTTTCTCCTTGCAAAGAATCTCCGCTTGATGTTGAGATAACCAATCCATCCCAATAACAATGTCGAAGCTACCAAGAACGATGGGGATAAGATCGATAGAGAAAGTCTGACCAGCAAGAACAAGATTACAACCCTTAACTATATGTGTGGCCTCGAGACTTTTACCATTCGCTAGTTCTACGACATGCTTGGTGTTCAAAAGTATTGGGGTACTCTTAAGCATCTGACTAACTTTTAAGGACACGTAACTAGTATCGGCACCCGAATCGAATAAAACAGAAACATAGAAATCGTCCAGTAGGAACTTACCCGTCACGAAGTTGGGATCATTCCTTGCATCTCCTTGACCAATCACGAAAGCACGACCCCTGGCACCATTGCCACCGTTGTTACCCCCATTGTTGTTCCCATTCCCTTAGTTGTTGTTGTCGTTGTTCTGGTTCTGGTTCAGCTGAGGACAATCTCTCTTGAAGTGGCCTTCAGCACCACACTGAAAACATCCCTTGTTGTTACCCCTCTGTTGCTGCTGCTGCTGCTGGTTCTATGGAGTTTGCTACTGTTGTTGTCGTCGCTGATTTGCAGGATAGAGGCTCCTGCAGTCCTTGGCCGCATGGCCATGTTTGCTACATGTCTGACAGTTGCCCTTAGTGCATGGTCCGCTGTGGTGAAAACCACAACGATCGCATTTGGGGTGATTTCCCTTGTATCCACTCTAACCTTGATTCTGATTACCTGAGGATTGCTGACCAGGGCTCTTGTAGTCGTCGGTTCTTCGTTGCTGGGACTGAGACTGAACAGAAGTCGAACCCTTGCTTGAATTTCCATCCCACTTGCGCTTGTTGTCACTTGGAGCATAAGAAGTTGTGGCACCAATACGCTTTGGTAGCTTGTTCTGCTCGACTGCCTGATCAGTAAGGCGGTGGGAAAGTCGTATGACCTGCTGGATCGTGGGTAGGTTAGCTGAAGTGACCATGCTCTGAATCTCTGGTACTAAACCCTTGATGTAGAGCTCAATACGCTTGTAAGCAGGATCCACCACGTTGGGGCACAAAGCATCTAATTCATTTGATCTTTTCGTGTAGGCTTCAATCTCAGACCCTTCCATTTTTAGGTTGTAGAACTCCACCTCCAACTTGTGAATATCGTCACGATGACAATACTCTTCCTTTATCAGATCCTTGAAGTCGTTCCATGGGGTGGCGTTTGCAGCTGCCAACCCTAGCATTTGCACCTGTGCGTTCCACCATGTAAGCGCACTTCCTTCCAGTGTTCCAGTCGCAAACTTCACCCTACTAGCTACAGGGCATTCACACATCTCGAAAACGGATTCGATCTTCTCGAACCAGTGGAGGAGACCTACAGCTCCTTCTGTGCCACTGAAAGTGCTAGGTCGACAATCCATGAAAGTCTTGAACGTACATGCACGAGGCTGAGCAGGTTGACCTGTCGCGTGGAAAAGGAGAGGTATGGTTAAGAACGGCAGAATGTCACGAGAGTAGGATCTAAACATCCTAGGATGGGTCAGAAGGGCAGGCTTTACCTCCCGGTTGGGCTGCTGCTAGGGCCTCAGCAACTCGTTCGTTGATTAAGGCCGTCAGCTGGGCTTGAGTCAAATTAAGACGTCCACTCATGATCTTCACATCGAAAGAAACACAATTAAGAATGGTGATGCGAAAGTGCGTAAGTATGGGATGACAGAAGAGAGTAAGCACACAGGGTTTCAAGCAGCAGTTGTTACACTAACTAAGCGTACCATGAGCGATGCACTACTTAAACTAACAGGTAGGCAATACAAGCATAAACCATATCACCTATAGTGTTGAGTCTTGCACGTGGAGCGAAGTGTCGTTGTGGATCATTGAGCACTGTACAGGTTATAGTCTGGTCTTTGTCGAAAAAAAACTTTTCACGTTTTAAAACCAAGTTCACTATAACCAATGGCTCTGATACCAATCTGTCACACCCCCAAATTCCACAAGCGGAGTATCACCGCAGGGTGCGTGACATGACCAGGATCAAGCCACCAATCATATTGAATGATGTATTAAAGTAATTATAAAACCAACCACAATATAATTGGTGTCTAAAAGAAATTAACCAAGTTCAAGTTGTCAGCGGAAGCAGTAAGTCTAAAACCAAAGTATAAGTTTTTAAGTTCAAATGTTTAACATGGAACTCAACAGTCCATGTCCCACAACGACTCCTCCTTCTCGTGCAAACTCCAAATAAGTACCTAACGACCTGCAAGGCATGTAACAACGAATCAACAACAATGTTGAGCGAGTTCACAGTTGGTTGTTCGGTTTAATGTTGTTCCGAAAATTATAAGTTGTTTCAATCAACCACGAGTTAACCACTTCCCTGGGTTCCCAACCCTTAACCAGTAGGGGCTTCCCCATGTTAACCACTAGACTCGTTACCATATCGACCACTGACTGAAGTAAGTTGGTGCCCTAACGTCAATGTCTATCATCATTGACTAGTGCCCAGATCCATTAGTTCACGCCTGTCCTATGCGGCACAGTGTGAGGCTTGTCAAACCTAAATAACGCTATCTAACTAATGACCCGCTCGCCATTGGCCCGGCGATTAAGTCGATATAAAAATGAGGGACTTCATGATAGAGTTTTTGGTCTAGTATCAATGTTATCACCCTTCAATAAAGAGGATGTGGTACGTGTCCCCAAACCAGGAGATCACGCAGGTTCCGATTAAATCCTTAGTTCATGTTATCACCCTTCAATAAAGAGGATGTGTACGTGTTCCAAACCAGGAGGTCACGCAGTTTTTGATTAAATCCTTTAGCCATTCCCAACTACCGGGAATCCCATGCCTTGTAGAAAGTGTGAACTCACCTTAGATTAGCTCGGCAGATACACACAAGTTTAATCGAGCTGCTAGTGGTCAACCACGTCCTAACATGGTTACCATAAAAGTCAGGTCTAGGTTCAAGTAATTCACGTATTTATACACGTATACTAACAGTTTATGTACACAGAATGATCATGGCATACGCTTAACATCATGGCATCTCATCAACAGTACATACAAGTTCAACAGTAATGATCACGTAGACAAACAAGGCCCAAGTGTGCGATCAGGTTGTCTCGAGTCGAGACTGTGCGGTCTCGAGTCGAGACTCTACGGTTTCGGATTGTGCAGTTTTCACTCGAGACTAGATGGTCTCGAGTCAAGTCTCGAATCGCAACAAGACCCGCAACCATGGTCTCGAGTCTTGCTGTTTGTGTGCTGGTGAGGTGTGGTCTCGAGTCGAGACTGTGTGGTCTCGGCTCGCAACCCTTATCGAGACCAAAAGGTGTAACAAACTTCCTTATTTGCAGCCCATTATCTTCGTAACATTAATTCATAATTTTTGGCAGTTTCATGTAACACCCTTGTTATTATTTTAACATTTTCGTATAGTTTACGGAAATAAACACGTAATTATGATTACATGTACTTTGAAAAATACGGTTAATTTAAAACTTTTACAATTTAAAAGTTTATACAAGTTAATGTAATTGAATTCGTCGTTTAAAAGATACGAAGAAATGCTGCGCGGAAGCTTGCATTTTATCGTGTTCGGTTCCTCATCGAGCTTGATCTTCATCCGGGCACTCTTGGCATTCACCTATGATCAAAACCAACTTAAAAGTTAGTTTTGATAGTTAAATAATGAGTTTAAACAAGTTCCATGGGTCAAACAAACAAAAAAATAACATTTTTTCCGGAATTAGGGGGGTCGCGTGACGCCTAGCCCCCTTTTCAGCAGAATGTTGTTAAACAGTTGCTGTACATTCCCAGCAATACCCGATTTCACGGAAACGAGCATAACTCTCTCATTTTTAATCCGTTTTACCCGATTCTTTTTCCTACGCGTCCGTAATTTATTTCTCCATCTTATGGAGTTAAAATCCGACATCCGGATTAATATAATTTCAGAATTTTAAGTCTTCGGCTTACTACCCTTTTTACCAAATATTGACCCGCTCATGATTTTATCACACCAACATGTTTAATTGACCTTTAAACTCATGAAATTCATTATTTCAATATCTTCTATCATATTAATCTCAAATCACGGGTTTCTTACTTAATAAAATCCCGTTTACGCTTAAATGCTTGTTTTGACCCGTTAAGGGTATTTATGTACTTTTAAGCTTAATTTACGCTCGTCCCTTGTATGCAACATAAGTCCACCCATTTATATTGAATAGTCTTCCACCACAATTATAATTGTGGTGGATTTAACGTACTAAATACTTATTCCGAATTTTATCCCTCTGATATGTCATTTTACGGCAAGACGCACTTTAAGGCGTTTAACCCTAGAAAGTTTATTCCTACAACTTTTATGCGCACCCAAGGGTTGCATGGTCATCATATAAGTTTCTAAACAACCTCTAAGGGTCGTTTGCCCGGTTGACCCATCAAGGGCTTTTTGGTCGATTCTAGTCCTTCAACTTGCGATGAAGGACTTTCACTAAATACTTGACCAATCATTGCACTTTCAACTATAAGACTATATATGCGTACCTGGTCCGGATCGACAAATAGACCTGACTTATACCTTGCTTTAATTAACCAATATTCTATGGCGTCGCGATTATCCAAATTGCTAATCGCTCCTGATAACATACGACTTAATAATCACATTAGTCGATATTGTCAAATGGTGTTATCATCTCCATTTGACCCGTTTGGTCTATAAGACCAAAGATAAAAGCATGATTTTAAATTTCCAAATTCACCCAATTGCCCCATTTACCATAAACCATGGTTTTTATCATTTACACTTGTTCCGACTTGTATCAATCGTGTCGGAACCCTTATTTTGGATATTACACCATTCGCATTTATAGTTTATAAAATAAACACGTGTCCTACAAAAGGGTGTAAGTTTTACTTACCTCGTATCCAAGCTACACTTTTCTTTTCCTTCTTGATCCGTTTGACCCGCTTTCTCCCCAAGCTTCACCTAGCTTGTTAAGCGCCAACTATTATTCGTCATTCGCAAGGTGGTTAGTTTAATCATGACTTAATACGATTATTCCACCTTACGCAATTCTATATCTAATTATCATTCATCATATCGTAAGTCAGTTTGACTTTTTAAAAGTCAAATGCCCATTAGTATACTAGATGCATATTCGAGTTCATCAACTAGTTTTTGCATTCTTTAATTACCCGGTAGGCGTTATCTTTAGGCCACCGTTTTAACCAAAGTTCAAACCACGTTTATCACATTTCAATCACTTTAATTTGTTCAAGCGATTATCAAAAACTAATTTATTCATTCATTTCACAAGAACAAAGGGTTCTCATCTACAAGTGAGACCCATTCATCATATCACTAGGATTCATCCCAACACCTTATATAATCAAGTTCTTCATATGAACTAATATACTACACGATTTCATACACCAATTTATATGAACGAAATTACCAATTTCCTCATAACATACAAAAACCCACTTCAAGTCATGCATGAGCTTTCACTCAAACTTATAATTTGTTCAAGTATCTTGCATCAACTATGACTTATGATGATTTCTAACACAAACATATCATCATCTTCATTATTAAGTCAAAACCCATTTAGCACATAATAGGGTAATTATCAAATCCCTAGTTTTGACAACAATTCATCAAATTTTCTACTAGGGTTTGTTTCTAAACCAAGATATAATCACAATAACACTCATAGATTCAACATTCATTCCAGAATTTCGATTATGATTGTTCATCATAATCTCAAAGTATCACCAAATCATAAAATTCAACATACCTTGTAATCCCCATGACTAGGTGATCACGAATTTGTGTTCATGCATTGATTTGGCTCTTGATTTGGGCTTCAATTTGATCAATTTGTTGAAGTTAGGGTTTGAGCTCTCCTGAGCTTTCTCCTGGTCGATCAGAACACGCACACACACACACACACACACCTAGTGTGTGTGTTTTGTTTAATTTTAATAAATCAAGTTTCAATTCTTCCCTTTTTAGCCTCTCTAGTTTGTAGCTTTATAAAAAGGGTTGATACCCATGTTTTCTTCATTGTTTTAAGGCACCTACTTAACTAGGATGATATTCCTAGTTACTTGGTGGGTTTGGGGAAGTTTATGACCAAGTTTGTTTTAAGTTCCGTTAACTCGGGCCTTTTATCCATTTTTTTCCTTAAAAGCTCTTATTCACTTTTTATTTAATATTAGGATTATTTATTTAAATCCTAATATTTACCGGGTTACTTTTACCACTAACGGTACTTTACCTGTCCTTTGGTATTAACAGGGTTTGGTTACCAAACCCGTTTTTGGGGTGTTACATTTTAATTCAGATAAAAAACAACATTTAATTCAGCAATCATACACAATCATACAATAATCGATCAAACTAGGGTTTTAACATCAAATCCTTATGAACCCTAATCATATTCAAAGCATAAACAACAATCATAATATTTAAACACATTAATACGGCTCATGTTCTTGATTACTAGCATGCATCCTAACATAACAACACAACAGTCATCCGAATATAAACACATCACAGCCGATTAACATATGCTCGGTTCAATACATATGTGAGCCGATTATCATGAACATGAAACCTCATCAATTTTCATTACAATCAAACACATATCATCCCTAAATCATCATGTATAACATATAGATCACAACACCATCTAATAAAACAATAATCATGAAACACTAACCGGTTAGAAGGTAGAACGAAGGGTGATCCGAACAAGGAAGTCTTCGATGGAGAGGAGGGTGTTTGCCGTCGGCTTCGAGAGAGTAGGGTTTGTGTGTTTAGATTGTTTAGTAAATAATGAGGAGTATACCCCCTCCTCATGAGGTTATGCGCATCAATGGAATGGGCCGAACCCATTGCGGGCTGCCCTTGCGGTTCGCGTACAAGTGGAGTGGGCCGAGAGGGGTGTGGAACAAAAAGCCCAAAGGCTTGTGCGATCGGCCAAGTGTTGTGCGGTTGGGTTGTGTTGTGCGACGACATTAAATACATGCATTACATACATTCACATAGCATAATAAACGTTCCATTAAAACCTCGTATCACGTAATCACATATTGTTCAAACAAGTTACATCGAAGTACAATGAAAGGTTAGAAATACGAGTTGTCACATACTTAATTATCTTTCAATAATCCGACCTTGCGGGACTGTATCCCTGCTGACTCGGACTAATAGGTTGAGGGTAACGCTGCCTGGAAGGGGGCCTACTACTCTAACTTAAAGATAATCTCTTAAAATACCCAAAGTGTGGAAATCATTAAAGGATGCATAAAAGAGGAGTTGGAACCAAATGATTCATTATTGTCTATCTAATTTTCCTTATATTTTATTTTTGTTTTTTAGTTTTATAACTTTAAAAACTTTTCATCAAAATTTGGTTAGATTAGACGTTAATGATAAGCCGGTATTAAAAGCTTTCGTGTACTTGGACGACCTCAGTATCTTGCCATCACTATACTATGTCCGCGATGGGTGCACTTGCCCTAACGTGTGTGTAGAGTGATAGTATTATATCGTGTTTTATAAATTTAAAACTTGAATTCGCGAGTAAAAAGAGCTAAAATATATCTAAAAATATATACACACCCGCACCACGTCAGGTACCAAATACGAATAAAACTGGGTACCGAATACCATACCGAATATTATGGTACGGTACGAGTGCCGGTACAGGTATTAGTACTGGTATTTCGGTACAGTACCCGATTTGGTACCATATTATTTTGTTCTATCTTTTAAGCACTCATATGGGTACTAAATAGGTAAAAAATCGGTACGAGTACCAATAAGGTAAAATCGGTATGAGTACTACAATATAGGTACCAAATAGGTAAAATCGTGGTGGTAGCCGGATAATGGAGAATGGAAGTAGTGACAGTGATCGGAGAATGAAAGTGGTAGTGATGGTAATCTGGAGAGAGAGGGGGGGGGGGTTGTTTATGTATTTAAAAATTTTAAATTTTCTTTTATTTATTAAATATTTTTGTTGTAAGGTATATATGATGTGGGTTAAATGACAGTTTTGCTCTCATGTGGGTCTATGTGACCCCACTTAACGTGTAAATTTAGTTGGTTAGTGGCAAATGACAGATGTTTCAATGTTTTTAAAATGTAAAGGATGGTTAACCATATTTGTAATAGCTTTTATTATAAAATTGACTTTACGTCATATATTTAATGATGATGATCATGATGCTAATTTCAATAACTTTGTTATTATACGTTCAAAAGAGTTAAAAGTTAAGACAGAGTTAAACTACTAACATTACAAAAGTTATTAATTTAGCTTGTGTTTTATATGGGTAACTAACCTAGTGTGTGTGTGTGTATGGGAATGTTTAAATGAGAACGCTAAATATCGTGAGAACCGTGAGAACGAATGAAAAAACCACAAAAACTTGGTAAAAACCATTTCAAATTCAAAATTTCTTTTTACAGTTATCATTATTATTCGAATACAATGTTAGAAATTTAATTAACACATTTAAATTTACATGTATTCGTAAATATTGAAAATTTACACATGTGTAAGTTTTCTCATTTACACATGTGTAAATTTGTTGTATTTAACAAATTTACACATGTGTAAAAAATCTAATAAAAGTGATTTTGAGAGAAAAAATGAATTATTTGATGTTGTAAATTCCTTTTTTTAATGTTGTATCTTAATTACAATGAGGCTTGTATTAAAAAAATGGTTTTGATTGGTTTTCTCATGGTTCTCGCGATATTTAACGTTTTCTAGATAACCCTCCCTTCTATATATATATATGTATGTAGAGGATCCTGTACATTAATCTAAAAGTGTGAGAAGGGTGAGAAATATCGTGGTGATGACATGTGTCCCCAATCTAAATTAATTCAAAAGGGTAAACAAGTAATTTTCTAATTGATTTAATTAATTGATAACATTCCATAACCGCCACCCTTAATTATAGGAATACGAATTAAGAATTAATCTATGAATTTGTGTCATCTCGTTCAGAACTGTATAGTGTTATATATTTTTATATAGTGTTACATAGTGTTATATGGTGTTTTTTGGTGTTATATAGTGTTATATGATGGATGTATAGTGTTATATAGTGTTATATGGTATTATATGGTGTTATATAGTGTTATTTAGAGTTATATAGTGTTATAGTGTTATATTTGTCTAATAGCATGTCTATGATAGATGTATAGTGTTATATAGTGTTAGATAGTGTTATATGGTGTTACATAGTGTTATACGGTGTTATATATGATGGAGAGTGTGAAACATGAGCCTTAAGTATGTTATTTAGTGTGATTTAATGCGTTTTATGCGGTTATGTATTTCGAATGTGATAACTACGAGTTCTTGTGGTTTTACAGGTTAACCGTCTAATTCGGTAAAGTTGGAGATTTTAAAGTTGATGTGGAACACCCGTGGAGGATAAACATAGCGAAAGGCGTTATTCGGATCGAAAAGGTTGTTTGAATATACAAGAGATGCACAAGAATGAAATCCAGGGGTTGATTGGTAATTAAATAGAAGTAAAAATTCAGCCAAAAGAGTTCCAGCAAGCAACAGTCAACCGTAGCATACGGTCAACTAAGCATAGTGTACGGTTTAATTAAAGTTGAATCAAAAGAACACAGCAAGTCCAAAGCGTAACTTACGATTCTTTAACGTAAGCTATGGTGACATAAAAAGAAGCGCACATGGGCTGGGCCGTCAAAAGATTGGAAGCAAGTAAGACATCATGGGTGAATATTGGGCTTTTAATATCGATTCAGCCAACATTGAAAAGGAAGGCAGATACACACACACGCATAGGAGAATGGGACTTTTTGATTGGACCATGATATAAAAAACATCATCACGGTTGACTTTTGGAACATGACATCAATTTGTTTCTTGGAAAAGGATCAGCATCATGTGGACTTTTGATGATCAATCTAATTCTCATCATCACTATTTTAGGAGTTCACGTGACAATTGGATTTTTATTATCATCAACATTACATCATCATCAATAGATAGTGGGCCGACTTGTGAGAGCAAAAAGGAAAAAAAAAAAACACATTGGGCCGTAAAACATACACGCACATGTGGGGTTTTCACAATTTTAGACGGCAGAAGTGTGATTGGGATTATTCCTTTTAATAACATCAACATAACTTGGATTAAGAAAAGGAAGTCGAAGGCTTTTCTTTTCAAGATTGACTTCGAGAAGGCCTATGATAACGTTAGATGGAGTTTTATTATCAATTCCCTCATCCTTATGGGATTCCCGAGCACGTGGTGCAATTGGATCTCGGGAATTCTTAAATCGGTGAGATCTTCTATCTTGGTTAACGGGGCTCCTACGTTTCAGTTTAAGTGTGAGAAAGGAGTGAGGCAAGGCGATCCTCTTTCTCCGTTTCTCTTTTTAGTAGTTATGGAAGCTCTCACTTGTATGTTGAACCGTGCTAGGGAGGCGGGTTTAATAAACGGCATTGGCATTCCTAATAACGGTCCTAACATGACCCACCTTCTCTACGCGGACGATGCAATTGTATTGGGAGATTGGTCTAAGGACGAGTTGGAGAATGTGATCAGGATTCTTCGATGTTTCCGTGTTAGCCCGGGTCTCAAAATTAATCTTGAAAAGTCCAACTTATATGGCATTGGAGTGAGTTCGGAGGAAACGGGAGAGATGGCAAACTTAATCGGTTGTAGGCCGGGTGCTATGCCGTTTAAATATCTAGGCCTTAATGTGGGAGCTAACATGAACCGGGTGTCAAATTGGCAGCCTGTTTTCGATACTTTTCAGAACCGTCTAGCCTCTTGGAAGTCCCATCTCCTCTCGATTGGAGGGAGAGTTGTGTTAATTAAATCCGTTTTAGAAAGTCTTCCTACCTTTTACTTCTCGTTATACAAGGCCCCTAAGAAGGTTATTGTGGCATTAGAAGCGATGATAAAAAAATTTCTTTGGGGAGGCTCTAATGTAGAAAGGAAAACGCACCGGGTGGGATGGGAGCGTGTGTCGTGTCACAAAAGACATGGGGGTTTGAGTCTAAACAAGCTTGAGGAGGCGAACATCTCTTTGTTGTTGAAATGGGTTTGGCGGTACAAGACGGAAAAAGAAAATCTTTGGAGGAAAGTTGTGGATTCCCTTCATTATAGTAGGTCCGGGTGGGAGTGCATTCCGCACAAAAAATCCTTAAGCGGAACATGGAGTAACATCGCGAAAGTCTCAGCTAAAACTTTGGTGGACGGTCGACCACTTCGGTATTTATTTAAAGGTTTAGTTGGAAACGGAAAGGATATTAATTTTTGGCTAGATGTTTGGGCCTGCAATGAGCCATTAAAGCTGCAATTTCCAGATCTGTTTAGCCTTGAAACGGATAAAAGGTGCAAAGTCGCTGACCGAGTAGTTAGGAATGGTTCCGACAACGTTTTCCAATGGGGGTGGAGATCACAAACTGGTTTGGAGGTGCTATCTAACAGCATAAATCAGCTACTTGCGGTTCTAGAGGGTGTGCAGATCAGCGACAGCTTGGATAGGTGGGTTTGGTTGGGAAGTTCTTCGGGATAGTTTAATGTTAAGGTTGTTAAACGGTCCATTAAGGCGGATCAGGAGGCTGGGGACAGATTCGTGCTTGATTGGTGTCGTTGGGTGCCGGCGAAATGCAACATCCACGTCTAGAGAGCAGAGATGGATAGGCTCCCGACCGGTGAAGCTCTTATTAAAAGGAATATTACGATCGAAGACAGCTCATGTCCCTTCTGCGGTTCGGTTGAAGAGTCTTCCGAGCATGTGTTCATATCTTGTAATATCGCCGCTATTGTTTGGCAAGGTGTGTCTACATGGTGCAAGATCCCGAATATCTTCGGTTTCTCCGTCTCGGATCTTCTCAGCATCTTTAAGAACCTGAGAGTGTCGGAGAAAAAGAAAGATGCGGTCCAAGGTATTGTTATAATCACGTGTTGGAGCCTGTGGCGAGCTAGGAACAATCTTCGGTTTTCGAACACTCCGGTTAAGATCGAAAGCATTTTAAGCGAAATTAAGGCTTTAGGCTTCCTATGGTTCTCAAAAAGATCTAGATTTAAAGATATTGAGTGGGGGGAGTGGTACTCTTTTGTTAATATGTAATCCGTTTGTTTTGTTCGTTGTCGGCCCGTCTTGGGCCGGCGGTTTTTAATGAAAGTTACGTTTCAAAAAAAAAAAAACATCACGCGGATACGGGGGGATGTGAGAAGAGAGTCAAAGAAACATCATCATTACGACAGACCACTATACACTTGGGACTTGATTTTGATTTTTATTAATCATAATTCCCATTTTCAATACATACAATTTCAAGATGACGTCATCGGGTAATAGGTCCGCCACCCAATTGGATGAAATGGGCGGCGGTCTCAACAGTGCCAGGCACCTGCCTGGCACTCCATTATTGGCCAAGCAAATTTGCGATTTTGTCCCGCCTTAAAATTACGACTTTGCCATCAGTATAAAATTATGTTTTTGCCCCCAGTTAAAAATAAATTTGCGCTTTTACTCTTAGCTAAAAATTTCGATTTCGCCCTCGGTTAAAAATTACGATTTTGCCCCGTTTAATTTTACACTTTTGCCATTAGTTTTTTCCTCTTAAAATTACGATTTTGCCATCAGTTCAAAATTATGTTCTTACCCCCACTTAAAAAAAAATTTCCCTTTTACTCCCAGCTAAAAATTTTGATTTTGCCCTCGGTTCAAAATTACGATTTTGCCCCGTATAAATTTGTAGTTTTGCCATTAGTTTTTTTTTCTCACAGCCAAGTTACGATTTTACCCTCAACTTAACTTTACATTTTCCCAATCGTTTTTGTTTGTTTTCCTGGTGACATTACAATTTTGCCCCTAGTGTAAAATTACAGTCGTGCCAGCAAATTTCTGGCACTCCCCCATTGGTCCATTTAGTTTACAATTTATCCCCGAATTAAATTTATGATTTGGCCCTCAGTTAAAAATTATGTTTTTCCCATCGTTTTAGTTTTTTTTACCAAAACTATAAAGGTTTTTTGTTTTAATTGGTTTACTACGGTTTTATCATCGTTTTTGTTTTTTTTCCTAGGAAAATTATAGCAGTCTTTTTTTAATTGGTTGAGAATTATTCGGCTCTCGCCCCACAACGCGGGCGGGGCATCTACTAGTTATATCTACAAGATCGAGATGATGGTTTCCACCGCGTATCAACCCTTTGAAGATCAACCAACCATTATGAGCGGCTAATTCTCTAGTGGTTTCCTCCGGGTGGAGGATTCTTGTAAGTGAACTAGGTTATGTGTTTGAAACTTTGTTAAATCCGGTAATCCAAGCATTCGATGCTTGTTACCGGTTGATTTGATTTAGTTGATTTGTAAACGATTGATTTTGCTTAAAACCTAGTTTTGATTTTTTCAATTCCCGAGACTTCTAGTAATTGGGATATATTAGATAGGGATTGGGTTTGGTAATTTTCAATTGATAATCTTGTGATAACCTCTCGTTGTTAATCAATAAGAGTACTTAGTCCTCTTTTATCACAATTAGTTAAATCAGATTATACAATATGTTTATGTAATTGTAAACAATCCAACACAAACCGAATTTACTTTGAATTTGAAATCCAGAGGAACCATTGTTCTCTCCCATTGTTTACAACTTTTTATTTTCGTAATTCGCTAGTTAATCAAACAATCAAACCATCAGTTGAGTTTTACTTTTCAGCAGTAGTTAATCAATACTTAGCATTGTGACACTTTCCACAATCCTCCTCTGGTTCGATATCCGACTTACCCTATCTATAGAGTTAGTTGGTTTTTGTATGTTCGTTGCGACAGGCATCAATATAGTGTTATATGATGGATGTATAGTGTTATATATTTTTTGTAGCAGTTACATATTTCTGGATTTTTTAGAATGTCCGAATTTTAAAATAAGTTTAAAATTGAATCACTAGAATTTAGGAGTGAATCGCTAGAATTTAGGAGAGATTACTTAATTTGAAACATATACAAAGACACTATTACCCCTACAATTTTCAAATCAGTCCAAATAATTAAAACACAATTTATAATTTGGTCCTTATTGATCTCAACCATTAGATCAAAGATCTAATGGTTTAAAACACTTCTCACACTTTTGAATTAATGTACACTATCCCTAGCCTATATATATATAGAGTCAGGATCATTTCAGAACTCTATATATTTTCAGAACTTACAGAACTCTTTTAGACGCTTAGATCATTTAATCAACGACTCAAAATTACAATAGTATTTTTGTAATTATGTAAAAAATAAATGGGATTAAATAAAAGTGGTAGTGGTATTATTGGAATTCCACTACACTCCATTCTATAATCAATTGGTTTTTTCTACTTTCATCTCTCAAAAAACGTGCAAACATTTTTTCCTCTCAAATCACCATTGCTTAATCTCTTTCTTCTAATAATAATCGAATTACAACACTTATTTTTATTCTTAATAAAATAATAACTTCGTCAATGTACAACAATCTGAGTAGCCAAAAAAGCTATATTTAGATTTTTTTTCTTCTTGGGTTGTGTACATTTTATTTTCTTTTGTAAATTTCGTTTTCAATAATTTGTTTTATCATATCATCCCTCAGAGGGTTGTGTAAATTTTATTTTCTTTTGAAAATTTGGTTTTCAATAATTTGTTTTATCATACCATTCCTGAGAATTGTAAATGAGGATATAATAAGATATATGTAAATAGTTATTTACACATATGTAAAATATTTACGTATATTATTATACATCTTGTATAACATTGTATTACGTATATGTAAGTTAACTATTTATATATATGTACATACATGTAATATGTATGAGCCAATGACGGCTACGGGGTGGCACAATTTCTAAGGTGACAAATCTTATTCGGATTCAAAGACTTTGTTGCATGGTTCATGATAATTAATTATATAGTTGTCTTTGTAACAGTATAATTATAAATGGTTTTGTTATATTAATGATGTGTTAATGTTAATGTTAATATTGTTGCTTGGTTCACGCCAATTAATTTTATTTCATTTCCTGGTATAAGAGGATATAATTACACATATGTAAATATTTTATTTACATATGTGTAAATACTTTATTTACACATATGTAAATATCAGTGTTACATTAATATGCATGTAATAAGTTACATACATGTAAATAAATAAATAAATAAAAAGAACAATAACAAATTATGTATATGTATTTTAAACAAACAAACACGATTGACAAGTTACGTATATTCATTTATGATAAAGGAATTTCATTTTTCTAATATACAAGTGATGAATTTGTAATGAAAATTGTAGCAATATTTATGAGGCCTGATCTTGTGTATTGTTTTTTAAATCACGTATATGTAAATTTAATAATCATCTATTCAAATTAGCTAGAAATGAGAAAAAGAAATTAAGAGTTTTGAAGTGTTGAAGATGTAGTCAATCGAAATTAAGAGTTCTGAGCTGTTGAAGATGTAGTCAAACAAAATGACTGTTATTAGGAGATAATTACGAAAACCAATGTTTTAAAAAACCGGTGTTTTAATTGCACTGGGTTAGATTTAGAAATAGTTTAACCGGTTGAACCAGGTTGAACCGGACGGTTCAACCGTGTTGACTAATTAACTCTATAAATCCATAAAATATAATTTCAACTCAAAAAATAATTCAAAACTATATCATTCCATAATAAAAAATAGAGTAAACTGCCATTTTGGTCCCTGTGGTTTGGCCAGTTTTGCCACTTTAGTCCAAATCTCAAACTTATTACATCTGGGTCCCTGTGGTTTGCATTTTGTTGTCATTTTAGTCCAAAACTCAAAATCCCTCTATTTTGACTGTTGAAAACTGATTATTTTGTCCTGTAGTGCAGGAGCATTTTGGTCATTTTTTAAATTTAATTTGTTGTAAATTCATTTAAAACCCAGATTTGTTGTAAATTCATTTAAAACCCAGATCAAATCTCTCTATCTCTTCTCTCTCTCTATAGCACCACCACCGCCGCCACCTCCTCCCTCTCTCTCTCTTCTCTCTCTCTATAGCACCACCACCACCGCCACTCCGATTTCCGGTGCCCTTATTTGTTTCGTTCATTTGCAGGGTCAAAAGCAACTCTTAACAAGACCCACCCAACCCACTCGATCACGGATCTGCAGCCCACAACCACCATCTCCACCGTCACATTCAACCACGACAACCCTAACTGGATCTGGGCCCCACTAACTCCTCACCCTCTATCTCATTCCCCATTTCCCCTGCCCATTTCTTCTTCTTCATACAGACATCTATCTAGGTCAAAATCAAACCAAAAACAACTCAATCAAAGCAACACAAATTCACAAACAAATCAAACCACCTGAAGTAATCTCTAAACAAATCAAACCAAAGTAACCACCTGAAGTAATCTCTAAACGATTTAGAGTTGCACAAGCAGTTATGTTTATGGATCTGAATGGTGGAGGTATTGGGTTTTAGAGTGGAGAAAGAAAGAAGAGATCGGAGTTGAGGGTGGAAAGGAGGTATTAGTGGTGGTGGTGGTTTATTGTGGTGTTCTAGTTGACGATCAGAGATGGTGATGGAAACACCTCCACTACCGCCGCCGCTACCGCACCCAACCAAACACCTCCACTACTGTAATCATCATCTTCGTAACCCAAACACCTCCAGCGCCGCCATCACTATCATCAATATCATTAACAACAACCACAACACCAGTCATCATCATCTTCGGCCAGGTGTGTGTATTTTAGAGAGGATGCAGGCGGGGTGGGGTGTGTGGGTGTATTGGCGCTGAGTTTCTTTCTAGAGAGAGAGAGGGAGGAGGTGGCGGTGGTGGTGGTGGTGGTGCTATAGAGAGAGAGAGAAGAGAGAGAGAGAGAGAGCTCTGGGTTTTAATAAGAGAGAGAGAGTTGATAATCTGGGTTTTAATAAGAGAGAGAGAGCTAAAAAAAATAATCAGTTTTCAATTTAAAAAATGACCAAAATACCCCTGCACTACAGGACAAAATAGGAGGTTGCAACAGTAAAAAAAATAGGGTTTTTGGATTTTGGACTAAAATGGCAACAAAATGCAAACCACAGGGACCCAGATGTAATAAGTTTGAGATTTGGACTAAAGTGACAAAACTGGCCAAACCACAGGGACCAAAATGGCAGTTTACTCTAAAAAATATTTCAAAAGTTAATCCATAATCAAAAAATTATCCAAAAGTTTATGATTAAATACACATTATATAGCAATTAGCATACAATATAACAATTAACAACATGAATGATTGAATAAAAGTCAAAAGAAGATAAACCTGGATGATCGGTTGAAGAACTTAATTTGAAAAACTCAATGATTTTATATCTTTGAGTAAGGAAGAAGTTTGATTGATGTGGATTGTCAATTCTGGGCGCTAAGTTTTACACTTTAACTAAGAAGGTAAATAGTAACATTTTTTTGGCATCTAAAAATTAAAAGTTCAAAATTTTGACATCTGGCCCGGTATGAACCGGTACCGGTATGTCGGTTTAAACCGGTATAACCCAATTTACCAGCGGTACAACTTCTTTGCCATTTCCTTAGTTTACCGGTATGATTCGTGCCGGCCAAGCATCCGTTATCCGGTTTAACCGGTTCAACCGGCTGGTTTAAACCGGTTTTTATAACATTGACGAAAACTCAAACAATTAGGATAACTACCAAAATCAAATGGTTACTTATTTTTACCAAAATACCCTTTGCATTAAAAAGAAATGAAAATTTAAAATAAAATAAAAAATGAGTTGTTGAAATTGGTTCTGTAAGTTCTGCTTGAAAGTGGAGTTCTGAAAAGAACCCGTCCCTATATATATATATATATATATAGGTAAATGATCCTGTAAAAGGACCCTTTATGTGAGAAGTGGAGGAAGGGTTTTACACCCTTATATCTGATTTTTAATGGTGCAGATTATAATGGGAAAAATGTAAAATTTGTTTCAATTTTTAATAACTGTTTTGTCTTGATAGGGGTATAAGTGTCAATAAACATCAATTAAAATAAGAAAGTGTATAATTTCCCTCCCTAAAATCACGATTCTCTCTCTCTCTCCTCCACACAAACTAGAGATTATCTCTATTCTTCACCCTAATCCGCCATTTATCACTATCTCCAGCCACCGTAAAAAAAAAAAAAACCTAAACCTCATTCGACGAACTTCCATGATTTTTTTTCTTACCATGATAATACAGATGCAAAACACCATGTGTTAACACATATGTTTAAAACAATCTGGAAATGCAATTTTGTGATTCAAGATACAGTGTTTTAAAATCTGGAATGAATGAATCACTATTCAAGTCATGGTGTTTAAACATTTTTGAAGGGTTGTATACGATTCAAGACATGGTGTTTTAACAGATAGAAGGAATGTATTTTACGATTACAGTCATGGTGTTTTAAAAAATCTGGAAACATTGTATTTGTGATTTAAACCTGGTGTTTTAAAAAATCTGAAAACATTGTATTTGTGATTCAAGTTATAGAACGTATAATGGAAATGCAGGTTTAAAACACCATCTGGAAATGCAGTTTTAAAACACCATACGAAGAACATGTAGTGGAACGCAGGTGTAAAACACCATGAATTGAATTACGAATTTATTAAAACACCATGTTATGAATTTAGTTCTAATGTGTTGTGAACGATGTATTATACGAATGGGTGGTTATCAAACCCTGAAAATTCTCCAGCTTTGTAACTACATATTTATTGACATATTTGAATTGTTGATGCAATTACAATTATACCCTTAAGTATTAATTTTAATTAGTGCCATATGTCCTTACCATATCCCTTCTTACACTTCTCACACAAAACCTCCTGTTTACAATAACCCTATGCTATATATATATATAATATTCTTCGTATGACTGACTGAAATTATGTATTACATTACATATAATAAAATATTATTATTAGCGTAAATCTTTTTCCTTCTTCTTTTTTGTTTTATATATCGAATACCCTAAGCAAATATTACAATACATCTAGGTAAAAAAAATCATGGAATGCCCCTTAAGCTTTCTTTTAAATCTGCTAGTGTTGATAATTACGTCTGGCAACACGGACCCATAGACTTAATTTTGGGTCCTTATGGGTCTTAATAATGACCCTTTGTGTGATTCTGTGAACGAGTCAAAATGGGTTGAACTTAAACAAGTAAAATTAGAGAACGGGTTGAAACATGTAGGATTAAGACTGAGAAAAAGGGTTAAATGGGTTGGTAACTTGGTATTAAGACTAAATAAGGGTTAGATAGGAAATATTGATGTCAAAACTCACCGTCACAAGCTTCCGATCACCGCTTGTACTTCCGACCCGTAACACCCCAAAAACGGGTTTGGTAATTTAGAACCCGATTAATATAAAGGAATGGGTAAAGTACCGTTAGTAGTAAAGTGAACCCATAAACAAAATAACTAGGAACAAATTAGCCTAGTGGTATCATGTATATAAGTAACAAGATGATGAGTTTTAGTCCCTTATAAAATCAAAACGAAACTTGAGGGACCAAAACTGTGACAACTGTGTTCTGTAATTATCGTATAATGTAAAACAATGTTGGTTATCAATAAAACAATGTGCTTTGGCGTTATTATATGTGTTTTGGTGTTATTATATGTGTAATTGTGTTTGACGATTTTACAATTTGATTCGATTCCGATTTCAAGCTTTAAATCACTTTCTGGAAGGTTATACGCAAACTGGTGCTTAAACGCAATCAGTTTAACGCGACGTACACTCCGGAACTGTGACGTAAGCCAAACATACCCTAAATATCCTTTACATAACTTAGAAATAAGTTTCGAAGGATTCGGTATGGCAAAAACAAGTTTATTTGACTTAAAGAACTATTTACGACAAAACTGCGAAACGAACGTTGGTGACCGCCCGGATAATATTTAAATCCCAAAAATATTCTGTTATGATTAAAGTTTTATTTTTAATCAGGTTCGTGTGGAAAAATAAATTAAAACGCCTAAAAACGTTATTTTTCAAGTTTAAGCGCGTACCGCGAGTTACAGCGCAACACAGTGCTTCTACTGCAAAACACGGACAACGCAGCCAGTCTTGGCAACTGAAATTTATTTCAGCAATATTTTGGCGAGTTTATTTTTATAGAAAAATAAAAATAATTTAGAACGCCATAAACCGGAATTTAAACGCTAGATAAAATACCCGGTATCCAGTTAAACACCTACTTCTATCTTATTTACCATCAAAATTACACCTGGACCCCCTCCCCCCTTTCATTTACGGTCACAATATTGAGTGGCCCCCACAAAAATAATTGATAAATCTTGCTAGATCTTTCATATATTTCATTTGATCTAGTTTAGGACACTTGTATTGCATGCTACCTCTTTATATCTTTTCACATCTTCTACATAATCTTACAAGAGATCACAACATCTTCACTCAACACTCAACCTCTCTCTCTCCTCTCCCAACCGTCCCCATCTCTCTCTCTCTCACCATATTCATATCTTCAAGTTTTGTTCATCATATTCAAGCTCATTTCTAGCAACCTTCAAGTTAGTGTGAAGATCCAAAGGTGTTCCCAAGGTGTTGTCAAGTGATTACAAGCTTCCTATCATCAAAATCTCATCCTACAACCTACTTGAATCTTGAAGGTATAACACTTATGTTTAAATCATATTTTGATTCTTGGTTGTTCTTGATGATTTGAAGTTTCTCTTGAATCTTGGGATTTTCACTAAACTTGAAATCTAAAATGAAATGGGTCTTGATACAAGTGAAAATGGTGATGTACATATATGTATGTATAACCGTACATATGTATGTGTGTATATGAGTTTTGAAGTTTGATATCTTGTTAAGTACTTATTTATGTTGTTACATGTTCTTGAATGGTGGTAAAAATGCAAGTATTTGGTGATTTATGTATGATATGTTAAATATAAATTACATCAGCAAATAAATCTGAATATATCACATATTTGATGCTTTTAAACTTATAAAAAATGATGTTGCTATGATAATATGCTTTAGGCACTTGTACATGAAGATACATGTTGATGTAAAGCTCAAGAAATGGTAAAAAAGGGGTGTATGACAAAAATGTTTTAGATCAGGTTACAAACACTAAAAATAACATTATTTGGTATATTATAAGGACATAAACTTTGACATAGGTTTGATAGCTTTGCATGTTGTACATATAGCTTAAAAAGTGGTAAATTATGTGAAATTTGCATGATTTATGTGCTTTGTTTAAGACCTGCACTATCATGAGTATAACCATTATTTTATTCAGTAAATAACATGGGTTGTGTCAAAATTTCAAGTCGTTTCGATTTGGGATGGTTCGGGTAACGTTTGATGCAAAACTATGCCGTAAAACGGTTAAAAATCGACTTTTCGGATGATTTTTACAAAACTGTTTTAGATCAGTAACCAAACTGATATTTTGATATAAAAATAAGTATTTTAACTTATATTAAGTTCACTTGGTGTTTGGTTGGTCATACGTGACTTCCGACGCCCAAAAATGTCATCGAAACGCTAAAATAAGTGTTTTTCGACATACACTAGAATGGGTTATTCATGGGTTATTTTATGTGTTACAATGTGCTATGTGTTTTACAATTTGTGTAGGATCATGTGTTAGTGTTGACAAGATTATGTGTGTTACGCTTGAGTACATATATACAAATACACCAAGATAATAAAAAATAACAACTTTTCGAGAAATCTCCAAGTTATGTGAAAATTCTAAGTATCGGAGAAACTTCGGTATTTTTGTGGGTTTTTGTTGGTGCATCCGTCTGTCGTCTACGTCTTATATCGAGTCTTGTATAGAATAGGTTAGACCAGGGCACGAAAAGCGAGAATACGTGAATTAGAGCTGATTCCGCTTGAAATGACATCATGTCATTTCAAGCTAAATAGCAAAGTTTCTAATTCCGCTCGAAGTTGTAATGTCTGATTCCGCTCGAAAGTTATGACTCTGATTCCGCTGGAAAGTGTTCAAGCTAAATCAGAACACCTATAAATAGGTGTCTTGGAGCGAAATCAGTATGTGTGTTCTTCCGGTTTGCAACGAAGTGCTGCCGAAGTGTCGAGTCGCTGTAAAAGTCATTCAATCAATACAAATCGACAGTTTAAAGTGTATTCGTTGCTGAATTGAACTCAGTTTCTTAGTTTCCGCCTCTGAAACTGAGAAAAACTCTTCTGAACGACTCATTCGGGTCCAAATACGATCCTACAAGTGGTATCAAAGCTCAGGAAGAAGAGTTCTATACAATTCAGCTGCGAATTCTGTTTTTCTTCACCTTCTACATCTGATTTTTCAAAATTCATAACTTTTCACGAACAAAAAGTTCTGATTTTTTCACAGTGTGCTCGGAATCATTGTTAAACAAAGCCTTAAAAGTTTTAGCTTTAAAATCGATTTAAAATTGACAAAATTAGTGATTCCGCTTGAATTCACTCGATTGAATGATGACGTCACAGTGATTCCGCTTGAGATTTGATCTTGATTCCGCTCCAAATCGAGATTCCGCTTGAAATCTTGTGCTATTTCGCTCCAAAATCTGGTTCCGCTTGAAAATTTTCGAATTGATTCCGCTTGAAACTTCAAATTCAGATCCCGCTCGAAATTTCTGTGTGATTCCGCTTCAGAGAGTATCTCACTTGAAATATATTGACTGATTCCGCTTGAATCCGTGTTTCTGGTTAATTAATTGATTTCGATTGAACAAGTGTTAGTTTGAAATTTGTTGATTTCGCTTGAACCAAGGCTGTTTGAGAAATTTCTTGAAATTAAAAAATGGACGAAGAGTTTTACAATGCATTCGCTACCCCGGCTACCCCGATGAGTATTGCACAGAACACAATGTTGGAAAACGAAACGGGTACGATGCAAAAACCGCCCAAACTCATGAACATCGAAGAGTATAAGGGTTGGGAAGGTCGTTTCGAAAACTGGGTACAAGCCAACTATCTAGATGCTTGGGAATGTGTTGAGACGAAGTATGTGAGGCCGTTAAATGACGATGAAGAGGAAGTTGCGATCAAGGATATGAGTGCTGATGATAAAAAGAAATATAAGAATGAGAAAATGATGTTGAGTTTGCTACAACAAGCTGTGAAGGAAGACATCATGGTGTTATTACAACACAATGGAAGTTCTTATTCGATTTGTAAAGCTTTAAGATCAAAGTTTGTTGGTAGTCAAGAAATGATAAAGAACAAGAAGTCACTTCTAAAGAAAGAGTTTGATTTGTTTAGAGGTTTGAAGAACGAGAGCACAAAGCAGATTATAGAAAGATACTGCAATCTGTTAGTGAATATGAGGAGGGTGAGCATCAACAAAGATAATGAAGAATTGATTGAAAAGCTTGCTGATGCATTGCCACACGAAACTTGGGGCACATATATGATGATGCTCAGAAACAAGAAAGGATTCAATACGCTCACTTTGAGTAAATTCATCGAAAAATTGGAAGCTCAAGAGATGGAGCAACGGAAGATAGTCAGAATGAAAGATTTTGATGGTGAACAGGATATTGGGTTGTATTACAAAACAGGGTTGAATGAGAAAACCACAAATTTTTCTCCAAAAGTGGAAACTGCATTCAATGCTAAAGGTTCATCAGGAAGTTCATCAAAAGGATCAAGCAGCAACACAAGTTTCTCATCATTTCCATCATTCGATCCAAACATTTCAGCAACAAAGAATGGAAGAAAACTTCAGTGCAACATAGTATTAAATCTTGAGAATGATCAAGATTATTCAGAGGAAGTTTCTAAGAATCACATGTCTTTGTTAGGAATGGTATTGGAATCTTATAGTAGTTTTGTTGCAGGAAAGATCGGGAATCCAATGCTTACTAAAGAGGATTACGATCAAATAGATGCTGAGGAGATGGAATTAATGGACATCAAATGGTGTTTGGCCAGTGTGTTGAGGAGAGCTGAGAAATTCAAGCAGATCACAGGAAGAAATGATCTTCGTGAGGCTAATATTTCTACTTTAGGTTTTGATAAATCTAAAGTCACTTGTTTTCGTTGCAGGGAGAAAGGTCACTTCAAGAGGGAGTACACTAATCGTGAAGCAAATGGAGCTCAGAATCCTTTCAACAGCAACAATGATTACTACCGAAAAGCCATATACCATCAAGTTGCTCAACAACCACCTCAACAACATCAACATCAAGCACAAACTGCACATTGAAGAAATGTGATTGAAGATTCTTCAAATAGAGCTTGTGTGGTTAATCAAGAAGAAAAGAAGTCATCAATAGGGTTCAACTAGGATAAATATATTCCATATGATGCTAAAGCATGTGTGATTGATCAAGATGACGAAAAGTTACCCGAAGGTTTTAGCTGGGAAAATTTTACTTGGGATGATTATATTCCTGACCAAGTTCCAGTTCACACAGCTTTTGTTGCACAAGTTGAAGAAGACAGTGATGATGATGGTGCTGAATATTATGCAAAAAGAATGGCAGAACACTTGAAGATGATGGCAGAAAGTGATAGTGAAGATGAAAAAGCCAAGAAGAAAAAGAAAAAGGTAAAGACACCGGTAAGCAGCGATGATGAAGCTCCGGTGATTCGAAGGAAAGTGAAAGAAGTTCCAAAGTTCAAGATTAATGAAGATGTTATTGCAAAAGAGATTCCTGCTAATTGTGAAACCTGTGAAATCTTGAAGAAGAAAAATAGTGAATTAATCAACAACATGAACAGGTTGAAGGAATCATATGATGTTCTCAACAAAGCGATGAATATGTACAATGACACTAGTGAAGAGCAAGCAACTGCAATGAAGACACTTCAGGGAGCGTTCATGATCAAGCAGAAAGTTGTAAACAACTACATTGAGAAGTGTGCTGTTCTGGAACAAAAGCTAGAACTTCAAAGAATTGAAACTGAAAGAGTAAGTCGCTTGTTGAAAAGTTACTCATGTACTTCTTATGTCATTGACAGGATATATCCAACTGTTGAAGGCATGAAGGCATTTGAAGAGGATGAAGTAACTGAAGAAAAAGGTGCTGGAAAAGTTGCAGAAGGAAAGACTCCTGAGAAGAAGACCGAGAAGAAGAAAGACACTAAGAAAAAGGCTGACAAGAAAAATTCTGGTAAGAAACAAGGTGTCAGTTACAACAAGTGTCCACCCCCGCTGCAAAATGGATATTTGCCCAGAAATCCAAATTCTGAAAGAGTCAAAAAGGCTACAAACTTACAGTGGGAGTCGGAGTCGTCAGTCAATTTGCCAGAAAATATTGATGTCACGTTTACATCATCTGACACTGATCAACAATCTCAATTGATGAAGAAAGTAGTGGATCATGTGTTAGATAATGATGAAACTGAGGAGTCAAAGTCGGAGTCGATGTCAGAGTCAAAGTCTGAGTCCAGCACTCCGGGTCAAAATGAAAAACAGGGCAAAATAGTTTATGATAAAGAATTCCTGTTATCAAAATCTAATTTGAATGATGAAACATTTAAAGTGGCATATACTTTGAATGATTCAGACAAATTATATTCTGACGAGGAATTTCCAATAAGAAGTGTTCGTCTTGACATGATCAAAAAGGTTTTCAAAATGACAGAAATTAATATTTCTGAAATAAAAGATTTAAATCTTACTAGAAAACCTAAAAAATACACTTCAAGAGTTAAGCAAAGAGAAAACAAGAAAAAAGGTTATGGTTCTGGTTTTCAAAAGAAACCTAACCATGACAATTTCAAAAAGAAAGGTCTTGGATTTACTCCAACAGAAAAATAGAAAAATGAAAAATATGTTCGTGATTTTAAAGCAAAGATGACATTTGTTTCAGGTACTTCATCAGAAGAAAAAGAAAAGAAAGAATTTTGGAGACAGTCAAACAGAGAGTTCCTTGCAAAGAAGCAAGAAGAGATGAAGAATGCTAATCAGAGAAAGAAAACTCGAACCTGTTTCAAATGTGATAGAATTGGACATCTTGCGGTGAACTGTTCGCAAGCAATTCAAACCAAACAGGGAGTTTCTAAACTCAAAGAGAAAGTGGTTGAGTTTGAACCACCAATTGACCGAACCAAATTATTCAAAAACTCAAAATTTGAAATTGGTGAATGTTCAAACAAGTTTTACAACAAAAGAGCTAAATTTGACAACCAGAAATGGGTTGTTAAGAAGTCTGTTGATAGTTCTAGCGATGATTCTGATAGGTCAAAATTAGAGGAGCTATCTTCTGGTGATGAATCTGATTCCATAAAATCAGATGAGCCACAGGTTGTTTCAAAAGGTGAAGTTTCAGTTACGACTGTGGATGATGAAAATTTTCCACCACTTCGAGCTGAAAATTTTAAAAAGAAAATTGGTAAAATTGAGATCTCAAATCAATTTTATGATGACAAAAAGGTTTTTGATGTTGACAAGGCCTTTAACCCCACTGTAAAACATATTTTTGGAAAAATGATTGATCGAAAAGTCAAAGGGGTTAAAGAGTTCTACGAGAAGAAGAGGGGAGGTAAGAAACCGAGTGATGATGACTCGGTGACACCCAAGGCTGGTCAGGCTTGGGTGGATATTTTCTTTGATTAGAAAAACCTGACTTGCCGGAGCTCCCAGGTTGGTAAGCGTGGAGCAGGTATCGGCATCTTTCTTGAGAAATTTACTTTGGTAATTTCGTCGAACAAGTGGTAAAGAGGTTTGTTTGTGTTCTTACATCGTGATTAATCAAGGTCATTAATTTGAACTTGATGTAATCTTCATATATTTGGTTTTAAGACCATATGATGAACCACATCCCCGTTCTTACAAATGGTAAAATCAATTAAACTTATTTTCCGGAAAAACCATTTTGATTAAAACAAACTTAAGTGTTTTGAAATCTAAATGGGAAAATAGTTTGTTGATATGGGGAGTTCTGATTGTTTATGCCAAGTGAATGGTGGATTGAGGTGATTCGATATCAGTTGTCAAGTTTCCTGTACAGTTTGTTTTTCAAATTTCTTAATATGTTTGCATTTTAGGGGGAGTAGAAATTTCAGAAAATCCAAAAACATTAGAAAATTTGAAAAAGCCAAAAACATGATAAAATCAAAAATGAGTTTTGTTGTGAAAACGAGGAAATGATAGTACATCAGTGGGCTATCACAGCATGCTAAAGAAATGTAAAGTCTAAAGTGATAAACGGTCTCACTAAAGATGTGACGGTAGGCTCAGCTAGACTAGTAGATTTGTGAAAACGATACAAACCTAAAATGAAAAAGCCTAGTTCTAGTGGAAAACATGGTCGAAAGCATAGTACTTAGTTTTGTCCTTTATGATTGTGTACCTACTTAGTAATCGCTGAATGCTAAAAGAGCATAAAAACCGGTTAAGTCTGTGAACTTTCACAACTTGCTGAAAAAGTCGCTGTGATTGTGCATTTCATTTTGCAAAGATTTAAACTTGTTTTATTTCTTTATTTTGTTTAAGCATTGGACATCCTCTGCGTATACGTGAGTATCGACCTGGATGTTATTGCCTAAATGTTCTGCGTTATTTTCTTTGGTGTTTCGTTTAAGCTTTGGATCACCTCTGCGTATACGGGAGTATCGACCTGGTGATTAAAGCCTAAACAACTTCAACTTGTTTTTATTTTTTTTTATTTTGTTTAAACATTGGACTTTCTCTGCGTATACAGAAGTATCGACCTGATTGTTAATGTTTAAACATTCTGAGTTGTTTTCGCACATATCACAGTTGATGAAAGTTTAAAGGCATTACTTGAGTCAGTGTATTGCATGATAAGGGGATATGCTGAGATCGTGGGGTCCATAAGAATTTAGTGCAAAATTAATATACCTTAATGTATCGGTAAGCATTTCGAAAGTTTTTAGATTGAGTTTAAGAGGACAACCATATCGTCAATCTATGTGAATCATTCAGAACTTAAAATGTATAAAGCTTAACGGTGTTGGTGATTTGTCTCAGAAACTGATATGATCCTCTTACACAATCTCACAAAATATTGTTTGTAAATATTTCTTTACTGCATTTACTTTCTTTCAAAAATCCAAAAAGATTTTAAGTGTGTTTTAGCATAACTTTTGAAAAATTCAAAAAGATTTTCGACAACTGGTGTTGAAGAGCTAATTTTTTCAAAATTCCAAGTGCTAAACTTGACGAACTGGTTTGGGAGTGTTTTGTGTGAAAGATTTTAAAGTCTTGTTACAAGTGATCATCAGAAGTTTTGAATTTGATATACCTACAAGTGGTTCATCAGAGGCTATTTGGTAGATCAGTTTGTAATGTAATGTAATCTACTAGTGGTGTCTGAGTGAGTTAAAGGTGTATATCAGAAATCTTATGTTTGAGGTAGAGATTGTGCAGATAACCTGAGCTGGAGGAAAGCCAGGTCACGATCTTGGAATGGATTATGAACCGGTGAAAGCCAGACTGCGATCTCAACTGATTGAGAGGGGGAGTCTGAGTTGCATAAAGCCAGGTTTTTGATCCTAAGATTGTTGTTGTTGACAAGATTAAAGACGTCAACATCCGAGGGAAAGAATTTGTTGATGATGATAGAGAAAAGAAGATAGAGATTGAGGATGCTTACAGCGTCAAATACTTCAAAGAGAAGCCCAAAGACTGATAAAGACTGAAGATACGAAGACTCGACAGTGAAGACTCCGTCAACATCCGAGGGGGAGTTTGTTGGTGCATCCGTCTGTCGTCTACGTCTTATATCGAGTCTTGTATAGAACAGGTTAGATCAGGGCACGAAAAGTGAGAATACGTGAATTAGAGCTGATTCCGCTTGAAATGACATCATGTCATTTCAAGCTAAATAGCAAAGTTTCTAATTCCGCTCGAAGTTGTAATGTCTGATTCCGCTCGAAAGTTATGTCTCTGATTCCGCTTGAAAGTGTTCAAGCTAAATCAGAACACCTATAAATAGGTGTCTTGGAGCGAAATCAGTATGTGTGTTCTTCCGGTTTGCAACGAAGTGCTGCCGAAGTGTCGAGTCGCTGTAAAAGTCATTCAATCAATACAAATCGACAGTTTAAAGTGTATTCCTTGCTGAATTGAACTCAGTTTCTTAGTTTCCGCCTCTGAAACTGAGAAAAACTCTTCTGAACGACTCATTCGGGTCCAAATACGATCCTACAGTTTTTGATTATTAAATCATTCTTATTTAATTTAGGACGAATAAACAATTTGAGGTATTGTGTTAACTTATAAAAACGCAACCGAAGGTGAGCACATAGATCCCCTCTTTTTACTGTTTTCGATTGTTTTGGGGTGATTCATATGTATCAAAATGATTTCGATGTTTTAACAATGGTTTCAAAACGAGTAAGATGGTTTATACTAAACTAATAACGATTTCGATAATGTGAACGAACTTGTTGGTTGTAGTTACATAACGAATGAGATTCATTAGCATTGATTAAGCTGACCAGTATTAGGTTATGGTACCATAGGATCGGACAAATCCCGTTATCAGACCGCACCCATGGTTATGTGTGGGTTAGGTGGGTAACGACTGAATCTGATGATTGTTAACTTACCCTTTGGAGGTTTGTTAATGCAAGAACGAGTTGAACGATGGACGAGTCACAAAGGTTTGAATGTTATTAGCGAGACGACCAAAAGTAGTTTTCACGACTAAAACAAGTACAATTTGAACGAGTTAACGATTGGAACGATTTGGAACGATTCGAACGATTTAAATAAATGAACGACGATTTATAACAAGAACGAGTTAAACAATGTCACACAACGATGTTTACGAAACTATATAAACCATACAAGTTTTCTTACGAGAACGATTAATGATTTGGTTTACATAAACAAATGTTTTGGGTTAAGATTCATGGCATCGAGGTTTATAAATTATGACCAATCTGTTTTGATTTGGTTATTCATTTTACAATACAAACATTTTACAAAACAAGGTTTTTAATATCGATTAACGAAGTTGTACGAGATATTTCAATATGTAAACGAGCCATGAATCTGACACTCTCACAAAACCTATGTACTCGCCAACATTTCTTTGCTGACTTTGTTTTTACATATGTTTCAGGTGGTGTTGCTTAATGTTGATTGCAAATAGGATGCATGCTCACTTAGGACTGGACGAGGCCTTAGTGATTTAATAACGATGATAGACTATGTTTGACTTGCTTGTTTAACTTTAAGACAATGTTTAATATTTAATAAAAGGAAACTCTTTGTATCCATGGTTTGAAACAATAAATTCTGTTACAACACTCCCCGACGTTTCCGCCACGATTTGTTGTTTTACGTGGTCGGGGTGTGACAGAAGAAGTTGGTAACAGAGCCAATGGTTATAGGGAATTAGGTTATTAGTAAAATTTTGACATAGACTATAAGTTTCTAGGACCCCAACGCGAGTTGGTTTGCTTTTAGATTTTTTTAAAACAAAATACGAATCTGCTTCGAAAATTAATTATCCGTTCTAGGATGATTGATTACTAGGTTTTGGACCCTCTGTTGTAAGGTTTTGAACCCTCCCAGTTTGACTCATTTTGGCTTAGTGCCTTCTGAGTTTTCAAAATCTCGTCAAAGTTTGGGTCTAAATAATGTGAACACGTGCAAACTGGAAGAGTGAATGCCTGTACCCTGAGTTTTCTGTCTAAGGCTAGAGTGTTCGTACAAATCCACATAATCGGACCAGTCACTCTTACCTGGGAACTCTTGGGGTGAGTGTTCACACTTATAGGCGAGCATGTCTTCGCAATACATTATTTTGATTCATTACTTTGATTAGTCACTGCGTATCGTTTGTTTGTTCGAGGTAACAAACAAATGATCGCCTTCCTTATGCTTTGTCGATATTTTCAATACCTCTTTTGTTTTCCTAATTGTCGGCCTCACTCGTGATCATATTACGTGGTGGAATGGAGTGATGAGCGACAGGGGTGCCGAAGTGGCATTGGCACAAACATGGGAAGAGCTTCGAGCTCTCATGATGAGAGAGTTCTATCCCCGTCACGAAATTCAAGCTTTGGAACGAGAGTTTGATGATCTAAAACAAGATTGGGGAGAACACCGTGCGTATACGGATCGATTTGAGGAACTCGGTCTTTTGTGCCCTACTATGGTTACCCCACTGGAGAAAGCGATAGAGAGGTATATCGATGGTTTACCCAATTCCATACAGGATATTGTGACTGGCATTAATCCTACTACTGTTCGTCATGCGATCGAGCTATCTGCTACCCTGACTGAGTCGCAAGTCAGGAAGGGTAAACTTACCTGCAAGGGTGATAAGAAGAAGTCGACCGAATCTGTCAAGGAAAAGGGTAAGGGTAAGAAAGGTGAGTCGTCGAAGAAGTTGAGAAAGCGAAAGGGTGCTCAGAACTTTGCAGTCACTGCTCAGAACCCTCAGAACCCACCAGCTCAGCCGCCTGCGAAGAAAGCGTATGCTGGTACCGCACCTCATTGTGCTCGCTGCAACGGTCATCATGTTGCATAACAAGCTTGTAAGCAATGCACAACATGTGGTAGGCTTGGGCATCTGGCCAACATCTGTCGTTTGGGCCAGAATCAGATTGTTCAGAATCAAGCTCCAGTTCAGGAGAATGCTGCTAGATTCCCACCGGGTTCATGTTTCAATTGTGGAGAGTTTGGTCACTTCCGCAACAACTGTCCGAGGCTAGTGAATGCAAACGCGAATGCAAATGCGAATCCGAACGTGAATGTCAACGCAAATGTGAATCCCGCTCGTGGGCGAGCGTACAATCTGAATGCTAACGAAGCGAGGGCTGACAACGAGGTGGTTAATGGTACGTTTCTTGTTAACAATCGACCTGCATCTATTCTTTTTGATTCTGGTGCCGATAGAAGTTTTATTTCATTATCTTTTGAACCTTTTCTTGCGATACCTAGAACTAAACTAAGGAAACCCTTATCTGTCGAAGTTGCTACTGGTAAACCTCTTGTTCTCGATTCTATTATTCGTGATTGTCAGTTAAACCTTGATAACCATCTTTTTCCTATTGACCTCACGCCGATGCAACTTGGGAGTTTTGATATTATCGTAGGGATGGATTGGTTAACCAAACATCATGCTGAGGTAGTTTGTTTCAATAAGATTGTTCGTATTCCTCATTCGTCTAGCGATGTTCTAGAATTCGTGGCGAGAAGCCATCTGGCGGTTTGAAGCTTATGTCGTGTACAAAGGCCCAAAGTTATTTGCGAAAAGGATATGTTGCTTTCCTAGCACATGTCACCGAGGAGAAAGGCAAGAGTAAGAGTATTCAGGATATTCCAATTGTTCAGGATCATCCAGAGGTGTTTCCCGATGAACTGCCTGGTTTGCCTCCAGTTCGTCAAGTCGAGTTTCATATTGACCTTGTACCCAATGCCAACCCGATTGCGAAAGCACCTTATCGTCTTGCACCATCGGAGATGCAAGAGTTATCGAAACAGCTTCAAGAGTTGTCTGATAAAGGATTCATCCGTCCGAGCTTTTCACCTTAGGGAGCTCCTGTCCTCTTTGTGAAAAAGAAAGATGGATCTTTTCGAATGTGTATCGATTATCGTGAGCTTAATAAGCTTACCATCAAGAATCGATATCCCCTACCTAGAATTGATGATCTCTTCGACCAGCTGCAAGGTGCTTCATGCTTTTTCAAGATCGATCTGCGTTCTGGGTATCATCAACTTCGTATTCTCGAAGAAGGTATTCCCAAAACTGCATTCCGTACGAGATATGGGCACTATGAGTTCACTGTCATGCCTTTTGGTTTGACAAATGCCCAGCTCTCTTCATGGACTTAATGAATAGGGTTTGTAAACCTTATTTAGATAAGTTCATCATTGTGTTCATCGACGATATTCTCATTTATTCGAAGTCTCGAGCCGATCACGAGCAACACCTTCGTTTGACATTGGAACTCCTAAAGAAGGAACTACTTTTTGCTAAATTATCCAAGTGTGAATTTTGGCTTAGAGAAGTTCAGTTCTTGGGTCATATTGTCAATGAGCAGGGTATCCATGTGGATCCTTGCAAAATAGCTGCTATTAAGGATTGGAACACACCGACGGCGCCTACTGAAATTCGATCATTTCTTGGTCTTGCTGGTTATTATCGTCGATTCATTTCTAATTTCTCAAAGATCGCGGTTCCACTCACTGCTTTAACTCAGAAAAATAAGCCTTTTGAGTGGGGACCCAAGCAAGAAGAAGCGTTCCAAACACTGAAACGGAAGCTCTGTGATGCTCCTGTTTTATCTCTACCTGAGGGAAACGATGATTTTGTGGTCTATTGTGACGCGTCGAATCTAGGACTTGGTTGTGTTCTTATGCAACGAGGTAAGGTCATAGCTTACGCGTCTAGACAATTGAAAGTTCACGAGAAGAACTACACAACTCATGATCTTGAATTAGGAGCTGTGGTTTTCACACCTAAAATCTGGAGACACTACCTCTATGGAACGAAGTGTGTGGTTTTCACAAACCACAAAAGTCTCCAGCATATTCTCAATCAGAAGGAGCTGAACATGAGGCAACGACGTTGGGTTGAACTCTTAAACGATTATGATTGCGAGATCCGCTACCATCCTGGTAAGGCGAATGTCATAGCCGATGCGCTTAGTCGAAAGGAACGAGTCAAGCTTCATTCTGTTCGAACTCTATCTGATGTTCAATCTCGTGTCCTTCAAGCTCAACGATATTGTGTGATCAAAGGCTTATTGAAAAATGAGCTACCGCTTCAACTTGAGCTTAAACTCGAAAGGAAAGACGATGGTTTACTCTATTTCAAGGATCGTATGTGGATTCCGAAACAAGACAATTTTCGCACCTTGGTAATGGACGAATCTCACAAGTCTCGATATTCTATCCATCCTGGTGCTGATAAAATGTACAAGGATCTTCGTACTCAGTTCTGGTGGCCTGGTATGAAGAAGGATGTTGCCTTGTATGTATCGAAATGCCTAACTTGTCTCAAAGTCAAGGCTGAACATCAATGACCTTATGGTTTGCGTGTACAACCAGAGATACCGGTTTAGAAGTGGGAGAACATTGCAATGGATCTCATCACTAAGTTACCGTGTACATCTAAAGGTCACGATGCTATTTGGGTTGTTATCGATCGATTAAAGAAATCAACTCATTTTATACTGATTCGCGAGGATCTATCTGCTGATAAACTTGCAAAGATTTATGTTGATGAGATTGTATCTCGACATGGTGTTCCTTTGGATATCATTTCTGATCGTGATGTTCAGTTTTCATCTCATTTTTGGAAGACCATGCAATCTGCTTTGGGAACCCAACTAAATCTAAGCACTGCTTATCATCCCCAAACGGATGGAGAATCTGAGAGAACAATTCAAACTTTGGAGGATATGCTTAGAGCATGCGTGATAGACTTTGGTGGTAACTGGGATTCTCATCTTCCACTGATCGAGTTCTCTTACAACAACAGTTATCATGCTAGTATTAATATGGCACCATTCGAAGCTCTCTACGGTCGAAAATGTCGTTCACCTGTATGTTGGAATGAGATCGGTGAAGCTCAGCTTACTGGACCTGAGCTCATTCTGGAAACAACAGACAAAATCAAGAAAATTCGTGATAATCTTGTGACAGCTAGAAGCCGTCAAAAGAGTTATGCGGATTTACGACGCAAGCCCTTAGAATTTCAATCGGAGATCGTGTCCTACTCAAGGTGTCACCTTGGAAGGGAGTGGTGAGATTTGGAAAGAAAGGAAAACTTGCACCACGATATGTTGGACCATTTAAGATTGTTGAAACAATTGGAAAGGTTGCCTATCGACTAGAGCTACCTCCGGAGCTTGGAAATATTCATTCGACTTTTCACGTGTCCAATTTGCGAAAGTGTTTAGCTGATGTTGATCTTCACATTCCTCTTGATGAGATTCAAATAGATGAAACAATGCACTTTGTCGAGAAACCTGTGGAGATAGTGGACCGTACATTCAAACAGTTGAAGAACAAACGGATTTGATTGGTCAAAGTTCGCTGGGAATCCAAACGTGGCCCCGAGTTTACTTGGGAACGTGAGGACCAGATGAAGACGAAATATCCGCATTTGTTTTCACAAGTATCCTCTAAATAAAATTTCGGGACAAAATTTCCTAAAGTAGGGGAGACTGTGACAACTGTGTTCTGTAATTATCGTATAATGTAAAACAATGTTGGTTATCAATAAAACAATGTGCTTTGGCGTTATTATATGTGTTTTGGTATTATTATATGTGTAATTGTGTTTGACGATTTTACAATTTGATTCGATTCCGATTTCAAGCTTTAAATCACTTTCTGGAAGGTTATACGCAAACTGGTGCTTAAACGCAATCAGTTTAACGTGACGTACACTCCAGAACTGTGACGTAAGCCAAACATACCCTAAATATCCTTTACATAACTTAGAAATAAGTTTCGAAGGATTCGGTATGGCAAAAACAAGTTTATTTGACTTAAAGAACTATTTACGACAAAACTGCGAAACGAACGTTGGTGACCGCCCGGATAATATTTAAATCCCAAAAATATTTTGTTATGATTAAAATTTTATTTTTAATTAGGTTCATGTTGAAAAATAAATTAAAACGTCTAAAAACGTTATTTTTCAAGTTTAAGCGCGTACTGCGTGTTACAGCGCAACACAGTGCTTCTACTGCAAAACACGGACAACGCAGCCAGTTTTGGCAACTGAAATTTATTTCAGCAATATTTTGGCGAATTTATTTTTATAGAAAAATAAAAATAATTTAGAACGCCATAAACCGAGATTTAAACGCTAGATAAAATACCCGGTATCCAGTTAAACACCTTGTAGGATCGAATTCGGACCTAAACGAGTCGCGTAAAAGAGTTTATCTCAGTTTGAATGGCGGAAACAGACAAACCGAGTACAATTCAGCGAGAATTCAATTTAATATGTCGATATTATTGATCTGAATGACATGTACAATCGAGTCGACACTTCGGCAGCACTTCGTGGCTCACCGGAAGACAACACCTAGAACTCTTATGTGATTCCGCTTATGTGGCTATATATAGGACATGAGGTTCCGCTCTTATGAACCTGACACAAAAGCGAAATCACCCACATGCCATATAAGCGGAATCATGTGATGACATATGAGCGGAATCACGTTTTGACCGAACTCAAACATTTAACATTCTAAACCTATTTGTCTTATATGAGATGATGTAATAATGACATCACCATTATGATGTCATCATCCAAGATGGCGACATCATCCTTTTTCATATCCGCAACGAGACTGAGACTCGACATAAGACGAAGACGACAGATGTGTGCACCAACAGACTCCCCCTCAGATGTTGACGGAGTCTTCAGTGTCGAGTCTTTGCATCTTCAGTCTTTATCAGTCCTCTTTAACTCTTTGAAGTGTCTGACGCTGTAAGAATCCTCAAATCTTCTCTCTTTCTCTTTTCATCACCAACAGACTCTCCACGAACAATCTCTACTCGGATGTCTTCAGACTCCCCCTTTCGATATGCTGGGATCGCAGTCTGGCATGTTGAAATCACAAAGTCTTCAGGTATCAGAACCTGACTCTCTATCATTCAAATATCCTGCACATTCTCTACCCAAAAATAAATTTTCTGATGACCATTTGTAGAGCAAATTTTGAAATGATTCAACATTTATAGTCTCTGATGAACCACTTGCAGGAATATCATTTTCATTTTCAAAAACAACACACTCCCCCAAACCATCTGTTCATCATGTCTAGCACTCGGAATTTTGAAAATTAGCTCTCCAACACCAGTTGTCGAAAATCTTTTTGTATTTTATCAAAATTTTATGCTAAAACACACTAAAATCTTTTTGGATTTTTGAATAGAATGAAATGCAGTAAAGAAATATTTACAAACAATATTTTTGTGAGTTTGCGAAAGAGGATCATATCAGTTTATGTGACCAATCACTAGCACCGTTAAGCTTGATTTCATTTTATGCTCTAAACGATTCGCATTGATTGACGATATTGTTATCCACTTAAACTCAATCTAAAAACTTTCGAAATGCTTACTGATATGTTTAGATATATTTAGATAGCATTAATTCTTATGGACCCCACGATCTCAGCATATCCCCTCATCATGCAATACACTAACTCAAATAATGCCTTTAAACTTTTATCGACTGTGATTTGTGCGAAAACAAAGCAGAATGTTTAAACATTAACAATCAGGTCGATACTTCCGTATACGCAGAGAAAGTCCAATGTTTAAACAAATTATGAAAAATAAAACAAGTTGAAGTTGTTTAGGCTTTAACCACCAGGTCGATACTCCCGTATACGCAGAGGTGATCCAAAGCTTAAACGAAACACCAAAGAAAATAAAGCAGAACGTTTAGGCAACAACATCCAGGTCGATACTCACGTATACGCAGAGGATGTCTGATGCTTAAACAAAATAAAGAAATAAAACAAGTTTAAATCTTCGCAAAATAAAATGCACAATCACAGCGACTTTTCAGCAAAGTTGTGAAAGTTCACAAACTTAACCAGTTTTGTGTCTTTCGACAATCAACGATTACCGAGTAGGCACACAATCAAGAAGGACAAAACTAAGTACTACACTTTTGACCGTGTTTCCCACTAGAACTAGGCTTTTTCATTTAGGTTTGTATCGTTATCGCAAATCTACTAGTCTAGTTGAGCCTATCGTCACATCTTTAGTGAGACCGTTTATCACATTTTAACTTTACATATCTTTAGCATGCTGTGACAGTCCAACTGATCTACTATCATTTCCTCTTTTATACAACAAAACTCATTTTTGAATTTTTCAATGTTTTTGTCATTTTCAAATTTTCTAATTTTTTTAAAAATTTTCACTCCCTCTAAAATCAAAATATGTCTCAATTTTGATTTTCTGGGAAAATTTGAAAACAAGCTGTACAAGAAATGTGACAACATGATGAGAATTGCTTCAATTCTCCATTCACTTGGCATAAACAATCAGAACTCCCCCTGACAACAAACTATTTTCCCATAGTGATTTCAAAACACTTAAGTTTGTTTTAATCAAAATGGTTTTTCCGGAAAATAAGTTTTATGTGTCTTTTAACAAATTCGGGGATCTTTCATCACCTTGTTCTTTCAACCACTTGTAAAAACTAACATTTATAAGACCAATCCACAAACATCACTTGTAGAAAATCAAGTACAACTTAATGTCCCTGATTTACCACTTGTAAGTTGAAATCACTTTCGTGAATTTCTCAAGAAATGTGCCGATTCATGTTCCACGCTTACCAACCTGGGAACTCCGGCAAGTCAGGTTTTTCATTTAAACAGATTCACCCAAGCCTGACGGTCCTTGGGTGATTTCGAATTCTTGTTCAACAATGGTGGAAAATTTGCATCATCCATTGTTATACCAGAATTCTCTACTTTTACCTCAACACATGGCTCTTCTGGTTTTACCATACCAGAATCATTGCCTGAATGTGGCTTGTCTGACTTAGATGAGCCAGATTCATCGCCGACATGTGGCTCCTTTGTTTCCACAGAAACAAATTCATCGCCAGAAAGTGAAAATTTTACTTTCTTTGTTTTGTTAATCTCTTGATTAACTACTTTCTCTTTCTTCAAAATCCCTTTCGTCCTCAGATTTGTATCTGATGAATTTGTCTTGCTTGACTTTGCAGTTGAGGGAGTTGATTCATCAGAACTCTTATTCGATCTATCCGGTGAACCCGAGGACAAGATCTTTTCTAGATACTCTCTAGCTTTCTTTCTCTTCTTTCTCAGTCTGTCTTTCTGCCCCTGAGAAAGTTTCATTTTCGTTTCTTGAACTTTAGGTTCTTGAACCTTCTGTTCTTTGGGCTTTGCTTCGACTTTGACTTGTTTCTTCTTTACCATTTTCTGAGATTCAGCCCTCGATCTTTTCATTGATCTCATTGAGCAATCTCTAGCAATATGGCCAATGATGTTGCAATTAAAGCATCTCCTTGACTCAAATCTCCAACTCTGGCAGTTAACAGCAATGTGTCCTTGATAGCCGCATCTGTAACACACTCTGTTATCGTACCAATCACCATTTTCAGTCCAAACATTCAGATCATAACACTGTTTGGCTTGGTGATAATCCTTGCTCCTCTTGTTTGTTGTTTTTGACTTTTGAGCACTGTGGTCCGACCTGCACCACTTATTGTCAACAATTTTAGAGTTTTCATTTTTCGATTTTTGTAATTTTTCATTGCGATTGGATGATTGATCTGATGAACTTTTATTTTCTTTTTGAACATTTTTCAAAATTTTCTCTTTTTGTTTTTGTTCCACTTTCTTCTTCAAAGATTTTTGCTTAGAGCATTCTCCCTTTTCAGTTGATTGTGGAACAGTTTCTTGAAACTTTTCTTTTAACCTCAAAAATAAATTCTTTTTCTTCATTTTTTCATTTTCAACATCAGATTTCTCATCACAATCTTCAACTTTGACTTTGTCAAAGTTTGTGACATTTTCAGTTATTGGAACAGAATTAACTGGTTTTGGGCAAGGAATAGCTGAAGTATTCACAAACACCTTCAACTTTTCTTCCCATTCCTTGATTTTCTTTTGAGCACACTCTGCTTCCTTTTCAAGTCGAATAATCTTTTCAAGATGAGAATTAATTGCAATTTGTTTTTCAAGATTGTTTTTACCAAACAAATCTCTCTCATCTTCTAAAATTTTTATTTGACTTTGAAAATCTATTTCAATCTTTACCTTTTCATTTTCCAAATTGTGAATCTGATTTTTCAAAACATTTTCTGATTATTTAAGATTTTTGTTTTCTAATGACAAACTCTCAACATCCTTCAAGAGTTTGTCATTAACAAATGTCAACATCTCACAATTTTTCATCAAAACAAGAATATGTTTATCATCAGCTTTTGTCTCAACCTTTAAAGCTGAAATATTTTCAACCTGTTTCTTTTCCTCATGAACACTTTCATCCTTACTCTCTTCTTCTGATGAATGATCAAAGATAGGTGCGTCTTCTGCAACCTCTTTCTTTAACTCTGGTTCAGGATTCACAGATACAGGTTTTTCAGATTCTTCTTTCTCAACCTTGACCGATGGAACTTGTTCAATCTGCTCAGCTCTGATCTTTGCTTTAACAATAACTGCCTTTTGATTCTTTCTTTTCGCATCTTGTTTTTCTTTCAACTTTTCAATTTTATCGGCATAAAATAACTTTCCACTTCGTTGATCAGATGGAAGTTGTTGTTTAAGATTTTCAAGTCTTTGGATTCCTTCTTCATACTTGTCACCCTCTTCATCAGACGAATAATCAAAAACCGGACCTTTTTCAACAACTTCTTTTGCTACGACTGTTTCTTCTTCTTTCTTTGTCAGAAAATACTGTTGAGATTCATATTGCATATATGCCAACAATTCTTCAAAATCCATGTTTCGATTTCTAAACGACACACAAACAAAAAACACAATTAGTTCAAATGCTTATCAATTAATTGAAGAAGACTGGTACCCAAACTGTTGATTTTCTGTGAGGACAAAACGTTGACCAACTGTGCGGACAAAAAGTTATCAGACTGTTCAGACTGCTATGACCTTGATCACCTTCAAACTGTAATAGAGCCGAACAAGCAATTCGAAATGATTGGTTTTTTTTTTTTTTTAAAAAACAAACACTTGTTCACATGCCGAGAATCTTCAAAAAAACAATCACAACCAAACTGATTGGGCCGACCAATGTCGTTCACATGGGCTGATGACAAAATCCAATTAACCAACAATTTTGATTACCATTAAAAAATATAGTGAACTTATCGTATGCACAAGTCAACAACCTTGTTTATTTTTTTTAATTGGGCCTCAAGACTCACTAAATCACAATATGATTGGGCCGCAACAATGATGAACTTTGGGCATATAACAAAACCAGCCAACAACTACTTTATCAAAATCATTCTATTGGACCTCCAAGATTATAACCGACAATTCATGTGTTGATATTTTGATCAATGTAAATTGCAAACAGTAGCCAACAACTTCAATGAAGATTACTTGAACCAAGACTTATCACATGCAATTTGATTTAATCAAGAACTGACAGAACGTGATCTATTACTTATCAATTCTTTTACCGACAATTTTTACATGACTCAAAATATTCACATGCAATTTACTCAATTCTTATTCGACCACAAATATGAGTATGGCAAACAACAACTGTCAAATTGATTTAATCGAGGGTGATCACATGAACTAATAACCTTCTCAATTTTGTGACACAAAAGCGATACCTAATTGATGTCACAAAAGCGAAATCAAATTGTTCACATAATAGTGCCTTATGAGCGAAATCTGCTGATGTCACTTTTTGCACGAGTCCGTAAAAGCGAAACCTCAAAATTTCTAAGTTTTAGATCGATTTTAAAGCTGAAATTTTCAAGGATTGATTAAAACATGTTTACACACAATATATGTGAATTTTTGGCCGATTTTGACCGTAAAAAGTTTTGATTTTCAGAAAAGAATTGTGTAGAAACAAAATTATCGGCTGAATTGTGTAGAACTCTTCTTCACTGGCTCTGATACCAATTGTAGGATCGAATTCGGACCTAAACGAGTTGCGTAGAAGAGTTTATCTCAGTTTGAATGGCGGAAACAGACAAACCGAGTACAATTCAGCGAGAATTCAATTTAATATGTCGATATTATTGATCTGAATGACATGTACAATCGAGTCGACACTTCGGCAGCACTTCGTGGCTCACCGGAAGACAACACCTAGAACTCTTATGTGATTCCGCTTATGTGGCTATATATAGGACATGAGGTTCCGCTCTTATGAACCTGACACAAAAGCGAAATCACCCACATGCCATATAAGCGGAATCATGTGATGACATATGAGCGGAATCACGTTTTGACCGAACTCAAACATTTAACATTCTAAACCTATTTGTCTTATATGAGATGATGTAATAATGACATCACCATTATGATGTCATCATCCAAGATGGCGACATCATCCTTTTTCATATCCGCAACGAGACTGAGACTCGACATAAGACGAAGACGACAGATGTGTGCACCAACACACCTACTTCTATCTTATTTACCATCAAAATTACACTTGGACCCCCTCCCCCCTTCCATTTACGGTCACAATATTGAGTGGCCCCCATAAAAATATTTGATAAATCTTGCTAGATCTTTCATATATTTCATTTGATATAGTTTAGGACACTTGTATTGCATGCTACCTCTTTATATCTTTTCACATCTTCTACATAATCTACAAGAGATCACAACATCTTCACTCAACACTCAACCTCTCTCTCTCCTCTCCCAACCGTCCCCATCTCTCTCTCTCTCACCATATTCATATCTTCAAGTTTTGTTCATCATATTCAAGCTCATTTCTAGCAACCTTCAAGTTAGTGTGAAGATCCAAAGGTGTTCCCAAGGTGTTGTCAAGTGATTACAAGCTTCCTATCATCAAAATCTCATCCTACAACCTACTTGAATCTTGAAGGTATAACACTTATGTTTAAATCATATTTTGATTCTTGGTTGTTCTTGATGATTTGAAGTTTCTCTTGAATCTTGGGATTTTCACTAAACTTGAAATCTAAAATGAAATGGGTCTTGATACAAGTGAAAATGGTGATGTACATATATGTATGTATAACCGTACATATGTATGTGTGTATATGAGTTTTGAAGTTTGATATCTTGTTAAGTACTTATTTATGTTGTTACATGTTCTTGAATGGTGGTAAAAATGCAAGTATTTGGTGATTTATGTATGATATGTTAAATATAAATTACATCAGCAAATAAATCTGAATATATCACATATTTGATGCTTTTAAACTTATAAAAAATGATGTTGCTATGATAATATGCTTTAGGCACTTGTACATGAAGATACATGTTGATGTAAAGCTCAAGAAATGGTAAAAAAGGGGTGTATGACAAAAATGTTTTAGATCAGGTTACAAACACTAAAAATAACATTATTTGGTATATTATAAGGACATAAACTTTGACATAGGTTTGATAGCTTTGCATGTTGTACATATAGCTTAAAAAGTGGTAAATTATGTGAAATTTGCATGATTTATGTGCTTTGTTTAAGACCTGCACTATCATGAGTATAACCATTATTTTATTCAGTAAATAACATGGGTTGTGTCAAAATTTCAAGTCGTTTCAATTTGGGATGGTTCGGGTAACGTTTGATGCAAAACTATGCCGTAAAACGGTTAAAAATCGACTTTTCGGATGATTTTTACAAAACTGTTTTAGATCAGTAACCAAACTGATATTTTGATATAAAAATAAGTATTTTAACTTATATTAAGTTCACTTGGTGTTTGGTTGGTCATACGTGACTTCCGACGCCCAAAAATGTCATCGAAACGCTAAAATAAGTGTTTTTCGACATACACTAGAATGGGTTATTCATGGGTTATTTTATGTGTTACAATGTGCTATGTGTTTTACAATTTGTGTAGGATCATGTGTTAGTGTTGACAAGATTATGTGTGTTACGCTTGAGTACATATATACAAATACACCAAGATAATAAAAAATAACAACTTTTCGAGAAATCTCCAAGTTATGTGAAAATTCTAAGTATCGGAGAAACTTCGGTATTTTTGTGGGTTTTTGTTGGTGCATCCGTCTGTCGTCTACGTCTTATATCGAGTCTTGTATAGAATAGGTTAGACCAGGGCACGAAAAGCGAGAATACGTGAATTAGAGCTGATTCCGCTTGAAATGACATCATGTCATTTCAAGCTAAATAGCAAAGTTTCTAATTCCGCTCGAAGTTGTAATGTCTGATTCCGCTCGAAAGTTATGACTCTGATTCCGCTGGAAAGTGTTCAAGCTAAATCAGAACACCTATAAATAGGTGTCTTGGAGCGAAATCAGTATGTGTGTTCTTCCGGTTTGCAACGAAGTGCTGCCGAAGTGTCGAGTCGCTGTAAAAGTCATTCAATCAATACAAATCGACAGTTTAAAGTGTATTCGTTGCTGAATTGAACTCAGTTTCTTAGTTTCCGCCTCTGAAACTGAGAAAAACTCTTCTGAACGACTCATTCGGGTCCAAATACGATCCTACAAGTGGTATCAAAGCTCAGGAAGAAGAGTTCTATACAATTCAGCTGCGAATTCTGTTTTTCTTCACCTTCTACATCTGATTTTTCAAAATTCATAACTTTTCACGAACAAAAAGTTCTGATTTTTTCACAGTGTGCTCGGAATCATTGTTAAACAAAGCCTTAAAAGTTTTAGCTTTAAAATCGATTTAAAATTGACAAAATTAGTGATTCCGCTTGAATTCACTCGATTGAATGATGACGTCACAGTGATTCCGCTTGAGATTTGATCTTGATTCCGCTCCAAATCGAGATTCCGCTTGAAATCTTGTGCTATTTCGCTCCAAAATCTGGTTCCGCTTGAAAATTTTCGAATTGATTCCGCTTGAAACTTCAAATTCAGATCCCGCTCGAAATTTCTGTGTGATTCCGCTTCAGAGAGTATCTCACTTGAAATATATTGACTGATTCCGCTTGAATCCGTGTTTCTGGTTAATTAATTGATTTCGATTGAACAAGTGTTAGTTTGAAATTTGTTGATTTCGCTTGAACCAAGGCTGTTTGAGAAATTTCTTGAAATTAAAAAATGGACGAAGAGTTTTACAATGCATTCGCTACCCCGGCTACCCCGATGAGTATTGCACAGAACACAATGTTGGAAAACGAAACGGGTACGATGCAAAAACCGCCCAAACTCATGAACATCGAAGAGTATAAGGGTTGGGAAGGTCGTTTCGAAAACTGGGTACAAGCCAACTATCTAGATGCTTGGGAATGTGTTGAGACGAAGTATGTGAGGCCGTTAAATGACGATGAAGAGGAAGTTGCGATCAAGGATATGAGTGCTGATGATAAAAAGAAATATAAGAATGAGAAAATGATGTTGAGTTTGCTACAACAAGCTGTGAAGGAAGACATCATGGTGTTATTACAACACAATGGAAGTTCTTATTCGATTTGTAAAGCTTTAAGATCAAAGTTTGTTGGTAGTCAAGAAATGATAAAGAACAAGAAGTCACTTCTAAAGAAAGAGTTTGATTTGTTTAGAGGTTTGAAGAACGAGAGCACAAAGCAGATTATAGAAAGATACTGCAATCTGTTAGTGAATATGAGGAGGGTGAGCATCAACAAAGATAATGAAGAATTGATTGAAAAGCTTGCTGATGCATTGCCACACGAAACTTGGGGCACATATATGATGATGCTCAGAAACAAGAAAGGATTCAATACGCTCACTTTGAGTAAATTCATCGAAAAATTGGAAGCTCAAGAGATGGAGCAACGGAAGATAGTCAGAATGAAAGATTTTGATGGTGAACAGGATATTGGGTTGTATTACAAAACAGGGTTGAATGAGAAAACCACAAATTTTTCTCCAAAAGTGGAAACTGCATTCAATGCTAAAGGTTCATCAGGAAGTTCATCAAAAGGATCAAGCAGCAACACAAGTTTCTCATCATTTCCATCATTCGATCCAAACATTTCAGCAACAAAGAATGGAAGAAAACTTCAGTGCAACATAGTATTAAATCTTGAGAATGATCAAGATTATTCAGAGGAAGTTTCTAAGAATCACATGTCTTTGTTAGGAATGGTATTGGAATCTTATAGTAGTTTTGTTGCAGGAAAGATCGGGAATCCAATGCTTACTAAAGAGGATTACGATCAAATAGATGCTGAGGAGATGGAATTAATGGACATCAAATGGTGTTTGGCCAGTGTGTTGAGGAGAGCTGAGAAATTCAAGCAGATCACAGGAAGAAATGATCTTCGTGAGGCTAATATTTCTACTTTAGGTTTTGATAAATCTAAAGTCACTTGTTTTCGTTGCAGGGAGAAAGGTCACTTCAAGAGGGAGTACACTAATCGTGAAGCAAATGGAGCTCAGAATCCTTTCAACAGCAACAATGATTACTACCGAAAAGCCATATACCATCAAGTTGCTCAACAACCACCTCAACAACATCAACATCAAGCACAAACTGCACATTGAAGAAATGTGATTGAAGATTCTTCAAATAGAGCTTGTGTGGTTAATCAAGAAGAAAAGAAGTCATCAATAGGGTTCAACTGGGATAAATATATTCCATATGATGCTAAAGCATGTGTGATTGATCAAGATGACGAAAAGTTACCCGAAGGTTTTAGCTGGGAAAATTTTACTTGGGATGATTATATTCCTGACCAAGTTCCAGTTACCCACGTTAGCATGATTAAGAAGTAATTGGCAATAAAATTTTTTTTTACTTGGGATGATTATATTCCTGATTATATTCATTGGCTGAGATAGTACCCTATAAAAAAAAATTATTAGTGGTTAGCATTGGCAATAAGAGGGAACATTAAGGTAAAAACCTACTCATTAAGAATCCATTATGGATCTACCTCAGCTACCCACGTTATAATGATTAAGAAGTAATCAGTTAAAGTTGAGACTGCCCTAAAGTTATCTAAGATTTTACAGCTAAGTTAGAAGGATTAATAATGGAGGCGTTTAACCCTCCTGTTGAATAATTAGAGACAGCTCATATTTTGAATGTCACCAGATAAACCCTTATTGTGAATTTATTGCTATAAATAACATGTGGTTTCGGGTGCTGTTAAGTCTCTCACCAGACCATAAACTTAGCAAACTTTTAAAAAAATTTCCCTGTAAGAACCCCAGATGTTAAGTGTAAGGTAGAACCTTCAGGCAAATCATATGAACCATTTCTTCTGTTCTTGACAGAAACCTTTAAGCATAAAATTTTAGAAGAATCCTCTCTCTAAAAGGAAGTGCGAAAGCATATATAGTTGATATCTCTTTAATCTCTACCGATTCCGAATACCAGATGGTATGATAAAAGCGCCATATGAAGATTGGTGTATCTTAATAAGTTCCATAGATTACTTCCATGCCTGATCAGTATGGAGGTTTAATGCATGGGACCACAAAGGTATTTCGAGAGGTCATATGGTACTATAGTCAACTAATGGTATTCAGAGGAGATATCCAGGATGGAATTATCCAAGTAAATGTTCCAGATCAAGAAATTCGTGGGCTCGTAACGTAAAAGTGTCACTTAATTGACACAAGCAAAGATGGATGAATTGGAGATTTAGATTTATAAAATCTCTGTAACCTCCTTATATCTTGATCATCTTCTTCTAAGATTACCCTGTTTACCCAGAGAGGCAGGTAGAGTTAAGGGTTATATCCCATTTAGGGCTGCATTATTATGAGACCTCCAAGACAGCTAGTGCCATTTTTGGCAGAATTGAAAACCCTGGTCAAATAAGTTTTAAGATATAGATTCATATAGCCTAACTCAATATCCTGAGAGTTCGGTATAGTTAGATATGAAAGACGGTTCATTTTGCTTATGCATTATCACCGCAACCCTAATTAGGCAACGATTAAGAATTTACCATCAGCTGCTCAGGATCGTCGATCTGTTCGACTAACGGCAAGGATTAGCTATTCCCTAAACATTAGCTAAGCAGTGGTTGGAATAACCATCTCACCTTAAAAATAAGCTTTTCTATAATAATGGATATGTAAGTATTAAGGCTACTCCTTTGGAGACCTTGTATAGATGGAATGTTAAATGTCTAGCGTTAGATAGAGAATTGGTAAGTCCAATTATCAAGATCTGAAAGTTGCCTGGGGGACAACAAATAAGATTATACAAATCCATAATCGATTGTAGGTTGCCAGTATATGGCAAGAAATCGAGGAGTTATGAAAATAGCAAACTTCCTAAGTTCTTGTTAAGGAATATGGTTTAACAAAAGATATCACCCAGGAAGGGTGTACCAAAATTGTTAAAAATTATCAGGCTAGTTAAGCTCTGAATATATGGAAATCATTTGAAGGAAATCGAATGTATCAAGATCAAGTAGCTTGTAAGCTAAAACCTATTTAAGTGGTTTGGCGGAGCTCGAAATACATTGCACACTAGTGACTGAAGGAGGTGTTCCGCCAATAAGTCAAGGAGCACTATCACAAATTGGTATGCGGATTTACGATGTGATAAACATCCTATATCGATTGAGGATCGACAGGTTAAGAAGCTTCGAAGGAAGCAAGTACCAATTGTAAAGTTCAAATGGGATACCCGTAAAGGTCCCGAGTATACGTGGGAGGTTGAGTCCACGATGAAAGAAAAGAACCCTCATCTATTTCAGTAAATCTCGGGGTCGAGATTTCTTTTAAGGGGGTGAGCATGTAACACCCCGAAAATTTACGTCCTATAATGTGTTGACACGTGTCATAGGTTTGAACGTGTGAAAGAATGTTCTTGAAGGACTAAAGTTGACAAACAGTGAAAGTATGTAATTATAAGGGTTCAAAGTGTCAACAATGAATAAATATACGTTGCAATAACCCTACATGATGTTTATAACCTTAAACGAATAGATCATGGATCATACGAAGCGAATTGTGAAAGAAAGTGAGAGATTACAAACTACAGGGGTTAAATGTGCCAACATGTTTAAGTTATACCTCTGAGTGACCTTTTGACAAACCCGAAGCTTTGTAACGATTAATTATGCTCACTAGAATGTACCACAAAAATTTCATGAAGTTTCGTTATCGTATGAGCAAGTTGTGATAAAATTCGTGTGTGAGGGTTAGAATCGTCAACATTGAAATTTAGGGCTTTTCGGGTGATCACAAAGTTACCCGAGGACTTAACAAAGTGGGTATAAGTCTTAAAACCCCATATGTTAAATAACAAAGCTTCATATGCAAGTTGGATGGTGAAAACGACCTTTCGGGGGACCAAGGACCAAAGTGCAAATAAATGAAACATGTGTGACCTGACCAGAAGGGCCTCGCGGCCCGCCTCACACATAACAGAAGGCCACGCGGGCCGCCTGCGACCTGCAGATGCAGAAAAAACAGACAGCTGCCTGTTGATGCATGTAACCGACTCCAATCTCATTTTTTCGAAACTTTGGGCAGCCTAAGATGGTTTTTTAGCATGTAGGGTACTTGTGGATGATAATGCAACACTCCTAGACTTAGTTGTCGATGATCCATGCATGTTAGAAGTTATATATAAAGACCCACATGTTACTACATTGATCATTCATCACTTCTGAGCATTTCCAGAGCATACAAGCAGGCCACAAGCATTCCAAATCATCCATTAGTCGTGTGTAAGTGCCTTTGATCCTTCTTGTTTGAGTTATACTTAGTTAAAAGCCTAGAAATCAAACCGTCGTAACTACGGTTTGACTTTGTGATAAATCACAATCGGTCCAGAGATTTGTCGAATCGAAAGTTGTTATAAGTTGGTATTTATATGGTTAATAAACCCCTAAAAGGGCACTAACTGATTCGAATCCTAACTAGGTCGTTTGTCGAGTCAAAGGTTGTCCGAAAAAGTCAACAGAAACATTAATCGCATATTTAACGATACGGAAGGCGTGTAACCTGTTTTATCAGTCATACAACTTGAAAATAAGTATAATAACTTGTCTAAACTTGTTTGATTCGACAACTTTATGTTTTGAACCGATTCGGAACCGAGAGACGCAAAAGTTTGACTTTTGCTTTGACCTCAGTTCTGACCCGATTTATATAGATTTAGACATGCCTTAAAGTTCCATTAGGACCTAGTTGCATGTGTGTATAAGCCTCTGCGTTTATACCACTCGAATCCCTAATCGTCCGATGTTTCCGTTAAACGCGTAAATATTGACCGTAATGCCCTTATGACCATAAAACGAGATTTTTGAAAATGTGAAAGTGCCATAATCTTAGTTACTGATTTTTAGACTTGTACCAAAAATTTCACATCAGTTGGAGGTCTAGATTAGGAGTTATGCTTAATGACGTAATTTGAACGCTTTTAAGTAATTAAACGGCGTCATTAGCGTAAAGCCTATCTAAACCCAATTTTTGACATCAAACCTTTTACCCACTGATGTGATATAATATTTTGGGATTTTTAAAGATTTTTAATTATTTTTAAACTGATCATAAGCTAGGTTTATCGCCTCGATTCGGTTAATACCAAAAATACCCTTTTCGGCCATAAAATGAGTTTTACAAATCCTTTTAACGCCAATCCAATTGCTACTGATTTTAAATAATAAATGGAGTATTTTGAGCCTGTTTATTTGATCAGAAAACTCAGAATCGTATTTTAACCCGTACATCGCTTAAAACGACTTTATACGCGTATTTAACGCATAGTTTGGGTTTAAAACTATTTTAATATATAAGACTTATTACCAAAGGTTATAACCTGTTAAAATAAGCTATTTTACTGATCAACTCAGACCCGGATCACAGGTGTCTAATTAAACCCTTTTTATAATCTTTAAAATGACCAAAATACCCCTACGGGACTTATAAAGAGATTAAACTCGTTTTGGGCATCATGGGTGATATCCTACTGATATCACAACTTATTTAAGGCATGTTAACTTAGGAAAACTGTTTAGGACTCTTACGGATACCCGTTACGCTTCATGCGCGTTCGGTTCGGTTTATGTAACTAGTTTACATAAATTAGCCGAAACGGGTCAAACCTCATCGGTTTTATCTCAAAATCCAGAATGTGTATCATATACCCATATTAAGCAAGTCTTCAAACTTGTCGGGACTAAATCACATTCTATCCGGTCTTCGCTTAATCGTGCGTACGAACCGTATCTTTAAAACTAACCGGTCTAAGCGTAAGCTTAACTAAAGACCCGTTAGGATTCTAATAGGTTATTATAAACCTTCGTTCCAGATTAGGAGAACCAGTAAAAGATACTTGCACTCGCTGATTTTGAACTATACTTACTCAGGTAAATACTTTTAACTTATTTTCCCTATACGGGCTTGGGGTACGGTATATAGAATACCGCTTGGTCCAGCATTGAATCTTTAATCGAATAGAGGTTAAATCATTGATATGCTCTGTTTTGAAATGTTTTGTTTGCTTAAAGCCTTTGGGGGGTTAATGACCATGTCCCGGATATCCCTGGCATCATTTTACGAAATGGCCACGACCTCAGCACTCAGGTGTAGGCGTACACCTGTCAGTGTCTCATTATATAAAGTGGTGTGTCCATTGATCTTTAACCCGGTCTACGGATCGGGCTACTGAACGCATAAGGAACATGTAATTCGTTTACAAGTTTATATATTTACATAATTATCCCAAGTTATAAAATATTATTTGTGCCTTGTGCCTTAAATGCATTTTCTTAAACTCTTTTCAAAATGAGTCGGTTGATTGTATTTACCAGTGTAAACTGACGTATTTTCTTAAAAAGGTTAAGTGCATGTACTACGCGAAATAGGCTGGCTTGTCTCCTAGCATCCACATTAAGTCTCGCCAGCTTGGATGTCATAAACTGTTGAACATTTGTTTCCTTTTATTTTTGATCTACCTGTGGATTTATATTCGACTATTTGTGATACTTAATATTACAATATCGTTTGGTTGAATTAAATCTATACTTTGCTTCCGCTGTGCATTTAAATATTGTGTTGTTTGACTATCATGTTGCCAACCACGTCACGATACTCCCCTACCGGGCCCACCGGTGACACGTGGAAATTTGGGGTGTGACAGGTTGGTATCAGAGCCAACATTGAGTGAATTAAACACTATCTTTTTGTGTTTAATCTCAATGACACATTAGCACATACCTTGACCTTCTGAGTCTAGACTTAACATAGGAATATTCTCAATCCTTATCTGGAATTTCTGCTTTCAAATTTTTTTTTTATAATTTGGATACGTCGCCAAGCGAAGAAGCCGTAATAATAATTCTCCACACCAGGAGCCTTGATTTGCTGACCTTCGTACAACGGCTAGGACGAAACATGCAACCAAGGAGAAAGCATTCAGAAATAAAATGAAGAAGAAACTCCTTTTACTAAAAATCGTTTCCTTAATAATCCTTAAAGGGACATAATTACCTTTCAGTTCCTTCGAGGACAACATTATTCCTTTCAAGTCCCGTATAGGGCACATCTGTATTTTAATTTTATAGTGGAATAACTAACTTTAAATTTTCATTCAAACATTCCTTTTATAAGATCTACCTTTATATAAAATGGCAAAATCTAAAAAGGACGAGACCTAGCCACGCATTATTTTGAGGCAGGGCAAAGATGGTAGTTCCATAATTAGATTCAGATCCATATTTAACACCTCAATTTAGGATTGTTCTGCGTTAATATTAATAAGAATCTTAAGAGTGAAACCTAGCCTTCGGGTCATTTTCAGGCCGGGCCATGATGGTAAGACCTGTTTAAAAGATTCGAATCCCTGTTAACATCTGTAAATATGTTAACACTCCTGACGGACGTGATTCATTAAAATCACACACGTCATTCTTATTATTGGATTCTTCAAAAGATTCCTAACCCAATGTGATGATCTCTGAATCATGGGTTTAGATCATCACTTGAGATGATCATATTTTGACCATACGTGGTAATATAGCGCCTACAGGCCCTGTTCATTTCCATATGAACCAAAAGACAGTAGTAGCAACGACTCCCTGTCATATAAAGGTAATGAACTAGGTTCAAACCTTCATGCTTTGATTCTCTGAAATCATAGCTTATAATTTATAAACGTCCTTGTGAATAGGCCTATTGTGCCAGTATACCTTCATGCTTTGATTCTCTGAAATCATGGCGTATAAATTAAACTTGTCTACGCGACTAGGCCATTTGTGCTATTATTAACTTATAAATTAGGATTATGATAAAAATCCTGAATAAAAATAAATATCATTCCTTTCCTGCCAGTATAATTATTAAAAGAGAATCTTAAATGGTTTGACCTAGCTTGAATGTCATTGAAGACCTAGCTAAGATGGTAAAATCTGTTTAAAAAGAGATTCAGATCCTTGTTAACACCTGAAAATGTGTTAACACTCCAGACAACCGTGATGCTATAAAAATCACACTTGTCATCCTTATATTAGGAATTTTTCCAAATCCCTTATTTAGCGTAATTGATCAATAGGAATCATGGCTGGTAAACGTCGAAAATGATGTACGCATCAAAACATCCAATTGGGATGTATACATACGAGTAAAGATGAATACATGAAAAAGATAGTTTTATTTCATAACTTCTTGTCAAGACAATGAACTATGAAATTTTCCGACCCAAAGGAATCATCGATTATGTTTTAAAATTTCCCTAGTGACAAGGTCTCTGAGCCATCATAAGTCCTTTGGAACAAGCCCTTGTGCTATATATAAAAGATGTCAGTATGACATTGACAGTCGTGACTTATGTCCCCTGTCTGATAAATATGAAGGATTATATTCCGCTTAAATGCCAAAGATGGTTTATTTAAACTTAGGCAAAACATAATCAAATAAATTAAATTCTATCTATTGGCCTATATGGTTTAATTGCGCCATGGCTATTTATTCATCAAATTCGACAATTCACTATATGATTAAACAAATTGTTTCTACTTGGATAGTAGCCTTCAAAGCTTCACCATGGCTGACTCCTCTGAAGCTCACCATCATCCCGTTAATCAGAATGATGATGCAAGACTGAACTTAATAAGCACCGAGTTATAGGCTGTGATAAATACCGCCGTAAGCAACGCCGTGGACCGTGTGTTGAAGGATTATAAGCGAATGTGCGATGATACCCCAAATAAAGGTTACAAAAAGGGTAAGACCGGTTCAAGCTATAACCAGTCCAAGCCAAAGGAGGCAAAACCCGAATGTAAAACCTGCAAAAGAAGACACTGGGGTCAGTGTCGATCAAATCAAAAGATAAAACAATGTGGCATCTGTAAAAGAGCTGGCCACCAGTCCCACGAATGTAGGGATATAAAGAATGCAAACTGTCATGGCTGCGGCGAAAAGGGCCACATCAGTACTAATTGCCCTAAGGCTGCCAAGAGAAAAGCAGCTAAGTCTGACAAGGATTTAAAGGACAACCAGCAGTCATGTGAAAAACCCAGATGCAAAATCTGTAAGGAACAGCACTTCGGGAAGTGCAGGTATGGATCAAACTCGCATACACAGTCGAGAACTTTTGCATGTGGGATCTGCAAGTCCAAGGGGCATAAGACCTTGGACTGCAAGAAGATGGAGGACGCAACCTGCTATGGTTGCAATGAAAGAGGGCACATTAAGACCAACTGCCCTAAATATGCTAAAAAGCTTGAGGAAGTTAAGAAGATCAAAACCGAAAACTCCCAAATGGATACTCAAGAGGCTATCCAAGATGATAAGGTCACAACAGGTACTTTCTATATCAATAACGCTCATGTTAGAGTATTATTTAATTCAGGTTCAGATAAGTCTCTCATAGGCAATAGATATTGTAAATCAGTAAATCTGCCTGATAAAACTCTAAGCGTTAAGTATGAAGTAAAATTGGCCGATAGTACCTCAGAGACTAATTCAGCAATATTAGATGGATGTTTTATATCCATTAAGAATTACCCTTCTCCGTTGTCCTTGTTCCGTTAATAAGAGGACTCTATATAGTAATAGGTAAGGATTTGTCGTCTTGTGACCAAGCCCATATTGTGGGTGATAAGAAGCGGTTAATTATCAAGACTGTCTTTTTGAAGGTTTGCTTCGGATCAGAAGATCCATGCGGCCCGCGTAAGCCCTGGGTGATACCTTACGCGGCTCGCGTCAAAAAAATGGTGGAACCGGCCGTCCCCGGAATCGAACCTGGGTCTAGGCCGCACCCTTTCGCGCGCCTAGCCAACCGAGCTAGGTGCCTAGTTTGTGAAAATTTCCAATCCGATTAAATATAAGCACATGTACAATAACTTCCTTACTTCTTACTATAAGTCACCTACTTATCCTTCTTCTGTTAACTAAGTATTAGAATCCAAGATTTTATCTCTATGTTTTAATTACTCTTGGCTTGCTTATGATGACTAAACACTAGAAAGGATAAAGTAGAAACCATTAAGTATATCGGTGGTTATGCTAGAAAGGACATGGTAAGGTATACATCACAGTCATTTGATGGCAATACTCTTAATGAGTAAGGACATTAATGAAATCCTCAAGAAGGATCCTCTTATACATTATGGAACGGTCCAAGTTTTAAGGACCTTATTAGAAAAACCTGATATCCGTTTCGCGAAAAAGAGAAAAGACGGAATAAGAATTTTCTGACTCTCGCCATAAAAGTTCTAGACTGTCGACAGTGTGTCGCAAATTTTAATTCATTGGCTGAGATAGTACCCTATAAAAAAAAATTATTAGTGGTTAGCATTGGCAATAAGAGGGAACATTAAGGTAAAAACCTACTCATTAAGAATCCATTATGGATCTACCTCAGCTACCCACGTTATAATGATTAAGAAGTAATCAGTTAAAGTTGAGACTGCCCTAAAGTTATCTAAGATTTTACAGCTAAGTTAGAAGGATTAATAATGGAGGCGTTTAACCCTCCTGTTGAATAATTAGAGACAGCTCATATTTTGAATGTCACCAGATAAACCCTTATTGTGAATTTATTGCTATAAATAACATGTGGTTTCGGGTGCTGTTAAGTCTCTCACCAGACCATAAACTTAGCAAACTTTTAAAAAAATTTCCCTGTAAGAACCCCAGATGTTAAGTGTAAGGTAGAACCTTCAGGCAAATCATATGAACCATTTCTTCTGTTCTTGACAGAAACCTTTAAGCATAAAATTTTAGAAGAATCCTCTCTCTAAAAGGAAGTGCGAAAGCATATATAGTTGATATCTCTTTAATCTCTACCGATTCCGAATACCAGATGGTATGATAAAAGCGCCATATGAAGATTGGTGTATCTTAATAAGTTCCATAGATTACTTCCATGCCTGATCAGTATGGAGGTTTAATGCATGGGACCACAAAGGTATTTCGAGAGGTCATATGGTACTATAGTCAACTAATGGTATTCAGAGGAGATATCCAGGATGGAATTATCCAAGTAAATGTTCCAGATCAAGAAATTCGTGGGCTCGTAACGTAAAAGTGTCACTTAATTGACACAAGCAAAGATGGATGAATTGGAGATTTAGATTTATAAAATCTCTGTAACCTCCTTATATCTTGATCATCTTCTTCTAAGATTACCCTGTTTACCCAGAGAGGCAGGTAGAGTTAAGGGTTATATCCCATTTAGGGCTGCATTATTATGAGACCTCCAAGACAGCTAGTGCCATTTTTGGCAGAATTGAAAACCCTGGTCAAATAAGTTTTAAGATATAGATTCATATAGCCTAACTCAATATCCTGAGAGTTCGGTATAGTTAGATATGAAAGACGGTTCATTTTGCTTATGCATTATCACCGCAACCCTAATTAGGCAACGATTAAGAATTTACCATCAGCTGCTCAGGATCGTCGATCTGTTCGACTAACGGCAAGGATTAGCTATTCCCTAAACATTAGCTAAGCAGTGGTTGGAATAACCATCTCACCTTAAAAATAAGCTTTTCTATAATAATGGATATGTAAGTATTAAGGCTACTCCTTTGGAGACCTTGTATAGATGGAATGTTAAATGTCTAGCGTTAGATAGAGAATTGGTAAGTCCAATTATCAAGATCTGAAAGTTGCCTGGGGGACAACAAATAAGATTATACAAATCCATAATCGATTGTAGGTTGCCAGTATATGGCAAGAAATCGAGGAGTTATGAAAATAGCAAACTTCCTAAGTTCTTGTTAAGGAATATGGTTTAACAAAAGATATCACCCAGGAAGGGTGTACCAAAATTGTTAAAAATTATCAGGCTAGTTAAGCTCTGAATATATGGAAATCATTTGAAGGAAATCGAATGTATCAAGATCAAGTAGCTTGTAAGCTAAAACCTATTTAAGTGGTTTGGCGGAGCTCGAAATACATTGCACACTAGTGACTGAAGGAGGTGTTCCGCCAATAAGTCAAGGAGCACTATCACAAATTGGTATGCGGATTTACGATGTGATAAACATCCTATATCGATTGAGGATCGACAGGTTAAGAAGCTTCGAAGGAAGCAAGTACCAATTGTAAAGTTCAAATGGGATACCCGTAGAGGTCCCGAGTATACGTGGGAGGTTGAGTCCACGATGAAAGAAAAGAACCCTCATCTATTTCAGTAAATCTCGGGGTCGAGATTTCTTTTAAGGGGGTGAGCATGTAACACCCCGAAAATTTACGTCCTATAATGTGTTGACACGTGTCATAGGTTTGAACGTGTGAAAGAATGTTCTTGAAGGACTAAAGTTGACAAACAGTGAAAGTATGTAATTATAAGGGTTCAAAGTGTCAACAATGAATAAATATACGTTGCAATAACCCTACATGATGTTTATAACCTTAAACGAATAGATCATGGATCATACGAAGCGAATTGTGAAAGAAAGTGAGAGATTACAAACTACAGGGGTTAAATGTGCCAACATGTTTAAGTTATACCTCTGAGTGACCTTTTGACAAACCCGAAGCTTTGTAACGATTAATTATGCTCACTAGAATGTACCACAAAAATTTCATTAAGTTTCGTTATCGTATGAACAAGTTGTGATAAAATTCGTGTGTGAGGGTTAGAATCGTCAACATTGAAATTTAGGGCTTTTCGGGTGATCACAAAGTTACCCGAGGACTTAACAAAGTGGGTATAAGTCTTAAAACCCCATATGTTAAATAACAAAGCTTCATATGCAAGTTGGATGGTGAAAACGACCTTTCGGGGGACCAAGGACCAAAGTGCAAATAAATGAAACATGTGTGACCTGACCAGAAGGGCCTCGCGGCCCGCCTCACACATAACAGAAGGCCACGCGGGCCGCCTGCGACCTGCAGATGCAGAAAAAACAGACAGCTGCCTGTTGATGCATGTAACCGACTCCAATCTCATTTTTTCGAAACTTTGGGCAGCCTAAGATGGTTTTTTAGCATGTAGGGTACTTGTGGATGATAATGCAACACTCCTAGACTTAGTTGTCGATGATCCATGCATGTTAGAAGTTATATATAAAGACCCACATGTTACTACATTGATCATTCATCACTTCTGAGCATTTCCAGAGCATACAAGCAGGCCACAAGCATTCCAAATCATCCATTAGTCGTGTGTAAGTGCCTTTGATCCTTCTTGTTTGAGTTATACTTAGTTAAAAGCCTAGAAATCAAACCGTCGTAACTACGGTTTGACTTTGTGATAAATCACAATCGGTCCAGAGATTTGTCGAATCGAAAGTTGTTATAAGTTGGTATTTATATGGTTAATAAACCCCTAAAAGGGCACTAACTGATTCGAATCCTAACTAGGTCGTTTGTCGAGTCAAAGGTTGTCCGAAAAAGTCAACAGAAACATTAATCGCATATTTAACGATACGGAAGGCGTGTAACCTGTTTTATCAGTCATACAACTTGAAAATAAGTATAATAACTTGTCTAAACTTGTTTGATTCGACAACTTTATGTTTTGAACCGATTCGGAACCGAGAGACGCAAAAGTTTGACTTTTGCTTTGACCTCAGTTCTGACCCGATTTATATAGATTTAGACATGCCTTAAAGTTCCATTAGGACCTAGTTGCATGTGTGTATAAGCCTCTGCGTTTATACCACTCGAATCCCTAATCGTCCGATGTTTCCGTTAAACGCGTAAATATTGACCGTAATGCCCTTATGACCATAAAACGAGATTTTTGAAAATGTGAAAGTGCCATAATCTTAGTTACTGATTTTTAGACTTGTACCAAAAATTTCACATCAGTTGGAGGTCTAGATTAGGAGTTATGCTTAATGACGTAATTTGAACGCTTTTAAGTAATTAAACGGCGTCATTAGCGTAAAGCCTATCTAAACCCAATTTTTGACATCAAACCTTTTACCCACTGATGTGATATAATATTTTGGGATTTTTAAAGATTTTTAAACAGATCATAAGCTAGGTTTATCGCCTCGATTCGGTTAATACCAAAAATACCCTTTTCGGCCATAAAATGAGTTTTACAAATCCTTTTAACGCCATTCCAATTGCTACTGATTTTAAATAATAAATGGAGTATTTTGAGCCTGTTTATTTGATCAGAAAACTCAGAATCGTATTTTAACCCGTACATCGCTTAAAACGACTTTATACACGTATTTAACGCATAGTTTGGGTTTAAAACTATTTTAATATATAAGACTTATTACCAAAGGTTATAACCTGTTAAAATAAGCTATTTTACTGATCAACTCAGACCCGGATCACAGGTGTCTAATTAAACCCTTTTTATAATCTTTAAAATGACCAAAATACCCCTACGGGACTTATAAAGAGATTAAACTCGTTTTGGGCATCATGGGTGATATCCTACTGATATCACAACTTATTTAAGGCATGTTAACTTAGGAAAACTGTTTAGGACTCTTACGGATACCCGTTACGCTTCATGCGCGTTCGGTTCGGTTTATGTAACTAGTTTACATAAATTAGCCGAAACGGGTCAAACCTCATCAGTTTTATCTCAAAATCCAGAATGTGTATCATATACCCATATTAAGCAAGTCTTCAAACTTGTTGGGACTAAATCACATTCTATCCGGTCTTCGCTTAATCGTGCGTACGAACCGTATCTTTAAAACTAACCGGTCTAAGCGTAAGCTTAACTAAAGACCCGTTAGGATTCTAATAGGTTATTATAAACCTTCGTTCCAGATTAGGAGAACCAGTAAAAGATACTTGCACTCGCTGATTTTGAACTATACTTACTCAGGTAAATACTTTTAACTTATTTTCCCTATACGGGCTTGGGGTACGGTATATAGAATACCGCTTGGTCCAGCATTGAATCTTTAATCGAATAGAGGTTAAATCATTGATATGCTCTGTTTTGAAATGTTTTGTTTGCTTAAAGCCTTTGGGGGGTTAATGACCATGTCCCGGATATCCCTGGCATCATTTTACGAAATGGCCACGACCTCAGCACTCAGGTGTAGGCGTACACCTGTCAGTGTCTCATTATATAAAGTGGTGTGTCCATTGATCTTTAACCCGGTCTACGGATCGGGCTACTGAACGCATAAGGAACATGTAATTCGTTTACAAGTTTATATATTTACATAATTATCCCAAGTTATAAAATATTATTTGTGCCTTGTGCCTTAAATGCATTTTCTTAAACTCTTTTCAAAATGAGTCGGTTGATTGTATTTACCAGTGTAAACTGACGTATTTTCTTAAAAAGGTTAAGTGCATGTACTACGCGAAATAGGCTGGCTTGTCTCCTAGCATCCACATTAAGTCTCGCCAGCTTGGATGTCATAAACTGTTGAACATTTGTTTCCTTTTATTTTTGATCTACCTGTGGATTTATATTCGACTATTTGTGATACTTAATATTACAATATCGTTTGGTTGAATTAAATCTATACTTTGCTTCCGCTGTGCATTTAAATATTGTGTTGTTTGACTATCATGTTGCCAACCACGTCACGATACTCCCCTACCGGGCCCACCGGTGACACGTGGAAATTTAGGGTGTGACACATTAGCATTGATCAAGCCGACCAGTATTAGGTTATGGCACCATAGGATCTGACAAATCCCGTTATCAGACCGCACCCATGGTTATGTGTGGGTTAGGTGGGTAACGACTGAATCTGATGATTTTTAACTTACCCTTTGGAGGTTTGTTAATGCGAGAACGAGTTGAACGATGGACGAGTCACAAAGGTTTGAATGTTATTAGCGAGACGACCAAAAGTAGTTTTCACGACTAAAACAAGTACAATTTGAACGAGTGAACGATTCGAACGATTTGGAACGATTCGAACGATTTAAACAAATGAATGACGATTTATAACAAGAACGAGTTAAACAATGTCACACAACGATGTTTACGAAACTATATAAACCATACAAGTTTTCTTACGAGAACGATTTATGATTTGGTTTACATAAACAAATGTTTTGGGTTAAGATTCATGGCATCGAGGTTTATAAATTATGACCAATCTGTTTTGATTTGGTTATTCATTTTACAATACAAACATTTTACAAAACAAGGTTTTTAATATCGATTAACGAAGTTGTACGAGATATTTCAATATGTAAACGAGCCATGAATTTGACACTCTCACAAAACCTATGTACTCGCCAGCATTTCTTTGCTGACTTTGTTTTTACATATGTTTCAGGTGGTGTTGCTTAATGTTGATTGCAAATAGGATGCATGCTCACTTAGGACTGGACGAGACCTTAGTGATTTAATAACGATGATAGACTATGTTTGACTTGCTTGTTTAACTTTAAGACAATGTTTAATATTTAATAAAAGGAAACTCTTTGTATCCATGGTTTGAAACAATAAATTCTGTTACAACACTCCCCGACGTTTCCGCCACGATTTGTTGTTTTACGTGGTCGGGATGTGACAAAAACCGTTAATATGGAAACATGGGTTTTATTAATGAAAGTTTAACACACACACAAACATACACATCGTGTGTTCGAGAATGAGCAGGAGGCTCCCATGGAGCCAAAAACCCTAATCATGGAAGATCATCAAATTGAAAGGCTAAACGAAGCTTAAATTCATAACCGAGCATGGATTAATGATCACCTTCACAAGGGGATCATAAGGTACGTCTTAAAACCTAGATTCGTGATCTTGCACGAAGTGGGTTATGTTGTAATTCGTGAATTTGTATGAAATTGAGTATGGGTATGTGTTAGAATCATCATATAGAACATGGATTATGCATGATTCGGGTGAATTCGATGTTTTGAGGTGAAATCCATTTGTTATGGTGAGGATGATGACTTGAATGATCATCCATGTCCAATTCTTGTTTAATATTGATGTATTTTGATATGTATGATGGATTCTTGTTAGAGGAATTGAAATAAATGTGATGCTAATATGTTTGAATGTTTATGTGTGAATGATATATGTTAATTAGTAGGAGGATTGGATGAATTATGTATGAGATTAGAAGAATATGCATGAATTAGTTGTACACTATGCTTAGGAGGTAGTAAACATACCTAGTGTATGATGTAATTATGAGGAATATGAGATTAGATCACTTGTAAGTGATTAACAAAGTAGTTATGAAGTGGGTTTTGATGATATGAGGAAAATGATGATATGCTAATGTTAATGATGTTTGAAATCATATATGTGTGTGAATGTTTAAAGAAATCAGATACGATTTAATAGATTAGCTTGTTATAAGGTCGAATGATAATTTCGATATGAGATCCGTAAGATGGAAGGGTCGTAATAAATGATGAATAAGCTAACTATTTTGAGAATGATATATGATAGTTGGATGCTTGATAAGCGGTGTGGAAGCTTGGGAAAGAAGCGGGTCAAACGGAACTTATGCGCATGGGAAGCATACTTGGATGCAAGGTAAGTAAAGCAAAGCTTACACCCCTTTTGTATAATATCTATTCATTGTGTAGATTAAGAGCATGATAAGTTAATATACGAAGAATGATGTTCCGACAAGTTTTGATACGGGTCGGAACATGTGACTATGATAAGAAACTAAGTTTGAGGGTTGAAAGGGGTAAAAAGGGTATTACGGTTATTTTGATTACGAGTTAACGAAGGAATAAGTTACAAGGTGGGGATAATGAATAATTACAATCCCATAAGGATGAAATGGTCTTTTAGACCAAACCGGTCAAATGGTGAAGATATCACCATTTGGCGATATCGACTAATGGTTATTTTGTCAAGTATTATGAATTCACAGGATGAATAGTGTCACGGCCCCCGACCCGGTTTAACCCGTTTCAGGAGCCGCGGGACAGAAATCCTGTGGTATTTATTTAATTGAGTTTAACAGCGGAAGTTTATTATCAGGATCTTTTTAAAGCTAAAATTTTTCCCGATTATTTTATTTCACAACTCGGGATAAAACCCCGGTAATTTACAATAGTATGATTTCACGGAGAAATCTTTATGTTTACAAAACATATTTCTTTATTTTATAATGAGCCACTTTCTTAAGCTTGCAGTGCTTCCCAGCACTTTTCCTGGATTACAATAGATCACCTGAAACATGTTTGAAAAAGGTTTTGTCAGCGGGAAATACTGGTGAATCATTCTATTTATTAAAACGACACATTTGTTATAATTTACAGTATTAAGAGAGATTACAATGTTTCAGATATCAACCAACTACCCACAGTATTTGTCACTAGACTCGTTTCTATGACTGTGGTCATATCCTCCATTGGCTGCCCCAATGGTGACGATTATAAAGTAATGTATACAAAACCCCACATACCGGCTGTAATTTGGTGATTACATATACTTAATCACTGTAATTATAACTCTGAAAATATTTAAGAATTTATAAAGCACTTTGATAAAAAGAGAATGACTCACATTGTAGATTTAACACGGACAAAGTCTAGTCTACTGATTAGCCTTGTTAACCTAATTTGAATAACAATGCACACAAAACTGGGTTAGTAATCAATACATCATTTACGATAACTCACGAGATCAACCCTCACAACGAATGACAAAGTGCGATACTTAAACATCCATCGAATTAACGACGAATGACAAAGCATAACCCTAATGTGGGTAGCACTTAAACATCTATTGGATAGTTTAATCGATCGGACATTGAATCGTAGCAGCGATCGAGTTATTACCCTGTTTGTGGCAGCGATTCGGGATTCGTATGTGTTTTAATAGTAAACAGAACGTAACTCAGTGTACGTAGCGAAATTTTACGTCGTTTTAACTCCAGAATTCATGTCCCAAAGTCCACTATTTATACACAAAATTTTGACCCCCTCGCGTGACGAGAGGGGTACCCCCTGGGCGTCGCGTGGTGCGTGGGGTCCCTATCTACCATAGGGTAGCTACGTGTTTTTGTAGGCTTGCTGATTCGACAGTTTCGTAAAATTCAATTTTGACAACGTTTTATGTGGATAATCGTAACTAGGGTTTTACCCCCCCAAGTTTTAGGGGCCCTAATCCTGATTCTGATTGTTCTGAAAATTTTAGGGTTTGTGTAGAATCACTTGGGTGTTTCAATTAGGGTTTCCTATTGAACTAAATATACTAATAAATAATAGTTTTGGTGAGAGTTGTTACATTCTCCCTACCTTAATAAAAATCTCGTCCTCGAGATTTACTTGAATAAGTGAGGATACTTTCGTTTCATTTCTGATTCCAGCTCCCAAGTATATTCAGCTCCTCTCTTTGAATCCCACTTGACTTTGACTAGAACTAGTCGTTTGTGCTTGAGAAATTTGATCTTTCGATCCTCGATTTGAAGAGGTTTCTCAACAAATTTTAACTTTTCGTTTACCTTTATGTCTTGAATAGGTACTACCAGAGATTCGTCTGATAGGCATTTCTTGAGATTGGATACATGAAATACATCATGTACTCCAGTTAACTCTTCTGGTAGTTGTAAACGATAAGCAACTGGTCCTATACGTTGGATCACCGAGAATGGTCCTACGTATCTTGGACTTAGCTTTCCTTTCTTACCGAATAGAACTACTCCTTTCCAAGGAGAAACTTTCAAAAGTACTTTATCTCCGACTTGAAATTCCAGTGGCTTGCATCGATTATCGACATAACTCTTTTGACGATCTCTAGCCGTCTTCAGTCTTTCCTTGATTTGTGTGATCTTATCAGTCGTCTCTTGCACTATTTCAAGACCTGACAATTGACTTTCTCCTATTTCTGCCCAACAAACTGGAGTTCTGCACTTTCTTCCATACAGTGCCTCGAATGGGGCAGTTTCAATGCTTGCATGATAACTATTGTTATAGGAGAATTCAATTAAAGGTAAATGGTCATCCCAATTCTTCTTTGGTGGAATCTCCAAATTCCATCATCTCCCTGTTCTAATTATTTTATTCATCCTTTCATTCCTTCAGCAACATCCTCTATTGCTGTTTCTTGAAAATGCTTCAGTTGTTCCATTAAATCTAATTGTAGATTTAATCTGAGAGCACGAACCCGTCGTTGTTTCTCATGGTATTTACGACTTAAGGCATCTACAACTACATTTGCTTTTCCTTCGTGATATTGAATATCACAGTCGTAATCACTTAAGATTTCCATCCATCTCCTTTGCCTCATGTTTAACTCTTTTTACCCAAAAATATATCTTAAACTTTTGTGGTCTGTATAGACAGTAAATTTACTTCCGTAAAGATAATGTCTCCAAATCTTAAGGGCAAAAATTAAGGAGCCTAATTCTAAGTCATGAGTTGTATAATTTTCCTCGTGCTTTTTCAACTGTCTTGAAGCATATGCAATTACCTTCTTGCGTTGCATTAGCACACATCCAAATCCTAGTTTTGAAGCATCACAATATACTTCAAAATCTTCAGTCCCTTCTGGTAATGCTAGGATTGGAGCATTTGTTAATTTCTGCTTTAGAATTCTAAAAGCTTCTTCTTGTTTAGATCCCTATTCAAACTTAATGGCTTTACAGGTTAGCTTAGTTAATGGTACAGCTATCTTGGAAAAATCCTTAATAAACCGTCTATAATATCCAGCTAAACCTATAAAACTTCTAATTTCCATTGCGGTTTGCGGAACCCTCCAATTGGTAATTGCCTCTATCTTAGCAGGATCTACATGAATACCTTCATGATTCACCATGTGTCCTAGGAATTGCACATCTTGTAGCCAAAATTCACACTTCGAGAATTTGGCATAAAGCTTTTCTTTTCTTAACAAAGTTAAGAGTGCATGTAAGTGTTCACAATGTTCTGTCTGACTTTTGGAATAAATAAGTATATCGTCTATAAAAACAATTATAAATTTATCCAAATACGGTTTACAGATTATATTCATCATGTCCATGAATGCAGCAGGTGCATTTGTTAACCTAAAGGGCATGACTGTAAACTCGTAATGACCATACCTAGTCCTGAAAGCAGTTTTAGGTATGTCTTCCTCTTGTACTTTCAATTGATGATATCCGGAGCGTAAATCGATCTTAGAAAAATATCTAGCTCCTTGAAGTTGATCAAAGAGATCATCAATCCTAGGTAATGGGTATCGATTCTTAATTGTAACCTTATTCAGTTCTCTATAATCAATACACATTCTCATCGAACCATCCTTCTTCTTTACAAACAACACTGGAGCTCCCCAAGGGATGAGCTAGGTTGTATGAATCCTTTACTTAGTAATTCATCTAATTGCGTTTTCAGTTCTAACATTTCGGTAGGAGCTAACCGATAAGGTGTCTTAGCTATCGGTGTAGTTCCAGGAATTAGATGAATCCTAAATTCTACTTCCCTATCTGGTGGTAATTCTGGTAACTCTTCTGGGAATACCTCTGGGTATTCTGAGACTACATGAATCTCTTTAAGTTCTTTACCCTTAGTATTAATGATTACTGAAATCATATATACTATTCCTTGTTTTCGTTCATAACTAGCAACTTTCATTACTGATATGAACTTCATGGGTTTACGCGGTTTATCTCCTGTAATCATGATTACTTCTCCAGTAGGTGCCTGAATTTCTATAGAGTTCTGGTCACAAAGGATTCGAGCATGGTTGGCTACTAACCAATCCATTCCTAACACAACATCGAATTCAGCTAATTTCATAGGTAATAAGTTTGCAGAAAAGTTATGACCTGAAAGTTCTATTTCTACTTTTTGCAAAACCTGATTTATTTTAACTGAATTCCCATCTGCGGTTTCGACTGTAAAAATCTACCTAATGTTGGTTAAGGGTAACTTAAGAGCTTGGCAAAATAAAGTATTTATAAAACTTTGGTTTGCACCAGAGTCAAATAATACTTTTGCATAAACGTTGTGAACTAAGAACGTACCCGCTATCACATCTGGAATGAGTTCTGCTTCTTGAGTGGTCAGCTGGAATGCTCTGACATTCTTCTTAGTAGCTCCGTCGGTCGCCTTGGTTTTGTTGTCTGCTGGTTTGACCAATTTAGGACATTCTGTTTTAAAATGCCCCTTTTCTCCACAGTTGAAGCAGGTTATGGTTTTCCTTCTGCAGTTTTCTTCATGATGTCCTATAGTTTTGCAAAAGTTGCAAGTTACATTACATCTTCCATAATGTTTCTTTTTGCAATTCCTGCAGAACTGAGGAGTTAAGGATTGCCCTATTCCTCTTTTCTTGAAGTTGCTATTATTACCCACCCGAAATCCTTGGGTAATTTTCTGAGCCAGTTCCTTCTTCCTATTTTCATCTCTTGTGCGTACCAGTTCATCAGTTAGGGTGTTAGCTAGTTCTACCGCATCGTCAATAGTGCGAGGTCTCGCAGCTTTAATGATATTGCGGATTTCGCTAATCAGTCCCCAAATATAGCGAGAAATGAGTACCGGTTCTGGCGAAGCCAGCGTTGGTACCACTCTAGCATATTCGAAGAATGTCGAAGTATAACCGCGACAATCTACACCCACCATTCGATGGTTTAAAAATTTATTTGCCATTTGATCTTTTTCATATTCGAGACAGAATTTTCTTTCTACAAGATTCTTAAATTCTTTCCATTTCATGGCATATGCCTCGATCCTTCTTTTTGCTTGTAACACCGTGTTCCACCATTCTAGCGCCCCTTCTCTAAAAAGATTTGACGCATACATAACTTGATCTTCCTCAGCACATTTACTTATAGTAATTACTGCCTCAGTTTTCTCTAACCAACGCAGTGCTGCAATAGCCCCTTCATTATCTGCAAACTCAGTTGGTTTACAGGCAAGGAATTCTTTGTAAGTGCAACCAGGTGTTGCAGCTTTCATTTTCTTGAAAATTGGAGCTTGCAGTTCATTATTGTTATTAACATGATTACCGCCTCCGTTTATACTATTACTAAAATTGTCGCCTTGGGTACGTTTACTAGGAATGCTTGATTGAGGTTTAACAGGTTTCTGGACAGCAGCAATGATTGCTGGAATAGCATTGGCTATTCCTTGAGCCACGATATCCTCGATATCTTGTCTATTTAACAATTGTTCTTCCTGAATTTGCTCAGATTGATTTACTTCATTTACTGGTTCATTACAAATGTTTGCCATCTGATAATTAATTTAAATAGTTAATATAGAATAAGAAATAATCCAGTATAACAATTAATCGCACATACTCACGTAACAAATATACAACCAAAATTTATAAAATTTTCTAAATTTTTATTTATATATTATACTTCTATATACAACCGTTTTATTGTTCATTTTACACATACTGACTTTTATTAATATTACTGTTATTATACAAACACAGACTCACTACCCACTTTTCTCTCGTCAACTTGCATCTTTAATAACGATGTTCCCTCTCATCATATTTCCATGAGATTTGTCCTCCTATCTCTCGGATCCTATTTCCAGCATCCATCAGCTCTTCACCAAAATGGCGAAGTTCAGCCATATTCTCGTTACTCATCGGTGGATTTGGTAGGGGTTCTGGATCGAATTGCGGGAGAAAGGAATAAGGACTGTTGATAAGGTTTTGGAATTGCCAATCATTTGTCCACCATTCATCCATTCCTAAAGGTTGGGTGTGGATTATTGGTTCTGGGATTGCTGGTTCCAGATTTATAGGGAGTTGATTTTCGATAGGATTAGAGTAAAAAATATTATTATTGACAGGCCTAATAGTATCACAGCTTGTCAATATAAAATCTAATTCTTCCTGAAATGTCATTTCTTGAGTTGGCTTCGAGCTTTCTCCAATTTCTATGTTGGTTTGTCTAGAACCTTTTCCAACCTCCATTTCTATTTGTTTAGAATATTCCTCAAACTGTATTCCCATTTGTCTAGCATCTTCCCCTACTTCAATCTCCAATTCCTGCTGTCTTGAACTTTCCCCGGTTTCAATTTCTTTTCCTTTTTCTAAGGGATTGTTTATTTTAGGAAGTCTCTTAGCTGGCTTTTTCCTATGTACACGCCTCCCCCATACGAATCACTTTCTTTTCTTAGGTTTTGGCTTTTCCAGAAGTGGAGCGTTGAATTCTATAGGTTGTTCCACATCAGGAAAGTACCCAGTAAATTCTTTAGAAACTTCTATGTTTACAGGGTAAAGGTTGAGATTCTCTAGGGCTCTAGATAACTCATTCATGCTGTTTAACATATATGTAAAAATAAATTAAAATTTTATAACAAATTTTACAGATAAACCTCAAATATTATTGCATATTCTGTGACTAATTTAATACAAAAGAAAAATTGACAATTTAAACATACTAAGTTTTATTGTAATTTTATTTATTTACTAGATGATATTTCTAGCTTGTAAGTTGCTAATATAAAATCACGGTATTCTAAAGATTAGCATTTATTGCTACAGTGGCTAGCATATAAAGATCCGCCCATTTTTCATCTAACTTGTCTTCCCATGGTGATTTACTGATTAATTCCTGGGTTTCTTTTTTAACTTTCTTTTCTCGAGATTTCTTTAATTTCTCCTGACTTTTTCTAATAATCAAACTTCTTTTATCAGGAGAAAGTGGTTCCTCGTATTGGGCTTTTCGAACAAATATTCCTTCTTCAGGAGTTTGGGATGAACTTCCTTTTTCATTTGATGACCTATCTAATTTAAGATAGATGTTTGAAAGCTTTTGTTTACCCATACTGTAACTAACAAATAGTCAGTTAATAAAACACATAATAATAATCAGGAAAAATTAAGTATTTCTAAATACTTAATTAGCTTAACTCAGTGGCTCGGATACCACCTTTTTCTATCACGGCCCCCGACCCGGTTTAACCCGTTTCAGGATCCGCGGGACAGAAATCCCGTGGTATTTATTTAATTGAGTTTAACAGCGGAAGTTTATTATCAGGATCTTTTTAAAGCTAAAATTTTTCCCGATTATTTTATTTCACAACTCGGGATAAAACCCCGGTAATTTACAATAGCATGATTTCACGGAGAAATCTTTTTGTTTACAAAACATATTTCTTTATTTTATAATGAGCCACTTTCTTAAGCTTGCAGTGCTTCCCGGCACTTTTCCTGGATTACAATAGATCACCTGAAACTTGTTTGAAAAAGGTTTTGTCAGCGGGAAATACTGGTGCATCATTCTATTTATTAAAACGACACATTTGTTATAATTTACAGTATTAAGAGAGATTACAATGTTTCAGATATCAACCAACTACCCACAGTATTTGTCACTAGACTCGTTTCTGTGACTGTGGTCATATCCTCCATTGGCTGCCCCAATGGTGACGATTATAAAGTAATGTATACAAAACCCCACATACCGGCTGTAATTTGGTGATTACATATACTTAATCACTGTAATTATAACTCTGAAAATATTTAAGAATTTATAAAGCACTTTGATAAAAAGAGAATGACTCACATTGTAGATTTAACACGGACATAGTCTAGTCTATTGATTAGCCTTGTTAACCTAATTTGAATAACAATGCACACAAAACTAGGTTAGTAATCAATACAGCATTTACGATAACTCACGAGATCAACCCTCACAACGAATGACAAAGTGCGATACTTAAACATCCATCGAATTAACGACGAATGACAAAGCATAACCCTAATGTGGGTAGCACTTAAACATCCATTGGATAGTTTAATCGATCGGACATTGAATCGTAGCAGCGATTGAGTTATTACCCTGTTTGTGGCAGCGATTCGGGATTCGTATGTGTTTTAATAGTAAACAGAACGTAACTCAGTGTATGTAGTGAAATTTTACGTCGTTTTAACTCCAGAATTCATGTCCCAAAGTCCACTATTTATACACAAAATTTTGACCCCCTCGCGTGACGCGAGGGGTACCCCCTGGGCGTCGCGTGGCGCGAGGGGTCCCTATCTACCATAGGGTAGCTACGTGTTTTTGTAGGCTTGCTGATTCGACAGTTTCGTAAAATTCAATTTTGACAACGTTTTATGTGGATAATCGTAACTAGGGTTTTACCCCCCCCCCCAAGTTTTAGGGGCCCTAATCCTGATTCTGATTGTTCTGAAAATTTTAGGGTTTGTGTAGAATCACTTGGGTGTTTCAATTAGGGTTTCCTATTGAACTAAATATACTAATAAATAATAGTTTTGGTGTGAGTTGTTACAAATAGCGAAAGGATTTGCTTTACTATTAACTAGCAATTTAGTGGATGAAGTACTAAAACGGGTCATAGCTTTGACCCGAGCCAGGTATGTGTGATTAGAGTTATGGTTAAGTCGTGGGATTTGGTTAAATATGGATGGAAGTCCTTCGTTGCAAAGAACGAGACTATAGTTGACCAAAACGCCCTTGATGGATATCTCGGGCAAACGACCCTTAAAAGTTGTTTAGAAACAAGCTATTTGATTAAGTGAATGCTTTGGACAAGTATGAAAGTTTATGATTTTAGTAAGCCAAAGACCTTAAAATGCGCAAATACCCTTAACGGGTCAAAATAAGTATTTGGGAGAAAATGGGTTAAAAAGATGCAAGAAACCCGCGAATTGAACCTTATATGATAGACGACATTGAAATTATAAGGTTCATATGAAATTAAGGTCAAACAAACATGTTATGTTGATAAATGTATGAACGGGTCAAAACTTTGTAAAAAGGTAACAAGCCGAAGGCTTAAAAGTCTTAAAGTTTGGTAGTACGAATATTGGATTTTAACTCCATGTGATGGAGAATCAAATTACGATCACGTAGGAAGAAACGTGACTTAAATCGGATAAAAAATGAACAAGTTATGCTCGTTTCCGTAAAATTTAGTTTGGCGAGGAATATGCAGACCCAGCAACAAACTTGCTGTGAAAAAGGGTCTCTCGTGCCCCGCGACGGAATAATGAGAGACGGTCATGGCCCGCCAGAGGGCGTCGCACCCCGCGAAGCAATGGTTTAAGTCTCTCGCGGCCCGCAGTCTGGTTAATGGCAAATTGGGAGCCTCAGGGACCTCTGGTATTGACTCCACATATACAGACTTCAAAATCTGAGCCTCATGGACCTCCGGTATGGACTCCGAAGTCTGGTTAATGGTTTCCTTTGGTTTAATTTTGGGATAAGGTCCATAAACATCCTTTCTCCACACCGGTCGCACGCTTATACGAGCTGTGGTATGAATCTTGGCATTCCTTGGCTTCGAGTGAGGAGAGTTTCCATCAACGGCTGCTTTGCTTGGCGACATGTTCCCGAAATACATAAAATCGAAAACAATGTATACTTAATTGGGATGAGAGCATTCCTATGTTAAGTCTAGACTTAGAAATTCTAAGGAATATGCTACTGTGCCATTTGAGATTAACACAAAAGGCTAGTGTTTAATTCACTCAAACATTGGCTCTGATACTAACCTGTCACACCCCGATATTTCAACCATAACCCGGTGGGCCCGGTGGGGAGTATCGTGACGTAAGTTGATATCATCATAGTCAATAAACACAGAATAGCACAGTGGAAGTCTTGGAATAAAATTACTATTACAAACCGAAATGTTCAAAGTTCAAATAAATATACAGACGGTTGTAATAAAAGATCCACAGGCGGATCAAGAAAATATACAAAAGATGTTCAACAGACTTTAGGCATATCTAAGGATTTGCAAGATCCTCTTATCAATACCAAGCAGCTTCCAGCCTATTACGTATTGTACATGTCACTTAGTCTTTTGAAAATACGCCAGTTTACACTGGTAAATACAATTAACTGACACGTTTTGAAAACATTTCAAAAATTGATTTAGGTGCACAAGGCACGAAAAATCTTTTATAACTTGGGACAATTAAGAATTTTAATCTTGTATACAGTTTTACAAGTTTGTCAATACATATGGGGCCCAGTATAGAAACCGAGACATGATTAACCGACACACCACTTATAAACCCATAAAGGAGTTATCCCCAACTTTTGGGTAAAACATTTTAGCATTCGCATCTGTCAGGTGCATGCCTACACCCCGTGCTTTAGTCGTGGCCATTAGTAACTTAAATGAGCCGAGGATATCCGGTACACGGTCGCGTTAACCCCCAATGTTTAAGTTATCAAACAATACAGATCAAAACGGGTTATGCGGATTTTGTAGCCACAATCTGGCATATGATCCCATACCCGACCAAGCGGTAATAATTTACCGTATCCCAAGCCCATATAGGGAAAATAAGTTAAAAGTATTTACCTGAGCTAAAACTTGATTCAAGTGCAAGATTTAAAGTAACTCAGCCGTATTCAAATTAAATAAGTGTAGGTAGAATTTACTGGAAGGCTCTAGTCTGGAATGATGGTAATAATAACCAATTAGAATGCTAACAGGTCCTATTTAAGTCGTAGACTTAGACCGACTAGCTTAAAGGATAAAAAATGGTACGATACGCTAGATTAAGCGATGGCCGGAATAGAATGTAGTTTAAACCCAACAAGTATTAAGACTTGTATAATATGGGTAAACTAATTACATACTGGAATTTGAGATTAAAATGATAAGGTTAAACCCGTTTCGGTAAACTTATATAAACTAGTTAGATAAGTCGAACCGTACGCGTATAAGCATCAACGGGTAACCAGATGAGTCATGTACAAGTTCCATATGTTATTATACTTTAAACAAGTTATGATATTAGTAGGATATCAACTTTTATACCCATTATAAGGGCGTTTTGGTCATTTAGCGACTTATAAACGGAGCTTGAATGTAAACTGATGTTATGATCATAAACATTCTGCAAAAATAGTTAATTTATGATATAATATCAGTAGGATATCAAATATATGTGTGGTTTATGTTTTAAGAGCAAACTATGCACCGTAGGGGCATTTTGGTCATTTCACCCATAATTTGAAAGCTTATTTGGGATTTTGAGTTCATAACATGTACCTAATATAAAAAAAATTTAAATAAGTTTTAAAATCAGTAGGTAACAAGTCTTGGTTGCAAAATATGGTTTAAAACCATACTATGCGCCGAAACGGCGTTAAAGTCGTTAAATGACGATTTATGCGATGTATTATGAAAACTGATGTTATAACGAGGTTTATATGATCAAAATATGTTATTTAATATAACATATCAGTAGGTAAAAAGGTTTTGTTATAAAAACATTAATTAAATCATTTTAAGTCCCACAAGGGCATTATCGTCATTTATCGGCATAATACAAGAACTTGTAGTTAAACTCAGAATGTAATCTGACTTAACATCCCAAATAATCCTAATTATCATATTACATCAGTAGGTAATGAGTTTTGCCAAGAAATTATGTTTAAAACCAATTTAGGTGCCAAAAGGGCATTTCAGTCTTTTAAAAGCATAATTTACGATAATATGTGAAAACCTAGTTTATGATCAGAATAATAACATTTAAATATGTTAAACATGTTACAAATCAGTATGCAACTCGTTTGTAAATTTATTTATGTTTAAAAGCTTATTTTTTTAACAAAAAGGGCAATATGGTCAAAGTATAACATATTAATGGAACTTGCAATAAAAACTCAGATTACAATATGACCATGTGATATAACCTCAGAGGATTATACTACATAATAATATGGTCATAATGGAACCTTAAAACAGTAAGAAACTAATCTAATTCGGGTCAGAATCGAAAGTCAAAGTAGAAGTCAAACTTCGTGACTTTCGGTTGCGAACCGACCCTAAACCTGGAATTAACGGGCTGAACATGTTTACACATGTTATAATAATTATTACCAAGTTATTAAAGTGTTAAAACATATTTTATAACACCTACATTATCAGATTTTGATTATTTTTAAAACTGACCCGTTTGACTTTTTAATATTAATAACTTTGACCCGTCAATTGACCAAGCAAACGTGATTCTTAGGAGGTGCCCTTTTGAGGGATTAACACCTTCCTAATTACGATCATGTAGCCATGTTTGCCTCGAACAATGGCTGGACCATTAAGGTCTAAACCGAAAGTCAAAGCTTTTATCAAAAAAGCTTGACTTTCGGCTTTTAAAAGCCTATAAACTAAAAGCAGGAGTTAGGAACACTTACAAAAAGGTCCTAGCTCGAACTTGCACTAAGGAGGAGTCTCCCTACAGCTGGGAATCTCCAGAGAGAGCAAGAAGAAGTGAAATGAGAAGGTGCAAGGTTGAATGAAGAACCAAGCCCTCTATTTATACTTGGAGTTGAGGTTTTTGATCAAGCCAGGTGTAAGGAAGGGCTTAGAGATCACTCCAGGTGTCCTAGGATGTGCCTGAAACCAGCTATGAGCTCATGGTTTCGAATTACAAGTGTCAAGGTGGTTTGAGTGGTGATCAAGGCAGAAAATGGCAGCTGCTTGTAACTTTCTACACAGATCATGCTGTCGCGGTACGCGATGAAGAAACAGGTGAGCCGTCGCGTGGCGCGGCGCCCTCATATACTTTGAAAAGTTGGCAGTTTACGCCCCTTGCTTCCAAAACTTATAAACACTTTCATTTTTGGCACTTTCAACCCCTCTAAGCCAGTATTAGGCACACCCAGGTGTATGACTGAACATCTTTAGGCTCCGGGTTCGTTAAAAGGTCACTCAGAGGTATAAATTAACATGTTGACGCTTTTAACCCTTCAACTCATAAACTTTTGAATTAACTCACAAACGGTTTCGTTCGTCCAACAAGTGGCTCGTTAATTTTTATGAACACAGTAAAAGGTCATTCAAAGGCCTAGTTTAAGCATGTTGACACTTTTAGTCCCTCCACATTCATACTTTCATTATTTGGCAAAAATAGTCCCTCCTAGCCAACATTAGGCATAATTAGGATTAGGGACACGTGTCAATACATTATTGGACACGATTTTAGGAGGTGTTACAGGAGGGCTAATAGCGGCTCCAAGATTACCGACCGTAGGCCGTAGGTAATCCATGAGAGTTCGTTGATCCGCCATAGGGGGGTTTTGGGTCGAGGCTTTTTGTCGGTTTTTGGCTTGAAGTCTTTTTCTCAAAAAGCGCTCGGGTTCGTCAAGCGGTACTTTTATGTCTTTGTCGGATGTGGAGGTCATGCACCAAACTGTATCTCCTGTGGATTATACAGAATTGTGTGATTTTCTGCGAACAAAAACAAAAAGAATGACTGGTCAGAAGAATAGCACGGCCCTGTGCTGGTGTTAGCACGGCCCGTGCTGTCAAGAAAAAGTTTCTATTTTCAAGTTCCCAGATACTGGAAGTTTAACACGGCCCCGTGCTCCTGTAACACGACCCCGTGTTTCTGTTCCAGTAACAAGAAAACAACTCTTCCCAGATACTGTAGGTTTGACACGGCCCCTGTTGATCAAATACGGCCCAGTGTTATTCCTGTAGAAAGTAGAAAATTGAAATAAAAAGAAGAAAAACTTAAAAAGAAAAGATAAAAATGATTAGGCCGTTAATTTTAAGCTTTCTCAAAATCCTTGAACCAGGTTCTCACAGGATCTATACACTGAAAATCCTGCAGAATTAACCATAAACTAGTCACTAACACACAGTCTATGACCTAACTAGCATTCATACATGGAAGACATCCACAAAAACGCAAGTGAAACATGTAATCAGGTTTAAACACGATTAAATACACATAAACATTAAATCAAGAATCCAAAGTTTGTTACTTTTCATGATAAATCCATAAAACACAATAACATCTAATAAAAATCCATACTTTAATCAAAAGTTCATCACAACCTAAGTAGTCTAAGAAATTTAGCCAAGAAACATCATCTTAAAAACAGTAAAACAAAGTTTAAAAATTGAATTCATCGAATGAAAACAAGAAAAACTAGAAAACAAGAGAAACCGGGAAGTTAGAACCCGTAAAGCTTCAAACTTTAAGCTCCTAGGTTCCTCCCGATGATTCCGGAGCTCAAATCCTTGCCAAATAGCTCTTAAAATTCGTCCAAACAAGTCTCTAGTCGATTAGGGTTTTAATTATGACCTTAATAATGTATTTATAACTTTCCAAAGGCGTAAAACCCTAAAAATCATGAATTTCGCTGAAATAACACCTTTTTGCGGCCCGCGAGAGTATTGGAACAGGTTTTCGTGCCCCGCGGCGCTTCAAATAAGTCAACGGGTCAAATCTAGGCTGTCATGGGGCGCGATAACCTACCTTAAATCTATCGCGTTCCATGAAAACCTAAAAAACCTTATTTTTGCCACTGTTTCATCTCTCGATCATCCGTTCACGTCCCGGTACTTGGTTTTAGCATATTTTAGCTCATTTTCCACTCTTTTCAACTTCTTTCATCAACCAAGACCTGTAAAACATAAACGAATCAAAATTATATACATTCTAACTAAAACCAAAACTAAATCTAACGAAAAACGCACAAACTATACAAGATAAATAATGTATTTTGCAATACATCAATGGATTTAGTGACCGGTCTATTGATCTCAAGGTGTTTCAACTTTGTGTTCGTCGAAAACGTATGTATTCGTATAACAGCCTATGGCTGATTTATTGTTTTTATTTGGTTTTGCATCTGGAGTGCTGGTGGGCGATCCAAAGTCTCGGTTTGGATCGTTTCGTACACACTTTTCCACTTTTGTATATTTTAAAATATGTGGATGAATTCCAACAATTTTTTGCTTGGTAACTTTGATTTTTTGTATATTTATCGGTGTTTCTTTATGGTGTTGGTTTTCTTTAAATAGATATGGGTTGCTTTCACAAATGTTTACAATTTATACATTTAAAAATAATTTAAAAGTAAAAGAGATATTATCACATGAATAAAAATGTATTGTGGTTTGATTAAATATCAATCAGCATATCTTACATATCTTACGTTTATTCTTTAATTTTCACTATAAAGACAACCTTTTGCCGTAAAATGATAAAGATTTCCAAAGTAGTTCTTTGTTTCTCTTCTAGTAGGGATCATAAAAGCTTTAGCTATAACACATTTTAACGTTTAACAACTACTACATAATGAATTATGCTAATCATAGCTTTTACCTCAAGACAAATTACAAACACACAAACACCTCCACTCCTCCTTTCAAATTCACGATCGGTTTATGTAATTATTTATTATTATTGTTAATCGAGAAAATTATACGATATGTAATCTCAATAAAAAATGGTTGCATATGTTGTCCATCAAATCATAAACACATTTGGCAAAAGACCCTATAAGTGGTGGGGAATCCGATACTCGAACCCGACCTTAATATGATTAGGGAATTCCTAAGTTGAAAGATGACAAGAAATCCATGACCGGACTCAGGAAACGTAAACTAAATTGAAAAAAAAAAACATATCAAATAATAAAACATGATGAACATAAAAACCAACTTCAATTTGCATTCACAAGCTTAGAAGATATTAAAGAGGTTTGGCCAGGTGCCTAGGTATAATAATATCCACATGCCCATTATTTCTTTTAAGGTGGAGTTGGCGTAATTCAATTTTCATGATAGATATTTCATACTGTATCCTATGAAAAAACTTTCCACATGTATGAAACCAATATATTCAAATACCAAACTCGTTACCTATTTTAGTTATCCAATAATAATGAAAATAAAATACTTATGTTTTCATAACCACAAATCAAACTTCATGAGTTATAGGATTTTACGGTTTCCATTGCATAAGGTTGGTTTGTGAAAAACAATCAGCTAGTTAAAACTTTTACTTTAGCTTCAAAAGTTAAAGGGGGAGAAAGATGACAAGTTTTTACAAAGGTGAGGACAACAACCTAATAAACACATTGAAAGCATAATAAATTCCCCATTGAGCTCCCATGAGTGTCCCGATCATCATGATAAGTAAAGGAAGCTCTCGTGTGAAAAGACCCCGAACTCCAAGTTTCTTTACAACCTAAAAAATAGAAAAAAAGTTATTTTATTTATTTATGAATGAGAATAATAGATTTTTCTGGTGACAAAGTTATCAAGAAGCACTGACATCCATACTTGCTCCCTTAGCATTATTTAGAAATGAGACAAGCTTATTAGCAAGATGAGATATAATAGCACACAAAACACCAGTCACATATCCACCAGAAAACTAACCCCAAGTTGAAAGGATTAGCAATACTTATTTTTGGGTATGGAGATGGCATATTTGTTAAACATTTCCACAATAGTCTCAAAGGAAACAAACTTCATCACTGTATTTAAAACTAACTATTTAAAATCTAAAAGAAACACATGATACACCTTCATACATAGGACTTGCAGTCCCAAATGGAGATGGCAATTTCAATCAATTTACATATGAATTGGTCTATCTAAGTTCATATCTAATGGGTCAAATCAAAAGGCTTATGTTATTAATCACATTTCATAATGTGTTTTATCCTAAAAAGTTTGGAAAAACATAGTTTTGGTCTCCCAAACTCGCTAGGCACAAAAACCACACACATTTTGACACGTTACCTACGTCACCCAAGTTAGCCACCTTAAAGGAAAACAAAAAAAGTAATAGAGAAACACATCTATAATATTCCAAACTACATGCACACATAAACAAGAAAGCATCGCATCAGTGATGTGTGAACTTACATAGTATTTGGCATCCCCATAGTGGCACCAACTCTTTGTATAACCTACATAATTATGACAAAAGTTATTGAAAGGACGTCAAGACACCAACTCTACTATGTGATTAAAAAAACTAAAAAAAATAAAAAAAGATTAAGCTCGTATGTACCCAAGTGCGTCTTCAGATTTGACGTACTTTGGAAGCCCATCCCGGAGACCCTTAGCAAAGCCTGGTTGGGTTTCGACACAAACCTTCACCGCCTCCATGGAACAAAGAGCCATGTCAACAATTAGCTCCGCAGATGCATAATCAAATTAAAGAGGTTAATTAAAGTCTTGCTTTTGGGAGCTGTCACACACCGATATTTCCACATATGACCGGTGGGCCCGGCGGGGAGTATCGTGACGTAGTTGATATCATCATAGTCAATACACACAATATAATAGCACAGCGGAAGTCTTGGTGAATAAACTATTACAAACCATATTGTCTGAGTGTTCGAGTTTATGAATATACAGACTGGAATGTAATAAGATCCACATGCGGATCATAAATATAACAAGAAACAAAAACAACAGACTTCAGGTATCTCATGGATTTGCAAGATCCTCTAATGACACCCTATAGCTCCAGCCTATTACGAGAGGTACCTGTCAAATCAGTCTTTAAGAAAATACTTCAGTTTACACTGGTAAATACAATTAACTGACTCTTTTGAAAACATTTAAGAAAATTGATTTAAGTGCACATGGCACAAATCTTTTATAACTTGGAACAATTATTTAAATATAATCTTGTATACAGATTTACATGTTTGTCTTACAATTGGGGCCGGTTGGAAGCCGGTCGTGATTAACCGACTCACCACTTATAGAACCCACAAAGGAGTTATCCCCAACATGTGGGTTTATATATTATTTTAGCATTTGCATCTGTCAGGTGTATGCCTACACCCCGTGCATAGGTCGTGGCCATTTTAAATGAAATGAGCCGAGGATATCCAGGACACGGTCAGATTAACCCCCAATGTTTATGTTATCAAACATGACATATTAAAACGGGTTATGCAAATTTATTAATCACAATCCGATTAAATGATTTCATACCCGACCAAGTGGTATTATTATAATACCATATCCCAAGCCCGTATAAGGGAAAATAAGTTAAAAGTATTTACCTGATGCTAGCAGTAAAATCCTAAAGCTTTTTGAAGGCACCTTCTACCGGAAGCTATTTAATCTGTATAGAAGGTTTATTAACCTATTAGGATGCTAACGGGTCTTTAATTTAGTCAAGGACTTAGACCGGCTAGCTAGAAAGAAACCTTATGGTTCTAAACGCTAGATTAAGCGGAGACCGGAATAGAATGTGGTTTAGACCCGACAAGTTTGGATACTTGTATAATATGGGTAAACTAAACACATTCTGGAATTTGAGAATTTATTGATAAGGTTAGGCCCGTTTCGACTATTTCATGTAAACTAGTCACATAAGCCGATCCGCACGCGTAAACGCATAACGGGTAACCAAATAAATTATATACAGGTCTTAATCATTATTATGATCAAAATATGTTAATACATCAGTAAGATGTTAACATATATACCAAAAATATTTTAAATCAAAATAAGTCCCATAAGGGCATTTTGGTAATTTTAATGCCCATAAAAGAGTTTAATTGTGTAACTGAGTTTCAGGTCTGATTTAAACAGTAAAAATATGTATTTTTATAAGTTATATCAGTAGGATACTTTATATATGTGAAAATTATCTTATATAGCCAAACTATGTCCCGTAGGGGCATTTTGGTAATTTTACATAGGCTTTAAAGGTCAAAATAAACTTCTAAGTTTAAAAACTTTGACTTGCTGTTTAATTATATAAATTAACTTAAAACATCAGTGGGTAATAAGTTTTATATGCCAAATATAGTTTTAACCCATACTAGGTGCTTAAAACGCTTAAAAATCGGTTTAAAGGGGTATTCGGGTTAAAATAGGAAATCTGAGTTTTTGATCCGTTTATAAAGTTCAAAATACTTTATTTATCATATAAAATCATTAGCAAAAGGTTTGACACTAAAAAGTTATGTAAAACTCATTTTATGCATGAAAAGGGTAAAACCGACAATTACCGAAAACAAGTTATAATCCTATGTTATGCTCAGCCTAAAAATTAATAAAAATCTTCAAAAATCCCAAAATATCATTTTACATCAGTAGGTAAAAGTTTGGTATTAAAAATCGGGTTTAGATAGGCTTTATGTTAATTACGCTATGTAAATAATAAAAAGTTCCTTAATTACGCTATTGAGCATAACTCCCATTCTAGACCTCAAATTGATGTCAAATTTTCGGGACATGTCTAAATATCAGTAGCAAAGGTGTTAGTCCAATCACATTGTTAAAAATCTCAGTTGTGTGCAAAAAATGGCGTTTATGGCATTATGGAGCATAATTACGATCAAGTGCATATAATTCAAACCATTAGGCACCATGCAATATAACTCCAGAGGGTTATACTACTAAGTAATGTGGTCCTAATGGAAGCTTAAAACATGGGAGAATTAAGCTTGAACGGGTCAGAACTGAAAGTCAAAGCAAAAGTCAAGCTTTTGCGACTTTCGGTTATAAATTGACCTTAGACTATTAATTGCCGGGTTAGGACTGATAAAAGATGTTTTAATATTGATTACCAAGTAATTAGAATGTTAAAATATAATTTAGAACCTCTGTTTTATTAACTAGAATCATTTTTGTAATTTCTGTCCAGTTTGACTTTTTTTGTCAAACTACTTTGACCCGACAATTGACCAGTCAAACGAGATAATTAAGAGGTGCCCTTTTAAGGGTAAATCACCTACACTAATGTGGTTCTATAACTACTTTCAATTTGATCAGTGGTTAAGCCACATGTAATTAAAACGAAAGTCAAACTAATTTTACGATAAGTTTGACTTTAGAGTAATTAAGCTAAATTAAACGACTAAACAAGAAATTAGAAGCTTACTAAAGGTCCTAGCAAACTTTTCTACACTTGATAATCCTCTTCTCTCTGATGGATGCTCCAGAACAAGTCCCACAAGTGAATTGTTTGCAAATGTGTTTATGAACACAAGAGTAGGCTCCTTTATATAGCAAATTCCTTGAATCTAGATCAGTTCCAGGTGTAATTGGAGGCCCTGGGATCACCTCAGGTGTCCTAGCTAGTGTAATAAACCGACTTACAGCTCCCTAGGTCGTTACAAACTAGACTAAGGCGGTGGAACAGCCAAACCCGCACCTGTCAACATTTTTCTGATACTGGCACTCGTAGGCGGGCCGCGTAAGACTTAAGGGATGTCTTACGCGGGCCGCGTGGACCGGGTTAACTGGTAAAACAAGTTTGCATGCTGGCAGCTTTAGTCCCTGCTCGTTTTTAACCCTTTTTAACCTCATTGTTAACATGTGGGGCCCTTGTAGTCAGTATGTTGAAGCTCTAGGATGAATAAACTAACTTCGTTAGGCTCCGGTTTGTTAAATACCTCTATGAAAGCAAGTTTCATCAAGTTGACACTTTTGGCCCAAAGTTTTGAAAACATGCTTAACAATATCGAAACCATGTGAAATTTATACCACTTATTCTTAAGAGTATATTTGAATGTTTCGAAGCCTCGGTTTCATTAAACGGTCACTCAGAGGTCAGAAACGACATGTTGACACGTTTAACCCTTGTAATTTAATAATCTTCTGATTATTTTCATAAACGGCTTCTTATATCCAATCAATCACTCGTTTAAGAATATAATCATTATGTAAGGTCATTCAGAGGCACAAGTTTGGCATGTTGACACTTTTAGTCCCTGTGGTTTCATAGTTTCACTGTTCGATAACTTTGGTCCTTCAAACTCAATCTTTCACATGTTTAGAGTTTAGGACACGTGTCTATACATAATTGGAACACGTTTTTAAGTGGTGTTACAGGAGCATATTTTGGGCTGGATATATCAAAGAAATATTTCTTGAATAACTCGTAGAACCAAATTTGCACTCTGCCAAGTAGGGTAGGTACCCAACCCCGGCCCCTGAAGAAGCCCTTCTTCAACAATATTTCAAAACCAGATGTGAAACTCTTATACTTAACTCGGTCCCGGTCTATATGTTGTGGTGTTCTAAACAATGTATTTTTTGTGTTGTAAACTATATTAATTATTAGTAATGTACCGATAACGAAACAAATCGGCCGGATCCCGAGTGAAAATAATAAGTATTAGCATTAGTATTCGTTTTTTATTTATTCTTTCGATCGATGTAAAACACATGTCAATATTTTTGGCATATAACGACTTTTATTTTGGTCTTGGCTTTCGGTTGCTACAACAAATGTCGATACCGTAACAAAATAAATGGGTTCCAACCAAAATCTTGCCACGTAGAGCGGGTGAATCCACACTAGTTTATATAATAGATAAGGAGAAACGGATACTTACCAACCCCTTTTCAAAATAAAAACGTTAGTACGAGTATCGATGTTCATTTTTATTTTTTATACTCATAAAACAAATTTACATTTTTACCCTAACCATTTTAACAAAAAATTACAAGCCCTTCAATTTTTTTGGCAAGGTGCTAATTTATACAACCAAATGCTTAACATTTTGAAACTTTCTTGTTTATTTTTTTTTTCAGAAACAGACTGGTTATCGAATTGGACGTCTTATCGGTTCGTTGATCTGACCGGTCGAGCCGGTCACATCGATTTTAAAGAATTAGATGACACTATATTAATTAGAAATATATTACAGATGCCACAAAATAACAGAAAATATAATTATAGAAACATTAAATAATTTTGGAAATAAATATAAATAGTAGAATAAAAACATTAGTAAAAGAAAGATGATGTAATTAATAATACTAAGAGAAAAGGAAATGCAATCATCAAGTAAGTCTATGCTTACTTAAAAATGTATAGGTTACTATGCTTAGATCTTTGTAGTTCTCAAGAAACTGAGTATACTGTATTCATTATTCGAAGAAATAAAAGACATATGATCGATCATACATTTTCACTATTTGAAGAGTTGATTCTCAGATGGTTTAAGCCCTGCTTTGTCACTCTCCGATTTCCGGTGGGCAGGATGGGTCGTGACGATTGGATAACAGTATCATAGTATAATAATGCAGCGGGAGTATTAGAGTAAAAATATTCATTTAATGAAAGTCTGAATATATAATAAAAGTTGCACAAGCGTTTCAGTATAAGCCCACAGGCGGGATCTAATAAACAGAGCTTTAGACATCATAGGCCTTAAGCTTGAGGAGTTTCAAATTCCTTAGCCTTCATTCTAGCCGACCCGAATTCCCAGCCTGTAATAAGGTTCGGTACCAGTGGCTCAATCTTTTGAAAATACGTCAGCTTTCGCTGGTAAATACAATTAACTGACTCATTTTGAAAACAATTTTTCAAAAAGAGTTTTATACATATAGAAAACCCGTAGGTAATCATTTAATATTTCTTGGGATTCTTTCTTGTCACCAGATTTATATACTTGTCATACAATGGGTACTAGAGATCAGAGCCGGTCATTTTCAGTGCTATAATGATTAAGAGTACACATCAAAGTTGAATAAAACGTGTCTTAAAGTTGGTATGCGTACCCTTGCACGCTATTCCGCATGGCCATATGTTAGGATCTGAGGCTCTCACAATTGTGTTTGTTTGATAATAATGAGCAAGTGAATGAATATAAGATGAAATTAAATGCAGCGGAAATGGAACCAAACTTTGTAAACACAATCAAAGGAGAATAGTTTTCAGTAAACACACGTTTCTCATTAAGTTGAATGATTACAATCAAAAGATTACATGCATGCTTACATACTAAAACTCCCCCTCAGCCTGATGCTCACTGGTTGATCGTACAAGATGAAAGGATTGGAGGAGTAAACTCACTCAATTAGAACAGTACAAACTGTTCTATTTATAGTACAGATCAAAACACTGAGAATTAATGCTGACGTCACCATTGATAGTGACTTCTAACTTCCTAACAATCTCTAACCACTGACCCTTATAACAACTGATTAGATGTAAAATACACAGTATAAGTAAACTACTGCTTCACTTTCCACTGATGTAGTCTAAGCACTGATGAGCATTAGTGCTTTCATCAAAGGTTGATCAGTCCTTGAATGGGCAGTGTTTCAGTCTTTAGCAGTACTTAGGAGACATCAGTTGATAGAGCTTCAGTACATTAATCTTCATCAATGTTTGCCTATCAGCGGTTAGGATGATCAGTATTTAGGAACAACAGTTGTTAGAATCACCATCAGGGGGAGAAGTCTTAATGCAAACAACTGCTTATTCTTGTTCCACTGCTCTGATCCAGTTTTGGCTTTAATCATCTGTTCCTCTGGTAGGGTTCAATCCCAACAATCTCCCCCTGGAACAGATGATGCTAAAACCCTTCATTATTGTGAAACTTTATTGCCTCATTAACAGTTCCCTTATCTGCCCTTTAAGTTGTAACTCAAAGTTCAGGGCATATGTGTCATCTTCATCCCTGCACAGTGGAAGATCAAGAGATCTTGCAGATCTTCAACACTTAGGCCAAGTGCTTGTTCCCTTGTTATTCTCTTCACTTCGCCACTAGATTTGATCACTGTCAGTACGTGGGTCTGTTTGTCAGTTTTCCACTTTAGTACTTTTGAATCCAGTGGGTTTCTTGGGAGATTTTTATTTAATGAGGAGTTTGGAGATGGTGGCCTTGTGATGACTGACTGAGTAGTGCTTTGAGCTAGAGCAAGTTCAGGAATATCAGCCATCAGTTCTTGCATTCCTATCTTTACCACTTCATTTCCAGCAGCTATATCCTCTGCTGTCTCTGCATCCATCTGTTTTTGCTTCCTTCTTTGATAAAGGTGAGCACCCAGTGGAGCAGTTGATCTTTTGAAGGGCATTTTTGGTGGTCTTTCAGGAACCACTGTTTCTGGATAGTCAGGCTTTTGTGGAATTTTTGGATTTTTCTTCCTTAGATCCTCCAACTTTTTGTAAGTGACCCTGACCTTGTCTTCTTTCCACCTCATAACTTGGTTTTTAGATCCAAACTCAGCTATTATTAATTCCGCTTTCATTCTCCTCAGCTCCAATGCCTTATCAGGCACATTTTTCTTGTACTTTGCCCAATCAGGAGGAGTATGTTTGACCTTGTTTTTAATCATTTCTTGTATTCTTGCTGCTTCACTTTCAAGCTCAGGAATGGTCCAATCTTTATACATATATCTTTCTCCCCTATATTTCTTGTAAGACATGATATTTTCAATGTAGTCTTTTCTCAAGGATTCATCTGCTCTTTCTGATATCTGCTGACACACATTCTTTGCAAATTGTTCCAAAGATCTGACTTGTGTGAGCAAGAATTGATAATGCCTTTGAATTTCTTTGCCGGATTCCCTTGTGAACCCCTTTTAGAAATATCCTCTGCTTGTAGAGCCTTTATTTTTAAATATTCTTCAATATTGTTTGGCCTGGGATATCCTTCAACTGATGGCAAACTCCTTTTATCAGGGTCATCTTCAAAATAGAAGGATTTGATCTCTTCTCTGACTACTGCAAGTTCTAGAGGATATTGGACACCTGCAGGAATAATGTCAGTGATTGGTTTTTGAACCTGGGCTGATGAGAGAGGAACAGGGTTTGGTATAGTAACAAGTGCTAGAGGTTGTGAAGATGTTGGTGGTTGTGAAGTATCATCATCTTGTAGAATTAGCCTTCTCCTTTTAGGTTGAGGAGAGGTTGATGATGTTTTGGATGGATCAGTGGTTGTGTTTTGAGTGGTGGATGTGAATGAAATGGGATGTTGCTGACTAACAGTTGTTGAAACAACTGGTGTTCCAACCACTGTTGCCGTTTCAACAGATGTTGTAACATCTGATGACTTCTGCTCTTTAGCAGGAGATGAAGGTGGTTTTAATGATGTTTTTGGTGGTGAGGTAATCTTTGGTGGTGGTGGTAAGACAGTGGTTGTGGTGTGTGTTGAAGTGGTGTGTGTTGAAGTAGTGATGATTGTTTTGATGAGAGCAGGTGTTTGGATAGAAGATTGAAGTGTGGGGTTTGTAGTAGGTTTAGGAGTTTCTTTTGTGGATTTGGAAGATGTGGTTTTGGGTTGCCTTGTTTTAATGACAGGCCTTCCTTTTGACTTAAGGCTTTCTTGTTTCTTAAGCTCAGAAGTACCCTGTTCTACCTTCTCCAACAAAATTTCTTTCTCCTTATCAAACCTAGATTTCCCTTTTGCCTCCATGTTCTTTTTCTGCCTTTCTTTCTCATCTGCCAGGGCATTTAAGGTTTCATCAACCTTTTTGGAGCCGTCTGGCTTAGGAATGTTGACAAGCATGCTAGATTTATCTGGTGGAATGTACAGGCCATCATCATATCCCTTTTGCCTTAGCTTCTTCATTTTCTCCCCCTTTTTCTGAACTTGCTCAAGCTCAAAGCACTGCTCAGTCAGTCATCACAAGGCCACTATCTCCAAACTCCTCATCAAATAAAAATCTCCCAAGAAACCCACTGGATTCAAAAGTACTAAAGTGGAAAAATGACAAACAGACCCATGTACTGACAGTGATCAAATCCAGTGGCGAAGTGAAGAGAATAACAAGGGAACTAGGCCTAAGTGTTGAAGATCTGCAAGATCTCCTTGAACTTCGACTGTGTAGGGATGAAGATGATACAGATGCCCTGAACTTTGAGTTACAACTTAAAGGGCAGATAAGGGAACTGTTAATGAGGCAATAAAATCCACAATAATGAAGGGTTTTGGCATCATCTGTTCCAGGGGAGATTGTTGGGATTGAACCCTACCAGAGGAACAGATGATTAAAGCCAAAACTGGATCAGGGCAGTGGATTCAGAATAAGTAGTTGTTAAGCATCAGCCTTTCCCCTTGATTGTGACTTAAACAACTGCTGATCTCTAAGTACTGATCTTTATATCCACTGCCGGTTACAACAACTGATAGAAGACTAAAACATCTGCTGTTGTCAACGTGCTGCTCATCAATCTACTGCCTTATGTCAAGTGCTGCTGAAGACCAAAGCCCTGCTTGGGATGAAGCAGTGGAATGAAAGAACAGTAGTTTGCTATATGTATTGTAATGTTATCAGTGGTTAGCTAGCAGTAGTTTGTATAGATCAGTTGTTAGAGTTTGTTAGTTGTTAAGTGTCGCTTTCATGGTGACGTTAGCAAAGATGCCTCAGTGGTTTGCTTGTGCACTATAAATAGAGCAGTACTATGTACTGTTCTATTGGCTCTTTCCATTCTTCGTCATTCCTACACAAGCAAATCCAGTGAGCTCGAGCTGAGGGGGAGACTTTTGCGTACATGAAAAGTGTAATCAGTGATTGACATAAATTTAATCATTCGATTCACAGTCATACATGTTTGCTTATAATTGTTCTCTTGTTTGATTGTGTGCAAAGTTATTCCATCATATTCCGCTGCAAATCATTTACGTTCCATTATCATTTTAATATAACAAAAACACAATCAATCCAAACTCAGATCCAACACCATAATAGTTAATGAGTCGGGATGCCCGGACACGACACCAATAACCCCCAATTGTTTCAGTTATCAAGTAAAACGGATTAAATCAGATTCTTACATTTATGAGCAACATAGATGGCTCGTTTATGTAATACCTGCTCCAAGTGGCGTATTCACCATTCCCCAAGTTTAAAAACTAAAATAAGTTAAGAGTATTTACCTTTTGCTAGTTTCCAATCAAATATGATTATACTTTAGAAAAAGCCGCAAGTAAAAGTAGTATTGACCCAAGTCCGATTATCTGGGGGGGGGGGTTCTATAGCCTGGAATGAACAGAATTGGTTATCTGTTAGAATGTATACGGGTCATATGTTAGTTCCTTAGACATGACCCGTTACTTAAAAATATATTTGGTTTCGTTAGATTAAGCGTAGACCGGATAGAATGTGGTTTATACCTATCCATGTGCAATGACTCATTGGATAAAGGTTATTTAACCAAGCATTCTGATTTGGAATGGCTTTGAAATCATTTGACCCGTTTCGACTAGTTTATATATTTTATATTACTTAAACTGGTCATATGCGTATAAGCGGTATTGGGTAGTCGAATAGGTTTATGACAAGTCCGTTATGTCAAAATATTTTTAATAATATTACATAATCAGCCTTGAGGTCAAATTATATGCCTCGTTGGTTTAAAAACCATTTTTATGTCATAAGGGCATTTTTGACATTTATAAAAGTATATATTATTGGCTCGTCAATAAACCCATCAAACGACATGACCAAAAGGCATAACCTCAGAGGGTTATTCCCTAAAATATTATGGTCATATAACAAATCCTAATCGGGTCCTAAACTTGACCAAACGGGTCAGAATCGAAAGTCAAAGTAAAAGTCAACTGTTTGACTTTCGACTACGGAATAAGCTCTAGATAAGAAATGACGAGTTGGACATGATTATACATGTCCTAATATGTTTTATAAACTGATATGATGTCAAAATTTAAGATTTAATAGTTAGAAACTCATTTAGCGTAATTTGCAAAGTTTACGTTTTTGACATTTTTATTTAATATAAACCTGACTCGTGATTTCGTCTACTTAACGTGATCTTTAGATTGTGTTATCACAAGGGATTAACACCTTCATTATTACGATCACGTAGCCAAGTTCGATTCGAACTTTGGCTTGACCGAAATGGTCATAACCGAAAGTCAAAGCAAAAGTCAATTTGGTTGACTTTTGGCTAACAATTATCCTAAATAATGAAATAAACTAGAGAGAGCACTTACTAGTGTTGAAGAACATTTTAAGAACTCAGAATAGGAGGCTTCCAATAATGGAAACAAGCTCCAAGAAGTTTAGAGTGAAAGAAAGAATGGTGTGAGTGAAATTATGAACTTAGGAGTCCTATTTATACTATTCTTAGAGTTGTAAGAAGATGACAAGTGTCCTAAGGAGCTCTAGGAAGAGGATTAGTGTCCATACATGTGTTCAATTATGGTTAAGTGTGGCAATTTGAAGGATAGGTGGCATATGATGTGTTAAAAATGCAGAAAGACTGCTGTCTAGCCAGATTTTTGCTGTCAGCGTACCCCTTGCAGACCACAAGGGGTATACCTTACGGTCCGTAAGGGGACCAGACGTGCTAAATTTTTTTTTAAACATCCTAGCGGACCCCAAGGGTTAGTTCATACAGTCCGCAAGGGACCTCAGAAATTTAAAAGTTTGCCTTTTAGGCAGATTTAGCCCCTCTACTTTTAAATATATATATATATATATATATATATAATGATCTTTTTTAACCCTTCTTTTCAACATTGTGAATTATGTGAAAGGTTTCTAGACACATTTTAGTCAACGTTTTTAATGTGGGCCGCTCTTTCCACATAGTTGGGATTAGTTGGAGATTCGAGAAACGTGTCGTCACATAGTTGGACGAAAATTTTTTGGATGTTACATCCTCACCCCTTTAAAGGAAATCTCATCCTCGAGATTTATTCAAATAGATACGAGTATTTCCGTCTCATTTCAGATTTCAACCTCTCAAGTGTATTCTGGGCTACAATGGGAAACCCATTTCACTTTGACGAGGGAAACTAATTTCTTGCGGAGATTTTAATTTCATGGTCCTTAATGGACAAGGTTTCTAAATAAACCTTAAGCTCTTGTTACTTTGATCGTTATGATGAGACATGACAAATGCTTTATCAGCTAATCACTTTCCAGATTAGAGATACGGAACACACCATGGATTCCACTCGGCTCCGTTGGTAGCTTAAATCTATATGCTACTGAACCGACACATTCTGTCATCTCGAATGGTCTAATAATTCAAGGGCACAACTTTCCCTTAATTCGTCAACTTAAGAAACATGAAGAGAATTATACAACCCATGATCTAGAATTAGGAGCGATAATTTTTGCCCTTAAGATTTGGAGACACTATCTTTACGGTAGTAAGTTTGTTGTATTTACAGATCATAAAAGCTTAAGATATGTTTTTGAACAAAAAGAATTAAACATGAGACAGAAAAGGATGTATGGAAGTTCTTAGTGATTACGATTGTGATATCCAGTATCATGCAGGAAAAGCTAATGTAGTAGCTGATGCTTTAAGTAGAAAGTACTACGAGAAGCCAAAACGAGTATGTTCCCTCAGATTAAATCTGCAGATAGATTTAAATGGGCAAATTAAGAAGATACAAGAAACAGTAATCAAGGACGATGCTGAAGGTTTAAAAGGAATGATTAAGGAATTAGAACAGAGTTCCGATGGAATTTGGAGATTCCATAAGAAAAGAATCTAGATACCTATTCAAGGAAACCTACGACACCAAATTCTAGAAGAAGCCCATAAGTCTAAGTATACGATACATCCTGGTAGTGATAAGATGTATCAAGATTTAAGAAATAATTTTTGGTGGATAGGAATGAAGAAGGATATAGCAAGTTATGTTGCTAAATGTCTAACCTGCTCACAGGTTAAAGTTGAACATCAGAAACCTTCAGGGTTATTGAAACAATTAGAAATGCCCATTTGGAAGTGGGAATTGATAACAATGGACTTTGTTACAAAACTGTCACACCCCCAAAATCCACCATGCGGAGTATCACCGCTTGGAGGCGTGACATGACCAGGATCGAGCCACCAATCATATTGAACAACATAATTAATTAAGTAAATAAAACCAAACATAATACGATTGGTGACTAAAAGGAAGTAAACCGGTTTTAGGTTAACAGCGAAAGCATAAAACATAAGTTCAAAACATAAGTCCATAGTTCATAAGTTTAAAGTCCAAAACGTAGGTTTAATAAGTTCATAAAGTTTATTCATTAAATACGGGACATATCAGTTCGCATCCCACAACGACCACCTCCATATGCAAGCTCCATAGCATCTAATGACCTGCAAAGCATGTAATAACGAGTCAACAACAAAGTTGAGTGAGTTCACGGTTGGTTGCCCATTTTAGAGTTGTTTCCAAAAACATAGTTTAATCTCATTCGGCTATCCAGTCATGGGGGTTACCCCATAGTTCGAAAACGTTTATTAGTTAACCATCCCATGTCCACCTTCCCTGGCTATCCAGCCCGGCACTTTAGCCGTGGGGAGCTACCCCAGTATTTTAAACTACCAGACTCGTTTATCATATCGACTACTAACAAAAATCAATTGTGCCCTAGCGTCGGTGTTCTATCACCACCAACGTGCCATAGTCCATTAGTACACACCCGTCCAACTGGCACGGTGTGCGGTTTGTTAAACCTAATAGAGCTATTAACTAATGACCCGCTTACCATAGCCTCGGCGATTAAGTCGATATAAAGGGAGGGACTTCGCTGATAGAGTTCTAGTCCAGTAAGTCTAATTCCGTCCCAACAGGATGAGGAATTCTTATTCCTGAACACGTCCCAATGGACGAGGAATCCCTATTCCTGAACCCATTCCCATTCCCACCGGGAATTACCATGCTTTGTAGAAAAGTGTGAACTCACCTCGGTTTGCTCGGTTAGATTCTCAAATATAGTTAACAGTCAAGGTCGGTCAATCACGTCCTAATAAGGTACGGATAAGAATCAGTTTCTCATGCATAACACGTATCCCACGTATGGTTTATTTGCACATTACTTCTACCACACAACAGGTACACACTTTAACGATTTATGCCCATATAAACTTCCCATCCATTCCCCACTCATAAACAAACATACGATATTGCACGTAACACATATAACATGTTAGATCATTCACCGATAGCATACTCGACATTTAGACACGCAAGTCACAACTTATGTCAATTCAGCATTAATATTCAAAACCGGCTGTTTTTGGACATTTAAATAAAATAGTTAAATTATTCCAAAAATTCCCAAATTTTTACAGAATGTCTTAAACGTTCCAAATTTTATTGTGTAAAAATATCGGGGTCCGGTTCATTACCAATATTTTATAAAAATTAATTTTCCGGACTGAACTCAGATTTATATTTTTCTGACCACAGTCCACGAGAAAATTTATTTAAAATTCATCGAGTGTCCGATTTACGAAATTCCAGTGGGGTAATTACAAATACATCGGTGGTCAACTATGGTATAAATTTCGTGATCAGACTCCACACAAATTACAAGTTATAACAGAAAACAAGACGCACTTTTTCAGCAGAAAAATTGCAGCTCTAGCTGCTGTTACGAAAAGACGCTTTAAAAATAGTAAACGGAGTCCAAAAATTACGATTCCGGTGCAATTAGAACCGTATTTCATAATAACACGTTTTAGACTCAAAGTATCAGTTTTTCATAGAGTTTATCACCTGTTTACAGCCAACTGAATTTGGCTGTAAAACCGGGACAGATTCTGTTTTCACTCTTTAACTTCCTAGTTCGTGTTCGATTGATTTCCGTTAGCAAGTTTATTAATCACAACAACACTAAACATCAATACTAACCAGCAAAACATCAGATAATTAACCAAGAATCATAACAAAACTAGTTTCAAAAGTTTTACACTAACATTCATTCATTAACCACCATGTTTATTATTTTTAGTGGACTTTTAGTTTTGAACTCTAGTGTTCATGAATTTTATCCGACAAAATTCTTATTAACCACTTTAGACAAGCTTAAGAAAGTGATTAGAATCACTTACTACTAGCTCGAGGCTAGGGAAGAAACTAGACGAAAAACGAGTGGTTAAAAGCGTTGTGGTGAGGTCCTTGGCAATCATAAGCACCGAGCCTCCTTATACGTGACCCTTCACCCTTGTATGTATGTAATATTGCAAGAACCAAGTTTGAAAAGGATGGTGGGTGGGTGGCAACTCTCGGCCGAACACAAGAGGGGAAAGAAAGATGCAAATTTTGTTTAGTGTTTTGAATAAAACGAAAGTCTAGTCCACCATACCTACTTATAATTCATAATTCTCATTGTCCACCATATAAAGTGTTCCATAGATATTAGACAAACTAAATAAAATAATCAACTTTGGTGGAGGTTGTCCCCTCATAGGGAAACCGATCGGATGGGGAGGGTAATAATATGGTTAGATCTTAACCATTTAGTTAGCACTAGTTATGTTGATTAGGTGATTAAATTAAGTTACTAGTGTGTAGTGTTTTGTTACGGGTGTTAGGGTATTCGGGGACCCTAACTGGCTCAGAAAAAGAAAAATAGTGTCAATGTCAATATTTTTATGTTCCGGGTAAAGTCCGGTTGTTCGGTTCGACACTGTTTCGTTAAAGTGCTTAATTAATTCGTAACGTGTCCTATGTATATATTTTTGTAACGTTTTTTTAATTTCTAACACTTAGGAAATCATAACGGACTATTTAATGACTTTTCTGTACATTACTAGTGTGTTAACAGGCGCATGTAAATATAACACAGATATCAGAAAGCAGTTACGTAATTCCACACAGTCGTCAAGCACATTAATTATTATTAATAAATTGTACGAAATACATGGAATTATGAGGGTTGTCACATTCTCCCCCTGTTAAGAGAATTTCGTCCCGAAATTTAGCGCGTGGTTACCGAGGAAGCTAGTTAAGTTGCGTTGTTTTCCTGATTTTCCTGGGGTGTCACATCATCCCCCCGTTGATTTGGAATTTCGTCCCGAAATTCTGCAGTAGCTTCAGCCTCAGTAGTGGTTGCGTTTTTCTTAAACAACTGGGGGTACTTGAGTTTAATTTGGTCTTCGCATTCCCAGGTATACTCTGGGCCACGACGAGCATTCCAACGAACACGGACCAGAGGTATCCTGGTATGCTTGAGGATCTTAACATCTCGATCCGTAATCTCTACTGGTTCCTCGCCGAATCGCAGCTGGTCGTCGATTGTGAGTTCCTTAAGAGGAACTATGAGGGTCTCATCTGACAGACACTTCTTCAGATTTGACACGTGGAATACGTTGTGAACTCCGCTGAGTTTTTCGGGTAGATTCAACCTGTAGGCTACCTTGCCAATTTTCTCAATGACTTCGAATGGTCCGACATAACGCGGATTGTGTTTGCCTCGTTTGCCAAAGCGGACTACACCTTTCCAAGGTGAGACTTTGAGTAGCACTCGATCCCCAACCTGGAGCTCGAGTGGTTTTCTTCCCTCATCAGCATAGCTTTTCTGATGGTCAGGAGCTGCCGCCATTCGCTGTCGTATCTGAGCAATTCTCTCGGTGGTATCTACCACAAGTTCTGGGCCAGTGATTTGGATGTCACCAACTTCTGCCCAACAGAGAGGTGATCGGCATTTGCGTCCGTACAATGCCTCGAACGGAGCGGCCTGAATGCTGGTGTGGTAGCTGTTGTTATATGAGAACTCCACTAGCGGGAGGTGCTTTTCCCAGCCATTACCAAAATCGATTACACATGCCCTAAGCATGTCTTCAAGGGTTTGGATGGTGCGTTCAGATTGCCCATCCGTCTGTGGGTGATAAGCGGTGCTCATATCTAAACGTGAGCCAAAAGACTTGTGCATTGCTTGCCACAGTTCTGAAGTAAAACGCGCGTCACGATCAGATATAATAGAGGTTGGCACTCCGTGCCTTGACACTACTTCCTTTAGATAAATGTCTGCAAGAGTAGAAAACTTATCCGTTTCTTTGATGGCCAGAAAATGTGCAGACTTGGTCAGTCGATCTATGATCACCCAAATGGTATCGTTTCCGCGTTGAGATCTGGGCAGGCCGGTAACGAAATCCATGGAAATTTGCTCCCATTTCCATTTCGGGATCTCCGGTTGTTGAAGTAGGCCTGATGGTTTCTGATATTCAGTCTTGACTCTCGCACAAGTCAAGCACTTACTGACGTAGGTGGCTATGTGGGCTTTCATGCCAGGCCACCAATATGTAGTCTTGAGGTCGTGGTACATCTTGTCCGAACCAGGGTGTACCGAATAACGAGACTTGTGTGCTTCATCCATCACAAGTTCGCGTAAGTTACCATAAAGTGGAACCCAGATGCGTCCGTTTACATAGTAGGCACCGTCTTCCTTTTGTTCTAGCCGCTGCCTCGATCCTCGTAGGGATTCAGCCCCGATGTTCTCTGCTTTCAATGCTTCAACCTGAGCATCGCGAATCTGAGCGGGAAGGTTAGACTGGATGGTAAGCTGTAGAGCACGTACACGCCTAGGTATGGTATCCTTTCGACTGAGGGCGTCGGCCACAACATTGGCTTTGCCCGGATGATATTTGATAGCGCATTCATAATCGTTCAAGAGTTCAACCCATCGGCGTTGACGCATGTTTAACTCCTTTTTCTTGAAGATATGCTCGAGACTCCTGTGATAGGTGTAAATGGTGCACTTGGTACCGTACAGGTAATGTCTCCATATCTTAAGCGCGAAAACAACTGCTCCCAGCTCCAGATCGTGAGTAGTGTAATTTCTTTCGTGAACCTTGAGTTGGCGTGATGCGTAGGCAATGACCTTGTCACGTTGCATCAACACGCAAGCAAGTCCTTGGATGGAAGCATCGCAGTAAACCACAAAATCGTCTGTGCCCTCAGGCAATGAGAGGATAGGCGCGCTACAAAGTCTATCCTTCAAGTGCTGAAATGCGGACTCCTGTGCATCACCCCAGCGGTAGGGGACACCCTTCTGAGTCAGTGAAGTGAGAGGTTGCGCAATCTTGGAGAAATCTTTTATAAACCTTCTGTAATATCCGGCTAAACCCAAGATTTGGCGGATCTCTGTTGGTGTGCGGGGTGCATGCCAGTTCTTGATCAATTCAACCTTAGATGGATCCACATGAATTCCATCCTTGTTTACCACATGGCCTAGAAAGTGGACTTCGCGAAGCCAGAAGTCACATTTCGAAAACTTGGCATACAACTGCTCTTTTCGAAGAAGTTCCAGCATAAGTCGTAGATGCTGCTCGTGTTCCTCCTGACTCTTAGAATAGATCAGGATATCGTCGATGAACACAATAACGAACTTATCCAGGTAAGGCTTGCACACTCGGTTCATGAGATCCATGAAGACCGCTGGTGCATTCGTCAGCCCGAATGGCATAACCAGAAACTCGCAATGGCCGTAACGAGTTCTAAATGCTGTTTTGGAGACGTCCCCCTCTCGGACTCTCAGTTGATGGTATCCCGATCTCAAATCAATCTTAGAGTAATAGCTCGACCCTTGCAACTGGTCGAACAAGTCGTCAATGCGTGGGAGAGGATAACGATTCTTCACGGTCACCTTGTTAAGTTCGCGGTAGTCAATACACATTCTGAAGGTACCGTCTTTCTTCTTCACGAATAGTACTGGAGCTCCCCAGGGCGAAGAGCTAGGACGTATGAAACCCTTTTCCAAGAGTTCTTGTAGTTGCGTAGACAGTTCTTCGAGTTCTGATGGGGCTAGACGATATGGTGCTCGAGCCACTGGTGCTGCCCCAGGAGCTAGCTCGATTTGAAACTCGACTTGGCGATGAGGCGGAAGACCAGGTAATTCCTCTGGAAATACCTCGGGAAAATCGCGCACAATAGGGATGTCTTCAATTCTCTTCTCTTCCGTTGATGTGTCAGTAACGAGTGCTAAAATGGCAGTGTGGCTCTTTCGCAAACACTTCTGGGCCTTAAGGAAAGAGATGATGCCTTCGACAGCACCACTCTTGTCGCCACGAATCATGAGAGGTTCTTCACCAGAACGAGAAATGCGGACGATTTTCTCCTTGCAAACAATCTCCGCTTGATGATGAGATAGCCAATCCATCCCAATAACGACGTCGAAACTACCCAGTGTGATAGGAATAAGATCGATAGAGAAAGTCTGACCAGCTAAGACGAGGTTACAACCTTTAACTATGTGTGTGGCTTCAAGACTTTTACCGTTAGCTAGTTCTACCGTGTGTTTGGTGTTCAGGAGTGTTGGAGTGCGCTTAAGCATTTGGTTAACTTTTACGGACACATAACTAGTATCGGCACCTGAATCGAATAAAACAGTAACAAAGAAGTCGTACAGAAGAAACTTACCCATCACAACGTTGGGATCGTTCCTTGCATCACCCTGACCTAGTACGAAAACACGACCCCTTGCCCCATTGCCATTGTTGTTTCCCCCATTGCCACCTCCATTGTTGCCTCCAATGTTTCCTCCATTATTGTTGTTGTTCTGGTTCTGATTTAACTGGGGGCAGTCTTTCTTGAAATGGCCCTCAGCACCACATTGAAAGCACCCTTTGTTGTTACCTTGTTGTTGCCGCTGCAGGCGTTGATTGGGTGGGGCTTGCTGTTGCTGCCGGTTCTGATTCGCCGGATGCTAACTCCTGCAGTCCCTTGCCATGTGACCAGGCTTGTTGCATCGATGACAGTTGCCTTTACCACATGGCCCACTGTGGTGCAAGTTACAGCGATCATATTTGGGGTGATTTCCCTTGTATCCACCCTGACCTTGATTCCCAGAAGACTGCTGATTGGGGCTCCTGTACTCATCTGTCTTTCGCTGCTGGGACTAAGATGAAGTAGAACCTTTGCCTGAATTCCCATCCCATTTTCGCTTGCTGTCGGTAGGTGCATCAGAAGTAGCTGTGGCACTGATACGTTTGGGTAGCCTGTTTTGCTCCACCGCCTGGTCGGTGAGACGATGAGCCAACTTGATAATTTGCTGAATGGTACCCAGGTTGGCTGAAGTTACGTGACTTTGAATCTCTGGTACAAGGCCCTTGAGGTAAAGCTCAATACGTTTGATGGGAGGGTCCACCATAGTAGGGCACATGATGGCTAGTTCATTCGACCTCTTGGTATACGCCTGAATCTCAGACCCCGTCATATTCAGATTGAAAAATTCCACCTCCAGTTTGTGGATGTCATCCCGACTACAGTATTCCTCTTTGATCAGTTCCTTGAAACCGTTCCATGGGGTGGCATTAGCAGCAACCAACCCCAGCAGCTGAACCTGAGCGTTCCACCATGTGAGCGCTACCCCTTAAAGTGTTCTGGTAGCATATTTCACCCTATGGTCTTCGGGGCATTCGCACATCTCAAAAACTGACTCAAGCTTTTCAAACCAGTGAAGAAGGCCTACCGCTCCTTCTGTGCCACTGAAAGTAGTAGGTCGGCAGTCCATGAAGGTTTTGAATGTGCACACAGGAGTTTGAGCATGTTGACCTGTTGCGCGAGAATAAAAGACAAGGTTAAGCACGAGGATTGGTTTGCGAAGGTAGGATCTAAACAACCTAAGATGGGTTGACACGGCAGGTTATACCTCCTGCAGGAACAGCTGCGAGTGCCTCAGCAACTCGTTCGTTGATCAAAGCCGTCAACTGGGCTTGAGTGAGGTTGATACGTCCTCCGCGTCCGCTCATGATCTTCATAATGAAGCAACGTAAGTGAGAAAAGTTTCGCGAAAGTGCGTAAGTGTGGGACGACAATAGAGAGTAAGCACACAAGGTTCAAATAGCAATTACCACATTATCTAATGCACAGTGAGAACTATCTAACAGACAATATAACATAAATCATACCACTTATGGTGTCGAGTCTTGCACGTGGAGCGTAGCGTCGTTGTGGATCGTTGAGCACTGTACTGGTTATAGTCTGGTTTTATCAAAAACTTTTCCCTTTTAAAACCAAGTTCACTATAACCAATGGCTCTGATACCAATCTGTCACACCCCCAAAATCCACCATGCGGAGTATCACCGCTTGGAGGCGTGACATGACCAGGATCGAGCCACCAATCATATTGAATAACATAATTAAGTAAATAAAACCAAACACAATACGATTGGTGACCAAAAGGAAGTAAACCGATTTTAGGTTAACAGCGGAAGCATAAAACATAAGTTCAAAACATAAGTCCATAGTTCATAAGTTTAAAGTCCAAAACGTAGGTTTAATAAGTTCATAAAGTTTATTCATTAAATACGGGACATATCAGTTCGCATCCCACAACGACCACCTCCATATGCAAGCTCCATAGCATCTAATGACCTGCAAAGCATGTAATAACGAGTCAACAACAAAGTTGAGTGAGTTCACCGTTGGTTGTCCATTTTAGAGTTGTTTCCAAAAACATAGTTTAATCTCATTCGGCTATCCAGCCGTGGGGGTTACCCCATAGTTCAAAAACGTTTATTAGTTAACCATCCCATGTCCACCTTCCCTGGCTATCCAGCCCGGCACTTTGGCCGTGGGGAGCTACCCCAGTTTTTTAAACTACCAGACTCGTTTATCATATCGACTACTAACAAAAATCAATTGTGCCCTAGCGTCGGTGTTCTATCACCACCGACGTGCCATAGTCCATTAGTACACACCCGTTCAACTGGCACGGTGTGCGGTTTGTTAAACCTAATAGCGCTATTAACTAATGACCTGCTCGCCATAGCCTCGGCGATTAAGTCGATATAAAGAGAGGGACTTCGCTGATAGAGTTCTAGTCCAGTAAGTCTAATTCCGTCCCAACAGGACGAGGAATCCCTATTCCTGAACCCATTCCCATTCCCACCGGGAATTACCATGTTTTGTAGAAAAGTGTGAACTCACCTCGGTTTGCTCGGTTAGATTCTCAAATATAGTTAACAGTCAAGGTCGGTCAATCACGTCCTAATAAGGTACGGATAACAATCAGTTTCTCATGCATAACACGTATCCTACGTATGGTTTATTTGCACATTACTTCTACCACATAACAGGTACACACTTTAACGATTTATGCCCATATAAACTTCCCATCCATTCCCCACTCATAAACAAACATACGATATTGCACGTAACACATATAACATGTTAGATCATTCACCGATAGCATACTCGACATTTAGACACGCAAGTCACAACTTATGTCAATTCAGCATTAATATTCAAAACCGGCTGTTTTCGGACACTTAAATAAAATAGTTAAATTATTCCAAAAATTCCCATATTTTTACAGAATGTCTTAAACGTTCCAAATTTTATTGTGTAAAAATATCGGGGTTCGGTTCATTACCAATATTTTATAAAAATTCATTTTCCAGACTGAACTCAGATTTATATTTTTCTGACCACAGTCCACGAGAAAATTTATTTAAAATTCATCGAGCATCCGATTTACGAAATTCCAGTGGGGTAATTACAAATACATCGGTGGTCAACTATGGTATAAATTTCGTGATCAGAATCCACACAGATTACAAGTTATAACAGAAAACAAGACGCACTTTTTCAGCAGAAAAATTGCAGCTCTAGCTGCTGTTACGAAAAGACGCTTTAAAAATAGTAAACGGAGTCCAAAAATTACGATTCCGGTGCCATTAGAACCGTATTTTATAATAACACGTTTTAGACTCAAAGTATCAGTTTTTCATATAGTTTATCACCTGTTTACAGCCAACTGAAGTTGGCTATAAAACCGGGACAGATTCTGTTTTCACTCTTTAACTTCCTAGTTCGTGTTCGATTGATTTCCGTTAGCAAGTTTATTAATCACAACTACACTAAACATCAATACTAACCAGCAAAACATCAGATAATCAACCAAGAATCATAACAAAACTAGTTTCAAAAGTTTTACACTAACATTCATTCATTAACCACCATGTTTATTATTTTTAGTGGACTTTTAGTTTTGAACTCTAGTGTTCATGATTTTTATCCGACAAAATTCTTATTAACCACTTTAGACAAGCTTAAGAAGGTGATTAGAATCACTTACTACTAGCTCGAGGCTATGGAAGAAACTAGACGAAAAACGAGTGGTTAAAAGCGTTGTGGTGAGGTCCTTGGCAATCCGTAAGCACCGAGCCTCTTTATACGTGACCCTTCACCCTTGTATGTATGTAATATTGCAAGAACCAAGTTTGAAAAGGATGGTGGGTGGGTGGCAACTCTCGGCCGAACACAAGAGGGGAAAGAAAGATGCAAATTTTGTTTAGTGTTTTGAATAAAATGAAAGTCTAGTCCACCATACCTACTTATAATTCATAATTCTCATTGTCCACCATATAAAGTGTTCCATAGATATTAGACAAAGTAAATAAAATAATCAACTTTGGTGGAGGTTGTCCCCTCATAGGGAAACCGATCGGATGGGGAGGGTAATAATATGGTTAGATCTTAACCATTTAGTTAGCACTAGTTATGTTGATTAGGTGATTAAATTAAGTTACTAGTGTGTAGTGTTTTGTAACGGGTGTTAGGTATTCGGGGACCCTAACTGGCTCAGAAAAAGAAAAATAGTGTCAATGTCAATATTTTTATGTTCCGGGTAAAGTCCGGTTGTTCGGTTCGACACTGTTTCGTTAAAGTGCTTAATTAATTCGTAACGTGTCCTATGTATATATTTTTGTAACGTTTTTTTAATTTCTAACACTTAGGAAATCATAACGGACAATTTAATGACTTTTCTGTACATTACTAGTGTGTTAACAGGCGCATGTAAATATAACACAGATATCAGAAAGCAGTTACGTAATTCCACACAGTCGTCAAGCACATTAATTATTATTAATAAATTGTACGAAATACATGGAATTATGAGGGTTGTCACATTCCCCCCCTATTAAGAGAATTTCGTCCCGAAATTTAGCGCGTGGTTACTGAGGAAGCTAGTTAAGTTGCGTTGTTTTCCTGATTTTCCTGGGGTGTCACAAAAACTACCCAAAACACGAAAAGGTAATGATATAATTTGGGTGATTGTAGACAGATTAACCAAATCTGCTCATTTCTTACCAATGAAGGAAACATTCAGTATGGAACAGTTAGCCAAGTTATATGTTAATGAAATAGTTTCATTACACGGTATTCCTTTATCTATTGTATCTGACAGAGATAGCCGTTTTACCTCTCATTTTTGGACAAGTTTCCAAAAAGCTATGGGAACCAGGTTAAATCTAAGCACAGCTTATCATCCACAAACAGACGGACAAAGTGAAAGGACAATTCAGACTATGGAAGATATGCTTAGATCCTGTGTAATTGATTTCGGAGGAAATTGGGACGATCATTTACCATTGATAGAGTTTTTCTACAATAACAGCTATCATACCAGCATCAATGTTGCACCGTTTGAAGCACTTTATGGACGAAAGTGCAGAACTCCAGTCTGTTGGGCAGAAATTGGAGAAAAGCAATTATCTGGACCAGAGATAGTGAAAGAAACAACGGACAAGATCATCAAAGTCAGGGAAAGACTAAAGACAGCACGAGATCGTCAAAAGAGTTATGCTAATAACAGACGCAAACCGTTAGATTTCCAAGTTAGAGATAAGGTATTATTAAAAGTTTCTCCATGGAAAGGAGTTGTCAGATTCATTAAAAGAGGAAAGCTAAGCCCAAGGTATGTTGGACCTTTTAAGATTATTAAAAAGATAGGACCAATAGCTTATCAGCTACAACTGCCAGAGGAAATGGCAGGGATACATGATGTGTTTCATGTATGTAATCTCAAAAAATGCTTAGCAGACGAATCACTCATAGTACCTCTTCAGGACATAGAGGTAAATGAAAAACTTAAGTTTGTAGAGAAGCCTCGACAGATTGAAGACAGAAAGATCAAGAATCTCAAACACAAGAGATTAATTCTAGTCAAAGTGAAATGAGATTCCAAGAGAGGAGCAGAGTACACATGGGAACTCGAATCAGAAATGCAAAAGAAGTATCCACACCTGTTCCAGTGAATCTCGAGGATGAGATTTAAAACAAGGTGGGGAGGATGTAACAACCCTCCTGAATAATTTCCGACACCCTAGTATATTTTAAAATATCCCTATAGGTCTTAAAATACATCCCGTATGTGAAAACCGAGCCCAAAATAGGATATGACATTAAAAATAAAACAAAAACAAGATTTTATAAGTTTACGCGGGGCGCGTAAACTTCCTCTTCTTCCTACGCAGGCCGCGACCAGGTGGACTTCAGGGCGCACTCGGTGCCGCCACGTGGCACATGCGTGTCAACCCTAGTCAATGACTGGTCAAGGCTACAGCCCTATTACCCTAGTACGAGAATCGCGAAGAACTTCTCTTCACCTTACGCGGGCCGCGAGAAAACCTAAATCAGGCCCTATAAATAGAATCGATCGGCTTTCGTTTTCCGACGCTCACAACTTTCTTTCTCTCTATATTTCTGAAGTTATAATTATTATACCAGGTATAATACCTCCCTAATTAGAGAAGCCCTGTCCCAGTGTAAGTATTATAACCCCCGGTTACGCTGCCCGGTTGACGTAGAATTACTGTAACGGCTGTTGTGGTTCTGCCCGACGTAGTCGTTGGAATTTTGTCACGGGGAGGGTATAACCATACTTATTATGTACACTACCCGATTGATCTAGTACTCTATAACGGTTGTCGGGGTTATGCCCGACATAGTCGTTGGAGTTCTGTCTCAGGGAGTGTATAGTTAATATAAATTTGGGTTATTATACTAACAAATGTGTATTGTAAAATTATTAGATTTTAACAAGGAAATTACCAGGAATCTATAGCCATGTGACTTTATCTCCTTTTCGTAAACCTTTTGATAAACTGTCTTACAAAACCTCAATGGTTTAAATTATATTCACAGTTATTGAGTATTTGTAGTCCAATAATTATCGTCGGTATGTTGGGGTTTTGTATACAAAATTTGTTACTAAACTGCGGGGTAGTAACATGACCACAAGTCGGGTTGACAGTACCGTGGGTGATAATTAAAGTAGGCTGGAAACAAATGTAATTGCTGGTTTGCCCTCAATACTGTGCACTGAGAAAATCTGTTTTGATTAAACTGGGATTCACTCACCAGTATTTCTTACTGATAAAATGTTTTAAAACGCGTTTCAGGTAACACAATGTGAAAGCCAAATAGAAGCCAGCTGGATAGCACTGAAGGCTTGGAAAAGTGGCTATAAAAGTTACCTAAACAAAGAAGATGTTTTAATTCAATAAATTAGGGTTTATCCCTAAAACTTGTTTGTAATAAAACTTGGATTTTATTCCAATATATTCAGTATTATAAAACGTGGTGTTTTACTCTGAGAAAATATTTCCTAACTACGGTCCTGATGAAATATTCTGCTGCCAAATTAATAAACACCGATACCAATATACTGGCTCACGGCTTCCGCTCCCAGGGTGGGGTCGGGGGTTGTGACACAACGGTACTCCATAAGGAGACTCAATGTTGTCATTATGCAGCTTAACTTGTCAGAATTATAAGTTTTCCTTAATTGACAAGAAGCGCCGACTTAGTCAGTCTGTCGACTATAACCCACATCGTGTCATTGCCACGATTGGTTTTAGGTAACTTGATAATCAGTCCCATTGTTACCATTTCCCATATCTATGTGGGAATTTCCAGTTTATTAATGCAGACCAGACGGTTCATGATGTTCGACTTACTTGCGAACATGTTAGGCATTTTGCTTCATAGGTGGCTATGGACTTCTCATGTCCATCCACCAAAAGGTCTTCAACCTTCCACTCTAGTTCATCAATAGTTACTTGTGTCATGTAGATGACACATTCTCCTTTTTAAGCTCTTGGATGCCTTAAGTAAAGATGCTTTCTTGGGCAATCCATAGTGTTGATCTTCCATGAATAGCGAGTATCTCACTAGATGGGGATTTAATTCAGAAAAGTTTCTTATCGCAGGAAATACGGACTTGGTTATGAGCAAACCAATCCATGCCTAAAACTACATCAAATCCCGCAAGATTTATAGATAAAAGATTAATAAAGATAGATTGATTCTTGATGGACATAGCGTAACTATCAAGAATTGTGAAAGTTATTTATATGATACCATCGGCCATTAGACCTTGTAAGTAATAATTAAGCCTCAAAAGGGCAGATTTAGAAATTTATTAATTCTATAATCGATGAAGCTTTTATCTCTAACTGCTTCTCTCGCAGTCAACTGGAAGGCTCAGGCATTGCCTTTCTTGGCATCAGTGGCCTTATTCTTTCCGTCAGTTGCCCACTTCGGCCGGTGGGTCTTTATATGCCTGATGACTGTCGTGAGTGTCATGCAAAAAACCAAACTATAACCTAACACATAGCAAGGGTAAGTCGGGTATCGTATCCACGGAGAGTATGTGGTCAGTTAAGTTTTCTATTTGATTAACTAATAAAGAAATAAATAAACTGAAAGTAAAAACTGAGCGGTTTAAATAATTAGAGAAAAAAAACTAAACTAAACGGCTGAAACAATAATAAAACAAAGCAACTCCCTCCAGATTTCAGGTTCTAGATTTGACACGTTCTGAATTAATTAATTTAACAAAACCACATAGACATAGTTCTTGTTAACGGTTATTTACCAGTTGTGATAATCAACGACTAAGTTCTCCGGTCAATACATAACGGGAGGTTATCAAATGATTATCAATTGCAATTACCAACCCTAATCCCATAGCAAATATATCCCAATTACTAGAACTCTCGGGAATTGAATGATTAAGAATTAAGATTTAAATAAAGTGCAACTGTTTACAACCGGTTCATAAATTAGTTAACTAGCAATTAATTATACCAAGTCTACCCTCTTTATGTCACACCCAACCCGCTCAAGGTTTTGTCATCAACCGAACACGTTGTAAAGAAGAGACTCAAAATATAACAAAAATCACATGTCAACTGAATCAACCAAGTTAAATATCTGTCACATAAATAACATAGATTGAATACATAAAAAACTCAGACATGAAAAACCTACAAAACCGTCCACCTAGAGGAAGCCGCGAAGAGCCTAGCCGCTCATGGTCGTCTTCGCAGCATCGGTTGTCATCCCGCGTTGATTGGACACCATTTCACAGCCTTGAGAGATGTGTCAAAAAAATATAAAATTCGTTCCCCTCTCTCTTGACTGTTGCCGCCACAAACCCCCCCCCCCTGCCGTGATGATGATGATGTTTTTTATTTTTATGATATTAATTCCTTTTCCTATTCACGTGCACCCTCCTAGAATCGGCCCACTATCCTCTTTTCTTTAACATGTATGGCCCACTATGGCTGAATGTGTTTAGAAGTCCAACAACAATGATGATATTGTTAATTGTAGGGGTGTGCAAAAAGCCGAATTAACCGAACCATAACCGAATTAACCGACAAAACCGAACCGAAAAAACCGAACCAAATAAAAACCAGTGGGTTGGTTAATGGTTTTTTTGAAAACCGAAAGTAGCGGGTCGGTTATGGTTATCATTTTTTCCATACCCACCATAACTGAACTGAACCGACATGTAATAAATCTTTGTAGGATTTATGACTTTTCACCATATTTTTAATATTTGATGTTTTTGAGTGAATATTTTTAGTATTTATGGGTTTTTTCATATCATTTTGTGGTTTTTGGTGAATGTTTATTTTAATTTATAGAATGTATCATATCACTTTATTTGAATATTCGATAATAATTGGTATTAATATTATAGATTATATGTATTTTTAATACTATGTAATATACTAATATATACAAATATGCAATAACAATTTATTACATGTTAAAAAATTAAGCTATTTTTAGCGCTAAATATGCGGTTAACCACCCATAACCGACCCGCTATAACCATCAAAACCGAATAACCATAATCACCATAACCGATCGGTTATGGTTATAGTTATCCAATAACCGACATCGCGGTTATGGTTATGATTTTTGGTCAAAACCGACCCAAACCGACCCATGCACACCCCTAGTTAATTGTGTCAAGGAAGTTTGCCGTCAAAAGATGAACTATCCTTTCTAATAATCCTCAAAACCTTGTATATCTTTGCCTCCTTGTGTGCGTGGATATATATGACTAAGAGTAAACTTCCGTTTTGCTCCCTGTGGTTTAGTCACTTTAACGGTTTTGCTCCAAACCTTTAAAAATAGCCATTTTACTCCCTGATTTTACGTCTTTTTCTCTAATTTACCCAATGACCCTAACTCCATTAGAAATATCTGTTTCATTGGAGGGTATTTTGGTAATTTAAATAAATATATTATATTTATATAAAAAACACCCACACACAATCTCTTTCCTCTCTCCCTCTCCCTCTCCCTGCATATGCTTTCTTCTTCATAACCCACCACCAGCCATCAACCACCACCCCCACCCAATTTCCACCACCCAATATCTTCTCCACCAGCCATCAACCACCATCCCCACCCAATTTCCACCACTAACCTGAGCACAATCGCCCATTTGTTTTAATCGCAAAACAGAACAATACGAAAAGCCTTATGGAAAGACCCCGATTGGAAACCAACTTGTCTCTTGTCTCGTTAGTCGGTGTATGACAACTATTGGTCAAGACCACAACCATCAACTACCATCTCAAATCAGATGTAGACAGGGGCGGCCGACGAAACCTAATCTGGACGACGCTAAAGGGGAGACGGCTAGGGATAGCTCCGATCTGGCGATAGAAGGAACAAATCTAGAGCGGAGATGGTGGTGGTAAGTCCGAGGTCATGGAGGCTTCGATTTTTTGGTCGCTAGATGGTAGTGTGGTCAGCTGGGATGGAGATGGTGGTGGCCGACTTCGATTTAAGGTGGTTTTAAGCTCTGAACGGCAGGTGGTAGCGTTGTGGCGATTTCTTGAAGTGGTGGCGGTTTGACTATGATGCCCTTCACCTCAGTACCACCAATCTCGTTTTTTGTGAGGGTTTTTTGTTCATATCTGCAATTAGAGATGGATGAATGGGTTGTACAGATCTGTTGCAGCTATACTTGAAATTAGGGTTCAGACAGGGAAGGGTCTGGGTCATTGTTCCAGTATGGTTCAAGGTATTGGTGGTTTGTAAGGTAGGTGGTGGTAGATGGTGATTGGGGTGGTGGTGAATGGTGGTAGTGATGTCGGGTGAGGTGGTGATTGAAAGAGGTTGAGGGTGTGAGCAGGGTTTTGTTATATGCAGAGAGATTGTAGAGATAAGAGAGAGGGCAAAGAGAAAGAAGAAGTTTTGTTGTATATATTATATAGTCTCCTTTTAAATGTAAATTACCAAAATACCCTTATTTTATATTTGTAATTACCAAAATACCCTTTCAGTTAACATAGAATATGGATGGAGTTAAGACTGTGGAGCAAACTGGAGACAAAATCTAAACATCAGGGAGCAAAATGGCTATTTTTAAAGGTTTGGGGCAAAACCATTAAAGTGACCAAAACACAGGGAGAAAAACGAAAGTTTACTCTATGACTAATAGTTGAATAATAATTAATCCCCACAAAAGTGTCTTGCATATGCCGTCAAAAATCAAATATAATATGTATATTGATTCTTTTGAGTGCCCCCGAATAATTGATCAATTATAATATTCCATCCACAAATCCTCCATGTGATGGCTGCCTTTTTACATTCAGCCGTAGCCTACGGTTGAAACCATAAGCTACGGTTTTCAGTTTCTGTTTCTTATGTCATTTGACCGTAGTCTACGCATAAGGAGCCATGACCTACATTTTGAACATGTTGTACACTTCTTGGCTGAAATAGTTAGACCGTAGGCTACGCTTTAGTAGCCGTAGGTTACGTCATGCATCATATCAGTCATCTTGACATGAATTTCAACTTTGAACAAATGACCCAAAGGTCCCTGCACTTTATTCGTTCATGTTTCTTGCACATTTAAGCTATCTTTTTGATCCGAACAAGTCCCGAATGATGTGATAAATCTTGGTTATCACGCACGGTTGTTCCACTTCATCACTAAACCCTCCAACTTTACCGATTTAAGCCGAATACCTGTAACACCACAACAACTCGTAGATATCACATTCGCAACGCATAACCGCTTAAAACACAATAAAACACGTATTATAACACACTTAACACTCGGGTTTTGCACTCTCCATCACATCCCCACACTTATTCTTGATTGTCCTCAAGCAACCATTACAAACATTACTCACCTTATTAACAAATCACCATTGAATTCCTTACCGAATTAGCAATTTAAGGTCCCAAGTCATACCCGTCTCATAGACTGACACCCTCGAGGTTGACAATCTGACAAATAAGTAATACGCATTTTAAAACAATTTAAGACTTGCCTAACTAAAATTAACATGCGTTTGATACTACACACATGCCACACGCCCCTCACAATAATCACTCATCTCGGCTTAATCAAGACTAGCGTGTAATGTGCTAGTATGTAATTCACTCAAAACCAAATAAGCTACTTTACAATCATAAGCTTGAATGGCAATCACACCTCCACTGTATCAAACAACGTAGCACATATCAAAAGGACTTTTGGGGTTTTGGGTTAACGTATAGGTAAAAGAATGTTTTTGGATTTTTGTATTTATGTGGTTAACAACGAAAATACCAAACCATGACAACTTTATTCACAATAGACTACTAACACTTTGGGTTATTTACAACCCATTTATTTAACATGAACATGGTAACGATTTTTTTTCTTTTTCTTTCTTTTTTAAATTTTTTTTTATTATTTTTCTTTTTTCTTTCTCTTTTTTTTTCAAATATCCAACACAATTGTCACTCATGGTTGGTAATCAAACGGGTCAAACAAGGTGTACAAATGAAAGGTGAAAGGCTCAACATGGTTCACTAAGGTAGAATGGATAAACAATCAACACATAACACAATGAATGGATCCTAATGCCTTTATCATCTATGTGCATACGCTAACCACAGTCTCGGCACGTATCAAACCACACAAGTTCTAACACAAAGCAACATATGGCCTACACTCAACAATTGAACAGTTATTGCAAATTCAACTATCAATCTAGTAGGCTCAAATATCTCACCGAACAAAAGGAAATTGGGTTGCCGACACGTAGCATGTGTAATTCCTAAAGCATGTTACCCCTAGTTAGGCATCTCTTCTCAACTATTCTCTAAAAATCTATCAAAAATACTCTCATGAAACTTAAAGGGACAACCATGACTCGGGGGATCTCAATTAGTTTAATATCAGTAGGAATCCTTTAGCGATTGAAAATGTTGGTTTTCATGTAGTTCAAGCATACTTGAGACAAAAATTTTCAAATTTTTTCAATTTTCAGCAAATTCAACCTTTCGAGCATTTAAGATCATCAATCCTACCAACCCTCTCTCGAGTTATCGCACCCCCACACTTGGGATACATTGTCCCCAATGTATAGTTCAATTTATAATCTAAACTCGAGATATACCACCCACAACCATGAACGGCTAATAACTAGACAACTCACAAACAAAACCACTCCTAACACAAAGACTCACACCACCAATTTGACAAATAAAAACAGAACACAAGATAGAGAGACACATTGACCTGATCAGTAAATCGGCAAGTGTCAGTGATGATGCAGCTGCCATGATCGAACAGGGACATAACTCCTCTTGGATTCTCTGATATCTCATCGGGGATGTTGCCAAACATCCCCACACTTGAATCATTGCATCCGCGAGAATTAAACGTAGTAACCTGCCAAAACAGAACCAACACCAAAACAAAAGAACAAATACAATACTCTACATCCTCGGGCTGCCTCCCGAGAGCGCTAAGTTTAAAGGTCTTCAGCCAGACTGTACCTGATATGCGCCACGGTGGTCTCAATGCACACTTACCTAATGTATTTCCAATGAATGCCCGGAATTTTACATGCCATCTCCATAAGCTCATCGGTATAATTGGCATGTTTAGAAAGCACCTGCGGGTTTCGTTGATCCACTTCACGAGATATACACCGATGACTTGTAGCTTCACCCTTTTCATCTTGATGTCTGTCGTTAGTGACATGCAAAAACCGAAATAAACTAGTAGCTAGAGTAAGTCGGATATCGAACCAAAGGAGGATTGTGGAAAGTGTCGTAATGAAAAGTATTAATTAACTATTACTAAATTGAAAAATCGGTTTGATTGATTGTGAGAATTATCTAAATTAACGAATAAAAACTAAGAAAAAGATTGAGTTGTAACAAACAATGATGAGAAAATGTGAGCACTCCGGGATTCAGATTATGTAATTACTAATAACCTAGTTCTGATTTTATTGGATGCTATTGATTGAATAGTAAATCTGTCACATTTACCAATTACCTATGCAGTTCAAAATCTTAATCTTAATTGATCAGATAAATATTAAAACAAACATACATAGAAATCATTCAATCAACAAAAGCATAGATGGATTCAAAACATAATTATAACTCTGACTGTCACTCAGGATTTGTCTGTCACACAAATAATATAATTATGTAAATAGTCAGCTGTCACCCGACTACAAATCCAAATCTCAATAAAAACAGAAACTAGAATTAGAAGTGTCTCACAAAAATCGTTCACCCGAAGCGTCAACGAGAGATTTAGCCGCTCATCTCGGTTGACTGATCTTCACTGGCTTGATGCCCGGTTGAAAAACCCCCTGCCTACTTTGCCGTCCAGATGATGATTTGATGTGATATCGATTTAAACCTTCTATGACGGCTGTCCCTCTATGCGTGAGATGATGATGATTTTTCCTTTGTGTGATCATGTGATCCAAATATCGCGGCCCAATCCATGACCTCCAAGTCCACATAATGATCGGCCCAATGATGATTATGGAATTGTTGACTTGTTCACGTGTGTGTCCCCCAAAGTCAGCCGCCCAGTCTCGTCCCCCTATGCCTTCATGTATGCCTTGTATACTATGGATGGTAGTTGTTGACTAAAACTTCAAATTCACGTGTGATGTATTGCAAAGGTTCCAAGTCTCCTGTCCAATGGACTTAAGCCCATTTAATCATGTATGTTGACTTTTGTGATGTTGATTATATTGTTAAAAAATAATAGTCCACAACATGTCAAATCCCCCTCAGCTAATTCACGTGAATGTCAAGACTGCTGCCACCAATTTCCTTAGCATGTGCCAATTTCACGTGATTGTTGTTTGCGATTTTATAAATGCCGTATGCTACGGTTTAAATTATGTTAGCTGAATATCACTTCCATTTAATTACCAATTAACCTCTGGACTTCATTCTTGTGCATCTTTTGTATATTTAAGCAACCCTTTCGATCCGAACAAGTCCCGAATAGCACCTTTCGCTATGTTTATCATCCACGGGTGTTCCGCATCATCTTTAAACTCTCTAACTTTACCGAATTAACGCGTTTAACCTGCACATCAACAAACACACGTAGTTAACATATTCAAGGCGCATTATCACGTAAAATATAATAAAACACGTATTATACCCACATTAACGCACAAGATTCACACCCTACATCAAGCTCCCAATATATAGGGCCTGATTTGGCTTTTCTCTCGGCCCGTGTAAGGTTAGGCTAAGGCCTACGCGGCCCGCGTAATAGGGGGTCTAGGCGTAGGTGATCCGGGTCATTCAAATAGGTTCAACACGTGTTGCCACGTGTTACCACCGGGTGAGGCTGCATTCGACGATCGCTAGAGGCCCGCGTAAGCTCAAGGGGTGGCTTACGCGCCCCGCGAGAGCCTCAAAAATTTCATTTTATTTGTTTTTAATAAATATTAAAGTATATCGGGTCCGTTTCTCACGTACGGGATATATTCTAAGACATATAGGGTCACGTTTAGGGGTCCTGTGAGGGTTGTTACATCCTCCCCACCTTGTTTTAAATCTCGTCCTCGAGATTCACTGGAACAGGTGTGGATACTTCTTTTGCATTTCTGACTCGAGTTCCCATGTGTACTCTGCTCCTCTCTTGGAATCCCATTTTACTTTGACTAGAACTAATCTCTTGTGTTTGAGATTCTTGATCTTTATGTCTTCAATCTGTAGAAGCTTCTCTATGAACTTAAGTTTCTCATTTACTTCTATGTCCTGAAGAGGTACTAGGAGTGATTCATCTGCTAAGCATTTCTTGAGATTACATACATGAAACACATCATGTATCCCTGTTATTTCCTCTGGCAGTTGTAGCTGATAGGCTACTGGTCCTATCCTTTTAACAATCTTAAAAGGTCCAACATACCTTGGGCTTAGCTTTCCTCTTTTAATGAATCTGACAACTCCTTTCCATGGAGAAACTTTTAATAATACCTTATCTCCAACTTGGAATTCTAACGGTTTGCGTCTGTTATTAGCATAACTCTTTTGAGGATCTCGTGCTGTCTTTAGTCTTTCCTTGACTTGGATAATCTTGTCCGTTGTTTCTTGTACTATCTCTGGTCCAGATAATTGTTTTTCTCCAATTTCTGCCCAACAGACTGGAGTTCTGCACTTTCGTCCATATAGTGCTTCAAATGGTGCAGCATTGATGCTGGTATGTAACACCCCGAATATATAAACACCATACTGTAAAACTAAACATCGGTAATAGTCAAGATAAAAAAAATAACTAGGAACAAATAACCTAGTTAGCTAGTGTCATGACATAATAGAACAAATGTGGTTAAAATACCCTTTATACAACTTGTGTAAAAGTGGAGGGACTAAACTTCTGCAAAAGTAATGAAGTTTACTTAAATAAAAAATTAGAAACACAAACACACATACGTGTGTTTGGTTCCTGCGATTTCAACTAGGAGCTTTCAAGCTCAAACCCTAAAACACAAGAATTCATCAAATTGAAAGCTCAAATCTGCTCCAAATCGAAATTCAATCATAGATTAGTGATTACCTCTGCGAAGGGATCATAAGGTATGCAAAATTTCGACATTTGGTTTCATCTTAAATTCTTGATGAATCTATGAAATCAGAATTGTAGCTTGCATGATCGTTGTTTGGAATGAAATTATGTCTAGGAGTAAACCCTAGTCATTTTAATTGTTGAATTAGGGTTCATAATTGAGAATTCATGATCATCCACTAGTATGTCAAGTGGGTTTTAAAAAAAACATGTTAAACACTAGTGTTATGATTGTTACTCTAGTGTAATTGAGCTCTAGGAAGTAAATCCAGATTAGTTGATATGAAAATTTGACATGAATATATGAAATTATGCTTAAACCTTGGCTAAATAGTTAGTCAAGAACTTGATTATGAATTTGTATGAGATTATGCCCATTAGGTGTTTGATAATATGCCTAAGAGAAGATAAATGTTGAAAATTTCGGATTAAAAACGCATATTTGCTTAGTGTGGCAAATTATGCGTTATGTGCTATAAGAGAGTTCTAAATGAATGTTGGTTGAACTCTATAGGCAAGGAAATCGGTGCGTCAAGCGGACAAGCTAGTGGCGATACGCGTTTGAAGGGACCGCTTTGAAGGTGCGTAACTATAGTTTCGTCACAATATGTTTATTTATTAATTATAGTCTTGTTGAATTAGAATTGTGTAAATGGCGAATCCGTATTGTCGTTGAAGTGACGGAGCTCACTAGACAAATAAAACGGGTTAAAATATTGGTTGGATTAATGTTTGGCATATCATTGAAATGGTGGTTTCCATTAGGCAACCAAACGGGTCAAACAAGGTTAATTCTAGAAATGTTGAAGTGATTTGATTATCACTAATTTATTTAATACTTGAATGCGTAAGCCGTTGAACGGACACGCTAAACCTGTTGCAAATAAGCCCTTGGATACGGGTCAAAACTCTAGAATGTTGAAATGGTAAAATCGCTTTTATGTGCCTGCTTGGATTATGGATAACCAAGCATGACGCCAACGCGCACGCCAATCACGAGATGGTAGTGAAGCGCTAGTGCTTGGTAAGCCCGGGATTGGGTACAATTGTTCGAGCACAAGTGAGGATAATAAAACAAGTTGTATAATTCACAAACAAACGGGTCGAATAATCAAAAGCGGAATTATAGGACAACTGCCTATAAACCGGATTTCTACGTGAACAATGATGATGAATGTGTTCATAATCTAATTACGGTCGCGTAGGAAAAAGAACCATGCAAAACGGACTTGTACATCAATAGTTATGCATGTTTAAAGTTAGAATTTTTGGGTTAGATTGTAGCTGGGCATCTGCAGCTTAAAAAGAAACAACTCGTTGGAAAACTTGGGCCGTCGGGTCACGCCACGGCTAAACCATCTCACGGTCGCGCGACGCGACACCGGTTGCGCCCCGCGATAAGAAAGGCAGACACCGGTCGCGCCCCGCGAGCACCCCTTTTTCCTCCAATTTATTTATAATTTGTTATTTTACTCATTGAACCTGATTAAACGCATTTTTAGCCTTCAAAACTAACCGTTATGTTGGTTTTGAACCCAGGGGATCATATAAGGTGCACGGATGAAGATCAAGCGAATTTCAAGAACCGACCACGCCAAACAAAGCTTCCGCATTAATCTATTTTGTTCTAGTTAATATGTAAACTCTTGAAAATATATATTTTGAAGGTTTTAAACTAGTAGGATGATAACTTGAATACTTGATCTTGTACGATCGCTAACTTAACGAAAATTTTTGTAAGCTTGCATTTTTGTAAACTAAATGCGTGTTGATTGATATAATTCGTGTTAAAATAAAACGGGTGTTATATGGTATGATAGCTGTTGTTGTAGGAAAATTCTATCAATGGTAAATGATCGTCCCAATTTCCTCCGAAATCGATTACACAGGATCTAAGCATATCTTCCATAGTCTGAATTGTTCTTTCACTTTGTCCGTCTGTTTGTGGATGATAAGCTGTTCTTAGATTTAACCCCGTTCCCATTGCTTTTTGGAAACTTGTCCAAAAATGAGAGGTAAAACGGCTATCTCTGTCAGATACAATAGATAAAGGAATACCGTGTAATGAAACTATTTCATTAACATATAACTTGGCTAACTGTTCCATACTGAAAGTTTCCTTCATTGGTAAGAAATGAGCAGATTTGGTTAATCTGTCTACAATCACCCAGATTGTATCATTACCTTTTCGTGTCTTGGGTAGTTTGGTAACAAAATCCATTGCTATCAATTCCCACTTCCAAATGGGCATTTCTAATTGTTGCAATAACCCTGAAGGTTTCTGATGTTCAGCTTTAACCTGTGAACATGTTAGACATTTAGCAACATAACTTGCTATGTCCTTCTTCATTCCGATCCACCAAAAATTCTTTCTTAAGTCTTGATACATCTTATCACTACCAGGGTGTATTGTATACTTAGACTTATGGGCTTCTTCTAAAATTTGGTGACGTAGGTTTCCTTGAATAGGTATCCAAATTCTTTTCTTATGGAATCTCCAAATTCCATCCGAACTCTGTTCTAATTCCTTAATCATTCCTTTTAAACCTTCAGCATCCTCCTTGATTGTTGTTTCTTGTATCTTCTTAATTTTCTCATTTAAATCTATCTGCAGATATAATCTGAGAGAACGTACTCGATTTGGCTTTTCGTAGTACTTTCTACTTAAAGCATCAGCTACTACATTAGCTTTTCCTGCATGATACTGGATATCACAATCGTAATCACTAAGAACTTCCATCTATCGTCTCTGTCTCATGTTTAATTCTTTTTGCCCAAAAACATATCTTAAACTCTTATGACCTGTGAATACAACAAACTTACTACCGTAAAGATAGTGTCTCCAAATCTTAAGGGCAAAAATTATCGCTCCTAATTCTAGATCATGGGTTGTATAATTCTCTTCATGTTTCTTAAGTTGTCTAGAAGCGTAAGCAATAACCTTGTGCCGTTGCATTAATACACATCCAAATCCTAATTTAGATGCATCACAGTAAATCACAAAATCTTCAGTTCCTTCTAGCAAAGCGAGTATTGGTGTGTTGGTTAATCTTTGCTTAAGAATTCTAAAAGCTTCCTCTTGTTTTGGTCCCCACTCAAACTTAACTACCTTGCAAGTTAGTTTGGTTAATGGAATGGCTATTCTAGAAAAATCTTGAATAAAACGTCTATAATAACCTGCCAATCCAAGAAAACTTTGTACTTCCGTTGGAGACTCTGGGACTTTCCATTTGGTTATAGCTTCGATCTTTGCGGGATCTACATGAATTCCTTCATGATTGATCATATGTCCAAGAAATTGTACTTCTTGTAGCCATAATTCACATTTTGAGAATTTAGCATAAAGCTTCTCTTTTCTCAACAGTGTCAGTAGTATATGTAAATGCTCTGCATGATCTTCTTTACTCTTAGAGTAAATTAGAATATCATCTATAAAGACAATTATGAATTTGTCTAGGTATGGTTTACATATCCTGTTCATCATGTCCACAAATGCGGCTGGGGCATTGGTTAGACCAAATGGCATGACTGTAAATTCATAATGACCGTACCTTGTTCTTAGAGCAGTCTTAGGAATGTCCTCTTCCTGAACTTTCAATTGATGATAACCTGATCGTAAATCGATCTTGGAGAAGAATCGAGCTCCTTGAAGTTTATCGAATAGGTCATCAATCCTCGGTAGTGGATACCGATTTTTAATTGTAACCTTATTCAATTCACTGTAATCAATGCATATACGCATCGATCCATCTTTCTTCTTAACAAATAACACTGGTGCTCCCCACGGAGATGAACTAGGCTGTATGAAACCTTTTTCTAACAGTTCGTCCAACTGTTTCTTCATTTCTTGCATTTCCGTTGGTGCTAAGCGATAAGGTGTCTTGGCAATCGGTGCCGTTCCTGGTATTATATGAATTCTAAATTCAACTTCTCGGTCTGGCGGTAATCCGTGTAGATCTTCTGGAAAAACATCTGAGAATTTAGATACTACAGGAATATCTTTTAATTATTTTTCCTTAGTGTTAATGATTACTGAAATCATAAACATTATTCCTCCTTTTCTTGCATAACTTGCACTTTTCATCACAGAGATGAATTTTGTTGATCTGGTTGGTTTGTCCCCTTTGATTGTGATCTTTTCACCAGTAGGTGTACTTACTTGTACAAACTTTTGATCACATAAAATACTTGCATGATTGGATTCCAACCAATCCATTCCTAATACAAGATCAAATCCAGCTAAATCCATTGGAAAAAGGTTAGCACTAAAATTATGATTCAAAAATTTTATCCTTGCCTCCTGCAGAATTTCACTTATCTTAATAGATTCCCCATTTGCTGTCTCCACCAGACAGTCTTGGTGAAGTTTAGTTAATGGTTGATTGAGAAATTTGCAAAAAGATGTATTGATAAAACTTTGGTTTGCACCAGAGTCAAATAATACTTTGGCAAAAACATCATTAACTAAAAACGTACCGGCAATCACATCTGGAATCATCTTGGCTTCTTCAGCTGTTAGAACAAATGCTCTGGCATTTTTCTTAGGTCCTTCTATAGCCTTTGCTTTGTTGTTGGTTGCTGGATCTAATTTCGGACAATTTGGTTTGATATGACCAGCTTCTCCACAGTTGTAGCATAGCCTATTGTTAGCTTTCTTTCTGCAGTCTTCTTCCTTGTGTCCTGGTATTTTGCAGAAATTGCAGTAGGTTGAGCATTTTCCTGAATGCTTCTTCTTGCAAGCTTTACAGTAAGGTGCAGAAGTAGAACCTACGTTCTTTCCACGGTTGAAATTACTGTACCGAAATTCTTGGGTAAGCTTTTGAGCTAAGTTCTTTCTCTGGTTCTCTTCTTGCGTACGTACTAACTCATCAGTCAAGGTGTTTGCTAATTCTACAGCTTCTTCTATAGTTTGTGGTCTAGTTGCCTTGACCACATGCCTAATCTCACTGATTAATCCCCAAACATAACAGGAAATTAATATTGGTTCTGGTGAGGCTAGGGTTGGTACTATCCTTGCATATTCGAAGAATATGGTAGTATATCCTTTGCAATCTATTCCACCCATCTTGTGGTTCAAAAACTTATTTGCAATCTGTTCCTTTTCAATAGGAGGACATAATTTCCTTTCAACTCTTTCCTTAAAGTTGATCCATTTGATATTATAAACTCTGTCACTACCTCTTGACTGAAGAATGGTATTCCACCACTCTAGGGCTGCATTCTTAAAGAGATTAGAAGCATACATAATCTTATCTTCATTGACACATTTACTTATTTTTAGAACTGCTTCTGTCTTTTCTATCCAACGTAGAGCTGCAATGGCTCCTTCATTGCCTGAGAATTCTATTGGTTTGCAGGCCAAAAATTCTTTATAAGTACAACCATAAGAGATTGTCCTTCTTCTTTTAGGTATTGGAAATTGGACAAGAGGTCCATGGTTTACACTGTGACTAAGTTCAGTGTTCGTACGTTTATTCCCACTCACAGAATTATTTTCTGCCTTTTTAATAGTATCAATAATATAGGGCTTGTCATCTATAATTCCTTGAGCTACTATGTGTTTTATAGCACTCTTATCCACTTGGTTTCCGTTATTATCCTCATTCTGGTTTTCCTGATTTACTTCGTTTGACATCTGAATTGTAAACATTTTCAGGTGTTATTATCAAAGAATAATAATTAATGCAAGCAATCACATATGCACATTGATCAAAATCGTTGACATTGCGACTTACTCTATTCTTTATATTATGCATCTAATACAAACTGAAACTGAAATACAACGTTACAATACTATTAGGCATCAGTAGCTATTGTCTAGTTTTTTTTTTTCAAACATACATATTACGTATATATATATATATTATTACTACTACTCCCACCATCACCTTCACTAATATGGGTTCATCCAGAACTCCATATTACGCTCGTCGTACCTCCAGATGAGTCGTTCACCTACTTGCCTCATTCTCTCGCTACTTTCTAAAATCTCTTCTCCGAAGGTTCGAAGCTCTTGCACATTCTCTGCACTCATTGGGGGTGCAGGTGCTGGGACTGGGTTTGGGAACTGGGGTACATGTTCCTGGTACGGGTAAGGATTCTCTAAGATTTCCCTGACCAATAGATCATTATCATTGTAAGGATCTAGAGGGTCCAAATCTGGGTAAGCTGCTAGGTTCGGCATAGGTATGTCTTCTGGTATTGGGTAACGTTGCTGGTAATCTCTATGGTAATCTAGCCATGGATCGTAGTCTGGGTCTACGGGATTGGGTGCTGGTACCCTAGGTATCTCTTCTGGGTTAAAATCATGCATTTAGACTTGATTTTCGGGGTTGTTCTCAATTTCCATTGGCTGGGTTGGAAACAGTGGTAATGGTTGAGGTGCTACAAGTTGTTCAAGGTTAGGGTCAGCATCTGTAGTTGCTAGGATATGGAAATTTGCTAGACTTCTATTGAGAATGTCTTGGGTGTAAGCATCTGTTTCTCTTTTAGCGGCTGCTAAAACACGTTGCTGTTGAAGTTTCCTTATTCTCTATCAACGCTCATGTGCTCCTCTACTGAACCATCCTCTTTTCTTAGAAGGGAATGGCTCTTCAGACTGAGCCTTAAACGTAAATATCCCATTTTCATTGTCAGCAGTATAGCCTGAGAGGGCAGGCTATGAGGAGGTGCCTTCGCTCCTAGGTGAGCTGGACAACTGACGATAGGCGTCGGATACTCCTAGATCACTCATGCTGTAATTTAACAAATAGTCAAATAACACATAATAATAAATGCAGATATGCACGTATTTCCGTAATTTATTTCCTAACACTTTGAATAATATCTTGGTGTCAGCAGAACACTTCTGTGGCTGAATCAGTGGCTTAGCTCTGATACCACTTCTGTCACAACCCCCGACCCCACCCTGGGAGCGGGAACCGTGAACCAGCATAGTGGTATCGGTGTTTATTAATTTGGCAGCGGAATATTTCATCAGGACCGTAGTTAGGAAATATTTTCTCAGAGTAAAACACCACATTTTATAATACTGAATATATTGGAATAAAATCCAAGTTCCATTACAATCAAGTTTTAGGGATAAACCCTAATTTATTGAATTAAAACATCATCTTTATTTAGGTAACTTTTATAGCCACTGGCTTCTATTTGGCTTTCACATTGTGTTACCTGAAACGCGTTTTAAAACATTTTATCAGCAAGAAATACTGGTGAGTGAATCCCAGTTTAATCAAAACAGATTTTCTCAGTGCACAGTATTGAGGGCAAACCAGCAATTACATTTGTTTCCAGTCTACTTTAATTATCACCCATGGTACTGTCAACCCGACTTGTGGTCATGTTACTACCCCGCAGTTTAGTAACAAATTTTGTATACAAAACCCCAACATACCGACGATAATTATTGGACTACAAATACTCAATCACTGTGAAATATAATGTATAATATTTGAGGTTTTATAGAAATACTTTGCAAAAAGGTTTACAAAAAGGAGATAAACTCACATTCCTATTGATTCCTGGTAACTTCCTTGTTATAATCTAATAATTTTACAATACATACGTTTTAGTATAATAATCCAAATTTATATTTACTATACACTCCTTGAGACAGAACTCCAACGACTACGTCGGGCATAACCCCGTCAGCCTTTACGGAGTACTAAATCAATCGGGCAGTGTACATATTAAGTATGGTTATACCCTCCCCGAGACAGAATTCCAACGACTACATCGGGCAGAACCACGACAGCCGTTACGGAGTCCTACGTCAGACGGGCAGCGTAACCGGGGGTTATGATACTTACATTGGGACAGCGCTTCGCTATTAAGGGGGGTATAATACCCGAGTATAGTGTCTACTATCAGAAAATTCGAGTGAGAGAGAAAGATGTGAGCGATTGAAACTGATACCCCGAGCTCCCAATATATAGGGCCTGATTTGGCTTTTCTCGCGGCCCGCATAAGGTTAGGCTAAGGCCTACGCGGCCCGCTTAATAGGGGGGTCTAGGCGTAGGTGATCCGGGTCATTCAAATAGGTTCAACACGTGTTGCCACGTGTTACCACCGGGTGAGGTTGCGTTCGACGATCGCTAGTGGCCCGCGTAAGCTCAAGGGGTGGCTTACGCGCCCCGTGAGAGCCCCAAAAATTTCATTGTATTTGTTTTTTAATAAATATTAAAGTATATCGGGTCCGTTTCTCGGGTACGGGATATATTCTAAGACATATAGGGTCACGTTTAGGGGTCCTGTGAGGGTTGTTACACATAATAATCAACGTATGATAGAGGTGGAAGCTGTGAAACATAAGACACCGGTTTTCCATGTGCCCTCCTGTAGTGGGCCTCGTGGCAACCGATACACGGATGACGTGGACCCCCGCACAATATACACGTAGAAAAGCTGAAATCTTTGTAATGCTCTGTCATCCTGCACAACACAACTCAACTACCAAGTGTAAATCACGAACATAAAAAAAATCTTTTGGGTTTTTAATAATTCTTTTTTTTAGAAAAATAAGAACAAAACAAGAAAACCTAACTAAGCGCACTACTCCCCGGCAACAGCGCCATTTTGACGACAGTCGTTAGGGTCAATCAAAAACCTAAATAAGCTAAGTAGATAGCGTATGTATGGTATCGTATCCACGGGAAATTTGTGGTTAGTGTTTAACTAGAGAATTATTATATATTAAAGAAAAGCAACTCCCACCCAGAATCCGGATTGCAAATTTAACACAAAAAACCCATTTACAGATTCAAAACACCACATAGACATGACCTCGGAATTAATGAATTTGATTTGCTAATAGGGATAGTTTTTAAGATTCACTATGCAACCTAATAACCCGTTTGATTGTATCAATTACCCACCAATTTACCAACCCGCTAACAACGCAAGAAAGTTGGCAATACGCTTGATAAACGACAAACAATTCAAATATAATAAACGTTTCACAAAATCAACACAAGTGGTCAAGATTTACCGGTTAATAAGAATCAGAAAAACAAAGTTTAATGTGAAAATCTAGAAATTAATCATCCGGGGAAAGTCACATAAGATAAAGGTAAAGTCCTCCAAGTTTCAGATTCTAGGTTCACACCAAACTCAGTTTAATCATTAATTTGACACCACATAGACATGGTGCTGAAAAGTCGGTTAATTTAAGTGGTAATAAAAAACAGGTCTTTGTCATCAGATCTTTACAGTTCAATTACCCTATTTACTAATGTGAGTCAACCTACTCTATGTCACCCAACAAGCTACAAGGTCTTGTCATCAACCGAGCAAGTTGTAAAGCAAGAACTCAAACACACGCAAATAGTATAAATAAACCAACTCATCAAATTGTTCATACGACGTTGTCAATGTAAAAAACAAATCCAAACCTGAATAAACTGAGAAAAGTATTAAACCCTACGAACCGTTCACTTAGAGAAAGTCACCTAGACGCTCATGCCTTGAACCGTGGCGGCTGCCTTTCCGTGCGTCCCCTCCTTGCCTTCAGCCGTCTGCCGAACCAATCTCCAAAAAGTTCCCCCTTTTACTAATGAAATATGAAATATATATAATATTTGTTTTAGGGTTTTAGCATGTCGGCTCATGCAAAGAATAATAGAAAGTTGTTTTTTTTTCTTTTAAAAAAAGAGATGCCCTCCAATTTATTTCTATATGATAGCTTGTGATGTTTTTAATATTATCAAAGTTGTGTCAATTTTGTCTCCCCACTTTAATATATATATATATATATATATATTGGCTTAGACGTTATGAGAATTGGTTCCTTTTATAACCTGCTTGGCCGACATAAACAATTTTCACACAATTAGATACATCCGCGTGTCGCGGGGGTCTTGACCTTGACCAACACGTTCCAATTTTGATCAACTTGTCTTGGGGATCTTTAGCGCATTGCGGAACTACTAGCCACACCCCCCGCGTGTCGCGAGGGTCCTCTCTTTGACCGACTTGACAAAAAAACTTGACCGACGTAATCTGATAAGCTCCAGCGGGTCGCGACACGTTCTCATCCCACCTTGCGCGTGTCGCCTAAGTGTGCCAAGTTAATTTCTTTCGTTTCGTGTCTCGTGTTAGCTTGTCGAACCCGCTTTTCAGCTCACTTCTATTGTTTAACTTTGTTTAGTACCTATTAAACAAAAACACCACTACACACTAAAATAAATAATAACACGCAACTTAATACATTTAATATACTAAAAACCGACGCGAACTGATGTAATATACGACTTATTTTAACCCGACATCACATCACTTATCTTTTTTCGTCCTGAAAAAATTAAATGCAATGGAATCACAATCAGAACATTGGCATTCAATATATTCATTTAATTTATTAACAAATCGGACCACACGTTAACCAAGATTGCAGGTATACGGTCCACTTAAACCCAACCACCAGCTTCCAAGCCCTTACACGATTCATTTAAGTTCAAGTAATTATAGTTATATATGGATCTCACACTCAAAAGACTACAACGCCACCTAATCTCATTTCAAGTTTATGAGATTAAAAGATTTAATCTACCGTCTTATATAAAAAACTCTTATGCTATTCCGATTAAATTTATGATGGATAGTTGGATGATGTTGCGAGCTTTACATGCTTTTGTATACGTTCAGTTTAGCGGACATACCCCACACGAGTCACTATCCCCATGGTTAATGCCATAAACTTCACATATTTTTTATAACTCCACCTAGAGGGTATGTATCGCATGAGTCGCTATCCCCGCGGCAATACCATAGGTTTCATTTTTCTTTTTCTTTTTTTTTCACATGTGCTCAAATGAATGGATGGAATATTTTTTTGGGCGCCACACTGTTTCGGATTTGTTTTCACAAAAAGAAACAGGCGTGCCAATTTAATCGGAAAAACTTATAAGTTTTTTTACTTATGACGTACCTCTTATACTCTCCACAGTTTCAGCTTTGCTACAACTCTAAGGTGAGAATCCACAAGACTCCTAATTTAAGGTATATTATATCGATCCTAAGAAACCTTTCAACTGGCTGGGCCTACCCACATATCCTAAGTTAGACGTGTAACTGACCGTTCGTTATCTCATATATATAGTAATCAAATGCCAAGAATTGATTATACCTATCATCTTCCATTTTATTGCAAAAACTTTCTCGGAACGTTTTCTATTTTTTCAATTTTTTTATATTTTTAAATTTTTTTTAATTTTTTATATTTACGACACGACTAGTCTCCCCTCCCCACACTTAATTCCTGCATTGTCCTCAATGTGGAAGGAAACTACGACTCAAATATAAAAGAAAAAATATATGTACAAAAGATTGGAACAGACTCCCCTGGTTAAAGAAGCAGGATCCTCGTGAATATTCCAATGCGACCGTATAGCATTTCATTCGCGGCCGCGTTCAGTAAAAACTCGGGTTGCTCTCTACAAGTGATGTTCAAATCATCGCCGTCCAAATGGAGATTGAGTATGGACAGTTCTGACTAAATCTTGATCTGATAAGCTCTATCCATGTTTCAAAGAATTCACATGTACAAACTCAAAAAAGGATACCCAAACATAATACCGAACTAAACAACAATAAATAATACAAAATAAAAGAAAAATATTTTTGGGTTTTTGTTTTGTTTTGTATTTTTTTTTCTATTTTTTTATTTGTTTTTTGTTTTTGTATTTTTTTAGAAAACAAGAAAAATACTAAGCGCACTAATTCCCCGGCAACGGCGCCATTTTGATGACTGTCGTGAGTGTCATGCAAAAAACCAAACTATAACCTAACACATAGCAAGGGTAAGTCGGGTATCGTATCCACAGAGAGTATGTGGTCAGTTAAGTTTTCTATTTGATTAACTAAAAAAGAAATAAATAAACTGAAATTAAAAACTGAGCGGTTTAAATAATTATAGAAAAAAAAAACTAAACGGCTGAAACAATAATAAAACAAAGCAACTCCCACCTAGAATCCCGATTGCAAATTTAACACAAAAAACCCATTTACAGATTCATAACACCACATAGACATGGCATTGGAATTAATGACTTTGATTAATTATTAGGGATAGTTTTTAAGATTCACCATACAACCTAATAACCCGTTTAATTATATCAATTACCCACCAATTTACCAACCCGCTAACAAAGCAAGAAAGTTGCCAATACGCTTAATAAACGACAAGTAATTCAAACACAAGAAACGTTTACCAATAATCCAACACAAGTGGTCAAGTTGTACCAGTTACACGAATCCGTAAACAAGGTTCAATGCAAACAAAGCAAAAGTTCATCCGGGTAGAAGTTACGAGAAGCTTAGCCGCGCATCGAAGTCATCACAGCTTCAATAATCATAACGAATTGCTCAGACAAGAAGGAATCGATTGGAAGATGGAAAATGATGAGAAAAGTCGCCCAAAACTCTTCTACAATCGTTCTTGGCGGCCGGCAAAAAGTGTTTTTTTTTCTTTCCATGTTAAAATAGGTTAAAAGCCAATGTTTTCTCCGCCCACACTTGTCGCGCCACGCGCCATAACCAACATGCTCCCTCGCATGGCGCGAGGGAGTCAGGTTTGACTTTGTTGAAAATGTCTTTGTAACGCCACGCGGCAGCCTCATATGTCTCCCTCGCGTGGCGCGAGGGATCCCGTTTTCCAGCACAATCATTTTCTTACCCCGTATTGTCTTGTCGAACCTGTTTTCCAGCTTGTATGATCTTTATACCCCGTTTAAGCACCGTTAAGCCTGAAAAACCCAACAAACAATAAGCACCTACACCAATACGAGAATAAAAACAATTAAACATTTAAAACCGACACAAAACTATACAAAATATGACATGTTTGCACCCGCACATCAATGCCCTTTCTCGCCACATCCATAACAGGTGGCGTTCTTCATATTCTTGCATTCATGAGATCTGTGGTCCATCTGCTTACAGATGCCACAACCTTTGGGTTGCTCATGGAGACATATTCCAAAATGTCGCTTCCCGCAGGTTTTACACTCGGATTTTGCCTCATTCGGCTTGGGTTGGTGATAACACAAACCAGTCTTTCCCTTTTTAAAATCCTTACTGGGGTGTCATCACGCTTCCTTTTGTGATCATCCCCAGCCTTAGTCGCCCTTACTCTTATCTCGTCTTCAGTGAGAGATAAGGCTAAATCCACATCGGATCTGAAAATTATAGGTTTGGAGGATTTAACCATCCCCTTGATTTCTGGAACGATTCCTCCAATAAATCACGCAATGCGCTTAGACTAAGGGGTAATTAAATAAGGAACGAGTCTTGATAAAGAGTTGTATTCAGATACATAGTTTCGACAATCGAGGCCTTTCATAGTCAGTTTTAGAAAGTTAGATTCAACTTTCTCCACCTCATGAGGTGGGCAGTAGGTCTAGCGGATTAGTTCCATGAACTTAGACCAACTTAGGTTGTACAACGCAACCTTACCAGTGGATTGGATCAGTGCCTTCCACCAAGTTAGAGCATCCTCCTTGAAGGATTGGGACATGTATTTCATAGTGTCCTTAGTGGCATAACCGCTTATATCAATAACGTTTTCCATTTCATCTACCCACTTTAGAGCATTAATGGCTACATTCTCGCCCGTAAAGTCACGGGGCTTACAAGAGACGAAATACTTATAAGCGCACCACTTCTTAGAGTCACGGGGCTCAGTTCTGGAAGTATTCTTGATGTTTCACTCACTCTTAGTTGAGGAGCAGTGAGACTTTTCAGTCTTATAAGTTGTAGAGTAAGGTTTAGAAACAAATTTTTTGTTTTTGTTACTATGGCTATGGCCCTTTGAGTGTGGCTACAAATCCAGCCAGGGCTTTACCGACTTCATCGGTAATCAGGGATCGAATATTATTCTCTTCGTTCTTACGGTTTTGGTGCTCTAAGTTGTTACCACCGTTTTTCTTAGTCGCATCACCAATATTTAGGCTTGCCATTAGTTTAACTGAGAGATACATGGCCATTAGTAATATCTTTGAGAATTTAATAGTAGATCAAATTATTTACGTTAGATCTTACAGATCTGTAAGTCTTAGATTTATTAGCCTCACTTACTGCAGTTGGTAATTAGCTTTTATTTATAATTAGTTATATAGTCCTAGAGGCTTTCTAGTCCCTCTTCTTCCTCATAGTTGGGATTATTTGAAGAATAGGGACATGTTTTAATCTATGTATTTAATGTAGGTTCCTCTCCTTACACATAGTCGGGATTAGTTGGAGATTTGGAACAAATATCGTCACATAGTTGGACGAAAATTTTCTCCTTTCCTCATAGTTGGGAAATAGTTGGTGATACGTTTCAGTCAACGTATTTAATATTGGTTCATCTCCTTCCACAGAGTTGGGATTAGTTGGAGATTTGGAACAAGTATCGTCGCATAGTTGGACGAAAATTCATTTGCTCATAGTTGGGAATTAGTTGGAGATACGTTTCAGTCAACGTATTTAATATTGGTTCCTGTCCTTCCACATAGTTGGGATTAGTTGGAGATTTGGAACAAGTATCGTCGCATAGTTGGATGAAATTTTCTCCTTTACTCATAGTTGGGAATTAGTTGGAGATACGTTTTAGTCAACGTATTTAATATTGGTTCCTCTCCTTCCACAAAGTTGGGATTAGTTGGAGATTTGAAACAAGTATCATCGCATAGTTGGACGAAAATTTTCTCCTTTCCTCATAGTTGGGAATTAGTTGGAGATATGTTTTAGTCAACATATTTAATATAGGTTCCTCTCCTTCCACATAGTTGGGATTAGTTGGAGATTTGGAACAAGTATCGTCGCATAGTTGGACAAAATTTTTCTCCTTTCCTCATAGTTGGGAATTAATTGGAGATTTGAGATACGTTTCAGTCAAAGTATTTAATGTGGATCCCTCTCCTTCCACATAGTTGGGATTAGTTGGAGATTCGAGATAAGTGTCGTCACATAGTTGGACGAAAAATCACTTATAGATCATTAAGACTATATTGGTGTGAGGGAAATAGTTTTCCACTACTATCACCTTTTCAACCACTACCATTGGTGGGAATATATGCTTAAGACAGAGTCTTTTATCATGGTCTATTTGCTAGTCTTAGTCACGTAAGAACTAGTAGACCAAATAATTTAGAGGGAAAAATATTTTCTTGATTGCTCGCGGGCCTTCGACCAATTTGTCTTCACCCTATAGATTTGGCATTTTTAATCCTTCTCCTTCCACATAGTTGGGATAAGTTGGAGATTTCAGGACACGTCTCAGTCGACGTATTTAATATAGGTCCCTCTCCTTCCATATAGTTGGGATTATTTGGAGATTTGGGACACGTCTTAGTAGACGTATTCAATATAGATCCCTCTCCTTAGTTGGAGATTCGGGACACATCTCAGTCGACGTATTCAATATAGGTCCCTCTCCTTCCACATAGTTGGGATTATTTGGAGATTTGGGACACATGTCGTCACATAGTTAGACGTAAATTTTCTCCTTTCCACATAGTTGGGAATTAGTTGGAGATACGTTTCAGTCAACGTATTTAATATAAGTTCATCTCCTTCCACATAGTTGATATTAGTTGGAGATTTGGAACACATATCGTCACATAGTTGGACGAAAATTTTCTCCTTTCCACATAGTTAGGAATTAGTTGGAGGTACATTCTAGTCAACGTATTTAATATAAGTTCCTCTCCTTCCACATAGTTGGGATTAGTTGGAGATTTGGAACACATATCGTCACATAGTTGGACGAAAATTTTTACACTTTCTCAACCACTCATTGGTGGGAACATGTGTTTTTTTTTTTTGCCTTCGTCCATCTGTGAGCAATCAAGAGATTTGTGTGATAAGGTAGGAGCAATAAAATGTGACCTTCATAACATTTGAAGGAAAATAATAAAATGGGCTCCATAAAATCAATGATTATTCTTATGGTAGTGATATCGCCAAAATATATTTAGATGCTTACTATTAGCTGATATCAGTACAATATGATCTTTGGGAGATCTTAGAGGTTCCATGCATTAAACCTTCATACTGGCCAGACATGAAAACAATCTATGGCACACACTAAGATACTGACAATCACCATATGGTGCTTTTATCATACTAAGTTTGGCATTATAGTTGTTAAAGATCAATGAAATAAAAATCAATGTCGTGCTCCAGATGATCTGATCTGGTGGAGAACTTACTGCGAGATTTGCCAGATTTATATAATATAATTTATTATACCCAGATGGGTTTGGACAAATAGATATCGAGTTCCAAGGCTCGAGATTATAAGCTCTAAGCAAGAACCAGAAAAAGTGATTCCTTTTTCTACTTATTCTCCATAATGAGAGAACATTAAATCAAAGAATAGAATTTTGTGCAAAAGTGCACAGATATCCTTGCCATAAAGCGGCTTCTTTTATTACTGCTTGTTTAGTCAGCTGGCGAGGTATCACCGAAGTGTCTATCAGATGTGATAGATTTCAGATTAATGATATTGGGTATAAAGGAATATTAAAAGAAATAGTATCTAGTGACGAGGTTTAGCATCCTCGTATCAGAGTCATCATCTCCAAAAGAAATAGTATCTGGTGACGAGGTTCACCATCTGGAATTTCAAGCTACTCAATAGTAGAGATTATTGAGTCCGCGACCCATCATATACTCTTTATCTCATCCGCGACATCTTGGCGGCATTTGCAGAATATTCATAAAATCAATAACTATATATTATATATATATATATATATATAGGCATTTGCAGATATCCTAACCCCCCCCCCCCCCCCAAAAAGAAAACCTAAACCCCCCCACCCCCCTAAAAAAAACCTAACCCCCCCCAAGCTAAATGCTAAAAACTAAAACCCCCAAAAAACCTAACTCCACCCCCCCCCCCCAAAAAAAAACCTAAACCCCCCACCCCCCCCCCCCCCAAGCTAAAATGCTAAAATGCTAAAAACTAAACCCCCAAAAAACCTAAAAAAATCTAATTTTTTTTTTAATATTTTTATGCTCAAATCGCTACTTTTAGTAGCAAAAAAAAAAAAATTTAAATTTTTTTTTTAAATTTTTTTTGGCTTCGAAAAGTAGCGATTTTTATATAAAAAACACTAAAAAAATTTTTTGTGTGATTTTTAGCTATTTTTAGGCATTTTTGGTTGTGTTCACATTGGTTCTCGCAATAAGAGGTGGTTCTCGCATGATCTTCTCCCTATATATATATATATATAAGAACGTCTTATGTTTGGTTCTAGACTCGGAGTTTCTTAAAGAATCTGCATTTGTGATATTTGAGACTAGACATAAAAAGGCTAGTGTCTAATTCACTCAAATTGTAGCTCTGATACCAACCTATCACTCCCCAATTTCCGGTGGGCCCAGATGGGTCGTGACGATTGGATAACAGTATCACAATATAATAATGCAGCGAAAGTATTAGAGTAATATTAATTTAATGAAAGTCTGAATATATAATAAAAGTTGTATAAGCGTTTCAGTAAATGCCCACAGGCGGGATCTAATAAACAGAGCTTTAGACATCATAGGCCTTAAGCTTGAGGAGTTGCAAATTCCTTAGCCTTCATTCTAGCCAACCCGGATTCCCAGCCTATAATAAGGTTTGGTACCTGTGGTTTAATCTTTTGAAAATACGTCAGCTTTCGCTGGTAAATACAATTAACTGACTCGTTTTGAAAACAATTTTTCAAAAAGATTTTTATACATATAGAAAACCCCGTAGGTAATCATTTAATATTTCTTGGGATTCTTTCTTGTCACCAGATTTATATACTTGTCATACAATGGGAACCAGAGATCAGAACCGATCATTTTCAGTGCTATAATGATTAAGGGTACACACCAAAGCTGAATAAAACGTGTCTTACTGTTGGTATGCATACCACTGCACGCTATTCCGTATGGCCATAATAGTTAATGAGTCGGGACGCCCGGACACGGCACCAATAACCCCCAATTTTTTCAGTTATCAAGTAAAACGGATTAAACCGGATTCTTACATTTATGAGCAATATACATGGCTCATTTATGTAATACCTGCTCCAAGTGGCCTATTCGCCATACCCTAAGTTTAAAAACTAAAATAAGTTAAGAGTATTTACCTTTTGCTAGCTTCCAATCAAATATGATTATAATTTTGCAAAAGCCGCAGGTAAAAGTATTATTGACCCAAGTCTGATTATCTGGGAGGTTCTATAGTCTAGAATGAACAGAATTGGTTATCTGTTAGCATGTATACGGGTCATAGGTTAGTTCCTTAGACATGACCCGTTACTTAAGAATAGATTTGGTTTCGCTAGATTAAGCGTAGACCGGATAGAATGTGGTTTATACCTATCCGAGTGCAATGACTCATTGGATAAAGGTTATTTAACCAAGCATTCTGATTTGGAATGGTTTTGAAATCATTTGACCCGTTTCGACTAGTTTATATATTTTATATTACTTAAACTAGTCATATGCGCATAGGTGGTATTGGGTAGTTGAATAGGTTTATGACGAGTCCGTTATGTCAAAATATTTTTAATAATGTTACATAATCAGCCTTGAGGTCAAATTATATGCCTCATTTGTTTAAAAACCATTTTTATGCCATAAGGGCATTTTTGACATTTATAAAAGTATATATTATTGGCTCGTCAATAAACCCATCAAACAACATGACCAAAAGGCATAACCTCAGAGGGTTATTCCCTACAATATTATGGTCATATAACAAATTCTAATCGGGTCATAAACTTGACCAAACGGGTCAGAATCGAAAGTCAAAGCAAAAGTTAACTGTTTGACTTTCGACTACGGAATAAGCTCTAAATAAGAAGACAAGTTGGACATGATTATACATGTCCTAATATGTTTTATAAACTGATATGATGTCAAAATTTAAGGTTTTAATAGTTAGAAACTCATTTAGCGTAATTTGCAAAGTTTACGTTTTTGACCTTTTTATTTAATATAAACTTGACTTGTCATTTCGTCTACTTAACGTGATCTTTAGAGGGTGTTATCACAAGGGATTAACACCTTCATTATTACGATCACGTAGCCAAGTTCGATTCGAACTTTGGCTTGACCGAAATGGTCATAACCGAAAGTCAAAGCAAAAGTCAATTTGCTTGACTTTTGGCTAATAATTAGCCTAAATAATGAAATAGACTAGAGCACTTACTAGTGTTGAAGAACACATTAAGAACTCAGAATAGGAGGCTTCCAATAACGGAAACAAGCTCCAAGAAGTTTAGAGTGAAAGAAAGAATGGTGTGAGTGAAATTATGAACTTAGGAGTCCTATTTATACTCTTAGAGTTGTAAGAAGATGACAAGTGTCCTAAGGAGCTCTAGGAAGAGGATTAGTGTCCATACATGTGTTCAATTATGGTTAAGTGTGCCAATTTGAAGGATAAGTGGCATATGAGGTGTCAAAAATGCATAAAGGCTGTTGTCCAACCAGATTTTTGTTGTCAGCGTACCCCTTGCGGACCGCAAGGGATATACCTTACGGTCCGTAAGTGGACCAGGCGCGCTGAATTTTTTTTAAACATCCTTGTGGACCGCAAGGGTTAGTTCACACTGTCCGCAAGGGACCTCGAAAATTTAAAAGTTTGCCTTTTAGGCAGATTTAGCTCCTCTACTTTTAATGGTCAAGGTTTCTAAATAAACCTTAAGCTCTTGTTACTTTGATCGTCATGATGAGACATGATAAATGCTTTATTAGCTAATCACTTTCCAGATTATAGATATGGAACACATCATGGATTCCATTCGGCTCTGTTGGTAGCTTAAATCTATATGCTACTGAACCAATACATTCTATCATCCCGAATGCTCTAATAATTCTAGGGCTCAGCTTGCCCTTAATTCGTCTTTCCAGAGCAAGACTTTCAGTAATATACTATTCTTCGATTTGGATTTTGAGAGGCTTTCGCCTTTTATCAGTATATCTCTTCTGCCTATCATGGGAGCCTTGAGTCTATCTCAAGAGTAAGACTCTTTCAGTTAGGACAATCTACGGTCCAGAGTGTTGGTTTCTACCAACTTTAGCCCAACAGACGGGTGTTCTACACTTTCTTTTATATTATGCATGCACGTAGCATTTTTCTAGAGTTTGGATTGTACGCTCACTTTATCCATTAGTGTGAGCAGTAAGCCATACTAAAATTAAGAGCGTACTAAGCACTTTGCTGGAATTTTTCCAGAAATAAGAGTATATTTAGTACCTCAATCCCATACTATAGACAACGGTACTCCATAAGGAGACTCAATGTTGTCATTATACAGCTTAACTTGTCGGAATTATAAGTTTTCCTTAATTGACAAGAAGCACCGACTTAGTCAGTTTGTCGACTATAACCCACATCGTGTCATTGCCACTATTGGTTTTAGGTAACTTGATAATCAGTCCCATTGTTACCATTTCCCATATCTATGTGGGAATTTCCAGTTTATTGATGCAGACCAGACGGTTCATGATGTTCGACTTACTTGCAAACATGTTAGGCATTTTGCTTCATAGGTGGCTATGGACTTCTCATGTCCATCCACCAAAATGTCTTCAACCTTCAGCTCTAGTTCGTCAATAGTTACTTGTGTTATGTAGATGACACATTCTCCTTTTTAAGATCTTGGATGCCTTAAGTAAAGATGCTTTCTTGGGCAATCCATAGTGTTGATCTTCCATGAATAGCGAGTATATCACTAGATGGGGATTTAATTCCGATAAATTTCTTATTGCAGGAAATACGGACTTGGTTATGAGCTAACCAATCCATGCCTAAAACCACATCGAATCCCGCAAGATTTATAGATAAAAGATTAATAAAGATAGATTGATTCTTGATGGACATAGCGTAACTATCAAGAATTGTGGAAGTTATTTCTATGCTACCATTGGCCATTCGACCTTATAAGTAATAATTAAGCCTCAAAAGGGCAGATTTAGAAATTTATTAATTCTATAATCGATGAAGCTTTTATCAGTTCCAGAATCAATATAAGACTCTAGTAAAATATGTCATTTACGAGAAACGTACCCGTAATGATAGTTATGTCTCTAACTGCTTCTCTCGCAGTCAACTAAAAGGCTCAGGCATTGCCTTTCTTGGCATCGGTGGCCTTGTTCTTTCCTTCAGTTGCCCACTTCGGGCAGTGGGTCTTTATATGCCCTTTCTCGCCACATCCATAGCAGGTGGCGTTCTTCATATTCTTGCATTCATGGGATTTGTGGTCCATCTGTTTGCAGATGCCATAACCTATGGGTTGCTCATGGAGACATATTCCAAAATGTCGCTTCTCGCAGGTTTTACACTCGGGTTTTGCCTCATTCGGCTTAGGCTGGTGATAACACAAACCAGTCTTTCCCTTTTTAAAATCCTTACTAGGGGAGTCATCACGCTTCCGTTTGTAATCATCCCCGACCTTAGTCGCCCTTACTCTTATGTCGTCTTCAGTGAGAGATAAGGCTAAATCCACAGCGGATCTGAAAGTTGTAGGTTTGGAGGATTTAACCACCCCCTTGATTTCTGGAGCGAGTCCTCCAATAAATCGCGCAATGCGCTTAGACTCAGGGGTAATTAAATAAGGAACGAGTCTTGATAAAGAGTTGTATTCAGATACACAGGCTTGACAATCGAAGCCTTTCATAGTCAGTTTCAGAAAGTCAGATTCAACTTTCTCCACCTCATAAGGTGGGCAGCAGGTCTCGCGGATCAGTTCCACGAACTTAGACCAACTTAGGTTTTACAATGCAACCTTACCAGTGGATTGGATCAGTGCCTTCCACCAAGAAAAAGAGATAGAGGAGCTAGAGAAAGATAGTCATCGACTGAGCTTAAAACACCACTGTTGGACTTGTTTTTTTTTTTTTTTTTTTGCAAAAGAAGCTTGGGGAGTGTAGTGAATCATTTCGAGCCTTAGCAGTGCGGTTTTTGATTTGAAAAGAAGGGATTTCAAAATATTAAAGCTTGAGTTTGATACACACGGTTCAAAGGTAAGATTTTATGAAAAAGCTTATGTAAATGCAAAGCTTTATGCATGAAATATAAGGAACATTTGTTTGAGGCATTTGAATTCATAAAGTTCCAAGCTTGATGTATTTTCCTAAACAGGGTCCAACGAGTTGTGAATAGTAATCTCTCAACCTTTAAGGGTCGTTTCGTATTTAGTAGGATTGGTTTTGCAATTCAAAAGGGGGTTGCGGCTCAGCTTGTTGCCCATCTGCCACTTGTTTGTAATTTATACCATATTGGCATCTAGCCAATTTACTAATAATTAATTTGATGTGTTTTAGGTAGACCAAACGTAATTCATTAAACTTATTTTTGTTAAAAACTATAAAAAAAAAGTATAGCTTTTCGCAGTAGCGTAGCATTTAGTTCCGTAACATTCCGTTTGTGTACTTTTCTGGCAAAATTGGCTTTTTGTTTGATCTAGAGTGAAACCTTATTTCTCATTCTTAGGACTTTTCACGGGAGGCCACTTTTCGCTCAGGTTTGTGTAGGGACGGAATGTTAACATTTTGTTTATGTATGTTCACCAAGACTTGACTTAGGAGTTCGGTTGTCAAGATTCTTCTAATATTAGCGATTTAAAGCGTAGTAACACATGTTAGTTTCTAGACCCCTTTTTAGATTGTTTTTGGGTCATGTGCATACTCCGCAAGTGAACGTTTAAAGACTTGACGTAGGAGTCCTGTTGTCAAGATTCTTCTAGTTTTAGTGATTTAAAGCATAAGAATACATGTTAGTTTCTAGACCCCGTAGAAACACATGTTAGTTTCAAGTGATTTAAAGTATGTTTAAAGGAAATGGAAGGTTTTTACTAACAAAACGATATTGGGCTTTTATTCCATGTCATGGTCAGGATTGTTTTCAAGTGAACATTTAAAGTAAATGCTTCACTAAAATATAAACTTGAGATGTGTAATGAATGTTAATGGTAAAGAATATGGTAATGGTTAATGTATAGTGTTTTTCTAAGTTAATTCACTGTCGATATATGCTATATATCAATCACATGGATGGATAGATAAATGTGCTTCATGGGATCACGTCATCAGCATGCCACCTATGCCCTAGGGGGTAGTGCCTTTGTGGTTTGCAAGGTAATCGGTTGTACAATAGTGATGACTATTGATGAAATGTTTATGTTCATAAATTAGACGCAATGATTTTTAGCTTAATGAACGTTTAACATATGTACAGGCATGTTTACGTAAAGTTATGTCATGATTAAAATGTTATATAGATGTAATGCATAAAAACGATGCTTATTTAAACTAGAACTCACTCAGCATAGCTGAATTTTAGCATACATATCAGGTTAAGGTGTACACTCATTTGTAGGCTTGTAGACGTATTGGGCAATGGAGTGTAGGCTATCCCCATCATGTGCACTAACTAGCATCCTAGTTACTTTATGTTTTTAAGACTAGTTATGTTTTGGTTTTTTGGCTTGTAAGCCTTTTAGAATATAACAACCCTCGAAAAGGCCCCATACCAATTCATAATCGAGACCCCGAACGCGTACGCCGAAAACCAACACGAAAACGAGAAAACCCAGTTTTGGGTCTCGTCGCGCTACGCGACGACAATGGCAGAAGCCGGTTGCATAACGTGGCGCCTCATTTCTTCGACCGAAATACACGTGCCGCTACGTGGCAGGCCTACGTGGTGACTCATGCCACCTATGACCTAGTCTACTCCATCACGCTACGCGACAGTGATGGTGAAGAGTGGTCGCGTGACGCGACAAGGATGAATTCCAGCTATAAATTGATCGAGAATTTGACAGTTCAATCTATTCATTTCTTTTCTTTCTCTTTCGAAGCACTGCTATAATACCCAAAGCCCCTAAACCCCTAAAACCCTACACCGTAATCAGCGTGTAACCCGGATCACTGGTACGATACCCTGTCCGATTGATCTGAAACCAAATCAACTGATGTTAAAGTGTTGCCTGAATAAGGCTATACTTTGTCATCTACATTGTGGTTTTGATCTCGTGATTATCGTTAAAGTTTGAATTGGGTTAATACACTAATACGTGTTGCATTGTGTGGTTAATTAGGAACCCAAGACTTATACCTGAAGGCTATTACTGAAAACCCTAAATCTGCAAAGTGAGTCATTCTCTTTTTATCAAATGCTTTCAGAACCTTAAATGTTTTCCAATTGTTACTTATATTAGAGTGATTAAGTCTTTGTATTCTTACTGCGAAACTACTGTCAGTATATGGGGTTTTATATACATTACTTGTTATGCATCACTATTGGACAATGGGTTAGCTAATGAGTGATATGAGCACAGTCACAGGAACTGCCACCGAGTGAAAAATACTATTAAAATGGTTTCTTTGCTATTGGACATCGGGATAGCCAATAGTAATTTTGTAAGACAAAAACAAATAAAAAAACCCTTAATGCTGTATGTATAAGACCATGTGTAGTGGTGAACTAACATAATGCCCCCACCATGGGGAATTATCAGACACGTGGCATCCTAGTCAGTGTTGGGGCATTATAGCAAAAGTGGCGTAGTGGGGCATTATACCAATAACCCCCATTCAATCATTTGACAAAAAAAAAAAAAAAAAAAAAAAAATAAAGCAAACAGGCTAGTCAAAAATTGGAGAAATCCCATTGGTGATTTACTGTGAAGAGAAGGAAAAGTGCCTTTTATACAAAATGAATTTTTTTATACAAAATGAATGAACTCACTAGTATTTTTCGCTGATCAATTTTTTTTAAAACGCGTTTAAGGTGATTTACTGTGAAGAGAAGGAAAAGTGCAATGAAGCACTCAAAGCTTAAATAAGTGGCTATGTAAACCTGAATAAAACGTGTTTTGTAATTAAGGGTTCATCCCTATGTAAATCCTTTATGTAAATATGGATTTCATCCCACAATCTATGAAATGAAAATTACGGTGTTTTGCAAACTCTGATATTTTTCCTGACACCCGGTCCTAATAAATTTCCGATGCGATAATTTTAATAAACACCGGTACCACTTGTATCTGCTCACGGCTCCCGCCGAGGGAAGGGTCGGGGGTTGTGACATGGAATGTTAAAACTTGTGTAATCATGGATGTTTTAGATGCATATGTTATTGAATTCTCAGTTTTAAAACTTCATGCCAATGAGTAAATCCAGCGTACGTAAGAGACCCCCGAGTTTGGAGGCATTTCAGATTTTAAAGAAAGGTAAAGTTTTAAAGAAAGTAATAGTGTTGGCTTCTAGCCTCATAGGTGTCGGCTATGTGATGAAGAGACATGTCTAAAGTATTGTAAAGTTGTAGTGAACTATCTATATCTCTAATAAAGCAAACCATTGGGGGACACATGTCACCCAATGGAGCAAGCCACCTAAGCATCCACATAAGCAATGATGTGGCAAAAGTCTAATTATGTGACAAGTGGCAGTGGTGTCTGATGGGGATTCAATTGCTTCTCACATACGCACTCTCATCTCTCTCTTTCATTATCTCAAACCGTTTCAATTGGCTTCTCACATACGCTAGCTCCTCTCTCTCTCTCTCCATTCTCTCATTCGCCCTCAATCCGATTGCGTCTCCCAAACCCTAACCATTCAAATCCACCGTTTCATCTCTGCATCTTCCGCCGTTTCATCTATTTTCACTTGAAAGAAGCTTAGATGTATTCGATCTACAATTCAGAAAGAAACCCGGTAAGTTGTTTTTCGATCTTTAATCTAAAATGTAAGTTTCTCATGATGATTTTTGTTTCATGTCTATATAATCTTGATTTATAATTCCACTGCTTTACAGCGATCGCCACTACCACATTCTTATTTTGTGTTTTGATTTCTCAGTTGTTCCATAATATTACTCAATCTAGATCTTCCAATGTTATTCATCTTCATTTTATATCAATCATTTATAGATCCAAATGAATCAAGTTTTTGATATTGAAGGAAGAAATTTTTAGGGTTTAACATCTCATTCTCAATCGGCTGACAGCAAGGTAATCTCAGGGTTTCACATCTCATTCTTATCAGGTACGATCCTGTTTGTTCTTTAACACATACCGTTGATTTTTTGTTTAAAATTTTCTCATTTTTTGATTGTTGTTCTATTCTCTAATTTCATCATTAATCCCTTTTTAGTTGGTGTTGTTGGAGTGGTTTATACGGTGTGAATTGTGTGTCTGAATCTAAAAGAGAAAATCCTAATTCAATTTTCTTAGTATGTAGATTCATTTCATTTTATTTACTTTAATTGATGATTTGAATGCTTATTTAACCTTACTTGAATGGCCGATCATCAATTTTCAAAGCTCTAAGTTTGAGGTTTTGAAATTTAAATTACATTACTCTTTGAACTATGTTGTTTTCTTTTGTTTTCAGGTAATGCTCGATTCAGTTGGCGATGAGATGCAGGTTCTGAATAAGAGTGACTGAGTGAGCATGCCATTTATTTTCAACAGGATGGTAATGTTATTCTGACCGTTGATAAAGGCCAGGAAGCTTCTTCTGAAGTCCTACCAATTAACTTTGATGGACTAGCTAAGCTGAGAATGCTTTCGCATAATTTATCAATCATTGTTTACTTGGATCATATTTATGTGAGCCAAATGGGAGTAAATATTGGAATATTATGGTATATTAAGCGGTTTCCATTAATTCTCATTCATATTGCTTCTCTTATGTAGAGAATCTTTTCGCTTTAAACTTTGGTATCCTTTTACTGGATTTGCAGTCCACGTATTCTAGGCAATGTATGTTTGTGAATTTTTTATGTATTGATTTAATGACCACGTTGTGGCTGGCAAAAGAACTAAACTCAGATGGTTTGTAAGAGCATAAATAGTGGTATTTTTTGGAGCCATATACCCTGTGTGGGAGGCATTTTATAAAATGATCAACTCTATTTTGAGTTTTTACTAATAGTCAATAACTAGAGCAGAATATTAACTATATATATGTAATCTAAAAAAAAGGACAAAATTTTTGAAATAAGGTTACAATGCGACTGGCTTGAAGTTATTTTGACCGAAAAAGTATTCCATTTTTGCTACAAAATGGTGGGGGTGGCACTTGGTTCAGTTTGGGGGCTTTATATAGTGCAACCCAAACCGAAAAAGTAGTCCATTTTGCTACAAAATGGTGGGGGTGGCACTTGGTTCATTTTGGAGGCTTTTTATAGTGCAACCCAAACACAATCTGTATATGAATGGGGCAAATAAGTTAGCTGGCTAGACAAGTTGTCCGTGCAATTGTTATAAATGGCCTGCCATATTGAACTTATAGTTTCTAAACTTTACAAATCTAAACTTATAACAGGTTAGTGGGTTGAAATTGAGTATGGGACACTTGGCGTTGATTTGGAGAACTGATTTCTATTTTGGCGCACAATTTTTTTCAGTCAACCTTCCTTGCTCGGCTACAAAACTCCTAACGCCGATCCTGCCCTAAGACTATTGATGGATTCAAGACGACGATGGTTGTAAAGGTGATGATTATCAAAGGTAAAGTATACTCCAGACACACGATATTACTCTTACTAATTCTTTGTACGTGTTCTTTGGTAAGATTGCTATGCCTCCAGCAATGGCGGTTAAATTAGCATAAAACCGTATAAAATTTCTCAGATGTTTAATATTGAAATCGATGCCACAAATCTTAGGAGAATCCAACGACTTGGTTTGATAATCAAGAACAAGTCCAATCCTTTCTGACGAGATGATCGTCTTCGTCTCCAGCGTATTCCAATGGCAAATAATACTCAGATGTATTCTAATTGCAGAACCTTCTGGGTCATCTTAATTTTGTTTTTGATTTATGGTAATGAAGGTAATTTAGTTTAGTAAATTAATAGTCAAATATCATGATTTATGTGCAAATAATGTACGTAGAAGTCCATTGATGGTTCTTCATATTTTGTTCTTCTTATATTTTGTAGGGCAGGGGCAGAAGTTTTTGTGTTGGTGGTGATATTGTTGCTCTTCATTGATTTATTTTTAACTGATACAAAGAATGTTTAGGTAATATGGAAGGGGATTTTTAAATCCATATGTAATTAGTATCTACAACTGTAGCTTCTAGCAAAAGGGTTGGTAATGTTTAAGTGGGAATAATGATCATTGAAACCATATTATGGGAGGCAACATCAATCTCTATCACAATCTAGAAGAGAAAAAACTTCAAATTAGAGTGAAACAATAAATTGATGCGATTATGCCTCTATGTGTTACACTTTTTTTAACTGATTACATATCATCAATCGGTTGTGGAACTTCAGTTACTTTAGGTTTAGTAAAGAAATATTTGTTGATGTCTTCTTCATTTAGTCAAGCAGGACACCTTTTTTTTTTTTATTTTGGTTATCATTTCTACATGTATTCATGAACTAAACTTGAATCATGTGCTCATTTTTTAGTGATCTAAGACTCTGTCATCATTTCTACATGTATTCAGGAACTAAACTTTGTTAATGATCTTATCATGATACATTAGTTTAGTGAAGTATGTGTTCATGGATCTACTCATACAATAGAGTTTTTACTTGGAGCAGTGTCAAATGCAGCTTCACACCTTCGTTTATGGGCCCTCAGGTATATATTGTTACAACACTCATTTTTCTCTTGAAAAATAATATTATAGTTCATTTTTGTTTTCATTTTTAAAAAAGTAATGTTAAGTTATTAATGATGTTGGAAAAAAATTAATATTTATTTCTTGATTATCTGGAGAATTGGGAGTTCAGTCAATATTATATCGAGTTGGGAAAAATTCAGTAGACTCCCTTCTTTAGAAGTCTTAAGGATTAGGATTTGTGAGCTTAATATTCTTAATTTGGATGTTAAAAGTAATATGATGTTGATTACCAACAATTGGGAGTTGTTTTTTTTTTGGTATAAGGTTATAATAGTTATTTTATATAATTTAAGTTTTATACTTGGAACTTGCAATAGACTATGGTTGAAGTTTTTCTTAAAGCAATTGCTTAATGTTGTGTCACGTTACATTATCCTCTTCATAAGACTGTAAAATGATTTAAACTCCAATTCCTCAAGGCTTTGTGAAACTTTGTGAAGCTTCATTATTCTTTCAGAACATGCAATATTGCAATTGATAGTGGGCTTAGCTTGAAGACGTGTTATTTTGGGTGGATGGAAAATATTTTCTTAAAAAACATGGATTCTGCGTTTTTTTACTTGCAACTCCACCTACGCAAGTTGATAGATAAACCTAACCTCAGTTTATTTATACTATTGTTAAAAGATTCCAACGGTGTTGTTTTACCAGATATACCCCTCTCAAACTCGATATTATTTACCACATCCGGCGCTTGATTGTGACACTTTGGGTTTTTCTGCACGATCCGTTATGCATTTTAATTATAAGAAAGTATATGAACGTGGTGGTTAGTTTTGACTATTTGATTCCTATTATGTGGGGTATTATGATGGGGTTTGACTACATGCTTAAGAATGCTCCAATGTTCAAATGTTTAGAAGCTAGAATTAAGGTACAAGTTAACTCCTTCAATGTGTCATGTGTGAATGTTTTTAGATTAGAACATATGTCTAATTCATTTTTTTCTTTCTTGAAATGGAAAGGTTAAGAACTTGGTGTTGGTCGGTGCTGTGCTATTGCTATGCGAGCTCGGGTAAGTACTACAATTATAAGTTTTACAATATTACTTTGAACGAATTTTAGGTCAGAGCCCAAAAGTAGAGGTGCAGGTTGGTCACACGAGTTTTACTGCAGCGGGTTCACATTCAAACTGACCAGTTCAGTTTAGGTTGGTCCACAAACATGTTGGTATCATTTCTTTGGTACATATTTTTATAAATAGTTAATATGTTAGTTATAAGTAGAAAAATAGTATTATCATTTTAGTATTCTTGATCATTGAATAAAAACAACTTAAGAAGTTTTGTGTATTAAATTAGACTTAAGACGATTAGCTAAGTTTTTCGAATTGATCCACTTGAGATAAAACATGATCCAAATGATCTATTCATAAGCAAATGGGTCGAAACTATCACATTAACAAACAAATTCGTGCATGTCATAATTTAGATCTTTTGTTGCTCACGAAGCTGGAATAATGTCAGTGATGGCGGCGAACCACTCTCATATCTTATGATTCTATATTTTATAAAAGATCTGCTATCTTGATGTCATTTATGTGTCGAGTTCTTATAAGTTACCGGTATGAAAAAAAAAGCTTATTCTGTTGTTATGTGTAAAAACTTGAATCGTTAGTTATTGTGTCCTCACTTTACAGCAATCATGGGTTAGCTTTTTTACACTTTATCCCACTTTTTAATGTATTTTGGTTACTTGAAGTGAAATCTTTATTGTTTTTTTTTTTCTTTTTTTGCATTGCTTGGATTGATTGCACATATTTAGTACTATGTCGAAAATGTAAATATTAAAATATTTTTGAGGCCTTTATCTGATATTGATGATTGTCTATATCTCATGTTATAGCCTAGGTACATTCAAGCATTGATGGACAAAGCAAAAGTGCATGAGCGAGAACCTGAGATAATACTTATCTTTTTGGTTTTATTTATATCAATAGTACTTTGGTTGTTTTATTTACTTTGTCAACCTGAGAGTTTCATAATAATTTCCTTTGGAGAATTTCATTATGAACATCATACATGTATACTGTTCTTTGTCAATACTTCCAAAGCATATTATTTTGTCAAACACTTCAATTTATAACATATAACCATAAAAACGTATTTCCTTCATTTACTTATCTTTTCGGTTTTATTACATCTATAGTATGATGCTTCGTTGTATTTTGATCTTCAACTTCAGGTTTCCATAATAAGTTCATGCGTACAGTTTATTTATGATCAGTAACGTAATGAGAAGGAAAATTAGTTTTAAATAAACCAACATTTGCCCCATTGGTAAATAATAATCCTACCTACAGAATTGGTAATTAATAATCCTACGTTTCAATATGTTGGTACTCAATAAACCAACCGCCACCGTCACCACAGCACCGCCACCACCACCACCACCACCGTTTTCGAAACGGTCTGGGTCGAAACGGTCCGGGTCGAAAACGGTTCGGGTCGAAACGGTACGCGTCGAAACGGTACGGGTCGAAACGGTACGGTTCGAAACGGTTCGCGTCGAAACGGTTCGCGTCGAAACGGTTCGCGTCGAAACGGTTCGCGTCGAAACGTTTGCTTTTTTTGAATTTTTTTTTATTTTTTAGAGTTTTTTTATTTTTATGATTTTTTTTTATAACTACAGGGACTGTTTGTGTAATAAATTACTTAAATCTAGTAAATTATAACTACAGGGACTGTTTGTGTAATAAATAAAACTTAAAAACTAACTTCAGTTAAAAAAAACTAACGGAGGTCCATTGAGTACCAACATATTGAAACGTAGGATTATTAATTACCAATTCTGTAGGTAGGATTATTATTTACCAATGGGGCAAAGGTTGGTTTATTAAAAACCAATTTTCCTTTTTTTTTTTTCTAAAAGTAAGAAACATATCATTTTTCAACACCGCGAATTCACGTACCCTGTTCGAGCTTGAAGAAACGTGCCCTTCTGTAATGTTTTATTATTTTTTTAAATCAAATTATTATCGGGCTTAATAAACCTGATGCCAAGTGGGCTAAATTCTAAACCATGATAAACGATTTGTAAATGAACCTATATTGGAATTGTTATGTGTTTACTATTTTTTTTTTAAATATTAGCGTATACATATATCGGATTTTTTTTTACAAATCATGTGCCCCTCGAAATCATAGGCCTTGTGCGGAGGTCCTCCCCGCACACCATCAAAGCCACTACTGGCGTATGGGTTGCGAAAACATTTTTATAGAGAGATCTAATTGTGAATTAAAAAGGAATTAGTTTTACATGAAAACTTTGAATACATATGGAGGCAAAGTTGGAATACTGATGAAACCGAACAAAAAAATTGTGGTGGGAAGGTTAACAAGAAACTTAAGATGTTCAAAATGTTGTTTATGTACCTTTTATAATTGAAAACTATATTTTCCTACCCCGGGATGTTCCTGGGTGATAGCCTATTACGTAGCAAGGAATCATTTTTGTTTAGCAAGGAATCATTTAGTAGTTGGAAAGATATTTACAGGTAGTTTGCCTCTTTTGTCTTCCGAGAATACATCATTTATTAATACATGGATTAAGCTTGGTAAATTAGAAGTAGGAAATCATAAAGTGTCATAGACCTCTTCCATAGCATGTAAAAAGGACTGCTATCACAGTATAGGAAATTAGGCCTATAATCACAGTTAGTGTATTGCATTGTATCCGGTTTTCTTTCTTTTTGTGATTTTTTGATTTATTTAATTTGATATATGGTTCAACCGAACGTCACTATAAGAATTCCTATCAAGTTTCAACGACGACAATTCCCCTTAAATGTATGTTTTGCAATGACTATAAACAAAAGTCAAGGACAATCTCTATTAACGGTTGGATTGTATTTGAAATATCCAGTTTTCTCACATGGTCAGCTTTATGTTGCGTTATCAAGAGTTAAAAGCAGAGCCGGTGTGAAGTTGCTTATACTAGACAAAGATGTGAATGTAACGAGTAAAACAACAAATGTAGTCTACAAGGAAGTTTTTTCCGGCATTTGAATAGTTTTCTGTTTTTTTCTTCCAATGTATGTATTTGTACAGAACATTTCATTTCAAAGTAAATAATATGGTCTTGGTTGAAGCCCGCGTATTACGCGGGCATTAACCTAGTTAGAAAGATAAAGCGATAAAGTATCTAAAGTATGCACATAAAGATAGTAAATGCTAAAGGAGACTTATCGCGTATGAAGTTTATGTTGGTATCTAAAGTTTACACTGAAGTCTCAACCACGTCTAAAGTTAACGCATGCGTCTAAAGTTAACACCATGACCATAAAATAGAGGTAGCACTTTGCGGCTTGCCAATGGTTGTACAGCTACGTAAATTATAATCATGTATGTTAAAGTTTATGTTTATACACTGTGCTGTGTTATGCAAAGTATGTGATGTGATGATGTGCTATACGTGAATGTTTTGTTTGATTCAATGTTTGCTAAAGTTTAAATTATTAAACTAGAACTAACACAACATAGCTGACTTTTACTATGTACATTAGGTTAAAATCAGATTAGGTTAAATCGGATAGCCTGAGAGCTCTCTTGTATCGACGCTAGTGAAGACTCCCACAAGAAGATTGGCATCCCGTTATTCATTTATGTTTATTTAAAGAAAGTGTTCTATTATGACCTAGTAATTTATTTTGGATTTTATGTTTCAAAGTTGCCGTTGCTTATCAATAAAATTTTACGGTTTAAGAACTATACGTCGAAGTGTAAATCCAACAATTGAAACCCCCAGGTTTGGGGTATTTTAGTCACACTAGCGACACTCATATAACTTATATAACTTACGATACAAAAATGCTCTACTTTGAATACAAGATTATACGAGAATGTCGACAAAAAAATTAAACATAACTGCACATTCAACTTTTAAAAAAATAACAAATGCAAGTTATTAATAAAAACACAAAACTAAATAAAAAATGTAATGAGAAGTCAAAGAAGGGGCCTACATTAATTAAATTGAGCTACAAAACTCTGGCTAGTTTGTTTAGAGACTATTGTTTAGAGACTATTTATGTCATATACCCATTTCTATATTGTTTCTTTCGAAAGTATTATCTATTTAGCTAATTAACTAGGCTATTGTTAGGGGAGGATTTCTTAATGACCTATGATCCTCAAGTGTTATCCTGTTTGGTGATCCTTACTTCTGTGACAATTAGTGATCCTCAGAAGTACTTCAGGATCAGGATCATGGATCATCCTAAGGATCCTTATACTAATGATTGTTCACTTTGAATTCGGTATTGTTTTGCAGGAGTACCGGCTTGGACTTGGTCATGGCGATATTCCTGGAGCATATTCCCTTCAATTCTACACGTGCTTAACCATTGTGAACGTTATGGAGAACGTGGGGAGAAGGCACGAAATGCGGACAGTTAGTTAGGCTAGATATTTTCTAATTTTAAGGGGGTAACGAGCTATTTTTTAAGAACATTTGGCTATTTTTGGCTACACACACTCGTACAACTGCACTCACCAGCTCTCGGCAAAACACTTAGCATTTTTCATACATTTCTACACGATACACTATAGTGATCCTTGTACTTAGCTCGCTATCATCCGAAGTTGTAAAAGGATTATTGTTTAATTTGAGTTGGTGATCGGTAGTTTCCATCACCCGAGGTTTTTTATGCCGGAGATCATTCATTGATCAAGGGCTTTTTCCTCGTATAAATCTTTGTGTCTCCTGTGCAATTCATTTCTGAGTGATCCTCATTGTTGTTTACCAATTCAAGCATCATACCCAGTAACAGAGAGTTTGGTTGCATCATCCTCGTCTGATTTTTGACCAAAACAGTTTGGCGCCCACCGTGGGGCAATTGGTGCTTCATTCCTAAGAAATTCTCATTTTTGTGATCATTTCGGTTCGTTACATCCAAGCAGATGGCTTCATCATCAAAGAACACCTCCAGTGCGATGTCTGCAGTCAATTCATCCCAGGGCATTCCACCTTTGCCTCCACCACTTTCTGGACCTCAGAAAAATGCCGAGAAGAAACCAACTCCCATTTTCTCAAAACCTCCAACTTCTTCTGCTTCTTATACTCCCACTACTAGTGACTTGTTTACTCTGATTTTGCAGATGAAGGAGCATATACAGCAGCAGGATAAGACCAATGAAAGGATTCTTAGAGAAATTGGAGACATCAAGAAACAGAAGAGATCGGCGGAGGATCATTCCCCACTGATGCCCAGATCTTTGAATTTCGATACTCCGGTTATAACTTCTCAGCCTTCAGTGGTTCCAGACGTTCAATATGTGGGAGGACCAAAAGGAGTGCATTACGGATCATCAGCAATGACTCAGGCTTCAGGGTCATACTTCCAACCAGCGGGATCCCATCCTCAGCATATAGGATCCTTCGTAAGCTCAGGAGGATACTCAGGAGCGCAACAGGTTCAAGGGTTCTGGCCGTTTCAAGGATCCTCGCAGGTTCTAGGATCCTCATATGTCCCAGGATCCTCCCAGGTTCAAGGATCCTCCTATGTTCCAGGATCCTCCCAGGTTCAAGGATCCTCTCAGTTTAAAGGATCCTCCCAAGTTCAAGGATCTTCCTACGTCCCAGGATCCTCGCAGGTTCAAGGATCCTCTCAGTTTCATGGATCCTTCCAGATTCCGGGATCCTTAAGGAGTTTGCAATCAGGGAGTTCCGATATCCATCAGGGAGATTTTATTCCAATGCAGACCATTGCTTCTACTGGTCCATTGGTCATTCCAGAGCCCCAACAATATGGATTCACATCCGCTCTTCCTAATTTGAACCCAATGGGAGGTAACACTTTCAATAATTCTTATACCACTAACCATGGCCTTATGCAGGATACAGGTATCAATCATACTAAGGCCAGAGAATTGCAAAAGTTAAAGGATATGATATCAAGTGTCCCAGGAGTGGTCAAGCCTATCCCGGAGATTGCAGATGGGAGCCACAAGATATCTCATTTTGCACCACCAATCTGTGATGCTGAGATACCCAAGAGGTTCCACGTGCCTACCATGAAGTTGTATGACGGTTCAACAGATCCTGAAGAACACATAGCACAGTACAGGGAAAGGATGGAGATCAATCCCATCACAGAAAGGTTAAAGGAAGCATGTCTGTGCAAGGGATTTAGATCCACTCTTACTGGATCGGCTCTTAAATGGCTGCTAAGTCTTCCCCCTTACTCTATTACCTCGTTTGCTAATCTAGTTAACCTATTTAATAACCAGTTTTCTTGTAGTAGAAAATTTGAGCGTTTAACTAGTGATCTGTATAGGATAACCCAAGGTCATAATGAATCATTAAGGGATTATATCACTAAATTTAGTAAAGAATCCTTAGATATTCCTAACCTGGATATAGCTACGGCTGTTGAAGCCTTTAAAATGGGATTGCTTAGGGATTCATTATTCTATGATGATCTTGTTATGACACCATGCAGGAATCTAGATGAGGTAAGAACCCGGGCCCTTAGGTTCATCCGGCTAGAGGATGACAAAAGGATCCAGGAGAGGTTAGCAGGATCCTCAAAGCAAGAGAAGCAAGGATCCTCATTCAAGAACAACAAGTTCAGATCCTATAACAAATCTGATAACCAGAATGTGCATGCTGTTGAACAAGAAGAGGATGATGAGGATTATCCTCCAATTTCTGAATATTGTTTTTCTGTTGATAACAATGAACTAATCCTTGCGATGCAGAATTTAGGTGATAAAGCTAGATGGCCCAGGAAAAATGACAGACCAGCTGCAACTAAAGATAAGTCAAAGTGGTGTGCATATCATGAAGATTTTGGGCATCTCACAGAAGAATGCATCGCATTGAGAAAAGAAATTGGATACTTGTTGAGCAAGGGGCACTTGAAAGAATTATTGGGGAGAAAGAAGTCAAGGACTCAGGATCCTGAAAGGATCCCAGAGAAAGCTCCAGCCCCTCCAGCAGATGCATAAGTTATAAACTTTATTTCTGGAGGATCAGACATTTGTGGAACATCATTCTCTGCAGCTAAAAGACATGCAAAGGAAACCAAGATGGATAATGGAGATAGACCCATTCGAACATCCAGTGTCTCCGAAGGAAAAGTCATAACTTTTGATGAGGAAGATCGTGTTGACATTCAGGATCCTCATCACGATGGTTTGGTTATAACTCTTTTTATTTCTAACCATTTTGTTCGCATGATCCTTATGGATGGAGGAAGCTCTGTGAACATTATCCAGCTTGATGTCCTCAAGAAGATGAATATTCCTGAATCCGATATCATACCAAGATCCTCTGTGCTCGTGGGATTCAGTGGCGAGACTAAGAATACTCTGGGGAACATTAAACTCCCAATCTATATCGAAGGCCTACATTCTTACCAAAAATTTTGTGTTATTGACTGTTTATCTTGTTGTAATGTTATCCTTGGCAGGCCTTGGATACATGACATGAAGGCAGTCCCATCCACTTATCATCAATGTGTGAAGCTTCCTAGTCCTTGGGGAATAGTGAAGATTGATAGTGATCACCAAGAAGCTAAGAACTGCTACACCTCATCAATGAAACCAGCCTCAAAGTCAAGGGAGCAATAGCAATTAAAGCATCCTCCAAGGGATGTCTTGGAGGCAAGAGAGCAGGATGTAGTAGAAATCCTTATGGATCCTGATGATCCTGAATCTAAAGTTTATATAGGATCAGGGATCCTTGGCGAAATGAAGGAAGACCTCATATCCTTCCTCAAAAGGAGAAAGACTACCTTTGCATGGAAACACGAAGACATGACAGGTATATCTAAAGATATAATCACTCACAAACTTGGCATTGATAGGTCCTTCAAACCAATCCATCAAAAGAGGAGGAAATTTGCACCAGAAAGAAATGCCATTATCCAGGAGGAGGTAGAGAAATTACTCCGAGCAGGTATGATTAGAGAGGTCAAGTATCCAAGATGGTTGGCCAATGTGGTTGTTGTTCAAAAGAAAAACGGAAAGTGGAGGGTATGTGTCGATTTCACTGATTTAAATAAGGCATGTCCCAAGGATCCTTTCCCATTACCCCACATTGACTCCATGGTGGATGCAACTGCGGGTCATGAACTGTTAACTTTTATGGATGCTTCATCTGGATTTCAACAAATTCAGATGGAACCATCCGATCAAGAGGATACAGCCTTTATGACTCCAACTGGTATATACTGTTATATTGCTATGCCATTTGGACTAAGAAATGAAGGTGCAACTTATCAAAGGCTAGTGAATATGATGTTCAAGGATCAGATTGGACAAACTATGGAGGTTTACATAGACGATATGGTGGTAAAATCCAAAAAGGCTGAGGATCACCTAAGGGACTTGGAGGAAGCATTCAATATCCTTGACAAATATAACATGAAACTTAATCCTTCAAAATGTCACTTTGGTGTTAAAGCAGGTAAATTCTTAGGATATATGGTGACAAAGAGAGGCATTGAAGCCAGTCCAGAACAAATCAAAGCTATAGTGAACATCAAGTCCCCTGCCAATGCTATGGATGTTCAGAGGTTAACAGGCAGGATTGCAGCTTTAAATAGATTCATATCCAAATCCTCAGAAAAGTGCAAGGAATTCTATGATATCCTAAGGAAGAACAAGAAATTCGAGTGGACTGAGAAGCATGAAAGTGCCCTAAGAGCTCTTAAGGATTACCTATCCTCGGCCCCGGCCTTGATGAAACCAGAAAAGGGAGATGTGTTATCCTTATATCTTGCGGTATCCTCAAAAGCAGTAAGTGCCGTCCTTGTTAAGGATCACGAAGGTACGCAACATCCTGTCTATTATGTAAGTAAGAGTTTACTTGATGCTGAATCCAGGTATTCACACTTAGAAAAACTTATCCTTGCATTAATTATGGCATCTACTAAATTGAGACATTATTTTGAAACTCATGCCATTATTGTCAAAACTAATTTTCCAATTAAGAATGTCCTCAGGAAACCTGAAATGTCAGGAAGGATGGCTAAGTGGGCAGTGAAGCTTAGTACATATGATATAAGATATGAGCCCAGGACAGCCATTAAATCCCAAGCATTAGCTGACTTTGTGGCAGATTTCAGTAGTGATTTGCAAAAGGAAGCTGAATTAGAAGTCCAGCAGCTAGAGGAGACCAAGGATCCTTGGATACTCTATACTGATGGATCCTCAAATGTCAAAGGAACACGGCTTGGAATACTACTAAAATCGCCACAGGGGGACATAATACCCCACTCTATAGCTTGTGAGTTCCAAACTACTAACAATGAGGCTGAATATGAAGCCTTGATAGCTGGTTTGCAAATTGCTAAGCATATGAGGATCAGGTATCTTGAGGTACATGTAGATTCTTTGTTAATCACTAATCACTTTAATGGATCCTATGCTGTTAAAGGTGAAAAGCTAACCAAATATTTGGAGATAGTCAAAGAATTGGCACTCTCTTTTGTTTCCTTTAGTTTGACACAGGTACCAAGGGAAGAAAATGCAGAAGCTGATGCATTGGCTAATCTAGGATCATCTTTGAAGATCCCGGAGGATATAAGTATCCCCATTATCCATATCCTGGCTCCTGCCATCGAGGATCATGTGGCTATGGAAATAGGAGAGGATTCTACAATTATCCCTAGTGAGGATACTCAATCTCATTCAGGATCATGGATCCTCCCAATCATGAGATACTTACAACATGGAGAGATTCCTACAGGAGAAAACCCTAGGGCTTTCAAAATTAAGGTATCTCAATTCACAAATTTAAATAATATGTTGTATAAACGATCTCTTGCAGGACCATATTTAAGATGAATTGAGGATCCTGAAATCCAAGAAGTTTTAAAAGACTTCCATGAAGGAGATTGTGGAAACCACACTGGGGGCAGGGCATTATTCTCAAGGATCCTGAGGACAGGATACTATTGGCCAACTATGAAGAGAGATGCTGTGGAGTATGCTAAGAAATGTGATCCTTGTCAGAGACACAGCAATATCCTTCATCAACCAGCCGAATTTTTGCATCCTATATCCTCCTCTTGGCCATTTATGAGATGGGGTATGGATATAGTTGGTGTTAGGGGAGGATTTTCTAACAATTAGTGATCCTTACTTGTTAACCTAATTAATGATCCTTACTTCTGTGACAGATAGTGATCCTCAGAAGAGCTTCAGGATCAGGATCATGGATCACCTTAAGGATCCTCATGCTAACGATTGTTTGTATTTCATATTATTTCACAGGAGTAACAAGCTTGACTTGGTCTTGGCAACGTTACTATGGAATATTCCACGGGTATTTCGCACACGTTTGACTGGAAATGGACGTTGTGGAGAACGTGGGAGCTTGGCACAAAAGTCGGATAGTTTGTTATTATAGTTAACTTCTATTTTTAAAGGGGTGACGAGCTAGTAATTAGAACACTTAGCCATTTTTCAGCTACACACACTCTCATACAATCGCACTCTTAAAGCTCTCGACGAACACTTATTAGTTTCGGCTCATTTTTACACATTTCACCATAGTGATCCTTGTACCTAGCTCGTTACTATCCGAAGTTGTAAACATTTATTGATTTATTTGAGCTTGGTGATCGGTAGTTTCCATCACCCGGGGTTTTTTGTGCCGGAGATCAACTCTTGATCAAGGGCTTTTTCCCCGTATAAATCCTTGTGTCATTTGTGCAATTTACATTGAAGTGATCCTTATCATTGTTCTACATTCAAAGCATCATTCCCCGTAACAAATAGTTTGGTTGCATTATCCTCATCAGATTTTTTGACCAAAACAGTTTGGCGCCCACCGTGGGGCAATTGGTGCTTCATTCCTAAGAAGTTTTTCTGTTGGTGATCATTCCGGTTCATTGCATACAAATACATGGCTTCATCATTGAAGAATACCTATACTGCAATGTCTGCAGTCAATTCATCTCAGGGCATTCCACCTTTGCCTCCACCACCATCTGGACCTCAGAAAAATGCTGAGAAGAAACCAACTCTCATTTTCTCCAAACCTCCAACTTCTTCTGCTTCTTACACTCCCACTACTAGTGACATGTTTACTTTGATTTTGCAGATGAAGGATCATATACAGCAACAGGACAAGACCAATGAAAGGATTCTCAAAGAAATCGGAGACCTCAAGAAACAAAAGAAAACGACAAAGGATCATTCCCCACTGGTGCCCAGATCTTTGAATTTTGATACTCCGGTGATTACTTCTCAGCCATCAATGGTTCCAGATGTTCAATATGTGGGTGGACCGAAAGGAGTGCACTACGGAACAACAACAGTATCCCTAGTGAGGATACTCAATCCCATTCAGGATCAGGATCATGGATCTCACCAATTATAAGATACTTACAACATGGAGAGATTCCTACAGGAGAAAACCCTAGGGCTTTCAAAATTAAGGTATCTCAATTCACAATTTTAAATAATATGTTGTATAGACGATCTCTTGCAGGACCATACTTGAGATGCATTGAGGATCCTAAAATCCAAGAAGTTTTAAAAGACTTCCATGAAGGAGATTGTGGAAACCACACTGGGGGCAGGGCATTATTCTCAAGGATCCTGAGGACAGGATACTACTGGCCAACCATGAAGAGAGATGCTGTGGAGTATGCTAAGAGATGTGATCCTTGTCAGAGACACAGCAATATCCTTCATCAACCAGCTGAATTTTTGCATCCTATATCCTCCTCTTGGCCATTTATGAGATGGGGTATGGATATAGTTGGTAAGCTCCCTAAGGCACCTGGTGGAAAAGTGTTCATGCTAGCTATGACTGATTACTTCTCCAAGTGGATAGAGGCTGAAGCTTTTGCCCAAGTCAGAGAAAAGGAAGTTATATCCTTCATTAAAAGAAATATTATAACTAGATTCGATGATAACATCAACACCAGTCCACCCACAAGCTAATGGTCAAGCAGAATCATCCAACAAGATCATCATCAACAATTTGAAGAAGAAGCTTGGATCCAAGAAAGGGAAATGGGCAGAAGAACTACCTTATGTGTTTTGGGCTGACAGGACAACCCCTAAGAATGCTACTGGTCAAACACCATTCGCTTTGGTATTTGGGGCAGAATCAGTGATCCCAACAGAAATGGTGGTTCCAACTGCTAGAACAAGTACTCGTGATCCTGAGGAAAATGATGAGAACTTGGCTCAAGACCTGGATACTATTGAAGAAATCAGGGATCTGGCTAGGATAAGGATGGCCAGTTATCAACAAAGAATGGCTGGTGCTTATAACAAAAATGTCAGGATCAAGAAGTTTCAAGTTGGAGATATGGTATTAAGGAAAGCATTTCAGAATACCACCAATCCTGCTGATGGAAAATTGGCTCCAAAATGGGAAGGCCCTTATTTGATTGAAGCTGAAGCAGGAAAGGGGGCATATAGATTGCTAACCATGGAAGGTGATTTGCTACCAAGAGCTTGGAATGCTGTCCACTTGAAGAAATATTTCATGTGAGCAGGATCCTCATGGCACAGATGATCCTTACGTTAGGGGTATCCTAGAAGGATCCTTAAAATATCGGTGATCCTTACTTTGGTAATGTCCTAATCTTGAACTATTTCATTTCCTTATTTTCTCATATAAGGATAAGGATCATGTGTCCTTTATCCATCTCTCACGTGATTTTAAGTTTTGAAAGTTCAGGTATCCTTAGCAAAATATTGGTTATCTGCAGAAGCAATCCGTTCCTTGGGTTTAACCCCAGTTATTTGGGCTTGACCCCAGTTCCGCCTGTAGCGCATGATGATCCTGGTATAGTTCAAGGCAGTGGGACCAGTACTCGCTTTAGGGGCTGATAATTCCATTGTACTGGCTATACCTAGGATCCTACGTATAATGGTAGACGTACCATACATCCGTTCCTAAGGTTTCTAACGTTTTCACGTTAGCTAAGGTTTTGGCATTTTCATGTCACTAAGTTTGGATAGTCGCCAGTTAGGGCCATACTCCAGTTTACATACGATCCTTGGGCTTGTCCCCGGTTATCCTTGGGCTTGTCCCCAGTTATCCTTGGGCTTGTCCCCAGTTATCCTTGGGCTTGTCCCCAGTTATCCTTGGGCATGTCCCCAGTTATCCTTGGGCTTGTCCCCAGTTGCTAACTCTTATCTTATATTGGCTTAGTCCCAAGTTATGCTCTATTTCAGGTCCTTGAAGATAAACAACTAGGGATCCCTGTTCCTTACTTCTCTCTAAGGTTTATCTTATAGTTATCCTTATTATGGTTAGGATCCTAACTTGGATCCTCAGGTATGATCCTTAACTATTTTTAATTCTATTCATTGTTTATTTGAATAACCCTTAAAATTTGACAACTAAACTTGTGATCCTTAAAATATATTACTTTTTGGGATTCTTTAACTATAGGATATTTGATCTTGGATCATATCCTAAGTATTTTCAATCTGACTTATTCAAAATTGTTTATTCAATAAATGTACATCAAAACAATTGAGAATTAAAGAGACAAAAAGGATAACAATACAAGATAAGCGACAAAAGATTAAGGTTTTATTTATTAACAAAAGATTAACCCTTAAAAGGTTGTCAAAATTACCTACCCCGAGCATCTACCAGCAATACGTGGCACGTCCACTGGGGTAGGTAAAGGGTGTCCATGATAATAGGTTCAAAAGTAGTGCAGGAATATAAAGGTGGCAGGATCACAATGGCTTCATCCCCCAAACAGAGGATCCCTCCACCATTTGCAATCCTGCCTATTGTCCAAAGGATCATACATGATCCTTAATCCTAAAAACTATTGTTCAGTACAAACCATCAAATTGTTCAACAAAACAACCATCAAACTAAAAAAAAATTGGGCTCCGGCTATGTCTAGAAGTTTCCATCATCGCCCAATCATGCAGCCTAAACCTTCCCTGCATCACCACCTCCGGCTCCACTTGCTTCACCACCTTCACCTTTGCCTCCAGCCTCGATCGCCAAAACCTCCTCAGCCTCTTCATCATCTTCAAGATCAGCCAACCTTGCTTTCCAGTCCTCAATCTCCCAGCTGCTTCTGTCGAAGTTAGGATCTTGAGCTTCCTGGGCCATCTTTAGTTTTGTCTGATACATTGTGATGGCAGCAGAGACCTTTGCACCTTCTATGAGATCATGCTTTTCATAGTCAAGGTCAATCAGAAGTTTAGCCGTCTTAGTCTTGGCATCTTGGAGCTCCTTCTGAAGATCAGCAATTTTGAGGTCCTTTAGCAATGCAACCTGCTGGAGGTCGGCAATCTTCCTATCCTGATCCTCAACGTGGCCAACATAATCCTCAATCTCAGAGAATTTCTGCAAAGGGGATAAAAGATAAGGTCAGGACCAAGTGATCCTCAAATCAGCAGGATATATCAGCAGGATATGTCAGCAGGATATACTAGCAGAGATAGTGATCCTTACATCGTTGAAGTACTCGAGGAATTGGTGGCGGATTAGAGGCAGACCCTGCAGATCCTCAGCTTCAGAGGCCTTTCTCTTCTTGATTCCCTTTCCTTTGAGGGGTGCCTTGGGGACTGAAGTTGTCGGGCTGGTAGGAGCCTTTCTTTTGGAGGATCTGACGGTGGTGAGATCGGTGACATTGAACTTTGAAGCAGACTTGGTGGATTTTCCAGCACCTACACAACCAAAACAAGATAAGTATCTTTACTTCACTTATATTTCACTATTTATTTAAATTTTTAAACAAAGATACTTACTTGACATCGTGACAGAGCCTGAGGATACCTCCTGAGAATCCTGGGTGGTTGTCTTGAAAGTTCTTGTTTCAGGATCAAGTTTCTTGAAAGCGATGAGTCTCTCTTTGGCAGCAGGGGACAGTCTGAGGTGTGAGACGGTGATAGCTGCATAACAAGAAAGCAAAAGTATATAAGTGATCCTTACATCAAAAGAAAGTTCTCTGGTGATCCTTCTCAGGATCCTCCACCCTACCATGGGTAGCCCATTTCTTGGGTAGATCATTTCCATCATCAATAGAATCTCTCTTGACGAAAAAGAAACGCCGCTTCCGGTTAGCATCATTCTTGGTAGCTTTGAAGATCGGGTGTTCCTCACCAAGTTTACGTTTAAACAAATAACAATGAGAACCAAAGGTAGTAAGATCATACAGCTCTCCCAGCTCTGACATTCCTAGGTCTATCCCTTCCTGCTCGATGATCCTTTCAAGGGTGTACAAAACCCTCCATATCATCGGCATGGCTTGGATATAAGAGATGCCGGTTAGGGAAAAGAAAGATTGGGTAAAGGCTGGGAAAGGATATGTATAGCCTATGGTGAACGGAGTGACAGGAAAAGCAACCCACTTGTCGGAAATATGATCACTCAGGGCATTGGGATCAAAAGACTTAATCACGGTGTTCGCCAGGAAGCAGTGGCGGATCCTATCAATCTGTGCATCGTTGAAACAACAACGTTCTTTTATGGAATCTTCGATGATCCCCTGGCTTTTCAGTGGGCTGTTTTTCGGGTGATCCTTAGCTGGGGAGTTCCGGAGCAACATCTTTGATAGAATGGTGGAAAGAAACGGAAAACAGAGCAAAAGAAGGAAGAAGATGAAGAGAGAATACCTGTTTATCTTCGGAATGCAGTTATAAAGGGAGTATCTCTGAAATTTTAAATGCAATCGATCCTATCTATATCTCCTATTTATAATCATGATTGTGCAGGGTTGTCACTTCTGTGACGTCATGGTTGCAACGGATAGTTCTACAATAACGGCTATATTTACGATAGTTAGTTGCGGATAAGATCAAGAAAATATAATTCGCTCATTTTACATATCACTCCTTATATTTTGGGGGCAATTGTTAGGGGAGGATTTTCTAACAATTAGTGATCCTTACTTGTTATCCTAATTAATGATCCTTACTTCTGTGACAGATAGTGATCCTCGGAAGAGCTTCAGGATCATGGATCACCTTAAGGATCCTTATGCTAACGATTGTTTGTATTTCGTATTATTTCGCAGGAGTAACAAGCTTGACTTGGTCTTGGCAACGTTACTATGGAATATTCCACGGGTATTTCGCACACGTTTGACTGGAAATGGACGTTGTGGAGAACGTGGGAGCTTGGCACAAAAGTCGGATAGTTTGTTATTATTGTTAACTTCTATTTTTAAAGGGGTGACGAGCTAGTAATTAGAACACTTAGCCATTTTTCAGCTACACACACTCTCATACAATCGCACTCTTAAAGCTCTCGACGAACACTTATTAGTTTCGGCTCATTTTTACACATTTCACCATAGTGATCCTTGTACCTAGCTCGTTACTATCCGAAGTTGTAAACATTTATTGATTTATTTGAGCTTGGTGATCGGTAGTTTCCATCACCCGGGGTTTTTTATGCCGGAGATCAACTCTTGATCAAGGGCTTTTTCCCCGTATAAATCCTTGTGTCATTTGTGCAATTTACATTGAAGTGATCCTTATCATTGTTCTACATTCAAAGCATCATTCCCCGTAACAAATAGTTTGGTTGCATTATCCTCATCAGATTTTTTGACCAAAACAGTTGGTAAGCTCCCTAAGGCACCTGGCGGAAAAGTGTTCATGCTTGCTATGACTGATTACTTCTCCAAGTGGATAGAGGCTGAAGCTTTTGCCCAAGTCAGAGAAAAGGAAGTTATATCCTTCATTAAAAGAAATATTATAACTAGATTTGGTATTCCTTCTGAAATTATATGTGATAATGGTTCCCAATTCATTGGGGGTAGAACTACTAACTTTTGTGACAGCTGGGGGATTAAGATGATAACATCAACACCAATCCACCCACAAGCTAATGGTCAGGCAGAATCATCCAATAAGATCATCATCAACAATTTGAAGAAGAAGCTTGGATCCAAGAAAGGGAAATGGGCAGAAGAACTACCTTATGTGCTTTGGGCTGATAGGACAACTCCTAAGAATGCTACAGGCCAAACTCCATTCTCCTTGGTATTTGAGGCAGAATCAGTGATCCTTACAGAAATGGTGGTTCCAACTGCTAGAACAAGTATTCGTGATCCTGAGGAAAATGATGAGAACTTGGTTCAAGACCTGGATACTATAGAAGAAATCAGGGATTTGGCAAGGATAAGGATGGCCAGTTGTCAGCAAAGGATGGCTGGTGCTTACAACAAAAATGTCAGGATCAGGAAGTTCCAAATTGGTGATATGGTGTTGAGGAAAGCATTTCAAAATACCACCAATCCTGCTGATGGAAAGTTGGCACCAAAATGGGAAGGCCCTTACTTGATTGAAGCTGAGGCAGGAAAGGGGGCATATCGATTGCTAACAATGGAAGGTGATTTGATACCCAGGGCCTGGAATGCTGTCCATTTGAAGAAATACTTCATATGATAAGGACCTATGATCCTCACATGATAAGTATCCTTGAAGGATCCTTAGAGCACAGATTATCCTCATTTTGGTAACATTCTAATCTCAAACTATTTCATTTCCTTACTTTCTCACATAAGGATAAGGATCCTGCATCCTTTATCCCCCTTTCACGTGATTCTGAGTTTTGAAGGTTCAGGTACTCTTAGCAAAAGGATGGTTATCCACAAAAGCAACCAGTTACTTGGGTTTGACCCCAGTTATTTGGGCTTGACCCCAGTTCCGCCAGTAGCGCTTGATGATCCTGGTATAGTTCATGGCAGTGGGACCAGTACTCGTTTTAGGGGCTGATAATTCCATTGTACTGGCTATACCTAGGATCCTACGTATAATGGTAGACGTACCATACATCCGTTCTTAAGGTTTCTAACGTTTTCACGTTAGCTAAGGTTTTGGCATTTTCATGCCACTAAGTTTGGATAGTCGCCAGTTAGGGCCATACTCCAGTTCACACACGATCCTTGGGCTTGTCCCCAGTTATCCATGGGCTTGTCCCCAGTTATCCTTTGGGCTTGTCCCCAGTTGCTAACTTTTATCTGATATTGGCTTAGTCCCAAGTTATGTTCTATTTCAGGTCTTCGAAGTTAAACAACCAAGGATCCTTGATCCTTACTTCTTACTAAGGTTTGTCTTATGGTTATCCTTGTTATAGTATTAAGGGTTAGGATCCTAACTTGGATCCCCAGGTATGATCCTTAACTATTTTGATTTTATTCATTGTTTATTTGAATAACCCTTGTACTTTGACAACTGAACTTATGATCCTTAAAATATACCACTTTTTGGAATTTTTCAACTATAGGATATTTGATCCTGGATCATATCCTAAATATTTTTTATCTAATTTGTTCAACTTTTCTTATTCAGACAAGTGTATATCAAAACAATTGAAAATTAAAAGGACAAACAAGGATAACAACACAAGATAAGCCAAAAAAGATTAAAGTTATTTTATTAACAAAAGTTTAACCGTCGAAGGTTGTCAAAATTGCCAACCCAAGTTTCTACCAGCAAAACGTGGCCCGTCCACATGGGTTGGCAACGGGTGTCCATTGTTTATGCGGTTATAGCAAGTGCAAGAAATCAAAGGCGGCAGGATCACAATGGCTTCATCCCCCAAACAGAGGATCCCTCCACCATTTGTAATCCTACCTATTATCCAAAGGATCCTAGATCCTTAATCCTAAAACTATTGTTCAAATACAAACCAACCATTGTTTAACGAAAACAGCACTACCACCAAACCTAAAAAAAATGGGCTCCGGCTATGTCTAGAAGTGTCCATCATTGCTCATTGCTGCATCCTACACCTTCGCTGCATCACCATCTCCAGCTCCACTAGCTTCACCACCATGATCCTTGCCACTGCCTCCAGCCTCGATCGTCAGGATCTCCTCATCCTCCTCCTCGTCATCCAGCTCAGCCAGCCTTGCCTTCCAGCCTTCCACATCCCAGTTGCTCCTGTCGAAGTCAGGATCCTGAGCTTCCAAGGCCATCTGCAATTTGGTCTTGTACATCGCTATGGCAGCAGAGACTTTAGCATCCTGGGTGATCTCATGCTTCTCGTAATCAGCATTGATCAGAACCTTGGCCGTTTCAGCTTTGGCATTTTGGAGGTCCTTTTGGAGGTCAGCAATCTTAAGATCCTTGAGTAATGCGACTTGTTGGAGGTCAGCAATCTTCTTGTCCTGCTCCTCGACATGCCCAACGTAGTCTTCAATCTCAGCAAATTTCTGCAAAGAAGATAGAGAACAGTTCAAGAACAGGTGATCCTCAAATAAGCTGGATACCTAAAGCAGGGACAAGGATCCTTACATCGTTGAAGTATTCAAGGAACTGGTGGCAGATCAGGGGCAGACCTTGCAGATCCTCAGCTTCAGAGGCTTTTCTTTTCTTGCCACCCCTTCCTTTAACGGGTGCCTTGGGGATCGAAGCAGTTGGGCTGGCAGGAAGCTTCTTCTTGGAGGATCGTACGTTGTCCAGATCGGTCACGTTGAACTTGGAGGCAGATTTTGAAGCTTTTCCAGCACCTACCCATTCAAAGCAAGATAAGTATCCTTATCCTATTTCTATTTAACTATTTATTTAAATCTTTAACTATACAAAAAACAGGATACTTACTTGACATGGTGACTGAGCCTGAGGATACCTTTTGAGAATCCTGGGTGATTGTCTTGAATGATCTTGTTTCAGGACCGAGTCTTCTAAAAGCAGCAAGCCTTTCCTTGGTAGCAGGAGACGGTATGAGGTGTGAAACAGTGACAGCTGCATAACATAAAACAAAAGGGGGTTAGTGATCCTATCACAAGAGCAAGATTATCCGATGATCCTTCTCAGGATCCTCTGTCCTACCATGGGTGGACCACTCCCTGGGTAGATCCTTTCCGTTTGGGATAGAGTCTCTTCTGACAAAGAAAAAGCGTCGTTTCCAGTTTGTATCGTTCTTGGTGGCTTTAAAAATGGGGTGTTCTTCACCAGGTTTTCGTTTAAACAAATATCGGTGGGATCCAAACGTTGAGAGATCATACATCTTAGCCAACTCTGACATTCCTAGATCAATCCCTTCCTGCTCGATGATCCTTTCAAGGGTATATAAGACCCTCTAGATCATCGGCATAGCTTGGATGTAGGAGATGCCGGTAAGGGAAAAAAAGGATTGGGTAAAGGCTGGAAAAGGATAGGTGTATCCTATGGTGAATGGGGTAACAGGAAAGGCAATCCAAGTTTCAGAGATATAGTCACTCGAAGCAGTGGGATCAAAGGATTTGAAAATGGTGTTCGCCGGGAAACAATAGCGAATTCTATCAATTTGTGGATCGGTGAAACAACAACGTTCTTTTGCGGAATCTTTGATGATCCCTTGGCTCTTTAAGGGGCTGTTCTTCTTGTGATCCTTTCCCGGTGAGTTTCGGAGCATCATTTTTGACGAGATGACGGTAAAGAAAGAAAAGCAGAGTAAGAGAAGGAAGAAGAGGAAAAGAGAATACCTGAATAAGTCTTCTGATGAGGATTTAAAAAGGAAACGCTCGGATTTAAATGCCCTTTCGCTCTTATCTCTAACTGCCATTAGTAATGATGATTTTGCAGGATAAGTCACCTTAGTGACGTCAGGATTCCAACGGCTAGTTCGATCTTAACCTTAACGGCTATATATCCGTTAGTTTATTACGGATAAGATCGACAAAATACAACTCGTTTATTTACAATATTACTCCTTATATTTTGGGGGCAATTGTTAGGGGAGGATTTCTTAATGACCTGTGATCCTCAAGTGTTATCCTATTTTGTGATCCTTACTTCTGTGACAATTAGTGATCCTCAGAAGTACTTCAGGATCAGGATCATGGATCATCCTAAAGATCCTTATACTAATGATTGTTCACTTTGAATTCGGTATTATTTTGCAGGAGTACCGGCTTGGACTTGGTCATGGCGATATTCCTGGAGCATATTCCCTTCAATTCTGCACGTGCTTGACCATTGTGAACGTTATGGAGAACGTGGGGAGAAGACACGAAATGCGGACAGTTAGTTAGGCTAGATATTTTCTAATTTTAAGGGGGTAGCGAGCTATTTTTTAAGAACATTTGGCTATTTTTGGCTACACACACTCGTACAACTGCAATCACCAGCTCTCGGCAAAACACTTAGCATTTTTCATACATTTCTACACGATACACTATAGTGATCCTTGTACTTAGCTCGCTATCATCCGAAGTTGTAAAAGGATTATTGTTTAATTTGAGTTGGTGATCGGTAGTTTCCATCACCCGAGGTTTTTTATGCCGGAGATCATTCATTGATCAAGGGCTTTTTACTCGTATAAATCTTTGTGTCTCCTGTGCAATTCATTTCTGAGTGATCCTCGTTGTTTTTTACCAATTCAAGCATCATACCCCGTAACAGAGAGTTTGGTTGCATCATCCTCGTCTGATTTTTTACCAAAACAGCTATCACCCGGGAACATCCCGGGTTAGGCAAATTTAGTTTTCAATAATAAAAGGTACACAAACAACATATTGAAACTCGTTAGTATCTTCTTTCCCTTCCCACAATAATTTATTTGTTCCGTTTCATCAGTATCCAAACTTTGTCTATAAACACGCAATAACGCCTTTACAACCCACTTAACCTGCGGACCCGTTTGACCCTTTGCCTGGTATCTTATTAATTTACATTACTTCTTTTATTATAAAAGAAATGTAGATTAATAAGATACCAGGCAAAGGGTCAAACGGGTCGGCAGGTTTAGTGGGTTGTAAAAGCGTTATTGCGTGTTTATAGATTAAAATTTTTAACTTCTAAAAACATAAGCTCGAACAGGTTGGTGAATTAACCCATTTAGCCAAAACCTAAAAACTAAATGATATCCAAAATCATTGAATAGTAAAATCTGATACATGTTTAAATCTATAAAATCCCTCCTTTTCCGAAACCGGTCAACACTTAAATTTTCATGTGAGATCATTTCAATTGACACCGATAACTTGGCACCAACACTACTTCAATTTAAGTGCTGGATATCAAATTCAATTACCAACCAAACTACTTTGAATAAAAGTCAACACCCTATCTATTTTAATTGTGAATCAACTCAATTTGACTTAAAAAGTCAACATACTTCATCCTACAAGCAGAGCTAATTATTACAGATCTGCATCAAACTTAAATCTAACACTACTCGATATTCAAAACACTAACAGGGTGATTAACATCAACTTCTAATCTGATTATGAGATCATAACACATTAATACACCAAGATTATTGTATAACAACAAACAATTCATCGAATCAAACATCTAACAAAAGAAATATAATTCAAATGAAATAATAAACCAAAACACATGACTGTAGACCACATATATAAAAGTTGAAGACAATATATATACAAATTTACCAGAAGTTAATCAATCCCGGAAATAAGTGGTGAAAAAAAAACCCTATGTCGTAGACGCCGTACAAATTCCTCAAAATTGACACGCCAAAGTAATTCTTTATTTGTATCTGTTGCCCAACTCTCTATTTCAAGTTCTAAACAATCTTGCTTACGCTGTAAAACACAGTATGTGTCAGGACAAGCTACTGTTAATAAATTTAGAAATATAACAATACACATTTTAAAAAGAGAGAGAGAGAGTGAAACAAAAAACAAATAGAGACGAGGATGAACCTTTTCCCCAACAATGTATGTAGTGGAAGATTTTTTGCTAGCATCATATCCTGCTAAAGTATATAACAATTTACGTGTCTGTTTCTCCACCTGAAAGACATTGAAACAATAATTCATGTCAATAACAAAAATATCAAAAAAAAAAGGGAAAATCTATGCAATAGTGAGTTAAAAAATGAAAACTTTATATAAACTTTAACCACTGCTTCAATTTTTCAAGTGTCCAAGATCATCACAACTAACGCTCTTAACTATTTATAACTGGTTTCTTAAGAACAAAAAGTGTTTGCGGGTTATACTGAGTCAAGTTGTTCCTGTGCTAAAGTGGCTCGTTTTGATCCAATACTCTACAAACTTCATTAATTTCATATACACCGACCCCAAAATCAAAATTCATTTTAACATGAAATGTGATGCAAAGCAAAAGGTACATCACTCTGATTTGAAACCACAACCAGTTCATTCACACCTTTTACTATCAATCAACTTATGTACTTGAAAGAGGGGGAACTAAATTCAGTATATCCAACACATATATACCCTAGATCAAAAGGGAACCATTAACTCCAAAATAGTGGATTCAACACCCAATCAACATTTGGATCAAAATTCAAGTCTTGTATAACAACTGTAAAAGAGGATGAGGAGAATAGATAGGGCAAAGAAAAGAGGATGAATCAGATGCATTTAAAAGAGGATGAGGAGAATTATAGATATAGATTAATCAATTTATAAGATCAAACCATCATAAACATTTAACAAAAATAAACTGTATTTACCTCCCCGTTAGAACCTGCTGTCATATCCATGAAACTCGAGTCTTTTAACCTATACAAGTTTATAAAAATCAAGTGAAACAAAGTCTTAAATATCTAACAATAATGACAATAGTAAATTATATACTAATGATATACGTTTAAACCAAATGGTATTCAAATTACAAAACATATATCCAATTATTCTAATAGGTGTAGCATTGTAATTAAATATAAATAATTAGTGAAATTTTATTACTTTAAACACACACACAAAATAAATAACCAGCATTGGGACCCTCGCCATTGTTGAAGACGTGTGTGATCCATCCCATGGCCTTTGCAATTTCTTCAACTTTATAAATGACTGAATTCGCATCACGAATGTAGACATGCCCGTTGGGTCGTAATATTCTATTCATCTCGAGCATTATGGTAGAGATATTACACCTGCTCGAGTAAAAACAACAATTTAGTTTTTAAATTTTATCTCAAATACTCGGTAAAAGCAAGAATTTAGTTTTTAAATTTTATCTCAAATACTCAAAACTGGTCAAAACCAACACAAAATGTATTTTTGAACTATAAACTGCCCTGGATCAATTTTTTTCCCAAAAAATTAGATTGCACTGAAATATTTTGTAGTGATATCTTAAAGTCTCGATAAATGTATCGACATACTAATTATTACTGTAATCTATTTTTTCAAAAAGTGTTTCAGGTCAACTTAACCTCGAAAAATTAGTGGTTTTGACCTGCTTGACTATTCCACCTTTATCCTTACCCAATATATCATTCCGGAGTACTTGGTGAACAATTAAAGAAATCATAAAAGAAGAATTTGACATAATACCTTTTTTGCTCTTTGGAAAAAAGACCGGCGGCATTCAATATGTCATAAGTTCTTGGGTATGTATCAAATGGTTCACACCTGGAAAAGAAAGATTCAATAGTTTAATTCAGCATCATAAGACGGGTCACGGGAGCGATTAATCAATTAGGTTTTGAAGAAAAAACTAAAGTGGACCAGATGCTTATTAAAAATGGGTTTAAAAATAGTAGCTCATACAAAATAAATATTCCTAAATACAATAAGGTCATTTCCTTTAATCTACTTGACACGCTTATTATTGTTAAAACTTTGGAAAAAGGTGATCGACGCTAGGCTAATCCAACCAGGACCTGTTTCGAGCAATCATTTTGCAGGTCACTTGACCCGTTTGAGCCGTTTAATAGAACTTACCCATTTGGCCCATGCAATAAAATTATCCATTTTGATGGTCACTTATTACCCATTTGACCCGTTCAATGAAAATTAACCATTGACTCATTCAAAAAAATAATGGTTAATCTTATGCAAAATCATGGATTTTTAATTTCATGTTACAAGTGGTACCTTTGCTCTCTAAATTGGTTTCTTGCTTTTACAAAAATCTCAATCTTACTTCTTGCATCTTTTTCAATCTGAGCCTCAACCCATATTAGAGGTTTTATTGTTAACTAACCTTTTTTCACCTGAAGATGTCCACTGGGATGCCTTGTAGTAAATTGTGTTAGTGATCTTTATAAACTCATGTGTATTTATCTCCGGCTCCTGTATTCAAATGAAATGCATTGACTGACCAAATTCATGAATTAAAAAACACCTATTTGTCCCAATCAGCATTAGAAATAAAATGAGGGGAAAATTAAGATCCACATGATCTATTTATCATCTACAAGTATTCTAGATGATTGTCAGACAAACGTTTCATTCTTAAGAGTAGTTAAATAAATCCATATAGATCTCCGTAACAAATCTATAAAGGAAACATTTATAATACTTGAGATACTCAACTGGTATCCTACTCAGGTTGGCAATTGCACTTAGTTAGATTAAATCTATTAGGAGTTCCGCTTAATGGTTGATGTAATCAAACTGAAAGCTTGATACCAATCGGATCTTGTTGCTGCAAAATCACACATATATAAGGAGTATGTATGCCATATTCTAAATAGAATTCAAGCTTAAGAGAGCAATACCGAAGCAAACGATGACAGACCACCAAGTAACATATGTAACTTGTTACTTCCAATCAAACCATGTCGGTTATAGATGAGTCTGTATTTGATCAATCCCCCATAAAGTGAAATATTAAAAACTAATCGGGAAGGGGAGGGAAGAGGGTATACATGGAACTGCTTGTTGGTCCTCTCAGACGTAGTGAATCCACCAAAACCATAAAAACCAAGAAAAATAAAAACATGTAATAGTTACCTAAACTGAAATCAAAACTCACCATCATTGTGAACAATCCCCAAAGCATTCCATTTACTAAAGATTATGCATACATGAACAGAATATGCAGTTTACCTGAAACAATAAACGGAAGAACAACACAAAAAACATAATTCTTCTTCTTCTCCATCTAAGGAAGATCGATTTACACAAAACAGTATTAAATCATTCAAATGAGATGAAAACTTCATCACTTAGAACATATATATAAATAAATCATGTTGTAATTTAATCTGATTTGTAAATTCATAAAGAAACTGATTCAATAATTACAAAACGAACTGAAATCAAGAGCTAATTAGTTACAGGTAGACAATTGAGGAATCTGACGATGATGTCTTGTGAAAACCCTTAACGCCTTCATCCTTCCATGTACCATCATACCGTCGTTATTGACTCAGCCCATCCACGTATCAGATATAGAAAGTTAAGCGCAAAACCCTAGATCTGTAAATAAACAAATGATGGACATATTTATTTCAAAATCAAATACTAATAAACTTGAAAGCCAACTGCTACGTGGATGATGAACACTGGAAGATGAGAAAAATTGTACCTTCAAGATGCGACTAACTTGCTTTTTATCGGTTGTCCATGATGCAATTTGCTCCTTACGGTCAGCACCCTCCGCAATTAAAATTGCATCAACTGCCAACCTTACCTGTTATGAAAACATGAATTAACCTTTTGTAGACAACACACAAAAGGAAATTAAAATCATTTCAAGTGATGAACTAAAAGTGTCAACAATCCTAGCTAATTTACAACAACAACACATAATTGAACTCAATTAACGATTCTATCAACTTAGGTGAACTGATTATAACTTCATAACTAAACCTGATAGGAGCTTTGTAAATCTATTATATGATTTTTGAATTCATTAGTGTATAAAAGAACACTGACCAGCTGGTTCCATTTATGATGAATATCAAAAACTTGTATAAAAAAATTTCCCATGCTTCATATCCATCAACTGAAAAAAAACGAAGAAAATAACCTTCCGAATTATCATCATCGTCAACGAAATCAATGTCTTCATCTTCATTGTTAGAGCCTTCAATGATCGAAGCACCATTGCTGAGCAAGTACTCTAAAACCATGTGCTTGATGTCTTGTTCATTCGGTCATTTCATCGAACACTTGGTGATCTTTACTGAATTCTAGCAAATTAACTAAGCATTACAAATACACCAGAATCTTCACAATTGCTATAAATTTAAAACTATAGAAACCCTAACAATTTCTAATCATAATAAGAACCCCTAAATCAAAAATTCATCAAATTAAACTACCTGGTAACAAAAACAAAAATCAAATTTAAGAAGAAACGGAGAGGGATTACCCAATCAGAGGCATCGTGAAGAGAAGAAGACAATTATGCAACAATAAAGGGCATTAGAGTTAATTATACTACATGTTAAAAGTAATATACAATGATCAAAACCAACCCAACCGACTAACCTGAACGGAATCCGAAATTAAAAGCAGAACCAAATCACTGCCAGAGATGATTTTTCGGATTCAAGATCTGAAGACTTTGCCCCGTGTATTACACGGATTGAATAAATCAATGTACAATATATAACACTAACAGATGGTAAACATTAGAAGTAGTAGACTCATGCCAAATATCATCCATTTGATTTGTTCCTATTTTAGCTACCATAAAATGAGATAAAACACAATCCACATGCCCTAATTTACAGGTAAATGGGTCAAAACTGTCAAATCATTGTGGAAAATTCTTGTCTCAGTTATAACAATAGTAATAATAATGAGATCTGGAGCCAATTACCGATATGCCGAACAACGAAAATACGGATGAGCAGAAAAAATCTTGTCTCAATTTAAACACATTCATCTGAAAAAATTACCAAAAAAATGAAGAATTAACAATTGTCTAATCATAAACATCCCAAAAACCTTTAAAAAATAACAAACAAAGGGGAGGGGTGCTAAGGTTTCCAAGAGAATCGAAATATTGATGATTAACGATGATAAAAGCAACAAACCATCACCCATTCACCCTTCCCAATATTTGTAGAAAAGATAATGGAATTAGGGTTTTTTGTACACAGAAAGACGTAATGGTACCTATAATGAACAATGATGGAATCAAGATTGTGACTGAACAAAACAATACTAAATCGAATCCTTGGGAATCATGAGTGTTCTACCAAATCGCAATGAAGAAAACTGGTTTGTGATGGGAGGTGTAGGATTTCGCCATTAGGGTTTGCAATGGAGGCGTAAGAAGAGAACATTTGAATAATGTATAGTATTTTAGAAACTTTATATTATCGGGTTAAAAATCCGGGTATGGTAAAACACGCTTGCCCATTTATTTTCCCACCCAAAACCTAGTGAGGTTGCACCACAACGCGACAAGTGTCCCAAACCTTATTCATATATTATATATACTAGGTTTTTACCCGGGATTGCTTCCCGGGCTCGATAAAATTACTTTAATCAAAATCTATTTATGATTAATATATAGTTAAAATCATACAAAAATAAAATCTTCGCGAAAGAAAAAGAGGTACATGATCAAAGTGCAAATGCGATATGGTTATAATATAAGCATTAAAATGAGCAATGTAAACCTCAAAAGGTTTACATAGTTAAGAAATAGATAATAGATAGTAGATAATAGATAAGTGATGTGAAACTCATTTTTTAGATAACATGGTTAAGAAACGTACAAATGTAAGGTACACATAAGCCATTACGTTATCCTAAAAAGATCCTAGTGTAAGGTTATGTGTCCAAATGGATGGATCGTGATTGATAATAGTGATATATACGCAAATTCCTAGAGGTCACGATCACATCAAGAAAGCCTCATCTTCTAAGATGTTTTCACACATCTTGATTCTAAAGGCTGGCTTAGTCTCAGGCTAAACTTAAGACAAACTCTCCAAAGTTTATTGCAATTAATTAGCGGGCTAAGATTAATAGATACACATAAAACTTACCGGATTACAACATACCGGGGGTAGTTAAGGTAGTAATTATTTATATAATGTGTTCTAAAACTTTTGACAATAGTAAGTGTTTTGGGTCAATCCAAACTATACCAAACCACCCGTTGATGAAGCAGGTTTGCGTTCTGAACTGTATCCTATCCCCAAACCAAAATCGATTCCCACGCACACCTCGATTGCCACCTCCCCTTCCTTTTGCTCTTTTCCCACCTGCACAAATATGAAACAAATTGAATGATGATAATGACTTCACCAAGTAAAAAGTGAAAATGTATGCATGCAGTTCGGCCATGTAGATTCGACTTTACATAGGTTGTCCTTATGCGCAGATCATTAGAAAATGGGCAGAATTCTAGATCACTCATAAAATCATAGAAAAATACAATTGAAACTGTATAAACAATGTACATATTTTGTTCATTTTCTCGATCGCTGAAAATCATTTCTGTAACCTGTAATGCGGTGATACTGGAATAAGATGAAGCCATACATATTAAAGTACTGAAATGCCGTGATACTGGAATAAAACAAAACCATACCATATTGAAGTATTTTGACAACTACCTAACAAACTATCACCAGTAACCAAGCTGTCAGATAAATATAAATTGTAAGTGGCAACTACATATGTGAAACCAAAAGGTTGTAGATAAACAATAAAATGTGTTAAGTCACATAACATACAAGCTTAATGTTAGGATCTGAGGCTTTCATGATTGTGTTTGTTTGTTAGATTTGAACAAATCAAATAGATATGAACAGTTTTAAGTGCAGTGGAAATGAATAACAAACTTTGTAAACACAATCAATAGGAGAAGATAGTTTGATAAACAATTGCTTTTCATAGAGTCGAATGATTTACAATTCAAAAGCAAAAGATTACAGTGAAAGCTTACAAAGTAAACTCCCCCTCAGCCTGATGCCTCAAGGTTGGTTGCACAAGATGAAAGGATTAGACATGAGGAGAAGAACCCACTCAGTCAATCAAATGTAACAGTACAGGATACTGTTACATTTATAGGCAAACCAAACCACTGGGGTATTTCAGCTGACGTCACCATGAAAGCGATGTCTAACAGCCTAACAACCTGTATCTACTGTCCTTTTACAAATACTGCTATACCTAACCACTGACTATACATAAAACAGATAATTCACTAAACAGCTGCTCTCTCTTTACATCAGTGCTTTCCTCAAGGTTGATCAGTCCTTGATTGGGCAGAGCTTTGTCATCAGCAGATTGTACCAACAGTGCTTATTGTCCAGCAGTCTTCTAAGCTTCATCAGTAGTTATGTAGAACAGCAGCAGTTGTATCCAGTCAGTGGATACAAGATCATCAGTTGTTATAAATAATTTTCAAGGGGGAAGCTTAATGTAAACCGCTGCTAATTATTGTGGATCCACTGTTGTGACCAGGTTTTGGCTTTACATTATCTGTTCCTCTGGTAGGGTTCAATACCAACAATCTCCACCTGGAACAGATAATGCCAAAAACCTGTGATTATTCTGGATCTTTATTACTCATCAAAAGTTCCCTTGCTTTTCTTTTAAATTCTTCTTCAAATGCTTTGGAGCTTGTATCATCTTCATCCCGGCACAGTGTAAGTTCAAGGAGATCCTGCAAATCTTGAACACTAAGGCCTGGTGCTTCTTTCCTTGATATACACTTCACCTCTCCATTGGATCTGACCAGAGTCAATACGTGGGTCTTTTGATCAGAGAGCCACTTTAGTACTTTTAAACCCAATGGATTTCTTGGGAGAGATTTATTTGATGATGAGCTTTGAGATATTGTCCTTGAGAAGACTTGCAGACTTTCAGACATTCTTTTGAAAGCCATTTCTATGACATCATTTGCTGCAGCTATATCTTCTGCAGTTTCTCTTTCAATCAGCTCCTGCCTTTCAATGTCTGTCATGTCTGTTGAAGTGTTTGGTGATGCATGTTTGGTTAACATCCTTTTAAAAAGGTTTTGAAGTTTTTCTGAGTTTTCTTCTTTTAGACCCATTTTCATGATGGATTCTGTGAAGTACTCAACCTCCTTTTCTTTCACCTCTTCACTGGTCAACTGTTCTTTTTCTTCTTGATTTATCACAAAAGTAGACCAGAACAGTGTATTGAGGTTTTCTATCTGCTGTTCAAGCTTCATTCTTTGTGCATGCTTCTTTGAGGTGCTTGATACAGTTATCTTTCTTTTCTTCAGCCTTTCATAGGCTTCATCAGTCTGCTGTTTTGACCATTTTGATATGGCTTCAGCAGTATCCATTTTTGCATCCACCAGCTCCTTTTTCTTTCTCTTATACTCAGCAGTTAGGTCAGCAATGAGCCTTTTGTATTTGCTCCAGTTTGGAGCATTCTTCTTCTTTGTAGGATCATTCTTGATTTTCTCAATCCTTTCTGCCTCATGCTTTAGAGCGATTATTGGCCATTCTTCGAACTGTTGTTCTTCAGCAGGATAGAATTTCTCTTTCATGATGTAGGCTAGATATTGTTTTCTTAACTTTTTCCTTTGATCAGCCTTTTCTTTGTTTAGGTCTTGTGCAAACTCTTCTATCTGCTTTACTTTTGTGAAGTAGAACTCCAGTCTTTTAGCAATGCCATCTTCGCTTAAACGTTCACGTTCACTCTTAACTTTAGCTCTTAGTTTAGCTTGCCTTGCCTTGACTTTGAGGTAATCATCCATATCATCTGGTGGCATGTAGCCTATGAGTGAGGAGAATCTTCTTTTTGAAGGATCTTCTTCTGTATAGAATTGCCTCATCTCATTTTTGATAGCTTCAAGTTCCAGTGGATGTTGTGCAGCATTAGGATCATGTATACCCTCATCGGCAGAGATTGGCTTTCTTTTTCTGTTGAAGAGCTTTGGTTGTGATGTAGAGAAGGTGAGAGCAGTGGTGGATGATTGACTAACAGTTGTTGAAACAACTGGTGTCTGAACATCTGTTGTCATTACAACTGCTGATATGTCAGCAGTTGTCTTCTGCTTTTGAGCAGGGGATGGAAGTGGTGAGGTAGTTTTTGATGGTGGTGATGGTGGTGGTGAATCATCATCTGATATGAGATTCCTTCTCCTTTTTAATGAAGAAGGGGCAGATTATGTTTTGGGTGAATCAGTGGTTTGAATGATGGGGAGTGTCTGACAAACAACTGTTGAAACAACTGGTGCTTCAACCACTGCTGTCATTACAACAGATGTTGTAACATCTGTTGTCTTCTGTTTTATGACAGGAGGCAGTGGTGATGGTGTGATTGTAGATGATGGTGGTAGAGCAGTAGTTGCAGTGGTGTGTGGTAGAGTGGTGTGTGTTGATGACATGGCAGCTGTTTGGCTACTGACAGCAGTTTTTGTAACTACTGCTGTATCAGCTATTTGACTAACAGGTTTTGATACCTGCTTTTCTTTTTCTTTTTCTTTTTCAGGCTCAATATAAAGGCCATGTTCTATTCCCATCTTATTCATTTGTCTCAACAGCTTGATATTCTCCCCCTTTTTGGCATTATCTGAAGGAGGGTTATCAAGAAAGTATAGGGAAGAAGGAACTTTGCCAGAGACACTTTGAATGCTAGCCTTTATAGCCTTGATATCTGCTTGAGTATCTTTGAACCTTGATTCCACCATGTTGGTCAGCATTTGTACATGAGTAGCATGGTTTTGATCAGCCATTTGTTGCTGTTTTTCAAGCATGGCTTGAAAGATATTCCAGAGGTCATTTGCAGCAACTGCATGTTGTGCAGATGCTTGAGTAGGAACAGATGCTTGTGGTGGGGCAGCAGTAGACTGTGCTTTTTGAGCTTTTAAAATCTCTTGCACCATCTCCTTTATTTCAGCAACTGAATCTTCAAGTTTGTCAACTCTGTTCGTCAATTCCTGATATTTTGAATCATCACCTACTTTAGTAGGATCATCTGAATCCCCACCAGCAGTGGTTATATCAATGTGTGACTTAGGAACAGAGTCCCAAAACTCACCCATTGATGCCCCTTGTTCTTGGTACTGGGGACTTCTTTCTTCAGCACTCGATAAACCTTTGATGGTACCAGTGGTTAGATCCAACTCACTGGTGGTTACCGAAGTTGCCATGGAAGAAATTGCCTTCAAGGGAGTCTTACTTATGAAACAACTGTCCAACTGAAGATCTGTTGATCCACCAGTTGTAGTTGCTGCTCCACTTGAACTACCACCGAGAGTTACTTGTAACTCAGGGGGTGTAACCTCCTCAATTGTTGCTGGGATAGCAGAAGTAGTAGCATCTCACCCAGTCTCTTGTGGGGGTATACTCTCAGTGATAGGTGATAGAGAGGAACTGGTTTGTGTCTAAGCTATAGCAGCTGCATGCAACAAGGGTAGCATGGATTGTGGCATTATGATTGGTGAGGGTATAGGTGTTGAAAGAGACATGTCCTTGGGATCAGGACTGTGGAAGATAGAGCCAAGTGGATCTGGAGCTTCATAATTTGGTGTCCCTGTGATTACAACCTGATCCTTTTGTGAGGATGCAGGAGGAGTTTCAGGCATGGGTTGAGATCTTTCTTCCAACTGCTGTGAGGAAGTAGCAGCAGTGGTTTGTGGTGACTTTTATGTTGTCACAGACATTTCCTCTGGGATCTCATCTTCCAGAGTTGCCTTTGTTTTGGGTTTGGTGGGTTTTCTGGATGTTTTTCTTTTGGTCTTTTTGGTGATATCAGGTGTGGGTTTCAAAGCAGTGGTTGTGTTGCTTTGATCACCTGGAGCAGTGGGCTCAGCAGCTGATACCTGAGGAGCAGTTGTAACCGCTAAAATCTGCTCAGGTACCCCTGCTTTTGTTTTTATTGGTGCCAACATTCTAGTGAATGTTTCAGGTGTCAAGCTTTTTATTTGAAAATAGACACCTTGTTTAAGCAAATTTTCATTTTTCTTATCAAATTTTTGTATAAAATAATAACTCAAAAATCTTGGAAACAACAAAAATGCTTTACTTTCAACGTTTTTCACCATGCCATTGAAAATCTCCTGGGAGTACTTGTAGTCTTTATTATTCAAAATAGCGTAACCCAGGCATTGAATTTTTAATGGTATTTCGTTAAAAGATGTTGTTTTATTCGAAGCACACATCAGAAGTGTGTGAAATAAAAATATGGGTGCAGATGGAAAATAACCCTTTTGTAGGGTATCTACCTTTGACTGTTCTGCATAGCCCCTTTTCAGAAAATCAGCTTTTAACTCGTTTTTGTCAAAAGAAGCTTTACCTTTCTGATCATCGAGTTTGAAGATTTCTGATAATGATTGCGGAGTGATTTGAATCGCAGTACCCTGTATCGAGGAGTTAATGGCTACTACTTTATCATCTTGTTTTTCAAGCGTAGCATTTTTCCAGAACTCTCTTTGGGTTTGCAGATATATGGGGGCGTCTACTATCAACAAAGTTTTGTACTTTGATGTAGATATGGTGTCGAGAATGGAATCGAAGGTATGATTGTTTGTGGGTTTTGTGAGTAAACCCAAATAGTTGTGAGATTGTTTGTATGGTATCTCATTGGATTCTTCGGCCGTTTGAGCGACTTCATTTGAAGGTGGTGGTGATTTAGGTTTTGATTTTGACTTTGATTTTATCATTTTTGCGGAGAAGAACGAAGAAGGATTTTGGAGATTTTGAGAAGAAGGGTTGGAAACTGCTATGAGAAGAGAATTTTGGAATTTAATTCGACAGTGTAAAACCCTGTTTGGGGTTTAGGGCAGGGTTTTAGCTGCGGAAAAAATGATCGCTGATGTGCCAGCGGTTATTATGATCTGAAGGCTAAAGACTTACCACGTGTCAAACACTGATGAAATGGATGAAGGATGGAAAACAGTTGTTTTAAGGGCCACTGACGTATCAAGCATCAGTGGTTACAACGGTAAAAATTGTGGGCAGTGGATGATTTTTACTATCAGTGGATAGCATATCAGTGGATAGGACACTGATTTTGAACATCAGTGCTTGTCAAGAAAATGAGGGATCAGTGGTTAACTTTCAGCAGTGGACAGTGTTTAGAGATCAGACGCTGGAACAAAACAGTGGTTAGGGTAAATGGTACAGATCTGAAGGACAAGTATTCCAGCAACAGTTTTGAGAATTTTCATTCAAGGTTTTGCCACATGTCAATTTTGAAAGACAGTGGTTTAGTACCCCAGATGATGAAAACTTTTTGCTAAGGCAACTCATTTTCGTTTAATACTCAATTAAAACATGAGTACCCTAGTAATTCAAAAACTGATACATAAATACTAAAGTTGAATCCGCTGTAGAAGCTGTTATAACTACACCATAAATGCTAGTCTTTAACAGGACTTTGCCTTCAATAGTGCATAGCCCTCATGAGACAATAAGCCCATCAGTCTTTATATGGAGCAGGAATTAATTATAACAGTCCTTAGCATGATCAGCTATTATAACCACACCACCCTTTCAGAGTTGGACCATTAAACAAATCCTTGACACTATTAATCCTCTGTTGACTTACCAAACAGATCTACAGACACAATTCAACATCAACATAATCTAAATATTACTGAAACAATAAATAATAAGTAAAAATAAAACACAACAAAGATTCATAAAATTATATTTAATCATTTATTCAGGACCTTGAAACTAAAAGTCCAATAATTACATGACATACTGAACAATATTCAAGTTCAAATCTGAGAATAACAGCAAGAACTAATAAACTTTAGTTTCCACTACATCTATTGCTGAACCTCTTGATGTATGTCCTTCAGCATCGCCATAAACTGCACGTCTCTATCACCACACTCCATATTACTGACAACACAAATAAGAATAAGAAACTAATCTAAAATTCAAACGTGTCTTTTTCATTTTTATTGCACATCTGAGTTTTCACGAGCTTTGGACGAATGTATACTTTCTTTAAAAGAAGAAAATCTTCCTGGAGCAAGAAAACGTGACTTTGGATTTAATGGAAATAAAAAAAAATGGCACATGTAACTTTAAAGTTGCATCTCTGCCATCAAAAAAGGTAACACATGCAACTTTTCACGATGTTGCAACAATGATATTGCAGCATCGATATTGAAAGGTTGATGTGGGATGCGAATTTACATTGAAACAACGATGTTGGAACAATGATACAGGAACGATAATATGTAAACATTATCAACAAACATTCGAACAAAGAAGTGTAATGGGAAATTAGCTGCTAAATCACAAGAAATATGCATTTGAGAGAGAAAGATACGGTCACATATATGAGCGAGCGAGATTTGAATGTGAAACCAGATAATTGTATCTTATTTATAGAATAATAAAAATATATATGGTTTGAAATTTGAATTTCAAAATTACTAATATTAATTAGTAATTACTGATTTGATTTGAAAGCAATTGTTATGATGTTTTTAGGGAACTGAAATATGCAAAGTAGGAAAAAAAAAAAGAGAACGTCAATTTTAAATTACCTTTTACATATTTTTTATTTCCAAATTTCAAAATTACTGAGAGATAATAACCGTCAGTTTGAAATTCTAGTTTTGCATATTTTAAAAGTCCAAAGCTCAAGAAATTACAATTAATTATTATTGATTAGATTTGCAACAAATAGTCAAAAAGTATTTTTTTTATTTTTTAATTTAACATTAAGGATAAAAATATATATGGTTTGAATTTTGAGTTTCAAATTACTAATATTATTAGTAATTACTGATTTGATTTGACCGCAATTGTGATGATGTTTATTGGGAACTGATGTTTATTGGGAACTGAAAGGTAAGTAGTGTATATCTTTATATCCCTCCTTATTAAAGTAAATAAATATTACTAATCATATGCAAAGTAGGGGAAAAAAATAGAGGACGTCAATTCTAAATTACCATCTTGCATAAATTTAATTTGAAATTCATATTTTGCATATTTTAAAAGTCCAAAGCTGAAGAAATTACCATTAATTAGTGATTTGATTTGCAACAAATACCCATCAAGTATTTTTTTTTAATTTAACATTAAATTTCATCAGGAAAACAATATTGGAGGAACTCTTATCTCATTGCAATGTAACGATTAGGTAAAATGGTAATTTCATTTTAATTCTAGTTTTTATTTGATAATTTCAATATATCACTAATTAACACCATGGATGGTAAATATCAATGGATGTCAAGAATAAAAAAGTGACCAGTGGCTATTTTTTCCTATCAGTAGATACCGAACGTCAATTGTCATTATGACTTTTCTGTAATTACTGATATTATCAGTAATTACTGATGATGATTTGAAAGCAACTGTCATTGTCATGATGACTTTTCTAATTTTTAAACCGTGAGTTTGAAATTCACATTTTGCATGTTTTAAATGTCCAAAGCTCAAGAAATTAGCATTAATTACTGATTTGATTTCCAACAAATAGTTATAAAGAATTTTTTAAATTGTATGATCAAAACAATGTTGGAGGAAATCTTACCTCATTGGTATGTAAAGATGAGGTAAAATGGTAATTTCATTGTTATTCTAGTTTTTATTTGATAATTTCAATCTATCACTAATTAACACCATCAATAACAAAAAAGTGAGCAGTGGCTGTTTTTTAGGAAAACAACTGATGGTCAATATCAATAGATGCTAACAATAAAAAAAGTGAGCAGTGGCTATTTTTCCTATCAGTGGATAGCCAACAGTTTTTTAAACACTGATGTTTGGTCAGTCAATGGTCAACAGATTTTGAAGAAACATATGTTTCGCCTTAAACAGAATTTTGCCCATAAACAGAAGTTTGACCATAAACAGGTGTTTGCACATAAAGAGATGTTTATCTGGTGGTTTAAAACCACTGTTGGGTCAAACAAATTTCACAACAGGACCAATACTCAAATAGATGTTGACCTTAAACTGATGTTTGGTTTAGAGCCAAACATCTGTTAAAGCCCAAACATCTGTTTAACCCTAAACAGGGGTTTCCATTAACTATTGACCAAATTGCAAACAGATGTTAAAACCACTGTTTGTTATTGTACTTCTTTACAAAATTACATAGAATTCAAGAAAACGAAACAAACACTTAAAGAACTATAATTTAACACATAATCTAATCGGGCAAAGCAATCTATTATCTAAGAATTCACTGATTCTTACAACATGAAACAAACTCATAATGAAATACTAAAGTTACATAAGAACCACTGATAATTAAATACTAAATTTGAATCCGTTGTAGATGCTGAACCACTGCTGATACTAAACAGTCGTTTTCCTTTGATTAATCAAACTCTAGGTACATAAAGTGCAAACAGTCGTTTTCCTGAACAGATGTTATAGTTAATAACATCTACTGTTCAACCAAACAGGGGTTTCCATTAACTATTGACCAAATTGCAAACAGATGTTAAAACCACTGTTTGTTATTGTACTTCTTTACAAAATTACATAGAATTCAAGAAAACGAAACAATCACTTAAAGAACTATAATTTAACACATAATCTAATCCGGCAAAGCAATCTATTATCTGAGAATTCACTGATTCTTACAACATGAAACAAACTCATAATGAAATACTAAATTTACACAAGAACCACTGATAATTAAATACTAAATTTGAATCTGTTGTAGATGCTGAACCACTGCTGATACTAAACAGTCGTTTTCCTTTGATTAATCAAACTCTAGGTACATAAAGTGGTTGTCTTTAACAGGACCTTGTCTTCAACAGTGGATAGGCCTCATCAGTCTTTGTTCATAAAGAGCTCCTTTAAAACAAACTTTATGCTTCTTTTAATACAAAAAAGGTAGGAAACACCATTACTCTAGACTCTCTAGTAACATAAAATCTTATCTTACAACAATAGCAGATCCTTTCTTGCGTTTAGTAGGAACTACTGTGGGTTCTCCATCATCATCTTCTGCACAAGTGAATTATAATCATCATCATCATTTAGACATATGCAAGTAAACTATAAATTTAATAATCTTTCTTTGTGTTTAATTAAACTTTATTCTTCTTTGAATACAAACCTATAATAACCCGCAGCAGATTGTATGAATTTCAAACAACTGTGATTAGACTGAAATATAAACCGAGAATTAGAGTATATCACTACAAAATAAAAAACTCAAAATTGAAAATCAGAGTAGCAAAAAACACATACTTTAAACGATGTTGGAACAATAATACTGGAAACAACCGTGGAACAATCATCATCATTATATGAGAATACCCTTAATTTATGGAACATGTAGAATGAAATGCTCCACTGTTGGGTTATTAACTTTCAACCTCACTTTCCCTAAATTTATCGATTCTAATTTTCAACAGGATGTAATACAATTATTACCTTAATTAAGATATCTTCAACTGCAAACAACAATAGCAAACAACATCAAACAACAATAGCAAACAACATCCGTCAATAATAGCAAACAACATCAAACAATAATAGCAAACACCTGATGTTGAATCCACTGTAGATGCTGAACCACTGCTGTTACAAACAGATAATACCAATGAAACTCTAATTTTAGAAAGAATAATGGCTGAACATACTCAAACATCAATAATCAACAGATGTTATACTCATATCATCACCATCTAGAAAAAAAAAACGCTAATTTCAAAACATATTCAAACATACCAGCTTATGGCAGTTCTCTTATCCGCAGCTAAGCGGATTTCAACTTTGATGACAACAACCCTGGAACCATATGATTAGATTACGAGTAGAAATTAGGATTAGTGTAAATAAGAGGAAATCATGAAAGTATTTCAACTAAAAAAAAGAACAAACCTTTTGATGAAGTAATCGATGAACAAAAGAAGATTTTATGGTTGCGTCTGAAGAAGATTAAGGTTTGGATGGAAAGAATTATCTCAATAATTTGCAGGGTTTGTGAAATTTGAATTTGAATCGGCTGAATATAGAGAGAGAAAGAACCCAAGGTTTGTAAACAAAGATTAGAAGTGAGAAGAGAGATTATATAAGGAAAAGGGGATGGCACTGTTGGGCGGGAAAAGAGAACTGAGGATGCCCTAATCAAGTGACACGTGGCCCAAATAACTTTCATTTATTATATATAATAGATATAATAGATAATAGATTTGTAAATCAATGGAAGTTAAATGAAATAGCTACATGGAACGTTTTAAAAGACACTGACACCATTCATGTTGCCCTTCTAATAATAAAAGATAGTGAGTTAAACTTGTGCTTTGCGGAACTTTTTTTTTTTGGGGGGGGGGATATTTTGAACAAATTTTAAATGGAAACATAGGCGTAATGGTATTAGTTCTGTTCATTATGGGATAGATACGGTAACGACACATGATACAGTAACTAAAAGAGAAACTTTAAAAATAAAGTCGTCATATGCCCAAAAGAATGCCGACTCGTGTTTTACGTCGATTGAAGATCGTAAAAACAAATACAAGTAACGGTTCTAAAAGTACTGCTACCACTACTGATGTTTTTCGATAGGAATCAGCATTATAACATAAAGTTCATGGTGGTGATATGTCGTCTTCAACTCACTAGGGCTAGCCATAAAGTAGGAGGAACAAAGGGAAGGGTTTTGCCGGCGCTAACTCTAATGGACCCAATTTGTTAGTTTTGTGTTTAGCAAGATTAGCAAAGGGATAACATTAATTCTAACCTATAAATATATATTTTGTACTTGTAATTCATTATCATTCAATAATACGAAAACCCTAATTGCCCCGTGAACGTAGCTTGCACATCACGACTAAACAACGTAAAATCTCTCGTGTTCTTTACTGCTTTCTGTGTTGTTTGTTCTTGTGTTACTCGTTTGATCCTAACAGTTTGATTACAATAAAAAAGTAAAACATAAAAGGGAAAAGGGAATAAAAGAGGAACAAAGAAAAGAAAAAAAAGAAAACAATATAAAACACAAAAAGGAGAAAAAAAAAGTAAAAAAAGGAAAACTTATATTGGCTACCTTATTTTGAGGTGAGCGAGCATATGTGAAATTTGAAATCTTTACACTACTTTCAAGGATCGCTGGACATCAAAGAAAATTGAAACCCTAATTATATATATATATATGTGTGTGTGTGTATATATTAAACCCATTAAGTCTAACCGTTTTTCAAATTAACCTCCACCGTTGGATTTGGCTGAGATTAAATCTCAGCCACTTAAACTCACTAAAATAACCGCTCTTGTGGCGGTTGAGGGAAGTTCTTGACAGCTTTGGTAGCTCCACCTTTTGCTGCCATGATCTCCACACTCTTGCCCATGATCTCCACAATTTTAGCATCCTATAAACCTGGGTAGTGGGGTTTTTGGTTGAACATTCCTCCTATATATATTATTAATATATTGTTCACCACTCAAAAAACGCCAATTTTCGCAAAAAAAAAAAAAAAAAAAACTAACTGATTTGGATTGATTTAGCCATCCAATTTGGGTAGTTATTTGTGAGGTTTAATATTGGGCGGAATAACCCCCTTTGGTGGTTTCTTTTGGGTGTAGCAGTTTGTCAGTTCCCTATTTTCTCGCCAGTTTCTGACAATGTTGCAGCGGTTGTGTCTCTTTCACATACGCTCCCTCAACTGATTATACGCTCCTCATACCGTTGTCGCATCTATTTATCTCTATAAACTCCTTTCCATCTCCCCTAAATCCATCCATCATACGTACTCTCTTGTTTTCTCTCATGTTACTTCTCGTCCTCTCATAGTTCCAATCTCCATCACAGTGTCAGATTCTCAAGAGTCAAGAAGCCGAAATCCATTGGAAGTTCAGAGCAATGGTTAGGGTTCCAACATCTTTAATTGAAAGTTAAAGGAAGGTAATTGTTGTTACACTATATCTTATATTCTTCGATCTTATTTTCAATTTCCAACAATTTTGGCCCTAATTTCTCTTCACCAACGTCTTCTCAACTCTATTTCTATTAAGATTCGAGGATCAATCGAACCAGATTTGTATTTGTATATGGCGTTCTTTAACTGATCAACTTTTCTGGAAGCATGTGTTTGGATCGTTTAGCAGTCTCGGAGACGATGTCGGCGATTCTGAGTTTCATTTTGTCCATAGATCTGCCCTAATTTCTTCATTATTCACAGGTAGCTCTAAGTTCTTCATTTAATTCATGATTTTGTGTTTGATTTTAGCTTATTTGTTAACAATTTGTGTTGATTGCAGATATGAAACCATTACGAGATGACATGTTTAGTAATCCACAAATCAAGCAACCTTTTGGCTCTTTGTGTGGAGACTGGAGAATGGTATGCTATTGTTTTTAATTTTTTTATTTTGTGGCTTTGCTACTTTTGATTAGTTTATTGTTTTTTATTTGTTTTTTTTTTGTTAATGTCGGTGGTTATTTTGTTTAGTTGTGTGTGAATTTGAATTTTGTTGACTAATTAGAGTTGCATTCACCTATTCCAGCAGATTTGAGTATTATAAAATGGTAAGTAACTCTAATCTATTATGTATATTCAGTAGTAAATCTTTGACTCTATTATATATGAATGTTTGCTAATCGTGTAATTTCCTTTTTTGTTTGTTGCAAATGTGTACAGATTATACACACCGATTGGACGACATCATGCCTTGGTGATATTTTATTTTTAGTTTTTTTTTTTGTTGTTTCTTTTTAATTTTATTTTCTACGTGATGTTTATCATGAGTGAATTGACCTGAATTCCCCATTTTCTTTTGAATTTGAAGGCATTGTTGTGATTATTGTGATACTTACTTGACGCATGATTCTGTAAGTCATTTGTTAACCACTTTTCATCTTTATCTTTAGATACTGTTGGTGGTTCTATTGCTATTTGTGATAACCTTGTATTTAATATATCTACTGTTTAGCTATTTGTGACACGGATCCGGTGTGTGATTTCAGGTTATGCTGATGGAAGTGCCACTACATTGTTAATCAATAGTTTCCACACTACTACTGGTGCTGAAACGACAACGTATATATAAGAATGGAATAGTATATTCATCAACTGCTTCTTGAAGTTCACTAGATTATCATTTACGTAATCGAAGTATTTTATAAATGTGATCATATCTTCTTCTACGGGAAACAAGGTATGGTGTCTCAGGAAGTTTCTGAGCTTAAGCTTAATATGGAGTTGCTTTAAATGGTTCTTTGGCGGTATTGGGAATACACGTGAATTCAATCAAATTCCATGTCTCGGTTTGACCCTGTACATGAATACATATGTTTGTTAATTTAGATATTTATCTTGTCAAGTGGTCATAACGGTCTTACCTTAAACTAAACATGAGGCACATTCTATTCTGCAGGTTTTACTTTGACTTCAGCAGTTCAGCGCTACTTATGTTAGATGTGGTCTTATCTCCCCACACATAGTCAACTACTCAGTCCTTTTTGGAGTTATTCTATCATGGGGCTTCCTTTGGCCCCTCATTACCACATATGCAGGCGATTTGTATCTAGATGGTTTAGGCAAACATGACTTCATAGGGTCTTTATGGATACAAGGTGAGCATTTTCTGTTATTGCATTAAATAAATGTCAACGCATGCAAGGTTTAACTTGTATTTATGTCTTTTGCTTTGTATGAAGGTCTCCATAGCAATTTCCCTTATTCTTGGAGATGGGTTCTACAATTTGATAAAGATAATAGTGCTCGCTATTAAGGTTTTGTTCAACACCTCCAGACAAGAAGATCTCCCTATGATAAGGACTTACCAGGTGAGATATTAGATATAATATTTCTATTCACATGTTATGTAAAAATGTACGTATTTTTTACACCAAACTATGCAACTTATGCAGACTCTGAGTTATCCACCTCACAACTGGAGGGTGCATGATTGTTAGCATGAAGTACAACTCCCAAATTCTACCCATCATTTTTTTAGAAAATGGGATAGTTAGGCTAAACTTCCATTAGACTCGACAACCGGCTGGTAGAGGCGAGTGTAATAAGTTGGCTAGCTTGCAATCAACCATTTTATCTTTCATAGCTGGGTTAGGGGAGGACAGGTGGGAGTGGAGCCTAGAGACGTCTAAACAGTTTTTTGTTCAAAGTTTGCAGGACTGCATCCAACGGGTAATTTTTCAGATCTGTGCATTAATTATACGTAGAACAAGTGGACTCCGGTGTTGGGTTAATCTTGATGTTATGGGTCCTGTACGGGTCAATTCGGTGACCGGTTTTATTTAAATGGGTCACCAAATAGCAAACGGGTCACGGGTCAGCGGTAACGATTAATGGGTCGCTCATCAGTAGACTAATGGGCCAGTAAATACCTCATGTAATCGTGGCTTCGAGAGATTGTGGTGAATGAAGACTTAGACAGGTTTGATCGAGCTTCATGGAAAATAAACGGTGAGATGAGATGAACGTGGAACGCCAGAAAAATAGGAACTGATAGTTTAACTGGCATGTGTTTTATTTACTTTGTTTATTATAAATAGGTTGTAATTTTTCTTTTCGTATGTACCCTATTTTCATTCAATACAGAAGCTTTCTTCATCTTCATATTTACGTATACTTTTGGGTTTGGCGTCTGCTTTTGGGTCAGGTTCCAACTGCAGAGGCACTTGCAAGGAGGAATGTCATCTTGAGCTCCACTCTTGTAAAGTGAGATGAAAATGTTGAATCTACAGAGCATATTTTGGTCAAGGGTTCGAGGCTCGGGTTATGGTCTTTTTGTTTTTATTGATGTTTAAGGCTAAAAAAACGTTTGGGATGCTATTATAATGAGGTTTTAAAAGGATATTATAATGGAATTGATAATAAGTAAGATCTAGGAGGATACTATTATTTGCTGGGATTCAAGGAGGATATTTAACGTTCGTTTGCCTTTGATAACTTAGAGAATGGTGCTTTTGTTTGTCACGTTGATTAATTTTGTGTGCGCTTAGCATATGTTATCTTTGTTTCTCATGTTGTTTAGTCTTGTGTACCGTTCTTTGTGTTTATAGGTTCATTCAGGTTATTAATATATTGTGACACTTCAGGTTCTCCCGAACAACTCTATTGCATACTACCATTACATATAAGTTATTAAATAAAAGTCGGTGATTTAATTCTATGCATTTTGTGATTTCTTTTTGTGTTACGTGTATTATGTAAAATATATGTGCAAAATATAAGTGAGTCGAAACCAACGGTTCAGACTCGAGACTACCTGGTCTCGACTCGAGACCTGCTGACCTACAAACTAGTGGGCCGCTCACCCACATAATCTGGCCCAATCCTTCTTTAAGCCTAACTGAAGCCCTTTAGGGGTGCACCACGGTTGAAGGGTATAAAACCCCTGGCCTAGCCGACAATTCCCTTTTGGACAAGGCAATCATCACTCTCACATCCCCAAAACATTCCTTATCCATTCTCTCTCTCCTCTCACCCTTTCTCTCTCTAGGAAACCCTAAAAGCTCACAAGCCCCTTCTTGTTTCTCTTTGACCCCGATGGCAGCAGCATCAACGCCAAAGAACATGGCCGGTGGACACGATTGGAGCTTCATTCTTCATTACATCACACCTTTTTACCCATACTCAAACCGGTTAGTTGTTTCCTTGAAAATAGATGAAAATGTAAAATAAAGGTGCTTGTTTGATTGAAATGTACATTTGGTATGATTGAATGATAATTACATTGTGTGATGAATAATATGAGGGGTGAAACTGTCTTTATGCTTATGTAGAATAGAAATGTCTAATGGTTTGATGATTAACAATGCATTGTTAGGATTCTATATGATTAAGTGTGTTCCAATGATTAGATGATTGTTTGATAATGTTATTCATAAGATGACAATGTATGGTATGATGAAATGGTTGCATGCTCCAGATTTATGAAATGAATGTAATTGTGCATGAGATTTAGGGGATGATCTGTTTGATTATGAAAACCCTAATGAAGAACCATTTGAAGATACTATGAATATGCTAAAAATATTTGAAAATTATTGCATTGATCTTATTTCTGTATGTACGAATGGTGGAAACATGATAAGAAAATCTGATTGGCTCGTACAAATTGGAGAAGGTTCTAGAAAGATTCCATCAGTGTTTTCACCAGTGGTTGCGAGTCGAGACCTTAGTGTTGCGACTCGAGACCATCAATCATCAATTCGAAACCAGACAAGGCGCTTCAGGAGTCGAGACCAGCCCGGTTGCGACTCGAGATCTCCTGATCTCGACTTGAAACCTGACCTGAGATCTCAGGGTTTCGACTCAAGACTGCACAACTCGAGACCATCTATTGCGACTCAGAATCTTGTGGTTGTGACTCGAGATCTCATATTCTCGAGTCGAGATCATGTGGTTTCGACTGGACTGGTTTCCTTAGTTGTTGGGCCGCATCATTTGATGTTATGTTGTTGGATTGTGTGCACTGTTACTGTTAAACTGTTCATGTGTTAGGTTAGGCCCTATAACGTGTATGGTGCTTGTATAACATGCATGCTATGTGTTAGATACGTGTAGGAAAGTACGTGAACCATTTGTACCCAAACCTGACCCATACTAGTAACCATAATAGGATGCAGTTGACCATCATACCTGACCAAGTAAACTGTCTACCGAGCAAACCGAGGTGAGTTCACAACTTTTACTAAAAGCATGTGTTCCCGGTGGTTGGGAAACGGAACGAAAACTCTATCTCCTTGTGTGGGATACAAACTACGCTATCTCCTTGTATGGGATACAAACTACAATATCTCCTTGTGTGGGATACGGGTAACACTATCTCCTTGTGTGGGATACAAACAACTTTTCTCCCCTTGTGTGGGACGCTCAGTTAATTACTATTTATATTAAATGCAGCAAGCGGACTAAACGAAACTCTATCACGGAAGTCCCCACTTACTATACCGATTAGTCGCCTGGCCTGGCGAACGGGTTATTAGTTGATGGCGATATTAGGTCTCACCAACCTCACACCGTGCCTGGATAGGATCGGGCGTGAACTAATAGACTCTGGGAAACCGTCAATGATGATAGACGTTGACAAACGTAATGTGCGGTCGCAAAGTATTCGGTATTACGCAGTTTAGTAGCTTACTTATGGGGTAGCTCCCATGGCATGGTATAAATGAGTAATTTAACTACTTAAACAAAGTTTTATGGAATTAAAACCGGAAAAACTCGTGAACTTACCAACTTTATGTTGACACCCTACTGCATGCTTTGCAGGTACCCAGTGACTTAGGAGTTTGCAGCTTGGGGATGTGTAGTGGTCGTCTTAACCCGTGTGTTGGGTTCTTTTAATAATTATGAACTGTGAACTTATGATTGAACTACGTTACTTATGCTTCCGCTGTTTTCTGATGCTACTGTTTTGAACTTTAAAAACTTTGGACTTAAACTTTAACTGTCACAAATCGTATTGGTTGGGTGAAAATATTTTATTGTTATTATGATTGTTCAATATGATTGGTGGCTGGATCCTGGTCAGTCATACGCCTCGCGGTAGTACTCCGCTTGTGGAATTTGAGGGTGTGACATATATAGTACATAAACGTAACCCGTCCACCGGACATGTATTAAACTAGTTTATTTTAGGTTTGACTACCTTCAAATATTCGATACCATAATCCTACTAGTACTAAATATTAGGGTATTGGAAGTGGGTGCGGCAAACTGGTTCGGCACCGAGCGGCAACCATTGCCAGCTCCTTTGCCGCTTGAGTTTTACCGAAAATGTGGAAGAGTTCGGTGAGGGAACACCGATGCGGGGAGAGGAGGGTATGAGAGAGAGAGGGTATTGTGGGGTGAGGTCCATTCCAATCTCAAGCAATCACACCTTTTTCCTTTTTTTAAATAGTTTACCACTTCACCAAGTGTCTAAACCATTGCCAACACTTTTGAGCATAGTTTACCACTTTGACATGACACACTCTCATTGGTTGATTTTTTAGTTTGTCACTCTCAAGTGTCTAACCACTCCCTATACCCTTATAGCTTATGTTAAATACAAAGAGAATAGAGTTTTGTTATTAGTATGAACAACATTAATAGATGCATAGTAGAAAGAGTATAAATTTGGAACCGTACATTCATGTGATTCATATCTGTAAAATAAATACATATAAAAAACTCATAAATCGATAATCCTATAAATACAAAAAAGTGTTTATACTTATATATGGTTGATCATAGTTGGGCGATTTTTTTTTTTGTAAAACCGTTAAATATTTTTTTAGTATATTTCATCATGAAAAATAATAGGCAAATTGGAAATAAATAATCCCAACTCACTGGTATTGGCCAATGTTGATACATATTATGTGGACGCGACTTGGTTCGGTTCAACTCGGTTCGGTTCGACCCGGTTAGGTTCGGCTCAAGCCCGACGTCACGACATTCCTCCGTCGTGCGTCCCAGAGTTCGACACGCAAAGCACGGAGAGCCGAGGACGTTTCCCGCTTGACACATCATCATGACATCATCATGATGATGTCATGATGATGTCACCAACTTTGACTAAACTTCAAATAGGAAACAAGTTGGATCTGGAAACGTGCATGTGCATGTAAAAATGAATGTTGGGCCTAATCTTTGGGCTGTGACCCAGCCAATCGCACAAGCCAACATTGGGCCGAACCCACCCCCAATCGCACAAGTGAGCCCAAAGCCCAAATCGCACAAGTGTTAAATCATATATATTCCGAAATCACTTGTGATTTCGGTGGGTGTGAAGAGCGAACAAGGACACAAGGCAGAAACAAGTGTGAGAGCAAAAACACACACACACGAGAGATCTTTGAGAGTTTATAGAATATATTTGTAAACATTGCATTGTAACAGACCTTTCATACGTATTAATACAGAGGTGTTAATCGGTGAATCTTGTGTGTCGTTTATTTACGTGTTCTTGTTCATCTCCTTCTCTCGATCTCGGTTTGCTATCTCGGTTGGATTCCGCACAACCGGTGTGGTTTGTACACAAGGATTAGGCGACTAGATCCTCCCCTAGCCAGACCTACAAGTGGTATCAGAGCCGTGGCTCTTCTCCTTGTTAAAACCGAGTTGTTTTCGGGTGTGTTTCGAGTTTTTGAAGTTTAATTTTTCTTGAAAAAATCTGTTTAAAGCTTCGAAAATCATCGTATTTTGCTGAAAGTTGTTATTAAAACCATCCTTTTCTTCATGTTCACATGTTAAACTTTGGTTTTTAGTGAAGTTTTGGGCAAAATTCGTGTTCGGAAAATCTTCGGTTCACCAGAAAATTCATAAATTTCTGGGGTGTTCTTCATATCTTCATCAAATATTCAAAGTGTTCTTTAGTGTGTTTACTTTTTAATCCTTTGAGATTTGAATATTAAAGTGTTTGTGTTTTGGAAATTGTGATTGGATTATTATATTGGCAAATCATCATTTGGTTGGTAAACTTGGAAAGAGTGAGCAGAAAGTGGTCTGTTGTGTGTCAGGAGGTTAACAAGTCAACTGATTTCAATCGCACAAGAATAAACCAGCGAATTTGGCTCTAGGCGATTTTAACAGATTCGCAGAATAAATCAACGAATTTGAGACCTGATATTTCAGTAACCAGCGAAATTGCTTGACCCGGCGAACTCAAATCCAAAGGCGACTTTGGTAACCGTGTAATCGTCCTCAGCGAGATTATTACGGTTTTTCGGCGATTTTACTGATCGTCGTAATAGCGAGAATAGGCAGCGAAATTCAGCAGCATAACCAGCGAATTTAAACAGACCAGCGATATTAACAGAAAAGCCAGCGAAATTAAGGATCTGATAGTCGCACAAGAATACTGGGCTCGCACAACATAATTGGGCTTCTATTTGGGCCATTTCGTCACACCGTGGGCTTGCTTGTGTTTCGTCGATATTAAATTTGGGCCAGTTTCGTGAAAACTTGTTTTGTCAAGACACTTGTAATTTTTAACAGAAGGTTTGCAATAACAGTTTAACTGTTTATTTCAAGTGTGTTGATCAGGTACTTATCATACATCCGATATGACTTCATATTGGTATTACAAACGATCTACCACACCAACTGATATGTTCGGAAATCCAATACCTGTTCGATCTACCGGACCAACAGATCTGTATGGAAATTCACTTCCAGCTTCCTCAAGCCCAACGGCGTTTGTCACAAGCACAAATTTGTATGGCACTCCGATACAAGTTCCTGTTAAGCCAGCTCCAACAACAGATCTGTACGGAAATCCGCTTCAACCAGTTCCTCCACCAGTTGCCTCACAGCGTCATCTTTCTACTGTAGAACCATCATCTCTTGATACAAGGAACTGTAGTCAGACAAAAACGGCGTTGTATGCTGAAATTGTCAAAGATGCCAGCAATGGTGAATCCTCGGGAAATAATGACAGTTCTGAACATGACAGTAGTTCAGATGAAGATGTTTCAACTTCAGTTGAGGATGATACAACTTCAAGTTCAAGCGAGGATGGATCTGAATGTGAATCATCAAGGGAGGTTATTGATTCTGATGCAGAAAGGCCAACATCTGTGAGTGATTCCAGTCAGGTATGTGTCGATGAACCCACTGCTGTTAATTGTGATAATTGTGCTAGATTAAGCGTTAAATGTGCTGATTTGGATGCAAATATGTCTGAGTTGCAAGGCAAACATGATGCTTTAAAAGCTAATTTGTTCGACTTGCAAAACAAACATGTTGATTTAGATGCTAAGTGGTGTGATTTGCAAAGCAAACACGAGGCTTTGCAAGACAAGTATGATGTGACATTCATCCACAACCAAAAGTTGACCGTGGATCTTTCTAAGTGCACAGAAGCCAACATGTTTTATGAAAACCATGAAAAGGAATTTAAAACAATGATTGAAACTTTAAGAAAAGATAAAACCGAACTGACAAAAATGGTTTCAAGAAAACAAACGGAAATAAACCTTTACATAAGTAGGCTTGAGATAATGCAAAAGGAAATGGCTTGTGTTAAAACTGAAAGTGAGGCAATCCGACTCAAGTTAGACAGCTATTTAAGCTCTAGCTATGTATTGGATCACATCATTGATGTTCAGAAAGAGAAACGGGATGTCACATGCATTGGATATAAGAAATGTCCACCACCCGTGAGAAACAATTATGATGCACTGCCTGATGAGGAGTATAGAACTCACTTTGAACCATGTGTTCCTTTAGACGTTAAGGAATTTGCAACAGGACTTGGATACAAGAAAGAAGTATCATCAGATCCAGATGTATCAGCAGATGCAAGTGTGTCTTCTGCTGAACAGAATCAGGATCCTCCCGTTGTTGTTGAGGATGCTGATTCTTCTGATGATGAATCTGATGATACTGATTCAGCAAAGTCTGATGCGGTAATCAAAGAAGAGGACATACCTCTTGAGAATCACATTCTTTGTGATCCACCTGCAAAACCGTTTGTGACTGCTACAGCCAAGTCTGTTGAATCTTCATCTGGAAGCTGTGAAAGCGTGAACTTGCTTTACACGTTGATTGGATCTGATAAAATATATTCAGACAAGGATTTCCCTATCAAAAATGTCAATCAATCTTTGATTGATAAAGTTTTCGAAGATTCTAACAGTAAGTTTTTGGGAAAGTCGAGCCCAGGAGTTGTAGTAACTCAGTGTGCTCCTATCCCAAAATCCGAAGTTAGAAAGAAATATGGGAATCAAAAATTGCAAAAACAAAACAATCAACGAAAGCAAAATCACGCTGCCCAAGGAAATGGAAAAGGCAAACAGAGCCAAAACAAGAAAAAGGACAAGAAAGTGAACTTTGTGAAATCAAAGGGAACGGATAAAATTGAAACATTTGAAAACAAATCTAACTTAGATTTTGTCAAACAAGCAAAAGTGTTGAAAAGAAATGATCCAAACAGTTCAAAACCAAGTACCTCGGGATCACAAAGTTCATCATCGACTAGACATTCACATGTTACTTCGGGGTTTGTTGAACGAAGATCATGTTTTGAATGTGGTGAAATTGGGCATATTATTCGAAATTGTCCGTATCTTCATAAGTTAAAAGCCAAAGTTTATGCCCCCCATGGTAACAGTTACCATAAAAGACCTGTTTCACCAAGACAGGACCCTCGTCTTGTTAAACAACGGGAAATGAAACAGAAAAAGAAACAACGAAAAGAAGTTGAAAAGAAGTTAAAACCGGAGGTTTCCCAAACAAAATCTGTTAAATCGGATGTTAAACATGAAAAACAAAAACAGATTTGGAAACCAAAACCAGTAACTGTTTCAGGGGGAGCTACATCAATTCCGAATCATCGGGAAATGGATGTCACAATTCTCGATGATGACGGACGACCCAAGTCTGTGAAGGCTTGGGTCCCCCTCTCCAACTAATCTCTGAATGAGAGTGCAGGATGTTCCAGGAGGAACTATTGATAGTCTTAGGTTTGTTGATAGTGGAGCGTCCATGCACAAGATCGGCGACACCAGACTCCGAAACATCATTATATCTAGGAGTTGTTGCCATTGATGGAGAGAGGAGGAAGAAGACAAAAATGTCTGATGAAGGAAAAAAAGGAATGAAGTTGAAAAATTCGACCAGTTGAAATATATTCCAAAATTTGGTTGTTATGGTTTTTAATCGGGTCCTCATGATAGATTCAACTGAAAAGTACGCGCCTGCAGCACGTTTGAAGCTTTTTGAAGATTCACGGATTTTTCTTCCACAAGAAGTTCAAAGTCCACAAGATGAACGTGTAGGGTACTTTTCTCCACGGTGTGATTGAAGAAAATGTGTTTGTTGAACAAACCAACCGGGTGTGCGGATGCCTTGGCGTGGATTGAACAACCGCACACTACTTCTCAAGAGAAAGACAAAGACCTTCGCTGGTGCAATTTGGAAGACCAGCCGGACCCAGAGGTTTATGATCTTGTTGCTGTCAAGAGATTTCTCAGTAGCTACAAAATCGACTTTGAAATCCACACCGGGTGGATATCCAGTGTGGGAGAGCACTCAGATTCCTGGCAATGCACGAAGCAGTTGCAGGATACGGTTTTAAATTTCTAATCTCTCCTATTCTTGTCGTTATTTAAGCTGCTTTATGAATTTTTATCCTCTCATACAGCACTCTTTGACCTGACAAGTTGATCTCGAATATCACCTCACACGTGATTGTTTCAATATGAAACTCGTCAATGTTGTCATGGTCCACACCGTTTACCGACGTGCCAACTCATTTTCTCCAAAATTCGATAAATCATTTCTGATTAACTTAATTTTGGTAAAGGGCGCTGAGGTAAAACATGAGTTAAAACCAACATCGGAAAATCGTTTTTGTAAATACCTTTGTGTTTTAAATTTAGCTTAGTTTGTTGATTTTAGGGGGAGTAAATCCAAATTTGAAAATCCAAAAACATCGAAAAATTTCAAAAACACAAAAACAATAGAAAATCAAAAATGAGTTTCCTGGCGAGCAAAAGAGAAAATGATAGTACATCAGTGGTCTGTCTAAACCTCTTTAAACCTTAAATGAAAAATATGTTAAGCAGCTCTATATAAGATGTATCGGTAGGCTCACAATCATTTTAAAGTGTGCAGGGTGATATAAACTTAAATCGACTGAAGACCAGGTGGGAACCACTCATTGGCATATGGTCTTAGTACCGAAATTTCGTTTGAGAGATTGCCGAGGTTCTGAGATATTCGGTCTTTATGCTGCTTATCATCTGGGTATCTTGGTTGTATCTTTTACCGAAAAATAACGGGGACGCAAGTCTAGATCTTCCATGATACCATACATACGTGTACATATTGCATTCGACCTCAATAAGTGATAAACAATCACATGTCCACAAAATAAGTGATAATATATCACATTTATCCGGGAGTCAAGTTCGTCTCTCTGCTGTACGAAAGTACTGACCTGTTCACGGACTTGCTCCTGTGCCCTCATGCATCTGAAAATCAAGTTCCTCATCAATAAGTGATTCTATCACATAGGGCTTGTTTTCAATCAAAATAAGTGAGTTACTCACATCATATACGGTCAAACAGATGATAATCGGTATACTCACCGGTAAGATGAAACCTCGTGCATACCTTGATACGGGAATGTGTCGTGATGTGGATGAACACCGGTCGGTAAGTATAAATCATACCTTAACGTATCTCCTCGCCATGATTACATCTGATAAGTTGAGCTTAAGTGGACAACAATACCGATAATCGTTATAGGATGCTTATCTTAATGTGAACTAATTGAACAACAAGAGCGTTTTGGCATGACCGTACTCTGATATGATTCTCTTACCCTCGAAACTCGCAAAAAGAATGTCTGTAAATATTTATTTACTGCTTTTCGTTTCAGCATCTTTGTATATATTTATTTACTGCTTTATGTCTTTTCATTTGAAATATGCAAAAATTCCAAAAAGATTTTAGGTGTGTTTTAATATAAACTTTCTAAAAGCCAAAAAGATTTTATTTCTATCTTATTTTCGATTGTACGATGTTGGATCTCGAGTCTTCGTTGCCTGAAACCTGATTGAAAACCAAAATCGACTAAATCTTCATAAACGGTCAGAATTTGCAAGTTTTGAAAGTGAAAAACTAAAATTGATAAATTTGTTAAACTTTCAAACCGTCGGACGGTAGTTGATTGAATAATGGTCATATGTGTGTCGCTTGTTTATGTTAAACTATATTCCAAGCAGTTGTTCTCATTACGCGTTTAGATTTCTTGCATGTGCAGATACTAAAGGCAAGGAGAACATGTTCGTGGACAAGCTTCGGAATGAAGACACGACGGGAAGGCACTCAAAAGATAAAGATGATCGAGTTGCCGCTGACCATCATCAACAACACAAGGATCTCAAGCATTGAAGTCAAAAGATTCACTAGCATAATCAAAGGGGGAGTTTATTAACACACTACCTAAATGAAAAGGGAGTTTGTTGATACACTTTCTACTTACTACGTATGAAGACTTTGAAGATCCTCCGACGTAGAAGACATGGAAGTTGAACCTCACGAGTAGCGTCCAAGGGGGAGTTTGTTGATACATATTATGTGGACGCGACTTGGTTCGGTTCAACTCGGTTCGGTTCGACCCGGTTAGGTTCGGCTCAAGCCCGACGTCACGACATTCCTCCGTCGTGCGTCCCAGAGTTCGACACGCGAAGCACGGAGAGCCGAGGACGTTTCCCGCTTGACACATCATCATGACATCATCATGATGATGTCATGATGATGTCACCAACTTTGACTAAACTTCAAATAGGAAACAAGTTGGATCTGGAAACGTGCATGTGCATGTAAAAATGAATGTTGGGCCTAATCTTTGGGCTGTGACCCCAGCCAATCGCACAAGCCAACATTGGGCCGAACCCACCCCCAATCGCACAAGTGAGCCCAAAGCCCAAATCGCACAAGTGTTAAATCATATATATTCCGAAATCACTTGTGATTTCGGTGGGTGTGAAGAGCGAACAAGGACACAAGGCAGAAACAAGTGTGAGAGCAAAAACACACACACACGAGAGATCTTTGAGAGTTTACAGAATATATTTGTAAACATTGCATTGTAACAGACCTTTCATACCTATTAATACAGAGGTGTTAATCGGTGAATCTTGTGTGTCGTTTATTTACGTGTTCTTGTTCATCTCCTTCTCTCGATCTCGGTTTGCTATCTCGGTTGGATTCCGCACAACCGGGGTGGTTTGTACACAAGGATTAGGCGACTAGATCCTCCCCTAGCCGGACCTACAGCCAATAATAATCACAACTCATTTAATCACCAATAATAATCCAAACTATTCACTTTTGTTTGTAAAATACTCCCACGTTAAAAAAAACACTAACTAGGTTAAAATATTGCTGATGTGGCTTAACATGTGTGGACTGACGTGGCTGGTTAACATCTTACACGTGTATAAAATGATTATCAGCCTCATTTGCACACACAATCGCACTCTCCTTCAAAACCCTAATTCTACAAATTGGGCAAATTCAGTCGATTGTGTGTGCAAATGAGGCTGATAATCATTTTATACACAGGTAAGATGTTAACCAGCCACGTCAGTCCACACATGTTAAGCCACATCAGCAATATTTTAACCTAGTTAGTGTTTTTTTAACGTGAGAGTATTTTACAAACAAAAGCGAATAGTTCGGATTATTATTGGTGATTAAATGAGTTGGGATTATTATTGGCCAATAACAGTGAGTTGGGATTATTTATTTCCAATTTGCCAAAATAATATCATATGATATTATAAAAAGGTAAGAGTCTTAGGTTCATTTTAAGCGTTTCGATTAAACATTTTATAGATATAATTTCTTAAAAGAAATGCCTTATATTTTGTTGTTTATTATATAAAAAAATGATATCATGATAATTTTGATTAAATATGCATAAAATTGATCTAAATCTTACAAAACAAGTATCGAAAATAGTATTGCTAAAGATTCAAACTAATTCCATTAAAAAGCTAAATCAAAGTAATAAATAAAAATATTTGCTAAAGATTATGACCAAATCCTAATAAACCAAAAGACTATTATAGCCTGGTAATTATATATCTTTCGCATTTACTTTTTTTTTCTTTTGTAATGTCTTCCTCAACACTATTATAGCCTGGTAATTATATATCTTTAGCATTTACCTTTTTTTCTAATAGCCTGGTAATTATATATCTTTAGCATTTACCTTTTTTTTCTTTTGTATTGTCCTTCTCTTTTGTCTCACGTTCTTCCTTTTCTTCGCCTTCTATGGTTGCCCATGAGGGTGAATGACATCGACAAGTTAAAGAAGAGTTGTGTCGTGACCAAGGGCGTAGCTTTGTAGTTTTCGTATAGAAATTTTTGGATATATACATTTTTGGAATAATGGAATTTAATAATCCAACCTTTCACCAGTTGGCCGGTAACGGACCCACCTTCAAAAATAGCCACTGGCGGTCCCAACTTTTGACATTTTGTAAAACATTGGACCCTTACTAACACCGTTATAACGGTGATGACGTGGCATGCTGACGTGTCACCTGGCATGCTGACGTGTCACCTGACACGCTGACGTGGCATGATGACATGTCACCTGGCATGCTGACGTGTCACGTGGCATGCTGACGTGGCATGATGACGTGTCACGTGCCACCTCAGCGTCAGCATGCCACGTCATCACCGTTATAACGGTGTTAGTAAGGGTCCAATGTTTTACAAAATGTCAAAAGTTGGGACCGCCAGTGGCTATTTTTGAAGGTGGGTCCGTTACCGGCCAACTGGTGAAAGGTTGGATTATTAAATTCCATTATTCCTACATTTTTGCCCCCCCCCCCCCCCCCCCGGGTTTTATAGAAATTTTTGGTAATTATATATCTTTAGCATTTACCTTTTTTCTAATAGCCTGGTAATTATATATCTTTAGCATTTACCTTTTTTTTCTTTTGTATTGTCCTTCTCTTTTGTCTCACGTTCTTCCTTTTCTTCGCCTTCTATGGTTGCCCATGAGGGTGAATGACATCGACAAGTTAAAGAAGAGTTGTGTCATGACCAAGGGCGTAGCTTTGTAGTTTTCGTATAGAAATTTTTGGATATATACATTTTTGACCCCCCCCCCCCCCCTGTTTTATAGAAATTTTTGGTATATACGTCTTCGACCTCCCTGTCTAAATTCTTAAGCTTCGCCACTGGTTCGTGACATTAGATGATTTTACAACATATACAATGGGTTTAATCCTCTTATATATTTGAAAGAAAATGCTTTAACCAAAGAAAGGAAACCACAATCATAAATGATTGCCTTGCGACCAAAGGATGATAATTCTTTTCACGAAATGTTCCTAGAACGCTAGTTGTTACGATAATATCAAATCACAAAGGAATCTTACTATATGATAAAAAGAATATTACACAAGAACTTATATTTACATATTAAAAGAATGTTGATAAAATAACAATCTAGTGAACAATTACAAGAATCATGTACTCCTAAAAATATACATAAAGCCTTGACCATAAGTCCAAAACCAATTTAATTAAATCACTAATAATTCAACTTGAGCTCGACTCACATTCGACTTGTGATAATGCAAATTATTGACAAAGGTGATGTTCTTCAGCTGACCACCAAGTTTAGACCATCAATTTCGGTTTTTAACATTTTTTAAAACATATGTACGTCTTGAAATTTAAAGGAAACCAGTTCATACAAGATCAAGATCAAGATCAAGATCTGATTTTAGACATAAATTAAATGCAACAAGTATTTGAGAAACATATATAAATTGATATAAGAAAACCAGACTTATTTGAGAAACATATATAAATTGATACAAGAAAACCAGACTTTAAAATTGTGAATCTGTGGGTGTGTTTGTCTGTTGTTGATGAATATATCTATCCATGAAGAAAAAGCTCATCTTCTTTGTACTTATGTCCAACCCCTGATTGTATGTCTCTTATTTTCCTTTATTTTCTATTTTTAAATAACATCTTTTACATGTGATTGGCCTTATCTTTCCTTGTTTTTCACCGATATATACTTTTACTAGAAATAATAATAGCTTACGTGATACATTTGACTTCATGCATGTGATATTTATATTATTATACTTTATATAACTAAGATTTTATATATTTTAGCAATTATATATAACACCCCAAAGTAATAAATTTAAAATTAGCAACTCATAAATCAACTTAAAACTATGATAAAGTAGTGATGCATAACAACAAGATAACAACTAAACATCGCCGTGATAAGCATTTGAGTCCCTCTAGCAATTCTTATAACAGATGTATGATTATTTTTATTAAAGTCGCCGATGGATCCAGACATAAGCCCTAACAATCCCTAATTCTATACCCTCATAACATGAAACAATTAAACTCGTACGTACCACACTGATGAGCCACGGTTTCATACCATTACTATGCAATTTCTTTAGCTCAAAGAAATTATTGGTTCTACAATAGGATGTGACGTTTTATGATTTTAGTAAATGTACCATATATTTTTCTCCGAAAAGTAATTCTGCAACCTTTTTATATGATTGTTGATTGTTGATTGTTTGTTTGTTTGTTTTTGATATACTATATTACATTTATATGATATGTCTAAAGGTTACAAGCATAATGTGTGTCCAAGATTGGATTATTTGATGTTGATTGACGCTACCATAACCATATATTTATTCATGTCGACTGATGTCTTCTAACGTTTACTAACTAGTACTCTAATCACCTTTGATCAGTGCGTACTTGAATCCAGCTGTAACGCCCATATTTACGTAAGGTCAAAACCACGATTTAAATAGGCTAAAAATTTGAACTTTCATACTTTAACGTGAATATTACCAAAATACCCTTGTGGTTAACTATGACATTAACAACCATCAAAACGTTGTAAACTACATTTGTCCAAACTAATAAACCATAACTACCAAACTAACTTACTTACAAAAGACATCGAGTACAAAATATCATTTTACAACCCAAAAAGAGACTTGACCCCTTTGACACCATAAACATAACCGGAAACGCATAGTGGGCATAATGAGTAGTGTGTTTGATCCAAGCTCGCTGTCATCAAATATGAGATTTACCTATCATACACAACACCAAAGCACTCATTAGTTCATTATACTAAATATAATGAATAACTTTTATTTACTTATCATTATTCGACCCATTACAAAATTTACCATTTTGTTAACATCCTTGTTATAGTCATTCTTTCTCTACTAGCATCGATTCCGTTACACACATCCATCTTTAACATTTCGGTAGCATTTACATATGAACCTCTCGACCCATCCGAAATGGACCAAGGTTTAACCAACATTCTAATTCGTCATACAAGTCTTAACCGACCCATTCCTAGTAGGTCAATTCATACCATACATCATTGTCACCCTTTCATCATTTTGACCCGTTTATAACAAGCCTTTACTTAAACCATTCCATCAGCGTACTTTCCAACCATTTTGACCCATTTGAAACGGATCATTACGCATTCATTACTCTTTCATTTTCTAATCTCCATTCAATACTTAACACATCAAATTTGCCATATTCTACAATACAACTTTACACTAGGATTTATATATCAAAGCAAACATTCATAATCTACATGAAGGATAAACAAAGTTCATGTGAACTTACCGTGATCTTGCATTCCAAGCGTCTTCGATTGACTTGCACCTTCCTCCTTCTTCGCCCCTATAAGGTGCAACATTACATATTTAGCTTTCACTAATACATTACGTACGCACACTTGGATTAGTTATCACTACTTTAACTAATCGCACATAATTCTATTTTCCATGCTAACTCATCAATTTCAACAAGTTTTGATGTCAAAACCCAACTAAATCAATTCAAGGCATTTCATCAAACATGTTGTGTGCGTACCATCAATAAAACATAATGTACAAGTAGTTATAGCATATTCTTCCTAGTTCATCCATGGATTAATCCAATCTTTCACAATCATTAATATAACCATACAACATATGTTTCATATCAATTTATCCATCTAAACACTTTCTATAACATTAATTTAACATCAACATTACACAATTCATCCATAAACTCCACTAAACTTCATTATCTTACAAATACAAGTGGGTTTTACCCCAAACTATCAATATAGTAAAATTCAAGCATAATATAACATCCAGACATTCATATTAACTAACATTCTTGTTAAATTTTACAATACATTCACGGATTACACATAACCCACTTCACCAAACATCACTAAAACATAAAATTCAACTTACTTGGGGTTAAGAACACTTAAGTGATCATAATTCTTAGTTCATGCATCCATTTTGCCCTCAAATTCCCTTCCAATTTGACAGATTTTGTGTTGTTTAGGGTTTTATTCTTCCCCCCTTGCTCTTCATGTCGCACAGACACACACACATATGTGTTATGTGTGTGTTTTCTGTTGTAAAATAATTATCTTACTTTTCTAATTGCCCAAGTTTTGCCCCTCAAGTTTTGAGCATTTTACTTTATGGTTAAATTTTTATTATCATGCATTCCTAACTTAACATATTCATATTCATACTCATACACATATTTATATTTATATTTATATTTTGGGGTGTTACAAGTCTACCCCCCTTAAAGAAGGCTTTGTCCCCGAAACCTGAATCGTACCAAATAATTCTGGATAGTGCTCCCGTATATCATCCTCTGCTTCCCATGTAAGATTCGATCCCTTTCGGTGTTGCCATTGAACCAACACTTGTCGAATGGATTTGTTGCGGAGTTGCTTCACTTTGTAATCTTTTATTGCTACTTGCTTTTCAACATAATTTAACCTCTCGTCTACTTCAATATCATCCAAAGGCACGTATGTCGTTTCGTCTGCAAGACATTTCCTTAACTGGAACACATGAAAGGTGTTGTGAATTCCATCCAACACGGGTGGTAATTCTAACTGATATGCCACCGTCCAGATTCGAGCTAGAATTTTGAAAGGTCCGATGTATCGAGGGCCTAGTTTCCCGTGCTTTCGAAACCGAATTATCCCTTTCCATGGGGAGACCTTCAACAACACATAGTCTCCCACTTGAAATTCGATTGGACGCCTTCACCGGTCCGCATAAGATTTCTGCCTATCTTGTGCTTGCCTATCTTGTGCTGCCTTTATCCTTGATCTAACAATACCAATCTTTTCATTCGTTACGGCTACTACATCCTTTGGCGCGAGTTCGCGCTGTCCCACTTCCCCCCAACAAACCGGGGTTCTACATTTTCTTCCATATAACATTTCGTAAGGAGCCATCTTTATGCTGTTATGATAACTATTATTATACAAAAACTCTACCAAAGGTAGATGATCATCCAAATTTCCTCCAAAATCCAAAACACACGCCCTTAACATGTCAATTAGTGTTTGGATGGTTCGTTCCAATTGACCATCGGTTTGGGGATGGTAGGCGGTACTTATATGCAACTGGGTTCCCAATTCTCCATGAAACTTTCTCCAATATCGAGAGGTGAACCGGGTGTCCCGGTCAGACACTATAGACACTGGACCCCATGTCGAGATATAATTTCATTCATGTAAACCTCCGCAATTCTTTTCGAATTATAGGTTTCCCGAATGGGTAAGAAATGTGCACTCTTGGTAAGGCGGTCTACAACCACCCAAATAGCATCATGCCCCTTTCTTGTCTTAGGAAGCTTAGTCACCAGATCCGTCGTTATCTGTTCCCACTTCCACACCGGTATTTCCAACGGTTGTAACTTTCCATACGGCTTTTGGTGTTCGGCCTTCACTTGAGAACACGTCAAGCACTTTGCAACATACTTGACAATGTCTTTTTTCATCCCCGGCCACCAATAATTCATCTTCAAGTCTCGGTACATTTTTGTAGCTCCCGGATGAACTGAATACCGAGACTTGTGAGCCCCGTTCAAAAGCAGATCTTTCACATCACATCCCCAATGTATCCAAATTCGGCCATACGTTGTCTTCATACCGTTTGCATTTTCTTCTAACTTGTGCATGAATCCTTTTGTTCTTTCTTTCCTTGGATCATCAACATTTAAGGACTTAAGTTGAGCTTCTCGTATCCCTTCAAGGAGTCTAGATGTGACTACCATTTTCATCGATTTTACCCGAATTGGAGGCGGGTACTCTTTTCGACTTAGAGCGTCCACTACTACATTAGCCTTCCCGGGATGGTAATGAATATCACAATCATAATCCTAGATAAGTTCTAACCATCTTCGTTGCCTCTTATTAAGATCTTTTTGTTCAAAAAAGCACTTGAGGCTTTTATGATCCGAGTAAATTGTACATTTAACTCCGTACAAATAATGCCTCCATATTTTTAAAGTGAACACTGCTGCCGCCAATTCTAAATCATGATTTGGGTAGTTACTTTCGTGTTGCTTTAGTTGTCTCGAGGCGTACTCCACGACCTTCCCCCTTTGCATCAATACGCACCATAAACCTTGACGGGCGGCATCGGTGTACACAATCAAATCTCACGTTCCATCCGGTAATGTCAACACCAGAGAAGTCGAAAGCTTTTCCTTCAAGGTTTGAAAGGCCTTCTCTTGATCCGTACCCCAAACGAACTTCTCTTCCTTCTTTGTTAGCTTGGTCATGGGCAAGACTACCTTGGAAAAATCCTGAATGAATCTTCTATAGTAGCCGGCTAAGCCCAGGAAACTTCTTATTTCACTTGGACTCTTAGGGGGAACCCATTTCATTACCGCTTCTACCTTTGATGGATCTACTTGAACACCTTCCGCATTAATCACATGACCGAGAAACTGCACCTCTCTAAGCCAAAATGCACATTTCGAGAACTTTGCATACAGTCTTTCCTTACGGAGCGTTTCTAGTACTTCTCGTAAATGAGAAGCATGTTGGGCCTCACTTCGGGAGTAAACCAAAATGTCGTCTATGAACACGATTACAAACTTATCCAACATGGTCCGGCATACCCGATTTATCAAATCCATAAACGCGGCCGGAGCATTCGTTAATCCGAAAGACATTACTAGGAACTCGTAATGTCCGTATCGAGTTCGGAACGCAGTTTTAGACACATCCTCTTCTCGTACCCGTAGTTGATGGTATCCCGGTCGTAGATCGATTTTTAAGAACCAACTTGCCCCTTGAAGTTGATAAAACAAGTCGTCAATTCTGGGCAACGGGTAACGATTTTTCACTATTAATTTATTTAGTTCCTGATAGTCGATGCACATCCGCATCGAACCATCCTTCTTTTTAACGAACAACACGGTGAAACACTTGGACATGTAAACCCTTTATCGAGCAGTTCTTGAAGCTGCGTCATAAGTTCTTTCATTTTGGTCGGGGCCAACCAGTAAGGAGCCTTAGCTACCGGTTTGGCATTCGGGCTTAGCTCGATCTTAAATTCCACTTCGCGCTCGGGCGGTAATCCCGGTAAATCTTCCGGGAACACGTCCGGATACTCATTCACCACAATGACATTTTCGAGTTTTGGGGCAACTCGATCGGTATCTATCACGTAAGATAGAAACGCCTTACCTCCATTCATTACATACTTGGGAGCTTTAAATATAGAACAAAACTTCGGCTCGACAATCCTATCCCCTTGGATACTTACCCCCCCCCCCCCGGTGTTACTACATAAATAATCTTCCTTTCACATTGGATTTCGGCATGGTTTTGGGCTAGCCAATCCATTCCTACGACTACCTTGAATTCTCCCATAATCATCGGAACAAGATCTATGTTAAATTCTTCATCTTCAATCCAGATCTTACAATCTCTACACACTTCATGCAATAAATAACTCTTACTATCGGCTATTTCTACTTCTAAGGGCGTTAGCATCTTTTCAATCGTAAACGAAGGATGATGTAATAATTTATTCGAAATAAATAACCTACTTGCCCCGGAATCAAATAACACATTCGTAGGTATAGAATTAACTAAGAATATACCTGAAACCACATCCGGGTGAGTTTTAGCTTCATCTGATGTCATTTGAAACATCCTTTCACGTGCCTTAGACGATTCTTCTTTCTTTCATTCCTTCTTTGCCCCCTGTTGGAGTTTCAGGCATTCAGTCTTAACTTGTCCCGGTTGATAACAATTATAGCACGTCTTCGAATTGTTGGGACACTTGTAGTACGGGTGCCCCTCTTGCCCATAATTATAGCATCCCTTCTTACCAAGTAAACATTCACCCGTATGGAGTTTCCCGCATGTTTTACAACTCAGAATCCCACTGTTCAACTTCCCCTTCTTACCCTGGTCTTGAAACTTTGACTTCTTTGACGGGCTTGGGTTAGTAGGCTTCTCCATTACCCTTTTCTCTCCTCGTTCAACTTGTCTTTTCAACTCAATTTCTCTATCCCTTGCCCAGTTTATGAGTTCATTTAACGTTTCACATTTGGAGGGATTTATGAACTCTCGAAACTCGGCCTTCAATATGTCATGGTAACGAATAATCTTCATTCTTTCCATTCCCACTATTTCTCGGCAAAACTTCAGTTTGTCGAGGAAGGTATTCGTAATTTCATCAATTGACTCATCTTTTTGACGAAGACGTAAAAAGTCTTCTTGGATTCTATCAACGGCGGATTGTGGGCAATGATAATTTAAGAAGGGCTCCTTAAACTCTTGCCACATCAAAGCTTGAACCTTGTCTTCCCCTGCCTCTTTGCAATAGGCATCCCACCAATCCTTAGCTTGGAGTTGGAGTAAGCCCGTTTCAAACATCACTTGATCTTCTTTTTCACATCGACTTCTTGTAAATACCACCTCCGTACTTGAGATCCGTCTCTGGCACGCTATTGGATCGATCTCCCCTTTGTATGGCAAAGGGTTACAAGCCATAAACTCTTTGTAGGTGCATCTACGGTTCCCTTTCTTCCCTTGAAGCTCACTAATCATCTCTTTTAGTTCCTCTATCTTAACTGTCATCGTTGCCTCAACCGTTTCTAATACTTGACTTTCTACTTCTTGGGCTAGCCGGGGAATGCTAGCCTCAATCGCCTCTTTTACTTCTTCCACGATCCTTTCATTTATCGCTTCTAGTGGTGCCGTTTCATTATCGTTTACATTTACTCCATCCGCCATCTACATAAAACATTTACCACATTCGATAATTCCTTTACATGCTTTATTTCATCACATTTGAACTTATACTACCATGATTACATTCTCTTTACAATTCATTCCTTTCGCGTCATCGTTATCAACAATCACGATATATCATATGGAACATAAATTTCTGGTCATAACGATTAACATCGTTACCTTCACTTACGTATGTTTCCACATCAATTATTTCTTGTAACGTAAACACATGACATGCCTAAGCTCATACATTCTCATTATATATTATACTATCTTTGGGGGTTTATTGGGGACCATTGAGGTTCGGGGCTTGACTACACTTGAATTCAAAAATTTCATTTGCTTCTTGAACTCCACTATAAGCTACGGTACTCTACCGTAGCTTACGGTATTTCTTTTTGTATCTAGGCCTCCACCGTAAGCTACGGTAGGCTACCGTAGCTTAAGATGGCAATAAAATAGCTACGGTGATTACCTACTGCCTTACGGTGATTACAAAATTTCAATACCTACCGTAGCTTACGGTAGCTACCTTAAGCTATGGTAGCGCCCAGTACATGTTGGCTGAATCTCTCGTTTGCGGCCACGTTGATCCGTTTTCCAATATGATTTCAATCAAGCCGGTCCCTGAGTTTTCTAAACACACTTTGTGCTGACACTCTTGCATTTTTATTTCTTTCTAACCTTTTCATATGATCACCAATTCATATCATAATTTACTAAGGAATTCTAAAAAAAATGTTACCTCTTCTTGCGTGTTGGAGCGAACACACCCATTCTTGCGAGCTTTCGGTTTGAGTCTGAGCACTCTAACGTGCTCGAATCTCTCAAACCTAGGCTCTGATAGCAACTTGTACCGCCCATATTTACGTAAGGTCAAAACCACAATTTAAATAGGCTAAAAATTTGAACTTTCATACTTTAACATAAATATTACCACAATACCCTTGTGGTTAACTATGACATTAACAACCATCAAAACGTTGTAAACTACATTTGTCCAAACTAATAAACCATAACTACCAAACTAACTTACTTACAAAAGACATCGATTACAAAATATCATTTTACAACCCAAAAAGAGTTTTGACCCGTTTGACACCATAAACATAACCGGAAGCGCATAGTGGGCATAATGAGTAGTGTGTTCGATTCAAGCTCGCCGTCATCAAATATGATATTTACCTATCATACACAACACCAAAGAATCCATTAGTTCATTATACTAAATATAATGAATAACTTTCATTTACTTATCATTATTCGACCCATTACAAAATTTACCATTTTGTTAACATCCTTGTTATAGTCATTCTTTCTCTACTAGCATCGATTCCGTTACACACATCCATCTTTAACATTTCAGTAGCATTCACATATGAACCTCTCGACCCATCTGAAATAGACCAAGGTTTAACCAACATTCTAATTCGTCATACAAGTCTTAACCGACCCATTCCTAGTGGGTCAATTCATACCATACATCATTGTCACCCTTTCATCATTTTGACCCGTTTATAACAAGCCTTTACTTAAACCATTCCATCATCGTACTTTCCAACCATTTTGACCCATTTGAAACGGGTCATTACACATTCATTACTCTTTCATTTTCTAATCACCATTCAATACTCAACACATCAAATTTGCCATATTCTACAATACAACTTTACACTAGGATTTATATATCAAAGTAAACATTAATAATCTACATGAAGGATAAACAAAGTTCATGTGAACTTACCGTGATCTTGCGTTCCAAGTGTCTTCGATTGACTTGCACCTTCCTCCTTCTTCGCCCCTATAAGGTGCAACATTACATATTTAGCTTTCACTATATACATTACGTACGCACACTTCGATTAGTTATCACGGCTTTAACTAATCGCACATAATTCTATTTTCCATGCTAGCTCATCAATTTCAACAAGTTTTGATGTCAAAACCCAACTAAATCAATTCAAGGCATTTCATCAAACATGTTGTGTGCGTACCATCAATAAAACATAATGTACAAGTAGTTATAGCATATTCTTCCTAGTTCATCCATGGATTAATCTAATCTTTCACAATCATTAATATAACCATACAACATATATTTCATATCAATTTATCCATCTAAACACTTTCTATAACATTAATTTAACATCAACATTACACAATTCATCCATAAACTTCACTAAACTTCATTATCTTACAAATACAAGTAGATTTTACCCCAAATTATCAATATAGTAAAATTCAAGCATAATATAACATCCACACATTCATATTAACTAACATTCTTGTTAAATTTTACAATACATTCACGGATTACACATAACCCACTTCATCAAACATCAATAAAACATAAAATTCAACTTACTTGTTGTTAAGAATACTTAAGTGATCATAATTCTTAGTTTATGTATCCATTTTGACCTCAAATTCCCTTCCATAAGTTTGAAACTTTTATCAAAGTTTCTCGCACTGTATCACTAGCACCTGCAGGGGGACTATATATGGTACACAGGGAAGAATTTACCGGAAAAGTTATTGTAATCATGTGTATATTTGAATTATCACTTATATGATTTTTCTTAAATGCTGATCAATGTCAAATTTGAATTTAATTAAGTTGTATATATAACGAGTGTCAGAAATATTTTAATGGAGGTTGTTTGTCTATCACTAAAAATATTATTTTTTGGTCTAGTTTGCGTTAGGCCGGTCACATGTCAATTATATAAAATCATATTAATTTTCATATAAATTATAAAAGTACAACAATCACTATTAGAAATCCATAATAAAAATACAACTAATGCTAAGTTCAATAAAGTTTACTAACAACGTAAATAAAATTTAGCCCCCGAGCGCCCGCACTGTAACACCTCGCTTTTCGTAACTTTCCTTATTTAGAAAGCTCGCCTTGTAATCTATTTCTGGAACTTTACCTCCATATTGTATTCGTATTTCACTTCTGATTCATGATTCGATTCGTGTCCTCGATCATAATAAAATTCCCTATTTTATACAAACTGTACTTTGCTTATTTGGTTATACTTATGTATTTAATTCGTTCATGCATTGATACGTTATACATGATTCTCGTACACATATGTACAACTTGCAATCCACATCATATATACATAACTCGTACGTATCACACACGCTTACACATCATTCCACGCTTATAAATACTTGATCCACGAATAATACGCTCATTCGATGCATGTTTATATGTTTAAAATACATAAACAACCAAATAATACGCCAATTATTAAACTACAAGGACCAAAGTTGACAAAAACCAAAATATGGGCTCGGATGGAGGCCGCCGCGCCCCGCAACAGTCACCACCCAACCCTGTTGCGGCCCGCCTAGGGCTGGAATCCACAGAAAGTTAACTTTCAGCTCCCTATTGGTCCGAAATGTGTTTGTTTATTGTGTTTTCTCACCTAATTACATTTATAACTCACCTAACTCAAACCCCAAACCCCAAACCCTCAACTATAAAACCAACCTCTTCCCCACTCTTTTACCACTTTACAAATACCAAATCACTCTCAAAAACACTCTCAAATACTTCTAAGTGAGTTCTAGCTCACTTCTATTTCAATTTTCTACTCATTTCTTCTTTCTTAGCACTTGGATAACCTCTAGGAATGTTTTCACTAGATTACTTGGGCAATCTAAGGTGAAACCTCACCACATTTGAGGTCTAAAGTGCCATAAACTTTCTGTTTAGTTCTTATGTTCTTGTATGCTTATATTTTGTTAATAACTTGTTAGAATCTTATTTCCATCAAGCTCACTATCAAGTCTATGATTGTGAGTTTGTATTAGGGTGATTACCATCAAAGTTATGAGTTCAAACACTCACTTTATTTCTGTTTATACATGACAAATCAATGATGAAAACAAGCACAAGACATCATCTTTCATACGATGAACTTGTGACTTGTGAAGTGTGAACAAATGGGATCTTTGTCTTTCCAAACTAAGTTCCACTCCTTCATTTGAACCTTGTGTATGAACACTTTTGTGACTTACTAGAATCAAAGTACCTTAGCCCCGTCTAGCCCTCCTCACTTAATTAACTCTTTCCATGAGATGTTGGCACACACGGGTTGTAGTGTACTTGGTCACTTGAGCATTGTTAGATAGGTTTATTTTCTTGTTATTCATGACCCTCCGAACCATCTTCATGATGGTTTGTGTAGTGGTGAATCATATAATGAGCTTTTAACTTCCATGCTTGACAATACATGACACTACATGATATTCTTGATTGGACTTAGTTTAGGTTATTATTATTATAACTATATAAGTATACAAACTATATAAAACATGGCTGAATTTGTGATGATAATCAAGTTACGGTTATTCATCATAAACCTAGGCTAACATATCTAAGATTCTAAGATACTTGTTATGATTCTAATGGGCAATTTGGGACCCATGAAACCACTTAATATAGTGTCATAAACGAGCTATTAGAACTTGATATTACTTTGATATACATACTTTTGATACTTTAATTTCTAAATCCCGAATCTTACCACTTCCTAAATGTCATGTAACCTTACCATTAAATCCTTATTCACAAAGAACTCTTCAATCACAGATAATCGGAAAGCTTGTGCAATATTGTGAGTACACTTTACCCTTTTTCGCTTTTACGCACTTTTGGGTGTAACATGTTTAACTTATCAAAATACACAAATGACACAAACATATTTATTCACTCAATCCATCATACATGCTATTTGTTATGCTTTGGTTTGTGCTAGAATACATACATGCTACTTATCATTAACTTAGCTAGCCCACCTTAACAATTATAGTGCTATAGGAGTAGCACACCACCCGACGGGGTATTGTTAAGTTTACATACTTTACGGTCTTGATTACTTCGGTATCGAGGGATGCAAATTATTATACATAACGGTCTCGTTCACTTCGGTGGCGAGGGATGCTCATTATTCTTGTGGACACTCAGGTTTGGCTCTTAGCTTATGCATGCTAGTTTGACCTTGTATACAAAATTGCCATGTTGGATTTGAGAACTTCTTTTATACTTATGCTATGTATCTAAAACCAGTGTACTCGCCAATACTTTTGTATTGAACTATACTTTTAAAATATGTTGCAGGTTATGTTGATAATGCATGGAACTTAGTATGATGCCTAGAAACACATTTTAGACTTTATATACTTGTTGCAATGTAATTCTTTCGTTTCAAGTTGTTGTATTTGATTTCAAACGATGTAATTGATTCTTTTAGCAATGAAATGAAATTAATTATTTAAATATTTGTCGCAATTTAGTGTTATGAGTAATGAGCAATCTCGTTTTCGTCTCACTCCAATGTTTCCGCCATCGGTTAGGGGTGTGACACACACATATATACATAATCATGCACATACCACATGATGCATGATTAACCATCCCCAATTGAAATTAAAATATAGACTAAAAATAAACATTTCTTCAGGGTCGCTTGAGATTAAAATATAGACTAAAAATAAACAAAATTCATGGGTGTGGTGTGGCCACCTTCGTCAAGGATAACTAGGTCCGTTCCTATATATAACTAAAGTTTATAGCATTATAAATATTATATATATAAGAGTGAGTTCATTGGAAAACCATAAAAAGTAGGGAACTAAAGAACCATTGGTAAAAATGTAATAAAAAGTACACATAAAAAATCATTTTTACATGTAAAAAATTAGTTTTTAAAAATTTTTTTGGAGCTTTATATAAACACACGTAAAGGCCGTAACCTTAGGATAAAATGAAAACCCACTTGAGTTGAAAAAATCCTCAAAAACCTTATGTAACAAACTTTATTTTTTATTAAAATTTTAGGGCATGTAACATATGTATTTTCAAGCGTTTTGGGCAAAAACTAAATAAATAAACAAAAAAAGCAACTTAGGATTTTTTAAATAAAAATAAATTTTCCAACGTAAGAAGTGTAAAACTAAACAGCAGTGTTGTTACATATGTAACAACTAGACTGATTTAAAAAAAAATCCTTCGGCGCTTTTTTTTTGGGGTTTTGGCTCAAAATGCTTGAAAACATTTATATTACTTGCTCTAATATTTATATAAAAAACGGTTTGTTACAAAGTCTTCAAGTTTCTTTTTCTCTATTGAGCTCTAATTATGGTTCATATCTATCTATTCAACTCTTTACAATATTAATTCCCTTATCCCTATCCCATTATCAAATTAGCTTGCCAACAACCTTTGAACTAACATGAAAAACTTAAACTCTATCTTCTAATCCACTATGAGTTTCTTACCATAATCCAATATAGATTCACTACCCGAGAACACAAATTATATATGTTTAAGTGTGTTAGGCCCCGTTTTGCCTTATATATATTGTAATCAAAGTATCAATTTAAAATTAATCCCGAATGACCAGGAAAACACTTCAGAAAGTTGTTGCATCATGCGATTTTTATATCCCCTAGGTTGTTACACATGCATTCATGGATGAGCTACGCGTGGAGCCATCTCAGCACTTGATGCATAATCGCTCACTTAATCCTTGTTTATAAAAGACGGTGTCTAGATTGTGAGAAATGTACACGAGTAAGACAACGAATTGAGCTAGGGTGTGTATTTGTGTGCTTTTTCACCGTTATTTAAATTATTCTCTTAATTGTCATTGTCTTATAACATTTCTTGTTGCACTTCATAATGTACTCATATGTCTTGTAACATTTCTTGTTGCACCGTTATTATAATTGAGTATAATATTTCCTAGTAATGTCTTCAATCTCCTTTTCCACACATTTACTTTATATTACTACATTTACTTTATATTTGTAGAAATTTCTTAATCGATTCATTAATGATTTGCATGGTGAAATGATAAGTGAATACAAGGAGGGTTAAATACACCTAAGTCCTAAACACTAGATAATTCTTATTAACGATCCTTGCTTGAGCTTATCATACAATTGGATAATTTGTTAGTTAGCTTAAAACAACATTTGGAAATTATGAAATCACACATGTGTGTGTCACAAAGATTCACTTAGTCGTATCCTCTTTCTATCAGATGTGAAGTGTAGATGACATGACTATGTGATAAATATGACAGAGATTCCTGTAGTACAGTATTTTTTTTTTAAATATAAATCTTAAAAAGAATCACACAGCTATGTGATGTCTTTCAGTTTTTTAAACCTTCCTTGTCACACCCTCAATTTTCACATGTGGAGTATTACCGCGAGGTGTGTGACTGACTAGGATTATGCCACAAATCATATTAAACCATTAATTAAAATAATTAAAAACCCATCACCATCAATACGATTAGTAACTAAGTGTCCAAAACAAAGTCTAAGTTAACAACGGAAGCAAAAAGTTTGAAAACCCAAATAATAGTTTAAAGTTCATAAATGTTTAATAAGAACCCAACGATGGTTCTCCGCCTCAACGACACTCCCCTGTGCAAGCTCTGAATGTACCTAACGACCTGCAAAGCATGTAGTAGTGTGTCAACATAAAGTTGGCGAGTTCACAGTTTATCAAGGTTGTTTCAAAAACGTAGGTTGTTAAGTTACTCAGTTTTATAAAACATGTCATGGGGAGCTACCCCATCTTTAAGCTACTAAACTGTGCCATACCGAAACTAACTGTAAGTGTTGTTGGTTCCCCAAGTCAATGTCTATCATCATTGACCAAGTTCCCAGGCATAAAAGTTCACTCCCGTCCTCTGCGGGACGGTGTGAGGTTTTTCAAACCTAGTAGCGCTATAACTAATATCCCGTTCGCCAGGCCCCAGCAATTAATCGGTATAAATTGTGCGGGGCTTTCAGATAGAGTTTCGTTTAGTCCGCTACAGACATGCAGTATAAATAGTAAATCAACAGTATTCCATCCCAAGGAATACTCGACAATCCCAAACCAGGGAAAGTGTTGTTCGTTCCCAACCACCGGGAATACTTGCTTTTAGTAAAATGTGTGAACTCACCTTAGCTTAGCTCGGCAGATTAAATTACTTGAACTAGTATGGTCAACCATGTCCTATTATGTTTACCAATACTAGTCGGGTTCGTAGTCAAATAATTCACGTATTTGTACACATAACTAACAAATAGCACACAAGGTATCACACATATCACAAGCCCAATTCGTGAACAGTAACACTTAGGCCCAATCTCATTACACACTAGTGTGCGGCCCAATTACGTGAGTGTGCGTTGCGAGCGGGACAAAATATAACATTATAAGGAAACATCAGTCGGAACCAAGAGATCCCGACTCGAAATCAAGAGATCTCAAGTCAGAACCAAGGGATTTCGATTTGCATAACATCAGTCGAAACCCGAGTCAAGCTTTGAGTCGGAACCCAAGAGATTTCAAGTCGGAACCAAGGAGGTCTCGACTCGCAACCGGACAGGTCTCGAATCTTTTGATGTGTTTTCACTCGCAATCTCAGTCGGAACCTTATAAACATTTATCTGATCAGCATCAAAATGGATCAGAATCTATAAACACTCACTTTACATGTTTTAGCCCTAGTTTGCAGCCGTTTCGTCAAAACTAACATAATCACACACATTTTCATTGATTCACATAAACCTTATTCATCATTTAATCACTAACAGCCTTTAACAGTATAATCATCATTCAAATCAAATCAAATAACACAATTGTTTCAATATATACTCATCATCTTACAATTATACAACACCTCTGCGAACATCATACCACACGAAATCATCGAACACTAACATCATGCAAAAACATCAACAACTATCGAAACCCTTATCATCGAACATTACTGATTATTGAACATCATCCATGTAATCAAACCATTATCAACATAATTTCTAACAACCCTAATTCATAAACAACATCTCATGATTGTTCATACAAACCAACAAACAAGAACACAGTAGCATGTAATCAAAGGAATTCAAATCAAAACTCAAATCAAGCCATAGATAACACACTAACCGATCGATGTAGAGTGGGAGATGAGGTGATCAGAATTGAGGGGAAGGGATCTCCGACTAGAGGAACTATTGTCGATCTTCAAGGAGGGAGAGATCTAGGGTTTGCTATTTGTGTGTGTTGCAAAAATTATGGGAACCACACATGCATATGTGCGTTCTATATAGAGGAGTTTGGCCTCCGTTTGGGCTTGAGGGTTTAGGGCCGAGAACCACAAGTAAGGTGGGGAAAAAAGGGTGCGGCCCACAAACGGAGTGTGAGACCCGAGGGTAGTGTGCGGTTAAGTATCGTAAAGCATAAGCATTCAACATTTAACAACTTTTATTAATTCACTTATAACAATCAACTATAATCAAACACTTTAATTAGTTCACATAACGCACACATAGTTACAACGTAAAACAGAACGTGAAAGAAGGTGATACGCAGTTAAAGACCTTGGAAATACGAGTTGTCACATCATCCCCAAGTTGAAAGAAATTTCCTCCCGAAATTTAGCATGCAGTCACTGAAGAAGCTAGTGTTGTTGCGCATTTTCGCGGAGTGTCACATCATCCCTATGTGGGTTTGGAATTTCGTCCCGTTGTAGCTTCAGTACTGGTCGTATTGTTCTTAAACAATTAAGGATACCTGCGCATCATTTGGTCTTCTCGTTCCCAGGTAAACTCTGGGCCATGACGTGAGTTCCAACGAACTCGAACTATAGGTATTTTGCTACCCTTAAGAGTTTTGATTTCCCGGTCCATGATCTCCACCGGCTCCTCAACGAAACGTAGCTGGTCATCGATCGTAAGTTCCTAGAAAGGAACAATGAGAGTCTTATCTGAAAGACATTTCTTCAGATTTGACACGTGAAAAACATTGTGTACACTGCTGAGCTCTTCCGACAAATTCAGTCTATACGCCACTGTGCCGATTTTCTTAGTGATTTCAAAAGGTCCGACATAACGCGGGTTAAGCTTGCCCCATTTGCCGAAACGAACCACGCCTTTCCAAGGTGAGACTTTTAGCAGAACTCTGTCTCCAACCTGGAATGCCAATGGTTTTCTACGCTTACCAGCGTAGCTCTTCTGAAGGTTGCGAGCTACCGTAATTCTTTGTTTGATCTGGGCAATCTTTTCCATTGTGTCGAGTACAAGTTCTGGGCCAGTGATTTGGCTGTCGCCAACTTCAGCCCAACACAAAGGTGATCGGCATTTCCGTCTGTACAACGCCTCGAACAGAGCAGCCTGAATGCTGGTGTGGTAACTGTTGTTGTAGGAGAATTCCACCAAAGGCAGGTGTAACACCCCGAAAGACGGGTTTGGTAATTAAACCCCGTTAATGCTAAGAACGGGTAAAATACCGTTAGTGGTAAAATTAACCTGGTGAAAACTAGGATTTAAATAAATAATTTTATGTTAATAAAATTAAAAAGAGAATAAACGCTTTGAGAAAACGAAACGTATATAAAGCCCGAGTTAACGGGACTTAAAAATACTACGGGTTATGACTTCCCCAAACCCATTAAGTAACTAGGGATATCAACCTAGTTGGTTAAGTGTTGTTAAAACAATAAAAGAAACAAGAAAAAGATAACCCTTTTAATAACTTGGGTAAATTAGAGGGGCTAAACATGGACAAATGAAATTGAGTTTTAATTAAATCAAATATTAAAACATAAAACACACACATACGTGTGTGTTTCCTGCGAATTCAACCAGAGCCAAGAAAGGCTCTCATGCTCCAACCCTAAACTTCAGAAATTCATCAAATTGAAAGGGCAAATCAAGCCCAAATCGAAATCCAAGCACAAATTAGTGATCACCTTAGTAAAGGGATCATAAGGTATGTAAAATTTTACTATTTGGTTCCATCTCAAATTCTGGATGAACACATAAGATTCGAAATTTGTGCTTGCATGATTGTTGTTTTGATGAAATTGGAATGAAATCATGTCTAGGAGGTAACCCTAGCCATTAGCTTGTTGAATGTTGCTCATCATGATGAAGTTCATAATCACCAATATGGGTGTTTAGTGGGTTTTGTAGAAATATGTTAAACACTAGGATTTTGATTGTCACTCTAGTGTATTTTGATCTCTATGAAGTAAGTCTAGGTGTTGTTATGCATGCTAGACATAAGAACTTGTGAATGATGTTAAAACTTGGGTAAATAACTAGTCATGAAAAATTGATTGTTGATTTTATAGAATATGCCCACAAGGTGTTTGTTAAAATGCCTAAGTGAATGTTTATATGTTGAAAGTACGAATCAAGCGCGTAATTGCCTTAATTGACTAATTACGTGAAATATGGGTTAAAACGGGTTCTAATCATAATGTTGATTTGACTTAATTGTGTAAACCAAGTGATCAATAAGTAGTTAACTTTTGATAAGCTAAGTTAACTAATCATGAATTCGAATAGTAGCTTCGGCATAGTAAATAAGCGAGGTGGAATAGTCGTGATTTTTATGACTAATTTGACCGCCTTGTAAATGATTGAAAATAGTTTGACGCCTAACGAGCTAGGTGGAGGCTTGGGAAAGGAAGCGGGTCAAACGAATCAAGAATGAAGGGAAAAGCATAATTCGGATGCAAGGTAAGTATAACTTACACTAGTCTTATATTTTAGAATATTCTCTTATCGTATTAGTTACGAATAAGATAAATATATAATTGAGGTATGATGTTCCGGCGTGTAAACGTACGGAACAAGATAGTCGAGTATGACAAGAAACCATGTTGATGGTTTAAAAAGGAGTTAAATCGGTAATTTGATCATTTTATGACAAATGGAAAATAAACTTTTGAATGGTTGCCTTATAGGGTAAACCAAAACAAACAATAAGGGTAAAACGGTAAATTGGTCATGCATCGACCATAACTATTGGCTTTAAAAGACACTTATGAAGTAAGCCTTAATAGGCCGAAAAGTGTTAAGAAATGAATTATAAGTAAAGCGACCGCACGATGTAAATCGGAGCAAGTCATATAGTCGAGATGAAAATACATGTCATCTCGCCAATATAATCGGTCATTTAGACCAAACGGGTCAAAGGGTGAAGATACCACCTTTTGATAATAGCGACTAATGATTCTTGTCGAGTTATATGATTTCAGGAATAAATGTAGAAATGATATTTGCATCGCTACTATTTAGCGAATATTATAGCAAGGCATTAAATCAGGTCAATACATTGACCCGAGTCAGGTATGTGTAATAGAGTAATGATTCATTGAGAACGTAAGGTTCAATGAGTATTTAATGAAGTCTTAGATAGACAATGGGTTACTTAAGTGGGTAAATCGAATGTTTTAAAAGAAGGTAGTGGCGTTTTGAAAAGCATATTGACTTTTCGAGCAAGATCATAATTCAAAAGAAGAATCATGGGTCAAACATGCTCTCTGTTGGTGCATTCATCTGTCGTCTTCGTCTTATGTCGAGTCTCGGGTTCGTTGCAATGCTGAACAAGTGTGATGGCATCATATATGATGATCACATCATATATGTGACATCATCATTGCATCATGAAACTAGAAGACAAAACAAAAGTCATTAAGTTTGAAAGAAACCGTTTGAAATTGTAATATTTTGAGGTTGACCGTTTGTAGATGCTACGGTTTGAAGATAGGTTCCGTTTGAATGTAAAGTTTGAAATAGGGTTTCGTTTGAAGGGTTCCGTTTGAAATGATTATGTCATTTTCAAACGGAAGGGTCTTCCCTATAAATAGCCTTCAAACGAGGTTATTTGTAAGGTTCTAGATTCCGACGCCGAGGTGCTGTCGAAGTGTCTCCAGTCCTGTAAACGTTCAGAGATTAATAAACGAGACAATTAATAGTGAATACAAGCTAAACGAAGACCGAATCAATGAATTCCGCCTCTGATTCGGTCTGAGCACTCTTCTGATCGACTCGTTAGGTCATTTCACGATCCTACAAGTGGTATCAGAGTTCAGGAGGAAGAGTTCTTACCGTTTAGCTCGTTTTCGCTGAAAAATTCTGATTTTCTACACCTTCTTTCATAAAATTGATACTTTTCATGGTTTAAATCGGCTATAACTTTCACAGAACGTGTAAAAGTGCATTTTAACAAACCCTTGAAAGTTTCAACTCTAAATTCGAAGAAAAAATGGTAAAAATGGACTGAAAATACCGTTCCGTTTGAACGAAGCATAGGTGTTCTGTTTGAAAACTGCCTGAACGTTTGAAATCTGCTCACACTTCGTTTGAAACATCGTTTGAAGCTTGACATTACGTTTGAAAATGATGTAATTTCAAACGTGACAGGTCTGTTACGTTTGAACTTATCGTTTGAAACTGATCGTTTGAACATATCGTTTGAAATTTGCTTCTGATCGTTTGAAACCGACCTGACCGTTTGAAACATAACCTGACTGTTTGAATTTCAACATGATCGTTTGAAACATCTGTTTGAAAAGTGTTTCTGTTGATCACGTGATAGTGCTTTGAGTAGTGTGAACTGATTGAAAGTTCTCGAATATTGAGAATCATTAAACGAGGTAGTCAGATTTGCACGTGAATATATAAAGTGATCGGCTAAGTGGTTGTGTGTCAGACATTACATGTGAAAAATTAATATGTTGCTTGTGATATTTGTTTTTATCTAATCAGAAGTGTCAGATTGCTTGTTGTGATCACAAGTGATAAAGCAATATTATTCGATTCTACAAATTGATAAAGTCGTGGTCCAATCAGCTTATTTGATCAATTAAAGTTGTCGGATATTAAAATTGTTTGGTAAATCATTAAACAATTGTTGACCCAATAAAAGTTATGGCCCAATCACAGTTGGATTGCTTAAAGTGAGACGGTCCAATTATATTTTTTTGATACTAGAAATTGTCGGCTGCATAAAAAAAATATATATCGATTTATAAAGAAGCCCAACAAATGTGATTGAGTATTGTTAATTGTTTACGGCCCACTTGTTATAGTCTCATCGTTTTCGGCCCAATCATTGTGTTGTTTGATTCAAATCTTGACCCATTGAAGTTGGTTAAAAACAGTTTGGAAGTATTTCAGATTGTGTTGGGACTTTTTAGGTGATTTGACTAAGTGAATCAGTTCGTGTGAAAGCTTGTTTGAAAAATTCTTCGATTCTGAATCATGAATATCAATTTCTTTAATATGACTCAAGAAACATTTGATAGAATAAATGTATTAAATAAAGAATTTGATTCATTTTCAGGTTGTCCAGGAGAAAGTACAAAGAGCATCATTGAGAGGTATAGCCATCTTGTTCGTTCATTGTCTGAGAAGGGTATTAAGAAAAGTCCAAATGAATGGGTTGAAAAATTGGCCAATGCCATACCTCAACAAGAGTGGGGTACATATCTTTTGGATTTAAAAAGAACTGGAGAATACTCTGAATTGACAATTGGTCAATTCATTAAGAAACTTGAAGAACAGATGGAGAGAAATGCTGAGAAGAAGAAAAGTCAAAGTGGAAAATCAATATTAAAGAAGAACAAGAGTAAAGGTGTTCAAGTGGGAGAGGAACAGACTGAAGAGATTTCAGTTATGAAGAATGAAAAGAAATCTGCTGATAAACAGATTCTTGTTTTGCAGGAAAATTGTGAGAGGTTGAAATCTGAAAATGACAAACTGTTAAATGATTTGAACAGTTTGACATTAGAAAACAAGGTTTTGAAAGAGAAAAAAAAGGATTTTGAAAGCAAAAAGAAATCTTCAGAAGATGAAGATTTTTGGATAAAATTGGAAAACAAAAATCTGAAAGCTAATGAAACAAAATTTCAAGAACAGTTAAAAGTTTTGGAAAATGAAAAATCTGTTCTTGAAAACATTAAAATTGAAAACGAAAAATCAATCAAGTCTCATCTTAAAGAATATCTCAGCTTGAAAACGAAGCTGAGAATTCAAGAAACAAGATTGATGAACTTGAAAAGAAATTGAAAGGTTTTGAGACTTCATCTGAGTTTCCCTGTCCAAAACCGATCAATTCTGTTCCAATAAGTGACAATGTCACAAACTTTGACAAAGTCAAAGTTGAAGATTGTGATGAGAAAACTGATGATGATGAGAAAAAGAAAACATTTTTGAAATTAAAAGAAATGTTTAAAGAAACTGTTCTACATTCTACTGATAAAGGTGAATGCTCAACGCAAAAACCTGTAAAGAAGAATGTGGAACAAAAACAAAAAGATAAAAAACCGAAAACTGTTCAAAAAGAAAATAAAAGCTCATCAGTTCAATCATCCAATCGAGATAAAAAACCACAAAAATTGGAAAATCAAAACTCAAAAAATGTTGGTAATAAGTGGTGCAGGTTGGACCACAGTGCTCAAAAGTCAAATCCAGCATACAAGAGGAGAGATGGATATCACCAAGCCAAACAGTGCTTTGATCTGAATGTTTGGACTGAAAATGGTGATTGGTACGATAACAGAGTGTGTTACCGATGTGGTTATCAAGGACACATTGCTGTTAACTGCCAAGGTTGAAGTTATGAGACGAGGAGATGTTTTAATTGCAACATCATTGGCCACATTGCTAGAGATTGCTCAATGAGATCAATGAGAAGATCGAGGGCTGAATCTCAGAAGCAGGTGAAAAAACCAGTCTCTGTCAAGCCCAAAGAACAGAAGGTTCAAGAACCTAAAGTTCAAGAAAACAAAGTGAAGCTTTCTCAGGGGCAAAAAGACAGACTGAGGAAGAAGAGAAAGAAGGCAAGAGAGTATCTAGAGAAGATTTTGTCCTCGGGTTCACCAGATAGATCGAATAAGAGTTCTGATGAATTGACTTCCTCGATTGCAAAGTCAAGTAAGATGAATTCATCAGATACAAATCTGAGGACGAAAGAAGAAAAGAAGAAGAAGAAAGATGTCGGCGATGAATCTAACATGTCGAAGTCAGACAAGCCACCTTCAGGCGATGAATCTGGCTCATCAAAGTCAGACAAGCCACATTCAGGCAATGAATCTGGTGTGGTAAAGCCAGAAGAGCCAGTTGTTGAGGTAAAAACTAAGAGTTCTAGTCTAACAATGGATGATGAAAATTTTCCACCATTGTTGAACAAGAATTCAAAATCACCCAAGGACTGTCAGGCTTGGGTGAATCTGTTTAAATGAAAAACCTGACTTGCCGGAGTTCCCAGGTTGGTAAGCGTGGAACATGAATCGGCACATTTCTTGAGAAATTCACGAAAGTGATTTCGACTTTTAAGTGGTAAATCAGGGACATTAAGTTGTACTTGATTTTCTACAAAGTGATGTTTGTGGATTGATCTTGGAAATGTTAAATCTTTACAAGTGGTTGAAAAGAACAATAATGATGTGATGACCCCAAATTTACAAGTGGTAAAGACAAACTTTTTTTTCGGAAAAACCATTTTGATTAAAACAAACTTAAGAGTTTTGAAATCATTATGGGAAAATAGTTTGTTGTCAGGGGGAGTTCTGATTGTTCATGTCAAGTGAATGGAGAATTGAAGTGATTCTCATCATGTTGTCATGTTTTCTTGTACAGCTTGTTTTCAAATTTTCCCAGAAAATCAAAATTGAGACATATTTTGATTTTAGGGGGAGTAAAATTTTAAAAAAATTTGAAAATTTGAAAATGTCAAAAACATTGAAAAATGCAAAAAATGAGTTTTGTTGCCAAAAAGAGGAAATGATAGTAGATCAGTTAGACTGTCACAGCATGCTAAAGAAATGTAAAGTCAAAATGTGATAAGCGATCTCACTAAAGATGTGACGATAGGCTCAGCTAGACTAGTAGATTTGCGATAACGATACAAACTTAAATGAAAAAGCCTAGTTCTAGTGGGAAACATGGTCGAAAGCATAGTACTTAGTTTTGTCCTTCTTGGCTGTGTGCCTGCTCAGTAATCGCTGATTGTCGAAAGACATAAAACTGGTTAAGTTTGTGAACCTTCACAACTTTGCTGAAAAGTCGCTGTGATTGTGCATTTTATTTTGCAAAGATTTAAACTTGTCTTATTTATTTATTTTGTTTAAGCATCGGACATCCTCTGCGTATACGTGAGTATCGACCTGGATGTTGTTGCCTAAACGTTCTGCTTTATTTTCTTTGGTGTTTCGTTTAAGCTTTGGATCACCTCTGCGTATACGGGAGTATCGACCTGGTGGTTAAAGCCTAAACAACTTCAACTTATTTTTATTTTCTTATTTTGTTTAAACATTGGACTTTCTCTGCGTATACGGAAGTATCGACCTGATTGTTAATGTTTAAACATTCTGCTTTATTTTCGCACAAATCACAGTCGATAAAAGTTTAAAGGCATTATTTGAGTCAGTGTATTGCATGATGAGGGGATACGCTGAGATCGTGGGGTCCATAAGAACTTAGTGCTATCTTAATATACATTAAAGTATCGCTAAGCAGATTGAAAGTTTTTAGATTGAGTTTAAGTGGACAACAATATCGTCAATCAATGTGAATCGTTTAGAGCATAAAATGAAATCAAGCTTAACGGTGCTAGTGATTGGTCAAAAACTGATATGATCCTCTTACGCAAACTCACAAAAATATTGTTTGTAAATATTTCTTTAATGCATTTCTTTGTTATATTCAAAAATCCAAAAAGATTTTAGTGTGTTTTAGCATAAATTTTGAAAAAAATACAAAAAGATTTTCGACAACTGATGATGAAGAGCTGATTTTCAAAATTCTGAGTGCTGAACATGATGAACTGGTTTGGGAGTGTGTATTGAATTGAGAAATTTATTTTGAGAATGAGTAGTTTGATTAGTTAATCAAGGTCATTAATTTGAACTTGATGTAACTATTTTTAGTAAGTTTTTCTTATTGATTTAAGTAAAAACTTATGTATTTGTGAGAAGATTGTGCAGGAGATGAGCTTAAACAGAGATAAAGCCAGGGATTGATCTCAAGGTGATAGCTAATTCCAGACAGCGATCCCATCATGATGAGAGGGGGAGTCTGACGAGGTTAGAGCCATAGAGAAGATCCTGGTATATGTTAAGAAAGAGAAGAGACTGATAAAGACTGAAGATGCAAAGACTCGACACTTAAGACTCGTCAACATCTGAGGGGGAGTCTGTTGGTGCATTCATCTGTCGTCTTCGTCTTATGTCGAATCTCGGGTTCGTTGCAATGCTGAACAAGTGTGATGTCATCATATATGATGATGACATCATATATGTGACATCATCATTGCATCATGAAACTAGAAGACAAAACAAAAGTCATTAAGTTTGAAAGAAACCGTTTGAAATTGTAATATTTTGAGGTTGACCGTTTGTAGATGCTACGGTTTGAAGATAGGTTCCGTTTGAATATAAAGTTTGAAAGAGGGTTCCGTTTGAAGGGTTCCGTTTGAAGGGTTCCGTTTGAAATGATTATGTCATTTTCAAACGGAAGGGTCTTCCCTATAAATAGCCTTCAAACGAGGTCATTTGTAAGGTTCTAGATTCCGACGCCGAGGTGCTGTCGAAGTGTCTCCAGTCCTGTAAACGTACAGAGATTAATAAACGAGACAATTAATAGTGAATACAAGCTAAACGAAGACCGAATCAATGAATTCCGCCTCTGATTCGGTCTGAGCACTCTTCTGATCGACTCGTTAGGTCATTTCACGATCCTACAAACAACCTTTAAAGACCTTGTCGTAATTGAAAGACTAAAAAGGACCAAAACGCCCTTGTTAGCTAATTTGAACAAACAACCTTTAAAGGTTGTTTGGAAACAAGTTTTATGATTAAGTAAATACTTAGATTAAGTATAGAAGTTGAAAGAGGTATTATATTAGTCAAACGGTACTATTTGAGTTTTTGACGTAAAATAATGATTCGAGAGGTAAAATTTGGTTTATATAGATCACCACATCAAACCCGCCATAAACACAATTGTGGTGGGAGATTATAGGATAAGAAATGTGGTGATGAAATGCTAGACACACTCGAAAGCGATTTTAGGCTCGAAAGTGCTTAAATACCCTTAACGGGTCAAAATAAGCATACAAGCGAAAACGGGTTTAATTTGTGTAATAAACCTATAATTATAACCTAATATGGTAGGTAACATTAATTTGTAGAAGTGTATGTAATATAGGAATCAAACAAATATGTTCGTTTGATAAAATGCATAAACGGGTCAAAATTGGGAAAAAGGGCGATAAGCCGAAGACTTAAAAGTCTGAAATTTTATTATGAAGGTTGTTGGATTTTAACTCCATAAGATGGAGAACTAAATTACGGACGCGTAGGAAAAAGAATCGGGTAAAACGGATCAATAACGAAGAAGTTATGGCCGTTTCCGTGAAATCAGATCGTGCAGGGAATATGCAGCAACTGATAAGCAACATTCTGCTGAAAAGGGGGCCTAGCGTCACGCGACGCCCCCAAACTTGGAAAAATGTTAATTTTTGTCATATTTAACCCCTGTACTTGTTTGAACTTCATATTTAACCCCTGTACTTGTTTGAACTTCATATTTGACTATCAAAACTAACTTTTAAGTTGGTTTTGATCATAGGTGATTGCCATGAGTGCCCGGATGAAGATCAAGTGACGAGCAAGAACCGAACACGATCACGAAATAAGCTTCCGCACTATGTATCGTTATTATGTTAAATGACGAAAGTCGTTTTATTGTTTCTTTTAAGTGACGAACTTAATTACATTATGTTCTAAACTTTTAAATTGTAAAAGGTTTTAGTAAACCCGTTTTTCCGATGGATATGTAATCTTAATTACATGATTGTTTTCGTAAATAATACGCTAAACCTTGATTTATAAGAACGGGTGTTACAAGTTGGTATCAGAGCCTTGGTTTGAGAGATTCAAGTATGGTGGGAAAACTATGCTTGGACTTAAACCTTATGCTCTTAATAAAGATTGGTGTTCGGTTCGAGGCTTGATCGCAAATCCGGTAAGTACATGTATGTTAATAGTTAAGCATGCTAAAGTGTTGTAAACAACACATAGGGCTATCGTGTGATACACGTTACCCTAATTAAAATGATTGAATTAGTCGACGAAAATACGCGCGTTGACGCGTATGGTAGAAAAAGCCTTGTATTATAATACGGGCGATTATTAAAGTTGACGTTACTAACTTTTGTGAATATTTTAATTGAAGGACACTCGCGGTTGAAGACGACGAGAGTCAAACGAATTGTAGATATGATGATGGAACGGTCCGAAGTATGACAAGAGGAGCATGCTCACCGAGGACTAAATCGCGTAATGACTGCGAACAAGGTTAATGGCAAGGAACGCCCGTCGGGGCAAACATTACCAGGTGCACATTTTAAATAATTGCACAAAAAGTAATATGCAACAAATAAGTAGAAATTGAAAGTTGCATACGTAGATTAAAAACTTGGAAAAACCCGAATAGAAAATGTATTCGGGATATTGTTTCCAAGAGAAATAAATAGAGGCGTTACTTACATAGGACGTGATGTGAAAACTATAAAAAGGTCATGTGTGTCACGTGTTAATCGCTTACTCTGGCCAAGTAAGTAGTGGCATATGATACCATGAACTTCTTATGGCGGACACGTTTACATCCGATGTAGTAAGGGCGGGGTGAACGGGACTAACTTAAAAGTACCCAAATGAATCAGATAAGCAAAATATTTGAAAATAATGTAAACGCACAACTGAGTGACGGAAGCGTATTACATCAGGATAATGAGCCCGAGTGAAGGGACAAAGAAACATGTAAAATGATTTTGACAAGTATTGGGAGGGAGTGTACTTACACTCGAACCCAGAAAACGCAAGCATGTAAAATGATTTAGACAAGTATTGGGAGGGAGTGTACTTACACTCGAACCCAGAAAACGCAAGCATGTAAAATGATCTAGACAAGTATTGGGAGGGAGTGTACTTACACTCGAACCCAGAAAACGCAAGCATGTAAAATGATCTAGACAAGTATTGGGAGGGAGTGTACTTACACTCGAACCCAGAAAACGCAAGCATGTAAAATGATTTAGACAAGTATTGGGAGGGAGTGTACTTACACTCGAACCCATAAAACGCAAGCATGTAAAATGATTTAGACAAGTATTGGGAGGGAGTGTACTTACACTCGAACCCAGAAAACGCAAGCATGTAAAATGATTTAGACAAGTATTGGGAGGGAGTGTACTTACACTCGAACCCAGAAAACGCAAGCATGTAAAACGATTTAGACAAGTATTGGGAGGGAGTGTACTTACACTCGAACCCGGAAAATGTAAATATGTCCCTTAACGGGTCGTTTTTGTAAAACGTCAAACTTAAAGACAAAGTCGGAATATTAAAATGAAGCGAGGTCTTAATGCATACCGGGAGGGTTGCAATAATAACGACTTCGGTAAAACACCCGGTTGATGAGTAAGAATTAAACACATGCGTAAACCAAGAGACGTGAACGCGAGTCAAAAAAAATCAAAGGACTTGGATTACGAGTTATGACTATAAAATATCGTATATAGAAATTGTGAGTAAATATGTTCAACTATTCGAAGTCGAATGGGTTGAATAAAGAATAAAGTTGATTGTTTATAAGTGATGGATTTCACATTAATAGGTCAAACAGGTTGAATACAATATAACGTCGAATGGCACAAATGAGCGCTAGCCAGATAAAGGTAGCGTTAAATGCAAGAGAATAATGAGCCCGGTAATGGGATATAACCAAATAAGAATATATACTAATCAAATAACAGTAAGCATAAGAAGAACTGACGCATAAATGACGTGAGAAGTCATAAAATCGGAAATTTTTCCGAAAGAAAACAATGTAGCCTTAGACTACGGTCAAGGTCAAACGAAATCCTAAAAGTAAAGGTGAATAATTTTAAACATAAAGAGGGATGCCTTAACGCCATATGCGTATATAAACGCATACACATTTGAATAAAGACTCGAATAAAAGATGATCTACGGGATCATCATAACCTACGGGATTAAAGGTGGTGATAAGGTCTACGGGACCAAGAAGACCTTTTTGGGTCACAGATAAGAGATCAAAAAAAAAAAAAAAAAAGCCCGGGTTGGCAATAAGATATACCCTAATGATGGGGAGTATAATGATGGCGACTAGTCAGTATGGCCGGTAAAACCCTTCAAAGTCGGTGTAGTGTTACGACTCATCACTTATATAAAGCGCCTGTTGAGATAAGACTAACTTGAAGTAAACATAATGAAAGTAAATATAACAGAGCGATCCGATGGCAACTCGGTCAATTAAATGACAAGAATAAGAAATACAAAATGAAAGTATTGGCCGGTGAGGCCATACACACAAAGGGCGTATACGCTTTGAAACCAAAAACACATTATCATATTTTCCTGGTAGGAGTATTATCTGCGAGCGATGCTTAAGTGATCACCAAAGCTTAGGTTTGGATTATCTAAACTAGTAAAGCACGCAAGAAAGGTTTCGAGGACGAAACCTCTTTAAGGGGGGTAGACTTGTAACACCCCGAAAGACGGGTTTGGTAATTAAACCCCGTTAATGCTAAGAACGGGTAAAATACCGTTAGTGGTAAAATTAACCTGGTGAAAACTAGGATTTAAATAAATAATTTTATGTTAATAAAATTAAAAAGAGAATAAACGCTTTGAGAAAACGAAACGTATATAAAGCCCGAGTTAACGGGACTTAAAAATACTACGGGTTATGACTTCCCCAAACCCATTAAGTAACTAGGGATATCAACCTAGTTGGTTAAGTGTTGTTAAAACAATAAAAGAAACAAGAAAAAGATAACCCTTTTAATAACTTGGGTAAATTAGAGGGGCTAAACATGGACAAATGAAATTGAGTTTTAATTAAATCAAATATTAAAACATAAAACACACACATACGTGTGTGTTTCCTGCGAATTCAACCAGAGCCAAGAAAGGCTCTCATGCTCCAACCCTAAACTTCAGAAATTCATCAAATTGAAAGGGCAAATCAAGCCCAAATCGAAATCCAAGCACAAATTAGTGATCACCTTAGTAAAGGGATCATAAGGTATGTAAAATTTTACTATTTGGTTCCATCTCAAATTCTGGATGAACACATAAGATTCGAAATTTGTGCTTGCATGATTGTTGTTTTGATGAAATTGGAATGAAATCATGTCTAGGAGGTAACCCTAGCCATTAGCTTGTTGAATGTTGCTCATCATGATGAAGTTCATAATCACCAATATGGGTGTTTAGTGGGTTTTGTAGAAATATGTTAAACACTAGGATTTTGATTGTCACTCTAGTGTATTTTGATCTCTATGAAGTAAGTCTAGGTGTTGTTATGCATGCTAGACATAAGAACTTGTGAATGATGTTAAAACTTGGGTAAATAACTAGTCATGAAAAATTGATTGTTGATTTTATAGAATATGCCCACAAGGTGTTTGTTAAAATGCCTAAGTGAATGTTTATATGTTGAAAGTACGAATCAAGCGCGTAATTGCCTTAATTGACTAATTACGTGAAATATGGGTTAAAACGGGTTCTAATCATAATGTTGATTTGACTTAATTGTGTAAACCAAGTGATCAATAAGTAGTTAACTTTTGATAAGCTAAGTTAACTAATCATGAATTCGAATAGTAGCTTCGGCATAGTAAATAAGCGAGGTGGAATAGTCGTGATTTTTATGACTAATTTGACCGCCTTGTAAATGATTGAAAATAGTTTGACGCCTAACGAGCTAGGTGGAGGCTTGGGAAAGGAAGCGGGTCAAACGAATCAAGAATGAAGGGAAAAGCATAATTCGGATGCAAGGTAAGTATAACTTACACTAGTCTTATATTTTAGAATATTCTCTTATCGTATTAGTTACGAATAAGATAAATATATAATTGAGGTATGATGTTCCGGCGTGTAAACGTACGGAACAAGATAGTCGAGTATGACAAGAAACCATGTTGATGGTTTAAAAAGGAGTTAAATCGGTAATTTGATCATTTTATGACAAATGGAAAATAAACTTTTGAATGGTTGCCTTTAGGGTAAACCAAAACAAACAATAAGGGTAAAACGGTAAATTGGTCATGCATCGACCATAACTATTGGCTTTAAAAGACACTTATGAAGTAAGCCTTAATAGGCCGAAAAGTGTTAAGAAATGAATTATAAGTAAAGCGACCGCACGATGTAAATCGGAGCAAGTCATATAGTCGAGATGAAAATACATGTCATATCGCCAATATAATCGGTCATTTAGACCAAACGGGTCAAAGGGTGAAGATACCACCTTTTGATAATAGCGACTAATGATTCTTGTCGAGTTATATGATTTCAGGAATAAATGTAGAAATGATATTTGCATCGCTACTATTTAGCGAATATTATAGCAAGGCATTAAATCAGGTCAATACATTGACCCGAGTCAGGTATGTGTAATAGAGTAATGATTCATTGAGAACGTAAGGTTCAATGAGTATTTAATGAAGTCTTAGATAGACAATGGGTTACTTAAGTGGGTAAATCGAATGTTTTAAAAGAAGGTAGTGGCGTTTTGAAAAGCAAATTGACTTTTCGAGCAAGATCATAATTCAAAAGAAGAATCATGGATCAAACATGCTCTCAAAAGACCTTGTCGTAATTGAAAGACTAAAAAGGACCAAAACGCCCTTGTTAGCTAATTTGAACAAACAACCTTTAAAGGTTGTTTGGAAACAAGTTTTATGATTAAGTAAATACTTAGATTAAGTATAGAAGTTGAAAGAGGTATTATATTAGTCAAACGGTACTATTTGAGTTTTTGACGTAAAATAATGATTCGAGAGGTAAAATTTGGTTTATATAGATCACCACATTAAACCCACCATAAACACAATTGTGGTGGGAGATTATAGGATAAGAAATGTGGTGATGAAATGCTAGACACACTCGAAAGCGATTTTAGGCTCGAAAGTGCTTAAATACCCTTAACGGATCAAAATAAGCATACAAGCGAAAACGGGTTTAATTTGTGTAATAAACCTATAATTATAACCTAATATGGTAGGTAACATTAATTTGTAGAAGTGTATGTAATATAGGAATCAAACAAATATGTTCGTTTGATAAAATGCATAAACGGGTCAAAATTGGGAAAAAGGGCGATAAGCCGAAGACTTAAAAGTCTGAAATTTTATTATGAAGGTTGTTGGATTTTAACTCCATAAGATGGAGAACTAAATTACGGACGCGTAGGAAAAAGAATCGGGTAAAACGGATCAATAACGAAGAAGTTATGGCCGTTTCCGTGAAATCAGATCGTGCAGGGAATATGCAGCAACTGATAAGCAACATTCTGCTGAAAAGGGGGCCTAGCGTCACGCGACGCCCCCAAACTTGGAAAAATGTTAATTTTTGTCATATTTAACCCCTGTACTTGTTTGAACTTCATATTTAACCCATGTACTTGTTTGAACTTCTTATTTGACTATCAAAACTAACTTTTAAGTTGGTTTTGATCATAGGTGATTGCCATGAGTGCCCGGATGAAGATCAAGTGACGAGCAAGAACCGAACACGATCACGAAATAAGCTTCCGCACTATGTATCGTTATTATGTTAAATGACGAAAGTCGTTTCATTGTTTCTTTTAAGTGACGAACTTAATTACATTATGTTCTAAACTTTTAAATTGTAAAAGGTTTTAGTAAACCCGTTTTTCCGATGGATATGTAATCTTAATTACATGATTGTTTTCGTAAATAATACGCTAAACCTTGATTTATAAGAACGGGTGTTACAGCAGGTGTCTTTCCCAGCCGTTACCGAAGTCGATAACACATGCTCGCAGCATGTCTTCAAGGGTTTGGATGGTACGTTCAGTTTGACCATCAGTTTGCGGGTGATAAGCAGTGCTCATGTCTAGACGCGAGCCAAAGGATTTGTGCATCGATTGCCACAAATCAGATGCAAAACGCGGGTCACGATCAGAGATGATGGAGGCTGGCACTCCGTGCCTAGCTACTACTTCCTTCAAATAGATGCTTGCAAGTTTCGAAAACTTATCGGTTTCTTTGATCGCTAGGAAGTGTGCAGATTTTGTTAAGCGATCCACGATCACCCAGATGGTGTTGTTCCCGCCTTGATATCTGGGTAAACGGGTGACAAAATCCATGGAAATTTGCTCCCATTTCCATGTTGGTATCTCCGGTTGTTGCAGCAGTCTTGATGGGTTTTGGTATTCGATCTTGACCCTAGCACAGGTTAAGCATTTGCTAACGTACTTGGCAACGATAGCTTTCATGTTAGGCCACCAGTACAAGGCTTTGAGATCGTGATACATCTTATCAGAACCGGGATGTATCGAATAGCGAGACTTATGTGTTTCGTCCATCACAAGCTCTCGTAGGTTCCCGTAGGATGGGACCCAGATGCGTTCCAAGAAATAATAAATGCCGTCGTCCTTGCGTTCGAGTTGCTTTTCCATGCCCCGCATAGACTCAGCTAGAAGGTTTTCCTCCTTCAGAGCCTCACCTTGTGCGTTTCGGATTTGATTAGGGAGGTTCGAGTGAATGGTTAGTTGCAGCGCACGAACACGTTTGGGTTTGGTTTCCTTACGGCTGAGGGCATCGGCCACAACGTTTGCCTTACCCGGATGGTATTTGATCGCGCACTCGTAATCATTTAGTAGTTCGACCCACCGACGTTGTCGCATGTTTAACTCCTTCTGATCAAGAATATGCTGGAGACTCTTGTGATCGGTGTAAATTGTGCACTTGGTACCGTACAAGTAGTGTCTCCATATCTTGAGTGCGAAAACTACAGCTCCCAATTCAAGATCATGGGTAGTGTAGTTCTTTTCATGAACTTTGAGTTGGCGTGACGCATAAGCAATGACCTTCTCGCGTTGCATTAACACACAACCGAGTCCTTGGATGGACGCATCACAGTAGACGACGGAGTCGTCCGTGCCTTCTGGTAACGAAAGAATGGGTGCACTACAAAGCTTTTCCTTCAGCTGCTGAAACGCGGACTCTTGAGCATCACCCCACCTGTATGTGACACCCTTCTGCGTTAAGGTGGTAAGGGGCTGCGCAATCTTCAAGAAGTCTTGAATGAATCTACGATAGTAACCCGCCAAACCCAAAAATTGACGGATTTCAGTTGGAGTTCGGGATGCAGGCCAATTCTTGATAGAGTCAACCTTAGCTGGATCGACATGAATCCCACCTTCATTGACCACGTGACCCAGGAAATGGACTTCACGAAGCCAAAAGTCGCATTTCGAGAACTTAGAATAGAGTTGTTCGTATCATAGAAGCTCCAGAATAAGACGTAGGTGCTGCTCATGTTCCTCCTGACTCTTGGAGTAGATCAGAATGTCGTCGATGAAAACGATAACAAATTTGTCAAGATAAGGTTTGCACACTCGGTTCATGAGGTCCATGAAAACCGCGGGTGCATTTGTTAAACCAAACGGCATGACAAGGAACTCGTAATGGCTGTAGCGAGTCCTGAATGCTGTTTTGGAGATGTCTTCATCTCGGACTCTCAACTGATGATAACCCGATCTCAGATCAATCTTGGAATAGAAACTCGACCCTTGCAAACCACGAAAACACAGGGACTCAAAAAGTAATTTACTCTTTTTAAAATAAAAATTAGGACACAACTAACTAGAACAACATCACATAGTCGTGTTTGATGTTTTTAAATTTCAAATTGAACCATTACATATGGCACGACTATACACATAGAAAGAGTATAGTTGTGTTTTACGTTTCTCAAAGAATTGTTAATCAAATTTCTACCTCAATCCAATTAAACTTACGACTTCAAAATTCAATCATTTTTAATCAAAACTCGTACTACATATACGTATACTTATACCTATACAGGGTTGGGATACATATACATATACGTGTGTTTATTTTTAAACAAACTTTTGTTTAAAGCATAGTCAAATTTCATATTTTGAGTCGATTGACAATTCTGATCAAATTTTGACTTTCTAACTAAAACTTGCTATTGCAACATGATAAATTGTTCTTAGTTCATTGGTATATCATATTTTAATCCAAAAACTCAATTCACACTATATAAGATACTCCACGATACTTAAATCTGATTGGTCATGAGCTTATTGTTAAAAAACGATTTAGTCATTTGTACTCATACGTGCTTCTTCCATCTATCTATATATACATGTAAGTTACTTCTGATATATGGGATGTGCCCCCTTATTTGTTAATTACGTCTTCTACGTGTATTCTAAACATGACATAAAACTAGATATCAATCCATGATTAAAGAATAAAGTTAGATGATAATAGCTACGTTAAATATGAGTGACTATATATAGTTACATGTAACTTAGATGATGCTTAATTTGAAGTAGTTGATAACAAATAACTGTTTCATCTTTCTCGTACCTAAGGGTGTCCATTAGTAATCACCATATAACTAATCCATTCCTGTATTTAGTTCAAATACATCCAGACTTGATGCTAGAAGATCGAGCCATGACATTTCTGGAGGCCCATGATCGAGCTTCCAAGGGTGATTTATGAAAACGAGCATAACTTTTGCTATGGGTCTCCGTTTTAGGCGTTCGACCAGTCAAACGAGGAGCACGTCGTGGAGGCCCCGAAGGTGCCTTGTCCAAGTTTCGGCCCAAAAAACACATTCTAATGGGAGTTATTGACACTTTTATGTTTTTCTCGGTGTTTTATGTATTTTGTTTTTGGGCTTATGTTTGGCCTATGACCTTTTTGTGCCCATTTCGAATTTCAGTCTTTATTTATATCTTGCTCTTGTAATTCTAATGGTCAGACTTTAATTTTGAGTATAACTATTTTCACTTCAAATTCTTTGCCCTCTGGGTTGAATTTTGGGGGTTTGGGGAAGATTATCACAGGTATTCGTAGAATCAACGTGTTTTGTTCTTCGTTATCGTATCACTCGCTACATAAGACTTTATGTTAAGGTAATTTAAATGAGTATCGCCTCATATATGCATTATTAATATTATTTCTTATTTATTATTTAATTGCAAGTTTTTTTTCTATTAGATTGATTAGCAAAAACTTCTATAACGTTTTCTTTTTTATTTTTCAAAAAAAAAAGAAAAAAAGAAAAAGGATTGCATTAAATAGAGGAAAAAAAGGTGTTGGACTCAAATGAGAAATTTTTTAACCTTACTATCTGTGTATGCATTCGAGATGAATTTTGTAGGTACACATTCAACATTTTTCTGGTGTAAGGTAGCGACATTTAACTTTTTTCACGTTTATCATGAGCGTTATAAAAGTTTTTGTATCTATATTAAGTTTTGTAGTTACTTACGTCGACTTTAAAAGTCATCTTAAAATTGAAGGTAGTTAAATGTTTTTTAACCTTATTATCAGTGTATGCACTCGAGATGAATTTTGTAAGTACACATTCAACATTTTTCTGGTTTAACGTAGCTGACATTTAACTTTTTCACGTTTATCATGAGCGTTATAGAAGTTTTTATATCTATATTAAGTTTTGTAGTTACTTACGTCGACTTTAAAAGTCATCTTAAAATTAAGGGTTATTAGATTTTATCATCCCCAACTATTGGCTATTGGCCGCTGCCACCCCCAACTATCACTTTGACGCCCGTCACCCCCAACTTAACACTTAGTGTGTTCTGTCACCACATCGTTAACTGATCACTAACTTTTGATCCTGTTACTACACTTTTTGGGGTGCCATAGGGATCTTGGGAAGGTTTTAGGGATCTTGGGAAGGTTTTAGGGATCTTAGGACACCCCCAAAAGTATAGTAACAGGATCAAAAGTTAGTGATCCGGTGACAGAACACACTAATTGTTAAGTTGGGGGTGGCAGACGTCAAAGTGATAATTGAGGGTGGCAGCGGCCAATGACCAATAGTTAAGAGTGATAAAATCCAATAACCCTAAAATTAAAGGTAGTTAATGTTTCTCTTTTTGTACATTTGTCCAGTCAGCTAGCAGGTAATGTAATGTTATACAAAAATAATAGAGTAAACTGCCATTTTGGTCTCTATGGTTTGGGAATTTTTGCCATTTTAGTCCAAATCTCAAACTTTTTAAATGTGGGTCCCTGTGGTTTCACTTTTGTTTCCATTTTAGTCCAAAATCCAAAAACCCACTATTTTGACTGTTGAAAGCTGAATGTTTTGTCCTTTTGTACAGGGGCATTTTGGTCATTCTGATTTTAATATTTAAAAAAAACTATTTTAATATATATATAACTCTCTCTCTCACTAAAACACTGATACACTCTCTCTCTCTCATCTTTCTCATTTCATAACATAACTCTAACCCCATTGTTCTTCTCTACAAACCACATCCACCACACCCTCTGCCACTCTCTCTCGACTGAGCCCTGGCAACTTGAGCAGAATCCAGCCGGCCGGCGGCCGTTCTTGTGCCTAAGGGAACCCACAACCACCTCTCCATACACACCCACACCCCTCCTTCTCCGATAACCACACACCCACACCCAAATCAGACCGGTAGCGGCGGCACGGTAACGAAATCAGAGGAGGAGAGAGAGAGACGGAAGAGAGAGAACCCGGCGGCACGGTAGCGGCGGCACGGTAACGGCAATCGCAAGTCAGTCCCGTAAGCATTTTAACCCGTCATCTCCTTCTCTTTTCTTTAAGATCTGTGAAGATCTATCTATTTTCTTTGGCCCGTTGTGGTTGACGTTTCAGGTGAAGGAGGTGGTGGTTCTCCGACAAATTGGTGGTGATAGACGGCAGGAAGCAGAGAACCACTGCCGGCCAGCGGCAGTGTGATCGTGGGTGTTTATGGAAGATGGAGTTTGGGTGTTGTGGATGAGGAGATGGGATCAATCTACTGGTCGTAGATTCAGAAGATTCAGAAGATGGAGTTTGGGTGTTGTGGATAAGGAGATGGGATCAATCGTCGGTGGTGATTGTAGGTGTTTATGCACAGCTCTGTGTTGTTCAACAGTTCCAAAGATGTTGCAATTGTTGTTGATCTGGGATTTTATAAGATGTTGCAAGTGTTGTTGATCTGGGGTTGATTCCTTGTGTTCTAAACTTGTGGAAGATAATTTGCTTTGAGAGAGAGGGAGAGTGGCCAGATGATCTGGGTTTTTATAAGATGATCTGCTTTGAGTTCTTGATCTGGGTTTTTATAAGATGATCTGCTTTGAGTTCTTGATCTGGGGTTTTTTTAATATCCATTTACCCTTTGCAGTACATCACATTATATTTATGAAATGACCAATTTACCCCTGAACAAGAAGACAAAATAGGCAGGTTGCAACAGTCAAATAAGGGGGTTTTTGGATTTTGGACTAAAATGACAACAAAATTGAAACCACAGGGACCCAGATTTAAAAAGTTTGAGATTTGGACTAAAATGACAAAAATGCCCAAACCACAGGGACCAAAATGGCAGTTTACTCAAAATAATAAAAAGCTAAGATGCATGAATTTGCTAGCCAACTTGGCAACTTGCATAATTAGGCAGGACCCTTTACATTTGACATTCACGTGACTACCCTGTTATTCATCTTTTTTTTAACGGCGACTTTCTACAACTACCGATAGATATCACACCCACCACATTGGCAGGCCCACCACCCTACTCTGGCCAAGACTATGTTTTCTTAACCGGGCTCACGCTTGGCATTAGACCCATTGTATCTTATGAATATGCAATTTGACTAAGTTTATAAGCTTCATATACCGTTTTACAAATAAATGATTAACAAAAAGATACTTGTGAGCTTTAACCAGTGTATTATAACAATGTTAATCGTGTCAGGTTGATAAGTTGTTGTTGGGTTGAATTTTTCAACCCTAACCCGACCCATACACTTATCTGTGTCATGTTGAGCTCGTTTGATACCGTGTCATGTTTGGGTTGTGTTTCAGATTGACTAATTTTATGTTCATTTATGAATCTGTATAATACCTAGCGATTTAGGGGCTGTTTGTTTACCTCTTAACGATGCTCTTAATGGTTCAGCCCTCTTAATGATTCAACACTTAATGGTTCAGACTGTTTGTTTCGCTAGCAGATGTCTGAATGGTTAAAACATTTACCTCTGAATGGTTAAGCATTATACTGAGTCTGAATGATTAAGACATCTAATCTGAATTGGTCAGACATTTGCCTTTGAATAGTTAAGCATTATACTAGCTCTTAATAGTTCAGACATCTTACTGATTCAGCACTTAATGGTTCAGACCTCTTACCGGTTCAACACTTAATCATTCAGAAGCTGCCAAACATCCCCTTAGTAAGGGTGGGCGGAGTGCTATCGGGGAGTGGATGCAGGGTGTTGGGTTGCCGCACGGGGAAGGGGATGCCGGTGTTGGAGCGGTGAGCGGGGAGGGGTGTAGGCGGTGAGTAGTCACCGATGCGGGAAGAGAAGATAGAGAGGAGAGAGAGGGGGTTAATGGTGGGTCCTAACCCCTTTCAACCAATCACATTTTTTTAATTCTTTACCACTCTCCACGTGTTTGACCATTGCCAGTGATTGAGTGCAAAATGGGGAGTGGAGTGGTGACTTGACATGACATGATATTATTGGCTAGAAAATAACTTAAACGCTCACTAGTGATTGACCACTCCCTCCACCCTTACACTTTAAACAATTAATTATTCTGAACCAAACTACGTAGTGGTGTAAACATTAATCATAAATTACCCCATTTCCACTTCATCTTCTTAAAACTTGCAATTCTCCTATTTTCTAATAAACAAAAGCAGACATTAACCAATCTTAATTATAAGAGTGTTCATTGCGGCGAGAACTTGATATGAATATGCCTACCATAGCTTGTGGTTGTTTCTTCAGGACATTAAGCATTACTATCGGTTTAATAAAACAACAAATTTTCTAGCCATGAGGGAATTCGTCTTGCGAATGTGCTTAAGATACAAACATAACTTATTGTTTAACATTTAGTTGATTTAATCTGGACTTCTCTTTTATCTAGACTCTTTCTTATGTTTGATGCATCTCCTGAAGAGCTGCACGGGTTACAGTAATCACATGAGCTTCTCTATACTCATCCATATAATTATACTAAAAAATCACTATAGTTTCTTTTTTCTTATCAATTAATTAAATAATATTCTTATACCTTTATCATTACTTTTTTCTCTTTCATCTACTTACAACCACTTTAAAATAATTATTAAAAAATAAAGAGTAAACTGCAATTTTACACCCTGAGGTTAGGGGTCATTGGCATGTCTACCCCCCCCCCTAAGGAAATAATTGCAATTTTACCCCCCACTGTTTGCCCTTATGTCGCACTTTTACGCCCCTGTCGCCAGTCAACAATTATTTGATTGTTATAGGCAGGGGTATTTTGGTAATCTTACCCTATTATTATTATTATTATTATTATTATTATTATTATTATAAATACCTATCTACATATATACAGATATTCTAATTTCAATCCTTCAAACCCTTTTCTCTCATCCACCACAATAATCACCATCGGCCACCACCACTGCCGCCTGCCATTCACCATCGTAACTGCCGCCGCCACACAACCGCACATCTCCCTTTCTTCTTTACCTTTCCACCGGATCCGCAACAGATCGTTCTTCTTCTTCGTTGAAACCCTAATTTGAACTTTCAGCCACCGATCATTCTTCTTCTTCGATGATGATGATCGATGAACAGTTAGGATATGATGATGCTGAAGAATGGATCTGCTATGGGAGAACCTGCGTCACAAGAAGAAAACCGTCACCAAATCATACCACCATTTAGTCATCCAAGAAGGCGATGAAATCGTTAGATCAGCAACAGAACTATACGAAGCAGGAATCCGCTTTAAAAAATCCAAAACAAGAAGCCTAAAAGGCATATCATTCAAAGGCGGTGTCCTCACACTTCCTCCAGTCATGGTGGATGATGCAACCGAATCGTTGTATCTGAACCTGATAGCATTTGAACGACTCCATGTTGGGGCTGGAAACGAGGTGACTTCTTACATATTCTTCATGGATAATATCATTGATCATGCAAAAGATGCTAGTCTGTTGCATTCACAAGGTATAATTCAAAATGCGATTGGTAGTGATAAGGCAGTGGCGAAACTGTTTAACTCACTGATTTCATTCTTAATCATCAGAACTTTTGCTGATCTTCTGTAACGATTCGTTTGTGTAATATGATTCGTGTTTGATTTTGATCGGAGTAGTGAATGTTGCCGTTGATTGATTATGAAATTGATTGGTTGTTTAGGTCTGAGATGAACGTTTGTAGCTTATGTTTGATTTTGATCGGAGTAGTGAATGGCACTCTGACCAGATCCCTGAAACCCTTTTCATTTTTTATCGGAGTAGTGAATGTAGCTTATGTTTGATTTTGATCGGAGTAGTGAATGTTGCTGTTTGATTTTTGTGAAATTGATTGGTTGTTTAGGTCGGAGATGAACATTTGTAGGATTGTGTTTTAGGATTAGGTATTAGTTGTGCAAATTGTGGTACCCGGTTGAGAGTGTTGGAGGGTGGTGGCTGGAGGTGGTTGAGGGTGGTGGCTGGAGGTGGCAGTGGTGGTTGTGGTGGTGAATGGCGGTGGCAGTGATTGCAGGGGGTAATGTTGTGTCTTAACACAAAGTACATGGGGTAATAGCAAAGGACAAATTAGTAATTTACCAGTGGGGGGTAATTGTGCAACTTAACAGGAATGTTGGGGGGTAAAATGTAAGGGTAATATAGTCATTTCAACTTAGAGTTAACAGTTATGTTACCCATTTTGACGCCGGGGGTAAAAGTGCGACATAAGCGCAAACAGTGAGGGGTAAAATTGCAATTATTTCCTTAGGGGGGTAGACATGTCAATGACCCCTAACCTCAGGGTGTAAAATTGCAGTTTACTCAAAAATAAATGTGGGGAAATATTGTCTCCAAAATCTATTATCTATAATAAATGAAAAAAATTTGGGACACATGTCGCAATATTAGAGCCTTATTGATTCAGTTTTGGCGGGAAAACCCTAGGTCGCTTTCCAGTGATGCGATGCGGGATCGAATCCATTTTATTGACCCAGCTTTTCGAAAAGTGGATCCTTTATATTCCATTTTCTCATAAACTCATCATTCTCCCCATCCTATAACAAACCCTAGACGAAACATCGTCTCTCATAATCTATCTCCACATCTTCATCTTTCTTAATCGATCTTGGTGTTACTAGATGATTTTGTTGTGGAAGAAATCCTAATTGGAATCAACTTCCTGATCTTGCCGCTGAAACTCCTCTTGCCTCTCGAGTCGCCAATGTTGAAATTTCTACTTGGAATCGCACGTCCCTGATTTGATTTCAGATGGTTGGTGTTGTGTTTCAGGTTAGGTATGATTTTCATTATTAGACTTGCACGAATTTTTTTATAGGGTTTATATTTCCACATTCGTTCGTTTTATGTACGAGCTGGCTACCAACAGAGAAAGAAAGGTTTAAGGTGATTCTTTTTCAACATACCTTTTATCATTATAATGCTAATTGTGTAAAACTTGTAATTTCAAGCATATATTTTGTAACGCATGTTGCTCATTGTGTAGTATATGTGATTCTTTTTATTGCAAAGACGTCTCCTAAGGGATGTTCATTGTTTTTTGTGTATCGTTTTGGGGGGGGGGGGTGTATGGAGGATATGTTTGGAAAAAAAGGTGTGTAAAATCATTAGTATTGAGGTTTCATGTGAGTTGCATACCAAGTGTTTGTGTAAATGCCTAAAAGAATTCTTTTTAGTAATTAATCATTTATTTTTTTAATATTCCTTTGTGGCTATGAAATCAGATTGGAATTTAGATGGGCATAAAAAAGCAACAATGTGTTGGTGACTCGGTTTTAAAGAGCGAGAAGCACACCATGTCACATGGTCTAAAACGCAAGGCATAACCGCGCAAGGTGCTTGTATAATTTGTTTTTTTAAATACCTCCAAGGTTTTTTAGCATCTCCTATCCAAAATTTATCTATAAATAAGCTTTGTCTCTCAGAGATCAACTTAGGATTAGCTGATTAAGCTCTCTTCCAAAATGTAATATGTTATTTACTCAATCACTGTCATGCGAAGCTGAAGAGTTTAAACATCCTTAAAAAGATAAGTTTAGTTTTCTCGAGTTAGCATCAACTATTAAACAGTTTTATTGTTATGCATTGTTCTTAGGGTTCTTTTTTTATATAATAGACTTTGATAGCTCTAAATACATGAGAAAATAAAAAAGAATTTGTGTTTCTTGCGAGTTGGGCGTCACCTCACTGCTGTTGTTCTGGGTACAACCTTCGTGAAATATTTCATCCCTCTTCGATTGCTTTGGTGAGAATAACGAGACAAGCTTTTTTGAAATATTGGAATTGAACTTCTAACAGAAAAAAAATTATAGCTAATATATCGTTGGTTTCTAACAGTTATTTGGCCCTGGTGTCGCTAATATATGTGGGTCCATTTTTTCAGCATACCCGTCAACAGGTGAGATCTGTCCAGTGCAATCTGATAACTATTAGAATATACGTTACACTTTTTATTAGTTCTGCTGAGTGAATACGTTGTATTGGTGCAGGGTAGGACCTTCAAGTGTTCGCTTTTTAAATATATAATAGAGAGACATGTAACATCTCTAATTAGGGAGGTTAACGAGTCAGGTAAGCACATAATTTTATAACTTATAAGTTCATGATCATGTTCTACAAAAAGATGGCTAGAAAGGATTTGGGTCAATGCGTTGAAAGTCCCTGACACCCTCATGTTGGATTTCATTTTTTTCTTTTAGCAAAATGTAATTGATGTTATTTATTTATTGCACCTAATGGCTGCACTGTTAGGTAGGGATGAGCATTTGGTACTTGGTACCGGTACCGAATTTCCCGGACCGAATTATATTTGGTACCAATTCGGTACCCACTTTTGGCGTTTTTGATACTGGTACTTTCTTTTTGGTACCGGTAAAATACTGTTTTTATCTTCAAATACCGGTCCCGTACTGAACATTTTCGGTATCGGTACCTACTTTTTGACATTTTTTGGTATCTAATACTTATTTTTTTCTAAAATAACCTATTTCAATATAAACTTATATTCGTTGGGCTCAGTTTTTTAAGCAATACGATATATATTAAAGTAATTATTATTATTTAAACACACGTTCACTGTGCCAGTAAACTTTGTGTTTTTTTTTTTTTTTTGCCGATCTTTTGGGTGTATTGTGATTTGGTCGCTGGACATTACAGGGACAGAAGGTCAAGGATATGATGTGAGAGATCGGGATTCTTTTTGTTCGTCTAAATCACACACCACACGAAGAGAGAAGGTCAAGGGTATAATGTTAATTTTTTGTCCTATGTTTCAATTCTGGTTATTAACCACTTTAACTTTAATGTAAACTACTTTGAATGCTTGTCTGTTGTAAGATTCTATTATGTGTCCTCGCATCTACATTAGAGTTTTATTGTTCATTTGACTTTCCCAGCCACTTTGATAACCCTTTTTGTAGTTGTTTTGCTCCATGGAGTAAGATGAGTGTTTTCAGATGGTCAACTAGCGAAGGGGATGAAGAAGAATTTTGATAGTCCAAAACAATTATTTTATCAATTTCGTGTTTTCATAACATTCTTATTTTATTTTTAGTATTGTCGTATTTGATTATTTTAGTAACTGAACATTATGATTTGTGAGTTTTTATCGTTTATATTATATTATTCGAAATCGTTTAAAATTTTTACATACTATTTTCATCTTGTTTGTTGGGTCAATTTGACGAAATCGTTTTAATACTGTTTTATCTTTATTTAATTTAAAAATTCTATTAACAATTATTCAGTGTCGTGTAAAAGTTTAATGAAATAATATATTACATATTAATAAAAATACATGTTTATTAACTAATAAAATTAAGGAAAAATTACACTTTGCGTCCTTTATGTTTGTAGCTAGTTGCAATAGATGACCTTTACCTTTAATAATTACAGCCACAGTCCTTTATTTCGAAAACTTGTTACATCTTTCGTCCTTTAGCACTAACTTGGTTAAAATTTTCAGTTAAATTTATTTCCTTAAGGGCAGTTTAGTCTTTCTACTTAATTATTTATAGTATAAATAAAAAAATAAAATCAAATATAAATACCTTTTTTTCTCTTTCTCTCTCTCTCTCTCTCTCTCATTCCCTCTCTCTCTTAATTGTCTGCAGCAAAAAAAACAGGGGTGGGGTGATGACGGTGGCTGGTGGTGGTGGCAGGAGGTGACGGCTGCTAGAGGTGGTGGCTCTCGCTCTATCTATCTCTCTCTCTCTAAGCCCAATGTCCCTCTCTTCCTCACCATCACACAGACCTCTGATTGCCACTCCCTTGATCTGAATCGCCCCTACCAACCATCCACTTTTGTTTCGAATCTGAATCACTCACCCCTCACAGCGCATCACCGACTCCATTTGTTTTTTTTCCTATCTGCATCTTCGTTTGAATCTGAATCGCCTACCCTTAAAACAGCATCACTAAATGGCTGAATAAAAAACCGAAATCAACATGGGGAGAGATCTGGTGGTGATTTTGTGGTTTCAGGAGGTTTACGAGTGTGTATTTGTTTGGGATCTGTGTTTGCGAGTGTGTGTTTGTTTGGATCTGGGTTTGTAAGTTTATTTGATCTAGGGTTTCTGAAGATGGTGATGTTGATGGGGATGACGGTGGTGGTGTCTTAACATTATTACTTCTGTTGGTTGGATTGATGAACAAGTACTTCTGTTGGTTGACATTCCAGCTATTTCACTTGGAGGCAGCTTACATCTGTGTAACAAAACAAATATTTGATAAATTAGGCATTATCAACAATTCAACACAAGGAATTCAGCATTTTTGTGCAAAAAACGATAAGATGAAATAGGAGAAGTGGAATTCACAGCAGCAAATCAAATTTCAATAGTTTGATAAATTAGGCATTATCAACACAAGGAATCAAATTTTTGCTACAAGCTGTAATTGTAACACAAATTTCAATAATTAAGAAGCTAAAACAAATTTGGAGAAGTGGAATTCACAGCAGCAAATCAGAAGAAAAAAAAAAAAAAAAAAAAAAAAAAAAAAAAAGTTAAACCGTCGTTTGGAGAAAACCACCGCCGTGGCTTGAAACGACCACCGTCTGAGCCGCCTGAAACGCCCACCGCCAGAGCCGCCTGAACCGACCACCGCCTAAGCCGCCACCTGAAACGACCAAACCGCCTGAGCCACCGTCGGAATCGACCACTTGTGTGTTTTTAGAGAGAGAAAGCGAGTAGAGAATGTGTAGGTGTTGGGTGGTGGTGGGTTGCTGATGGTGGGGGTGGGTTGTTGATGGTGGTCAGTGTTGGCTGGTGGAGGTATTGTAGGTCCGGCTAGGGGAGGATCTAGTCGCCTAATCCTTGTATACGAACCACTCCGGTTGTGCGGAATCCAACCAGAATAGCAAACCGAGACGGAACACGTAAAAACACGACACGCAGATATCACCGTTAAACACCACTGTATTATAACGATAAAAGGGTTCGGTTACAATCCAATGTTTACAATGCTCTTTGTAAACTCTCTCTAGTGTGTGTGTGTGTGCTCTGTTCTTTCTCTCTGAAAGTCTGTGTGTTATCTCTGTTCTGCCCGTTTACGAAACAGAAACATAACATGCTATTTATACTAACAGACACACTACATATGACGAAACAGAAAGACAGGCGACGAAATAGATCATGGTCGACGAAACAGATGTGTTTCGTCGACTTCTGGGCTGATTCGTCGATAGTGGGCTTCGGTCCAATCAGTTGAGGCCCAAACTGTGTTTCGCCATCATCTATTAGCCCAAGGACTGTAATGTTGAGCCCAGTCCTTGTCTGTCTCCTTTGATGGCTTGAAGTCTTGTACACGACGGAGGAAAGTCGTCACAATATAAGCCGTGCTGAGTCGCGTCGAGTCGCGTCCACTAATCGAATCACGTCGCGTCGAGTCGCGTCCATAAATATGTATCAACAAACTCCCCCTTGGACGCTACTCGCGAGATTCTCTTCTCATTTCTTCTATGTCGGAGGATCTTCAAAGTCTTCACGTCTTGTAGGCAGAAAGTGTATCAACAAACTCCTTGTTTCATGTAAGAAGTGTGTTGACAAACTCCCCCTTAACATAAGCTCCCCCTTGAGTTATGCTCGTGAAAGTCTTTATCTTTATGAAGTGAGATCCTTGTGGTGTTGAAGGTCAGCGGCAACTCCATCATCTTTGTCTTTTGAGTGCCTTCACGTCGTGTCTTCATTCCGAAGCTTGTCATCGACCATGTTCTCCTAGCCTTTAGAATCTGCACATGCAAGAAATCTAAACGCGTAATGAGAACAACCGCTTGGAATATCATAACATAACCAACCGACACACGTGAGACCATTGTTCAAGCAAACGCCGTCCGACAGTTTGAAAGTTTAAAGTATTTTATCAATTTCAATTTTAACTTTCAAAACTTTGCAAATTTCGACCGTTTATGAAGATTTAGTCATTTTCGGTTTTCGTTCAGGTTTCAGGTAACGAAGACTCGAGTTCCAACATCGTACGATCGAAAATAAAATAGAAATAAAATCTTTTTGGATTTTATAAAGTTTATATTAAAACAAACTTAAAATCTTTTTGGTATTTTTGAATATTTCAAATGTAAAGACTGAAAGCAGTAAATAAATATATACAAACATTCTTTTTGTGAGTTTCGAGGGTAAGAGAATCATATCAGTTTACGGTCATGCCAAAACGCTCTTGTTGTTCATTTAGTTAACATTAAGATAAGCATCCTATAACGATTATCGGTATTGTTGTCCACATAAGCTCAACTTATCAGATGTAATCATGGCGAGAGGATACGTTAAGGTATGATTTATACTTACCGACCGGTGTTCATCCACATCACGACACATTCCCGTATCAAGGTATGCACGAGGGTTCATCTTACCGGTGAGTATACCGATTATCATCTGTTTGACCGTATATGATGTGAGATTCTCACTTATTTTGATTTGAAAACAAGCCCTATGTGATAGAATCACTTATTGATGAGGAACTTGATTTTCGATGCATGAGGGCACAGGAGCAAGTCCGTGAACAGGTCAGTACTTTCGTACAGCAGAGAGACGAACTTGACACCCGGAAAGAATTTGTGATATATTATCACTTATTTTGTTTGGACATGTGATTGTTGATCACTTATTGAGGTCGAATGCAGTATGTACACGTATGTATGGTATCATGGAAGATCTAGACTTGCGTCCCCGTTATTTTTCGGAAAAAGAAACAACCATGATACCCAGATGATAAGCAGCATAAAGACCGAATATCTCAGAACCTCGGCAATCTCTCAAACGAAATTTCGGTACTAAGACCATATGCCAATGAATGGTTCCCACCCAGTCTTCAGTCGATTTAAGTTTATATCACCCTGCACACTTTAAAATGATTGTGAGCCTACCGATACATCTTATATAGAGCTGCTTAACATTTTTCATTTAAGGTTTAAAGAGATTTAAACAGACCACTGATGTACTATCATTTTCTCTTTTGCTCGCCAGGAAACTCATTTTGCTTTTCTATTGTTTTTGTGTTTTTGAAATTTTTCAATGTTTTTGGATTTTCAAATTTTTGGATTTACTCCCCCTAAAATCAATAAACTAAGACAGATTTAAAAACACAAAGGTATTTACAAAAATGATTTTCCGATGTTGGTTTTACTCTTGCTTGACCTTAATGCCGTTTACCAATAATAAGTAGTCAAATCTTGATTTGTCAAAAGCTTTGGTAAAAAGGTCGGCACGTTGGTCTTCGGTGTGGACGTAAGCAACATCGATTAGCCTTTTCTCAAAGCAATCACGTATGAAGTGATACTTAATGTCGATGTGCTTAGTCTTTGAATGCTGCACAGGATTTTTAGTGATCTGTAAGGCGGCAGAATTATCAACGTAAATAGGAGTAGTTAGGAATTCAAAACCGTAATCACGCATTTGTTGTCGGATCCATAGGACTTGGGAGCAACAACTTGAGGCAGCAATGTATTCAGCTTCGCATGTTGATGTAGCGACGCACGTCTGCTTCTTGCACTGCCATGTGACTAGGCGATTTCCCAAAAACTGACATCCAGCCGTTGTGGATTTGCCGTCGATTTTGCATCCGCCAAAATCAGAATCACTGAATGCGATCAAGTCAAAGTTATTATCCCTAGGGTACCATAGACCGGTGTCAGGGTAACCCTTCAAATAACGAAAAATCCTTTTTACAGCTGCAAGATGTGAGGCCTTCGGATTCACTTGATATCTGGCAAGCAGACACGTTGGGTACATTATATCTGGTCTTGATGCTGTGAGGTACATAAGGGATCCAATCATCGCGCGGTAGTATGAGGGGCTAGTATCTTGTCCCTTCAAGTCTGGAGTAATTCCGTGATTTTGTGGTAATGGGGTACCAATGGGCGTTGCATCAGACATCTGGAACCGGCTCAAGATGTCACCAACATATTTAGTCTGATGGATGAATATCCCAGACTCGGTTTGTTGTACTTGTAGGCCCAAAAAGAAAGTCATTTCCCCCATAGCACTCATCTCGAATTTATCCTGCATTACACGCTCGAAATCCCTACACAAAACATCATTAGTAGAACCAAAGATAATATCATCAACGTATACCTGTACCAGTAGAAGATCTCCATCTTGTTCTTTGATGAAAAGAGTACAATCGATAAGACCTCTTCGAAAACCATTCTCCAGCAGATAATTAGATAAGATTGCATACCAAGCTCGCGGTGCTTGATGAAGACCATAGAGAGCTTTGTTGAGCAACCAAACCCGATCGGGATGGATAGGATCTTCAAAACCTGGAGGCTGTTCGACGTACACCTCTTCTTCCACCACACCATGTAAGAATGCACTCTTCACGTCCATCTGGTATACCTTGAAACCTTTGAATGAGGCATAAGCCAGAAAGATCCGAATGGCTTCTAGACGCGCAACAGGTGCATACACTTCGTTGTAGTCGATTCCTTCAATCTGACGAAAACCTTGAACGACTAGCCTTGCTTTGTTCCGGATAACGACTCCACGGTCATCCTTTTTGCATTTAAACACCCAACGGGTACCAATCTTCTTGTATCCAGCAGGTTTCTCTACGAGTTTCCAGACACCAAGCTTCTGGAATTGTTGCAGTTCTTCCTGCATTGCCTCAACCCATGCGCTATCTTTCAATGCATCTTTCCAAGTTCTTGGTTCTTCCTGTGAGACATAACACGCGAAAGACCAATCATTCTGTTGACCAGATTCTCTGATAGTTGCATACAAGCCTGCATTGTTGTTGTTCCGCAACATGTTTCTTGTTTGAACGCCACTTTGTACATTCCCGATGATGTTTTGTTGAGGATGGGTATTATGAATCCTTGTTTCTGGATTATCTTGAACTGGAATATTTGTACCCAGATTGTTGAGATTGAGATCAACAATCAATTCAAGGCCCGGAATTGACGAAGAGGATGATGCAGAAGTTTCAGCTGTTCGAGGGACATCCACTGGAGGAGTACCCTCTGAAGTACCATGAACTGCTGTTGGAGCTTCTTGATCTGCATCTAGAAATTCGTCATCCTCTGAAGATTCGTTCAATTCGGAAGCATCTTGAAAATCCTCATTGTCGAGAGCATTATTGTTCACCGAAGATGGTTCTTGATTGACTATAATGGGACGAACCAACGGTGAATCTGTTGCATTGTCGCTCTCGAAAAACATCCTTGCCGCAGCATTTTCTTCAACTGCTTCAACATTGATCGAATTGAAAAAGTCATCGTACTCAAACATCCAAGGCTGACCAGGATTTCTAACTGGCAAAGTGTGCCTTTGTACTCTGACTTCAGACCATTCCTCGACCCTTTTAGTCTCTAGATTCCAGACTCTTAAGTTCGGGGTGGAATACCCAAGAAAGTATCCCTCAATTGCTCTTGCCCCGAACTTTCCATTAGGATCGATAATTGTGCAAGGAGCTCCAAACGGTTCGAGATATGACAAGTCTGGTTTCCGTTTGTTGATAAGCTCAAAGCAGGTCTTGTTGTGCCTTTTGACTGTAAGGACTCGGTTCAACGTGTAGCATGCAGATGACACAGCTTCAGTCCAGAATGGAATGGGTAGCTGCGACTCTACCAACATAGTCCTAGCAGTCTCGATCAATGTGCGGTTCTTACGTTCAGCGACGCCATTCTGTTGAGGAGTAAAAGCTGCACTAAATTCGTGAAGAATACCTTTTGAAGTGCAAAACTCCGCCATGGCATGATTTTTGAATTCGGTACCATTGTCGCTGCGTATCCGCCTAACCTTCAAGTTATAGAGATTCTCAATCTGAATGATCAAGTTTTTGATAATACCAAAGGTTTCACTCTTGTGTGCCATGAACGCCACCCAAGAAAATCTTGAATAATCATCAGTAATCACGAGGCAATATTGATCATTCCTAATGCTTTTGTGCTTCACAGGACCGAACAAATCCATGTGCAAACGTTCAAGAGGAACAGCCACCGTGTTGATCTTCTTTGTAGGGTGTCGCTTCTTCGTTTGTTTTCCTTTCTGGCACGAGACACAGACGTCTTGAAGATGGAAATTTTTAAGAGGAACACCATTCACCAATTCATTTGACACCAAATGATTCATTTTGCGTAAGTGAATGTGACCCATTCGTCTGTGCCAAGAGATTGTGTCTTTTTCTGTGGCTTTAGAAACGAAACAAGTTGCTTGTGCAGACGTTGTGATAGCTTGGCTCATATCAAGGACATACAAATCATTTATCCTTGGAGCCGACAAGAGAATCCATTCTTTTGGAATTTTGAAGCCGGGTTTCAGCACATAACATCCATTAGCATCAAAGTGTACTGAGAACTGCTTGTCACAAATTTGAGAAACACTAAGAAGATTGTGATCAAGTTGTTGTACGAAGTTGATCTTGTCAAAACTAACAACCCCGTTGGAAATCATTCCTTCACCCGTTATATATCCGCCCTTATCTCCAGCAAAAGCAACATAACCTCCTCTAATAGTTTTGACGTCGTAGAGAAGCTTCATGTCGCCTGTCATGTGCCTGGATGCCCCACTATCAACAATCCAATGACTACTGATAGTTCCTCCTGGAACACCCTGCACATGAACTCACACAATTAGTTGGAGATGGGGACCCAAGCCATTGTGGTCTTGGGTCTTCCATTTTCATCAATCACAATAACCTCTATTCTTTGATGATTCGAGAATTGAGATGGTCCCCCTGACTCAGTAACCGTTTTTGGTTTCCAGGTCTGTTGAGTTTTACCAGTTTGATTGTTTGAAGTTTTTGAAAACTTTGAATTATCTGGTTTAACTGAAACAGATGGTTTGTGAATCACATCGGTTTTAATTGCCTTTTCAATTTTCTTGACCTGTTGGCGTTTCTGTTTCTTTTCCCTTTCTCTTATGAGTCGGGGATCTTGTTTTGATGAAACAGATCGCTTGCGGTCAATGTGGTCACGGGGAACATCAACTATGCCTTTTTGTTTATGAAGATACGGGCAATTTCGAACGATATGCCCAATTGTACCACATTCAAAACATGATCTTCGTTCAACAAACCCCGAAGTATCATGTGGTCGTCTTGCCGATGATGAACTTTGTGATCCCGAGGTACTAGGTTTTGAACTACTTGATTCATTCCTTTTCATTACAGTTGCTTTTTGGACAAAATCTAAATTAGATTGATTTTCAAACTTTGCAATTTTGTCCGTTCCCTTCGATTTCACAAAGTTCACATTCTTCTTCTTCTTCTGATTCGGCTTCTTTTGATTCTGAGTCGGTGCTTTACCTTTGGGTTTGGCATGATTTTGCTGTTTTTCCACTGTTGGTAATTTCTTGTTCCCAAATTGTTTTCTAACTTCAGCCTTTGGGATAGGAGGACACTGTGTGACTGTAACATGTGGTCCTGTCTTTCCCAAAAACTTACTTGTAGAATTTTCAAAGACTTTACTGATTAAAGATTGATTAACATTTTTAATAGGAAAATCTTTGTCTGAATAGATTTTATCATCACCAACAAGAGTGTACAGTAAATCCACACTCTCCGACTCTTTCTCAGACGAGGACTCAGTTGCAATAGTCTTAGCGGGTTTTGCTGGAGGATCACACAGGATGTGATTCTCAAGAGGTATGTCCTCATCCTTTATCACCGCATCAGACTTTGCTGAATCGGTATCATCAGACTCATCATCAGAAGAATCAGTATCCTCAATCACAACTGGAGGATCCTGATTCGGTTCAGCAGTAACAAAGGTATCTGCTGACACATCTGAATCTGACGATACTTCTTTCTTGTATCCGAGCCCTGCTGCAAATTCCTCAACGTCCAAAGGAACAGATGGCTCAAAGTGAGTCCTATACTCCTCATCAGGCATGGCATCATAATTGTTTCTCACGGGTGGTGGACATTTCTTATAACCTATGCATGTGACATCCTTTTTCTCTTTTTGAACATCAATGATGTGATCCAACACATAGCTAGAACTCAAATAACTGTCTAACTTAAGTCGGATCGCCTCACTTTCTGTTTTAACACAAGCCATTTCTTTTTGCATCACCTCAAGACGAGATATATACAAATTAATGTCAGTTTGTTTTCTGGAAACCATTTTTGTCAGTTCTGTTTTATCTTTCTTTAATGTTTCAATCATCCTTTTAAATTCCTTTTCATGGTTTTCATAAAACATGTTGGCTTCAGTGCACTTTGAAAGATCCACTGTTAATTTCTGATTGTGAATGAATGTCACATCATATTTCTCTTGCAAAGCCTCGTGTTTGCTTTGCAATTCACACCACTTATCATTCACTAAAACATGTTTGTCTTGCAATTCAAACAAACTAGCTTGTAATGCATCGTGTTTGCCTTGCAACTCAGACATGTTTGCAACCAAATCAGCACATCTAACATTCAAACTATCACAATTATCACAGCTAACAGAAGTGGGTTCGTCGACACATACCTGACTTGATGAACTGTCGACATTCGCCATAAAGGCAGAATGGAGAGAAGACAAAGAATAAGCAGCTTGATCCACCAGAATAGATCTTCTTTCAATTCCTGCTGCAGCTTCATCCAATAGTTCATCAATAACTGCATCGACTGACACACTTGATGTGTCATCTTCCTGATCATTCCCTGAACCCGAGGATTCTTCATCCGAACTACCACTATAACCTGAGCTGTGTTCATCCTCAGAAGATTCACCACCATTGGCGGAAGATTCTCCACCACTGGCGTGATTTAGATCTTTGACAATCTCAGCAAAACATGCTGTTCCATCCGGAGCATCATTTCCCAACTGGATTGACCAATCACAGCCTTCATCTACTTGAACCACAAGTGCCTGGTTGGCATTTGATGGTCCTGCTTGAGTCTGGTTGTTGACAGGCACCAATGTGCGAACATTGTTCCTGTTCTGGTTCTGTTGGTTGCCTTGGCCTCTAAAAGGATTCTGGTTTCCATGTTGAGATGGCCTCGTACACTCACGCTTGAAATGACCACGTTCACCACAATTGAAGCATCTAACGGCCTGTTTATCAAACCCATACTTGGTGTCTTTCTTGCCTTCCAAGCTGGTTCTGCCAGTTCTTTCCATGAAATCCTTTGCTCGCCTAACAGCACTGGCAAGGGCCCACTTGATGTCCATCATCTCCATCTCCTCTTTATCAATCTGCTGATAGTCTTCTTGTGTCAGATTAATATTACCAATCTGACCTTCCACTAATCCACAGTATGCGCTCACCACAGTGTTTAGCAGCTCCATGTGTTCCTTAGCTACTTCCACACTGACTTTAGAAAAGCTTGAGGTGTCGAGCCGTACTGTATTTGGCTTTGATTGCTGACCAGCAGATGATGTGCTTCCATAACATGCTTGCTGTTGAGGAGGAAGCGGATTCCCGTACATGTCTGTTGTTGGTAAAGGATTTCCGAACATATCAGTTGGTCTGAGAGGTCGTTGCTGTTGTGGTGCTGATTGAGGAACTGGATCAAGCAGATTTCCATACATGTCTGTTGTTGGTAAAGGATTTCCGAACATATCAGTTGGTCTGGGAGGTCGTTGGCTTTGCTGTTGCTGTTGAGGAACTGGTTCCAGTAGATTTCCATACATGTCTGTCTTTGGAGGCACCGGAACTTGGATAGTATTGCCATACATGTCTGTGCTAGTCACAAAGGCTGTTTGAATTGGAGCATGTGAAGACGGTTTTGTAGAACTGCTAGACGTTCCAAAATACATTTCAGGATTTTGAGGCACAGGAATTCTTTTTGCCTTCAGAGTTTCTTCCTGATTCTTGTTTTCCAGGATTTGAACAAAGTCGTTGAAGCTCGTTGTAGCTAAAGTACCATTGTACTTCATGATTTCCAAGAAGGTGTTCCATTGAGGTGGCAACGAATCTGCAAACCTTTTCACAATCTCTGCAGGAGTTGTAACTACCCCAAAATTTGTCAATTCAGTCAACAAATGATTAAATCGACTTGTCAAATCACCTAACGACTCATTCTCCATACAAGTAAAACCATCAAACTCTTTCTTCAGCAGTTCTTTTCTTAATTGACGTGTCGCTTCATTTCCCACGCCCCTTGTCTTCAACGCATCCCACAACCTTTTTGTCGTCTTGTGACTAACAAACTGATGATAAATATCTTTACTCAACGCCTGAGTAAGAATGGCATATGCTTTCTTTTCCAAGTCATAGACCTTCTTCTGATCTTCCGTCAGATCTGCAAATGTAGCGGCAGATGATGCAGCAACTTCTATTGTTTGATCAAAATCTGTGATGAACCGCAACCACAACTCTGTATTCTGACCAAGAACGTATGTATGAAATCTATCAATCCATCCTGGATATTCATATAAATGCATCAACTTTGGAGGTCTATTCAAACTTCCAGTTTCGCTTTCGCTTAAAAGAATGCTTTGAACACTTGGAACTTGATTTGATACAAATGCCCATTGACCGGTAGAAATTGCATTAGCTTGAGAAGATACTGGGGCAGAAGATGACGGAGTACCAAAATACATATCGGTATTTACCAGAGTATTCCACCTTGGATTCATTTTTGACCTAGGATGACAAGTACCTGTGAAACACACTCAAAACAAACTGTTAAGACACACTTGCAAACCCTCTGTTATAAGCTGATAAGTGTTTTGACGAAATGCAGACCCACGAAACAGATGTATGACGAAACACAGTTTCTTTATGAGTGGCGAAACAGATTTGTGTATTGGGTTTGACGAAACAAAGGTATTCGACGAAACTGATATTGAGCAATTGGGCTAAATGTGTCGAAGAAACAAGCCCACTTGTGTTTGGGCTGCCACTCGACGAAACAGAGACCCAAGATATACTACGAAACAGAAGCCCAAATTGTTAGCCCAATCCCACAACACAGTCCACGAAACAGAGACCCAACAACAAGCAATATCGACGAAACAGAAGGTCTGTTTCGTCGAGGACGGGCTTGACGAATGAGACCTGTTTCGTCTGATGTTTGATTCGTCGAAGAAGTAGCTGGGTGGGTGAGATCTGTCAGACACAACACTCTTTTTCAAACAACTGGTATGGTAAGATTACTAACCCGGTAAGGTGTCCAATTTTAATAATCTATTTCAATTTCCAATTCACAAACACTTTTTAATTTAAAAATTTTAAGATCAAAAAGTGGGTCTTGGTGAAGAACACTTTGAAGATGTTCAAGAACACAATGAATTTTCCGGTAAACTATGAGTTTTCCGGTGACCCGATAAATTTCCGAAAGCTGAATTTTGCAAAAATGTTTAATAAAAACCAACAAATAATATGTGAACTTTATTTTAACAAGGTTTTTTAAGCAAACATAATGCAAAACAACAAGATTACAGCCGATTTTAAGAGATTTTTCCAGAAAATTATGAACTCTAAATCCGAAAATCAGCAAGAACTCCTCGGTTTTAACAAGGATAAGAGCCAAGGCTCTGATACCACTTGTAGGTCCGGCTAGGGGAGGATCTAGTCGCCTAATCCTTGTATACGAACCACTCCGGTTGTGCGGAATCCAACCAGAATAGCAAACCGAGACGGAACACGTAAAAACACGACACGCAGATATCACCGTTAAACACCACTGTATTATAACGATAAAAGGGTTCGGTTACAATCCAATGTTTACAATGCTCTTTGTAAACTCTCTCTAGTGTGTGTGTGTGTGCTCTGTTCTTTCTCTCTGAAAGTCTGTGTGTTATCTCTGTTCTGCCCGTTTACGAAACAGAAACATAACATGCTATTTATACTAACAGACACACTACATATGACGAAACAGAAAGACAGGCGACGAAATAGATCATGGTCGACGAAACAGATGTGTTTCGTCGACTTCTGGGCTGATTCGTCGATAGTGGGCTTCGGTCCAATCAGTTGAGGCCCAAACTGTGTTTCGCCATCATCTATTAGCCCAAGGACTGTAATGTTGAGCCCAGTCCTTGTCTGTCTCCTTTGATGGCTTGAAGTCTTGTACACGACGGAGGAAAGTCGTCACAATATAAGCCGTGCTGAGTCGCGTCGAGTCGCGTCCACTAATCGAATCACGTCGCGTCGAGTCGCGTCCATAAATATGTATCAACAGGTATGGATAAGGGTTAGGGTTTATAAGGTGGAGAAGAAAGAGAGGGTAAAAAGACATTATTGCCCTCACATGAGGTGCACATGATCATATTTAATGTTTAAAATAAACTAGGTTAGTGGTAAAGGACCTAGAGTGTAATGCTTTTATAAAAGAAAGGATTGTGACTCTAATTATTGAAGTTAAAGGACATCCATTGCAATTCAATATAAACATAAAGGACGAAAAGTGTAATTTATCCTAAAATTAAACTACCCGGGAAGCAGTCCCGGGTGATAACCTAGTATACACATAAACAATAACATTTTATCTTTTCTCAACTCATAATCACTAACAACCACTTCCTAAAATATGCAGAACATACTCAAAACTATATGTAGAACATGTTGTGAATGCTCTTAAATCTTTTATTATTAAATGAAATCAATTAAATTGGTAATTAAATCTTTTATTATTAAATGTTAAAACACTGATAAGCATACATAAAAATAGAAATAAATAATCATTAGCTAATGTTGTAAATGCTAATGATAAATGGTATAATTCCCTATCATTTCATTTAATAAACCGCTTTTAACATTTTCATTGCCCTATTTTCTAAAATCAAGACACAAGTCATTAATAGCTATAAGAGTAAACTTCCGTTTTGCTCCCTGTAATTTGGTCGTTTTAACGGCTTTGGCCAAATCTTTAAAATAGCCATTTTACTTCCTGATGTTTCAGTTTTGTCGCATGTTTGCTCCACGGCCTTAACTCCATCCATATTGTATGTTAACTGAAAGTGTATTTTGGTAATTACAAATATAAAATAAGGGTACTTTGGTAATTTGTATTTAAATGCAAAGTATACACACAATAAATACATAGTCTCTACTCACTCACTCTCTCTATACAAGATCTCTCTCTTCTACACCCTAGGGGCGGACCTACCTCTTTGGGAGGGGTAGCCTCCGCTACCCCTCAACTTTTCGGCCGATGTGTAATTTTTTTTTCTTTTATGACGCTTTTTGTATTCCGCTACCCCTAAAATAATATTATGCTACCCCTCCTCAATAACATGGATTTGAGATGAAAAGAGAGGATGAAGCTAAGATGATGAGATTTTTCCGGTTGTTGCGGGCGGCTCTGCTAAAGAATGGAAACACAATGAAGACGTTGACATAAACATATCTAAGGACTAATATACACATATTGGGCTTTTTGTTTTAAATTTAGGTATGGCCCATTTAACTAAAATGAAAAGAAGGACCGTAAAAGCATTAAAAAAACTAGAATAAAACAAAATAGGAAATACGCAATATAGACACATTCATAAATTAAGATTTATATGTTAAAAACTTAAAATTCATTTCTTTATTTTATATGTTTATCTTTTTATTTAGCTTAAAACTTAATAATTTCTAATAAGCATTTTTATTTATTTTTTTCAATGTTCGAATAACGTTTTTTTTGTTTTATATGGAATTATTAGTTTTTAAATACTTTTTTCTAAGAAACGCAATATTATTTATCAAATCATTTAAAGGTACTCAGATCAATTTTAAATCTAAAAAACAGGTGAACGAACTTCAAATTTGAATTTCAATCAAGAACATGAGACATAACCTATGTTTTGAACAAATCTTTTTTGTTACTCTCATCCTCAAAATCCATGAAACATATTGAAATCAGTGTTCTCTAAAACTAAAAAAGAGCTCTAGAACTAGAAAAGATGATCAAAAATTGAAAAGAAAGCATAGAAAAAAAATGCAATAGTTGTTTTAGAGTTCGTAATTAAAATTGAAGTTTGGAAACTAAAAAAGTGATAATGTCCTATGGAGAAGTAGAGCCTTGGAAATAAATGTCTTATTACTTCTTCATTATTAGTACATTTAGTTTTAATATACCTTTGGTTATTTATTAAATATGTGATCTGGCTTCTAAATCCAGTTAGAATGCCTCGACTGAATAACGTCCGGTTTGCTATCCGATCCGGTTTTAAAAACACTGCCGAACACCCTCACCCTCTCAAAATTTTATTAAAAGCCCAACATTAATTAAAAGGCCACTGCATATTTGTAACTTAAAAGGCTAAAGTAAAATGAAAGATTAAGCCCAAACTTTTGTTTACTTGAATTTAGCGACGTTCTAAACTGAAGATTATCAAGACGGATTTACGCAATCGAATAAGTATGTAATATTTGAATAATGCTCTAATTTGTGCTGTCGAAAGAGAAACTTTTGATAAAGTAAAAGAAGATTTAATGGCTCTGTTTCAAGCTTTAAAAAACCAAAGCGAAAAAATCTATTAGCTATGTATTTAACTTTATTTATTATCATGTTTTTATTTTTGTGTATGAAGTACGAATAAATATTTTGAACGTTACCCCTTGGATTTTGGTCTAGATCCGCCACTGCTACACCCACCACCCACAACCTGACATCACCGACACCGCCCGCCACCCAACACCCCGGTGCCACCACCTACCACCATCACCACCACCCGAACACCATTTTCTAATCCTAGTTTCACAAAACCAAAACCTAGAAACGGTGACAGTAAAGATGGATGCAAAACAATATACATATTTATTTCCAGAAATATCTCTGAGAAGTTGCGTCTGTACACCAAGCAAACCGTCATGTTGCTTCTCAACCCCACCTGTGGTAACCCCACCAGTACAAATACAGAAATATCATTCAACAAGAAAATAAAAACAAATACAGATTTATTTCCAGAAATATCATTCAACAAGAGAAAAAAAACAAATACAGAATAGTACACTCCCTCTATATAACTCCTACTTCACATCAATACACATCAAGTGAAAATGGAGTCCTCAAAGCAGCAACTCACTGCTCTTCTTCTCATCTCTATGTTCTTCATTTCCACTGCCACTCCCATTGCTCTCCCTAAACCACCCACTGTCAAACCACCTCATGTCAAACCACCTGTTGTCAAACCACCTCATGTCAAACCACCTGTTGTCAAACCACCTGTTGTCAAGCCACCAATCACCCTCCCGCCTGTTGTCAAACCACCAAGCACTCTCCCACCAGTGGTAACTCCACCTGTGGAAACTCCACCAGTGGTAACTCCACCTGTGGAAACTCCACCTGTGGAAACTCCACCTGTGGTAACGCCACCTGTGGAAACCCCACCTGTGGTAACGCCACCTGTGGAAACCCCACCTGTGGTAACCCCACCAGGGATCGGTGTCCCACCTGTGGTAACTACAACTTTGCTAACTCTACCTGTGATAACCATACCTGTGATAACCCCACCTGTGATAACCCTCCCACCTGTTGGATAATCTTGATGGGCTTCAATTGGGTCAGAAGTGTTTTTGTTTTAATGGATCAAATAATGGGCCATAGCCCAAGTTAAGTCTTGCATGTAACATATTAGTCCATGTAGTAGTACGTAAGTTTGAATTTAGTTGGTAGTGGGTTAGTGGAGTTTTGACCAAGTTGGAGAGGTGAACGTTGGGTCAGTAAAAGTACCGATTGAGTCACTACTTTTGTAGCCTGGCATGCTTTGATATTGTATAATATACATCTTCCCCATATTTTCACTTCTGCAATTCATATCGTTTCAATTATTTTTTCTACTGAAAATACATTTATATATTTTGAGTGTTATATTTGAGTTTAATCCAACACCACCTGATGTCCCACCTGTACTCAACCCACCATCAGGAGGGAAGCCAGGAACACCATGCCCATCACCACCGTTTGTGCCAACACCGGCGGCCACCTGCCCCATAGACTCACTAAAGCTTGGAGCTTGCGTGGATCTCTTAGGTGGGTTGGTTGATATAGGGTTGGGTGACTCAGTGGTGAACCAATGTTGTCCTGTTCTTGCTGGTTTAGTGGAGCTCGAGGCTGCAGTTTGCTTGTGCACAACCATAAAGCTTAAGCTTTTGAATATCAACTTATACTTGCCACTTGCTCTTCAGTTGCTTGTTACTTGTGGCAAAACACCACCTCCTGGTTACATTTGTTCTATTTAAGTTTTTAAGTTCCCATTTAGGTAAACTTTCTTTACTCATGCAAACCCTAACCCTAATACCTTCGATACCATATAATCCTACTAGTACTAAATATTATAGCTTATGTTAAATACAAAGAGAAAGAGAGTTTAGTACACAAACACTTTAGAGATGCGGTGAAATTGATATGAAAATGCGGTGCTGGAGCCGCATCAATAATATACGCACCATTAAATTCCGATTTTTGAAGGTGCGGTTGGTGAAACCGCACCACTTTACAAAACAGCCGCACCTTTTAATTGATATTGAACCACCAGCAGCTCTCCACCTGGCAACCACATTAGCATCATTAAAAAACGAATTTTTTGCAGAAATAGGTGTTTTGAGATGGAAAAGAGTGCCATTAGGTGGTCAACCTTTTTGTTTTCATATTTAGGTAAGTTGTGCTTCCATACAGCGACCTTCATTAAGCAATTCTCCCAAAAATCAGAAACTCTGAAAAAGTTGCACAAGATAAAGGAAAGTCGTTGTTTGAATGCACAACCATCTGAAACTCCCTGTTTGATATTACATCCTTGTTTAAAGTCGCTGTTTGATGAAACCATCTTCATAAAAGTCGCTGATTCATATCCCCATCTTCATAGAAGTCGCTGTTTCATGTTACCATGTTCATAAAAGTCGCTGTTTCATGTAGCTTTCTTGATAAAAGCTTTAATGGCCACAAATTTAAATTTTAGCCATGTGACTCCTGCAAACTACAATTTTAGCTCAGAACAATTATTAAAACCACTCCCTCCAAAACGACAAGGATGAAACAGCAACCTTCATTAACATATATTTCTTAACAAACGAACACGAACAAGGTCTTGTTCGTGTTCGTTCGGTTTGTTTGCAGCCATACCTATCAGTAAAACCCCTCCCCGCTAATGTTTACCGCATGATACCGTCCACCCTAATTAGAGATGAAAATCGAACCCAAACCTGTCTGAAAAGACCCAAAACATGTGGGATAGGTATTTAGATAAATATATCGGGTATGAGATTAGTTTTAAAAGTTTTTACGGGTTTGGGACTCATACAATGTTAGGTGATACCTATCTAATTAGAGAATCCGTAGGATGATTCAGCAACCTTCATTAACATTGTAGGATGATTCAGCAACCTTCATTAACATTGTTCTATAATTCAGCGACCTTTTATAAGTTTGCATGATGAATCTGCGACTTTCGGAAAGGTGGTGATATAAATCGGCGACTTTGAGAAGGGTTGTTTTATGAATCGGCGACTTTGATCAAAGTGGTTATATGATATGGCGACTTTCAGAAGGGTGGTTTTATGAATCGGCGACTTTGATCAAAGTGGACATATGATATGGCGACTTTCAGAAGATTGTTAAATCAAAAAGCGACTTTCAGCAAGGTTGCTGTATCAAACAGCGAATTTCACAATGTATGGCAGCTTTTGCAGAAATTCTGATTTTTGGCAGAATTGCTTAGTGAAGGTCGCTGTATGGAAGCACAACTTACCTAAATATGAAAACAAAAAGGTTGACCACCTAATGGCACTCTTTTCCATCTCAAAACACCTATTTTTGCAACAAAAAAAAATTCTTAAAAAACATGAACCGCACCACTATTTCTTAAAAGAAATATATATTTTTCTTAAATTTATAACTTCCAGCATTTTTCATTTATATTTCCTAATAAATACTGTAAGATCCGCTTTTCCATAAAATAATAAGTTACTTACAAGAGTAATTTAAAATCATTAAAAACACCAACTTTGATACATAGTAAGTTTTTCTACAAAAATTGGGCATGACCCGTTCGTAAAACGAACATGCCCCCTGTTTTTAACATAGTCAACTAAATAACATTCTACGATCCGTTCGACATACGACTACCCAAAAGCAAAGACAACCAGTTTTACAAATGTACGGCTACTAACAAAGTTGGACAAAATAACAAGTTGTAAACTAAAAAGTTGAAAATAAGCTAGCGGAAGCGTTTGGTATAACATGACATGGACACGCGCTCGCTCCGATTCTCCAAATCGCCTAAAGTGAGGATTTACCTACATACAACAACAAAGCTTTAAAAGTTAGTCATCATACTTACTAAATCATAATTCCTTCATTTTAGTTTCATCCATATATGAGCTTGCATCTTTCTTACACTTTCAATTTCCCAATTACTTGGGTTTGGCATACACTCTTAATGAGAGTTAAGCATACACATTTGACCCGTATAGTTGGGTTAATTGCTTTTGACATAATCTTAGTTCGTTCCGAATAACGGATTGAACCTCATACATTCGCTTTACACTTATGGCCACCCGTTCTAGACGAGCGGTACCATTTCATTACTCGACCCGGTTCAACTCGAACCGGTTGGCTTGCTTAGCTTAATATAACCTTTATTAACATAACCAAATCCGCGAAGGATTTGTTGCTTACTTACTAGTCACTATTATCATTACATCACAACTATTTATCGAAATAAAGACAAGATTAAATTAAGATTTTTGTATGCAACAAAACATACCTCGATCTTGTACGCCTTCCGCTTTACTAGTGTTTGTGCTTTCTTCCTTCACGCCTACATTATAGCATTCGTTTACTTAGTCAAATCGAATCATTCCATCATTTTCTTTTCATACTACATATATAATCATCTCTTAAGCATTTTATCAAACACTTGGTGAGCATTGTATTTACAAGCATAATGTACAAGTATTCATAGCATGGATTCTACTTTGTTCACTTTCTAGTCTAACAAGAATCGGTTAAATTCATATCTTTCTTTCATCTTATACTAACTTATCTAATTTCTCTATCACATACATGATCAAGCATCAATTCACAATTATAAGCATATTATAGAAATCATCATGTTCATCAAAATCTTACAACAAGTGGGTATAAACCCTAACTCATTTAAATAATCGAAATCAAACGAAATTCTTAGTCTATTATGAATTCCTAACTTACAATTGCACAAGATTTCCTCCTAATTTCATGTTTGGGTTAAAACCCACTTTCCACCATTCACCAAATCAGGATTTTCGACTTACCTCTTGATGAACAAGCTTAGATGGTTGAAAATTCGGGTACATGCATTAGTTTGGGCTCTTAATTTCTTCCTGATCTTGAGAATTTATGGAAGTTAGGGTTTTTCCCTTGGTTCCTGCTTCTGGTCGAACTACAACACACATCAGTGTGTTTGTTTTGTGATTTCTCTAACTTAATAAAAGCTTTTATCACTTTTATAAGTTCAGCCCCTATAGTTATAAGTGTTGATAATTATCACACTAACTTTCATTCTTGTTGAACTAATATCACATAAATTTTGACTTGGTTAAAATTTACTTACAATTTAGACCCTTAAGGTAGCATAAATGAATAGCATATTTTGGGGTGTTACAAGTCTACCCCCCTTAAAAGAGGTTTCGTCCCCGAAACTTTTCTCATTCCAACTAGACCAATTCTACTCCTACCTTTTCATCTTTTCATTCACGATGCTTTTACAACATAAATGCATTCGAGATCTTGGCAAGAGTTTCACTCATGCATAAACATCTTTGTACGCATTGTCCCTCCGTTCTTAATTCAAGTAAATTACTTTCATAATTGCATAAGTCAGAGCCCGATCCTGAACTCTTATTAGTGTCGTTTTCACCTTATAATGCTAGTTCCTAGCATACATCATCACTAGCGGTTCATTCATTGAAATTTATTTCAAATGTATTCTATTGGTCGTACAAGCCTATGTTTACGGCTTGTTTCTATCTTTCTAATTCAGCATATCATATTCATACATTTGCTAACAAAATAAATTGATTTATTTCATTTCACTCACGTATCATACACGATATAATTCTTTATTGTAACCATGAGAAAACCCTATCATCCCATTACTAACGTTCTTCTAATTACTTTCTTATTTATATGAGGGCTTAGCATATCATTATACGCATACTATAAACATTTAATGATTTAGCAGTATTAAAATAAAACTACCCTCTCCCTAATTACTTTTTCATGCTTTATGAGCATAAAGCATCGTTCTACGGCTACTATTGTTACTTGAACTAATTACAACTTTGAGTTTAGCCTCAAATTTAATCCTTCGTAACACTTTATTATTAGCTCTTTGCATGAACTACTTACTATTCTAACCTTGACTTTATTGCATAAATCAATTATCCGTGTGCCGGATCGATCCGCTTCTTTATATGTACCCTCCATACTAGAATTGGCCACATTCATTCATGAAATATGCTCCCACTTGTGAGCATCCCTCCACTAGCTTTATTACTATCATCACACTAAGAATTCCATCATATTTATCTATAAATAAATAGTTTGCACATAACCTATCATAATTGCGTCCTACATGGTGTTTGTTCGCCTATTGTCTCTTTCACAATTTTCTTACGTACATGCTAAAGCATCTCATACATTCCTTTTCTCACATACTATCCTTTCATTCTTACTGGTTTGATCCGTGTTTGCTTACGGATCCAACCTTTCATTCCTTACATGGTTGAATCCATTTCTCGGATTCAAACATTTTCATCTGTACCTTTCATTCTTCTGTGGTATCATTTACCATGTCATTTCCTATGATATGTTTTCGTATTAATCTTCTACATTCCACATCAAGTGTTGGGTCCTAGCACTTAATTCCAAGTCCTAATTCATGTAGCGCGTCTCGACGCGACACTTTACTTCCTATTTCTAGTGGTGTCCCCACCCTTCTTTCTTAAGTTTGCCTTACATTCAATCGTAGGCTTATACTTTTCATTCTTATCCTTCTTTCTTTCTTTCTTATATCGATCCGTTCCTTTAAGAATCGTTAGACCCCTTTTTGCTAGCTTGACCGGACATAAGTGAGATGATTCTCATGTTTTCTCGAGCTTCGGTCAATAAACGACCATCCCTTAATATACCATTTCCATTTGTTTGTTCACCGTATTAGGTGTTAATTCACCTACGTTCTCTAACATGTCTTTTACTAATGAGTATTCTACTTTACACGTTGAAATTCTTACGTAATACTTCCAGCATTTGTAAGTAATTATTATTCACTGACTTCTACAACATAACCTTTTAAAGTCAACCACCACCCAGTACTTTTGTATATAAGTATTGTAGTACGGGTTGTTCTTATTTCCAATTTGAACACACTTACAAAATGCCTTTAGCTAACATTTAAACTATTATCCTTTCATACCTTTCATTAACATTACCAAGTTCTCATTTATTTATACGTTCCACTTAATTTCAATTATTCTAACACGCATACACCTTTATGTAAATACATTCGAAGTGATTGCAAATTCATCTTCCTTTAGCGTCCATGTTCATGCTTACTTTATTACTTCCTCTTAACCCTTTTTGCCATCCATGCTCAAGTAAATTGACAGGATTCCCATCCTTACATATCTGTACTTTCGTAATACCATTAGCTTATGTGAGCATACATACTACTGTTCACTTTCTTTCTATTCATACGTTAATCGACTTTCGTTAGTAGAATTTCATATAAATGAGATATTCATTAATAGTTATCTCATTTCAATTCCATACAACTAAACTATCATCAAGCATAACACGTAGATCACCTAATACATAACACATTAACTCTTTACTTTAACATTTGTGTCTAATAGCCATTCCATGATATCCCTATACTGTTGACTTGTATAAAGTCAACTGTCTTGCTTACACACTTTAATCTTTTGAACATGTAATCCTCTAAATATGTTAGGCCATAATATTAATATTCTACACATTTCATACTCGTATTGTACGATATATACGATTTACGTAATCCTCTAACAATACACATATACATTCACTTTCACGTACTTTCACATGCTAATGCTTCATGATCTACAAATAGCGAATATCATTCAAGTTAACTATATAACATAATTACAACATATCCTTTGCTAATAAGCTCGTATGATTCACATTTAGCACGTATTCGCCTCTTACTCAAAACTAAGCAAATCGTATTCTTTTTATGCATCGAAGTACTTTAATCTATATTTACTCCATTCATTATTTATTATCATACGTGTTAAACTCAACCTCTTACATTCGACATCGTTTCTTGCCGCTACATTATCGTTCACGTTGACATTGTCCGCCATTTACATAAAACATTCATTTCATATATTAAATTTATTTTCATACTCTCCTTCATCATAGTTAACTCATTTTATCATACTACAATCAATTTTACATTTCATTATTGATATGTCGGTAAATATACATATTATTAATACATATCATCCCCCATTTTATATATATTTCTGGTTACAAATTCGATTGAACCGACATTTAATTGTGTTTTATTTGAATATTGTAGTTTTAGAAAGCTTGTTGGTGATTCGTTGCGGAGAACTCAAAAAAATATGAAGTTTGTGAAAATTTTTCCCAGACACAGCTGTGTTGGTTATCTGAGTACAATGTCACACAGCTGTGTCAGCCTTGCCACCACACCCTGATCTCAGCAACAAGCATCAATGGTCCACACAGCTGTGTCACTTAACGACACAACTGTGTGCGGCGCCAGGTCTGATATAACCTAATGTTTAGCTCCTATTTCATTTGTCCAACTTTGAGGGGGCCGAACACACCAATTCTTACGAATCGTAAACTTTTCAATATATCATAGTTCATTAGCCCGTATTTACTTCATTCGCATTCTTGCGTTTTAATTTGTTTTGCTCTTTTAAATTTTCATAACTCATCTCATGTCATTCGGTTCATCTCTTTTGATTCTTACGAATCCATTCTTGTTGTAATCACTAATTGTGATTACATACACCTATTAAGCCTTATATGGACTCTACGTAGTCATTAAATAAGTTTTCGGATAGCCCGACAACATAAAACGTGAGAAATAAAAAAAAATTCAGCGGATTGATCTTGTGTAAGCCGTCGGCGACGGCTAATATGCCCGTCGGCGACGGGCCCTTAAAAAGGGCGTCGGCCAAGTTACCCCGTAGGCAGGAAGTTAAGGCATCGGATGGGGGGTGGTCGTCGGCGACGGGTGGGTAACCCGTCGGCGACGGGCTTCCGTTAAGCAAAACGCTGCATATTGATTTTTTAACGTTTTAATTCTTTCTCGGGTTCGTTGTCCAGCCGTACGGTACCTGGACTTCACGTTTTGCTACTCATAATGATTACTTCACATTCTTAACTTAACTTTACATCTCAACTCATTACATATACTAATATTCATCGGGAACTTAAATTATTACCTCTTTGGCGATCTCGGAGCGAGCACTCTTTCGAACGAGCCATCGGTTTGAGTTCAAGCATCGCGTTTAACGCTCGAATCCCTCAAACCTTGGCTCTGATACCAACTTGTAAGATCCGCTTTTCCATAAAATAATAAGTTACTTACAAGAGTAATTTAAAATCATTAAAAACACCAACTTTGATACATAGTAAGTTTTTCTACAAAAATTGGGCATGACCCGTTCGTAAAACGAACATGCCCCCTGTTTTTAACATAGTCAACTAAATAACATTCTACGATCCGTTCGACATACGACTACCTAAAAGCAAAGACAACCAGTTTTACAAATGTACGGCTACTAACAAAGTTGGACAAAATAACAAGTTGTAAACTAAAAAGTTGAAAATAAGCTAGCGGAAGCGTTTGGTATAACATGACATGGACACGCGCTCGCTCCGATTCTCCAAATCGCCTAAAGTGAGGATTTACCTACATACAACAACAAAGCTTTAAAAGTTAGTCATCATACTTACTAAATCATAATTCCTTCATTTTAGTTTCATCCATATATGAGCTTGCATCTTTCTTACACTTTCAATTTCCCAATTACTTGGGTTTGGCATACACTCTTAATGAGAGTTAAGCATACACATTTGACCCGTATAGTTGGGTTAATTGCTTTTGACATAATCTTAGTTCGTTCCGAATAACGGATTGAACCTCATACATTCGCTTTACACTTATGGCCACCCGTTCTAGACGAGCGGTACCATTTCATTACTCGACCCGGTTCAACTCGAACCGGTTGGCTTGCTTAGCTTAATATAACCTTTATTAACATAACCAAATCTGCGAAGGATTTGTTGCTTACTTACTAGTCACTATTATCATTACATCACAACTATTTATCGAAATAAAGACAAGATTAAATTAAGATTTTTGTATGCAACAAAACATACCTCGATCTTGTACGCCTTCCGCTTTACTAGTGTTTGTGCTTTCTTCCTTCACGCCTACATTATAGCATTCGTTTACTTAGTCAAATCGAATCATTCCATCATTTTCTTTTCATACTACATATATAATCATCTCTTAAGCATTTTATCAAACACTTGGTGAGCATTGTATTTACAAGCATAATGTACAAGTATTCATAGCATGGATTCTACTTTGTTCACTTTCTAGTCTAACAAGAATCGGTTAAATTCATATCTTTCTTTCATCTTATACTAACTTATCTAATTTCTCTATCACATACATGATCAAGCATCAATTCACAATTATAAGCATATTATAGAAATCATCATGTTCATCAAAATCTTACAACAAGTGGGTATAAACCCTAACTCATTTAAATAATCGAAATCAAACGAAATTCTTAGTCTATTATGAATTCCTAACTTACAATTGCACAAGATTTCCTCCTAATTTCATGTTTGGGTTAAAACCCACTTTCCACCATTCACCAAATCAGGATTTTCGACTTACCTCTTGATGAACAAGCTTAGATGGTTGAAAATTCGGGTACATGCATTAGTTTGGGCTCTTAATTTCTTCCTGATCTTGAGAATTTATGGAAGTTAGGGTTTTTCCCTTGGTTCCTGCTTCTGGTCGAACTACAACACACATCAGTGTGTTTGTTTTGTGATTTCTCTAACTTAATAAAAGCTTTTATCACTTTTATAAGTTCAGCCCCTATAGTTATAAGTGTTGATAATTATCACACTAACTTTCATTCTTGTTGAACTAATATCACATAAATTTTGACTTGGTTAAAATTTACTTACAATTTAGACCCTTAAGGTAGCATAAATGAATAGCATATTTTGGGGTGTTACAAATACTCCTCGTCGTCATGGGAAAAAAAATCTTTGGTAGAGATCGATGATTGAATCATCTGACGGAGGCGAAGCCATTGCAAAAATTTAAGAAATAAATTTAAGAACAGTTTGTTTGTATATATATTTAAATTTAAGAATATTGGGTGTAGGATGGTAGAATGGTTTGTGTGTGTATAGATTATAAGAAATTTAAGAAAAAAAAATTTTTATTAATATTACCGTTATTAAACGGTCAACATCGAAACAATACAAATTTGAGCCGTTATAATTTTCACTGGATTCATCCATCCCGCCACATAGCGTTGTCCAGGGTGGTGTTCCCCAGCACGAACGACGTTATGGGGCAAAACGACGTTATATCCCGTGCCACTACACATACACTTAACTTACTCATAATGTGAAATGTCGTATGAATTAGAGATTTGTTTTCCTTACAATCGATTTTGGAGTATTTTAACCAACCAAACAAACAAACTTACCCGATAAGTTTCTACTTATAGCGGAATCTGTCAATCTAAGAAAGATGAGATGAGATAAGGATAAACATTACCTTTTTCAGAAGGAGATAGAGATGTTACACCCATTAATACCCTTAACTTAAAAAAATGTAGCAAGAGTTATATAAAACAATATTTATGTATAGAGCTAAAAATAAGTTGTCTAGTCTTTTGTCTCACATATAGATGATCCGTACCAAATACTAATATCATATAACACAGTGTAAATTAGTATATTATACAAGTATATATAAATATATACATAAGACAAAATATAAAATATAAGATAAGTGCAAACATTATCACACAACACTAAATTTATGTGTATTTAATTTTTTGTTATTTTATTATAATTATAATTTATTATTGTTTTATTATTATAACTAATAACTTTTAACATATTTTTCTGGTCTAATACCTTTTAATATACGATATTTTATAAAATTCGGGCATGCCCTTTTTATATACTTATTTTTATCTACGTCTCTATATAACTTTCATTTAAAACTAAGTTATGAATAATAATGTACAGACAATCGAATCACAAACTTACATGTTATTAGAACTACCTCACAATTTAGTTTTTGTTATACATCGTTTATACATTTTTATCATTTTAAATAAAATAACATGACGCGTTATAAAATTCATAAAAACCATTGTGGCGTGCTTGATTTTATCGATTTTTCGATAATTGTTTCATTCAAAATCGGATAGAACAAATATAACTTTTTTTTGTGTTCTTTGCCGTGACGAAACGAATGTCTTAACAACATCGGTACTCGTATTTTCTTTACAGTTTTATCGACGTTCAAGTATAAATTTCGTTCAAGTATAATTGTTATACCAAGTACCTGTATCGTACCAGTACCTTAAGGAACAAAACTGATATCGACCAAAAGCCCGTTGCGAAGCGCGGAAATCCCACTAGTTATGAACAAAAGTTTAGTGTCATGATCAACAATTCATATTATTTAAAATATAATAGTTCTTACATTTTGTGTATATAAAAGAACCAGGTTTATCACCCTAGCCGCGTTGCGGCGAATTATTTTGTTATTTAGTCTGTGTTTAAATGTGTTTTGAAATCACTACGAGCGTGTTGTACGCGGAACCACTAACAAGAATAAAAAAATGTAAAAAACAGTAAAAAACAATCGAAAGAAAATCAAGCAAAAAAGTTGTATGTTAATGATGTTGTTCGTATGAAACCCGTGGTCGGAGATGAGCAAATAATAATGGGTACCGGTACTGAATTTCCCAAACCGAAGGATCCTAAGTACCAATTCGGTACCGACTTTTGGCTTTCCTAGTACCGGTTCGCTACCAATTTTTACCTTCATATGCCGGTACCGTAACCGGTATTTTCGGTATCGGTTGCCACCGAGCTCATCCCTACCCCTGAAACTAAAAAAAGAATCATTAAAAGTTGAAGAAAATCAACATGAAAAAGTTGTACGATACCGTTGTTGTTTGTACGACACCCGTGATCAGGGATGAGCAAATGGTACCGTGTAGCAGTACCGAATTTCCCGAACTAAAAGATTTTCAAATTCAAACCGGTACCGACTTTTGGCGTTTTCTGTATCAAGGCTGGTGCCGATTTTTACCTTCATGTATCGATAATGAATGAGACCGTATCTGTATTTTCGATACCAGTATTGGTTGACACCAACCTTATCCAACTGAGAAAGTAAAGAAAATAATAATAATAATTAAAACCTATATAAATTAGCAAACTTTTTGTGCATAAGGACTTGTAAGTTGTGCTTTGGGTGTTTTCCAAAAAAAAACTTGATTTTTTAGTTTTAACCCAAAGGTTTGTACCTTTTTCAATTTTAAACCTACATAATTTGTTTTTTTAACTTTAACCCAAAACTTTTCATTATTTGCAATTTAACTTCACAACTTTTGTCACTTATACTTTTCATCTTTCGCAAATTTTCGTTTTACGTATAGTTCTAAATTTTTCGAGTTAATACGACGCAACATGCATGTGTGGTTCAACGTTTTTACCTCTATTTTTCCATGTTTGACAGGTTCGTCGCAATACGCATATTATAGGTCGAGTCAGTGTTGGTTGTCAATGACGGTTGTGTGACATTAGTACTATTTGACACCGTTTTACGCTCCGCCGCAACGCGGGGTGTGCTATGGGGATTTTTCAAAGAAAAAATTGTTATGCATATGGTTGTCGTAACGTTGGCTTTGGGGGTTTTCCAAAAAAAATGATTTTTTTACTTTTCACCTAAAAGTATTTCATAAATTACTTTTAACCCAAAACTATTTGTTTTTTACTTTTAACCCAAAACTTTTTATCTTTTACAATCTATCCTCATAATTTTTTTTTACTTTCAACTTTGGTCTTTTATAGTTTTCATTTTCCGCAAATTTTGCGCTCTATGCTTGGTTCTAAATTTTGTGACTTAACACATCACAGTGTGCGTCTTTGGCTTAACGTTTTTACGTTTCGTTCTAAATTTTGCGAGTTAACACGACGCAACGTGCGTGTGTGGGTGAACGTTTTTACATCGTCTATTTTTACCCCGTTTGACAGGTTTAACATAACGTGTGGGTCGTAGATCGACTTAGTTATAAATAAAGAATCCCCGCCGCATTGCGGCGGGTCGTAATCCTAGTTATCATTATTATATTAATATATTATAATTACTGTTCATTTCATTTGTATTATTAATATATAGTAATAATATCGAACTAATTTATTTATATACTAGGTTATAACCCCGTGTATTACACGGGTTGAATAAATGAATTTTATATACTAAATAATTAAACAATATATATTTAAAAACCTCTTTTATTGCATGGTTTGAATAAATATAATTTTATATATTAAATAATAAAAAGTTATATCTATAAGAACCATACGTATTGTACGGGTTGAATAAATGTAATTTTATATACCTAATAAAAAAAGTTGTATCTTTAAAACCATGTGTATTACACGAGTTGAATAAATGTAATATTGTTAATCAAATAATAAAAAAGTTATATGTTTAAAAACCCTCGTGTATTACACGAGTTGAATAAATCTTATTTTATATACCAAATAATAAGAAAATTATATTTAAAAAAACTAATGGATATACTCGGCACGCCACAGATATCGTGATTACGGAGATGATTATTGAAAAGAAGATTCGGTGGTCAAACATATTATTCAAGAAGCAAATAAGCAGCTATTTGAGTGATAAAATATAAATCATATTTAAAAAAACCCGTAATAAATATAATATTATAATGAGAAGTATACATTAAATTTAAACTAAATAATATTTAGTAAGAGAGTTATCTATAATTAATTAAAATACATTAAACAAAATAATAATTATCTATAAGAGATTAAACCAAATAATATTTAGTAGGAGGGTTATCTGTAATTAATTAGAAGAGATTAAAATACATAATAAAAATATAAATTATATTTAAAAACCCGTAATAAATATAATATTATAATGAGAAGTATACATTAAATTTAAACTAAATAATATTTAGTAGGAGTGTTATCTATAAATAATTAAAATACATTAAACTAAATAATAATTATCCATAAAAGATTAAACTAAATAATATTTAGTATGAGGGTTATCTATAATTAATTAGAAGAAATTAAAATAAATAATAATTATCCATAAGACATTGCCTAATATGATGATAAGTGTTCACAAAATGGTTTCTTTTATTATATAGTATAGATATTTTAGTTTTATACTTTTACTAGGGGAGTGCATGGGTCGGTTTTGGCCTAAAACCATAACCACGATGTCGGTTAATTGATAACCATAACCATAACCGGTCGGTTATGGTGGTTATGGTTAATCGGTTTTAATGGTTATAGCGGGTCGGTTGTGGGTGATAACCGTGTATTTAGCCTAGCTAAAAATAGCTTAATTTTTTTAACATGGAAGAAATTGTTATTGCATATTTGTATATATTAGTATATTGCATAGTATGAAAAATACATATAATCTATAATATTAATATTGATTATTACCGAACATTCAAATAAAGTGATAAGATATATTCCATAAATTCAAATAAACAATCATATATATTAAAAAAAATAGTGAAAAGTTCTAAATCCTACAAAAGATTTATTACATGTCGCTTCGGTTTGGTTATGGTGGGTATGTAAACATCGATATCCATAACCGACTCGCTACTTTCAGTTTTCAGAAAAACCCTTAACCGACCCACCGGTTTTTAATTTGGTTCGGTTTTTTCAGTTCGATTTTGTCGGTTAATTCGGTTATGATTCGGTTAATTCGTTTTTTTTGCACACCAGTTTTTACATACACATGTGTGGGTCATCACATAACGAATAATCAGATAATTTCTTCGCATATATGTGTATGATATAAATCTCAAAGAGGTGAGTGAAAAAGAATAAACATTACCATTTTATTTTATTTTTTTAAATCGAAAAAAGGAATGTTTCATATTGTTTTATGTGTTGTCACAATATACAGTATTGTGTAGATTCTTCACTATAAGATAAATGATTTAATATCTTTATGTATGAATATGAATTTATTTGGTTTTACAAATAGTGTCGAAGTGAGAGAGATTTATGGTTGTGAGTTTTATAGGTTATAAAGATGTCTAATATCATAACCCAGTGGTTTAGTGATATGGTGTTTGACTCTCACAAAAACGTTTTTTTTTTTTTTTTTTTTGTTCTCAAAGCTATTTACCCTAATCTATTTTGTATAAATTAATTTGTAGGGACTTTGTAATTCCTAGAGTATCTACATAAAAGAGTACTAGTTGTAGTCCGGGAACATACGTTACACCGACCGAATAACATAAATCTCTTGTGTTTTGCTTTCTTTATGTTTATTGTTTGTGTTCGTATGTGTTGCATCAGTTCCAGACATAACAAGAAATGGTATGAGAATAAATTTTACAAGTATAAAATTAGGTGTAAAACCTGGAAAAAAATAATGAGAATAAATTTTACAAGTATAAAATTAGGTGTAAAACCTTGGAAAACAAATTAAAATTAGGTGTAAAAAATTTAAATAAGAAGATGGTCCTCGTAAAAAGAAATTTATAAACAGATTTGATCCAGAAGTGAACATGCCCCACCATATTATTCTTTAAAGTTGTTGTCACTTGTCACTTTCAATTTCATAAGCTAAATCGAAAAGCAAGCCTTCCGTAACTTTGTCTACAATACAAATAAACTAGTGAGATTCTCCCGTGCTTCGCGACGGGTGCTATTATCATACCAAACCATATCGAAACGATTGAACATCTATATCAGTATCTGCTATTATTTTTATTGCTTTTGATTTGGATAAACTGACACCATATCACTATCATACTAAACAACACACATACCAGTACTTGTATTCATTTTTATGGTTTCCAAAGTTAAAAAAAATCATTTATACAACTCTGTCCGCAACAATACATGAATATCGATACAAGTATCGTGATAATCTGAATCGATCGATCCATCGGTGTTGGTACCGATGTTCGTCTTTATTATTTTCGGCTGAAATAAATCATGTGTTGATTTCTATACCGAGTGCATGTATCGTTTGAGTACTATAATGAACCAAATCGATACAATGCTCGTGGTAACTTACCGTCACAATGCATGGCCAAATAACTTGGAATGTTAAAAAATAAATAAAAATAGATACGGATTTAGATTTTTTAAAGAGTAAATTACAAAGTTCGTCCTTTATGTATGTCATTTATTACAAAGTATGTCCTTTATCTTTAATAAGCTCAGAAAACATACTTAATGTTTGCAAACCCTTGCGTGTTATGTCCTTTAGCCCTAACTGAGTTAGTTTTTATAGTTAAATCTGACCAGGTGGATCCTACATGAGGGTATTTTAGACATTTTACCCTAATTAATATATTAAAATCTATTTAATGATTTATTAATTTACTCTTTATTTAATAAATAAAACAAAAAAAGATTTGTTATATTAAAAATACATAAGCATAAGCAGATCAATCTCTCGGTTCTCTCTCTCTCTCCCTTAGCTCTCTCTCTCTAGTTCTTCTCACCACCACCCACCCTACCACTACCACACACCTTCCGCCACCACCACCTAACCACACCGCCACCTACCCAACACCGACACCACCGCCTTACTCTCTCTCCTCTCTCTACACTTTCTCTCTCTAAAAAACCCACTTCAAAACACCCCAAAAACACATTGCTGACACAAATCTTGAACATTTAACTCCTCAAAGCCCATCGTGTCGCCGGCTGCATCACCTCCTTTGCTCCGGCCACTTTCTTCCGGCAACCTTGAGGTGTGGTGTCTAGATGGAAAACCCCTAGATCCGGGCCGCCATCTCGAATAACCATCGTCGTTTACTGATCCGCTTTCAGATCTGTATTTTTTTCTGAACCTTTCAAATATGTGGTTAAACTTCGAAGCTTTCAGATCTGTATTATTCTCCGGTCATATCTGAACGGCGGCGGTGCAACAAGACGATGGTGGTGACTAGATCGTATATGAACTTTGGTTGTTTTGCTTCGCTGGAGACTCAAGAACGTGGCGGTGGTGGTTCGCCGGAGACGATAGTGGTGACCATGTCGTATCGTTTGGATTTCTATCGGAATAATATGAACATTGTCTAAGCAGGGGTTAGATTGTATAAAATTTCGGAAGTCGTCTTGGATTTTTATCGGAATTATCTACTTTATTGAAATTTATACTCCTTTTCTTCATTAGAAATTCTATTTGATTAAATTCGCAGATGAGAATTTTAAAGGAGATTTGAAGAAATTCTATTTGATTAAATTCGCAGATGAGAATTTTAAAGGAGATTAAGGTTTGTTGGTTTGTCTGTGAGTGTGGTGCTCTGTGGGTGAAGAGAGAGGAGACAGATCGGTGGTAGTGGTGGTGGCAGGTGAAGTGGTGGTGATGGCAAATCGGTGGTGGTGGCAGGTGGGTTTTGGTGGTGGACGAATTGGGGATTAGGGTTAGCTATGTGCAGGTGATTGAAAGATGGAGAAGATGATGTTGGGATTTAGGGTTTTTATAACAGGGCACATTAATTGTTAGTTGAATGACATTAATGCCCTCATGTGCTTCTCACGTGACCTAACTTAACTGGGAAAACAAACAAGGTTTAGGGTAAAGGACATAACCTGATTGGTTTTTCAAATATTAAGGATGTTTTCTGAGCTTATTAAAGATAAAGGACATACTTTGTAATAAATGACATACATAAAGGACGAACTTTGAAATTTACTCTTTTTTAAAAATATAAAAAATACAAGTTATTACTAAAAGATCAAACTTAAAACAAATTATATAATAATAAAGATCATTACTAAAAAATAAAAATAAATACCAAAAAGTTACAAAATACTATTCATTAAAAGATTGTTTTGATATGTATATATATATGGTTACAAATATCAAATAAATTTCGTAAATACCTTTTAATTAATAAAATAAAATACCATGTCATTATAGCCTAGTAACAGTTTAGGGGCGGGATAAAGGTTAGAGACCATTAGATCCTGGTTTCAATTTACACAATTGGGGGGGGGGGGGGGGTCCTAGACTTAATGGGTTTCCTTCTGAATTGGTGTATAAACATTATAGCCTAGTCAATATGAACATGATCGGGTGGTTACCCTAGTGGCATGATCATATTTTAGTAGTCCGCCAGTGATCCAAATTTATCGTTAAAAAAATGAATAAAAACTGAATATATGTAAATTTACATGCATATATGAGTTTAAAAACATACTTATATATTTAGTAGTTACTAGTATGATACCCGCGCGATGCTGCAGGGTGACAAATTGCAACGCAATACTCGTTTATACTACTTTATTAATTCTCTCGGGGTGACAAATTGCAACGCAATACTCATTTATGCTACTTTACTAATGGAACTACCAAGAGAGTTAGACTACTGTTAATTTATAAAATCTTGTTGATATCTGAAAATAAAAAATTAGAATTCTGAGCTTTAAAGTCAAAGTTTGCCTCTTTCTATGAAAGGCTAGAAACTATGCATGAGTCTAGTGATTGAGAATAAAGTAATAAGAACATGAAACAAAACCAGTTTACGCCATTCCAAACCCCAAACCTAACAAAAATGATTTTTTCTTACATATGCAAAACACGGATCTCCTTTTCGTTTTGTTAAAAGAATGGCGCCAGTCGTGTTTTGGTTATATGAAGATATTTAAAATTTTCTAATAGTTTTGTACACAAAGAAACACACAGATAAGCACCCGGAAAGCATCATGAATTCGATCCTAGTAAATATTTTCTCAAATTTTACCATACTATACATCTGACAATTTTTACCCGCTTATGTATTGAGGCAACACATTGAACCAACTTAATAAATGTTAAAAAGTAGGGTAATTTACCTGCACCCGTATTCCCCTCAAGGCTGTTATATATTGCCTAACATGCGTTTACCAGTTAACGAAACAAAAGTCAGGTAATAAAAATGTCACGGCCCCCGACCCGGTTTGACCCGTTTCAGGAGCCGCAGGACAGAAATCCCGTGGAATTTAATTAACAGCGGAAGTTTCATCAGGATCTTTTAAAAACCGAAATATTTCCCGATTATTCTATTTCACAACTCGGGATAAAACCCGGTAATTTACAATCTTATGATTTCACTGAGAAATCATTTATTTTACAAAACATGTTTCTTTATTTTATACTGAGCCACTTCCTTAAGCTTATAGTGCTTCTCGGCACTTTTCCTAGATCACAATAGATCACCTGAAACATGTTTGAAAAAGATTTTTGTCAGCGGGAAATACTGAGTGAATCATTCTATTTACTAAAAAGACACGTTTGCTATAATTTACAGTATTAAGAGAGATTACAATGTTTCAGATATCAAACCAACTACCCACGGTACTTTGTCACTCGACCCATTGGCCCTTCCGTCCAATGGTGTCTGTGATTATAGTCATATCACCCAATGGCTGCCCCAATGGTGAAGATTATCAAGTAATGTATACAAAACCCCACATACCGGCTGTAACTTGGTGATTACATATACTTAATCACTGTAATTATAACTTTGAAAATAAACATGATTTTGAAAGTAATTTGATAAAAAGAGAATGACTCACATTGCAGATTTAATTTGAGCAGAACCTAGCCTACTGATTAGCCTTTTTAACCTAAATTAATAACAGGCACATAATTAGGTTAGTAACTTAATACAACATTTACGATAACTCACGAGATTAAACCTTCACATTGAATGACAAAGTGTGATACTTAAACATCCATTGAATTAACAACGAATGACAAAGCATAAACCCTAATGTGGGCAGCACTTGAACATCCATTGGATAGTTTAATCGATCGGACATTGAATCGTATCAGCGATCGAGTTATTACCCTGTTTTGCGGCGTCGATTTGTGAACTGTGTGTGTTTTTTAGAGTAAACAGAACGTATCTCGCAGCGTATAAGGAATTTTTACGTCGTTTTAACTTCTGAATTCAAGTCCCAAGGCCCTCTATTTATAGGTAAAATTAAGGGATGTCGCGGCCCGCGTAAATCCTAAGCTTAACTTTACGCGGCCCGCGTAAATGCTTGTTTTATGTATAGGGTTGCCACGGTGGGGACTAGCCTTGCTGACTTGACAGTTTTCGTAAATTCAGTTTCTACAGCACACAATTTAGATAATCGTTACTAGGGTATTACCCCCCCTGAGTTTTAGGGGCCCTGATCCTGATTCTGATAATTCTGAAAATTTTAGGGTTTGTGAAGAATCACTTGGGTCTCTCAATTAGGGTTTCCGATTGGATGAATTAATTAATTAAATATGACTTTTGATACGAGTTGTTACAAAAAAGTCGAGCAGCAGTGATTTGGGTAGTCATAACATGTTTGGCGTCCTGCGCATGGCAAAACAGACAATATTTCACAATGGAAGCTAAATGGGGGTTATGAGGAGTGACCACTACACATGGACTTGGTGGCTATCCTTTCACAACTAACAATATTGCACAATGGAAGCTTGCCCATTTGAATTTCTTATTCTATCATATAAGAGCCAGTATTGTACAAAAAAATAGATTAGCTAGCATTATATTTAATCCAGCAAGTTTTAAAAAGATTAATCAAAAAGGGATGATGGAAATCAATCAACTTTTATAAATTTAATACCATTCAGAAGCTGCTTGCAACATTCCATCATATATAATATGAGCATCAAAGAGCAAAGATCCCAAACCAATCCTGGATTAGTTAATATATCAAGAAAATATAACAATAAACAAAACATGTTCAAACAAGCACTGACCCGCTGAAGAGGCACATGTATTTGCTTGATTCACATGACCTACATTCCCATTTCCTGCACATGTAAGCAAACATTTAACAAACTGAGGAAAATAAAGAATTATGTGATTGCCAAACAAATGTAATTATAAAGTAATGGTACCAAGACTTACATTTTCAAAAGGGTTCCTGTTTCTAAAAACAAAATTTTCACCAGCATATTACAAGCAATAATATTTAAACATTTAGACTAAGATTTCAGCCTAATTTATCACCTAAACAATCTGGTTTTGGATTTGAACTGGATGTGTACATGATTAGATTAGACAGAATTTGAATTCAAAACTTCAAAACTCAAGAAAATAACAACAGAAGAACCCTAAAAATGCAAAATATGATAGATCTTAAAACAAGTAACGCTATGGTAGATACCTTGCAGATCAGTAACATGACAAAAAAGTTACAAGCCTATAGAAAATCTTGGATGCATAAGGTAGATACCATGCATCTGCAATCGCGTAGTAGATTACTTCCCGTGCACTTGTCATCTGGGGCACAAACAATACCTAGACTGTCACCATTGTAAAACAGTATGAAATGAGGCTATCAGAAATTAAATTATCATCACTTAGATGAATACTGTTTGGCCAACTCTTGTAATATGATCAAGTTGTTGTGTGTCGTAAGTTATGAATCTATGTGATTAAAAGTTAGGGTCTATATCAAACAACCCTAGTTTCACGAAGATTCATATACATGAATTATGTGCTACATATGACAAGTATAAATGTAGCTACCCTAACTCTAAAATCAAAACCCCTACAAAACGAAACTCAAATGGGCTCATATCACATCAATTTGAATCGACCAGTTATATAAAAACGGTTTAGCAGTTTGGCCGAATTTACCTGAAACCCAGCGATCTTGCAACTTGGTCTCAAACTCAGATCTATGTGATGGAGATTTAAGCCTGCTGTACACAAAAACAAAATCCTGCTATAAAATTAAACAACAACGCTGCATGCAGATGGGATCTTACCCTCCTTTGAAGATGTTTGGCCGGAGCACAAGAATCAATGTCGATCTCTCCTGCTTTGTACTTAACTGACACGGGCTCTCAGTTTCTCTAGATCTTTTTTTGCCTGAGATACAGAAAGAGAGTCCATCTGAATTCTGAATATTTTTTCCTTGGATATAGAAAGAGAAAGAGAAGAACGATGAATTTTGAATCTTGAATTACCGAAAGAAAATAAGGGAAGAAGCTGGAATGATGGCGAAAACAATGGAGTAGAGGAGAGATGTCTGAGGAGAGGTGGTTTAGTTCAACATCTGAAAATGTTTAGGGGGTTTGAAATTTGAAAACCCGCGCAACATATTTCTTTGTGTTTGAAAGCTACTAAAGTTCATTTGTGCTTTAGAGCATTGTACAAATAGTTCCAAGTTTTGTACCCCTTAAAAATGCTAAATGAATAAAACTACCCTATATATAAGTATTGATTATGTTGACCTTTTCATATCCAGTAGTCATTTGAAATTGAGAACAATTTAAAATTTGATTGTACGAAAGAGATTTTTGGGGTAAAAATTTTTAAAAGACTACCGATTTCATCTTATAATATGTCATTTAATGTTTCCACTTTAAATTTTAAATTCATTATATTTATTTGTAATATAATCCGTCACAAGGATTAATTATAAGTGCTCGTCTTTTTTTTTTTTTTTTGCTTAATAGATACTCTCATGAGGTTTGTAACCACTTGTCCATCGAAACAAGTGAACCTTTTGTAAGATCTTTTATATCTAAATGAATTAATATATGAAACACGTTTTCACTTCTAAGTTATAATTATATAACAATTTGCCATTTTTCGTCACAGGGAATGCGTGAAGACGATGGTCGGTTTAGACCAAAAAGCAGACACAGGGAAACTTATCGCGATGTTTAAGAAGTACTCAACATCAAAATATGACCATGTGGCGTGGACCCAACCGGCTAGATTGCGCTTGGAGCCGAGGTTTTGGGACTGATTATGAACGTGTGACATGACGTTTATGTTGAAAACCCTTGGTTTTTCTTTTGATGTTTTGAGCAACGTATAGTTGGTTGTTGTTCTTAAGTTTTTTAGGATTATCCGTAACTACAACTATTTAGCTTGCCTGCGAGCCGTCGTTCTATTTGTGTTTGACGCTGACAATGTTCTTCAAGTGTTTTAAGTATTGTTTTTAATGCTAACTAGGGTTAAGACCCGCCCGCGTTGCGGCGCTGGTACATCGTAAATATTGAATGGATTAGTCAAACGTTATATGATGCATTAACCATATGAAAACACATATTTCGACGTAGCAAAATTTAGAACGAAACGTAAAAACGTTAAGCCAAAGACGCACGCTGTGATGTGTTAAGTCACAAAATTTAGAACCAAGCATAGAGCGCAAAATTTGCGGAAAATGAAAAACTATTTGTTTTTTACTTTTAACCCAAAACTTTTTATCTTTTACAATCTATCCTCATAACTTTTTTTACTTTCAACTTTGGTCCTTTATAGTTTTCATTTTCCGCAAATTTTGCGCTCTATGCTTGGTTCTAAATTTTGTGACTTAACACATCACAGCGTGGTGGTCGCTTCCGGCGGTGTGGCATTGATGTTATTTGGCATAGTTTTAGGCCCCCGCCGCAACGCGGGGGTGAGGCCTAACAAATTAAGGCACAATGTACACAAACAAATTATAAACGCTATCTAATAACATTTATACTAGTGTACAAATGATTATGCATTTGTTAATATGCCTGTCGTGCGTACCTCTTCTGGAAACCATACGCCCGGTTGTGTATTACCCTCAAGAACAGCAAGAGCAAATGTAGCTGTTGAATAACCAACTGATCTGAAAAGCATTCATGCAAAATACAATACCAGTATTTTAATGAATTCTCAAAGAATAGGCCATTGATTCTTCTATATTAAGTCTAGGAAAAATATGACTTACATAGAGAGTCTTTTATGACTGAAAACACCAATTGTTTGCCGTCCACCTGAACACTCTAAATCAACCTGTTCAAAAGTAGAAAGAATATATATACGGTTACCATAACTATAACTAAACTGAGGGCAGCTATGAAGGTCTTATTAGTGGAGATTATATTTTTGTATAAAGAAAAAGATTTTTTAACAAATTACTCTCATTGAGACACGCTCTGTAGCATATCCATCTATGACACGAACTACTTAATCAAATAGCTGAACCATCTCCTGTACTCTGCTTCTGTCTCGTAGGACTTCCTAAAAAATTACAATGAAGCATGTAAGATAAATTTGGGACCCTATACGAAAAACACATGTATTGACCGAACCCGATTTGACCCGTTACCCAACCAGCCATCCCACCCATTTTGCCACCTCTAATACTAATGTAGAAAAACAGATTTGATTTTCACTTGCGCATCTTACAGAAGGAAGAAAACGTGTCATTGCATCCATTGCCCAGTTCCAGAAAAAAACGGAGCAGTTCCAAACCGAGCACTGACAGATGGATAAATATGAAGGATGAAATTCCTGTAAAGATTTTAAAAGATTTTAAATTCCACTTGATTATATGATACGGTTTGCAGATAGATATGAAGGATGAAATTCATAACTTACAATAGATACACATCTTTTTTCCCAATTCCTTTTCCAAAGTCAGCGTTGACCATTCCACTATACGGCCTTAATTTGATTCTCTCCTATTAGATAGTTAGTTACCGGTTAGCAAAATGAATAACACATAATAATAGAAGAGAAGCGTAAACAGTAATAAATACCTTTATTAAATGCAATAACCTGAAACATAAACCTTAGAATACAAAACAATGATAAATTAGGGGAAAATTGTAAGTGTAAAATTAGATTTGAGAAAGAGGAAACTTACACCTCAACACCACGATACCATATGAAACAACAATCTTAGGCATAACGATGACTGTGAAGCAAGCATTCACATTTTAAAAACCCGATTCGATGCATCAGATTCACCCGTCTTGACCATAGAAGAGAGACGATTGGTGGAAACCTAAGCTCCACCGTGAACCACCGCGGACCACCAACTGTTTTAAAACGGGAGAACATGTTAATGTAATAACTGTCGAATAATAGGGGGTATGAACGCAGTAGCAGAACCCTAGCAACCTGAGGAAGAAGGCCGGCGTGTCTCCGCCACCACCTCCGCCACCGCCTCAATCTCTCTCTCTCTCCTCTGCACCGTAACCTCTTTCTCTGGCAGATTTTGTGAGAAGTTTTTGGTTTTGAGACAAAGAAATAATCTGGGGGATGTGTTGATTTTGTGGGAAAGAAAGAAACCAGGGTCACAACTCAGACGCGTATAAGATGATGAAGAAGCACTTGTACACCCAAGTACAACATACATCTGCACAAGAAGTGTGTTTTTTTTTTTTTTTGAAAAACACCCAAAGCACATGTTACAAGTCATGGAAGCCAAACCAAGTTGCTTCTTTATATAGGTTTTAATATTGGTAAGTCTATTCATTCCTTGAATATGCAACATTCAACATGTAGTAGTTTACATCAATTCTCAATTAGGCAAATATAAATAGCTATGAAAAGAAACAATGAACAGGTAGAAAAATAATTTTAGGACAGTATTATTATCTTTATTTTGTACGAATAAGATTTTAACTTTATTTATTTTGAAAATATTAATTGTTATTTTCTTCTTTAATCACTTGTACATTAAAGCATTATCGACTTGTACAATTTAATCCGTGCGTCGATATTGAACAAGACAACTACCGAAACGTCGACAAAAATGTGTAGGTTGTCATGCTATCTTTGGATTTTTTTTAAACAGTATAGTTTATAAGATATGTCAAGAATACGTAAAAAAATTATAAGTTTGTTGTGGAGGGATGAATTGTAACTAATTATCTATAATTTTGTTAAAAGCTCAGGGATTGAAGTGTAATAAGTTTAGGAGCTAAAAAATAAATAGTGTTCAAAAGACTAAACTACCCTCTTTTTAGGGGTCTTTCTATAAATAAAGGGGGTGAAAAGTTCTTATTTTTTGAGTATCTTAAACTACCCATCCCTCATGCATTATAATATAGTATAGATTTCATTCATTAAGTGATATAATATTAACAAAATAATCGTTTCGCTTCCTAATAGGTTTGAAATATACATGGCTAAAAAGTGTGAAACATCTTCAATTTTCACACATGTTAAGCATTAAAGAGAGAAAAAACGAACAGAAAAATACCTCCAACATCTTCATGTCTAACTTTGATTAAAGAAATCGAATTTGGGGACTGTTATAAGAGGGTTGTTCTAGGTTTCTTAAATGGTGGTGGCAAGGTTTGGTGGTGATTGCCAGGTCTGGTTGTTTATAGAGAGAGAGAGGGACTTATAGTGTTTAAAGAGAGAATGGATTTTACATATTATTTTTGTGTTGTTTATTAAAATATTTCTTAAATGATTTAGTAACAGGGGCGGACCTACCCTTCATGGTGGGTGGGCGGCCGCACCCCTTGAACAAAAAAAAATTAGTGTTATTTTTCCCGTAAAATCCCGACCGCACCCCTTGGAAAATCTCAACCGTACCCCTTGGAAAATCTCGACCGCACCCCTTGGAAATTTTAAGCCGCACCCATTGAAAAAAAATGTTAGGAATTTATAAAAAAAATTGTAAACACTGATTTAAACCCAACCCAATTCGGTAAACAAGTTAGCCCACTAATCTCTTTAAAAACCTTGTACACTTGTAACCCAACTACTCAACAAGCCCCCTTATGAAGTATGCATTAAGCCCAACCCAACTAACTAAAACAATTAAAGAAAACAATCCAATCGTCCCTACAACTCCCGCCCGCTCTCCTCTCTTTGCTCAGCGAACATCACACCCCCACCCAGCGTCCCAACCCCACTTCCCTGGCTGATCAGGCAAAAAATCCGCCGAAAACGCAAAAAATCCGGCCACCAGTCGTCAACTACATCGAAATCTTGAACTTAAATAGGTAAGTCATGTTTTATTAGGTTTTTTCAATATATATATATATTTCTTAAAAAGGCTCAAAATCTTGAAAATTAAGGAATATGGGCTATGGTTGAACACTTGAAAATCCTTGTTTATTTTGTATGTGATAGGATTAGGAGGGAACCATGAGTAGAGAAGTTATGGCGCGATTTCTCAAGAGGGAAGAGGTTGAACCATTTTTTTTTCGCCAGATTTTTCTAATTAAAGACTAAGGTATGTTTTAGATAAGTTTTTTTTTTGTTCCTTTATTTAATGATTAGGAGAAATAGAAGTAGGGAGAGTTTGAACTTTGATGCTTTGTTGTTGTTACTTTACTTGCTTATGATGGTTTTTTATGCTTTTTACTTGTTTTACTTGAAACTTTGTTTGTTAATGTGATAGGGAGTTAGGAACTAAGGTTTGATTGTTTGACAATTGAAATTGACCCGACCCGATCTGATCCGACCCGCTATGAAACTTTGTTTGTTTATGTTTACATGACCCGACCCGACCCGACCCGATTCGACCCGCTATGAACCGGATTTTTTTTATATAGCTAGGGATCTAAAATCTTTTAAAAATTTCCGCACCCCCAGGAAAAATTTCCTGGGTCCGCCACTGTTTAGTAATTGGTAAAAATACTAAATTACCCTTATTTGACTAAAGTTAAATGGAATTTTTAACCAGGTATGTTGTAGTGGGTTTTCCAAATAAAGAATGTCACTGTAATTATTGAAATTAAAGGTTATCCATGACAATTCGATACAAACATAAAGGACGAAAAGTAATTTACTCAAAAAAGAACCAACCTATATTAATAAGTAACACTAAGGTACCATGATAACCCGTTATTATACGAGTTAGAATACTGAAATATGTAACATAAATATACTTTTTTTTTCAAACAACGTAATACTTATAAATATATTTTTCATATGACTGAAATTACATATTATATTACATTATATTATTCATAATAATATATATAAATATTTTTTATTTAACATAATTAAATATAATTTTATTAATATATCATAAAATAGTTTTTTTATTATATATAATATTATAATTTATTTATTTATATAATATATAAATATAAATAACAAGCGAGTCAAGCATAACTTTAGGCATTCTTCTATATATTAAAAAAACAATGGCTTTGAACAGTAATAATAATAATATAGTAATAATAATACATATAATATAAGTATATTAAAACTACTATTATCCTATATATACAAAAAGGAGTTGAGACAAACCCATTTTTAATTTAATTTTTTTTCCAGCCTAAAATTAAGGTTTCATCCTTTGTTTAAAATTACCTTTTTGCCCCTAATTCAAAAGAAAATTATATTTTTGCCTTGGCTCAAAATTTACGCATTTGCCCTCAGTTCAAAAACCTATTTCTAATTATACTCCCTGTTTAAATTTACGGTTTCGCCCTCCGTCTAAAATTACGCTTTTTCCCCGTGCAAAATAAAAATATGTTTTTGTCCCTAGCTCGAAATTACGATTTTGCCCCCAAGTCAAAACTACGTTTTTGCCCACAGTTCAAAATAAAATTATGTTTTCCCCTACGCTTTTTCCCCGTGCAAAATAAAAATATGTTTTTGCCCCTAGCTCGAAATTACGATTTTGCCCCCAACTCAAAACTACGTTTTTGCCCACAGTTCAAAATAAAATTATGTTTTCCCCATAACTCAAAATTATGATTTTGCCCTCAGTTTAAAATTATGATTTCGCCCGCAGTTCAAAATATTTTTACGATTTTGTCCTCTGTTTAAAATTATGATTTTGCTCCCATTTCAAAAATTACGATTTCTCCCCCAGTTAAAAATTATGATCTTGCCATCATTTTACTTTTTTTTTGCAAAACTATAGTACTGTTTTATTTTGCGTGGTTGACTCAGTGTAACTTTTATTGTGTCAAGCAGTTGTCTAACACTAGCTCATTGGTCCTCACAAATTAGTATTTTACCCCAGCTCAAAATTACAGACCTGTTATTGTTTTAATTTTTTTTAGCAAAATTATGGTAGTGTTTTCGTTTAATTGGTTGTCTCGATGTATTTTTTTAGATCGTGTTATAAGTAGTATGTACAAGTAACCTAAATACATGCATGCATGTTATGAAACTAAGAAATATTTGATTTAACGCCCTGCAACGCGGGCGGGCATAGGTGTAATTTTTATTCGTTCAGGCATGACTGGTACATGCTCATTTGTCCGGAAAAATTACAATATTGCTCCCAGTTTAAAATTATTGTATTTCCATCGTTTTAGTTTTTTTTAGTAAAAGTATGGTAGTGTTTTTGTTTTAATTGGTTGACTCGATATAATTTTTTTTAGATCGTGTTATGAGTAGTATGTAGTATGTACAAGTAACCCAAACACCGACATAGATGTTATGAGAGAAAAATATTCGGCTTATTGCCCCGCAACGCGGGCGGGGGAAAAACTAGTACGCTTAAAAATAATAACCCAAAGATAAACTTAGTGGGTCATTTTATCCCACGTGACGAGCCTTAGATTATTTGCTACGAAACACACGGGATACGAAAATTAAACTTTTTGAAATGAATATATAACTCTTTCAAATATTATATATTTGAACACAAACTTCTATATATTTAGTGCTAAACCAGTGAGTCATTCATCTGGTACCAACATCAAGATCATATGGACACATAGATATCTCACAGCAAAGAATTATCACACATCCCCATAAAAACCATTATTAAATCAAGAGTTAATTGCTCGGATGGTCCCTGTGGTTTCACGTTTTTTCATGTTCAGTCCCCACCTTTTGAAAATAGCAGGTATGCTTTTTATGGTTTGTAATTTTGTTACTCGGATAGTCAGTTAGTTTGGATATAGCAGATATGCTCCTTATGGTTTGTCATTTTGTTACTCGGATAGTCCCCTGAGTAAATGTCAGGGGACTATCCGAGTAACAAAATGACAAACCATAGGGAGCATACTTGCTATTTCCAAAAGGTGAGGACTAAACGTGAAAAAACGTGAAACCATAGGGACCATCCGGGCAATTAACTCTTAAATCAATTAACAAACAAACAAATAAACAACAAAACAATATTTTTTGAATAAACAATTAATCAATTGTATATATTGTGTATATATAAATTTAAGAGTTAACTTTCGTTTTGCTCCCTGTCGTTTGGTCATTTTAACGGTTTTGCTCCAATAGTTTAAAAATAGTTATTTCTCTCCCTGATCTTTCGAGTTTGTCGCTAGTTTGCTCCCTAATCTTTTGAGTTTGTCGTCAGTTTCCTCTCTAATGGAGTTAGAGGCGGGGAGCAAAATGACGATAAGTTAGAAAAATCAGGGAGGAAAATGGTTATTTTTAAACTATTGGGGCAAAAAAGTTAAAATGACAAAATCACAAGGAGCAAAATGGAAGTTAACTCTAAATTTAATAATGATATCAGAGAATAGTGTAAGGCAAGTGCTTGACACTCCTCTATTGGTCTGAATAAATTACGATTTTATCTTCGGTTCAAAATTATGATTTTACCTCTGTTCAAAGTTATGATTTTGCCTCCAATTTAAAAGTACAATCTTGCCATTCTTTGTAGTTTTTGACAAATTACAATTTTACTCCGGCTCAAAATTGCAGTCTTAACATCAGTTGTATATATATTAAAAAGCATGCCAAGGAATGGTGCAAAGCAGGTGCCCCCAATTCAAAATTAGAATCTTGTCATCGTTATAGCTTTTGACAAATTATGATTTTACCCCAACTCAAAATTACAATCTTGTCATCGTTGTAGCTTTTGACAAATTACGATTTTACCCCAGTCAAAATTACGACCCCCTCCCCCAAGTTCAAAATTACAGTCTTGCAATCATTTTAGTATTTTTCGCACCTATGGCAGTGTTCGGTTTTTATTGGTTGACTCGATATGATTTTTATTCGTGCGAGGCAGCTGCCTAGCTTAGCACTCGCTTATTGGTCGTGACAAGTTACAGTTTTCCCTTAAATCAAAATTACAATCTTCCCATATTTTTACCTTTTTTTTTCTTAGCAAAACTATGGTAACATTTTATTTTAAAGAGTAAAAAATATTTGGCATAACGCCCCGTCTAGACAGGGTATAAAACTAGTTAAATTAAATAACGCCCCCTTAAAAGTAAATATAAAATAATAACTAGATATAGATACCGAGGCATATGTGGCATTAGGGGGACGTCCCAATGATGGCTCGTTTCCTACCGAGGCATGGTTCGGGCTGGAAGGGCAACCCGGTTTTACACAGCTGTTACCCCAGCGAGTCTCTCGTGTGGGGGCAGTATGGTTTTCGGGCGGAGGTCAGCTTGCGCGGGGGCCGGGGCCCGATCGAACATCTCGTTCCCAGGGGTGGGGCTGACGGGAGATTGTCTTTGACAAGCTCTCGGTGACCTATGATCAGTATATAGAAAGTCACCTTCAAAAAAAAAAAAAAACTAGATATAGATACAGCCCCTATATCTGCGTGTGATGAGATCGTGTGTCCCCCATATTCAATCTCATCACGTTCCAACACCGTCACTAATTCGCATTCACCCACACACACATCTCGTTCTCTCTCTACAACCCCCCTCTCTCTCTCTCTAAAACACACACTCTCTCAACGACGGAGCATTAGCAAACCGCAATGGCGGGAAACGACTGGATAAACAGTTATTTAGAAGCAATTCTGGACGTAGGTCCTGGACTCGACGACGCTAAATCGTCGCTAATTCTCCGTGAACGAGGACGCTTCAGTCCTACTCGTTATTTCGTCGATAACGTTATCGGATTCGATGAAACCGATCTTCATCGGTCCTGGGTTAAGGTAACTGATCTGTTGCATTTGATTTAGTTCTTAGCATTCTGTAATTATTATTAGAGTTAAATGCTATTTTAGTCGGTTTGGGCCATTTTGCCAGTTTAATCCAAAGATTTCATTTTTCGTGGGTCTAAAAAGGTTTCACCGTTACTATTTTAGTCAACTGGGTTAACTTTATCCATTTTTTCTTTTAACGAGAAGGGTAATTCAGTCATTTTATATGGCCGAATTGCCCTTCTCTTTAACATAAAGAAATTGATAAAGTTAACCCAGTTGACTAAAATGACAACCGTACAACCTTTTTGGATCCGCATGCGAAAAATGAAACATTTGGACTAAACTGGCAAAATGACCCAAACCATAGGGAGTAAAATGGCATTTAACTCTTATTATTCTTATTCTGTATAAGATGATATACAAGTTGTACGGAATGAATTAAGTTAGGTTTTTGCATGGTTGTAAAAGTCCCGCATCTCCTTTAATTCTAGCAATTAATCCAGTCTACTTTAAATGATGGTAGAAGAAGGTGTTAAAACACGACTACTTAGAAATTACATATAAAATGTGTTTATGTAAGTGTTGTAAAAATCGCGATTAATCAGCGACTAGTCGCCCGCTAGTCGGCCCTCTACTGATTAATTTTTCGTTAATCCGCTAGTCGGCCAGCCAAAAATCGGAAAAAATCAAAGATTCCGGCCAAAACCTACCAGACTCCGATCAAAACTTGTCTGCTTAAAAAAATTACGTATATGCATAAAAAGTCCAATTCGATTAATCCCGATTAATCACTAGTCCCCACCCCACCAGCCAACTAGCGCCTAACGAGTTCTACAACACTTTTTATATATATAAAACTGAAAATTACATTCCGATTAATCACGATTGATCGCTAGTCGGTTACCCCGCCGGCCGACTAGCGATTTTTACAACACTGGGTTTTTGTAGTGTTTGTGTGTCTGTTGTTTTTATTTATTTATTTTTTTTTGGTTTAGTTTCGGTTTTGAATGGGGAATTATGTGTTTGTTGGTGCAGGCGCAGGCGACCAGGAGTCCGCAGGAGAGGAATACAAGGCTTGAGAATATGTGTTGGAGGATTTGGAATCTGGCTAGACAGAAAAAGCAGGTTTTGATTGATGATTTGTTGTTAAATTTTTTATATTTATTTTTTTTTAATGGGAAAAAGGAGAAATAAGAGGTGTGTTTGGATGGAGGTTTTAGGTTTGTTATTAGATTTGGTGTTTATGTGAAATTTGGTGTGATTTGAAGGTAACAAGTTGTGGTTATATAAAATCAAAATCATAGGCATGTGTTGATTTTCTTTAGTTTTTTTGTTAGCTTGAGAGTGAGGAAGCTCAAAGAATGACCAAACGCCGCCTTGAGCGCGAACGGGGTCATAGAGAAGCCGTGGCCGATATGTCAGAAGACTTATCAGAGGGGGAGAAAGGAGATATTGTTAGCGATGTTTCCGCTCACGGTGATAACCACAAAAGTCGTTTGCCTAGAATTAGCTCTACCGATGCAATGGAAGCGTGGGCTAATCAGCAAAAGGGCAAAAAGTTGTACCTCGTACTAATAAGGTAACATACATCTTTCATTAAACGTTAATTTGCATTAAAAAGTTAAATTTTGAAACGAAATTCGTTGCAGTCTTCATGGTCTAATACGTGGTGAAAATATGGAGCTTGGTCGTGATTCCGATACGGGTGGTCAGGTACATATACGTTGGTCGAATTTACAACAATATAATAGTATAATACATTAGAATTTGTATATATTACTTTCCTTTTGAATAAATTGCAATAATTTATTAATTTTGCTCTTGCGTTTTTTCATATTTTAGGTTAAGTATGTTGTGGAACTTGCACGCGCTTTAGCTTCAATGCCAGGCGTCTACCGAGTCGATTTACTAACTCGACAAGTCGCGTCACCCGAAGTTGACTGGAGTTACGGTGAACCAACGGAAATGCTCGCGCCACATAATTCCGAAAGTTTGTCGGACGAAATCGGTGAGAGTAGTGGCGCATATATAATCCGAATTCCTTTCGGTCCACGAGATAAATATATCCCCAAAGAGCTTTTATGGCCACACGTCCCCGAATTCGTTGACGGTGCACTTAGCCACATAATCCAAATGTCGAAAGTTTTGGGTGAGCAAGTTGGTGGCGGTCGGCCCGTATGGCCCGTTGCTATCCACGGTCATTACGCCGATGCTGGTGACTCAGCGGCTCTTCTTTCCGGTGCCCTAAACGTACCCATGCTATTTACGGGCCACTCGTTAGGGCGAGATAAGCTAGAACAACTTTTAAGGCAAGGGAGATTATCTAAAGATGAAATTAACGATACATATAAAATAATGCGTAGGATAGAGGCTGAGGAGTTGACACTTGATGCGTCTGAAGTGGTTATAACGAGCACCCGACAGGAAATAGAAGAACAGTGGCGGTTGTATAACGGGTTTGACCCGGTTCTTGAGCATAAGCTTCGCGCTAGGATCAGGCGTAACGTTAGTTGTTACGGCAGGTTCATGCCTCGCATGGTTGTAAGTTCCAAAACATGTTACAAAGTTCTAGACGTTACCATTGTTTTCGATAATAATGCCATGTGTGCATGATTAATAATTTTAGTTATTAACAGGTGATTCCTCCAGGGATGGAGTTTAATCATATTATTCCGCATGACGGTGATATGGACGGTGAAACCGAAGGAACCGAAGATCGTCAGGCGACTCCGGATCCACCTATTTGGGTCGAGGTTATGTCTTTTCTCAACAAATTCTGAAACATTAGTTTTTTTTTCTGGTTAATTACGTTTTTCGTCCCTGTGGTTTGTTAAAAATAACCATTACAGTCCATTAGTTTAAAAATTGCCAAAAGCGTACCAGTACTTTCACTTTTGTAACAATTACAATCCACCTCCGTTAACCCCATCCAATTTACCGTTAAATTTTTGGTGAAAAGAGTCAAAAGACTAAAATGCCCCTCATTTAGCAAAGTAATATCATAAAGTGCACAAATAAGTCCACAATCGTCCTGTTCATCACCAAAATTATTCACTTCAATGAGGGGTATTTTAGTCTTTTCATTAAAAACTTAACGGTAAATTGGATGGGGTTAGTGGAGGTGGATTGTAATTGTTACAAAAGTGAAAGTACTGGTAATGTTTTGGCAATTTTTAAACTAATGGACTGTAATGGTTATTTTCAACAAACCACAGGGACGGAAAACGTAATTACCTCTTCCTTTTTTAGACTGTATTTGCCATATATATGGAAGTGTTAAACTCATTAGATTCGTAACCTTTATTTCATGCAGATAATGCGTTTCTTTACTAACCCACACAAACCTATGATACTCGCACTTGCGAGGCCCGACCCGAAAAAGAATCTTACGACTTTGGTCAAAGCATTCGGGGAGTGTCGTCCGTTACGGGAGCTTGCCAATCTTGTACGTCCGAGTTACGCTAATATGTGTTTTCTTTTAACATTAATATTTAATTGGTTTCCTATTTGGATTTTAACTTACAGACTTTAATAATGGGTAACCGTGATAACATTGATGAGATGTCAAGCACAAGTGCTTCAATGCTTCTTTCGATTATTAAAATGATCGATAAGTATGATCTTTACGGTCAAGTGGCGTATCCTAAACATCATAAGCAGAGTGAGGTTCCTGATATCTATAGTTTAGCCGCAAGGACTAAGGTAACGTCAAAACGATTATAAGATATAATATCGTACGATAAGTGCGTATTTCGAGACGTATAAATTATGTTTTCCTTCTCATGGCAGGGTGTTTTCATCAATCCAGCTTTCATAGAGCCATTCGGACTCACTTTGATTGAGGTTATCTTTTTATAATTATAAGAGTAAGATGCCTTTTTTGTCCTTGAGGTTTGGCCAGTTTCGTGACTTTCATCCAAAGGTTTGTTTTTCCGGATCTGGATCTAAAAGGTTTGAAATCTTGACATTTTCATCAGGCTCGTCAACTCCATCCATTTTTCTCCGTTAAGTGTATTTCTGTCTTTTTGTTAACTTAAAAGGGCAATTCGGTCTTTTTCATTTTATGTAAAAAGACCGAATTGCCCTTTAATGTAACAAAAAAGACGGCAATACCCCTGACTTAACGGAAAAAATGGATGGGCTACCGAGCCGGATGAAAATGGCAAGATTTTAAACCTTTTGGATCCAGATGCGGAAAAACAAACCTTTGGACGAAAGTCGCAAAACTGGCCAAACCTCAGGGACGAAAAAGGCATTTTACTCTAAATAAAATATTTTGTGATTGAACTATCAAGTTGTTATAGTATTAGCATAAATATGTTAAGTTTTGTTAAACAGGCTGCAGCTCATGGGCTACCAATGGTTGCCACAAAAAATGGCGGTCCTGTAGATATACACCGTGTAAGTATCATTTGTTTAATTCTATGTTGGTATACGGGTTGATTAAAATATTAAATTAACCTGCAAAATGACCATGTTGCCCTTGCAGGTACTTGACAACGGTTTACTCGTTGATCCACATGATCATGAATCCGTTGCGGATGCGTTGTTAAAACTCGTGGCGGATAAGCAACTTTGGTCAAAATGCAGGTCAAACGGGTTGAGAAACATACACTTATTTTCATGGACCGAACATTGTAAAACTTATCTTTCGCGGATTTCGAGCTGCAAACCGAGGCACCCTGGGTGGCTAAAAAACAATGATAGCGACGATGATGAAAATTCCGAACCAGACTCACCGGGTGATTCGTTAAGAGATATGCAGGATATATCTCTAAATTTGAAGTTTTCGATGGACGGTGTCGACTCTGAGGATAGAAAGAGTAAATTAGAGAATGCGGTTATGTCAATATCAAAGGGTAATATCGTAAAAACCCCACAAAGGACCGTGTCCGGAGAAAAAGCCGATCAAGCGAAGTTCCCTGCTTTAAGAAGACGAAATCATATATTCGTAATCGCTGTTGATGGCGATAACATCAAAAATCTTTTCGAAAACGTTAAAAAGATTTTTTCAGCTGTGGAAAATGAGAAAAACAACGGGTCGGTTGGGTTTATATTAGCGACGTCTTTACAGATGGCGGAGATTCACTCGTTTTTGGTCTCGAACGGGCTAAATCCTTCCGATTTTGATGCGTTTATTTGCAACAGCGGTGCTGATCTGTACTACACATCTTCTCATTCGGAAGATAACCCGTTTGTGTTTGATCTTTATTATCATTCTCACATTGAATACCGGTGGGGAGGTGAAGGGCTTAGGAAGACTTTGGTTCGGTGGGCTTCTTCGATTATTGATAAAAAGGGCCAGAATAAAAATGAAGAACATGTTGTTACGGAAGATGAAGCAGTTTCTACCAACTACTGTTACGCTTTTAACGTTCAAAATCCCGCACTGGTAATTTCATCTGTTACTTCAACTTGTTTGACCCGTTTCCCCTTTAGCTTACATATCTTATTTTTACTTCTCAATTTGTCGTAGGTTCCGCCTGCAAAAGAGCTTCGGAAGATGATGAGAATCCAAGCGCTCCGTTGTCACGTTATTTATTGCCAAAATGGGAGGAAAATTAATGTTATTCCAGTGTTAGCGTCTCGTTCACAAGCGCTCAGGTGTGTTTGTGTTATACACTTTCTTGTTTCTCTATTTGGTTATATAATATAGGGGTGTGAATTTCTGACACGACACGAAATTCGCGGGTTTTGGTTTAGTTCAAATGGGTTCGGGTCGGTTTTAGGTTGAACCCGCGAACCCGTTTAGCTAAACAGGTCGGGTTGGTGGGTTGACCCGTTTAACACATTTATATTATATTTTACTTTTTACATATGTTTTATGTCATAAATTAAATTGGGTGTGTATTTTTTATTAAAATTTAATTTTAATATGTATATTAATTTGTGAAAAATTCGGGTCCTGTCAGGCTCGGGTCGTGTTTGGGTTCATATGTATGACACAATTTTCGGGTTCATGTCGGGTTCGGGTTCGCCTAAAATTTTCAGGTTCGGGTCAGGTTGAACCCGCCAGCCCGCAAACACGACCCGTTTAGCACCCCTAAATATAATAACAATACCAATACCATACAAGTAACTGGGCCTTGACAGTTGACCCGTCCATGCAAAAAATATAAGGTCTTCTTTAGGAACTTCCAGGCCTCACGGGTCTGGTTATGGGCCGGGTTGGGCCGTGGACAGGTCACAGTCCTTGGGCCATTTGTGTAGTCATGCTTGCACATTCTTATCATTCAATAAATATGTTTTCAGGTACTTATATCTCCGATGGGGTATGGACTTATCGAAAGTGGTGGTTTTTATCGGTGAAAGTGGAGACACGGATTATGAAGGATTCCTTGGTGGTGTTCATAAGTCCGTTATACTTAAAGGAGTCGGTAATGGTATTAGCGACCAACTTCATGCCAACAGAATTTACCCGCTTTCAGACGTATGGCCCACAGACAGCGCTAACATTGTTCAGACACGCGAAGAGTTTGGTGTTGCTGACATTCGTGAGTCGTTGGGAAAACTTGGAGTTCTCAAAGGATAAATGATTAGTGATGTGTTTTTCTTGTTCTTTTTATGCAACTTCATAAAACTTGAGGAAACTTGTGTTATACATAGAAATTGGAGTGAATTGCAAGTTTTGTCCTTTTATCTATATACCCAGTTTCAGGCGGTGTCCTTTGTCTTTAAAATCGATGAGTTTTGTACTTATTGTACTTAGTGGGTATACAATTATAATTGTTGTAACAAACTTTAGTTGTAGTTAGGGTGAGGGCGGACAAGGCACTCTAGCCATGGTTGTAAAACAAGGTTTCCAAGGTCGAGTAGTTCGCTACAAGGTAGGCTGCCGAGGCGACTTTCTCTAACTCCGCCTAATTACTCGAAATCGATCAAACGCGGTCAACCTCGGCCAAAATCGGATCTAGTAGGTTCATTCGGGCTGAGTTTGACTTAAAAAGTAATAAAACATAATTAATATGACTATCATATTAAATAATGAAATCATTTTCACGTATTTTGGTATAAATATTACTAAATTTATGTTAGAGTTAATTGCCCGGATGGTCCCTGTGGTTTACCATTTTTTCACCTTTAGTCCCCATCTTTTTTAAAATATCATGTTTGGTCCCTATGATTTGCTCGGTTGTTACTCGGATAGTCCCCATAGTAGATGTCTGTTAGTTTGCTCAGTTAACTTGATATGAAATTACTAAATTACCCTTACAATTAATAAACAATAATTAAAATATTACAAAATATATAAAATATTATGTGTGTGGTCCCCACTCCACCCCTCACCCAATCAGCCCCTTCCCACTATCTATGTGGGACCCACCCACTACCACCACCATCATCTTCAACCTCACTCACCCTCCACCATTACCATTATAATCACCGGTGAACACCTCCCATCAAGCTTGAAAATTTCTGAATTCCCACTCAAGATTCCACCTTTAGATCCACTCTAGGGACTATCTGAGTAGCGACCAAGCAAACTAACAAACATCCACTCTAGGGACTATCTGAGTAGCGACCAAGCAAACAATAGGGACCAAACATGTTATTTTAAAAAAGGCGGGGACTAAAGGTGAAAGAATGGTAAACCACAGGGACTATTCGAGCAATTAACTCTTTATGTTATTAGACAATTTCTTTATAATTTAACATGTCCGAGTACTCCCAGAGTACTCTCCGCCTATGCCGAGTACTCTCAACTCCCCGGTCGACATAAATTGACATTGTTATCTAATAGTATTGTATTTTCAATATATTTCAACCAAAAAAAAGGGAACACCTCTACTTAAACCCACTATCCTCATATCTTTTAATTAAAGTTAAACAACAAATCAAATAAATAAGGGTTAATGGATTTAAACACCCCCCAACTATGGCCATTTGGCCGATGGCACTCTCAACTTTCGCTTTGGCTCAGAACACTCCCAACTTAATACATCGATTGTCATGGCACCCCTTCGTTAAATATTCACTAACCAGGTTACTAAAATTTGCCTATGTGGCAATTTAATCTGATGTGGCATTCCTACGTGTCAAGTATACTCATTCACCTTCTTTAAAACCCCCAGTCACTAACAAACTCATTCAGTAAACCCTAATCCTAACTCATAGAGAAAATCAGACGCACCTTGGAGCAAATCCATCATCAACATACGATCCGGTCGATTTTCGTGAAGAACAAGCCCTAATCTTGAATCAAAATGAGCTCCTCTTCTACGTCTTCATCCACAGTATCCAGAAACCCTAAATTGTTTAAGGTTGATTTGGAGGGTAATGTGTACTGCCATCATGATGTTGTAGCAGTTGTTCGAGTTGTTGGATGGAAAAGTGTGCGGCAAGGTCAACAATTCTATGGATGCTCTCATTGGCCGGTATGTTCCACCTTAACTCCAAGTATTTTTCTTAAATTGAATTGATTGATTAACAGAGGTGTTGTTGGCTTTTGCAGAGATCAGACTGCAAGTTCTTCTTATGGAAAGAAGATGTCGACAAAATGTTCAACCAACATGCATCCTAGTGCAGGTTCAGTTCAGAAGACCTGAAATATGAAAACATGGTCTTAGTAGAAGAGAATAGGTGGTTGAAAGCAAAGATATCTGGAACAGAGTCGAAATGGAACAAGCAATATGTGTTAACCATGTTTATTGGCATTAGCATAGTGTTGTATATGTTTAGGTAGTATGAACTGTGTTCTTGTTGTAATTGTACACTTTTGACTTTTGATGGAATTTAATGCAAAATCCTACTCCTTGATTGTATATATCTGCACATGTATTGATATTACCAGATTAGTCAACATATCCAAACTTTATTTTGACCAACAAATGTCAAAGGTCATGATATAATAAGAAACATACCTCTAATAGGTCTGCACATATAGCTGCACATCTGCATTGCATAATGGAGCTGCACATATGGGACAAAACTACAAGTGTCCAAACTGCACAATGCATATGGGTCAAAACTGCAAATGACCAAATCTGCACTATAAAATGACCAAAACTGCATAGTATAATGACCAATCAACCAAAATGCATAAAGACCATAAACAAGACTTATACCATTACATAACCAACAGTTATAACATTACCAAAAGTTACCCTAAAGAGTTATAACATCACCACAAGTTATCCTAGAGAGTTATTACATAACTTAAAGTTGTCCAAACAGCCAACAACACAAAAAGGTCATAAAGACCACAAAAAAGTCAAACATGTCCATTTATCACAAAAAAGTCAAACTATGACTTTTTAACTGCTGCCTTGTATGTTCCCTTTCCATTTGACATTTGACTTGACAGTTGACTTTTTAGCTGACTTCTGGCTGGAAATTTTGCTTCTCTCCTGGGTAGATTGCTGAGTTGTTCCTTGTGAAGGTACTGGAGTAGATTGCTCAGTTGTTCCTTGTGAATGTAGTGGAGCAGATTGCTGAGTTGACTTCTGGCTTGACTTTTTTGTTCCCTTCTGTCTCTTTTTAGCAGACCCTACAACATACAAAATAAAAGTAGTTAAAGCCTACAATATACACAGACAACTGTCACTAAAACAAGTAATTCACCTGCAGTAGATTGTTGATTTCCCTGTTCAGTACATTTTCTCTTGTTGTGACCTCTACCCCCACAATTACCACAAGTCATTATCACCCCATGCTTGGTAAGTTTCCCTGGTCTCTTTGGATCCTCATGAGGATCCCTCTTTCTATTCTTCTTAGGCCTCCCAGGTTGAGATCTTATTGGTGGTGGATCCATAGGGTGGTGAATCTTGGGCCAATACCTTTCACTAGGTATTGGAGGGATTGAGAATTCATAAGCCTTCATGTATGTGTCTTTGTGGTAACACACATCAACATACTCTTCTGCATTTTTATGCAAAAACCCAGCTACTGCACAAACATGTTTACATGGATACCCCCTCAAATCCCATTTCCTACATGTGCATGTTCTTTTATCTAGATCAACTGAAACATCATCAAAATCCCTGACTTGAAACACATGGTATGATGAGGGATACTGTAACACCCGTTCTTAATAATTGAGGTTTTACGTATCATTTACGAAAAACAATCATGTAATTAAGATTACATATGCATTGGAAAATTTCGGGTTTATTAAAACTTTTTACAACTTAAAAGTATACAACATATCATGTGTACGTTCGTCGTTTAACATAATAACGATACATAGTGCAGAAGCTTATTTCGTGATCGTGTTCGGTTCTTACTCGTCGCTTGATCTTCATCCGTGCACTCTTGGCATTCACCTATGATCAAAACCAACTTAAAAGTTAGTTTTGATAGTCAAATATTAAGTTCAAACAAGTACAGGGGTTAAAAATGACAAAAATTAACAATTTTTGGAGTTAGGGGGCTAGACGTGACGCCAAGGGCCTAGGTGTCACGCCTAGCCCTGTTTTTCACAGCTTATGCCTTCAGCTGATGCTGTACATTCTCAGCTCAACCCGATTTCACGGAAACGGCCATAACTTCTTCGTTATTGATCCGTTTTACCCGATTCTTTTTCCTACGCGTCCGTAATTTAATTCTCCTTCATATGGAGTTAAAATCCAACATCCAACATAAATAAATTTTGAGACTTTCAAGCCTTTGACTCGTTACCTTATTATCAAATTTTACCCGTTTATGCATTTTATCAAACAAACATATTTGTTTGATTCCTACATCACCTACACTTCTTCAAAGTGATATTAACTACCATTTTAGGTTCTAATCACAAGTTTATTTCACAATTTAAACCCTTTTCGCTCGTATGCTTATTTTGACCCGTTAAGGGTATTTAAGCACTTTCGAGCCTAATATAGCTTCCGATTGCTTCTAGCATTCCATTACCACATTTCTTATCCTATAATCTCCCACCACAACTGTATTTAAGGTAGATTTAATGGGGTGATCAATATAAACCAAGTTTTACCTCTCGAATCGTCATTTTACGGCAAAAACTCAAATAGTGCTATATGGCTAATATAATACCTCTTTCAGCTTCTATACTTATTCTAAGTATTTACCTTGTCATAAAACTCGTTTCCAAACAACCTTTAAGGGTTGTTTGTCCCATTTAGCCTACAAGGGCGTTTTGATCGATTTTAGTCCTTTTATGACGAAGGACTCTCTCTAAAATTATTTGACCAAAATAGCAGTTTTAACTACAACATAATTATGCGTACCTGGCCCGGATCAACAAGTAGACCCGATTTATACCTCGTTTTCATTATCACACCATTAATGGTGACGCAATTATCTGATTTGCTAATCGGTCCTATTAACATAAGACTTGACAACCACATTAGTCGATATTATCAAATGGTGTTATCACCACCATTCGACCCGTTTGGACTATATGCCCAACATTATCTATTTAATCAAAAACATCGTTTTTGATCTCCAATTCATACATCCATCCCATCCCGGATTTTATTACCATACCCCTTTTTCTTTTACACTCTTTTCTTACAAATTTCAACCCATTTCGGCTTACGCCATGGGTATTCTTTTAACTTCGATTTACATTAGTCAACACTTGACCAATTTCCATTTTATCCTTTTTATCATTATTAGATTACACTACAAGGTAATCTTAACGGGAATTCATAATTTCTTAAATCATTACATGATTTATTTACTGTTTTGCCCTTTTTGCCATAAACCAAGGTTTTTATCATCTCTATATGTTCCGACTCGTATCGATCGCGTCGGAAATTCATATTTTCTATATTATCGTTATCGCATTTATATCGTATAGAATAAACAAGTATTTTACATAATTGTGTAAGTTTCACTTACCTTGCATCCCGAATACGCTTTTCCTTTATGCTTGACTCGTTTGACCCGCTTCCATCCCAAGCTTCACCTAGCTTGTTAAGCGCCAACTATCATTCATCATTCACAAGGTTGTTAGATTAGTCATTCTAAATCATGACTTTCACACCTTATGAATCTTTGACTACTTTTCTTATTGAACTAAATCATAAATCATGAGTTTAATTCTTGTATCAAGACCCACTTCAAATCAAGTATGAACTCTTAACAATTCCCCATTTTGTTCAAGTAGTTCATTCATACAAGTTAGTATGGTGTTTATAAACACCAATACCACATCAATTTCATTAAATCATCCAAAAACCCATTTTTCAAGTCATGTATGATCAACACTCAAACTTGGAAATTGTTCAAGTATCTTGCATCAACTATCAACTATGATGATTTCTAGCATAAACATATCATCATCTTCATTACATAATCAAAACCCACTTAGCACATAAGAGGGTAATTATCAAATTCCTAGTTTTAGTACTAATTCTTCAAGTTTTCAACTAGGGTTTGTTTCTAAGCATGAATTTCATCCTAGTTTCACCCAAACATCAATCATTCAAGCTTGAATTTCGATTTTCACAAGTTCATCAAAAATCTCAACTTCATAAACATCAAAAATTTGACATACCTTACGATCCCCATGACTAGGTGATCGTTTCTATGTATTCATGCATCGATTTTGACCTTGAATCAGGCTTCAATTTGATGATTTGTTGAGTTCTAGGGTTTGAGCTCTTGGGAGCACCCTCCTGGTCGATCTCCAGACACGCACACACACACCTTAGGTGTGTGTTATGTTATTTTTTTTTTTTTTTATAAATCCTTTTTCAAGTTATCCAACTTCGGTCCCTCACGTTTTGGTTTGTTATTAAGTAGGCTACAACCCACTTATTTCTAGTAAAAGTCCCTCTTATTAACTAGGTTAATTATCCCTAGTTAACTTAATGGGTTCGGGAAGTCATAACCCGTTTTATTTTAAGTCCCGTTAACTCGGGCTTCTTATAACATTGTTTTCTCAAGCATTTGTTAAATTTTATAACTAATATTAGGATTGTTTGTCTAAGTCCTAATATTCACCGGGTAAATTTTACCACTAACGCTATTTTACCCGTTCATTATTATTAACGTGGTTTAATTACCAAACCCGTTTTCGGGGTGTTACAGATACACCTCACATCTATATGCATTTGGTCATTACCATCCCTTCCCACAGCTGTTAACAACATCCCTCCAAGGAATGTTTTAAGAAAACACCCATCTAAGCACAATACCTTCCTGCATCCTGCTAAAAAACCTTTTCTGACTCCATCAAAACAAACAAACAGTCTAAAGAATGTTTCACATGTGGCCTCTGGATCTAGGTTAATGAAACCTGGTGGAGCAATTTCTAACCTAAAGGTTGATGATGGATTTGCTTTCTTTAGAACTTCTAGGTAAGAACCAATTTTACTGTAATGATCTCTCATTGAACCATGAAGCTTCTTGTGTGCACTTGATTTAGCCTTGTAAGCTAACCACTTAGTTATAATTACCTTAAACTTCTGTTTAACTGCTGCTTGAATCTCCTTAGCAGACCAACTTGGCTTGGCCTTAAACAAAGGAAGGAACTCATCCCCTAAGAACTTGGCAGTTAGCTGTCTATTCTTGATCATGTTTCTCTGGCAGTTGTGTTTGTTCTTCACACTTTTAATCATGTAACACTCTTTGGCTTTGTTTAGTGAACAATATAGATAGAAGGGACACCCTGGTACACACTTCACAGCTAAACGACCTTCTTCCTTATTATCACTCTTTGCAATGATCAGATTCCTTCCGTTAGTCACAGCATACCTTCTCACTGCCTCCTTAAAACGATCCCTTGATGCAAACCTTATTCCAACTTTCCATGTAAACTTTTTTCCAGTTGGTGTGTTCATTTACACTTGGAGCAGTTTCTTTGTACTTCTTACCTCTTATATCATCATCCTCACTCTCACCAGGAGTAGCAACATCACCATCAGATTCCTCGTAACTACTGTAACCCTCTACATGTGCACACCCTGCATCATTAGACTCACTCAACTTACCTTCTTTTTCATAAGGTTTAGTACACTGTTCAACTAACTTCTTTTTAGCTTCAAGTTCATCCTTATTAGCTCGTTTAATGGCATCTTGTGACTGTCTCCATTCAGCATCTTCTCTGTCTGAATCTGAGAAAGCTATTTCATCATGAACCTCATCTTCATTACTATCATCAAGAAAACCTTCATCTTCATCTGAACTTGACTCTTCTGTCCCATTTAATTCAGCTTTATAGTCACTGTCTTCACTGTCATCTTCATCTGCACTATGCTTATCAAAACCACTCCTTTCTTCCACTAAAACCTCTTCTCCAATAGGCTTCTTTTGCAAAACATCTGTTTCTTTCGATACACCCTCTTGAATAATAGACTCCTCATCCAAATCAAATGCCCATGTAGCCTCTTGTACACTAGGCTGATTATTCAAACCAACTGGTTTATCAGCAACAGCCTCCTTTCCTGAGGCAGTGGATTCAGATCTAGGGACTTCAAGTACAGGAGGGTTACCACTTTTGTCAGATGCCCTACTCACTCTACTGACATGGACTACTTTCTTTTTTGACTGGGTTACAAGTTTTTTGGGCCGACCTCTTCGTTTAATGGGTTGGGAACTGGATTGGGCTTGTGGTTTACTGGGTGGTGAATAAGATTGGGCTTTGGGTTTACTGGGCTGGGACATGAATTGGACTTCTTGTTCATGGCTAATTGGAGCGACTTGAATAAAGACCTCCATGAATGGTTCAGACCATGTTAGAGCCTTTAATGCAATCTCCAAAACATCATTATCATCCCCAAACCACTTGAATTCACCAGTATCAGCATTTAATCCATACATGTAAAAATCCCTACTTTCATAACACCCAAAATCCATTGCATACTCTAACAACTCAAAGTATGCAATGTGATCAACATCCATACGTATCAACTTTGATTCACCTCCAATATATTGAGGTTGATCAAAACTAAAATCCAATGTTCCACCATACCATAGCATCACATCGATAATCTCCATCAGTGCAATCAGTGAACAATACCAATATATTGAGAGAAAGCGTACCTCTGATCGATTAGGGTTTGATCGCCATTGATGAACTTGAGAGCTTCTGATATGTTCGTATCTTGGTTTGAGTGAAGTGATGGTGTGTTTTGGGGATTATAAACTTCACGAATGAGGGATTATCCACATCAGTTAATGTATGACACGTAGGAATGCCACATCAGATTAAATTGCCACATAGGCAAATTTTAGTAACCTGGTTAGTGAATATTTAACGAAGGGGTGCCATGACAATCGATGTGTTAAGTTGGGAGTGTTCTGAGCCAAAGTGAAAGTTAAGAGTGCCATCGGCCAAATGGCCATAGTTGGGGGTGTTTAAATCCATTAACCCAATAAATAAAACACATCATTATTAACTAAAAAAAACAATTACAATAATTAAAATTAAAAACCAAATACATTAATAAACTTGATCTATTATGTCGTATCTTTTATCGTGTCGTATACTGTGTTGTATCTTCAAGTACGATTGGTATTGCGACCACTTTAGCAATAAACTCAAAACCACTAGAATCGGATGAGTCAGAAACAAGATCAATATTACTTGAATCAGATACGCCTACATTGATGTATCATTTATGTCGTTTCCTAGTACGGATTAAAAAAATATTTGTAAAATAGTTAATTAAATGTTGTACAACCTCTTTCAATAAATCGGCAATTTGGGTTTCTTAATTAAATATTTTGTTCTATTTGTTTCTACAAATTCATGCTTTTTGTTTTACAATATACTTGTAGAGTTGTAGTGTGGATAAGATGGTTCACTTCTTTGCATTAATGGACCAAATACGGGTAACATACGTATCCTTATTTATGTTAGCTTGGGATCATGTATTTTCTGATTTTCTCCCATGATTCACATAATATAATATCTTCATACCAGTGGCGGATCTTGCCCGTTGAACATGCCAGGGCCGAAAGACACGGGCACTAAAAAAAGCCCGGACAAGCCCAGGCCAAACATAGTATATATAAAAAATTTCGATCGAAATGCAGAAAATTAGCACTACGCCAGAAAAACTTGCCCGGGCCGTGGCCCTGCCACGGCTCTTCTAAGAACCGCCCCTGCTTCATACTAGCTTGGCCCGATATATACTTCAACTGTCACCTTTATATACAATGCATTTTATTTTTTGTTATTTATATTGTTATATTTAGTATATTTCATGGGAAAATCCAGATAATGCCAGTTTTTTTTTATCGAGTTACCAACAGAATGTCCCTTTGACTCTTTATTGTCACAAAATGTCCCACGAATACACGCGACAACGTCGGTGTATTAAGGTAATAAGGTCGGACGGTGTTTAGATTCAATGAGATCTTGCAAAGTGTCCAAACGTCGATATAGTGGGACATTTTGTGTCAAAGAAAACACAGGTAGTGTTCATTTCATGAATGTAATGGAATTGAAAGCTTGCACTAGAATTGAATTTTGATTTGGAATTTAGATGTGTTTGTTTCACAAAATAGAATAAAATCCAGATGAAGTTGGAATTAGATTCCCTTCCTTAGAGTATCCACAACACTGGTCAAAGTCCAAAATCAAACCCGTCACATCACCGACCATATCATTCCAAACCTCAATCATTATAAACCCATATTTTCCTCCGACACTCAACCATTTTAAACCTCCACATCACACCCAACTTTTACATTAAAAAAAAGAACGGCATGTGTGTGGGGTCCGCACTTAAACCGGATTAGTCTGCTAGACCAAACCAGACCACCCAAGTCAACCTCCTACAACGCAGCCACGCAGGGGGTGGTCCGGAATTGGAGGTTTGCTTTTGGACTCGTGTGTTGTTGCTCTTATGATGTTCAATTCCATTTTTTTCTTTGTTAAAACCAACAAAATAAGAAATGGAAACAACATTCCAATTCCATCAAGATTTCATTCAATTTCGTGAAACGAACGCTACTTCCCATATTTCATTTATACTTTTTTTCTTGAAAGGCGAATTTTTCTTAATCCCGTCACTTGTCGGACTTGAACCCAAATACTTTCTCCTCCCAAACCCACATGTTTTACCAATGAACCACTATATATACTAAAGACAACATACCATTTATTTGTACTTTATAATAATCGAGTATAAATAAAGATGAATCTTCTTGGAAATTTAGTTTAATGAAGGGAAAAAAAAGGATGTAAAAGAAGTGATTACAACCCAAGACAAGATGTCAACATACCATTATTTGTACTTTACAATCAATCAAGTATATTTCTTTTAACCGAAAAGAATCTCACGTGTAAACCCATCCTGTTCGGGCTATGTTTAAGGTTGACTCTTTCACCGTCATGAGACCCTGCCCCCCTCCCGATGCGCGGGAACCAGATGAACCCTCACCCCGTCAAATTCAAGCCTATAATTTTTTTTTTTTTTGAACGGCAAATTTGGATCACTGACGGACCACTGAAGTATCATCGTGCCACCAGCGGAACCACCCGATCATATCCATCTCCACTAGGCATAATGCCTATACACCAATTCAGGAGGAAACCCAATAAATATATGGAAAAACCTCCTTGTGGGAATCGAACCCAGAATTAAACCCCGAGTAAATTACACAGATTGTCCTTTAATTATACCCTAAATTGCAGTCCCTGCCCTTTCCCTTTAATTTGTGCAGGCCATGTCCTTTAAATAACAAATTTGCACACTCCTTGTCCTTTGCTCCAAACCCCATCCAACAACCCAGTTAAATGCACCCATGTGCCTCTCACATGATGGGTAAAATTGTAATTTACCCTCCACATACCCTTTAAAACCTCTGGAGTCTTTCTTCCTCCCTCAACCTAACATACACACATAAATAGATAATCAGAACTTCATCTTTTCCATTTAAAGCACAAAATCGGCCATCACCCACCTCCACTCGATCTATCCTTCCTCTTTCTTTTCTCTTCGTATGACCGGCAATACACAGGCCAGCCGCTGGCGCCGGTAGCCTGATCGGCTTCACACACACCCAACCCTCACCTCTTACACCCCCCTCACACCCACACCGGACTGGATATGACGGAGATAGAGAGATCGAGGAGAGAGATCGAGGCTTGTAGAGAGAGAAACAACGAGAGAGAGAGAGCGATTGGGATGGAGAAGTAGTGCCGGTCACCCCTTTATGGTGGTGCGGCGATGTGCAGAGGACGGAGTCGTCGCTCCGGTGACCAGAAACGCCGCTACGACGGCGGTGGAGCTTTTCACCGACAGATTTTCCGGTAAATCCCCTCACCTCTCGTTCCTTTTTTTCTCTATTTTGCTGATAAGCGAGTATGTGGTAATAATAGATGCTGTTGATGATGATGGAGGCTGATGGTGGTGATGACGGCGGCTGTGTCGCGGCCATCTGTGGTGGTGGACGCTGGTGGCAGTGGTGGTGGTTGTTTACAGCTCGGGTTCGGGTATAGGGCTCCAGATTCGTTAGTTCAGATTCGGGTGATGTTTAAGCGGAGGGTAAATTACAATTTTACCCATCATGTGAGAGGCACATGGGTGCATTTAACTGGGTTGTTGGATGGGGTTTGGAGCAAAGGACAAGGAGTGTGCAAATTTGTTATTTAAAGGACATGGCCTGCACAAATTAAAGGGAAAGGGCAGAGACTGCAATTTAGGGTATAATTAAAGGACAATCTGTGTAATTTACTCTTAAACCCCCGATTAGTCTCTTCATCCAAATGTAAAACAATCAATCAAGTATATAAATAAAGATGAATCTTTGTTTATGAGATGATGAAGATCACATAGACATACGGCACGCAGATAAGTGATAACCATGTCACATTCCGACGACCCTCAAAACTCCCCCACCGCCGTTAAACCCGACCTCTCCTCCGTCATCACACAAACCATCGGCCGTCAACTCCACAACGTCGCCTCCTTTCTTGCTCCACCACCACCACAACCTTATTCTTCCCCTACGCCGCCACTCTCCTCCGATGTGTCGCCGTCGTCTTACGAGGGTTTAAAGAACGATCTTGCTGAAATTGGGGTTAGCTTGAAGACGGGTCTCTCTCTGCTATCGCCCAAAAAAGCGGTCACCGGAATTTCTAAATTCGCTTCAAGTTTGCTCCAATTTGATAAAGGAGTTGTGGGGGTTACTGATGATGTTGTTGATTTTGTTCGAGAGGTTTCTGTTCGCCCCCACTGTTGGGTTGATTTCCCCTTGTCTTTACAGAATAAAGGTTTCATTTTTATTATTCTTTTTTAGGAATTCTTATGTTCTTCTTCTCAGTTTTAATCAAGCTAGTAAACTAGGGATTAATCATATTGGGATTAATTGCCTGAATTTACAGGTTTTGGTCAAGAATCTGGCCGGAATCGATAGACTACCACTGATTTTTGGCCAACTAGGACTAGATTTGACCACTGTTGACCGTCTGCTGATTAATTGGCCGATTAGATAAAAATTACTCGGTGAACCTGGGACTAGCGATTAATCGGAGGCTAGTCGGGATTTTTACGACCTTGGTTTTAATCCTATTTCAAAATCTTGGAGTTAATTTGTTTATGTGTGTGATCATTTTGGCTATATTTGATCAAGAATGGTTATGTTACTGTTATCAATATAATGGGTGTATGATGAGTATGATCTTTGTGGCTATATTTGATCAAGAATTGTTTTTAACTGACTGCTATAGTCAGTGCTATATTTGATTAAGAACTGTTAGTTGACTCATGACCCTGCAATCTGATTCTTTTAATAGCAATTGTTGTGTTCGTGATATCAGTGTTAATGGGTGTATGATCTTTGTGGCTATATTTGATCAAGAATGGCGTAAATTTGTGATATTGTCTTTTACTGACTGCATATGTGCCCCCAAAATCTGATTGTTAGCTATATATATATACCAGGTTATCAACCCGTGTGTTACAAGGGTTGAATAAAGGAGATATTAAATTGGTAGTAGTGTATTACTTAGTAATGAAGGTTTAGGAACTATAAAACGATATTTTGTGATTGAAGTTAAGCATAAGTAAATACTGCAAGTAGATTTTCTAAATTAAGAAATAGAACACGAAAGGGTGAATAAGAGAACCGGGAAACAACGTCTTGGGCTCACAAAATTGTGACACGTGACACAACCAGTTACTTATTTATTAGACTATGTGTGTGTGTGTGTGTGGGGGGGGGGGGGGGGGGGGGGGGGTATTGGACTATATTCAATCAAGAATTGCCGAAATGGTGTGATGTAGCATTTACTGACTGTTATATTTGATCAAGAACTGTTAGTTGACTCATGACCCTGCAATCTGATTGTTAGTGATAAATGTATTAGTTAGGATTTTGTTGTAATTATCTCCGTCATACTTATTTGTAATCATCCTTGTTGTATGCTTATGTATAGTTGATTAATAATACACAATATCTTACAAGATTTTATTGTTCAACACTGGTATTTATGAGATCATTTAATGCTGTCAATTTTAATCCTAATTACATAATCTTGGAGTTAATTGTTTATTGTTCAACACTGGTATTTATGAGATCATTTAATGCTGTCAATTTTAATCCTGCTTACAAAATCTTGGAGTAAATTGTTCATGTGTGTGATCTTTTTGGCTATATTAGATCAAGTTTTGCAGAAGTTTTGTGATATTGGCTTTACTGAATGTGCCCGACACCCCGAACTTTTCGCTCAGTAGTGTTATATATGTGGTTTTCGTATAGAAATTTTTGGGTATATACGTTTTCGACCCCCCGTCTTCATTGTCAAGCTTCGCCACTGGCCCATTATACGGATTAATTAGATGGATTATGGTGGAGGTGTATATCGGCCTGTTTATTTTATAAACATGTTTGGATATATTTTGGATAATAACATAACTTTAGAAAACCGAACATAAACTAAATTTTGAAGTATCTTAATGCAGATTTTAGCATGTCCCAAGTTCAGAAAGATCACACTATTATCATACAAGATTTGGTACCAAATCTCGCTGCTTTGAGGCGTACGATTCACAATGTCATGAGTGAACAACAGTTTTGGATGATCTACTTTATTCTGTTGGTCCCACAGTTAAATGAGGATGATTGTCGGCTTTTATCGACCCCAGAGGTAAGATTATATCTTCTAATGGCATCTTGATTCTGTTATTATTTTAATATTTGCATGCTTGAAGTAGCGATAAGAGATTATTCTGCTATGATTAAATAGGATTAACTAATCGGTTTAGGATGATCAATTTATCATACCAACAACAACAACGATCAACCTTTAATTAATCCAACTTTCACCGATTATCTGTTAGTTTTTTAAATTATTGAATTTATTCAAACACTTTTTATGTCAACTTCAAACAACATAAACATATCCTAATTTTAGTTTCACTTGTTTGTTCTGCTATAGATTCTTCAAATGCATGAGGCGCTTCTACAGAAACTGAGAAACAAGAAGAATACACCCATAGCCACAGAGGATACTCTCGATGAAAAGGGTAGTATGGTAAACATAACCAAGCCCGAATCCTCAAGCGAGATTGATAACGCAGCAGCAAATACAACAAAAAACAAGAACCGCACGAGTGATGTTTGTTTCAGCGACATAGAAGATGAGGAGTTTAAACAAACACAAAGTAGCAGGGTTTCTTCCGCTAGTGAAAACAGTGATTGGGTTCGTATTGGCGGAACTTCAAAAGCAAACCGACCAAGGTATCGTGGAAGACAGTCGGAAAGCGAGGAGTCATCAAGTGATTGGCAAGCTGTTGAGGATGTTGATCTATAGTACACTAATCATTGAGTTCATCTTATCATTTAATCTTTGCTAATCAAGACATTCGACCCATCATACCAACCGATATTGTTCACTTTGTGACTACGTGGACTCTTTGTGGGCAAAATAAATGATAGCGGTTGGTAGGACGAGCCAAGTGTCACTATTTTTATGTGGATTTAAATATAGTACAAGGGTAATTTGGTCAACTAGTCAACGTAGATTGTAAATTCACATTGTAAATGTCATTTCGTCACTTGGGTATATCTGATTGTTTGCTTTGTTAGTTTTTGTTTTCGCCATCCGCTTTTTGGTCAGGTGTATCTAATTGTTTGGTTTGTGTTTTCGCCATCCGCTCTTTGGTCGACATGATTAATTTGTACTTCTCTATAGAAGGTTTGATTAATCTTTATACAAGAAACATAAATATGCAATGTTTTGAAACATGGAACGGCTGGTCGGACTGGGATCTTAACCGGCGAACTAGAGGTTGGACCGGAAAACCACTGCCCAGACCAACAAACTGGCCGGTTAAACCGGAATTATAGGGGTCTAACCGGAAATTGATTAAATTCCTCCAATTTTACTCTATTTATTTTTATAAAATTTACGATGCCATCTTGTTCTTACATCTGGTTTGACCAATCCGACTGGTGGACCTATAAGGAGACTGATTTGACGTCCCGTCCATCCGGTCCTGAAAACATTGGAAATTTGATAAACACTAAAGACTAGATTCAAAAAAAAAAAACTTATGAGCCAAGAATGCAAACAGGGTTGATGAAAATAAAACTACATGAAATGATTCAAAACACCTTACTGTTTCCTTGAAAAAAAAACAGATTTATATACAAACTTTGACATGATCCTCGTTTCAAAGCTGACGTCTTCCATTCGAAGACGCAAATGACGGTTGACGCCACAAAACTTGGTTGGAACTGAACCTGCCTAAAGGTGGTCGTGGTGGTGGAGGTAGCGGCTGCAGTGGTGGTCGTCGTGGTGGAGGTAGCGGCTGCAGTGGTGGTCGTGGTGGTGGGGGTGGTAGCGGCTGTAGTGGTGGTGGCGGTGGTGGTGGTAGTGGCTGTAGTGGTGGTGGTGGTCTCACAAATATGGGTGGCTGAGAGCTAACTGGAGTTTGGAAAGGTAGGTACGAGAATGATGAACAGGTGTCAGCTCGTGGCAGTGGTTGAATAGTAGGCGGTGGAGGTGGAGGCGGACACGGAGGGTATACAGGTAAATTCTGGAAATTTGAAGCTGTAACTTGTGGCGGTAGTGGGTTGTGAAGCTCCGGTGGCCGCCATTCAGGCATATCATCGTCATCAAACAGTTTGGTCTTTTTTAACGACGGCTGTAACAAACCGTTATTAATGTCTTCCCTTTCTTTAACACTATCCAACTTTTTAGGAGAATTTACAGACTTGTTTACTAAAGTTGACTTTCTAGAGTCAACACCAAAGTCAAACTCAGGAAGATCATCATCTTCAAAAGGTCTTTTCTTTAACACCAAATTACAAGGGTCCACCTCAGCACTAGATAAAGTCAAAGGCTCGTCACGTTGACTAGATTCCGCCTTTTCAGGTGACGGTTTCTTCTCGGCGTTTTGTTTTGAATCTTTTGAAGAAAACCCGGGTGGTGAATTCGGAGGCTGGGTTAAACTCGGGCTGCTTTTACCATCCGGTAAATTCCCGACAGGATTTGAAGGTCGGTTTTTACGCCATACAACACAACCAATCATTGAATCTGGTTTGTCATTAATAACCGACATCCCTTTAAAGAAACCATATTTTGCCAAGATTGTTATTATGGGATCGCTACGTGGACATATGTAAAGATCGATACCCGACAAAAGTTGTGCAAACCCGACCTTGGAACTTTTCTTGTATCCTTTGGCTACCTGCAATAGATAAAAAAAAGAGAACAATATATAATGAATTGAGCCATAAGCGTTAACGCCATTTAACGGCGTTATGTGTTGAATAAAGTGAACTTATTACCTCTTTCATGCCGTTTAGCCCAATGTTAGATGATCCCTCATTCCAGCATATCGAGGTAACCTGAAGATCAAGTGTTATGAAACAAAGTTAGTTATAGTCCATCTTTATTTCTCATCGACGGTAAATAATACGTGAAATGGGTCAATACAAAAAATTAGCTAAAAGAGGAAACGGGTCAAGTGGGTCAAGTAAAAAAACCTAAAAGCATATTTAAAGTTAAGGCATGTTAGTGGCCACAAATGAACATGAACATTTTGACCATTTATGTGCTTGTTGGGTTCGTTTACAACCATAATATTAATTGGCCAGCTTGTTTGCAATCTTGTTTATCATCCATGATCCATGTTGCATTTAATGTCAGCTTCTTGATTTTTTTTTTTTTTTTTTTTGAATGGCTAAACTTGCATGTCATGGGGATTGAACCCATGACCTCCACCTATTCTACACCTTATCTAACTCACCAACACCAGATACCTTACAATTTCTTCATCTATTAATCACAATTTATTATAGTTATAATTCAATTAAACTTCTTTTTATAATTATCTTCATTATACCCTTATAAATAGTCGCTCAACAAAACACAATTCTATAATCAAACTATGTGATGATGATGATGATATCGGTCGTCTAAAAAACGTGTGCAAAGCGCGGAGCTTGGCACTTTGAACCAAAACTATTTGGATCCAACATGCAGATCTGATGGAATCCATGGCACAAAACCATTATTTGATGGCAAGCAATCATCAAACTGCTGATCTAACTGTTGATCTATGGTTTCTTAGTCAAGGGTACATGAACAATTGTTCAATCAAAACGAACATCAATACCGTCAACTTTGTATAGATAATGCTGCGTGAAGCACGGTTCCATAACTCTCTTTAGTTGGTAACAGCATGATGATATACTGGGCATGGTATATCAATGGAAAATGACACAGTTACCCCTAAAGTTCATCAAATATACATAGAGATGTATTCGTTATAGAGCCATTGTTAGGGTAGGTCAGGTAATTTGAGACTTTCAGTTATTGTAGGTGTGTATGTCTATAATAAGATAATTTGTCTAAATTCCAGATTAATCATCCATAAGTAGTTTAATTCTACAGCAGGTTTCAAATTTGTGAACTTCCATATATGTATGAATACACATGTATTAGCTTATAACACACTGAGATGAAGGTGTTAATATGTGCACTTGATCCATAACATGCTTCAGTACTCATGTTCATTGACGGACCATCATCAAATTGAAAGCAGGTCGAAAATTGCGGCTGGGTCAATGCATGCGAGCCAAATGTACTGGTAGATGGGGATGACCCAACACAAGCTACGCAGATGTATATCGGTGATGTTGGATGTCCCATCTCTGAAGCTACTTTTTCAAGTAACTCGAAATATTGAAATCAAAGTTATTTAACTAAAAAAGTTTGGGTCATGAAGCAACATAATATATGCTCAAGACGGTGCGTGAGGACTGTTAACGCTCCAAATGCTAGAAACAAAGTCTGCAAGAGGAACCTGGAATGTCTCTTCTTTCTTCTAAGCTTTTCTAAGGAGCAGTTCCTAAAGGTGTCCTAATTCTTTATTATATGAATTGTTATTACTTTAAAAATATTGACAGTGTTTCAGGTTTTTAGTTTATTTCTTGTTTAAGAATAATCGTCGCGCAAAACTCCAGCTCAACAGACTTGTATGCAATGTAATAAACACCATACGACTTTCCAATGTGACATGTATCCGTGTTTTGGCCTTGATTATGGCAACTTGAGGTGGTTAGCAAGAGTGAAGACGTTCTTTCAGATCAGTTTACGTTTATGGCTATAGATGTTAAGTGATATCTTAGCATTGTTTAACCTATTGTAGTGTTTGGCTTCATGTTAGACGTGCTAGGTTGGATTTGTCTAACTTAATAAAGAAAAAATCGTCTCAACCTTTTAAAAACTAGTGTTGGGTTCTTTGCGCAACTTCTTCATCCTGGAGTTTTGAATAGCTGCTGAAGAGAATAATGGAGTTCATATCAGTTTTCTTTGGAGCCCCGCTTGCGGTCTGCTCATATAATGTAATATATGTGTGGGCGCTCGGGGGGGCAAAAGCAAAAGTGCACTAATTTTTAACGTTATTTTACTAATTTCGTGAAAATAACGTTAAAAAGAGGGGATCGTTAATCAGGCATCATGTGGTGGCGTTGATAGCCGAAAGACAAGGGGGTACATGCACCAATTGGCGTTTGTCTCAATTGCTGAGTGTTATGTGCCTTATGTCCAAGGCTTGATGCAAAACCACAATCGAGCCGGGGGTCTCATTGGAAGCAGCCTCTCTATTCCTACGGGGTAGAGGTAAGGCTGTCTACATCCCACCCTCCTTAGACCCTACCTTAGCTTTGCTATAGGTGGGATATACTGAGTACGATGATGATGATGATGATATCAGTTTTCTTTGCTATAATATTAACTTATGCGTAATGAAAGGCCAGATGTATACATGATGTGTTGCTTCTGCAATAGTGTAGCACTAGATCCACCAGACGTTAAGTTTAATACACCACCTCCATAAGTGAAAGCAAACAATGATAACAGAGATGAGATCCATATATTGTTTCAATGTGGGACATCATACATCATGCCGAACATAAGGAATGCAATGAATCTTAACGTTGTCTAGTTATTTATGTTTACTGTTCTTCAATTGGTTCGTGAGGAGAAGCAGCTAATGGACATGAATACAATGAATTTAATCTCTTTGGATCGGTATTTCTGCATATACTTTAGATGCTACAATCTACTGACTATTGCAAGGGCATATTAGACTGTTCTTGGAAGCTGCTTTATATTTCTGGTTTCAGAGTTGAGCAATTTCTGTAAAAAGAAAGAAAAAACAAACTACAAAAAATTTTAACACTATGAATCCTTTATTATTTTCTAAGATCAGCCAGCTGTTTCTTGATCATTTATACCGGCACTGCATCTTGAAATGCGTAAGTAAATTCAAAAATGAGCATGGCATCTTGAAATGAGAGGAATTTTTTTTAACAGGAACCTGCTGTCTTAATATTTGCTTTGTTATCTTTGATTATTAATTTTAGGAGAAAGTATTATGTGTTTACGAAGTCTCTTCTCATGTCTTTAAGCTTCAGGCTTGAGAGACCTAGAGCTGATTTGATGAAGAAAAGAGGATGCTTGTAGATTGTAGACAAGTGCAAATCAACAAAACGCAACCCGACCCGTGGTTGTACCAGATTTGACCCAAACCCATTTCGACATTTTACTTAACCCACCGGAACTGCCTATCTTGTCACCTCTATATTGCATCCTTCATGTTAATCCTTTTGTATTATTGCCACATGCCTACATGAGACACTTAGCTATGGAAGTGTATTAATTAACTTTAGCTTTTGCTATTAGTGGGATTTTACTGGGTATGTTTGTTTGTTTGTTTGATTTGTATAAACTTTATGTCAAGCACAAATTCATACAGAATCATGAAAAAGGCTGTCTATGTCAACCTTTGCTGCTAACACAATATAGGTAAAAAGCTGATAAGTATTTTGATTAAGAATTAGAACAAATTTGCAATTATTTATATAATTTACAAATCTCACAATCTAGGTTGGTAGCCTCTTTCCTTACTTAGCTCAAGTTTGTTACGGATTTGTGTCGACTGTCGAGGATGAAACACCATTCTTCATAGCTAGTTTGATGGTGCGGGTGAGATATGCTTGTTTTCTAGTTTTCCCGTGTGTTGAAGTCTTGTGATTTAATGAAAGTTAGTTTGTTGTTTAAAGAAACTAATACTTACATGGTGGTCAGGGTCAAACATTCAAAGTGATGTTACTAGATAATTATGGGCTATTTGATCATGTGCTTTAATTAGTTATGCTGTGGGTTGGCCATGCTTCTTTTCTGTACTTTTTCCTAATAATGGGATCTAAGTGTCAGTTGCTTTAATTATACTCCATTAATTCTTGCTATGCTAATATTTTTTTTAACTTTAAAACTTTCTTTTCAAAAGCTCTTCGCGCCTTGAGAATGCCTTGCGCCTTTGACAACTATGTTTGAAAGTCAAAATGAATCACTTTAATATCAATGCTTATTTGTTCAATAGAAATTAGGAATAACATCATAAAGCAAAATAAATATTAAAACTTTTATATGTTCAATAGTGATGATAAATAAACATTTGGAATCAAAACTCAAAAGATAACAAAAACATTGTTGTAGAGGGAGGAAGTCATCTCAAAATATCAAACATGGCATTGTTGATATTAGTATACTATGTATTTATGTTAATTGATCGTTTTTATCTCCATAAGACCATGTGTAGTGGTTAACACCCCACCGGCCCACCCTTGGGCGTTTTGCGCCATGTGGCAGCCCAGTCATCAATGGGGCATTATGGGGAGTTTTCTAAAATGGGTGTAGTGGGGATGTGGGCATTATGTTAAAAGGTGTGTAAAATAGAATTTAAATAAAAAAAACCATTAAAATTTGTTATTGGCCAAACAAAGAACAGGAGCACATTCATTGGTCAAAATATCAAACCCTTGTGCCATTTCAGCGTGATTAAAAACACGCTGCTGGAGATTTTGTAAAAGAAAACGCCCAAACACGCCGGCGGGGGCGGTGGCGGTGGCGTTTATGGGTGTGTTTGGGGGGAGATACCGCCCACTACGGACGGTCTAATATACCAATGCATAGCAAGGTGTGAAAGGTTCAGGTTTAAATCATTTTATGGCTAACCTGATACGTACATATCTTCCATATATATATATGTACGTACATTTTTCCCTAAACTAGTAGTAAGGTATGGTATACTATTATCAACCTCTATAGAGCAACATTACTATTTCACAGCAAGGTGTTTGTGTTTTTAATTGTTGGCCTCATGAGTAATTATCTTTGTATTGTATATGATTATAGATGAATCACATAATTTTCATAATAATGAGCATCTTATTAAATGTAGTAAAAATAAAAGCAATATCTTACCATTAATCCGCGATTCCGGGAGCGAGGAAGATCTTGAACGTATTTTTCAAAAGCCTCTAATCTTACTTTTCCTTTAACTTCTATGAATTCTGGCCAGTTGTTACCAACCAATTTCTCACCACTACAAACAAACAACTATGCATAAGATGCTTTTTATCAAATCATGTTCAAACTCTCATCTAAGCAGAGCTATTCAAGACATTGATATCACATGCAAAAATGTAATAAAATTGAATGTAGAAAGTTTACAATTTACATGCATAGTTGTTAATGGCGAATAGAGACAAATAGCGATAAGGTACCTATATGCTACATAGCGAATAGCGATTGCTATTTTATAAATAGCGATACACTAGAAAAAAAATTAAAATTTTTTATATGTATATTATATCATAATAGCCTGGTATATAAGCTATTTTACATGTATATTTAACAAAAACCTAAATCCAGCTATTTTATAGCTATAGTTAATCGCTATTATATTAAAAAATTAAAAAATTAACTGAAATCCCACTGTTTATGGCTACATACCATGTAGCGGCCTTCGACCTATAAGCTACGCTAGCTTCAATTTACATTAAAACATTGATAAATCCATAAATAAAAGAAAATGGAGCGATGTCCTACAAAAAACTGACCGACCCTATGTAATCTAGCAACCAGAACATTATAAACATAACAAAAAGGATGCGATTTAATCTTGCAAGAAGTTTGGTGCACCAAATCTTGATGCAAATACCATACATCATCCAAGAAGCATCTTAGATTTAAACAATAAGTAGGAGAAAATTACAATATAAAATAGTACTTGTAGTTAAAAAATTGAAAAAAGAATGACTCTTAATTTTAGTTAAAACTAATAAAAGTCTTTAACAAACTAAAAGTGAGTTGAAAAGACCTTTTAAAGAATGCAACGGCCGATAAAGTGACAGAAGAACTTAGTTGAAGAGACCCTTCCCACAGTTGTTCAGCAGTCTTTTCAGAACAACTTATTTTCTCTTGATTATTTCTACCGGTAGATGATTTATCTCCCGTCAAAGAAGCCGTTTCTACATTTCGAACATTATTTATCCCTCCATCGTTTGAATACGAACCCATTTCTTTTAAACCACCTGACAACTTTTCCACATAAGACCCTCCACCGTTAACAGAACCGTGTTTTAAGATCTCAACAAGTTTCGAATATTCAGGAGTCCCCATTTCAAGTGGCGTTTTCGACGGCCCGTAACTGGCGGAAAGAAACGTTATCAACTGTTGCAGATTAGAATCAACCATAGATTGTCCGGCACGAGTTTCTTGACCAAACTGATGCAAGTTTGACCCGGAAGAAGCCAATGTTGCTACATTTATCTTGCTTGATGACCCGGGAACATGATCGTTATCAGATGATCCTTGAAGAGGTTGACGTACGATATTGTTTGAGCAAGATGTATGAGCGGGTAAGTTAATACCATGTTTCTCTTCCCACTTATCTTTCAACATAACCGCAATTACTGATTTAGTTAAGTGGATTTCGATATTGATTGGGTAACTGAAAGAAAGAAAGAAAAACTTTATGAAGCCAGCAAAACTAATTAACAAGCAACAGTATAAAAAGGATGAGGCATTTCTTAATGGTGTTCAAAACGCTCGACTTGTAATGATCATCGAAGATGATCTTATGCAGCTATGCTATGAAAAAGTAAAGGGCTTTTAAGTTACAAGATATTGTATGAGAATTGAGTTTTACATATCATTAACTTGCATCATGTGGTGGCGTTGATGGTTGAAAGACAAAAGGGTACATGCACTAATCGGTCTTTGTCCCGATTGCTGAGTATTATGTGCCTTATATCCAAGGCTTGATGCAAAACTACTATCGAGCCGGGGGTCTCACCGGAAGCAGTCTCTCTATCTACGAGTAGAGGTAAGGCTGTCTACATCTTACCCTCCTTAGACCTTACCTTTGCTTTGCTATTGGTGAGATTTACTGAGTATGATGATGATGATGATGATGATATCATTAACTTCAATAACTTGCATCTCATTTTTCTTTAGTTACATATTGAGAGGAAACATTTATAGACCTCGGAGTTAGATTTTCTTTGAGCAGTAGTACTCAAGCTTGAATTAACAAGCCTGGAACCTAAACTATCCCTAAAGAAGCCTAAAACATTCCTAAACGCCCTAAAATTGTACTTTTATACTGCACGTCTCGCCTAAAAAAGCACTCGCTTTTTAAGCGCCTTGCACCAAGGCCCAAGGCTCACCCTACGCGCCTTCGACATCTATGGTTCATGTGATGTGATTTAGACAAGTGGTGAGCCCCTCTCCTCTTTCCTTAGAAAGTTGTACCATCTTCAACATTATTTTTTCTTTTATTATTCATTGCTCTCAAAATTTTTTTAACAAAGGAAATGCAAAAGAAATAAATTAAGGTAATACTTCTGCATTTCCCTTCCATTATTTTCTTTGGACTTTGACAACTTGACAAAAGTTACACATTATGGTGTATGGGTTTGTATACAAGAACTATAGTACTATACCCAGTAGCAAAACTATTGGTAGCGTCTGTATGGGTCTGTATGTTTCATTTATATGTTGATGAGGTGGATTCTTTTATCTAACTGAGCATGCAACATGGATAAGTTTTCGGTAGGTGATCGTGAATCTGGTGATCAAATGCTATACTGTGACAATCATGACTTGGGTTTTTTCCCATGTTTGTGTTGCTCGTGTTCATAAATCATATTAAACGCAATTATTTGTTTTTAGTCTGTTACAACTTGCATTAATTTTTTTGCATATGATATTTAGTTTATGAATTTAGAATTGTCAATTTGGTAAGTTAAATAGGTCCAAGTCCTCTCTGTTTTCAGCTTTAACTTTTCTATGAGAAAGTATTTGAATCAACCCCATGTTAACACTTATGGCAGTTAGCGAATATGCTATAACATACATAACCTTTTTCGAGGGTATGAATCATCATTATGTATGGTTACTAAGAATTGTTTCACATGCATAATTTCTATAACACTCTCTATAGTAGATTGTGTTATTTCAATTCATTATTTCTTCATACAAGTGCAACTTAATTGTGTAAAAATTCTAGAAAAATTAGAATACAAATCTTCCCTTGAAAAGTTTTAGCGCAATTTTTTTTGTTATCACACTCCTACAGTTACTCAAATCAGAAATAATGTGACTTGATAATATAAGATAACTACTTACATGTACCATTCAACCTAAATATGCATGACTGGATAAAGGGGAGAACTACACATTTAATAGTGTCATTTTTAGGGAAAAATGCTTTAAGAATAATAAATTGAAGAACATACCAATCTTCACAATATATCTGTCAATCATTAAGTTGAATTAGTCCTTGATTTTAACCCCTTTCTTGAACAGAGTTAGAAAAGGTGTTTTGAGTTTTTTTTTCAAGTTAGCGTCTTCAAACTGTTTTTCGTCACTAGTGCTAATGTATTTAGTGCAGTTTATGAAAATCAGACGTATATTGTTCAACTCCCCCACAAGAACCTGTAGATATATAGTAAATGAATCAATATGTAAAGTGAAACAAAGGTAAAAAAACATAAATATTGTGAAAAGATGCGAATGCACAAGTAAAATTCAATAAATGTAAAATGTTTTTGCAACCCATTACATGATACTAACTTTCCATTATGTTTTGGTCAAATAGTGTACTTGCGAAAGATATTTCAGACGGTTAACGTGATAACATGTTTCATACACATTATCAATCCAAAAACCCTTTATCAAACGATCAATGTTCATTTAGCACTAACTTTAGATACAGTTTCTAGTCAATTCAAACTTCTATTCATAGAGTACTTAATCATTCAGTTTTTAAAATACATTTTGACCCTCCTTTTCTACTTTCTGAAAGAAAAGTAGCATCGTATAGAGCTAACGCTAGGTCATTTCAGCAAAGAACTGCCTATAGTAATCAAACTCTCTATATCGCCCATTTTATTACAAATTCGAGATCTTTGCCCTCAGAAGACAAATCTTTTATAAGGTTCTGTGCAAAGTTGTCAATAGCAAGTAGGAGTAAATAGCGACAAGATGCCTATATGCTATGTAGTGATACCGACGAAATAGCGCCCGCTGTTTCATGTTTAGCGATAAAGTTGTAGAAGAAAATTTAAGAAATATTTTACACGTATATTTTATCAAAAATAGCTAAAATACGCTATCGCTAATCATCTAAATACGCTTCTTTTTTCAATCAAACACAAAAACCCTAATGGGCATCGCTATTTATAATAATAAAAAAAATTACAAAAAAAAACCATCTGGGCGCATCGAGCTATAGTGGGCGCTATAGCTGCCATTGACAACTATGGTTCTGTTTATGTAGTTGTTTACACTATAAAGTATTTCAATCTAAAAAAGGGGTTTCTTCAACCTTACAAAAAAAAAACACAAATTCTACTTCATCATTAATCAACACTTTCAAAACTTTCAGTTAGTAGTCATTGGGGCTTCAAGCAAACCATCAAATACCACAATTCACACCCACTTACAGCAAAAACAAACACTTTCTTACATTCTAAGAAACCACTTTATAACCTCAATCTCAATTCAGAGGTGTTCATCGTTCGAGTTTCGGTTGCTGAGTTTCTTTGGTTCAAATTGTTCGGTTTGGCAATTTATTCGTATAAAACCAAAAACAGGACCAAATTCAGGTTTTTCAGGGCAACCAAATTAAAAACTTTTAAAACCAAAAACTGATTAACTTAACCGATTTCAGTTACAAACCACATTTTTATTCGTTTTGATGTATTCAGTTTAAGTTTCGGTACGGCTGCAAACCAACTGAACGTTCAGCGAACAGTTCATGAACCGTTCGGCAAGAAGTTCATTTGTGTTCGTTCGTTTAATTAATGAACGAACACGAACAAGAAATTTCGTTCATAAGTTAAATGAACGAACACAAACAGAGCCCGCGTTCGTTCATTAATGTTTGTGAACGTTCGGAAACGTGTTCATTTATGTTCGATAACTTATTAGTTTTTATATTTTTATATTTTATTTAAATACTTTAAAATTTTGACAAATAAAATACTTAATAAGTATCAGTGTATTATATTATATATTTTGTCCATGAACGCTTGTTTGTGTATGTTTGTTTTCATTTGTGTTCATGAACGTTCGTTAGCTAAAATTAACTAACAAACACGTTCACGACAGAAAATCTCGTTCGGTGAGTGCTCATGAACACATATATCTCCTTAACAAACAAACACGAAAAAGGTCTTGTTCGTTCGGTTCGGTTCGTTTGCAGCCCTAAGTTTCGGTTTAAACCGAATTACTAACACCCCTAAATCTCATCATAAACTAAAAAAATTCCAACACACTGATTCCACACAATACAACAAACAATAGAAATTAACAAACGCAAACCCTAAAAATCGAACCCTATCATAACAAATTAGAAACATGTATATCCACAAACCCTAAAAATTGAACCTTAAAAATCGCCATGCGTTTTCGTAATCGTGCGTTTAAAAAAAACAGTTATGAGTATGCATTGAGTCTATAATAACACAAAAGACAATAACTTTATGCACAATTCATGATTACTAACCTTGTTCTTCTTCAACTCTTGTTGCCTGTAACTGGTTCGATAGATAGATCCACCTGCAAATCCCTAGTTTATCTATACAATTGGATTATCCTGAGCCTTAATGGGCTAGTTTTTTTAAGTTTATTTATACAATTGGATTATCCTGAGCCTTAATGGGCTAGTTTTTTTAATTGGGTTGCTTTGAAAAAGCCCATGTTTTTTCAATAAAAAGCCCAGCCCATTTCCCCCCATTTTAGGTTTCAAAATTATTGTTGTATTTTTTTCATATAGAAGAAGAAGTTGAAGGGATATTGTCCTAAATCATGCGTCGACCACATGAGTCAGCTTAGGTCGCGCACGAGACTATACCCATGTTAAACAAATTGGTAACTTTCCCGACCTTGCGCCGACTAATCAGATTTGTTCCAAGTCGCGCGCGAGGTCAAGACCAACACAAGATCAGCTTTCACACTTAGCTCCTTGGACAAAAGCCATGGCTTCCTTGACTTTGCGCCGACTGTACGGGATATACCTGGAGTCGCGCGGAGGCAAGGAGCGTAGGTAAACATCGGACAAGTACGAAAGGTACAAGTGGCATAGCAGTGGGCCAATAAGCGTTCAACAGGCTGTATCCGATCGTGCTGCACGATGGACAATCGTACAGGAGATAAAAATTACACGAGGACGTATACGTGGCACCAATCAGTGTGTGTCAACCACTGCTCCATGATCTCCACTTAGCTGCTGATGACAGACCAGACAACAAGGACAGTCGTCAGGACACGTGGATCCGTTCAGCGCGCGCCAGCTCCCCTCTCGCCTGGAATCACTAACGGTCGTGACAGAGGGGACATAATGGATATTCCTTGTTGTCGTCTTCGGGCCCAAGGCCCATCAGCTCATCTCCTTCACAAACCACCTCGGCTATAAATAGGGAACTTCACCTCCAGGTTTAAGGATCGCTCTCTTGCTCTCTCATTTAATACACACACTGTTATCCTCAAAACAGTTACTTATTCTCAAGCCGGATGGTGGTTAAAAGGAGAACCCCCTATTCTCCTCCTTGTAACGAGCTTACGGTGTGTTGATTGTTTTGCAGGATCTTCATAGCTGATTAGACAAGAAGGAAAGAAGATTAACCTTGTTTGACGAGACACTAACCACAAACTAATCACCAGATTAGTTTGGTGTTTCTTCAGAAGTTGAAAGGGAAAGATGATTATCCAAGTAGGCCTGGCAAACGGGTCGGGTTGGGTGGGTTTGGGTTGCGGGTCAAAATGGGTTCGGATTAAAACGGGTCAGGGTCAAAACGGGTCGATTCAAAAAAGGTAATTTTGGTTTGGGTTGGAATGGGTTAGGGTTGAAATGGGTTCGGGTCAAAACAGGTTTCGAGTAAAAAATGGGTCCAGGTCAAAACGGATTGGTTTAAAAAGATCGTTATTTTGACTTTATGGTTTTCGGCACCAATTATACGCGATCGTGTGTCGGTTTATGTATGTTTGAATGTCTGTTACACACATTCCGATGCCAGTGACGTGTGCGGAGACGATTACACATACTGAGGTTGGAAAACATGCATCTACCGCCACGTTACCTGGCCCTTACACGCACTTAACCAATCATTGATGCGTAACCGACCCTGGTTACGCGTGTTAAGGCGTAGTCGATTATGCATTTTTAATCCCAGTTATCTTCTATCTCAAGTTATTTACTCATGTGAGTATAAAGAAATACATTGAATTTTAACTCCACTAATATTCTATCTCAAGTTAATTATTTATGTGAGCAGAAAGAAATACATCAATTTTGATGTTAAATTACATAGGCAAATATTGTATTTCTAATATATAAATAATAATAGAACAATTAAAAAACAAATGTACATGAAGCAAATGTAAAGGCTTTTTTTTAACGACAAATTTGGATCATTGACGTATCACTGGAGTATCATCGTGCCATGAAAGTAACCACCCGATCATATCCATCTCCACTAGGCATAATGCCTATATACTAATTCAGGAGGAAACCCAATAAATATAGGAAAAACTCCCTTGTGGGAATTGAACCTAGGACCTATTGGTCCAAAGTCTTATCACACCCCCAAGATACCACTAGGCTATAAAGCCATGGGTCAAATGTAAAGGCTTTATATTACCGATTGAGTTTCTTTCTCTTCATAGATTTTATCTCTATCGAAAGATTCTTTCTAAAATAAAAAACGACGATGAAGTGGGTGATGCTTTTGGAAGTACGAAGGTAGGTAATAATTAGAGGGGGTGGTGGCGGGCTGAAATACGGTGGTAGATGATGATCGGTGGTGGAGGCGACGACGACGTTCGGAGTACGTTGGTAGATGATAATCTGTGGTAACGACGTCGGTCGTGTGAGACCTTAATATGTATTTGACAAAAAGTCGCAGCGGAAATTCGTGTCATAAAATGTATTTCCTTAAAAATACTTTGACTTACTTAAAATTTTATTTTAAAATAACTCTATCACATAAATTCATCAATCGACTCATTTACTAAATAAAAACATAACTTATGTTTACTATATTACATACACCCACGTTCCTGTACAATCTATCTTGTGACTCGGTCTTCGATCTCTACTCCTCGATGATCCTTCGTGTCTCGTACAACCTGCGCTCACCACATACGTCATAACATTAGCACGCATTATAAACATAACAAGATTCCTTCTCGTTTACTTTTCGTTCCGTTATGTCTTTACATTCAAGCTTTCCATCTGAGTATATAATCCATGGTGAGACTTCCTTATTGTACCTGCGTTACACTTTATTCACAAGGCACGCTATTAATATCGTCAATACTCAATTGTATTGAGAACTTGCATACGCACCTACCTACATACGCATTTACCTCCATACATACTTACATAATTGCGTACGTTCTCACATACCTTCTTACATACCTATAAACATACATTCGTACATACATACACGCCTACATACATACCTACTTGCATACATGCCTACCCACATACATACCTACATACGTATTTACCCTCGTACATATTTACATACATACATACGTCCGCATATACTTACTTACATACATATAAACATACATACGTATATACATACATACATACATACATACATACTTACCTTCACACATACCTACATTTCCTAAAACATAAAATGAGTTGGTCATACTTATCTTACAAGTGTTTAAAACGTGCTTAAACGGGTTCGAAATGCATAAACCATTAAGAAAATAATTTTTGGCAGCTTCATAGTCTCTCGCGGGCCGCGAGAGACTTAAACCATTGCTTCGCGGGGAGCGACGCCCTCTGGCGGGCCGCGACCGTCTCTCATTATTCCGTTGCGGGGCGCGAGAGACCCTTTTTCACAGCAAGTTTGTTGTTGGGTCTGCATATTCCTCGCCAAACTAGATTTTATGGAAACGAGCATAACTTGTTCATTTTTTATCCGATTTAAGTCACGTTTCTTCCTACGTGATCGTAATTTGATTCTCCATCACATGGAGTTAAAATCCAATATTTGTACTACCAAACTTTAAGAATTTTAAGCCTTCGGCTTGTTACCTTTTTACAAAGTTTTGACCCGTTCATACATTTATCAACATAACATGTTTGTTTGACCTTAATTTCATATGAACCTTATAATTTCAATGTCGTCTATCATATAAGGTTCAATTCGCGGGTTTCTTGCATCTTTTTAACCCATTTTCGCCCAAATACTTATTTTGACCCGTTAAGGGTATTTGCGCATTTTAAGGTCTTTGGCTTACAAAAATCATACTTCTCGCTTTCATACTTGTCCAAAGCATTCACTTAATCAAATAGCTTGTTTCTAAACAACTTTTAAGGGTCGCTTGCCCGAGATACCCATCAAGGGCGTTTTGGTCAACTATAGTCCCGTTCTTTGCAATGAAGGACTTCCATCCATATTTAACCAAATCCCACGACTTAACCATAACTCTTATCACACATACCTGGCTCGGGTCAAAGCTATGACCCGTTTTAGTACTTCATCCACTAAATTTCTAGTTAATAGCAACGCAAATCCTTTCGCTATTCATCCTGTGAATTCATAATACTTGACAAAACAACCATTAGTCGATATCGCTAAATGGTGATATCTTCACCATTTGACCGGTTTGGTCTAAAAGACCATTTCATCCTTATGGGATTGTAATTATTCATTATCCCCACCTTGTAACTTATTCCTTCGTTAACTCGTAATCAAAATTATCGTAATACCCTTTTTACCCCTTTCAACCCTCAAACTTAGTTTCTTATCATAGTCACATGTTTCGACCCATATCAAAACTTGTCGGAACATCATTCTTCATATATTAACTTATCATGCTCTTAATATACACAATGAATAGATGTTCTACAAAAGGGGTGTAAGCTTTACTTACCTTGCATCCAAGTATGCTTCCCATGCGCATAAGTTCCGTTTGACCCGCTTCTTTCCCAAGCTTCCACACCGCTTATCAAGCATCCAACTATCATATATCATTCTCAAAATAGTTAGCTTATTCATCATTTATTACGACCCTTCCATCTTACGGATCTCATATCAAAATTATCATTCGACCTTATAACAAGCTAATCTATTAAATCTTATCTGATTTCTTTAAACATTCACACACATATATGATTTCAAACATCATTAACATAAGCATATCATCATTTTCCTCATATCATCAAAACCCACTTCATAACTACTTTGTTAATCACTTACAAGTGATCTAATCTCAAATTCCTCATAATTACATCATACAGTGGGTATGTTTACTACCTCCTAAGCATAGTGTATAACTAATTCATGCATATTCTTCTAATCTCATACATAATTCATCCAATCCTCCTACTAATTAACATATATCATTCACACATAAACATTCAAACATATTAGCATCACATTTCTTTCAATTCCTCTAACAAGAATCCATCATACATATCAAAATACATCAATATTAAACAAGAATTGGACATGGATGATCATTCAAGTCGTCATCCTCACCATAAAAAATGGGTTTCACCTCAAAACATCGAATTCACCCGAATCATGCATAATCCATGTTCTATATGATGATTCTAACACATACCCATACTCAATTTCATACAAATTCGTGAATTACAACATAACCCACTTCGTGCAAGATCACCAATCTAGGTTTTAAGACATACCTTATGATCCCCTTGTGAAGGTGATCATTAATCCATGCTCGGTTATGAATTTAAGCTTCGTTTAGCCTTTCAATTTGATGATCTTCCATGATTAGGGTTTTTGGCTCCATGGGAGCCTCCTGTTCTTTCTCGAACACATGATGTGTGTGTTTGTGTGTGTGTTAAACTTTCATTAATAAAACCCATGTTTCCATCTTAACGGTTTTGGTCCGTCAAGTTTCGTTTTGATTTTATAAGGGACTAAAACTCATCATCTTGTTACTTATATACATGATACCACTAGGCTAATTTGTTCCTAGTTATTTTGTTTATAGGTTCACTTTACTACTAACGGTACTTTACTCATTCCTTTATATTAACCGGGTTCTAAATTACCAAACCCGTTTTTGGGGTATTACAAGTCTACCCCCTTTAAATGAGGTTTCGTCCCCGAAACCTTTCTCATTTCCATTTAACACTAATTATCTTCCCTTCGTAATTTATACATACACCTCTATGTTTAACTTTGATAGTTGCATCGTAATTATAAGTAACTATCCGATCTCAATTCATATATTATTCATACAATTGACTTTTCCCTAACAAGTCTATACTTTCCATACCATGCTTCCACATAACATTCTCATTTCCTTGACCCGTTAGTAACAGGTCAATATACATACTTATTCAAACTTGTCATAATACTTAAATTCATATGATTCGTTTATAACAGATCTAATACCTTCATCTCATCCTTTAAGATTACATTCTATACATATATTACCTAACATTCAATTATTGTTTTGTTATCGCAACGAAACTACTATTTCTTCGTCACACATACATGCTTAACTCCAAAGTTAACATCATTTTACATTTCTATAGTTACTTGTACCATGCATACCTCTACGTTACCTTAAAATCATCTCATTCATTTTACATTACTATTGCTCTCATTTCTTGCATCACTTAATTTGCATAAGCAAGCGTTTCATGCAAGTTCATCATACGAGAGTTTAACCAATACCCGAAATTTTCACTCAAAACCTTTGAGATTTACTTCTTAATGACGTAGTTTTCTTCTTATGTCAACTGTTAAAATCAAACATTCCATACCATACCATACCATACCTATTCCATCATTCATTTTGTAGGTCGTTTTCAATTTACTAATTCATACTTATCCGGCATAAGTTAAAACATTTTACTTTCCTCGATTTCATTCCATACTTCAGCGATCCGTAAACCAGATCGATCCACGAGTACTATCCGTACCATGCCAGCTTTCATTCATCCTTGTAATGGGCTTCCACTCGTGTACATTCTTTCACCAATTCGATTGGTTTCATCACATTAAGAATTCTATCATTAACATCTACAAAATCGGCGATTAGCACATTTCATTCAAACATTCATTATACTAGGTGATTACTCACCTATAATTCTTTTACAATTTCCTACGTACATGCTATAACACATCCCACATTTCATCCCTTACATGCAATTCTTTTATTCTGGTTACTTATTTCGTCAACCTTTTGCAGTTTGACTTTTCAAGGTCAAACTGACATTTCTTACTTATCGTAGATGTATTGAAGTACACGTCCGTACTTCCTTCCATTCATGCTTACTTGCAAAGACATTCATTACATCATTTCGGTATTCTTGCCAAAACTTACCCTTCTCGTTCATACTTAAATTATTGTCCGGGTCGTAGCCCGTCATTCAAAGTGGGAGACTTAAACCATTGCTTCACGGTGGTTAATGGTTTAAGCAATGGTTTAGATGATACTGCAAAGCAATGGCTTACGGTGTTTAGTACCAAGCTTCGGAAATGGCAAATTCTGATGAAGCTCACAGCAGTCGTAACAATAATAACGATAATAATGATGTAAATTTAAATGCCGATGGAGAAGAACTCCAAGCTCGAATTGATGCAGCTTCAGCAAAGCCATGGATAGGATCATGGAAAAATATAAGGAGTCGAGTTTTACACACTCAAAGTCCCATTCAAAGCCACATTCATCAGCTCGCAAAGAGAGCTCGGTTCACTCTTCGAATGCAAAGAGTGAACCAAAGAAAATTGTTTTTGATGATAAACCTCGTTCTTCCAAAGGATGTACTTACAAGTACTTTGTCTCTTGCAAGCCAAGAGACTTCAATAGTGAAAAGGGGGCCATTGATTGTATGAAATGTTTGGACGAGATGGAAACCGTTGTTGATGTCAGCGGTTGTGCAAAAGAAGACACTATGAAGTTTGTATCACAGTCGTTCAAGGGCGAGGCCCTTACTTGGTGGAAAGCTTTGATACAAGCTACGGGGAAGATTCCCCTTTACAATATGGAATGGTCCAAGTTTGTGGACCTCTTCAAGGAAATCTACTGCCCTCAGCACGAGGTTGAAAAGGTAGAGTCAGATTTCTTGACTCTTGTTATGAAGAATTTGGATTGTAGGACTTATGTTACCGACTTCAACTCTCTGTCGAGGTTGGTACCCTATTTGATTACACCTGAGCCCAAACGCATTGCGCGTTTTATTGGTGGTCTGGCACCATAAATTAAGGAAATGGTGAAGACTTCGAAGCCTACTACTTACTGGTCCGCTGTGGACTTATCTCTGTCACTCACCTTAGATGTGGTGAGAAGCAGGTCTAGGAAGACCGATACAGAGGGTAAGAGAAAGTGGGAGGATGACAACTCCCAGAAATCAAACAAGAAGAAGAAGGGTAGGTTTGGGTTCAAGAAGAACCAAGACAGGTCGGGTGAGAAACCCACATCTAAGACCTGTAACCGCAAACACTGGGGACAGTGTAACTCTGACCCACAGGCTAAACCCCGCGGTATCTGCAAGAAGAAAGGGCATAAGACCCTTGAATGTAAAAACCTTAAGGATGCCGTCTGCTACGGCTGCAACGAGAAGGGGCACATCAAGACCAACTGCCCCAAGAATACCAAGAAGCCTGATGAGGCTAAGAAAGGGAATGCACGGGCCTTCCAGATGAACGCCAGGGAGGCTGTGAATGATAATAATGTCATAACAGGTACATTCTTGATCAATGACATCTATGCTAGAGTCCTATTTGATTCGGGTGCAGATAAGTCTTTCGTAGACCTTAAGTTTAGTAAACTTTTAAATCTGCCCATAAGAACTCTAGATATTAAGTATGAGGTACAGCTTGCTGACGAAACCTTAGAAACTGTTTCTTCTATTCTTGATGGATGTTCTATATCCATTAAGAATCATTCTTTACCATTATATCTTCTGCCAATGAAATTGGCATGGTTCGATGTGGTTTTGGGCATGGATTGGTTATCTCATAACCAAGCCCACATCGCTTGCGACAAGAAACTCATCGAAGTTAAAACCCCATCTGGTGAAGTTGTCACCATTCAAGAAGATGTTCACTATGGATTGCCTGAACAAGTGTCTATACTTAAGGCATCCAAGTGTTTGAAAAGCGGACGTGTCATCTACATGGCACAGGTGACGGTAGACGAACCAAAGCCAAAGATCGAAGATATTCCAGTCATCGCTGATTACCCAGATGTCTTTCCGGATGAACTACCTGGATTACCTCCTGATAGGCAAGTGGAGTTCAGAATCGACATTTTGCCTGGAGCTGCACCAGTTCAAATGAAAGAGTTAAGGGCCCAACTAGATGAACTGTTGGAGAAAGGCTTCATTCAGCCCAGCTCGTCGCCTTGGGAGCACCAATATTATTTGTGAAGAAGAAGGACGGTTCAATGCGCCTGTGCATTGATTACCGTGAGTTGAATAAGGTAACGATCAAGAATCGTTATCCTTTGCCCAGGATCGATGATCCGTTCGACCAATTGCAAGGGGCAAGCTTCTTCTCCGAGATTGATTTAAGGTCAGGGTATCATCAACTTAAAGTTAGAAGTGAAGACATACCCAAGACCGATTTCAGGATAAGATACGGCCATTACGAGTTCTTAGTGATGTCTTTCGGGCTTACTAATGCACCTGCAGCGTTCATGGATCTCATGAACAGAGTTTGCAATCCGTATGTAGATAAGTTTGTCATTGTCTTCATAGAAGACATACTTATCTACTCTCGTCGTCAATCTGATCACGAGAAACATCTTAGATGCATCCTGGAGCTGTTACAGCAGGAGAAACTTTATGAAAAGTTCTCCAAATACGAGTTCTGGCTTCGCGAAGTCCAATTCCTTGGACATGTCGTTAGTGAGCGTGGTATCCAGGTGGATCCCGCTAAGATTGAGGCCATCATGAACTGGGAGGCACCTAAGACACCCTCTGAGATTCGTAGTTTCTTTGGTCTGGCTGGTTATTATAGGTGGTTCATTGAGAACTTTTCGAGGATAGCCACTCCTTTAACTACATTGACCCGTAAGAATGTTAAGTTTAATTGGGGTCCAAAACAACAAGAATCTTTTGAGATTCTTAAGCATAAGTTGAGCAATGCTCCTGTGCTAACTCTGCCTGAAGGCATTGAGGAATTAGTTGTCTATTGTGATGTTTCACACACTGGCATGGGCTGTGTGCTTATGCAAAGAGGCAAGGTGATTGCCTACGCATCGCGACAACTCAAAGTGCATGAAAGGAATTACACCACCCATGACTTGGAGCTGGGTGCCATTGTATTCGCACTAAAACTGTGGAGACATTACCTTTATGGAATGAAGTGTATTATATACACAGATCACAAGAGTCTCCAGCATTTGTTTAATCAAAAGGATCTAAATATGAGACAACGCCGTTGGATGGAAACATTGAATGATTATGATTGTGAGATTCGTTATCATCCCGGCAAAGCGAATGTAGTCGCTGATGCGCTTAGTCGCAAGGAAAGGGTTAAACCTATAAGGATTAATGCCAAGGGCATTGAGCTCAGAAATGGCTTGAATGAGAAGCTGTTAGATGCGAAGAAACAAGCCCTGTTAGAGGCTAACCTTCCTAGTGAAGGATTAGGTGGAACTGTTTATCAATTGTCACATGGGAATGATGGAATTCTTAGACTCAATGGTCGAGTATGGGTTCCGATATTTGGAGGACTTAGGGATCTAATCCTCCAGGAAATGCACAATTCCAAATATTCAGTTCACCCTGGAGGTGACAAGATGTACCAAGATCTGAAGAAGAATTATCGGTGGATGGGTTTAAAGAAATCCATTGCCACCTATGTAGCTAAGTGTCTGACATGTTCGCAGGTTAAAACTGAACATCAAAAGTCGTCAGGACTGCTACAACAGCTTGAAATCCCCACCTGGAGGTGGGAAATGGTAACCATGGACTTGATTACCAAGTTACCAAAAACCAAGCGTGAAATGACACAATATGGGTCATTGTTGATAGACTGACTAAATTAGCACATTTCTTTCCCATAAAGGAGACGTATAGCTCCGATAAATTGGCTAAATTGTATGTGGATGAGATTGTGTCCCTACATGGCGTGTTGGTATCTATTGTATCTTGTATCCGATAGAGATACCAGATACACTTCTCATTTCTGGAAAAGCTTCCAGCAATCTTTAGGCACCAGACTGAACTTCAGTACGGCTTACCATCCACATACTGATGGACAAAGTGAGCGTACTATCCAGACATTGAAAGACATGCTTCGTTCATGTGTTATCGACTTGGGTGGTAGCTGGGATGACCATCTCCCCCTAATTGAATTCTCCTATAATAATAGTTATCATATAAGCATCATGGCTGCTCCTTTCGAGGCCTTGTATGGGAGAAAATATCGAACGCCCGTTTGTTGGGCAGAAGTTGGGGAGGCCCAACTATCAGGACCGGAGATTGTCCTGGAGACAATGGATAAGATCATACAAATTCGTGATCGTCTCAAAGCTGCCAGGGATCGGCAAAAGAGTTATGCTGACAAGAGGCGCAAACCTCGTAAGTTCCAAGTAGGGGACAAGGTTTTACTAAAGGTATCACCGTGGAAGGGTGTGATGCATTTTGGTAAGAAGGGCAAGTTGAGCCCTAGATACATAGGACCATTCAAGATAATCGAATGCGTCGGATCTGTAGTGTACAAGTTAAACTTACCTGAGGAGCTCAGTGGAATTCACAATGTGTTCCACATCAGCAATTTAAAGAAATGTCTAGCCGATGAGTCGCTAGCAATGTCACATGAAGATGTGCAAATTGATGAAAACCAGCGGTTTGTTGAGAAACCGATATCGATCGAGGATTGATAGGTTAAGAAGCTCCGACTGAAGCATGTGCCTATTGTAAAGGTCAAATGGGATGCCCGTAGAGGCCCCGAATATACTTGGGAGGTTGAGTCCACTATGCGACAGAAGTACCCCCACCTTTTCTAGTAAATCTCGAGGTCTAGATTTCTTTTAAGGGGGTGAGGATGTAACACCTCGTAAAATCGTGTCCAATAATGTATTGACACGTGTCCCTAATCCTAATTATGCCTAATGTTGGCTAGGAGGGACTATTTTGCCAAATAATGAAAGTATGAATGCGGAGGGACTAAAAGTGTCAACATGCTTAAACTATGCCTCTGAATGACCTTTTACGGTGTTCGTAATAATTAACGAGCCACTTGTTGGACGAACGAAACCGTTTGTGAGTTAATTCAAAAGTTTGTGACTTGAAGGGTTAAAAGTGTCAACATGTTAATTTATACCTCTAAGTGACCTTTTAACAAACCCAGAGCCTAAAGATGTTCGGTCATACACCCGGGTGTGCCTAATTTTGGCTTAGAGGGGTTGAAAGTGCCAAAAATGAAAGTGTTTGTAAGTTTTGGAGGCAAGGGGCGTAAACTGCCAACTTTTCAAAGTATATGAGGGCGCCACGCCGTGCGACGGCTCACCTGTTTCTTCGTCGCGTACCGCGACAGCATGATCTGTGCAGAAAGTTACGAGCAGCTGCCATTTTCTGCCTTGATCACCACTTAAACCACCTTAACACTTGTAATTTGAAACCATAAGTTCATAGTTGGTTTCAGGCACATCCTAGGACACCTGGAGTGATCTCTAAGCCCTTCCTTACACCTGGCTTGATCAAAAACCTCAACTCCAAGTATAAATAAAGGGCTTGTGTAACACCTCGAAAATTCGTGTTCAATAAAATAACGACACGTGTCATACAAGACAAAAGAGTTATAAACCCGGATCCAGTCAAGGATGTATGGTAGGATTTAACAGCGTCGACATGTTAATTAAATACCTCTGAACGACCTAATTATAAATCCCAAGACCCTAATCTATGTTATAAACATCCGATATACTCAAATCCGGTAAATGCTAGCAATGATTGATTCGAATTACACAAGAATGGGATCCTACGAGGATGTGCACGACAACCTTCATTTACGGCACTTTCAAAAGGATCTAAGAAAACTTTATATCATATCAAGGTGGTGTAAACTGTACATGACCCAAACAAGAGGCCCCATACTGGAAATAATGGCCCAAAATCGTAATACATGAAGTTGCCTGTTCGGAGCTTGAAAGGGCAAAACTTTTTCCCTGATAAAGAGCTTACGGACCGTAAGGGTCAAGCCTTACGGTCCGTAAGGGTTGCCCAGATGCAGAAAATCGGGACAGTTGGCTGTTTGAGCTGGTAACCGACTTAAGAAGATATTTTAACATCCATGGGCGACCCCTAATAGTTCCTAGGACTTTGGGGCACTTGTTATTGATCTGGATCACCTCTTAGACTTAGTTGTCATCATCAAAATGGATCAAGAACACTATAAAAGGCCCTCATAGTTGCAACATTGTGATCACTCATTCCATCTGCATTTGTGAGTACTTATGGAGTTCTAAAGCAGACCCAAGTCATCCCTAATCGTTCATAGGACTTCTGTAAGTATGCTTGACCTTTCCTAGTTGAGTTTTACTTAGTTATTAGCTTAAAAGTCAAACCGTCGTAATTACCGTTTGACTTTGCGATTAATCATTAATGGTCCAGTGATTAGTCGAATTGAAGGTAGTTATAAGTTGGTAGTTATGTGGGCAATAAACCCTTAGAAGGGCACCCGCTGATTCCCGTTCTAACTAGATCAAATGTCGGGTCAAAGTTGATTAGAAAAAGTCAACAGAATGCTAATTTTCAAATTAACATATAATTAGCAATGCAGAAGGCGTGTAACCTATTTTATCACTCATATAACTTAGTAATAAATGTAAGAACATGTCTAAGCATGTTCGACCCGACAATTTTCTGTTTGGACCCGGTTCGGAACCGAAAGTCGCAAAACTTTGACTTTTGCTTTGACTTCAGTTCTGACCCGATTTAGTATGATTTAGAAATGCCTTAGAGCTTCCTTAGGACCAGGATACATGTTGGTATAACCCTCTGGGGTTGGTTCATTGTTTGTCCGATTCGTTTACACGTTTCCGTTAATTGCTTAATGTTGACCATAATGCCCTTTTGACCATAAAACGAGATTTTTGAATATGTGAAAGGACAATAATATTTATTACTGATTTATAAACATGTCCCTAAAATTTCACATCAATTTGAGGTCTAGATTAGGAGTTATGCTCAATGGCGTAATTATAACGCTTTTTAGTAATTAAGCGGCGTCATTAGCATAAAGCCTATCTAAACCCAATTTTCGACACCAAACCTTTTACCTACTGATGTAATATAATATTTTGGGATTTTTAAAGATTTTTAATTATTTTTAACCTGCTCATAACCTAAGGTTATGGCGTTGATTCGGTAAATACCGATTATACCCTTTTTGTGTATAAAATGAGTTCTACATAGTATTTTGACACCAATCCAATTGCTACTGATTTTATATAATAAATAAAGTATTTTGAACTTATTAACCTGATCAGAAAACTCAGATTTCCCGTATAACCCGGAAATCGCTTAAAATGGCTTTTTAAGCGTATTAAACGCATAGTTTGGGTTTAAAACCATTTTATCACATAAGACTTATTACCAACTGATATGACCTATTAAAATAAGTTATTTTACTGATGTATTCAGAACCGAATCTCAGAAACTTAAATAATCTCTTTTATAATCTTTAAAATGACCAAAATACCCCTACGGGGCTTAAATTGTGATTAAACTCGTTTTGGGCATAATGGAAGGTATCCTACTGATATCACAACATATTTAAGGAATATTAACTTAGGAAACCTGTAGATGACTCTTTTGGTTACTTGCTACGCACTTGTCGCGTTCGGATCGGCTTGTGTGACTAGTTTGCATATATTAGCCGAAACGGGTCAAACCATTTCTTTTTGGTCTCAAAATCCAGAACGTGTTTAAGTTACCCATATTAAACAAGCATACAAGCTTTTCGGGTCAAAACAAAATTCTAAACCGGTCTTCGCTTTATCATGCGTTTGAACCGTGTCTTCTTTTTGTAAACTAACCGGTCTAAGTCTAAGCTTAATTAAAGACCCGTTAGGATTCTAATAGGATATTAAAAACCTTCATTCCAGATTAGGAGCCCAGTAAAAGCTGCGTGCACTTGCTGTATTTGATTTATACTTTGCTCAGGTAAATACTCTTAACTTATTTTCCCTATACGGGCTTGGGATACGGTACTATAAAAGTACCGCTTGGTCGGGTATGTAGTCATTTAAATCGGATTGTGATTAATGTATTTACATAACTCGCTTTATTCTGTATTATTTGGTGTATGGCCCTTGGGGGTTAAATAACCATGTCCCGGATATCCTTGGCATCATTTTACGAAATGGCCACGACCTAAGCACGGGGTGTAGGCATACACCTGACAGATGCATTATGTAAAAACTGGTAACCCACTTAAAGGAATCAACCTTGTGGGCATTATACCTGTGGCGTGTCAGTTAACTTAAGTCCGGCCCTACAACCGGCCCTAATGGACGACAAATGAGTAAAACTGTATACAAGATTATATACAAATGATTATCCCAAGTTATAAAAGATATTTTTGCTGAAGTGCATTCAAATCAATTTTTAAACTCTTTTCAAAATGAGTCAGTTAAGTTGTATTTACCAGTGTAAACTGACGTATTTTCCAAAAAGGCTAAGTGCAGGTACTACACGTAATAGGCTGGCTACTCCAGGCATCAATAATCAAGTCTCGCAAGCTCTAGATGTCAAAGTCTGTTGAACAATGTTTCATTTTATTTTCGATCCGCCTGTGGATCCTTTACTTTCCGTTGTGATACTTGATATTACTTTATATTCGGATTGTAATATAATTATATTTTGCTTCCGCTGTGCATTTATATATTGTGTTGTTTGACTATGATGATATCAACTACGTCACGATACTCCCCACCGGGCCCACTGGTCATACGTGAAATTATCAGGGTGTGACAGCTTGGTTCTTCATTCAACCTTGCACCTTCTCATTTCACTTCTTCTTGCTTTCTCTGGAGATTCCCAGCTGTAGGGAGACTCCTCCTTAGTGCAAGTTCGAGCTAGGACCTTTTTGTAAGTGTTCCTAACTCCTGCTTTTCGTTTATAGGCTTTTAAAAGCCGAAAGTCAAGCTTTTCGATAAAAGCTTTGACTTTCGGTTTAGACCTTAATGGTCCATCCATTGTTCGAGGCGAACATGGCTACGTGATCGTAATTAGGTAGGTGGTAATCCCTCAAAAGGGCACCTCCTAAGAATCACGTTTGCTTGGTCAATTGACGGGTCAAAATTATTAATATTAAAAAGTCAAACGGGTCAGTTTTGAAAATAATCAAAATCTAATAATGTAGGTGTTATAAAATATGTTTTAACACTTTAATAACTTGGTAATAATTATTAGAACATGTGTAAACATGTTCATCCCGTTAATTCCAGGTTTAGGGTCGGTTCGCAACCGAAAGTCGCGAAGTTTGACTTCTTCTTTGACTTTCGATTCTGACCCGAATTAGATTAGTTTCTTACTGTTTTAAGGTTCCATTATGACCCTATTATTATGTAGTATAATCCTCTGAGGTTATATCACATTGTCATATAGTAATCTGAGTTTTTATTTCAAGTTCCGTTAATATGTTATACTTTGACCATATTGCCCTTTTTGTTAAAAAATAAGGTTTTAAACATAAATAAACTTACAAAGGAGTTGCATACTGATATGTTAACATGTTTAACATATTTAAATGTTATTATTCTGATCATAAACTGGGTTTTCGCATATTATCGTAAATTATGCTTTTAAAAGACCGAAATGCCCTGTTAGCACCTAAATTAGTTTTAAACATAATTTCTTGGCAAAACTCATTACCTACTGATGTAATATGATAATTAGGATTATTTGGGATGTTAAGTCAGATTACATTCCGAGTTTAACTACAAGTTCTTGTATTATGCCGATAAATGACGATAATGCCCTTGTGGGACTTAAAATGATTTTAATAATGTTTTTATAACAAAACCTTTTTACCTACTAATATGTTATATTAAATAACATATATTGATTATAAAAACCTGGTCATAACATCAGTTTTTATAATACATCGCATAAATTGTCATTTAACGACTTTAACGCCGTTTCGGCGCATAGTATGGTTTTAAACCATCATCCATCTTCCATCATTTAGAATGTGTAGTAGTCTTGGGATCCAAGATCGATCGTAAGAGTTCTTGTCAAACAAAGGCCATACTTGGCTAAACTCTTACATCACTTGGTGAAGACAACTCTTTTATGTTTTACCTTTTGATTTCCAATCTTCGGCTCCTTTTTATTTGGTTATGTATTAATGACTTTAATAACTAGTTTTGTATATTGAATATGAATTTATTTAACCATTATTCATGTGATGTTGATTCACACATTCGTGTCTTTACGATCTATATAAAGCACGTTAACTACTTGGAAGGGGGTTAGAAGAGTGGTTGGGTAATTCTATGTCTCGTTCATTGTATAGATCCTGCGAGAACTTGGTTCAAGCTTAGTAAGTCTTCACGAGTGGGCGGTACTGTTCACCTCGGGAGAAGTAAGAAACTGCTTGAATCCCTTATCTATAAACTACTATTAAAACTTTAAACCAACCCTGCGAGGACTGTATCCCTGCTGACTCAGACCAAAGGGTTGAGGGTAACGCTGCCTGGAAGGGGGCCTACCACTTTTCGCATTAATAACTTACTTTGTCACACCCCCAAATTCCACAAGCGGAGTATCACCGCAGGGTGCGTGACATGACCAGGATCAAGCCACCAATCATATTGAACGATGTATTAAAGTAACTATAAAACCAACCACAATATAATTGGTGTCTAAAAGAAATTAACCAAGTTCAAGTTGTCAGCGGAAGCAGTAAGTCTAAAACCAAAGTATAAGTTTTTAAGTTCAAATGTTTAACATGGAACTCAACAGTCCATGTCCCACAACGACTCCTCCTTCTCGTGCAACCTCCAAATAAGTACCTAACGACCTGCAAGGCATGTAACAACGAATCAACAACAATGTTGAGCGAGTTCACAATTGGTTGTTCGGTTTAATATTGTTCCGAAAATCATAAGTTGTTTCAATCAACCACGAATTAACCACTTCCCTGGGTTCCCAACTCTTAACTAGTGGGGGCTTCCCCATGTTAACCACTAGACCCGTTACCATATCGACCACTGACTGAAGTAAGTTGGTGCCCTAACGTCAATGTCTATCATCATTGACTAGTGACCAGATCCATTAGTTCACGCCCGTCCTCTGCTGCACGGTGTGAGGCTTGTCAAACCTAAATAGCGCTATCTAACTAATGACCCGCCCGCCATTGGCCCGGCGATTAAGTCGATATAAAAATGAGGAACTACATGATAGAGTTTTTGGTCTAGTATCAATGTTATCACACTTCAATAAAAAGGATGTGGTACGTGTCCCCAAACCAGGAGATCACGCAGGTTCCGATTAAATCCTTAGTTCATGTTATCACCCTTCAATAAAGAGGATGTGTACGTGTTCTAAACCAGGAGGTCACGTAGTTTCCGATTAAATCCTTTACCCATTCCCAACCACCGGGAATCCCATGCCTTGTAGAAAGTGTGAACTCACCTTAGATTAGCTCGACAGATACACACAAGGTTAATCGAGCTGCTAGTGGTCAACCACGTCCTAACATGGTTACCATACAAGTCAGGTCTAGGTTCAAGTAATTCACGTATTTATACACGTATACTAACAGTTTATGTACACGGAATGATCATGGCATACGCTTAACATCATGGAATCTCATCAACAGTACATACAAGTTCAACAGTAATGATCACGTAGACAAACAAGGCCCAAGTGTGCGATCAGGTTGTCTCGAGTCGAGACTCTACGGTTTCGGATTGTGCAGTTTTCACTCGAGACTAGGTGGTCTCTAGTCAAGTCTCGAGTCGCAACAAGACCCGCAACCGTGGTCTCGAGTCTTGTTGTTTGTGTGCTGGTGAGGTGTGGTCTCGAGTCGAGACTGTGTGGTCTCGGCTCGCAACCCTTATCGAGACCAGAAGGTGTAACAAACTTCCTTATTTGCAGCCCATTATCTTCGTAACATTAATTCATAATTTTTGGCAGTTTCAATTCAGATCAAAAACAACATTTAATTCAGCAATCATACACAATCATACAATAATCGATCAAACTAGGGTTTTAACATCAAATCCTTATGAACCCTAATCATATTCAAAGCATAAACAGCAATCATAATATTTAAACACAATAATACGGCTCATGTTCTTGATTACTAGCATGCATCCTAACATAACAACACAACAGTCATCCGAATATAAACACATCACATCCGATTAACATATGCTCGGTTCAATACATATGTGAGCCGATTATCATGAACATCAAACCTCATCAATTTTCATTACAATCAAACACATATCATCCCTAAATCATCATGTATAACATATAGATCACAACACCATCTAATAAAACAATAATCATGAAACACTAACCGGTTAGAAGGTAGAACGAAGGGTGATCCGAACAAGGAAGTCTTCGATGGAGAGGAGGGTGTTTGTCGTCGGCTTCGATAGAGTAGGGTTTGTGTGTTTAGAGTGTTTAGTAAATAATGAGGAGTATACCCCCTCCTCATGAGGTTATGCGCATCAATGGAATGGGCCGAACCCATTGCGGGCTGCCCTTGCGGTTCGCGTACAAGTGAAGTGGGCCGAGAGGGGTGTGGAACAAAAAGCCCAAAGGCTTGTGCGATCGACCAAGTGTTGTGCGGTAGGGTTGTGTTGTGCGACGACATTAAATACATACATTACATACATTCACATAGCATAATAAACATTCCATTAAAACCTCGTATCATGTAATCACATATTGTTCAAACAAGTTACATCGAAGTACAACGAAAGGTTAGAAATACGAGTTGTCACATCATCCCTAAGTTGAAAGAAATTTCGTACCGAAATTTAGCACATTGCTACTGAGGAAGCTAGTTAAGTTGCATGGTTTCCTGGTTTTCCTGGGGTGTCACATCCTTCCCCCGTTGGTTTGGAATTTCGTCCCCAAATTCCGCAGTAGCTTCAGCCTCAGTAGTGGTTTCACTATTCTCGAACAACTGGGGATACTTTTGTTTCATATGGTCTTCTCGTTCCCAGGTAAACTCTGGGCCACGATGGGAGTTCCAACGAACTCGAACAAGGGGTATTCTGGTACGTTTGAGAACCTTAACGTCTCGGTCTGTGATCTCTACTGGTTCCTCGACGAATCGCAGCTGATCGTCGATGGTGAGTTCCATGAGAGGAACTATGAGGGTCTCATCTGACAGGAACTTCTTCAGATTCGACACATGGAATACGTTGTGAACTCCACTGAGTTCTTCAGGAAGATTCAATCTATAAGCCACCTTGCCAATTCTCTCAGTGATTTCGAAAGGTCTAACATAACGTGGATTAAGCTTGCCCCTTTTGCCAAAGCGAACCACACCCTTCCAGGGTGAGACTTTAAGTAGAACCCGGTCCCCGACCTGAAATTCTAAAGGTTTCCTACGCTTGTCAGCGTAGCTTTTCTGTTGGGATTGAACCCTACCAGAGGAACAGATAATTAAAGCCAAAACTGGGTCAGAGCAGTGGATCCAGAATAAGCAGATGTTACATACAAGTCTCTCCCCTTGAAAGTGGTTTCAACATCTGCTGACCTCCTATCTATTGATCGTACAAGCCACTGACCGTCAATCTGCTGCTCTAGTAAAGGCTGATGGAAGACTAAAGCTCTGCTGCTCAATCTACTGCCTTGAGTCAAGTACTGCTGATCCGGACAAGCACTGCCGGGTTCACAGCAGTGGAAGGATGCAGCAGTTGTTTAAGTGTCTTTTATGTAATGAAATGTAATAGCAGTAGTTAGTAAAGCAGTGTTTGTATAGATCAGAGGTTAGAGTTTGTTAGGAGGTTAGATGTCACTTTCATGGTGACGTCAGCTTAGATGCTCAGTGGTTTGCTAGTGCCTATAAATAGAACAGTGCTCTGTATTGTTCTATTAGCTTTTTGCAAACTTGTTTTCCTGCACGAACAAACGCTGAGCTCTGGCTGAGGGGGAGTTTGTATTAAGCATTACATTGTAATCGGTGTTGAAACTAAATTCAATCTTTCGGTTCTTTGTAGAAAATGTCTTGATCAAAGCAATACTCTCGTTTGATTGTATGCAAAGTTTGTTTTCATCTTAATTCCGCTGCACAACTCATCCATCTTCATCTTAATTTCAAACGTAAAATACAATCAAAATCAAACTCAGATCCAACATTTGGTATCAGAGCCTGGACAGTCAAATTTGATTTAACAGTCATTTTGACATAAATAGTTCAGCTCAAAATCGTTGATATCGATAGTTTGTTCGTTTGTGTTGAAAAACAGAGCAAGGTTTAATCACCATTAAAGTTGATTAATCAGTGCCTGTACAACAACCAGGATGACGTCACAATCACAAGATGATAAGAATAACATTGGCTCTCTTTTTAAACCACCCATGCTTAAAAGAAATGAATACAACATCTGGGAGCGAAGGATGGGTCACATCCTTGCTCAACAGAACACTGGATGTTGGAGGTCTATTGTCTTTGGTCCCCATGTTCCTACGGTGCCAAGTGCTGAGGATCCAAAGAAGTTCGTTCCTAAACCTTCTGAAAACTATACCGAAATTGATTTTCAAAAGTTCGAACTCGATGCCAAAGCATTTAGCATCATAGCATCTGCATTACCAAATGAGATCTATGCTGGACTGTTACATTGTAACAGTGCTAAAGAGCTATGGGATGCATTAAAGGAACAGTTTGGGGGAACTGAAGAAGTCATTGAAAACAATAGGGAAATTCTGAATCAGCAGTATGAAACATTCTGTCACATCAAGGGTGAATCATTGACTCAGCAGTTTGAGCGATTCAGTTGTCTCATTAGTGAACTAAGGATTGTTAAAGTAACTTTTCCAAATTCAACTCAAAATAGCAGGTTCCTTAGGTCACTACCAGAAAAATGGGACACCATAGCTTTTGTCACTAGAAACTCAGATGAGTTCAAAGATCTGACCCTGACCCAACTCCATGGTAGACTCCTTACCTATGAAAGGGAGTTAAACCAGAAAAGGAAGTTGCAAGAGTCTGGAAAAGTTGCTGATGATTATTCATTCGGTAGCACAGCTCTTTTGGGTCAGGAAGAATCTGGTAGCAGCAGTAAGGAACAGGGTTATGATCATTTCATTGATATAACAGCTGGTGGTAACTTTACCAACCCTGATCCTCACTCTGCAAATTTTGCTTTTACTGCAAACACTGAAAACCAGATGTCAGATAATTTGTGTTTTGAACTCAATGATTTACAACATTTTGATCCCACTGACTTAGAAGAGATGGACAACCTGCACCAATTGGCTTTGCTCAGTGTTAGAACTAGCAAATTCTACAAAAGAACAGGGCGAAAATTCCGAGGATTACATGGGAATCTAAGGGTTGGGTTGGATAAATCGAAAATCAAGTGTTACAAGTGCAATAGGCTGGGTCATTTCGCTAGGGAATGCAGGAGTCAAACTACTGGTCCTATAATCACTCATCCTAGCTCAAACCCTAGACCTCAAAATCAAAGCACTGTGCACTATACCCAATATACCCCTGCAGCACATGTTAACACTGCTCATTATGTTGCTGCCCCTGTTCCTGTGCATTATGTCCAAACCACTGTTCCACAGATTCAATATGTTCAAACCCCTGTTCCCCAGGCACAAGTGCAACCTGTTGCACCTCAAACAGCTGCTCCAGCAGTGGTACAACCAGATCAGCAAAGCTTTTTCACTCAAGGCTTTGTTGACTGGAGCAGTATGCCTGATGAGCTTAGTGATGAAAATTTTGCTCTCTATGCCTTTAATGAACCTTCTAATGATGAATTTTGTTTGATGGCTTTAGAGTCAATACCAGAGGGGGTTGAAACTGAAGGTGAACAGCTAAGTGTTGAAACAGTGGATAAGGTGACTGAAGCAGTGGTTACTGCTGTGGCTGGTGAACTACTGCTGGGAGAAAGTTCAGGAACCCTAATTGAACCACTGACAGATCCATGGTCCAAAGAGGACAAAGAAGAAGAGGAAGAGAAAAGAGCAGGTGAGAAAGAAGCAAGAGCTGATGATGAAGAGGATCATCAATGTGATTGTGCAATGATGGCTGCTGCCAAGGTATCACCTCAAGTTCTTGAAAAACTGTGTTCAGACAATTGCATTATTGCTTTTGCTAACATCAAAGAGGTAAATAAAAACCTTAGGAACAAAGTCTTGTCTGATGAAGTCAAATTTGAAAAGTTGTTAAAAGAACTTAGAAACAAATTGGCTGAAAAAGATAAAGAGATCAGCAGTCTGAAAGAAGAGCAGAGCATAACCAAAACTCAACTCCAAACTATGGTAGAAAAATACCAAGTTTGTAAAAAGGAGTTAGAGTCCACCCAGATTACCTGTGAAAAATGGGTGGAATCTTGCAAAGGGTATGAGGTTATGCTTGAAAAACAGATTAAAAGCAATGTAAAATTTGGTGTTGGTTATAGAAAACATGATGATGAAAACACTGCTTTTGAAAAATCTGTTCAAACCACTGATGTAACCACTGAGTTCATCCCCACAAACAAGAATGGCCAAGAAGTGAAAATCACTGATAAACTTGGTAACAAAATCACACTTGACAGACCAATGGGATCCTCTACTTTTGAGGAGCTTGAAAATTATCAGTTTAAACCAAAATGGTCTGATGAGTGTGATATTCTTGAAAATTTCAAGCCCATGGACTTTACATCAACTGATGGTGTTAAGGCTCCAAAAGCTAAAGTCATTCCTCTCAAGGATATCCCAACAGAGGTTAAAACCTCTGCTGCAAAGGAGTCCGAAAAGAGAAAGAAGAAAGAAAAGATCAAAAACATGTTTTGTGAATTCTGTGAGAAAAGGAATCATCTAACAAAAGATTGTTTCCATTTAAAAGCTTATAATTTGAACAAAACAAGTGTCATTGTTCCAGCTGAGAGCTGCATTGTTTGTGGTAAAACAAACCACAAAACTCAAGCATGTGTGTATCTCAAAAACTTTGATGTGAAAAAGAATGAGTACATTGCTAAAACATCCTTGAGTCCATCAACATCATCTGTCAAATTCACCAAGAACCAACCACTGTTTGTGCCAGTTCAAACAGCTGTTACAAAACAGCTGAACCAAACATCTGTCAAAAGAGATGTTCAGGTTACTGATTCACCCCCTGCAAATCAGTTCAGAAAAGGCAAGGAAAAACAGTCTTACCAAAGGATTCCACACGTTTATGAGGCCTATAAAAGGCCCTCTAAACCAAAAGTGAACAGGCATCCTTTTGGGTACCAACAGGTGATTGGTCAAGACCCCCAACAGTGGTTAGCAAGAAACAGTACTAAAACTGTCCAAACCCCTGACCTAACCACTGTCCATCAATGTGCATCCATCCCAGACACTGTTGAGACCCCATCCAAAGCCTTATTGGCTTTGGAAACCCTAATGAACTAATCCTTTTACTTCATGTGCAGGGAGCTTCTGCCTGCTTAGATAGCCTTTGGTATGTTGATAGTGGAGGCTCCAGGCACATGACTGGATGTAAAGCCCTACTCAAAGATTTCAAAATTCATGGAGGGGGTGATATATCCTTTGGGAATAACAGTAAAGGGAAAGTTCTAGGGTCTGGTACAGTACAATCTGGAAATATAAAATTTGAAAATGTCAATCTGATAGACAGTTTGAAATTCAACCTCCTGAGTGTATCACAAATGAGTGACAAGGGTTTTGGGTCATTCTTCACAAAGGAGTGTTGTAGGATTGTTGGACCAGAAATGGTCAAAAAGATTGAAGCAATAATAAAAACTAGTCAAACAAAACTTGTTGCTCAAAGAAGTGGCAATGTTTATGTTGTTGATATGTCAAAAGAGTGTCCTAGAGCTGATGCATGTCTGTTCTCAGCTGCCTCTAACAAAGAGACAGAACTTTGGCACAGAAGGCTGGGGCACACAAATCTTAAGACAATCACTGAAATTTCAAAAAATGGTTTGGTGAGAGGCCTACCACAAAAATTGTTTTCATGTCCTGAACATTGCATTTCCTGTTTAAATGGAAAACAGCATAAAAGTTCTTATAAGTCCATTGAAGAGTCCAAAACAACCCAGTGTTTGCAAATGCTACACATGGATTTGTTTGGCCCAGTTCAAGTCATGAGTCTTAAAAAGAAAAGATATTGTCTGGTTATTATTGATGACTTTTCTAGGTTTACATGGACTTTCTTTTTACACTCAAAAGATGAGACTGCAGGCATTTTGCAAGACTTTGTGACACAGGTTGAAAAGCAATTTGACCTTCCAGTGAAAAGCTTCAGAAGTGACAATGGCACAAAATTTAAAAATAAGGAGTTGGATGCCTTCTGTGTGAAGAAAGGGATTGTAAGGCAGTACAGCATCCCTAGAACACCAGAGAAAAATGGGGTAGTTGAAAGAAAGAACAGAACTTTGATTGAGGCTGCCAGAACCATGCTTGCTGATTCAGGTTTGCCATTAACTTTCTGGGCAGAGGCAGTAAACACTGCTTGCTATGTCCAGAACAGAGTTTTAATAAACCCCAGGCACAAAAAGACTGCTTATGAAATTCTGTATAAAATCAAACCACTGATCTCATATTTCAAGGTGTTTGGCTGCCCATGCTTTATTTTGAACTTAAAAGATTCCATTTCAAAATTTGCAGCCAAAATTGATTGTGGTTATCATCTGGGATACTCAACCACTGCCAAGGCCTACAAAGTGTTTAATACACGGACCAAGGCAGTGGAGGAGACTTTGAATGTAAAGTTCAATGAACTTTCATCAATGAAAATTCCAGCAAATCCTGCAGATCTGTTTGATCTTGATAAATTCACTTTTGAAAATACTGCTGTCAAGACTAACAGTGCAGGTCCATCAGAGGATTCAACACCAGACTATGGGTATGAAATCATCATCCCTCAAAGGTCTGCCAGAACGGGAAGAGCATCAGATGTTCAAAACAGCTGTCAAAGCTCAACCACTGCTACCTCAACAGTTGTTGACCAAAGTAGCCCATCAACCACTGCTTCCACATCCTCAAACACTGCTGACAAACTTCCCCAAACAGTGGATAAAAGTCAGCATGTGTCCATTCCGTTACCTCCAATTCCACCACCTTTTGAAGCCACTGCTGGATCATCAAAGTCCCCAGCAGTGGTTAGCTCAGATGATACACATTTGCAGCCTTCACCAACAAATGCCATCATTCCATACCAAGGAGATTTAATCTACTTGCGATCTCATCCACCTGATAAAATAATTGGCAACATCAATGAAGGGGTGCTCACAAGAAGTCAAACCCAAAACATTTGTCTTTTTGCCGGTTTTCTATCACTTCATCAGCCAGTTAAGTACCAAGAGGCACTGAAAGACAACAGCTGGGTAGAAGCCATGCAAGAGGAGCTCCAACAGTTTAAAAGACAACAAGTATGGGAGCTTGTACCACTGCCAAAAGAGGTTAGTCCCATTGGCACAAAGTGGGTCTTCAAGAACAAAACTGATGAAAGGGGTATTGTTGTCAAGAATAAAGCCAGGCTTGTTGCTGGATTTTGGTATCACTGCCTTAAAGACACCACTTATGTTGGATAGCCAGGCAGCAGAAAATATCATCAAAAATCCAGTTTCCCATTCAACCACCAAACATATCGACATCAGACGTCACTTGTGAGGGATTGCTATGAAAAAGGTTTGATTTCTCTGCATCATGTTCCAACTAAAGACCAGCTGCCAGATGTGCTCACAAAAGCACTAGATACAGCCACTTTTGAAAGCTTGGTCTCTAGAATTGGCATGCTGAACATGGAATGACAAGCAAAATCTTGTTTTTCTATGAATAAAAGCATTAAAATGTTTTTAGAAAATCAAAAATCCATCCTTAAAAATAGCTAAAAATGAAGTTTTCATTAAAATCCTTAAAAGTCTGCCATAACCACTGTTTGTTCAAAAGTATGCTCTACTTCAAAGTCTGTCCACTGCTGAAAGCCATCCTCTGTTCTCTCATTTCCTTGATAAACTCTGTTGTTCAAAAGCAGTGTCTTATCCACTGATCTGCTATCCACTGATAGTGAAAATCATCCACTGCTTCCATTTTACCGTTGTAACCACTGCCTTCATCAGTAACTTTCATAAAAGTACTGTCCTTGTAACACCCCAAAATATGCAATTTATTATGTTACTTGAAATGTCTAGTCATGTTATGTTAACCTAGTTAAGTATATATATAATATGTTAGTAATTTGATTAGAAGGAAGGTTATTTGACAAATGAACAATCTAAGTAATTGAGGGACTAAACTTGTTAAAAAGGATGTAAGTTTTAATTAACAAATAAATAAAAGAAAACACAAACACACACTCTGGTGTTGTGTGGATCGACCAGAGCAAGGGGTCAAGAGACCAAAACCCTAACATCATGAAATTCTCAAATTCAAGAGGGAATTAAGAGCCCAAATGGATGCATGAACTCGAAATTCGAATCATCTAAGCTTGTACATCGAGTGGTAAGTCGAATTTTCTGTTTTGAATGAATTGGAGAAAGTGGGTTTTAACCCAATCATGAAATTATGTGGAAATATTATGTAATTGAGAGTTAGGGTTTCATAATGGTTCGAAATTGTTGCTTGATTTCTGATTGTTGAATGATTTAAGTGTATTACCCAATCGTTGTGAAGAAATCATAAACCTAATGTTTTGCATGTATGCTATTAGATGAAAATTTATACATGATCTTGAATAAAGATAGAAAAAAATAGTTAAGATGGTGTAGGATGAAAGAAAGCTATGAACTTGATTGATTCTTGTTAGATTAGAAGATGAATAAGTAGAGTTATGCTATAAATACTTGTACCTTGTGCGTTGATGATGTTGTGCACATCAAGTGTTTGATGAAATGTCTTAATAAAGATTTCAGCCTTGTTGGTCATAAACGCTATGTGTTTTGAATGTGTTTATGATGTAAATGTAGATTACACGAAGTCTTGCCAAGTAGTGTATATAGACGAGTATGAGATATAAATTCTAAGTATGAATGGTATTGTTTAGGTGTAAAGGAAGAAAGTTCGAGTCAAGCAAAGCAACAAGGGAATCAAGATCGAGGTACGCTACTTGTACAATTCAGGTTCATATTATATTGTTGTGTTTAACATTAGATGAGTCGAATTGAATCATGTGTGGATGTATTATTTGTGTGGGCCCTTTTATGATTGGGTCGAAGTATGTGAGTGCGAGAATAGAAAGAATGGTGTGAAGATCTATATGAAACATATTTGTGTGAAAGAATGAAGTAATGTAACAAGTTTGCGGATGTCATAATGATTACAAGTCGGTAAGTTAAATTCTTGAATTAAAGGAAAGAAATTTAATGCTAATAAGTTCACTTTGTTGTGGCAATGTAGGTAAATCCCACGGTTAGCTTTCAAGCTTCGCCCGGTTCGAACACACTTCAAGGCCCGCCCCATGTTCCGCTACTTTTGTAAAGAAGACAACGCTTAATACTTTGGTCGTTAAATCTTTGTCTAGTAGTTAAAGATTTAGTTTTGTTATGTACTTTGAATTTATCAAAATTTCGTATGCGTGTCAAGTTGTATGGCGGTATATATATTATGTCCTTTGAAAAGTGTCGTGTTAAACCTATATTTTTGGATATGAAAAACAGGGGACCGCTCCTTTTACGAATGGGTCATGCCCAAATTTCATTAGAAAAATGCGTTGTTATTTAAATAATTTAAAGAAAATTTTACGGGTGTTACAAGTTGGTATCAGAGCCTAGGTTTGAGGGATTTGAGCATCGAATGCTTGAACTCAAACCGAAAGCTCGTGAGAAGTGTGTATTCGTTCCGCGGCGCGAAGCAATGTAAGTACCTTTAAAATTTGAAATTTTTCATTTCGAATAATTTAGTTATAGAATGTTAGGGAAATCGTTATGGGATGATGAGGAAAAGTGTGGAATGAAACGAATTAGTTTGGGTTAAAACGGGTCGGAAAGATGGCTGCAAAGTAAGAAACTTATCATAGAATGCTGGGCGTCACCGTAAGCTACGGTGGCTACCGTAGCTTACGGTAGACACTGGGACAAAAAAAAATTCCTACCGTAAATCAGTAGCTCCCTACCGTAAGGAAAAAGGTGCCACCGTAAGTTACGGTGGCCACCGTAACTTACGGTGGGGACCACTTTCAGCTTATTTCAATTGTGATGTTTTGTTTGATGTTTTCTATCATACGGGGAGTATTAGAACGTGATAATAAGAGTTTAAAGAATGATATTATGTAAGAATGTTGAGTTTTCAAAGGAAGTTATGTATTATTAGAATGATTATATGATGGAAAGGATGAATGAATGCTTGAAATAAAGAACGATGTTTATGTGTAGATGACGGATACGAATGAGGATGAAGCGACACAACAAGAACAACTGAAAACTATGATCTCGGAAGAGATTGGAAAGGCAATGCAAGCAAGTATTCCTCATTTAGCCCAAGAAGTGGAAAGTCATGTGTTGGAAGTGGTGGAAACAATGATGGCGAGCAAGATGGACGAGTTGAAGGGAATGATTGGAGAAATGCAAGGAAGGAAAGGAACTCGCAAATGCACTTATAAAGAATTTATGGCATGCAACCCATTACCTTTCAAAGGAGAAATTGATCCTATAGCATGTCAAAGGTGGATTGCAAGTAATGAGGCGGTGTTTGTAAGGAGTCATTGCGAAAAGGAGGATCAAGTGATGTTTGCCACTGGTTTGTTACAACTCCAAGCTAAAGACTGGTGGGATGCTCATAGTAAAGAGATTGGGGAAGACAAGGTTCAAGACTTGATGTGGCAAGAGTTTAAGGAACCTTTCCTAAAGTACCACTGCCCGCAGTCTGCCATTGACAGGATCCAAGAAGATTTCCTACATCTCCGTCAGAAAGATGAAACCATTGATGAAATAACCAACACTTTTCTTGACAAGCTGAAATTCTGTAAGGAAATAGCGGGAACGGAAAGGATGAAGATAAACCGCTATCATGGTATGTTGAAGGCTGAGTATCGGGAGTTTATAATTCCCGCTAAATGTGAAACCTTGAATGAGATCATTAACTTGGCCCGAGATAGGGAGATTGAGCTACGAAGACAGGCAGAAAGAGGTGAGAAGAGAGTGTCTGAGAATGTTTCCAGTTCGAGTCCGTCAAAGAAACAGAAATTTCAAGATCAGGGCAAGAAGGATAAGGCGAAAGGTAGCATTCCAAAATGCAAAACTTGTGGAAAGTTACACACGGGGGAGTGCTTGAAAGGGAAGAAGGGCTGTTACAATTGTGGTCAAGAGGGACATCCATACTATAGGTGTCCTAATCCTTCCAGAATGTGCTACAATTGTTTCCAACCGGGTCATATTAAGGCTGAATGTCCCAAGCTTCAACAGAAAACCGATAAGGAAGCAAGAAAGGAGGAAGCCCCAAGAGCTAAGGGGAGGATGTTTCAGATCACGAATGAAGAAGCAAAGGACCACCCGAATTTTGTATCAGGTATATTCTCAGTGAACTTGATGCCTACGTACGTGTTATTTGATACTGGAGCCAGTAAATCGTTTGTATCAAGTGAATTAGTGTCACACCCCTCTTTTAGAATCGAAAGAATGCATGTGCCATTAGAAGTAGAGATAGCTGATAGTAAGAGTTATTTGTTGCACGAAGTTTGTAGAAATTGTGAGATTATAATTGAAGACGAGAAGTTTGTCATTGACCTTATTCCCATGGTATTGGGGGAATTTAAGGTTATAGTTGGAATGGATTGGCTAGCTAAACATCATGCCGAAATTCAATGTGAGAGGAAGGTGATTCATGTGTTAACACCGGGAGGAAAACGAGTAAGTATACAAGGGGAAAGGAATGTTAATCCGAAGCTTTGTTCTATAGTCCAAGCATACAAGTATGTACGAAATGGAAGCAAGGCATTTCTAGCCTACGTGGTGGATACTAAGCAGAATACCCCTAAGATAGAAGAGGTTGAAGTCGTGAACGAGTTTCTTGATGTTTTTCCAGAAGATTTGCCAGGGCTTCCACCAGAACGTGAAGTGGATTTTAAGATTGAATTGGATCCCGACGCCAAACCCGTAGCCAAGGCTCCTTATAGGTTGGCCCCAACTGAGATGCGGGAGTTAATGGTTCAAATACAAGAATTGCTCGACAAGGGATTTATACGCCCGAGCGTATCGCCCTGGGGTGCGCCTGTACTTTTTGTCAAAAAGAAAGATGGCTCGATGCGCATGTGCATCGACTATCGAGAGGTGAATAAGCTGACGGTGAAAAACCGATACCCGTTGCCCCGAATCGATGACCTCTTCGATCAGCTACAAGGGGCAAGTTGGTTTTCAAAAATTGATTTACGATCCGGATACCATCAGTTAAGGGTACGGGAGGAGGATGTAGCGAAGACAGCATTTAGAACCCGATACGGACATTACGAGTTCTTAGTAATGTCCTTTGGGTTAACGAACGCGCCCGCCGCGTTCATGGATCTTATGAATCGAGTTTGTCGGGCCATGTTAGACAAATTCGTTATAGTTTTTATTGATGATATCTTAGTTTATTCCCGAAGTAAGGCCGAACATGCATGTCATTTGCGCAAGATTCTTGAAGTGCTCCGTAAGGAGAAATTGTATGCGAAATACTCTAAATGTGCTTTCTGGCTTCGAGAAGTACAATTTCTCGGTCATGTGATTAATGCGGATGGTATCTTAGTGGATCCGTCTAAAGTGGAAGCTGTTATGAAATGGGTACCTCCAAAGAACCCAAGTGAAGTGAGGAGCTTTTTGGGTTTAGCAGGCTATTATAGGAGGTTTATTCAAGACTTTTCTAAATTGGCCCTGCCGTTGACCAAGTTAACCAAGAAGAAGGAGAAGTTTACATGGGGTACAGATCAAGAAAAGGCGTTTCAAACTTTGAAGGAAAAGCTGTCGAGCTCCCCGGTACTAACTTTACCTGATGGAACGGAAGATTTGGTGGTGTTTACTGACGCATCACACCAAGGGTTGGGATGTGTTTTGATGCAAAGGGGTAGAGTCATTGCCTATGCTTCAAGGCAATTGAAATCACACGAAAGTAATTACCCAACCCATGACTTGGAACTAGCTGCAGTAGTGTTTGCTTTAAAGATACGGAGGCATTATCTATACGGTACGAAAAGCGCAATTTATTCTGACCACAAAAGCCTTAAATATTTTTTCGAGCAAAAAGATTTAAATATGAGGCAACGAAGGTGGTTAGAACTTCTTAAAGATTATGATTGTGAGATCCTTTATCATCCGGGCAAGGCAAATGTAGTGGCCGATGCCCTGAGCCGAAAGGACTACCCGCCTCCAATCCAAGTGAAATCCATGAAGATGGTAGTTACACCACGATTTCTCGAAATGATTAAGGAAGCCCAAATCAAGTCGCTGAGCGAAACGGATTCAAGAAAGGAAAGAACAAAAGGTTTTGTGGATAAATTAGAAGAAAGATCCAGTGGAATTAAAACAATGTATGGCCGGATATGGATACCTCGGTTTAGTGAAGCAAAAGATGTGTTACTCAAAGAAGCTCACAAATCCCGATTTTCGGTTCATCCCGGAGCTACAAAAATGTACTTGGATTTGAAGAAAAGTTATTGGTGGCCCGGTATGAAACGTGATGTCGTCAAGTATGTTGCAAAGTGTTTGACCTGTCTGCAGGTAAAGGCAGAACATCAGAAACCATATGGAAGGTTGCAACCGTTAGAGATTCCGGTATGGAAATGGGAAGAAGTGACGATGGACCTAGTGACCAAACTTCCTAAGACAAGGAAAGGTCACGATGCTATATGGGTGATCGTGGACCGCCTCACCAAGAGCGCGCACTTCTTACCCATTCGGGAGACTTACTCCTCTGAAAGGATGGCGGAGATTTATGTAAACGAGATAATATCTCGACACGGAGTCCCTGTATCTATTGTGTCGGATCGAGATACCCGATTCACGTCTCGATATTGGCAAGGTTTCCATGAGAGTATGGGTACAAGGTTGCATTTTAGCACCGCCTACCACCCCCAAACGGATGGTCAGTCTGAGCGAACCATTCAAACACTCATTGACATGCTGCGAGCGTGTACTATAGATTTCGGGGGGAGCTGGGATGATCACTTGCCGTTGGTGGAATTTTCGTACAATAATAGCTACCATAATGGCATTAAAATGGCGCCGTATGAATTATTATACGGGAGAAAGTGTAGAACTCCCATTTGTTGGGAAGAAGTGGGGCAAAGGGAAATGGCGCCCAATGATGTGATAGCAAAGACTAATGAGAAGATTGAACTCGTCCGAGTCCGTTTAAAGGCGGCTCAGGATAGACAGAAAGTCTATGCAGATCGAAGAAGTCGTCCTATCGAGTTCCAAGTAGGGGATCATGTGTTATTGAAGGTAACCCCATGGAAAGGTATAATCCGTTTCCAAAAACGGGGAAAGCTAGGGCCTCGTTATATAGGGCCATTCCAGATATTAGCTCGAGTTGGAAAGGTAGCTTATCGGTTAGATTTACCGCCAACCTTAAAGGGAATACATGACACATTCCATGTGTCACAATTGAGGAAGTGCTTAGCCGATGAGACAACATACGTGCCCCTTGACGATATTGAATTGGACGAAGGATTGAATTACGTTGAAAGACCGATAGCTATCAAGGATTCCAAGGTAACCCACCTTCGGAACAAAACTATAAAGCAAGTCTTGGTGCAATGGCAACATCGGAAAGGATCGGATCTTAATGGGAGTTAGAAGATGAAATGAGGAAGCTCTACCCGACATTATTTGGTACGTATAAAGGTTTCGGGGACGAAACCTCTGTTAAGGGGGGTAGACTTGTAACACCCCAAAATATGCAATTTATTATGTTACTTGAAATGTCTAGTCATGTTATGTTAACCTAGTTAAGTATATATATATAATATGTTAGTAATTTGATTAGAAGGAAGGTTATTTGACAAATGAACAATCTAAGTAATTGAGGGACTAAACTTGTTAAAAAGGATGTAAGTTTTAATTAACAAATAAATAAAAGAAAACACAAACACACACTCTGGTGTTGTGTGGATCGACCAGAGCAAGGGGTCAAGAGACCAAAACCCTAACATCATGAAATTCTCAAATTCAAGAGGGAATTAAGAGCCCAAATGGATGCATGAACTCGAAATTCGAATCATCTAAGCTTGTACATCGAGTGGTAAGTCGAATTTTTCTGTTTTGAATGAATTGGAGAAAGTGGGTTTTAACCCAATCATGAAATTATGTGGAAATCTTATGTAATTGAGAGTTAGGGTTTCATAATGGTTCGAAATTGTTGCTTGATTTCTGATTGTTGAATGATTTAAGTGTATTACCCAATCGTTGTGAAGAAATCATAAACCTAATGTTTTGCATGTATGCTATTAGATGAAAATTTATACATGATATTGAATAAAGATAGAAAAAAATAGTTAAGATGGTGTAGGATGAAAGAAAGCTATGAACTTGATTGATTCTTGTTAGATTAGAAGATGAATAAGTAGAGTTATGCTATAAATACTTGTACCTTGTGCGTTGATGATGTTGTGCACATCAAGTGTTTGATGAAATGTCTTAATAAAGATTTCAGCCTTGTTGGTCATAAACGCTATGTGTTTTGAATGTGTTTATGATGTAAATGTAGATTACACGAAGTCTTGCCAAGTAGTGTATATAGACGAGTATGAGATATAAATTCTAAGTATGAATGGTATTGTTTAGGTGTAAAGGAAGAAAGTTCGAGTCAAGCAAAGCAACAAGGGAATCAAGATCGAGGTACGCTACTTGTACAATTCAGGTTCATATTATATTGTTGTGTTTAACATTAGATGAGTCGAATTGAATCATGTGTGGATGTATTATTTGTGTGGGCCCTTTTATGATTGGGTCGAAGTATGTGAGTGCGAGAATAGAAAGAATGGTGTGAAGATCTATATGAAACATATTTGTGTGAAAGAATGAAAGAATGAAAGAATGAAGTAATGTAACAAGTTTGCGGATGTCATAATGATTACAAGTCGGTAAGTTAAATTCTTGAATTAAAGGAAAGAAATTTAATGCTAATAAGTTCACTTTGTTGTGGCAATGTAGGTAAATCCCACGGTTAGCTTTCAAGCTTCGCCCGGTTCGAACACACTTCAAGGCCCGCCCCATGTTCCGCTACTTTTGTAAAGAAGACAACGCTTAATACTTTGGTCGTTAAATCTTTGTCTAGTAGTTAAAGATTTAGTTTTGTTATGTACTTTGAATTTATCAAAATTTCGTATGCGTGTCAAGTTGTATGGCGGTATATATATTATGTCCTTTGAAAAGTGTCGTGTTAAACCTATATTTTTGGATATGAAAAACAGGGGACCACTCCTTTTACGAATGGGTCATGCCCAAATTTCATTAGAAAAATGCGTTGTTATTTAAATAATTTAAAGAAAATTTTACGGGTGTTACAGTCCTTCTGTAACACCTCAAAAATTTACGTCCAATAATGCATTGACACGTGTCATAAGCTTTACATATGCGAAAACATACTTTAGAGGGACTAAAATTGACAAACAGTGAAAACTATGGAACGTAAGGGTCCAAAGTGTCAACAATGGATAAATAGACTCTATAATAACCCTACATAATGTTTATAACCTTAAACGGATGGATCATGGATCATACGAAGCGGAAAATGCACGAAAGTGAGGAATTACAAACTATAGGGACTAAAAGTGTCAACATGTTGAATTTATACCTCTGAGTGAACTTTTGGCAGCCCCGAAGCTTTGTAATGCTAGAATATACTCACTAGAATGTGTGGTAAAAATTTCATGAAGTTTCGTTATCGTATGAGAAAGTTATGGCCAAAACCGTACTTGAGGGGTTAAAAGCGTCAACGTCAAATTTCATGGCTTTTCGGGTGAGCGCAAACTTATCCGAGGACATTACCATGTTGGTAAATGTCCCTAGGTTCTTAAAAACCAGATTTGAGGGTTTACGAGTCAAGATTCATAGCCAAAACCTCGCGTGCAAGGACAGGGACCAAAACTGCCAATAATTAGCAAAGTTTGGCAGCTGCCAATAAACCCAGGTGCAGCAGATTGCGAGCAGGGGCTGTTTAGTCCATTTTTTTTAGTGTAAAACAGCTGTGAGCACCTCCATTTCTCACCAATAGATGGCCATGCATGTCTAGGACACCTGGTGCACTCTTACAACTCCTGAATTCACAATAAATCTGATCAATTCATCACTTTTTTGAGGACTTGTGTAACCACCAAGAACACATACAATTTTGCAAGAACTCTCAAGGCATTCCAGGAGCAATCTGATCGACAAGGCAGCCTCCAAGTGCTTTCTAGGCTTCATTAGGACCTTTGTAAGCATTCATATCATCCTCTAATCCGTTCTAGCATAGATTATTAGTTAAAAGTCAAACCGTTGTTCATATAGTTTGACTTTTCGATTAAACGAATTTGGCTCTGTCATTTCTCAAATTGAAACCGCTTATAAGTTGGTATTTATGTGGGAAACAAACCCTCAAAAGAGTATTCTCTGATTCCCACTCTAAGCATGCTATTGTCGAGTCAAAGTTGTTCTTAAAAAGTCAACAGAAATTGTTTTTGTGAAATATAGCATAAATGGTAATGTAGATGACATGCAATCAGTTTGATCATCAAAAATAGCTTTATAATGAATGTAAGAATATGTTTTACCATGATCAACTCGACAATCTTTGGTATAAACCCGGATTGGAACCGAAAGTCTTATAAAACGACTTTTTCGTTGACTCTCGATTCGGATCCGTGCATGCATGTTTGAGATCTGTATTAGAGTTTATTTTTGACCATTTTTATTTTAGTTTAACTCTCTGAAATTTTTACATCTTGAGTCTATGCTTAACCGATTCATATGCATGTTTCCGATTATGCTTAAAAGTTGACTATTTTGCCCTTTTTGATATAAAACGTGATTTTTGGAAAAGTGAAAGAGTAGAAATCTTTATTACTAATTTATAAACTTGCACCGAAAATTTGAGATCAGTTGGTGGTCCAGATTTTGAGTTATGGCCGATATCGTAAAACTATATCTTTATGTTAAATAAACGGCGCATTTAGCGTATAACCTATTTAAGGCCACTTTTCGATATAAAACTTTTTACCCACTGATGTTATATAATATTCTGGGATTTTTGAAGATTTTTATTTAATTTTTGGCTGATCGGATCATACGTCGCTAAGTCGATTCGGTTAATGCCGGTTTTGACCGTTTAAGCCATAAAATGAGTTTTATAAGTCCTTTTGACCCCAAACCTTTTTCTACTGATTTTATTTGTTAAATAAATTATTTTGAGCACTCTGGAAATATAAAAATCTCAGCTTTCTTTTGAAAACCCGGAAACGGCTCTAAATCGCATTTTTAGCGTTTTTAGCGCATAGTAAGCGTTATACTCGTATTAAACATATAAGACTCATACCTACTGATGTATTTAGTGTATTTTCATCTAATAACAGTAAGTATAAGTTGTTGAACTCAGATTTCCAGTTTTGACGTTTTTAGCCCTTGTGAAATTACTAAAATACCCCTGCGGTGCATAGTTTGGTTTTAAATGATAAGTTTGGTATATGGGTCATACCCTACTGTTATAATATGTCAAATTAAGTATATGTACTGTATAAATCAGACCCAAAACCCAGATTTCCAATTTAACTCTTTTATAACATTTTAAATGACCAAAATGCCCTTCTAAGGCATAAATTGAGTTTAAAATTATTCGGGGCATAATAGAACATAACTTGCTGATATTATATCATATTTAAAGCATATTATCTCAGGGAACTTGCATATGACTCTTTTGGTTACTCGTTACGCACTTGTCGCGTTCGGATCGGCTTAGGTGACTAGTTCATTTATATTAGCCGAAGCGAGTCAAACTTTATCATTTTTGTCTCCAAATCCAGAATGTGTTTAGTATACCCATATTATACAAGTCTTCAAACTTGTCGGGTCTAAATCACATTCTATCCGGTCTTCGCTTAATCGTGCGTTTGAACCGTATATTTCCTTAAGACTAACCGGTCTAAGCTTTGGCTTAATTAAAGACCCGTTAGCATTCTAATTAATTATTTATGTCATCATTCCAGACTAGAGCCTTCCGGTAAATGGTACCTATGCTTACTTAAGCGAACACGGCTGAGTTATTAAATTCTTATTAATTAAGACAGGAGCTAGCTCAGGTAAATACTTTTAACTTATTTTCCCTTATACGGGCTTGGGATACGGTATTATAAAAATACCGCTTGGTCGGGTGTAGAAACCTTTTAATCGGAGATGATTAAATTGCATAATCCCGTTTTAATTCGTATTGCTTGATAACAAATAACATTGGGGGTTAATGACCGTGTCCTGGATATCCTTGGCTCATTTTAAAAAGTGAATGGCCACGACGTAAGCACAAGGTGTAGACAAAACACCTCCTGTTGCATATGTAAAACGTATACTCATTCGTAAGGGTAACTTCTTGTGAGATTATATTTGTGGTGTGTCGATTAATCTTGTCCGGCTCGTATCGTATTGTATTGTATGATCACCGGCCCTAAATGTTGGACAAACATGTAAATCGGATACAAGATTTTTATTAACAAAATTGTCCCAAGTTATAAAAGATTAATCTTGCCTCTGTGCATTTTAATCAATGTGTCAAAAGATTTTGTGCCGTTTGCACTCAAATCAATTTTTAAACTCTTTTCAAAATGAGTCAGTTAAATTGTATTTACCAGTGAAAACTGACGTATTTTTCCAAAAGGTTAAGTGACAGGTACTGAACGTAATTGGCTGGAAGCTCAGGGCGATTATAAGGAATCTTGCAAGTCCTAGGCGTCTAAAGTTTGTTGAACAATGATTATGATTATTCGATCCGCCTGTGGATCTTTTTACTTTCCGTTGTGATACTCTGATATTACTCTATATTCGGATTGTAATATATTTATCTTTTGCTTCCGCTGTGCATTCATATATTGTGTTGTTTGACTATGATGATATCAATTACGTCACGATACTCCCCCACCGGGCCCACCGGTGACACGTGGAAATAGGGGTGTGACAGGTTGGTATCAGAGCCAACATTGAGTGAATTAAACACTAGCTTTTTGTGTTTAATCTCAATGACACAATAGCACATTCTTTGACCTTCTGAGTCTAGAATTAACATAGGAATAATCTCAATCCTAATCTAGAAATTTTTGCTTCCAATTCAAATTGAATACGTCGCCAAGCGAAGAAGCTGTAATAGGAATCCTCCACACCCGGAGCCTTGAAATGCTGAGCTTCGTACCGCGGCCAGGATGAAACGAGCCTACAAGGAGAAAGCATTCAGAAATAAGAATGAAGAAGAAACTCCTCTTACTGAAGATCGTTTCCTTAATAGTCCTTCTAAGGACGTATTTATTATATATATATTTTTTCTTTCAGTCCCTTCGAGGACACATTATTCCTTTCGAAGACCCGCTTAGGGCAACTCTGTACTTTTATCTCCATGTAATGGATTGATTAAACAAAGTTTTCATTCTAAACATGAAACATGAAATAAATGGAAAATAACATCCCTTAGGAGGGAAGTGCCTACGGGCTATAATTAACGTCTTCTGAGACTAAAGACAGTAGTAGTCTACAACTCCCTGTCAAGAAAAGGTAATGAACGTTGATTCACACCTAATTGCCGCGATCACAAACAATCATGGCTTATAAATTAAACTTGTCTACGTGACTAGGCCACTTGTGCCATTATTAAAAATTTAATGCCTCGACTCTCTGAAATCATGGCATATAAACTTGTCTACGTGACTAGGCCACTTGTGCCATTATTAAAACTTTAATGCCTCGACTCTCTGAAATCAGGGCATATAAACTTGTCTACGTGACTAGGCCATTTGTGCCATTATTAAAACTTTAATGCCTCGATTCTCTGAAGTCATGGCTTATAAACTTGTCTACGTGACTAGGCCATTTGTGCCATTATTAGAACTTGAATGCCTCGATTCTCTGAAGTCATGGCTTATAAACTTGTCTACGCGACTAGGCCATTTGTGCTATTATTAACTTGTAAAGTAGGATTTATGAGGAGAATCCTGAAGGAAATAAATATCCCCCTTTCCCTGTCAGTATGCATTTAAAAAGAATCTTAAAGGTGAAACCTAGCCTACGCGGCCAAGATGGTGAAACCTACTCTCGGGATTCAGATCCCTGTTAACACCTGAGAACGTGTTAGCACTCCTGACAAATGTGATTCGACAAAATCACAACAGTCATCCCTATATTGAATTTTTTTTTAAATTTCTAATTTACCTTATGATTCTAGAAATCATGGCTTATATCATCTTATAAGATGATCATATTATAAACATCCGTAAGTGATGAAGTACCTACGGGCTAAAATGGTTGTCCGATAAGACAACGACAGTGGTGGTCTTTGACCTCCTGTCTAAAAATGTTGGACCATGTCCAAGCATAATGGTCGGTATGATCCAAATGATCTTGACTAATAGCATCTGAAAAGATGATCATATCATAAACATCCCTCAGAAGGGAATGCCCACGGGCTATATCTAATGTCCTAAAGGACAAAAGGCAGTTGTAGTCTTCGACTCCCTGTTAAGAAAAGTAACCAACTATGCTCAAACCTTAAATACCTCGATCCCAAGCGACCATGGCTTATAAATTTAAAACTGTCCTTGTGACTAGGCCTTCTGCGCCACTTTAATATCCTTAATGCCTTATAACTAGGATAAATTATAATGGAGAATGCTAATTTAAAATAACTAACAAATTAACCGATATGGTTTATATTACCATGGTTGATGAATCGTCAAAAATGGGGATACCATAATAACCTCTGAATAAATCATTGCCATTGTTTTTGTAGCAATCAAGCTACATGGCTGGATCAGAGGAGGCCAACAGCCACCCGAAGAAGAACAATGATGTTGCCAGGATTAGCATGACTGAAGCGGAACTGCAGGCACTAATAAATAGTGCTATTACTCAAGCTCTTGACAGTCAGTATAATGAATCAAATGATAACCACTCTACGACTCTATCTGTGGCTCGTATTAAGCCCCCTCCTAAATCAAATGAGTTAGAGGAAGACGATGTTCATAAGCCGTCACAACGAAGGAATGATCCGCCTAGTCAGGTCGTGCTTCACCAAGAGGCACCAGTTAAGACCTGCACATATAAATATTTTGCCTCCTGCAAGCCCAGAGACTTTACAGGAGAAAAAGGAGCCATCGATTGCATGACGTGGCTCGAGGAGATGGACGCTGTTGTTGACATCAGCGGTTGTACGAAGCAAGACGTTGTGAAATTTGTTTCACAATCGTTCAAAGGAGAAGCGTTGGCATGGTGGAGATCATTGCTCCAAGCCACGGGAAAAGTCCTACTCTACAACTTATCTTGGGATCAATTTGTTGAATTAGTCAAGGAAAATTTTTGCCCTCAGCATGAGGTAGAAGAGATAGAATCAGACTTCTTGACTCTAGTCATGAAGGATTTAGATTGCCAGGCATACGTGACAAGTTTTAACACTATGTCCCGCCTAGTTCCTTATTTAGTCACCCCTGAACCTAAACGCATAGCGCGTTTTATTGGAGGCCTAGCACCAGAGATAAAGGGAAATGTTAAAGCATCTAGGCCAACCACATATAGGTCCGCAGTGGACTTGTCCCTATCTCTCACCTTAGATGCAATCAGAAATAAGTCTGTTAAGGCTTCTGGTGAGGGAAAAAGAGAAAGAGAGGAAGAGAACTCTTATCGATCTGACAAGAAGAAAAAGGGAAGTTTAAGGAACAAGAAAGATTCCGAGTTTGGGAAAAACTCAAGCCAGTCTAATAACAGACCCAAGTGTAGTAACTGCAAAAAGCAACATTCTGGAAAGTGTACAATTGACCCAGGTGCCAAACTGTGTGGAATTTGCAAAACCAAGGGTCACAAGACTTTAGATTGCAAGGAGTTGAAGAAGGCGATCTGTTACAATTGTAACGAGGAAGGGCATATCAAAACTAACTGCCCAAGGATTTTAAAGAAGCCGAGAAAGGCCAGGAAAAACAAAAGCATGAGTCTTCCAGAGGAACGCCCCGGAGGTGGTACAAAATGCTAACCATATAGCAGGTACTTTTCCTTATCAGGAAGTTTAAGCATAAATTTATTCTTCTTTATGCTAGCACATACGATTCTTTAATGAACGATAAATGTCGAGAACTGTTGTTTTCGCCCGATTAAGACTCCGACCAATGGACGCGAGATAGAAATTGGTCGATGATACCTTAGAGAATGCTCCGACGAACCTAAGATAGATATTTTATATCTATTAGGATTCACTCTTTTCTAATATCCTAATGGCAAGCTTTCAAGCTATCCAACTTTATCAATATAATAAAGACAGTTGTGACATTTCGATCCCCTGTCAAAAAGGTGATGGACTAGGCCCAGACCCTAAATGCCCTAGATGGTCTTTCATGGCCTAGGCTAAGTAAAAATTTATAAGTATACATATCTAAACAATGTTCATTAAGAATGTTTATGTTATAGTGTCCTATATGGTTTAATGGTACCATGGATAGTATATGATAAATTGCCAGGATGATGAATAGTGGTTGTCGGATTGCAATTAAGCAATTGTTTTATCAATATTAGGAACCAATATCAAGTATGGCGAACTCAGATAAGACAGCCGTGGATCGTGCTATGGATGATGCGACGCATGCCAATGATACTACAATTGTGAACCTTAGAATTTCCAAAGATGTCCTTCAAACTATGATAGACGCAGCTGTTGGAAAAGCTGTGAAGAAGGCCGCGAAAAAGTTCGAGGAGCCCAATGCTAATTGCTCAAAGTCTCATCCAAGACCACACGACCTTACTCACGAGAAGGATCTCGTCCATACCTCTAAGGCAAGGGATGAACTAAAGAGGAAAAGGGAGGAGGATGACTCCCAGAGTTCTAAGAAAAAGGACAAACAAAAGTCCAACCAGAAACCTGTATGCGAGATTTGCAAGAAGCGCCATTATGGAAAGTGCAGGTTCGAACCAAAATCCCGATCGCGGCCGAGGGCTTGTGGGATCTGCAAATCGAGGGATCATAAAACGATGGACTGCAAGTACATGAAGGATGCAGTCTGCTTCGGCTGTTATGAGAAAGGCCACATCAAGACCACGTGCCCTGAGTCTGTCAAAGGAAAGGCGGCTAAGGAAGAAAAGCCTAAAATTGAAAGCGCCTAGAATGCCTAAGCTAGTCCATAAATAATGACATCAGGTACATTCCTTGGCATTTTATCAGTAATTTAAATGCTAAGAGTTTTATTTTTATTCGGATACCAGTAAATCCTTCATAAACTATAAGTATAACAAGTTTTAAAACTTTTCATAAGGACTATATCTATATTAAGTGTAAGGTAAAACTTACAAGTAGAAAATTTACCAGAACTATTTCTCTGTTCCTGTAAGAAATCGGTAAGTCGCAAAAATGGTGGAACTGGCCGTCCCCGGAATCGAACCTGGGTCTAGGCCGCACCCTTTCGCGCGCCTAGCCAACTGAGCTAGGTGCCTAGTTTGTGAAACTTCCATTATTAATTAAATATAAGCACTTGTACAATAAACTTCCTTATCATTTATCAATGATAATTCCTGCTAAGTGTCCTGTTTTTTTTTATACGGGCAATAATAAATCTTCCTGAACTATAAACTTAGCAAAATTTTTATTATATCCACAAGAAATAACTACCAAGGAAACCATAGTAACCGATTCTTATAGATCGGCAAGGAATCCTTCCGAAAATCTAAGAGCACTCTTTCTTTGCATAGAGTACGACAACATATGTTATTTTAATTATTTTTCTCATTATTTTCTATCGCCTGCGAATGCCAAACTATGTTTGATAAAAGTGTCATATGAGGATTGGCGTATCCTAGTGTGTCCCATAGATTATTTCCATGTCTGATCAGCATGGAGGTTTAATACATGGAACCCCTAAGATATCCCGATGGTCATATTGTACTAAAGTCGACTAGTAGTATTCAAGGAAGATATCCAATATAAAATGTCCTTATAAGTATCTCTACTTAGGATATCCTTGCATTATAAAGAGAATGTGTCATTTATCTGACACCGACATCGATAGATAAACCCAAGCCTGAAAATACAGACACCCCTGACGTCTCTGTGTGTCATGATTATCTTCTTCTAAGACTATCCTGTTTATCTTCCGAGAGGCAAGTAGAGTTAAGATTAACATCCCGCTTAAGGTTAGAGTGTGGTAGGAACTCCATGTTGATCATGGAATAATCGAAACCATGATTAAGTAAATTTTAAGATATAGATCCATATAGCCTGATTCAATATCCGGAGAATTCGGTATAGTTAAGTGTGAAAGACGGTTCATTTTGTTTATGCATTGATTACCACAACCCTAATTGGACAACAATTAAGAATTATCATTAGCTGCCCAGGATCGTCGATTTGATCGACTAACGCAAGGATTAGCTATTCCTTGGGATTAGTTCTAAGCAATGGGTGGAATAACCATTTCACCTTAAGATAAGTTTTTTTTTTTTATAATAGTCGTTATATAAGGATCAAGGTGACTCTTTTGGAGACCTTGTATAGATGAAATATCAAAACATCCGCTTGACGGACGAGACTTTGGGAAGTCCACTTATCAGGATCTGAAAGTTGAATTGGAATAAGGTTCAACAAAGATATCACCTTGGAAGGGTGTACCAATTTATTAATTATCAGACTAGTTAAGCTCTGAATATATAAAATCATACGAAGGAATCGAATGTATCGAGATCAAATAGTTTATAAGCTAAAACCTGTTTAAGGAGCTTGGCGGAGCTCGCAACACAATAACACACTAATGATTTAAGGATGTGTTTCACCAATAAGTTGAGAAGCTTTGTCACACAATGATATGCATATTTATATTATGTTGAGCAAACCGTATCGATTTAGGATCGGCAGGTTAAGAAACTCCAAAAGGATACATGACCTATTATAGAGATCAGCTGGAGTGCCATAAAGGCCCAAATGTACTGAGGAATGTTAAGTTCAGTATAGGACAGAAAGTACTCCCTTTACTTTAAGCAAATCTCGAGGTCGAGATTTCTTTTAAGGGGGTGAGGATGTAACACCTCAAAAATTTACGTCCAATAATGCATTGACACGTGTCATAAGCTTTACATATGCGAAAACATACTTTAGAGGGACTAAAATTGACAAACAGTGAAAACTATGGAACGTAAGGGTCCAAAGTGTCAACAATGGATAAATAGACTCTATAATAACCCTACATAATGTTTATAACCTTAAACGGATGGATCATGGATCATACGAAGCGGAAAATGCACGAAAGTGAGGAATTACAAACTATAGGGACTAAAAGTGTCAACATGTTGAATTTATACCTCTGAGTGAACTTTTGGCAGCCCCGAAGCTTTGTAATGCTAGAATATACTCACTAGAATGTGTGGTAAAAATTTCATGAAGTTTCGTTATCGTATGAGAAAGTTATGGCCAAAACCGTACTTGAGGGGTTAAAAGCGTCAACGTCAAATTTCATGGCTTTTCGGGTGAGCGCAAACTTATCCGAGGACATTACCATGTTGGTAAATGTCCCTAGGTTCTTAAAAACCAGATTTGAGGGTTTACGAGTCAAGATTCATAGCCAAAACCTCGCGTGCAAGGACAGGGACCAAAACTGCCAATAATTAGCAAAGTTTGGCAGCTGCCAATAAACCCAGGTGCAGCAGATTGCGAGCAGGGGCTGTTTAGTCCATTTTTTTTAGTGTAAAACAGCTGTGAGCACCTCCATTTCTCACCAATAGATGGCCATGCATGTCTAGGACACCTGGTGCACTCTTACAACTCCTGAATTCACAATAAATCTGATCAATTCATCACTTTTTTGAGGACTTGTGTAACCACCAAGAACACATACAATTTTGCAAGAACTCTCAAGGCATTCCAGGAGCAATCTGATCGACAAGGCAGCCTCCAAGTGCTTTCTAGGCTTCATTAGGACCTTTGTAAGCATTCATATCATCCTCTAATCCGTTCTAGCATAGATTATTAGTTAAAAGTCAAACCGTTGTTCATATAGTTTGACTTTTCGATTAAACGAATTTGGCTCTGTCATTTCTCAAATTGAAACCGCTTATAAGTTGGTATTTATGTGGGAAACAAACCCTCAAAAGAGTATTCTCTGATTCCCACTCTAAGCATGCTATTGTCGAGTCAAAGTTGTTCTTAAAAAGTCAACAGAAATTGTTTTTGTGAAATATAGCATAAATGGTAATGTAGATGACATGCAATCAGTTTGATCATCAAAAATAGCTTTATAATGAATGTAAGAATATGTTTTACCATGATCAACTCGACAATCTTTGGTATAAACCCGGATTGGAACCGAAAGTCTTATAAAACGACTTTTTCGTTGACTCTCGATTCGGATCCGTGCATGCATGTTTGAGATCTGTATTAGAGTTTATTTTTGACCATTTTTATTTTAGTTTAACTCTCTGAAATTTTTACATCTTGAGTCTATGCTTAACCGATTCATATGCATGTTTCCGATTATGCTTAAAAGTTGACTATTTTGCCCTTTTTGATATAAAACGTGATTTTTGGAAAAGTGAAAGAGTAGAAATCTTTATTACTAATTTATAAACTTGCACCGAAAATTTGAGATCAGTTGGTGGTCCAGATTTTGAGTTATGGCCGATATCGTAAAACTATATCTTTATGTTAAATAAACGGCGCATTTAGCGTATAACCTATTTAAGGCCACTTTTCGATATAAAACTTTTTACCCACTGATGTTATATAATATTCTGGGATTTTTGAAGATTTTTATTTAATTTTTGGCTGATCGGATCATACGTCGCTAAGTCGATTCGGTTAATGCCGGTTTTGACCGTTTAAGCCATAAAATGAGTTTTATAAGTCCTTTTGACCCCAAACCTTTTTCTACTGATTTTATTTGTTAAATAAATTATTTTGAGCACTCTGGAAATATAAAAATCTCAGCTTTCTTTTGAAAACCCGGAAACGGCTCTAAATCGCATTTTTAGCGTTTTTAGCGCATAGTAAGCGTTATACTCGTATTAAACATATAAGACTCATACCTACTGATGTATTTAGTGTATTTTCATCTAATAACAGTAAGTATAAGTTGTTGAACTCAGATTTCCAGTTTTGACGTTTTTAGCCCTTGTGAAATTACTAAAATACCCTTGCGGTGCATAGTTTGGTTTTAAATGATAAGTTTGGTATATGGGTCATACCCTACTGTTATAATATGCCAAATTAAGTATATGTACTGTATAAATCAGACCCGAAACCCAGATTTCCAATTTAACTCTTTTATAACATTTTAAATGACCAAAATGCCCTTCTAAGGCATAAATTGAGTTTAAAATTATTCGGGGCATAATAGAACATAACTTGCTGATATTATATCATATTTAAAGCATATTATCTCAGGGAACTTGCATATGACTCTTTTGGTTACTCGTTACGCACTTGTCGCGTTCGGATCGGCTTAGGTGACTAGTTCATTTATATTAGCCGAAGCGAGTCAAACTTTATCATTTTTGTCTCCAAATCCAGAATGTGTTTAGTATACCCATATTATACAAGTCTTCAAACTTGTCGGGTCTAAATCACATTCTATCCGGTCTTCGCTTAATCGTGCGTTTGAACCGTATATTTCCTTAAGACTAACCGGTCTAAGCTTTGGCTTAATTAAAGACCCGTTAGCATTCTAATTAATTATTTATGTCATCATTCCAGACTAGAGCCTTCCGGTAAATGGTACCTATGCTTACTTAAGCGAACACGGCTGAGTTATTAAATTCTTATTAATTAAGACAGGAGCTAGCTCAGGTAAATACTTTTAACTTATTTTCCCTTATACGGGCTTGGGATACGGTATTATAAAAATACCGCTTGGTCGGGTGTAGAAACCTTTTAATCGGAGATGATTAAATTGCATAATCCCGTTTTAATTCGTATTGCTTGATAACAAATAACATTGGGGGTTAATGACCGTGTCCTGGATATCCTTGGCTCATTTTAAAAAGTGAATGGCCACGACGTAAGCACAAGGTGTAGACAAAACACCTCCTGTTGCATATGTAAAACGTATACTCATTCGTAAGGGTAACTTCTTGTGAGATTATATTTGTGGTGTGTCGATTAATCTTGTCCGGCTCGTATCGTATTGTATTGTATGATCACCGGCCCTAAATGTTGGACAAACATGTAAATCGGATACAAGATTTTTATTAACAAAATTGTCCCAAGTTATAAAAGATTAATCTTGCCTCTGTGCATTTTAATCAATGTGTCAAAAGATTTTGTGCCGTTTGCACTCAAATCAATTTTTAAACTCTTTTCAAAATGAGTCAGTTAAATTGTATTTACCAGTGAAAACTGACGTATTTTTCCAAAAGGTTAAGTGACAGGTACTGAACGTAATTGGCTGGAAGCTCAGGGCGATTATAAGGAATCTTGCAAGTCCTAGGCGTCTAAAGTCTGTTGAACAATGATTATGATTATTCGATCCGCCTGTGGATCTTTTTACTTTCCGTTGTGATACTCTGATATTACTCTATATTCGGATTGTAATATATTTATCTTTTGCTTCCGCTGTGCATTCATATATTGTGTTGTTTGACTATGATGATATCAATTACGTCACGATACTCCCCCACCGGGCCCACCGGTGACACGTGGAAATAGGGGTGTGACACCTTCATTTCTTCAGAGTTTGGCATGTGGGCAGTACATAGTGGTCAGTACTTTTGTAACCGCTGCCACGTCAGCCTTCACTTTTTCCTCTATAAAACCCCCCACTTCACACCAAAACAGGGTTTTACTGTCGAATTGAATTCTCAAAATATTCTCTTCTCAAAACAGTTTTTCTTCAAATTCCTTCAAAAATTTCTTCGATCATCATCTTCAAAATGACAAAATCGAAGTCATCTGGGAAATCCACTTCCAAATCGTCGTCGAAAGCGGCCTCTCAAAAGGTCAATACCACGGAAATCCCACACAAACCATCTCACAATCTTCTGGGTCTTCTCACAAAACCCGGCACCACAGAAGCTTTCGACTCCATCTTCGCCAAAATGGCTAAATCAAAGTACAAAACTTTGTTAATAGCCGATGCACCAATTTACTTGACAACCCAAAGGGAGTTTTGGAAGAATGCAACCCTTAAAACACAAGGAGACGCTGTAATAGCCATTAACTCTACTCTAAAGGGAAAACCTGTCAAGATTACACCACAGTCAATTTTAGAGGTCTTTCAATTCGAGGATCAGCAAGGTAAAACTTCTTTCCCTAAAAACGAGTTGAAAATTGACTTCATTGAGAGAGGGTATGCAGACACAATGATGAAGAAAGCTACCTTACAAAAAGGTTTATTTCCTTCTGCAACAAGATTTTTATTCCATACCCTCCTAATGTGTGTTTCAAACAAAACCACTTCTTTTAATGAAATACCATTAAAGATTCAAAATCTGGGATATGCTATTCTTCAAGAAGAAAATTTTAATTATTCTCAGGAAATCTTTAATGACTTGGTTAATAATGTTGAAACAAAATCATTCCTACTGTTTCCAAGGTTTCTAAGTTATTATTTTGAAAAGAAATTCAGTAAGGATGATATTGCTGTAATAAACCAAGGTGATTATATTCAAATAAACAGTTTAACTGATGAAACTTTTTCAAGAATGTTAACACCTTGCAAAACACAAGCAGTGGTGCCTGAGCAGATTTTAGCAGCTACCACTGCTCCTCAGGTATCTGCTGCTGAGCCCACTGCTCAAGGTGATCAAAGCAGCAGAACAACTGCTTTGAAACCCACACCTAAAATCACCAAAAAGCCAAAAAGAAAAACTCAAAAACCCCACAAACCCATCAAAAAGGCAACTCTGGAGGATGAGATACCAGAGCTACTGCCTGTGACAGCACAAATGTCAAAAGAAACCACTGCTGCTACTTCCTCACAGCAGTTGGTACAAATATCTCAACCCATAACCAAAACTCCTCCTGCTTCTTCACAAAAAGAACAGGTTGTACACTTAGGGCCTCCACATCATGATGCTCTGAAATCACTTGGTTTCATCATCCACAGCTCAATGCCCGGAGCAAATCCTGTTTCTACACCAAACCTCACATCCACAATTCCCTCACCAACTAAACTGCTGTTGGATGCAATTGATTTGAACCAGGCACTAACCAGTCCTTCTCAATCACCTATCAATGAGAACATACCTCAACAAATGACTGGGCCTGATATATCAATCTTTGCTAACCAACCAACACAACCTGAGGAGGTTACACCCCTTGAGTTACACGTAACTCTTGGTGGTAGTCCAAGTGAAGCAGCCACTACAACTGTTGAACCCACTGGTTTACAGTTGGACAGTGGTTACATTAATAAGACTTCCTTGGAGGCAATTCCTTACATAGCACCTCTGCCAACCACCAGTGGATTTATTTTTCCCACTGGCAACATCAAAAGGTTGTCAAGTGTTGAAGGAAGAAGACCCCAGTACCAAGAAAAAGGGGCATCAGTGGTTAGTGTTTGGAGTACACTCCCTACCTCAACCACTGATAAAACCACTGATAGTGGGAAATCAGATGATCCCATTAAATTGGGTGATGATTTAAAATATCAGGATTTGACGGAACGAGTTGACAAATTGGATACATCTGTTGCAGATATTAAAGATATGCTACAGCAGGGGTTGACAATACAAAAGATGCAATCCACTGTTGTTCCACCTCAAGCACCTGCTCCACCACAAGCATCTGCTACAAATGAGCTCTGGAATCTCTTCCAACCTTTTCTCCAACAACAAAAAGAAATGGCTGAACAGCAACATGAACTACATGTCAAAAGCTGAGAAACATAATGGAGTCTAGGTACAAGAACACTCAAGCAGATATTAAGGCAATCAAGGCCCATTTAATGGAAACCACTGGCACTGCTCCTCCAACAGTACTCTTCATCGATCAACTCCAAGAAGATAATGCCAAAAAGGGGGAGAAAATTCAAGAGTGGAAGAAGAAGGGAATAGATGATGGTCTTTACATTGAACCTGAAAGGGATGCTATGACCAGAAAAATTCCTGTGCCAGATGGTAGTAAAAAGGTTGATGCTACTCAAGAAGCACTTGATGAAGGAGTAGCAAGTGTAAAAAGGGATAGAATGGCAAAGGATATTTCAAGGTGGAATGAGGAGAAAAGAGCTTTCATGGAGCTGTATGCGCAGGGTTGTTCTGGATCAAAGGATACTAAAAATCCTAAGACAAAAAGGAAACCTAAGTCCATCCCATCCAGATTTCCAAAGCCTCCAAAACCACCATCCAAAAGCCATCAGCATCAAACCTCCACCCAAACAGCTGTTGTAACTCCTGCTGTATCAACTACTGCTGATACTTCAGAGGTTTCAACATCTGTTATCACTTCAACACACACCACAATCACTGTTTTACCACCACCACAATCACTTCTAAAAACAACCTCACCACCATCACCTCCTGTCAAAAAGCAGAAGACAACAGATGTTACAACATCTGTTGTAATGACAACAGTGGTTGAAACACCAGTTGTTTCAACAGCTGTTAGTCAAATTACCACCACTGTTCCACCCAAAACATCATCAGTTCCTCCTCAAACAAAAAGGAGAAGGCTAATCCTCGAAGATGATGACTATTCACCACCACCAACATCTTCAAAATCCCTGTCACTTGTCACCATTCCAAAACCCATACCTCTCTCTTCAGCTCAAATTCTAAAGCCATTACCTCCTGCTGGTGTCTCATTTCCTATGGAACTCATTGCAGTTAGGGAAGAAATCAAATCCTTTTACTATGAGGATGACCCAGCTAAAAGGAGTTTGCCATCAGTTGAAGGATATCCCAGGCCTAACAATATTGAAGAATATTTGAAACTCAAGGCCAAACAAGCAGAGGATATCGCAATAAAAAATAAACAAGGGAAATCTGATAGGGAATTTCAGCAAAACTATCAGTTTCTACTCACACAGGTCAGAGCTATGGAACAATTTGCCAAAAATGTATGTCAGCAAATCTCAGAAAGGGCAGATGAGTCCTTGAGAAAAGACTACATTGAGAACATCATGACCTACAAGAAATACAAGGGGGAGAAACACATGTACAAAAACTGGACCATTCCTGAGCTTGAAAAAGAGGCAGCCAGGATTCAAGAAATGATCAAAAATAAGGTCAAGCAGACTCCTCCTGAAAAGTTCAAACAGTTTGAAGCTGATAAGGCATTAGAGTTGAAGAGAATGAAAGAGGAGCTGATAGCAGCTGATTATGGGTCAAAGAACTCAGTGACAAAGTGGGGAGAAGATAGGGTCAGGGCTACCTACAAAAGGTTAGAGGAACTCAGAAAGAAAGATCCAAAAGTTCCACAAAAGCCTGACTACTCCAAAGCAGAGGTCTCAAAAAGACCACCAAAGCTGCAAGTCAAAAGAACCACTGCTCCAGCTGGTGCTGCCATCTACAAAAGAAGGAGTCAAAACCAGTCAGGTGCTGAAACAATTCAAGATCTAAAAGCTGGAAGTGCTATTGTAAAAGAGGGCATTAAATTAATGATCAAAGAAGATCTTGAATTGGAACAATCTGCAAGTGCTGGTCAGCCAGTCATGAATAGGCCAGCCTCACCAAATACCTCTGCAAATAAACATCTCCCAAGAAACCCACCAGGCTCAAAAATACTAAAGTGGGAAACTGACAAACAGACCTACGTATTGACTTTGCTCAGGTCTGGTGGAGAAGTGAAGAAAATATCAAGGGAGCAAGCTCTTGGCCTGAGACTTGAAGATTTGCAGGATCTCCTTGATCTTCCACTTAGCAGGGATGATGATGACACAGATGCCCTAGACTTTGAACTACATTTTAAAGGTCAGATAAGGGAACTGTTGATGAGGCAATAAACTTCCACAATAATGAAGAGTTTTGGCATTATCTGTTCCAGGGGGAGATTGTTGGGATTGAACCCTACTAGAGGAACAGATAATTAAAGCCAAAACTGGGTCAGAGCAGTGGATCCAGAATAAGCAGATGTTACATACAAGTCTCTCCCCTTGAAAGTGGTTTCAACATCTGCTGACCTCCTATCTACTGATCGTACAAGCCACGGACCGTCAATCTGCGGCTCTAGTAAAGGCTGATGGAAGACTAAAGCTCTGCTGCTCAATCTACTGCCTTGAGTCAAGTACTGCTGATCCGGACAAGCACTGCCAGGTTCACAGCAGGGGAAGGATGCAGCAGTTGTTTAAGTGTCTTTTATGTAATGAAATGTAATAGCAGTAGTTAGTAAAGCAGTGTTTGTATAGATCAGAGGTTAGAGTTTGTTAGGAGGTTAGATGTCACTTTCATAGTTTGCTAGTGACTATAAATAGAACAGTGCTCTGTACTGTTCTATTAGCTCTTTGCAAACTTGTTTTCCTGCACGAACAAACGCTGAGCTCTGGCTGAGGGGGAGTTTGTATTAAGCATTACATTGTAATCGGTGTTGAAACTAAATTCAATCTTTCGGTTCTTTGTAGAAAATGTCTTGATCAAAGCAATACTCTCGTTTGATTGTATGCAAAGTTTGTTTTCATCTTAATTCCGCTGCACAACTCATCCATCTTCATCTTAATTTCAAACGTAAAATACAATCAAAATCAAACTCAGATCCAACATTTTCTGACGGTCACGAGCTGCCGCCATTCGTTGTCTGATTAGGGCAATCTTTTCCGTTGTGTCGATAACGAGTTCTGGACCTGTGATTTGGCTGTCCCCAACTTCAGCCCATCATAGAGGTGATCGGCACTTCCGTCCGTACAAAGCCTCGAACGGAGCAGCCTGGATGCTAGTGTGGTAACTGTTGTTATATGAAAACTCCACCAAAGGTAGATGTCTTTCCCAGCCGTTACCAAAGTCGATTACGCATGCCCGAAGCATGTCTTCAAGAGTCTGGATGGTGCGTTCAGTCTGCCCATCCGTCTGCGGATGATACGCTATGCTCATGTCTAGACGTGAGCCAAAGGATTTGTGCATCGCCTACCACAAATCAGATGCAAAATGTGGATCACGATCAGAGATGATGGAAGTTGGCACCCCGTGCCTAGCAACTACTTCTTTCATGTACACGTCTGCGAGCGTAGAAAACTTATTGGTTTCCTTGATTTCCAGAAAGTGTGCAGACTTTGTCAGTCGATCCACGATCACCCAAATGGTATCGTTCCCTCGTTGAGATCTAGGTAGGCTAGTAATGAAGTCCATGGAAATCTGCTCCACTTCCATGTTGGGATCTCTGGTTGATGAAGCAGGCCTGATGGTTTCTGGTATTCAACCTTGACCCTAGCACAGGTCAAACATTTATTGACATAGGTCGCTATGTCAGCTTTCATATGGGGCCACCAATAAGTAGTCTTGAGATCGTGGTACATCTTATCCGAACCAGGATGTACTGAGTAACGAGACTTGTTTGCTTCATCCATCACAAGCTCACGTAGGTTGCCATAAAATGGAACCCAGATGTGCCCCGCTAAGTAGTAAGCACCGTCTTCCTTTAGTTCTAACCGTTTCTCCAATCCTCGCAGGGACTCAGCCCTGACGTTCTCTTCTTTCAATGCTTCAACCTGAGTATCACGTATTTGGGCAGGAAGACTAGAGTGAATTGTAAGCTGTAACGCACGTACACGCTTAGGTTTGGTTTCCTTTTGACTGAGGGCGTCAGCCACCACATTGGTTTTGCCCGGATGGTACCTAATTGCACATTCATAGTCGTTAAGGAGTTCGACCCACCGACGCTGTCGCATGTTCAACTCCTTCTGATCGAAGATATGCTGGAGACTCTTGTGATCGGTGTAAATGGTGCACTTGGTACCGTACAAGTAGTGTCTCCATATCTTAAGAGCAAACACCACTGCTCCCAACTCCAAGTCGTGAGTAGTGTAGTTCTTTTCGTGAATTTTAAGTTGGCGCAATGCATAAGCAATGACTTTCTCACGTTGCATCAACACACAACCAAGTCCTTGGATTGACGCGTCACAATAAACCACGAAATCATCTGTGCCTTCAGGCAACGAGAGAATAGGTGCGCTACAAAGCTTCAACTTCAGCTGCTGAAATGCGGACTCCTGTGCATCACCCCAACGATAGGTGGCACCCTTCTGAGTTAGTGAAGTGAGAGGTTGCGCAATCTTTGAGAAATCCTTAATAAACCTTCTGTAGTAACCCGCCAAACCCAAGAATTGGCGGATTTCGGTTGGAGTACGAGGTGCTGGCCAATTCCTGATTGAGTCTACCTTGGACGGATCAACGTGAATCCCATCCTTATTAACCACGTGGCCTAGGAAGTGGACTTCACGAAGCCAGAAGTCACATTTCGAAAACTTAGCATAAAGTTGTTCTGTTCGAAGAAATTCAAGGATAAGGCGCAGGTGTCGTTCGTGTTCCTCCCGACTCTTGGAATAAATCAGGATGTCATCAATAAATACAATAACGAACTTGTCCAGGTATGGTTTGCACACTCGGTTCATAAGGTCCATGAAGACCGCAGGTGCGTTTGTCAACCCGAAAGGCATGACCAGGAACACGTAGTGTCCGTAACGAGTCCTGAATGCTGTCTTAGAGATGTCCTCGTCCCGGACTCTCAGCTGATGATTGCCTGATCTCAGGCAATCTTTGAATAGAAGCTCGACCCTTGCAACTGGTCGAATAAATCATCAATACGAGGAAGAGGATAACGATTCTTCACAGTCACCTTATTGAGTTCACGATAGTCTATACACATTCGAAAGGTACCATCTTTCTTCTTTACAAAAAAGACTGGAGCTCCCCAGGGCGAAGAGCTAGGACGAATGAAACCCTTGTCCAAGAGCTCTTGTAGTTTTGCGGACAGTTCTTCTAGTTCCGATGGGGCTAAGCGATAAGGTGCACGAGCTATGGGTGCTGCTCCAGGAGCTAGCTCGATTTGAAACTCGACTTGGTGATGAGGCGGAAGACCAGGTAATTCCTCAGGAAATACCTCAGGAAAGTCGCGTACAATAGGAATGTCTTCCATCTTCTTTTCCCTCATTGAGGTGTCAGTAACGAGAGCTAAAATGGCAGTGTGGCCCTTACGCAAACACTTCTGGGCCTTAAGGAAAGAGATGATGCCCACGACAGCACCACTCTTATCACCGCGAATAACGAGAGGTTCTTCACCAGAACGAGGAATACGGACGATTTTCTCCTTGCAAAGAATCTCCGCTTGATGTTGAGATAACCAATCCATCCCAATAACAATGTCGAAGCTACCAAGAACGATGGGGATAAGATCGATAGAGAAATTCTGACCAGCAAGAACAAGATTACAACCCTTAACTATATGTGTGGCCTCGAGACTTTTACCATTCGCTAGTTCTACGACATGCTTGGTGTTCAAAAGTATTGGGGTACTCTTAAGCATCTGACTAACTTTTAAGGACACGTAACTAGTATCGGCACCCGAATCGAATAAAACAGAAACATAGAAATCGTCCAGTAGGAACTTACCCGTCATGAAGTTGGGATCGTTCCTTGCATCTCTTTGACCAATCACGAAAGCACGACCCCTGGCACCATTGCCACCGTTGTTACCCCCATTGTTGTTCCCATTCCCCTGGTTGTTGTTGTCGTTGTTCTGGTTCTGGTTCAGCTGAGGACAATCTCTCTTGAAGTGGCCTTCAGCACCACACTGAAAACATCCCTTGTTGTTACCCCTCTGTTGCTGCTGCTGGTTCTATGGAGTTTGCTGTTGTTGCTGTCGTCGCTGATTTGCAGAATAGAGGCTCCTGCAGTCCTTGGCCGCATGGCCATGTTTGCTACATCTCTGACAGTTGCCCTTAGTGCACGGTCCGCTGTGGTGAAAACCACAACGATCGCATTTGTGGTGATTTCCCTTGTATCCACTCTAACCTTGATTCTGATTACCTGAGGATTGCTGACCAGGGCTCTTGTAGTCGTTGGTTCTTCGTTCCTGGGACTGAGACTGAACAGAAGTCGAACCCTTGCTTGAATTTCCATCCCACTTGCGCTTGTTGTCACTTGGAGCATCAGAAGTAGTGGCACCAATACGCTTTGGCAGCTTGTTCTGCTCGACTTCCTGATCAGTAAGGCGGTGGGAAAGTCGTATGACCTGCTGGATCGTGGGTAGGTTAGCTGAAGTAACCATGCTCTGAATCTCTGGTACTAAACCCTTGATGTAGAGCTCGATACGCTTGTAAGCAGGATCCACCATGTTGGGGCACAAAGCAGCTAATTCATTTGATCTTTTCGTGTAGGCTTCAATCTCAGACCCTTCCATTTTTAGGTCGTAGAACTCCACCTCCAACTTGTGAATATCATCCCGATGACATTACTCTTCCTTTATCAGATCCTCTTGAAGTCGTTCCATGGGGTGGCGTTTGCAGCTGCCAACCCTAGCATTTGCACCTGTGCGTTCCACCATGTAAGCGCACTTCCTTCCAGTGTTCCAGTCGCAAACTTCACCCTACTAGCTACAGGGCATTCACACATCTCGAAAACGGATTCGATCTTCTTGAACCAGTGGAGGAGACCTACAGCTCCTTCTGTGCCACTGAAAGTGCTAGGTCGACATTCCATGAAAGTCTTAAACGTACATACACGAAGCTGAGCAGGTTGACCTGTCGCGTGGAAAAGGAGAGGTATGGTTAAGAACGACAGAATGTCATGAGAGTAGGATCTAAACATCCTAGGATAGGTCAGAAGGGCAGGCTTTACCTCCCGGTTGGGCTGCTGCTAGGGCCTCAGCAACTCGTTCGTTGATTAAGGCCGTCAGCTGGGCTTGAGTCAAATTAAGACGTCCACTCATGATCTTCACATCGAAAGAAACACAAGTAAGAATGGTGATGCAAAAGTGCGTAAGTATGGGATGACAGAAGAGAGTAAGCACACAGGGTTTCAAGCAACAGTTATTACACTAACTAAGCGTACCATGAGCGATGCACTACTTAAACTAACAGGCAGGCAATACAAGCATAAACCATATCACCTATAGTGTTGAGTCTTGCACGTGGAGCGAAGCGTCGTTGTGGATCGTTGAGCACTGTACATGTTATAGTCTGGTCTTTGTCGAAAAAAAACTTTTCACGTTTTAAAACCAAGTTCACTATAACCAATGGCTCTGATACCAATCTGTCACACCCCCAAATTCAACAAGCGGAGTATCACCGCAGGGTGCGTGACATGACCAGGATCAAGCCACCAATCATATTGAACGATGTATTAAAGTAATTATAAAACCAACCACAATATAATTGGTGTCTAAAAGAAATTAACCAAGTTCAAGTTGTCAGCGGAAGCAGTAAGTCTAAAACCAAAGTATAAGTTTTTAAGTTCAAATGTTTAACATGGAACTCAACAGTCCATGTCCCACAACAACTCCTCCTTCTCGTGCAACCTCCAAATAAGTACCTAACGACCTGCAAGGCATGTAACAACGAATCAACAACAATGTTGAGCGAGTTCACAGTTGGTTGTTCGGTTTAATGTTGTTCCGAAAATCATAAGTTGTTTCAATCAACCACGAGTTAACCACTTCCCTGGGTTCCCAACCCTTAACCAGTGGGGGCTTCCCCATGTTAACCACTAGACCCGTTACCATATCGACCACTGACTGAAGTAAGTTGGTGCCCTAACGTCAATGTCTATCATCATTGACTAGTGCCCAGATCCATTAGTTCATGCCCGTCCTATGCGGAACAGTGTGAGGCTTGTCAAACCTAAATAACGCTGTCTAACTAATGACCCGCTCGCCATTGGCCCGACGATTAAGTCGATATAAAAATGAGGGACTTCATGATAGAGTTTTTGGTCTAGTATCAATGTTATCACCCTTCAATAAAGAGGATGTGGTATGTGTCCCCAAACCAGGAGATCACACAGGTTCTGATTAAATCCTTAGTTCATGTTATCACCCTTCAATAAAGAGGATGTGTACGTGTTCCAAACCAGGAGGTCACGCAGTTTCCGATTAAATCCTCTATCCATTCCCAACTACCGGGAATCCCATGCCTTGTAGAAAGGGTGAACTCACCTTAGATTAGCTCGGCAGATACACACAAGTTTAATCGAGCTGCTAGTGGTCAACCACATCCTAACATGGTTACCATACAAGTCAGGTCTAGGTTCAAGTAATTCACGTATTTATACACGTATACTAACAGTTTATGTACACGGAATGATCATGGCATACGCTTAACATCATGGCATCTCATCAACAGTACATACAAGTTCAACAATAATGATCACGTAGACAAACAAGGCCCAAGTGTGCGATCAGGTTGTCTCGAGTCGAGACTGTGCGGTCTCGAGTCGAGACTCTACGGTTTCGGATTGTGCAATTTTCACTCGAGACTAGGTGGTCTCGAGTCAAGTCTCGAGTCGCAACAAGACCCGTAACCGTGGTCTCGAGTCTTGCTGTTTGTGTGCTGGTGAGGTGTGGTCTCGAGTCGAGACTGTGTGGTCTCGGCTCGCAACCCTTATCGAGACCAGAAGGTGTAACAAACTTCCTTATTTGCAGCCCATTATCTTCGTAACATTAATTCATAATTTTTGGCAGTTTCAATTCAGATCAAAAACAACATTTAATTCAGCAATCATACACAATCATACAATAATCGATCAAACTAGGGTTTTAACATCAAATCCTTATGAACCCTAATCATATTCAAAGCATAAACAACAATCATAATATTTAAACACATTAATACGGCTCATGTTCTTGATTACTAGCATGCATCCTAACATAACAACACAACAGTCATCCGAATATAAACACATCACAGCCGATTAACATATGCTCGGTTCAATACATATGTGAGCCGATTATCATGAACATCAAACCTCATCAATTTTCATTACAATCAAACACATATCATCCCTAAATCATCATGTATAACATATAGATCACAACACCATCTAATAAAACAATAATCATGAAACACTAACCGGTTAGAAGGTAGAACGAAGGGTGATCCGAACAAGGAAGTCTTCGATGGAGAGGAGGGTGTTTGCCGTCGGCTTCGAGAGAGTAGGGTTTGTTTGTTTAGAGTGTTTAGTAAATAATGAGGAGTATACCCCCTCCTCATGAGGTTATGCGCATCAATGGAATGGGCCGAACCCATTGCGGGCTGCCCTTGCGGTTCGCGTACAAGTGGAGTGGGCCGAGAGGGGTGTGGAACAAAAAGCCCAAAGGCTTGTGTGATCGGCCAAGTGTTGTGCGGTTGGGTTGTGTTGTGCGACGACATTAAATACATACATTACATACATTCACATAGCATAATAAACATTCCATTAAAACCTCGTATCACGTAATCACATATTGTTCAAACAAGTTACATCGAAGTACAACGAAAGGTTAGAAATACGAGTTGTCACATACTTAATTATCTTTCAATAATCCGACCTTGCGGGACTGTATCCCTGCTGACTTGGACTAATAGGTTGAGGGTAACGCTGCCTGGAAGGGGGCCTACTACTATAACTTAAAGATAATCTCTTAAAATGCCCAAAGTGTGGAAATCATTAAAGGATGCATAAAAGAGGAGTTGGAACCAAATGATTCATTATTGTCTATCTAATTTTCCTTATATTTTATTTTTGTTTTTTAGTTTTATAACTTTAAAAACTTTTCATCAAAATTTGGTTAGATTAGACGTTAATGATAAGCCGGTATTAAAAGCTCTTGTGTCCTTGGACGACCTCAGTATCTTGCCATCACTATACTATGTCCACGATGGGTGCACTTGCACTAACGTGTGTGTAGAGTGATAGTATTATATCGTGTTTTATAAATTTAAAACTTGAATTCGCGACTAAAAAGAGCTAAAATATATCTAAAAATATATACACACCCGCACCACGTCAGGTACCAAATACGAATAAAACTGGGTACCGAATACCATACCGAATATTATGGTACGGTACGAGTGCCGGTACGGGTATTAGTACTGGTATTTCGGTACAGTACCCGATTTGGTACCATATTATTTTTGTCTATCTTTTAAGCACTCATATGGGTACTAAATAGGTAAAAAATCGGTACGAGTACCAATAAGGTAAAATCGGTATGAGTACTACAATATAGGTACCAAATAGGTAAAATCGTGGTGGTGGCCGGATAATGGAGAATGGAAGTAGTGACGGTGATCGGAGAATGGAAGTGGTAGTGATGGTAATCTGGAGAGAGAGAGAGAGAGAGGGGGGGGGGTTGTTTATGTATTTTAAAATTTTAAATTTTCTTTTATTTATTAAATATTTTTGTTGTAATGTATATATGATGTGGGTTAAATGACAGTTTTGCTCTCATGTGGGTCTATGTGACCCCACTTAACGTGTAAATTTAGTTGGTTAGTGGCAAATGACAGATGTTTCAATGTTTTTAAAATGTAAAGGATGGTTAACCATATTTGTAATAGCTTTTATTATAAAATTGACTTTACGTCATATATTTAATGATGATGATCATGATGTTAATTTCAATAACTTTGTTATTATATGTTCAAAAGAGTTAAAAGTTAAGACAGAGTTAAACTACTAACATTACAAAAGTTATTAATTTAGCTTGTGTTTTATATGGGTAACTAACCTAGTGTGTGTGTGTGTGTGTGTGTGTGTGTATGTGAAGGTTTAAATGAGAACGCTAAATATCGCGAGAACCGTGAGAACAAATGAAAAAACCGCAAAAACTTGGTGAAAAACATTTCAAATTCAAAATTTCTTTTTACAGTTATCATTATTATTCGAATACAATGTTAGAAATTTAATTAACACATTTAAATTTACATGTATTCGTAAATATTGAAAATTTACACATGTGTAAGTTTTCTCATTTACACATGTGTAAATTTGTTGTATTTAACAAATTTAACAAATTTACACATGTGTAAAAAATCTAATAAGAGTGATTTTGATAGAAAAAATGAATTATTTGATGTTGTAAATTCCTTTTTTTAATGTTGTATCTTAATTACAATGAGGCTTGTATTAAAAAAATGGTTTTGATTGGTTTTCTCATGATTCTCGCGATATTTAACGTTTTCTAGATAGCCCTCCCTTATATATGTGTATATATATATATATATATATATATATATAGGATCCTGTACATTAATCTAAAAGTGTGAGAAGGGTGAGAAATATCGTGGTGATGACATGTGTCCCCAATCTAAATTAATTCAAAAGGGTAAACAAGTAATTTTCTAATTGATTTAATTAATTGATAACCTTCCATAACCGCCACCCTTAATTATAGGAATACGAATTAAGAATTAATCTATGAATTTGTGTCATCTCGTTCAGAACTGTATAGTGTTATATATTTTTATATAGTGTTACATAGTGTTATATGGTGTTATATAGTGTTTTTTGGTGTTATATGATGGATGTATAGTGTTATATAGTGTTATATGGTATTATATGGTGTTATATAGTGTTATTTAGAGTTATATAGTGTTATATAGTGTTATAGTGTTATATTTGTTTAATAGCATGTCTATGATAGATGTATAGTGTTATATAGTGTTACATAGTGTTATATGGTGTTATATGGTGTTACATAGTGTTATACGGTGTTATATATGATGGAGAGTGTGAAACATGAGCCTTAAGTATGTTATTTAGTGTGATTTAATGTGTTTTATGCGGTTATGTATTTCGAATGTGATAACTACGAGTTCTTGTGGTTTTACAGGTTAACCGTCTAATTCGGTAAAGTTGGAGAATTTAAAGTTGATGTGGAACACCCGTGGAGGATAAACATAGCGAAAGGCGTTATTCGGGACTTGTTCGGATCGAAAAGGTTGTTTGAATATACAAGAGATGCACAGGAATGAAATCCAAGGGTTGATTGGTAATTAAATGGAAGTAAAAATTCAGCCAAAAGAGTTCCAGCAACAGTCAACCGTAGCATACGGTCAACTAAGCATAGTGTACGGTTTAATTAAAGTTGAATCAAAAGAACACATCAAGTCCAAAGCGTAACTTACGATTCTTTAACGTAAGCTATGGTGACATAAAAAGAAGCGCACATGGGCTGGGCCGTCAAAAGGAGGGAACAAGATTGGAAGCAAGTAAGACATCACCCCCTTCAAATATTTGGGTCTCACGGTGGGGGCGAACATGAATCGAGTTAGTAATTGGGCTCCCATTTTCGAATTTTTTCAAAGTAGGTTGGCGGCGTGGAAAGCCAACGCTTTATCTATTGGAGGTAGGGTTACCCTTATTAAAGCCGTTCTCGAAAGTCTGCCCACTTATTATTTCTCGTTGTATAAGGCCCCAATAAAAGTGATTATGGACTTGGAACGTATGATGAAAAGGTTTCTTTGGGGTGGTTCGGTTGAGGAAAGGAAGATGCACTGGGTGGCATGGGATCGGGTAACTTCTCCTGTTAAAGATGGCGGTCTGGGTCTATCTAAATTATCGGCTCTCAATGTGGCCCTTATTTCAAAGTGGAGGTGGAGGTATAAAACGGAGGATGCTAGCTTGTGGAAGGAAATCATCGATGCTATTCATGGTAGTCGAGTGGGTTGGGAATCGATCCCTTTCAAAAACTCAGCAGGAGGTACGTGGTCAAACATCGCTAAGATTTTTATTAAAATAAAGATTAACAATGAACCGATTCGGAACTGCATTAAAGGCGTCATTGGAAACGGGGAAAAAATAGCTTTTTGGTTGGATCCTTGGATCGTAAATGAACCTTTGAGACTTAGGTTCCCAGCTCTCTTCTCGCTTGACCTGGACAAAAAGTGTAAGGTAAAGGATCGTTTTTTTTTTCCCGGGGGCTGGTCAAGTCTTCAGGTGGAACTGGAGAGAGCCTCCGACTTCGCCAGCGCTGGCGGAAGATTTTAATCAACTTTGTTATATTCTGTCTTCTGTCTCTCTTGGTCCGGCTCGGGATAGTTGGTCGTGGATTGGTGGAGATTCAGGTGAGTTCTCAGTTAAAATGGTTAGAAGATTGTTAAATATGGGTTCTGTCCCTAGTGACAGATTTGTTTGGAGCTGGTGCAAATGGATCCCAAAAAAGTGTAATATATTTGTGTGGCGAGCCGAGCTCGATAGTATTCCGACATGCTTGGCTCTTAGACATAGAGGCGTCCATATTGAAGATGTTAGCTGCCCGTTTTGTCGTTCGGCGGACGAATCGGTAGACCATCTCTTCACCGGGTGTTGGGTTGCTTCTTCAGTTTGGCAGGCGATTGGTTCGTGGTGCAAAATCCCTTTATTTTTTGCCTTTTCGTTCAAGGATTTGCTGAGTTTTCATTCCTTTTCCAGGCTCTCGGGTCAGTGGAAAGAAGCCATTCAAGGTCTCATGATCATCGGTTGCTGGAGCATTTGGAAGGCGAGGAACGATTTTAAGTTTCAAGGCAAGTCTTTCAAAGTTGAGCAAATTATTAGTGAGATTAAGGCTCTTGGTTTCTTTTGGTTCTCTAACAGGTCGAAGTTTAGGAACGTTTCATGGGAAAATTGGTGTAAATTTGTATAATGTAGTGTCGTTGTAGTGTGCCCGGCCTGGTTTTTGGTCGGTTCTGTTTCTAATGAAGTTCCCTTTTCAAAAAAAAAAAAAAAAAGGTAAGACATCATGGGTGAATATTGGGCTTTTAATATCGATTCAGCCACAAGATTAAGAGGTACCTCGACACCCACAATTTGCTTCCACGGGCCGGACATAGAAATCTTAGCTGGGACCGGGGACCACGATCTCTCATTGTGATGAACCGACCAAATGACTCTTCTCCAAAGACCGTCTTTGTCCGTCTTAAATCTCCACCACCATTTTGACAACATTGCAAGATTGGTGTCACGAAGTGAACCGAATCCAAGACCACCGTATTCGGTTGGGGCGATAACTTGCTCTTGAAGTAGATAAGTTGTGTAGTATCTCGCAAAGGGTGGTATGGGATTCATATGGTGCCAATTTCACGTGGCTTTGGAAAAGAAATATCTCTAGTGATGATGAAGTTTTTGAGTTACAGAACCTCATTGATATCCTCTGTCAGTTTTGCCCTCGAACCGGCCCAGACGTATGGATCTGGAAACCTCTCCCCACTCACGGTTTCTCGGTGGCAGCCATCAAATATGCAGCGGCAGTTTTTAACAGGTCTGTCCCAGAATTTGTGTTTTTTTGGAATAATTTGGTGCCAAAAAAAGTTGGGATTGTATCTTGGCGTGCAATATCGGAGCGATTACCAACAAAAGCTGCATTGGCGGCACGGAACATAAACGTTGGGGATACTGGATGCCCACTGTGTAATGAATACGCTGAATCTAGCGATCATTTATTTGTGGCATGTCAGTTTACGCAAGCGATTTGGCTCGTGATCGCACAATGGTGTAAGATTCCAGACTTGATTATGTTTAGCCTCAAAGATGTGTTGGATATACATACTGCTGTACCAGGTTCTAAGCGAAAAAAGAAGATTATAAATGCCATCTTTCAAGTCGTGGTTTGGAGTATTTGGAGTTTGAGAAATGAGATTATTTTTCGACAGATTAATCCGAATATGTCAAAGGTGGTAGAAGAAGCAAAGTCGATGTCATACTTGTGGATTAAGAACAGGATGAAATCCTCTAATTGGTCTTGGGGCGAGTGGAGTAGTTTCAATTTGGTAATGTAATGTAATTGGTGTGGGTTGGTTTTTTGGACCGTTTTTTCTTTATTTGGTGTATGTCCTTGTACAATTGGTGTCTAGCTTCTTGCTAGTTTAGTAATAAAATTCTGTTGGCCGTTCAAAAAAAATATCGATTCAGCCAACATTGAAAAGGAAGGCAGATACACACACACGCATAGGAAAATGGGACTTTTTGATTGGACGATGATATAAAAAACATCATCACGGCTGACTTTTGGACCATGATATAACATCACACGGATACGGGGGGACATGAGGAGCGAGTCAAAGAAACATCATCATTACGGCAGACCACTATACACTTGGGACTTTTTTTTTTGAACGGCCGCATATTATAAATAAACCAAATATGGACAGCCACTGCTACTATACACTTGGGACTTGATTTTGATTTTTATTAATCATAATTCCCATTGAACACGCATAGGAGAATGGGACTTTTTGATTGGACCATGATATAAAAAACATCATCACGGCTGACTTTTGGAACATGACATCAATTTGTTTCTTGGAAAAGGATCAGCATCATGTGGACTTTTGATAATTCTCATCGTCACTATTTTAGGAGTTCACGTGACAATTGGATTTTTATTATCATCAACATTACATCATCATCAATAGATAGTGGGCCGACTTGTGAGAGCAAAAAGGAAAAAAAAAAAACACATTGGGCCGTAAAACATACACGCACATGTGGGGTTTTCACAATTTTGGACGGCAGAAGTGTGATTGGGATTATTCCTTTTAATAACATCAACATCACACGGATACGGGGGGACGTGAGGAGAGTCAAAGAAACATCATCATTACGGCAGACCACTATACACTTGGGACTTGATTTTGATTTTTATTAATCATAATTCCCATTATATCTACAAGATCGAGATGATGGTTTCCACCGCGTATCAACCCTTTGAAGATCAACCAACCATTATGAGCGGCTAATTCTCTAGTGGTTTCCTCCGGGTGGAGGATTCTTGTAAGTGAACTAGGTTATGTGTTTGAAACTTTGTTAAATCCGGTAATCCAAGCATTCGATGCTTGTTACCGGTTGATTTGATTTAGTTGATTTGTAAACGATTGATTTTGCTTAAAACCTAGTTTTGATTTTTCAATTCCCGAGACTTCTAGTAATTGGGATATATTAGATAGGGATTGGGTTTGGTAATTTTCAATTGATAATCGTGTGATAACCTCTCGTTGTTAATCAATAAGAGTACTTAGTCCTCTTTTATCACAATTAGTTAAATCAGATTATACAATTATGTTTATGTAATTGTAAACAATCCAACACAAACCGAATTTACTTTGAATTTGAAATCCGGAGGAACCATTGTTCTTTCCCATTGTTTACAACTTTTTATTTTCGTAATTCGCTAGTTAATCAAACAATCAAACCATCAGTTGAGTTTTACTTTTCAGCAGTAGTTAATCAATACTTAGCATTGTGACACTTTCCACAATCCTCCCCTGGTTCGATATCCGACTTACCCTATCTATAGCGTTAGTTGGTTTTTGTATGTTCGTTGCGATAGACATCAATATAGTGTTATATGATGGATTTATAGTGTTATATATTTTTTGTAGCAGTTACATATTTCTGGATTTTTTAGAATGTCCGAATTTTAAAATAAGTTTAAAATTGAATCGTTAGAATTTAGGAGTGAATCGCTATAATTTAGGAGAGGTTGCCTAATTTGAAACATATACAAAGACACTATTACCCCTACAATTTTCAAATCAGTCCAAATAATTAAAACACAATTTATAATTTGGTCCTTATTGATCTCAACCATTAGATCAAAGATCTAATGGTTTAAAACACTTCTCACACTTTTGAATTAATGTACACTATCCCTACCCTATATATATATAGAGTCTGGATCATTTCAGAACTCTATATATTTTCAGAACTTGCAGAACTCTTTTAGACGCTTAGATCATTTAATCAACGAACTCAAAATTACAATAGTATTTTTGTAATTATGTAAAAATTAAATGGGATTAAATAAAAATGGTAGTGGTATTATTGGAATTCCACTACACTCCATTCTATAATCAATTGGTTTTTTTCTACTTTCATCTCCCTAAAAACGTGCAAACATTTTTCCTCTCAAATCACCATTACTTAATCTCTTTCTTCTAATAATAATCGAATTACAACACTTATTTTTATTCTTAATAAAATAATAACTTCGTCAATGTACAATCTGAGTAGCCTAAAAAGCTATATTTAGATTTTTTCTTCTTGGGTTGTGTACATTTTATTTTCTTTTGTAAATTTCGTTTTCAATAATTTGTTGTATCATATCATCCCTCAGAGGGTTGTGTAAATTTTATTTTCTTTTGAAAATTTGGTTTTCAATAATTTGTTTTATCATACCATTCCTGAGAATTGTAAATGAGGATATAATAAGATATATGTAAATAGTTATTTACACATATGTAAAATATTTACGTATATTATTATACATCTTGTATAACATTGTATTACGTATATGTAAGTTAAGTATTTATATATATGTACATACATGTAATATGTATGAGCCAATGACGGCTACGGGGTGGCACAATTTCTAAGGTGACAAATCTTATTCGGATTCAAAGACTTTGTTGCATGGTTCATGATAATTAATTATATAGTTGTCTTTGTAACAGTATAATTATAAATGGTTTTGTTATATTAATGATGTGTTAATGTTAATGTTAATATTGTTGCTTGGTTCACGCCAATTAATTTTATTTCATTTCCTGGTATAAGAGGATATAATTACACATATGTAAATATTTTATTTACATATGTGTAAATACTTTATTTACACATATGTAAATATCAGTGTTACATTAATATGCATGTAATAAGTTACATACATGTAAATAAATAAATAAATAAAAAGAACAATAACAAATTATGTATATGTATTTTAAACAAACAAACACGATTGACAAGTTACGTATATTCATTTATGATAAAGGAATTTCATTTTTCTAATATACAAGTGATGAATTTGTAATGAAAATTGTAGCAATATTTATGAGGCCTGATCTTGTGTATTGTTTTTTAAATCACGTATATGTAAATTTAATAATCATCTATTCAAATTAGCTAGAGAAAAAGAAATTAAGAGTTTTGAAGTGTTGAAGATGCAGTCAATCGAAATTAAGAGTTCTGAGCTGTTGAAGATGTAGTCAAACAAAATGACTGTTATTAGGAGATAATTACGAAAACCAATGTTTTAAAAAACCGGTGTTTTAATCGCACTGGGTTAGATTTAGAAATAGTTTAACCGGTTGAACCAGGTTGTACCGGACGGTTCAACCGTGTTGACTAATTAACTCTATAAATCCATAAAATATAATTTCAACTCAAAAAATAATTCAAAACTATATCATTCCATAATAAAAAATAGAGTAAGCTGTCATTTTGGTCCCTGTGGTTTGGCCAGTTTTGCCACTTTAGTCCAAATCTCAAACTTATTACATCTGGGTCCCTGTGGTTTGCATTTTGTTGTCATTTTAGTCCAAAACTCAAAATCCCTCTATTTTGACTGTTGAAAACTGATTATTTTGTCCTGTAGTGCAGGGGCATTTTGGTCATTTTTTAAATTTAATTTGTTGTAAATTCATTTAAAACCCAGATTTGTTGTAAATTCATTTAAAACCCAGATCAAATCTCTCTCTCTCTTCTCTCTCTCTATAGCACCACCACCGCCGCCACCTCCTCCCTCTCTCTCTTCTCTCTCTCTATAGCACCACCTCCTCCCTCTTCTCACCGCCGCCACCTCCTCCCTCTCTCTCTCTTCTCTCTCTCTATAGCACCACCACCACCGCCATTCCGATTTCCGGTGCCCCTATTTGTTTCGTTCATTTGCAGGGTCAAAAGCAACTCTTAACAAGACCCACCCAACCCACTCGATCACGGATCTGCAGCCCACAACCACCACCTCCACCGTCACATTCAACCACGACAACCCTAACTGGATCTGGGCCCCACTAACTCCTCACCCTCTATCTCATTCCCCATTTCCCCTGCCCATTTCTTCTTCTTCATACAGACATCTATCTAGGTCAAAATCAAACCAAAAACAACTCAATCAAAGCAACACAAATTCACAAACAAATCAAACCACCTGAAGTAATCTCTAAACAAATCAAACCAAAGTAACCACCTGAAGTAATCTCTAAACGATTTAGAGTTGCACAAGCAGTTATGTTTATGGATCTGAATGGTGGCGGTATTGGGTTTCAGAGTGGAGAAAGAAAGAAGAGATCGGAGTTGAGGGTGGAAAGGAGGTATTAGTGGTGGTGGTGGTTTATTGTGGTGTTCTAGTTGACGATCAGAGATGGTGATGGAAACACCTCCACTACCGCCGCCGCTACCGCACCCAACCAAACACCTCCACCGCCGCCGCTACCGCACCCAACCAAACACCTCCACTACTGTAATCATCATCTTTGTAACCCAAACACCTCCAGCGCCGCCATCACTATCATCAATATCATTAACAACAACCACAACACCAGTCATCATCATCTTCGGCCAGGTGTGTGTATTTTAGAGAGGATGCAGGCGGGGTGGGGTGTGTGGGTGTATCGGCGCTGAGTTTCTTTCTAGAGAGAGAGAGGGAGGAGGTGGCGGTGGTGGTGGTGCTATAGAGAGAGAGAGAAGAGAGAGAGAGCTCTGGGTTTTAATAAGAGAGAGAGAGTTGATAATCTGGGTTTTAATAAGAGAGAGAGAGAGAGCTAAAAAAAATAATCAGTTTTCAATTTAAAAAATGACCAAAATACCCCTGCACTACAGGACAAAATAGGAGGTTGCAACAGTAAAAAAATAGGGTTTTTGGATTTTGGACTAAAATGGTAACAAAATGCAAACCACAGGGACCCAGATGTAATAAGTTTGAGATTTGGACTAAAGTGGCAAAACTGGCCAAACCACAGGGACCAAAATGGCAGTTTACTCTAAAAAATATTTCAAAAGTTAATCCATAATCAAAAAATTATCCAAAAGTTTATGATTAAATACACATTATATAGCAATTAGCATACAATATAACAATTAACAACATGAATGATTGAATAAAAGTCAAAAGAAGGTAAACCTGGATGATCGGTTGAAGAACTTAATTTGAAAAACTCAATGATTTTATATCTTTGAGTAAGGAAGAAGTTTGATTGATGTGGATTGTCAATTCTGGGCGCTAAGTTTTACACTTTAACTAAGAAGGTAAATAGTAACATTTTTTTGGCATCTAAAAATTAAAAGTTCAAAATTTTGACATCTGGCCCGGTATGAACCGGTACCGGTATGTCGGTTTAAACCGGTATAACCCAATTTACCAGCGGTACAACTTCTTTGCCATTTCCTTAGTTTACCGGTATGATTCATGCCGGCCAAGCATCCGTTATCCGGTTCAACCGGCTGGTTTAAACCGGTTTTTAAAACATTGACGAAAACTCAAACAATTAGGATAACTACCAAAATCAAATGGCTACTTATTTTTACCAAAATACCCTTTGCATTAAAAAGAAATGAAAATTTAAAATAAAATAAAAAATGAGTTGTTGAAATTGGTTCTGTAAGTTCTGCTTGAAAGTGGAGTTCTGAAAAGAACCCGTCCCTATATATATATATATAGGGAGAAGATCATGCGAGAACCACCTCTTATTGCGAGAACCGCGAGAACCAATGTGAACACAACAAAAAATGCCTAAAAATAGCTAAAAAACACACAATTTTTTTTATGTTAAAATCGCTACTTTTCGAAGCCAAATTTTTTTTTTTTTTTTGGCTTCTAAAAGTAGCGATTTTAACATAAAAAATATTAAAAAAAAAATTTAGATTTTTTTTTGATTTTTTTAGGTTTTTTGGGGGTTTAGTTTTTAGCATTTTAGCTTGGGGGGGGGGGGGGGTTAGGTTTTTTTTAGGTTTTTTGGGGGTTTTAGTTTTTAGCATTTAGCTTGGGGGGGGGGGGGGTTAGGTTTTTTGGGGGGGGGGGGGGGTGGGGGTTAGGTTTTTTTAGTTTTTTTTTAGGTTTTTTTAGCTATTTTAGGTTGTGTTCACATTGGTTCTCGCGGTTCTCACAATAATGGTGGTTCTCGCATGAGCTCCTCCCTATATATATATATAGGTAAATGATCCTGTAAAAGGACCCTTTATGTGAGAAGTGGAGGAAGGGTTTTACACCCTTATATCTGATTTTTAATGGTGGAGATTATAATGGGAAAAATGTAAAATTTGTTTCAATTTTTAATAACTGTTTTGTCTTGATAGGGGTATAAGTGTCAATAAACATCAATTAAATTAAGAAAGTGTATAATTTCCCTCCCTAAAATCACGATTCTCTCTCTCTCCTCCACACAAACTAGAGATTATCTCTATTCTTCACCCTAATCCGCCATTAATCACTATCTCCAGCCACCGTAAAAAAAAAAAAAAAAAAACCTAAACCTCATTCGATGAACTTCCATGATTTTTTTCTTACCATGATAATACAGATGCAAAACACCATGTGTTAACACATGGGTTTTAAGTCACGATGTTTAAAACAATCTGGAAATGCAATTTTGTGATTCAAGATACAGTGTTTTAAAATCTGGAATGAATGAATCACTATTCAAGTCATGGTGTTTAAACATTTTTGAAGGGTTGTATACGATTCAAGACATGGTGTTTTAACAGATAGAAGGAATGTATTTTACGATTACAGTCATGGTGTTTTAAAAAATCTGGAAACATTGTATTTGTGATTTAAATCATGTGTTTTAAAAAATATGAAAACATTGTATTTGTGATTCAAGTCATAGAACGTATTCTGGAAATGCAGGTTTAAAACACCATGTGGAAATGCAGTTTTAAAACACCATACGAAGAACATGTAGTGGAACGCAGGTGTAAAACACCATGAATTGAATTACGAATTTATTAAAACACCATGTTATGAATTTAGTTCTAATGTGTTGTGAATGATGTATTATACGAATGGGTGGTTATCAAACCCTGAAAATTCTCCAGCTTTGTAACTACATATTTATTGCCATATTTGAATTGTTGATGCAATTACAATTATACCCTTAAGTATTAATTTTAATTAGTGCCACATGTCCTTACCATATCCCTTCTTACACTTCTCACACAAAACCCCCTGTTTACAATAACCCTATGCTATATATATAAAATATTCTTCGTATGACTTACTGAAATTATGTATTACATTACATATAATAAAATATTATTATTAGCGTAAATCTTTTTCCTTCTTCTTTTTTGTTTTATATATCGAATACCCTAAGCAAATATTACAATACATCTAGGTAAAAAAAAATCATGGAATGCCCCTTAAGCTTTCTTTTAAATCTGCTAGTGTTGATAATTACGTCTGGCAACACGGACCCATAGACTTAATTTTGGGTCCTTATGGGTCTTAATAATGACCCTTTGTGTGATTTTGTAAACGAGTCAAAATGGGTTGAACTTAAACAAGTAAAATTAGAGAACGGGTTGAAACATGTAGGATTAAGACTGAGAAAAAGGGTTAAATGGGTTGGTAACTTGGTATTAAGACTAAGTAAGGGTTAGATAGGAAATATTGATGTCAAAACTCACCATCACAAGCTTCCGATCACCGCTTGTACTTCCGACCTGTAACACCCCAAAAACGGGTTTGGTAATTTAGAACCCGGTTAATATAAAGGAATGGGTAAAGTACCGTTAGTAGTAAAGCGAACCCATAAACAAAATAACTAGGAACAAATTAGCCTAGTGGTATCATGTATATAAGTAACAAGATGATGAGTTTTAGTCCCTTATAAAATCAAAACGAAACTTGAGGGACCAAAACTGTGACAACTGTGTTCTGTAATTATCGTATAATGTAAAACAATGTTGGTTATCAATAAAACAATGTGCTTTGGCGTTATTATATGTGTTTTGGTGTTATTATATGTGTAATTGTGTTTGACGATTTTACAATTTGATTCGATTCCGATTTCAAGCTTTAAATCACTTTCTGGAAGGTTATACGCAAACTGGTGCTTAAACGCAATCAGTTTAACGCGACGTACACTCCGGAACTGTGACATAAGCCAAACATACCCTAAATATCCTTTACATAACTTAGAAATAAGTTTCGAAGGATTCGGTATGGCAAAAACAAGTTTATTTGACTTAAAGAACTATTTACGACAAAACTGCGAAACGAACGTTGGTGACCGTCCGGATAATATTTAAATCCCAAAAATATTCTGTTATGATTAAAATTTTATTTTTAATCAGGTTCGTGTTGAAAAATAAATTAAAACGCCTAAAAACGTTATTTTTCAAGTTTAAGCGCGTACCGCGTGTTACAGCGCAACACAGTGCTTCTATTGCAAAACACGGACAACGCAGCCAGTCTTGGCAACTGAAATTTATTTCAGCAATATTTTGGCGAGTTTATTTTTATAGAAAAATAAAAATAATTTAGAACGCCATAAACCGGGATTTAAACGCTAGATAAAATACCCGGTATCCAGTTAAACACCTACTTCTATCTTATTTACCATCAAAATTACACTTGGACCCCCTCCCCCCTTTCATTTACGGTCACAATATTGAGTGGCCCCCACAAAAATATTTGATAAATCTTGCTAGATCTTTCATATATTTCATTTGATCTAGTTTAGGACACTTATATTGCATGCTACCTCTTTATATCTTTTCACATCTTCTACATAATCTACAAGAGATCACAACATCTTCACTCAACACTCAACCTCTCTCTCTCCTCTCCCAACCGTCCCCATCTCTCTCTCACCATATTCATATCTTCAAGTTTTGTTCATCATATTCAAGCTCATTTCTAGCAACCTTCAAGTTAGTGTGAAGATCCAAAGGTGTTCCCAAGGTGTTGTCAAGTGATTACAAGCTTCCTATCATCAAAATCTCATCCTACAACCTACTTGAATCTTGAAGGTATAACACTTATGTTTAAATCATATTTTGATTCTTGGTTGTTCTTGATGATTTGAAGTTTCTCTTGAATCTTGGGATTTTCACTAAACTTGAAATCTAAAATGAAATGGGTCTTGATACAAGTGAAAATGGTGATGTACATATATGTATGTATAACCGTACATATGTATGTGTGTATATGAGTTTTGAAGTTTGATATCTTGTTAAGTACTTATTTATGTTGTTACATGTTCTTGAATGGTGGTAAAAATGCAAGTATTTGGTGATTTATGTATGATATGTTAAATATAAATTACATCAGCAAATAAATCTGAATATGTCACATATTTGATGCTTTTAAACTTATAAAAAATGATGTTGCTATGATAATATGATTTAGGCACTTGTACATGAAGATACATGTTGATGTAAAGCTCAAGAAATGGTAAAAAAGGGGTGTATGACAAAAATGTTTTATATCAGGTTACAAACACTAAAAATAACATTATTTGGTATATTATAAGGACATAAACTTTGACATAGGTTTGATAGCTTTGCATGTTGTACATATAGCTTAAAAAGTGGTAAATTATGTGAAATTTGCATGATTTATGTGCTTTGTTTAAGACCTGCACTATCATGAGTATAACAATTATTTTATTCAGTAAATAACATGGGTTGTGTCAAAATTTCAAGTCGTTTCGATTTGGGATGGTTCGGGTAACGTTTGATGCAAAACTATGTGGTAAAACGGTTAAAAATCGGCTTTTCGGATGATTTTTACAAAACTGTTTTAGATCAGTAACCAAACTGATATTTTGATATAAAAATAAGTATTTTAACTTATATTAAGTTCACTTGGTGTTTGGTTGGTCATACGTGACTTCCGACGCCCAAAAATGTCATCGAAACGCTAAAATAAGTGTTTTTCGACATACTCTAGAATGGGTTATTCATGGATTATTTTATGTGTTACAATGTGCTATGTGTTTTACAATTTGTGTAGGATCATGTGTTAGTGTTGACAAGATTATGTGTGTTACGCTTGAGTACATATATACAAATACACCAAGATAATAAAAAATAACAACTTTTCGAGAAATCTCCAAGTTATGTGAAAATTCTAAGTATCGGAGAAACTTCGGTATTTTTGTGGGTTTTTGTTGGTGAATCCATCTGTCGTCTACGTCTTATATCGACTCTTGTATAGAATAGGTTAGATCAGGGCACGGAAACCGAGAATACGTGAATTAGAGCTGATTCCGCTTGAAATGACATCATGTCATTTCAAGCTAAATAGCAAAGTTTCTAATTCCGCTCGAAGTTGTAATGTCTGATTCCGCTCGAAAGTTATGACTCTGATTCCGCTTGAAAGTGTTCAAGCTAAATCAGAACACCTATAAATAGGTGTCTTGGAGCGAAATCAGTATGTGTGTTCTTCCGGTTTGCAACGAAGTGCTGCCGAAGTGTCGAGTCGCTGTAAAAGTCATTCAATCAATACAAATCGACAATTTAAAGTGTATTCCTTGCTGAATTGAACTCAGTTTCTTAGTTTCCGCCTCTGAAACTGAGAAAAACTCTTCTGAACGACTCATTCGGGTCCAAATACGATCCTACAAGTGGTATCAGAGCTCAGGAAGAAGAGTTCTATACAATTCAACTGCGAATTCTGTTTTTCTTCACCTTCTACATCTGATTTTTCAAAATTCATAACTTTTCACGAACAAAAAGTTCTGATTTTTTCACAGTGTGCTCGGAATCATTGTTAAACAAAGCCTTAAAAGTTTCAGCTTTAAAATCGATTTAAAATTGATAAAATTAGTGATTCCGTTTGAATTCACTCGATTGAATGATGACATCACAGTGATTCCGCTTGAGATTTGATCTTGATTCCGCTCCAAATCGAGATTCCGCTTGAAATCTTGTGCTATTTCGCTCCAAAATCTAGGTTCCGCTTGAAAATTTTCGAATTGATTCCGCTTGAAACTTTAGATTCAGATCCCGCTCGAAATTTCTGTGTGATTCCGCTTCAGAGAGTATCTCACTTGAAATATATTGACTGATTCCGCTTGAATAAGTGTTTCTGGTTAATTAATTGATTTCGATTGAACAAGTGTTAGTTTGAAATTTGTTGATTTCGCTTGAACCAAGGCTGTTTGAGAAATTTCTTGAAATTAAAAAATGGACGAAGAGTTTTACAATGCATTCGCTACCCCGGCTACCCCGATGAGTATTGCACAGAACACAATGTTGGAAAACGAAACGGGTACGATGCAAAAACCGCCCAAACTCATGAACATCAAAGAGTATAAGGGTTGGGAAGGTCGTTTCGAAAACTGGGTACAAGCCAACTATCTAGATGCTTGGGAATGTGTTGAGACGAAGTATGTGAGGCCGTTAAATGATGATGAAGAGGAAGTTGCGATCAAGGATATGAGTGCTGATGATAAAAAGAAATATAAGAATGAGAAAATGATGTTGAGTTTGCTACAACAAGATGTGAAGGAAGACATCATGGTGTTATTACAACACAATGGAAGTTCTTATTCGATTTGGAAAGCTTTAAGATCAAAGTTTGTTGGTAGTCAAGAAATGATAAAGAACAAGAAGTCACTTCTAAAGAAAGAGTTTGATTTGTTTAGAGGTTTGAAGAACGAGAGCACAAAGCAGATTATAGAAAGATACTGCAATCTGTTAGTGAATATGAGGAGGGTGAGCATCAACAAAGATAATGAAGAATTGATTGAAAAGCTTGCTGATGCGTTGCCACACGAAACTTGGGGCACATATATGATGATGCTCAGAAACAAGAAAGGATTCAATACGCTCACTTTGAGTAAATTCATCGAAAAATTGGAAGCTCAAGAGATGGAGCAACGGAAGATAGTCAGAATGAAAGATTTTGATGGTGAACAGGATATTGGGTTGTATTACAAAACAGGGTTGAATGAGAAAACCACAAATTTTTCTCCAAAAGTGGAAACTGCATTCAATGCTAAAGGTTCATCAGGAAGTTCATCAAAAGGATCAAGCAGCAACACAAGTTTCTCATCATTTCCATCATTCGATCCAAACATTTCAGCAACAAAGAATGGAAGAAAACTTCAGTGCAACATAGTATTAAATCTTGAGAATGATCAAGATTATTCAGAGGAAGTTGCTAAGAATCACATGTCTTTGTTAGGAATGGTATTGGAATCTTATAGTAGTTTTGTTGCAGGAAAGATCGGGAATCCAATGCTTACTAAAGAGGATTACGATCAAATAGATGCTGAGGAGATGGAATTAATGGACATCAAATGGTGTTTGGCCAGTGTGTTGAGGAGAGCTGAGAAATTCAAGCAGATCACAGGAAGAAATGATCTTCGTGAGGCTAATATTTCTACTTTAGGTTTTGATAAATCTAAAGTCACTTGTTTTCGTTGCAGGAAGAAAGGTCACTTCAAAAGGGAGTGCACTAATCGTGAAGCAAATGGAGCTCAGAATCCTTTCAACAACAACAATGATTACTACCGAAAAGCCATATACCATCAAGTTGCTCAACAACCACCTCAACAACATCAACAGCAAGCACAAACTGCACATGGAAGAAATGTGATTGAAGATTCTTCAAAAAGAGCTTGTGTGGTTAATCAAGAAGAAAAGAAGTCATCAATAGGGTTCAACTGGGATAAATATATTCCATCTGATGCTAAAGCATGTGTGATTGATCAAGATGACGAAAAGTTACCCGAAGGTTTTAGCTGGGAAAATTTTACTTGGGATGATTATATTCCTGACCAAGTTCCAGTTCACACAGCTTTTGTTGCACAAGTTGAAGAAGAGAGTGATGATGATGGTGCTGAATATTATGCAAAAAGAATGGCAGAACACTTGAAGATGATGGCAGAAAGTGATAGTGAAGATGAAAAAGCCAAGAAGAAAAAGAAAAAGGTAAAGACACCGGTAAGCAGCGATGATGAAGCTCCGGTGATTCGAAGGAAAGTGAAAGAAGTTCCAAAGTTCAAGATTAATGAAGATGTTATTGCAAAAGAGATTCCTGCTAATTGTGAAACCTGTGAAATCTTGAAGAAGAAAAATAGTGAATTAATCAACAACATGAACAGGTTGAAGGAATCATATGATGTGCTCAACAAAGCGATGAATATGTACAATGAAACTAGTGAAGAGCAAGCAACTGCAATGAAGACACTTCAGGGAGCGTTCATGATCAAGCAGAAAGTTGTAAACAACTACATTGAGAAGTGTGCTGTTCTGGAACAAAAGCTAGAACTTCAAAGAATTGAAACTGAAAGAGTAAATCGCTTGTTGAAAAGTTACTCATGTACTTCTTATGTCATTGACAGGATATATCCAACTGTTGAAGGCATGAAGGCATTTGAAGAGGATGAAGTAACTGAAGAAAAAGGTGCTGGAAAAGTTGCTGAAGGAAAGACTCCTGAGAAGAAGACCGAGAAGAAGAAAGACACTAAGAAAAAGGCTGACAAGAAAAATTATGGTAAGAAACAAGGTGTCAGTTACAACAAGTGTCCACCCCCGCTGGAAAATGGATATTTGCCCAGAAATCCAAATTCTGAAAGAGTCAAAAAGGCTACAAACTTACAGTGGGAGTCGGAGTCGTCAGTCAATTTGCCAGAAAATATTGATGTCACGTTTACATCGTCTGACACTGATCAACAATCTCAATTGATGAAGAAAGTAGTGGATCATGTGTTAGATAACGATGAAACTGAGGAGTCAAAGTCGGAGTCGATGTCGGAGTCAAAGTCTGAGTCCAACACTCCGGGTCAAAATGAAAAACAGGGCAAAATAGTTTATGATAAAGAATTCCTGTTATCAAAATCTAATTTGAATGATGAAACATTTAAAGTGGCATATACTTTGAATGATTCAGACAAATTCTGATGAGGAATTTCCAATAAGAAGTGTTCGTCTTGACATGATCAAAAAGGTTTTCAAAATGACAGAAATTAATATTTCTGAAATAAAAGATTTAAATCTTACTAGAAAACCTAAAAAATACACTTCAAGAGTTAAGCTAAGAGAAAACAAGAAAAAAGGTTATGGTTCTGGTTTTCAAAAGAAACCTAACCATGGCAATTTCAAAACGAAAGGTCTTGGATTTACTCCAACAGAAAAACAGAAAAATGAAAAATATGTTCATGATTTTAAAGCAAAGATGACATTTGTTTCAGGTACTTCATCAGAAGAAGAAGAAAAGAAAGAATTTTGGAGACAGTCAAACAGAGAGTTCCTTGCAAAGAAGCAAGAAGAGATGGAGAATGCTAATCAGAGAAAGAAAACTCGAACATGTTTCAAATGTGATAGAATTGGACATCTTGCGGTGAACTATTCGCAAGCAATTCAAACCAAACAGGGAGTTTCTAAACTCAAAGAGAAAGTGGTTGAGTTTGAACCACCAATTGACCGAACCAAATTATTCAAAAACTCAAAATTTGAAATTGGTGAATGTTCAAACAAGTTTTACAACAAAAGAGCTAAATTTGACAACCAGAAATGGGTTGTTAAGAAGTCTGTTGATAGTTCTAGCGATGATTCTGATAGGTCAAAATTAGAGGAGCTATCTTCTGGCGATGAATCTGATTCCATAAAATCAGATGAGCCACAGGTTGTTTCAAAAGGTGAAGTTTCAGTTACGACTGTGGATGATGAAAATTTTCCACCACTTCGAGCTGAAAATTTTAAAAACAAAATTGGTAAAATTGAGATCTCAAAGCAATTTTATGATGACAAAAAGGTTTTTGATGTTGACAAGGCCTTTAACCCCACTGTAAAACATATTTTTGGAAAAATGATCGATCGAAAAGTCAAAGGGGTTAAAGAGTTCTACGAGAAGAAGAGGGGAGGTAAGAAACCGAGTGATGATGACTCGGTGACACCCAAGGCTGGTCAGGCTTGGGTGGATATTTTCTTTGATTAGAAAAACCTGACTTGCCGGAGCTCCCAGGTTGGTAAGCGTGGAGCAGGTATCGGCATCTTTCTTGAGAAATTTACTTTGGTAATTTCGTCGAACAAGTGGTAAAGAGGTTTGTTTGTATTCTTACATCGTGATTAATCAAGGTCATTGAACTTGATGTAATCTTCATATATTTGGTTTTAAGACGATATGATGAACCACATTCCCGTTCTTACAAATGGTAAAATCAATTAAACTTATTTTCCGGAAAAACCATTTTGATTAAAACAAACTTAAGTGTTTTGAAATCTAAATGGGAAAATAGTTTGTTGATAGGGGGAGTTCTGATTGTTTATGCCAAGTGAATGGCGAATTGAGGTGATTCGATATCAGTTGTTAAGTTTCCTGTACAGTTTGTTTTTCAAATTTCTTAATATGTTTGCATTTTAGGGGGAGTAGAAATTTCAGAAAATCCAAAAACATTAGAAAATTTGAAAAAGCCAAAAACATGATAAAATCAAAAATGAGTTTTGTTGTGAAAACGAGGAAATGATAGTACATCAGTGGGCTATCACAGCATGCTAAAGAAATGTAAAGTCTAAAGTGATAAACGGTCTCACTAAAGATGTGACGGTAGGCTCAGCTAGACTAGTAGATTTGTGAAAACGATACAAACCTAAAATGAAAAAGCCTAGTTCTAGTGGAAAACATGGTCGAAAGCATAGTACTTAGTTTTGTCCTTTATGATTGTGTACCTAATCAGTAATCGCTGAATGCTAAAAGAGCATAAAAACCGGTTAAGTCTGTGAACTTTCACAACTTGCTGAAAAAGTCGCTGTGATTGTGCATTTTATTTTGCAATGATTTAAACTTGTTTTATTTCTTTATTTTGTTTAAGCATTGGACATCCTCTGCGTATATGTGAGTATCGACCTGGATGTTATTGCCTAAATGTTCTGCGTTATTTTCTTTGGTGTTTCGTTTAAGCTTTGGATCACCTCTGCGTATACGGGAGTATCGACCTGGTGATTAAAGCCTAAACAACTTCAACTTGTTTTTATTTTTTTATTTTGTTTAAACATTGGACTTTCTCTGCGTATACGGAAGTATCGACCTGATTGTTAATGTTTAAACATTCTGAGTTGTTTTCGCACATATCACAGTTGATGAAAGTTTAAAGGCATTACTTGAGTCAGTGTATTGCATGATGAGGGGATATGCTGAGATCGTGGGGTCCATAAGAATTTAATACAAAATTAATATACCTTAATGTATCGGTAAGCATTTCGAAAGTTTTTAGATTGAGTTTAAGAGGACAACCATATCGTCAATCTATGTGAATCGTTTAGAACTTAAAATGTATAAAGCTTAACGGTGTTGGTGATTTGTCTCGAAAACTGATATGATCCTCTTACACAATCTCACAAAAATATTGTTTGTAAATATTTCTTTACTGCATTTACTTTCTTTCAAAAATCCAAAAAGATTTTAAGTGTGTTTTAGCATAACTTTTGGAAAATTCAAAAAGATTTTCGACAACTAGTGTTGAAGAGCTAATTTTTTCAAAATTCCAAATGCTAAACTTGACGAACGGGTTTGGGAGTGTTGTGTGTGAAAGATTTTAAAGTCTTGTTACAAGTGATCATCGGAAGTTTTGAATTTGATACACCTACAAGTGGTTCATCAGAGGCTATTTGGTAGATCAGTTTGTAATGTAATCTACTAGTGGTGTCTGAGTGAGTTAAAGGTGTATATCAGAAATCTTATGTTTGAGGTAGAGATTGTGCAGATAACCTGAGCTGGAGGAAAGTCAGGTCACGATCTTGGAATGGATTATGAACCGGTGAAAGCCAGACTGCGATCTCAGCTGATTGAGAGGGGGAGTCTGAGCTGCATAAAGCCAGGTTTTTGATCCTAAGATTGTTGATGCTGACAAGATTAAAGACGTCAACATCCGAGGGAAAGAATTTGTTGATGATGATAGAGAAAGGAAGATAGAGATTGAGGATGCTTACAGCGTCAAATACTTCAAAGAGAAGCCCAAAGACTGATAAAGACTGAAGACACGAAGACTCGACACTGAAGACTCCGTCAACATCCGAGGGGGAGTTTGTTGGTGCATCCGTCTGTCGTCTACGTCTTATATCGAATCTTGTATAGAATAGGTTAGATCAGGGCACGAAAAGCGAGAATACGTGAATTAGAGCTGATTCCGCTTGAAATGACATCATGTCATTTCAAGCTAAATAGCAAAGTTTCTAATTCCACTTGAAGTTGTAATGTCTGATTCCGCTCGAAAGTTATGTCTCTGATTCCGCTTGAAAGTGTTCAAGCTAAATCAGAACACCTATAAATAGGTGTCTTGGAGCGAAATCAGTATGTGTGTTCTTCCGGTTTGCAACGAAATGCTGCCGAAGTGTCGAGTCGCTGTAAAAGTCATTCAATCAATACAAATCGACAGTTTAAAGTGTATTCCTTGCTGAATTGAACTCAGTTTCTTAGTTTCCGCCTCTGAAACTGAGAAAAACTCTTCTGAACGACTCATTCGGGTCCAAATACGATCCTACAGTTTTTTATTATTAAATCATTCTTATTTAATTTAGGACGAATAAACAATTTGAGGGATTGTGTTAACTTATAAAAACGCACCCGAAGGTGAGTATATAGATCCCCTCTTTTTACTGTTTTCGATTGTTTTGGGGTGATTCATATGTATCAAAATGATTTCGATGTTTTAACAATGGTTTCAAAACGAGTAAGATGGTTTATACTAAACTAATAAGGATTTCGATAATGTGAACGAACTTGTTGGTTGTAGTTACATAACGAATGACATTCATTAGCATTGATCAAGCCGACCAGTATTAGGTTATGGTACCATAGGATCTGACAAATCCCGTTATCAGACCGCACCCATGGTTATGTGTGGGTTAGGTGGGTAACGACTGAATCTGATGATTGTTAACTTACCCTTTGGAGGTTTGTTAATGCGAGAACGAGTTGAACGATGGACGAGTCACAAAGGTTTGAATGTTATTAGCGAGACGACCAAAAGTAGTTTTCACGACTAAAACAAGTACAATTTGAACGAGTGAACGATTGGAACGATTTGGAACGATTCGAACGATTTAAACAAATGAACGACGATTTATAACAAGAACGAGTTAAACAATGTCACACAACGATGTTTACGAAACTATATAAACCATACAAGTTTTCTTACGAGAACGATTTATGATTTGGTTTACATAAACAAATGTTTTGGGTTAAGATTCATGGCATCGAGGTTTATAAATTATGACCTATCTGTTTTGATTTGGTTATTCATTTTACAATACAAATATTTTACAAAACAAGGTTTTTAATATCGATTAACGAAGTTGTACGAGATATTTCAATATGTAAACGAGCCATGAATCTGACACTCTCACAAAACCTATGTACTCGCCAGCATTTCTTTGCTGACTTTGTTTTTACATATGTTTCAGGTGGTGTTGCTTAATGTTGATTGCAAATAGGATGCATGCTCACTTAGGACTGGACGAGGCCTTAGTGATTTAATAACGATGATAGACTATGTTTGACTTGCTTGTTTAACTTTAAGACAATGTTTAATATTTAATAAAACGAAACTCTTTGTATCCATGGTTTGAAACAATAAATTCTGTTACAACACTCCTCGACGTTTCCGCCATGATTTGTTGTTTTACATGGTCGGGGTGTGACAGAAGAAGTTGGTATCAGAGCCAATGGTTATAGGGAATTAGGTTATTAGTAAAATTTTGACCTAGACTATAACTTTCTAGGACCCCAACGCGAGTTGATTTGCGTTTAGATTTTTTTAAAACAAAATACGAATCTTCTTCGAAAATTAATCATCCGTTCTAGGATGATTGATTACTAGGTTTTGGACCCTCTGTTGTAAGGTTTTGAACCCTCCCAGTTTGACTCATTTTGGCCTAGTGCCTTCTGAGTTTTCAAAATCTCGTCAAAGTTTGGGTCTAAATAATGTGAACACGTGCAAACTGGAAGAGTGAATGCCTGTACCCTGAGTTTTCTGTCTAAGGCTAGAGTGTTCGTACAAATCCACATAATCGGACCAGTCACTCTTACCTGGGAACTCTTGGGGTGAGTTTTCATTTATAGGCGAGCATGTCTTCGCAATACATTATTTTGATTCATTACTTTGATTAGTCACTGCGTGTCGTTTGTTTGTTCGAGGTAACAAACAAATGATCTCCTTCCTTATGCTTTGTCGATATTTTCAATACCTCTTTTGTTTTCCTAATTGTCGGCCTCACTCGTTTCTCATATTACGTGGTGGAACGGAGTGATGCGCGACAGGGGTGCCGAAGTGGCATTGGCACAAACATGGGAAGAGCTTCGAGCTCTCATGATGAGAGAGTTCTGTCCCCGTCATGAAATTCGAGCTTTGGAACGAGAGTTTGACGATCTAAAACAAGATGGGGGAGAACACCGTGCGTATACAGATCGATTTGAGGAACTCGGTGTTTTGTGCCCTACTATGGTTACCCCACTGGAGAAAGCGATAGAGAGGTATATTGATGGTTTACCCAATTCCATACAGGATATTGTGACTGGCGTTAATCCTACTACTGTTCGTCATGCGATCGAGCTATCTGCTACCCTGATTGAGTCGCAAGTCAGGAAGGGTAAACTTACCTGCAAGGGTGATAAGAAGAAGTCGACCGAATTTGTCAAGGAAAAGGGTAAGGGTAAGAAAGGTGAGTCGTCGAAGAAGTTGAGAAAGCGAAAGGGTGCTCAGAACTTTGCAGTCACTGCTCAGAACCCTCAGAACCCACCAGCTCAGCCGCCTGCGAAGAAAGCGTATGCTGGTACCGCACCTCATTGTGCTCGCTGCAACGGTCATCATGTTGCACAACAAGCTTGTAAGCAATGCACAACATGTGGTAGGCTTGGGCATCTGGCCAACATCTGTCGTTTGGGCCAGAATCAGATTGTTCAGAATCAAGCTCCAGTTCAGGAGAATGCTGCTAGATTCCCACCGGGTTCATGTTTCAATTGTGGAGAGTTTGGTCACTTACGCAACAACTGTCCGAGGCTAGTGAATGCAAACGCGAATGCAAATGCGAATCCGAACATGAATGTCAACGCAAATGTGAATCCTGCTCGTGGGCGAGCGTACAATCTGAATGCTAACGAAGCGAGGGCTGACAACGAGGTGGTTAATGGTACGTTTCTTGTTAACAATCGACCTGCATCTATTCTTTTTGATTCTGGTGCCGATAGAAGTTTTGTTTCATTTTCTTTTGAACCTTTGCTTGCGATACCTAGAACTAAACTAAGGAAACCCTTATCTGTCGAAGTTGCTACTGGTAAACCTCTTGTTCTCGATTCTATTATTCGTGATTGTCAGTTAAACCTTGATAACCATCTTTTTCCTATTGACCTCACGCCGATGCAACTTGGGAGTTTTGATATTATCGTAGGGATGGATTGGTTAACCAAACATCATGCTGAGGTAGTTTGTTTCGATAAGATTGTTCGTATTCCACTTTCGTCTGGCGATGTTCTGGAAGTTCGTGGCGAGAAGCCATCTGGCGGTTTGAAGCTTATGTCGTGTACAAAGGCCCAAAGTTATTTGCGAAAAGGATATGTTGCTTTCCTAGCACATGTCACCGAGGACAAAGGCAAGAGCAAGAGTATTCAGGATATTCCAATTGTTCAGGATTATCCAGAGGTGTTTCCCGATGAACTGCCTGGTTTGCCTCCAGTTCGTCAAGTCGAGTTTCATATTGACCTTGTACCCAATGCCAACCCGATTGCGAAAGCACCTTATCGTCTTGCACCATCGGAGATGCAAGAGTTATCGAAACAGCTTCAAGAGTTGTCTGATAAAGGATTCATCCGTCCGAGCTTTTTGCCTTGGGGAGCTCCTGTCCTCTTTGTGAAAAAGAAAGATGGATCTTCTCGAATGTGTATCGATTATCGTGAGCTTAATAAGCTTACCATCAAGAATCGATATCCCCTACCTAGAATTGATGATCTCTTCGACCAGCTGCAAGGTGCTTCATGCTTTTCCAAGATCGATCTGCGTTCTGGGTATCATCAACTTCGTATTCTCGAAGAAGATATTCCCAAAACTGCATTCCGTACGAGATATGGGCACTATGAGTTCACTATCATGCCTTTTGGTTTGACAAATGCCCAGCTATCTTCATGGACTTAATGAATAGGGTTTGTAAACCTTATTTAGATAAGTTCATCATTGTGTTCATCGACAATATTCTCATTTATTCGAAGTCTCGAGCCGATCACGAGCAACACCTTCGTTTGACATTGGAACTCCTAAAGAAGGAACTACTTTTTGCTAAATTATCCAAGTGTGAATTTTGGCTTAGAGAAGTTCAGTTCTTGGGTCATATTGTCAATGAGAAGGGTATCCATGTGGATCCTTGCAAAATAGCTGCTATTAAGGATTGGAACACACCGATGACGCCTACTGAAATTCGATCATTTCTTGGTCTTGCTGGTTATTATCGTCGATTCATTTCTAATTTCTCAAAGATCGCGGTTCCACTCACTGCTTTAACTCAGAAAAATAAGCCTTTTGAGTGGGGACCCAAGCAAGAAGAAGCGTTCCAAACACTGAAACGGAAGCTCTGTGATGCTCCTGTTTTATCTCTACCTGAGGGAAACGATGATTTTGTGGTCTATTGTGACGCGTCGAATCTAGGACTTGGTTGTGTTCTTATGCAACGAGGTAAGGTCATAGCTTACGCGTCTAGACAATTGAAAGTTCACGAGAAGAACTACACAACTCATGATCTTGAATTAGGAGCTGTGGTTTTCACACTTAAAATCTGGAGACACTACCTCTATGGAACGAAGTGTGTGGTTTTCACAAACCACAAAAGTCTCCAGCATATTCTCAATCAGAAGGAGCTGAACATGAGGCAACGACGTTGGGTTGAACTCTTAAACGATTATGATTGCGAGATCCGCTACCATCCTGGTAAGGCGAATGTCGTAGCCGATGCGCTTAGTCGAAAGGAACGAGTCAAGCTTCATTCTGTTCGAACTCTATCTGATGTTCAATCTCGTGTCCTTCAAGCTCAACGATATTGTGTGATCAAAGGCTTATTGAAAAATGAGCTACCGCTTCAACTTGAGCTTAAACTCGAAAGGAAAGACGATGGTTTACTCTATTTCAAGGATCGTTTGTGGATTCCGAAACAATACAATCTTCGCACCTTGGTAATGGACGAATCTCACAAGTCTCGATATTCTATCCATCCTGGTGCTGATAAAATGTACAAGGATCTTCGTACTCAGTTCTGGTGGCCTGGTATGAAGAAGGATGTTGCCTTGTATGTATCGAAATGCCTAACTTGTCTCAAAGTCAAGGCTGAACATCAATGACCTTATGGTTTGCTTGTACAACCAGAGATACCGGTTTGGAAGTGGGAGAACATTGCAATGGATCTCGTCACTAAGTTACCGTGTACATCTAAAGGTCACGATGCTATTTGGGTTGTTATCGATCGATTAACGAAATCAGCTCATTTTATACCGATTCGCGAGGATCTATCTGCTGATAAACTTGCAAAGATTTATGTTGATGAGATTGTATCTCGACATGGTGTTCCTTTGGATATCATTTCTGATCGTGATGCTCGGTATTCATCTCATTTTTGGAAGACCATGCAATCTGCTTTGGGAACCCAACTAAATCTAAGCACTGCTTATCATCCCCAAACGGATGGACAATCTGAGAGAACAAATCAAACTTTGGAGGATATGCTTAGAGCATGCGTGATAGACTTTGGTGGTAACTGGGATTCTCATCTTCCACTGATCGAGTTCTCTTACAACAACAGTTATCATGCTAGTATTAATATGGCACCATTCGAAGCTCTCTACGGTCGAAAATGTCGTTCACCTGTATGTTGGAATGAGATCGGTGAAGCTCAGCTTACTGGACCTGAGCTCATTCTGGAAACAACAGACAAAATCAAGAAAATTAGTGATAATCTTGTGACAGCTAGAAGCCGTCAAAAGAGTTATGCGGATTTACGACGCAAGCCCTTAGAATTTCAAATCCGAGATCATGTCCTACTCAAGGTGTCACCTTGGAAGGGAGTGGAGAGATTTGGAAAGAAAGGAAAACTTGCACCACGATATGTTGGACCATTTAAGATTGTTGAAACAATTGGAAAGGTTGCCTATCGACTAGAGCTACCTCCAGAGCTTGGAAATATTCATCCGACTTTTCACGTGTCCAATTTGCGAAAGTGTTTAGCTGATGCTGATCTTCACATTCCTCTTGACGAGATTCAAATAGATGAAACAATGCACTTTGTCGAGAAACCTGTGGAGATAGTGGACCGTACATTCAAACAGTTGAAGAACAAACGGATTCGATTGGTCAAAGTTCGCTGGGAATCCAAACGTGGCCCCGAGTTTACTTGGGAATGTGAGGACCAGATGAAGACGAAATATCTGCATTTGTTTTCACAAGTATCCTCTAAATAAAATTTCGGGACGAAATTTCCTAAAGTAGGGGAGACTGTGACAATTGTGTTCTGTAATTATCGTATAATGTAAAACAATGTTGGTTATCAATAAAACAATGTGCTTTGGCGTTATTATATGTGTTTTGGTGTTATTATATGTGTAATTGTGTTTGACGATTTTACAATTTGATTCGATTCCGATTTCAAGCTTTAAATCACTTTCTGGAAGGTTATACGCAAACTGGTGCTTAAACGCAATCAGTTTAACGCGACGTACACTCCAGAACTGTGACGTAAAAACGCACCCGAAGGTGAGTACATAGATCCCCTCTTTTTACTGTTTTCGATTGTTTTGGGGTGATTCATATGTATCAAAATGATTTCGATGTTTTAACAATGGTTTCAAAACGAGTAAGATGGTTTATACTAAACTAATAACGATTTCGATAATGTGAACGAACTTGTTGGTTGTAGTTACATAACGAATGACATTCATTAGCATTGATCAAGCCGACCAGTATTAGGTTATGGTACCATAGGATCTGACAAATCCCGTTATCAGACCGCACCCATGGTTATGTGTGGGTTAGGTGGGTAACGACTGAATCTAATGATTGTTAACTTACCCTTTGGAGGTTTGTTAATGCGAGAACGAGTTGAACGATGGACGAGTCACAAAGGTTTGAATGTTATTAGCGAGACGACCAAAAGTAGTTTTCACGACTAAAACAAGTACAATTTGAACGAGTGAACGATTGGAACGATTTGGAACGATTCGAACGATTTAAACAAATGAACGACGATTTATAACAAGAACGAGTTAAACAATGTCACACAACGATGTTTACGAAACTATATAAACCATACAAGTTTTCTTACGAGAACGATTTATGATTTGGTTTACATAAACAAATGTTTTGGGTTAAGATTCATGGCATCGAGGTTTATAAATTATGACCAATCTGTTTTAATTTGGTTATTCATTTTACAATACAAACATTTTACAAAACAAGGTTTTTAATATCGATTAACGAAGTTGTACGAGATATTTCAATATGTAAACGAGCCATGAATCTGACACTCTCACAAAACCTATGTACTCGCCAGCATTTCTTTGCAGACTTTGTTTTTACATATGTTTCAGGTGGTGTTGCTTAATGTTGATTGCAAATAGGATGCATGCTCACTTAGGACTGGACGAGGCCTTAGAGATTTAATAACGATGATAGACTATGTTTGACTTGCTTGTTTAACTTTAAGACAATGTTTAATATTTAATAAAACGAAACTCTTTGTATCCATGGTTTGAAACAATAAATTCTGTTACAACACTCCCCGACGTTTCCCCCACGATTTGTTGTCTTACGTGGTCGGGATGTGACAAAAACCGTTAATATGGAAACATGGGTTTTATTAATGAAAGTTTAACACACACACAAACATACACATCGTGTGTTCGAGAATGAGCAGGAGGCTCCCATGGAGCCAAAAACCCTAATCATGGAAGATCATCAAATTGAAAGGCTAAACGAAGCTTAAATTCATAACCGAGCATGGATTAATGATCACCTTCACAAGGGGATCATAAGGTATGTCGTAAAACCTAGATTCGTGATCTTGCACGAAGTGGGTTATGTTGTAATTCGTGAATTTGTATGAAATTGAGTATGGGTATGTGTTAGAATCATCATATAGAACATGGATTATGCATGATTCGGGTGAATTCGATGTTTTGAGGTGAAATCCATTTGTTATGGTGAGGATGACGACTTGAATGATCATCCATGTCCAATTCTTGTTTAATCTTGATGTATTTTGATATGTATGATGGATTCTTGTTAGAGGAATTGAAAGAAATGTGATGCTAATATGTTTGAATGTATATGTGTGAATGATATATGTTAATTAGTAGGAGGATTGGATGAATTATGTATGAGATTAGAAGAATATGCATGAATTAGTTGTACACTATGCTTAGGAGGTAGTAAACATACCTAGTGTATGATGTAATTATGAGGAATTTGAGATTATATCACTTGTAAGTGATTAACAAAGTAGTTATGAAGTGGGTTTTGATGATATGAGGAAAATGATGATATGCTTATGTTAATGATGTTTGAAATCATATATGTGTGTGAATGTTTAAAGAAATCAGATACGATTTAATAGATTAGCTTGTTATAAGGTCGAATGATAATTTCGATATGAGATCCGTAAGATGGAAGGGTCGTAATAAATGATGAATAAGCTAACTATTTTGAGAATGATATATGATAGTTGGATGCTTGATAAGCGGTGTGGAAGCTTGGGAAAGAAGCGAGTCAAACGGAACTTATGCGCATGGGAAGCATACTTGGATGCAAGGTAAGTAAAGCAAAGCTTACACCCCTTTTGTATAATATCTATTCATTGTGTAGATTAAGAGCATGATAAGTTAATATATGAAGAATGATGTTCCGACAAGTTTTGATACGGGTCGGAACATGTGACTATGATAAGAAACTAAGTTTGAGGGTTGAAAGGGGTAAAAAGGGTATTACGGTAATTTTGATTACGAGTTAATGAAGGAATAAGTTACAAGGTGGGGATAATGAATAATTACAATCCCATAAGGATGAAATGGTCTTTTAGACCAAACCGGTCAAATGGTGAAGATATCACCATTTGGCGATATCGACTAATGGTTGTTTTGTCAAGTATTATGAATTCACAGGATGAATAGCGAAAGGATTTGCGTTGCTATTAACTAGCAATTTAGTGGATGAAGTACTAAAACGGGTCATAGCTTTGACCCGAGCCAGGTATGTGTGATTAGAGTTATGGTTAAGTCGTGGGATTTGGTTAAATATGGATGGAAGTCCTTCGTTGCAAAGAACGAGACTATAGTTGACCAAAACGCCCTTGATGGGTATCTCGGGCAAACGACCCTTAAAAGTTGTTTAGAAACAAGCTATTTGATTAAGTGAATGCTTTGGACAAGTATGAAAGTTTATGATTTTTGTAAGCCAAAGACCTTAAAATGCGCAAATACCCTTAACGGGTCAAAATAAGTATTTGGGAGAAAATGGGTTAAAAAGATGCAAGAAACCCGCGAATTGAACCTTATATGATAGACGACATTGAAATTATAAGGTTCATATGAAATTAAGGTCAAACAAACATGTTATGTTGATAAATGTAGGAACGGGTCAAAACTTTGTAAAAAGGTAACAAGCCGAAGGCTTAAAAGTCTTAAAGTTTGGTAGTACGAATATTGGATTTTAACTCCATGTGATGGAGAATCAAATTACGATCACGTAGGAAGAAACGTGACTTAAATCGGATAAAAAATGAACAAGTTATGCTCCTTTCCGTAAAATTTAGTTTGGCGAGGAATATGCAGACCCAGCACCAAACTTGCTGTGAAAAAGGGTCTCTCGTGCCCCGCGACGGAATAATGAGAGACGGTCATGGCCCGCCAGAGGGCGTCACACCCCGCGAAGCAATGGTTTAAGTCTCTTGCGGCCCGCAGTCTGGTTAATGGCAAATTGGGACCTCAGGGACCTCTGGTATTGACTCCACATATACAGACTTCAAAATCTGAGCCTCATGGACCTCCGGTATGGACTCCGAAGTCTGGTTAATGGTTTCCTTTGGTTTAATTTTGGGATAAGGTCCATAAACATCCTTTCTCCACACCGGTCGCACGCTTATACGAGCTGTGGTATGAATCTTGGCATTCCTTGGCTTCGAGTGAGGAGAGTTTCCATCAACGGCGGCTTTGCTTGGCGACATGTTCCCGAAATACATAAAATCGAAAACAATGTATACTTAATTGGGATGAGAGCATTCCTATGTTAAGTCTAGACTCATAAATTCTAAGGAATATGCTACTGTGTCATTTGAGATTAACACAAAAGGCTAGTGTTTAATTCACTCAAACATTGGCTCTGATACTACCCTGTCACACCCCGATATTTCAACCATAACCCGGTGGGCCCGGTGGGGAGTATCGTGACGTTAGTTGATATCATCATAGTCAATAAACACAGAATAGCACAATGGAAGTCTTGGAATAAAATTACTATTACAAACCGAAATGTTCAAAGTTCAAATAAATATACAGACGGTTGTAATAAAAGATCCACAGGCGGATCAAGAAAATGTACAAAAGATGTTCAACAGACTTTAGGCATATCTAAGGATTTGCAAGATCCTCTTATCAATACCAAGCAGCTTCCAGCCTATTACGTATTGTACATGTCACTTAGTCTTTTGAAAATACGCCAGTTTACACTGGTAAATACAATTAACTGACACGTTTTGAAAACATTTCAAAAATTGATTTAGGTGCACAAGGCACGAAAAATCTTTTATAACTTGGGACAATTAAGAATTTTAATCTTGTATACAGTTTTACAAGTTTGTCAATACAAATGGGGCCCAGTATAGAAACCGAGGCATGATTAACCGACACACCACTTATAAACCTATAAAGGAGTTATCCCCAACTTGTGGGTAAAACATTTTAGCATTCGCATCTGTCAGGTGCATGCCTACACCCCGTGCTTTAGTCGTGGCCATTAGTAACTTAAATGAGCCGAGGATATCTGGTACACGGTCGCGTTAACCCCCAATGTTTAAGTTATCAAACAATACAGATCAAAACGGGTTATGCGGATTTTGTAGCCACAATCTGGCATATGATCCCATACCCGACCAAGCGGTAATAATTTACCGTATCCCAAGCCCATATAGGGAAAATAAGTTAAAAGTATTTACCTGAGCTAAAACTTGATTTAAGTGCAAGATTTAAAGTAACTCAGCCGTATTCAAATTAAATAAGTGTAGGTAGAATTTACTGGAAGGCTCTAGTCTGGAATGATGGTAATAATAACCAATTAGAATGCTAACGGGTCCTATTTAAGTCGTAGACTTAGACCGGCTAGCTTAAAGGATAAAAAATGGTACGATACGCTAGATTAAGCGATGACCGGAATAGAATGTAGTTTAAACCCAACAAGTATTAAGACTTGTATAATATGGGTAAACTAATTACATACTGGAATTTGAGATTAAAATGATAAGGTTAAACCCGTTTCGATAAACTTATGTAAACTAGTTAGATAAGTCGAACCGTACGCGTATAAGCATCAACGGGTAACCGGATGAGTCATGTACAAGTTCCATATGTTATTATACTTTAAACAAGTTATGATATTAGTAGGATATCAACTTTTATACCCGTTAAGGTTTTAAAATCGAATTAATCCCCATAAGGGCGTTTTGGTCATTTAGCGACTTATAAACGGAGCTTGAATGTAAACTGATGTTATGATCATAAACATTCTGGAAAAAATAGTTAATTTATGATATAATATCAGTAGGATATCAAATATATGTGTGGTTTATGTTTTAAGAGCAAACTATGCACCGTTGGGGCATTTTGGTCATTTCACCCATAATTTGAAAGCTTATTTGGGATTTTGAGTTCATAACATGTACCTACTATAAAAAAAATTTAAATAAGTTTTAAAATCAGTAGGTAACAAGTCTTGGTTGCAAAATATGGTTTAAAACCATACTATGCACCGAAACGGCGTTAAAGTCGTTAAATGACGATTTATGCGATGTATTATGAAAACTGATGTTATGACCATGTTTATATGATCAAAATATGTTATTTAATATAACATATCAGTAGGTAAAAAGGTTTTGTTATAAAAACATTAATTAAATCATTTTAAGTCCCACAAGGGCATTATCGTCATTTATCGGCATAATACAAGAACTTGTAGTTAAACTCAGAATGTAATCTGACTTAACATCCCAAATAATCCTAATTATCATATTACATCAGTAGGTAATGAGTTTTGCCAAGAAATTATGTTTAAAACCAATTTAGGTGCCAAAAGGGCATTTCAGTCTTTTAAAAGCATAATTTACGATAATATGTGAAAACATAGTTTATGATCAGAATAATAACATTTAAATATGTTAAACATGTTAAACATGTTAAACATGTTACAAATTAGTATGCAACTCGTTTGTAAATTTATTTATGTTTAAAAGCTTATTTTTTTAACAAAAAGGGCAATATGGTCAAAGTATAACATATTAATGGAACTTGCAATAAAAACTCAGATTACAATATGACCATGTGATATAACCTCAGAGGATTATACTACATAATAATATGGTCATAATGGAACCTTAAAACAGTAAGAAACTAATCTAATTCGGGTCAGAATCGAAAGTCAAAGTAGAAGTCAAACTTCGTGACTTTCGGTTGCGAACCGACCCTAAACCTGGAATTAACGGGCTGAACATGTTTACACATGTTATAATAATTATTACCAAGTTATTAAAGTGTTAAAACATATTTTATAACACCTACATTATCAGATTTTGATTATTTTCAAAACTGACCCGTTTGACTTTTTAATATTAATAACTTTGACCCGTCAATTGACCAAGCAAACGTGATTCTTAGGAGGTGCCCTTTTGAGGGATTAACACCTTCCTAATTACGATCATGTAGCCATTTTGCCTCGAACAATGGCTGGACCATTAAGGTCTAAACCGAAAGTTAAAGCTTTTATCGAAAAAGCTTGACTTTCGGCTTTTAAAAGCCTATAAACTAAAAGCAGGAGTTAGGAGCACTTACAAAAAGGTCCTAGCTCGAAACTTGCACTAAGGAGGAGTCTCCCTACAGTTGGGAATCTCCAGAGAGAGCAAGAAGAAGTGAAATGAGAAGGTGCAAGGTTGAATGAAGAACCAAGCCCTCTATTTATACTTGGAGTTGAGGTTTTTGATCAAGCTAGGTGTAAGGAAGGGCTTAGAGATCACTCTAGGTGTCCTAGGATGTGCCTGAAACCAGCTATGAGCTCATGGTTTCGAATTACAAGTGTTAAGGTGGTTTGAGTGGTAATCAAGGCAGAAAATGGCAGCTGCTTGTAACTTTCTACACAGATCATGCTGTCGCGGTACGCGATGAAGAAACAGGTGAGCCGTCGCGTGGCGCGGCGCCCTCATATACTTTGAAAAGTTGGCAGTTTACGCCCCTTGCTTCCAAAACTTACAAACGCTTTCATTTTTGGCACTTTCAACCCCTCTAAGCCAGTATTAGGCACACCCAGGTGTATGACTGAACATCTTTAGGCTCCGGGTTCATTAAAAGGTCACTCAGAGGTATAAATTAACATGTTGACACTTTTAACCCTTCAACTCACAAACTTTTGAATTAACTCACAAACGGTTTCGTTCGTCCAACAAGTGGCTCGTTAATTTTTATGAACACCGTAAAAGGTCATTCAAAGGCCTAGTTTAAGCATGTTGACACTTTTAGTCCCTCCACATTCATACTTTCATTATTTGGCAAAAATAGTCCCTCCTAGCCAACATTAGGCATAACTAGGATTAGGGACACGTGTCAATACATTATTGGACACGATTTTAGGAGGTGTTACAGGAGGGCTAATAGCGGCTCCAAGATTACCGACCGTAGGCCGTAGGTAATCCATGAGAGTTCGTTGATCCGCCATAGGGGGTTTTGGGTCGAGGCTTTTTGTCAGTTTTTGGCTTGAAGTCTTTTTCTCAAAAAGCGCTCGGGTTCGTCAAGCGGTACTTTTATGTGTTTGTCGGATGTGGAGGTCATGCACCAAACTGTATCTCCTGTGGATTATATAGAATTGTGTGATTTTCTGCGAACAAAAACAAAAAGAATGACTGGTCAGAAGAATAGCACGGCCCCGTGCTGGAGTTAGCACGGCCCGTGCTGTCAAGAAAAAGTTTCTATTTTCAAGTTCCCAGATACTGGAAGTTTAACACGGCCCCGTGCTCCTGTAACACGACCCCGTGTTTCTGTTCCAGTAACAAGAAAACAACTCTTCCCAGATACTGTAGGTTTGACACGGCCCCTGTTGATCAAATACGGCCCAGTGTTATTCCTGTAGAAAGTAGAAAATTGAAATAAAAAGAAGAAAAACTTAAAAACAAAAGATAAAAATAATTAGGCCGTTAATTTTAAGCTTTCTCAAAATCCTTGAACCAGGTTCTCACAGGATCTATACACTGAAAATCCTGCAGAATTAACCATAAACTAGTCACTAACACACAGTCTATGACCTAACTAGCATTCATACATGGAAGACATCCACAAAAACGCAAGTGAAACATGTAATCAGGTTTAAACACGATTAAATACACATAAACATTAAATCAAGAATCCAAAGTTTGTTACTTTTCATGATAAATCCATAAAACACAATAACATCTAATAAAAATCCATACTTTAATCAAAAGTTCATCACAACCTAAGTAGTCTAAGAAATTTAGCCAAGAAACATCATCTTAAAAACAGTAAAACAAAGTTTAAAAATTGAATTCATCGAATGAAAACAAGAAAAACTAGAAAACAAGAGAAACCGGGAAGTTAGAACCCGTAAAGCTTCAAACTTTAAGCTCCTAGCTTCCTCCCGATGATTCCGGAGCTCAAATCCTTGCCATATAGCTCTTAAAATTCACCCAAACAAGTCTCTAGTCGATTAGGGTTTTAATTATGACCTTAATAATGTATTTATAACTTTCCAAAGGCGTAAAACCCTAAAAATCACGAATTTCGCTGAAATAACACCTTTTTGCGGCCCGCGAGAGTATTGGAACAGGTTTTCGCACCCCACGGCGCTTCAAATCAGTCAGCGGGTCAAATCTAGGCTGTCATGGGGCGCGATAACCTACCTTAAATCTATCGCGTTCCATGAAAACCTAAAAAACCTTATTTTTGTCACTGTTTCATCTCTCGATCATCCGTTCACGTCCCGGTACTTGGTTTTAGCATATTTTAGCTCATTTTCCACTCTTTTCAACTTCTTTCATCAACCAAGACCTGTAAAACATAAACGAATCAAAATTATATACATTCTAACTAAAACCGAAACTAAATCTAACGAAAAACGCACAAACTATACAAGATAAATAATGTATTTTGCAATACATCAATGGATTTAGTGACCGGTCTATTGATCTCAAGGTGTTTCAACTTTGTGTTCTTCGAAAACGTATGTATTCGTATAACAGCCTATGGCTGATTTATTGTTTTTATTTGGTTTTGCATCTGGAGTGCTGGTGGGCGATCCAAAGTCTCGGTTTGGATCGTTTCGTACACACTTTTCCACTTTTGTATATTTTAAAATATGTGGATGAATTCCAACAATTTTTTGCTTGGTAACTTTGATTTTTTGTATATTTATCGGTGTTTCTTTATGGTGTTGGTTTTCTTTAAATAGATATGGGTTGCTTTCACAAATGTTTACAAATTATACATTTAAAAATAATTTAAAAGTAAAAGAGATATTATCACATGAATAAAAATGTATTGTGGTTTGATTAAATATCAATCAGCATATCTTACGTTTATTCTTTAATTTTCACTATAAAGACAACCTTTTGCCGTAAAATGATAAAGATTTCCAAAGTAGTTCTTTGTTTCTCTTCTAGTAGGGATCACAAAAGCTTTAGCTATAACACATTTTAACGTTTAACAACTACTACATAATGAATTATGCTAATCATAGCTTTTACCTCAAGACAAATTACAAACACACAAACACCTCCACTCCTCCTTTCAAATTCACGATCGGTTTATGTAATTATTTATTATTATTGTTCATCGAGAAAATTATACGATATGTAATCTCAATAAAAAAATGGTTGCATATGTTGTCCATCAAATCATAAACACATTTGGCAAAAGACCCTATAAGTGGTGGGGAATCCGATACTCGAACCCGACCTTAATATGATTAGGGAATTCCTAAGTTGAAAGATGACAAGAAATCCATGACCGGACTCAGGAAACGTAAACTAAATTAAAAAAAAACATATCAAATAATAAAACATGATGAACATAAAAACCAACTTCAATTTGCATTCACAAGCTTAGAAGATATTAAAGAGGTTTGGCCAGGTGCCTAGGTATAATAATATCCACATGCCCATTATTTCTTTTAAGGTGGAGTTGGCGTAATTCTATTTTCATGATAGATATTTCATACTGTATCCTATGAAAAAACTTTCCACATGTATGAAACCACACAATCTATTCAAATACCAAACTCGTTACCTATTTTAGTTATCCAATAATAATGAAAAGAAAATACTTCTGTTTTCATAACCACAAATCAAACTTCATGAGTTATAGGATTTTACGGTTTCCATTGCATAAGGTTGGTTTGTGAAAAACAATCAGCTAGTTAAAACTTTTACTTTAGCTTCAAAAGTTAAAGGGGGAGAAAGATGACAAGTTTTTACAAAGGTGAGGACAACAACCTAATAAACACATTGAAAGCATAATAAATTCCCCATTGAGCTCCCATGAGTGTCCCGATCATCATGATAAGTAAAGGAAGCTCTCGTGTGAAAAGACCCCGAACTCCAAGTTTTTTACAACCTAAAAATTAGAAAAAAGTGTTTTATTTATTTATGAATGAGAATAATAGATTTTTCTGGTGACAAAGTTATCAAGAAGCACTGACATCCATACTTGCTCCCTTAGCATTATTTAGAAATGAGACAAGCTTATTAGCAAGATGAGATATAATAGCACACAAAACACCAATCACATATCCACCAGCAAAACTAACCCCAAGTTGAAAGGATTAGCAATACTCATTTTTGGGTATGGAGATGGCATATTTGTTAAACATTTCCACAATAGTCTCAAAGGAAACAAACTTCATCACTGTATTTAAAACTAACTATTTAAAATCTAAAAGAAACACATGATACACCTTCATACATAGGACTTACAGTCCCAAATGGAGATGGCAATTTCAATCAATTTACATATGAATTGGTCTATCTAAGTTCATATCTAATGGGTCAAATCAAAAGGCTTATGTTATTAATCACATTTCATAATGTGTTTTATCCTAAAAATTTTGGAAAAACATATTTTTGGTCTCCCAAACTCGCTAGGCACAAAAACCACACACATTTTGACACGTTACCTACCTCACCCAAGTTAGCCACCTTAAAGGAAAACAAAAAAAGTAATAGAGAAACACATCTATAATATTCCGAACTACATGCACACATAAACAAGAAAGCATCGCATCAGTGATGTGTGAACTTACATAGTATTTGGCATCCCCATAGTGGCACCAACTCTTTGTATAACCTACATAAATATGACAAAAGTTATTGAAAGGACGTCGAGACACCAACTCTACTATGCGATTAAAAAAGCTAAAAAAAATAAAAAAAGATTAAGCTCGCATGTACCCAAGTGCGTCTTCAGATTTGACGTACTTTGGAAGCCCATCCCGGAGACCCTTAGCAAAGCCTGGTTGGGTTTCGACACAAACCTTCACCGCCTCCATGGAACAAAGAGCCATGTCAACAATTAGCTCCGCAGATGCATAATCAAATTAAAGAGGTTAATTAAAGTCTTGCTTTTGGGAGCTGTCACACCCCGATATTTCCACATATGACCGGTGGGCCCGGCGGGGAGTATCGTGACGTAGTTGATATCATCATAGTCAATACACACAATATAATAGCACAGCGGAAGTCTTGGTGAATAAACTATTACAAACCATATTGTCTGAGTGTTCGAGTTTATGAATATACAGACTGGAATGTAATAAGATCCACATGCGGATCATAAATATAACAAGAAACAAAAACAACAGACTTCAGGTATCTCATGGATTTGCAAGATCCTCTAATGACACCCTATAGCTCCAGCCTATTACGAGAGGTACCTGTCAAATCAGTCTTTAAGAAAATACTTCAGTTTACACTGGTAAATACAATTAACTGACTCTTTTGAAAACATTTAAGAAAATTGATTTAAGTGCACATGGCACAAATCTTTTATAACTTGGAACAATTATTTAAATATAATCTTGTATACAGATTTACATGTTTATCTTACAATTGGGGCCGGTTGGAAGCCGGTCGTGATTAACCGACTCACCACTTATAGAACCCACAAAGGAGTTATCCCCAACATGTGGGTTTATATATTATTTTAGCATTTGCATCTGTCGGGTGTATGCCTACACCCCGTGCATAGGTCGTGGCCATTTTAAATGAAATGAGCCGAGGATATCCAGGACACGGTCAGATTAACCCCCAATGTTTATGTTATCAAACAAGACATATTAAAACGGGTTATGCAAATTTATTAATCACAATCCGATTAAATGATTTCATACCCGACCAAGTGGTATTATTATAATACCATATCCCAAGCCCGTATAAGGGAAAATAAGTTAAAAGTATTTACCTGATGCTAGCAGTAAAATCCTAAAGCTTTTTCAAGGCACCTTCTACCGGAAGCTATTTAATCTGTATAGAAGGTTTATTAACCTATTAGGATGCTAACGGGTCTTTAATTTAGTCAAGGACTTAGACCGGCTAGCTAGAAAGAAACCTTATGGTTCTAAACGCTAGATTAAGCGGAGACCGGAATAGAATGTGGTTTAGACCCGACAAGCTTGGATACTTGTATAATATGGGTAAACTAAACACATTCTGGAATTTGAGAATTTATTGATAAGGTTAGGCCCGTTTCGACTATTTCATGTAAACTAGTCACATAAGCCGATCCGAACGCGTAAACGCATAACGGGTAACCAAATAAATTATATACAGGTCTTAATCATTATTATGCTCAAAATATGTTAATACATCAGTAAGATGTTAACATATATGCCAAAAATATTTTTAATCAAAATAAGTCCCATAAGGGCATTTTGGTAATTTTAATGCCAATAAAAGAGTTTAATTGTGTAACTGAGTTTCAGGTCTGATTTAAACAGTAAAAATATGTATTTTTATAAGTTATATCAGTAGGATACTTTATATATGTGAAAATTATCTTATATAGCCAAACTATGTCCCGTAGGGGCATTTTGGTAATTTTACATAGGCTTTAAAGGTCAAAATAAACTTCTGAGTTTAAAAACTTTGACTTGCTGTTTAATTATATAAATTAACTTAAAACATCAGTGGGTAATAAGTTTTATATGCCAAATATAGTTTTAACCCATACTAGGTGCTTAAAACGCTTAAAAATCGGTTTAAAGGGGTATTCGGGTTAAAATAGGAAATCTGAGTTTTTGATCAGTTTATAAAGTTCAAAATACTTTATTTATCATATAAAATCATTAGCAAAAGGTTTGACACTAAAAAGTTATGTAAAACTCATTTTATGCATGAAAAGGGTAAAACCGACAATTACCGAAAACAAGTTATAATCCTATGTTATGCTCAGCCTAAAAATTGATAAAAATCTTCAAAAATCCCAAAATATTATTTTACATCAGTAGGTAAAAAGTTTGGTATTAAAAATCGGGTTTAGATAGGCTTTATGTTAATTACGCTATTTAAATAATAAAAAGTTCCTTAATTACGCTATTGAGCATAACTCCCATTCTAGACCTCAAATTGATGTCAAATTTTCGGGACATGTCTAAATATCAGTAGCAAAGGTGTTAGTCCAATCACATTGTTAAAAATCTCAGTTGTATGCAAAAAGGGCGTTTATGGCATTATGGAGCATAATTACGATCAAGTGCATATAATTCAAACCATTAGGCACCATGCAATATAACTCCAGAGGGTTATACTACTAAGTAATGTGGTCCTAATGGAAGCTTAAAACATGGGAGAATTAAGCTTGAACGGGTCAGAACTGAAAGTCAAAGCAAAAGTCAAGCTTTTGCGACTTTCGGTTATAAATTGACCTTAGACTATTAATTGCCGGGTTAGGACTGATAAAACATGTTTTAATATTGATTACCAAGTCATTAGAATGTTAAAATATAATTTAGAACCTCTGTTTTATTAATTAGAATCATTTTTGTGATTTCTGTCCAGTTTGACTTTTTTTTGTCAAACTACTTTGACCCGACAATTGACCAGTCAAACGAGATAATTAGGAGGTGCCCTTTTAAGGGTTAATCACCTACACTAATGTGGTTCTATAACTACTTTCAATTTGATCAGTGGTTAAGCCACATGTAATTAAAACGAAAGTCAAACTAATTTTACGATAAGTTTGACTTTAGAGTAATTAAGCTAAATTAAACGACTAAACAAGAAATTAGAAGCTTACTAAAGGTCCTAGCAAACTTTTCTACACTTGATAATCCTCTTCTCTCTGATGGAAGCTCCAGAACAAGTCCCACAAGTGAATTGTTTGCAAATGTGTTTATGAACACAAGAGTAGGCTCCCTTATATAGCAAATTCCTTGAATCTAGATCAGTTCCAGGTGTAATTGGAGGCCCTGGGATCACCCCAGGTGTCCTAACTAGTGTAATAAACCGACTTACAGCTCCCTAGGTCGTTACAAACTAGACTAAGGCGGTGGAACAGCCAAACCCGCACCTGTCAACATTTTTCTGATACTGGCACTCGTAGGCGGGCCGCGTAAGACTTAAGGGATGTCTTACGCGGGCCGCGTGGACCGGGTTAACTGGTAAAACAAGTTTGCATGCTGGCAGCTTTAGTCCCTGCTCGTTTTTAACCCTTTTTAACCTCATTGTTGACATGTGGGGCCCTTGTAGTCAGTATGTTGAAGCTCTAGGATGAATAAACTAACTTCGTTAGGCTCCGGTTTGTTAAATACCTCTATGAAAGCAAGTTTCATCAAGTTGACACTTTTGGCCCAAAGTTTTGAAAACATGCTTAACGATATCGAAACCATGTGAAATTTATACCACTTATTCTTAAGAGTATATTTGAATGTTTCGAAGCCTCGGTTTCATTAAAAGGTCACTCAGTGGTCAGAAACGACATGTTGACACGTTTAACCCTTGTAATTTAATAATCTTCCGATTATTTTCACAAACGGCTTCTTATATCCAATCAATCACTCGTTTAAGAATATATTCATTATGTAAGGTCATTCAGAGGCACAAGTTTGGCATGTTGACACTTTTAGTCCCTGTGGTTTCATAGTTTCACTATTCGATAACTTTGGTCCTTCAAACTCAATCTTTCACATGTTTAGAGTTTAGGACACGTGTCTATACATAATTGGAACACGTTTTTACGTGGTGTTACATCCTCACCCCTTAAAATAAATCTCGACCCCGAGATTTACTGAAATAAGTGAAGGTACTTTTGTTTCATAGTGGACTCAAAAGGCGCAACCTTAATGCTTGTATGGTAGCTATTGTTAAAGGAGAACTCTATTAATGGCAGGTGGTCATCCCAACTACCCCCTAAATCAATAACACATGCACGAAGCATGTCTTCTAAAGTTTGAATTGTACGCTCACTCTCTCTATCCGTCTGTGGATGGTAAGCAATACTAAAATTCAAACGTGTGCCCAAAGATTGTTAGAAACTTTTCCAAAAATGAGAGGTGTATCTAGTATCTCTATCAGAGATAATAGCCACTGGTACGCCATGAAGGGCTACAATCTTATCCACATATAATTGGGCTAACTTATCGGAGCTATGAGTCTCCTTAATGGGCAAGAAATGAGCTGACTTAGTTAGTCTATCAACAATTACCCATATGGTATCATTTCCATGCCTTGTTTTAGGTAACTTGGTTATGAAATCCATGGTTACCATCTCCCACTTCCATGTAGGGAGTTCGGGTTGTTGAAGTAGACCTGAAGGCTTTTGATGTTCAGCTTTAATCTGAGCACAAGTCAGGCATTTAGCTACATGTGTGGCAATAGATTTCTTCAAACCTATCCACCAATAATTAGCCTTCAAATCATGATACATTTTGTCACCACCAGGGTGAACTGAGTACTTGGAGTTATGGGCTTCCTGGAGGATTACCTCTCGAAGTCCTCCATGAATAGGAACCCAAATTCTTCCGTTCATCCTGAGAATTCCATCCTTCCCAGGTGCTAACTGTTCAGCAGTTATACCTAACTTTTCATTTGGAAGATTATCTTCCAAAACAGCATCCTTCTGTGCAGCTAATAGTCTTTCATTCAAACTATTCTTCAACTCAATGCTCTTGGCATTGATCCTAATTGGTTTAACTCTTTCCTTTCGGCTTAGAGCATCTGCGACCACATTCGCTTTACCAGGATGATAGCGAATTTCGCAATCATAGTCATTTAAGGTTTCCATCCAACGGCGCTGTCTCATATTGAGCTCTTTTTGATTGAACAAATGTTGGAGACTTTTGTGATCAGAAAAGATCACACATTTAGTTCCATATAAATAATGTCTCCATAACTTTAGTGCGAATACAACGGCACCCAACTCCAAATCATGGGTGGTGTAATTCTTCTCATGCACTTTTAGTTGTCGTGATGCATAAGCAATCACCTTGCCTCGCTGCATGAGCACACAACCCATACCGGTGTGTGAAGCATCACAGTATACGACAAACTCTTCGATTCCATCAGGTAAGGTTAACACTGGAGCATTGCTCAATTTTTTCTTAAGAATCTCAAAGGATTCTTGTTGTTTTGGACCCCAATCAAACTTAATATTCTTCCGGGTCAAAGAAGTTAATGGTGCAGCTATTCTTGAGAAATTCTCAATGAATCTTCTATAATATCCAGCTAAACCCAGAAAGCTACGTATCTCGGTTGGAGTCTTGGGTGCTTCCCAATTCATTACGGCTTCTTCCTTAGCGGGATCTACTTGGATACCACGCTCACTGACAACATGTCCAAGGAATTGGACTTTACAAAGCCAGAACTCGCATTTGGAGAATTTGGCATATAATTTCTCCTGTCGAAGCAATCCTAAAATGCACCGAAGGTGCTTCTCGTGATCAATTTGATTACGAGAGTAGATAAGTATGTCATCGATAAAGACGATGACAAATTTATCTAAGTATGGCTTGCAGACCCTATTCATGAGGTCCATGAATGCTGCTGGCGCATTAGTGAGCCCAAATGGCATCACTAAGAATTCGAAATGTCCATACCTCGTCCTGAATGCCGTCTTAGGCACATCTTCAGTTCTAACCTTAAGTTGATGATACCCAGATCTCAAATCAATCTTCGAGAAGAAGCTCGCTCCTTGGAGCTGATCAAATAAGTCGCCGATCCTGGGTAAAGGATAACGATTCTTAATCGTTACTTTGTTTAACTCACGATAATCAATGCATAGGCGCATTGATCCGTCCTTCTTTTTCACAAACAATATAGGAGCTCCCCAAGGTGAAGAACTAGGTTGTATGAAACCTTTCTCCAATAGTTCATCCAATTGAGTTCTGAGCTCTTTCATTTCTGTAGGCGCTAGATGGTAAGGAGCTCGTGCTATAGGTGATGATCCTGGGAGAATGTCTATCCTGAACTCTACTTGCCTCTCAGGAGGTAATCCAGGTAATTCGTCAGGAAAGACATCAGGATATTCAGAGATAATTGGAATATCCTCAATTTTAGGCTTCGGATCATTCACAGTCACTTGTGCCATGTAAATGACACATCCATTTTTCATACACTGCGATAACTTAAGAATAGACACATTGCTGGGCAATCCGTATTGTGTATCTCCTTGAATGGTGACAGATTCACCAGAAGGGGTTTTGATAATAACTAGCTTTTTATCACAGGCAATTTGGGCTTGGTTATACGACAACCAATCCATGCCTAAAACTATATCAAACCCAGCCAATTTCATTGGCAAGAGAGATAGCGGGATAGAATGATTCTTAATGGATATAGAACATCCATCAAGAAGAGTGGAAGCTGTTTCTAAGGTACCATCAGCAAGCTCTACCTCGTATTTTATGTCTAGAGTCTTAATAGGCAGATTCAATAACTTACAGAACTTATGGTCCACAAAAGACTTATCAGCACCGGAATCAAATAAGACTCTAGCATAATTATTATTGACGAGGAAGGTACCTGTTATGACGTTTTCGTCATTCACCGCTTCCCTCGCTTGCATCTGGAAAACTCTCGCATTGTTCTTCTTTGCCTCCTCGGGCTTCTTTGCATTCTTGGGGCAATTGGTTTTGATGTGCCCCTTTTCATTGCAACCATAGCAAGTTGCATCCTTTATATTTCGACACTCAACAGACTTGTGCCCTTTCTTTTTACAGATCCCACATGGTTTGGCCTGTGGGTCTTGGTTGCATTTTCCAAAATGCCTTTTGTTGCAAGTCTTACACCTGGGCTTGTCACTTGACTGCCCCTTTTTGGAACCAGAGTTCCCTTTTCCTTTCTTGTTCGACTGAGGAGACTTGTCTTCCTCTCTTTTCCTTTTCCCTTCATCGGTCGCCCTCTTCGCCCTACTCCTCACAACATCCAAAGTGAGGGACAAGGATAGATCCACAGCGGATCTATAAGTGGCTGGCTTAGAGGCCTTAACATTTCCCTTTACTTCAGGGGCCAAGCCACCGATGAAACGCGCAATGCGTTTGGGTTCAGGAGTGACTAAATATGGCACAAGCCTTGACATTGAATTGAAGCTAGTCACATAGGATCTACAATCCAGATCCTTCATTACTAGGGTGAGGAAATCTGATTCAATCCTCTCAACCTCGTGTTGAGGGCAGTAAGTGTCCTTTACAAGATCTACAAACTTCTCCCAAGAAAGATTATACAAGTGAACCTTCCCAGTAGATTGCACTAGGGCTTTCCACCATGTGAGGGCATCACCCTTGAAGGATTGTGATACAAACATAACCACATCCTCTTTAGCACATCCGCTAATGAATATTACAGTCTCCATCTCGTCTAACCATTTCATACAATCAATCGCTCCCTTTTCTCCAATAAAATCCCTAGGCTTACAGGAGACAAAGTACTTATAGGTACAACACTTGGTGTACCTAGGAGTCGGCTTGAGGACTACCTGCCTCTTGGGTTCACTACCCTGGTTAGATGAGTGCTGAGACTCACTTTTCTTATTAGTATGGGGTTGAGAATGGGATTTTGACTGAGTTTAAGACCTAATAATACTAGGCTCTTTAAACTTAGCATCTACCGCTTGAGAAACTGCTGCGGTGATCATTGCTTGCAGATCGGCACCAGTGATATTAATCCTGGTGTTGTTGCCTTCTGTAGGATGACTGTTTGCTTCATCAGAGCCAGCCATTTCTGAATACTATATCAAACATAGATGATATATTTAAATTACACATTAGATCATCGCATTGATGACTAGATGGTCATGGTATTATTAAACCATGTAGACCAAAAATAATAATAATCAAAGAGATAATCATATTACACAAAGCTCGTCTCGAAGGACATTTAAATAGCTTGGAAAGCTTGTCACAGGGACGATTAAATTATAATCAATGATCCTTTGGATCAGTGATCATTTAAGGGTCGAACAAAGTTCATCGCCTTTTTGACAAGAAGTCTATTAAAACTTTCATTGTCATTAGTACACCTTTGCTTGTAAGCATACATCTCTACTGGACGTTGTGGTGTATACATCATATTGATGTTTATTAGCCATGATTCATGATGACCATATAGGCTATAAATAGTGGCTTGGAAAAATCCAAGTACATTAGGAAGATTGTATGATTTCTCGTACCACACAATTCAGGATTGTTAACATGTTTTCAGATGTTAACAAAGAGTCATTATCTTAAAAAGGTTATACCATCATAGCCATTTAATATTTTGGCTAGGTTATACCTCTAAGAGTTTCTTAGGCGGATTAAATAAAATTTGAAATGAAGTAGCATGATATAATAAATTACATATTTAAAAAAACAAATTAACTTCATTAATCTTACGAAACGATTACAACATTGCCTGAAAAGGGACTTGAGAAAAACAACACAAACTGCCCACGCAGGGGCTACTGAAAACATTGCCCACGCAGGGGCTACTAAAACGGAAGTAAGTCCACGCAGGGACTTGGTACATGAAAACAAAATAAATGTCCTCGCAGGGACTTTATTACAAACAAAACAACCCAACATCATCCTATTTCTTCTTGCCCTTGAGAAGGTTCATAAGACCCTTGACAAAGCCATTGTGCTTCTTCTTGGTTTCATGAGCCTCATGTTCAACCCTGTCTAACCTCTCTAGGATCTCTTGAGTTTGCTGCTGCTGAACAGGAGGAGGTTGTTGGTATGACGGGTATTGATAATCCTGCGCTGGGTATCCAGTGGGATAAACTGGAGGGTAAGAAGAAGGGTAAAGATGATGGTATTGTGCAGCTGTAAGGTACGGATCATGAGTCCCATAGTCAGATGGGTATCCAGACGGATTATACCCAGATGATCCTGGGTATGTTGGGATCGGGTTGTCAAAACCCAACGGTGGCTGTAGTGGTGCGTGTGAAACTGGCGGAAGGTTGAATTTCGGCACCGTGTGTGAGGGTCCACCCAACTGAGGGTCTTCTGGGATAGGAGGATACGAACTTGAGCCACGAGGAGATGCAAACCGTGGTCCCCCACAGATGGACATTCTAGCATTTCTCCTCCCCCTTGGTGGCTCGAGAGGCTGTTGAGGTGGTTCCTCAACTGGCAAGTGTGATGGGGTAATAGCTCGAAGCTGTGGTTCATCCAAGGGAGGTTGGACTGGGGAGTTATGGTATGATGGTGTAAAGAACCAGTCATGCTGAGCCATCCTTTCTTGAAATGAGTCAGGCCCATGGTACGGTGATCCCTGAAATAGGGAACCGCTTGAGATACTTATTGGGTGGCCTGGTGTTCCTGTTTGCAAATCCGGGTCCGGGTCGTCATCCATCTCCATTTCCTGAGAAAAGTGATCCTCATGTCCCAAAGGGTTGTAGCCCAAAAAGTTGTTAACATAATCATTCGGATTAAATTGTGCGGGAGAGTAAGTGGAATCTGAATGATGAAAAGGATGAGATTGAAAAGAGTGGTGTGATTGGTTTGAATGATGATTTCCCTCCGAAAGAGGGGAATGATGGGGTTCGATAGGAATGGGCAACCCAAAATAAGGTGGGTCAGAAGGTGAGGATCCCAGCGAGACAGAATGTCTTGCTGGTTCAAAGTTATGGCTCCAGTTATCCTTGGAGTCAGAGCCGGAAAGCGAGTCGGTTGGTGTACGCCTGTGGGAGGGTCCCGTGCTGCTAGACGGTCCTCCACGCATGGGTCCTTTGCCTTTTCCTCTTACTTTAGGTGGCATTCTTCCAAGTTAACCTGTCAAGACAAATAATTATAATAAAGCAATAAAAGGAAAGTTAAGAGTAAAATCCTAGGTCATTTGCCAAGACACGAGAGTCTAAGGAATGTGCTTATTGTGTCATTGAGATTAAACACAAAAGACTAGTGTTTAATTCACTCAATGTTGGCTCTGATACTAACCTGTCACACCCCGATATTCCACATATGACCGGTGGGCCCGGCGGGGAGTATCGTGACGTAGTTGATATCATCATAGTCAATACACACAATATAATAGCACAGCGGAAGTCTTGGTGAATAAACTATTACAAACCATATTGTCTGAGTGTTCGAGTTTATGAATATACAGACTGGAATGTAATAAGATCCACAGGCGGATCATAAATATAACAAGAAACAAAAACAACAGACTTCAGGTATCTCATGGATTTGCAAGATCCTCTAATGACACCCTATAGCTCCAGCCTATTACGAGAGGTACCTGTCAAATCAGTCTTTAAGAAAATACGTCAGTTTACACTGGTAAATACAATTAACTGACTCTTTTGAAAACATTTAAGAAAATTGATTTAAGAGCACATGGCACAAATCTTTTATAACTTGGAACAATTATTTAAATATAATCTTGTATACAGATTTACATGTTTATCTTACAATTGGGGCCGGTTGGAAGCCGGTCGTGATTAACCGACTCACCACTTATAGAACCCACAAAGGAGTTATCCCCAACATGTGGGTTTATATATTATTTTAGCATTTGCATCTGTCGGGTGTATGCCTACACCCCGTGCATAGGTCGTGGCCATTTTAAATGAAATGAGCCGAGGATATCCAGGACACGGTCAGATTAACCCCCAATGTTTATGTTATCAAACAAGACATATTAAAACGGGTTATGCAAATTTATTAATCACAATCCGATTAAATGATTTCATACCCGACCAAGTGGTATTATTATAATACCATATCCCAAGCCCGTATAAGGGAAAATAAGTTAAAAGTATTTACCTGATGCTAGCAGTAAAATCCTAAAGCTTTTTCAAGGCACCTTCTACCGGAAGCTATTTAATCTGTATAGAAGGTTTATTAACCTATTAGGATGCTAACGGGTCTTTAATTTAGTCAAGGACTTAGACCGGCTAGCTAGAAAGAAACCTTATGGTTCTAAACGCTAGATTAAGCGGAGACCGGAATAGAATGTGGTTTAGACCCGACAAGCTTGGATACTTGTATAATATGGGTAAACTAAACACATTCTGGAATTTGAGAATTTATTGATAAGGTTAGGCCCGTTTCGACTATGTCATGTAAACTAGTCACATAAGCCGATCCGAACGCGTAAACGCATAACGGGTAACCAAATAAATTATATACAGGTCTTAATCATTATTATGCTCAAAATATGTTAATACATCAGTAAGATGTTAACATATATGCCAAAAATATTTTTAATCAAAATAAGTCCCATAAGGGCATTTTGGTAATTTTAATGCCCATAAAAGAGTTTAATTGTGTAACTGAGTTTCAGGTCTGATTTAAACAGTAAAAATATGTATTTTTATAAGTTATATCAATAGGATACTTTATATATGTGAAAATTATCTTATATAGCCAAACTATGTCCCGTAGGGGCATTTTGGTAATTTTACATAGGCTTTAAAGGTCAAAATAAACTTCTGAGTTTAAAAACTTTGACTTGCTGTTTAATTATATAAATTAACTTAAAACATCAGTGGGTAATAAGTTTTATATGCCAAATATAGTTTTAACCCATACTAGGTGCTTAAAACGCTTAAAAATCGGTTTAAAGGGGTATTCGGGTTAAAATAGGAAATCTGAGTTTTTGATCAGTTTATAAAGTTCAAAATACTTTATTTATCATATAAAATCATTAGCAAAAGGTTTGACACTAAAAAGTTATGTAAAACTCATTTTATGCATGAAAAGGGTAAAACCGACAATTACCGAAAACAAGTTATAATCCTATGTTATGCTCAGCCTAAAAATTGATAAAAATCTTCAAAAATCCCAAAATATTATTTTACATCAGTAGGTAAAAAGTTTGGTATTAAAAATCGGGTTTAGATAGGCTTTATGTTAATTACGCTATTTAAATAATAAAAAGTTCCTTAATTACGCTATTGAGCATAACTCCCATTCTAGACCTCAAATTGATGTCAAATTTTCGGGACATGTCTAAATATCAGTAGCAAAGGTGTTAGTCCAATCACATTGTTAAAAATCTCAGTTGTATGCAAAAAGGGCGTTTATGGCATTATGGAGCATAATTACGATCAAGTGCATATAATTCAAACCATTAGGCACCATGCAATATAACTCCAGAGGGTTATACTACTAAGTAATGTGGTCCTAATGGAAGCTTAAAACATGGGAGAATTAAGCTTGAACGGGTCAGAACTGAAAGTCAAAGCAAAAGTCAAGCTTTTGCGACTTTCGGTTATAAATTGACCTTAGACTATTAATTGTCGGGTTAGGACTGATAAAACATGTTTTAATATTGATTACCAAGTCATTAGAATGTTAAAATATAATTTAGAACCTCTGTTTTATTAATTAGAATCATTTTTGTAATTTCTGTCCAGTTTGACTTTTTTTTGTCAAACTACTTTGACCCGACAATTGACCAGGCAAACGAGATAATTAGGAGGTGCCCTTTTAAGGGTTAATCACCTACACTAATGTGGTTCTATAACTACTTTCAATTTGATCAGTGGTTAAGCCACATGTAATTAAAACGAAAGTCAAACTAATTTTACGATAAGTTTGACTTTAGAGTAATTAAGCTAAATTAAACGACTAAACAAGAAATTAGAAGCTTACTAAAGGTCCTAGCAAACTTTTCTACACTTGATAATCCTCTTCTCTCTGATGGAAGCTCCAGAACAAGTCCCACAAGTGAATTGTTTGCAAATGTGTTTATGAACACAAGAGTAGGCTCCCTTATATAGCAAATTCCTTGAATCTAGATCAGTTCCAGGTGTAATTGGAGGCCCTGGGATCACCCCAGGTGTCCTAGCTAGTGTAATAAACCGACTTACAGCTCCCTAGGTCGTTACAAACTAGACTAAGGCGGTGGAACAGCCAAACCCGCACCTGTCAACATTTTTCTGATACTGGCACTCGTAGGCGGGCCGCGTAAGACTTAAGGGATGTCTTACGCGGGCCGCGTGGACCGGGTTAACTGGTAAAACAAGTTTGCATGCTGGCAGCTTTAGTCCCTGCTCGTTTTTAACCCTTTTTAACCTCATTGTTGACATGTGGGGCCCTTGTAGTCAGTATGTTGAAGCTCTAGGATGAATAAACTAACTTCGTTAGGCTCCGGTTTGTTAAATACCTCTATGAAAGCAAGTTTCATCAAGTTGACACTTTTGGCCCAAAGTTTTGAAAACATGCTTAACGATATCGAAACCATGTGAAATTTATACCACTAATTCTTAAGAGTATACTTGAATGTTTCGAAGCCTCGGTTTCGTTAAAAGGTCACTTAGAGGTCAGAAACGACATGTTGACACGTTTAACCCTTGTAATTTAATAATCTTCTGATTATTTTCATAAACGGCTTCTTATATCCAATCAATCACTCGTTTAAGAATATATTCATTATGTAAGGTCATTCAGAGGCAAAAGTTTGGCATGTTGACACTTTTAGTCCCTGTGGTTTCATAGTTTCACTGTTCGATAACTTTGGTCCTTCAAACTCAATCTTTCACATGTTTAGAGTTTAGGACACATGTCTATACATAATTGGAACACGTTTTTACGTGGTGTTACAGGAGCATATTTTGGACTGGAAATATCAAAGAAATATTTCTTGAATAACTCGTAGAACCAAATTTGCACTCTGCCAAGTAGGGTAGGTACCCAACCCCGGCCCCTGAAGAAGCCCTTCTTCAACAATATTTCAAAACCAGATGTGATACTCTTATACTTAACTCGGTCCCGGTCTATATGTTGTGGTGTTCTAAACAATGTATTTTTTGTGTTGTAAACTATATTAATTATTAGTAATGTACCGATAACGAAACAAATCGGCCGGATCCCGAGTGAAAATAATAAGTATTAGCATTAGTATTCGTTTTTTATTTATTTTTTCGATAGATGTAAAACACATGTCAATATTTTTGGCACATAATGACTTTTTGTTTTTTGGTCTTGGCTTTCGGTTGCTACAACAAATGTCGATACCGTAACAAAATAAATGGGTTCCAACCGAAATCTTGCCACGTAGAGAGGGTGAATCCACACTAGTTTATATAATAGATAAGGAGAAACGGATACTTACCAACCCCTTTTCAAAATAAAAACGTTAGTACGAGTATCGGTGTTCATTTTTATTTTTTATACTCATAAAACAAATTTACATTTTTACCCTAACCATTTTAACAAAAAATTACAAGCCCTTCAATTTTTTTGGCAAGGTGCTAATTTATACAACCAAATGCTTAACATTTTGAAACTTTCTTGTTTATTCTTGTTTTTTTTTTTTCAGAAACAGACTGGTTATCGAATTGGACGTCTTATCGGTTCGTTGATCTGACCGGTCGAGCCGGTCACATCGATTTTAAAGAATTAGATGACACTATATTAATTAGAAATATATTACAGATGCCACAAAATAACAACATATAATTATAGAAACATTAAATAATTTTGGAAATAAATATAAATAGTAGAATAAAAACATTAGTAAAAGAAAGATGATGTAATTAATAATACTAAGATAAAAGGAAATGCAATCATCAAGTAAGTCTATGCTTACTTAAAAATGTATAGGTTACTATGCTTAGATCTTTGTAGTTCTCAAGAAACTGAGTATACTGTATTCATTATTCGAAGAAATAAAAGACATATGATCGATCATACATTTTCACTATTTGAAGAGTTGATTCTCAGATGGTTTAAGCCCTGCTTTGTCACTCTCCGATTTCCGGTGGGCAGGATGGGTCGTGACGATTGGATAACAGTATCATAGTATAATAATGCAGCGGGAGTATTAGAGTAAAAATATTCATTTAATGAAAGTCTGAATATATAATAAAAGTTGCACAAGCGTTTCAGTATAAGCCCACAGGCGGGATCTAATAAACAGAGCTTTAGACATCATAGGCCTTAAGCTTGAGGAGTTTCAAATTCCTTAGCCTTCATTCTAGCCGACCCGAATTCCCAGCCTATAATAAGGTTCGGTACCAGTGGCTCAATCTTTTGAAAATACGTCAGCTTTCGCTGGTAAATACAATTAACTGACTCATTTTGAAAACAATTTTTCAAAAAGAGTTTTATACATATAGAAAACCCGTAGGTAATCATTTAATATTTCTTGGGATTCTTTCTTGTCACCAGATTTATATACTTGTCATACAATGGGTACCAGAGATCAGAGCCGGTCATTTTCAGTGCTATAATGATTAAGAGTACACATCAAAGTTGAATAAAACGTGTCTTAAAGTTGGTATGCGTACCCCTGTACACTATTCCGCATGACCATATGTTAGGATCTGAGGCTCTCACAATTGTGTTTGTTTGATAATAATGAGCAAGTGAATGAATATAAGATGAAATTAAATGTAGCGGAAATGGAACCAAACTTTGTAAACGCAATCAAAGGAGAATAGTTTTCAGTAAACACACGTTTCTCATTAAGTTGAATGATTACAATCAAAAGATTACATGCATGCTTACATACTAAAACTCCCCCTCAGCTTGATGCTCACTGGTTGATCGTACAAGATGAAAGGATTGGAGGAGTAAACTCACTCAATTAGAACAGTACAAACTGTTCTATTTATAGTACAGATCAAAACACTGAGAATCAATGTTGACGTCACCATTGATAGTGACTTCTAACTTCCTAACAATCTCTAACCACTGACCCTTATAACAACTGATGTTAAAACAACTGATTACATGTAAAATACACAGTATAAGTAAACTACTGCTTCACTTTCCACTGATGTAGTCTAAGCACGGATGAGCATCAGTGCTTTCATCAAAGGTTGACCAGTCCTTGAATGGGCAGTGTTTCAGTCTTTAGCAGTACTTAGGAGACATCAGTTGATAGAGCTTCAGTACATTAATCTTCATCAATGTTTGCCTATCAGCGGTTAGGATGATCAGTATTTAGGAACAACAGTTGTTAGAATCACCATCAGGGGGAGAAGTCTTAATGCAAACAACTGCTTATTCTTGTTCCACTGCTCTGATCCAGTTTTGGCTTTAATCATTTGTTCCTCTGGTAGGGTTCAATCCCAACAATCTCCCCCTGGAACAGATGATGCCAAAACCCTTCATTATTGTGAAACTTTATTGCCTCATTAACAGTTCCCTTATCTGCCCTTTAAGTTGTAACTCAAAGTTCAGAGCATCTGTGTCATCTTCATCCCTGCACAGTGGAAGATCAAGGAGATCTTGCAGATCTTCAACACTTAGGCCAAGTGCTTGTTCCCTTGTTATTCTCTTCACTTCGCCACTGGATTTGATCACTGTCAGTACGTGGGTCTGTTTGTCAGTTTTCCACTTTAGTACTTTTGAATCCAGTGGGTTTCTTGGGAGATTTTTATTTAATGAGGAGTTTGGAGATGGTGGCCTTGTGATGACTGACTGAGCAGTGCTTTGAGCTAGAGCAAGTTCAGGAATATCAGCCATCAGTTCTTGCATTCCTATCTTTACCACTTCATTTCCAGCAGCTATATCCTCTGATGTCTCTGCATCCATCTGTTTTTGCTTCCTTCTTTGATAAAGGTGAGCACCCAGTGGAGCAGTTGATCTTTTAAAGGGCATTTTTGGTGGTCTTTCAGGAACCACTGTTTCTGGATAGTCAGGCTTTTGTGGAATTTTTGGATTTTTCTTCCTTAGATCCTCCAACTTTTTGTAAGTGACCCTGACCTTGTCTTCTTTCCACCTCATAACTTGGTTTTTAGATCCAAACTCAGCTGTTATTAATTCTGCTTTCATTCTCCTCAGCTCCAATGCCTTATCAGGCACATTTTTCTTGTACTTTGCCCAATCAGGAGGAGTATGTTTGACCTTGTTTTTAATCATTTCTTGTATTCTTGCTGCTTCACTTTCAAGCTCAGGAATGGTCCAATCTTTATACATATATCTTTCTCCCCTATATTTCTTGTAAGACATGATATTTTCAATGTAGTCTTTTCTCAAGGATTCATCTGCTCTTTCTGATATCTCCTGACACACATTCTTTGCAAATTGTTCCAAAGATCTGACTTGTGTGAGCAGGAATTGATAATGCCTTTGAATTTCTTTGTCAGATTTCCCTTGTGAACCCCTTTTAGAAATATCCTCTGCTTGTAGAGCCTTTATTTTTAAATATTCTTCAATATTGTTTGGCCTGGGATATCCTTCAACTGATGGCAAACTCCTTTTATCAGGGTCATCTTCAAAATAGAAGGATTTGATCTCTTCTCTGACTGCTGCAAGTTCTAGAGGATATTGGACACCGGCAGGAATAATGTCAGTGATTGGTTTTTGAACCTGGGCTGATGAGAGAGGAACAGGGTTTGGTATAGTAACAAGTGCTAGAGTTTGTGAAGATGTTGGTGGTGGTGAAGTATCATCATCTTGTAGAATTAGCCTTATCCTTTTTGGTTGAGGAGAGGCTGATGATGTTTTGGATGGATCAGTGGTTGTGTTTCGAGTGGTGGATGTGAATGAAATGGGATGTTGCTGACTAACAGTTGTTGAAACAACTGGTGTTCCAACCACTGTTGCCGTTTCAACAGATGTTGTAACATCTGATGACTTCTGCTCTTTAGCAGGAGATGAAGGTGGTTTTAATGATGTTTTTGGTGGTGAGGTAATCTTTGGTGGTGGTGGTAAGACAGTGGTTGTGGTGTGTGTTGAAGTAGTGTGTGTTGAAGTGGTGTGTGTTGAAGTAGTGATGATTGTTTTGATGAGAGCAGGTGTTTGGATAGAAGATTGAAGTGTGGGGTTTGTAGTAGGTTTAGGAGTTTCTTTTGTGGATTTGGAAGATGTGGTTTTGGGTTACCTTGTTTTAATGACAGGCCTTCCTTTTGACTTAAGGCTTTCTTGTTCCTTAAGCTCAGAAGTACCCTGTTCTACCTTCTCCAACAAAATTTCTTTCTCCTTATCAAACCTAGATTTCCCTTTTTCCTCCATGTTCTTTTTCTGCCTTTCTTTCTCATCTGCCAGGGCATTTAAGGTTTCATCAACCTTTTTGGAGCCGTCTGGCTTAGGAATGTTGACAAGCATGCTAGATTTATCTGGTGGAATGTACAGGCCATCGTCATATCCCTTTTGCCTTAGCTTCTTCATTTTCTCCCCCTTTTTCTGAACTTGCTCAAGCTCAAAGCACTGCTCAGTCAGTCATCACAAGGCCACCTTCTCCAAACTCCTCATCAAATAAAAATCTCCCAAGAAACCCACTGGATTCAAAAGTACTAAAGTGGAAAACTGACAAACAGGCCCACGTACTCACAGTGATCAAATCCAATGGCGAAGTGAAGAGAATAACAAGGGAACAAGCACTAGGCCTAAGTGTTGAATATCTGCAAGATCTCCTTGAACTTCCACTGTGTAGGGATGAAGATGATACAAATGCCCTGAACTTTGAGTTACAACTTAAAGGGCAGATAAGGGAACTGTTATTGAGGCAATAAAATCCACAATAATGAAGGGTTTTGGCATCATCTGTTCCAGGGGGAGATTGTTGGGATTGAACCCTACCAGAGGAACAGATGATTAAAGCCAAAACCGGATCAGGGCAGTGGATTCAGAATAAGCAGTTGTTAAGCATCAGCCTTTCCCCTTGATTGTGACTTAAACAACTGCTGATCTCTAAGTACTGATCTTTATATCCACTACCGGTTACAACAACTGATAGAAGACTAAAACATCTGCTGTTGTCAAAGTGCTGCTCATCAATCTACTGCCTTATGTCAAGTGCTGCTGAAGACCAAAGCCCTGCTTGGGATGAAGCAGTGGAATGAAAGAACAGTAGTTTGCTATATGTATTGTAATGTTATCAGTGGTTAGCTAGCAGTAGTTTGTATAGATCAGTTGTTAGAGTTTGTTAGTTGTTAAGTGTCACTTTCATGGTGACGTCAGCAAAGATGCCTCAGTGGTTTGCTTGTTCACTATAAATAGAGCAGTACTATGTACTGTTCTATTGGCTCTTTCCATTCTTCGTCATTCCTGCACAAGCAAATCCAGTGAGCTCGAGCTGAGGGGGAGACTTTTGCGTACATGAAAAGTGTAATCAGTGATTGACATAAATTTAATCATTCGATTCACAGTCATACATGTTTGCTTATAATTGTTCTCTTGTTTGATTGTGTGCAAAGTTATTCCATCATATTCCGCTGCAAATCATTTACGTTCCATTATCATTTTAATATAACAAAAACACAATCAATCCAAACTCAGATCCAACACCATAATAGTTAATGAGTCGGGATGCCCGGACACGACACCAATAACCCCCAATTGTTTCAGTTATCAAGTAAAACGGATTAAACCGGATTCTTACATTTATGAGCAACATAGATGGCTCGTTTATGTAATACCTGCTCCAAGTGGCGTATTCACCATTTCCCAAGTTTAAAAACTAAAATAAGTTAAGAGTATTTACCTTTTGCTAGTTTCCAATCAAATATGATTATACTTTAGAAAAAGCCGCAAGTAAAAGTAGTATTGACCCAAGTCCGATTATCTGGGGGGGTTCTATAGTCTGGAATGAACAGAATTGGTTATCTGTTAGAATGTATACGGGTCATATGTTAGTTCCTTAGACATGACCCGTTACTTAAAAATATATTTGGTTTCGTTAGATTAAGCGTAGAGCGGATAGAATGTGGTTTATACCTATCCATGTGCAATGACTCATTGGATAAAGGTTATTTAACCAAGCATTCTGATTTGGAATGGTTTTGAAATCATTTAACCCGTTTCGACTAGTTTATATATTTTATATTACTTAAACTGGTCATATGCGTATAAGCGGTATTGGGTAGTCGAATAGGTTTATGACAAGTCCATTATGTCAAAATATTTTTAATAATATTACATAATCAGCCTTGAGGTCAAATTATATTCCTCGTTGATTTAAAAACCATTTTTATGTCATAAGGGCATTTTTGACATTTATAAAAGTATATATTATTGGCTCGTCAATAAACCCATCAAACGACATGACCAAAAGGCATAACCTCAGAGGGTTATTCCCTAAAATATTATGGTCATATAACAAATCCTAATCGGGTCCTAAACTTGACCAAACGGGTCAGAATCGAAAGTCAAAGTAAAAGTCAACTGTTTGACTTTCGACTACGGAATAAGCTCTAGATAAGAAATGACGAGTTGGACATGATTATACATGTCCTAATATGTTTTATAAACTGATATGATGTCAAAATTTAAGGTTTTAATAGTTAGAAACTCATTTAGAGTAATTTGCAAAGTTTACGTTTTTGACATTTTTATTTAATATAAACCTGACTCGTCATTTCGTCTACTTAACGTGATCTTTAGATTGTGTTATCACAAGGCATTAACACCTTCATTATTACGATCACGTAGCCAAGTTCGATTCGAACTTTGGCTTGACCGAAATGGTCATAACCGAAAGTCAAAGCAAAAGTCAATTTGCTTGACTTTTGGCTAATAATTAGCCTAAATAATGAAATAAACTAGAGAGAGCACTTACTAGTGTTGAAGAACATTTTAAAAACTCAGAATAGGAGGCTTCCAATAATGGAAACAAGCTCCAAGAAGTTTAGAGTGAAAGAAAGAATGGTGTGAGTGAAATTATGAACTTAGGAGTCCTATTTATACTATTCTTAGAGTTGTAAGAAGATGACAAGTGTCCTAAGGAGCTCTAGGAAGAGGATTAGTGTCCATACATGTGTTCAATTATGGTTAAGTGTGGCAATTTGAAGGATAGGTGGCATATGATGTGTTAAAAATGCAGAAAGACTGCTGTCTAGCCAGATTTTTGCTGTCAGCGTACCCCTTGCGGACCGCAAGGGGTATACCTTACGGTCCGTAAGGGGACCAGACGCGCTAAATTTTTTTTTTAAACATCCTAGCGGACCCCAAGGGTTAGTTCATACGGTCCGCAAGGGACCTCGGAAATTTAAAAGTTTGCCTTTTAGGCAGATTTAGCCCCTCTACTTTTAAATATATATATATATATATATATATATAATGATCTTTTTTTAACCCTTCTTTTCAACATTGTGAATTATGTGAAAGGTTTCTAGACATGTTTTAGTCAACGTTTTTAATGTGGGCCGCTCTTTCCACATAGTTGGGATTAGTTGGAGATTCGGGAAACGTGTCGTCACATAGTTGGACGAAAATTTTTTGGATGTTACATCCTCACCCCTTTAAAGGAAATCTCGTCCTCGAGATTTATTCAAATAGATACGAGTATTTCCGTCTCATTTCAGATTTCAACCTCTCAAGTGTATTCTGGGCTACAATGGGAAACCCATTTCACTTTGACGGGGGAAACTAATTTCTTACGGAGCTTTTAATTTCATGGTCCTTAATGGACAAGGTTTCTAAATAAACCTTAAGCTCTTGTTACTTTGATCGTCATGATGAGACATGACAAATGCTTTATCAGCTAATCACTTTCCAGATTAGAGATACGGAACACATCATGGATTCCACTCGGCTCTGTTGGTAGCTTAAATCTATATGCTACTGAACCGACACATTCTGTCATCTCGAATGGTCTAATAATTCTAGGGCACAACTTTCCCCTAATTCGTCAACTTAAGAAACATGAAGAGAATTATACAACCCATGATCTAGAATTAGGAGCGATAATTTTTGCCCTTAAGATTTGGAGACACTATCTTTACGGTAGTAAGTTTGTTGTATTTACAGATCATAAAAGCTTAAGATATGTTTTTGAACAAAAAGAATTAAACATGAGACAGAAAAAGTTGGATGGAAGTTCTTAGTGATTACGATTGTGATATCCAGTATCATGCAGGAAAAGCTAATGTAGTAGCTGATGCTTTAAGTAGAAAGTACTACGAGAAGCCAAAACGAGTATGTTCCCTCAGATTAAATCTGCAGATAGATTTAAATGAGCAAATTAAGAAGATACAAGAAACAGCAATCAAGGACGATGCTGAAGGTTTAAAAGGAATGATTAAGGAATTAGAACAGAGTTCCGATGGAATTTGGAGATTCCATAAGAAAAGAATCTGGATACCTATTCAAGGAAACCTACGACACCAAATTCTAGAAGAAGCCCATAAGTCTAAGTATACGATACATCCTGGTAGTGATAAGATGTATCAAGATTTAAGGAATAATTTTTGGTGGATAGGAATGAAGAAGGATATAGTAAGTTATGTTGCTAAATTTCTAACCTGCTCACAGGTTAAGGTTGAACATCAGAAACCTTCAGGGTTATTGCAACAATTAGAAATGCCCATTTGGAAGTGGGAATTGATAACAATGGACTTTGTTACAAAACTACCCAAAACACGAAAAGGTAATGATATAATCTGGGTGATTGTAGACAGATTAACCAAATCTGCTCATTTCTTACCAATGAAGGAAACATTCAGTATGGAACAGTTAGCCAAGTTATATGTTAATGAAATAGTTTCATTACACGGTATTCCTTTATCTATTGTATCTGCCAGAGATAGCCGTTTTACCTCTCATTTTTGGACAAGTTTCCAAAAAGCTATGGGAACCAGGTTAAATCTAAGCACAGCTTATCATCCACAAACAGACGGACAAAGTGAAAGGACAATTCGGACTATGGAAGATATGCTTAGATCCTGTGTAATTGATTTCGGAGGAAATTGGGACGATCATTTACCATTGATAGAATTTTTCTACAATAACAGCTATCATACCAGCATCAATGCTGCACCGTTTGAAGCACTTTATGGACGAAAGTGCAGAACTCCATTCTGTTGGGCAGAAATTGGAGAAAAGCAATTATCTGGACCAGAGATAGTGAAAGAAACAACGGACAAGATCATCAAAGTCAAGGAAAGACTAAAGACAGCACGAGATCGTCAAAAGAGTTATGCTAATAACAGACGCAAACCGTTAGAATTCCAAGTTCGAGATAAGGTATTATTAAAAGTTTCTCCATGGAAAGGAGTTGTCAGATTCATTAAAAGAGGAAAGCTAAGCCCAAGGTATGTTGGACCTTTTAAGATTATTAAAAAGATAGGACCAGTAGCTTATCAGCTACAACTGCCAGAGGAAATGGCAGGGATACATGATGTGTTTCATGTATGTAATCTCAAGAAATGCTTAGCAGACGAATCACTCCTAGTACCTCTTCAGGACATAGAGGTAAATGAAAAACTTAAGTTTGTAGAGAAGGCTCTACAGATTGAAGACAGAAAGATCAAGAATCTCAAACACAAGAGATTAATTCTAGTCAAAGTGAAATGGGATTCCAAGAGAGGAGCAGAGTACACATGGGAACTCAAATCAGAAATGCAAAAGAAGTATCCACACCTGTTCCAGTGAATCTCGAGGACGAGATTTAAAACAAGGTGGGGAGGATGTAACAACCCTCCTGAATAATTTCCGACACCCTAGTATATTTTAAAATATCCCTATAGGTCTTAAAATACATCCTGTATGTGAAAACCGAGCCCAAAATAGGATATGACATTAAAAATAAAACAAAAACAAGATTTTATAAGTTTACGCGGGGCGCGTAAACTTCCTCTTCTTCCTACGCGGGCCGCGACCAGGTGGACTTCAGGGCGCACCCGGTGCCGCCACGTGGCACATGCGTGTCAACCCTAGTCAATGACTGGTCAAGGCTACAGCCCTATTACCCTAGTACGCGAATCGCGAAGAACTTCTCTTCACCTTACGCGGGCCGCGAGAAAACCTAAATTAGGCCCTATAAATAGAATCGATCGGCTTTCGTTTTCCGACGCTCACAACTTTCTTTCTCTCTAAATTTCTGAAGTTATAATTATTATACCAGGTATAATACCTCCCTAATTAGCGAAGCCCTGTCCCAATGTAAGTATTATAACCCCCGGTTACGCTGCCCGGTTGACGTAGAATTACTGTAACGGCTGTTGTGGTTCTGCCCGACGTAGTCGTTGGAATTCTGTCACGGGGAGGGTATAACCATACTTATTATGTACACTACCCGATTGATCTAGTACTCCGTAACGGTTGTCAGGGTTATGCCCGACATAGTCGTTGGAGTTCTGTCTCAGGGAGTGTATAGTTAATATAAATTGGGTTATTATACTAACAAATGTGTATTGTAAAATTATTAGATTTTAACAAGGAAATTACCAGGAATCTATAGCAATGTGAGTTTATCTCCTTTTCGTAAACCTTTTGATAAACTGTCTTACAAAACCTCAATGGTTTAAATTATATTCACAGTTATTGAGTATTTGTAGTCCAATAATTATCGTCGGTATGTTGGGGTTTTGTATACAAAATTTGTTACTAAACTGTGGGGTAGTAACATGACCACAAGTCGGGTTGACAGTACCGTGGGTGATAATTAAAGTAGGCTGGAAACAAATGTAATTGCTGGTTTGCCCTCAATACTGTGCACTGAGAAAATCTGTTTTGATTAAACTGGGATTCACTCACCAGTATTTCTTGCTGATAAAATGTTTTAAAACGCGTTTCAGGTAACACAATGTGAAAGCCAAATAGAAGCCAGCTGGATAGCACTGAAGGCTTGGAAAAGTGGCTATAAAAGTTACCTAAACAAAGAAGATGTTTTAATTCAATAAATTAGGGTTTATCCCTAAAACTTGTTTGTAATGAAACTTGGATTTTATTCCAATATATTCAGTATTATAAAACGTGGTGTTTTACTCTGAGAAAATATTTCCTAACTACGGTCCTGATGAAATATTCCGCTGCCAAATTAATAAACACCGATACCACTATACTGGCTCACGGCTCCCGCTCCCAAGGTGGGGTCAGGGGTTGTGACACAACGGTACTCCATAAGGAGACTCAATGTTGTCATTATGCAGCTTAACTTGTCGGAATTATAAGTTTTCCTTAATTGACAAGAAGCGCCGACTTAGTCAATCTGTCGACTATAACCCACATCGTGTCATTGCCACGATTGGTTTTAGGTAACTTGATAATCAGTCCCATTGTTACCATTTCCCATATCTATGTGGGAATTTCCAGTTTATTGATGCAGACCAGACGGTTCATGATGTTCGACTTACTTGCGAACATGTTAGGCATTTTGCTTCATAGGTGGCTATGGACTTCTCATGTCCATCCACCAAAAGGTCTTCAACCTTCCACTCTAGTTCGTCAATAGTTACTTGTGTCATGTAGATGACACATTCTCCCTTTTAAGCTCTTGGATGCCTTAAGTAAAGATGTTTTCTTGGGCAATCCATAGTGTTGATCTTCCATGAATAGCGAGTATATCACTAGATGGGGATTTAATTCAGAAAAGTTTCTTATCGCAGGAAATACGGACTTGGTTATGAGCTAACCAATCCATGCCTAAAACTACATCAAATCCCGCAAGATTTATAGATAAAAGATTAATAAAGATAGATTGATTCTTGATGGACATAGCGTAACTATCAAGAATTGTGAAAGTTATTTATATGATACCATCGGCCATTCGACCTTGTAAGTAATAATTAAGCCTCAAAAGGGCAGATTTAGAAATTTCTTAATTCTATAATCGATGAAGCTTTTATCTCTAACTGCTTCTCTCGCAGTCAACTGGAAGGCTCAGGCATTGCCTTTCTTGGCATCAGTGGCCTTGTTCTTTCCGTCAGTTGCCCACTTCGGCCAGTGGGTCTTTATATGCCTGATGACTGTCGTGAGTGTCATGCAAAAAACCAAACTATAACCTAACACATAGCAAGGGTAAGTCGGGTATCGTATACACGGAGAGTATGTGGTCAGTTAAGTTTTCTATTTGATTAACTAATAAAGAAATAAATAAACTGAAAGTAAAAACTGAGCGGTTTAAATAATTATAGAAAAAAAAAACTAAACTAAACGGCTGAAACAATAATAAAACAAAGCAACTCCCTCCAGATTTCAGGTTCTATATTTGACACGTTCTGAATTAATTAATTTAACAAAACCACATAGACATAGTTCTGTTAACGGTTATTTACCAGTTGTGATAATCAACGACTAAGTACTCCGGTCAATACATAACGGGAGGTTATCAAATGATTATCAATTGCAATTACCAACCCTAATCCCATAGCAAATATATCCCAATTACTAGAACTCTCGGGAATTGAATGATTAAGAATTAAGATTTAAATAAAGTGCAACTGTTTACAACCGGTTCATAAATTAGTTAACTAGCAATTAATTATACCAAGTCTACCCTCTTTATGTCACACCCAACCCGCTCAAGGTTTTGTCATCAACCGAACACGTTGTAAAGAAGAGACTCAAAATATAACAAAAATCACATGTCAACTGAATCAACCAAGTTAAATATCTGTCACATAAATAACATAGATTGAATACATAAAAAACTCAGACATGAAAAACTTACAAAACCGTCCACCTGGAGGAAGCCGCGAAGAGCCTAGCCGCTCATGGTCGTCTTCACAGCATCGGTTGTCATCCCGCCTTGATTGGACACCATTTCACAGCCTTGAGAGATGTGTCAAAAAAATATAAAATTCGTTCCCCTCTCTCTTGACTGTTGCCGCCACAACCCCCCCCCCCCCCTGCCGTGATGATGATGATGTTTTTTTATTTTTGATGATATTAATTCCTTTTCCTATTCACGTGCACCCTCCTAGAATCGGCCCACTATCCTCTTTTCTTTAACATGTATGGCCCACTATGGCTGAATGTGTTTAGAAGTCCAACAACAATGATGATATTGTTAATTGTAGGGGTGTGCAAAAAACCGAATTAACCGAACCATAACCAAATTAACCGACAAAACCGAACCGAAAAAACCGAACCAAATAAAAACCAGTGGGTCGGTTAATGGTTTTTTTGAAAACCGAAAGTAGCGGGTCGGTTATGGTTATCATTTTTTCCATACCCACCATAACTGAACTGAACTGAACCGACATGTAATAAATCTTTGTAGGATTTATGACTTTTCACCATATTTTTAATATTTGATGTTTTTGAGTGAATATTTTTAGTATTTATGGGTTTTTTCATAGGGCTTTTTACATATTTCCCCCTCCTAAACTGCTTTATTACATATTTACCCAAACCATAAAATCAATTACATATTTCCCCTCCCTAATTGATATATATTACATATTTCCCCATTTCATTTAAATGACTCTTGTTTATGACTATTTTACCCTTAATGAACTAGTAAATGAATATTTACATATTTCCCATTCTGATATGTAAAATCAATTACCTATTTACCCAATTTATATAACTTTATTATTAAAATCGTGACTAATTTTAGGTCTTTTTTATCATCTTCATATTATGCGCATTTCTAAAACATGGTCTGTATGTATGAATTGTGTGTGTTAAATGGCACAATATCCATCCATATTATCACCTAATAATAAAAAGAAAAGAACTAAACAAAAAAGCATAAAAACACAGCAAACGATATCAATATTCATTTACACAATTTATATAATATGCATCATTTATTTTGCTAGTTGAAGTTAAAAGTACAATATATAATATGCATAAATTGTGTACAGTTGTTTAGTCAAAAAAACAATAAACGTACTCTGTCAAAATTTCATTGCCCAGAAAGTGCTTTAATCGATGAATACAGCCCAGGGATTTCATCGAGATTTATATTAATATTCAAATATACAACCTACAAACCCAACAAAAAGCAACATACCTGAACGCATGAAAGAAAAAGGGGATTTGGCGTCGTCACGGAAGGGGAAGGGGGACGCATGTAATTTCTTTTCTTTTAAAAAAAAGAGGGGTAATTGGGTAATTTCTTAAAAAAATGGGAAATATGTAATTGATTTTTTGGCTTGGGGAAATACGTAATAAGGCAACTTAGGAGGGGGAAATATGTAAAAATCTCTTTTTCATATCATTTTGTGGTTTTTGGTGAATCTTTATTTTAATTTATAGAATGTATCATATCACTTTATTTGAATATTCGATAATAATTGGTATTAATATTATAGATTATATGTATTTTTAATACTATGTAATATACTAATATATACAAATATGCAATAACAATTTATTACATGTTAAAAAAATTAAGCTATTTTTAGCGCTAAATATGCGGTTAACCACCCATAACCGACCCGCTATAACCATCAAAACCGAATAACCATAATCACCATAACCGATCGGTTATGGTTATAGTTATCCAATAACCGACATCGCGGTTATGGTTATGGTTTTTGGTCAAAACCGACCCATGCACACCCCTAGTTAATTGTGTCAAGGAAGTTTGCCGTCAAAAGATGATCTATCCTTTCTAATAATCCTCAAAGCCTTGTATATCTTTGCCTCCTTGTGTGCGTGGATATATATGACTAAGAGTAAACTTCCGTTTTGCTCCCTGTGGTTTAGTCACTTTAACGGTTTTGCTCCAAACCTTTAAAAATAGCCATTTTACTCCCTGATTTTACGTCTTTTTCTCTAATTTACCCAATCCTAACTCCATTAGAAATATCTGTTTCATTGGAGGGTATTTTGGTAATTTAAATAAATATATTATATTTATATAAAAAACACCCACACACAATCTCTTTCCTCTCTCCCTCTCCCTGCATATGCTTTCTTCTTCATAACCCAACACCAGCCATCAACCACCACCCCCACCCAATTTCCACCACCCAATATCTTCTCCACCAGCCATCAACCACCATCCCCACCCAATTTCCACCACTAACCTGAGCACAATTGCCCATTTGTTTTAATCGCAAAACAGAACAATACGAAAAGCCTTATGGAAAGACCCCGATTGGAAACCAACTTGTCTCGTTAGTCGGTGTATGACAACTATTGGTCAAGACCACAACCATCAACTACCATCTCAAATCAGATGTAGACAGCGGCGGCCGACGAAACCTAATCTGGACGACGCTAAAGGGGAGACGGCTAGGGATAGCTCCGATCTGGCGATAGAAGGAACAAATCTAGAGCGGAGATGGTGGTGGTAAGTCCGAGGTCATGGAGGCTTCGATTTTCTGGTCGCTGGATGGTAGCGTGGTCAGCTGGGATGGAGATGGTGGTGGCCGACTTCGATTTAAGGTGGTTTTAAGCTCTGAACGGCAGGTGGTAGCATTGTGGCGATTTCTTGAAGTGGTGGCTGTTTGACTATGATGCCCTTCACCTCAGTACCACCAATCTCGTTTTTTGTGAGGGTTTTTTTGTTCATATCTGCAATTAGAGATGGATGAATGGGTTGTACAGATCTGTTGCAGCTATACATGAAATTAGGGTTCAGACAGGGAAGGGTCTGGGTCATTGTTCCAGTTAGGGGTGAGCATGGTGCGGTTCGGTTCGGTTATTACCTATAACCGAAACCATAACCGCACATTGCGGTTGTCAAAAAATCATAACCGTTCGGTTTCGGTTAATGCGGTTTCGGTTAATCGGTTATTGCGGTTAATGCGGTTTCGGTTCGGTTATAGGTCGGTTATTTTCATTGTTTCTAATGTTGGACTTTAAATGTGTGGGTCGAGCAAAATTAATGCGTAAACAATAAATATACGGTTAATCAATTATATTTCACTACCATATGAATACTAATTCCAAAACAAAAGTAACACGTGTAGTCACGTGTTATGTGGAAACATACATACGAACACAAAGTGGTTTTTAAATTCTACACATCAAAACATAAAAAGTTGTAGTGCAATCTTCATCAAAGTTGGGTCATGGTTAAAAGTTAAAACATTCAAATACTTCACCAAAGATACATATTGATTAGGCCATGGTTAAGCATTTAAATACAAACTTAAAGACTTATGGTGCTACGGATTTGGCTATGTTTATTCGGTTCGGTTCGGTTATTTGCGGTTATGAAAATAAGAATAACCATAACCGAACCGCAAAAATCGGTTATTAAAAATATAAATAACCAACCCTTCGGTTATCGGTTATTTCGGTTATTTCGGTTACGGTTTGGTTAATTCAGTTGTATGCTCACCCCTAGTTCCAGTATGGTTCAAGGTATTGGTGGTTTGTAAGGTAGGTGGTGGTTGATGGTGATTGGGGTGGTGGTGAATGGTGGTAGTGATGTCGGGTGAGGTGGTGATTGAAAGAGGTCGAGGGTGTGAGCAGGGTTTTGTTATATGCAGAGAGAGTGTAGAGATAAGAGAGAGGGCAAAGAGAAAGAAGAAGTTTTGTTGTATATATTATATATAATATAATCTCCTTTTAAATGTAAATTACCAAAATACCCTTATTTTATATTTGTAATTACCAAAATACCCTTTCAGTTAACATAGAATATGGATGGAGTTAAGACCGTGGAGCAAACTGGAGACAAAATCCAAACATCAGGGAGCAAAATGGTTATTTTTAAAGGTTTGGGGCAAAACCATTAAAGTGACCAAAACACAGGGAGCAAAACGAAAGTTTACTCTATGACTAATAGTTGAATAATAATTAATCCCCACAAAAGTGTCTTGCATATGCCGTCAAAAATCAAATATAATATGTATATTGATTCTTTTGAGTGCCCCCCAATAATTGATCAGTTATAATATTCCATCCACAAATCCTCCATGTGATGGCTGCCTTTTTACATTCAGCCGTAGCCTACGGTTGAAACCATAAGCTATGGTTTTCAGTTTCTGTTTCTTATGTCATTTGACCGTAGTCTACGCATAAGGAGCCATGACCTACGTTTTGAACATGCTGTACACTTCTTGGCTGAAATAGTTAGACCGTAGGCTACGCTTTAGTAGCCGTAGGTTACGTCATGCATCATAGCAGTCATCTTGACATGAATTTCAACTTTGAACAAATGACCCAAAGGTCCCTGCACTTTATTCGTTCATGTTTCTTGCACATTTAAGCTATCTTTTCGATCCGAACAAGTCCCGAATGATGTGATAAATCTTGGTTATCACCCACGGTCGTTCCACTTCATCACTAAACACATCAAAATAAATACTCATAAATATGTAAACAATTGAACTTTAAACAAACTAAAAGAAGAACATTTGCAACATCACCTCTATTTGTCGAACGATTCAAGCTCTGATTAGGGTTTGTAGCCGCCGATTAGGTGATTAAGGTTGGTACCTACGGGTTAGTAATTAGGGAAGAAGGTCTTGCTGGGAGAGTTTTTTTTTTGGGTTGCCGCCGGTTGATTAGGGTTCGAGGGAAGAGTAAGAGTTTAGGGGGAAGAAGCTCTTGCTGGAAAATTTTGGGGGGGGAAAGAAGGTGTCGTGACATATATGCATTTACGCTTTTGCTTTTTATTTTTATTTCAATTGCCTGCTAAAAGAAAAAAAAATATAAATACAATAAAAGGTGCGGGTCAACAAATGGTGCTGATGTCAATTTGAATTTGGTGGAAAATTGATATAGAGGTGCGGTTGTTTTATGACCCGCATCATCAAAGAACAAGCCATAGCATTAACAAATGAGTTGTGTTGTTATTAGTATGAACAACATTAATAGATGCATAGTAGAAAGAGTATATGTAAATTTGGAACCGTACATTCATGCAGTGTTGAAGTAATCGTTAGTCTCTAGTTGGGCGGCGGGGTGGGGGACTAGCGATTAATCGGGATTAATCAGAGATTAATCGGAATTTATGGGGATTAATCGGGATGAATTTGATTAATCGGGGATTAATCAAGGATTAATCGGCACCTAGTCGGGATTTTTACAACCATGCATTCATGTGATTCATATATCGATAATCCTACATATAAAAAACTCATAAATCGTTGATCCTATAAATATGGTTGATCATAGTTGGACAAAAGAAATTGTAAAACCATTAAAATATTTTTTTAGTATATTTCATCATGAAAAATAATATCATATCTATACATATAATAAAAGAAACAAATTAATGGACACGTGTCAATATGAGAGGCATCTATTTTTTAGTTTATCCGCCATATATCTATGTTTAATTTTATCTTAAAAATTATAAGTTCTAAATAATTTATCAAGTTATCTCATATTTTAAGTCGACGTTTATCTATAACTATATCTCTATATTTATATTTAACTTCTAATATAATTTTTATACTTATCTTTATTCTATTATTTTGTGAGTAAATTGCACAAAACGTCCTTTATGTTTCCTCAAACTTGCAGGTCCAGCCTTAATGCTTAAAATTTGCTAAAAACATCCTTTAAGTTTATTTTTGTTGTTGGTTTAATCCTTTATAACTAACCAAGTTAATTATCTCAGTTTATTTCCCTCACATGCCTAACATGTGAGGGTCCCACTATCATTTGATGACCGACATCAACTGACTCGCAAAATGGAACGGAGATGCGGTGCAAACGCAAAACTGCCTGAAACCCAAGCAAAATTGCCTCTGTTTTTACCGGAGATGTAGTTCAAACACAATTGGATCTCTTAAATTTATAGGGTCATTCACATGGAGCAAGCCCATTTTCATTCCGAGCTATCAACATCCACTCGGAAGAGAGATCCAGCCCGCGTTTCGCTGACTAAAGGCCAAACAAGCCATATTTGCAGGTTGATAGCCTCACGTTAGTTCTGTATGTGATTTCAAATTGAAAAGTGCATATCATTTTTTGTAATTGTTTTCCTCTTTAGTTTTGATTACTTGATTGAGATTACATGTATTAAATATAGAAGAATAAAAACTAATATTTAGGTACAAAGCAACGGGTCATGAATGGGGAAAGAAGAAATAAGTGAATTTAATGGACTGAATGTATATTTGGGTGCAAAATTTGCGTTTCTTTGAATTGTGAATAGATTTATTTCATACTCAAAAGTCTCTAATGGCGGTGGCTAAGGGCCTAAGGCTTTTTATTTTTTATTTTTTTACACTTAATAATAATAACTATTTAATATTTTATTGACCCGACCACATGTAACACTGACATTTTTAACCTGTTAATAAATTAAAAAACAACAAAGTAAAATGTTATAATTTTTGTAATACACAAGTTTATAACCTAATAATAGAAAAATAAAAAAAACAAAGTAAAATGTTCTAATATGTAAATAGTATATCAAAGTTCTTTTTACCGAAAACGTATTTTAACGATTGTGTGTGTTAACTGATTACATTATATTTACTCAAGCCGTGTAGTACACGTGCTTATTCAACTCATGTTATACACGAGTAATTAAAGATGTAACTTTTTTATTATACTAAAATATATTTAATCAACACGTGTAATACACGGGGTTCTAACCTAGTGATATTATAAAAAAGGTAAGAGTCGTAGGTTCATTTTAAGCGTTTCGATTAAACATTTTATAGATATAGTTTCTTAAAAGAAATGCCTTATATTTTGTAGTTTATTATATAAAAAAATGATATCATGATAATTTTGATTAAATATGCATAAAATTGATCTAAATCTTACAAAACAAGTATCGAAGATAGTATTGCTAAAGATTCAAACTAATTCCATTAAAAAACTAAATCAAAGTAATAAATATAAATATTTGCTAAAGATTATGACCAAATCCTAATAAACCGAAAGACTATTATAGCATGGTAATTATATATCTTTCGCATTTACAGTTTTTTTCTTTTGTACTGCCTTCCTCTTTTGTCTCACGTTCTTCCTTTTCTTCGCCTTCTATGGTTGCCCATGAGGGTGAATGACATCGACAAGTTAAAGAAGAGTTGTGTCGTGACATTAGATGATTTTACGGCATATGCAATGGGTTTAAACCTCTTATATATTTGAAAGAAAATGCTTTAACCAAAGAAAGGAAACCACAATCATGAATGATTGCCTTGCGACCAAAGGATGATAATTCTTTTCACGACATGTTCCTAGAACGCTAGTTACGATAATATCAAATCACAAAGGAATCTTACTGTATGATAAAAAGAATAGAGTGAATTTCAAGAATTGTCCTTTATCTTTATACCATTTTTCAGGCGCTGTCCTTTACCTTTAAAATTGACGAGTTTTGTACTTTATGTTTCCAAACGTTACAAGGTTTGTCCTTTTAGCCTAACCCAGTTAGTTTTTTTCGTTAAATCTTAACTGTGTAAATAACTTAAAAAATGTTTAAGAAAAATAAAAAAAAAATTATATATATATATAAAGACACAAAAACCCCTGATCTTTCATTCTCTCCCTCTTCTTCTCTCCCACCACTTCCACCTCCACCTCCTGCCACCCCCATCACCACTATCACCCGCACCTGCCACATCCATAACCATCGGCGCCTTCACCGGCGACCCCCATAATCACCGCCACCTGAAACTTGCCACCCCCATTACCACCGCCACCACATTAACAATCGACACCTGCACCTGCCGCCTCCATAACCACTGCCACCCCCATAACCACCGACACCTAAAACCTGCCACCCCCATTACCACCGCCATCTGCTAATCACCTCTAAAACCCCATAACACCACCACCACGAATCGGATTGAACAGATCGGACCCCCCACCATCAAGAACTTAAAAATAAAGAAAATCGCACAGCTTCTCTCCGCTTGTTCAATCTCAAAAAAGATTCCGATTTCATTATACCCACTTCGAATTTCAATTGTTAAATGCTTAATTTTGTTGATTAAGAATTAGGGTTTACAGTCATGAAGGCCATGGAGACTTTGCAGGATCTGATCGAAGAAGCAAAACTTCGAACTGTTTGGTGGGCTCTTTGTATCTGTGCTGTTTCTTACTTCTTGTCTCGTAAGTTCCATAGGGTTAGATTTAACCTAGTTTTTTGGGGATTTTTGTTCTGAAAAAATTGGGGGTTTGTATTGAATTTGAAAATCTGGGGGGTTTGTGTTTGGATGAAATTTTGGTGGTGGTGGCGAGGTGGATGGGTAGTGAAGGTGCCGTTGAAACGGTGGTGGGTTGGTGGATATGGTGGAAACAGGTGGCGGTGGTGGAAGGAGGATGTGGTTGTGGTGATAGCGGCGGTGGTGGTGGAAGGAGGCTGTGGTGGTGGTGGAAGGAAGGAGGTTGTGGTGGTTATGGAGGAAAAAGGTGGAAGGAAGTTGTGGTGGTGGTGAAGTTGGTTGTGGTGGTTGTCCTCTTGAATCTTGAAGTACAAAGGGAGATGGATGAAGTATAAAATGGTTAGTTATATAAGCTTTTATATAATTAGTCCTTAAAAATTAAAATGACAAAATTGTCCTCATGTGCATTGCACATGGTTATATTTAACTGAAAAAATTAACTAGGTTAGGTCTAAAGGACATAACATGCAGGATTTTAAAACATAAAGTACAAAACTCGTCAATTTTAAAGGTAAAGGACAGCGCCTGAAAAATGGTATAAAGATAAAGGACAATCTTTGAATATAACCATGTGCAATGCACATGAGGACAATTTTGTCATTTTATCACTAGATTGTTATTTTATCAACATTCTTTTTTCATTAAATCTTGTCATGTGCTTTGCCATTTTGGTCCAAAAGTGAAATCAACTGATATTTGTCTAATAAAATCTTGTTATATTGTCCTTTTCCTTAGGGGCAAAATGGTCATTATAATTTTATTATAACACATTATTAATTAAAATAAATAACCCTTTGACCTTAACCTCATAAAAGCTCAGATATTATCATCTTCCCCAAAAATCATCTTCTCCCAACCCTCCCAAACCCTCTGTTCTACGATCATCTTCTCCTTAATCCTCAAATCCACCTTACATTTCGCACCGGAAGTCGTCGGTGCAGATTCATAAAAAGATAAAATCAGATTTGAGGAGTTGTTGCTTGATGCCACCAGTGATCTCATCATCTCAACCTGTTTTGTCGATTTGAGGACTTGTTGCTTGGTCAGTGCAACCAGATATACAATAAAATCGATTTGTTTCTGGTACGCGGTTTTGTTTGATTTTCTCTGTAGATCTTTTTGTTTATGAAGAACTAAAATAATCTAATTAATAAAACGAGGAATTTGATTCAAACTCGACAACTAATGATAAGAATTTGAGCTAAATTATAGCAAACTCGCTGTTGGATTAGCTAAATTTCAAATCCCAAGTACTTGCTGCTACCCTGCTATGATTTCTGAATTTGAGTTGAATGTAAGAATTTCTCAATTTGAGCCCTAAGTAGTTTCTTATATGATTTCTGAAGCTATTCATCTAATTAATACAACGAATTTCATTGGAATTTGAGTTGAGTTGTTACAAACTTGATGCTGATTTGCTCAATATTATATTTAACCTGAGGTAACTAGTTGCTTCTATAATTTCCCAAGTTTCTGATCTAGCTGTCACACCCCGATTTCCACGTGTCACCGGTGGGCCCGGTGGGGGAGTATCGTGACGTGGTTGGCAACGTAATAGTCAAACAACACAATATAATAATGCACAGCGGAAGCAAATTTAAATAAGATACAACCGAATTTATTTATTGTAAACAAAGTCACAATTATCCGGTGTTTATCCACAGTAGGATCGAATAATAAAAATATTGTTTATGGTTCAACAGACATCGGCATCTTAAGTTTGCGAGACTTCTAGTGATGCTTAGGAGACTTCCAGCCTATTTCGCCTAGTACCTGCATTTAATCTTTTTGGGAAAATACGTCAGTTTACACTGGTAAATACATTCAACTGACTCATTTTATAAAATGATTGAAAATTGGTTTGGATGCACATGGCATAAACAATTTGTTTAACTTGGGAGAATTATTTTATTTGATAATCTTGTTAACGATTTACGTGTTACTTATGCGTTCAGTAGCCCGGACGTATCCGGGTTAAAGATCAATAGACACACCACTGTAAGTGAGTTATACACGGGAGTACGCCTACACCCCGTGCTCAGGTCGTGGCAATCTCGTAAGATAATGCCGAGGATATCCGGGACATGGTCATTAACCTCCCAAAGGCTGTAAAGTAAACACATCTGTTTAAAACGAGCCGATCAAATTATTCAATTAACCACTAAGCGTGGAAGATTTGATGCCCGATCAAGCGGTACGCTATGTACCGTAACCCAAGCCCGTATAGGGAAAATAAGTTAAAAGTATTTACCTTGATGCAAAGTATAGTCACAATAATCAAATAGCAAGTAGCTTTTACTGTTTCTCCTAATCTGGAACGAAGGTTAAATATAACCCATTAGAATCCTAGCGGGTCTTTAATTATGCTTAAGCTTAGACCGGCTAGTTTCGAAGATACGGTTCGTACGCACGATCAAGCGAAGACCGGATAGAATGTGATTCAGACCCGACAAGTTTGGAGACTTGTTTAATATGGGTTTATTAATCACATTCTGGATTTTGAGATAAAACCGATAAGGTTTGACCCGTTTCGGCTAATTTATGTAAACTTGTTACATAAACCGAGCCGAACGCGTAATATGCGTAACGGGTATCCGTAAGAGCCATATACAGGTTTCCTAAGTTAATATGCTTCAAATATGTTGTAACATCAGTAGGATGTCTTTCGTTATGCCCCGAACTAATTTAAACACAAACTATGCCCCGTAGGGGTAGTTTGGTCATTTTAAAGTTTGTAAAAGCGTTTATATGTTCAACTGAGTTACAGGTCTGATGTAAACAGCAAACATATTCATTTTGATGTGTTATAATAGTAGGCTAAGGCATATGTGTGAAATTTATCATATTTAACCAAACTAGGCCCCGTAGGGGTATTTTGGTAATTTCACATAAGCCGACAAGCTCAAAACTGAAGTCTGAGTTTATCAACTTTTGCTTACTGTTAAAATATGATAATTTGCTTCTTATATCAGTAGGTATCAACCCGGGTATGTCTAATATGATTCTAAGACACACTATGCGTTAAAAACGCTTATTATGGCGATTAAAGGCCATTTCCGGGTTTCATACTTAAATCTGATATTTTTATATTTCTAGAAGGCTTAAAATAATTTATTTATCATAACTAATCAGTAGCAAAAGGTTTGGAGTCGTTTGGATGTATAAAACTCATTTTATGACCCGTAAGGGCAAAACCGACAATTACCGATTAAGCCTACGACTATGAGTTATGCTCAGCCTAAAATTAATTAAAAATCTTTAAAATTCCCAAAATAATATATTATAACAGTGGGTAATTCGTTTGGTGCCAAAAAGTATTTTTAACTAGGCTATACGCTAATTACGCCATTATGTTAACATAAAGCATTAGTTTTGCGATAATGAGCATAACTCTTAATCTACAAGTCAAACTGATGTCAAACTTTGCATACAAGTTTACCTATCAATATTTAAGGTTTCTACACTTTTACATTTTCATAAATCATGTTTTAAGGTAATAAGGGCATAACGGTCAACGTATGAGCAATTAACGGAAATATGCATATTAATTGGATAACTAGTGAACCAAGGTGTATGATCACAGAGGGTTGTTCTAACATGTATCCTCATCCAATTTAAGCTCTGAGGCATTTCTAAAATATGCCCAAACGGGTCAGAACTGAAAGTCAACCGAAAAGTCAAACTATGTGACTTTCGGTTCCGAACCGGGTCTAAACAGGAAATAGTCGGGTTGAACAGGTTTGAACATGTTATTACACTAATTACTAAGTTATAACAATAATCAAACAGGTTATATATGATCTATATAGCTAATTATGCATAATAGACATTTTAAGCATTATGTTGACTTTTTAAGTAAATGTTTGACCCGACATTTGACCTGTTTAGGATGGTGACCAGGGGAAACCCTTTTGGGGTTTTATTACCCACATAAATACCATTCTAAAACTACTTTTAATTCGAGATAAGACTGAGTCATTAGTGACTAATCTCGAAGTCAAACCGTAATTACGACGGTTTGACTTTTAGCTAATTAACTAAGCTAAAAGCAATTAAACAAGAACTAGCAGACTTACAATAGTCCAAAGCACGAATTAGGAGCAGAGGGGAGAGTTCCTTAGCTCCAGAATCAATCCAAATGATCAGATGAAGGTGTGAGTATGATTGTTGCAACAATGTGGCTTTATATACAACTTGGATCCACCACAACTTAGTGACAACTAACTCTAGGATCATCCACAACCATTGGACACTTGCCCCTAATGTTCTAGCACAGTTAGGGGTCTTTAAATAATGTTAAAAACCGGAGCAATGGGTCAGAAACGCTTAAAACAGGCAACAGCCCGTTTTTCTGATGCTGGGCACCCCCTGCGCATCGTAACACTAAACTGTTACGATGCGCAAGCAAGTCTTGCGCATCGTATGACGTTTTGTGCTACGATGCGTATTGGGTCATCAGACGCAATATTTGACTTTTCTTAGATATCTCGAATGGGCACCCCACTTGCACGACTTTGGGACCTTATTTGACAATTAGGGACCTTCTAAAATGCCTTAGTACAGTCCCTTACCCTACCATTTGCACTTGCTTGCTTAGATTCCAAAAACAAGACCCGAAAACTAAGGTCTATCATTGCTTTTCTTCGTGGGATCAAGTCATGCATTATCAATTCCATTCTCTACAATAATTTTCTGAATTGAGGGTATAAAAGATGTGTAGTAACATTATATCGGGTCTTGGGATTTATTATTGAGGTCGTTCAGAGGTAACAATTTAACATGACGCCACTTTAAATCCTACCGAATTATCTTTATTAAATTACGGGTTTTCAACGCGTTTTTGTCTTACATGACACGTGTCGTTTTAATATTTAACCCGAATTTTCGAGGTGTTACATCCTCACCCCCTTAAAATAAATCTCGACCCGAGATTTACTGAAATAAATAAGGGTATTTTTCCTTCATGGTGGATTCTAACTCCCACGTGAAATCGGGACCTCTACGGGCATCCCATTTGACCTTCACAAAAGGTATGTGCTTTCTTCGAAGCTTCCTTACCTGTCGATCTTCAATCGACAAAGGTTTTTCAACAAATGTTAAGCTCTTATCTATTTGCACATCTGTATGTGGCATGACATGTGTGTCGTCAGCGGAACACTTCTTTAGATTGCAGATGTGGAACACGTTGTGAATTCCACTGAGCTCTTCTGGTAAGTTTAACTTATAGGCAACTGACCCTACTCGTTCGATAACCTCGAAAGGTCCTATGTATCTCGGGCTTAGCTTGCCTTTCTTACCAAACCGCATCACTCCTTTCCAGGGTGACACTTTAAGTAGGACTTTGTCACCTACTTCGAAGTGGAAGTCCTTACGATTTGGATCCGCGTATATCTTCTGCCTATTCCGGGCAGCTTGGAGATTGTTACGAATCTGGACAATCTTGTCCGTCGTTTCAAACACAATCTCCGGTCCTGATAACTGGACTTCTCCGACTTCCGCCCAACAAACTGGCGATCTACACTTTCTACCGTATAATGCCTCAAAAGGCGCAGCCTTTATGCTGGTATGGTAGCTATTGTTGTAGGAGAATTCGATCAATGGTAGGTTCTTATCCCAGCTACCTCCCAAATCGATCGCACATGCACGCAGCATGTCTTCCAACGTTTGAATGGTACGCTCACTCTGACCGTCTGTCTGAGGATGGTAAGCCGTACTAAAGTTCAACCGTGTGCCCAAAGATTGTTGGAAGCTCTTCCAAAAATGTGACGTGTACCTAGTATCTCGGTCAGAGATAATAGCTACAGGTATGCCGTGTAGGGCTACAATCTTATCGACATATAACTGGGCTAACATATCGGAGCTATAGGTCTCTTTGATGGGTAAGAAATGAGCTGACTTAGTCAGTCTGTCAACTATAACCCATATTGTATCATTGCCTTTCCTTGTCTTGGGTAACTTGGTAATAAAATCCATAGTTACCATTTCCCACTTCCACGTAGGAAGTTCAGGCTGTTGTAGCAAACCTGACGGTTTCTGATGCTCGGCTTTGACTTGCGCACATGTCAAGCATTTTGCTACATGGGCGGCTACAGACTTTTTCAAGCCTATCCACCAATAATTTGCCTTTAAATCCTGGTACATCTTATCAGCTCCAGGATGAACGGAGTATTTGGAACTATGGGCTTCTTGGAGAATGACATCACGAAGTCCTCCAAAAATTGGAACCCATATCCGTCCGTTTAACCGTAAAATTCCGTCCTTGCTAAGAGTTAGCTGCTCCTCAGTTACTCCTAACTTTTCATTAGGATAGTTAGCTTCCAGCACAGCTTCCTTCTGTGCAGCTAACACCCTTTCTATCAAACTGTTCTTTATCTCCATACGCTTGGCGTTGATCCGAATGGGTTTAACCCTTTCCTTTCTGCTCAAGGCATCAGCGACTACATTCGCTTTGCCGGGATGGTATTTGATTTCACAATCATAATCATTTAAAGTTTCCATCCAACGGCGTTGCCTCATGTTTAATTCTTTCTGGTTAAACAGATGCTGGAGGCTCTTGTGATCAGAAAAGATCACAAACTTGATTCCATAAAGATAATGCCTCCACAGTTTTAGTGCGAACACAACGGCACCCAGTTCCAAGTCATGGGTGGTGTAATTCTTTTCGTGCACCTTTAACTGTCGTGATGCATAGGCAATAACCTTGCCTTTCTGCATAAGCACACACCCCATGCCAGTGTGTGATGCATCACAATACACTACAAATTCTTCAGCGCCTTCAGGTAAAGTAAGCACAGGAGCGTTGCTCAACTTTTGTTTCAAAACATCGAAGGACTCTTGCTGCTTAGGACCCCAAACGAACTTTACTTTCTTCTTGGTTAGGGAAGTTAGGGGTGCAGCAATCCTTGAAAAATTTTCAATGAAGCGCCTGTAATATCCTGCCAACCCTAGGAAGCTACGGATTTCTGTTGGCGTCTTTGGCTCTTGCCAGTTCATTACTGCTTCAACCTTAGCGGGATCCACCTGGATACCACGCTCACTGACCACATGTCCTAGAAATTGGACTTCCCTAAGCCAAAATTCACACTTGGAGAATTTGGCATAGAGCTTCTCCTTATGCAGAAGTTTGAGAATACATCGAAGATGTTTCTCGTGGTCAGCTTTGTTCTTAGAATAAATGAGGATGTCGTTGATGAAAACGATGACGAATTTATCTAAGTGCGGCTTGCAAACGCGATTCATGAGGTCCATGAACGCAGCCGGTGCATTGGTGAGCCCAAAAGGCATCACTAGGAACTCGTAGTGACCGTAACGAGTCCTAAATGCAGTCTTGTGAACGTCTTCATCTTTAACCTTCAATTGATGGTAGCCCGACCTCAAATCAATCTTTGAGAAGTAACTTGCCCCTTGAAGCTGATCGAACAAATCGTCGATTCTGGGCAGAGGATACCTATTCTTGATCGTGACTTTATTAAGCTCGCGATAGTCGATGCACAGACGCATCGACCCATCCTTCTTCTTTACAAACAGGATTGGCGCTCCCCAAGGAGATGAACTGGGTCTAATGAAACCCTTAGCCATCAATTCATCTAGCTGCGTCCGCAACTCCTTCATTTCCGTGGGTGCCAATCTGTATGGAGCTCTAGCAACTGGTGCCGCTCCGGGAATGATATCGATCCTGAATTCGACTTGTCTATCTGGTGGTAGTCCAGGTAGATCTTCAGGAAATACTTCCGGGTATTCAGAGATGACGGGAATGTCTTCTAACTTCGGTTTAGGTTCCTCCATAATCACTTGCGCCATGTAAATGACACATCCCCTCTTCAAACACTTGGAAGCCTTGAGCATAGTCACCTGCTCAGGCAGTCCGTACTGGGTATCTCCCCGAATGGTAAGTGACTCACCAGACGGAGTCTTTATCACTACCTGTTTCTGTTTACAGATGATTTGGGCCTGGTTATGAGATAACCAGTCCATACCCAGAACTATGTCAAAACCAGCTAATTTAAACGGAAGTAGGGACAGAGGAAAAGAATGGTTCTTAATGGATATAGTACATCCATCTAACACAGTAGAGACGGTTTCTATGGTACCATCTGCTAACTCTACCTCATAGTTTACGCTTAGGGTTTTGACAGGTAAATTCAGCAATTTACAAAATTTATGATCCACAAAAGACTTATCTGCCCCCGAATCAAACAGTACTCTTGCAAAGACATCATTTACAAGGAATGTACCTGTTATGACGTTATCATCTTGCACAGCCTCCTGTGCATCCATCCTGAAGACTCTGGCGTTAGTCTTCTTAGCCTCCTCAGGCTTCTTGTTGTTCTTGGGGCAGTTAGTCTTTATGTGGCCTTTCTCATTGCAACGATAGCACGTCGCATCTTTCATCTTCTTGCAATCCAAGGTTTTGTGTTCCTTGGATTTGCACAAACCACAAGCAAAAGACCTTGACTCGTTATTCGAGTTTGATCCAAATCTGCACTTTCCAAAGTGCTTTTTCTTGCAAGTTTTGCACGTAGGCTTCTCATCAGAACGATGCCCATCTTTCTTCGACTCCGATCCCTTCTTGTGATCACCGCTCCCACGGTGTTTCTTGTTCGACCTACGCGAACCATCATCTTCTCGCTTCCTCTTCTCAGCATCTTTATTCCTCAGCGATCTCTGTCGGACCGCATCCAGTGTGAGGGATAAAGACAGGTCTGTTACAGACCTGAAGGTAACTGGCCGAGAAGCTTTAACACTGGCCTTGATCTCGGGTTCCAACCCACCAATAAAACGAGCAGTCCTCTTTGGCTCAGGGGTTACAAGGTAGGGAACCAACCTGGACAGCGTATTGAAGCTTGTCAGGTAAGCTTGGCAGTCGAGGTTCTTCATTACCAATGACAGAAAGTCATATTCAATCTTTTCCACCTCATGTTGAGGGCAGTAATTATCTTTGATCAGGGCAATGAATTGATCCCACGTCATGCTATACAACGGGATCTTTCCGGAGGCCTCCATCAGAGATCTCCACCAGGCCAATGCTTCACCTTTGAAGGACTGCGACACAAACTTAACAATATCCCGTTCAGCGCACCCGCTGATGTCCACCACTGTGTCCATTTCATCCAGCCAAGTCATGCAATCAACGGCCCCCCTTTCCCCTGTAAAATCCCGGGGCTTGCAGGACACGAAGTATTTGTAAGTGCAACCCTTGCTACGGGGTCCTTGATGCAGTACCAAGTGCTGGGATGGGTCACTTTGATTATTGGTGGACTGACGGTCATCACCGTCTTTCTTAGGTCCGTTCTTCTTGGGAGGAGGCTTGTTATGAGCCTCAGAGTGTGTCCTTGGCTTTGAGTGTGATACAGAGTGGGTCCTACTTCGAGTACCACTGTACTCCTCATACTGCCTATCCAAAGCCTCTGTGATAGCACCATCTATGATTGCTTTTAATTCAGCGCCCGTTAATGTAATCTGGGCGTTCACATTTGGCTCCACAGGATGGCTATTGACTTCATTAGAGTTAGCCATTTGTATTGAACTGTTACAGAAAACAAGAACAATATTTTATTGGAAGTTTATTATGGTATTACCCCTTAGGGTAACTCGTTAACCATGGTAACAGAGACCATATTTGGTTAACTTATTAACCGTATTAATTTAGGATTTCAATTAAAATTTATCCTAAGCATAAAACAATAATAATATATATTAGCACATAAGGCTTGGTCACATGGACAATTTAATAAACTATGATTTCAGAGAATCAAAACTTTTAAGGTTTGAACCTAGTTCATTACCTTTACTAGACAGGGAGTCATAGCTACCACTGTCTTTTGGCTTTTATAGAAATGAGCATGGCCCGTAGGCGCTATATTACCACGTATGGTTGAATATGATCACCTTAATTGATGATGTAAATCCAGGATTCAGAGATCATTATACTGGATTAGGAATCTTCTAAAGAATCCTTATTCATTTAAAAATGACATGTGATTTTTAATCAAATCACTTATGCCGGAGTGTTAACATGTTTTAAGATGTTAACAGGGATTTAAATCTTTTAAACCGGTCTTACCATTTTGGCCCGGTCTTATATTTGACACGAGGCTAGGTTTCACACTTAAAGATTTTTAATTAAATAATTACTTAGGCAGATTAAAAGGAATGATTTTAATTTATTTATTTCATGTATAATTATTATTATGTGCACAAATGGCAAACATGAAATTTATAAAACAACACTCCAATAATTTATAACAATATTACATATCGCCCTAAACGGGTCTTTCACACATGAAATTTTTCCCACGTAGGAGCTACAACATACCAACATGCCCACGCAGGGGTCTTACAGAAGACATGCCCGCGTAGGGGTCTTACAGAAAAACATAAGTCCTCGTAGGGACTAACACACTAACAGTTGTCCACGTAGGGACTTAAACAAACATAAGTCCACGCAGGGACTAAACATACAACTTACCCTCGTAGGGGCTTATGGAAAGGTAGACCCACGTAGGGGTCAATACAAACAAACATACACACCCACGTAGGGGCTTAACAACCAAATATGCCCACGCAGGGGCTCAACAACAGCTGGGAGGACTTAATAATCCTTCTTGTTCTTTCCCTTGATTAAACCTATTAATCCCTGGAAGAAACCCTGCTTCTCTTGGCGGTCGCGGCGAGCTTCCTGCTCAACCTGATGCAATCTATGTAGAATTTCCTCCCGTTCTGGGGGAGAAAATCGTGGCGGCTGCGACTGCGCTCGAATGATAGGCCTGGGAGGTATTGGGTATCCCTGATTCGGGTAGCTTACCCCCCATGGATCTCCGTAGGGTCCTTGGGCATTGAGGGTGTTATAATTTGCCGCTTCCATATAAGGATCTGCCTCAGCGTATCCGTAGTTGTTGTAAGCTGTTGGTTCAAACGGGTTGTAATTACTTGGACCCGTGTACGCTGGTATTGGGTTCTCAAAACCCATGGGCGGTGGCTGTTGATAAGCTGGCTGCGAAGGCCCACCCATTTGTGGGTCCTCCCAATGAGGCGGGTAGTGACTTGCACTTGACTGCCGTGGGGAGCTAATATGAAAGTCCCCAGGTCGCACCGACATACGTGCACCGGTTCTTCTACGCCTGGGTGGTTGAGGAGGTGGCGGTTGAACTGGTGGCGGTGGAGGTGGTGGCGTAACTGCCACAAATCTATGATCCTCTGAAGAATCTTGATGATGCGGCTGTGGTTGTGGCTCCTGGTGCTGCTGAGACTGCTGCTGCTGATGCTGCCCGTGAGACGACGAGTGGTGTGATGGTGTGTAATACCACTGATGCTGATCAAATAGGGCCTGGAAGCTATCTGGACCACCATAGGGTGATCCGTGGAAAGACGAACTATCGGAGATCTCAATCGGGTGGTTCGGAGTGCCGCTCGCAGGCATGACGGGGTCCGTATCCTCGTCCATGTCGTCGGCTTGATCACCAGAGAAGTGATCATCTGGCCCTAGTGGGTTGAAACCCACTGGTTCTGGCAGGTAGTCGGCCGGATTAAATTGGCCTCGAAAGACTGGAGTAGGGTCCCCATATGAGTGATGGGACAAGGATCTTTGTAGTGGCACATACGAAGGCTGTGGGTTGTGAGGTTCATAAGGATTTAGAGCAGGAGGTGTGGAAGTATGTGAAACCGATCGTCTGGCCGGCTCGTATTGGTTTCTTCGGTTTTCCCGAGGGTCGTCACTCTCGGTGGTTGATGGAGCTCGCCTTCGTGAAGATCCCGCTTCATGGTCGTTGGGGGCGGCTACCGGCCCCTTTCCGCGTCCTCTCGTGCGAAAGAATCTTGGAGGCATCTTGTTATTCCTGTCAATAAAGCATGAGATAACAATAACAAAATATAAAATTTTAAAGGACAAAACAATAACCCGAAGAAGGTAGAATTTGTCCTATGTTATAAGTCTAGACTCAAAAGTTTAGATATGTGCAATTGTGTAACTGAGATTAAACACAAAAGGCTAGTGTTTAATTCACTCAGTGTTGGCTCTGATACCAACCTGTCACACCCCGATTTCCACGTGTCACCGGTGGGCCCGGTGGGGGAGTATCGTGACGTGGTTGGCAACGTAATAGTCAAACAACACAATATAATAATGCACAGCGGAAGCAAATTTAAATAAGATACAACCGAATTTATTTATTGTAAACAAAGTCACAATTATCCGGTGTTTATCCACAGTAGGATCGAATAATAAAAATATTGTTTATGGTTCAACAGACATCGGCATCTTAAGTTTGCGAGACTTCTAGTGATGCTTAGGAGACTTCCAGCCTATTTCGCCTAGTACCTGCATTTAATCTTTTTGGGAAAATACGTCAGTTTACACTGGTAAATACATTCAACTGACTCATTTTATAAAATGATTGAAAATTGGTTTGGATGCACATGGCATAAACAATTTGTTTAACTTGGGAGAATTATTTTATTTGATAATCTTGTTAACGATTTACGTGTTACTTATGCGTTCAGTAGCCCGGACGTATCCGGGTTAAAGATCAATAGACACACCACTGTAAGTGAGTTATACACGGGAGTACGCCTACACCCCGTGCTCAGGTCGTGGCAATCTCGTAAGATAATGCCGAGGATATCCGGGACATGGTCATTAACCTCCCAAAGGCTGTAAAGTAAACACATCTGTTTAAAACGAGCCGATCAAATTATTCAATTAACCACTAAGCGTGGAAGATTTGATGCCCGATCAAGCGGTACGCTATGTACCGTAACCCAAGCCCGTATAGGGAAAATAAGTTAAAAGTATTTACCTTGATGCAAAGTATAGTCACAATAATCAAATAGCAAGTAGCTTTTACTGTTTCTCCTAATCTGGAACGAAGGTTAAATATAACCCATTAGAATCCTAGCGGGTCTTTAATTATGCTTAAGCTTAGACCGGCTAGTTTCGAAGATACGGTTCGTACGCACGATCAAGCGAAGACCGGATAGAATGTGATTCAGACCCGACAAGTTTGGAGACTTGTTTAATATGGGTTTATTAATCACATTCTGGATTTTGAGATAAAACCGATAAGGTTTGACCCGTTTCGGCTAATTTATGTAAACTTGTTACATAAACCGAGCCGAACGCGTAATATGCGTAACGGGTATCCGTAAGAGCCATATACAGGTTTCCTAAGTTAATATGCTTCAAATATGTTGTAACATCAGTAGGATGTCTTTCGTTATGCCCCGAACTAATTTAAACACAAACTATGCCCCGTAGGGGTAGTTTGGTCATTTTAAAGTTTGTAAAAGCGTTTATATGTTCAACTGAGTTACAGGTCTGATGTAAACAGCAAACATATTCATTTTGATGTGTTATAATAGTAGGCTAAGGCATATGTGTGAAATTTATCATATTTAACCAAACTAGGCCCCGTAGGGGTATTTTGGTAATTTCACATAAGCCGACAAGCTCAAAACTGAAGTCTGAGTTTATCAACTTTTGCTTACTGTTAAAATATGATAATTTGCTTCTTATATCAGTAGGTATCAACCCGGGTATGTCTAATATGATTCTAAGACACACTATGCGTTAAAAACGCTTATTATGGCGATTAAAGGCCATTTCCGGGTTTCATACTTAAATCTGATATTTTTATATTTCTAGAAGGCTTAAAATAATTTATTTATCATAACTAATCAGTAGCAAAAGGTTTGGAGTCGTTTGGATGTATAAAACTCATTTTATGACCCGTAAGGGCAAAACCGACAATTACCGATTAAGCCTACGACTATGAGTTATGCTCAGCCTAAAATTAATTAAAAATATTTAAAATTCCCAAAATAATATATTATAACTGTGGGTAATTCGTTTGGTGCCAAAAAGTATTTTTAACTAGGCTATACGCTAATTACGCCATTATGTTAACATAAAGCATTAGTTTTGCGATAATGAGCATAACTCTTAATCTACAAGTCAAACTGATGTCAAACTTTGCATACAAGTTTACCTATCAATATTTAAGGTTTCTACACTTTTACATTTTCATAAATCATGTTTTAAGGTAATAAGGGCATAACGGTCAACGTATGAGCAATTAACGGAAATATGCATATTAATTGGATAACTAGTGAACCAAGGTGTATGATCACAGAGGGTTGTTCTAACATGTATCCTCATCCAATTTAAGCTCTGAGGCATTTCTAAAATATGCCCAAACGGGTCAGAACTGAAAGTCAACCGAAAAGTCAAACTATGTGACTTTCGGTTCCGAACCGGGTCTAAACAGGAAATAGTCGGGTTGAACAGGTTTGAACATGTTATTACACTAATTACTAAGTTATAACAATAATCAAACAGGTTATATATGATCTATATAGCTAATTATGCATAATAGACATTTTAAGCATTATGTTGACTTTTTAAGTAAATGTTTGACCCGACATTTGACCTGTTTAGGATGGTGACCAGGGGAAACCCTTTTGGGGTTTTATTACCCACATAAATACCATTCTAAAACTACTTTTAATTCGAGATAAGACTGAGTCATTAGTGACTAATCTCGAAGTCAAACCGTAATTACGACGGTTTGACTTTTAGCTAATTAACTAAGCTAAAAGCAATTAAACAAGAACTAGCAGACTTACAATAGTCCAAAGCACGAATTAGGAGCAGAGGGGAGAGTTCCTTAGCTCCAGAATCAATCCAAATGATCAGATGAAGGTGTGAGTATGATTGTTGCAACAATGTGGCTTTATATACAACTTGGATCCACCACAACTTAGTGACAACTAACTCTAGGATCATCCACAACCATTGGACACTTGCCCCTAATGTTCTAGCACAGTTAGGGGTCTTTAAATAATGTTAAAAACCGGAGCAATGGGTCAGAAACGCTTAAAACAGGCAACAGCCCGTTTTTCTGATGCTGGGCACCCCCTGCGCATCGTAACACTAAACTGTTACGATGCGCAAGCAAGTCTTGCGCATCGTATGACGTTTTGTGCTACGATGCGTATTGGGTCATCAGACGCAATATTTGACTTTTCTTGGATATCTCGAATGGGCACCCCACTTGCACGACTTTGGGACCTTATTTGACAATTAGGGACCTTCCAAAATGCCTTAGTACAGTCCCTTACCCTACCATTTGCACTTGCTTGCTTAGATTCCAAAAACAAGACCCGAAAACTAAGGTCTATCATTGCTTTTCTTCGTGGGATCAAGTCATGCATTATCAATTCCATTCTCTACAATAATTTTCTGAATTGAGGGTATAAAAGATGTGTAGTAACATTATATCGGGTCTTGGGATTTATTATTGAGGTCGTTCAGAGGTAACAATTTAACATGACGCCACTTTAAATCCTACCGAATTATCTTTATTAAATTACGGGTTTTCAACGCGTTTTTGTCTTACATGACACGTGTCGTTTTAATATTTAACCCGAATTTTCGAGGTGTTACACTAGCACTAGAAAAGTACCATTACAAATTGATCAAATTAAGAAGAGAACCAATTTTAGGTAGACAACTACCGGAACCATATAGACTTGCTTTGATTTTTCTCTCATTTGATTATCTTTCATGCACAACTTGATGGTTCTCACATTGGGACGAGTTGGATGATTTTAAGTCTTTGATAATGATACCTAAAGATGTTTATGAATCTCTTCGTTCACATATGAAATCCTTAGCTTCTTGGGAAGTATATATTTCAAATGATCATATTATGTTTGCTATGCGCAACTTTTGATTCTGATTTTATCTTTTTACAGGGTTTTGAGAAGATGATCGTAGATTTGGGAGAGTTTGGAGAATATGATTTTTTGAGAAGATAATAATATCTAAGATTTTATGAGGTCAAGGTCAAATGGTTATTTAATTTAATTAATTTAATTAGTAATATGTTATAATAAAATTATATTGAACATTTTGCCCCTGAGGAAAATGACAAAATAACATGATTTTATTGGATAAATATCAGCTGATTTCACTTTTGGACGAAAATGACAATAAAAGTGAAACCACAAGGACCTAGATTTAAAAGGTTTGAGTTTTGGACTAAAGTGGCAAAAGTGACCAAACCTCAGGGACCAAAATGACAGTTTACTCTTAGTTAAATCACTAATAATTCAACTTGAGCTCGACTCACGTTCGAAAGTCACATGTATGAAGTAACTCAAAATAAAAAAATAAAAAATAAACGGGTTATTGGATTTTAATAATCCTAAGTTTCACCTGTTTGCCGATAATAATCCCAACTTTAAAAATTCTCTCCAACGATCCCAAGTTGTAAGAATTTGGCCCTCATTAATCATTTTCTAACATATAAGAATTTGGCCTCCTAAATAGATTCAAGTGCACCTGCAGACTCCTTAAACGATTTAAGTGCACATATGTTGGAAAAGGATTAATGGAGGCCAAATTCTTACAAGTTGAGATCGTTTGAGTTAATTTTTAAAGCTGAGATTATTATCGGCCAACAGGTAAAACTTAGGATTATTAAAATCCAATAACCCAAAATAAAGTCGACTTGTGATAATGCAAATTATTGACAAAGGTGATGTTCTTCAGCTGACCACCAAGTTTAGACCATCATTTTCGGTTTTTAACATTTTTTAAAACACATGTACGTCTTGAAATATAACGGAAACCAATTCATACATGATCAAGATCTGATTTTAGACATAAATTAAATGCAACAAATATTTGAGAAACATATATATATATATATATATATATATATATATATATATATGTAAATTGATATAAGAAAACCAGACTTTAACATTGTGAATCTGTGGGTGTGTTTGTCTGTTGTTGATGAACTAGTAGATGCCCCGCCCGCGTTGCGGGGCGATGACCGAATAATTCTCAACCAATTAAAAAAAGACTACTATAATTTTGCTAGGAAAAACAAAAACAATGATAAGACCGTCATTTTGGGCTCAAGGCAAAACTGTAGTTTCTCAGGACTAATGAGCTAGTGTTAGGCAACTCCTTGACACGAAAAAAAAAATAAATCGAGTAAACCAATTAAAACAAAAAACCTTTATAGTTTTGGTAAAAAAACTAAAACGATGGGAAAAACGTAATTTTTAACTGAGGGCCAAATCATAACTTTAATTCGGGGATAAACTGTAAACTAAATGGACCAACGGGGGAGTGCCAGAAAGTTGCCGGCACGACTGTAATTTTACACTGGGGGCAAACTTGTAATGTCAGCAGGAAAACAAAGAAAAACGATGGGGAAAATGTAAATTTAAGTTGAGGGTAAAATCGTAACTTGGCTGTGAGAAAAAAAACTAATGGCAAAACTATAAATTTATACGGGGCAAAATCGTAATTTTGAACCGAGGGCAAAATTGGAATTTTTAGCTGTGAGCGAAAGCGTAAATTTATTTTTAAGAGGGGGTAAAAACATAGCTTTGAACTGATGGGAAAATCGTATTTTTAAGGGAAAAAACCTAATGGCAAAACTGTAAATTGAAACGGGGCAAAATCGTAATTTTTAACCGGGGGCAAAATTGAAATATTTAGCTGGGAGCATAAGCGTAAATTTATTTTTAAGCGGGGGCGAAAACATAAATTTTAACTGATGGCAAAATCATAATTTTAAAGGGGGATAAAATCGTAAATTTGTTGGGCCAATAGGTGAGTGCCAGGCAGCTGCCTGGCACTATTATCCCTGCCGCCCATTTAGCCCAATGATAGCCCACAACTATTACCGTGTCAGCGGCCGACACTTGAGTTTGTAGTAGTTGAGAATATATTTATCCGTAAAGAAAAAGCTCATCTTCTTTGTACTTATGTCCAACCCGTGATTGGTCTCTTATTTTCCTTTATTTTCTATTTTTAAATAACATCTTTTACATGTGATTGGTCTTATCTTTCCTTGTTTTCCACCAATATATACTTTTAATAGCTTACGTGATACATTTGACTTCATGCATGTGATATTTACTATTATACTTTATATAACTAAGATTTTATATATTTTAGCAATTATATATAACACCCTTAACCAAAGTAATAAATTTAAAATTAGTAACTCATAAATCAACTTAAAACTATGAATAAAGTAGTGATGCATAACAACAAGATAACAACTAAACATCGCCGTGATAAGCATTTGAGTCCCTCTAGCAATTCTTATAACAGATGTATGATTATTTTTATTAAAGTCGCCAATGGATCCGGACATAAGCCCTAACAATCCCTAATTCTATACCCTCATAACATGAAACAATTAAACTCGTACGTACCACACTGATGAGCCACGGTTTCATACCATTACTATGCAATTTCTTTAGCTCAAAGCAATTATTGGTCCTACAATAGGATGTGACGTTTTATGATTTTAGTAATCTGAAATGTACCATATATTTTTCTCCGACGAGTAATTCTGCATCCTTTTTATATGATTGTTGATTGTTTGTTTGTTTTTTATATACTTTATTATATTTATATGATATGTCTAAAGGTTACAAGCATAATGTGTGTCCAAGATCGGATTATTTGATGTTGATTGACGCTACCATAACCATATATTTATTCATGTCGACTGATGTCTTCTAGCTTTTACTAACTAGTGCTCTAATCACGTTTGATCAGTGCGTACTTGAATCCAGCTGTAACGCCCATATTTACGTAAGGTTAAAACCACGATTTAAATAGGCTAAAAATTTGAACTTTCATACTTTAACATAAATATTACCAAAATACCCTTGTGGTTAACTATGACATTAACAACCATCAAAACGTTGTAAACTACATTTGTCCAAACTAATAAACCATAACTACCAAACTTACTTACTTACAAAAGACATCGAGTACAAAATATCATTTTACAACCCAAAAAGAGTTTTGACCCGTTTGACACCATAAACATAACCAGAAGCGCATAGTAGGCATACTGAGTAGTGTGTTCGATCCAAACTCGCCGTCATCAAAGATGAGATTTACCTATCATACACAACACCAAAGCATTCATTAGTTAATTATACTAAATATAATGAATAACTTTCATTTACTAATCATTATTCGACCCATTACAAAATTTACCATTTTGTTAACATCCTTGTTATAGTCATTCTTTCTCTACGAGCATCAATTCCGTTACACACATCCATCTTTAACATTTCGGTAGCATTCACATATGAACCTCTCGACCCATCCGAAATGGACCAAGGTTTAACCAACATTCTAATTCGTCATACAAGTCTTAACCTACCCATTCCTAGTGGGTCAATTCATACCATACATCATTGTCACACTTTCATCATTTTAACCCGTTTATAACAAGTCTTTACTTAAACCATTCCATCATCGTACTTTCCAACCATTTTGACCCATTTGAAACGGGTCATTACGCATTCATTACTCTTTCATTTTCTAATCACCATTCAATACTCAACACATCAAATTTGCCATATTCTACAATACAACTTTACACTAGGATTTATATATCAAAGTAAACATTCATAATCTACATGAAGGATAAACAAAGTTCATGTGAACTTACCATGATCTTGCGTTCCAAGCGTCTTCGATTGACTTGCACATTCCTCCTTCTTCGCCCCTATAAGGTCCAACGTTACATATTTAGATTTCACTATATACATTACGTACGCACACTTCGATTAGTTATCACGGCTTTAACTAATCGTACATAATTTTATTATCCATGCTAACTCATCAATTTCAATAAGTTTTGATGTCAAAACCCAACTAAATCAATTCAAGGCATTTCATCAAACATGTTGTGTGCGTACCATCAATAAAACATAATGTACAAGTAGTTATAGCATATTCTTCCTAGTTCATCCATAGATTAATCTAATCTTTCACAATCATTAATATAACCATACAACATATGTTTCATATCAATTTATCCATCTAAACACTTTCTATAACATTAATTTAACATCAACATTACACAATTCAACCATAAACTTCACTAAACTTCATTATCTTACAAATACAAGTGGGTTTTACCCCAAACTATCAATATAGTCAAATTCAAGCATAATATAACATCCAGACATTCATATTAACTAACATTCTTGTTAAATTTTACAATAGATTCACGGATTACATATAAACCACTTCATCAAACATCACTAAAACATAAAATTCAACTTTCTTGGTGTTAAGAACACTTAAGTGATCATAATTCTTAGTTCATGCATCCATTTTGCCCTCAAATTCCCTTCCAATTTGACAGATTTTGTGTTGTTTAGGGTTTTGTTCTCCCCCCTTGCTCTTCACGTCGCACAGACACACACACACACACATATGTGTTATGTGTTGTAAATTAATTATCTTACTTTTCTAATTGCCCAAGTTTGGCCCCTCAAGTTTTGAGCATTTTACTTTATGGTTAAACTTTTATTATCATGCATTCCTAACTTAAATTCCACTTCACGCTTAGCTACCGGTTTGGCATTCGGGCTTAGCTCGATCTTAAATTCCACTTCGCGCTTGGGCGGTAATCCCGGTAAATCTTCCGGGAACACGTCCGGATACTCATTCACCACCATGACATTTTCGAGTTTTGGGGCAACTCGATCGGTATCTAGCACGTAAGATAGAAACGCCTTACCTCCATTCATTACATACTTGGCAGCTTTAAATATAGAACAAAACTTCGGCTCGACAATCCTATCCCCTTGGATACTTACCCGTCCACCCCCCCCCCCCCGGTGTTACTACATAAATAATCTTCCTTTCACATTGGATTTCGGCATGGTTTTGGGCTAGCCAATCCATTCCTACGACTACCTTGAATTCTCCCATAATCTTCGGAACAAGATCTATGTTAAATTCTTCATCTTCAATCAAGATCTTACAATCTCTACACACTTCATGCAATAAATAACTCTTACTATCGGCTATTTCTACTTCTAAGGGCGTTAGCATCTTTTCAATAGTAAACGAAGGATGATGTAATAGTTCATTCGAAACAAATGACCTACTTGCCCCGGAATCAAATAACACATTCGTAGGTATAGAATTAACTAAGAATATACCTGAAACCACATCCGGGTGAGTTTTAGCTTCATCTGATGTCATTTGAAACATCCTTCCACGTGCCTTAGACGATTCTTCTTTCTTTCTTTCCTTCTTTGCCCCCTGTTGGAGTTTCGGGCATTCAGTCTTAACATGTCCCAGTTGATAACAATTATAGCACGTCTTTGAATTGTTGGGACCCTTGTAGTACGGGTGCCCCTCTTGCCCACAATTATAGCATCCCTTCTTACCGAGTAAACATTCACCCTTGTGGAGTTTCCCGCAAGTTTTACAACTCGGAATCCCACTGTTCGGCTTCCCCTTCTTACCCTGGTCTTGAAACTTTGACTTCTTTGACGGGCTTGGGTTAGTAGGCTTCTCCATTACCCTTTTCTCTCCTTGTTTAACTTGTCTTTTCAACTCAATTTCTCTATCCCTTGCCCAGTTTATGAGTTCATTTAATGTTTCACATTTGGATGGATTTATGAACTCTCGAAACTCGGCCTTCAACATGTCATGGTAACGAATAATCTTCATTCTTTCCGTTCCCACAATTTCTCAGCAAAACTTCAATTTGTCGAGGAAGGTATTCGTAATTTCATCAATTGACTCATCTTTTTGACGTAGACGTAAAAAGTCTTCTTGGATTCTATCAGCGGCGGATTGCGGGAAATGATACTTTAAGAAGGGCTCTTTAAACTCTTGCCACGTCAAATCTTGAACCTTGTCTTCCCCTGCCTCTTTGCAATAGGCATCCCACCAATCCTTAACTTGGAGTATTCCCTTTGCAAACATCACTTGATCTTCTTTTTCACATCGACTTCTTGTAAATACCGCCTCCGTACTTGAGATCCATCTTTGACACGCTATTGGATCGATCTCCCCTTTGTATGGCAAAGGGTTACAAGCCATAAACTCTTTGTAGGTGCATCTACGGTTCCCTTTCTTCCCTTGAAGCTCACTAATCATCTCTTTTAGTTCTTCCATCTTAACTGTCATCGTTGCCTCAACCGTGTCTAATACTTGACTTTCTACTTCTTGGGCTAGCCGGGGAATGCTAGCCTCAATCGCCTTTTCTACTTCTTCCCCGATCCTTTCATTTATCGCTTCTAGTCATGCCGTTTCATTATCGTTCACATTTACTCCGTCCGCCATCTACATAAAACATTTACCACATTCGTTAATTCCTTTACATGCTTTACTTCATCACATTTGAACTTATACTATCATGATTACATTCTTTTTAAATTCATTCCTTTCGCGTCATCGTCATCAACAATCACGATATATCATATGGAACATAAATTTCTGGTCATAACGATTAACATCGTTACCTTCGCTTGCGTATGTTTCCACATCAATTATTTCTTGTAACGTAAACACGTGACATGCCTAAGCTCATACATTCTCATTATATATTATACTACCTTTGGGGGTTTATTGGGGACCATTGAGGTTCGGGGCTTGATTATACTTGAATTCAAAATTTTCATTTGCTTCTTGAACTCCACCGTAAGCTACCGTAGCTTACGGTATTTCTTTTTGTATCTGGGCCTCCACCGTAAGCTACGGTAGCTACCGTAGTTTACGGTGGCAATAACATAGCTACGGTGATTACCTACTGCCTTACGGTGATCACAAAATTTCAATACCTACCGTAGCTTACGGTAGCTACCGTAAGCTACGGTAGCGCCCAGTACATGTGTAACGCTCCGCTCCGCTCTTTTCGTATTCTATTTTTAGAAAATTCGTATTCGCCTTCTATTTTTAGAATCATAGTCGAAATCGGATCGAAAAACTTATTAGAAACGACAACGACGCCACTTACGCGATTTTAACGAAACCGACGAACGTACGCGATTAATAACGATTACCGGCACTATTTTACATGTTTATGATCCTAAAATAATATCCTACAACATTTCACGACGTCCGGGTTTTAAAACGGGTTCAGAACCGTATCGGGTCGCGCAAAAACACAAGAAACGGGCCCAGAATCTAACCCACTTAAACCTACCTATAAATACCTCTCATCCTCACAATAAAACCCTAGCCCCTTTTTCACTTTCGATCCCCCTGCTCTCTCTCTCTCTCTCAAAGATTCCGGTGACCGGAGTCGCTCCGGCCGACCACCGGCCACTGACGTGTGCGCGACTACACATATTTTTACAATGAAATTACACCGATTCGGTTTTAAATTTATAAAAGTGATTATTACTTTAACATCAAAACACACACGAAAGAGGCAAGTGTACCCCGTCATATATGTAGTAAAGTATCGGTAAGAACCAAGTATCGATCCAAGGAAATGGGCGGAGGAATAATACCAGACCTTTGTCACTAAACTACCGGTAAAAACATAAGTTGTTTGATTTTTTAATAAACTAAAGTAAGCGTAAACAAATATTTATAAAACATAATAGAAAATAGATAAATAGCCTTGCTTAATACACAACCAAAGCATGTCAACTAAGTCGGTTTTGGCACTAGAAGCATTTGATCAATTCTCCAACTTTGAGACAATTAGTATCCCTTTCGGGAATCCTAACATGATAATCATTCGGAAAGTTAAAATGATAAACACACTTTAACCACCTAAAATTGTTCTTTAACGTGCAATTGATAAATGTCTATGAAAATCTCTTAAAAATAAGTTAGTCATCCGTTAGGAGTTTTCTAACCTCACTTAAACAAGGAAAGCGACATCGATAAACACAATGCAACCACCGAGACAAGCATAAACTAGATTAAATCACAACCGAGTTCATTTTACAAATCTTGCACATAAATTCACCAAGATAGCAATTTTGGCCTAAACTACTAACTAAGCTAACAAATCATGGCAAGAATTTATAACGACACCATTTAACCCGTTAAGCTTCTTCCGTGACGGCAAGCTTTCTTGATTAACAATAATTACATTTTATTAAATCACTAACCATTTCTAGTATCATGATGCACACATTTTAACCAAGCTAATCTAGTTAACCAAGTTTAAAGTTTACTAATACAAGATTAATTAAGCTTCATTTTTCAACTATCTTAACTAACCAAGCACCAATCATCCAACACAATTACTTATAATCAAGAAATCAATATCAATAACAAGGTTGCAAACTAATCATCAAAGATTAACATAGAAAATACTTCCAAATGTCATTACAAACAAAGATTAACATACTAATGGCTATAATCAAGCAAGGAATTGTTGTGTTTTTGCCCAAAGGCTACAATAATACATAAACATTAATCTAAATGCTTGAAAGATTAATAAAATCATGGAAAGATTAGAAAACCAAACCATAAACAAGCATAAGATTAAGAATCCGGATAGTAATCGAGCTAAACGAGACAATGTGGCTTGAATCCGGGTGAAAGCAGAAGCCTCCGGAGCCTGAAAATCGCCTGAATTGCTCTCCAAAATTCCAGAGTTACGAGCATAATGTTTCTGCAAGTTTTTTATATAATTTCGATTTCGCACGGTCGTGCGTCCTGTTGCACGACCGTTCACTTTTGGCAATTATTGGAGGTATGGTGCACCATACCGCATGACGTCACAGATCTTGACCAGTCGTAGGTCACGCACGGTCGTTCTTCGTATCGTACGACCGTTCCATTACGGGATCTTGTTGCACGAGCTGCTGCACTGATCGTTCATCACCGAGGTTTTGGCTGATCATCGGATCCGCACGGGGTGCAAATTATGGCACGACCATGCGTCACCGGGCTGGCCTTGTGTGCCTTGCACGCCTAGTCGCACCCTCGTTCATTGCCGGGCTGATCATCATTTGTCGGAGATGCACGGTCGTGCATTAGGTCGCACGACCGTTCCATATGCCCAGGTCAGTTTTCTTAACAGAATGTTCGCAGCTTCGTCGTTTTGTCCGGAAAGTCCTCGTTTTCGCTATCATCTTGTCTGGTATGCTGTTTTAGGTCTGTAAACAAAAGTGTAGATGATTAAGCATCCGAATGATGGTTTTACGGCCGAAAACACATAAAATAGGGGTAAAACGGGGGACTAAAATATGTGTAAATTAGCGAATATCAGCCGCTATCTTGTTTCTTCGACAACAACCCACACAAGCCCCCACCTTGATCTTTGAACGGCCAGCCACCACCTTTCGGTGTTGGCACACGACGGCAAGACAGAAACAGAGAGAGAACGAGATGAGAGAAAGAACGAAAGAGAGAGAGACGACGGCAGTGCCGTCATCTGCGGCGGCGGTGGCAGTTGTTCAGCTCCGATTTGGTTCGATTTCAGTCGGGTTGTTTCCGGTTCCAGTTTGGTTTCGAGTCCGGCAATGACCGGAGACGAAGATGGCGTCGGTTTGTTTTGAGTTCCGGTTTGGGTTGGGTCGAGTCTGGTTCGTCGGGTTCAGGTACAGGGTTGGTCAACACGGGTCAAGGTTTCGGTGTTTCAATTGGTTCGAGTTTGAGTGGTGATGACAGCGGTGGTGCGACATCGCCTTCGGCACTCCAGTCGGCCGACGACAGTGGCGGTGCCAACCGTGGTTGGCTCGGGTTATGTTGATTTGGTTCGGTCTCGGGTCTGCCGATTCAGTTTCTGTTTGGGTTTGCTTCGATTCAGGTTTGGTTTCGGTTGTTCCGGTTCAGGTACGGGTTATGTTTTACTCGGTTAAGTCGCAGCTCAAACCTGGTTCGGCTCACTTTTGTTTGGGTTGTTTCTGGTCTAAAGACACCGGCGCCAGCGGCGATGGTGGTGCAAAGGGCTCGGGTCTCGCCTCGAGTTCGTTTCGGTTCAGTCGTAGACCAGTTTTTGTTCGGGTTCTGTCAAACCAAGTCAACAGTAGCTTCGGTCAGTTTTGTCATTCGAGTTTCGATCAACAGTAGTCAACTGGTCAAACCCGGTCAACTAACGGATCAACGACTCATTCGAGACTTGGTATAATTTAAACAACGCTAATTTTATTATTGTTATATATATATATATATATATATATATATTGCTTTAAACGTCGAACCGATACAATTAGTAATTATTTAAATTTTTGTATTTAACGAGAATTCTTATATATATTGTTTACATTATGATTAGTGGTTGAGTTTTGACAAAAATATCGACACTTAGAGTTGTCGGGATCATCCAAAAACAGAGGAAACTCTGCCCGTTTTTTTTAAAAGTCCGTGAAACAATACGTGTTTAATTATAAAACGAAACCTATCGGATTCAAGTAATTTTTATAACAATAAATATAAATGTATATTTATTTTGACAACACTTCTATAATACTCTTGATAGACTTAATTTAGAATTATTACATAAACTACATAAAATATATATATATATATATATATATATATATATACATATATATATATCAACTAGATATACTCTAAATTCCAAATTCAAATCCTCCGTCATAATTCCGTTTACTCATACACCTTCGTTTGCCCATATAGGATGACCTCGGTGTTCCATCCTCCAACTCTTCAACTCTTCACGGGATTACCAAAGAAGACTTAGCAATTTTGTGAGTATACTTGAATCCCTCTTTTCGTTTACCACTTTTTGGGGTGTAACATGTTTATCTATGAAATTTACACTTAAACTTTATTCGTAAATGCACAAATATTCCTTATACATGCATGCATACTTGATTACTTGATACCTTAAACTTAGGGTTATACTTCTTGTGTTAGACTTATCATTAACTTTGTACAAGCCTATCCTTGACATATATAGCGCTATAGGATTAACGCACCGCCTGTAACTTTGGGTTATGTCATGAGCTTATTGCGTTTCATCATTGGGTTGATTAGTCGAACACATGTCGATTTTATTGTTTATCTTGTTTCAAGAGCTTGCCACATGGAATTGTTTGAAACTTATCTTTTATGCTATGTATGAAAACCTGTATACTTGCCAATACTTTTGTATTGAACTAAGCTTTCAAAACATGTTGCAGGTTTTTGAGAGGATGTTGATGATGCATGGAACTTAGTAGGATGCCTAGATGCACATTTAAATTTTGTATTCTTATTGTATTGTAACTTTTGTACTTCATGTCGTTGTATTTGATTTCAATCCTTGTAAATGACTTTTATTAATGAAATAAATCCATTATTTAAATACTTGTCGCAAATATTAGTGTTATGATGTCTCGAGCAATCTTTCTTCGTCCCACTCCGATGCTTCCGCCATTGGTTGGGGTGTGACAGATTGGTATCAGAGCCATAACTATAGGGAATTAGAAAAATTGACATGCTTTTGACCTAGTCTATAGTTAAGTACCAAATTCGACCATACTTGATTCATATGTTAAGTTCTTGAAATGCTTCTTATGTGTTAACTTCTTGAAAACGTTTCCTATGTGTTAATTTCTTGAAATGCATTATGTGCTTATACTTGATTTAATATTTCAAACATACGCCTTCATAAGGCATTTTACTCATTTATACTAAACTCGAAACCACTCGTAATACACAAATGAGACGATTTCACCAAAATAGGCGTGAAACCCACAATTTGGTGAACGACTCTCAATCCATCTATTCTTTTACACAAAATTCACCACCAAGTTAGGAGTGAAATCCTTACCTTGATGGAGAATTTCCATTTCAAATTCTAGTGGACCCTCGTCAAAGTGTCGAAATTAAATTTTGACTCGACGAGTACCAACCACACTTAGGGTACGAAATCGTCAAGTTATGGGTGAAACCTGCACCTTTTCGACTAGTCCCGCTCCTTGATTTTCAAAAATTTCGCCAAGCCTCGAATTTTCGATTGATTTGGAACATGTAGTAACTGGAAGGGTGAATACCGTTAACCGATATATCGGCGAGAGTATTCCACCTATTAGGCCAAAACTTGTTTCTCAAATTCAAAAGAATTTTCGACCACTTTGGTTTAGTCAAAGTTCCGTTTTGGAACAATCCAAGTTTTAATCAAACCTATGTTTTACTAGTATCAATCTCATATGATGCAATTCTCCCTTTTCAAATTCAAATTTCTTTCGGGATTGTTTACTTATATACACATCATACTAAATCTTTCTTACATCTATACATCATTTACATGCATGATTTAAAAAACGTCACTCAACTAGATTTACATTTCTTATAACCACAAAATGGAGAGATATCATCGAGATAGGAGTGATTTCCTTACCTTGACGATTAACTCCACTCCTCCTTTTCTTAAAACGAGCTCACCGACGAGTTAGGGGTGATTCCCTTACCTAGGTGATCGTTACCAAAATTTTATTTCAAAAGAGACTTCATTATACAACACGATCAAGTTTTATATCTAAGTCGTTTTCATTTTTCAAAATCCCCACTATGCAAATTTCAAAATTCATTGTTTTATTAAACGTATATCTTACCCCATAATCTATTTCACATAAACCGCATACATGAAATACTTAGTCATACCATAAACGTTTTATTTCCCGATTTTCAAAAATTTGACGAAATGCTACCCATCAACTTAATCGGTCTACTGAATATCTTGCCCACAAATTTCATGCTTAACGTAAATCACTAAAACACGCTCACAATATATCCTCATACTAAAGACTTTCATTCTCAATCGGAAATTAAACCAACCTTTCCCACTAAGACTCTTACTAAAACTCTTTTCAAAATCGATAAATCCTTTTTACTAAAGAACACTTTTTCAACGATCACTAAGTTCATTATGCTAAAATTCTTTTTAAGAATCAACGTATTCACGAGAACCTCCAAATTTCTAAATTCTTATTTTAATACAAGATCCTTTAAAATGATGCAAACTAATTATTTTCGAAAACCTTTTCATACACCACCCAATACGTCATTCAAAATTTAAAACACGTGGGCAAGAAAACTTCATAGAAACCGACAATCTTCAACTTACGTAAATTCTTTTAAAACAAAAGTAGCATTTCCGTTCCTTACAAAATACATCATGCATAACCAATAAGCACATTATATTCTTTTTACATTTACAAACTAGATTCTACTTTACAAGGCAAACTCAATCTACTTTGATTCAATAAACTTGCGTTTTGCTCAAAACAACTATGTACGCATATCATCGTACACGTCGTAGTCGATATCTTGCGACAATTTCGTTTATATCATTTGTTTTTACATACTCGACCTTTTGATTGTTTTATATGCTTAAATTTGTTATGTCTCAGTTAATACTATATACACAATCATTATTATTCTTACTTATACTCATACTAACGATATGTTTTATGCCTACACTTATACTTATATTCATATTCATACTCATACGTTTTATGTTCATACTTATACACGCATGTGTATTCATACTTAAGCATATACTTATGCTCATACCTTCATTCATACTCATGATTCATACATTCGTACCCGTACACGAGCAGAATCCGAGGGATTCGCTTACGTGGGTCCCATACATACTTAAACATAAACATGCTATATACGATATTCTTATACCTACTCATTCTTATTTCCAAATTTATGAATACCCTGATTCATACACAATTAGTACAAGCTATGCAGATTATGTGACAATCAATATAATCGCGGGTGCACACGGGATTATAGTGATGGGTGTATGAAAACCATAGAGTGTACTACTGCGTATGGTAAGACACAGAACGTAACATGACACCGAATACGAAATGGACGAAATGTAGTCAAAACATGGTGGATACGCCGCTGGTACTTCCTATATATAAGTGTTTTCACCATGTTACTAAACTTTCGTAAAACGTGCCATGAGAAATTCGGTATTTTGCAGACCATTTAGACCCAATACAAAGCTTTAACAACTCACCAACGCATTGCTAAGCGCGCGATATCCGATTATTCATGACGAGACTTCATTCTTTACATATTGCTTTCGTTCGTCCAATGCGCTTACCCTTCTTATACTTACATTCGTTTATTAGATCAATCATTCCCTCTCCTACCTCCGTTATTCCCCGTTATCCGTTGTCTTTCATACAAGCCTCGTTACGAACAAATCCGTTTACACGTTCGAAGTTTAAAGTACCTTCTTGGTTAAAACTATCTTTCTATTCTTTATTTATGTGTAAACATACTTAATTGGTCGTTACCTCCAAAATCGTTTTACTTAAAATACCTAATGTTCTCGTTCCTCGTCAATAAATAATTTCTTACAAACAAGTGATTTATTATTCTTCTTTGAAATCAACGAAATTCTTCTTACAATTTACAGTGCGGCCACACTTTTCATCGAAATGCTTACCGTTTTATACGAAAGTTTTACTCCTTGGATATCATATTTTAAAGTTACCTCTTCATTTTGAGTTATTCAAACTTGTTTAAACTCGTTAGCCTATGCACACACATGCACAATTTACTTATGACTAATGCCTTAAATCATGTTAGTCAAACAACCTCTTTTTACAAATCTAACTTTTCGTTCCTCAAAACTTCATACTTTTCCACACGTATCCAAACTTCCAAGTCTCGATTTCAGACGATCATTCCTTAGCCAAATCCTTTATTAAGTCTTCCTCTTGAATAAATTTCGGGATGAAAATTTCTAAAGGAGGGGAGACTGTATCGCTCCGCTCTTTCCGTATTCTATTTTTAGAAAATTCGTATTCGCCTTCTATTTTTAGAATCACAGTCGAAATCGGATCGAAAAACTGACTAGAAACGACAACGACGCAACTTACACGATTTTAACAAAACCGACGAACGTACGCGATTAATAACGATTACCGACACTATTTTACATGTTTATGACCCTAAAATAATATCCTACAACATTTCACGACGTCCGGGTTTGAAAACGGGTTCAGAACCATATCGGGTGGCGCAAAAACACAAGAAACAGGCCCATAATCTAACCCACTTAAACCTACCTATAAATACCTCTCATCCTCATAATAAAACCCTAGCCCCCTTTTCACTCTCGATCCCCCTGCTCTCTCTCTCAAAGATTCTGGTGACCAGAGTCGCTCTGGCCGGCCACCGGCTGCTGTCTTGTTTCTTCGACAACCACCCACACAAACCCCCACCTAGATCTTTGAACGGCCGGCCACCACCTTTCGGTGGTGGTACACGACGGCAAGACATAAACAGAGAGAGAACGAGATGAGAGCAAGAACGAGAGAGAGAGAGACGACGACAGTGCCATCATCTGCGGCGGCAGCAGCAGTTGTTCAGCTCTGATTTGGTTCGATTTCGGTCGGGTTGTTTCCGGTTCCAGTTTGGTTTCGAGTCCGGTGATGACCGGAGACGAAGATGGCGTCGGTTTGTTTTGAGTTCCGGTTTGGGTCTGGTCGAGTCTGGTTCGTCGGGTTCAGGTACAGGGTTGGTCAACACGGGTCAAGGTTTGGGTGTTTCAATTGGTTCGGGTTTGAGTCTTGACGACAGCGTTGGTGCGCCGTCGCCGGCGGCACTCCAGTCGGCCGATGGCAGTGGCGGTGCCAACCGTGGTTGGCTAGGGTTATGTTGATTTGGTTCGGTCTCGGGTCAGCCGATTCAGTTTCTGTTCGGGCTTACTTCAATTCAGGTTTGGTTCCGGTTGTTCCGGTCAAGGTACTGGTTATGTTTTACTCGGTTAAGTCGCAGCTCAAACCTGGTTCGGTTCACTTTTGTTTGGGTTGTTTCAGGTCCAAAGGCACCGGCACCGGCGGCGATGGTGGTGCAGACGGCTCGGGTCTCGCCTCGCTTCGTGTTCGTTTCGGTTCAGTCATAGACCAGTTTTTGTTCGGGTTGTGTCAAACTAAGTCAATAGTAGCTTCGGTCAACACTAGTCAACTGGTCAAACTCGGTCAACAAACGGGTCAACGACTCATTCGAGACTTGGTACAATTTAAACAACGCTAATTTTATTATTGTTTTATATATATATATATATATATATATATATATGCTTTAAACGTCGAACCAATACAATTAGTAATTATTTACATTTTTGTATTTAACGAGAATTCTTATATATATTGTTTACATTATGATTAGTGGTTGAGTTTTGACAAAAATATCGACACTTAGAGTTGTCGGGATCGTCCAAAAACAGAGGAACTCTGCCCGTTTTTCGTAAAAATCCGTGAAACAATACGTGTTTAATTATAAAACGAAACCTATCGGATTCAAGTAATTTTTATAACAATAAATATAAATGTATATTTATTTTGACAACACTTCTATAATACTCTTGATAGACTTAATTTAGAATTATTACATAAACTACATAAAATATATATATATATATATATATATATATACATATATATATCAACTAGATATACTCTAAATTCCAAATTCAAATCCTCCGTCATAATTCCGTTTACTCATACACATTCGTTTGCCCATATAGGGTGACCTCGGTGTTCCATCCTCCAACTCTTCAACTCTTCACGGGAGTACCAAAGAAGACTTAGCAATTTTGTGAGTATACTTGAACCCCTCTTTTCGTTTACCACTTTTTGGGGTGTAACATGTTTATCTATGAAACTTACACTTAAACTTTATTCGTAAATGCACAAACATTCCTTATACATGCATGCATACTTGATTACTTGATACTTTAAACTTGGGGTTATACTTCTTGTGTTAGACTTATCATTAACTTCGTACGAGCCTATCCTTGACATATATAGCGCTATAGGATTAACGCACCGCCTGTAAACTTTGGGTTATGTCATGAGCTTATTGCGTTTCATCATTGGGTTGATTAGTCGAACACATGCCGATTTTATTGTTTATCTTGTTTCAAGAGCTTGCCACATGGAATTTTTTGAAACTTATCTTTTATGCTATGTATGAAAACCTGTATACACGCCAATACTTTTGTATTGAACTACGCTTTTAAAACATATTGCAGGTTTTTGAGAGGATGTTGATGATGCATGGAACTTAGTAGGATGCCTAGATACACATTTAAATTTTGTATTCTTATTGTATTGTAACTTTTGTACTTCATGTCGTTGTATTTGATTTCAATCCTTGTGAATGACTTTTAGTAATGAAATAAATCCATTATTTAAATACTTGTCGCAAATATTAGTGTTATGATGTCCCGAGCAATCTTTCTTTGTCCCACTCCGATGTTTTCGCCGTTGGTTGGGGCGTGACAACATGTTGGCTGAATCTCTCGTTTGCGGCCACGTTGATCCGTTTTCGAATATTATTTCAATCAAGCCGGTCCCTGAGTTTTCTAAACACACTTTGTGCTGACACTCTTGCATTTTTATTTCTTTCTAACCTTTCCATATGATCACTAATTCATATCATAATTTACTAAGGAATTCTAAAAAAAATGTTACCTCTTCTTGCGTCTTGGAGCGAACACACCCATTCTTGCGAGCTTTCGGTTTGAGTCCGAGCACTCTAACGTGCTCGAATCTCTCAAACCTAGGCTCTGATACCAACTTGTAATGCCCATATTTACGTAAGGTCAAAACCACGATTTAAATAGGCTAAAAATTTGAACTTTCATACTTTAACATAAATATTACCAAAATACCCGTGTGGTTAACTATGACATTAACAACCATCAAAACGTTGTAAACTACATTTGTCCAAACTAATAAACCATAACTACCAAATTAACTTACTTACAACAGACATCGAGTACAAAATATCATTTTACAACCAAAAAGAGTTTTGACCCGTTTGACACCATAGACATAACCGGAAGCGCATAGTGGGCATAATGAGTAGTGTGTTAGATCCAAGCTCGCCGTCATCAAAGATGAGATTTACCTATCATACACAACACCAAAGCATTCATTAGTTCATTATACTAAATATAATGAATAACTTTCATTTACTTTTCATTATTCGACCCATTACAAAATCTACCATTTTGTTAACATCCTTATTATAGTCATTCTTTCTCTACGAGCATCGATTCCGTTACACACATCCATCTTTAACATTTCGGTAGCATTCATATATGAACCTCTCGACCCATCCGAAATGGACCAAGGTTTAACCAACATTCTAATTCGTCATACAAGTCATAACCGACCCATTCCTGGTGGGTCAATTCATACCATACATCATTGTCACACTTTCATCATTTTGACCCGTTTATAACAAGCCTTTACTTAAACCATTCTATCATCGTACTTTCCAACCATTTTGACCCATTTGAAACGGGTTATTACGCATTCATTACTCTTTCATTTTCTAATCACCATTCAATACTCAACACATCGAATTTGCCACATTCTACAATACAACTTTACACTTGGATTTATATATCAAAGTAAACATTCATAATCTACATGAAGGATAAACAAAGTTCATGTGAACTTACCGTGATCTTGCGTTCCAAGCGTCTTTGATTGACTTGCACCTTCCTCCTTCTCTCTGGATTTTGAGATAAAAATAATAAAGTTTGACCCGTTTCGGCTAATTTATGCAAACTAGTTACATAAGCCGACCCGAACGCGAAGAGTGCGTAACGGGTAACCAAATGAGTCATGAACATGTTTCCTAACACTTCCAGTCCTTTTATTAACAAAGTTTTCGATTTTTCAAAAAATTAGTCCCTTAAATTCAACATTGGACCTTATTAGGGTTTATTACACGTGTCAATTCATTTATTCCTATGTTAAGTCTAGACTCAGAAAGTTTAAGGAATGTGCTACTGTGTCATTGAGATTAAACACAAAAAGGCTAGTGTTTAATTCACTCAATGTTGGCTCTGATACCAACCTGTCACACCCCTATTTTACCACGTGTCACCGGTGGGCCCGGTGGGGAGTATCGTGACGTAGTTGATATCATCATAGTCAAACAACACAATTAATGAATGCACAGCGGAAGCAAAAGATAAAATATTACAACCCGATATAAAGTAATATCCAAGTATTACAAATGGAATGTAAAGGATCCACAGGCGGATCTTAAAACAGAAAGATAAACACTGTTCAACAGACTTTAGGCATCTAGAACTTGCAAGATTCCCTATTGACGCCCTGAGCTCCCAGCCCATTACGTACAGTACCGGTCACTTAACCTTTTTGGAAAATACGCCAGTTTACACTGGTAAATACAACTTAACTGACTCATTTTGAAAATAGTTTAGAAAATCGATTTGAATGCTCAAGGCACAAAATTATTTTATAACTTGGGACAATTATATAAAAATAATATTGTATACAGATTTACATGTTCGTTGTACATTCAGGGCCCGATGTAGAAACCGGGTCAAGATTAACAGACACACCACAAGTATAGGCCCACATGAGCATGAGATACCGTTTCCCTTATGCAACTGTCAGGTGTATGCCTACACCCCGTGTATAAGACGTGGCCATTTTATAATACAATGATGCCAAGGATATCCGGGACATGGTCATTAACCCCTAAAGGCCTTTATTTCAAACAAGACAGATTAAAGCGGGTTACCTCAATAATTTAATCACAATTCGATTAAACATTCAATACCCGACCAAGCGGTATTATTATAATACCGTATCCCAAGCCCGTATAGGGAAAATAAGTTAAGAGTATTTACCTGAGCTAAATATAAATTTAATCCCAGCCGTATATCAAATCAGCAAGCACAAGTACTTCTACTTGGGCTCTTAATCTGGAATGAAGGTTTTTAATAACCTATTAGATTCCTAACGGATCTTAATTAAGCCTATGCTTAGACCGGTTAGTTTCCAAGGAAGGTATGGTTCAAAGCGTATGATTAAGCGAGAACCGGATTAGAATGAGGTTTAGACCCGACAAGCTTGTATACCTGTGTAACAAGGGTAAACTAAACACATTCTGGATTTTGAGATAAAAATAATAAAGTTTGACCCGTTTCGGCTAATTTATGCAAACTAGTTACATAAGCCGATCCGAACGCGAAGAGTGCGTAACGGGTAACCAAATGAGTCATGAACATGTTTCCTAAGTTAATATGCCTTAAATATGTTGTGATATCAGTAGGATACCTTCCATTATGCCCAAAACGAATTTAAAACCAATTTATGCCCCTTAGGGGTATTTTGGTCATTTTAAAGGTTACAAAAGAGATTAAATATTATTCTGAGTTACAGGTCTGATTTAATCAGTAAATATACTTAATTTAATAAGTTATAACAGTAGGGTATCATATATATGTGAAATTTATTAATTATAACCATACTATGCATCGTAGAGGCATTTGGGTAATTTCACATAGGTTAAAAAAAAAGTCAAAACTGAAAACCTGAGTTTAAAACTTTTCCTTACTGTTAAAATATAAAAATTTACTGAATATATCAGTAGGCATCAACCATTATATGTTTAAAATAGTTTTAGTACATACTATGCGTTAAAAACGCTTAAAAGGGCGATTTGGAGCCATTTCCGGGTTTTTAAAGGAAAGCTGATATTTTTATTATTCCAGAAGGCTCAAAATATTTTATTTATCATATTAGATCAGTAGAAAAAGGTTTGGGGTCAAAAGGATTTGTAAAACTCATTTTATAGCCCAAAAGGGCAAAACCGTCAATTACCGAATTAAGCTTAGAACTCTAAGTTATGCTCAGTCTAAAAATAAATAAAAATCTCCAAAAATCCCAAAATATTTTTTTTTTATCAGTAGGTAAAAAGTTTGATTTCAAAAAAATTGGGTTTATATAGGCTATATGTCAATTACGCCGTTTAATTAGTAAAAAGCTTCTCATTTACGCTAATGAGCATAACTCCTAATCTATACCTCAAATTGATGTCAAATTTTAGGGACAAGTTTATAAATCAGTAATAAAGATTATTGTCCTCTCACATTTTCAAAATTCTCGTTTTAGGGTCAAAAGGTCATAACGGTCAACATTTAGGCATTTAACGGAAACATGCATGAACTAGGATTTCTATGGAACCAAGTTGTATAACCTTGGAGGGTTATACTAACTTATAATATGGTCCTAATGGAATCCTAAGGCATATCTAAACTAAGCTAAATCAGGTCAGAACTGAAAGTCAAAGCAAAAGTCAACTTTTGCGACTTTCGGTTCCGAACCGAGCCTATACTTAGAATTGTCGGGTTGAATCATGCTTAGGCATGTTCAACTAATATTTACCAAGTTATTAAAGTGAGAAAACTGATTTATGACTTTTATATTAATAGTTATGTATTTTATTTAAAACTAACCCATTTGACTTTTATTTGAGCCGACAATTTAACTAAGTAAACGTGGTAATTAGGAGGTGCCCTTTTGAGGGTTTAACACCTACCTAATTACGGTCACGTAGCCATGTTTGTTGCGAAAAATGGCTTAACCGTTTAATAAGTCAAAGCGTTTATCGCAAACGCTTGACTTTCCGGTTATAAACGCTAAATAATTAAACTAAGCATGAAGGACACTTACAAAGGGTCCAAGCAAGGATGGAATTGATCTAGGATGTTCAGGTATGAAGCACAAGGTCTCCAACTTAGAACAATTCAGATCATGGAGTGAAATGGGAGTAAGATCAAGGGGTATTTATAGGATTTTGAGGACTGTTAAGATCGTTCCTCGATAAACGAGCCTTGATCTGGACCGTACACCACATACACACAGTTTTCTAATGCTAGGGGCGCCCAAGGTTTGAAGAAATACCATGAGCAAGGGCTGGATCCAGCTGGAACAGGATGTCTGCAGCTGTTTCTGTATCTGACACATGCTTACAGACCGTAAGGTCCAGTGCATACGGTCCATAAGGACCTGGTCAGCAAACAGCAACTTTCACTTGTTGACAGATTTAGCCCCTGCACTTCCAAAGGCCATTTCCGACACATCTAAGGTCCGTTAAACCATTTTTAAGTTCTACAATGATGCCTAAACATGGGGAACATGAAACATGCTCAAAAACATGTCGGATGTCGGTTCGTTTGGTCGTACGGTCACGTTGTTCGGTTAATTACGATGAAACTCGGACGGACGCAAAAAACGACCCAAACTACGCAACGAATGGAATTTTATCAATACAAACACTAAAATAAAATATTTTAGTGCTTACATAAATTTTTGGGTGTCCGGATATATTCAGAATGCAAGATATGCGCGAAAATGCAAACTTGTGCACTTTTTGACACTTTTAGTCCCTGCATGACTTAAAAGTTTATTTTTGCGCACCCAACACCTCCAATCCTATATCTAAGCTATATAAATAATAAATAGGGTATTTTTAACTCATGGCCATATTTCGGAAGGTCCGATATCCTACGAATTGACATACTTTTGCAGTTTGACGCAATTAGTCCCTTAATTGCGCAAAGTAGCGCGAAATGCCGTTTAATGATATCCAAGACTTCCATGGCTCATATTGATCATTCCCAAGAATATACTTAAATATTACTACGCTCTCGTTCGCTTAGATGGTCACCGAAAGGCGTAGATTCAAAAGTTGAAGCTTTAGGTCCCTCTATTGCGCAAACTTGCGCATCTCATCATTTAATAGCATTGAAGCCTGATCTAATCCATACTAGACATTCTTGAAAGTATTATTAAACATCACGATGCTTCGGGTTCGCTAAAAGGTCATTCAGAGGTGTAATTAAACATATTGACACTTTTAGTCCCTCTAACTTGCAAAGTTGCGCGTAACTTTACTTATAGGCATAAAACCTTAGATGGCCAATAGTTGGCATTCCCGAGAGTATAATCAAATATCATGAAGCTCTCGGTTTGTTAAATGGTCACTCAGAGGTAAGAATTAACATGTTGACACTTTTAACCCTTTATTGCGCAAACTTCCAATTAATTACGCAAACGGCTACACTCGATTGACAAGTGGCTCATTTGTGAATATAATCATCGTGAGAGGTTATTTGGAAACTTATTTTAGGTATGCTAACACTTCCAGTCCTTTTATTAACAAAGTTTTCGATTTTTCGAAAAATTAGTCCATTAAATTCAACATTGGACCTTATTAGGGTTTATTACACGTGTCAATACATCATTGGACGTGATTTTACGAGGTGTTACAGCCCCTATAAGGTGCAACATTACATATTTAGCTTTCACTATATACATTACGTACGCACACTTCGATTAGTTATCGCACATAATTCTATTTTCCATGCTAACTCATCAATTTCAACAAGTTTTGATGTCAAAACCCAACTAAATCAATTCAAGGCATTTCATGTCACACCCCGATATTTCTACATAATCCGGTGGGCCCGGTGGGGAGTATCGTGACGTAGTTGATATCATCATAGTCAATTAAACACAATTATAGCACAGCGGAAGGCTTGGAAGGTAAATTACTTTTACAACCCAAATGTTTAAAGTACGAATAAAATAATATACAGACGGTTGTAAAGGAATCCACAGGCGGATCCTAAATAAAAATATGAAACGGAGTTCGACAGACTTTATGGCATCTAAGGACTTACAAGATCCTTTTATTAAACGCCGAGTAGCTCCAGCCTATTAAGCGAGGTACCTGTCACTTAGTCTTTTGAAAATACGTTAGTTTACACTGGTAAATACAATTAACTGACTCTTTTGAAAATGTTTATGAAAATTGGTTTAAATGCTCAAGGCACGAAAATTCTTTTATAACTTGGGATTATTACATTTATAATCTTGTATACATATTTACATGTTTGTCATACAATTGGGGCCCGATATAAAAGCCGAGACATGATTAACTGACACACCACATATAAAACCCACAAAGGAGTTATCCCCAACTTGTGGGTAATTTATAATTTAGGATTTTGCATCTGTCAGGTGTATGCCTACACCCCATGCATAGGTCGTGGCCATTAACAATTTAAATGAGCCAAGGATATCCACGACACGGTCGTTAACCCCCAATGTTTATGTTATCAAACAAAACGGATTAAAACGGGTTATGCAGATTTATTAATCACAATCCAACCAAATGATCCCATACCCGACCAAGCGGTAATATTTTACCGTATCCCAAGCCCGTATAAGGGAAAATAAGTTAAAAGTATTTACCAGAGTTTTAAAGGCAAGAATTTCTACTCAGCCGTATAATTACTAAGACTTTGTGAATGTATCTTCTACTGGGGCTCCCTAGTCTGGAATGAAGGTAATATTAACCTATTAGCATACTATCAGGTCTTATTTAAGTCTAGGACTTAGACCGGTTAGTTTTAAAGAACGATTTACGGTATGAAACGCAAGATTAAGCGGTGACCGGAATGGAATGTAATTTAGACCCAACAATTATGGAGACTTGTATAATATGGGTAAACTAAATACATTCTGGACTTTGAAGTTCAAATGATAAGGTTAAACCCGTTTCTGTTAGTTTGTGCAAACTAGTTACATAAACCGAACCGAACGCGTATAAGCATAAACGGGTAACCGGATGTCACACCCCGATATTTCCACGTTTGACCGGTGGGCCCGGTGGGAGAGTATCGTGACGTGGTTGGCAACATTACAGTCAAACAACACAATATTTAATATGCACAGCGGAAGCAAATGAAAGATATATTTCAACCGAATGTAATATTGTAATATCAGTATCACAATAGTTGAAATTAATCCACAGGTGGATAAAAATAAAAATAGGAAACAGTAGTTCAACAGACTTTAGGCATCTTAAGCTTGTGAGACTCTTTTGATGCTAAGGAGAAATCCAGCCTATTACGAGTAGTACCTGCACTTAATCTTTTTGGGAAAATACGTCAGTTTACACTGGTAAATACAATTAACCGACTCATTTTTAAAATGATTAAAAATTGATTTGGATGCACATGGCACAAACATTTTATAACTTGGGATAATTATTTAAATATATAATCTCGTAAAAGGATTACATGTTCCTTATACGTTCAGTAGCCCGGATCGTGCCGGGTTAAAGATCAATAGACACACCACATTATTTATTTTGGCACTGACGGGTGTACGCCTACACCCCGCGTTTAGGTCGTGGCCATTTCGTAGAATGATGTCAAGGATATCCGGGACATGGTCATTAACCTCCCAAAGGCTTTAAGCAAACAAAACAATTTAAACGGGCCGATCAATATCAATTAACCACCATACGATGGAAGATTTAATGCCTGACCAAGCGGTATTTTATATACCGTACCCCAAGCCCGTATAGGGAAAATAAGTTAAAAGTATTTACCTTTGCAAGTATAATTCACAATTAGCAAATGCGGGTAGCTTTTACCGGTTCTCCTACTCTGGAACAAAGGTTTATAATAACCTATTAGAATCCTAATGGTCTTTAGTTAAGCTTAAGCTTAGACCGATTAGTTTTAAGGAACGATACGGTTCGAACGCGTGATTAAACGAAGACCGGAATAGAATGTGATTTAGACCCGACAAGTTTAAAGACTTGTCTTATATGGGTAATCTAAACACATTCTGGATTTTGAGATAAAAACGATAAGGTTTGACCCGTTTCGGCTAGTTTATGCAAACTAGTTACATAAACCGAACCGAACGCGCAAGAGGCGTAACGGGTAACCATAAGAGCCATATACAGGTTTCCTAAGTTAATATGCCTCAAATATGTTGTGACATCAGTAAGATATCTTTTATTATGCCCGAAATGAATTTAAACACAAACTATGCCCCGTAGGGGTATTTTGGTCATTTATAAGGTTATAAAAGAGTTCAAGTATTAACCTGAGTTACAGGTCTGATATAATCAGCAAAAGTACTTAATTTGATAAGTTATAACAGTAGGGTATTGCATATATGTGAAATTTATCAATTATAACCAAACTATGCACCGTAGGGGCATTTTGGTAATTTCACATAAGCCGAAAAGCTCAAAACTGAAGTCTGAGTTAAACAAATTTTGCTTACTGTTAAAATATTATAATTTACCTAAAATATCAGTAGGTATCAACCCTTGTATGTTTAAAATAGTTTTAGTACATACTATGCGTTAAAAACGCTTAAAAAGGCGATTAGAAGCCGTTCCCGGGTTCTATATAGAAAACTGATATTTTTATTATTCCAGAAGGTTTAAAATAATTCATTTATCATATAAAATCAGTAGCAAAAGGTTAGGGGTCAAAAACATATGTAAAACTCATTTTATAGCCCAAAAGGGCAAAACCGACAATTACCGAATTAAGCTTATGACTCTAAGTTATGCTTAGCCTAAAATTGATTAAAAATCTTCAAAAATCCCAAAATAATATATTACATCAGTGGGTAACAAGTTTGATATCAAAAAGTAGGTTTAAATAGGTTATACGCTAATTATGTCGTTTAATCGCTAAAAAGCTTTCTAATTACGCTAATGAGCATAACTCTCAATCTATACCTCCAACTGATGTCAAATTTTGGGTACAAGTTTATATATCAGTAACTAAGGTTTCTACTCTTTTACATTTTCAAAAATCACGTTTTATGGTGAAAAGGGCATAATGGTCAACATATAGGCAATTAACGGAATCATGCATATTAATTGGATAACTAATGAACCGATGTGTATAATCACAGAGGGTTATACTAGCATTTAACCTGGTCCAATTAAATCTCTAAGGCATTTCTAAAACATGCTTAAACGGTTCAGAACTGAAAGTCAAAGCAAAAGTCAAATTATGCGACTTTCGGTTCCGAACCGGGTCTCTACTGAAAATTGTCGGGTTGAACATGTTTAGACATGTTCTTACATTAATTACTGAGTTAAATTAATGATCAAACAGGTTGTATGGGTTCTACATTGCTAATTATGTATTAATTTGAAATTAAGCATCCTGTTGACTTTTTAATAACAAGTTTGACCCGACAAACGACCTAGTTAGAGTGGGAATCAGAGGGTACCCTTTTAAGGGTTTATTGCCCACATAATTACCAACTTATAACTACTTTCAATTCGACTAATCACTGGACCATTAATGATTAATCGCTAAGTCAACCGTTAATTACGACGGTTTGACTTTTAAGCTAAAACTAAGTAAAAAACTCAACTAAGAAAGGTTAAGCATACTTACAGAAGTCCTATGCACGATTAGGAAGGTCTTGAGTCTACTCTTAAGCTCCAGGAAGCTCCAGAAATGCAGAAGGAAGGTGTGGTTACAATGTTGCAACAAGAGGCCTTTATATAGTGTTCAAAATCTCATGGATCATTGACACACAAGCCTAGCAATGGCCATGGATCATCCACAGATGTCCCTAAGGGCCTAGGAGTCATTTAGGGGTCGTCCAAGATGAGGAAAATCGATTATAAGTCGGTTATAATGCTCATAGCAGACACCTAGCAACATCAGCCCAAAGTTTTCGGAACAGATGGCCCCTCGGGCCACGCGTAGCCCTCCCTAGGGGCCCTCGCGTCGCGCGACGCCCCTTCTGATCAAATCTGAATTTTTGATTTTTATGCTTTGGTCCTTGGTCCATAATAAGTTTGTTTCGACAGTATTTCTTGCATTATGAACCCTCCAAATTGACTTATAAGGGCTTCAAGACTTATACCCACTTTGTTAAGTCCTTGGTTCACTTTGTTATCACCCGGAAAGTCATAAACTTCATCGTTGACGCTTTTAACCCCTTGTATACGAATTTGATCATAATTTTCTCATACGATAACGAAACTTTATGAAATTTTTATCATGTATTCTAGAGAGCATAATTAATCGTTACAAAGCTTCGGGTTTGCTAAAAGGTCACTCAAAGGTATAACTTAAACATGTTGACACATTTAACCCCTGTGGTTTGTAATCTCTCACTTTCTTTCATATTTAGCTTCGTATGATCCATGATTTATTCGTTTGATGGTATAAACACCATGTAGGGTTATTGTAAAGTGTATTTATTCACTGTTGACATTTTGAACCCGTATATTCACATGCTTTCCATGTTTATCAACTTTAGTCCCTCTAGAACATTCTTTCACATGTTCAAACTTATAACACGTGTCAATACATTATAGGACGTGAATTTTCGAGGTGTTACACCGGATGAGTCATATTCAAATTCCATATGTTATTATGCTTAAAAGATGTTATGACATCAGTAGGATATCAACATGTATGCTCATAAATGTTTTAAAAACGAATTAAACCTCATAAGGGCGTTTTGGTCATTTTAAGGTTTATAAAAGGGGTTTGTATGTAAACTGAAGTTCTGGTCATAAACATTCTGTGAAAATATTTTATTCATGATATTAAATCAGTAGGATATCAATTATATGTGTGGTTTACGATTTATGGCCAAACTATGCACCGTAGGGGCATTTTGATCATTTCACACATAGTTTTAGGGACTTATTTGGGGTTCTGAGTTCATGACTTATACCTACTGTAAAAATATTTAATATGGTTTATAAAATCAGTGGATAACAAATCTTGGGTGCTAAGTATGGTTTAAAACCATACTATGCACCTAAATAACGTAAAAATCGGTAAATGACGATAATTTCGAAGTTTAAGCGATTCTGAGATTATGACCTGCTTTGAATAGTCATAATATTTTATTTTTCATAATATATCAGTAGCAAAAAGATTTTGCATGTTCATTATGTTTAAAACTCATTTTATTTGCAAAAAGGGTATTATCGTCATTTATAAGCTTTGTACAAGAACTTAAGGTTAAGGTCAGTATATAATCTGACTTAACATCCCAATAAATCCTAAATATGATATCATAACAGTGGGTAAAGATTTTTATATTAAAATTATGTTTAAATCTTGATTTGCATGCTAAAGGACATTTTAGTCCTTATAAAAGCATAAATTTCGATTAATTGCATAACTTCAGTTTATGACCAGAATGTAAGTGTCAAAATATTCTAATTACAGTAAATTACAAGTTTTGTCCTTTATCTTTGTGTCAAATTTCAGGCGGTGTCCTTTGCCTTTAAAATTGACGAGTTTTGTAGTTAATGTTTCAAAATCTTTCACGGTTTGTCCTTTGACGCTAACCTAGTTAATTTTAACTGTTAAGTAAAGGGCAAATTGGTATCTTCACTTATTTACTTAAAAATCCATTTTAGTAATTAAAAAAAAGATATGTATATATCTCTTAACAAATCCCGCCCCCTAACACCACCGACACCCCACCTAACCACCTCCACAAGCTTGTAACCCGGTTAAAGACTTAGGAACCAGACCTGTTAAACTATTATCTCTAAAACTCAAAATCTGCAACTTCAAATTCGAAAAGTCTGGTAGCAGTCCGGTACACATATTCTGTGAAGCCAAACTTCAGTTAATTGTGTCTTGTTTGATGATAGCAGTTTTAGTGGGAGATTTTGGAGCTCCGCCTGTCATTCTCTACAGAAGTATCATTTGCTGTAGAACTGGAAAACACTTGCAGAATCATTGATCTTAGCAAGATGCAGATCATTAAACTTAAAAACAACTGAAGCTCTTGAAGAGCAAGAGATTTTAGTTGTGTTCATATTCGTCATCATTTTTTTACGAGAGCAGCATCCAATTCAACAAAATTTTAACCATCAGAAGCAAAGCGAGAGACATTGGCTGGTGAGTCAAATTCAGAACCTCTACCGATAGCAAGATCTAGTTCTTCAGCGTGAGGTAAAGCCATGGTTTTGAGAAGCAGTCACTACCTCCACATCCTTTTAAATCCCTAATTCTTCAAACCATAACCCTAATTTACCCCAGATGCCCAAATCTTCACAGATCTCTGATTCAAATCACGAAGGCCAGTAACAATTGTAACGCTCTGCATTTTCGTACTTTCTTATTTTAGCAAGTCATGTTGTACTTTCCATTTTTAGACGCTTGTACTCTCCTTGTAATCTATTTCGTTTCAATTAGAAATCCGAGACTATTGATCATAATGAAAACGAAGGTATTTTTAATCATGTTCGTGTATTCATGTTAGACTTATGTGCAGCTGTAATCAAATTCACATTTTGACACGATATATTATCCAAGGATTCTTGATTCTTTATTTATCGACACTTAAATCTCGTTAAACTAATTACAACTCTTAAAATAATGAAAGACGAATCTTAATCCTTGAAACTCGAAAGTTCGCGAATTGGTTAATCGTTGAAAGATCTTTTATCCTAAATTTAATCCGTTATAAATATGGATGTTTGATTATTTATTGGTTAATTAATTAAGTTAATTAATTTTTACAATTTAAAAGTGCTATTCTTTTATTTTATGAACAATCCAGTTAGTCTCGTTAGATTTCAAGTTAGTTTAAGCATATCTTCTCTATCCCTTTGTATGAGACGAAACTATTCATCTAGCAGGTTAGTACCCTTCTTTTTAGTATGGCGAACAAGAGCAATCTATCTGGTTGCTTCAATATTTTGAATAGAAATGGTTTGCAGTGGTACGTAGATAAATACACGATTCCTGCCTCATTACATCCCGTTCTCCCCGAAAAGGATACGCCTATCTATCCTTTTCCCCCGGGGAAGATAGGGATTTATACACGTCTGTTCGATTATTGTAATTACCGTCTCCCTTTGACGAAGTTTTTGATTGACGTACTGTTATTTCACGAGGTTCATCTTTCTCAAATGAACCCCTTCGGCCTTGCCAAGGTGTGCCATTTCGAGTTGTCCTGTCGTGGTTTGGGCTCCGACCCGGATTTGGATGTGTTCCGGGCTTTTTACAAGTTAAATCGGTCCGGTAGCTGGTATACTTTCGAAGTTAGGAACAAGAATTCTTGTTGTTATTCGTGGATTACCACCAGTATAAAGGACTGGAAAGACCGTTTCTTCTTTGTTGATGACCGATGCATTCTGGCCGAGATGACATGGAGATTGAAAAGGTCGCGCCTTCCACCCCCACTTCCTAAAGATTTTGAATTTGACAGAGATTTGTATGCAACTTTGATCAAGGAGGCAGGGCGTGTACAAAAGTTTCCGGAACACATCCTTGTTATGGGACGGATCAGCACGATGTGGACCGAACCGGAGTGGTATCCTACCCTTAGGTGGAACGGAAAGGGTTAGTCTCGTTTTTTAACCTGATACGGTGTTTCTTGCATTCATAAATTGTTTTTCTATGTGTCATTCGTCTTTTTAGTATACCGAACTATAGATATTACTTGTTGTTTGCTTTTTTTATGCAGCTATGGGGTTAAAGGAAGGTTTGAGGTTGAAGTCTTTTGATTCCAAAGAGCTTGATGTTCGGGCCACCAGGACGCCGAATGGTGATCCTCCATATTTGAGTGTTGTACAGGCGAACCTTTACTCGATTCGGGAGCCCGTAATTCCAGTTGATCAAGGGGGTTCGGCTGGCCAGGGAGGTTTGGCTGGCCAGGGAGGTTCGGGTTCGACTCCTGCTGTTCAGGTGTTGAATATCTCTTCAGTTCAGGGAGCGGTGGTGGCTGGTAGCGACAAGGGCAAAAAGACTAGCTCGAGCGGAACGAAAGGATCCGGCTCCAAGTTTGTTATTGAAGATGAAGGAGTACATGTTTCTATAGAAGACGAAGGGATGCATGGAGAAGAGGGTGATGATGGTGATGATGAAGAGCGCCCTCAAATTAGTTTGAAGAGAAAACGGGCTACTTCTTCTAAGTCCGGTCCGAAACCCAAACAGTTGAAGACGAAGATGGATTTAAAGACCGTTACATTGGATGATGATGGGGAAGATCAAACCACCGACTTCTCTACTGCTGGGGGTTTGTTGGCGAATTTGGACGCCCATCTTCACGGTGGTCGTACCCCTAGGGACCATCCGGTTAAAACTCCCACGAGCCCATTATCCTTTGGAGGGGCAAATACAAAGGTTTTCGAAGATGTTCATATGCCCGAGCCCTTATCTTTCAAAAAGATTGAACCGTCTCCCTCCGGTAAGCCTACAAGGGGGGTTGCTTCCAACGTTTCAAGGCCAAGTCCACAACCATTTGATGGTGGGGATAGTGCCTCTTCCTCTCCTTTATGGTATGAAACTGAAGCCGTTTTCTTATGCCGGGAGTTAGGTTCGGGCGATGCTGCGGATTTGGACCCTACTCGTGCTTTGGAGAAGTATGTTCCTGAGTGGTCACTGACGAACAAGGATAGGATTGTGGATGCTCTGTCAGCAAAGATGGCATTATTTCATTTGGGGACTCCAGGCGAGCACGCGCATTATCAGAAGATGAGCGGCCCGGAGCTTGGGAATGCCCTAATGGTGAATCAAGCTCAGTCGAATTCTCTGGTGGTGGAAACTTATAAGCGTTGGATCGAGTCGGAATCGAACTGTCGTAAGCTTGAGCGTGAAGTTGCTAACTTGAAAAATGAAGACAATGTTCGGTCGAAAACAAAGCAGGAGCTATCTTCTCTCCGATCTCAAATTGACCGATTGAAAGAGCAGGTCTTGGAGGCGAAAGAAGTTAGTAAATCTTCCCAGGCTTCGGCTGCGGCTGCTTATGAAGCTCGAGATAAAGCCCTTCAAGATTTGGAAGCTTTTAAGTTGAAATTTGGTGATCTGGAGAGGAAGTTATCCGGTGCGGAGAAAAGGCATACGGCTGAACTGAAAGAAATGCAAACATCTTATGACCAGCTCCTGGCCGATCATCACCGCCTGATAAACGGTACGTCCGTAATTTACTTTTTAATGCTTACCTTTCTTGCTAATTAAATCTTATCTTTCTTCAGATAAGGACGAACTTGAAAGGGCCCGTGACAGGGCGATCGAGTCGCACACAGCAACGATCGATGAGGCGAAAGGCATGCTGGCGCGCTGTGAAGGTGAGATGGTCAAGTTATATACCCAGGTGTCGGAGCTTATGTTAACCAAGCAGTGGTTTTTGTCGGACGGGATTGCCTGGGTTGTTAGACTGGTTCATGAAAGCCCGGAGCTGGAGAAGGTCGTTGCGGACCTGGTCAATAGTGTAAATGTAGTTGGGGTGAATGAAGGAATCAAGCAAGGCTTCAAAGCTGCTTTGGACTCACTCCGTTCGGCCGAGGAAGTTCCTGGATATGACGAAGGAGCAAAGGATGCATTGGACGCCGCAATAAAGGCCTTTGATAATTTTCATATCTCCGTTCTTAGCAAGGTTGCGGATTTAGTAGATAAACCTTTGTCCGTCATTAAACAGAGGAGTGAACTCCCTATTGTGAAAGAAGACTGAAGTTTGATTTGATGTTTACTTCTGTAAACGTACAGTGTTTTGTTTTTCGTTGTGGCATGTCTCGAATAATTTTAATTTTCTTGCTCGTATTGTTGATGAACTATGTTTTACTTGTTTTTATATGAAGCCATATATTTTTGGTTAAACATGTTCACATCCGGCTTTTCAGCTTTTAAGTTTGCGTCCAAACTTTTTTGCTGTTCGGCCAAATTATGTTTTGGTCATCTCGGTGACCAAATTATAGCGGGAAGTTTCTTGTAAGTTAACTTCTTTTGCTTAGTATATTTTTTTATAGTCGGATCGTATAAGATACGAATCTCCTGCTTAATAGATTTTGTTCTTTGTAACTATTTAAGCCTTCTCGATCGGCGCGAGGCATGGGTCGAGGCCCGTTCATGCACGTTTTCATATTTGTTCGAACTTATACATATGCTATGCTTTATACTTGTAAAAGTACAGATCGCTTTATTTATCGACTTGTTTAATCATAGTTCCGGGGAAGACCGTCCCGGTTTACAAGGAAAATGGAAATTTGTTCGGGGCATTACCCTCCCGATTCATACATGGAAATTAAAAGTAAAAAAGTAAGAAATAGCGATCTTCCTTGGCCGTAGCAGGCTGTTCACATAAAACACTTCTTCAAATGCACCCCGTTCCATGTCCTGGGTATGGGGGTTCCATCAAGCTTTTCCAACACGTACGAGCCTTTTTCGCTAGACTCTTTGACCCGGTACGGTCCTTCCCACTTCGGGGTTAGCTTTCCCGGGGTTTCGATGCGGCTCGCATCATTGCTTCGGAGCACAAAGTCTCCAACCTTGAATTTGTAAAGCTTGGCACGGGCGTTATAATACTTCTCGATCTTCTTTTTGTATCGGGCTTCTTTAATCGCTGCGATGTTCCAACGTTCTTCTAACAGATCAAGATTGGATCGGAGCTCATGCTCGTTTTCCTCCCAATTTTTGCACCTTTGGTTCGGGAGTCCGATCTCTGCGGGGATTACGGCCTCAATGCTATATGTAAGACTAAACGGCGTTTCTCCGTTACTAGTCTTGTGTAATGTTCGGTGAGCCCATAGCACGTTCGGTAATTCATCCGCCCAACCTTTGCCCTCATAACCAAGCCTTCTCTTTATCCCATCAACAATTTGTCGATTTATCTGTTCGACCTACCCGTTCCCCTGGGGGTGGGCAACCGAGGAAAAGACTTGGTTGATTTTCAAGTTTTCGCACCAGCGTTTGAACGGGTTTTCCGCGAATTGCTTTGCGTTGTCGCTTACAATGTAGAGTGGAAGACCGAAACGGCATACGATTTGTTCCCAAAAGAATCTCATTACGTTGTAGCCGGAGATGATTGTGAATGGCCGAGCTTCCACCCATTTGGTGAAATAATCCACCGCGACTAGCAAGTACTGGGCGCTTCCGCTTGATCGTGGAAAAGGACCGACTATATCGACGTCCCACTTTTGGAAGGGCCATGCTGCGGTCACCGGGATCATCTCATTCTTTGCTCGGAGGCTTATTGGCGCGTGCTTTTGGCATTCATCACATTGCTGAAGTTCTTTAACTGCACTCTCGTGCATCCCGGGCCAATAATATCCTGCGTTTTTCACCTTTGTTACGATCATTTTTGGCCCGGCGTGAATTCCGCAAATGCCGTAATGAACTTCCCTGATGATATAGCTGGCCTGCTCCGGGTCGAGGCATTTTAACAGAGGCCCAAGGAAGGTCTTCCGGTACAAGCCTCCTTCCTGCATCTGATATTGAAGAGAATTGATTTGGATTTTTCTCGCCTCTGCTTTATCAACTGGCAAAACATCGTGTACTAAGTAGTTGATTATAGGTGTCATCCATGTTTGAGATGGAGCTTCTACTTGCATGACGTGCGGAGTCACAATTGAAGGTGCGGTTAACACTTCCACCCTCACCTCTTTGGCCAAGTGACTGAATGATACCGATGCCAACTTGCTCAACGCGTCGGCCTTTTTGTTTTTGCTACGGGGAACGTGTTCGACTTTACATGACTCGAATGACGCCATAATTTGCTTTACTTGTTCGAGATATTCGATCATGTTGGCTTCCCTCGCCTCGTATTCTCCGTTTACCTGATTTGCTACGAGCAACGAATCTACGTGGGCTACGACATTTCTTGCTCCGACTTTTAGTGCCAGACGTAGACCGGCTAAGAGGGCCTCGTATTCGGCTTCGTTATTAGAACTCTTAAATTCTAGCCGGAGCGCATACGTCATATCCGTACCATCCGGATCGGTGAGAATTAGGCCCGCTCCCGCTCCTTCGGCGCTTGAAGCCCCGTCTGTATACATAGACCAAGGCTTCTCTGGAGCTTTCTCGATTTCTTCCATTTCCTTATCCTCCGGCATTTCTACTAGGAAATCGGCTATCACCTGCCCTTTTAACGGACCTTTGGTTCTGAAGGTGATATTGAATGCGCCCAACTCGATCGCCCATTTTGCCATACGACCTGAAACTTCGGGTCGTCGGAGAACATGTTGGATTCTTTGATCCGTTCGTACCTCGATCGGGTGGGTTGAAAGTATCGTCGGAGTCTTCTCGAAGCATGGACTAATGCTAGAGCTAGCTTTTCCAAGTTTGAATATCTTGTTTCATAATATTTTAGTGTTCGGCTCACGTAGTAGATGGGGATTTGCGCCCCGGTCCGCTGAGCGACTAGCACTGCACTGATAGCACCAAACGATGCGGCTAAGTAGACCGTTAGTACCTCATCCTTTTCTGGTACGGTGAGAGTTGGCAAGGTGCCGAGATAAGCTTTAAGCTCTTCGAAAGCTCGTGCAACTTCTTCCGTCCATTTAAACTCCGATTTGAAGCTTTTTCTGAGGACGTCCATGAACGGGAGTGATCTGTCTGCTGCTTTCGACAAGAATCGATGGAGGGCGGCCAATCGTCCAATTAAGGACTGGATTTCTTTTACCGACGTTGGAGGCTTCATTGTAAGAACAACATCGATCTTGTCTGGGTTGGCTCGCAGGCCTTTTGACCCGACCATGACTCCCAGAAACTTCCCTTCTTCTACCCCGAACGTACACTTTTAGGGGTTTAACTTCATGTTGATGCTTCGGAATCGGGTAAATGTCTCGAGTATGTCTTTTAGCATGGTGGCTTCATCGTGACTTTTGATTACGATATCATCAACATATACCTCTACGTTTCGTTCGATCTGGTCTTTGAAAGCTTTGCTCATTAAACGCTGATATGTAGCACCGGCATTTTTTAAACCGAACGGCATCTTAGTAAATCAGTACACTCCTTCATTGGTGACAAAGGTTGTCTTATCCTCATCTTCGACTGCCATTTGTATCTGGTGGTATCCCTTGTAGGCGTCTAGAAAACACTTCAACCTGAACGTGGCGACGGAGTCAATCTTCTCATCGATCTCTGGTAACGGAAAACAATCTTTTGGGCACACATCGTTTAGATCGGTGAAGTCTATGCACATTCTCCATGAGTTATCCTTTTTCTGTACCATAACGGGATTCGACACCCACGTTTGATACCGGACTTCTCGAATGATCCCGGAATCTAGGAGACTCTTTACATCTTTTGCAATTGCCTTGGCTCGATCCGGTGCCATATGCCCTTTTCTTTGTGTTATTAGTTTCATTGATTCTTTTACGTTCAGGTGATGCTGTGCCATATACCTAGGGAACCCTTGCATATCAGAGTGCTTCCATGCGAAGACATCGATCGAGTTGCCCAATAATTCCCATAGGAGCTTCTTTGTTCATTTTGGGAGTTGAGCACCGATAGCTACTTGCTGTTCGGGGAAGTTCGGACTGATCGCCCAGAGTTCTGTAGGCACTTCGGACTTTTTGGAGCTCGTTTCCACTGCATGTCTTACTTCGGCTACGAACGAGTTTGATTCCAAAAGTATAGTGGCGACCCCAGCTTCGGTGGGAAATTTAATGGCACCGTGTATCGTCGAGCAAATTGCACCAAGAGCTAGCAATCCGGGTCGCCCGAGTATTATGTTATACGACGAGTGAGTTCCAACAACCAGAAAGGTTAGTTGAACAGTTCTACTCTTGTCACCATCTTTGAAAGTGGTCGGAAGGGTAATCTGCCCTATTGGACGAACCACTTCTCCCAAAAAACTTATCAGAGGGGTGGATACTTCAATCAACCTCTTCTTCGTTTGGGGGTTCAGCTGCTGGAAACACTGTAGATACATGATTTCAAAGGCGCTTCCTCCATCTACATAGATTCGTCGGACTAGGTGTCCGGCGACGACGGCCGATATCGTAATTGGTCCGTCTCGAGCATCATCCGGATTGATCGGAGGGAAGTATGTTGGTTGGTGCATCCATGCTGCCATATGCTGGTTCGATCGCTTAACCCCTCTTGGTTCGATCGACCGGATCATATTGATTCCGGGCTCGGTGTTCGGATTATCGATTGCTGCTGCAGATTTCTTCCCATCTTTTACTTCTTTCACAAGATGAAAGAGTTTACCGGATTGTACAGCCTTCTCGATCTCTTGGTTCAAAGCCCAACATTCATCAGTTGTATGCCCTTTGTCTCGGTGATATTCACAATACTTCTTGGAGTGTTTATCCGAGGTAGGTCGCTGCTTCGACGGTGTAGGGAACCGGGTGGTTTCCGTACTAAGTATTTCACTTGGCGATTTTGTTAGCTCGGAGAAGGTGTTAAAACGCACATTTCTGGTTCGGAAACTGCTTCGATCTGACTTCTGATACGGGCCACAATTTCTATTCCAATTGTTGCTTCTATCTTTTGGTGGTGATGCGTTCCGTCTCCACGATGTGGTTCGAGCATTGACGTTTCTTACTGTTGTTTCGCTCGGTTGACCGCAGGCACTCTTTCCCCAAACGAAGGCTCGAGCTCGCTCCATAAGTATCTCCATGGTTTTTGGGAGATCTTCGTGGAGTTTTTCCACAAGCTGGTTGTTTCGAACTCCGTGACAAAATCCAGAAACTCGGAGCTGGTCAACCGCTCCACTTATCTGCATGCTCTCTCGGTTGAAGCGATCAATAAAATCTTCCACGGATTCTCCATCGCGGCGCTTTATATGGTGAACCTCGGTAATGTCTTTTTTGCAGCGTCACTGCTGACAGAAGTTTTGCAAAAATATACGCCGGAAATCTTCAAAGTGGTCAATCGATCCTTCTGGCAATCCATCGAACCAAACTCTTGCCGATCCGGTGAGAGTTTTAGCGAACATGTGACACCAAGCCGGCATGGGCCATTGTTCGAACTTAGCCGCTCCGGCGAATGCGAACATGTGGTCGTCCGGGTCGGACGTACCATCATAGAACTTCAACGTGGGGGGCATTTTTAACTTGGCCGGGAGAGGGGCATTAACGATCCGCAACGTGAACTTCGACTGAGAAGTCATAGACGTGGGATGATACGGCATGATGAGCTCCTGATCCTGAGGGTTTAGACCCATAGATCCCTGGCGAAACAGGTCGTTGAGACCGTTATTCATCGGAGCACTCGTAAATAAGGAAAATTGTGGAAAGCATGTTATGGGAGTGGAGATTATAGGACTTACCATAGATCCAGAGGTGAAAGCTCCAACGGAGACGGGGTTAGCCCCTGGATAGACACTGCTGAACAAGTTCGTGCGGAGACTCTGCAACATTTCTTCTCGCTGCTGCTGCTGTTGTAACTGTCGTAGCAAATCGGCATTCCGCAGGAGGAAAGCATTGTCAAAAGTAGGCAACGGTGTAGCAACTGGAGCAGTAACCGAGAGCGTGGTGACAGAGCTCGCGATTACAGAACTTGCAGCTGGAGGTGCCGGCGCTGATCCTATTGAAGTCGTTGCGGCGGCAACTGCTGTTGAGGCAGTTGTGGAGGCAGCGTTTCCTTCCCAGATATCATTGTAAGACGGGAAAGTGTTTGTGGGAACAGCTGTTGTGGATTCCATGACTTGGAACAAACAGAGTTAGCAAGATGAATTGAGTGAATTCGAGAGGATGGCGCCACTGAAGACTCAAGACCAGTTGGTCCGACCTGGTCAGAGCAGAGCTTCAGATGATCTGGCAAGAACCTACAAGATCACAAGGAAACAAGCACACCGTCAGCCTCGTCACAGGGAGGGGGGCCTCTCTATGACCAAGCTCGGGCGTGAGAATAAGTATTTGTGAGGTGGAAATAGGTCAGGGAGAGAGAGAGGAGAGTTTAGAGAGAGAAAGTAGTGATTACCCCTTTTTGGAGGTCTAAGTGTGGTATTTGTAGTCTTTGGGTATGCTGACATGGCGAGTTAGTTAGGGTCGGACCAGTCACTGTCATGGCGGTTATGGCTGTGGGGCCCAGTTAGTTATGGCGTACCAACGTGTTTGGTCGTTCCGTCTACGGCGTGAGGTGCGATCCGACCTTTATGTGCTATAGTTCGGTTCTATGTTTGGCAATGGTTCGGTCCGACCAAGGACGTATCCTCATCAATGATGTTTTGAAAATGGAAATATAAGCTTTTCACATATTGGCAATGGTTTGGAAGGAACCAAACAAGTCTACGTTTTTTTTTTTTTTTTAAACCAAATGATAAGATAAATGAATTTGAAATCCTAACATAACCAATGAAGCTGCTTCCTTTTTGTTCTTTTAATATAATTCAGAAAATGATAACACTTAGTTTTAGTATAAGATAATTAAGAATCCGTAATTTAAACAGGTTAGACACGTAGCCCACTTGGTCGGGCTACGTGCACGTGAACGCGTAGGCGTGAGTTCGATTCTTGTTAATGGTTGTTTGGGCCGGTTTTGTCCGAAATTTTTGTATTTTTTTTTTCATTTTCCTTTTGGCTATATTTCTAAGCCTTCCTTTTTGTTTAATAATTAAAACCGTTTCTTTTATTCTTTTTATTTCTCTTAAACGTATAATAAATAACAATTTATTATATATCTTTTAAACATTTAAAGGAGATAAATTATAATATTTAAATAAACAAGTTATAAACAATAAATATTAAGATTACATTTAATCTACAACTTTTAACAGGTTCGTTACGTGCTATTCCAAACATCTAGGATAATCGCTCTCGTTCGTTCTCTTGGATTCCCAATCTTACTCGTGCGTACTTACAAGAAATCGCAAACGCAACCAATGTGAATATATTCGATCCCATTTTAATTTTAAACACTTTGGGTGCAACATGTATTCTATATAAAGACACGAAACACTTGAAACTTATTTATATTCACACTCTATCCACTTTTAGACATGAAAACATTGTTGATACTTGTTAATCTCATATGCTATGTAAACTCTTTGTGTCTATATGCTCATTAACTTTGCTAGCCTACCTTAACAATTATAGCGCTATAGGATTAACGCACCGCCCTTGAGTCTTGGGGTATTGTTAAGTAAAACATGTTAACCTCCCTTAAGTCTTGGGGAAAGGCACTTTGCATTGGAAACTTTGGTTTAACATATAGTGACACCGTTTCAGCATATTAGTAACTTGTGTTATGTTATTCATGTTGGATATGAGTACATTTAATCATTTTATTCTATATATGCTATGTATCAAACTTGTATACTCGCCAACATATTGTTGATCATTATTTTAATACATGTTGCAGGTTGAAAGTCAAGATATTGAAGAATCCAGCTAGGGTGAACATAGAAACACACCTTAGAAATAAACAATATTTAATCTTTGTTTTGTTGATACAATTTGGTCTTGGATTTGAATCTTGTATGATAATTTAGAAATTTAATGAAATTTGATTTAATATATATTGTCACAATTAGTGTTATGATGCTTTGAGTGATTTGTTCGTCTCATCTCGATGTTTCCGCCATCGGTTGGGGTGTGACAGATTGGTATCAGAGCCATAACTATAGGGAATTAGGAAAAGTAGGAATGCTTTTACCTAGTCTATAGTTTAGGAGCTTTCTCACTATGTGTTCTTTAAAACTATTTCCCTTCTATCTCATTTGCTTCTCTCTATTCTCTTTGGTCTTTTCAACATACATGCCTTTCCTAAGGCTAACACAATACACACTTGGAAGCTTTGAAAACACTCTTATAACACAATCGAAACGACTCATCAAAATAGGGGTGATTCCTACATTTGGTGATGACTTTCACTCAGTTGTACTTTGAATTTTGCACAAAATCTACCCTCAAGTTAGGAGTGATATCCAAACCTTGAAGGGAATTTCCATTTCTTATTCTAGTGGACCCTTATCTTTTGATAAGTACCAACCACGTTAGGGTACGATGTTATTAAGTTAGAGGTGAAACTCATATCTTGATAACTAGTCCCACTCATCGATTTTCAATCTCGCCAAAGTTTCGATTTTCCCAATCGATTAAGGACGTGTAGTAACTGGAAGGACAAATATCGTTAGTCGCTCCTCGATGAGAGTATTTGTCTATTAGGCCAAAGCGCGTTTCCTTAATTCGAAAAGGACTTCGATTTACTTTGGAATAGTCTTATGTTACGTTCCGTGACAATCCACGTTTTACGTTAAATCTCTTTTATGCTATCTCAATTTTAACGTGTTTTATATTTGAACGTTGCTTTCATTTCAAGCTTGGAGACACGATTCACACTATCTTCGAAATCTAAAACAAATAATAATATTCTCTTATGAACAAATTAAATTTACGATGCTTTCATGGTCTATGTGACACTATGTGAAAATTCATGTTATACTATGAGAAATTATTTGAATCTTATATGCTATGTGATGCATTCATGAAAACAATTTATTTAAACAAAACATTATGATCAAGTCTCATCTATTCTTTGTTTTGAATCTTTAGATGTCGTCCTCTCGTCAATTCTCCAACTCGCCCAAGAAGTCTAAGATCAGCTCTCAAAAGAAGATGATGACATTCATGGCCAACCAGATTGCTCGTATTGTCCCCAAGATCGTCACTGAAATTCAAGCTTCAAACACTCCCAACTCCTCTGTTGATTCGAAAGTGGTCAAACCTAAGCCTGTAACCTTTAACTACAAGCACTTTACCTCCTGCAACCCTAAACCTTTCACTGGCAAGGATGGGGTGACCGCTATGCTTGAATGGTTCGATAGCATAGAGGTTACGTTCATCAACAGCGAGTACCCTGAGGAACTCAAAACTCGTAGTGCTACTGGATTTTTCCAAGCTAGGACTTTGGAATGGTGGACCAATGAGAGAAATATTCGCTCTAATGAAGAAGCTTATGCACTACCTTGGGAGGAAGTGAAGCAACTCATGATGGAGGAATTTTGTCCTCCTTACGAACAACAAAAGCTTGAGGAAGAATTTTGGGCCCTCAAGCAAATTGGTGACGACAACCTAGCCTATACCACCCGTTTTAAACAGTTGAGTTTCATAGTACCACACCTTGTGTCAACCACTGATCGCATGATCAGAAAGTATATCTATGGGTTACCTTCTGGCATGCGTGACACTATTGAAGCAACCAAACTGGACAACATCGAGGCTGTCTATCGTCTCACAGCTAGCCTAAACAACAATCGCGTTCGCGATAAACAAATTGCAACCCCTACCAGCTCCTCTAAGCCAGCTAACCAAATCACCCAACAATCAAGTAGTGGCGAGGGTAAGAAACGCAAGTTTCAAAACCTGGCTGCAACGCGATTGTACCTACTGCTAACCCAAACCCTATTACACCAGAGAACACAAGAAAACCATTCACTGGAATTCATCCCAAGTGTACCACTTGCAACTATCATCACCCTGTCAACTCAAACTGTCGCCATTGCACTATATGTAACCGTTTTGGCCGCGATACCGCTTATTGTAGTAATAATCCTGCAAACAATGTTAGAGCCTGTTTCAAGTGTGGGGATACTACGCATCTTCGTCCTCAATGCCCTCAGCTGAACCAGGGACAAGAACAACAGCAAGCCCAAGACGACAATGAAGTCATTGATGGTACGTTTTTTTTTTCATTAACAACCTTATTACCTCTATACTCGCGTAAAGCTTTGTATTTGTTAAATTTGAGTCTATGTTAAAATGTACTCACTCGAAACTCCCCGAGTCATACCCAGTCAAAATTCCTGATGGCAAGTCCAACATAGTTGATTTTATTTTTCATTATTATTTCCTCGCGATCAACATCCATGTTTTCTCGATCGACCATCAGTTTTACTCCTCGTTCAGTCCTTCCTCTTAGATTTCGAGGACGAAATCTCCTAAAGTAGGGGAGACTGTAACGCTCTGCATTTTCGTACTTTCTTATTTTAGCAAGTCATGTTGTACTTTCCATTTTTAGACGCGTGTACTCTCGTTGTAATCTATTTCGTTTCAATTAGAAATCCGAGACTATTGATCATAATGAAAACGAAGGTATTTTTAATCATGTTCGTGTATTCATGTTAGACTTATGTGCAGCTGTAATCAATTCACATTTTGAAACGATATATTATCCAAGGATTCTTGATTCTTTATTTATCGACACTTGATACTCGTTAAACTAATTAAAACTCTTAAAATAATGAAAGACGAATCTTAATCCTTGAAACTCGAAAGTTCGCGAATTGGTTAATCGTTGAAAGATCTTTTATCCTAAATTTAATCCGTTATAAATATGGATGTTTAATTATTTATTGGTTAATTAATTAAGTTAATTAATTTTTACAATTTAAAAGTGTTATTCTTTTATTTTATGAACAATCCAGTTAGTCTCGTTAGATTTCAAGTTAGTTTAAGCTTATTGGAGTTAACCTAGTTAATTAATCACGTTAGTTCAGTTAAGTATTATGGAGGGGGCTGGTTGTAAGTAATGGAAACTAAAAAAATAAAATGGGAAACAAAACCGTGAACCGCAGGACTCGAACCCGGGTTAACCCCGGATACAAACAACATAACAAACCGCTAGGCTACGGCCTCAGATCGTTCAAAGTTGGTTATATTAAATATATATACACAATTTTGCTGCAGTTCTTTTAAGTTTGCCGCCCAGAAACAGAAAGGTGACAGCTTCATTTCCTTTCCGCAACCGCCGCTAAAATTCCGGGATCTTAATCATACCACGTTTCAGTTTCGTTTGCAAAATCAAACAAGAATTAAACCTATAATCATGGCAATTAAACCCCACCATTAGTGTGTTAAACTCAAACCAATATATAATGTCATCGGCTAAATCTCAGATTATACCAAACACCTTTTTCACAAACTTCTCTCTTGACTCTATTCGTACCACCATCACAACACCTCCCATTATCTCTGTATCGATCACCGGAGCTCGAAGGCGCATCGGAGTTTGTCTGAGCCGTCTGAAATCACGCCGAAGGAATCGTTTCGTCACCCTCTCTCGTTTGACTCGTAACTCGACGGAGAAAACCTGCACATCGCCGGTTAAACGGAACTCGAAGCACGACAAGGATTCACGCCAAACGTTTCGGTATACGTCCTATCATATCAATCTTTCTTTTCTTTTTTTTCTTTCTTTTCGTTTTGCATACTTACATATTCTGTGGTACCCACGTTCTGTTCGTTTCGGTATGCAAGCAAACTATAATACACATGTTCGGTTCGGTCCGTTGTTCATTAAAAGTGAAGAAGACGACTTATAACTCAGGAACATGATATTTATTATTACTTTTGTAAATGGTGTTTATGTTTTTCTGTATACATGTCCACCATGAAGGTGATGATTGAAGACTCAAGACCAGTTGGTCCGACCTGATCAGAGCAGAGCTTCAGATGATCCGGCAAGAACCTGCAAGATCACAAGGAAACAAGCACACCGTTAGCCTCGTCACAGGGAGGGGGGCCTCTCTGTGACCAAGCTCGGGCGTGATAATAAGTATTTGTGAGGTGGAAATAGGTCAGGGAGAGAGAGAGGAGGGTTTAGAGAGAGAAAGTAGTGATTACCCCTTTTTTGAGGTCTAAGTGTGGTATTTATAGTCTTTGGGTATGCTGACGTGGCGAGTTAGTTAGGGTTGGACCAGTCACTGTCATGGCGGTTATGGCTGTGGGGCCCAGTTAGTTACGGCGTACCAACGTGTTTGGTCGTTCCGTCTACGGCGTGAGGTGCGATCCGACCTTTATGTGCTATAGTTCGGTTCTATGTTTGGCAATGGTTCGGTCCGACCAAGGACGTATCCTCATCAAGTCCCCCTAGTTCGTAGCGTTTCCTTTGTAAAAGCTTCGAACTATAACGGCGTAACTTTTGGCGGGCTGATCCCCTGATTTGTCGTTTGTTGATTTTTTGAATTTTAAATTTTTGGGCGGTGACTTTTGCTGGGTAACTGACGGTCGCTTTATCTTTCCCGCTGACGTGACGCTTGATGTGCGTCAGTTGTCATGACGTGTCATTCTTTGATTGGCTGTTTTGAGGCGGTTTACATCTCTATAAAAAGGGGCAAAAAGTAATTTTTGTTTTCACTTTTTACTTTATCTTCTCTATCCCTTTGTCTGAGGCGAAACTATTCATCTAGCAGGTTAGTACCCTTCTTTTTAGTATGGCGAACAAGAGCAATCTATCTGGTTGCTTCAATATTTTGAATAGAAATGGTTTGCAGTGGTACGTAGATAAATACACGATTCCTGCCTCATTACATCCCGTTCTCCCCGAAAAGGATATGCCTATCTATCCTTTTCCCCCTAGGAAGATAGGGATTTATACACGTCTGTTCGATTATTGTAATTACCGTCTCCCTTTGACGAAGTTTTTGATTGACGTACTGTTATTTCACGATATTCATCTTTCTCAAATGAACTCCTTCGGCCTTGCCAAAGTGTGCCATTTCGAGTTGTCCTGTCGTGGTTTGGGCTCCGACCCGGATTTGGATGTGTTCCGGGCTTTTTACAAGTTAAATCGGTCCGGTAGCTGGTATACTTTCGAAGTTAGGAACAAGAATTCTTGTTGTTATTCGTGGATTACCACCAGTATAAAGGACTGGAAAGACCGTTTCTTCTTTGTTGATGACCGATGCATTCCGGCCGAGATGACATGGAGATTGAAAAGGTCGCGCCTTCCACCCCCTCTTCCTGAAGATTTTGAATTTGACAGAGATTTGTATGCAACTTTGATCAAGGAGGCAGGGCGTGTACAAAAGTTTCCGGAACACATCCTTGTCATGGGATGGATCAGCACGATGTGGACCGAACCGGAGTGGTATCCTACCCTTAGGTGTGACACTGCTGGGGTTGATTTGCGGTGGTCTAACGATGGTGATAGAGAGGTTGTGATGGGTGTGACGGTGGCAAAGGACGACGGTCCAATGGGTGGTAGAAGAGGTGTTGGGTTTAGGGTGTAAAGTGTTGACCGATTGTTGTGGTGAACGGAGGTGGTGGTGGTGGTGGTGCTAGTGGCGGTATATGGTGGTGAGGGTGAGGGTAGGGTTTACCCTAGAGAGAGATAATAGATATAGACAGTGTGTTTAATGAGATGTATTTTGTTTTAATCATGAAAATGGTGTTATAAAATAAATGGGTAAAAAGACCAATTTGCCCTTCACTTAATAGTTAAAATTAACTGGGTTAGGACTAAAGGACAAACTGTGTAAGATTTTGAAACATTAAGTACAAAACTCATCAATTTTAAAGGCAAAAGACACCGCCTAAAATTTGACACAAAGATAAAGGACAAAATTTGTAATTTACTCTTCTAATTATGTGTACAAATCAGTTCTTAATTCATTTGCATGTTTATTTATATTAAAAACTTTATTTTTGACAAAAGAACATACTATTCAACACAAAGCACAATAACGGAAACAAGCATATAAACTCAGATTACTACGTGACCTTGTAATATAACCTCAGAGGTTATGCTACAACATAAAATGGTCACAAAGGAACCTTAATGCATAAAGAAAATAAGCTAATTCGGGTCAGAACTGAAAGTCAAAGCAAAAGTCAAGCTTTTGCGACTTTCGGTTGCGAACCGAGCTTAAACTTAGAATTGTCGGGTTGAACATGTTTAGACATGTTCTAATAATGTTTACCAAGTTATTAAAGTGACAAAACATGTTTTATAACTTCTATATTATCAGATTTGAATTTATTTAAAAACTGACCCGTTTGACTTTTTATTTTAATTACTTTGACCCGACAATTAACTAAATAAACGTGATAATTAGGAGGTGCCCTTTTGAGGGATTAACACTTACCTAATTATGATCACGTAGCCATATTCACATCAAATAATGGCTGGACCATTTAGGTCTAAACCGAAAGTCAAAGCTGTTTAACGGTAACTTTGACTTTCAGCTTTTAAAAGCATAAAAACTGAACTAGAGAGGCTAAGGAAACTTACAACATGTCCTAGCTTGAAGATTAGACTAAGAGGAGCTTCCTTTTTTATCAGGAACCTCAGAGAATGAGAAGAGAAGTGATTTTGAAGGGTGCAAGTTCAAATGACCACCAAAGGCACCTATTTATACAAATTCAAGGTGTTCCAAGAACAAGCCAGGTGTTTAGGATCATCCTCGGATCATTCCAGGTGTCCTAGTGTCAGTAAAAACCATCTAACAATCCTTGGTTTCGAATTTTGTGAGTGTAGAGTAGTTTGTTTGGAGAGCAAGGAAAAAATCTGCAACTAGTAACATGTTTCTGCCCTGACCTAGCCGTCGCGCCCCGCGACTGGAATGGACCCATGGGGTCGCGGCCCGCGGCGCATAACAACATCAGCGCAACATGTTTGACAGTTGGCAGGATCAGTCCCTCAACCTTATAACTTATAATAACTTTTATTTTAAGCACTTTTGGCCCTTATAGTTAGTTCTTTGATGATCTTGAAGGTTATATCAACACCGTTAGGCTCCCGTCTGGTCAAAAGTTGACCCGAAGGTACTAGTTTCGTTCGTTGACGCTTTTAACCCTTCTTAATTAATATCAAGTATTCTCGGAAGTATATTTGAACATTACAAAGACTCGGGTTTGTTAAAGGTCACTCTGAGGTAAGAATTAACATGTTGACATGTTTAACGCCTTTGTCCCGTAAACTTTCAATTGTTTTCACAATTGGCTTCTTATGCCCAATAATTTACTTATTTGAGAATACGTACATTGTGTAAGGTTAATCAGAGGTGTAAGTTTAGCATGTTGACACTTTTAGTCCCTTCGCATACATCTTTTCACTGTTTGTCAACTTTAGTCCTTTAAAGTCAACTCTTTTCACATTTAGGGTTTAGGACACGTGTCTTCACATAATTGGTCATGATTTTACGAGGTGTTACATCCTCACCCCCTTAAAAGAAATCTCGACGTCGAGATTTACTGAAATAAGTAAGGGTACTTTTGTCGCATAGTGGACTCAACCTCCCACGTATATTCAGGGCCTCTACGGGCATCCCATTTCACTTTAACAATTGGCCCATGCTTCCTTCAGAGCTTTTTAACCTGTCGATCCTAGATCGATATTGGTTTCTCAACAAACCTCAGGTTTTCATCTATCTGCACGTCTTTATGAGACATTGCTAGTGACTCATCGGCTAGACATTTCTTGAGATTGCAGATGTGGAACACATTGTGAATTCCACTGAGCTCCTCAGGTAGATTTAGCTTATAGGCTACAGAACCGACACATTTGATTATCTCGAATGGTCTAATATATCTCGGGCTTAACTTGCCCTTCTTACCAAATGCATCACTCCTTTCCAGGGTGACACTTTTAGTAGGACTTTGTCTCCTACCTCGAACTTTAGAGGTTTGCGCCTCTTATCAGCATAACTCTTTTGTCTGTCTCTGGCAGCCTTTAGACGATCACGGATCTGCACAATCTTATCCGTCGTCTCTAGGACTATTTCACGACCTGATAGTTGGGCCTCCCCAACTTCTGCCCAACAAACGGGCGTTCTGCATTTTCTCCCATATAAAGCCTCGAAAGGCGCAGCCTGAATGCTGGTGTGGTAACTGTTATTGTAGGAGAACTCAATCAGGGGGAGATGGTCATCCCAACTACCTCCCAAATATATGACACATGCATGTAGCATGTCTTCCAACGTTTGAATCGTACGCTCACTCTGCCCATCCGTCTGAGGATGGTAAGCAGTACTGAAATTCAGACGAGTGCCTAAGGATTGTTGGAAACTTTTCCAGAAATGAGAAGTGTATTTGGTATCTCTATCGGATACAATAGATACTGGCACTCCGTGAAGTGATACAATTTCATCCACATATATCTTTGCTAGTTTGTCAGAGCTATGAGTCTCCTTTATGGGTAAGAAATGGGCTGACTTAGTCAGTCTGTCAACGATGACCCATATTGTATCATTTCCATTATTTCGTCTTAGTTAACTTGGTGATAAAATACATGGTTACCATTTCTCATTTCCATGTGGGAAGTTCTAATTGTTGTAGTAATCCTGACGGCTTTTGATGTTCGGCTTTAACCTGTGAGCACATCAGACACTTAGCTACGTGTGTGGCTATAGATTTCTTCAAACCCATCCACCAATAATTTGCCTTTAAATCTTGATACATTTTGACACCTCCAGGGTGAACTGAATATCTGGAATTATGAGTGTGATTCCAGGATCCGGCGAGTGTGACGGAGCTTCGGTCCCAAACGACGTGTTTGGTTCGTTTATTATTACTAAGAAAGGAGTAGAAGATAGATACGACACCGAGCAGTCACTTATAATCTGGTCTCTTATTGATAATCCAACGTTACAGAACCGTGAGACCAATCGGACAGCATGTCCCCTAAGGGAACCAAAAGCTTATCCAACTCAAGACCCAAGCATCCTATATATAGGCATTGCAAGGCTTCGTACGAACCCACATGGGTGCCTTCGTACGAAGCTACACTCCTGGTCTTGGACACTCCGTACGAACCAACATGAGTCCGTTCGTATGAACCTACAACAGTAGCTTCGTACAAAGGTACTATTACAACACAATACCTTGGTTTCATACTGGATTTCACCCTATTCTATACAATATTCAACACACGCTCTATCTAGCTATTCGCACAGTGGCAGACGTATGAAATATGCACCAACAGATTCCCCCTCGGCTGTCACTGTCGAATCTCTTTATGACATTCTCAAAACCGTAGAGTTGTGTTTGAATATTCTGCAACTTCAATCAAGCATGTTGATCTCTGACAATGTATTCCCCCTTGATTGATGATTCGGGTTTGCTTTATTGACAATGAATTCCCCCTGAAATGAATCTTTAGGTCTTTGTAAATCTTTGATAGCACGGTTTTCGACCTCCTCTGATTTATTGAACTGCAATCTTCATGAACAATCACCAGCTTGAAACTAATCAATGCAATAATCTTTGTTTCCTGTTAGCCACCTCCGTATTTGGTCTTTGATGTATCTGTTAGCCACCACGATCTCGCATTCCGCCTGCTTGATCTAAGAATATACAAAAACTCAAACCGACATTTGATAGAAACTTCAACTACCCCACTGGTTACTGTCAAATCAGTGATTCCCCCTGAAGATCTGAAATCCCGTTTACCGCGATCAACGTTATGCACCATGAAACACTTTTCAAGAATGATAGACCCGGATAAACAGTAATCTCCGCAGTCAGCAAATCTTCATCAGATAACAAACCATCTGGTAATGCATTCAAATCTCTGAAGCATTCGTCCACAAACAGATTCATCTCCTCGGAATATCTAGATCTCAGAAGCTATCATCCACGATCACTCTCAGATCTCCGATGCTTTCGTCCATGATCAGATATCATTTCCTTGGATCATCTTGATCTCGGAAGCTTTCACTCACGATCAGATTCACATTCCCCATGACAGTCTGAAGTCGAAACCACCCGAATACTGTTGCAGCGTCACGAATTTCAAAAATGCTGGAACATTTTTTGACAAATTTTTATTCCCCCTCATTTTTGCAAATTCTAACGTCTCTATCAGTGAGTTCCCTCTCAAACTGAATTCAGTTTTCTGTTGTCACCTCCGAAAAACTTGACCTTACCAAAATATAACAATATTCGCCACCATTGTCAGCTTTTCATCTTTGCGGATTATTAACAGTTTTGGCCCATAATAGTCAGATAAGACAGAGTATAACAGTTCTGCACCAGTATCATGACTACCCCTCTAATTTCCACAATCTGTGATCGCATCATCAAATCTGTCCGCTAAAGCCCCGGACGATGTCCCCGAACAACCCAGCTTGGTCGTTAAAAAACTCAAAAAAAATTTCAATCACCAAATTTTTTCTGGAGACTCATCTTGTCGTTGCGATCAAAAAATGCCTTTTTTTTAGAAATGCCCCTTCGTACGAACCTGGAACAGTCTCTTCGTATGAAAAGGCTGATACTGGACACTTTGACAAAATCTAGTATCATGTGTACCTTCGTACGAACCTGGAATGAGTGGCTTCGTACGAAGTTGGGTAGTTCCTTCGTACGAAGCAGGTGGCCTCGTACGAAGCTATGGCTTCGAACCAAAATCGCTGAAACTCCTCAAGAACACTCCCAAACACATAATTTGATCCAGAATCTTTATTACTGCGAATTTCATGATGAAACTTCACAGGATTGTGCACGAGTCAATTACGAACATAATGAGACCTTCAATTCCAAATTCCATTCGTGAATCGACCTTTATTTTGATGATTTTCTATGTTTTAACGTCAAAACTCCCAAAACTCCAAAATTTATGAGCGTAGGTGATTCAATCAACTGTTAGATCAATTGAATCGGTACCGTAGCTCTGATACCAATTGTGATTCCAGGATCCGGCGAGTTTGACGGAGCTTCGGTCCCAAATGACGTGTTCAGTTCGTTTATTATTACTAAGAAAGGAGTAGAAGATAGATACGACACCGAGCAGTCACTTATAATCTGGTCTCTTATTGATAATCCAACGTTACAGCATCGTGAGACCAATCGGACAGCATGTCCCCTAAGGGAACCAAAAGCTTATCCAACTCAAGACCCAAGCATCCTATATATAGGCATTGCATGGCTTCGTACGAACCCACATGGGTGCCTTCGTACGAAGCTACACTCCTGGTCTTGGACACTCCGTACGAACCAACATGAGTCCGTTCGTACGAACCTACAACAGTAGCTTCGTATGAAGGTACTATTACAACACATTACCTTGGTTTCGTACTGGATTTCACCCTATTCTATACAATATTCAACACACGCTCTATCTAGTTATTCGCACAGTGGCAGACGTACGAAATATGCACCAACAATGAGCTTCCTGGAGGATTAAATCTCTAAGTCCTCCATATATTGGAACCCAGATTCGACCATTTAATCTGAGGATTCCATCTTTCCCAGGTGACAACTGATCAACAGTACCACCTAATCCTTCCTTTGGAAGGTTAGCTTCCAACATAGCTTCTTTTCTGTGCAGCTAACAGCTTTTCATTTAAGCTGTTCTTAAGCTCAATGCTCTTGGCATTAATCCGTATAGGCTTGATTCTTTCTTTTCAGCTAAACACATCGGCGACTACATTCGCTTTGCTAGGATGGTAACGAATCCCGCAATCGTAATCATTTAACGTTTCCATCCACCGGCGTTGCCGCATATTGAGATCCTTCTGGTTAAATAAGTGTTGGAGACTCTTGTGATCAGTGTATATCACACACTTGGTTCCATACAAGTAATGTCTCCACAGCTTCAGTGCAAATACAACGGCACCCAATTCCAAGTCATGGGTGGTGAAATTCTTTTCATGCACCTCCAGTTGTCGTGATGCGTAGGCAATCACCTTGCCTCTTTGCATAAGCACACATCCCATGCTAGTGTGCGAAGCATCACAATAGACAACGAATTCATCTATTCCCTCAGGCAATGTTAACATAGGAACATTGCTCAACCTTTGTTTGAGGATTTCAAAAGATTCCTGTTGTTTAGGACCCCAATTAAATTTTGCATTCTTGCGGGTCAGAGTAGTTAGAGGGGAGGCTATCCTCGAGAAGGTCTCGATAAATCTTCTGTAATATCCTGCCAATCCCAAGAAGCTGCGAATTTCAGTAGGTGTCTTAGGCGCTTCCCAGTTCATGATCACTTCGATTTTAGCGGGATCCACTTGGATTCCACGTTCGCTCACAACATGTCCAAGGAATTGGACTTCGCGAAGCCAGAATTCGCACTTGGAGAATTTAGCGTAAAGCTTCTCCTGTTGTAGAAGTTCTAGGATACACCTAAGATGTTTCTCGTGATCAGCCTGATTACGATAATAAATAAGTATGTCATCTATGAAAACGATGACAAACTTATCAAGGTACGGCTTGCAGACTCTATTCATGAGGTCCATGAATGCTGCAGGTGCGTTAGTGAGCCCGAAAGGCATCACTAAGAATTCGTAATAGCCGTATCTTGTTCTAAACGCGGTTTTGGGCACATCTTCAGTTCTAACTTTAAGTTGATGATACCCTGACCTTAGATCAATTTTTGAAATGAAGCTTGCCCCTTGAAGTTGATCAAATAGATCATCGATCCTGGGCAATGGATAGCGGTTCTTGAATGTTACTTTGTTTAATTCGCGGTAATCAATGCACAAACGCATTGAACCATCCTTCTTCTTAACAAACAGTATGGGTGCTCCCCAAGGGGACGAGCTATCATGAATAAAACATTTTTCCAGAAGTTCATCTAATTGGTTTCTTAGCTCTTTCATCTCAGTTGTTGCTAAATGATACGGAGCTCGTGCAACCGGTGCCACCCAGGCATAATTTCGATCCTAAACTCTACTTGCCTCTCAGGAGGTAATCCAGGTAGCTCATTAGGAAAGACGTCTGGGTACTCAGAGATGATTGGGATGTCTTCTATCTTTGGTTTCGGTTCGTCCATTGTCACCTGTGCCATGTAGATGACACATCCGCTCTTTAGGCACTTGGATGCCTTAAGTATAAACACATTATCAGGCAATCCATAGTGTGTATCTCCTAGAATGGTGATCAATTCACCAGAAGGGGTATTGATGTTGACTAGTTTCTTCCCATAGGCAATTTGGGCTTGGTTACGTGATAACCAATCCATGCCAAAAACTATATCAAACCCTGCCAATTTCATTGGCAGAAGTGTAACAACCCGCACTTTCGTGCGTTGTTGCTACTCGCTATACTCGTTACGCCTAGCACCAGAGATTCAGATCATAATGTAACTATATCGCATACGTCGCTATATCGCAATGTTTTCGCCTACTATCGCATATACTATCACTATCACATCACATTTGCACTTGCTGACAACTACGGAGTTGACAAGTGAGGACCAATTCCACCCTCCTTGACAGCCGTAATACGTCGCAGTGCTACTCATTACTCGAAACACAATAACGTTCACGATGACATCGAGAAAGGACCTATTCTACCATCCTCGATGACCGTGAAGCGTCGCAAGTAATCGCATATTCGAAACGAAACCCGGATTATTGTATCGCAACTTTAACTTATGGATACGTAAATACGACCCCTAGTGATTAAATATATATATAATAAAAAAATAATCGTTAGATATAGGAAACGCGTACCCAAAAACTATCGCAACGCTCGAAACGGTGAAATTCCCCGCGCCAAACCCAACCGGAATGGCCATCCGACCCAGTACCCCCAACTTTCTCTGTTGCCTATAAATAGCATGTCACATCACTTGAACAGTGATGTGACAGCTCTCACTCGACCAACACGCTCTTGGACCCTTTTTCTCTCGATTCCTCGCGATTCCGGTAAGATTTCCACCTAAATCTTGTACTTCTATGATCTACACCCGATTCTACACCTTTCTATCTTTTAAAACTCAACTTTTAACCGCGAAATCTACTGATTTGAGGTGTTTAAAGATGATGTCACCAAGAGTTCTTATGAACTTCAAAGTGTGACCTCATCCCACCATAAACGCCTCAGATCTGGGTGATTTCCACATGTTTTGATAACAAATCTCACCTAAAAGCTATGTATCCAATTAAAGAACTGTACGATTTCGGGTTAAACATGAGAAGCCATCAAGAACGGCCAGATCTGATGGAACGGGGTGGTTCCCGGCCGTTAGAACGGGTCGGAACTGATGAAATTTCATTGTTTAAAACGATATAGCATCATCTCAGAGAAACCATGAAGTATTCCTTCCTGAAATCGACAAGAACAGCTGATCAGGACGTTGGAACGAACAGTTGTCAGCCAGCCGGACAGGCCATCCGACCGGATAGCATGTCATCTGATCGGATAGCATGTCATCCGATCGGATAAGCATGTCATCCGACCGGATAAGCATGTCATCTGACCGGATAACATGACATCCGACCGGACAGCATGTCATCCGACCGGATAGCCTGCCATCCGACCCAACAACCTGTCATACGAACCAAACCAACAGTTATCCGACCGGATGAGTACCAACCGACTGGATAACTGCCTTTACGATACTATTCCCGCATAACCGTGCATCGCTTACAATACTATTCAATGTTTAACGCAGACGTACTCCTAACCGATTCAATCGAATTGTGCCCTCGCTAAATACGCACTGTGAGTATACTTGAACCCCTTTTAATCGCATTTTTGGGTGTAACATACGTTCCTAACAAATCGAACTTATCAAACGGATTATTCAATCAATCGAATTATCACTTGCGAATAACGGTTATGCATAGATATACGTGATGCTAGTTGCATATATGCTAGGACTTATACTCGCGACGTCCCACCACGACTAGTATAGTACTATTACGCCCGACAGGGTCTAGTTTGCCATCGCGTATTCGAGCATCGATGACTTAGTTGGTAGTATCAGTTTTGTGAGTATATATGTCGTGTGTTACGTTTATGCATGTGGAAATTCGCAACACCTTTTTAATCTATTACGCTATACATATCAAACCTGTATACTCGCCAATACTTTTTGTATTGACATTATTTTAACGTATGTTGCAGGTTAGATCGCAGGCTATTTCAAAACAAGCTAAGAAGTCTAGAAACTCAACTAAAATCTAGGTTGTCGGATTTGTATTGTTCGAGAGAACATGTAATCTGTGATGACTTATGTGATTATGATTGTTTATTAGTATGGGATAATGAACGCATTAATTATTGTCGCAAAATAGTTGTTATGGATACTCCTGAGCAATCTGATCCGCCTAGTGCCTCGCCCCGATGATTCCGCCATCGGTTGGGGTGTGACAGATTGGTATCAGAGCCATAACTATAGGGAATTGGGCCAGACTCGACCTAGTCCGGGTCGACGTCTTAGAAATTGACCTAGTCTATAGTCTAAGTACCAACAGGCCGACTCGTACGAACCAGTAGGGTTTGTATCGGGCCTACTTGATACTCTCGATCGAAATTGCTAAAAGCTACAACTTTGTGTGAACACCGCGTACTACAGCTTCACACGAAGAAGCCTTTCCTAAGGCTGGAATACTACTTAGCCTTTCCTAAGGCTGACACAATACACATGTTTCGAAAATACTCGCATATCACAACCGACTGACCCAGTCGAGACCAGGTGTGAAAGCCAAGAACTCTCGACGGGATTGCTCACTCAGCGCATTTTTCTAGCACGAGAACCTCTCATTGAGTTAGGAGTGACATCCACATCTCGACGAAGGTCTCCATTTCGAAATCTAGTGGAACTCCCGAAGTTGTTCGAAGAGCATAACCACAATTAGGAACGAAGTTGTTAAGTCAGGGGTGAAACCCATACCTTAATAAGTCGTTCCACTCTCTATAAATTGGCTTTCAAAAAGCTCTCACCAAGGACTCGACTATCACGATAACTCGAGCCACGCGATGACTAGGAGGACGAATGCCATGAGCTGCATCCCAGTGGAAGCATGAGCCCTCTAGGACCACGCGCGTGCACGAACTTGTCAGATGTAGTTGGGTTACCTTGGGTAATCGACGCCTAAACACCCAGGGCACTCTATCTATTTTCTAGCGTACGACTCGCCGATTTTACAATTGGTTGGAGCTTATTTACGCTTGTGTGTTTACATTTTGAAACTTTACGCCTCATCGATTTTTCCATTATTCGATTTTCGCTCCCTGCTTTATCAACGCACAAATCGCACAACCATCGCAATCTAAAACGAAACCCGAATGTTCGCAACAAAACTAATGCATAATCTATCGCCTTCGCTCTCTCTTTCTCACCTCATCGCGCCCTCGCATATTCTAAATCGACCTGTATGTGTATGATTACAAATTACATTTATATAAATATATATACCTACGTATAAACAAACAAGACATTGTGCGAGAACTTAGGAATTTCGTGTCTCCTATGTGGCTCCTATGTGATTTCGCATTACCATTATATTATCACATCAAGTTTTGAACGCGCTCAATCGCATCGCAAAACTCAAAAATCATTATGATCGAATCTCACTCCAAGTCTCTTCCTGTCTAGATGCCTTCCAACAACTCTACTTCGAGGATGTCAGCAAGGAGACGAGCCAAACGAAGGGACGAAAAGAGGATCGCCTCCCTTGTGGTCAAGGGAGTGGCCAAAATGATTCCCCAGATCCTCGCTCAAGTGCACTCTCTTAGCAACCCTCGAGCTTCGGAGGACGTCAAGACAAAAGAGCCGCAATCTACTTTTCTTTACAAACACTTCAAAGCCTGTGATCCGATGGAGTTCACGGGTGAAGGAGGTGTATCTCAACTACTCCAGTGGTTCGACTCTACCGAAGTTACCCTTCTTCAAAGTGGGTGTCCCGATAGTTTCCGTACCACTTGCGCTACTGGAGTATTCCAATCGTGAGCACTCGACTGGTGGACCGCCGAACGAAACAAACGTGGGACCTCTGCAGCTTACGCTCTCTCTTGGGATGAGCTGAAAGAGCTCATAAAGAAAGAGTATTGTCCTCCTCACAAATTCAGAAGCTAGAAAACGAATTCTGGAAAATCAAGCAAGTCGGAGGTGACAACGCTGACTACACCGCAAGGTTCAAACAGCTTAGCGTAATCTGCCCAAGTCAAGTTAACACTCCAGAAAAAGCCATCCCGAAGTACATTCGCGGCTTGCCTGAGTGTGTGGGTGATTTTGTCGAAGCTGCAAGACCTGCTACCATCGAAGAAACCTACCGCTTGGCCGCAGAAATCAACAGCAAACGAGCCTCAGACGGATTCTTCTCCAAGAATTCTCTCAAACAAGCTCATCAAGCAATCATCATCAATTCAACTGACGATTCATCTGACGATTCTACCAACGGTTCACCTGACGATTCTACCAACGGTTCATCTGACGATTCTACCGGCGATTCTACTGACGGTTCTGCTGACGGTTCTTCCGACGACTCGGCCAAAGATTCTGCAAAGGAGTCCTCAGACGAATCATCCAACGACGACACCACTTCGCAAGATACCGATAAACCCAGCCGCAAACGAAAGATTTCAAGCCCGAACTCATCAACAACCGAACTGCTGCAACCGAAGCCTCTTCAAGCAGTTCCGGTGATTCCAAAACGAGCTTACACTGGAGCTCATCCCCAGTGTTACTCATGTACCTACCATCACCAGGTCGGAGCTGACTGTCGCTATTGCAATAACTGCAACCGTTACGGTCACTTCACCCGCAACTGCCGCACTGGATCAGGAACTTGAGTACAACAACGACAGCTCCAGCAAAGGTCGTCAACACCAAACATCTAGCAAGCGTAGGTTAATATTGTAATGATACGATTTTCGACGTTAATTTCTGAGTGTTGAACCTACTCTATTACTCGATATTGCCACTATGTGTAACGTTAACTCTCGCTTTTGTTTTCTCTTTCACTCTCTAGTCGTCGCACTTAGACTAGATTCACACACATACTATATATTATATCACGAAATAATGTGTTTTACCCTCACTACACTCTTAGAAAGAGGTACGATAAACGTGCAAGGAACGATTAATCACGGGTGCACACGGGATTATTTGGGTCAGTGCACGGAGATCGTAGTGAATTCTAAGGTGCCATAAGCGTTTCGACGAAGTATGACACCAAATCACGGGATTTAAGTAGTAGGGGTCAAGCAAGGTGTGCTTTATCATACTACCGAAGTTCCGTGAAGAAAGTGCCACGTGGAGTTGAACGTTATTAGACCTATTATACTATTGTGATTATTTTCAACACACTACACTCAATCGCAAGGCGTAACAACCAAACCGCATCATCACGAGACTTGTCATAAGTCTGCAAACGCAGTGCAATCGCCTCATCAATGGACTCTAGAGAGTCTACCCCCGCAGGGCAATTGCATCAACGCAAGACTGGTCGTAAGTCTGTCACAACCAATCTCATCAAGTACATTAACGCTCGCGATGTTGTTTGAGTGAGGACCTATTCTACCCTCCTCAATAACCGTGATGCGTCGCAACGTAACGTAAAGCATATTCAAACAAGGCTCGGCTAATCACAATCGCTTATCATGTGTATCTCGCAATCTCTATCGATTATTACGAGGATCGCTACCGCTTATTATGTGAATCGCTATAACGTTTGCTGTGTGACACTCTATCACTAACGCTTGCTGTGTGACACTCTATCGTCTACCGCTATCTGTGATATTTGTGCTAAGTTAGCACACATGACCTCGCTTCACGAAATGAAGCTCATATGGTTAAAGCAGGGCGTTTTAGCCATATCAGCCGACTTTTGTGGAAAAAGGCCATGTGGGGTCTAATGTTAGTAAGGTTGTGGTGTTGATCAATCCAATCGAATCGCATTACTCGCTTATCGTGTATCGAATCGCATTACTCGCTCATCGTGTATCGTCTGTCGCTTATCCGCTTATCGTGTACCGCTTATCGCTCATCGCTCGGTATTCATCACAGTCTGTATGGTATTAGTATGCATGACATCGCTTCACAAGACAAAACTAACCTGGTCGAACGTGGTGTTTCGCCCTGTTAGCAAACTCTCATGGAAAACATGCCATGTGGGTTTTATGTGGAATCTACTCGAAATCGCACTATTCGCTATCGCTTATTGCTCGTCGCCTATCAAGACACGCTACTTCAATGTTTCGTGTCATCAAGCTACTCGCACACGCTGTCATCACCATATTCGCAATCAATCTCGCCGCCTAATCTATTCGATTCTATCCTCGACTTGGTCCAACCTCTTATTGACTGGACCGAGGGAACGCAATTATATTCGTGTCATATCGGCACACGTGACACCGCCTCACGAAACGAAAGTAATATGGGAGAAACATGGTGGATACGCCGCTGGTACTTCCTATATATAAGTGCTTTAATCATATTAACAAACTTTCATGAGAAAGTGCCAAGTGGGGCTCGATGTTGATTAACTTTTCAAACTGTTAAAAACTGACTTTTTATAAAATTTTTATTAAAAAAAAACCATTGGACAAGTGAAATTTCCTCACAATGTGGAGGTAACATCGAATCAGCTTAACTCCATGCCCAAGGGAAGTCTCATAAGTCCCGTTTTCTTTAAAAACTTTTGCAAAACGAAATCCTTCTTAAGACATTGGTTTGACATCGAGTTCAGCTCGAACCCAGGTCATAGGAGAGTTTCCGTAACCCCAGTTTTCATTTTCGAATTCTTTAAAATGTTTAAAAACCTAAACTTTCTTGCAACGTTGGTTAACATCAACTCAGTTGACCTTACGTTATAAGAAAATTTTTCAAGATTTCCTTTCAATTTTCTTTTAAAAAATCTAAAAACGAACGTTTCTTGCAACGATGGTTACCAATCAACTCAGATAACCCTACGTTATGAGAAACCTTACAAGTCCTTTAAGAATTTCTATCGCATCAAACTTGTAAATCCTTCCAGACCCGAGGTACTTAGAAACGGCACTCTCGAAATGCTACCTTTGTCATTACGCCGCCTTTCTGCTATCGCAATTAAACTCTCTCTTACTCGAGATGCTCACGCTTGACAACTCCCAGTCGACTAACTCGTCGTATCGCTACTTATGTGGTCAACCCTCACAAAGTCTACTTGATGGAGTAATTTCGGGATGAAATTTCCTAAAGTAGGGGAGACTGTAACAACCCGCACTTTCGTGCGTTGTTGCTACTCGCTATACTCGTTACGCCTAGAACCAGAGATTCGGATCATAATGTAACTATATCCCATACGTCGCTATATCGCAATGTTTTCGCCTACTATCGCATATACTATCACTATCACATCACATTTGCACTTGCTGACAACTACGGAGATGACAAGTGAGGACCAATTCTACCCTCCTTGACAGCCGTAATGCGTCGCAGTGCAACTCATTACTTGAAACACAATAACGTTCACGATGACATCGAGAAAGGACCTATTCTACCCTCCTCGATGACCGTGAAGCGTCGCAAGTAATCGCATATTCGAAACGAAACACGGATTATTGTATCGCAACTTTAACTTATGGATACGTAAATACGACCCCTAGTGATTAAATATATATATAATAATAAAAATAATCGTTAGATATAGGAAACGCGTACCCAAAAACTATCGCAACGCTCGAAACGGTGAAATTCCCCGCGCCAAACCCAACCGGAATGGCCATCCGAACGGATAGGCCATCCGAACGGATGGGCCATCCGACCCAGTACCCCCAACCTTCTCTGTTGCCTATAAATAGCATGTCACATCACTTGAACAGTGATGTGACAGCTCTCACTCGACCAACACGCTCTTGGACCCTTTTTCTCTCGATTCCTCGAGATTCCGGTAAGATTTCCACCTAAATCTTGTACTTCTATGATCTACACCCGATTCTACACCTTTCTATCTTTTAAAACTCAACTTTAACCGCGAAATCTACTGATTTGAGGTGTTTACAGATGATGTCACCAAGAGTTCTTATGAACTTCAAAGTGTGACCTCATCCCACCATAAACGCCTCATATCTGGGTGATTTCCACATGTTTTGATAACAAATCTCACCTAAAAGCTATGTATCCAATCAAAGAACTGTACGATTTCAGGTTAAACATGAGAAGCCGTCAAGAACGGCCAGATCTGATGGAACGGGGTAGTTCCTGGCAGTTAGAACGGGTCGGAACTGATGAAATTTCATTGGTTAAAACGATATCGCATCATCTCAGAGAAACCACGAAGTATTCCTTCCTGAAATCGACAAGAACAGCTGATCGGGACGTTGGAACGAACAGTTGTCAGCCAGCCGGACAGGCCATCCGACCGGATAGCATGTCATCCGATCGGATAGCATGTCATCCGATCGGATAGCATGTCATCCGACCGAATAAGCATGTCATCCGACCGGATAAGCATGTCATCCGACCGGATAACATGACATCCGACCGGACAGCATGTCATCCGACCGGATAGCCTGCAATCCGACCCAACAACCTGTCATACGAACCAAACCAACAGTTATCCGACCGGATGAGGTCATCCGACCGGATGAGTACCATCCGACTGGATAACTGCCTTTACGATACTATTCCCGCATAACCGTGCATCGCTTACAATACTATTCAATGTTTAACACAGGCGTACTCCTAACCGATTCAATCGAATTGTGCCCTCGCTAAATACGCACTGTGAGTATACTTGAACCCCTTTTAATCGCATTTTTGGGTGTAACATACGTTCCTAACAAATCGAACTTATCAAACGAATTATTCAATCAATCGAATTATCACTTGCGAATAACGGTTATGCATAGATATACGTGATGCTAGTTGCATATATGCTAGGACTTATACTCGCGACGTCCCACCACGACTAGTATAGTACTATTACGCCCGACGGGGTCTAGTTTGCCATCGCGTATTCGAGCATCGAGGACTTAGTTGGTAGTATAAGTTTTGTGAGTATATATGTCGTGTGTTACGTTTATGCATGTGGAAATTCGCAACACCTTTTTAATCTATTACGCTATACATATCAAACATGTATACTCGCCAATACTTTTTGTATTGACATTATTTTAACGTATGTTGCAGGTTAGATCGCAGGCTATTTCAAAACAAGCTAGGAAGTCTAGAAACTCAACTAAAATCTAGGTTGTCGGATTTGTATTGTTAGAGAGAACATGTAATCTGTGATGACTTATGTGATTATGATTGTTTATTAGTATGGGATAATGAACGCATTAATTATTGTCGCAAAATAGTTGTTATGGATACTCCTGAGCAATCTGATCCGCCTAGTGCCGCGCCCCGATGATTCCGCCATCGGTTGGGGTGTGACAAGAGAGATAACGGGATTGAATGATTCTAATTGATATAAAACATCCATCAAGAATGGTCGAAGCAGTCCTCTAAGGTACCGTCAACGAGTTCTACATCATATTTGATATCTAGAGTTTTAACAGGCAGATTTAACAGTTTACAAAACTTAAGGGTCTACAAAGGACTTATCTGCACCTGAATCAAATAAAACTCTAGCATAAATATCGTTTATGAGGAAGGTACCTATTATGACTTTGTCGTCTTTCACCGCTTCCTTGGCATTCATCCTGAAATAGCCCTTGCATTTGCTTTCTTAGCAACCATAACAGTTGCATCCTTTAAATCCCGGACACTCCAAGGACTTGTGCCCCTTTTTCTTGCCAGATCCCGCAGGGCTTGGTCTGCGTGTCTATTGTGCACTTCCCGAAGTGCTTCTTGTTGCAGTTCTTGCACAAGGGTTTATCTACAGACTAGTTAGGGTTCTTCTTGAACCTGAATTTTCCTTTCTTCTTTTTGATGGAACGGTTACATTGATCTTTTTCTCTCTTCTATTTCCCTTCATGTCACACCCCAACCGATGGCGGAAACATCGGGATGAGACGAACCAAATTGCTCAAAACATCATAACACTATTGTGACAATATAATTTAATCAAGATTTCATAAGATACTAAAATTCATACATTGTTTTAAACATGATCAAAACACAAATCAATTTCCAAACATAGATTATTTTCTAGGTGAGTTTCTAGTCCACCCTAACTTGCTTCTTCATCATCTTGACTATCAACCTGCAACATATATTAAAATAAAATCAACAAAAATGTTGGCGAGTATACAAGTTTGATACATAGCATAAAATAGAATAAAATAGTTTAACGTGCTCATATCCAACATGAATAAAATGATACAAGTTAACGGTGATGCCGAAACGATGTTACTCTATATACTCAAACCCAAGAATACAACGCAATTAATATAGCCTATCCCAAGAGTTTAGCGGGAGGTAAAATAGAATAAACTTAACAATACCCAAAAGAATAGCGGGCGGGGCGTTACAACCTATAGCATATGCATAGTACCATAATTGTTAAGGTAGGCTTGCGAACAAGTTAATGAGCATATAGTCATGAAGTGTTTACATTAGCATCACATGTATAACAAGCATCAAATCGTTCCATGTATAAATTTGGATAGAGTGTGAATAAACAAGTTTCAAGTGTTGTGTAATTTTGAATATGGAATACATGTTGCACCCAAAGTGTTTAAAACGAAAATGGGATCGAGTATACTCACATTGGATTGCGTATGGAGATTTCTTGGAAGTACGCACGAGTAAGGATGGAGAATTCCAAAGTAACGAACGGAAAATGATTACCCTATAATTCGAAGTATATAACGAATCGTTAGAATTTGTAGGTTACATATAACCCCTAATTACATTTTAGTTAGGAATTTTAACTAAATGTTTTTGGTATTATATATAAAAAGATATCGTTAAATAAAATTTATAAGTTAGATAATATTCCAAATATTCATAGTTTACAAATAAATCATTTAACGTTATTAGAATTTTAACTAGTCTTTATTTACTTATGTTTGGTATTGTAAATAAAAAGATAATTATAAGTCATTACTCGTTTGGTTTCTATTAAAGGTATTGAATGTAATAAAAAAAGATGATTTAAAAACAAAACAGTAAATTTAAATTGTATCAGAAAAAATGAATTAAAATTAAAACAGCAAAAACGGGTCGGACCGGATTCGAGCCGGTGACCTCCGGGTCAACAGCAACGCTCTCAACCACTGATCTGTGTCTTCTGATCGGAGATTGTTACCGCCTTTATTCATTCATGTACTGACTGAAAAGGGTTATGAACTGGTTCTATCTAAAAAGATTATAATGGAAGCGAATAACCCGGAGCCGGGTTTCGAACCCGCGCCCGTGTGGTTACAGCCACAACACCAACATCCAACTGAGCTGCATATGTTTTTGTGTAGAATTAGGATCTTTTATATTTTAAACATTTACTGTTGTGTCATCTTTTTCACTAAAACAACACGTAAACCGATTTAACATACTCATAAGTTTATGTGTTTGAAACTTTGAATTGAACATCGTATAAACCAGAATGTATTAACAGGTGATTAACGGGAATCAAAAATGGTCAAGAACATAATATACCGAACAAAGAATTGTATACCGAACGAGCCGAGTCGGTTCTGACGTAACAACTCCGAAGTGATCCTCCGATATCTTCTTCGAGGAATAACGTAAACGAAAATGATTCGAGCTTCTTCGTCGCGGTTCCGGCGTAACCTCCGGTTCCGTCTGTGGGTGTTGTAAAGAAAGTTTTCAATTTGTGAGGAGGAGGAGATGGATTATGCTTAGGAGAGGATTATTGATATAAAATATATATATATATATATATATATATATATATATATAGGGAGGAGTTCATTTTAGAACCACCTTATTGCGAGAACCGCGAGAACCAATGTGAACACAACCTAAAATAGCTAAAAAAACCTAAAAAAAACATAACCCCCCCCCCCCCCCCCCCCAAGCTAAATGCTAAAAACTAAAACCCCAAAAAAACCTAACCCCCCCCCCCCCAAGCTAAAATGCTAAAAACTAAACCCCCAAAAAACCTAAAAAAAATCAAAAAAAAGGAAGGTTATGGATGTTCTTCGCTGTCAACTGTTTTGGCGGCAATTTTGAAAGGAAAGGTTCAATGTAATGAGTGTATATATATAATTAAATCTGGATATATTTCATTCTCAGGGTCGTGGCTCAGCGGCTTGTGATAAGTGTGTTAATTTGCTGGACTTTATCGAACCGGGTTATGGTCGCAGGTTCGATCCCTGCGGCCATCCCTTTTTTGTTTCTTTATCATATTTAACAGCCACCTTTACACAAGGGACCCCTCACCTTATATAATGTGCAGAACTGGGCCCCTGCACTAAAGGTTTGGCAGCAATGCAATTTCAGTCCCTGTACTCTCAAGTTCTAGGAAATGCCAAAGTAGTCCCTCAACTTTATTTATTAACTAATTTAGCTTAAACTAACACTAACTTTGGTTACTAACTAGGTTAACTTAACATAACTAACTAGGTTTAACTTAAATCTAACTAGTTTATATTAACGATTTTAAATTTCAAAATATTTGTATAATTATGAATTAACTAGTTATAAAAATAACTATATATATTTTGGAAATATATTAATTTACTTAGTTAAATAAATAAATAACCATTTTTATAACCGAATTAAATTAGGACAAAAATCTTTTAAACGATTATTCATTTTTTGAAAATTTTCGATGGTTCAAGGTTAGGATTCGAATCTTTCAAAACGGGTCGGATTTAGGGAATCCATTTTGACGGATGTTACACTTCATCTGAGGTCTTCTTAGACCTACTTCGTATTACATCAAGGGTAAGGGACAAGGACAGGTCCACAGCTGACCTGTAGGTGGTAGGCTTTGAAGCCTTGACATTACCTTTGATTTCGGGAACTAGACCACCTATGAAGCACGCAATGCGCTTAGGTTCAGGAGTGACTAAGTAAGGAACAAGTCTGGACATGGAATTGAAACTGGTAACATATGATCTGCAGTCTAGATCCTTCATGACTAAAGTCAAGAAATCAGTTTCAACTTTCTCTACTTCATGCTGTGGGCAGTATGTTTCTTTCACCAACTCAATAAACTTGGCCCATGAGAGGTTGTACAGAGGAATCTTTCCGGTGGATTGAACTAGAGCCTTCCACCAAGTTAGGGCATCGCCCTTGAATGATTGTGAAACAAATTTAACCACATCCTCCTTAGCACAACCGCTTATATCCACCACTGTTTCTAATTCATCGAGCCATTTCATGCAGTCGATGGCTCCCTTCTCCCCAGTAAAGTCTCTCCGTTTACAAGAGACGAAGTACTTATAAGTACAACCTTTGTTGAAACGAGGTTCTTTGTCAAACACTATCTTTTTGGATGGTTGACTATTTTGATTCGATGAGTGTACTAATTCTTCTTTCTTTGATGTATGCGGTTTTGTATGGGACTTAGGGTGAGATACAGAATGAGATTTGGAGCGAGTAGCACTCGACTCCTTGAATACTCGGTCTACAACCTTAGTAACGGTTGTATCTATCATAGCCTGTATATCTGCGCCCGTTATGTTTAGCTTTGCATCATCATTTCTTTCAGCGGTGTGACTATGAGCTTCGTCGGAATTTACCATGATGAAGCTTTGAATGCTACAAATCAGATAACATTAATTGCTTAATTAATGTCTTAACGAATCATCGTATTTGATGATTAACGAGCCATGGTTTTAAATGAACCATATGGGCTGTTGAATTAAAACATTTCTAACAAATGGTTATTTTAAAATTATTTTATTATATTTAGCCTAGGTCGTAGAAAAACCATTAAGGCAATGAAAATAGGACATAATCCTTTATATTAGACAGGGGACACATGTCACAGCTGTCGTTGCCGTATTGAAAATATTATAGCACGAAGGTTTGTCACTAAGGATATTTATTATATGGCACAGAGGCCTTGTCTCTGGAAAATTTGAAATATAAGTCAAGATCTTATTAGATCAGAGGCTTTAAGGTTTGAACATAGTTCTTCACCTTTAGACAGGGAGTCATAGCCTGCGATTGTCATCGTTATGAAAAACGATATAATTTAGCCCGTAGGCAGACAAGTAACACCACTAATGGATGTTATAATACGATCATCATATCGATGACATTATCCACGATTTAGTTTGATCATATAGGCTATACAAAGGCCTGGATATAATCCAAGTACCTTGACGGCTGGTGTGGTTTCTCAAGCCACACTGCCTGGAGTGTTAACATGTTCTGGATGTTAACCAGGATTTATTGTCTTAAGAGGGTGTTACCATCATAGCCATGTTCACATTGACATATAGGCTAGGTCATACCATTAAGAAGATCTTTTGGAATTGTTTAGCAGATCACTAAAATTCGAATTAAAATCGAGACGATTGTTTGAACAAAGGATACGTTAATTATATGTAATAATAACAAATATAAATTCCAAAAGAAAATTCCATTAATTTAAAAGACATTACAGAATTGCCCTAAACGGGTCTTGAAATAACATAATTAGATGTCCACGCAGGGACGAAATTAAAATTAAAACAAGTCCACGCAGGGACTTAAATTAAACTAAATGACTACAAGACAAAATTACAAGAAATCTTCAGTCTTTCTTTTTCCCTTTAAGTAGGCTGGTAATTTTCTTGTAAAACTTGTTTGTCTGCTTCCTGTCTTCTTCCACACGATGCTCAATGTTTTCAACCCTTTCTAAGGCCTGGTTTAAGACCTGCATCTGTTGCAGTGGTAAAGGTTGTGGTTGAGGTTGAGGTTGTGGTTGTGGTGGTGAAGGTGCAGGATATTGGTATCCATAAGCTGGATACCCAGTTGGGTATGCTGGAGGGTAAGGCGAAGGATATAAAGTGTTATAAATTGACGCCTCAACATAGGGGTCGACTAAAGGTGCCTGGTAGCCATAACCCACTTGTGGGTCAAAAGGGTTATACCCAGTTGCTGCTGGGAAAGTAGGGATTAGGTTTCCAAAACCCACTGGTGATGGTGGTGGTACGAAAGTAGCCAGTGTGGTATCAATTACCGGCATGGCATTTGAGGGTCCTCCCATTTGGGGATCCTCAGGAATAGGGGGTAGTTGCTTGAAGCTTGGGGCGAACTAAACCGTGGGCCCCCACGCACGGACATACGTGCGTTTCTTTTCCTCCTAGGTGGTTCTGGAGGTGGCGGTGGCGTCACCGCACGAAGGTGTGGCTCCTCGGATGGAGGGTGATGTGATGGGGTGTTGGGGTAGGATGGGGTATATTCCCACTTATATTGTCCCCACCTTTCGGCCCATTCATCGGGGCCATGGTAAGGCAATCCCGCGTAAGAGGCAGAACCACTAGAGATGTCAATGGGATGCGTAGGCATCCCAGATGGTGGCATTACTGGATCCGGATCTTCGTCCACATCCTTATCATGGTATTCTTCAGGGTAATGGTCCTCAGGACCCAATGGGTTAGGACCAACAGGAGAGTTTATATAATCATTTGGGTCAAAGTGACCCTGTGAGAGCGAATGGTGAGAAAGTTGTAAATGGTGGGACTCATGCGAGTGCTGAGGCCCAAATGAATGGTGATAGGTTGGCGATGTGCTTAGAGAGACAGATCGCCTAGCTGGTTCAATGGAGTGACTCCAATCATTGTAAGGATCTGAACTAGATGTTGCTGATAGCGTGCAACGATGTGATGGTCCTGCTTGGGTAGATGGTCCCCCCTGCATGGGACCTTTTTCTCTGCATCTGACACGTGGCGGCATCTTTAATCAATGAACCTGCCAAATCAAGGAAAACAATATATTTGCTTAATAAAGATGAGGATTAATCCTAGGTCATTTGCCTAGATTCGGAAGTCTAAGGAATGTGCTGCTGTGTCATTGAGATTAAACACAAAAAGCTAGTGTTTAATTCACTCAATGTTGGCTCTGATACCAACCTGTCACACTTCGATATTTCCACATAATCCGGTGGGCTCGGTGGGGAATATCGTGACGTAGTTGATATCATCATAGTCAATTAAACACAGTTCTAGCACAGCGGAAGGCTTGGAAGGTAAATTACTATTGCAACCCAAATCTTTAAAGTACGAATAAAATAATATACAGACGGTTGTAAAGGAATCCACAGGCGGATCCTAAATAAAAATATGAAACGGAGTTCGACAGACTTTATGGCATCTAAGGACTTGCAAGATCCTTTTATTAAACGCCGACTAGCTCCAGCCTATTACGCGAGGTATATGTCACTTAGTCTTTTGAAAATACGTCAGTTTACACAGGTAAATACAATTAACTGACTCTTTTGAAAATGTTTATGAAAATTGGTTTAAGTGCTCAAGGCATGAAAATTCTTTTATAACTTGGGATAATTACATTTATAATCTTGTATACAGATTTACATGTTTGTCATACAATTGGGGCCCGGTATAAAAGCCGAGACATGATTAACTGACACACCACATATAAAACCCACAAAGGAGTTATCCCCAACTTGTGGGTAATTTATAATTTAGCATTTTGCATCTGTCAGGTGTATGCCTACACCCCGTGCATAGGTCGTGGCCATTAGCTATTTAAATGAGCCAAGGATATCCAGGACACGGTCGTTAACCCCCAATGTTTATGTTATCAAACAAAACGGATTAAAACGGGTTATGCGGATTTATTAATCACAATCCGACCAAATGATCCCATACCCGACCAAGCGGTAATATTTTACCGTATCCCAAGCCCATATAAGGGAAAATAAGTTAAAAGTATTTACCTGAGTTTTAAAGGCAAGAATTTCTACTCAGCCGTATAATTACTAAGACTTTGTGAAGGTATCGTCTACTGGGGCTCCCTAGTCTGGAAGGAAGGTAATATTAACCTATTAGAATACTAACGGGTCTTATTTAAGTCGAGGACTTAGACCGGTTAGTTTTAAAGAACGATTTACGGTATGAAAAGCTAGATTAAGCGGTGACCAGAATGGAATGTAATTTAGACCCAACAAGTATGGAGACTTGTATAATATGGGTAAACTAAGTACATTCTGGACTTTGAAGTTTAAATGATAAGGTTAAACCCGTTTCGGTTAATTTGTGCAAACTAGTTACATAAACCGAACCGAACGCGTATAAGCATAAACAGATAACCGGATGAGTCATATACAAATTCCATATGTTATTATGCTTAAAATATGTTATGACATCAGTAGGATATCAACATGTATGCTCATAAATGTTTTAAACACGAATTAAGCCTCATAAGGGCGTTTTGGTCATTTTAAGGTTTATAAAAGGGGTTTGTATGTAAACTGAAAATCTGGTCATAAACATTCTGTGAAAATATTTTATTCATGATATTAAATCAGTAGGCTATCAATTATATGTGTGGTTTACGATTTATGGCCAAACTATGCACAGTAGGGGCATTTTGGTCATTTCACACATAGTTTTAGGGACTTATTTGGGGTTCTGAGTTCATGACTTATACCTACTGTAAAAATATTTAAAATGGTTTATAAAATCAGTGGGTAACAAATCTAGGGTTTTATATCAAAATTATGTTTAAATCTTGATTTGCATGCTAAAGGGCATTTTAGTCCTTATAAAAGCATAAATTTTGATTAATTGCATAACTTCAGATTATGACCAGAATGTAAGTGTCAAAATATTCTAATTATGTTTACAAATCAGTTCTTAATTCATTTGCATGTTCATTTATATTAAAAACTTTATTTTTGACAAAAGAGCATATTAGTCAACATAAAGCACAATAACGGAAACAAGCATATAAACTCAGATTACTATGTGACCTTGTAATATAACCTCAGAGGGTTATGCTACAACATAAAATGGTCACAAAGGAACCTTAATGCATAAAGAAAATAAGCTAATTCGGGTCAGAACTGAAAGTTAAAGCAAAAGTCAAGCTTTTGCGACTTTCGGTTACGAACCAAGCTTAAACTTAGAATTGTCGGGTTGAACATGTTTAGACATGTTCTAATAATGTTTACCAAGTTATTAAAGTGAAAAAACATGTTTTATAACTTCTACATTATCAGATTTGAATTTATTTAAAAACTGACCCGTTTGACTTTTTATTTTAACTAGTTGTTTACCATGCGCGCGCGTTGCGGCGCGCTAAACCAAATCGTTCTATAAGAATGACAAAACATGTCAAATAACAAAAAGCAGCTCGAACTAAAACGTCACGTATTTTCGGTACCGGTTCGGCACCGGTATTCACCGATTTTTACCCTCAAATACCGGTGTTGTACCAGTACCGAACCGTACCGTACCAGGTATATTCGGTACCGGTACATACTTTTGGGGATTTCGGTAACGGTATTTTCGGTACCTGTTGGTACCGAGCTCATCAAATCCTGTAGCAACGTAGCAACACAAGTAATTGCACAGTTTAGATTACCTTTTATACACACAGTAAGTAAACTGACCGACATCATTCTTCAAACGATTCGAGATAAACGATGCGTAACCAGTCATATCCGGCATCGTGGAGTGCATTAAAAATGGAGCAATTGGACGATTGGATGCTGGGCTAGGTGTTTTTTGGAATGCCCACGGATTGTTCGGGTCAAAACCACGGTTATGAGGATTCATTTTTCATATTGTGGTTGGATGAGAATTTTTTTTTAAATAAGATAGAGATCATTATAGAAGAGGTGGAGTAGTTGTGGTAAAAAATGAATAGAAGTGTGAGTATTTATAGTGAATAGATAAATTTTTTTTAAACACATAGCCGTTGGCCAACGGCTAGCCCAAACGACTACTTGTCTTGGCCAATGAGATCCCGCCATGTCATCTTGATAGCCCCGCCCAACGCCCGGGCTGAAACCCCCGCCCAAGGGGCCACGCCGAAACCCAAGCCCACCCAGGGTGGTGACTTGGGCGTTTGTACCCAACCCACGCCACAACCCCCGCCCCATACCCCATATTCTAATATTTCCTAGATCTTTTTTTTTAACACATAGCTGTTGGCCAACGGCTAGCCCAAACGGCTACTTGTCTTGGCCAATGAGAGCCCGCCATGTCATCTTGATAGCCCCGTCCAACGCCCGGGCTGAAACCCCCGCCTAAGGGGCCACGCCGAAACCCAAGCCCACCCGGGGTGGTGACTTGGGCGTTTGTACCCAACCCACGCCACAACCCCCGCCCCATACCCCATATTCTAATATTTTCTAGATCTTTTTTTTAAACACATAGCCGTTGGCCAACGGCTAGCCCAAACAGCTACTTGTCTTGGCCAATGAGATCCCGCCATGTCATCTTGATAGGCCCGCCCAACGCCCGGGCTGAAACCCCCGCCCAAGGGGCCACGCCGAAACCCAAGCCCACCCGGGGTGGTGACTTAGGCGTTTGTACCCAACCCACGTCACAACCCCCGCCCCATACCCCATATTCTTATATTTCCTAGATCACTATTCATTTAGTTTGTTTTAATTTAAAAAATAAATAATAAATCACTATTCAAATAACTATTTATTAAATAAATAATAAATCACTATTTAAATCACTATTCATTAAATAAATATTAAATCACTATTCATTCAGTTTCTTTTCTATTAGTATATAATTACTTTGACCCGACAATTAACTAAGTAAACATGGTAATTAGGAGGTGCCCTTTTGAGGGATTAACACCTACATAATTACGATCACGTAGCCATATTCGCATCGAACAATGGCTGGACCGTTTAGGTCTAAACCGAAAGTCAAAGTTGTTTAATGGTAACTTTGACTTTCAGCTTTTAAGAGCATAAAAACTGAACTAGAGAGGCTAAGGACACTTACAACAGGTCTTAGCTTGAAGATTAGAATAAGAGGAGCTTCCTTTTTTATCAGGAACCTCAGAGAATGAGAAGAGAAGTGATTTTGGAAGGTGCAAGTTCAAATGACCACCAAAGGCACCTATTTATACAAATTAAAGGTGTTCCAAGATCAAGCCAGGTGTTTAGGATCATCCTCAGATCATTACAGGTGTCCTAGTGTCAGTAAAAACCATCTAAGAATCCCTGGTTTCGAAATAGAGTAGTTTGTTTGGAGAGCAAGGAAAAATTCTGCAGCTGGTAACATGTTTCTGCCCAGACCTAGCCGTCGCGCCCCGCGACTGGAATGGACCCAAGGGGTCGCAGCCCGCGACGCATACCAATATCAGCGCAACATGTTTGACAGTTGGCAGGATCAGTTCCTCAACCTTATAACTCATAATAACTTTTATTTTAAGCACTTTTGGCCCTTATAGTTAGTTCTTTGATGATCTTAAAGGTTATATCAACACCGTTACTTTAGGCTCCCGTGTGGTCAAAAGTTGACCCGAAGGTACTAGTTTCATTCGTTGACGCTTTTAACCCTTCTTAATTAATATCAAGTATTCTCAGAAGTATATTTGAACATTACGAAGCCTCGGGTTTGTTAAAAGGTCACTCATAGGTAAGAATTAACATGTTGACACGTTTAACCCCTTTGTCCCGTAAACTTTCAATTGTTTTCACAATTGGCTTCTCATGCCCAATAATTTACTTGTTTGAGAATACGTACATTGTGTAAGGTCAATCAGAGGCGTAAGTTTAGCATGTTGACACTTTTAGTCCCTTCGCATACATCTTTTCACTGTTTGTCAACTTTAGTCCTTTAAAGTCAACTCTTTTCACATTTAGGGTTTAGGACACGTGTCTTCACATAATTGGTCACGATTTTACGAGGTGTTACATTTCATGAAACATGTTGTGTGCGTACCATCAATAAAACATAATATACAAGTAGTTATAGCATATTCTTCCTAGTTCATCCATGGATTAATCTAATCTTTCACAATCATTAATATAACCATACAATATATGTTTCATATCAATTTATCCATCTAAACACTTTCTATAACATTAATTTAAGATCAACATTACACAATTCATCCATAAACTTCACTAAACTTCATTATCTTACAAATATAAGTGGATTTTACCCCAAACTATCAATATAGTCAAATTCAAGCATAATATAACATCCACACATTCATATTAACTAACATTCTTGTTAAATTTTACAATACATTCACGGATTACACATAACCCACTTCATCAAACATCACTAAAACATAAAATTCAACTTACTTGGTGTTAAGAACACTTAAGTGATCATAATTCTTAGTTCATGCATCCATTTTGCCCTCAAATTCCCTTCTAATTTGACAGATTTTGTGTTGTTTAGGGTTTTGTTCTTCCCCCCTTGCTCTTCACGTCGCACAGACACACACACATATGTGTTATGTGTGTGTTTTGTGTTGTAAATTAATTATCTTACTTTTCTAATTGCCCAAGTTTGGCCCCTCAAGTTTTGAGCATTTTACTTTATGGTTAAACTTTTATTATCATGCATTTCTAACTTAACATATTCATATTCATACATATATTTATATTTTGGGGTGTTACAACAAAAGAAGACCTTAAGAAGGGTGATCGTGCATGTACTTCGCTTTCGAGAAAGAACACGTTAAAACGGAAATTGAGTAAAGCCATAAAATCATTTGCAATATTCAAAAAATGTGTCAAAAATACATATTTTCTGTCAATAAATATGTAACAACACCGATTCACATGCTAACTTCGTTAAGTGCTTTTGTAAAAGTTGAATATGTTACATGGTGAAATGACATGGTGTGGGGTTTGCATGAGGACTTTGTGGAACCATATTTATCTTTCTAATTTAGGTTTAAATATTTAAAATTATCATCAAACATAAGTTTGAAACTTTTATTAAAGTTTCTCGCACTGTCTCACTAGCACCTGCAGGGGGCCTATGTGTACCCCTATATATGGTACACAGGGAAGAATTTACCGGAAAAGTTATTGTAATCACGTGTATATTTGAATTATCACAATCATGGGTTGTTGTATGATTTTTCTTAAATGCTGATCAATGTCACATTTTAATTTAATTAAGTTGTATATATAAAGAGTGTCAGAAATATTTTCATGGAGGTTGTTTGTCTATCGTTAAAAATATTATTTTTCGGTCTAGTTTGCGTCAGGCCGGTCACATGCCAGATATATAAAATCATATTAATTTTCATATAAATAATAAAAGTACAACAATCACTATTAGAAATCCATAATAAAAATACAACTAATGCTAAGTTCAATAAAATTTTCTAACAACGTAAATAAAATTTAGCCCCCCAGCGCCCGCACATATATACATAATCATGCACATACCACATGATGCATGATTAACCATCCCCAATTGAAATTAAATATAGACTAAAAATAAACATTTCTTCAGGGTCGCTTGAGATTAAAATATAGGCTAAAAATAAACAAAATTCATGGGTGTGGTGTGGCCACCTTCGTCAAGGATAACTAGGTCCGTTCCTGTATATAACGAAAGTTTATAGCATTATAAATATTATACATATAAGAGTGAATTCATTGGAAAATCATAAAAAGTAGGGAACCAAAGAACCATCTGTAAAAATGTAACAAAAAGTACACATAAAAAATCATTTTTACATGTAAAAAATTAGTTTTTACAACTTTTTTTGGAGCTTTATATAATCACACATAAAGGCGGTAACCTTAGGATAAAATGAAAACTCACTTGAGTTGAAAAAAAATCCTCAAAAACCTTATGTAAAAAACTATATTTTTTATTAAAATTTTAGGGTATATAACATATGTATTTTCAAGCGTTTTGAGCAAAAAATAAATAAATAAATAACCAAGAAGCGGCATAGGGTTTTTTAAATAAAAATAAATTTTCCAACATAAGAAGTGTAAAACTAAACAGCAATGTTGTTACATATGTAACAACTAGACTTATTTAAAAAAAATACTTCAGAGCTTTTTTTTTTTTTTTTTTGAGGTTTTTGGCTCAAAATGCTTGAAAACATGTATATTACTTGCTCTAATATTTATATAAAAAACGGTTTGTTACAAAGTTTTCAAGTTTCTTTTTCTCTATTGAGCTCTAATTATGATTCATATCTATCTATTCAACTCTTTACAATATTAATTCCCTTATCCCTATCCCATTATCAAATTTGCTTGCCAACAACCTTTGAACTAACATGAAAAACTTAAACTCTATCTTCTAATCCACTATGAGTTTTGTTACCATAATCCAATATAGATTCGCTACCCGAGAACACAAATTATATATGTTTAAGTGTGTAGGCCCCATTTTGCGTTATATATATTGTAATCAAAGTATCAATTTAAAAATTAAGCCCGAATGACCAGAAAAACACTTCAGAAAGTTGTTGCATCATGCGATTTTTATATCCCCTAGGTTGTTATACATGCACTCATGGATGAGCTACGCATGGAGCCATCTCAGCACTTGATGCATAATCGCTCACTTAATCCTTGTTTATAAAAGACGGTGTCTAGATTGTGAGAAATGTACATGAGTAAGACAACGAATTGAGCTAGGGTGTGTATTTGTGTGCTTTTTCACCGTTATTTAAATTATTCTCATAATTGTCATTGTCTTATAACATTTCTTGTTGCACTTCATAATGTACTCATATGCCATAGATTGCTGGATCAATTATAATATCTCCTAGTAATGTCTTCAATCTCCTTTTCCACACATTTACTTTATATTACTACATTTACTTTATATTTGTAGAAATTTCTTAATCGATTCATTAATGATTTGCATGGTGAAATGTTAAGTGAATACAAGGAGGGTTAAATACACCTAAACACTAGATAATTCTTATTAATGATCCTTGCTTGAGCTTATCATACAATTGGATAATTTGTTAGCTTAAAACAACATTTGGAAATTATGAAATCACACATGTGTGTGTCACAAAGATTCACTTAGTCGTATCCTCTTTCTATAAGTGTGAAGTCTAGATGACATGACTATGTGGTAAATACGACAGATTCCTGTAGTACAGTTTTTTTTTTTAAATATCAATCTTAAAAAGAATCAAACAGCTATGTGATGTCTTTAAGTTTTTCAAACCTTCCTTCATCCTTCAGTGGCGGACCTACCCACAGTCGTGATTGGGCGGTCGCACCCATTGGGAAAAAAAATTTAGTGTATATTTTAGGCAAAAAACCCGACCGCACCCCTTGAAAATATGGTTAAACGCGTCATCCGCACCCTCGGTAAATAATTCCTGTGTCCGTCACTCAGAGCCGGCTGAAGGGTCAGCCAACTAAAGTCCTTGCTTTAGGCCACCACTCCTCTAAAGGCCTCCATTTTGAAGAAAAAAAAATTATGTATTCATTTTGTGTTTTTGGTTTACAGAAGTCACCAGCAAGAAGGAGTTTTTAGGTTACTAAAATGGTTTATAAGAGTAGACATGGTAGGGCTGGAAACACCTTTAAGGAGGAGAGAAAATTAATTTGAAATTAAAATAATTCATATAATAATAACATCAACATAATCTAGTTCTTTTAATAAAACATCACTATAAAATATAACAATACCACCATATATTTAAAACAATACAAAATAATATCAGTTAAAAACTAGAAAGGGCCTCACATTTAGAGTTCGCTTTAAGCCTCAAGAAACATTGAGCCGGCCCTGCCGTCACTGCCTTCCTGTAATCATTCAAAAGGGCACATTGTTAAGTGGATCCACACTATATAACCACGTCTGTCATTTTCTCAACTTCCCAATTTTTTTGTAAAAATATTGAGAAGTCTATGTGAATAAAAGTGACATGGTCACCTCCGATGTTTCTAAAAGAGTAAATTACTTTTTGAGACCTTATGTTTTAGTGGTTTTAACCACTTGAGTTCAAGATCAAAAAGTTTAACTCTCTGAGTCCCTAACCGCTCATATTATAACGTTTTGAGTCCCTGTGTTTTACTGGTTTTAACCACTTTAGTCCAAAATTAAAAGTACAAGTGTTAAAAAATTGGACTCAAAACGTTATAAAATGAGACTCGGGGTGTTAAACTTTTTTATTTTTGAAGTGGTTAAAACCACGAAAACACAGGGACTAAAAAAGTAATTTACTCTTTTTAAAATAAAAATTAGGACACAACTAAGTAGAACAACATCACATAGTCGTGTTTGATGTTTTTAAATTTCAAATTGAACCATTACATATGGCACGACTATACACATAGAAAGAGTATAGTTGTGTTTTACGTTTCTCAACGAATTGTTAATCAAATTTCTACCTCAATCCAATTCAACTTACGACTTCTAAATTCAATCATTTTTAATCAAAACTCGTATTACATATACATATACCTATACCTATACAGGGATTGGGATACATCTATTATCTATTATATATAATAAATGTGTTAATTTTTGCTGATGTGTCAAGCTAGGAGGCCTCTAAATTGTGCATTTTGGCGGGAAAATTCGGGTCAAACCTTTTTTTTATACGGGTCAACGCGGGATCCGTATCACCAGACTAATTTTTTACGCATCTACATTTCTTTTGTAAAACCCTAGATCTGAACCTCTCTTCTCTTCATCAAACCCTAGCCATTCCCCTCTTTTCATCAAATCCTCTCTTCATCAAACCCATCACAATTCAAGCCTCTCTCCCTCTGCTCTCTAAGACTCTTCATAGATCTGCGTATAATCCATCCAATTCAAGGTTAGATACTCCATATTTCTGATAAACATCATGATTTTATAATTCCAATCTGTAGATCTATGTTTTCCTGCAAGATCTAATTTTCATATTCATTAGTTTTTTTTCTAGGGTTTCATAACAATCGATCTATTTACAACTACATCAAGGTATGATTGCGATATTAAGATATTATTATTATAAGGTGTTCTTAAGTGTTCTTTGTAGATCCAACATACATTTTTTCAATATTTATTGATGATTGTTATCTTGATTTTTTTTTCATCTTTTGATTTGTGAATCGTTTGATATTAAGGTTATATTATGATTTCTTTCTTTTAATCATGTTGATCTCTGATTCTTTAACATTCAATGTTGATTTTATTGTTTAGTTTTTGGATTTACATTCGTTTGTATCTAGGGTTTCTTCATCTTCTATCGATTCTCTTTTCTGATCTGATAATCAAATGTCGCCATCTCCAAGGTACGAATCCCTTCTTTATGTATGTATGATTGATCTAGGGTTTTGAAGCGTTATTAAGGTGTTGATGAAAGTTTGAAGTCAAAAACACGCTTCTTCGATTTGATAATCAAATTGGGGATAGAGATTACTGGATTTGTAACATGGATTTTACCATTAACTGATTGATTTTTTTGGTGTTGTTGCATAAACTGATTGAATTTTTTTGGTGTTGTTGCAAATTCGAAGATTATTGATAATGTCTTGGAAAAACAGAGGAGTTTCAGAATCAAACAAGAACATTGTATCACTTTTAATTATTTAACAATATAGCTTAATATATATATATATATATATATATAGGGTAGGGATATGGTAAAAAGTGTCTAAAATGTGAGAAGGGTAAGAAGTGTTTTAAACCATTGGATATTTGATCTAATGGTTGAGATCAATAGGGTATAAAAATGTAAATTGTGTTTTAATTAGAAGGACCTTATGTAAAATTGAAGGGCAATAATGACTTTTCCAACGTTTCAAATATGGTAACCGTTTCAAAACCCCCATCAATCTCCTATAAATCAGCGAATTTATGGTAACTGTTTCAAATCCCCCATCAATCTCCTAAAAAATCAGCGAATTTCTCGTACTGAATAAATTCTTCGATTTCCTTCACAACAACTTTTATAACACTATAAGAACAGTATATTACATGATAAAACACTATAGGAAGATATAACACTATCTGTTTAATGTAAGACACTATACATAAATAAAACACTGTTGATGGGGGATAAAACACTATGAAAAGGAATAGTATATTACATGATAAAACACTATAGGAAGATATAACACTATCTGTTTACTGTAAGACACTATACAAAATAAAACACTATTGATGGGGATAAAACACTATGAAAGGAACAGTATATTACATGATAAAACACTATAGAAAGATATAACACTATCTGTTTACTGTAAGACACTATATAGAATAAAACACTATTGATGGGGATAAAACACTATGAAAAGGAGATTAAAGATGCCTGTACATAATATAACACTATTGACTGGGGAATATAACACTACAACAAGAACTTACCGTAAACAATTAAATGTATAGAACAATTCGAATTCGAATCAAATCCCTGATATCTCGCGTGATATATCTCATCGCCAGTTTTTGGCAGTTATATTTGGAAATCAATTAATTGATAATAATGGAAAACTACTAATACACCCTTTTGAATTAATTAAGATAAATGACACTTGTCATTGCCAAATTATTTCTTACACTTCTCACAAAAGTCTCACTTTGTACAGGATCCTCTACCTATATATATATATATATATATATATATATTTGAAGTTATCTGTTTGATTCATTAATAGTTATTATGATAAAATAATGAGATTGGTTATGGACTTATGGTTTTCAAGTTCTTTAGGTTTTGTTTTGTAAAATATGTTTTAATTATCTATAGAGTTTTACTGAAGTATGTATCAATTCAATTATTGCAAGCTCTTATTTACCAATCCTTCTCTTTTTTTATCTCTTGCGTTCTAAGCGTAGGTAATTAGCATCAACTCTACAATCTTGGCTGGCTATATAGCATCATTGCAAAAGCTTCAATCAAAGAAACCATCTACGCCTGGCGAGCTGGATAGAGGGATCGCTAATGATGTAGGTAAATTGATATGATAATTTTTAATCACCCCTTATAATGCAGTTAGTATGTTTGCTCCATTTTTATTTCTTCTTAACATCATTCAAATTCTTATTATATTCTTTTTCTCCACATTGCAGCTTCTCATTGATGGCATTGGTCACCCAACCAACAACATAACACACTTACTTTTGAGGTTAGGGATGAGCATGGTACTGGTACTGCAAATACCGGTACCGAATATTGCCAAAAGTGGGTACGGGTATTGGAAATGTTGTATGGTACCAGTATTAGAAGGTAAAAATCGGCATGAAATCGTTAACGTACCAAACCGGTAATATACCGAAAGTACCGGTACCGGAAACTTCAAAAAGTGGGTACCGAATCGGTACCGAAAATAATTCGGTACGGGAAATTCGGTACCGGTATTAAAGACCATATGCTCATCTCTACTTCCAGCTGCTTTATGAATTATGTTCAGATCCACTTACAAGTGGTTCTACAACTGATTTGCTTAGTACCAAAACTATCAGTTTTTTGTAAAGGTACATTTTGTCATCTTATAAAATGGAGCTCTATTTAGTTAATTGTGCAGCTGTCTGATTTACTCTTGAAATTTTTATAACAGCATTTGGATAACATTGGTGTTGCACCTCTACCAAAAAGAAATAACATTCAACCACTTTGGATCACTTCTCTGCGTCAGGTTTTTTCTTTGCCAGATACTTTGAAATTACTAGAACAATGTATGTTTTTAAAGCAAGTATTTGTCCTATTTGCAAGATGACTTATTTGGTTTCTTTGAATTTGTTAAAACAATTATTTTTCCTTAAAGCAAATATTTGGAGATTTTTATTAATGGATTTTAGATAGGATTTTAATTAACTTTAAAATTGTTTTATTTAAAAAAGTTAATTATAGTCCTTTCTTGATTTTTTGGAGTGATAAGCAGCTATCTAGATAGATCCATTAAGGCCCGAACCATTATTTTATTTGCTGAATCAATTTTAAATTGTTATTATGAAGTATTGACATTTATTTTCTTAATGTCATGCGTACTCACCATAACTAACAAAGGGTTGATGAGAATAGATCAAAAGTGACTCATTTCTTTCTATTCTAAACCTACAAACTACTCAAACTCATATATTCACAGAAACCATGAAGCCACACCAATAGTACCTTTAGATATGTTTACATGTAACTCACTGATAATTTGTTTTACTTTTTGTCTATTTTTCTTATTTTTGTAACATAAATTATATTTATTTGCATGTTTATTTTGATTATTCTTGCAGGTTGCACACATAATACTCTTGTGAGTCAATACATTTACAGCTACGTTGTGGGTAAGTGGATATTCCTCTACCATTTAACAAAGAAATATTATAGATCAATGTCCACTGGAAACACAAAGTTTAAAAAGCCAAAGTTAAAGTTATACGTACACAAGGTTTGTTAATAGTTTTTTATTCATGGAAGGTATTATTTGAATAAAGAGATTAAGAGGTGTCCAACAAATTAGTGAAATTTTTTACTCGACTATTTTGGGGGCAAGGTAACCCAACTTAAATAGCCTGTTACCCAACCCGCCTTTGTTGCCCCTACCAATTATTCATGATTATTTGCTAATATTTATAAACACATTATCTTTCTATCCACCTCCATTTAAAAAGATTTAATACATATTTTTACATGATTTTTTGCTTGCGGATTGTTGGTGGTAATTTGGTATATCGGCACACAAAAGTGGTGGTAAACAGGTGCTTGGTTTCGGAGTTGTCTCGTGGTTGATTGCAACCTTTTTGACACATATTCTCTTGCTTAGGCTACTAATGTGGTCGAAGATTATTTTCCTTTACGAATTAACAATTCAATCCGAAAACGAAAAAGGGCCACACACCAACACACCAGGAGAAAATTATTTCAAAAATCAATTAATGTCACAAATAATTTAAGCGGGAAATTTGACAAAATGTACAAAAGGTACTGCGTATGCAAATGACTTGGCATTTTAATTAACAAATTGCTATGATCGATCGACTTGGATATACATGACTATACGTTGACTCAAAAAGTCAAAGCATATTACTGGATCAGATATGGTTCTTGTGTTTTGATGGCAGGAATTCAGAGTACCACAACAAAAGCAACAAAGAAGTCAAAAGCAAAGTCTAGATCTCAATGAAAGCAATATTGTTACGAGGGAAACATACCTTTGTTGGGGAGGCGTCAACCACAATGAGGCAAACAATTTCAAAGGTAATGGGATCTTTAGTTTTCCTCTTTTTGAAATTTTCTTATTATATATTTATCAAAATAATATATGTTCTATTTTATACAGCAATGGTACAGGATGTGGGCATGCTTATTTATTTACCATATCAGGAAAAGCTACATCTGAAATATTAACTGCTTGAAAGTTCAACCTGTGTGGCCACTTTGCTCAACTCCATCTTGCAATGGACTTTCAATGGAAAATTTATATTTGTGGTATTGCAAGTTCTTTGACGATCAAAGTGATTAAACAGTTAAACTAATGATATGCATAAAGTTTTTTTACAAATCTTTTTTTTTCTTTTACTATATTAATTATATATTTGATATTTTCATTCAGTACAATATATTATTGCCCTTTTTGCAACTTATGTGGGTTTGGAAAGGGTCTCGGAATTCCTTATGACGTGTAACTATTGTTTGGGTATAAAGTTATTGGATCATAAGTAAAGGGAGAAATGTTTTATCTCTATGATTTTGTATGATTTTAATTATGTATTAATCATTGATAATTATATAAATAACTTGGTTCAACCCGTGTCGGTCTGTTGGGTGATAACTAATATTTTAATAGCTTTTTTGTGTTTCATACTTACTATCTTTTCAATTGTGATATTAATCATTAAATTTTTAATCCAAAGTAAATTATAAACACGAATCATAACCGGTCAATAAGTTTTTGAGTTTGCCTATAACTTCACAATCCGTGATTAAGTTTTAAAAAATATTCATTTATTAATACAAAGTAAGTTATAAACATAAACACAAATCATAAGCAATCAATAAGTATATATAACTTTTATTACACGTTCACATCCCGTTCGGTACTAAACCGGTACCGATACTTCTGAAAGTACCGGTACTAAAAAACGAGAAAAATTGGTACCGGTACCGTATATACCGGTTCGATACGATACCGGTATTTACTGGTGTTTTACCCGTAAATACCGGTACCCAGCACCAAATACTCATCTCTAATTAACACAACTAGCGATGGGTGATAGTTTTGTTTCTTAAAAATATAAATTAGTGGATGTTATATTACACATATTTTAGTTCTACATTTCTTTTTATTTTTTTTATTTACACTCACTATTTAGCTTCCTATTTTTTATCTTTCAAATATGTTAACACATGGTTCAAACAAAGTATAGCTTGCAGTCATTCAAAAATTGTAACAAGTTAACAATATGGGTTTGCAAAAGCCTAAGTACAATTTGAGTCATTCAAATATGTGATACATTGATTAAAAGGCTTTTGCAAACCCAAAATTGTAACAAGCTAACAATTTGTTGACCACAAATCACAATTGTCAAGTGACAGCCTATACAACAACATACGTCCACTAGTACAAAAGCAGTTTTTTGGTGCTAGGATTTATACCTTTTTGAGAGCTTTTTGAGAGAGCACCAAAAAATATACCACCAAATAATGCTTGTTGGTGGTGCTCAATAAGAGCACTATTAAATCTCTAAATACACCACCAAAAAATCAATAATAGAAACCAAATCAGTCCACTATTAAATCTCTAAACACCACCAAAAAATCAATGATGGAAACCAAATTAGCCCACAATTAAATCTCTAAACACACCACTAAAAAATTAATGATTGAAACTGGTCCGTAAAAATATACATTATTTGAACAAATGTTTTTTAGTTTTATTTTATTTATAAAACATTCAAGATCTAATACAAAGGCAAATAAAACAAAAAACTATATAAACAAAAAATGTATAAAATCTACAAGCATAATGAAATAAAATTACATTATCATGAGAAACTACAAAGAATGAGATACAAACATGATTTCTATAAAGTCATTTCCTAAAATAACAATTTAAACATATACAATCAAACCAAATCAACATAGTGTATAATTGTACATCCTTGGCACTTCAAAGCATAAATGACGTCCATCGCCGTAATAGTTTTCCGACGAGTATCTTCGGTGTATTTGATGTCATCACACATAAAATCATCAAGAAAGATCTTCAAAAATCTTGTGTCCTTCATAGATAAGGCCATTGTTACGCTTTACGCCACATCGTCGGTTTCTTGATACTGTGGAAGCCGTTCCGGAAAACTTTCCGGTGATGCTTTGCTCCTTCTTAACATTTTTCTCTCTCTAAAAAATATTTGGATGTTAACATTGTGTCTATATATATATGTGGGTATAAAGGTTATGTTTTTGGAGGCTTAATTTGATCCATTGATTGAATATGATGAGAGCAATTGAAAACCGTAGGATTATGATCCATGTGATGCCTAACAAAATGTTTTGATTGGTTCACTTTTTTGTTGATATTAACTTAACCCACAAAAAATCAATTTAATGGTGCTATTAATAATTTCACCCTCAAAAAATCAATTTAATGGTGCTATTAACAACTTCATCTCAAAAAATCATTTTTTGGTGGTGTGTTTATTTATTAGTGTGGTAATCTTATTATTTGGTGCTTTGTATTCTAAAACACCACCAAAAATTGAATTTGACACCACCAAAAAAATGGTTTTGTACTAGTGGTCATTACGTTGGACAAACACTTAGATGTAACTGATTGTGTTATTGTTATTTTTTGCTTATCATTACCACAACTAAAAAAACAAAATTTCTCATTGTTTTTCTTGGTTGTACACGAATCGAAGGTATCTTTATTTTGCTTAGAAAAATATCGTGTATTAAGAACCTTAGAATAATTTTTATATGTACACGAATCAGTTGAGAAATTCATGATTGGGAGCTTCATTTTTCAGTTTAATGTAATTTAATATCTACATAAGTAACGGAACGTTTCTTTTATTTCAAGGTTCATGTTTAAATGTATTTTTTTTTTCAAAAAATAAAAAACATATCATTTCTCAACACACATATTCATAAAAAGATTTAAGGGTGTGTTGATGACTATTGAACCCGTATATTATTGTTGCTTTTGATTGTAATTTAAATTTTCCTACCCGGGGAATAACCGAGTATACATATACGTGTGTTTATTTTTAAACAAACTTTTGTTTAAAGCATAGCATAGTCAAATTTCATATTTTGACTCGATTGACACTTCTGATCAAATTTTGACTTTCTAACTAAAACTCATGATAAATTGATCTTAGTTCATTGGTATATCATATTTTAATTCAAAAACTCAATTCACACTATATAAGATACTCCACGATACTTAAATCTAATTGGTCATGAGCTTATTGTTAAAAAACGATTAAGTCATTTGTACTCATACGTGCTTCTTCCATCTATCTATATATACATGTAAGTTACTTGTGATATATGGGATGTGCCCCCTTATTTGTTAATTACGTCTTCTATGTATATTCTAAACATGACATAAAACTAGATATCAATCCATGATTATAGAATAAGACTAGATATCATTTCTCATTTATTATTTAATTGCAAGTTTTTGTTTCTATTAGATTGATTAGCAAAAACATCTATAACGCTTTTTTTTTTTTTTTTAAATAAAAAAGGATTGCATTAAATGGAGAAAAAAAGTGTTGGTCTTAAATGAGAATTTTTTTAACCTTATTATCTGTGTATGTATTCGAGATGAATTTTGTAAGTACACGTTCAACATTTTTCTGGTGTAAGGTAGCTGACATTTAACTTTTTTCACGTTTATCATGAGCGTTATAAAAGTTTTTGTATCTATATTAAGTTTTGTAGGTACTTACGTCGACTTTAAAAGTCATCTTAAAATTGAAGGTAGTTAAATGTTTTTTAACCTTATTATCTGTGTATGCATTCGAGATGAATTTTGTAAGTACACATTCAACATTTTTCTGGTTTAAGGTAGCTGACATTTATTTAACTTTGGAATATTGGATTTTAATAATCTCAACTATTTGCAGTTGGCCAGCAACGATCCCAGCTTCAAAAATAACCAATGGTGGTCCCAACTTTTCACATATTGTAAACCAATGGACCTTTACTAACAAAATCTTGATTTCTTTTTGTCTCCTTTTTCTTTTCTGTTAGTAAAGGTCCATTGGTTTACAATATGTGAAAATGTGGGACCACCACTTGTTATTTTTTAAGTTGGGACCGTTGTCGACCAACAACTACTAGTTGGGATTATTAAAATTCATTATTCCTTTAACTTTTTCATGTATATCATGAGCGTTATAAAAGTTTTTATATCTATATTAAGTTTTGTAGTTACTTACGTCGACGTTAAAAGTCATCTTAAAATTAAAGGTAGTTAAATGTTTGTCTCTTTATTTGTCCAATCTGCTAGTAGGCATGGTTGTAGAAATCGCTAGTCGCTAGTCGGCCGGTGAGGTGGGGACTAGCGATTAATCGAGATTAACCGGGGATTAATCGGATATAATCGCGATTAATTGAGGATTAATCGGTGATTAATCGAGGATTAATCGGTGATTAATCGAGGATTAATCGGTGATTAATCGAGGATTAATCGGCGCTTAGTCGGGATTTTTACAATCATGCTAGTAGGTAATGTTATACAAAAATAAGAGTTAAATACCATTTTAGTCCCTGTGGTTTGGGCATTTTTGCCAGTTTAGTCCAAATGTTTTATTTTTTGCCTGTGGGTCTAAAAAGGTTTCACTGTTGCCATTTTAGTCCACTGGGTTAACTTCATCCAATTTTTTATGTTAAGGAGAAGGGCAATTTGGTCATTTTATATGTAATTCTGTTAACTAGAAGGGTAATTCGGCCATATAAAATGACCGAATTGCCCTTCTCATTAACAGAAATAATGGATGAAGTTAACCCAGTGGATTAAAATGATAACAGTGAAACCCTTTTGGATCCACATGCAAAAAATGAAACATTTAGATTAAATTGACAAAATAACACAAACCAGAGGAACTAAAATGACATTTAACTCCAAAAATAATAAAAAGCTAAGATGCATGAATTTGCATGAATTTGCTAGCCAACTTGGCAACTTGCATAATTAGGCAGACCCTTTACATTTGACATTCACCTGACTACCCTGTTATTCATCTAGTACCCATTGAATCTTATGAATATGCAATTTGACTAAGTTTATAAGCATCATATACCGTTTTACAAATAAATGATTAACAAAAAGATACTTGTGAGCTTTAACCAGTGTATTATAACAATGTTAATCGTGTCAGGTTGATAAGTTGTTAGTGGGTTGAATATTTCAACCCTAACCCGACCCATACACTTATCTGTGTCATGTTGAGCTCGTTTGATACCGTGTCATGTTTGGGTTGTGTTTCAGATTGACTAGTTTTATGTTCATTTATGAATCTGTATAATACCTAGCGATTTAGGGGCTGTTTGTTTACCTCTTAACGATGCTCTTAATGGTTAAGACCTCTTAATGATTCAACACTTAATGGTTCAGACTGTTTTTTTCGCTAGCAGATGTCTGAATGGTTAAAACATTTGCCTCTAAATGGTTAAGCATTATACTGAGTCTGAATGGTTAAGACATCTAATCTGAATTGGTCAGACATTTGCCTCTGAATAGTTAAGCATAATACTAGCTCTTAATGGTTCAAACCTCTTATTGATTCAACACTTAATGATTCAGATCTCTTACCGGTTCAGAACTTAACCATTCAGAAGCTGCAAAACATCCCCTTAGTAACACTTTAAACAATTAATTATTCTGAACCAAACTACTTTTTTAACTAGCTAGTGGTGTAAACATTAATCATAAATTACCCCATTTCCACTTCATCTTCTTAAAACTTGCAATTCTCCTATTTGCCAATAAACAAAAGGAGACATGAACCAATCTTAATTATAAGAGTGTACGTTGCGGTGAGAATTTGATATGAATATGCCTACCATAGCTTGTGGTTGTTTCTTCAGGACATTAAGCATTACTATCGGTTTAATAAGCCTTTTTGTTTGGAAGATTGTTTCTTATCGCAACAACAAATTTTCTAGCCATGAGGGAATTCAATATGTAGAACCTGTTGTGAATGCTCTTAGGTGGATCAAAATGAAATCAATTAAATTGGTAATTAAATCTTTGATTATTAAATGTTAAAACACTGATAAGCATACATAAATGGTAATTAAATCTTTTATTATTAAATGTTAAAACACTGATAAGCATACATAAAAATAGAAATAAATAATCATTAGCTAATGTTGTAAATGCTAATGATAAATGATATAATTCCCTATCATTATCCTATATATTAATAAACCAACCTTATGAATAGTTGTTGTCACATCATAATCAATAGTAAACTTTCCTTATTGTTCACGTACATCCACTCACATATAGACACGTGACAAAGTTAATGAATATTATTGGGAAAAAAAGTCAACAATTTCGTCTGATAACAAAACCCACCTGAAACACTACCCACCCCCACCCGAAATACCCATCCCCCCACCCGAAACACCCTCCACCCCCACCCGAAATACCCATCCCCCACCCGAAACACCCTCCTGGACGAATTGGAATGGCCCTTTAGCAACTTTTGTTGACTTTTTCATAACACTTAATTTTTTTTAAAATACTTAAATATTAAAATACTTATTACTTACTATATACACACATATTAATATATAATTCAGTTAATAAAACAAGGGGGTTTTGGGTCGTAAGCTTGGGCCGAGAGTAAAAGAGATTAGGCCACTTCGCCGTGGGCCATAGGTTTAATTATTGGGTTAGGGTGTTTGGGGCCGAAAGTATGTTGGGCCGACGTAGATTCGAGCCGTGTCACGTTTTGGTTTCAATAAAACGTACCCTTTTTAAGTGAATGGGCCTTTGGCCCAGTTGCGATCAATTATATATTTTTTAAGATTACAAATTAAATGTTTTTAAAGAAAAATAGTTAGAATTAGATTAGAATTATTTAAAATTAGTAACATGATTAAGAGATGAGCAAATGGTATCGGGTATAGGTAATGGTACAGGTATATGAAGGTAAAAACTGGTAGCAAACCGGTACCAGGAAAGCAAAAGGTTGCTACCGAATTGACTTAAAATCTTTCGGTTCGGGAAATTCGGTACCGGTACCCAATACCATTTGCTCATCTCTGACCACGGGTTTCATACGAACAACATTATTACGATAAAACTTTTTTTGTTGATTTTCTTTCGGTTATCTTTTTGTTGATTTTCTTTCGGTTGTTCAGTTTTGTCGCCAGTCAGCGGTTCTGTGCGTAACGCGCTCGTAGTGATTTCAAAACATATGTAAACACAGACTAAAGTTCGCCGCAACGCGGCCATAGTAATAAACATAGTTTCATTTAATAAACCGCTTTTAACATTTTCATTGCCCTATTTTCTAAAATCAAGACACAAGTCATTAATAGCTAAAAGAGTAAACTTCCGTTTTATTCCCCGTGGTTTGGTCGTTTTAACGGTTTTGGCCAAATTCTTTAAAATAGCCATTTTACTTCCTGATGTTTCAGTTTTGTCGCCAGTTTGCTCCACGGACTTAACTCCACCCATATTGTATGTTAACTGAAAGTGTGTTTTGGTAATTACAAATATAAAATAAGGGTACTTTGGTAATTTGTATTTAAATGTAAAGTATACACATAATAAATATATAGTCTCTACTCACTCACTCTCTCTATACAAGATCTCTCTCTTTCTTCTACACCCACCACCCACAACCTGACATCACTGGCACCGCCCGCCACCCACCACCCCGGTGCCACCACCTACCACCATCACCACCACCCGAACACCATTTTCTAATACTAGTTTCACAAAACCAAAACCTAGAAACGGTGGCAGTAAAGATGGATGCAAAACAATATACATATTTATTTCCAGAAATATCTCTGAGAAGTTGCGTCTGTACACCAAGCAAGCCATCATGTTGCTTCTCAACCCCTTCAAGAAAACTGTTGCTTTCAAAGTGTTGCTTGTTTGAGTAATAAATGTGTTTGGCAAGTGTTGTCTAGCCACTTCCTCCCATACCGCAAATAGATAGAACTGGACAACCAGGTTGTTCATATCTCAACCAGGAATTAATAACTTTTTTCAACAATATTTTGAATAAAGGTTGTTTCATACTTGGACCAAAAGAAGGAAAAGTTCACACACAGATCAAGAAATTCATTATTACTTCTCTAACTGTTTCAAATCAAATATGCAAAGAGATATATAAGTATGTATAAACAGAAATTGAAGCATACCCTGAAACAATCATCCCTTTCAAAACCAGCTGCCCAGCCACTTGACCCACCCGAATCTTCTATATCACCCCACTCGTCCACCTTCATCTTCATCCCTACCCAAAATTACACCTGACGACGGGCCAGTGGGTAAACCCACTTTACCCGCTTTGGGCCTTTTTATCTGGAAGCCCAACTACTTAAAAAGCCCACCGATCACAATAACCTTGCCCGCTAAGGTTTCTCCACTTCGGAAATAGGCGGGAAAACAGCTAGCAAGAGCAGACCTCATTTAATGCTCGATAAGAATGGGATCCAGTCTGAAACCTTGTACTTCTCCGGTTCGAACATTAATTAAGGTAAACATCTCGCCGCTGGGAGCCAGACACGTGTCTGCACTCCCCGAGAACCTCCAAAAGCCGTTAGATCACATGTGGGAAATATCTAATGAGATAAGGGCTAGTTATTATATAAGAGGGCACAACAATAACAAAGGCAGGTATCATCATCTCCAGCTCTCACTCATTTACTATACCCTTATTTACTCCACACACACATTAACGTCCGACCAATATTCTCTCGTATTTATTACATACACACATTAATAAGATTCACACAAAAGAGGAAACCTCCCGGTGATCATACTCACCGGAAGAAGCTCCTCTAATTTCCGGCAAGTTTACTTACTCTCACGCCGGAGCTTGGTCACGGATCCCCCTCCCGGGGTCCCCCGTGGCGAGGCTAACGGTTTGTTCTTTTGTAGCAAGCAAGGATAAGAGCTCTTGACGTCATCGAAGATCCATCAAACGACGTCCGTGGGTTGGGTATTCGACATTGGCGCCATCCGTGGGACATCAGCCTGCCCGGTGTTCCCACACAAACACTCGACGTCCAGAGAGTAGCTTATCCTGCTAAAAACAACATGGCAACCCCACATAACTCACATGTCACTCAGACGGCACAAAACGACTTGGATAAAGTCACTATAGAGGACATCACTCATGAAGAAGATGATGAGAATCAGGGAGGAAATCTGCGGGAAACGGAACATATCACTCCCGATTTTGTGGCCATGCACAGGGAAAGGCTAACCAGATGTCTTGAAGACCTAAAGAGACAGGAAAGACTTGACAGCCTCAGAGCCAGACTCTCTTTTGACACACCCTCCAGCCAGGAAGGAACAAACCTTCAGAACAAGAACAACAGTGGCGACCAGCTAGAAACGTTCATGTCTGCCCTAAGGCAGATGTCCTCTGAGGAAAGAGAGGACCTGATCACAGGCCAGAAACCCAAGGGGAAGGAAAAAGGGAAAGACAACTCTGATAACAGCGGTTTGGACCAACCATACTTACCACGGGATCTGGCTGAAGTTTCAAAATTTACAAGGAGAATCTCAGAAGCACCTATGCCTCCCAAGACAAAACTACCACCAGGCTTTGATCGATATGATGGAACGAGGGATCCAGAAGATCACCTGCATGCCTTCAGAGGAGCAGGGCAACTAGGAAGATGGCCAATGCCGGTGTGGTGCCACATGTTTGTACAAACCCTAACGGAAGGAGCCCGGCTTTGGTTCGACAGTCTGCCCCCAGGGAGCATAGACAGCTATGAAGAACTTAGTGAGAAATTCCTCAGGAACTTTGGCCAGCAAAGGAAGGTGGTAAAAAATCCAAACGAAATCCTTCACATCAGACAAAGAGACAACGAACGAATAGACCAATACATGGAGAGGTTTGTTAAAGAGAGTATGAACATTAAGGACGTCCCAGAAGTCATGAAAATTAGTGGTTTCATAAATGGATTGAAACACGCACAGCTATGTGAAAAGCTGGGGGAGGAGTTTCCACCTTCCTTCGACAATCTTATGGACAGGGTCCGGGCCTTTGTCCGGGGAAAGGACACAGTCAGCAAAGCAAAGGAGACGGACGTCACACCTCGGAGGGTTGCCCCGGCTGTGAGACCTCCTGACAAAGGTACACCCTATTCCCGGAAACCTTCTTTTGATAGAATGTTACATGACAGGGCAAGGCCCTCGTACTCTCCCTATAGACCCCGAGGGAGGGGCCCTCCCCTTTACCCCGATAGCTTCACCCCTCTCATTAAGACCCCAAGTGAGATACTGGCCACGGAGAGGATAAAGAACTCCTTCCCAAGGCCACCCCCCATAAAACCGGGACCAAAAGCACAACCAAACGAATATTGTGAATTCCACAAGGGTTTTGGGCACAAAACCGATGACTGTATGTACCTCAAAAGAGAAATAGAGGCTGCGGTGAAAACGGGGAGACTGGCTCATCTGGTCAAGGAAATCAAGGAAGGGGGAGGAGATCGCAAGGGAAGAGATGCACGGGAGCCGGGGAGGGCAGATGTTGATATGATTAGAAGGAGAAATGAGTTTGATACTACCCGAAGTGTAAAGGCCAGAATCCTAGGCTCCCCAAACGGCATGAAAGCTCCCATCCTCATGCCATATTTGGAAGAAAGCGAGGTGCAGCGACTCCCGCTGAACATCTCAGCTGTGATAGCTGGACACAAGGTGTCCAGGATACATGTGGACGGAGGGTCAGGCGTTGAGGTAATATACGAACACTGTTTCCTTAGGTTCGACAGGGACATAAGGGACAGGTTGGAAGAAGATTCAATCCCATTGGTAGGATTCAACAACAGTGTGTCACATCCCTTGGGAAAAATCAGGCTCCCGTTCACAGTCGGCGTGGGGGATCGGGTCCGAACAATAGATCTAACCTTTACGGTAGTCAGGGCACCCTCCAAGTACAATGCAATCTTGGGGAGACCCGGAATTGGTGATTTGCAGGCACAAGCCTCCACCCCCCACGGAGCTTTGGTATTCCAAACACCAAGAGGCCTCGCATGGGTTAAATCCGCCTACGAAGTAGTTTCTTCCGTATCCAAAGGGGAGGAACCAGAGAAACCCCAGGGGAAGAAGGTGGAAGAATGGGTCCTCTGATATAGATTCCCGGAACAAACAGTCAAGGTGGGAAGTCATTTGAGTGACAAATGTAAGAGTGCCCTGAAGGAGCTACTCCTCCATAACATAGACGTGTTTGCATTCCAACATGGGGACATGACGGGGGTCCCAAGGAGTCTAACAGAGCACCGGCTTAACACCTTTACATGGGCGAAACCGGTGAAACAAAAGAAGCGGAGTATGGGACCTAGTAAAAGAAGGGCTGCTTGTGAAGAAACTCGAAAGCTACTCAGAGCGGGGATAGTCAGGGAAGTTAAATACCCATCCTGGGTTGCCAACCCAGTCATGGTTCAGAAAAAAGACGGGGGATGGAGGATGTGCATCGATTTCCAAGACCTAAACAAAGCATGTCCCAAGGACTGTTATCCTCTTCCGGAAATAGACACCCAAGTGGACTCCCTGTCTCAATACCCTCTGAAGTGTTTCCTTGACGCCTACAAAGGGTACCACCAAATCCAAATGTCAATAGAAGATGAGGAGAAAACCGCCTTCATCACAGACGAAGGGACGTTCTGCTACACCAAGATGCCCTTCGGCCTCAAGAACGCGGGGGCCACATACCAGAGGTTTATGAACAGTTTGTTTAGGGAGCAACGAGGGAGGAACCTGGAGGTATACGTTGATGATATTGTTATCAAAAGCTTGACGGAGACGGCCCTGATAAGTGATATAGCCGAGACTCTCCACACTATGCAGGACGTAAACATGAAGTTAAACCCTGGGAAGTGCTGTTTTGGAGTAGAGGAGGGGAATTTCCTGGGGGTAGTAGTCACCAAGGGCGGGATCAAGGCAAACCCTGAGAAAACCCAGGCGGTAGCTGAGATGCGATCCCCCAGGTCCCTGAAGGACATCCAGCAGTTAAACGGAAGACTGATAGCATTAAACCGTTTCTTATCGAAGGTGGCTGATAAGACCCTTCCTTTCATGAAGGTATTGAAAGACTGCCTCCAAACAAACAAGTTTAAATGGACCACAGAGGCCGAAGCAGCCTTTCAAGAAATGAAAGCATACATCTGCAAGCTCCCAATGCTGGCCACCCCAGTACCCGGGGACCCATTGCTCCTGTATCTATCCGCCTAAAAAACGACCATAAGTGCGGTCATGATGGTAGAAAGGGAAGGGAAGCAGATACCCATATATTTCATCAGCAGGACACTTAAAGGACCTGAGGAACGGTACATGCCCTTGGAGAAACTCGCATTAGCCCTCGTCTTCGCATCCCGAAGACTCAGGAGGTATTTCCAAGAGCACAAGATCACTTTAATGACTGATCAGCCCCTTCAAAAGGTACTCAGGAAGCCAGAGTTGTCAGGACGGCTAGCTAAGTGGGCTGTGGAGTTAGGGGAACACTCCCTGGAATTTAAACCCAGGACAGCCATAAAGGGGCAGATACTGGCCGACTTCTTAGCAGAAGTCCCTGAGGACGAAGAAAGGGAACTCTTGAAATGGGAAGCTTTAGAGAAAGAAGAAAGGGAGAAGGAAGATGAGGCGGTGTGGAAATTGCTTACCGATGGAGCATCCGGCGAAGAAGGAAGCGGGGCCGGAATCACACTGATAAGTCCCGAGGGGGTAGAGCTGACATACGCTGTAAGGCTGGATTTCGAGAACACCAACAACACCGCCGAGTATGAAGCCCTCTTAGCCGGGATGAGGTTGGCACAGAAGATGAGAGCAAAACACGTGGAGGCTATCACCGATTCACAGTTGGTAGTAAAGCAATACCAAGGGGAATACGAAGCCAAGGATAGCACCATGGCTCGATATGTGGCGAAGGTTAAGGAGACAGCTGAAGCATTCAGAACCTTCAAACTAGAATACATCCCTCGAGGGAAGAACAGGAAGTCTGATGCACTCAGCAAGTTAGCTTCAGTGGCATTCGACCATCTCGCGAAAGAGGTCAAAGTAGAAGTCCTGACATCCCCCTCCCTTGACACGACGGAGGTGGCCACGATCGAAGGCCCCCAGGAAACATGGATGACCCCAATCGTTAACTTCCTCCGGGACGGGACTCTACCCGAGGGGGAATGGGCAGCCAGAAAAATAAGAGTTAAAGCCCTACAATACGAATTGATTGAGGGGGAGCTATACCGAAGGTCGTACCTGGGTCCGTCCCTAAAGTGCATCGATATGGAGGAGGCCGAATATGTGCTCAGGGAGATGCACGAGGGGATCTGCGGAATGCACTCAGGACCAAGAACGGTAGTAAGAAGAGTAATGAACGCGGGGTTCTACTGGCCGCGAATGTACGAAGCGGCGTCTGAAGAAATCAAGAAGTGCGATAACTGCCAAGTACATGCACCAATGACCCACCAGCACAAACACCCTATGGTCCCAGTCTCGACATCTTGGCCATTCCAGAAATGGGCCATTGACATAATTGGGCCTTTCCCGGAGGGCCCAGGAGGGGTCAAATACGTGGTGGTGGCCATTGACTACTTTACTAAATGGATTGAAGCAAAGCCCCTGGCAAAGATTACCGGCGACCAGATGAGAAGATTCGTGCTGGATAACATCATATGCAGGTATGGGGTCCCGAAGGAGTTGGTGAGCGACAACGGGGTCCAATTTGCTGGAAGGCCCTTCAAACCATGGTGTGAGCAGATGCGGATCCAGCAAGTGTTTACCTCCGTTACCTATGCCCAGAGTAACGGGTTGGTGGAGAGAGCCAACCAAAGCGTCATCAAAGGAATGAAGGGTAGGCTTGGGAGAAAACAGAAAGGCTGGCTGGAAGAACTTCCATTTGTGCTATGGGCATACCGAACCACTCCCAAAAGTTGCAATGGGGAGACCCCATTCAGCCTTACCTACGGAACGGAGGCTATGATCCCTGCAGAGATCGGGTCCCAAACCGCCCGTATGAGGTTAAGGGATGAGGAGAACGAACAGGATCTAAGGATGAACCTGAACCTATTGGAAGAAAGAAGAGAGATAGCAGCAGTGAAGGAAGCTCACTACAAAAAACTCCTGGCAAGTTACTACAACACCCGGATGAAAAAACTCAACATTGTCCCAGGGGACCTGGTTCTCAGAGCCAACGAGGCCAGTCTGCAAGAAAACACCGGGAAATTGGGCCCCAACTAGGAAGGACCGTACAGAGTCACATGGGCAAACGGTAAGGGAACATGCAAGTTGGAGACGCTAGAGGGAAAAGATGTCCCCAGGACCTGGAACCTCATGCAACTCAGGAAGTATTACATGTAAGGGGTGCACCCCCAAGAAAAAACGGCCAAGAGCCACTTTTGTAATAGATAACTATATACGGGGATCTCCCCCCAAGAGGATGGACCTTTTGTAAACAGTCTATGACGGGAGGTATAGACCCCCCTAAGATTAAATGAAAGACGGACGAAAACGTCCCATTTTGAAAACTATGGGTAACCATACCTGGGCAGACGTGCCTATGAACACCCTTTACATCTAAACTAGAGCAAACAAACACACGTGTATGAGGCATTCAAAGCATGCCCAAAGCCCGGCCGTGGGGCTAATAAAGGTCTAGCTAACCTAAAACGGACAAAAGCAAGTTAAACACATAACACCACATTATAAACTTGTCCACCGATTGGCCTCGAACAGACAATCGCAGTTTAACGAAGCAAACAATAAAAAACAAATAATGCAAACACACCCATATATAGAAAATCATGAAGGGGGAACATGCCTTATTTAATACGAAATACATATACAAAAACAAGCCCCAATAACTTGGGCAAGAATCAAACAATATACGAGATTACAAACATGGCAAGATGAAAACATGGCTCCTCACTAAAACAGTTTGAAAGTCCTCAGGAAACTGCCAAGCTAGCCTTCGATAAATACCCCTGCAAAACAAAAACAAACGAGACAGGGAACAGGCAACAAAGCAAAGGAGGAGCTATACATAACCATAGGCTATACGATTAGCGATCAAAATGGCCCCCAACACAAAGGACCATCCAAAAAAGCCAAGCAAAACATACAAATATCCCAAAGTAAGTTAGAGTTATTACAACCACATCGAAATTTGTCAAATGTTCAGAATTCACTGGGGATCACCCCCGGAAAGGGATGGCGGAGACGAGGGACCCGCGGAGGAGAACAGGGTCTTCAATTCATCAATAGAAATCAGGGGATGCTCCAGGATTTTGGCAAGAATGGCTGGGGTCTTATGCCCAAACTCCTCATTCAGCTTGGACAGCTTCTTCTTAACCTTGGAGTCATACAAAGGAGTCTCCTTCCTATCCAAGCCCTGAGCGGAGTATTTGTAGCCATCCTTCAATCCGGACTGGTACCCAACGTCCCTGTAGGCCCTATACACCTGCTCCAAACCACCCTTAAAATCATCCGACTGAGCAACAGCGGCAAGGAAGGCCCCAAAACCTTCAGTGATCAACCAATGCTTCTCCCCCGCTAATCGTTGATTATCATCAGAAGTTACCCCATAATCTGCGTAGATGGTATTGAGTTGCTCCTGGGAAACGGAGCCAACCTCCTTCAAGTGCCTCAGTTCAGCAGCAAGCTCCTCTCTCTCCTCAACCAACGATGCTATCTCCCGCTCCCAAGCCCGCTCCTTCCTCTCAAGCATAGCCCCAGCTCCCTGAACAAAGAATCAGTAAGTATGTATAAAAAGGGGGGGGGGGGGGGCAAGGAGAAGACTATGCACCTTCTCCTCCTGTAACCTCCTCTCAGCATCAACCACCCGGCTCCTAAGCCCAGCAACAACCGACTGGGAAGCCTTAAGCTCAGCCTTAAGCCCCTCGTTCGCCTTCCTCAGATCATCAACCCTTTGCAACATCCCAGCACCCCTGAAAAAGCTCTCACACAAGGACATACTGTATTGGTCGTCAAAAAGATCATCCCTCAGGGCGGAATTTACAAACCTATGTGAGGGAGGGACAGCATGGCTCAGGAAGTCCCTGGCAGCTTCAGGAGTCCCTATAACGGAAGAATCGGTTATCTTCCACTTAGGGACGTAAGTAAAGGGGAGGGCGTCGGCAAACAAAGGAGCAAGAGGGGATCGATGAACAGGGCCTTCGAGGGCAATGGGCTTGCTAGTCCCGGTAGCATGTGGGGGGGGGGAAGTTCAAAGGCTGAGGAAAAGCGAGCTACCCCCACCTCAGATCCCTTGTCCCGGATACGGGAAGGAGAGGGACCAGTAGGAATTTCTATAGGCTCCAAGGAACTCCCCTAAGAAGTAAGAAAAGAAGCAATCAGGAACTACACAAGAAAGACAAAGGAAAAACGGGAGGAAAGAAAGCTTACCAACAAGGGAGCACTCACTAAGCTTGAGGACTTCAAATGCTTAGACAAGGAACCCTTGACCCCGATAGGAGGAAGATCAGAAACGGTCTTAGAGGGAGGCTTCTGGCCACTGGCACTACGGAGCCTCTGGCGGATGCTACGAGATACAGGATCCGGTTGGGGGCTAGCAGACCTCCTCTTACGAACCAACTTTATCTCCACGTCTTCGTCGTCACTCTGACCAGAAGGATGAACAGGAGGAAGGTCCGGAGAACTTTCCTCCTCCCCGGAAGAATTCTCCTCATCACCACCTAGAATGGCAGAACCTCCTGCCTGGACGGATCCCCCGGCAACCTGCACTCCCACATTCAGCCTGGGATCAACCTCATTATCAACCACATACTTTACATCCTTGGAGTCACCTTGAAGAAGCCTCCACAAAGTTATCTCTGTGCAAAAAGAAGGCACAAAAGATGACTACGGAATCTCCGAAGATATAAAGAAAGAATGAATGCAAAAGGCAAACCAAGAACAAAGAAGTACCTTTCTTGCCGAAAAAAGCCCTCGGACGGACAGGATAAGAGGGACTCAGCCCCCCCATAGCAAGCGTTCCCTCATAGAAAGTAAACTCCCTTGTTGGGTTATCACACATCTTCTTCCACTGAACAGTCTCGGCTGCAGAAAGGGTGGGAATGGTGTCCACAATAGCGGCATCAAGATCCTTTGGAACAGGGGACTCAGGTAACATAGCCGCAGACACAAATATGAATCTACACTTCCAGTCTTTTGGGTAGGTAGAGGTTGGCATAAAGCTGTAGCAAGGCCTCGAAACACTGTTTTGGCATTTAGCAAAGGTGAACCAGTCACCATCGGAAATCAGCCGGTAAAACATACAGAATAGAGGGACAGAGGGTTCCCCGGAGATAGCGGCACAGGACAGTTCAAAATGAACTACCCTCATAAACCCCAAAGGGTGAATCTGTGAGAAGTGTACACCGAAATGACGAAGCAAAGAAATCTTAAAAGCAGAAAGGGGGTATCGGACTCCACAAGAAGAGAAAGCAAGAGTATAAAGGGGTATCCTATCCGGCGTGCATTCTGCTGATTCATTGGGGCCAGGCAAAGAAGGGGAAAAGCGATCCGGTATGTTATACGCCTCGATAAAAGATTTCAGGTCCTTCGCCGTCAAGACAGACCTTATCGACGATCGGCCACCGCGACTCATAATGTAAGGAGAGGGTAAATAGGGAAGGTGATTACAGAGAAAAGTAAGGAGGATGTGGAGTTTGAATGTGAAGACGGAAGGGGTGAAAAGGGGACATTTAAAGAGAATAGCCTCTGACGTACATGTAACCGTCACATCAAGAGTCTCTTCAAAATTTAAAAAAGGGGCACGTGTTATTAGGGGATTAACTCCCGCTATGAATAATCGGTTAAGTAATGATTACGTGGGGACGAGTAATTGTAACTGACCTGGGGAGGACCCACAGGGAAAAACCACCTCTCTCAAAGCAGTTATGGCTCAGCCCTGGATCATGAGCCTCGGGTCTCAGAACCAGGGACTAAAGATGACTTGACGACGGGCCAGTGGGTAAACCCACTTTACCCGCTTTGGGCCTTTTTATCTGGAAGCCCAACTACTTAAAAAGCCCACCGATCACAATAACCTTGCCCGCTAAGGTTTCTCCACTTCCGAAATAGGCGGGAAAACAGCTAGCAAGAGCAGACCTCATTTAATGCTCGATAAGAATGGGATCCAGTCTGAAACCTTGTACTTCTCCGGTTCGAACATTAATTAAGGTAAACATCTCGCCGCTGGGAGCCAGACACGTGTCTGCACTCCCCGAGAACCTCCAAAAGCCGTTAGATCACATGTGGGAAATATCTAATGAGATAAGGGCTAGTTATTATATAAGAGGGCACAACAAGAACAAAGGCAGGTATCATCATCTCCAGCTCTCACTCATTTACTATACCCTTATTTACTCCACACACACATTAACGTCCGACCAATATTCTCTCGTATTTATTACATACACACATTAATAAGATTCACACAAAAGAGGAAACCTCCCGGTGATCATACTCACCGGAAGAAGCTCCTCTCATTTCCGGCAAGTTTACTTACTCTCACGCCGGAGCTTGGTCATGGATCCCCCTCCCGGGGTCCCCCGTGGCGAGGCTAACGGTTTGTTCTTTTGTAGCAAGCAAGGATAAGAGCTCTTGACGTCATCGAAGATCCATCAAACGACGTCCGTGGGTTGGGTATTCGACAACACCAAATCTTATCTTTTTCACATTCTAAATTCTGGGTCTTCTCCTTTCCAAAATTACACCAAATCTTAGCTTCATTTCTACCCACTAGCCACCGACGAAGAAAACAACAATCCGGCGACCACCGACGGCAGCGGCGGAGATGGGAAGTTGAGAAAATGGTCACATTGGCAAAGAACGAGAGAGAGTTGTGCTGGCAGTAGGTGGTGGTTACGGCAGCGGATTGTAGTGGCGGCTGCTGATATGTAACTCCGATGAGGTGGTGCCGGAAGTGATGGTTATGGTGGTGGTGGTTAGGTTCTAGTGATGTGGGTTCCGGTGGAGTGGTGACCGGTGGTGGTGAGGTGATGGGTGGTGGGTGGTGGTGGTTGGTGATGGAGAATGGAGAAGATGAATCAGATGTGGAGAGAGAAGAGAGAGGAGAGTGTGTAGAGAGAGAAGATGAATATGAGAGCCAAGATGAAAGTGTGTATATAACATATAAATATCTTTATAACTGAATTACCAAAATGCTCTTACTTTTATTCTTAAATTACCAAAATGCCCTTTTAGTTAACAGACATTATGGATGAAGTTAAGGCCATGGGGCAAAATGGAAAAAAAAAATGGTAAACTATTGGAGTAAAATAACTATTTTTAAAGGAATGGGGCTAAACCGTTAAAACGGTCAAACTACAGGGAGCAAAACATAAGTTTACTCTAGCTATAATAGTTGTTTGAGTCCAACCTATGGCTACTCGGTATAGGAGGATGGTAGTCCTTGGAGGATGACCCTCCACCTCAGCGTCACGTCATAGTCCTCGGAGGATGCTCCTCCAAGGATGGAACCAAGGAAATGGTTGATGGCCCTACCCCACCTAGTTTGAGAGGGGAAAGATGAGAGAGGAGGGTATTTTAATTTTTTTTTATTAAATATAGTTGTTACCCAACGGCTGGATTTGTCCACATGTGCCTCGTCCTCTCCATCTTCTGGCCGCCTTCCTTGAAGCCGCTGACCCCCAGGAAATGGTGTTGGGGGGCATCGTCGGGCCAGGCCAGGCCTGGACGACCCCCCACACTGAGTGGCCTAATGATAAACTATTGTTCAACATCTGATTAGGTTATGTATATGGTTCTCCCATCATTGTAACCCATTTTTCTAGCTACTTATCTCCCACTTATTTTTCATTAAAGGGTTATTGAATTTTAAAAATCCAAAGTTTCACTAGTTGGCCGATAATAATCTCAACTTCAAAAATTCTCTATGATAATTCCAACTTGTAAGATTTTGGTCCCCATTGATACTTTTGTAACTGGGTTAACCCAGTTAGTTGTTGATGATGTGGATGCTGATGTGTTAAAAATGAGCTGGTTGATTATGTGGACGCTGATGTGGCACACAACCTTATTATATGCTGACATGGACAATGACTTGGCACCTCCACCACCACCATCAACATCTACCACTACCACCACCATCATCTACACTGCCACCACCACTTCCATCTCCACTAACACCACCGCCATCTCCACCACAACCATCACAACTGCTAACGACCATTGTCATCCTTTACATCGCTACCTTCACCTACCGATTATCACCACCTTCACCCACTAATCTCAATTTCAACTCCACCAGATTAACCATTAGACACGTAAAAAACAACAAGAGCTAAACAGAGTGTACCACTAGAGTTGTTGTCACACCCCCAAAATACCACATGCGGAAACCCCCTCGAGGCGTGTGACGTACCAGGATCTAGCCACTAATCACATTGAACCAACAGTAATATAATAAATTGAAATTCCCATTCAATGTAAATAGTGCAATTCGAAACGTATGTTTAAATCAGTTTACGTTCAGCGGAAGCATAAAATATTGTTCAACAATTTCAACATCATATCGTTTGAAAACATTTCCATGTCAAATGTCTTTCCAGGTGTCACGACCCATGACCACTCCAGCATCCCAGACTGCAAGTCCCATAACATATATCTATCTACCTGCAAGCATGCAGAAAAAGTGTATCAGCATAAAGCTGGCGAGTTCACAGTTTTGTTCAATCGTATAGTTGGCAAATGTTTAGTTTAAAGACATGTTGATAATAACTCGATACCACAGTGACGTATGTTTGTTTGCCCTTCCCCAATGCCTATCAACATTGGTCATGTGGTTAAGGTCATTAGTTCACGCCCGTCCTATCTAGGTACGGTGTGAGGTTGTAAAGCCTAATAGCGCTAACAACTAATACCCCGTTGCCCTCCAAGCAACTAGTTCGGTAGTAAGTTGGGACTTAAAGTGATAGAGTTGAGTTGATTATCCAACATCGAAATTAAACTACAGTCTGTAAAGTATCCCCTCCAAGGATATAAGTTTGTAAAGTATCCCCTACAGGGATGTAAGTTTGCCAAGTATCCCCTACAGGGATGTAAGTTTGCCTGTTTGTCCCTACAGGACGCATGCTTGTAAAAGAGCAGTGAACTCACCTTAGATTTGCTTGGTAATTTTTGTTACTTTGTTCAAAGTTGGTCAACCAAATCCTAATACAGTTACCAATAACAATCAGTTTTGTGTACAAGTAAATCACGTATCCATACACGTATTCTAACAACTAGCACACAAGTAATCATGTTTCATGTTCCACATACGATTCACATACGGTATTATTTTTCCCCATATAAACAGTAACTGAGATATTCTTACAATTGAATACCCTAGTGTGCGACCCATTAACATATGGCCCATTTAGAGAGTGTACGGTCCACACTCAAGTGTGCGACCTGTTTACGGTGTGTGGTTCACTTACTGTTGGTGGCCCAATGGTCAGTGTGCGGTTCAGGTATCATGTATAAGGCCCGTTTAGAGTGTGCGGCCCAATAATGTGTAAGGCCCAAGTAAATGTATAGAAGTCTAAGGGGTTGTGCGGCCCACTATCAGGTGTGCGACATGCCTGAGAGTGTGCAGCCCCTGATAGTGTGCGGTCATGCATGATTTGCTTGTTCTTTATGCATCAGTGACTTGTACGATATTTATACAAGAGTGTGCGGCACATTAGTGTGCGATGGGTGTGTATCAACAGGTTGTACAATATACATCCTAGGGTTGTTCCCAAGCTCAAGTGTGCGACTGGGAAGTGTACGAGATGTGGGTTGTGTACCACCCACCACTGTGCGGTTGACTAAGTCAACCCTTCTCGTATTTCCCATAAACGTTCCACTGATTTTGATCAAATCAGTTACATGATTAAGACAGTCATGCATTCTAAATTCACTAGAACCCTAACCATCGTCTAGCAGTTTCATCATGATCCATAATTAACACAAATCAAACAACATAATCATTTCAAGCATTATTCATCATCTTGCAACTCTAACTCATGAATATAATCATCCAACTAATCCATGAACATCATTCAAATCTGAGTTTTTCGTGTAACAAATCTGGACGTCATTGTCACTGTGATTCATAAACATTCTAGTTTACATAACACCCTAGATCATTGATTTACAACATGAATAATGATTTTCAGATTCACGACATTAGTTTAACATCCTGACCCTATCACAGCACCTCATTCATTGCATCAATTCATGTTTAATAGATCATACACATAGCTAAGATCAACTATGAAACAAGGATAAGCATACTAACCAAGGGATTGCATGTGTACAAGAGTGTTGGAACCGAGGGAGAGCTTCGAACAGGAGGAAGGCTGCCGACGATCCAAGAGAGAAGGAAACTAGGGTTTGTTATCTTGTGTTTGTGAAATATTGAAAATCATACACAGCATAGTGTGTGTGTATGTGTTCGGAATCAAGTGATCCGGACCCAACTTGGGCCCCGTTTCGGGCTCAATGGAGCTGGGCTGAGAACAATCGAATATCATGGAAAAAGTGTTCAGCCCGTATAAGGGGTGTGCGACCAGGACAAGATGTGCAACTAAGTTTTCTTTAATAATTGGTTCATACAATATCCAAATAACTCACACATTCAAAAACAATTAAGTATAATCAAGCAAGTTTAACATAGCGTGCACATGATTACAACGTATACCGACATATAAAATGTAACAATACTAGCTAAAAGATAATGCTAACCTTGAAAGTTCGGGTTGTCACATCATCCCCAACTTGAAAGAAATTTCGTCCCGAAATTTGATAAGCAGTCTCAGAGGCATGAAGTGGTAGGTCAAGTTGACTGTGGATTTTCCTCGGGTGCCACATCATCCCCAACTTGAAAGGGAATTTCATCCCGAAATTCATCAGTTGCATCCGGGTTCGATTCAGCAGTTTTGAATAAGAGAGGATACTTGAGCTTCATCTGATCCTCGCGTTCCCATGTGAACTCCGGTCCACGTCTTGAGTTCCAACGAACTCTCACGACTAGGATTTGACTATGTTTACGGACCTTAACTTCCTGGTCCTTGATTTCGATGTGTTCCTCAACAAATTGTAGCTTGCCATCAATCTTCAGCTCTTGTAAAGGAACCACAAGTGTTTCATCGGACAAACACTTCTTCAGATTAGAGACGTGAAAAACGTTGTGAACATTACCGAGCTCGTCAGGCAACTCAAGTTTGTAAGCTACCTTACCGATTCTCTCTAGAATTTTGAATGGCCCAACGTAACATGGATTAAGTTTGTCGTGCTTCCCGAAGCGTACCACACCCTTCCAGGGTGAGACTTTCAACAGAACATGATCGCCTACGGGGAACTCCAAGGGTTTTCAATGCTTGTCGGCGTAGCTTTTCTGGCGATCACGTGTTGCCGCCATACGATTTCTGATTTGAACAATCTTCTTAAAGGTTTCGAGTACAAGTTCTGGACCCGTGATTTGGCTGTCACCCACCTCATCCCAACAAAGAGGAGATCGGCATTTCCGTCCGTACAACGCCTCGAACGGAGTTGTCCGAATGCTAGAATGGTAACTGTTGTTGTAGGAAAACTCTACCAATGGTAAATTTCTTTCTCAACCTTTACCAAAATCGATCACACATGCTCGCAGCATGTCTTCGAGTGTCTGGATGGTTCGTTCTCTTTGGCCATCCGTCTGAGGGTGATACGCGGTGCTCATGTCGAGACGTGAGCCAAATGATTTATGCACCGCCTGCCACAAATCGGACACAAAACACAGATCGCGATCAGAGGTGATAGAGGTTGGCACTCCGTGCCTAGAAACTACTTCCTTTAAGTAAACACCAGCAAGTTGCGAAAACTTGTCAGTTTCCTTGATCGCAAAGAAGTGTGCAGATTTTGTCAAACGGTCAACGATCACCCAAATAGTGTCGTTTCTGCTTTGAGTTCTTGGCAGGCCGGTGACAAAGTCCATGGCAATCTGTTCCCATTTCCACATGGGTATTTCTGGTTGCTGGAGCAAACCAGACGGTTTTTTGTATTCTACCTTGACTTTCGCGCATGTCAAGCATTTGCTCACATATGTCGCTATGTTGGCTTTCATGCCCGGCCACCAGTACAAGATTTTCAGATCCTGATACATCTTATCAGAACCCAGATGAACAGAGTATCAAGACTTGTGTGCTTCATCCATCACAAGCTCTCTAAGGTTGCCGAGTAAAGGGACCCATATTCGCTCCATGAAGTAGCGAATACCGTCAGATTTTGTTACGAGCTATTTCTCCATGCTCCGCATGGATTCGGCTTGAAGGTTCTCGTCCTTCAACGCTTCAGTTTGGGCAGAACGAATCTGATCAGGAAGATTGGAATGGATTGTGAGTTGTAATGCTCGAACACGTTTAGGTTTTGTTTCCTTCCGACTGAGGGCGTCAGCCACAACATTGGCTCTGCCTGGATGATACTGGATGGCACAGTCATAATCGTTTAATAGTTCCACCCAGCGACGTTGTCGCATGTTCAACCCTTTCTGGTCAAAGATATGCTGAAGGCTCGTGTGGTCGGTATAAATAGTGCATTTAGTACCTGACGGGTAGTCCGTAGGACGACCTTTAAGGGCTACAAAGTATAATTTAATCCCGCATTTATCCATATATTTATCTTGAATTAGATAACTACAGTTGTTATTGTTTCAGGTATGAACGAGGCCTTAAAGGATTGGAATTGCAGCATTGGAAGTCGTTCGGTTGATTTAGAGGATCATGGTTGCAGAATGAAGAATAAGGAACAAAACCTTAGGCTCTACCGTAAGCTATGGTACTACCGTAGCTTACGGTAGCCCCCAGAAGCATAATTGTCCACCGTAAGCCTGTGTTGAACCATCGTAACACTTGAAAGCTACCGTAAGCTACGGTAGCACCGTAGCTTACGGTAGGCTCAACGTAAAACTTGTAACTCCCATGTTTTAATGGCCATTTGATGAGACTTTTGGTATCCAATCATTGTGACGGTTCTAGAGCAGGTTGGAGGTGAATTTGGCACTTGTTCTTGGGTTCTAAACATTTCTAAACATTTCGGTTTGTGTTTTGATTCGGATGAACATTAAACTTTATGTGATGATGATGCACCAAGCTATGAGAGGCTAAACTTGTCGGTGATCATCCTAGATGTAAGGTTTGCTTTTGATACTATGTTTTGCCTGAATTTCTAGAATAATAACTTGGAATGTTTGTTTAGTTGTTATGGTGTTTGTAAATTATTGATTCGTGTTTGATTTTAGTCTAAACCATACGTTCTTGGTGTCGTTGGCAATCGAGATATCATGGGAGGAATTAGGGTTGGATATTAGTCAATTGATCATCGGGTAACAACCTCGCATTCTCGTAATCCGAGTACTTCGTTCCCTTTTATCACAAACAAGTAATCAAACACGAGCCATGTCTATGTGGTTCTTTCTAGTTGGGTATAAACATTAGTATCGATTAAAACCTGAAATCTAGGATGGTCACTTTTTCTTAATCTGTTTACAAAACCAATCTTTGATTTGCAATCTAGTTTAGTTAATTTTCAATCTTAAAACCAGTCAGCTAAATCTCTGAATTTACTTTTGCAATTTAGTTTTAATCTAGTTAATTAGCAAGCTATTTAGATAACGCATATTCCACAAACTCCCTGTGTTCGATACCCACTTACCGCTTGCTATTAGTAGTAATTGGATTAAATTTGATGGAGACTACGACCTCACGTCAAATTTTGTTAGTATCGTACAAGTATTGCCTCCAGATTTTAAGCGCAAAGACCACGGCAGTCACGGCCCCCGACCCACCCTGGACGGAATCGGGAGTCGCTAACAGCCCAGTGGCACCGGTGATTATTTTGAAAAATATTGCAGCGGAAATTTCATCAGGACCGTGAGTTAGGAAAAATATCAGAGTTTAGAAAACACCGGATTTTATTTATTAAATCGATGGGATAAACCCATGTTTTACAAAGGTAGCTTTAATAAGGAATAACCCAATTACATAAAACAATATTTCTTAATTTGATTTAATTAATAAAATAAGCCACTTCTTGAAGCCTTTCAGTGTCGTATCCATCTCTTATTCCAATCTACAGTAATTACCTGAAACGCGTTTTAAAAAGGTTTTGTTAGCAGGAAATACTGGTGAGTTCATTCATTTTGCTTAAAACGACACGTTTGTTATAATTTACAGTATTAAGAGAGATTACAATGTTTCCAGATATCAACCAACTACCCACAGTATTTGTCACTCGACTCGTTTCTGTGACTGTGGTCATACCACTATTGGGTCCTGTCACCCAATAGCGACGTATATCACTAATTAGGCTCGCCCACCTAAAGTGATAAAAACAGCAGTAATGTATACAAAACCCCACATACCGGCTGTAATTTGGTGATTACATAAACTTAATCACTGTAATTATAACTTGGAAAATAAATATGCTTTTATAAACAATTTTGATAAAAAGAGAATGGCTCACATCATAAGCATGCAGATTTATACGGGCAGAATTTAGCCTACTGGTTAGCCTTGATATTGCAGATTTATACAGGCAGAGCTTAGCCTATTGATTAGTCTTGTAACCTAGTGCACACGAACTCGGTAAGTAACTAATACAACATTTACGATAACTCACGAGATTAAAACCCTCACGACAAATGACAAAGTGCAATCACTTAAACATCCATCGGATTCACAACGAATGACAGAGTATTCCCCGAGTTCGGGTGGTACTCAAACATCCTGTTTGAATCACGATTAATGACAAAGGATAATACTTAAACATCCTGTCGGATAGTTTCAATCGATCGGATATTAAATCGTAGCAGCGATCAAGTTAATACCCGGTATCGTAGCAGTATTCGAGCTAGTGTGTGTTTGGTAGTAATCAGACGACAACTCAGCGTACGAATTGAGTTTTTACGTCGAACGAATGCCAAAAATCAAGTGCCAATGCCCTCTATTTATACTGGAAAGTTGGCTCCCTCGCGTGGCGCAAGAGCATGTCGCGTGGCGCGAGGGATGCCCTTCTAGCATAGGTTAGCCACGTGTCTTGGTAGCCTAGCTGAGTCGACCGTTCGTTAAAATTCAATTTCGACAACAAATTGTGTAGATAATACTGACTAGGAAATACCCCCCCTGAGTTTTAGGGGCCCTGATCCTGATTCTGATTGTTCTGAAAATTTTAGGGTTTATGTAGGATTACTTAGGGGTCTTAACTAAGATTTCTTATTTGTACAAAATATAATATATATATATATAATAAAATAATAGTTTTGATGAGAGTTGTTATGGTTTGGGACAAAAAGGGAATAAAATGATGAGAAAAGAAAATAGACCCACTTTATAACTTTAGGGTTCAACTAGAAAACTTCCTGGCAGAATTTCGGGTATAACTTCTGAGCTAAAAAAATATATATATAATGCACTTGTGTTAAGTATAATACCCCTCATTCAACCTTGTCCCTATGTCACGAGACAGAACCCCAACGAACTTAGTCAGGCAGAGCCTTGACAAGTGTTATGGGGCTCAGATCAATCGAAAATGGTAGCGGTGATCGGGAGTTAAAACACTTAAAACGGGGCAGAGTATTTGAAATATTATTTATGAGGTAAAATAAATAAATAAATAAAATATAAATAGAATGGGAAAGTTGGCGAGTGGGAGAAATAAGGAAGAAAGGACAACTTCTTTTGGAATCCCTTATGCCTATATATATATATATATATACTAGGTTTTTACCCGGGATTGCTTCCCGGGCTCGAGAAAGTTATTTAGATTAATTAATTACTATTTGTTATTAATACGACCGCATTACATCAACCATCTCATTCGATTCAACAAAAATGTCTTGAAATCACCGCATTATATCATGAACTCATATTAGAGGACAAACAAAAGCACAACAGGACCATATGAATAACATCATTTCCACTTTTACATCAATGCACTTACATGATAGGGTGATTTGAGATTTTGAAAAAATCTTTGTTTTTGTACCTCTTTTACAAAATAAGATGTTGACCAAATTTGAAACAGATGTTAACCAAAAGTCAATAAGATATTGACTAATAGTCAAACAGATGTTGAGCTTAAACAAATGTTTGGTTTAAGACCAAACATCTGTTTATGGCGAAACATCTGTTTAAGGTCAAACATCTGTTTAAGTCCAAATATCTGATATAGAAGAAGAACATCTGTTTAAGGCAAAACATCTGTTTAAGGTTCAAACATGTGTTTAAGGTCAAACAACTGTTTAAGTCCAGACATTTGATATAAAAGGCCAAACATCTGTTAAAGGGCAAACATCTGTTTAAGCCTTAACAGATGTTTAACTTGTTAAGATCTACTGTCTTCTAACACAGTTTTCCTCTTCAAAACATTGTTGAACCTAACATAGGTTTCCATTAACTATTGACCAAAAGGCAAACAGATGTTCAAACCACTATTTGTTATTGAAGTTCTTTAAAAAATTAGATAGAATTCAAGAAAATGGAACAATGACTTAAAGAACTATAATTTAACACATAATCTAATTGGTCAAATATAAAACATAAAGTGCTAATAACAGTGTTTTATCATCTTAGCCATACATAGCAACAAAAACATCAAGTTAATAATTTAAGAAAAAAACCTACAACATCACCATCAAAAAATTCATAATTAGTATCTGATATCAGAACAGACTTAAAATGTGTTTGTTAAACTGATGTAACTTGATTTAATACTATCTTCTGTTGCGAAGACACGTATGTGAAATGCAACATATCACCAAACCTCAAGTTATTGTCAGTCATAAACTTTCGCCAACCTTCCAACGCATAACGTGGCTTCAATTCATTTAACTCCAACTTAACATCATAAACCTGCACAACTCCAACCATGTTTTGAACTTTCAAAGGATGAAGATCAAGAAAAAGACCTGCTCGTCTCGCAACTTCAGCAGGAAGACGCTACATGTATTGTGTGGAAAAAATAATAGTCAGACAAATAAACGTAAATCATTAGTTTATTATAAAAAATGGTATACCAGCCTATAGTCTCCTTTGCGATCAAAATGAAAGAACTCAGGGTCAAGAGGATGTCCAGAATGTTTTTTTGCAGTCTTTGCAATCTTATTTCTACGGTTAAGCTTTTTTTGAACGTTGGCAGCTCTCTTCCCCTTGATGAAAAAGTAAACATATACATGTGAATTAAAGGAATGATCAATATATGCACAAAAAAAAAACAGTTTATATAACATATACTAATTAACTGGCAAGTATAGATACCTTAACTTTATGAACAGACGAAGAACATCCAGTATGATCACTTGTGTCGACAGGTAAGGCAGCATTTCCCTTAGTCCTATTCTTGACGACCTCCTTTCTCTCAGAAGTAACTTTAGCTTTCTTCTTAACCTGTTGTCATAGAGTAAATTTAATAACAATAGTAATATAACAATCTTTAAGATGGTAAACTTACATCTTGGGTTTGGTTCAATCGTGAAGACATGCGTCTCTTGGACGTGCATTCGGCATTGGTTGGTAAGTTCTTGTAAATAATACATTATTGAATAAATATAACATCAGTAAACAGCATTACTAATAGTTGTAAAAACATTAAATTCTTATATGTGTTAAATTAAAAATAAATAATTTTAATAATTTAGCAAGTACCTGAGTAACGGTTGTACCTTCACCTACAGAAACAACTTCTTCATCCTCATAGATGTCCTGGTCAACATTAATAAAATAATTAATATAAAGCTAAAAAATTAAAACTTTTATTGTTAATGCTAAATACTTACGTACCTTGAATGCATTTTTAACATAATCAGCCTTCAATATCTCAACTACACTATCATCATCAGATTCAGGTTTCTTCAAAAAGCAAATCTCAATCTCAGCTCTATAAACTACTACTTCAAAAACAAAATCATCAATCCTGCTAAACACAAGCAAATCATCCTCAAGTATCCCAACATCGTTGCACATTTCCGGCCATCCTCTAGAAAATACAAAGTGGGTATTAGACACCTCAACATTCCAGTAGGAACCTTTGTAACAGATTTGAAATTTCCCACTCGGTGGACTGTTTACGTAAAATTGTTCAATGAAGCAGTCTTCAATTACCTGCTTAAAATTAAAAATAATGAATACTAAACGTGAAGTATGTATCTTATGAGAATAAGTGTTAACATGTTAAAGATGCAAAAGAATTGAAGTTAAGATCAATACTCATACCGTAAAACCAAATCTTGCATAACGATTAAAGGTGAAATAAGATTCCCCACACATGCCATTAACATAACATGAAAGTTCAAGTCCAAAATCACCTAACGGTTTGAAAACCAACAAAGTATCCCTCGGCAAATTGAGATCTTTAACAACAATGTCCCAACCGTCAGTTATTATCGGCGTTGAATTTTCTGTTCTGACCCTAACAACCCATTTTTTACCAGACTCATGATATACTTGCAACCTACTTTTTTGCCAACAATCTCCCCACTTTTGATTAGCAAAGAATATAGGTACATCCTGTATATAATTTTTAAATAGTGTAAGAAAATATAAACCATAAAAGAACTGTTAAATATATATCTCAATACAAATAAATTATGTATGTAAAAACATGTCATACCAGTTTCAAAGATTCTGGGTTACGAAGAAACTTAACAAATGTAGTATACATCATAAAACCTGAATCAGTAAAGATGTTAAAAGACTGTAATTAAAAAGCTGGCTTCGAAAATGAACATTAACTTTTTGTATTAACAGAGTATATAGTGAAATTAATCATAGAAACAGAGTATGAGTTAAAATTATTCTGCAAATAATAATTATTTTAACATGTTCTCAACAAATGATTCAAACACATAAGTAAACCCTTCTTGAATCTTGAATGTATAGCAATAAACATTTAAAATCGTATTAGTAGCAAGATAGGATTTAAATTAACATAGATTAAACAATATAAAGTTCATTACAATAGGAATGTACATACCAGTTGCTGAAGAAAAAATAATCAAACCTCAGGTGATTGAAGTGTAGAAGACGGAGGAAAAGAAAATTGAAACCCTAGAAAATGACTGGGGAGAAGAGATTTTTGAAAGAAGAGATGATAGATGTTTGATGTGTAATGATGATGAAGAAATAGTGACGGTTGTGTTTTTCTCTTCCCATATTTTCAACTGATGAAAAATATTTACACATACACCCCTTTTTAAATTTGTTATTTACATTTACATTGACATACAAGAGTAAAGTACATGATTAGTTGAATTGATTTGGTATTCAAATTAACAAAGAAAAATAATTTTTCATATAGCAAAACCATTAACATAACATAAAATTTGAATGCTTTGAATCATGTATTAATAGTAATTAGGTTTTAACATAAGTAAGTTTCATGACCTCAAGAAGCAATGCCGAGGGAAAATTTAGTTTTATCTATTATATGTACCTTTTAACATAAGTAGTTTGACTTTGGTCAAACAGGCTTTGGTCAAACAGTGTTTTATCAAGTAGCTTTTAACAAAAGTAGTTTGACTTTGGTCAAACAGACTTTAGTTAAACAACGTTTTAACATTGCTCAAATAGTGTTTTATCTATTATAATTAGCTTTTAACATAAGTAGTTTGACTTTGATTAAACAGCGTTTTAACATTCCTCACAATGATTACAAGCTAGTAAAAACTTCTTTGTAAACAACATTAGAAGTCTTATTTGTTGGTTTTCCATCAGCATCGAATATTAGTATTTTAACGCCTTCTCTGGTCTTGACCCTTGATAATGCAACATACAACTGACCATGAGTGAAGACAGGATCTTTCAAATAAAGACCAACCTTTGATAACGATTGTCCTTGACTCTTGTTAATTGTCATAGCAAAACAAACTGATAACGGAAATTGTCTTCGTTGAAATTGAAAAGGTATTTTTTTGTCAGACGGGATCATATTAATCCTTGGAATATAAACTCTTGTGCCAATGTTCCCACCAGATATAACCTCAGCTTCTATAACTCGTTTACCAAGAAAAGTAATTTGAAGCCTTGTACCGTTACATAACCCTTTCTGTTGATCAATGTTTCGAAGAAGCATCACAGGAACACCAACTTTAAGAACTAATCTGTGATTAGGCAAGCCAGAAATCTTAAGAGCATTCAAATTTTCTGTTGAGTATAAGCTTTCTTGAAAAGAATCAAGAATTTGTTCGGTTTGACATATACTATCAGAACTCAGATACTCTTTCGCATCACCAGGAAATAACGAAAGCAATCGATCATTAATTTCATGAACTACCTCATTTTTGGGTGCTAGAATTGCTCACTCAGAAAAAAATCCAGCAATCCTAAATTGTTGAATAATTGAAGGATATACAAAGTCAATTAAACTTTGTATTGGGTCACAAATATCGGTGATCAGTAAATCATCTGGTATCTCTATAATGGCGTCACCATCATTATCATCTCCAACGTTTCCTTCACCAATATCAATAAGCCATTTTGCAAATTCTCTGATAGACTTCGTATTCGAACTTTCAGCTCCAATAGTTAGACGCATGTTTTTAGTCAGCCGTAAGAGTCTGCATTTTGCCCATATGTATGAAGAGCTTAAAGACGCACTAACAATTTCTTGTCTAGTACCATTAGGAATAACAGGTAGTATTTGTCTAAAGTCACCACCAAATACAATAACTTTACCACCAAAAGGAATATCCGAACGAATACTCCTACCTTCCGAAAATACGTCGGTCATGGTCCTATCTAAAGCTTCAAAGGCATGTTTGTGTACCATCTGTGCTTCGTCCCATATGATTAATTGGGTTTCCTTTAATAATCTCGCAATATCACTATTTGGCTTAATATTGCACATTGAATCTTCTGTTAGATTAATGGGAATATGGAACCGAGAATGAGCTGTCCTTCCACGGGAAAGTAATAACGAAGCAATACCACTTGAGGCCACATTTAAAACTATTCCATTTCTGCATCGAACAGCTGAAGCCAAAGTCTTCCATAAAAAGGTTTTTCCAGTTCCACCATAACCATAGACAAAAAAAAGGCCTCCTTTACGCCCTACAACTGCTTCCATTATTTCGTCAAAAACCGCTCGTTGTTCATCTGTAAGAGATTGATGCAACCTGTTAAACTCAGCTTGTTCTTCATCTAGGTCATGTGACAGCTCTTCATTGATCAGACGATTAGAAGCATCACGTAAGGAATCGTCATCAGGGTACGGCATAGTGGCAAACCTTCGTAATGATGAACCATTGGAAATTAAATAGTTTTCAATTTTCAACAAAGTAAGGTTCTTAATCTGATGTTCAGGAAGCACTAAACCTAGCAAATAAAAAAATTAACATTATTAAATAAAAAATCAAAATGTAGTATGTAAAATAAAAGAAAATAGATCAGAACCTGAAATATTTGTTTCTTTTTGACGTCTATAAACAATATCATCAGCTAAGTATTTCCAAGTATTCTCCCAAACAAATTCTGGCCGAGATAGAGTATTTGTCAAAAGCAGGGTAGCAAATAACGCTCGAAGATACCCAGCATGTCCTTCAAAACTTGCTTCTTTAATGGCCTCAACATATTCATTGTCATCATCTAAAAGTCCCGTCGCATAGCAAGCATCTCTAAAAGTCGGGAATAATTGACCGTTAACTGTACGTATCTCCTCAAATGATCTAGGTCCTTTAACTTTATTCAGTAGTATCCTCAAAAAATAAGGTTCGCCCAAAGCAGGAGATACAGAATGAATCCGGCCAACACACTGGTACGACTTACGTACCTGCCAACATCTATCTTTAAGTATCCAAACAAATTTGGAAGGAAACTCAACATAAGTCAGCTTTCTAGCATCTTTATTTGACTCGTTCAACTTCATCCATTGCATAAATATTGAAGAAGCAACAGAAGGCTTGCTTAAAACATTATCAATATCGTCATCAGCACCATACACAACATTCTGTTGGCCAGGTAAATGAAAGGGAAGCCTCATAACAACAGGATACCTATAATGAACCTCATTAGAGAATATTCTCCAGGATGCCTCACAAGCTGAAATATATCTACAATCATAATACTCCTTGATCTCATCTTTTGGCTTTTCTTTGATGGTTGAACTTGTATCACCAGAAACTACCGCAGTAGCCATATCAGGACCTTTGTTGATGTACTTGAACAAATATTTCACTGAACCGGCTTGATTACACCATTCAACATTAATGTGTGCTTGATATCTTTTCAAAAGCCTTTTGTTATAAGGAACAACATTTCTGTTGTCTAATCTAACACCAGATTTTATAACTGTATGACCTGAATCTCTTCTTCTGTATACAGGAAAACCATTTGAATCAATACTTGTATGTGGTGTGAATTTCTTCGGAAAGTTTTTTGAACATCTTTTATCAACCATGCAAGGACAATTCAAATTAGCATTCCCACACGGACCATGAATCATATAATCAGTCACAAGAGAATAAAGTTCAGGATCTTCTTTTTTATCGGGAATCTCAGCAGAAATAAATGGATCTATGTGATCTATGGTTGGAAGTTTGTGATCGACCTTCATGAATAAGCATATATGTGCATGAGGAAGACCACGCTTTTGAAATTCTACTGTATAAACAACTAAATAAAAAGGAAAAATAAACAAAATTTATTAGTTAATAACCTTGATTAAAAAATATACATCAGAGGATAAGATGTGAAAAAAAAAATAACACACCAGCGTTAATCTCACCAAAATACTTGGAATCCTTAAAATCTTTGATTAACGAATCAAGCTTCCTTTTAAACAATCGACACAATATGTCAGGCCTGTCTTCGGCTTTGATGGTTGAATCTTTTAGAAATCTTTTTACTTCAGGCCACTTAGGATTACATGTTATAGTTATGAAGAAATCAGGGTACCCATACCACTTACATAAGGCCATTGCATCGAGGTAATTTTGTTGCATGAATCTTGCACCACCAGTAAATGAAGAAGGAAGTATAACAGGCTTTCCAGTATCTGTTAAAACTTCCTTACCTTTCGATTTATACTTTTGAAGATTCTCAAATGTTTCAGAGCGAAGGTTCGCTTGTTGCCTACGAATGTACTTTAATCTTTCGCTCTCAATCATTGTGTACGCATCAACCAAAAACTGTTGTAACAACCTTCGCCCATTTAAAATTAAGGAAAAGCCATAAGTTCTATCTTGGATCCTATATGAAAAAAATTCTCTCATTGTGCACTTTGGTTTTATTTTCTTTTGTGTGGACATAAAATCTCTATGAGGAATATCAACTCTATAACCATCATCACCATATGGAAAAAGTAACGGATATTGCAGAGCAAGATACGATGGGTGTAATTCGCTAATACGCTGCAGCATTCCCGACTGCGTCTGGACAACAATATCACGATGGTCTATAGCTTTATCTATGTCTCCGACAACCAAAGCAGCAACTTCAGATGTGGTGGGTAAGTTATATGTCCTGCCGTCTTTTTCTCTTCTATAAATTAGTCGCAGACTAAGGTTGGCATCTGGAGATTGGTGAAAATGGTTTCTGACCATCCTATATGTCTTAACCAACATATTTTGTGAATCTAATAAAGCCCTCGAATACTTTATCATTTCAACATCAAGTTCTTTATCAGCAGGCGATGAAGGTTTGGTTCTTTTGCTGTTAAAAGAAAAAAAAAACAACAAAACGTTAACATAACATAACTATTTTAATAAGCAGTGGATAGAGAATCAGTTATTAGTAATTAAGTGTTAAGGAAAAACAGATTAGTACTAAGTCAAACAGCTGATGTAAAACTTGTAAGCACTGATAGTAATTAAAAGACTGATGATACTTAACAACTGATAGTGAACTACATAAGATTAACAACTGCTATTGTAATAAGCAGTGGATAGAGAATCAGTGATTAATAATTAACTTTTAAGGAAGAACGGTTGTAAACAACTGTTGATACAACTCAAAACTTTTAGAATATGTTGAGAAAAGTAACATTTCAGTGGTTTGGTCTTAAACAGTGGTTTGGTAGGCATGAGTGGTTTGGTCTTGAACATTGGATGGGGTTAGTTAGACTTTGTGTACAAATGTAATTATATCCAACAGTGTTTTGCCTTATTAAATTGTTATAATCAATGTCATTGTATGAAACTTAACTGGGCAGAGCTTATTGTAGGAAACTTCAGTTTACCTACAACAGCTGATGAATTTAGAATTAATAACGCAAACTACTGTTAAGTCAAACAGCTGATGAAAAAAACTTTTAAGCACTGCTGGTGATTAAAACACTGATGGTTAACAACTGCTGTTGTAGCAATCTCTGGATAGAGAATCAGTGATTAAGGATTAAGTGATGGTACTTAACAACTAATATTGAACTACAAATAGTTAAATTTCTAAATGTTCTTTAATAGAATAAAAATGGAACTTAGAAATCACTCGTACCTGAATAATGCCTGACTGTTTGTTATTTCATTTTCAGTATCATGTATGTATAGCTGACAAAACTTAGCTTCATTTCCAGCTGGAGGTTTGAGACTCCCCATGCAATGATAGTTTTGGCCACTGATACGATATATAAATGGAGCATTGCCCTTGTTGATATTAGAATCAAGCTTTCCACCCATAGATGTAAAAGAGAACATAGAGTTGTATCGCCTTATGTTCTTTAGGAAGAAGTTGCTTTTTGGATTTGAGGAAGAAAACAAATTTTGATAAGACGGATGTGCATCCTTTAAAGGCGGTAGCTGAACTTTACCATACCCACAACACATACCATAACATAGCTTATTTACAGTTAAACGACCTTTTCCACCTTCCGATGCCCATAACTTTGCACTACAAAGCTGACATGTAAGCACTTGGTCACCATGGTCCAAATAATCTGTTAACAAATGATTGAGAGTTATATTACAGGTAGAACACAACAAATGTCCTAAAAGAATAAAATAGATTAAAACCTTTAGATATCCCTTTATAAGGATCTTCATCAGTGCACAAGAACACATTTTCTTGATCGGAATCCAAAGAGAGCATACGTACAGGAGTATTATCACGCTTCTTGCGCTCAAGGTTACGTTTACCAGAAGACAGCCGTGTAAGCGTAGAGTTACTACCCAATATCGGCTGATTGTTGCTGCTAATAATGCTAGAAGTAATGGAATATCGACGGTTGCTATCTGCTGGTGTACCTATGTTAATGCCATTATATGAACATCCAATATTAAAACATTGATGTTAAGACCGGTATGTGGTTTAGTAATGTGTTTATCAAAACAAATAATAAAGAAACAAAATACAAACCTGGTGTAGTTGAAATTAAAGAACCAGTAGCATTTCTAACTGCTCGACACGCAATGGAGTACATATGTTGATCCGTAGAATCAGAACATTCAACCATATTTGCATTCTCAGAAAAGATGCTACAAACATTCGTTGATGATGACGATGCATTTAACAATTTCTTATTATCAAGTATTAATTTTCGAAGCTTACGCCTTTCATTAGGTGGAGTAACTAAATAACAGAGAAAGTATAATATGTACGAAACACAACAATCAGTCACCTTAGAAACATAAAACGGAAAGAAATATACTTATAATCAAATTCAAGAGGTATTACTATTTGTGATATCTGAAAGTGGAGATCTGTTAGAGATATCTGAAACAGGAGTTCTCGTAAGAGGACCTACAAAAAAAGCAAGTAGAATTATGATTTCAATCTGAAACCTGATTTTGATTTGGGAAATGATGAGTTAAGAAGTTATAATTACACTTACTACGTAAATTTCGTTGAGATGAATTAGCAACTGATGATGACCACGCATTCTTTAATTTCTTATTATCAAGTATTAATTTTCGAAGCTTACGCCTTTCATTCGGTGAAATAACTAAAAAACATAGAAAGTATAATATGTTCAAAACACAAGAATCAGTCCACTTAGAAACATAAAACAGAAAAAAGAATACTTATAATCAAATTCAAGAGCTATTACCATTTGTGATATCTGAAAGAGGAGATCTGTTAGAGATATCTGAAATAGGAGTTCTCATAAGAGGACCTACAAAAAAACCAAGTAGAATTATGATTTGAATCTAAAAGCTGATTTTGATTTCGGAAATGATGAGTTAAGAAGTTATAATTTCACTTACTATGTAAATTTCGTTGAGATGAATTAGCTGTTGTAGAAAATGAACGTGAATTCTTTGACATTGTTAATTCTGAAAGAAGGAGAAGCTTTCAAAAGAAGAAAGAGTATTAAGATCAGGAACATTAAAACAATAGAAGAAAACAATGGTTTTTAAATTTTGAATTACAATATATAATACCTAAGGATTAAACATAACCTCAATAAATTATAATATTGCATTTTATCATTTTGTAATTAAAAATCATTTCATGAAAAGTAAAATAAAATTGTTTCATATTATTGAATTAATTATTCCAAATAATGTATTACATTGATAAAAAACTTAACAACAAATTTTGTAATCTTTGTGGAATGTAAATCGGATGTTCATCGGTTAGGTTTATGGTTTATTTGTATATAATTTTTAAAATAAAATATTACTATCTTTATTTAATAACTATTTAAGTTAAACAGTATTTTCTTCAGTTATCCAAATAAACCAAAGAAAAAAAATAAAATAAAACATGGATCAATAAAGCAAACAAAAAACCAAATAAAATGGGTTTGAATTTACGCTTCATACTTGGTTACGATTTTTCTGAACAACATTCTTTGAATGACTTAGAGAAAATTTGAAGTATATAAAAAACCTATTGAATGAGATTACTTAAATAAGTAATGGGAGAAACAGGCACAAATTAAATATTTTTTTTTAAACTGTAACATATGACGGATACTTACTAAATCTTAGTGGGCAGTAGGGCTGTCCAAACTGCTCGACGATCGCTCGAAAAATGCTCGTTCGATTCCCGCTCAGTTTGTAAATGAGCCGATCGGATCGGTTCGATTCAAATTCAATCCGAGCATGAGCAAAGCTCCGCTCGCTCGTCGATCGCTCGGTTTCGCTCGAATTATTTTTATTAATAATTAATATATATATATTTATATTATAGATTTTATAGATTAAAAACCCAAAAAAAATATAATAGCCCAAAAAAATTAAAAGCCCAAATAACATTCAATTCAACTTAATATTTAATATGAAATCTAACCCTAAATCATATTCCTAAAAGAGTATTCACTATTCAGTCGTATCATATTCATATCGCCGCTCTCTAGTCTCCGACTCTCACTCTCTGGTCTCCACAGTCACACTCACACACATCGTCGGACAATCAAAGTATCAAACAAGTGAGTCGCTCCAGTCTTCAATCTGCAACATATCGTCGCTCCTGTGTTTCTTGATATTGTTAAGAACATTTTTGGAATCATGATTTGAGTTATGTATTGCTTTTGTTAGTAAAGTGTTTGACATGTTTTAATTAAGTTAGAATTTGTTTTAGTTGAACGAAGCCTTATCATTCAATCGAGCGAAACCGATCGAAAATGATCCGCTCGATTTTTTTAGGATTTGATAAAACCGAGCGAAACCGAGCCGATCGATTCAAATTCAATCCGAGCATGAGCATCACTTTTGCGCTCGGTTTTACAAATTTGATCCGCTCGGATTGGATCGGTTGTAATTCAATCCGAGCATGAGCAGACCCTCGATCGGATCGACTCATGAACACCCCTAGTGGGCAGGGATAACGGTAAAAACCAATAAAGAACAACCACATCCACGGATAATCCTATATAAATTATGAGATAAAATAATAACATTAAAATTGCTTAAAGATTAGAAATGTTTGTAGATAAAAAAGTTGTTAATTGGGTATATACAATATATATTATAAATTGTTGCTACTATTCATACACATAAGTTTTAAACATAAATATTGACTATTGAACATCTCAATATTTATTTAACAATATACATTATAATAAGCAGATAAGTTTTTAGGAATTCAAAACCACATAATCAGTCCAAAACATAACCCACCAAACACCCAAAAGCAACAAAACGAAAACCATAAGTTCAACATGGCAACAGCATATGAAATCAACACATAAATGTATTTGAAAATACAGAAGACACTATTTCTCAATCTTTGGAATCAAAAGCGTCGAAACACCAGCATCTTCATCTTGAGAGAGTTCATCACTGATGCGGCGCTTTGTCGAGGAGCAACCTAATGCATCATCCACATCGAACACTTCACGAATATTACGTTTTGTTTCATCAGAAGACGGATTCTTAGTGCCTACAAGTGCTTGGGATGCAGGTGTAACATTCTCACCGCAGTATGACAACTCATCCTGATATAAAAAGACAATAAGTACTAACGTTTAAAAAAATTTACTACAAATAAGGAAATTCTCATATAACCTTCATAAGGTCAACAGGAGTAGACAAACTGCAGGATTCTGGAACATCCAACGATTCGGACTGCTCATGCTTTAAGTACATAATACATAATAACATAAAATACACACAATGGTATAAATATATTTTAAAAGGATATGTATATCAAATTAAAAGAATGACATAATGAAGATTTAGACCTGGTTAAGATTGAATTTGGTGCAGAGCGCGGCAAGGATCTCATCATCGTTAGTGGCCATTGAAATACCATAGTTTTCAACCTGATGCTCAATGTTATAGTCTTTAACACTTATGATGAAAGCATACCTCTTTCCAATCAATGTGTCAAAGATCTCAGGATATGGGTTCGGTATCTCTCCAGAATTAACAACCTATAATTTTATAAAAATTAATATAATTACAATGAGCAGAATGATTCCATAATTTCAACATACAATTTTATAAAAATTAATTTTAAATTATATATAGTACATGGCCAAATAACTGAATGCATGTATTTGTTACCTGATCTTGAATTGAAACTAAGTCTTTGGCAGTTTTCTTAAGAATCTTGTAAGCTTCAAAATCAAACAGTGTCAAAGACACAGTACCGGAAGAGTCTTGCACCCTAATAGGTATCTTGAACCCATCAAAGTTACAAACAAATGAAAACATTAGTATTACTAAAAACAAAAGTGTCGTTCATATTAGTATTTAGTATAAGGAAATAAAACTGTAATCTCAAACCGCGGAATAGAATAGATGTCGACTCCTTCACATTTATCATTTGTACACACCAACGATTTTTCATGATCAACACCAGATAAACCATCCGGATTTTCTTTCGTTACAAATCTTTCCTCCACACCTGACTTACAGTGGTTACAACCATTGTAATACCAAAGTTTATCAGTGCATATAGCTGTGATTGTGCCAACAACCAAAACCTTCTTTGTCTATCAACATCAAACAAAAATAATAACACTTAGAAAAGACTTTTAAAAAACTCAGCATGTAGAGTACTTATAAGAAAATACACACCGTTGATATGGTTCCCAGGAAACCAATAAGCATGAAATCAGGGTTATTAAGAAACTCATCTTCAACACTTGAGATGACGTTTGAACCAACATGATCATTTGATGAAGATGAAGCAGAAATTTTCTCTACATATCTAAACAGATTCATGTGATCAAATTAAAACGTAAAAAATAAATGTAGGTACAAAATAATACTGTTCAATGTTTATATGCATACTAACTATACCTCTTTCTAAAAGAGGATATCTCTTCAATGTCAGTGTCAATAAAAAGTCTGCTTAGCTCAAAGCCGTTTGCAACGCCACGCTTGCCTGAATTTAAAATTAAAACCAAATGTAGATCAATATAAATAGTGTCAAATTTAAAACATATAAGTAAATCTAAAGATAAATCTATAACAATAAAAAAAATTAAACTAATTAAGTTAAAATTGTACCTTTGTAAAGGTTGACCATACCAAAATGACAAAGGATAACAACATATTTCTCTCGTTTCTTATCATTCATGTAAGCAAACATGTCAATAGCAAAACCATCCCACAAAGTAACCGGACACTTTTGGCCTCTAAAATATTAACATAAAACATAATAACATCAAGCAACCTTATAATGGTTTAAACGTCAAAATGCAACAACTTAATAAAAAGAACGCACTCAAGGTCTTCAAGTCTAAGATTAAGTCTCTTGCCCTTGCTCCCATCCTTCTTTGACGTATCCTCTAGATTGAAACATACATCCACATAACCAATCCAATCTATAAACAAAAATATATTGTGAAAAGAAAACAGCATTAAGAAGTGATAAGAATAAAAAAAAAAAAAAACAATAAGACAAAACAATAGATATATATCATGTAGTGATTTACATACCAATAACTGTATTAACTTCAAATTTATTTTTAACAACATCCTTGAGGTTAACGAAATTAAAACGGTATTTCGGTCCAGACCAGTCAAAGCATTTCTCAACAGAAGTATAGAAATAAAGTGATATTTTGTCGTTTCTCTTGGTATACTTAGCAGAGGACTTATTAGTAGCAAGAGAAGGTTTGGTGATAAGAAGACATTCATCCAACTGAAGAAAGTGTTTGAATTTTCCTAGCATCTTATGCAAACAGCTGGCTTGTATCATAGTTCCCTAAGAATATGAAACATCCGATTAAATATAAAAGGTGTTATATTCATTTGGATATTCATATGTCCAAAAAAATTATAACACAACTATATACGGTACCATCTCATCCATGAAGATCATATCAAGACGATATATTTCATTTTTGTTATCATTCATCATCTTCTTCGAAATGCTAACAATCTTAACTCTAATCGAATAGTTGTTTGAGAATGTATTAAGATCGTTAAGCATGCTAACCTTTGCAACCTCCATTTGAAGACTGTACATAAAAAAAAAGAATAAGCAAAATATAAGTATTGCTAAACGTAATATGATAATACAATAAGCATGGATGTTCTTAAAAAAAATATAAAGGTTGAAATTCAAGCTTACCGATTATCCAATAAAAAATTTAACTGAATGCAGTGGCAAATGTAATTTCAAATGCAGGGAGTGTATATCTTTATATGCTGCTTTATTAAAGTAATAAAATATTAGAAATGATATGCAAAGTAGGCAAAAAAAGAGAAAGAACGTCAATTTTAAATTACCATTTTGTATATTAAGAATTTCAATATTTCAAAATTACTGACTTGATTTCAAAGCAATTTTCATAATGACTTTTCTATATTTTATTTTAAATTTAATTAAGAAACAATAACCGTCAATTTGAAATAGTCATTAACAATCAAATGTTTGAACCGCTTTCAATAATACAATACCCAAACAATCAAGATGAGGAACTTAATAATCATCCAAGTGTATTTTGTGTTACCTTATTTATTAGTATAAAGATGAAACTGTTCAATTAATAGTACAGATCAAACCACTGAAGTGATGTGATAAATACTCTTACATATAAACCACTGTGGTGATAAACACTGTTACATATAAACAATGATGCCATAAAACCGGTTACATATAAAACACTGAGGTGATCACATCTAACAACCTAACAGACTATAAACACTGATGCGAAAAACACTGTTAAATATAAACACTTAAACACTCTTAACATCCAAGTGTATAGGAATTTTATTTTATTAAAATAAAGATGAAACAACTGTTCAATTAATAGTAGAGATCAAACCACTGAAGTGATGTGAAATACAAAACTGTTCCTAAACACTGTTACATATAAACACTGATGCCATAAAAATGGTTACATATAAAACACTGAGGTGATGACATCTAACAACCTAACAGTCTATAAAACACTGATGCGGAAAACACTGTTACATATAAACACTGTTAACATAAACAAATAAAAAGAAACACAGAATAACTAAAGTTGATGCTGAACCACTGTTATGGTTTGACACTGTTATTGGACGTCATAAATTTCAGATTTAATTTCAAAGGTAAAAGTAGTGTAATATGCTGCTTTAATAAAATAATTAAATATTAGAACTGATATGCACTGTAGGAAAAAATAAAAAAAATAAAAAAGAGAGAGAGAACGAAAAATTTAACTTACCATTTTGCATATTTTGAGTTTCAAAATTACTGATATTGTCAGTAACTACTGACTTGATATGAAAGCAAATGCCATAATGACTTTTTTAAATTTTATTTTAACTTTAATCAACATATAATAACCGTCAATTTGAAATTCAAAATTTGGTTAATCAAATGTCCAAAGCTCAAGAAATCAGCATTAATTACTGATTTGATTTGAAACAAATAGTCATGAAGAATTTTTTTTTTATTTTTTAATTTAACTTTAAATTTTATCATGAAAATAATGTTGGTGGAACTCTTATGTAATTGGAATGTAAAGATTAGGTAAAATGGTAATTTGATTGTAATTCTAGTTTTCATTTGATAATTTCAATGTATCACTAATTAAGAACATCAAAAATAAAAACGTGAGCACTGACTATTTTTTAGGGAAACCGCTGATGGTCAATATCAGTGAATGTCAACAATGTAAAAGTGAGCAGTGGCTATTTTTTCCGATCAGTGGATACCAACCAGTTTTCGAAACACTGATGTTCGGTCAATCAGTGGTCAACATGGAGATTGAAGAAACACAGGTTGTGTATCCGCAGTGGAATACTTGAACAATCAAATGTTTGAACCAATTTCAAGAATACTATACCCAAACAATCAAGATGAGAAGCTTAATATTCATCAAAGTTTATATGAATTTTATTAGTATAAAGATGAAACAACTGCTCAATTAATAATACAGATCAAACCACTAAATTGAAGTGATAAATAGTGTTACATATAAACACAGTCTTTTAAATTACCATTTTGCATATTTTGAATTTCAAAGTTACTGATATTGTCAGTAACTACTGACTTGATTTGAAAGCAAATGCCATAATGACTTTTTTAAATTTTATTTTAACTTTAATCAACATATAATAACCGTCAATTTGTAATTCAAAATTTGCTTAATCAAATGTCCAAAGCTCAAGAAATCAGCATTAATTACTGATTTGATTTGAAACAAATAGTCATCAAGAATTTATTTTTATTTTTTAATTTAACTTTAAATTTTATGATGAAAATAATGTTGGTGGAACTCTTATGTAATTGGTTGTCAACAATGTAAAAGTGAGCAGCGGCTATTTTTTCCGATCAGTGGATACCAACCAGTTTTTGAAACACTGATGTTCGGTCAATCAGTGGTCAACATGGAGATTGAAGAAACAGTGGTTGTATTTCAACAGTGGAATATTTTGAACAATCAAATGTTTGAACCAATTTCAAGAATACTATACCCAAACAATCAAGACGAGAAGCTTAATATTCATCAAAGTGTATATGAATTTTATTAGTATAAAGATGAAACAACTGTTCAATTAATAATACAGATCAAACCACTGAACTGATGTGATAAATAGTGTTACATATAAACAAAAGTACTAAACCCTGTTACATATAAACACTGATGCCATAAAAATGGTTTCATATAAAACACTGAGGTGATGACATCTAACAACCTAACAGTCTTTAAAACATTGATGCGGAAAACACTGTTATATATAAACAAAGTCTTTTAAATTACCATTTTACATATTTTGAATTTCAAAATTACTGATATTGTCAGTAACTACTGACTTGATTTGATAGCAAATGCCATAATGACTTTTTTAAATTTTATTTTAACTTTAATCAACATATAATAACCGTCAATTTGAAATACAAAATTTGCTTAATCAAATGTCAAAAGATCAAGAAATCAGCATTAAAATAGTGATTTGTTTGAAACAAATTGTCATCAAGAATTTTTTTTAATCTAACTTTAAATTTTTTGATGAGAATTAAGTTGGTGGATTTTTTCCGATCAGTGGATACCAACCAGTTTTCAAAACACTGATGTTTGGTCAATCAGTGGTCAACATGGAGATTGAAGAAACAGTGGTTGTATTTCAGCAGTGGAATATTTTGAACAATCAAATGTTTGAACCAATTTCAAGAATACTATACTCAAACAATCAAGATGAGGTGCTTAATATTAATCCAAGTGTATAGGAATTTTATTAGTACAAAGATGAAACAACTGTTCAATTAATAGTACAGATCAAAACACTGAAGTGATAGTATAAATTCTGTTACATATAAACACTATTAACATAAACAAAGATAGAATAAACACTGTTAACATAAACAAACATAGAAGATGTTTTGTTGACGAGGAACCACTGTTGTTGGAGAGTGTTTCACATTTAGTTGATCGGTGCTTGTCTGGACTTTGGTCTTGATCAGTGGTTCTTCATAATGGAACAGTGGATGATGTTCATCAAACTTTATGTACAACCATCCTTATATCCAACACTTGTTAGGCAGATCAGTGATGTGCCATATTAACTTGTTATAACCACTGTCATTGTAGGAAACTTAGCTGGGCAGTGCCTATTGGTGGAAACTTCAGTTTACCTACAAAAACTGATGAATTTAGAATAAATAACGCAAACTATTGTTAAGTCAAATAGCTGATGGAAAACTTTTTAACCACTGCTAGTAATTAAAACACCGATAGTGATTAACAAAACTACGTTTAATTGCTCAAATTGAGATGACGGGAGATCTGCAAAGGATTACAAATGAATCAATGAACCAATAAACAGTAAATCAAAACGTTAGAAATACCCAAAAAAATAAATCACACCAATTTAAGTTACCTTGGTGATGTCCTAAACTTTTGCACTGGTATCACCTATCAACACACCTGGTATAACCTTTCCCATTTCCATCTCCTCAACAACCGTCCGGCGGAGGTTGCTTCTAATCAACAAACTCTATAATCCAACAAAAAAGGTCTGGAAAGACAAAGTACAAAACATATCAAAATAAATCTGCTCGTAATCACATGATACAACAAACCAAACATACCAGAGTCACCGATTAAGAGGAGGTTGTACAAAAGCGTTCATCGAGTACGATAAGGAGATCTGTTTCTTCTTCTGAGGGTAGAAAAGGGTTCATCATGTTCAGTATGACAAAATAGATAAAACGAAATAAAATTTCTAGATAAAAAAGTAGATCTTACATGATTATTCTCTTCTTCAACCACTGGACGGTACATGATTTAGGGTTTCAAACGAAGATGTATCCAATAGAAGTAACCTCTGCCGTACGTTGTTGAGGAGATGAATATGAGAAGAAGAAGAAGAAGAAGGATAAACATGAGAGAGGATAAACATCGATCGGAAATAGAGCAGAGCAGAGAGAGAAAGAAAGCAAGAAGCCCTGAATGAGTAAATGAAGGAAGATATAAATAGAAGAGGGCAGTGGCACTGTTGGGCGGGAAAAATGGCATTTAGGGGCTCTCTGGTGTTGACACGTGGCCCAAATAACTTTCATTTATTATATATAATAGATTGAAAGATGATAGTATGCATCTCCACGTATACCTTCTCTATTCCCTAAATATTACACATACACCTCCACTAACTATGTTTTTATTGGAAGGTTTTAATTTAATTTAATTTAATTTTTATTCCTTTTTAATGACACGTAGAGATTGGATGGATAGATTTGGATACATATAACAACTTTCTAATTTTTAGTTATTTATTATTTTATTTTTGTCTGAATATCTCGATCACCCCTAAACAATTCTTAAATCAAATAATAAATTTATTATTATTTTATTCTTTTCAAATTTTCTCAATGACACTGACATGTACATAAAATTCTAAATTCTCAATTATTAAGTTTATTATTTTATTATTTTACTCTTATATTTCATACGAAAATTTCTATTATTTATTACATTATTATGATATGTATTATATTTAATTTACATGCTTTACGGAACTAGCGCGTATAACTTCTAAAATATAATGTTCTAGAAAATAATAAATATGTCATTAGAATGAGAATATTTATATCTACATTTTAAACCAAGTTTCATTAAAAATAGAGTAGGTTCAAAATACAATGTATTTTTATAATTTAATTATTATATGGTTCCTAGGCCCGTCTAGGAACTTTATATTTTTAATTTTCAACTTACTTGTAAACTACCCGTCTAATGATATAAGTTTTTATATACTTTTATTTTATTTAGAAAGGTCACCCATATACAGGCCAATTAATTAATATAATATTTCAACCAACTATATAAAATAGTGTTTAAAACTATTTGGGTTGAATATTTATATTAAAAATAAACTAGTTACTGTTTACTAGTGGTTAATAAATTTAACCAATCTTATAATTCTTATATAAAAATAGGAATGTTACATCCTCCCCACCTTGTTTTAAATCTCGTCATCGAGATTTGGACTACGATATTTCTTTTAGACTTATGTCATGTTTTAGTCAATAAAAACAATATTAAGGTAGATGATACAGAATTAAAATATCAATTTTTTTTTGTGAATACGAGTTGTACAATAAGTAGGATTCAATGGTTCAACTGAATTAGTTCAAGAAATCGATGACAAATGAATGAGATGAAATGATATAATTTTCAAAGTGACTAGGTTCAAGCCAAAAGATATATGATCAATAGATTTTTTTTTTTTTAAAATGAATGTGAAGGACTTTTAGAATCAATAAAATTATTTGTCTAAAGAAAGCTTACTTTGATTGGTAACTGAGGAAGACTTAGAATCGAAAGGTTCAAAATGAAATAAAAGCATGAAAAATGATTTGTCAAATATTGAATTATGATATGAGGAAATCAATGTGCTGAGATGAGTGAATTGCAAGGATACACGAAAAGACAATAGAGTTAGTGTATTATTGTCTTAATACATAATTGCAATAATTTTATTTTCCTTGAATAATATATATTTATATACACCTATGCCCAGTGCTTAATCGAAATTATATAATATTTATTATTATATTAGAGGTATTGTAAAAGGAAACACTTATATTTGGAGTCCAGTTCATATTATTCAATTCAATTTATAGTAATCTATGTAAAAGGAAACTTAGATCCAAAATGTGTACTCGTATATAATATATAGTATTTATATAATGTGAAATTATTATTGTGATTGAATGCATTATATAACAATTGTTTTGTATAGATTACTATAGTAGATTACTTTTACTATTTAACATAAAAAAAATAATGTTTAATTAATAAATGTATATTATAATAAAATATGTCAAAAATAATATATTCTATTTTTAATATACTAAGATTATATTTCAAATCTTAGTCACGTCAATATATTAAATAATAATAACACAATTATTTAATTAATATATTATATTTGATAAAGTTATAGCTATTTAGTTGACAGAAAATGATATATTTCATTTTCTGGGTTAATTGGATTTGTACCATAGAAAATATTTTTGACAAAAGTAATGTCATAAGACACTACTTAGTTCAGAGTCATTTGTTGAGAGAATGATCAACAGTGATATGACCACAATTACTAGTTGAGATTTTTTTTAATGATGAGTTGAAAGACAGATGTGGTTCTGAATGATTCGAATGATTGTGATTAGCCCAAGCTATAAATTTATACTGATATCGCAAGATGTCGTATTGATTGAAATAGTTCAATAATTATGGAGATCGTACAAATTCACCGTGTAATCAACTGAAAGCTTTTAATGAAAACTCTAGGGTTTACGTCTCTGATCTTCATAACTCTTTTGTCGGTCTTGATACATAATATTTCTATAAGTATTTAATAGTTGTGGAATTTTAAACAAGATGAACAATTACTTATAAGTATAAAATATCCTGTCCATGAATACTTAGACAATTATTTATATAATTTTATTCGTCCCTCAAATTCTTGTATTTGTTTTATGAAAATATGTCTTCTCCTTACAGTACAAAGTAATTTTATATATAATTAAAATTTACTAAATAAGTATGATGACTTAATTTATATATATTAACTAGTCATTATCATGGTTGGATATTGGTTAGTGCTGCCTTGTTTAAGCATAGGTGATCAGTCCATGCCTAACTAAGGCTAGGCTACCCAATATCTGCCTCTGACAATAACCCTAGTATTTAAAAATAATACTAACACTACTACTATTAATATATTATTATTAATAATAAAACTAATATTAATTACCAATAATAATTAAACATAAGCTTAAATGAGAGTATACCTCAAACATAATTTTATACATATAAAAATATAAATTCTTCACCTCAATGGTTTAACAAAATTTATTGACTCGATATCAAAGAGTCATCGTTTTGCAATAATGCGGTTCATAGTGCAAAAAGCGGAATGATATTTGAGTTTGGAAAATAACAAATCGGAATGAAGCCCTCCAGTGGTCTTCATAAATCAAACGAACCACATGCGTAACAAACAGTGCATGTGTAACGTGTGGATTTACCAAGAAATGAAACAGATCAATATTCGCTACTATGAAAGAACTCCTCATGATATGATGACCATTAGAGGAAGTAGAAACACGAAAGTCAACTCATTATATGCAGAAGTCAGAAAAAGAAATATAAGAACTTTATCTGGAATTTCGTGTGATAACCGTTGTTAAGTGACATTACCAGGGAATGTCGAATAAAATGAAATAGGGAATTTGCAAAGGTATGTGACTCCTTTTGCAGTGATAATAATTCTGATTAGACTGTGTACCGATGGTTGTGAAATCTTATTCCAACGTACCTCAATGAGATTCATGTTGTTTGTAGGATCATGTGGCAAAGTGCTTCTTTTTTATTAGTAGTTCTTCTACTGACAGAATTAGCATTGATGTCATCGTGCCCAAATTATATTTTCCAAAGGTCTTGCCTTGGAAGTCGTGTGTGATATACTTCAACGTCTGTGGACTTATAATTAAATTTTAATGTGTTTTCTTGTGCACTAGCACAACTTTACATGTTTCTTACTTCCGTATTGGAAATTCTTATACTTTTGATGGTGTCCTAATTTAAAGGGTTTCCATTGTTATTATTGTCGCTCGAGTTACGAGGTAGATGATCAAACGAAATAATGTTTGATATCGGAAAAGAGATTCCTGATAAAGAAATCTAGATTTATTATTGACACATATGCTTGTGCTTTATTCTTAATTGACTTTTGGAATTCCTTATAGATATACATATCTATATAATCACATATTTCACAGGCTGTAATATACATACCTTTAGTAAGGTCAATGTATTTAACAGATTTGTATTTCCAAGAACCAGTCAAATATCTGGTCATGATACTATTTAGGGAAATCTTGTCACTTGTTTGACATATTATATACCCCGTCTTATCCGGTTCGCGCCGGAGAGGTAATCCCAGTATATTCGGACAAGCTGGAGAGTCTGCTTCACCATACCCAGTCTTGTCGGAGAAAATTTTCAATTTCCCATAAATAGTATCTTTTCAAGATTTTAAAAGAGCCTCTTTTATTTAGGCTTTTATCCAGAATTAGGGAAATTTGTACTCCTGTAACATATCTTATTCTAGACCAAGTAATATTAATAAGCAAGAATTAGTAGCAATTAAGAGCTATTGCCTGCAATATTCTAATTGTCATTCTTACGGCATACAAAACCCATCACACTTTATTTACACAAGTATTTTAGCTTATCTCGAAGTTTATACTAAGGCATCTTTTCTTAAGTTCAAGTCTAAATGCTATCATGTGTGCTACCAGTTAATAGCAATCTCCTAACTCTTTTATATAAGCTTAGGTATTATTATCACAACACCTATAGGCTTAAATCAGTGGCTCTGATACCACCTTCTGTCACGGCCCCCGACCCACCTAGGACAGAATCAGGAGTCGCGAACAGCCCAGTGGCACCGGTGATTATTTTGAAAAATATTGCTGTAACAACTCGTATTAAAAGTCCTATTTATTTTATTATTTTATCCAATAGGAAACCCTAATTGAGACACCCAAGTGATTCTGCACAAACCCTAAAATTTTCAGAACAATCAGAATCAGGATCAGGGCCCCTAAAACTCAGGGGGGGGGGGGTAAACCCTAGTTACGATTATCTTAAAATCTCGCTGTCAAAATCAAATTTACGAAATCTGTCAAGTCAGCAAGGCTAGTCAAGGACGTGGCTACCCTATAGTAATTTCGTGTCCCTTACGGACCGTAAGGGATGAGTCTTACGGTCCGTAAGCTTGGTCAAATTTCGTATATAAATAGCAGGCATTGGGACTTGATTTCTGGCACTGAAACAACGAAGAAATTCGTTATACACGCTGAGATATTGTAGAAATAGTCTCAAAATCACTAATTAGTATAGCGGGGTGCTGCTACGATACCGGGTATTAACTCGATCGCTGCTACGATTTAATGTCCGATCGATTTAAACTATCCGACCGGATGTTTAAGCGCTATCCTTTGTCATTAGTCGTGATTCCGACAGGATGTTTGAGTACCACCCGAACTCGGGGAATACTCTGTCATTCGTTGTGAATCCGATGGATGTTTTAGTGATTGCACTTTGTCATTCGTTGTGAGAGTTTTAATCTCGTGAATTATCGTAATTGCTGTATTAAGTTACCTACCTAGTTTGTGTGCACTAGGTTACAAGGCTAAATCAATAGGCTAAGCTCTGCCTGTATAAATCTGCAATATATCAAAGCTTATCTGTAGACTAAACTCTGCCCGTATAAATCAGCATGCTTATAATGTGAGTCATTCTCTTTTTATCAAATTTATTTCAAAAGCATGTTTATTTTCAAAGTTATAATTACAGGGTTAAGTCTTTGTAGTCACCATATTACAGCCGGTATGTGGGGTTTTGTATACATTACTTGATAATCTTCACCATTGGACAACGAGTTAGCCAATGGGTGATATGACCATAGTCACAGAAACGAGTCGAGTGACAAATACCGAGGGTAGTTGGTTGATATAAAAACATTGTAATCGCTCTTAATACTGTAAATTATAACAATGTGTCGTTTTAGTAAAAATGAATGAACTCACTCAGTATTTCCTGCTGACAAAACTTTTTTAAAACGCGTTTCAGGTAATTACAGTAGATTGGAGTAAGAGTTGGATACGACACTAAAAGACTTCAAGAAGTGGCATATTTTATTAATTAAATCAAATTAAGAAATATTGTTTTATGTAATTGGGTTTATCCCTTATTAAAGCTACCATTGTAAAACATGGGTTTATCCCATCTATTTAATAAATAAAATCCGGTGTTTTCTAAACTCTGATATTTTTCCTAACTCACGGTCCTGATGAAATTTCCGCTGCAATATTTTTTCAAAATAATCACCGGTACCACTTGGCTGTTCGCGGCTCCCGATTCCGTCCAGGGTGGGTCGGGGGCCGTGACAGAAGGTGGTATCAGAGCCACTGATTTAAGCCAATAGGTGTTGTAATAAAATACCTAAATTTAAACGAAGAGTTAGGAACTTGATATCTTATGGTAGCACTCAGGATAGTATTCAGACTTGAACTTAAGAAAAGATGCCTTAGTATAAGCTTCGAGATAAGCTAAGTACTTGTGTAAATAAAGTATGATGGATTTTGGTATGCCGTAAGAATGACGATTAGAACATTGCAGGCAATAGCACTTAATTGCTATTAATTCTTGCATATTGATATTACTTGGGCTAGAATAAGATATGTTACGGGAATACAAATTTCCTTGATTATGGATAAAGTCCTAATAAAAGAGGCATTTTTAAAAATCTTGAAAAGATACTATTTATGGGAAATAGAAAATTTTCTCCGGCAAGACTGGGTATGGTGTAGCAGACTCTCCAGCTTGTTCGGATATACTGGGGTTACCTCTCCGACGCGAACTGGATAAGATGGGGTATATAATATGTCAAACAAGTGACAAGATTTCCTTAAATAGTATCATGACCTGATATCTGACTTGTTTTTGGAAAGATGAATTTGTTAAATACATTGACCTTACTAAGGGTATGTATATTACAACATGTGAAATTTATGATTATATAGATAGGTATATCTATAAGGAAAAAAAAACCATAAGGATTGACAATTTGGAATAAAGCACAAACATCTGTGTCTAGATTTCTTTATTAAGAATCTCTTTTCCGATATCAAACATTATTTTGTTTGATCATCTACCTCGTAACTCGTGCAACAATATAAATAATGGAAACCCATTAAGTTGGAACACCATCAAAAGTATAAGAATTTCCAAATGCATTACCATAGACTATTAACGCAAGTAAGAAGCATGTAAAGTTGTGCTAGTGCATAAGAAAATACATGAAACTTAAAATTTTAAGTCCACAGACGTCAAAGTATATCACACACAACTTCCAAGGCAAGACCTTTTGAAAATATGATTAGGCACGATGACACCAATGCTAATTTCGTCAGTAGAAGAACTATTAATAAATAAAGAAGCACTTTGCCACATGATCCTACAAAATGAATATCGCTGAGGTACGTTGTAACAAGATTTCACAACCATCAGTGCACAGTCTAATCAGAGTCATAATTATTATCACTGAAAAAGGAGTCACATACCTTTGCAAATTCCCTATTTCATTTTATTCAACATTCTCTGATAATGTCACTTAACAACGGTTATCACACGAAATTCCAGATAAAGTTCTTATATTTCTTTCGTTGAAATTCTGATTCCTGCATATAATAAATTGATTTTCGCGTTTCTATTTCTCCAATGGTCATCATACCATGAGGATTTCTTTTCATAATAGTGAATATTGATTTACTTCATTTCTTGGTAAATCCATACGTTACACATGCACTGTTTATTGCACATAAAGTTCGTTTGAATTATGAAGACCACTGGAGGGCTTCATTCTAATTTGTTGTTTTATCCAAACTCAAATATCATTCCGCTTTTTGCATTGTGAACCGCATTATTGCAAAACGGTAACTCTTTGATATCGAGTCAATGAATTTTGTTAAACCATTGAGGTAAAGAATTTATATTATATATATATAAAAAAAATTTATATTGAGATATACTCTCATTTAAGTTTATGTTTAAGTTATTATTAATAATTTTATTATTAGTAATTAATTAATAACAGTAGTGTTAATATTATTTTTAGGTACTAGGGTTATTGTTAGGGGCAGGTATTAGATAGCCTAGCCTTAGTTAGGCATGGACTGATCACCTATGCTTAAACAAGGCAGCACTAACCAATATCCACCCATGATAATGACTAGTTAATATATATAAATTAAGTCATCATACTTATTTAGTACATTTTAATTATATATAAAAATATTTTACTTTGTACTGTAAGGAGAAGACATACCTAAGACTGCTTTCAGAACTAGGTATGTTCATTACGAGTTTACAGTCATGCCTTTCGGATTAACGAATACACTTGCAGCATTCATGGACATGATGAATAGAATCTGTAAACCGTACTTGGATAAATTTGTAATTGTCTTCATCGACGATATACTTATTTATTCCAAAAGTCAGGACGAACATTGTGAGCACTTGCATGTCGAACTTATGACCTGAAAGGTCGAGTTTGCACCCAACATGAACGTGAAACGCTTCAATTGACTTACCATTGATGGGTAGTCCGTAGGAAGAAGGTCAATGTCGAACATATGTCATATATCTCTAACATCTCTGTGTGTGTCATGATTACCTGCTTTATAAGAATTACCACGTTTACCTTCTGAGAGGCAAGTGAATGTTAGGACGAACTTTCCGCTTAGGGCTACAATTATTGTAAAAGCCTTATATCCGTTAGTACCAACGGAATAGGAAGAACTAAGAACCAAGTCGATAAGTTTTACAGGCGATTTCATAAAGCCAAAATTCGAAGTTCTAATAACTCCGATTTGTATAAATAAGAAAGACGGATCATCTTGCTTATGCATTGATTACCGCAACCCTATTTAGGCAACAATTAAGAATCGCTATTACCTGCCCAGGACCGTCGATTGGTTCGACTAGCTGTAAGGTTTAGCTATTCTCTGGATTAGTTAAACAATGGTTGGGATAACCATCTCACCATAAAATAGGTTTTTCTATAGCAATTATTATATAAGTATCAAGGCTACTCCTTTTGAGGCCTTGTATAGATGGAATGTTAAACATCTATTATTAGATAGAAAATTGGTAGGTCCAATTATCTGGATCTGAAAGTTGCCTAGGAAACAACAAATAAGATCATACAAATCCATAAGCGATTGTAAGTTGCCAGTATACGGCAGGAAATCAAGGATTTATGAAAATAGCAACCCTCCTAAGTTCTGGTTAAAAGATAAGGTTCAACAAAAGATAACACCCTAGTAGGGTGTGTCGAGTTGTAATTTCGGGATAGTTAAGCTCGGAATATACAAAGTCATTCGAAGGATTCGAATGTATCAAGACTAAATAGCTTACGAGCTAAGACCTAATTAAGGGGCTTGGTGGAACGCGCAATGTGACCCACACTAATGATGCAGCGACGTGTCACCAATAAGTCGAAAAGCACTATCACATAATGATGTGCAGAACTATGATAGTATGAGCACCCTATGTCGATTAAGGATCGACAGGATTAGAAACTCCAAAAAGATACATGTACCTATTATAAAGGTCGATTGGAGTGCCTTAGAGGCTCAAAGGTACTGGGGAAGATTAAGCCCAAAATAAGTTAGAAAATACTTCTTTTACTTTAACAAATCTCGAGGTCGAGATTTCTTTTAATGGGGTGAGGATGTAACACCTCGAAAATTCACGTCCTATAATGTGTTGACACGTGTCACATGATTGAACGTGTGAAAGAATGTTCTGAAAGGACTAAAGTTGACAATCATGAAAAGTATGTGGATATACGAGTTCTAAATGTCAACAATGAATAAATATATTGTACATTAACCCTACATGATGCTCATACCTTCAAACGAATAAATCATGGATCATACGAAGCGAAATAAGAAAGAAAGTGAGAGATTACAAACTACAGGGGTTAAATGCGTCAACATGTTTAAGTTATACCTCTGAGTGACCTTTTGACAAACCCGAAGCTTTGTAACGGTTAATTATGCTCACTAGAACGCACGATATAAATTTCTTAAAGTTTCGTCATCGTATGAGAAAGTTATGATCAAATTCGTGTGCGAGGGGTTAAAGCGTCAACGTTGAAAGTTAGGACTTTTCAGGTAACGATAAAGTTAACCGGGGACTTAACAAAGTGGGTATATGTTTTAAAGCCCTTATAAATCAATTTGGAGGGTTCAAGATGCATGAAACAAAAGTCTAATCGAAGTTTGAAGAGCCAAGGATCAAAACGCAATAAATCTAAAATTCTGATTTTGCTGCAGGAGGGCCTCGCGCAACGCTAAGGTCCCAGGGGGGGCTACGCGTCGCGCTAAGGGTCATCTGATCCAATTTTCTTGGGTTTTTGCCTGCCATAGCCATTATGATCGACCTTTAACCGATTTTCCACATCTTTCTTGACCCCTAAGTGCCTCCTAGAACCTTAGGGACATGTGTTGATGATTCATGGTCCATGATAGCTTGAGTTGTCAACAATCTATGGTGATTGGATCACTATATAAAGCCATGAAGTTGCAACTCATTCTTCACACCTTTCTCTTGCACTTCTGATCATTCTTGGAGCTCCAAAGCAGACTCAAGTGGTCATAATTCGTGCATATGACTCTTGTAAGTTTGCTTAACCTTCTTTAATTGAGTTTAGCTTAGTTATTTAGCTAAAAGTCAAACCGTCGTAATTACGGTTTGACTTCGAGATTAATCAATAATGGCTCAGTCAAATCTCGAATTAAAAGTAGTTATAAGTTGGTAATTATGTGGGTAATAAACCCTTAAAATGGTTCCCCCTGATTCCCATTCTAACTAGGTCAAATGTCGGGTCAAACTTACTATTAAAAAGTCAACAGAATGTGTAATTTCTAATTTATGCATAATTAGCAATGTAGAACACATACAACCTGTTTGATCATTAATATAACTTGGTAATTAGTGTAAGAACATGTCTAAACATGTTCAACCCGACAATTTACTGTTTAGACCCGGTTCGGAACCGAAAGTCACAAAGCTTTGACTTTTGCTTTGACTTCAGTTCTGACCCGTTTTGGTATGATTTAGAAATACCTTAGAGCTCTATTTGGACCAGGTTACATGCTAGTATAACCCTCTGTGATTATACACCATGGTTCATTAGTTAACCAATTAATACGCATGATTCCGTTAATTGCTCATATGTTGACCATTATGCCCTTTTCACCTTAAAACGTGATTTTCGAAAATGTAAAAGTGTAGAAACCTTAGTTACTGATATATAAACTTGTATGCAAAGTTTGACATCAGTTTGTGGTGTAGTTTGAGAGTTATGCTCATTAGCGTAAATTGAAAGTCTTATGTTAATTAAACGGCGTAATTAGCGTATAGCCTAGTTAAGCCTGCTTTTTGATATCAAACTTATTACCCACTGATGTAATATATTATTTTGGGATTTTTAAAGATTTGTAATTAATTTTAGGCTGAGCATAACTTATAGTCGTAGGCTTAATCCGGTAATTGTCGGTTTTACCCTTACGGGCTATAAAACGAGTTTTACATATCTAATCGACTCCAAACCTTTTGCTACTGATTACATATGATAAATAAATTATTTTAAGCCTTCCAGATTAATAAAAATATCAGCTTTAAGTATAGAACCCGTAAATGGCTTTTAATCGCCTTTTTGAGCGTTTTTAAACGCATAGTATGTACTAAGACTATTTTAAACATACAAGGGTTTATACCTACTGATATTTAAGGCAAATTATAATATTTTAACAGTAAGCAAAAGTTGTTTAACTCAGACTTCGGTTTTGAGCTTTACGGCTTATGTGAAATGACCAAACTACCCCTACAGGGCATAGTTTGTGTTTAAATTCGTTTCGGGCATAATAAAAGACATCTTACTGATGTCACAACATATATGAAGCATATTAACTTAGGAAACCTGTAAATGGCTCATATGTATACCCGTTACGCTTATTACGCGTTCGGTTCGGTTTATGTAACTAGTTTACATAAATTAGCCTAAACGGGTCAAACCTTATCGGTTTTATCTCAAAATCCAGAATCTGTATGAAATACCCATATTAAGCAAGTCTCCGAACTTGTTAGGTCTAAATCACATTCTATTCCGGTCTTCGCCTTATCATGCGTTTGAACCGTATCTTTCTTAAAACTAACCGGTCTAAGCTTAGGCTTAATTAAAGACCCGTTAGCATTCTAATTGGTTATTTATACCATCATTCCAGACTAGAGCCTTCTGGTAAATTGTACCTACGCTTACTTAAGTGAATACGACAGAGTTATTATAATTCTTGCTATTTAAGACAGGAGCTAGCTCAGGTAAATACTCTTAACTTATTTTCCCTATTACGGGCTTGGGATACGGTAATATAAATACCGCATGGTCAGGTATGGGATTCAAAGACCAATAAGTCGGGAAATCCAAATAACCTATTTTAATTCGTATTGCTTGACAGAAACATTGGGGATTAATGCGATCGTGTCCTGGATATCCTTGACTCATTAAAATTGCAATGGCCACGACCTAAGCACGGGGTGTAGGCATACACCTAACAGATGCCATATGTTTATTAATTAATTATACCCAATAAGGGATTCCCAATAAGGGAATAGAGGTGTGTCGGTTAATCATGAACCGGCATAGAACCGGGCCCCGTATGTAGCAAGTTATGTAAAACTGATACATGAGATATAGTTTGTCCCAAGTACAAAAGATTAATTTTGCCTCTGTGGATTTTAATCAAAGTGTCAAAATATTTTGTGCCTGGTGCATCTAAATCAATTTTCTTAAACTCTTTTCAAATAAGTCAGTTGAGTGTATTTACCAGTGAAAACTGACGTATTTTCAAAAGTCTAAGTGACAGGTACAAGTACGTAATAGGCTGGAAGCTGCTCAGGACGTTAATAAGGAATCTTGCAAGTTCTAGGCGTCTAAAGTCTGTTGAACAATATTTATGTTTTAAGATCCGCGTGTGGATCCTTTACTTTCCGTTGTAATACTTGATATCACTTTATATTCGGATTGTAATATATTCATCTTTTGCTTCCGCTGTGCATTTAAATATTGTGTTGTTTGACTATGATAATATCAACTACGTCACGATACTCCCCTACCGGGCCCACCGGTGACACGTGGAATTCGGGGTGTGACACCCTTAAGTGCTATAAATGGTATTTTAATCCTACATTTAATTGAGTAATTGTCTAGAATTAGATGACTACGTTTGCTTGTGTTTCAAGTACATTCAGAGCTTAAAAAGTGTGGAAATGAAGCTTCGAATAGGCGCGGCTGGATTGGAGATTGAAAGATGGAGCATAAATGAAGAAAATAATTTATTGGAACTGAAGAATTAAGAAGGTAGCATGATAGAGGACAAAATTACGAGAACGTAGGCGAAAATGGAGAAGAAAACGGAGTTGAAACGAGAAAGTTATGAAGAATACAAAATTTCATAGCTGAAGCTTACCGTAGCTTAAGGCAGCTACCGTAAGCTACGGTATACCCTGACAAAAATTGTCACTGTAAGAGAGTTTAAACCCACCGTAGGCCATTTCAAGCCATCGTAAGCTACGTTGACCACCGTAGCTTACAGTGGAATCTGGCGTGAAAAGTGTAACTCCTATTTTTATGATGGTTGGTTGTGACTTTTGATTATCTTATCATTGTGGACGGTTTTGGAGCAGTTATCAGGTGATTTTGGCACTTGTTATTGGTTTCTAAACATTTCTAAACATTTTGTTTTGTGTTTTGATTCGTATGAACATTAAACTTTATGCGATGATGATGCACCAAACCATGAGCGGCTAAACTTGTTGGTGATCATCCTAGGTTGAAGGTTTGTTTGAGACACTTGTGCTTTTATTTGAATTTCTAGAATAATAAACTTGCAATGTTTGTTTGTTTATTATGGTGTGTTGATACTTGTTTGTAAATTGTTAATTTATGTTTTGATCTTAGTCTAAACCATACGTTCTTGGTGCCGTTGGCAATCGAGATATCATGGGGGAGATAAGGGTTGGATATTGATTAATTGGTCATCGGGTAACAACCTCGCATTCTTGTAATCCGAGTATTTAGTTCCCTTTTATCACAAACAAGTAACTACACACAAGCCATGTCTATGTGGTTCTTTCTAGTTGGATTTAAACACTAGTGTCGATTGAAACCAGAAACCTAGGATGGTCGCTCTCTTTTAATCTGTTTACAAAACCCAACATTTGATTTGCAATTGAGTTAATTTAATTTAGTTACTTAAAACCAATCAACCAAACCTCTGAATTTACATTTCTTGCAATTTAGTTTAATTCAGTCTTTTAGATAAACCATTTAGATAACGCATATTCTACAAACTCCCTGTGTTCGATACCCACTTACCTCTAGCTATCTAGTAGTATTTGGATTAAATTTGAGTGAGACTATGACCTCATGTCAACCATCAGCCAGCTCTATGACATGTTTGGTTTCGAGAGGTGTCGGAGTTGTTCCTAACAGTCTACTAAATCTCAAAGATACGTAACTCCAATTTGCACCAGAGACGAATAACACATAGGCAAAAATATTGTAAACATAAAACGTACCGGTCACTACATTGCCATCGTTCCTGGCGTCACCAGCACCAATGGTAAATGCCCTCCCACGAGCACCATTTCTGCCATTTTTCCCATTATTGTTGTTCCCAACGTTGTTGTTATTGTGGTTATTGTTGTTCCCAGTATTGTTGTTAGCATTCTGATTCAATTGTGGGGAATCCCTATTGATGTGGCCCTCGTTTCCACACTGGTAACATCCCCCCCGGTTACCCTGATTTTGCTGGGGTTGCTGCCTTTGTTGCTCTGATACCAAACTGTCACACCCCCAAAATACCACATGTGGTAACCCCCGCGAGGCGTGTGACGTACCATGATCTAGCCACTAATCACATTGAACCAACAGTAATATAATAAATTAAAATTCCCATTCAATGTAAATAGTGCAATTCGAAACATATGTTTAAATCAGTTTACGTTCAGCTGAAGCTTAATATATTGTTCAACAATTTCAACATCGTATCGTTTGAAAACATTTCCATGTTAAATGTCTTTCCAGGTGTCACGACCCATTACCACTCCAGCATCCCAGACTGCAAGTCCCATAACATATATCTATCTACCTGCAAGCATGCAGAAAAAGTGTATTAGCATAAAGCTGCCGAGTTCATAGTTTTGTTCAATCGTATAGTTGGCAAATGTTTAGTTTAAAGACATGTTGATAATAACTCGATACCGCAGTGACGTATGTATGTTTGCCCTTCCCCAATGCCTATCAACATTGGTCATGTGGTTAAGGTCATTAGTTCACGCCCGTCCTATCCAGGTACGGTGTGAGGTTGTCAAGCCTAATAGCGCTATCAACTAATACCCCGTTGTCCTCCAAGCAACTAGTTCGGTAGTAAGTTAGGACTTAAAGTGATAGAGTTGAGTTGATTATCCAACATCGAGATTAAACTACAGTCTGTAAAGTATCCTGTTAAAGCGATGGATCGATGACAAACATCAAACATTGCACTTGATTCAAGACATGAAGAACAAAATATGATAGATGAAGAAGAAGATGCAAGACAAACTCATTCATTTCAATACAATCATCACAGATTACATACCAAACGAGTATACATCATCTTCTACAAGCTGGTTTAGATCACAAAGATCTAAACCCTAGCTTTCTCTCACTAACACATAGTCTCTCTCTCTAGAATTCACATCAGGAGAATAAGTTGGGAGAGCAGCACAAAGCTTCAAGAGTTTTTCCTCATCGTTCACGCCTGCCCTAATCCTATACAACACATATATATAGACTAGGGACAAAACTCAGACAAAAACAATTTACACAAAAACCAAACCCCTGACCAAAGTTCTAGACCAAAACTTGGACAAATTGTCCAAGGATAAACCTTGGACTAAGTTCCAAGATATGTACAATAAAGACCCTAACAATTGGAAGGCATGCACTTTTCACCCAAAGTGCATTAACAAACTCCCCCTTGAACAGTGCATGGTCTTCATGCAGTCTAGAATTCTTCATTATCGTTGACTTTAACTTGGACTTCTGCTTTGGTTGACCAGAACTGATAAGCGACAGTTACCCGACAGGAACTGTACTTACAGTCTCCCCCTTAACTGTTGCAATCAGTTCTGTCTAACACTGATATCTTCAATCACCGGATACTGCACCTACAGACTCCCCCTTGACTGATGATATCATGTCTGCTTTCAATTTTGGCTGAGACTTGATCTTTCCGGCAAAGCACAGTGATCTTCAACCCTTCTAATTAAAGACTTGCTGACGATCACTTGAATGGCCGCTTTGTGAAACCTGAAGCATCCAACATCAAAAACTGTAGATCCTCCCCCTTAAACTTCTCCCGAATTAAGTTAACGCGAACCGACCTACAACCACATGTAAGAATATCGCTCGATACATTAATCTTCAAACTTAACCGGTAGCAGAAAGAAACATTGGATTTCCAATGTCCAACCTTGAACACTTCAAACTTCACTAAGACATGAAGTTCAGTTCGATAACTTAATAACAAACTGAACTCCGTAAAAGTACATCGACCATCTTGATCAAAAGTCTTCAACCCTTCATGTATAATCTCATCTCGTCACGTATCCTCATGAATCAATCTCCTATCTTCACAAATCCGCTAAATCCCCGATGGCTTTCATCTCCGACCTTCCCCTCAAATCAAGAAGCCCCACATTATTTCGAGACCAGAACTAATCTACTCTACTCTAAACAGCAACTTAATAAGGCTCAATCTTCAACTAGTCGTCAACCGAGAATTCAGCTTCATCACGTCAACACTTGATTAATAACATAAACACACGTGACAAAACTCCATCACACACGAGCTTTTTTATGCACAAGCTTTAGATTTACGAAGAAAATAAGATTTTTTTTTACTCCCCCTATTTCTTCGTAAACTGTCAAAGTCCAATCAAGTCTTATTTCATTCACCTTTAATGCTCGATAATAGTCTTCACTTGTTACACAAATCTCTAGTAAGAACCACATTCCAACACTGAGAATCTTGTAAATAACCATGGACAGCCATTACCGAACAAAAATTCACAGGAAAAGTTTTCATCGCAGAAAGAAGATCATGACCCATCGTATCAGTTCCTGATTTTCGTGCAGACACTGCATCAACACATGAAAGAAGTATCTCCACTGCCCAATAATCAATGCCTTGTAGATTTCCTTCCTGGTAAAAGAACCAACGTAACCGAAAGATCTAACCCCACGTTCACGGATTTCCCGCACATAGCACGTGTTTCCATGATCTAAATTACCAAAACGCAGAGCCGCACGAATAACTGCCTCCGTGATAACAATAGAACTTCCAGAAACAGTAGCTTCGATAGAATCATCAACAATCCGAGCCGTACGCCAAAAATCCTCAATATACGCTTGCACTTGGTGAATATTTTCTGAAATCGCGAAACCAATTCTTGAATTTCGAAGAAGACGTATAATATCAGTATATTCGGCTCCACCACAAACGTTCTCGTTTAGCAAGGCAATTTGATTATGATTACGATGAAACTCACGAACCGGACGAGGTTGTTCTGCCATTTCTTAAACTTAGAACAACTGTAAAGAAACTCAGAACCTTTGCACTCGGAACAATGTTACACTTTAAAGAAACTCAGAACCTTTGTGCTTGATCCAAAACTCGGAAATAAACAAGAAACTCGGAACCTTTGTGCTTGATCCAAACTCGGAATAGTTTCAGAACTGAAACTCGGAACATATGTTAACAATCATAAACAAACTCAGACTTAAACATTTAACAAAACCCGGAACAGAAGAGTGTTTGATCAAAAGTCGGAGCTGAAAAAGTGGTTTAAACAAAACTCGGAGCAAAGTAAACAACGGCCAAAAACTCGGACCATTGAAACAAAGGCCAAAACTCGGACTAGTGTTAAAAACTCAGACCCAAGTAAAAACAAAATGAAACTCGGACTTGTGTTAAAACTCAGACCCAAGTAAAACTCAGACCTTAAAAAACCTCAGACATTTGAAAACTCAGACTAATAACCAATCTCAGGGTTGAAAGTTTGGACCAATAAACTCGGACTAGATATATTAAGTAAAATTCGGACAATAAGAGGAGTTTAAAAATCGGACATGGAGATTTGAAACTCAGAACAAGAAAGAGTTTCACAAAGCTCAGAAGAACCAATCTCCGGACTATCTCCCCAATGTGACTTCACACTGGTTCAACAATACCCCGGAAACACAAACACAGAGTTTTAAACTCAGACGGGTTTAACACTAAGAAAAACTCGGACAGAGCAATTTTTGGATCAAACCTCATATCTGCAACAACTTGGAGAACAAAACAACCACGAACAGCTTCATTTTCTTCAACTTTTCTGCAAAATCTTCAAGTCTTCAAGATGTTTGGCGGAAACAAACATCAAATCAAGAGCAATGGTGATTCAGAAGGCGGTTAGACCATTCTGAATCGGTAACCATGCTCTGATACCACTGTTAAAGCGATGGATCGATGACAAACATCAAACATTGCACTTGATTCAAGACATGAAGAACAAAATATGATAGATGAAGAAGAAGATGCAAGACAAACTCATTCATTTCAATACAATCATCACAGATTACATACCAAACGAGTATACATCATCTTCTACAAGCTGGTTTAGATCACAAAGATCTAAACCCTAGCTTTGTCTCACTAACACATAGTCTCTCTCTCAAGAATTCACATCAGGAGAATAAGTTGGGAGAGCAGCACAAAGCTTTAAGAGTTTTTCCTCATCGTTCACGCCTGCCCTAATCCTATACAACACATATATATAGACTAGGGACAAAACTCAGACAAAAACAATTTACACAAAAACCAAACCCCTGACCAAAGTTCTAGACCAAAACTTGGACAAATTGTCCAAGGATAAACCTTGGACTAAGTTCCAAGATATGTACAATAAAGACCCTAACAATTGGAAGGCATGCACTTTTCACCCAAAGTGCATTTACATATCCCCTTCAAGGATATAAGTTTGTAAAGTATCCCTTACAGGGATGTAAGTTTGCCTGTTTGTCCCTACAGGATGCACGCTTGTAAAAGAGAAATGAACTCACCTTAGATTTGCTCGGCAAGTTTTGTTACTTTGTTCAAAGTTGGTCAACCAAATCCTAATACGGTTACCAATAACAATCAGTTTTGTGTACAATTAATCACGTATTCTAACAACTAGAACACAAGTAATCATGTTTCATGTTCCACATACGATGCACATACGGTTCAGGTATCATGTATAAGGCCCGTTTAGAGTGTGCGGCCCAATAATGTGTAAGGCCCAAGTAAATGTATAGAAGTCTAAGGGGCTGTGCGGCCCACTATCAGGTGTGTGACATGCCCGAGAGTGTGTGGCTCCTGATAGTGTGCGGTCATGCATGATTTGCTTGTTCTCTATGCATCAGTGACTTGTACGATATTTATACATGAGTGTGCGGCACATTAGTGTGCGATGGGTGTATATCAACAGGTTGTACAATATACATCCTAGGGTTGTTCCGAAGCTCAAGTGTGCGACTGGGAAGTGTACGAGATGTGGATTGTGTACCACCCACCACTGTGCGGTTGACTAAGTCAACCCTTCCCGTATTTCCCGTAAACGTTCCACTGATTTTGATCAAATCAGTTACATGATTAAGACAATTATGCATTCCAAATTCACAAGAACCCTAACCATCGTCTAGCAGTTTCATCATGATCCATAATCAACACAAATCAAACAACATAATCATTTCAACCATTATTCATCATCTTGCAACTCTAACTCATGAATATAATCATCCAACTAATCCATGAACATCATTCAAATCTGAGTTTTTCGTGTAACAAATCTGGACGTCATTGTCACTGTGATTCATAAACATTCAAGTTTATATAACCCCCTAGATCATCGATTTACAACATGAATAATGATTTTCAGATTCACGACATTAGTTTAACATCCTAACCCTATCACAACACCTCATTCATTGCATCAATTCATGTTTAATAGATCATACACATAGCCGAGATCAACTATGAAACAAGGATAAGCATACTAACCAAGGGATTGCGTGTGTACAAGAGTGTTGGAACCGAGGGAAAGCTTCGAACAGGAGGAAGGCTGCCGACGATCCAAGAGAGAAGGAAACTAGGGTTTGTTATCTTGTGTTTGTGAAATAATGAAAATCATACACAACATAGTGTGTGTGTGTATGTGTTCGGAATCAAGTGAGCCGGACCCAACTTGGGCTCCGTTTCGGGCTCAATGGAGCTGGGCCGAGAACAATCGAATATCATGGAAAAAGTGTTCGGCCCGTATAAGGGGTGTGCGACCCGGACAAGATGTGCGACTAAGTTTTCTTTAAAAATCGGTTCATGCAACATCCAAATAACTCACACATTCAAAAACAATTAAGTATAATCAAGCAAGTTTAACATAGCGTGCACATGATTACAATGTATACCGACAGTTGAAACGTAACGATACTAGCTAAAAGATAATGCTATCCTTGAAAGTTCGGGTTGTCATAGTTGTTAGATTGGACCCTTGCCATTCACCCTTGGTTGCTGGAGACGAACCCATACTTTTAGATCTGACTGGAAATGAGTTTGAACATGTGAGTCTGAACCCAAAACCCTTGATCTAATCGAAATCCCTAAAAAACCCCACCATCGCACCATAACTATGACCAATGTGGTGGTTGCGCCGCCGTATAAATCTGAACCCAAAAACCCTCGATCTGCCACCGTCGTGGCTCCTCCATGGTCCGTCGCGTATCACCCAGCCAACCCTCTTTCCATTCCCCATCTCTCTCTCTCTGGTGGCAGTGAAGTGGTTTATGGTGGTAGTGAGGTGGGGGAGTGGTGGTGATGAAGATGGTGAGTGTGTATATATATAATTAACTTTTTTTCACATCAATATCCACGTCATCATCTACATAATCAACCAACTCATTTTTTTACACATCAACGTCCTCGTCTTCAAGAACTAATTGGGTTATAACCCAGTTACAAAAGGATCAATGTGGGCTAAAATCTTACAAGTTGGGATTGTCACAGTGAAATTTTGAAGTTAGGATTATTATCGGTCAACTGGTAAAATTTTGAATTATTAAAATCTAATAACCCGAAATAAAAGCACCGGAAGTGTTAAAGTGTTCAATATGAGGCTAAATCTGATGGGGAATAAGATCCTTAGTTTATCATTAGCTACAACAACTTTGGTAAACGTCCTACAAAAATCTTGATGATGTATATATCATATATGTTATCCCTTTTACTTGTTCAATGTCGACAGTTGTTCAAATACTTTAACTTAAAAAGAAAAACATGCCTTTTCTTTAATAAATATTTACTTTTATAAAGTATTACACAAAAAAGAAAAACATGCCTTTTCTTTAATAAATATTTACTTTTTTAAAGTATTACACACAAACTTGTTATTAATTGAGATAATATTAATAATCTTTTTAAATAACATAGATAATTGTTATTCCTTAGAAATATCAAATAAAAGCACATATTTACTTTCTTCAAAGCATAGTGTTGGGTTTTACTACCTAGTGGGTTCCTGTCCTAGAGTGCTCAGGTTCGAATCCCCCTTCGACCAAGATATGACCATGTATAGCTCTGGTCGAGATGTTGTTAAAAAAAATAGTGTTGGGTCAGGTTATATGAAAAGTAAAAGCAGAGCCTAGTTCCTTGTTAAAAGCATGTCGCATTATGAATTGCTCAACCGAGTTATATTAAAGACCCTGGGTTACAGCAGTGGTCAGTGGCAAAGATGGTTAGAGCTTGGGACCAAGAGGTCTCCGGTTTGAATCCAGAGCCCAAACCGAGTTTTCTATTATAGTGCACTTACTCCAGAGGGGCGGCTCTTGTGGAGGGTGCAACTCCTGCCAAGTGGCAGGGGCTGAAAATTTTCCGGAGACAGCATAACGGTCACGACCCCCGACCCGGTTTGACCCGTTTCAGAAGCCGCGGGACAGAAAATCCCGTGGTATTTATTTAACAGCGGAAGTTTTCATCAAGATCTTTTAAAACTGATTATTTTATTTCACAACTCGGGATAAAACCCGATAATTTACAATCTTTGAGATTTCACGGAGAAATCTTTATTTTACAAAACATGTTTCTTTATTTTATATTGAGCCACCTCCTTAAGCTTGTAGTGCTTCACGACACTTTTCCTGGATCACAACAGATCACCTGAAACATGTTTGAAAAAGGTTTTGTCAGCGGGAAATACTGAGTGAATCATTCTTTTTACTAAAAATGACCCGTTTGTTATAATTTACAGTATTAAGGGAGATTACAATGTTTCAGATATCAACCAACTACCCACAGTATTTGTCACTCGACCGGATCTGTGACTATGGTCATATCACCATTGGCCACCCGTTTGTCCAATGGCAAAGATTATCAAGTAATGTATACAAAACCCCATATACTGGCTGTAATTTGGTGATCACATAAACTTAATCCCTGTAATTATAACCTTAAAAATAAACATGATTTTGAAAGCAATTTGATAAAAAGAGAATGACTCACATTGCAGATTTAATTGAGCAGAGCCTAGCCTACTGATTAGCCTTTTAACCTAAATTAATAACAGGCACACAATTCGGTTAGTAACTTAATACAGCATTTACGATAACTCACGAGATTAAACCCTCACATCGAATGACAAAGTGCGATACTTAAACATCCATTGAATTAACAACGAATGACAAAGCATAAACCCTAATGTGGGCAGCACTTAAACATCCATTGGATAGTTTAATCGATCGGACATTGAATCGTATCAGCGATCGAGTTATTACCCTGTATTGCGGCGACGATTAGTGATCCGTGTGTGTTTTAATAGTAAACAGAACGTAACTCAGTGCATGTAGAGAAATTTTACGTCGTTTTAACTCCAGAATTCAAATCCCAATGTCCACTATTTATACATGAATTTTGACCAGGCTTACGGACCGTAAGACTCATCCCTTACGGTCTGTAAGGGACATGAAATTACCATAGGGTAGCCACGTCCTTGACTAGCCTTGCTGACTTGACGGATTTCGTAAATTCGATTTTGACAGCGAGATTTTAAGATAATCGTAACTAGGGTTTACCCCCCTGAGTTTTAGGGGCCCTGATCCTGATTCTGATTGTTCTGAAAATTTTAGGGTTTGTGCAGAATCACTTGGGTGTCTCAATTAGGGATTCCTTTTGGATAATAAAATAAATAGGACTTTTGATACGAGTTGTTACATTCTCCCCACCTTAATAAAAATCTCGTCCTCGAGATTTACTGGAATAAGTAGGGATACTTTCGCTTCATTTCTGATTCCAGCTCCCAAGTGTATTCAGCTCCTCTCTTTGAATCCCACTTTACTTTAACTAGCACTAGTCGTTTGTGCTTGAGAAACTTTACTTTTCTGTCTTCTATCTGAAGAGGTTTCTCAACAAATTTTAACTTTTCGTTTACTTCTATATCTTGGAGAGGTACTACCAAAGATTCGTCTGATAGACATTTCTTGAGGTTGGATACATGAAATACATCATGTACTCCAGCTAACTCCTCTGGTAGTTGTAAACGATAAGCAACTGGTCCTATACGTTGGATCACTGGAAATGGTCCTACGTATCTGGGACTTAGCTTTCCTTTCTTACCGAATCGAACTATTCCTTTCCAAGGTGAAACTTTTAAAAATACTTTGTGTCCAACTTGAAACTTGAGTGGCTTGCGTCTATTGTCTGCATAGCTCTTTTGACGATCTCGAGCTGTCTTCAGTCTTTCCTTGATTTGTGTAATCTTGTCGGTCGTTTCTTGCACTATCTCCGGACCTGATAATTGACTTTCTCCTATTTCTGCCCAACAAACTGGAGTTCTGCACTTTCTTCCATACAGTGCCTCGAATGGGGCAGTTTCAATACTTGAATGATAACTATTGTTATAGGAGAATTCAATTAAAGGTAAGTGATCATCCCAGTTTCCACCAAAATCTATTACACATGCTCGGAGCATGTCTTCTAGAGTTTGGATCGTCCTTTCACTTTGCCCATCTGTTTGTGGATGATATGCAGTGCTTAGGTTTAGTCGAGTTCCCATTGCTTCTTTGAAACTAGTCCAGAAATGAGAAGTAAAACGACTATCCCTATCCGAAACAATGGAGAGTGGAACTCCATGTAAGGATACGACTTCATCTACATACAACTTTGCCAATCTTTCCATGCTAAAGGTTTCTTTCATAGGTAGAAAGTGAGCAGATTTGGTTAATCGATCCACAATTACCCAAATCGCATCATTACCTTTTCTGGTTTTGGGTAACTTAGTAACAAAATCCATTGTTATGAGTTCCCATTTCCATACAGGCATTTCCAGTTGTTGTAGTAGAGCTGAAGGTTTCTGATGTTCTGCCTTAACTTGTGAACAAGTAAGACACTTAGAAACATATCTAGCTATGTCCTTCTTCATTCCTATCCACCAGAAATTCTTTCTTAAATCTTGGTACATTTTATTGTTTCCAGGGTCCATGGTATATCTAGATTTATGGGCTTCTTCTAAAATTTTATTTATTAATTCTCCCTGCTTAGGTACCCAAATTCTTCTTCTTTTTTGTGGAATCTCCAAATTCCATCAGCTCCTTGTTCTAATTCTTTTATTCGTCCCTTCATTCCTTCAGCATCATCCTTGATTGCTGTTTCCTGAACACTCTTTAATTGTTCCATTAAATCTATCTGTAGATTTAATCTGAGAGCACGAACTCGCTTTTGCTTTTCATGATATTTACGACTTAAGGCATCTGCAACTACATTTGCCTTTCCTTCATGATATTGAATATCACAGTCGTAGTCACTTAGGATTTCCATCCATTTTCTTTGCCTCATATTTAACTCTTTTTGCCCAAATATATATCTTAAACTTTTATGATCTGTATAGACAGTAAACTTACTTCCATACAGATAATGTCTCCAAATTTTCAGGGCAAAAATTACGGCTCCTAATTCTAAATCATGGGTCGTATAGTTTTCTTCGTGCTTTTTCAATTGTCTTGAAGCATACGCAATTACCTTCTTGCGTTGCATTATCACACATCCAAATCCTAGTTTTGAAGCATCACAATATACTTCAAAATCTTCAGTTCCTTCTGGTAAGGCTAAGATTGGAGCATTGGTTAATTTCTGTTTCAAGATTCTAAAAGCTTCTTCTTTTTTAGGTCCCCATTCAAACTTAACTGCTTTACAGGTTAGCTTAGTTAATGGTACAGCTATCTTGGAAAAATCCTTAATAAACCGTCTATAGTATCCAGCTAATCCTATAAAACTTCGAATTTCCATTGCGGATTGTGGAACCTTCCATTTGGTAATTGCCTCTATCTTAGCAAGATCTACATGAATACCTTCATGATTCACCATGTGTCCTAAGAATTGCACTTCTTGCAACCAAAATTCACATTTTGAGAACTTGGCGTACAACTTTTCTTTTCTTAACAAAGTTAAGAGTGCATGCAAGTGCTGGCAATGTTCTTCCTGATTTTTGGAATAAATAAGTATATCGTCGATGAAGACAATTACAAATTTATCCAAATACGGTTTACAGATTCTATTCATCATGTCCATGAATGCGGCAGGTGCATTCGTTAACCCGAAGGGCATGACTGTAAACTCGTAATGACCATACCTAGTTCTAAAAGCGGTTTTAGGTATGTCTTCTTCTTGTACCTTCAATTGATGATATCCGGAACGTAAGTCGATCTTAGAAAAATATCTAGCTCCTTGAAGTTGATCGAAAAGATCATCAATCCTAGGTAATGGGTATCGATTCTTAATTGTAACCTTATTCAATTCTCTATAATCAATACACATTCTCATTGAACCATCCTTTTTCTTAACAAACAACACTGGTGCTCCCCATGGGGACGAACTAGGTTTTATGAAACCTTTACTTAGTAATTCATCTAATTGCTTTTTCAATTCTAACATTTCTGTGGGTGCTAACCGATAAGGTGCCTTGGCTATCGGTATAGTTCCGGGAATTAGATGAATTCTAAATTCTACCTTCCTATCTGGTGGTAATCCTGGTAATTCTTCTGGGAATATATCTGGGTATTCTGATACTACTGGTATTTCCTTAAGTTCTTTGCCCTTAGTATTGATGATTACTGAAATCATATATACTATTCCTTGCTTTCGTTCATAACTAGCAACTTTCATTACTGATATGAACTTCATGGGCTTACGCGGTTTATCTCCTGTAATTATGATTACTTCTCCAGTAGGTGCTTGAATTTCTTTGGAATTCTGATCACAAAGAATTCGAGCATGGTTGTCTACTAACCAATCCATTCCTAACACAACATCAAATTCGGCTAATTTCATAGGTAATAGGTTTGCAAAGAATTTATGACCTGAGAGTTCTATATTTTCTTTTTGCAAAACTTTATCTATGCTAACAGAATTTCCGTCTGCCATTTCGACTGTAAAAATATGCCTAAGGTTGGTTAAGGGTAAATTAAGGGCTTGGCAGAATGAAGTCTTGATAAAACTTTGGTTGGCACCAGAGTCAAATAATACTTTTGCATACACGTTGTGGACTAAAAACGTACCCGCTATCACATCTGGAATGAGTTCTGCTTCTTGAGTGGTCAGCTGGAATGCTCGAACATTCTTCTTGGTAGCTCCATCGAACGTCTTGGCTTTGTTGTCTGCTGGTTTGACAAATTTAGGACATTCTGTTTTGAAATGCCCAGCTTCTCCACAATTATAGCAGATCCTGGTTTTCCTTCTGTAGTCTTCTTCACGATGTCCTATGGCTTTGCAAAAATTGCAAGTCACATTACATCTTCCATAATGTTTCTTTCGGCAATTCTTACAGAACAGCAAGTTTGAAGATTTCCCTGTTCCTCTTCTCTTGAAGCTGTTATTATTACCCGTACTAACTCCTTGGATAATTTTCTGAGCCAGTTCCTTTTTCCTGTTATCATCTCTTGTGCGCACCAGTTCGTCAGTTAGGGTATTGGCTAATTCCACTGCATCGTCAATAGTACGAGGTCTAGCAGCTTTAACGATATTGCGGATTTCACCAATCAATCCCCAAATATAGCGAGAAATAAGTACCGGTTCTGGCGAAGCCAGCGTTGGTACCACTCTAGCATATTCAAAGAATGTCGAAGTATAACCGCGACAATCTACACCCATCATTCGATGATTTAGAAATTTATTTGCCATTTGATCTCTTTCATATTCGGGACAGAATTTTCTTTCTACAAGATTCTTAAATTCTTCCCAATTCATAGCATACGCCATCATCCTTCCTTTTGCTTGTAACACCGTGTTCCACCATTCTAGCGCCCCTTCTTTAAAAAGATTTGATGCGTACATGACCTGATCGTCCTTAGCACATTTACTTATTGTAATTACTGCCTCGGTTTTCTCTAACCAACGCAGTGCAACAGTCGCTCCTTCATTTCCTGCAAATTCAGCGGGTTTGCAAGCAAGAAATTCTTTGTATGTGCAACCAGGCGTTGCAGCTTTCATTTTCTTAGGAAGCGGAGCCTGTCGTGGTTCATTATCATGATTAATATGATCATTGCCTCCGTTTACGCTATTACTGAAGTTATCTTCAGAAATACGTTTGCTAGGAATGATTTGTTGAGGTTCGATTGGATTTCTAACAGCAGCAACTATTGCTGGAATAGCGTTGGCTATCCCTTGAGCAACGATATTTTCTATATCCTACCTATTTAGAAATTGATCCTCCTGGTGTTGCTCGGATTGATTAACCTCATTAACTGGTTCGTTATTAGCGTTTTCCATCTGATAATATATTTAATTTTATTAGTATCAAATAAATAACACTTATACACAAAATAATCATACTAATTTAACAATACACATATAGCCAAAACTATCGATTTCTTGATTTCTCTTTTTCATATATATTATGCATCATTACACACTGATTATTTTTACACAAGTTTTATTTTAGATTATTTCACATGATTATATTATTATTGCTAATTTACAACCATAGTCTCATAATCCCCTTTATCCCTTGTCAGCTAATATTTTAATAACGGCGCTCCCTCTCATCGTACTTCCAGGAGATCTGTTCTCCTACTTCCCTGATCCTATTTCCTGCATCCATTAACTCCTCGCCAAAGTGGCGGAGTTCAGCTAAATTCTCATTGCTCATAGGTGGATTAGGTATGTGTTCTGGGTCGAATTGAGGAAGAAAGGAATAAGGACTGTTGAGCAGGTTTTGGAACTGCCAATCATTCGTCCACCATTCGTCCATTCCCAGAGGTTGGGTGTGAAGTATAGGTTCTGGGATTGCTGGTTCTAAGTTTATAGGGAGTTGAGTTTCAATAGGACGAGTAAAAACATTTGTATTGACAGGCTGAATAGTATCACAGCTTGCCAATATAAAATCTAGCTCTTCCTGCAATGTCATTTCCTGAGTTTGTTTAGAACTTTCTCTAACTTCTACCTGAGAACCTCCTCCAATCTCCATTTCTATTTGCTTAGAATATTCATCAAACTGTAATCCCATCTGCCTAGACTCTTCCCCGACTTCAATTCCCTTCCCTTTTTCTAAAGGATTTTCTATTTTAGGCATCTTTCTAGTGACGGGCTTCCTCCTACGCACACGCCTCCATCCTACAAATCTCCTTCTTTTCTTGGGCTTGGGTTTCTCTGGAGGTGGAGCATTGAATTCAATAGGTTCTTCTATATCTGGTATATACCTATTGAAATCTCTGGAAACCTCTATTTTTACCGGATAGAGATTTAAATTCTGAAGGGCGTCAGACAAGTCACTCATGCTGTTTAGAACCCATGCAAAATACACACAAATACTAAGTTAAAATTTTATAACAAAATTTCATAGATAACCTTTAAATATTATTTCATACTGCGTGACTACAAAACAACTGAAATTTTAAAACACACTAGGGTTTACTTATTTATTTACTGGACTTGTAGGTGATAACGATTGCTAAAACTTGAGTTAAAAATATTTAAAGATTTGTATTAACTGCTATGGTGGCTAGCATATAAAGATCTGCCCATTTTTCATCTAACTTGTCCTCCCAATGTGATTTACTGATTAATTCCTGGGTTTCCTGTTTAATCATCTTTTCTCGTAGTTTCTTTATTTTCTCCCGACTTTTCTTAAAAATCAAACTTCTTTTATTTGGAGAAAGTGGTTCTTCATATTGTGTCTTTCGCACAAATATTCCTTCTTCAGGAATTACAGAATGATTTGAGGATTTGGTTTGGGATGAACTTCCCTTGTGGTTGTATGACCTATCTAATTTAAGATAGATATTTGACAGCTTTTGTTTACCCATACTGTACACAAATATTCAAATAAGAAAACACATAATCACAAAATGACAAGTAGAAAAATTAAGTATTTTCTAAATACTTAATTGGCTTAAATCAGTGGCTCTGATACCACCTTTTTCTGTCACGACACCCGACCCGGTTTGACCCGTTTCAGGAGCCGCGGGACAGAAAATCCCGTGGTATTTATTTAACAGCGGAAGTTTTCATCAGGATCTTTTAAAACTGATTATTTTATTTCACAACTCGGGATAAAACCCGGGAATTTACAATCTTTGAGATTTCACGAAGAAATCTTTATTTTACAAAACATGTTTCTTTATTTTATATTGAGCCACTTCCTTAAGCTTGTAGTGCTTCACGGCACTTTTCCTGGATCACAACAGATCACCTGAAACATGTTTGAAAAAGGTTTTGTCAGCGGGAAATACTAAGTGAATCATTCTTTTTACTAAAAATGACCCGTTTGTTATAATTTACAGTATTAAGGGAGATTACAATGTTTCAATTATCAACCAACTACCCACAGTATTTGTCACTCGACCGGATCTGTGACTATGGTCATATCACCATTGGCCACCCGTTTGTCCAATGGCAAAGATTATCAAGTAATGTATACAAAACCCCACATACTGGCTGTAATTTGGTGATTACATAAACTTAGTCCCTGTAATTATAACCTAGAAAATAAACATGATTTTGAAAGCAATTTGATAAAAAGAGAATGACTCACATTGCAGATTTAATTGAGCAGAGCCTAGCCTACTGATTAGCCTTTTAACCTAAATTAATAACAGACACACAATTCGGTTAGTAACTTAATACAACATTTACGATAACTCACGAGATTAAACCCTCACATCGAATGACAAAGTGCGATACTTAAACATCCATTGAATTAACAACGAATGACAAAGCATAAACCCTAATGTGGGCAGCACTTAAACATCCATTGGATAGTTTAATCGACCGGACATTGAATCGTATCAGCGATCGAGTTATTACCCTGTATTGCGGCGACGATTAGTGATCCGTGTGTGTTTTAATAGTAAACAGAACGTAACTCAGTGCATGTAGCGAAATTTTACGTCGTTTTAACTCCAGAATTCAAGTCCCAATGTCCACTATTTATACACGAATTTTGACCAGGCTTACGGACCGTAAGACTCATCCCTTACGGTCCGTAAGGGACACGAAATTACCATAGGGTAGCCACGTCCTTGACTAGCCTTGCTGACTTGACGGATTTCGTAAATTCGATTTTGACAGCGAGATTTTAAGATAATCGTAACTAGGGTTTACCCCCCCCCCCCCTGAGTTTTAGGGGCCCTGATCCTGATTCTGATTGTTCTGAAAATTTTAGGGTTTGTGCAGAATCACTTGGGTGTCTCAATTAGGGTTTCCTTTTGGATAATAAAATAAATAGGACTTTTGATACGAGTTGTTACAATAATGCCCCATCTCGACCAGGCGTGGGCCCGGTTAAGACAACATAGTCCTGGTAATGAGTGGTGGCGGGCCCGCGGCTTGCTGGTGTGAATTAGCCGTCTGTTGTGAAGTTCACCTGTCAAAAAAAAAAACGAGTTATGTTATCTTATGATCAAACTCTTTATTATATAGTCTGGTTGATTTCCGAATTATATATTACCTATGTTAAACAACCAACTGGGCTAGCTCAGTTGGCCATCGACACCCGCTTTAAACCAACTCTAGGATCCTTGAGGTCTCGGGTTCGAAACCTGGCAACCCCAGGCTCTTCGAACCCCTAGGGTTGGCAGGGTATTCACCGCGAGGCGGCACTGTCGGGCTGCTAGCCTCGGAAGCAAGTCTCCCACGGTCAGGGGTACCGGGCAATTACCCTTTTTATGTTAAACGTACACACACAATTATAAATAAACGAACATTTGCATCAAAATGTGATTACAAATGCATAATTAAAGAGATCATTTACCAAAATAATAGTGAAAATTAAAAAAAGTAATACGAAAAAATTGTATTCAACCTTAGTAACCATTTTAGCTGGACCAAATGTAAAAACAAATCATCCTAAGTACATTCAATCCAAGTAAAAATGATACAGCATGAGTGTTGTAAGTAAACTTTTCTTGTATTTTTAAACGTAATTTACTTCCAATTTTACGTGTTTCGACCTTTTGATTAGACGCACTATTTCACACACTTTGATATCACCGCTAGACCGAATGCATTATGCTAGACATGCTGATTAATATAACAATTTTGTGCATGTAAAATAGAAATTTGCTCTGACCTATATTTATAAAACATTAGAATGTTATTTCATTGTGTCAAAATTCTCTTTTTTTCGTTTTATTATTGTAATATTTTATTATTATAGTTACTTCTGAGTATATTATGTTAATCAGTTTTTAAGATATGAAATCTTATAAAAGTCCGAGTATATTTCGTTATGGCGTGGTTATTTTTATCTACATTTAGATGTATAAATTTTACTCAAAATCTAGCTGTTGTTGATGCAGATTTTGTGTCCGATGCTTGTCGAATAGATTAGTTTTATTTTACGCTGAATTTGTAATAGTTAGTGAAACAGTCTATCGAACGTGTATAGACCCGCTCGTTTGAAGTGGTCAAACGAGAGGGTTATTCGGTTGACTGTGTGTGTTTGCAAGACAAGGGGCGTGACTATAAATAGAAAACCCTTGCCATTTGCAACACGAGGAGATTTTAGGAGGTTGGAGACCTCACCGGGAGAGATCACCACTTGGTCTCTCCCCGGATGTATACTCCTTTGGTATTAGTTCGGTTATCATGTAATCGGGCCGATTTGTAATGTTTTACTACCGGATTAATACAAAGTTGTTTGTTTATCATCTCTAATCTCTCCCGTCTTGAACCGATCTCACACGAATCACGGTTTCGGTCACGAAACTCGGTCCTACAATTGGTATCAGAGCCATGGTGCCAGATTTAGTAAATCTAACCGTTTACTAAGTCACATGTGCTCTAGATCTGTGATTTTAGTGATTTTTGTTCAAGAAGAAAAGTTGGGTGAAAATGAGAAAAACTCAGATTTGGACCCGAATATTCAGATCTGTGCTGAAACGAGTGTTCGGTTTTATGTTTTTCACCTATATAATCAAGTTATCATTATCAAAAAAATCAAAAATACAATGTTTTCGTCAAGATCTGCATAAGAACAGTCGCTGTGTTCTTGAGATGTTCTTGGCGGCTGCTTAAAGAAACTAGGGTTTCTTCATACCCACTCCCGAAAGATGAAAAAGGTGCTCGATAGATGAGACTTTGGGTCGAAGGATCCAGATCTGGATCGAAAGATACCAGATATTTGTGGGAACCCTCAACAACTTCGAAAGATGATCCTCGAAGGATATCTTTCGACCTGATCCATCTTTCGAAAAGTCTGATCAGCTCGAAGGATCCAATAGGTCAAATCCTTCGTTGACCAATTCATCTTTCGAGCATCAATCGTCGACTGAAACAGGGGTTTCAGCTGGTATTGCATCGAAGAGAAAGAAGTGTCTGGTTTGATTGTTTTTGAAGGTGAAATCACTGAAGACATTAACCGCTGGATAGAAGGTGATGATCGATTAGGGTTTGGAAGTGGAATCGCAGAAGAAGAGGGACAGATATGAGATGTCACTATTTTTACTTTGGGGGTTTTGATTCTTGACTTTTGGTTCTTGGTGTATCGAAGAAACAGAGAGACACAAAGTGGATGGTGGGTTCCAGAACTTTATTAGTTAAATAAAATAGTTGGGCCATTCAAAACTGTTGGATGTATGATCTTGGGTTCAGAATGTATCGAGACTTCAAGTTGGGCTTGGGACTCTTTATTAAAGATGGGCCTCATCAAATTTATTAGTTTGGCAGCGATTAAAAAAAAAAAAAATACTTTTGCTCACAATTTTGGTCAACATAATATTTGGTTTGGGCTGGTGTTAAATAGCTAATATTGGATGTTTTCTTATGAAATGGGTCTTGGATTTCTATGATGGGCTCACCTAAAGGTCAAGTTGTTATGGGTATTGGATTTTCATTAGTTTATTTGTTTGAGTAAACAAATTACTAGTGGGAGTCGGGTCGGGTGTTCGCGAAGATTATTGAACCGGGCTTCCAAATTTCAACATCAAATTCGTACGAATTTGGGAGCGCGCGAGATGTTGCGGCATGATGAAAACAAGAGATGATGAAAACTTGATTTTTGAAAAATGTGGGGTAGTCACGGTTACCGATGCAAACGTCAAATTTTGGTGACGCGACTACAATGGGCCAAAAACAAGAACGGTATGTTCACTTCCGCACGTCAATATTTATGATTGTTATCGGTTATTCGTAAATGTTCGAAAGCATTTTGTTTATTGTCATATTCTCGCATTTGAAAACGAACGTATGAACCTAGAATGTCAATACCGGTCCTAACGAGTTCACAAAGTCTTTGGAGGGATACAAGTCGGATCCTACGGGGTACTAGGCGAAATTTCTTTATCAACTAGAATATGCAACGAAGAAATCTTTTTGTTTATTGTCATATTCTCGCATTTGGTAACGAATGAATGAACCTAGAATATCAATACCGGTCCTAACGAGTTCACAAAGTCTTTGGAGGGATACAAGTCGGATCCTACGGGGTACTAGGGGACGTTCTTATTCAACTAGAATATGCAAAGAAGAAAGTCGTTTTCGTGATTTTTCGGAACCGAGAACATTCAATGAAGATTGACGACAGTTCCGCTTAGTGGAGGGAATTGGTGAACATTTGACGACAGTTTCTTTGAAGTGGAAAGAATCTGTTAAGGTTTAGAGATCTTACCAAAGAAATAGGGGGAATAAAAATTTTCATATGTTGAATTTCTTCGGTAAATTTCTAAACGCAATCACAGGTGGTAGAGTTTGTGATTTTCTGGTGATACAAACGGTTCGGCGTGGAATGTTTTGCACAAACACATATTTGAGGATTTTAATTAATTCTCCAGCCAGCGTGAAGGGTTTTGCACGGAAAAATACAGGTTTCTAAAGTCTACAGTAGTTACAAAAGCGCTGTTCACTGAAGACCTGGGGAATCTTTATGAAAGCTGATAGTTCAAGACTGAAGACCTGCAGGATTCGGTTTTGGGTTTGATGTTTCTTTGGGATTTTACAGGGATCTGGGGGTAACTCAATTCGTTGAGTTTGCAAACGATGTACTTGGTCTAGCTGACTTCCTGAGTACTGATGCTGAAGATCCGTAGTGCATTACGTGGTCAACTTCACAAAGGCGACACAATGAGATCTGGATGTAGTTCAACTAAGCATGCTGGTTGAGCTTGCAAGGGATACACTTGGTCTAGCTGACTTTCCTGAGTGTTGATGCTGAAGATTAAAGTGCATTACTTGGTCGATTCCACAAAGACGGTTTACAGAAGACAGTTCACCAGAAATCTCTATCAATGTAGTATGCTTGTATGAAATAGAGTTCTTATGACAAGATCAAGACTTGATGCAGTTCTTAAAGATTGGAACCCTTATCAAATGCCGGTTGGAGTATTGGAAGATCAGCGGAAGATCGGTCAATTGAGGAAATTGCACAACACCCAACACGGATACGCGTACTTTAAGGGGGAAATATTTTACAAGGAGCGTCAAGATACTACTTACCTGGATCATCGGTCAAGGGGGAATTTGTTAACACAGAGAAGATGAATACTTGACTGAAGATCGATTGCAGTTGCATTTTCAGCATTCGACAGCAACGGACAAGGGGGAATTTGTTGATGCAGATTTTGTGTCCGATGCTTGTCGAATAGATTAGTTTTATTTTACGCTGAATTTGTAATAGTTAGTGAAACAGTCTATCGAACGTGTATAGACCCGCTCGTTTGAAGTGGTCAAACGAGAGGGTTATTCGGTTGACTGTGTGTGTTTGCAAGACAAGGGGTGTGACTATAAATAGAAAACCCTTGCCATTTGCAACACGAGGAGATTTTAGGAGGTTTGAGACCTCACCGGGAGAGATCACCACTTGGTCTCTCCCCGGATGTATACTCCTTTGGTATTAGTTCGGTTATCATGTAATCGGGCCGATTTGTAATGTTTTACTACCGGATTAATACAAAGTTGTTTGTTTATCATCTCTAATCTCTCCCGTCTTGAACCGATCTCACACGAATCACGGTTTCGGTCACGAAACTCGGTCCTACAGCTGTGAATAGTAACGTACAAACGATCGAAACACAAATGTACATATTATCAAAGCTTGATCACATATAGTTTTTTTTACTTTATAAAATGATGTGTTTATCATTTTCGTTATTTTCGTAATATAATATAACGTAATATACTGTTGTAATGTGTTTATATTTATCTAAGATAAGGGTCAAACATAGTTGGTTGTTTTTGTTCTTTGCCATAAGAAAGAACCGATACCTTTCGAAGAACTTTAGCGCCAGTATCTTGTTCGTTTTTAATGGTTTTCTCGACATGGCATATTTTAGTAATATAATATAACGTTTTATGATTTCGAATATACCGTTGCGAGATGCTTATTTTTATCTATAATTCAAGATATAGTTGATTCTGAATTTTTTTTTACCCGTGAGAACCGAATGAATAACGTTCGAATAACACCGGTAGCGGTATCATATTCATTTTTATTGTTGTCTCGACGTGATGGTATATAAGTTATAGTGATTGCCGGTATGGTAAGTAACAAATCGAACCGATACCGGCCAAACAACATTGTGTCGGTACCACTATTCATTTTTTTTAGTTTTTGTTATCAATATAAATGACATGTCGATATCTTGCACATCTCTTTCTGTTACTATACTAAGCGCCGATATCATACCAATATTGTAATACACCAAACCAATACCGACGCTACAAACTGAAAAGTCCCACTACTTTTAGTTAAAATATCATTCAACAAGAAAAAAAAAAACAAATACAGAATAGTACACTCCCTCTATATAACTCCTACTTCACATCAATACACATCAAGTGAAAATGGAGTCCTCAAAGCAGCAACTCACTGCTCTTCTTCTCATCTCTATGTTCTTCATTTCCACTGCCACTCCCATTGCTCTTGACTGTGTTCCCTGTGGAGGCAAACCACCACAACACCACCATCACCCAAAACCACCCACCGGAAAACCACCAACATCCCCTAAACCACCCACCGGTAAACCACCATCCACCCACCCACCCACTGTCAAACCACCTCATGTCAAACCACCTGTTGTCAAACCCCCAATCACCCATCCACCTGTTGTCAAACCACCTGTTGTCAAGCCACCAATCACCCTCCCACCAGTTGTCAAGCCACCACTCCCCCTCCCACCAGTGATAACTCCACCTGTGATAACTCCACCAGTGATAACTCCACCTGTGATAACTCCACCTGTGATAACTCCACCTGTTATAACTCCACCTGTAGGTCCTGTGATAACTCCACCTGTTATAACCCCGCCTGTGATAACCCCGCCTGTGATAACCCCACCTGTGATAACCCCACCTGTTATAACTCCACCTGTAGGTCCTGTGATAACTCCACCTGTGATAACTCCGCCTGTGATAACCCCGCCTGTGATAACCCCACCTGTTATAACTCCACCTGTGATAACCCCGCCTGTGATAACCCCACCTGTTATAACTCCACCTGTAGGTCCTGTGATAACTCCACCTGTTATAACTCCACCTGTGATAACCCCGCCTGTGATAACCCCACCGGTGGTAACCCCACCTGTGGTAACCCCACCTGTGGTAACCCCACCTGTGGTAACTCCACCTGTACTCAACCCACCATCAGGAGGGAAGCCAGGAACACCATGCCCACCACCACCGTTTGTGCCACCCCCGGCGGCCACCTGCCCCATAGACTCACTAAAGCTTGGAGCTTGTGTGGATCTTTTAGGTGGGTTGGTTCATATAGGGTTGGGTGATCCAGTGGTGAACCAATGTTGTCCTGTTCTTGCTGGTTTAGTGGAGCTTGAGGCTGCAGTTTGCTTGTGCACAACCATAAAGCTTAAGCTTTTGAATATCAACTTATACTTGCCACTTGCTCTTCAGTTGCTTGTTACTTGTGGCAAAACACCACCTCCTGGTTACACTTGTTCTATTTAAGTTTTTAAGTTCCCATTCAGGTAAACTTTCTTTACTCATGCAAACCCTAACCCTAATACTAATAATCTATCCCCCCTCTCTCTATTTCTTATGCATTTATTTTTGTGTTTTAGTACCTTTTAACTCTAACAAAAGTATGAAATTTAGGCAATCTACTAATCTATCCACATAATATATAATCAATAAGGGGAGGAGGGGTGGTTTACTAGTGATAGTTTCTATCACTCCCACTATTCAATCAAATCATGTCATGTCATCACCCAATATTCTATCACTAGTGATAGAAATGTAGGCGGGGTGGTATCACTAGTGATGGAATTCTATCACTCCCAAATTTTTTTAATTTTTAATTTTAATATAAGTAAAACAATAAATCAATGTCTGAATATTAGTGGATTTGAGGGGGCTATTTTTGCACTTTTCATCTTCAAAAGAATCTTTGTCTGAATGTCAGTGGATTTGAGGGGCTATTCAATTGCAAAAGGACAAAAGGAATCTTTGTTAATTGAACTTCAACGCGTTATATTTGCACGCGTTAATTTAACGGGCGGCGGCGGTGTTCCGTTATTCTTTCACGTGTGATGGGGTCGTATAACGTACCACCCCATGTGCCCTAATGTGTATGTGTTCTTACTTTTTCAGTATATATATAATATGTGTGTGTATGTATTTACAAAAGTTATGTGTAGTTGTTTGTATATATGTGTGAGAATATTGGTGTTGGGTGATATTTTGTCATTGGGTCAGAACTCATCAGATCTGTAGAAGTAATAATCAATAAAAGGTAAAAAAGACAAATTTATTGTTAACTTTACACTTACTATGATTGTATGAATTTAATCTTATAATTTAGTGTAATTAATCATGTAATTAAATTATAATACATGTATTTTAATGTAGTCAGTTTAAAATGTTGTGTATGAAAATATATATGATTTTATATTTACCTTTTTTTCAAATTGTTAAATTAATTTAATTATTAAAGAAATCAATTATAATTCCTATGTTGTGTATGAAAATACATATGATTTTATATTTACCTTTTTTCAGATTGTAAAATTAATTTAATTTTTTAAAGAAATTAATTATAATTCCTATGGTAATTATAATGAAATGTATTGATCATGCAGGGATAGGATTGATGAATCCATGGGTGGCGCTATCAGGATCAACAACTCTCTTTGTTTGGAATGCTTAAGGAAATTAATTTTCGATTGTTTTGATTAATGTTTCACGTTATTTTTGGATCAGATATGATTAATCAATGTTTGATGCATGGTTTGTTTTGTTGATGCAAGGATATAAGAACAATTAATGGATATTTAATGTTTTTGGTTACTCGTAATTTCAGATATATATTCTTATTTAGTTATGGTTTTACAATTATTGGCGAATACTTGCATATATAATGGTTAACTAGGTTATAACCCGTGAATACTCACGGGTTGTTAATCTATCTTTCTAAACAAATAAATATATACATATATATTAATAAACGAAAAATTGTATGATGAATAAGGTGGATGAATAAATGATAAAACCGTCTGTGGCTAATTATATGAATGGATATCATAACAAAAACTGCATTGGAAGTCGAAACAATTATCGATAAAGTTTGCACTGTGAATAATGTCAAAATTGTGTTATCCATTAAAAGAAACACTAATAGTAAACTAACATATGATAAGATGTAATAACTTGAAATTCAAAACCATGAAACATTGTTAAAAACTAATAACCATAAGTAAATGTAGGGGGGGGGGGATAGTGCACGGTCCTCCCAACCGCCGGAGTGATCTCACTCCGGGAGCCGCTACCCGACCAAGCTAGCTCCGCGGTGACTTCCCCATACCAAGTTCTTATCCTGGGCGACATATGCCACTCCCAAGACTCGAACCCGGTACCTCTGGGAAGAGGTGGGTGTCGGTGGCCAACTGGGCTACCCCAATTGGTTAACCATAAGTAAATGTATATCATATGAAAACCAAATATCCAAAACCTAAATGTAAAACAACTAATCAGTACTCCTTTTGTGAGGTAGAACCAATTCAACATTCAAGACTTGATCAGTTTTATCAAAAGAAAAGTGAACCCTATCACCATCCTTAATGCCAGCACGTTTCATGAATCTCGACCATTTGCATAACGCATAATGAAAACCTTCTCCTTTCTTTTCACGTCTGGTACGGTTGGGAAACTCCTCTTGCTGAGTCAGATGCAGAAGTCTGACGGTGATAGGTTTTAAATCAGAATCAAGTTTAGCCATCCTTGAAACATTATCAGGCAGCCGCTGTATTGTTTTTAAAATAAATTTAATAAGAAGAAGAATATAAAAGGATTAATGTATTTTTATGTCAGTTAAAAATATGTAATATTTAATATTTAGTAGTTTTAAGAATAATATTAAAACTTACGAAATCTTTAGAAGTCATACGAAAAAACTTATAAAGACGACCATCTTGTTGTTCATCAATAGCTGGCTCTCCAACTGAATCAATAGGTGCAACTTCAGGCTGAAAATAACATATAACATTTATTATAATAACAATATAGTAATTAAATATATAAAGAAGCAAACAAATGTATAGTTACCTCATCAACTTCTACATCAGCAAAATTAATTTCAACACCGTTTTTACCAAAAATTCTTAAATGGAAATAATTCCCAAAACCTCTTGTAAATAACAAATAGCAACCGGCCTCCAATTGAAACAGACTAACAAACGCATCAATACCAATGGTGAAACCAACTTTACCATCAAGCGTTTCAATCTTAACGTGAAAGATTTTGTTGCCTATATCTATAATGGAAATTATATCATTTGATGTATAATCAAAGAACTTGGGCAGGATAGACTCGGGAATGAGCCGTAGAAAGAATAATAAGAAAAATAATAAAAATGTTTCTCTTGTTATAAGAAAACCTAAATGTTACTTTTGTTTAGAAAACCTAAATATATTAACATAAATAAAGAGAAAGTAAAAAATAATCTTACAGTAAAGTGAGATGTTGTAGATAACAGCAACGTCCAGAAAGAGCTACTACTCACACCATCAATGAAATATGTTACTTTGAATGTAGTATAATCTAAAGGATTGAAGACTACCAAACATACTTCTTTCAGTCGTAAATGTTTGACAACATTCGACCAACCATGGAAAAAAATGTTTTCCTTTGGCTTCGCTTAAAGAAACATTAAATGTTCGGCCATCCTCACTTTGTATCAGAACATTTGTAGGCGCTTTATCGTTACCCCACAATTTGGACGCAACGTCTGAAGGAATCGCCTGATAAAGCAAAGAATCGAAAATAAGTTATAATTATAATTCATGTCTGAATTTAGAAATTATCAGTAAAACTTCGTCCGCTCGATTCATGTGCCTACAAAAGCAAGGATCTCTGATACTGCTTCAAAAAAGATGATATTAATAAAACATTACATGTTAATGGTATTTTTCGAAACACAAATTACAAACAATAAATAAACAAATGATTGATAACATTAAAAACAAAAAAAAAATACCTTGATGAACTTTCACCCATATTGAAAACCTACAAACCCTAATTGTTACTCCTGTTATGGCTAATGTGAAAAAGCCTTTTCTTACAATATAACAATAAGAATTCGAAATATATATATATATATATATATATATATATAGGTTATAGTTCGAAATCAATGTTATTACACGGTATATACATATTTTGCATTATATGATTTGTATTTCCTTTGTTCTATTCACTTATAATTCGAAATCAATTGTTTAAAAAATTAATCAATTTTCGGCAGATACATATTTCCAAATATATTGATAGAAATCAATTGTGATTGTTTTGTTAGTAATTTGTTAGACTTTGATGGAACATTCCAAAAAAATATAATATCACTACCAAAATAAAAAGATTCTTGAAGAAGCAAGAAAAAAGTCAAATATAAATGAAATTGAAAAAAATATCTTTACTCAGAAACAAAAAGTATATTTACGTTTTATTTATTTATTTTTTTTTATTTTGACCTTATATGGTTTAAAGAATATGTAAAAAAAATAAGACTTAAATTATAAAGCCTTACAAATATCGAAACCAAATTTTAAAAACAATGGTAATCGATACTTTTTTTACGTTTTCTTCGACTTCATTAGACAAATCATCAAGCAAAATATTAACTTCCTAAATTTTATAAAGCATGTATGGCTTATTAGATGAATCGATATCATAACAAAACGTAAAAAAAAATTAGGAAGTGATTCCATCTGGTAGTCATATAAAGAGTTTGACCATGTTTTTCCATAACAACCAACCATATATGGTTAGGAAAAGCTGTTATAGTAACATGTTCCGTAGGTATTATATAAGTATTTTATATTAAAGAAAGTTTTATATAAATGGTTAAATACTAATATAGTGCATAGTTAAAAAAATAACAGATAATATAATTACCAAATAGTCTTTATATTCGGAGAACTGGGAGGTTTTGCAATATAAGAAATCACCTCGAGCAAGTGCCAAATCTTGATAAAAGCATATTATCTAAAAGTTAAATTGCCTTCATACCGAAACAAAAGCAAGGAATCCTTTGGTAACATTAACGATTAAATCATATTGGATCATCCGTCGTGGAAAAAGTATGACGAACATGTTATCCTAAATTTGACATAAAAAAATTCTTCCATCCATGATAATGATTCGAACCATACCATCCATCAGGAGCTAACTTGTAATCACCAACCCAATTGTGGTAAGTCCTCGGCAAAATCTATATACACAATGTAAATTAATACAAACATATTATATAGAAACAAAGTTGATAATAACTTAGAAATACCCAAGAATTCATCTTTTTGTTTGATAGATAACGTAAAAAAAACAATTAAACATCTTCAATGATATATGAGTATTCAACTGGATGAAGATGATGAGATATTATGTATATTTATAAGAGAAAGGAAAAAAAACTTGATCATATTCGTTTAATTGATTGTTAAAAGAATCTTAAATTACTGGAACCTAAACTTTTTGCTTAACACATGCAACACGTCGTTCTCAAGGATGACCCAAAGTTTCTTGTAAAGTAAAAACTATCATATCAAATTTTGACTCAAAAATCATGTCAAATAAAATAAAATGGTCATCTTTAATTGACATGTCTTGTTTGATACATAGATTCCCATCACCAACAAAAAAACATTTCCACAAAATGACTTCATCAGTAACATAGTGTAAGGCCTCCTAATCCAAGATCTCACTCAGCTAATGCAACCAACAGGTGTGCGGAATCCACCTGATGACCAACCACTGTAGATGAAACACTAGAATGCAAAGATTTGTGAGAGAGATCAAGAATACACAGAGTATTCTTGATGATGAAGATGAATGGCGTCACACACACAGTAGCCGCCAGACAAACACACACAATGATTAGGGTTAGGTGCACAGAATTTCACACAGAATCGCCACCTTGTCTATTCCACATAAAGGTATAAATACAAGGCAAAACCCGGACTTTCAAGACAAACTAGAAAGCCCGGACAAACAAACTGCACAAAGCAAAACTCTGACTTTTGTCCTAAACAAAACTCAGACAAAAGTCTATCCTAAAACTTGGACAAAATGTCCAAGGATAAAGCTAGGACTAAGTTTCACTATATGAATAATAAAGACCCTATAGAATGGGAGACATGCACTTATCACCTAAAGTGCATTAACAAACTCCCCCTTGATCAGTGCATGGTCTTCATTGGTCTTGAGATCTTCATACTCTCTTCGAGAAGCTGCTTCCTGCCCAGACCTTGTTCTTCACACAGAACTGAACCACCTTGATGAACTGGTCCCCTAGAACACGATCTTCTTCATTGTATTTTAGAGGCAGGCGCCTTAGCTTCTTCAAATCTTCCATCTTGAGTTGAACGATCCAGACGCACACAGCTTCTTCATATCTTCCATCTTGTGATGAACGATCCAGACCTGAAACACTTAACACTGGATTAAGAATCTTAACCCCGGAGACACTCGGCCCAAACCTGGATCCCAAAACTAAATTCCAATATCCCGGAATCAACAATTGAAATATTAAACAACCAATATTTAATAATTTGTATTTCAAAACACGATCATTCATAAAAAGTTACTTCAAAACTTATACTTTTGGAAAAATATCACAACTTGGAACCAAATTTACCGACACACCTTAAAATGAAGTAATTACCCATGCACGCTTAGACGAATCTTGCACGACCGATTTTTATGAAAAAGTTTTTTTTTTTAAATTACCAAAATTGATGTTTAACACCTTATTAGAATGTTCACAACCCTTAGAGTATTTTTAGAATTATAACTCGCACATAGAAACAAGAAAGCAAAATCTTTTTGTTTTGTTTTGTTTTTTTTTTCATTTTTAAAATTTTTTTTTGTGACTAAAATAAAGGAAATTAAACTACGAACGTATTTACACTAATTGTCTTTTTGTGAAATCGGAGCAAAGAGATCATATCGGTTTTTCTGTCAATATCCAACACCAGAACATAGTTTATCAGTTTGAGTTCTAAGAATGATATTAACAGTTCAAGACGTTCAACGGTATTGTGGTCCACTTAAGCTTTAGCACGCTTTCGAACACTGTTTTCGAGATATGCGATTAAGCGTATTAATAACTGATTGTAACTATGTTTACCCACCTCAGAATATACTCCCGTATCAAGGTATGCACGAGAGTTCATCTTACTGGTGAGTATACCATTTATCATCTGTTTTGACGTATAAAATGATGTGAGATACTCACTTATTTAGAATTGAAAACAAGCCCTATGTGATAGAATCACTTATTGATGAGGAACTTGATTTTCAGATGCATGAGGGCACAGGAGCAAGTCCGTGAACAGGTTAGTACCATCGTACAGACAAAGAGACGAACTTGACTCCCGCAAAAGAGCTGTGATATATTATCACATATTTTGAGGGACATGTGATTGTTTATCACTTATTGAGGTCGAATGCATCATGTATTATATACACGATTGAATGATATTTACACGTATGTATGGTATCATGGAAGATCTAGACTTGCGTCCCCGTTGTTTTCGGTAAAAGAAACAACCATGATACCCAGATGATAAACAGCATAAAGACCACGTATCTCAGAACCTCGGCAATCTATCAAATGAAATTACGGTACCAAGACCATATATCCGAGAGATGTACCACACAAATTACGCAGTTCATTATGTTTATATACCAAAAACAGGTTCTTATTGACGCGTAAAACCTACCGAAGCAACGTATAATGAAGCTGTTACAGTTAACGGTTAATTTTATATATTACTATAATCCTGCACCAGATACGACTAACCGATGTACTATCATTTCCCTTATATCTCAACACGACTTCATTTTATATTTTTCAAATGTTTTTGTATTTTTCTTAAAATTTATCCTACAACTAAGTAAAATATTTTTGGAGTTTTTCAATTTTTGGAAAGCGGTAAGAACTGTACAGTAAACATAAAATAAAGTTTCTATGCGAGTTTTGAAAAGCATTTTACTCGGGGTTGATCATGCCAATCATTCGGACCAGATTTTCAAATCTAGCCCGATCGAATGTCTTCGTAAACAGGTCGGCAAGATTATCCAAGGTGTCTACCCTAACCACTTCTATTAAACCCTTCTCAGCACAGTCGCGAATGAAATGATGCCTAACATCTATGTGCTTAGTGCGTGAGTGATTAACTGGATTGTTAGTTATGGAAATGGCAGAGTTGTTATCGACAAGAATAGGAGTTCGAGTAAAATTCAAACCGTAGTCCCTCATTTGCTGCTGAATCCACAAGACCTGAGCACAACAGCTTGATGCAGCAATGTACTCTGCCTCGCACGTGGATAAAGAAACGGCAACTTGCTTTTTGCATTGCCAAGAGACAAGACGATTCCCAAGAAGTTGTGCGCCGCCAGAGGTTGACTTTCTGTTCATCGGGCACCCTCCGAAGTCTGCGTCCGCATACGCCATCAAATCCAGACCACCTTCAGCTGGATACCACAATCCAAGCTTAGGCGTCCCTTTCAGATATCTGAAAATACGCTTGACTGCTTTCAAGTAAGACTCCTTCGGAGTTGATTGGTACCTAGCACACAAACAAACAGAGAACATAATATCTGGTCGTGAAGCAGTAAGATACATCAGTGAACCTATCATTGCTCGATATAGAGTCGGATCCACTTCAGGATCTTTCTCCTTATCAGGTGAAAGCTTGAGATTTGTCGGGAGAGGCGTGTCATAGGGTAAGCTATCTTCCAATCCAAATCTTTTGAGAATCTCGTGGACATACTTTTTCTGATGCACGTACGTCCCGGTTTTTTCTTGACTCACTTGAAGACCTAAAAAGAATGATAACTCGCCCATCGCACTCATTTCAAATTTTGACTTCATCACAGCCTCAAACTCACGACACAATTCTTCATTTGAAGAACCAAAAATTATGTCATCAACGTAAATTTGCACAATCAGAAAATCTCCCCCTTTCTTCAAAATGAACAGTGTGGAGTCAATTGCACCACGCGAGAACCCATGCTCCAATAGATGCTTTGACAACATCTCGTACCAAGCTCGAGGGACCTGATGGAGACCGTAGAGAGCCTTGTCCAACAAATAGACTTTGTTGTCTAACCCTGGAGCTTCGAAACCCGGTGGTTGGGACACATACACAGTTTCACGCAATTTCCCGTAAAGGAAGGCGCTTTTCACATCCAACTGATAGACTTTGAAACGCATGTGTGCAGCAAAAGCTAGAAACAAACGAATGGCTTCCAGTCTTGCCACTGGTGCATAAACTTCGGTATAATCAATCCCTTCCTCTTGATTGAAGCCTTGAACAACCAACCGTGCTTTGTTTCGGACGACAACACCCTTATCGTCTTTCTTGCACTTGAAAACCCACTTCGTGTTGATTGCATGTTGGCCCTTTGGAAGATCGACCAAATTCCACACCTTTAACTTGTCGAACTGAGCTAACTCTTCTTGCATCGCCTCACACCAAGAACTATCCTTCAGAGCCATTTGATAGTTCTTCGGCTCTATCTGAGAGATAAAACATTCATGTAGGCTAAGATTGTAGATTTCTTCGTTCTTGATAGCAGAGAACAGACACTGCATCTCTGAAATACTCCTTCGCGTTTGCACTCCCGCATTTGGATTCCCAATAATATTATCAACAGGATGATGAATATTTGTTCTTGGAACTGGGATTGCCGGAGCCTGAAGATTGTTTCCCAAATTTGATTGAATCTCCCCCTCAACATTTGCATTACTACTAGAAGCTTGATCACTTCCAGAAGACGTATTAACATTTGGATATGCTGAAAAATCAATGTAAAGATCACCACTTGTAGTTTGAGCAGCTGCATTAGGGATCTGCTCAACAACAACTTCGTTTACGATCGAAGAATCAGCGACTGGATCTCCTGAGTGAACATTCGAAGACACATTAGTAGGAATACTTGCCCTCCTGCTCGTATCCACTTCATCTTTGTTCACAAGATGTGTGTATACAACCTCCGAATCTTCTTCTGAAACATCAGGAAGATCAAATGAATCAAATAATTTATCATAATCACAACCGCTTTTGGGACCGAACTCGGACGGTGGAGGATCGAAACTCAAAGGAGTTCTATCAAACACGATCTCCACTGTACGCTTCTTAACGTTATAAACGTGTTTGTTTGGAGTTCCATTGGCATAACCCAAAAAGAACCCAATTTCACCAACTTCCCCCATTTTAGGAGTATCTTTGGTGCGTTTGATAACACACTTGATCCCAAAAGGTTGAAACCCAGATAAGTTCGGTTTCTTGTTTTCAAGCAATTCATAACACGTTTTATCTTCTCTTTTGACCGTAAGCACATGATTTAACACATAACATGCAGTGTTTACCGCCTCGGCCCAGAAGAAAATTGGCAATTTTGACTCAGAAAGCATAGTTCGGGCCGCCTCAATTAGGGTACGATTCTTCCGTTCTGCAACTCCATTCTGTTGAGGAACATATGGAGCGCTGAACTGATGAACTATTCCCATTTCCCGACATAACTCATCCATATAATGATTTTTAAACTCAGTGCCGTTGTCACTTCGGATTTTCTTAACAGGAAGTGAATAATTTTTCTCAAGTTGTTTTAACAAGTCTCTTAAAATACCAGCAGTTTCGTCCTTTGTTTTTAAGAAAAATACCCACGAGTATCGTGAGAAATCGTCAGTGACAACTAGGCAATAAGACATCCCACCAATGCTAGCAACATGGATTGGGCCGAAAAGATCCATGTGAAGCAATTCTAGTGGCTTTTGGATTGAGTTAACAGTTTTTGGTTTGTGAGGCTTTCGTTTGATTTTTCCTTTTTCACATGATTCACATTTGTTGTGCATATTGAAACTACGTAAAGGAACCCCCAACACTAAGTTGTTTTTCACTAAGTGGTTCATTTTTTGCAGATGCACGTGGCCCATTCTCCTATGCCAGAGATACGATTGATCTTCAGTCGCCTTCGAAAGTAGACATGTCACTGGAGCAGACGAGTTAACCAACGGGCGCATATCCATGACATATGTGTTATTCACCCTTGGAGCCTTCATAACAATCCAATCTTCAGGAGCAACACATCCCGGACGCAAAACGAAGCAAGCTTTATCGGTGAACAACATCGTGTACTTGTTATCACAAATTTGAGAAACCGACATCAAGTTATGCTTCAGTTCTTCAACGTAGTTCACTTTATGCAGCGTAATTTTTCCATTTGACACAGAACCTTCACCGGTGATGTAACCACCCTTCTCACCGGCAAAATTCACATAACCACCACGAATTTGTTTAAAATTGTTCAATAACTCTTTATTTCCTGTCATGTGTCTGGAACAGCCACTATCGATATACCAAATATAGATAGCTCTCTTCAGCTGCTCCTACACTCCCCAACAAGAAAAGTTAGTTAGAGTGTGGGACCCAAGCCATGATGGTCTTGGGTCGTCCCGATTCGTCAACATAAGAAAACTCTTTGAAATAACCATCATCGCCTCTTTGTCCTCCATTTCCATTTCGGAAACTGTTGGAATGACTCCCCGTAAATCGTGGATTATACGGAGTTGACGATCTGTTGGTATAACCAGAGTTTCCATAATCTCGGCTTCCATAGTTTTGGTATCCGTAATTTTGATTCCTGGGTGGCTCAAAATTCCTACCAAATCTAGGAACATCATCGTGTCTTGAGAATGATCGTGGATGAATATCCGAATGCTGTCTTTGATTTGGAAATCGGGGGGGGGGGGGGTGACGCATTTCGGTCATTCACGAATCTGTTCTGTGCATGAGGTCTAACATTGTTGTTGCTCGAACCTCCAGAACGTTGGTCATTCTCATGTGTTTGGAAAGTAACATGATTTTGTCGTCTGTGAGGGGTTTTCTCATGAGTATCATGTTTTTGAGATGAACTTTCCGATCCTTTACCACGATTTATAACAACTGGTTTCTCCCCATGATCCTGATTTTGTTGTGATTTAATATTTGTTTTGACAACTGGTTTTACCTCTTGTTTAATCACTTTGTTTTTCTCAACCTTCTGATTTTTACCGTTTTTCTTTTCAACATTAACTTTTTCATTTTGTGGTTTTTCAACAAAAGGTTTCTTCTGATCAGGATCAACAAGTGATTTACCCTTGTCATCTGGACAATCTGCTGCTAAGTGTCCTTTCCCACGACACTTATAACATTTGCGAACTTTCGCAGCATTCTTTGGACGTTCCTCATGACTGATCGAAGATGATGAGGTGTTAGTGGGATTTTTCAAAATTTGGTTGACAAACTGAGAGTTTGAACCTGTTTCGATTTTCTCTTCTTCTTTGATAAAATCTTCCCCTTTAACAAACTCAGTTTTAGGGATATTTTTCAAATTCTTTTTGGGTTTCCCACGTGACTTTGGTTTTGACTTCGCATTTTGAACTTGATTAAAAATTTCCAAAATTTTATTGCTTATCAAATTCTCAATGTTATCAAAAGTTAGCTCATTTTTCTTAGTAACTTCACTCACCTTCGACTGTTCTGAGTCAGAAGCCTCATCTGGCTCAGATTCTGACTCACTTTGCGGTTCAACCGTCAGAGGGGTCTTTGGCACAAAATTTGCCAATTCAGGATCAATGCTTGGCATCGATGTATAATTATGGTTTACCGGAGGAGGCACTTTCTTATAACCGATGCCGAACATTTCTTCCTCAGATTCTATGAGACGTTGGCTGTTAATACAGAAATTCATCACTTCAGATGAATCCCCGAACTTTTCAATTTTTCGTTGCAAGTCTAAAATCAGATTATCTTTTTCCAAAATGATTTTGTTCTTTTCCAAAACACAATTTTGGTTCATTTCAAGTTCAGATTTTAATTCCTGATTTTTAACAGTTCCCTGAGCCACAAGTCTCTCAAATTCAGAGATATCATTTTTCAGCGCTTTTATCTTAATTCGGTGTTCTTTATCCGAATTAGACAACACAGCAATGAGTTCTCTGGATTTTTCTAAATCTGCAATTAAGTTTATGTTATGAAGTGCATATCTATCGATCTTGGTGACAAACTCAACACATCTAGCACATCGCTTATCTACAGAAGATGATTTTACCTCAATGCCAGCCATGAATGCACACGCTTCGTTTTCTCCGGATTTTTCTTCCAACCTTTTAGCTTCTGCATCCGCAAATTGCTGCATTTCAGCTGTGGAGATGTTGAACTCAAAGCATTCTCCTTTTTCATCATCTTCTGTTTTGTTAGCCTTCTCAACAGACTCTTCATTCGGATTGTCTTCATTCTCAGCAACATTGCCCGAATCCAACTCTTCCCCAAGAACCTCAGCTACAACCGCAAGTTCCTCAACGCTAGTCTCTTCGACAATCTCTTCACACACTTCTTCAGCTACAACCGCAAGTTCTTCAATGCTAGTCTCTTCGACAATCTCTTCACACACTTCTTCGTTGACAATTTCAGCTATAAAGGCTTGTGACACAATAGCTCCTGAAATGTCTTCCAATGCACAACCCCGGTCGTAAGGCTCAGTCACTTTTTGTAAAGATTGAGCCACCATAGCATTGTTTGTTGAAGGTGTAAGATTTTCAGAACCACTTGGACGAGCACTTGAGTTTGAAGTAGTTGCTGAATTGTTGTGAGGTCTTGAGTGGTTTCCTTGAGAGTAGTTTTCTCTGTTTGATCTTTCCATCTTCGGCTTCCGACCATCACGTGCGAAATGCCCGTAGATGCCGCAGTTGTGACATTTCACCTTTGACATGTCGACTCCCATTCGAGTCTTTGTCTGACCTCCTATGAACTTCCTACCCGTTCTCAACAGAAATTTCTTCGCTCTACGTACTAAGAGTGCCATATTGAGTTGTAGATCAAGTTCTTCCATTTCGTCTTGGTCTATCTGGTCAAAGTCCTCATCGAGACTTGACGGTTCAACGAGCTTTCCAAGACAGAAGTTCTCGTAGGCAGTCATGAAGGACGCCAAAAGACTCATGTTTTCTTCAATCAACTTCAAACAGCTTGCATCTACCTTTGGAATGTTCAAGCTTGTTCCTTGAGATTTCTGAGCTCCACCAGAAGAGTACATTCCTTGATTGGAATTTGTTGTTCCACTTGAATTGACATTGTTGCTTATAAAGGCGTGTTCACTAGAGGGAACTTCATTCTCTGAATATAGGGCAACACCGGCTCCTCCATTACTACCCTTATCCGTCGGTTTTGAAGCTTTATATAACTGAGGATCTTGGATCTTCTCGAAATCGGATGCTTGATCTTCCATATTCCAAGCATAACCCTTCAGTTTTTGTATAACTTCTTCCAATGAGAGCTCCTCATAGAGAACACCTTCTCTAATCAAAGCGGTGTACATATTCCATTCTCTGGAAAGGCAATTCAGAAACTTCTCAACCTTCTCAAATTCAGTGTAGATACCCTCTTGACTTCTATCAAGTTCGCTCAACAAATGATAAAACCGGTTCACTGTATCATCAAATGATTCATTTCTTAAAGCTTTAAACACAACGAATTGAGTCTTCAAACGTTCGAGTCGTCGTTTCTTGTATATTGCATTTCCTTCGTAGCGCTCGATCATGCTATCCCACAACTCCTTCGAGCTACTTCTCTTACGGAAAGTGTGAAGTATAGATTGTGTCATAGCCATCGTAATCATTGACATAGCTTTCTCTTCACAATCATAAAATTTCTTCTGGTCGTCAGTAAGTGCCAAATACGTATCAATCGTCAACGTACGTACTGGAGTAGCTCCACATCCGTTAACAATACACAACCAAATCTTGATGTCTTTTGCTCTTACATACCTCTCAAACCGATCCTTCCATTCTGGGAAATCCAATTCATTAATCAACAGAGGAGGCTTGTCGTTACTCCCCACTTCAGCATTGTGTTTGAGATTCTGAACCATTGCAGTAAGATTGTTCGCCATTTGAACAATGTTCGAATGAAACAGAAGGTTAACAGAAAACAAAAGTAGGTTTCCAAGCAAGAAATGTGTCACTGGGAAGGTTTTCTAAGTCCAAACTCGGAGAGAAAACACGGAGTGAAATGTCTGAGCTTTATTCAGAGTGTAAAACCCGGATCAAGAAAACCTGAAATAAATCCCAAACTTCGGACACACACTTGAGTTTAAAAAAAAACGGACAAGCAGGATTGAATAAACACACTAATGAAAGGATAACAAAAACTCGGACTCCCTAAGAAAATATAACGTTCAGACTCTAATAATAAGAGGTTAAAATTCGGACTCCCTAAGAGAAAATAAAGTTCGGACACTAATAAAAGATTAAAATTCGGACTCCCTAAGAAACTATAAGATTCAGACTCTAAAGAGGTTAAAAACTCGAACACAATGAAAAAAAAAATTCGGACTCCCTCAGATCTAAAGACTCGGACCTAATACTCAGACTACCTAGCACTTAAACTAAGGTGAAACTCGGACTCAAAAAGAAACTAGCACTTAAACTCAGACACATAGCACTTAAACTCAGACACATAGAATCTAAAACTCGGACTCAAAAGGAACCAATTAAAACTCAGACTACCTAGCACTTAAACTCAGACACAAAGTGGAATGTTTAAAGATCGGACTAAGGGGACTAATTAAAACTCAGACTCAAATAAAAGCTTAAAAAAGACTCGGACTAAAAAAAATGGTCAAAAACCGGACTCAACTAAGTTTAAAAACTCGGACTCAATAAAAACTCGGACTCAATGGAAAGATAATGAAACTCGGACACCTTAAACTTCAACTAGAAACTCGGACACAAGGAAACTCGGACCTAGAAAAGGAGGTTAAAATTCAGACAGGATTGAAAATCGGAGAGGAGTAAAAACACGGAAATGTGAAACTCAGAACAATCAAGAGTTTCTCAAAACTCAGAGGAACCAATCTCCGGACTATCTCCCCAATGTGACTTCACACTGGTTCAACAATACCCCGGAGACACAAACACAGAATTTAAACCACGGACAAAGCTTCCAAAGATCAAACTTAGGAATCTTTTTCAACCTAAAACACTGTATGAAGAAAAGCCAAAACCCCTGTAAAAACCCAGATGAAGATCAACACTAAAAATCACCAAACTACTCAAAATCCATCACCAAATCACTAGAAATGAATGAAGAATCATGAATAAAACACAAAAACTCACTAAACACTCACTAAACCCTATCAAAGATTGAACTTTCCTCACAAAAACCTTCAAACTAAGAAACACCTACAGTAGTATGAGCACACTGCTCTGATACCACTTGTAAGGCCTCCTAATCCAAGATCTCACTCAGCTAATGCAACCAACAGGTGTGCGGAATCCACCTGATGACCAACCACTGTAGATGAAACACTAGAATGCAAAGATTTGTGAGAGAGATCAAGAATACACAGAGTATTCTTGATGATGAAGATGAATGACGTCACACACACAGTAGCCGCCAGACAAACACACACACACAATGATTAGGGTTAGGTGCACATAATTTCACACAGAATCGCCACCTTGTCTATTCCACATTAAGGTATAAATACAAGGCAAAACCCGGACTTTCAAGACAAACTAGAAAGCCCGGACAAACAAACTACACAAAGCAAAACTCTGACTTTTGTCCTAAACAAAACTCAGACAAAAGTCTATCCTAAAACTTGGACAAAATGTCCAAGGATAAAGCTAGGACTAAGTTTCACTATATGTACAATAAAGACCCTATAGAATGGGAGACATGCACTTATCACCTAAAGTGCATTAACACATAGTCTTCCTCAATGGCATTCTTAAAAGCTATGCCAAATTTGTATCGCGTAAGCAATTCAACCTTATCCACACAAAAGAAAAATAACAAATGTTAGTGATTAAATATGTTAAATAATCCCATCAACTTTAAATTTCAAATGTAAAATATAAACCATTGTTAACCGCTTAGATCAAAAAGGGTTATAACAGAATATATAAAAGCCCATATTCTATAAAGTAAAGACCAAAACATGAATTTTGCATAACAAAACCTTACATGCCTACCTTCAACTCAGCCCATAACTAAAAGCCCAAGCCTAGCAGTAGTGTTAAACCAACTATATAATAAAATATTAGGTTATCATCCGTGAGTACTCACGGTTGATATTTAAATTTTATTCAACACAATTGTATATATAATTTAAAAATAAATAATGCAGGACGAATAAAGTGTATTAAATGAACATTAACATCGGTGAAACTAAGTAGGCCCCATGCCTGTTCATTAATACGTAACATGTCAAAACGTGTTGCTTATTGTGGGTTAAAACATGCTGGATTGGTCCATAATAAACTATATTAGTCATAGTTCGTGCAACTTTTGACCCATTTGACTAAATTCCTTGTACACTATTGGTGTATACCTGACGCGCAGGTTACCAAGGGTGTTTGGTAACATATCAAAAGGCCTTGTTAGATTCCCTGCTCTTTCACCAGTAAGCACATAACTACCTTTCTAACTAAACATAAAATAAACCAAAAAGAAAATGTAAAGAAAGCGAACCATTTCCATTTTAGCAAATTTTTTAAGCATAAAATTTGAGATAAGATACAACTCGAAAAAAAAATAATTAATTATTTAACCCGTTTAATGATGAAGAATCTACTTATGCCATGTCAAGGGACGCACAAACATAAATTACTTCGAAAAGTCAACTTCTCAAATAAGATCTGCTTCAACTTCTCTCACACTGTCGATTTTGTAAATCCATTCACAAAGAATAATATCACAAAACAAAATGTGAATACATGTTACAAAAAATAATGAAGACCAACCTTCAAATGATCTTAATACAAATGTACAATCTCCAAAAAGCAATTCACAAACTTAAAAAGACAAAGTAATAAAAAATAACTCATAATGTGGAATAGTTACAAAGGAAACCAAAACTTCCATTGAGAAAGTAAACACAAGCATATAGTAAAGTAATGGTTTAACGCACCAGTTTATCATGAAAACAAACTATAAAAATTCAAAATCTATAATGGATCTTGAGAAACAAAAAACGTACCAGACATGCCAGTGTTGAGGCAACCAGAGATTATCTCCATAGAACGTGACTTGGGTTATATAAATCTTAAATAAAAAATAAAAATAAATACATATCGTATTTATTATTTTGTTTATTAATAATTACATATTGAAGTCTCAAATAAATTAAAAAAAACTGATTATTTTAACAAAAACAGGTTTTAATTAAAATGAGTATGGGTCGAAACGGGTCGTTGTCACTGAAGAAACAATATTCAATTTCAAACCAATAGGGAAATCAATTTCCATCATCTTTTCAATACCAGATTCATACACACTTGTTAGTGACCCATTCAGCCTATTGAAAATTATCATAATATATTTAAAGCTTGATAGTCTATATGACTTTTCAATAAAACAAAACTCTTTTGTATTCTTTTTACCACATGCAACATTAAAACAAAAACTCAGAACTCATTAAAGATTCATAATGAAGAGTTGCATGCTGCATACAAACCTATACAGGAAAAGCTTTGAACAACAGGTCAACAAAACCAATTATGACTTGACTTATTTTACTTGACAGTTTTCCCCCTACCCAACTATATTTGAAGTAGTTACAACATATCTTTGCTTGACAAAACTAAATGCCACAACATTTTTTCTACTTGCTGGTTGTTCAAATGCATCTAAATGATTTCATTATTCAATGCTTCGTTTTTTTTTTGTTCCTTTTCTTTCTTATCCTGTAACTCGGAAAAATAAAAATAAATAATTAAACACAGTTGATGAGATCAATAAAAACTGCACTAAATCTAAGCCGACATACATCAGTAACTTAATCAACTCTAAACTTCAGTGTTTCTACTAACCTTAGCCTTCTTGAATTGTTACTTAGTGTCAACTAAACATGTTTGGGGAATCATGTGATAAGTCCTAAGACAACCACTAATTGGAATAAATGTAAAATCACATGTGCATCTATATCTAACTAAATTAACTGATTATGGTCTGCAAAAGGAGTGACAATCTTGTAAAAAAACATTAAGAAAATAATATTAATTAGTAAAATGACTTTAGAATGTTCTCTAACCTTGAAGATACAATGTTAATGACTTTTGATCATTTGACCCGTGTACGTCTTAGCTAACTTTATGTGCCGGTTTAGAACATCATATTTAGACCAACTCTGAGCAACTCTCATAGGTCACTCAATATTCAGATGTCACATAATCTGATCGACCCAACAGATTTCACATACTCGTTTTGATCTGTTTCCCAACCCACAGTTTTTGCAAGCTCTACCAAAAAGAGTTAAGGAATAATCTTAGTCGACATGTCAAAGTCGTTCAAAACTTTGGCAGTTTCTTTCATCACTGGAAGATCTGAATCAGAACCCATTATGATCCAAGCACGTAGAGCCACTGTGTCAAAAAGATGAAGGCATTATGATAATATTATGAATTAACAGAAATGACAAAAGAAACATGTTTTTAGAACGAAAAAAAAACTGAAGTCCTCATCTGAACTTTCTTCTTTGAGATATGACTTATCCGCTAATCCTTTAAAACATCATCACTTGAGGTGGTTTGGATTGCTTTGAAGCCGCCTTCCCTACAACCAAATGAAATAATGTAGTTTGGTAAAAAAAATCCTAAATATATAAAATGCAATATAATATGAGCAGTTATAACCCAAACCCAAAACATTCGCAGCCTTGTATCAGTGGCAATATAATGCAAGAGATGCGAAGCATTCGTTTAACATTTAAATACATGTAAGGGACATCTCATTAGTAAGTAAAATTATAAAAAATACCTCACCTGAACTTTCTTCTTTGAACATGACTTATCCGCTAATCCTTTGAAACATCATCACTTGAGGTTTTGCAAGCTCTACCAAAAAAAGTTAAGGAATAACCTCAGTCGACACGTCAAAGTCGTTCAAAACTTTGGCAGTTTTTTTCATCACTGGAAGATCTGAATCAGAGCCGATTATGATCCAAGCACGTAGAGCCATTGTGTCAAAAAGATGAAGGCAATATGATAATATTATGAATTAACAGAAATGACAAAAGAAACATGTTTTTAGAACCAAAAAAAACTGAAGTCCTCATCTGAACTTTCTTCTTTGAGATATGACTTATCCGCTAATCCTTTAAAACATCATCACTTGAGGTGGTTTGGATTGCTTTGAAGCCGCCTTCCATACAACCAAATGAAATAATGTAGTTTGGTTTAAAAAAAAATCCTAAATCAATAAAATGCAATATAATATGAGCCATTATAACCCAAACCCAAAACATTCGCAGCCTTGTATCAGTGGCAAAATAGTGCAAGAGATGCGAAGCATTCGTTTGGATAACATTTAAATACATGTAAGGGACATCTCATTAGTAAGTAAAAATATAAAAAATACCTCGAATTAACGCAATTTGGGTCTTACTTGTCATCTACATTAAACAAAACTATGGGTGAAGAAAAATCCCTCGAAAATTAGCGTCTATTGCTAAGTAAGTAAAATTATAAAAAAAAATACTTCGAATTAACGCACTTTATTTTTCTTAAATGCCATTTAACACCTCATGAATCTGAACCAGATGGTCTATCGGAAAAAGCGACAGTTTTCGATGCAATTACTAAATTCTGTCAAGCTCTGTGAGGAAATTCAATATAAATCGATCCAGATATGGAAAGCGTGCACCACGACTAATCAACCTTGCATTTATGGAACAAAAGCAAACGCAAGAACCCTAAAGCAAGATAACCAAAAGAAAGTGATTTTTTAATAGAATGGAAATATCTACCATTACATATAACATACCATCACGCCATCATTTGAACCTTAGAAAAAGGCATAAGTCTCACCTCCACTATCATGACGGTCGGCCATCACCACTTCCGGAACCCTAATTCGTCAATTATCACGGTTATTCTTGGTAGTCGACGACAAATCGAATCCCTCGCAGCTGTTAAACACCGTCGATTTCATAGATTAATAGTCACCACCCCTTCTTTCTTTTGCTTGCATGGGAAACGGTCGAGATGGTGACCATGCTGGTGGTGTGACGGTGGTGACCCTCAAGCTACCACCCCTTTCACTTCTCTCTCCCTTTTCCATTTCTCTCTTTTCTCATTATCTATCTTCTGCACTGGAGTAATTTTTTCTTGACCCATTCCATTGCATTCCAACAAAGCAGTTATGAAGATTGCATACAATTTTTTTTGGCAAATATCATAAGTAGTATAATGAATTCAAATGAAATATAGAGCAAAATTCTGACGTAACATCAATTTAGCTTGGATGAAAGATAGATTCTTTATTACCTTAGAGACTTTAAAACACTCCCTCTTTAGTTCACCAGCCTAAAAAAATCACGAATGTAAGTAAGCTTATTTTGTCAGAAGAACCAATAAAGATTCAATAGCTGTGTCAAATAGGTGGATTGAGTAATGGGGAAAGACAAATTCCGGTCTAAATATGCGTTTATTTATTTTTACCATGACAAAGACGGATAAGGTCAATCAGCTGCAACATTATACACCTTTGTCAATCAGCTGCAACATTCAAACAAAGGCCCAATTGTCCACAAAGGACATCCCATTCATTATGGTGGATTTTAGATATCCAGGTGTACCTGTCAGCTAACAACATGTAAATAAAACCTTTCTTTGTTCCTAAATCAATATATTTTCAAATGCAAAATGAACTTGCCTCACTCTGTGCAGTAGCAATTTGTGAGAACACCCTACCAATTGATTGAAGGTCCCAGTTGATCCTAAGCAATTCCAAAGCTCAGTCATGTATAAATACAAAATAAAGCAATAATAAAATATAACTTAACTAATATTAAATAAATCCACATTAGAAAATAAATAGTTAAAAAAAGACCTAATCTCTATTGTCATAACCCCTTGTTACCCATAAAGGAACGTGTACAAAAACGATCGTCAACATCCCATACATGTACTTTGCGATCTGCTCCAGTTGTTGCCAACAATCCATCATAAGCGTGACATGTCATCACCATTATCGAACCCTGATGACCCTACACAACTCAAAACCATCCCAATATTAAATCAACCAAATGAGCTCATTTAAATAACAACAACTAAAAATCTAAACCTAGTAACATACTTTCAAAGAACTTAAGCATTCAAGAGAGTAAAGATCCTAACATCTCATAAAACATACTGTTGGTGCACTTGTGTCTGTACTTTGTCTGTATTTTGTCATGATACCAAACGATGTCTTGTGTTAGTCTGGTTTACGTCTTAGGTTTGTTAATATGTGTGTTCGATGTAAGTTTGACGAAGTCAACCATCCTCCTGGTTTGATTTGACCAAACAGTTAGCACATTGTTTGTAAGTTGTTTGTGTCGAAGGATGAGTCATCGAAGGATTGTTTGTATCCTTCGATGAGCTCGAAGGATAAACCTTCGATGGATATAGATGGACCTCGAAGGACATCATCCTTCGAGGTATATGTGATCCTTCGGTAGGTTTCAGATCGATAGATGATCTTTCGATCAGTCTATCTGATCCTTCGACCAAACGATCTGTGATGGATATATATATCCATGTATTGTGTTCACTTCATTTAGACAACAGAGAGAGAGAGAGAGAGAGAAAGTGTGTGAGAAGTGAGTGAACTTGGTCTTGTAGAGAGCATTTTCAGTTGGGTAAAGGGCTGTAACCGTGTCCACTGAAATACAAGAGAAAACTTTGATATCTCGTGTGTCTTCCTTTCTCTTTGTCGCTTGTGTTCTCATATAAACTATCGGTTTGCATTCTAGCTTGGATTCCGCACTTGCTAGTGTGTTAAACATAACAAGGATAAGGTTTGACCTCATCCTCCGAGGGACCTACAAGTGGTATCAGAGCCGTGGCTCTTTTCCTTGCTAAAAACCGAGTTTATACAAGACTTTGGAGTGTTTGGACAAAAACTCACATGGTTTAGCACCCGTTTTTAGTGTTTTTCTCGCTTTTCTAGACGTAAAAACGTGTTCTAAACTAACCGGGTGTGTTAAAGGACGGTTTGGGTAACTTAAAAACTTGTTTTTAAGAAGTTTGGTAATTTCCGGCCAAATTCCGGCTTACTCCGGTGACCGGTTTTTCTTGATAAGAAGTAATATTTTATTTGTTCAAATCTTGTTTTGGTAAAAAGTATGGTCTGACCATACTTTCTGCCGAAAGATTTCTACCAACCCATCACCTTTTTCACCAACCTGTCACTTTTGTCAACTGTGTCAGTACCGATCGAAGGATATCCTTCGAAGTCGAAAGATCATCTTTCGATCAAAGGAAGTTCGATAGATAATCATCCTTCGAACATCCTTCGAAGTCTGTGACTTATCCTTCGATCCAAGGAATCTTTTCAAAGGATACATCTTTCGAGTTACTGTTCTGGTTCGAAAGATAAGGATCTTTCGTTTGGAGAATCCTTCAAAATCATTGTTCGAAACACTGTTGATCCTTCGAACAAGTATTGATCCTTCGATCCTAGTCTGTTTAAGTTTAACAAGTTTGTGTTTTTCTCGTCTTTCGATAAGGGATCCTTCGGCTGGTTGGTTGTTGACAAGGAGAACCCGAGAGAACTAGTGTAATAATTTTTCTTCATCAAAAATGAATTCGATGTGGGGTGTTCCGATAAATACAGAAATGTATTATGGTACTCCGACTCCGGACTCGGGAAAGTATACAAATACCAGTTTATCTCCTGCATGGGCCGAATCTCCCGTACCTGTATCTTCGCAAGCTAATGCTATATCTACCGGTCAATGGGCATTCGTATCAAATCAAACTCCAAGTATTCAAAGCATTTTGTTAAGCGAGAGTGAAACGGGAAGTTTGAATAGGCCTCCAAAGTTGATGCACTTAAGTGAATATCTGGGATGGTTTGGCAGATTTCATACATACGTCCTTGGTCAAAATACAGAATTGTGGTTGCGTTTCATCACAGATTTTGATGAAACAATAGAGGTTGCCGCTTCATCTGCTGCTACGTTTGCCGATCTTACGGAAGATCAGAAGAAGGTCTATGACTTAGAGAAGAAAGCGTATGCCATTCTTACTCAGGCTTTAAGTAAAGATATTTATCATCAATTTGTCAGTTTCAAGACAACGAAGAAGTTGTGGGACGCATTGAAGATAAGGGGCGTAGGAAATGAAGCGACACGTCAATTGAGAAAAGACCTGCTAAAGAAAGAGTTTGATGGTTTTACTTGTATGGAGAATGAATCTTTAGGAGATTTGACAAGTCGATTTAATCATTTGCTGACTGAATTGGCAAATATTGGGGTTGTAACAACTTCAGCAGAGGTAGTGAAAAAGTTTGCAGTGCACTGCCACCTCAATGGAATACTTTCTTGGAAATCATGAAGTACAAAGGCACTTTAGCTACAACAAACTTCAATGACTTTGCTCAACTCCTGGAAAACAAGAATCAGGAAGAAACTCTCAAGGCGAAAAGAGTTCCAGTGCCACAAAATCCTGATATGTATTATGGAACTTCTAGCACTTCTACAAAACCTTCTTCACACGCTCCAATTCAAACAGCGTTTGTGTCTAGCACTAGCTTGTATGGCAATCCTCCTCCAACAACAGACATGTATGGAAATCCGCTTGAACCAGTCCCTCAACCAGTACCACAACAGCAAGCATGTTATGGAAGCACATCATCTGCTAGTCAGCAATCAAAGCCAAATACAGTACGGCTCGACACCTCAAGTTTCTCTAAAGTCAGTGTTGAAGTAGCAAAAGAACATATGGAGCTTCTAAACACTTTGGTGAGCGCATACTGTGGATTAGTGGAAGGTCAGATTGGCAACATTAATCTGACTCAAGAAGACTATCAGCAGATCGATAAAGAGGAGATGGAGATGATGGACATCAAGTGGGCCTTTGCCAGTGCTGTTAGGCGAGCAAAGGATTTCATGGAAAGAACTGGCAGAACCAGCTTGGAAAGCAAGAAAGACACCAAGTATGGGTTTGATAAGCAGGCTGTTAAGTGTTTCAATTGTGGTGAACGGGGTCATTTTAAAAGGGAATGTACAAGGCCAGCTCAGCATGGGAACCAGAATCCTTTCAGAGGTCAAGGCAACAGGGCAAATCAGAACCAAGTAAGGAACAATGAGCGCACATTGGTGCCTGTCAACAACCAGAGTCAAGCAGGACCATCTAATGCCAACCAGGCACTTGTGGTTCAAGTAGATGAAGGTTGTGATTGGTCAATTCAGCTGAGTGGTGATGCCCCAGATGGAACAGCTTGTTTTGCTGAAGTTGTCAAGGATCTTAAACACGCCAGTGGTGGAGAATCTTCCACCAATGGTGATGAATCTTCTGAAGATGAAGACAGCTCCGGTTACAGTGGAAGTTCAGATGAAGAGTCCTCGAGTTCAGGGAATGATCAGGAAGATGACACATCAAGTGCGTCAGTTAATGCAAATATTGATGAGCTATTGGAAGAAGCTGCAGCAGGAATTCAAAGAAGATCTATTTTGGTGGATCAAGCTGCTTATTCTTCGTCTTCTCTCCATTCAGCCTTTATGGCTAATGTCGACAGTTCATCAAGTCAGGTATGTGTCGATGAACCCACTTCTGTTAGTTGTGATAATTGTGACATATTGAGTATTAAATGTGCTGATTTAGAGACAAGCATGTCTGAGTTGCAAGGCAAACATGATGCTTTACAAGCTAGTTTGTTTGACTTGCAAGACAAACATGTTTCATTGAATGATAAGTGGTGTGAATTGCAAAGAAAACACGAGGCTTTGCAAGAGAAATATGATGTGACATTCATTCACAATCAGAAATTGACCGTTGATCTTTCGAAGTGCACTGAAGCCAACATGTTTTATGAAAACCATGAAAAGGAGTTTAAATCGGTAATTGAAAAATTAAAGAAAGATAAAACCGAGTTAACTAAAATGGTTTCCAGAAAACAAACTGACATTAATTTGTATATAACTCGTCTTGAGGTGATGCAAAAGGAAATGGCTTGTGTTAAAACTGAAAGTGAGGCGATCCGACTCAAGTTAGACAGCTATTTAAGCTCTAGCTATGTGTTGGATCACATCATAGATGTTCAGAAAGAGAAACGGGATATCACATGCATTGGATATAAGAAATGTCCACCACCCGTGAGAAACAATTATGATGCCATGCCTGATGAGGAGTATAGAACTCACTTTGAACCATCTGTTCCTTTGGACGTTGAGGAATTTGCAACAGGACTCGGATACAAGAAAGAAGTATCGTCAGATTCAGACGTGTCAGCAGATACAGATACAGATACATTTGTGTCTTCTGCTGAACAGAATCAGGATCCTCCAGTTGTTGTTGAGGATGCTGATTCTTCTGATGATGAATCTGATGATACTGATTCAGCAAAGTCTGATGCGGTGATAAAAGAAGAGGACATACCTCTTGAGAATCATATTCTGTGTGATCCTCCTGCAAAACCCGCTAAGACTGTTGCAATCGAGTCCTTGTCTGCACAAGAGTCGGAGAGTGTGGATTTGCTGTACACTCTTGTTGGTGATAATAAAATTTATTCTGACAAAGATTTTCCGATAAAGAATGTAAATCAATCCTTAATCAGTAAAGTTTTTGAAAATTCGACAAGTAAATTTCTGGGTAAGAAAGGATCACACGTTGTGGTAACACAGTGCCCTCCTATCCCAAGGGCTGAAGTTAGAAAACAATTTGGCAATCAGAAATTACCAACAGAGAAAAGGCAGCAAAATCATAACAAACAAAAAGGAAAATTGCTGGCTCAAAGTCAAAGGAAACCGACTCAAAAGAAGAACAAGAATGTGAACTTTGTGAAATCTAAGGGAACGGACAAAATTGAAACGTTTGAAAATCAATCTAACTTAGATTTTGTCAAGAAAGCAACAGTGATGAAAAGGAATGAACCAAATAGTTCAAAACCTAGTACCTCGGGATCACAAAGTTCATCATCGGCAAGACGATCACATGATACTTCGGGGTTTGTTGAACGAAGATCATGTTTTGAATTTGGTACAATTGGACATATAATTCGAAATTGTCCGTATCTTCATAAGTTGAAAGCAAAGGATGATGATCCCCGTGAACGCAATCACCAAAAGCGATCTGTTTCTGTAAAACAAGATCCCCGACTTGTAAGAGAAAGGGAAAAGAAACAGAAACGCCAACAAGTCAAGGTGATTGAGAAAGCACTTAAAACTGATGTGGTTCAAAAACAATCTGTTTCAGTTAAGCCAGAAAACTCAAAATTTTCAAAAACTTCAAACAATCACGAAGTTAAATTGTCAAACAATCAAACTGGTAAAACTCAACAGACATGGAAACCTAAATTGACCACAAGTTCAGAGGGACCATCACAATTTATGAATCATCAAAGAATAGAAGTTATTGTTGTTGATGAAAATGGAAGACCCAAGACCACAATGGCTTGGGTCCCCATCTCCAACTAATCATGTTAGTTCATGTGCAGGGTGTTCCAGGAGGAACTATCAGTAGTCATTGGATTGTTGATAGTGGGGCATCCAGGCACATGACAGGCGACATGAAGCTTCTCTACGACGTTAAATCTATTAGAGGAGGTTATGTTGCTTTTGCTGGAGATAAAGGCGGATATATTACGGGTGAAGGAATGATTTCCAACGGGGTTGTTAGCTTTGATAAGATCAACTTCGTACAACAACTTGATCACAATCTTCTTAGTGTTTCTCAAATTTGTGATAAGCAGTTCTCAGTACACTTTGATGCAAATGGATGTTATGTGCTGAAACCCGGCTTCAAAATTCCGAAAGAATGGATTCTCTTGTCGGCTCCAAGGATAAATGATTTGTATGTCCTTGATATGAGCCAAGCTATCACAACGTCTGCACAAGCAACTTGTTTCGTTTCCAAAGCCACAGAAAAAGACTCAATCTCTTGGCACAGACGAATGGGTCACATTCACTTACGCAAAATGAATCATTTGGTGTCAAATGAATTAGTGAATGGTGTTCCTCTTAAAAACTTCCATCTTCAAGACATCTGTGTCTCGTGCCAGAAAGGAAAACAAACGAAGAAGCGACACCCTACAAAGAAAATCAACACGGTGGCTGTTCCTCTTGAACGTTTGCACATGGATTTGTTCGGTCCTGTCAAACACAAAAGTATTAGGAATGATCAATACTGCCTCGTGATAACTGATGATTATTCAAGATTTTCTTGGGTGGCGTTCATGGCACACAAGAGCGAAACCTTCGGTATTATCAAAAATTTGATCATTCAGATTGAGAATCTATATAAGTTGAAGGTTAGGCGGATACGTAGCGACAATGGTACTGAATTCAAAAATCATGCCATGGCGGAGTTTTGCACTTCAAAAGGTATTCTTCACGAATTTAGTGCAGCTTATACTCCTCAACAAAATGGCGTCGCTGAACGTAAACATCGTACATTGATCGAGACTGCTAGGACTATGTTGGTAGAGTCACAATTGCCGATTCCATTCTGGACTGAAGCTGTGGCCTCTGCATGTTATACGTTGAACCGAGTCCTTACAGTCAAAAGGCACAACAAGACCTGCTTTAAGCTTATTAACAAACGGAAACCAGATTTGTCATATCTTAAACCGTTTGGAGCTCCGTGCACACTAATCGATCCTAATGGAAAGTTTGGGGCAAAAGCAATTGATGGATACTTTCTTGGGTATGCCACCCCGAACTTAAGAGTCTGGAATCTAGAGACTAAAAGGGTCGAGGAATGGTCTGAAGTCAGAGTACAAAGGCACACTTTACCAGTCAAATGTCTTGGTCAGCCTTGGATGTTTGAGTACGATGACTTTTTCAATTCGATCAATGTTGAAGCAGTTGAAGAAAATGCTGCGGCAAGGATGTTTTTTGAGAGTGACAATGCAACAGATTCACCGTTGGTTCGTCCCATTATTGTCAATCAAGAACCATCTTCAGTGAATAATAATGCTCTCGATAATGAGGATTTTCACGATGCTACCGAATTGAACGAATCTTCAGAGGATGATGAATTTCTAGATGCAGATCAAGAAGCTCCAACAACAGCAGTTCATGGTACTTCAGAGGGTACTCCTCCAGTGGACGTCCCTAGAACAACTGAAGCTACTGCATCATCCTCTTCGTCAATTCCGGGTATTGAATTGGTTATTGATCTCAATCTCAACAATCTGGGTACAAACATTCCAGTTCAAGATAATCCAGAAACAAGGATTCACAATACCAATCCTCAACAAAACATCATCGGAAATGTACAAAGTGGTGTTCAAACAAGAAACATGTTGCGAAATAACAACAATGCAGGCTTGTATGCGACGATTAGAGAATCTGGTCAACAAAACGATTGGTCTTTCGCGTGTTATGTCTCACAGGAAGAGCCAAGAACTTGGAAAGAAGCTTTGAAAGATAACTCTTGGGTTGAAGCAATGCAGGAAGAACTGCAACAATTCCAGAAGCTTGGTGTCTGGAAACTCGTAGAGAAACCTGCTGGTTACAAGAAGATTGGTACCCGTTGGGTGTTTAAATGCAAAAAGGATGACCGTGGAGTCGTTATTCGAAACAAAGCAAGGCTAGTCGTTCAAGGTTTTCGTCAGATAGAAGGGATTGACTACAACGAAGTGTATGCACCTGTTGCACGTCTAGAAGCAATTCGGATCTTTCTGGCTTATGCCTCATTCAAAGGTTTCAAGGTATACCAGATGGACGTGAAAAGTGCATTCTTACATGGTGTGGTGGAAGAAGAGGTGTACGTCGAACAGCCTCCAGGTTTTGAAGATCCTATCCATCCCGATCGGGTTTGGTTGCTCAACAAAGCTCTCTATGGTCTACATCAAGCACCGCGAGCTTGGTACGCAACCTTATCTAATTATCTGCTGGAGAATGGATTTCGCAGAGGTCTTATCGATTGTACTCTTTTCATCAAAGAACAAGATGGAGATCTTCTACTGGTACAGGTATACGTTGATGATATTATATTTGGTTCTACTAATGATGTTTTGTGTAGGAATTTCGAGCGCATCATGCAGGATAAATTCGAGATGAGTGCTATGGGGGAAATGACTTTCTTTTTGGGCCTACAAGTACAACAAACCGAGTCTGGGATATTTATCCATCAGACTAAATATGTTGGTGACATCTTGAGCCGGTTCCAGATGTCTGATGCAACGCTCATCGGTACCCCATTACCGCAAAATCACGGAATTACTCCAGACTTGAAGGGTGAAGCTGTTAGCCCCTCATACTACCGCGCGATGATCGGATCTCTTATGTACCTCACAGCATCAAGACCAGATATAATGTACCCAACGTGCCTGCTTGCCAGATATCAAGTCAACCCGAAGGCCTCACATCTTGCAGCTGTAAAAAGGATTTTTCGTTATTTGAAGGGTTGCCCTGACACCAGTCTATGGTACCCTAGGGATAACAACTTTGACTTGATCGCATTCAGTGATTCTGATTTTGGCGGATGCAAAATCGACGGCAAATCCACAACGGCTGGATGTCAGTTTTTGGGAAATCGCCTAGTCACATGGCAGTGCAAGAAGCAGACGTGCGTCGCTACATCCACATGCGAAGCTGAATACATTGCTGCCTCAAGTTGTTGCTCCCAAGTCCTATGGATCCAACAACAAATGCGCGACTACGGTTTTGAATTCTTAACTACTCCTATTTACGTTGATAATTCTGCTGCCTTACAGATCACTAGAAATCCTGTGCAGCATTCAAAGACTAAGCACATCGAAATTAAGTATCACTTCATACGTGATTGCTTTGAGAAAAGGCTAATCGATGTTGCTTACGTCCACACTGATGACCAACATGCCGACCTTTTTACCAAAGCATTTGACAAATCAAGATTTGATTATTTATTACTGGTAAACGGCATTAAGGTCAAGCAAGAGTAAAACCAACATCGGAAAATCATTTTTGTAAATACCTTTGTGTTTTAAATTTGTCTTAGTTTATTGATTTTAGGGGGAGTAAATCCAAAAATTTGAAAAATCCAAAAACATCGAAAAATTTCAAAAACACAAAAACAATAGAAAAACAAAAATGAGTTTCCTGGCGAGCAAAAGAGAAAATGATAGTACATCAGTGGTCTGTCCAAACCTCTTTAAACTCTTAAATGAAAAACAATAAGCAGCTCTATATAAGATGTATCGGTAGGCTCACAATCATTTTAAAGTGTGCAGGGTGATATAAACTTAAATCGACTGAAGACCAGGTGGGAACCACTCATTGGCATATGGTCTTGGTACCGAAATTTCGTTTGAGAGATTGCCGAGGTTCTGAGATATTCGGTCTTTATGCTGCTTATCATCTGGGTATCATGGTTGTATCTTTTACCGAAAAATAACGGGGACGCAAGTCTAGATCTTCCATGATACTATACATACGTGTACATATTGCATTCGACCTCAATAAGTGATCAACAATCACATGTCCAAACAAATAAGTGATAATATATCACATCTATCCGGGAGTCAAGTTCGTCTCTCTGCTGTACGAAAGTACTGACCTGTTCACGGACTTGCTCTTGTGCCCTCATGCATAGAAAATCAAGTTCCTCATCAATAAGTGATTCTATCACATAGGGCTTGATTTCAATCAAAATAAGTGAGTTTCTCACATCATATACGGTCAAACAGATGATAATCGGTATACTCACCGGTAAGATGAACCCTCGTGCATACCTTGATACGGGAATGTGTCGTGATGTGGATGAACACCGGTCGGTAAGTATAAATCATACCTTAACATATCCCCGCGCCATGATTACATCTGATAAGTTGAGCTTAAGTGGACAACAATACCGATAATTGTTTTAGGATGCTTATCTTAATGTTAACTAAAAGAACAACAAGAGTGTTTTGACATGACCGTACACTGATATGATTCTCTTACCCTCGAAACTCGCAAAAAGAATGTCTGTAAATATTTATTTAATGCTTTCGGTTTCTGCATTCTTGTATATATTTGTTTACTGCTTTCAGTCTTTAAATTTGAAATATTCAAAATACCAAAAAGATTTTAGGTGTGTTTTAATATAAACTTTCTAAAAGCCAAAAAGATTTTACTTCTGTCTTATTTTCGATTGTACGATGTTGGAGCTCAAGTCTTCGTTACCTGAAACCTGAACGAAAACCGAATTGACTATATCTTCATAAACGGTCAAGATTTGCAAGTTTTGAAAGTTAAAATCTAAAATTGATAAATTTGTTAAACTTTCAAACTGTCGGACGGTAGTTGACTGAACAATGGTCACATGTGTGTCGTTTACTTACTATATTCCAAGCAGTTGTTCTCATTACGCGTTTAGATTTCTTGCATGTGCAGATTCTAAAGGCAAGGAGAACATGGTCGATGACAAGCTTCGGAATGAAGACACGACGTGAAGGCACTCAAAAGACAAAGATGATCGAGTTGCAGCTGACCATCATCAACACCACAAGGATCTCAATTCATAAAGAACAAGTATTTCACAAGTATAAATCAAGGGGGAGCTTGTGTTAAGGGGGAGTTTGTCAACACACTTCCTACATGAAACGGGAAGTTTGTTGGTACACTTTCTGCCTTCAAGACGTGAAGACTTTAAAGATCCTCCGACATTGAAGACTTGAAAGGACGTCAAAGACTTGAAGACACGAGGGACCTACAAGAATTAAGATCGAGACAAAGCTACAGCCAAGGGGGAGTTTGTTGGTGCACTTGTGTCTGTACTTTGTCTGTATTTTGTCATGATACCAAACGATCTCTTGTGTTAGTCTGGTTTACGTCTTAGGTTTGTTAATATGTGTGTTCGATGTAAGTTTGACCAAGTCAACCATCCTCCTGGTTTGACTTGACCAAACAGTTAGCACATTGTTTGTAAGTTGTTTGTGTCGAAGGATGAGTCATCGAAGGATTGTTTGTATCCTTCGATGAGCTCGAAGGATAAACCTTCGATGGATATAGATGGACCTCGAAGGACATCATCCTTCGAGGTATATGTGATCCTTCGGTAGGTTTCAGATCGATAGATGATCTTTCGATCAGTCTATCTGATCCTTCGACCAGACGATCTGTGATGGATATATATATCCATGTATTGTGTTCACTTCATTTAGACAACAGAGAGAGAGAGAGAGAAAGTGTGTGAGAAGTGAGTGAACTTGGTCTTGTAGAGAGCATTTTCAGTTGGGTAAAGGGCTGTAACCGTGTCCACTGAAATACAAGAGAAAACTTTGATATCTCGTGTGTCTTCCTTTCTCTTTGTCGCTTGTGTTCTCATATAAACTATCGGTTTGCATTCTAGCTTGGATTCCGCACTTGCTAGTGTGTTAAACATAACAAGGATAAGGTTTGACCTCATCCTCCGAGGGACCTACACATACCATAACTTGGCTTCTTGTCATCATTAAACATCTAATAAATATATGACTTTACTAACATTTTGGGTTGACTCGGCGGGGCCGACCTGCTCAAAAGTTGCCGAATCAAGTTATTGTTGAAAGTGTCTGCTTTTTTCACTGTGGCATCACTTTCATTGGCCTCACCAGACCATGGCCAACTCGTTTCAGTCATAATAACCAAGATCGCTAAAGAACTATAAGCCAATATGTAATAATAGGTGGCATCTACCATAGCATCAGGCATGCTTTTATAATGGAAAAGTGTTTTCAGTTCAACGATTTGTCTGACTACCGGAGGTGGCTCAAAAAGAGCATACTGGATCAGAAAAACCCCATTGCTTTGTGCATAAGTATCATAAGGAAATGCGTTTAACATGTAAAAAAGAATTATTGTTCCTCAAAAATAAAGAATCCCATGAATAGTTGAAGTAAAAGTAAAGTTAAAAGTGGTGGTAGATGGTGAGAATGACTTAGGAATCATATCCATTCATAGAGGGGTTGAAACTTTAATCTGATTATTCAGATTTAAAGCAACTACAACGTTAATAAGTTGACATCATTATGTAATTTTGGCCAGTTAACAATGCTAAATAAGTTTAACATACAACCAAATAAAGACAGTTAAAATTATAATTGATTACATAGTCGATATTGGTGCATTTTAAAACGTTTATTTGAAAATCCTTCACAATACGAAAAAAAAAAAAAGAAATAGAAAAAAAAAGCCAAACATGGACTCAATATATGAAAAGTAGACAACTTAAGATTAACTATATCATATTTAGATTAAGTTCTTAAAAAAATTAATGACGAAAATAAAGCATTAATAGAAAATGTTTTAGTTGTTTGGGTATGGTCTGCCCTCATATGGGTCAAAAAGGGTAAATTGAGGACTAATATAGTTAAATCTAAAACGTTTTAGTTGTTTGGGTTAGTTGTCCCTCATATATTTATGTTTAATGTCTAAAAACTAAGATTGGAAATTTTCATAGCCTATTACTTTTAAAAAATTCATCCTTACAGAGAAAAAAATTATATAAATTTCAACCTTAAAGTGAATAGTTTCATGAGATGTAATAGTACATTTGATGGAAAGTTGAACCTTCCCTGTGCATTATTGTCTTCATGATAAATTTGCAACTATTTGATTCTATCATTCTGCATACCACGAATCATATTAATAATTTCATTTATAAAATAGACTCTATTGTGGACCAACATCTAATTTAAACTTACGAGATTATCATGTAAGGATGACAATGAAATAATTGAACGACTATATTTAGAAGCATTTCTGGTGGTTACCTCTTTGCATTGTGGAGGTGCTTGTTTCCCCTTAATGGTTCATGATCTTCAAAAGTACCCAACCTGCATTGCACATATATCACTTAGTTTGCATATATTTTTTTAATTATACAGCTTAATTGATGGCCATGGTAAATGGAGAATAACTTGACATTGGCGTTATTATCGGTATAAACAATGGATCCAACTTACAAGTTATGCAAAGAATAGCTAAATCCTTAAACTAATAGGAAAAATACTTAGTTTTGTGGATACAATTAGGGATGGGTATTCGTTACACCAAGCCGCTACTGTACCGGTACCCAATTTCTCATACCAATTATTTTTGGTACCGATTCGGTACACACTTTTTAGCAATTTCAGTACCGATACTTTGGGTACCGGTACTGTACTATTCATTAAATTAATTACTCTAATGGTTGTAAATTTGTCAACAACAGACAAAATGATCAAAAATATTCAAAACAAACAAAGTTGTAAGGCCTCCTAATCCAAGATCTCACTCAGCTAAAGCCACCAACAGGTGTGCGGAATCCACCTGATGATTAACCACTGCAGATGAAACACTAGTATGCAAAGATTTGTGAGAGAAATCAAGAATACACTGAGTATTCTTGATGAGGAAGATGAATGACGTCACTCACACAAAGCAGCCGCCAGAAAAAAAAACACAATGATTAGGGTTAGGTGCACAGAATTTCACACAGAATCGCCCCCTTGTCTATTCCACATAAAGGTATAAATACAAGGCAAAACCCGGACTTTCAAGACAAACTAGAAAGCCCGGACAAACAAACTACACAAAGCAAAACTCTGACTTTTGTCCTAAACAAAACTCAGACAAAAGTCTATCCTAAAACTTGGACAAAATGTCCTAGGATAAAGCTAGGACTAAGTTTCACTATATGTACAATAAAGACCCTATAGAATGGGAGACATGCACTTATCACCTAAAGTGCATTAATAAACTCCCCCTTGATCAGTACATGGTCTTCATTGGTCTTGAGATCTTCATACTCTCTTCGAGAAGCTGCTTCCTGCCCAGACCTTGTTCTTCACACAGAACTGAACCACCTTTATGAACTGGTCCGCTAGAACACGATCTTCTTCATTGTATTTTAGAGGCAGGCGCCTTAGCTTCTTCAAATCTTCCATCTTGAGATGAACGATCCAGATGCACACAGCTTCTTCAAATCTTCCATCTTGAGATGAATGATCCAGATGCACACAGCTTCTTCAAATCTTCCATCTTGTGATGCACGATCCAGACCTGAAACACTTAACACCGGATTAAGAATCTTAACCCCGGAGATACTCAGCCCAAACCTGGATCCCAAAAATAATTCCAATACCCCGGAATCAACAATTGAAATATTAAACAACCAATATTTAATAATTTTTATTTCAAAACACGATCATTCAGAACAACTTACTTCAAAACTTATACTTTTGGAAAAATATCACAACTTGGAAGCAGATTTACCGAAACATCTTAAAATGACGTGATTACCCACACACTTAGATGGATCTTGCACGACAGATTTTTATACAAAAAGACTTATTTTAAGATTACCTATCTTGATGTTTAACACCTTATTAAAGAATGTTCACAACCCTTAGAGAATTTTCAAAATGATAACTCGCACATAGAAACAAGAAAGCAAAATTTTTTTGATGTTTTTTTTTTGACAGAATAAAGAAATTAAACTACGAACGTATTTACACTAATTATCTTTTTGTGAAATCGGAGCAAAGAGATCATATCGGTTTTTCTGTCAATATCCAACACAAGAACATAGTTTATCAGTTTAAGCTTTTAGAATGATATTAACAGTTCAAGACGTTCACGGTATTGTGGTCCACTTAAGCTTTAGCACGCTTTCGAACACTGTTTTCGAGATATGCTATTAAGAGTATTAATAACTGATTGTAACTATGTTTACCCACCTCAGAATATACTCCCGTATCAAGGTATGCACGAGAGATCATCTTACTGGTGAGTATACCATTTATCATTTGTTTTGACGTATAAACGGATGTGAGATACTCACTTATTTAGAGATTGAAAACAAGCCCTTTGTGATAGGATCACTTATTGAGGAGGAACTTGAATTTCAGATGCATGAGGGCACATGAGCAAGTCCGTGAACAGGTTAGTACCATGGTACAGACAAAGAGACGAACTTGACTCCCGCATAATTTTGTGGGACATGTGATTGTTTATCACTTATTGAGGTCGAATGCATCATGTATTATATGATATTTATACGTATGTATGGTATCATGGAAGATCTAGACTTGCGTCCCCGTTGTTTTCGATAAAAGAAACAACCATGATACCCAGATGATAAACAGCATAAAGACCACGTATCTCAGAACCTCGGCAATCTATCAAACGAAATTACGGTACCAAGACCATATATCCGAGAGATGTACCACACAAGTTACGCAGTTCATTATGTTTATATACCAAAAACAGGTTCTTATTGACGCGTCAAACTTACCGAAGCAACGTATAATGAAGCTGTTACAGTTAACGGTTAATTTTATATATTACTATAATCCTGCACCAGATACGACTAACCGATGTACTATCATTTCCCTTATATCTCAACACGACTTCATTTTATATTTTTCAAATGTTTTTGTATTTTTCTTAAAAATTTATCCTACAACTAAGTAAAATATTTTTGGAGTTTTTCAATTTTTGGAAAGCGGTAAGAACTGTACAATAAACATAAAATAAAGTTTCTATGCGAGTTTTGAAAAGCATTTTACTCGGGGTTGATCATGCCAATCATTCGGACCAGATTTTCAAATCTAGCCCGATCGAATGTCTTTGTAAACAGGTCGGCAAGATTATCCAAGGTGTCTACCCTAACCACTTCTATTAAACCCTTCTCAGCACAGTCGCGAATGAAATTATGCCTAACATCTATGTGCTTAGTGCGTGAGTGATTAACTGGATTGTTAGTTATGGAAATGGCAGAGTTGTTATCGACAAGAATAGGAGTTCGAGTAAAATTCAAACCGTAGTCCCTCAACTGCTGTTGAATCCACAAGACCTGAGCACAACAGCTTGATGCAGCAATGTACTCGGCCTCGCACGTGGATAAAGAAACGGCAACTTGCTTTTTGCATTGCCAAGAGACAAGACGGTTCCCAAGAAGTTGTGCGCCGCCAGAGGTTGACTTTCTGTTCATCGGGCACCCTCCGAAGTCTGCGTCAGCATACGCCATCAAGTCCAGACCACCTTCAGCTGGATACCACAATCCAAGCCTAGGCGTCCCTTTCAGATATCTGAAAATACGCTTGACTGCTTTCAAGTGAGACTCCTTCGGAGTTGATTAGTACCTAGCACACAAACAAACAGAGAACATAATATCTGGCCGTGAAGCAGTAAGATACATCAGTGAACCTATCATTGCTCGATATAGAGTCGGATCCACTTCAGGATCTTTCTCCTTATCAGGTGAAAGCTTGAGATTTGTCGGGAGAGGCGTCTCATAGGGTAAGCTATCTTTCAATCCAAATCTTTTGAGAATCTCGTGGACATACTTTGTCTGATGCACGTACGTCCCGGTTTTTTCTTGACTCACTTGAAGACCTAGAAAGAAGGATAACTCGCCCATCGCGCTCATTTCAAATTTTGACTTCATCACCGCCTCGAACTCACGACACAATTCTTCATTTGAAGAACCAAAAATTATGTCATCAACGTAAATTTGTACAATCAGAAAATCTCCCCCTTTCTTCAATATGAACTGTGTGGAGTCAATCGCGCCACGCGAGAACCCGTGCTCCAATAGATGTCTTGATAAAGTCTCGTACCACACCCGAGGAGCCTGATGGAGACCGTAGAGAGCTTTGTCCAACAGATAGACTTTGTTGTCAGATCCTGGAGCTTCGAAACCCGGTGGTTGGGATACATACACAGTTTCATGCAATTTCCCGTAAAGGAACGTGCTTTTCACATCCAACTGATAGACTTTGAAACGCATGTGTGCAGCAAAAGCTAGAAACAAACGAATGGCTTCCAGACTTGCTACTGGTGCATAAACTTCGGTATAATCAATCCCTTCCTCTTGATTGAAGCCTTGAACAACCAATCGTGCTTTGTTTCTGACGACAACACCCTTATCGTCTTTCTTGCACTCCCGCATTTGGATTCCCAATAATATTATCAACAGGATGATGAATATTTGTTCTTGGAACTGGAATTGCCGGAGCCTGAAGATTGTTTCCCAAATTTGATTGAATCTCCCCCTCAGCATTTGCATTACTACTAGATGCTTGATCACTTCCAGAAGACGTATTAACATTTGGATATGCTGAAAAATCAATGTAAAGATCACCACTTGTAGTTTGAGCAGCTGCATTGGGGATCTGCTCAACAACAACTTCGTTTACGATCGAAGAATCAGCGACTGGATCTCCTGAGTGAACATTCGAAGACACATTAGTAGGAATACTTGCCCTCCTGCTCGTATCCACTTCATCTTTGTTCACAAGATGTGTGTCTACAACCTCCGAATCTTCTTCTGAAACATCAGGAAGATCAAATGAATCAAATAATTTATCATAATCATAACCGCTTTTGGGACCGAACTCGGACGGTGGAGGATCGAAACTCAAAGGAGTTATATCAAACACGATCTCCACTGTACGCTTCTTAACGTTATAAACGCGTTTGTTTGGAGTTCCATTGGCATAACCCAAAAAGAACCCAATTTCACCAACTTCCCCCATTTTAGGAGTATCTTTGGTGCGTTTGATAACACACTTGATCCCAAAAGGTTGAAACCCAGATAAGTTCGGTTTCTTGTTTTCAAGCAATTCATAACACGTTTTATCTTCTCTTTTGACCGTAAGCACATGATTTAACACATAACATGCAGTGTTTACCGCCTCGGCCCAGAAGAAAATTGGCAATTTTGACTCAGAAAGCATAGTTCGGGCCGCCTCAATTAGGGTACGATTCTTCCGTTCTGCAACTCCGTTCTGTTGAGGAACATATGGAGCGCTGAACTGATGAACTATTCCCATTTCCCGACATAACTCATCCATATAATGATTTTTAAACTCAGTGTCGTTGTCTCTTCGGATTTTCTTAACAGGAAGTGAATAATTTTTCTCAAGTTGTTTTAACAAGTCTCTTAAAATACCAGCAGTTTGGTCCTTTGTTTTTAAGAAAAATACCCACGAGTATCGTGAGAAATCGTCAGTGACAACTAGGCAATAAGACATCCCACCAATGCTAGCAACATGGATTGGGCCGAAAAGATCCATGTGAAGCAATTCTAGTGGCTTTTGGATTGAGTTAACAGTTTTTGGTTTGTGAGGCTTTCGTTTGATTTTTCCTTTTTCACATGATTCACATTTGTTGTGCATATTGAAACTACGTAAAGGAACCCCCAACACTAAGTTGTTTTTCACTAAGTGGTTCATTTTTCGCAGATGCACGTGGCCCATTCTCCTATGCCAGAGATACGATTGATCTTCAGTCGCCTTCGAAAGTAGACATGTCACTGGAGCAGACGAGTTAACCAACGGGCGCATATCCATGACATATGTGTTATTCACCCTTGGAGCCTTCATAACAATCCAATCTTCAGGAACAACACATCCCGGACGCAAAACGAAGCAAGCTTTATCGGTGAACAACATCGTGTACTTGTTATCACAAATTTGAGAAACCGACATCAAGTTATGCTTCAGTTCTTCAACGTAGTTCACTTTATGCAGCGTAATTTTTCCATTTGACACAGAACCTTCACCGGTGATGTAACCACCCTTCTCACCGGAAAAATTCACATAACCACCACGAATTTGTTTAAAATTGTTCAATAACTCTTTATTTCCTGTCATGTGTCTGGAACAGCCACTATCGATATACCAAATATAGATAGCTCTCTTCAGCTGCTCCTACACTCCCCAACAAGAAAAGTTAGTTAGAGTGTGGGACCCAAGCCATGATGGTCTTGGGTCGTCCCGATTCGTCAACATAAGAAAACTCTTTGAAATAACCATCATCGCCTCTTTGTCCTCCATTTCCATTTCGGAAACTGTTGGAATGACTCCCCGTAAATCGTGGATTATACGGAGTTGACGATCTGTTGGTATAACCAGAGTTTCCATAATCTCGGCTTCCATAGTTTTGGTATCCGTAATTTTGATTCCTGGGTGGCTCAAAATTCCTACCAAATCTAGGAACATCATCGTGTCTTGAGAATGATCGTGGATGAATATCCGAATGCTGTCTTTGATTTGGAATTCGGGGGGGGGGGGGGTGACGCATTTCGGTCATTCACGAATCTGTTCTGTGCATGAGGTCTAACATTGTTGTTGCTCGAACCTCCAGAACGTTGGTCATTCTCATGTGTTTGGAAAGTAACATGATTTTGTCGTCTGTGAGGGGTTTTCTCATGAGTATCATGTTTTTGAGATGAACTTTCCGATCCTTTACCACGATTTATAACAACTGGTTTCTCCCCATGATCCTGATTTTGTTGTGATTTAATATTTGTTTTGACAACTGGTTTTACCTCTTGTTTAATCACTTTGTTTTTCTCAACCTTCTGATTTTTACCGTTTTTCTTTTCAACATTAACTTTTTCATTTTGTGGTTTTTCAACAAAAGGTTTCTTCTGATCAGGATCAACAAGTGATTTACCCTTGTCATCTGGACAATCTGCTGCTAAGTGTCCTTTCCCACGACACTTATAACATTTGCGAACTTTCGCAGCATTCTTTGGACGTTCCTCATGACTGATCGAAGATGATGAGGTGTTAGTGGGATTTTTCAAAATTTGGTTGACAAACTGAGAGTTTGAACCTGTTTCGATTTTCTCTTCTTCTTTGATAAAATCTTCCCCTTTAACAAACTCAGTTTTAGGGATATTTTTCAAATTCTTTTTGGGTTTCCCACGTGACTTTGGTTTTGACTTCGCATTTTGAACTTGATTAAAAATTTCCAAAATTTTATTGCTTATCAAATTCTCAATGTTATCAAAAGTTAGCTCATTTTTCTTAGTAACTTCACTCACCTTCGACTGTTCTGAGTCAGAAGCCTCATCTGGCTCAGATTCTGACTCACTTTGCGGTTCAACCGTCAGAGGGGTCTTTGGCACAAAATTTGCCAATTCAGGATCAATGCTTGGCATCGATGTATAATTATGGTTTACCGGAGGAGGCACTTTCTTATAACCGATGCCGAACATTTCTTCCTCAGATTCTATGAGACGTTGGCTGTTAATACAGAAATTCATCACTTCAGATGAATCCCCGAACTTTTCAATTTTTCGTTGCAAGTCTAAAATCAGATTATCTTTTTCCAAAATGATTTTGTTCTTTTCCAAAACACAATTTTGGTTCATTTCAAGTTCAGATTTTAATTCCTGATTTTTAACAGTTCCCTGAGCCACAAGTCTCTCAAATTCAGAGATATCATTTTTCAGCGCTTTTATCTTAATTCGGTGTTCTTTATCCGAATTAGACAACACAGCAATGAGTTCTCTGGATTTTTCTAAATCTGCAATTAAGTTTATGTTATGAAGTGCATATCTATCGATCTTGGTGACAAACTCAACACATCTAGCACATCGCTTATCTACAGAAGATGATTTTACCTCAATGCCAGCCATGAATGCACACGCTTCGTTTTCTCCGGATTTTTCTTCCAACCTTTTAGCTTCTGCATCCGCAAATTGCTGCATTTCAGCTGTGGAGATGTTGAACTCAAAGCATTCTCCTTTTTCATCATCTTCTGTTTTGTTAGCCTTCTCAACAGACTCTTCATTCGGATTGTCTTCATTCTCAGCAACATTGCCCGAATCCAACTCTTCCCCAAGAACCTCAGCTACAACCGCAAGTTCCTCAACGCTAGTCTCTTCGACAATCTCTTCACACACTTCTTCAGCTACAACCGCAAGTTCTTCAATGCTAGTCTCTTCGACAATCTCTTCACACACTTCTTAGTTGACAATTTCAGCTATAAAGGCTTGTGACACAATAGCTCCTGAAATGTCTTCCAATGCACAACCCCAGTCGTAAGGCTCAGTCACTTTTTGTAAAGATTGAGCCACCATAGCATTGTTTGTTGAAGGTGTAAGATTTTCAGAACCACTTGGACGAGCACTTGAGTTTGAAGTAGTTGCTGAATTGTTGTGAGGTCTTGAGTGGTTTCCTTGAGAGTAGTTTTCTCTGTTCGATCTTTCCATCTTCGGCTTCCGACCATCACGTGCGAAATGCCCGTAGATGCCGCAGTTGTGACATTTCACCTTTGACATGTCTTTGTCTGACCTCCTATGAACTTCCTACCCGTTCTCAACAGAAATTTCTTCGCTCTACGTACTAAGAGTGCCATATTGAGTTGTAGATCAAGTTCTTCCATTTCGTCTTGGTCTATCTGGTCAAAGTCCTCATCGAGACTTGACGGTTCAACGAGCTTTCCAAGACAGAAGTTCTCGTAGGCAGTCATGAAGGACGCCAAAAGACTCATGTTTTCTTCAATCAACTTCAAACAGCTTGCATCTACCTTTGGAATGTTCAAGCTTGTTCCTTGAGATTTCTGAGCTCCACCAGAAGAGTACATTCCTTGATTGGAATTTGTTGTTCCACTTGAATTGACATTGTTGCTTATAAAGGCGTGTTCACTAGAGGGAACTTCATTCTCTGAATATAGGGCAACACCGGCTCCTCCATTACTACCCTTATCCGTCGGTTTTGAAGCTTTATATAACTGAGGATCTTGGATCTTCTCGAAATCGGATGCTTGATCTTCCATATTCCAAGCATAACCCTTCAGTTTGTGTATAACTTCTTCCAATGAGAGCTCCTCATAGAGAACACCTTCTCTAATCAAAGCGGTGTACATATTCCATTCTCTGGAAAGGCAATTCAGAAACTTCTCAACCTTCTCAAATTCAGTGTAGATACCCTCTTGACTTCTATCAAGTTCGCTCAACAAATGATAAAACCGGTTCACTGTATCATCAAATGATTCATTTCTTAAAGCTTTAAACACAACGAATTGAGTCTTCAAACGTTCGAGTCGTCGTTTCTTGTATATTGCATTTCCTTCGTAGCGCTCGATCATGCCATCCCACAACTCCTTCGAGCTACTTCTCTTACGGAAAGTGTGAAGTATAGATTGTGTCATAGCCATCGTAATCATTGACATAGCTTTCTCTTCACAATCATAAAATTTCTTCTGGTCGTCAGTAAGTGCCAAATACGTATCAATCGTCAACGTACGTACTGGAGTAGCTCCACATCCGTTAACAATACACAACCAAATCTTGATGTCTTTTGCTCTTACATACCTCTCAAACCGATCCTTCCATTCTGGGAAATCCAATTCATTAATCAACAGAGGAGGCTTGTCGTTACTCCCCACTTCAGCATTGTGTTTGAGATTCTGAACCATTGCAGTAAGATTGTTCGCCATTTGAACAATGTTCGAATGAAACAGAAGGTTAACAGAAAACAAAAGTAGGTTTCCAAGCAAGAACTGTGTCACTGGGAAGGTTTTCTAAGTCCAAACTCGGAGAGAAAACACGGAGTGAAATGTCTGAGCTTTATTCAGAGTGTAAAACCCGGATCAAGAAAACCTGAAATAAATCCCAAACTTCGGACACACACTTGAGTTTAAAAAAAAACGGACAAGCAGGATTGAATAAACACACTAATGAAAGGATAACAAAAACTCGGACTCCCTAAGAAAATATAAAGTTCAGACTCTAATAATAAGAGGTTAAAATTCGGACTCCCTAAGAGAAAATAAAGTTCGGACACTAATAAAAGATTAAAATTCAGACTCCCTAAGAAACTATAAGATTCAGACTCTAAAGAGGTTAAAAACTCGAACACAATGAAAAAAAAAATTCGGACTCCCTCAGATCTAAAGACTCGGACCTAATACTCAGACTACCTAGCACTTAAACTAAGGTGAAACTCGGACTCAAAAAGAAACTAGCACTTAAACTCAGACACATAGCACTTAAACTCAGACACATAGAATCTAAAACTCGGACTCAAAAGGAACCAATTAAAACTCAGACTACCTAGCACTTAAACTCAGACACAAAGTGGAATGTTTAAAGATCGGACTAAGGGGACTAATTAAAACTCAGACTCAAATAAAAGCTTAAAAAAGACTCGGACTAAAAAAAATGGTCAAAAACCGGACTCAACTAAGTTTAAAAACTCAGACTCAATAAAAACTCGGACTCAATGGAAAGATAATGAAACTCGGACACCTTAAACTTCAACTAGAAACTCGGACACAAGGAAACTCGGACCTAGAAAAGGAGGTTAAAATTCAGACAGGATTGAAAATCGGAGAGGAGCAAAAACACGGAAATGTGAAACTCAGAACAATCAAGAGTTTCTCAAAACTCAGAGGAACCAATCTCCGGACTATCTCCCCAATGTGACTTCACACTGGTTCAACAATACCCCGGAGACACAAACACAGAATTTAAACCACGGACAAAGCTTCCAAAGATCAAACTTAGGAATCTTTTTCAACCTAAAACACTGTATGAAGAAAAGCCAAAACCCCTGTAAAAACCCAGATGAAGATCAACACTAAAAATCACCAAACTACTCAAAATCCATCACCAAATCACTAGAAATGAATGAAGAATCATGAATAAAACACAAAAACTCACTAAACACTCACTAAACCCTATCAAAGATTGAACTTTCCTCACAAAAACCTTCAAACTAAGAAACACCTACAGTAGTATGAGCACACTGCTCTGATACCACTTGTAAGGCCTCCTAATCCAAGATCTCACTCAGCTAATGCAACCAACAGGTGTGCGGAATCCACCTGATGACCAACCACTGTAGATGAAACACTAGAATGCAAAGATTTGTGAGAGAGATCAAGAATACACAGAGTATTCTTGATGATGAAGATGAATGACGTCACACACACAGTAGCCGCCAGACAAACACACACACACAATGATTAGGGTTAGGTGCACAGAATTTCACACAGAATCGCCACCTTGTCTATTCCACATAAAGGTATAAATACAAGGCAAAACCCGGACTTTCAAGACAAACTAGAAAGCCCGGACAAACAAACTACACAAAGCAAAACTCTGACTTTTGTCCTAAACAAAACTCAGACAAAAGTCTATCCTAAAACTTGGACAAAATGTCCAAGGATAAAGCTAGGACTAAGTTTCACTATATGTACAATAAAGACCCTATAGAATGGGAGACATGCACTTATCACCTAAAGTGCATTAACACATAGTCTTCCTCAATGGCATTCTTAAAAGCTATGCCAAATTTGTATCGCGTAAGCAATTCAACCTTATCCACACAAAAGAAAAATAACAAATGTTAGTGATTAAATATGTTAAATAATCCCATCAACTTTAAATTTCAAATGTAAAATATAAACCATTGTTAACCGCTTAGATCAAAAAGGGTTATAACAGAATATATAAAAGCCCATATTCTATAAAGTAAAGACCAAAACATGAATTTTGCATAACAAAACCTTACATGCCTACCTTCAACTCAGCCCATAACTAAAAGCCCAAGCCTAGCAGTAGTGTTAAACCAACTATATAATAAAATATTAGGTTATCATCCGTGAGTACTCACGGTTGATATTTAAATTTTATTCAACACAATTGTATATATAATTTAAAAATAAATAATGCAGGACGAATAAAGTGTATTAAATGAACATTAACATCGGTGAAACTAAGTAGGCCCCATGCCTGTTCATTAATACGTAACATGTCAAAACGTGTTGCTTATTGTGGGTTAAAACATGCTGGATTGGTCCATAATAAACTATATTAGTCATAGTTCGTGCAACTTTTGACCCATTTGACTAAATTCCTTGTACACTATTGGTGTATACCTGACGCGCAGGTTACCAAGGGTGTTTGGTAACATATCAAAAGGCCTTGTTAGATTCCCTGCTCTTTCACCAGTAAGCACATAACTACCTTTCTAACTAAACATAAAATAAACCAAAAAGAAAATGTAAAGAAAGCGAACCATTTCCATTTTAGCAAATTTTTTAAGCATAAAATTTGAGATAAGATACAACTCGAAAAAAAATAATTAATTATTTAACCCGTTTAATGATGAAGAATCTACTTATGCCATGTCAAGGGACGCACAAACATAAATTACTTCGAAAAGTCAACTTCTCAAATAAGATCTGCTTCAACTTCTCTCACACTGTCGATTTTGTAAATCCATTCACAAAGAATAATATCACAAAACAAAATGTGAATACATGTTACAAAAAATAATGAAGACCAACCTTCAAATGATCTTAATACAAATGTACAATCTCCAAAAAGCAATTCACAAACTTAAAAAGACAAAGTAATAAAAAATAACTCATAATGTGGAATAGTTACAAAGGAAACCAAAACTTCCATTGAGAAAGTAAACACAAGCATATAGTAAAGTAATGGTTTAACGCACCAGTTTATCATGAAAACAAACTATAAAAATTCAAAATCTATAATGGATCTTGAGAAACAAAAAACGTACCAGACATGCCAGTGTTGAGGCAACCAGAGATTATCTCCATAGAACGTGACTTGGGTTATATAAATCTTAAATAAAAAATAAAAATAAATACATATCGTATTTATTATTTTGTTTATTAATAATTACATATTGAAGTCTCAAATAAATTAAAAAAAACTGATTATTTTAACAAAAACAGGTTTTAATTAAAATGAGTATGGGTCGAAACGGGTCATTGTCACTGAAGAAACAATATTCAATTTCAAACCAATAGGGAAATCAATTTCCATCATCTTTTCAATACCAGATTCATACACACTTGTTAGTGACCCATTCAGCCTATTGAAAATTATCATAATATATTTAAAGCTTGATAGTCTATATGACTTTTCAATAAAACAAAACTCTTTTGTATTCTTTTTACCACATGCAACATTAAAACAAAAACTCAGAACTCATTAAAGATTCATAATGAAGAGTTGCATGCTGCATACAAACCTATACAGGAAAAGCTTTGAACAACAGGTCAACAAAACCAATTATGACTTGACTTATTTTACTTGTCAGTTTTCCCCCTACCCAACTATATTTGAAGTAGTTACAACATATCTTTGCTTGACAAAACTAAATGCCACAACATTTTTTCTACTTGCTGGTTGTTCAAATGCATCTAAATGATTTCATTATTCAATGCTTCGTTTTTTTTTTTGTTCCTTTTCTTTCTTATCCTGTAACTCGGAAAAATAAAAATAAATAATTAAACACAGTTGATGAGATCAATAAAAACTGCACTAAATCTAAGCCGACATACATCAGTAACTTAATCAACTCTAAACTTCAGTGTTTCTACTAACCTTAGCCTTCTTGAATTGTTACTTAGTGTCAACTAAACATGTTTGGGGAATCATGTGATAAGTCCTAAGACAACCACTAATTGGAATAAATGTAAAATCACATGTGCATCTATATCTAACTAAATTAACTGATTATGGTCTGCAAAAGGAGTGACAATCTTGTAAAAAAACATTAAGAAAATAATATTAATTAGTAAAATGACTTTAGAATGTTCTCTAACCTTGAAGATACAATGTTAATGACTTTTGATCATTTGACCCGTGTACTTCTTAGCTAACTTTATGTGCCGGTTTAGAACATCATATTTAGACCAACTCTGAGCAACTCTCATAGGTCATTCAATATTCAGATGTCACATAATCTGATCGACCCAACAGATTTCACATACTCGTTTTGATCTGTTTCCCAACCCACAGTTTTTGCAAGCTCTACCAAAAAGAGTTAAGGAATAATCTTAGTCGACATGTCAAAGTCGTTCAAAACTTTGGCAGTTTCTTTCATCACTGGAAGATCTGAATCAGAACCCATTATGATCCAAGCACGTAGAGCCACTGTGTCAAAAAGATGAAGGCATTATGATAATATTATGAATTAACAGAAATGACAAAAGAAACATGTTTTTAGAACGAAAAAAAAACTGAAGTCCTCATCTGAACTTTCTTCTTTGAGATATGACTTATCCGCTAATCCTTTAAAACATCATCACTTGAGGTGGTTTGGATTGCTTTGAAGCCGCCTTCCCTACAACCAAATGAAATAATGTAGTTTGGTAAAAAAAATCCTAAATATATAAAATGCAATATAATATGAGCAGTTATAACCCAAACCCAAAACATTCGCAGCCTTGTATCAGTGGCAATATAATGCAAGAGATGCGAAGCATTCGTTTAACATTTAAATACATGTAAGGGACATCTCATTAGTAAGTAAAATTATAAAAAATACCTCACCTGAACTTTCTTCTTTGAACATGACTTATCCGCTAATCCTTTGAAACATCATCACTTGAGGTTTTGCAAGCTCTACCAAAAAAAGTTAAGGAATAACCTCAGTCGACACGTCAAAGTCGTTCAAAACTTTGGCAGTTTTTTTCATCACTGGAAGATCTGAATCAGAGCCGATTATGATCCAAGCACGTAGAGCCATTGTGTCAAAAAGATGAAGGCATTATGATAATATTATGAATTAACAGAAATGACAAAAGAAACATGTTTTTAGAACGAAAAAAAACTGAAGTCCTCATCTGAACTTTCTTCTTTGAGATATGACTTATCCGCTAATCCTTTAAAACATCATCACTTGAGGTGGTTTGGATTGCTTTGAAGCCGCCTTCCATACAACCAAATGAAATAATGTAGTTTGGTTTAAAAAAAATCCTAAATCAATAAAATGCAATATAATATGAGCCATTATAACCCAAACCCAAAACATTCGCAGCCTTGTATCAGTGGCAAAATAGTGCAAGAGATGCGAAGCATTCGTTTGGATAACATTTAAATACATGTAAGGGACATCTCATTAGTAAGTAAAAATATAAAAAATACCTCGAATTAACGCAATTTGGGTCTTACTTGTCATCTACATTAAACAAAACTATGGGTGAAGAAAAATCCCTCGAAAATTAGCGTCTATTGCTAAGTAAGTAAAATTATAAAAAAAATACTTCGAATTAACGCACTTTATTTTTCTTAAATGCCATTTAACACCTCATGAATCTGAACCAGATGGTCTATCGGAAAAAGCGACAGTTTTCAATGCAATTACTAAATTCTGTCAAGCTCTGTGAGGAAATTCAATATAAATCGATCCAGATATGGAAAGCGTGCACCACGACTAATCAACCTTGCATTTATGGAACAAAAGCAAACGCAAGAACCCTAAAGCAAGATAACCAAAAGAAAGTGATTTTTTAATAGAATGGAAATATCTACCATTACATATAACATACCATCACGCCATCATTTGAACCTTAGAAAAAGGCATAAGTCTCACCTCCACTATCATGACGGTCGGCCATCACCACTTCCGGAACCCTAATTCGTCAATTATCACGGTTATTCTTGGTAGTCGACGACAAATCGAATCCCTCGCAGCTGTTAAACACCGTCGATTTCATAGATTAATAGTCACCACCCCTTCTTTCTTTTGCTTGCATGGGAAACGGTCGAGATGGTGACCATGCTGGTGGTGTGACGGTGGTGACCCTCAAGCCACCACCCCTTTCACTTCTCTCTCCCTTTTCCATTTCTCTCTTTTCTCATTATCTATCTTCTGCACTGGAGTAATTTTTTCTTGACCCATTCCATTGCATTCCAACAAAACAGTTATGAAGATTGCATACAATTTTTTTTGGCAAATATCATAAGTAGTATAATGAATTCAAATGAAATATAGAGCAAAATTCTGACGTAACATCAATTTAGCTTGGATGAAAGATAGATTCTTTATTACCTTAGAGACTTTAAAACACTCCCTCTTTAGTTCACCAGCCTAAAAAAATCACGAATGTAAGTAAGCTTATTTTGTCAGAAGAACCAATAAAGATTCAATAGCTGTGTCAAATAGGTGGATTGAGTAATGGGGAAAGACAAATTCCGGTCTAAATATGCGTTTATTTATTTTTACCATGACAAAGACGGATAAGGTCAATCAGCTGCAACATTATACACCTTTGTCAATCAGCTGCAACATTCAAACAAAGGCCCAATTGTCCACAAAGGACATCCCATTCATTATGGTGGATTTTAGATATCCAGGTGTACCTGTCAGCTAACAACATGTAAATAAAACCTTTCTTTGTTCCTAAATCAATATATTTTCAAATGCAAAATGAACTTGCCTCACTCTGTGCAGTAGCAATTTGTGAGAACACCCTACCAATTGATTGAAGGTCCCAGTTGATCCTAAGCAATTCCAAAGCTCAGTCATGTATAAATACAAAATAAAGCAATAATAAAATATAACTTAACTAATATTAAATAAATCCACATTAGAAAATAAATAGTTAAAAAAAGACCTAATCTCTATTGTCATAACCCCTTGTTACCCATAAAGGAACGTGTACAAAAACGATCGTCAACATCCCATACATGTACTTTGCGATCTGCTCCAGCTGTTGCCAACAATCCATCATAAGCGTGACATGTCATCACCATTATCGAACCCTGATGACCCTACATAACTCAAAACCATCCCAATATTAAATCAACCAAATGAGCTCATTTAAATAACAACAACTAAAAATCTAAACCTAGTAACATACTTTCAAAGAACTTAAGCATTCAAGAGAGTAAAGATCCTAACATCTCATAAAACATACCATAACTTGGCTTCTTGTCATCATTAAACATCTAATAAATATATGACTTTACTAACATTTTGGGTTGACTCGGCGGGGCCGACCTGCTCAAAAGTTGCCGAATCAAGTTATTGTTGAAAGTGTCTGCTTTTTTCACTGTGGCATCACTTTCATTGGCCTCACCAGACCATGGCCAACTCGTTTCAGTCATAATAACTAAGATCGCTAAAGAACTATAAGCCAATATGTAATAATAGGTGGCATCTACCATAGCATCAGGCATGCTTTTATAATGGAAAAGTGTTTTCAGTTCAACGATTTGTCTGACTACCGGAGGTGGCTCAAAAAGAGCATACTGGATCAGAAAAACCCCATTGCTTTGTGCATAAGTATCATAAGGAAATGCGTTTAACATGTAAAAAAGAATTATTGTTCCTCAAAAATAAAGAATCCCATGAATAGTTGAAGTAAAAGTAAAGTTAAAAGTGGTGGTAGATGGTGAGAATGACTTAGGAATCATATCCATTCATAGAGGGGTTGAAACTTTAATCTGATTATTCAGATTTAAAGCAACTACAACGTTAATAAGTTGACATCATTATGTAATTTTGGCCAGTTAACAATGCTAAATAAGTTTAACATACAACCAAATAAAGACTGTTAAAATTATAATTGATTACATAGTCGATATTGGTGCATTTTAAAACGTTTATTTGAAAATCCTTCACAATACGAAAAAAAAAAAAAAAGAAATAGAAAAAAAAAGCCAAACATGGACTCAATATATGAAAAGTAGACAACTTAAGATTAACTATATCATATTTAGATTAAGTTCTTAAAAAAATTAATGACGAAAATAAAGCATTAATAGAAAATGTTTTAGTTGTTTGGGTATGGTCTGCCCTCATATGGGTCAAAAAGGGTAAATTGAGGACTAATATAGTTAAATCTAAAACGTTTTAGTTGTTTGGGTTAGTTGTCCCTCATATATTTATGTTTAATGTCTAAAAACTAAGATTGGAAATTTTCATAGCCTATTACTTTTAAAAAATTCATCCTTACAGAGAAAAAAATTATATAAATTTCAACCTTAAAGTGAATAGTTTCATGAGATGTAATAGTACATTTGATGGAAAGTTGAACCTTCCCTGTGCATTATTGTCTTCATGATAAATTTGCAACTATTTGATTCTATCATTCTGCATACCACGAATCATATTAATAATTTCATTTATAAAATAGACTCTATTGTGGACCAACATCTAATTTAAACTTACGAGATTATCATGTAAGGATGACAATGAAATAATTGAACGACTATATTTAGAAGCATTTCTGGTGGTTACCTCTTTGCATTGTGGAGGTGCTTGTTTCCCCTTAATGGTTCATGATCTTCAAAAGTACCCAACCTGCATTGCACATATATCACTTAGTTTGCATATATTTTTTTAATTATACAGCTTAATTGATGGCCATGGTAAATGGAGAATAACTTGACATTGGCGTTATTATCGGTATAAACAATGGATCCAACTTACAAGTTATGCAAAGAATAGCTAAATCCTTAAACTAATAGGAAAAATACTTAGTTTTGTGGATACAATTAGGGATGGGTATTCGTTACACCAAGCCGCTACTGTACCGGTACCCAATTTCTCATACCAATTATTTTTGGTACCGATTCGGTACACACTTTTTAGCAATTTCAGTACCGATACTTTGGGTACCGGTACTGTACTATTCATTAAATTAATTACTCTAATGGTTGTAAATTTGTCAACAACAGACAAAATGATCAAAAATATTCAAAACAAACAAAGTTGTAAGGCCTCCTAATCCAAGATCTCACTCAGCTAAAGCCACCAACAGGTGTGCGGAATCCACCTGATGATTAACCACTGCAGATGAAACACTAGTATGCAAAGATTTGTGAGAGAAATCAAGAATACACTGAGTATTCTTGATGAGGAAGATGAATGACGTCACTCACACAAAGCAGCCGCCAGAAAAAAACACACAATGATTAGGGTTATGTTGATGCAGATTTGTGTCCGATGCTTGTCGAATAGATTAGATTTATTTTATGCTGATTTTGTAATAGTTAGTGAAACGGTCTAACGAACGTGTATAGACTCGCTCGTTTGAAGTGGTCAAACGAGAGGGTTATTCGGTTGACCGTGTGTGTTTGAAAGACAAAGGGGTGTAGCTATAAATAGCAACCCTTTGCCATTTCAAACACAAGTAGATTGTAGGAGGTTTGAGACCTCACCAGGGAGAGATCACCACTTGATCTCTCCCCGGAACCAAACGGCTCTGGTAAAGGTTCGATTATCTTGTTAATCGGGCCGGCTTGTACTCTTATGTTATCAAATCAATACAGGTTAGTCGTTTATCCGTCTATGATCTTCCCGTCTATGAACATAATCATGATAATCACGGTTTCGGTCAAGGAAAACGGTCCTACAAGTGGTATCAGAGCCATGGTGCCCGATTTAGTAAATCTAACCGTTTACTAAGTCACATGTGCTCTAGATCTATGATTTTCGTGCTTTTTGTTCAAGATGTAAAAATGGTGAAAATGAGAAAAACTCAGATCTGGAACCGAATATTCAGATCTGTGCTGAAACGAGTGTTCGGTTTTATGTTTTTCACCTATATAATCAAGTTATCATCATCAAAAATCAAAAATACAATGTTTTTGTCAAATCTGCAAAATTGAACAGAGGCTGTGTTCTTGATGTTCTTGGCGAAACGCCCACACCCATGACGAAACAACAAATCTGAATCTATGACGAAACTGAATACACCGACTCAATGACGAAACTGAACCTATGACGAAACAACAAATCTGTTTCGTCAAACTCATTCAAAGTTTCTGTTTCGTCGATCAGATTCACAAACAAACCATTCAGTTTCGTCGACAAGTGTTCAACAACCTGTTTCGTCGGACCAAACAAATCATTTTCGTCGATCAGCACACATGCTTGTTTCGTCGGAGGTCTTTGTCGGCTGAGGTGAATCGCAGAAGGTGAAAAGAGGTGTCGGCTGCTGCTCCTTGTGTGTATCGAAGAAGAAAAGGATTTCAGTTGTTTGATGTCTGACTTATTGGATTTGATCGGAGTTTGAATCTCCGATGAAGATGTCGGCTGAACTCAGTAGATGATAGTAGAAGCTGAAACCTCTGGTCAAAGGCTCCGAAATCAACTTTGACAGCCTTCTTAAGCTTTTTTGTCATCAACAGTATTCCGGCCAGATTCATTGTCGGCTGCTGCTTGTTGTTTATCGAAGACAGACCTGGTTCAGTTTGAAAATGGAATCGGCTGTTGTTGCTGGGTATCGAAGAGATAAAGGGATTTGTTGGATGTTTGGTGGGTATCGAAGAAAGAGGGACAGAAAGAAAATTGAAGGTTTCTCTGCTTGTCTGTTGTATCGAACAAGGAAGATGAAGACTTGGCTGCTGTTGTTATGTATCGCAGAGAGAAAGAGACGGCTGTTCTTTGATGATGGAAATTAGGTTTGCAAAAGTGAAAGGGGGTTTGGTCCTAATTATTGAACTGATCCTTTTATTGATGAGAGGGGTTTGTTTTAATGGATCTTCAAGACTATTGGGTTTGACTCTCTTTTGGACCTGATCGTGCATTGGTGATCAAAGTTAACAAAGCAAAATTAGAAGTTGGGCCATATTTGTTTTGATTGGGCCTCTTTGTTTCAGCTGAAAACTAAACTTCAATACTAATATATTTGGTCATAATTAATATATTGGGCACTCTCCTTAGTCTTCATGGAATACAAGTGTTACAAGTCTTCGTAGACAACAGATTTGCTACAACTAGTGATTTTTCGGTTTGGGCATGTGCACTGATTGGGCCAATTATCACACTCACAAAATTCATTCACATTTTTAGTGGATCAAATATTTCACAAGTGAATTTTAGGTAAATGGCAAGTTGTGCCGTATAGAGATTGATGGGTTCGGGTGTTCGCGAAGATTATTGAACCGGGCTTCCAAATTTTAACATCAAATTCGTACGAATTTGGGAGCGCGCGGGATGTTGCGGCATGATGAAAACAAGAGATGATGAAAACTTGATTGTTGAAAAATTGTGGGGTAGTCACGGTTACCGATGAAAATGTCAAAAATGGTGACGCGACTACAATGGGCCAAAAACCAAAAACAAAACGGTATGTTCACTTCCGCACGTCAGTATTTATGTTTGTTATCGGTTATTCGAAGATGTTCGAAAGCATTTTGTTTATTGTCATATTTTCGCATTTGAAAACGAACGTATGAACCTAGAATGTCAATACCGGTCCTAACGAATCCAAAAGGTCGAAGAGTATATGCCTATGATGAAAGTTTTCAGATTAGGTGTTAGCAGAACCTTGGGGGGATACAAGTCGGATCCTACGGGGTATTAGGGGACGTTCTTATTCAACTAGAATATGCAAAGAAGAAAGCCGTTTTCGTGATTTTTCGAAAAACCGAGAACATTTGAAAGATTCTACTCAGTGGAGAGAATTTGTTCAGTAAAGATTGACGACAGTTCCGCTAGGTGAAGGGAATTGGTGAACATTTGAAACTTAACGACAGTTCCTTTAAAGTGGAAGGGAATCTGTTAAGGTTTAGAGATCTTACCAAAGAAATGGGGGAATAAAAATTTTCGTATGTTGAATTTCTTCGGCAAATTTCTAAACGCAATCACAGGTGGTAGAGTTTGTGATTTTCTAGTGACACAAAGACGGTTAGAAGACAGTTCACCAGAAACCTCTGCCAATGTAGTATGCTTGAAGATCAAGACTTGATGCAGTTTTTTAAAGAATGGAACCCTTATCAAATGCCGGTTGGAGTATTGGAAGATCAGCGGCAGATCGGTCAATTGAGCCTTTTGAGAAAATTGCACAACGCCCAACACGGATACGCGTACTTTGAGGGGGAACTATTATACAAGAAGCGTCAAGATACTACTTACCTGGATCATCGGTCAAGGGGGAATTTGTTAACACAGAGAAGATGAATACTTGACTGAAGATCGATTGCAGTTGCATTTTCAGCATTCGACAGCAACGGACAAGGGGGAATTTGTTGATGCAGATTTGTGTCCGATGCTTGTCGAATAGATTAGATTTATTTTATGCTGATTTTGTAATAGTTAGTGAAACGGTCTAACGAACGTGTATAGACTCGCTCGTTTGAAGTGGTCAAACGAGAGGGTTATTCGGTTGACCGTGTGTGTTTGAAAGACAAAGGGGTGTAGCTATAAATAGCAACCCTTTGCCATTTCAAACACAAGTAGATTGTAGGAGGTTTGAGACCTCACCAGGGAGAGATCACCACTTGATCTCTCCCCGGAACCAAACGGCTCTGGTAAAGGTTCGATTATCTTGTTAATCGGGCCGGCTTGTACTCTTATGTTATCAAATCAATACAGGTTAGTCGTTTATCCGTCTATGATCTTCCCGTCTATGAACATAATCATGATAATCACGGTTTCGGTCAAGGAAAACGGTCCTACAGGTTAGGTGCACAGAATTTCACACAGAATCGCCCCCTTGTCTATTCCACATAAAGGTATAAATACAAGGCAAAACCCGGACTTTCAAGACAAACTAGAAAGCCCGGACAAACAAACTACACAAAGCAAAACTCTGACTTTTGTCCTAAACAAAACTCAGACAAAAGTCTATCCTAAAACTTGGACAAAATGTCCTAGGATAAAGCTAGGACTAAGTTTCACTATATGTACAATAAAGACCCTATAGAATGGGAGACATGCACTTATCACCTAAAGTGCATTAACAAACTCCCCCTTGATCAGTGCATGGTCTTCATTGGTCTTGAGATCTTCATACTCTCTTCGAGAAGCTGCTTCCTGCCCAGACCTTGTTCTTCACACAGAACTGAACCACCTTGATGAACTGGTCCGCTAGAACACGATCTTCTTCATTGTATTTTAGAGGCAGGCGCCTTAGCTTCTTCAAATCTTCCATCTTGAGATGAACGATCCAGATGCACACAGCTTCTTCAAATCTTCCATCTTGAGATGAATGATCCAGATGCACACAGCTTCTTCAAATCTTCCATCTTGTGATGCACGATCCAGACCTGAAACACTTAACACCGGATTAAGAATCTTAACCCCGGAGATACTCAGCCCAAACCTGGATCCCAAAAATAATTCCAATACCCCGGAATCAACAATTGAAATATTAAACAACCAATATTTAATAATTTTTATTTCAAAACACGATCATTCAGAACAACTTACTTCAAAACTTATACTTTTGGAAACATATCACAACTTGGAAGCAGATTTACCGAAACATCTTAAAATGACGTGATTACCCACACACTTAGATGGATCTTGCACGGCAGATTTTTATACAAAAAGACTTATTTTAAGATTACCTGTCTTGATGTTTAACACCTTGTTAAAGAATGTTCACAACCCTTAGAGAATTTTCAAAATGATAACTCGCACATAGAAACAAGAAAGCAAAATTTTTTTGATGTTTTTTTTTTTTTTTACAGAATAAAGAAATTAAACCTACGAACGTATTTACACTAATTATCTTTTTGTGAAATCGGAGCAAAGAGATCATATCGGTTTTTCTGTCAATATCCAACACAAGAACATAGTTTATCAGTTTAAGCTTTTAGAATGATATTAACAGTTCAAGACGTTCAACGGTATTGTGGTCCACTTAAGCTTTAGCACGCTTTCGAACACTGTTTTCGAGATATGCTATTAAGTGTATTAATAACTGATTGTAACTATGTTTACCCACCTCAGAATATACTCCCGTATCAAGGTATGCACGAGAGATCATCTTACTGGTGAGTATACCATTTATCATTTGTTTTGACGTATAAACGGATGTGAGATACTCACTTATTTAGAGATTGAAAACAAGCCCTTTGTGATAGGATCACTTATTGAGGAGGAACTTGAATTTCAGATGCATGAGGGCACATGAGCAAGTCCGTGAACAGGTTAGTACCATCGTACAGACAAAGAGACGAACTTGACTCCCGCATAATTTTGTGGGACATGTGATTGTTTATCACTTATTGAGGTCGAATGCATCATGTATTATATGATATTTATACGTATGTATGGTATCATGGAAGATCTAGACTTGCGCCCCCGTTGTTTTCGGTAAAAGAAACAACCATGATACCCAGATGATAAACAGCATAAAGACCACGTATCTCCGAACCTCGGCAATCTATCAAACGAAATTACGGTACCAAGACCATATATCCGAGAGATGTACCACACAAGTTACGCAGTTCATTATGTTTATATACCAAAAACAGGTTCTTATTGACGCGTAAAACCTACCGAAGCAACGTATAATGAAGTTGTTACAGTTAACGGTTAATTTTATATATTACTATAATCCTGCACCAGATACGACTAACCGATGTACTATCATTTCCCTTATATCTCAACACGACTTCATTTTATATTTTTCAAATGTTTTTGTATTTTTCTTAAAAATTTATCCTACAACTAAGTAAAATATTTTTGGAGTTTTTCAATTTTTGGAAAGCGGTAAGAACTGTACAGTAAACATAAAATAAAGTTTCTATGCGAGTTTTGAAAAGCATTTTACTCGGGGTTGATCATGCCAATCATTCGGACCAGATTTTCAAATCTAGCCCGATCGAATGTCTTTGTAAACAGGTCGGCAAGATTATCCAAGGTGTCTACCCTAACCACTTCTATTAAACCCTTCTCAGCACAGTCGCGAATGAAATTATGCCTAACATCTATGTGCTTAGTGCGTGAGTGATTAACTGGATTGTTAGTTATGGAAATGGCAGAGTTGTTATCGACAAGAATAGGAGTTCGAGTAAAATTCAAACCGTAGTCCCTCATCTGCTGTTGAATCCATAAGACCTGAGCACAACAGCTTGATGCAGCAATGTACTCGGCCTCGCACGTGGATAAAGAAACGGCAACTTGCTTTTTGCATTGCCAAGAGACAAGACGGTTCCCAAGAAGTTGTGCGCCGCCAGAGGTTGACTTTCTGTTCATCGGGCACCCTCCGAAGTCTGCGTCAGCATACGCCATCAAGTCCAGACCACCTTCAGCTGGATACCACAATCCAAGCCTAGGCGTCCCTTTCAGATATCTGAAAATACGCTTGACTGCTTTCAAGTGAGACTCCTTCGGAGTTGATTAGTACCTAGAACACAAACAAACAGAGAACATAATATCTGGTCGTGAAGCAGTAAGATACATCAGTGAACCTATCATTGCTCGATATAGAGTCGGATCCACTTCAGGATCTTTCTCCTTATCAGGTGAAAGCTTGAGATTTGTCGGGAGAGGCGTCTCATAGGGTAAGCTATCTTTCAATCCAAATCTTTTGAGAATCTCGTGGACATACTTTGTCTGATGCACGTACGTCCCGGTTTTTTCTTGACTCACTTGAAGACCTAGAAAGAAGGATAACTCGCCCATCGCGCTCATTTCAAATTTTGACTTCATCACCGCCTCGAACTCACGACACAATTCTTCATTTGAAGAACCAAAAATTATGTCATCAACGTAAATTTGTACAATCAGAAAATCTCCCCCTTTCTTCAATATGAACAGTGTGGAGTCAATCGCGCCACGCAAGAACCCGTGCTCCAATAGATGTCTTGATAAAGTCTCGTACCACACCCGAGGAGCCTGATGGAGACCGTAGAGAGCTTTGTCCAACAGATAGACTTTGTTGTCAGATCCTGGAGCTTCGAAACCCGGTGGTTGGGATACATACACAGTTTCATGCAATTTCCCGTAAAGGAACGTGCTTTTCACATCCAACTGATAGACTTTGAAACGCATGTGTGCAGCAAAAGCTAGAAACAAACGAATGGCTTCCAGTCTTGCTACTGGTGCATAAACTTCGGTATAATCAATCCCTTCCTCTTGATTGAAGCCTTGAACAACCAATCGTGCTTTGTTTCTGACGACAACACCCTTATCGTCTTTCTTGTACTTGAAAACCCACTTCGTGTTGATTGCATGTTGGCCCTTTGGAAGATCGACCAAATTCCACACCTTTAACTTGTCGAACTGAGCTAACTCTTCTTGCATCGCCTCACACCAAGAATTATCCTTCAGAGCCATTTGATAGTTCTTCGGCTCTATCTGAGAGATAAAACATTCATGTAGGCTAAGATTGTAGATTTCTTCATTCTTGATAGCAGAGAACAGACACTGCATCTCTGAAATACTCCTTCGCGTTTGCACTCCCGCATTTGGATTCCCAATAATATTATCAACAGGATGATGAATATTTGTTCTTGGAACTGGGATTGCCGGACCTTGAAGATTGTTTTCCAAATTTGATTGAATCTCGCCCTCAACATTTGCATTACTACTAGAAGCTTGATCATTTCCAGAAGACACATTAACATTTTGTTGGTGCACTTGTGTCTGTACTTTGTCTGTATTTTGTCATGATACAAAACGATGTCTTGTGTTAGTCTGGTTTACGTCTTAGGTTTGTTAATATGTGTGTTCGATGTAAGTTTGACCAAGTCAACCATCCTCCTGGTTTGACTTGGCCAAACAGTTAGCACATTGTTTGTAAGATGTTTGTGTCGAAGGTTGAGTCATCGAAGGATTGTTTATAGCCTTCGATGAGCTCGAAGGATAATCCTTCGATGGATATAGATGGACCTCGAAGGATATCATCCTTCGAGGTATATGTGGATCCTTCGATAGGTTTCAGATCGATAGATGATCCTTCGATCAGGCTATCTGATCCTTCGACCAGACGAGCTGTGATGGGTATATATACTCATGTAATGTGTTCACTTCATAAGTGTGAGATGTGAGTGAACTTAGTCTTGTAGAGAGCGTATTTTCAGTTGGGTCAAGGGCTGTAACCGTGTCCACTGGAATACAAGAGAAAACTTTGATATCTCGTGTGTCTACCTTTCTCTTTGTAGCTTGTGTTCTCATATAAGCTACCGGTTTGCATTCTAGCTTGGATTCCGCACTTGCTAGTGTGTTAAACATAACAAGGATTAGGTTTAACCTCAACCTCCGAGGGACCTACAAGTGGTATCAGAGCCGTGGCTCTTTTCCTTGTTAAAAACCGAGTTTATACAAGACTTTGGAGTGTTTGGACAAAACTCACATGGTTTAGCACCCGTTTTTAGTGTTTTTCTCGCATTTCTTGACGTAAAAACGTGTTCTAAACTAACCGGGTGTGTTAAAGGACGGGTTGGGTAACTTAAAAACTTGTTTTTAAGAAGTTTGGTAATTTCCGGCCAAATTCCGGCTTACTCCGGTGACCGGTTTTCTGGATAAGAACCTGTCCTTTTTGAGTAATATTTTATTGTTCAAATCTTGGTTTGGTAAAAGGTATGGCCTGAGCATACCTTCTGCCGAAAGCTTTCTACCAACCCATCACCTTTTCACCAACCTGTCACTTTTGTCAACTGTGTCAGTTCAGATCGAAGGATATCCTTCGAAGTCGAAAGATCATCTTTCGATCAAAGGAAGTTCGATAGATAATCATCCTTCGAACATCCTTCGAAGTCTGTGACTTATCCTTCGATCCAAGGAATCTTTTCGAAGGATACATCTTTCGATCTACAGTTCTGGTTCGAAACATAAGGATCTTTCGATTGGAGAATCCTTCAAAATCATTGTTCGAAATTCAACAGTGATCTTTCGAACACTGTTGATCCTTCGAACAAGTATTGATCCTTCGATCCTAGTCTGTTTAAGTTTAACAAGTTTGTGTTTTTCTCGTCTTTCGATCAGGGATCCTTCGGCTGGTTGGTTGTTAACAAGGAGAACCCGAGAGAACTAGTGTAACATTTTTCTTGATCAAAAATGAATTCGATGTGGGGTACTACGATAAATACAGAAATGTATTATGGTACTCCGGCTCCGGATTCGGGAAAGTATAGAAATACCAGTTTATCTCCTGCATGGGCCGAATCTCCCGTACCTGTATCTTCGCAAGCTAATGCTATATCTACCGGTCAATGGGCATTCGTATCAAATCAAACTCCAAGTATTCAAAGCATTTTGTTAAGCGAGAGTGAAACGGGAAGTTTGAATAGGCCTCCAAAGTTGATGCACTTAAGTGAATATCCGGGATGGTTTGATAGATTTCATACATACGTCCTTGGTCAAAATACAGAATTGTGGTTGCGTTTCATCACAGATTTTGATCAAACAATAGAGGTTGCCGCTTCATCTGCTGCTACGTTTGCCGATCTTACGGAAGATCAGAAGAAGGTCTATGACTTAGAGAAGAAAGCTTATGCCATTCTTACTCAGGCGTTAAGCAAAGATATTTATCATCAATTTGTCAGTTTCAAGACAACGAAGAAGTTGTGGGACGCATTGAAGATAAGGGGCGTAGGAAATGAAGCGACACGTCAATTGAGAAAAGACCTGCTAAAGAAAGAGTTTGATGGTTTTACTTGTATGGAGAATGAATCTTTAGGAGATTTGACAAGTCGATTTAATCATTTGCTGACTGAATTGGCAAATATTGGGGTTGTAACAACTTCAGCAGAGGTAGTGAAAAAGTTTGCAGATGCACTGCCACCTCAATGGAATACTTTCTTGGAAATCATGAAGTACAATGGCACTTTAGCTACAACAAACTTCAATGACTTTGTTCAACTCCTGGAAAACAAGAATCAGGAAGAAACTCTCAAGGCAAAAAGAGTTCCAGTGCCACAAAATCCTGAAATGTATTATGGAACTTCTAGCACTTCTACAAAACCTTCTTCACACGCTCCAATTCAAACAGCGTTTGTGTCTAGCACTGACATGTATGGCAATCCTATCCAAGTTCCGGTCAAGCCTCCTCCAACAACAGACATGTATGGAAATCCGCTTGAACCAGTTCCTCAACCAGTACCACAACAGCAAAGCCAACGACCTATCAGAGCAACTGATATGTTCGGAAATCCATTACCTGTTCGATCTACCGGACCAACAGATTTATACGGGAATCCACTTCCTCCTCAACAGCAAGCATGTTATGGAAGCACATTATCTGCTAGTCAGCAATCAAAGCCAAATACAGTACGGCTCGACACCTCAAGTTTCTCTAAAGTCAGTGTTGAAGTAGCAAAAGAACATATGGAGCTTCTAAACACTTTGGTGAGCGCATACTGTGGATTAGTGGAAGGTCAGATTGGCAACATTAATCTGACTCAAGAAGACTATCAGCAGATCGATAAAGAGGAGATGGAGATGATGGACATCAAGTGGGCCTTTGCAAGTGCTGTTAGGCGAGCAAAGGATTTCATGGAAAGAACTGGCAGAACCAGCTTGGAAAGCAAGAAAGACACCAAGTATGGGTTTGATAAGCAGGCTGTTAAGTGTTTCAATTGTGGTGAACGTGGTCATTTCAAACGTGAATGTACGAGGCCGTCTCAACATGGAAACCAAAATCCTTTCAGAGGTCAAGGCAACAGGGCAAATCAGAACCAAGTAAGGAACAATGAGCGCACATTGGTGCCTGTCAACAACCAGAGTCAAGCAGGACCATCTAATGCCAACCAGGCACTTGTGGTTCAAGTAGATGAAGGCTGTGATTGGTCAATTCAGCTGAGTGGTGATGCTCCAGATGGAACAGCATGTTTTGCTGAAGTGGTTAAGGATTTAAATCACGCCAGTGGTGGAGAATCTTCCACCAATGGTGATGAATCTTCTGAAGATGAAGACAGCTCCGGTTATAGTGGAAGCTCAGATGAAGAATCCTCCACTTCAGGTAATGATCATGTGGATGAGACATCAAGTGCGTCAGTTGATGCAGATATTGATGAGCTTTTGGAAGAAGCTACAGCAGGAATTGAAAGAAGATCTATTTTGGTGGATCAAGCTGCTTATTCTTCGTCTTCTCTCCATTCAGCCTTTATGGCAAATGTCGACAGTTCATCAAGTCAGGTATGTGTCAATGAACCCACTTCTGTTAGTTGTGATAATTGTGACATATTGAGTATTAAATGTGCTGATTTAGAGACAAGCATGTCTGAGTTGCAAGGCAAACATGATGCTTTACAAGCTAGTTTGTTTGACTTGCAAGACAAACATGTTTTATTGAATGATAAGTGGTGTGAATTGCAAAGAAAACACGAGGCTTTGCAAGAGAAATATGATGTGACATTCATTCACAATCAGAAATTGACCGTTGATCTTTCGAAGTGCACTGAAGCCAACATGTTTTATGAAAACCATGAAAAGGAGTTTAAATCGGTAATTGAAAAATTAAAGAAAGATAAAACCGAGTTAACTAAAATGGTTTCCAGAAAACAAACTGACATTAATTTGTATATAACTCGTCTTGAGGTAATGCAAAAGGAAATGGCTTGTGTTAAAACTGAAAGTGAGGCGATCCGACTCAAGTTAGACAGCTATTTAAGCTCTAGCTATGTGTTGGATCACATCATTGACGTTCAGAAAGAGAAAAAGGATGTCACATGCATTGGATACAAGAAATGTCCACCACCCGTAAGACACAATTACGATGCACTGCCTGATGAGGAGTATAGAACTCATTTTGAACCATCTGTTCCTTTGGACGTTGAGGAATTTGCAACAGGGCTCGGATACAAGAAGGAAGTAACATCAGAATCGGATGTGTCAGCAGATACAAGTGTGTCTTCTGCTGAACGGAATCAGGATCCTCCAGTTGTAATTGAGGATGCTGATTCTTCTGATGATGAATCTGATGATACTGATTCAGCAAAGTCTGATGCGGTGATCAAAGAAGAGGACATACCTCTTGAGAATCATATTCTATGTGATCCTCCCGCAAAACCTGCTAAGACTGTTCCGACCGAGTCTACGTCTGCAAAAGAGTCGGAAAGTGTGGATTTGCTGTACACTCTTGTTGGTGATGATAAGATCTATTCTGACAAAGAATTTCCTATTAAGAATGTTAATCAATCCTTAATCAGTAAAGTCTTTGAAAATTCGACAAGTAAGTTTTTGGGAAAGACAGGATCACATGTTACAGTAACACAGTGTCCACCTATCCCAAAGGCCGAAGTTCGAAAACAATATGGCAATCAAAAATTACCAACAGTGAAAACGCAGCAAAATCATACCAAACCAAGAGGTAAAACACCGACTCAAAGTCAAAGGAAGCCGAATCAGAAGAAGAACAAGAATGTGAACTTTGTGAAATCAAAGGGAACGGACAAAATTGAAACGTTTGAAAACAAATCTAACTTAGATTTTGTTAAACAAGCAACAGTGTTGAAAAGAAATGAACCAAACTGTTCGAAACCTAGTACCTCGAGATCACAAAGTTCATCATCATCGGCAAGACGATCACATGATACTTCGGGGTTTGTTGAACGAAGATCATGTTTTGAATGTGGTACAATTGGACATATAATTCGAAATTGTCCATATCTTCATAAACAAAAAGGCAAAGTTGGAGATCCCCGTGACCAAACTGACCGTAAGCAATCTGTTTCTGTTAAACAAGATCCCCGTCTTGTAAAAGAAAGGGAAAAGAAACAGAAAAGCAAACAACGAAAAGAAGTTGAAAAGGCGTTAAAACCGGAGGTTTCCCAAACAAAATCTGTTAAATCGGATGTTAAACATGAAAAACAAAAACAGATTTGGAAACCAAAACCAGTAACTGTTTCAGGGGGAGCTACATCAATTCCGAATCATCGGGAAATGGATGTCACAATTCTCGATGATGACGGACGACCCAAGTCTGTGAAGGCTTGGGTCCCCCTCTCCAACTAATCTCTGAATGAGAGTGCAGGATGTTCCAGGAGGAACTATTGATAATCTTAGGATTGTTGATAGTGGAGCGTCCATGCACAAGATCGGCGACATTAGACTCCGAAACATTGTTGTAACCAAGGAGAATGTTGTTGCCTTTTGATGGAGAGAGGAGAAAAGAAGACAAAAATGTCTGATGAAGGAAAAAGGAATGAAGTTGAAAAATTCGACCAGTTGAAATATGTGCCAAAATTTGGTTGTTATGGTTTTTGATCGGGTTCTCAGGATAGATTCCAACAAAATGTACGCCTGTAGCACATCTGAAGCTTTTCGAAGATTCATGGATTTTTCTTCCACAAGAAGTTCAAAGTCCACAAGATGAACGTGTAGGGTACTTTTCTCTTCGGTGTGATTGAATAAAATGTGTTTGTTGAACAAACCAACCGGGTGTGCGGATGCCTTGGCGTGGATTGAACAGCCGCACACTTCTTCTCAAAGAGGAAGACAAAGACCTTCGCTGGTACAATGTGGAAGACCAGCCGGACCCAGAGGTTTTTGATCTTGTTGCTGTGAAGGGATTGAAGTAGCTACTAAATCGACTTTGAAATCCACACCGGGTGGATATCCAGTTTGGGAGAGCACTCAGATTCCTTGCAATGCACGAAGCAGTTGCAGGATACGGTTTTAAAATTCTAATCTCTCCTTTACTTGTCGATATTTAAGCTGCTTTATGAATTATTATTATCTCGTACAGCACTCTTTGGCCAGACAATGTTGTCATGGTCCACACCGATGACCAACGTGCCGACCTTGTTACCAAAGCATTTGACAAATCAAGATTTGACTTTTTATTATTGGTAAACGGCATTAAGGTCAAGCCAGAGTAAAACCAACATCGGAAAATCATTTTTGTAAATACCTTTGTATTTTAAATTTGTCTTAGTTTATTGATTTTAGGGGGAGTAAATCCAAATTTGAAAATCCAAAAACATCGAAAAATTTCAAAAACACAAAAACATTAGAAAAACAAAAATGAGTTTCCTGGCGAGAAAAAGAGAAAATGATAGTAAATCAGTGGTCTGTCGAAACCTTTTCGAACTGAAATGCAAAATGAAAAATGATAAGCAGCTCTATATAAAATGTATCGGTAGGCTCACAATCATTTTAAAGTGTGCAGGGTAATATAAATCTTAAATCGACTGAAGACCAGGTGGGAACCATTCATTGGCATATGGTCTTAGTACCGAAATTTCGTTTGAGAGATTGCCGAGGTTCTGAGATATTCGGTCTTTATGCCGCTTATCATCTGGGTATCATGGTTGTATCTTTTTCCGAAAAATAACGGGGACGCAAGTCTAGATCTTCCATGATACTATACATACGTGTACATATTGCATTCGACCTCAATAAGTGATCAACAATCACATGTCCAAACAAATAAGTGATAAAATATCACATCTATCCGGGAGTCAAGTTCGTCTCTCTGCTGTACGAAAGTACTAACCTGTTCACGGACTTGCTCCTGTGCCCTCATGCATATGAAAATCAAGTTCCTCATCAATAAGTGATTCTATCACATAGGGCTTGTTTTCAATCAAAATAAGTGAGTTTCTCACATGTTCATATACGGTCAAACAGATGATAATCGGTATACTCACCGGTAAGATGAACCCTCGTGCATACCTTGATACGGGAATGTGTCGTGATGTGGATGAACACCGGTCGGTAAGTATAAATCATACCTTAACGTATCCCCTCGCCATGATTACATCTGATAAGTTGAGCTTAAGTGGACAACAATACCGATAATCGTTATAGGATGCTTATCTTAATGTTAACTAAAAGAACAACAAGAGCGTTTTGGCATGACCGTACACTGATATGATTCTCTTACCCTCGAAACTCGCAAAAAGAATGTCTGTAAATATTTATTTAATGCGTTTAGTTTCTGTATCTTTGTATATATTTATTTACTGCTTTCAGTCTTTACATTTGAAATATTCAAAATACCAAAAAGATTTTAGGTGTGTTTTAATATAAACTTTCTAAAAGCCAAAAAGATTTTATTTCTATTTTATTTTCGATCGTACGATGTTGGAACTCGAGTCTTCGTTACCTGAAACCTGATTGAAAACCAAAATCGACTAAATCTTCATAAATGGTCAGAATTTGCAAGTTTTGAAAGTTAAAAACTAAAATTGATAAATTTGTTAAACTTTCAAACTGTCGGACGGTAGTTGATTGAGCAATGGTCACATGTGTGTCGTTTACTTATGATATTCCAAGCAGTTGTTCTCATTACGCGTTTAGATTTCTTGCATGTGCAGATTCTAAAGGCAAGGAGAACATGGTCGATGACAAGCTTTGGAATGAAGACACGACGTGAAGGCACTCAAATGATGAAGATGATCGAGTTGCTACTGGCCATCATCAACACCACAAGGATCTCAAGTTGTAAAGATCAAGACATTCACGAGCATAACTCAAGGGGGAGCTTGTGTTAAGGGGGAGTTTGTCAACACACTTCCTACATGAAACGGGGAGTTTGTTGGTACACTTTCTGCTTTCAAGACGTGAAGACTTTAAAGATCCACCGACATTGAAGACTTGAAAGGACGTCAAAGACTTGAAGACACGAAGATCGAGACAAAGCTACAGCCAAGGGGGAGTTTGTTGGTGCACTTGTGTCTGTACTTTGTCTGTATTTTGTCATGATACAAAACGATGTCTTGTGTTAGTCTGGTTTACGTCTTAGGTTTGTTAATATGTGTGTTCGATATAAGTTTGACCAAGTCAACCATCCTCCTGGTTTGACTTGGCCAAACAGTTAGCACATTGTTTGTAAGATGTTTGTGTCGAAGGTTGAGTCATCGAAGGATTGTTTATAGCCTTCGATGAGCTCGAAGGATAATCCTTCGATGGATATAGATGGACCTCGAAGGATATCATCCTTCGAGGTATATGTGGATCCTTCGATAGGTTTCAGATCGATAGATGATCCTTCGATCAGGCTATCTGATCCTTCGACCAGACGAGCTGTGATGGGTATATATACTCATGTAATGTGTTCACTTCATAAGTGTGAGATGTGAGTGAACTTAGTCTTGTAGAGAGCGTATTTTCAGTTGGGTCAAGGGCTGTAACCGTGTCCACTGGAATACAAGAGAAAACTTTGATATCTCGTGTGTCTACCTTTCTCTTTGTAGCTTGTGTTCTCATATAAACTACCGGTTTGCATTCTAGCTTGGATTCCGCACTTGCTAGTGTGTTAAACATAACAAGGATTAGGTTTAACCTCAACCTCCGAGGGACCTACACATTTGGATATGCTGAAAAATCAACGTAAAGATCACCACTTGTAGTTTGAGCAGCTGCATTGGGGATCTGCTCAGCAACAACTTCGTTTACGATCGAAGAATCAGCGACTGGATCTCCTGAGAGAACATTCGAAGACACATTAGTAGGAATACTTGCTCTCCAGCTTGCATCCACTTCATCTTTGTTCACAAGATGTGTGTAGACAACCTCCGAATCCTCTTCTGAAACATCAGGAAGATCAAATGAATCAAATAATTTATCATAATCGTAACCGCTTTTAGGACCGAATTCGGACGGTGGAGGATCGTAACTCAAAGGAGTTATATCAAACACGATCTCCACTGAACGCTTCTTAACGTTATAAACGCGCTTATTGGGAGTTCCATTGGCATAACCCCAAAAGAACCCAACTTCACCAACTTCCCCCATTTTAGGAGTATCTTTGGTCCGTTTGATAACACACTTGATCCCAAAAGGTTGAAAACCAGATAAGTTCGGTTTCTTGTTTTCAAGCAATTCATAACACGTTTTATCTTCTCTTTTGACCGTAAGCACATGATTTAACACATAACATGCTGTGTTTACCGCCTCGGCCCAGAAGAAAATTGGCAATTTTGATTCAGAAAGGATAGTTCGGGCCGCCTCAATTAGGGTACGATTCTTTCGTTCTGCAACTCCGTTCTGTTGAGGAACATATGGAGCGCTGAACTGATGAACTATTCCCATTTCCCGACATAACTCATCCATATAATGATTTTTAAACTCAGTGTCGTTGTCACTTCGGATTTTCTTAACAGGAAGTGAATAATTTTTCTCAAGTTGTTTGAACAAGTCTCTTAAAATACCAGCAGTTTGGTCCTTTGTTTTTAAGAAAAATACCCACGAGTATCGTGAGAAATCGTCAGTGACAACTAGGCAATAATACATCCCACCAATGCTAGCAACATGGATTGGGCCGAAAAGATCCATGTGAAGCAATTCAAGTGGTTTTTGGATTGAGTTAACAGTTTTCGGTTTGTGAGGCTTTCGTTTGATTTTTCCTTTTTCACATGATTCACATTTGTTGTGCATATTGAAACTACGTAAAGGAACCCCCAACACTAAGTTGTTTTTCACTAAGTGGTTCATTTTTCGCAGATGCACGTGGCCCATTCTCCTATGCCAGAGATACGATTGATCTTCAGTCGCCTTCGAAAGTAGACATGTCACTGGAGCAGACGAGTTAACCAACGGGCGCATATCCATGACATATTTGTTATTCACCCTTGGAGCCCTCATAACAATACAATCTTCAGGAGCAACAAATCCCGGACGCAAAACGAAGCAAGCTTTATTGGTGAACAACATCGTGTACTTGTTATCACAAATTTGAGAAACCGACATCAAGTTATGCTTCAGTTCTTCAACGTAGTTCACTTTATGCAGCGTAATTTTTCCATTTGACACAGAACCTTCACCGGTGATATAACCACCCTTCTCACCGGCAAAATTCACATAACCACCACGAATTTGTTTAAAATTGTTCAATAACTCTTTATTTCCTGTCATGTGTCTGGAACAGCCACTATCGAGATACCAAATATAGATAGCTCTCTTCAGCTGCTCCTACACTCCCCAACAAGAAAAGTTAGTTAGAGTGTGGGACCCAAGCCATGATGGTCTTGGGTCGTCCCGATTCGTCAACATAAGAAAACTCTTTGAAATAACCATCATTGCCTCTTTGTCCTCCATTTCCATTTCGGAAATTGTTGGAATGACTCCCCGTAAACCGTGGATTATACGGAGTTGACGATCTGTTGGTATAACCAGAGTTTCCATAATCTCGGCTTCCATAGTTTTGGTAACCGTAATTTTGATTCCTGGGTGGCTCAAAATTCCTACCAAATCTAGGAACATCATCGTGTCTTGAGAATGATCGTGGATGATTATCCGAATGCTGTCTTTGATTTGGAAATCGGGGGGGGGGGGTGACGCATTTCAGTCATTCACGAATCTGTTTTGTGCATGAGGTCTAACATAGTTGTTGTTCGAACCTCCAGAACGTTGGTCATTCTCATGTGTTTGGAAAGTAACATGATTTTGTCGTTTGTGAGGGGTTTTCTCACGAGTATCATGTCTTTGAGATGAACTTTCCGATCCTTTACCACGATTTATAACAACTGGTTTCTCCCCATGATCCTGATTTTGTTGTGATTTAACATTTGTTTTGACAACTGGTTTTACCTCTTGTTTAATCACTTTGTTTTTCTCAACCTTCTGATTTTTACCGTTTTTCTTTTCAACATTAACTGTTTCATTTTGTGGTTTTTCAACAAAAGGTTTCTTCTGATCAGGATCAACAAGTGATTTACCCTTGTCATCTGGACAATCTGCTGCTAAGTGTCCTTTCCCACGACACTTATAACATTTGCGAACTTTCGCAGCATTCTTTGAACGTTCCTCATGACTGGTCGAAGATGATGAGGTATTAGTGGGATTTTTCAAAATTTGGTTGACAAACTGAGAGTTTGAACCTGTTTCGATTTTCTCTTCTTCTTTGATAAAATCTTCCCCTTTAACAAACTCAGTTTTAGGGATATTTTTCAAATTCTTTTTGGGTTTCCCACGTGACTTTGGTTTTGACTTCGCATTTTGAACTTGATTAAAAATTTCCAAAATTTTATTGCTTATCAAATTCTCAATGTTATCAAAAGTTAGCTCATTTTTCTTAGTAACTTCACTCACCTTCGACTGTTCTGAGTCAGAAGCCTCATCTGGCTCAAATTCTGACTCACTTTGCGGTTCAACCGTCAGAGGGGTCTTTGGCACAAAATTTGCCAATTCAGGATCAATGCTTGGCATTGATGTATAATTATGGTTTACCGGAGGAGGCACTTTCTTATAACCGATGCCGAACATTTCTTCCTCAGATTCTTTGAGACGTTGGCTGTTAATACAGAAATTCATCACTTCAGATGAATCCCCAAACTTTTCAATTTTTCGTTGCAAGTCTAAAATCAGATTATCTTTTTCCAAAATGATTTTGTTCTTTTCCAAAACACAATTTTGGTTCATTTCAAGTTCAGATTTTAATTCCTGATTTTTAACAGTTCCCTGAGCCACAAGTCTCTCAAATTCAGAGATATCATTTTTCAGCGCTTTTATCTTAATTCGGTGTTCTTTATCCGAATTAGACAACACAGCAATGAGTTCTCTGGATTTTTCTAAATCTGCAATTAAGTTTGTGTTATGAAGTGCATATCTATCTATCTTGGTGACAAACTCAACACATCTAGCACATCGCTTATCTACAGAAGATGATTTTACCTCAATGCCAGCCATGAATGCACACGCTTCGCTTTCTCCGGATTTTTCTTCCAACCTTTTAGCTTTTGCATCCGCAAATTGCTGCATTTCAGCTGTGGAGATGTTGAACTCAAAGCATTCTCCCTTTTCTCCATCTTCTGTTTTGTTAGCCTTTTCAACAGACTCTACATTCAAGCTATCTTCATTCTCAACAACATTGCCCGAATCCAACTCTTCCCCAAGAACCTCAGCTACAACCGCAAGTTCCTCAATGCTAGTCTCTTCGACAATCTCTTCACACACTTCTTCAGCTACAACCGCAAGTTCCTCAATGCTAGTCTCTTCGACAATCTCTTCACACACTTCTTCGTTGACAATTTCAGCTATAAAGGCTTGTGACACAATAGCTCCTGAAATGTCTTCCAATGCACAGCCCCAGTCGTAAGGCTCAGTCACTTTTTGTAAAGATTGAGCCACCATAGCATTGTTTGTTGAAGGTGTAAGATTATCAGAACCACTTGGACGAGCATTTGAGTTTGAAGTAGTTGCTGAATTGTTGTGAGGTCTTGAGTTGTTTCCTTGAGAGTAGTTTTCTCTGTTCGATCTTTTCATCTTCGGCTTCCGACAATCACGTGCGAAATGCCCGTAGATACCGCAGTTGTGACATTTCACCTTTGACATGTCGACTCCCATTCGAGTCTTTGTCTGACCTCCTATGAACTTCCTACCCGTTCTCAACAGAAATTTCTTCACTCTACGTACTAAGAGTGCCATATTGAGTTGTAGATCAAGTTCTTCCATTTCGTCTTGGTCTATCTGGTCAAAGTCCTCATCGAGACTTGACGGTTCAACGAGCTTTCCAAGACAGAAGTTCTCGTAGGCAGTCATGAAGGACGCCAAAAGACTCATGTTTTCTTCAATCAACTTCAAACAGCTTGCATCTACCTTTGGAATGTTCAAGCTTGTTCCTTGAGATTTCTGAGCTCCACCAGAAGAGTACATTCCTTGATTGGAATTTGTTGTTCCACTTGAATTGACATTGTTGCTTATAAAGGCGTGTTCACTAGAGGGAACTTCATTCTCTGAATATAGGGCAACACCGGCTCCTCCATTACTACCCTTATCCGTCGGTTTTGAAGCTTTATATAACTGAGGATCTTGGATCTTCTCGAAATCGGATGCTTGATCTTCCATATTCCAAGCATAACCCTTCAGTTTTTGTATAACTTCTTCCAATGAGAGCTCCTCGTAGAGAACACCTTCTCTAATCAAAGCGGTGTACATATTCCATTCTTTGGAAAGGCAATTCAGAAACTTCTCAACCTTCTCAAATTCAGTGTAGATACCCTCTTGACTTCTATCAAGTTCGCTCAACAAATGATAAAACCGGTTCACTGTATCATCAAATGATTCATTTCTTAAAGCTTTAAACACAACGAATTGAGTCTTCAAACGTTCGAGTCGTCGTTTCTTGTATATTGCATTTCCTTCATAGCGCTCGATCATGCTATCCCACAACTCCTTCGAGCTACTTCTCTTACGGAAAGTGTGAAGTATAGATTGTGTCATAGCCATCGTAATCATTGACATAGCTTTCTCTTCACAATCATAAAATTTCTTCTGGTCGTCAGTAAGTGCCAAATACGTATCAATCGTCAATGTACGTACTGGAGTAGCTCCACATCCTTTAACAATACACAACCAAATCTTGATGTCTTTTGCTCTTACATACCTCTCAAACCGATCCTTCCATTCTGGGAAATCCAATTCATTAATCAACAGAGGAGGCTTGTCGTTACTCCCCACTTCAGCATTGTGTTTGAGATTCTGAATCATTGCAGTAAGATTGTTCGTCATTTGAACAATGTTTGAATGAAATAGAAGTTCACAGAAGGTTAACAGTAGGTTTCCAAGCAAAAGAGTTACTGGGAGAGCTTCCAAGTCCAAAACTCGGAGAGAAAACACAGAGTGAAATGTCTGAGCTTTAATCAGAGTGTGAAACCCGGATCACAAAAACCTGAAATAAGACACAAACAGAAAAACTCGGACACAACACTGTTAGAAATTTAAACTCAGACCACCTAATAAAGGAAGAAAAATTCGGACTCCCTAACAACACAAAACACAAAGTTCTGACTCAAATAAGGAGATAAAGTACGGACTCTACTAACAATATTATAAAATTCGAACTCTAAAAATAAAATTCGGACTCTAATATTATAAATTTCGGACTCTAATAATGTATAAAAGATCGGACCTAAACTTGTGAACTAAAAACTCGGAAACAATGAAGGTTTAAAAAAAAGTCGGACTAAATAAACTAAACTCGGACCTACACTTTAAACTAAAATTCGGACTCTATAACTCAGACCAAATAATGCAGGTGTAAAACTCGGACTCAATAACTGACTTAAAACTCTAACTTAAAACTCTAACTTAAAACTCTGACTTAAAACTCGTATTTAAAACTCGGACTAAATTATAAAACTCGGACTAAATTATAAAACACAAAACAGAACTCGGACCTGACTTAAACTCTAAGAAAGAACTCGGACACACTTGAAAGAACTCTGACTCAAATATCAATTTAGAAACTCGGACCATTATGAACCTAACAAGGAGACACTAAAACTCGGACCTAATAATTCTTAAAAATTCGGAACTAATAAAAACTCAGACTCAATGATTGAAAAATTGGACAAGATGGACCAATTAAAACTCAGACTCAATTAAAGCTCGGACTTACTGATGTAAAGAAAATCGGACTATTCAGTAATCAGTCTCCGGACTATCTCCCCAATGTGACTTCACACTGGTTCAACAATACCCCGGAAACACAAACACCAAATTTAAACCACGGACAATGCTTCCAAAGATCAAACTTAGGAATCTTTTTCAACCTTCAGCACTGTATGAACAAGAACCAAAACCCCTGTAAAACCCAGATGAAGAACAACACTAAAAATCACCAAAACTACTCAAAATCCATCACCAAATCACTAGAAATGAATGAAGAATCATGAATAAAACATAAAAACTCACTAAACACTCACTAAACCCTATCAAAGATTGAACTTTCCTCACAAAAACCTTCAAACTAAGAAACACCTACAGTAGTATGAGCACACTGCTCTGATACCACTTGTAAGGCCTCCTAATCCAAGATCTCACTCAGCTAAAGCCACCAACAGGTGTGCGGAATCCACCTGATGATTAACCACTGCAGATGAAACACTAGTATGCAAAGATTTGTGAGAGAAATCAAGAATACACTGAGTATTCTTGATGAGGAAGATGAATGACGTCACTCACACAAAGCAGCCGCCAGACAAAAACACACAATGATTAGGGTTAGGTGCACAAAATTTCACACAGAATCGCCCCCTTGTCTATTCCACATAAAGGTATAAATACAAGGCAAAACCCGGACTTTCAAGACAAACTAGAAAGCCCGGACAAACAAACTACACAAAGCAAAACTCTGACTTTTGTCCTAAACAAAACTCAGACAAAAGTCTATCCTAAAACTTGGACAAAATGTCCTAGAATAAAGCTAGGACTAAGTTTCACTATATGTACAATAAAGACCCTATAGAATGGGAGACATGCACTTATCACCTAAAGTGCATTAACAAAAGTGATTGCACAATATCCAGATCTCGTTATCCATATGTGAGCCTAAAATCAACACAAACAAACACACAATATAGAAAAAAAAAGATGAATAAATCGGACAACAATAAGGAATAGATACGAACCTGGACGGATTGCTCAATTGCGATAGATTTAAAAGAACGCCCAAACTTTCCATAATCACCACCACCACTATTTTGCCAACCCCTTATCATTCCGTAAGAGCCCCAAACAATACGATTCGTAAAGATGTTGCTTGCCACTTTTTCTTTCTCCGGTAAACTCTTTCTCTCCTTGGTTTATCGACCATCATAAGCCAACACTGGCGAACACAACATATCATCTTGAAATCCTTGATTGAACACCAACATTTACTTACGGACCCCCGATTCATACACATAGAATCAACCTTGAAACATATTATAAGTTAGTAAAACAGCTATGAGCGTAGTATGATTGTATGAGTACCGACTCACACAACAAAACTAAACCATACCTTTTAAACACAGATTCAGCAAAAGCTCTCATGATAGTTAGATATGTAGGTCCCGTTTTTCCGGTGAGGATCGATAACGAGAACCTATCCTTGTTTATCACAAACACTGTAACGGGTGCGGAATCCCCGTGACGGTGCAAACCAAACACAGTTAATAAAACATACACGTAACCAAAGATTCAATATCTATTGATTAGGGATGAGTACAACCACAAACATATACAAACAATGTTTTTCAGACTCTCTCTCAAAGTCTTACAGCTCTCATCAGTTTCACACAGAAACTGTGAGGGGTATTTATACTAGACACAGACCAGACTACGGCGAAACGCATAAAGGACACGACGAAACACTAAAGTCGACGAAACACATTCTGTTTCGTCGACATACAAATTGATCCTAAATCTGTTTCGTCGTTTTGGTTAAGACCCAAATATTAGTCAAGGCCCAAACTCAAGTCTTCGGCCCAAGTAAGTGAATTACGGCCCAAAGTTGATTCTGGTGTAATCTTTCACCAATATTCAACATAGGACAAATATGTGACATCACAATGATGATGTCATGGTGATGTGTAAACGGGAATGGGTTTGCGGCGCTCCGTGCTTCGCGTGTCGAACTCTGGGGCGCACGACGGAGGATTGTCGTGACGTCGGGCTTGAGCCGGACCTAACCGAGTCGACCCGAACTGAATCGAACCGAGTCGAGTCGCGTCCACATAAAGTGTACCAACAAGATAGCTTATACGAACATTCGTCGAGAACCTATCAATTGGAGAAAAATCAACTAATTACCAGAAAAAACATTAAAAAATCAACTAATTACCAGAAAAATTCATAGTTATTAAAGACGTTAGGCGCACTCAAGGCGCACAAGTCAAACAATCGCATGGGATATATGCAACTATTATACTAATAGTAAAACAATCGCACGCCAAAATAAGAGCTCATCATTTGACTTAATGAACTATGAGAATTGTACCTTCATCATTCGACCTGCAATCTCCAGTTGTCCGTTCAAACTCTGTGCAACCCTGGCATCTTCAAGTTTTGCAAAATAAATAAGATAATACATGTAGCTGCAAGATTGTATCGAAAAAAATCTTAATCAGCATAGTGAGGGTAAAAAATATGGTAAAGAAAATTAACCAGAACAAAACCAAAACCTTTACAATTCCCGGTCTCATTAGTAGGTAATTGCACCAGCTCTACCGTGTCGAATGATTCAAATACCTAAATATAAAATGAGTGCCTTAATGAATATGGTTTTTGATTCTCATAATTTCCATACATACTAAATATTCGAGGAAAAAAAGGTAAAAGCTAATTTAAATACTCTGCAAGGTCCAAATTTTAGATATTAATCGTTATTTCTATAGTAGAAAAACATACCCAACTCATTTCAAGCATCTTGAGTTACGATCCACAATAAGAAATACATCTCGAACCTGAAACTATACTCAAACCTATCAGTAACATTCATGAAAAAACATGAACCGGTGACATGACATCATGAATCCTTATTTACATAAATCAACAAAATGAAGAAAATCACATTTCAGTTTCACTGCAATTTGTTGAATGTAAAAACGATTAGTTGATGAAAGCAAGCCTAATTTTATAATTTTAATAAACATCAAAAAGACGCATAAATGCAACAATAATGAACAAATACTTGTGGGTGTACTTTCAAGCAAATAACAATCACAATAATGGAAAAAAACCCTAAACAATCACATTTTTGAAAAACAAAAAATGATAAACCAGACAATACAAATCAATTCCTATTTCATTGATCCACAATCAACACTCTTAATTAGAAACTCTTACCGAGAAGAGTGAGGGATCCATCGAGATCTTGCAACTGAATCAAGAACAACATACATGTGATGGAGAAGAAGACGTTTAGGGTTTGTAAACAAAATTGATGGCAGTCAGAGAAAAAAGTAAACTCATACCATAAAACAAAATTAATAACCTTACCTAGTGTTTGCGATCTTGGTGATGTTGGTATTGAGTATTTTGGAATCGCCATGGAAGAATCGACATACAAATCAAACCGCATTTAGACATTGAGTATTTAGGGTTTTTGGGATAAAAAACAAACAACAACAATAGGGTTAATACGATTCAAATCAGATAACAAAACAGAATCAAAGATTAAGTAGGAAGAACATACATGTGATTAAGATTGAAGAAACCCCTTCGTCTCCGACCATTGCTCACACCATCGTTTCTCCAACCCTAAACACCACCATCATTGTCTTCCATACTTCGATCGAAAAGAAACAAAGTTTGTGAGGATTGCGATGAAGCGGTGGGAGGATAGGGTATAAGATTGCAAAGAAAAGAGAAGCAGATGAAGTGCTCAAATTTAGGGTGTGAAGGAAGAAAGTGTTAAAAGAAATATATAAAGGATCCGAATCCATCATACGACCCGAACTAAAAAGCATTCGGATCCCGCCACTTTTTTATTAAAATCGTGAATGTAGAAGCCATTTGAGAATTCCCTCCTAAACTCACCATGAAAACTTGCCACATCAGCAAAAATTGCCAAAATCCAATGCCACCTAGCCCAAATACATCTCATTTATATATATATATATATATATATATATATATATATAGATGTGTCAGAATATCGAACAAATTAATAGATTATTGAAATACAAATTATTAGATTTTCTAAATATATAAGATGGAACAACACTACACATGCCAATCTCTTAAGCAACCCTTAATTCTCCTACATATTAATAAACCAACGTTTTGAACAGTAGCAAAGGGTTATTTGGGTATTTCATACGCATCTTCATCCTCACTCCCCTCAACCCTGCCCTACACCCACCCTTGAAACACAGATGCCGTCAGGTGGTTACCGGCGGCCACACATGTCGCCGCCTTAGGTATAGAAAGAGGGAGCCGACCATAGAAAAGGGAACTCCGGGGAAGTTCCGCCGATTGTGTTGGTGAGGCGGTGACCGGAGGGTCATCACCGTCACACCACCACCGCGGTCACCATGTGTCACCCCATTACAATGTCAAAAGTAAGAGAGAGAGAGAGGGAGTGCTTTGGATAGGAGAGGGGGAAAGACCTAGAGAGTGTACCAGAACGATGGCGCCGTAGCAGACCGACAAAGAGGCCGATGGTTGGGTTTAGCAGATGAACGATGGTGGTGGTGCAAGACTAGGTCAGCGACGGCTTAGGGTTTCAATGTACAGTCGACAAACAAGCAACGGTGAGACACATCTCCCGTCCTCTTGCAGAACGGGCCAGATCTGATGAGGTACAGGTGACCGGTGGCGGTGAACTGTGTCGGCTAGGGTTTCTAAGATTCCGGTGAGTTCACTTTTTTATTGGGTCGTGCTCTTTTCCTTTTTTGGAACATGATTTTTACAGAGAAAGCTAATGATCTCTTGCTTTTTTTTCCTCTGCCCTAGGGGATCTGCGATATGACCAAGTTTGACCCAACGCTTTAAAGTCCAAGTAGATCTTCTATCCCTGCTAAACTTTGGTACTCAATTGTCAGCAAAGAAGTCTAATTTTATCTGTTAAAGAATCAAATGATACAGCTTTGAGGTTTTAATCCCTTATCACTAGAAGAACGTTGCTCTTTTGTGAACATTTTTTTCCATAACTAACTGATAGTCATTTTCTGGCTTGAAAATTCTTTAGCTGTTTAGGAATTGTAAATGAAAAGGTGACCCATTTTGTCGTTATAGCTAAAATTATTTGGTTAAAAAATTAAAATGTACGTTTGTGAGCAAAATAATATCAATTACTTATAACAATATATATCACAAAATAAAGGAAAAGAGCAAAATGTGTTGAGATAATTCACAATAATATTTTTTTCCTGTACAGTGAAACTTCCTTTGTGACAAACGAAGAACCTGAGAACTTAAGGAATGTTAAAAACATACATATGAATTCACATTAACCAGGCCATATTAAAAGTAAACCGCGTTTGCTGGAAAAAAGGAACAACTTTGTAGGGGAAGGGAATAGCTCTGTTACATTTACATATGTGTACCCCACGGCTCCGGTGTATAGACGTTGACAAGAGTGGTCGAAATTGGCTGGTCAAATAATTTATAGCTATTCAGATTTCGAATTTAATTTCCATAATGCGAGACTGTAGTATCCAGATCTTAGAAGTGAAACTGAGATTTTATTCCTTTTGTTACCTGATACTAAATTATTTATCTTTATGTCCATTGGATATGTTGTAGTCAGGATTTAACTAATTTTCCCTTTTATTTTAAGTGGTTGACGGAGGATAGCAGCAGGAAGGCTGAAATTGATTTGCATGAATCGAATGCTTCGTACGAAGGCCGAAAACAGGTAAGGTGGTCGCTTTTAAATGTGCTTTCTCATATAGAGTTTTAGAACTGAAAGATTTATAAAAAAAGTCAACTTAAATGTAACATTACTCACTTCGTAGCTTTATAAGAATGTACATGTCAACCTTTTTACTCGCACATTCAAGTTCATCTTATTTAAATTTGTTTTATCGTATAGAGTTTTTGAACGGAAAGATCCATTAGAAACAAACAATCAACTAAAAATGTATCATTACTCCCTTTCATAGCTTATTTTTAATCCCTCCCATAATCTATAGCTAAAGCAATGTTATGAAATTTATGCTCACATGCCTACAAATACTTCTAGCAGGGCGTTAGAGGTTGTGGATTGGGCTCCAAAAAAGTTGACCTATTTGCAGCTGATTAGAAACCAAATTCTTTCTCTATAAGTTGTAACAAGGTAGGAAAGCAATGATTTTTTTTACCTTCGCGTTATAATGGTTGCACGTAAATTCTGTTTAAGCTAGAAAAAATTTATGAGGGCCAAATTGTTGATAAAAGACACGAGTGTTTGTACCATGACTGGAAGTTTAAGGGTGAGGGAAAATATACCAAGGAATGGGTAACCGTGGTTGCTCTTATTTTGCGGGAATTTCATATATATCTTTCATGCAATTTAGTAATGAGCCGACTTTGGAATGCGAAAAGTGATCGATATTGAGGTTTTGCTTTTCCTGATTGTCAATAGTCAACACTCTGTGTTTTGGAATTTGTAGTTACGATCTTTTGGTTAAAATCGATGTAGGTTATTTTTTGTTTTGTCTTTGCTGAATTTTATTATGATTTACAAGCATTGAATTTCTTCTTTTTCATAGGAAAGCTGGAAGAGTTCACAGTGCTGAGATCGAGGGTCACAATTGCCTTATGCGAGCAAAGCTGCAAGACACCAGGTAAAAAAAAAAACTCTTGCCACATTCCAAAATTTCAGATACTTAGAGAATAAGTTGTATTACTTAAATAAGTATCCCATCACAGCCGATGTACATTAGAACGTTGATTATTTGGATGATGATACACGAATTAAAAACTGAGTTCGTTTAAGTGGTTAAACCTTATAATTTTTTTTCTAGAAATAGAACAGGTCAGGTCAATCCAATGAATTAAGGAAGCTTTTTTTAAATAAAGAAGTACGTGACAATTAAACGGGTCAAAGATGCATCTTTACAAATATAGTGTCACTAATATAATGCGTTATAGCTTCACAGCACTAGAAGACCCTTGCCAAACTAGGGATGAGGTGTACTAAATGGGCTAGGTACGGTTTGGTACCGATACTGATACTGGTACGATACTGGTTTGTCACCGGGTACCATTCGCTCATCCCTATGCCAAACTACTCACTCGCAGGAAAGGACGATTCAACTCATACCAAAGGTTTTGTAAAGAAATCGAACAACCTTCGAAACATTGCACCAGCTTCACAAATGAAAGGTACTCACATTTTGTCGCGGAACATTTTAATACTTTAGCTGATTCATATCTTCCATTTCAATATGATACTTCTATTGTTGTTAAACATTTTGTCCCAGTCTTTAAAGTTGTAAATTAATGTATTTGTATCAATTTGATCTAGCGGGTTGCATTCACCTGTTAACATTTGTACAATAGATTTTCCGAGTTTGCGTTTGTGTGCCTATACTGCTACAAGTCGAAGAATTTCCGTCACAATGAGCCAAATCAATTCCTACCGAACAATTGTCTTCCATTGATGTAAATCAAATGTTGTATTCTTTTGATTATATCACAATTTTATTTACTTATTTATCAATAGGTTGTCATAACTATATAACGAGTGTTTGTACCATAATGAAACAAATTGATACCGACCAAATTACCATCGTTTGCCCCGTCGTGTTACGCAGTGAATTCCCGGAGCAACGCGCCGGTTTGATACCACTAGTTTCCTAAAAAATAGAAGGAGCCTAACAATCTTACACGTGCACAATTATTTTCATTTATTAATACAAAGATTTGTGTATTACATATTTTTTTCATAAAGATAGTGTTACTAATTAACAAAGACCAATTTTTTTGTGATAAGTTCGAGGTAGTATTGTGAAGTGTCAATTATATTCATATGATTATTAAAAAAAAATACTAGAGTTATTATATAAATACAAAGTAATATTAGGTTTTCTATAAATCCAAAATACACTTTTATATTGTAACAATTTAGCTTTGAATCCTCTCTACAACATTATCCCACTTCTTCTTCTGCTTCTCCCTCTCTCCATTCCCTCTTCTCTTCATAATGAATACGCTTGTTTTTTACATAATCAGACTTGCAATTCAATGGTTAAGTGAATGAACATGTGATTATCTTCTTTAGCGGCGCTGACGATCATCTTCCCCACGTAAAATTATATGGGAGAGAAACTTCTGAAAGGAATGATTTATCGGTTACTATATTTGTTAATGTCATAGACAATATATCGGTTACTATTTATGTGATAACGTATACCTTTGGAAGTAGGGATGGGATTTTTCCCAAATTCACATACCTATACCGTATCTGTACCGGTATCCATATTCGTACCGATTTTGGGTATTCGGTACATGTATCGGTGCCCAGTTTTATTGATTTCGGTATTCGGTACTTTTGGTATTGGTATGAGTACAGGTAAAGATAGTACTCGTACTAAATTTGATTACAAATAAATTTGATATTATGTTTTATTTTTGTTTCTGGTATTATTGCATTCGTATCGATTTTACCTATTTGGTACCCATATTGTAGTACTCATACCGATTTTACCTTATTGGTACCCGTAATTTATTGGTACTCGTACCGATGTTTACCTATTTAATACCCATATGAGTGATGGAGAGGGTGAAACCCGAGCTTTAAAGTGTTTATTTTGCGTGTTTTGTTTGGTTTTAAGTAATTACATGCGATGAATAAGATAACTACGAGAAATTGTGATTTTGCAGTTTAATTGCTTAATTCGGGGAAGTTAGCGGGTTTAAAGACGAAGCGGAACGTTCAAGATTGATAAATGCAGCAATTGGTAATGTTCGGGATGCGTTTCGGGTCATAAAGTGTCTTATATGTGCAAGAGATATAAAGGATTAAAGTCCAGGGGGTTATTGTGCCAATTTGTGAAAGTTAGGATCAAGGTATAAGTTGGATGAACAAGTGGGACGTAAGTTACGGTGTGATGACTGTAACTTACAGTTTGGTTATGTTGTATGAAGATGTTTAAAGAATGTCTTGACCGTAAGCTCAAATGTGAAGACCTCCATTTACGGTGAGTGAAGGAATGTGCTATGTGGGAGGCCGTAAGCTACGGTCCTAAGACCGTAACTTACGGAGGGAATGTAGGTGACGCGCGAGACTTGTTTTTGGGGGGAAATAAGAAGGCTTAACCCTAGTTTTGGACGACACTTCTTCTCCAACAAATTTTGGCAGCAACTTATGATACTTTGGCTCTCAAAACTCAACTTCAACATCATCATTCTCCCACAATCAACCAAGTCAATCATGCAAACATCATTCTCCAAAGCTTTTGAAGATCAAATCATGAACATGAGCGGCTAAACCACCTGTGATCATCTCTGGGACTAGGGTATGTGTTAGAAACTAGATTGATTTATATTTATGAACTTCTGGATTGGGATTTGACTAATCATTCGGTTAGTTTATCTTATTGTTTACTTGTTTTCGAGTAAACGATTGTTTGATTATCATAGACATACTTGTTCATCAGTTATTTGGTTTTGTCATCAATAATTGGGATTAGATTCTAAGTTGTCATTGTTCTTTAACCTTTAACCATTAAACTTGTTTGTGTTCATAAAATCTAGGATTGGTAATTAATTAGATTACTATCCAGTTGCATCAATCTTTCAATTTTGATCGTGAATCATTGCAATCAAATATATTATCTGTTGATTATTTATCAAAACAAGTAGTTATCAAATCATGTCTATGTGATTTCCAATTGGTAGTAATTGGGTTACCCGCGTTTCTGCACAACCTGAAAACCCGGAGATTGGTCCCTTTTTCTCATAATTGTTTACAACCACATTAATTACATTTGTTTTTCTAACAACTCTCTCAATCCGCAAAATGCAGTTAGTTTAGAATTAGATAATCATTAAAAGCAACGAACTTTTACACTTCCCACTAATTCCCCGTGGATTCGACACCCTACTTGCTCTTTACTAGTAAAGGTGACTAGGACACTTTTAATTATATTTTTGACCGACCTTACGACATCGATCAAAGAGTGCTTAAAAGATAGAAAAAAATAATATGGTACCAAATCGGGTACTGTATCGAAATACCGGTACTGATACCCGTACCTGTACCCTTACTCGTACTGTACCACAATATTCGGTACCCAAGTTTATTGGTATTTGGTACCGGTATTTTCGGTACCGTGAACACCCCTAGAGCAAATCGAAGGAGTTTGGTTACGGCTTGTTTGGTGTCAATGGATCTAGCGACCGGTCTATTGATCTCAAGGTGTTTCAACTTTGTGTTCTTTGAAAACGTATGTATTCGTATAACACCCTATGGTTGATTTATTGTGTTTATTTGGTTTTGCATCTGGAGTGCTGGTGGGCGATCCAACGTCTCGGTTTGGATCGTTTCGTACACACTTTTCCACTTTCGTATATTTTAAAATATGTGGATGAATTCCAACAATTTTTTTGCTTGGTAACTTCGATTTTTTGTATATTTATAGGTGTTTCTTTATGGTGTTGGTTTTCTTTAAATAGATATGGGTTGCTTTCACAAAAGTTTACAAATTATACATTAAAAAATAATTTAAAAGTAAAAGAGATATTATCACATGAATAAAAATGTATTGTGGTTTGATTAAATATCAACCAACATATCTTAGTTTATTCTTTAGTTTTCACTAAAAAGACTTACCAAAGTAGTTCTTTGTTTCTCTTCTAGTAGGGATCACAAAAGCTTCAGCTTTAGCACCTTTTAACGTTTAACAATCTACTACGTAATGAATTATGCCAATCATAGCTTTTACCTCAAGACAAATTACAAGCATACAAACACACAAACACACAAATACCTCCACTCCTCCTTTCAAATTCACGATCGGTTTATGTAATTATTTATTACTATTGTTCATTGAGAAAATGATACTATATGTAATCTCAGTAAAAAATGGTTGCATATGTTGTCCATCAAATTATAAACACATTTGGCAAAAGAACCTATAAGTGGTGGGGAACCCGATACTCGAACCTGACCTTAATATGATAGGGAATTCCTAAGTTGAAAGACGACAAAAATCCATGACCGGACTCAGGAAACGAAAACTAAATTGAAAAAAAAAACATATCAAATAATAAAACATGAAGAATGTAAAAACCAACTTCAATTTGCATTCACAAGCTTAGAAGATATTAAAGAGGTTTGGCCAGGTGCCTAGGTATAATAATATCCACATGCCCATTATTTTTTTAAGTTGGAGTTGGCGTAATTCTATTTTCATGATAGATATTTCATACTGTATCCTATGCAAAAACTTTCCACATGTATGAAACCACACAATCTATTCAAATACCAAACTCTTTACCTATTTTAGTTATCCAATAATAATGAAAATAGAATACTTCAGTTTTCATAACCACAAATGAAACTTCATGAGTTATAGGATTTTACGGTTTCCATTGCATCAGGTTGGCTTGTGAAAAACAATCAGCTAGTTAAAAATTTTACTTTAGCTTCAAAAGTTAAACGGGGAGAAAGATGACAAATTTTTACAAAGGTGATGACAACAACCCAATAAACACATTGAAAGCATAATAAATTCCCCATTGAGCTATTGTGAGTGTCCCGATCATCATGACAAGTAAAGGAAGCTCTCGTGTGAAAAGACCCCGAACTCCAAGTTTCTTTACAACCTAAAAAACAGAAAAACATGTATTTTTTATGAATGAGACTAATAGATTTTCCGCTGTCAAAGTTAACAAGAAGCACTCACATCCATACTTGCTCCCTTAGCATTATTTAGAAATGAGGCAAGCTTATTAGCAAGACGAGATATAATAGCACACAAAACACCAGTCACATATCCACCAACAAAACTAACCCCAAGTTGAAAGGATTAACAACACTCATTTTTGGGTACGTGGATGGCATATTTGTTAAACATTTTCACAATAGTCTCAAAGGAAATAAACTTCATCACTGTATCTAAAACTAACTATTTAAAATCTAAAAGAAACACATGATACACCTTCATACACGGGACTTGCAGTCCCAAATGGAGATGACAATTTCAATCAATTTACATATGAATTGGTCTATCTAATGGGTCAAATCAAAAGGCTTATATTATTAATCACATTTCATAATGTGTTTTATCCTAAAACGTTTGGATAAACATGTCTTAGGTCTCCCAAACTCACTAGGCACAAAACCACACACATTTTAACACGTTACCTACCTCACCCAAGTTAGCCACCTTAAAGGAAAACCCAAAACGTAATAGAGAAACACAACTGCAATAATCCAAACTGCATACACACATAAATAGAAAAGCATCGCATTAGTGATGTGTGAACTTACATGGTATTTGGCATCCCCATAGTGGCACAAACTCTTTGTATAACCTACATAAATATGACAAAAGTTATTGAAAGGACGTCGAGACGCCAAGCCAACTCTGCTATGCGATTAAAAAAACTAAAAAATCAAAAAGATTAAACTCGTATATACCCAAGTGCGTCTTCAGATTTGATGAACTTTGGAAGTCCATCCTGGAGACCTTTAGCAAAGCCTGGTTAGGTTTGGACACAAACCTTCACCGCCTCCATGGAACAAAGAGCCATGTCAACAATTAGCTCCGCGTATGCATAATCAAATTAAAGAGTTTAATCAAAGTCTTGCACTTATTTTGGGCTGGAATAACTCGTAGAACCAAATTTGCACTCTGCCAAGTAGGGTAGGTACCCAACCCCGGCCACTCAAGAAGGGTCTTCAGCAATATTTCAAAACCAGATGAGATACTCTTATACTTAACTTGGTCCCGGTCTATATGTTGTGTTCTAAACAATGTATTTTTTGTGTTGTAAACTATATTAATTATTAGTAATGTACCGATAACAAAACAAATCGGCCGGATCCCGAGTGAAAATAATCGGTATCAGCATTAGTATTCGTTTTTTTTTTTTATTTTTTCGACCAATGTAAAACACGGGTCAATATCTTTAGTATATAACGACTTTTTTTGGTCTTGGCTTTCGGTTGCTACAACAAATGTCAATACCGTAACAAAATAAATGGGTTCCAACCGATTGCCACGTAGAGCGGGTGAATCCACACTGGTTTATATAATAGATAAGAAGAAACGGATACTTACCAGCCCCTTTTCAAAATAAAAACGTTAGTACAAGTATCGGTGTTCATTTATATTTTTTTTATATAAAATAAATTTACATTTTTGACCCTGGCCATTTTAACAAAAAAATTACAAGCCCTTCAATTTTTTTTTGGCAACGTGCTAATTTATACAACCAAATGCTTAATATTCTGAAATTTTCTTGTTTATTCTTTTTATTGTTTTCAAAATCAGACTGGTTATCGAATTGGACGTTTTACCGGTTTGTTGATCTGACCGGTCGAGCCGGTCACATCGATTTTAAAGAATTAGATGACACTATATTAATTAGAAATATATTAAGGGGAATTGGCCTATAATAATCTCAACTACACGTCATTGGCCATTGTCAGTCACACCTTTGAATATTCCCCATGTCAGTCCCACCTTTCACCTATTTTTGCTCCACCGATCCCCAGTTAAAAAAACTTAACGGAGTTAAGCTTTTTTTTTCGAATTACAAACTGACGTATTAGGGAGTTTGATCTGAACGAGAATACGAGTCTATTGATGTAAAACTTACCTCGAAACGGTACTCCAAACAACTTGATTTTTGTTAATCGGAAGTTTAAACACCCGAATTGAAGCACGTTTTCATCGCTTGGAGTACAATTACATGGAAAGTTTTACATCATTCGACTCGTATCCACGTTCTGATCAAAAGCCCTAAAACGTTAGCCTCTAATTCAGAAAAAAAAACTTAACTATGTTAAGTTATTTTATTTTAACTGAGGACCGATGGAGGAAAACTAAGTGAAAGGTGGGACTAGCATGGGGAATGTTCAAAGGTGGGACTGAGAATGTCCAATGACGTCTAGTTGGGATTATTACAGGCCAGTTCCCCATATATTAAAGATGCCACAAAATAACAACATATAATTGTAGAAACATTAAATAATTTTGGAAATAAATATAAGGAGTAGAATAAAAACATTAGGCCGTGGGGTATGGTGGGGCGGGGGTTGTGTAACACCCCGAAAATTTACGTCCTATAAAGTGTTGACACGTGTCATAAGCTTGAAGGTGTGAAAGAATACCCTAGAGGGACTAAAGTTGACAAACTTGAAAAGTATATGAAAATACGAGTTCTAAATGTCAACAGTGAATAAATATGTTGTACATTAACCCTACATGATGCTCATACCTTCAAAAGAATGAATCATGGATCATACGAAGCTAAAAGTGAGAGATTACAAACTACAGGGGTTAAATGTGTCAACATGTTAAAGATATACCTCTGAGTGACCTTTTGACAAACCCGAAGCTTTGTAAATGTAAATTATGCTCACTAGAATGCACGATTAAAATTTCATAAAGTTTCGTTATCGTATGAGAAAGTTATGATCAAATTCGTGTGCGAGGGGTTAAAAGCGTCAACGTTGAAATTTATGACTTTTCGGGTAACCATAAAGTTACCCAAGGACTTAACAAAGTATGTTTATGTCTTAAGGCCCATAAAAGTCAAGTTAGAGGGCTCGAAGTGCAAGAAAGCATGTTAAGATCAAGTGTAGAAGGATCAGGGACTAAAAGCGTCAAAAAGTGCATAAGTTTGCATTTTCGCGCATAACCTACATTCTGAATACATCTGGTCATCCAAAAATTTATGTAAGCACTAAAATATTTTATTTTAGTGTTCGCCATAAGAAAAATCCATTCGTCGCGTCATTTGGATCGTTTTTGGCACTTATGCGCATTCCGTCGTAATTAAGCGAACATCGCGTTCGTACGACCAAACGAACCATCACCCGGAACATTTTTGAGCATGTTTCATGTCCACAATGTTTAGGTAACATTTTAGGGCCTTAAAGTTGGCTTTACGGGCCTTAGAAGTGTCGAAAAAGGCCTTAAACACGTGCAGGGACTGAAACTGTCATTTTTCAAACTTGTTGTCTGATCAGGACCCTCAGGCGGCCCGCATGAGTTTAAGGGCATCCTGAAGCGGGCCGCATGGCCCCTTCTGACCAGATTAAATGTATAAAACAGCTGGTTGCAGCTGTTTGGCACTCCCAATCTCAATGCCACATGTTGATTTCCTATGGTTAGTGGCAATTTAGGCACCATAACCTTCCGACAAGTGTACGGCCTTGATCGTGCCCTCTTCTCCAAGAAACGATCCTAACGGTGGTGCATATCCTATAAATACCCAACCCCTCACAACTCAAAAACCCACAAATCTGATCCTAGAGCTCTAAGTTGAAGCCATTGCTTCATACCTGAGCTATTCGATCAAGATTTACTAGCGGGGACCCTTCGTAAGTATTCTTTCGTTCTTTTATCGCTTTTCGGGTCCGAAAGTCAAACTTTGTTTGACTTTCTGCATTGACCAGTTTATGGTCGATGCGAAGTTCGTTTGAACTTCATAACGTGAGCGTGATCACGATGGTTATAGTCCCTAGTGACTATACCTACTGATTACCACGTTATCTAGGCTCAGTGACGAGCCGTAGTTTCGGCCAGAATACGTATTCTTGCGTATTTTGTAACCAAACTACTTATGGGTATCAAAACCGTTTGTTTTGATACCAAACTTGTTTTCTAACTTAGTCAAGCATGTTTCAACATGCTTAGCTCGTCACTTTTAGTTTAGTGCTTATATAGGGTCGTAAAGGTAAGCGATCTAAACAATCGCTTATACTTTCGAACCCGACCCGTTTGGTCGATCATTAGGATCCGACCAAACACATTAAGTGACCTTATGGTCACATCGTTCGAGTAGTTGTATGACAGGTAGTATATATATGCCTTAGGTAAATGACCAAAATACCCCTACGGGGCTTAAATTGAGATTAAACTCGTTTTGGGCATAATGGAAGGTATCCTACTGATACCACAACATATTTAAGGCATATTAACTAAGGAAACCTGTAAATGACTCTATGAATACCCGTTACGCGTTATTCGCGTTCGGATCGGTTTATATAACTAGTTTATATAAGTTAGCCGAAACGGGTCAAACCTTACCGGTTTTGTCTCAAAATTCAAAGTGTGTATTAAATACCCAAATTAAGCAAGTCTCCGAACTTGTCGGGTCTAAATCACATTCTATTTCGGTCTTCGCGTAATCGTGCGTACGAACCGTATCTTCCTGTAAGACTAACCGGTCTAAGCTTAGGCTTAATTAAAGACCCGTTAGCATTCTAATTAATTATTTATACCATCATTCCAGACTAGAGCATTTCGGTAAATGGTACATACGCTTACTTAAGTGAATACGGCTGAGTTATTAGATTCTTGCTAATTAAGACAGGAGCTAGCTCAGGTAAATACTCTTAACTTATTTTCCCTATACGGGCTTGGGATACGGTACTATAAAAGTACCGCTTGGTCGGGTGTATGTAGTCATTTAAATCGGATTGTGATTGATGTACTTACATAACCTGTTTAATATGTATTATTTTATTATTTGGTGTATGGCCTTTGGGGGTTAATGACCATGTCCCGGATATCCTTGGCATCATTCGAAGTAATGGCCACGACCTAAGCACGGGGTGTAGGCATACACCTGACAGTTGCATTATGTAAAAACTGGTAATCCACTCCGAGGTATCATCCTTGTGGGCATTATACCGGAACTGGTAATCCACTTAGAGGATGATAGCCCGTGGGCATTATACCTGTGGCGTGTCAGTTAATCTAGTCCGGCCCTACAAACCGGCCCTAACGGACGACAAATAAGTAAAACTGTATACAAGATTATATACAAATAATTTTCCCAAGTTATAAAAGATTAATTATGCCTCTGTGCATTTTAATCAAAGTGTCAAAAGGTTTTGTGCCTGGTGCATCTAAATCAATTTTCTTAAACTCTTTTCAAATGAGTCGGTTGAGTGTATTTACCAGTGAAAACTGACGTATTTTCCAAAAAGGTTAAGTGACAGGTACTGAACGAAATTGGCTGGAAGCTCAGGGCGCTAATAAGAAATCTTGCAAGTTCTAGGCGCCTAAAGTCTGTTGAACAAATGATATGTTTTAAGATCCGCCTGTGGATCCTTTACTTCCGTTGTAATACTGAATATTACTTCATATTCGGAATGTAATAATAAATATCTTTTGCTTCCGCTGTGCATTCATATATATTGTGTTGTTTGACTATTATGTTGCCAACCACGTCACGATACTCCCCCACCGGGCCCACCGGTGACACGTGGAAAGTCGGGGTGTGACAGGTTGGTATCAGAGCCAACACTGAGTGAATTAAACACTAGCCTTTTGTGTTTAATCTCGGTTACACAATTGCACATTCTTGAGTCTAGACAAGAACATAGGACAAATTCTAAAATTTGTTTTATTTTGTCCTTATTTGATTCCTTTGTTATTTTTCTGACTTGCCTATGCATAGAATATGGAAAGTATTCTTCAAGTCAATTGCTATAGAAGTCCCGTTTAGGGCAACCATATACTTGTTAAATTTTAAAGGAACGATTATAATTAAAGTATCATTCCTATATTATAAGATCTACCATTATAATAAAATGGCAAAATTTAAAAAGGACAAAACCTAGCCATGTGTCACATTAAGACAGGGCCAAGATGGTAGTTCCATAATTAGATTCAGATCCTTGTTAACAGTTCAATTTAGGATTGCTCTGCGTTAATTATTAAAAAGAATCTTAAAGGTAAAACCTAGCCTAAATGTCACGGCATACAAGGCCAAGATGGTAGAACCTATTCAAGATATTCAAATCCTTATTAAACATATGAAAGCATATTAACATGCTCGACAAAATGTGATATGATAAAATCACATAAGTCATGTTGGGATATACTAAATTCCCTTATTTATATAATCATCCCTTAAGGATGAAGTGCCCACGGGCTATAACTAACGTCCTCTGGGACTAAAGACAGTGGTAGCCTACAACTCCCTGTCAAGAAAAGGTAATGAACTTGGATTCAAACCTTGAAGCCTCGATTCTATAAAATCAAGGCCTATAAATTAAACTTGTCTAAGTGACTAGGCCTTTTGTGCTATTATTAACTTATAATTTAGGAGTATAATAAAGATCCTGAATAATTATATATTTATCAAATTAACCAATATGTGTATTAAAAACATGGTTAATAAATCTTTCAAAAAGATAAAACTGTTTAAACTTCCGTAAAAACCTTGTCCTTGTTTAATTTTTATGTAGCAATTAAGACTACATGGCGGGGTCGGAAGAAGGGAATAGTCACCCTCTGGAAAATCGCGATGATGAAAGGATTAATATAACCAGAGGAGAACTTCGTACATTGATTGACTCAGCTGTATCTAAAGCTGTGAAGGAGAAATTCCAGGAGTATAGTGAGACATATAGTGAAGCCTCATCTGTACCCCACCCTAAATCCATCCCTAAAACTCCTCCAGAGCCGAATAACAAGCCGCCCTCAAAGAAAGATGAGTTAAAGAAAGATGACGATCGACATTCATCTAATGAACACAGTGCTCCATCGAAGAGGATAGTGTTCGATAATGAACCGCATACCAAATCCTGTAACTATAAGTACTTTGTTTCCTGCAAGCCCCGAGATTTTACTGGGGAAAAAGGGGCGGTTGATTGTATGATTTGGTTGGATGAAATGGACACAGTTGTCGATATCAGCGGTTGCGCTGAAAGGGATGTCGTGAAGTACGTATCCCAATCGTTCAAAGGAGAGGCACTGGCATGGTGGAAGTCTCTCATTCAAGCTGCTGGGAAGATTCCGCTCTACAGCATGTCATGGGAACAGTTTGTTAATCTCATTAAGGAAAATTACTGCCCTCAACATGAAGTTGAGGGGATTGAGTCAGATTTCTTATCTTTGGTGATGACAAACTTAGATTGTCAAGCTTACCTCACCAGTTTTAATACCCTGTCCAGACTGGTCCCTTACCTTGTAACACCAGAGCCCAAGCGAATTGCACGCTTCATTGGGGGTTTACCCCCAGAAATCAAAGCCAGTGTTAAGGCTTCAAGACCTACTACATTTAGGTCAGTAGCTGACCTCTCTCTGTCCCTTACTTTAGATGCGGTCAGGCTAAGGTCGCTAAAGAAATCTGAAGAAAGTAAGAAGAAGCGTGAGGGTGATAACTCACGAGGATCAGAGAAGAAACACAAGGGAAACACTGACTCTGAGAGGTCTGGGTCTGGAAAGAATGGTCAGCGGACAGAGGAAAAGCCAAGGTGCTCGACTTGCCAAAAACGCCACTTTGGAAAATGCAGAATGGAGTCCAATTCTAAATCAGGACCACCTGCATGTGGGATATGCAAGTCTAGGGAGCACAAGACTGTTGATTGCGGGAAGATTAAAGATGCTACCTGCTACAACTGCAACGAGAAAGGGCACATAAAGACCAACTGCCCTAAGTACGCGAGGAAGCCCGAGTAGGCCGAGAGAACAAACGCACGAGTTGTCAGGATGAACGCCCAAGAGATGGTGCAGAATAATAATAGTATAATATGTACCTTTCCTTATCAAACAGTTTATGCAGAAACTTATTTGATATTGGCACATATAAATATATTATGAATGATAAAGGTTGAGAACTGTTGTCTCCACCTGATTAAGACTCCGGTCATTTAATGCCCGGTAGAAAGTGACGATGTTACGTCGAAAATGCTCCAACAAATCCTATATTGATATTAATATCTATTAGAAATCACTCTTTTCTAATATCCTTGTAGCAAACTTTTGGTTGCATACTTAAGGACTCAATATAGTGATAAAAATCGATTGGTTGCCTTAAAAATAAAGCCCATATCGTGGGTGATAAGAAGCAATTAATTATCAAGACTCCTTATGAGACAACCCTCGTAATTACACGTATCCGTACGATTAACTAATATAAAAAAAAAAAAAATGGTGGAACTGGCCGTCCCCGGAATCGAACCTGGGTCTAGGCCGGCCGCACCCTTTCGCGCGCCTAGCCAACCGAGCTAGGTGCCTAGTTTGTGAAAATCTCCATTCTAATTAAATATAAGCACATATAGTTGATATCTCTTTAATCTCTATCGATTTCGAATACCAAATAGTATGACAAAAGCGCTATATGAGGATTGGTGTATCTTAATAAATTCCATAGATTGCTTCCATGCCTGATCAGTATGGAGGTTTAATGCATGGGACCACAAAGATATCTCGATGGTCATACAGTACTAAAGTCAACTAATGGTATTCAAAGGAGATGTCCAGAATGGAATTGTCCAAGTAAATATTCCCGATTAAGGAAATTGTGGACTAGTAACATGAATATGTCATTTATTTGACACAAGCAATTATGGATGAACTGGAGCCCGAGATATGGAAAACTCTCTGTAACCTCCTTGCATCTTGATTATCTTCTCCTATTAATAACCTGTTTACCCCTGAGAGGCAGGTAGAGCTAAGGTTTAAATTCTGTTTAAGGCTGTGTTATTATGAAATCTCCAAAAATGGCTAGTACTATCATTGGAAGAATCGAAACCCTGGTTAATTAGGATTTCTTAATAAAGGGTTCATATAGCTTAACTCAATATCCTGGAAATCCGGTATAGTTAATTAAGAAAGACGGTTCATCTTGCTTATGCATTGATCACCGAAACCCTATTTACGCAACAATTAAGAATTGCTATTACCTACCCAGGATCGTCGATTGGTTCGACTAGCTGTAAGAATTAGCTATTCTTGGAGAGTAATTAAGCAGTAGTTGGAATAACCATCTCATCATAGAATAAGTTTTCTATAACAATTATTATGTAAGTGATAAGGTTACTCCTTTGGAGACTTAGTATAGATGGAATGTTAAACATCTATTGTTAAATAAAGAATTGGTAAGTCCAATTATCAAGATCTGAAAGTTGCCTGGGGGACAACAAATAAGATTATACAAATCCATAATCGATTGTAGGTTGCCAGTATATGGCAAGAAATCGAAGAGTTATGAAAATAGCAAACTTCCTAAGTTCTTGTTAAGGAATATGGTTTAACAAAAGATATCACCCAGGAAGGGTGTATCAAATTTGTGAAATTATCAGGCTAGTTAAGCTCTGAATAAAGGTAAATCATTCGAAGGAAATCGAATGTATCAAGATCAAGTAGCTTGTAAGCTAAAACCTACTTAAGGAGTTTGACGGAGCTCGCAATACATTGCACAATAGTGACTGGAGGATGTGTTCCGCCAATAAGTCAAGGAGCACTATCACAAATTGGTATGCGGATTTACGATGTGATAAACATCCTATATTGATTAAGGATCGACAGGTAAGAACGCTTCGAAGAAAGAATATACCTTTTGTAAAGGTCAAATGGGATGCCCGAAGAGGTCCCGAATTCACGTGGGAAGTTGAATCCACGATGAAAGAAAAGTACCCTTACTTATTTCAGTAAATCTCGGGTCGAGATTTATTTTAAGGGGGTGAGGATGTAACACCCCGAAAATTTACGTCCTATAAAGTGTTGACACGTGTCATAAGCTTGAAGGTGTGAAAGAATACCCTAGAGGGACTAAAGTTGACAAACTTGAAAAGTATATGAAAATACGAGTTCTAAATGTCAACAGTGAATAAATATGTTGTACATTAACCCTACATGATGCTCATACCTTCAAAAGAATGAATCATGGATCATACGAAGCTAAAAGTGAGAGATTACAAACTACAGGGGTTAAATGTGTCAACATGTTAAAGATATACCTCTGAGTGACCTTTTGACAAACCCGAAGCTTTGTAAATGTAAATTATGCTCACTAGAATGCACGATTAAAATTTCATAAAGTTTCGTTATCGTATGAGAAAGTTATGATCAAATTCGTGTGCGAGGGGTTAAAAGCGTCAACGTTGAAATTTATGACTTTTCGGGTAACCATAAAGTTACCCAAGGACTTAACAAAGTATGTTTATGTCTTAAGGCCCATAAAAGTCAAGTTAGAGGGCTCGAAGTGCAAGAAAGCATGTTAAGATCAAGTGTAGAAGGATCAGGGACTAAAAGCGTCAAAAAGTGCATAAGTTTGCATTTTCGCGCATAACCTACATTCTGAATACATCTGGTCATCCAAAAATTTATGTAAGCACTAAAATATTTTATTTTAGTGTTCGCCATAAGAAAAATCCATTCGTCGCGTCATTTGGATCGTTTTTGGCACTTATGCGCATTCCGTCGTAATTAAGCGAACATCGCGTTCGTACGACCAAACGAACCATCACCCGGCACATTTTTGAGCATGTTTCATGTCCACAATGTTTAGGTAACATTTTAGGGCCTTAAAGTTGGCTTTACGGGCCTTAGAAGTGTCGAAAAAGGCCTTAAACACGTGCAGGGACTGAAACTGTCATTTTTCAAACTTGTTGTCTGATCAGGACCCTCAGGCGGCCCGCATGAGTTTAAGGGCATCCTGAAGCGGGCCGCATGGCCCCTTCTGACCAGATTAAATGTATAAAACAGCTGGTTGCAGCTGTTTGGCACTCCCAATCTCAATGCCACATGTTGATTTCCTATGGTTAGTGGCAATTTAGGCACCATAACCTTCCGACAAGTGTACGGCCTTGATCGTGCCCTCTTCTCCAAGAAACGATCCTAACGGTGGTGCATATCCTATAAATACCCAACCCCTCACAACTCAAAAACCCACAAATCTGATCCTAGAGCTCTAAGTTGAAGCCATTGCTTCATACCTGAGCTATTCGATCAAGATTTACTAGCGGGGACCCTTCGTAAGTATTCTTTCGTTCTTTTATCGCTTTTCGGGTCCGAAAGTCAAACTTTGTTTGACTTTCTGCATTGACCAGTTTATGGTCGATGCGAAGTTCGTTTGAACTTCATAACGTGAGCGTGATCACGATGGTTATAGTCCCTAGTGACTATACCTACTGATTACCACGTTATCTAGGCTCAGTGACGAGCCGTAGTTTCGGCCAGAATACGTATTCTTGCGTATTTTGTAACCAAACTACTTATGGGTATCAAAACCGTTTGTTTTGATACCAAACTTGTTTTCTAACTTAGTCAAGCATGTTTCAACATGCTTAGCTCGTCACTTTTAGTTTAGTGCTTATATAGGGTCGTAAAGGTAAGCGATCTAAACAATCGCTTATACTTTCGAACCCGACCCGTTTGGTCGATCATTAGGATCCGACCAAACACATTAAGTGACCTTATGGTCACATTGTTCGAGTAGTTGTATGACAGGTAGTATATATATGCCTTAGGTAAATGACCAAAATACCCCTACGGGGCTTAAATTGAGATTAAACTCGTTTTGGGCATAATGGAAGGTATCCTACTGATACCACAACATATTTAAGGCATATTAACTAAGGAAACCTGTAAATGACTCTATGAATACCCGTTACGCGTTATTCGCGTTCGGATCGGTTTATATAACTAGTTTATATAAGTTAGCCGAAACGGGTCAAACCTTACCGGTTTTGTCTCAAAATTCAAAGTGTGTATTAAATACCCAAATTAAGCAAGTCTCCGAACTTGTCGGGTCTAAATCACATTCTATTTCGGTCTTCGCGTAATCGTGCGTACGAACCGTATCTTCCTGTAAGACTAACCGGTCTAAGCTTAGGCTTAATTAAAGACCCGTTAGCATTCTAATTAATTATTTATACCATCATTCCAGACTAGAGCATTTCGGTAAATGGTACATACGCTTACTTAAGTGAATACGGCTGAGTTATTAGATTCTTGCTAATTAAGACAGGAGCTAGCTCAGGTAAATACTCTTAACTTATTTTCCCTATACGGGCTTGGGATACGGTACTATAAAAGTACCGCTTGGTCGGGTGTATGTAGTCATTTAAATCGGATTGTGATTGATGTACTTACATAACCTGTTTAATATGTATTATTTTATTATTTGGTGTATGGCCTTTGGGGGTTAATGACCATGTCCCGGATATCCTTGGCATCATTCGAAGTAATGGCCACGACCTAAGCACGGGGTGTAGGCATACACCTGACAGTTGCATTATGTAAAAACTGGTAATCCACTCCGAGGTATCATCCTTGTGGGCATTATACCGGAACTGGTAATCCACTTAGAGGATGATAGCCCGTGGGCATTATACCTGTGGCGTGTCAGTTAATCTAGTCCGGCCCTACAAACCGGCCCTAACGGACGACAAATAAGTAAAACTGTATACAAGATTATATACAAATAATTTTCCCAAGTTATAAAAGATTAATTGTGCCTCTGTGCATTTTAATCAAAGTGTCAAAAGGTTTTGTGCCTGGTGCATCTAAATCAATTTTCTTAAACTCTTTTCAAATGAGTCGGTTGAGTGTATTTACCAGTGAAAACTGACGTATTTTCCAAAAAGGTTAAGTGACAGGTACTGAACGAAATTGGCTGGAAGCTCAGGGCGCTAATAAGAAATCTTGCAAGTTCTAGGCGCCTAAAGTCTGTTGAACAAATAATATGTTTTAAGATCCGCCTGTGGATCCTTTACTTCCGTTGTAATACTGAATATTACTTCATATTCGGAATGTAATAATAAATATCTTTTGCTTCCGCTGTGCATTCATATATATTGTGTTGTTTGACTATTATGTTGCCAACCACGTCACGATACTCCCCCACCGGGCCCACCGGTGACACGTGGAAAGTCGGGGTGTGACAGGTTGGGCTTGGGTTGGGGCATTTGCTGACACGTGGATGGGGAGGGCAGACATGGGCTAACCCACATTCAACACGGTATGGTGGGGCGGGGGTTTGGGGCGTGGGTGTAGGACCGAGTTTCGTGACCGAAACCGTGATTTGGGTGATTATGTTCATACACGGGAAGATTAGAGATGATAAACAAACAACTTTGTATTAATCCGGTAGTAAAACATTACAAATCGGCCCGATTACAAGATAACCGAACTAATACCAAAGGAGTATACATCCGGGGAGAGACCAAGTGGTGATCTCTCCCGGTGAGGTCTCAAACCTCCTCCAACTTCCTTCAGTTGCAAATGGCAAGGGTTTTCTATTTATAGTCACACCCCTTGTCTTGTAAACACACACGGTCAACCGAATAACCCTCTCGTTTGACCACTTCAAACGAGCGGGTCTATACACGTTCGATAGACCGTTTCACTAACTATTACAAATTCAGCGTAAAATAAAACTAATCTATTCGACAAGCATCGGACACAAAATCTGCATCAACAAATTCCCCCTTGTCCGTTGCTGTCGAATGCTGAAAATGCAACTGCAATCGATCTTCAGTCAAGTATTCATCTTCTCTGTGTTAACAAATTCCCCCTTGACCGATGATCCAGGTAAGTAGTATCTTGACGCTCCTTGTAAAATATTTCCCCCTTAAAGTACGCGTATCCGTGTTGGGTGTTGTGCAATTTCCTCAATTGACCGATCTTCCACTGATCTTCCAATACTCCAACCGGCATTTGATAAGGGTTCCAATCTTTAAGAACTGCATCAAGTCTTGATCTTGTCATAAGAACTCTATTTCATACAAGCATACTACATTGATAGAGATTTCTGGTGAACTGTCTTCTGTAAACCGTCTTTGTGGAATCGACCAAGTAATGCACTTTAATCTTCAGCATCAACACTCAGGAAAGTCAGCTAGACCAAGTGTATCCCTTGCAAGCTCAACCAGCATGCTTAGTTGAACTACATCCAGATCTCATTGTCTCGCCTTTGTGAAGTTAACCACGTAATGCACTACGGATCTTCAGCATCAGTACTCAGGAAGTCAGCTAGACCAAGTACATCGTTTGCAAACTCAACGAATTGAGTTACCCCCAGATCCCTGTAAAATCCCAAAGAAACATCAAACCCAAAACCGAATCCTGCAGGTCTTCAGTCTTGAACTATCAGCTTTCATAAAGATTCCCCAGGTCTTCAGTGAACAGCGCTTTTGTAACTACTGTAGACTTTAGAAACCTGTATTTTTCCGTGCAAAACCCTTCACGCTGGCTGGAGAATTAATTAAAATCCTCAAATACGTGTATGTGCAAAACATTCCACGCCGAACCGTTTGTATCACCAGAAAATCACAAACTCTACCACCTGTGATTGCGTTTAGAAATTTACCGAAGAAATTCAACATACGAAAATTTTTATCCCCCTATTTCTTTGGTACAATCTCTAAACCTTAACAGATTCTTTCCACTTCAAAGAAGCTGTCGTCAAATGTTCACCAATTCCCTCCACTGAGCGGAACTGTCGTCAATCTTCATTGAATGTTCTCGGTTCCGAAAAATCACGAAAACGACTTTCTTCTTTGCGTATTCTAGTTGAATAAGAACGTCCCCTAGTACCCCGTAGGATCCGACTTGTATCCCTCCAAAGACTTTGTGAACTCGTTAGGACCGGTATTGACATTCTAGGTTCATTCATTCGTTACCAAATGCGAGAATATGACAATAAACAAAAAGGATTTCTTCATTGCATATTCTAGTTGATAAAGAAATTTCGCCTAGTACCCCGTAGGATCCGACTTGTATCCCTCCAAAGACTTTGTGAACTCGTTAGGACCGGTATTGACATTCTAGATTCATACGTTCGTCTTCAAATGCGAGAATATGACAATAAACAAAATGCTTTCGAACATTTACGAATAACCGGTAACAATCATAAACATTGACGTGCGGAAGTGAACATACCGTTCCGTTTTTGGCCCATAGTAGTCAAGTCACCAAAATTTGACGTTTGCATCGGTAACCGTGACTACCCCACATTTTTCAAAATACCATCATCTTGTTCAATCGAATAATCAGCAGCAACATTTATTCAGCCGACAACTCTTCTTGTTTTCGAAATCCAGCAACAAAACTGCGATACCCAGCAACAATCGAGTCGAAAGATATCCTTCGAGGATCAGACTTTTCGAAAGATGGATCAGGTCGAAAGATATCCTTCGAGCTGATCAGACTTTTCGAAAGATGGATCAGGTCGAAAGATATCCTTCGAGGATCATCTTTCGAAATTGTTGAGGGTTCCCACAAATATCTGGTATCTTTCGATCTTGTTGAGGGTTCCCACAAATATCTGGTATCTTTCGATCCAGATCTGCATCCTTCGACCCAAGGTCTCATCTTTCGAGCACCTTTTTCATCTTTCGGGTCTTCAAGCAGCCACCAAGAACATCAAGAACACAGCGACTGTTCTTATGCAGATTTGACGAAAACACTTTGTATACAATTTTTGATGATGATAACTTGAATATTTAGGTGAAAAACATAAAACCCAACACTCGTTTCAGCACAGATCTGAATATTCGGGTCCAGATCTGAGTTTTTCTCATTTTCACCCAACTTTTCTTCTTGAACAAAAATCACGAAAATCACAGATCTAGAGCACATGTGATTTAGTAAACGGTTAGATTCACTAAATCGGGCACCATGGCTCTGATACCAATTGTAGGACCGAGTTTCGTGACCGAAACCGTGATTTGGGTGATTATGTTCATACACGGGAAGATTAGAGATGATAAACAAACAACTTTGTATTAATCCGGTAGTAAAACATTACAAATCGGCCCGATTACAAGATAACCGAACTAATACCAAAGGAGTATACATCCGGGGAGAGACCAAGTGGTGATCTCTCCCGGTGAGGTCTCAAACCTCCTCCAACTTCCTTCAGTTGCAAATGGCAAGGGTTTTCTATTTATAGTCACACCCCTTGTCTTGCAAACACACACGGTCAACCGAATAACCCTCTCGTTTGACCACTTCAAACGAGCGGGTCTATACACGTTCGATAGACCGTTTCACTAACTATTACAAATTCAGCGTAAAATAAAACTAATCTATTCGACAAGCATCGGACACAAAATCTGCATCAACAGTGGGTTTGGCGGGCTTCGCTGGGCTGACCCGCTGGGCTAATTGAATATTATTTAAAAAAAATTTAATTTTTTTAATATTTTTAAATAAAGAAAATTACAAAAAAAAAAATCCTAACTTTTATATTTGTTTTTTATCTCTTCTCTCATCGCCAAGACACGTTGTAACTCTTCACCCTGTAGGTGATCAATAGGCTAGGATAGAAATTTCAAATCCTCTCGTTTTTGTTTCGCTGCATCTCTAGCGGCATCTCTAGCGGCATCTCTAGCTTCTTTGCTCCTTCGTATTTCCGCCCTTTGTTGTTGGAATACATTGAATTTATCCATCTTGCATGAAATGTCATCCAACTGGTCGCTGTATATTCCCCTACGCGACCCCGAACTCCCAGCTGAAGGCGATGCCGTATCAGATCTTGATTTTTGAGCACGCCTTCTTGAGGCATTTCTTCCATACTCAGGCCGGTTTGGGCTTAGCGAATCATCCAAAAGGTCATCAAACTCTTGATCTCGTGCATCAGATTGGGCTTGGGACGAGGCCCTTGACCTTTTGGAAGACGAGTTAGTTTCGCTACCAATGGGGATATTCGCCCACTTTGGATGAAACTTACAAATCTCCCAACAATGCATGAAACGGAAGTCGGTCCCCACATTTGATTTGAATGTGCACACTGCATTTGTCAAAATGTCGGCTTCGGTTTCACCACTTTTTGGGTTTTGCTTTGCTTTATTTAAGAAACCACTATATTTTGTAAGTTGGGTGCTTATCTCGCTCCACTTTGAGGATAAGCTATCGCTTTCACGATAAGCCTCCCTTCCCATTTCTTCATGGAATAGTCTACTAACCGATTCCCACAGGGCGGTTCGATGTTGCGAATTTCCTATTTTAATAAAAACAAAATTTAATATATTACAAAGTTATATAAAAAATAACTATTAATGAAAAGAAAGGTTAAGAATACCTAAAGTTGAATGCTGAGATTGTTGACACCAAGCCCTCGCCAATGCAACTTCTTCAGCAACGAACCATTTTTGTTGTTTTCGTTTGACGGTTTCAACTACTTTATCCACCTCGGTTTTTTTCTTATGACTTCTCTTTTTGATGGGTTTCGATGCGGAAGGACCATCATTGGGTGGTTGAGTTTCGGGAACGGTTTCGTTTTGTGAAAGATCGATGGAGGTTGGTGAAAGGTTGATGGGCGATTGTGTAAACGGGGTAGGTATCGAATCATCGGAGTGTGGGAAGTTAGTAAACACACGATTCCAAAGAAGCGATGCGTAACTCGCTTCATGGGGCATAGAAGAGTGTATGAAAAATGGATGAGGCATTGGACGATTGAGTGGTGGGCTAGGATTATTTTCTTGGAATGCATACGGGTAGTTCGGGTCAAAAGGATGGTTATAAGGATGCATTTTTTCGTGGTTGAATGTGGTAAAAAATGGAAGAAAAATGTTAGTTTTATAGTGAAAAATTAATTTTGTTTAACATAGCCGTTGGCCAACGGCTATTTTGTTTTGGCCATACACAGCCCGCCATGTCATCTCGCTTCCCCCGCCCCACGCCCGGCTTGAAACCCAAGCCCCAAGGGCCACGCCCCAACCCAAGCCCACCCAGGGTGGTGCCCAGTGGCGGACCCAGGATTTTTTTCCTGGGGGTGCGGAATTTTTTTAAAGATTTTAGACCCCTAGCTATACAAAAAAATCAGTTCATAGCGGGTCGAACCGGGTCGGGTCATGTAAAACAAGTAAACACAAACAAACTAAGTTTCATAGCGAGTCGAATCAGATCGAATCGGGTCCATTTCAATTTTCAAACAATCAAACCCTAGTTCCTAACTTCCTATCACATTAACAAACAAAAAAGCATCAAAGTTCAAACCAACCCTACTTCTATTTCTCTTAATCATTAAATAAAAGAACAAAAAAACATATCTAAAACATACATTGGTCTTTAATTAGAAGAATCCGGCGAAAAAAAGTGGTTTAACCCCTTTCCTCTTGAGAAATCGCGACATAACTTCCATATTCATTGTTCCTTCCTAATCCTATCACATACAAAATAAACAAGGATCTTCAAGTGTTCAACCATAGCCCATGTTCCTTAATTTTCAATTTAAAATTTTGAATTTTAAGCACTAGTAATTGTTATTTACCAACCAATAGTCATATAATCAACAAAACCACCCAACTAAAGACTAGAACAACCCAAAAATACATGAAAACATATAAAATTTTAAACCTTTTTAACAAATATATATACCTGTTTCTTTTGAAAAACCCAATAAAACATCAAAACAAATCGAATTATCTATTTAAGTTCAATTTTTAAATTTCATCTTTTCAAACCCTATACTAGAATCATATAATCAATAAGAAATTAAGAAACAACAAACTCATCCTATAAAGACTAGAACAACCCCAAATTACCTCAGGGGAGGGCGGGAGTCGCTGGTAAGTGGCAGCGATTTGGGTTTTTTTATTATGTGGACTGATTTTGTTTAACAAAACTAGTAGTTGGATTGGGCTTGAATGGGTATTAAATTATTGGTCTTGATGGATTAAATTTAAGTTTTATTAAAGGGGTTAGTGGGCTAACTTGTTTACATAATTTGATCGGATTTCAATCAGTGTTAACAAATTTTTTTATATAAATTCCTAAGGGGTGCGGACGAAAATTTCCAATGGGTGGGGTCGGAATTTTCCAAGGGGTGCGGTTGGAATTTTTCAAGGGGTGCGGACAAAAATTTCCAAGGGGTGCGGTCGGGATTTTTCGCGAAAAATACCACTAAATTTTTTTTTTCAAGGGGTGCGGCCGCCCACCCACCCCTTAAGGTGAGTCCGCCACTGGTGGTGCCTTGGGCGTTTTCCCCCAACCCACGTTCCAACCCAAGCCCCATACCCCATAGCCTTAGTAATAGAAAGATCATGGAATTAATAATACTAAGATGAAAGGAAATGCAATCATCAAGCAAGTCTATCCTTACTTAAAAATGTATAGGTTACTATGCTTAGATCTTTGTAGTTCTCAAGAAACTGAGTATATATTATTCATTATTCGAGGAAATAAAAGACATATGAACGATCATACATTTTCACTATTTGAAGAGTTGATTCTCATATGGTTTAAGCCCTGCTTCTAGCAGACCCCCACCTTCGAGTAACACTCTCGGCATATATGACCAGGCCCCAGTTTTTCTCTTTTCTTCTAGGGTTTGATCACATATCCCATTTAACACTACATACCTATCTTCTTTCATCCATATCTCTTTGAGTTTCGATCGATCAATGACTTGGTGTTGCTCATCTCAGATCTCGTCCAACTTTTTGTCCAAATCCGCTCCAACCTTTGCCACCATGGGAGAACTTTAGGATTTATGTGCGAGGTTTCGCTGCGCTGTTCATGCGAAACCTAGTTTCATGGTGATGTTTATGTGAAACCTATGTTTCACTACCCTATACACGCGAAACCAAGTTTTGCTACATTGTTTAGGCAAAACCTATGTTCCTTACACTATTCACATGAAAGTATGCACTAGTTGACTCATTTCTCCTATGAACCACTAACCAGGTTGATTAGGTGTTGCTATGGGCTAGGAAAGTTCATTAAATAATAACATAAAACATTTTATCTGATGATTTCTAGACCCCTCATTATATACCATTTTAGGGTGGTATGCATACTTGTTAAAGTGTTTTTAAAACAGAGTACTATTTCTTAAGAAAGACAAGTTGCTACAGTAATCCAAAGTAAAGTATGATTCTGAACATCCTGAATTTAAAAATAATTTAATATTCTTGGAGGGGCAAAATGGTAATAAAAAGATACAAAAGAAGGAGGCCCATGAGAGGCATTATGGTAAATTTGTCAACCCCTAATATGGAAAAGAGATTTCTAGTCACCATTCCTCATCAATTACCATTTTCACTTTAAGGTTGGAGAGAAAAAGAGATAGAGGAACTAGAGAGAGAAAGTCATCGACTGACTGTTGGACTTGTTTTTTTGCAAAAGAAGCTTGGGGAGCGTAGTGAATCATTTTCGGGCCTTAGCAGTGTGGTTTTTGAGTTGAAAGGAACGGATTTCGAAAAATTAAAGCTCGAGTTTGATACACACGGTTCAAAGGTAAGATTTTATGAAAAAGCTTATGTAAATGCAAAGCTTTATGCATGAAATATAAGGAACATTTGTTTGAGGCATTTGAATTCATAAAGTTCCAAGCTTGATGTATTTTCAGACCTGCATCGTATCAGCAGAGCCGGCCCAATAGTTGTAATACCCTAGGCTGAGGCTTAGGGCCACCATAATTTTAGGGCCTCAATTTAAAAAGAAAAGTATGTTATTTATACATATTGGAAGTGTTGGGCCCTAAGTCTGCATTCTGAACTTGGGCTTCTTACTAATCACTTTTCACACATCCAAGTTTCAACGGATGGACATTTCTACGACTTTACTGAATTAACCTAATGTTACTGGGTAAAATCAATGGAATCTTTAACTTTGGGAGCTCAAACGTTTTCTTTTGAAGTGCAATCGTCCATTGCAAGTTCTAGGGTATTTGAGGCCTTCCTTTCCTAAATTTTGGTTTTTGTAAATATGTGATTACTCATCTGCACTTCAAGCTCCATCTGTCTTTTGTAGCTTCTTTGATTTATTAAGGTAAACAATTATATGTTACAGTCTGTTAATTACCGATTTTACAGATTATTAATTGTTAGACTAATCGTTTGTTAATTGACTGTTTATGATAGCTACATACTTTGAGTTTTTATTATGTTGATTTTAAATTAAACAATGATGCGGTTTTTTTTTGGATCTGATGTTAGAGCTCAATTTCTAGTTCCATCTTAGTGTCTGAAAAAGTTCTTGTTGTAAACTAATTTGGATATGTTTTCTATATTAATAGTCCGATTTGAGAAAAATACTTTAGTTACATAAAGCTTGGACTTATTGTTGCATGTAATATAAAGCTTGAACTTATTGTTGTATGTAACATAAAGCTTAGATATATTGATTTTATACTATGCTAATTTGATATGCATTTTCACTCCGTGAACTTGGATAATTTTGACCAGTTTTCTTAAAACTCTTGGAACTGGCTGTGCTGGTTTGATCAGCATTTTGGTGTACACGAAATGCTGTCAAATATAGACAAGTTTATTTCTATAAGATCGCTTGGAATACAAATGGATACTTGCAATTGTATTTTGGCAATTTAACTAGGCAATGAAAAATCAAATGATCTCAGGGTATTATTTTCTTCTAGTATCTTATGTGATAGTTTTAGCAATCATTTAGAGTTTTTAAGGAGTGCATTACTTTTTTTTTTTTTTTTACATCAAAACAACCCTATGGTCTCGATTATTAAGATGGTGAAAAAAAATATTTTTTAAAAAGGCCTCCCTTTTAAAGTTCGTTTAGGGCCACCAAAAAGGTTGGACCGGCTCTGCGTATCAGCTGATTTAAGAAGAGGATGTACATTTCGCTCAAATAATTTATCGCATGACTTTTCGCACAAATAGTATAGCTTTTCGCAGTAGTGTAGCATTTAGTTCCGTAACATTCCGTTGGTTTACTTTTCCTGTAAAATTGGCGTTTTGTTTGATCTAGAGTGAAACCTTATTTCTCATTTCTTAGGACCTTTCACTCAAGTTTGTGTAGGGACGGAATGTTAACATTTTGTTTATGTAGGTTCACCCAGACTTGACTTAGGAGTCCGTTTGTCAAGATTCTTCTAATATTAGTGATTTAAAGCGTAGTAACACATGTTAGTTTCTAGACCCCTTTTTAGATTGTTTTTGGGTCATGTGCACACTCCGCAAGTGAACGTTTAAAGACTTGACGTAGGAGCCCGGTTGTCAAGATTCTTCTAGTTTTAGTGATTTAAAGCATAAGAATACATATTAGTTTCTAGACCCCGTAGTAAGACATGTTAGTTTCTAGTGATTTAAAGTATGTTTAAATGAAATGGAAGGTTTTTACTAACAAAACGATATTGGGCTTTTATTCCATGTCATGGCCATGATTGTTTTCAAGTGAACGCTTAAAGTAAATGTTTCACTAAAATGTAAACTTGACATGTGTAATGAATGTTAATGGTAAAGAATATGGTAATGGTTAATGTATACTGTTTTTCTAAGTTAATTCACTGTCGATATATGCTATATACCAATCACATGGATGGATGGATAAATATGCTTCAAGGGATCACGTCATGATGAGCATGCTAAGGGGGTAGTGCCTTTATGGTTTGCAAGGTAATCAGTTGTACAATAGTGATGACTATTGATGAAATGTTTATGTTCATAAATTAGACGCAATAATTTTTAGCTTAATGCACGTTTAACATATGTACAGGCATGTTTATGTAAAGTTATGTCATGATTAAAATGTTATATAGATGTAATGCATAAAAACGATGCTTATTTAAACTAGAACTCACTCGACATAGTTGGCTTTTAGCATACACATCAGGTTAAGGTGTACACCCAATTGTAGGCTTGTGGACGTATTGGGCAATGGAGTGTAGGTTGTCCCCATCATGTGCACTAACTACCATCCTAGTTATTTTATGTTTTTAAGACTAGTTATGTTTTGGTTTTTGGCTTGTAAGCCTTTTGGAATATAACAACCCTCGAAAAGGCCCCATAACAATTCATAATCGAGACCCCGAACGTGTTCGACGAAAACCAGCACGAAAAAGAGAAAACTCAGTTTTGGGATGACAATGGCTGAAGGCGGTCGCGTGACGCGGCGCCTCATTTCTTCGACGGAAAATGTTGGTACACTTTATGTGGACGCGACTCGACTCGGTTCGATTCGGTTCAGGTCGACTCAGTTAGGTCCGGCTCAAGCCCGACGTCATGACATTCCTCAGTCGTGCGCCCCTGAGTTCGACACGCGAAGCACGGAGCGCCGCAAGCCAAGTCCCGTTTACACATCTCCATGACATCATCATTGTGATGTCATGGTGATGTCACAAACCTTTGACTAAATGAAAGTTTTGTCCTATGTTGAAACTAAATGAAAGATTACAATAGGAACAACATCTGGGCCGTAAACTTTGTATTGGGCCTTTGACTTGTCTTTGGATCAAGTAACTTGAAGTGGACTTTGACTTCATTTGGGCTTCCAACGAAAACAGTAGGGACCAAACAGCATATGACGAAATCCCTTATGATTTCGTCGTGATGTCTGATTTCGTCAATCAGATCGTTAGAACTTGATTTCGTCACTCATCTAGTATAAATACACAGACATCAGACAAAACATAGTAAGAGAAGACAAAACATAGTAAGAGAAGTCTGAATAGATTTCACTGAGCGAACACATTGTAACACACACACTGAGAGTTTACAGAGACCATTTGTAAACACCGCATTGTAACCGTTTTCTAGCATTAATACATTGAGTGTTAATCGTTGAATATTGTGTCTTATGTGTTCGTAACTTGGTTTAACTTACCCGTTTGGATTCCGCACTTTCGGGTTTGTCGGAAAACAGGGAATAGAGGTTACTCGATCCTCCGGGTGGACCTACAATTGGTATCAGAGCATTGGCTCGATTCCTTGTTTAAACCAAGTCGATTTTCTTGTGTTTTGGTAGATTTTAAAAGGGTTTTTCGGTTTACATTCTTGTTTAAAAATTATATTTCTGGAAAAAGTCTTTTAAATCAGTGATTATCCTATTATTTTGCTACAAGTTTGTTCAAAAACCTTGTTTGTTTTAATGTTTACATGTTATTAGTCGGTTTTTGTTGAAAGTTTATGCAAAATTTGTGTTCGGAAAATTTATCCGGTGATATTTTGGCTGGAATCATCATAGTGTTCATCTTTTTATTCAAAATGTTCTTCAAATATATATGCATTTGATCCTTATTTGGTAAATTGGTAAAGTGTTAGTGATTATAATATTGAAGTTTGACAATTGTGTACACAAGAAATGATGATAGTTGGTAAATACAGTGTCTTCGGTATTGTATCTTTGACCAAAGAGGTTTGTGTTGATGCATTTTTAGTGTCTGTGACTAGTCTTGTTTAACGATGTATTTTGTATGGTCTTTTATTAATTATCGAGTCTGTATGTTATGTTGACCAAGTCAGATATCCTCCTATCTACTTGTGTACAACTTATTTGTCTCTTTTGTTATGTAACGTATTATGAACAATGCATGTTGCATTAAAGGGTAGTTTTGTCATTACTATGTTTATATGTTGCTGATTGTTGCTGTCTGTTTACAGAAACAAACACAACAGTTGCAGTCCACGACGAAACAGACCTGTTTCGTCGGAACACATCATGGCGAAACAGACCAGTGTTCAAACTTCTGTTTCGTTGAAGGTCATGACGAATCAGACCTTGATTCGTCATGTATTGGGCTGTTCCAGGCCCAAATGTCTGGCCCATGTTCAGATTTGTCAAACACTTTGTGTGTTTCGTCGATATCAGTGGCCAGGGACTATATAAACAACCTCTTGTGTTCATTTGAACAGAGAGATGAGATATTGACCATAGTAACAAAACTCTGCCGAAATTCTGTCTGAACTGTGTTTGTATCAGTTGTAATCGGTTTCTCATCCCGTTAATCAATCGAGTGTGTATCATTGATTAATCCGTTGTTATTATTGCTTTATATGTTTGATTTGGCATAGTTACGTGGATTCCGCACACGTAACCGTGTTTACTATAAACAAGTGATTCGGTTCGTAATCGATCCTCAGATTTCGGGACCTACAAGTGGTATCAGAGCATTGGCTCTTATCCTTGTTTAAAATCAAACTTGTTCGGTTTTTATCAAGTATTTTGTGTGTGTTTTTCTGAAAATGAGTTCTTGAAAAATTAATATTTTCTGGAAAAATATTCATAAATCTGCTGTTTTATTGGTGTTTGCTACAGATTTTTATCAAAAACCTAAGTTAGATTGTTTGTTTATGCTTTAAACCGGGTTTTTAGTGAAAATCTAGTGTATTTTCGTGTTTCGGAAAATTATCGGTGATCGGAAAACTCATCGGAAAACTCATGTTCTTGGTGGTGTTCTTCATATCTTCATAAGTGTTCTTATATAAACTGAGTAATTGATCTGATAATTTGATTAAAACAAGTGTTGCAACTTATAAAATAATAACTTGACTTTTGTGTAAAAGTGATAATTGGTCACAGTCTGTTTCGTTGAAAATAAGAAGTTACAAACATACCTTGTGTCAGGTTAAATATCTTTGTGTCTCATCTTATCCTTTGACTGGTCAGTAGATATTTTAAATATCTAAACCAACTGACTTTTACCCAGTTTTGACGAAACAAGCAGCCGACGAATCACATCTGTTTCGTCGCAACATCGTTGACGAATCAAACGTCTGTTTCGCCACAACATCTTTGACGAAACAAATTCTGTTTCGCCACAAATCACTATTATCACAAGTCTGTTTCGTCGTCATTCATTCAGACGAAACAAACCTGTTTCGTGAAATCTGTTTCGTCGAAAACAGATCTGTTTTACACAGAGGACTTGTAACAGCTTGCTTACTGTTTGTTTTCAAGAATTTGTGCAGGTACTATCATACATACACCAAATATGAGTTGTACTAGTCCATGGGATTGGAGTATGGATTCGAGACCACGTGAAGATCCGACGTCCGCAGCAGCGTGGGTGAAGAGTGTTTATGGTCAACCTACTATAAGTGCCGGACAATGGGCTTTGGCATCCAATCAGAACCAAAACATTCAAAATCTTCTGATTAGCGAGAGCGAAACGGGTAGCAACAATCGCCCGCCAAAGTTGAATCATATGAACGAGTTTCCATCATGGAAAGGTCGATTCATTACATATGTTCAAGGTCAAAGCACTGATATTTGGAGGTGTTTCATTACTCCACGCAATGATGCTCTTGAAGTAGCAGCTTCAACGGCCGAAGGTTTTACTAACATGCAGGAAAATGACAAGAAAGCATATGAATTTGAGAAAAAGTCGTTTGCTATTCTTACTCAAGCACTTCATAAAGATATCTATCATCAATTTTCTTATTGTAAGGACACTAAATCCTTATGGGATTGTTTGGTGACAAGAGGAGAAGGAAATGCAGCTGCCAGAAAGACACGGCATGATTTATTAAAGAAAGAGTTTGAGTCGTTTCAGTTCTTGGAAAACGAAACTCTAAATGATATGACCACACGGTTTTATCATTTGATTAGTGAGATGTTTGCCTATGCTGTTAATACAACTCAAAAGGAAGTTTGTGCACGATTTGCTGATTCTCTACCACCAAAGTGGAGTCCATACATTGAGCTTCTAAAGCATACAGGTATTCTAGATGCTGACACTATAACTATCTATGAATTTGTACAGAAGCTGGAACATAAAAATGATGAAGAAATCCGAAAAGCAAAACGCATTGCTGCTCCTCAGAATATTGAAATGTATAATGGTGGAGGTTTTGACCCGTCAGCTAGTCTGAGGCAACCAAAGTTACAAACGGCGTTTGTATCAAATACAAACTCTTCTCCGTTTCCTCAACAAACTCAGACTTATTCTGGAGGAGGTTTTATCCCGTCAGCTCCACCTCCGGTCTTCGATCCGAGTGCCTATCTTCCGCCAGCGCATTTGAGTGCTCAAGCTCAGGCATATTCAGGAGGAGGTTTTATTCCTTTTATACCTCCAGTTTCTACTACTCAACCTCAGGCATATTCAGGAGGAGGTTTTATTCCTTTTATACCTCCAGTTTCTACTACTCAACCTCAGGCATATTCAGGAGGAGGTTTTATTCCATCCCAACCACAACCACAAGTCCAACCACAACAACAACAGCAAGCTCATTATACCAACAATCCTCAAACTCCAAACCCTAACACAGTCAAAGTTGATACATCAAACCTCTCAAATGTTAGCATTGAAGTAGCAAAGGAACATATGGAACTTATTAATACCATGGTCAGTGCTTACTGCGGTTTGGTCGCAGGTCAAATTGGAAACATCAATTTAACCAACGAAGACTATCTACAAATCAACCGTGATGAAATGGAGTTGATGGATATAAAGTGGGCATTCGCAAGTGCTGTTAGAAGGGCGAAGGACTTTATGGTTCGAACAGGAAGAAGTTCTTTGGAAAGCAAACAAGATACAAAGTACGGTTTTGATAAAGAAGCAGTTACATGCTTCAATTGTGGGGAAAAGGGTCACTTCAAACGTGAGTGCACTCGACCAAGCAGACAAGGCAATCAGAACCCATTCCGTAATCAGACGAGTACTTCAAATGCTAATCAAGACAATCGTGGAAAAGGGATAGTGGCTGTAAACAACACCACTAACCAGAATCAGTCTGGACCATCAAATGAAAGTCGTGCATTAACCGTACAAGCTGATGAAGGGTTTAATTGGTCTTTACAACTTGGGGAAAGTGATCAAGATAAAGGAGGAACAGCGTGTTATGCAAAGATAATCAATCACATCAAGCACGTTCATAAGGAAGAATTTTCTGATAGTGACGACAGTTCTGGTAATACCGGGAGTTCAGATGAAGGAAGTTCTACTTCGGGTGATTATTGTTCTGAATCTGATGTGAGCAAAGAAGCAAGTTCTAATCTTGATGACTTATTGAATGAAGCAGAAGAGTTGAAATGTCAGAAATCAGTTCTGATCAAGAAGGCTGAGGTAGCATCTAAAGAAATGGAGAAGTTCTTTTCTGAAGACGGATCTTTCTCTTATCAGACTGCCTTTATGGCAAATGTCTCAGATTCTACAAATCAGGTAAAATCTGAAATTCTTATCAACTGTAGAGATTGTGAATATATGAAAAATGAATTTGATAGAATAAAACTTGAATGTGATACGATTCATATTCACAATCAGAGTTTAGTTGTTGAAATGGCTAAATGCAAAGAAGCGAATATGGCTTTGGTTCGAAACGAAAAAGAATTTAAATCTATGATTGAAATTCAAAAGAAAAATGTTTCCGAAGTGACAAAAACTGTTTATCATAAACAAGTTAGTATAAATGATTACATTAACATTGTTGAGGAAACTAAAAAGGAACTAGCCATTGCAAAATGTGAGCATGATGCAATCAAGCAAAAATTGGAGAGTTACTCTAACTCCCGATTTGTGCTCGATCACATTATTGATGTTCAACAACTAAAGGGAAACAAGAAAGGTGTTGGGTATAAGAAGTGTCCGCCCCCTTTGAGACATGATTATACTTATATGCCTGATGAAGAAGAAATGCCACGGTTTGAATCCAGTGTGCCTCTTGATTATGAGGAAATTACTACTGGCGTAGGGTTCAAATCGGACAATTCTCCAAGTACAAATTCTGAGCAAAAAGAGTCAACATCTACGAAACAAGGTCCTCCAACCATTGAGGACTATGAGTCGTCGGATGATGAACCTGAATCAGATGTGAGTAATCAGGATAAATCACTTGACAAACTTAAAGGAGTAGAAGTTCCAATTGAGAATCATATTCTGTGTGATCCTCCTACCCCTGCTGTTCAATCTGTTGTTCAACAAGTGATAAATCCTGTGTCTACTGTTAAAAGTAATACTGTGTTGTACACTTTGGTTGGTGACTCTAAAATCTATTCAGATAATGATTTTCCAATTAAAAATGTCAATCCTTCATTGATTGATAATGTTTTTGAAAATAACACAAGTAAGTTTGTGGGAAAGTCGATTCCGGGAGTTAATGTGACTCAATGTAATCCAATTCCTAAGACTGAAATTAAAAAGAAATTTGGAAATCAGAAATCACCTTCAAAGCAACAACCTATTGCTTCTAAGGGTAAACAATCAGATCAACGAGCTAAATTGTCAAATGTTTCCAACTCAAAATTTGAAACAAAAGGAGCTCGTTATCAGAAGAAAAACAGCAATGTCAAATTTGTGAAATCTAGGGGTACAGATAAAATTGAGACTTTTGCAAACAAGTCAAACACTGATTTCGTACAAGTCAAAATTTTAAAACGTGATAGTCAAAACAATTACACTCAACATTCAAACGGGTGTGATGAAAAAGCTAGTACCTCGGGTTATACAAATTCGACATCTGATCGTCGATCAAGTTCTCCTAAGTTTGTTGAAAGGAGAACGTGTTTTAAATGTGGAGAGTTTGGGCACATCATCAAAGATTGTGCTAACACTCCGAAAGCGAAATTTGTTGAAAGAGCATCACCTGAATCGATTCACTCTAAATGTCGTCCTGTTTCACCTAAACATGATAAAAGAACTATTAAAGAACAGGAATCGAAACAACGACATCAAGATGTGAAGAAAATAGAAAAGGCTTTAAAATCTAAGGTAAATTCTGTTCCAAGGGAACAAAGTTCACCTGTAAAACCAGAAATTTCAAAATTTGTTTACAAAACTCAATCTGGTAAACAAAAACAAACTTGGAAACCTAGGAAGAGTGAAGGTTCAGGGGGAGCTGTTTGTTTGGAAAACCATCAACAAATCGAGATCACTATTCGTGATGCTCAGGGACGACCCAAGACCACTTTGGCTTGGGTCCCCATCCTTAACTAATCATTGGATGATATGTGCAGGATGTTCCAGGAGGAACTATTAATAGTCATTGGATTGTTGATAGTGGGGCATCTAGGCACATGACGGGCGATTTACGGCTTCTATATGATGTGAGAAACATTAAAGGAGGCTATGTCGCTTTCGCTGGAGACAAAGGCGGTTACATCACTGGAGAGGGAATGATTTCCAATGGTGTGGTATGTTTCGATAAGATCAATTATGTTCGTCAAATTGATCATAATCTTCTCAGTGTGTCGCAAATCTGCGATAAAAAGTTCACCGTGCATTTCGATGATGCCGGTTGTTATGTGCTTAAACCTGGTTTCACAATTCCTGATGAATGGATTCTCTTATCGGCTCCAAGAATCAATGATCTTTATGTTCTTGATATGAGTCAAGCGATTACGACTTCTGCACAAGTCAAATGTTTTGTCTCGAAAGCCACGGAGAAGGAGTCTATATCTTGGCACAGAAGAATGGGACACATTCACTTGAGAAAAATGAACCATTTGGTGAAAAACAATCTTGTGAATGGCGTGCCCGTGAGAAGTTTTCATCTACAAGATATCTGTGTTTCGTGCCAGAAAGGGAAACAAACAAAGAAGTCTCACCCTTTGAAGAAAATCAACACTGTTGGCATGCCTCTCGAACGTCTTCATATGGACCTCTTTGGACCTATGAGACACAAAACAACGTTCGGAGATGTGTATTGTTTAGTAGTTACTGATGACTACTCTAGATTTTCTTGGGTAGCTTTTATGGCACACAAGAGTGATACTCCTGGCATCCTCAAGGATCTTCTTACAATGTTGGAAAATCTCTACTCGTTGAAAGTTAAGAGGATCAGAAGCGACAATGGAACTGAATTCAAAAACCGTGTTATGGATGAGTTCTGTACTTCTAAAGGCATTCTTCATGAATACAGTTCTCCTTACACTCCACAACAAAATGGTGTCGCGGAGAGGAAGAATCGGACGATAATTGAAACTGCAAGAACAATGCTGGTAGAGTCGGCGTTTCCTGTTCAGTTCTGGGCAGAGGCTGTGTCGACTGCTTGCTACACATTAAACCGAGTTCTTACGGTTAAGAGACATGGCAAGACTTGTTTCGAACTTCTACAGAAAAGGAAACCAGATCTTTCAATTCTAGAACCTTTTGGTGGTCCATGCACTATGATTGATCCGGATGGAAAGTTTGGCGCGAAAGCTATTGAGGGTTTCTTCCTTGGGTATGCTACTCCAAATTTTCGTGTTTGGAATCTGACTACCAAAAAGATTGAACTATGGAGTGAAGTAAGGGTTCAGAGATATACAAATCCTGTTAAAGCTCCAGGTGATCCTTGGATGTTCGATTATGATGGGCTATTCAACTCCTTTGATCTGCCAATTTTTGATGAAGATTCCGCAGCTGCTAGAATGATATTTGATAGTGACAATGCTGCTGAGTCGTCATTAGTTAGACCTGTTGTTGTTAACTCACAAAGTTCTAATTCGTCTAACAACACGGTTCAAAATGAGGAAGTTGAAAATGCTACTGCATACAATGAGTCATCAGAAGAAGATGAAGAAAATCTGGATGCGACTGAAGGTACTAAATCTCCAGTTGTTCCAGTTCAGGGTATTTCTGTTGATACTCCTCATGTGCAAGTCGATGATACTGCTGAAGGAAATGCATCCACTTCTACGCATATTCCAGGTGTAGAGTTGGTTGTTGATCTTAATATTAACAATTTGGGTATTAATGCTCGTGTTCCTGAAAATCCTGAAATGAGGATACACGATACCCATCCACAGCAGAATATCATAGGAGATGTCCAACAAGGTGTGCAGACACGTAATCAGCTGAGAAACAATCCGAGTGCTGGTTTGTATTCAGCTATTAGAGAATCTGGTCTACAAAATGATTGGTCTTTCGCGTGTTACGTTTCACAAGAAGAACCAAAATCTTATAGGGAAGCTTTAAAAGATAATTCATGGGTTGAAGCCATGCAGGACGAACTGCAGCAATTTCAAAAGCTTGGTGTTTGGAAGCTTGTTGAAAAACCGGAGAATTACAAGAAAATTGGAACACGATGGGTTTATAAATGCAAGAAAGACGATCGTGGAGTTGTTATTCGCAACAAAGCGAGACTGGTTGTTCAGGGTTTTCGTCAGATTGAAGGCATTGACTACAATGAAGTTTATGCACCTGTTGCACGTCTGGAAGCTATTTGAATCTTCTTAGCTTATGCTTCTTTCAAAGGATTCAAAGTTTACCAGATGGACGTTAAAAGTGCTTTTCTTCATGGTATTGTTCAAGAAGAGGTGCATGTCGAACAACCTCCAGGTTTTGAAGATCCTATTCACCCCGATCGGGTTTGGTTGCTCAACAAAGCTCTTTATGGTCTACATCAAGCACCTAGGGCTTGGTACGCAACCTTATCAAACTATCTTCTGGAGAATGGATTTAGACGAGGCCTTATTGATTGCACACTCTTTATCAAAGAACAAGATGAAGATCTTCTGCTGGTGCAGGTATATGTTGATGATATAATATTTGGGTCTACTAATGACTCTTTGTGCAGGCAATTCGAACGTGTTATGCAAGAAAAGTTCGAAATGAGTGCTATGGGAGAGATGAATTTCTTTTTGGGTCTTCAAGTTCAACAAACAGAGTCTGGGATATTCATCCATCAGACTAAATATGTTGGTGACATTTTGAGCCGATTCCAAATGTCAGATGCAACGCCCATTGGTACCCCACTTCCGCAGAATCACGGGATTACTCCGGATTTGAAGGGAGAAACCATCAACTCCTCGTACTATCGTGCCATAATCGGATCTCTCATGTATCTTACCGCTTCGAGGCCTGATATCATGTATCCAACATGCTTGCTAGCTAGATATCAAGCAAACCCGAAGGCCTCTCATCTGTCAGCTGTCAAAAGGATTCTACGCTATTTGAAGGGATGCCCAGACCTCGGTCTTTGGTACCCTAGGGATGATAGTTTTGAATTAATTGCATACAGTGATTCTGATTTCGGTGGTTGCAAAATCGATGGCAAATCGACAACAGCAGGATGTCAGTTCCTAGGAAATCGCCTGGTCACGTGGCAGTGCAAGAAGCAAACGTGTGTTGCTACATCAACATGTGAAGCAGAATATATTGCTGCCTCGAGTTGTTGCTCCCAAGTTCTTTGGATACAACAACAAATGCGCGACTACGGTTTAGAATTCCTATCTACCCATATTTTTGTTGATAATAATGCTGCCTTGCAAATCACTAGAAATCCGGTGCAACATTCTAAGACTAAACACATCGACATTAAATATCATTTTATCCGTGATTGTTTTGATAAGAGGTTAATCGATGTCGTTCATGTCCCCACTGATCACCAACGTGCCGACCTGTTTACAAAAGCTTTTGATAAATCACGTTTTGATTATCTACTTTTGGTCAATGGCATTAAGGTGATACCCGAGTAAACTTCTTTGGCTGATCGTTTTTGTAAATATTTTCTTTATAAACTTTGAAAATTCAAAAAGATTTTAGTTTTCGTAAACTTTGCGAATTTTAGGGGGAGATATTTCAAGAAAATACAAAAACATTGCAAAAGTTCAAAATCCAAAAAGATGTCTTTACTTTCTGTCGTTTCGTTTGAAAAATTCAAAAATTCAAAAACAATAGAAAAACCAAAAATGAGTTTCTTGGATAAAGGAAAATGATGAAATTCACTGGTGTGGTCGGTCAATGTGCTCAAAATGCAAAATAAAAAGAAAAATGATAAGTATCTCTACTAACGATGTATCGGTAGGCTCACAATCAGACTAAAATGTGCAGGATGATACAAACCTAATAGACTTCAAGTCAGGTGGGAACCGCACATTGGCATATGGTCTTAGTACCGAAATCTCGTTTGAGAGATTGCCGAGATCTGAAATATTCGGTCTTTATGCTGCTTATCATCTGGGTATCATGGTTGTATCAAACCGTAAAAATAACGGAGACGAAGTCTAAGATCTTCCATGATACTATACATACGTGTACATACTGCATTCGACCTCAATAAGTGATCAACAATCACATGTCCAAACAGCTTTTGATAAATCACGTTTTGATTATCTACTTTTGGTCAATGGCATTAAGGTGATACCCGAGTAAACTTCTTTGGCTGATCGTTTTTGTAAATATTTTCTTTATAAACTTTGAAAATTCAAAAAGATTTTAGTTTTCGTAAACTTTGCGAATTTTAGGGGGAGATATTTCAAGAAAATACAAAAACATTGCAAAAGTTCAAAATCCAAAAAGATGTCTTTACTTTCTGTCGTTTCGTTTGAAAAATTCAAAAATTCAAAAACAATAGAAAAACCAAAAATGAGTTTCTTGGATAAAGGAAAATGATGAAATTCACTGGTGTGGTCGGTCAATGTGCTCAAAATGCAAAATAAAAAGAAAAATGATAAGTATCTCTACTAACGATGTATCGGTAGGCTCACAATCAGACTAAAATGTGCAGGATGATACAAACCTAACAGACTTCAAGTCAGGTGGGAACCGCACATTGGCATATGGTCTTAGTACCGAAATCTCGTTTGAGAGATTGCCGAGATCTGAAATATTCGGTCTTTATGCTGCTTATCATCTGGGTATCATGGTTGTATCAAACCGTAAAAATAACGGAGACGAAGTCTAAGATCTTCCATGATACTATACATACGTGTACATACTGCATTCGACCTCAATAAGTGATCAACAATCACATGTCCAAACAAAATAAGTGATAAATTATCACAGATTCTTTGCGGGAGTCAAGTTCGTCTCTCTGCTGTACGGAAGTACTGACCTGTTCACGGACTTGCTCCTGTGCCCTCATGCATCTGAAAATCAAGTTCCTCCTCAATAAGTGATTCTATCACATAGGGCTTGTTTTCAATTAAAATAAGTGAGTCTCTCACATTTTTATACGGTCAAACAGATGATAATCGGTATACTCACCGGTAAGATGAATTCTCGTGCATACCTTGATACGGGAATGTGTCGTGAGTGGATTTACATCGACTTGTAAGTATAATCCTTACCGTTAATCGTATCTCTTAAATTATGATTACGTCTGATCAGTTTGAGCTTATGTGGACCACAATACCGATAATCAAGGTAGTATACTTATCCAGAGCTTTAAACAGAAATCAAAATCATGTTGACTAAGACTGTAAGCTGGTATGATTCCTTGTCCTTGAGATTCGCAAAAAGATTGCACTTGTACAGTTGTTTAGTGTTTTTAACAGTTTTCCGCATTTTCATTTAGTTTACCGTGCTTTAAATTTGTTTTTAGTATATTTGTGTAAAGTTCGTTTTTGATTAAGCCGAAGTTGTTGCTTGGTGTTTTCTACCGGAAGCCTGAAACCTTCTTCATAAAAACGTTCTTGCATTTGAAAATTCAAACTGAATGGAATTGTGTTCATAATCTGTTTAGACTGCAAAATATTACCACTGTTTTGACTGCAAAATATTTCCAGCCTGGGTGTTACTGTTTTGAAAAATCTGTTGGTGAAACAGACTTGTCGATGTCAACATGTCTGAAGCTGATATTGGCAGATTATATCGTCATGATATTTTCTATGAAGATCAAGATGCAAGACAAGCGTTAAAGTTTCAGCGAGTAGCGTGTTTTTGCTACTACAGGGGTATTCATTCGGGCAGTACGTGGTCCGAACAACACTGATGGAAGATTAGAAGACCAAAGACGAGTAACAGACAAGGGGGAGTTTGTTGATGCATTTTTAGTGTCTGTGACTAGTCTTGTTTAACGATGTATTTTGTATGGTCTTTTATTAATTATCGAGTCTGTATGTTATGTTGACCAAGTCAGATATCCTCCTATCTACTTGTGTACAACTTATTTGTCTCTTTTGTTATGTAACGTATTATGAACAATGCATGTTGCATTAAAGGGTAGTTTTGTCATTACTATGTTTATATGTTGCTGATTGTTGCTGTCTGTTTACAGAAACAAACACAACAGTTGCAGTCCACGACGAAACAGACCTGTTTCGTCGGAACACATCATGGCGAAACAGACCAGTGTTCAAACTTCTGTTTCGTTGAAGGTCATGACGAATCAGACCTTGATTCGTCATGTATTGGGCTGTTCCAGGCCCAAATGTCTGGCCCATGTTCAGATTCGTCAAACACTTTGTGTGTTTCGTCGATATCAGTGGCCAGGGACTATATAAACAACCTCTTGTGTTCATTTGAACAGAGAGATGAGATATTGACCATAGTAACAAAACTCTGCCGAAATTCTGTCTGAACTGTGTTTGTATCAGTTGTAATCGGTTTCTCATCCCGTTAATCAATCGAGTGTGTATCATTGATTAATCCGTTGTTATTATTGCTTTATATGTTTGATTTGGCATAGTTACGTGGATTCCGCACACGTAACCGTGTTTACTATAAACAAGTGATTCGGTTCGTAATCGATCCTCAGATTTCGGGACCTACAGTTTGTGTCAGTAGATAAGATTTGTGTTTGGATAATATCTAGCATGTCTGGTTGCAATTGTCAACATAATTGGCTGGACGAAATCACCTTGATTTCGTCAAACACACCATTGATCCAGTCAATGAAATCTCATCCAGTTAACAATATCAAGCTTCAAAGAAATCAGATTTTTCAACAAAAGGTCTAGCTGTACGAAATCACATTGGTCAACACCTCATCCAGTCAACGAAAACTTGTATTTGTTCACGAAATCTGGTACCTGGTTAATTGTGGGCGAAATCACCATTGTTTTGTCTTGGCCGAAATCAGATTGTAATCACATTTGGACGAAATCAGAACCAAATCACCTTCTCATCGAAAACACTTTGTGTTGCTGGACGAAAACACACTTGTCAACTTATTGCCGAAATCACTTCAAGTCTCTCTCAGCCGAAATCACCCATTTTAATTACCCACCCCACGAAATCACCCATTTTCATTACCCACCCCACGAAATCACTCAATCCCACATCACACTCAACGAAATCCCTTTCACACACTCAACGAAATCCCTTTCATCCACACAATGAAATCCACTTCATCAGTCAACGAAATCACTAACTTGTTCACTATTCTGGACGAAAACATCACAGCAACGAAAACACACTATTTTCGTCACATACTTATGTTATTTTTAAACAGAGGACTTGCAAAAGGTATCTTTGTGTTTTCAAGTTTTTAAGCAGGTACAATTGTTCTAACATCAATCATGAGTTGTACAAGTCCTTGGGATTGAAGTACGGATCCACAACCAGCTCAAAAACAGATGACGATGGCCGAATATATGAGGAGTACCATACCTCAACAACAACAATCTATAAGTGCAAGTCAATGGGCTTTGGTGTCGAATCAAATTTGGATTTACTCCCCCAAAAATCAACAAACTAAGATAAATTTTAAAGACACAAAGGATATTTACAAAAACGATTTTCCGATGTTGGTTAACTCATGTTTTACCTCAATGTCGTTTACCAAAATTAGTTTTAATCAGAAATGATTTATCGAATTTTGGAAAAATGAGTTGGCATGTCGGTAAGCGGTGCGGACCATGACAACATTGATGAGTTTCATATTGAAACGATCACGTGTGAGGTGATATTCGAGTTCAACGTGTCAGGTCAAAGAGTGCTATACGAGATGATAATAATTCATAAAGCAGCTTAAATATCGACAAGTATAGGAGAGATTAGAAATTCAAAACCGTATCCTGCAACTGCTTCGTGCATTGCAAGGAATCTGAGTGCTCTCCCAAACTGGATATCCACCCGATGTGGATTTCAAGGTCGATTTTGTAGCTACTGAGAAATCTCTTCACAGCAACAAGATCAGAAACCTTTGGGTCCGGCTGGTCTTCAACATTGCACCAGCGAAGGTCTTTGTCTTTCTCTTGAGAAGTAGTGTGCGGTTGTTCAATCCATGCCAAGGCATCCGCACACCCGGTTGGTTTGTTAAACAAACACATTTTTTTTAATCACACCGCGAAGAAATGTACACCGCACGTTCATCTTGTTGATTTTGAACATCAGACGTGCTGCAGGTGCGTACATTTTGATTTGAATCTATCCTGGGGACCCAATCAAAGCCTTGAACAATCAAACTTTGGAATGATTTTCAACTTGTCGAAGCTTTTCAATTTCTTTCGACAGATAATTCTGTCTTCTTTTCTTTTTCTCTCCATCAAAGGTAACAATTTCTTTTGTCGCCGATCTTGTGCATGGACATTCCACTATCAATAATCCTATGACTATCGAAAGTTCCTCCTGGAACATCCTGCACACTCACTCAGGGATTAGTTGGAGAGGGGGACCCAAGCCTTCATAGACTTAGGTTGCCCCTGAGAATCAAGAAATGTAATTTCAATTTCTTGATGATTTGGAAATTTCACGCCTCCCCCTGAACCTTCACCTGTTTTCGGTTTCCAAGTTTGTTTCCGTTTACCAGATTGTGTATTAATTACAATTTCTGGTTTTAACGGTTGTTGTGAACTTGGTTTCCTTTTAACATTTTCCGGTTTTAAAGCCTTTTCGATCACCTTCACATTCTTATGTCGTTGTTTTGTTTCCTGTTCTTTAATAGTGTGTTTATTATGTTTTGGAGAAACAGGACGACTTTGTGAGTGACCGTGTTCAGAAGGGGCTCTTTCAACAAAATTTTCTTTTGGAGAGTTTGTGCAGTTTTTGATAATGTGTCCAAACTCCCCACATTTGAAACATTTTCTCCTTTCAACAAACTTAGGAGAATCTGTTCGATGGCCTGACGTTGAAGTTGTAGACCCAGAGGTACTAGCTTCACACCCGTTTGTGTGTTGGGTGTAATTGTTATCACTATGACGTTTCAAAGTTGAGACTTTTGAACGGAGTAAATTCAAAAACATCGAAAAATTTCAAAAAACGCAAAAACATTGGAAAAACAAAAATGAGTTTCCTGGCGAGAAAAAGAGAAAATGATAGTAAATCAGTGGTCAGTTGAAACCTCTTTAAACTGAAATGCAAAATGAAAAACGATAAGCAGCTCTATATAAGATGTATCGGTAGGCTCACAATCATCTTAAAGTGTGCAGGGTGATATAAACTTAAATCGACTGAAGACCAGGTGGGAACCACACATTGGCATATGGTCTTAGTACAGAAATATCGTTTGAGAGATTGCCGAGGTTCTGAGATATTCGGTCTTTATGCTGTTTATCATCTGGGTATCATGGTTGTTTCTTTTACCGAAACAAAACGGAGACGAAGTCTAGATCTTCCATGATACTATACATACGTGTACATATTGCATTCGACCTCAATAAGTGATCAACAATCACATGTCCCTCAAATAAGTGATTATATATCACAGATTATTTATCCGGGAGTCAAGTTCGTCTCTCTGCTGTACGAAAGTACAGACCTGTTCACGGACTTGCTCCTGTGCCCTCATGCATCGAAAATCAAGTTCCTCTTCAATAAGTGATTCTATCACATAGGGCTTGTTTTCAAACTAAAATAAGTGAGTTTCTCACATTCTTGTATACGGTCAAACGGATGATAAGCAGTATACTCACCGGTAAGATGAACTCTCGTGCATACCTTGATACGGGAATGTGTCGTGTGTGGATGAACACCGGTCGGTAAGTATAAATCATACCTTAACGTATCCCCTCGCCATTATTACATCTGATAAGTTGAGCTTATGTGGACAACAATACCGATAATTGTTATAGGATGCTTATCTTAATGTTAACTAATTGAACAAAAAGAGCGTTTTGGTGTGACCGTACACTGATATGATTCTCTTACCCTCGAAACTCGCAAAAAGAATGTCTGTAAATATTTATTTACTGTTTTCGTTTCTGCATCTCTGTATATATTTATTTATTGTTTTCCGTCTTTACATTTGAAAAATGAAAAATTCCAAAAAGATTTTAGGTGTGTTTTAATCTAAAATTTATAAAAGCCAAAAAGATTTTGCTTCTAGTTTATTTTTGATTGACCGATGTTGGAACTCGAGTCTATCCTACCCAAAATTCTGATTGTAAGCCGGAAAACAATTGCACCTTCATAAACTGTCGAAGTTAACTAGTTTTGAAAGTTAAAGGATTAAAATTGATCATTTGTTAACCTTTCAAACTGTTGTCGGTCGGTGTTTGATTGAGATTTGATCTCATATGTGTCATTTGTTTAATTTGTCTAAATTCCAAGCGGTTGTTCTCATTACGTGTTTAGCTTTCTTGTATGTGCAGATGCGACATCAGAATCAGCTAAAGGCGAAGAGAACGTGTTAGATGACAAGCCGTAAAGTGAAGACACGACGTTGATGCAATCAGAAGATCAAGATGATCGGATTGCAGTTGATCACTCATCAACACCATAAGGATCTAAAGCATTGAAGATCAAAAGATTCACAACCATCATTCAAGGGGGAATTTGTTGATACACTCCCTGACTGTGACACGTGAAGACTTTGAAGATCCTCCGACACAAAAGACATGGAAGACGAACCTCACGAGTAGCATCCAAGGGGGAGTTTGTTGGTACACTTTATGTGGACGCGACTCGACTCGGTTCGATTCGGTTCAGGTCGACTCAGTTAGGTCCGGCTCAAGCCCGACGTCATGACATTCCTCAGTCGTGCGCCCCAGAGTTCGACACGCGAAGCACGGAGCGCCGCAAGCCAAGTCCCGTTTACACATCTCCATGACATCATCATTGTGATGTCATGGTGATGTCACAAACCTTTGACTAAATGAAAGTTTTGTCCTATGTTGAAACTAAATGAAAGATTACAATAGGAACAACATCTGGGCCGTAAACTTTGTATTGGGCCTTTGACTTGTCTTTGGATCAAGTAACTTGAAGTGGACTTTGACTTCATTTGGGCTTCCAACGAAAACAGTAGGGACCAAACAGCATATGACGAAATCCCTTATGATTTCGTCTAATATATTGAGTTTTTGTCATGATGTTTGATTTCGTCGTGATGTCTGATTTCGTCAATCAGATCGTTGGAACTTGATTTCGTCAGTCATCTAGTATAAATACACAGACATCAGACACAACATAGTAAGAGAAGTCTGAATAGATTTCACTGAGCGAACACATTGTAACACACACACTGAGAGTTTACAGAGACCATTTGTAAACACCGCATTGTAACCGTTTTCTAGCATTAATACATTAAGTGTTAATCGTTGAATATTGTGTCTTACGTGTTCGTAACTTGGTTTAACTTACCCGTTTGGATTCCGCACTTTCGGGTTTGTCAGAAAACAGGGAATAGAGGTTACTCGATCCTCCGGGTGGACCTACAGAAAACATGTGCCGGCATGTGGCTGCCACGTGGCAAGCTTACGTGTGACTCATGCCACATATGCCCTAATCTACTCCGTCACGCTACGCGACGGTGTGGTGAAGAGTGGTCGCGTGATGCGACGAGGACGAATTCTAACTATAAATTGATCGAGAATTTGACAATTCAATATGTTCATTTTTTTTATTTCTCTCTCGAAGTATTGTTATAATACCCGAATCCCCTAAACCCCTAAAACTCTGCTCCGTAATCAGCGTGCTAACCCGGATCACTTGTACGATACCCTGTCCGATTGATCTAAAACCAAATCAATGGATGTTAAAGTGTTGCCTGAATAAGGCTATACTTTGTCATCTACGTTGTGGTTTTGATCTCGTGATTATGGTTAAAGTTTGAATTGGGTTAATACACTAATACGTGTTAGATTGTGTGTTTAATTAGGAACCCAAGACTTAGACAAGAAGGCTATTATTGAAAACCCTAAATCTACAAAGTGAGTCATTCTCTTTTTATCAAATGCTTTCAAAACCCTAAATATTTTCCATTTGTTATATATATTACAGTGATTAAGTCTTTATATTCTTACGAGGAAACTACTGTCAGTATGTGGGGTTTTGTATACATTACTTGTTATGCATCACTATTGGACAACGGGTTAGCCAATGAGTGATATGACCACAATCACAGTAACTGCCACCAAGTGACAAATACTATTAAAAGGGTTTCTTTGCTATTGGACAACGGGATAGTCAATAGTAATTTTGTAAGATAAAAACAAATATAAAAACCCTTAATTTTGTATTTATAAGGAATCTGCCTTTTATATAAAATGAATGAACTCACCAGTATTTTTCATTAATCAAATGTTTTTAACACGCGTTTCAGGTGACTTACTGTGAAGAGAAGGAAAAGTGCTATAAGGCACTCAAAGCTTAAATAAGTGGCTATGTAAACATGAATAATAAGTGTTTTGTAATTAAGGGTTCATCACTGTGAAAATCCTTTATGTAATTATGGATTTCATCTCATAGTCTATGAAATGAAAACTTCGGTGTTTTGAAAACTCTGATATTTTTCCTGACACTCGGTCCAAATAAATTTCCGTTGCGATAATTTTAATAAACACCAGTACCATTTGTATCTACTCACGACTCCCGCTTAGGGAAGGCTTGGGGGTTGTGACATGGAATGTTAAAACTTGTGTAATCATGGATGTTTTCGATGCATATGTTATTGAATTCTCAGTTTTAAAACTTAATGCCAACAGGTAAATCCAACGTACGTAAGAGACCCCCGGGTTTGGGGCGTTTCAGATTCTGAAGAAAGGTAAAGTTTTAAAGAAAGTAATAGTGTTCGCTTCTAGCCTCATAGGTGTCGGCTATATGATGAAGAGACATGTCTAAAGTGTTGTAAAGTTGTATTGAACTATTAGAAAGATAAAGCGATAAAGTATCTAAAGTATGCACATAAAGATAGTAAATGCTAAAGGGGACTTATCGCGTATGAAGTTAATGTTGGTATCTAAAGTTTACACCGAAGTCTCAACCACGTCTAAAGTTAACGCATGCGTCTAAAGTTAACACCATGACCATAAAATAGGGGTAGCACTTTGCGGCTTGCCAATGGTTGTACAACTACATAAATTATAATCTTGTATGTTAAAGTTTACGTTTATACACCGTGTTATGTTATGCAAAGTATGTGATGTGATGATGCGCTATACTTGTATGTTTTGTTTGATTCAATGTTTGCTAAAGTTTAAATTATTAAATGATGGAGGGTGTGAATCCCGAGTGTTAATGTGCGTATTTTATGTGAATTATTGTCGTTTAAGTGATAATGTGCCTTGAATACGTTAACTACATGTGTTTGTAATTTCACAGGTAAAACGCGTAATATGGTGAAGTTAGAGTGGTTAGAGATGAAACGGAACAGGCAAGGATGTTTATTATGAGAGTTTACATCATTCGGTAGATGTCTCGGGTCGAAAAGATACTTCGAATGTGCGAGAATTATGAACGAATGAAGTCTAGGGGCCTAATTGTCATTCTATGAAAGTGTATGTTGAACAAGTACGAATCAATGACATGCAAACGTAACCTACTGTCAGGGGCGTACCCACCCTAAGCCAAGGGTGGGCGGGCGCACCCCATGAAAAAATATTTTTTAGTGTTATTTTTCGTCGGAAATCCCGACCGCACCCCTTGGAATTTTTCAGCCGCACCCCTTGAAAATTATCAACCGCCCCACTTAGAAAAAAAAAATAATTATTAACCACTTATTCACTTAATTATTTAAATCCAATCAAATCCCAATCTGCAATCAATTTTTATTAACACAAGCCCAAACCCAACCTAAAGAAATTTGAACTAAATAAAATTACCCAAACCCGTCCACCCATTCCATTTCCAAATCCTGCCCAAAAAAAACTCCCAGCGCCTTGACGCCACTGCTCACGACCTGGTGGCTTTTTTTACCTGAAAAACCAAAATTCTGGTTGGACCGACCCATATTACGTAAGAATTCCAATATAGAACTAGTATGGTTTATTTATTTATTTATTTTGTTTTATGTGATGATTATGAAAAAATATAGATGTGTAAGGGTTTAATCTTTTTATATTTATTTATTTTTATTTTTTTTTGTTGTTCTAGACTTGTAGTTAAATGATTTTGTTGTTTTATTTATAGCTTTGTTTGTTTAAATTACTAGTTACAAGTAATCAACATTTAATATTAGGGCTTGAATGTTTAAAAATATAATTGAAAGTTATGGGCTATGGTTGAACATTATTGTTTATTTTGTTTAAGTGTTTAGTGTTGTTTTATTAACTTATGGAGCAAATTATATGTATTAGGAACAATGAGTAAGAATGTAATGAACTTATGACGTGTTTAGTATCTTTAGAAGATATTTTGGATATATTTAAAAAAAAAACCTGTAGGGCACAATTTTAAACACGTTTGTAATTTGTAATGACGTTTGACGTGTTTTTGATGATTTATAAATTATAGTTTGATATTCTTTTGTCTTACATGATCCGGCCCGACCCGCTATGAACCGGTATTTTTATACAGCTAGGGGCCTAAAATCTTTGAAAATATTCCGCACCCCCCGGAAAAAAATTCTTGGGTCCGCCACTGCCTACTGTTTGTGAGGCGTAGTCTACGGTATAGCAGATGTGAGGAAGCAGAAAATCGAAACCGTAACTTACGGTTTTAACCCGTAGGCTATGGTGAAGACAAGATGGCAACGCATATTGGATTGGGCCGACTTTTGTTTGGAAAAAAGACAATAGCAATCATCATCATTATTCCATGTATAACTTTGCAAGTGTTTTGTGCATCATTAGTTGTACCTTGTGCCTTGTGAGTTTTTCAAAAAAAAAACTTGATTTTTTTACTTTTAACACAAAGGTTTTTACCTTTTTCAATTTTAACCCTACATAATTTGTTTTTTTAACTTTAACCCAAAACTTTTCATTATTTGCAATTTACCTTCGCAACTTTTATCACTTATGCTTTTCATTTTTCGCAAATTTTCGTTTTACGTATAGTTCTAAATTTTTCGAGTTAATACGACGCAACGTGCATGTGTGGTTCAGCATTTTTACCTCTATTTTTCCATGTTTGACAAGTTCGTCGCAACACGCATATCCTAGGTCGAGTCAGTGTTGGTGGTCGACGACGGTTGTGTGACATTAGTACTATTTGACATCGTTTTACGCCCTGACGCAACGCGGGGTGTGCTTTGGGGGTTTTCAAAGAAAAAATTGTTATGCATATGGTTGTTGTAACGTTGGCTTTGGGGGTTTTCTAAAAAAATGTTGTTTTTTTACTTTTCACCTAAAAGTATTTCAAAAATTACTTTTAACCCAAAACTATTTGTTTTTTTACTTTTAACCCAAAACTTTTTATCTTTTGCAATCTATCTTCATAACTTTTTTTACTTTCAACTTTGGTCTTTTATAGTTTTCATTCCGCAAATTTTTCGCTTTATGCTTGGTTCTAAATTTTGTGACTTAACACATCGCAGCGTGCGTCTTTGGTTTAACGTTTTTACGTTTCGTTCTAAATTTTGCGAGTTAACACGACGCAATGTGCGTGTGTGGGTGAACGTTTTTACATCGTCTATTTTTTCCCCGTTTGACAGGTTTAACATAACGTGCGGGTTCTAGATCCACTTAGTTATAACCATTAGCGCAGCTTTGAAGGGGCCGGGAGGGGCGCCCGACCCCTCGAACTTTTCGCTCAGCACTGTTATATATGAAGTTTGGTATATAAATTTTTGGGTATATACGTTTTTGACCCCCCGGTTCTATAGAAATTTTTTGGTATACACGTTTTTGACCCCCCGGTCGAAAACGTCAAGCTTCGCCACTGGTTAACTAAAGAATCCCCACCGCATTGCGGCGGATCGCAATCCTAATTAATAAAGAAAAGAATCTCATAATCATTAAAAAAAGAAATTGAGGGTGTCACGTGGACTTTATTGTTGAAAGAATTAAAGGGTTTGAGAACCCTAAAACAAAAGAGGCGCTCGTGCAGACTTTATTTGTGGGGACAATTTTCGATGGCAGGCAAAAAAACAAAAGTAAACAACATCAAATCATCATGGCAGACTTTTGGTCTTTGTTTTATTATTGGGCCGATAACAAGAGTATTATTATTGGGCTTGACTTTTGGTGGCACAACTTGGGATCATCATCATATTTTTTTGGGCCGACTTTGGCAGAGATAATCACACGAAGACTTTTAGAGGTTTTGTTTTTTGGGAGGAAGAATATCATCTATCATCTCGACGGCAGATTGGGGAGAAGCCTACGAAGATCATTCAACCACTATGAGCGGCTAGCCATTCTATGGTTTCCTCCGGATGAAGGGTTTTTGTAAGTTAGGTGAAATTATGTGTTTGCTATAATCACTTTAACTTGGTGATCTAAGCATTCGATGCTTTTCACATTTGTTTTGATTCGTTGATTCTAAACAGTTACATTTATTTAAACCTTAATTTCTAAGCATTCAGTTCCCGAGAGTTCTAGTAATTGGGATATATTTGACATGGGGTTAGGGTTTGTAAATTGTAATTGATAATCATACGATAACCTCCCGTTATGTATTGACCGGAGTACTTAGTCGTTGGTTATCACAATTAATTAATCGAAATTAACACCTATGTCTATGTAGGTAACGATTAAACACATAATTGAAGTTAACTGCAAAACCTGAAATCTGGAGGAATCATCTTTTCTCCCATTGATTTAAACCACAATTTTTATTCGTTAATTTAGCTATTTCTCAAAATCAAACAAACCGATTTTCTCATTCAGTAATAGTTAATCAATCCTTTTCATTACGACATTTTCCACAGTCCTCCCTTGGTTCGATACCCTGCTTATTCTATACTAATAGTTTAAATAGGTTTTTGCATGTCACTAACGACATACATCATTAAACTAGAACTAACACAATGTAGCTGACTTTTACTATGTACAGTAGGTTAAAATCGGATAGCCTGAGAGCTCTCTTGTATCGACACTAGTGAAGGCTCCCACTAGAAGATTGGTGTCCCGTTATTCATTTATGTTTATTTAAAGACAGTGTTCTATTATGACCTTTTAATTTATTTTGGATGTTATGTTTCAAAGTTGTCGTTGCTTATCAAAAAAACTTTTACGGTTTAAGAAGTAAGAACTATACGTCGAAGTGTAAATCCAACAATTGAAACCCCCCAGTTTGGGGTATTTTAGTCACACTAGCGACACTCATATAACTTACGATACAAAAATACTCTACTTTGAATACAAGATTATACGAGAATGTCAAAAAAAATTAAAAACAACTGCGTATTCAACTTAAAAAAAAAAACAACAAACGCAAGTTATTAATAAAAACACAAAACTAAATAAAAAATGTAATGAAAAGTCAAAGAAGGGCCTACATTAAATTAAGCTACAAAACTCTTGCTAGTTTGTTTACTGTCATTTACCCATTTCTATATTGTTTCTTTCGAATACGAGAGTTAAATGAAATAGCTATGTGGAACGTTTTAAAAGACACTGACACCATTCATGTTGCCTTTTAATAGTAAAAGATAGTGAGTTAAACTTGTGCTTTGCGGAACCGGGGGACATAGGCGTAATGGTAAAAATAATGTTAATGTCGGGGATCTGACTGATATTGGTTCTGTTCATTATGGTATAGATACGGTAACGACACTCGATACAATAACTAAAAGAGAAAACTTAAAAAATAAAGTCGTCATATGCCCAAAAGAATGCCGACTCGTGTTTTACGTCGATTGAAGACCGTAAAAACAAATACAAATAACGATTCTAAAAGTACTGCTACCACTATTGATGTTTTTCAATAGGAATCAACATCATGACATAAGTTCATGGTGGTGATATGTCTTCTTCAACTCACTAGGGCTAGCCATAAAGTAGGAGGAACAAGGGGAATGGTTTTGCCAGTGCTAACTCTAATGGACCCAATTTGTTAGTTTTGTGTTTAGCAAGATTAGCAAAGAGATTAACATTAATTCTAACTTATAAATATATCTTTTGTACTTGTAATTCATTATCATTCACATCACGACTGAACAACGTAAAATCTCTTGTGCTCTTTACTGCTTTCTGTGTTGTTGGTTCGTGTGTTACTCGTTTAATCCTAACAGTTCGATTACTTAAAAAAAGTAAAAAACAAAAGGAAAAGGGAATAAAAGAGGAACAACAAAAAGGAGAAAAAAAAAAAGGAAAACTTATATTGGCCACCTTATTTTGAGGTGAGCGAGCATATGTGAAATTTGAAATCTTTACACTATACTTTCAACTTTCAAGGATCGCTGGACATCAAAGAAAATTGAAACCCTAATTATTTTAGGTTTGATTACCTTCGATACCATAATCCTACTAGTACTAAATATTATAGCTTATGTTCAATACAAAGAGAAATAGAGTTTTGTTATTAGTATGAACAACATTAATAGATGCATAGTAGAAAGAGTATATGTAAATTTGGAACCGTACAGTTATGTGATTCATGTAAGATTAAATATATTTTTATATTATATTTAATCTAGTAGCCACTATAATCATTTACATTATATGGATCAAAATATATAACAATCCTATTAAATAATTAGTTGGTAATTGTTGATGGGCCTAATTACCCTTATTAACTAATTAGGGTTTCCTCTTGGGTGCTTATATAAGGAGACTAATGTAGAGGTTTCAAGGTTAGACACATAACCTAATTCTAATAAAATAAATCGGCCTCCCTCTCCTCAACCGATACCCTTTTCGGTTTCTCTTATCACCATCATTAGATTGCACCCTAAGGAGGAACCAGACCAAGCTGACAATCATGTCAAACACTGTTGCTGCGTCTCCATCTGGATTCTCTGTTGGCCTGTGCTGATGCAATCAAATGTATGCTTTCATGTTTTCCATTATGTTTAAACAGAACTGATCAACATGTGGTATCAGAGCATATGTTGATTAGTCAGTTCTGTTTTCGTATCCATTATTCTGGGATTGAAATCTGGAAAACTCACGGCTGTTTTCGGGTCATATGTGCCGAGATCAATTTTTTTTCGGAAAAAGAATGTTATATAAATGACTCGAAATCATAATGGTTAAAATCAAGTCCGAAATCTGTTTATAAAAAGCCTTAAAATTCAGGTTTCGGGTTTCAGAATCATGTTTTATTTTTAGGGTTCATCATGTGTTCTTAGGAAAATTCGAAATTCCTTTATGTTTTGGAATATAATTTGGATTTTTGAGTGTTATTTCCCTGTTTGATCCAATTTAATCTGTTAAGTTTATTCGAAAACTGTTAAAAGATATACAGTTATAATTTTCGAAATATTATGATAAAATTAGATCATCACTAAAACAGGAAACCATATCTCAAAATCCCTAACAATTCGAATTTTCGGTTATGTTTTCACATTAATAGCTGTAACAGAAGTTTCGAGATAAATTTTAACCACCCGAGACCAAGGTCTCGACTCGAGATCACAAGAACTTGACTCGAAATCATAAGTGTTCTCAAATGTTTATAACTCGAGACAACGATTTCGACTTGAGATCATAAGGTCTCGACTCGAGACCACTGAGGTTTTGACTAAGGGCTTAAATCTTTACAACTCGAAACAAAGGTCTCGACTCGAGACCATAAGGTCATAACTCGAGACCATAAGGTTGCGACTCGAGACCATAAAGCTACAACTCGAGACCATGGTTGTGACTCGAGACCTCATAAGGAGTCGAGATCTCATAATTCATAGCAGTCGAGACCATGATTACGACTCGAGACTGAGGTTGCGACTCGAGATCTTGATGACTCGAGACCTCATAACTGAGTCGAGATCTCACTCGAAACCTCATTATTTTAGGCTGTTTAATGTGAACTAAGATTTAGCTCGGGGCTCCGCCCCGAACCCCGTGCGGGGGCACGCTGTCCCCCTGCACCCCCCAGGTGGTTTGCTATTAAATGATTGGTTTTGTAAATACTTAGTTAATTCATAAGGATCAAATAATGTTTCACAAAACCAAAATGGCTTAACTTGAATGAGCTTCTGATGTATCACTTCTGCCCAAAGCTGATTTGATGCATCTACTTATCGTTCAAGTATTACGAAAGCTATGTTAAGTGTGCATCATAAACATGAATGTCTTAATATCTGGCCAAAGCTGATTTAATTCCTTCATAGATGGCATACTTAACAAGTGCATAACTTAAGTGATTGTCTCAATTTCTGGCCAAAGCTGATTTGTTACAACCACTTTGCACACATGCTTAAATGATTACACTTCTGGCCAAAGCTGATTTGTTTTCGTTTAAGTAGAACTTTAAATAAGTCTATTATTTTGATGTTAGTAATAGACATATCACAACCTCTTCACACAATGATCCTTATATCAATGATCATTTCGTCTGCCTTATTCTTAGTACCCATAATTTTACTCACTATAAGTTTCTTCTATAAATCTATATCTCGTCCACTCTAATTCCTAAATCTAATATGTTTTGCTTAAAGTTTCTATAAGAATTAGCTCTTAAATTAAATCCTTGATTATCTCTTAAGACACGATAATCCTATTGCTCTCTTCTGATAAAACACTACAGAAGAAAAGTAGAACATGATGATTAGGATAAATCGAACATGATGTCTCTTATGATAATCAAGAACTTTCTAACATAATTGCTATCAAGTTATTCCAGATTAAGTTTTTCCTAAGACTAATCTATTATTGTGGAATAATCACAAGAGCTCCTAAGATGCATGCCTTCATTTAAAATTCTAAACTATAAGCTAAGTGGTATATGTGAATACATAATAATGTACAATACCATGACCCATAAAGTAAAGGGCTTACGCATGGAAATAAGTACATTTTTTTCAGTACATTACATACTAAGATTTTCACTAGTACAATTTGATGCCTTATAGATAAACTATAACACTCACAAGTACCAAAGTATAACGAGTGTGTTGATAAGCAACATATGTACAAAGAAATAAATGTTTGAAGCTGGAAAATAAGTTGTTACTCACCTTAGAACCATTTAAAACTTTAAAAGAGGATTGTTCTAAGGTCCATAGACAAATTACAAGTAAAAATTCCAACTTTAAAGTTCTTCAAAGGAAAATCTCAGTGCATAATTATGCCATTAGACTAGACATAAGCAACGAGACTATCCATTATTCTAGAGAACAGTTGGATAAATTAATTAGATAGTCACTTACTAATGATATCTAAGTCTGCTAATTTTTAATATTCCAATTAACACATGATTAGTTGAATCTAATTCCATAGGTTTCCTTACCAGAAGTCAACAAATAACTAACATGAGAGTTAGTGACAAAATTAAATGTTAAGACTATAAGAACCATAATAAGCAGTCTTCTAACAACGCTTTTCGATACCTTATATATTCTGAAGATTAATCAGAATATAGTATCATAATTAAGCAATGTTATGAAGGTTGTGAGGTTTGCATAGTCAACATAAAGTCACACACTTATCTTAAACTCTCATCTTATTTGTTCTAAATATCTGGATTGAAACATTACTAAGATAAAACTAGATGATACCTTACATTTTTCACAACTTTTGTCATCATGTAAATGAGAATTTGACAAAAGGAAAATGAGACTTATAAATTTCATCCATTACAACCAAAATTCATGAGAAATCATGACATAGTTATGAGGATGATTTTTTTTTCTAATCTCATTCTAAGTGATTTTAAATCATGACGTTATAGCCCTAAATATTACTTGGCTTAAGAAATAAGTATGGGTCCATCGTAAGTCATTCATTGACATTCGTGGAACTTATTCCAAATGGAATATTCAGACATAATTCATTTATCATTTAACAGACTATCAACTTCTATCTAAATTTTGTCGCATATGGCCCACGTTCTTAGAATAAATCTATTCATGTATGTACTTAATAAGATTTCTATTAAATATGTCCCTAAAGTTTCTTATGATATACGGACATTAAAGAAATCAAATAAAGTCTAACATATATGTGATAGGTTCCCACGTCACGTAGCTCATTGAAACTTCTCTTGTAGCATTCTAAAGATATTAAAGATCAGTGGGAGCATTAAGTGTCTTAATAATAACTTGCAATAGTTGCAAGAGGTGGGGAGTGAAAATTTTACATTACCTAAATTTACACCTCTTGTACAAGACACTGCTCCATCTTGACACTGTTCTATCATAACTTGTCTCTTTAAAATCTAATACTACTCTTACAAAAAGTTTCATTGTTGCTCAATTGTGGGCTCACTTAGATTTCTTACCTAAACTAACATACTCCTCAATAAGAGAAACTACAAAGACTGATGTCATTAATTTGTTTTCTCCATTAGAATTTGTTGGTCGTTTAATATTGACCCTAAGCATGCTGAGTTCCTAAAGATTTCTAAGGTCAGTGGGAGCAGTTAAAGTCCTTATCATGACTTGCAAGGAATACAAGAGGCGGGGGGAAGAGTGTCATTAAATTTCACTCTGAATTTAACTCCGATTACACCTCTTGTACACCATACTGCACCAACTCTTACACACTTAGAACCCTGAAAATGTTAGCAACCTAACCAAGAGCTAATCCATAAAACTGAAACTTCTAATGAACCCAATAATCAACTCAGGAGGTCATCTAGGTTTAAAAGCCTACTAACTTTGATGATTACATAACCTCCCTAATGAAGTTGAAATGGATTTTGGAAAAGTTTACCGATCCTATCTCTTCAAATTAAGCCATTAGTGTCAATCAATCTTCTAAATGGAATAAAACAGTTTTCTAGTAAAACTGATTTTATGTGTTCGTATAACGTTTGGGATTTGATTGAATTACCTAAGAGTGTTCATAACTAAATCAAATTCTAATATAAGCGTTAAGACACAAAGAGGCATGATTGATTGTCAAAGGTTATACTTAGAAAGAGATAAATTATCAAAGATTTCTTTGAGGATTATCACTGCTCTAGTAGCTTATAATAGTTTAAAGCTACATTAGATAAACATTAAAAACAATTTTCCCTAACAAATGGCTAACATATTTACATGTTCATAAAACAACCTGAAAGTTTCAAACTGAAGGTTAAAGAACACTTTGTTTGTAAGCCAATAAAATCCATGTATGGGTTAATGCAAACATCATAATGTGATGAAATCTTAACGTGATTATTTTCATCAACAACCAAGTGGATTCATGTACCTACCTCAAAATGAGTGGGGGCAACTAAGATAAACTTGTCTATATAGATGATATTCTTTTGACAGGTATATGTTACATAAGTCAAAGCATTGTTAACACAAACTTTGATATAATAGATCTCAGAGATATCTCTTACGTGATAGATATCATAACATACTGAGATAGACCCAATGGGATATTAGTTTCGTTCCATAAGTTTAACCTTAAATGGGTCCTTACATATGTAACAAACAATACTGCTCTCCTTTAGAGGATAATAGGATAAATGAGATTATTTATTTACGCTTCATTAATTAGAAGCCTTATGTAAGTTTAAGTCTATACTCGTTTAGATATTACTCACATTGCAACACACTAGATATGTCTAGATTAATGTGAAGCATCTAATGGAGTATTACAATATCTTTAAAAGAAACGAGAGACTACAATTTAAAGAAAAAGTGAGAACTAAAAACCGGTTGATTACTTTAACTTTGTGATATTCAAAGATGACAAAATGTAATTTCGGGTATATCTTTATGTCAGCAGACAAAACCTATTTCATGGAGGAGTCATAATGCACTGATATTAACAACCTAAGTTATAACGACATAATATAGTCACTAAATGTTGTTGGAAATTTATCAGTGGACTCATAAGTTTATTAACTCCATATAATTAATGTTTTGAAGACTTAGTGTGATAAAGTCAGCTACCATGACTCCTTGAACAGTAACAGTTCAAGAGGTGCTGCATTAAATTTCGATACGCGATTAATTATTCGTTTATGAACGAATTGAGGAAACTAAGTTTTGTATCGAATACATTCATGATATGCTTAAGGATCCTATAACTGAAGGGCTATTACCCATAAGTCTTATTAAGAGAGCTCATAGACGGGTATTAATTAATGGCCGTGCGCAATTGCATATCGTACTATGAATGACTAAGTATTAGTTAATTTTTCCTCATCAGTTTGATTTTGTATGTCTCTAAGAATATGTCAAGTCGACATAATGGCATATAGACAAATAAAGTTACAAATCAAACAAAGGGCTTATGCATATTTTGATCATGATGATTAGGTTTTAAATTAAGGCTATAGTATGACTAATGGGGGTCCTGAGTTGCATAATGATTCAACGGCTGTATTTCTCTGGTATAGTACTTGTTTAAGGCTAAAATGAGTGTTAACTCCTGATCAGGCTTATCTAATACTCATAGTAAATGATTACTCGGCTAAGTGGGAGAATGTAAGATTAAATATATTTTTATATTATATTTAATCTAGTAGCCACTATAATCATTTACATTATATGGATCAAAATATATAACAATCCTATTAAATAATTAGTTGGTAATTGTTGATGGGCCTAATTACCCTTATTAACTAATTAGGGTTTCCTCCTGGGTGCTTATATAAGGAGACTAATGTAGAGGTTTCAAGGTTAGACACATAACCTAATTCTAATAAAATAAATCGGCCTCCCTCTCCTCAACCGATACCCTTTTCGGTTTCTCTTATCACCATCATTAGATTGCACCCTAAGGAGGAACCAGACCAAGCTGACAATCATGTCAAACACTGTTGCTGCGTCTCCATCTGGATTCTCTGTTGGCCTGTGCTGATGCAATCAAATGTATGTTTTCATGTTTTCCATTATGTTTAAACAGAACTGATCAACAATTCATTTCATATCTGTAAAATAAATACATATAAAAAACTCATATATCGATAATCCTACATATAAAAAAACTCATAAATCGATAATCCTATAAATACAAAAAAATGTTTATACTTATATATTTTTTTTTTTTGAAAGGTGAACTTCATAATGGTGACCATTGTCACATCCGCTAATCGCGGACCCTCGCCAAGATTAAGGGCCCAGATAGCAAGGCCAACGCTGGGTTTACCAATCTTGGGTCGAAGGCTTCCCCCCGGAAACCGTACTGCCTCTACACGAGTTGCCTCGCTAGAGTAACAGCCGGATGAAAACCGGAGTGACGCTCAGGATCAAACCCTCCTCGATAGGTTTTTCACCATCATTGCGCACGGGTGTCCCCCCTCCAAAGGCCACGAGTGGGAGTCGAACCGGTGACCTCCAAGGAGGGCCGGCCGACTTAACCCAAGTGGGAATACCCACTGGGCCACGATAGGAAGGACATTTATACTTATATATGGTTGATCAAAGTTGGACGAAAAAAATTTGTAAAACCGTTAAAATATTTTTTTTAGTATATTTCATCCTGAAAAATATATAATATCATATGATATTATAAAAAGGTAAGAGTCTTAGGTTCATTTTAAGCGTTTCGATTAAACATTTTATAGATATAATTTCTTAAAAGAAATGCCTTTTATTTTGTTGTTTATTATATAAAAAAAATGATATCATGATAATTTTGATTAAATATACATAAAATTGATCTAAATCTTACAAAACAAGTATCGAAGATAGTATTGCTAAAGATTCAAACTAATTCCATTAAAAAAAACTAAATTAAAGTAATAATATAAATATTTGCTATAGATTATGACCAAATCCTAATAAACCGATATACTATTATAGCCTGGTAATTATACATCTTTCGCATTTACTTTTTTTTTTCTTTTGTACTGTCTTCCTCTTTTGTCTCACGTTCTTCCTTTTCTTCGCCTTCTATGGCTGCCCATGAGGGTGAATGACATCGACAAATTAAAGAAGAGTTGTGTCGTGACATTAGATGATTTTACGGCATATACAATGGGTTTAAACCTCTTATATATTTGAAAGAAAATGCTTTAACCAAGAAAGGAAACCACAATCATGAATGATTGCCTTGCGACCAAAGGATGATAATTCTTTCCACGACATGTTCCTAGAACGCTAGTTACGAAAATATCAAATCACAAAGGAATCTTACTATATGATAAAAAGAATATTACACAAGAACTTATATAAAAGAATGTTGATAAAATAACAATCTAGTGAACAATTACAAGAATCATGTACTCCTAAAAATATACATAAAGCCTTGACCATAAGTCCAAAACCAATTTAGTTAAATCACTAATAATTCAACTTGAGCTCGACTCAAGTTCGAAAGTCACATGTATGATGTAACTCAAAAAAAAAAAAAAAAAAAAAAATCCACTTGTGATAATGCAAATTATTGACAAAGGTGATGTTCTTCAACTGACCACCAAGTTTAGACCATCATTTTCGGTTGTTAACATTTTTTAAAACACATGTACGTCTTGAAATTTAAAGGAAATTACCAGTTCATACAAGATCAAGATATGATTTTAGACATAAATTAAATGCAACAAGTATTTGAGAAACATATATAAATTGATATAAGAAAACCAGACTTCAAAATTGTGAATCTGTGGGTGTGTTTGTCTGTTGTTGATGAATATATTTATCCGTGAAGAAAAAGCTTATCTTGTTTGGACGTATGTCCAACCCGTGATTGTATGTCTCTTAATTTTCTTTATTTTCTATTTTTCAATATATCAATTTTACATATGATTGGTCTGTCTTTCCTTGTTTTCCACCAATATATACTTTTACTAGAAATAATAATAGTTTACGTGATACATTTGACTTCATGCATGTGATATATACATTATTATACTTTATATAACTAAGATTTTATATACTGGGTGAGGTTCGGCTATAAAGTATATTTTTCCTACAAAGTATACAATGTCATAAAACACCACAATTTAGGTCGTAAATCACACTCAAAACCCATAAATAACAGACTGAAGATCACTAACACACAATAGTCAAACCCTAACAATCCATAAAAACTTCAAATACACCATCGTAGAACTATGAATATAAAACACAACATGATAATCAACATAAAACACACTAATGTTAGTCAATCGATAATCAAAGTTTTATCAACCAAAACACAGCACAAAACCCACAAATATGACGTTTTAGTAATCTTCACTTTATTATTTGTGGGTTTTGAGTGTGTTTTATGGTTGAAATTATGGTGTTTTATAACTTTTTACACTTTGTAGGAGAAATGGATTTTGTAGCCAACTCTCACCCTTATATATTTTAGCAATTATATATAACACCCTTAACTCAAAGTAATAAATTAAAATTAGTAACTCATAAATCAACTTAAAACTATGAATAAAGTAGTGATGCATAACTAAACATTGCCGTGATAAGCATTTGAGTCCCTCTGGCAATTCTTATAACAGATGTATGATTATTTTTATTAAAGTCGCCGATGGATCCGGACATAAGCCCTAACAATCCCAAATTCTATACCCTCGTAACATGAAACAATCAAACTCGTACGTACCACACTGATGAGCCACGGTTTCATACCATTACTATGCAATTTCTTTAGCTCAAAGCAATTATTGGTTCTACAAGTACTTTCGAACTTATCAGTAGCTCAGAATCGATTCACAATAGGATGTGATGTTTTATGATTTTAGTAATCTGAAATGTACCATATATTTTTCTTCGAAGAGTAATTCTGCAACCTTTTTGTATGATTGTTCATTGTTTGTTTGTTTTTGATATACTTTATTAAATTTATATGATATGTCTAAAGGTTACAAGCATAATGTGTGTCCAAGATCGGATTATTTGATGTTGATTGACACTACCATAACATTCATTCATGTCGACTGATGTCTTCTAGCGTTTACTAACTAGTACTCTAATGACGTTTGATCAGTGCGTACTTGAATCCCGCGGAACAAAAGAAGACCTTAAGAAGGGTGATCGTGCATGTACTTCGCTTTCGAGAAAGAACATGTTAGGTTAAACGGAACGAAAATTGAGTAAAGCCATAAAATCATTTGCAATATTCAAAAAATGTTTCAAAAATACATATTTTCTGTCAATAAATATTCACATGCTAACTTCGTTAAGTGCTTTTTGTAAAAGTTGAATGTGTTACATGGTGAAAGGACATGGTGTGGGGTTTGCATATGAGGACTTTGTGGAACCATATTTATCTTTCTAATTTAGGTTTAAATATTTAAAATTATCATCTAACATAAGTTTGAAACTTTTATTAAAGTTTCTCGCACTTAACAAAATTCATGGGTGTGGTGTGGCCCACCTTCGTCAAGGATAACTAGGTCCGTTCCTATATATAACTAAAGTTTATAGCATTATAAATATTATATGTATAAGTGTGAGTTCATTGGAAAACATAAAAACTAGGGAACCAAAGAACCATGGGTAAAAATGTAACAAAAAGTACACATAAAAAAAATCATTTTTACATGTAAAAAATTAGTTTTTACCATTTTTTTCGGAGCTTTATATAAACACACATAAAGGCCGTAATCTTAGGATAAAATGATAACTCACTTGAGTTGAAAAAATCCTTAAAAACCTTATGTAACAAACTATATTTTTTATTAAAATTTTAGTGCATGTAATATACGTATTTTCAAGCGTTTTGAGAAAAAAAAATGAACCAAAAAAGCGGCATAGGATTTTCTAAATAAAAATAAAATTTTCAACGTAAAAGGTGTAAAACTAAACAGCAGTGTTGTTACATATGTAACAACTGGACTTACTAAAAAAAAAAAATCCTTTGGCGCTTTTTTTGGGGGTTTTAGCTCAAAATGCTTGAAAACATGTATATTACTTGCTATAATATTTATATAAAAGACGGTTTCTTACAAAGTTTTCAAGTTTCTTTTTCTCTATTGAGCTCTAATGGTCCATATCTATCTATTCAACTCTTTACAATATTAACTAGTTGAGTTTCTGACCCCGCGTTGTGGCGGGGATCCAATGTCTGCATAACGCGTGCCGACAACGGCAAGCGGATACCAAATATCAAAACTTAGATAAAAATGATGTAGTAACGATAGTTACTCCGTCCTAAAAACGATTTTAAAAAATCTAATATATAATAGTAGGACCCACACGTTCTACACGTTTGAAATTCGGTTGTTTTCAGTTCAGTTATGACGTTACTAACGCATTAAAATATGGATGAGCTCGGTACCGGTAATGGCACCAAAAGTACCGATCCCGAAAATAATCGAAATTAGGTACCGGCACCGAAAATGCTCAGTACTGTACGATATAGTATTTGAAAGTAAAAATAAGTAAATACGGGTATGGTGCTAGACCAGTGTCGAACTGAAAGTAACGATTCTAAAAACCACAAAAGGTGGGTACCAAATTGGTACCGAAAATGATTTGGTATAGTAAATTTGGTACCGATACGATACCGGTTTGATTACAGGATTTGATACCATTTGCTCATCAATAATTTAAATATCCAAGTTAAATTTACATGTTACAATTCATTCATTACAGAAAAAAACAAAAAAGAAAACAAAAGAAGTTAGTGTATATAAAACCTCATTCAAACGAAATACAACTTACTTACCACGTTGTCACACCCCGATATTTCCACGTATGACCGGTGGGCCCAGTGGGGGAGTATCGTGACGTGGTTGATATCATCATAGTCAAACAACACAATATATAAATGCACAGCGGAAGCAAAAGATAAATTTATATTACAATCCGAATATAAAGTAATATCCAATATTAAACGGAAAGTAAAGGATCCACAGGCGGATCAACGATAAAAAGTAAAATTGTTCAACAGACTTTGACATCTAGAGCTTGCGAGACTTGAGTAATGATGCCTGGAGTAGCCAGCCTATTTCGTCTAGTACCTGCACTTAGTCTTTTTGGAAAATACGTCAGTTTACACTGGTAAATACAACTTAACTGACTCATTTTGAAAAGAGTTTGAAAATTGATTTGAATGCACTTCGGCAAAATATCTTTTATAACTTGGGACAATCATTTGTATATAATCTTGTATACAGTTTTACTTATTTGTCGTCCATCAGGGCCGGTTTGTAGGGCCGGTCTAGATTAACTGACACGCCACAGGTATAATGCCCACAAGGATTGTTTCCTCTAAGTGGGTTACCAGTTTTTACATAATGCATTTGTCAGGTGTACGCCTACACCCCGTGCTTAGGTCGTGGCCATTTCGTAAAATGATGCCAAGGATATCCGGGACATGGTCATTTAACCCCCAAAATCCATACACCAAATAATACATATTAAACGGGTCATGCAAATACATTAATCACAATCCGATTTAAATGACTACACACACCCGACCAAGCGGTACTTTTATATTACCGTATCCCATGCCCGTATAGGGAAAATAAGTTAAGAGTATTTACCTGAACAAAGTATAAGTCCAATACAGTAAGTGCACGTAGCTTTTACTGGGCTCCTAATCTGGAACGAAGGTTTTTAATATCCTATTAGAATCCTAACGGGTCTTTAATTAAGCTTAGACTTAGACCGGTTAGTTTTTAAAAGGAAGACACGGATCAAACGCATGATAAAGCGAAGACCGGTTTAGAATGTGGTTTTTTACCCGACAAGCTTGTATGCTTGTTTAACATGGGTAACTTAAACACACCCTGGTTTTTGAGATAAAAAAGATATGGTTTGACCCGTTTCGGCTAATATATGTAAACTAGTTACATAAGTCGATCCGAATGCGACAAGTGCGTAACGAGTAACCAAAAGAGTCATATACAGGTTTCCTAAGTTAATATGCCTTAAATATGTTGTGATATCAGTAGGATACCTTCCATTATGCCCAAAACGAGTTTAATCTCAATTTAAGCCCCGTAGGGGTATTTTGGTCATTTTAAAGATTATAAAAGGGATTATTTTTAATTCTGAGATTCGGTTTTGAATACATCAGTAAAATAACATATTTTATTAGGTCATATCAGTTGGTAACAAGTCTTTTATGACAAAATGGTTTTAAACCCAAACTATGCGTTTAATACGCGTAAAAAGCTATTTTAAGCGATTTCCGGGTTATATAGGAAATCCGAGTTTTCTGATCAGGTTATAAAGTTCAAAATACTTTATTTATCATATAAAATCAGTAGCAATTGGATTGGTGTCAAAATACTATGTAGAATTCATTTTATACACAGAAAGGGGTATAATCGGTATTTACCGAATCAACGCCATAACCTTAGGTTATGAGCAGGTAAAAAAATAATTAAAATCTTTAAAAATCTCAAAATATTATATTACATCAGTAGGTAAAAGGTTTGGTGTCAAAAATTGGGTTTAGATAGGCTTTATGCTAATGACGCCGCTTAATTACTAAAAAGCGTTATAATTACGCCATTGAGCATAACTCTTAATCTAGACCTCAAACTGATGTGAAAATTTAGGGACATGTTTGTAAATTAGTAATAAAGATTATTGTCCTTTCACATTTCCAAAATTCTCGTTTTATGGTCAAAAGGGCATTATGGTCAACATTAGGCTATTAACGGAAACGTGTAAATGAATCGGACAATCAACGAACCAACCCCAGAGGGAGGGTCTTACTAACATGTAGTCTGGTCCTAAAGAAGCTCTAAGGCATTTCTAAATCATACTAAATCGGGTCAGAACTGAAGTCAAAGCAAAAGTCAAAGTTTTGCGACTTTCGGTTCCGAACCGGGTCTAAACAGAAAATTGTCGGGTCGAACATGTTTAGACATGTTCTTACATTTATTACTAAGTTATATGAGTGATAAAATAGGTTACATGCCTTCTGCATTGTTAATTATGCGTTAATTCGAAGATTAGCATTCTGTTGACTTTTTCTAATCAACTTTGACCCGACAAATGGTGTAGTTAGAGCGGGAATCAGAGGGTGCCCTATTAAGGGTTTAATGCCCACATAATTACCAACTTATAACTACCTTCGATTTGAATAATCACTGGACCATTAATGATTAATCGCTAAGTCAAACGTTAATTACGACGGTTTGACTTTTAAGCTAAAAACTAAGTAAAACTCAATTAAGGAAGGTCAAGGGTACTTACCAAAGTCTAATGCACTATTAGAGATGACTTGGGTCTGCTCTTATGCTCCAGGAATGATCAGAAATGCAGATGGAAGGGGTGATCATAAGTTGCAACATAAGGCCCTTTATATAGTGCTTTAATCTCCTTAGATCATTGACAAACAAGTCTACCACTGATCATGGATCGTCCAAAACTGTCCCTAGGGTCTAAAAAGCATGTAGGGGTCGCCCATGGAAGAGGAAAATCGTTTTTAAGTCGGTTACAAGGCATAACAGGCTGCTGCTTGTATTTTCTGTATCTAGGCGTCGTACGCGGCCCGCGTAAGATTATAACAAGTCTTACGCGGCCCGCCTAAGACCTGTTTTCAGGTAAAAACCTTTTTTTTTTGCTTTTGCAACTTGGCTCTTGGTCCTTCGAAAGGCCAATCTTCCTTTATTCCTTGCATTTTGAGCCCTCCAAATTGACATATAAGGGCTTCAAGACTTATACCCACTTTGTTAAGTCCTTGGTCACTTTATGTTTACCCGAAAAGTCATAATTTTCAACGTTGACGCTTTAACCCCTCATATACGAATTTGATCATAACTTTCTCATACGATAACGAAACTTTATGAAATTTTTATTGTACATTCTAGTGAGCATAATTAATCGTTACAAAGCTTTGGGTTTGCTAAAAGGTCACTCAGAGGTATACCTTTAAACATGTTGACACATTTAACCCCTGTAGTTTGTAATCTCTCACTTTCTTTCACAATTAGCTTCGTATGATCCATGATTCATTCGTTTAAGGGTATGAGCATCATGTAGGGTTACTGTAAAGTATATTTATCCCTTGTTGACATTTTGAACTCTTATTTTCACACACTTTTCATGTTTGTCAACTTTAGTCCTTCTAGAGTATTATTTCACACGTTCAAGCTTATGACACGTGTCAATACATTATAGGACGTGAATTTTCGAGGTGTTACATCCTCACCCCCTTAAAAGAAATCTCGACCTCGAGATTTACTGAAACAAATGAGGGTACTTTTCTTTCATTGTGGACTCCACCTCCCACGTGTACTCGGGACCTCTACGGGCATTCCATTTTACCTTTACAATAGGCACATGCTTCCTTCGAAGCTTCTTAATCTGTCGATCCTTGATCGACATAGGTTTTTCGACAAACTTCAAGATCTCTTCTATGTGCACATCTGTATGTGGTATGACTAGTGATTCATCAGCGAAACACTTCTTCAGATTGCAGATGTGGAATACATTGTGAATACCACTGAGCTCTTCAGGTAGGTTTAACTTATAAGCAACTGATCCGACACATTCGATGACCTCTAATGGTCATATATATCTCGGACTTAACTTACCTTTCTTACCAAATCGCATCACTCCCTTCCAAGGTGATACTTTAAGCAACACTTTGTTACCTACCTCGAATTTCTGAGGTTTACGCTTTAAATCTGCGTAGCTTTTCTGCCTATCTCTGGCAGCTTTCAGGCGATCACGAATCTGGACAATCTTGTCCGTCGTTTCAAAGACTATTTCGGGTCCTGTCAGTTGGACCTCTCCAACTTCCGCCCAACAAACGGGCGTTCTGCATTTCCTACCATACAATGCCTCAAAAGGCGCAGCCTTAATGTTGGTATGATAGCTATTGTTATACGAGAACTCGATTAATGGCAGGTGGTTATCTCAACTACCACCTAAGTCAACGACACATGCTCGAAGCATGTCTTCCAAAGTTTGGATTGTACGCTCACTTTGCCCGTCCGTCTGAGGGTGGTAAGTCGTACTAAAGTTTAAGCGCGTGCCCAAAGATTGTTGGAAACTCTTCCAAAAATGTGACGTGTATCTAGTATCTCTGTCAGAGATAATAGACACAGGTATGCCATGTAGAGGTACAATCTTATCTACGTATTATTGGGCTAACATGTCGGAGCTAAAAGTCTCCTTAATGGGTAGGAAATGTGCTGACTTAGTCAGTCTATCTACAATCACCCATATAGTATCATTTCCCTTCCTTGTCTTTGGCAACTTGGTGATGAAATCCATTGTCACCATCTCCCACTTCCATGTGGGAAGTTCAGGCTGTTGTAGCAAACCTGACGGCTTTTGATGTTCAGCTTTGACTTGCGCACACGTCAAACATTTAGCTACATAGGTAGCTATAGACTTCTTCAAGCCTATCCACCAAAAGTTTGCTTTCAAATCCTGGTACATCTTATCAGCTCCAGGATGAACGGAGTATTTGGAACTGTGGGCTTCCTGGAGGATAACATCTCGTAGTCCTCCATAAACTGGAACCCATATTCGTTCATTTAACCTCAGAATTCCATCCTTGCCATAGGATAACTGTTCTTCAGTTACTCCTAGCTTTTCATTAGGATAGTTAGCTTCCAGCACAACTTCCTTTTGCGCAGCTAACAACCTTTCATTCAATCCATTCTTTATCTCAATGCTCTTGGCATTGATTCTAATTGGCTTCACTCTTTCCTTTCGACTTAAGGTGTCGGTGACTACATTCGCCTTGCCAGGATGGTATCTTATTTCAATATCATAGTCATTCAAAGTCTCCATCCATCGGCGCTGCCTCATGTTTAAATCCTTTTGGTTAAAGAGGTGCTGGAGGCTCTTGTGATCAGAATAGATCACACACTTGATACCATATAAATAGTGCCTCCATAGCTTCAGTGCAAATACAACGGCACCCAACTCCAAGTCATGGGTGGTGTAATTTTTTTCATGCACCTTTAACTGACGTGAAGCATAGGCAATAACCTTGCCTTTCTGCATAAGCACACACCCCATGCCAGTGTGTGATGCATCGAAGTAAACTACGAATTCTTCGGTACCTTCAGGCAATGTCAGTACAGGCGCGTTGCTCAACTTCTGCTTAAGGATATCAAAGGATTCTTGTTGCTTCGGTCCCCAGTCGAACTTAATCTTCTTCCTAGTCAAAGAAGTTAGGGGTGCAGCAATCCTTGAAAAATTTTCAATAAGGCGTCTGTAGTATCCTGCTAAACCTAGGAAGCTACGAATCTCTGTAGGCGTCTTTGGCTCTTGCCAGTTCATAACAGCTTCCACCTTAGCGGGATCCACTTGGATACCACGCTCACTAACCACATGTCCAAGGAATTGGACTTCTCGAAGCCAAAACTCACACTTTGAAAATTTGGCGTAGAGTTTCTCATGATGTAGAAGTTTAAGAATACAGCGAAGGTGTTTCTCATGGTCAGCTTGGTTCTTCGAGTAGATGAGAATGTCGTCGATGAAAACGATGAAGAATTTATCTAAGTAAGGCTTGCATACGCGATTCATGAGATCCATGAACGCGGCTGGTGCATTAGTGAGCCCAAAAGGCATCACTAGGAACTCGTAATGACCATAATGAGTCCTAAATGCAGTCTTGTGTACGTCTTCATCTCTAACCTTCAGTTGATGATAGCCTGACCTTAAGTCAATCTTAGAGAAGTAACTTGCCCCTTGCAATTGATCGAACAGATCTTCGATCCTGGGCAAAGGATACCTATTCTTTATAGTGACCTTATTAAGCTCACGGTAATCGATGCACAGACGCATCGATCCATCCTTCTTTTTGACAAACAAGACTGGCGCTCCCCATGGAGACGAACTAGGTCTAATGAAACCTTTACCTAGAAAATCATCTAGTTGTGTCCTCAATTCCTTCATCTCTGTTGGTGCCAACCTATAGGGTGCCCTTGCTACCGGTGCTGCCCCAAGGATGATGTCAATTCTGAATTCTACTTGTCTATCTGGTGGTAAACCAGGTAGTTCTTCAGGAAAAACTTCGGGGTATTCAGAAATGACTGGGATATCCTCAATCTTAGGCTTCGGCTCATCAATAGTCACTTGTGCCATGTAGATGACACAACCCTTCTTCAAGCACCTAGAGGCCTTGAGCATAGTCACTTGCTCAGGCAGTCCATACTGGGTATCTCCCTGAATGGTAAGTGATTCACCAGACGGAGTCTTGATCACCACTTGCTTCTTATTGCAGACAATCTGGGCCTGGTTATGAGATAACCAGTCCATGCATAACACGATGTCAAAACCGGCTAACTTCAAAGGAAGTAGGGACAAAGGAAAAGAGTAGTTCTTAATGGATATAAAACATCCATCTAATACGGTTGAGGCGGTTTCTAAGGTTCCATCAGCTAATTCCACCTCATATTTCACACTTAAGGTTTTAACAGGCAATTTCAACAATTCACAAAACTTATTATCTACGAACGACTTATCAGCGCCTGAATCAAAAAGTACTCTTGCATAAACATCATTTAGGAGGAATGTGCCTGTGATCATATTGTCGTCCTGGACGGCTTCCTTTGCATCCATCCTGAAGACCCTTGCATTGGTCTTCTTGACCTCTTCAGGCTTCTTGGCGTATTTAGGGCAGTTGGTTTTGATATGCCCTTTCTCATTGCAATTGTAGCATGTGGCATCTTTAATCTTCTTGCAATAAACAGTCTTGTGCTCCTTAGACTTGCATATCCCACATGCAGGTGATCCTGACTTAGAATTAGACTCAAGTCTGCACTTTCCAAAGTGGCGTTTTTGGCAAGTCGTGCACTTTGGCTTTTCCTCTGTTCACTGACTATTCCTTACATAACCAAACTTCTTAGAATCAGTATTTCCCTTGTGCTTCTTCTCTGACCCTCGTGAGTTATCATCCTCACGCTTCCTCTTACTTTCTTCAGATTTCTTTAGCGATCTCAACCTGACCGCATCTAAAGTAAGGGACAGAGAGATCAGCTGTCGACCTGAAAGTGGCAGGTCTTGAAGCCTTAACACTAGCTTTGATTTCTGGGGCTAAACCCCCAATGAAGCGAGCAATTCGCTTGGGTTCTGGTGTTACTAGGTAAGGAACCAGTCTGGACAGGGTATTGAAACTGGTGAGGTAAGCTTGACAATCTAAGTTTGTCATAACCAACGATAAGAAATCTGACTCGATCCTCTCGACCTCGTGTTGAGGGCAGTAGTTCTCCATAATGAGAGCAACAAACTATTCCCATGACATGTTGTAGAGTGGAATCTTCCCAGCAGCTTGAATGAGAGACTTCCACCATGCTAGTGCCTCTCCCTTGAACGATTGGGATACATACTTCACTACATCCCTTTCAGCACAACCGCTGATATCGACAACTGTGTCCATTTCATCCAACCAGATCATACAATCAATTTCCCCCTTCTCCCAGTGAAATCCCGGGGTTTGCAGGAAACAAAGTATTTATAGGTACAGGACTTGGTACGCGGTTCATTATCGAACACTATCCTCTTGGATGGAACACTGTGTTGATTAGATGAATGTCGGTCGTCATCTTTCTTTGGTTCCTCTTTCTTGGAGGGTGGCTTGCTGTGAGCCTCTGAATGAGTCTTAGGGACAGACTTAGAGTGGGGTACAGATGAGGCTTTACTATGCCTCCCATTATACTCCCTAAATTTCTCCTCTACAGCTTTAGATACAGCTGTATCAATCAGTGTACGAAGCTCTCCTCTGGTTATATTAATCCGATCATCATCGCGGTTTTCCAGAGGATGACTGTTCTCTTCCTCTGACCTAGCCATGTAGCTTTAATTGCTACATAAAATCAAACAAGGACAAGGTTTATACGGAAGCTTATACAGTTTTATCGTTTTAAACGATTTATTAACCATGTTTTTAATACATATTTTAGTTAATTTGCTAAATATATAATTGTTCAGGATCTTTATCACAATCCTAAATTATAAGTTAATAATAGCACAAAAGGCCTAGTCACGACAACTTTAATTTATAGGCCTTGATTTTACGGAATCGAGGCATTAAGGTTTGAATCAAAGTTCATTACCTTTTCTTGACAGGGAGTTGTAGGCTACCACTGTCTTTAGTCCAGAGGACGTTAATTATAGCCCGTGGGCACTTCATCCTTAAGGGATGATTATATAAATAAGGGAATTTAGAATAACCCATTTAAGAATGACTTATGTGATTTTATCGTATCACATTTTGTCAAGCATGTTAATATGCTTTCAGATGTTTAACAAGGATTTGAATCTTTTAAATAAGTTTAACCATCTTGGCCATGTCTGCAATGACATTTAGGCTAGGTTTTACTCTTTAGACTCTTTTTAATATTTAACGCAGAACAATCCTAAATTGAAATGTTAACAAGGATCTGAATCCAATTGTGGAACTACCATCTTGGCCCTGTCTTAATGTGACGTATGGCTAGGTCTTGTCCTTTTAGATTTTGCCATTTTATTATAATGGTAGATCTTATAATATAGGAATGATATTTTAATTATAATCGTACCAATAAAATTTAAACAAGTATATGGTTGCCCTAAACGGGTCTTCTAATAGCAAATGACTCGCCCATGCAAGGGCTAATCAGAAAATAGCAAAAGAAACAAAAAAACGAATTAGGATTAGTCCTAAGTTCTTGTCTAGACTCAAGAATGTGCAACTGTGTAACTGAAATTAAACACAAAAGGCTAGCGTTTAATTCACTCAGTGTTGGCTCTGATACCAACCTGTCACACCCCGATATTTCCACGTATGACCGGTGGGCCCGGTGGGGGAGTATCGTGACGTGGTTGATATCATCATAGTCAAACAACACAATATATAAATGCACAGCGGAAGCAAAAGATAAATTTATATTACAATCCGAATATAAAGTAATATCCAGTATTACAACGGAAAGTAAAGGATCCACAGGCGGATCAACAATAAAAAGTAAAACTGTTCAACAGACTTTGACATCTAGAGCTTGCGAGACTTGAGTAATGATGCCTGGAGTAGCCAGCCTATTTCGTCTAGTACCTGCACTTAGTCTTTTTGGAAAATACGTCAGTTTTCACTGGTAAATACAACTTAACTGACTCATTTTGAAAAGAGTTTGAAAATTGATTTGAATGCACTTCGGCAAAATATCTTTTATAACTTGGGACAATCATTTGTATATAATCTTGTATACAGTTTTACTTATTTGTCGTCCATCAGGGCCGGTTTGTAGGGCCGGTCTAGATTAACTGACACGCCACAGGTATAATGCCCACAAGGATTGTTTCCTCTAAGTGGGTTACCAGTTTTTACATAATGCATCTGTCAGGTGTACGCCTACACCCCGTGCTTAGGTCGTGGCCATTTCGTAAAATGATGCCAAGGATATCCGGGACATGGTCATTTAACCCCCAAAATCCATACACCAAATAATACATATTAAACGGGTCATGCAAATACATTAATCACAATCCGATTTAAATGACTACACACACCCGACCAAGCGGTACTTTTATAGTACCGTATCCCAAGCCCGTATAGGGAAAATAAGTTAAGAGTATTTACCTGAGCAAAGTATAAGTCCAATACAGTAAGTGCACGTAGCTTTTACTGGGCTCCTAATCTGGAACGAAGGTTTTTAATATCCTATTAGAATCCTAACGGGTCTTTAATTAAGCTTAGACTTAGACCGGTTAGTTTTTAAAAGGAAGACACGGATCAAACGCATGATAAAGCGAAGACCGGTTTAGAATGTGGTTTTTGACCCGACAAGCTTGTATGCTTGTTTAACATGGGTAACTTAAACACACCCTGGTTTTTGAGATAAAAACGATATGGTTTGACCCGTTTCGGCTAATATATGTAAACTAGTTACATAAGTCGATCCGAATGCGACAAGTGCGTAACGAGTAACCAAAAGAGTCATATACAGGTTTCCTATGTTAATATGCCTTAAATATGTTGTGATATCAGTAGGATACCTTCCATTATGCCCAAAACGAGTTTAATCTCAATTTAAGCCCCGTAGGGGTATTTTGGTCATTTTAAAGATTATAAAAGGGATTATTTTTAATTCTGAGATTCGGTTCTGAATACATCAGTAAAATAACAGATTTTATTAGGTCATATCAGTTGGTAATAAGTCTTTTATGACAAAATGGTTTTAAACCCAAACTATGCGTTTAATACGCGTAAAAAGCTATTTTAAGCGATTTCCGGGTTATACAGGAAATCCGAGTTTTCTGATCAGGTTATAAAGTTCAAAATACTTTATTTATCATATAAAATCAGTAGCAATTGGATTGGTGTCAAAATACTATGTAGAATTCATTTTATACACAAAAAGGGGTATAATCGGTATTTACCGAATCAACGCCATAACCTTAGGTTATGAGCAGGTAAAAAAATAATTAAAAATCTTTAAAAATCTCAAAATATTATATTACATCAGTAGGTAAAAGGTTTGGTGTCAAAAATTGGGTTTAGATAGGCTTTATGCTAATGACGCCGCTTAATTACTAAAAAGCGTTATAATTACGCCATTGAGCATAACTCCTAATCTAGACCTCAAACTGATGTGAAAATTTAGGGACATGTTTGTAAATTATTAATAAAGATTATTGTCCTTTCACATTTCCAAAATTCTCGTTTTATGGTCAAAAGGACATTATGGTCAACATTAGGCTATTAACGGAAACGTGTAAATGAATCGGACAATCAACGAACCAACCCCAGAGGGTCTTACTAACATGTAGTCTGGTCCTAAAGAAGCTCTAAGGCATTTCTAAATCATACTAAATCGGGTCAGAACTGAAGTCAAAGCAAAAGTCAAAGTTTTGCGACTTTCGGTTCCGAACCGGGTCTAAACAGAAAATTATCGGGTAGAACATGTTTAGACATGTTCTTACATTTATTACTAAGTTATATGAGTGATAAAATAGGTTACACGCCTTCTGCATTGTTAATTATGCGTTAATTCAAAGATTAGCATTCTGTTGACTTTTTCTAATCAACTTTGACCCGACAAATGGTCTAGTTAGAGCGGGAATCAGAGGGTGCCCTTTTAAGGGTTTAATGCCCACATAATTACCAACTTATAACTACCTTCGATTCGAATAATCACTGGACCATTAATGATTAATCGCTAAGTCAAACGTTAATTATGACGGTTTGACTTTTAAGCTAAAAACTAAGTAAAACTCAATTAAGGAAGGTCAAGGGTACTTACCAAAGTCTAATGCACTATTAGAGATGACTTGGGTCTGCTCTTATGCTCCAGGAATGATCAGAAATGCAGATGGAAGGTGTGATCATAAGTTGCAACATAAGGCCCTTTATATAGTGCTTTAATCTCCTTAGATCATTGACAAACAAGTCTACCACTGATCATGGATCGTCCACAAGTGTCCCTAGGGTCTAAAAAGCATGTAGGGGTCGCCCATGGAAGAGGAAAATCGTTTTTAAGTCGGTTACAAGGCATAACAGGCTGCTGCCTGTATTTTCTGCATCTGGGCGTCGTACGCGGCCCGCGTAAGATTATAACAAGTCTTACGCGGCCCGCCTAAGACCTGTTTTCAGGTAAAAACCTTTTTTTTTTGCTTTTGCAACTTGGCTCTTGGTCCTTCGAAATGCCAATCTTCCTTTATTCCTTGCATTTTGAGCCCTCCAAATTGACATATAAAGGCTTCAAGACTTATACCCACTTTGTTAAGTCCTTGGTCACTTTATGTTTACCCGAAAAGTCATAATTTTCAACGTTGACGCTTTAACCCCTCGTATACGAATTTGATCATAACTTTCTCATACGATAACGAAACTTTATGAAATTTTTATCGTACATTCTAGTGAGCATAATTAATCGTTACAAGCTTCGGGTTTGCTAAAAGGTCACTCAGAGGTAAACCTTTAAACATGTTAACACATTTAACCCCTGTAGTTTGTAATCTCTCACTTTCTTTCACAATTAGCTTCGTATGATCCATGATTCATTCGTTTAAGGGTATGAGCATCATGTAGGGTTACTATAAAGTATATTTATCCCTTGTTGACATTTTGAACTCTTATTTTCACACACTTTTCATGTTTGTCAACTTTAGTCCTTCTAGAGTATTATTTCACACGTTTAAGCTTATGACACGTGTCAATACATTATAGGACGTGAATTTTCGAGGTGTTACACACGTGTATGAAAATCAATCTAAATGGTGCAATTACTTGCGTTGCTACGTGGGATGAGCTCAAAGGTGATGTTAGGGATGAGCTCGGTGCCGAAAACCCCCAAAAGTGGGTACCGGTACCGAATATGCATGGTACGGCAACGATACGATACCAGTATTTCAGAGTAAAAACCGGTACTGAAAATGTCAAAAGTCGGTACCAAATCGGTACTAAAAATGTATCTGGTTTGGTAAATTTGATACCAGTACCCGGTACCACCAATGTGTTACTGTTCATTTAGTTGTGTTATTAATATATAGGTAAATTCCCTTATCCCTATCCCATTATCAAATTAGCTTGCCAACAACCTTTGAACTAACATGAAAAACTTAAACCCTATCTTCTAATCCACTATGAGTTTGTTACCATAATCCAATATATATTCGCTACCCGAGAGCACAAATTATACATGTTTAAGTGTGTTAGGCCCCATTTTGCCTTATATATTTTATAATCGAGTCGGGGGGTCTCACTGGAAGCAGCCTCTCTATTCTTAATGGGTAGAGGTAAGGTTGTCTACATCGTACCCTCTCCAGACCCTAACTTAGCTTTCCTATTGGTGGGATTTACTGAGTATGATGATGATGATGATGATGATATTGATATTGTAATCAAAGTATCTTGTTGCACTTCATAATGTACTCATATGCCTTAGATTACTGAATCAATTATTACATTTCAATCTCCTTTTCCACACATTTACTTTATATTTCTACATTTACTTTATATTTGTAGAAATTTCTTAACCGATTCATTAATGATTTGCATGGTGAAATGTTAAGTGAATACAAGGAGGGTTAAATACACCTAAACACTAGTTAATTCTTATTAATGATCCTTGCTTGAGCTTATCATACAATTGGATAATTTGTTGCTTAACACAACATTTGGAAATTATGAAATCACACGTGTGTGTCACAAAGATTCACTTAGTCGTATCCTCTTTCTATCAGATGTGAAGTCTAGATGACATGACTATGTGATAAATATGACAGATTCCTGTTGTACAGTTTTTTCATTAATATCAATCTTAAAAAGAATCACACAACTATGTGATGTCTTTCAGTTTTTCAAACCTTCCTTTAATCATTCAAAAGGGCACATTGTTAAGTGGATCCACACTATATAACCATGTCTTTCATTCTCTCAACTTCCCAATTTTTTTTTGTAAAAATATTGAGAAGTCTATGTAAATAAAAGTGACATAGTCACGTCCCATGTTTTTAAAAGAGTAAATTACGTTTTGAGACCCTGTGTTTTAATAGTTTTAAATTACATATGGCACGACTATACAAATAGAAAGAGTATAGTTGTGATTTACGTTTCTCAACGAATTGTTAATCAAATTTCTACCTCAATCCAATTCAAGTTATGACTTCTAAATTCAATCATTTTTAATCAAAACTCGTACTACATATACTTATACCTATACCTATACAAGGTTGGGATACATATACATATACGTGTGTTTATTTTTAAACAAACTTTGATCAAATTTTGACTTTCTAACTAAAACTTGCTATTGCAACATGATAAATTGATCTTAGTTCATTGGTATATCATATTTTAATTCAAAAACCCAATTCACACTATATAAGATACTCCACAATACTTAAATATAATTGTTCATGAGCTTATTGTTAAAAAACGATTTAGTCATTTGTACACTCATACGTGCTTCTTCCATCTATATGTACATGTAAGTTACTTGTGATATATGGGATGTGCCCCCTTATTTGTTAATTACGTCTTCTATGTGTATTCTAAACATGACATAAAACTAGATATCAATCCATGATTAAAGAATAAAACTAGATATCATTTCTCATTTATTATTTAATTGCAAGTTTTTGTTTCTATTAGCAAAAACTTCTATAACGCTTTCTTTTTTCTTTTAAAAAAAAAAAGGGATTGCATTAAATAGAGGAAAAAAGGTGTTGGACTCAAATGAGAAATTTTTTAACCTTATTATGTGTGTTTGCATTCGAGATGAATTTTGTAAGCACACATTCAACATTTTTCTGGTTTAAGGTAGCTGACATTTAACTTTTTTTCACGTTTATCATGAGCGTTATAAAAGTTTTTGTATCTATATTAAGTTTTGTAGTTACTTACGATGACTTTAAAAGTCATCTTAAAATTAAAAATAGTTAAATATTTGTCTCTTTTCTTTGAGCAACAAAGTTGTACAAAAATAATAAAAAAGCTAAGATGCATGAATTTGCTAGCCAACTTGGCAACTTGCATAATTAGGCAGGACCCTTCACATTTGACATTCACGTGACTACCTTGTTATTCATCTAGTACCCATTGTATCTTATGAATATGCAATTTGACTAAGAGGATGTTTGTTTTTGCTTAAAATGTCTAAAATGAGCTTATGTCTGCAGGCGGGCAGACATAAGGCTTTGAATACTGTTTGTTTTAAAAAAAAAGATCTGTAAAGTGCTTTTATTAGCTTAAAAAAAGCTAATATCTAACATCTTCTTAACCCATCAGATCTTCAAATCTTCCTCCTCTCTCTCTCCCTCCTTAAAACCCAGCACCACCACCACCTCCACCTTCAACCCACCGTCGCCTTCAACCCACCACCACATCCACAATTACACCGCCACCACCACCTCCACCTCCACCTCTTTCTCTCCGGCTTCTCTCTCTCTCGTCGACTCATCTGATCGATTCCGATTGCTTTATCTTGTTTAGCAGCCATTAAAGAACTGAAAAAGGTTCGAATTTAGATCAAGATTAGTTGAAAGGTTCAAATGTTATATCTTTTTTACAGAAAATTTGTGGGTTTTTGTTGTTTTTCGATTTCAGTTGGAAATTTTCAGATGGGTTGTTTGAAATTAGGATCTTGAAATTTATAGTGATGATCAAGATTCGAGAAGATCCTGAAATTTATGGTGACGAATCTGGCCGGAAAAAGGTATTTGGTCTGAAGGTGACGGTGGGTTTTGAAGTTGTTTGATTTCAAAAGTTAAGTGGTCGTTTTTTTATGATTTTGGTTATGATTTTGAAGTTAAGTGGTCTGAAGGTGACGATGGGTTTTGAAGTTGTTTGATATTGTTTGATTTCAAAAGTTGGGTTTATTGAGATTGGATCTGTGTTTGAGTTTGATAGGTTAAAGTTTAGAAATTTGTTTGATTTTTTTTGTGGGTTTAGAAGATTAGTGGATATTGAAGTTGTTTTTTTTTCTAGCCAGATTCGTTTTTTTTTTTTTTTTTTTTTGCGGGTTTGAGTGGTGGTGCTGGTGGTTTGGGCAGTGTAGTGGTGGTGGAGGTGGAGGTGGTGGTTGTATTATGTTTTTTTTTTCAGCTTATAAAACAAACAGTATTATATTTTCAGCTTGCAGACCTTCAGACCACATTTTCAGTTGCAGACATAAAATCAGCTGAAATCAGATTGCAGATAGTTTTTGTCTAAAAAAACAAACAACACCTAAGTTTATAAGCTTCATATACCGTTTTACAAATAAATGATTAACAAAAAGATACTTGTGAGCTTTAACCAGTGTATTATAACAATGTTAATCGTGTCAGGTTGATAAGTTGTTAGTGGGTTGAATTTTTCAACCCTAACCCGACCCATATACTTATCTGTGTCATGTTGAGCTCATTTGATACCGTGTCATGTTTGGGTTGTGTTTCAGATTGACTAATTTTATGTTCTTATCGCAACAACAAATTTTCTAGCCATGAGGGAATTCGTCTTGCGAATGTGCTTAAGATGCAAACATAACTTATTGTTTAACATTTAGTTGATTTAATCTGGACTTCTCTTTCACGTAGACTCTTTCTTATGTTTGATGCATCTCCTAAAGAGCTGCATGGGTTAGAGTAATCACATGAGATTCTCTATACTCATCCACATAATTATACTAAAAAATACTACAGTTTCTTTTTCTTATCAATTAAATAATATTCTTATACCTTTATTATTACATCTTCCCTTTCATCCATTTACAACTACTTTAAAAAAATTATATAAAAAATAAACGTGGGGAAACATTGTCTCCCCAATATACAAATAAACAATAACATTTTCTTTCTACTCAACTGACAATCATTCACAATCACTTCCTAAAATATACAGAACATACTTAAAACTATATGTAGAACCTGTTGTGGATGCTCTTAGGTGGATCAAAATGAAATCAATTAAATTGGTAACTAAATCCTTTATTATTAAATGTTAAAACACTGATAAGCATACATAAAAATGGAAATAAATAATCATTAGCTAAGTTTTAAATGCTAATGATAGATGATATAATTCCCTATCATTTCATTTAATAAACCACTTTTAACATTTTCATTGCCCTATTTTCTAATATCAAGACACAAGTCATTAATAGTTATAATAGTTGTTGAGTCCAACCTAATTATAAACTACTGTTCAACATTTGATTGGGTTATGCATATGGTTCTCCCATCATTGTAACCCATTTTTCTAGCTACTTATCTCCCACCTATTTTTCATTACAAAATAAAGGGTTATTGAATTGTAATAATCCAAAGTTTCACTAGTTAGCCGATAATAATCTCAACTTTAAAAATTCTGTATAATAATTCTAACTTGTAAGATTTTGGCCCCCATTGATACTTTTGTAACTGGGTATAACCCAGTTAGTTCTTGATGACGTGGACGCTGATGTGTTAAAAATGAGCTGATTGATTATGTGGACGCTAATGTGGCACACAACTTTATTATATGCTGACGTGGACAAAGACTTGACACCTTCACCACCACCATCATCAGCTACCACTACCACCACCGTCATCTACACCGCCCACCACCACTACCATCTCCACCAACACCACCACCATCTCCACCCCAACCATCACAACTGCTAACCACCATTATCATCCTTTACATCGCCACCTTCACCTACCGATTATCACCACCTTCACTCACTAATCTCAATTTCATCCCCACCAGATTAACCATTAGACACGTCAAAAACAACAAGAGCTAAACAAAGTGTACCACTAGAGTTGTTAGATTCGACCCTTGCCATTCACCCTAGGTTGCCAGAGATGAACCCATACTTTCAGATCTGACTAGAAAATAAGTTTGAACTTGTGAGTCAAAACCCAAAACCCTTGATCTAGTCGAAATCCCTAAAAATCCCCCACCATCGCACCATAACTACGACTAATATGGTGGTTGCGCCGCGTACCCTCGATCTGCCGCCACCGTGGCTCCTCCATGGTCCGTCGCGTATCACCCAGCCAACCCTCTTTCCATTCCCCGTCTCTCTCTCCCTCCTTCTCTCGTGGCAGTGAAGTGGTTTATGGTGGTAGTGAGGCGGGGGAGTGGTGGTGATGAAGATAGTGAGTGTCTATATATATAATTAATTTTTTTCACATCAATATCCACGTCATCATCTACATAATCAACCAACTCATTTTTTTACACATCAACATCTACGTCATTAAGAACTAATTGGGTTATAACCCAGTTACAAAAGGATCAATGTTGGCCAAAATCTTACAAGTTGGGATTGTCACAGTGAATTTTTGAAATTAGGATTATTATCGACCAACTGGTAAATATTTAGATTATTAAAATCCATTAACCCAAAATAAAAGCACTGGAAATGTTAAAGCGGTCATGAGGCTAAATATGATGGGGAATAAGATCCTTAGTTTATCATTAGCTACAACAATTTTGGTGAACGTCCTTCAAAAATCTTGATGATGCATATATCATATATGTTATCCCTTTTACTTGTTCAATGTCGAAAGTTCTTCATAGTGGCGGAATTAGAAGAAATATGCAGGGGTATCCTAATTTTTTTATTGTGCATTTATAGAACGAAATTTCTTTTATCTACATTATGGGGCATGGCCGATCCTGATAATTCAAGTGCCCTCGGCAAGCCAAAAAAAAAGACCCTTAGGCCTCACCGAATTAAATTTATAAACTAGTTTTTTCATGTTAATGTTATTAGTATTTAGGTTAACAAATCAATATTGAGTATTTCACATTTGGGCTAGGCTTTGCGAATTAATATTGGCAATAAGTTTTTAGGTTTTAGATTGAGCTAGGTTTATTTTAATTTTTAGATCAGACTTGCATCAATATTATCATTATCAACATTCGGAGTTGTAACACCCCGTGTTTCGAAAGTCGAAGTCAAAGTCAAGATTGAAGTCAAAGGAAGACAAGATTGCTAATTGCGATCTGTCACTCCTTGCTCAATTCCTGTTTTGACTTTTTTTACTTGTAGTTAGTCTATTTTATGTTTTACGTTAGTTGTATTATGTGGAGTACTTATTAATAATTGAGGTTTATTCGATATTTATCGCATATTTTATCGCTTTATCGCTATCCCAATCGCACTCGCAACTCGAATTACGCGTTCTGGATATTGTTCTATGTGTGTGTGTGCCTTATGTGTTACTTGTGCATGTTTAATTATGTTTATGTGTGGTGATTAGTCGAAACGCAATCGAAACTCAATCGCAATCGAATCACGAACGCTAAACGAATACGAAATAAGGATGATTGTATGTTGATATAGTAGTTGGGATTAAAAGTAATTTGACAAGGAAACTCTATCGCATCGCAATCGAAACAGCAAAACTCGTCGCACCGAACACTCGAATCAAGTGGCTAATCGACCAAGTGACCAGCCGATCGACCAGCTGCTCGATCGAGCTACCACTCGATCGACCAGCCATTCGATCGGGCTGCCACCCGTTCGGCCAGCCCCTCTCCTCCCCTTTCCTTTCCTTTTTGGGAAACCCTATAAATACCCCTGTCAACATCACAACTTACCACTTTTGCACTCTCCTGTCCGACCAGCACCCCAATCTCACCTTTTCTTCGATTTCTCACGATTCCGGTAAGATCTCAACCTAAATCTTGTACTTTCTTGATCTACACGCACTCCTACACCTTTCTATCTTTTGAATCTTAACTTTTAACCGTGAAATCACTAGATTTGAGGTGTTCTAGGATGATGTCATCATGTTGTTCTTATGAACTTCATGTTTTGGCATCAATCCACCAAGAACAACTTAGATCTGAACGATTTCCACACGAATAAACAAAGATCTTTCATAGATCTGGACATAATCAAGGTGAAAGAGGATTGAAAGATGGTTTCCAACTTTCTTTCAACTCTTTTACACTCAATGCACTCAAAACCGATAGAATCGGAGCTTGTCCTGATCTACTACTCATTCTTGTGGTTGTATTGGTTCAAGATCTGGATTCTATCCATGAGATTACCGATTTCGGGTTAAACATGGAACACCGTCTCGAACAGTTAACTGGTCGGATTCAGGTGATTCCTATCCGATCAGGTTACTAAGTCGTGATGAGGTTTCTGTTGTCTAACACGTTGTCAAATCATCTCGATAAAACGAAAAAACTATCAAATGACCAAGGAAGAAGACGACCAGGACACCAGAACGGAGTGCCGCCCGATCGGACTGCTGTCCGATCGGATTGTCACCCGATCAGGTTGTCGCCCGATCGACTTGCACCCTGGCCCCACATACTCAACTTCTATTTCCAAACTTTGAGGGATGAACATTGAACGAAGTGCTACCTGATCGGATTACCACCCGATCGGACGACCACTCGACCATGTAATGATTAGACTTCAATACTTAAAAAATTTTCAAACATGTTCAATATTAACGGATTACCACCCGATCGGACTACCATCCGATCGAGTGACAAACTGCTGTGAACTTGTTCTCACTAAAGTGTCCAACCAATCGGGTTGTCGTCCGATTGAACGACCTGAAAGGTAGAGATACTTCTGTGTTTTCAAAATGCTACAACGAAAACTTCAAAAGTCAAGCCATTATACACAAACACAACCTTCACAAAGGAAGAAACAATCCACTCGAAAGGTCACCCGATCGGATGACCATCCGAGCGGATTGTCACCCGATCCACCGGCTACCCGATCGGATTGCCATCCGATCGGAGTACCATCCGATCCACTGACACTTCACTCTGTTTTACGAATCGCTTATCGTTATGCTATCATTCTGACCAGGCTAATCTCACTCTAAGCGCTCCCTTCAATCCATCAATCGCTGTGAGTATACTCGATCCCTTTTTGCTTTACGCACTTTTGGGTGTTACATACGTTGCTTATTCCAAATCACATCGAACACACTACGCAATACTTTAAACGCTAACCGATTACTGCATGTGATACGTGACTTAATGAATGCTTGTTTGTTATGTTTACACATGGAACGCTGTCTACCTGCCTTAGCAACGGTAGTACTATTTGTTTGGACTCAGCACCTGTTCACTCAGGGGTTGTTAAGGACAATTTGTTACATGGCTCACAGTGGTGAGTGTATATTAAGAATTGCCTTGGGCAGTCAACCCGCAGTCATTGGTATCGATAGGTTCATATCGATAACTAACATGCCTCATTTTACACTGTGTACATGCTGGTTATGCGTAACGATTTTGAACTCTATTATATCTATTAAACTTGTATGCTCACTTTTACACTATGTGTATTGACTTTTACTTTAACGTATGTGACAGGTGCTTAGGATGCTTATTTGCTTAGCTTGCTGTGAAATCGAGGCTAGGAAAGACCTAGAACAATAAATAATTGTCTGTAATAAAAATCTGAGTTGTTGGAACAGAACAATTTGACTAGATCTTGTCTGTAATAACTATATTATCTTTTTTGACATGGTATGGGACGTGTTGCTTTAAATAATTGGTAATTATAGTTGTTATGGAAACTTCTAGACAATCTGTTTCGCTCAGTGCCACGCCCCGATGTTTCCGCTATCGGTTGGGGTGTGACAGATTGGTATCAGAGCCGTAACTATAGGGAATTAGGCAAGACTCGACCTAGTCCGGGTCGATGTCTTAGAAATGACCTAGTCTATAGTTAGGAACCAACAGACCGACTTGTGCATATCCTGTAGGGATTATGTACGAGCTCTCCTGCTATTTTCTCGATGTTCTCACCTACCCTACACTATCACTTCACTTTAGTTTTCAAAAATGAACGAGCGATTAGGCCGAGATTAGGTGTGAAAACCGCAAACTCTCGACTAAATTGCTTGTTCGACCCGCACATTTTATCTATAAACACGAGAATTTGCGTTGAATCAGGAGTGAAATCCATACTTTGACGCATAATTCTCTTTTATCTTATCAAAACAGGAACAAAGTTGTTAAGTCAGGGGTGAAACCCGAACCTAGTCGGCTTGTTCCGACCTTTACTTGGTTTTACAAAACTCTTACCAAAGTCTCGACGGACTCCAACGACCTGAGGTCACGATATGACTGGAAGGATGCGTGCCGATCGCCCAGATTCGAGGTGAGAGCACAGTCCTGAAGGTCAAAGTGTGTACAAAAAGTCCTTGTGAATAGTCGAATCACTTTGGGTAGTCAATGTCTATCGAGCCTGAGACAATCTATTCTCGATTTTTATGTGATTCGATTCTGAACTCGCAACTGCTGACTCTGATATTTCGACATTTTATGTGAATTTATGTGGTTTATGCTTATTTGTTAATGTTTTGAGGTACTACTGGTTTCGATCTAACGCCTTTTGCTTCCGCTAAACACACAACACACAGCACAACCGTTAACAAATCGCTACCATTCGTGGAATGACCTTACGCCATATTGTTTGCTATGTTGATCGATTATACTATACTACTCACTATGATAATCGCGGATGCCATATCTCGAACACGCGTAGACTTTGAATAATAGGTTTCTGTATTCTGATTGCCTCTTGTGATTATGTGCTTCTGTGCTTTTGTGTTTCTATGCCTTACGTTCTTATGTACTTCTGTGCCTCTGTGAATCCGTGTTTATGTGCCTACGTGTTTACATGGTCGTATTCCTGAGCTTTAGTAGTATTAGACGTGTGAGGTGAGATCCGATTGTACTGTGTCTGAGACCCATGACGATGTCTGTTGCAGACAATGTCAACTGGACCATCATGTGGACCCCGTCACCCACGAATCACTCGCCAAGAACAGAGAGACAAACGCCTTGCTGCTATTGTCGCTAAGCAAGTGGCAAAAGTCGTTCCTCAGATCGTGAGTGAAATATACGAGAATGTGAGCAAATCATCTGAGGAGTCCAGAACCAAAGCTCCTAAAGCTACTCCCAAGACTGCTTTCAGCTTCAAGCAGTTCAAAGCCTGTGGTCCAAAGGAATTTACTGGCGAGGATGGCCCAACGGCTATGTTTCAATGGTTTGATTCCGTCGAAGTCACTCTGTGCCAGAGTGGATGTCCTGAAAATCTCCGTACTCTAAACGCTATCGGCGTCTTCCAGTCCCGCGCATTAGACTGGTGGATGGCCGAGAGAAACAAACGCGAAAATGACGCAGCCTATGAGCTGACGTGGGAAGAGCTGGAGGCCATTATGATGGATGAATTCTGCCCTGCCCATGAACGCCAAAAGCTGGAGGACGAATTCTGGCATATCAAGCAGAAAGATGGAGAGAACGCGGCTCTGACTGCTCGCTTTAAGCAGCTCAGTATCATCTGTCCCGGTCAAGTGAAGACGCCCGACATGACCATCAAGAAGTACATTCGAGCCCTGCCAAACTGTGTTGCGGATTTTGTGCATGCTGCAAAACCAGCAACAATCGAAAAGACCTACCTGCTTGCCGCTGAAATCAACGACAAGCGCGTCAAAGCTGGTTTTTGGGATAAAACTTCGAAGAAACTGCATCAAGCTACCGCCGCACCAACCGCTGAAACCGTCGCCGCTCAGTCATCAAAAGCCTATCGCCACAAGAAGAACAACAACAGCAGCAGCTCCAGTAACAAGAACTGTGCTGTCACTACCACTGCTGCTCCACTTCAACCCATACCGGCTCAGCTGCAATCTCAGCACCGATCAACACCAGTTATCTATGCACCGCCTGCAAAACGTTCATACACTGGTCGCCACCCTGTCTGCCCAACATATTCTTATCATCACTCGGTGGGTATCGCCTGCCGATTTTGCATACACTGCAATATGTACGGCCACTTCACTGCCAACTGCCGTACTGGTCCTCGCCAAGCACCAGCTCAAGCCACTGCTCATCAAACTCTTCTTCCAGCTCCTCAAGGCCAACAAGCGGCTCAGGCACCCGCGATCAACGACAGAGTCTGCTTCGCGTGTGGTGATCCCAACCACTTCGCGAACATGTGCCCGAACAGGGTTGTGAAACAAGAGCCTCAGCAGCAGTAACAGCCTCAGCAGCAACAACAAGCCGCATGTGCCAGTACTTTCAACATCAATGTGCGCCAAGCCCAGGCTGACAACAACGTGGTCAATGGTACGTTCCTTGTGAATGATATTTATGCTTCGTGTTTGTTTGATACTAGAGCCGATAACTGCTTTGTGTCATTTGAATTCGAGAAGATCCTTAGTCGTAAGCGCTCCCAACTCCCCTCGACGTTCGATGTCGAAGTCGCCACCGGAAGGACTGTCGCCGTTAATTCTGTTCTTCGTGATTGTACTCTTGAGCTCAACAATCACATCTTCCCAATCGACCTTATCCCGATGCAACTCGGAAGTTTTGACGTCAAAGTAGGCATGGACTTTCTTCGTGAAAACCATGCTGAAGTTGTGTGCTTCGATAAGATGATTCGATTCTCGCTCGCGAATGGTGATGTATTGTGTGTTTATGGCGAAACTGCTTCGAAAGGTCTCAAGCTCATGTCGTGTGTCCAAGCTAGCAAGTATCTCCGCAAGGAATACAGAGCTTTCTTGGCTAACATTGTAGTAGCGGAGAAGGAAAAGAAAGGAAGACCAGGTGTAAACGATGTTCCAGTGGTTCGAGAATTTCCTAACGTTTTTCCTGAGGATCTTCCCGGACTACAACCAAGTCGTGATATCGACTTTCGTATCGACCTCATTCCCGGAGCCAACCCTATTGCTAGAGCTCCTTATCGACTCGCTCCGTCCGAAATGCGTGAACTCTCGAGTCAGCTCCAGGAACTACTTGATAAAGGCTTCATTCGCCCGAGCACCTTACCATGGGGCACACCAGTCCTTTTCATCAAAAAGAAGGATGGGTCGTTCAGGATGTGCATCGACTATCGGGAATTGAATAAGTTGACCATCAAGAATCGCTATCCCCTGCCTCGCATCGATGATTTGTTTGATCAGCTACAAGGTGGTACGTGTTTCTCAAAAATCGATCTGCGCTCAGGCTATCACCAACTACGCATTCAAGAGGAAGATATACCCAAAACATCTTTTCGCACTCGATACGGCCATTACGATTCCGTTGTTATGCCTTTTGGTTTAACCAACGCACCTGCGGTTTTCATGGATCTGATGAATCGGGTGTGTAAACCATTTCTTGACCGCTTCGTCATCGTGTTCCTCGATGATATCCTGATCTATTCCAAGTCGAAAGCCGAACAGGCGCAACATCTACTTTGGTTCTCGAGCTACTCCAAGGGAATCGACTCTATGCCAAGTTCTCCAAAAGCGAATTTTGGCTGGAGGAGGTTCAATTCCTTGGTCACATTGTCACTAGTCAAGGTATTCATGTCGATCCTACGAAGATTGAAGCAGTTAAGACTTGGATTACACCAAAGAACCCGGCTGAAGTCCGTTCTTTTCTCGGACTAGCGGGCTATTATCGACGATTTATCGAACGATACTCAAAGAGCGCTGTGCCGCTTACCGCTCTCACGCATAAAGACAAGCCTTTTGTTTGGGGAACTGAACAAGAGTCTGCTTTCCAAACCCTCAAGCACATGCTTTGCAATGCTCCCGTTCTCACTTTACCCGACGGAAACGACGACTTTATTGTCTATTGTGATGCCTCGAACCTTGGTCTTGGTTGTGTCCTCATGCAACGGGACAAGGTCATTGCTTACGCATCTCGTCAACTCAAAATTCACCGGATATAGATTTAGATTTTTCAGGGCTTCAGACAAGTCGTTCATGCTGTTTAACATATATGCAAAATATATAAAATGCTAAGTTAAAATTTTATAACAAAATTTTATGGATAATCTTTAAATTTTATTGCATACTATGTGACTAATGTAATACAAAAGATAACTAAAAATTAAAACATACTGAGATTTTACTTGTAAACTTATTTTTTTACTGGATAAGGTTTCTGGTTTTGTAGGTGATAAGGGTACTAAAACTTGAATATTTAAAGATTTGCATTTACTGCTACAGTGGCTAGCATATAAAGATCTGCCCATTTTTCATCTAACTTGTCTTCCCATGGGGATTTACTGGTTAATTCCTGGGTTTCCTGTTTAACTTTCTTTTCTCGGAATTTCTTTATTTTCTCCTGACTTTTCCTAATAATCAAACTTCTTTTATTAGGAGAAAGTGGTTCCTCATAGTGTGCTTTACGAACAAAAATTCCTTCATCAGGATCTGTTAGGTATTTTGAGGATTTTTTTTTGGATGAACTTCCCTTCTCGGTTGATGACCTATCTAATTTAAGATAGATGTTTGAAAGCTTTTGCTTACCCATACTGTATACAAATATTCAAATAATAAAACACATAATCATAGAATAGAAATCAGAAAAATTTAGTATTTTCTAAATACTTAATTGGCTTAAATCAGTGGCTCTGATACCACCTTTTTCTGTCACGGCCCCCGACCCGGTTTGACCCGTTTCAGGAGCCGCGGGACAGAAAATCTCATGGTATTTATTTAATTGAGTTAACAGCGGAAGTTTTCTTCAGGATCTTTTTAAAACTGAAATTTCCCGATTATTTTATTTCACAACTCGGGATAAACCCCGGTAATTTACAATCATATGATTTCACTGAGAAATCTTTATTTTTCCAAAACATGTTTCTTTATTTTATACTGAGCCACTTCCTTAAGCTTGTAGTGCTTCGCGGCACTTTTCCTGGATCACAACAGATCACCTGAAACATGTTTGAAAAAGGTTTTGTCAGCGGGAAATACTGGTGAATCATTCTTTTTTCTAAAATGACACGTTTGTTATAATTTACAGTATTAAGAGCGATTACAACGTTTCCTGATATCAACCAACTACCCACAGTATTTGTCACTCGACATTCATCGGTAGCCTCTTAGCCCGATGGTGTCTGTGACTATGGTCATATCACCCCTTGGCCCCGTTGTCCAATGGTGAAGTTTATCAAGTAATGTATACAAAACCCCACATACCGGCTGTAATTTGGTGATTACAAAGACTTAATCCCTGTAATTATAACCTTGAAAGTAAACATGCTTTTGAAATCAAATTTGATAAAAAGAGAATGACTCACATTGCAGATTTATTTGAGCAGAGCCTAGCCTACTGATTAGCCTTTTAACCTAAATTTAATAACATGCACACGAACTCGGTTAGTAACTAATACAGCATTTACGATAGCTCACGAGATTAAACCTTCACAACGAATGACAAAGTGCGATACTTAAACATCCATCGTATTCACGACGAATGACAAAGCATAAACCCTAATGTGGGCAGCACTTAAACATCCATTGGATAGTTTAATCGATCGGACATTGAATCGTAGCAGCGATCAAGTTAATACCCGGTATCGGAGCAGCGCCTCGCTAATATAATTACTATTTTCGACTTCAGAGTGCTATCAATTCGTTTTTACGAAAAGATTTTGACACTAGTGGATTGTGCAAGTGACGGGCTATTTATAGGTGAAATTGAGACCTTACGCGGCTCGCGTAAGCCTTCAGTTTAACCTTACGCGACCCGCCTAGCTGCCCAGTCTACGAGTAGGCTTGACCAGTCACTAATAGGTTAGCCAGGTGGTTACTACGTGGATCCGGAACACTTATCCGGTCAAGGCATGTTTTACGCGGCCCGCGTAAGAACCAAGATTTTGTTTTTTCTTGATTTTTGATGTAGGGTAAGGTTTCAAGGGTCCGAGTTTATACTTACAGGTATTTTTAGGACAATTTTGAGAGTCCTTACATTCTCCCCACCTTATTTAGAATCTCGTCCTCGAGATTCATTGGAATAAGTGAGGATACTTTCGCTTCATCTCCGATTCCAGCTCCCAAGTGTATTCAGGTCCTCTCTTTGAATCCCACTTGACTTTAACTAGCACTAATCGTTTGTGCTTGAGAAATTTCACCTTTCTGTCTTCTATCAGAAGAGGTTTCTCAACAAATTTTAAATTTTCGTTTACTTCTATATCTTGAAGATGTACTACCAAAGATTCGTCTGATAGACATTTCTTGAGGTTGGATACATGAAATACGTCATGTACTCCAGCTAATTCTTCTGGTAGTTGTAAACGATAAGCAACTGGTCCTATACGTTGGATCACTGAAAATGGTCCTATGTATCTTGGACTTAGCTTTCCTTTCTTTCCAAACTGAACTACTCCTTTCCAAGGAGATACTTTCAATAGTACTTTGTCTCCAATTTGAAATTCCAACGGCTTCTTTCTATTGTCTGCATAACTTTTCTGGCGATCTCGAGCAGTCTTTAATCTTTCCTTGATTTGAGTAATCTTGTCGGTCGTTTCTTGCACTATTTCAGGACCTGACAATTGACTTTCTCCTATTTCTACCCAACAAACTGGAGTTCTGCACTTTCTTCCATATAGTGCTTCAAATGGGGCAGTTTCAATACTTGAATGATAACTATTGTTATAGGAGAATTCAATTAATGGCAAGTGGTCATCCCAGTTTCCATCAAAATCTATTACACATGCTCTAAGCATGTCTTCCAGAGTTTGGATTGTCCTTTCACTTTGTCCGTCTGTCTGAGGATGATACGCCGTACTTAAATTTAGTCGAGTTCCCATTGCTTCTTGGAAACTAGTCCAAAAATGAGAAGTGAAACGACTATCCCAATCTGATACAATGGAGAGTGGAACTCCATGTAAGGATACAACTTCATCTACATACAACTTTGCCAATCTTTCCATGCTAAAGGTTTCTTTCATAGGTAGAAAGTGAGCTGATTTGGTTAATCGATCCACAATTACCCAAATCGCATCATTACCTTTTCTGGTTTTGGGCAACTTAGTAACAAAATCCATTGTTATGAGTTCCCATTTCCATACAGGTATTTCTAGTTGTTGTAGTAGACCTGAAGGTTTCTGATGTTCTGCCTTAACTTGTGAACAAGTAAGACACTTAGAAACATGTCGAGCTATATCCTTTTTCATTCCTATCCACCAAAAGTTGTTTCTTAAATCTTGGTACATTTTATTATTTCCTGGGTGTATGGTATACCTAGATTTATGAGCTTCTTCTAAGATCTTATGTCTTAAATCTCCCTGCTTTGGTACCCAAATTCTTCTTTTGTGGAATCTCCAAATTCCATCAGCTCCTTGTTCTAATTCTTGTATTCGTCCTTTCATTTCTTCAGCATCATTCTTAATTGCTCTTTCTTGAAAATGCTTCAGTTGTTTCATTAAATCTAACTGTAGATTTAATCTAAGAGCACGGACCCGTCTTTGTTTCTCATGGTATTTACGACTTAAGGCATCTGCAACTACATTTGCCTTTCCTTCATGATACTGAATATCACAATCATAGTCACTTAGGATTTCCATCCATCTCCTTTGCCTCATGTTTAACTCTTTTTGCCCAAATATATATCTTAAACTCTTATGATCTGTATAGACAGTAAATTTACTTCCGTACAGATAATGTCTCCAAATTTTAAGGGCAAAAATTACGGCTCCTAATTCTAAATCATGAGTCGTATAATTCTCTTCGTGCTTTTTCAATTGCCTTGAAGCATACGCAATTACCTTCTTGCGTTGCATTAGCACACATCCTAATCCTAGTTTTGAAGCATCACAATATACTTCAAAATCTTCAGTCCCTTCTGGTAAAGCTAGGATTGGAGCATTTGTTAATTTCTGCTTCAAGATTCTAAAGGCTTCTTCTTGTTTAGGTCCCCATTCAAACTTAACTGCTTTACAGGTTAGCTTAGTTAATGGTACAGCTATTTTGGAAAAATCCTTAATAAACCGTCTATAATATCCAGCTAAACCTATAAAACTTCTAATTTCCATTGCAGTTTGTGGAACCCTCCATTTGGTAATTGCCTCTATCTTAGCAGGATTGTAACATTCCCATTTTTATCATATAAATTATAGGTTTGGTTAAATTTATTAACCACTAGAAACTAGTAAATAGTTTATTTTAATATAATTATTCAACCCAAATAGTTTTAAACATTATTTTATATAGTTGATTGAAATAATATAATTAATTGGCCTGAATCTAGATGACCTTTCTAGTATATAAAAATTTATATTATTAGACGGGTAGATTACGGGTAAGTTGAATGTTAGAAATATGAAGTACCTAGACGAGCCTAGGAACCGTTTAATAATTAAATATAAAAATACATTGTATTTGAACCTACTCTGTTTTTAATGAAACTTGGTTCAAAATGTAGAGATAAATATTCTTGTTCTAATGATATATTTATTATTTTCTAGAACGTCATATTTTACAAGTTATACGCGCCAAATAAGTAAAGCAGTTAAATTAATTATAATATATAAATAAAATATTAATAATAATTGAAACTTACATGGAAGTGTCATCCATAGACTTTAAACAAATACATTGAAGTTACGTGTATGTTTGAAATTAGTGATTCACTTGTATACGTGTCAAATAGCTTGAAGACTACGCATGTTTTCAAATATCTATAAATAGGAAGGTGCAGGCTGCAGCCCCATCTAAAATTTGCTCAGTCCATTTTTTTTCTTTCATATCTCGATTTCTCTCATTCTATTATATATATACTTTTTAAATTCATCCCATAATAATAATAAGGCTATGCCTCGTTTTAAGTGTTTTAACTCCCGATCACCGCTACCCTTTCCGATTGATCTGAACCCATAAACTCATGCCAAGGCTCTGCCTGACTAAGTTTATTGGAGTTCTGTCTCGTGACATAGGGACAAGGTTGAATTAGGGGTACTATACTTAACACAATTAAAAATATATATTTTTATATAGCTCAGAAATTATACCCAAAATTCTACCAGGAGATTTTCTAGTTGAACCCTAAAGTAACAAAGCGAGTCCATTTTCTTTTCTCATCGTTTTATTCCCTTTTTATCCCAAACCATAACAACTCTCACCAAAACTATTATTTATTATTATATTTTGTTCACTAGGAAACCTTAGTTAAGACCCCTAAGTAATCCTACATAAACCCTAAAAATTTCAGAACTATCAGAATCAGGATCAGGGCCCCTAACACTCAGGGGGGTATTCCCTATTGACGATTATCCTCATAACTCGTTGTAAGAATCGAATTTCTTCGATCCGTCGACTCAGCTGAGCTACAAACACACGTGGCAACCCTATGATGAGATGTGACCCGGCGCGCCACGCGACGCCCCCAACATGACCCCTCGCGTCACCCGAGGGGGTCAGATTCTAAGTATAAATAGATGGGTGTGGGACTTGCATTTTGGCGTTGGAACGACGAACAAATTCGTTGTGTACACTGAGATATCATAGAAACAGTCCAAAAACCCACACTAGCACTAAACGCTGCCACAAAACAGGGTAATAACTCGATCGCTGCTACGATTCAATATCCGATCGGTTGAAACTATCCGACAGGATGTTTAATTGCTATCCTTTGTCATTAATCGTGATTCCGACAGGATGTTTGAGTACCACCCGAACTCGGGGAATACTCTGTCATTCGTTGTGAATCCGATGGATGTTTAAGTGATTACACTTTGTCATTTGTCGTGAGGGTTTTAATCTCGTGAGTTATCGTAAATGCTGTATTAGTTACTTACCAAGTTCGTGTGCACTAGGTTACAAGACTAATCAATAGGCTACGCTCTGCCCGTATAAATCTGCATGCTTATAATGTGAGTCATTCTCTTTTTATCAAAATGCTTTATAAATTCTTAAATGTTTATTTTCAAAGTTATAATTACAGTGATTAAGTTTATGTAATCACCAAGTTACAGCCGGTATGTGGGGTATTGTGCACATTACTGCTGTTTTATCACTTTAGGTGGGCGAGCCTAATTAGTGATATACGTCACTATTGGGTGACAGGACTCAATAGTGATATGACCATAGTCACAGATCCGGTCGAGTGACAAATACCGTGGGTAGTTGGTTGATATCAGGAAACATTGTAATCTCTCTTAATACTGTACATTATAACAAACGTGTCGTTTTAGTAAATAGAATGATTCACCAGTATTTCCTGCTGACAAAACCTTTTTAAAACGCGTTTCAGGTAATTACAGTAGATTGGAGTAAGAGATGGATACGGAACTGAAAGGCTTCAAGAAGTGGCTTATTTTATTAATTAAATCAAATTAAGAAATATTATTTTATGTAATTGGGTCTATCCCTTATTAAAGCTACCTTTGTAAAACATGGGTTATCCCATCTATTTAATAAATAAAATCCGGTGTTTTCTAAACTCTGATATTTTTCCTAACTCACGGTCCTGATGAAATTTCCGCTGCAATATTTTTCAAAATAATCACCGGTACCACTTGGCTGTTCACGGCTCCCGATTCCGTCCAGGTGGGTCGGGGGTCGTGACAGAAGGTGGTATCAGAGCCACTGCTTTAAGCCTATAAGTGTTGTGATAATAATACCTAAATTTAAATAAAAGAGTTAGGAGATTGCTATTAACTGGTAGCACACCTGATAGCATTTAGACTTGAACTTAAGAAAAAATGCCTTAGTATAAGCTAAGCCACTTGTTTAAGCAAATAGGTGTTGTAATAATACCTAAGTTTAAACGGAGAGTTAGGAACTTAATATTATCTGGTAACACTCAGGATGATATTTAGACTTAACCTTAAGAATTTTGCCTTAATATAAGCTTCAAGATAAGCTAAGTACTTATGTAAATAAAGTATGATGGGTTTTGTATGCCATAAGAATGGTAATTAGAATATTGCAAGATATGATAAATAAGCAATAACACTTAATTATTATTAATCCTTGCTTATTGATATTACTTGGTCTTGAATAAGATATGTTATGGGAATACAAATTTCCCTAATTCTGGATAAAAGCCTAATAAGAGAGGCACTTTTAAAAATACTATTTATGGAAAATATAAAATTTTCTCCGACAAAACTGGGTATGGTGTAGCAGACTCTCCAGCTTGTCCAGATATACTGGGGTTACCTCTTTGGCGCAAACCGGATAAGACAGGGTATATAGTATGTCAAACAAGTAACAAGATTTCCCTAAATAGTATCATGACCTGATCTCTGACTTGTTTTTGGAAATATGAATCTGTTAAATACATTGACCTTATGAAGGATATGTATATTACAGCATGTGAAATATGTGATTATATAGATATGTATATCTATAAGGTATAAGGATTGATAATTTGGAATAGAGCACAAGCATATGTGTCAATAATAAATCTAGATTTCTTTATCAGGAATCTCTTGCATATATCTATAATTCCGATATCAAACATTATTTCGTTTGATCATCTACCTCGTAACTCGTGCAATGAGAACCCTTTAAAGTTGGGACACCATCAAAAGTATAAGAATTTCCAACGCGTTACCATAAACTATTAACGCAAGTACGAAGCAAGTAAAGTTGTGCTAGTGCACAAGAAAACACATAAAACTTAAATTATACGTCCACAGACATCGAAGTATATCACATACGACTTTCAAGGCAAGACTTTTGGAAAATATAAATTAGGCACGATGACACCAATGCTAATTCCGTCAGTAGAAGAACTACTAATAAAAAAGAAGCACTTTGCCTCGCGATCCTACAAACGACATGAATCTCGCTGAGGTACGTTGTAACAAGATTTCACAACCATCAGTGCACAGTCTAATCAAAGTCATAATTATTATCACTGCAAAAGGAGTCACATACCTTTGCAAATTCCCTATTTTATTTTATTCGACATTCCCTGGTAATGTCTCTTAACAACGGTTATCACACGAAATTCCAGATAAAGTTCTTATATTTCTTTTTCTAACTTCTGCATATAATGAGTTGACTTTCGTGTTTCTACTTCCTCTAATGGTCATCATACCATGAGGATTTCTTTCATAGTAGTGAATATTAATCTATTTCATTTTTGGTAAATCCACACGTTACACATACACTGTTTGTTACGCATGTGGTTCGTTTGATTTATGAAGACCACTGGAGGACTTCATTCTGATTTGTTATTTTATCCAAAATATCATTCTGCTTTTTACACTGTGAACCGCATTATTGCAAGACGATGACTTTTGATATCGAGTCAATGAATTTCTTGAAAAAGAAAAAAAAAATTTAACCGTTGAGGTAAAGAATTTATATTTTATATATATGTGTATAAAATTATGTTTGAGGTATACTCTCATTTAAAGTTTATGTTTAGTTATTTATTAATTGGTAATTAATATTAGTTTTATTATTAGTAATAATATATATATAGTAGTAGTATAATTTTTAGGTACTAAGGTTATTGTCAAGGGCAGGTATTGGATAACCTAGCCTTAGTTAGGCATGGACTGATCACCTATGCTTAAACAAGGCAGCACTAACCAATATCCAACCATGATAATGACTAGTTAATGTATATATAAATATATATACTTTGTACTGTAAGGAGAAGACATATTTTCATAAAACAATACAAGAATTAGAGGGACGAATAAAATTATATAAATAATTGTGTATCACATGTTTTGTGGTAACTATGTACCGTAACACTCTGGCAAGAAAATGACCGTATAATAATACTATGGTAGTCATCAACTACGTTGGGTTAGGGGAACATTGTAATATATAAGAATAATCCCCGTTTTCACTTATTTACAACATTTGTAAATACATTCACAACGTTATATGGTTTCAAAATAAAAATAAGTAATCACATAGAATCGACCCATTAAGTGTTATATATTTACAAAATATTTTACAAATAATTTTGTACAATAAATATTTTTACACCTTTATTTACAACTTTCATTTAACGTTATAAATAATAGTGATTTCTTTTACAAAATAATAATACTAAAATATTTTGTAAATGTAATAACTTCATTGCGGTGTTTTGTAATATATATTACATAGTAAATATAAGTTATTTTACATAGTATAGTAAAATACTAAAATAATATTTATTTAAAAGTGGTGACCATTTACATATAGTAAAAAATGCGTAACAAATAATATATATTACGTAGTATTTATATTTGATATGTAAGATACGGTTCAGACAGGGACACAAATAATATATATTACATTTGCTTTACAAATATAATATAATGGTTGGTCATGACAAAACACCTTGTTCTTATTATATTTCGATCTCTAGGAGATAGTATAAAAAATATGGTCACTAATAGTGTACTATCACATTATTTCACAATTAAAACAACTTGGAACTCTAAACAATGATACACTAACTCTATTGTCTTTTGGTGTATCTTTGTAATTCACTCATCTCAACACTTTGATTTTTTTTCATATCATAAATATTTGACAAATCATTTTTCATGCTTTTATTTCATTTTAAACCTATCAATTCTAAGTCTTCCTCAGTTGCCAATCAAAGTAAGCTTATTTTGACAAAGAATTTTATTGATTCTAAAAGTCCTTAACATTCAATTTAAAATATCTAGTGATCATGTATCTTTTGGGTTGAACCTAGTCACCTTAGAAATTATATCATTTCATCTAATTCGTTTGTCATCGATTTCCTGAACTAATTCAGTTAAACCATTGAGTTCAAATTATTATACAACTCATATTCACAAAATTTGATATTTTGATTCTGTGTCATCTACCTTAATATTGTTTTTAGTGACTAAAATGTGACATAAGTCTAAAAGAAATATCATAACCCAAATCTCGAGGACGAGATTTAAAACAAGGTGGGGAGGATGTAACATTCCCATTTTTATCATATAAATTATAGGTTTGGTTAAATTTATTAACCACTAGTAACTAGTAAATAGTTTATTTTAAAATAATTATTCAACCTAAATAGTTTTAAACACTATTTTATATAGTTGATTGAAATAATATAATTAATTGGCCTGAATCTAGATGACCTTTCTAGTATATAAAAATTTATATTATTAGACGGGTAGATTACGGGTAAGTTGAATGTTAGAAATATGAAGTACCTAGATGAGCCTAGGAACCGTTTAATAATTAAATATAAAAATACATTGTATTTGAACCTACTCTGTTTTTAATGAAACTTGGTTCAAAATGTAGAGATAAATATTCTTGTTCTAATGATATATTTATTATTTTCTAGAACGTCATATTTTACAAGTTATACGCGCCAAATAAGTAAAGCAGTTAAATTAATTATAATATATAAATAAAATATTAATAATAATTGAAACTTACATGGAAGTGTCATCCATAGACTTTAAACAAATACATTGAAGTTACGTGTATGTTTGAAATTAGTGATTCACTTGTATACGTGTCAAATAGCTTGAAGACTACGCAGGTTTTCAAATATCTATAAATAGGAAGGTGCAGCCCCATCTAAAATTTGCTCAGTCCATTTTTTTCTTTCATATCTCGATTTCTCTCATTCTATTATATATATACTTTTTAAATTCATCCCATAATAATAATAAGGCTATGCCTCGTTTTAAGTGTTTTAACTCCCGATCACCGCTACGCTTTCCGATTGATCTGAACCCATAAACTCATGTCAAGGCTCTTCCTGACTAAGTTTATTGGAGTTCTTTCTCGTGACATAGGGACAAGGTTGAATTAGGGGTACTATACTTAACACAATTACAAATATATATTTTTATATAGCTCAGAAATTATACCCAAAATTCTACCAGGAGATTTTCTAGTTGAACCCTAAAGTAATAAAGCGAGTCCATTTTCTTTTCTCATCGTTTTATTCCCTTTTTATCCCAAACCATAACAACTCTCACCAAAACTATTATTTATTATTATATTTTGTTCACTAGGAAACCTTAGTTAAGACCCCTAAGTAATCCTACATAAACCCTAAAAATTTCAGAACTATCAGAATCAGGATCAGGGCCCCTAAAACTCAGGGGGGGTATTCCCTATTGACGATTATCCTCATAACTCGTTGTAAGAATAGAATTTCTTCGATCCGTCGACTCAGCTGAGCTACAAACACACGTGGCAACCCTCTGATGAGATGTGACCCGTCGCGCCACGCGACGCCCCCAACATGACCCCTCGCGTCACGCGAGGGGGTCAGATTCTAAGTATAAATAGATGGGTGTGGGACTTGCATTTTGGCATTGGAACGACGAACAAATTCATTGTGTACACTGAGATATCATAGAAACAGTCCAAAAACCCACACTAGCACTAAACGCTGCCACAAAACAGGGTAATAACTCGATCGCTGCTACGATTCAATATCCGATCGATTGAAACTATCCGACAGAATGTTTAAGTGCTATCATTTGTCATTAATCGTGATTCCGACAGGATGTTTGAGTACCACCCGAACTCGGGGAATACTCTGTCATTCGTTGTGAATCCGATAGATGTTTAAGTGACTACACTTTGTCATTTGTCGTGAGGGTTTTAATCTCGTGAGTTATCGTAAATGCTGTATTAGTTACTTACCTAGTTCGTGTGCACTAGGTTACAAGACTAATCAATAGGCTAAGCTCTGCCCGTATAAATCTGCATGCTTATAATGTGAGTCATTCTCTTTTTATCAAAATGCTTTATAAATTCTTAAATGTTTATTTTCAAAGTTATAATTACAGTGATTAAGTTTATGTAATCACCAAGTTACAGCCGGTATGTGGGGTATTGTGCACATTACTGTTGTTTTATCACTTTAGGTGGGCGAGCCTAATTAGTGATATACGTCACTATTGGGTGACAAGACTCAATAGTGATATGACCATAGTCATAGATCCGGCCGAGTGACAAATACCGTGGGTAGTTGGTTGATATCAGGAAACATTGTAATCTCTCTTAATACTGTAAATTATAACAAACGTATCGTTTTAGTAAATAGAATGACTCACCAGTATTTCCTGCTGACAAAACCTTTTTAAAACGCGTTTCAGGTAATTACAGTAGATTGGAGTAAGAGATGGATACGGCACTGAAAAGCTTCAAGAAGTGGCTTATTTTATTAATTAAATCAAATTAAGAAATATTATATTATGTAATTGGGTCTATCCCTTATTAAAGCTACATTTGTAAAACATGGGTTATCCCATCTATTTAATAAATAAAATCCAGTGTTTTCTAAAATCTGATTTTTTTCCTAACTCACGGTCCTGATGAAATTTCCGCTGCAATATTTTTCAAAATAATCACCGGTACCACTTGGCTGTTCACAGCTCCTGATTCCGTCCAGGGTGGGTCGGGGGTCGTGACAGAATCTACATGAATACCTTCATGATTTACCATGTGTCCTAGGAATTGCACTTCTCGTAGCCAAAATTCACATTTTGAGAATTTGGCATAAAGCTTTTCTTTTCTTAACAAAGTTAAGAGTGCATGTAAGTGCTCACAATGTTCTGTCTGACTTTTGGAATAAATAAGTATATCATTAATGAAGACAATTACAAATTTATCCAAATATGGTTTACAGATTCTATTCATCATGTCCATAAATGTTGCAGGAGCATTTGTTAATCCAAAGGGCATGACTGTAAACTCGTAATGATCATACCTAGTCCTGAAAGCAGTTTTAGGTATGTCTTCCTCTTGTACCTTTAATTGATGATATCCGGAGCGTAAGTCGATCTTAGAAAAATATCTAGCTCATTGAAGTTGATCGAAAAGATCATCAATCCTAGGTAATGGGTATCGATTCTTAATTGTAACCTTATTCAATTCTCTATAATCAATACACATTCTCATTGAACCATCTTTCTTCTTTACAAACAACACTGGTGCTCCCCACGGGGATGAACTAGGTTGTATGAAACATTTACTTAATAATTCATCTAATTGCTTTTTCAGTTCTAACATTTCTGTGGGTGCTAACCGATAAGGTGCTTTGGCTATCGGTGTAGTTCCTGGAATTAGATGAATTCTAAACTCTACTTCCCTATCAGGTGGTAATCCTGGCAATTCTTCTGGGAATACATCTGAGTATTCTGAGACTACAGTAATCTCTTTAAGTTCTTTACCCTTAGTACTAATGATTACTGAAATCATATATATTATTCCTTGCTTTCGTTCATAACTATCAACTTTCATTACTGATATGAACTTCATGGGTTTACGTGGTTTATCTCCTGTAATCCTGATTACTTCTCCAGTAGGTGCCCGAATCTCTACGGAGTTCTTATCACAAAGGATTCGAGCATGGTTGGTTACTAACCAATCCATTCCTAATACGACATCAAATCCAGTTAAATTCATTGGCAATAGATTTGCATGAAATTTATGACCTGAAAGTTCTATATTTTCTTTTTGCAAAACCTTATCTATTTTAACAGAATTTCCATCTGCCGTTTCGACTGTAAAAATCTGCCTAAGGTTGGTTAAGGGTAATTTAAGAGCTTGGCAGAATGAAGTATTGATAAAACTTTGGTTTGCGCCAGAGTCAAATAATACTTTTGCATAAACATTGTGAACTAGGAACGTACCAGCTATCACGTCAGGAATTAACTCGGCTTCCTGAGTAGTTAACTGGAAGGCTCAAACATTCTTCTTGGTAGCTCCATCGGCCGGCTTGGCTTTGTTGTCTGCTGGTTTGACCAATTTAGGACATTCTGTTTTGAAATGCCCATTTTCTCCACAGTTATAGTAGATCCTGGTTTTCTTTCTGCAATCTTCTTCGTGATGTCCTATAGTTTTGCAAAAGTTGCAGATTACATTGCATCTTCCATAATGTTTCTTTTTGCAATTTCTGCAGAACGGCGGAGTTGAAGATTGCCCTATTCCTCTTTTCCTGAAGCTACTATTATTACGTGTACGAAATCCTTGGGTAATTTTCTGAGCCAGTTCCTTTTTCTTGTTTTCATCTCTTGTGCGTACCAATTCGTCAGTTAGGGTGTTAGCTAATTCTACCGCATCGTCAATAGTGCGAGGTCTTGCAGCTTTAACGATATTGCGGATTTCACTAATTAATCCCCAAATATAACGAGAAATGAGTACCGGTTCTGGCGAAGCCAGTGTTGGTACCACTCTAGCATATTCAAAGAATGTCGAAGTATAACCGCGACAATCTACACCCATCATTCGATGATTTAGGAACTTATTTGCCATTTGATCTTTTTCATATTCGGGACAGAATTTTCTTTCTACAAGACTTTTAAATTCTTCCCAGTTCATGGTATATGCCATCATTCGTCCTTTGGCTTGAAGTACTGTATTCCACCATTCTAGCGCCCCCTCTTTGAAAAGATTTGACGCGTACATGACCTTGTCGTTATTGTCACATTTACTTATTGTAATTACTGCCTCGGTTTTCTCTAACCAACGCAGTGCTGCAGTCGCTCCTTCATTGCCTGCAAATTCAGCGGGTTTACAGGCAAGAAATTCTTTGTAAGTGTAACCAGGCGTTGCAGCTTTCATTTTCTTAGGGAGAGGAGCCTGTCGTGGTTCATTATCATGATTAGTATGATTACCGCCTCTGTTTAAGCTATTACTGAAGTTATCTTCAGAAATACGTTTGCTAGGAATGATTTGTTGAGGTTCAACGGGTTTCTGGGCAGCAGCAATAATTGCTGGAATAGCATTGGCTATTCCTTGAGCAACGATATTTTCTATATCTTGTCTAGTCATATATTGATCCCCCGGATGTTGCTCAGATTGGTTAACCTCATTAACTGGTTCATTATTAGCGTTTTCCATCTGTTAATTAATTTATATAATTTATTAGTATCGAATAAATAACAATCATACACAAATAATCATATAATTTTCATAACACATATATAGTCAAAACTATCGATTTCTCGATTTATATTTTATAATATGCGTCATTACACACCTTTATCTTACAAGTTTTATTTTATAGTTATTTTACAGACTATATTCTACTTATTTATTTTACAATCACAGTTTCATATTTTCACACCACACTATCCTTCTTCAGTTGATATTTTAGTAACGGCGTTCCCTCTCGTCGTATTTTCAGGAGATCTGTTCTCCTACTTCCCTGATCCTATTTCCGGCATCCACCAACTCTTCGCCAAAGTGGCGAAGTTCAGCTAAATTCTCATTGCTCATTGGTGGGTTTGGTATAGGTTCTGGGTCGAACTGAGGGAGAAAGGAATAAGGACTGTTAAGCAGGTTTTGGAACTGCCAATCATTAGTCCACCACTCATCCATTCCTAGAGGTTGGGTGTGAATTATATGTTCGGGAATTGCTGGTTCCAAGTTTATAGGGAGTTGATGTTCAATAGGATGAGAGTAGAAATTATTATTGACCGGCCTGACTATATCACAGCTTGCCAATGCGCGATCCAATTCATCCTGAAATGGTAACTGATCAACTTGTCTAGAGCTTTCCCCGATTTCTAGCTGGGTTTGTCTAGAACCTTCCCCAAATTCCATTTCTGTCTTTCTAGAACCTTCCCCAAACTCCATTTCCAGTGGCCTAGAATTTTCCCCGACTTCAACCCATTTTCCTTTATCTAAGGGATTTTCTATTTTAGGGATCTTCTTAGTTGCAGGTTTCCTCCTACGCACACGCCTCCATCCCACAAATCTTCTCCTTTTCTTAGGCTTGGGTTTCTCCGGAGGTGGAGTATTGAATTCCATAGGTTCTTCTATGTCAGGTATGTACCTATTGAAATCTCTGGAAACCTCTATTTTCACCGGATATAGATTTAGATTTTGCAGGGCTTCAGACAAGTCGTTCATACTGTTTAACATATATGCAAAATATATAAAATGCTAAGTTAAAATTTTATAACAAAATTTTATGGATAATCTTTAAATTTTATTGCATACCGTGTGACTAATGTAATACAAAAGATAACTAAAAATTAAAACATACTGAGATTTTACTTGTAAACTTATTTTTTTACTAGATAAGGTTTCTGGTTTTGTAGGTGATAAGGGTACTAAAACTTGAATATTTAAATATTTGCATTTACTGCTACAGTGGCTAGTATATAAAGATCTGCCCATTTTTCATCTAACTTGTCTTCCCATGGGGATTTACGGGTTAATTCCTGAGTTTCCTGTTTAACTTTCTTTTCTCGGAATTTCTTTATTTTCTCCTGACTTTTCCTAATAATCAAACTTCTTTTATTAGGAGAAAGTGGTTCCTTATAGTGTGCTTTACGAACAAAAATTCCTTCATCAGGATCTGTTAGGTATTTTGAGGATTTTATTTGGGATGAACTTCCCTTCTCGGTTGATGACCTATCTAATTTAAGATAGATGTTTGAAAGCTTTTGCTTACCCATACTGTATACAAATATTCAAATAATAAAACACATAATCATAGAATAGAAATCAGAAAAATTAAGTATTTTCTAAATACTTAATTGGCTTAAATCAGTGGCTCTGATACCACCTTTTTCTGTCACGGCCCCCGACCCGGTTTGACCCGTTTCAGGAGCCGTGGGACAGAAAATCCCGTGGTATTTATTTAATTGAGTAAACAGCGGAAGTTTTCTTTAGGATCTTTTTAAAACTGAAATTTCCCGATTATTTTATTTCACAACTCGGGATAAACCCCGGTAATTTACAATCATATGATTTCACTGAGAAATCTTTATTTTTCCAAAACATGTTTCTTTATTTTATACTGAGCCACTTCCTTAAGCTTGTAGTGCTTCGCGGCACTTTTCCTGGATCACAACAGATCACCTGAAACATGTTTGAAAAAGGTTTTGTCAGCGGGAAATACTGGTGAATCATTCTTTTTTCTAAAATGACACGTTTGTTATAATTTACAGTATTAAGAGCGATTACAACGTTTCCTGATATCAACCAACTACCCACAGTATTTGTCACTCGACATTCATCGGTAGCCTCTTAGCCCGATGGTGTCTGTGACTATGGTCATATCACCCCTTGGCCCCGTTGTCCAATGGTGAAGTTTATCAAGTAATGTATACAAAACCCCACATACCGGCTGTAATTTGGTGATTACAAAGACTTAATCCCTGTAATTATAACCTTGAAAGTAAACATGCTTTTGAAATCAAATTTGATAAAAAGAGAATGACTCACATTGCAGATTTATTTGAGCAGAGCCTAGCCTACTGATTAGCCTTTTAACCTAAATTTAATAACATGCACACGAACTCGGTTAGTAACTAATACAGCATTTACGATAGCTCACGAGATTAAACCTTCACAACGAATGACAAAGTGCGATACTTAAACATCCATCGTATTCACGACGAATGACAAAGCATAAACCCTAATGTGGGCAGCACTTAAACATCCATTGGATAGTTTAATCGATCGGACATTGAATCGTAGCAGCGATCGAGTTAATACCCGGTATCGGAGCAGCGCCTCGCTAATATAATTACTATTTTCGACTTCAGAGTGCTATCAATTCGTTTTTAAGAAAAGATTTTGACACCAGTGGATTGTGCAAGTGACGGGCTATTTATAGGTGAAATTGAGACCTTACGCGGCCAGCGTAAGCCTTCAGTTTAACCTTACGCGGCCCGCCTAGCCGCCCAGTCTACGAGTAGGCTTGACCAGTCACTAATAGGTTAGCCAGGTGGTTACTACGTGGATCCGGAACACTTATCCGGTCAACGCATGTTTGACGCGGCCCGCGTAAGACATCCCTTGTCTTTTACGCGGCCCGTCTAAGAACCAAGATTTTGTTTTTTCTTGATTTTTGATGTAGGGTAAGGTTTCAGGGGTCCGAGTTTATACTTACGGGTATTTTTAGGACAATTTTGAGAGTCCTTACAATCTCGAGCTAGGCGCAGTTGTTTTTACGTTAAAGATTTAGCGACACTACCTTTATGGTACCAAGTGTACGATCTTCACCGATCATAGGAGCCTACAACATATCTTTGATCAGAAAGAACTTAATATGCGTCAACGCCGATGGGTAGAACTTCTCAACGATTACGATTGTGAGATTCGTTATCACCCAGGCAAAGCAAATGTCGTTTGCGACGCTCTCAGCAGACGGAGCTATCTGCACAGCATTCGTGATATCCAAGCCCAATACGATCTCGAAACCCTTATCCGTGAAGCCCAGCATACTTGTTTTAATGAGCGCACCTTGAAGAAGGAAAGAATCTACCACGATGGAGCCCAGCTTGTGAATAAGTCGAATGGGATATTCCACTTTCTGGACCGAATTTGGATCCCTAAGCGGACCAACTTACGACAGATATTGATGGACGAAGACCATAAATCCCGGTACTCTATTCATCCCGGTGCTGACAAAATGTACCAGGACCTTCGCTACAAGTACTGGTGGCCGGGCATGAAGAGGGATATCGCTCTCTACGTTGGGAAGTGCCTGACTTGCTCGAAAGTCAAGGCTAAACACCAAAGACCCTCTGGCTTACTCGAACAACCCCCAATCCCTATGTGGAAGTGGGAGAGTATAGCTATGGACTTCATCACGAAACTCCCGCGCACGCTATCAAGTCACGACAGCATTTGGGTTGTCATTGACCGTTTAACCAAATCTGCTCACTTCTTGCCAATACGGGAAGACTACAAGGAAGAAAGATTAGCCCGAATCTACACCGATGAGATCATTTGTCGACATGGGACGCCTCGCAACATCATCTCTGACCGTGATGCTCGGTTTACCTCGCGACTGTGGGAAACGTTTCAAGCGGCTCTCGGTACTATGCTTAATCTAAGTATCGTATTCCACCCTCAAACCGACGGTCAGACTAAAAGAACGATCCTTACCCTTGAAGACATGCTCCGTTCGTGTGTCATAGATTTCGGTGGTAATTGGGACGCTTACCTGCCGTTAGTCGAATTCTCGTATAATAACAGTTATCATTCTAGCATTCAAATGGCACCGTTTGAGGCTTTATACGGAAGAAAATGTCGATCGCCTATTGTGTGGCACGAGATCGGTCACTCGCAATTAACCGGTCCTGAGCTACTGCAAGAAACGACTGACAAAGTCCTCCAAATTCGAGACAACCTGCTGAAAGCTCAGAGTCAACAGAAAAGTTACGCCGATAGACGACGCAAGCCCCTTGAATTTGACGTTGGCGACTACGTACTCCTAAAGGTATCACCTTGGAAGGGTGTGGTCAGATTCGGCAAGAAAGGGAAACTAGCACCTCGATATGTTGCACCTTTTAAGATTCTGGAAAGGATCAGAAAAGTCGCCTACAAACTCGAACTACCGGAGGAACTTAGTAACGTTCACCCGACTTTCCATGTTTCGAACCTCCGAAAGTGCCTGGCTGAGCATGATTTAATTATACCCCTTGATGATCTCCAAATAAACGAAACACTACACTTCGTGGAGAGGCCTGTCGAAATCATGGACCGCCAAACCAAGCAGCTCAGACGCTCGCGCATTCCTATTGTGAAAGTCCGATGGGAAGGCAAACGAGGCGCAGAGTTCACTTAGGAACTCGAAAGCGACATGAAGGCGAAGTAACCGCAGTTGTTTGTTACGGCTTTGGCCTAATTTCGGGATGAAATTCCCTCAACTAGGGGAGGCTGTAACACCCCGTGTTTCGAAAGTCGAAGTCAAAGTCAAGATTGAAGTCAAAGGAAGACAAGATTGCTAATTGCGATCTGTCACTCCTTGCTCAATTCCTGTTTTGACTTCTTTGACTTGTAGTTAGTCTATTTTATGTTTTACGTTAGTTGTATTATGTGGAGTACTTATTAATAATCGAGGTTTATTCGATATTTATCGCATATTTTATCGCTTTATCGCTATCGCAATCGCACTCGCAACTCGAATTACGCGTTCTGGATATTGTTCTTTGTGTGTGTGTGCCTTATGTGTTACTTGTGCATGTTTAATTATGTTTATGTGTGGTGATTAATCGAAACGCAATCGAAACTCAATTGCAATCGAATGATGATTGTATGTTGATATAGTAGTTGGGATTAAAAGTAATTTGACTAGGAAACTCTATCGCATCACAACGCTCGTAATCGCAATCAAAACAGCAAAACTCGTCGCACCGAACACTCGAATCAAGTGGCTAATCGACCAAGTGACCAGCCGATCGACCAGCTGCTCGATCGAGCTACCACTCGATCGACCAGCCATTCGATCGGGCTGCCACCCGTTCGGCCAGCCCCTCTCCTCCCCTTTCCTTTTTGGGAAACACTATAAATACCCCTGTCAACATCACAACTTACCACTTTTGCACTCTCATGTACGACCAGCGCCCCAATCTCACCTTTTCTTCGATTTCTCACGATTCCGGTTAGATCTCAACCTAAATCTTGTACTTTCTTGATCTACACGCACTCCTACACCTTTCTATCTTTTGAATCTTAACTTTTAACCGTGAAATCACTAGATTTGAGGTGTTCTAGGATGATGTCATCGTGTTGTTCTTATGAACTTCATGTTTTGGCATCAATCCACCAAGAACAACTTAGATCTGAACGATTTCCACACGAATAAACAAAGATCTTTCATAGATCTGGACATAATCAAGGTGAAAAAGGATTGAAAGATGGTTTCCAACTTTCTTTCAACTCTTTTACACTCAATGCACTCAAAACCGATAGAATCGGAGCTTGTCCTGATCTACTACTCATTCTTCTGGTTGTGTTGGTTCAAGATCTGGATTCTATCCACGAGATTACCGATTTCGGGTTAAACATGGAACACCGTCTCGAACAGTTAACTGGTCGGATTCGGGTGATTCCTGTCTGATCAGGTTACTAAGTCGTGATGAGGTTTCTGTTGTCTAACACGTTGTCAAATCATCTCGATAAAACGACAAACTATCAAAATGACCAAGGAAGAAGATGATCGGGACACCAGAATGGAGTTCCGCCCGATCGGACTGATGTCCGATCGGATTGTCACCCGATCGGGTTGTCGCCCGATCGACTTGCACCCTGGCCCAACACACTCAACTTCTATTTCCAAACTTTGAGGGATGAACATTGAATGAAGTGCTGCCCGATCGGATTACCACCCGATCGGACTAACACTCGACCATGTAATGATCAGACTTTAATACTTAAACAATTTTCAAACATGTTCAATATCAACGGATTGCCACCCGATCGGACTACCATCCGATCGAGTGACAAACTGCTGTGAACTTGTTCTCACTAAAGTGTCCAACCAATCGGGTTGTCGTCCAATCGAACGTCCGTCCGATCGACCGACCTGAACGGTAGAGATACTTCTGTGTTTTCAAAATGCTACAACGAAAACTTCAAAAGTCAAGCCATCATACACAAACACATCATTCACAAAGGAAGAAACAATCCACTCGAAAGGTCACCCGATCGGATGACCATCCGAGCGGATTGTCACCCGATCCACCGGCTACCCGATCGGATTGCCATCCGATCGGAGTACCATCCGATCCACTGACACTTCACTCTGTTTTACGAATCGCTTATCGTTATGCTATAGTTCTGACCAGGCTAATCTCACTCTAAGCGATCCCTTCAATCCATCAATCGCTGTGAGTATACTCGATCCCTTTTCGCTTTACGCACTTTTGGGTGTTACATACGTGGCTTATTCCAAATCACATCGAACACACTACGCAATACTTTAAACGCTAACCGATTACCGCATGTGATACGTGACTTAATGAATGCTTGTTTGTTATGTTTACACATGGAATGCTGTCTACCTGCCTTAGCAACGGTAGTACTATTTGTTTGGACTCAGCACCTGTTCACTCAGGGGTTGTTAAGGACAATTTGTTACATGGCTCACAGTGGTGAGTGTGTATTACGAGCTGCCTTGGGCAGTCAACCCGCAGTCATTGGTATCGATAGGTTCATGTCGATAACTAACATGCCTCATTTTACACTGTGTGCGTGCTGGTTATGCGTAATGATTTCGAACTCTATTATATCTATTAAACTTGTATGCTCACCTTTACACTATGTGTATTGACTTTTACTTTAACGTATGTGACAGGTGCTTAGGATGCTTATTTGCTTAGCTTGCTGTGAAATCGAGGCTAGGAAAGACCTAGAACATTAAATAATTGTCTGTAATAAAAATCTGAGTTGTCGGAACAGAACAATTTGACTAGATCTTGTCTGTAATAATTATATTATCTTTTATGACATGGTATGGGACATGTTGCTTTAAATAATTAGTAATTATAGTTGTTATGGAAATTTCTGGACAGTCTGTTTCGCTCAGTGCCACGCCCCAATGTTTCCGCCATCGGTTGGGGTGTGACATGAGTTGTTTCATTTGGAAATGTATCATGATTACCAAAATTTTGAATAACCTAACAAAATTCAAAATATCAAAGCACAAACTAACCAAGAAATCAAACTATCAAAGCAAAAGAAGAAAAGAACACTCATACACGATCTGTGAATTTTGATTAGTCGATGTTGGTTCGAATTTTGATCATCAGTTTTGCGACTACACTTCTGCTTGTTCGAAAATCAAAATTATGATCAGTTCTGCTTGTTCAATTTTTTGATCAGTCTCACACATGTCACACTTTGTCGAATTTTGATCAGTTTATGCACTTTGCCGCTGCTGATGTTATGGAGTTCAGATGCTTGTGCCTTGTATGACGTTTGGTTTCCACAAATCTGTTGTCGCGCCCCTGCCCCATATTCAAAGGGTTATTATTTGTTTTGGGCTAAAATATTAGTTGAGTTGGGACTTGAGCTTACATAACAATTGGGCTTATATTCAAATGTTTATTATTTCTTTTGGGCTAAAGTATCATTTTTTTTAGTCAGAGATATCCTCATAGTTGTTTAGAGGTATCTTTTGTATAAAACCGACAAAAAAATTATACTATCGATACAAAGTTGAGTCGTAGCCCGTGCTACGGATCGTTGAATGCTAGTTCCACCCCTACTTTAACTTAAAAAGAAAAACATGCCTTTTCTTTAATAAATATTTACTTTTTTAAAGTATTACACAGAAAAAGAAAAACATGCCTTTTTCGTTAATAAATATTTACTTTTTTTAAAGTTATTAACTTTTTAACCAACTTACAACTTATAACTTATAGATTTTTTGAAAAGTTAAATGGTGTTTGAAATTAGGAATGTATGTGAGGGGAAGACGGTTAGTCATCTTTGGGTAAAACACCGCTCGAAACAATTGGATCTGGACTGGGAAGTTTGGAAAGGTTTCAATTTGTACAAGGTGGGTTGGTAGAGTTTTGGTGTAGGCAAGGAGGACTGTGCTGTTGTAGTGTCTGTTTCTTAATGTTGTAGTCTAGTTACCTGCTAGTCTTCTTTCGTTGAACGTTCAAAAAAAATGTGAGGGGAAAAGTCAATAACTCACTCTATTATGACTTATTAACTTTTCCAAAAAATGATAAAGAGTTTGAAAAAGCTAAGCCAAACACCCTTTTACAGGCTTACATAGAAACTTGTTATTAATTGAGATAATATTGATAATCTTTTTAAATAACATAGTTAATTGTTATTCCTTATCAAATAAAAGCACATATTTACTTTCTTCAAAGCGTCGTGTATCATGAGTAATAGTGTTGGGTCAGGTTATATGAAAAGTAAAAGCAGAGCCTAGTTCCTTCTTAAAAGCATGTTGCATTATGAGTTGCTCAATCGAGTTGTATTATCTTATGATCACACTCTTTGTTATATAGTCTGGCTGGTTGATTTCCGAATTATATATTACCAAACGTACACACACAATTACAAATAAACGAACATTTGCATCAAAATGTGATTAAAAATGCATAATTAAAGAGATCATTTACCAAAATAATAGTGAAAATTAAAAAAAGTAATACGAAAAAATTGTATTCAACCTTAGTAACCATTTTAGCTGGACCAAATGTAAAAACAAATCATCCTAAGTAGTAAGTACATACAATCCAATAAAAATGATACAGCATGAGTGTTGTAAGTAAACTTTTCTTGTTTTTAGACATGGTTTTTTAAACGTAATTTACTTTCAATTTTACGTTATTGTCCATCGCAGGACTCGAATTTTCGACCTTTTGATTAGACGCAATATTTCACACACTTTGATATCACCGCTAGACCGAATGCATTATGCTAGACATGCATGATTAATATACAATTTTGTGCATGTAAAATAGAAATTTGCTGCTACTTCAGTGGGTCAAAGTTCCTTTTTATTCGTTTTATTATTGTAATATTTTATTATTATAGTTACTTTTGAGTATCTTATGTTTTTCGCTTATAGTTTTTAAGATACGAAATCTCATAAAAGTCCGAGTATATTTCGTTATGACGGGGTTATAATTTTATCTACATTTAGATATACAAATTTTACTCAAAATCTAGTTGTGAATAGTAAAGTACAAACGATCAAAACACAAACGTAAGCTTTATCACAGTTTAGTTTTTTTTTTTACTTCATAAAATGATGTGTTTATCATTTTCGTTATTTTTCGTAATATAATAAAACGTCTTATAAATTTCAAATATAGTGTTGTAATGTGTGTGTAAATTTCAAAAAAACGTCTTATAAGCTTTATCAAACATAGTTGGTTGTTTTTGTTCTTTGTCATAAGAAACGAACTGATCGATACCTTTTGAAGAACTTTAGTGCCAGTATCTTGTTCATTTTTAATGGTTTTCTCGACATGACATATTTTAGTAATATAATATAACGTTTTATAATTTCGAATATACCGTTGCGAGATGCTTATTTTTATCTATAATTCAGGATATAGTTAATTTTGAATTTTTTTTCTTTACCGTGAGAACCGAATGAATAAAGTTCGAACAACACCGGTAGTGGTATCATATTCATTTTTATTGTTGTCTCGACGTGATGGTATATAAGTTATAGTGATTGCCGGTATGGTAAGTAACAAATCGAACCGATACCGGCCAAACAACATTGTGTCGGTACCACTATTCATTTTTTTTTTTTTTGTAGTTTTTTTATCAATATAAAACACATGTCGATATCTTGCATATCTCTTTCTATTGCTATACTAAGCGTCGATGCCATACCAATACTGTAATACACCGAATCAATACCGACCGAAAACCCGCTACAAACCGAAAAATCCCACTATTTTTAATTAAAATATCATTCAACAACAAAAAAAAAACTTATTAATAAAACAAAAACAAATACAGAATAGTACACTCCCTCTATATAACTCCTACTTCACATCAATACACATCAAGTGAAAATGGAGTCCTCAAAGCAGCAACTCACTGCTCTTCTTCTCATCTCTATGTTCTTCATTTCCACTGCCACTCCCATTGCTCTTGACTGTGTTCCCTGTGGAGACAAACCACCACCACACCACCACCATCACCCAAAACCACCCACCGGAAAACCACCCAAATCCCCTAAACCACCCACCGGTAAACCACCCTCCACCCACCCACCTCATATCAAACCACCTCATGTCAAACCACCTGTTGTCAAACCACCAATCACCCATCCACCTGTTGTCAAACCACCTGTTGTCAAGCCACCAATCACCCATCCACCTGTTGTCAAACCACCTGTTGTCAAGCCACCAATCACCCTCCCACCGGTTGTCAAACCACCAATCACCCTACCACCTGTTGTCAAGCCACCAATCACCCTCCCACCAGTGGTAACTCCACCTGTGGTAAACCCACCAATCACTGTACCACCTGTACTCAACCCACCATCAGGAGGGAAGCCAGGAACACCATGCCCACCACCACCTTTTGTGCCAACACCTGCGGCAACCTGCCCCATTGATGCACTAAAGCTTGGAGCTTGTGTGGATCTTTTAGGTGGGTTGGTTCATATAGGGTTGGGTGACCCAGTGGTGAACCAATGTTGTCCTGTTCTTGCTGGTTTAGTGGAGCTTGAGGCTGCAGTTTGCTTGTGCACAACCATAAAGCTTAAGCTTTTGAATATCAACTTATACTTGCCACTTGCTCTTCAGTTGCTTATTACTTGTGGCAAAACACCACCCCCTGGTTACACTTGTTCTATTTAAGTTTTTAAGTTCCCATTTAGGTAAACTTTCTTTACTCATGCAAACCCTAACCCTAATACTAATAATCTCTCTCTCTCTCTCTCTCTCTCTCTCTCTCTCTCTCTCTCTCTCTCTCTCTCTCTCTAGCTCATGCATTTATTTTTGTGTTTTACTACCTTTTAACTCTAACTAATGTATGAAATTTAGGCAATCTACTAATCTATCCACATAATATATAATCAATAATGTGTATGTGTTCTTACTTTTTAAGTATATATGTAATATGTGTGTGTATGTATTTACAAAAGTTATGTGTACTTGTAACTTGTTTGTATATGAGGGTGAAAATATTGGTGTTGGGTGATATTTTGTCATTGGGTCAGAACTCATCAGATCTGTAGAAGTAATAATATAAAAGTTAAAAAAGACAAATTTATTGTTAACTTTACACTTACTATGATTGTATGAATTTAATCTTATAATTTAGTGTAATTAATCATGTAATTAAATTATATTACATGTTTTTTAATGTAGTCGATCAGTTTAAAATGTTGTGTATGAAAATATATATATGATTTTTTATTTACCTTTTTCAACTTGTTAAATTAATTTAATTATTTAAACAAATCAATTATAATTCCTATGTTGTGGATGAAAATATATATGATTTTATATTTACCTTTATTTTCAGATTGTAAAATAAATTTAATTTTTTAAAGAAATTAATTAATAATTCCTATGGTAATTATAATGAAATGTGTTGATCATGCAGGGATAGGATGAATTGATGAATCCATGGGTGAAGTCGCCATCAGGATCAACAACTCTCTTTGTTTGGAATGCTTAAGGAAATTAATTTTCGATTGTTTTGATTAATGTTTTACGTTATTTTTGGATCAGATATAATTAATCAATGTTTGATGCATGGTTTGTTTTGTTGATGCAAGGATATATAAGAACAATTAATGGATATTTAATGTTTTTTGGTTTTACAATTATTGGAGAATACTTGCATATATACGGTTAATTATGAATTGAAGTTAAAAATGAATAAGGCCAAATAACATAAGTCCAAAGTCATCTACAATAATATGTAAATACGTACAACCTCTTTTTCTGTATGATTTTTAGTTAATATTAAATCAGTAGTTTACAGAATTTAAAAGAGGCATGACAAGACCAATCCAAACCAACCCAATCCCATGTAATTGGCCCATTTGATCGCCTTTGCTTAAAAGTAAGGCACCTCCTTCGGGCATAAAGCGATACGATACGATATGTGTAGGGGTGTTCATCGAATCAAATAATGAATTTTTGAATTATTCGAATCGAATTTTTTGAATTTTTATTTTTTGTATCTGAATTCATATTCGATTCGATTAATATTTTGAATTTGGCCTGTCGCCGATAATGATATATACTTCTTGTAGTGTGTGTGTTAACGCAGGCACGACTCATCTTTTTAATATTTGGACTTTTTCCACTTATTAATACTACTCTATATTTACATTTTTATATAAAATATTACAAAAGTTTTTAAACAATTAACTTTTAATTACAAACCTTATGTCGATTCCACTTCTAAGTTTTAAATTTTGGCATGAAATACCAATTTAATTTATGACACAAAACACATACTAAGAAAAAGAATAGGTTAAACGTTCAACCACGAACTCATTGAGTTGATCCAAAGTCGACCCGTTTAGCAAAACGAATTCACATATTCAACCAACTAGCTAAATCAAACATGTTTATACTAAAACCAAACCCGCTAATTTAATATTAGGTTGGTTTCATGTTAAAAGTTACCGGCTTGATTCCTAATTGAATGATATGGTGATACAGGGAGTAGGGTTTTTTTTTTTTTTTTTAATTGAAGTGCAATTGTAGGTCCCTCGGAGGTTGAGGTTTAACCTATTCCTTGTTATATCTAACACACTAGCGAGTGCGGAATCCAGGCTAGCATGCAAACCGAGATGAAACAAGCACAAACACAACACACAAAGATTCACCGATTAACACCACTTGTATTAATACGATAAAAGGTTCCGGTTACAAGCACAAGGTTTACAAATGTATTCTGCAAACTCTCTCTAACTCGTGTGTGTGTGTTCCGAGCAGAATGCTCTCTGTGTTTTTTTCTTTCTGTCTCTTGTCTGTCTCTTATGTCTAGTGTCTCTACCGAAATGAACACAACACTTGGGTATATATACCCGAACACAGCATGGTCTGGTCGAAGGATCAGATAGATGATCGAAGGATCATCTATCGACTAGAAACCCATCGAAGGATCAACATGTACCTCGAAGGATGAGATCTTTCGAGGTCCATCCATCGAAGGTTATCTTTCGGGCTCATCGAAGGATCTAAACTATCCTTCGATGATACATCTTTCGACACAGCCATCTTTCAAACAAATGTCTAACTGTTTGGCCAAGTCAAACCGGAGGATGGTTGACTTGGTCAAACTTACAGGACTAACAAAGACATCGTTTTGTATCAAGACAAAATACAGACAAAGTACAGACACAAGTGCACCAACAAACTCCCCCTTGGCTGTAGCTTTGTCTGGCTGTAGCTTTGTCTCGATCTTGGTTCTTGTGGGTCTCTCGTGTCTCGATCTTTGTCTCGATCTTCATGACTTCAAGCCTTTGACGTCCTTTCAAGTCTTCAATGTCGGAGGATCTTTAAAGTCTTCACGTCTTGAAAGCAGAAAGTGTACCAACAAACTACCCGTTTTATGTAGGAAGTGTGTTGACAAACTCCCCCTTAACATAAGCTCCCCCTTGAGTTATGCTCGTGAATGTCTTGATCTTAATGAATTGAGATCCTTATGGTGTTGATGATGGCCAGCGGCAACTCGATCATCTTCATCACTTGAGCGCCTTCACGTCGTGTCTTCATTCCGAAGCTTGTCATCTACCATGTTCTCCTCGCCTTTAGAATCTGCACATGCAAGAAATCTAAACGCGTAATGAGAACAACTGCTTGGAACATCATAAGCAAACGACACACATGTGACCATTGCATAATCTAACACCGTCCGACAGTTTGAAAGTTTAATAAATTTGTCAATTTTAGTCTTTAACTTTCAAAACTTGCAAATTTCGACCGTTTATGAAGATTTAGTCGTTTCGGTTTTCGTTCAGGTTTCAGGTAACGAAGACTCGAGCTCCAACATCGTACGATCGAAAATAAAACAGAAATAAAATCTTTTTGGCTTTTATAAAGTTTATATTAAAACAGATTTTAGGTGTGTTTTAATATTTGAAATGCAAAGACTGAAAGCAGTAAATAAATATATACAAAGATGCAGAAAATGAAAGCATTAAATAAATATTTACAGACAATCTTTTTGCGAGTTTCGAGGGTAAGAGAATCATATCAGTGTACGGTCATGTCAAAACGCTCTTGTTGTTCTTTTAGTTAACATTAAGATAAGCATCCTATAACAATTATCGGTATTGTTGTCCACATAAACTCAACTTATCATTTGTAATCATGGCGAGGGGATACGTTAAGGTATGATTTATACTTACCGACCGGTGTTCATCCACATCACGACACATTCCCGTATCAAGGTATGCACGAGGGTTCATCTTACCGGTGAGTATACCGATTATCATCTGTTTGACCGTATATGATATGAGATTCTCACTTATTTTGATTTGAAAACAAGCCCTATGTGATAGAATCACTTATTGATGAGGAACTTGATTTTCATATGCATGAGGGCACAGGAGCAAGTCCGTGAACAGGTCAGTACTTTCGTACAGCAGAGAGACGAACTTGACTCCCGGATAAATAATTTGTGATATATTATCACTTATTTTGAGGGACATGTGATTGTTGATCACTTATTGAGGTCGAATGCAGTATGTACACGTATGTATGGTATCATGGAAGATCTAGACTTGCGTCCCCGTTATTTTTCGGTAAAAGATACAACCATGATACCCAGATGATAAGCAGCATAAAGACCGAATATCTCAGAACCTCGGCAATCTATCAAACGAAATTTCGGTACTAAGACCATATGCCAATGAATGGTTCCCACCCAGTCTTCAGTCGATTTAAGTTTATATCACCCTGCACACTTTAAAATGATTGTGAGCCTACCGATACATCTTATATAGAGCTGCTTAACATTTTACATTTTACATTTCAGTTCAAAGAGGTTTAGACAGACCACTGATGTACTATCATTTTCTCTTTTGCTCGCCAGGAAACTCATTTTTGTTTTTCTATTGTTTTTGTGTTTTTGAAATTTTTCGATGTTTTTGGATTTTCAAATTTGGATTTACTCCCCCTAAAATCAATAAACTAAGACAAATTTAAAACACAAAGGTATTTACAAAAATGATTTTCCGATGTTGGTTTTACTCTTGCTTGACCTTAATGCCGTTTACCAATAATAAATAGTCAAATCTTGATTTGTCAAATGCTTTGGTAAAAAGGTCGGCACGTTGGTCATCGGTGTGGACGTAAGCAACATCGATTAGCCTTTTCTCAAAGCAATCACGTATAAAGTGATACTTAATGTCGATGTGCTTAGTCTTTGAATGCTGCACAGGATTTTTAGTGATCTGTAAGGCAGCAGAATTATCAACGTAAATAGGAGTAGTTAGGAATTCAAAACCGTAGTCTCGCATTTGTTGTTGGATCCATAGGACTTGGGAGCAACAACTTGAGGCAGCAATGTATTCAGCTTCGCATGTTGATGTAGCGACGCACGTCTGCTTCTTGCATTGCCATGTGACTAGGCGATTTCCCAAAAACTGACATCCAGCCGTTGTGGATTTGCCGTCGATTTTGCATCCGCCAAAATCAGAATCACTGAATGCGATCAAGTCAAAGTTATTATCCCTAGGGTACCATAGACCGGTGTCAGGATAACCCTTCAAATAACGAAAAATCCTTTTTACAGCTGCAAGATGTGAGGCCTTCGGGTTGACTTGATATCTGGCAAGGAGGCACGTTGGGTACATTATATCTGGTCTTGATGCTGTGAGGTACATAAGAGATCCGATCATCGCGCGATAGTATGAGGGGCTAACAGCTTCACCCTTCAAGTCTGGAGTAATTCCGTGATTTTGCGGCAATGGGGTACCGATGGGCGTTGCATCAGACATCTGGAACCGGCTCAAGATGTCACCAACATATTTCGTCTGATGGATGAATATCCCAGACTCAGTTTGTTGTATTTGTAGGCCCAAAAAGAAAGTCATTTCCCCCATAGCACTCATCTCGAATTTATCCTGCATAATGCGCTCGAAATTCCTACACAAAACATCATTAGTAGAACCAAAAATAATATCATCAACGTATACCTGTACCAGTAGAAGATCTCCATCTTGTTCTTTGACGAAAAGAGTACAATCGATAAGACCTCTGCGAAATCCATTCTCCAGCAGATAATTAGATAAGGTTGCGTACCAAGCTCGCGGTGCTTGATGAAGACCATAGAGAGCTTTGTTGAGCAACCAAACCCGATCGGGATGGATAGGATCTTCAAAACCTGGAGGTTGTTCGACGTACACCTCTTCTTCCACCACACCATGTAAGAATGCACTTTTCACGTCCATCTGGTATACCTTGAAACCTTTGAATGAGGCATAAGCCAGAAAGATCCGAATTGCTTCTAGACGTGCAACAGGTGCATACACTTCGTTGTAGTCGATTCCTTCTATCTGACGAAAACCTTGAACGACTAATCTTGCTTTGTTTCGAATAACGATTCCACGGTCATCCTTTTTGCATTTAAACACCCAACGGGTACCAATCTTCTTGTAACCAGCAGGTTTCTCTACGAGTTTCCAGACACCAAGCTTCTGGAATTGTTGCAGTTCTTCCTGCATCGCTTCAACCCATGAGTTATCTTTCAAAGCTTCTTTCCAAGTTCTTGGCTCTTCCTGTGAGACGTAACACGCGAAAGACCAATCATTTTGTTGACCAGATTCTCGGATAGCTGTATACAAGCCTGCATTGTTGTTGTTTCGCAACATGTTTCTTGTTTGAACGCCACTTTGTACATTTCCGATGATGTTTTGTTGAGGATGGGTATTGTGAATCCTTGTCTCTGGATTATCTTGAACTTGAATGTTTGTACCCAGATTGTTGAGGTTGAGATCAACAACTAATTCAATGCCCGGAATTGACGAAGAGGATGATGCAGTAGCTTCAGCTGTTCCAGGGACGCCCACTGGAGGAGTACCTTCTGAAGTACCATGTACTGCTGTTATTGGAGCCTCTTGATCTGCATCGAGAAATTCATCATCCTCTGAAGATTCGTTCAATTCGGTAGCATCGTGAAAATCCTCATTGTCGAGAGCATTATTGTTCACTGAAGATGGTTCTTGATTGACAATAATGGGACGAACCAACGGTGAATCTGTTGCATTGTCACTCTCGAAAAACATCCTTGCAGCAGCATTTTCTTCAACTGCTTCAACATTGATCGAATTGAAAAAGTCATCGTACTCAAACATCCAAGGCTGACCAGGATTTTTGACTGGTAAAGTGTGCCTTTGTACTCTGACTTCAGACCATTCCTCGACCCTTTTAGTCTCTAGATTCCAGACTCTTAAGTTTGGGGTGGAATACCCAAGAAAGTATCCCTCAATGGCTCTTGCCCCAAACTTTCCATTAGGATCGATCATTGTGCACGGAGCTCCAAACGGTTCAAGATATGACAAATCTGGTTTCCGTTTGTTAATAAGCTCAAAGCAGGTCTTGTTGTGCCTTTTGACTGTAAGGACTCGGTTCAACGTATAACATGCAGAGGCCACAGCTTCAGTCCAGAAGGGAATCGGCAACTGTGACTCTACCAACATAGTCCTAGCAGTCTCGATCAATGTGCGGTTCTTACGTTCAGCGACGCCATTCTGTTGAGGAGTATAAGCTGCACTAAATTCGTGAAGAATACCTTTTGAAGTGCAAAACTCCGGCATGGCATGATTTTTGAATTCAGTACCATTGTCGCTACGTATCCGCCTAACCTTCAACTTATATAGATTCTCAATCTGAATGATCAAGTTTTTGATAATACCGAAGGTTTCACTCTTATGTGCCATGAACGCCACCCAAGAAAATCTTGAATAATCATCAGTTATCACGAGGCAATATTGATGATTCCTGATGCTTTTGTGCTTGACAGGACCGAACAAATCCATGTGCAAACGTTCAAGAGGAACTGCCACCGTGTTGACTTTATTTGTAGGGTGTCGCTTCTTCGTTTGTTTTCCTTTCTGGCACGAGACACAGATGTCTTGAAGATGAAAGTTTTTAAGAGGAACACCATTCACTAATTCATTTGACACCAAATGATTCATTTTGCGTAAGTGAATGTGACCCATTCGTCTGTGCCAAGAGATTGAGTCTTTTTCTGTGGCTTTGGAAACGAAACAAGTTGCTTGTGCAGACGTTGTGATAGCTTGGCTCATATCAAGGACATACAGATCATTTATCCTTGGAGCCGACAAGAGAATCCATTCTTTCGGAATTTTGAAGCCGGGTTTCAGCACATAACATCCGTTTGCATCAAAGTGTACTGAGAACTGCTTATCACAAATTTGAGAAACACTAAGAAGATTGTGATCAAGTTGTTGTACGAAGTTGATCTTATCAAAGCTAACAACCCCGTTGGAAATCATTCCTTCACCCGTAATATATCCGCCCTTATCTCCAGCAAAAGCAACATAACCTCCTCTAATAGATTTGACGTCGTAGAGAAGCTTCATGTCGCCTGTCATGTGCCTGGATGCCCCACTATCAACAATCCAATGACTACTGATAGTTCCTCCTGGAACACCCTGCACATGAACTCACACAATTAGTTGGAGATGGGGACCCAAGCCATTGTGGTCTTGGGTCTTCCATTTTCATCAATAACAATAACTTCTATTCTTTGATGATTTGAAAATTGTGATGGTCCCCCTGAATTTTTAACCGTTTTAGGTTTCCAGGTCTGTTTTGGTTTACCAGTGTCATTCTTTAAAATTTTAACTTCATGGTTATCAGAAGTTTTTGAATTTTCTGGTTTGACAGAAACAGATGGTTTGTTAACCACATCGGTTTTAATTGCATTTTCAATTTTCTTGACCTGTTGGCGTTTCTGTTTCTTTTCCCTTTCTTTTACAAGGCGGGGATCTTGTTTTACAGAAACAGATCGTTTGCGGTCAGTTTTGTCACGGGCATCATCTTCTTTGGCTTTTAATTTATGAAGATACGGGCAATTTCTGATGATATGCCCAATTGTACCACATTCAAAACATGATCTTCGTTCAACAAACCCCGAAGTATCATGTGGTCGTCTTGCCGATGATGAAGATGAACTTTGTGATCTCGAAGTACTAGGTTTCGAACAACTTGGTTCATTTCTTTTCATCACAGTTGCTTTCTTGACAAAATCTAAGATAGATTGATTTTCAAACGTTTCAATTTTGTCCGTTCCTTTAGATTTCACAAAGTTCACATTCTTTTTCTTCTTTTGATTCGGCTTCCTTTGACCTTGAGCCGGTAATTTCCCTTTTGGTTTGGCATGATTTTGCTGTTTTTGCACTGTTGGTAATTGTTGATTACCAAATTGTTTTCTAACTTCAGCCTTTGGGATAGGAGGGCACTGTGTCACAGTAACATGTGGTCCTGTCTTTCCCAAAAACTTGTTTGTCGAATTTTCAAAGACTTTACTGATTAAAGATTGATTAACATTTTTAATAGGAAAATCTTTGTCTGAGTAAATTTTATCATCACCAACAAGAGTGTACAGCAAATCCACACTCTCCGACTCTTTTGCAGATGTGGACTCAGTCGGAACGGTCTTAGCAGGTTTTGCGGGAGGATCACATAGAATATGATTCTCAAGAGGTATGTCCTCTTCTTTGATTACCGCATCAGACTTTTCCGAATCAGTATCATCAGATTCATCATCAGAAGAATCAGTATCCTCAATCACAACTGGAGGAGCCTGATTCGGTTCGGCAGAAGACACACATGTATCTGCTGACACATCTGAATCTGATGATACTTCCTTCTTGTATCCGAGTCCTGTTGCAAATTCATTAACATCTAGAGGAACAGATGGTTCAAAGTGAGTTCTATACTCCTCATCAGGCAGAGCATCATAATTGTCTCTCACGGGTGGTGGACATTTCTTATATCCAATGCATGTGACATCCCTTTTCTCTTTCTGAACATCAATGATGTGATCCAACACATAGCTAGAGCTTAAATAGCTGTCTAACTTGAGTCGGATCGCCTCACTTTCAGTTTTAACACAAGCCATTTCCTTTTGCATTACCTCAAGACGAGTTATATACAAATTAATGTCAGTTTGTTTTCTGGAAACCATTTTTGTCAGCTCAGTTTTATCTTTCTTTAATTTTTCAATCATCGATTTAAATTCCTTTTCATGGTTTTCATAAAACATGTTGGCTTCTGTGCACTTGGAAAGATCCACGGTCAATTTCTGATTGTGGATGAATGTCACATCATATTTCTCTTGCAAAGCCTCGTGTTTGCTTTGCAATTCACACCACTTATCATTCAATGAAACATGTTTGTCTTGCAAGTCAAACAAACTAGCTTGTAAAGCATCATGTTTGCCTTGCAACTCAGACATGTTTGCTTCTAAATCAGCACATTTAACATGCAAACTATCACAGTTATCACAGCTACCAGAAGTGGGTTCATCGACACATACCTGACTTGATGAACTGTCGACATTAGCCATAAAGGCTGAATGGAGAGAAGACGAAGAATAAGCAGCTTGATCCACCAAAATAGATCTTCTTTGAGTTTCTGCTGCAGCTTCTCCCAATAGCTCATCAATATTAGCATCGACTGACGCACTTGATGTCTCATCCACATGATCATCGCCTGAACTCGAGGATTCTTCATCTGAACTTCTACTATAACCAGAAGAGTCTTCATCCTCAGAAGAGTCACCACCATTGGCGGAAGATTCTCCACCACTGGCGTGATTTAAATCCTTGACAATTTCAGCAAAACAAGCTGTTCCATCTGGAGCATCATTTCCCAACTGGATTGACCAATCACATCCTTCATCTACTTGAACCACAAGTGCCTGGTTGGCATTAGATGGTCCTGCTTGACTCTGGTTGTTGACAGGCACCAATGTTCGCTCATTGTTCCTTCCTTGGTTCTGATTTGCCCTGTTGCCTTGACCTCTGAAAGGATTTTGGTTTCCATGTTGAGCTGGTCTTGTGCATTCCCTTTTGAAATGACCACGTTCACCACAATTGAAGCATTTAACAGCTTGCTTATCAAACCCATACTTGGTGTCTTTCTTGCTTTCCAAGCTGGTTCTGCCAGTTCTTTCCATGAAATCCTTTGCTCGCCTAACAGCACTGGCAAAGGCCCACTTGATGTCCATCATCTCCATCTCCTCTTTATCGATCTGCTGATAGTCTTCTTGAGTCAGATTAATGTTGCCAATCTGACCTTCCACTAATCCACAGTATGCGCTCACCAAAGTGCTTAGCAGCTCCATGTGTTCCTTTGCTACTTCCACACTAACTTTAGAAAAGCTTGAGGTGTCGAGCCGTACTGTATTTGGCTTTGACTGCTGATCAGCAGATGATGTACTTCCATAACATGCTTGCTGTTGAGGAGGAAGAGAATTCCCATACATGTCTGTTGGTCTGATAGGTTGTTGGCTTTGCTGTTGTGGCACTGGTTGAGGAACTGGATTAAGCGGATTTCCATACATGTCTGTTGTTGGAGGAGGAATGCCATACAAACTAGTGCTAGACACAAATGTTGTTTGAATTGGAGCGTGTGAAGAAGGTTTTGTAGAAGTGCTAGAAGCTCCATAATACATTTCAGGATTTTGTGGCACTGGAACTCTTTTTGCCTTGAGAGTTTCTTCCTGATTCTTGTTTTCCAGGAGTTGAGCAAAGTCATTGAAGTTTGTTGTATCCAAAGTGCCATTGTACTTCATGATTTCTAAGAAATTATTCCATTGAGGTGGCAGTGCATCTGCAAACTTCTTCACTATCTCTGCTGAAGTTGTTACAACCCCAATATTTCCCAATTCAGTCAGCAAATGATTGAATCGACTTGTCAAATCTCCTAAAGATTCATTCTCCATACAAGTAAAACCATCAAACTCTTTCTTTAGCAGGTCTTTTCTCAATTGACGTGTCGCTTCATTTCCCACGCCCCTTATCTTCAATGCATCCCACAACGTCTTCGTTGTCTTGTAACTGACAAATTGATGATAAATATCTTTACTTAACGCCTGAGTAAGAATGGCATATGCCTTCTTTTCCAAATCATAGACCTTCTTCTGATCTTCCGTAAGATCTGCAAACGTAGCAGCAGATGATGCGGCAAGCTCTATTGTTTGATCAAAATCTGTGATGAAACGCAACCACAATTTTGTATTTTGACCAAGGACGTATGTATGAAATCTATCAAACCATCCTGGATATTCACTTAAGTGCATCAACTTTGGAGGCCTATTCAAACTTCCCGTTTCACTCTCGCTTAACAAAATGCTTTGAACACTTGGAGTTTGATTTGATACGAATGCCCATTGACCGGTAGATATAGCATTAGCTTGCGAAGATACAGGTACGGGAGATTCGGCCCATGCAGGAGATGCAGGTAAGGGAATACCCCACATCGAATTCATTTTTGATCAAGAAAAAGAATACCTGAAAATCACAAACTTGTTAAACATAAACAGATTATGATCGAAGGATCAAGACTTGTTCGAAGGATCAACAGTGTTCGAAAGATCACTGTTGAATCTCGAACAATGATTTCGAAAGATTCACAAACTCGAAAGATTCACAATTTGAAAGATCCTTATCTTTCGAGTATATATCCTTATCTTTCGAATAACTATCCTTCGAATAGATTCCCTTGATCGAAGGATAAGCCTCTGACTTCGAAGGATGGGTCGAAAGATGATTATCTATCGAACCTTCTATGATCGAAAGATGAACTTTCGACTTCGAAGGATATCCTTCGATCCGGTCTGACACAGTTGACTAAGGATGACAGGTTGGTGAAAAAGGTGATGGGTTGGTAGAAACTTTCGGCAGAAAGTATGTTCAGACCATATCTTTCAACTCATGACATGCAGGTTTCACCAAAACAGGTAAGGTTCGAATATTTTAATCAGTTTACAACTTCCAACAACAAACAAGTTTCAAACAATTTTTGAAGGATCAAAAAGTGTAACTTTTGAAGAGCACAATGAAGATTTCAAGAACACCACCCAGAAAAATAAGAATTCCGGTGAACCGAAACTCTCCGAACACAATATTTGCTAAAATGTTTAACAAAAACCCATGACTAACATGTAAACATGAAAAATAACAAGGTTTTTAGTCAAACACAAGGCAAAACAACAAGATTAAATCCGATTTTAACAAGTGTTTCCAGAAAATATGAACTTTTAAAGCCCGAAAAACAGCAAGAACACCTCGGTTTTAACAAGGAAAAGAGCCACGGCTCTGATACCACTTGTAGGTCCCTCAGAGGTTGAGGTTTAACCTATTCCTTGTTATATCTAACACACTAGCGAGTGCGGAATCCAGGCTAGCATGCAAACCGAGATGAAACAAGCACAAACACAACACACAAAGATTCACCGATTAACACCACTTGTATTAATACGATAAAAGGTTCCGGTTACAAGCACAAGGTTTACAAATGTATTCTGCAAACTCTCTCTAACTCGTGTGTGTGTGTTCCGAGCAGAATGCTCTCTGTGTTTTTTTCTTTCTGTCTCTTGTCTGTCTCTTATGTCTAGTGTCTCTACCGAAATGAACACAACACTTGGGTATATATACCCGAACACAGCATGGTCTGGTCGAAGGATCATCTATCGACTAGAAACCCATCGAAGGATCAACATGTACCTCGAAGGATGAGATCTTTCGAGGTCCATCCATCGAAGGTTATCTTTCGGGCTCATCGAAGGATCTAAACTATCCTTCGATGATACATCTTTCGACACAGCCATCTTTCAAACAAATGTCTAACTGTTTGGCCAAGTCAAACCGGAGGATGGTTGACTTGGTCAAACTTACAGGACTAACAAAGACATCGTTTTGTATCAAGACAAAATACAGACAAAGTACAGACACAAGTGCACCAACAGCAATACTTTAGTTATATTTATTACCTTATAAACTTAAAGTACAAAGTCGGTGGCATAGGCCACCGACATACACATGCCATTTCCCTTTTCCACTCAAATGCATATGCCATTTTCCTTTTTCATACAACACTTTGAGTAAAATACATTTAGGCCCCTTGCTTTTAGTTTTTTTAAATTGCGTTTTGAGTCCATTTTGACATTTTCTCTTTTCACCCATACTTTGAGTAAAATACATTTTGACCCCTTGCTTTTAGTTTTGTTAAATTGCGTTTTGAGTCTTTTTCATTTTCAAGTTAAACTTCATTTTGGCGTTGGAACGACGAACAAATTCGTTGTGTACACTGAGATATCATAGAAACAGTCCAAAAACCCACACTAGCACTAAACGCTGCCACAAAACAGGGTAATAACTCGATCGCTGCTACGATTCAATATCCGATCGGTTGAAACTATCCGACAGGATGTTTAATTGCTATCCTTTGTCATTAATCGTGATTCCGACAGGATGTTTGAGTACCACCCGAACTCGGGGAATACTCTGTCATTCGTTGTGAATCCGATGGATGTTTAAGTGATTACACTTTGTCATTTGTCGTGAGGGTTTTAATCTCGTGAGTTATCGTAAATGCTGTATTAGTTACTTACCAAGTTCGTGTGCACTAGGTTACAAGACTAATCAATAGGCTACGCTCTGCCCGTATAAATCTGCATGCTTATAATGTGAGTCATTCTCTTTTTATCAAAATGCTTTATAAATTCTTAAATGTTTATTTTCAAAGTTATAATTACAGTGATTAAGTTTATGTAATCACCAAGTTACAGCCGGTATGTGGGGTATTGTGCACATTACTGCTGTTTTATCACTTTAGGTAGGCGAGCCTAATTAGTGATATACGTCACTATTGGGTGACAGGACTCAATAGTGATATGACCATAGTCACAGATCCGGTCGAGTGACAAATACCGTGGGTAGTTGGTTGATATCAGGAAACATTGTAATCTCTCTTAATACTGTACATTATAACAAACGTGTCGTTTTAGTAAATAGAATGATTCACCAGTATTTCCTGCTGACAAAACCTTTTTAAAACGCGTTTCAGGTAATTACAGTAGATTGGAGTAAGAGATGGATACGGAACTGAAAGGCTTCAAGAAGTGGCTTATTTTATTAATTAAATCAAATTAAGAAATATTATTTTATGTAATTGGGTCTATCCCTTATTAAAGCTACCTTTGTAAAACATGGGTTATCCCATCTATTTAATAAATAAAATCCGGTGTTTTCTAAACTCTGATATTTTTCCTAACTCACGGTCCTGATGAAATTTCCGCTGCAATATTTTTCAAAATAATCACCGGTACCACTTGGCTGTTCACGGCTCCCGATTCCGTCCAGGTGGGTCGGGGGTCGTGACAGAAGGTGGTATCAGAGCCACTGCTTTAAGCCTATAAGTGTTGTGATAATAATACCTAAATTTAAATAAAAGAGTTAGGAGATTGCTATTAACTGGTAGCACACCTGATAGCATTTAGACTTGAACTTAAGAAAAAATGCCTTAGTATAAGCTAAGCCACTTGTTTAAGCAAATAGGTGTTGTAATAATACCTAAGTTTAAACGGAGAGTTAGGAACTTAATATTATCTGGTAGCACTCAGGATGATATTTAGACTTAACCTTAAGAATTTTGCCTTAATATAAGCTTCAAGATAAGCTAAGTACTTATGTAAATAAAGTATGATGGGTTTTGTATGCCATAAGAATGGTAATTAGAATATTGCAAGATATGATAAATAAGCAATAACACTTAATTATTATTAATCCTTGCTTATTGATATTACTTGGTCTAGAATAAGATATGTTATGGGAATACAAATTTCCCTAATTCTGGATAAAAGCCTAATAAGAGAGGCACTTTTAAAAATACTATTTATGGAAAATATAAAATTTTCTCCGACAAAACTGGGTATGGTGTAGCAGACTCTCCAGCTTGTCCAGATATACTGGGGTTACCTCTTTGGCGCAAACCGGATAAGACAGGGTATATAGTATGTCAAACAAGTAACAAGATTTCCCTAAATAGTATCATGACCTGATCTCTGACTTGTTTTTGGAAATATGAATCTGTTAAATACATTGACCTTATGAAGGATATGTATATTACAGCATGTGAAATATGTGATTATATAGATATGTATATCTATAAGGTATAAGGATTGATAATTTGGAATAGAGCACAAGCATATGTGTCAATAATAAATCTAGATTTCTTTATCAGGAATCTCTTGCATATATCTATAATTCCGATATCAAACATTATTTCGTTTGATCATCTACCTCGTAACTCGTGCAATGAGAACCCTTTAAAGTTGGGACACCATCAAAAGTATAAGAATTTCCAACGCGTTACCATAAACTATTAACGCAAGTACGAAGCAAGTAAAGTTGTGCTAGTGCACAAGAAAACACATAAAACTTAAATTATACGTCCACAGACATCGAAGTATATCACATACGACTTTCAAGGCAAGACTTTTGGAAAATATAAATTAGGCACGATGACACCAATGCTAATTCCGTCAGTAGAAGAACTACTAATCAAAAAGAAGCACTTTGCCTCGCGATCCTACAAACGACATGAATCTCGCTGAGGTACGTTGTAACAAGATTTCACAACCATTAGTGCACAGTCTAATCAAAGTCATAATTATTATCACTGCAAAAGGAGTCACATACCTTTGCAAATTCCCTATTTTATTTTATTCGACATTCCCGGGTAATGTCTCTTAACAACGGTTATCACACGAAATTCCAGATAAAGTTCTTATATTTCTTTTTCTAACTTCTGCATATAATGAGTTGACTTTCGTGTTTCTACTTCCTCTAATGGTCATCATACCATGAGGATTTCTTTCATAGTAGTGAATATTAATCTATTTCATTTTTGGTAAATCCACACGTTACACATACACTGTTTGTTACGCATGTGGTTCGTTTGATTTATGAAGACCACTGGAGGACTTCATTCTGATTTGTTATTTTATCCAAAATATCATTCTGCTTTTTACACTGTGAACCGCATTATTGCAAGACGATGACTTTTGATATCGAGTCAATGAATTTCTTGAAAAAGAAAAAAAAAATTTAACCGTTGAGGTAAAGAATTTATATTTTATATATATGTGTATAAAATTATGTTTGAGGTATACTCTCATTTAAAGTTTATGTTTAGTTATTTATTAATTGGTAATTAATATTAGTTTTATTATTAGTAATAATATATATATAGTAGTAGTATAATTTTTAGGTACTAAGGTTATTGTCAAGGGCAGGTATTGGATAACCTAGCCTTAGTTAGGCATGGACTGATCACCTATGCTTAAACAAGGCAGCACTAACCAATATCCAACCATGATAATGACTAGTTAATGTATATATAAATATATATACTTTGTACTGTAAGGAGAAGACATATTTTCATAAAACAATACAAGAATTAGAGGGACGAATAAAATTATATAAATAATTGTGTATCACATGTTTTGTGGTAACTATGTACCGTAACACTCTGGCAAGAAAATGACCGTATAATAATACTATGGTAGTCATCAACTACGTTGGGTTAGGGGAACATTGTAATATATAAGAATAATCCCCGTTTTCACTTATTTACAACATTTGTAAATACATTCACAACGTTATATAGTTTCAAAATAAAAATAAGTAATCACATAGAATCGACCCATTAAGTGTTATATATTTACAAAATATTTTACAAATAATTTTGTACAATAAATATTTTTACACCTTTATTTACAACTTTCATTTAACGTTATAAATAATAGTGATTTCTTTTACAAAATAATAATACTAAAATATTTTGTAAATGTAATAACTTCATTGCGGTGTTTTGTAATATATATTACATAGTAAATATAAGTTATTTTACATAGTATAGTAAAATACTAAAATAATATTTATTTAAAAGTGGTGACCATTTACATATAGTAAAAAATGCATAACAAATAATATATATTACGTAGTATTTATATTTGATATGTAAGATACGGTTCAGACAGGGACACAAATAATATATATTACATTTGCTTTACAAATATAATATAATGGTTGGTCATGACAAAACACCTTGTTCTTATTATATTTCGATCTCTAGGAGATAGTATAAAAAATATGGTCACTAATAGTGTACTATCACATTATTTCACAATTAAAACAACTTGGAACTCTAAACAATGATACACTAACTCTATTGTCTTTTGGTGTATCTTTGTAATTCACTCATCTCAACACTTTGATTTTTTTTTTCATATCATAAATATTTGACAAATCATTTTTCATGCTTTTATTTCATTTTAAACCTATCAATTCTAAGTCTTCCTCAGTTGCCAATCAAAGTAAGCTTATTTTGACAAAGAATTTTATTGATTCTAAAAGTCCTTAACATTCAATTTAAAATATCTAGTGATCATATATCTTTTGGGTTGAACCTAGTCACCTTAGAAATTATATCATTTCATCTAATTCGTTTGTCATCGATTTCCTGAACTAATTCAGTTAAACCATTGAGTTCAAATTATTATACAACTCATATTCACAAAATTTGATATTTTGATTCTGTGTCATCTACCTTAATATTGTTTTTAGTGACAAAAATGTGACATAAGTCTAAAAGAAATATCATAACCCAAATCTCGAGGACGAGATTTAAAACAAGGTGGGGAGGATGTAACATTCCCATTTTTATCATATAAATTATAGGTTTGGTTAAATTTATTAACCACTAGTAACTAGTAAATAGTTTATTTTAAAATAATTATTCAACCCAAATAGTTTTAAACACTATTTTATATAGTTGATTGAAATAATATAATTAATTGGCCTGAATCTAGATGACCTTTCTAGTATATAAAAATTTATATTATTAGACGGGTAGATTACGGGTAAGTTGAATGTTAGAAATATGAAGTACCTAGATGAGCCTAGGAACCGTTTAACAATTAAATATAAAAATACATTGTATTTGAACCTACTCTGTTTTTAATGAAACTTGGTTCAAAATGTAGAGATAAATATTCTTGTTCTAATGATATATTTATTATTTTCTAGAACGTCATATTTTACAAGTTATACGCGCCAAATAAGTAAAGCAGTTAAATTAATTATAATATATAAATAAAATATTAATAATAATTGAAACTTACATGGAAGTGTCATCCATAGACTTTAAACAAATACATTGAAGTTACGTGTATGTTTGAAATTAGTGATTCACTTGTATACGTGTCAAATAGCTTGAAGACTACGCAGGTTTTCAAATATCTATAAATAGGAAGGTGCAGCCCCATCTAAAATTTGCTCAGTCCATTTTTTTCTTTCATATCTCGATTTCTCTCATTCTATTATATATATACTTTTTAAATTCATCCCATAATAATAATAAGGCTATGCCTCGTTTTAAGTGTTTTAACTCCCGATCACCGCTACCCTTTCCGATTGATCTGAACCCATAAACTCATGTCAAGGCTCTTCCTGACTAAGTTTATTGGAGTTCTTTCTCGTGACATAGGGACAAGGTTGAATTAGGGGTACTATACTTAACACAATTACAAATATATATTTTTATATAGCTCAGAAATTATACCCAAAATTCTACCAGGAGATTTTCTAGTTGAACCCTAAAGTAATAAAGCGAGTCCATTTTCTTTTCTCATCGTTTTATTCCCTTTTTATCCCAAACCATAACAACTCTCACCAAAGCTATTATTTATTATTATATTTTGTTCACTAGGAAACCTTAGTTAAGACCCCTAAGTAATCCTACATAAACCCTAAAAATTTCAGAACTATCAGAATCAGGATCAGGGCCCCTAAAACTCAGGGGGGGTATTCCCTATTGACGATTATCCTCATAACTCGTTGTAAGAATAGAATTTCTTCGATCCGTCGACTCAGCTGAGCTACAAACACACGTGGCAACCCTCTGATGAGATGTGACCCGTCGCGCCACGCGACGCCCCCAACATGACCCCTCGCGTCACGCGAGGGGGTCAGATTCTAAGTATAAATAGATGGGTGTGGGACTTGCATTTTGGCATTGGAACGACGAACAAATTCATTGTGTACACTGAGATATCATAGAAACAGTCCAAAAACCCACACTAGCACTAAACGCTGCCACAAAACAGGGTAATAACTCGATCGCTGCTACGATTCAATATCCGATCGATTGAAACTATCCGACAGGATGTTTAAGTGCTATCATTTGTCATTAATCGTGATTCCGACAGGATGTTTGAGTACCACCCGAACTCGGGGAATACTCTGTCATTCGTTGTGAATCCGATAGATGTTTAAGTGACTACACTTTGTCATTTGTCGTGAGGGTTTTAATCTCGTGAGTTATCGTAAATGCTGTATTAGTTACTTACCTAGTTCGTGTGCACTAGGTTACAAGACTAATCAATAGGCTAAGCTCTGCCCGTATAAATCTGCATGCTTATAATGTGAGTCATTCTCTTTTTATCAAAATGCTTTATAAATTCTTAAATGTTTATTTTCAAAGTTATAATTACAGTGATTAAGTTTATGTAATCACCAAGTTACAGTCGGTATGTGGGGTATTGTGCACATTACTGTTGTTTTATCACTTTAGGTGGGCGAGCCTAATTAGTGATATACGTCACTATTGGGTGACAAGACTCAATAATGATATGACCATAGTCATAGATCCGGTCGAGTGACAAATACCGTGGGTAGTTGGTTGATATCAGGAAACATTGTAATCTCTCTTAATACTGTAAATTATAACAAACGTATCGTTTTAGTAAATAGAATGACTCACCAGTATTTCCTGCTGACAAAACCTTTTTAAAACGCGTTTCAGGTAATTACAGTAGATTGGAGTAAGAGATGGATACGGCACTGAAAAGCTTCAAGAAGTGGCTTATTTTAGTAATTAAATCAAATTAAGAAATATTATATTATGTAATTGGGTCTATCCCTTATTAAAGCTACATTTGTAAAACATGGGTTATCCCATCTATTTAATAAATAAAATCCGGTGTTTTCTAAAATCTGATTTTTTTCCTAACTCACGGTCCTGATGAAATTTCCGCTGCAAAATTTTTCAAAATAATCACCGGTACCACTTGGCTGTTCACAGCTCCTGATTCCGTCCAGGGTGGGTCGGGGGTCGTGACAGAATCTACATGAATACCTTCATGATTTACCATGTGTCCTAGGAATTGCACTTCTCGTAGCCAAAATTCACATTTTGAGAATTTGGCATAAAGCTTTTCTTTTCTTAACAAAGTTAAGAGTGCATGTAAGTGCTCACAATGTTCTGTCTGACTTTTGGAATAAATAAGTATATCATTAATGAAGACAATTACAAATTTATCCAAATATGGTTTACAGATTCTATTCATCATGTCCATAAATGTTGCAGGAGCATTTGTTAATCCAAAGGGCATGACTGTAAACTCGTAATGATCATACCTAGTCCTGAAAGCAGTTTTAGGTATGTCTTCCTCTTGTACCTTTAATTGATGATATCCGGAGCGTAAGTCGATCTTAGAAAAATATCTAGCTCATTGAAGTTGATCGAAAAGATCATCAATCCTAGGTAATGGGTATCGATTCTTAATTGTAACCTTATTCAATTCTCTATAATCAATACACATTCTCATTGAACCATCTTTCTTCTTTACAAACAACACTGGTGCTCCCCACGGGGATGAACTAGGTTGTATGAAACATTTACTTAATAATTCATCTAATTGCTTTTTCAGTTCTAACATTTCTGTGGGTGCTAACCGATAAGGTGCTTTGGCTATCGGTGTAGTTCCTGGAATTAGATGAATTCTAAACTCCACTTCCCTATCAGGTGGTAATCCTGGCAATTCTTCTGGGAATACATCTGAGTATTCTGAGACTACAGTAATCTCTTTAAGTTCTTTACCCTTAGTACTAATGATTACTGAAATCATATATATTATTCCTTGCTTTCGTTCATAACTATCAACTTTCATTACTGATATGAACTTCATGGGTTTACGTGGTTTATCTCCTGTAATCCTGATTACTTCTCCAGTAGGTGCCCGAATCTCTACGGAGTTCTTATCACAAAGGATTCGAGCATGGTTGGTTACTAACCAATCCATTCCTAATACGACATCAAATCCAGTTAAATTCATTGGCAATAGATTTGCATGAAATTTATGACCTGAAAGTTCTATATTTTCTTTTTGCAAAACCTTATCTATTTTAACAGAATTTCCATCTGCCGTTTCGACTGTAAAAATCTGCCTAAGGTTGGTTAAGGGTAATTTAAGAGCTTGGCAGAATGAAGTATTGATAAAACTTTGGTTTGCGCCAGAGTCAAATAATACTTTTGCATAAACATTGTGAACTAGGAACGTACCAGCTATCACGTCAGGAATTAACTCGGCTTCCTGAGTAGTTAACTGGAAGGCTCAAACATTCTTCTTGGTAGCTCCATCGGCCGGCTTGGCTTTGTTGTCTGCTGGTTTGACCAATTTAGGACATTCTGTTTTGAAATGCCCATTTTCTCCACAGTTATAGTAGATCCTGGTTTTCTTTCTGCAATCTTCTTCGTGATGTCCTATAGTTTTGCAAAAGTTGCAGATTACATTGCATCTTCCATAATGTTTCTTTTTGCAATTTCTGCAGAACGGCGGAGTTGAAGATTGCCCTATTCCTCTTTTCCTGAAGCTACTATTATTACGTGTACGAAATCCTTGGGTAATTTTCTGAGCCAGTTCCTTTTTCTTGTTTTCATCTCTTGTGCGTACCAATTCGTCAGTTAGGGTGTTAGCTAATTCTACCGCATCGTCAATAGTGCGAGGTCTTGCAGCTTTAACGATATTGCGGATTTCACTAATTAATCCCCAAATATAACGAGAAATGAGTACCGGTTCTGGCGAAGCCAGTGTTGGTACCACTCTAGCATATTCAAAGAATGTCGAAGTATAACCGCGACAATCTACACCCATCATTCGATGATTTAGGAACTTATTTGCCATTTGATCTTTTTCATATTCGGGACAGAATTTTCTTTCTACAAGACTTTTAAATTCTTCCCAGTTCATGGTATATGCCATCATTCGTCCTTTGGCTTGAAGTACTGTATTCCACCATTCTAGCGCCCCCTCTTTGAAAAGATTTGACGCGTACATGACCTTGTCGTTATTGTCACATTTACTTATTGTAATTACTGCCTCGGTTTTCTCTAACCAACGCAGTGCTGCAGTCGCTCCTTCATTGCCTGCAAATTCAGCGGGTTTACAGGCAAGAAATTCTTTGTAAGTGTAACCAGGCGTTTAAGCTATTACTGAAGTTATCTTCAGAAATACGTTTGCTAGGAATGATTTGTTGAGGTTCAACGGGTTTCTGGGCAGCAGCAATAATTGCTGGAATAGCATTGGCTATTCCTTGAGCAACGATATTTTCTATATCTTGTCTAGTCATATATTGATCCCCCGGATGTTGCTCAGATTGGTTAACCTCATTAACTGGTTCATTATTAGCGTTTTCCATCTGTTAATTAATTTATATAATTTATTAGTATCGAATAAATAACAATCATACACAAATAATCATATAATTTTCATAACACATATATAGTCAAAACTATCGATTTCTCGATTTATATTTTATAATATGCGTCATTACACACCTTTATCTTACAAGTTTTATTTTATAGTTATTTTACAGACTATATTCTACTTATTTATTTTACAATCACAGTTTCATATTTTCACACCACACTATCCTTCTTCAGTTGATATTTTAGTAACGGTGTTCCCTCTCGTCGTATTTTCAGGAGATCTGTTCTCCTACTTCCCTGATCCTATTTCCGGCATCCACCAACTCTTCGCCAAAGTGGCGAAGTTCAGCTAAATTCTCATTGCTCATTGGTGGGTTTGGTATAGGTTCTGGGTCGAACTGAGGGAGAAAGGAATAAGGACTGTTAAGCAGGTTTTGGAACTGCCAATCATTAGTCCACCACTCATCCATTCCTAGAGGTTGGGTGTGAATTATATGTTCGGGAATTGCTGGTTCCAAGTTTATAGGGAGTTGATGTTCAATAGGATGAGAGTAGAAATTATTATTGACCGGCCTGACTATATCACAGCTTGCCAATGCGCGATCCAATTCATCCTGAAATGGTAACTGATCAACTTGTCTAGAGTTTCCCCGATTTCTAGCTGGGTTTGTCTAGAACCTTCCCCAAATTCCATTTATGTCTTTCTAGAACCTTCCCCAAACTCCATTTCCAGTGGCCTAGAATTTTCCCCGACTTCAACCCCTTTTCCTTTATCTAAGGGATTTTCTATTTTAGGGATCTTCTTAGTTGCAGGTTTCCTCCTACGCACACGCCTCCATCCCACAAATCTTCTCCTTTTCTTAGGCTTGGGTTTCTCTGGAGGTGGAGTATTGAATTCCATAGGTTCTTCTATGTCAGGTATGTACCTATTGAAATCTCTGGAAACCTCTATTTTCACCGGATATAGATTTAGATTTTGCAGGGCTTCAGACAAGTCGTTCATACTGTTTAACATATATGCAAAATATATAAAATGCTAAGTTAAAATTTTATAACAAAATTTTATGGATAATCTTTAAATTTTATTGCATACCGTGTGACTAATGTAATACAAAAGATAACTAAAAATTAAAACATACTGAGATTTTACTTGTAAACTTATTTTTTTACTGGATAAGGTTTCTGGTTTTGTAGGTGATAAGGGTACTAAAACTTGAATATTTAAAGATTTGCATTTACTGCTACAGTGGCTAGCATATAAAGATCTGCCCATTTTTCATCTAACTTGTCTTCCCATGGGGATTTACGGGTTAATTCCTGAGTTTCCTGTTTAACTTTCTTTTCTCGGAATTTCTTTATTTTCTCCTGACTTTTCCTAATAATCAAACTTCTTTTATTAGGAGAAAGTGGTTCCTTATAGTGTGCTTTACGAACAAAAATTCCTTCATCAGGATCTGTTAGGTATTTTGAGGATTTTATTTGGGATGAACTTCCCTTCTCGGTTGATGACCTATCTAATTTAAGATAGATGTTTGAAAGCTTTTGCTTACCCATACTGTATACAAATATTCAAATAATAAAACACATAATCATAGAATAGAAATCAGAAAAATTAAGTATTTTCTAAATACTTAATTGGCTTAAATCAGTGGCTCTGATACCACCTTTTTCTGTCACGGCCCCCGACCCGGTTTGACCCGTTTCAGGAGCCGTGGGACAGAAAATCCCGTGGTATTTATTTAATTGAGTAAACAGCGGAAGTTTTCTTTAGGATCTTTTTAAAACTGAAATTTCCCGATTATTTTATTTCACAACTCGGGATAAACCCCGGTAATTTACAATCATATGATTTCACTGAGAAATCTTTATTTTTCCAAAACATGTTTCTTTATTTTATACTGAGCCACTTCCTTAAGCTTGTAGTGCTTCGCGGCACTTTTCCTGGATCACAACAGATCACCTGAAACATGTTTGAAAAAGGTTTTGTCAGCGGGAAATACTGGTGAATCATTCTTTTTTCTAAAATGACACGTTTGTTATAATTTACAGTATTAAGAGCGATTACAACGTTTCCTGATATCAACCAACTACCCACAGTATTTGTCACTCGACATTCATCGGTAGCCTCTTAGCCCGATGGTGTCTGTGACTATGGTCATATCACCCCTTGGCCCCGTTGTCCAATGGTGAAGTTTATCAAGTAATGTATACAAAACCCCACATACCGGCTGTAATTTGGTGATTACAAAGACTTAATCCCTGTAATTATAACCTTGAAAGTAAACATGCTTTTGAAATCAAATTTGATAAAAAGAGAATGACTCACATTGCAGATTTATTTGAGCAGAGCCTAGCCTACTGATTAGCCTTTTAACCTAAATTTAATAACATGCACACGAACTCGGTTAGTAACTAATACAGCATTTACGATAGCTCACGAGATTAAACCTTCACAACGAATGACAAAGTGCGATACTTAAACATCCATCGTATTCACGACGAATGACAAAGCATAAACCCTAATGTGGGCAGCACTTAAACATCCATTGGATAGTTTAATCGATCGGACATTGAATCGTAGCAGCGATCGAGTTAATACCCGGTATCGGAGCAGCGCCTCGCTAATATAATTACTATTTTCGACTTCAGAGTGCTATCAATTCGTTTTTAAGAAAAGATTTTGACACCAGTGGATTGTGCAAGTGACGGGCTATTTATAGGTGAAATTGAGACCTTACGCGGCCAGCGTAAGCCTTCAGTTTAACCTTACGCGGCCCGCCTAGCCGCCCAGTCTACGAGTAGGCTTGACCAGTCACTAATAGGTTAGCCAGGTGGTTACTACGTGGATCCGGAACACTTATCCGGTCAACGCATGTTTGACGCGGCCCGCGTAAGACATCCCTTGTCTTTTACGCGGCCCGTCTAAGAACCAAGATTTTGTTTTTTCTTGATTTTTGATGTAGGGTAAGGTTTCAGGGGTCCGAGTTTATACTTACGGGTATTTTTAGGACAATTTTGAGAGTCCTTACAATCTCGAGCTAGGCGCAGTTGTTTTTACGTTAAAGATTTAGCGACACTACCTTTATGGTACCAAGTGTACGATCTTCACCGATCATAGGAGCCTACAACATATCTTTGATCAGAAAGAACTTAATATGCGTCAACGCCGATGGGTAGAACTTCTCAACGATTACGATTGTGAGATTCGTTATCACCCAGGCAAAGCAAATGTCGTTTGCGACGCTCTCAGCAGACGGAGCTATCTGCACAGCATTCGTGATATCCAAGCCCAATACGATCTCGAAACCCTTATCCGTGAAGCCCAGCATACTTGTTTTAATGAGCGCACCTTGAAGAAGGAAAGAATCTACCACGATGGAGCCCAGCTTGTGAATAAGTCGAATGGGATATTCCACTTTCTGGACCGAATTTGGATCCCTAAGCGGACCAACTTACGACAGATATTGATGGACGAAGACCACAAATCCCGGTACTCTATTCATCCCGGTGCCGACAAAATGTACCAGGACCTTCGCTACAAGTACTGGTGGCCGGGCATGAAGAGGGATATCGCTCTCTACGTTGGGAAGTGCCTGACTTGCTCGAAAGTCAAGGCTAAACACCAAAGACCCTCTGGCTTACTCGAACAACCCCCAATCCCTATGTGGAAGTGGGAGAGTATAGCTATGGACTTCATCACGAAACTCCCGCGCACGCTATCAAGTCACGACAGCATTTGGGTTGTCATTGACCGTTTAACCAAATCTGCTCACTTCTTGCCAATACGGGAAGACTACAAGGAAGAAAGATTAGCCCGAATCTACACCGATGAGATCATTTGTCGACATGGGACGCCTCGCAACATCATCTCTGACCGTGATGCTCGGTTTACCTCGCGACTGTGGGAAACGTTTCAAGCGGCTCTCGGTACTATGCTTAATCTAAGTATCGTATTCCACCCTCAAACCGACGGTCAGACTAAAAGAACGATCCTTACCCTTGAAGACATGCTCCGTTCGTGTGTCATAGATTTCGGTGGTAATTGGGATGCTTACCTGCCGTTAGTCGAATTCTCGTATAATAACAGTTATCATTCTAGCATTCAAATGGCACCGTTTGAGGCTTTATACGGAAGAAAATGTCGATCGCCTATTGTGTGGCACGAGATCGGTCACTCGCAATTAACCGGTCCTGAGCTACTGCAAGAAACGACTGACAAAGTCCTCCAAATTCGAGACAACCTGCTGAAAGCTCAGAGTCAACAGAAAAGTTACGCCGATAGACGACGCAAGCCCCTTGAATTTGACGTTGGCGACTACGTACTCCTAAAGGTATCACCTTGGAAGGGTGTGGTCAGATTCGGAAAGAAAGGGAAACTAGCACCTCGATATGTTGCACCTTTTAAGATTCTGGAAAGGATCAGAAAAGTCGCCTACAAACTCGAACTACCGGAGGAACTTAGTAACGTTCACCCGACTTTCCATGTTTCGAACCTCCGAAAGTGCCTGGCTGAGCATGATTTAATTATACCCCTTGATGATCTCCAAATAAACGAAACACTACACTTCGTGGAGAGGCCTGTCGAAATCATGGACCGCCAAACCAAGCAGCTCAGACGCTCGCGCATTCCTATTGTGAAAGTCCGATGGGAAGGCAAACGAGGCGCAGAGTTCACTTAGGAACTCGAAAGCGACATGAAGGCGAAGTAACCGCAGTTGTTTGTTACGGCTTTGGCCTAATTTCGGGATGAAATTCCCTCAACTAGGGGAGGCTGTAACACCCCGTGTTTCGAAAGTCGAAGTCAAAGTCAAGATTGAAGTCAAAGGAAGACAAGATTGCTAATTGCGATCTGTCACTCCTTGCTCAATTCCTGTTTTGACTTCTTTGACTTGTAGTTAGTCTATTTTATGTTTTACGTTAGTTGTATTATGTGGAGTACTTATTAATAATCGAGGTTTATTCGATATTTATCGCATATTTTATCGCTTTATCGCTATCGCAATCGCACTCGCAACTCGAATTACGCGTTCTGGATATTGTTCTTTGTGTGTGTGTGCCTTATGTGTTACTTGTGCATGTTTAATTATGTTTATGTGTGGTGATTAATCGAAACGCAATCGAAACTCAATTGCAATCGAATGATGATTGTATGTTGATATAGTAGTTGGGATTAAAAGTAATTTGACTAGGAAACTCTATCGCATCACAACGCTCGCAATCGCAATCAAAACAGCAAAACTCGTCGCACCGAACACTCGAATCAAGTGGCTAATCGACCAAGTGACCAGCCGATCGACCAGCTGCTCGATCGAGCTACCACTCGATCGACCAGCCATTCGATCGGGCTGCCACCCGTTCGGCCAGCCCCTCTCCTCCCCTTTCCTTTTTGGGAAACACTATAAATACCCCTGTCAACATCACAACTTACCACTTTTGCACTCTCCTGTACGACCAGCGCCCCAATCTCACCTTTTCTTCGATTTCTCACGATTCCGGTTAGATCTCAACCTAAATCTTGTACTTTCTTGATCTACACGCACTCCTACACCTTTCTATCTTTTGAATCTTAACTTTTAACCGTGAAATCACTAGATTTGAGGTGTTCTAGGATGATGTCATCGTGTTGTTCTTATGAACTTCATGTTTTGGCATCAATCCACCAAGAACAACTTAGATCTGAACGATTTCCACACGAATAAACAAAGATCTTTCATAGATCTGGACATAATCAAGGTGAAAAAGGATTGAAAGATGGTTTCCAACTTTCTTTCAACTCTTTTACACTCAATGCACTCAAAACCGATAGAATCGGAGCTTGTCCTGATCTACTACTCATTCTTGTGGTTGTGTTGGTTCAAGATCTGGATTCTATCCACGAGATTACCGATTTCGGGTTAAACATGGAACACCGTCTCGAACAGTTAACTGGTCGGATTCGGGTGATTCCTGTCTGATCAGGTTACTAAGTCGTGATGAGGTTTCTGTTGTCTAACACGTTGTCAAATCATCTCGATAAAACGACAAACTATCAAAATGACCAAGGAAGAAGATGATCGGGACACCAGAATGGAGTTCCGCCCGATCGGACTGATGTCCGATCGGATTGTCACCCGATCGGGTTGTCGCCCGATCGACTTGCACCCTGGCCCAACACACTCAACTTCTATTTCCAAACTTTGAGGGATGAACATTGAATGAAGTGCTGCCCGATCGGATTACCACCCGATCGGACTAACACTCGACCATGTAATGATCAGACTTTAATACTTAAACAATTTTCAAACATGTTCAATATCAACGGATTACCACCCGATCGGACTACCATCCGATCGAGTGACAAACTGCTGTGAACTTGTTCTCACTAAAGTGTCCAACCAATCGGGTTGTCGTCCAATCGAACGTCCGTCCGATCGACCGACCTGAACGGTAGAGATACTTCTGTGTTTTCAAAATGCTACAACGAAAACTTCAAAAGTCAAGCCATCATACACAAACACATCATTCACAAAGGAAGAAACAATCCACTCGAAAGGTCACCCGATCGGATGACCATCCGAGCGGATTGTCACCCGATCCACCGGCTACCCGATCGGATTGCCATCCGATCGGAGTACCATCCGATCCACTGACACTTCACTCTGTTTTACGAATCGCTTATCGTTATGCTATAGTTCTGACCAGGCTAATCTCACTCTAAGCGATCCCTTCAATCCATCAATCGCTGTGAGTATACTCGATCCCTTTTCGCTTTACGCACTTTTGGGTGTTACATACGTGGCTTATTCCAAATCACATCGAACACACTACGCAATACTTTAAACGCTAACCGATTACCGCATGTGATACGTGACTTAATGAATGCTTGTTTGTTATGTTTACACATGGAATGCTGTCTACCTGCCTTAGCAACGGTAGTACTATTTGTTTGGACTCAGCACCTGTTCACTCAGGGGTTGTTAAGGACAATTTGTTACATGGCTCACAGTGGTGAGTGTGTATTACGAGCTGCCTTGGGCAGTCAACCCGCAGTCATTGGTATCGATAGGTTCATGTCGATAACTAACATGCCTCATTTTACACTGTGTGCGTGCTGGTTATGCGTAATGATTTCGAACTCTATTATATCTATTAAACTTGTATGCTCACCTTTACACTATGTGTATTGACTTTTACTTTAACGTATGTGACAGGTGCTTAGGATGCTTATTTGCTTAGCTTGCTGTGAAATCGAGGCTAGGAAAGACCTAGAACATTAAATAATTGTCTGTAATAAAAATCTGAGTTGTCGGAACAGAACAATTTGACTAGATCTTGTCTGTAATAATTATATTATCTTTTATGACATGGTATGGGACATGTTGCTTTAAATAATTAGTAATTATAGTTGTTATGGAAATTTCTGGACAGTCTGTTTCGCTCAGTGCCACGCCCCAATGTTTCCGCCATCGGTTGGGGTGTGACATGAGTTGTTTCATTTGGAAATGTATCATGATTACCAAAATTTTGAATAACCTAACAAAATTCAAAATATCAAAGCACAAACTAACCAAGAAATCAAACTATCAAAGCAAAAGAAGAAAAGAACACTCATACACGATCTGTGAATTTTGATTAGTCGATGTTGGTTCGAATTTTGATCATCAGTTTTGCGACTACACTTCTGCTTGTTCGAAAATCAAAATTATGATCAGTTCTGCTTGTTCAATTTTTTGATCAGTCTCACACATGTCACACTTTGTCGAATTTTGATCAGTTTATGCACTTTGCCGCTGCTGATGTTATGGAGTTCAGATGCTTGTGCCTTGTATGACGTTTGGTTTCCACAAATCTGTTGTCGCGCCCCTGCCCCATATTCAAAGGGTTATTATTTGTTTTGGGCTAAAATATTAGTTGAGTTGGGACTTGAGCTTACATAACAATTGGGCTTATATTCAAATGTTTATTATTTCTTTTGGGCTAAAGTATCATTTTTTTTAGTCAGAGATATCCTCATAGTTGTTTAGAGGTATCTTTTGTATAAAACCGACAAAAAAATTATACTATCGATACAAAGTTGAGTCGTAGCCCGTGCTACGGATCGTTGAATGCTAGTTCCACCCCTACTTTAACTTAAAAAGAAAAACATGCCTTTTCTTTAATAAATATTTACTTTTTTAAAGTATTACACAGAAAAAGAAAAACATGCCTTTTTCGTTAATAAATTTTTACTTTTTTTAAAGTTATTAACTTTTTAACCAACTTACAACTTATAACTTATAGATTTTTTGAAAAGTTAAATGGTGTTTGAAATTAGGAATGTATGTGAGGGGAAGACGGTTAGTCATCTTTGGGTAAAACACCGCTCGAAACAATTGGATCTGGACTGGGAAGTTTGGAAAGGTTTCAATTTGTACAAGGTGGGTTGGTAGAGTTTTGGTGTAGGCAAGGAGGACTGTGCTGTTGTAGTGTCTGTTTCTTAATGTTGTAGTCTAGTTACCTGCTAGTCTTCTTTCGTTGAACGTTCAAAAAAAATGTGAGGGGAAAAGTCAATAACTCACTCTATTATGACTTATTAACTTTTCCAAAAAATGATAAAGAGTTTGAAAAAGCTAAGCCAAACACCCTTTTACAGGCTTACATAGAAACTTGTTATTAATTGAGATAATATTGATAATCTTTTTAAATAACATAGTTAATTGTTATTCCTTATCAAATAAAAGCACATATTTACTTTCTTCAAAGCGTCGTGTATCATGAGTAATAGTGTTGGGTCAGGTTATATGAAAAGTAAAAGCAGAGCCTAGTTCCTTCTTAAAAGCATGTTGCATTATGAGTTGCTCAATCGAGTTGTATTATCTTATGATCACACTCTTTGTTATATAGTCTGGCTGGTTGATTTCCGAATTATATATTACCAAACGTACACACACAATTACAAATAAACGAACATTTGCATCAAAATGTGATTAAAAATGCATAATTAAAGAGATCATTTACCAAAATAATAGTGAAAATTAAAAAAAGTAATACGAAAAAATTGTATTCAACCTTAGTAACCATTTTAGCTGGACCAAATGTAAAAACAAATCATCCTAAGTAGTAAGTACATACAATCCAATAAAAATGATACAGCATGAGTGTTGTAAGTAAACTTTTCTTGTTTTTAGACATGGTTTTTTAAACGTAATTTACTTTCAATTTTACGTTATTGTCCATCGCAGGACTCGAATTTTCGACCTTTTGATTAGACGCAATATTTCACACACTTTGATATCACCGCTAGACCGAATGCATTATGCTAGACATGCATGATTAATATACAATTTTGTGCATGTAAAATAGAAATTTGCTGCTACTTCAGTGGGTCAAAGTTCCTTTTTATTCGTTTTATTATTGTAATATTTTATTATTATAGTTACTTTTGAGTATCTTATGTTTTTCGCTTATAGTTTTTAAGATACGAAATCTCATAAAAGTCCGAGTATATTTCGTTATGACGGGGTTATAATTTTATCTACATTTAGATATACAAATTTTACTCAAAATCTAGTTGTGAATAGTAAAGTACAAACGATCAAAACACAAACGTAAGCTTTATCACAGTTTAGTTTTTTTTTTTACTTCATAAAATGATGTGTTTATCATTTTCGTTATTTTTCGTAATATAATAAAACGTCTTATAAATTTCAAATATAGTGTTGTAATGTGTGTGTAAATTTCAAAAAAACGTCTTATAAGCTTTATCAAACATAGTTGGTTGTTTTTGTTCTTTGTCATAAGAAACGAACTGATCGATACCTTTTGAAGAACTTTAGTGCCAGTATCTTGTTCATTTTTAATGGTTTTCTCGACATGACATATTTTAGTAATATAATATAACGTTTTATAATTTCGAATATACCGTTGCGAGATGCTTATTTTTATCTATAATTCAGGATATAGTTAATTTTGAATTTTTTTTCTTTACCGTGAGAACCGAATGAATAAAGTTCGAACAACACCGGTAGTGGTATCATATTCATTTTTATTGTTGTCTCGACGTGATGGTATATAAGTTATAGTGATTGCCGGTATGGTAAGTAACAAATCGAACCGATACCGGCCAAACAACATTGTGTCGGTACCACTATTCATTTTTTTTTTTTTTGTAGTTTTTTTATCAATATAAAACACATGTCGATATCTTGCATATCTCTTTCTATTGCTATACTAAGCGTCGATGCCATACCAATACTGTAATACACCGAATCAATACCGACCGAAAACCCGCTACAAACCGAAAAATCCCACTATTTTTAATTAAAATATCATTCAACAACAAAAAAAAAACTTATTAATAAAACAAAAACAAATACAGAATAGTACACTCCCTCTATATAACTCCTACTTCACATCAATACACATCAAGTGAAAATGGAGTCCTCAAAGCAGCAACTCACTGCTCTTCTTCTCATCTCTATGTTCTTCATTTCCACTGCCACTCCCATTGCTCTTGACTGTGTTCCCTGTGGAGACAAACCACCACCACACCACCACCATCACCCAAAACCACCCACCGGAAAACCACCCAAATCCCCTAAACCACCCACCGGTAAACCACCCTCCACCCACCCACCTCATATCAAACCACCTCATGTCAAACCACCTGTTGTCAAACCACCAATCACCCATCCACCTGTTGTCAAACCACCTGTTGTCAAACCACCTGTTGTCAAGCCACCAATCACCCTCCCACCGGTTGTCAAACCACCAATCACCCTACCACCTGTTGTCAAGCCACCAATCACCCTCCCACCAGTGGTAACTCCACCTGTGGTAAACCCACCAATCACTGTACCACCTGTACTCAACCCACCATCAGGAGGGAAGCCAGGAACACCATGCCCACCACCACCTTTTGTGCCAACACCTGCGGCAACCTGCCCCATTGATGCACTAAAGCTTGGAGCTTGTGTGGATCTTTTAGGTGGGTTGGTTCATATAGGGTTGGGTGACCCAGTGGTGAACCAATGTTGTCCTGTTCTTGCTGGTTTAGTGGAGCTTGAGGCTGCAGTTTGCTTGTGCACAACCATAAAGCTTAAGCTTTTGAATATCAACTTATACTTGCCACTTGCTCTTCAGTTGCTTATTACTTGTGGCAAAACACCACCCCCTGGTTACACTTGTTCTATTTAAGTTTTTAAGTTCCCATTTAGGTAAACTTTCTTTACTCATGCAAACCCTAACCCTAATACTAATAATCTCTCTCTCTCTCTCTCTCTCTCTCTCTCTCTCTCTCTCTCTCTCTCTCTAGCTCATGCATTTATTTTTGTGTTTTACTACCTTTTAACTCTAACTAATGTATGAAATTTAGGCAATCTACTAATCTATCCACATAATATATAATCAATAATGTGTATGTGTTCTTACTTTTTAAGTATATATGTAATATGTGTGTGTATGTATTTACAAAAGTTATGTGTACTTGTAACTTGTTTGTATATGAGGGTGAAAATATTGGTGTTGGGTGATATTTTGTCATTGGGTCAGAACTCATCAGATCTGTAGAAGTAATAATATAAAAGTTAAAAAAAGACAAATTTATTGTTAACTTTACACTTACTATGATTGTATGAATTTAATCTTATAATTTAGTGTAATTAATCATGTAATTAAATTATATTACATGTTTTTTAATGTAGTCGATCAGTTTAAAATGTTGTGTATGAAAATATATATATGATTTTTTATTTACCTTTTTCAACTTGTTAAATTAATTTAATTATTTAAACAAATCAATTATAATTCCTATGTTGTGGATGAAAATATATATGATTTTATATTTACCTTTATTTTCAGATTGTAAAATAAATTTAATTTTTTAAAGAAATTAATTAATAATTCCTATGGTAATTATAATGAAATGTGTTGATCATGCAGGGATAGGATGAATTGATGAATCCATGGGTGAAGTCGCCATCAGGATCAACAACTCTCTTTGTTTGGAATGCTTAAGGAAATTAATTTTCGATTGTTTTGATTAATGTTTTACGTTATTTTTGGATCAGATATAATTAATCAATGTTTGATGCATGGTTTGTTTTGTTGATGCAAGGATATATAAGAACAATTAATGGATATTTAATGTTTTTTGGTTTTACAATTATTGGAGAATACTTGCATATATACGGTTAATTATGAATTGAAGTTAAAAATGAATAAGGCCAAATAACATAAGTCCAAAGTCATCTACAATAATATGTAAATACGTACAACCTCTTTTTCTGTATGATTTTTAGTTAATATTAAATCAGTAGTTTACAGAATTTAAAAGAGGCATGACAAGACCAATCCAAACCAACCCAATCCCATGTAATTGGCCCATTTGATCGCCTTTGCTTAAAAGTAAGGCACCTCCTTCGGGCATAAAGCGATACGATACGATATGTGTAGGGGTGTTCATCGAATCAAATAATGAATTTTTGAATTATTCGAATCGAATTTTTTGAATTTTTATTTTTTGTATCTGAATTCATATTCGATTCGATTAATATTTTGAATTTGGCCTGTCGCCGATAATGATATATACTTCTTGTAGTGTGTGTGTTAACGCAGGCACGACTCATCTTTTTAATATTTGGACTTTTTCCACTTATTAATACTACTCTATATTTACATTTTTATATAAAATATTACAAAAGTTTTTAAACAATTAACTTTTAATTACAAACCTTATGTCGATTCCACTTCTAAGTTTTAAATTTTGGCATGAAATACCAATTTAATTTATGACACAAAACACATACTAAGAAAAAGAATAGGTTAAACGTTCAACCACGAACTCATTGAGTTGATCCAAAGTCGACCCGTTTAGCAAAACGAATTCACATATTCAACCAACTAGCTAAATCAAACATGTTTATACTAAAACCAAACCCGCTAATTTAATATTAGGTTGGTTTCATGTTAAAAGTTACCGGCTTGATTCCTAATTGAATGATATGGTGATACAGGGAGTAGGGTTTTTTTTTTTTTTTTAATTGAAGTGCAATTGTAGGTCCCTCGGAGGTTGAGGTTTAACCTATTCCTTGTTATATCTAACACACTAGCGAGTGCGGAATCCAGGCTAGCATGCAAACCGAGATGAAACAAGCACAAACACAACACACAAAGATTCACCGATTAACACCACTTGTATTAATACGATAAAAGGTTCCGGTTACAAGCACAAGGTTTACAAATGTATTCTGCAAACTCTCTCTAACTCGTGTGTGTGTGTTCCGAGCAGAATGCTCTCTGTGTTTTTTCTTTCTGTCTCTTGTCTGTCTCTTATGTCTAGTGTCTCTACCGAAATGAACACAACACTTGGGTATATATACCCGAACACAGCATGGTCTGGTCGAAGGATCAGATAGATGATCGAAGGATCATCTATCGACTAGAAACCCATCGAAGGATCAACATGTACCTCGAAGGATGAGATCTTTCGAGGTCCATCCATCGAAGGTTATCTTTCGGGCTCATCGAAGGATCTAAACTATCCTTCGATGATACATCTTTCGACACAGCCATCTTTCAAACAAATGTCTAACTGTTTGGCCAAGTCAAACCGGAGGATGGTTGACTTGGTCAAACTTACAGGACTAACAAAGACATCGTTTTGTATCAAGACAAAATACAGACAAAGTACAGACACAAGTGCACCAACAAACTCCCCCTTGGCTGTAGCTTTGTCTGGCTGTAGCTTTGTCTCGATCTTGGTTCTTGTGGGTCTCTCGTGTCTCGATCTTTGTCTCGATCTTCATGACTTCAAGCCTTTGACGTCCTTTCAAGTCTTCAATGTCGGAGGATCTTTAGAGTCTTCACGTCTTGAAAGCAGAAAGTGTACCAACAAACTACCCGTTTTATGTAGGAAGTGTGTTGACAAACTCCCCCTTAACATAAGCTCCCCCTTGAGTTATGCTCGTGAATGTCTTGATCTTAATGAATTGAGATCCTTATGGTGTTGATGATGGCCAGCGGCAACTCGATCATCTTCATCACTTGAGCGCCTTCACGTCGTGTCTTCATTCCGAAGCTTGTCATCTACCATGTTCTCCTCGCCTTTAGAATCTGCACATGCAAGAAATCTAAACGCGTAATGAGAACAACTGCTTGGAACATCATAAGCAAACGACACACATGTGACCATTGCATAATCTAACACCGTCCGACAGTTTGAAAGTTTAATAAATTTGTCAATTTTAGTCTTTAACTTTCAAAACTTGCAAATTTCGACCGTTTATGAAGATTTAGTCGTTTCGGTTTTCGTTCAGGTTTCAGGTAACGAAGACTCGAGCTCCAACATCGTACGATCGAAAATAAAACAGAAATAAAATCTTTTTGGCTTTTATAAAGTTTATATTAAAACAGATTTTAGGTGTGTTTTAATATTTGAAATGCAAAGACTGAAAGCAGTAAATAAATATATACAAAGATGCAGAAAATGAAAGCATTAAATAAATATTTACAGACAATCTTTTTGCGAGTTTCGAGGGTAAGAGAATCATATCAGTGTACGGTCATGTCAAAACGCTCTTGTTGTTCTTTTAGTTAACATTAAGATAAGCATCCTATAACAATTATCGGTATTGTTGTCCACATAAACTCAACTTATCATTTGTAATCATGGCGAGGGGATACGTTAAGGTATGATTTATACTTACCGACCGGTGTTCATCCACATCACGACACATTCCCGTATCAAGGTATGCACGAGGGTTCATCTTACCGGTGAGTATACCGATTATCATCTGTTTGACCGTATATGATGTGAGATTCTCACTTATTTTGATTTGAAAACAAGCCCTATGTGATAGAATCACTTATTGATGAGGAACTTGATTTTCATATGCATGAGGGCACAGGAGCAAGTCCGTGAACAGGTCAGTACTTTCGTACAGCAGAGAGACGAACTTGACTCCCGGATAAATAATTTGTGATATATTATCACTTATTTTGAGGGACATGTGATTGTTGATCACTTATTGAGGTCGAATGCAGTATGTACACGTATGTATGGTATCATGGAAGATCTAGACTTGCGTCCCCGTTATTTTTCGGTAAAAGATACAACCATGATACCCAGATGATAAGCAGCATAAAGACCGAATATCTCAGAACCTCGGCAATCTATCAAACGAAATTTCGGTACTAAGACCATATGCCAATGAATGGTTCCCACCCAGTCTTCAGTCGATTTAAGTTTATATCACCATGCACACTTTAAAATGATTGTGAGCCTACCGATACATCTTATATAGAGCTGCTTAACATTTTACATTTTACATTTCAGTTCAAAGAGGTTTAGACAGACCACTGATGTACTATCATTTTCTCTTTTGCTCGCCAGGAAACTCATTTTTGTTTTTCTATTGTTTTTGTGTTTTTGAAATTTTTCGATGTTTTTGGATTTTCAAATTTGGATTTACTCCCCCTAAAATCAATAAACTAAGACAAATTTAAACCACAAAGGTATTTACAAAAATGATTTTCCGATGTTGGTTTTACTCTTGCTTGACCTTAATGCCGTTTACCAATAATAAATAGTCAAATCTTGATTTGTCAAATGCTTTGGTAAAAAGGTCGGCACGTTGGTCATCGGTGTGGACGTAAGCAACATCGATTAGCCTTTTCTCAAAGCAATCACGTATGAAGTGATACTTAATGTCGATGTGCTTAGTCTTTGAATGCTGCACAGGATTTTTAGTGATCTGTAAGGCAGCAGAATTATCAACGTAAATAGGAGTAGTTAGGAATTCAAAACCGTAGTCTCGCATTTGTTGTTGGATCCATAGGACTTGGGAGCAACAACTTGAGGCAGCAATGTATTCAGCTTCGCATGTTGATGTAGCGACGCACGTCTGCTTCTTGCATTGCCATGTGACTAGGCGATTTCCCAAAAACTGACATCCAGCCGTTGTGGATTTGCCGTCGATTTTGCATCCGCCAAAATCAGAATCACTGAATGCGATCAAGTCAAAGTTATTATCCCTAGGGTACCATAGACCGGTGTCAGGATAACCCTTCAAATAACGAAAAATCCTTTTTACAGCTGCAAGATGTGAGGCCTTCGGGTTGACTTGATATCTGGCAAGGAGGCACGTTGGGTACATTATATCTGGTCTTGATGCTGTGAGGTACATAAGAGATCCGATCATCGCGCGATAGTATGAGGGGCTAACAGCTTCACCCTTCAAGTCTGGAGTAATTCCGTGATTTTGCGGCAATGGGGTACCGATGGGCGTTGCATCAGACATCTGGAACCGGCTCAAGATGTCACCAACATATTTCGTCTGATGGATGAATATCCCAGACTCAGTTTGTTGTATTTGTAGGCCCAAAAAGAAAGTCATTTCCCCCATAGCACTCATCTCGAATTTATCCTGCATAATGCGCTCGAAATTCCTACACAAAACATCATTAGTAGAACCAAAAATAATATCATCAACGTATACCTGTACCAGTAGAAGATCTCCATCTTGTTCTTTGACGAAAAGAGTACAATCGATAAGACCTCTGCGAAATCCATTCTCCAGCAGATAATTAGATAAGGTTGCGTACCAAGCTCGCGGTGCTTGATGAAGACCATAGAGAGCTTTGTTGAGCAACCAAACCCGATCGGGATGGATAGGATCTTCAAAACCTGGAGGCTGTTCGACGTACACCTCTTCTTCCACCACACCATGTAAGAATGCACTTTTCACGTCCATCTGGTATACCTTGAAACCTTTGAATGAGGCATAAGCCAGAAAGATCCGAATTGCTTCTAGACGTGCAACAGGTGCATACACTTCGTTGTAGTCGATTCCTTCTATCTGACGAAAACCTTGAACGACTAATCTTGCTTTGTTTCGAATAACGATTCCACGGTCATCCTTTTTGCATTTAAACACCCAACGGGTACCAATCTTCTTGTAACCAGCAGGTTTCTCTACGAGTTTCCAGACACCAAGCTTCTGGAATTGTTGCAGTTCTTCCTGCATCGCTTCAACCCATGAGTTATCTTTCAAAGCTTCTTTCCAAGTTCTTGGCTCTTCCTGTGAGACGTAACACGCGAAAGACCAATCATTTTGTTGACCAGATTCTCGGATAGCTGTATACAAGCCTGCATTGTTGTTGTTTCGCAACATGTTTCTTGTTTGAACGCCACTTTGTACATTTCCGATGATGTTTTGTTGAGGATGGGTATTGTGAATCCTTGTCTCTGGATTATCTTGAACTTGAATGTTTGTACCCAGATTGTTGAGGTTGAGATCAACAACTAATTCAATGCCCGGAATTGACGAAGAGGATGATGCAGTAGCTTCAGCTGTTCCAGGGACGCCCACTGGAGGAGTACCTTCTGAAGTACCATGTACTGTTGTTATTGGAGCCTCTTGATCTGCATCGAGAAATTCATCATCCTCTGAAGATTCGTTCAATTCGGTAGCATCGTGAAAATCCTCATTGTCGAGAGCATTATTGTTCACTGAAGATGGTTCTTGATTGACAATAATGGGACGAACCAACGGTGAATCTGTTGCATTGTCACTCTCGAAAAACATCCTTGCAGCAGCATTTTCTTCAACTGCTTCAACATTGATCGAATTGAAAAAGTCATCGTACTCAAACATCCAAGGCTGACCAGGATTTTTGACTGGTAAAGTGTGCCTTTGTACTCTGACTTCAGACCATTCCTCGACCCTTTTAGTCTCTAGATTCCAGACTCTTAAGTTTGGGGTGGAATACCCAAGAAAGTATCCCTCAATGGCTCTTGCCCCAAACTTTCCATTAGGATCGATCATTGTGCACGGAGCTCCAAACGGTTCAAGATATGACAAATCTGGTTTCCGTTTGTTAATAAGCTCAAAGCAGGTCTTGTTGTGCCTTTTGACTGTAAGGACTCGGTTCAACGTATAACATGCAGAGGCCACAGCTTCAGTCCAGAAGGGAATCGGCAACTGTGACTCTACCAACATAGTCCTAGCAGTCTCGATCAATGTGTGGTTCTTACGTTCAGCGACGCCATTCTGTTGAGGAGTATAAGCTGCACTAAATTCGTGAAGAATACCTTTTGAAGTGCAAAACTCCGCCATGGCATGATTTTTGAATTCAGTACCATTGTCGCTACGTATCCGCCTAACCTTCAACTTATATAGATTCTCAATCTGAATGATCAAGTTTTTGATAATACCGAAGGTTTCACTCTTATGTGCCATGAACGCCACCCAAGAAAATCTTGAATAATCATCAGTTATCACGAGGCAATATTGATGATTCCTGATGCTTTTGTGCTTGACAGGACCGAACAAATCCATGTGCAAACGTTCAAGAGGAACTGCCACCGTGTTGACTTTATTTGTAGGGTGTCGCTTCTTCGTTTGTTTTCCTTTCTGGCACGAGACACAGATGTCTTGAAGATGAAAGTTTTTAAGAGGAACACCATTCACTAATTCATTTGACACCAAATGATTCATTTTGCGTAAGTGAATGTGACCCATTCGTCTGTGCCAAGAGATTGAGTCTTTTTCTGTGGCTTTGGAAACGAAACAAGTTGCTTGTGCAGACGTTGTGATAGCTTGGCTCATATCAAGGACATACAGATCATTTATCCTTGGAGCCGACAAGAGAATCCATTCTTTCGGAATTTTGAAGCCGGGTTTCAGCACATAACATCCGTTTGCATCAAAGTGTACTGAGAACTGCTTATCACAAATTTGAGAAACACTAAGAAGATTGTGATCAAGTTGTTGTACGAAGTTGATCTTATCAAAGCTAACAACCCCGTTGGAAATCATTCCTTCACCCGTAATATATCCGCCCTTATCTCCAGCAAAAGCAACATAACCTCCTCTAATAGATTTGACGTCGTAGAGAAGCTTCATGTCGCCTGTCATGTGCCTGGATGCCCCACTATCAACAATCCAATGACTACTGATAGTTCCTCCTGGAACACCCTGCACATGAACTCACACAATTAGTTGGAGATGGGGACCCAAGCCATTGTGGTCTTGGGTCTTCCATTTTCATCAATAACAATAACTTCTATTCTTTGATGATTTGAAAATTGTGATGGTCCCCCTGAATTTTTAACCGTTTTAGGTTTCCAGGTCTGTTTTGGTTTACCAGTGTCATTCTTTAAAATTTTAACTTCATGGTTATCAGAAGTTTTTGAATTTTCTGGTTTGACAGAAACAGATGGTTTGTTAACCACATCGGTTTTAATTGCATTTTCAATTTTCTTGACCTGTTGGCGTTTCTGTTTCTTTTCCCTTTCTTTTACAAGGCGGGGATCTTGTTTTACAGAAACAGATCGTTTGCGGTCAGTTTTGTCACGGGCATCATCTTCTTTGGCTTTTAATTTATGAAGATACGGGCAATTTCTGATGATATGCCCAATTGTACCACATTCAAAACATGATCTTCGTTCAACAAACCCCGAAGTATCATGTGGTCGTCTTGCCGATGATGAAGATGAACTTTGTGATCTCGAAGTACTAGGTTTCGAACAACTTGGTTCATTTCTTTTCATCACAGTTGCTTTCTTGACAAAATCTAAGATAGATTGATTTTCAAACGTTTCAATTTTGTCCGTTCCTTTAGATTTCACAAAGTTCACATTCTTTTTCTTCTTTTGATTCGGCTTCCTTTGACCTTGAGCCGGTAATTTCCCTTTTGGTTTGGCATGATTTTGCTGTTTTTGCACTGTTGGTAATTGTTGATTACCAAATTGTTTTCTAACTTCAGCCTTTGGGATAGGAGGGCACTGTGTCACAGTAACATGTGGTCCTGTCTTTCCCAAAAACTTGTTTGTCGAATTTTCAAAGACTTTACTGATTAAAGATTGATTAACATTTTTAATAGGAAAATCTTTGTCTGAGTAAATTTTATCATCACCAACAAGAGTGTACAGCAAATCCACACTCTCCGACTCTTTTGCAGATGTGGACTCAGTCGGAACGGTCTTAGCAGGTTTTGCGGGAGGATCACATAGAATATGATTCTCAAGAGGTATGTCCTCTTCTTTGATTACCGCATCAGACTTTTCCGAATCAGTATCATCAGATTCATCATCAGAAGAATCAGTATCCTCAATCACAACTGGAGGAGCCTGATTCGGTTCGGCAGAAGACACACATGTATCTGCTGACACATCTGAATCTGATGATACTTCCTTCTTGTATCCGAGTCCTGTTGCAAATTCATTAACATCTAGAGGAACAGATGGTTCAAAGTGAGTTCTATACTCCTCATCAGGCAGAGCATCATAATTGTCTCTCACGGGTGGTGGACATTTCTTATATCCAATGCATGTGACATCCCTTTTCTCTTTCTGAACATCAATGATGTGATCCAACACATAGCTAGAGCTTAAATAGCTGTCTAACTTGAGTCGGATCGCCTCACTTTCAGTTTTAACACAAGCCATTTCCTTTTGCATTACCTCAAGACGAGTTATATACAAATTAATGTCAGTTTGTTTTCTGGAAACCATTTTTGTCAGCTCAGTTTTATCTTTCTTTAATTTTTCAATCATCGATTTAAATTCCTTTTCATGGTTTTCATAAAACATGTTGGCTTCTGTGCACTTGGAAAGATCCACGGTCAATTTCTGATTGTGGATGAATGTCACATCATATTTCTCTTGCAAAGCCTCGTGTTTGCTTTGCAATTCACACCACTTATCATTCAATGAAACATGTTTGTCTTGCAAGTCAAACAAACTAGCTTGTAAAGCATCATGTTTGCCTTGCAACTCAGACATGTTTGCTTCTAAATCAGCACATTTAACATGCAAGCTATCACAGTTATCACAGCTACCAGAAGTGGGTTCATCGACACATACCTGACTTGATGAACTGTCGACATTAGCCATAAAGGCTGAATGGAGAGAAGACGAAGAATAAGCAGCTTGATCCACCAAAATAGATCTTCTTTGAGTTTCTGCTGCAGCTTCTCCCAATAGCTCATCAATATTAGCATCGACTGACGCACTTGATGTCTCATCCACATGATCATCGCCTGAACTCGAGGATTCTTCATCTGAACTTCTACTATAACCAGAAGAGTCTTCATCCTCAGAAGAGTCACCACCATTGGCGGAAGATTCTCCACCACTGGCGTGATTTAAATCCTTGACAATTTCAGCAAAACAAGCTGTTCCATCTGGAGCATCATTTCCCAACTGGATTGACCAATCACATCCTTCATCTACTTGAACCACAAGTGCCTGGTTGGCATTAGATGGTCCTGCTTGACTCTGGTTGTTGACAGGCACCAATGTTCGCTCATTGTTCCTTCCTTGGTTCTGATTTGCCCTGTTGCCTTGACCTCTGAAAGGATTTTGGTTTCCATGTTGAGCTGGTCTTGTGCATTCCTTTTTGAAATGACCACGTTCACCACAATTGAAGCATTTAACAGCTTGCTTATCAAACCCATACTTGGTGTCTTTCTTGCTTTCCAAGCTGGTTCTGCCAGTTCTTTCCATGAAATCCTTTGCTCGCCTAACAGCACTGGCAAAGGCCCACTTGATGTCCATCATCTCCATCTCCTCTTTATCGATCTGCTGATAGTCTTCTTGAGTCAGATTAATGTTGCCAATCTGACCTTCCACTAATCCACAGTATGCGCTCACCAAAGTGCTTAGCAGCTCCATGTGTTCCTTTGCTACTTCCACACTAACTTTAGAAAAGCTTGAGGTGTCGAGCCGTACTGTATTTGGCTTTGACTGCTGATCAGCAGATGATGTACTTCCATAACATGCTTGCTGTTGAGGAGGAAGAGAATTCCCATACATGTCTGTTGGTCTGATAGGTTGTTGGCTTTGCTGTTGTGGCACTGGTTGAGGAACTGGATTAAGCGGATTTCCATACATGTCTGTTGTTGGAGGAGGAATGCCATACAAACTAGTGCTAGACACAAATGTTGTTTGAATTGGAGCGTGTGAAGAAGGTTTTGTAGAAGTGCTAGAAGCTCCATAATACATTTCAGGATTTTGTGGCACTGGAACTCTTTTTGCCTTGAGAGTTTCTTCCTGATTCTTGTTTTCCAGGAGTTGAGCAAAGTCATTGAAGTTTGTTGTATCCAAAGTGCCATTGTACTTCATGATTTCTAAGAAATTATTCCATTGAGGTGGCAGTGCATCTGCAAACTTCTTCACTATCTCTGCTGAAGTTGTTACAACCCCAATATTTCCCAATTCAGTCAGCAAATGATTGAATCGACTTGTCAAATCTCCTAAAGATTCATTCTCCATACAAGTAAAACCATCAAACTCTTTCTTTAGCAGGTCTTTTCTCAATTGACGTGTCGCTTCATTTCCCACGCCCCTTATCTTCAATGCGTCCCACAACGTCTTCGTTGTCTTGTAACTGACAAATTGATGATAAATATCTTTACTTAACGCCTGAGTAAGAATGGCATATGCCTTCTTTTCCAAATCATAGACCTTCTTCTGATCTTCCGTAAGATCTGCAAACGTAGCAGCAGATGATGCGGCAAGCTCTATTGTTTGATCAAAATCTGTGATGAAACGCAACCACAATTCTGTATTTTGACCAAGGACGTATGTATGAAATCTATCAAACCATCCTGGATATTCACTTAAGTGCATCAACTTTGGAGGCCTATTCAAACTTCCCGTTTCACTCTCGCTTAACAAAATGCTTTGAACACTTGGAGTTTGATTTGATACGAATGCCCATTGACCGGTAGATATAGCATTAGCTTGCGAAGATACAGGTACGGGAGATTCGGCCCATGCAGGAGATGCAGGTAAGGGAATACCCCACATCGAATTCATTTTTGATCAAGAAAAAGAATACCTGAAAATCACAAACTTGTTAAACATAAACAGATTATGATCGAAGGATCAAGACTTGTTCGAAGGATCAACAGTGTTCGAAAGATCACTGTTGAATCTCGAACAATGATTTCGAAAGATTCACAAACTCGAAAGATTCACAATTTGAAAGATCCTTATCTTTCGAGTATATATCCTTATCTTTCGAATAACTATCCTTCGAATAGATTCCCTTGATCGAAGGATAAGCCTCTGACTTCGAAGGATGGGTCGAAAGATGATTATCTATCGAACCTTCTATGATCGAAAGATGAACTTTCGACTTCGAAGGATATCCTTCGATCCGGTCTGACACAGTTGACTAAGGATGACAGGTTGGTGAAAAAGGTGATGGGTTGGTAGAAACTTTCGGCAGAAAGTATGTTCAGACCATATCTTTCAACTCATGACATGCAGGTTTCACCAAAACAGGTAAGGTTCGAATATTTTAATCAGTTTACAACTTCCAACAACAAACAAGTTTCAAACAATTTTTGAAGGATCAAAAAGTGTAACTTTTGAAGAGCACAATGAAGATTTCAAGAACACCACCCAGAAAAATAAGAATTCCGGTGAACCGAAACTCTCCGAACACAATATTTGCTAAAATGTTTAACAAAAACCCATGACTAACATGTAAACATGAAAAATAACAAGGTTTTTAGTCAAACACAAGGCAAAACAACAAGATTAAATCCGATTTTAACAAGTGTTTCCAGAAAATATGAACTTTTAAAGCCCGAAAAACAGCAAGAACACCTCGGTTTTAACAAGGAAAAGAGCCACGGCTCTGATACCACTTGTAGGTCCCTCAGAGGTTGAGGTTTAACATATTCCTTGTTATATCTAACACACTAGCGAGTGCGGAATCCAGGCTAGCATGCAAACCGAGATGAAACAAGCACAAACACAACACACAAAGATTCACCGATTAACACCACTTGTATTAATACGATAAAAGGTTCCGGTTACAAGCACAAGGTTTACAAATGTATTCTGCAAACTCTCTCTAACTCGTGTGTGTGTGTTCCGAGCAGAATGCTCTCTGTGTTTTTTTCTTTCTGTCTCTTGTCTGTCTCTTATGTCTAGTGTCTCTACCGAAATGAACACAACACTTGGGTATATATACCCGAACACAGCATGGTCTGGTCGAAGGATCATCTATCGACTAGAAACCCATCGAAGGATCAACATGTACCTCGAAGGATGAGATCTTTCGAGGTCCATCCATCGAAGGTTATCTTTCGGGCTCATCGAAGGATCTAAACTATCCTTCGATGATACATCTTTCGACACAGCCATCTTTCAAACAAATGTCTAACTGTTTGGTCAAGTCAAACCGGAGGATGGTTGACTTGGTCAAACTTACAGGACTAACAAAGACATCGTTTTGTATCAAGACAAAATACAGACAAAGTACAGACACAAGTGCACCAACAGCAATACTTTAGTTATATTTATTACCTTATAAACTTAAAGTACAAAGTCGGTGGCATAGGCCACCGACATACACATGCCATTTCCCTTTTCCACTCAAATGCATATGCCATTTTCCTTTTTCATACAACACTTTGAGTAAAATACATTTAGGCCCCTTGCTTTTAGTTTTTTTAAATTGCGTTTTGAGTCCATTTTGACATTTTCTCTTTTCACCCATACTTTGAGTAAAATACATTTTGACCCCTTGCTTTTAGTTTTGTTAAATTGCGTTTTGAGTCTTTTTCATTTTCAAGTTAAACTTCATGCATATGCCATTTTCCTTTTTCACACAATACTTTGAGTAAAATACATTTAGGCCCCTTGCTTTTAGTTTTTTTTTTTAAATTGCGTTTTGAGTCCATTTTGACATTTTCTCTTTTCACCCATACTTTGAGTAAAATACATTTTGACCCCTTGCTTTTAGTTTTGTTAAATTGCGTTTTGAGTCTTTTTCCTTTTCAAGTTAAACTTCAGTTTTTCACCCATACTTTGAGTAAAATACATTTTGGCCCTTTGCTTTTAGTTTTGTTAAATTGTGTTTTGAGTCCATTTCCTTTCCAAGTTAAACTTCAATTATATTTCAATATTAGACCATTGAGGTTTAATCTCAAAAGTTATAATGTTTCAACTTTATCGTTGTACCGTATATCTCTACATTTTTAGCTTATTGCTTTCTTTAATTATTTTCGTTCGCTAATTTCTTTTTTAAAAAACTAAACGTTTGGATTCAACCATACATTGAGTTGAACTAAATACGTCAAGACATGCGCTTTCATATGGTTTGCGCATGACATAGCGCTTGGACTAATCTGTTTGCAACGTGCCTACGACGCATCGCCCGCGGGTTGCATTATGAATATTAAAATTTATGTGTCGGTATAAATTCGAGTTGGTATACGTTTCGATGTAAACTTTTTTGGGGAACAAGTCAGGTCAAATATATTTTGTTTTTTATTGTTTTATGTACGTTTTCCAATTCTACGTTTCGACCCTACCTCAACACGCTTAGGGTATAATTTTTTCCGTTGATATGAATATCACTTTTGATTACACGTGTTAGTTTTCCCTTGATTCACATTTTATGCTTTTTGTATGTTTCCTATGTATGAGTCGGGTCACATATAAATACGATATACTTTACATTTTTATCCAGCTACAATGCTATTGAATTAAATTGGATACGTCAAAATGTGTGTTTTCATATGTTTAACGCATTACATAACGCTTCGACTAATCTATTCGATGTTTGCAATGTACTTTGGCCGCAACGCGCGTAGGTTTCCCACTAGCTTTGCCTCCCTGCACTGTAAGGACCTCCAAAAATGTCCCAAAATGAGCCATAAGTGAGAACCCGGACCCCTGAAACGCTAATCCATAACAAAAATCAAGAAATCAAGATTTTTGGTGTTCAGGCGGGCCGCGTAAAGGTTAGCTTAGCCTTACGCGGGCCGCGTCAAAGTAAGGTTTAACCGAATAAGCGTCCAGATCCACGTGTCACACGTGTGGCAAGTCTACTGATGACACCGTAGCCCTAGTCTACGTCTAGCTGGCCCTCGCGGGCCGCGTAAAGATCAAGGGTGGGCTCACGCGGGCCGCGTGAGACCCAAATTTCACCTATAAATAGAATTGATCAGGAGCAGTTCAATGGTGTCGAAACCATTTCACAAAAACGAAAGCACACTGCACAAATTCGAAATTACAATTCATAATAGCGAGGAACTGCTACGATACCGGGTATTAACTCGATCGTTGCTACAATTCAATGTCCGATCGATTGAAACTATCCAATGGATGTTTAAGTGATGCCCACATTAGGGCCATACTTTGTCATTAGTCGTGAATTCGACGGATGTTTAAGTATATCACTTTGTCATTCGTTGTGAGGGTTTTTAATCTCGTGAGTTATCGTAAATGTTGTATTAGTTACTGACCTAGTTCGTGTGCATTGTTATTTAAATTAGGTTACAAGGCTAATCAGTAGGCTAAATTCTGCCCGTATAAATCTGCAATGTGAGTCGTTCTCTTTTTATCAAACAGTATTTTACAATACTCCAAGCATTTTCAAAAGTTATAATTACAGGGATTAAGTCATGGTTATCTTGAATCACTGGCTAATTGGGGTATTGTGCACATTACTGATTTCTCACGGTTAGGCTAATAAATCCTAACAGTGATAATCATCACTACTTGGGGAAGGACCCAATAGTGGTATAACCATCGTCACCAGGTGACACGGCGCCAGATAAAAATAAGATAGAAGCCATTGTAATCGCTCTTATGCTGTAATTTATAACTATGTGTCATTTTATCAAATTGAGTGACTCGCCAGTATTTCCCCGCTGATAAAATATATTTAAAACATGTTTCAGGCAACATGCTGTGAATCAAGGAAAACGTGCTACGGAGCACTAGCAAGCTTGAAGAGGTGGCTCAGTTAAAATAAATAAACATGTTTTAATAAATCAGGGAATTCCCTAGTGAAATTTCTCTATTGTAAATTACGGGGTTTTATCCCGAATTATGAAATAAAATAATCGGACATTTCAAGTTTTAAAAGATCCTGTTAAATCTTCCGCTGTCGCATCAATTAACAAATACCACAGGTTCCTGTCCCGCGGCTCCTGACCGGGTCAAACCGGGGTTGGGGCCGTGACAGGAAAAGGTGGTATCAGAGCCACTGATTTAAGCCTATTAAGTATTTAAAATACTTAATTTTTCCTGATTATTGTCTTGTGATTATATGTTTTTAACTGACTATCTGTTAGTTACAGTATAGGTAAACAAAGAATTTCGGATATCTATATTAAATTAGATAGTTCACCGAAAGATAAGGGAACTTCATCCCAATCAAATTCCTCAAGATACTCAGCAGATACTGAGGAGGGAATATTTGTTCGTAAAGCACAGTATGAGAAACCACTTACCCCTAATAAAAGAAGTTTGATTATTAGGAAAAGTCAAGAGAAAATGAGGAAGTCACAACCAAAAGGAGTGATGATCAATAAGGAAACTCATAAAATAGACACTAAACCACCATGGGAAGATGAGTTAGATGAAAAATGGGCAAATCTCTATATGTTAGCTACTACAGCAGTAAATGCTAACTTATAATTAAATCACCAAACCAGTACCATCACCTATGCTACCTACAAACCAGAAACTTTAATCTATTAAACAACCACTAGTAGATTTCAAATTTTAGTTGTAATAAATATATGTTGTTTCAATAAATGGTTTGTATAAATTAGATAATTATAATTAATATTTAAATTTTCTAATTGCCATTATGTGAAATTTTAAGTTACAAAATTTTAACCTAGAATTTTGGATGTTTCTTCCTAACTGCTAAACAGCATGAATGAATTATCTGAAGCCCTTCAGAATCTCAATCTCTATCCTGTTAATATGGAAGTTTCCCAAGATTTTACCGGGTATTGTGCTGACATAGAGGAACCTATGGAATTTCAAACCCAACCTCCGGAGAAACCCAAACCTAAGAAGAGAAGAAGAATTGTGGGCTGGAGGCGTGTGAGCAGGAGGAAACCAGCGACACGGAAAGTTACCAAGATGGAGGATCTCAAAGGTAAAGGCAAGGCCATAGAAATTGGGGAAAGTTCTAGGCAAGATCAGGAGATGTCACCCTGGGAGGAGTTAGATCATAAACTGGCGCTTAGTGACCTCATCGGACCTGCCGGTGAAAACCTTTTTAATTACCCAGCGGAAGCACAACTTCCAGTTAACATAGAGCCTGAAATCTCAGATCCTATTATCCACACCCAACCTCTACCTGCAGAGTTAGAAGAATGGTGGACCACCGACTGGCAATTCCAGAATCTCCTAAATAACCCTGATACCTTTTTCCCTCAGTTTGACCCAGAGCCTCCACTACACCCACCTATGAGCATGGAAAATCTGGCTGAACTCCGCCATTTTGGCGAGGAGCTGGTGGATGCAGGGAACAGAATCCGAGAGGTAGGAGAGAGAATCTCCTGGAAGTACGACGAGAGGGAACGTCGTTTCTGAAATGTCAGCTGACGAGAATGGTGTGACTGTGGTTGTATGGTTAAAGGAATATATGTTTAATAATAATATAATAATAAAATATAATTATGTGAAATAACTAAAAATAAAACTTTGTAAGATAACCAGTTTGTACAGATGCCTAATATATATAAAATATCGAAAGTTGAAAAATCAATAATTTTGGCTATACTTGTTAAGGTGATTATGTGCAATTATTTTGTTATGTTTGGTTATTAATTATTTTATACTAATCACTTATATAAATTAAATACCAGATGGCAAACGCTGGTAATGAACAAGTTAACGAGGGTAACCAATCTGAGCAAAATCATGAGGATCAATTTCTGAATAGGCAAGATATCGAAAATATCGTTGCTCAGGGAATAGCCAATGCTATTCCAGCAATACTTGCTGCTGCTCGAAATCCAATTGAACATCAACAAATTATTCCTAGCAAACGTACACACGGTGACAATTTCAGTAATAGTGTAAACGGAGGCGGCAATCATACTAATAACGACAACAATGGAATGCAAGCCCCGCTCCTTCAGAAAATGAAAGCTGCAACACCCGGTTGCACTTATAAGGAATTTATTGCCTGTAAACCAGCTGAATTTTCAGGCAATGAAGGGGCGACTGCGGCGCTGCGTTGGTTGGAGAAAACCGAAGCAGTAATTATGATAAGTAAATGTGTCGAGGAAGACAAGGTCATGTATGCGTCGCATCTTTTTAAAGAAGGGGCGCTAGAATGGTGGAATACGGTACTTCAAGCCAAAGGAAGAAATACGGCCTATACCATGAGATGGGAAGAATTCCAGCAGCTAGTGGAAAGAAAATTCTGCCCTAAATACGAAAAAGAACAAATGGCGAATAAATTACTGAACCACCGGATGGTAGATGTAGACTGTCGAGGGTATACTTCGACATTCTTCGAGTATGCGAGAGTGGTACCAACCCTGGCTTCGCCAGAACCGGTACTTATTTCCCGTTATTTGGGGATTGATTGGCGAAATCCGTGATATCGTTAAAGCTGCGAGACCCCGCACTATTGACGATGCAGTGGAATTAGCTAACACCCTAACAGACGGACTGGTACGCACAAGAGAAGAAACCCGGAAAAAGGAAGTAGCCCAAAAGATTACCCAAGGATTCCGTATGGGTAATCGTAGTAACTTCAAGAGAAAGGGAACCGGGCAATCTTCCACTGTTCCATTTTGCAATGCCTGTAAAAGGAAGCATTTTGGAAGATGTAAGGGATATTGCAATTTCTGCAAAATCCCGGGGCACCAAGAGGAAGATTGCATGAAGAAGAAAGCAACAATCTGCTACAATTGCGGAGAAGCTGGACATTTTAGGCCAGACTGCCCTAAATTGACCAAACCAGCTGACAACAAAACCAAACCCGCAGAAGGAGCTACCAAGAAGAACGCAAGAGCCTTCCAGTTGACTACTCAGGAAGCAGAACTAATTCCTGACGTAATAGCTGGTACGTTCCTAGTTCACGACGTTTATGCAAAAGTATTATTTGACTCTGGTGCAAACCAAAGTTTTATAAATACTTCATTCTGCCAAGCTCTTAACTTACCCTTAACCAACCTTAGGCAGATTTTTACTGTAGAAACGGCAGATGGGAATTCTGTTAAAATAAATAAGGTTGTGCGAGAAGAAAAGATAGAACTTTTAGGTCAAAAAATTTCGGCAAACTTGTTACCTATGAATTTAGCCGGATTTGATGTTGTGTTAGGAATGGATTGGCTAGTAGCCAATCATGCTCGAATTCTTTGTGATAAGAATTCCATAGAAATTCATACACCCTTAGGAGAATTAGTGGTGATTACAGGAGATAAGCCACGAAAGCCAATGAAATTCATTTCAGTAATGAAATTGGCCAGTTATTCAAGGATACAAGAAATGGTGTATATGATTTCAGTAATCATTAACACTAAAAATAAGGAACTTAAAGAAATTCCAGTAGTATCAGAATACCCAGAGGTATTCCCAGAAGAACTACCTGGATTACCACCTGATAGGGAAGTAGAGTTTAGAATTCATCTAATTCCTGGAACTACACCGATAGCCAAGGCACCTTATCGGTTAGCACCCACAGAAATGCTAGAATTGAAAAAGAAATTAGATGAATTACTGAGCAAAGAATTTATACAACCTAGTTCATCCCCGTGGGGAGCACCAGTGTTGTTTGTGAAGAAGAAAGATGGATCAATGAGAATGTGTATCGATTATAGGGAATTGAATAAAGTTACAATTAAGAATCGATACCCATTACCTAGGATCGATGATCTTTTCGATCAACTTCAAGGAGTTAGATACTTTTCTAAGATAGATTTACGCTCCGGTTATCATCAATTAAAGGTACAAGAAGAAGACATACCTAAAACTGCTTTCAGAACTAGGTATGGTCATTACGAGTTTACAGTCATGCCCTTTGGATTAACCAATGCTCCGGCAGCATTTATGGACATAATGAATAGGATCTGTAAACCGTACTTGGATAAATTTGTAATTGTCTTCATCGACGATATACTTATTTATTCCAAAAGCCAGGAGGAGCATTGTGAGCACCTGCATGCACTCTTAACATTGTTAAGAAAGGAACAGCTTTATGCCAAATTCTCGAAGTGTGAATTTTGGCTACAAGAAGTGCAATTTTTAGGTCACATGGTGAATCACGAAGGTATTCACGTATATCCGCTGTCGCATCAATTAACAAATATCACGGATTCCTGTCCCGCGGCTCCTGACCGGGTCAAACCGGGGCTGGGGCTGTGACAGGCACCCATAGGTTCATGATGTTGCAATTGTAGCCCCTTGACTTTGGTATATTCAAAGTTTCATAAAATGACAAATTTAGTCCCTAAACCTTCTACTTTGGATTTCCAAAACCACAACCTCATCTTTCAAACTTTGCTAGCACCAACCCTTTACTTTGGTTTTCCACCATCACCCCTTAGCTCTTACGCAGTTACGCCACCAACCCTCTTCTTTTACATTTCCACCAACACCCCCTCATCTTTTACACATTTCCGTCACCACCCCTACCCCTTGCACTTTTACTCCATTTTTACACCCGCCAAACTTTAAAAAATTTGCACTTGTAACCCCTAGACTACAACTCCTACTTTTGCAAATGACAATGCATTGTGTGTTTTCGAAATGTCTTTAGCATTGTTTTGTACACTTTGTGTCTACCTTTGTGATTTACACTTTTTTTTGTAATTGTCTTTTACGCACTGGGTTTTACGAATCGTGTTTTGTCTTACTATATGTTTCCACCCGTCGCGCGACGTCGCAACGCGCGGCAGGCAAAATCCTAGTATACTATTAAAGAGAAAGGTCGGTGAAGACCTTTCTCTTTTAACCCTAAAGTTTTTGACTCTTCACAAAACACACACTCTCCCTCTCCAATCAGTACGCCATTTCTCTCTGCACATAAATAAGAACTTGATCCAAACAAAACCCATAACCAAAAAACATCGAATTTTCACCTAAAGCATCCAACTGCTTCGGAGGCCGTCCTCTGTCTTTCTTAGCACCCGAATCCTCCTTCGGGTTGCCACCACCACCGCCATTAGAATCCTCCAAACTCCCACCACCACCACCGCCACCAGTAACCGGCGCCGGAGCTAACCCAAGGGCAATGTTACCATCAGGACCCGGAGAATACTTCCTGGGCCGGCCTCTCTTCTTCCTCGACGGCTCAATGTTAAACCCACCGGGAAGAAAGGCAGACAGTGAGAGCAGAGGAAGAAGAAAAAGAAAGATCTGGAGTTTTGTGGATGAAATTTTGGCAGAGTGTATTTTAAGAGATTAAGAGTCAGTTCTCTTTCAAGCCGGTATGAAACCTTAACTTTCCGCCACTACGATTACTTTCAAGTTCATGCTTATTATCATATCAGATTTTCATATTTGACCGTTAACTCAGTAAATCACACTTATGTTTTATGTTTAATTCAGTTTGACCGTTTCATTCTAACAGATTCGTACGTTATTAGTTTGAATCAGCGTCTTATTAATGAATTAGGGTTTTTAAAGCAATTGAATTCATTCCAATTGTGTGTAGTATATATATATTATTGTGTGCATTTCTGAGATATAATATATCATGTTAAAGTTCTACAATGGTGTAACTGATTGTTGCTGTAGTTGAAGGTAGTGTTCAACTGATGAGGCGAGAATTCGGATCCTCCTGCATTGTTGTGTCCGGATCCATTAGCTAGAAAAAGAAGCTGACGACGAACTTGCATAGGCTGACTGTGTGCTGCTTTGGTGTGTCTCACTACTTAGGTAGTATATTTCTTTAAGTATAATACTCATAGTTTAAAAAAACGGATGAGGCGAGGCGATAAGAAAACGTGTATGAGGCGTGCCTTATGGGGTTATGTTTGTACATATGCCTCTAAGGGCCGATGTGGTAAGAAAACGTGCGCCTCATGGGGTTATGTGTGTTTTTGATGTTTAGACTTTCGGTGTCAATTATCTGTGTCAATTATTTTGTTTTTGATGTATTAAACTTTTTGTGTCCATTATTATATTTTTTATAAGATATATAATTTTTTTAATTAGGCTTCAAGGCTTAATTTCGTTCTGTTAAACTTTGATAATACTTTGGAAATGATATGAAGGTTTGATCTACAATATTTGAAATAGAAGAGTAGAGCAAGTGTTAAAATGATTAAAATCTTAGTTGTTACAGTTAAAGTGTCTGGAGAAATCATAAATATGTAAATAAATGTTTGAGTTTCAAAGATTGAAGAAAACTACTTTACTTGCTCATTTAGTTTTGTATAAAGAGAAAGGTCGGTGGAGACCTTTCTCTTATGTGTAACATCTGATCATATTCACTAATTTACCCTTTGATTTGAGCAATCTTGATGTTTGTTTTCAAGATGGTTTGTTATTGTTTAGCTTTTAGGGTCATCCCGTGTCATGTGTTTTAATTTAGCTACAATTGTTTGTCAGTTGAGCTTCTGCAATGGTCCACATGGCAAGAGGCCTAACCCTCACTGACTCACCTTTACAAATTATTTATTTTTCAAGTTGTCTTCTTTTAAGGTTAGTAGTATGTGTGAATGTGAATTAATTTTGGATTTTTATTGTAATGTAGGTATCATGATTAAGCTGTTCAAAGTCAAGGAGAAAGAGCAGGAGCTTGCTGAAAATTCCAACGGGAAGCCTCCTATTAAGAAGCAAAGTGCGGGCGAGTTGTGTCTCCACAAAGGTAGTATCCGACAACTTTGACTTAACCTTTTCTACATAATAACTTGACACCTCCTTTGGTTTAAATGACTTTTACGACTTTACACCCCAACGTGGACAAATTATTATACTTTTTTTTATCTATGTTCTACTTATTTTGTGTACGTTCGTAAACTGTATTTGAAAGCAAGTCGGGTCAAATATACTACGTTTTCATTCGATGGCGATTTTATTTTTTTAAGTAAAGAGTCGGGTCAAATATACTGTATAAATACGAGTTACTTTAACTCGGCGGGTCAAAATCCTAGTATTCATGATTTCTCCTGATATTAAATGTTTTATTAAGTTGTAAGTCAAACGCAATAATGCACAACATGCCTGACGGGGCTTTTGTCCCTTCGATTATGTACCGTATCTTCATGTCACGTGTCCGACAAATATCCCGGTTGGGGGTGCCCCTCCCCATGGCGTAGATTATTATTTATTTATTTATTATCATAAGTTTTTTTTTTTTTATCTTTTCTTTTAAATGACTAGCTATTTGTAAATTTACATAACTGTTCACTAATAGAACCTTCAACCACTTAAGAAATAAAACTTTTATTACATATCTTAATACGATTAGACTAGAAGCTATTTCCTTATTCACACACAAGTAGTGTATATTTTTCTAACATTTACTTTTTGTTTTTATAGATTTTATTAGATAAATGTATCAAATTTGTATTCTACAGAATTTGAACTTACAACCTTTTGATTGTGGAATACAACTCTTATCACCAAGATATCACTTGAGAACTTCTAAAATTTAGTTTAACAACTATTTTAGAATCACTTGCTTTAATTTTAGACGATTTTTCATCATACTATCATTACATTCATATGTGTGTTTATTATTTATGGGTTTTGATAAAACACCATATGTGGTTTAAGATGTTTCTATGCTTAAAGTGATGAGACTTTGAGACTATCACCAATTCAAAGGACCGTCTGTGATGACAAACTTCTCTTTCTACCAAATTGAAGGGGAACCAGGTGAAACAAACTTCGATTGAGTCGGTTCCTCACTTTTATGGAGTTCTCCAATGAACCTATACTCACAGTCACACATTAGAGGGTGTCCGCGTGATACGGCGTGGAACACAAACACTAGTAATCACATAGCTCATTCTTTTTTTAAATTCAAAATAACTATGGCAATACCATACTCAAGTTAAAGAGAATAAAATGATCGTTTTTTATGTTGTAGTTTTTTAAGGGATATTGAATTTAAATAACTTCAACTTTTATCATTAACCAATAGCACTTCTAACTTTCGATTTGTACCACACCGCTCCCAGCTTTCAACTTATTGGACGATAGCACTCCAAAACTAATCCAGTTTGCTGGCATCAGATGCCATGTCACCAAATAGTACCACATCAGCTGCCACATCATCAAAAAACCACGTAAGCTGCCGCGTCATCTAAAGGCCAAGTCAGAAGCCACGTCAGCAGAAAGTTCCACGTCAAATGCTATGTCAACACACAAGTGCCATATCAGCAAAAAAAAAAAAACTAACTGGGTTAGAGTTCAGTTAGTTTGGCAGTGTTACCGGCCAATAAGTTGAAAGTGGTGTGGTACAAATCGAAAGTTGAGAGTGTTATCGGCCAATTGGTGAAAGTTGTGGTTATTTAAATTCAACATTCATTTTTTAAATATTAACATATGAGAAAATTATGTCGTTTAAAATCGTGAAAAGTAGTTGATTTAAAAACCAACAATATATTTTAAAAGATTATACTATATGTTGTAAAAATTGTATTACTTAAACTCTAAAAAGTTGTATTATAATATAGCATAGCCGGCAACAATGCAGGCAACCCAAGTCCTATATACCCAAAAGCTGAGTATAGTATTTAGAATCTATCAATCAATAATCTTAGAACCGATTCTTGAGTTTCAATGAACATGTATTGTATTAATGAAGTGCTATATAAAGCAACCTAGAAATTAAGAAAAAACAAACAAACCAACCTGAATTTCTAGCTAGAGTTCAATAGTGTTTGGAGCTTGGAGCTTGAAGAATCGCACATACGCAATTTTGTTCCCTTGTGTTCAATCACATTTCTTTTCGTGTTTCTCTCACATATAATTGATTCATATTTTTTGAGTGAGATATCATATCCTTAATTTGGGTTCTTAGAACTGTGTTTTCTTAGATAACAGACATATTGGAGAAATAAGATATGGTTACATACTATGGGGAAGATTAACGTATAATATTCTTTAACGTGCGATGCGTATGATATTTGTTGTTTGGTATAGAGAATAATCTCTGAATCGAGTTTGAATTGTATTGATAATACTATGTTGTACAAAAAAGAATTACATAGAGATGGTGTATATATAGAACACCATATTACACTCTAGCCCCTATACTATCTTTTTTTCTTCTTTCCAACACTTCCCCTCAAGTTGAGTAGTGGGGTCACCAATACTTAACTTGCTCAAACAGCTACTAAAAGCGTTTCCGTTGACTGCTTTTGTGAGAATATCTGCGATTTGTTCTTTTGTTGATATATATGGGAGCTCTATGATTCTTTCCTCCAGTTTTTCCTTGATGAAATGTCGATCCACCTCCACATGTTTGGTTCGATCATGCTGAACTGGGTTTTCTGAGATTTGTATTGCAGCTGTATTGTCGCACATAATTTTACTGGGTATCGCCCTTTGGGAGAAACCAATGTCTTCTAGGAGCTTCCTGATCCAAAGAACTTCACTTAGCCCCCGAGCTATGCCTCTGAACTCAGCTTCTGCACTCGACAAAGCGACCACCTGCTGTTTCTTACTTCTCCAGGTGACAAGGTTTCCACCAACCAAGGAGAAGTACCCTGACGTTGACCTTCGGTTTCCCTTATCTCCTGCCCAGTCGGCGTCCGTGTAGAGCTCAACATTTAAATGTCCACTTGCTTTGAACAACACTCCATGGCCTGCGGTACCCTTTAGATACCTTAGAATTCTCTGAGCAGCTTCCATGTGGGCAACTTGCGGTTGGTGCATAAACTGACTTACCACTCCAACAGCATAAGCTATATCAGGACGAGTATGGGAGAGATAAATTAACTTGCCCACGAGCCGTTGATATCTTTCTTTCATGGCCAAGGTAAACTTTCCAAACCATGCCCGAGGAGACTGTTTTAGCCCGTATAGGGATTTCTTCAACCTACAAACTTCCCCATCTTTAAAACCCCCTGAAAAACCGGAGGTGCTTCCATGTAAACTTCTTCAGTTAGGTCTCCATGAAGAAATGCATTTGTAACATCAAATTGATGAAGGGGCCAATCCTTATTAGCTGCCACGGAAAAAAGAACTCTTATGGTATCCATTTTTGCAACCGGAGAAAATGTCTCAGAGTAATCGATCCCATACGTCTGAGTGTACCCTTTGGCTACAAGCCGGGCTTTGTATCTTCCAATAGAGCCATCTGGTTTATATTTAATCGAATACACCCACCGGCATCCAACTGTTTTCTTTCCTTTCGTAAGAGTGCACTTCTCCCATGTGTTGTTTTTCATAAGAGCACGCATCTCCACTTCCATTGCTTCTTCCCAGTTCTTCTTACCTTGAGCTTCCTTTATGGAATTAGGTACTTGTTCAGTGTATAGAGAAGTAACAAATGCTTTCTCACTGTTAGATAAGTTCCCGTTGACCATATTAGCTACAGGATATCTTGAATTTCTGGTCTCCCTCTCTGGGGAGTACCGTTTTGGAGGAACCCCTCTATTGGCTCTAGGTGGAAGAGAGTATCTTCCGGTAGTCTCTGCTGCAACTGATTCAACATGTTCAACAACTGGTTCAACCTGTTCAACAACTGGATCAACATGTTCTGTAGTTGTCGGTTCTATGGGTTCCCCTGTTGTCTCATAGTTATAAGACGTAGAACATTCAGGGTTCTCAGTATTTCTTACCTCAGGCATCACGTTGGATGGACTTTCTTCAGTGGTACTGTGCTCCGCGGATTGTGTGTCTGTGTTTGAAGGACTCGCAGTACAGTGATAGTTTTCTGTTGTGACTTCTTCAGATGAGGGAATTTTGGTTAACCAGCTCAGAGTGTCTATACTGTCATTCTCCCCCTGACCACTGAGTTGGGTGTTATAAAAGTATTTTGTTTCAAGAAAGTCAACATTCATTGTGGTGAACATTTGACGAGTTGTTGGATTATAACACCGGTAACCTATTTGATCGATCCCATAGCCGACAAATACACATTTTTCAGCACATGGGCCAAGCTTGTTTCGATTGGTTTTGGGTATATGAACAAATGCGGTACACCCGAAGATTCGAGGTTCAAGTGTAAGAGGATGAGGAATACTGGCAGACTTAGACAGACAATCTAAGGGAGTCTTAAATTTAAGAGCTTTTGTGGGAAGCCGATTCAGCAGATACACGGATGTTGCAACTGCCTCCGGCCAGAAAGATTTAGGGACCTGAGATTCGATCAAAAGGGCTCGAGTCATTTCAAGAATAATACGGTTTTTCCGTTCGGAAACACCTTTTTGTTCGAGGGTATGAGCACAAGAGGTTTGATGAATTAATCCTTTGGTTTTAAAGAATTGTTTCATAGATGTATTGACAAATTCCCCCCCATTGTCAGATTGAAGGATTTGAATTTGAGTTTGAAATTGAGTTTGAATCATAGCATAAAACATGACAAATTTTTCGTACACTTTGGCTTTATTTTTTAAAAAATATACCCATGTCATGCGAGTGCAATCATCCACGAATAGTATAAAGTACCGAAGACCCTGCCCCCCCCCCCCCATCACAGGAGCAGGACCCCACACATCGGAATGGATAAGTGAGAAAGGTGAGGCCACTTTCGTATTGCTAGGTTTGAACGGTTGTCGATGGCTTTTAGCGCGAAGACAGGTTTCACAATCTATTTTCCCATTTGAAGGGAAGAGTTTTGGAAACAAAAGGTGCGAATAACCATGGGAAGGATGTCCCAAACTTCTATGCCATTGCCAGGCTTCCCGGTTATCAGTTCCATGAGCCAACATCACAGTACCCTGTTGAGCCACTTCATCCACATAGTACAATCCTTGGCGCTCAGTACCACGTCCAATAATCACACCCGTCCTGATATCCTGTAGAAGGCAGAAGGTAGGATGCATTAGTACTGTGCAATTTAGCTCTTTGGTAATATGGCTAATTGAGAGCAATTTGTGCGATAATGATGGAACATAAAGACAATTTGATAATTTCATGGTTGGTGAAATTTCAATTGTTCCTCCTCCTTTTACTTGCATCATTCCATTGTTTGCAGTGTGGATTTGAGTTTTTTGAGGATTGGACATTGATCGTATGTCTGATGGTTCAAACGTCATGGTGTCAGTGGCACCAGAATCGAAAATCCAAGCACTGTTCCTACTATGATTGATTTCCATTTTTTTTTTTTTTGCGACAACCGAATACGCCGAAATCGCGTTCAAAAAAAATAAGTTCGGAATAACTCCGCTAAATGGCGAAGCTATCTCACGCGGCGAATTTATCACAATTCACCGGCGACTTGAACTCGCGTTCAAGATTTAGGCTCGGAATAACTCCGCTAAGAGGCGAAGCTATCTCAGCCGGCGAATTTATCGAAATTCACCGGTGACTTGAACTCGCGTTCAAGATTTAAACAAACCCGCAAATAGCAGCACCGCAACCGACAACGTATTTATCAAAGAGTAAATAGCGAAATTATCAAAAAGGAATTTGATTGTTGCAACTAAAAAGGAAGGTACGGACAAAAAGAAAGTGGTGGCGAATTTATCAAAAAGGAATTAATTTGAGATTATCAAATAAAAAAGGAAACTCTCAATATTTTGGGAGAGTGCGGACAGAAAAGGAAGGTATTGAAAAGGAAGGCAGCGAAATTGATTCTTGCACCGTAACCGATGATTGGAACACCACAGTAATCCTTTGTAATCACGGCAATTAAACGGAGATGATCAAAAAAAAATTGATTGGAAATCGATTAAAATTGATGGGAACTTCGGCTGTTGAAAGGGTTTTGCTGGTTTCGCCGGAAGTAGGGCGGCAATTGAACGATTTTCTCAAAGTTTGTGGTTGTTGAACGTAAATCTTGAGGTTTGATTTTGGTTTTTCAGGTCTGAGTTTGAATAGGCTAGGATAAATTGAGATTGATTTTGATTTCCAGACGAAGATCGATTGTAGGAAAATGATCGAATCGGTTTTAAGAATCAGAAACCTGCTCTGATACCATGTTGTTTGGTATAGAGAATAATCTCTGAATCGAGTTTGAATTGTATTGATAATACTATGTTGTACAAAAAAGAATTACATAGAGATGGTGTATATATAGAACACCATATTACACTCTAGCCCCTATACTATCTTTTTTTCTTCTTTCCGACAATATTAAATCACACATATTATAAAAATCAAACCCTAATCACGGAAACAAAATCACATAACCATGCATGAACAAAATCAGAAATCACGCGTGTACAAAATCAGAAATCACGCATGGATATTGTGTTTTTCACTACATACTATTTAATATAGTAATTTTCGAAACAAACTATAACTTTGGGAAACTTATTGGATATTGTATTATACACTTTCACTACATACTATTTAATATAGTTATTTCAAAAAAAAAACTATAACAATAAGATCGATAAGAATGCCTCTACTATATTATATAAATACTAGGTTATAACCCCGTGTATTACACGGGTTAAGTAAATGAAAAATAAAATAGTTAAAAACGAAGATTTAACAATGATAAAACGATATTTTTAAAACGTTTTTTCTGATATCCAAACAAAATTTTGTGTCATGTATGATCAAAACTTGTGATGTTTGTCAAGTTTATAAATATGAAAGAATTTGAACTATCGATTAGAAAACAAACTGTATCATCGACTTTCTCACGAGAGTTTCAACAGTCATGTGAACATACATTTAATAACCCAAATTTTATTTACATAATAGTGGTCTTAATTTATTAGTTCTAAAAAATGTTGAAATGTCCAAATTAGAAAAATAATAATAAAATGTTATATCTATAAAAATAATATGTATTGTACAGATTGAATAAATGTAATTTTATATACCAAATAATAAAAGGTTATATCTTTAAAACCACGTGTATTACACAGGTTAAATAAATGTAATACTGTTGACAAAATAATAAAGAAAGTTATATTTTAAAAAACCCTCGTGTATTACTCGGGTTGAATGAATGTGATTTTATATACCAAATAATAAGAAAATTATATATATAAAAACTTATGGATATACTCGGTACGTGATAGATATGGTGATTGCGGAGATGATTATTGAAAAGAAGATACAGTGACCAAACATGTTATTCAAGAAACAAATAAGCAGCCATTTGAGTGATAAATATAAATTATATTTAAAAAAACTCATAATAAATCTAATTTTATATATAAAGTAATATTGAAACACTACAAGAAATTTGGGTATTTAACCACACATGGTATGTGTAGGAAAAGACATATAATGTGTTGGTAGTTGCGTTTACCAACACATAAATTAAGTGTTAAGATGTGTAGGCTCATGACTGTAGATATAGGTCATTACCCACACATAAGTTATGTGTAGGTATATAGCAAGCTATACCTACACATATATGTGTGGCTAAAACTAATTTATATGTGTGGTTAAAAGTATAACAATTTAATGACGTGGCGTCTGACGTGGCATCTGACGTGGCGTCTGACGTGGCATCTGACGTGGCGTCTGACGTGGCATAAATATATGTGTGGGTAAAAATAATATTATGTGTAGGTATTGATCTTAACATGTGAAGAAATAAAATATTGATGTGTTGGTAAAAATATTTAATGTGTGGACAATAAACACGATATTTGTAAATAATAATTTTTAAATATATACAAACAAATACAAAACAATTATAGAAACATTTAAGGCCAAATTAACATTCATAATCAGAACATCATCGTTCAAACAACCAAATAAAATACTTAAACAAACAAAATTGAAATTGTTCGTAAGTTACTAACATGTTACATAATTACTAAAACGACTGTACTCATCGATACGTTGATGTATCACCTTGAAATTTTCGAGATGGGCTTGAAGGAGACATGATATTAGTTTGAATCAGCGCTTGTTCCATTATTGCACATTAACTTGTCGGTGTTTGAAGTGCATCCACTAGCTCGTCGTAAGTAGGACACTTTGCTTATTTAGTAGTACTCATTTTGTTATCATCAATAGCTAATTGGATCAACCCCCACCCATGTAAGCAAATAGAGCTTCGTCCAACTCCATTCTCCATAATGGACTTGTCGCTCATTGATTCCATAGTATGCTAGTTTCTCGGCTTCATCATATCTTCATTTTAAGGAAAAAAAGTATAAGACATACAACAAATTAACTATTTACCAAATAATGAATATTAAATGGTACAAATTAACATGTAAACTTACATATCTTCAATGGCAGAGGATTGATCTTGATACAGACTTTCTGACTTCTCAGGATGATTTACCGTCTTCATCATCCGGGTGTAACAACTCACTATTTCTTGGTCCAACTTATAGTAGTATGGCATTTTCTCAAGAGGTTTCATATCCAGATCAATAAAAGATGCCTGTTGTTTTACAATCAACAAAAAAAACCTTTAGATCAAAGCATACCTCTTTCTATGAAACCATTTAACACTGAACACAACAAAGTTCAACATCCCCACGGACCCCACCCCTTGCCAACCTAACACGAATTTCACCGGTTTGGGTTTGTGTAAATAGGCCGAGTCAGTTTCGGGTTGAAACCATGAACATGTTCAGCAAAACGGGGTGTGTTAGGGTTGACCTGGCAACTTATTGTTAGGGTTGACTTGGCAACTTATTGACCCTGTTTAATCTTTTTAAAAAACTAGGATTTTACCCGGCCCGCGCGCTGCGACGGGAATACAATATCGACCACCTATCTACCAAAAAAGTGTGGGTAATTGCTCCTTCTACCAAAATTAATGTAATCATGATATGTCAACCGCACGGCTACATGAGTCTGATTCAAATATTAATAGTCTCTGGTCTAAAACCATTGCACAAACAAAATAGCTTATAAATGTTCAAAATCATGAAGAAATTTTATACTGTATATTAATTAGAACATCAAGTAATTAAATGATAAAACAAATATATAAATAAAAGCATTAACAGTAGACTAAAGAATTGAAATCTGCAAGTGGCCCAATTTCAACTAAATTTAATAACAAAAACCACCAAAGACTGATCCAACCTTACTGGAAGCCTAAGACTGATCCAAGTTTTATTAAACTGATCAAGAAGTTACATTTGAAGAGACCCCAAAAAATCAGAAAAACTCACCCTAAACTAAAGAATGAAAAATTATGACTTCCAATTGAGCAACATGTGAGCATATTCGTGAATGCATACATAATAACAAACAACTTTATCATTAGGCGTATAATGAAACAAAAATGTCATGGAAAAAGCATTGGATGTAGCAGCTAATCAAATTGCATCACCGGTATCAGTTCGGCATGTAATATTTGTATATGTCATGTTAGTTCTGGTTTATTTTGCTCATATGTCAAATTAAATAGTTAACTAACTCAAGTGGAGGGAGACGTATACCTTCCGAATATGTATTCAGCAGCTTCGACTTTTCTTGACTGACTTGAGTAACCCGTCTCCAAACTGTCCTTTAGCAGCTTCCAACACCACCACAATTTACGTCACCATTGCAGACCACCACTATCTGTTACTTGTTCCAACGGCATCTACCATCAAAATACGCTTAATTGATGTTAAAATTGGGAAATGATAGAACAGAAGTTATCAGTTTTTTTAAATTAAAATTACAGCTCCATCTTTGAAGCAAATAAAAAATCCAACATACTTGTAAAAAAACTCACATTTGAATACCATACATACGAATTTGTATATGAACAAACTATTATCCGTTGGAGGACTGTTAGTTCAACCATCTAACTGAAAAAGAACATGCAGCGGGAAAGAAACTTACCGGATGTTCGTCGGAACCCTGGCCGTTGCCCAGTTTTTCGTCACAGCCACCGTCTGCAGCCGTATACAATAACCCGTTGGAGGACTGTTATGAACAAACTATTATCCGTTGGAGGACTGTTAAGAACAAAATTATGTATATAAACTACAATCTGCAGCCGTATACAATAACCCGAACACAACATACACAAGATCTTCACTTCAGCCGTAAACCAAGACTCAGACACAGCAGATCATCAACTGATGATCTGCATCTAGTGATGATATATGCATGTATCAGTGAATTCATATAGCGGGTCGTGTATTATATTACATGTTTAAAAAATCAACTTATAACGTCTCCTAACTCCTGTATCTTGAAGTTCATTATAATCACCATACAGCGGTACAACTACCTAAGGTACCTGAGAAAAAGAAGAAAGCCGTTCAACAAAGCGAATAGGAATCGACTGCAGCAACCATTTTTTTGTTTTTTAAGTGTGTTCTGCATTTCTTGGCTTGAAGTGGTGGTGGTATTGTTGTATCAGTGTAAGCTTCCTTAATGAGCAGGTCTTCTGAGTATTGTTCTTATAGAGTCGAACAGGGTTGTTGCACTTCTGTACCATCAGCCAATGTTGACAACAACATGATACCTGTTTGTTTTGGCATCTTATTGTGTATGTTTTTTCAAATAAGAGATCATACATCTTTGTCTTACATGTGATGGACATGCCCATTTTTCTTCGCTTTCATGCACACTGCAAGTAACACTTGTTTTTATCCTGTAATGAGATAGGTTGATTAGTACCTTTTAAAAGTTGTTTACCTTTTAATGAGATAGCTGAGACCCAAGGCTCACCCTTTGTGCCTTGAGTGCGCTTTGCGCCTTCAACAACTATGACCAGAGCATTAACAATTAACATAGCTTGTAAGACTAATAAATAGGGCTCTCCGTAAGAAAATTCAAAGAAAACAACTGGCAAAACCGAAAAGCAAACATGCCTAAACAGCAAAAGGGAGTAACTTAACATGATTATCTAACATTAAGCTCTCCAATAACAGAAACAACCTTAGCTGCAACATGCAATCCACTCCACATTAACTTCTATGCTATAATACATTCTCTATCACTAAAACTAAATTAAAAGTACTTGATGACACTTCAAATCAACAATAACAAACCCTAATCTCTTCAACTTATCAAACAAAAGCACAAAGACACAAACTAACATCAACAACACCAAATTTCAACTCATCTAACCCTAACACAAACAATAAAAACTCAAAATCCAGAACCAGTACCCTTCCATACGCATTAACATCAAGTCCATTCGCTAACAATTTCGCGAGATCTTCCTTCAAAAACCTCTGTTTCGCCTCCTCTCTCCTCCGCAGCACCGCTATTCGCGTCCTCGTCGGCTTAATCAACGATTTGCTTCAAAAACGCACACGATTTCGTCAATAATCAGTCGCTAATTCAAGTAAACAGTAAACAATAAACACACAGATTATATGAATAGATTTCTAACCATTTGGAACTGAAGCCGTTGTGACCTAACAATCCGTCTAGCATTGTTGCAGATCTGACAACTGATTGTTGTTGATTTTGTTGTTGTTGCTGTTGTGTGTGATCTGATTGTGGCACAAGATGCTCAGAATACTGCGAGAATTTTGGATCTGTGTATTGGAATGAAGGTGCAGATGCACATAATAGTGTGTGAGGGTTTTGGGGGAGAAAAACAAAGGTGAAGGAGGGAAAAAGCCCGCCTTTTTTTAGGTATTAAAATCTAAGTAAGATATAAGCCTGACCGTTAGATCGGACCACTTATCAATGGTTAGATTGAAAGTGCACATGGATCAACCCATGTCGGCCCTATTGCTTTTAGGGGTGATAAATAGGTCGGGTTCGCGGGTTGACAGGTCCAACCCGAACTCGAAAATCGTCTCAATCATATAAGCTAGTGTGCTACAATGAGTAGGATATTAGGATGAAACTCAGCACATGTAATCACCTCTGCACAAACAAAAAAAAGAGGATTTAGACTTTTAGGGTTCTGCTTTGGAGCGTGAATTGGTAAATGAATTTCAAAATTAGGGCTCGCTCATGAAAAATTGAAATACCTGATATATTTTTTTTAATTAAAACTAGCTCTATATATATACACACAAACATACCCGCCGGAGTCAATACGCTTATGAACCATTCACACAGCTCACGCATGCGCTCTCTCTTTCTCTCTACCCGCCAGAGTCAATACACTCATGAACCACTCTCTCGCAAAATTTCTAATGTTGATTTTAAAGTTAAAAGCAAAAGATTTTGTATTTATTACGAGATATTTTCGTTATTTGAATAAGAAATATAATTACCTAAAACAGTAAAATGAAATAATGAGTGGAAAGAAAAGGCTGCATTAAATCATAACCAGCATTTTTACCATGCGCGTGCATTGCGGCGCGCTAAACCGCCATGTCATTTTCATAGCCCCGCCCAACACCCGGGCTGAAACCCCCCGCCCAAGGGGCCACGCCGAAACCCAAGCCCAACCGGGGTGGTGACTTGGGCGTTTGTACCCAACCCAACCCACGCGACAACCCCCACCCCATACCCCGTCCAAGGGGCCACGCCGAACCCCAAACCCACCCGGGGTGGTGAGATAGGCGTTTGTACCCAACCCACGTCACAACCCCGCCCCATACCCCATATTCTTATATTTCCTAGATCACTATTTATGTAGTTTGTTTTAATTTAAAAAATAAATAGTAAATCGTTGTTCAAATAGTAAATCACTGTTTAAAGTAACTATTCAAATAGTAAATCACTGTTTAAAGTAACTATTTAAATAGTAAATCACTGTTCAAATAGTAAATTACTGTACTGTTTAAATAGTATGTCACTGTAGCTACTATTCATCAAGTTTCCCGTTTTTATCTGTCTATAATTTACTGTAGCTACTATTCATCAAGTTTCTTTTTTATCTGTATATAATATAATATAATTCTTAGCATGTCATTAACGGGTCTTAACAGGTTAACGGGTTTTAACCTGTTTAGACACGAAATTTAAACAGGTCTTATCGTGTCGACCTGTGTAGACACGAAGCCCGTTAAGGCTAAACACGAAACCTGTTAACTTCGTGTAGGTTCGTGTCGTGTTATCGTGTTCGTGTCAGAATTGCCAGTCCTATGTATCTACTTAATTTATCTACATTTTATTTACAAATATATGTGTTGGTAAAAATAATCAATAACCCACACATATATATATATTTTTTTACATAAGTGTAGATAATTTACCTACACATAACAAAAAAATGTAACATGTGTGGGTAATTTGTTATTAATGACTCTTCATTTTTTGGGAGGAATTTTCCCACCATTGTCAAATGTAGATAAAACACATTACCAACACACATTAAGTGTTAGTTATTATGAAAATATATCATCAATCATTACCTACACATATAAAAACATGTGTAGGTATTTACCCACACATTTACATGTGTTGGTAAATTATGTGTAGGTAAACCCCCTGATTTCTTGTAGTGAAAGTTATATACAGTTTGTTTAAAAATTATGTAATAAAATCGATATAATAATTTTTTTTAATAATGAAAATAAAAATAAATAATATATTAATACAAAGTTTGGTTTTGATGATAAATAATTTGGTTTGATTTTATGTCTAGCATTATATATAATATGGTAAAAGTTTAGAGTTTATTAGAGAAAATTACATCATCGAAAAATTAAGAGTAAATTTGTATATTATAAATAAAAAATGAGAAGTATACATTAAATTTAAACTAAATAATAATTATCTATAATTAAGTAGAAAATATGAGTTAAGTGCCATTTACGATATGGCTTGTTCACTTTTGTCATTTCAGGTCAAATTTCAAAATTGCAACATTTTCCTTCCTGGTATTTTGAAAATGCGTCATTTTAGTCCAAAAAAATAAACACAGTTAAAAAAATTCAGTTAGCTTAGGGGTAAAATTCGTTTATTTCTAAGCAGCTAGTCACGGGTTCGTTCCCGGCCAGCTGAAATTTTGACTGTGGTTACCCCTAAGCTTACTGGATTTTTTAACTGTGATTATTTTTTTGGACTGAAATGACATGTTTCCAAAATGTTAGGTATGAAAACGGTGTAATTTTAAAATTTGGTCTGAAATAACAAAAGTGAACAAACCACATGGACGTAAATGACACTTAACTCAGAAAAGATTAAATAAAATAATATTTAGTAGAAGAGTTATCTATAATTAATTAGAAGAGATTAAACTAAATACTAATTATCCATAAGAGATTAAACTAAATAATATTTAGTAGGAGGCTTATCTATAATTAATTAGAAGAGATTAAATTAAATAATAATTGGAAAATTAAAAGATACAAAGTCTAATATGATGACAAGTGTCCCAAATATAGTTTCTTTTATTATATAGTATAGATTGTTGACGAAAGACAATAATAGTAATTTTATTTTTATAATAATATATAGTTTTTCTTTTTCTTTTATTTAATATATTATAATAGTTTATTATTATATTTACTTTTAATAACATATTTTTAGTTTTTTTCCTTTTTTAAAACCATATATTTCCTTTACCATTTTTTAGTAATTATTATTTCTCTTTTCAGAACATATATTAATTTACCAAATAATTGGATACTTCTTTAATAATTTACGTTTATAACTTTTTTTCTAAAAACCTAAGTACATAGTTGTGTTTGATTTTTTCCCTCGACATTCCGTTATAAGTTTTGTTAAAAACGAAGTTGTACTCAAAATAAAATATTTATTTGTAATCATAAAACGGTAAGATGATAAATTGAACCATTCTAATGGTTTGGTTTTCTTAATAACATGTTTTATTTTCAAATCACGTTTGTTTGACATTATCATTTGCTCGGTTTCGTCGCAAAGCGCGACGTAAAAAATCTAGTTATAATTGTTGATTAGAGAACTTATATAAGTTCTAATTATTTAAGAAACTATTAATGGGAAACTTATTGGAGAAATAAGATAAGAATGCCTCTACTATATTATAATTGTTGATTAGAGAACTTAAATATGTTCTAATTATTTAAGAAACTATTAATTAGGTGTACATTAAATTAAAAACAAATAATAAGATTCCAAACCCAAAACTTATATCAAACCTGTAGCTAATTGAAAGGAACAAAAATACATTATTAATATTAAGGAATAAGTCTTAATAGCCACATGTGATTGATTTAAAAAAGTTAAATTCATATTAAAGAGAGATTTATTCCAAATCGGTCCGAGACGACAGCTAAAAATGCTCAAAACGATAACTTTCTCCTCTATAAATGTATATATGTAGTATAATAACATGCTGCTTGCTGATGTGGATGTGGTGATTATTCATTCTGAACCTTGAAAAATGAAAATGTACAAGTAGACATAGTGAAATTTAAAAAGAAAGAAAGAAATAAATAGTAAATGGTTTTAGCGGTAAGGAATGAAGGAGGGACCATTTCGATATGGATGCACATGACATTTGTTTGTCATCACTACATGTTTCAAACACACAGAAAATAAATTTAAGATTCCTTATCTCCAATCTCGTGAAAGATCTACATATAATTAATTTGGTAAATCATTATATATCATGATCATTAGTAATGATACATGATAATCCAAGAATAGAAAAAGATAATTTAAACTAATAGAAATACTTTATTTGAGTTAATTACATAGTTAGTCCCTGTGGTTTGCACAAAATAACATACTTAGGTACTAATAGTTTAAAATCACCTTCTAAGGTATTAACTTTTCATTTTGTAACGTTTGGAGGTATTAACTTCTAGGGTATTAACATAGTTAGTCCCTGTGGTTTGCACAAAATATCATACTTAGGTACTAATAGAATGTGATTTTAAACCTACAAATAACGTTAATACCGCCAAACGTTACAAAATGAAAAGTTAATACCCTAGAATGTGATTTTAAACTATTAATATCTAAGTATGTTACTTTGTGCAAACCACAGGGACTAACTATGTAATTAACTCAATTTATTTTATTGTTGTGTATAATGTTACTTTAAAAGTATTTTATTGTTGTATATAATGTTACTATAAGGATAATTAATTTCAATTAATTAATTTATTGATATTCTATAATATATATAAATAAATTAAACAATTCACAGTAAAACATTTCAAATAATTTTTTAGACAAATGATGGAGATTAATGTTTGTTTTGATACGTGTATGACGAATTATAATATATGTAGGATAAGTTTGAGATGTGTATGATAATTTTATTTTATGTACACGATAAATTTAAATATGGTTATAGGATTAATTTCAACAAATTTTCTAAAGAGATGAGTGCTGACTAATGTTTATTTCGATATGTGTAGGTAGGATAAAGTATTTTTGACTAATTAGTTGAATAATTAAGAAATTATTGGTTACAAAGAAGTTAATTAAGGCATTTAGTGGGGAATCGGAGCTAAGTAATTCTTATTTATTAGTGCTTTCGTTTATTTTTATTTTGCTTCGTTTCATATTTAAAAACATTTCATGACAAATAGTAAACCTTGATTTGCAAGGATTAAAATACTGATCTTTGTCAAGAAAAGGAATCCCATTAATCATTTTTGCTGATCGAAAAATGATAAAGGTCTTTCAACTCTCTGCAACAAGTCATCAGTTTTTGTCTCGAAAACTCTAACTCAATCGAAAAATGATAAAGGTCTTTACAGGCCGCTTGATCATTTAGACTTTTTTTTTATGATCAAGCTACACGCCTTAAACAGTTAGCTTGATCGTCAGCCTGATCATTTACTTACAATACACTATTCAGCACACAACTACAATCTAGTCTATTCGTACAGCAACGGACAAACCAAAATGCACGAATAGTTCTAGATAGATTGTGAAGTGTGGATGGTGGGGGTGATTAGGGTGCTCCACCTCAGAAACAACTCTTTGTACAACATCAAAGGAACCGAGTATGTGATCCTTAACGGTTCCAACTACAATACATGGACGATTATGATGGAAGCTATTCTTGATGCTCAAGACTAATGGGAAATGGTAGATCCAGAAAACAAAAATGAAGTCGATGTTATGAAAAACAAGATTGCACATGAATATAGTTATTTTTTTATCAATAAAATAACTATATTCATTAATCTAGCAAGCATTTTTTTATCTTATTTCAAATATACATATAGGATCTTATGTTTTGATATATTAGATGTACATATATGATGCTTTTTATTTATTTATTTATTTGTCAACAAACACTAATTTAATTATATTTTAACATTCTAATCGACTGTTTCGGACCAGTTTTTCTCCATTTCAAGCAGGTTGTTAGACTGGCTCACTGGTGCTCTCAAGGCAGTTTGGCTGAGCTTCACCTCGTTTGGGCTCACTACTCGTTTTCTTAACGGTCGCCTGCTTCCTCCCCCAAGATAAGTTGATTGGCTAATTATTGGTAGAAATAGATTAGTGCCGAAAAGGGTCATCTTTATCGTTGATGAAAACGGTTCCGCTTGACTTGGCTTGGGTTGACTCACTAACACGTTTTATATAAATAGTTATTGTGTTGGCTACAGTTTAAAAACTAGATTATTAGTTTATTACAACATTCTAAATCTATGGAACATGGGTTTTCATGACACGGTTTGGATGAAATTTATGACCCAAAAACCAAAATGTGTGTGTGTGTACGTACATCGTATAAAGTCCAATTCACACATATTAGAGAGTCGAATACATCATATATGGAACACGGCAGAAGAAAACATATTGTAAATCACGCGACGACGAATAACACTAGTTTTATTAAAACAAGTTAACCACCGGTGGTTAACAACGGTACAGTCACCAAAAAAGGTTACATATTCATACACCAATACAAGGCTAAACCAAATAAAAAATTGAAGATCTAATGATGATGAGGCAAGGCTAAACCACCTGTGATTATCTCTCGGTGACGTATAAGTAGACGTTTTGATCATAGTTATACCTAGGGTTTGGATTGAATCTTTTTAACTCTTGAATTATTTAGATTCAGTTGTTTATTCGAGTTACTTAAACAATTTGCTTTTGTTAAAACCTTGATTCATATGTATCACTGAAATCACATAAAATGTACTCTTTCTTAGAGTGACTAATCTTTAAACTCTTGTCCTCTAAAGTTGCTTGCCACTCCTCTACCCTTGCATTTAGGCTATGTTTATTCTCTACAACTAACACAATATTACCAGCAAAGAGAATGCACAAAGGGACTATCACCTAAATCGACCTCGACAACTTATCCAAAACAACCGCAAAAAGGAACAGGCTCAACGCTAATCCTTGATAAATTTCTACCTCAATAGGGAAGGAAACGGTATCCCCTCCAAGTGCCCAATATTAGTTTCAGTCGTATCACACATCAATAGTTATATCTATGTAGTTCCCTGACCCCCTACTTTCCAAATTATCCCAAATCAAGCTATGTGGTAAATTATCATATGCCTTTTGCAGGTCAATAAACACATGCTTCTTCTGTCTATACTTCTCCATCAATCTTTTTAGAGTGTTTATCGCTTCCGTAGCCGACCTCCCTAACATAAAACCAAACTGATTTACCGTAACTTTAGTTTCTTTTCTAATCCTAGGTGATGCGCTCACCTCTCCATGTGTGATACGCCAACAATATTAGTTATTCATTTGTCCTTGAGTAGTGTGTTCTCGTATTGTTGCTAATACGCCCCCCGACAATTGAAAAGATCTCAGGAAATAGGATTGCCACCAAAATCACTAAGATCTCAGGAAATAGGATTGCCACCAAAATCACTAAAACACGAGTTAATTTAAAAATGTCGCAGTTCACCTCAAGTCGATACTGATTCTGACCCGTTAAATAATTGTAGAAAACACATACTTTTATCCGAATTGGCCCCATTTTTCGACACGACTGAAGAAGGTTGAAAGCAAGAAACAAGAATACTTCAACATTTGAGACCTATTAAACCATCTCTTCAAATAAACAGAGAAAGAAAAGTAACACTACATCTCAAATAAATCTATTGAAGGGCCAACTCCGTTGGCCACAATAGTCTCATATCGATCAGAACACTAAAAAAACACAGAATTTAAAGGGGAAAAAATGCTCAAAAATAGTCCACAAACAAAAAGACCTTTTTACCCTGAACTTGGAGCTATATATATGTTACAAATCAAATCCTCAATTTCAAAGGATTGTTTTGACCTACCTACAATCCATTAACCATCACTTCTCTGCTAACATCCCTGGGAGGAACCGAACCCGGCTGCATTGCTTCAACTTCAAAACCGCATCTCGAGTCTTCCCACGAACTAAATCTATGTATGTTGCGGTTAGAACCACTTCCGGGTTGTCGGGTATTACCGACAACGCGAGTGTCACAGCCTCGTGGGCCCGCTCCATGTCACCTTCTGCTGCCGCCATGGCCGCCATGTCAGCCAACAGAACCCCGCGAGCCTCCTCCGGCTTCAGAAACAAAAAGCCAGAGCTGCCTTTCAGTAACGGTTGTTCGAGAGCAGGGGCGTTATTGGAATTTGGCTCTTCAAGGTCAACGGTTTTCCTCATTTGCCAGATGTCACAATCCTCTTGACTGTACGGTACTTCAGTATTATTACTATTTTGCCCTGATATATAACTCGACAAATGCTCGGAAGCTTGTTTAGGCTGGTTCAAGAGACAGTAAGCTTCCGCTGCATAAACATTTCCGAGAAAAGAGTAAACCCTGGAACATTCCGGAAGCCTTAAAAGACACCTGGAAGCCGCTAACGCCTTCACTGCATTCCCAAGCTCCAAGTAAACAAATGCCAGGTCAGCGAGCACAGTTTGTAATATCATCTGGTTCTCTTTTCCGCAAAGACCCTCGTATTCGTTAATCGAGCTCTGAAGCAACGGGTTTAGATTCCCTACCTTCATCTCTTTCGAATTCACAGGCGGGTTCGGGTTCGCTTCCCCGTTTGAATTCACTTGCCCCGATCCGAGTCCTTGATCCGCTTTCAGATTCGTATTCCCATCGGGATAGTCCAACAAGTGTAACGCATTCAGAAGACAACTTTTCGCAAACGTGAGCGAAAGATTCGGGTCCACCTGCAACGCGTTTCTAGAATTCCACGACTCTATAACAAGTTGTCTCCATTTTCCCTTACCGATAACGTTAACGTGAATATCCGCTTTCTTTTCCGTAAACATTATACAGCACTCCGCAATTCGAAGCCACAGAAGAGGCTTTTTAAAGAAAACGGAACCCGCTTGTTGGAAACATCGAACCGCAAGTACGGGTTTCCCACTAGCCAAATAGACTAGCCCACAATTGTATGCGAAAAGAAGCGATTTATCCTGCGAGATACTAAACAATTTCATCGGTTTCTCCTTTCTTTGCAGAGAACCGTTTCCAATCGCTTTCGAGAAAAAGACGGCAGCCGTTTGATATTTCTCAAGTTGATAGTAAATGCATCCGAGGTTGTTGTAATACAACGATGAAGTTCCGGATTCCGTTTGACTGACTGATGCCATTAAAAGCTTTATCGCTTTTCGGTGATTATTTCTAGCATATTCGAGCTGTGATTTTAGAAATAACGCAAGTGAATAATCTTTCCCACGTGCTATATTCATCGCCATTTTGACTTCTCGTTTGGCTGCTTTGAGATTTCTTGTGAGAATAAGAATCCAAACTTTGTATAAATGCACTTTGAGCCGTAAATCCGGCGTTGAAATAAACGACTCGTCGGTTTGTGTTCTTGAAAGATCGTTTAACGGTCTTGTTAGGGTTTGGGGTCCACTCATTAACGATTCTAGTTCTAGTAGTGTTTCCTCCTCTGAGAGTGTTCTGGATAACGGGCTTTCAGGACCATTTGTGTTGACAGTTAAATCTGAGTTGATTGGATCTGATGATGTCATCATGTTACTGGGTGCTGATGTGGATTTTGTCACTAAGGTTGTTAGCTGTTGCTGAGTTACGTTTCCGGAATCACCTTGAGTGACTATGCTATTGCCACCTACCCTTTCCAAATAATTCATCACATCCTAAAATGAAGACGTTAATTTGCTAAATTATTAGTGTACCAAGTAATCGTAATTAGGCCTGTAAACGAACCAAACGTTCATGAACTGTTCGTGAACTTGTTCAGCAGGAAGTTCGTATATTTAATAAACAAACGAACAAGAACACAACTTTTATTTATGTTCGTTTATCTACATTTATTTATGTTTGTTTGTTTCAATTCAAATACATAAGTAGCTATATTTACATAAACATTAAACATAAAAGGAACTTTCTAACTACTTATATAAATAAAACTAATTGGTAATTGGGCTTTCTAGTAATAAAAATGGGGTTTCCGATGGAATTTATCGTAATTAATCACTAATTTATATAAAAATTGTTTATGTTTAGTAAATTATGTTCATTTGTGTTCATTTATGTTTCTTTAATTTTGTTGATCATTTGTGTTGTTTATTGTTTGTTAAGTTGTGTTCGTTTAAGTTTGTTTGTTTATGTTCGTTTACGTACGTGAACTGTTTATTTAGGTTTTAAACGAACAGAACATAAACGAACACGAACATGCCTCTATTCATGTCCGTTCGGTTCATTTACAGGCCTAATCGTAATATAAACTTTTTAGTTTAGTGAAAACAAGAAACTTACAGCGGCTCGTGAAGCATGGTGGCCTACTAAAGAAACCTCCAGCAACAAAAGGCACACATGGCGGGCCACCCTCTGTTTAAGAAAAACGATTATGAACATGCAATTACGCAGATCAAACCGTGTAAAAAAATTATTACAAATTCATTGTTTACCTCATCTATTGGTTCGATATTTTGATATAATCTTTCCAAAATGGAGAAGCACTTCTCGTATTCATGTAGATGGTAGAAGATGACTGCCTAAAGAGAAACAATATAGAAGATCAACGGAAATACAAAAAGTATGATAGATATTGCAGAAAAGAAGTTGTAATACAACAAATAACACGATGACGTACTATATTAAACATTGTCAAAGAAACATCAAAATCATCAGATGGAATGCCCTTATTTCCCACTGATTTGATTCTGTTGTTCGACACCATTGCATTTTCCCCAGATGAATGAGATTGCCTTTCACTTTGTTTCTTTACAAAAAACAAAAAAGTCAAACATGTGCAAGCAAGAACTTATTATAAAGTCAGACTGTATGTTATATAGATAGAAGAATAAAGAATTGAAGGACAAAACTTCATAACACAAAACCGCTAGCTTCACTATCGAAATTTTCAAGTATATGGCTCCATACGAGTGGTACTGAACAACTGATAAGATCTCTAATGATTTGCTTGAGAAACACTATTAATGAAAATACAATTGAGAAAAGAAAGAGTAAAGTACACGGATGGTCCCTATGGTTTACCAAGATTTTGGATTTGGTCCTCACTCCTCAGCTTTTCAAATTACACAGATGGTCCCCGTGGTTTGTACTTTGTAACCCATTTAGTCCCAAGGGAACAAAACTAAAGATTTCAACAGGTCCAAGTTAGGGATTAAATGTGTTACAAAGTGCAAACCATAGGGACTATCCATGTGCTTTTAGGCAAAGTTTGCAACTAAATGCGTTACAATAGGCAAACCACAGGAACCATTCGTTTAATTTTGGAAAGTTGGGGACCAAATCCAAAATTTTGGTAAATCACAGGGGACCATCCGTGTACCTTACTCGAAAAGAAAAAATAGTAGTGCCCTAAAGTATTGATCTCCAAAATGACAAAATTTAGAAATACCTTAATGTTATCAAGGGCTTCCAAAAATCTCTTTGGATTTGTAAATCCATCTTGGAAGTTTTCCGCAATAGCGATGTTATGAAGAACCTGTATATAAAAAATGAATTATATGAAAGAAACATCCATAAGAACTCAACCTCTTAAACGACAAAAGAAAACAGTAATAAAAACCTTCATCTATATATAACATGAAACGTTTATATTACCTGCAAATGATCTAATGAAAAACCATGATTAAAGAAAAGGTACAATGCACAAGTAAAATAGAAGTTTTAACTGCTAAATTCTGTACAAAGAAGGAGCTTTAATGCAACTTTGCAGGGAGTTTACATATCAGGGAAAAAAAAGAGCAATAGTCCTCGCTTATCTCATTTCCGTGGTATCTGCTATGCAGACAACTGCCCAGCTCCCTAATCTCATTTCCTATTAATTACTTGGGAAATGAGTATAATTTAATAAGCTTATGTTAATTTAAAATTTGAAAAATAAACAAACATGGTGTGCTTTTAGTTATTTGTTGATCTCAATATATATAGCAGGTTAATATTCTTTTAATAGTTGCAATTAAAAGCAATCAGCCAAGTTACGAACGTAAAACAATGGCAAACTTCAACTGTCATAACTAAGATGGATCCCAGACTCGCTATAAGATGAATCAAAGGTCGCTTATAAGTTATAAACTGTAAAGTCATACATACAAGCCATGGGTTTCCTCAAGATTATGAAGACATTTGAAGTACACATAGTGTTAGTAAAGAAAGGGTGTGAAGACGAAAGGAGCTAGATATTGAATAGATGGCTATAACAAGCAGTCTGAGTATATTAAAAACAAAATGATTTTAAATATTCATTTAGTAATCAAAAAGGGAGTTAATAGGATGTGGTGGAAAAAATTGCAACATGCAATGAAAGAGGTACAATTAACTGGTAGCCAGCTGCAGACATTTGGTCATGTATGGGGAGGTGAAAGAGGCTATAAGACTAGAAGGTATGGGGGCCGGCCCCAGGTCCATCCCTCCACAGCCGCCCCGGCTCCCCCACCCCCCTGCTCTGTCGCCGCCCTAGGGGCGTCTTCTTCGTCCGCCAGTGGCCGCCCAAGCCGGGCCTCACTCCCTCACACACACCTATACATACATACATACATATATATATATATAAAGGGGCTCATCCCCCACCCCTTAGGTCCATCCCCTTTAGGCCCATCCTCACACCCGCTTACGTGGCGGTCCATCCCCTTGGGGATGACCCAAACCATACCTTCCAGCCCAAGAAAAGTAACTACAAAGGATAATACAAAGTACTTCGAAGTTGTAAACGTGAAAACAAAATCTAGAGAATAATGAACAAGACGGAAAAGAAAAAGACAGTTAATAAATAGACAACATTATTGTATGTTAGGATTCTATTATTATGTTAACATACTAAGTCTAGCTATAATACTCTGTCCTGTGCCCATAAAACAACCTATAAATATAGCAATCTTGCAAATCTATTCAACAACAACTCTTTCAATCTACCTGCTGAGGTTAAACAACTACACTCTACCAATTCTTACATGCTTAACCCCTCTAATGGTCATCATTAAAGAAGCATAATACGACTTCCAGCCACACAGCATATTTCAGCATCAACAAAAGATAGAAACAAAATAAGATATAAATATCATCTATATAAAGTTGGCACGTCAACTGCCTTTTACAGTGCCCGCACATGCTTTTGCTTCTCTATCCCCTGATATCTTTCTACATTCCACATCAGTCTTAAAACGTATTTTCAAGCCACTCAAGCCCTTGCACAACTTTAAATACAGCAGATTGGCTACTTTAACCACAACGGACACTTCATAAGTCAGCTCCACTGATATCAAATAGTCTTACTGACCCCACATTAACCAACATTCCCACTGACAGCTATTTATTTACCATAAATTTCGATCAATCAAGCATGCCAGTTTTGTTTTCTACCACCAATGAACCTCAAAACATTGAGGGTCAAGAACAGTAAACCAGCAAAGCAACCTAAACAAACCATCTGAACAGTGAACACTCTAACTGAGTGTTACAAAAATTAGATTGAGAGGAGTTTTCCTCAACTGTGGATCGTAGGAGTCCACTTTCCCTAATCAAATAGAAACCATAAATTCATTGATAACAATGAAAAAAGAGCCCTAATGTCCTATCCAACGAAAACTGCAAAACAGACACAAAGTACCAGAATCAATCACTCTCATTTACATCATAGTTGTCAAAAGAGCACAAAGTGCGCTGTGCGCAGAAGCACACCTTGTGCACTGCGACTTGAAAGCCACCTTTTAGGCGCTCAGTCGCAAATTCAGGTGATTTCCCTGCTAAATTCCAGCATAGAAGGGTAAACAAAAAAACAAAAACAAAAAACTAAGGCTGAAATTAACCTAAATTAAGCCTAGAATCAACCTAAAGCAGCCCTAAACAAGCCTAAAACATGTCTAAACCCCTAAAAATAGTAGTTTATAGTTTATACTATGTGTCTAGCTTTAAAAAGTAATCCCAGATTCCCAGTTTAACCTTACAATATGCATCTGTTCCACTTAAATTCAATCAAAAACTCCAATGCAGTTCAAAAAAACTCATCCGTATCATAAAAATAAGATTGAAAGAACACTCCTCAACTGTGGATCAGTAGGAGTCTACTTTTCCTAATCACATAAAAAGCAAAACAGACACAAAGTACCTGAATTAATCACTCTCATTTACATCATAGTTATCAAAAGCACACAAGGTGCGCGCCTAGGCATAGAAGCACACAGCCCAGTGCACCTTTTAGGCACTCAGACTCAAATTTAGATGATTTTCCGGCTAATTTCCAGCAAAAATATGATAATAAAAACCCTAATTAAGGCTAAAATCAACCTAAATAAGCCTAGAAATTAACCTAAAACAGCCTAAACAAGCCTAAAACAGTCTACAACCCCTAAGTTAACGTTTATACAATGCGTCTCGCTTAAAAAAGCCCTCGATTAGCGCAAATTCGGATAAAAATGGTACAAAAAAAACCAATTAAGGCTGAAATGAACCTATATAAGCCTAGAAGTCAACCTAAAACTGCCTAAACAAGCCTAAAACACGTCTAAACCCCTAAACATACTAGTAAATACTATGCACCTAGCTTAAAAAAATCCCTTGCTTTTTCAGCGACGGGCTCCAGGCTCGCCAACAACACTGATTATAAGTAAACTAAATAAAACAATCTCAATTCAACCTTACAATATGCATCTATTCCAATTCAATTCAATCAAAAACTCCAATGCAGTTCAAAACCTCATCCACATCATAAGCCAAAACAATAAACAAGAAATAAATTTCACCTTCAAATCATCCGCTTTCTTCTCCAGAACCTGATTCAACACCTTAACGCACTCCGCATACTTCCCCAACTGAAACAACACATACGCATCCTTCGCAAGCGTCTGCGTAACCGAAATAATATCCACGTCAGCCGCTGACGAGCCATCGGCCTTACTATTGTTCACCGATACCGATTCCATTCAGATCGAACAATAAACGAATTAAAATCAATTGGAACCGATAAAACCCTAGCGTTCGTAACTTATTATTATTTCTCCACCGTATAAACAATAAAACAATCACATCTGCATCACGAATGGAAGAGGTGAATCTGTGAATCGTGAGAGTGATTTTAGAGAGAGAATCTAGAGAGAGAAAGTAAGGAGGGTGGGTTCGAATCGAACTGCTGCTGCTGCTGCTGCTATGGGTTTGAGTTGAGCGATTGGGTTTGGGTTATGATAGGGTCACGGTGACTGGAAACTGTTTGTGTCACGGACGGTTGGGATGGGTAATGGTGGAAGGATCTGATGGTGTGTTATTGTGACACGGGTTCGAGTCTCACTCTCTCCATTATTTTCTGTGGCATCCAGGTGAAGGGCGAATACTGATGACGTTGGTTCGTCTTGGATGGGACGCGAGGTTTTACCGATTATTCCACCGTCGTGCCTTCGGGCAGGTGGAGGTCGGGCTTCCGCGCATCTGGGAGAGCAAATGGGCTGGCGGCGGTCAAGTAGTCGACCTTAGCCACAGCGCCCAGTGTCACGGTGTTTAGCACGTCGTTCGTCATTCAAAAGAAAAGATAGACTCGGTGTGTAGAATTACACAAACCGGTTAATTTCGATAACAAGTTCGGCCAGCCGATTATACCGGTTAATTTGATTTTTTTTTATTTTAGTCGGTTAATGTTTTAAGCAGTTGTTATTTTAACCGGTTATTTCTTTAACTAGTCCGCTAATTATTTTAACCGGTTATTTTTTAACTAGTCCGGTTTATAAATTTTAACCTGTTATTTTCGTTTAATAACCGATTTTTTTGTCTTTTTTTTTACTTTTCGGTTAACCGGTCTACCTGTTTAAAAAAACCGGCTACTATACTAAATATTAATAACTAGTTACTAACTTATGGTTAAAAATAACCACTAACCCGTTATTCCTCGAGCAGTTATTAACTGGTTACGGTTAATTAACCGGTTATTTTATGCACCTCTACGGGTGTGCATGGTTCGGTTTGGGTCGGGTTTTGGGCTCAAACCAAATTAAAATTTGGGTTTTTGAAAATAGTTTGTTTTAGTTTTTGGTTTTCATGATAGGTTTGAGTCAGTTCGGTTTCGGTTTTTTTAGCTTTGACATTTGGGTTTGTAACTTTTGGGGCCAAAATAATGAATTTGGGATAAAAGTTTGGGCCTTGAATTTTTTTGTTAACGGTTAATTGAATACTTTGAATTAGTGGTGCACAAAAAACCCGAACCCGGACCCGGAACCGGGTATTATAAAACCCGGGTTTTTAATACCCGAACCCGAACCCGAACCCGACCCTACCCGTAGGGTAGGGACCGGGTATGCATATTTGATCTAAAACCTGAACCCGGAACCGGTTTTTTTATACCCGGTTTATACCCGAAACCCGGTTTTATAAATACCTGAACCCGGAACCGGTTTATACCCGAAACCCGGTTTAAAAAAACCCGATTTTGATGTAATCTTGTTTAATTATGTATGCATTAAGACTTCTAGTTCTTATGATTTTACAAAATTATGTATGCACTTTGATGTAATGAATCTTGTTTAAGTATTAGGTTTCTAGTTCTTATGATAAACAAAATTATGTAATCCACATATTTCTTTTCAAAGCCCAAAAGAACTAAACCAAAACCCCACTAAATCTCGTGACAATGCATGGCTGGTCCTGGTTGTTCTCATTTGATTTTTTTCGGCCCAACATGCAATTGCTTGAGCCACCTGCATCACTCGTCTAGCCATCTCCAGCCACCTGCATCACTCGTCTAGCCTTCTCCAGCCACAACCGCAACCGCTCTACCCGATGCGGTTTTTTCCCAACCCGATGCGGGTTTTTTAATACCCGGTGCGGGTTTTTTCCCAACCCGGTGCATACCCGAACCCTACCCGATGAATACCCGAACCGGACCCGAACCCGGAAATAGGGTATTATAATACCCGGGTTTTATAAAACCCGACCCAAACCCTACCCGGACCCGGGTATATAGGGTATACATTTTTGGTAGAAAACCCGGACCCGACCCGGTTTTTAAAAAAACCCGATTTTTTAAAACCCGATCCTACCCGAACCCGATCCTACCCGAAACCCGGTCCTACCCGAAAACCCGATTTGTGCACCACTACTTTGAATAGTATACATTTAAAAGTCGGGACTAAGTTTGTTGGACTACATGAATTTTGATTTTTATAGATTCATAACATTTAAAAATTAAAATTAAAATTAAAATTCATAAATACAAAACCAATTCGGTGGTCTTTGTTTTGTTTGTGTTCGGTTGTTTTGATTTTTTTTTATTTTTTTTTTTATTTTTTGTAATCTCGGTTACGAGTTGCTTTTTTCAGTTTAAAGCGCAACCCTAGCAATGGTTATAACATTTTTTTATAATACGTTAAAGGTTTGATCAGGATTTTAAATTTAATCAGTAAAAATATAAAACTACATCTTTAATCTTGATAGGGTTGTCTATGTTTTAATCTTTATAAGTGATCTATGTTAAATCCATATGTGATTGCACATGAGAGTTAATTATCTTTTTTTTTTTTTAACCGTAAACAATACTTTTATTCCACACCAAATTTTACATCAACAATATATTCAAATTATCTTTGAATGAATGTTTTGTTCATAATTATGTTCATAAGTTCATAATTATGTTTTCCTTCTTCCGTTTCCTCTTCATTTTACTTAACAAAGTTCTAGAATCCTCTTAATTTAATTTAAACACTATAAATTAGCAACACTTTTATGCATATAGGTGTTGTATTTGATGTTTAGGGTGATTTAAAAAAAAATCACTTTTAACCCAAAAGTATTTGATAAATTACTTTTAACCCCATCTTTTGTAATTTAACCTCATAACTTTTTTACTTTCAACTTTGATCTCCTACACTTTTCATCTTTCACAAATTTTTCGTTTTACGTTTTTTTCTAAATTCTCCGAGTTAATACAGCGCGCAACGTGCGTGTGTGGTTCAACGTTTTTACGTTTCGTTTTACGCTTTGTTTTAAATTTTGTGAGTTAACACCGTGCAACGTGCGTGTGTGGTTCAACGTTTTTATGTCATCTGTTTTTACTGTTTGACAGGTTCGTCGTAACGTGCAGGTCCTAAATAGACTTAGTTATTATTTTCTATGTTTTACGCTTCGGTCTAATTTCTTCGCATTAACACGCCGCAACTTTAGTGTTGGTGATTGCTGACAGTGATGTGACATTGGTGCTATTTGGCATGGTTTTACGCCCCCGCTGCAACGCAGGGGTGCTTAATACTAGTTATAACTAAAGTGATAAGAAGACTAGAATCATAGTGTGAGAAGAGAAATAGGACGAAACACGAAACAATCTAGAATTCATACATGGTAAAACTTGTGTTATTGCCTTTGTCATCATCTTATTCATATAATTGGTGGTTACTTAACGGTTGCATAAATTTAATTTTATATAATAAGTAATATAGTTATATCTTTAAAATACATCGTGTATTGCACGAGTTAAATAAATATAATGTAATTGATTAACACATACAATTTGTACTATTTACCTATTAAAATTTTAATTTGTTTATTTATTTATTATTATTAGGTTAGAAACATGTGTTTTACATACGGTAGAACCAATAAAATATTAGATTATTATTAATAAGTGGAAAAAATAAAAGAAATAATAAATAAATAAGAAAGATTCATGAAGTTTGTGATTTAATATTATTTTTTTATTTTTTTATCATATTAAATATTAAATAATAATAATAATAGTAACATAAAAAATAATTTAACTAAATCTAATTAAAATAAGAATAAAAATTTATATATTTGTCTCATTCTACAAAGAAAAAAAAAGTTCCTCATCTCCTACAGAGAAGGATAAAATAAAAATTATATATATTATTATTAATTCAAAGTTTGATAAAGAAAAGTTATTATCGTTATCTAAATTATATTTAGTTAAAATATTGTTTAATAGGAAAAAGAAATTGAAAAATAAGATAAGGAGACACTAGAGATTGACACATGTAAAAAAATCATTTATTAGTATAGGAAGAGGAAGATATATATATATATATTTTAAAGGTTACGCAAATGTATTTTTAATGAAGTTAGATCGTGGAGGGGAGTTTAAGATAATATATATATATATATAGGATTAGGTTCAAACGTGAACAAATTTCCAAGAGTGAACCGCGTGAACTAATCTGAACCATTGATTCCATATGCATTTAACAAGGGTAAGATTGTAACTTTATATAAATATTGAATTTAAATTATTGTCTTATTAATTTCAAAATCCTAACATATTTAAATCATCATCAGTTACCAACATTTTCGACATCTACAAAACAATTACTTATTTTAAATATGTTAGGATAATCTTAACTTATTTTAATATTGTCATTGTTTTTTGTCATAGTAGCAAGATTCGAATTATAGTTTTAGTCTTTTTTTTGTTGAACTAGAGTTTTCAGTCATCTTTTTTATTGTGTATAACTCTTAGCTCCGTAGTACACATGTGTACTGCTGTGTTCTATACATTCCAACACGATAGTACACATGTGTATAATACATGGTATAGTACACATGTGACCCGCAACATTGTTGTCTTAGCTCCATAGTACACATGTGTACTGTTGTGTTCTACTGTTCTACACATTCCAACACGATAGTACACATGAGTATAATACATGGTATATTTACGGGATTTACTCTCTTATTATTGGAAATAATTTTCTTTCCTAGTTTTAAATAAGCAAAATAATATAATTACACTTCTACCCTTTTAATTTTAATAAAACAATAAAATCTAACATATTAATTACAATCATGCCACCCCTTTAAATAATCAAGATCATATTAATCAGCGGTCAAGATTTGTTCACGCAGTTCACTCTTGGGAGGTTGTTCACGCTGGAACCTTACCCTATATATATATATATAGGGTAAGGTTCATGCGAGAACCACCTTTATTGCGAGAACCACGAGAACCAATGTGAACACAACCTAAAATAGCTAAAAAAACCTAAAAAAACTTAACCCCCCCCCCCCCCCAAGCTAAATGCTAAAAACTAAAACCCCCAAAAAAACCTAAAAAGAACCTAACCCCCCCCCCCCACCCCCCACCCCCCAAAGCTAAAATGCTAAAAACTAAACCCCCCAAAAACCTAAAAAAAAATTAAAAAAATCTAAAAAAAAAATTTAATATTTTTTTATGTTAAAATCGCTACTTTTAGTAGCCAAAAAAAATTTATTTTTTTTTAAGTTTTTTTTTTCTACTAAAAGTAGCGATTTTTTTATAAAAAATATTAAAAAAATTGTGTGTTTTTAGCTATTTTTAGGCATTTTTGGTTGTGTTCACATTGGTTCTCGCGGTTCTCGCAATAAAGGGTGGTTTCTAACGGATCTTTGTCATATATATATATATATATATATTGTAGTGATAGTGTACATTAATTCAGAAGTGTAAGAAGTGTATTATAACACTATATATAACACTATATAACACCATATAAACACCGTATAACACTATGTAACACCATACAACATCATATAACTCTATGTAACACTATATAACAATATATAACACTATACATCTATTATAGACATGCTATCAGACAAAATATAGTGTTATATTTGTTATATAGTGTTACATAGTGTTAAATGGCGTTATATGGTGTTACATCGTGTTATACGGTGTCTATATGGTGTTATATAGTGTTATATATAGTGTTATAATACACTTCTGGATTAATGTACAGGATCCTCTACCTATATATATATATATATATGGTAGGGTTCTAGAGTGAACAACATCCCAAGAGTGAACTGTGTGAACTCATCTGGACCCTTGATTTCCTTTTTAGTTGTTAAGGGTAGGATTGTAATTTTATAAAAAAAAATAGATTTAAATCATTATCTTAATAATTGAAATCAGTTACATATTTCCTATTTTAATTCCTTATCCATAGTATCTTTCCTATTTTAAATTCATTATCCACAATATCTTTTATTTCAATTTTATTTTTCAGATTTCATCACAATAATTCAAATTTTGATTTTTAAGATCCACGTAACCTTCATATTTCAACGGTATACACATGTGTACTTGGATATAAATAAAACAGTACGTATGTGTACTTAGCATCATACATTTGTGTACAGTAATACACAAGTGTACATCAAACATTCAATACAAAAAAATCTGAGATATCACAAAAACAGACGATATACACATGTGTACATCGCATTAAAAGCAGGGCAAAATCAGAATACACATGTATACATCGCATTTAACAGAGCAAGGATAATGAATTTAAAATAGGAAAGATATTATGGATAAGGAATTAAAATGGAAAATATGTAACTGATTTCAATTATTAAGATAATGATTTAAATCTATTTTTTTTTATAAAATTACTTTCCTATTTAATTTATGAGATAGAACATGATTTATGCAATCAATTTAAGATGAAAATTACACATATACCCTTTTTATATTTAATTAAATGGAAAAAATTAACTACATAATTACCATCATGCCACTCATTTAAATCTCAAGATTATAGAAATCAAGGGTCAAGATGAGTTCACACAGTTCACAGCTAAGGGGGTGTATATATATATATATATATATATATGGTAGGGTTCATGAGTGAACAATGATTTATTTGTGAACAAAATGAACTTATCCTGACCATTGATTTTGTAGATATAGATTTTTTTTAATGGCAAGATTGTAATTATCTTTTGTAACTTACAAGTATTTCAATAGACACAAGGGTATAATTCTATATTTCTATCTTCATTTAGTTAATTTATTTTTTCTCTTTCCTGGTTTCTCTTTCCAATTAAAAGAATATTTAATTACATTCTTTATATTTTTTTCTCTCTCACATATTACCTAACTTAATATTTCATAATTTTAAAAAAATACAAACATTACCAAATATTGTTCCAGCTAGAACACAATTAAAAATATTTAATTACATTCTCTATACATATATGTATTAGATCAATGTTTGATGAAAAGATGTATAGTGGAAACAATATGTAGAAATACACAAGTGTATAAGTCTGATATATATCGACATGTATACGCTATGTACTTAAATAGTACACAGGTGTATACGTCTGGTATATACCGACCCGTATACACATATGTACTTAAATAATACACAAGTGTATAAATCTGGTTTATACTAACCTGTGAAAACAAGATGTAATAATACACAAGTGTATAAGTCTTGTATATACTGACCTGTATACACATATGTTAAAAATTATAATTAATTAGGTTTAATATTTAATTTTAAAAGGAACATAACAGTTTATTTAAAAAAAACATTAGCCCTTCAATCTCTTATAATTAAAATAATAGAGAAATAATTAAAAATGAGAGAGAGAGTTAAGAGAGGAGAAAAGTAAGGGATTTTAATTAAAAGTACTTGTCTAATGTCAATCTTACCCTTTTAATCTAAAAAATGATCAAGGGCCAAGATTAGTTCACTCAGTTCACTCTCAAGAAGTTGTTCACTCATGATGCTAATCTTATATATATATATATATATATATATATATATATATATATATACTAGTCTAAGTACCCGTGTGTTACACGGTTGGCTTACACAAAAAATATCTCCTTTAACAATGTTGAAACAAATATTTTAATTATATAAATGTTAAACTACTAACGTAAATATTATAGTACACTGAATAATTGAAATACATGAATGAGAAAAAATCACAAATCGTTAAAGATTTCTTCAACCGACCTAGACTGGCTCTTTTCAACACGACCATCTTGCCACCTCCATATTCTATCTTCTTCAACCTATATTGAGCATGGAAATAAAGCTTTTTGGACTAAATGAACTTACCCACCAACACCTTGGTCAGTGAATCAACAGAGTTAACACTTTTGAGGACGAAAAAGGTTATATATCGAAATGTCATTGCAGGTAGTTGAAAAGTTATATAATGATGTCGGAATAGGAGTAAAAAATGACGATTTCAACCCCAAACCCAAATGGACCCATTATCCTAACCTACTTAAATGCGGGTCAAAATGGATATGGGTTGAAAGCAATCATTTTGAATGCGAGTCAAAATGGGTTGTGCTAAGTTGACCAACAAATTTTGTCCATCAGTTTTTTTATAAATATTAGGATTATAGAGATATACTTTTACAATGATGATCTAACTTAGGAAGTTAATGAATAAAAACAGACTTTCTATGTCTTTCAACACGTTCGATGTGTTCCCCTCTTATTTAAAACCTTATAAAATTGACAATTTGAAGATTTTTCGAAATCTTACCTATCATCCCGTCGGGTAAGCTGACATGCTAAGGTGCTATAACTTCATGAATAGTTTCAGTAGACTAATTCCTCCTGTAGCAAGTAGCTCCTTATGATAAATTTTGAAAACATAATCAAATTGAAAAGTTTCCAAATTTAAAATCTTATAAAACTGACAATTTCTTTAGATGTAGCAAGAAAGATTTCAATAGAATCACTTAATTAAAAAGTCATAAAAAACTTTTGCAAGCTTTTACAAAATTTAACATGTGAGGAAAACAATAATATAATACCACCAAAACATTTTCGGTATCGGTACTTTCGGTATGGTACCGGTAAAATACCGAATTTTACCTTCAAATACGGGTACCGTACCGCATATTTCGGTACCAGTACCTAGTTTTGACGAATTTCGGTACCGGTTCGGTTTGGTACGGTACCGGTACCATGCTCATCCCTACATTACATTGATCCCCTACATAAACCAACTAAAACAGAATACAAAATTAAAATAGTTAAAACGACCGAAAAGAAACCAAACTCAAGATTACCCCTTAGACTCTAGGACACATACCCTCATTATATTAATTGTTTCCATTAGCATTTAACTTCCAGATTCAACTACTGCGTATTATCTGAGTTTATATATACAAAATCAAATAATCATTTCGAAAACTCACACCCAAACACCAGTTGTTGATTCTCACCTACGCTTTTCTTTCTTATGTTTGACTGCATTAGGCAAATCATGATTCTGAAGTTCTTCTGAGTCCTAAAATTTCAAGAACTCATCTCCACCATGTCCCGTCATGTATAGCAGTATGTGGCTTCCTTCATCACTCAACAGACGTTTGGATCTTGGTACAACATTTTCATGGCGGCCCGTTAAAACCCGCAAAAAACTTTTCAACTGTCACTTCATAACCTCTATAGTCTACCTGACATGCCAGTGTGCTAAAATCAGCAAATAACAAAGAGAAAATTATTTAAAATCAGTTAGCAACCTAGACGCACTTAACCCATGTAACCTGAACATGAACCATGTAATCTGTTTAGATACAAATAACTATTTTTAATAAATAACCGTCTATTTATTCAAACATTGAGAACAAAAATGCTTACTTTATAGTCATATCAGAGGAAAATAAGAAAAAAAACTTAGATTTGAATGGCGTAACTTAGAGAAAAGAACTTACCTTTACCGGGGCACCTTTCTTTACAAAACTTAACTAAAAAAATACGCTAACATATGAAATTGGCTCATAATCTGAGACATGATGCCGTTTTTACATAGACGCACTTATTTGGAGCAGTCCATTTAAGTTGAAGCTGGTCGTCATCATCACAGATCACCGTCAAGCCTCTTGATATGGCAATCACCAGGATATGTGCATAAAAAACAAAAAGAATTATTCATTCATGATGTAAGAAAACTATAACTATAAGGCCATATGGAAATTACTTCTGAGTTTCGATTTCACAGCAACAAAACCAACTCAAATGAGGTAATTAAACTATCATTTAATTTGTTAAATCCTCCAATAAAAGGAAATAGCATATTAATATGTTATTTTTTTTATAAAATATGATTTTGGTTAATTTGCAAAATCAATTAAACAACCAGATCCATTAAAAATACCTCCTTGACTTCACAAAAAAATAAACTGATGATGCCTTATATCCATGCCACTCTATAGATATAAACTCTAACCTGCTATAGCACTCTCCAACTGACCCTCCTACCCTGCTATAGCACTCTCCAACTGACGCCTTTTTTCTGAGTAGAGGCTGCATAGGCAGCCGGAAACTGGACTTTCAACTTACCTCCCGAGGTTCGTCTATTTACCCAAAAAAGTACCATGTCTCCCCTACAAACGTCACATGAAATGCTTGAATTCAAATCCACATTTGATGCTAAAAAGTCCTTCTTCACAGCCCCCACTCCTTTCCAAATTCCACTTATAGAGCTATTAACCGGAATTAAGTCATCGCCTCTTGACGAACCAAAATTTAACAATTTTATCATGTTCAAAAAAGATGATATTATCGATCTTACACTATTTATTCATCTAAATCGATCTAAACTCCACTTATAGAGCTATTTATTCAAAAAAAATTAGCATCTCATTGACGTATAAAACAATGGTGTACCTTGAAAGAGCATCCACGTTCACACCGCATCACACTCTCTGCATTCGATAGATACCCTGACACACAAAATCAAAATTAACATTAATATTAATATATTTAACAATGAAATGAACTTCTGTAATCAAATTCACAATCACTATTTGAATAAGAACATAATGTACCAGCAAAGCATGCTACCAATCTTAGTTGATGAAATGGAAGAACAGTTTAACTGACTCATTTAGCTTGTAAAGATTACACAGAAAAGCATATTTTGATCAAACAGCTGGTTGTTGCCACAAGCCTGCATATACAATTTGACCCAAACTAAAGTCAGATGACTTAGCATTCATCCGTCACAACTTTGTAAAAAAAGTTAAGAAAAAAATAAAGGAAAATTTATTGATGCAAATCAGCTAAGATTCCTAAACAAAGCATATATATGAACATTCTACGAAATCCTTTTCAATCCTTTAATCATGATATACATGCATGAAACTTATGCTCCAATGCCCATAGAAGTTGCATATCATTAGGCGTTTGAGCAATTCCAACAAACATCTTCTATTTACGGGTCACAATTTGGGTATTAAGAGGTCACAAAAATTTGTTTTACTACATGATTTTCAATATAATTTGCAGGGTTCAATCATCATCAGCCTCAAGATCAATAAATGAAATGTCTTCATTAGTTCCAAATTGAACATCAGGTCCATCATATCTATTTAGTTCTAAGTTTTCATGGATTCACTTATCATCGTCATAATAATTCTATGTGTATTGTGTAAGAGCAAGCTGGCATGCAGTCTAATGGAGTCTTGGTGGACCCCATCTAGAAGACTGTCAACCCATTTGACCCATTCAACTTGTTCTCTTCCGACCTAATTTTTTAGTTGACCCGTTTGGAATAAAAATAAATAAATAAATTACAAATTAATAAGAAAATGGATTAAAATTGCAAGAATTGTCACCTTTAATATGAACAATAGCGTCAGTCATTCCTGTAGAAAAATAATATAATAAGTTTAGTTCTAAACACTAAATTACGTGTACCGAATTTTTCGGATTTGTATTCGGTACCCAGTTTTTGGCCTTGTCGGTACCCGTACCTTCAGTTCGGCACCGGAAAATACCAAATTTTGCCTTCAAATACCAGTACCACACCGATCCTGTGTCGGTACAATACCGAACATTTTTAGGTACCGGTTCGGTACCAGTACCACGCTCATCCCTACTGGCAGCCATTTGGTATGAAAAATTTACCCGTCTAACCAGTGACCCAACCCGCCCATTTTTCTACCTGAAGAATTATATGGAGTTGACTTATTAACATTTGGCTCTCTGCATTAACTCCACGAAAATCTTACCTTGTTTTTAGTAGGTGATAACATAGTTATCGATAGCGAATAGCGGTCAATAGCGATAGACAACCTATATGCTACGTAGCGATAGCGATGAAATAGCGCCCGCTATTTCGTGTTTAGCGATAAGGTAGTAGATAAATTAAAAAAATAAAAAATAGCTATCCATATTATATATATATATATATATATATGTATTTTATAATTTATAATGTTAATTTTGTATTTCTTATGTATAAATTAAAAAGTTTAAGGACCAAATGTAAACTTCTGAAGATAGAGGAGGTTAAATGTTTAAATAGACAAACTATCTTTACACTTTTTAAGAAAAAAGTTACAAGTTATAGGGACTGAATGTAAACTAATGAAAGATAGAGGGGTTAAATGTTTAAAAACCTAAACTTATAAAAAGCCTAAAAACGCAGATACGCAGCCGCTGGTCTTCTTCTTCCCCCTTCTTCCTGGTTTCCAGCTGAAAGCAACACCGTCGCCGGATTTTGTAGATGCAGATACGCAACTGCTGGTCTTCTTCTTCCCCCTTCTTCCTGGTTTCCGGCTGAAATCAACCGTCGCCGGATTTCACGTCGGAAGTCGCTATATCGTCGATATAAGGTCGATATGTACCTTGTAGCGACATATGGCCGCCACGCCACGCTATTCGCTATAGCGGCCGCCATAAGCGCTATCAATAACTATGGGTGATAAGGATTGTGGACATTAATATGAATATTTAAAAAGATTTACCCGAGTCATGTTGGGGCGATAACCATGCTAATGTTTCTAGCATTCATTTTATTGGATTCTTCATGCTCAACAACCCAGGCATGAGATCAACTGCCCTATTGAGCTTTTCAGTTTTTGTTGGCTTAAAAAAAACAGCATAGCGTGATCAAATAGCAAAATAAAAACAAACAACATTCTTAGTAATGTCTTACTAATAAAGTAGGGCTGGGAAGGGTGAGATGTGGCAGACTTTTCCTCCATCCCAATAGATCGCCATTAGAAAGATGATAGTATAAATAGATAAGTAGATTACGAAAGAGGTTATTCCTTTTGAGTCACTAATGTCGCATGTGTAGCATAATGTACATAAAGGGTGATTATTACTAAAAGTTCTGGAGTTGAGCAAACTACCAAAATCATCGTATACGGAAAAAAAGCCTGCTGACTTGGTTGGCTAACTTGATTGTGATGTTCGCATGTCATTTTTTGTCCCTAATGTCATAATTTCTTCCGGAATTCTTTATATGACATGTAGTTTCACGTTTTTGTTGTTCAACTATAAAAATTAAAAAAAGAAAATAAAAAGACGAAAAATAGATTCGAAATCTTTTGTCGAAAACAATCACCCGAAATTAAACTACAATAAAATATCAGATTAATAGATTATAACTACAACAATAATTAGAGAGAATGCAAAGTATATACACTCTGAGGGTTATCATGCAAATCAAAAGAGTTAAGACATATACTACAATTTGGAAACTAAATTCTTACAGACTTACAGTGTTGTCTCTTTTCCCTGCCCCTGGCCACGAACAATTATAACTTATAAGTAACCTTCAGTGTAATAAAAACAAAAAAATATTCTTGAAAAATCAAATTTCTTCGCATCAAATTTGGATGCATCGGGTTTGGATATCACGTTCTATTGAGGCGGCTGTACATATTTCAAAACAAAACAAAATCTATTAAATAACTTATGTAGAATTATAGAAACTGGGCTAAGGTTGAACAAAATGGTGAATGGATATTAGCGTACCGGGGGAAATTTGGTTCATCAGCATTTGTCTCTGGTGCTACAGTCGTTGCTGTTGTTGCCTACTTCCACATACCACCATCCTCACTCGTCATCTCCTACGAAACAGTAGACTCATCGGGATCGGGTTTGTGATAGGGTGGGAATTTTACCACAACCTCTCGTTGTTCGAGATCGTGACCACCAAAGCCTTTCTTGCTTTCTTTCAGGCCTGTAGTATAGAGCTATATTTTGAATATTATTACTAAATAAGATAGGATGATTTACTTTTACATGTCTTATAATTTAATAAAACTTTTCAAATAAAACAATAGAACTATCTCAGCTCAACCATTTGTATAGAACTATATTTTGAAGTCAGTTTGAAATAAGACGTATTTATGAAATTGATGAAAGTTAAAAACGAAAATCTTCGGTTTAGCAAGTTAATATCGAGCCGAGTTTATATGTGTTCAAGCCAACTCAAACTTAAATTTGAGGTCATTTAATAAAGGAATTTGATTAATAGGAGAAGTCTATGCGAGTATGTTATCATATAATTATATAAATAACAATAGAATATATATTTAGAATAAAAACTAAAAACTCAAGATCGGTAAGGATTACTTGGCGAAAAGTTGCATGATAAATATTAAATAGCATGGATTAATTGTTCTTTTGCAGGGGTGAAGCAAGTATAGCTCAACTCAACCAACAGGTCAGGTCAGCCAACAGGTCAAAACATACCGTTTTAAAAGGTTTCCAAATTGTTTTGGGTCAAAACAGGTTCTAGCCAAAATGGACTCGTGAATGAGTCGTGTCAAAATGGGTCATGGGTAGTGCAAACCCATTTGAACCGGTTTTAAGTTAGCGGGTTTTATAAGAATAGTCAGTATTGATCCGTTTTAGTAGACCCAAATTGAGCCATTGTTTAATTTAGCGGACCCAAAAACACCTAAATGAAATTTCATCTTTACCCAAATCAACCCAGATTCCTTTTTACCCAAACCAAATCTGAAGTGTACACAAATCATTACACACAGAACAAAGAAGCAATACCTTCTGATCGACTTCCTTAGCTACACGTGCACTCTTCATCATTAATGCTTGAAATGAAAGTCATGTTTCAAGTTGATAAACAGATGCCTAGAAAGACATACCTCCTTGATACTCAAACTCAGTTGCCACTTTCATCTGATTAGCTGACAATGTGGGCTGATATCTGCAAAACAATTATTTCAATATGTATCATTTCAGAAACAATATAATTACAATGATCATCTATATCTTTGAATTAAACAATGAAAAAAGGGCGTTTGCATTAAAAACATACTTTCAGCCACTTTCAACCCATTCGACCCGTTACAATGGCTGTCTTTCAGATTTATTTTGTTCGATCTATTTGAAATAAATACTGGCTTTGAGCCAACATTAAACTCGTTTGTCCCTTTTCACTAACCTTTTATTTGACCCATCTGATGTAAAACCTAACCAAATTAGACCCATTCACATGTAATTATAAAAAAAAAGTCAAACAATGACATGTAACAGGTCAATTAGAGGTCAACATAAGTAGATTAGAACAAACCTGCAGCTACAACATCTACATCACAACTACGAGTGAAAGATCAAGCTTCTGTCCTAAGGCTCTCAGCCCACCATTCATTCTGCAGCTTTGAATCCCTCAGCAGCAGTATCTCCACCAGCAATCTTTAGAATTAAAATTGTGTATTCAGGTCATCTCAATTTTATAATTTCTTATAATCTCTAAACAATTACCAACAAACACAAAATCATAATAATTCAAAGCCAAATGACTATCCAATCCCAATTTCTCCTCTTACAATTATCACTTCACAGCAAATTGATCTACAAATTTTATTAGTTAACCACAGGAGCAATATACCCATCAATTACATCTCGTAAATAACAGTAATCAACAAATTAAAGTTTAAGAATCTAATTGGGGCTTCAAAGTTCAGAAAACCCAAAACAACAAAACCTAAAATCCAAACAAAATAACAGAAGTTCAATAACCCAAAAACAAATAAAAAAACAAATATCGATAAACATCAACAATTTTTCAGAAAAAAAAAATCGTCAATTCAACACGAAATCAAACCTGGATGAACATTCAAACATGAATTGAAGATTCATTCGCCTTGTGAGAAGAAACAGGTCTCCTGACACGATTAAAATCGTTGAATGCCTACACTCACAATTAATTTCACAACTCCCACAAATCTATATGCATATCAATGATTAGTTCCACATATCTATACATACATACATGGACAAAAATATTATAGAATCAAAGAATTTTAAGAGTAAACATACATGGAGCAGATTCGACTGGTTTTGAATTAGGGTTTCTGAGAATTGCCTGGATGAGAATTGGACAAAGACGCCATTTGAACTAAAGTAATCAGAAAATATGCAGTTGAAGATTTCGAATGAAAATGAGAATCGGCCATGCTCTAATCGGATTACATCATAAAAATCAAAGAAAACATACCTAGACGAGAGTTCGAATGATTGAGTTTTAGGGATTTCTGAAGTGGGTATGGCCAAGTACAATCGCTACAGATGAAGCCGTATATGAGATTTAGGGTTTGTAAAATTGAATGTGGGTGAAAGAAATCAATTTGATTAGGTTTTGAGATTTAAAGAGAAATCAATTTGCCTTCCACTGATTGAGAGAATTGATTAGGTTACCAAATTGAAGAAGAGCGTAGGTAGGAAGAAAGAAATTGGCGCTCAAATATCAATTCTCTGGCCAAAGAGAATAGCCACATCAAAGTCAAATAGTCAACACTATTTTGCTTTAGTATAATATATATATATATATATATATATATATATTAAAGGTTACGCAAACGTATTTTTAATGAAGTTAGATTGTGAAGGGAATTTAAGAAATTTTATAGCATGAGGTATGTTCATAACACAATTTGTCAAAGTTTGGATGACCACACACATAATGGACCAAATAATGCAAGAGTTAGGTTAGAATTTTGGCAAAACAATATGTCACAAATTTCAAATACTATGCAAGAGTTAATATCACGTGCTTTAAGCATTATCTAAGAATTTAATCTATGTAAAGGTTGTTTGTTTAGCTCTTAATGGGACTTTTAATGATTCAGACCTTTTACTGGTTCAACACTTAATGGTTCTGACCTCTTACTTGTTCAACATTTAATGGTTCAGACTCTTTGTTTCGCTAGCAGGTGTCTGAATGGTTTAGACATTTGTCTCTGAAGCATTATACTAAGTCTGAATGGTTAAAACCTATAATCTGAATTGGTCAGACATTTGCCTCTGAACGGTTAAACATTATACTCGCTCTTAATGGTTCAGACATCTTACTAGTTTAACACTTAATGATTTATACCCCTTACTGGTTCAACACTTAACCATTCAAAAGTTGCTAAACATCCCCTAAACTGCCTTTGTTTAAAATGTCACCTTAGGATAGGCATAAAGCCGGTATGCAATAATCTAATTTCTTTGAACTCCAATTTATTCAAATTACAAATCCTTGAAATTTTAATTGTTACAAGTTTTTTTTTTTCTTTATATTTCAATCCCTTAAATTTTTAATATTCTTTTTACAAATATATATAGTTACGGATCCCAAAATCGTAGTTAGTGGTTCAACCCATATTTTTTTTGTCAAAACCGACATAACCAAACCATAAACACCCCTACCACCCAATTGTCACATTCAGGCCTTACTATTAAAAAAGATTACATGTTTACAATAGCACTTAATTCATAAACCCAAACCTTAAACTGTTTTATCACCTTTCTTCAACATCTCCAAGATAGACTCCACATTTCTCACATCCTGGCTCTCTTCTTGTGACTCGCTTTGATTCTCTTGCGAAAAATCAACGCTCGTGTACGTTCGAACCCCGGGCCCACGTCCTTCACAATCCTTCGACCTACCTTGCTGCGCCCGTCTAACCTCCTTCTGATGCTCAGTTAACTCCAACCTTTTCCTCTTCGGCCCATTAGAACCCGACCCGTTCACATTTCCATCCAGTAGTTCCACTCTTTTCACACACCGGTTTAACGTTGTAGTAACCTTGTGTTTCTGTGGAGGACTAGTTGTAGCCTCTATTCTTGCGTATCGTCTTTTACCAAGGTTTATTTTACCGTTTCGTGAAAGTTTGTCTAAAACAGGAAGTAAGTTTTGAGGGTAGTCTAGTTTGACTTGTTCACCGTATGTTGCATTCCAAAAAGCGACAGTTGGGTTGGAGATTGTGGGATTTGGGTGGTCAAGAGTTGCTTCGAGTAGGGTCGCTTGGAGTTTAAGAAACGCTGAGTTGAAGTTGATTGGTGGCCAACTGATTTGCAGAGATTTGAGGGTAGTAATCCATAATCGATGAAGTTGGTAGATCGTGTTTTCGTGTTGTTCAGAATCCGATAGCCATTGAAGCAATGGATTTGATATAATCTGGATAAAAAAAAGGAAAAAATTAAGAAAATGGCGGGTCATCCATCCATGCGTACATGCACATACATAGGAGTGCAAACGAGCCGAGTGGCTCGCAGACTGCTCGAGCTCGGCTCGAAAAAACTCGAAACGAGAGGAGCTTAAACAAGCTTGAGCCCGAGCCTATAAACAAGCTCGTTTGGTAAACGAGCTCGAGCCGGCCTGTGAACCTAAATGAGCCTACTATTTATATAATTTTTTATTATTAATTAAAAATATATTTAAATAATAATAATCACTATTTATAAAATCATGAAAAAATAACTAAATTACATAAAATATAACAATTATAATTAATATAAATTAATAAATAAAAAATAAACAAGGCGAGCCGCCGAGTTTGAGCTTAAGAAACTTCCTATGAGCCGAGCTCAAGCTTTAGAAACAAAGCTCGAATCAAGCCGAGCTCAAGCTCGGCTCGACTCGTTAAACGAGCCTCGAGCTTTCATCAGTTAAACAACTCGTTTGCAACCCTACACGCACATACTTACAAAGTGATTCACATACATATGCTAGAGATTTTGAAGGAGGGATGCAAACCTCAACAAATGGAATGATATCCTCATCAAAGTGAAAAGATTCCATAACGCGCGCCAACGTGGAGAAGACACTGAAAAACCGTTAAAAAAACATCACCTCTATGTTTAGTTATATTCTTATATTGGACCCAAAAAAAAACATTCTAACCACAAATCGACAGTACAAAATGAACACAATGACGTAACCTAAACTTTTAACCAACCTGGAAGTTGTATCAAGAATCTCTGGTTTTGATTTTGCTTCTACGTACGATACACCTAAATACCTACACAGTTCCACCAGAATTTGTAACAAATAGGTAAATGTTCATATTAAGGTTTTAAAAAAAAATATATATACATATATATATTTTACTGACCTGGCAGCACACTGCAGGATGGTTTTGGTGCAATGTGTTCTTTTACGATCACCGACATCATTTGGTGATTTAATAATATGTTCAATAACACATATTACAGCATCTCCACAAAAGGAAAGAAAAACATATCCCCGGGTGTCTTCCGCATGGTCAATCTTGGAATAATCTTCAAGAAACCGATCAAACACCGGAAGTAAATTTTCACAGCATTTGGTAGACATGTAAAGCGACTTCCACGGTTGAACAATTTGCACACAATCAAGATTCTTTTGCGATCGCAACGAGAAAAGGTTGAAAGGGTACGCCAAGAAACGAGAGACTACAAGATCGCAATTGTCATCAGGCTCTGATTTACTATTTACGTAATCATTCAAGCAGTTTGCGACAACAATCCAGTGATTTAAGCAGTCGGGTATCGAGAACTTGTACAATAAACATGTCAACGTGTGAAGAATATCGTTAGAATCGTAAGACTGCAACAAGAAAGTCACGTACTTCGACATTTTCGACACATCAGAAGGTGAGTTTATTACGTCATGGAAATATAGTACTATAAAATACACCACTGGTGTAACCATATCGTTGTCGTCATTCATTTCATTCATGTTTTCAGTGTACTTGGTGTCAAGTTTCATCTTGTACAAAGGAGATCCCAAAATCGACGGTTGTAATTCCTCCGTAGCAATCTCGATAAAGTCGAGAAACGTTCGACCAATACCACTTTCCGATATCTTCTTTAGACAGTTAATAATGGTATCGATGCATGACATAACCTCACTAAAGGGAACACTTGATCCCGATACAGTAGACCAAACACTTTTCAGTGACGACCGAAATATTTTTAAAGCGGCATCACACGCCACCTCACCATGACCGATGAAAATGTCAACCATTTTGACAAAAAAGTCAAACTGACGTAAACTCCAAGGCATCCATTTGACGGAATAATGTTTTTCATCATCTAACGTTCTTGCTAATGCATAGCTATCGAGAATATCCAAGCAGAACTTCCATGAGCAGACGTTTTTACCATCGGGTCCCGCTCGAAAGACCACTTCAAACATAGGTTCAAGAACGGTTTTGTTGACAAAAGGGTGGTTAACGCAGGTGTCGAGTTTGTGGAGCAAATAATTCCAAGTGTTTAAGCAGGATAAGTGGACCGATAAATCACATTTGCTTGACATGACACCGATTAGTGGTGTCATGATGAGTTTAATGCTCTTCGTTAATCTATTGGTTTCGAAGATACCGTCATTTTCTTCATACGTTTGTTGTGTTGCAACTTCTGTTGTAGATTCTAGTGTTGGTAGAATGACCAGAGCGTCAATTAAAGCTTCCCACGCAGTCTACAAGAAAATTGTAACGATTAATTGCGATATTTCGACCCATTAACTAAATGGATTGATTGATAAATTAAGAAACTTAAACAAAAATGAAATAGGTTTTGATCTGACCTGTATCAAGAAAATTATAGAGTTGCAAACGAGCTGAGCAGCTCGCCAAAGAGCTCGAAACAAGCCAAGCCTTATCGAGCCCTAGGCGAGCCTTATCAAGCCCGAGCCGAGATTGAGCTTAAAATAAAGCTCGTTTATTTATCGAGACCGGCATGTGAAGCTCGTTAGGCTCATCGAGCCTTAGTGTAATATTAGTTTTTATTAATTATTTAATAACATTTACCCCTTATTTAAAGTTTTCTACTAAACGAGCAGAGCCAGGCTTATTTAAACTTATTTACGAGCCAAGCCCGAACCTAAAAATAAACTTGTTTAGTAAACGAGCCTGAGCTTCACTTATTGAGCTCGCAAGCCTAAACGAGTCTATTATTTATATTATATTTTTACTTAATATATTAATTAATTAATTGGTAAACGAGTCGAGCTCGAGAAACTACCAACGAGCCAAGCTGGAGCTCGGGCACGGCTCGGCTCATTTGCACCCCTAGAAAATTACCTGTGAAGCAATTTTGACTTGTGGGTCACCGTCAGGAAATGTCTGCTCAGGAATTTTTAGTAGCTGATTAATCACGTGCCTATTTTTTATGGCGTACGATCCTATCAAGCGAGTGTACCATCCCCAAGCTTGCATTGCTTGAATCTTCATGCCTTGTTTTAACAGTTCTTCCATTGCAGGAAGTAGTTTTCTCTTAACATCCACAATAACTACCTGTTTAAACAACATAATATCCTCATTACTAAACCAACAACGCATAATAAACAGTCACACTAGAACTATTATTTGTAGTATGTACTTTCAAACCATATTTTGTAGAGTAAAATGTCATTTCGTCCCTAAGGTTTGGCCAGTTTTGCGACTTCCGTCCAAAGGTTTGTTTTTCCGCATCTGGATCCAAAAGGTTTGACATCTTGCCATTTTCAATTTTCATCCAGCTCGTTAACTTCATCCATTTTTCTCCGTTAAGTCAAGGGTATTTCTGTCTTTTTTTGTTAACTTAAAGGACAATTTGGTTCTTTTCACTTTATGTACAAGCATTTAGGCTTTAGCATAATGCACAAGTATTCAAAATACCCTTACTAAACAAAAACCAAAAGCAAGTAGGTAAAAAGACAAAAACGCCCCTGACTTAACGGAGAAAAATGGATGGAGTTAACGAGCCGGATGAAAATGGCAACATTTCAAACCTTTTTGGATCCAAATGCGGAAACACAAACCTTTGGACAAAAGTCGCAAAACTGGCCAAACCTCAAGGACGACAATGGCATTTTACTCTAATCTCTTTATGTACCTTAGAGAGAGCTGCTGGAGGGGGACATATTAACGATTTAATTTTTCGTAAACATCTTTCCGACATATCTCTCTCCCTTTTATCTACACTAACAAGTCTTCTGTATATCGGCGGACCCCATAAATATGACGTCTCTCTCATCTTTTCATTCACTTGAGTTTCCAGCTTCATCACAGCCTGCACCAGTAGCCATTAGAGAAAATAATAATAATAATAATAACAAAAAATTAAAAAAAATATTATATAATTTTTGTCATACCTGCATGGCCTCAAAAGTTGTTGATAGAGATCCGGTAGGATTGTCAAGAGCATGAACTATTGCCCGCACTAAAGATTCGATATGTGCGTCTAAGAACGATGTATTTAATTGTTGAACTGATATGCACCATACTCCTAAATTACAAACAGACTGCAATTAAACTATAAAAGTCAGTAACGATGAACATATGTTTGTGAGTGTGTGTGATTTCAAGCGAAATGCAATTTTGACCTTGATTCGAGTTGACAAAATGACCTTCTGCAAAGAACATAGAACCATATCAACATCGTCTCCTGCCATACCCATTAAAACAAGATTAAATGATCAATTGTAATCTATATCTTCCGTAGTTTTTCCTTAAAAAAACAACTTTCTTAAATAATCAAACTCTATTATAAACTCAACACCTATTCTAAACAACTAGTCTAAATTTTACAACCTTTCAAATTACAACTTTAGACCAACATTTTCTATACGACTTTGCCCCTACTCGTTTCACTAACGTTTTTGCGTGCTTACCGCTACTCATCTCACCAATGTTTTCTACGTGCTTACCTACATGAAGCTGCATGTGGTCAACTATCACGACACACTTGGTGTCGATAGCTACTAAAAAAACCTAAAGGCACTCATACCCTTTGTATCCTCACCTTTCGCTCTTTTAATCATCCAACTCTAACGAACCTATGTCTCCGTTTGTCCGAGCAAATCATGTGTCTCCGTTTGTCCAACAAAGTCTAACACCACATTTGGATATTTAAGATGACTATACTTGGTTCTCCACTATTTACTCCTGCATTGCAGAATTCCCAAAAAAGTTAGGGATGTGCTTTTCATGCATAGACTTGTTTTTACATATTATAATGTGACGCTTTAAAGACAACGGTTACGTACTTATCAATGTTCCAATAGATCAATGTATGTATGTTAAACGGTTTTATGTTTGGCTGTTTATTTGTAGTAGTTCATACGCATTATCTTTTGTCAAAATTTTAATTAAGTTGTATAATTTTAAGACTTATCGTCCCTCCTCCTAGGATCCAAAACTACATGTAACATCGACACTCATACCAAGCAATACCATCCGCTTTACCGAGTGGAGAGCTCACCGATTTGTTTTTAATTACCTGTGTGGAGACTTCCGAGAGGTCATCCATCTTGAATTGCTCTAACCCAAATATGCTTAATCATGGAGGTATCCTCTTATCCACAACCAATGCGACCACATAGTGATGGTGATATTTGAGGAACATTCCTTTTGTGCCTATAATCCCTTGTCAATGAACTAAAGTGAAATTTGCCTAACGTCACGTATCTACCGACTACTTTTTTTTCTTTTCATTTTCTAACAGCAACCCCCCCCCCCCCAATCTACTTTTTTTAAGGATAAACACCTGGTGCCACTACCTTAATGACCCTAATTTAGGGATGGCAATCGAACCCGAAACCCGACACATCTGGGACGGGTTTGGCGTCGGTTAATCAGGTTTGGGACTAGTTTTTATTTTTTTCGCGGGTTTGGGATGGGTTTGGGATTTAGTGATATACCCGTTTACCCGACCCAATTACCCGATAAAGTAAACCTGTTTACCCGATTGTATACCCGATATAATTTCTTTTATATTTTTAAATATGTAAATATATAATACATCTTTTTTTCTATACATATAGGTATTTTATCCTGTATACATTATAGTTATTTGATATATTTCTTGAGTGATAATACTAAATGTAACTGATTAGTAGTTACCCAATGGGTTTTGGGTTGGGTATACCCAACGGGTAAACTTTTTAAAATTAATGGGTTACCCGAAACCCGCGGGTATACCCGATACCCGATGGGTATTTACCCGCTAGAAACCCGACGGGTTTGGGACAAGCTTATCTAATCGGGTTTGGGGTTGGGATTACCTAAACCCGTGCCATCCCTACCCTAATTCACTAATAAATGCAATCAAGTAACTTTTTCAAAGTATAATTCCTAGATATTTTCTAGGATATATACACCACACCCTACATGATTTAAACCCTCAACCTTTTGTTGTCGAGTACACCACTTAACCACCCAAATATCCCCAAAATCAACTACTTAAAATGAGACTAATTCACTAATATAAATAGTTATATACCCACCTGATATACCAACAACAATGGATGGATGGTAAATCATGAACCCCATACACTTCAAAGCCTGTGAAGCTCTACAAAAACGCATCAACACATACACACACATTAGCAAATACCAAACACCAACAACACAATCCAACAATCAATCAACAAAAACACTTACATCTCCTCATCATCCTGTAAAATATCATTCGCCATCACTGACAGAAGCACGTGAGATGACTCAGCTAGCGATTGAAGAAGAGAATGATCAGTTGTTGAGTGTTCTTGAATCTGTAATAACGTCGAGTAAAGGTTCGATTTTTCTGATTTTGAGTTAGTATTTGCACAAGATTGCAAAAGGGCTTTCAGTTCGTCCAATTGGGTATTGAAATCCCCCATTGATTCTCGTTTAATTTTGGAGAAATTTAGGGAATCGATTGTTTGTAGATATGAAGTTATAAACCCTAGTTTGCTTGCAATTTTCGCGCCATATGTAAACTTTTTACCTCTTTTTTCAAGGAAGTAAAATTTGCTTAACGGCCCTCGGTCTTTAGATAACCTGTAATTTTAGTCCTAAAAGGGTTTTTTTTACCAAAATAGTTTGATGCACAATGAGCTTTTTCATTAACAATACAAAAATAACATAAGAATAGCAGGTAAACGGGGAATAACCTGATTGTGTTAATTATTATAACTAAAAGTCATACTTAGGATCATAATTTTAACCGTCACGTCATAAAATGTCTGCTACAATACTAGATCATTTTCTTTCACTTTTTTCAACTAGTCATACTTAGGTTATGTGTTATGGGTTTATCTATAGCCAAAATCGGTTCATCGAGGTCCCTTCATCTCTGGCCAAAAGTCGGCGATCAACTCGCTATTCTTCATTGTTGGTAGGGGCCCCTTCATATATATATAACATAAATATAACTTTATTTGTAAATTGAGAAATTTATGAAGAAGAACTAAATATTCGTGAGTGTGACATGTCATAAATATAAATATGCAATTTTATAAGAAATAAATTTATGAAAATAACTAAAATGTGTTTGATCCAAATTTTGAAGACGCAAAGAGTAAGTACTTTAAGCATACTTTGATTCATCTTCTCCAAATGATTCCAAATCCCATTTGATTTAGAATACTAATACACTATAATAAGTGATGTACAAACTGTTGTTATTGCTAGGATAAATATTTGAGGTTCTTTAATCATTAACAAACTACTTTCTTGCTTAGAATCTAAGAAAAAAAAAGTATTTTCTTCAAGACTGATATCAAAAAGACGTTTGACACGGTAAATTGGAGTTTCTTAGATTCAATGATGAGCCAAATGGGACTCCCAATAATTGGAGAAGTTGGATTCTTTGTTTTCTTTCTTCTGTCGGAACATTAATTTTGGTTAAGGGATCTCTCACGCAAGAATTCCATGTGGAGCGAGGAGTTTGACAGGGTACCTATTTCCTTTTTATTACACGTTACACTTTCTAAGGCAAGGGTGATGAGTCTAGTCAATGAAATAGTCACTCCCATCAATGGTCCATTAATCCCCCATTTATTCTTCGTTAACGATGCTATTTTTCTAGTGAATGGTACATATTCAAATTCCAAAACCTTACAAGAAATCTCTGTTTCTTTCAATTATCATCTCGTCTTCGTGTTAATTTCTCCAAAAGTGAAGTTTTTAGAAACCTCGTGCAACATCTCAAGTATGTCAAGCATCTTGCAAGGTCAAACGACATCTTTCTATTTTGTCTACTAGGGACTTTTGGTGGGGGCCAATATGTATCTCATTTAATATTAGGCAAACGTATTAAAGTGGTTATGGCCAGTCTGCCCACGTACTACTTCTCTTTATACGTACTACTTCTCTTTATTTAAAGCACCATTACAGGTAATTGCTGAATTAAAACAACTTAGACAATAATGAATCTAAATCAAAAGTTTGTTGGATTTCTTAGGATAAGGTTCTTGCGCCTAAACAGTTAGGGAGGCTGGGATTGAGTGGTTTGGGGGGCTTGCAAAAATTCAATAAGGCACTCTTCGCAATTTGGTGGTAGCGTTTCAAACTTGACAAAGCTCAAATACGGGTGAAGGCAATTAAGGCAATACATCAAAGTAGTAAGGAAAACAAATACATCCCACTAAAGTGCAACATCACAAATGCATGGAAACATTATTAAAATAAGATACAACTTAAGAGTTATCTCAATAACTATGGAAGACCACATGAAAGTCGAAAGGAAAATTGGTTCGGATGTAGCACTCTAGCTAGACAATTGGGAAGATCATGTAATGTTAGTGAATGTTTTTCTTGCATTACATAAACTCGAAAAACACAAGATATGTGAACTTTCAGATATAATTACAAATGATGGGTTTTGTGTGGCCCTAAATTAGTGATGGAAGAGAGATTGATACAACAATTTTGAGCTTATTAAGACTAGACAATGCTTGAATTTCACTAGGATATGGAAAAAAAAAAGAAGGAAAGAACGAGTGGATATGGCTTGAGGATGAATTGAATGTCTTCATTTTGAAATCACTTCGAGAGATGATCAAATCAGAATGCTACAATCAAGGTAATTATTCTAATGGTTGGTTAAATTGGGTTTTGATCAAAGTAAATTATTTTTCTTGGATGGCGACTTCAAATAAATTACCTACAATGAATGAACTAACGAAAATGAATATCAGTAGAAGGTCAAACATATGTGCTTTATGTTGAAAGTTAAAGGAATTAGCGGACCATCTTCTTCTTGAATGTCAATTCACTTCTGTGATTTGGGATAAGGTGTTTGATTGCTGTTGTTTTTCTCCTCCCCCATGTAACTTAATATGGAACCCCGTGCCATTCGCGAACTTTTCACAACCACCAACAATGGGCTTGTCAACCCCCCCCCCCACCACCGCGCCATAGGTACGGTAGTGTCATGATGCATATGAGGAACCCTATCTTCTTTTCAGGTAGTTCCAACACATCCTATTAAGCATATAAGGATCCAGATATACTCCTACCGACAATTGCACAATAACAACATTCTTGTATTATTACCAGTTCAACAGAATGAGTATACAATCACAGTTTTATAAATAAACATGATAACTCATTTGTTTAACAGTTGCTTAACAGCCGCTAGTACGATCGAGTAATGTATCAGGGTCCTTAAAACTATCTACGCCAAGTTGATGTAGAGTCTCCCTATTCGTGCTCCTAATCGCTCCAAATACGACTTATAACAACACCCAATGGGTACTCTGGGCTCGGGATTCTCTTATACTAGAGCGTTCCCTTATATGAGGTACTGAAGGTTGTCTTTAAAAGAGTGAATGGACGATGGGATAAAGTATTTGGTCGATGTAGGATAAAGATGACATGCTAGCTTGCGTGCTTGCTTACATTTATATAATTTCAAATGATATAATTTATTTATATATTATAATTAATTCAACTCCTTAATTACTCGTTTATTTCTTATAACTTTTAAAATATGGTGTTTTATAACATTGCAGATATATTGTTAAGATGAGCTTGTTTTTCTCTACGTTCTGACCCAAGCTTCTTTAAAAACGGAGTATGATCAAATATAATATAATTTATTATTATTAAGCGGTCTCCTATAATAATAAATACTCATCTAAACACTACTTATTTCAAAAAAAAGCATTCTAGTCGTTACTTATTCGTTCGACACTATATAAAATATAAATTTCATATTTCACACGTTTGTAACTTTACATTAAGGTTCAGGGTATTACAGTTTTATTTTTAAATAAAGTCCTGTCGTTAAATATATAATAATCATAAAATGGTAAAATATATATATTTTTTTGAACGGCATATTTCTTTTATTCTTGTCATCCGTAGGACTTGAACTCAAGACCTCGCCTCCCAAGATGTTTAAAGGTTTTGGATTTGCTAACGGACCACCACCCCATTGGTTATATATTAATCAAAATCTACTTTGAAATTTGTAATACAAGAACATCAACTTTAACCTTTTCACTTTACAAAAATAGTAGTTTTACCCCTTCACATCTCTCTTAACAATAAAACCACTTTACTAACTCCATTAAAAAGTTTGCCCTATATATCATAAATGAACAGAAACTAATAAAATTCCTATGCACGATGCTTCGGGAATTCGGTTTTAATTAATAACGGTTCAATATTCATTTCAACACTTCTACGATATCGATACTCTTTACTATACCCATGCGAAGCTTAAGTAGGGCGGGAGGGGGTGGCCGACCCCCTGAACTTTTCGCTCAGTAATGGAGAGTATGTTGTTTTCGTATAGAAATTTTTGGGTATATACGTTTTCGACCCCCGATTTTATAGAAATTTTTAGTTCCAGTGACTTCCGCCCCCTAGGTCGGAAATCTCAAGTTTCACCACTAACTATACCAAATTTGAATACCAACTCCAACTAAAAGTTAAATTGACATTATTAACAATACTCCACCAAGCTCCTCTAGGAAGAGCCAAAAGTTGAGCATTTGCCCACATGCTCACACAAACTCCTTGGAGACAAGGGTATGTACAATGTACACAGTGCTACACAAACATGTTATTTGCAATCGAGAAACGGTAAATGTAACACCTCGCAAATTTCGGGTTTAATATTAAAACGACACGTGTCATGTCAAACAAAAACGCGTTGAAAACCCGGATTTAATAAAGATGTTTTCGGTAGGATTCAAAGTGGCGTCATGTTAAATTTTTACCTCTGAACACCTCAATTATAAATCCCAAGACCCGATTTAATATTTTACACATCTATTATACCCTAAATTCAGGGGATTATTGCCAATAATGGAATTGGAAATGCATGATAGGATTCTACGAAGAAAAGAAATGGAAACCCGTTGTTTTCGGGTCTTGTTTTTGGATCCAATTGAAACAATGGATAATGGTAGGGTATGGGACTATTCTAGACACATTATGAAGGGCCCTAAGTGATAATTGATGCCCCAAAGTCAGAAGTTACGGCTGCCCTTTCGAAACACAACAAACAAAATCGAAAACTGATTCAGCAAGGGCGTCGCGTAGCGCGACGGCCCCTCGCGCTACGCGAGGGGGTGCCCAGCGACAGCTGACCTGCTGTTGGCTGTTGTGTGCGATTGTTACCCTCTAGGCCGGTTTTTCTTGCATGTGCATGGCCCCTAGACATCCCTACACACTACTTACAAGTGTTGATCAATTGTGGATGGCCCTAGACTTGGTTGTCACTCTCTTGTGGTGCTTGATTCTTGTATATAAAGACCCCTTAATGTCACAACCATTCCACACATCAATTGCAAACAATCTGAGCATTGGAGGAGCTTACAATCTGATTGAAGGCCTTCCTAATCATCCATTAATCATCTAGTAAGTTGCTTAACCCTTCTAAATTAATTCTAGCTTAGTAATTAGCTTAAAAGTCAATATATCGAGCTTAACGGTTGACTTTGTGATTAAACAACGATAGCTCAGTCGTATGTCAAATTAAAAGTACCGTTAGATAGGTAATTGTATGGGTATTAAACCCTTATAAGGGCAAGTACCAATTCCAGACCTAACTAGGTCGTTTGTCGGGTCAAACGTTGACCGAAAAAGTCAACAGAAATACAAAATGCGATTTAATGCACAATTAATGATCCGAAAGGTGTGCAACCTGTTTTAACCTTAATATAACATGGTAATAAGTATGAAAACTTGTCTACGCTTGCCCGACTCGACAAATTTCTGTTTAAACCCGGTTCGGAACCGAAAGGCGCAAAACTTTGACTTTTGCGTTGACTTCGGTTCTGACCCGTTTTAGTTGGAATTAGACATGCCTTAAAGTCTCATTAGGGTTGGGTTACATGCTAGTATAAGTCTCTGTACTTGTTTCATTGATTATCCGATGCATGCACACGTTTCCGTTAATCGCTTAAATTGGACCATAACGCCCTTATGACCTTACAACGAGAATTTTGAAAATGTGGAAGTACAATAATCTTAGTTACTGATTAATAAACATGTACGTAAATTTTCACGTCGATCGGAGGTCTAGATTAGGAGATATGCGCATTAGCGTAAATAATAAGCTTTTTATTAATTAAACGGCGCGATTAGCGCATAGCCTATCTAAACCCGATTTTCGGTACCAAAACTTTTACCCACTGATGTTAAATAATATTTTGGGATTTTTGAAGATTTTTAATTATTTTTAAACTGATCTTAAGCTAGGCTTATCGCATTGATTCGGTTAATACCGAATATGCCCTTTTAGGCCATAAAACGAGTTTTACGAATCCGTTTGATACCAATCCAATTGCCACTGATTTAAAATAATAAATAGAGTGTTTTGAGCCTGTTTTTCTGATCAGAAAACTCAGAATGGTATTTTAAACCGTACGTCGCTTAAAACGGCTTTATACGCGTATATAACGCATAGTTTGGGTCTAGAATCATTTTATCACAAAAGACTTTATACCAACTGTTGATACCTGTTAAAATTGATAATTTTTTTGATTAAGTCAGACCCGTATCTCAGAAGTATTATAAATCTCTTTTATAACCCTTAAAATGACCAAAATACCCCTACGGGGCGTATATAGGGATTAAACTCGTTATGGGCATTATGGAAGATATCATAATGATATCACAACATATTTAAAGCGTATTAACTTAGGAAACCTGTTCGCGACCCTTTCGGTTAACCGTTATGCATTTTTCGCGTTCGGTTCGGTTTATGTAACTAGTTTGCATAAACTAGCCGAAACGGGTCAAACGATATCATTTTTATCTCAAAATCCAGAATGTGAATAGTAAACCCATATTAAACAAGTCCTCAAACTTGTCGGGTCTAAATCACATTCAATCCGGTCTTCGCTTAATCATGCGTACGAACCGTATCTTTAAAACTGACCGGTCTAAGCTTAAGCTTAATTAAAGACCCGTTAGTATTCTAATAGGTTATATTAAACCTTCGTTCCAGATTAGGAGCCCAGTAAAAGCTATCTGCAATTTATTCAATTAAGGATTATACTTTGCAAAGGTAAATACTTTTAACTTATTTTCCCTATACGGGCTTGGGTTACGGTACATAGCGTACCGCTTGATCGAGCATCAAATCTTCCACGCTTAGTGGTTAATTGAATAATTTGATCGGCTCGTTTTAAACAGATGTGTTTACTTTACAGCCTTTGGGGGGTTAATGACCATGTCCCGGATATCCCTGGCATTATCTTACGAGATAGCCACGACCTGAGCACGGGGTGTAGGCGTACTCCCGTGTATAACTCACTTAAAGTGGTGTGTCTATTGATCTTTAACCCGGACACGTCCGGGCTACTGAACGCATAAGTAACATGTAAATCGTTCACAAGATTATAATATTAAATAATTCTCCCAAGTTAATAAAAATGTTTATGCCATGTGCATCCAAACCAATTTTCAATCATTTTATAAAATGAGTCAGTTGAATGTATTTACCAGTGTAAACTGACGTATTTTCCCAAAAAGATTAAATGCAGGTACTAGGCGTAATAGGCTGGGATTCTCCTAAGCATCAGTAGAAGTCTCGCAAGCTTTAGATGCCGAAGTCTGTTGAACCATAAACAATGTTTTTATTCGATCCTACTGTGGATAAACACCGGATAATTGTGACTTTGTTTACAATAAATAAATTCGGTTGTATCTTATTTTAAATTTGCTTCCGCTGTGCATTATTATATTGTGTTGTTTGACTATTACGTTGCCAACCACGTCACGATACTCCCCCACCGGGCCCACCGGTGACACGTGGAAAACGGGGTGTGACAGGTTGGTATCAGAGCCAACTCTGAGTGAATTAAACACTAGCCTTTTGTGTTTAATCTCAGTTACACAATTGCACATATTTAAACTTTCGAGTCTAGACTTATAACATAGGACAAATTCCACCTTATTCGGTTTTTGTTTTGTCCTTTAAGCTTTATATTTTGTTATTTGTTATCTTATGTTTTGTGGACAGGTATAACAAAGATGCCTCCAAGATTTTTACGTATGCGAGGACGAGGAGGAAAGGGGCCGACCACCGCCCCCAACGACCATGAAGCTGGGCCGTCCAATACACGAGCTCCTATCCCCGCCGAGAGTGACGGTACTCGGCGGAACCAGAGAGGTCTCTTTCAACCGGCAAGACGGTCGGTTTCAAACAGCTCGACGACTCCCGCTCAAGACTCCTACGGGCCACAATCAGAAAATGAGCCTAGAGACTCCCACCATTCGCAAATACCGTTACAGCGATCAATGTCGCACCGCCCTTTTGGAGACCCCACTCCAATCTTTCAAGGCCAGTTTAACCCGGCGGATTATATACAAGAACCAGTGGGTTTTAACCCATTGGGACCGGAGGACCATTTTTCTGGAGGAAATGATATGGACGAGGAAGACGACCCCGAAGAACCCGCATCAGGAACTCCCAACCACCCAATCGAGGTCTCGGATAGTTCCATTTATCACGGGCCACCCTATAATGGTCCAGATAGCTTCCAGGCTATCTTTACTAGGCACGAATGGTATTATACACCTCCTCACCATTCGTCGCCGCATGAGCAGCATCAGCCTCACCATTCGTCGCCGCATGAGCAGCATCAGCCTCACTATTCTTCGCCGCATGAGCAGCAGCAGCAGCATCATCAAGATTCCTCTGGGAATCACCAGTTTGAGGCAGTTACGCCACCGCCTCCACCACCACCAGTTCAGCCGGTGCCTCCACAGCCGCAAAGACATAGGAGATCCGGAGCCCGGATGTCCACACGAAGAGAAGAGTTTCACTTTAACTCTCCTCTACAATCAAGTGGCAGAAATTATCAGCCGCTTCCAGAAGATCCACAGATAGGTGGACCATCAAACCCCTACGCGCAGCAACCGCCACCAATGGGTTTCGATAATCAGATACCAGCATACACGGGTCCTTCGATGTACAACCCTTTTGAGCCACCGACTCACACTAACCTCGGTTACGCTGAAGCCGACCCGTATTTGGTAGCAGCTAATTACAACGCCCTTAACCAAGAGGGACCGTATGGAGGTCCTTGGGGAGTAGGCTACCCAGCACAGGGATACCAGATGCCTACGCAACCCCCGTACTACCAACAACCCCCGCCGTCTCTGCAGATGTCGCCACCACTGCATCAGGAAATCCTACAAAGTATTAGGGAGGTGCGGCATGAGGCACGGGAAGACCGAAGGCGTAACCAGGGGATGTTCAAGACCTTGACGAACTTAATCAAGGGAAAGAGCAAGAAGGATCAGTAAATCCTTTATGTGTGTATGTCTACTTTAAAATTAAGTCCCTGCGAGGACATTTATGTGTGTATGTAGTCCCTGCGTGGACATTTATCTTTGTACCTAGTCCCTGCGTGGACATCTATTTAAGTAATCAGTCCCTGCGAGGACTTATGTTTTAAATTTAACCCCTGCGCGGGTAAGTACTTGTTTGACCCCTACGTGGGAAATGGTTTGTGTGAAAAGACCCGTTTAGGGCAATATGTAACCTATGTATAATTAATGGAATGTTTGTTTTATAAATTTCATGTTTGCCATTATGTGCATATATAAATTATAAATGAAATAAATAAATTAAAATCATTCCTTTTAAATTAATCTGCCTATGAAATTTATTTAATTAAGGATCTTAAAGTGTGAAACCTAGCCACGTGTCAAATATAAGACCGGGCCAAAATGGTAAGACCTGTTTAAAAGATTCAATTCCCTGTTAACATCTTAAAACATGTTAACACTCCTGGCAGAAGTGATTCGTTAAAATCACATACGTCTTTTTATAAAGGAATTCTTTAGAAGATTCCTAACCTAGTTTAATGATCTCTGAATCCTGGGTTTATATCATCAATTAAGATGATCATATTTTAACCATACGTGGTAATATAATACCTACGGGCCCTGCTCATTTCCATATGAGCCAAAAGACAGTGGTAGCTTTGACTCCCTGTCTAATAAAGGTAATGAACTAGGTTCAAACCTTAAAAGTCTTGATTCTCTGAAATCATAGCTTAAAATTTAAATTGTCCATGTGACCAAGCCTTATGTGCTAATATATATTGTTATTGTTTATGTTTAGGATAAATTTTAATTGAAATCCTAAATTAATACGATTAATAAGTTAACCAAATATGGTCTCTGTTTACCATGGTTAACGAGTTACCCTAAGGGGTAATTCCATAATAAACTCCCAAATAAATTATTGTCCTTGTTTTCTGCAACAGTTCAATACAAATGGCTAACTCTAATGAAGTCAATAGTCATCCTGTGGAGCCGAATGAGAACGCCCAGATTACATTAACGGGTGCCGAGTTAAAAGCAATAATAGACGGTGCTGTTACTCAAGCTTTGGATAGACAGTATGAAGAATACAGTAGTACCCGAAGTAGGACCCACTCTGTATCCCATTCAAAGCCAAGGACACATTCAGAGGCTCATAACAAGCCTCCTCCCAAAAAGGATGTGCCAAAGAAAAACGGTGATGATCGCCAGTCCACCAACCACCAAAGTAATCCATCTCAGCAGTTGGTACTGCATCAGGGACACCGTAACAAGGGTTGCACATATAAGTACTTTGTGTCTTGTAAACCCAGGGATTTTACGGGGGAGAAAGGAGCCGTAGACTGCATGACGTGGCTGGATGAAATGGACACGGTCGTGGACATCAGCGGATGCGCTGAAGGTGATGTGGTTAAATTTATCTCACAGTCCTTCAAAGGTGAGGCGTTAGATTGGTGGAGATCTCTGATGGAGGCCTCCGGAAAGATCCCGTTGTATAGCATGACGTGGGATCAATTCATTGCCCTAATCAAAGAAAATTTCTGCCCTCAACATGAGGTGGAAAAGATAGAATATGACTTCCTATCACTGGTAATGAAGAACCTCGATTGTCAAGCTTATCTGACAAGCTTCAATACACTGTCTCGGCTGGTTCCCTACCTGGTAACCCCGGAGCCAAAAAGAATTGCTCGCTTTATTGGTGGTTTGGAACCCGAGATCAAGTCCAGTGTAAAGGCTTCTCGGCCAGTTACCTTCAGGTCTGTAACTGACCTTTCCTTATCCCTCACTCTGGATGCGGTCCGGCAGAGATCGCAGAGGAATAAGGCGGCCGAGAAGAGGAAGCATGAAGATGATGGTTCGCGTAGGTCGAACAAGAAGCACCGTGGGAACGGTGATCACAAGAAGGGATCGGAATCGAGAAAAGATGGGCATCGTTCTGGAGAGAAGCCCACATGCAAAACTTGCAAGAAACAGCACTTTGGAAAGTGCAGACTCGAATCAAACTCGAATAACGAGTCAAGGTCTTATGCTTGTGGTTTGTGCAAGTCCAAGGAACACAAAACCTTGGATTGCAAGAAGATGAAAGATGCAACGTGCTACCGTTGCAATGAAAAGGGCCACATAAAGACTAACTGCCCTAAGTACAACAAGAAGCCTGAGGAGGCTAAGAAGACTAACGCCAGAGTCTTCAGGATGGATGCGGAGGAGGCTGTGAAGGATGATAACGTCATAACAGGTACTTTCCTTGTAAACGATGTATTTGCAAGAGTACTTTTTGATTCAGGCGCAGATAAGTCCTTCGTAGATCATAAATTTTGTAAATTGTTGAATTTACCTGTCAAAACCCTAAAAGTGAATTATGAGGTAGAGTTAGCAGATGGTACCATTGAAGCCGTCTCTACTGAGTTAGATGGATGTGCTATATCCATTAAGAACCATTCTTTTCCTCTATCTCTACTTCCCTTTAGGTTAGCCGGTTTTGACATAGTTCTGGGTATGGACTGGTTATCTCATAACCAGGCCCAAATCGTCTGTAACATGAAGCAAGTAGTGATAAAGACTCCGTCTGGTGAATCACTTACCATTCGGGGAGATACCCAGTACGGACTGCCTGAGCACGTGACTATGCTCAAGGCTTCAAAGTGTTTGAAAAAGGGATGTGTCATTTACATGGCGCAAGTGATCATTGACGAGCCTAAACCAAACTTAGAAGACATCCCTGTCATTTCGGAATACCCAGAAGTGTTTCCTGAAGATCTACTTGGTCTACCACCAGATAGACAAGTCGAATTCAGGATCGATATCATCCCCGGAGCGGCACCAGTTGCTAGAGCTCCATACAGATTGGCACCCACGGAAATGAAGGAGTTGCGGACGCAGCTAGATGAATTGCTAGCTAAGGGTTTCATTCGACCTAGTTTATCTCCTTGGGGAGCACCAATTCTGTTTGTCAAGAAGAAGGATGGATCGATGCGTCTATGCATCGACTATCGAGAGCTTAATAAAGTCACGATCAAGAATAGATATCCATTGCCCAGGATCGACGATTTGTTCGATCAGCTTCAAGGGGCAAGTTACTTCTCAAAGATTGATCTAAGGTCAGGATACCATCAGTTGAAGGTTATGGATGAAGACGTTCACAAGACTGCATTCAGGACTCGCTACGGGCATTACGAGTTCCTAGTGATGCCTTTTGGGCTCACCAATGCACCAGCCGCGTTCATGGATCTCATGAATCGTGTCTGCAAGCCTTACTTAGATAAATTTGTTATCGTCTTCATTGATGACATCCTTATTTATTCTAAGAACCAAGCTGACCACGAGAAACACCTTCGTTGTATTCTCAAACTTCTATGTCAGGAGAAGCTCTACGCCAAATTCTCTAAGTGTGAATTTTGGCTACGAGAAGTCCAATTCCTTGGACATGTGGTCAGTGAGCGTGGTATCCAGGTGGATCCCGCTAAAGTGGAAGCTGTTATGAATTGGCAAGAGCCAAAGACACCTACGGAGATTCGTAGCTTCCTGGGATTGGCGGGTTATTACAGGCGTTTTATTGAAAATTTTTCAAGGATTGCTGCGCCCCTAACTTCCTTGACCAAGAAGAAAGTAAAATTTGTATGGGGCCCTAAGCAGCAAGAGTCCTTCGATGTTTTGAAACAAAAGTTGAGCAACGCTCCTGTGCTTACCTTACCTGAAGGCGCTGAAGAATTTGTAGTTTATTGTGATGCATCACACACTGGCATGGGGTGTGTGCTTATGCAGAAAGGCAAGGTGATTGCCTATGCATCACGACAGTTAAAGGTGCACGAAAAGAATTACACCACCCATGACTTGGAATTGGGTGCCGTTGTGTTCGCACTAAAACTGTGGAGGCATTATCTTTATGGAATCAAGTTTGTGATCTTTTCTGATCACAAGAGCCTCCAGCATCTGTTTAACCAGAAAGAATTAAACATGAGGCAACGCCGTTGGATGGAAACTTTAAATGATTATGATTGTGAAATCAAATACCATCCCGGCAAAGCGAATGTAGTCGCTGATGCCTTGAGCAGAAAGGAAAGGGTTAAACCCATTCGAATTAACGCCAAGCGTATGGAGATAAAGAACAGTTTGATAGAAAGGGTGTTAGCTGCACAGAAGGAAGCTGTGTTGGAAGCTAACTATCCTAATGAAAAGTTAGGAGTAACTGAGGAGCAGTTAACTCTTAGCAAGGACGGAATTTTACGGTTAAACGGACGAATATGGGTTCCAATTTTTGGAGGACTTCGTGATGTCATCCTCCAAGAAGCCCACAGTTCCAAATACTCCGTTCATCCTGGAGCTGATAAGATGTACCAGGATTTAAAGGCAAATTATTGGTGGATAGGCTTGAAAAAGTCTGTGGCCGCCCATGTAGCAAAATGCTTGACATGTGCGCAAGTCAAAGCCGAGCATCAGAAACCGTCAGGTTTGCTACAACAGCCTGAACTTCCTACGTGGAAGTGGGAAATGGTAACTATGGATTTTATTACCAAGTTACCCAAGACAAGAAAAGGCAATGATACGATATGGGTTATAGTTGACCGACTGACTAAGTCAGCTCATTTCTTACCCATCAAGGAGACTTATAGCTCCGATATGTTAGCCCAGTTATACGTTGACAAGATTGTAGCCCTACACGGCATACCTGTAGCTATTATCTCTGACCGGGATACTAGGTACACGTCACACTTTTGGAAGAGTTTCCAGCAATCTTTGGGCACACGTTTGAACTTTAGTACGGCTTACCATCCTCAGACAGACGGTCAGAGTGAGCGTACTATTCAAACGTTGGAAGACATGCTACGTGCATGTGCGATCGATTTGGGAGGTAGCTGGGATAAGAACCTACCATTGATCGAATTCTCCTACAACAATAGCTACCATACCAGCATAAAGGCTGCGCCTTTTGAGGCATTATACGGTAGAAAATGTAGATCGCCAGTTTGTTGGGCGGAAGTTGGAGAAGTCCAGTTATCAGGACCAGAGATCGTGTTCGAAACGACGGACAAGATAGTCCAGATTCGTAACAATCTCCAAGCTGCCCGGAATAGGCAGAAGAGTTACGCGGATCCAAGTCGTAAGGACTTTCACTTCGAAGTAGGTGACAAAGTCCTACTTAAAGTGTCACCATGGAAGGGGGTGATGCGATTTGGTAAGAAAGGCAAACTAAGCCCGAGATACATAGGACCTTTCGAGGTTATCGAACGTGTCGGGTCAGTTGCCTACAAGTTGAACTTACCAGAAGAGCTCAGTGGAATTCACAATGTGTTCCACATTTGCAATCTAAAGAAGTGTTCCGCTGATGATTCACATGTCATGCCACATACAGATGTGCAAATAGATAAGAGCTTAACGTTTGTAGAAAAACCTTTGTCGATTGAAGATCGACAGGTAAGGAAGCTTCGAAGAAAGCACATACCTTTTGTAAAGGTCAAATGGGATGCCCGAAGAGGTCCCGAGTATATGTGGGAGTTAGAATCCACCATGAAAGAAAAATACCCTTATTTGTTTCAGTAAATCTCGGGTCGAGATTTATTTTAAGGGGGTGAGGATGTAACACCTCGCAAATTTCGGGTTTAATATTAAAACGACACGTGTCATGTCAAACAAAAACGCGTTGAAAACCCGGATTTAATAAAGATGTTTTCGGTAGGATTCAAAGTGGCGTCATGTTAAATTTTTACCTCTGAACACCTCAATTATAAATCCCAAGACCCGATTTAATATTTTACACATCTATTATACCCTAAATTCAGGGGATTATTGCCAATAATGGAATTGGAAATGCATGATAGGATTCTACGAAGAAAAGAAATGGAAACCCGTTGTTTTCGGGTCTTGTTTTTGGATCCAATTGAAACAATGGATAATGGTAGGGTATGGGACTATTCTAGACACATTATGAAGGGCCCTAAGTGATAATTGATGCCCCAAAGTCAGAAGTTACGGCTGCCCTTTCGAAACACAACAAACAAAATCGAAAACTGATTCAGCAAGGGCGTCGCGTAGCGCGACGGCCCCTCGCGCTACGCGAGGGGGTGCCCAGCGACAGCTGACCTGCTGTTGGCTGTTGTGTGCGATTGTTACCCTCTAGGCCGGTTTTTCTTGCATGTGCATGGCCCCTAGACATCCCTACACACTACTTACAAGTGTTGATCAATTGTGGATGGCCCTAGACTTGGTTGTCACTCTCTTGTGGTGCTTGATTCTTGTATATAAAGACCCCTTAATGTCACAACCATTCCACACATCAATTGCAAACAATCTGAGCATTGGAGGAGCTTACAATCTGATTGAAGGCCTTCCTAATCATCCATTAATCATCTAGTAAGTTGCTTAACCCTTCTAAATTAATTCTAGCTTAGTAATTAGCTTAAAAGTCAATATATCGAGCTTAACGGTTGACTTTGTGATTAAACAACAATAGCTCAGTCGTATGTCAAATTAAAAGTACCGTTAGATAGGTAATTGTATGGGTATTAAACCCTTATAAGGGCAAGTACCAATTCCAGACCTAACTAGGTCGTTTGTCGGGTCAAACGTTGACCGAAAAAGTCAACAGAAATACAAAATGCGATTTAATGCACAATTAATGATCCAAAAGGTGTGCAACCTTTTTTAACCTTAATATAACATGGTAATAAGTATGAAAACTTGTCTACGCTTGCCCGACTCGACAAATTTCTGTTTAAACCCGGTTCGGAACCGAAAGGCGCAAAACTTTGACTTTTGCGTTGACTTCGGTTCTGACCCGTTTTAGTTGGAATTAGACATGCCTTAAAGTCTCATTAGGGTTGGGTTACATGCTAGTATAAGTCTCTGTACTTGTTTCATTGATTATCCGATGCATGCACACGTTTCCGTTAATCGCTTAAATTGGACCATAACGCCCTTATGACCTTACAACGAGAATTTTGAAAATGTGGAAGTACAATAATCTTAGTTACTGATTAATAAACATGTACGTAAATTTTCACGTCGATCGGAGGTCTAGATTAGGAGATATGCGCATTAGCGTAAATAATAAGCTTTTTATTAATTAAACGGCGCGATTAGCGCATAGCCTATCTAAACCCGATTTTCGGTACCAAAACTTTTACCCACTGATGTTAAATAATATTTTGGGATTTTTGAAGATTTTTAATTATTTTTAAACTGATCTTAAGCTAGGCTTATCGCATTGATTCGGTTAATACCGAATATGCCCTTTTAGGCCATAAAACGAGTTTTACGAATCCGTTTGATACCAATCCAATTGCCACTGATTTAAAATAATAAATAGAGTGTTTTGAGCCTGTTTTGCTGATCAGAAAACTCAGAATGGTATTTTAAACCGTACGTCGCTTAAAACGGCTTTATACGCGTATTAAACGCATAGTTTGGGTCTAGAATCATTTTATCACAAAAGACTTTATACCAACTGTTGATACCTGTTAAAATTGATAATTTTTTTGATTAAGTCAGACCCGTATCTCAGAAGTATTATAAATCTCTTTTATAACCCTTAAAATGACCAAAATACCCCTACGGGGCGTATATAGGGATTAAACTCGTTATGGGCATTATGGAAGATATCATAATGATATCACAACATATTTAAAGCGTATTAACTTAGGAAACCTGTTCGCGACCCTTTCGGTTAACCGTTATGCATTTTTCGCGTTCGGTTCGGTTTATGTAACTAGTTTGCATAAACTAGCCGAAACGGGTCAAACGATATCATTTTTATCTCAAAATCCAGAATGTGAATAGTAAACCCATATTAAACAAGTCCTCAAACTTGTCGGGTCTAAATCACATTCAATCCGGTCTTCGCTTAATCATGCGTACGAACCGTATCTTTAAAACTGACCGGTCTAAGCTTAAGCTTAATTAAAGACCCGTTAGTATTCTAATAGGTTATATTAAACCTTCGTTCCAGATTAGGAGCCCAGTAAAAGCTATCTGCAATTTATTCAATTAAGGATTATACTTTGCAAAGGTAAATACTTTTAACTTATTTTCCCTATACGGGCTTGGGTTACGGTACATAGCGTACCGCTTGATCGAGCATCAAATCTTCCACGCTTAGTGGTTAATTGAATAATTTGATCGGCTCGTTTTAAACAGATGTGTTTACTTTACAGCCTTTGGGGGGTTAATGACCATGTCCCGGATATCCCTGGCATTATCTTACGAGATAGCCACGACCTGAGCACGGGGTGTAGGCGTACTCCCGTGTATAACTCACTTAAAGTGGTGTGTCTATTGATCTTTAACCCGGACACGTCCGGGCTACTGAACGCATAAGTAACATGTAAATCGTTCACAAGATTATAATATTAAATAATTCTCCCAAGTTAATAAAAATGTTTATGCTATGTGCATCCAAACCAATTTTCAATCATTTTATAAAATGAGTCAGTTGAATGTATTTACCAGTGTAAACTGACGTATTTTCCCAAAAAGATTAAATGCAGGTACTAGGCGTAATAGGCTGGGATTCTCCTAAGCATCAGTAGAAGTCTCGCAAGCTTTAGATGCCGAAGTCTGTTGAACCATAAACAATGTTTTTATTCGATCCTACTGTGGATAAACACCGGATAATTGTGACTTTGTTTACAATAAATAAATTCGGTTGTATCTTATTTTAAATTTGCTTCCGCTGTGCATTATTATATTGTGTTGTTTGACTATTACGTTGCCAACCACGTCACGATACTCACCCACCGGGCCCACCGGTGACACGTGGAAAACGGGGTGTGACAGTAAAAGTTAACGATCAATTTACGAAAGATATCATAACATATTCTAGTAGTGCCATTCAATGTTAACATTAAAACACTCGTCAAAGATAATTAGAAACTAAATATTTTAAATCATATACACATATACATAAGTTTTTATATACATAAAAAGAGGGTTTTATTTTTTAAAATTGCAAAAAATATTAAATTTACACCATGGAAATATTCAAGGAAAAGAAAAGGTTAAATATATGATTATTACATGAAATATAAACGACAGGAGGTTGGAAAGAAGGTGGGGTATGATCACTGATAAGAGTTGTGTTATACTTATACCCGATATTCTTCTTGGGATCGGAGGTAAAAAAAAAAAACTGTTTTTCCTATATATACTGCCCCTTCTCTCCTCTTCACTCACCACACCCTCTATCTCTTCTTCACAGTCTACACACACAAACACACACAGTGAGTGTGATTTCAAGAACCCTAATTAGGGTTATGCTCCTCAAGAACAAGATAATCTTGAAAAAATGGTGCTTTTTCTGCTCTTCCACAGCTTTCTTGAACTGCATGCTTCAACCTCAACCTGATCTATATATAACTTTGCAGTTCAATAAAGCTGTGGGAAGATAGAGAGAGAATCAATACATAATATCAAATCCAAGAAAGTAACAACAAATTCCCAGATCTACTCTTGATTTGCATATTTGGTATGATATCTCTCACTCTTGTTTTTGTGTTTTTGTTGCCATTAAGTTCTTGGTTTACTCTTTTTAAAGATGTAAAAAGTACTAGTTTTGATTTGGTATGAATAATATTCATGCTAAGTACATTAATTCTTGTCAGATCTATGTAAACTTCACTCACTAGCATGCATAGATATTATTTAATTCAAAGTTAAATTCATCTTTTATATTCCAATGCATGTTAACAATTAAATATATCATAAATGAATTTAACAGTCTATAGATCAGTCCACATGGATGTGTTTTACTTTTACCTTTCTCTTATGAACCATCATTCACTTAATTACTTGGTATATATCATGTGAATTAAGTGGTCTACAAAGAAAACTATATATAGGTAGAGGATCCTGTAAAAAAGGCCTAAAGTGTGAGAAAGGTAAGAAAGAATCTCAGCCATTAGATCTTTGATCTAATGGTTGAGATAATAGGGACCAAATTGTAAAATGTGTTTTTATTTTTTGGACTAATTTGTAAATTGTAGGGGTAATATAGTCTTTTATATCCACTAGAATTTAGGAAACTGCAAATCATAATCCTACAATTTCGATCCTCTTTATTCTTTCAGAATTTTACGAACCACCCTCACCGTTAACCACTCTCCATCTCCGGCAGACTCCATCGTTTTTCGTCATCACCACCGTCGCCTTCAGTCAACATCTTCGTTCAACTCCAGCATACTGTAACCACCTTCATCATCTCTGTACACCGTCTGTCTTCTTCAATCGCTCCGGTAACCACCGCAACTCCGTAACTCCGATCATCTTTATCTCATCGTCCTCTTCACACCTTCACACCTCCGGCAGCCACCATAACTCCGGTCATCTTCTCCGGCGAACTGCGAGTCACCATTCATTAAATCTGCCGCTCTGAATCATCGACGTCTTCGCCGGCACTGGAACGATGGGTTGTAGTGTTATACAGAGTTAGAAAATGGTAATATGGTGTTATATACCATTCATAGTGTTTTTATAGTCATTTATAGTGTTATAAGTCATTTTTTGTTTTGTTTCTGAATGGTGTTATTTTGTGTTCTGAATGGTGTTATTTTTTGTTTAATGAATGGTGTTATATCTTGTACTGAATGGTGTTATTTTGTGTACTGAATGGTGTTATATTTTTGTTTACTGAATGGTGTTATTTTGTTTCTGAATGGTGTTATTTTGTTTCTGAATTGTGTTATTTTTTGTTTACTGGATGATGTTATATCTTGTACTGAATGGTGTTATTTTGTGTACTGAATGGTGTTATATTTTTGTTTACTGAATGGTGTTATATTATTTTTCGTAAAAACACCATGAATTGAACTATGAATTTTTTAAAACACCATGTCATGAACATGGCTCTGATTCTGTGAATGATGCAAAAAAAATTAAAATGAATAATGTTATGGACGGTTATATTCCTTAAATCAAGGATTTTCTCTCTCCAAATCCTTAAATCAAGGATTACCATATTTGAATTTGTTAATGCATTTACAATCTTACCATTTTCAATTAATTTAGATCTAATGGTTGAGATTCTTTCTTACCTTTCTCACACTTTTGGTCTTTTTTACAATAACTCCACCCACTATATATATACATATTGGTATTTATTTTCTTACATATTAATGGAATTATTGTACTGATGTATACAGCCTAATTAGGTATACCTTTTTCCCATTTAATTGTCAACAATTAAGAACTTTTTTTTTTTTTTTTTTTTTGTAAAAAGTGGTTTCTAATATCAGTTGGGTTGAAACATTATACACCCTAATTATATACTATCTTAGCTTGTTTTTACTTGGTGTTCTGAAAAATATAAAAATAAAATATATTATGCAAATTGGGTAATATGATTTCACATGTTTGAAGTGGTAAAAAGTGAAATCCACATGTGATTTGATTAGGGTTTTAACCATGGGGTATTGTTTAAAAAGGAGTGCCCACCAAAATGTCAAAAGGAAGTGTACTTTGCCTTGGTGAAATTTGTCTTGCCTTAAAGATCAAATCTTTTTATGTTTCTTGAATATATCCACCATGGTGCACATGGTCTATAAATGTACAAGTGTATAACTCTTAAAATCCAGAACTTAAGTCATTGTTTTAATAAGAATGAGTATATTTGTTTTTTGCAAAGCTCATAGTAGTGAGGGATGCATAATTTCGGTCCGAATATCTTTGTTTGTTCTCAATTAAATAGAGATTTGGATCAAGGGATACCTGGATTCTGGCTATGGTTCGGTCTTGATTAACAGATTGCTACATCGGAACTTAAAAGAATAAAAGGCACTCATCAATGAGATCCTTTAAATCCCTTTCTCTATATTTTGGAGACAGAAAAACAATTTGTGTGGCTCAAATTGATGGAGATGACAACATATCTATCTCTTGTCTTCAACTAGCGTTTTATTTATGGCTGGATGAATGGTATTCATAGAATTCAAGAGCTTAATCAAGATTCATAATATATATATGTCCATCCACAGCCTTGTAGTCTAGTGGCATTAGGATGACTCCCTCAAAACTGATGTGGGTTCGAATCCCTACAAGTACAAGTTGATTAGATTGTAACTAGAGTAAATAACTATTGTTCGATCCCGTCCTAAAGTCAACTTTTGAAAAAAGTATATTGTTCGGTGTGGGTGTAGAAAATAGATAGGGTGGTTAGTTAATTTGGCTTAAATCTATTTGAGAGTATAGGTTAGTTATAATTGTAGATACACTATATTAGTTAAAGTAATAGTATACGAGTTCGAAAGTGAGAGTTGTAATTATATTTATGATAGTAATGCAAGATCTGATCAAGTTGCATTTGTAATTATTTTTATGGTACTCTTATAGATAGTTGGACAGTTATACTTAATATTTTAGCTGATTTTCATTCTTCTACATGTTATCAAAACCTTATGATTCTTAAATTCTCATTTCCTCTCACTTCTTCCTTTGTGTCATTTCGACCCTTTTCTACATAAACCTCATTGTGTGACACTCTTCTTTTCTCTTTGTACCTCCTTGAGGACATAACAAACACACACCTACAAATATTAGATTCTATTTGTATTTCTCTTATCACCATTGTCGTATGACGTTCATATCATACCAACCTTGTCGTCGTTCCTTTTGATGCCATTTTTCGACATTGTTTGTCACCGTGATTTTCTTGTTGTTTTAAGTCTTGCACCACGCCTCTTGCTATCATCCTCGCCGTGCCACTTATCACTGTCATCGTGCCTCTTTGCCAAAGTCATAGCTCCTACGATTACTAAAAAGTTTATTACCATAGACAAATAATACACATAAAGTTCAACCAAATTGTAAAAGTTAAAATTCAAGAACGTCAGCAGATTACGAATGATTTCTTCACCAAGTGACTGTCAGCGGATTTATTTGTCACTTAAGGACCTCCGATTGTAGTGTACCTTCACAATCGTAGCTCCTTCCATCAATCCCTTGCAAATGTACATGTTTCTTCTCTTTTGTCATGACTATTCCCCTATAATATGTTAGCTATAACTTATATGTAGGTTAGATTTAGTATAACTATTTTTTTACCATAACTAAAAGTTGTGATTTGATTTAAGTTTCAGTTTTATTTTCTTTATACTCTTATAGCTAAATGATCTTTAATACATAATTATTTTATTATTACATAAGTATTTAATTGTACATAATCAAAAATCCCATTTCACTTATATTGGTATCCCCATTTTGCTAACATAAACAATTCAGTTCTCTAGTTTTCTTTTTGAACGGTAACTTTCTTCTTGAGTGACCCAATGTCAATTCAGTTCTCTAGTTGGTTGCCCATAATTGAGAAATTTTAAAATAACTCTCTTCTTAATAAATCTTATATGGTGTTGCGTTAATCCCTTGACATCCATTCTTTATAGTATCCGCACATACTATATTTTCGTCTACAAAACTCCCTTAAAAGCCATCAAGGTGCTTGAGGGATTTAGACGAATATCACCAACGCAATGTACAGTTTCAATGTTGGATTAAAGTTAAACATATGTGCTTAATTAAAGTTTTTGAAGTCACTTTTGGTTCAATACCCATGTCAAAAAGATGAATCTTTTTTATAAATAAATGTTTAATCAGTTGTTGCCGCAAGCATTTAGAGATCAAGAAAGAGCTGTTTTATTAGTTTCTCAAACTCAATTTTTTTATAATTTTTTTCTTACTGAATCTTATGAACCTTCCATGCAAGACAAACCCAAGCTATGTGATGTGTGTATATAAAATTGTGTTCTTTTTTAGTTATACTTTATGCAATGAGTATTGTCAAAAAAGCTTGGTTTGAAATTATAAATCTTGAGTGTGGTTATACATTTTGACATAAAGATAAAGATAGAAGCATAGAGAAATGAGATTGGACACCATTTACTTTTGTTGCATGATTGATTGACAAGAAAGTTTTTTGTTCTCTTTAGAAGATAAAATAAAATAAAATAATAATTAACATAATAATAATAATAATAAAATAAAGCATTTTCAAGAAAAAAGAAGGTTATTTGGACCATCGATCAAGAAAGTTGGAATTGATATATGGTTGTCTTCATATATTATGTCCTTTTGTTCATGATATGAAGTGTTGGCCCAAAGGCCAGTGATTCACATTTTGGCCATTTGCATACATACACACATTTAAGTACTTCCCCATTAAAAATATTCAAAAGTTCCAAGAAACTATAGCCGATTGAGATTTGAGAAACAAAGTATATGTAAGTTGTCAACTTCCCTTCACGTGTCATTATTTATTATTTCACATCTAAATTTATTTTTAATAGAACTTTTTTACCTTTTTACGATTATAATAGGCTAAGACTACTAAATCTTGTTATTTAGCCTACAATGGGTTCCCTCGTTTCTATTGTCATGTTAACATAGCTATGTAGGTTGCACAAGGGTGGATCTACATTCAATCACCAGGTTCCCAGGAACCCAGTCGGTTTGAAATTTTTAGTGAAAACGTATATAAAAAATTGAAAAGGAACCCATAAACATAAATCTTTACTGATTCGCTGGCTAAATGCGTTTTTTCTAACCTTTACATCCCGAGTTCGAATCCTCTGTTAGCGTGTTTTTTTGTTTCCTTTTCTAAAGTCTAAAACCCATTTAGGGTTAAACTGAAAAACAAGATGGTGCAAACTTAGTTCTTAGCCCCCCCCCCCCCCCCCTCCACTTCTCCAGCGACCAGCCCCTGCCCCACTCCACCGGCAACTGCAGCCTAGGACTGCCCATTACCCCAAAATCATCGGCCTTTTCGTCATCGTTACCCCCAAGGCCCTACCATCATCCAACTCCAGCAGCCACCGTCGTCCCGCCCTTGAATATATCTCACTCTCAGGTGTTTTCCTATAACGATTTCTCTCAATTTGCTAGAATTGTTGCTTGATTTGTTGATTATTGTTTGTAAATTTTTTAAAGTTGCTATATGACTATGAGATATGGTCATATGGTATTTAGTATTATTTAGGTATTATAAACATGAAACTTAGTCTTACTTTGTAGTTGATTTTTGTTTTTACTTGCAAAACTATTTTGATTGTTGGAGGTCTTTATTTCAGTGGATCATAAATGAGATTTTTTGTTATGTGCTTGGAATATCATATTAGTTTTTTTTTTTTTTTTAATCTCAAAAGCTTTGTCATGAATTTGTATATTGGTGGAGGAGTGCACGGCTTATTATGGATCTTGTGACTAGTTCAGAACAATGTTTTGTTCTTAGATTTTGCGAAACCTAAACTAAAATAACCATTAGATGTTTCTTAACCTAACTTCTTTGTTTATAAAAATAAAAATTCATAAAAGACACACCATTGATCTTCTTAACTTTACTTCTTTCTATATGATATTAAAAATCTATTAAAGAACAACTCATAGCATCATATTCAAAAAGTGCTATTGGATTGAATAGAAATCGTCAACTTTTTATTAGTTTACTTTGAACACCAAACTGGAGATTTCAATCAACAAATGATCCCTTCTTAGCAAGGAACTAAGGGCAGGAACAACCAGGAAAAAGAACAAAAAAAACCAAAGTGTACAACAACATCAAACACCAAAAAAATAATACTAAACTACATGAAAACAACGGAACTTATTCAAGGTATATACCACCAAAACCTCTACATGAAAACAACGCCAAACTGGATCTTCCACTGGTGATAAAGCCTGACCCGACCCAACCGGAATTTCTAACGTCAATTTGACGAAAAGTGAACCCAGTGAAAAAAAAATCTTGGATCCGCCACTGAGGTTGCATAATGTGGATGGTAGAAAAAACAATGTCTTCGGCTACGTATAATATATATAAACTGTCACTCGCCACGCATTACGGCTGGTAATATTTCTAGTTTATTAAAAATAAAATATATGGGATTATGGGCAGATAGGGGAATCTCGTCTGCAAATGATTAACCCCGTCTGAAGGGGCATCAGAGTTTTGATTGAAGGATCAGAATAAAAACAAAACTTCAATCCCATATAATTCACATCATTCAATCTCACACCGTACAGGCGTACTTACTACATCCATAATTACTTTACTTTCCACAAATAACATCATCTCTAAATTACTTAAAAATGGTAATGTCTTAGAAACAAATATTACCATACTACATACAAATTGGGAACTTGGTTCAACAAATAACAAGTAGCAACATATTTAATGGGGAGGGGCACTTAACCCCTCTACCCTTAGTCCCGTTAATACTGTCGTGTCACGTCATTTAGAACATCTATTACCCTATCCTACCCGATTTACTAGCATCACTACCCTAAAATATGGACCCACCATTTTACCTCAGTCTCTCTCTCCATACACACAACTCTCTCTATCTTTCTCATACCCACACACATATGCAATCAGTAACATCTTAACCCCCACTCTACTTGCTAGACCGGCAACAGCGTTTGGGTGCGGGTAAGCGGTATCCGCTAGTGCCCCTTCCCCTTAAGTTACTTTAAAATGGTAATGTTTTGAAACAAATGTTACTATACAATAAATTAATTAGGAACTCAGTTCACTCATAAATCATTATCCCATGTATAATAATATATAGGAGAAGGATCCGTTAGTAACCACCCTTTATTATGATAATCGCGAGAACCAATGCGGACACAACAAAAAATACCTAAAAAATCTATAAACAGATAATTTTTTATATATTTTTTTATCAAAAAATCGCTACATTTCGTTATTTAAAATTAAAAAATGCAAAATTGGCTAGTAAAAGTAGCGATTTTTTCATAAAAAAATATTAATTTTTTTTAGGTTTTTGGTGGTATAGTGGGTTTATTTTGTTGTGTTCACATTTGTTCTCGCGGTTCTCGCAATAAAGGTGGTTCTCGGCTTCTCGCATGAACTCTGCCTTATATATATATAATATTTAAATTTTTAATTCTACCTCTCGTATGTGATACACACTTAACTCATTTAGTTTTCTAATTAAATTGATTTCTCTAATAAATATAGTTCATTAACTAAAAAAAAGTTGATTTGTGGTTGTGTGTTTTCTTGACATTATGTACAATATTTGTTAAAAACGGAGTTAAATTCGAAATACATTATTTGTTTGGTAGTGAGAGTTATAGCGAGTGTCGGTATCGTAACAAACTAAACTAGTACCGACTGAACAACATCGGTGCTGAAAAACAGTGGCGGAACCAGAACCTAATCTCAGGGGTGTCCCACACCTAATCTCAGGAACATCTGCAGACCAACAGGAGAAGCTTTACAGCAGCTGATGGGCATTATAACTCCACAAAATCCCTGCAGAAACATGCTCTTAACTCTTAGGGGTGTCCTCGTACTTGTTTTGGGGTGTCCTAAGTCTAAAAATCGAAAAAAAATAACAAATTTACACTACCCGAAAAAAGTTGAGCCGTAGCCCGGGACCAGGCTGCTTGTGCACTGGGTCCGCCCCTGCTGAAAAATAAAAGTGGTATTGGTGTTTGTTTTTATTTATGATTTTGGATCGATGTAAAACATATGTCAATATCGTTTTATTTTTGAACTGATATCTCAACAGAACAAGACTGGTGTCGGTATTTATTTTTAGAGTTAAATGTCATTTTAGTCCATGTGGTTTGGACCATTTTGCCAGTTTAGTCCAAATGTTTCATTTTTTGTCTGTGGGTCCAAAAAGGTTTCAGTGTTACATTTTCGTCCACTGGGTTAACTTCATCAATTATTTCTGTTAACGCGAATGGCAATTCGATCATTTTATATGGCTGAATTGTCCTTCTAGTTAACAAAATTACATATAAAATGACTGAATTGTCCTTCTCGTTAACAGAAAAATTGATGAAGTTAACCCAGTCAGGGGCGGAACCACAATATAAACAGCCGTAGCACGGGCTACGGCTCAATCTCGTATTCACAGTGTTATTTTTTTCAATTTTATACAAAGAATATCTCTAAAAAAAATACGAGGATGTCCCTAACCATAAAAATAGGATAGTATAAGAGTGTAGATCTAATTCTTTTTACAAGCTCAAACATAATTGTTAATAACCTGTTAAGCTAGCCCCTTAGCCCAATACCCAAATAATAATAAAACAGGCCAATTTATATGTTGATTATGGGGGCGGCAATGGGCATGTTTTATACGCAATCGAATAGGCCTGGAATTTTTGAACAATGCCATGGTTTGTGCAGTCGAAAATGATTTTTTTCATAAAGCAAAAGTGGATGACGTGATAGAACGATTTCAAGCTATGAAAAAAAGAAGATGACAAATCTATTAGGTATATGTTTTACTTTATTTATTTATTGTCGTTTTTTTAGTTTTGTATGATTGCACGGTAAAAAAAAAATTGGGATACCCCTGATTTAATAGGCTGGTTCTGCCACTGAACCCAGTGGACTAAAATGGCAATGATGAAACCTTTTTGGACACATAGGCGAAAAATGAAACCTTTGTACTAAACTGTCAAAATGTCTCAAATCACAGGGACTAAAATGGCATTTAACTGTTATCTTATTTTTATTTTATTTGGTTTCACTGCGATTCGATTTTGATATTATTTGATGTTTGTTCACTATTTGTGCCAAAGCGATAATATACCATATCATAACTTTATAACTTTTATTTAATTTTGTTCGTGATATTGTAAGCCCTCTCCATCACACAGGAGAAACCTACTAGCTATTTATTTAGGATTCACGTTTATAACTTTATAACTTTTATTTATTTAATTTTCAAAGACAATGGATTTGGAAAACTTTGCTCACTAAAATAATATATAAAAAATATAGAGTAAAATGCAATTTGCGTCCCTGTGGTATGTCCCCAACATCAACTTGAGCCCCTAAAAACAATTTTTTGCATTCTGAGCCCCTGTGGTATTCATTTCATAACACTTTGAGTCCCTGCCGTCAGTCTTCCGTCAGTTTGACCGTTTGCCAGTTGTGAAAAGTCCATAATACCCCCACCCTTTAATATTTACACTTAAATGTTCACCAGTTTCATTATCATCATCAACAGTCTCGACAAAGTTCTCCCAACTCCCAATATCATCATCATCAAGAGCTCTCCCAACTCCCAAGATCATCATCATCATCGAAGAGATCAACATATCATCTTCATCACCTTCATCGAACATCGAACAGATTATCTTCATCGAACAAATCAGGTTCATCTTCATCCTCATTTTGGGTTACATTCGATGAAAAACAGAGGGTGAAAAACAGATTTTGGGTTTGATTTTGGGTTGATTTAGGGTTTGATTTTGGGTTGATTCTGGGTTTGATTTTGAATGTGTTTATATTTGTGAAAAACAGAGGGTGATTCTAGGTTTGATTCTGGGTTGATTTTGGGTTACATTCGATGAAAAACAGAGGGTGAAAAACAGATTTTGGGTTTGATTTTGGGTTTGATTTTGAATGTGTTTATATTGTGAAAAACAGAGGGTGAAAAACAGAGGGGTTAGGGTTTAGGGTTGGGTTTTGAATGTGTTAATATTCGGTGAAAAACAGTTATTTGGGTATTTTGGTTTTGATTTGATGATTTGAATGGATTTTTGGTTTGATTCTTGTGGGTTTAGGGTTGAATGGATTTTTGGTTTGATTATTTAGGGTTTGGTTTTGATTTGATGATTTGAATGTGTTATTGATTTTCGGTTTCATTCGAATGTGTTCCTCATTCGAATGTGTTTTGGTTTGAATGTGTTTAGGGTTTATGGTATCAACTGAGTATTAAGAACTGATCGGATGTACAGAATGTGTTTTGGTTTGAATGTGTTTAGGGTTTAGGGTATCAACAGAATGTGTTTTGGTTTGGTTTGTACAGATTCTTGTGGGTTTAGGGTTGAATGGATTTTTGGTTTGATTTTTGTTGTTGATTTTTGTTGTACAGAATGTGTTTTGGTTTGAATGTGTTTTGGTTTGAATGTGTTTTGTTGTACAGAATGGCTGCGGATGTAAAGATACGCAAAACACCAACTACGAAGGCGAGAACACTTGACAACCTCCTAGAAGATGCGGTGCACATAAGGAAGTGATTGATATGAATGAATATAACCCTAGTGGAGCTCTTCGATTTTCTTTGAAATTCCAAAGCTCGCTAATTACATATCTACCACTGGGGTTATATTCATTCATATGAATGAATATAACCCAAGTGGCAGATATGTAATTAGATACACTGGGTTATATTCATTCATATCTGGATCAGCTTCCCGAAGTGCACCCGTCAGTAAAAATCCACAATTGCTTGTGGTCGTATGACGTTTTGTCTCTGTATTGTATGTTAAGGTCTTTTGTTATCGAGTCTGTAAGTTCCGTCAACTCTACGAAGTTGGTATGACGTTTTGTCTCTGTATTGTATGTATAAAAAGTTTACATTTAATATACAATTTAGGCTTTAATAATTTGTTATATATAGTATAAATTTAATTATTCGATTTCTTAACAAAAAAACAAGAAAAGAATTTAGGGGCTCAGGTTGATATTTCACTCATACCATAGGGACCGCAAAGTGTTATTAATATATGCAAAAAGACGGTCTTACCCCTGCCTCTAACAGTCAACCTGACGGCAGGGACTCAAAGTGTTATGAAATGAATACCACAGGGGCTCAGAATGCAAAAAATTGTTTTTAGGGGCTCAAGTTGATGTTGGGGACATACCACAGGGACGCAAATTGCATTTTACTCATTTATAAATATATTCAAAAATCTTATTCTCTTTCCAACACAAGAGGTGACATTTTTTGTCACATACACGAGGGGTTTTTTGGTCTTTAACATCTCTATTAAATTTGTACGAGTTACCAACTTAATTTTATACAGTTGCTATGTTTCCTCAAGGTCCCGTAGAGCAATTAAGTCACTTTATATCCTACATTATGAAATCCTGACAAATGACATTTAACGCCAATAAATCCTTCTTTTATGTTGTAACAAAGGTTAATGTTGGTAAGATCATACATAGTACATTTACATACCATATATGGCATGTATCTCAAATATATGTTTATCTAAGAAATAATACACTTATAACATCCCTTAACACAACCACAATATGTAGCAATACCTAAGGACATAGTTTGATCAACTGCATTATAATATAATATTACGCGTATATTGAAAAATTAGGATCATATAGAGAAGAGACAACGACGTTATCCCCCAACACCTCTGTATGATGTTTAACATTATGACAGAAGATAATGTCAATTAATATAATATTTTAAATATGACACACGATTAATCTATGTTCTTAATGTGAAGTTGTCAAAAGCATTAAGTGGCTAAATTGCGCAAACCCTTTGTAGTCATCTTAAGACAAAAGATGATATAGTTTTGATATCTTTATATTGGCAAGGAGACTATCATTTGTAAAGAAGCTAGCACAAAACTAGATGAAAACCCCGCCCTTTACCACTACGTGTTATAAGCACGTGCAGTTGCGACTTACACCAATCATGCTCTCACCTATAATATGTTAAAATCCCTATTGTGTGTGTATACATACTTATATCGTGTCTAAAATGAAATTAGGATTTTAACTCATGTTCCCCGTACGAAATGAATTTAGATAATATGTAAATAAATTCGCGTTTGCAATGAATATTGTTAGAAATAAGATACATTTTGTTGTTGATACGTGAACAAAAGGTCATCCACTAGTAGATTATCCCTTGCAATGTACTTTTGTCAAAGTTAATAAGGAATAAAGAGTGATCAACAAGTTAAAGTTGATATGCGATCATGTTATCACATGACTCCTAGTTGTAGACATGGTTTATTACTGACATGTTGATAGTGTTGTAATAATATATCATGTGAAAACTAATAAGCTTCATGATTTTCTCGTTTACGTTTAAAATTCTTCTCCCTTTCAACTGTGAAGATAACCCACAAATAAAAACATACATAACACATTGACTGTGTGCAAGTGGGAATTTAATAGTGAACCCATACTCAGTGGCGGACCCAGGATTTTTGGACAATGGGGTCTCATTTTTCAGGTGTTCAAATTTTTTTGATCGGGCGTTGTTCGGGTCGGGTCAAGAAACATAATAGAAAACAATATCATAACTAAATTACAAGTTTCATTTACTACACATTCAGCTAAATATAGGTGAGAAAAAATTGAAATAGGAAAAAAAAATAGAGTGATTAACTTAAAATCAGGTTTAAGAAAAAAAACACAAAAACACGAAACAAACAGGTATCGAACCCAGGACCTTTTGTGTGTAAACAAGGGGTTTTACCACTGCACTAGGCTCACTCTCATTGTTATGGGGTCCAACTAAATTATTTTATGAGGTCCATAGAAAATTTTATATACCGCTTCTACTACTTTTTAAAAAAAGATTGGGGTCCGGGGACCCCGTTCCGCTTAACGTGGGTCCGCCCCTGCCCATACCCATATTCATGGACCACACTAAGGCAGTGTTTTGCATTTAGGTATCAAAGGTCGAGTGGGATGGACCATTATAAGGAGATAAATAAAAAGGTGTTCGGTTGGTGGTGAGAATGAAATCACTCATTACATAAGGCATTCTACCCTGTTTTTTTTCATTCCATCCCTCTTTCACCCTTCATTAACAAAACCACAACCCACCACCGTCGCCACCAGCCGCCACCACCTCCGTCGCCAACCACCGTCGCGACTACCTTCGCCACCACCCACCTCCGCCCCCGTCGTCACCCGCCACTGCCACCACCACCACCCACCTTGGCCACCCACCACCACCGCCGTCGTCACCCACTTCTGCAATCGCCGTCACCCACCACCCGCCACCCACCGTCAACGTCGCCACCCACCACCACCCACCGCCGACACCACCGCCACGACTACCGTCGCCGCTACCCAGCTCTGCACCCGGCACCGCCACCCACCTCTGCCCTTGCCATCACCTGCCGCCGCCGCAACCGCCACCGCCACCCACCTCTGCCCTTACCGACCACCTGATGGAGAGGGTGAAACCCGAGCCTTAGAGTGTTAAATATTGGGTTTTATGTGCGTTTTATGTGTTTACTTGCTTAGAATGAGATAACTACGAGAAATTGGTGATTTGCAGGTAAAGCGTGTAATTCGGTGAACTTACAATGGTTAAAGATGAAGTTGGAAGTATTGGATTGGATATCGTAGCTCGAGAGTGAAATTTGGAGCTTGTTCAGGTGATGTAAAGGCTTAAGGATGTTATTCATATGAAAGAATGAAGTTCAAGGGCCATTTGGTAATTAATTGGAAGCTGTTTTGTGCTTACATATGCAAGAAACAAGAAGATATAAAGTACAGGGACCAAAATGCCATTATGTGAAAGTTGATGTTGAAGAAAAAGGCTCACAGGCGCGACCGTAGGCTACGGTTCATGAACCGTAGCTTACGGATGGTTCATGTTGGCGAGATAACAATCAGAGTTTAGGAACCGTAGCCTACGGTTCCCAAAACGTAGGTTACGGTTGGGTCAGGCTTGTGGAACAGAGTTTTGCAACCGTAAGCTACGGTTCCCAAAACGTAGGTTACGGTTGGTGTTACGGAAAAACGCGCAGATCGGACCCTGTGGGATATATTAGGGTTTATTATTGTTGGCAATCATTATCTCATCATCAAGGACGATCTTAGGCACTCCTAGGGCATCAAGATCGAATCTTTTGCACTCTAATCCATCATTCATCCTACCGAATCATCAACCACAATCATGAGTTCATTCGTTTATCAAACTTTTGGCGATTTAACTTGTGAGATGAACGGCTAAACTTCTTTTGTTTCCTCCCCAATGGAGGGTTTTTGTAAGTTAACAGATTTTAGTGTTTGGTGAAAATCGTTTGACTGAGTGATCTAAGCATTCGATGCTTTTCACTTATGATTTAGTTAATTAATTGTAATCGATTGCATTTGCTTAACCTTATTCTTTGATCATTCAATTCCCGAGAATTCTAGTAATTGGGATATATTTGTTATGGGATTAGGGTTGGTAATTGTGATTGGTAACCACTAGATAACCTCCCGTTATGTATTGACCGGAGTACTTAGTCTTTGGTTATCACAATTAGTTGACTAGGTTAGTCCACTTATGTCTATGTAAGTGTTCGATTAAACACATAATTGAAGTTACTGCAAAACCTAAATTCCGGAGGAACCATTCCTTCTCTTATTGAATACATTCTTATTTCTTTTTCGTATTAACAATCAATCAATCAAAATCAAATCGATAGTTATTGTTTTCGTAGTTGTTAATCAATACTTGGCATCATACACTTTCCACAATCCTCCATTGGTTCGATACCCTGCTTATTCTATACTAATAGTTTAAATAGGGTTTTGCATGTCCATAAAGACAGACATCACCACCGCCACTCACCACCGATTTTTTTTCTTCATCTTTTCTTGCCTACCAAACAACACAAAATAATGATTCTTTTCATTCTTACATGGTAACCAAACAAGATAAGGAATGATAATGATCTATTCCATTACCCCGTCCATTCCATTACTTAGGTAGCGTTTGGTATGCATGAATGAGAGGTGGAATTGAATGGACCATTGAGAGGGAATGAAGAAAAGAGTGTTTGGTTGGTCAATGGAATGGAATCGCCCATTCCAAAATGCATTCCATTCCCTCAAAATCATTCCATCCCTCCCCCCTGTTTTTTTTCCATTCCATTCCCTCTTCACCTTCATTAACAACACCACAACTCACTACCTTTGCCACCACCCACCACCACTGTCATCCGCCGCCGTCACCCTCCTTCGCCGCCACCCGCCACCGCCGCCATCCGCCATCCACCATCGCCGTTGCCACCTCCGATCACCGCCACCACTCACCTTCGATCATCACCGCCACCATCGTCGTTGCCACCTCCGATCACCGCCGCCGTCGCCACCCACCTCCGTTATCGCTATCAACCACCACCACCGCTACCACCTGCCACCAACGTCGCCACCGCTGCCACCTCTGACCACCGCTGCCACCCACCTTCACCGTCACCCAATACCACCACCGTTGTCACCACCCGTCGCCGTCTCCACTCGTCGCCGTCTCCACCTACCGCCGCCGCCGCTACAACTGCCACCTATCACCACCCACCATCGTCGCCCATCATTGACCACCGCCATCCGATTTTATTCCTTCCTTTTCTCGCATACCAAACAACAAAAAGTAATGGTTCATTACATTCTCACATGGTAACCAAACAAAACATGGAATGGTAATAATCAATTCCATTACCTCATGCATTCCATTACCTCGTCCATTCCATTCCCCCATCCATTCCATTACCCCATACCAAACAGACCCTTAGACCATTCCATTCCATTATGCCATACCAAATAGACTGTGTCGTTAGTTCTACATAATAATAATAATTGTAGATGTCTTTCCATTCGTTGATGGAATGAAAAAAAATACCACTTTACTAAGGAATTGAAATTCTTATATTTGGAAAGAATCACATTCTTAGGTAGCGTTTGGTATAAATGAATAGAATGTGGAATGAAATGGATTATTCTGACAGAATGAAAATAAACATGTTTGGTTATCATGTGCTAATGAAATGGAGCATTCCAAAGAAATGAAACCCCTTCTAAATATAAAACAACGGACAATTTATATTCCTTGGTAAGGGGGTGTTTTTTTTTCCATTCCTTCAAGGAATGGAAAAAATATATTATTATTATTATTATTATTATTATTATTATTATTATTATTATCATTATTATTATTTTATTATTTTTTACTATTAGTATATTATTATTATAGTTATTAAGACAATTATATTTTTGTCGTTTTTAATACATTTGTATTGCATTATTTCTTCTTTTTAGTCTATCAAATTGTACAAAGTAATAATTCATTCTATTCACATATGAATAAGAAATCACAAAGGAATGGAATGATCCATTTCATTCTGTTGTCCATTTCATTACCCCGTCCCTTCCCTCATTCATTCTATTACCTCATACCAAACATGCCCTTTTAGAATGATTCATTCCATTACCACATGATGACCAAACATGTTTTTTTTTTTTTCATTTCATTAGAATAATCTATTCCATTCCGCCTTCAATTCTTTCATACAAAAAACTACCTTGGTATTTGCTTTTATCGATTATCATGCTAAGTGACCATTCTATAACGGTAATAAGGGGCTGTTTGGCTAAGCTTATTTTAGTGACTTATTTACTTATTGACTTTTTGAAAAGTTAAAAGGTGTTTGGGTTAGCTTATTATGTGAGAGGAATAAGTAAATAAGTCATTCCATTATGACTTATTTGCTTTTCAAATAAGCAAATAAGTTATAAGTAGCCCAAAATAAGCTTAGCCAAACAGCCCCTAAGTTATAACTAACACAGTAAGTTTCATAGCTAGTTTTTATTCTCCTTTTATTCTAGTTGAAGTTGTTTAATGGTAATAAAAGAAGGGACTATAAATTTAGAATATAAATAGTGATCAATATTGTTATGAAATATTTACTTTTAAGCCAAGTTATATATGTATAGTTAAAATCTTCTTCGTCTTTTGCTTGCCAGTGTATTTAACCCCCAATCCCGACACGTCTAGGGTCTTGTTTACAAACTTTAATTTCGTATGGTTACCATATAGTATCGTTATTATAAAAAGACTTCCAAAAATAAGAAGTATACAAAGACATAATGGATCGCAAAATATAACAAAATGTTTAGCAAAATATAAAACAATGTCGAAAAATATAAGACAATATCAAAGAAAAAGGACACAATGAGTCGCAAAAAAGACATAGTGACGCAAATATAGAAAAGACACAATAATAAATAAAAACACACAGTGACGTAAACAAAAATTCTAAAATCCACAAGCTAAACGTCTAAAAGCAAAAACCTAAATCTCATATCGTAGAGTTTGATGAGACGGTTCTAATGCCGCTGCCTTGAATGAGGTCATTCGGAGAATCGGAGTCCGTTTGATACCTTTAGTGGTGGCTATGATGGTGTGCGGGGAGAACCTCCGCACAAGGCCCGTGACTTTGAGAGGCACGTGAAAAATATGGAAAACATTCCAAATCAGGATCGACTCAAAGATTCACTAGATTAGACAAGAAATAATTCGCAACTCACATCAACTCACGGATGCAACATATAAGAACATATTTGGTATAAGTTTGTAAATAACTAGTTTTTGCCCTGCCCGCGTTGCGGGGCAATAAGGCAAATATTTCTCTCTCATAACATGTATGTCTGTACAGAGGGCAAAATCGGAATTATATTTTGAACAGGAGGCGAAATCATGATTTTAAACTGAGAGCAAAATCATAATTTTGAGCTAGGGGGAAAAAATAATTTTATTTTGAACTGTGGGAAAAAAATAATTTTGAGCTGAGGGCAGAATCATAATTTTGAGCTAGAGGAAAAAACAACATTTTATTTTTAACTGGGGGCAAAAACGTAATTTTAAACGGAGGGCGAAACCGTAATTTTAAACTGTGAACAAAATTAAAAAATAGTTTTTGAACCAAGGGCAAAAACGTATCTTGAGCTAGGGCAAAATTATAATTTTATTTTTAGCTGGGGGCAAAAATATAATTTTAAACGAAGGACGAAAGCGTAATTTTAAACTGGGAATAAAATTAAATAAAAAATGAGTTGGTCCAATAAGGAAGTGACAGGCAGCTAATAATTTTGAGCTAGGGGGAAAACAAAATTTTATTTTGAACCGGAGGCAAAAACGTAATTTTGAGCTGAGGGCAGAATCGTAATTTTGAGCTAGAGGGAAAAACAACATTTTATTTTGAACTGGGGGCAAAAACGTAATTTTAAACGGATGGTCAAACCGTAATTTTAAACTGGGAACAAAATTAAAAATGAGTTTTTGAATCGAGGGCAAAAGCGTAATTTTGAGCTAAGGGCAAAATTATAATTTTATTTTGAGCTGGGGGCGAAAACGTAAATTTAGCTAGGGGCAAAATTATAATTTTATTTTTTAGCTGGGGGCAAAACCGTAATTTTAAACGAAGGACGAAAACGTAATTTTAAACTGTGAATAAAATTAAATTAAAAATGGGTTGATCTAATAGGAAAGTGCCAGGCAAGCTGCCTGGCACTATTCCTTTTAACAAAAACGTAATTTTAAACGGAGGGCGAAACCGTAATTTTAAACTGGGAACAAAATTAAAAATGAGTTTTTGAATCGAGGGCAAAAGCGTAATTTTGAGCTAAGGGGAAAATTATAATTTTTTTTAGCTGGGGGCGAAAACGTAATTTTAGCTAGGGGCAAAATTATAATTTTATTTTATTAAAAATGGGTTGGTCTAATAGGAAAGTGCCAGACAAGCTGCCTGGCACTATTCCTTTTAACTTGGAAATGTATATGTAGGTAATTTTTAGCTGGGGGCAAAACCGTAATTTTAAACGAAGGACGAAAGCGTAATTTTAAACTGTGAATAAAATTAAATTAAAAATGGGTTGGTCTAATAGGAAAGTGCTAGAAGCTGCCTGGCACTATTCCTTTTAACAAAAACGTAATTTTAAACGGAGGGCGAAACCGTAATTTTAAACAGGGAACAAAATTAAAAATGAGTTTTTGAATCGAGGGCAAAAGCGTAATTTTGAGCTAAGGGCAAAATTATAATTTTATTTTGAGCTGGGGGCGAAAGCGTAATTTTAGCTAGGGGTAAAATTATAATTTTATTTTATTAAAAATGGGTTGTTCTAATAGGAAAGTGTCAGGCAAGCTACCTGACACTATTCCTTTTAACTTGGAAATGTTTATGTAGGTAATTTTTAGCTGGGGGCAAAACCGTAATTTTAAACGAAAGACGAAAGCGTAATTTTAAACTGTGAATAAAATTAAATTAAAAATTGGCTGGTCTAATAGGAAAGTGCCAGGCAAGCTGCCTGGCACTATTCCTTTAACTTGGAAATGTATTGCCTGACACTATTCCTTTTAACATGGAAATGTATATGTAGGTAATAAACGTAAAAAAAGGTTGGCTCCAAATTTGTATTTTGTGTTACATATGAGTATGGACAACCTCTCGTTTATTAGGTTGCAATACACATCATGACGTGTTTTATGTAGGTACTAGATCGTCTAAAGTGTTGTGTTAATTTGATATTCATATCTAGGGGTGTGCAATAACCGAACCGTTAACCGAAACCGAACCGAAAACCGACAAAACCGAACCGAAATTAACCGAAACCGAATTAACCGAAAGTCGATTAACGGATATTTTTTTTACCATCGGTTAACCGAACCGAACCGAATCATTTATTTTTTTTATATATTTCTTGCTTTTATACCACTATTTCATGTTTTATACTTTCATTTCATGTAATAATACCTCTATTTCATTTATTTATACCTTCTTTTCATTTATTTATACCTTCATTTTATGTATTTAAATATCTATTCATGCATTTATACCTCCATTTCATTTATTTATACATCCATTTCATGTATTTATACATCCATTTCATGTATTTATACCTCAATTACATGTATTTCTAAGCAAAAAAATTAGCCCTTGTTTGAATTGGTTATTAACCGAAAATTAACCGAACCGAACAGAAAACCGACAAATTAACCGAATTAACCGAACCGATTAACCGATGACTTCGGTTACGGTTACGGATAATGCTTATAACCGAACCGTGCACACCCCTATTCATATCCCATAAATGCAATATTTGATGTGTACATGGGCGTAGCTTTGCGGGGGGGGGGGGGGGGGGGTTCGTTTAGCAGTGTTCGGTATGTAGTTTTCGTATACAATTTTTTAGGTATATATGTTTTCGACCCTCCAGTCGGAAATCTCAATCTTCGCCACTGGATGTGTGTGTAGGCCGGTGGAGGCGGTTTTAGTGGGATACAATGTGGTAAGAATTTCTTAATTAGATTAAATATTTAGAGGCTGGATCTTGTACAATACACAAGTTTTGTACAAAGCATACACGATTAATAGAGGAAGACAAGTGTCTTTAGCTTGAAAGATAATTTAGTCATTTCTCACTTGAACAACTCCCCTTCTTTATTTTCAAACGGCTATAACTTTTCATACTTTAATTTTTTTTAGAATGACACCGTATTAACAAGCATTTTATTCTCTTTAATTTGAGCAGTCTATTGTTGTCTATTGCTATAGTTTTCTTTAAAAAAGTTACAGGATTTTGAATACTCGTTAGTCCATTACGTCATTTTGAATACTCAGCATATGACTACGTGATTTTGAATACCATTACATGATGACACATTCAATATGATTTGTTATAACCAATGTTATTACAATTGTGCTTATCACGTGATTACACATTTCATTAATAAGAACTTGATTGTTTATATTTTATTACGTGATTAAATATCTAATATACGATATTATGTGGTTATTATAAGTTGAGTTAGCTAATGTTTTGTATATAATTTATCCTTAATACGTGATTAGATCTAAAATATTAGGTATTCCATATGAAATATTTTGTATTACATATTCGGTTTTTATGTAATTACGAAATCACTTAGTCAACTATTGTTGCGTAATAATACATAGTCAATTATTGTTACGTAATCACTTAGTGGGGTTCACATTAAATATTATAATGAAATCACGTAATAGGTGTTCAAAGTCTTGTATTCAAAAACACGTAGTCATTTGCTTGGTATTTAAAATCACGTAATGGGTATTTTAAAATCCTGTAAAAAATTTTAAGAAAACTATAGCAATAGGTTACTCGGATTAGAGAGAATGAAATGCTCGTTAATACGGTGTAATTCTTTTAACAAAATATTAACGTATGAAAAAGTTATATCTGTTAGAAAACCAATGGGGAAGTTGTTCAAGTGAGAAAACAACACAATACTCTTTCTCTATTTATTTCCTTAATTGTTTGAACCTAAGATTTACCAAATTGTCACCGCCTCAGGTTGTCACGTATCTTTCGCACAAATTCAATGTCTTGTACGTGATCCGAGTACTAAATATTTAATATATATCAAATACTTAGATAAACATAAAAGAGAAATTTTATAGGTCTGCGGTTTAACCGGCTATCTTATACGGAACAAATCGTTGGGCCATTAAGAAGACAAATGTACACAAGATGAAAGTAGGGATGACAAAAAAGCCCGAGCTCAACGGGTATACCCGAAACCCAAAACATACAGGGCGGGTAAACCTGAAGCCCGAAGGGTATGGGTCAGATATGGGATTAAAAAATTTAAAAAAAAAATCGGGTACGGGTATGGGTATGTGATTGAGTGATACACGCCCGATACCCGGCCCGTTTACCCGAATAACACCCGAAAAGTATTTTGTTTTATTTTCCATTTATATAAAGTTAGGGTATACACTTTTTTTTTAACGTCCAACATAAGAATCGCCGGGTACTCCGTACGCGGCACCCATTGGCCGAAAGGTAGCCCGCGGCAGCCCAACCTGCACGCACGGAGCCCCTAGCCCACCAAGCCACCAGTTCCGGGGAGAACCCGACCCTTCACCAGCCCGAGGGCACGACAATGCAAAGCCGGTAAAACACGGGTGGATCAAGAATCGAACTTGAGACCTTTCGATCAGGAGTCTTCCCTCATTTCCATAACCACTAAGCTATAAGCCCAGGGTTTACGGTATACACTTATTACCTCTACTCTCTTATACTACTAGGCTACTCCCTTCATCACTCACAAATCTCCACAATTATATTTCCATAAAATATTTTAAATGATTATTGCTACTATTTTTCATGTGTAGTGTTTGATTAAATGCATAATACATAAACTGACATTATCTATACTATATTATAATGCATGAGTGAGGGGTATTTTAAGATACCCAAAAAATAAGAACTTTTACCCCACTTTATTTATAGAAACACCCTTAAAATGAGGGTAGTTTAGTCTTTTAAACATTATTTATTTTTTAGCCACTAAACTTATTAAACATGAATCCCTAAGGTTTTAACAAAATTATAGATAATTAGTTACAATTCACCAATCCACAACAAACATATAATTTTTTGCGTATTCTTAATATATCTTATAAACTATATTGTTTAAAAAAAATCCAAAGATAGCATGACGACCTACACATTTTTGTCAACGTTTCGATAATTGTCTTGTTCAATATCGACGCACGGATTAAAAGGTACAAGTCGATAATGCGTTAATGTACAAGTAATTAATACTTGTGATCTAATGCGTCTAATCTACAAAGATGGGATCTATCTATGCAAACAAAAACAAAAAGAATTAAAAGTATCGTAACATAAAATGAAGATATTATGTGTCACATTTTATTTTATTAAAACTGCTTAATATATGTACTTAGATATATCTTATAAAAACTTAAAACTAACTACAACAAACTTCCTAAATAAAGGGGTGTCAAATCTAAAATTAAACCCTAATTGTAACACCCCGAAAAATATAAAACTTTATATTAGAATTATAAAGTATAAATAAACGAGAAATTACTAACTAGAAATTTTTAACCTAGTTAGTTAATAGATTAGAAATAGCTTATGATGGGGTTAAAAGCTACTAAACAATAAGTAGAACAAAGTTAAGGGGCCTAAGTTGTCAAAATTGGAACTTAATTTGTTAAAACAAATGAAAATAAACCAAACACCCCAAAAGAAGGGTGTGGTCGATCAGAAGAAAGACCAGGTCGACCCCCCCCCCCCAAGCTTCAAACCCTAAATTCACTAAAACTCTCAAATTGGATGTGCAAATCTGGTCCAAAACGAAATCCGAGCCTAGAATCGTGATCCTCATTGCAAGAGGATTAAAAGGTATGTAAAATCTGATGAAATCTCTAAACTTGAAAATCTCATGATTTTGGAAAATCTGAAATTAGATGTTGCATGTGAGTTATGTGGTTAGATTAGGGATGATATAGTGTCTAGGAGTGAAACCTAGACAACTACATGTGAAATCATGCTCAAATTCAGGAAAATTCCATGAACACCTTGAAGGTGGGTTGTGGGTTTTACAAGATAATGATGAACATTAGGGTTTAGAATGATTATCCTACTGTAATTTGATTATAGAAAGTGATTTCAGAAAGGTATGACGATTAAAATGCTATATGAGGGCTTTATTGATGTTAAGTTAGCTAATTAGCAAACTATGAACTTGAATACAAAGGATATAAAATTATGCCTTTATAGTGTTTGTTGAAATGCCTCAAAGAAGGCTTGAAACTGAATTGTTACGTTAAAAACGCATAACTATGATGTATGACAAAGTGTGCGTTATGTATGTGAAACCAAGAGTTCTAAACATGTCTTGAATTGAACTCTATAGGAAAGGATACCGGAACGTCGAGTGGACAAGCCGGTGGTGATTTGCGGTTGAAGGGCGTACACTAAGGTATGTAACTTGACCCGTTACATTAAGTAAATTTTGATAATTGTAATATGTGTAGTTGAAATTTAGAATAAAGGTTGCTATGAATTAAAGCGGTGATGTCGCTATATTGAATAATTGGTCAAAAGTTGGTTAGAACTCGTTGGTAGTCGTCATAAGGAAGGAATTTCGTAGACGAGCCAATGGGTCGAATAATCAAGTAAGGCATGGTTAATGCTCCGGATTATGATGGATTGATCTTTGATATTGGATAATATATAACATATTAAAGGTACGACATTTCAATGTATTGGTAGCCTAGAAAACTGAAATCCGTGAGTTGGGTTTTAGTGTAATGAACAAATCAAACAAAAACATAAATCTCCAGGAACTACCGTAAATTACGGTAGTACCGTAATTTACGGTAGATGTCAAGAAGTTACGGTGGTTCGCCCCTGTTTTACGGTGGACCAAATGTTTCCAGGACTCACCGTAACTTACGGTGATACCGTAAGTTACGGTGTAATCAGAAAAACTTTAATTTTTTTTATTATTTGAAATTGATGTTGGATAATATGTTTATGTCTTATATACCAAAGTCAAAACTAATGTTTTAATGGTTTTGACCCGAGGTGTCAAGGTGGTCCTTACGGATGGTGGTCAAGCAATGTCGAAGAACGGAACACGACTTTTGAAGCTTCCGCTATGTTTTTAATCTTACTTAAACTTTGTTCATGGGTTGTAAACAATTTCTTAAACAACTTTTGAATGTTCCAACTTAGTCATTAGTTGACTAAGGTTTATGATACTTGTGAACTTGACTTATGAAACTTACTGTAATTAATATCTTTTGTATAAAATTTATCTTAAATTCAAGAAATTTTGAGGCTGTTACAAGTTGGTAATCAGAGCCTAAGGTTGTCAACAAAGTGTTCGGTTCAAGCTTGATCGATCATCCGGTAAGGATTAACTTCTTTTGTTAATAAATTATGTATTATGTAAAGAATGAGAAACGAACAAATATGCATGAAAAGAGCGTGTAAGCTCATTCAAATACAAGAAATTCATGAAACAAGAACGATTAAATCAAGTTATGAACTTGATTGAATCAAAACAAGAACGATTAAATCAAGTTATGAACTTTATTGAATCAAAACAAGAACGATTAAATCAAGTTATGAACTTGATTGAATCAAAACAAGTAAAGCATGTGTTATAAATGGAATGTTTAACAACTTATGTAAACATTTCAGAAATAGAGATGGCAGATAAAGGTAATGATGATGCGGTGCCAAGAGTCACCGAACAAATGAGGGAAGTGATTGCCGAAGAGGTTGGAAAGGCGATCAAAAACAGTTTGTCGGGCTTTATTGATAAGATTCAAAACACAGTTTTAGCAATAGTAGAAGAGAGAATCAAGAAATTGGAAGATGATTCAAATTTAGCAAAGGAAAAGCATGGAGGACGAAAGCCTTGTTCATACAAGGAATTCATGGCCTGTAAACCACCAATATATAATGGGGAGGTTGACCCAATAGTGTGCCAACGATGGCTAAGTGATATCGAAAGGGTATTTGAGAGGACCCATTGTGACGAAGATGACTACGTAGCCTATGGTACGGGTCAACTAAGGAGTCAAGCGAAAGATTGGTGGGATAACAAAAAGAGAGAGATCGGTATTGAAGCTGCTAAGGTCATGACTTGGGAAGAATTCAAGACGCCATTTCTTAAGCATCATAGCCCCAAGGCGGTTATGAATAAAATCAATGAGGAGTTCATGCAACTTAGGCACAAGAATGAGACCATAGACAAGATTACGGCAACGTTTATGGATAAGATGAAGTTTTGCGATGATCTAGTGACGAATGAAGAACAAAAGATATACTACTACCATAACATGTTGAGTGCTGAGTATAGGGAGTTTATCACCCCTTCCAAATACGAGACCCTTACCGAGATCATAAACGCTGCTCGGGAAAGGGAGATCGAACTGAAAAAGAGCATTGAAAGGGGTGAACGGAAAGCACAAGATGTAAACCCAAGCCCTACTAAGAAGGCACGAACAAGCGAAACCGCAAAGAAATCTGATACGAAAGGCGGGTCGCCAAGTTGCAGAATCTGCGGAAAGGGTCATAAAGGCGAATGCCGTTACAAGGATAAGCCTTGTCCCATATGCAAAAAAACGGGACATATGGCTATATCGTGCCCGGAGAAAGTGACGGTTTGTTACAATTGTTAACGAACGGGTCACAAAAAGTCGGAATGCCTGGAACTGGTTGGAAAGAAGGATGGGCAGGACCCGAAAGGTGAAGCCCCAAAAGCAAAGGCAAGATCTTTTCAACTAACCGTCGCAGAAGCAAAGGTTGAACCTGACGTGGTCTCAGGTATATTTGCTGTAAATTCAATTCCTGCACGCGTGTTATTTGATACGGGTGCGAATAAATCCTTTGTTTCATATGGATTTATTCGACATCCTTCATTTATTCTAACAAAATTACCTATGCCCTTAGAAGTAGAGATAGGTAATAACAAGAGCTTTATTGTTTGTGATGTATGTAAAAACTGTAAACTGAGCATTGACGACGAAGAATATTTGATAAACCTAATCCCGATGTCAATGGGAGAATTTCAAGTAGTCGTTGGGATGGATTGGCTATCTCAACACCATGCAAAGATCGTGTGTTTTCGTAAAGAGATAAAACTAACATCTCCGAGCGGGAAACACGTCACCATTTATGGCGAAAAAGGAGGCAACCCCATAGTGTGCTCAATGTTGAAAGCTCACAAGCTTATGAAGCGGGGATGCAAGGCATTCATGATATACGCTAATGAGCCCGAAAAAGAATCACGAAAGATTGGAGATGTACCGGTAGTACGAGATTATGAAGATGTGTTTCCGGAGGATTTACCGGGGATACCGCCTGAACGGGAAATAGAGTTTGGGATCGAATTGATTCCGGGCGCGAAACCCGTAGCAAAAGCCCCGTACCGACTTGCACCGTCGGAATTACAAGAGTTGATGTCTCAAATCCAAGACCTGCTTGACAAGGGATTCATAAGGCCGAGTGTGTCTCCTTGGGGCGCACCGGTGTTGTTCGTGAGAAAGAAAGACGGGAGCATGCGCATGTGTATCGATTACCGGGAGTTAAACAAACTCACGGTAAAGAACCGATACCCGCTCCCGAGGATAGATGATTTATTCGACCAACTACAAGGTGCGAACTGGTTTTCAAAAATTGACCTTAGATCGGGGTATCACCAACTAAAGGTCAAAGAAGAAGATGTGCCAAAGACAGCCTTCCGCACGAGATATGGACATTACGAATTCCTCGTGATGTCATTTGGGCTAACAAACGCACCCGCGGCTTTCATGGACCTCATGAACCGGGTTTGCAAGCCAATGTTGGATAAGTCGGTCATTGTGTTTATCGATGATATCCTAGTGTATTCGAAAAGTGAAGCTGAACACGCACACCACTTACAAGAAGTGTTAGAGACACTTAGACGAGAGAAGTTATATGCAAAATTCTCTAAATGTGCCTTTTGGTTACGAGAGGTACAATTTCTTGGCCATGTCATAAGTGCCGACGGAGTTTTGGTGGATCCGTCGAAAATAGAGGCTGTGTCAAAATGGAATCCCCCAACGAACCCTTCTGAAATTAGAAGCTTTTTGGGGCTTGCGGGATATTATAGGAGATTCATTCAAGATTTCTCCAAGATTGCGACACCGCTAACAAAGCTAACACGGAAGAAAGAAAAGTTCATTTGGGGTGCCGATCAAGAGAAAGCGTTTCAAACGCTAAAAGAAAAGTTAACTCAAGCTTCGGTATTGACATTGCCGGACGGAGTCGAAGACATGGTGGTTTATTCGGATGCTTCATTATCGGGACTCGGTTGCGTGTTGATGCAACGGGGCAAGGTAATAGCCTATGCCTCGAGACAATTGAAGATACACGAGAAGAAATATCCCACGCACGATCTCGAGTTGGCTGCGGTGGTATTTGCATTAAAAATATGGAGGCATTACTTGTATGGGGTAAAGTGCACCATATTCACCGACCACAAGAGCTTGAAATACTTCTTTGATCAGAAGGAGTTAAATATGCGACAAAGGCGATGGCTCGAAACGGTGAAAGACTACGACTGTGAAATACATTATCACCCCGGAAAGGCTAATGTGGTAGCGGATGCTCTGAGCAGAAAAGCAGACTATGTCCCAATACGAGTAAGATCGATGCAACTCGTGGTGACCTCGGGTATGCTTGAACGTATTCGAGAGGCGCAATTAGAAGCAATGAAAGAAGAGAATTGGAAGGAAGAAAGAATAATCGGACAGTTGAAAGATTTGTCGGATGGAAGTAACGGGTTGAAGACTCGATCCGGAAGGATATGGGTTCCACATACTTGTGGAGTGAAGGCGCTTCTACTTAATGAAGCTCATAAATCCCATTATTCAATTCATCCGGGTGCGACCAAGATGTACAATGATTTGAAACAAAATTATTGGTGGCCCGGAATGAAGAGGGATGTGGCGAAGTATGTGGAAAAATGCTTGACATGTTTACAAGTCAAGGCGGAGCACCAGAAACCATATGGCAAACTCCAACCGTTAGAAATTCCGGTTTGGAAATGGGAACATATTACAATGGACCTATTAACCAAGTTGCCTAAGACGAGTCGTGGTTTCGATGCCATTTGGGTAGTGGTGGATAGATTGACGAAAAGTGCTCACTTCATTCCGATTCGTGAGACTTATACGTCAGAAAAGATGTCAGAAGTTTACACTAATGAAATAATAGCACGTCATGGGGTGCCGGTATCCATCGTGTCTGATAGGGATACCCGGTTTACTTCAAATTTCTGGCGAGATTTCCAAGAGCAAATGGGAACCAAATTGTTCATTAGCACTGCGTACCACCCTCAAACGGATGGACAGAGTGAAAGAACGATACAAACATTGGGGGATATGTTACGGGCATGTATAATCGACTTTGGAGGAAGTTGGGATGTTCACCTACCGTTAGTCGAGTTTTCCTATAATAACAGCTACCAATCTAGTATTAAGATGGCACTGTACGAAATGCTTTATGGTAGGAAGGGTCGAACCCCGGTATGTTGGGGTGAAGTGGGTCCGCGTGAACTCGCTCATCAAGATATAGTACGAGCCACGAACGAAAAGATCGATATAGTTCGGGCACACTTGAAAGCAGCTCAAGACAGGCAAAAGGCGTATGCTGATAAAAGGAATAGGCCCATCGAATTCCAGGTTGGTGACATGGTCATGCTAAAAGTTTCCCCATGGAAGGGCGTTATTAGATTCAGAAAAAGGGGGAAACTAAGCCCGAGGTTTATTGGACCATTTAAAATTATCGGAAGAGTTGGCAAGGTAGCTTACCGCCTTGAGCTACCGGAGGAACTAAGTGGGATTCATGGCACGTTTCACGTGTCACAATTAAGAAAATGCCTAGCAGACGAAACGGCCTATATCCATTACGATGATATCGAAGTGGATAATAGTCTGAATTATGCGGTGAGACCGGTGGAGATTTTAGACCGAAAGGTCAAGCATTTACGAAATAAACAAATTGATCAAGTCAAAGTCAAATGGGAGCATAGGAAAGGTTCGGACACCACGTGGGAGTCCGAAGAGGAGATGCGACGCCTTCACCCTACATTATTTGGTACGTACTTAGGTTTCGGGGACGAAACCCTTTTTAAGGGGGGTGGACTTGTAACACCCCGAAAAATATAAAACTTTATATTAGAATTATAAAGTATAAATAAACGAGAAATTACTAACTAGAAATTTTTAACCTAGTTAGTTAATAGATTAGAAATAGCTTATGATGGGGTTAAAAGCTACTAAACAATAAGTAGAACAAAGTTGAGGGGCCTAAGTTGTCAAAATTGGAACTTAATTTGTTAAAACAAATGAAAATAAACCAAACACCCCAAAAGAAGGGTGTGGTCGATCAGAAGAAAGACCAGGTCGACCCCCCCCCCAAGCTTCAAACCCTAAATTCACTAAAACTCTCAAATTGGATGTGCAAATCTGGTCCAAAACGAAATCCGAGCCTAGAATCGTGATCCTCATTGCAAGAGGATTAAAAGGTATGTAAAATCTGATGAAATCTCTAAACTTGAAAATCTCATGATTTTGGAAAATCTGAAATTAGATGTTGCATGTGAGTTATGTGGTTAGATTAGGGATGATATAGTGTCTAGGAGTGAAACCTAGACAACTACATGTGAAATCATGCTCAAATTCAGGAAAATTCCATGAACACCTTGAAGGTGGGTTGTGGGTTTTACAAGATAATGATGAACATTAGGGTTTAGAATGATTATCCTAGTGTAATTTGATTATAGAAAGTGATTTCAGAAAGGTATGACGATTAAAATGCTATATGAGGGCTTTATTGATGTTAAGTTAGCTAATTAGCAAACTATGAACTTGAATACAAAGGATATAAAATTTTGCCTTTATAGTGTTTGTTGAAATGCCTCAAAGAAGGCTTGAAACTGAATTGTTAAGTTAAAAACGCATAACTATGATGTATGACAAAGTGTGCGTTATGTATGTGAAACCAAGAGTTCTAAACATGTCTTGAATTGAACTCTATAGGAAAGGATACCGGAACGTCGAGTGGACAAGCCGGTGGTGATTTGCGGTTGAAGGGCGTACACTAAGGTATGTAACTTGACCCGTTACATTAAGTAAATTTTGATAATTGTAATATGTATAGTTGAAATTTAGAATAAAGGTTGCTATGAATTAAAGCGGTGATGTCGCTATATTGAATAATTGGTCAAAAGTTGGTTAGAACTCGTTGGTAGTCGTCATAAGGAAGGAATTTCGTAGACGAGCCAATGGGTCGAATAATCAAGTAAGGCATGGTTAATGCTCCGGATTATGATGGATTGATCTTTGATATTGGATAATATATAACATATTAAAGGTACGACATTTCAATGTATTGGTAGCCTAGAAAACTGAAATCCGTGAGTTGGGTTTTAGTGTAATGAACAAATCAAACAAAAACATAAATCTCCAGGAACTACCGTAAATTACGGTAGTACCGTAATTTACGGTAGATGTCAAGAAGTTACGGTGGTTCGCCCCTGTTTTACGGTGGACCAAATGTTTCCAGGACTCACCGTAACTTACGGTGATACCGTAAGTTACGGTGTAATCAGAAAAACTTTAATTTTTTTTATTATTTGAAATTGATGTTGGATAATATGTTTATGTCTTATATACCAAAGTCAAAACTAATGTTTTAATGGTTTTGACCCTAGGTGTCAAGGTGGTCCTTACGGATGGTGGTCAAGCAATGTCGAAGAACCGAACACGACTTTTGAAGCTTCCGCTATGTTTTTAATCTTACTTAAACTTTGTTCATGGGTTGTAAACAATTTCTTAAACAACTTTTGAATGTTCCAACTTAGTCATTAGTTGACTAAGGTTTATGATACTTGTGAACTTGACTTATGAAACTTACTGTAATTAATATCTTTTGTATAAAATTTATCTTAAATTCAAGAAATTTTGAGGTTGTTACACTAATGCACTTCTATAGTTACTACTATAAATATACATAGCAGGACACCCATATATCTATTGTTAAACAAAGTTAAAAAATAGATCCAGTTCTGAATTCAATTGTTGCGAAAAACCAAGCATGCGAGATTCAAAATTCTAATGTCAGTTCTGTTATATCGCAGCAGTGAATAATTGTTTTCTTTTATTTACTTTTATGTGAATGTTAACTTATTTGATTTTTCAGATTCAGTTGCATGATGAACATGCCAATTTAAACAACCCGTTTGTCGAACAAGCTTATAAGGTATTGATTTTGCTGGTTTTTGAGTATTATTTTTGCGTATATCTTTCATATTAACATGTTCGTTATGTTATTATATGTGTGTTTTATTGCAGGATGATGGTGATAAAAGTGTTGATATTATTTCTTATGGTGCAATGTTTAGTCCATACAAGTCTAATCTTTAACGTGAATTTAGTGAAGAGGTTATTTTAAGGTTTATTTAATCTTTTTTTTTAACTTTTGTATTAACTTTTTGTCCTTTTTCAGGATCGAAAGTTTGAGACTTAAAGGAAGAAATCCAAAAGACTCTCTGAATAGAAATGGAGTGAGTTTATTAATTTAGACGGTTCTGAGGACAATGACAAAGAAGAGGAATTAGAACCCGATTAAAAATATCTCGAGTGTCAATTCAGAAGCGGAACAGATTTTATGCAGTCTAATATGAAATCTATCAAGTGTTTTTATAACTTTTTTTTTCATTTCAACTGTTATGTTTGATCTAGACGTATGAATAAAGTTTATTTTATATTTAAACTTTATTTTTGACGTTGATATAATGCAGTTATTGACCATATTAATAAAGTTCAAAATAAAGTTAGTATCCTAAATTTAGAAGTCAACTAAACTTATATAAATTAATATCCTAAAGTTGCAATAAATAGATATTGCAGTTAGATATAGTCAAACTGAAATTATAAAACATTGCAGTTATTTTTAGATATTAATCTAATAATTTGTATGTCTTAATTAAAAAATAATAAAGTAATAAACTTCAAAGCTAAACAAAAAAACTAAACTTACTATGATATAAAGGTAATAAAGATATAAACTCTTAACATCCTATTTTTTACAAAAAAAAAAAAAAACTGTTTTTAAAATTTTATAAAAATATAATTTTATATATATATAAAAACGAAATTTAACAATTAAAGTTAAAGGTGTAAAACGTACTTACGAGTCAACTACTATTTTTTATTTTTATAAAAACAAAAATTTTAAACTTAAAGTTTATTGGATGAGTACCATGTGGATATTTAAAAAAAGTTATGAACTTTAAAGAATAAAATTATAAACTTTATCATTTAACCAACAAAATAAACTTACTTTACAACTATAACAATTTATCTTTTATTTTTTGTCATTTGATTATCATCTTTTAAAAAAACGAAACTTTACATGTGTAAAACAATTTTTTACTTTATTTATAAACAAAACATTTTGTTTTTATAAAAAATAATTCTTTTTATAAACATTTTTTGTAACAAGTAATATAAATAAAATACTCCAGAAATTTACAATCTTTACTAGATAAAAACTAAATTGTGTTGCAAATTTTTAGGAATTATAAGTTCAACTATATTGTTTTAGATAATATTAGTCAGTTTCAAAATAATTCTTTACCAACTTGACTAGATACATAGTAGATTGTGTTCCATATTTTTAGGTATTATAAGTTAAAAGTAGACTCATATAGATAAAATTAGTTAGGAACTAAATCTGAACTTAGTATGATATAAAATTAATAAAGATCTAAACTGTTAACATCCTATTTTTTTTATAAAAACAGTTCTTGAAATTTTATAAAAATATAAATTTTTTATATCTGTAAAAAAAATTGAAATTTAACAATTTAAGTTAAAGCTCTAAAACGTACTTACGAGTCAAATACTATTTTTTATTTTTATAAAAACGAAAATTTTAAACTTAAAGTTTATTGGATGAGTAATATGTGGATATTTAAAAAAAAATTATGAACTTTAAAGAATAAAATTATACTTTATAATTTAACCAATAAAATAAACATACTTTACAATTATAACAACTTATCTTTTATTTTTTTTTGTCTTTTGATTATTAATTTTGTCTTTTGATTATTATTTTTTATAAAAAAAAACAAAAGTTTACATATGTGTAACACTAATGACATATATTCACCACAATAATGTTATCATAAATATTATACGAATAAGAAAACTACCAGAAACGAGTGCCGCAATCCAAAGTGTCGCTCCCGCCGCATCGCGCGGACACCCTACTAGCGTGTCCTAAAGTAGCAGTACCCTAATCAGTTAATTATGTAGATATATGTTTCAAATGTGCATTTGAATATGATATGTATGTATGTTATTGGTCATATTTTCCTTTGCCGTGGTTATTAAAATAGTAAATTATATAAACATTAGAGTAAGAAATGCACATGGGAGTTTCAACGGGTATTTTTAACAAATTAGCGGGTATACCCGATACCCGATGGGTAATTACCCGATAAATATCTGACGGGTAATGAGCCGGGTATGGAACAAAGAATTATAAACGGGTACGGACTTGGGATTAGCAATACCCGGCCCAAACTCAGCCCATTGCCATTCCTATATGAAAGTGGCTGAGTCGCTGAGATGAGGATGATGAGGTGAATATGTGGACACACAAGGTTATACTGAATAAGAAATCGAATTTTTCAAGAAAAATTAGAGGTAACTAGTATATAAAAAGGGTCATATTAGTAATCCATCTCCCTCCTTTGTGATACTCCTTAATTTTCTCATTTTCTTTACGTTTAAACAATACAAAATAATAAGTTGTCTATTGGGAATCCGAACGTCGGACCTAAAGGTGTAGGATACAGCTGATGGGCTGATCCTTGTTAAAGCCGAAAATCAGTTTATTGGGTCAAAGCCCAAATCGAAAGAAATATTAGTAAACAACAGTGATGTTTATTTTGAAGGCCACAATCTGTTTTGTGGCCATAAGTTTGAGTATTAAAGTCAAATTTCTCTTTATTTGTATTCATTCCTTTTCTTGTTTAGGATTCAAATTAATGTTGCTTGCAAACCAAATCTGTAGTTATTACAAATAGAGATAATGAATCGATGTAAACATATGAGCCGTGACGGAGTTAGCCCATTAATTTAGGGGTATCCCAAAAATTTTTTTACCGTACAATCAAAGGAACAGAAAACTCACAAATCAAAGGTCAACGATCAGGGACGACTTTAGGTTGTGCAGGGACAATTCCAGCGATCAAAAGGGGCGTGAATTCCGAATCAGCGAACGACAGGAACGATTCCAACGATTATTAGGCCAACATGGACGATTTTAGGCTTTCAGCACTCAGCAGACAACAACCAGCACTTCAGAGTTTAGACAGCAGGGACGATGCCGATTTCATAAGCTGTGTTATGTTCGACGTTTGGTTTCCAAATTGCCGCCCATAATCAAAGGGTGTATTTTGTTGTTTTGAGTCTTGGGCTAATCTTTGTTATTTACCAATTGGGCCTCCTTTCAATTCTATTACTATCAGTTTGGGCTTATCTAATCATTGGGCTTAATTATTTTACAAGTTTTTTGTTGTAAAATGTTTGAGCTTATAAAAAATTGGGATTTTAGTAATATCAAGTATTCGATTTTTTGGTTAGAGATGTCCTCGTATTTTTAGGGGTATCCTTTGTATAAAACTGAAAAAAATAAATAAAAAAATACACTACAAACACGGGGTTGAGTCGTACTACGGCTCCTAATACACTAGTTCCGCCTCTTAACTTTGAGTTAATAAATAATAAAGCCGTCGTGGTGTGTCCCCCCACAAAATCGAGTGTTCTTGTTCGTATATTCGATTTGGCCGATTGTCTCCAACAACTAGTGAGGCAATCGGCTAGTTGTGTTCTAGTAGTTAAGCTAAATGCGCATGGATAATACTTATTTACGCTAAACGCCCAAAATATTTCAGTGACCCGACTCAAACAAATTAGAGGTAGGGATAGTATCATTTTCAAAGAAATAATATTTCGGTAACCTGCTTCTATAATTATATTGTATGATGTCAAGTTTGGTTATTATTATTGTTTTTAGAATAGTCGAAGGATGCGACCATATATGACACTGAAAGCACATTTGCTAGTTTAATGTGGTCATTGTTATAACTCACAAGTCATAACGCGTTTTTGTCACATTACATAAGTGACTTTTTTTTTTCTCCCTTATAATAATTATTAGCACACTAATTTAAATTATATGTGTAAGTTAAGAAAAAAAAATAAAAACTAAGAAAAAAATAGTATGGGGAAACTATTAAGTAATAATAACTATAAATTAGAAATAAAATAAAAATATTAATTAACTATAAGAATTGAATGTGTATATATAAATTTAAATTTATCTAATATATAATACACTTTTAAAAAATGTGTTAAATAATACATACAAAGATTAATTAGAAAATTATCTCAGAATGTAAAAAATATCTTCGTATGTTTATTTTGTAATGGAGTGCGTGGTGGCTTGGTTGTCGTGATCACACCGCCGCAAGTTTGATGGTGAAAGGGGGAATGAGGTGGTATGTGGTAATTGACTGATTTTTTTTGTGGGTGAGTTTGATGTCGTAAGGGGGAGTGAGGTGGCATGCTGTGATTTGTTGTCCTCCTGTAAGTGACTAATTGATTTAGTGATGAGTGGTGCAAGTGATTTAGTGATGATATGATAGAATTAAATTGAATGATGTGGTAATTTGTGATCGCTTGGTTTGTAAGTGATGGTGTGATAGGATAATGAAGACCCCATCTTGTTCACCCTAATAAACAATAACCGAATAAACTAAGAAACCATTATAAGTAACATTGAAGTCTTAGCCTACTTGTTCTCTTTAGACTAACAAAGTCGTGGGTCATGGTTTCAAACCATGGCTGTTGTTGTTGCTGCTTTTGCATTTCACTTTTTTATATTTAGAATATTATCACACCATAAAAATGAATTCCCCTAGGCTTATTCTAAACCCACCCCCTCCCCCTCCTGATTATACCCCCCTGTGAGAGGAAAATTGCCGGTCCCATGCGGGCCCCACCTGTAAGTATGTGAGAGGGTGGGTGTAAAAAGTAATTAGAGGGGTGTAGAATCCCCTACTACCCTTCACAATGAATGGAATGACATATTTGACACCCATTTTTTATAATAACATACATAGTTGTCATTGATGTAAATTAAGTCTTTATATTCTTTTAGGTATACTACGATTTTATCTTTTAGTTATATGGGGTACCTTTTATATAATAAAGATAATAATATTACAAGTAAACTTTATTATTTTGTAATATTAGGGTTATGTGGTCATCAACAAATCCTAGTTAAATACAAGTTGCAAATAACTAAGGTTTCCTTGTGGAACCCATTATTTGTCACATTGGCTCCTTATCTTGGTGGCATATATATTTTTTATGTTATACTAGGTTATTTCCCGTGTGACACACTGCTGTAACAAATAAAACTTGTATAAACTTTAATGCTACAAATAATCGATATGACACATAAAGTTAACTAACCAAGATACATAAAATTTATTAGAATTAAGGCATGGACTCAATGAGGATATAATACCACACGGGTCTCATTTCCCTTTTCCAGTACCTTCGGAATATGATACCCTATCCTACTTGCGGAACCAATATTATTCATTAGACATTTAAGTAAACTAAGTTGCAAAGAACAACAAAAGTTGAGACTTGCTGCGATGTCTAACCGTGAAAAAATTATATAATTATAATTACAAATGTAAAATATTTTCTTGACTTTATTGTAATACTATATATAAATTGAATTCATGCCTTATGGATATGGTGTTTTAGTTATCTAGTTAATTATGTTACAAGTTCTTATCAAACATGCATTGGCGATAATACATATGTTTCCCTGCCGATTGCATATATAAGTTGAGGAAATGGAATTGATTAGAATATACTATATGTTTTTTTTTTTTTTTTTTTTTTTTTTTTTTTTTTTTTGTCCAATGATATGAATAAAGAATAAGTATCTTGCTTATAGCTTGCAAAGTGTAGTTAATAACATGAATTTGACGAGGTGTGAACTTACATCAATCACCTAAGACGATGCTAAGGTATGCACTAATAATAGTATAAAAATGACATGAAAAACGTTGACCCGTTGTGAAATGTTAGTGGGTTGTGTGAATCAAGGATTTAGGGCTCTTTGTTTATCTATTAATGATACTTTTAATGGCTCATACCTCTTACTAATTCAATATTTAATGTTTCAGATTATTTATTTCGTAAACAAATGTCTGAATGGTTTAGATATTTGTCTCTGAATGGTTAAGCATTATACTGAGTCTAAATGGTTAAGACTTATAATCTGAATTGGTCAGACATTTGCCTCTAAACGGTTAAACATTATAATGGCTCTTAATGGTTTAGATCTCTTACTGGTTTAGCACTTCATGGTTCAGACCTCTTACTGGTTGAGCACTTAACCATTCAGAAGTTGCCAAACAGCCCCTTAGTTATATGATTAATATTAGAGGTGAACAAATCGGGTTTTTGTTAATACCCGGTTATGGGTATGGAACCGGTTCCGGGTATGATCGGGTATTGGAAAATCGGGTACTAAGAGAAACCGGGTAGGGTTCGGGTATGGGTATTGAAGAGAAAAGTCATACCCTATGTACCCGGGTAGGGTATTTTTGGTCAAAATCTATTTAAGAATAATGTAACCAAAGCTGAAATGTGAGGTATAGTGCTTAGATGATTAACAATGATGGAAATGAATGTAAGGCTGTAAATGTAATTGAACACAAAGATTTATACGAGGAAAAACCCTTGATCACTAGTAGATCGCTGGCACAAAAACCACAGGTGGTGAAAACTATCGACCACCAACTATATTGAACAATGAAAAATGATTACTATTTCGGATGTTGGTCAAGTGTGGTACAATGTTTGATTGCTAAAGTGTTTGTAAGCTTCTACTCGTAGTGTGTGTATGCGAAAGTGAGAATATGTCTAACAACACTTGATCAACCCCTTTTAATTTAAAAATAACAAAGTACCCGAAAACAATGTTAGTCCACGTTCACTCCCATGACCGATGTGAAATAAGCACGTGCGGCTTCCATAACGAATTACTCCTGAGATTCCAGCTTAGGCTCGATCCATCACGTTGATATCCTGCATATGAACATAAGAAAATATCGAGAACAACTATAGAAACTATAAGAAATAATGAGGAACATTGATCCTTTGAGTCCCTGCACTACCCGTTAAGGATAACTTATCCAGGCAATGCCTCAAAATATGGGATGCATAATAATAAAAACCTAGCCCCGAACAGGGTATAATCGGGTTCGGGTATAATCGGGTATTGGAACCAAGTATGAATCCGGGTATTAATACCCGATTAAAAAAAATATGTTTTTTTTATTATACATAAAAATAAATGCGTTTAGAAATTAAATTTGGTTTGTAAAAGTAACTAAAAACAAATTACAATAACATAAATTCACTCAAATATAAATTATTTGTTTTATAATATGCATTTTTATAAAACTTAAATATAAAACTTGCAAAGTAAACATAAAAATATACCTTAAAAATTCCGGTATTCTATCGGGTATAGGGTATAACCGGACTCGGGTATAGTGTATGACCGTTTCCGGGTATTTTCGGGTGTAAATCGGGTATGGTTTGGGTTATGGGTATTGGGTTCAAAATGTATACTCTATCCATACCTTACGGGTAGGGTCCGGTTCGATTACGGGTATACAATACCCAGATACAAAAATAACTAGTTTTGGATTTTTTATCAAGTCCGATTCTAGGTACGGATTTTTTGTGCACCTTTAATTAATATGAGTGGTCTTAGACCGTGGGGTATGGTGGGGCGGGGGTTTGGGGCATGAGTTGACACGTAGCTTGGGTGGGCTTCGCTGGGCTGACCCACATTGAAGACGGTATGGTGGGGTGGGGGTTTGGGGGCGTGGCCAGCCCAAACTATATTTTTTATAAACAAAATTTTTATTTTTTAATAATGTTTTTTAAATAAAAACCGATTACATTTTAAAATAAAGGAAATTACATAAAAAATTCCTAGTGCTTGGAATATTTTTTCTTTATCTCTTCTCTCGTCTCCAACAAACGATTCGAGAGAAATGATGTGTAACCCGCTATATCGGGCATAGTGGAGTGTATTAAAAAGGGAGCAATTGGACGATTGGGTGGTGGGCTAGGTGTTTCTTGTAATGCCCACGGATTGTTCGGGTCAAAACCACGATTATGAGGATTCATTTTCCGTATTGTGGTTGGATGAGAATAGAGATGATTATAGAAGAGGTGGAGTAGTTGTGGTAAAAAAATGAATAGAAGTGTGAGTTTTATAGTGAAAAAAAATAATTTTTTTTACACATAGCCGTTGGCCAACGGCTAGTTGTTTTGGCCATCGAGAGCCCGCCATGTCATCTTGATAGCCCCGCCCAACGCCCAGGCTGAAACTCCCGGTCAAGGGGCCACGCCCAAACCCAAGCCACCCGGGGTGGTGACTTGGGTGTTTTTACCCAACCCCGCCTCATACCCCATATTCTTAGCGTAGGTTACGATGGGCTTTGTTTGACTTCAAGATTTTGATGTTTTCAACTATGTTATGATAAAGTTGTTTAAATAATATTCTAATACATTACTAATACTAACCTTAGGTGTATTTTTTTCCTTAGGTAATAGGGATGAGCAAATGGTACCTGATACCGGTACCGAATTTACCGAATCGGATACATTTTCAGTACTGATTCGGTACCAACTTTTGATATTTTCAGTACCGGTATTTACTGGTTTTTACCCTCAAATACCGGTACCGAACCGGACCGTACCAGGTATATTCGGTACCGGTACGCTACCTACTTTTGGGGATTTTCGGTACCGGTACTTTCGGTTCTGATACCGGTCGGTACCGAGCTCATCCCTATTAGGTAATGTATCAGATAAATATTATGGATGGCTTTGTACTTGTATATCAAGTGCTTGTGACAGAACAGAAATAACACATCTTGGACTTGAAATGTCAGTTTTTCATCATCATCATATCCAGTAAATCCTATTAATAGCAAAACTAAGGTAGGACCTGAGAATGGTAAAATGTAGACATCCTTACCTCTACCTTGTAGGTAACACATCTAGTTTTCATTTAATTTAATTTGTCTATAATAACTTGCATTCGTTAACTCTAAAAAAACTAAATACGTAGGCGTGTTTAATTTTTTTCCAACATCCTGATATAAATTTTGTTGAGAACAACGTTGTATTCGTGTATTTTTTTATATTTTAGTTTTTTTGAACGGTAAATTTGAATCACTGATGAATTACTGGAGTATCATCGTGCCACCAGCGGAACCATCGATTATATCCATCTCCACTAGGGATAATGCATATACACCAATAAAGGAGGATACCCAATAAACATGAGAAAACCCACTTCTAAGAATCAAACCCATGACTTATTGGTCTCAAAACCTTATATCACCGGGCCACGAGACTATAAACTAATGGGAAAATATTATTCTTTCGAATTACCACTTTACATTTATGTCAATAAGTTAATACAATGTTGCTTTGGATCTAACGACAATGTCATTATCACAACAAACGCGTATTCGGACGCACGTATCGTCTTAAATCTGACACGTAATAAAAGCGAAACCATTAATTATTTCTTTTTCCAACAAATATTATAAACATATTCATCTTAAAAAAACTAATAATTGTCAACTTGTGCACTTTGTTATACTAATAGTTTGTTTAGAGTAAACCTCAATTTTCGTCCCTGTGGTTTGCTGATTTTAACACTTTCAGTCCAATAGTTTATGAATTACATTTATCATCCATTAGTTTGCTGATTTTAACAGTTTCAGTCCATTAGTTTCCTGATTTTAACAGTTTCAGTCCACACTAGTGTTAGTGGTGTGGACTGAAACTGTTAAAATCAGGAAACTAATGGACTGAAACTATTAAAATCAGCAAACTAATGGATGATAAATGCAATGTTTAAACTATTGGACTGGAAGTGTTAAAATTAGCAAACCACAGGGACGAAAATTGAAGTTTACTCAATAGTTTAATACCACTTATTTAAAAAAAAAATAACGCGGCATTACATAGAGAATATATTTCAGTTTATTCAGTTTTGACGCGTTTTGTGGGATCACACAACAATTTATTATACCAAAATATTAAAGATTAATTAAAGAAATATGACACCAAATAACGCGTAAAGTGTTAATAGACATTAACACACTTATGTTATTGTTATTATCATCAATTTATTTCTCCAAAAACACACACTTTCTCCTCTCTTTCATTGAAGCTTCTTCTTCTTCTTCAATGGCTATTTTAACCACTGCTTTTCTTGTCTTTCTGTTCATATTTGGAGTTATTTCAACTCTTTTTCAAATACCCACAAAGAAAGTTGCTACTTTATTTGGGGTTGAATCTTCTTCATCCAATCAAGATTCATTAGATCAAGATTTGTCGAAGAAGCGAATAACCGAAGAACCGAATAAGGTGATGAACAAGAAGGAGAGTGTAAGTGTTGGTTGTGAGACAAGGGAAAGGAAGGCTGAGTTGAAGAGTGTGTTTGCAACTTTTGACAAGAATAGAGATGGGTTTATAACAAAACAAGAGTTGAGTGATTCACTAAAGAATATTGGGATCTCAACAAGTGAAAAGGATGTGTTGGAAATGGTGCAAAGGGTTGATGTGAATGGCGATGGGTTGATCGATTTCGATGAGTTTTGTGAGCTTTTTGAGATGATGATGAGGGGAGAGGATGAAGAGGGGAGGAAGATTGGTGGTGGTGATGGGAATTTTGATCATGAAGATGGTGATTTGAGAGATGCTTTTAATGTGTTTGATGGGGATAAGAATGGGCTTATTAGTGTTGAAGAATTGGGATTGGTTTTGGATTCATTGGGGTTTAAAGAAGGTAAGAAGTTGGAGGATTGTAAGATGATGATTAGCAAAGTTGATATTGATGGTGATGGTATGATCAATTTTCATGAGTTTAAGAACATGATGAAGAATGGTGTTAGTCTTATTTCAGTGTCTTGATTCGTGTTTACCTAGCAAAAGATGAAACGACTTGAAGGTTTTTTTTCGCATTAAGATAACAAACGTTATACTAGTATAACGAAGAAGAAAAATCTTATGTTTTTTTAGGATTAAGGTCAACACGCGTTGTATCAATGTAACACACAAGTTAAGGTGTTTGATGCTTGGAAATGTATAGAATTTAGTAGTTGACTTCATTTTTCTCATTTGTGTCTTTAGTGATTTAAATGTCATGGTACTAGTTATGTTGCAACTAGAAAGTAGTTTAAATGTAGTTCAATTGATCAATGGTTTTTATGTTAGTTTATGGATTGATAATTGTGTTAGTAATCCAAAGTCTTAGATTCAACATCAAAAGTAAACCTTTGGTTTTATTCCATAAGTAGCGCGATGTGTGCCCCTTTTACAGGCAAGGCCACCATTTTTACCTCTAGCAGAAGGCTAACTTTTTTTTTTTTTTTTTTTTTTTTTTTTTTTTTTTTTTTTTTTTTTTCTAGAGTCGGCTTAAACCAACTTCGAACCATGCTAACTAGAATCCAGATCGAAAACGTAACATTAAAGGATCACAAATCATAAGTTATAAAATGAAAGATGTTGATAATAACATCGAATAGTCCATTTTGATTTAAACGAATACACACGGGATTTCATTACATATATGAAACAAAAGAGTATATGTACAAGAAGATATAAAGTATGTGCATCTTTCTTGCTAGAACATATAAATGCCAAGTGTTGTACTAGTTATGTATAAACTTTATATCACCATGTGTCTATTGGAAAAATATATGCATCCGAATTTGTTGGAGATAAAAACACATATAGATTCAAAAATTGAATTATAAAAAGTTTTAATCTATGTGAACATCAATAATAAGCAAAGGACAAGTATAAGAAAACTATATATTATGATGGTTCAACTACTTGGGACCCACTTTAAGATGCCTAAATTTCTACATAATTTCAAAGTATTGTTGAAGACAAAGCAGGGGCGGACCTACCCTTTGGTCAGGGTGGGCGGCCGCACCCCTTGAAAAAAAAATTAGTGTATATTTTAGACAAAAAACCTGACCGCGCCCCTTGAAAATATGGTTAAATACCTCATTTGCACCCCCAACAAATAATTTATGGGCCCGCTTCTGCGACAAAGGAAAACATTTGGACAGAAACAAACACCTAAACATGACAAACACATAGGATAGTTAAGTGTGAGGCAATGAGGCTAAGAATATACAACTTACAAAAAAAGATAATTACATTAAATACTAATATCATTTATTTTATTGAGAGTGAGAGTGTATAATTAGTATGAACTTAGCTAAGTTAAGTGTACTGTCAACTGGTGAACTAAAGAGAGTTTAAGTCCAGCTCATTTCAAGGTTTGTGTTCGAAAGCTCAAGCTCGGATAATGTTAATTATATAAGATTAAGTTTCGTTCAGGCTTAACTCGTTTATCATTCATTATATAAGAATATTTGTTATGTAATCATATATTATGTGTTTTCTAGCAATTGACAATTAGAAAACTTTGGTAGTTTTAAAGAATATTGTCGAATACCCAAATCCCTGGTGACGTTCAAAGGGTCTTCGCTGACGTCGGAATATCCCAGCATTCGTTGCTACAAAAAAGTAAACCGTTAGCCTCGTCACAGAGGGCCCCGGGGGGGGGGGGGGGATCCGTGACCAAGCTCCGGCGTGAGAAGAAGTAAACTTGCCGGAGAGTATGAGAAGCTTATTCCGATGAGTGCGATCACCGGAATATTTCTCTATGGTGTGAATCTAATAAATGTGTGTGTATTTAATGTAGAGGAATATCGGTCGGAATAAATGAGAGAGTATTTAGTGTAATACCTTGGACTTGCCCCTTTGGTTGTCTCTTACCTTCCTTATATAACCGGAAGGCCTTATCTTGCATGTGGGATATTTACGAGACGATCTAACGGACTCTGAGCATCATTGGGGAACTCAGACACGTGTCTGAGCCCCAACGGGAAGATGATCGCCCTTAATTAATGCCACCGGCTGGGAAGTACTATGCCAGCCAGATATGCCTTTCTTATCACCTCATTAAATGCATGCAGTCTCCTTTTCCAGCCTCTTTTTCCCGCTCGTTCTTAATAGAGAAACCTTAGTGGACAAGTTTTATATCATTGGGCCTTTTTACTGTTGGGCCTGCATGATAATAGCCCAAGACGGGTAAATGGAGCAATCCATTGGCCCGTCGTCAAGTCATCTTTAGTCCCTGGTTCTGAGGCTCAAGGCTCATGATCCGGGGCTGAGTCATAACTGTTCAAAGGAAATAATTTTCTTGGGCTGAGAATATGGGCCCACCCCTAGCTAATCATTACTCGCCCCTTCTTTCTTCGACGCTCATTAACTGCCCGAACATCAAATGGCGGGGGTTTAATCCCCTCAATACACGTGCACAATTTTCAAATTTGAAGGGACGGTGATGTGACGGTTTTCTTCCTGTCAGTTATCTCTTTAAAAACCCTCATTTCCCTTTGAATTTTTCTTAACTCCCACTAGTTTTTCCTTCTTCCTTCTTTTCTCAACTTTTTCCGATCACCGTCTCTTCCTTTACCATGAGCCGTACTGGCCGCTCTATGATTTAGAGTCCTTCGTCGAACTTACAAGATACCCAAACGTTTTTCTCCTACTTTACCAGGCCCTGATGACTCGGCCGAATGCACACCAGATCGGATTGTTCTCTACACTTTGGCGTTTTCTTCCTGCGGTGTCCGGTATCCCCTTTCTTCCTTTAAGATAGCTTTGTTACGTCACTTCGGAGTTCATTTCTCCCAATTGCACCCTCTAGGGTTTATGAGGGTGGTACATTTTGAGTTATCTTGTGCGGCGGTTTCCGGTGAACCGTCTATTCCCCTGTTCTGTATGTTTTACAAGTTAATTTCTGATGAGGACTGGTTCCCCTTCGCCAAGCGGAAGGATAGTGTGTCTCGGCCTTTTTATTCCTTCATGCCGACCTCCACCTACCCTAAAGAATGGAAGAGTAGGTTTATCTTTGTTTCTGTTGCCATGATACCAGAGTCCCCACCATTGAGGGATGTTGAAGCCGCTATTGAAGATAGTGTCCCCATCTTGTCTGCTGACGAAATCGTCCAATGGAAGCGTATGTATGAGAATCCGACGAGGGCTTTTACCTTCTCCGAAGGGATCCTGGCTATGGGAGGGTTGAGCCCCTCTTACTCGGTCCGACCCAAGGCCTTTTTTGGCAAAAAAGGTATTCTCTTGTTCTTTAGCTTGTTGAATCTGTCTTTGTTTTTTAGGCCTTGTGTAGTCATCTTTAGTATTTCCTTTGTGTAGAGATAACTTTGTGGAGGTTGCTTCAAGGGGATTCCAGAGATGTCAGGTTTGTGGTTGATGACGAGGTTGAACCAGGCTTGAACCGGAATGCTGAGGTGAGGGTTACTGGAGGGTCCGTTCAGACAGGGGGCTCTGCTGCTGTGGAAGGAGATGAGGGGGCTTCTTCTGATGGGGAGGAAAGCTCCCCTGATTCTCTTCAGGTGAAAGACTCTAGCAATGATGACAAGGAAGACCTGGAGAGCCGTCTGGCTCGCAAGCAGAAAGCTGTTAGTCCCAAACAAGTCCCTACCCCGCGTGACATCCAGCTGAGGATCCGGAGTGCCAGCGGTTGATACGTGGTTGAAAACCGGTGTTCGTTATTGCGTAACTTTATGTTTTTACATAAGTTTCAATCTTGAATGGCCTACTTTTAATAAGATTTGTGTTTATGCAGGTTTAACAAAGTTTAAGGAGCTTTTCGGGAGCTTTACAGGTCACCGGGTAAAAAACCGGAGCACCGAGACGCGTTACGGATCGATCGGGAGTGCGAGGAGTGAAAAATGGAGAATTGGTGTTCAAGAGACCGTCGGCGACGGGGTATAGCCCGTCCCGGACGGGCTCCAGATAACCCCGTATGCCAGAATCACCCGTAACCAGACAAATAGGCCGTCGGCCATAGCAGTGTTTTTGGGAGCCCGTCGGCGACGGGTTGGGGATTTCTGAAAAGCGGATTTTGTTGATTTGGGGGTTAAGCTCGATTTTCATTGGTTCTTTGGCATTGATTTTTGTAAGTTACACACTCTTGGGAGTTTGAATCCTCATCTTGGAGCCTAATTGAGATATTATTCACCTACCATTCCATCTTCATCATCACTACATCACCCAAAATCAATCTCTTCACCATCAACAATCCATCTACACAATCAATTCATCAAAACCCTAACTCTCCATACTTCACCACTACCAATCATTCCACAAACCCTAATCATCCACCATTCATTCATCCATCAAGCTTCAAGATGTTCTCATTCACGTTCCAAACATCCGGTGATCAAGCTTCTTCAACCATGAGCGGCTAATCATCTCGGTTTCACCCCGGTGTAGGTAGTTGTTAATTCTAGGATTTCGAATTGTTCTTGTTTCAACTTAGTGACAATTTGTATTTGATTTTTGAAACTTTTGACAATAGTGTTACATTTGTTGCGAATTCGTAAATTGTCGAACGATGTTAAAAGTTATGACTTTGCGAAACAGTGATATGTAATTGTGCATTGTCGTTGTTAGGATTTACTTGTGTTGATTACAAAGTGTATTCTTATCCGTTCTTCAGGACGTTGATAGTTATTAGCACCTAAGTCACGGTACACTAAATCCGTTAATCGAATGCATTTGAGTTGAATCTAAAACTTGTAGAAATCCTAAGTTAGCAATTACCGAAACCGGGTGTGATTCCTTTTTCTTATTATTGTTCTCATAATCAATTTTCTCATACTCGTTAATCATTAGTTGTTAATCATTTTAATCAATTCACTTAATCTAAACTCACTTCTCTCAATTAAACAAAAACACAAAAACATTCTAGTAAGCTTCATAATACGTGACATTCTTGATAATTCAATCTGTAACAACCCGCACTTTTGTGCGTTGTCACTACTCGTTATACTCGTTACGCCTAGCACCGGAGATTCGGATCATAATGTAACCATATCGTATATATCGCTATTCGAAGGATGATCGCATATTTTCGGAATACAATATCACTATACTACACTATTATCACACTAACACTCACGGAGGCATTGAGTGAGGACCTATTCTACCCTCCTCAGTGGCTGTGATGTGTCGAACGTAAACAATTAACGCTAACAAGGACCCTCGGGTGAGTGCTGTAGCTCCATTCGTCATGACGATGATGACAATACGAGTAAACGGTACCCCGTCAGTCTTTGTGGCACTACACGAAACAACGTTCACGATGACATCAAGAAAGGACCTATACTACCCTCATTGATGGCCGTGAAACGTCGCTAATAATCGCATACTCGAAACGGAAACCGATTGTTAATTATCGAAACTTTGGATTATGGACACGTAAATACGACCCCTAGTGATATATATATATATATATATAATGATAACAATATAATGATAATATAAATTAATTATGGAAGGTACGCGCTTCGAAATCTATCAAAAACGATCAAAACGGAGAAGTCCAACGCGTCAGGATGGCTATCCGGACGGATGGGCCATCCGGACGGATGGACATGCGCACGGATGGGCCATCCGCACGCATGGGCCATCCGCACGGATGGACCATCCGCACGGATGGGCTGTCCGGGCCAGACTTCCTTCCTCTCCTCTGTTGCCTATAAATACTATGTCACATCACTTAAACAGTGATGTGACAGCTCCTATTCAACCAAACACGCTCCAAGACCCTTTTCTCTCGATTTCCTCGCGATTCCAGTAAGATTTCAACCTAAAACTTGTACTTCTGCAATCTACACTCGATTCTATATCATTCTATCTTTCAAAATTCAAATTCTAACCATGAAATCTGCGGATTTGAGGCGTTTTGAGGTGATGTCACCAAGAGTTCTTATGAACTTCAAGTTGGGGTCTCATTTCACTATAAACGACTCAGATCCGGGTGATTTCCACATGTTTTTAATGACAAATCTCACCTAAATCTGTGCGATTTCGAGTTAACCATGAAGAACCATCACGAACGGCCAGACCTGATGGAACGGGGTGATTCCCGGCCGTTAGAATGAGTCGGAATTGACGGAACTTCAAATGTTAGTACGAAATTACACTACCCTAGTAAAAACGAACGTATTCCTTCCGTTAAACACTCGGAAGCAGTGATCAGAGTGCGAACCAGACATGTCAGTCCGCACGGATGACATGTCAGTCCGCACGGATGAAATGTCAGTCCGCACGGATGACATGTCAGTCCGCACGGATGACAAGTCACTCCGCACGCACAGCTGTCATCCGCACGCACTGTCATCTGCACGGATCATGTCGTCCGCACGCACCGTCATCCGCACGGGTCATGTCGTCCGTACGCACCATCAACCGCACGGATCACCTGTTATCCGCACGGATAACATGTCATCCGGACGGGTGACTTGTCATCCGGACGGATGACCTGTCAATCCGCACGGATGAGAACAATCCAACCTAATGAGTAACTTTTCAAGGCAATCTTGCTTAACCGTATATCGTTTACTCTATTCTTCATGGATCATTACAGACATACTCGCAACCGACTCAATCAAGTTGTAATCTCGCTAAAAACGCACTGTGAGTATACTTGACCCCTTTTAATCGAATTTTGGGTGTAACATACGTTTCTAACAAATCGAACTTATCAAGCGAAATAATCAATCAATCGAATTATCACTTGCGAATAACTGTTATGCATAGATATACGTGATGCTAGTTGCATATGTGCTAGGGCTTATACTCGCGACGTCCCACCACGACTAGTATAGTACTATTGCGCCCGACGGGGTCTAGTTATGCCATCGTACATTCGAGCATCGAGGACTTAGTTGGTAGTATCAGTTTTGTGAGTATATATGTCGTGTATTACGTTTATGCATGTGGAAATTCGCAGCTCTTTTTATCTATTATGCTATACTTATCAAACCTGTATACTCGCCAATACTTTTGTATTGACAAATATTTTAACGTATGTTGCAGGTTAGATCGCAGACTATATCAAATCAAGATAGGAAGTCTAGAAACTCACCTAAAATCTAGGTTGTCGAATTTGCATTGTTCGAGAGGGCAATAAATCTGTGATAACTTATGTGATTGTATTATTTGTTAGTATGGGATAACGAATGTATTATATATTATCGCAATGTAGTTTTTATGGATACTCTTGAGCAATCTGATTCGCCTAGTGCCGCGCCCCGATGATTCCGCCATCGGTTGGGGTGTGATAGATTGATATCAGAGCCATAACTATAGGGAATTAGGTCAGACTCGACCTAGTTCGGGTCGACGTCTTAGAAATTGACCTAGTCTATAGTCTAAGTACCAACAGGCCGACTCGTACGAACCCAGTAGGGTTTGTACCGGGCCTACTTGATATTCTCGATCGAAATTACTAAAAGATACAACTTTGTGTGAACCCCGCATACTACAACTTCACACGAAGAAGCCTTTCCTAAGGCTGAAATACTACTTAGCCTTTCCTAAGGCCGACACAATACACACGTTTTCGAAAACACTCGCATAACGAAACCGAGCGGTCCAGTCGAGATCAGGTGTGAACAACCAAGAACTCTCGATAGGATAGCTCACTCAGCGCGTTTTTCTAGCACGAGAACTCTTCATCGAGTTAGGAGTGACATCCACATCTCGACAAAAGTCTCCATTTCGAAATCTGGTGGAACTCACGAATTTATTCGAAGAGCATAACCACAATTAGGAACGAAACTGCTAAGACAGGGGTGAAACCCATACCTTAATCAGTCGTTCCACTCTCTATAAACTGGTTTTATAAAAACTCTCACCAAGGACTCGACTATCACGATAACTCGAGCCACGCGATGACTAGGAAGACGAATGCCATGAGCTGCATCCCAGTGGAAGCATGAAGTCCTCTAGGTCAACGCGCATGCTCGAACTTGTTAGGTATAGTTGGGTTACCTTGGGTAGTCCACGCCTAAAACACCCAAGGCACTCTATCATACGACCCACCAATTTTACAATGATTGGAACTTATTTACGTTTTGAAACTTTACGCTTTATCGATTTCTCGATGTAACGATTTTCACTCCCTACTTTATAAACGCACGATTCGCACAGCCATCGCAATCTAAAACGAAATCCGAATGTTAGCAACAAAACTAATGCATAATCTATCGCATTCGCTCCCGTTTTCTCACTTCAACGCGACCTCGCTTATTCTAAATCGACCTGTATGTGCATGATTACAAATTACATCTATATAAATATATATATATATATATATACGTATAAACAAACAAGTCATTGTGTGAGAACTTAGGAATTTCGTGTTTCCTGTGTGGCTCCTACGTGATTTGTACTACTACACTATCGCACCAAGTTTTGAACGCGCTCAATCGCAACGCAAAACTCAAAAATCATTATGATCGAATCTCACCCCAAGTCTCTTCCTGTCTAGATGCCTTCCAACAACTCTACCTCGAGACGAGTAGCTAAGAGGAAAGCCAGACGAAGCGCCGAGAAGAGGATTGCTTCACTTGTGATTAAGGAAGTGAGTAAGCTTAGTCCTCGAATCGCCGCTCAAGTGCACTCTCTCAGCAACTCTCGAGCCTCGGAAGACTCCAAGACAGAAGCGCCGCAATCTACTTTTCTCTACAAGCACTTCAAAGCCTGTGACCCGATGGAGTTCACGGGTGAAGGAGGTGCGACTCAACTACTCCAGTGGTTCGATTCTATCGAAGTTACCCTTCGTCAAAGTGGGTGTCCCGATAGTCTCCGTACTACTTGCGCCACCGGAGTATTTCAATCGCGAGCACTCGACTGGTGGACCGCCGAACGTAACAAACGTGGGATCTCCGCAGCTTACGCTCTCTCTTGGAATGAGCTGAAAGAGCTCATGGAGAAAGAGTACTGTCCTCCTCACGAGATTCAGAAGCTGGAAAACGAATTTTGGGAAATCAAGCAAACAAAAGGCGACAATGTTGGCTACACCGCAAGGTTCAAACAGCTTAGCACAGTCTGCCCAAGTCAAGTCAACACTCCGGGGAAGGCCATCGCGAAGTACATTCGTGGCTTGCCTGAGTGTGTGGGTGATTTTGTCGAAGCTGCAAGACCTGCTACCATTGAAGAAACATACCGCTTAGCCGCAGAAATCAACAACAAACGACTCACGGAAGGATTATTCTCAGAGAATCCTGTCAAGCAAGCCCATCAAGAAATCGCCAGTAATCCTTCAGGCGAACATGTTGACGAATCTTCTGATGAATCTACTGACGAATCTTCTGACAAATCTGCTGGCGATTCTTCTAATGAATCAGCTAACGATTCTTCTGACGTATCTGCTAACGATTCCTCGGACGAATCTGCCGCCGATTCTTCTGACAAATCTGCCGACGGATCTTCTGACAAATCAAACAAAGACTCTGCAAGCGAGTCTTCAAACGAATCCTCCAACGACGACATCCCTTCGCAAGACACCGACGAATTCAGCCGCAAACGAAAGACTTCAAGCCCGAACTCATCAACAACCGAACTTCTGCAACCGGAACCTCTTCGAACAGTTCCGATGTTTCCAAAACGAGCCTACACTGGAGCTCATCCTCAGTGTTACTCGTGTACCTATCATCATCCAGTTGGGGCAGACTGTCGCTATTGCAATAACTGCAATCGTTACGGTCACTTCACCCACAACTGCCGCATCGAACAGTGAACTTGAGTACAACAACAACAGCTCCAGCAAAAGTCTTTAGCATCAGACATCTAGCAAGCATAGGATAAAGTTGTAACGATACGATTTTCGACGTTTATTTCTAAGCTTTGAACCTACTCTATTACTCAATATTGCCCTCATATTCTCTCACTCTCTAAACGTCGCACTTAGACTAGATTCACACATACTATATACTATATCACGAAATAATGTGTTTTACCCTCACTACGCTTTTAGAACGAGATACGGTAAACGTGCAAGGAACGATTAATCGCGGGTGCACACGGGATTATTTGGGTCAGTGCACGGTGATCGTAGCAAATTCTAAAGGTGCCATAGCGTTTTGACAAAAGGTGACACCAAAACACGGGATGAAAGTAGTAGGGGTCGGGCAAGGTGTGCTTTATCATACTACCGAAGTTCCGTGAAGAAAGTGCCACGTGGAGTTGAACGTCATTAGACCTATATGCTATTATGATTATTTTCAACACACTACACTCAATCGCAAGGCATAACAAGTGAAATTGCATCATCGCGAGACTTGTCGTAAGTCTGCAAACGCAATGCAATCGCCTCATCGATGGACTCTGGGGAGTCTACCTCGCAGAACGATTGCATCGACACAAGACTGGTCGTAAGTCTGTTGCAACGAATCTCAATCAAGCAAATAAACGCTCACGGTATTGTTGGGTGAGGACCAATTCTACCCTCCTCGATAGCCGTGATGCGTCGCAACGAAACGTTAAGCTTATTCGAAACAGGAATCGAACTCGACAAATTCCAATCGCTTATCATGTGTATCTCGCAATCTCTGTCGCTTAATATGAGAACTATACCGCTCGTTGTGTATCAATCTATCGCTATACCGCTAGCTGTGATATTCGTGTTAAGTTAGCACGCATGACCTCGCTTCACGAGGTGAAACTCATGTGACTAAAGCAGGGCGTTTTAGTCATATCAGCGACCTTTCATGGAAAAAGGCCATGTGGGGTCTAATATTAGTTAAATTCTGTGGTATTAATCAATTGAACCGAACCGCGTAAATCAAATCGCATACCTCCATCGCTTGCAACGCAACTACCGATTATTGTATTTCGTTTATCATCACCGTCACCACAAGTGTCTCGTGTTTATTCGTTTAATCACCTAATCGCTGATCGCCTATCGTATATAAACTACCGCTTATCGCTCGCCTAGTGTTCATTGCAGTCTGTATGGTATTAAGTACACATGACACCGCTTCACGAGGCAAAGCTAACCTGGGTAAGCATGGTGTTTCGCCATGTTAGCAAACCCCCCGTGGAAACGTGCCATGTGGGTGTAATGTGGAATCTAATCGAAAACGCGCTATTCGCTTCTCGCTTATCAACTCGCTGGATTAATCTATTCGATCCTATCTTATGCTCGGTCCGACTTTCTATCAATTGGGCCGGGTAAACGTAATTCTATCCGAGTCATATCGGCACACTTGACACTGCCTCACGAAACGGAAGTAATATGGGCAAAGCATGGTGGATACACCGCTGGTACTTTCTATATATAAGTGTTTTAAACATATTAACGAATTTCGTGGGAAGGTGCCCAGTGGGGCTTGATGCTAAATCATCCTTTTCAAAAGGTTAAAATTGATTTTTATAAAACTTTTATTAAAACCATGGAACAAGTGAAGTTCCTCACAATGTAGAGGTAACATCGAATCAGCTTAACTCCATGTTCGGAGGGAGCTTCATGAGTCCAATTTTTCCGTAAAACCTTTTTCAAGATCAAGAACAAGACTTTCAAGGGAAACCCATGTCATAGGAGAGTTTTCGTAACCCTTGTTTTCATCTTCGAATTCCTTAAAATGTTAGAAACTTAAACTTCCTTGCAACATCGGTTAACATCGACACTGTTGACCGCACGTTAAAAGGAAAATTTTCAGAGATTTTCATCCTAAATCCCTTTTTGATATCTAAAACGAACGCTTCTTGCAACATTGGTTGACAATCGACTCAGTTAACCCAACGTTATGAGAAACCTTCCAAATTGCAATCGCATCGAACTAACGAATCCTACACAAGACAAGGTACCTTGGAATGCCAACTCGTGGGATTAATACTTTCGTCTTTACGTCGCCTTCTCGCTATCGCAGTCGATCTCTCTTATTCGAAACGTTCGCGCTGTCAACTTACGGTCAAATCACTCGCTGTAACACTACTTTTACCAGACCAACTCTTAGAAGCCTACCTATTGGATTAATTTCGGGACGAAATTTCCTAAAGTAGGGGAGACTGTAACAACCCGCACTTTTGTGCGTTGTCACTACTCGTTATACTCGTTACGCCTAGCACCGGAGATTCGGATCATAATGTAACCATATCGTATATATCGCTATTCGAGGGATGATCGCATATTTTCAGAATACAATATCACTATACTACACTATTATCACACTAACACTCACGGAGGCATTGAGTGAGGACCTATTCTACCCTCCTCAGTGGCCGTGATGTGTCGAACGTAAACAATTAACGTTAACAAGGACCCTCGGGTGAGTGCTGTAGCTCCAGTCGTCATGACGATGATCACAATACGAGTAAACGGTACCCCGTCAGTCTTTGTGGCACTACACGAAACAACGTTCACGATGACATCAAGAAAGGACCTATACTACCCTCATTCATGGCCGTGAAACGTCGCTAATAATCGCATACTCGAAACGGAAACCGATTGTTAATTATCGAAACTTTGGATTATGGACACGTAAATACGACCCCCAGTGATATATATATATATAATGATAACAATATAATGATAATATAAATTAATTATGGAAGGTACGCGCTTCGAAATCTATAAAAAACGATCAAAACGGAGAAGTCCAACGCGTCAGGATGGCTATCCGGACGGATGGGCCATCCGGACGGATGGACATGCGCACGGATGGGCCATCCACACGGATGGGCTGTCCGGGCCAGACTTCCTTCCTCTCCTCTGTTGCCTATAAATACTATGTCACATCACTTAAACAGTGATGTGACAGCTCATATTCAACCAAACACACTCCAAGACCCTTTTCTCTCGATTTCCTCACGATTCCGGTAAGATTTCAACCTAAAACTTGTACTTCTGCAATCTACACTCGATTCTATATCATTCTATCTTTCAAAACTCAAATTCTAACCATGAAATCTGCGGATTTGAGGCGTTTTGAGGTGATGTCACCAAGAGTTCTTATGAACTTCAAGTTGGGGTCTCATTTCACTATAAACGACTCAGATCCGGGTGATTTCCACATGTTTTTAATGACAAATCTCACCTAAATCTGTGTGATTTCGAGTTAACCATGAAGAACCATCACGAACGGCCAGACCTGATGGAACGGGGTGATTCCCGGCCGTTAGAATGAGTCGGAATTGACGGAACTTCAAATGTTAGTACGAAATTACACTACCCTAGTAAAAACGAACGTATTCCTTCCGTTAAACACTCGGAAACAGTGATCAGAGTGCGAACCAGACATGTCAGTCCGCACGGATGACAAGTCACTCCGCACGCACAGCTGTCATCCGCAAGGATCATGTCGTCCGCACGCACTGTCATCTGCACGGATCATGTCGTCCGCACGCACCGTCATCCGCACGGGTCATGTCGTCCGTACGCACCATCAACCGCACGGATCACCTGTTATCCGCACGGATAACATGTCATCCGGACGGATGACTTGTCATCCGGACGGATGACCTGTCAATCCGCACGGATGAGAACAATCCAACCTAATGAGTAACTTTTCAAGGCAATCTTGCTTAACCGTATATCGTTTACTCTATTCTTCATGGATCATTACAGACATACTCGCAACCGACTCAATCAAGTTGTAATCTCGCTAAAAACGCACTGTGAGTATACTTGACCCCTTTTAATCGAATTTTGGGTGTAACATACGTTTCTAACAAATCGAACTTATCAAGCGAAATAATCAATCAATCGAATTATCACTTGCGAATAACTGTTATGCATAGATATACGTGATGCTAGTTGCATATGTGCTAGGGCTTATACTCGGGACGTCCCACCACGACTAGTATAGTACTATTGCGCCCGACGGGGTCTAGTTATGCCATCGTACATTCGAGCATCGAGGACTTAGTTGGTAGTATCAGTTTTGTGAGTATATATGTCGTGTATTACGTTTATGCATGTGGAAATTCGCAGCTCTTTTTATCTATTATGCTATACTTATCAAACCTGTATACTCGCCAATACTTTTGTATTGACAAATATTTTAACGTATGTTGCAGGTTAGATCGCAGACTATATCAAATCAAGCTAGGAAGTCTAGAAACTCACCTAAAATCTAGGTTGTCGGATTTGCATTGTTCGAGAGGGCAATAAATCTGTGATAACTTATGTGATTGTATTATTTGTTAGTATGGGATAACGAATGTATTATATATTATCGCAATGTAGTTGTTATGGATACTCTTGAGCAATCTGATTCGCCTAGTGCCGCGCCCCGATGATTCCGCCATCGGTTGGGGTGTGATACAATCGAATCCACACACAAACCACATACTCTTCGTGGTTCGACCCCTCACTACCACTAGCTATTTGTTAAGGGTAATTATGGCATATAAATATTATCTTTGACCGGTGCGCGACACTCCGATCAAATTTTGGCGCCGTTGCCGGGGAGTGCGTGCGCTTTGTGTTTGGATATTGTTTGAATTTTGTGATTATCTATTTAAATTGTTTAGTTTCTTTTTGCACTTTGTCTTTTTCCTTGTTACGCGGGTGTGTTACTTGTGCAGGTTACAGGTAGTGCATGCATACGCGGAACTCCGGGAGGACTTCACCTTTAGTCTACGAACCGGAAATCGAAAGAGTCGCAAGAAGAAACCTAGCAAGCCGGTTAGAAGCAACACTTGCTTCTAATCAAACCAACCAAACACCACAACACACACCGTCCATTGAAACCGATTCAATGGCGAACCAAAACTTCAACCAAAACCAAAACCCAAACCAATTCCAATACCGAAGCAACTTCAATCCCGCCCCAAATGTTCAACCTTTACCTCAAGAGAGACCGGGGGGTAACAACGACAATGGACCACCCACACCACCGTTTCAAAACCAAAATCCCAATAACACCCAAAGAACACCCCAACAACAAAACCTTCATCGACACAATTCCTTACCCTTAAACCTTGATGATCGAAATGTCAATTCCGACCGCCGAGGCAACCGAGATTGTGGCAATCCCGCGAACGAAGATCCATTCTTCAACATAGACGATTTAAGGAACACCATCCCCGATGATGAGCCGTTTAGTGTTCCCGGTTACCAATCGCCGGAACATGTAAGCATTCATACGGAAAACTCGGACGATGGGGGGTACTATGATGATCGGGTTAACGATGATGAAGATTGGGGCTACGTGAATAGGGGAAACATCTACAACGCTAGAAGGTATGATGATGAGGAATTTGGCTACCAAAATGCCAATTACGTTGGGGACGACGAATACGGTTACGGAGGTGGAAGAAATGATGGTTATGGGAACAACCCTCAACCCTGAAACAATAACCAACGGAACCGGAATGATGGGTTTTATAACAACAACAACAATGCAAACCCTAACCGGATTCCTCGTTTCGTGGGAGGTGGTAACCTAAGGGATAATAGAAGAGAGGATCGAAGAGGTGAAAGACGGGATAATAGAAGACCGTTCGATCAAGAAGTTAACGGTCCACAACGTCGTCAACAACCTCCACGGGGAGTGAATGACCGTTTCCGACCGATAGTGACCGAGAATGACTCTCCGATAGTGTGCGAAAGGAGAATGTTTGATTGTAAACCACATTACATCAATATACTTCCCCACTTCAACGGGAGGTCTAATGATGAACCATACACGCATTTGGCGGAGTTCTCTTCCATTTGTAATACTATTGGGGGGCACAATTTCGCACTAGAGGAAGTTAAGCTTCGGTTATTTCAATTCTCTTTGAAAGACAAGGCAAAACAGTGGTTCCTCACACTTCTGGCCAATAGTATTCGAACTTGGGAACAAATGCAACAAGCATTTTTGGATGAATACTATTCCATGGCAAAGACCGACGATGCTAGAGATGAAATTCGGTCGTTTCGCCAACTTTCAAGTGAACCACTACATGAAGCATTCACCCGATTCAAGGAGTTGATGAGGAGATACCCACATCACCAAATAGAAAAGTGGGAGTTGGTGAAATGTTTTGTACGGGGTTTGGATGACACAACTTGGAATCGTCTTGAGTCAACAAGCAATGGAACACTCTTGAGCAATCACGAAGACGACGATTGGGAATTCCTAGAAAGAATGAGCAAAAGATCAAAGGCGAAAGAGTCGGCCGACCGAGCCAAAAAGCACCCTACCTCAAGGTCTTGGCCCGATCGTGATGCAAGTTCTAAGGATCGGATTGATACGTTGGAGCGGGAATTGGCCCGCACGAAGAAGAAAGAAGTGGGTAAGGTACAATATAGCGTATGTGAAGAATGTGGTGACATCCGTCACCGGACCGAGAATTGCCAAGCCACCGCGGATGTGAATCAAGTGTATGGAGACCGGAGCCAATACGATATGAACCCCAACACCTACCACCCCGGGTTGAGGAACCATCCTAACTTTAGGTATGGTAATGCCTCCAATCAAATGAACCCGAATTTCCAATCGGGAAATCAAGGTGGGTATTCGCATCAAACTCGTCAAGGAGGTAACCAAGGGGGTTACCAAAGGAATTACAATAATCAAGGTGGTAATGGAAGCAGGTCGAGTAATCAAACCGGTGGTGATGATTTGAGTGCCAAAATGGATGCTTTGTTGAATATGAAAAAAGAATCTCAAAACAATATAAAAGAATCTCACCATGATATCAAGGAGATAAAGAAGACAAACGAGATTCGGGATAAAGCACATGAGGCATTGGCAAAGCAAGTGGGCCAATTCACGGAGGAAATGGCTCAAATGAGGGGAAGCATGGGAAAGCTTCCAAGTGACACTACAGTGAACCCGAAGCATCAAGGTTTTAGCACAAGCAATGTGAGGAATGCACGCGTTAACGCGGTAAGTATTCTTTTAAATAATGAAGTTTGTAGTGTTGAAAGCATTCCACCACCACAATTCGTTGATGGTGTAGTGGAAGATATAATTGATGAGCCGGAAAGTAAAAATGAACACGAAACGATTTCACAAAGTACAATTGAAAATGTAACTAAAAATGTTTTTTGTGAAAATTGTTTAAATCAACTTAACCCGCTTAATGCATCGAAAAGTGAAGAACGGTGCCCACCAAAAGACGAGGGGTGGGAAAATTTTAAACAAGCTAAAATTAATTTGCCACTACTTGATGACATTAAAAAGGTTCCAGCTCATGTGGAATGCTTAAAAGAGTTGAGCATCGAAAAACGGCACAATAAATTACCCAACCCGGTTGATTTAGTATCACATGTTAGTGCCGTCTTATCGAGTGCGCTTCCCCAAAAAGCTCAAGATCCGGGAGATCCTCTTATTCCAATTCAAATTGGAACATTCCAAATTGAGAGGGCGCTCTTAGATCTTGGAGCTTGTGTAAGCATCTTGCCCGGGAGTTTGTATGACCAATACGATTTTGGTCCATTAAAAAAATTTGATACTCCCGTGGTATTGGCCGATCAGACTCCCACGCATCCAAGGGGGATGGTGGAGGATGTGATTGTTAAGGTGGATGATTGCTACTACCCAGTTGACTTTCTGGTAGTAGACTATGTTGGGTGTGTTGAGGACACCCAACCGGTAGTTATCTTGGGTAGACCGTTCTTGGCAACTGCTAATGCCATAATAAATTGTGCAACGGGAACGGTAAGCATGAAGTTTGGGGACCGGGAATTAAATTTAAATGTTTTCCCAAATTTCACTAACCCGCTCGGTGAGGATAAGTGTCCTAAAAAGGACATGAATCCAAACAAAAAGGTGTGTGCTGTGGTTGGTAGGTTTGGAGAAACAAGGAAGAAAACGGTCAAGAAAAAGATGGCGAAAAAGTCACCTCTAGAAAAGAAGAAGGAAGAGGAGGTGAGGAAGTTTGGACCATTTGGCAACAAATGGTATGAATCACCGGTGGGTGATTTTGATGAGAGTGTGAGCGGTAAGCACTCCATTCGACCACCATGAGGTGGTAAGTTAATTGTTGTTGTATACATTTTATAGTTAGTTTTAGTTTTTCTCCGTAGTTTTGTTGTTGTTGTTGTATAATTTGCTATTTCGTTTTAGTAGATAAATGAACGTTGTGGGTGTGTTCCCTTTATAACCCTCACGAGACCTCTCGTCCTCCCAAGCTATTGGGGGGTTTAAAAGGGCTTGTTGCATACGCTAAATGCAACCGTGATTCCTACGAAAGTGAGTTTGGTTTATTGTTGTTGTAAATTATTTTCCACAATAATCAAAGTGAAATAACGTATAGCTTGGTAATATTTTCATAAAAGTGGTAGAATTAGGTAACTAACAAATTTTGATGGTTGTGAGAAGCATGCTTCTACACAAGGGTTAGAATTTGTAGGTACATGATGTTCGAGAGACAACCGTTTTTATGAAGAGAAGAGGAAGATGTGAGCATCAAGCGACAAAAATCAGGTGCATGCGTTTCCTTTTTACTTTGATTATTAGTTTAATAATAAGTGGATGGTATTTTGTACTTTATTTTCCGGGGTGAGATTTTGGGAAGGTTAGACGTGTTACATCCCTTGTGCGTTTTAAAACTCTAGTTCTTGCACATTGAGGACAATGTTTACCTCAAGTGTGGGGATGGGGGAGTAGTAAAAGTTTTTGATTTTGACCCGTTCATTTAAATACTACACATTGAGGACAATGTTTACCTCAAGTGTGGGGATGGGGGAAAATTTCAAAAAAATTTCAAAAATTCTTGTTTCAAAAGCGATCTTTAAGGCACAAGTAACCAAGTCAACGAGGGATGTCACAACCCATTTGGTCTTTTGTCATGGTCAAGTTCAAATTAATAAGCATAACGGGTATTTAGCGGGTGGTTATTTGGGAATAATTCGCCTAAGGAACTAGCAATTTATGCATATCACATATCATACCCTTATACGTGAGGTTTGAGCCACTTTTATATCATAGATTTACATTTACATGTTTCTTTGTTTGAGTGGACCGTTAGTCGCGTATTGTAGAACTTGCAACTTTTGATACGTTTGAGACTATAGATCGAATACAAGCACGAGAATGATTAAGGCATTAGGTAAACCTTTTCTCTTAAAACCATTTATCTATCCTTACCCGAACAAATTCCCTAGTCGCCCATTTTGAGCCTAAACCTTTCGTTTGACCACCCTATAGCCCATAACCCTTGAACCTTTTTCTTTTAAACCCATGTGATGGAAATTCGATTATAGTAGCAAAGTTTGTATAGTTGTATTTGTTTGTTTCGGAATTTTTTTTTTCAGAAAATGTACGAAAAAGAATAGAAATCCATTGAGAAAAGAACAAAAATCTATGTTTCTAGTTGTTGAATAAAAGGCGAAAATCATTGCCTCATAGTTATGTTTATATTTAGTGTTGTTTAGTTTAGTCTTTTGTAATAAAAATCAAATTTTCATCGCTTTAGCCACTTTAAAATATCCTAATTCCTACCCTTAGCCTAGCCCCGTTACAACCCTCATAAAGACCTTATGACTTGTGCTTATTGTTTGTGTTCAATAGTGGAGAATGATTGAGTTGCAAGCTTATGCGGATATGTGTTCTAATCGGTTTTGAGTGAATATTCTTTGTAGTGCTAATACATTATAAATATTAGCCAATTTTTAAGCCGAGTGGAGAGCACATTGTGAGGGATATGCATGATTTGTAGTTTTACGGGCGGGTTAATCTTGGATAACCATTATTATATGTGATTATTCACTTAACTAGTAAATATGTGAAAATTGTAAAAGGTTTGAACTTTTGTATGACAATAGACCTTAACCTCTGTCTCGGGAGTGGGATGTGTATTCGTTGTTCGACCCACGTGAAAGTGAAAAACAGATTTGCTTGAGGGCAAGCAAAAGACAAGTGTGGGGATGTGATACGTGGTTGAAAACCGGAGTTCGTTATTGCGTAACTTTATGTTTTTACATAAGTTTCAATCTTGAATGGCCTACTTTTAATAAGATTTGTGTTTATGCAGGTTTAACGAAGTTTAAGGAGCTTTTCGGGAGCTTTACGGGTCACCGGGTCAAAAACCGGAGCACCGAGACGCGTTACGGATCCCTTATCTGTACAACATGTCACTCTGTGAGGGTCTTTTCAAGGTCTTTTCAGGGGCGTTGGCATGCTACAGCGGGTTGATGATCTGAGGAAAGAGAATGAGGGTCTTAGGAGTGACCTTAAGGCCTCTCAATCTGTTGCTGCTGAGCTCCGATGTCAAGTGGTTGAGGCTGAGCGTAAACTGCAGGAGGAGAAGGTGCATAGCCTTTCTCCCTTCTCTCTTTTTTTTTTTTTTTTGTTTTATTCCTCTTGGATTTTTTGTGATGTCTTTTGCTCAGGGGGATGGAGCTATGATGGAGAGGAGAGAGCGAGCTTTGTCGCAACCCCCGATCCCTTATCTGTCCCGGGAACGGGCGGACGCGAACTCAGAATTTCGGTGGTATCAGTTTGTTAATTTGGCAGTGGAAATTACATCAGGACCGTAGTTAGGAAATGTTTATCAGAGTAAAACCACCATATTTGATATTAATAATCACATGGATAAAATCCAAGTTTCTTATTACAACATGTTTATAGGGATAAACCCTATTTTATTGAATTTAAAACACTGTCTTTTGGGTAACTTTTATAGCCACATTTTTCCCAAGCCTTCAGTGCTCTCCAGCTGGATTTTTACTAATTGGCTGTCACATTGTGTTACCTGAAACGCGTTTTAAAAACATTTGTCTGTGGGAAATACTGGTGAGTGAATCCCAGTTTAATCAAGAATTATTTTATTAATTAACACAGTATTGAGAGCGATCACATTGTTTATTTATACACAATTACTCATTCAGTACTGTCAATCCTGACTGGTGGGTCATATTACATATTGGCTAACTCGTCGTCCAATGGTAACGTGTTCCACATTTTGTATACAAAACCCCAACATACCGGCAGTAATTGAAGAACTACAAAGACTCAATCACCGCTTAATCACATTGTAAAACATTTAAGGTTTTGCAAAATATTACAAAAAGTTTAACAAAAATAGGATAAACTCACATTGCTATCTTAGACTTTGCGTAAGGGTTTCCTGGGATTAATCTATAATTTACACAAATGTACATAGGTTAGTATAATAACCCTTTGATTATATTAATGATACCCTCCCCGAGACGGTATTCCAGCAACTACGTCGGGCAGAACCACGACAGTTGTTACGGAACCCTAAATCAATCGGGCAGCGTATCTAATACGAAACTGGGGTTATAATACTTACAACGGAGCAGAACTTCACTATTTGGGGGGTATTATACTTGAATATAAAGCCTACTACTTCAGAAAGTCGAGATACAGAAAGAAAGTGAACGATTTGATTTGAAACTCGAAGCCTCCTTTATATAGTGCTGATTTCTGGGTTTCTCGCGGCCCGCGTAAAACAAAGACAGGGCTTACGCGGCCCGCGTAGTAGGTGGACTAGGGCATAGGTGATCCGGGTCATGGGGTAGGTCCAACACGCACACACACACGTGGCGACACCGGAGCCCGCCTGAGTTTTAAGTTGATGCGGCCCGCGTAAGGGTTAAGGATCCTTTACGCGGCCCGCCTAAAACCAAAAATCATATTTTTAATTATTTTTATTAATATTTAGGGTATTCGGGGCCCGTTTTCACGTATGGGGTGTATTTTGGGACATATTGGGATATTTTAAATATATTAGGGTGTCGGAAAATATTCAAGGGTGTCGGTTTTCTTTAAGGATTGTTACATCCTCCCCACCTTGTTTTAGAGCTCGTCCTCGAGATCTACTGGAACAAGTGTGGATATTTCATTTGCATTTCTGATTCAAGCTCCCATGTGTACTCAGGTCCTCTTTTGGAGTCCCACTTTACTTTAACCAAAACTAGTCTCTTGTGCTTGAGATTTTTGACTTTCTTGTCTTCAATCTGTAGAGGCCTCTCTACAAATTTGAGTTGTTCATTTACCTCTATATCCTTAAGAGGTACCTTTAGCGATTCATCAGCTTAGCATTTCTTGAGATTTGATACATGAAATACATCATGTATTCCTGTTATTTCCTCTGGCAGTTGTAGTTGATAGGCTACAGGGCCTATTCTTCTAATAATCTCAAAAGGTCCAACATACCTGGGACTTAGCTTTCCCCGTTTAATGAATCTTACCACTCCTTTCCAAGGAGAGACCTTTAACAGTACTTTATCTCCTACTTGAAATTCCAATGGTTTGCGTCGGTTATCAGCATAACTCTTCTGTCGATCACGTACTGCTTTCAGTCGTTCCTTGACTTGAATAATCTTGTCGGTTGTTTCTTGCACTATCTCAGGTCCAGATAGTTTCTTTTCCCCAATTTCTGCCCAACAGACTGGGGTTCGGCACTTTCGTCCATAAAGTGCTTCAAATGGTGCAGCATTGATACTTGTGTGATAACTATTATTGTAAGAAAATTCTATTAATGGTAAGTGATCGTCCCAATTACTTCCGAAATCAATTACACAAGCTCTAAGCATGTCTTCCATCATCTGAATTGTCCTTTCGCTTTGTCCGTCTGTTTGAGGATGATAAGATGTGCTTAGATTTAACTTAGTTCCCATGGCTTTTTGGAAACTTGACCAAAAATGAGAGGTAAAGCGGCTATCTCTATCAGACACAACTGATAAAGGTATTCAATGTAAAGAAACAATTTCATTTACATATAATTTAGCTAACTGTTCCATACTGAAAGTTTCCTTCATTGGTAGAAAATGAGCTGACTTGGTTAGCCTATCTACAATCACCCAGATTGTATAATTGCCTTTCTTTGTTTTGGGTAATTTAGTAACAAAATCCATTGTTATCAATTCCCATTTCCATACTGGCATTTCTAACTGTTGTAGCAATCCTGAGGGTTTCTGGTGTTCAGCTTTGACTTGTGAACAGGTTAAACATTTAGAAACATAGGCTGCTATGTCCTTTTTCATTCCTATCCACCAGAAATTCTTTCATAAATCTTGATACATCTTATCATTTCCTGGATGCATCGTATATTTAGACTTATGGGCTTCTTCTAATATACGATGACGTAGGTTTCCTAATTAAGGTATCCACATTCTCTTCTTATGGAATCTCCAAATTCCATCTATTCCTTTTTCTAATTCCTTTAGCATACCTTTTAATTTTTCAGTATCATCCTTGATTACTGATTCTTGTGCTTCTCTTATCTGATCATTTAAATCTACTTGAAGATTTAATTTAAGAGAACGTACCCTTTTTGGCTTTTCATGATATTTTCGACTTAAAGCATCTGCCACTACATTTGCTTTTCCTTCATGATACTGAATATCACAATCATAATCACTAAGCAATTCCATCCAGCGTCTTTGTCTCATATTCAATTCCTTTTGTCCAAAAACATACCTTAAACTCTTATGATCTGTGAATACAGTAAACTTACTACCATACAGGTAATTTCTCCAAATTTTAAGAGCAAAAATTATAGCTCTTAACTCTAAATCATGGGTTGAAAAATTCTCTTCATGATTTTTAAGTTGTCTGGATGCATAGGCTATAACCTTTTGTCGTTGCATTAATACACATCCATAACCTAATTTGGAAGCGTCACAATAGACTACAAAATCTTCAGTTCCTTCTGGTAACGCTAGTACGGGTGCATGGGTTAATCTTTGCTTAAGGATTCTAAAGGATTCTTCTTGTTTTAATCCCCATTCAAACTTAACAGATTTACAGGTTAGCTTAGTTAAGGGAATGGCTATTCTAGAAAAATCTCGAATAAATCTTCTATAATAACCGGTCAATCCTAAGAAACTTTTAACCTCAGTTGGTGATTCAGGGATTTTCCATTTAGTAATCGCCTCGATTTTTTGTTGGATCTACATGAATTCCTTCATGATTGACTAGGTGTCCGAGAAACTGTACCTGTTCTAGCCAAAACTCGCATTTTGAAAATTTAGCATAAAGCTTTTCCTTTCTTAATAGACTTAAAAGTGCGTGCAAATGCTTTGCATGCTCCTCTTTACTCTTAGAGTAAATTAGAATATCATCTATAAAAACAATTATGAATTTATCCAAATATGGCTTACATATTCGGTTCATCATTGTTAGGGGTCATTTTCTTAACATACGTATCCTAACCAATATCCTGCCTTTGTTTGTTTATTTGTGACCAGGATGCTGGAAGAGGATATTGCTAACATCTTGGGCGATATCCTGAGGCTTATTGAATTAACCACGTGCAGGTTAAGGGCTGAGACTTGTTAACGGTCAAGGGGACTTCTTCTCCTCAAGACTCGGACGAATTTGTTGAGGGAGAGACGTTGAGCCCGAAAGACCAGGTCTACAACGTTCGAAGAAGGAATATTCGGTGGATCCCGCAAGTTTAGGGTAGTTTGTTATTTTATCTTTACTATAAATAGATGGGGGCGGATCAGCTTAGAACACACACAATTTTTCACTAACACTCTCGTACACTTTCACTTTCTAGCTCATCGCAAACACTACACTTGTATTCAAGTTTCGTTGTAACACTTAGTCGATCCGTACCACATCCTGCACTGTATCCCGATTTTTGAAGCAATAGAAGAACTAGGCAGCTGCGATTGTCAGCTCCCGAGGTTTTATGCCGGCGATCTAGATTGATCAAGGGCTTTCCTCGTACATCTCGTGTCGTTTACTTTACTTTTGCTCATTGTTTGATCATAGATACAGCTCAATATCCTGAGCCGTATCCTGAATACTGATTTTCTAAACAACTTAACAAGCACATTTTTAATTTACTTTCTAGCACACTACCTCACTTTACTAATTTGATCACTAAATTGCTTCGGTAATTTTTGACCAAAACAATTTGGCGCCCACCGTGGGGCAAGTGGTGCTCTCTTTACTAATTTTTTTTGTCAAATCGTTAATCGGTTTTCTATTTTCAAAACTTTTTGCCACATTGTCCATAATGGCCTCAAGATCAAACATGAGTTCCTCTACTGTGTCTGCTATGACTTCTGCTACTACCGGTTCGGTGCTTCCACCACCTCCTCCAAGGATGCCAGCCTCTACACAATCTCAAGATGTTATCCCTACTCGGAGTGTCCAGGGATCTGCTCCCGTTTTAGCTTCTAATGATGAAATTTTAACCTTGTTTGGAAGTGTGCAGGAACAAATGAGGCAGCAACAGGAAACAAACCAGATGCTTTTAAGGGAAATACAACTCCTGAAGTCTGGCTCGAGCAGATCTGCTAAGGATATTGTCACTCCATTACATCCCAGAACGTTGAACTTCAGTTCAGCTGTGTATACTGAGGATAACAGGGGGAATATTGTGCCCAGTCTTCCTCAGAATCATACTCCTGAAATACCCTCCTCGGTCAGGATGTCAACCATGAGGAGCTCAGGATATGCTTCAGGATATGGGCAAAATCCTCCAACGGGTAACGTGTCGAATAATAATAATACTCATGCTACTAACAGTGGTGGATCTTTGCAGGATACAGGTGTAACATCAGCACTTACCAGGGAACTTCAGAAGTTGAAGGACATGATATCTAGTGTACCTGGGGTGGTCCAGCCGATCCCGGAAGTGTCTCAAGACAGCCACAAGATATCTCGTTTTGCATATCCTATCTGTGATGCTGAGATCCCAAAGAGATTCCAAACCCCCAACATGAAGCTTTATAATGGGACTACGGATCCTGAGGAGCATATTGCTCAGTATAGGGAAAGAATGGAGATTAACCCTATCCCTCCGGAGCTCAAGGAAGCGTGCTTGTGCAAGGGATTTGGTTCTACTCTAATAGGATCAGCCTTAAAATGGCTGTTAAACGTTCCTCCTCACTCAATTACTTCATTTGCTCATTTGGTTAATTTATTTAACAGTTAATTTTCTTGTAGTCGGAGTTTTGAGAAACTAACCAGTGATCTTTACAGGATAACTCAAGGGCCTCAGGAATCCCTAAGGGATTATGTGAACAAATTCAGTCGAGAATCCTTGGATATCCCACATCTTGATGTTGCAACAGCTGTGCAAGCTTTTAAGATGGGATTACAAAAGGATTCTCAGTTTTATCAGGATCTTGTAATGAATCCCTGCAGGAATCTCGACGAAGCTCGTAACAGGGCTTTGAGATATATCCGTCTGGAAGATGACAGGAAGATGCAAGAAAGGATGAACTCATCCAACACTTATGAGTCAATTAATAGGAAGTCAGAATCCTCGTTCAAGTCATATCGGCCTAAGCCGTATAGTAGAAATGAAAACAAAAGAGTGAATGCTGTCGAAGATGAGGATCCTGAAGAGTATCCTGAGTTGTCCGAATATTGCTTTTCTGTTAATATTCCTGAATTGATGTATGCTATGCAGGGTCTAGGAGACAAGGCTAGGTGGCCTCGAAAGAATCAATAAAAGGCTGACTGGAAAGATAAGTCAAAATGGTGTGCTTTCCACGAAGATTTCGGACATGTGACTGAGGATTGCATTGCTCTAAGGAAAGAAATAGGCTATCTTCTAAGCAAGGGATATCTGAAAGATCTCTTAGGAAGAAAGAAGAATAAGGGTCAGGATACTGAGAAGGATCCTGAACGAGCAGCATCACCTCCCGCGGATGCCAAGATAATCAACTTCATTTCGGGAGGATCCGACATTTGTAGAACTTCGTATTCGGCAGCAAAGAGACATGCAAAGGAAGCCAAGGCCGAAAGGGGAGACAAACCTGTCAGGATGACTACCCTCACAACTGACAAAGTGATCACTTTTGATGCTGATGACAGGGATACTGTCCAAGATCCTCACCATGATGCTCTGGTAATAACGTTATATGTGGCTAACCATTTTGTGCGCAGGATACTGGTTGATAATGGCAGCTCCGTCAACATAATCCAACTAGAAACTCTGAAGAGAATGAATGTATCTCCAATGGATATCACTTCAAAGTCTACCGTGCTTGTTGGATTCAGTGGAGAGGCTAGAAACACAGTGGGAGAGATAAAGTTGCCAGTATACGTTGAAGGAGTCAACTCGATACAACGTTTCTGTGTGATGGATTCTCTATCCTGCTATAACATCATACTGGGAAGACCGTGGATTCACGATATGAAGGCCGTGCCATCAACATATCACCAATGCATCAAGATACCTACCCCTTGGGGAGTGGTCAAAGTTGATAGTGATCAGCAGGAGGCGAAAGAATGCTACTCATCCTCGATGAAATCCTCAACCAAACCTAGTGCAGCATAGCAATTAAAGACGCGGGCCCAGGATATCGTGGAGGATCCGGAGCAGGATGTGAAGAAAATTATCCTGGACCAGGATAATCCCGATATTTCGGTGCTCGTAGGGACCAATATCCCTCAGGATATTGAAGAACAATTAATTAACTTTTTGAAATGCAGGATGTCTACGTTTGCATGGAAGCATGAGGATATGACAGGCATATCCAAAGATATTATCACTCACAAGCTTGGAATTGATAAATCATTCAAGCCTGTGCAGCAAAAAAGGAGGTTTGCTCCTGAGCGGAACACAATTATCCAGGAGGAAGTTGAGAGATTATTAAAATCCAGAATGATCAGGGAGGTTAAGTTCCCAAGGTGGCTAGCAAACGTGGTTGTAGTACAGAAGAAAAATGGGAAATGGAGAGTTTGTGTGGACTACACAGACTTGAACAAAGCTTGTCCTAAAGACCCATTTCTTCTTCCCCACATTGATGCAACGGTAGATGCCACTGCCGGGCATGAAATGCTGACCTTCATGGACGCATCTTCAGGATTTCAACAGATCCAAATGGAACCTTCTGACCAGGAGGATACTGCCTTCATGACACCAACATGTATTTATTGTTATACAGCTATGCCTTTTGGTTTGAAAAATGCAGGTGCAACATACCAAAGATTGGTAAACATGATGTTCAAAGACAAACTGGGGGACACCATGGAGGTATATATCGATGATATGGTGGTGAAATCTAAAAAGGCTGAGGATCACCTCCAGGATATCAAGGGAGCATTTGATATCCTGGATCAATACAACATGAAGCTGGATCCTGCTAAATGCCATTTCGGAGTGGGGGCAGGAAAGTTCCTTGGATATATGGTGACAAAGAGGGGGATAGAAGCGAGCCCAGAGCAGATCAAAGCTATCCTGGATATAAAATCACCCTCAAACATGAAGGACGTACAAAGATTAACAGGCCGAGTAGCAGCTTTAAACAGGTTTATCTCGAGATCCTCAGAGAAATGTAAAGATTTTTATGATATCCTGAAGAAGAACAAAAAATTCGAATGGGGTGAGAAGCATGAAGCGGCCCTACAAGATTTGAAGCGATATCTCTCAACCGCACCTCTATTAATGAAGCCTGAAAATGGTGAACCACTATCCCTGTACCTTGCTGTATCAGGGAGTGCTGTAAGTGCCGTTCTTATAAAAGACTATGAAGGTCAGCAATATCCTGTTTATTATGTTAGTAAAAGTTTGCTAGATGCTGAAACTAGGTGTTCTCATTTAGAAAAATTGATAGTAGCATTAGTCATGGCATCAACGAAACTTAGGCATTATTTCGAGACACATAGGATACATGTTAAAACAAATTATCCTGTCAAAAATGTGCTTAGGAAACCAGAGATGTCAGGCAGGATGGCCAAGTGGTCAGTAAAGTTGAGTGCTTATGATTTAGTATATGAACCTAGAAATGCCATAAAATCTCAGGCTTTAGCTGACTTTGTGGCTGACTTTAGTAGTGACATTCAGGACGAGGTAGACCTAGAAGTTCAACAGTTAGGAGAACCCTCAGGATCCTGGACATTATATACTGACGGTGCATCTAATGTAAGAGGAGTAGGATTAGGAATACTACTAAAATCGCCACAGGGGACATATTACCCCAGGCTATTAGGTGTGAATTTCCCGCTACTAATAATGAAGCAGAGTATGAGGCTTTAATTGCAGGATTAGAGTTGGCTAAGAGCATGAGTATCAAAAATTTGCAAGTATATGTTGACTCTTTGTTAATTACTAACCATTTTAATGGATCCTATGCAGTTAAGGGTGAGAAATTAATCGGATATCTCGATATTCTCAAAAAATTAGCAGGATATTTTGATGTTTTTATACTGGAACAGGTACCAAGGGAGGATAATGCTGAAGCGGATGCCTTAGCAAATTTGGGATCATCGATCAAGATACCTGAAGGGACGCAAATACCAATATTACATGTCCTATATCCTGCAATGAATCCTCAGGATAAAGAAGTAGCTGGTATTCAGGATCCTGGAGTAGAACATCCTGAAGAGGATCCTAAATCCTGGACGGCTCCAATCATGAGATATCTCAAAGAAGGACACATCCCTAGAAATGAAAATCCTAAGGCATTTAGGATGAAGGTATCACGATTCACTATTATAAATAATATTTTATACAAGAAATCTCTTGCAGGACCGTATTTGAGGTGCTTGGAGGATCCTGAAGCCAAGGAAGTACTTCAGGATATACATGAAGGGGATTGTGGTAACCATGCTGGGGGCAGGTCGTTATTCTCAAAAGTATTAAGGACAGGATATTATTGGCCAACGATGAGAAAAGATGCCGCAGAATATGTTCGAAGATGTGACGCATGTCAAAGACATAGTAACATACTGCATCAGCCGGCTGAACCATTATATCCTATTGTTTCCCCTTGGCCATTTATGAAGTGGGGTATGGACATAGTGGGAAAGCTACCAAAAGCTCCGGGAGGAAAAGTCTTTATGCTAGCAATGACGGATTATTTCTCTAAGTGGGTTGAAGCAGAAGCATTTGTTCAAGTTAGAGACCAAGAAGTAGTATCCTTCATCAAGAGGAATATCCTGACCAGATTCGGAGTACCAGCCGAGATAATCTATGACAATGGTTCTCAGTTTATAAGTAAGAGGACTACTGACTTTTGCAAGAGTTGGGGAATCAAAATGATTACATCTACTCCGGTACATCCTCAAGCAAATGGACAAGCAGAATCCTCAAACAAGATAATTGTCAATAACTTAAAGAAAAGGCTTGGAGCCAAAAAAGGAAGATGGGCAGAAGAATTACCCTTTGTTTTATGGGCTGATAGGACAACGGTAAAGAATGCAACAGGCCAAACCCCATTTTCGTTGGTATTTGGAGCAGAAGCAATGATTCCAACGGAAATGACAATACCTACTACAAGAACTACCTTAAGTGATCCTGAGCAGAATCCTGAAGCCTTAAGTCAGGATTTAGACACTATAGATGAAAAGAGAAATGCGGCAAGATTAAGGATGGCAGCTTATCAACAGAGAATATCCAGGGCATATAACAAGAATATTAGAACCAGAAGATTTAAGGTTGGAGATTGGGTGTTAAGAAAGGCTTTTCAGAATACTACTAATCCTGCCGATGGCAAGTTAGCTCCAAAATGGGAAGGACCATATGAAGTTGAATCAGAAGCAGGGAAAGGAGCATACAGACTCAAGAATATGGAGGGGGATATGCTACCGAGATCTTGGAATGCTATACACCTTAAGCTCTATTTCAAGTGAGTTTAGAATTCAATTTCTAACTCAGAATGGTATGAATTCTATCTTTTTTAAATATGTTTTGGTTTAATTTATTCTTTGAAACCCAATACTGACTTAAGCATCGGAGGGGTGTTAGCCAAGCTAACACCCACCTTAGTTTACAATTGTTTTGCAAGATATGTTTCAGGATATAGCTCCAGGATATGTACTCAGGATAACTCGGAAGATTAGAGGATTGGCCCCCTCTCTCACGTTTAAGGGATACTGATCCCTTCACAGGTTTAAAGGTATTCACCTTTCTTCGGAATTGGGTTTAAACACCCCGCCTGGAGCGCAAGTTATTCAGGGATAGTTCAAGGTGGCGGGACCAGTCCATGTAAAAGTGGCTGACAATTTCGTTACTATTGGCTATATCCTGAATCCTAAAGGTATATGAGGATTGATCACCCTCTCTCACGAAAGGGTATTTTCATACTCTCTAAGGTTTAAAGGTTTTCACCTTTCTAAGTCTTGGAGTTTATACACTCCCGCCTGTAGCGCATGAAAATTTGGGATTTTCCCCAGGATACAAGGGATTTATCTCCAGTACATCCTTGGGTTTTACCCTTGGAGCCTAAAAAGTTGCCTATACAATGGAAACTGACATTCAGAAGATTTCTAAGTGTTTGAAGACATTGTACACAGGGGACATCCTTGCCAAGATGGTGATGTAAAGCTAAAAGAATGAGGCTCGGAACTAATGCACTAAGTACCTTGCACAGGGGACACCTTCGTTGGGAGAGTTGCAAAGGGATTGAAGTCTGGTAATAGGTTTATACCCTATTTCTGGTATGATCTTTCCTTTGTAAACGTCGTCTAAGTTTCTAGTAACATTATTTTAAGTATCCTGATATATATCCTCAAAGTCCTTTCAGGATATTTGATTAGGGTGTTTGAAACTAGTATCGGTTTGGAACTATGATCATTTAAATATTATCAAAACTTGGTTTTGAAAAAGATAGAGTGTTTTTCACTTTCTAAAGAAATTTTTACAAAGTTAAAGGAACGTTTGGAAGTTCTATCTAATAAAAGGTTTTTGCAGTATATCGCTGAGCATATTGATCAGGATATTTTATAAGATAACAATACAAAATCTTTACAAAGCTAGGAGTCACACCAAGGCAATAACAAACAAATAAAAAGATGAAATTATTCTAGAAGCAATCAATACTGGATGATAACCGAAGGTTTCGTCCTGAAACCCAGGACCCATCCACCTTCGGCTATCAAATTGTTTCGACACAGAAATAAATTGTTCATAAAAACATAAAATTGTTCGGATGATTTAAAGGAAATAAGCTCTAGGGGGTAGTGCCTTCTTGGTTCATAGTGGTTTCAGCAACATCTGTCTTGGGATCCGCCTCAGCATCCTTCTCAGCATCGGTTGCTTTTTCAACTGCTTTGGAAGGTTCGTCGACAGTTGATTTGGAAGAGGTGCCGCCGAGGTTCTTCAGCTTGGTCTCCCAAGCGCCAACATCCCAAGAAGGACATTCGAAGCCTAATGTTTTGGCTTCATGAGCCATCTTCAACCTGGCTTGAAGGAGAGAAATGACGACGGAACTTTTGAGGCTCTCCCGGTAGCTGACCATATCCCGTTCGTACTGCACATGAGCGGCTTCCAGATCGGCTTGAGCTTGAAAAGTAGCTTTGTTGAGAGCAACTTGGTGTTCCTGGTTCATAGCTTTGAATTTCTCCTCGTAGTGACGAGATTTGGCGGCAGCAATCATACCTTGGTCGGAGATTGTGATTTCTGCTTCCTTTAGCTTAGATTCAAGTGTTTTATTAAGCTTGCAGGATTCTTGATATAAATGAACCAAACGCTCAAGACCCTACAAAGGTAAGAGGACAGGGATTAATATTGTTAAATCTTTGAAAATAATCTAAATTGCAGGATATGATATGAGGATGCTAACCTGGTTAAGAAAAGAAGTCATAAACCCGCTGGCTTCAATGAACCCGTGCTTCTCATAAGGAAAGGTGTCAGAAATAACAGGGGAATCGGGTTCTTTCCTTTTTCGAGAACTTGAACTCCGGGGCTTGGTAGCCGGTGAAGGTTTAGGGATGATGATGGCTTTGGAGCTGCTGGGTTTGGATGTAGCTGTGGTCTTGGGGCTAGGTTCTTTCTTGACCTGGATCTGGTCAGAATAGCTGTCCAATTCGTCAAGATCGAAGACTTCAGGGATCTTAGCTGGTGCTGCATAAAGGGAAAAGCTTTACTCTTTATCTTATCATTATGCTGTTGTGACTAATTATTTTGAAAAAAATTCTTACCAGACATCTCGGATGATGAGTATTGACTGGAACTCGGGACGTGTGTGGTGAAAGTCCTGTCTATTGCAGGTAACCGGTAAACAGTGTTGATTCTCTCTTCTGAGTCAGCGGTAGGGGGAGCAACTTCCTTGAAGTTCACTGCATAAAGATCAAAAAGAAGAGTATTAACAGAAGATAACGATTAAATGATCTATGAGGATATTTATGATCCTACCGGTGGTTAACCACTCCACCGGAAGGTTGGCACCCTCAGCAATGGAATCTCGTTTGACAAAGAAGAATTTGCGTTGCCATCCGTCTTCGTTTTTGGTGGTTTTGAGAATCAGGGGTTTGCTGGAAGTCGAGAAGAGCAAGAACCGGCTAGAGCCGTGGGATCGGAGGCGATAAGCAATAGGTAAATCCTAGATACAGAGGTCGGAGCAATGGAGGTTTTTGATTTGGTTGAGTACAATTAGTACTCTCCAAACCATGGGCATGGTTTGAGCAAAAGAGATGCCGGTAATTCGAAAGAATTGCATCATGAATTCAGGAAAAGGGTATCGAAGACCTAATGAGAAAGGATATGCTGGGAAACAGACCCATTCGGTGGAAGAAACATCCGATCGGATTGACCGATCGAATGGTCTAAAGACCGTGCTGTCAGGGAAAGCGCCGGAGGCTCTTAAAGCTGCAATGTCTGCGTTATCGAAAGCGCAGATCTCCTTTTCGGGATTTTTAAGAAGATTCTGCTGGGTGAAGGTCTCGGCGTCCATTGCAAGTAAGGTGAAGTAAATTGACAGGAAGAAGATCGGAAATGGAGAATTACCTGAAGGTTCTGTTGAAGATATCTGCTTTTCAAACAAGAAAAGAGAAGATATAGGGGCATCGTGGATCTCCATTGAGTAAAAAACGCGTTGGAAGTTACGATGTGATCTTGACCGTCGCTTCGTTTTAAATGCCTTGAGTTATGGGATAAGACTTTTGAAATATAACCGTTGGATTGGTATCCCAACCGATATATTTGGGGACAATTGTTAGGGGTCATTTTCTTAACATACGTATCCTGACCAATATCCTGCCTTTGTTTGTTTATTTGTGACCAGGATGCTGGAAGAGGATATTGCTAACATCTTGGGCGATATCCTGAGGCTTATTGAATGAACCACGTGCAGGTTAAGGGCTGAGACTTGCTAACGGTTAAGAGGACTTCTTCTCCTCAAGACTCGGACGAATTTGTTGAGGGAGAGACGTTGAGCCCGAAAGACCAGGTCTACCACGCTCGAAGAAGGAATATTCGGTGGATCCCGCAAGTTTAGGGTAGTTTGTTATTTTATCTTTACTATAAATAGATGGGGGCGGATCAGCTTAGAACACACACAATTTTTCACTAACACTCTCGTACACTTTCACTTTCTAGCTCATCGCAAACACTACACTTGTATTCAAGTTTCGTTGTAACACTTAGTCGATCCGTACCACATCCTGCACTGTATCCCGATTTTTGAAGCAATAGAAGAACTAGGCAGCTGCGATTGTCAGCTCCCGAGGTTTTATGTCGGCGATCTAGATTGATCAAGGGCTTTCCTCGTACATCTCGTGTCGTTTACTTTACTTTTGCTCATTGTTTGATCATAGATACAGCTCAATATCCTGAGCCGTATCCTGAATACTGATTTTCTAAACAACTTAACAAGCACATTTTTAATTTACTTTCTAGCACACTACCTCACTTTACTAATTTGATCACTAAATTGCTTCGGTAATTTTTGACCAAAACAATCATGTCCATAAATGCAGCTGGGGCATTGGTTAAACCAAATGGCATGACAGTAAATTCATAATGGCCATACCTTGTTCTAAATGCGGTTTTAGGAATGTCATCTTCCTGTACCTTTAATTGATGATATCCTGACCTTAAATCGATTTTAGAGAAAAATCGAGCTCCTTGTAGTTGATCGAACAGATCATCGATTCTCGGTAATGGGTACCGGTTCTTAATCGTGACCTTGTTCAATTCACGGTAGTCAATACACATACGCATTGATCCGTCCTTCTTTTTAACGAATAAAATCGGTGCTCCCCACGGTGACGAACTTGGCTGTATAAATCCTTTCTCCAACAATTCGTCTAATTGTTTCTTCAATTCTTGCATTTCTGCAGGTGCCAAACGGTAAGGTGCTTTGGCAATCGGTGCTGTTCCTGGTATTAGATGAATTCTGAATTCAACTTCTTTATCTGGAGGTTGCCTTGGCAATTCTTCTGGAAATACATCTGCAAACTGGGATACTACTGGAATATCTTTTAAATCCTTTCCTTTAGTGTTAGTGATTATAGAAATCAAATACACTAATGATCCTTTTCTTATGTAACTTGTTGTTTTCATTACAGAGATGAATTTAGTAGATTTGGAAGTTTTATATCCTTTAATCGTGATCTTTTCACCTTTTGGTGAATTTATTTGTATCGACTTTTGATCACATAAAATACTGGCTTTATTGGCTATTAACCAATCCATTCCTAGAACGACATCGAATCCTGCCAGATTCATGGGGTAAAGGTTTGCAATAAATTTCTGATTTAAAATTTCTATTCTTGCTTCCTGCAAGATTTCAGAAATCTTAATGGTTTATCCATTAGCTTTCTCTACTAGACATTCTTGTGGAAGTTTAGTTAATGATTGCTTAAGTAATTTGCAAAATGAAGTATTAATAAAACTTTGGTTTGCACCAGAGTCAAATAATACTTTAGCAAAAATATCATTAACTAAAAACGTACCACTGATCACATCCGGGATCATCTTTGCTTCTTCTGCCATTAGAACAAATGCTCTAGCATTTTTGGTATTCTTGTTGTTTGTAGCTGGAGCTAATTTCGGGCAGTTAAGTTTGATATGACCTTGTTCTCCACAGTTATAACATATCTTGTTGTTAGCTTTCTTCCTGCAGTCTTCTTCCTTATGTCCCGATATTTTGCAAAAGTTACAGTATATGGAGCATCTTCCTGAATGCTTCCTTTTGCAATTCTTACAGTAAGGTGTAGAGGTAAAACCTATATTTTTCCCACAATTAAAATTTCCAGAACGAAATTCTTGTGTGAGCTTTTGGGTTAGGTTCCTCCTTAGATCCTCTTCTCGGGTACGGACTAATTCATCTGTCAAGGTATTTGCTAGTTCTACAGCTTCTTCTATGGTTTGAGGTCTAGCTGCCTTGACTACGTGTCTTATCTCTCCAATTAATCCCCAGATATAATGGGAGATTAACACTGGTTCAGGTGAAGCAAGGGTTAGCACTATTCTAGCACATTCAAAGAATAATTTAGTGTATCCCTTACTATCAACACCAGTCATCCTAAGGTTTAGAAATTTGTTTGCTATCTGTTCCTTCTCATTGGGTGGGCAGAATTTCCTTTCTACCTTGTCCTTAAATTCCTCCCATTCCATATTATAAGTTCTATCACTTCCTCTTGATTGGAGGATAGTGTTCCACCATTCTAGTGTTGAATTCTTAAACAGATTAGAAGCAAACATTATCTTATCTTCTTCAGCACACTTGCTTATTCTTAAGACTGCTTCAGTTTTCTCTATCCAGCGTAGGGTTGCAATGGCCCCTTCGTTGCCCGAGAATTCCATTGGTTTACAAGACCAGAATTCTTTATAAGAACAACCGTAAGACACGGTTCTTCTCCTTTTGGGAATGGGCATTTGAAGTACAGGTCCATTGTTTACACTGTTTTCAGGTTCAGAGGGTCGCTTGCTATCATGTTTACTCTTGTTATCGGCTTCCCTAACCGTTTGAATAATATATGGCATTGCATCTATTATTCCTTGTGCGACTATGTGTTGGATAGCACTATTATCCACTTGATTTCCATTGTTATTGATGCTTGGATTCTCATTAACCAAGTTAATGTTACTCTGGTTATCATTATTCAGATTTCCTTGATTTCCTTCATCGGCCATCTGAATTTTAAACATTTACCAATCATTAATAGAATAATTACGTAGTTTAAGTAACAACCACATAATACACATATTGGTCAAAAACATCGTGCATTGCGACTTTACTCTTTTCTATATCGTATGCGTCAAATACACATTAAAACAGGAATTAAAAATTACAATACTATTATGCCTCATTAACCACAAAGTGGTCTATACTATGATAGATTTATTATTATTACACACATATTTTATTTATTTTATTATTAACTTCACTATCGCCTTCATGGATATAGATTTCCCCCGAAATCCATCTGACGCTCATCGTATTTCTATACGAGTTGCTCTCCTACATATCTCATCCTTTCACTACTTTCTATAATTTCTTCCCCAAAATTTCGGAGTTCTTGCAAATTCTCTGCACTCATTGGGGGTGCAGGTACTGGTATTGGTTCTGGATACTGAGGTACTGGATTCTCCTGAGGGTATGGATTCTCCAAAATCTCCCTAATGTATTCATCGTTGTCATAATAGGGGTCTAGAGGGTCCAAACCTGGATATGCTGTTAAGTTCGGCAAGGTTTCTTCGTTTAAGTGATAGCGTGGCACATAATCCCTAAGATCATCAAACCAGGGATCATAATTTGGATCTAAAGGATTAGGGGCTGGTATCCTAGGTATCTCCTCAGGGTTAAAATCATGCATTTCTACCTCCATCGGTTGAGTGGGAATCAAAGGTAAAGGTTGTGGGGCTACTAGTTGTTCCAGACTTGGGTCAGCGGCAGTTGTAGCTAGGATATGGAAATTAGCTAGGCTTCTATAAAGCATATCCTGTGTATGGGCATCTGACTCTCGCTTAGCAGCTGCTAGAACTCTTTGCTGTTGCAACTTTCGCATTCTTTTCCTACGTGCAAATGCTTCCTTACTGAACCATCATCTCTTTTTATGAGGGAATGGCTCTTCTGACTGAGCTTTAAAGGCAAACATCCCTTCTTCCTGATCAGCAGAATACCCAGAGAGGGTAGGCTGTGAAGAGGTACCTTCACTCCTAGGTGAATCAGACAACTGACGACACATGTCTGAGGGTCCTTGATCACTCATACTGTAAACTAACAAATAGTCAAATAACACAAAACACATAATTACATAAATTATTTCCTAACACAAAATTTAAAATTTAAGTGTCAGCAGAACACTTCTTTGGCTTAGACCAGTGGCTAGGCTCTGATACCACCTTCTGTCGCAACCCCCGATCCCTTATCTGTCCCGGGAACGGGCGGACGCGAACTCAGAATTTCGGTGGTATCAGTTTGTTAATTTGGCAGCGGAAATTACATCAGGACCGTATTTAGGAAATGTTTATCAGAGTAAAACCACCATATTTGATATTAATAATCACATGGATAAAATCCAAGTTTCTTATTACAACATGTTTATAGGGATAAACCCTATTTTATTGAATTTAAAACACTGTCTTTTAGGTAACTTTTATAGCCACATTTTTCCCAAGCCTTCAGTGCTCTCCAGCAGGCTTTTTACTAATTGGCTGTCACATTGTGTTACCTGAAACGCGTTTTAAAAACATTTGTCAGTGGGAAATACTGGTGAGTGAATCCCAGTTTAATCAAGAATTATTTTATTAATTAACACAGTATTGAGAGCGATCACATTGTTTATTTATACACAATTACTCATTCAGTACTGTCAATCCTGACTGGTGGGTCAAATTACACATTGGCTAACTCGTCGTCCAATGGTAACGTGTTCCACATTTTGTATACAAAAACCCAACATACCGGCAGTAATTGAAGAACTACAAAGACTCAATCACCGCTTAATCACATTGTAAAACATTTAAGGTTTTGCAAAATATTACAAAAAGTTTAACAAAAATAGGATAAACTCACATTGCTATCTTAGACTTTGCGTAAGGGTTTCCTGGGATTAATCTATAATTTACACAAATGTACATAGGTTAGTATAATAACCCTTTGATTATATTAATGATACCCTCCCCGAGACGGTATTCCAACAACTACGTCGGGCAGAACCACGACAGTTGTTACGGAACCCTAAATCAATCGGGCAGCGTATCTAGTACGAAACTGGGGTTATAATACTTACAACGGAGCAGAACTTCGCTATTTGGGGGGTATTATACTTGAATATAAAGCCTACTACTTCAGAAAGTCGAGATACAGAAAGAAAGTGAACGATTTGATTTGAAACCCGAAGCCTCCTTTATATAGTGCTGATTTATGGGTTTCTCGCGGCCCGCGTAAAACAAAGACAGGGCTTACGCGGCCCGCGTAGTAGGTGGACTAGGGCATAGGTGATCCGGGTCATGGGGTAGGTCCAACACGCACACACACACGTGGCGACACCAGAGCCCGCCTGAGTTTTAAGTTGATGCGGCCCGCGTAAGGGTTAAGGATCCTTTACGCGGCCCGCCTAAAACCAAAAATCATATTTTTAATTATTTTTATTAATATTTAGGGTATTCGGGGCCCGTTTTCACGTATGGGGTGTATTTTGGGACATATTGGGATATTTTAAATATATTAGGGTGTCGAAAAATATTCAAGGGTGTCGGTTTTCTTTAAGGATTGTTACAAGCTTGGGAGAGTGAGATGGCAGCTTTGGTGGAGGAGAAGGAGGAACTAGCCGCGGAGTTGAAACATCTGAAGGAAGTCGATTCCGCTTCTCAAGAGCAGCTGAACACCATGTATGCTGATTGGAGGATAACTTCTGATGACAATCAGAAGTTGGCTAAGGAGAAGCATTGGCTGATTACTGAGGGCTTTGGAGCCTTCCTCACTGCCGTCTCTCAATCAGAGGAGTTCAAAAGCGGTCTTGAGCAGGTTTACCGGGCGTATCGGGATGTGGGATATCAATCAGGCCTGAAGGATGGCTACATTTACTCTGCTCAGAGCTTGGGCAGGAAGGAGACTCCGCTTTATAATTCCAAGGCCAAGAAGCGGCTGTCTAAACTGGACAAGGAGTTTGGGGGTAAGACCCCAGCCCTTCTTGAAAAGATCCTGGAGCATCCTATGATGTCCATCAATGAACTGAAGGCCCTGCTTGCTCATGCCGGTCCCTCGTCTCCGAAGTCTTTGTCTGGGGGTGATTCCCAGTAATTTCTGAACATTAACTTTCTTCGATATGGTTGTAATCTAAACACTTATGCACTCTAGGATACTTTTAACTTTTTGATGCTTGGGGAGAGAGCCTTTATGTAGGGGCTCTCCTGGTACTTAATCGTATGGCTTGTGGTTGTATATTGCCATCTTGTTTTTGCCTTTTTTTTTTTTGCAGAAGTATTTGCCGGGAACCGGGCCAGCATTTTCCTGAAGACTTTTAGTTATTTGTAGTATGTTTACGGAAAACTCAGTTTAGTCTGTTTATCAGGCCTTCTAGCTTATATATTAGCTTTTCTTTTAGGGCCAGTGGGGCTTCCTGTTGTACGTTCACTTTGTAGTTTGTACACGAAAAATTTCTTAATGCATATGTGCTGGCTTTTATGGTAGTTTGTTTACAAAAGTATGGCGTGTTTATGGTTTGCTTTATAAACCAGGATTGTCTGTTCGAGGACAATCGTTGGACAAGTCTATAACGTGAGATTATGTTGTTGGGCTGGTTTGTCCGTTTTCTTTGGGTTAGCTAGACCCTATTTTGCCCCACAGCCGGGCGTTTGGTATGTTGAGTATACCTTTTACACGTGTGTTTGTTCGTTATTAGGTTTGTAGCTTTCCTGGGCACGTCTGCCTTGATACAATACCTGTCCTTTTGTCAAAAAGGGACAAGTGAATTGTCCGTTGTCATTCATTTCTTGGGGACCATGTCCTCCAGTACAAGTTTTTACAAAAGATTTTTTCTTGGGGTCAGCCCCTGACTAGCAGTTAACCATTACAAAAGTGGCTCCCTGGCCGTTTTTCCTTAAAGACTTCTTTGTGTCTCACATGTGGTGCTTCCTGAGCTGCATAAGGTTCCATGTTCTTGGGACCTCCTTGCCTTGAAGTGTTTCCAGCTTGCAGCTTCCCTTGCCGTTTGCCCAAGTGACCCGGTAGGGTCCTTCCCAGTTGGGCCCTAGTTTCCCGGTGTTCTCTTGTAGGCTAGCTTCATTTGCCCTTAGGACCAAGTCCCCTGGGACGAGATTGAGTTTTTTCATCTTGGCATTATAATAGCTTTCAAGCTGCTTTTTGTACTTGGCCTCCCTGACTGCTGCCACTTCCCTTCTTTCTTCAAGCAAATTCAGGTTCATTCGGAGGTCTTGCTCGTTTTCGGCCTCCCTGAGCTTCATTCTGGCAGTTGGGGACCCTATCTCAGCTGGGATGACAGCCTCCGTCCCATAAGTTAGGCCGAAGGGGGTTTCCCCGTTGCAGTCCTTGGGAGTGGTTCTATATGCCCATAGCACAAATGGCAACTCCTCCAGCCATCCTTTTTGTTTCCTCCTGAGTCTCCCCTTCATGCCCTTGATAACGCTTTGATTTGCTCTTTCCACTAGCCCATTTCTCTGAGCGTGGGTGACGGAGGTAAACATTTGGTGTATGTGCATCTGCTCGCACCATGGCCTGAAAGGTTTCCCCACAAATTGAACACCATTGTCACTCACCAGTTCCCTTGGGACCCCGTATCTGTAGATGATGTTGTCTAGCACAAACCGTCTCATCTGTTCCCCGGTTATCTTTGCCAAGGGTCTTGCTTCTATCCACTTAGTAAAATAATCGATGGCAACCACCACATACTTAACCCCTCCTGGGCCTTCTGGGAATGGCCCGATTATGTCGATGGCCCATTTCTGGAAGGGCCAAGATGTTGACACAGGTATCATTGGGTGTTTATGGCGGTGCGTCGTGGGTGCATGGACCTGGCAGTTGTCACATCTCTTGATCTCCTCTGACGCTGTATCATACATTCTAGGCCAATAGAATCCCGCATTCATCGCCTTTGCCACTACTGTTCTTGGCCCAGAATGCATGCCACAAATCCCCTCATGTATCTCTCTAATCACATACTTAGCTTCTTCACTAACGACGCACTTCAAGGATGGGCCCAGGTATGATCTTCAGTAAAGTTCTCCGTCAATCAACTCGTATTGTAAAGCTTTGACTCTTACCTTCCTGGCCGCCCAGTCTCCCTCAGGTAGTATCCCATTGAAGGGGTAAGGTCCCAAAAACCTCATATCAAGTACTTGGGACCATACCACGACCTCATCATTCAAACCTCTTTTAGACCTTGCGCGGCCGCGGACTGATCCTACAAAGAGTGTTAGAAGAAAGACATCAAATAATACCCGCGCGCCAAAAGGAAGTCAATGAACCCTTGCGCTTTTCTCCGTAACAGATAAAGGATGAGAATCCTAGTTTAAACACTCCCGCTTAAAAATACCAAGACTTGGATATTATTCACTCAACTGGTGCCACACAATAAGGAGTCACACCGGATTATGGCAGTAACCTTCTAGAAGGCTCAATCGTGCACCACCAGACGGTTATAACCGTCTGGGACACGTGTCATCATCTCAGGCCTCCCTGAAATCACGATGATGGCATGAAATTGAAGAGAAACCTCTACTTGCCCACTTTCCACGTGGCAATTCCCCAGCCGTGGATCTGAATAGCGATCCATGTGCATTCACGTCAAATTAAGAAGATTAACGGAAGGAAAAGTAACCGCTTACGGGGTTAGCGTCTTCCGTTAATATTTCATCAAAGAGTTTTCCCTCCCAAACTCCCGGTTATAAATATGAGAATAATTCAGGTATGAACCTCAAGTTACACTCACTTCACCAATACTTCTTCTTCTTCATAAACACATACTTATTCTCACGTCGGAGTCGGGTCACGGAGAAAACCTCCATTTTCCCCGTGACGAGGCTAACGGTGTTCTGTTTTGCAGTGTTCACCGGAGAAGAAGATCAGTCCCTTCGAATCAAACGAGAGAGAACGACCCTTTTTATGTAGAACCTAACCCTCTAGATAATTTGATTCCGGTTATTTATCTAGTGTTTCTTCATTGGCGCCCACCGTTTTCTCTGTTTCATCCGATTTTCTCTCATTTTTTGACCTACCCTGTTGATTCCATTTGCACATGGAAGAAACTTCATCTCATCGGCAAACTGGCCCTCAGCCGAATTTCGTTAACAACGTCCAGGTTGAAGGTATTGCAGAAGAAGCCTCAGATGACAACGAGATACAATCCAATCATCTGAACAAACCTATCACCCCAGGAATACAGTGATACCAATTTTCGTCAACAGGGGTCTGAATAGTTTCTGTGGGGACATCCTATTTTCCCCTACAAATCATCTTCATCGGAAAAACCCATGTTTTAATATAAAAGAATTTATGTTTCCAGTCGTGGAATGATTTGGGGGGATGAAGCAAAATCTTCTTCGCCGATGCCCTTTGAACAAATGAATAGAACCCTTGGGTACAGTGCATTTGATGAAAAACTCGAAACCGGGGAACTGTCGGCTCAATATGCATCGTACGACACATGAATTCAAAATGCCGAACCCTAACCATGCCAATTGGATGCATTTGGGAGACATGGAATTTGTAGTACTCAAGAATTTCAAGGAAGAATTTTGTTACAGGCAAACGAAAGTTGCCTGCACAGAAGAAATCCCAAAACAAGGCCACATACCCGGTTGGAGCATCCGCTGCCGTTTGACCTTCTTCAGGGTAGAGGGCACCCCAGTTCTCTGGGAATCTGAGATTCCGAATCAAACCATCAAAGGTTGCCCTAGGCCACTTTAATGGTGGAAGTTCGACAGACATTTCTTCTGAGTCTTCGTGATGATCGCCGGTTGACATAGGAAGATGAAACTGTAATTTTTTCTAAAGAACAGAGAAAGAAGACGAAAAGAGGAGGATTTTTCAACAAAAGTAATGATTACTGGAAACGGGAAATCCAAAACACTTATATACCCACCGCCATAAATAGCTTCGGTAACTGCAACAACACCCTTTTCGGGATAGCACGGTTACCCAAGCGACAGGGGCGAGTGGGAAGCAACACAAACGCGAGTTCACGCGCGTGTGTAAAGCATGGTCAGTAATGTGCACCTGACAGTGACAGCCTATCACACAGTCCTTACTGTACCTTTCTCACCCAAAGTCAAAGATTTTCAAAATCACCATAATAAGCAAAGTAAATCTTCTCATAGAAGATTCCCTACTTTCGCGCCAAAAGCATTTCTCCCTATAGTCCAGTGCTCCACTTACTTGCATAAGAGCAACACTAGACTGGGGGGACTTGAAGGGGTAAGGTCCCAAAAACCTCATATCAAGTACTTGGGACCATACCACGACCTCATCATTCAAACCTCTTTTAGACCTTGCGCGGCCGCGCACTGATCCTACAAAGAGTGTTAGAAGAAAGACATCAAATAATACCCGCGCACCAAAAGGAAGTCAATGAACCCTTGCGCTTTTCTCCATAACAGATAAAGGATGAGAATCCTAGTTTAAACACTTCCGCTTAAAAATACCCAGACTTGGATATTATTCACTCAACTGGTGCCACACAATAAGGAGTCACACCGGATTATGGCAGTAACAATCGTGCACCACCAGACGGTTATAACCGTCTGGGACACGTGTCATCATCTCAGGCCTCCCTGAAATCACGATGATGGCATGAAATTGAAGAGAAACCTCTACTTGCCCACTTTCCACGTGGTAATTCCCCAGCCGTGGATCTGAATAGCGATCCGTGTGCATTCACGTCAGATTAAGAAGATTAACGGAAGGAAAAGTAACCGCTTACGGGGTTAGCATCTTCCGTTAATATTTCATCAACGAGTTTTCCCGCCCAAACTCCCGGTTATAAATATGAGAATAATTCAGGTATGAACCTCAAGTTACACTCACTTCACCAATACTTCTTCTTCTTCATAAACACATACTTATTCTCACGCCGAAGTCGGGTCACGGAGAAAACCTCCATTTTCCCCGTGACGAGGCTAACGGTGTTCTGTTTTGCAGTGTTCACCGGAGAAGAAGATCAGTCCCTTCGAATCAAATGAGAGAGAACCACCCTTTTTATCCAGAACCTAACCCTCTAGATAATTTGATTCCGGCCATTTATCTAGTGTTTCTTCACCCATCTTTGAAGAATCTTACAATCGGTATCATCCATGTCTCTTGTGCGTTTTCAATCGCAGTTACCTCCTCTGTACCAAGGGAGGGGGAGGTTAGGACTTCTACTTTGACCTCTCTTGCCAGGTGGTCAAATGCCACGGAGGCCAGCTTGCTGAGGGCATCGGATTTCCTGTTTCTCCCACAGGTGATATATTCTAGCTTGAATGTCTTGAAAGCCTTGGCTGTCTCTTTTACTTTTGCCACGTATTGAGCCATTATGATGTCTTTAGCCTCATACTCCCCCTGGTATTGCTTGACCACTAACTGCGAGTCTGTACTGGCTTCCACATGTTTTGCTTTCATCTTTTTGGCTAGTCTCATCCCTGCCAAAAGGGCTTCGTATTCTGCAGTGTTGTTGGTATTCTCAAAGTCTAGCCTGATGGCATAGGTTAGCTCAACTCCCTCAGGACTGATCAACGTAATGCCTGCTCCACTGCCTTCTTCGCTGGAGGCCCCATCTATGAGTAGTTTCCATACTGCCTCGTCTTCCTTCTCTTTTTCTTCCCTCTCCAGGGCTTCCCACTTTAGAAGTTCTTTCTCCTCATCCTCAGGGACCTCCGCCAAGAAGTCGGCCAGTATTTTTCCCTTCATTGCAGTTCTGGCTTTGAATTCTAAGGAGTGTTCTCCTAATTCGACTGCCCATTTGGCCAGTCGGCCCGATAGTTCCGGTCTCCTTAACACTTTTTGGAGGGGTTGATCTGTCATTAGAGTGACCTTGTGTCCTTTGAAGTATCTCCTGAGCCTCCGAGACGCTAAGACAAGAGCCAAGGCTAACTTCTCCAACGGCATATATCGTTCTTCAGGACCCTTGAGGGTCCTGCTGATGAAGTATATCGGTATCTGCTTTCCCTCCCGTTCCACCATCATGACCGCACTTATGGTCATTTTTGAGGCTGAAAGATATAAAAGCGAATCCTCCCCGGGCACTGGGGTGGCTAAGGCTGGGAGTTTGCAGATGTAATCTTTCATTTCTTGAAAAGCGGTTTCCGCCTCTGAGGTCCACTTAAACCTGTTTGTCTGGAGACAATCCTTCAGTACCTTCATGAAGGGAAGAGTCATGTAGCTACCTTTGATAAGAAGCGGTTTAAGGCGATTAACCTTCCATTCAGCTGCTGAAAGTCCTTCAGGGACCTGGGGGATCGCATTTCGGCTACAGCTTGAGTTTTCTCTGGGTTAGCTTTGATTCCGCCCTTAGTAACCACTACTCCCAGGAATTTCCCTTCTTCTACACCGAAGCAACACTTCCCAGGGTTCAGCTTCATATTTACATCTTGCATAGCTCGGATGGTTTCGGCTATATCGTCTATCATGGCCATTTCAGTTAGGCTTTTTATGACAATGTCATCGACATACACTTCCAGGTTTCGTCCCCATTGCTCTCTGAAGAGGGTGTTCATGAACCTTTGGTAGGTGGCCCCGGCATTTTTTAGCCCAAAGGGCATTTTGGTGTAGCAAAAGGTTCCCTTGTCTGTGATGAAGGCAGTTTTTTCCTCATCTTCCATTGACATTTGTATTTGATGATATCCTTTGTAAGCATCCAAGAAACATTTTAGGGGGTACTGAGATAAGGAGTCCACTTGGACGTCTATCTCCGGGAGGGGATAGCAGTCCTTGGGGCATGCCTTGTTCAGATCTTGAAAGTCAATACACATCCTCCATCCCCCGTCTTTCTTCTTAACCATGACTGGGTTAGCAACCCAGGACGGATACTTCGCTTCCCTCACTATCCCTGCTCTGAGCAGCTTCCTGGTTTCTTCACAGGCGGCCCTCCTCTTACTAGGACCCATGCTTCGTTTCTTTTGCTTCACTGGTCTCGACCAGGTGTATGTATTGAGTCGATGCTCGGTCAGGCTTCTTGGGATACCTGTCATGTCTCCGTGTTGGAATGCAAACACGTCTATGTTGAAGAGGAGCAGCTCCTTGAGAGCACTCTTGCATTTGTCGCTCAGGTGGCTTCCCACCTTAACTGTCTGCTCCGGAAACCTGTCACAAAGGACCCATTCTTCTACCCCATCTTTTTGAGGCTTCTCAAACACTTCTCCCTCAGAGACAGAAGATACTACCTCGTATGAGGATTTTACCTAAGCCAAGCCTTTTGGCGTCTTGAACACTGAAGCTCCATGTGGGGTTGATGTCTGTGCTTGTAAATCGCCAATCCCAGGTCTGCCTAAAATTGCATTGTACTTTGAGGGTGCTCGGACCACTGTGAAAGTTAAATTTATAGTTCGGACACGATCCCCTACCCCGACTGTAAATGGGAGTCTGATCTTTCCCAAGGGGTGCGACACACTGCTATTGAAACCCACTAAGGGGATAGAATCTTCCTCAAGCCGATCCCTTACATCCCTGTCAAATCTTAGGAAACAGTGTTCATATATCACCTCTGCCCCGCTTCCCCCGTCCACGTGTATTCTGGCTACTTTGTGACCAGCTATTATGGCTGAAATGTTGAGGGGGAGTCGCTGCACCTCATTCTCCTCCAGGTGTGGCATCAAGATGGGAGCTTTCATGCGGTCTGGGGAGCCCAGAATTCTGGCTTTTACACTCCTGGTGGTATCAAATTCATCCCTTCTCCGAATCATGTCTACATCTGCCCTTCCGGGCTCCCTCACATCTTTCCCTTTGCGGTCCCCTCCTCCTTCCTTAATTTCCTTGACCAAATGAGCCAGTTTACCCGTTTTTACCGCGGCCTCTATTTCCCTCTTTAAATACATGTAATCATCAGTTTTGTGACCGAATCCCCTGTGGAAGTCACAGTATTCGCTTGGTTGTGCCTTTGGCCCTGGTTTTATGGGGGGTGGTCTTGGAAAGGAATTCTTCACCCTCTCAGTGGCCAATATTTCGCTTGGGGTTTTAGTGAGAGGGGTGAAGCTGTCAGAGTACCGGAATGAGCCTCTTTCCCGAGGTCTATATGGGGAATACGAGGGTCTCGTCCTATCATGCATCATTCTATCAAGAGCTGGTTTTCTTGAGTAAGGTGTACCTTTTTCGGGAGGTTTTGCAGCTGGGTTGACCCTTCGGGGCGGAGTGTCCATTTCTTTAGCTTTGCTGACCGTGTCCTTGCCCTTGACGAAGGCCCTGACCCTGTCCATAAGATTGTCAAATGAGTGTGGGAATTCCTCCCCTAGCTTTTCACATAGTTGTGCGTGCTTTAGCCCATTAATGAAACTGCTGATCTTCATGACCTCCGGGACATCCTTGATATTCATACTTTCTTTGACAAACCTCTCCATGTATTGATTTATCCGTTCGTTGTCCCTTTGCCTTATATGCATGATTTCGTTTAGGTTTTTGATCACTTTTCTTTGCTGACCAAAGTTACTCAGAAACTTCTCACTTAGCTCTTCATAGATGTCAATTCCTCCGGGGGGAAGGCTGTCAAACCAGAGCCTGGCTCCCACCGTTAGAGTTTGCACAAACATGTGGCACCAAACTGGCATAGGCCATCGTCCCAGCTGTCCCGCACCTTTGAAAGCATGGAGATGGTCCTCTGGATCTCTTGTCCCGTCGTACCTGTCGAAGTTCGGAGGTAGCTTCGTCTTAGGGGGCATGGGTGCTTCAGTGATCCTCCTAGTGAACTTTGAGATTTCAGCTAAGTCCCGAGGGAGGTAAGGCTGATCCAGACCATCATCGCTTTGATTCTCCTTCTCCTTTTCTTTTCCTTTCTGTTTCTTCCCTGTAATGAGATCTTCTCTCCCCTCCGAGGACATCTGCCTTAGGGCTGTCATGAAGGTTTCTAGAGGGTCATTGCCACCGGTTTTGCTTTGTGGATCCACCCCCTCCTGGTTGGATGGTGTGTCAAAGGATAGTCTGGCCCTGAGGCCGTCAAGTCTCTCCTGTCTTTCTAGATCCTAGAGATGCTTTTTCAACTTTTCCCTGTGCATGGCAACAAAATCTGGAGTGATGTCCTCCTCTCTTTCAAGGGTTTCCACCTGGTTTTCATTCTCCTCCTCGTGGGTGATGTCTTCTACGGTGACCTTATCACGATCGTTTTGCACCGTTTGGATGGTACGTGAGCTTGGTGGTGTTGCCATGTTGTTTCTCGTGAAATGGGTTATTTCAACGTCGGAATTTCGGAGTGGAAATACCAGCTAGACTGTATAGTCCCACAGATGGCGCCAATGTCGAATACCCAAATCCCTGGTGACGTTCAAAGGGTCTTCGCTGACGTCGGAATATTCCAGCCTTCGTTGCTACAAAAAAGTAAACCGTTAGCCTCGTCACGGAGGGCCCCGGGGGGGGGGGGGGATCCGTGACCAAGCTCCGGCGTGAGAATAAGTAAACTTGCCGGAGAGTATGAGAAGCTTATTCCGATGAGTGCGATCACCGGAATATTTCTCTATGGTGTGAATCTAATAAATGTGTGTGTATTTAATGTAGAGGAACATCGGTCGGAATAAATGAGAGAGTATTTAGTGTAATACCTTGGACTTGCCCCTTTGGTTGTCTCTTACCTTCCTTATATAACCGGAATGCCTTATCTTGCATGTGTGATATTTACGAGACGATCTAACGGACTCTGAGCATCATTGGGGAACTCAGACACGTGTCTGAGCCCCAACGGGAAGATGATCGCCCTTAATTAATGCCACCGGCTGTGAAGTACTATGCCAGCCGGAGATGCCTTTCTTATCACCTCATTAAATGCATGCAGTCTTTTTTTCCAGCCTCTTTTTCCCGCTCGTTCTTAATAGAGAAACCTTAGTGGACAAGCTTTATATTATTGTGCCTTTTACTGTTGGGCCTGCATGATAATAGCCCAAGACGGGTAAATAGAGCAATCCATTGGCCCGTCGTCAAATATATAAACAGTTTTTATGAAAAAAAAAAAAAAAGTCATTTTTCTATGAACATTACTTCTTACAGAGAACCATTAAACCTATTATAAAAACACTCAATAATTATAAAAATCCATAATTTTTCACACTACTTATTTTTATGAACTTTTATGTATTTATTTATCACTTAATCTTTTTATATTCCTTGTATTTCTATAAATCAACAGTTGGTAAATTTTTATACATATCTTTAAAACTCAAATATATAGCATGTTTATGTAGTATTTACACATTCTTCTAATTAAGTTATCAGTTAACTTTTACAAATCACTTTAATTATTTATTTATTAACTTAAAATTTCGTTTATTTTTTCTTTAATCGTCCTTTTATCTGTCAGAAAATGTAAACTTAAGTGCATAAAACTGTAACAAATTGTCGTTGTAGTATAGTGGTAAGTATTCCCGCCTGTCACGCGGGTGACCCGGGTTCGATCCCCGGCAACGGCGTTTTTCTTTTTTCTTTTTTGTAGTTTCAGACTTCAAACAACTGAATACACATAATGACTGCAGATCTTGGAAGACCTAAAAATCCAAATTAAGAGAGATATGTATGTATTCTTTCATGATTTACTTTCATGTGTTCAAGCAGCATACCCGTTACATGCATTCAGTGCCATTCACACCAACCGGGTCTTGTTCTTTCTAATACAGGACGACGAAATAGGTTTAATACCTCGTACGGCCTTCAGCCATCTTCCAACTTAATCGATAAAACACAGAAAAGTTTAGATTTCTTCTTGTTGGTGCTTGTTTTACGCCCACTCGTTTGAATCTTTCTTGTAAAAATATAATTTTGAATATGTTTGATAAAAACATATTCAGTGCATCATTATTATTTGCTAGCATTTAACAACACCAGAGGGCTTGCAGCCTAGCTGTACCAAGGTGTCTTGATAAGGTGTTCTCCGAATGTGGGTTCAAGTCCTATGGTGGACAAACTCATACTATCTTTTTAGTGTTTTGTACCCCTTATCCTTTTAGTGTTTTCCTTGTTAGAGATAAAACGTAAATCAATTCACAGAACATATATAAATGTGTGAGATTATTCAAACAAAAAATGGTAAAATGATTTCCTTGTAAAGAAACTACCAAAACTTTCATGAAAAAAAAAATATTTGTTTGGAAACATTATTTCTCAAAAGAATAAATTAAAGTTATTGTTAAAAGTTAAAACATTCAATACTATTTAGAGTCCATCATTTTTACAGCATTCAAATTCATAAACTTGTATGTATTTATTTAACACTCATAAAACAATTTATTTACATATGTTTTTCTAATTGCTAAATAATGAAAGCAGGTCTTTCAAATCTTCAAAAGTTCTTAAACAACAAAGATTGAAAATATTAATTAAAATTAATTTAGACATGTTGTCGTTGTAGTATAGTGGTAAGTATTCCCGCCTGTCACGCGGGTGACCCGGGTTCGATCCCCGGCAACGGCGTTTGTCATTTTTTAATGTTCTTTTTGGTTAGATCCAAAAGACCACGTTCGTTATCTTTGGTTAAATCCAAAAGAGAAAAGAGCATGCTAAATCTTGTTAAGAAATTCTCTTTTTTATAATTGTTATATCTACATCATTTTGAATATCTAGTCAGTCGCCTATACGGAAATATCCAGCACCCGAATATAATGCCAGTTCTGCTTTCACTTGTACCCGCCTGAGACATGTTCATGATCAACATATGACAATTCATTTGTTGTCACGTGTGCATTTTCAATTAAGATTATCATATTTATTATCATGAGATTAGTCCCCCGTCTCGCAATGGGACACCTCCTTCAATCGTCATCTTTGATTTAGTTAAAAGCGACATCAGCTCTTGAACATCATCTTGAAATCATTGTAGGTCTGTTACTATAGGTCTATAGTGCAACAGTGAAAAATAACTTTTTTTTTTCGTTTTCTAATTTCACTTTTATACTATAAATAATATACTCATTTAACCCGATACTTTTATTTTCCTCTTATAACGTTCGTTCGATAATTCTTTTTACAAAAACTAAATATGCGTATGAAAACATTGATATCAATATCGGTCCTATTAGAACTGTTACTAGTATTTTTTACTATCGTTTACGCTCGATATAAAACACGTGTCAACATACTTTTGTACTCAGCACGACTTTATTTTTTAAGTTTTCTCTTTCGGTTGCTATATCGAACTAAAAATCGGGTCGCCCCGCCGCGAAGCGCGGATGTAACCCCCTAGTTTTTTTTAAATATAATATAAAGATGAACTTATAAATATAAACTAAACAAATAAATAAACTAAAGTTATAGTTTTTTTAATGTAAAAGATATAAGAAACAATAAGGTGAATTTTTGAAATATATTCATTATCAATTCTAGCAAACATATAAGTTATAATTCTTATTACCAATTCTTTCTGTTTTCTATTATTATTGTTGTTGTAAGATGGAATGGGCTTGTATGTTGTGATGGGCTTAGATGATGAACACAAGAGATGGATACAGTTGCTGGGCTGAGTTGAATTTAGTACGAGTCTTAGAATTGTGAAAAATCAGAACGTTCGTAACTTCGTATCAGTTTTGTTTATTCTTTCATCTTTTTTGGTGAATGTTTTTTTTATTCAAATCATTGTGATTTTAGGGTATTTTATAAAGGGTTTGGGTAAATTGTTATGTTCTTGTGTTCAATACCGTGATTCGTCGAATTTGTGTGAACTCGGGGATATAGTGGTTATACCGAATAACAGAGAGTTAAAACCTGATTGGAAAAAAAAAATCCGACAAAATAGCGTCAGCAACGCCATTGGTTCATAAAGACAGAAGATGAAAGAAAAGGTCAGAGGTGACAGATGGGTCTTTAATGTGTATGCTATATTTAAAAAATAATATTTAATTTTTATCTTTAATTAAGTGAAAGAGAACTAAAAACCAAAAACAAATAAGATGCAATAATTATTTTCTCTCTCTCTCTCGTCTTCTCCTTGCCGCCCGGAATTCGTAAAGTCGGCTCGACGATGCTCGCTTGAATCTGAATAGCGGGTGGGGTTTAATCGATCGGTCCACGGTGGCCATCTAGATCTAACCGTGCTCCCTATCTGGGTTCCTGTGTCATCCATTCGCTACTTTGGTTTCTCGTGGTTTCATTAATGGCTTCCCGGGATGAATGGGGAGGGGGAGAGGATGACAATGGTGGTCCGTGGGCAGATGTGCAGTACCGGAAAAACCGGAAAAGCAAAGGAAACGGTGTAGAATGGACGTTCCTAGTACAGAACATCTCAGGCCGGGTTACAAGGAATGTTTTATGGAGGTCTTTTCAGCCATTCGGTTTTATATCAGATGCGTATGTGGCTCGTAAACGAGATGCAAGGGGCCGTTGTTTTGGTTTTGTCCGATTTATGGGGGTTGAGGATATGAAGGGATTTTTAGTAAAACTAAACTCGGTAAGAATGTTTGACATGAAAGTTATGGTTTCACTAGCAAAATATGATAAGGATCACAATCGGTTTAGTTATGCACCGAACTTTTTGGGCCGAAACATGTGGAAACCTAAGGCCACTTTCCAGGAAAACAACAATCATTCGGACGGAGCTAATAATAACACACAGTTTTATACGAAGAAACAACCATCTGAATCGGGTCCATCTGGTCCTTCGTTTGTTCAAGAAGGAAGGTCATTTGCCGACTTGCTAAAGGGGAACACAGATGTGCATGGGCATGGTGCTAAAGTCATTACTGTGGAAGGGAAATGATCCTTATATCCTATTCATTGTGTTGGGAGGTCAGTCATTGGATGTACCAAAGAGATCATGTCTATTAGCAAAGTAAAAGTGATTATGGAAGAAAATGGTCTTTCTGAGGTGGGATTGTCATACGTTGGTGGAATGACCTTTATGCTAACTTTCAAAGATAAGACGGAGGCTATGGCCCGTTTGGAGTCGCATGCAACTTTCTTTAAAAACAATTTTTCGGAGCATAATCTTTGGAAGGGTGAGGATATCCCGTATAGCAGGGTTGTCTAGATAAACATTACCGGGGTGCCGTTTATCATTCGGGATAACTCCTTGTTTGACAGGATCGGGAGTTTGTTTGGTAAGGTGGTTCAGCCGTCTTCCTTCTCTTGGCAAAATGAAGACAATTCGGTTTGTTATGTCATGGTGTTAACAAACCAGAAGTCCAGAATTGAGGAAGCCGTGATTATGAAGTGGAATAATAAGAGCCTGGTCGCATGGGCTTCGGAGGCCATTGGTTTTAGTATGCAGAGCCTAGATTATGATGATTTTATGTCTAACAGTGACTCTGAATTTGACACGCAATTGATCTCTGAATCAGATGAGGATCTGGTAGATGTTGAGGACCTGGATGAGGGTGAGATCCGGCATAATGTCTCTCCGGTGGTTTTGGAAACGGTTGGTGGACAAAGTCCGGCAAAAGAGGTTACCGGTGATATGTCAGGGGATGCCAACGAGTCTCCGGCGGTCAATGAACAGGCCCAGGTAGGTGAAGGGGCTCCGGCACTCCAAAAGGCTTCTGGGGGTAATGATGACATTGGAAATCAGGTTTTGCATGGGGATTGGAATAAGGCGGCTCACGTGGATTGTGGTTTCGATGGAGAGTTGGGTAATGTGCCTTGCCCAATTGCTAGTAACAAAAATGTTGAGCCCAATAATGGTGGGCCGGATGGGGAGTTTTATGAAGTGCCCAGTAATGAGGAGGATAGAGAACATGGGCCTGAGGTGGATTACGACCATTCTAATTTTTTAAATGGTAATGAGGGCCCAACTCCAGCTAATTATTTGGGGAAAAGAAACAGAGCAGAACGAAGTCCACCCTCGCTGGGTTTGGTACAAGGTCCCCCCAGAGGAAGTTCGGTGAATCAAATAGGTCGGATCCGGTCTCTCTGGACCTGAATACTCCAGTTGGGGAATGTTCTGGAAATAGGGAGATTAATAATGTATCACCAGGGGATGTCGCGAATATTATGGATATTCATGTGCCGGCCACTGATGCTCATAACGTCATTCAGAATTCAGGTGGTTCTGATCCCCAGGCTGCGGAGGACTCCCGGAGTCTTCTTAGAGAGGAAGTCGATGCTACTATTCATGTTAGGTCCTTAATTGGTATTAACCTGAATGGTTTTGTTGCGGATACAGAAAAGCTTGTTGAAGAAGAAGGTGCTGCGAACGGTCTCCAATGAAATGCATGTCTGTGAATTTGAGAGGGGTTAGGGGCAACCGTAAATCGGATTGGATTAGGGGTTTGAAAACTAGTTATGGGATTCATTTCCTCGCAATACAAGAAACGAAATTACAACAGTCGTCGTCCTACTTGTTTAGTCAGTACTGGGGTCGAGCCGAATTCAAGATTGTTGTGGTCGATTCGCAAGGAAGATCAGGTGGTCTTGCATGTCTTTGGTGCCCTGCGGTTTTCAGGTGTGTCGATATTTATCATAACAGAAACTTTATTATTGTTTTGGGTTTCTTGATTCAGACGGGGTGTAGATTGAACTTGGTTAATGTATATGCACCTAATGATGCTATAAGTGGGAGGGGTGTCTGGTCAGAGATATTAGGGTTTAGAAATTCATTACAAGGGTTATGGGTCATGATGGGTGACTTTAACGATGTACGGGATGCTAGTGAGAGGATGAATTCTGAGTTCATTGCTTCTAATGCCGAGGCCTTTAACCATTTTATATTATCAGCCGGTTTGGTGGAATACAACATGGGAGGTGGGAATTTTACCTATATATCAGACAACGGGAAAAAATTGAGTAAACTAGATCGCTTTCTTGTGTGCTTGGGTTTTAGAGAAAGATGGCCTAATGCAACAGTTGTTGCACTGGCGAGGGAAGTTTCGGACCATAGGCCTATTGTTTTATCCACGATTCAGTCGGATTTTGGCCATATCCCGTTTAGGTTTTTTAATTCATGGTTTGAATATTCTGGGTTTCTTGATTTTGTATTACGGAAATGTGGGGAATTTAGTTTCTCGGGGCCGGAGGATCTCGCTCTTGCAATCAAATTAAGGTGGTTAAAGAACAATATCAAATCATGGGTGAAATTGGAGAAAGATAGAAGGGGGGGATCTATGGTGGGAAAAAGGCGAGGTTGGCGTTTATTGAGAATCTGGCCGAGGTAAGGGTTCTAGAGGAAGAGGAATTGGCTGAAAGAGTGGAATGTAGAAATTATGTGGCCGAACATGACAGGATTAAGCAGTTGGATTTACGCCAAAAATCCAGATCTAAATGGGCTGTTGACAGTGATGAGAATTCAAGTTTCTTTCATCTTGTGATTAATTCTAATATCAGTACTAATAGAATGAATGGTTTGATGATTGGAGGAGAGTGGATAACCAACCCCTTATCTATTAAAGAATCCTTGTATGAGTTCTTTAAACTTCAGTTTTCTAAGCCAATGACTGTTAGGCCTGGTATGGTCTGCCCTGGTATTGCTACTATTTCGGGATCCGAGGCTACAATGTTGGAACAACCATTTACAGTGGAGGAAATTAAAGCAGCCGTATGGGAGTGTGAGGGAGATCGTGCTCCTGGACCTGACGATTTTAATTTTAAGTTCATTAAAAGATGTTGGGAGGGTCTCCGGGTTGATCTTGTCAGATTGTTTAATAAGTTCTATGTCGACGGGTCGATTAATAAGGGATGTACATCATCCTTCATTGCTTTAATCCCAAAAATCAAAGATCCTGTTGGACCAGTAAACTTCAGGCCGATAAGTCTGATTGGTGTGATTAATAAGGTTATATCCAAAGTGCTTGTCAACCGGCTAAAGAAGGTGTTAGGAAATCTGATTTCGGAGCAACAGTCGGCTTTCCTAGCTGGCAGAAATATTATGGATGACCCATTAATTCTTAGTGAGGTGTTGAGTTGGTTAAGGAAGAATAAGCGGGTTGGGATGTTCTTTAAAGTGGATATCAATAAAGCTTACGATTCTGTTAATTGGTCCTTTCTCGATTCGATTATGGCTCAGATGCAATTTCCAAGTAAATGGAGATCATGGATCATGGCTACTTTGTACTCTGCTAGAGCTTCCGTCCTGGTTAATGGCTCGCCAACCAGGGAATTTGATTGTTCCCGTGGCCTCCGACAAGGTGATCCGTTGTCGCCTTTCCTCTTTGTAATAGTGATGGAAGCCCTGTCTTGCATTATGAAAAAGGCTGTCTCCTGTGGTTAGTTTAGAGGCATTGATATTACTGATGGTGGCCCGTCAATATCTCACTTGATATATGCGGATGATGTGATGTTTTTGGGTGAGTGGTCCGAGTCGAACATAAATAACCTGAGACGGTTATTGAGATGTTTCTATCTGGAATCTGGTCTCAAGGTATATCTCGCTAAGAGTAGCATTTATGGGATTGGAGTGGGAGAACAAGATGTTATACAAATGGCTAATCATCTAAGGTGCAAACAAGGTACGTTCCCTTTTGTACATTTGGGTTTGGTTGTTGGGGCCAATATGAATTTAGCTCGGAATTGGCAATCGGTGGTGGATGTTTTCAAAAATCGGCTTTCTATATGGAAAGCTAAGACACTCTCGTATGGTGGTAGAATTACCTTAATAAAATCAGTTCTAAATGCCTTACCAACATATTTTTTGTCGCTTTTTAAAGCACCGATTAAAGTGTTGGATGCACTAGATAGAATTAGAATAGTGTTCTTTTGGGGAGGGTCGGAAGAAAAAGCAAAAATGAATTGGGTTGCTTGGGATAAAACAATTGCTCCGGTTGAATATGGGGGATTGGGTTTCGGCTCAATTAGAGATGCCAACTTAGCTTTGTTGGCTAAGTGGTGGTGGAGGTTCAAAACGGAAAAAAATAGTTTGTGGCGGGAAGTTGTTTGGGCAATACATCACAACAATAGAGCTTGGAATGATATACCAGCTAAAGTTTCGATTTCTGGACCAGGGAAAAATATTATCAGCATTCGACAACCCCTGTTAGCAGCCGGGATTGATCTTAAGGCCGCTTTTTGTGCGAAACTGGGTAATGGAGAAAACGCACAGTTATGGCTAGATATATGGGCTGACCCAATGCCCTTATATTTAAAGTTTCCTGGTTTATTTATAAAAGAAAGTAACAAAGTTTGTCTTGTTTTGGACCGATTATCATTTGGTGATTCTGGGCCGGTATTCCATTGGGCCTGGAATAGGCTGAATCTTAGCAACAGTGAACTTGATCAAATGCAGCAATTGATGAATTTAATTGGAGGACAGTACATGGAGCTGGGCTCGGATCGTTGGAGGTGGACGTACGATCCGAGTGGATCCTTCAATGTTGCTTCGGTTAAAGACATGTTGTGTGCAGCGAATCGTGTCACTCCCTCGAGAACTTTTGAGTGGAACAGTTGGGTCCCGAAGAAGGTCGCTATAGTCGATTGGAGGGCTGAGATGGAAAGACTTCCAACTAAATGTGCACTGATACATCGGAGCATTACGGTACAAGATAACCTTTGTGTTCTGTGTGGTGATTATGCGGAAACGTGTGAGCACATTTTCGTTTCGTGCCAGCATGCCCAAGCTGTATGGCATAACATTGCGGACTGGTTAAGGATCCCACCTATATTTGCGTTTGCTATCACTGATCTACTTGACTTACACGGTGTATCGGCGAATGCGAGGAAGAAAAAGAAAGCGCTAGATGCTGTTGTACTTGTAACATTTTGGTGTCTTTGGAAAATGCGAAACGAGGCGGTTTTTAAACAAGCGAGCCCGAATACCACGAAGATCCTGGATGAAATAAAAACAATGGCGTACTTATGTGTCAAAAATCGATCGAAGATTTGAAATCATTGGTTAATCTATGTAATTGTTTGTAGTTTTTTTACTATTTTGGTGACGATAATCATGTGTAAGTTTTGGCGGGTAGCTTCTTGCTACAATTAATAAAAATTTTGTCGGCCGTTCAAAATGATGCAGTCTATTAGTCTACAAATAGATGTAAACGCATGGTTAGTAAAAAGAAATAATGTAGATGTATACTCGGTTGATATAGGAATTCAATCCTATGACCGAGTGTAATGGGCGGCACATCACGAGGATTCTGGCTATGGCGCCCCATAGCGCCGCAGAACACCGCTACAGGCGGCGCTATAGGGTTTGAAATTTGGTTCCCGTTATCTATATCGCGGCGTGAGGATTTGTTAATTTCAAATTTTGACCGTTTGAAACGGTATTATATGTAAAAAAAATAATTCAATTTAAATTACCATCTCTCCTATAAATAAACCCCCATCTCTCCTATTTTTATAAAATCCAACACACTCTCAAACCCTCTTATCTCTACCTTTTTTATAAAAATCTAGATTTTTTATACAATGTATCCCTTCAACCGCGGTTTTATTCCTCCGCGTTCGAGTGCGGACACGAACCAAAGTAGCAATCCTAGCCGTCCCGTTTCACCGGTTCCCACTCGACCCACCCCCTTTCGGATCCGGTTTTGTCGATTTTAATCAACATCAAACCGGGTTCATGAACCTATTAAACAACCACTCTCATGGGACCCAAATCTATACGGTTGGAACCCGAATCAAAACATGGAAGGAATGGGGTCCTCTCAAGCATTTGAATCGGCACAAGCATTGGGCTCGCCATTACCCGAGCCCGAGGTCGTTCCGGATACACAACCAGAAGTAGAGGAAGTAGAGGAGACGTTTAAAAGAAAAAAAAACGCCCACATAAAAAGAAAACCGAAACCCGAGTGGAAAAAAAAAACGTGCAACCGTGGGATGATGAAGAGGAGTACGTCTTAACCCGATCTTGGATCGACGTGTCGGAGGACCCCCAAGTAGGTAATATTTTTGTATTAATCTTTTGTATAATTTTTTTTTGTATTCATTATTTGTTTATTTTTTAGCAAACAATCAAAAGTAAAGTCATCTTTTGGAACCGAATCCGGTAACTTTTTTTCGGCCTCATGGACAGGGGAGACGACCAGCTGGCGGATTCAATATCGGGCAAGTGGACCGATATCAACAAGAAGTGTACAAATTTTCATTCCGTTTACCAACGGGCAAGAACCGGATGGAAAAGTGGCCACAAGGAAGAGGACATTACACAAGCGGCCTTAATCGAGTATAAAGCTAGTCAAGGCAATTTTCCATACTTAAAGTGTTGGCAACTTCTTCGGAATAGCCCCAAATGGGTCGACGTCCCTACGAATACCGGTCGGTCGGCAAATAAAAGGTCGTCAAAGAGATCAAAAACCAACGAGTCGGGTGAACCCGAAACCCTAACTTCCGACGCTCGAAACACCGACGCAAACGATGATATTCCGGAGGAAGAGCCGGCGGAAGAGCCGGTGGAAGAGCTACCACGACCCTCCGGAAGAAGAAGCGGTGCAAGATCGAAAAGGCCCGAGTCATTGTCAATGGGATCCGAAATGACTAATGCATTTTCAGAGATAAACCGACGCCTTCAAGACATACACGAACTAGGGACTAAACGTATGGAAGCGAACCAGGAAGTGACCGAGATTATGCGGGATAGACAATGGGCTCATGACTTTGAATTCTACTCGAAACCGCACGACCACCAGCGTTGAAGATGGCGTTGGCACAAAAGGAGCGAATCGGAAAAAAAAATATAACCTTTGAGTTTTTTATTTTATTTTATTGTAATGTTTTTTTTTTTTATTTTACTGTGCTGTTTTTTTATTTATTTTAGTGTAATGGTTTTTAATTTAATGAAATGGTTTTTAATTTTATAAAGTTAGAAGTTAATTATAAAAAAAATGAAAATTAATAATTGAGTAATGATGGGTTGGGGCTTTATGACTACACGCTTTAGTGATATAACGCCCCATAAAGCCCCTCATGACGTGGCGTGTCATTTATCGCATAACGTCCAGAAATGGGCTTTATGACTACACATGGTCTAATGCATTTTCGGAGATAAACCGACGCCTTCAAGACATACACAAGTCTTGACACCAATAGGTACGAGACGATAAATTCAAAAAGAAAATCTTTGAAAACGAAAAGTTGATAAAAACTTGAACATGACGTGATGCAACCACGAACAAGAAGATAACATAGTATATGATTACTTTTTAATACAAGCTATGAGAATGGGGTCATGAAATGCTTGTAAGCTCCGGTCAAGGTCAAATTAAATTTAAAATTTGTTTAATGCGCTATCATTATATGATTGGCGTGGAACAAGCATTTTAACATATCCATACGACCGAGTGGCTAAATGGTGATTTGATCAAGTAAACGATAAAGACAGGGGATACAAGATGAAAGTAACGGCCAATGAAGCCATACACATGGAAGGCGAATGCATCTTGGAGCCTGAGAGACACTACCGTACCTTTATGGTAAGACTATTAAATTATTAAATGTGAGCAATGCTCAAGTGATCACCGAAATCAGGTTCATTAGGACCAACCCAATGAACTACATGAGAAAGGTTTCGGGGACGAAACCTCTTTAAGGGGGGTAGACATGTAACACCCTAAAATGGGTTTGGTAATTAAACCATGTTCATATCGAAGAGCAGGAAAATATCGTTAGTGGTAAAAACTAACCCGGTAAACATTAAGACTTAATTAATTAAACTTAATGTTAAATAAAAGATTGATGAAAAAGCTTATAAGAAGCCTGAGACTATCGGTACGAGATCTAAGTCGGGTTGTAGCATCCTCGAACTTAGTAGATTGAATTATCATGTTTAATGATAATTAACGAGAAGTAGGCAACTAGGAATAATGAACCTAGTTGATTGAATATATTGTTAAGTGATAAATAATGGATGATATCCATATATAATTAAAAATCTCAAACTTGAGGGGCTAAAAGGGAAAAAACTTAAAGTCGTGGTATTATAAGGAAACAAAACACAACACTTACACACTAAGTGTGTGTGTGTGTCGATCAAGGCTGGAGAAACAAGGGGAAACCCTTGTTCATCATAATCACCAAATCGAAGGAAGATTCGAGTCTCAAATTCATGCATGAACATAAATTCGTGATCATCTAAGTTTGGAGATATGAGGTATGTCGTAATTTATGTTTTGGTAATGATGAGTATGTGGATGAACTTGCAGGTGATAACCTTGAGTTCAACATTTTGTTAGTATGGTGAAATCGATAATGAAATTATATGTGTGATCATCATACTTACAAGTGTATGTGAAATACTTAGTGTTCATGTATAACATGAAGTGGGTTTTTGATTAAATGATGAAACTGATGATATATGAGTGTTCATGATCATCCTACTTGTATGTATGTGTAAGATACTAGAACAAAATAGAGATTCGAGTAAGTGTTCATACATGACTTGAAACGGATTTTTGTGTGATATGATGAATTGATATTATGTTAATGTTAATAAGTGTTTGAGGTCATGTTGTCTACTAGTTTGTATGTAGAACTTGATTATATTAGGTATTCGGATGAATGCCTAGTAATATAATGAAATGGGCTTTACATATAGATGAAAACCCTTAGTTGTAGCATGAAGAATAAATAAATTGGCATTGATAATCGAAAGCTAAGTTAACTTGATGTTATTAATCGCTCAAACTTGTTAAAGTGAAAGAAATGAGATGAACTTGGTTGGGATTTTAGTTAAAAGGGTAGCTTAGAAATAACGTCTACCGAATATTAGATGAAACGCCTAAGTGAGTTCGTTGAACCTATTAGGGCATATGCATATGTTAATAGGCAATTGGCTTTTTGAAAGTCAAACTGACCTATAATAAGATTGAATGACAATTTTGATATAAATTTCGTAAGGTGGAATAGTCACGATAAACGATGACTGATCTAACCATCTTGTGAATGATAGATGATAGTTCCACGCTTGACAAGATAGGTGGAAGCTTGGGGAAGAAGCGGGTCAAACGGATCAAGAACGAGGGAAAAGCATAATTGGATGCAAGGTAAGTGAAGCTTACATCTTTAAAATAGTACATCTATTTATATTTTTTACTAAGAATAAGCGATTTGGTATTCGGAATGAGATTTAGAAATATAACGTTCCGACACGAATCGATACGGGTCGGAACAAGTGAAAATGGTAATAAACCATATTGGATGGTAAAAAGGGTAAAATGGTAATTTTAGTCATGTAATGATGAATAGACAAGGAGTTTTGAAAAGTTGCCTTATGGTGTAAACCATAATAGGTAAAAAGGGTAAAATGGTAATTTGGTCACGAGTTGACAAATAAATATTGAGTGTCGAAAAAGACGCCCTATGGTGTAAGCCATAATGGGCCGAAAGAATTAAGAATCGACTTTAAGTAGTATGATCATATAGTGTAAACCGAAACAGACTAAATGGTGAGGTGGTAAACCTGAACGCGGAAAGGTTGGGTTGGCCAGAGTGGCCATCCGATCGGACTGCCATCCGATCGGATTGTCACCCTATCGGATGACCACCCGATCGGACAGTCGTCCGATCGGACTGCCATCCGAACCAAACACACCTTCCCTTCCTCTTCTCTCCCACACTATAAATAGACCTGTCACATCACCATCTTCAGTGATGTGACAGCTCTGCTCGATCAAGACACGCGCACTCGTCCTTTTCTTCATTCTTTCATCGATTTCGGTACGTTTTAGACTAGATCTTTGTACTTTATTGATCTACACATCATTCTCTACGTGATTCCCACTTGAAATCACACTTTTCACCGTGAAATCTCTTAGATATGAGTTCTTGAGGGTGATGTCATCATGGTGGTTTGTACAAACTGCCATGTGATGTCATTCTAAGCAAGATTTAGCTCTGATCTAAGGTATTTCATGCGTTTTTACATAAAATTTAAGCTAAATCTATGCTTTTCATATAAAATTTGGGATATTCTTCATCTTTTCTTCCACTTTTGCCTTATTTTGGTAGAAACCGGCTCTAAACCGGTTGTGGACTTAAGGCATAGTCTAAAGTCAGCTTGGATCTAGGTTTTACCGGAAAAGACGAGCATGAGATGGATTCTGACACGAGTTCGTTACGGACAGACGACTAATTGGACAGGGGTGATTCCCACACGATCAGGACGGCCACGTGCTAACGAGTTTACGGTTGTCACAGTACGTGTCGTGCCGTCACCGTTAAACTAGAAACTTAGAATTTTTGCAACATTGGTAAACTATCAAAACTTGGAAGTCTGATCGAAGGGCAACCCAATCGGACAACCGTCCGATTGGAACGACCAGGTCATCTGCACTCGGACCAAGTGGCAATCTGATCGGATTACCGTCCGATCGGACATCCACCTAGTCCCTTTTGTTATAAAGTTCACTCAAGTGGTAATCCGATTGGATGGCCATCCGATCGGACAACCACCCTGTCCACTCTTATGCCTTGGTCACCTGAACGAGTGGCGCTCCGATCGAAGAACCATCCGATCGGACAGCCGTTCGATCCTTTGACTGCTTGGCACTTAGCGTAATCTCGTTATTCTGCCTGACTCTTATCGTACTGTAATATAATCGGGCTAAAACCAAAAGAGCTCCCTTCGATCCAATTTACGGTCTTACTGTAGAGTAATCACTGTGAGTATACTCGATCCCCTTTTTTCTTTAAACTTTTGGGGTGTAACATGTATTCTATGAAACTTAAACTTGAATCTTTGAAACTTATACTCTATCCTATGTACGTGAAACTTGTGATTCTTGATTCTTGACTCTTTGTGCTATGTGACGTTTAATCCAGAGTGTGTAGTTCCGCCTTAACAATAGTAGCGCTATAGGGGGTGCACCTCTCCCATTATTCTCCGGGGGTATTGTTAGGATGATTCTAGTTTACCTTGAGTCTTGGGTAAACACTAAAGCATCGAGATACTTGGGCTATCACTGTGTGGACTTGATGCGTAGTCGAGTGTTATATTTATTAGGTGTATATTTTAAGCCCCTTTAACACTTTTTAGTCAAGTTTTAAATTTATAAAACACGATATTTACTAACACTAGACACACATATGGGCAAGTGCACCCATCGTGAGTGTAGTATAGTGTTGGTAAGATACCGAGGTCGTCCAAGGACACAAGAGCTTTTTGTACCGGTTTATCCTCAACGTCTAATCAAATCAAAAAGTTTAGAAAAATGTTTTTAACTAAGAAAAATAAAAACTAACTAAAATGCTGAAAATAAAAATAAAAAGAAAAAAACAGATAGACAAGATACAATCCTAAAAGGGTGGATTATTGGAAGATAATTAATTAAGTTATTAATGCAAATTATGGTAGGACCCTCTTTTGGAGGTGACGTTACCCTCGACTAAGTAGTCTGAGTCAGCAGGAATACAGTCCTAAATAGCCGGGTTATAGTATTAATAGTAGTTAACTTATGAGGGGATCAAAGAGTTTGGACCCCCGCCATCCAATACCGCTAAGTATTGAAGGAGGTCCTATTAAATTTGACCCAGGTCCATTGCAGGACCTCTAAACGCTGAACAATGGCAAGACCTTTACCAAACCGTTCCCTTAACCCCCGACCAGGTAGCCAACATACCTCCATATAGACCGTGGAGATATGAATGGTGAAAATCTTTTATTTTATATAGACTGTAAAATAATTTCAAGACACCACGGACAAACGATAAAGAAAGATCACCTTCAACATAAGCAACTAGTTATTAAAGTCATTAATACGAAACCAAATAAAAAGTGCGAAAAGATTATAAATAAAAAGTATTACACTAGACACTTTGTCTTCACCAAGTGATGTAAGAGACTTAGGCAAACATGGCCTTGATTGTCAAGAACTCTTACGATCAATCTTGGATCCCGAGACGACTCACATACTCTACGATGGACAATGGATGATGGTGGTGGATGATGGTGTTATGGTGGTGGTGGGTGGTGGGTGAAGTGTGAGAGAGGTGGTGTGCCAAGGGATGGTTTGAGCTTGAGCCAAGCACTTCTATTTATAGGCTGAACAGAAGCTCGGGCACGGCCCCGTGTCCAGTGGGCACAGCCCCGTGTCCACATCCTTCTCTTTCTTCATTTAATGCAGCTTTGTCTTATTAGTTGACCACGCCCCCGTGTCCGCTGAGCACGACCCCGTGTGCAGAAGAATCTTTGTACTATGAAGATTTGCCTAGATTGTGCGAATCTTATAGTTGACCACGGCCCCGTGTTCGCTGAGCACGGCCCCGTGGTGGGCAATAGAAGCTTCTACCACTTTGTCTTTTCTGCTGACACTTGGGCACGCCCCCGTGCTGGCTGAGCACGGGGCGTGTTCAGGCTTCTGATTTCTTGTTTTGCTTGGGAAGATGTTGTCGTGGGGTCAGGCATGTCACGTCTTGTTCCTTTTCTTGTATTTATGTTAGATTTTGATGTCTTTTTGCTTCTTTTGTTAATTTGAGCTCATTTAATCCTGAAAATACAAAAGGAAGACAAAAGCACACTTTTTCCAACATTAAGACTAAAAAAGGGTTAGTTTTATGTCTCATTTGATGAAATTTATATGTTACATTTTGAACACATCAAATACCCCCACACTTGAATCTTTGCTTGTCCTCAAACAAAACTCTTTAATATGTGCCTATTACACTCCCAAATGGAATGGGTAGAGAAGAATGTTTTTGGGCTTGTCGTAGAGTGTCGGGATTTCCAAGATTCTTTATTTAATTTAATTTTTATTTATTTACAATCCTATTCGTCATGATTTATTTAAAACTTTTCATAAGATAAATTACTTATTATGGCATAACATGCCTTTGTAAAATTCTATTTATATATATGTTCACATACCTCACGGGGATCACTCAACACTCGGCCGAAAATGTATTTTTGTGGATCACTCGAGAGCGGCATGGAACTTACTCCTACCATAGGCTTGCCAAGCAATCAATCCTCCTCCTTTTTAACTTATATACCTTTGTAAATATCAAGAGGACTTTGTGGGTGAAGGGTTAGGCTTGGGTTAAAGGTAGGTGGTTGGGTTGGTGGTTAGTGGTTAGTAGAAAAAGGGCGAAAAGCGTAACAAGTGTCGGTTTTCGTAAGACTTTCTATTTTTGTAACTTTTATTTTGATGAAGCTATTATTCAAACCAAGTTATTTTTGATGAACTTGTTTGTTTATTTTCTTTTGCTTCATCCTCAACAAAAATTTTTTTTTTTTTGAAAAGTCATACGAAAAATCGAACTTGTTACTAAAACAAAGGGTTAAAAATAAAAAGGTTTTGGTGGGTAAAAGGGTGTTTGGTTTGGGTTATAAAATGAAAAGGTTTAGGCTCAAAGGGGCTAACTAGGTGGATTTTGGGTAGGTGGTAAAAAAAGGAAAACTAATGGTGTAGAAATAAAAAGGGTTAGTCCTAATGCCTCCATCATTTACTTACTCGGGTTTAAGTTGGTAAGGACCGGGAATGTATCGTTATGGCAAGTTCTAGAGTTGTAAGAACCAAGCGGCTATTCACACAAGAAACGAAAAATGAGCATTTAGTCTAATGATATGTAATTGTATGCTCAATAAAGGCTCAAAACTCACTTTTGTGGGAATGGGTTTTTATGTGATCAAGTATATATAATCAAATTTTAACTAAGCTTGTCATGCCTTTTCATAATTTTCTTATGTTGGTTCTTTTTATCACGACGCTATCAGTTGTAAATTCGTAAAAATATAACCTTTTTGAGAACTTGAATTTCCCGAGTTAAACCTAGACAAGTAAAAAAAAATTTTTTGAAAAAATTTGGGGTGATTAGCGATTCCAATAGAGATTTTTGTAAGGCTTGTATTTAGGACTTGTAAGATTCAAGGTTTTAGCATCCCCCCCACACTTAATTTACACATTGTCCTCAATGTGTCCCAAAAATAAGTTTTTAGGTTGATTGAATGTGTAAAAAGGTGTAAAAAGCAAAAATTTTGTGTTACTGGGCGCTGAACACAACCCCGTGTTATCCGGGCACGGCCCCGTGTTCAAGTGCCAGTAACAAAATTAAAACAAGAGAAACAGAAGTCTGGACACGGGGGCGTGTTGGGTGAACACGGCCCGTGTCCGGTTACCTGAGCTGGGTCTTTTTCTGCAGACTGTGCAGCACGGGGCCGTGTTGGGTGGACACGGCCCGTGCCGAACTTTCTGTAAACGAAGAAATTTGTCGGACGGTTCTGTTTTCCTGTATGGAGTGCTGGTTCAAGTTTCCCTTGCATCCTTTGCCATCTCAAGTGTGTTTTATTCATTTCAACACCATCCAAAACACCAAATTAACTAAAACCATCATTCATTAATCATAGAGATAATTACATAATAGTCCTAAAAATGAAAAATAAAGCAGAAAATAAAAGTTAAAAGTCCTAAAATTAGATAGGTCAAGTGATCCGTAAAATCTTCCTAAGGAGTTCTACTTCTACAATAAGAACCAAAATTCCGGAAATAGATTTCTGGTTTAAAAGCCTTGTAGAACTCCAAGCCGAACGGTGTTCCTTAGATGTTGCTAGAGCCATTCTTCGATCTCCCTCGGGAGAAGGGAGGCGGCTTCATGTTCCTCGATATCTTGAGGAGGAGGAGCGACACCAACCGGAACCCCTTGGAGTATGTCTCTAGGAGGTTCCGGATGTAGGGCGTACCATTCGGCCGGAATGATGACTTCCGGCACTACGTTCCATGCCCTTTGGGTGATAATCGGTACCAAAGGAGGAGAGGCGAGAATGTTCAACCTTTGGTGCAAAAGGTTGACCTCCCGGAGACATCCTTCTAGTCCCACCGTCAAATGATTAATGCGGTCTACCAATGCCTCTTCCACACTTGTTACTTCATCAAGGGCCTCTCTTAAGGCGTAAAGATAGTTTACAAGAGAATCTTCAACCGTTGATGATCTTCTCCCCTGCCGGTTGTTTCTGGAATGCGACGAAGAGTTTCCGCTTGTTCTGCTTGCCATTCTGAGAAAATATACTGAGAAGAGTTCAACTTTATGGATCCAGTACTTCAGACACGGCCCCGTGTTCATTGAACACGGCCCCGTTTTCAGATATTTGCAGGGTTTATGAACAAGGAATCTTGGGGTTTCAAATTGTATTTGTGATTTTTGAAGCATTTCTGAACTTAACAACTTAAAACATTGTTATAAAACTTATTTTTATCAAGATTCCATGAACAAAAATCTAACAAACATCTCAATAAGGCTTGAAACTATAGAAGGTTCAAGCTTTAATGGAAGTATGAGGAAAATTGAAGAAGATGAAATTGGATAAAAGAGGAAAGGACAAGAAGATAGTTGAGAAACTTCTTTTAGAAAATACCTAGGATGGTATGTGAGAATATTCCTCAAATCTCTGTCCCTGGAATGGTTCAAATGTGCAGGATTCTTGGCTGCATTTATAGAAAATGACAGTACGTTGCGCACGGCCCCGTGTCGGCTGGACACGGCCCCGTGTGCAGATGGAATCCTGACACATTTTTGTCCGCATTCTGACAAAATCAGAAGGGAATCTTTTGGGTGGACACGGGGGCGTGCTGACCTGGACACGGCCCCGTGTCTAGAAGCTGTCTTAAGGAATTCTTCAAATTTTAAGGAACTTTCCCGGATCGGGTGGTTCCTTACTAGATGGAACAACCCCAAAGTGCCTAAGATACCTTAATTGATCTGGCATAAGACGAGAACGCAAGAGGTTGTCGGTGAGGGTGATTCCTATGCTATATGTAGGTGGACAAGTCCAACCCTTTCCCGGGCTCTCGTTAAAGAAGGTGTATGTCGAATCGCTCAGGTCTATGTATGCATCGAATGAAGTCGATGGGGAGTCCTTCACGGCACAATCGACACAGGGACGACTATCGCTCAAGTCCTCACTAGAGTTAGAAGTATCATTGGAAACAATGAAGTTGTTTGAATGCGTTTCCAACCTTTCTTCTTGGTTATTGTATTGGAAAAGATTATTGAAATCTTCCCTAAGTTCTTTTAACCAATTAAAAATTAGATCTTCTAGTTGAAATAATTCATCGAGAAGCATTTCTCCTAAAATATCTGGTTGGGCGCATTCGAGGGAGCGATAGGGATTATTTTTACTTTCGCCCCTCTTAAGGATACTAGGAAATGATGGGTCTATATAGTGGGGTTTATAATTTAGAAAAAAACATTCTAATTCTTTATGGTTACCACCACATAATTAACACCACATAGTACCATAAGAGTGCCGAAAGTAAAAATTATCAGTATCACTCATGTTTGTGTCAGAAATTACCAACCGTAAGGGATCTTACGGTTCTGTTTTCAGTAACTGAAACTTGGGCACGGGGCGTGTTGAGTGGGCACAGCCCCGTGTTCAGCCTACTGTCTGACTTAAAACAGGGTTGCCAGTTCCAATGATTGGGCACGGGGCGTGTTCAGCGGGCACGACCCGTGCTGAGTTCTGCAGAAGCTGAAAAATTAAGAAAAAATCCTAGAAAAATAAGAAAAACGATTAGGCCGTTGATTCCTAACTTTCTTAAAATCCTTGTGTCCTCGGCAGCGGCGCCAAAAACTTGATGCGTAATCGAGTGTTATATTTATTAGGTGTATATTTTAAGCCCCTTTAACACTTTTTAGTCAAGTTTTAAATTTATAAAACACGATATTTACTAACACTAGACACACATATGGGCAAGTGCACCCATCGTGAGTGTAGTATAGTGTTGGTAAGATACCGAGGTCGTCCAAGGACACAAGAGCTTTTAGTACCGGTTTATCCTCAACGTCTAATCAAATCAAAAAGTTTAGAAAAATGTTTTTAACTAAGAAAAATAAAAACTAACTAAAATGCTGAAAATAAAAATAAAAAGAAAAAAAACAGATAGACAAGATAAATCACTTGGTTCCGACTCGTATCTAGTGTAACCTTTGATTATTTCCGCACTTTTGCACTATTTTAAGAGATTATCTTAGTTATTGTAGTAGGCCCCTCTTTTGAAGGTGACGTTACCCTCACCCCAGTAGTTTGAGTCAGCAAGGATACAATCCTAAAAGGGTGGATTATTGGAAGATAATTAATTAAGTTATTAATGCAAATTATGGTAGGCCCCTCTTTTGGAGGTGACGTTACCCTCGACTAAGTAGTCTGAGTCAGCAGGGATACAGTCCTAAATAGCCGGGTTATAGTATTAATAGTAGTTAACTTATGAGGGGATCAAAGAGTTTGGACCCCCGCCATCCAATACCGCTAAGTATTGAAGGAGGTCCTACTAAATTTGACCCAGGTCCATTGCAGGACCTCTAAACGCTGAAAAATGGCAAGACCTTTACCAAACCGTTCCCTTAACCCCCGACCAGGTAGCCAACATACCTCCATATAGACCGTGGAGATATGAATGGTGAAAATCTTTTATTTTATATAGACAGTAAACTAATTTCAAGACACCACGGACAAACGATAAAGAAAGATCACCTTCAACATAAGCAACTAGTTATTAAAGTCATTAATACGAAACCAAATAAAAAGTGCGAAAAGATTAGAAATAAAAAGTATTACACTAGACACTTTGTGTAACACCCGTTCTTATAAATCAAGGTTTAACGTAAATTTTACGTAAAACAAACATGTAATTAAGATTACATAAACATTTGGAAATACGGGTTTATTAAAACTTTTACAAATCATAAGTTATTCTACATAATGTGATCGAATTCGTTGTTTAAAAATTTCAACGTAGCAAAGTGCGGAAGCGTGTATCTTTATCGTGTTCGGTTCTTCGCTGAGCTTGATTCGTCTTCCGGCATCCAAGGTGTACCTACATTTCATAAACATGAAATGCTTTAGTCATACGGGTTTAATCATGTCCGAACGATGTCCGGGAAACAATAGACTTTCAAATGAAAAACAAAATATAATAAAAAAAATCTCCACCGTAATTTACGGTGGGACCGTAAATTACGGTGGCCCCTGGGTTTCAATTCTTCTGCCGTAAAACAGACATTTAGCACCGTAACCTATTCAACTCCACCGTAATTTACGGTGGGACCGTAAATTACGGTGGACTCTGCATCCAGATTCTCTATTTTGTCGTAATTTGACACGAAATCTTTCGTATCTTTCAAACCGCTTATCCGTTTGACCTATCGTTTCTTCCTACGTGTTTGTAATGTGATTCTCCATCAAATAGATTTAAAATCCGACTTCCGGATTAACAAATTTATAGAGTTTTAAGCTTTTGGCTTAAACTAGAATTTGCCCATTTTGACCCATTCATGTATTTATCAAACAAACTTATTTGTTTGATCCCAAATTCTCGTGAACCTTTTAATTTCTATATCGCCTATCATATTTGGCTCAAACCACGGGTTCCCTACGCATTTTAAACCCGCTTTCACTCAAGTGCTTATTTTAACCCGTTAAGGACATTTAAGCAACTTTTACGCATAACTCACACCCATTTCTTTCTAGCATTTTATTTCCACATTAGTTATCAAGTAACCTTCCATCACATCTATATTTGTGATGGTTTTAATGTGATGATCTATCTAATCCGAGTTTTACCCTTCGGATTATCAATTTACGGCAAAGACCCATATAGAGTCTTTTGACCAAGGATTTACATCTTACGCTATTAGACTTATTCTAAGTATTAACTTGATTATAAAACTCGTTTCAAAACTACCTTTAAAGGTCATTTGTCCAATTCTGCTTATAAGGGCGTTTTAGTCCGTTTAGCCAATCATTTACGATAAAGGACTGTTGGAAACATATTTGACCCATAATCCCCTTTTTAAACCTATGATTTTGTTTGAAAAGTCATTAAGCTTCCCAAACGCAATGTTCATTATTTAAAACGTTCGGTTACTTATCAAGTAACCAAATGTTTATTTTGACTTCTATTTAACACTCATTGAACCGCATATTCTAAATGAGTGTTACTCTTTCTCACATACCTGGCGCGGATCAATATTTTGACCCGTTTTTAATACCTTGCTTTTATAACCGCTAATCCATAGCGTTGCTAATACCCATTTGACATTTACCCCTGAAATAATATAACTCGACAATGATCATTAGTCATTATTGTCAAAAGGTGATTTCTTCACCTTTTGACCCATTTGGTCTAAATGACCGATTATGTTGGCGAGATGATATTTATTACCATCTCATCTATATGACTCGCTTCGGTTTAAACCGTGTGGTCATTTCACGTATTAATCGTTTTCTTAACGCTTTTTAGCCTATCATGGCTTACGCATTACAGTGTCTTTCAAAACAAATAGTTATGGTCAACGCATGACCAAATTTACCGTTTCAATTCCTTTTAAACCATCAACATGGTTTCTTGTCATGCTCGACTACCTTGTTCCGTACGTTTACACGTCGGAACATCATACCTAAATTATGTATTTATCTTATTCGTAACTAATACGATAAGAGAATATTCTAACATATAAGACTAGTGTAAGCTATACTTACCTTGCATCCGAATTTATGCTTTTCCGTCATTCTTGCTTCGTTTGACCCGCTTTGTTCCCAAGCTTTCACCTAGCTTGGTTCCCAAGCTTTCACCTAGCTTGTTAATCGTCAAACTATCATTGCAAATTGTAAGATGGTTAGATTAGTCATAATTATTCACGACTATTCCATCTTACTTATTTCATACGTCGAAACTACTATTCGACTTCATGATTAGTTAACTTAGCTTATTAAAGTTAACCACTTCAAATTACAAGGTTCACAACATTAAGTCTAAATCCACATTATATTTAGAACCCTTCTCACTTCATATTACGCGTAATTTACCATATCATTCAAATGCGTGTTTTCGCTCTAATTTCAACACTTTAGTTTTCACTTAGGCATTTTAACAAACACCTAGTGTGCATACATTTTTACACATTCACAACTAGTTCATAACTAGTTATTTTTACCAAGATTAATCATCAAAATTCACCACTATCACTTATGATCAAATACTCATACTAGCAATTTGTTTAAGTATTTCTTGATTACTTAACATGCATGATGAATCTAAGCATAGTTATATCATCAATTTCATCATAACATTAAAACCCACTTATCTAAGTGTGTTAATTCATCAAATCCTTCAAATCATAGCATGTTATGTATGATTTTCACTTAGGGTTTCGTTCCTAAGCAAATATACATCACTAATCTAGCCATAGCTTCTCTAATCCATGCCTAATTCACGATTAGGATGATTATCCAATTTTTACAATTTCAAGAATGTTAGAAATTCGACATACCTTACGATCCCCTTGACTTGGTGATCGTTCCTATGTGTTCAAAACCGAATTTGACCCTTGTTTGATCCTCCAATTTGAGGAATTTGTTGAGTTTAGGGTTAGCTCCCATGGAGCTTGTCTCCTGCTCCATCTCACGCACGCACACACACTCTTGTGTGTGTGTTGTGTTTTGTTTATAAGTTTATAATTTCATTTTCAAGTTACCCGGCTTTGGTCCCTCGTGTTTGGTTAGTTATTAATTAGGTCACAACCTAATTATTTTTCAATAATATTCCCACTTACTAACTAGGTTTAATATTCCTAGTTATCTTAGCGGGTTCGGGAAATTACGACTAAGTTTATTTTAGGTCCCGTTAACTCGGGCCTTTTAAACACTTTATTTATCCATAAGCCTTTGTATAACTTTTATTTAATATTAGGATAATTTATTTAAAAACCTAATATTTACCGGGTTAATTTTTACCACTAACGGTATTTTACCCGTCGTCACTATTAACGTGGCTTGATTACCAAACCCGTTTTTGGGGTGTTACACTTTGTCTTCACCAAGTGATGTAAGAGACTTAGGCAAACATGGCCTTGATTGTCAAGAACTCTTACGATCAATCTTGGGTCCCGAGACGACTCACACACTCTATGATGGACAATGGATGATGGTGGTGGATGATGGTGTTATGGTGGTGGTGGGTGGTGGGTGAAGTGTGAGAGAGGTGGTGTGCCAAGGGATGGTTTGATCTTGAGCCAAGCACTTCTATTTATAGGCTGAACAGAAGCTCGGGCACGGCCCCGTGTCCACATCCTTCTCTTTCTTCATTTAATGCAGCTTTGTCTTATTAGTTGACCACGCCCCCTTGTCCGCTGAGCACGACCCCGTGTGCAGAAGAATCTTTGTACTATGAAGATTTGCCTAGATTGTGCGAATCTTATAGTTGACCACGGCCCCGTGTTCGCTGAGCACGGCCCCGTGGTGGGCAATAGAAGCTTCTACCACTTTGTCTTTTCTGCTGACACTTGGGCACGCCCCCGTGCTGGCTGAGCACGGGGCGTGTTCAGGCTTCTGATTTCTTGTTTTGCTTGGGAAGATGCTGTCGTGGGGTCGGGCATGTCACGTCTTGTTCCTTTTCTTGTATTTATGTTAGATTTTGATGTCTTTTTGCTTCTTTTGTTAATTTGAGCTCATTTAATCCCGAAAATACAAAAGGAAAACAAAAGCACACTTTTTTCCAACATTAGTACTAAAAAGGGTTAGTTTTATGCCTCATTTGATGAAATTTATATGTTACATTTTGAACACATCAGGACTGCGACACTAGCACGGCTGAAACTATTTTATTTACCTACACTATGTATATGAGTTGTTTTTAATCTATTATTCTATTACCAAACTTGTATACTCGCCAATACTTCTGTTTTGATATTTTAATACATGTTGCAGGCTGATAGGTTGCTGAGGAACATGGAAAACAAGCTAGGATGATGCTCTAGAAACGTCGCCTAGTTAACTTAGTATTTTGAAACAATTTGAACAATATATGTTTGGTTTTGTAATATGATATTTGTGACAATGTTTTAGACTATTTTCATGAAATCTATTAATCTTTATCGAAACCATTAGTGTTGTGGAAATCTCATGAACAATCTGAACGCTTAGTGCTCGCGCCCCGATGTTTCCGCCATCGGTTGGGGTGTGACAGTAACAGTATGTGTTGTTTATAAAATAAAAAAATGAAATTGTGCTAGGTATGTAATAGTATCAGTTGTTTACAAGATTAAAAAAACATTAAATTGTATTGATTATTGTTGATGCAACAAATAAGAGACCAATGGTAGTAGCTGGACCGGTTAGGCAAAATGGTTGAAGGGTTCAACTTTGCCTAACGCAGGTCGTGGGGTCCCCCCACGTTTACAAGACGTGGAAGGAGGTTCACTAGTTTATTTTCGTTATTTGCTAAGGATCCTTCTCTGAATTATGTTCAGATTCGGATGAAGGAGCAAATAGAATGTGTGTGTTGGATGTGAAAGAGAGGGTGACTTGCATGAAGCAAGTACTCGAGATAAATGACCAGAGATTGCGAGAATCAGGGCTGGCCAGGAATGTTTCCTGAAGTAAATGAAGTGTCAATTTATAGGAGAAGACATCTCCCAAAGAAGAATGCATTTGACTAGTGACCTTGCTTGCAGTGAGGGGCTTGCCCTTTCGGGGGTTAAAGCCTTTTAACCCCTGGATAATAGCGTGTGCTCTGCAGACCTGCGTTGCTTTTGCGGCTGGCGAGTTGGTGGAGCTGTCCGGAGATGTGACTTGTTTACTGTTCCCGTATTGCTTTACTTCATCTCCTCAGCTTTTCAACCGTTGAACCATTTAACCCTTTGAGCATTTACATATTTAGTCATTTTATTTAGTCTTTGGCTACCCCCGTCATCAACCCCCCAAGTCAGAGGTTTTTGGGGAATGAGCTCAAAGACTTCTGACTTTTATACGTGTATTTTATTGCCTAAAGGTTTCAAGGGTTCGATGCTTGAAGGCTTGAAGGGTTGTGGGCAGTTAATATTTGAATTTTAAATAACTGACAATTGATTTGATTGATGTATGGCGGTTCATAGGGTGGCGGTTACTGTTTGCCATTATTACCCCTATTGTAGGTTATTTTATATTTGCATATCTCATTTATTTTCACATTTTATTTTGAAGAAACATCACTTTGCTCCTTTTTTCTCTCCGGTATCCCCCTTTTTTCAAAATCAGGTCAGTTCCGATTTGCTTATTTTCTCTTTAATTGTTCATTGTGATGGGTGCTCGTAAGGATATGGCAAAATCCTTTTCTCGGCTGACCCAAGAGGAAGTTGATTTATTTTGTGTGGAATGGGGAATAGGGACAAAGTATAAACCGGTTGCACCGGCTTGCGATAAATCTATCAATGCCTGTCCTTCTGGTATGATTGCCTTGTATTGTCGTCATTTTGAGTTTTCAAATCTTCGTTATCCGTTTTCAAACTTTGTCTTGAATGTTTTGGAATATTATCGGGTGTCTTTTGGTCAAGTTCATCCCCTTGGCATGGCTAGGGTTTTACATTTTGAGATTCTGTGTCGGGCTTGTGGGTATGATCCCACTCTTTTAGCATTCCGTCGCTTTTTCCGGCTTGCTAAGAATGGTGATTGGTTCACCTTTGAAACCAGTCAAGTTGACACTTGTTTGATTTCGTCCATGGTTTCTACACTTGGGGTTTGGAAAGATCGGTTTTTCTGGGTGTCAGAGGAAATTGTTCCTTTCAAACTTGTTTGGAGACACCCGGATGTTGTTCTGAACGAGCCGGAGCCCTCTGATTCTGAGATAAACACTCGTTTTTAGAAATTCTTAGGGAGTGCCCTTCTAGGCTTCGTCCCTTCCCTGAGCATTTGTTGGTGTTGTTGGGTATAAGTAAAGTGTGGGAAAAGGCTAACCGGGATCCGGTGCTTATTAAAGATGGGAAGGGTATGCATTTATTCTTTTCTTGCTTTTTTGTTCCTTTCTCTTTGTTTGCTCATGTGCTTTTACATTTGTTTTGTAGCTATGCCTGCCCTCGATTTTATCAAAATCGATGATACCACTGACGTTGCTTTTGATGATGTTGCTGCTACCCCTGACGAGAATGCGGTTGTCAAGGGTTCTGATTACAGGTTTGAGGGTTCTGGTTATGTAAATGTTCCGAATGTTAAAGGCTTCACCAAGGTTACTATTTCCAAAGGTTCTACTCGTCGTTCCCAACGTCATCTGAAAGTGTTGATCAACCTTCTGGTTCAGAGCCTATTGATGTTAGTGATGATATTGTGGCGTCAGGGGATCAAGTTGTGGATGTTGGTAAGGGCAAGGAAAAGGAAAAGGAGTTGATTGTTTCAAGCAAGAAGAAGAAATTGGTTAAGAAGGGTGCCATTCCTGCTATTCAAGGTTCGTCAGCCAAAAGTGTTGAAAGCTTCGAGGGTTCAGAGGACATTTATGTGCCTAATTGGGGGGTTAAGGTTGGTGACAATTTTAAGGACCCAGCTGTTTGTGCTGAAGCCTTGGCTCATTTTGCTCCTCCCGGTGTTCGAAGTGCCATATCTGAGATGGAGGCTGATCATCTTATTTCTGGGATGATGCTCAGTTCCTGCAACCTTTCTGCCTTTTTGGCTGAAGGTGTTACTCGCTTTGCTAAAGGGATGTGGGAATATGAGGAGGCCTCCAAGAAGAAGGAGAAAATGAAGGCTTCAATTGCTGCCATGAAGAAGGAAATCGAGATCTTTTCTGAGAAGGAATTGGCTTGGACCAAGAAAGAGGAGCAGTTAACAAAGAGGCACGAAATTGAGATGGGTGATCTCAAAAAGAGCTTTGAAGCTAGCCTATTGAAGCTGAAAGCTGATCGGGAGGCCTTGGCTGTGCAACAGAAGGCTTTTGATAAGGAGAAGGATGGTTTGAAGACTTTGGTTGCCCAAGCTACCGGAGATAACCAATGGCTCATTGAGCAGGGTTTTCACCAGGTGGTTACCTATCTCTTGCATTCTAAAGAGTTTAACTCCGCTCTTGGTGATGTTTACACTAAACTGCTCAATCTGGGAAAACACCAAGGTCTTATTGCGGGTTATAAGCTTCACGAGTCTGGTAATCCCTTAAAGAAGTCTCCCTTGTACTGTCCCGAGGCTTCCGATGTTTTTAAAAGTTCTGTTGAGCAAATGGAGAGGTTGTCATACCCGTATGTGAGCCAGGTTACTTCTTGTTATGGTAAGCCTCTCTCCGTTTTACAGGAACTGAAGCCGGATGGTTTGAATGAAGAGTTATGCGCTGAAATGCTTAGCTCTCTTTCAAGGAAACGTTCCTACTCGGGAGATATTGAAGATACTTTTCCTGGGGAATCTGATGCTCCAAAGGATGTCAACTTGGAGGGTTCAGCTGTTGAGGATCTGGGTCCAAAAGCTAAAAAGGCTAAGAAGACTAAGAAGGCCAAAGGTAGCAGTTCTGGGGCTTCTAAGCCTTCTACTAATGCATGAATTCGTAGCTTTCTTAGCACTCTTAAAACAATTTATGGTTTGTAACCTTTAAACAATGTTAGGTTTTCAGGAACCCTTAAGGTTCCTGTTGGTTGTGTTTAAGGCCTGTATGGCCGTTTGAACAATAGTTAAACTTGCAAGTTACTAGGACTTGCCCTAACTTGTGTTTGAAAGTCTTTTAGGGCTTTCTTTGATATTGTATGATGTTTAGCTATTTTCTTTGTGTTATGTTTTTATACTTGTGCCTGTTTCGTTAAGGCAGTTTGTTTGGCTTTAACCTTCCAAGCCTTTTGGCTATCTGTTAGTAGGTTGAGGCCTTTGAGGTTTCGAGTTGTTACCCGGGTGGCTTGAAGCCTTGAAGGCTTCTTAGTTTTGTGATCCGACTTGGTTTGTATCTTTATAATTTTTTGTCTAAGCTGTATTATTTTTAGATTTTCCTTGTCTTTTTGTAACTTTGTCTTTGTCGAGTTTGTGCTTCCCTTATGTTTTTTTATACCTTAAAGGGTTCAGTGCTGCAGACACTTAGCCTTGGTATTTTTAACAAGAAGACATAGCACCTATCCTTTTTATCATTTCTTTGTTTTTCATTTGACTCTATAAGCCTGTTTGTTGATTATATTTTTAAGGCTTAGGGAACATTTGTTGTAGGCTGTTCAAACCCGTCTATGAGACAATTTTATTTTTTCTTAACAAGTCTCATGGAGTTGTATTGATTTAGGAACTCACCCCTTATATAGGCTCATTCAACCCTTGAACCTATTGAGCAATGTGGCCTGGGAGCTCATCCCCTTACATGGCCCTTTCCATGGAGTTTTTTGCTAGGTTCTCAACCTGATCTTAGGATAGAAAGACAAGTTTGATAAAACAACTTCATTCATTCAAGCAATACTTGCTTTTTACAAAAGGTATTCATAGTGTTGTTCGAAATACATTTTGACACAAACCAAACTTTCCTGTCTAAACATGGAACCTTTTCAGGGTTTTGCCATTCCAATGCCTTGGAAGCCTTTTGCCTTCTGAATATTCTAGCTTGTAGGATCCACCCTTGTGTGCTTCGAGGATGGTGTATGGACCCTCCCATTTTGGGCCAAGCTTTCCTTGATTTTCCTTTTTGCTAGCTGCATTGTTTCTGAGGACCAGATCCCCTGGCTTGAATCGTTCATTCTTGACTTTCTTGTTGTAGTAGGCTTCCATTCGTTGCTTGTATTTGGCTTCTTGGATTGCAGCTTGATCTCGTGCTTCCTCTAGGAGTTGTAAATTCAACATGGTCTCTTTTTGGTTTGCTTCGGGATCCATATTGACGATTCGTTGGGTTACAACTCCTATTTCGGCGGGGATCACAGCCTCGGATCCAAATACCATATGGCTTGTTTTTTCGGTTGTTCTAATTGCCCATAGGACACTAGGCAATTCTTCAAGCCAGTTGCTTTCGTCTCTTCCCAGTCTTGTCTTGATACCTTCCAATATGCTTCTATTCGTCCTTTCAACTTGACCGTTTGATTGCGGATAAGCCACTGAGCTAAAAACCTGATCGATTTTGTATTCCTTGCACCAAACGCTGAAAGGCTTCTCAGCAAATTGCCTTCCGTTATCAGTGACAAGTACTCCCGGCAATCCATAACGGCAAATGATGTTCTCCCAAACAAAGTCAATGACCTGTTTTCCCGTGATCTTAGCAAGTGGTTTGACCTCGGGCCACTTGGTGAAATAATCTATTGCCACCAGCAAGAATTTTACTCCTCCTTTGCTTGGGGGAAATGGACCAACAATGTCCATTCCCCATTTATGGAATGGCCATGCCGAGGTTATCGGGACTAAGTCATGCTTGGGACTTTTTGGGATTGGTGCATGAATCTGGCAAGCATCACATTTCTTCAATTCTTCAGCTGTATCGCGATGCATTGAGGGCCAGAAATATCCAAGGTTCATGAGCTTTGCAACCACTGACCTAGCTCCAAAGTGAGCTCCGCATACACCTTCATGAATTTCTTTGATCAAATACTTACTTTGCTCAGGACCGACACATCTTAGCAAGGGAGCAAGGTAACCCTTTTTGTAAAGGGTTTCTCCTTGTAGTACGTATTGCCTTGCCTTGATTTCAACCCTTTTAGCTTCTACTTGATCATTGGGTAATTCACCATTTTTAAGGAACTTTTTTATGGGAGTCATCCAATTTGGATCTTCTTCGGTAATTACATCTTGAACTTCCAATTCATCGATTGATGGAGTCTTCAACACTTCTACCAGCACCTTCTTGGTGAGGTGGGCGAAAGTGAGAGATGCAAGCTTACTTAGGGCATCAACCTTTTTGTTTTGAGATATGGGGATCTGCTTGATGTTGCATGCTTGGAAAGTACTCATCAGCTCCTTGGATTTTTCTCTATATTTTTTCATGTTGGGCTCTTTAGCTATGTAGCTATCATTTACTTGGCTTGAAACCAGCAACGAATCTGTGAACACTTCAAGCTTTTCAACCTTCATTTCTTTAGCCAGCCTTAAGCCAGCTATTAGTGCCTCGTATTCAGCCTCGTTATTGGTGGTCTGAAAATCAAAACGGAGAGCATATGTGAATTCCAATCCTCCTGGGTTGATCAAAATTAGCCCAGCCCCTGACCCTTCAACGCTTGAAGCCCCGTCGGTAAAAAGCTTCCAGGCTTCAGGGTTGGAAGGTTCAGTGGTGGTAGTGTTTACTTCGGTGACCGCTTGGTTTGGGACTTCCACAATGAAATCAGCCAAGACTTGGGCCTTGATAGCTTTTCTTGGGACATAGGTGATGTTATGCTCACCTAGTTCTATGGCCCATTTGGCTAATCGTCCCGAGTTTTCAGGTTTTTCAAGCACACTCTTGATGGGTTGGTCGGTGACCACTTGTATAGGGTGTGCTTGGAAATACCTTCGAAGCCTTCTAGCTGTTTGAACAAGGGCTAGGGCGAGTTTTTCAAGGGGAGGATATTTCGTTTCAGCCAATTGTAAAGTTTTGCTGAAAAAATAAACGGGTACCTGGGCCATGTCTCGCTCAATGGTGAGGACTGCACTGATGGCCTCATCAGCAACTGAGAGGTACACTGATATTAACTCCCCAGTTTCAGGTGCCGCAATATCTGGTAGGGAAGCTAGATGTTGCTTCATCTGGTTTATGACCAACCTTTGCCTGTCTTCTTCACTGTTTGAGCTTTCACCCTCAACTATGTAAGCTTCTTGAGAGGGTTGAAGGGTTGGTATGCCCCTCTCGGTAGGAAATTTGACTGTGCCATGGCTAACAGACACGGCCATGTAGAATGCACACTGCCCCGGTCTTCCAATGATCACGTCATAGCTTGAGGGGATGTTGATAACCACAAAGGTGAGTGGTTTGGTTCTTTCTTTCAGACCTTCGCTGAAACGAACATTAAGTGTCAGTTGCCCTAAAGGCTTGAGGGGTATATCGGCGATACCTTTTATAGAGGTTCCAGAGGGTTGAAGCCTTGAACGTTCTTCATTACTCAAGCGGTTGAAGAATTTCTCGAACATGATTTCAGTGGTTGCCCAGTGTCTATGTATGCCATACATGTTTGCAACGTTCCCACGGTAGCTTCTACCACAAGAGGGCTAGAGAGAGGGTCTTTCTCCGTTGGTGGGAAGCAGACACACTGAAGCTCCCAAGCTTCCAAACGTTGTCTTTTATGAGGAACCCTTCCATCAGAATCCACCATATTGACTTCCTTGCCTTTTCCTTCAGCCATTTTGTCCCGGACTCCCTTTACCAAATGAGCGAGTTCTCCGGACTTGACAGCTTCTTCAATTCTTTTCTTGAGTTGGAAGCAATCGTTGGTGTGGTGACCTTTTTCTTCATGAAACTCACAATATTGTGTAGAGTTCTCATTTTTTCTGCTTTTGGGGAGAGGCCTAGGAGGTCGAAAGTTTTGCTTGACTTCTTCTGTTGCCAGGATCTCTTGGGGAGTTTTTGTGAGGGGTGTGAAACTCATGCCTTTTTCTCTGGTTGGGGGGTTCCGACCTTCAGGCCTTCGATGGTCTGAACCCTTTTGCCGTCTGTCATAGGAGTTAAAGTTCCCTCTTTTTCTGGCTGGGCTACTGCCCCGCCAACTGGACCCTCTTTTCCTTTGCTCTTTAATGTCTACTGCCTCCTCTCCCCGGATGTGAGCTTCTGCTCTCTCGAGAGCTTCTTCCAAGGTTCTGGGCAGAGATTTGTTGAAGTCTCTTGTGAGATATTTTGAGGTGATAACGTTCATAAAACCGGCTACCCTCATTTTCTCATCTGCCCCTAAATAAGTTAGACCTTCCTTCTTATATCGTTCAATGAACGCTCGAAGACTTTCGTGATCACGTTGTTTTATCTGGAAGATTACTGTCGCGTCTTTGACATATCGTCTTTGTTGGGAGAAATTGGCCAAAAAACCCTTGCTGAGGTCGTCGAAACTTCGAACGCTTCGTGCAGGTAAGTCGTTGAACCAGATTCTAGCTGATCCAACAAGGGTTTGCATGAACATCAGACAACATTCAGCGTTTGACCACTTTTCTATCCTTGCTGCACCGGTAAAGATCTGAAGACGGTCCTCAGGATCTTCAGTCCCATCGTACGTTTTAATGTGAGGGGGCATCTTGATTTTTGCTTGAAAATCATAATCAGCTATTTGCTGCGAAAAGCATGAAAGGTTACTTGGCTTATATGGTTTAGCCAAATCTTCTTCCGCCCTTGCATCCACATTATTGCCATTGCCGTTGTTTCCCTGAGTGGCTAGCACCTGATTAATAAAGTGTTGCCACGGGAAGTTGGCCATCATCTGGGTCATCATGTTGGGCATGAGGTTGAAGCCTTGAAGGCTTCCGGGTGCAACTGAGCAACTTATTCCAAGGGGAGTGCTCATAACAGCACTTCGTGCCAAAGGGAGCACGGACAGAGCCTGCTCCCACGAGGCTGTTGTAGATGCTGGAAAGCTTGTTATTGGGGACTGTAGGAGTTGGTCAAGGGTTAGCTCATGTCCCAAAGGAGCACCACTAGTAATCGGTTGGGAAGAAAAGATGGGATGCACTGTGGGATTCGTCATCGTGGACAGATATGGGTGAGGGTTTGAAGGATTAATGGGACCAGCCTCGTTTCTAGTTGTAAAAGGAATGGGAGGTGGTCCAGGAGACAACGTTGGTTCTGGCTCGTCGTAATCTAGGCGGATTCTCACCCCCTTTTCTCTTTCTCTATTCACATGCTGGTTGAGGAGAGACCTCAATTCCAGGAAATTGTTGGCAACCCCCTCGGGGGTAAGTTCAACACGTGCCGGGGTGTCAGAGACACCGACATTGGAAGAAGGAACCCCGGATCTGGACGGAGTTGGTGTGTTGAAGGTGAGGAACTCGGGTGTGCTCCTCGGAGTTGAGAAAGAAGTTGGTATAGCCACATGAGCTTGGCTACTACCCGGGGTAGAGGTGTTTGGAATCTGATTTACTTCACCCGGGGATCCACTTTCAGACATGGTGATTTTAAGTGAAGAGAGCTACACTACTAGGTCTTTTTGAGGAGAGATATCGGCGTAGCCCCACGGTGGGCGCCAACTTGTTGATGCAACAAATAAGAGACCAATGGTAGTAGCTGGACCGGTTAGGCAAAAGGGTTGAAGGGTTCAACTTTGCCTAACGCAGGTCGTGGGGTCCCCCCACGTTTACAAGACGTGGAAGGAGGTTCACTAGTTTATTTTTGTTATTTGCTAAGGATCCTTCTCTGAATTATGTTCAGATTCGGATGAAGGAGCAAATAGAATGTGTGTGTTGGATGTGAAAGAGAGGGTGACTTGCATGAAGCAAGTACTCGAGATAAATGACCAGAGATTGCGAGAATCAGGGCTGGCCAGGAATGTTTCCTGAAGTAAATGAAGTGTCAATTTATAGGAGAATACATCTCCCAAAGAAGAATGCATTTGACTAGTGACCTTGCTTGCAGTGAGGGGCTTGCCCTTTCGGGGGTTAAAGCCTTTTGACCCCTGGATAATAGCGTGTGCTCTGCAAACCTGCGTTGCTTTTGCAGCTGGCGAGTTGGTGGAGTTGTCCGGAGATGTGACTTGTTTACTGTTCCCGTATTGCTTTACTTCATCTCCTCAGCTTTTCAACCGTTGAACCATTTAACCCTTTGAGCATTTACATATCTAGTCATTTTATTTAGTCTTTGGCTACCCCCATCATCAATTACGATGCTGATTAATGTGGTGATTACAGTACTATGCTGATTACGGGATGTGCTGATGGTGGTGGTGTGGGATGTTACCGTCGGATGTGCCGACGACGGTGTTACCGTGCTGATTAAGGTGCTGATGTTGACGATGTGTTGATTACGGTGTTGACTAGGGGTGTTCAAAAAAATCCGAATCCGAAACCGAATCCGAAATATCCGAAAACCCGTATCCGAAATATCCGAATTTTCGGATATCCGAAAATCGGATAATCCGAAAATTCGGATTCAGATAGTGATTTTGAGAATTTTCGGATAATCGGATTATCCGAAAATATCCGAAAATTTAATTTTTATTTTTTTCGGATATCCGAATATCCGAAAATATCTGAAACATTCGAAAAATATCCGAAGTATCCGAAAAATATTCGAAATATCCGAAAAAATATCCGAAGTATCCGAAAAATATCCGAAATATCCGAAAAAATATCCGAAATATCCGAAATTTATATTCGGATATCCGAAACTATCCGAAAAATTTGGTTCCAAATATTAAAAAATAATTAAAAAAATAAAAATAAAATAAAAAATTCGATATTCGGATATCCGATTAGATATCCGAACACGAATCCGAAATTTCGGATATCCGAAAATCGGATATCCGAAATTTCGGATTCGGGTTCGGATGTCAATATTTCACTATCTGAAATTTCGGATATCCGATTTTCGGATATCCGAAAACCGGATTATCCGATTTTGAACACCCCTAGTGTTGACGATGATGTTGGTTACGGTGTTGTTGATGATGCTAATTACAGTGCTGATTATGGTGTTGATTCGATAATGAAGAATAGACTAGGAGATTAGGATTTGACTTAAGCTTGCATGAATTTAGGGATAATTTAATTATTGTTTTTAACGAGTTGACGTTACCCGTGCGTTGCTGCGGGATGTTGATTATGAAAGTCATTAGTATCAATATGTAAGATGCAAAACAAAAAAAAAAGGTTTTGGAATGATTATTATAACATGCACTATTTTGTTATAAACTAAATAATCAATAACGTGTTTCCTTAACCAACTTTTATTTTCTTTTCTAAAAGGCTTATGCTAACTTTATCTTCTGATAATTTTTCTTCTCAATTATTATTATTATTATTATTATTTAAGAAAGTTAAACATTCAGCGAGTACGCAACACATTTTTTTCAATTTGCTTTATTCATAGCCTACAACACTACACTAAAACATTTACTTTTAAAGATAAAGGTGTTTTGAGGAATAACCTAGCTTTGGCGCCATAAACTTGAACCTAACATGTTTCGACCCACATCTAAAAATGTTACATTACTAAGTAGAATGGTAAATGGAAATAGCGTTGTTGAAAATTCTAGGCGATGTTTACCGCGGGTGTAAACGCGCTGGTGAAAACGGCTTAGATATGCGTTGTGTTTATATGCATTAGGTTAGATTGAGGGTGTGATGTAAATGTGGTAAAGAGAAATGTTGGACGCGGGTGATTAAAAATAAATGATAAGAAATGTAGCTTTAAATGCGGGACACGGGTGATTAAAAATAAATGATAGGAAATATATGGTAAGAAATATAGTTTTATGTTATACTGGTAGTGGTAATTTATCAAATGCGTAAATTAAAACATGGACTATGATGAAACAGATCGAAACTCCCTTTTATCTATAATGTCTAAATCTTTTTAACCCTTGGCAAAATATGTTTTGGCCCGTTACTCATCCGTTCATTTTGGCATAATGAACATGCAATCTTGATACCTTTAATCTTATTAATCTGTAAGCATGCTCCTACAATGCAATTAGAGTGTATTTCTGTTAACAGTAAGAGATTTAGAAATTGATGTGCAATTTTCTGCATAGAAAATGATCCGTATAATTCAGATGGGTTTTTGACTTGACTTTTTTTATGAGAATCACAAATCGTTGTGTTAGTTAACCGTAATACAAATTTCACAAAATAAACAATAAATCTATAACATATATGTGTGTGTCTATTTATATATAAAACAAAAGAAAGAAAAAAAATGGAAGACGATTGGAATAAGGGTTTCTAAAAACAGGCAAGAAGTGCTAAGTGCAGTGAGGGAGGAATTGGAGTCCAGTGGTGCGTCATGAATTACTTGGCCATAAACATAAGAGGAATAGGGGGTTTGGAGAAGCCAAATTGGATAAGTAAGTTAGTTAAAGAAAATAAAATTTCATTTTTGTGTATACAAGAAGTGCAGGTATCAAACGTGGATCAGATAACAGTTGGAAGATACTGGGGGGAAAACGGACATGGAATGGGTGGCAGTAGACGCGAGAAGAAGGCCCGGGGGATTGATCTCGGTATGGGATCCATGGGTTTTCTCAAAGCAGGAGGTTGTAAAACACGACTCGTTTCTGCTAACCAGCGGGGTTTTGGCCGTAACAAGTATATATATTAATATAGTGAATGTACATGCTCCATGTGATGTCACGAGAAGAAGAGCACTGTGGGAAGACCTAAAGGAAATAAAAGAAGCAAGAAGTGAAGGCATTTGGATTATGGCGGGTGATTTTAATGAAGTAAGAGAAGAGCAAGAAAGGATGAACTCTAGATTTGATAACCAAGGAGCACTGATATTCAACACTTTCATATCCGAAGCAGGTTTAGTGAAATACCAGATGGCAGGACATAAATTCACATATATGTCGGATGACGGGTCGAGCCTCAGTAAAATAGATCGGATCCTAGTATGTGACTCTTTTATGAACAAGTGGCCGGCGACAAGATTTGAAGCTTTAGCAAAATACTGGTCTAATCATAGCCCGCTTGTACTATCTTGTGCAACAGCTGACTTTGGACCAATGCCGTTCAGGTTTTATAACAGTTGGCTGGAGGATGACGGTATAGGCGAAGTAATAAAGAGAATCATGGAGGAGTCAGTTAATGGGGGTAACAATATGAGAGAAATGGCTAACATCCTAAAGAATCTCAAGACAGGCATAAGAGAGTGGAAGCGGACTGCGAAATCACAGGAGGAACAAGAGGTTCAGTACGCGACAAATGAAGTGGAAAGCATCGAGAAGATAGCGGAAACCAGGAGACTCACGATAACGGAGAAGGAGAATCGGGTAATCGGAAAATGGAAAATAAAGAAATATGAAAGAAAGAGACTAAAGGACTTGAAACAAAAAGCAAAACTCAAATGGGCTAAGCTTGGGGATGAAAATTCAAACTTCTTTCACAGGCTTATAAATTGTAGGAAAGCACGAAATCGTATTAGCACAATGAAGATTAATGGAATCATTGTGACAGAACCAAAAGCAATCAAGGAGGAAGTAAAAGCAAGATTCATGGCACGTTTTTCGGAACCAATAAAAAATAGACCTACTCTTGATGGAAGGGGCTTTAAGAAGATCACAAAGGAGCAAGCAACATTCTTAACCGAAAGATTTTCAAAAAAAGAGATAAAAAAAGACAGTGTGGGCGTGTGGTAGTGATAGGGCCCTGGGCCCTGACAGATTTCCTTTCAAGTTCATCAAAAGATTCTGGAAACAGTTAGAACACAAATTCGGGGGCGTTCTAAACGATTTTTATGAAAGAGCTTTCATAGAAAGAGGCTGCAATGCTTCCTTCATCGCATTGATCCCCAAAGTTGAGGAATTCAGACCAATTTCCTTGATCGGTGTGATATATAAAATTATCGCAAAAATCTTAGCGTTCAGACTGAAGAAGGTGATTCCGAGCATAGTGGCACCGGTGCAGACGACTTTCGTTGAAGGCAGATCTATCTTCGACGGACCACTAATTACAAGTGAGATCATATCTTGGGCAAAAAAGAGCAAGCAAATGATGCTTATATTCAAAGTAGACTTTGAGAAAGCATATGACTCGGTCAACTGGAAGCTTCTTCTTTCAAATTTAAAAGCAATGGGATTCCCAAGTAGATGGAGGAAATGGGTTGGTGCGTGTCTAAAGTCAAGCTGGACATCGGTTCTCGTAAGTGGGTCACCTACGTCAGAATTTAAACTTCAAAGAGGATTACGTCAAGGAGATCCGTTATCGCCATTCCTCTTCATTTTAGTAATGGAGGCTTTAGAGGTCATTATGAAGAGAGGGCAATATCGAGAGATGTTTTCAGAGGAATAAACATACCAAATGACGGCCCGTGTATAACACATCTATGCTATGCAGACGATGTGTTATTCATGGGAGAATGGTCCAAGACTAATATCCTGAATCTTAACCGTATTTTGAGGTGTTTTTCATTATGTACAGGTCTTAAAGTAATAATCAAGTCAAGCTTATACGGAGTTGGAGTAGAAGATGCGGAGATCGAAAGAATGGCTGGAATCTGAAATGTAAGATAGGATCAATGTCGTTCACTTTCCTCGGGCTAACGATTGGAGCAAACATGAAAAGAGATAAATACTGGAAGATGATTATGGATAAATTTAACAAAAAGCTATCGGGATGGAAAGCTAAATGTTTATCGTTTGCGGGCAGAATGGTGTTAGCAAAAGCGGTGATGGGTGCCCTTCCAAATTACTTCTTTTCTATGTATTTAGCCCCAAAGAAGGTTATAAAAGCTTTAGATGCAATTCGAAGAGACTTTATATGGGGAAGGAAAGCTGGAAAATATAAAATACGATGGATAGCTTGAGGAAAGATGACAAGACCGAAACAACAAGGCGCATTTGGACTGGGAGATTTAAGAAGTGCAAATCTCACTCTTATGCTAAAATGGTGGTGGAAATATAGAACGAAACCGGAGGAATTATGGGCAAAAGTGATAAAATCAATACACGACAGTAAAAGATGTTATAAAATTATTCCGATTAACAATAATTATACAGGTATGTGGAAAGATATTATGGCTGCACGTAAAGAGCTTGGAGGCATAGGAATTTCGATATCAGAAGAGATCGTAGCAGAAGTGGGATCAGGGAGTACAGTGAAGTTCTGGCTGGATAATTGGTGCGGAGGCAAGATATTTAAAGAAAACTACCCAACACTTTTCAAGATTGCTACGAACAGACAAGCGAAAGTGGCAGATTGTGTTATCAAGTTAGAGAACGAAAACCAGTGGAGATTAGGATGGGCAAGACCACCAAATACCGAAGAGGAATGGGCTCAATGGACCATAATGCTGCAACAACTAAACAACGTTAAACTCAAACCTGGAGAGGATCGGTGGAAGTGGAAAACAGACGATAAAGGTGAGTTCTCGGGTGCGACTGTCAGGAAACAGATAATAAAACAAGATGGAGCCGGAACAGAGGAGCAATGGAAGCATTGGAACAAGTGGTTACCACCGAGAGTTAATTACTTTACGTGGAGAGCAACAATCGGAAGAATACCAGTCAAAGATGAATTAATTAGGAGAAGGATACCGGTTAACAACCAACTATGTTCAAGATGCGAGATACAACATGAATCAGTAGACCACCTTACTTGCGGCTGCACATCTTCAAATGCGGTTTGGAAAAATATATTCGTCTGGTTGAAGCTACCAACGACAACTGAATTCCTAGGCTGCAGAGAGGCTCTAGAATACGTCAATGGTTTAACAGGATCGAACGAATGGAAGAAAATCATTAGCGTAGTGTTTCAGACGACTATGTGGAATATTTGGAAGGCTCGGAACGAAAAGGAGTTTGAAGGCAACTTACGAACCAACAATGATATAGTAGAAATGATATTGGCGGACAACTTCATTTGGCTAAAAAGTAGATCAAAATTCCAGGATATTGTATGGGAGCGATGGGCGGATTTCAATATTCGAGATATAGTGAGATAGTGTAATAGCGGTGGGCGTTGTACGTTTTGTTTTACTTGTTTTTTCTGTTTTGTACTTTGGGTTTTTACAGCATATGCTGGCCCTGTTCTATTAATCATAGAATCTTACCGTTCAAAAAAAAAAAAAAAAAACTGACTCATACCTCTTCTTAAACCAACTACCCTTTAATTATACCCATTCCTACACCGACATACCCTTTAATTAAACAACTAACGTATACTTTTAAGTAATTAAACTCATAAACGAACATACCATTAATTAAGTTCATAAACGAACGTACCTTTCCTTTACTTGTTAATAGGGTGAATCTTTTGTTTTTTAACGATCTTGGGAAAGTTGCATGATCAACCCACGTGGTTGTGAATTTTTTGAAAGGGTGTGATATCTTTAATAGTTGTGACTTTTTTTATAAGGATTGTGACTTTTTGAAGAGATGCGATATATTTAAAAGTTGTGACTTTTTATAAGGGGTTTGATATATGTATATAGAGTAAATTACGATTTTGGCCCATGTGGTTATATCACTTTTACCATTTTAGCCCAAAAAAGAATTTGTTAACATCTGAGCCCCCAACGTCTTTTTTTTCTAACTCTTTTGGCCCCTAACACCAACGCCATTCATTAAATGTCAGGGGCCAAAATGGTTAGAAAAAAAGACGTTGGAGGCCCAGATGTTAAAAAAATCTTTTTTGGGCTAAAAGGGTAAAAGTGATATAACCATTGGGACCAAAATCGTAATTTACTCTTGTATATATAAATTAGTTTAAAGGGTTGTGACTATTTAAAGGGTGTGATTTAAACCATTGTGTCTTAAGTTACTTTTTGTATGTATATACAATTAGATATAAATAAAAAGGTATAAAAAGTCTGAAAAACCTTTAAATTAATTTTTTTAATTGAGGACACTTGTCATTAAACTGTTGGTTATTACAGTTTGTATAAAGATATCTGTTTGTATATGATTGTACGACAACTTGAATGAGAAGTACGCTAAACAAAAAGCAGAGATAAGGGGTACGTTTAACATCACCCGTCAACAAATTACAATAAGTCATAAAACATTTCATTCAATAAGATGATAAGTTATAGTGATAAGTAGTCTTACTTATCATTTCCAACCCTATCATCTCGCACCACTCGTATTCTTCACCACTACTTATACCGTTCTTCCTTTCACCATTTTCATCTCTCTCTCTCTACAAATCCCTAAAGTAGGAGCGAGAACAATTAGTTACCAGTAAAAGGCGATTTCGATTCTTTCTCTACAAATCTCCAGATCTGTTTCTTTAATTTTTCATCATCCAATTCCAAGGTATGAGACTCAAATCTCGCATATTTTTTTGTTTGTTTGTTAAACCTAGGTTTAATTATATGCGTAGATCATATATATATCGAACGTAGATGATTTTGTTTACGGAAATTTGTGGTTTTGTTGGATGAACAATTGCAGCTGTTTGTTAGGGTTTTGGTTGCTAAGTTTTGTAGTTGAATTTTAGGAAATTTAGGTCAGATTTTTGTTACTTGATCCGTGAAGATTTTGATGACTTTTTTTGGGTTTTGCTTGTTAAGTTTCTAGAAGAATTTAAAGGAAATTAAGGTCAGATTTTTGTTGTTTGATCCTTGAAAAGTTTGAATTTTTTAGGGTTTTGCTTGTTAAGTTTCTAATTGACTTTTAAGGAAATTAAGGTCAGATTTTTGTTGTTTAATCCATCAAGATTTTGATATTTTTTTTTTATTTTAGTTTTATTTATTTTTATTTTTTAGGGTGTTGCTTGTTAAGCTTCTACTTGAATTTTAAATAAAAAAAGGTTGGATTTTTGTTGTTTGATCCGTGAAGATTTTGATAAATTTCTTATTTACTTTATAAATTTTTTTAGAGTTTTTCTTGTTAAGTTTCTAGTTGAATTTTAAGGAAATTAAGGTTGGATTTTTTTAATTCGTGAAGATCATGATTTTTTCTTAATTTTTTTAGGGTTTTGCTTGTTAAGTTTCTAGTTGAATTTTAAGGAAATTAAGGTTGGATTTTTGTTGTTTGATCTGTGAAGATTTTATAATTTTCTTATTTATTTTGTTTTAGAGTTTTTCTTGTTAAGTTTTTAGTTGAATGTTAAGGAAGTTAAGGTTGGATTTTTGTTTTTTTGATCCATGAAGATTTTGATACTTTTCTTGTTTATTTTGTTTTTAATTTCTTTTAGAGTTTTTCTTGTTAAGTTTCTAGTTGAATAAGGAAATTAAGGTCGGATTTCTGTTGTTTGATCCGTGAAGATTTCAATAAATTTTCTTTAATAGTTTTTAAATTTGTATATTTTTTTTGCAGATTTAGGGAAGAAACAAGAAAGGGGAACTATGTCTTCCCTTAGCAGGGAGTTGGTGTTTTTAATACTTCAGTTTTTAGATGAAGAGAAGTTTAAGGAGACGGTTCACAGGTACGGTTTATAAATTTACAATTTTTTCAAAATTGGTTTGATGCTTTCAGTTTTGGTTTTGGTGTTGTGTTTATCTGTTAATGGATTTGGTTTATTGTTAAGGCTGGAGCAAGAGTCAGGTTTTTTCTTCAATGTTCGTTACTTTGAGGAAATGGTGACGAATGGCGAATGGGATGAGGTGGAGAAGTATCTTTCGGGATTCACGAAGGTGGATGATAACAGATATTCGATGAAGATCTTTTTTGAGATACGGAAACAGAAATACCTAGAAGCCCTAGACAAGTATGTGTTTGCATAATCTTTTTAATTAAATCCGAAATGCAATTAATGAGGAAAAGTTGGAAGCTTTTAAGCCTTTAATGATCTATTAACATTAATTAGAGAATTTTGATTGTTATAAAACCATAGTATGGAATCGGGTTTAAAACACATGGTGAGATTGTTTTAGAATGATGCATTAGATTCTTATGTTTTATTCACTTTATAGGAAGGACCGTGCTAAAGCCGTTGAAATTCTAGTGAAGGACTTGAAGGTGTTTTCGGCTTTTAATGAAGATCTTTTTAAAGAAATAACTCAGCTTTTGACTCTGGAGAATTTCAGGTTTATTTCCATATTGTAAAATATATAATGTGTTGTCTGAATTTATTTGTAAAACATTGGTGGTTTACGATAATAACTAATTAGTAACTACTATGTGTATACAGAGACAACGAACAATTATCTAAATATGGAGACACAAAGTCTGCAAGGGGAATAATGTTGGGCGAGCTTAAAAAGTTGATCGAAGCAAATCCTCTTTTTCGCGATAAGCTAAACTTCCCAACGTTAAAAAACTCAAGATTGCGTACACTTATCAATCAAAGGTATCTGCGGTTGACATTTCTTGCTCAAGTGATTTCATGTTGACTTTTTTCTTTTTGGTTTGTAGTTTAAACTGGCAACATCAGCTGTGTAAAAACCCTAAACCGAATCCTGACATAAAGACTTTGTTCGTTGACCATTCTTGTGGACAGTCACAGCCAAACGGTGCTAGGGCTCCATCCCCTGTAAATAATCCGTTAAATAATCCATTAATGGGTGCGGTACCAAAACCCGCAGGCTTTCCACCTCTGGGTGCTCATGGAGTAAGTGGAAACAAGTTTTTTAAAAAATCTTAATCATGTTTTGTAATTTATTTTGCATTTAATTCTTAATTTTTTGTGTAAAGCCTTTTCAGCCTGCACCAGCAACTCTGCCGACGTCTCTTGCTGGTTGGATGGCAAATCCATCCACCGTTCATCCGTCGGCTTCTGCGGGTCCTCTCGGTTTCAATCCACCAAGTAATTCTGGTACGTAATTTATTCGGTTTTATTTGATGTAGTGTAAACGAATTGAACGTTCAGCAAATAGTTCGTAAACTGTTCGGCGGGAAATTCGTTTATGTTGGGTTGTTTAATAAATGAACAAACACCAACGAAATTTCGTTTGATAAGTTAAACAAATGAGCAAGAGCAGAGGCTGCGTTCGTTCGTTTATGTTCGTGAACGTTCAGTAATGTGTTCATTTATGTTAGCTCGTTTGTGCTCATTTGTGTTCGTTTCCTTTAAAGGTTTTTTCTGGATATATATATATATATATATATATATATATATATATATATATATATATATATATATATATATTTATTGGTTTTAGTTTTTAAAAATTTGAAACCATAGTTATACTATACGTCTCCGCCAACATCCCTTATTTAACCATTTCAACTTCAGTTTGTGTTAAAGCTTGACAAACTTCTTAATTTTTGTGTTGATTATGTTTATGATAATTATGTCAACTATGTTCTGTTAGTCAAGTACTTATTTCTGGATTTTTCGTAATCTTTTTGATGAAAAATGCATATTTTATTTTAAAATGTATATATAACATCGTCTGTGTTCGTGTGCGTTTGGTAAGTGTTCATGAATAGTTCATGAACGTGTTCATTTCCTTAATGAACGAACACGAGCAAGAAATCTCGTTCAGTAAGCATTCGTGAACCGTTCATGAACATGCTAATTCCTCAATGAACGGACACGAACAATGCCTTGTTCGTGTTCGTTCGGTTCGTTTACAGCCCTAGATTTAGTTAAAGTTGTTTTTTTTTCTCACATTGACATCTCTTTATTTGACATAACAGCCATGTTAAAGCGCCCCAGGACTCCACCAACCAACAACCCTGTTGTCGACTACCAAACCGCTGACTCCGAACATGTGTTAAAGCGAACAAGGACATTCGGTATTTCCGAAGAAGTACAGCACTTTCTCTACACTAGTGTATTTGACATCTTAATCTAATTAGGGTCTGACCAAATTTGTGATGTTGTTAGCAGGCCAATCATTTGCCTGTAAACATCTTACCTGTTGGTTACAGCGGTCAAAATCAAAGTCATGGTCAAAGCTCATATTCGTCTGACGATTTACCAAAAACGGTGGTGATGACCCTAAATCAGGGTTCGGCAGTTAAAAGCATGGATTTTCATCCAGTACAACAAATTCTTCTTCTTGGTTGGTTGTCGTTTTCTTTAATAATGACTTTGCGTTAGTCATGTATTATGTCACTAATTTTCCGTGTTTTTGACGATCTACAGTTGGAACAAGCACAGGGGAAATCATGATATGGGAACTTGCTAGCAGAGAACGGCTTGCTCATAAGAATTTTAAAGTTTGGGATCATAGTGCCTTTTCAATGCCTTTGCAGGTCTGCATTCTAGCTCTAGCTCTATATAATATAATAAAATATTATTAAAGAACAAGATGGAGTTACTGTAGCATCCATCACATCGGCGCGACAATAACTTTTTTTTTTTTTGTCTTTTTTGTACTTTAGCCCCCTAACTTTCTGTTTTTACACTTTTACCCCCTTAACTTTCTAAAAACTTTATGAAATGTCATTTTGACTCTCTCGAGTGTTAAGTGGTTATTTTTTTTTTATATATGTACGCGTCGGTGTAAATTCAAGTTGGTTTACGTTTTGACATAAATTTTTTTTCCCTGAAACGAGTCGGGTCAAATATAATACGTTTTTGTGCATATTTTGATGTACGTTTTCAGTTGGTCTACGTTTTGATGTAAATGCTGTTCGGAAACATAGTTAATGGCGAATAGCGATAAGGTACCTATATGCTACATAGTGAATAGCGATAAACAGCGGGTGCTATTTTATAAATAGAGATACACTAGAATTTTTTTTTAGTTTTTTATATGTATGTTATATCAAAATACACTGGTATATACACTATTTTAGATGTATATTTAACAAAAATCTAAAATCCAGCTTTTTTGTAGCTATATTTAATTGCTATTTATATAAAAACAAAAAAAACTAAATAAAATGTCGCTATTATCGCTATCTATCGCTACAACGCTAATAGCGAGCCTAGACCTATACGCTACGTAGCGCGCTATAGCGATCGCTACGCTCGCTATTGACAACTATGTTCGGAAACTAGTCGGGTCAAATATAATATGTTTTCATTAGATGGTATAAATTCGAGTTACTTTACGTTTCGACACCGCCGCAACAAGGTCCCATCCTTTAACTTAAAGAACCGCTATTTTCTTACGTTTCGAAGTTTTTTTTTCAAGGAAATAAGTTGGGTCAAATATAAAACGTTTTCGTGCTTATTTTTATGTACGTTTTTCAGTTGATCTATGTTCTGACGTATATTTTGTTCGGAAACGAGTCGGGTCAAATGTTATACGTTTGCATTAGACGGTATAAATTCGCGTTACTTTACATTTCGCCACGCCGCAACGCGCGGGAGAAATTTACTAGTTAAGATTAATTATACTTCTATTCTCCTTGACCATTGACTCTTTATGCTAGGCTGCTTTGACCAATGATTATACTGCATCAATCAATCGTGTAACTTGGAACCCTGACGGAACCCTCTTTGGTATCTTAACCGTTACCTTATATATTTCTTTAGTTCTTTTGTCAATAAAATCCGAGTTAAACTATACGAATTTCGACTCAGGCGTTGCATACTCGAAGTACATCGTGCAGATATACTCATACAATGGTGGTGATGATGTCCGAAACCACTTGGAGGTTTGTTTGATTCCTTTTTTGCCCTCTTTCATTCTAAGCGGTTCCCATTAATATATATTAACTGCATTATTATTATAATAATAATAATGATAATAATTAATAATAATTAATAATCCATATTATATACAGATTGAGGCTCATACTGGCAGCGTTAATGACCTCGCGTTCTCTTACCCAAACAAACAACTTTGCATCGTGACGTGTGGAGAAGACAGACTAATCAAGGTTTGGGATGCCGCAACGGGTGCGAAACAGTTTACGTTTGATGATCATGAAGCACCTGTATATTCTATATGTCCACATTTTAAAGAAAACATTCAGGTATATATTATACACCACTCCTTTGAAATTTATGTTATTTACCCTATATTAGTTTACAAAATTTTCTCCCCTCACAAAAACACTATTCCTTTTTCTTTTCTTTTAACCCTTTTATTTTCTATCTTTCACACTTTTAGCTCTTTTCATCTTTTACATAACCCCCATAGTTTTCATCTTTTACACTTTTAATCCTATATTTTTCATCTTTTACATGTTTGTCACAAACATTTACTAGTTTTAACCCCAACACTTTTCCACTTTCAACTTTGGTCCCCTGTACTTTACATCTTTACAAATTTGTCGTTTTACGATTCGTTCTAGATTTTGTGAGTTAACATGTTGCAATGCCCACATGTAGTTCAACGTTTTTACGTCTATTTTTTATGGTTTAACGGCTCCCTTGAAACCCGCGGATCCTAAGCCGGCTTAGTTATTCTTTTCTATGTTTTACTTTTTCGGTCTAATTTTTGCGAGTTAACACGCTGTAACGTGCGTGATTCATCATTTTTACGTTTACCTTTTGTTCGGCTTAACTGTCCCGCTGCAAAGCGCGGGTCATAGATACTATTTTTTTTCTATAATATAAGACCTTTTGAAAATGCTATTAATTTTCTATATCTTCGTATACCAGTTTATATTCTCGACAGCAACTGACGGGAAAATAAAAGCATGGTTATACGACAATATGGGTTCAAGAATCGAATATGATGCACCAGGTCATTCATCCACCCGAATGGCGTACAGTGCAGATGGAACGAGGTTTGAATAGTCAACAACTTTGTGTGTGTGTTATGTTTATAACATATTTGTTAACTTATATTATTTACTTAACATAACAGGTTATTCTCGTGTGGTACCAATAAAGAAGGGGAATCATACGTTGTAGAATGGAATGAAAGTGAAGGGGCTGTAAAACGAACATATAACGGCCTTGCGAAACGATCGGTTGGCATTGTGCAATTCGATACGACCAAAAACCGTTTTCTTGCTGCCGGTGACGAGTTTCTTGTTAAAATTTGGGATATGGATAGCGTAAACTTGTTGACGACTGTTGATGCCGATGGTGGTTTACCGGTACTCATTATATATAGGGAATGGTTAAAATGAGAACTAGCTTGAGTTGTGAGAACTTTTTGATCTAAAGGTTTTTTGAATTTTTTTTCATGTTACTTTTTCAAAAAAAAATAAAAAATCGTATACGACTTCTTACACCCTCGTAAACCAGATTTACACTGTCATAACGTTCTGGGGCTGCTTATGTCAGCAGCCATTTACTGCGCTGTAAATCAAACTTGCATGTCGAATAAATGTCGGCTCGTCAATTTTTTTTTTCAATTTTTTTTTCACAGATGTAGTAGTTAAGTGTTAATCTACCTTTGTGCAAAATTTGGTTGAAAAACTCACAGGAAGTAGGAGTTCTCGCGGTTCTCGCAAATCTGAACTCTATCCTATGTATTATTATTATAGAGAAAGTGTATTGTACAATATCCCATAACGTACGATGCGTACGCGATTAATATATAACATGCGGATTTTGTACAATTTGGCTTCCGAGTTTAGGAACATGTTCGGGTTTGTGAAGTCCGGGTTTGGTAAATATAACATGCGGGTTTTGATAAATATAACATGCGGATTTTGTAATTTTTTGGCTTCCGAGTTTGTGGAAGTCCGAGTTTGTGAAGTCCGGGTTTGATAAATATAACATGCGGGTTTTCGTCTTTTGAGGTTTATAACGTGCGGATTTCTAATCGCGTACGCATCGTACGTTAAGGCCAGTTGTACGTTAACTGACCCCGTCTTATATATATATAACGTACAAAACTGCTTAACGTACATTACGTACGCGACGAAATTACAACATGCGTGATTAAGTTTACAACGTGCGTGATTATATTTTGAACAATTTTGCCATGCGTGATTATGCACACTTATGCGTGATTATGTACAAAGCGTGATTAGGGTTTTAACTTCATAACTTGCGTGATTTTCAAATGAACTAGCGTAATTTCGTCGCGTACGCTATGTACGTTAAGCTGTTTTGTACATTATACTTTCTCTCTCTCTCTCTATATATATATATATATATATTTAAAATGTTAGATTTCTGATACATGGTTGTGACTATTTGTTAAGAAATACGTGTATATATATAATTTAACATATGTGCAGGCTTCTCCTTGCGTACGGTTCAACAAGGAAGGGATGCTATTGGCTGTCACAACAAATGATAATGGTATCAAGGTTTTAGCTAATCCAGATGGAATTAGGCTTTTAAGAACTGTTGAGACTCGCGCGTTTGATCCGTCTAGAGTTGCATCGGCATCTATTGTGAAGGTAAAGATTTTTGTTACGGTTCACGTTTGTATAGGCCTGTAGATGAACCGACTGTTCATGAACTTGTTCAGCGGGAAGTTCGTTTATGTTTGTTTAGTCAATAAACGAACGAATATGAACACATCTTTTTGTTCATTTGATTAAACGGACGAACATGAACACACGTTTTGTTCATTCATTTATGTTCGTGAACGTCCGTTTATGTTCGTTCATTTGTGTGCGTTTATGTACATTTGTTTATGTTTGTTTCATTTTAAATAATCAGTAATTATATTTATATAAATATTAAACATAAAAGGAACTTTCTAACTGCTTAATATAAATAATTGGTAATTGGGTTTTCTATTAATAACAATAGGTTTTCCAATGGAATTTATCGTAACTAATCACTAAATTATATTAAAAATTACTTTACATTCGTTTATGTTTAGTAAATTATGTTCATTTATGTTAACTCAGTTGTGTTTATTTGTATTGTTTATTGTTTATTAAATCATGTTCGTTTAAGTTTGTTTACTTATGTTCATTTAGGTTTTATACGAACGAACATAAACGACAGGAACATGCCTATTTTTCGTTTATTTTCTTAATAAACGAACATGAACAAAAATGTGTTCGATCATATGTTCGTGTTTGGAAAAAGTTAAATGAACGAAGACGAACATGCCTCTATTCATGTTCATTCGGTTCATTTACAGGCCTACGTTTATAGTTAATTAAATTCTTTGTTGTACTTACCAAATGCTCTAACATGTACAGAGTTCTGCTATGACCACGTTTGGTGCTTCTAATCCATCTGCGGGACCCAGCATTATGGAAAGAGTTACACCAGTGACCTCAATGGTTGCAATGGTGAGATACTTTTGATACGTACTCATCTTACAGTTACACTAATATAAATATGTCTATATTTAAAATCATGATATTAACCTTTTTACGTGGGGTCCGCTTGTAGAATGGTGAGAATCGGAGTTTGGTTGATGTTAAACCTAGAATCGGAGATGAATCCATGGAAAAATCTAGAATATGGAAGTTGACAGAAATCACAGAACCGTCACAATGCCGCTCATTAAGGCTTCCGGATTCTACATCTTCTACCATGCGGGTATTTCATCGGTCTAGTCATTATAACATCTCTGCTTTTTTATTATCATATTATTTCAAATATTTGGTTTTGGATAATCAATTTCATACCACTTGCAACAAAACAAAACCGATAAGCGCAGGTGCAGATCGACCCCTTTAACCTAATTTGAAACTTTTAATCCCATTTCGCCAACCGTTTATTTTCCATAACAATCTCGTTTTTAGTCATTTATTACTGTTTTAAATAACCAAAACTTGCCAATTATTCAAACATCTAACTTTTATCTGTTTATTACAAGTTCAAACAGCAGAAGCAAGGGGTGTCAATTTACAACAATTACTTGGAATATCTCCTAAATATTTGTTATATAATTTTTATATATAATGTATTGATTAGCATTAGTTAGTTGTCTAGAATGGCTGATTTTCGGTATTAACCGGAATATCTCCTAAATATTTGGGAGATGTTCCGGTTAATAACAACAAGACACAAAAATAGAAGGGTTACGCTGGGTCTAAATGGGTCGACCCATCTAAACTTGTTTCATAAACGGGGCACATCTGGGTTGGGTTGCGGATAAACTGGTCAATTGGCCAAAAAGTTAAAAGCTAGAAATAAAAAAAAACTACTAATTCAACCCATTTGACCCGTTTTACACTTTTACCTTAACATGCTATACGGATCACAATATCACACCCGTGTTACATGTGTTAAACTGGTTTGGCTCAGGGTTAAGTTTTTTTGACACGATTAAATAAACGGGCCGTGTTGCGGTAACACGATACCAACCGTACCCGGCCCACCTCTAAACACGATTGATTCTATTATGCCAGTTTTATAATAACTGATTATATATAGTTTTGGATTATTAAATGATATATCACTTTCAAAACATACATCCAAACACTCCTTTATAATATCCGTCATTACAGGTTTCACGGTTGATATACACAAACTCCGGACTTGCGATATTGGCTCTAGCAGCCAATGCCGTCCATAAACTATGGAAATGGCAGCGAAACGATCGCAATTCAACCGGGAAGGTAGTTTTATTATTATTATTGTTATCATTCTTTTTATAATTTTATTATTAATTCTTCATCCCACCTTTCCTCAACATATTGTTCGTCTTTTCTAGGCTACCGCAAATGTTGTCCCCCAGTTATGGCAACCGACAAGTGGCATCTTGATGACAAATGTTATTAGTGACACCAACCCTGAAGAAGCGGTCCCGTGTTTCGCACTGTCAAAGAATGACTCCTATGTTATGTCTGCATCTGGCGGAAAAATCTCGTTATTCAACATGATGACATTTAAGGTGACACGATTGTTGCATACATTTTACGTTTTTTTTTAACTTTTAACACTTTTTTTATTTGTAGACTATGACTACATTTATGCCCCCTCCACCTGCGGCAACGTTTTTAGCGTTTCATCCACAAGACAATAATATTATAGCCATCGGCATGGAAGACTCGTCTATCCAAATCTACAACGTTCGCATAGACGAGGTTGTTTTTTTATTTAAAATTATAAGAGTAAATGCCATTTTCGTCCCTTGGGTTTGGCCAGTTTTGCGACTTTCGTCCAAAGGTTTGTTTTTTCGCATCTAGATCCAAAAGGTTTGAATCTTGCCATTTTCATCCGGCTCGTTAACTTCATCCATATTTCTCCGTTTAGTCAAGGGTATTTCCGTCTTTTTTGTTAACTTAAAGGGCAATTCGGTCTTTTTCACTTTATGTACAAGCATTTAGCATAATGTACAGATATTCAAAGGACCAAATTGCCCTTTAAGTTACCAAAAAGACGAAAATACTCCTGAATTAACTGAGGAAAATAGATGGGGTTAATGAGCCGGATGAAAATGGCAAGATTTCAAACCTTTTGGATCCAAATGCGGAAAAACAAACCTTTGGACGAAAGTCGCAAAACTGGCCAAACCTGAGGGACGAAAATGGCGTTTTACTCTTTTTTAATTTAAAGTTATATGTATGAAAAACGAATCAGCTTTAATTATTTTCTTCAAACAGGTTAAAACCAAGCTTAAAGGGCACAGTAAACGGATAACAGGCTTGGCGTTCTCAAACATGCTTAATGTTCTAGTATCTTCCGGTGCTGATTCACAGGTGAGAAAAACCGGATCCTATTTAATATTTTCATTTCAGTTTTTTACATGTTTAATTTTCACAAAAAGTAACATAAATTTGTGCAGTTGTGTGTTTGGAGCACGGAAGGATGGGAGAAACAAACGAGTAAAAATTTGCAAATTCCACCCGGACGCGTTGCGGCTCCTGTAGTGGATACGCGCGTACAGTTTCACAACGATCAAACACAATTGCTAGTAGTCCATGAAACTCAGATAGCTATATATGAAGCACCTAAACTTGAACGCATGAAGCAGGTCGGGTAACGGGTCAAAATTTATTTTCTAGTCATGAATTATGGTAATCTTTTTAATTTTCTTTTTATTATTCGTTACAACAGTGGGTCCCGCCAGAAACAAGTGGTTTGATCACACACGCGACTTTTTCATGCGATAGCCAATCGATTTACGCGAGTTTCGAGGACGGCAGTGTCGGTATACTTACTGCATCATCACTCCGGTTAAGATGTCGTGTCACTTCCGCATCATACTTGCCAACCAATCCAAAGTAAGTATTTTTAAATGCTAGAGTAAAATGCCATTTTTCTCCATGAGGTTTGTCCACTTTTGCGACTTTCGTCCAAAGGTTTGTTTTTTCGCATCTAAATCCAAAAGGTTTGAAATCTTGCCATTTTTATCCAACTCGTTAACTCCATCCATCTTTAACGACAAGTCGGGTATTTCCGTCATTGAATCTTGCCAGTTTGATATAAATAAACAAAACAAACAGCTAAAATGACGAAAATGCCCTCGACTTAACGTAAAAAAATGGATGGAGTTAACGAGCCGGATGAAAATGACAAGATTTCAAACCTTTTGGATCCAGATGCGAAAAAACAAACCATTAGACGAAAGTCGCAAAAGTGGCCAAACCTCAGAGTGACGAAAATGACATTTTACTCTAAAGTCTATTACATGGACATAAACGTCTTTTTTATAAACATTGATCCACATTGACTTTTTGCAGTTCAAGGGTGTATCCACTTGTGGTTGCTGCGCACCCAACCGAACAGAATCAATTTGCATTAGGATTGACTGATGGCGGTGTGGTTGTGCTCGAGCCGCTCGAATCAGAAGGGAAATGGGGCACCTCACCGCCTATTGAAAACGGGGCTGGTCCGAGCAGTTTGACTGCTGGTGCGACAAGTACGACTGATCAATCGCAAAGGTAATATTTATATTGAGATTTAGGTACAGCGGTGAGTGTAGGGAAGTTATACCTGGAATATGTAGTGTTATAGATCTTTAGAATCAGGTATAGATGGTGTAAAGAAAATCTTTAAAGATATGTTGTCAGACAATTTGTGTTTCAAGTTATTGGTTTCGGTAGTGAGTTATACAAGGTTTTTATCAGCTCTTTTTTGTTGTTTTGATGATATGAATTTTGTTATTATTGCTACTACTAATACTATTGCTCGATCCATTGTCGACTGTGGTGGAGGATCTAGAAAATCCTTATAGGGGTAACGTTTAAAAAAAAGGGTAACGAAATCGAAAAAACGTCAAAAAAAGGTCAAATTTTTCCAAAATTTACACCAACGTTCGATCGTCAAGGGGTAGCGGAGGCTACCCCTTAATACAAGGTATGTCCGCCACGTGTGGTTCTGTTTTTGGATAATGGGATGTATCATGACAAATCACAGAAGTTGTAAATATCACCAAATGGGCATGTTATACAAAATAATTTCTACTTTAAAAAAAGTATAATATGTATTATAAGCTTGTACTAATCTTTAAAAGGGTGACAAAGTTGTAAACACTTAAACCTCTCTAGCAGAGATAGGGGTGTTAACATGTCAAATTTTTTGTGAGCCACTTAGGATTGACTCGCTAAACGCTCGAATTACGTTAAGCTTAACCAAGTCTGACCTTTGAGTTCGAGTTTAAAAATATGTTTGTTTAATAATTGAGCCCGGACTAAGCTTTACTTAGACCATGTGTAGTGGTTTACCCAAATAATGCCCCCACCATGGGGCGCTTTGCGACACGTGGCAGTCCAGTCAGCATGGGGCATTAAGAAATAATAAACAAGCATTGCTCAAAACGATCCGAACTCAAGCTTTTATAGGTTAAACAAGCCGAGCTTGAAACCAACCAAACTAGAGCTTTCATCAATTAAACATGCCGAGCTCGAGCTTCCATAAATTAAACGAGCCGAGCTCGAGCTTAAACGAACACAAGCTCGGCTCAGCTAATTTACACGGATCTCTAGTCAAAATCCAGCCTTCATCGGTTTGATAACTTTAACCCCTTGATACTGTTGTTTGTGAAGGCTTAAAGATCTTGGGCCCGGTTTCGGCCCATATTAGGTTTCTTGGGGCCCAAGTTGAAAACCCCAATTTATTTTCTATATAACCTAGTCTTGTAATTGTAATCATTGTTGCCTTGAGCTTAATGAAATAACCTAGTTGCAGCCTGTGGACGTAGGTCCCCCACTGGGACCGAACCACATAAAATTCTTGTGTATGTTTATTATTTTCTGAATTGCGAGATTATATTGTAATTGTGTATGTTGGTTCTGCTGCGCCACTTGATACCTAGCAGATACCGCATGTAAAAAGCAAGCTATAAGTTTTCCAATAACATATCAAGATTATAAGCTTTTACCATATAATATCACTTATAAGATATGAACTTGGGGTTAGATCAAATACAAAGTCTTCTAAAAATAAGAAGTCGTAAAAAGGGTATCAAACGAACTCCTATTGACCTTTTCAAGCGACATTGAAACTGTCTCATCGAACTCTACGATGTGAGATTTTAGATTTTTGTTTTTAGATGTTTAGCTTTTAGATTTTAAACTTTTTGTTTACATCATTGTATCTTTTTATTTATCAGTCTGTCTTTTTTATATTTGCGTCATTGTGTCTTTTTTCTTCGACATTATGTTGTATTTTACGATCCATTGTGTTTTTGTACAATTCTTATTTTTAGGAGCCGTGGGTGGGGTTCTAGAGTGAACACTAGTGTATTTGCGAACTGAGTAAACTAATCCTGACCATTGATCTACAACGTGTATGGCCAGGATCTCATCATCAAATCGTAAAATACACTAGTGTATTTCAACATCAAATCCTGGCCATTGATCTACACACGTGTATGGCCATGATTAGTTCACTCAGTTCGCAAGCTACACTAGTGTTCACTCTTGAACCTAATCCTAGGAGCCGTTACTCATAAACTTGCAATGAAAAAAAAAAATTAGATAAAAATTACACTCCACATAGAAACGAAGAATAACGGTATGCGTTGAAAAAGTCAAAAAACGCGGGGAACTTTAAAAAGATAATAATACTTTAAGGGGTGACATGCAAAAGTTAAAAAAAAGAAAAAAAGAAACACTTGGCATACCACTGATACATAAAGTTGCCATAACACGTACATACGTTCCTCTTTCATTTTTGGTTTTCAAAAGCCTTCACTTTCCTCGTAGATCACACCTTCTTTCTTCTATATTGTCGGTGAGTTTGTTATTCATCTCCTATTCGCTCACTCTCTATGTTTCAGATCGTAAATTTAAGAATTAATTTGTGGAAGTGTGATGTGTAGTTTGGACGTTGATTTTCTGATTTTAGAATTTTTGTGTGTTTATGAGAGCATAAATGATTTGTGATTGTAATCAATCGAGTATGAATCTGTAATATGTGATGACCTGAATTATAGTTTTGAGGCTGATTAGTGCATGTATTCCCTTGTCTTTCGGCTATCAACGCCACCACATGATGCATGATTAACTGTCCCCTGCTTTTAACGTTATTTTCACAAAATTCGTAAAATAACGTTAAAATTAGTGCACTTTCACTTTTGCCCCTCGAGGGCCCACACATATATACATTATATGAGCATACCACAAGCATGGCGTTGTGACTAAAATAAAATGGTTGTAAAAATCCTGACCTGGCACCAATTAATTCCGATTAATCTTCGATTAATCGCTAGTCCCCACCCCACCACCTGACTAGCTAGCGACTAGCGGTTACTACAACAAACTGAATTATAGTTTTGGCATTAATTTTGTGTGCTGTGATTACAAATCTATGAGTTTTACCTGTTTGTTTGTGTTTATGATGAGAAGAGATATGAGTTATGATCATAAATTCATAATCTAGCATGAATCTGTAATTCATGTGATGTGTTTGGAGTTTGACAGGATTGTTTCAACAGGCGGTTTATATCAATGTCGATTAGGAAGGCGATCGGGGTAGTTAAAGACCAAACCAGCATAAGCATAGCCAAAGTCGCAGGCAACGTAGCACCCGATCTTGAGGTACTAATCGTAAAGGCAACAAACCACGACAGCAGCGAGCCAGCCGAAGAGAAATACATACGCGCGATTCTTCATTTCATATCTCAATCTAGAGGATACGTAAGCGCATGCGTTTACAACATTTCCAAACGGTTGGGCAAAACACACGATTGGGTCGTTGCATTAAAGGCGTTAATGCTCGTACACCGCTTGTTAGTTGACGGGAATCCGGTATTCGGTCAAGAGATGATGTTCGCAAGCCGAAAAGGGGCTAGGGTTTTGAACATGTCGGATTTTCGTGTTGAGGCTCTTTCGAGTTATTGGGATCATTCGACGTTTGTGAAAAGTTACGCTCTGTATCTTGATCAGAAGCTTGAATTCATAGCGTTTGAACGGAAACTAAGCCCGACGGGAGTTAGAGACGGAATTAGCCATAAGTCGAAATCTTACGGCGACTTATACGAGTCGTCGTTACGTGGTGAGAAAAAAGAAACTAAAGTGGCAATAACTCCAGTGCGGGAGATGAAACCCGATCGCGTGTTGGAAAGACTGAATAAACTGCTTCGGCTTATTGATCGCGTGTTATCCTGCAGACCAGCTGGAAGTGCGAAAAGTAGTAAAATGGTGCTTGCGGCTTTGTACCTCGTTTTAAACGAAAGCTTTTGGATTTACGCGGATATATGCGAGGCGTTAGGGGTGTTGCTCGATAGGTTTCCCGAAATGGAGTATGGTGATTGTGTAAAGACGTTCGATCAATATGTTAATGCGGCTAAAACGATTGACGAGCTTGTTGACTTCTATAGTTGGTCAAAGGAGTTAGGAGTCGCTCGAGCCGCAGAGTTCCCACAAGTGCGAAAGGTTACCGACAAGATTTTGGGGACACTAGAGAGATTTCTAAGGGATAAGAAGAACAAAATCAAGAAGAATGAGGAAAACGGTTATAACGAAAAGGGACCGTCACTGCACGCCACGGTGGTAACAACCGAAAACTTGTTAGATCTCGAAGATGACATAGTGCCACCGACACAGGCGGCTAACAGCAATACGTTGGCGATTTCTTTGTTTTCGGGACCTAAAACGATTGAAGCCGACTGGGAGCTGGCGTTGGTGGAATCGACTAGTAACCAGTCGAAACTGGCGTGTGGTGGTCTTGATTCTGTGATGCTAAATGACATGTACGATCAGGGACCTGTGACACAACGCGTTAGCTATAATGTAACTGCACCGGCTGTGTTAGCATTGCCTGCACCCAGTGAGAAAATCCAGCCGGTGGTGGACCCACAAGACCCTTTTGCGGCGTCTCTTATGGTCCCACCACCGCCATACATGCAGCTTGCTGACATGGAAAAGAGAAAGGGGTTCCTTATGCGGGAACCGCAACCGTATGGAAGCAATGTGGGCATGATGAATGGTATGGGAAAACAAGCGGGTTATAACTATGCGCGTTATTGATCAAGTTTCTTCGTATTGTTAATGTTTTATCCTACGGAGAAATTCTATATAAAGATACTGTCGACTCGTTTTACATCTGAGTTGTGTAAAAAGAATTTTGTTTCATGAAATAAAACCATTTTGTCTGGTTTTTAATAAAAGTATACTTTTCTGTTAGCACAGGGCCTAAAGATTTTCGAACATTTTCGGAGACGACCCTGTAGCATTCCATAGGATCCGACATGAATTCCAACTCATACACAACGAACATACCTAACATAGAACCAACAATACATATACACCAATGCTACACTCAACAAAAAACAGTTTTCTTTATTTGATCCATACTCCAAGGCGATGTTTTTCTTCCATAACTACTTATTGGGATCAAGTTCCTCTGAATGTTAGTACATTACCTACTCCATTTTGGCAAACAAAACTTGTAAAGCTTGAAACTACCATATACCCATGAAACCAACATTAGAACAAAATCATTTGACCCGACCAACCAAACCATATATAATCGTCTACCTCAAACAAACCACCCACCGCCATCACTACCCACAACCATCAGCCGCCACCACCATGGATGATGTCGGTGGAGGTGGATGGTGGGTAGTGATGGTTGATGGCGGTGTAGGTGGAGGTGGAGGTGGGTGGTGGTGGACCGGTGGTGAGGAGAGTGCCACATAAGTAGCCACCTCATCAGATAACAAAGGTTTGTGTCAGTTCAACGTCCACGTCACCAAAAAACTAATTGTGTTAGATCTTAGAAAATATCCGTTGGTGGACAATAGGTTAAAAGGTGGGACCATCAATGATAATTTTGTAGTTGGGACCGTTGCCTGTCAATGCCTAATAGTTAAGATTATTAAAATCTATTATTCCTTTTTAAAACTATATTTTGTAAATTAAACGCATTTGACCATTTGACATAACATAATTAACTCGAACCTATTTTGACTTGTCAACTGACCATTCCAACCTGTTAGTTTTATCATACTTAATTTATAATTTAGACTAAACGGTATGGGGGCCGGCTCTGCCGCGGCGAGCCCCGGCGCCGGACCCCCACACCGCCCCCTATGCCTCGTCCCGTCTTCTCCGTCGCCCCAAGGCCGTGTGCGACGTGCCTCTTTCTCTCTCCTCTCTCTTCGTTCTCTCTCTCTCAAATCAAATCAGTTTATTTTTTTAATTGTTTTTATAAATAGTGTAGGGCCCCATCCTCCACCCCCTTGGTCTATCCCCTTTAGGCCCATCCTCACTCCCGATGACGTGGCATCCTACGTGACGGCCCATCCTCATGGGGATGACCCTCCCCATACCCTCCAGTCTAATAGGCAAAGAGCCTATGTATACTTCACTCATTATTTAATGCAACTAGTTGATTTCCATCCGCGCGTTGCGGCGCGGACCTGATGACTGCAAAACGTGTGTCAGTAACGGCAAGCAGATACCGAATATCAAAACATAAATAAAAATGTCGTGAAAAGGATAGTCACTCCGTCATAAAAAAACGATTTTAAATAACATAATATATAATAATAGGACCCACACGTCCTACACGTTGGAAATTCGGTTGTTTTCAGTTCAGTTATTACGGTGCTAACACGTTAAAATATGGATGAGCTCGGTACCGGTAACGGCACCGAAAGTACCGATCCGGAAAATCATCGAAATTAGGTACCGGCACCGAAAATGCTCGGTACGATACAGTATGGTATTTGAAGGTAAAAATCAATAAATACAGGTATGGTGCTAGACCGGTGTCGAACCGAAAGTAACGATTTTGAAAACGCCAAAAGGTGGTAACGGGTTGGTACCGAAAATGATTTGGTATAGTAAATTTGGTACCGATACGATACCGGTTTGATTATAGGATTTGATACGATTTGCTCATCAATAATCTAACTATCCAAGTTAATTTACATGCTACAATTCATTCATTACAGAAAAAGACAAAAAATAAAGCAAAATAGCTGTTGTGTATGTAAAACCTCATTCAAACGAAATACAGTTTACTAACTGGTGTGAATGAAAAGTAATTTAAACGGTGCAATTACTTGCATTGCTACGTTGCTACATGATTTGATGAGCTCGGTATCAACCGGTACCGAAAATACCGTTACCGAAATCCCCAAAAGTGGGTACCGGTACCGAATATACCTGGTACGATACGGCTCGGTACTGGTACGGCACCGGTATTTGAGGGTAAAAACCGATGAACACCGGTGCCGAACCGACACCGAAAATATACCCAGTTTGGTAAATTTGATACCGGTACAGGTACCCGATACCATTTGCTCATTCCTTAGTGATGTTACTATTCATTCAATTCTATTGTATGAAAAGTAATCTAAACGGTGCAATTACTTGCATTGCTACAGGATTTGATGAGCTCCGTACAAACTGGTACCAAAAATACTGTTACCGAAATCCCCAAAAGTGGGTTCCGGTACCGAATATACCTGGTACGGTACGGCTCGGTACCGGTGGGTACTGATACGGCACCGGTATTTGAGGGTAAAAACCGATGAATACCGGTGCCGAACCGGCACCGAAAATACACCGGGTTTGGTACCGATACCCAATACCATTTGCTCATTCATTAGTGATGTTACTATTCATTCAATTCTATTTTTATTACTATATATTCATTGATACTGTTCATTCAATTACCGGCACCGAAAATACACCGGGTTTGGTACCGATACCCAATACCATTTGCTCATTCATTAGTGATGTTACTATTCATTCAATTCTATTTTTATTACTATATATTCATTGATACTGTTCATTCAATTGACTTTACTATTCATTCAATTCATTAGTGATACGGCACCGGTATTTGAGGGTAAAAACCGATGAATACCGGTGCCGAACCGGCACCGAAAATACACCGGGTTTGGTACCGATACCCAATACCATTTGCTCATTCATTAGTGATGTTACTATTCATTCAATTCTATTTTTATTACTATATATTCATTGATACTGTTCATTCAATTGACTTTACTATTCATTCAATTCTATTTTTATTACTGTATATTCATTGATACTGTTCATTCAATTGACTTTTTAATATACAGGTAATTAGTGTTACAAGTTACAACAGAAACTTGTCACCACTATGTCAACACAAGACGGCTCATTTTGAACATACACACACCCACCCTAACTAAACTCATATCTAAACCAAGAAATCCTTAAATGCGTATCAAGCTAGACATTAATAGGGTTTTTAGGTTTGCTTAATGCTTATAGTATAGCAGGTTACATGTTTGACATTTGGCCCTGTTATATATAACATTAAACTTGGTGGTGGTATCTAGACTAATATGGGCTTCTCTAATTCTGAAAATGTTTTCCATTTCATTAATTATATCTTCCTTTATTAATAAACAAAAATCTTTTTGTACACGTGTCACTCTCTGGTGTCTCCTCCCTTTTGTATAAATTCAAATTTAATTAATAATTATCTATCAACTGACTCATTTTAGAAAATGATTGAAAATTGATTTGGATGCACGTGGCATAAACATTTTATTTAACTTGGGAGAATTATTTAATTATATAATCTTGTGAACGAATTACATGTTCCTTGTGCGTTCAGTAGCCCGGATCTTGTCCGGGTTAAAGATCAATAGACACACCACCTTATTCTTTTGTGCACTGACGGGTGTACGCCTACACCCCGCGCTTAAGTCGTGGCCATTTCGTAAAATGATGCCAAGGATATCCGGGACATGGTCACTAACTCCCCAAAGGCTTTAAGTAACAAGAATGTTTAAACGAGCCGATCAAATTATTCAATTAACCACCCAACGATGGAAGATTTGATGCCCGATCAAGCGGTATTCTATATACCGTAACCCAAGCCCGTATAGGGAAAATAAATTAAAAGTATTTACCTGAGCAATGTAATAATCACAATAAGCAAAATGCAAGTAGCTTTTACTGGTACTCCTAATCTGGAACGAAGGTTTATAATAACCTATTAGAATTCTAACGGGTCTTTAATTAAGCTTAAGCTTAGACCGGTTAGTTTTAAAGATACGGTTCGTACGCACGATTAAGCGAAGACCGGATAGAATGTGATTTAGACCCGACAAGTTCGGAGACTTTTTAATATGGGTAATTCATACACATTCTGGATTTTGAGATAAAACCGATAAGGTTTGACCCGTTTAGGCTAGTTTATGTAAACTAGTTACATAAACCGAACCGAACGCGTAATAAGCGTAACGGGTAATAATGAGAGCCATTTACAGGTTTCCTAAGTTAATATGCTCAAAATATGTTGTGACATCAGTAAAATATCATTTATTATGCCCGAAATGAATTTAAACACAAACTATGCCCCGTAGGGGTAGTTTGGTCATTTATAAGGTGATAAAAGAGTTTAAGTAGTATCCTGAGTTACAGGTCTGATGTAATCAGCAAAGATAATTAATTTGCTAAGTTATATCAGTAGGGTATTGTATATATGTGAAATTTATCAATTATCACCAAACTATGCACCGTAGGGGCATTTTGGTAATTTCACATAAGCCGAAAAGCTCAAAACTAAAGTCTGAGTTTAAGGACTTTTGCTTACTGTTAAAATATTATAATTTGCCTCAAATATCAGTAGGTATCACCCTTTGTATGTTTAAAATAGTGTACATACTATGCGTTAAAAACGCTTAAAAAGGCGATTAGAAGCCGTTTCCGGGTTCTATATAAAAATCTGATATTTTTATTATTCCAGAGGGTTTAAAATAATTTATTTATCATTTAGAATCAGTAGCAAAAGGTTTGGAGTCGTTTAGATATGTAAAACTCATTTTATGGCCCGTAAGGGCAAAACCGACAATTACCGGATTAAGCCTACGACTATGAATTATGCTCAGCCTAAAATTAATTAAAATATTTAAAAATCCAAAAATAATATATTACATCAGTGGGTAAAGAGTTTGGTATCAAAAAGTAGGCTTAACTAGGCTATACGCTAATTACGCCGTTTTATTAACATAAAGCTTTCATTTTACGATAACGAGCATAACTCTTAACCTACACCTCAAACTGATGTCAAATCTTGTATGCAAGTTTAAATATCAGTAACAAAGGTTTCTACTCTTTTACATTTTCAAAAATCACGTTTTAAAGTGAAAAGGGCATAATGGTCAACATATGAGCAATTAACGGAATCATGCGTATTAATCGGATAACTAATGAACCGAGGTGTATAATCACAGAGGGTTATACTAGCATGTAACCTGGTCCAAATGAAGCTCTTAGGTATTTCTAAATCATACCAAAACGGGTCAGAACTGAAAGTCAAAGTAAAAGTCAAACTATGCGACTTTCGGTTCCGAACCGGGTCTCTACTGAAAATTGTCGGGTTGAACATGTTTAGACATGTTCTTACATTCATTACCAAGTTATATCAATGATCAAACAGGTTATAAGTGTTCTACATTGCTAATTATGCATAAATTGTAATTTAAACATTCGGTTGACTTTTTATTAGTAAGTTTGACCCGACATTTGACCTAGTTAGAGTGGGAATCAGGGGGAACCCTTTTAAGGGTTTATTACCCACATAATTACGTACTTAAAGGTACTTTTAATTCGAGATTTGACTGAGCCATTATTAATTAATCTCGAAGTCAAACCGTAATTAGGACGGTTTGACTTTTAGCTAAATAACTAAGCTAAACTCAATTAAAGAAGGTTAAGCAAACTTACAAGAGTCCTATGAACGAATTATGACCACTTGAGTCTGCTTTAGAGCTCCAAGAATGATCAGAAGTGCAAGAGAAGGTGTGAGGAACTTGGTTGCAACTTTGGTCCTTTATATAGTGAATTAATCACCATAAAAAGTTGACACCCAAGTCTATATCTGACCACAACTGATCCACAAGTGTCCCTAGATGTTTAGGGGTTGTTTAGGGGTCAAGAGAAATGTGGAAAATCGGTTAAAGTCGAGCAGAATGCAAAAGGCAGGCAAGAACCCATGTTTCTCGGTACTGGCAGTCCCTCGCGTGGCGCGAGGGCTCCTCACGTGGCGCGACGGAGTGTTTGCACAAATCTGAATTTTAGATTTATTGTGTTTTGATCCTTGGCTCTTCAAACTTTGATTAGACCTTTGTTTCTTGCTTCTTGAACCCTCCAAATTGATTTATATGGGCTTTAAAACATATACCCACTTTGTCAAGTCCCCGGTTAACTTTATTGTTACCCGAAAAGTCCTAACTTTCAACGTTGACGCTTTAACCCTTCGCACACGAATTTGATCATAACTTTCTCATATGATAACGAAACTTTACGAAATTTGTATCGTGCATTCTAGTGAGCATAATTAACAGTTACAAAGCTTCGGGTTTGTCAAAAGGTCACTCAGAGGTATAACTTAAACATGTTGACACTTTTAACCCCTGTAGTTTGAAATCTCTCACTTTTAGCTTCGCATGATCCATGATTTATTCGTTTGATGCTATAAACATCAAATAGGGTTAATGTACAATATATTTATTCACCGTTGACATTTAGAACTCGTATATTCACATACTTTCCATGTTTGTCAACTTTAGTCCTTTTATAACATTCTTTCACACATTTAAACATATGACACGTGTCAACACATTACAGGACGTGAATTTTCGAGGTGTTACATCCTCACCCCCTTAAAATAAATCTCGACCCGAGATTTACTGAAATAAATAAGGGTACTTTTCTTTCATCGTGGATTCAACCTCCCACGTATATTCGGGTCCTCTACGGGCATCCCATTTGACCTTTACAATAGGCACATGCTTCCTTCGAAGCTTCTTGACCTGTCGATCCTCAATCGACAATGGTTTTTCCACAAACTTCAAGCTCTCATCTATATGCACATCTGTATGTGGTATAACCAGTGATTCATCAGCGAAGCACTTTTTCAGATTGCAGATGTGGAACACATTGTGAATTCCACTGAGCTCTTCCGGTAAGTTTAACTTATAGGCAACTGACCCGACACGTTCGATAACCTCGAAAGGTCCTATGTATCTCGGACTTAGCTTGCCTTTCTTACCAAACCGCATCACCCCCTTCCAGGGTGATACTTTAAGCAACACTTTGTCACCTACTTCGAAGTGAAAAGCTTTACGCTTTGGATCTGCGTAACTCTTCTGCCTATCTCGGGCAGCTTTGAGACGGTCACGAATCTGGACAATCTTGTCCGTCGTTTCAAAGACTATCTCTGGTCCTGATAATTGGACATCTCCAACTTTCGCCCAACAAACAGGCGTTCTACACTTTCTACCGTATAAGGCCTCAAAAGGCGCAGCCTTTATGCTGGTGTGGTAGCTATTGTTGTAGGAGAATTCGATCAATGGTAGGTGGTTATCCCAACTACCACCTAAATCAATTACACATGCACGTAGCATGTCTTCCAAAGTTTGAATAGTACGCTCACTCTGACCGTCTGTCTGAGGATGGTAAGCCGTACTAAAATTCAAACGTGTGCCCAAAGATTGCTGGAAACTCTTCCAAAAATGTGACGTGTATCAAGTATCTCGGTCAGAGATAATAGACACAGGTATGCCATGTAAGGCTACAATCTTATCCACGTATAACTGGGCTAACATGTCGGAGCTATAAGTCTCCTTGATGGGTAAGAAATGTGCTGACTTAGTCAGTCTATCAACTATAACCCATATTGTATCATTTCCTTTCCTTGTCTTAGGTAACTTGGTGATAAAATCCATAGTTACCATTTCCCACTTCCACGTAGGAAGTTCGGGCTGTTGTAGCAAGCCTGACGGCTTTTGATGTTCTGCCTTGACTTGCGCACAAATCAAGCACTTAGCTACATAGGCAGCTACAGACTTTTTCAAGCCTATCCACCAATAGTTTGCCCTTAGATCCTGGTACATCTTATCAGCTCCAGGATGAACGGAGTATTTGGAACTATGGGCTTCCTGGAGGATGACATCTCGAAGCCCTCCATGAATTGGAACCCATATTCTTCCATTTAATCTTAGAATTCCGTCCTTGCTAAGAGTTAACTGCTCCACAGTTACCCCTAGCTTTTCGTTAGGATAGTTAGCTTCCAACATAGCTTCCTTCTGTGCAGCTAACAACCTTTCAGTCAAACTGTTCTTTATCTCCATGCGCTTGGCATTGATTCGGATGGGTTTCACCCTTTCCTTTCGACTCAAGGCATCAGCGACTACATTCGCCTTGCCGGGATGATATCTGATTTCACAATCATAATCGTTTAAAGTCTCCATCCAACGGCGCTGCCTCATGTTTAAATCCTTCTGATTAAACAGATGTTGGAGGCTCTTGTGATCAGAATAGATCACACACTTGATTCCATATAGATAATGCCTCCACAGTTTTAGTGCGAATACAACGGCACCCAACTCCAAGTCATGGGTGGTGTAATTCTTTTCGTGCACCTTTAACTGTCGTGATGCATAGGCAATAACTTTGCCTTTCTGCATAAGCACACACCCCATGCCAGTGTGCGATGCATCGCAGTAAACCACAAAATCTTCTATTCCATCTGGCAATGTCAGTACTGGGGCGTTGCTCAACTTTTGCTTCAGAACATCGAAGGATTCTTGCTGCTTAGGGCCCCAAACGAACTTTACTTTCTTCTTGGTCAAGGAAGTTAGGGGTGCAGCAATCCTTGAAAAATTTTCAATGAAACGCCTGTAATATCCTGCCAATCCCAGGAAGCTACGAATCTCTGTAGGCGTCTTTGGCTCTTGCCAGTTCATAACTGCTTCAACCTTAGCGGGATCCACTTGGATACCACGCTCACTCACCACATGTCCAAGGAATTGGACTTCTCGAAGCCAAAATTCACACTTGGAAAATTTGGCGTAGAGTTTCTCCTGATGCAGGAGTTTGAGAATACAGCGAAGGTGTTTCTCATGGTCAGCTTGGTTCTTCGAGTAGATAAGAATGTCGTCGATGAAAACGATGACGAATTTATCTAAGTACGGCTTGCAAACACGATTCATGAGATCCATGAACGCGGCCGGTTCATTAGTGAGCCCAAAAGGCATCACTAGGAACTCGTAATGACCATAACGAGTCCTAAATGCAGTTTTGTGTACGTCTTCATCTCTAACCTTCAGTTGTTGGTAGCCTGACCTCAAGTCAATCTTCGAGAAATAACTTGCCCCTTGTAACTGATCGAACAAATCGTCGATCCTGGGCAAAGGATATCTATTCTTTATTGTGACCTTGTTAAGCTCACGGTAATCGATGCACAGAGGCATCGATCCATCCTTCCTCTTGACAAACAGGACTGGCGCTCCCCAAGGATACGAACTAGGTTTAATGAAACCTTTAGCTAGCAATTCATCCAGTTGTGTTCTTAATTCCTTCATTTCCGTTGGTGCTAACCTGTAAGGTGCTCTAGCAACAGGTGCTGCTCCAGGGATGATATCAATCCTGAATTCCACTTGCATATCTGGTTCAAACCAGGTAGTTCTTCCGGAAAAACTTCAGCGAATTCAGAAATGACGGGGATGTCTTCAATCTTCGGTTTAGGCTCATCAATAATCACTTGTGCCATGTAGATGACACAACCCTTCTTTAAACATTTGGAGGCCTTGAGCATAGTTACTTGCTCAGGCAGTCCATACTGGGTATCTCCCCGAATGGTAAGTGATTCACCAGACGGAGTCTTTATCACCACTTGCTTTTTGTTGCAGACAATTTGGGCCTGGTTATGAGATAACCAGTCCATACCCAAAACTATGTCAAAACCGGCCAACTTAAAGGGAAGTAGAGACAGAGGAAAAGAGTGGTTCTTAATGGATATAACACATCCATCTAACACAGTAGAGACGGTTTCTAGGGTGCCATCTGCTAACTCCACCTCATAATTCACATTTAAGGTTTTGAAAGGTAATTTCAGCAATTCACAAAACTTATTATCAACGAAAGACTTATCAGCGCCTGAATCAAAAAGTACTCTAGCGTAGACATCATTTACAAGGAAAGTACCTGTAATCACATTGTCGTCTAGAACTGCTTCTTTGGCATCCATTCTGAAGACTCTAGCATTTGTCTTCTTGGCCTCTTTAGGCTTCTTGGCATATCTAGGGCAGTTGGGTTTAATGTGCCCCTTTTCATTGCAACTGTAGCAAGTTGCATCCTTCAGCTTTTTGCATTCCAAGGTCTTGTGGTCCTTGGACTTGCATGTACCACAAGCATAGGTTTTTGACTGAGTCTGTGAGTTCGACTCAAGTCTGCACTTTCCAAAGTGCTGTTTCTTGCAAATCTTGCATTTGAGCTTCTCACCAGAATGATGCCCATCTTTCCTTGACTCAGATCCTTTCTTGTTGTCACCGTTCCCACGGTGCTTCTTGTTCGATCTCCGCGAACTGTCATCTTCACGTTTTCTCTTCTCAGCCTCCTTGTTCCTCAGCGATCTTTGCCTGACCGCATCCAAAGTGAGGGATAAGGATATGTCAGCTACAGATCTGAAAGTAGCTGGCTGAGAAGCCTTCACGCTTGCCTTGATTTCCGGGGCTAAACCACCGATAAAACGAGCTATTCTTTTTGGTTCCGGGGTTACCAGATACGACACTAACCGGGACATCGTGTTGAAGCTCGTGAGGTAAGCTTGACAGTCAAGGTTTGTCATAACCAATGATAGATCAGATTCTATCTTCTCCACCTCATGCTGAGGGCAGTAATTTTCCCTGATGAGGGCAACAAATTGATCCCAAGACATGTTGTACAATGGGATTTTCCCGGTGGCTTGAATCAGTGATCTCCACCAGGCTAAAGCTTCACCCTTAAAAGACTGCGATACAAACTTGACCACATCTCTCTCAGGGCATCCGCTGATATCCACAACCGTATCCATCTCATCCAGCCACGTCATACCGTCAATGGCTCCCTTCTCCCCAGTGAAATCCCGGGGTTTGCAGGAAACAAAATATTTATAAGAGCAACCCTTGTCACGGGGTCCTTGGTTTAGTACAACCTGCTGAGATGGAGCACTGTGGTGGTTAGAGGAGTGTCGATCATCATCTTTCTTCATTTCTTCCTTCTTGGAAGGAGGCTTTGCATGCGGCGTAGATAGGGTCCTACTTCGAGTTCCACTATACTCTTCGTACTGCCGTTCCAATGCCTTTGTAACTGCGTCGTCTACCAACGCTTTCAATTCAGCACCCGTTAAATTTACTTGGGCATTATCGGTATTCTCCACTGGATGGCTATTAATTTCGTCTGAGTTAGCCATTTTAATTGAACTGTTACAGAAAACAAGGACAATAGTTTATTTGGGAGTTTATTATGGAATTGCCCTTTAGGGTAATTCATTAACCATGGTAAACAGAGACCATATTTGGTTAATTTATTAATCATATTTATTTAGGATTTCTATTATAATTTATCCTAATTATAAAACAATAACAGTTTTATTTGTGGCACAAAAGGCCTAGTCACATGGACATTTTACAAATTATAAGCTATGATTTCAGAGAATCAAAGCATGAAGGTTTGAACCTAGTTCATTACCTTTATCTGACAGGGAGTCATCGCTACCACTGTCTTTTGGCTCATATGGAAATGAGCAGGGCCCGTAGGCATTATATTACCACGTATGGTCAAAATATGATCATCTCAATTGATGATCTAAATCCATGATTCAGAGATCATTAAATTGGGTTAGGGATCTTTTAAAGAATCCAATAATAAGAATGACGTGTGTGATTTTAATGGATCACATCTGCCAGGAGCGTTAACATGTTTACAGATGTTAACAGGGATTTGAATCTTTTAAACATGTCTTACCATCTTGGCCCGGTCTTATAATGACCTGAAGGCTAGGTTTCACTCTTTAAGATTCTTATTCAATATTTAATAGGCAGATTATTAAAAATGATTTTGATTCATTTCTTATAATATATTTATGCATATAATAGCAAAAATGAAATTTATAAACTTACATTCCATTTATTTATTAAAAGTTTACACGTCGCCCTAAACGGGACTTTTTAATAAACAAACTTACCCACGCAGGGGTTTAAACAAGGATTTACCCTCGTAGGGGCTTAACAACAAACATCATAATAGTCCACGCAGGGACTTACACAAATAACAAAATAGTCCACGCAGGGACTTAACAATAACATACCCTCGTAGGGGTTAACAGAACGATAGACCCACGCAGGGGTCAAAACAAACATACATACCCACGCAGGGGTTTATACAGCAAGACTGGCCCACGCAGGGGCTCAACAACAATCGGAAGGATTTAGTGGTCCTTCTTGCTCTTCCCTTTGATCAAGCTTGTCAATCCTTGGAAGAAGCTTTGTCTCTCCCTGCGGTCGCGGTGAAACTCTCGTTCAACATGATCCAGTCTCTGAAGAATTTCCTCCCGTTCTGGGGGAGAAAACCGTGGCGGCTGCGATGGCGTCCGTATTATTGGTCTGGCAGGTATCTGGTACCCATGAGTTGGGTACCCTACTCCCCATGGGTCTCCATACGGTCCTTGGGTGTTATAGTTAGCCGCTACCAAGTATGGGTCGGCTTCTGCGTAGTTGTAGTTGGTGTGCACTGGCTGTTCAAACGGGTTATACGCCATGGAACCCGTGTATGCCGGAATTGGGTTATCAAAACCCATAGGCGGTGGTTGCGGTGCAACTGGGTGTGAGGGTCCACCCATTTGTGGGTCCTCCTGAAGTGGCGGGTAATGGCTGCCACTTGATTGGCGTGGAGAGCTAAAATGAAAGTCTCCCGCTCGCGCAGACATACGCGCTCCGGTTCTCCTACGCCTTGGCGGTTACGGAGGTGCCGGTTGAACTGGTGGCGGTGGAGGCGGTGGCGTGACTGCCACAAATCTTGAATCCTCAGAGGGATCCTGTTGCTGCTGCTGTTGCTGAGGAGGTGACGAATGGTGAGGAGGTGTATAGTACCATTCGTGCCTGGTAAACGTAGGTTGAAAGCTGTCTGGACCACCGTAGGGTGATCCGTGGAAAGAAGATCCGTCGGAGATCTCTATCGGGTGGTTTGGTGTACCACTGGCAGGTTCGATGGGGTCCGTATCCTCGTCCATATCATCCGCGTGATCTCCCGAGAAATGGTCATCTGGCCCCAGTGGGTTAAAACCCGCTGGTTCTGGCAAGTAATTGGCCGGGTTAAACCGGCCCCTGAAGACAGGTATAGGGTCTCCAAAAGAGTTGTGCGATAAGGATCGCTGTAATGGTATGTAGGAGGGTTGAGGGTTGTTGAGCTCATACTCCGGCTGTGGCCCATAAGGGTTATGGACAGGAGGTGTTGAGCTGTGCGAAACCGACCGTCTAGCCGGCTCGAAGAGGTTCCTCCGGTTTTGCCGGGGATCGTCACTCTCTGTGGTCGAAGGAGCTCGCACATTCGAAGGTCCTGCCTCGTTGTCATTGGGGGCGGTGATTGGCCCCTTGCCTCGTCCTCTTCTTCTAAAGAATCTTGGCGGCATTTTGTTAAACCTGTCAATATAGCATGAGATAACAGCAACAATATATAAAAATTTTAAAGCACAAAACAAAAACCAAACAGGGTAGAATTTGTCCTATGTTATTTCTCTAGACTCGAAAGTTTAGATATGTGCAATTGTGTTATTGAGATTAAACACAAAAGGCTAGTGTTTAATTCACTCAATGTTGGCTCTGATACCAACCTGTCACACCCCGATTTCCACGTGTCACCGGTGGGTCCGGTGGGGAGTATCGTGACGTGGTTGGCAACATAATAGTCAAACAACACAATATTTAATATGCACAGCGGAAGCAAATGAAAAGTTATAATTCAACCGAGTTTAATATTGTAATATCATGTATCACAACAGTCGATTGTTTATCCACAGACGGATCGAAAATAAATAATAGAAACAATAGTTCAACAGACGGTAGGCATCTTAAGCTTGCGAGACTTCTAGCGATGCTAAGGAGAAATCCCAGCCAATTACGCTTAGTACCTGCATTTAATCTTTTTGGGAAAATACGTCAGTTTACACTGGTAAATACTATCAACTGTCTCATTTTAGAAAATGATTGAAAATTGATTTGGATGCACGTGGCATAAACATTTTATTTAACTTGGGAGAATTATTTAATTATATAATCTTGTGAACAAATTACATGTTCCTTGTGCGTTCAGTAGCCCGGATCTTGTCCAGGTTAAAGATCAATAGACACACCACATTATTCTTTTGTGCACTGACGGGTGTACGCCTACACCCCGCACTTAAGTCGTGGCCATTTCGTAAAATGATGCCAAGGATATCCGGGACATGGTCACTAACCCCCCCAAAGGCTTTAAGTAACAAGAATGTTTAAACGAGCCGATCAAATTATTCAATTAACCACCCAACGATGGAAGATTTGACGCCCGATCAAGCGGTATTCTATATACCGTAACCCAAGCCCGTATAGGGAAAATAAGTTAAAAGTATTTACCTGAGCAATGTAATAATCACAATAAGCAAAATGCAAGTAGCTTTTACTGGTACTCCTAACCTGGAACGAAGGTTTATAATAACCTATTAGAAATCTAACGGGTCTTTAATTAAGCTTAAGCTTAGACCAGTTAGTTTTAAAGACACGGTTCGTACGCACGATTAAGCGAAGACCGGATAGAATGTGATTTAGACCCGACAAGTTCGGAGACTTGTTTAATATGGGTAATTCATACACATTCTGGAATTTGAGATAAAACCGATAAGGTTTGACCCGTTTAGGCTAGTTTATGTAAACTAGTTACATAAACCGAACCGAACGCGTAATAAGCGTAACGGGTAATAATGAGAGCCATTTACAGGTTTCCTAAGTTAATATGCTCCAAATATGTTATGACGTCAGTAAGATATCATTTATTATGCCCGAAATGAATTTAAACACAAACTATGCCCCGTAGGGGTAGTTTGGTCATTTATAAGGTGATAAAAGAGTTTAAGTAGTATCCTGAGTTACAGGTCTGATGTAATCAGCAAAGATAATTAATTTGCTAAGTTATATCAGTAGGGTATTGTATATATGTGAAATTTATCAATTATCACCAAACTATGCACCGTAGGGGCATTTTGGTAATTTCACATAAGCCGAAAAGCTCAAAACTAAAGTCTGAGTTTAAGGACTTTTGCTTACTGTTAAAATATTATAATTTGCCTCAAATATCAGTAGGTATCACCCTTTGTATGTTTAAAACAGTTTTAGTACATACTATGCGTTAAAAACGCTTAAAAAGGCGATTAGAAGCCGTTTCCGGGTTCTATATAAAAATCTGATATTTTTATTATTCCAGAGGGTTTAAAATAATTTATTTATCATTTAGAATCAGTAGCAAAAGGTTTGGAGTCGTTTAGATATGTAAAACTCATTTTATGGCCCGTAAGGGCAAAACCGACAATTACCGGATTAAGCCTACGACTATGAATTATGCTCAGCCTAAAATTAATTAAAATCTTTAAAAATCCAAAAATAATATATTACATCAGTGGGTAAAGAGTTTGGTATCAAAAAGTAGGCTTAACTAGGCTATACGCTAATTACGCCGTTTTATTAACATAAAGCTTTCATTTTACGATAACGAGCATAACTCTTAACCTACACCTCAAACTGATGTCAAATCTTGTATGCGAGTTTAAATATCAGTAACAAAGGTTTCTACTCTTTTACATTTTCAAAAATCACGTTTTAAAGTGAAAATGGCATAATGGTCAACATATGAGCAATTAACGGAATCATGCGTATTAATCGGATAACTAATGAACCGAGGTGTATAATCACAGAGGGTTATACTAGCATGTAACCTGGTCCAAATGAAGCTCTTAGGTATTTCTAAATCATACCAAAACGGGTCAGAACTGAAAGTCAAAGTAAAAGTCAAACTATGCGACTTTCGGTTCCGAACCGGGTCTCTACTGAAAATTGTCGGGTTGAACATGTTTAGACATGTTCTTACATTCATTACCAAGTTATATCAATGATCAAACAGGTTATAAGTGTTCTACATTGCTAATTATGCATAAATTGTAATTTAAACATTCGGTTGACTTTTTATTAGTAAGTTTGACCCGACATTTGACCTAGTTAGAGTGGGAATCAGGGGGAACCCTTTTAAGGGTTTATTACCCACATAATTACCTACTTAAAGGTACTTTTAATTCGAGATTTGACTGAGCCATTATTAATTAATCTCGAAGTCAAACCGTAATTAGGACGGTTTGACTTTTAGCTAAATAACTAAGCTAAACTCAATTAAAGAAGGTTAAGCAAACTCACAAGAGTCCTATGAACGAATTATGACCACTTGAGTCTGCTTTGGAGCTCCAAGAATGATCAGAAGTGCAAGAGAAGGTGTGAGGAACTTGGTTGCAACTTTGGTCCTTTATATAGTGAATTAATCACTATAAAAAGTTGACACCCAAGTCTATATCTGACCACTACTGATCCATAAGTGTCCCTAGATGTTTAGGGGTTGTTTAGGGGTCAAGAGAAATGTGGAAAATCGGTTAAAGTCGAGCAGAATGCAAAAGGCAGGCAAGAACCCATGTTTCTCGGTACTGGCAGTCCCTCGCGTGGCGCGAGGGCTCCTCGCGTGGCGTGACGAAGTGTCTGCACAAATCTGAATTTTAGATTTATTGCGTTTTGATCCTTGGCTCTTCAAACTTCGATTAGACCTTTGTTTCTTGCATCTTGAACCCTCCAAATTGATTTATATGGGCTTTAAAACATATACCCATTTTGTCAAGTCCCCGGTTAACTTTATTGTTACCCGAAAAGTCCTAACTTTCAACGTTGACGCTTTAACCCTTCGCACACGAATTTGATCATAACTTTCTCATATGATAACGAAACTTTACGAAATTTATATCGTGCATTCTAGTGAGCATAATTAATAGTTACAAAGCTTCGGGTTTGTCAAAAGGTCACTCAGAGGTATAACTTAAACATGTTGACACTTTTAACCCCTGTAGTTTGAAATCTCTCACTTTTAGCTTCGCATGATCCATGATTTATTCGTTTGATGCTATAAACATCAAATAAGGTTAATGTACAATATATTTATTCACCATTGACATTTAGAACTCGTATATTCACATACTTTCCATGTTTGTCAACTTTAGTCCTTTTATAACATTCTTTCACACATTTAAACATATGACACGTGTCAACACATTACAGGACGTGAATTTTCGAGGTGTTACAAAGATAAGGATAAAACTAAAAATTCAAACTTAACCAAATAAAAAAAAAACAACCCGGAAATAAAAATAACCGAAAATAATTAAAAGCAAATAGCCGAGACTCTTGGTTGGAACTTCGAACAAATCCGAACCGATTCTAGCCACTTCCCGGGTTAACGTCGTGTTGGTCCGCATCATCCCCCCCCCCTCTAAAAATTGACTCGTCCCCGAGTCAACCATATCATCATCTTCCGGCGTGTAGGGTGACAGATCAGCAACATTAAAAGTAGCGGACACGTTATAGTGACCCGGTAAATCCAACTTATACGCATTATCATTAATTCTTGAATCACCCGAAACGGCCCATCCGCCCTTGGACGAAGCTTACCGAATCTACCCTGAGGAAATCACTCAGGACGAAGATAAATCCAAACCAAATCACCGACTTCAAAAACAACCTGTTTACGATGCTTATTCACAGTGGACTGATACTTGAGATTTTGCTCAACAATTTTTCCCTCACTTTTGCATGCATGCGTTTGATATAATCGGCCCTAGCATCCCCATCTTCGCTAACCGGGTGGCCATCAACTTGCGGTGTTAAATCCAACGGGGTGAATGGATTTCTCCCAGAAACGGACTCCGACCCGTAGCCGAATGTGAAGATCTATTATACGCAAATTCTGCTTGTGGCAACACTTGATCCCACTGTTTCGGGTTATCACCAATCAACAAACGTAGCAAATTTCCAAGACTTCGATTCGTTACCTCCGTCTGTCCGTCAGTTTGGGGGTGATGCGAACTGCTGAACTGTAGCTTAGCCCCCAACTTTTTCCAAAGAGTCCTCCAAAAATGGCTAATGAATTTCACATCTCGGTCTGACGTTATCGTTTTCGAAACCCCATGTAAACATACCACTTCAGAAAAATATAATCTTGCAACCCGTGAAGCATCGAACGTTTTTGCACATGGTATAAAATGGGCCATTTTCGAAAACCTGTCCACCACAACCATAATAGAATCCTTTTTCCGCTGTGTTATCGGTAACCCAAGAACGAAATCAAGCGAAACATCTTCCCATGGAGCATTCGGAGTCGGTAATGGCGTGTACAACCCTTGATTCGTATGGTGAGTTTTGGCGATGTGGCACTGTAACACCCTAGTTTCTAATTAACGATTTTACATGTAATTACCAACAATTAGGTGTGTAGTTAAGACTACACATACTATAAAAAATACGGGTTTATTTAAATCTTTTACAATCATAAGTCATTCAACATAACGTGAACGAATTCGTCGTTTAAAAATTTACAACGTGACCAAGTGCAGAAGCATGAATCTATATCGTGTTCGGTTCTTCGATGAGCTTGATCGTCTTTCGGCATTCTAAATGTACCTACAAATCATAAACATGAAATACTTTAGTCATACGGGGTTTTAAACGCATTTAAACGAGTCCGGGAAACGAAACCGATTAAAATACATTACATTGCAGGGTCCACCGTAAATTACGGTGGTTACCGTAATTTACGGTAGCCCCTGAATGTCAAATCTTCCACCGTAAAACAGGGGATGTCTGGCGTAAAGACTTAAAGGCTACCGTAAGTTACCGTAGCTACCGTAACTTATGGTGGCCTCTGCAGGATTTTCCAAGTTTTGCCGTTTTCTAAAACGGAAACCTTCATAACTTTTGATCCGCATGTCCGTTTGACCTACCGTTTCTTCCTACGTGATTGTAATTTGATTCTCCACATTAGGGAGTCAAAATCCAACATCCGGTTTAACAAAATTTCAGACTTTTAAGTCTTTGGCTTATTACCCTTTTTACCAAGTTTTGACCCGTTCGATTTATATCAAACAAACAAGTTTGTTTGACCCTTATTTCTCATAAACCTATTAAATTCAATGATGTTTAACATATTAGGTTCCAATTACAGGTTCATATACCTTCTTAATCCCATTTTCACTCATATGCTTATTTTGACCCGTTAAGGGTATTTAAGCATATTTTAAGCACCAATCACTTTCATTCGTTTCTAAATACATATGTCCACATTTCTTATCAAATGACCTCCTACCACAACTATATTTGTGGTGGATTCAATGTGGTGATTTATATATTACAATTTTTACCCTTCAAATTATTATTTTACGGCAAAGACTCTTTATAGAGTCATTTGACCAATATTTTACATCTTTCGCTTTTCGTACTTATTCAAAGTATTGACTTGATTATAAAACTCATTTTCAAGCGACTTCTAAGGGTTGCTTGCTTAATTTCACTTACAAGGGCGTTTTGGTCATTTTTAACCATTCTTTTACGACGAAGGGCTTGCTTAAGTCATGCACGCCCAAAATCTCATTTTTAACCAAATCTTGTTTTCAAAACACTCTGTCTATAATTTAAATCCTTCGGTTTACCTTTTAAAATAACCAAAATTCCCTTTTTACTTTACCTAACTCTCATAGAGCTTCAAGTTCTAAATGATGAGTTGATCTATTATACATACCTGGCTCGGATCAACTTATTAACCTGGTTTTAATACCTTGCTTTGAAATCGCTAATTAAGAAAGATGCGAGTACCCATTGGATATCTATTCCTGTAAGCATATAACTCGACAAAAATCATTAGTCAATATTGTCAAAAGGTGATGTCTACACCTTTTGACCCGTTTGGCCGAATTGACCAAATATATTAGCGAGATGATATTTATTACCACCTCGTATATATGACTCGCTCCGATTTACACCGTGCGGCCACTTTACTTATAATTCCATTTCTTAACACTTTTTGGCCTACTATGGCTTACGTCATAATTATCTTTTTTGTAACACGACAAAAGGATATTCTGAAATATATGACTAGTGTAAGATATACTTACCTTGCATCCGAATTACGCTTATCCTTCTTATTTGCTTCGTTTGACCCGCTTCCTTTCCAAGCCTCCACCTAGCTTGTTAAGCGTCAAACTATCATCATAATTCGTAAGACGGTTAGATTAGTCATCATTAATTATGACTATTCCATCTTACGGGTTTTACATCAAAATTCACCATTTGATTTCATTTTGGTCCGTTTTGACTTCTTAAAAGTCAATTTGTCTATAACATATTCAAACACACATTTGGCACATTGAACCCACTTAGGCATTTTCATTCGAACTCTTTAATCATTCTAGTTTTTACGCACCAATTTAACTTAGCTTTCGACTATTGAAGCTAATCATTCATTTGTTAAGAAATTAACTAAAGGTTTCCATCTACATGTAAAACCCGTTTCATTATAGCATTAGACATTCATCCAATCATCAAATATAATCAAGTTCTACATATTAATTAGTAGACATCATGATTCCAAACACCTATTTATATGAACCAAAATCACTAGTTTCATCATAATTTATTAAACCCCTTTCATGAAAGTATGATCATGTACCCAAATTTCATGGTTTAATCAACCACCTTCCATTCATTCTCATGCATGATGATTCTAAACATAGTCTTATCATCAATTTCATCATAACAATAAAACCCACTTAGCTAGGTGTGGTGATTCAACCAAACACCTAAATCATAGCAATTTATTCTAAATCTTCACTTAGGGTTTTTTCCTAAGCAATCCTACATCCCAAATTCAGCCATAACTTCTATGATTCATACATAGATCGTATCATGCAAGATTAACTAATTTTCACAACTTCATGAATGTTAGAAATTCGACATACCTTACGATCCCCTTGACTTGGTAATCGTTTATTCATGTTTGGTTGTGAATTTGAGCTTCATTTTGACCTTCAATTTGATGATTATGTTAGATGTTAGGGTTTGGCTCCTTGGGAGCTCTCCTGAGCTCGATCCAGAACACACATTTGTGTGTGTGTGTTTTGTTTAGTTATTAATAAATAACCTTTCAAGTTATCCCGCTTTAACCCCTCGTGTTTGGTTCGTTATTAAGTAGGCAACAACCTACTTATTTCCAATAATGTTCCCATTTATTAACTAGGTTAAACATTCCTAGTTAACTTAGTGGGTTTGGGGAAATTATGACTAAGTTTATTTTTAAGTCCCGTTTCTCGGGCTTCTATAAACTTTATTTCTTCAAAAACTTTCATTTAACTTTTATTTTAATAATAGGTTTATTTATTTAAGAATCCTAATATTCACCGGGTTACTTTTACCACTGAAGGTAAATTACCCATCTTTTAGTATAAACGTGGTTTGATTACCAAACTCGTTTTCGGGGTGTTACAGGCACACCCTACAACGATCAACAACTTTGGGCACGTCCCTAATAAGTTTCGGCAAAAAAAACGTTCCTGGACGGCGATCGCTGTTTTGTTTCGTCCGAAATGACCCGACAAAGCTCCCCGGTGGCACTCGATGATTACGGCTTCACGGACCGAAGAGACCGGCAAACACAACCTGCCGACTTTATATAGCCGACCGTTGCGCAAAAAAAATCCCGGTACGGTGCCGATAAACATGCTGTCCAGATCTGTCACACCCCAAATTTCCACGTGTCACCGGTGGGCCCGGTGGGGAGTATCGTGACGTGGTTGGCAACATTATAGTCAAACAACACAACATTTAAATGCACAGCGGAAGCAAAAGATAAATATATTACAATCCGAATATAAAGTAATATCCAAGTATTACAACGGAAGGTAAAGGATCCACAGGCGGATCATAAAACGTAAACATTGTTCAACAGACTTTAGACGCCTAGAACTTGCAAGATTCCTTATTAACGTCCTGAGCCGCTTCCAGCCTATTACGTACTTGTACCTGCCACTTAGACTTTTGAAAATACGTCAGTTTTCACTGGTAAATACACTCAACCGACTCATTTGAAAATGTTTATGAAAATTTGTTTAGGTGCACAAGACACGTAAATGTTTCGACACTTTGATTAGAATGCACAAGGCAAAATTAATATTTTATACTTGAGACAAACTATATTTCATGTTATCAGTTTTACATAACTTGCTCTACATGTAGGGCCCGAAACTATGCCGGTTCATGATTAACCGGCACACCACTATTCCCCTATTGGGAATTCCATATTGGTATAAACATATGGCATCTGTCAGGTGTATGCCTACACCCCGTGCTTAGGTCGTGGCCATTGCAAATCATGAGTCAAGGATATCCAGGACACGATCGCATTAATCCCCAATGTTTCAGTCAAGCAATACGAATTAAAACAGGTTATTTGGATTTCCCGACTCATTGGTCTTCGAATCCCATACCTGAACATGCGGTATTTATATTACCGTATCCCAAGCCCGTAATAGGGAAAATAAGTTAAGAGTATTTACCTGAGCGAGCTCCTGTCTTAAATAGCAGAAATTTATAACTCAGCCGTATTCACTTAAGCAAGCGTAGGTACAATTTACCGGAAAACTCTAGTCTAGAATGATGGTATAAATAACTAATTAGAATGCTAACGGGTCTTTAATTAAGCTTAAGCTTAGACCGGTTAGTCTTACAGAAAGATACGGTTCGTACGCACGATTAAGCGAAGACCGGATAGAATGTGATTTAGACCCGACAAGTTCGGAGACTCGTATAATATGGGTATATTATACACATTCTGGATTTTGAGATAAAACCGATAAGGTTTGACCCGTTTCGGCTAATTTATGTAAACTAGTTATATAAACCGAACCTAACGCGTATGAAGCGTAACGGGTAACCATAAGAGTCCTAAACAGGTTTCCTAAGTTAACATGCCTTAAATATGTTGTGATATCAGTAGGATACCTTCCGTTATGCCCAAAACGAGTTTAATTTTATATTAATCCCCTTAGGGGTATTTTGGTCATTTTAAAGATTATAAAAGGGATCAATTAAGCTTCTAAGATCCGGGTCTGAATAAATCAGTAAAATAACTTATTTTAACAGGTTATAACATTTGGTTATAAGTCTTATATGCCAAAATAGTTTTAAACCCTAACTATGCGTATAATACGCGTATAAAGTAGTTTTAAGCGACGTACGGGTTAAAATAGGATTCTGAGTTTCCTAATCAGTTAAACAGGTTCAAAACACTCCATTTAATATTTAAAATCAGTAGCAATTGGATTGGCGTTAAAAGGATTTGTAAAACTCATTTTATGGCCGAAAAGGGTATTTTTGGTATTAACCGAATCGAGGCGATTAACCTAGCTTATGATCAGTTTAAAAATAATTAAAAATCTTCAAAAATCCCAAAATATTATATCACATCAGTGGGTAAAAGGTTTGGTGTCAAAAATGGGTTTTAGATAGGCGTTACGCTAATGACGTCATTTAATTACTAAGAATCGCTATAATTACGTCATTAAGCATAACTCCTAATCTGGACCTCCGCTTGATGTGAAAATTTACAGACATGTCTAATAATCAGTAACTAAGATTATTTTACTTTCATATTTCCAAAAATCTCGTTTTATGCTCATAAGGGCATTACGGTCAATATTTAGGCGTTTAACGGAAACATCGGACGATTTGGAATTCGAGTGGTATAAACGCAGAGGCTTATACACACATGCAACTAGGTCCTAATGGAACTTTAAGGCATGTCTAAATCTATATAAATCGGGTCAGAACTGAGGTCAAAGCAAAAGTCAAACTTTTGTGTCTCTCGGTTCCGAATCGGTTCTAAACATAAAGTTGTCGAATCAAATAAGCTTAGACAAGTTATTATACTTATTTTCAAGTTGTATGGCTGATAAAACAGGTTACACGCCTTCCGTGTTGTTAAATATGCGATTAAGGTTTCTGTTGACTTTTTCGGACAACCTTGGACTCGACAAACGACCTAGTTAAGATTGAAATCAGTGGGTGACCTTTTAGGGGTTTATTACCCATATAAATACCAACTTATAACAACTTTTGATTCGACAAAACTCTGGACCATATGTGTTTTATCGTGAAGTCAAACCGTAGTTACGACGGTTTGATTTCTAGGCTACTAACTAAGGAAAACTTGATCGAGAAGGGTTAGACATTGTAACACCCCGAAAACGGGTTTGGTAGTTAACCATGTTAATACTAAAAGACGGGTTAAGTGCCGCTAGTAGTAAAAATAACCCGGTAAATATTAGGATTTAAATAATTAATCCTAATGTTAAATAAAAAGTGAATAAAAGCTTTTAAGGAAAACAAGGTATATAGAAGGCCCGAGATAACGGGACTTAAAATAAAACGGGTTATGACTACCCTGAACTCACTAAGTTAAACTAGCAAAGTTTAACCTAGTTAACAAAATAAAGTATTGCTGAAAATAAGTAGGTTGTAGCCTACTTATTAGTTAACAAAACTTGAGGGGCCAAAGGTGTAATAATCTAAAAGATTATTTATTAAAAACAAAAATAAAAACACACCACACCTAGTGTGTGCGTGTGTGAGGTCGACCAGGAGAAAGCTCAGGGAGCTCAAACCCTAAATTCCACAACTTGATCAAATTGAAGCCCAAATCAAGAGCCAAATCACTGCATGAACACAAATTCGTGATCACCTAGTCATGGGGATTACAAGGTATGTTGAAATTTATGATTTGGTGATACTTTGAGATTATGATGAACAATCATAATCGAAATTCTGGAATGAATCTTGAATCTATGAGTGTTATTTTGATTATATCTTGGTTTAGAAACAAACCCTAGTAGAAATCTTGATGAATTGTTGCTAAACTAGGGATTTGATAATTACCCTATTATGAGCTAAGTGGGTTTTGGTTGAATTGATGAAATTGATGTTCTAATGGTGTTTATAAACATCATATTAACTCATATGAATGAACTACTTGAACAAATTAGGGATTTTGTTAAGAGTTCATAAGTAACTAGAAGTGGGTTTTGTTAGATATGATGAAATCATGAAGAACTTGAAGTAATATCACTTGTATGTGATTAACAAGTAAACTAGGAAGTGGGTTTTTATGTAATAGTAAAGATGATGATAAGTTTATGTTTAAAATCATCATAATGGAAAATAGAAACAAGGCACTCAAACAAATTAAGTGATTTGGGAACTTGTTCATACATGATTGAAATGGGTTTGAATGTTATAATGAAATTTGGTAGCCATGTTCATGTAACTAAGTGTATAAGATCATGTTAGCTACCAATTGATAGATAGAACTTGAATGTGCATTTATATGCTAAGGGGCGTTTGACTTTTAGTAGTCAAACCGACCATTAATAAGATCGAAGGGTAATTGTGATAGAAAATATGTAAGATGGAATAGTCATAATTAATGATGACTAATATAACCGTCTTACGAATTATGATGATAGTTTGACGCTTGACAAGCTAGGTGGAGGCTTGGAAAGGAAGCGGGTCAAACGAAGCAAGAATGGCGGAAAAAAGCATAATTCGGATGCAAGGTAAGTATAGCTTACACTAGTCTTATATGTTAGAATACTCCCTTATCGTATTAGTTACGATAAAGGCAAATACATAATTGAGGTATGATGTTCCGACGTGTAAACGTACGGAACAAGGTAGTCAAACACGACAAGAAACCATGTTGATGGTTTAAAAAGGAATTAAATCGGTAATTCGATCATTTTATGACAAATGGAAAATGAACCTTTGAATGGTTACCTTATAGGGTAAACCAAAACAAACAATAAGGGTAAAAAGGTAAATTGGTCATGCGTTGACCATAACTATTGGTTTTGAAAGACACTGTAAGGCGTAAGCCATAACAGGCTAAAAAGCGTTAAGAAAATCAATTAATAAGTGAAATGGCCACACGGTGTAAACCGAAGCGAGTCGTATAGATGAGATGGTAATAAATATCATCTCGCCAACATAATCGGTCACTTAGACCAAATGGGTCAAAAGGTGAAGATATCACCCTTTGACAATAGCGACTAATGATTATTGTCGAGCTATATTATTTCAGGTGTAAATGTCAAATTGGTGTTAGCAACGCTATGAATTAGCGGTTATAAAAGCAAGGTATTAAAAACGGGTCAATATATTGATCTGCGCCAGGTATGTGAAATAGGGTAACACTCATTTAGAACATATGGTTCAAGAGTGTTAAAAGAGGTCAAAACGGACATTTGGTTACTTGTTAGGTAAACCAAATGTTTTATGTAATGAACATGGCGTTTGGAAAGCTTAATGACTTTTCAAACATAATCATAGGTTAAAGAGGGATTATGGGTCCAATATACTTTCAAAAGTCCTTCATTGTTAATAAAGGACTAAAATGGACCAAAACGCCCTTGGTGGCTAAATTGACCAAACAACCTTTAAAAGTTGTTTGGAAATGAGTTTTATGATTTAATGAATACTTAGAATAATTATAGAAGCAATTGAAAGCGATTTTAGGCTCGAAAGTGCTTAAGAGCCCTTAACGGGTCAAAATAAGCATACGAGTGAAAACGGGTTTAAATTGTGTAATAAACCTATGATTAGAACCTAAAATGGTAGGTAATATTAAATTAAAGAGTTGTATGTGATATAGAAATCAAACAAATACGTTTGTTTGATAAAATGCGTAAACGGGTCAAATTTTGGTAAAGGAGTAATAAGCCGAAGACTTAAAGGTCTCAAATTTTATCAAGCCGGATGTCGGATTTTAACTCCATATGATGGAGAATCAAATTACAAACATGTAGGAAGAAACGGTAGGTCAAACGGATAAGCGGTTTGTAAGATACGAAAGATTTCGTGTCAAATTACGGCAAATTGGAAAGGCTGAACCCAGGGTCCACCGTAAATTACGGTCCCACCGTAATTTACGGTGGAGATGAAATAATTACGGTGCTGGCCTACTGGTTTACGGTAGAAAAACATAAACCCAGGTGCCACCGTAAATTACGGTCCCACCGTAATTTACGGTGGAGATTATATATATTTTTTTTTATATATTGTTTTTCTTTTGAAAATCAATTGTTCCCGGACTCGTTCAGACATGATTTAAACCTTGTATGACTAAAGCATTTCATGTTTATGAAATGTAGGTACACCTTGGATGCCGGAAGACGATCAAGCTCAACGAAGAACCGAACACGATAAAGACACACGCTTCCGCACTTTGATAAATTGTAAATCTTAAACAACGAGTTCAACCACGTTATATAGAATAACTTATGAATTGTAAAAGTTTTAATAAACACGCATTTTTACAGTATGTGTAGTCTTAACTACGCATCTAATTGTTGGTAAATTACAGATAAACCGTTAAAAAGAAACTAGGGTGTTACAGACATACTTACACTTGATTAATGGATGATGAGGGATGCTTGTGACCTGCTTGTGTGCTCTGGAAATTCTCAGAGGTGATGAATGAACAATGTGGTAACATGTGGGTCTTGATATAAAGCTTCAAACACACTTGGATCATCGACACCTAAGTCTAGGAGTGTTATAATACCAACCACAAGTGTCCTACAAGCTAAAAACCACCTTAGGCAGCCCAAGGTATCGAAAAAATGAGATTTGAGTCGGTTAATGGACATGCAGGACACCTGCACACATATTCTGTTCAGACAAGGCAGTCGCGTAGCGCGACTGCCAAGGTCTTCAGGCTCGCGCTACGCGAGGGTGATGATGACCAGCTATACAAGTTTCAATCATTTGCATTTCAGTCCCTGATCCTTATAAACATCGCTTTCACTTGGTTTCTTGCATTAAGGGGCTTTAATATTGACATATAGGGGCTTTAAGACTTATACCATCTTTGTGAAGTCCTCGGGTAACTTTGTGATCACCCGAAAAGCCCTAATTTTCAATGTTGACGATTCTAACCCTCACACACGGATTTTATCATAACTTTCTCATACGGTAACGACACTTGGTGAAATTTTTATGGTACATTCTTGTGAGCATATTTAATCGTTACAAGGCTTTGGGTTTTCTTAAAAGGTCACTCAGAGGTACATCTAACATGTTGACACATTTAACCCCTGTAGTTTGAAATCTCTCACTTTCTTTCACAATTCGCTTCGTATGATCCATGATCCATTCGTTTAAGGTTATAAACATCATGTAGGGTTATTGTAAAGTATACTTATTCATTGTTGACACTTTGAACCCTTATATTTACACAGTTTCATTGTTTGTCAACTTTAGTCCTTCAAGAACATTCTTTCACACGTTCAAATGTTATGACACGTGTCAAGACATTATAGGACGTAAATTTTCGGGGTGTTACAAGATCTGTTTAAAATCCGGGTCTTCGGGATACAAGTGTTCGAAAGCTGGTAGCCCCGTAACGTGCGCAACAATAGTTAAAAAACCGGGCGGTCGGCGACTTAAAGCATCCGCAACGGAATTGGACGTACCTGGTTTATGTCGAATAACAAAGGAAAAATCTTGAAGCATTTCAACCCACTTTGCATGTCGCGGGTTTAAGTTGGCTTGGCCCTGAATGTACTTTAATGCTTGGTGGTCCGAATAAAGAATAAACTCACTCGGTAGCAAATAGTGTCGCCAATATTTGAGACTCCTAACAATTGCATAAAACTCCTTGTCATAAGTGCTATACCGACGTCTCGTTTCATTAAATTTTTCGCTAAAAAAAGCAATGGGACGAGCACCTTGACTTAAAACGGCTCCAATACCCAACCCAGATGCATCACATTCAACTTGAAAAACCTGTTCGAAACTGGGTAGTGCTAAAACGGGAGCTTTTGTGACCGCTTCTTTCAACCGTAAAAAAGATTTTTGTGCCCCTTCCGTCCACTCAAACTTTGACTTCTTCAAACATTCAGTTATAGGTGCCACAATCGTACTGAAATCTTTAATAAATCGACGATAAAAAGAAGCCAAGCCATGAAAACTACGTACCTCATGAAATGATTTTGGTGCTGGCCAAGCCGTGATGGATTCGGTTTTAGCCGGGTCCATCCGAATACCCTCTTTCGAAACCAAGTAACCCAAAAACTTAACTTCATCCGCAAAAAAATGGCATTTTTTTGTATTTGCAAAAAGTTTTTGGTCACGAAGAATTGTGAACACGTCCTGTAAGTGGCCCAAATGTTGTTTTGTTGAACGACTATAAACCAAAATATCATCAAAATAAACAACAACGAATTTACCCATATACGGCTTGAAAATGTGATTCATTAAACGCATAAAGGTGCTTGGTGCGTTCGATAAACCGAAAGGCATAACGAGCCACTCGTACAATCCATCCCGCGTTTTAAATGCCGTCTTCCATTCATCTCCCGGGCGCATGCGAATCTGATGATACCCGCTCCTCAAATCGAGTTTGGAAAAAACGGTTGACCCATGTAAATGATCTAACATATCATCGAACCTCGGAATCGGAAATCTGTACTTTATAGTGATCTTATTCACGGCACGACTATCAACACACATTCGAAACGTACCACCCGGTTTTGGAACCAATAAAGCCGGGACCGCGCAAGGACTCATACTCTCCCGTATCAAACCTTTATCCAAAAGCTCCTTAACCTGTTTGTGAAGCTCTTCGAATTCCTTCGGGTTCATGCGATAGGCCGGTGTGTTTGGGATGGTGGGACCTGGAAATAAGTCGATACAGTGCTGAATATCCCGCATAAGAGGTAGGCCGTGTGGAATGTCCTCGGGAAAAACATTGGCGAATTCTTCGATCAATGGTGCGACCGAGGGCGGTGGAACATGAACCGGTAGGTTCACCTCGGTGACAACAAGCCCGAAGACGACCGAAGTCGGCAAAACTCTAGTTAGGCCGACGAATTCCGACTTCGAAGCTATGGGTGGTGGCGGTTCATCTTTCGGATTTAACGGAGCTAGTGTAATGTGAAGACCATCTTTTTTAAACGTGTACGTGTTTCTGAACCCGTCATGTTTAACTCCGATCATATAACCATGGTCTACCCAACAATAAGTGACATGCGTCCATCGGTATAACCTCACACCAAAGTTCATCCACGTACTTATTACCAAACGTAAAAGACACCAAACATTTTTTTTGTAACCTTGACAACACTACCTTTACGAAGCCATGATAACTGGTACGGATCTGGATGGTCATGTGTAGGAAGGTTCAGTTTTTGCACCATGGTTGTAGAAACCATATTCTCACAGCTTCCCCCATCAACAATAACAGAACACACTTTCCCTTTTGTTGTACACTGAGTTCGAAAAATATTATTTCGCAGCCACGTGGTATCATCCGGATCGTAAACGGTCATGTGAAGTAAACGACGTGTGACGAGTAATTCGCCACAGTCCGGAAGAAGGACCTCCGATTGGGCCTGTTCGTGTTCAGAAAGCTGCTCCGGGTCATAGATTAAGGCTAAAAGCTGTTTGTTCGGACAATCACGCTTGAGATGACCGAACCCCTGACATTTGTAACACCGTAACGCGGTAGAACCAGAACCCGTAGCTGGAACAGTGGCATTGGGCTGCTGCTGTGAATCGGGGTTGGCTGTGGGCTTGACAGCCGAGGACTGGGCCGGCACAGGGGTTTGGGACGAGGCCGTGGGCTTGTTGGAGGCAGTAAATCGGGGGGTGGGTTTGGGCTTCACTAACAGCTGCTTTTCGACTCGTAAAGCCAACCGACACACATCGTTAAAACTGAAATATTGTTGTAGGTACACGACATCCGAAATCTCAGTTCGCAACCCGCCCAAAAACCGTGCAATAAGTTGTTCTTCGTCCTCTTCCATGTCACACCTCAACCTCATTCGTTCAAATTCCCCAATAAATTCCTCCACGGACAACGAACCTTGACGAAAATTATGATACTCCAAGTATGTGTCTTGCTTGTGCGTAACCGAGAAGAATTTTTTTTTCAACAAGCTACGCATCTTATCCCACGAACGAACCTTCCGTTTCCCTTCCCGTCTACGTTTTGCTTGCACATGTTCCCACTATAACGAAGCATGTTTACGAAATTTTAGGGCTACGAGTTTTACCTTTAATTCTTCCGGGACGTCTCGAATATCAAAAACTCGTTCCACCGTTTGTAGCCACTCAAGAAAATCATCCGGTTGCACCTTACCTTCAAATTCTGGGACTTCCAAACGAAATCCAAGGGCCCTTAGCGGGTCCACCTGCTGACCGTGAGCCGGAGGAGCCGGCGGTGTTCGGTAGTGGCGGCGGGGCGGTGATTGACGATAAAGTTGGTCAGCAAAGACGTTGTGGTCGTATTCTTCGTATTCAGAATCAGTAATCGTGGTGTCATCATGATCACCCAACCGATCAACCTGACGAACCTCCAAATCCCGAATCCTCTGTCTCAATCGCTCGATCTCAGCATCACGCGGATCAACAGGGTGATCGTTCTCTGGTGGTCTGCGATTTGGTTGGGGCCGAAACACTGGTCCTTGGCCTGACATGCTGAGAAAACCTGGTCTCTGATTACCACTTGATAGGATTCGATTGTATGTAACCTAGGCTTTACCCTAGCGGCACCACCCTTGGCCAACCAAGACGATGATGACGGTTTTGTGATCCGTCCAACCGGAATTCACCCAGAACGCACGTACGTTCCCAAAGAGAAGAAACAATTTTCAAAAGTCAAGAATCCTCCATTCCAACCAATTCTCCAAGTTTTTAAACAAACCACAAGATAAGGATAAAACTAAAAATTCAAACTTAACCAAATAAAAAAAAACCCGGAAATAAAAATAACCGAAAATAATTAAAAGCAAATAACCGAGACTCTTGGTTGGAACTTCGAACAAATCCGGACCGATTCTAGCCACTTCCCGGGTTAACGTCGTGTTGTTCCGCATAACCAAGACGATGATGACGGTTTTGTGATCCGGCCAACCGGAATTCACCCAGAACGCACGTACGTTCCCAAAGAGAAGAAACAATTTTCAAAAGTCAAGAATCCTCCATTCCAACCAATTCTCCAAGTTTTTAAACAAACCACAAGATAAGGATAAAACTAAAAATTCAAACTTAACCAAATAAAAAAAACAACCCGGAAATAAAAATAACCGAAAATAATTAAAAGCAAATAACCGAGACTCTTGGTTGGAACTTCGAACAAATCCGGACCGATTCTAGCCACTTCCCGGGTTAACGTCGTGTTGGTCCGCATCACTTCTCGTGTGGAGGCAGTACAGTTTCCGGAGGAACGCCGTAACCAAGTCTGACCAACCCAGCGCGGACCCGGTTAAGACAACGTAGTCTGGGCAGATCTTGGCTAGGGCCGCCGTTTAGGCGGTTTGACACTCGGTCACTCAAAGAGAAAGTCACCGTTAAAAAAAAGTCTTAGATTTGATTACTACGATAAGAAAAGAAACGCTTAGGTGGCATGAGCAAGGGCAGACCCATAGTGGTTTTACGAGGGTCACTCGCCCCCATGAAATTTTATTTATAGTATTTTACATACGCTAAAATCTTGATCAATTCCCATAAAATTTTTAACACCGACCTCATAAAATTTATTAGAGAAAGGAAAGAGAAAGAAATGAAAAAAATGTGACAATTTTTTTTATCCAACGACATCTTTGAACAAGTAAAGGTGAAAAAGAAGTTGGACTCCACCTCAACTATTTATTTTGCAATTTTCAACCAGATGTGACGATTGATAGAGTCAGACTGATAAGTACGAAACTTTGAAATAACAATACGTGAAATGACTATTTATTTAATTTGTACTCGTTTTCTTCTATTGTTTAATTTCATTTAATATGAAGCTAGAAGGCAAAACATGCACGCCACGCACGGGGCATTAAATTTTGTAAGGCTTGTTTTTGATGATTTGTATATTAGTATTAACCAGATGAAAAAAAAATACCGAGTTTGCCACTAAGCATGAGGTGATTGGTCATGTAGAAAATGGTTTTGAACGAGATCATCGGTGATATTCTCCCCATAGCTCCCGAATTCTCATGATACCACACCATCTCCTGAATGGTGTGGATTTGGTATAATTGTGCCCTGTTGGCACATAATCAAAATTTTCAGTAGTGGGTGTGAGAGAGGTTAGGGGTGCATGGAGATGAGGTGGCATTGTCAGAGAGCGGGGATCATAGTGCCACCCCCTAATCCCCTTTTTGTAGCTCATACGTGTTGGCTATCCCACTCATCATTCTCTCTCTCTCTCTCTTACTCTTAGGGGCTGTTTGACAACATCTGAATGGTTAAGTGCTGAACCAATAAGAGATCTGAACCATTAAGAACTTGTATAATGCTTAACCGTTCAGAGGCAAATGTCTGACCAATTTAGATTAGAGGTCTTAACCATTCATACTCTGTATAAATCTTAACCATTCAGAGGCAAATGTCTGAATCATTCAGACATCTGCTCGTGAAACAAACAGTCTGAACCATTAAGGGTGTTAGAAGTGGTTGTCGGCAAAAGAGTTTGCCACTCGGTAAACACCACCACCAACAATAGTTTACCACTCAAACTTTACCAAATCGGTGGTGGGTGCACGATTCGGTGAGGAGGGTGTGTGTGGTGGGGTGGGGTCCATACAATCTATCAACCAATCACACCTTTTTTTTTTTTTAAAGTTTACCATTTCACCAAGTGTCTAAACCATTGCCAACATTTTGAGCATAGTTTACCACTTTGACATTGCACACTCTCATTGGTTGATTTTTTAGTTTGTCACTCTCAAATGTTTAACAACTCCTAACACCCTAAGTACTGAACCAAAAAGATGTTTGAACCATTAAGAGTCTCATTAAGAGGTAAAAAAATAACCCCTTACAACCGGTTTCTAGTCTAAACTTCAAAGCAACTTAACTTCTGGGTCATATAACTATTACGGTCTGTTTTTTTACGGCGGTTTCTGGTCTAAACTTTAAACCAAACCATTCTAACAATCATTTTGAAGCCAATCAACCGATATTTTCTAAAAAGCCAACCACAAAACTAAACCCATAAATAATTTGAACGACTACACGGTTTAGACACGAAACGATAACACACTATTACAACCTCAAAAAACCCAAAATCATTACACCATAATTGCATTACCTTTCACTTGTTACATCACAAAAACAATTCAAGACACATCCCTTTCCAATACAAAGAAAATATCAATCAAACAAAATCATCAAAAAAGATTCCATCTTCCATTATGCCTGACCAATCACCATTCTTAACCACTTCATCAGATATTATTGAATCTTGGCTGCTTCTCCCCCTGTAACCCCCACCATCTTCCTTCTTCAATGCTGGCCCCCCCTCTCTACATGTTTCTGAGGGTGGGTTTTCATCACGTGTCCCCTTTCTTCTAGTTTCAATTATTCACCACACACTCAATTTTTCAAAAGGGGAAGCATCTTTCACTCTCTCCCCCCACTACAATCTATCTTTAGGGTTTCAGACAGTAATTGATGGCTGTTTTTATATAAATTTGGTCAATTTGAGTGATACCCACTTCAATTTTTAATGCCCATGTTGAGATTTTGTTGATCTTTATTCATAAAGTTTCAAATTTTCCCAGTTTTTTTTTCTTTTGTCTTTTTTGTTGAACCCATTTGAAATTTCAGTATCCATTTAGAGATTTTGTTGATCTTTCTTCTTAAAGTTTCAATTTGAGTGATACCCACATGAAATTTCAATACCCATGTAGAGATTTTGTTAATCTTTACTCATAAAGTTTCAATTTTTCCCAGTTTTTTTGTCCATTTTGTTGTACCCACATGAATTTTCAATACCCATGTAGAGATTTTGTTAATCTTTCGGCTTAAAGTTTCAATTTTTACCATTTTTTTGTCCTTTTTGTTGAACCCATTTGGAATTTCAATATCCATGTAGAGATTTTGTTAATCTTTCCTCTTAAAGTTTCATTTTTTGCAGTTTTTTTGTCTTTTTTGCTGAACCCACCTGAAATGTTATATCCATTTAGAGATTTTGTTAAGCTTTCTTCATAAAGTTTCAATTTTTCCAGTTTTTATCGTCTTTTTTCTTGAACCCACTTGAAATTTCATATCCATTTAGAGATTTTGTTAATCTTTAGTCTTAAAGTTTCAAATTTTCCCAGTTTTTTTGTCTGTTTTGTTGAACCCACTTGAAATTTCAATACCCATGTAGATATTTTGTTAATCTTTACTCATAAAGTTTCAATCTTTCCCAGTTTTCTTTTGTCTTTTTTGTTGAAGATGCCAAGGCCTGGACCGAGACCGTTTGAATGTGTGAGAAGATCTTGGCATAGTGATAGACACCAGCCACTTAGAGGGTCCATTATTCAGCAGATTTTTAGGTAAATTTTGTTTAATTTAATGTTGGAAAGATGAAAAGTTGTAATTTTATTTGTGTTTTTTTGGGTTTTGAATAATGCACACCATGTGTTTGAGGAATTGATCAGACTTGTACATGAGAACCATAGTCCTGGTACTAAGAAGAACAGAGAATGGCAAGAGAAGCTGGCTGTTGTTGTGTTGAAATCTGAGGAGATCTTGTACTCTAAAGCGAATTCTGAGGTATCCGTTTTTTATTACTTTTTGTTCGAACTATGTTTAAGGAAAGTAATTTAACATCGGTGATAAAGAGTTCTTGGACGTCGGATAAAGGTTAAGAATCTTTAGAGGGCGTATAGATTTGCCTTTTACTTTTCGTTGTTTAGGGAATGTAATTCAATCGACGGTGATGGGAGTTTATTGGAGGCGTCGGATAAAGGTTAAGAATTTTTAGGGGGTGTGTAGATTTGTCTTTTTTACTTTTTGTTCGGATTATGTTTAATGAATGTAATTCAATTTTCGGTGATAGGAGTTCCTGGAGACGAGTGATAAAGGGTAGGGATTTTTATGGGTGCGTATAGATTTGTGTTAGCTTCGTCTTGGTGTCTTGGCTTGTCCTACCAGTTTGTTTGCCTTTTGTACTTTGTGTCGGTGCCGATGATTGTTTCTTTTGAGGTGGTTCGTGATCCTCTTTCTGTCACCTCTTTCTTTTCACTTCTACTACTATTATTTCTACTTTATGCTATTATTATTTCTTATACCATAAAAAAGGTTTTCCACTCCTGGGATAGGGATAGAAGTAGGGGTGTTCAAAAAGCTCGTGGCTCGAGACTCACTCGAAAAAAACTCGTTTTGTTTTCGAGCCGAGCCGAGCCAACTAGTTTTGTAATCGAGACGAGCTCGAGCCAGGGGTGCTCGGCTCGTGGCTCAGCACGATGGCTCGACTCGATGGCTCGTATGTATATGTGTGTGTATATATATATTAGAAATGTGTGTTAATTTTTTTATATGTTATCAATATTTGTAAAAAAACTAAATAAAAAAAATTCACGAGCCGACTCAAGCTGGCTCGAAGTTTTTACAAGCCAAGCTCGAGCTCGATTTTGCAGCTCGAAAAAATAATCGAGCCCGGCCGAGCTGGCTCGTTTAAGTTTGAGTTCGAGTCTAGCTTGACTCGGCTCGATTACCTCCCTAATCTTACTGGATACATTCGTTTGTTTGTTTGTTAATTCAATCGTCTTAATCAAGTTTTTAACTTTCATTTTAATAATTAGGCCGAGTATAAAGATCCGGAAACGCTGTGGGATCGTTTGAACGATGCCATTGACACCATAATAAGGAAAGACGAGACCACGGAAACCGGTGAATTCTTGCACCCTTGTGTTGAAGGTACACCCTTTTTTCATATTCTCCAAACTTAAACCCAATGTTTTTTTCCATAATCTTGAAACTTGTATTGTAATGGTGTTCAGCTGCCCTTAATTTGGGCTGTATTCCTGTAAAATCATCGAGAAGCCAAAGAAACGCCAATACCATGAGCTACCTAAGCCCAAGAAAACAAGATTCTGGTCCAAACGCGCAAAACGTACCAAATGTTCGAAGACCACCAGATGGTGCGAGTCAAACACATACATTTTCCGAAACTAATAACGATACAAGACCGGTTTACAATGTTGCAGGCTCGTCCTCCTTTTATCCTCAAAATGTTCCTAGACAAATGATGTCATTTGAGAATAGATCATCTTCTTCGGTTTATCCTTTATACCACGGTTTCCATATTCAACCGCAGCAAATGGGATTCGATAATGCTCACCTAAAACCAAACAATATAATTCTTGGAACACCGGTTTTTCAAGCAGCAGCCTCTGCTTCTCAAACGGGTTGTCAAGAAAGATCGTTTTTGTTTGATAAAGATGGCAACGGTTCAAAGAAAGAGTCTAGACCCGAATTGGTGGAATGTGATTTGTCTCTAAGGTTGGGTCTTGTATCAAGTAATGAAAAAAGGTTGACTTTTGGGGATGATATTGACCCGGGTCCAAGAAGCAAGGAATTTTCGTTCTTTCCTTTGAGTTCAGAGGTTGAACAAGGTGGGAATATGATGACGGATGTTAGGAAACGAAAAACAGTAGGGGAATCGCAGATTTTTTTGCATTTTGAGCGGGATTTTGACCGGATTAATGACCGAATGAAAAGACAAGGTTTGTAGATATGGAGTTTCTTATGCAATGAAATGAGAAAGAAATCTTGATTACGCGTTTTTATGAATATTTTTCATAAATTTGCAGTTTTCTGAAGCAAATCCCAACTGATTTTCTTGATTGATTATATTAGTTGATTTATAAGCAATGGCATATATACACCATACAAGACGCTAGACACACGTTACACGTATAGCCCCGACTCCTATGTTTTCATTAAGAGGGCGTTTGGTTCGCATAAAGGAATCAAAATCTGGCAAAAGAATTGAAATTTGAAAGAACTGGAATGAATTCTTAATGAAAAATTGTATGATGTTTTGTTGGTAAAATTTATAAAAGGGATGAGAATATAAAAAAGTTTAAATTGCAAAATCACCCTTAATGAACCCACCCCCTACTCCCAACCCTAGATCGAGTTTGAAGCCCACGTCGTCGTTCGATCTACTTAATCAGTCGGTTGTTGTTCAACCCCCATGACGCTTAGATTTCGAACTTGAACATCATGTGGCCCTTAAGTGATGGTTTCTGTTTTGTAATTCTATGCGTCTTGACGCCTTTTATTTATATGTACTAATATCGGTGTGATATTATATTATATGATATGATTATAGACTTTGATTCATGGTTCTACTTAGACAAGGAAGAGACGGTTTCTTATAGATAAATAAGAAATGTCTTCACTTATCAATTGAACATGATTTAAAACAAAATTAAGTCTAATCTTAGTGAGTTTCGTGAATTAAACGGGTTTTACTAGGCCAACAATACTATCTTCTTTATATTTCTGGAGATTAGGTGTTATTGTTAAGAAATAGTTACATAGATGGTCAATATGGTTTGAAACCACGAACCTAAAACTTACATTCTTTGAATTTAGACTCTTAAGGTTTGAAGGTGTAAGACCATGGGGTATGGTGGGCGTGGGTTTGGGAGCATGAGTTGACACGTGGAAAACAAACCCAAACCCACGCCCATGGGGTATGGTGGGGCTTGGGTTGGGGGCACGAGTTTGGTTTGGCCATTGAGAGCCTGCCATGTCACCTTACTAGCCCGCCCCACGCCTGGCTTCAAACCCAAGCCCCAAGAGCCACGCCCAAACCCACGCCCCAACCCAAGCCCCATACCCCATAGCCTAACTTAAGTGAAACTAGAGGGGCGATTTGTGTAATTAACTCTTATCTTTTTTTGTTTGTTTGTTATGCTTCATTAGAATATAGAAAGAGAGATACTCCTATTGTCCTTTGATTATGCATTACTTATATTCTAATAATATTATTGTTTGGGTCCTAGCATTATATGAAAAGTTGTCAAAAAAAAAATCTTAGGTTTTAATAATAATAATAATAATAATAATAGGTTAATGCTACAAAAAATCAATTTGTGATAAAAAAAAATATTTTAACTATTATTATATTATTAAATTCTGTAATTTGAGTAAAGTACATATACTTGTAACGTTTTATAAAAAACAGCTTCTTATTTTTTAAACCAGTCAAAATATGATGAAATGATCTTATTTTTTGAATAGTCAAAATATGATGAAATGAATTTATGACTTCTGAGTAGATAAAGTATATCCTTATTTGTCATCTAAAATTTTGTACTCAATAAATATTAAACTTCCACTTCTAGATTGTTTAAAAACTGAGCTTGCCCCATGAATGGGCCCAATTTGAAAAGTTGAATTTTGTGATAGAGCCCATTGGGCCGGTTGTAGCTTAATTGGGTAATAAGAAAACTTGGGTTGCGATTTCTTCCGATTCGTATAAGGTTCAAGTTAGGCAAGTTAGGCTTTTTTTGGGCCGGCTATTAATACCCAATCGTTACACCCAAAGACAAATTTCTTTCAAGTAGAGGTGCATAAAATAACCACTTAATAACCGATCGAGGAATAACCGGTTAGTGGTTATTTTTAACCATAGGTTAGTTAGTAACCGGTTATTGATATTCAGTATACGAAACGGTTATTAACCGGTTTGTTTACCGGCGGAGCGGTTAACCGAAAAATAACCGTTAAAAAAAGCAAAAAAAAAAAAAAACCGGTTATTAATCGAACATAACCGGTTAAAGTAATTAATCGGACCGATTAAAGCATTAACCAGTTAAAGTCAGAAAGTCAAATTAAGCTGTATAACTGGTTAACCGAACCAGTTATTTAATTAATCGGTTTGTGCACCTCTACTTTCAAGGGTTAGTCTACCCTTGGGGATTCTTCCTCAACAATGGGCAGGTTGTTCTTTCTTTGTCATTGATATTTTGATCATATTGGCCCTTTGAATTGCTAGTAAATTTCACCACTAATATGTCGCTAATATAATCAAAAGCGGCTTGCGACGCAACTTATTGTCCGTTTACCTGCCATCCTTATGTAATGTTTCTGTCGTTAATGAAATGAAGAATTAATAAAAAAATATATCATCAATCAGTAATCCCTCGGTAAAATCCATCGGTGATCCATCTTTTCTGATGGAGTATCTTTGACAATACTCGAGTTATTGTGAGACTTCTAATGGATCATTCCGTTGCTGAAAGCTCCATGTTTTGTAGTGAAACGGTCAACCTGATGGTTTTTGTTTTGTTTTGTTTTTTCTTTTTCTTTTTATGATAATATTCCGTAGTTATATTCTTGGGAAATCTACATGAAAACAACAATGAAAAACATATCTTTGTAAAAGTCAAGTGTTGTCCGGAAGTAGCACACACGACACGATACAAAGTTGAACCGTACATGCTAGGTTTGTCTATTCTTTTCAAAGTTGAATTTTCTTTCTATTTAGGGTAAGCGGTATGGTTTCGGGGAGCGGGGAGTGGTTTCACCGATCGGTGAATCACACCGCCCCTTTTTCGGTGTTCGGTGACTTCCTTCGGGGATGGGAGAATCGGTGTATAGTCACCGATGATTGAGTGGATTGATTGAGAGGAGAGAGAGAGAGGAGAGACACAACCAATCAAGTTTTTTTTTTTTTTTTAATTGAGGGGTGTTTGAACCATACCTATTGATTGAGTGTTAAATGGGGAGTAGAATGATGAGTTGACATGACATACTATTATTGGGTAGAGAAAACTCAAACAAACCATACCGCCTACCCTTAATGAACAAACTTCTCTCACTTTAACTAACTTTTTGGGTAAATTACAACATTTCGTCCTTTATGTTTGTAGCGGGTTGCAATGGATAGCCTTTAACTTCAATAAATACAGTCACAATCCTTTATTTGGAAAACCCATTACACATTACGTCCTTTGGTTCCAACCTAGTTAAAACTTCTAGTTAAAGTATAACATGTGCCTTACACATGGGGGTATTTCGATCATTTTACGATGTTCTTTTAATTTAAAGTATATTTATAAAAAAAATAAAAAATCTAAATTTAAAATAACTAAAACTAAAAACATATATAAAATCATATTTTGCTCTTCTTCTCTTCTGCACATGATAATCAGTCTAAGAAAAAACCCAATGTCGCCACCACCACATTCGACAACCAGGGCCGGCCCAAGGGTAAGCCAAATGAGGTTTGGGCATTGGGCCACCAAAACTATAGGGCCTCCACAATTTGATGAAACCACAGTCCATTTATAAAAGATTTAGGGTGTGGATTATCAACAAATTGATGGTTGGTAGTGTAGTGGTTTTGTGTATGTATGGATGTTGTTGAGACCTGGGTTCGAATCCCTGGTTCACCATTTTTTTTCTTGTTTTTAAATTTTAACACAATCTTTCAAATAATTACACTTGGGCCCTTCAAGTTTAACTTTCAATTACATACATTTTTTTGGGGAAAAGGCCACAAGATTTTACTTCGCCTTAGGCCACCAAAATGGTTGAGCCGGCCCTGTCGATGTAACACCTCGAAAATTCACGTCCTATAATGTGTTGACACGTGTCGTAAGTTTGAACGTGTGTAAGAATGTTCTTGAAGGACTAAAGTTGACAAACCTGGAAAGTATGTGAATATACGGGTTCTAAATGTCAACAGTGAATAAATATATTGTACATTAACCCTACATGATGCTCGTACCTTCAAATGAATAAATCATGGATCATACGAAGCTAAATATGAAAGAAAGTGAGAGATTACAAACTACAGGGGTTATTTGTGTCAACATGTTTAAGTTATACCTCTGAGTGACCTTTTTGACAAACCCGAAGCTTTGTAACAGTTAATTATGCTCACTAGAATGCACGATATAAATTTCATAAAGTTTCGTTATCGTATGAGAAAGTTATGATAAAATTCGTGTTCGAGGGGTTGGAAGCGTCAACATGGAAATTTAGGACTTTTCGGGTAAACACAAAGTGACCAAGGACTTCACAAAGTAGGTATAAGTATTAAAGCCCCTATATGTCAATATTAAAGGTTTAGAATGCAAGAAATGAAGTGAAAGCGACGTTTAGGAGGACCGGGGACTAAACATGCAATAAATGAAAACTTCAAAACCTGAGCCGGAGACCCAAGCGGGCCGCGTAAGATCATGAAGACCTTTACGTGGGCCGCGTACGATGCACAGATGCAGAAACAACAGACAGCTGCCTGTTCAGCCCCTTAACCGACTCCAAATGACTTGTTTCAATACAATGGGCTTCCTAAATTGGTTTTGAGACTCTAGGGGGCACTTGGATGCATCTTGTATCAATTGTAGACTTGCATGTCACAATTCTAGTGAGATTGAACTCACTATATAAGGGCAATGGGTTGCAACTTTTGTTCTTGCAATCATAAATCATCATCTGAGCATTTCTGGAGCATAAGGACCATCCTCAAGCATCATAAATCGTTCATAGGACACTTGTAAGTATACTTAACCTTCTTTAATTAACTTTTGCTTAGTTTATAGCCTAGAAGTCAAACCGTCGTAATTAATGGTTGACTTATTGATTAATCGCTAATGGTCCAGCGATTAGTCAAACTTAAGATTGTTATAAGTTGGTAATTAGGTGAGCATTAAACCCTTAAAAGGGCACTCACTGATTCCCCTCTTAACTAGGTCATTTGTCGAGTCAAAGATGTTTAGAAAAAGTCAACAGAAATGTAATCTTCGATTTAACGCATGATTATCAATGTAAAAGGCGTGTAACTTATTTTATCATTCATATAACATGGTAATAAGTATAAGAACTTGTCTAAGCTTGTTTGATTCGACAACTTTCTGTTTAGAACCGATTCGGAACCGAAAATCGCAAAACTTTGACTTTTGCTTTGACTTCAGTTCTGACCCGATTAAGATAGGTTTAGACATGCCTTAAAGTTCCATTAGGACCTAGTTACATGATTGTATAACCCTCTGCGTTTATACCACTTAAATCCTTAATTGTCCGACGTTTCCGTTAAGTGCTTAAATATTGACCATAATGCCCTTATGACCGTAGAACGAGAATTTTGGAAATATGAAAGTACAATAATCTTTGCTACTGATTATTAAACAAGTCCCTAAATTTTCACATCAGTTGGAGGTCTAGATTAGGAGTTATGCTTAATGACGTAATTATAACGCTTCTTAGTAATAAAACGGCGTCATTAGCGTAAAGCCTATCTAAACCAAATTTTTGACACCAAAACTTTTACCCACTGATGTAATATAATAATTTGGGATTTTTGAAGATTTTTAATTATTTTTAAACTGATCATACGCAAGGATTAGTGCTTTGATTCGGTAAATACCGAATATACCCTTTTTGGCCATAAAATGAGCTTTACAAATCCTTTTGACGCCAATCCAATTGCTACTGATTTTAAATAATAAAAGAAGCATTTTGAACCTGTTGAACTGATCAGAAAACTCAGAATCCTATTTTAACCCGTAAATCGCTTAAAACGACGTTATACGCGTATTAAACGCATAGTAAGAGTTTAAAACCATTTTGTCACATAAGACTTAACACCAACTATTAGACCATGTTAAAATAAACTATTTTTCTGATTTATTCAGACCCGGATCACAAAAGCTAAATTAATCCCTTTTATAATCTTTAAAATGACCAAAATACCCCTACGGGGCTTAATATGAAATTAAACTCGTTTTGGGCATAATGGAAGGTATCCTACTGATATCACAACATATTTAAGGCATGTTAACTTAGGAAACCTATTTAGGACTCTTATGGTTACCCGTTACGCTTCGTGCGCGTTCGGTTCAGTTTATGTAACTAGTTTACATAAATTAGCCGAAACGGGTCAAACCTTATCGGTTTTATCTCAAAATCCAAAATGTGTATAATATACCCATATTAAGCAAGTCTTCAAACTTGTCGGGTCTAAATCACATTCTATCCGGTCTTCGCTTAATCATGCGTTCGAACCGTATTTTCCTTTAAAACTAACCGGTCTAAGTGTAGACTTAATCAAAGACCCATTAGGATTCTAATAGGTTGTTATAAACCTTCGTTCCAGAATAGGAGACCTGGTAAAAGATACTTGCACTCGCTGATTGTGATTTATACTTGCTCAAGTAAATACTTTTAACTTATTTTCCCTATACGGGCTTGGGGTACGGTATATAAAATACCGCTTGGTCGGGCATTGAATCTTTAATTGTATGATGGTTAAAGTATTGAGATGTCTCGTTTAAATTGTTTTGTTTGCTTAAAGCCTTTGGGGGGTTAATGACCATGTCCCGGATATCCCTGGCATCATTTTACGAGATGGCCACGACCTAAGCACGGGGCGTAGGCGTACGCCTGTCGGTGTCTCATATAATAATGTGGTGTGTCTATTGATCTTTAACCCGGCACGAACCGGGCTACTGAACGCATAAGAAACATGTAAATCCTTTACAAGTATTATATTCAAATAATTATCCCAAGTTATAACATATTATTTGTGCCTTGTGCCTTAAATTCATTTTCTTAAACTTTTTTCAAAATGAGTCGGTTGATTGTATTTACCAGTGTAAACTGACGTATTTTCTCAAAAAGGTTAAGTGCAGGTACTACGCGTAATAGGCTGGCTATTCTCCTAGCATCCACAATAAGTATCGCAAGCTTGGATGTCATAGACTGTTGAACATTGTTTCCTTTCATTTTGATCTACCTGTGGATTTGTATTCAACTATTTGTGATACTTAATATTACAATATTGTTTGGTTGAAATGAATCTATACTTTGCTTCCGCTGTGCATTTAAATATTGTGTTGTTTGACTAATATGTTACCAACCACGTCACGATACTCCGCTACCGGGCCCACCGGTAATACGTGGAAATCTGGGGTGTGACAGGTTTGTATCAGAGCCAACATTGAGTGAATTAAACACTAGCCTTTTGTGTTTAATCTCAATGACACAATTGCACATTCCTAAATCTTCGAGTCTACACAAAGAACTTAGGAATAATCCAAAAATGTTTTTATTTTTATTTTATCTTTGTCCTTTATTTTTCCTTATTGTTACTTTTGTTTATATTGACAGGTTTAACAATGCCGCCAAGATTCAGGCGAGGAGGACGAGTAAAAGGGCCAATCAGCGCCCCTAACGACCACGAGGCCGGGCCTTCGCACCGGCGAACTCCTTCTTCTACAAGGAGTGCCGATCCACGAGAACCTTGGAGGATTTATGAGGAGCCTGCCAGACGATCTACGTCGCAAAGCTCAACGCCTCCATATCATCACTCCTTTGGGCCTCAGTCCGAGAATGAGCCCCACAACCCGCAACCTTCATACATACCTCTACAACGATCCTTATCGCACAATTCCTTCGGCGACTCTACTCCTGTCTTTCAGGGCCGGTTTAACCCGGCAGCCTACCTACCAGAACAAGGGGGCTTTAACCCACTAGGACTGGAGGATCACTTTTCCGGTGATCAAGCGATGGACATGGACGAGGACACAGATCCCGTCGAGCCTGCAACCGGAACCCCGAACCATCCTTTTGAGATCTCTGATGGTTCATCTTTTCACGGATCACCCTACCAAGGTCCGGATAGTCACCAGGCACGGTTCAACCGGTGTGAGTGGTACTATACGCCATCTCACCATTCATCGCCTCACCAGCAGCAGCAGGATCCCTCGGGGGATCCACGTTTCGTGGCAGTCACGCCACCGCCTCCACCGCCGCCAGTTCATCTAGCACCTCCAGAACCACCAAGACGTAGGAGGACTGGCGCAAGGATGTCAGCACGAGGAGGGGAATTTCATTTCAGCACCCCTCAACACTCTAGTGGCAGCCACTACCCGCCACTATATGAAGACCCACAAATGGGTGGACCTTCAGTTCCAGTATCAGAGGTGAATTCGACACCTGTTGCACTGCCACCATCGGGTTTTGGCAACCCTATCCCTGCTTATACTGCTCCAGCAACATACAATCCATTCGGACCACCAGCATACCCTAACTATAACTATGCTGAGGATCCTTACCAAGTGGCATCAAACTACCTTGCCCACAATCCTGAGGGACCATATGGAACCCCTTGGGGAATGGGACGCCCAGCTCGTGGGTATCAAGTACCTGCTCAGCCACCACTACAGCACCAGCCGCCACGGTTTTCCCCACCAGAGCAGGAGGATCTCCGTCAAAGGCTGGAAAGGGTTGAGCGAGACTTCCAAAGGGAACGTAGGAAGAATCAGGGATTCATGAGTGGCTTAGCAAGTTTGCTGAAAGGAAAGAAGAAACGGGATCGTTAAATCCCAATATGTATTATTGTAATTCCTAGTTTAAAATCAAGTCCCTGCGTGGACACTTATTTATGTGTGTATGTAGTCCCTGTGTGGACATCTATCTTTGTACTTAGTCCCTACGAGGACTTATCTCTATTAGTCCCTGCGTGGACATTTATTTTTGTAAACAGTCCCTACGAGGACATGTATTATCAGTATAGCTCCTGCGAGGGCAAATGTTTCTGTGAAAAGTCCCGTTTAGGGCAAAATGTACTACTTTTAAATTTTAATGGAATGTTAAGTTTGAAAATTTTATTTCTGTCATTTATGCATTTATATATATTATACGTGAAATAAATAAATCAAGAATCATTCCTTTTAAATAAGAATCTTAAAGGTATAGCCTAGCCTACATGTCATTATAAGACTTGGCCAAGATGGTAAGACCTGTATAAAAGATTCAAATCCCAATTAACATCTGAAAACATGTTAACGCTCCAGGCAGTTGTGATCCGTCAAAATCACACACGTCATTCTTATAATAGGATTCTTCAAAAGATTCCTAACCTAAACTAATGATCTATAGATCATGGGTTTAAATCATCAATAAAGATGATCAGTTCTTTTTACCATCCAATGGTAATATAATGCCTACGGGCCCTTCTCATTTTCATATGAGACAAAAGACAGTAATAGACTGTGACCCTGTCTAATAAAGGTAATGAACTATGTTCAAACCTTAATGCCTTGATTCTCTGAAATCATGGCTCATAATTTAAAAATGTCCCTGAAACTAGGCTTTTTGTGCTACTAATAAAACTGTTATTGTTTTATAATTAGGATAAATTATAATAGAAATCCTAAATAAATGTGAGTAATAAATTAACCGTGTATGGTCTACGTTTATCACGGTTAATAAATTGCCATAAAAGACAATTCTATAATAAACTCACCAATAAATAATTGTCAATATGTAACAGTTCAAGCTACATGGCCGACTCAAACGAGATCAACAGTTACCCAAGGAGAGAGCATGATAATGCCCGAGTAAATGTAGCGGGTGCAGAATTACAGGCAATGATAGATAATGCCGTTAATCGAGCTATGGATAGACAGCTCCATGAATCCAGTGGTACCCATACAAGGACCCAATCTGCACCACACTCTAGAACACCCTCCAGGACCCACACTGCCCATAACAGTAATTCTCACCACTCATCAAACCAGAGGAGTGCTCCATCCCAAAGAGTCGTACCGAATCAAGAACCCCGTAATAAGGGTTGCTCCTATAAGTACTTCGTTTCATGCAAAACCCATGGATTTCACTGGGGAAAAAGGAGCAGTAGATTGCATGACTTGGTTGGACGAAATGGATACGGTTGTGGATATCAGTGGTTGCGATAATAGGGATATTGTGAAATTCGTGTCTCAGTCTTTTAAGGGAGAAGCATTAGCTTGGTGGAGATCTTTGATCCAAGGTACGGGGAAAATCCCGTTGTACAATATGACCTGGAACAGTTCATGTCATTGATCAAGGAAAACTACTGCCCTCAGCATGAGGTTGAGAAAATTGAAGCTGACTTCTTGTCGCTGGTCATGAGAAACCTAGACTGTCAGGCCTACCTTACCAGTTTCAACACCTTGTCAAGGTTGGTTCCATATTTGGTAACCCCGGAACCCAAATGAATAGCTCGTTTTATTGGGGGTTTGTCCCCGGAGATCAAGGCAAGTGTGAAGGCCTCCAGACCAGCTACTTTTCGGTCCGCAGCGGACATATCACTGTCTCTTACCTTGGACGCGGTCAGGCAGAAATCGCAGAGAAACACTGATACCGAAAAGAGGAAGCGTGAGGATGACAACTCACGACGTTCAGACAAGAAGCATAAGGGGAACAATGACCACAAGAAGGGGTCAGGATTTAGGAAGGATGGTCAGCAGTCGGGTGAAAAACCCAGATGTAAAATCTGCAAGAGACAGCACTTCGGGAAGTGCAGGTATGAATCAAATTCGCATTCACAATCGAAAACTTTTGCATGTGGGTTATGCAAGTCCAAGGAACACAAGACCTTGGATTGCAAAAAGATGAAGGATGCGACCTGCTACGGTTGCAATGAAAAGGGGCACATCAAGACCAATTGCCCAAAATACGCCAAGAAGCCTGAAGAGGCTAAGAAGACCAATGCTAGGGTCTTTAGGATGGATGCAAAGGAAGCGGTTCTAAACGACAATGTGATTACAGGTACTTTCCTTGTAAATGTTGTCTATGCAAGAGTACTTTTTGATTCAGGCGCTGATAAGTCTTTTGTAGATAATAAGTTTTACAATCTGCTGAATTTACCTGTTAAAACCTTAAGTGTAAAATATGAAGTGGAATTGGCAGATGGCACCATAGACACCGTCTCAACTGTGTTAGATGGATGTGTTATATCCATTAAGAACCACTCTTTTCCTTTGACCCTACTTCCCTTTAAGTTAGCCGGTTTTGACATAGTATTGGGTATGGACTGGTTATCTCATAACAAGGCCCAAATTGTCTGTAACAAGAAGCAAGTGGTGATCAAGACTCCGTCTGGTGAATCACTTTCTATCCAGGGAGATACCCAGTATGGGCTTCCTGAGCAAATGTCTATGCTCAAGGACTCTAAGTGTTTGAAGAAGGGTTGTGTCATCTACATGGCACAAGTGATTATTGATGAACCGAAGCCCAAGATTGGGGATATCCCCGTCATTTCTGAATACCCTGGGCTTTTTCCTGAAGAACTACCTGGTTTGCCACCAGATAGGTGTAACACCTCAAAAATTTACGTCCTATAATGTGTTGACACGTGTCATAACCTTTGAACGTGTGAAAGAATACTTTCGAGGGACTAAAGTTGACAAACAATGAAACTATGTAAATATAAGGGTTCAAAGTGTCAACAATGAATAAATATACTTTACAATAATCCTACATGATGTTTATAACCTTAAACGAATAAATCTTGGATCATACGTAACTAATTGTGAAAGAAGGTGAGAGATTACAAACTACAGGGGTTAAATGTGTCAACATGTTTAAGATATACCTCTGAGTGACCTTTTAGAAAACCCGAAGCTTTGTAACGATTAATTATGCTCACTAGAATGTGTGATAAAAATATCACCAAGTTTCGTTATCGTATGAGAAAGTTATGATATAATTCGTGTGCGAGGGGTTAGAAGCGTCAACATGGAAATTTAGGGTTTTTCGGGTAAACACAAAGTGGCCAAGGACTTCACAAAGTGGGTATAAGTCTTAAAGCCCCTAAATGTCAATATTAAAGGTTTAGAATGCAAGAAATGAAGTGAAAGCAACCTTTCAGGGGCCAAGGGCCAAAAATGCAATAAAAGAAAGATTGGTAACCTGAATCGGAGGCCCAAGCGGGCCGCGTAAGACTTAACAGATCTTTACGCGGGCCGCGTGACAGGCACCAGCGACAGAAACTTGACAGGTGCCTGTTTCAGCCTTGTAACCGACTTATATGCATTGTTTTGCATACCATGGGCGACTATAACTGGTTTCTAGCCTCTAGGGGCACATGGGAATGATCTAACATCAGTGGTAGAGTTGGTTGGCATCATCTTGTGTGATTAAGATCATTATATAAAGAAGTTCATGTTGCAACTTTCAATCATTCCTTCCAACTTCAACTCCTGATCATTTCTGGTGCTCAAGTCCATTTTCTAAGGATTCCAAATGGTGCATAGGACCCTTGGTAAGTCCCTTAACCATCCCTAATCTTGTTTTAATTAGTTATTAGTTTAAAAGTCAAACCGTCGTAATTACGGATTGACTTATCGATAAATCACTATTGGTTCAGTGTTTAACCAAATCAAAGGTAGTTATAAGTTGGTAATTATGTGGGCTTTAAACCCTTAAAAGGGCACCCACTGATACCCGTTCAAACTAGGTCGTTTGTCGAGTCAAAGAGAATTAGAAAAAGTCAACAGAAATGTAAACTTTGATTTAACGCATAATTAACGATGTAAAAGGCGTGTAACCTATTTTATCATTCATATAACCTGATAATAAGTATAAGAACTTGTCTAAGCTTGTTTGATTCGACAACTTTCTGTTTAAGATCGATTCGGAACCGAAAGGCGCATAGTTTGACTTTCTGATTTGACTTCGGTTCTGACCCGGTTTTGATAGGTTTAGACATGCCTTAAAGTTCCATTAGGACCTAGTTACATGATTGTATAATCCTCTGCGTTTATACCACTTAAATCCTTAATTGTCCGACGTTTCCGTTAAGTGCTTAAATATTGACCATAATGCCCTTATGACCATAAAACGAGAATTTTGGAAATATGAAAGTACAATAATATTTGTTACTGATTATTAAACATGTCCCTAAATTTTCACATCAGTTGGAGGTCTAGATTAGGAGTTATGCTTAATGACGTAATTAGAACGTTTCTTAGTAATTAAACGGCGTCATTAGCATAAAGCCTATCTAAACCCAATTTTTGACACCAAAACTTTTACCCACTGATGTAATATAATATTTTGGGATTTTTGAAGATTTTTAATTATTTTTAAACTGATCATAAGCTAGGATTAGTGTCTTGATTCGGTAAATACCGAATATACCCTTTTAGGCCATAAAATGAGTTTTACAAATCCTTTTGATGCCAATCCAATTGCTACTGATTTTAAATAATAAATGAAGTGTTTTGAACCTGTTTAACTGATCAGAAAACCCAGAATCCTATTTTAACCCGTACGTCGCTTAAAACGGCTTTATACGCGTATTATACACATAGTTTGAGTTTAAAACCATTTTGTCACATAAGACTTATTACCAACTGAGGTAACCTGTTAAAATAAATTATTTTACTGATTTATTCAGACCTGGATCACAGAAGCTTAATTAATCCCTGTTATAATCTTTAAAATGACCAAAATACCCCTACAGGGCTTAATATGAGATTAAACTCGTTTTGGGCATAATGGAAGGTATCCTACTGATATCACAACATATTTAAGGCATGTTAACTTAGGAAACCTGTTTAGGACTCTTATGGTTACCCGTTACGCTTCATGCGCGTTCGGTTCGGTTTATGTAACTAGTTTACATAAATTAGCTGAAACGGGTCAAACCTTATCAGTTTATTCTCAAAATTCAGAATGTGTGTAATATACCCATATTAAGCAAGTCTTCAAACTTGTCGGGTCTAAATCACATTCTATCCGGTCTTCGCTTAATCGTGCGTTCGAACCGTATATTCCTTTAAAACTAACCGGTCTAAGTTTAGACTTAATCAAAGACCCGTTAGGATTCTAATAGGTTGTTATAAACCTTCGTTCCAGAATAGGAGACCCGGTAAAAGATACTTGCACTCGCTGATTGTGATTTATACTTGCTCAGGTAAATACTTTTAACTTATTTTCCCTATACGGGCTTGGGGTACGGTATATAAAATACCGCTTGGTCGGGCATTGAATCTTGAATTGTATGATGGTTAAAGTATTGAAATGTCTCGTTTAAATTGTTTTGTTTCCTTAAAGCCTTTGGGGGGTTAATGACCATGTCCCGGATATCCCTGGCATCATTTTACGAAATGGCCACGACCTAGCACGGGGCGTAGGCGTACGCCCGTCGGTGTCTCATATAATAATGTGGTGTGTCTATTGATCTTTAACCCGGCTCGACCCGGGCTACTGAACACATAAGAAACATGTAAATCTTTTACAAGCATTATATTCAAATAATTATCCCAAGTTATAAAATATTATTGTGCCCTGTGCCTTAAATTCAATTTCTTAAACTCTTTTCGAAAATGAGTCGGTTGATTGTATTTACCAGTGTAAACTGACGTATTTTCTCAAAAAGGTTAAGTGCAGGTACTACGCGTAATAGGCTGGCTTTTCTCCTAGCATCCACAATAAGTCTCGCAAGCTTGGATGTCATAGACTGTTGAACATTGTTTCCTTCTTTTATTTTGATCTACATGTGGATTTATATTCGACTACTTGTGATACTTAATATTACAATATTGTTTGGTTGAAATGAATCTATACTTTGCTTCCGCTGTGCATTTAAATATTGTGTTGTTTGACTAATATGTTATCAACCACGTCACGATACTCCCCTACCGGGCCCACCGGTAATACGTGGAAAACTGGGGTGTGACAATAGGCAAGTAGAATTCAGAATTGACATTATTCCTGGATCAGCACCGGTAGCAAGGGCGCCTTATAGATTGGCACCAACAGAGATGAAGGAATTGAGAACGCAGTTAGATGATTTACTAGCCAAAGGTTCCATCAAACCTAGTTCGTCTCCTTGGGGAGCACCAGTTTCATTTGTCAAGAAGAAGGATGGATCGATGCGTCTGTGCATCGACTACCGTGAGCTTAATAAGGTCACTATCAAGAATAGGTATCCTTTGCCCAGAATCGACGATCTGTTCGATCAACTTCAAGGGGCAAGTTTCTTCTCTAAGATTGACTTAAGGTCAGGCTATCACCAACTGAAGGTTAGAGATGAAGACGTACACAAGACTGCATTTAGGACTCGTTATGGTCATTACGAGTTCCTAGTGATGCCTTTTGGGCTCACTAATGCACCTGCCGCGTTCATGATCTCATGAATCGCGGTTGCAAACCATACTTAGATAAATTCGTCATCGTTTTCATCGACGACATTCTCATCTACTCGAAGAACCAAGCTGACCATGAGAAGCATCTTCATTGCATTCTGGAACTACCTCATAAAGAAAAGCTCTATGCCGAGTTTTCGAAGTGCGAATTCTGGCTTCGAGAAGTCCAATTTCTCGGACATGTTGTTAGTGAGCGTGGTATCCAAGTAGATCCCGCTAAAGTTGAAGCTGTCATGAATTGGCAAGAGCCAAAGACGCCTACAGAAATTCGTAGCTTCCTAGGTTTGGCAGGATACTATAGGCGATTCATTGAAAACTTCTCAAGGATTGCTGCACCCCTGACTTCGCTGACGCGTAAGAAGATTAAGTTTGACTGGGGTCCTAAGCAGCAGGAATCCTTCGATATTCTGAAACAAAAGTTGAGCAATGCTCCAGTACTGACATTGCCTGATGGAATCGAGGAGTTTGTAATTTATTATGATGCGTCACACACCGGGATGGGATGTGTGCTTATGCAGAAAGGCAAAGTCATTGCCTATGCTTCACGCCAGTTAAAGGTGCACGAAAAGAATTACACCACCCATGACTTGGAGTTGGGTGCCGTTGTATTCGCACTAAAACTTTGGAGGCACTACTTATATGGAATCAAATGTGTGATCTATTTTGATCACAAGAGCCTTCAACATCTGTTCAATCAGAAGGACTTGAACACGAGGCAACGCCGTTGGATGGAAACTCTGAATGATTACGATTGTGAAATAAGATACCATCCCGGCAAGGCGAATGTAGTCGCCGATGCCTTGAGTCGGAAGGAAAAAGTGAAACCGATAAGAATCAATGCCAAGAGCATCGAGGTTAGGAATAGCTTGAATGAAAAGTTGTTAGCTGCACAGAAAGAAGTTGTGTTGGAAGCTAACTACCCTAATGAAAAGCTTGGGGTAACCGAAGAACAGTTATCTCAGGGCAAGGACGGAATTCTGAGATTAAATGGACGAATATGGGTTCCTATTCATGGAGGACTTCGGGATGTTATCCTCCAGGAAGCCCATAGCTCTAAATATTCCGTTCATCCTGGAGCTGATAAGATGTACCAGGATCTAAGGGCAAATATTTGGTGGATAGGCTTGAAGAAGTCTGTAGCTGCCTATGTAGCAAAATGCTTGACTTGTGCGCAAGTCAAAGCAGAACATCAAAAGCCGTCAGGATTGCTACAACAGCCTGAACTTCCCACATGGAAGTGGGAGATGGTGACGATGGATTTCATCACCAAGTTGCCAAGAACAAGGAAAGGAAATGACACTATATGGGTGATCGTTGATAGACTGACTAAGTCAGCACATTTCCTACCCATTAAGGAGACGTATAGCTCCGACATGTTAGCCCAACTGTACGTAGATAAGATTGTAGCTCTACACGGCATACCAGTGTCTATTATCTCTGATAGAGATACTAGATACACGTCACATTTTTGAAAGAGTTTTCAACAATCATTGGGCACGCGCTTAAATTTCAGTACGGCTTACCATCCTCAGACGGACGGGCAGAGTGAGCGTACAATACAAACATTAGAAGACATGCTTCGAGCATGCGTGATCGACTTAGGTGGTAGCTGGGATAACCACTTGCCATTAGTCGAGTTCTCCTATAACAATAGCTACCATACAAGCATCAAGGCTACACCATTCGAGGCCTTGTACGGTAGAAAGTGCAGAACGCCCGTTTGTTGGGCGGAAGTTGGAGATGTCCAATTATCAGGACCGGAGATAGTCTTTGAAACGACGGACAAGATTGTCCAGATTTGTGACCGTCTCAAGGCTGCCCGAGATAGGCAAAAGAGCTACGCTGATCCAAAGCGTAAATCTTTTCACTTCGAAGTAGGTGACAAAGTGTTGCTTAAAGTATCACCCTGGAAGGGAGTGATGCGATTTGGTAAGAAAGGCAAGTTAAGCCCGAGGTACATAGCACCGTTCGAAGTCATCGAACGTGTCGGATCGGTTGCCTATAAGTTAAACTTACCAGAAGAGCTCAGTGGAATTCACAATGTATTTCACATCTGCAATCTTAAAAAGTGTTTCGCTGATGAATCGCTGGTCATACCACATACAGATGTGCATATAGATGAGAGCTTGAAATTTATGGAAAAACCATTGTCGATTGAAGATCGACAGGTTAAGAAACTTCGAAGGAAGCATGTGCCTATTGTAAAAGTCAAATGGGATGCCCGTAGAGGTCCCGAATATACGTGGGAGGTTGAGTCCACAATGAAAGAAAAGTACCCTTATTTGTTTCAGTAAATCTCAAGGTTGAGATTTCTTTTAAGGGGGTGAGGATGTAACACCTCGAAAATTCACGTCCTATAATGTGTTGACACGTGTCATAAGTTTGAACGTGTGTAAGAATGTTCTTGAAGGACTAAAGTTGACAAACCTGGAAAGTATGTGAATATACGGGTTCTAAATGTCAACAGTGAATAAATATATTGTGCATTAACCCTACATGATGCTCGTACCTTCAAACGAATAAATCATGGATCATACGAAGCTAAATATGAAAGAAAGTGAGAGATTACAAACTACAGGGGTTATTTGTGTCAACATGTTTAAGTTATACCTCTGAGTGACCTTTTTGACAAACCCGAAGCTTTGTAACAGTTAATTATGCTCACTAGAATGCACGATATAAATTTCATAAAGTTTCGTTATCGTATGAGAAAGTTATGATAAAATTCGTGTTCGAGGGGTTGGAAGCGTCAACATGGAAATTTAGGACTTTTCGGGTAAACACAAAGTGACCAAGGACTTCACAAAGTAGGTATAAGTATTAAAGCCCCTATATGTCAATATTAAAGGTTTAGAATGCAAGAAATGAAGTGAAAGCGACGTTTAGGAGGACCGGGGACTAAACATGCAATAAATGAAAACTTCAAAACCTGAGCCGGAGACCCAAGCGGGCCGCGTAAGATCATGAAGACCTTTACGCGGGCTGCGTACGATGCACAGATGCAGAAACAACAGACAGCTGCCTGTTCAGCCCCTTAACCGACTCCAAATGACTTGTTTCAATACAATGGGCTTCCTAAATTGGTTTTGAGACTCTAGGGGGCACTTGGATGCATCTTGTATCAATTGTAGACTTGCATGTCACAATTCTAGTGAGATTGAACTCACTATATAAGGGCAATGGGTTGCAACTTTTGTTCTTGCAATCATAAATCATCATCTGAGCATTTCTGGAGCATAAGGACCATCCTCAAGCATCATAAATCGTTCATAGGACACTTGTAAGTATACTTAACCTTCTTTAATTAACTTTTGCTTAGTTTATAGCCTAGAAGTCAAACCGTCGTAATTAACGGTTGACTTATTGATTAATCGCTAATGGTCCAGCGATTAGTCAAACTTAAGATTGTTATAAGTTGGTAATTAGGTGAGCATTAAACCCTTAAAAGGGCACTCACTGATTCCCCTCTTAACTAGGTCATTTGTCGAGTCAAAGATGTTTAGAAAAAGTCAACAGAAATGTAATCTTCGATTTAACGCATGATTATCAATGTAAAAGGCGTGTAACTTATTTTATCATTCATATAACATGGTAATAAGTATAAGAACTTGTCTAAGCTTGTTTGATTCGACAACTTTCTGTTTAGAACCGATTCGGAACCGAAAATCGCAAAACTTTGACTTTTGCTTTGACTTCAGTTCTGACCCGATTAAGATAGGTTTAGACATGCCTTAAAGTTCCATTAGGACCTAGTTACATGATTGTATAACCCTCTGCGTTTATACCACTTAAATCCTTAATTGTCCGACGTTTCCGTTAAGTGCTTAAATATTGACCATAATGCCCTTATGACCGTAGAACGAGAATTTTGGAAATATGAAAGTACAATAATCTTTGCTACTGATTATTAAACAAGTCCCTAAATTTTCACATCAGTTGGAGGTCTAGATTAGGAGTTATGCTTAATGACGTAATTATAACGCTTCTTAGTAATAAAACGGCGTCATTAGCGTAAAGCCTATCTAAACCAAATTTTTTACACCAAAAATTTTACCCACTGATGTAATATAATAATTTGGGATTTTTGAAGATTTTTAATTATTTTTAAACTGATCATAAGCAAGGATTAGTGCTTTGATTCGGTAAATACCGAATATACCCTTTTTGGCCATAAAATGAGTTTTACAAATCCTTTTGACGCCAATCCAATTGCTACTGATTTTAAATAATAAAAGAAGCATTTTGAACCTATTGAACTGATCAGAAAACTTAGAATCCTATTTTAACCCGTAAATCGCTTAAAACGACGTTATACGCGTATTAAACGCATAGTAAGAGTTTAAAACCATTTTGTCACATAAGACTTAACACCAACTGTTAGAGCATGTTAAAAAAAACTATTTTTCTGATTTATTCAGACCCGGATCACAAAAGCTAAATTAATCCCTTTTATAATCTTTAAAATGACCAAAATACCCCTATGGGGCTTAATATGAAATTAAACTCGTTTTGGGCATAATGGAAGGTATCCTACTGATATCACAACATATTTAAGGCATGTTAACTTAGGAAACTTGTTTAGGACTCTTATGGTTACCCGTTACGCTTCGTGCGCGTTCGGTTCAGTTTATGTAACTAGTTTACATAAATTAGCCGAAACGGGTCAAACCTTATCGGTTTTATCTCAAAATCCAAAATGTGTATAATATACCCATATTAAGAAAGTCTTCAAACTTGTCGGGTCTAAATCACATTCTATCCGGTCTTCGCTTAATCATACGTTCGAACCGTATTTTCCTTTAAAACTAACCGGTCTAAGTTTAGACTTAATCAAAGACCCGTTAGGATTCTAATAGGTTGTTATAAACCTTCGTTCCAGAATAGGAGACCCGGTAAAAGATACTTGCACTCGCTGATTGTGATTTATACTTGCTCAGGTAAATACTTTTAACTTATTTTCCCTATACGGGCTTGGGGTACGGTATATAAAATACCGCTTGGTCGGGCATTGAATCTTTAATTGTATGATGGTTAAAGTATTGAGATGTCTCGTTTAAATTGTTTTGTTTGCTTAAAGCCTTTGGGGGGTTAATGACCATGTCCCGTATATCCCTGGCATCATTTTACGAAATGGCCACGACCTAAGCACGGGGCGTAGGCGTACGCCTGTCAGTGTCTCATATAATAATGTGGTGTGTCTATTGATCTTTAACCCGGAACGAACCGGGCTACTGAACGCATAAGAAACATGTAAATCCTTTACAAGTATTATATTCAAATAATTATCCCAAGTTATAACATATTATTTGTGCCTTAAATTCATTTTCTTAAACTCTTTTCAAAATGAGTCGGTTGATTGTATTTACCAGTGTAAACTGACGTATTTTCTCAAAAAGGTTAAGTGCAGGTACTACGCGTAATAGGCTGGCTATTCTCCTAGCATCCACAATAAGTCTCGCAAGCTTGGATGTCATAGATTGTTGAACATTGTTTCCTTTCATTTTGATCTACCTGTGGATTTGTATTCAACTATTTGTGATACTTAATATTACAATATTGTTTGGTTGAAATGAATCTATACTTTGCTTCCGCTATGCATTTAAATATTGTGTTGTTTGACTAATATGTTACCAACCACGTCACGATACTCCCCTACCGGGCCCACCGGTAATACGTGGAAATCTGGGGTGTGACAGTCGACAACCACCAGCACCATCCAATAACCATCACCACTATATTCTCTACCACCACACTGGAAACCCCCAATCACCACCGAGTTCTAGGGTTTGGGGTTTGTTAACAAGGAAAGACAAATCAGATATGCTTACAGTGAAGATTTCAGATGAAGGTGAAATGGGTGTGGTGATGATGGTGATTTGTACTTTCTACGCTGCCATCAAGAACCTGCTGACGCCGCCACCGCCTGATGAACATGGTTTTGTGTGGGGGTTTTTCGACGGTGTTTGGGCAACAAATCTGGTGTAATCAACCGTATATGGCGGCGATGGAGATGAAACCAACGTCTACGGCAACAAATCTCCGGTCTTTGGAGTGGAGCCGAATCCCACTCCATCGCACACACCCTCCTCCCCGTCACCATCACCCCTGAAATCCCCCCGCTTTGCCCTAGCCGCACCCCACTGCCCTTGACGTACCACGCTCACTAGCCGGGACCACCACCATGCGGCGCTGCCGCCACAGCTCCACCACCAAGGGTGGTTGCCGACGTTTTCTAGAGAGAGAATAGAAAAGGGATAAGGGTTTAGGACTGTGGTTGTGAAAATGAAATTGAAAAAAAGATATTTTAAATGTATAGTAAAATTACAAACCTACCCTCATGTGCAAGGCTTGCACATGTTATACATACTTTAACTGAAAATTTTAACTAGGTTGGAACCAAATGATGAAATGCGTAATGGGTTTTTAAATAAATGACTGTGACTGTAATTATTGAAGTTAAAGGCCATTTATTGCAACCCAGGACAAAAAGTGTAATTTACCCTAACTTTTTTTTCAAGGTAAAGACACACAATATACTTATGAACAAGGCGAAGATAATAATATATGTTTCTATATATTCTCTATTGTAATCCTTGTGTGAACACACTTATCTACGTTGTGTAAACACTAACAACAATATAACAAATAGGATCACTATCAACACCAATGATATAAATATTTGTAGATCTTACCAAAACATAACAAAAGAGAAGTCGGTGATCTCTCTCATCTTATAAAGAACCTTATAAATTGTGATTTGAATAAGTTAGAGACCTATAAAACATTGAAAAATAACTTTGATTGAAAAACCCAGTAAACATTAAGTAGATAACATCCAATTCATATATTACTTAAGTAAACATTAAGTAATTTGCAAGTAGGGGTGTTTAAAACTATTTGTATTCGAAAATTCGATCTGAATTATCCGATATCCGAAAATTCGGACATCTTTCGGATTCGGATAGTGATTTTAAAATTTTTTGGATATTTCGAATATCCGAAAATTTAATTTTTATTTTTTCGGATATCCGAATATCCGAAAATATCCGAAGTATCCGAAAATATCCGAAATATCTGAAAAGTATCCGAAAATATCCGAAAACTTATATTCGGATATCCGAAACTATCCGAAATATCCGGTTTGAATATAAAAATAATAATAAAAAATTAAATAAAAATCGGATATTCGGATATCCGATTCACTATCCGATCGGATATCCGAAATTTCGGATACGGATTCGGATAATGAAATCTGGTATCCGAAATTTTCGGATATCCGAAATTCGGATATCCGGTTTTGAACACCCCTAAATTCACAAGTTTGTACGAATTTGATTTTTTTCTGATAACATACGTTCGCTAAATTTAAAAAGAAAACATCATACGTGGCTGTGTTTAACTTTTTTCTCAACATTCCGATATAATTTTGTTGAAGATTGAGTTGTGCTTTCGAAATAGAGTATTTTTATGATATTGTAGACTTTATCAAGTGGAGTGCCGCTACTGTGACTAGTAAGATAGATACCGACCGAACAACATCGATATCAGTATTATTATTGGAACCGATATAGGTTTTGCTTTTATGGTTTTCGATCGATATAAAACAAATTTAATTTTTGGGCTACATCAGGGCAACTTTTGCGTAATGATACAATTGCAAATACTTTTTTTGTCGTAAACTACACTGAGTAGCGGTATCGTAACGAACCGAGTTGTGTTCAGAATAATGTGTTTTTTTATCATAAACTATACCGATTGTTGTGGTGCATCGGTAACGAAATGTATTGAACCGATACCAAGTGAACAACGTGGTACCAATATCGGTATTATCGGACCGGTATCAGTATTTCTTTTTTTGCTTTTCGATCGATGTAGCATTTATTGATTCTTTTTAAATATAACGTGTTATAAGATTCCGAATATAACCATTGGACGCGCTCATTTTTATCTATTTGTCGATATTTTATTCAAAACGAAACTCGCGCAACCACTAGACCAAGTGTCACGGTTTCTGAAATTGGGGGTGGTTTCCAAAATTTAAGAAACTTGTTTTGACCTTTATGTCACACTTCTTAGATACGTGAAAGTGGTGAAAGTTTCCGAAATTGCATTGTAATTTATAGCAACATATTTGTAATTTATGCTTTGGTAGGTAAAGCTTACAAGTAACAACTTGTTGATGTTGAACTTTATATAAAATGGGATCAAATTCAATCTTTGAAATGTATAGATAAATGATAAAAAATAGTTAGAGTGCAAATCATAATAGAGCTCTTTTCTTTAACGAAATGTGTCATGAGTCAAGACCAATCTTAGTGGGTGTCATTAGTCGTGCCCGATTCTAATGGGTTAATCAGTGACCCATTTTGTTAATTAAGGGCCCACACTTGTCACCTTTCCGCGTGCAATTTTTTTTTCTTTTTTTATATAAATTTTGATATTTAGCTTCAAGAAATCTCTCTAAGTTTGTATAAATTTTGATATTTAGGTTCAAGAAATCTAGTTTTATAAAATGGCCAAGCCTTTTCAATTAAAACCACATTACAACCTAGTTAGTCTAGCCATAGACAAATACGTCTCTTTGTGACCTACCTTTGACATGAAAATCAATATAAGTATATTGAGTGTGTATAAAGACTGCAGGCTTGGTTTAAAAAAGCGTGACGACTTAAGGCGCAGATGGCTGGGCTTTATGCAACACTAGACGAGTGTTTTTGAAAAAGTGAGGGCTTTTGCTATTTACTTGTTAGGCGACGAGGCAAAAGTTGGACGTTACTAGGACTTAAAGCGCAAAATTAGGGACAGTAAGGATGATAAGTAATAGAGATGGAGATAAGGATGAAGGCATGCGATAAAAATGCAGCTGGAGATGAAGAAGACTGACCTAGCGATAGATATGGAGAAAGATGACATGTCTGCAATGGAGATGAGATGCGACGACAATTTATTTGTAGGGTTATAATAAATAGTGGAGGGTTGAAATAAAGGAAAAAAATTCTTTATAAGAAGAGAGAATATTAAAACCAATAAAAATGTTTCATTTAATACATGTATTTGATGTTAGTGTAATGGCACATGGATAAATTTACATAATTGATTAATTGTTTGTATTCCCCTAAATTAACTAAATAAATTAAACTAATAACTCGTTTTCAAAATATATCTTTCCAAAAAAACATAATTTACGATGAATGATAAATTTTAAAACGTGTAGGATAAAGTGTATGATAAAAGTAGGATAATTTTTGATACGTGTAGGATAAATTTTGATACGTGTAGGATAAAATGTTTTTAATTAATACGAGAAGAGATAAACTATTTTGTGTTTTATCATTATGCCATTTGTTCTCTCCCTTCTCACATTTAATGTTTCTTGTCAAAAGATCATTCCATATATATATATATATAGAACTGGATCAAATACAAAGGGGAATTATCGTGCAAAGGCTAGGAGAGTTTTGGACTATTGATCTTGCAATCCAATGGCTGAGATTGAATCCTAGCAAAATCTAGAAATCATGTAACACAAAACAAGCGAAACAAGTGCGGAAATGGCAAAAAGGAATATACACTACTGTTGACTTTTAAACCACTTCCTCTATGATTTTAAACGGTCATAACTCTTTCATACGTTAAAAAATTAACATGTTACGTGGTTACACACCAATAGGTGATTACAGAACATTACGTAATATGCCTTATATTCTGAACATATATATCGTTACGTGATTTTATATACATTGTGTTATTATATACAATTACGCAATTATGTAACATTACGTGATACGCTACTACGTGATTACATGTACGATTATACCCATCGCTTAAAGTACAGCTGTCATCTTTTTGTGGCTTTGCAGCCTTCACACGAAACTAGTCTCTTAGGGGAGTGTGGGTGGTCACTAGTGATAGAATTCCATCACTCACAAGCATCCAATCAACTCCTGCCATGTCATCACCTATTCTATCACTCACAAGCATTTTGTAGTGGCGGTGGTCATCACTAGTGATAGAATTCCATCACTCACAAATTTTTTTAATTTTTATTTTAAAATTAGAAATTAACAATAAAACACTAAATTTATAATTTCATTAAAATTAAAACATACTAGTTCAATTTAACATACTAGAAATATTTTAGGCTACAATTTAAAAAAAAAATACTAAAAAAACTCTACTCATCTTCCGACTCATGAAACTCCAAACCTAAAGAACCTACTAGTTCGATTAAATCGTATCTCAACCGAAAGTGAGTTTCTTCATCACGCAATTCTTGTTGGAGATTTTGTGGAACTTGAACTTGTGTAGGAGGATCCGGCACCCAATCCGGAGATATTGCACGTCCGTCTTCTTTGATTATCTTATTGTGCAATATGATACATGCATATACTATGCTATGTATGGCTTTCTTGTTCATCGCACGAACCGGTCGGTGTAGTATACCCCATCTACCCTTTAAAACACCAAAAGCCCTCTCAACATCTTTTCTTGGCGATTTTTGCAATTTTTTGAACACGATTTGTCACACCCCGATTTCCACGTGTCACCGGTGGGCCCGATAGGGGAGTATCGTGACGTGGTTGGTAACACAATAGTCAAACAACACAATATTTAAATGCACAGCGGAAGCAAAGTATAGATTCATTTCAACCAAACAATATTGTAATATTAAGTATCACAAGTAGTTGAATATAAATCCACATGTAGATCAAAATAAAAGGAAACAATGTTCAATAGACTATGACATCCAAGCTTGCGAGACTTATTGTGGATGCTAGGAGAAAAGCCAGCCTATTACGCGTAGTACCTGCACTTAACCTTTTTGAGAAAATACGTCAGTTTACACTGGTAAATACAATCAACCGACTCATTTTGAAAAGAGTTTAAGAAAATGAATTTAAGGCACAAGGCACAAATAATATTTTATAACTTGGGATAATTATTTGAATATAATACTTGTAAAGGATTTACATGTTACTTATGCGTTCAGTAGCCCGGATCGAGCCGGGTTAAAGATCAATAGACACACCACATTATGTATATGAGACACCGACGGGCGTACGCCTACGCCCCGTGCTTAGGTCGTGGCCATTTCGTAAAATGATGCCAGGGATATCCGGGACATGGTCATTAACCCCCCAAAGGCTTTAAGCAAACAAAACAATTTAAACGAGACATCTCAATACTTTAACCATCATACAATTAAAGATTCAATGCCCGACCAAGCGGTATTTTATATACCGTACCCCAAGCCCGTATAGGGAAAATAAGTTAAAAGTATTTACCTGAGCAAGTATAAACCGTAATTACGACGGTTTGACTTTTAAGTTAAATACTAAGCATAACTTAATTAGAGAAGGTTAAACATACTTACACGTGTCTAATGGATGATTAGGAAGGCTTGAGAATGGTCCTTATGCTCCAGAAGTCTTCAAGAAATGCAGATGAGAAGTGTGGTTGAAATGTTGCAACATAACAACCTTATATAGTGACTTTGATCATCATAGATTGTTGCCAAAGGAGTCTATACATGTCCCTTGATCAATTACATGTGCCTCTAAGGACTAAAAACAAGCCTAGGAAGCCCATGGTATGCAAAACTAGTGATCAAAGTCGGTTAAGTGGGCTGCAGGACATCTGTGCATTTTTTCTGATCAGACAAGGCAGTCGCGTAGCGCGACTGCCGGGGTGTTTATGCTCGCGCCACGCGAGCGTGTTGATGACCAGCCAAACAAGTTTCCTTCATTTGCATTTCAGTCCCCGATCCTTCTAAACGTCGCTTTCACTTTAATTCTTGCATTATAACCCTTTAAAATTGACATATAGGGGCTTTAAGACTTATACCCACTTTGTGAAGTCCTTGGCCACTTTGTGTTTACCCGAAAAATCCTAAATTTCCATGTTGACGCTTCTAACCCCTCGCACACGAATTTTATCATAACTTTCTCATACGATAACGAAACTTTATGAAATTTTTATGGTGCATTCCAGTGAGCATAATTAATCGTTACAAATCTTCGGGTTTGCTAAAAGGTCACTCAGAGGTATATCTTAAACATGTTGACACATTTAACCCCTGTAGTTTGTAATCTCTCACTTTCTTCCACAATTAGCTACGTATGATCCATGATTTATTCGTTTAAGGTTATAAACATCATGTAGGGTTATTGTAGAGTATATTCATTCATTGTTGACACTTTGAACCCTTATATTTACATAGTTTCATTGTTTGTCAACTTTAGTCCCTCGAAAGTATTCCTTCAAACGTTTAAAGGTTATGACACGTGTCAAGACATTATAGGACGTAAATTTTCGAAGTGTTACATCCTCACCCCCTTAAAAGAAATCTCGACCTCGAGATTTATTGAAACAAATGAGGGTATTTCTCTTTCATAGTGGACTCTACCTCCCACATGTACTCGGGACCTCTACGGGCATCCCATTTGACCTTTACAATCGGTACATGCTTCCTTCGAAGCTTCTTAACCTGTCGATCCTCGATCGACAATGGTTTTTCCACAAATTTCAAGCTCTCATCTATATGCACATCCGTATGTGGTATGACCAGTGATTCATCAGCGAAACACTTTTTCAGATTGTAGATGTGAAATACATTGTGAATTCCACTGAGCTCTTCTGGTAAGTTTAGCTTATAGGAAACTGACCCGATACGTTCGATAACCTCGAAAGGTCCTATGTATCTCGGGCTTAGCTTGCCTTTCTTACCAAACCGCATCACTCCCTTCCAGGGTGATACTTTAAGTAAGACTTTATCACCTACTTCAAAGTGAAAAGATTTACGCTTGGGATCAGCGTAGCTCTTTTGCCTATCTCGGGCAGCTTTGAGACGGTCACGAATCTGGACAATCTTGTCCGTCGTTTCAAAGACTATCTCCGGTCCTGATAACTGGACATCTCCAACTTCCGCCCAACAAACGGGCGTTCTACACTTTCTACCGTATAAGGCCTCGAAAGGCGCAGCCTTAATGCTGGTGTGGTAGCTATTGTTGTAGGAGAACTCAATTAGTGGTAGGTGGTTATCCCAACTACCACCCAAATCAATTACACATGCACGAAGCATGTCTTCCAACGTTTGAATAGTACGCTCACTCTGACCGTCTGTCTGAGGATGGTAAGCTGTACTAAAATTCAAACGCGTGCCCAAAGATTGTTGGAAGCTTTTCCAAAAATGTGACGTGTATCTAGTATCCCTGTCAGAGATAATAGACATAGGTATGCCATGTAAAGCTACAATCTTATCCACGTACAACTTGGCTAACATGTCGGAGCTGTAAGTCTCCTTAATGGGTAGGAAATGTGCTGACTTAGTCAGTCTATCAACTATCACCCATATTGTGTCATTTCCTTTCCTTGTCTTGGGTAACTTGGTGATAAAATCCATCGTCACCATCTCCCACTTCCATGTGGGAAGTTCAGGCTGTTGTAGCAAACCTGACGGCTTTTGATGTTCTGCTTTGACTTGCGCACACGTCAAACATTTAGCTACATAGGTAGCTACAGACTTCTTCAAGCCTATCCACCAATAATTTGCCCTTAGATCCTGGTACATCTTATCAGCTCCAGGATGAACGGAATATTTAGAGCTATGGGCTTCCTGGAGGATAACATCTCGGAGTCCTCCATAAATTGGAACCCATATTCGTCCATTCAATCTAAGAATTCCATCCTTGCTAAGAGATAACTGCTCCTCAGTTACTCATAGCTTTTCGTTAGGATAGTTAGCTTCCAACACAGCTTCCTTCTGTGCAGCTAACAACCTTTCATTCAAGCTGTTCTTTATTTCAATGCTCTTGGCATTGATTCGAATGGGTTTCACCCTTTCCTTCCGACTCAAGGCATCGGCGACTACGTTCGCCTTGCCGGGATGGTATCTTATTTCACAGTCGTAATCATTAAGAGTTTCCATCCAACGGCGTTGCCTCATGTTCAAGTCCTTCTGATTGAACAGATGTTGAAGGCTCTTGTGATCAGAATAGATCACACATTTGATTCCATATAAGTAGTGCCTCCAAAGTTTTAGTGCGAATACAACGGCACCCAACTCCAAATCATGGGTGGTGTAATTCTTTTCGTGCACCTTTAACTGGCGTGATGCATAGGCAATGACTTTGCCTTTCTGCATAAGCACACATCCCATCCCGGTGTGTGATGCATCACAATAAACTACAAACTCCTCGATTCCATCAGGCAATGTTAGTACTGTAGCATTGCTCAACTTCTGTTTCAGAATATCGAAGGATTCCTGCTGCTTAGGACCCCAGTCAAACTTAATCTTCTTACGTGTCAGCGAAGTCAGGGGTGCAGCAATCCTTGAGAAGTTTTCAATGAATCGCCTATAATATCCTGCCAAACCTAGGAAGCTACGAATTTCTGTAGGCGTCTTTGGCTCATGCCAATTCATGACAGCTTCAACTTTAGCGGGATCTACTTGGATACCACGCTCACTAACAACATGTCCAAGAAATTGGACTGCTCGAAGCCAGAATTCACACTTCGAGAACTTGGCATAGAGCTTTTCTTTATGAAGTAGTTCCAAAATGCAGTGAAGATGCTTCTCATGGTCAGCTTGGTTCTTCGAGTAGATGAGGATATCATCGATGAAGACGATGACAAATTTATCCATGTAAGGCTTACAAACGCGATTCATGAGATCCATGAATGCGGCCGGTGCATTAGTGAGCCCAAAAGGCATCACTAGGAACTCGTAATGACCATAACGAGTCCTAAATGCAGTCTTGTGTACGTCTTCATCTCTAACCTTCAGTTGGTGATAGCCTGACCTTAAGTCAATCTTAGAGAAGAAACTTGCCCCTTGAAGTTGATCGAACAGATCGTCGATTCTGGGCAAAGGATACCTATTCTTGATGGTGACCTTATTAAGCTCACGGTAGTCGATGCACAGACGCATCGATCCATCCTTCTTCTTGACAAATAAAGCTGGTGCTCCCCAAGGAGACGAACTAGGTTTGATGAAACCTTTGGCTAGCAAATCATCTAGTTGCGTTCTCAATTCCTTCATCTCTGTTGGTGCCAATCTATAAGGCGCCCTTGCTACCGGTGCTGATCCAGGAATAATGTCAATTCTGAATTCTACTTGTCTATCTGGTGGCAAACCAGGTAGTTCTTCAGGAAATACCTCAGGGTATTCAGAAACGATCAATAATCACTTGTGCCATGTAGATGACACAACCTTTCTTTAAACACTTTGAGTCCTTGAGCATAGACATTTGCTCAGGCAGCCCATACTGGGTATCTCCCTGGATAGTAAGTGATTCACCAGACGAAGTCTTGATCACCACTTGCTTCTTGTTACAGACAATTTGGGCCTGGTTATGACACAACCAGTCCATACCCAATACTATGTCAAAACCGGCTAACTTAAAGGGAAGTAGGGACAAAGGAAAAGAGTGGTTCCTAATGGATATAAAACATCCATCTAAGATGGTTGAGGCGGTTTCTAAAGTACCATCTGCTAGTTCCACCTCATACTTCACACTTAAGTTCTTAACAGGTAGTTTCAATAATTCACAAAACTTATTATCTACGAACGACTTATCAGCGCCTGAATCAAATAACACTCTCGCATAAACATCATTTACGAGAAAGGTACCTGTTATCACATTGTCGTCCTTGACGGCTTCCTTAGCATCCATCCTGAAGACCCTAGCATTGGTCTTCTTAGCCTCTTCGGGCTTCTTGGCGTATTTTGGGCAATTGGTCTTGATGTGCCCCTTTTCATTGCAACCGTAGCAGGTCGCATCCTTCATCTTTTTGCAATCCAAGGTCTTGTGTTCCTTGGACTTGCACAACCCACATGCAAAAGTTTTCGATTGTGAATTCGAATTCGATTCATACCTGCACTTCCCAAAGTGCTGTCTCTTGCAGATTTTACATCTGGGTTTTTCACCCGTCTGCTGACCATCCTTCCTAAATCCTGACCCCTTCTTGTGGTCATTGTTTCCCTTCTGCTTCTTGTCTGAACGTCGTGAGTTGTCATCCTCACGCTTCCTCTTTTCGGTATCGGTGTTCCTCTGCGATTTCAGCCTGACCGCATCCAAGGTAAGAGACAATGATATGTCCGCTACAGACCGAAAAGTAGCTGGTCTGGAGGCCTTCACACTTGCCTTGATCTCCGGGGCCAAACCCCCGATAAAACGAGCTATACGTTTGGGTTCCGGGGTTATTAAATGTGGAACCAATCTTGACAAAGTGTTAAAACTGGTAAGGTAGGCCTGACAGTCTAGGTTTCTCATGACCAGCGACAAGAAGTCAGCTTCAATCTTCTCAACCTCATGCTGAGGGCAGTAGTTTTCCTTGATTAGTGACATGAACTGTTCCCAGGTCATATTGTACAACGGGATTTTCCCCGTAGCTTGGATCAAAGATCTCCACCAAGCTAATGCTTCTCCCTTGAAAGACTGTGACACGAATTTCACAATATCCCTATTATTGCAACCACTGATATCCATAACCGTATCCATCTCGTCCAACCAAGTCATGCAATCTACTGCTCCCTTTTCCCCAGTGAAATCCCTGGGTTTGCATGAAACGAAGTACTTATAGGAGCAACCCTTATTACGGGGTTCTTGATTCTGTACGACTCTTTGGGATGGAGCACTCCTCTGGTTTGATGAGTGGTGAGAATTACTGTTGTGGGCAGTGTGGGTCCTGGAGGGTGTTCTAGAGTGTGGTGCAGATTGGGTCCTTGCACGGGTACCACTGGATTCATGGAGCTGTCTATCCATAGCTCGATTTACGGCATTATCTATCATTGCCTGTAATTCTGCACCCGCCACATTTACTCGGGCATTATCATGCTCTCCCCCTGGGTGACTATTGATCTCGTTTGAGTCGGCCATGTAGCTTGAACTGTTACATATTGACAATAATTTATTGGTGAGTTTATTATAGAATTGTCTTTTATGGAAATTTTATTAACCGTGGTAAACATAGACCATATATGGTTAATTTATTACTCACATTTATTTAGGATTTCTAATATAATTTATCCTAATTATAAAACAATAACAGTTTTATTAGCACATAAGGCCTAGTCACAGGGACAATTTAAATCATAAGCTATGATTTCAGGGAATCAAAGCATGAAGGTTTGAACAAAGTTCATTACCTTTATCAGACAGGGTCACAGACTATTACTGTCTTTTGTCTCATATGAAAATGAGAAGGGCCCGTAGGCATTCTATTACCAATGGATGGTAAAAAGAACTGATCATATTTATTGATGATTTAACCCATGATTCAGAGATCATTTAGTTGGGTTAGGAATCCTTGAAAAGATCCTTATATAATAATAACAACACGTGTGATTTTAATGAATCATGTCTGCCAGGAGTGTTAACATGTTTTCAGATGTTAACAGGGATTTGAATCTTTTTAACGGGTTTTACCATCTTGGCCAGGTCTTAAAATGACATGCAGGCTAGGTTATACCTTTAAGATCCTTAATTAATAATTAAAATAGGCAGATGGATTGTTAAAAGGAATGATTCCGATTTATTTATTTCATATATAATTTAATTATGCATAACATAGCAAAGATGAAATTTATAAACTTACATTCCATTAAAATTTAAAAGTAGTACACTTTGCCCTAAACGGGACTTTTCACAGAAACACTTGTCCACGCAGGAGCTATACTAATAATACAAGTCCTCGCAGGGACTGTTTACAAAAACAAATGTCCGCGCAGGGACTAATAGAGACAAGTCCTCGTAGGGACTAAGTACAAAGATAGATGTCTACACAGGGACTACATACAAACATAAATAAATGTCCACGTAGGGACTTGATTTAAACAAGGAAATACAACAATACATATTGGGATTTAACGATCCCGTTTCTTCTTTCCCTTCAGCAAACTTGCCAAACCACTCATGAATCCCTGATTCTTCCTACGCTCTCTCTGGAGGTCTCGCTCAACCCTGTCCAGCCTATGACGGAGATCCTCCTGCTCTGGCGGGGAAAACCGTGGTGGCTGATGCTGAAGTGGCGGCTGAGCAGGTACTTGATACCCACGAGCTGGGTGTCCCATTCCCCAAGGGGTTCCATATGGTCCCTCAGGGTTTTGGGCATAGTAGTTTGATGCCACTTGGTAAGGATCCTCTGCATAGTTATAGGTAGAGTATGCTGGCGGTCCGAATGGATTGTAAGCTGCCGGAGCAGTATAAGCAGGGATAGGGTTGCCAAAACCCAGTGATGGCGGTGCAATAGGTACCGAATTCACCTCTGATACTGGAACGAAAGGTCCACCCACTTGTGGTTATTCATATAGAGGCGGGTAGTGGCTGCCACTAGAGTGTTGAGGGGTGCTGAAATGAAAATCCCCTCCTCTTGCGGACATCCGTGCGCCAGTCCTCCTACGTCTTGGTGGTTCTGGAGGAGCTAGATGAACTGGCGGCGGTGGAGGCGGTGGCGTAACTGCCACGAAACGTGGATCCCCAGAGGGGTCTTGCTGCTGCTGCTGATGAGGCGATGAATGGTGAGATGGTGTAAAGTACCACTCACACCGATCGAACCGTGCCTGATGACTATTCGGACCTTGGTATGGTGTTCCGTGAAAAGACGAACCATCAGAGATCTCAACAGGATGGTTCGGTGTTCCGGTTGCAGGCTCGACGGGATCTGTGTCCTCGTCCATGTCCATCGCTTGATCACCTGAAAAATGATCCTCCGGTCCTAGTGGGTTAAAGCCCCCTTGTTCTGGTAGGTAGTCCGCCGGGTTAAACTGGCCCCAAAAGACAAGAGTAGGGTCATCGAAGGAACGGTGCGATAAGGATCGCTGTAGAGGTATGTATGAAGGTTGCGGGTTGTTGGGCTCATTCTCGGACTGAGGCCCATAGTAGTGATGATATGGAGGCGTTGAGCTATACGACGTAGATCGTCTGGAAGGCTCCTTATAAATCCTCCAAGGTTCTTGCGGATCTGCACTCCTTGTAGAAGAAGGAGTTCGCCGGCGCGAAGGCCCGGCCTCGTGGTCGTTAGGGGCGCTGATCGGCTCCTTTCCTCGTCCTCCTCGCCTGAATCTTGGCGGCATTGTTAAACCTGTCAATATAAACAAAGGTAACAACAAGAAAATAAAGGACAAAGTTAAAATAAAATAAAAACATTTTGGATTATTCCTAAGTTCTTTGTCTAGACTCGAAGATTTAGGAATGTGCAATTGTGTCATTGAGATTAAACACAAAAGGCTAGTGTTTAATTCACTCAATGTTGGCTCTGATACCAACCTGTCACACCCCGATTTCCACGTGTCACCGGTGGGCCCGGTAGGGGAGTATCGTGACGTGGTTGGTAACACAATAATCAAACAACACAATATTTAAATGCACAGCGGAAGCAAAGTATAGATTCATTTCAACCAAACAATATTGTAATATTAAGTATCACAAGTAGTTGAATATAAATCCACAGGTAGATCAAAATAAAAGGAAACAATGTTCAATAGACTATGACATCCAAGCTTGCGAGACTTATTGTGGATGCTAGGAGAAAAGCCAGCCTATTACGCATAGTACCCGCACTTAACCTTTTTGAGAAAATACGTCAGTTTACACTGGTAAATACAATCAACCGACTCATTTTGAAAAGAGTTTAAGAAAATGAATTTAAGGCACAAGGCACAAATAATATTTTATAACTTGGGATAATTATTTGAATATAATACATGTAAAGGATTTACATGTTACTTATGCGTTCAGTAGCCCGGATCGGGCCGGGTTAAAGATCAATAGACATACCACATTATGTATATGAGACACCGACGGGCGTACGCCTACGTCCCGTGCTTAGGTCGTGGCCATTTCGTAAAATGATGCCTGGGATATCCGGGACATGGTCATTAACCCCCCAAAGGCTTTAAGCAAACAAAACAATTTAAACGAGACATCTCAATACTTTAACCATCATACAATTAAAGATTCAATGCCCGACCAAGCGGTATTTTATATACCGTACCCCAAGCCCGTATAGGGAAAATAAGTTAAAAGTATTTACCTGAGCAAGTATAAATCAAAATCAGCGAGTGCAAGTATCTTTTACTGGTCCTCCTAATCTGGAACGAAGGTTTATAATAACCTATTAGAATCCTAACGGGTCTTTAGTTAAGCTTAAGCTTAGACCGGTTAGTTTTAAAGATACGGTTCGTACGCACGATTAAGCGAAGACCGGATAGAATGTGATTTAGACCCGACAAGTTTGAAGACTTGCTTAATATGGGTATATTATACACATTCTGGATTTTGAGATAAACCGATGAGGTTTGACCCGTTTCGGCTAATTTATGTAAACTAGTTACATAAACCGAACCGAACGCGTATGAAGCGTAACGGGTAACCATAAGAGTCCTAAACAGGTTTCCTAAGTTAACATGCCTTAAATATGTTGTCATATCAGCAGGATACCTTCCATTATGCCCAAAACGAGTTTAATCTCATATTAAGCCCCGTAGGGGTATTTTGGTCATTTTAAAGATTATAAAAGGGATTAATTAAGCTTCTGTGATCCGGGTCTGATTTTATCAGTAAAGCAACTTAACTTAACAGGTTATATCCGTTGGTGTTAAGTCTTAGGTGGCAAAATGGTTTTAAACCCTTACTATGCGTTTAATACGCGTATAACGCCGTTTTAAGCGACGTACGGGTTAAAATAGGATTCTGAGTTTTCTGATCAGTTAAACAGGTTCAAAACACTTCATTTATTATTTAAAATCAGTAGCAATTGGATTGGCGTTAAAAGGATTTGTAAAACTCATTTTATGGCTTAAAAGGGCATATTCGGTATTTACCGAATTAAGGCGATAATCCTAGCTTATGATCAGTTTAAAAATAATTAAAAATCTTCAAAAATCCCAAAATATTATATTACATCAGTGGGTAAAAGGTTTGGTGTCAAAAATTGGGTTTAGATAGGCTTTACGCTAATGACGCCGTTTAATTACTAAGAAGCATTCTAATTACGTCATTAAGCATAACTCCTAATCTAGACCTCCAACTGATGTGAAAATTTAGGGACATGTTTTATATTCAGTAACAAAGATTATCGTACTTTCACATTTCCAAAATTCTCGTTGTATGGTCATAAGGGCATTATGGTCAATATTTAAGCACTTAACGGAAACGTCGGACAATTAAGGATTTAAGTGGTATAAACGCAGAGGGTTATACACACATGTAACTAGGTCCTAATGGAACTTTAAGGCATGTCTAAACCTATCAAAACCGGGTCAGAACCGAAGTCAAAGCAGAAAGTCAAACTATGGGCCCTTCGGTTCTGAATCGATCTTAAACAGAAAGTTGTCGAATCAAATAAGCTTAGACAAGTTCTTATACTTATTATCAGGTTATACGAATGATAAAACAGCTTACACACCTTCTATATCGCTAATTACGCGTTTAATGGTTCTGTTGACTTTTTCGTAAGAAGTTTGACCCGTCATTTGACCCAGTTAGATCGGGAATCAGAGGGTGCCCTTTTAAGGGTTAATTGCCCACATAATTACCAACTTATAACAACTTTCATTTCGACAAAACACTGGACCGTTTGTGTTTTATCGTTAAGTCAAACCGTAATTACGACGGTTTGACTTTTAAGTTAAATACTAAGCATAACTTAATTAGAGAAGGTTAAACATACTTACACGTGTCTAATGGATGATTAGGAAGGCTTGAGAATGGTCCTTATGCTCCAGAAGTCTTCAAGAAATGCAGATGAGAAGTGTGGTTGAAATGTTGCAACATAACAACCTTATATAGTGACTTTGATCATCATAGATTGTTGCCAAAGGAGTCTATACATGTCCCTTGATCAATTACATGTGCCTCTAAGGACTAAAAACAAGCCTAGGCAGCCCATGGTATGCAAAACTAGTGATCAAAGTCGGTTAAGTGGGCTGCAGGACATCTGTGCATTTTTTCTGATCAGACAAGGCAGTCGCGTAGCGCGACTGCCGGGGTGTTTATGCTCGCGCCACGCGAGCGTGTTGATGACCAGCCAAACAAGTTTCCTTCATTTGCATTTCAGTCCCCGATCCTTCTAAACGTCGCTTTCACTTTAATTCTTGCATTATAACCCTTTAAAATTGACATATAGGGGCTTTAAGACTTATACCCACTTTGTGAAGTCCTTGGCCACTTTGTGTTTACCCGAAAAATCCTAAATTTCCATGTTGACGCTTCTAACCCCTCGCACACGAATGTTATCATAACTTTCTCATACGATAACGAAACTTTATGGTGCATTCTAGTGAGCATAATTAATCGTTACAAAGCTTCGGGTTTGCTAAAAGGTCACTCAGAGGTATATCTTAAACATGTTGACACATTTAACCCCTGTAGTTTGTAATCTCTCACTTTCTTCCACAATTAGCTACGTATGATCCATGATTTATTCGTTTAAGGTTATAAACATCATGTAGGGTTATTGTAGAGTATATTCATTCATTGTTGACACTTTGAACCCTTATATTTACATAGTTTCATTGTTTGTCAACTTTAGTCCCTCGAAAGTATTCCTTCACACGTTTAAAGGTTATGACACGTGTCAAGACATTATAGGACGTAAATTTTCGAGGTGTTACACGATTTCTTTAGCCTCGACAGGAAATGAAGGAGCTTTCACAAAAAACAGACCATGATGGGTAGATATCATCCACAAGAAAGAAGCCTCGTCTGTAATATCGTCCGTTAACATAGAATGGAAAGAAGGGTGCGGTACCATCCGTTACGGTTTGAAACAACGGCGACGTGTGCAACACATTGATGTCGTTGTTTGAACCTGGAACACCGAAATATGAATGCCGAATCCATAAATCATTCGACGCCACCGCTTCTAGTATGATGGTTGGTCTTTTGATGTCACCCCTAACATACGCCCCTCGCAACTCTCTTGGACAATTTTTCCACTCGATATGTGTACAATCGATGCTACCGAGCATCCCTGGAAAATGCCATCTAGCCTCATGTGCGGCATAAATACGTGAGATGTCGTGGCTCGTCGGTTTACGTAAAAACTCTTTACCATACAACTTAATGACCGCGTTGCAAAAAAATTGCAGACATTCACGGGAAGTTCTGGACGCCATAGCTAGGTATTTATCATATTGATCGGGAGGGTTATCTGTCGCTAGTTGGCGAATGGCGGACGTGCATTTTTGTATCGCCGTGAAACTTGGTTTGCCCCTCGCATCGTAACCTTCTTGAAACCATTCCTCGCTTGCTTCGATGTCTCCAACAATCTTTAAAAATAATTCTTTTGGTAAACGAAACCGATCTCTAAACGTTTCGGCATTGTAGAGCGGATTCTCCACAAAATAATCGTTCATTAACACTTCGTTGGCACGTATTCGATCACGGTCTACCATCTTCTTCTTTGGGCGGGACGAACTAGTATCAAGTTCGTTATACACCGACACAAAATATTTTAGCGTCTCATTGTCGGAAGACGACTCGGTATCGCTATCGCTAGACATCAGAAACGTCGAATCCATAGGAAACTCCATTTGAGAAAGATGTAGATTGTGTGAAATGTGTTTGTGTTTTGGTGTGGGTGAAATGGTTTAAAATGGAGAAGTATATATAAAATGTTTAAAGGGTTTTTTTTTTTTTTTAAATAAGTTTACCGTTGAAAAACGGTCGAAAATGGGCAACGTTCAAATTCATTCAATTGTTCAACGCGTGATATTATCCACGCGTTATATATTATGGTGGCGGCGGTGTGCTAAACTCCATCACGCGTGATGGAGTGTCCATAACGGACCACCTCACCACCCCACTGGCCTTATAGGGGATACACACACGTATGTTGTATAAGAAATTACTATAACTTAAACCTACTTTATGGTTTAAAAGTAGTGTTTCTTAAGGAGAATAAGCCAGTGATAAAAAAGGGGTAAAAAAGTGTAATTATGATAACGTAACGTTGTATAAGAAATTAGTATAATTTAAATCGACTTTATGGTGCAAAATTTATTGCACATGTATGTTACGATAAAATAAATGGATAATCTAGTACATTCATAACTAGACTTGCTTTTCAAGTCACAAAATAATAACAAAGGAACGATTTTTCAACAAAAGTTTGTTAGTTTTCCTAACTACATTTTCCAGGTGTCAAAAGTTTTTAAAGTATTCAAAGTCCATCCGGCAACATTCAATACTTTGTCAAACAAAAATCATAAAGAAATTGGATGAATGATTAAAGTCAAGATTTGTAAACTCATTAAATAACTAGAAACTAACATGAAAATTTTTTAATTAAAAAAAAAAGACATGAGAATATGATTCTTTTTTTCTCTTTTGTCACGTTGTTCGGATCGAATAGAATAGAATAAAAACCACAAGCTAAAAAGGCAATAAAAAGTAAAATTTATTGATACGAATCATGAATAAGAACATAATGTAAATAAATCATTACAAAAATATATAAACTAATCACACATGCACACATCGTGTAATTGTAATCTCTCCATAGAAAGAATATTAACTTTTAACTATCAAGATCTAGTAAAAGAAAGCTAAAGCAACGGCCAAGAAAGTGGCCGGAACCACCGCGGTGAATGACCGGGCGGCGGTGCTAGGTGACGGTGGAGGAGGGGTGGTTTCACCGGTTGGAGATAAGCCGGAAGTGGTACGTGACGGTGGGGTGGCTCCGACCGGTGACGGTGGGGTCGCTCCGACCGGTGACGGTGCCATAGGGGTGGTAGGTGGAGGGGTGGTGGTGGAAGGGGTGGGGGCGGGTGAGGGGTTGGTGGTTGGTGGAGAAACGGGTGTCGGTGCAGGTGGTGTTGGGGTGGTTGTAGGTGGGGTGGTGGGTGGTGATGCTGGTGGCGGGGTGGTAGGGGGCGCGGCGGTGGTGGCGGAGACGTTGATGGATAATTTTTGACCAATTTGGCAATGAGTTCCGACGGTGCAAATGTAGTAATGTGGGCCTGCGGCTGTCAATGTGACGGTCGCGGGGCCGGTGGTGATGGTGGAGATGGGGTTGGCCGTGGTGCACGGGCCGTATGCCGCTTGTGATACTTCGGCCACGTTATGGAATCCAGTGGTGAAGTTAAAAACTGCAAATATAAATAAAGAATTTGATTAATTAATTGATTAGTTTTATCATAAATCAATAATGATCTAGCGAAATTACTACCACTAAAGTCAATTAAATTAATAAATATATCACCGGATTTGAAATATAGAGAAGTTAGGTTTGTTTGCATGTGACATGATTTAATTTCTCCTTATACCTACTTTTCTCAAAGAAAATATTCATATAATATTTGTTTTTGTTTTTGTTTGTGTGAGCTTAATTGGGGTGTTGTGATACTTACATTAGTGGCGGAGTTTGAACGAAAACTCAGTATGGGTCAGACATTTAAAATTCAAATTGAGCATGGATCAGACTCTTAAAAAATTTAAAAAAATTTGGAAAAATAAACACTACGAGCGGAAAATAGATGGGCCCTGCCCTCAACAAAGCTCTGGCGATGAGTGGCGACGGAAGGTGGTTTTAGTTACTTACAGAGAGTGTCGCCGACGTTAAAAGTCTGTTGGGAAGCCCAGGTGGTGTAAGCGGCGGCACCGTTGGATGGAATGTTCCATCCCAAGGCGTCTCCGCCGACGACGTGTCTAGTCTGAGCCAAGGAGCTATGCATCTGCATGGATGCAACAATGAGCATCATCATCATGAACATTGTCGTACTCGATTTCATTGCGGCCATTTATGGTGTTCTTGTGAATGGTCACCCCTTTCACTCTCTCTAGAAAAAATGAGTTGATTTCTCTCTCTCTATATGTATATGTGAAGTAGGCTTGTGTGATTGGTTTTATGGAGAATGGATGTCTAGATATTTATAGGGAAAAGAAGGGTGAGTTTCTCCGCGTTAATCGATTGTATATTTGTATCCATTTTTTGGAGATAATTTAATAGAAATATATTGACTTAAAAATCAAATACTTAAAACACTTTTTAATTTAAAGAATTAATTAAGATATTGAATCTTTAAAAAGAATTAAGATATTGAATCTTTAAAACATTTGTGATAACATTGTTTATGAACTCTTAAAATTGATATGATAAATTCAAAACTATTATACAACTCAATTCAGTAGCGGACCTAAAAGAAAAATTCAGGGATATTAAAAAAAAATCAGTGTACACAGTGGTGAATTTAGAAGGAAAATTTAGTGTATATAGTGACAGATCTATATAAAATTTAGTGTATCCCGGGCATCCACTGGCTCTTGAATAGACCCGCCCTTGGTCAACTCAAGGTTTACGTTCTGTAAAAAAATCCGGATTAAACGATTCGGTTGATGGTTTATATATTGGAACCTACAACTTAATTCGAACTGGTCAAATTTAACATTCTGTTGTATGTTTTATGTTTTAGTTTATGAATAAATAAGAATAATCATACATGCATACGTCTAGTCTAATAGTCTAATATTCATTAACCATCCTATCAATTTATAAAAGTTAATAATAATTATAAAATGTAAAATAGAAGTTGGTCCGAATCGTTTTTGGCCGATTTGGTAGACTCGTCCGAACCAACCCGTTTGTTTTACTTTTTTTAAACCTGTATACCGGTTTTGTCACGAATTTTTATTAAAACTGGTTGAACCGGACCGTAAAGACACTAGTAGAAAGTATACAAGCAACTAGAATATAATTATAATTTGGTGAAACATGTTATGAAAAGTATATTATTAATTTTAAATAATTTAATATTTAAAATTGTTTTTTCAAAGCATATGACTCAGGTGGAGATATTGGTGGTGGTGGAAGGTGGTCGGAAGGTTAAAAAAGGTAGTTAAATGAAGCGTTGACCGTTGACCATTGGTGAAGTGTGAAGTCAAGATTTTGAATGGGTAGCCGTATGTGGGCCCCGGCGATTAATCCGGTGGAGATTCCGTGATTTGTTTTGGTTCATTCCTGAATTTTTCTAGACTTATCATTACAATTTGAGTAAATTGCAAAATGGTCCCTAAGGTTTGATCACTTTCCCACTTTAATCCAAAACTCAAATCTTTTTATTCTAGGTTCCCGTAGTTTCAATTTTGTTGTCATTTTCACCCAAAAGTAAAATCTTGTCAGGTTTTTCAGTTAACATCTAGTTTTTTTTTGTTTTTTTTTTCTCCCTTTTAACGAAGGACAAAATGGTCAGATTTGTTTAATTTGTTAAAATAAAATGTTAAAAGGTCATTTTGCTCTTCATTAAAAGAGAGGAAAAAGATAAAAAAAAAAACTGGATGTTAACTAAAAAATCTGACCATATTTTGATTTTGGATGAAATGGAAACAAAAATTGAAACCCTAGGGACCAAAATTCAAAATGTCTGAGTTTTGGACTAAAGTGACAAAGTGACCAAACCTTATGGACCATTTTAGCAGTTTACTCTTACAATTTGACCCATATACTTTTTTTTGAATGGCTAGACTTGCATGTCATGGGGATTGAACCAATGACCTCTACCTATCTATCCTACACATTATCTAACTCACCAACACTATTGGGCTATTCCCGATATTTGACCCATATACTTGTAATAAATTTACAGTTGAAATATAAATTAAAGATATAATTTACATTTTCTAGGTTTAGTACCGAGTATTTTTAGAGAATCACTCGAGTCGAGTAAGCATTCATTCGAACTCAATACAGTACCGTAAGTTGAGCTGTTATAACTTGATATTTTTAACCGAGTCGCCTCCTGCTTAAGGCAACTTGTGAATCGACGAATTGACTTGTTTTGAATGATTTTGTATGTTTTTTTTTCTATAATCCTCTAGTAGCAAGTTCATAACAATTTTGAATTATAAATATCTCAAATAAAAGTGTATCAAACTATCAAGATACGAGAAAAAAACCTAATGAGCTATTGAAACCAGGTCAATTATTTATCTAACGAACTTGAGTTTTTAACTAGTTGATAATACGAATAGGCGAACAAGACATGCACTATGAGCCACTTAAACATCTCTATATAGTTAGTTATATATAATTATTGCTAATTTGCAATCACTTTCAATATATAATCAAATCATTATAAAAATTAGTGTTAAAACTCTTAATTATAATAAAAGTCTTGATACTTTCTAACATAGTACAAAACTATATATAATTTATCTAAATTTGTATAATTGTTTATTTTTTTCTTAGTTATGTATTATTTTCTTTTATTGGTTTCTAGAAAATAATTATAAGCGCTACAAAATAAGATTATAATAATATTAACAAGACAGAATTTTCAAATGGTGGAAGATGTCAAAGTGAAGTATTGGTTATTTTCCAAAATTGCCGCGTGAAGCTTCTGATGGCTGGAGCTAACTTAAACGGATTCCTTTGTGTATTAATATTGACCTTTTTTTTTTTTTTTTTTCTTAAGTAACATTGATTATTTTATATAACTTTAAAAAAAATAAATTATATGCCATCCTTTTGTGATTGGTCCTGGGGTATATAATTGGAAGTGACCACTATCACCATATGAAGATACATGTCCGAAGCCGGACATGATTCCCAGGACGAACAAGACTCCACTTGGACGTACATCCGAATAATGTCCGTCTAACATCAAGAACCTCCGAAGACGAACCTCCATTCAAGTGCGTCTGGACGGATGATGTCATCTAAGTTGACTACTATAAATACCCATCAAGTACAAAGCCAAGTACGATTTTCTGAACTCTCGTCCTTACTTTCTCTCTCTATTTTCTCTCTCTACCAATACTTATCCTCACGCCGGAGGGTGGTCGCAGAGAGGCCCTCCCATCTCTACGGCGAGCCTAACGGTTTTCTGTTTTGCAGGACTGTTCCCCAAGTTCTCTCATAAGATCCAAACCCTCGTTTACAGGCTCCGGCCTAAACACGATTCTTTGGTTCTTCAATTGGCGCCATCCGATCTCAAAGCTCCTAGTCCTTCACTCTGGTGAATTTCTTGAGCAAAGAACTGACAAATGGCGGCCTCAGGTTCTGTGAATCTGGGATCTACAACTGTTAGTACACAAACTACAGCACCTGCAAGTACTGTTTCCATAGCCTCAGCTGCTTTAAGCTCAGGGCCGGGAACAACCTTGCCTTTTGTTCTAATTCCTACTTCGCAAACATCTGAGTTTGATGCGGAGTTTCTCTCCAAAAATGCAAGTCTTCTGCGACGATTGAAAGCACAGCAAGCTAGAGATGAACAAATCCTCGGTTTACGAACCAGGTTGTTTCAAGAAGAAGCTCCGATAAGGACCATGGGTCCTACAACGTTTACCCCTCCTACTTTTTCCACAGTTGTTACCTCGGAAATTTACTCTGGTATGTTCAGGGATCGTCCGGACCCTCGCCAGCTATGGCAATACGAAATGACGCACAGATGGATGTAGGTAACGATCCGGAACTCACCAAGCCATATCACCCAGTTTCCATGACTGCTAAGTCAAAGTTCAGCGCCCGCATCACACATGCCAAGCTTCCTCCGAAGCTCAAAATGCCAACTACAGTAAAAAAGTATGATGGTACAACTGATCCAGATGATCATATGTTCGATTTCGACGGAGCCGCACGAGTTGAACAGTGGCCGATGCCAGCGTGGTGTTTTATGTTCGCGCAAACACTAACTGGAGCTGCTCGAGTATGGTTCGATGCGCTGAACGAGGGTGAGATCAACGATTTTGAAGAGTTCCGAAGGTTATTTCTCCAAAATTTTAGCCAGCAAAGACACTACTCCAAAGAAATCACCGAAGTTCACAACATTCGGAGAAGGGATGGAGAATCTTTGGATAGCTTCATTGACCGGTTTAACCGGGAGAGTATGCAGATCAGTGGAGTAGTCGATCAGCTGAGAATCTCCGGATTCTGTCACGGAGTCCGGAACAATCAGTTGGTCGAAAAACTACATGAAAATCTCCCAAAGACAATGGAGGTACTCATGGAGCGAGCCAGAGCCTTTGCTCGAGGCAAAAACGCATGCAATCCAGCTCCGGAGTCAGATCACAAGATGTCTTCCTGGAAGAAAAACGGGGGGTCCGTATTCGATAAAGCTCCGCCCAGTAATAGAGGACGGCCACACCCATACAACAGGAATGACAGACCTCCACGTGGAAGAAACTCCGGGTCAAGATTTTACAACTTATCAGACCTTTCCAAAACTCCCAGTGAAATTCTCAGTGCGGAAGGGTCAAACTTCCCTGCTCCACCGAAGCTCCGAAACCCGGGTGATAAGAACTCCAAGAAATATTGTGATTATCATCATGCTCGAGGCCACAACACTGATGATTGCTGGTCCCTGAAACAAGAAATAGAAAAAGCAGTACGATCCGGAAAACTGTCGCATCTAGTAAAAGAAGTAAAGGAAGGAAAGTCTTCGGGTCATTCGGTGGATAATCCGAACAACCAACCAGTAATAGGCATGATCAGAAAAGCGGGTAGCCAAGGCATCAAGCGATCCAACCACCATATGGCTGCTTGGATGCAGCAACCCATTGCTTTTCCCCCTATCAATCCTGAAGAAGTCAAAGACGGACCAATCATCGTATCTGCGATCATAGCAGGTCACAAGGTCCGAAGGATTTATGTCGACAGCGGAAGTGCCACCGAGATAATGTATAAGCAGTGTTTTCAACAGCTAGCTCCACAAACCAAGGCAAAATTGATTCGAGTATCAATGCCGTTGGTAAGTTTTTCCGGAGAAGTGGTACAGCCTATAGGGCAAATCACTTTACCAACAACACTGGGAGAAGGGAGTTTCGTCCGAACCGTAAACCTGACGTATCTAGTGGTAGAAGCAAGGTCCGTGCATAATGTCATATTAGGAAGGCCCGGCATGTGCGCCTTCGGCATCATCAGCTCTACCATTCACGGATCGTTAAAATTCCCCACCGAGGCAGGGGTGGCAACTTTGCACTCCGAATCCACAATTTGCGTAGCTGAAGTACGTCAAAGCAAGGGTACTGACAAACCTCCGAACCTCCTCACAGAAGAGTGGGCTATTCATCCGCACTTCCCAGAGCAAAAAATCGAAGTCGGGGCCCAACTCCCAGAGCGCACTAAAAAGCAGTTGTGGAAGCTTTTATCTAATTCTCTCGATGTGTTTGCTTGGAAAACTTCCGATATGGTTGGAGTTCCTCGATGTTTGGCCGAGCATAAGCTGAAGGTGTCGCATTCTGCGAAACCTATAGCTCAAAGAAAAAGGAATATGGCTCCAGCTCGAAACAGAGCAATATCCGAGGACGTAAGAAAGTTATTGAACGCCGGAATCATTCGGGAAGTGCGTTACCAGACCTGGGTTTCCAACCCAGTAATGGTCACCAAGAAAGATAAAACTTGGAGAATGTGTGTAGACTTCTCCGATTTAAACAATGCATGTCCGAAGGATTGTTACCCCTTGCCGGAGATCGATCTCAAGATTGACTCTCTTTCTAGCTTTCGCCTCAAATGTTTCTTGGATGCATACAAAGGCTACCATCAGATACAGATGGCTGTAGAGGACGAGGATAAGACCGCGTTTGTAACCAATGAAGGGCTTTTTTGTTATACCAAAATGCCATTTGGATTGAAAAATGCCGGAGCCACGTATCAGAGGCTGATGGACAAGGCATTCAAAGACCAGATTGGAAGGAATTTGGAAATTTATGTGGACGACCTGGTTATAAAAAGTCAAGCCGAAGATAGCATGCTTGATGACATACTCGAAACCTTCACCAGGCTTCGAAGTATTAATCTCAAGCTTAATCCCAAAAAATGCTCCTTCGGTTTAGAAGAAGGGAAGTTTCTCGGTGTATGGATAACCCAGTCCGTAATTAAGGCACATCCGGATAAAATCAAAGCGGTAGTCTCCATGCAGCCTCCCAGAACTGTCAAAGAAATTCAGTCATTAAACGGAAAGATCGTTGCTCTTCATCATTTTGTTTCTAAAGCGGCTGATCGCTCTATTCCTTTCATGAATATGTTGAAAAAACGAACAGGAAAAGGCCAAATAGAATGGACGCCGGAAGCCGATTCGGCATTTCAGGAGCTGAAAGTTTGTCTTGGATCCCTGCCCACCTTAACCGCTCCAATCACCGGAGAAACTGTCACAGTATATCTCTCCGCTTCTCATTTTGCCATAAGTGCAGTGCTTGTAGTACATCGGAATCAAGCACAAATCCCGGTGTACTACGTAAGCCGTATCCTGAAAGATTATGAAACCCGGTACCCAATGATCGAAAAGTTGGCACTCGCTTTGGTACACGCCTCTAGACGCCTCCGAAGATACTTCCAAGCTTTCAATATAGAGGTACAAACTGACCTCCAGATCCAACAAATTCTTAGAAAGCCAGAGGTCTCCGGACGTCTCACGAAATGGGCAATTGAACTCAGCGCTTTCGACATTACCTATCGTACCAGAGGACCGGTGAAAGGCCAGGCGGTGGCAGATTTCCTCGCGGAGGTTCCGACCGGGGAAAGCACTCATGAAAAATCTGCCCTACCACGAGTATGGAACTTATATACGGATGGAGCTTCCAGTAAAGAAGGATCAGGGGCAGGGCTAATCCTTATAGATCCAGAAGGAATAGAGTACACTTATGCCTTACGCTTCGAATTTAAAACTTCAAACAATGAAGCGGAATACGAGGCTCTCCTTGCAGGTCTCCAAACCGCAGCCAAAGCCGGAGCAACCTCCGTGTTAGCACATGTTGATTCATTGCTGGTAGCAAACCAAGTCAGTGGAGAGTACGAAGCCCGAGAGAATAACATGGTCCGGTACCTCCAGCAAGTTAATAGCTTGATTTCCTCCTTTGACTCTTGCAAAATAGTGCATATACCGCGGAGCAAAAACAAAAAGGCCGATGCCTTGAGTAAGCTTGCATCCGTGGCATTTTGTCATCTGTCAAAAGAAGTCTTAGTAGAAACCTTGCAAGCTCCGGCCATCCAGCAGATGGAGCCGGTCATGTCAATCTCTGTTGGCGAAAAATCCTGGATGACTCCGATTGTGGATTACTTGAAAGAGGGAAAGCTCCCGGAAGACAAAGCTCAGGCTCGGAAGTTAAAGGTCAAAGCGTTGCAATATCAGATCCATGACGGGCAACTTTACAGAAAAACCTTTTTAGGTCCGCTCTTAAAATGCTTAACGCCAGAAGAAGCCAGCTACGTCATAAGAGAAATCCACTGGGGGATATGCGGCATTCATGCCGGACCAAGAATGGTTATAGCCAAAGTAATGAATGCTGGATATTTTTGGCCGGGTATGCACCAGAGTGCAGTGAACGAACTACAATCATGTGAAGACTGCCAACGCCACGCTCCCATTAGCCATCGAGCCAAGAATAACCTCGTTCCGGTAACATCAGCATGGCCCTTTCAGAAATGGGGGATTGACATTGTGGGTCCTTTCCCTGTCTCCACCGGAGGGGTGAGATTCCTGTTGGTTGCCATTGATTATTTTACAAAATGGGTCGAGGCCAAGCCCCTCCGGACCATCACAGGGGAGCAAGTGCTGAGGTTTGTGTGGGAAAACATAGTGTGTAGATACGGAATGCCGATGTGCATAGTCAGCGATAATGGGAAACAGTTCGCCGAAAAACCGTTCAAGTCATGGTGTGAAAGAATGTGTATCGAACAGAATTTTGCTTCGGTAGCCCACCCCCAAGCTAACGGACAAGTTGAAAGAGCCAACCGCAGCATCGTGGAAGGCATCAAGAAGCGCTTGGGGAAGGAAGGTGTTTCATGGGCGGATGAACTCCCGCACGTTCTATGGGCACATCGAACGATGCCGAAAACGAGCAACAGGGAAACTCCCTTCAGCTTGACATACGGCACCGAAGCAGTTATTCCCGCTGAGGTAGGGATACCCACTCCCCGCATGCAGCTGAGTCAAGAAGAAAATGAACGGGAACTCCTTCTGAACCTGGATCTAGCCGAAGAAAGAAGAGAGCTCGCGGCAATCCGAGAGGCGAAATATAAACAAGAATTGGAAAAGCATTATAACTCAAAGGTGAAGGAGGTTCGGTTCAAAGTCGGGGACTACGTCATGCGGAGTAACGAAGCGAGTTTGGTAGAAGGCTCCGGAAAAATGGCACCAAAGTGGGAAGGTCCTTACCTGATTAACACTGCGGGAAGAGACGGTGCATACCACTCAAGAAAAAACCGTGGAGGGTCTTACAACCACGGATTGCATAAAATGTTTTTACTATGTCAATCGGAGAAGCATAAAACTCCGGAAAAGAAAATAGAATGAAATTTTCTATCTTTAACAACGTTGCAACAAGTATAATTTTCGGCCGAACTAGGGGTGCTAACCCTAAAAGGAAAGACGAACTGGTCTTGTCTGTACTTTTCCTTCATTTAAAAAATTATCCTAACAAAATCAAGACAAATCGGATCCGTGTTTTAAAATGAACGTTCTAGAAAAGTAAGAAATGCAAAACACATAACATGGACGCATGAATAAGCAAGTGTTTACATCAAAAAACTAACCGGAGTTGTATAAACCGGAAGTTACATAGTCATTTACAAAGGATAATTGTTCAAACATCGGTAAAAGCATCATTACATTCATCCCACATAAGGTGCATGCCCCAAGTTACCGGACATGTCCACCTTCCAAAAAACTGAATCAATTTTAAACTTCCCAGGTGCATACCCCAAGAAGCCGGGCATGACCACCTTACTCATTCGAAGAAGCTTCGTTTGCAAAACAAAGAGCTTTTTTAATTTCAGAAAGTGGCGCACCGACAAGCTTCGGAAGGTCTTCTATCACCGGAAATTTAAGAGTATCGAAGCAGGTAACGGCCGCCTTCAGCTCCTCCGTAGCATTGCGATTCAGAATCGGAACATCTTTATAAGCGGTCTTCTTCTGCAAAGCATGTACGTAACCAGCATGTACACCGGAGTTAATGCCCACCGCACTCATTGCATTATTAACTCCAACCACTGCGGCAGTCATCTCCGGACCCTTGTGGATGTTTTTAGCCAAAAGCTGAGCTCCCTCCGAAAGCATCCAAACCTTCGTCTCCTGAAGATCTTCCACTTTGGCTTTCAAAGAAACATTCTCCGCCCTCATTTCTTCCTCGCGCCCTTTCATCTCCTCTATGCGTTCCTTCAAATCAGCTTCGCCTGATTTAAGCGCGTCCCGTTCTGGAAAAAGTGTTAGAAAAATAGGAGAACTAAGAAACAAGTTAAACCAGAAAGAAGACGTACCAGCCATCATGCTCTCATAAGCAAGACGCGCCTTATTAAGAGAATCCTCCATGTTCGCCAAAACCACCTTATGCTCTTCATCCTTCTGTTTCATTGATTCGGAAAATGCCTTAAACTCCGAAGAGATCTTGTCCCTATCTTCCGCGGCAGCAGCAGCAGCCGCTTGGGACGATTGATTCTGGGCAGTCAAGGACTTAACCTTCTCCTGCTGAGTCTGTAGATCCTGGTTTAGTTGAGTGATTTTCTTCTCCACATCCGAGGTTTTAATAACCCTCCGTTTCAAAGAATCGTGTTTAGGCCGGAGCCTGTAAACGAGGGTTTGGATCTTATGAGAGAACTTGGGGAACAGTCCTGCAAAACAGAAAACCGTTAGGCTCGCCGCAGAGATGGGAGGGCCTCTCTGCGACCACCCTCCGGCGTGAGGATAAGTATTGGTAGAGAGAGAAAATAGAGAGAGAAAGTAAGGACGAGAGTTCAGAAAATCGTACTTGGCTTTGTACTTGATGGGTATTTATAGTAGTCAACTTAGATGACATCATCCGTCCAGACGCACTTGAATGGAGGTTCGTCTTCGGAGGTTCTTGATGTTAGACGGACATTATTCGGATGTACGTCCAAGTGGAGTCTTGTTCGTCCTGGGAATCATGTCCGGCTTCGGACATGTATCTTCACCATATGTGCGCACCCACATTGCCCTTAGGGAATGGGGCGCCTTTGGTTGCCCTCATCGGATTGTTTGGGTTGTCACCGTCGAGTAGTCTTTGCCGCATCAGGTTGTCAAGTTGACCATTCCATAATGGACTTTTGATTGTTAAAATGATTTAAACAAAACAAAATTTATTTTATTTTAACTATAAAATACCATCTTCACCCGTAATAAACTCATCTCCGTTCATTTTTTACCCCCAAAATACTAATTCCATACTGTTATTCCTTTTGTCTACAAACATTTTCCATTCAAATTTTGTACCACAAGATGTATCGTAAGATATGGCTTCCACTCGTTTCATTGGATGAGTTCGACTTGAACGAGGGCGTCTCTAATATCCCCCAATATCCCATGCATGTTGTCGCCCAAGCTGAAGTTGAAGACATAACAACATACAAAATATGTGTCATGTGATCGTAAAAAAGCTCTAGAGTATTTAATGGAATATTATTTCGTCAATAACCCAAAATACGATAAATCTATGTTTTGTTCAAGGTTTCGAATGTCGAAGAGGTTATTTAAAAAAAGTTGGAGATATAGAAGCTGAATTTGATTGGTTTCAAGAGGGCCTAGACAGGAGGATGAAAAAGTGTTTCACGACGTTACAAAAATGCACATAAATGGTTAAACAACACGCAACGGTAATCCTCTTGCCGAATATGATGAAAATTTAAGTATGACCGATAAGACTTCATGTAAATGTCTAGAATATTTCTGTAATGCCATAATTCAGTTTTACGACAAAGAGTTCTTACGTAGACCGACAAGCCACGACATTACACTTTTATACAACGCAGATGAAGAAAAACATGACCTTCCGGGGATGCTTGGTGGCATCGACTGTACCCATCTCATTTGGAGAATGTCTTCGACCCGTTTGCCTCGCCAATATTTGAGAGGTGATCGTCAATACCCGGCGATCATGTTCGAAGCGACGACCTAAGATTATTGTAGTTTTATGATTTAAACCTTCAACATATGTAAGTGGAAGTTCATTGGGAACTCAAAAAAGTGGAAACCGCCTCAAACGAACTCCGATTTGATTCATTCCAACAACTTTGGAACCGGTTCTTCGAACCACCCACACCCCCCCACCTACCCACGCACCCCCCCCACATATATATATTATAGGGTTTATGTTTAACCTTTTATGGTGTTGCTTTAGGATTTAACTAGGTTTAGAGTTTCTAGTTATGGTTCGAAGAGCCGGCTCTGATGTCGTTGAAAATAGTTCAATCAGAGTTTGTTTAAACTTGATCCCCACTTATTGGAGTTCCTCAATGAACCTACATGTTGTGTGGGTGGGTATGGTGTGTCACACCCCGACCCACAGCAGAATAGGTGACCGGGACATGATTGATTGTTCATAGCTTATGACAAGATATTTAAAGGTTATATATTATTAATAATTCAGTTTAATGTTACAAATACAAATAATAATCCATTACATGAGACAATCGGGTTTATTTCTCCAATCCGCGAGCTTTGCAACATTCTGCCCACCCAGAAGGGCTTACGGATCTTATGGTCCTTTGGTTACAGTCTGTAAGGGCTTCCCAAATTAAAAAAAATAAATTTTGGCCCTTGATGTTTGGTGGTTTGTTCATGTATGCCATTTCTTTGATATATTAAGTGTTTTAAGGCATTTTAAGGTATGTATGAGTATGTGAATAACATAAATGTATATGAGTATGATTCTGAATATAAATAAACATCGAGTATGACTCAGTTTCATATATATAAAACGTGTATTTGTGAATGAGTATGTATCATGTATGTATGAATTAGAATAAGTATAATTAAAATGCATTTCCATTATGATCAAAGTCTCGAGATTACAAAGGTTGATACGAAGTACGAATACAAGCTTTCTAAAAATAGAAAGTATAAGAATACGGAACGTTACACCTATTCCCACCAAATCTGTCCCAATCTGACCATCCCCCACCTCTATTTGAGATGGCCCCACATTGTGTTTTTTTTCGTATGTTTGCCATCCTTCAATTCTGAGCCACCAACTTCATTTGAATTCGCTTCGTCATTTTCATCCAAATCATTATCAATAAAACCATCTTTGTTTGCATTTTCCACATTGATTTCCTTATTATTAAGTTAGTCTATTGCCGTATAGATCTCGAACGGGTCCCTAGATTTGTCAATATCATTAGTAAGTTTATACTCATAAAAGTTTCCTTTTTTACCTCATCATCATCATCAGAAATCACCTCGCCTTCATCCTGTTCCGAGTCCACCTCATCTAATAACACATCGGTATTGTTATGTATAGAAGGTGCCCATGATGCAAATTCTTAATCCCACACTTCGTACACCATTCGACCAATGTCAACATTAATACATTCCCTGCCGCATCACTCGATTGAAACTTAACACATGATAGGTATGAAAGAAAGGTGTTCCAATATGTCCATATGTACAAAACCTCCACCAAAGCAAAACTGATTCAATATTGGTTTCTACAATTCTACACTCTTTAGTCTTTTGATTCAATATTGTTTCTATATGATAGATCCTAAGTACTTTTTATATACCAACCCCAACTTTAATCCACAAACTTTATCATAGATCCTCTCATTCCAAACTAGTTTTTTCACACAAAGAAAAGACTACACATAACCACCACAACTTTGTCTTTTACCTCATTTCTACTAACACTAAAGGGAAAAGTATGATATGTAACATCCAAAGTTTATTGCTATGGAAGATTAGTCACCAAAAAGACTTTAGGAGACCGACATCATAATATAAGTTAGGTATTAGTATAAAAAGGTGTAAATAAAAACACTGGTTTAGGATAAATACAAAGGCTCATAAAAATAAGAAGTGTACAAAGGCTCCTAAAAATAAACCCACTACACACAAAAAAAAAAAAAAAAAAACGTAAACACCCACCACCACCCAAAAACCTAAACCCTTTTTCTCGGGGGGGGGGGGGGGGGTTAGTTTTTTTGGTGAGGTATAGTTTTTTTTTTTTTTTGGCGGGGGGGGGGGGGGTGTTTAGGTTTTGGGTGGTGGTGTAGTGGGTTTAGGTTCTTGGACACTTGTTACTCTATAATGTCTTCTTACACATCTTAGTTTTAGGAGTCTTTGTAGAATAACTTAACCCTAAAAACACTAAGACCACCCGTAGTGGGGAGTTTTTTGGGCGTTTTTTCCCTAAAAAACGCCCCACAACGCCAATTTTCCACCAGTGGGGGCGTTTTTTTCAAAAAAAAAAAAATGCAAATGGCGTCCTTTTTTCCACGCCCATGTTCAAGATCTTTGGCTGTGATTGTTTTCTTCTTTTTGGTTGGCCAATACCCGTTTTTTGATGGTTTTTTTTTAATTTAATTTTTTTACATCCCTTTTAACATAATGCCCTACAATGGCCACATCCCCACTACATCCATTTTAGAAAATGACTCATAATGCCCCATTGCTGACTGGGCTGACACATGACGCACAACGCCCAAGGGTTGGTGAATTACCACTACACGTGGTCTAAAAAGGTTTTTCATATGTTGGGTTTCACCATAATATGCAACTATGACTACTCAATTCGTTATTCAAGTTTGTTATATACTTTTTACACTGAAAAATATATATACTAATATATAAGAACATAATTATATGTGACATGATAAATATTTACTAGTACAAAAATACAGATATTTACAACATACAAATGAAATTATAAAAAGATTAATGAAGAAAATACTCTTACAAAACTTTGTTATAATAAAACGAAACTTCTGAATAAAATAAAACACATGGGAACAGAGTGTTCTTAACTTGTAGATTACTTACTAGTTGAGTTGCAAAACCTAGATAGTATTTGAGAATCCAGAGTCCTGTAATGTGAAGTAGAGGTGTATAGAAAAATGCGGTTTGGGCCCGCAAACCGGTTCACAGCCCGACCCTATACACCAAAAAAAAAAAATCCGGCTTGGGCCAAACCGGTTTAATTCCTGACCCAACCCGGCGGTTTGGAAACAGTTAGGGATTTCAAACCTAAAATCGATTCATAAACCGAGCTGGTTTGGGCCAAACAGATTTAGAATAGGTTTGGGCCCATACCGGTTAACAACCCAACACAGACCGATTCGGATCGATTCAGGCTTTCATACCTAAAATCGATTTACAAATCGAACCGATTTGGGCCTAATTGGTTTGCGCCCATGATGAAAAACCCGAGTCGGTTTATGTACCGAACCGGGCCTACATCCAGTTTTGTGTACACCTTTACTGTGAAGTGGCTAACCCTGGCATGACACTTCATCTTCTTTTTCTAGAGAAAATAATCCAGATGTCTAAGAGAAGCCCACTTGACCAAGAAGGCCCATCATGTCATGACCCAGGATACCACCCAAACCTAATTGTGAAATTGAGTTGGGTATTTTAAAAATAGAGTTAAATGCCATTTTAGTCCCTGTGGTTTGGGTCATTTAGTTAGTTTAGTCCAAATGTTTTATTTTTCGCATGTGGGTCCAAAAAGGTTTCACAGTTGCCATTTTAGTCCACTGGGTTAACTTTATTCATTATTTTTGTTAAGGAGAATGACGATTCGGTCATTTTATAAGGTCGAATTGCCTTTCTAGTTAACAGAATTACATATGAAATGACCGAATTGCGCTTCTGGTTAACAGAAAAAATGGATGAAGTTAACCCAATGGACTAAAATGGCAACGGTGAAACCTTTTTGGAACCACAGGAAAAAAATGAACATTTGGACTAAACTGACAAAATGACCCAAACCACAGGGCCTAAAATGGCATTTAACTCTTAAAAATATTACATTGAGCTTAAACACATATATAAACACACCCAATTAATGTATGCACATTTCTAAATATTTTAAACATGTACTTACCTTCTCAAACCTTACATTTATATACTATCAATTTAAAACAATTGTATGCATGTTTGGTTGTAAGTTGTACTTAAGTGATTGTACCTTAATCAAATAATGGTTTCATTACCTTACCAAAATCAATCTTTTTTGTATGCATGTATGACTGTAAATTGTGCTTAAGTGGTTGTACCCTAATCAAATAATGATTTTATTATCTTACCATATTCAGTCGGTTTGATCCATTCAAAGTTGTGTTGTTTTATTTGTAAATTATTATTATTTATAATAATCTAATTAATTTAGCCAAAATCTTGTATAAATATAATTTGCAACATATTGATGCAATGGTTGTTGTAATGTATACATTATAGTTTGTATAGTGGTAATTATATATATTATATACAGATTACGATGATCTGTCAAACGGGAAAAAGTAGACGCGGGTTCATCGTAACGTGCGAGTCCTAGATCAACTTAGTTATTTATTCTATGTTTTACGTTTCGGTTTAATTTCTTCACATTGACACCGCAACTTCAGTGTCGGTGATCGCTGGCAGTAGTGTGGCATTAGTGTTCGCCCCGCCGCAACGCAGGGGTGCTTAATACTAGTTATAGTTAATCATTAAATATTTCAAACTTTAGAAGCGAAGCCTAACACCATGATGTTAGTGTAAACCTAAAAAAATACAAACATAAAAAAACTTCTTTCTATGATTCTATCCCTCCTACAAATACAAAGCCAAAAAACTTTTATCAATCAAGAACTCAAGTGATCAGTCGTCATGGCAGGTTTTAAGTTAGATCCAATGGTGGTTATGATCATCATGGTGGCATATATGCGGTTTCATGTCACGCTGGCCGGAGAAATGATTCCTGTCGGCGGTCCCCTTGGCTGGAATGTTCCTACAAACCCGAAAGATTACACCCTGTGGTCAGGGAAACAAAAATTTAAGACAACTGATGTTCTTTGGTTTACCGGAAAGGATTCGGTCGCAGAAGTGAAGGAGAAAGCGTACTACTCGTGTGACATAAAAAACCCCGTTCGACTTATCACATCCGGCCCTGACCGAATCACATTGCTGACACCGGGCTCCCACTTTTTCATTTGCACCAAACTAGATCATTGCCAACTTGGTCAGAAGTTTGTAGCCAATGTCTCCCCTAGCTAATTAGGTAAAATATTTCAAAATTGTTGATGTATGAGTGGCATTAAATCAATGTATAAGAAACATATGACATTTGTGACCAATTTCACATAGATGTGGTTATGTAACATAACTTGACCAACAGGGTGGCGCTCAACTACAAAGTGTGTTTTGTCTAAAAAGTATAAATGATGTGGGCTTTTAGATTAAAATAATTTATGGACTGTTATGGTTCGAATATGGTGCTTTATTAATTTTACTTTGTTATCTATCGGTTTTGCTCGTTTTGTTTTTTAGATGATACGGCTCTGATCATCGAAGAAGTGTTGACATTTTTATTTTGATTATGTGTTTGAGTACGAAAGTTTATGAGTTTGCAATTGCAGCTGATCACACACACAAAATGAATAAGTTGATTTTTATTACTTGCTTGAAAATTTACAAAGGGATAATATATCTTGTAAAATGTCAATAACTATTTCTCTCTCGTACACACATAACTAACTTTTTAACCAACATAACAACTAGACTAAAGCGTTTTAAACTATGTAAACTTTGCACATGTGTTAACGTGATCACATCATGTAGGTCCGGCTAGGGGAGGATCTAGTCGCCTAATCCTTGTATACGAACCACTTCGGTTGTGCGGAATCCAACCGGAATAGCAAACCGAGACAGAACACGTAAAAACACGACACGCAAATATCACCGTTTAACACCACTGTATTAATACTATGAAAAGGTTCAGTTACAATCCAACGTTTACAAATGTGCTCTGTAAACTCTCTCTCTCGTGTGTGTGTGTGCTCTGTTCTTGTGTCTGCTGAAACAGAACAAATGAATGCTATTTATACCCACAGACACATTACACTTGACGAAACAAACAATGCACGACGAATCAGCATCATGGTCGACGAAACACATCTGTTTCGTCGACTTCTGGGCTGATTCGCCGATGATGTCTTCGGCCCAAATAGATGAGGCCCAATCCTTGATTCGTCAACTTGTCTTAGCCCAAAGACTGTGATGTTGAGTCCAGTCCATGTCTTGTCTCTTGTGTCGGCTTGAAGTCTTGTATACAACGGAGGAAAGTTGTCACAAAATAAGCCGAGCAAAGTCGCGTCCACAATCTCGAATCAAGTCGCGTCGAGTCACGTCCATAAATATGTATCAACAAACTCCCCCTTGGACGCTACTCGCGTGATTCGCTTCTCAATTCTTCTATGTCGGAGGATCTTCAAAGTCTTCACGTCTTGAAAGTAGAAAGTGTATCAACAAACTCCCCGTTTTATGTAGGAAGTGTGTTGACAAACTCCCCCTTAACATAAGCTCCCCCTTGAGTTATGCTCGTGAATGATTTGATCTTTAGAACTTGAGATCCTTGTGGTGTTGATGATGGCCAGCGGCAACTCGATCATCTTTGTCTTTTGAGAGCCTTCACGTCGTGTCTTCATTCCAAAGCTTGTCATCTACCATGTTCTCCTAGCCTTTAGAATCTGCACATGCAAGAAATCTAAACGCGTAATGAGAACAACTGCTTGGAATATAGTAACATAAACAAACGACACACGTGTGACCATTGTTCAAACAAACACCGTCCGACAGTTTGAAAGTTTAAAGTATTCTATCAATTTCAATTTTAACTTTCAAAACTTTGCAAATTTCGACCGTTTATGAAGATTCAGTCGTTTCGGTTTTCAATCAGGTTTCAGGTAACGAAGACTCGAGCTCCAACATCATACGATCGAAAATAAGATAAAAATAAAATCTTTTTGGCTTTTAGAAAGTTTATATTAAAACACACCTAAAATCTTTTTGGACTTTTTGAATATTTCAAATGTAAAGACAGAAAGCAGTAAATAAATATATACAAAGATGCAGAAACTGAAAGCATTAAATAAATATTTACAGACATTCTTTTTGCGAGTTTCGAGGGTAAGAGAATCATATCAGTGTACGGTCATGCCAAAACGCTCTTGTTGTTCAATTAGTTAACATTAAGATAAGCATCCTATAACAATTATCGGTATTGTTGTCCACTTAAGCTCAACTTATCAGATGTAATCATGGCGAGGGGATACGTTAAGGTATGATTTATACTTACCGACCGGTGTTCATCCACATCACGACACATTCCCGTATCAAGGTATGCACGAGGGTTCATCTTACCGGTGAGTATACCGATTATCATCTGTTTTGACCGTATATGATGTGAGATTCTCACTTATTTTGTTTGAAAACAAGCCCTATGTGATAGAATCACTTATTGATGAGGAACTTGATTTTCGATGCATGAGGGCACAGGAGCAAGTCCGTGAACAGGTCAGTACTTTCGTACAGCAGAGAGACGAACTTGACACCCGGATAAATGTGATATATTATCACTTATTTTGATGGACATGTGATTGTTGATCACTTATTGAGGTCGAATGCAATATGTACACGTATGTATGGTATCATGGAAGATCTAGACTTGCGTCCCCGTTATTTTTCGGTAAAAGATACAACCATGATACCCAGATGATAAGCAGCATAAAGACCGAATATCTCAGAACCTCGGCAATCTCTCAAACGAAATTTCGGTACCAAGACCATATGCCAATGAATGGTTCCCACCCAGTCTTCAGTCGAGTTAAGTTTATATCACCCTGCACACTTTAAAATGATTGTGAGCCTACCGATACATCTTATATAGAGCTGCTTAACATTTTTCAGTTAAGGGTTTAAAGAGATTTGGATAGACCACTGATGTACTATCATTTTCTCTTTTGCTCGCCAGGAAACTCATTTTTGTTTTTCTATTGTTTTTGTGTTTTTGAAATTTTTCAATGTTTTTGGATTTTCAAATTTTGGATTTACTCCCCCTAAAATCAATAAACTAAGATAAAATTTAAAACACAAAGGTATTTACAAAAAAAAATGATTTTCCGATGTTGGTTTTAACTCATGTTTTACCTCAGTGCCCTTTACCAAAATTAAGTTAATCAGAAATGATTTATCGAATTTTGGAGAAAATGAGTTGGCACGTCGGTCATCGGTGTGGACCATGACAACATTGATGAGTTTCATAGTGAAACAATCACGTGTGAGGTGATATTCGAGATCAAAGTGTCTGGTCAAAGAGTGCTGTATGAGATGATAATAATTCATAAAGCAGCTAAAATATCGACAAGTAAAAGAGAGATTAGAAATTTAAAACCGTATCCTGCAACTGCTCCGTGCATTGCAAGGAATCTGAGCGCTCTCCCAAACTGGATATCCACCCGTTGTGGACTTCAAAGTCGATTTAGTAGCTACTTCAATCCCTTCACAGCAACAAGATCATAGACCTCTGGGTCCGGCTGGTCTTCCACATTGCACCAGCGAAGGTCTTTGTCTTTCTCTTTCAGAAGTAGTGTACGGTTGTTCAATCCACGCCAAGGCATCTGCACACCCGGTGTAGTTTATCAACGAACACATTTTCTTCAATCACACCGTAGAGAAAAGTACCCTACACGTTCATCTTGTGGACTTTGAACTTCTTGTGGAAGAAAAATCCATGAATCTTCGAAAAGCTTCAGACGTGCTACAGGCGCGTACTTTTCATTTGAATCTTCCCTGAGGACCCGATCAAAAACCATAATAACCAATTTTGGCACATTTTTCAACTGGTCGAATTTTTCAACTTCATTCATTTTTCCTTCATCAGACATTTTTGTCTTCTTATCTTTTTCCTTTCTCTCCATCAATGGCAACAATATTCTCCTAAATGTAACAATATTTCGGAGCCTTATGTCGCCGATCTTGTGCATGGACGCTCCACTATCAACAATCCTAAGACTATCAATAGTTCCTCCTGGAACATCCTGCACACTCATTCAAAGATTAGTTGGAGAGTGGGACCCAAGCCTTCACAGACTTGGGTCGTCCGTCATCATCGAGGATTGTGACATCCATTTCCCGATGATTCGGAATTGATGTAGCTCCCCCTGAAACAATTTCCAATTTTGGTTTCCAAATCTGTTTTTGTTCTTCATGTTTAACATTTGATTTAACAGATTTTGTTTGGGCAACCTCCGGTTTTAAAACCTTTTCAACATTTTTCCGTTGTTTCTTTCTCTGTTTCACTTCTTGTTGTTTAACAAGACGAGGGTCTTGTTTTGATGAAACAAATCTTTTATGGTAATTGTTACCATGGGGGGCATCAACTTTTGCTTTCAACTTATGAAGATATGGACACTTTCGAATTATGTGTCCAATAGTACCACATTCAAAACACATTCTCCGCTCTACAAACCTCGGAGCATCATGTGATTGTCTTGTCGATGATGATGAACTTTGTGATCTCGAGGTACTAGGTTTCGAACTACTTGGTTCATTCCTTTTCATTACAGTTACTTTCTGGACAAAATCTAAGTTAGATTGATTTGCAAACTTTTCAATTTTGTCCGTTCCCTTCGACTTCACAAAGTTCACATTCTTCTTCTTCTTCTGATTCGGCTTCTTTTGATTCTGAGTCGGTGTCTTACCTTTGGATTTGGTATGATTTTGCTGTTTTTCCACTGTTGGTAATTTCTTGTTCCCAAATTGTTTTCTAACTTCAGCCTTAGGGATAGGAGGACACTGTGTGACTGTAACCTGTGGTCCTGTCTTTCCCAAAAACTTACTTGTAGAATTTTCAAAGACTTTACTGATTAAAGATTGATTAACATTTTTAATAGGAAAATCTTTGTCTGAATAGATTTTATCATCACCAACAAGAGTGTACAGCAAATCCACACTCTCCGACTCTTTTGCAGAAGAGGGCTCAATTGCAACAGTCTTAGCGGGTTTTGCAGGAGGATCACACAGAATATGATTCTCAAGAGGTATGTCCTCTTCTTTTATCTCCGCATCAGACTTTGCTGAATCAGTATCATCAGATTCATCATCAGAAGAATCAGTATCCTCAATCACAACTGGAGGATCCTGATTCTGTTCAGCAGTTACAAATGTATCTGCTGACACATCTGAATCTGACGATACTTCTTTCTTGTATCCGAGACCTGTTGCACATTCTGCTGCAAATTCCTTAACATCTAGAGGAACAGATGGTTCAAAATGAGTTCTATACTCCTCATCGGGCAGTGCATCATAATTGTGTCTGACAGGTGGTGGACATTTCTTGTATCCAATGCATGTGACATCCCGTTTCTCTTTCTGTACGTCAATGATGTGATCCAACACATAGCTAGAGCTCAAATAACTGTCTAGCTTAAGATGGATCGCCTCACTTTCAGTTTTAACACAAGCCATCTCTTTTTGCATTATCTCAAGACGAGTTATATACAAATTGATGTCAGTTTGTTTTCTTGAAACCATTTTTGTCAGTTCTGTTTTATCTTTCTTTAATGTCTCAATCATCGACTTAAAGTTCTTTTCATGGTTTTCATAAAACATGTTGGCTTCAGTGCATTTAGAAAGATCCACGGTCAACTTCTGGTTGTGAATGAATGTCACATCATACTTGTCTTGCAAAGCCTCGTGTTTGCCTTGCAACTCACACCACTTAGCATCTAAATCAACATGTTTGTTTTGCAAGTCAAACAAACTAGCTTGTAAAGCATCATGTTTGCCTTGCAACTCAGACATGTTTGCTTCTAAATCAGAACATTTAACTTTTAATCTAGCACAACTATCACAAATAACAGCAGTTGGTTCATTGACACATACCTGACTTGGATCACTCTCAGATGTTGACCTTTCTGCATCAGAATCAACAACCTCCCTTGATGACTCATATTCAGATCCAACCTCGCTTGAACTTGAAGTAGCTGAACTACTGTCATGTTCAGAACTGTCATTATTTCCCGAGGATTCACCATTGCTGGCATCTTTGACAACTTCAGCAAAACAAGCTGTTCCAACTGGAGCATCACTACTCAACCTGATTGACCAATCACCACTTTCATATACTTGAACCACAAGTGCCTGGTTTGCATTTGATGGTCCTGCTTGGCTTTGGTTGTTGACAGGTATCAATGTACGCTCATCGTTCCTGTTCTGATTCTGCTGGTCTCCTTGATCTCTGAAAGGATTCTGGTTCCCATGCTGAGCTGGCTTAACAGGAACTTGAATGGGATTGCCATGTAGATCTGTTGTCACAGGAGGCCTTTGTGTTTGCTGTTGAGGCATTGGTTGAAGAACTGGTTCAAGAGGATTTCCAAACATGTCTGTTTTTGGAGGGACCGGAACTTGGATGGTATTGCCAAACATGTCAGTGTGAGACACAAACGCTGTTTGAATTGGAGCGTGTGAAGAAGGTTTTGTAGAAGTGCTAGAAGTTCCATAATACATTTCTGTAAATAAATCCTCACTGCTTCTATACTTGTTTTCTGTATTTGACGGAGTACCCCAGGCCGGATTCATTTTTGATCAAGAAAAAGAATACTTGAAAATCACACCTCAAACAAACAGGTAAATCACTTTGACAAACCTTCTGTGTTTTTTTTTTTTTTTTTTTTTTTTTTTTTTTTTTTTTTTTTTAACGTCTTTGACGAAACAAGTTTTCACGAAACGGAATATTTTAATTTTTGACAGAACAGAAATTTGTTATGTGTGTGTTGGCCTTTTAAAAAAAAAAACGAAACAGATTTTGTGAACTTGATTGACGAAACAAAAGCCCAAGATATCAAGTGACCCAAGACACTTGACGAAACAAATTTTTAATGTGGGCTTGTTTGCGAAACAAAGGGGCACTTATGGGCTCAACAGAATTTTCGGCCCAAGACTCAAAGCAAAGTCCAACACCTGTTTCGACGAAATGGTTTTTTTTTTTTTTTTTTTTTTTTTTTTTATGATTGGCGAAACTGAAATATGAATGGATAAGGTATATTGAACGACGAAACAGATGATAAATCTTAGTTGGTGAGATATTTTTCAAATAGACCTTTATCCTCTTCTGACACAATACAAGAATGTCAAACCTTACTTTCGGCTAGACCTTATCCTTCCTGACACACACCCTACTTTTCAACTCAAAGCATGTTGAACTTACCAACTAGAGTATGGCATGTAATATTTTAATTCAATTACACCTTTCAATGCACAAACAAGTTTAATATTCAAATTTTTAAGATCAAAGGTGTATTTTATCAAGAACACTATGAAAACTTCAAGAACACCACCCAGAAAAAATAAGAATTTCGGTGAACCGAAACTCTCCAAACACACGATTTTGCTAAAATGTTTAACAAAAACCCATGACTAACATGTAAACATGAAAAATAACAAGGTTTTTAACAAAACACCAAGCAAAAACAGCAAGATTTTCCAGAAAATATGAACTTCAAAAATCCGAAACACACCCGAAAACACTCGGTTTTAACAAGGAGAAGAGCCAAGGCTCTGATACCACTTGTAGGTCCGGCTAGGGGAGGATCTAGTCGCCTAATCCTTGTATACGAACCACTCCGGTTGTGCGGAATCCAACCGGAATAGCAAACCGAGACAGAACACGTAAAAACACGACACGCAAATATCACCGTTTAACACCACTGTATTAATACTATGAAAAGGTTCAGTTACAATCCAACGTTTACAAATGTGCTCTGTAAACTCTCTCTCTCGTGTGTGTGTGTGCTATGTTCTTGTGTCTGCTGAAACAGAACAAATGAATGCTATTTATACCCACAGACACATTACACTTGACGAAACAAACAATGCACGACGAATCAGCATCATGGTCGACGAAACACATCTGTTTCGTCGACTTCTGGGCTGATTCGCCGATGATGTCTTCGGCCCAAATAGATGAGGCCCAATCCTTGATTCGTCAACTTGTCTTAGCCCAAAGACTGTGATGTTGAGTCCAGTCCATGTCTTGTCTCTTGTGTCGGCTTGAAGTCTTGTATACAACGGAGGAAAGTTGTCACAAAATAAGCCGAGCAAAGTCGCGTCCACAATCTCGAATCAAGTCGCGTCGAGTCGCGTCCATAAATATGTATCAACACATCACATGGTATACAATGCCTTCTTATTTTGACAACGATAACATATATAAATCGATAGAATATCGCTCTATTTATACACATTTTTTTGAACGTCCAACAAAGCCTAGCCATACGGGTACTCATTGGCAAAAGGTCACCCACGCCCGCGACTACAAACAACGCTAGTGACTCAGCCCGTCACCAATTCAAGAGGAAACTCACTGTCTGATAGTCCACTGTGGTAAATCCTGTGGCTCGCGCATGACAACCGACGACCTACCTACACACACACACACACACACACACATATATATATATATATATATATAGGATAATGCTACACAAGAAACCTTAGATTTTTAAAAAACTTTGAAAACCCATCACATGGTCTAGATTTGTCCACGTGTCCCAGCCACCTTCATATATAGATGACAAAACATAGGGTATTTTGGTCTTTTTACAATGCTCTTTCTCTCTCTTCCTGACATATTATACCATCTCCTCTTTCTTCTTTATACCATCTCCATCTCCAGATCTATACACCTCTCTCCCTTTCTATCTCTCTCTCTCTCTTCATCAAATCTCTCTCTCATCGTTATCTTTTTTTCCCACCACACCACCGCACCACCACCATTATCACCACCACACCACCATCAGTATTTTACCTCCGGCACCACCGTAAACCCCTCCGACCCTGTTGCACAACCCCCACCACCGTTGAACCTTTTACCACCGTCGGCCGACCCCCGCTGCACAACCCCCACCACTGCCCCTCCACCACCGCCATCCCCCAACCCCAACCCATATATTCAGATGTGGAACTGAATATATTCAACCCAAATGGCTATACTTTATTCCTTGAAGAACCATGTGGGTCCGTAGCATCATCAAAATGGCACCAGATCTGAATGTTGCCATCATCAACTACTGCTCAAAGGTAACCGATGTCGACGAGCTCTTGAGATCATATAAAATATGATTTGTATATGTTGTTTTAGATCTGAATATTTGTGAGTTTTTTACACTTTTTTAGTTTATATAAAATATGATTTGTATATGTTGTTTCAGATTTTGGTTATTGTTTTGTATGTGATTTGTTTGAAATAATTTGTTGAAATTGTAAGGTGTTAAGAGTTGTTAAATTTGTGAGTTTTTTTTTTTTGTTAATGTTGTGTAAGATTAATTTTACTAAACATGTGATTAATTTTACTAATTGTTGATTAGGTGTTGCTGAATTAATTGCTGAAAAAATGTGTTTGATTTTACTAATTCATGGATTACTTGTTTTGGTTTCAAACTCGTTTGATTTTGATCCATGGATTAGTTATTTTTGTGTTAAAAAAATGTGTTTGTTGGTTTGGGGATTTTGATCTGAATAGTAACTGTTTTTTTGTTGGTATGGTTGCCTTGTTTGGTGCTTTTTGATCTGAATAGTAACTGTTTTTTGTTGGTTAGGTTGCTTTGTTTTGTTTTGGGCTTTTGATCTGAATAGTAACTGTTTTTGCTTTGTTTTGGGCTTTTGATCTGAATAGTAACTGTTGGTTAGGTTGCTGTGTTCATGTATAACATGTGTTAAGCCCCTGATAGAATGATATATAACGTGTATTAATAATCGGCACATCTGTTTTTAGAAACGAAAAGCCAAGTTTGTCTTACAGCACAACCAACGTAACACGTGTTATAGTCTGAACTCCTGTTTCACAGCTAAGCCAAGTTTGTCTTACAGCACAACCAATGTAACACGTGTTATAGTCTGAACTCCTGTTTCACAGCTAAACCATAGTAACATGTTATAGAGACATGTATTAGGGTATGACGACGTATTAGAGACATGTATTAGGGTATGACGAATTAATTGCAGGTTTTTAGTTCTGTGTCCTTTGTTAGTTGTTGTTTCAGTTGTGTAAGATTAATTTGCAGGTTTTTTATTTTTGTGTTAAAAAGTTGTGCTTGGTTTGGTTGCTTGTTTGGGCTTTTGATCTGAATAGTAACTGTTTTTTGTTGGTTTGGTTGCTTTGTTTGGGGCTTTTGATCTGAATAGTAACTGTTTTTGTGATGTTATCTGAGAAAAAAGATTTTCTGGCTATGAATGTGTTAATATTTATGTCTGGTTAACGACTTAACGGTTATCTTATCTTTTTGTTATTAGGATGGTGATGGATACAAGGGAAACAAGATCCAATTCTCGGGACCATTGGTTTCGTCAAACGTGGATCAGATGCTTAAGGATCATGACCATGTTTATGTTACAGCACAACATAACTAACACGTGTTAGTGCTATGTATTTTAGTTTACTTCAGGACATGCATGTGTTACATGTGACATGAAACCCATACAACGTAACACGTGTTAGTGCTATGTATTTTTGTTTACTCACTATATGTAATGTGATACTCTTCTTGTTTTCTCTAGTACACGATGTTAAAACGGTCTAGACTTAACACATTTTCTGTTGGAGGCGCCCATATTTGTACCTCTAATGTTACAATTACTATTGAAGTTTATGCATCCATTCTGGAAGTATTAAGACATGTTATAATAGAGGCTTAAAACACGTTATATCAGGTTTACTCTGTTGTTATTAACTTACTATTGGAGTTTATTCATCCATTATGGAAGTCTTAACACACGTTATAATAGATGATTAACACCCGTTATACATTTTCAGTCATTTTAACACATGTTACAAGATGTATATACACATCATGGTGTTTTGGAAACCACTAGCTTATACATGACACCATGTTAGGTTAAACCAAGATTATAACAGAGGCTTAACACATGTTATCCCAGGTATACGGTGTTACGATATTAACTTGTATGTTCCATATTAACTTTTTCATGTGTTACGATCAGTATATGCACATCATGGTGTTTTGCAAACCACTTTCATATACATGAATACAAGTCGGGTTATAATGGATGCTTACATGTTAGGGTTACAACAGGATTACAATATTAACTAAGCTCACCATTAAACTCATCGCCCCCTTCGACTGTTTTCACCTTTGTCACATGTTAAGCAATTACATGTTTCGAACAGACAAATTGTAACACATGTTAGATCAGTATATACACATCATGGTGTTTTGTAAACCACTAGCTTATACATGAATACATGTCAGGTTACAAAAAGATTATAACAGAGGCTTAACACATGTTATACATTCTAGAATGTGCAAAACAAATGACCCGTTTCATATTATATTTTTCCAATGCTACAACTCCATGTTCTTCCCAAAAACCGAGCCCATCGTCTTCATCATTCCCTACCCCGATCCCATCATATCAATACCTCGTCGTTTCCGAGCCCGTCCATCCAGGACATGAACAAGAACCCGTTTGCGTATCTTAATAACGCATTTTCTGTTGTAGGCGCCCGTATTTGTACCTCTACTGTTACAGTTACTATTGAAGTTTATGCATCCATTCTGGAAGTCTTAACACATGTTATAATAGATGCTTAACACACGTTATATCAGGTTTACTCTGTTGTTATTAAGTTACTATTGGAGTTTATTCATCCATTATGGAAGTCTTTACACACGTTATAATAAATGATTAACACCCGTTATACATTTCAGTCGCTTAACACATGTTACAGTATGTATATACACATCATGGTGTTTTGGAAACCAATAGCTTATACATGACACCATGTTACGGTGTTACGATATTAACTTGTATGTTCCATATTAACTTGTACACGTGTTACGATCAGTATATGCACATCATAGTGTTTTGCAAACCACTTTCATACACATGAATACAAGTCGGGTTACAACAAGATTATAATGGTGGAGGCGCCCGTATTTGTACCACTACTGTTACAGTTACTATTGAAGTTTATGCGTCCATTCTGGAAGTCTTAACACATGTTATAATAGACGCTTAACACACGTTATATCAGGTTTTTACTCTGTTGTTATTAAGTTACTATTGGAGTTTATTCATCCATTATGGAAGTCTTAACACACGTTATAATAGATGCTTAACACACGTTATACATTTTTCAGTCACTTAACACCTGTGTCAGTATGTATATACACATTTGTTATATTGCCTAAACATCCACAAATCTCAACAAAACAGGTTCATAACAAAAACAAATTAACGGAATCTTGAACAACTTCATCTTAATTAAAGAAACAAGAATCATAAGTGGGACACCTCATCCACCAAAGCCTAACACTCTCGATTCAGATTTAATTGGGGAAAAACATATGCTATAACTTAAGACCGATTTAATTGTGAAAAAACACCAAACCATGATTCAGTTGCAGAAGACGATGGCGGTTGTAGCAAGGGTTAGGTCAAAACAAAATCATCACCGCCGAACACCGCCCCATCAACCATCACTGCCCACTACTGCCCCAGCCACCATCCAACAGAACACACCAAATCAAACCACAACCCCACCTGCCACCATCCAACACACGAAAACCCCCTTTTCAATTTCGAACAATCTCGTCACCATCCAGCACCACCAACCACCCACCCTCCACCACCTTCTACAACCACCCACTGTCGCCGCTATCAACCACCAACACCCTAGAATGAACCAGTCACCACCTTCCACCAACCACCAGATCTGCAACCACCATCATGCCTCACTCATTCCCCTGCCCCAACCATAACGGTCAACAACACCACCGCCACAGCGCTGCTGCTGCCGTGGGTGGCTGGAAACCCACCTGTTTTCTCTCGATTTCTCTGGTACTCTCTCTCACGGCTCTCACTCTCTCTCTAGGCTTGCAGGTTGTAAGTATTGTGTAGAGAGAAGGGAAAGTCATGGGGGCTAGGGTTTTGATTCGGGGAGGAGAAGATGAAATCTGTGATTTTAGAGAGAGGGATTGTGATTTTGAAGAGGAGAAGATGAAATCTGTGATTTTAGAGAGAGGGATTGTGATTTTGAATTGGATATGAAGAGAGAGAAAGATCATTGCATTAAAGAGAGATGATGGGACTAAACAGTGGAGAGAGAAGGAAATGTTCTACCCAAAATGCCCTTTTCAGTTGACTAATGTGTATTATTACATTTCTTTTAAATCTAATTGTTACCAAAATTATGAGAGCCATTGATCAAGTGTGATGAGAGACAATCAATGGCTCACATTGGGTTTCCAAGGTTTCTTAAAAAAGATGGGGTTTCTTGTATAGCCAAGCCCTATATATATATATATATATATATATATATATATATATATATATATATATATATATATATATATATATAGGGTAGGGTTCCAGCGTGAACAACCTCCCAAGAATGAACTGCGTGAACAGATATGGACCCTTGATTTCCTTTTTAGTTGTTAAGGGTAGGGTTGTAATTATATAAAAAAATTAGATTTAAATCATTATTTTAATAATTGAATTAAGTTACATCTTTCCTAATTTAAATTCATCATCCACATTATGTTTATTTATTAATAATATAATTATCAAAGCAAACAACAAATCACCAGATTTCAATTTTAATTTTTATTTCAGATTTCATCATCAGAATTCAAATTTTGATTTTTAAGATCCACGTAACCTTCATATTTCAATGGTATACACATGTGTACTTGGATATAAATAGAACAGTACACATGTGTACTCAGCATCGTACATATGTGTACAGTAATTCACAGGTGTACATCAACATTCAATACAAAAAAAATTCTAAGATATCACAAAAACAGACGATATACACATGTGTATATCGCATTAAAAAGATGGCAAAATCAGAATACACATGTGTACATCGCATTTAAACAAATAATTATTTTAATAATTGAATTAAGTTACATCTTTCCTAATCCTTGATTTGATTTGTGAGAGATTTATGCAATCAATTTAAGATTGAAATTACACATATACCCTTTTTGTATTTAATTAAATGGAAAAATTAACCAAATAATTACCATCATGCCACTCACTTTAATATCAAGATCATAAAAATCAACGGCCCAGATCAGTTCACGCAGTTCACTCTTGGGATTTTGTTCACGTTTGAACCTAATCCTATATATATATATATATATATATATATATATATATATAATTTAACAATACTTCGTAACTCTTAAACATTTTAGTTTTCATATGATTTATATGCTATTTGTTAACTTGTGATTTTTATAGGAGTCAAAGTGAAGTTTAGACCTGCTTATTGTTTTTTCTATATATCTTGTAAATTTAAATTGATTATAATTAATATCTCCATGCTAAAGATTTTCTGAATGTTATCTTCATTCAGGGTTTAGGCCACAACACATGTCAGCGGTGGAGTATCGGTTCATCCTTATATACCGGTTAATAATCTCATTGTTTTTGGTTGATAAGTCTTGCCCAGTTTGCTGCAAGGTTTGTATGGATAACTTTGGGGAGCATGTGGTCCATTGCAAGGAGCTACCGGGTTTTAAATACAAACATAACTTGGTCAGGGATGTCCTATGTTATGTGCTTAAGTGGGCCAGAATCTTCGCAAAAGAAGAGGTCCATGTGAATTTCTTGTGTTTGGTTGGGCAGGTGGGAAAGACGTCTGTGTGGATCTGGCCGGGGTGTCCCCCCTTGTTGGGCCCAGGGAAAGCCCTAGTCAGATCCGCACAGGCGTGTTTCCCACCTGTCCAACCAAACACAAGAAAATCCGCTGGCCGAAGAGGGAACCACCCTTGAAGCGGGCCAGTCAAGAAATTCACATGCGCCTCTTTTTTACGGAGATTCTAGCCCGCTTAAGCACATCACATAGGACATCCCTGACCAAGTCATGTCTGTATTTAAAACCCTGTAGCTTCTTGCAATGGACCGCATGGTCCCCAAAGTTATCCAAACAAACCTTGCAGCAAACTGGGCAAGACTTATCAACCGGAAATAATGGAATTATTAACCGGTATTTAAGGATGAACCGATACTCCACCACTGACATGTGGCCTAGACCCTCAATGAAGATAATGGTCAGAAAATCTTAAGCATGGAGATATTAATTATAATCAATTAAAATTTACAAGATATATAGAAAAAACAATAAGCCGGTCTAAACTTCACTTTGACTCCTATAAACATCACAAGTTAACAAATAGCATATAAATCATATGGAGGGTTGAGATCCTGTACAAACAGTGCTAACTGTAAGAATAGCAAGAACAGATCTGAACCATTGATAGTTTAAATCAAGGGTTGGGTTGATTATAAATAAAACCTTTATAATTAAAAATTAGTACTAACAACTTAGGGGTAATTTCGTAAAATTGCTAGTCATTTGACCATTTTCAATTAAATACAAATTCCACCAAGGTTGTTTAAACTAAAATAACTTTTATATACTTCATTATTTTAAAAAAAAAGTATACCATAAAATCACGTATTTTTTATCTTTAATATGAGTACCATATTGCTATACCCTTTTTATTTATAAAAGTAACTTTTAAAAAAGTTACCAAGAGTTGTTTTATAATTGTGCTGATAATGTGTTAATTACAATATAATACAAACAAACACCAAAAGTAGATATAATCAGCACATCTGATGTGCTGATAATGGAGAACGATTGAGAATGTTGTGTTAATGTCGTTTATGTTGATAATGGAGAACGATTGAGGACGATGTGCTGATAATGGAGAACGATTAAAGATGTTATGCTAATTATATATTGTTGTGCTTATTATATTTTTTGTGGTGGTTCCTACAGGTTGGTTCGATCATGGAGAATTACTAGATCATGAATATGTCAAAAAATTCAAACTTTGATTTTAATTAAACTTGCATGGATTTAGGGATATTTTAATAATTATTTTTAATTAGTTATAAATAAATATGGTGAAAAGGTCTAAATTTCCCCTAAACTAATTTTTTATTGAGGGACGCTTGTCAATTATGTGTTGGTTCTTATGGTTCTTACAAACATAAGTGTTTGTATTTGATCCCGTTCCATCATATGGAAACTAAAATGTTTAAAAGTTACGAAGTTTGTTAAATTATAAAAACAGATACATGTAAATAGTATATATGTTTATTAAATTTAGGATTAATATGTATAGGGACACTGTTCTAGTGGTACCCGGTGACTTTCTCTAAGGTAGGTCGTCGGTTGTAGTCTCGTTCGTGACAAAATGTCATGCGCGAGCCAGATGATTTACCACAGTGGACTATCAAACAGTGAGTTTCCTCTTGAATTGGTGACGGGCTGAGTCACTACCGCTGTCTGCGGTCGTGGGCGCATGTAACCTTTTGCCAATGGGTGTAACCTGTGTGACCGGGCTTTGTTGGATGTTCATAAAAATATGTGTATGAATAGACCGAACATTCTATCGAAAAGTAATATGACTACTAAACCTCAATACACACATAGAACACAAAGATCTTAATGATGAAAGAGATCGAAATGTTATCTTTTTTCATAAACTCTTTCAAACTCTCCTTCTATAGGTTAGGTCAAAGAAAAGTTTCACTACTAGCCAAACATGATGTATATTTAAAGACTCTTAATGCAATAAAATTTGGATCGTTTCATTCAAATTTTAGAGAATTGTACTTTTGATCAGATTTCATTTCAATTTTTACTTTGAATATCGGTGTTTCATTCACTTCAATTCAGTTTTGAACAAATCTTAACTTATTGTCATACTCTCACCAAGATAATGTAAATTAAAAAAAAAGAAATAATCTATACGTCACATATACTTTGATATAAGTCCAAAGATAATTGACAAATGATAATTTTCAACTAGTGCTTATTTTTTTTTTTTAAATATAAAGGAGGGAGAATAACACTAGTGCTTATTATTATTATTGTTATTGTTATTGTTATTGTTATTGTTATTATTATTATTATTATTATTATTATTATTATTATTATTATTATTATTTTATTGTTTTTTAATATAAAGGAGGGAGAATAACATAGATATGCAAGTGGGTCGGATTATACAATTAATTAAGTTCACTTTATTTTTCTTTATGTTCAATCCAAGAATGGAATATAATTAAAGCCAATATATGCATGTTGAGGGAGGGAGGAATTTATTCTTTTCTTATAACCAAACATATTCTTTTTCATTCTTTTTATATATGCTTTTCGGTGATGTATATATATATATGCTCATGGTATGAGGCAGTGGGAGATACAAAACAATTTCCCTCTCCTTTTCCTGTTGACACTTTTATTCTGTATTTTGGTTATATGAAATCTTAAAATTAAAATCATAACTTCATTTTTGTATCAAAAATATTTCATTGTTATAGTTGCAAATGACTAGCTTCTATCACTTTGATCACCATCATCCGATCAGCCTTGTGCATTTGCAACAGCTTAATCACGACGATGAAGAAAACGATGAGGGTGATTTTGTGCATCTTCGCCTTCAAAATTTTCATTTTGTAGCCTATAGTGGTTGGTTCCATTTTCATTTATGGATTTACATGCACGTAATATCGACATTTATTGCATTAGAAGATTTGTAAATCTACAAATGCGATAAATGCCGATATCACGTGCATGTTGATTTGTACAACTTTAACGAGATAGCCATTTACGCCCATGTATCTTCCTAACTGCAAGTAAGCAATCTCTTCTTTTTTTTTTTTTTTTTTTTACTATTTTAGTTTTTGTGAAGATTATCTTAGTTTAATTTCAAGTATATCATTTTTTCCGGCCTTGGCAAACCTTCTAAAATTTTTAAAATGATGAACATCTGAATCTGATCCACTGTCAATTTCATGTCAAAGGTGATAACCTTTTGAAGCGTCATATATCAAATAAAAAAGAGTTGCTTGGTAAACAGTATGATGGTAAAAAACATTATTTGGTAAAATACTACAAAATACCCTAAAACGAGTTCGACTATTATGTGACGAATGACGCATGTGTGAAACCAATCATGACGGTACCATTTTACATGTGTTGCCAATATGTTTGATGAAAAATGTTGTTTTGCTCTTTAATGAATGGTGTGCCAAGCAACCCTTGGAAGTACAAGACTACTATTGTACCTTGCATTTTCATCTCAAGTTTACTTCATTTCTTAGTTGATCAAGCTCCTTGGCTTATACTTCTTCTTGAACGGCAAATTTGGATTACTGACGAACCACTAGAGTATCATCGTGCCACCAGCGGAACCACCCGATCATATCCATCTCCACTAGACAATAATGCATATACACAAATTCAAGAGGAAACCCACTAAATCTGGAGAAACCCCCCCCCCCCCCCCCCCCCCCCCCCCCCCCCCCCCCCCCCCCCCCCCCCCCCCCTGCTGTGAGAATCGAACCCAGGACCACTTTTACTATTGTAATTTTGTTATATGTGTCCAGTCAATTACTTTGACTAGTTTGGCTTCCATCTTTCATTAATTAGTGTTAACCACTTAACTATTGTAAGATTATGTGTGTCGAAACAATGATCAATTATCTTGTAACAACTTTTATTTATATTTTGTGCAGCCACACTATTGTAATTTTTTATGTGTATCTAATCAAGTATCATTTGTCAGTTGATCCGGTTCTTTTGACTATTGTAGGTTTTTTTGTTGTGCAACACTTTGATGTAAAATTGGAGTATCTTGTAACAACTTTCACAGTTGTAGTTGAACAATCAAAACTATATTTCATAACGGTTTGGGGCATCATGTTTTGTTTGATGACATGCACTCCTGATTATTGAAAGTACGTTGGTATGTAACATGAATAAATACATGAAATGTTCCAACAAAATGAATTCTAGATGTATTTCTTGTCTACTTTTTTCGAAATGAGTATTTTGATACTTTAATTGGCTTGGGTTACACAAAATTGACTTGGCAATAATTCAAGATACTAACACTCGAGTTTAAGGTAAATGAAGCGTAAAACACAGAGAACCAGATAAGTATCTTCTGCTTTTCGAAATTTTGGCCGCTACTAATATAAATATTTAATTGATGTATCGGTTAATGAAACATATTGTAACATTTCATGAAACGTTTATTGCGGGTAGTTACACAATATGACACGTTTTCACTCTTGGCGTGAAAAATCACCTCTAGATACTTTTTTTAGGATGGGATGAAAAATTCATGGTGCTCGAAATGTGTTGCTATAAGGCTCTGCCGGTTAGAAGTAACCTCAGCTGCAGTGATGTATCGTTTGTGGCCTCCTAAGACATGAACAAAGTTGTACATACAAAATAGAACCCGTTAGAATGGGCCCTAGGCCAAAGCCTCGGAACTTCAGAAACGGTTTATATATTGTTCTGGGTCGGGCTCAGAATATAAGAAATGGGCTCAACTAACCAATCCAAAAAATAACAATCCGGTTGTTGAGTACAATTGATATAATATATTTGGTCATTAATTCAATTTTAGCATTAGGTCCAAAATTTGACTTTTCACTGGTTCGGGTTCAGAAATAGTTCAACCAGTTGTAGCGGGAGGTTCGACCGGTAATACGGGTTGGTTTGAACCGGTTTTTAGAACATTGCTAGTAAGCCTAGAATCTGCTGAAGAGAGACCTATTTCGAAAGTATCCAAGTTGTGTGGGTCACTAGATTAACCAGTATCCTAAGGGCTTTTAGTCGTGTATCGTGTTTCGTGGATTCTAGTTCCATTGTGGATGTTGACGTAGATAGAAGTATATTTAGTAGGTGTGTGAGTTAAACATCGCCACTGCTTTATAATAGCTCGATTATTTGTTTGAAGAATAAGTTCCTAGAAAAATAGCAGTGGTTCCATCTAAAAAATTGTTCATTCTTGAGAATTTATCACAAACAACATATAATTACTAATTTTAATAATATTTTTAAGCAAACCAAATTAAAAAAATCAAAATAACATATAATTACTAGTTACATATGAGAATATTATTGTTTCTGAGATGTAAAAAGTGACGACGAAGGCAGTGGCGAAGCTTGACCCGAATAACGGGGGGTCGAAAACGTATATACCCAAAAATTTCTATAGAACCGGGGGGTCGAAAACGTATATACCCAAAAATTTCTATACGAATACTACATATATAACACTACTGAGCGAAAAGTCCCCCCCCTATACTTCGCCCCTGGATGAAGGGAACTAGTGTGTGTAAATTTCCAAAAATGTTCTCATATGTAATCTATCTTGGTGATTGGTAGTTCAACGGTTGAGTTTGAGCCGAGAGGAAAAGACTCAGTGGATACATTCATAACTTCGTTGACTTCGTCAGTGCATTTGAGTAGCGGCATCTAAAAATAATCATAGGGGTAACGTTCAATTTTTTAACGTACTTATGAAAAAAAATAGTAGCACGATAATAAATAAATTTAAACACATACAATATAAAAAGTTTCTTTTTCGATCACACAAACTAGAGCATTGTTCAAATACTCCTCACGCATTCGATTGTGCAAATCCGTCTTGATAAGTTTCGTTTAAGAAAAAACAATTTTTTAAAGGTTGTGGTTGCAACCGGTACGCTAGCTTCAATGTTCGATAAACCAAAAGAAAAGTATCATGTTTTCCGGTTTCCACCATTACACAAGCAAGGTCACTCAATCCATTCAATTTTGCAAATTTATCTTCCTTTGAAGTGTTATAAAAGACCGTAAGATCACCCGAAAGACACCCTCTTTCTTCTTTAGTAAAATCATTCGGATACATCTCAGAATCTTAGATATGTCAAACTTAGCAAACACACTACCATATGACAACACGAAAATAAACTGATTCATCCTAGACCCGCTGAACTACTGCTGCCCATGCCGGAGAATCAGTTTATTTTCGCGTTCCCTTCTTTCTTTTTATATTTTATTCAATTAGGTGATACTTGAAGGGGTAAGACATTTTTTTAAAGGGGTCAAATGTGTTAATTCTTTTAATGTTGCTAAAGTTAAGTTTTCAACTAAAAGCAAGTAAAATTAATATACTCATGATCTCGAAGTCGAAGTAATTAGAAATTGTAAATAAAGTAAAACCTTAATTATACTCACATTAAACCCATCAATCATCATAATCAAAGAGATGGATGCATATATGTTTATCATACTTTATGTAATAAAAGCAGGGGAGCATAAGATAGATATGCAAATGGGTCAAAGTATAAAGTTAAGTTCTCTTTCCTTTCCTAACAATCCAAGAATGGAATATAGTTGAAATCTATGTTGAGGGATGGAGGAATAAAGTGTGAGTGAGTTTGGAAAGAATAATTTAGATTTCTTATTGAATGGTTAATTCCTTTCGTGTCATCAAAGATATTCTTTTTCATTTCTTTATAATGGCGCATTTGGGTTCCAAACACTATCAGTCTCTTTGCAATTTTCGTGCAGTATTCAACTTGCTGATCGATCTAAGGCGAAGGAAATTTCATGGACATTATACCTGGTATGTCACTTGTTACTCCATTTTATCTTATGTTTTTCGATGCTAGATTGAGAAATCAGAATATAAATTGATAGAGATACAAAACTATTTCTCTCTGGCTTTCCTGTTGACACTACTATTTTGTATTTCTTTTTTTTTTTTAATGTTTAAGCATAATTTTTTTGACCAATCTGTCGGTAACATAAATCGATGTAGTTACAAGGGACGAAATTGATCACTTTGATCACCCTCATCCGCTCAGCATTGTGTATCTACAACAGCCCAATCAAAAAAATGAGAATTCTGAAGACGAAGATGAAGACAAAGAGAAAGATGAAGATGATTTTGTGGAGGAAGACCATCATGGTGGACAATGCAACCTTTGTAAGGAACGAATCTGGTCATTTCATTTGTGTTACTACCACTGCAAGTCCTGTGACTACTCATTGCACAAATTTTGTGCAGAACTACCTGAGACCCTAGTAAATCACCCATTACATCTTGACCACAATGTTTTGTTCAATCATGATTATGTTTATTTATTTACGTGTCATGTCTGCAATACTAAGCGTGAGGATAAGTGTTATTATTATTGTCGTGTCTGCAATATTTTCATGGACATTATTTGTGCTGCGATGCCGAAACAGAAGATAAAGCATCCTAGTCACCCTCACCTACTGGAACGAATGCCTGGGTCCATCGTATCTAGTTGTCTAGCTTGTGGTAATAAACATGAAGGGGTCTTCTTTCTATGTACCACATGTCCTGGGTTTCGAATCAACCAGCACTGTGCTTTGTTGCCTACCAAGTTACTAATACAAAATCATACCAATGGGACTTTCACTCATTCTCATCCACTTACGCTTGCCTATTCCTTTTCCTTTTGGGATCAAGTATCTGCATTATTACCTCCTTGTAGAGCCTGTAGTCAGCATTTCGAAAGTCATTTATGGACTTACAAATGTGATAAATGCCGATATTATGCGCATGTTGATTGTGCAACTTCAAAGAAAGAGCCATTTATGTCCATCTTTCATCATGAAAGTGAGCAATCTCTTTTTCTTTTTATTTTATTATTTTGTGTGAACATTATATCTTAGTTTAATTTCAAGTATCTTATTTTTATCAGGCCTTGGCGAAACTTCTAAAAATTTTAAAGATGATGAACATCCGAATATGCTCCACTGCCCATTTAACGATGAAGGTGACAACCTTTTAAAGCATCATATGTCTAATCGAAAGGAGTTGACTGGTAAACAAAATGATGGTGACACGCTCAACCATTTTAGCCATCAACACCCACTCATCCTTTTCGACAAGCAAACACCAGTTGGTATAACTCTTCACGACCCCATGAAAAGAGTTCGGCTATTATGTGACGGATGTGTGAAACCAATCATAACAGTACCATTTTACATGTGTTCCAAATATGTTGATGGAAAATGTTGTTTTGTTCTTCATGAGTGGTGTGCCAAACTACCCTCGGAAGTACAAGACTACGTGGGCCATCCCGAGCATACGCTTTTTCTACGGCCGAAAATCTCTGATAGGTTCTTTGGTGTGTTCAAATGTACTGTTTGCGGGTTACCATCTAATGGTTTCTCGTATGGGTGCACAATGTGTGACTTTTATGTTGATATTAATTGTGCATTCATACCTGAAGAAATAACACATGAGGCTCATCCAGATCATCTCCTATTGAGAGTAATGCCTTCACCTTATAATGAAATGCGTGTGTTTTGCAAAGCATGTTATGACTATACGTGGCCAAGGTGGGGATTTCATTGTTCCTCTTGTAATTTCTACATTCATGCAGGGTGTGCTTTCTTATTGCCTAAAGTGATTAAGCACAAGTGTGATCAACATCCTTTGAGCCTAAGATACTATCCAGTGGAGAACCATATCAGCGATTACTTTTGTGAGATATGCGAGTATGATTTAAACCCTTGGAAATGGTTCTACCATTGCACTACATGTGCCCAGTCTATGCATGCTGCTTGTGTACCCAATATACTTCAATGTGAGCAAGGTTCATTTCCCTATAATGATACTGTTGTCAATACATTTCTCAATGTCAAATTTGGAGGAATGCTTGAGATCAAAGGTCACTCACACCGCTTGGCTTTTGCTCAAGGGTTTGAGAGTGATGGAAAGTGCGTTAAGTGTCATCGACAATTGGAATTCGATATGATCTTTAAGTGCTTGGAATGTGAGTTTGCATTTCATTATGGGTGTGCATCTTCATTTCTCAGTTAATCAAGCTCTTTGTCTTATACTATTGTAAGTTTGTTATATGTGTCCAGTCAATTCTTTTGACTAGTTTGGTTTCGATCTTTTATCATTTGGTGTCAACCCCTCGACTATTGTAAGCTTTTTCTGAGTATCGAATAAATTATCAATTATCATGTAACAACTTCTAGTTATGGTTTTGATGCAGCCACACTATTGTAAACTTTTATATTTGCCAATCTATTATCATGTTTTGTCAGTTGATCCGTGTGACAATCCGCATTTTCGAGGTTTGAACCGTCCATACTATCGCTTACGTATTTATGTTTCATGACGTTTTATTATCCGCATCATACGATTCAGTCTCACACTCTTTATATATACGTATGCATATAATTATTTGTTTATAGCTACCTAAACCCGGAACGCAATTTATTTGTAACTTGATCGGTACCGAAACATGTCACGTAACCCAACTCGAACTATACGAGCACCCAACCCGATACCCGCTAGCGTGCGTGGCCTAGTTTGCGGCCCAACCCCAAAACCTTTTGCATTTGACCCAAACCGTCACCCTTGCCCACATGTGATGGCAGCCCAAACCAACACCCTTCATTTTTATGGGCTTAAGCCTAGTTCGGCTAGGAAAAACCCAACCGCCCCAAACCCCTACTAGCTTATGTAGGTACTGCACTATTTCTTCATAACACAACTTCAAAACAAAACTCTCCCCCCCCCCCCCTGTCGTGATCTCCTCCACTCCATGCTATCTCTTTCCCTCTTCACTTCGGTAAGGCTGCTCTTTCTCTCTCTCGGTTAGTATTCAGTTTTGGTTTCGGCTTGTGTTCTTTGTTTGATGTTAGCCATGTGTATATGTGTGAGTATATCTGTATATGATATGTGTATAATCAAGCTATGCACTACAAGAAATCGGACCTTTAGCGACGACCCAAAAAAGACTTTTCGCGACGAAATTCCGTCTCTGTAACCTATTGCGACCAAACTTACTCGCAACAGGGTCGTTGCTATTGATCCGTCGTAACAGGTTACAATTTTCGTCGCTATAAAGGCGTCGCTATAGAAGGAAGCTTCGTGTCTACTTTACAATCAAATCCAAGCATGGGGCAAATGAAGAAAAGATTAAATTGGTGAAACAGAGCAAACCTGAACTCAGCTTGAAGAAGTGAAACAATGAACCTTCGAACTGAACACTCCAGACCATCGAAAACCACCGGTAATCGCCGGAAACATGTAAATAAAGATAAAATTAAACCCTAAATGAACAAAAAAGAAGATAAAGAGGATGGAACTTACCAGCGGCCGGTGACGGCGGTGGTTTCTTGCCCGAAATCGCCGGAAAAAACTTGCCTTCTCTGGAGGGAAGTGGGTTCTGCTGGAGGGTTTTAGGGAAAATTGAGGGAAGTGGTTTTAGGGGAAAAAGAGGATGTGTTTTATATGAAACAATGTTCATGGCCATTGCATACGAGGTTTAGTCGCTGTAGGTTAATAAAAATGATTTTTTGTTTTTTGTTTTTTCGTTTTTATTTACACTTAGGTTAAAAAAAATAAAATTAAAACTTTATTTTTCTATTGGGACGAAATTTGGTTGGTATAAATATTTTCACAAAGCGGGATAATTTCCCTCCACCCAGCCAAGTTTATAGAAGCCAATTTTCGTCCCTATAGGGTTCAAAAAATGAAATTTCTTGGAAAACCTATAGCAACTAAACTTCGTTGTTATACCTGACCTATGGCGATGAAAAATTTCGTCGTTAAAGGGTTAGTCGCTAAATGCCTTATTTCTTGTAGTGATGGTATAGAGTTGATGGATCGGATTAAGTGGGTTGTTTGAACGCTGATTGATCATTCGAATGTTCATTCAGAAACTATTGTTGCATGATAATAAGGTCTTGATAATTTTGTGTTTCTTTGTGATTCACTGTTCTTGTGGAAGAAAATTCCGATAATGATGGGTTATGGTTGCTCAGAATAATTAGTTAATGATTAAGGTCATGTGAATAAATTATAACATTTGTGATTCTGGTTAGTTTGATAGACGGCTGCCATTAGGGTTGCATGAAGGAGTATAAGTGTTGCTAAATCATGTTGTTTGATCTAATCGTAGTGTTAATTATGATGTTAGTGCCTGTTAATGATTAAGTGACTGATTAGGGTTGTGACAAATCTAATCAATGATGGGTACGGTCGGCTATAAACAGTGTTGTTATGTGGCACGATTGCTGAACATGTTAACGGAGCCGTTAGAACTCGTATTAGGAAATTAAAAGTTGAAAACAGAAAACTGTTCGGCGTTTACAGCCAACTTCTCTTGAGTCTATAACGTGTTATTTCGAAATATGATTCAAATGGCACTGGAATCATATTTTTTGAGGTCGTTTGCTATTTTAAAAGACCTGTTTTGTACATCAGCAAATGCTGCGTTTTTTCTGCAGAAAATGTGTGATATGTTTTTAGTCATAACTTGAAATCTGGATAGAGTTAGGTCAAGAAATTCATACAGTAGATGGCCACGGGTGTCGCCGTAATTCTCCAACTGGAATTTCGTCAATCGGACTTACGATGAATTTTTTCGTGGACTGCACTCAGAAAGTGATGAATCTGACTGCAGCCCGGTAAATGATTTTTATAAAATAACTGGTAATGAATTGAGTCCCGAGATTTTTACACAATGTGATGTGGACCGTTTAGAATATTCTGTAAAACTTTGGGAATTTTGTTGTACACGAACTATTCCGGATAACACTCCGAAAACTGTCCGAAAATGCACTATATGGCTGAATTTTTATTGAAAAGTATTTTAAGTCTTTCGTGACACTTGTGTTGTCGCTAAGCTACGTCGTGATAAATGCATGCATGATATTGGTATTGTATGATAAAATGTGCTACGTGCTAGATACGTGTAGGATTCGTGTTTCCGCGTGAGCACACCCACTAACCCTTAAACGGTAATCATTTTAGGACGTGATTAACCGGTTCCACCTCACATATTTCTTTTCATAACTTAATCTGCCGAGCTAATCTAAGGTGAGTTCACACTTTCTACAAGGCATGGGATTCCCGGTGGTTTGGGAATGGGTTAAGGAACGGTATTAAAATCCTGCATATTCTCCTTGGATAGGGTACGTACCTCCATCCTCCATGGGAAGGATGACAACATTAAATCCTACGTATTCCTTGGGTAGAATACGTACCTCCATCCTCCATAGGAAGGATGACAACATAAAACTTACTAGACAAAACTCTATCATGAAGTCCCTCATTTTTTATCTCGACTTAATCGCCGGGCCATTGGCGAACGGCTCATTAGTTAAATAGCGCTATTAGGTCTGACAAGCCTCACACCGTGCCGCAGAGGACGAGAGTGGACTAATGTACTTGGGCACTTAGTCAATGATGATAGACATTGACGCAGGGCTCATAAACATGACTCCAGTCAGTAGTTGATATGGTAACGGGTCTAGTGGTTTATAACATGGGGTAGCCCCCACAGTATATGGTTTGGGAAACAAGGAACTGGGTAACTCATGGTTTTCGAAATAACATATGGTTTTTGGAACAACATTAAAATGGACAACCAACTGTGAACTCGCTCAACATTGTTGTTGATTCGTTGTTACATGCCATGCAGGTCGTTAGGTACTTAGCAGGAGCTTGCACGGGAGGAGTCGTTGTGGAACATGGACCGTTGTGTGTTCATGATAAACTTATGAACTTTAAACTTATCTTTTGGTTTTAAACTTAATGCTTCCGCTGATAACTTAGACTTTGTTAAATTGTTTTGACACCAATTATATTGTTCGGTTGGATTTTATTTATTTATTTTAATTGTTCAATATGATTGGTGGCTGGATCCTGGTCAGTCACGCTCCCAGTGGTGATACTCCGCTTGTGGTTTTTTGGGGGTGTGACAATCCAGTTCTTTTGACTATAGTAAATTTTGTATGGTATCAACACTTGATGTAGAATTAAAGTAACTTGTAACAACTTTCACAATTATAAACTTTCAATTAATACTTTGTACGTGACTACAGGTATTAACCATTAAGGTATGGCATCATGTTTTGTTTGATTGCAAACATTCTTGAATTATTTAAAGTACGTAAGTAGGTTACATATATGAAATGTTTGGGAATTTCGAACAAATGGAATTCTAGATATATTTCCTTTAATTTCTTTTCTGAATGAGTATTTGATGTGGCGAGTGATACGATAATTGTGGAAACATGTGCCTTCCAAATACAAAGTCAACATTGGATGGTTTAGTTTTTTCAAATACGGATGGTTGTTTATTTCAAAGCTGGATGGCAAACTAAAGCTGGATGGCAAACTTCAGCTATAAATAGGCCTGGAAGTTCCTTCTCGAGCATCCATCCATCACAATTTAAATAACCACAACACCACAATGTACAAGTTGTATATTTTTCCTCTTTCCAAACTCTGTAAACACTGCAAGTTATAGGGTATGTTTGGCAACAAGCTTTTAGAAGCTTCAAGCTTTTAAGAAAAAGCTCCAGACTCAATAAAAGCCTTGTTTGGTTGAAACAGGCTTAAGGCTTTTAGATTTGTTGAAAAGCTCCATATTTCAACGCAGAAACCCACAAGCTTTTAGGGTTTAAATTACCTAAATACCCTACAATCCTCATCATTCCAAATTTTGAAGAACGATCGCAAGTAAAAGCCAACAGGTATGCATGAATCGATTCTTCCCCAAATTGCAAACGCAGACATGAATCAGGTCACCAACAGAGCCCTAAAATCCAAAAAAACCTCCAAAAAACTCGACTGTATGTTCAACTTCATCAATTACACATCAAATTTCGCAATTTCACTTCGATTTTCACATGCATTGCATATCAATTCATGTGTATAACCCTTTAAATGTTCATCATCACTGTCATTCTATACTTTCGCTGCTTTAAATGTTCATCATCACTGTCAATTCATGTGTATAACCCTTTAAATGTTCATCATAGATATTTTATTAGACTCTGGAAAGTTAGCATTAGCTTCAATAACTTGTATGTTGACTTTTAGTGTTGGATTTTAGGGTTTAGTGTTACCTAAGCAGAATCATAGAAAGAAAAACCTTCAAAAATAGTACAGGTACAACTCTGTTTTTTACCCCACTGACTTGTTAATCTGTTTGACCTAGGGGTGGCAAAATCAACCCATACATTCAACTTTGGGTTAGGATGGGTATTATTGTTGTAGTAGATGGGTTAAGTTGGGTTAACAAGAATTTCTAAATGGGTTAAGATGGGTAACTTTAAAAAATAACAAAATAACATGTGGGTCAGGATGGGTTTTCGATAAGTTTCGGTGAAAACAATCGATTTTCAGAATAAGTATTGGTGAATTTCGGACTGAATCGGTGACTTTTGGTTAAATTTTACAGTTTCGGATTGATTCGATTGAGTTTCGAACTGAATTGGATCGATTTTGGACTGTTTTAATTGATTTTTTATGAATTTCGAATCGTTTCGGTGTGTCGTTTTGAGAATTCTGAACTGATTACAGTGAATACGTGAGTGTTTTAGTTAGAGTTTCGAATAGTTTTCATCGAATCTGCATTGCGTTTAGTTCATAAAATCTGCAGCTAAACAACCCATTTTTTATTTTCTGTTTCTGAACTGTTTTAGTGAATTGCATTGCTTTCATCATTATCTACAAAACCATGTGTTGCATCATAAACTAGATACGTTGTGTGAAACTAAGTGTTGAATTTCTGTTTCTATTTTGTAAGGCTGCATATTTTTTTTTTTGGTTTTAAAACCCAATTGTCACTTAAGCAACAGTGTTTCACTTCTAATATGTGTTTTTTTAAAACAATCACTAAACTAAATACATTCTCCTAAATAAACTGTTATGTATACTTTGATATAGAGAGGGTCGTGAAGATAGAGACCACTGTAGCTGGAATAAATGTTAGTGTATACTTTGATAGTTAGTTTAGATTACGGATCTAGATGAACATAAAACTTTTCGATCAATAGAGTATGTCCAAAAATTTAGACTTTGTAGAGTATCTTAACCCTTATATTGTTATTATTTGAAATAATTTGACAAAATTTTGGTTGAAGGTGTGTGTGTGATTACATTTAATATTATGTTTTTTTATTTATGTCCATTTTGGTCATTTTATACATTTTATTAAAAGCTTCAGCTACTCTGCCAAACATCTTAAATATCTAAAAAGCTACAGCTACCAGCTACTAGCTACAGCTACCAGCTTCCAGCTATCAGCTACCAGCTTCCAGCCACCAGCTACCAGCTACTTTCGCCAAACATACCCATAGTGGATTGTTTCTCGGCTTCCGCCACCCGTGGTTTTTCCCGATTTGGGTTTTCCATGTAAATCCATATGTCTCTTTTATCTTACTTTCTGTTTTTCGTATTAGATGGTGCATGATTACGCTTGATACATTAATTCTATTCCGCGTCGAACTAATATTATTAACTACTACTCGGATCCTACGGGCGAGTTTTCACACTCTTTTACCACAATTGGTATCAGAGCTTCCGGGTTTTAATATTAGCTCACTGGAATTATTTTATCAAGTGATAAATCATGTCTACGACAAAGTTCGATATTCCGTTGTTAGATCGAAACACCAGGTTTCCTCTATGGCAAGTAAAGATGAAAGATATTCTAATTCAGATGGATTTACATAAGGCACTTTTGGGTTTCGAAAAGATGCCCACGTCATGGACCGAAGAAGACAAGGAGATGAAAGATCTAAAGGCTCTATCCCAAATACGTTTGCACTTGTCAAACGACGTTTTGCAAGATGTTTTAAAAGAAACTTCAGCGGCTTCTTTATGGTTAAAGTTGGAGCAATTGTTGATGACTAAGAGCTTACCAAACAAGTTGCATTTAAAGCAACGGTTGTTCAATCTCAAAATGATTGAAGGAGGTTCTTTAGCTGAACATATCTCCACATTCAAAGAGTTAGTCAATAACTTAGAGAATATGGATGTTCAGTACGAAGATGAAGACTTGGCTTTATTTTTGCTGTCATCGTTGCCCAAATCATATAACCATTTTCTTGATACTATCATTGATGTGTGCAAAATGCAACATATAAATTACATCAATTGTGGCATAAAACTAACCCTTTTTTAGTACTAATGTTGGAAAAAGTGTGCTTTTGTCTTCCTTTTGTATTTTCAGGATTAAATGAGCTCAAATTAACAAAAGAAGCAAAAAGACTGCAAAATCTAACATAAACACAAGAAAAGGAACAAACGTGACATGCCCGACCCCACGACAACATCTTCCCAAGCAAAACAAGAAGACAGAAGACCGAACACGCCCCGTGCTCAGCCAGCACGGGGGCGTGCCCAAGTGTCAGCAGAAAAGACAAAGTGGTAGAAGCTTCTGTTGCCCACCACGGGGCCGTGCTCAGCGGGCACGGGGCCGTGGTCAACTATAAGATTCGCACAATCCAGGCAAATCTTCATAGTACAAAGATTCTTCTGCACACGGGGTCGTGCTCAGCGGACACGGGGGCGTGGTAAACTAATAAAGACAAGCTGCATTAAATGAAGAAAGAGAGGATGTGGACACGGGGTCGTGCCCACTGGACACGGGGCCGTGCCCGAGCTTCTGTTCAACCTATAAATAGGAGTGCTTGGCTCAAGCTCAAACCATCCCTTGGCACACCACCTCTCTCACACTTCACCCACCACCCACCACCACCATAACACCATCATCCACCACCATCATCCATTGTCCATCATAGAGTGTGTGAGTCGTCTCGGGATCCAAGATTGATCGTAAGAGTTATTGACAATCAAGGCCATGATTGCCTAAGTCTCTTACATCACTTGGTGAAGACAAGTGTCTAGTGTAATACTTTTTATTTCTAATCTTTTCGCACTTTTTACTTGGTTTTGTATTAATGACTTTAATAACTAGTTTCTTATGTTGAAGGTGATTCTTCCTTATCGTTTGTCCGTGGTGTCTTGACATTATTTTACTGTCTATATAAAATAAAAGATTTTCACCATTCATATCTCCACGGTCTACATGGAGGTATGTTGGCTACCTGGTCGGGGGTTAAGGGAACGGTTTGGTAAGAGTCTTGCCATTGTTCAGTGTTTAGAGGTCCTGCAATAGACCTGGGTCAAATTTAGTAGGACCTCCTTCAATACTTAACGGTATTGGATGGCGGGGGTCCAAACTCTTTGATCCCCTCATAAGTTAACTACTATTAATACTATAACCCGGCTATTTAGGACTGTATCCCTGCTGACTCAGACTACTTAGTCGAGGGTAACGTCACCTCCAAAAGAGGGGCCTACCATAATTTGCATTAATAACTTAATTAATTATCTTTCAATAATCCGACCCTTTAGGATTGTATCCTTGCTGACTCAAACTACTGGGTTGAGGGTAACGTCACCTCCAAAAGAGGGGCCTACTACAATAACTAAGATAATCTCTTAAATAAGTGCAAAAGTGCGGAAATAATCAAAGGTTACACTATACACGAGTCGGAACCAAGTGATTCATCTTGTCTATCTGTTTTTCTTTTATTTTTATTTTCAGCATTTTAGTTAGTTTTTATTTTTTTCTTAGTTTAAAACATTTTTCTAAACTTTTTGATTCGATTAGACGTTGAGGATAAACCGGTACTAAAAGCTCTTGTGTCCTTGGACGACCTCGGTATCTTACCAACACTATACTACGCTCACGATGGGTGCATTTGCCCATATGTGTGTTTAGTGTTAGTAAATATCGTGTTTTATAAATTTAAAACTTGGCTAAAGAAAGTGTAAAAGGGCTTAAAAACTACTTAAACCTACATATACACTTAACACGCATCAATCATCTATAGCCGTGAAACTCTTGTCTTAGATGAAATTTATACAGCTTTGGATTCAAAAGAAAAGATGAAGCATATTACCGGTAGTGGTTCTAGTGATATGAAAGCCGAAGGTTTAAATGCAAGAGGAAGAACAACTGATAGGGGTAAAAACCCTCAATCTTCCAACAGGACAAGATCCAAGTCTAAAGGCAAACGAAAGTTTTGCAATTACTGTCACAAGAAGGGACATACGATTGATGAATGTTTCAAGTTGAAGAATAAAGAGAAAGCAGCAACAAATGGTAAACAAGCTAGCACTTCTGGTGAAGCCGATATAGCAGATGACGGTTGTATTGGAGAACTCCAGTCAGTTTATTCAGATAAACTGGATTCCACTGATGAATGGATACTTGATTCTGGTTGTACTTTTCATATGTGTCACAACAGAAGTTGGTTTTACACATTTGAAAAGGTTAATCAGGGTTATGTCTTAATGGGCAATAATACTACATGTCCAGTTGTTGGACATGGCTCAGTCCGAATCTGTATGTTTGACGGTGTCATCCGAAGCATTGGGAATGTTAGATATGTTCCTGACCTCAGAAGAAACTTGTTATCTCTAAGCTCTTTTGATAAAAAGGGATACGAGTTTGCCGGTAAAGGTGGAGTTCTCAGGGTATTCAAAGATGGTGCTGACAAACTAAGCGCCAAAAGAAAAACCTCAGACCTCTATTTTCTTGACGGGCAAACAATTTCAAGTGATGTTGCTGTTGTTTCAAAGTCTCTTTCTGAACCAGATCAGTCCCGTCTTTGGCATCTTCGACTCGGCCATATGAGCTTTCAAGGCATGTCTGAATTGAGTCGAAGAGGATTACTTGGTGAACAAAAGATTGTTGATTTAGAGTTCTGTGAAGACTGTGTGTATGGTAAGGCAAAACGAGTGAGTTTTCTAAGTGGCATTCATACAACTAAAGGACCACTTAATTATGTCCACTCGGATTTATGGGGACCGGCTCGAGTTGCTTTGAAAGGTGGAGCTAATTATATGCTCACTATCATTGATGATTTCTCCAGGAAGGTGTTGTCTTTCTTCTTAAAACATAAGGGAGACATTTTTTCTACCTTCAGAAATTGGAAAGTTCAGGTTGAAAAGCAGTCAGGATTGGTGGTAAAGTATCTTCGCACGGATAATGGACTTGAGTTTTGCTCAGAAGAGTTTAATGCCTATTGTCGAAAGGAAGGCATCACTCGACACCGCAAGGTGGTCCACACACCTCAACAAAATGGTGTAGCCGAAAGGATGAATCACACCATTATGGAGAAGGTCCGGTGTATGCTTTCTAATTCCAAATTGCCAAAGTCATTTTGGGCGGAGGCTGCTTCGACTGCTTGTTATCTTATCAACCGATCACCATCACGAGCAATTGAGAAGAAAACTCCGTTTGAATTATGGTCCGGAAAACCTGCCGATTATTCAGTTTTAAAACCTTTTGGATGTCCAGCGTATGCACGTGTTGACAATGGGAAGTTAGAGCCGAGAGCAATCAAATGCGTTTTTCTTGGGTACAATCAGGGGGTAAAAGGTTACAAGTTGTGGAGCTTTGATCTGAAAAAGGTTATTATCTCAAGAGATGTTACTTTTGACGAACCTAGAATGATTCAACCAGTTTATGGACCTTTCAAAAGGTACAAATACATCAGACACATCATCCGAAGAAAGAAAAGAGCAATCTCAAGTGGAGGTGGAACTTCCTACTCCACCTACTACCGGTCAGAGTACAGTTGAGCATCAAGAGTCTTCCTCGCCAGATGAGCATGTTGTTGTTGAGGATTCTACCTCTTCACATCCACAAGCTACTACTCCAAGCATTGCAAGAGATAGGCCGAGAAGACAAATTGTTCCTCCAAGGAGGTATGTTGAAGCTGATCTTGTTGCTTATGCTCTTACTGTTGCTAATAACATTGAGTCGGGAATCGAGCCTGTGAATTATGATGAGGCTATCAAGTCTAAAGACTCAAGTGATTGGATGATTGCTATGCATAATGAGATGGAATCCTTGCAAAGAAATGGTACTTGGGACTTAGTTCCTATTCCGAAAGGGAAAAGGCCAGTTAAATGCAAGTGGGTCTACAAGCTTAAAGAACCTGTCAACCTAACTGAAAAACCAAGGTACAAAGCTCGGTTAGTAGCTAAAGGCTACAGTCAGATTCCTGGTATTGATTATACTGACATTTATTCCCCAGTTGTCAAACATACTTCCATTCGTGTATTGTTGGGTTTGGTTGCTTCTAATGATTATGAGTTAGAGCAACTCGATGTTACTACAGCTTTCTTAAATGGTGAGCTTGAGGAAGAGATTTTTATGCAACATACCGAAGGTTTTGTAGTTCCTGGCAAGGAGAACTACGTGTGTAAATTGAATAAATCTCTTTATGGCTTCAAGCAGTCTCCTAGACAATGGTATAAAAGGTTTGATTCATTTATGACCAGTCACGAATTCAAAAGGTGCACCCATGATAGCTGCGTTTATGACAAAAATTGTAACGATGGTTCAATGATCTACTTACTTTTATGCGTGGATGACATGTTGATCGCAGCGAAAGATATGAAGGAGATTCAGAGATTAAAAAACCAGTTGAAAGCTGACTTTGAAATGAAGGACTTAGGAGCTGCCAAAAAGATTTTAGGTATGGAAATTGTTCATGACAGGAAGTCTAGGGTCTTGCATCTTTCTCAGAAAAGTTATATTGAGAAAGTCCTAAGACCCTTCAATATGCATGAAGCAAAACCTGTCAACATACCTTTTGCAGCTATCATCCGCTTTGAGTCCTACTACTGAGATTGATATGGCTTATATGGCACGCGTACCTTACTCTAGTGCTGTTGGATCTTTGATGTATGCTATGATTTGCACGCGCCCTGATTTGGCTTATGTTGTTAGCATGGTCAGTAGATATATGGCGAACCCAGGGAAAGAACATTGGAAAGCAGTACAGTGGATCTTTCGTTATTTGCGCGGTACGTCTTCTATGTGTCTACGTTATGGTAAATCTAACACAGGGGTACTTGGATATGTTGATTCAGATTATGGCAAATATTTGGATAAATGAAGATCGATTACAGGGTATGTGTTTACTTTGCATGGTTGTGCCATTAGTTGGAAAGCCCAGTTACAGTCTACAGTGGCACTGTCTTCTACCGAGGCAGAATATATGGCGATTACAGAAGCAGTTTAGGAAGATATGTGGTTGAAAGGATTATTTGGAGAACTCGATGATGAAATAAAGGTTACCACAATTTTCTGTGATAATCAAAGTGCTATCTTCTTGAGTAAAGATCAGATGTTTCATGACCGAACAAAGCACATTGATATTCGTTATCATTTTGTGCATGATATCATTGAGAAAGGTGATTGTGTCATAGACAAGATTGATACAGATTATAATCCTGCTGATGTGTTCACCAAGAGTCTTCCAATTGCCAAGTTCAAACTATGTTTGGACTTGATGGGTATTTCTAATCGCAACTGAGCCTATTTGGCTCGTGGTGGAGGAAGCATTTTATTTTTCGGAATCAATTTTTCTCTATATGGCAATTGCAGGTTTTTTTGGAGTTTGATGAAGTGCATAGTCAGTATATTACTCGGTGCATTTTGAAATCAAGGTGGAGATTGTGGAAACATGTGCCTTCCAAATACAAAGTCAACATTGGATGGTTTAGTTTTTTCAAATATGGATGGTTGTTTATTTCAAAGCTGGATGGCAAACTTCAACTATAAATAGGCCTGGAAGTTCCTTCTCGAGCATCCATCCATCACAGTTTAAATAACCACAACACCACAATGTACAAGTTGTATATTTTTCCTCTTTCCAAACTATGTAAACACTGCAAGTTATAGTGGATTGTTTCTCGGCTTCCGCCACCCGTGGTTTTTCCCGATTTGGGTTTTCCACGTAAATCCATGTGTCTCTTTTATCTTACTTTCTGTCTTTCGTATTAGATGGTGCTTGATTACGCCTGATACATTAATTCTATTCCGCGTCGAACTAATATTATTAATTACTACTCGGATCCTCCGGGCGAGTTTTCACACTCTTTTACCACAATAATGAACAAAAAATCATGTTGATTCTACGAATACCCGTGACGATCTTCCCTAAACCCCCAAAATTCAACTCAAAGGGCAACGAATTTGAAGTGAAAATGGTTATTCTCAAAATTGAAGTCTAACCATTAGAATTACAAGAGCAAGATATAAATAAAGACTAAAATTCGAAATGGGCCACAAAAAGGCCATAGGCCTAACACAAGCCCAAAAACAAAATACATAAAACACCGAGAAAAACATAAAAGTGTCCATAACTCTCATTAGAATGTGTTTTTTGGGCCGAAACTTGGAAGCTCGATCATGGGCCTTCAAAAATGTCATGCCTCGATCTTCTACACTTGGGTCTGCATCAATATTTTAATCTTAAAGCTTGGGTATCCACGAAATGGACTTTGGAAGGCAAGTAAAGAATAAAGCAATAGAGAAGTATTTAGTGCTTTTCGAAATTATACTAAGTATTTATATACATACATAGTTGATGTATTGTTTAATGAAACATTGCAACATTTCATGAAAAGTTTGTTGCAGTTAGTTACACAATGTGACACATTTTCACACTTGGTGTGAAAAATCACCCCTAGGTACATTTTTTAGGATGGGATGAAAAATTCATGGCGCTCGAAATGTGTTGCTATAAAAATGGTGCTCGAAATGTGCTTCTACAAAAATCTGTCGTGCAAGGAAAGAGGATCTTCCGGTTCGAAGTAACCTCGGCTGCAGTGATGTATTATTGTTTGTCACCTCCCTAAGACATGAATAGAGTTGTAAACGCAATATAAAACCCGTTAGAAGGGGCCCGAGGCCCAAAGCCTCGGGACAACCTTCGATGGTCAAGTCATCAAGAATCATGAGATGATGTATTAGTGTAGGATCTAAGCAGTACACAATACTTGTGTCAATGCATCTAGTTGTATAATTTATTACCAGATTTACTCATGAATGCTCGGGCCCTTTGTATCGAATCTTTTAATCCTGAGATAATGGCAGCAAAATCACGATTTGATAAAAGACTTCAGATTCCTCTTATTACTACGATTAATCTAAAACAATTACGTTTAAAAAGGTCACCTCAATGTGTAAATACGTTAAAAGATGCAAAATAAATAAAAAAGAGTACACAGATGGAACACACAAGGAATGACCACAATGAAATATTCCGAGTGGAAACTTTCGATGAGGTCACCCATCTTGAATTACTCCCACCCAAATAACGTACTTACGAAACAAAAATAGTAGCACGATAATAAATAAATTTAAACACATACAGTATAAAAAGTTTCGTTTTCGATCGCACAAATTTGAGCATTGTTCAAATACTCCTCACCTATTCGATTGTGCAAATCCGTTTTGATAAGCTTCATTTAAGGAAAAAACATTTTTTTTCAAAGGTTGCGGTTGCAACCGATAAAACCAACACTAGCTTCAATGTTTGATAAATCAAAGGAAAAGTATTTTGTTTTCCGGTTTCCACCATTACACGAGCAAGGTCACTCAATCCATTCAATTTTGCAAATTTATCATCTTCCTTTAAAGTGTGATAAAAGACCGTAAGATCACACGAAAGACACCCTTTTTCTTCTTTGGTAAAATCATTCGGATACATCTCAGAAAATGTCACTATCTTAAATATGTCGAACTTAGCAAACGAATCACAAGGATTTAATTCCACACCACCATCGATGGCGAAACCAAACTTTTATGATTGGGGGGTCACAATGTAATTTTTATTTACACCGCCACCATAAGATTTTAAGTTGCTAAAAGTAAGCTAGATATTTTTACCAATCGTTTCCATTTTCTTAATGAAAGTTTATTATGAAAAGTACATCTCTACATTACGTTAAGTAATATATTAATTTTTTAACAACGTACCCATTTGCAAAAATTTAAATCTACACTATATTTGTAGGGCACGATCATCAATACCACTACATCATAAGACTATGGGCCAAATAATGTTTTAAAACTGTAATCAAGTAATTAGATAAAATAAAAACAATGATGAAAAAAAAGAACTTTTATACCTGTAATACTAATCAAACAAATAACAAATAAAAGTGTACTAAATCAAACAAGTAATGGATGTTGTCATCTCTCGAATTCTAAGATCAGTAAAGATTTTAATAAATTATACTTTTTAGGCTATTTACATGGCCATTACTTTTTTTAACGGCAAATTTAGACCACTAACGGACCACTGAAGTATCATCGTGTCACCAACTAAATTTACATAGCCATTACCATATTTAAAAAGCCGAAGTAATGTATCTATCTACCGCCGTTGTCATTTAAACCTGATACAGGAGCCTTTGCAGAGTTATAGACCCTAGACCCGCTGAACTACCGTTGCCCATGCCGGAGAATCAGTTTATTTTCGCGTTCCCTTCTGTCTCTTCAATTAGGCGATAATTGAAGGGGTAACATAATTTTTTTAAAAGGGGTAGCGGATTCGAAAAAACGCATTAATTCTTTTAATGTTGCTAAGGTTAAGTTTTCAACTAAAAGCAAGTAAAATTAATATACTCATGACCTTGACGTCGAAGAATTAGAAACTGTAAATAAAGTAAAACCTTAATTATACTCACATTAAACCCATCAATCATAATAATCAAAGAAGAGATGGCTGCATATATGTTTATCATATTTTTTGTAATAAAAGTAGGGGAGCATAAGATAGATATGCAAATGGGTCAAAGTATAAAGTTAAGTTCTCTTTCCTTTCCTAACAATCCAAGAATGGAATATAGTTGAAGTCTATGTTGAAGGATGGAGGAGTAAAGTGTGAGTGAGTTTGGAAAGAATAATTGAGATTTCTTATTGAATGGTTAATTCCTTTCGTGTAATCAAAGATATTCTTTTTCATTTCTTTATAATGGCGCATTTGGGTTCCAAATACTATCAGTCTCTTTGCAATTTACGTGCAGTATTCAACTTGCTGATCGATCTAAGGCGAAGGAAATTTCATGGATATTATACCTGGTATGTCACTTGTTATTCCATTTTACGTATGTTTTTTGATGCTAGATTGAGAAATCAGAATATAAATTGATAGAGATGAAGTATGTATGCTTAAGCCTTAAGGTATAAGCCACTAGACCTGGCAAACGGGTCGGGTTGGGTCGGGTCGGGTCATGGGTCAAAACGGTTTCGGGTCAAAACGGGTCAAAAAGGGGTTGTTTTGGTTCGGGTCAAAATGGATTGGGGTCGGAACAGGTTCGGGTTGGAACGAGTTTCGGGTCGGGTTGGTTAAAAATGTTTTTTTAAAGAGATTGTACATCAAGGGCAATTTTGTTCGGTTCGAAACGGTACTGGTCGAAACGGCACGGGTTGAAACGGTTCGCAGGGCCGGCTTAGTGGGCTGGGCAGCCCGGGCAGACGCCAAGGCCCAAAAAGTTTATAGGGCCCGACAAAAATTTAGGGTCAAGATTTTTAAATGAGCTCTGTTATCTTAAATATTTAATAAATGACTTTAGCAACAAAAAATGAAGCTAGTTCAATGGTTAAGATACTCAAATTTGAAAACCAAGGTCATGAGTTCTAAACCCTTCCTTAACATTTTTATTTCCTAAATCTCATGCATTTTTTATTTCCTAAACTGTTTTGAACTATCAATTCACTTAATTAATTGACTCTTCGATTTTGTTAACAAGATGATTATATGATTAATTGGTTAACGTTTTCGGTTATAATCTTGAGGTCATGAGTTCAAACCCCATGATTAGCATGCCGTATTGTGGTTTCTTGATATATATTTGATGAGTTTATATTATACCAATTTTTTTTTCGCCCGTGGCCCGAATTTTTTTTATCATTCTCGAAGACGGCCCTGACGGTTCGGTATGATCTTCGACCTGAGATGGTACGTTGCAAGCTGAATTGGACCCAGGTGTTATCCTTCTTGTATAAGTGCTTTTGTCAAAATTTGTTGCTGCATTAATTCCTTTGAATTCTATGGCTGCAACATCATAAGCATGAGCAGCCTCCTCTTCAGTTCCTGAAAAGAAAAACGTTTAGGTCTGATTATTTATTGATTTCTTTTTTGGAATCCATTAAAAGAAACGGTACGAAAACAGAACAAAAACAGCAAATGACAGTTTATATCAGAATTTTGTTCGGTTCAAAACGGTTCGGTTCGAAACGGTACGGGTTGAAACGGTACGAAACCTGTCCCGACCCCAAACTCGTCTCGTGTGGAAACTCCTGTCGGCCCAAAACCCATTGCGATCCGAAACCCGTCCAATGCAGAAACCCGTGTCGGCCCGAAACCTGACCCGAACCGACCCCGTTCCGATCCAAAACCTGCGTCGTGCCGAAACCTGTCTCGGCCAAAAACTCAATTTGAACTGAACCCGTTCCGATCCAAAACTCGTTTCGTGCCGTAACCCGTCTCGTGCGGATACTTGTGCTGGCTCGAAACCCACATCGACCCATTTCTTTAATGTTGTCGACCTGCTTTGACCCGAAAATAGCAAGATGGAATTTCAAGTGACCCATTGTGACTCATTTAGTTAAAATATCTTACCCAAACCAACCCATATAATTTTAAAAGCAACCCAAACTAACCCACTTGGAAGACTTTGGGTCAAGATTGCCCCCTTTAGTATAAGGCAGTGAGAGATACAAAACTATTTCTCTCTGGCTTTCCTGTTGACACTCCTATTTTGTATTTCTTTCTTTTTTTATGTTTAAACATTTTTTTTTGACCAATCTGTCGGTAACATAAATCGATGTAGTTACAAGGGGCGAAATTGATCACTTTGATCACCCTCATCCGCTCAGCATTGTGTATCTACAACAGCCTAATAAAAAAAATGAAAATTCTGAAGACGAAGATGAAGACAAAGAGAACGATGAAGATGATTTTGTGGAGGAAGACCATCATGGTGGACAATGCAACCTTTGTAAGGAACGAATCTGGTCATTTCATTTGTGTTACTACCACTGCAAGTCCTGTGACTACTCTTTGCACAAATTTTGTGCAGAACTACCCGAGACCCTAGTAAATCACCCATTACATCTTGACCACAATGTTTTGTTCAATCATGATTATGTTTATTTATTTACGTGTCATGTCTGCAATACTAATTTCGTGAAAATAACGTTAAAAGTGGAGGACGGTTAATCATGCATCATGTGGTGGCGTTGATAGCTGAAAGACAAAAGGGTACATGCACTAATCGGTCTTTGTCCCGATTGCCGAGTGTTATGTGCCTTGTGTCCAAGGCTTGATGCAAAACTACTATCGAGCTGGGGGTCTCACTGGAAGCAGCCTCTCTATTCCTACGGGGTAGAGGTAAGGCTGTCTACATCTTACCCTCCTCAGACCCTACCTTTGCTTTGCTATTGGTGGGATTTACTGAGTATGATGATGATGTCTGCAATACTAAGCGTGAGGATAAGTGTTATTATTATTGTCGTGTCTGCAATATTTTCATGGACATTATTTGTGCTGCGATGCCGAAACAGAAGATAAACCATCCTAGTCACCCTCACCCACTGGAACGAATGCCTGGGTCCATCGTATCTAGTTGTCTAGCTTGTGGTAATAAACATGAAGGGGTCTTCTTTCTATGTACCACATGTCCTGGGTTTCGAATCAACCAGCACTGTGCTTTGTTGCCTACCAAGTTACTAATACAAAATCATACCAATGGGACTTTCACTCATTCTCATCCACTTACGCTTGCCTATTCCTTTTCCTTTTGGGATCAAGTATCTGCATTATTACCTCCTTGTAGAGCCTGTAGTCAGCATTTCGAAAGTCATTTATGGACTTACAAATGTGATAAATGCCGATATTATGTGCATGTTGATTGTGCAACTTCAAAGAAAGAGCCATTTTTTTTTTGGAAGGTGACTTTCATGTACTGGACCTTAATGGTCACCGGGTTCATGTCGAAGACAATCCCCCGTCAGCCCCGCACTACGTCGCGATGTTCGATTGGGCCCCGGCCGCCGCGCAAGCTGACTTCCGCCCGGAAACCATACTGCCCCCACACGAGAGACTCGCTGGGGTAACAGCTGGGTAAAACCGGGTTGCCCTCAAGACCGCACCATGCCTCGGTAGGATACGGTCTATCATTGGGACGTCCCCCCCCCTAAGACCACGAGTGGGAGTCGAACCGGTGACCTCCCAAAGGAGCCATTTATGTCCATCTTTCAACATGAAAGTGAGCAATCTCTTTTTCTTTTTATTTTATTATTTTGTGTGAACATTATATCTTAGTTTAATTTCAAGTATCTTATTTTTATCAGGCCTTGGCGAAACTTCAAAAAATTTTAAAGATGATGAACATCCGAATATGCTCCACTGCCCATTTAACGATGAAGGTGACAACCTTTTAAAGCATCATATGTCTAATCGAAAGGAGTTGATTGGTAAACAAAATGATGGTGACACGCTCAACCATTTTAGCCATCAACACCCACTCATCCTTTTCGACAAGCAAACACCAGTTGGTATAACTCTTCACGACCCCATGAAAAGAGTTCGGCTATTATGTGACGGATGTGTGAAACCAATCATAACAGTACCATTTTACATGTGTTCCGAATATGTTGATGGAAAATGTTGTTTTGTTCTTCATGAGTGGTGTGCCAAACTACCCTCGGAAGTACAACACTACGTGGGCCATCCCGAGCATACGCTTTTTCTACGGCCGAAAATCTCTGATAGGTTCTTTGGTGTGTTCAAATGTACTGTTTGCGGGTTACCATCTAATGGTTTCGCGTATGGGTGCACAATGTGTGACTTTTATGTTGATATTAATTGTGCATTCATACCTGAAGAAATAACACATGAGGCTCATCCAGATCATCTCCTATTGAGAGTAATGCCTTCACCTTATAATGAAATGCGTGTGTTTTGCAAAGCATGTTATGACTATACGTGGCCAAGGTGGGGATTTCATTGTCCCTCTTGTAATTTCTACATTCATGCGGGGTGTGCTTTCTTATTGCCTAAAGTGATTAAGCACAAGTGTGATCGACATCCTTTGAGCCTAAGATACTATCCAGTGGAGAACCATATCAGCGATTACTTTTGTGAGATATGCGAGTATGATTTAAACCCTTGGAAATGGTTCTACCATTGCACTACATGTGCCCAGTCTATGCATGCTGCTTGTGTACCCAATATACTTCAATGTGAGCAAGGTTCATTTCCCTATAATGATACTGTTGTCAATACATTTCTCAATGTCAAATTTGGAGGAATGCTTGAGATCAAAGGTCACTCACACCGCTTGGCTTTTGCTCAAGGGTTTGAGAGTGATGGAAAGTGCTTTAAGTGTCATCGACAATTGGAATTCGATATGATCTTTAAGTGCTTGGAATGTGAGTTTGCATTTCATTATGGGTGTGCGTCTTCATTTCTCAGTTAATCAAGCTCTTTGTCTTATACTATTGTAAGTTTGTTATATGTGTCCAGTCAATTCTTTTGACTAGTTTGGTTTCGATCATTTATCATTTGGTGTCAACCACTTCGAATATTGTAAGCTTTTTATGAGTATCGAATAAATTATCAATTATCTTGTAACAACTTCTTGCTATAGTTTGATGCAGCCACACTATTGTAAACTTTTATATTTGCCAATCTATTATCATGTTTTGTCAGTTGATCCGTGTGACAATCCGCATTTTCGAGGTTTGAACCGTCCATACTATCGCTTACGTATTTATGTTTCATGACGTTTTATTATCCGCATCATACGATTCAGTCTCACACTCTTTATATATACGTATGCATATAATTATTTGTTTATAGCTACCTAAACCCGGAACGCAATTTATTTGTAACTTGATCGGTACCGAAACATGTCACGTAACCCAACTCGAACTATACGAGCACCCAACCCGATACCCGCTAGCGTGCGTGGCCTAGTTTGCGGCCCAACCCCAAAACCTTTTGCATTTGACCCAAACCGCCACCCTTGCCCACATGTGATGGCAGCCCAAACCATCACCCTTCATTTTTATGGGCTTAAGCCCAGTTTGGCTAGGAAAAACCCAACCGCCCCAAACCCCTACTAGCTTATATACGTACTGCACTATTTCTTCATAACACAACTTCAAAACAAAACCCTACCCTCCTCCCTTGTATGCGTGCGGCAGTAGAAGACCCCCCCCTGTCGTGATCTCCTCCACTCCATTCTATCTCTTTCCCTCTTCACTTCGGTAAGGCTGCTCTCTCTCTCTCTCTCTCTCTCTCTCTCTCTCGGTTAGTATTCAGTTTTGGTTTTGGTTTCGGCTTGTGTTCAATTTGTTTGATGTTAGCCATGTGTATATGTGTGAGTATATGATATGTGTATAATCAAGCTATGGTATAGAGTTGATGGATCGGATTAAGTGGGTTGTTTAAACGCTGATTGATCATTCGAATGTTCATTCAGAAACTAGTGTTGCATGATAATAAGTGTTGGATCGTTCCGGTGACCCTAAACAGTCAAGTTGAGTAGTTCATCATCATTTTCAAAGGCGGAATCAATGCAAACAATGTCAAACAACTTGTTTCCTTTCAATTCTTTTCTATTACTAATTTTTTGAGCCTTTACAAAGATTTCTGACAAAAATCCGGCAGCACCTCGACTCAATACACAAGATCAGGTCCGCTTCAAATGACACAACACACAGGTATTTATAGATGATGAGATTTCGCTTGAAGATGTCATGTCTGGTTCAAGCGAAATTACTTGTCATGATTTTGCTTAAACTGGTTCATGTCACCTTCAAGCAGACTCACTTACTTTAACTCATACAAACCCTAAATTCAACCCTGTTGTGCACTCGTTTATCCTATCTAGACATAAGACTCGATTAAGACGAAGTTAACAGACACTAGGTGCACCAACAGACTCCCCTTTGGATGTTGACGAAGTCTTCGGCGTCGAGTCTTTAGTCTTAGTCTCTTTCCAAATTGTCTTAACATTGTAAAAACTCCCTTCAATCTTTATCTTCAAACTTTAATCTTCAATCTTCCCTTTGAATGTTGATCCAGAACTCTGACTCCCCCTTTCGCAGACTCCCCCTCTCGATCAGCTAGGGCTTGAATTCTGGTTCAATCTTTGAAATTTTCTTTGCCATGGGGAACTTAATTCCTGTTTCCTGCATATACTCTACCCAAATATAAGATATATGACAATAACAGTATCAATCCAAACTTATCATTCAAACTCAATTTGATGATCTTGTCAGAATTAGAAATCTACTTAAGTATTCAGGTTCAAACTAATGACCCTGATTACTCAATTAATCTACCAAGTCCAATTTAATGACCTTGGTTGATCTGAGACAATTCACACTGACTTTTGTTCAACTTTTTCAAAAAAATTACAAGTTTCAAATTAATGAACTTGCTTTAACTTTTCAATTTTCACAAATTTATCATGATTAGCTCCAAACTCATCATCCAGTCCAGAAACTTCCTGCATCTGCTTCGATTCGAATCTGAAGATCAACTCTCCACTTTGGTTTGTCGGAAAATAAAGCAGAAATGTAAAATCTTTTTGGATTTTTAATAAAGCTTCTAAACTAGAAATGAATTACAGAAATAAAATGCAATAAAAGTAAACTATTTACAAACATATTTTTGGTGAGCGTGTTAGGAAATCATATCAGCTATTCGACAAGTCACGAGTACCGTTAAGCTTTAATTTCATATTCAGAATTAAACAATTCGCTTAGATTGTCGATATACTGATCCACTTAAAATTTCACACACATTTCAATCTGTTCAGGATACGGATTTAGTATTTTAGAGACTTAAACTTATTCATGTGTCCCACCTCTTGAATATACTCCCGTATCCAGATCCCAATATTCAGTCTTACAGGTGAGTATACCACAGATGATATCTGTAAGGGGTTAAATTGCGAAACCGTGAGAGCTCAGGTCAGAACTTCCGTTCAGCAGAGAGATGACGGTTCGACTTAGGTGGGTCCCCTTTAGAGGATCTTTTTTACAACAACATTGATTAGCAATTTTATTGTCTTCATCATTTATGCTGAGGGCTGCGCTATATTTCAAGCATGCGTTAAAGTATTCTCCGAGGACTAGGCCATTGCTTCCGCAAAATCAGAAGTCCCGGGATAATACCCCAGATATCACTGAGTATAAAGACCTAGTATCTCAGAAAGAGGGATCTTTCAAACGAAATTTCAGGGGTTACCTATATATCCAAGTAGTGTTCCCCACAAAATAAGTAAGTAAAGATTTTAGGTTTATATCCCGAACAAACCTACTAAATGTGTAAAATCTATCGGCACATCATCAGCGAGACTGTTTAACGCATTTAAACTTTCCGTTTCTTTAGCATACAGTAACTGTCAAGCCGATGTACTATCATTTTCCCTTTTTACACAAGCTCTTTTCTGGTTTTCTATTGTTTTTGGATTTTGAAAATATCTCATGTTTTTTGTAATTTTGACATTTTTTAATGTTTTTGTATTTTCTGAAAAAATTACCCTACCTATACTCTCCCCCTAAATACCAAAACAAGTAAAAAATCGACAAACCATTGCAGATTGCTTCTCAACATCATCTACAATGTCTCCTTCATCAACGCCAAGAATCTCTTCCAACACCGATAAAAGCTTCATACCATTCAATTTTAGCAAATATTAAAAACGTGTATTATCAAATGCTTTAGTATGTAAATCAGCTTTTTGATCGTCAGTGTGGATTTTCTCAATTTGTATCAACTTCTTCTCGAAACAATCGCGAATGAAGTGATGACGAATTTCAATGTGTTTTGTTTTAGCGTGATGAACTGGATTTTTAGTAATGTTAATAGCTGCCTCATTATCAACAAAGATAGGGGTGTTTAGAAATTGCAAACCATAGTCTCTCATCTGTTGCTGGATCCACAAGATCTGAGAGTAGCAACTGCTAGCAGATACGTACTAAGCTTCACATGTGGATAAAGCCACAGAGGTCTGCTTTTTGCATTGCCAGGTGACCAATCATGGTCCGAAAAACTGACACCCTGCTGTTGTTGATTTAGCATTAACTTTGCAGCATCCGAAATCGGAATCGGAATACCCTTCGAGCGTGAAATCGCCTTCTCTTGGATACCACAACCCCAATGATGGAGTTCCTTTCAGGTAGCGTAATATCCTTTTCACAATCACCATATGCGAAGCACTCGGGTTAGATTGAAATCTTGCTGCGAGGCAGGTTGGATACATAATATCGGGTCTTGAAGCTGTCAAATACATTAACGATCCGATCATGGAACGATACAACGTTTCATCTACCTTCTCTCCGGTAGATCAGGGTTTATCCCATGATTCATCGCTAATGGGGTGGAAGCTGGAGTAGAACCTGACATCCCAAATTTCTCCAAGATATCATGAACGTACTTCGTTTGATGTATGAAAATTCCTTTGGGTAATTGATCAACCTGCAGTCCCAAAAAGAATTTCATCTCACCCATTGATGACATTTCGAATTTCTGCTTCATAACCTGTTCAAAATCTTTGCACAGATTTTCATTTGTTGACCCAAATATGATGTCGTCCACATATATTTGAACTATCAAAAGATGACCGTCGACCTCTTTGGTGAAGAGAGTAGCATCCACTTTTCCTCAGATGAAGCTGTTGGCTAGCAGGTGTTGAGACAATGTCTCGTACCAAGCTCTCGGGGCCTGGTGTAAACCATACAACGCCTTATCCAGTAAATAGACCTTGTCTTTGTGAAGTGGATCGGTGAAGCCCGTTGGCTGTCCGACATATGCCTCCTCTTTTACCTTCCCATAGAGAAACACCGATTTAACATCTAACTGATAAACTTTGAAGTTTTTCCAAGATGCAAATGCTAGGAAGATTCTGATCGCTTCAAGTCTAGCAACTGGAGCATACACTTCAGTGAAATCTATACCCTCCTGCTGACTGAAACCCTGGACTACGAGTCGAGCTTTGTTACGAACAACAACTCCACGATCATCCCTCTTGCACTTGAACACCCACTTGGTGTTTATCTTCCTCTGACCATCAGGCAAGTCTACTAACTTCCACACACCTAACTTCTCAAACTGACTCAACTCTTCTTGCATGGCATTGACCCAAGAATCTTCAGTTAGCGCCTCTTTGTATGTTCGCGGTTCAATCTGCGAAATAAAACAACTTAGTGAAAACTCAGTTTGTAAAGGAGTAACTGTAGAATAAAAAGAAGTAAGCCCTTGGTCAATTTGTCGTCTTGTGCGAACGCCTGTCTGCAATTCTCCAATGATCAAATCCTCTAGATGGTATGAAAGTGTTCTCGTCATCACCTCGCCTGGAACATCTACTTTGCCTTCCAAATTTGTAATATTCTGATTTGCACCTTGTTCATCGACTGGAACTGTTTGACTTGAGATCTGGATTTGCTCCCCCTCAGAATCTGAATCACCATGATCAAATACTGGCATGTTCTCAGATTCTTGATTATCATTCTGTGCCGTCTGATTATCATGAGCAACTTCATTTTGTTGAATATCATGTTCTCCAGCATTACTTGGACCTGCTTCATCATCATTCGAAGCTTTTCGTTGACGACTGAAAGTCTCTGCTGGGAACCTTTCCTGCGATTCTTCATACTCTCTTAAGATATCCAACTCGTCAAAGAAATCCGGTTCTTCTTCAATGTCAAAGGAATCCCACAATTTATCATAATTAAAACACCATGAGTCACCAGGATTCTGAGGTGGCATAGTATACCCCTGACACTCAACATGTTGTGCTTCTATGATCTGCTTCAAGCTTGGAACAAAGACTCGTTTCAATGGACTAGCATAACCCACGAAAATTCCTTCAAAGCTCTTTGCACCAAACTTTCCAGAAGGTTCTAGAACTGTACAGGGAGACCCAAACGGTTCTAAATACTTCAGGTTCGGTTTCCGATTGTTGATCAGCTCGAAACATGTCTTGTTGAATTTCTTTACAGTGAGAACCCGGTTGAGTGTATAGCAAGCGGCTGATACTGCTTCTGCCCAAAAATTGACTGGTAGCTTTAAATCAGCAAGCATCATCCTAGCCGTTTCAATTAGCGTCCTGTTCTTTCTTTCAGCTACTCCATTCTGCTGCGGAGTATAAGGAGCACTAAATTCATGCAATATACCTCTTTCATCACAATATTCTTCCATCTTGTTGTTCTTGAACTCAGTACCATTATCACTTCTGATTCTTTTGATACGCCTTTGGTACAAATTTTCAATTTTTCTGAACAACGCCATCAAACTATCAAACGTCTCATCTTTAGACTTCAAGAATGATACCCACGAAAATCTGGAATAATCATCAGTTACCACAAGACAGTAGAGATCCCCTGTAATACTTTTGACGTTTACTGGACCAAACAGATCCATATGTAGTCTCTCTAACGGTTTGGAAACTGAATTGACTTTCTTTTGAGGATGTGATTTCTTCTTTTGCTTGCCTTTAACGCAGCTAATGCACTCCCCTTCCAGATGAAAACCTTTAATGTGAACACCAGTAACTAAGTCGTTGTGTACCAGGTGATTCATTTTTCGCAAGTGAATATGGCCCATCTTTCGATGCCATAACTTTGATTCTTTTTCTGTTGCTCTTGACATAAAACTGTGTGCTTGACCCGTGGTTGTAGTTGCTACACTCATATCCAACACGTACAGATCATTCACTGTGGGTGCCCTCATGATAATCAACTCTTCGGGAACAACAAATCCTGCTTTCAAGATCAAACATTCTTTTTCTGTGAAGTGCGTTGTATACATCCTATCACAGATTTGCGATATGCTCAGAAGATTATTCTCCAGCTCAGCAATGTAGTTAACTCTTTCAAACGTTTCAATCCCATTGGATAACGTTCCTTCACCAATAATTCTACCACCTTGGTTTCCTGCAAATCCTACATAACCTCCATTGAAATTTCTAACATCGTACAGCAACGCTGTCTTCCCTGTCATGTGCCGAGAAGCTCCACTATCCATAATCCATCGTGAAACGGATCTTTGAAGCTCCTGCACATATCACAAACATTTAGTGAGATTTTGTTGCCACCCAAGCCTCTTTTGACTCGGGTAACTTGACATTAATGTGAGATTTTCCAATGTATAGTGGTGGAAAATTTTTGTCATTCAATTTTAGGCTTTCTTCAGACCCAACCTCAACCTTTTTATCTAAGAAAAACTAAACTTTTTGAGGTTGACCAGATGGTTGGTCTTTCTTTTGAACAACTTTCGGCTTCCATGTTTGTTGAGGTGATGCAACCCGTTTGTAAAACTTGTCATTTTTAGTTTCCAACTTCTTAACAGGTTCAATTTTGAGTTTTGTTTTCTCATTTTTCAAAATTTTCTCAACAACCATTGGACCTTTGCCTTTTGCATCAACCTTCGTTTTCAAACTCTCAGCAACTTCAGACTTAGGCTTAAAGTTGGTACACTTTCGTGCAATATGCCCAACTTTGTTGCATTTGAAGCATGTACGAGTATCAACTACTCGACTTGTGCCTTCAGTCTGAGGTCGTGAGGCCCTCTCCTCAAAGAATTCTTCATTCTATTTTGAAAAAAATCTCAGACTCCTGCTCGGAATGAGAACCGAGCTCTTTACAAACACCTTTTTCTCAGCAAACTTCTTGTTTTGAAAATTCTTTTTCTGATATTTCTTACCACCCTGATAACCACCCGACCATCTGTTTTGATTGTTGTTATAAAAACGCGGTGGAACAACAGGTTTCTTGTAGTTAGCTTTATCTTTTTCAAAATTCATTTGCCTCTTCGTCTGTTTTAAACCTTCAATCTTAGACCGATCAATTTCAACCAATTTGAACACATTTGTCAATTTTGCAACATTAACATTCTCCAGTGGAAACTCAGAATCCGAATACAACTTATCCGATCCAGCCATCTTGTACATCACAAGACCCGGTTCATCACCTAAGTTGTTTTTGGATTTTGGCTTCGGAATGTATTTGTCCAAGAAACAATCATCTTCCTCAGTAGTGTCACTTTCAGATTTTAGAACATTCTCAACCACACTTTTCACCACTTCAGTTTGAACACTATCGTCATCGGAAGATGAAGTAAATGTGACATCAATCGTGTCTGGAAGTTTCACTTCATTCTCGTCTTCAAGATTAACCAACCCAGATTGTTTTTTTGAATAATTGTTTAAAACTGGTGGTGGAACTTGATGAAAACCCACCCCGGTTCCATCCGAAAAGACATCTTCGCCAACTTTGTTTTTCCCGATGGGTTTAGGAACAATGTGTTGCAAAACAAAGCTTGCGGAGTTGCAACTTTTTAGTTTCAACTGGATTCATTCATTTTCAATTTCAGCTTCTTGGAATTTAAGCTTCAACTTTGCAATTTCATCCAGTTGCTGGTTGATTAACTCTTCTTTTACCCGAAGAACTCCCGACATATGATTATTTTCTTTAATTGTCTTACCATTTCTGTCATCAGCATCTTTAACCGTTCGTTTAAGCTTCTCAATTTTTTCTGAAATCTGACGATTTTCAAGAACTAACTTCTCATTTTCTTTCGTGACTTTTTCTTTATCAATTTTATCATTTTCAATTTTGTCAGTTAATTCTTTTAATCTGTCGTTCGAAGCTTTCAACATTTTATCACGGTTAAGGATCTGATCCTCAACACTTCTGACTCTATCAGTCAGATCATCAACTTTCTTACCATTTAGATAAGTGATTTTACTACAAACTTTGCACTCTTTCATGCAATTTTTGCAGTCAATGTCACCATTAACTTTCTTACCTGTCGCACTCGTTGACGCATTTGAACTGACCTGGCTTTTAGACTCAGATACGGACTTAGAGTCTACCTCAAGTTCCTTAGCAGCCAGCACTTTGTCAGCCATCTTTCCCAAGTTTTCAGCTGTCAACTTCTGTGAAGTATCAATGATCCCATCATCAATCTTCTTTGACTTTTCTTCTTTTTCTTTTTCTTTCTCTTTCTCTTTCTCTTCTTTCTCTTCTCCGCTTCCCCACCATTTTCTTTGCCAACCCTTTTCTTCTTCAGCAATTTGTTGAATTATGGTTTCAAGATCGAGGGTCTTATAGTCAATAGCAATGTTTCCCATGGGGTCAAGATAGCATTCTCTGTCTGGATCCCATCTCTTTGCCCTTTTTGCTTCAGTGTATATATCAGATATTCTGATCATAATGGTTTTGGGCTATCATCTTTCTGTTGACATACTTTTCTTCTTCATTTCTGCTATATTTAAAAGGAACAGGTTCAACAATCTTTGCCATAAAAGCATATCCAACCGCATCCTCTTCTGGTAACAACTCGCTCCAGTCAAATCCTTCATCGTTATGAATCACAGCAAGAGCTCTAGATTTTTCTTTATTATCCTCAAGTTGTTTCATTCTGGGCGGTTCTGATTTATTCTGATGATAAATCGCTCTCTTGTAGTAATCTTCTTTGAACGGATTTTCAGAATCATCAGCATAAGCATTCCGGCACTCTCTTTTAAAATGACCTTTCTGTTTACACTTGAAACAGGTCACTTTTGACTTGTCAAAGCCTAACTTGGTAGATGGTCCACCAATAGACTTTCTTCCTGTAATCTCCATAAAACGTTGTGCCCTTCTCACTGCACTGGCCATACACCATCTTATGTCAATCAATTCCATCTCCTCAGGATCTATTTGATCGTAGTCTTCCTTTGTTAGGTTGGTGTTGCCTATCTTGCCTGCCACAAGGCTCTCGTACGACTCTAACACAGAAGCTAAGAAAACCATCTGTTGCTTTGCAGACTCCTCGCTGAAATTCTGAGCGTTATTTAAATCCACATCGATATTGCATTGAAATAAGTTCTTTGCAGCTGATTGGTTTGAAGTTGACGAAGAGCCACTGTTAAATCCACTGCTTACATTCTCTTTGCTAGATGTGTTGGAATTTTCAGCAGAAAAAGCTGTCTTGGGAGACGCATTCTTGGGAATCATGCTTTTTGGATAATACAACTCCAAATTCTGCTGATATGACGAGTGATTGACTTTGTGTGTTTTCTTTATCTCCAGCTCGTGACTCTCTAGTCTTTCAATCAACAGATCAACTGTCAGCTTATCCGACTCAATTGTATTCTTCAACATCAAAGCATAGTATTGCCAATCCATCTCATCTGGCAACGAGTCAAACAATTTGTCGACTAACTCTTCTTGAGAATATGTAATTCCATGTCTCGCCAGTTCCAACTTTATGTGCCCAAACCTCTCAATCATCTTGCAAACTGATTCATTTTTTAAACAACCAAATAAATCAAACTCTTTTCTTAGCAGTTTCATTTTGTTTTTCACTATTTCTACACTACCCAAGCATTTCACTTCTAACTTTTTCCACAAATCTTTAGCATTGGTATACTCGATCAAAGATATTATATCTTCTCGGACAGACTGAAACAACAACGCGATGCATTTTTGCTCAGCAACAAAAACTTCTATTTCTTCAGTTGATGTCAAATTTTCACCATTTTTCCCTCCATCACTATATCCATTCTTTAGACTTTTCCAGCTGGTATACGCAAATGCCTTTAACCATTCTTCAAATTTCTTGGCCCACCGACTGTACTCTTCGATCGCCATCAACTTTGGGGGTTTGTTATATGTTCCGTATGCACTTTCCACACCTAAAGCATTCGACAAAGTTTTCTTTGCATTCGGTGTTGGTGTAGTTTCATTCGGGTTATCTGAAGTGCCATCTCCTGAACCACCAGTAAAGGCATACATATCACTGAAAGGATTCATGAATTCGTCCATCTTTCACGTACCTGAAACAATCAACAAACACTTAGAAAATTCTTGGTTTTGAAGAAGACAGATTCAAGCGGAATCTGTTCAAGCGAAATCAGCTTTGAAGCAATATAGCTTTTCAAGCGAAATAGCTAATCAAGTTCAAGCGAAATCTGGTGACTTGAAGCGAAATCTGGTGACTTGAAGCGAAATCTCCTATTTCGCTTGAGCTTTCAAGCGAAATCTAATTTTCAAGCGAAATCAGATAAAATATGCTATTTTCAAGCGAAATCTGTTTAAATTGTACTTTTCAAGCGAGATCACCAAGGTATTTCAAGCGAAATCACCTATGACGTCATCATTTTACGAACAGTTTTCAAGCGAAATCTAGTTTTCGATCAAGTTTTAAGCCGAATTTTAGTCCAAAACTTTCAAGGATTAGTTAACACTATGTTTCGCTTGATATATGTCAAATTCAGACCATTTCAACCGTAAAATTATGTCCAAATCAGAAAAGAATGAGTAGAAGTGTGAGAATCCGGTAAAATCAAGCTGAATTGGTATGAACTCCTCGTCCTGAGCTCTGATACCACTTGTTGGATCGTTCCGGTGACCCTAAACAGTCAAGTTGAGTAGTTCATCATCATTTACAAAGGCGGAATCAATGCAAACAATGTCAAACAACTTGTTTCCTTTCAATTCTTTTCTATTACTAGTTTTCTGAGCCTTTACAAAGATTTCTGACAAAAATCCGGCAGCACCTCGACTCAATACACAAGATCAAGTCCGCTTCAAATGACACAACACACATGTATTTATAGATGATGAGATTTCACTTGAAGATGTCATGTCTGGTTCAAGCGAAATTACTTGTCATGATTTCGCTTGAACTGGTTCATGTCACCTTCAAGCGGAATCACTTACTTTAACTCATACAAACCCTAAATTCAACCCTGTTGTGCACTCATTTATCCTATCTAGACATAAGACTCGATTAAGACGAAGTTAACAGATACTAGGTGCACCAACAATAAGGTCTTGGTAATTTTGTGTTTCTTTGTGATTCACTGTTCTTGTGGAATAAAATTCCGATAATGATGGGTTATGGTTGCTCAGAATAATTAGTTAATGATTAAGGTCATGTGAATAAACTATAACATTTGTGATTCTTGTTAGTTTGATAGACGGCTGCCATTAGGGTTGCATGAAGGAGTATAAGTGTTGCTAAATCATGTTGTTTGATCTAATCGTAGTGTTAATTATGATGTTAGTGCCTGTTAACGATTAAGTGACTGATTAGGGTTGTGACAAATCTGATCAATGATGGGTACTATCGGCTATAAATAGCGTTGTTATGTGGCACGATTGCTGAACATGTTAACGGAGCCGTTAGAACTCGTATTAGGAAATTAAAAGTTGAAAACAGAAAACTGTTCGGCGTTTACAGCCAACTTCTCTTGAGTCTATAACGTGTTATTTCGAAATATGATTCAAATGGCACTTGAATCATATTTTTTGAGGTCGTTTGCTATTTTTAAAGGCCTGTTTTGTACAGCAGCAAATGCTGCGTTTTTTCTGCAGAAAATGTGTGATATGTTTTTAGTCATAACTTGAAATCTGGATAGAGTTAGCTCATGAAATTCGTACAGTAGATGGCCACGGGTGTCACCGTAATTCTCCAACTGGAATTTCGTCAATCGGACATACGATGAAGTTTTTCGTGGACTGCACTCAGAAAGTGACGAATCTGATTACAGCCCGGTAAATGATTTTTATAAAATAATTGGTAATGAATTGAGTCCCGAGATTTTTACACAATGTGATGTGGACCGTTTAGAATATTCCATAAAATTTTGGGAATTTTGCTGTACACGAACTATTCCGGATAACACTCCGAAAACTGTCCGAAAATGCACTATATGGCTGAATTTTTATTGAAAAGTATTTTAAGTCTTTCGTGACACTTGTGTTGTCGCTAAGCTATGTCGTGATAAATGCATGCATGATATAGGTATTGTATGATAAAATGTGCTACGTGCTAGATACGTGTAGGATTCGTGTTTCCGTGTGAGCACACCCACTAACCCTTAAACGGTAATCATTTTAGGATGTGATTAACTGGTTCCACCTCACGTATTTATTTTCATAACTTAATCTGCCGAGCTAATCTAAGGTGAATTCACACTTTCTACAAGGCATGGGATTCCCGGTGGTTTGGGAATGGGTTAAGGAACGGTATTAAAATCCTGCGTATTCTCCTTGGATATGGTACATACCTACATCCTCCATGGGAAGTATGACAACATTAAATCCTGCGTATTCCTTGGGTAGAATACGTACCTCCATCCTCCATAGGAAGGATGACAACATAAAACTTACTAGATAAAACTCTATCATGAAGTCCCTCATTTTTTATATCGACTTAATCGTCGGGCCATTGGTGAACGGGTCATTAGTTAAATAGCGCTATTAGGTCTGACAAGCCTCATACCGTGCCGCAGAGGACTAGAGTGGACTAATGTACTTAGGCACTTAGTCAATGATGATAGACATTGACGCATGGCACATAAACATGACTCCAGTCAGTAGTTAATATGGTAACGGGTCTAGTGGTTTATAACATGGGGTAGCCCCCACAGTATATGGTTTGGAAAACAAGGAACTGGGTAACTCATGGTTTTCGAAATAACATATGGTTTTTGGAACAACATTAAAATGGACAACTAACTGTGAACTCGCTCAACATTGTTGTTGATTCGTTGTTACATGCCATGCAGGTCGTTAGGTACTTAGCAGGAGCTTGCACGGGAGGAGTCATTGTGGAACATGGACCGTTGTGTGTTCATGATAAACTTATGAACTTTAAACTTATTTTTTGGTTTTGAACTTAATGCTTCCGCTGATAACTTAGACTTTGTTAAATTGTTTTGACACCAATTATATTGTTGGGTTGGATTTTATTTATTTATTTTAATTGTTCAATATGATTGGTGGCTGGATCCTGGTCAGTCACGCTCCCTGTGGTGATACTCCGCTTGTGGTTTTTGGGGGTGTGACAATCCGGTTCTTTTGACTATAGTAAATTTTGTATGGTATCAACACTTCATGTAGAATTAAAGTAACTTGTAACAACTTTCACAATTATAAACTTTCAATTAATACTTTGTACGTGACTACAGGTATTAACCATTAAGGTATGGCATCATGTTTTATTTGATTGCATACATTCTTGAATTATTTAAAGTACGTAAGTAGGTTACATATATGAAATGTTTGGGAATTTCGAACAAATGGAATTCTAGATATATTTCCTTTAATTTCTTTTCTGAATGAGTATTTGATGTGGCGAGTGATACGATAATGAACTACAAATCACGTTGATTCTACGAATACCCATGACGATCTTCCCTAAACCCCCAAAATTCAACTCAAAGGGCAAAGAATTTGAAGTGAAAATGGTTATTCTCAAAACTGAAGTCTAACCATTAGAATTACAAGAGCAAGATATAAATAAAGACTAAAATTTGAAATGGGCCACAAAAAGGCCATAGGCCTAACACAAGCCCAAAAACAAAATACATAAAACACCGAGAAAAACATAAAAGTGTCCATAACTCTCATTAGAATGTGTTTTTTGGGCTGAAACTTGGAAGCTCGATCATGGGCCTTCAGAAATGTCATACCTCGATCTTCAACACTTGGGTCTGCATCAGTATTTTAATCTTAAAGCTTGGGTATCCACGAAATGGACTTTGGAAGGCAAGTAAAGAATAAAGCAATAGAGAAGTATTTAGTGCTTTTCGAAATTATACTCAGTATTGATATACTTACATAGTTGATGTATTGTTTGATGAAACATTGCAACATTTCATGAAAAGTTTGTTGCAGTTGGTTACACAATGTGACACATTTTCACATTTGGTGTGAAAAATCACCCCTAGGTACATTTTTTAGGATGGGATGAAAAATTCATGGCGCTCGAAATGTGTTGTTATAAAAATGGTGCTCGAAATGTGCTTCTACAAAAATCTGTCGTGCAAGGAAAGAGGATCTTCCGGTTCGAAGTAACCTCGGCTGCAGTGATGTATTATTGTTTGTCACCTCCCTACGACATGAATAGAGTTGTAAACGCAATATAAAACCCGTTAGAAGGGGCCCTAGGCCCAAAGCCTCGGGACAACCTTAAGATGGTCAAGTCATCAAGAATAATGAGATGATGTATTAGTGTAGGATCTAAGCAGTACACAATACTTGTGTCAATGCATCTAGTTGTATAATTTATTACCAGATTTACTCATGAATGCTCGGGCCCTTTGTATCGAATCTTTTAATTCTAGGATAATGGCAGCGAAATCGCGATTTGATAAAAGACTTCAAATTCCTCTTATTACTACGATTAATCTAAAACAATTACGTTTAAAAAGGTCATCTCAACGTGTAAATACGTTAAAAATGCAAGATAAATAAAAAAGAGCACACAGATTGACCACACAAGGAATGACCACAATGAAATATTCCAAGTGGGAACTTTCGATGAGGTCACCCATCTTGTATTGCTCTCACCCAAATACACGTTCTCCTTTCATCCAGCCAATGTGCCTAAAACGTATTGAGTATTAACCGAAATATATTATCTAAACATATTTTGGAATATTCAGTTTTATTATTTAAATGTTTTCCTATTATAGTTCCCCAATTTACTCATATTATATTAGAAAAATTCCTTGATTGGCTCTAGGTTAGGTGGCACTATCTTGTATATATATTCGATGTACTGTATCTTTGAAAGGAAAGCAAAGACAATTTATTACATGGTATCAGAACCTCCTCTGTACCAACTTACTTTCAACAGTGCATCTTCTCCATTTTTTCCCTTTTCGTTCCTGTCCCTCATTAACCCTGCAACAATGACTGACGAAAATAACACCACCACCACTAAATCCGCTGCTCCATCTCTCCACCCGGTTTATACCGTAACCAATATTCAACATAAGGTCCGTGTCTTGGACGGTAAGAAGGTCACCTATTCATCTTGGGTGAAACTTTTCCAACTCCACGCTCGTGGGTACAAGGTACTGGACCACATCGATGGTACCCTCCCACCGGCAAAATCAGACCCGACTTTTGAGTCCTGGTCTGAGGTTGATGCGATCGTTCTTCAGTGGATCTACGGATCCCTGTCAGACGACCTTCTGGTCCGTGTGCTTGAGACCGAATCCACTACGTTACAAGCTTGGGTTCGTATCAAAAAGTTGTTTTTGAACAACAAAGGTTCGCGGGCTGCGGCTCTCGAACATGCATTTACCAACCTCACCCTCAAGTCCATTCCATCCCTACAGGAGTACTGTCAAAAGCTTAAAGAAATTGCCGGCCAGTTGTCCGATGTCGAAAGCCCGGTTAGTGAGAGTCGCCTTGTTATTCAACTTGTTTGGGGTCTTCCTTCCGAATATGACACTGTTGCTGCTCAACTTAACCAAAACCTTCCGTCTTGGGAGGACGCGGTCAACATGCTTGAACTCGAAGAACAGCGACAAACCAACCGTGAGTCCAACAACACCCCCATTGCTGCTGCTATCATAGAGGATCACCCACCACCCGCCCCCGAATCTCAGCCACAGCGACGGGATCCGGCGCCTCGTGGCCAGGTGACGGGTAGTCCATGGGACAACCCTTAAGTGTGTTAAAAGACGAGTTGATTGGAGATTGAAAGACGGAGAATAAATGAAAAAATTTAATTATTGGTATGGAAGAATTAATAAGATAACATGATAGAGGACGAAATTATGAGAACGTAGGCGAAAACGGTGAAGAAAACGGAGTTGAAACGAAAAAGTTATGAAGAAAACAAAATTGCATGCTGAAGGCTACCGTAGCTTACGGTAGCTACCGTAAATTACGGTAGCCCCCTGCATTTTTCTTCCACCGTAAGGCAGTAGAGACCCACCGTAAGCCATTCCAAGCCACCGTAAGCTACGATGGACACCGTACCGTAACTTACGGTGGAGGCCAGTGAGAAATGTGTAACTGCCCTATTTTATGATGTTTTATTGTGTCTTTTCAAATCCAATCAATCCCATTCGGTTACCAGCAGTCTAGGGGCGATTTTTGGGTGTTCTTGAGAGCTTGAAACAATTTCTAAACATCTTTTAGTGTTTTTAATTCCTTTGAACATTGATATGTGTGTGATGATGATTGTCCAAGTCATGAGTGGCTAAACTTATGGTGATCATCCTAGGTTGAAGGTTTGTCTAAGACATTTGTGTTTTGATTCATATTTCTAGAATAATTGACTTGCTATGATGGTTTGTTTATTATGGTGTGTTGTTTGCTTGTTCGTAAATTGTTAATTTATATGTTAATCTTAGTCTAAACCATACGTTCTTGGTGTCGTTGGCAATCGAGATATCATGGGAGGGATTAGGATTGGGTATTGATTAATTGGTCATCGGGTAACAAACTCGCATTCTAGGAATCCGAGTACTTAGTTCCCTTTCGTCACGACAAGTAGTAACACATGAACCATGTCTATGTGGTTCTTTCTAGTTGAATATTAGCATGAATGTCAAAGCAAACCGGAAACTTAGGATGGTCATTTGTCTCTAAATTGTTTACAAAACCAATTCTCAATTCGCAATTTAATTAGTAATCTTAGTTTTAAAAATCAAACAAACAATCCAACTCTTTGAATTTACTTTTTATTTCCATTAGTTTAATCTTAGTTAACTTAGATACACTTCTAAATAACACATATTCCACAAACTCCCTGTGTTCGATACCCACTTACCGCTAGCTATTAGTAGTAATTGGATTAAATTTGCTTGTACCTACGACAGCACGTCAAAGCCAAAATTTGACGTGCTGTCGTAGTACACGCAAATTTAATCCAAATAACAACTATAGATAGTGGTAAATGGGTATCGAACTCAGGGAGTATGTGGAAAATGCGTTGATTTTATAGCTTTGCGATTTAACTACAATTAACCTAATTTTGCTGAAATTAAAGATTAATGATTTGGATTGTTGTTTTAGAAAACTAAATTATCAATTACTACTAATCAAGATTGGATTTTTACTTCAGATTATGAGAACAATGACCATCTTAGGATTCAGTTTCTTTTAACACTTGTGTGAAATTCCAACTAGAAAGAGTTACATAGACATAACTCGTGTTTAAACAATTGTTGTGATAAAAGGGAACAAAGTACTCGGATTATATGAATGCGAGGTTGTTTCCCGATGATCAATCAATCAATATCCAACCCTAACCCTTCCCGTGATATCTCGATTGTCAACGACACCAAGAACGTACGATTAGACTAGAATTGCAATACCAATTAACAAGCTACAATCAATTACTCAAACACCATGACAAACAAAGCAACACAATGTTATCACTCTAGAAATAAAGGAACAAACACACAAGAGTTTAAGAAAACCTTCACCTAAGATGATCACCACAAGTTTAGCCAGACATTGTTCGGTTGATCATCATAACATCCAAATTCAAGTTCATACGAATCAAAACAAGAACTAAATGTTTAGAATTGTTTGGAACAAGGTAAAAACAGCTAAAATCGCCCCTAATGTTTAGAGAAAACGTCCAATGATGAGATCATGTGAAAAGACACCCAAAAACGCTTTTAATGAAGGCAGTTACGTATTCTCTCGCAGCCACCACCGTAATTTACGGTCTCCACCGTAAATTACGGTGGACATCAGATATTTACGGTGGGAATCTCCTGTGTTATGATGGAAATGGGACATGTTTCAGGGCCACCGTAAATTACGGTGGCCACCATAAATTATTACGGTGGCCACCGTAATTTACGGTGGATCCCTGAATGTTGGGTTTTGTTTCTTCCTTCATTCCATGCATGACCCGTTCCAATCCAAACCGTCCAAAGCTATGTTTTATCCCTTTTTAGCTCCCGATTGTCCGATGTCGAAAGCCCGGTTAGTGAGAGTCGCCTTGTTATTCAACTTGTTCGGGGTCTTCCTTCCGAATATGACACTGTTGCTGCTCAACTTAACCAAAACCTTCCGTCTTGGGAGGACGCGGTCAACATGCTTGAACTCGAAGAACAGCGACAAACCAACCGTGAGTCCAACAACATCCCCATTGCTGCTGCTATCACAGAGGATCACCCACCACCCGTCCCTGAATCTCAGCCACAGCGACGGGATCTGGCGCCTCGTGGCCAGGCCCGTTACAACAACCAGCGTCGCCAAGGTGGCTCCCGACCAACCGTAACCAAACTACCCAGCACCAGAACCGCTCCTACGGACAGCCGCGAAACCATTCCGGGAACCCTCAACCGTGGACCTCTTACCCTTGGTGGACCAGTCCATACGAACCTCAACAGGCCTGGACTCCACCACCGTGTCCCTACCCGACTCAACCCGGATGGGTCACTCCATGGCAGCCGCATGCATCAAACTCCAAACAGAACGAGACTCATGGCTCGTCTAGTCGCTCTACTCCTCAGGCTAACGTTACTGATTTCGACCCATTACAACCAACGGACATTGGCGAAGCTTTTCAAGCACTTGCTGTAGAAGCCGATGAAGTGGATTGGCACATGGATACCGGGGCTTCTCATCATCTCAGTACTAATGAAGGTATATGTTCTAATTCCTCTAATGTTTCCTCCATTAAATCTATACTTGTCGGAAATGGCCATAAAATGCCTATTCTCGGATCGGGACACACCACATTCCCTTTTACCAAAAACAACCTTCGATTAAAAAATGTCCTATATACCCCCAATATCATTAAAAATCTTATTTCGGTCCGACAATTTACCACTGATAACTTTGTATCTGTTGAGTTTGACCCATTTGGATTTTCTGTGAAGGATTACACGACTGGGAGGATGTTGAGCCGCCACGACAGTGATAGTCACCTTTATCCTATCACCACTCCTGCTCAAGCTTCTACTCCGTCCGTTTTAGCTGTTTCCGCTCCCGAATCATGGCATGCTCGGCTAGGCCACCCGGGAGTTTCCGTTGTTGATTTTCTTTCATTAAATAAATTTATTGCATGTAATAAAACTAGTCGAATGTTTTGCAATTCATGTCAACTTGCAAAACATAAACGTTTACCTTTCGTTTTATCTAATTCTAGCACTATTATGCCTTTTGATATCGTGCATTGCGATTTGTGGACGTCACCCATCGTGTCAAATACCGGCTATAAGTATTATATGATTCTAATTGATGATTACACAAACTACACTTGGTTGTTCCCACTTCGTTTTAAATCCGAAGCTGTAACCAAATTCATTAAATTTCACACCTACATTAAAACCCAATTTCACTTACCTATAAAGTCCTTTCAATGTGACAATGGCGGTGAATTTGATAATCGTCAATTTAAAATTTTAGCAGACACCCATGGCATCCAATTCCGTTTCTCATGCCCACACACTTCTCAACAAAACGGCAAGGCCGAGCGCATGATCCGTCGCATCAATGAAATCATGCTTTCCATTCTCACACATGGCTCAGTTCCACCATCCTATTGGGTTGAAGCCGCACATACGGCTGTCTACCTTCACAACATTCTCCCCACGAAAATCCTTTACAATCATACACCCACGACCGCTCTTTATCTCTGACACCCCACCTATGATCATCTTCAAGTCTTCGGTTGTGCATGCTTTCCAAACCAATCCTCCACCCGCTTGAATAAACTATCTCATCGGTCCTCTCGTTGTGTGTTTCTTGGTTATCCCGCTGACTACCGTGGTTATCGATGTCTAAATCTTGACACCGGCAAAATAATTTTTTCGCGTCATGTCACTTTTGACGAAACGTCATTCCCATTCACACAAACTCCCATTCCTCGTGACTATTCTCTCCTTGAACATGACCTTTCAACCATTTTTACCCATCCCGCTCCTTTGAACCCAACCCGGTACCTTCTGTGTCCACATACACCCCTACGGCCCACACTCCCAACCTGGCCCAATCCCCTACCAACCCCACGACCCATTCCAACGAACATCCCGGCCCTACCCATACCACTCCTACCAGCCCACACACCAATTCCCACCCCTCGGATCACCTACCAAACTCACCACCTCCTCAACCCACAACCCCCTTACATTCGGCCCACTCATCAGAACCTGTCCATTCTTTAAACCAACCTTCAAGCCTTGAACCAAACCCACCACATCCAACAAATGCTCCCTCTATGACCACCAGACTAAAATCTGGAATCACAGAACCAAAATTACCTCTCAACCTTCATACCACCATTCCACCTACAATCTCACCTATACCTACATCCCACCTTGATGCCAAAACTGATCCGAATTGGCACAAAGCTATGGACGATGAGTATAGAGCCCTAATGGAAAATAACACTTGGGAATTAGTTCAACGACCTGACAATGCACACATTATTTGTTGTATGTGGTTATTTCGCCATAAATTTCATGCTAGTGGCACCTTACAAAGATACAAAGCTCGCTTGGTTGTAAATGGAAAATCCCAACAAGTTGGCATTGATTGTTTTGACACATTTAGTCCAGTCGTCAAACCAACAACGATTCGGACTGTATTAAGCATAGCCGTCTCTCGTAATTGGCCCATCTATCAACTTGATGTGAAGAATGCTTTTTTGCACGGTGACCTTAACGAAACGGTATACATGTTTCAACCCCCGGGTTTTGTCAACAACAATCATCCATCCTTCGTTTGTCGCCTTCGAAAATCTTTATATGGCTTCAAACAAGCACCGCGAGCATGGTACCATCGCTTTGCCACCTTCATCACCAAATGCGGTTTTTCTAGTACATCATGCGACACTTCTTTATTTGTCTATCACAAGGGAAATCGAATGGCATACCTATTACTATATGTCGATGATATCATACTAACCGCATCCGATGATAGTCTCTTACAGGACATTATTCAATCTCTATCAAAGGAATTTGCAATGACAGATTTGGGTAATCTTCATCATTTTTTGGGCATCCAGGTCACCCGCAACTCTCAGGGTATTCGGCTCTCTCAAGAATCATACGTCCGCGACATTCTAGCTCGAGCAAAAATGACCTCATGCAAACCTTGTCACACTCCATGCGACACAGATTCTAAGCTAAGTGCTACATCCGGGCCACCAACTTCTGATGCCACTTTATATCGATGTCTCGCAGGTGCATTGCAATACTTAAACTTTACGCGCCCTGACATCTCGTATGCTGTCCAACAGGTTTGCCTATTCATGCATGACCCTCGAGAGCCGCATTTTCAATATCTAAAAAGGATTCTCCGCTACCTTAAGGGAACAATGGACCATGCTCTACACATAAAACCCTCCAAGTCCTTTAAATTAACGGCCTATTCGGACGCTGACTGGGGTTGTTACCCAGACACAAGACGGTCTACATCAGGCTATTGCGTTTTCCTAGGTGACAACTTGGTATCATGGTCCTCAAAACGCCAACAAACTGTTTCCCGTTCAAGTGCCAAAGCAGAATATAAAGGAGTTGCCAACGCCACCGCCGAAACATCATGGCTCCGTAACCTTCTTCTCGAACTTCATATTCCGACTCGGGATGCCACCATTATATTTTGTGACAACATCTCCGCAGTTTACCTCTCCGATAACCTGATTCAACACCAACGCACTAAACATGTCGAAATCGACATCCATTTTGTCCGGGAAAAGGTACGGATTGGAGATATTCGGGTTTTGCACATTCCGGCCGACTACCAATATGCCGACATTTTCACTAAAGGTCTCTCAAGACAACTCTTCAGCAGGTTCAAGTCCAGTCTATGTGTTCGTTAATCTGCCGCTTTGACTGCGGGGGCTATTAACCGAAATATATTATCTAAATATATTTTGGAATATTCAGTTTTATTATTTAAATGTTTTCCTATTATAGTTCCCCAATTTACTCATTGTATATTTTGGAATAATCAATGCTCTTCGTTTATGAAAGCTTTTGGTAACAAGTCGGAAAAAGACGGATAATGTGTTTCTGAGGCGCTTCTAATCTCACGGTGGATATTAGCGTAGATTTAGAAGTGTAAATTTAGTGGGTGTGTAAGTTAACCATCGCCATTGCTGTAAAATAGCTCCATTACATGTTTGGAGATAAGTTCCAAGAAAAAACAGAAGCGGTTACGTTGAAGAATTTGTCCATTCTTGATATATAACTACAACTTTAGTAATTAATTTTAAGCAAATCCACCTCAACAAAATTCAAACAAAAAAAGTAAGAAAACAGTGAAAATGGTTTTAAGGGCCTTTAGCAACTGTTAATTTTGGGTCTTCCAGTTTTAACAATTTTAATTTTATACGACAAGCAATTAGGGGCGACAATTCCTAAGACAACCCAAAAAACAACACTGAAAAAACAAATATTGGTTCGGCAAGCAATAGTTTGATGCAGCCACACTATTGTAAGCTTTTTATGAGTATCGAATAAATTATCAATTATCTTGTAACAACTTTTAGGTATAGTTTGATGCAGCCACACTATTGTAAACTTTTATATTTGCTAATCTGTTATCATGTTTCAGTTGATCCGGTTCTTTTCACTATGGTAAATTTTGTATGGTGTCAACACTTGATGTAGAATTAAAGTAACTTGTAACAACTTTCATAATTATAGTTAAACTTTCAATTAATACTTTGTACGTGACTACAGGTATTATCCATTAAGGTATGGCATCATGTTTTGTTTGGTGGCAAACATTTACGTAAGTAGGTTACATATATGAAATGTTTGAGGGTTTCGAACAAATGGAATTCTAGATATATTTCCTTTAATTTCTTTTCGGAATGAGCATTTGATGTGGCGAGTGATACGATAACGAAGAGCAAATCACGTTGATTCTATGAATACCCGTGACGATCTTCCCTAAACATCCAAAATTCAACCCAAATGGCAAAGAATTTGAAGTGAAAATGGTTATTCTCAAAATTCAGCCTTCGATGGTCAAGTCATCAAGAATCATGAGATGATGTATTAGTGTAGGATCTACACAATACTTGTGTCAATGCATCTAGTTTAGACCTGGCAAACGGGTCGGGTCGGGTTGAGTCGGGTCATGGGTCATAACGGGTTAGGGTCGAAACGGGTTCGGGTCAAAACGGATCAATTAAAAAAGGGTTGTTTTGGTTCGGGTCAAAACGGGTTCGGGTCAAAACGGGGTCGGGTCAGAACGGGTTCGGGCCAGAACGGGTTTCGAGTTGGGTCGGGTTAGCTAAAAAATGTCTTTTTAAATGATTGTACATCAAGGGGCAATTTTTGCAAGTTAAAACAGGTCCGGGTTGTGAAGGGGTAAGGTCCCAAAAACTTCGCTTCAAAGTACTTGGGACCATACCACAACCTTATCTTTTAACCCTCTTTAGACCTTGCGCGGCCGGGCACTGGTCCTACAAAGAGAGCTTGGAAGAAAGAACATCAGACAACACCTGCGTGTCAAAAGGAAATTAATAAATCCTTGCGCTTGTCCCCATAACAAACAAGGGATAAAAATCCCAGCAGATACTCTCGTTTAAATAATACCTAGAATTGGATATTATTTACTTCAATTGATACCACACGATAAGGAGTCACACTGGATTATGGCAATAATCTTCTAAAAGACTCAATCATGCACCACCAAGACGGTTATAACCGTCTGGGCCACGTGTCGTCATCCCAGACTCTCTTGAAGACACGGTGATGGCATGAAATTAGGAAGAAACCTCCACTTGCCCACTTTCCACGTGGCAATGCCCCAGACGTTGATCTAAATAGCGATCCGTGTGCTCTCACGTTTGATCAAGAGAATTAACGGAGGGAAAGATAACCGTTTACGGAGTTAGCACATTCCGTCAATATTTCAATAACAGGTTTTCCCGCCCAAACTCCCCGCTATAAATAGAAGAGTAATTCAGGTATAAATCTCCAAGTTACATTCACTTCACTTACACTTCTTCTTCTTCAAATACCGATACTTATTCTCACGCCGGATGGTGGTCACGGAGAGAACCCCCATTCTCCCCGTGACGAGGCTAACGGTGTTTTGTTTTGTAGCTATCGAGAAGAAGAGAGGGTCCATCCCTTTGAATTGAACTAGAGAAAACTAACCCTTTTTATGCAGAACTTAACCCCCTGGATTATTTGATTCCGGTCATTGATCCAGTGTTTCTTCATTGGCGCCCACCGATTTTTCTGTTTCATCCGTTTTCACTCTGTTGATTCCATTTGTAAATGGAAGAAACATCAACTCATCGGCAAAATGGCCCTCGGCCAAATTTCGTTAACAATACCCAGGTTGAGGGTATTGTAGAAGAAGCCTCGGATGACAATGAAGTGCAGTTCACTAAAAATCATCCAAAGGAACCTGTCACCCCAGGGTTACAGCCGGAGATCCCTGTAAGCTCAATTCTACCCCCAGGAGAAACCCCAATCTCCTGGTATGTCAGATCTCAGGGGGCATTGAATGCTGTGTATGCACAACTTTGTGCACAAAATGCTCCCCAAACCCAATCACGAAGGCCTGTGTCCTGAAACCGAGCACCATCAGTCCCACACGTTTCTCAGCACGATGGACCATCCGGGTCCAGATCGAAGACACAGAGGTTTACTCTAGATCTCCATCGAGATACGAGTATACCCAGTCAGAAAATCGCCGAAGAGAATACCGGGATGAGTCTCATTCTCATCGCCGTCAATCAGTTCACACCAGGTTGGGTCCATCACAGGACACCCATACCAGGGAATATGATAGGACCTACCGTGAAGGAGAAAGTACCAGTGTGTTTAGTCGGTTACAACCGAACTACAACAAGTGTAGACCCCGCGCGGTTTACAATCCTGAGGCTGAGCACAATTATGATCTGATCTATCTCCCTGCTGAAGCGGCGGAGAATTCAAAATTTATTAGCGAAATTGCTCTGGCTCTACTAGAGAAAGCGAAGCTCCCGTCCAACGTAGGCAAGTTCAACGGAATGACGGACCCAGACGATCATCTGCGAGTCTTCACAAGCGCAGGACCGGTGGGAGGCTGGACCCTACCGATGTAGTGCCACCTTTTCGTTCAAACCCTTACAGGCGCTGCAAGGCTCTGGTTTGACAACCTGCCTGTGGGAAAAATCACGTCATGGGTAGACTTGGGTGAGAAGTTTCTGGTTCACTTCAGCCAGCAAAGGCGATCCATCCGTGACACGGCGGACGTAATGAATATCTGGCGCCACGATGATGAAAGTCTAGAAGACTTCATTACTCGTTATAACAAGTAAGTACTCGAAATCGGGGACGTTCACGAGCACCTGATACGCGCTCAATTTAAATATGCAGTTAGGTGCGACGACATGATAAAAGTCCTGTCTGGAACTGAGGGACTCCCGAAAAGCTGGGAAAAATTAATGGCAGCGGCTAAGGTCTATGCCCAGACGGAGAAGAATCTCAGCACCAATAGACCGCCACCACCTCACAGCCGACCAGCAGACTTAGGCCCGAGCAGCGGGAAAAAGTTCAAGAAAGGTTGGCGCGATTCAAGCTCAAGCAATTATTCATCTAAGGATTCCAGAGCTACAATCAACAAGCTCGCTGCACAAAGGGAAGCTAAACAAGAGAACAGGGAGAGACAATGGACTCCCTTAACTAAAACTCCAGCAGAAGTATTGAGTACGGAGGATTATCAGTTTAAGGCACCTCCGCCTATGAAGAACAAGCGTGGCCAAGACCCAAGTCAATATTGTGATTATCACAAGGACAACATGCATACCACTAATAACTGTATCTCTTTGCGCACGAAAATGTAGAAAGCGCTCAAGAGCGGTGAACTCACTCACCTCTTACAAAATGTGCGCAAAGAGATTAAACAAATCACTCGTGGCGACGAAGGCCCGAGTAAAAAAGCGAAGAATTGAGTAGCAGTCCTATAGCCTCCTTGCGGATTAAACAAGGTCTACAGTTTATCAAATCCTCAGCAAGGACTATAGTAAGTTAAGTCCCATGTAATTATTTCAATAGACATTGTACGGCCTCTGCGCCTTATCCATGAATAAACAACAAAGTTTCTATGATTCTTATTTTTTTTTACAAAGTGCGTGCAATTTCTTTTAGTAAGCGCAAAAACATTATGGTAAATACAATACAAGTCTCATGAACAGTCAGCGATTATCCACATCGCAAAAGACCATACATTCACACATGAGCTTCATACCACCTTTATTCGGCTTACCTAATCAAAGTAATTGTACCTATGCAAAATATTGTAAACTAAAACACATATCATACTACTCCTGGCGCACAAACACGCCTAAAAAATTATCAAATTACACGGCAGTGTATTGTTAACGGTTACTTGCGCGGCAGCGCATTAACAAAAAAGAGATACACATCCCAAGAAAGCTACAAAATAATTGTTCATACAATTATAAGAAGAAACCTACGCTAAGTCTTCATCTTCATCACCATCGGGGAAGATTTCCTTCAGTTGCGCTACATAGTCTTCAGCCTGAAGAGCAACATTTATCAGATCCATGACAGGAAGCTGCAAGTTGTTGAATTCTGTCTTCATAGCTGCAAGGGCGGCACCAGTATTAACACCATGAGTAGCAGCTCTACAAGTATCCCAATCAACCTTCAAAGCACTAACTACATGGTGTGAGCAGTCCACATATCCTTGAGCATATCCGTCATTTCGCGCAGCAACCACCAAACGTGCAACCGTTTTATCTAGTTCTTCAGAGTTTAACACTGATTCAGCAACCTATAAAAACAAGAAAGGTGAATAAGGGGAAAGCGCAGAGCATTTCCACAAGAAAAACAAGCAGAAGACAACTTACACTTGCAATTCCGCGTTCTTTCAGCCATAGCATATCACTTTTCAAAGGCTCAAGTTCACTTTCCACCGTCGCTCACGCCGTTTCAAAATTTTCTAGCTTCTCCTCAGTTTCAGCTAGACAGCGGGAAGTTTCAGCCTTCTCAGAACACGCAAGCTCCAAATCTTTCTTGAGTTGTTCCTTGTCAGAAAGCAAAGCAGTAAGTTCTTCTATCTCTTTATCTCTAAGAGCAAGAGTGGCGCACGCTTGTACCTCTCGTTGTTCGCTTCGCTCCCTTTGAGAACGCGCCTCATCTCGCGCAGCTTCAGCGTCAGCTTTTTCTTTCTTCAACTTTTCAATCTCCGCATCTTGTTTCTTCAATTTCTCAACTTCAGCCTTAAAATTATTGATAACATTGCGGAGACCCATCTTTTCGGCATTATCTTTCTCACATATCTTCTTCTAGTTCTTGCTCTCCTCGGAAAGAAGGGCAGCTTCGGCTTCCGCTTTTCTCTTCTAGCCCGCAACGGACCATTCTTCAGTTTTTCGATCAGCATCAAATTTGGCCTGATCAGCTTCCAGTTTAGCCCTCAGCTGGGCAACACGGTTCTCATCATCAGTAACTTTCTTCTTTGATACCTTGAAGGCAGCCCACTCCTTATGCATACTGTGCCACTCACGCACTATGTGATGCATAGTGGATGTATAAGAAGCAACCTCCTCAAGGTAAGCATGGTAAGTTTGATCATGAAGATGACCCTCTTGGAACTTAATCTCTCCAGGCTGAAAAATTCCCTGCAACCAGTCCCGGCATACGCACCAATCTGAGAAAGTGTCAACTTTCTTCAGATTCCAAACAGGGAGATGAATTTCGGAAGCATCCTTTTCCGAGTAAGTTCTATAATAATAATCCCCCAGAGTTTCATCTGGGCGGATTGGGGAATTCTTGCCAGCGTCAGAGAATGAGCCTTGGTCCTCAACAGTAACCTTCTCAACGTTCTCAGGCATAGAACCAGAAGCCATGGAAGGAGAAGTGATAACATGGATCTCCTCAGCAGTCTTCCCTTTCTCCAAAACATGAGCTGCAAGATCAGGGGTTTGGGGATTACCAGCACCATCCGCAATCTCTGGGCTAGTAATTTTCTCCGCAGCAATATCAACAGGCTTATCAGCTTCAAGATTTTCCGCCTCAGCAGTCTTCCCCGCCTCACGCTCAGGAATCTCAGTATTCTTTAACTAATCAGCAACAGAGGCACGAGGAGGAAAGGGCGGAAGATCTTCATTAACCACAGACGATGGTTCTGTGGGAACAGGAGAACTCGGGTTTTCTGTAAAAACAAAGTACATTAATCACGCTTATTTTAGGAAAGAAAGCAAAAGATAAAACTTACCAGGAACAAGTTCCGAAATAAAGGCATCTAGGTTACCCCTCCTAGTAATTTTCTTTCACTGAATCTTCTTTGCAGGCTGACCCCCAGCTTCAACATCAGGTTGTTTCCTTTTCCCCGTTTTCTTCCTCACTAAGCGCTCAGGATATAACAACTCTCATTAAAAATACTATTTCTTATGTTATTATGTCTAATAGGAAACCCTAATTGAGACCCCCAAGTGATACTGCATAAACCCTAAAATTTTCAGAACAATCGGAATCGGGATCAGGGCCCCTAAAACTCAGGGGGGGGGGGGGTATTCCCCATTGATGATTATCCTCATAATTTGCTGTCAAAATCGAATTTTTACGAACCGTCAACTCAGCAAAGCTAGTAATAGACGTGGCTACCCTATGCTAAAAGGGGACCCGTCGCATGGCGCGACAGCGCCCTTTTTCCAGTATAAGTAGGGGAGTTTGGCACTTGAATTCTGGCGTTGGTTCGACGTAAAAACTCGTTACGTACGTTGAGATATTGTCTGATTACTCCAAAAACACACCCAGCACGAAATTCTGCCGCGATAACAGGGTAATAACTCGATCACTGCTACGATTTAATGTCCGATCGATAGAAACCAATCCGATGGATGTTTAAGTGCTGCCCAAACTCGGGCTATGCTTTGTCATTCGTCGTAAATTCGATGGATGTTTAAGTATCGCACTTTGTCATTCATTGTGAAGGTTTTGATCTCGTGAGTTGTCGTAAAAAGTTGGATTAAAGTTACTAACCTAGTTTTCGTGTGCATTGTTATTTGAATTAGGTTAACAGGCTAATCAGTAGGCTAAACTCTGCCCGTTTAAGTCTGCAATGTGACTCATTCTCTTTTTATTAAATATGTTTTGCAATACTCCAACCATTTTCAAAAGTTATAATTACAGGGATTAAGTCGTGGTTATCTTGAATCACTGGCTAGTGGGGTATTGTGCACATTACTAATTTCTCACGGTTAGGCTAATAAATCCTAACAGTGATAATCATCACTACTTGGGTGAAAGGATCCAATAGTGGTATGACCATCGTCACAAGGCTGTGACACGGCGCCAGATAAAAATAAGATAGAAGCCATTGTAATCGCTCTTATGCTGTAATTTATAACTATGTGTCGTTTTATATAACTTGAGTGACTCGCCAGTATTTCCCCACTGATAAATATTTTTTAAACATGTTTCAGGCGACTTGCTGTGAATCAAGGAAAAGTGCTACGGAGCACTAATAAAGCTTGAAGTGGTGGCTCAGTTAAATAAATAAACATGTTTTGTAAACCAGGGAATTTCCTTGTGAGATTCCTCCATTGTAAATTACGGGGTTTGTCCCAATTTTTGACTGCCATTCTGTGATTATGTGAAAATTTATTTTACAAAATTTTAACCTAGAATTTTGTGTGTTTTTTCACATATGCTATCAGCATGAATGAGTTGTCTGAAGCTCTTCATAATATCACTATCCATTCTGCTGAAATGGAAGTTTCCGGGGATTTTTCCGGTTACTGGGCGGACACTGATGAACCTATGGAATTCCATGCCCAACCTTCAGAGAAATCAAAGCCAAAGAGGAGAAGAAGATTCGTAGGCTGGAGGCGTGTGCGTAGGAAGAAACCAGCGGCACCGAAAGTCAAAAAGACTGAAGATCCGATGGATAAAGGCAAGGGAATAGAAATCGGAGAAAGTTCCAGGCAAGACCAGGAAATGCCATCTTGGGAAGAGCTGGATCGTAAACTGGCACTTAGTGACCTCATCGGACCTGCCGATGGAAACCTCTTTAATTACCTAGCGGAAGCACAACTTCCAGTTGATCTAGAGCCTAAAATCCCATATCCTATTATCCACTCCCAACCACTACCAGCAGAGCTAGAAGAGTGGTGGACCACCGACTGGCAATTTTAGAACCTCTTAAATAACTAATACCTTTTTCCCTCAATTCGACCCGGAGCCTCCATTACACCCACCTATGAGCTCCGAAAACTTGGCAGAACTCCGCCACTATGGCGAGGAGCTAGTGGACGCAGGAAATAGAATACGGGAAGTAGGGGAGAGGATATCCTGGAAGTACGACGAGACGGAACGTCGTTTTTAAAGTGCCAGCTGATGGGATCATATGTGGTTGTGGGAATGCGTGTTTAATAATAATAATAATAATATAATAATAATAAAATCGTGTAAAATAACTAAAAATAAAACTTTTGTAAGATAATGGGTGTGTACGGAAGCATACTATAATATATAAAAACGGAAGTCGAAAAATCGACAATTTTGGCTAAATGTGTTGATGTGATTATGTGCGATTGTTTTATTATGCTTGGTTATTAATTAAGTTGGTGCTAATAACTTATATATATATTACCAGATGGAACACGCTAGTAATGAACCAGTTAACGAAGTTAATCAATCCGAGCAAAACAATGGGGATCAATTTCTGAATAGGCAAGATATAGAGAATACCGTTGCCCAATGAATAGCTAATGCTATTCCAGCAATCCTTGCTGCTGCCCGGAATCCAGTTGAACCTCAAGAAATTATTCCTAGCAAACATACTCATGAAGACAACTTCAGTAATAGCGTAAATGGAGGCGGTAACATTAATAATAATGATAATGATGTACTGCAAGCTCCAATTCTCAAAAGAATGAAGGCTCAAACGCCTGGTTGCACTTACAAGGAATTTCTTGCCTGTAAACCTGTGGAATTTGCAGGCAATGAAGGGGCGACTGCTGTACTGCGTTGGTTGGAGAAAACCGAGGCAGTAATTAAAATAAGTAAATGTGTCGAGGAGGATAAGGTCATGTATGCTTCACACCTTTTCAAAGAAGAAGCATTAGAATGGTGGAACACGGTATTACAAGCTAAAGGAAGCGACATGGCCTATGCCATGAGCTGGGAAGAATTTAAGCGTCTGGTGGAAAGAAAATTCTGCCCAGAATATGAAAAAGAACAAATGGCGAATAAGTTCCTCAATTATCGGATGGTAGACGTAGACTGTCGAGGGTATACTTCGACATTCTTCGAGTATGCTAGAGTTGTACCAACCCTGGCTTCGCCAGAATCGGTACTTATTTCCTGCTATATTTGGGGATTGATTGGTGAAATCCGTGATATTGTCAAGGCTGCGAGACCTTGCACAATTGACGATGCAGTAGAGTTAGCCAACACTTTGACGGACGGACTGGTACGTACGCGAGAAGAAAATAGAAAGAAGGAAGTGGCCCAAAAGATTACCCAAGGATTTCGTGTAGGTAATAATAGTAATTTCAAGAAGAGGGGCACCGGGCAATCTTCCACTGTTCCATTTCGCAGTACCTGTAAAAGAAAGCATTTTGGAAAATGCAAAGGGTATTGCAATTTCTGTAAAATTCCAGGGCATCAAGAAGAAGACTGCAGAAGAAAGAAATCCACAATCTGCTTCAACTGTGGAGAAGCTGGACATTTTAGACCAGACTATCCTAAACTGGTCAAACCAGCTGATAACAAAGCCAAACCTGCAGAAGGAACTACCAAGAAGAACGCAAGAGCCTTCCAACTAACTACCCAGGAAGCCGAATTAATTCCTAATGTGATAGCTGGTACGTTCCTAGTTCACGACGTTTATGCGAAAGTATTATTTGACTTTGGTGCAAACCAAAGTTTTATAAATACTTCATTCTGCCAAGCTCTTAAGTTACCATTAACGAAACTTAGGCAAATTTTTATAGTAGAAACGGCAGACAGGAACTCTGTTAACATAGATACGGTTTTGCAAAAAGAAAATATAGAACTTTCAGGTCATAAATTTTCTGCAAACCTATTACCCATGAATTTAGCTGGATTCGATGTCGTGTTAGGAATGGATTGGTTAGTAGCCAACCATGCTCGAATCCTTTGTGATAAGAACTCCATAGAAATTCGTGCACCCACCGGAGAAGTAATTATGATTACAGGGATAAGCCGCGTAAACCAATGAAGTTCATTTCAGTAATGAAAGTTGCTAGTTATGAACGAAAGCAAGGAATAGTGTATATGATTTCAGTAATCATGAGCACTATGGGTAAGGAACTTAAGGAAATTCCTGTAGTATCAGAATACTCGGATGTATTTCCAGAAGAACTACCAGGATTACCACCAGATAGGGAGGTAGAATTTAGAATTCATCCAATTCCAGGAAGTACACCAATAGCTAAGGCACCCTACCGATTAGCACCCACTGAAATGCTAGAATTGAAAAAGCAATTAGATGAATTGCTCAGTAAAGGATTTATATAACCTAGTTCATCCCCTTGGGGAGCACCAGTGTTTTTCGTAAAGAAGAAAGATGGTTCGATGAGAATGTGTATCGATTATAGGGAATTGAATAAGGTTACAATCAAGAATCGATACCCATTGCCTAGGATTGATGATCTTTTTGATCAACTTCAAGGGGCTAGATATTTTTCTAAGATAGATTTACGCTCCGGATACCATCAATTGAAGGTACAAGAAGAAGACATACCTAAAACTGCTTTCAGAACTAGGTATGATCATTACGAGTTTACAGTCATGCCCTTTGGGTTAACAAATGCTCCTGCAGCATTTATGGACATGATGAATAGGATCTGTAAACCATATTTGGATAAATTCATAATTGTCTTCATCGACGATATACTTATTTATTCCAAAAGTCAAGACGAGCATTGTGAACACCTGCATGCACTCTTAACTTTGTTAAGAAAGGAGAAACTTTATGACAAATTCTCAAAGTGTGAATTTTGGCTCCAGGAGGTGCAATTTTTAGGACACATGGTGAATCGCGAAGGTATTCACGTAGATCCCTCCAAAATAGAAGCGATCACCAAATGGAAGGTCCCGCAATCAGCTATGGAAGTTAGAAGTTTTCTAGGGTTAGTTGGATACTATAGACGATTTATTAAGGATTTTTCCAAAATAGTTGTGCCATTAACTAAGCTAACATGTAAAGCAGTTAAGTTTGAATGGGGACCTAGGCAAGAAGAGGCCTTTAGGATTTTGAAGCAAAAGTTAACAAACGCCCCAATTCTAGCTTTACCAGAAGGAACAGAAGATTTCGAAGTTTACTGTGATGCTTCTAAGCTAGGATTAGGATGTGTGCTAATGCAACGCAAAAAGGTACTTGCGTATGCCTCAAGGCAATTGAAAAAGCACGAAGAAAACTATACGACCCATGACTTAGAATTAGGAGCAATAATTTTTGCCCTTAAGATTTGGAGGCACTATCTGTATGGAAGTAAGTTTACAGTCTATACGAATCACAAGAGTTTAAGGTACCTATTTGGGCAAAAAGAATTGAACATGATTCAAAGAAGATGGATGGAAATTCTAAGTGACTATGACTGTGATATTCAATATCACGAAGGAAAAGCAAACGTAGTTGCAGATGCTTTAAGTCGTAAGTATCATGAAAAGCAAAAGCGAGTTCGTGCTCTTAGATTAAGTTTACAATTAGACTTAATGGAACAATTAAAGAATGTTCAGGAAATAGCAATCAAGGATGATGCTGAAGGAATGAAAGGACGAATAAAGGAATTAGAACAAGGAAGTGATGGAATTTGGGGATTCCATAAGAAAAGGATTTGGGTACCTAAGCAAGGAAATTTAAGAAATAAGATTTTAGAGGAAGCCCATAAATCTAGATATACCATGCATCCTGGTAACAATAAGATGTACCAAGATTTAAGAAATAACTTCTGGTGGATAGGAATGAAAAAGGACATAGCTAGATATGTTTCTAAGTGTCTTACTTGTTCACAAGTTAAGGCAGAACACCAGAAACCTTCAGGTTTACTACAACAATTAGAAATGCCTGTATGGAAATGGGAACTTATAACCATGGACTTTGTTACTAAGTTACCCAAAACCAGAAAAGGTAATGACGCGATTTGGGTAATTGTGGATCGATTAACCAAATCAGCTCATTTTCTGCCCATGAAAGAAACCTTTAGCATGGAAAGGTTAGAAAAGTTGTACGTAGACGAAGTAGTATCCTTACATGGAGTTCCACTCTCTATTGTATTGGATAGGGATAGTCGTTTCACTTCACATTTCTGGACTAGTTTCCAAGAAGCCATGGGGACGCGATTAAATTTAAGTACAGGTTACCATCCCCAAACAGATGGACAAAGTGAAAGGACAATCCAAACCCTAGAAGACATGCTCAGAGCATGTGTGATAGATTTTGGTGGGAACTGGGATGACCACCTACCCTTAATTGAATTCTCCTATAACAATAGTTACCATTCAAGTATTGAAGCTGCCCCATTTGAAACACTGTATGGACGAAAGTGTAGAACTCCAGTTTGTTGGGCAGAAATAGGAGAAAGCCAATTATCAGGTCCTGAAATCGTGCAAGAAACCACCGACAAGATCACTCAAATCAAGGAAAGACTGAAAATGGCTCGTGATCGTCAGAAGAGTTATGCAGACAATAGACGCAAGCCGCTAGAATTTCAAGTTGGAGACAAGGTACTTTTGAAAGTTTCTCCTTGGAAAGGAGTAGTTCGGTTCGGTAAAAAGGGAAAGTTAAGTCCAAGGTACGTAGGACCATTCCCAGTAATCCAGCGAATAGGACCAGACGCCTATCGCTTACAACTATCAGAAGAGTTAGCAGGAGTACATGACGTGTTTCATGTATCCAATCTCAAGAAAAGTCTATCTGACGAATCCCTGGTAGTACCTCTTCAAGATATAGAGGTAAATGAAAAGTTAAAATTTGTTGAGAAGCCACTGCAGATAGAAGACAGAAACGTCAAGTTTCTCAAACACAAAAGACTCGTACTGGTCAAAGTCAAGTGGGATTCAAAGAGAGGACCTGAGTACACTTGGGAGCTGGAACCGGAGATGAAGCGAAAGTATCCCTACTTGTTCCAGTAAATCTCGAGGACGAGATTTTTATAAGGTGGGGAGGATGTAATAACTCTCATTAAAAATACTATTTCTTATGTTATTATGTCTAATAGGAAACCCTAATTGAGACCCCCAAGTGATACTGCATAAACCCTAAAATTTTCAGAACAATCGGAATCAGGATCAGGGCCCCTAAAACTCGGGGGGGGGGGGTATTCCCCATTGACGATTATCCTCATAATTTGCTACAATCAACAAGCTCGCTGCACAAAGGGAAGCTAAACAAGAGAACAGGGAGAGACAATGGACTCCCTTAACTAAAACTCCAGCAGAAGTATTGAGTACGGAGGATTATCAGTTTAAGGCACCTCCGCCTATGAAGAACAAGCGTGGCCAAGACCCAAGTCAATATTGTGATTATCACAAGGACAACATGCATACCACTAATAACTGTATCTCTTTGCGCACGAAAATGTAGAAAGCGCTCAAGAGCGGTGAACTCACTCACCTCTTACAAAATGTGCGCAAAGAGATTAAACAAATCACTCGTGGCGACGAAGGCCCGAGTAAAAAAGCGAAGAATTGAGTAGCAGTCCTATAGCCTCCTTGCGGATTAAACAAGGTCTACAGTTTATCAAATCCTCAGCAAGGACTATAGTAAGTTAAGTCCCATGTAATTATTTCAATAGACATTGTACGGCCTCTGCGCCTTATCCATGAATAAACAACAAAGTTTCTATGATTCTTATTTTTTTTTACAAAGTGCGTGCAATTTCTTTTAGTAAGCGCAAAAACATTATGGTAAATACAATACAAGTCTCATGAACAGTCAGCGATTATCCACATCGCAAAAGACCATACATTCACACATGAGCTTCATACCACCTTTATTCGGCTTACCTAATCAAAGTAATTGTACCTATGCAAAATATTGTAAACTAAAACACATATCATACTACTCCTGGCGCACAAACACGCCTAAAAAATTATCAAATTACACGGCAGTGTATTGTTAACGGTTACTTGCGCGGCAGCGCATTAACAAAAAAGAGATACACATCCCAAGAAAGCTACAAAATAATTGTTCATACAATTATAAGAAGAAACCTACGCTAAGTCTTCATCTTCATCACCATCGGGGAAGATTTCCTTCAGTTGCGCTACATAGTCTTCAGCCTGAAGAGCAACATTTATCAGATCCATGACAGGAAGCTGCAAGTTGTTGAATTCTGTCTTCATAGCTGCAAGGGCGGCACCAGTATTAACACCATGAGTAGCAGCTCTACAAGTATCCCAATCAACCTTCAAAGCACTAACTACATGGTGTGAGCAGTCCACATATCCTTGAGCATATCCGTCATTTCGCGCAGCAACCACCAAACGTGCAACCGTTTTATCTAGTTCTTCAGAGTTTAACACTGATTCAGCAACCTATAAAAACAAGAAAGGTGAATAAGGGGAAAGCGCAGAGCATTTCCACAAGAAAAACAAGCAGAAGACAACTTACACTTGCAATTCCGCGTTCTTTCAGCCATAGCATATCACTTTTCAAAGGCTCAAGTTCACTTTCCACCGTCGCTCACGCCGTTTCAAAATTTTCTAGCTTCTCCTCAGTTTCAGCTAGACAGCGGGAAGTTTCAGCCTTCTCAGAACACGCAAGCTCCAAATCTTTCTTGAGTTGTTCCTTGTCAGAAAGCAAAGCAGTAAGTTCTTCTATCTCTTTATCTCTAAGAGCAAGAGTGGCGCACGCTTGTACCTCTCGTTGTTCGCTTCGCTCCCTTTGAGAACGCGCCTCATCTCGCGCAGCTTCAGCGTCAGCTTTTTCTTTCTTCAACTTTTCAATCTCCGCATCTTGTTTCTTCAATTTCTCAACTTCAGCCTTAAAATTATTGATAACATTGCGGAGACCCATCTTTTCGGCATTATCTTTCTCACATATCTTCTTCTAGTTCTTGCTCTCCTCGGAAAGAAGGGCAGCTTCGGCTTCCGCTTTTCTCTTCTAGCCCGCAACGGACCATTCTTCAGTTTTTCGATCAGCATCAAATTTGGCCTGATCAGCTTCCAGTTTAGCCCTCAGCTGGGCAACACGGTTCTCATCATCAGTAACTTTCTTCTTTGATACCTTGAAGGCAGCCCACTCCTTATGCATACTGTGCCACTCACGCACTATGTGATGCATAGTGGATGTATAAGAAGCAACCTCCTCAAGGTAAGCATGGTAAGTTTGATCATGAAGATGACCCTCTTGGAACTTAATCTCTCCAGGCTGAAAAATTCCCTGCAACCAGTCCCGGCATACGCACCAATCTGAGAAAGTGTCAACTTTCTTCAGATTCCAAACAGGGAGATGAATTTCGGAAGCATCCTTTTCCGAGTAAGTTCTATAATAATAATCCCCCAGAGTTTCATCTGGGCGGATTGGGGAATTCTTGCCAGCGTCAGAGAATGAGCCTTGGTCCTCAACAGTAACCTTCTCAACGTTCTCAGGCATAGAACCAGAAGCCATGGAAGGAGAAGTGATAACATGGATCTCCTCAGCAGTCTTCCCTTTCTCCAAAACATGAGCTGCAAGATCAGGGGTTTGGGGATTACCAGCACCATCCGCAATCTCTGGGCTAGTAATTTTCTCCGCAGCAATATCAACAGGCTTATCAGCTTCAAGATTTTCCGCCTCAGCAGTCTTCCCCGCCTCACGCTCAGGAATCTCAGTATTCTTTAACTAATCAGCAACAGAGGCACGAGGAGGAAAGGGCGGAAGATCTTCATTAACCACAGACGATGGTTCTGTGGGAACAGGAGAACTCGGGTTTTCTGTAAAAACAAAGTACATTAATCACGCTTATTTTAGGAAAGAAAGCAAAAGATAAAACTTACCAGGAACAAGTTCCGAAATAAAGGCATCTAGGTTACCCCTCCTAGTAATTTTCTTTCACTGAATCTTCTTTGCAGGCTGACCCCCAGCTTCAACATCAGGTTGTTTCCTTTTCCCCGTTTTCTTCCTCACTAAGCGCTCAGGATATAACAACTCTCATTAAAAATACTATTTCTTATGTTATTATGTCTAATAGGAAACCCTAATTGAGACCCCCAAGTGATACTGCATAAACCCTAAAATTTTCAGAACAATCGGAATCGGGATCAGGGCCCCTAAAACTCAGGGGGGGGGGGTATTCCCCATTGATGATTATCCTCATAATTTGCTGTCAAAATCGAATTTTTACGAACCGTCAACTCAGCAAAGCTAGTAATAGACGTGGCTACCCTATGCTAAAAGGGGACCCGTCGCATGGCGCGACAGCGCCCTTTTTCCAGTATAAGTAGGGGAGTTTGGCACTTGAATTCTGGCGTTGGTTCGACGTAAAAACTCGTTACGTACGTTGAGATATTGTCTGATTACTCCAAAAACACACCCAGCACGAAATTCTGCCGCGATAACAGGGTAATAACTCGATCACTGCTACGATTTAATGTCCGATCGATAGAAACCAATCCGATGGATGTTTAAGTGCTGCCCAAACTCGGGCTATGCTTTGTCATTCGTCGTAAATTCGATGGATGTTTAAGTATCGCACTTTGTCATTCATTGTGAAGGTTTTGATCTCGTGAGTTGTCGTAAAAAGTTGGATTAAAGTTACTAACCTAGTTTTCGTGTGCATTGTTATTTGAATTAGGTTAACAGGCTAATCAGTAGGCTAAACTCTGCCCGTTTAAATCTGCAATGTGAGTCATTATCTTTTTATTAATTATGTTTTACAATACTCCAACCATTTTCAAAAGTTATAATTACAGGGATTAAGTCGTGGTTATCTTGAATCACTGGCTAGTGGGGTATTGTGCACATTACTAATTTCTCACGGTTATGCTAATAAATCCTAACAGTGATAATCATCACTACTTGGGTGAAAGGACCCAATAGTGGTATGACCATCTTCACAAGGCTGTGACACGACGCCAGATAAAAATAAGATAGAAGCCATTGTAATCGCTCTTATGCTGTAATTTATAATTATGTGTCGTTTTATATAACTTGAGTGACTCGCCAGTATTTCCCCGCTGATAAAATATTTTTTAAACATGTTTCAGGCGACCTGCTGTGAATCAAGGAAAAGTGCTACGGAGCACTAATAAAGCTTGAAGTGGTGGCTCAGTTAAATAAATAAACATGTTTTGTAAACCAGGGAATTTCCTTGTGAGATTCCTCCATTGTAAATTACGGGGTTTGTCCCAATTTATGAAATAAAATAATTGGACATTTTCAAGTATTAAAAGATCCTGTAAATCTTCCGCTGTCAACTCAATTAATAAATACCACGGGATTTCTGTCCCGCGGCTCCCGAAACGGGTAAAACCGGGACGGGGGCCGTGACACAGGACTTGATTCCAAATCAATGGGATCATCAGGGTTGGATGGAGGGATATCAGCAGTATCCTTTGGTTCCGGCTTTGGTCTTCTTATAACTGCAGGCGCAAGACCCTCCAATGAGTAAGATACCACCACATAATCACACCAGGAGTCAGAGTCTTAACCTTCGAAGGTTGAGCTTTTTCAGCGTCACCCTTCTTCGGGGCAGCAGTGGCTACGGGTGCGTGTTTTTTCTTCTCAGGGCCTATGCCTAAATTAGACAGTTCGCCTGTTACAAAGCGCAGAATAAACTTAATCAAACGCGCAAAAGTAACAAACAAAAAATACTATGATGGAAACTTACCAGCACTAGCAGCAGGTTGCGCGGACAGATCATCATCCCGTAGAAGAACAAAATTCTTCACAATATGGTGATACCACAGCTCCTCATCTGGCTTTTTAGCAATAGTAGACATCTTTCCACCTTCTCTCTCAAATGCAACAACGTATAGCGAGACAACTGCAAAGAAAGAGAAGTGAAGATAAACTTCAAAAAAAAAAAAAAAAAAAAAGGAGAGAATGAAAGTAAGAAAATGGAAAATAGGGCAAGCTCCAAAATCTTACCTTTACCACCTTCCATATACACCGGCTTGTCTTCACGATTCATCCTCCAATTCAGACTCATGCTGGCACCAACAAGGGCTTTCTCCGGTAAAGCAATAGACGGAACGTCTTTCAGATCTTGGTACCAATTTTCGTCAACAGGAGTCTGAATGGTTTCAGTGGGGACATCCTCTTTTCCCCTAAAAATCATCTTCATCGGAAAAACCCCTTCCTTAATAAAAAAGAATTTTTGCTTCCAGTCGTGGAATGATTTTGGGGGATGAAGCAGAATCTTCTTCGCCGATGCTCTTTGTACAAAAGAATAAAACCCTTGATAATAGTGCATTTGATGAAAAACTCGAAATCGAAGAACCGTCGGTTCAATATGCATCATACGACACACAAATTCAAAATGCCGAACCCTGACCATACCAATTGGGCGCATCTGGGAGATGTGGAACTTGTAATAATCAAGAATTTCAAGAAAGAATTTCGTCACAGGCAAACGAAAGTTGCCTACACAAAAGAAATCCCAAAACAAGGTCACATACCCGGCCGGAGCATCCGTCGCCGTCTGACCCTCTTCAGGGTAACGGGCACCCTAGTTTTCTGGAAACCTGAGATTCCGAATCAAACCATCAAAAGTTGCCATAGACCACTTTAATGGTGGAAGTTCGGCAGACATTTCTTCAGTAGAGTCTTAGTGATGATCTCCGGTTGACATAAGAGGAAGAAATTGCAAATTCTTTCTAGGAACGGATAAAGAAGACAAAGAGGGAAAAGGGTTTCCACGAAGTAATGATTACTGGAAATAGGAAACTCAAAACACTTATATACTCACCGCCATAAATAGCCTAGGTAACTGCAACAACACCTTTTTCGGGATGGTGCAGTTATCCAAGCGTCAGAGGTGAGTGGGAAAAGGCATAAACGCGAGTTCACGCGACCGTGCAGTAATGTACAGGCTGACAGTGACAGCTGTCACACGTCAACAGTCATTGCTGCACCTTCTGGCAAACCCAAGGTCAAGATTTCTCAAAAAACCCAAAAATAATGGGCAAAGTGTATCTTCTCATAAAAGATTCTCCACTTTCGCGCCAAAAAACCCTATAGCAAAACACACTTCTCTCTTATAGTCCAGTGCTCCACTTATTTGCATAAGACTAACACTAGACTAGGGGGACTTGAAGGGTAAGGTCCCAAAAACTTCGCTTCAAAGTACTTGGGACCATACCACAACCTTATCTTTTAACCGTCTTTAGACCTTGCGTGGCCACGCATTGGTCCTACAAAAAGAGCTTGGAAGAAAGAACATCAAACAACACCTGCGTGTCAAAAGGAAATTAATAAATCCTTGCGCTTGTCCCCATAACAAACAAGGGATAAAAATCCCAGCAGATACTCTCGTTTAAATAATACCTAGACTTGGATATTATTTACTTCAATTGATACCACACGATAAGGAGTCACACTGGATTATGGCAATAATCTTCTAGAAGACTCAATCATGCACCACCAAGACGGTTATAACCGTCTTGGCCACGTGTCATCATCCCAGACTCTCTTGAAGACACGGTGATGGCATGGAATTAGGAAGAAACCACCACTTGCCCACTTTCCACGTGGCAATGCCCCAGACGTTGATCTAAATAGCGATCCGTGTGCTCTCACATTTGATCAAGAGAATTAACGGAGGGAAAGATAACCGTTTACGGAGTTAGCACATTCCGTAAATATTTCAATAACAGGTTTTCCCGCCCAAACTCCCGGCTATAAATAGAAGAGTAATTCAGGTATAAATCTCCAAGTTACATTCACTTCACTTACACTTCTTCTTCTTCAAATACCGATACTTATTCTCATGCCGGAGGGTGGTCACGGAGAGAACCCCATTCTCCGCGTGACGAGGCTGACGGTGTTTTATTTTGTAGCTATCGAGAAGAAGAGAGGGTCCATCCCTTTGAATTGAACGAGAGAAAACCAACCCTTTTTATGCAGAACTTAACCCCCTGGATTATTTGATTCTGGTGATTGATCCAGTGTTTCTTCAGGTTGGTAACCTTCAAATAATGTACCTACTTTGTCAAAAAAAAAAAACACAGCCATAATGCATCACCATCTCTACTTTGTCGAATAATGGTTTTTTTTTTTTTTTTTTTTTTTTTTTTTTTGTAATTGTTAGATTAGGTTTAAGAGTTTTGGAGAAACATGAGAAGATAATATTTGGATGTGTGATGATTTTTGTTTTGGTCATTTTGATTATGTTGATGTTGGATTTTACCATTGCAACTTGGAGTTGATGCTTAAAGTGGCATATTTGTAAAAAGAAGTATTATACACTATAAATAATCTTATCGATTTGGTTAAAGCGTCTGAGCTGAATGCTATTGTTAGCCCTGGTAATAGTTTTGTTATCAGTGGCCATTTGTTTTAAATACGTTATACGATGACAATGTAGGCAATTTATAAGCTTCTATGATCAGTTATATGGTATAGACGTCTGGTTTGGGAATTAGAATTGAGAATTCGTTTTACTGTAGTTGATTTATTAGAACGGGTTCGGTTCGATTCGAAAAGGTACTGGTCGAAACGGTACGGGTCGAAACGGTACGCGTCGAAACACTACCGGTCGAAACTCGTCCCGACCCGAAACTCGTCTCATGCGGAAACTCGTGCCGGCCCAAAACCCGTTGCGATCCAAAACCCGTCCGTGCAGAACCCGTGTCGGCCCGAAACTCGACCCGAACTGACCCCGTTTCTTTAAGACACTAACCCACATCGACCAATTTCTTTAATGTTGTCGACCCGTTTTGACCCGAAAATAACAAAATGGAATTTCAAGTGATCCATTATGACCCAGTTAGTTAGTTAGTTAAAACATCTTACCAAAATCAACCCATATAATTTTAAAAGCAACCCATACTGACCCATTTGGAAGGCTTTGGGTCAAGATTGCCCCCCTCTAATCTAGTTGTATAATTTATTATCAGATTTACTCATGAATGCTCGGGCCCTTTGTATCGAATCTTTTAATCCTTGGATAATGGCAGCAAAATCGCGATTTGATAAAAGACCTCAGATTCCTCTTATTACTATGATTAATCTAAAACAATTACGTTTAAAAAGGTCACCTCAACGTGTAAATACGTTAAAAGATGCAAGATAAATAAAAAGAGTACACATATGGAACACACAAGGAACGACCACAATGAAATATTCCGAGTGGGAACTTTCGATGAGGTCACCCATCTTGAATTGCTCTCACCCAAATACGCGTTCTCCTCTCTTCCAGCCAATGTGCCTAAAACGTATTGAGGTCAGGAAATATCTCTTTTTAGACGGAATGATGTGGGATTTGCCAGTGATGTAACATTTTCTCTCTAATGTGTTTACTAGAAGTCAAACAAAAATTGTATTTAAATGCATACAACCTCCTAGATCATATTCTTAAAATGTTGTAATAATATGGGTTTTGTATAAACAATGCTCTCCGTTTATGAAAGCTTTTGGCAACAAGTCGGGCTTTATATCTTTTAATGTTATGTTTTCTAGACAATATGATTTTGGTTGATTGAACAATTATTTATGCTTCCGCATTTATGCTTCCGCTGAATACATGCTTTGTTTTGAACGCTTAATTTGAAATACACTATTCATGTTGGACATGATGTTTGTGTTTTACATTGTTTACTATGGTTCGACATGATTAGAGGCGAGATCCTGTATGTCACACGCCTCGCGGTAGAATTCCGCAGATGATAATTTGGGGGCGTGACAGTTCTGGGCTAGGCTCAGAATATAAGAAATGGGCTCAACTAACCAATCCAAAAAATTAACAATCAGGTTGTCGAGTACAATTGATATAATATATTTGGTCATTAATTCAATTTTAGCATTAGGTCCAAAATTTGACTTTTAACTGGGCCCACAACTAATGCCTAAAAGGATAATTGAAATCTCATAACTTACGAGACTTCAGAAATGGTTTATATATTGTACTGGTTCGGGTTCAGAAACAGTTCAATCGGTTGTAGCGGGAGGTTCGACCGGTAATACGGGTTGGTTTGAACCGGTTTTTAAAACATTGCTAGTAAACCTAGAATCTGCTGAAGAGAGACCTATTTCGAAAGTATCCAAGTTGTGTGGATCACTAGATTAACCAGTATCCTAAGGGCTTTTAGTTGTCTATCGTGTTTCGTAAATATGTTTCTAAGGATTATAGTTCCATTGTGGATGTTGACGTCGATAGAAGTATATTTAGTAGATGTGTGAGTTAAACATCACCACTGCTTTATAATAGCTCGATTATTTGTTTGAAGAATAAGTTCCTAGTTAAAAAAGCAGTGGTTCCATCTAAGAAAATGTTCATTCTTGAGAATTTATCACAAACAACGTATAATTACTAATTTTAATAATATTTTTAAGCAAATCCAATTAAAAAAATTAAAATAACATATAATTACTAATTTTAATAATTATATATATATATATAGGCTAATTATAAGGAGAAAACCCACTCCAGTTGACTAAACCCTAAAAACTCACACATGTGGCTAGGATTAATCCACGTTTGATTTTAGATTGAGAGTAGGCAAGGGCATAACCGTCTTTTTCTTTCTTTACCTTTTGAGATTTGTGTGACCCCTTTTCATGTGTAAGTCTGCACACACGCAGACCTTTCAAGACCTTTCAACATTGCTTGTTCTTGTCATGGGTTTCATTAATTACATTTGTACTTGTGTATATTAAAAAAAGTTTCTAATATCTTCTCTTTTTGTTCTTTTTACATATTCATGGATATAATAATCTCACATCTCATTTATTTCGAACCAGAGAGTATAGTGAGGGAAAGAAACCATACTCACCATTGAAGGGTATTTGCATTTAACATGGCTGATTCGAACAGCCAACACCATCGGACCGTTGCCGGTGGTACGGAGACACTCATTGATCATCCTGGTTCACCCTTAAATGTTGTTCCACATAATCTTTCACCTGTTTTTGCATTTAATGAAGATGAAGATGCATTGTTTGAGAGTAGGGTTGTTGAAGAACCTGAACCTATTTCTTTAGAGTTTCCAGGTGAGTTTTTTTTATCTGTTTTATTAAATGTACAGCTTTAAATGCATACTAGTACTTTTGTAAATTAAGGATTTCTTGTTTAGTTTTTCATTGGATTGTTCTTGATTCATTTTCTTTGTTTTTTATTTTTTATGTGTAGCATCAGTTCTGAATCAAAATGCCACAAATGATGATGAAGATGGTGTTCAGAATTGTACTTTTACACAGTTGCTATCAACAGGTCATTTTTTTGTTTATGTGAAACCATGATTTTTTTTCTATAGGGTTATTGTAACATACACTTAGTTTTATGCTTCGTAGTTTGTTATTATTATTATTTATTTTATTTCTTTTGTTGGTAGAGGAGGAAATGTGTGGTTAGACTGGTATTTTTATATTTTATGAAACAAGCTTTTATATTTTGTAGAAGGTGAAAAATGTGTGGCTACACTTGTATTAAGTTTTTATGAAACAAGCTTATATATTTTGTAGGAGGTAAAAACATGTGTGGTTGGACTTGTATTAAGTTTTTATATTTTTTTGGAAGGGGAAAACAGGCTGGGGAAAACATTCGAGATTACATTTTTGGGTTACATAAAAAATTCCACCAGCATCTACACTTTTTGGTGACATAAAAAAAATGTACTACCATGTTTTTTTTTTGCATTTTAGTGAAACGTGTTAAACTTGTTTTTGAGAATACAATACAATGTTTTCTAAGACTTCGTGACCTTTTTTTAGGTATTCATGCGAACGAGGAGTTTTATGTTCACCACACACCCAATGGCACTAGAATGTGGTGTCCTAATGTTCCTATTGTTTTAAAGCCTGTTGTTAGTTCTGTATATGAAACGTGGAACGACGTGTTCAGTATGTACAAGGACTATGCTGTGTATTCTGGGTTTTCTATTCGTAAGGGACAAACCAAGAGATGGAAGGGTTTTGTCACTCACCAGTACATAAGGTGTACTAAATATTCAAAACCACAGATTAGGCGTAAAACTAATACCTTGGAGCAGTCAACCTTGACTATTAGACAAAGTAATTTCACAGTGACAGATTGCAAGGCTAGTATACTGGTTAAGTTTTCTGAGGGCAGCTCTATGTGCACAGTGGTAGGGTTCCATGAGCACCATAATCATCCCTTTGTTGAGCGTTTTAATCGTGACCTAAGTAGGATTTCAAGGAAACTACCCTTTACATCCAAACAGTTTATCCATAACATGAGTTTGAACAGAATTGGTCCAATTGTTTCTCACAGAGTTTTAGTGTCCCTGATGGGTGGACATCACAACGTACGTGGGACGCCAACTGATTTTAAGAACTGGAGCCAGTCGGTTAGGCTTTATATTCGTGACCGTGATGCGCAACTTGTTATAGATCGTTTGAAAGAAAGATCGGAGAGCTTACCAGACTTTTACTATGAGTTTGTGGTTGAGAAAGGGCAATTGAGGTCGATTTTTTGGGCAGACGAAATTTCCAAGATAAACGATGAGGTGTTTGGTGATGTGTTAGCTTTTGATGCGACTTATCACACTAACAAGTAAGGTTTTGAAATCTGGCAGTTTTTTCCCCTTTAACATATTATTACCTTTTGTTTTTTTTTCTTTGTCACGCAGGTACAACATGATTTTTGTTCCTTTCACTGGTGTTGATAATCATAAACAATGTGTGACATTTGGTGCTGGCTTGCTATTCAATGAAACCACCGAGTCTTACAAGTGGTTACTTGAATCATTTCTGAAGGCACACAAGAAGCAACCAAAGTTAGTTCTGACGGACCAGGACCCTTCAATGAAAGCTGCCATTTCAGAGGTTTTCACAGACACTCGGCACCGCCTTTGCATGTGGCATATTATGAAAAAACTTCCAACCAAGGTTTTATTAATTTACCAATCTTGTTTGAGAAGTTTTTATTTTGTTACCTCTTTTAACAGCTTGGGGTCCTGTTATTTATAGATTGCTGGAGACCTATTACAAAACTCTGAGTTAAGGGCATTGATGCATCGTTTGGTGTGGAGTATTCACATGAAACCATCTACATTTAAGACGCGTTGGCAACTTTTGATGGAGGAATATGGGTTACAAGATCACGACTGGTTGAATGATATGTACTCAATTAGGGACCAATGGGTACCTGCCTACTTCCGTGATATCCCAATGTGCTGTCTGATGAAGACTACATCAAGATGTGAAAGCTCTAACTCAAGCTTCAAGGTCAACTCTACTAGTGCTAACACACTAGTTCAGTTCATGCTATGTTATGAAACTAGGATAGACAATCAGCGTTACAGGCAACGTGTTGCAGAGTTTAAAACCTCATCTAGTGTATTCATGGACACTACTGATTTAGCTATCGAGAAGCACGCTTTTGAGCTGTACACACATGCAATTTTCACAGAGGTAAGAAAAGAGACATACAAGGGGAAGTTGTTTTGTTACATTCTAAACACAGAGGATTGTGATGATGTTCGTGTTTACTATGTGAATCAGTTGGACAAGCGAAGCGAAGCCATGCAACCAACACATTCACGGTAACTGTGCTGTATCCTTATGATGACATCTTTTGTTTAAGCTTTCATTATGCTTTTTTTTTCACAGAAACTTAATAATGTGTTTTGGTGTTTTTGTAGGTTAAACTTGAGTTGAGAAATCAGTCGGTCTCTTGTCCATGCAACAACTTCATCCGTATTGGATATCTGTGTAGGCACATCTTTTGTGTTTACCGGGTAAACAATATTGAAAAAATCCCTGCCCAGTTTGTTGTTAAGCGTTGGACTAGGGACGTGCTTCCCAAAAGTATATTTTTGTAACACCCTTTTTATGATAATGAGATTACTTAATATATTACATGAGTTTATACAAAAATCCCAATTTACAAAAGGTTTTCAATTCGAAATACCAAACATGATCATGTTAAGTACAAAACGAAAGTTTAAAGTAACTTATACTAGTCAACTACTGACTAGTTTAAAACCTTAGGACATGGTTAACAATTCATTTACATCAAAATCATTGTCTAAACAAAGTTAAGTTAACGCGGAAGCTACAAAATACGTGTTCGGTTCTTCGACATTGCTTGACCGCCATCCGGAATCCCACCATAGTCACCTAAGGTCAAAACCACTAAAAACATTAGTTTTGGCGTTGACATAATACTTATAAACAAGTTCCAGCATTAATTTAATAAAAGAAAATAAAAATTCTGACTTTGATCCTCCCGCGTGTCGCGGCAGGAAACGTTAAATCCGTCGCGACCCGCGACGGCTTCCGCGTGTCGCGGGGGTATTCATGTATTCCTCCGCGTTGCGCGGGGGAACGCTTTTCCAGCAGGTGCAGGTTAAATCCTGCATTTTTGCCCGGCTCCGAAAATCATCAAAATTCGAACTTTAACCGGTCATAACTTTTCACTCGCTAGTCCGTTTTAACCGATTCTTTTTCCTATGAGTCCGTAATAAAAATTCGGATTCAACCATGTAAATTTCACATCGCGGAAACCGAGATACCGACAATTGGTTCACAATTTCCTTATTTCAATTATCCAACCCATTAGTGTAAGTGCATAGCACCTCTTTTCCATTCTTAAGACCTTTTAGACATAATTACCCAATTTCCCGGGCTCACATACTTGGTGTATTCGCGCCATTCCATGGCTTTGCGTTCCCTTAGGGCCAAATACTTATTTCTTTGGAATTCAAGCATTCCGTTTCAAACGACCCTTTTTCATTTAACATCTGTTGTTTGACCCATATTTCGGGTTCTTATACTTAGATTAATATCACCAAATCATTGGTATGGTACAATTCATCATTTAACGAAGTATGAGACTATCAAGTCTCTACTCTCGTGATTCTTTTAAAAACATCATTTTGACCCGTTTGGCTATTTAGTGAAAACTATCACTTCATTGACTAGCCAAACTAAATTCCAAGTCTTTACTTTGACCCGTTTGATGGTCGAGTGTACTTCGCCACTTTAACAACGCATCCAACGTTTGTATCGTTCTCTCACTTTGCCCATCCGTTTGTAGATGGTAAGCCGTGCTAATGAACAATTTGGTTCCCATTTGCTCTTGGAATTCGCGCCAAAATTTCGAAGTAAACCGAGTATCTCTGTCTGATACAATGGATATCGGCACTCCATGACGTGCTATGATTTCATTGGTGTACACCTCCGACATCTTCTCGGATGTATAAGTCTCACGAATCGGAATGAAGTGAGCACTTTTTATCAATCTATCCACAACTACCCATATAGCATCAAATCCGCGATTGGTTTTGGGCAATTTGGTTAACAAATCCATCGTGATTTGTTCCCATTTCCAAACTGGGATATCCAACGGTTGCAACTTACCATATAGCTTTTGGTGCTCCGCTTTGACTTGTAAACAAGTCAAACACTTCTCCACATATTTCACAATATCTCTTTTCATTCCGGGCCACCAATAGTTTTGTTTTAAGTCATTATACATTTTGGTCGCCCCCGGATGAATTGAATAATGAGATTTATGGGCCTCGTCAAGTAGACGCACCTTGGCCCCACACGTATTTGGAACCCAAATTCTCCCAAATCGAGTTTTCAATCCTTGGTTATCATCCTCCAGGTCTTTTAGCTGCCCAACTATCCTTTCCCTCTTCACATTTTCTTCCTTGATTGCTTCAATTTGAGATTTCCGGATTTGTTCAAGCAAACCCGATGTCACAATTAGTTGCATCGATCGTACTCGAATAGGCGTATAATCTGTCTTTCGGCTCAATGCGTCTGCCACTACATTAGCCTTCCCGGGGTGGTAATGTATTTCACAATCAAAGTCCTTAGACAGTTTCTAACCACCGCCTCTGCCTCATATTTAATTCCTTCTGATCGAAGAAATACTTTAAGCTTTTATGGTCGGTAAAGATAGTGCACTTCACTCCATACAAATAATGCCTCCATATATTCAAGGCGAACACCACTGCTGCCAACTCGAGGTCATGGGTAGGATATCTCTTCTCATGAGTCTTTAGCTGCCTCGAGGCATAGGCTATAACCTTGCCCCGCTGCATCAAAACGCAACCAAGTCCCGAATGCGATACATCCGAGTAAACTACCATATCCTCCGTTCCGTCCGGTAATGACAATACCGGTGCTTGGGTCAGTTTTTCCTTAAGCGTTTGGAACGCCCTTTCTTGATCCTCGACCCAAATAAACTTTTCATTCTTACGGGTTAGCTTGGTCAACGGCGTAGCAATTTTGGAGAAATCTTGTATGAATCTCCGATAATAACCCGCAAGCCCCAAGAAGCTTCTGATTTCCGAAGGATTCTTTGGTGTAGTCCATCTTGACACAGCTTCTATCTTTGACGGATCTACTAACACCCTGTTTGCACTAATGATGTGCCCAAGAAATTGCACCTCTCGTAACCAGAAGGCACATTTTGAGAATTTTGCATACAATTTCTCTTTCCTGAGCGTCTCCAACACTTCACGCAAATGACTTGCGTGTTCTGCTTCATTCTTGGAGTATATCAAGATGTCATCAATGAACACTATCACTGACTTGTCTAGCATGGGTTTGCAAACCCGGTTCATGAGATCCATGAAAGCCACGGGTGCATTAGTTAACCCAAAGGACATCACGAGAAACTCGTAATGTCCGTACCGTGTACGGAAAGCCGTTTTCGGTACATCCTCCTCTTTGACTTTTAACTGATGATATCCCGATCTGAGGTCGATTTTTGAGAACCAACTTGCACCTTGTAATTGGTCAAATAGGTCATCAATTCTTGGAAGCGGATATCGATTCTTTACCATGAGTTTATTCAACTCCCGGTAATCAATGCACATACGCATGCTCCCGTCCTTCTTTCTCACGAATAATACTGGTGCGCCCCATGGAGACACACTTGGCCGAATAAATCCCTTGTCGAGCAATTTTTGGATTTGGGACATCAATTCTTGCAATTCTGATGGCGCTAACCGATACGGCGCCTTAGCCGCAGGTTTCGCGCCCGGAATCAATTCAATTCCGAACTCTACCTCCCGTTCTGGCGGTATTCCCGGTAAATCTTCCGGAAATACATCAGCGTATTCGCGTACCACTGGTACGTCTTCAATCTTCGGCGTCTCTTTATCAGGTTCGTTTGCGTATATCATAAATGCTTTACATCCGCGCCTCATAAGTTTATGAGCTTTTAGTATTGAGCACATAACGGGACTGCCCCCTTTTTCGCCATAGATGGTAACTTGCTTTCCGCTTGGAGATGTCAATTTTATCACCTTGCGGAAACATATCACTTCTGCATGATGTCGAGATAACCAATCCATCCCGACCACTACTTGGAATTCTCCCATTGACATAGGGATCAAGTCTATTAGATATTCCTCATCATCAATGTTTATTTTGTAGTCTCGACATACATCACATACAAGGAAACTTTTGTTATCACCTATTTCTACCTCTAATGGCATAGGCAATTTCGTTAGTACAAAAGAAGGATGTCAAATAAATCCACGTGAAACAAAGGATTTATTCGCACCCGTATCAAATAACACTTGTGCGGGAATCGAGTTTATAGCAAATATACCTGAAACCACATCGGGTTCCACCTTTGCCTCGGCTGCCGTTAACTGGAAGGATCTTGCTTTTGCTCTTGGTGTCTCAGTACGTGTATCCTTGTCATCTTTCTTCCCGATCAATTCCGGACACTCCGATTTCTTGTGACCCGGCTGATAACATTTGTAACACACCGACACCTTCCCCGAGCACAACGCAGCCGTGTGCCCGGTTTTCCCACAAATAGGACACGGCTTGTCCTTAAACCGGCACTCACCCTTGTGCCCTTTCCTGCATATCTTGCAGCTTGATGACCCGCTTTTTCCTTCTTGTTTCTTTGAGGATTCATTCGGACGTGCCTTTTTCGTCGGGCTTGGGTTGACTACCTGTGCCCTTCTTTCGCCTCTTTCTATCTGTTTCTTCAACTCTATCTCCCGTTCCCGAGCAACGTTCATAATCTCGGTGAGAGTCTCCTACTTCGAAGGAGTCATAAACTCCCTATACTCGGCGCTCAGTATATTATAATAATAATATATTTTCTGCTCTTCATTCGTTATGAGATCATCACAAAACTTCATTTTATCCATGAACGTTCCTGTGATTTTATCGATAGATTCACCCTTGTGTCGAAGCTGCATAAATTCTTCCTTGATTTTGTTTATGATTGCCTTGGGACTATGATGTTTAAGAAACGGCGTCTTAAACTTGTCCCATGTCATAGCCTTAGCCGCTTCACTTCCGATCTCTTTCTTCTTGTTATCCCACCAATCTTTCGCCTGACCCCTTAACTGACTCGTGCCATAAGCCAGGAAGTCATCCTCATCGCAATGGGTCCTTTCAAATACTCCCTCCATATCACTTAGCCACCGTTGGCATATTATCGGGTCAACCTCCCCATTGTAGATTGGCGGTTTACACGCCATGAACTCTTTATAAGAACAAGATTTCCGTCCTCCCGACTTCTCCTTTGCTAAATTGGTATTATCCTCCAATTTCTTGATCCTTTCTTCCACCACTGATAATACCGTGTTTTGGATTTTGTCGATAAAACCCGACAAACTGTTTTCGATTGCTTTCCTACCTCCTCAGCAATCACTTCTCTCGTTTGCTCGGTGACTCTTGGCACCGCATCATCATTACCTTTATTCGCCATCTTTAACTGAAATGTTTACATCGAGCGTTAACATTTCATCTATAACATGTGATTTATTTACTTCGGTTTATTCAAGTTCGTGACTTGTTTTCACCGTTCTTATTTAATGCACTTTCCGGGTTTGAGTGTGTTAACACACTCTTCCCATGCATGTCTATTCATTATTCCCTCTTTATACTTAATAACTCTACTAAGAACAATTAACTCTTACCGGATGTTTGATCAAGCTTGAACCGAACACACTTGTTAACAACCTTGAGCTCTGATTACCAACTTGTAACACCCTTTTTATGATAATGAGATTACTTAATATATTACATGAGTTTATACTAAAATCCCAATTTACAAAAGGTTTTCAATTCGAAATACCAAACATGATCATGTTAAGTACAAAACGAAAGTTTAAAGTAACTTATACTAGTCAACTACCGACTAGTTTAAAACCTTAGGACATGGTTAACAATTCATTTACATCAAAATCATTGTCTAAACAAAGTTAAGTTAACGCGGAAGCTACAAAATACGTGTTCGGTTCTTCGACATTGCTTGACCGCCATCCGGAATCCCACCAGTCACCTAAGGTCAAAACCACTAAAAACATTAGTTTTGGCGTTGACATAATACTTATAAACAAGTTCCAGCATTAATTTAATAAAAGAAATTAAAAATTCTGACTTCGATCCTCCCGCGTGTCGCGGCAGGAAACGTTAAATCCGTCGCGACTCGCGACGGCTTCCGCGTGTCGCGGGGGTATTCATGTATTCCTCCGCGTTGCGCGGGGGAACGCTTTTTCCAGCAGGTGCAGGTTAAATCCTGCATTTTTGCCCAGCTCCGAAAATCATCAAAATTCTAACTTTAACCGGTCATAACTTTTCACTCGCTAGTCTGTTTTAACCGATTCTTTTTCCTATGAGTCCGTAATAAAATTTCGGATTCAACCATGTAAATTTCACATCACGGAAACCGAGATACCGACAATTGGTTCACAATTTCCTTATTTCAATTATCCAACCCATTAGTGTAAGTGCATAGCACCTCTTTTCCATTCTTAAGACCTTTTAGACATAATTACCCAATTTCCCGGGCTCACATACTTGGTGTATTCGCGCCATTCCATGGCTTTGCGTTCCCTTAGGGCTAAATACTTATTTCTTTGGAATTCAAGCATTCCGTTTCAAACGACCCTTTTTCATTTAACATCTGTTGTTTGACCCATATTCCGGGTTCTTATACTTAGATTAATATCACCAAATCATTGGTATGGTACAATTCATCATTTAACGAAGTATGAGACTATCAAGTCTCTACTCTCGTGATTCTTTTAAAAACATCATTTTGACCCGTTTGGCTATTTAGTGAAAACTATCACTTCATTGACTAGCCAAACTAAATTCCAAGTCTTTACTTTGACCCGTTTGATGGTCGAGTGTACTTCGCCACTTTAACAACGCATCAAACGCATCCATTACACTACAACATCATTCACACAACAAAACTAAATATTTACACATAATTTAACGGGGCTTAAGCCACGTACCTTCAAAGCGTCCCTTTTCCACGTGTATCCCCTCCGGTGTGTCCGCTTGACGTTCCGGATTCCTTGCCTATAGAGTTCAATTCATAACAAGTTTTAGAACTCTTTCATAAGCTTTAACGCATTGTTTCTTAACATAGTCAAATCTGCGTTTTCATCCAACTTATAACATTTTAGCCCTCATTTAGGCGTTTTATCAAACACCTTGCGGGTCAAATTTCTACATGATCTAAACCAAGTTCACAACTTGAAATTACCACTCAATTTAACTTCAAATAGACAATATACCCATATTTTAACATCAAGGATTTTAGAGATTATCTCACAATTTCAGTTTACACTAGAACAAGAGTCTTAATCCTAGTGTTTATCAAGTTCTACTAGCTTATTAACCACCCACTATGGTGATTTTGACTCTCACTATTATCATGCAAGATTTTGACAAGAAATCGTCTAGGGTTTGTCCCTAAACCTTATATTACTTCCAGTTTCGTGTTTACAACACATAATCAAGCTCAACACTCGATTTCAATAACATGCAAGAATTTGGGTTGAACTCAAATAACCTAATTTGACATACCTTATGATCCTCTTGACGAGGTGATCACGATTCCATGTTCAGATTTCGAGTTTAGCTTGATTTAGGCCTTCAATTGAGAGTTTTAGTGGAAGTTAGGGTTTTTGAGAGTGGGGGTCGCCCTCTCCTGCCTTGATCGATCCAGGAACTCCAAAAATGGAGTGTTTGGATTTTTATTTTACTAATATTAGTAATTTAAGTTTCAATTTTAACAACCTAAGTCCCTCCACTCTTATTTAGTTTATATCTTTGGCCTTTTAACTCATTCATGTGTTACTACAAGACTCCTAACTAACTAGGTTATTTATCCTAGTTAGCTTATTCTTGTTTATTATGCACTTTATAATTCTAATATAAAGTTTTGTATTTTCGGGATGTTACAAGTCCACCCCCCTTAAAAGGGTTTCGTCCCCGAAACCAGTATACGTACCAAACAATATAGGGTAGAGCCGTTGCATTTCTTCTTCGGATTCCCATGTGGTATCCGCACCCTTCCTGTGTTCCCATTTAACCTTCACTTGGTTAATTATTTTGTTCCTCAAACTCTTCTCCTTACGATCTAAAATCGCAATTGGCTTTACTGCATAATTGAGGCTGTTATCCACCTCGATATCATCGTAGTGAATGAGAGCGGTTTCATCTGCTAAACATTTTCGGAGATGTGACACGTGGAATGTGCTATGAATCCCACTAAACTCCTCGGGTAGTTCAAGACGATATGCAACTTTACCAACCCGTTCGGTGATTCTGAATGGCCCAATAAATCTTGGGCTCAATTTCCCCCTTTTTCTGAACCGTATGATTCCTTTCCACGGCGATACTTTCAGCATTACTTTATCGCCCACTTGAAACTCAATTGCCCTATTTCTTTTATCCGCATACGACTTTTGTCGATCCTGAGTTGCTTTTAGGTGAGTTTGGACCATGTCGATTTTCTCATTCGTAGCTCGGATTATATCGGTAGGTGCTAGTCCTCGTGGTCCCACTTCTCCCCAACATACCGGGGTTCGACACTTTCTACCATATAACATCTCATACGGGGCCATTTTAATGCTCGATTGATAGCTATTGTTATATGAAAATTCACCAAGGGTAGATGGACATCCCAACTACCTCCGAAGTCGATAATGCAAGCCCGTAACATATCTTCCAACGTTTGTATCGTTCTCTCACTTTGCCCATCCGTTTGTGGATGGTAAGCCGTGCTAATGAACAATTTAGTTCCCATTTGCTCTTGGAATTCGCGACAAAATTTCGAAGTAAACCGAGTATCTCTGTCTGATACAATGGATATCGGCACTCCATGACGTGCTATGATTTCATTGGTGTACACCTCCGACATCTTCTCGGGTGTATAAGTCTCACGAATTGGAATGAAGTGAGCACTTTTTGTCAATCTATCCACAACTACCCATATAGCATCAAATCCGCGATTGGTTTTGGGCAATTTGGTTAACAAATCCATCGTGATTTGTTCCCATTTCCAAACTGGGATATCCAACGGTTGCAACTTACCATATGGCTTTTGGTGCTCCGCTTTGACTTGTAAACAAGTCAAACACTTCTCCACATATTTCACAATATCTCTTTTCATTCCGGGCCACCAATAGTTTTATTTTAAGTCATTATACATTTTGGTCGCCCCCGGATGAATTGAATAATGAGATTTATGGGCCTCGTCAAGTAGACGCACCTTGGCCCCACACGTATTTGGAACCCAAATTCTCCCAAATCGAGTTTTCAATCCTTGGTTATCATCCTCCAGGTCTTTTAGCTGCCCAACTATCCTTTCCCTCTTCACATTTTCTTCCTTGATTGCTTCAATTTGAGATTTCCGGATTTGTTCAAGCAAACCCGATGTCACAATTAGTTGCATCGATCGTACTCGAATAGGCGTATAATCTGTCTTTCGGCTCAATGCGTCTGCCACTACATTAGCCTTCCCGGGGTGGTAATGTATTTCACAATCAAAGTCCTTGACAGTTTCTAACCACCGCCTCTGCCTCATATTTAATTCCTTCTGATCGAAGAAATACTTTAAGCTTTTATGGTCGGTAAAGATAGTGCACTTCACTCCATACAAATAATGCCTCCATATATTCAAGGCGAACACCACTGCTGCCAACTCGAGGTCATGGGTAGGATATCTCTTCTCATGAGTCTTTAGCTGCCTCGAGGCATAGGCTATAACCTTGCCCCGCTGCATCAAAACGCAACCAAGTCCCGAATGCGATGCATCCGAGTAAACTACCATATCCTCCGTTCCGTCCGGTAATGACAATACCGGTGCTTGGGTCAGTTTTTCCTTAAGCGTTTGGAACGCCCTTTCTTGATCCTCGACCCAAATAAACTTTTCATTCTTACGGGTTAGCTTGGTCAACGGCGTAGCAATTTTGGAGAAATCTTGTATGAATCTCCGATAATAACCCGCAAGCCCCAAGAAGCTTCTGATTTCCGAAGGATTCTTTGGTGGAGTCCATCTTGACACAGCTTCTATCTTTGACGGGTCTACTAACACCCTGTTTGCACTAATGATGTGCCCAAGAAATTGCACCTCTCGTAACCAGAAGGCACATTTTGAGAATTTTGCATACAATTTCTCTTTCCTGAGCGTCTCCAACACTTCACGCAAATGTGTAGACGCATTAAGAAGTGATGTTGGAGGACTTTCTACTTTCGCTGAGCAGATAAAGGAACTGAAATGCAATTTACTAAATGGAGGACCAGTTGACGATGAAGCCAAGAATGATAACTATGCTGCTATTGAAGAATTGCTTGGTGTTTCTTTAGATGAGGACGTAACTCTCAACAATCCAGACGGGATCAGGAACAAAGGATGCGGCAAACGTCTATGATTGTCTAGAGCATCGCAGGATGGAACGAGCAACTCTGCTGTCAAACCTCCCAAAACACCAAGGCTTTGCCGAACATGTATGAAGTACGTGACTGGGCATGATTCAAGAAATTGCAAGAAAAAGAAGAAGAATAAATCGGGTAACGAGGACGAGGACTCAAGCTTTGCGAGTCAGGAGTCCACTTGATTTGGTATTTATTTTGATGTGTGTGTTGTGCGTGTTTTGAAAACTTGTATGACGCCAGCTTTTTGGTCTCCATTTTAGTGGAGCGGAACTAAACTTTGATCATCCCTTTTGTTTTTTTTTTTTTGGGCTTCCTTTTTGTAGATGCACATGTTTGCATGTGTAGATTATCGGAAAATGGATGCACATGCATATGTTTGCATGTTAGGATGTATGTGGGTTTGGTATGTAGGATGGTTTTCAGTTTAATGACTATGGTTTAATTGATCAGTTTGCATTACGAAATGATATGCACAATGTTGGTGTGAAAACTAAACGTTGTTTGTTCAGGTTTTTGCCATTTTTTGTCGACATTTTTGTTAGTATGTACTTGTTGATGTTTGGTTGAAGCTGAGAATTTTCTATGTTATGGTTTTTTTGGTTTTGTTTTCACCATGTTACAATTTTTTTTTCCCTGAGATTTTTGTAGATTTTTGCTGTGTTGAATCTGAGATTTTTCTATCTTATGGATTTTCTGGTTTTATTTTTATTCCAAGTTATGTATATTATTAGTCAGAAAATGACCCATTTCGTTACAAAAAATAGTAATCAAATAAAAAAATTTAAACACATATAGTATTTTGTAGTTTTTTTTTTGTAGTTTTTTGTATTTTTTATTTTATAAAACACAAGCCGTTTTTTTCTTAAAGAGATAATATATCTGGATGAAGGCTGGATGAATATTACTTGTTAGGGCCTTACTTGTTATTGTAACAAATTTTATATATTATACATAAAGTAACAACTTTTTATATGGTCAAGTTGTAGATACAAATTTTATATAAAATACATACAACAAGATGGGCTGCCCCAACAAGATGTATCTTTTTGTTACTTTCTCCTTTTTATCTGGTGATGCATTTAATTTGTCATTTATTTTCATATCTAATCACCACCATCCACCCCCAAAAGTATACTTTTTCATTATAAATAGTTTCAGCATACATAATATGTACATCCACAAACCATTGTTAACTACTAATCACACCCAAAGCATAACAATGCACAAGAGGGCATCCGCGGGATCCAAAGTCCCGGATGCTGAGTTGATCGATCTCAATCTTGGAAAAAATGAGTTCATTAATGTCGGGAAGAGACTTCGAAAGTTTGCATCAACTCTAGTGAGTGTTGGCGATATGCATGCAACCCCTTTAGCCCCTATGCCCACAGACACGCTTAGGAAGATTTTTACCATTGATGGGCACCCCCGCGGAAAGAGGAGTAGCTTTTGTTCGACCCCAAAGGTGGAACCCGATGTGAAGCCTATGGCGCGAGCAATACCGAAAAACATGCGTAGTGTTAACCCTACAGTTAAGTTGGAGCCAAATGTAGTGCCCAAGGGTGAACCCTTTGGCTTTGATACACACACTACCGTTGATGTGATGCCTAACGATGAGCCTACAATATACCCAACAAAGAGACATGTTGATGATTCCAAAAACAGCGATTGGGTTGATGATGTCTCGTGGATGAGTGAAATTGAGTGTGATTCATATTTCCCAATAAACATATCAGTTTCCCCCGTGCCACCAAACCCATGCAAGTGTAAAAAGTGGTTCATATGAAGGAGCTCAAGTAGAAATAAGGTGTTGTTGTTGTGTTTTTCTAATTATGTTTGTTTTTGAAGATGTGTGTTTTTAGGTTAATTAGAAATTAGGTGAAGTATCAGGTTATGAACATTAACTAAGGAGTAATTTATGTTTCTAATGATTTTGTAATTTTTTGTGGTGTAATATATAATTAAAAAAAAAACTCTCTAGTTTGTGTGTTATTACTTCTTGATTGGGATGAATTTTTTTTCTGTTGGTTATACAAGTACAAATGTGGTAGTAAAACTCTTTCTATGGGTAGGCCCCATGCTAACAAAAGAAAAAAGTAATAAAAAGTAGAAAAAGAAAGAAGTGTGTGGATGTAGGTAATGACAAAAGAATATGTTTATACTGGGGCCCACAAATCCTTGGTACATATCTTTTGTTGTAGATGGATGTCATAGATCATCATTCCAACTATAGGCTTCCAACTCCAACTATCTCCATATACAACTACTCCAACTATATTCAAATTTATTTTCTTATCTCTCTATTTTTTTTTACATGAAAAGGTGTTCATGTGGGAGGATTGCTACCATCCGAACATCATGGACAGATGACAACCCAGGAAGAAGGTTCTATTCATGTCCGTTTAAGGTAAAAAATTCGAACCGTGTTTTAATAAGTAAATGTATGTTCTAATCGGGTTTTATGCCCATTATTTTTAATGTAGCCTAGCAACTGCCCTTTCATTGGTTGGGCCGACCCACCAATGTGCCTAAGGTCAACTAGGATCATACCAGGTGTTTTGAGGAACATCAATAACCTACAAGCTGAACTCTTTGCCCGTGAGCAAGAAATCCGGAAGAAGAAGATGGTTATATGGTTACTGATATTAGCGTTAGTGATTGGGAGCTTACTTGTTAGAATTGTTTGTTAAGGGTTTTGCCATTGTTTGTTGAGACTAAGAAATATGTGGTACTTAGTTTGATTATCCTGGGTAGTATGTACTTATTGATGTTTGGTTGAGGGTTTTGTTGAGGGTTTTGCCATTTTCTACGTTATGGATTTGTTGGTTTTGGGTTTACCATGTTACATTGTTTTTTCTCTTAGATTTTTGTAGATTTTTCCTGTGTTGAATCTGAGAAATAATTTGGTTATGTTTTGACCATGTTACATTTTGTTTTTCTCTGAGTTTTTTGTACATTTTTGCTGTACGTGTGTGAGATCATGTGCTTACGTACCGTGTTACATTTTTTTCTCTCTGAGATTTTTGTACATTTTTTGTTGTATGTGTGCACGTGCTTACGTACCGTGTTACATTTTTTTTCTCTAAGGTTTTTGTAGATTTTTGCTGTATGTGTGTTTTTGATTATGTGCTTTTGTTGACGATTGCTTGAATCTCTTTTTTAGATTTGATCATGTTACTCTTTTTCATTTATTATTTTTTTCCTAAAGGGTGTAACTTATGTAAGTTTTTTTTTTTATGTTTAGAAGTCAGTATTTGTTGAAATCATATAATAATGACACGATTTTTTTAATAACATAGATTGAAAACATAGATTTAACAGAATAGTTCAGTAGCCCTAGTTGAGTACATAATAACTTTAACACTAGATATGGTAAAGTACATAGGATAACATAGGATAAGGAAAGTAGCCCTTATATATGAGAGGGAAAATGGGGGTACTTTCTTTTTCACACACATACTAGTAAGTTCACATAAACACCACTATTTAGTCAAGAAACGATCTTGGAGTGCCATACTCAATTTCAGCGCTAAGTGGTTCTGGGCTAAGCTCACTCTCCCACGGGTTGTGGTTGGCCCACGAGATAAGGGTGTTTGGAGAGTAACAAGAGTAATCATCATCTATAGGATCATCTTCAGGACCATCGATAGTCTTTGGATCAACTGCCGGGGAGGTCTCCTGGGTGGCGTTGTCTGGTTTTGCTTGGTCTGCGAGCACCACAGATGAAGAGTTTTTGACAGGGGTAACTTGTGTAGTGAAGTAAAATGATCCCCAGTCAACATCAAAAAGTACCTCATCTAGCGACATCTCATCATGTGTTGTTACTTTAGGTTTAGTGTTAGTAAGGAGGTCACTTATAAGCTTAGCATCCATAGCCAGATTTTCTTCAACAGTTTGCGGCGTTGACGGAATAGAACGGGTGTTTGTGATTTGAGAACACTCTGGGTTGCAATCCGATTTTGGAGTTTGGAGTTCGAATGAAAGAGTTCTCCGCAATCGTTTGGTAACCCGTTTTGAGTTAGCTGGTGATGTTGGACTAGACATAATAAGGTTGTTTTTTTTTTAGTTCTTTATGGTGAACAAGTGATGAAACTAATGTTTTACATTTCACCTTAATTTATAGACAAACAAATGATGTTAGGTGGATAAATTAATTAGATTGTTTACATCAGTTTATATCAACATTAAATGTTCTACACTAACCAACATAGAAGTTAAGTATTTTTTTTTTTTTACTTTTTCTTTTTGTTTGAAAGCAATTAGTAGATTTACATTTGATTTCACGAGTTTCAAGTTTCTTTAAAGTTTTGAACTTTTGATTTCTTGGATATGGGGCATTTTATGAGACTGTACTTTTATATATTTCTTGGATATGGTGTTCGATATGTATGTACTTCTTATGCAGATTAGACACTTCCAAGTTGGCACAATTAATTTGTAAGACTTCACTTTTTTTTTCTTTGTAAAAATACTATAAGAGTATTACAATTGAGACAAGATACAAGTACAATTGAGAACTATCCTTCCTTTTTGTCCATCTTAGATTCCCCATAATCTGACATTTATATGACATTGTACTTTATATATATTATTATAATAATGGGTACTATGATATATTTCTTGGATATGGTGTGGGTACATGCGTGTACTTTTTTTTGCAGATTAGACAATTCAAAGCTGGCAGCATTTTTTTTTGTAAGACTGTAGTTGTTTTTCTTTATGAAAATATATTATAACTAGGAGTAGTTAGCTTTGCATAGGAGGTAACTCAATTTAATATATGCTGTTACATTTTTTTTGGTACTGTTTAGTGTACCAAGAAAGGTATTTTTTTTTTTGTAACAAAGTAGTTTGTAATGATAGTTATGGCCGCTTGACTAACGCTAATTATTACAGCAAAGAACACACATATTGATTAAAAAAGTTATCAAACGGAAATATTGCTTTGTAACACCTTTTTTTACATCATTTTATTGTATGCTTGTCAAAAGAAAATATTTATCTTAGTCAAACTTCCTAGTAGTTTACTTTTGGTTCACCAAAATGTAACACTAAACGTACACATAAATTGTTTAAGTTGTCCAGATCAACGACAGACATTAATAGTTAGATACATACAGGCAACTGACAAAGTACGAGTTTAAATTGTCCACAATAGGCCCATCCACAAAAAACATAATATTACCATACGGAGCAGCAACTTACACCGATAATGCAGCATCGCGAACCTTTCCCTTCATTACATTCACATCAGAGAGTAGTATGCGTGTAGCGAATTTTTTTCGGAGGGTAAGAATCTGTTTTTGCTTGTTCTTCCAGTTGCTACTAAAACCACATTCAAAGTGTTTACTAATGCCGTTAAAATTCTGCATGTGGTGCATAAGGAATACTGCACTATCCATTGGATGTGCAGTTGTCGCCCAATGGATATCACACCTCTTAATCTTGGCTGGCGCAATTTTATCCTTTGACGGATGTTCAGAATGCTCCAAATAAGCGTCCAGCATATGCTTCTGTTAAAAAATGATAAACTAATCAGTTTTTGTATGAGTTGCTATTTTTCATCGTAATGTTTTATGAGAAAAGAAAATGACTAACCACTTTGTATGGTGTATCTTTTTTGTAGTAGTCTTGATTATCCCTAATGCCAGCTAAGGGTGTGCGATCAGGCTTGTGGTCTATGACGGTTATTTCGCCGTTTTCCGGATCGAAAACAATCATGTAATATTCATCATTCTCCAGGATTGGAAAGAAAACCATTTTCATCCTAATGAATTCATATGCGCCGCCTACGACCATCCTTTCGCCGAACGTTTTCATACGTTCATCATCATCACAAGTAGAATCCGTCAATAACCAGCTGTCCTGTTTTTTTTTTTTCAAATAAGATGTGTCAATAAGGTGGTGCAAGCCCCGAATTACAATAATTCAAAAGATGCATTTACATAGGCAAACTTACAACGTTCCAAAAGACTTAATAAATCCAAAATCACAGCCAAGATCAAGTAATATAGTATGAATACTTACTATCACGGTTGTGCTAAAATAAATTCGCGTCGGGCAGCCGTTGCTTCTATCAAGTTCTTCATAATTCATCACATCTACCCAAGCATCAACCACATCAGAGCAGACCTTCACTTCCTCCCTCAACGTGCGCATCAGCCTTTTTGTGAGTTCCAAGCCGTATATACTCTCGAAGATAACATCTCTGCGTAAGACAATGTTAGATATGTAAATTAGATTCTGGATATCAAGAAACTAGGACCATTATGTTTTACGTATATCTTTTATAGCTGAACTTATCCAGCAGATTGACCAAATTTTTTTGTTACCCCGCTAGACAAGGAGATGACCATTTCCCGTGTCCTGTTTTGTGAAAAATCATCATATGCTGTTATACATTTAAAACATAATAACTATTTTTTTTAAAAACATACTCTTTGGAGCAAAACATTCCCTAATCTATCAGAGGACCAAAGCTTTGCATAATGTAATAACTAGTATTTTTAATTTTTTAAACTGAAGCTTACATTGAGTACTTCACATCGAATAGAAAATCCCAAATACGCTGTTCTTCCGTTGTAATGTCGATTTCCATTTCGTGTTCATGGTCATCACATGAGCGGTTGAACCTACCAACTGGTTTTCTTCGCCTTGATTCAAGTTCCTTTACCCAAGCATTACGTGTGATATCATTTTCAGCCGTTCCCTTCCCTGCTCAATTTTAGTTTTTGTTTGTTAGTATTTAATAAAAAAATGCCAAGTTTATTATAATTTTTGAACGAAGTAAAAAACATGTAGAACTTACCTTCTTGATTTTTGTCATCACTTTTTTGTATCATAGTTGGTACGGAAGCTTCCGTATTATGCGTATCATCGACATCATCACCTGCAATTTTTTTTTGGTTTTGATAAGTCGGATTATCTGTTGTGTACAGAAATAAGACATGTGCATTTTTTTTTTTTGGGAATCATGAGTTACCTAATTCGGTGTCTTGTGTGAGCAGGTGAAAGGTAGGCGCATCAAACAATCCTTGCATGTTTTGTGTTTCGTTGTTCTTGTCTATTTATATTCATTCACATGTACACACACACATACCTGTTAGTTTGTTTGTGTATGATCGGGTTTTCTTGATTTTTGTACACATGTGACGGGTTATATGTAAGATGTAAAACTTACTTGTCGTTGTAGTTATTGTCTCTTGATGTTCTGCCTCATTTTTTTCATCGCCTATGACTCCACATGTAGCACTTTTTTCTGTAGTGGCATCTCCGCATCTTTCTCCATGTATCATCTCTTGTGTTTTGTCAGCCTTACCCCCATCTATTTAGTTAAATGTGGTCACATACACACATGTTACGTTTAGTTTGCAATTTAGGACATACATAAGGTGGTTTACTTTATTGTTAGTTAAACATTTTACATTTTTTTTTTATCTCTATAGAAATGTAAGATTGATGTCATTATTTTTTTTTTTTTTTTTTTGTATCTACAATTAGTGCACGTGTATGTTGTCGTGTATGTTTCTATAGTGGAGTTTCTATTTCAAATAAAGAAATTAAAGTTAGCTTTTCCTCACATAACGTTTTTGTTAGGATTGCCATCACTAAAGTTACCTTTTGCTGACCCATCTTTCTTCCTTCGCTTGCCATCGCCATTCCCCTGATCATTGCCAGATGCTATATACGTTTAAAAAAATAGTATTAAAAAGATTTAGATGTGCCAATCAACCCAAATGAGCTTTTTATACAGCTTATTATCACACGTGCGTGTATGATATTTTTTTGCACCTTACCTTTTTTCAGTAAATTATCAGTCGCCGCACTGCGTTTTTTATTTTGCACCTTCCCATGATTGTGTTTATTCGAATCTGTCAATTATCATTATTTTGTGTTAGAAATGATTGGTTTTAAAGAGTCAGTACATGATCATGATCTATTAAATGTACACTAAGGTTTTGAACTACTATACATAGGCCTTTTTAATGGTATTGTTATTTTTCGGGGAAATGTAATCAAAATGGAGCTTGTTAATCCATCTTTTAAATTAAATGTTAACGTGTAGGAGTAAATTGATTGAATATGAAGAACGTAAAAAACAGTTTATGGCTCAACGAATCTGAACGAAGTACGATAAGTACATTCTTGTTCCAGTAAGTCTTACCAAAAAAATTATCTCGCACTCTATATTTTGAGCTACAAATACATATGAATACTTTTTTCGTGTAAACGATTATTGGAAACAAAAAAAGCTAAATATGTTTGTAAAAAAGGTCATACCATTGATGTTTGCCACTTCAGCCGCGTTTGCCACATCATCTTCAGGGTCTGCATTTACAAAAAAAAAAAAAAATTCAAATGAGTTACAGTTTGTAGAAAAACTTAATACATATTCAATGTAGTGATTTATCCGTTATCCGTTGTACCTTCTGTGTAATCATTATCTGGGTTTTGGACTGTCTTGTTAAGAGACATGAGGACCCCAGCAATTTTTTTCCTTGGGGAATCAGGCGACAGCCATATCCTTGTTTTTCTTGAGTGTACAATTTTCTCAAATCGTTGTATCAATTTTTTAACTTGCTCGTTGGTTGGATGAGCATTGAACACCACATCCAATTTTGTTTCCACCGTAACTCTTTTCGCTTCCATCACATCCAAATGTTTTTCTATCGATGCAATCTCATTCTACAAACAAAGTTATAAAATACGTTTTTAACTAATTTTTGAAAGAACATAATTATTTTGTAACTGGTTATAATTATTAATCTTACACTCAGAACTTCATCATTAGCATGTAACTCAGTTTTTCTTGGATCCCGTCGAACCACACCAACTTCATGCAAATCCTCTCCACCAAAGCCACCTCTTTTTATCTCCAGTCGTTCTCTTTTTTTCAGTTCGTTTTTGTTCCAGAATACGATTGGGTATATTGTTCGGTCAACTGGAAATCCTGTGCATTTAACTTTGTCGACATATAGCAGCTGTGTAACGGCAAAAAAAAAAAACAAAAAACCAAAAAAAACAACAAGTGGTAAGATAACAAAACAAATGTTGTATGCCTATATTGTTAGTAACTTTTGTTACACCAAACACTTATAGCCAAAAGTGTGAGTGGTCCGGAAAATGGAGATTCAGGATCACAACTCTTCCATCCATCTTTACATGATTTATTTTGTTGGATCAGATAGGCACACCAATTGATTTTACTGAAATCTGTATCTCCAGTAAAAGTTTTCAAAATCCACTCTTTCATTCGCCCATTTTTGTTACACTCAACCATGACGGTTAAGAATAACATCAGGAAGTCCAGTCGGAAATGAAAACTGTTGGCTTCATCACTTGTGAGTATAGATTGTGCCAGGTTCGTCGGTGCCACAAATCGTTTACAATATTGTTTTCTCCATGCTTCAACAGCAACATCAAGCTTTGAATATGCTCGTACAGTTTGCATGTCTATGCCCTTCTTAGGAATCCCTAGAAGGTCATGGACAGACTAAACATCAACATCTATTGACCCACATGGCATTTCAATAGCCATTTCTTCTGGGTTAAAGTGGTCCACAACATAGTGTGCAAGTTTCAGAGGTATCCCACTGATGTTGAATGACAACATTTTTCCAAAACCCATCCTCTTAACGTCTTCTTGTTGGTTCCTCGTTAGAGACTTGATGCATTTGAACAACTGCATAGGTGACGAACGTGTTTTTAATTTAGTCCACTTATGCGTCGTCGTTGCGTGTTTGCCACTTCGGGTTTTCACCCGATCATGTTTTACTTTTTTTGTTTTTTTACACCAATTGCATCCTGTATTGGCAGACCTGTATCTGCAGTCATCTGTGAGTCACCATCTGCTGAAACTAAGATAATAACTTTTGGTTACGATTTTCATATTTTATAAAGAAGGAAAGTAGTAGTGGGGTGTGTGTACGTACTTATTAGTTTCCTTTTGACATTTTTCTTTGGTTTGCTATCCTCACGCCATCGTTGAGCTGTAAATATACATTTTTGTAAACAATTAGCATTAAAGTACCGAAGCCAAGTATCGAAACATATATTTATTTAGATTCCCAAAGATCATGTCTAGTACAGTTTTTTACCTCCTCTCGTACATGTTGCCGGCTCGTCCTGATCGCCGTCGCCTTACAAATGTTTTACAAAGTCATGTACACAAATATTAGATTCAAGAAAGATGTAACCAAAAGTTCCATACATTAAAAAATGTACCTTTTTTTCTTTTCTCAATGTTTTCCATGGGGTGTCCAAGTCACTATCCGGTAAAACTGAGGCACCATATTTGTTTTATTATTTATATAAAACATAACTATAAGACAATCAAAAGAAAAAAAATGCTTTTTACGTACTTATTAGCTTTCTTCTGTGTACCTTCTCGTCACAATGTGCTTCCTTAACTACATTTGTACAAGTTTTATATAGATCACGAACTACTAACAACCTTTACAAAATATTTCTTAACAAAAAAAAAGACTAAATTTAAACCTTTTTAGCTCCCCTTGTCCGCATTGCTGGTCCGCATGTATTAGTATCCGGTGTTACTGTTTTTAGAAAGCTTATGGAAATTAGACAATAACATGACAACAAACATGTAATGAATTCAAAGTAGTTACGTACATATTTGTTGCCTGTTTTTGCGCTTCTCAAGCACCGGGGTATCACGAACCTTTTTAGCTGCATTTTTTATTTGTAATCAACATCAATAAAGACAAAATGGATTTTAATCTGTAAGCATAGTTGATCACAGGTTTTGTAATTTATAAGCACCTGTGGTCATTTTTTTTTTTTTTTGGTTGGATTTGTTTTTGCTATCCTTAGCTGTTACAACGGATTACTGCAAAGTATGAGATAAAGAGGCAGTCAATATATGGTCCACATGACTTTTATAACAGACACAAATGAACAGTAGATAACAAATATAGGACCCCAATCACCAGTAGAAAAAACAATGCATCTATCATAAATGAACATTCTTCCCACATTTTTATGATTCTATTTTTTATTATCCCCAAACTTTTCATTTTTTTTACCATTTCTCATTGTGTATAGATAAACAAGTACACACTATCAGTGTATTTTTTTTTTCTCAATCTAAATTAACCCACAAATCAGACCCCCCACCCCCCACCCCCAATTGATCATGTGTTCATCCCAAAAACCCCTAATGCTACCCTGTCATTAACAAAAAGCCAGATGTATGAAGAAACCGAGCACTTTGAAAACTCTTTAAAAGTTTATAGTCTTTATTTTCACACATCCCAAATCTGTATCTCTAAAAGAAAATTCATAACTAGCTAAAATTTTCAACTTTCTTTTTAACAAGTGAGATTATTTAAAACAAACAAAAAACCCTAACGGTACCTGTCATTAAGAAAACCCAAATGGGTATAAAGCAATCCAGCATTTTGAAAAGTCTTAAAAAACCCTAAAATCTCTATTATAAAACTCCCTAATTCTGAATAGCTAAAACAAAGTTGATGATTTTAGTCAACAAAGTAGCGACGCACCTGAAACCCTCTCGTTTTTAGACTGTTTTTTTTTCCGGCGGTGACCGTTGAAATTCTCCGGTGATTGTTGAATATCTGCGTCGATTGTTCAATATCTTAACAGCTTTTTCACTCGATTTATGCTTTTTGTCTGCATATTGAGGGGATTTTGATGAAGATTATGAGAGAGTGAGAGTTCGGTGATTGTTGAATCAGGATCAGCCGATGAAGATTACGAGAGAGAGTCAGTGTTTCGGTGGTTGTTGAAGTTATCCGTTTGATGAAGATGATGAGAGAGAGTGACTCTCCGGTGATTTTGGGGTTAATTTGAGAGGGGTTGTTGAAGACTATCAGAGAATTTTAGGAAATTTTGAAGACTATGAGGGTCTGTGAGTCTCTGGTGATTTTTCTGTTTTTTGAAATTTTGTAGACTAATGTAGGGTTTTAGGATTAGGGGTAATGATGCAGCTGATGTAAAGTTTCTTACACCCATGCAGAGTTTTGTCTCTTCTAGGAGATTATATTAAACATTCCCATATTGCCCTTTACGTACATCAAGTATATTAAAAAATAGACACAAAGGGATTCAAAATCCAATAATGGCCCAAAATGAATCTCAGCCATCCATCAAGCTTAATCAATGGTGGTTAATGGGTTTTCAGGGTTTAGTCAACTCAACCGGGTTTTCGATTTATCCTTGCCCTATATATATATATAGTGTAAGTATATAGAGAAAACCACTTTTATTGAGAAAACTCGGGAAACTCTAAGCTCCCGACATTTTTTTTTTTTTTTTGAAAAAAATAACACATGTAATATACATGTTTTTAAGACATTTGGGCCAAAAAAAAAAACAAAAAGCGCCGAAGGGTTTTTTTTTTTTTTAAATAAACAAATTTCAGCAACTTTGCTGTGTAACACGTGTTACACAAAAAATGCATATATCAAGTTTGTCTTTGTGAACCTAATTATGGTATATCCCCTTAATTCACGTCCTCTTCATCAATTAATATCACTGAAGCCATCAGATTGTAAACCAATATCATATTGCGATTTGGATTTGCATTTGATTTATACTCATCTCACTTTCCCTTTTCAATTTCCGATTTCAGATGGGAGGCATTAAATTTGCATTTTATTTTATACTAATCTCACTTTACCCTTCTAAATTTTGCATATATGAATGAAATACATGTATGCTGGAGCGTGGTTTTTTCGCCTACCAGGTATTCGATAAAATGTCTACTAACTTTTAATATTGATTTTTTTTTTCATTTTGTAAGTGTTTATTAATGTTTCTATAACCTTTATGATGGAAAGGTTTTTGTTTTTCACGTTTTCGAATCGTTTAGAGTTTGAAAATGAACTAGTCGAACGTTGGTGGTACAGGAAATTGAGGAAGCACTTGAGTTGCTGGTAAGTTGTAACAGGTTCCTTTGTGCTTATAATTGTTAAATTAACCATAATATCTAAACTAATACTTTTGATTTTCAAAATTGCAGGTCAATGCTAAAGTTTCTCATAATATCTAACCTTTGTGTTTATGATGAATTGAACCCTTTTAAAGCTTTGAAGGGTATAGATCCAATGCTAAAGTTTCTCATGAGCAAGTGGAAGCTGCTAAGAATACTATGAAATACGTATGTAAATTGGCAGGTCAATAATATAGAATTCAAGTTACCACATTTGTTGTAGTATGTGCTTTATATTTTGTTATATGCGTGGAATAATTTTAAGTTTCTTTTAATCATTTCGATTTTGTTTGTTCTTTTTACCTCCAAATTATAAAATAGGATCAGGAGGATGTGGTTATCTGCTAGAGGCGTTGTGGTGAATTGGATTTGTTGAGAAGAAAAGTTCTCTGTGTTTTCTTTGTCATAAGGTAAATTTAATTACTTAAATCACTTATAGTTTAGTTGCCATCATCTGAATTGTATTGCCATTTATGCTAAATTTCCCAAATTGAATTGTTTTTTACATTATACAAAACCAACCATGTTGATTCTTTAAAGTAGTTGTGTAAACCAATGATATTGTAATAATTGTCATCGTCTAAATGGTATTGCCATTTATGCTGATTACTCTCCAAAAAAGTGATAAAGGTCAAACATGGTCGTTTTCAATTGTATGTCAAAATCAACTTGAGCCGAATGTTGCTAATCTCGAACAGATGCTTCTCATGCTTCAGATGTTTCATTAGGAGGTAAAACATTGGCCTGGATAGTTATTATTGCTATAGTATTTGTGTTAGTGAGATAAAACTTCTTTAAGTTCATTTAATATGTTAACCTTCTTTGCTTCTGTTATAGCTAACTTCTTCTTTCCATGTGGTTAGCGATTGATTTGGAGAATCAGAGAAAGAGTAACCGTGGTAATGGCAAGAGGGTGATGACTGAAAAAGAGGATCTTTCAAGAACCACTTGAAAACGAATCCACAAGATACTAAAGTTTTGGATCAAAAAGCTTTATATGCTATGTAAGAACATCTATCCTTTTAAATGATTTATTTTAATTTTAGAATGGATCTGGATGATGCAAGTTCTTTTCGAAAGGTGGCAGCATCAATTGATGAGATCAAAAGGGTTATAAACTTTTTTTTACTGTGCATCTGAGGTCAATATAATTTTTATATCTTTCTGAGTCAGTGTGTTCTTGCATCTGAGGCGTGTTAATTTTCTATAAATCTTCTTATTTATATAATGAGAAAGGCGTTTGTATTCCTAGTATGGTGTTTTTGGCTTTAAAAAGGTCTGCAGACCACCTAATTATGTGGAATTTTATTCTTATGCATTTTTATATTGCCAAACAGATAGAGTGTTCGTATGACATTATATATATTATTGTTGGCGGATAAAAAAGCCACCAGCATTTACATCATCACCGTCGATCATCCTGAGATGATAGCCGTTTGTATTAGCAAAGTTTCTTTTTGAAGCATAAGGTACCGCCATTTGGGTTCCAGTTCCTGGGGCCAACGCCTATTCAATACCCCACTCTATCCCGTGATTCTAGCTTCCTCACCACCCATAAAACTATTCTCCCACCCTCACAACCTGAATCACCACATTCACCTTGAAATTACCATCTGTTATCAGTGATGTTGAAACATAGTGCACAGATGGTGGAGTTGAGAAGATGGTATGATGAATCACCAGCGATGTTTGAGGGTCTAACCTCCCAAAGCTAAATCTGGAGCAGCGTATAGGTTTTAGTCGGACTAAAGGTTGAAAAGATAGTGATTGTTCCAAAGGTTGAATCATCGAGAAGAAAGATGCACTAGCCTTACATGTTTTGGGCCAATGGGGCTGCTGATGGATTAGGTTGAGTTGGTGGAATAAGCTAGAGTAGTGTTGAGACCATGTGTATCTGCAATACAAGTGTATTCTTGTCAATTTGACATGGATCAAAGTCTCAAAGATGATCTATGGCTGAAACTGAATACTTAACCAGAAAATATTATTTGAATGGCAACTTCTCTTCATGGGTCAAACACGAGAGGATCACATAAAAGCCCTCCTTGAGCAAGTACATTTTACATGCACGTTATAATTTCGGATTATGGGCAAGATTCATGGGTTGGGTAACGAGTCAAAACGGGTCATCATGAGTATGGGCTGAAACGCCCAGTCTGACCTCTTAACTACATTTTCTTTTCATTTTCAAAAATAATTAAGGCGTAAATTGTGACTACAAAAACAGGAGTGTTGGGATTAGCGGGTCAAAACTCAATACATGGCAGAACCAGAAGTTCAAGATACAAAGGTATTTGCCCTTACCAACATAGTTTTATGATATATTAATTTTGATTTATTAAGTTCGTGTTAACTTCAAAAATATTTTAAGTGTAAAAAGGTTTAATTATTTTACTCTGAATTTAAAGGAAAGCATAGTCTGCCTACTACCAGTGTTGATCCAAATTTAATTCATTATTCTGCTGATTAATTGTGTTGTATTTTAGTTTACAGTAATAATTTTATTATCTTTTGTTTTGAGGTAGAAAGGCGACATCAGTGTTGATATCATCGATTGTAGGCATCAATTCAGTTAGTACAAATCACAAATACATTATGAATTTATTGACAAAGTATATTTTCCTATATATGCATTAATCCTATACCTGTTACTAATATATTAAACGTTGCGGGATCAAGGGTATGAAAATGCTAGAAAAAAGGGCAATTGCTAAGCTTTGTTTTTTTTTTTTTTTTTTTTTTCGACCCGTGTTTGGGTTTTTATATATAAGGCCAAACAAATTACACCAAGATAGCCGGTAAGCGGGCAACAAGCTGCGCCGCTACCCCCTTTTGAATAGCGAAACCTAACCTAGTAAAAACGAAACCCCGATCTCTAGGAGACGAAATGTTGCTGTGAACAACCCGTTGGACCCGTTCAAGAAATCGGATGGCTTCTGGGGCTAGCGCGCCAAAGGTATCAAAGGCAAAAGGGATAAAGGAATGTTGATTATCCTCGCAGGCTTTTGCGTGTTTGTCCATTTTCTTTGCTGCCGCCCTTGCAATCGCCTGACCAGGGACAAAACCTGTATCCCGTAAGCCTACAAGGGGGGACACCCCAGTAAGATCAACACAAGCGTGTTTACCTGCATCCCACCCGAAAACTAAAACGTCCGCGGGGCGCAATGTAGATCTTCCTTCCCTCGGATCTGTCAAAAAGTTTACGGGGGCTTCTTTCTTCACCGAGATCCCCGCTCGTTTGAGGATGTCCCCCAAGACATCCCGCACCCAGTCGTGCCTATACTTAAAACCCGGCAGTTCTTTACAGTGCAGAGCATGCTCCCCAAATTGGTCTAAGCAAGCTTTCTGGCAAATCGGGCATTGCTCATCATCAGGGAACATAGGCATCATGAGCCGATATTTTAAGATAGCACGATATTCAACAGCTGACATCTTTTGGCCTAAGCCCTCGATGGGGATGACCGATAGAAAATCTTGGGCGTGGGGGCCCCGCAAGCATTCTAGGACGGCGTTCTGACGGGGGGTCGTACAGAAATCTGATCCAATATTCTAGGCGATACGACAAAACAGAGCACTCGCCAAAGTCTTCTGGGTCTTCGGTGGGGCGGTGTCCCTGTTAGCGAAACCGCCAATATCCAAATCCGGGAGGTGTCTATGCAACTCCCCCAGAGCCATGTCATAATCCCCATCCAATCCAACAACTCCACTCTCGCGCAGGATGTGATCTTGTAGCCCCCATGATTGAGCTCGCGAGGCAACAAAACCGTAAATGGAGACATCCTTGGCCGATAAAAGCCCCAACCCCCCCATCTTACAGGGTAGAGAAGCAACCCGCCACTGAAAATCCCCAAAAAACGGACCCCCACACACCACAATGTCCTCTATAGCCCCTCGTAGCCCTTTATCGAATACGGATACCGCCTCCTTAACAAACACAGGTTGACAAGTTCGCAGACCAAAAAGGAGCTTGGCGACACCCATGCAAGAGCGCAGCAGGAGAAGCTCACTTTGCGGGTCTCGGAGTTGCGAAAGGCTACTCATAAGGTCCACTGCCCGGGATGCTCGCCGCGCAGCCAAAGCACTAATGAAACTGGGGTCCCGGCTCACAGCCCCCCCAAGGAGTCTCACGCCCCCCGTTGGTCTTCCGATCTCCTTCGGGAATAAACCAGCCTCCAATTTTTCTCCATTGCAAGACGGCCAAAATACCTCTGTTTTTTTTAAATTAAGCCGAAGCCCCAAAGGTGGCCCCTCAGATTGAATGATAGCCAGAGCCTTTGCTACCTCAGATGTTTTTCCCATAATAGTACCATCATCCAAATACCACGCGTGGAAGGGGAGGGTGCAACTGTCTCGTATACGTTGTGTGAGGGGGTGCAAGACAAGGGCGAACAAAAGAGGCCCCAAAGGATCCCCCTGCTGGACCCCCGTGGACGACCCAATGCAGTCATTACCCACATAAAGCCTAGCGGTTTGCCCATAAAGCTTTGTTGGAAACTGGATTATGTATTTGATGTTAGCAGCACTAAAGAAGATGATGACTGTATTGACACAGAGACTCTCATGAATACCCAAACAAACGGCAGAAGATTGCAAGGGTTACGGTTAATAGGCGAAACAAAGGCTCACCATTTTCATACAGCAGATCTTGCTATGCTTATGGTTGTTTTGTAACTTTATTTTTCCATGCCATTAGGTGATCTGGCTATGAGTTGTACGGTGGTTATGTTTTATGTTATGCAATGGAAGCTTCATGGTTCCCAACGTTTTATGGTTTGTTTGATTTTAGTTACTGTTTTGGGTTTAGTTTTCGTTATTTTATTTCATCATATGATTTAGTTTACTTAATTTCCAAATAAACCGTGACAGTAATACACATGGGAAAAATAATGCTAATACCTTGTAAACAACTGATTTGTAGACACTAAATTGGGTAATCCGACTTGGTTTTACTTAGCAATTGGAAAAAAGAGTGCTAACTACTAATTTCCTTATATTAACTATACCAAAAGTTTTTTTTTTTTTTTTTTTCAGAAGTGAGACCCCGTCCGTCAGACGGGTATCCCCAAATAGTGGGCTTATGGCTTTAATATTATGGTTTTAATGTGTTATAAATACTATTGTTATATCATAAACTTGTGTATTTATTATGATATATTTTTTTATTTTATTATACCATTAATATGCCCGTCCACCAGACGGGTATAGAACTAATTTCAGATGAAAACCAGGTTCAAGCGTAGGTGTTGGAGCCCTAATTTCAAACGGAAAACATCGCTTGGGTTTTGGTTGATGAGCAGATAAAGCTACGCGCTTTCGAATGGGCGTGGTTATGTCGCCAACATCGATTTGGGGCAAAGCGGTGGTGGTCGATGTTGGTAGGTGACGCAGGTTTGGGGAAGAGCGACGGTGATTTGTGGTAGTAAGCGGTGTGGATGCCCTAAAAATGAATACCGGTGGAGTGGATGACACGTGTGCGGCATTGTTACGCTGTTAGCGTAACCCGTCCACCGAACGGGTATTAAACTAGTTATTTTTAAGCAAACTCAGTTTCATTCATTCCAGTTACCTTCACCCCTTCATCATCACTTTTAACATCTATGAAACACACAGTGAAGGGAACTAGTGTGTGTAAATTTCCAATAATGTTCTCATATGTAACCTATCTTAGTGATTGGTAGTTCTACAGTCGAGTTTGAGCCGAGAGGAAAAGACTCAGTGGATACATTCATGACTTCGTCAGTGCATTTGAGAAGTGGCATCTAGAAAATAATTATAGGGGTAACGTTCAATTTTTTAACGTACTTACGAAACAAAAGTAGTAGCACGACAATAAATAAATTTAAACACATACAAAATAAAAAGTTTCTTTTTCAATCGCACAAATTAGAGCATTGTTCAAATACTCCTCACCCATTCGATTGTGCAAATCCGTCTTGATAAGCTTCATTTAAGAAAAAAAAACAATTTTTCAAAGATTGTGGTTGCAACCGGTAAAACCAACGCTAGCTTCAATGTTCGATAAATCAAAGGAAAAGTATTATGTTTTCCGGTTTCCACCATTACACGAGCAAGGTCACTCGATCCATTTAATTTTGCAAATTTATCATCTTCCTTTGAAGTGTGATAAAAGACCGTAAGATCACACGAAAGACACCCTCTTTCATCTTTGGTAAAATCATTCAGATATATCTCAGAAAGTGTCATTATCTTAGATATGTCAAACTTAGCAAACGAATCAAAAGGATTTAATTCCACACTACCATTGATGGCGGAACCTAACTTTTATGATTGGGTGGTCACATTATCACAATGTAATTTTTATTTACACGGCCACCATAAGATTTTAAGTTGCTAAAAGTAAGCTAGATATTTTTACCAATCGATTCGACTTTCTTAATGAAAGTTTATTAGGAAAAGTACATCTCTACATTACATTAAGTAATATATTAATTTTTTTGACAATGTACCCATTTGCAAAAAATTAAATCTACATTATATTTGTAGGGCACGATCATCAATACCACTAGATCATAACACTATGGGCCAAATAATATTTTAAAACTGTAACCAAGTAATTAGATAAAATAAAAACAATGATGAAAAAAAAAGAACTTTTATATCTGTAATACTAATAAAACAAATAACAAATAAAAGTGTACTAAATCAAACAAGTAATGGATGTTGCCATCTCTCAAATTATAAGACCAATAAAGATTTTAATAGATTATACTTTTTAGGCTATTTACATGGCCATTACTTTTTTTAAAGGCAAATTTAGACCACTAACGGACCACTGACGTATCATCGTGTCACCAACTAAATTTACATGGCCATTACTATATTTAAAAAGCCGAAGTAATGTATCTATCTACCACCGTTGTCATTTAAACCTGATACAAGAGCCTTTGCAGAGTTATAGACCCTAGACCCGCTGAACTACCGTTGCCCATGCCGGAGAATCAGTTTATTGTCGCGTTCCCTTCTGTCACTTCAATTAGGCGATAATTGAAGGGGTAACATAATTTTTTTAAAGGGGTAGCGGAATCGAAAAAACGTCAAATGTGTTAATTCTTTTAATGTTGTTAAAGTTAAGTTTTCAACTAAATGCAAGTAAAATTAATATACTCATGATCTCGACGTCGAAGAATTTGAAATTGTAAATAAAGTAAAACCTTAATTATACTCAAATTAAACCCATCAATCATAATAATCAAAGAGATGGATGCATATATGTTTATCATACTTTTTGTAATAAAAGTAGGGGAGCATAAGATAGATATGCAAATGGGTCAAAGTATAAAGCTAAGTTCTCTTTCCTTTCCTAACAATCCAAGAATGGAATAAAGTTGAAGTCTATGTTGAGGGACGGAGGAATAAAGTGTGAGTGAGTTTGGAAAGAATAATTGAGATTTCTTATTGAATGGTTAATTCCTTTCGTGTAATCAAAGATATTCTTTTTCATTTCTTTATAATGGCGCATTTGGGTTCCAAACACTATCAGTCTCTTTGCAATTTACGTGCAGTATTCAACTTGCTGATCGATCTAAGGCGAAGGAAATTTCATGGATATTATACCTGGTATGTCACTTGTTATTCCATTTTACGTATGTTTTTCGATGCTAGATTGAGAAATCAGAATATAAATTGATAGAGATGAAGTATGTATGCTTAAGGTATAAGCCACTAGACCTGGCAAACGGGTCGGGTCATGGGTCAAAACGGTTTTGGGTCAAAACCGGTCAATTAAAATAGGGCTTGTTTTGGTTCGGGTCAAAATGGGTTCGGGTCGGAACGAGTTTCAGGTTGGGTTGGTTAAAAATGTTTTTTTAAAGAGATTGTACATCAAGGGCAATTTTGTTCGGTTCGAAACGGTACTGGTCGAAACGGTACGGGTTGAAACGGTACGAAACCCGTCCCGAACCCAAACTCGTCTTGTGTGGAAACTCCTGTCGGCCCAAAACCCATTGCGATCCGAAACCCGTCCAATGCAGAAACCCGTGTCGGCCCGAAACCCAACCCGAACCAACCCCGTTCCGATCCAAAACCTGCGTCGTGCCGAAACCCGTCTCGGCCCGAAACTCAATTTGAACTGAACCCGTTCCGATCCAAAACTCATTTCGTGCCGTAACCCATCTCGTGCGGATACTTGTGCCGGCTCGAAACCCACATCGACCCATTTCTTTAATGTTGTCGACCCGCTTTGACCCGAAAATAGCAAGATGGAATTTCAAGTGACCCATTGTGACTCATTTAGTTAAAATATCTTACCCAAACCAACCCATATAATTTTAAGAGCAACCCAAACTAACCCACTTGGAAGACTTTGGGACAAGATTGCCCCCTTTAGTATAAGGCAGTGAGAGATACAAAACTATTTCTCTCTGGCTTTCCTGTTGACACTCCTATTTTGTATTTCTTTTTTTTTTTATGTTTAAACATATTTTTTTTGACCGATCTGTCGGTAACATAAATCGATGTAGTTACAAGGGACGAAATTTATCACTTCAGTCACCTTCATCCGCTCAGCATTGTGTATCTACAACAGCCTAATCAAAAAAATGAAAACTCTGAAGACGAAGATGAAGACAAAGAGAAAGATGAAGATGATTTTGTGGAGGAAGACCATCATGGTGGACAATGCAACCTTTGTAAGGAACGAATCTGGTCATTTCATTTGTGTTACTACCACTGCAAGTCCTGTGACTACTCATTGCACAAATTTTGTGCAGAACTACCCGAGACCCTAGTAAATCACCCATTACATCTTGACCACAATGTTTTTTTCATTCGTTATTATATTCGTCGAGTTAACTGTCATGTCTGCAATACCGAGCTTAAGGGCAACCGTTATTATTGTGATGTCTGCGATACTTTCATGGACATTACTTGTGCTACTATGCCGAAACAGAAGATAAACCATCCTAGTCACCCTCACCTACTGGAACGAATGGCTGGGTCCATCATATCTAGTTGTCAAGCTTGTGGTAATAAACATGAAGGGGTCTTCTTTCAGTGTACCACATGTCCTGGGTTTCGGATCAGCCAGGACTGTGCTTTGTTGCCTGCCAAGTTACTAATACAAAATCATACCGATGGGACTTTCACTCATTCTCATCCACTGACCCTTGCCTATTCCTTTTCCTCTTTGGATCAACGATCTGCATTCTACCCCAATTGTCGAGCCTGTAGTCAGCGTTTCAAAAATCATTTATGGACTTACAAATGTGATAAATGCCGATATTATGTGCATGTTGATTGTGCAACTTCAAAGAAAGAGCCATTTATGTCCATCTTCCAACATGAAAGTGAGCAATCTCTTTTTCTTTTTAATTTTATTATTTAGTGTGAACATTATATCTTAGTTTAATTTCAAGTATCTTATTTTTATCAGGCCTTGGCGAAACTTCTAAAAATTTTAAAGATGATGAACATCCGAATCTGCTCCACTGCCCATTTAACGATGAAGGTGACAACCTTTTAAAGCATCATATGTCTAATCGAAAGGAGTTGATTGGTAAACAAAATGATGGTGACACGCTCAACCATTTTAGCCATCAACACCCACTCATCCTTTTCGACAAGCAAACACCAGTTGGTATAACTCTTCACGACCCCATGAAAAGAGTTCGGCTATTATGTGACGGATGTGTGAAACCAATCATAACAGTACCATTTTACATGTGTTCCGAATATGTTGATGGAAAATGTTGTTTTGTTCTTCATGAGTATGTGTGCCAAACTACCCTCGGAAGTACAAGACTACGTGGGCCATCCCGAGCATACGCTTTTTCTACTGCCGAAAATCTCTGATAGGTTCTTTGGTGTGTTCAGATGTACCGTTTGCAGGTTACAATCTAATGGTTTCGCGTATGGGTGCACAATGTGTGACTTTTATGTTGATATTAATTGTGCATTCATACCTGAAGAAATAACACATGCGGCTCATCCAGATCATCTCCTATTGAGAGTAATGCCTTCACCTTATAATGAAATACGTGTGTCTTGCAAAGCATGTTATGAAAATACGTGGCTAAGGTGGGGATTTCATTGTCCCTCTTGTAATTTCTACATTCATGCGGGGTGTGCTTTCTTAATGCCTAGAGTGATTAAGCACAAGTGTGATAAACATCCTTTGAGCTTAAGATACTATCCAGCGGAGAACCATATCAGCGAATACTTTTGTGAGATATGTGAGGTTGAATTTATACCTTGGAAATGGTTCTACCATTGCACTACATGTGCCCAGTCTATGCATGCTGCTTGTGTACCCAGTATACTTCAATGTGAGCAAGGTGCATATTTTCCTTTTAAAGATGGTGTCAATATGTTTCTCAATATCAAATTTGGAGGAATGCTTGAGATCAAAGGTCACTCACACCGCTTGGCTTTTGCACAAGGGTTTTACAGTGATGGAAAGTGCGTTAGGTGTCATCAAGAATTGGTATTCGATATGATCTTTAAGTGCTTGGAATGTGAGTTTGCATTTCATTATGGGTGTGCATCTTCATTTCTCAGTTAATCAAGCTCTTTGTCTTATACTATTGTAAGTTTGTTATATGTGTCCAGTCAATTCTTTTGACTAGTTTGGTTTCGATCTTTTATCATTTGGTGTCAACCACTTGACTATTGTAAGCTTTTTATGAGTATCGAATAAATTATCAATTATCTTGTAACAACTTCTAGTTATGGTTTCAATTAATACTTTGTACGTGACTACAGGTATTATCCATTAAGGTATGGCATCATGTTTTGTTTGGGTTGAATTTTGGGGGTTTGGGAATATCGAACAAATGGAATTCTAGATATATTTCCTTTAATTTCTTATCTGAATGAGTATTTGATGTAGCGAGTGATACGATAATGAAGAACAAATCATGTTGATTCTACGAATACCCGCGACGATCTTCCTTAAACCCCCAAAATTCAACCCAAAGGGCAAAGAATTTCATGTGAAAATGGTTATTCTCAAAATTGAAGTCTGACTATTAGAATTACAAGAGCAAGATATAAATAAAGACCGGAATTCGAAATGAGTCACAAAAAGGCCATAGGCCAAACACAAGCCCAAAAACAAAATACATAAAACACCGAGAAAAACATATAAGTGTCCATAACTCCCATTATTGATATACATACTTAATTGATGTATTGTTTGATGAAACATTGCAACATTTCATGAAAAGTTTGTTGCAGTTAGTTACACAATATGACACATTTTCACACTTGGTGTGAAAAATCACCCCTAGCGGCTGTAAACGAACCGAACGTTCAGCGAACAGTTCGTGAACCGTTCGGCGGGAAGTTCGTTTATGTTCGTTCGTTTAATAAACGAACGAACATGAACAAGAAATTTCGTTCGATTAGTTAAATGAACGAACATGAACAAAGGTCTCGTTCGTTCAATTGTGTTCGTGAACGTTCGGTAAGGTGTTCGTGAACATTCGTTCATTTGCGTTCGCTTATGTTCATATGTTCGTGTTTTAATTAAAGATTTTTATACTTTCATATATTTTATCTATACTTTTTCTACTATTAAACTTTTATTTATATCATTACCCTAACAATTAAACTAGGAAACCCTCTTTCACCTTTTTATGCACCATTTCCCTTTCTTTTCTCATTATTTACATCGACGAATATGATCTACCTCCGTTCCATAATAAAGGATTCAAGTTCTAGTGCTACTCTCTGGGCCATCCACCTTTATCCTTCATCGCGTTCGCCAAATTTTTTTGTGTTCGCTTGTGTTCGTGAACCGTTCGTGAACACGCTTATTTCCTTAATGAACGAACACGAACATAAAATCTCGTTCGGTAAGTGTTCATGAACCGTTCGTGAACACATTTATTTCCTTAACGAACGAACACGAACAAGGCCGCGTTCGTGTTCGTTCGGTTCGTTTACAACCCTACCCCTAGGTACATTTTTTAGGATGGGATGAAAAATTCATGGTGCTCGAAATGTGTTACTATAAAAATGGTGCTCGAAATGTGCTTCTTTAAGACATGAATAGAGTTGTAAACGCAATATAAAACCCGTTAGAAGGGGCCCTAGGCCCAAAGCCTCGGGACAACCTTCGATGGTCAAGTCATCAAGAATCATGAGATGATGTATTAGTGTAGGATCTAAGCAGTACACAATACTTGTGTCAATGCATCTAGTTGTATAATTTATTACCAGATTTACTCATGAATGCTCGGGCCCTTTGTATCGAATCTTTTAATCCTGGGATAATCGCGATTTGATAAAAGACTTCAGATTCCTCTTATTACTACGATTAATCTAAAACAATTACGTTTAAAAAGGTCGCCTCAACGTGTAAATACGTTAAAAGATGCAAGATAAATAAAAAAGAGTACACAAATGGAAGACACAAGGAATGACCACACTGAAATATTCCGAGTGGGAACTTTCGATGAGGTCACCCATCTTGAATTGCTCTCACCCAAATACACGTTCTCCTCTCTTCCAGCCAATGTGCCTAAAACGTATTGAGGTCAGGAAATATCTCTCTTAGACGGAATGATGTGGGATTTGCCAGTGATATAACATTTTCTCTCTAATGCGTTTTACTAGAAGCCAAACAAAAATTGTATTTAAATTTTACATTCAAGTTCGAGGCAAAGACTCAATGGATACATTCAAATCGTCGTTAACTTCTTTGTATTAGTCGAGTGCATTCAAGTACAACCAATGCATAGAATTAACTATTTGGGATCATCTTTATAAACATTCTTCAATTTTCATGTAATGTAGTAACAAAGAATGATACAGAGGCCTCAAAATCAGCTTTTGTGGACTCAGCAAGTGCATTTGAGAAGCGGACGACATTGACTGATGTAGTTGGTCAACCTTAAGGGCTTTGAGCAACTGTAATTTAAGGTCTTCCAGTTTTAACAATATGACAAGCGATTAGGGACGACAATTCCTAACACGACTCAAACACCAGACAGAAAAAAAAAAAAAAAAAAAAAAAAAAAAAAAAAAAACAAATTTTGGGTCGGCAAGCAATTAGGAAGAGCAATTCATGACACAAAAATTACGGACGAAACCAACAAAGGGCAAGAGTTAAAGCTCTCATTAAAGAGTTACCTATTACACGATAATGATACATGCATGAACACAACCTCTGTAACCCAGAATTCACAAGGCATTCAAGAGGTCGGTTTCATGCCGGATTATGACAACAAACGTCAAAACGTGTCCCTTTAATGTCACTAAAGTTAAGTTCTCAACATTCCTAAATTCTATGACAGGTTACAAATAACAGATTACGGAAACGTTCCTTCGGTATAAAAACATCATCGGCGGCACCACCAGTTACTCTATCTTTATCTCCTCCCATGTCGGCTTCACCTCGCTGGCGGCTTCCGCCACTAGACACCTGTTCTCCGCTGCAGTCTCTCCTGCTGCTTCTGTTACAGGGACAGCTTCTTCAATGGCAGGTTTGGTAATTACTTCCTCTGGTGGGGGCGTTATCGGGTTTTCAAGCACTTCTTCATTAATGTTAACGTCTTTTGCAGCCTCCTCGCCTTTTAACTCTTGTTTTTCGACTTGTTCAGTTACAGGGTTCGATACTTCCTCGGGTAGGGGAACTTTCGGTATTTCACACGTTTCTTCATTCACCTCCTTCTTTGACTCGTTTTTTACCTCGTTAACGTCTTTTGCAGCCTCCTCGCCTTTTAATCCTTGTTTGTCGACTTGTTCAGTTACAGGGTTCGATACTTCATTGGGTAGGGGTACTTTCAGTATTTCACACGTTTCTTCATTCACCTCTTTCTTTGACTCGGTTTTTACCTCATTGACTAGTTCGGCTACTTCCTCCTCCAGGGGTATTTCTGGTATTTCACACTTTTCACCAGCCTCTTCTTTCGGCTTCTCGTCATCTTTCTCACCCTCCTGCATTTCAACATCTTCTTTCTCTTTCTTGTCTTTCTTTGCAGACGTCGACTTTCTACGTTTCTTGACCGGCTCTGGTTCAGCTGGTGGTGGGGTTGACTTTGCCTTCTCGCTGATCCGTGTTGACCTTCGTGGAGTCTCACCGCTTCCCCAGTCAAACTCCGAGATCTTGGGCCCACCAGGGTGCGATTTCAGGTACTGCTCTAACTGCTTCTTGTTCGTAATCTCTTCCCCTGTTGGTGCTGTGAACACCGTCTCGTTCTTCTTTGGTGTCCCTCCTTTCTTTAGCACGAACTATACATAAATCCATGATAAGGGTAATTTAGGTATTTCACAAAATCATCACACACTACCCGTACATTATACAAAGTGTTTCCGTTTGTTCTTGATAGAACATAAAAAAGAGAGCTTGACAAGAAGTGGGTTGGTTTCAAGAAACGAATTGATTCAGAACCGAAACTCATATGGTACCCACTACATACTATGACGTCCGACCCATGACCCGTAAAACTAACCCGTATCACTGATTTGATTTAAACGCGTTAACACATTATGCATTGAAAGCTAATATTTATTGGAAATATGAAATTTTGCTAGTTTAGAGAGGGATATATGAAATTGCCCCTAACCGTAAAACCGAAATTTCACCAAAAGCAAAACCCTTGACACATTCATTAAATTAAAAAAAAAAAAAAGAAACCCCTTAAATTTACATAACCAAGACCTAAACTTTACCAATCTTTAACCCTAAATATGTCCATACAAACCAAAGTTCATATCTTTTTTAACAAATCAAAGGTTAAAAAAACCGAAAATGTCGCAGAAAGTACCCAATCCACATAAAAAATTAAAAAAACCCTAAGCAACCCATGTTTTCCCCAATTAATCAAAGCCCACAAAATTTAACCTATCAAGAACCCTAATCCCAAAATCAAACAAAAATGTATGCTCAGAATTATAACAATCGCATGAATCAAACCCTAATCCAAAAAACCCAAATTTCATCAAATTGACAAAAACCCACAAAAAACCCTAATTTCAGAACACCCCACAAAAAAAAACCCTAATTTTTGAAAAACCCACAAAAAAGAAACAAAATTTCAACACAAAACACTAAATCTGAACCAATTAAACCACACCTATAACCTCAATTCAAGAAACTAACAAACAATGTAACCACAAAAGCTAGCATAACATGTATTATTATTCAGTTTAAGATGAAATGTAGAGAGAGAGAGAGAGAGAGAAAGAAAGAGAGAGAGAGAACCGTTTTCTTCCAGCCAGAAGGTGCAGGAAGCTCCATTGAAACAACCTCATCGTTGGGACCAGAGCTCGACATTTTTCAGAACAAAAAAAACCCTAAAAATTCACAAGAAAAAGGTCTGTAATTGACGAAGATAGATGCGTGTGTGTGTGTTAGAAACTATGAAGTGTAGTATAATGGATCATGTATGTATAGGTTTCTCTCTCTAGAAATGCACTCTACCTGGTGATTCTCTCTCTCTCTCTCGCTCTCTCTCTCTCTCTTGACTCTTGTGTTTGAAGAAGTTCTGAGTCTTCAAGCTGAAATCTGTCTAGGTGAAGAATGATAAGATGTGTGAATATTAGGCTATGGGGTGTGGATGGAGCCCCATTGGGCTTTATAGGTGCCAACTAGGAGCCACGTCATCGCCATGTCAGCATGGGGGCTTTATCATGCCCCCCTTTAATTTGGAGGGTGTGGATGGAGCCCCGTGTCATGATTACCTAATTATTTTTTATTTAAATATTTTTTTTAAATTAAATGGCAATTTTAATAACTACAAAATTAAAAATAAAAACATAACTTCATCTAAAAAAAACATTACATTCTAGAAAAAAAAAAAAAAAAAACATAACATAGTAGAAAAAAAATACAATAAAGTCATAAAAAACATAACATACTAGAAAAAAAAAGGCAACATAGTTAAAAAAACTACATATATTTGGCCCGAATTTGTGCCTTACGAGCCTCCAAAATGACTCGGTCCTCCTCCGATACATGTGACAGATCCCTTGCGAGAAAGTCCATGTCTCTCGCAATTTGTTTCTCCTTTTTCATTTCTTGTTGTTTTTCCCGAATGGAGATTATTTGCTTCAGATCTGCCTGGAACTCGGTAACCTTTGACGGGCCATCTGATTTAGTAGACTTTCCACGTGCCTTTGCCTTGGCTTTACTTTTATCCCTACCAGTTGGATGAGGCAGCTCTTGGGGTTCTTCAAACTCGTCAGTTTCCTCGTTTAGATTAATTACTGTACGAGCATCGGACCCAGATGGTTCGCTGGTGGATGTCGATTTGGACCGTTTGGATCTAGGGCGGGTTGGGTCGAACGGTGGCACAAGATGCCACTTTGGAGATTTGCGAAGAAGCTCCCATGTGGTTACTAGGTTAAACATATGCCCATGTTGCATTCTATACTGTGTGTGGGCTTCGGTCATGATATCGACATCATTCGCACCACTTTTCCTTCGAGTGTTATTGACGAGGTTATTGTATATGCTATTGAAGTTGCTAACCTTCGTCCTCAAAGCCCCCCACTTTCCCGAAAAAGAGTCGGGGGTTCGATACACGCCACGACCCATTGCGGCGAAAAACTTATCGCGTATACGACCCCAAAATGCCTTTATGTCTTGGTCGTCTCCTAAAAAAAATATTATTTAGACAAGCATAAAAATTATTATTTAGACAAGCATAAAAATTATTATTTAGACATGCATAAAAAATATTATTTAGACATGCATAAAAAAATTATTTACACAAAAAAAAATAGTATTTTAGACAAGCATAAAAAATTTATTTACCAACAATCTCGTCCTCCGACACGTTGAGCCAAGCTTTTGCCAACTCGAACTCTTCCTTAGGCGACCAAAATTCTACCTTCTTTGTCGCACGTTTTTCAGTCTCATCCTTCTTTTTATGGCTTCTTTTTTTGATAGAAGAGGATTCGACTTGGGTTTCGGGAACGTATTCCTGTTCGCTTGTGTTTGGCGGTGACATGTTTGGCGATGACATGTTTGGCGGTGATATGTTTGGCGGAAAAAAAGGGGTTGAGAATAATACCCGAAATATGGAGGAGGCATCGGTTGAGTGGTGGGATGAGGAGAAGTTGGTGGCATTGGATAATATCCAAACTCCCCCGTACGCGGGTCTCGGCGATAGCGGTCCTCTTGCTCGTTGTTTTGCAAAGTTTGCCAATACGGATTGGTCGGATCCCATGGGTTGTTTGGGTTAGGAAACATTGTTGGAAGTTTTAAAAAAAATAGAAGAGAGTTGTATAAAAAAGGAGGTAGAGAGTGAAAGGAATGAGAGTAGAAGGAGTGATTTTATAGTGTGATTTTATAAATAAAGTAAAATTTTTTTTTTTTAAATTCCGACCGTTCAACGGTCCAAACAATCAAAATGCCTCGGTCCCTGTGCGTTACCGCTCGCCATAGCGGTGGCGGAGCAACTATAGCGCCCCGGCTATGGCGCCGGCGGTGTGGGTGATTTCAGGGGGGGCGCTATGGTGGTCGATGTGGCGGAAGGGTGGCGCCCCACACCCTCCAGCCTTAAAGTATGATCTGTATGCCCCTTGAAGAATAATTAATTTCAGTGAATGGTCCCTATGATTAGTGGTAGGGATGAGCATTTGTTACTAGGTACCGGTACCGAATTTTCTCTATCGAATTTTTTATACCGGTACCCACTTTTTGTCATTTTCGGTATCGGTACCGGTAAAATACCGAATTTTACCTTCAAATACCGGTACCGTACCGAATATTTCGGTGCCGGTACTCAGTTTTGACGAATTTCGGTATCGGTATTTTCGGTACACCACGCTCATCCCTAGTTAAAGTGGTATCTTGTTAACTCTTGTTGGAAAGTCGACCCTTTGTCGGGTCAGGTGCTGCTTTTGTGGGGAGTGCGACACCAGGATATCGGGCATGAAGCTCTCACCTTGCCAAGTACCAACATCCAACGAGCCGACAACTGATAGCTGTTGGTAACGACTACTACAAAAAAGTGATTGATTTTTGGTTCAAAAGTCCTCTGTTGTTGTGTGTCAGTATTTCAATTGTTGCCTCAACTAGCCGACGTAAAACAAAGGGAAAATCACGAGATTGGCCAAATCAACGCCTTCTTTTCCAAATTGGCCAATTGACACCTCTCACCAAGCCGTTTCCACATACTGAAACGGCACAAGGAATCCTTTCAACGCCCAGCCAACCATTCAACGCCACGTGTCCGACCAAACTTGTAACGGCTTGAAGGCATTTCAGAAGACGCCACGTGTCCGACCATTGTTGAAAGAACTTTGCCAAGCCGTTTCAATCGGCTCCTGTTGAAAGAACTTAGCCGAGTACCTTCAGTGAGCCAAGCCGTGTGCTTGGGTTGGAGCCGAGCCGTTACCGTACACACGTGGACCCCACCCCTGCAAGCCAAGTCGTTTCCCCCCATTGTTTGTGCCGTCTCAGCTGCTCCGAGCCGTTTCAGCTGGCTTAAGCCGGTACAGGCCTCTAAAGCCGTTTCAAGCTATTTTTCGAGCCGTTTCAATGCGGTAGTTTATATATTTATATTTGCACGTTTTTTTGTGTGTTTGTGCAACAGATTCATCTAAAGTTATCAAAACAGTTAGCTTTTGTAGAAGGAACTTAAAATTATGAAGATTTGTTTGGTTGTATACAGCGGCGGAAAGTGGGAAATCGTTAACAGAAAGTTGGAGTATGGTGCTGTTGCTGATTCAAGTAGACGTGGTTTAGAGATTGAACCCAACCTTTCATACATTGCTCTTTTAAGTAAAGTGTCAAACATGTGTAGTTCTATCAACATTACGAAGTTATCGTATCAGTTGTCTTCGTTTAGTGATCCAATCGATATAATTAATGATGAAGATCTTGCAATGTTTTATAATTTTGCTATGGAAAATATTTTTGAAATTTATAAATTATATGTCGTTGAAGGGTTTTGTGCTGGGTCATCTAGTTTTTCACCTCCAAATATATTTAAAGTTCCTGATTTGAATCTCTGTATTGATGAAGAAAATTATGATGTTTTAAACAACTACCAACCAAATCCCGATAATTCATTTGAAAAGTGTTTGCCATCTTCATCAATTACTTTTGAACTAGGGCACGTATTTAATAACAAAGAAGAAATGAAACTTGAGTTGGGGAAAAAAATGTTTGTTAGAACACTTTGAGTTTAAAGTAGATAGATCATCTAAAACGCGGTACGAAGTGTCATGTTTGGTCGACGGTTGCGTTTGGCGTTTTCATGCATACAGTTTTGGGGATAGTGGGTTGTTTTTTGTTAAGAGTTTTAACGATAAACACACGTGCTCGAAGACGCTAACGTACCCACATCTTCGTCAGGCAAACCCAAAGGTTGTGGCTCACTATTTAAAGGGTTATTGGATTTTATCACCCGCAACTATTGGCCTTTGGCCGATGACACCCGCAACTAACACTTTGACACCCAGCACCCCCAACTTGTCTTTTTGTTTGCACTGGCACCACTCAGTTAAATATTCTCTAACTTGGTTAGTTATTTGTCCGACGTGGCACCATTTTGCTGATTGTACATGCTGATGTGGATGATGAGGTGTAATGTCTCACTTATATACCCTACCTTACATCATAATCTCAGTCATCACCTTCACTCATCACTGCGATCATCACATGAAGCCAAATGGAGCCCTAATCTGCCGATTGTAAGGTAACATTTCTTGAAATTACTCATTTATTTGAGATGTCTTCAACCATAGATGTTATGCTATGGATTGGCGGTCACATTGAGGTAGGATTTGGTCAAGCACAGTATGTAGGAGGTGATTCAAAGCTTGTTAAAGTAGATGTAGACCACATTTCTTACTTTGAACTTGTAGATTATGCCATGGAATCCGGTTTTTACAGTTCTAGAAAATTTCATATGTATGGGTTGGATGCTGATGATGGGGGACTTAATCACTTTGAGAGTGATAAAGATGTGTTGCACTTGGCCGATAAGGTTATGAAATGGAAGGAACCATTTATGGAAGTCCTGATCCAACCAGGTCCTATATTGGCAGATGAAGCCCACTCCTGTTCCAGGCCCACTAAACCATCTCCCCGGCCCAATGAGCAAAAAGCCCAATCCACAAAGCCTCCTAGGTCAACTGATAGGGTTTCAGTGGATATAGACAATGAATATGGAAGTGATAGTGATGACAGTGAGTATAAACAATCAGCTGGATCAGGAGAGTCGGATGATTATACTGATATTGATGACCTAGTTCCAAGCAGTGATCATGATGAGGAAGAGGTTGTAGAAGAGGTAAATGGTTCTGAGTCTGATAGAGAGGACTTGGAATGGAGACAGTCACAAGATGCAGTTAGAAAGGCTACTCATGTTGATTGTCAAGCCAAAAAAAAGTTGTTTGACGAATGCTTAAAGGAGAAAGAAACAGAGGGAGAGTTGCATGAAACTAATGATGCAGTGGGTGCACATATAGAGGGGTACAGTAGCTACGAGGAATCAGATGGTGACATTCTTACACCCGGTGAAAGTGAGGACGATGATATCAGGGGTAAGAAGTATAAGGAAGCTGCTCCATCTGTAACTGAAGAAACTAACTGGAAGAAATTCATTTGGAAGGTAGGAACAAGGTTTGCATAAAGGGATGCCTTCAAAGAGGCAGTGAGAAGGTATTCAGTGACTAATGGTAGGAATTTGATCCTTGCTAAGAGTGAGAAGGGCAACTGTGGTCGTATAGTTGTCAAGTGTATAGAAGGGTGTCCATTTTTCTTATTGTGCTCACTGCATAAGGGTAAGGAGTCTTATATGGTTAAAAGAGTGAAGAATAAACATTCTTGCCAAAGGAACATGATAAAGAACAGACAATTAACAGCAGGGTTTATAGCTAATGAGTTCCTACCATTGTTTAGATCCAAGCCCAATTGGTCAGCTAAGGAGATTGTATTGGCTGTAAAACAGAAGTATAAGGTCATAATTACTAAGTGGTTAGCTTACAAGGCTAAATCTTGTGCTCATAAGAAGTTGCATGGATCAATGAGGGATCATTATAGTAAAATTGGTGCATACATGGATATTTTGAAGAAAACAAATCCAACATCAACGTTTGTTCTTGTAACTGCACCACCAGGTTTTATCAATCTAGATCCAACAGCCACATGTGAAACATTCTTTAGGTTATTTGTATGTTTTGATGGTGTCAAAAAAGGATTTTTAGCCGGATGCAGGAAGGTGTTATGTTTAGATGGTTGTTTTCTGAAGACATTCTTGGGGGGAATGTTATTAACAGCTGTTGGTAGGGATGCTAACGATCAGATGTATCCTTTGGCATGGGCAGTGGTTGAAGGGGAGACAAATGATAGTTGGGAATGGTTCATGGAAGAGCTCAGGAAGTGTTTGGGAATAAATGATGGTGGGGAAGCATGGACATTCATATCAGATCAGCAGAAGGTACCACTTTTCTATGATGATCACTAGAAATACCTTTGTTATATTCTGCATAGTATTAACACTTATGATATTCATATGCAGGGTCTATTGAATGTTGTTGCACTAATATGGCCAAGGGCAGAGCATAGAAACTGTGCAAGGCACATCTATGCTAACTGGCACAAGACATTCAAGGATGAGGAGTTGAAGGAACTGTATTGGAAAGCTACAAGGGCTTATTGTGAACCTGAGTACATTCAAGCACTTGATGAGATGAGATCAATCAACCCTGATGCAGTAAAAGCATTATTGAAACAGGATAAAACTTGTTTCAATAGGTGCTACTTGAAAACTCACACTAAATGTGATGTAATAGTGAACAACATGGCAGAAACATTCAATGGTTACATCATCAATGCAAGGTCAAAGCATATTATTCACATGTTAGAGGATATCAGAATTCAGATCATGAGTAGGTTAGTGACAAAAAAAATAGAAATGGCTGCCAAAGATGTTGTCATCTGCCCTAACATACAGGAAAAACTTGAGTTTTCCAAGAGTAAAGCTTTTAGGTGTGAAGTGTACCCCTCATCTCATCAAGTTTTCCAAGTAAGAGACTTTGATGATGTATCTGTTGACTTGGATAAGAGAACCTGCACATGTAGAAAGTGGGAACTTAGGGGATATCCATGTAAGCATGTGTGTGCTGTGGCTGGGTTTTTACATAAGAATGCTGAAGATTATGTGGACCAGTGTTACCACAAAGATACATACATGAAGATCTATGACTTCACAATCCCTCCATTGCCAAGTGAAAAATATTGGCCAAAGGTTGATTATCCACTGGATCCACCTCCAATAAAAGCTGCTCCTGGTAGGCCTAAGAAGAACAGAAAGAGAGACCCTCATGAGGACCCTAAAAAGCCAGGAAAACTAACTAAGCATGGGGTTATAATGACATGTGGTATTTGTGGAGCACAAGGTCATAACAAGAGAAGATGTGCTGAAAAAGGGAACATCAATACAGGTGGTATTTAGTGTAGATATCTAATTATGCTAACTAATGTTGTAGATCTCTAATTATGCTAACTAATGTCATTTTATTGCTCATAGCTGAACCTGGATCAAAGAGAAAGAAGGGGAACATAAGGAAGAGAAAGTCAACACAGCAGTCAACACAACAGTCAACTCAACAGTCAAGTCAACGGCAGTTAACTCAGCAGACAAGTCAACTCAACAGCCAACCCTCCAGTCAAAGAGGGGGCAAACTGTCAGCTAAAAGAGGAAGACCTAGAGGGAAGGGCAACAGAGAAGGATGTGCTTAGTTGATGAATGCTTAACTTATGTTTGGACAATTTAGTGTTTTGTAATGCCTCTTTTGGACAAGAATCATGTAGGCTTAATGTTAAGTAATGAAACTATGTAATGTAATGACTTAATGTGGTATGTAATGTTTTGGTTAGTTAATATTAATGATGCAGGGGTAATTTGGTCATTTTACAGGTGTGGTATATATATGCAGTGGGTTATATGAGCTTTAAAACATGCAGGGGTAATTTGGACATTTTACAGGTGTGGTATATATATGCAGTGGGTTATATAAGTTTCAAAGCTTGCAGGGGTAAATTGGTCATTTGACAGCTGTTGTGTGTATATAATAGTGGTAAATGGGTCAAAACAGTTGTGTGCTGCACAAGTATGCAAATGATCACAAGGTGTTGCACAAGTATGCATATGATCACAAGGTGCTGTCATGCCCACTATTGCTCATTGACTTATGTTTGGTCATTACCATATCATCCAAATGGGTCAAAACAGACTAGTATTGGTCATTGATTTATGTTTGGTCATTACCAAATCACTAATATGGGTCAAAACAGACCACTGTTGGCTGCTCTTTGGTTTGGTCATTACCAAATCATGACAAATGGGTCAAAACAGACCAGTATTGGTCATTTATCTATGTTTGGTCATTACCAAATCATCCAAATGGGTCAAAACAGACCATTGTTGGCTGCACTTTGGTTTGGTCATTAGCAAATCATCCAAATGGGTCAAAACAGACCAACTGATGCAAAAGTCAAGACTGTACAATGCAAAATCAACTATTAATTGGCCAATAAACATACTAAACAACTGTCAACTTGTTTTCATTAATAAGTTCAATATTGTACAACCTAATTAAATCACTTGTTCAAAATGTACATCCATATGGCAATGACAAAACACATAGTAAACACAAATGGTTGCTTCCACATGGACTTTTTGCCAAGAATTTGTCTTTTCAACAACGTGTTCTCTTCGAGTAGCAACTTGTTCTGCAATTCCAAGTTCTCATTTTTCAGTTCTTGATAACTGACTGGACTTGAACTACAATTTGAATGTGCTTCGAAAAATTTGTCGAAATCTTGTTTCCACATAAAGAACTTGCAATCTGATAACTACAAAACAATATACCAACCTCAGTTTCAACAAGAATTTAAGTTCAATCCATAAGTAAACAACTTACAGGCCATTGAGGGCAACCATAAAATTGATCACCATGTCGAACACTTTTAGGACCAGCGATGCGAAGAACAGCAACAACTTCATGATGACAATACAAGTTTCCATCCAAATCAACCTTGAACAATTTAGGGGTTCGGTTCACACTCCATGATGAATTGGAAGATGAACTCATCTCGATTAGGGTTTCTGTGGGATGAATCGATGAATTGCAGTGATTATGGGATGAATGGAGAATTAGGGTTCATTTGGGATGTCTGTGTTATAAAGGAGAAGGAGACATTACACCTCATCATCCACATCAGCATGTACAATCAGCAAAATGGTGCCACGTCGGACAAATAACTAACCAAGTTAGAGAATATTTAACTGAGTGGTGCCAGTGCAAACAAAAAGACAAGTTGGGGGTGCCGGGTGTCAAAGTGTTAGTTGCGGGTGTCATCGGCCAAAGGCCGATAGTTGCGGGTGATAAAATCCAATAACCCCTATTTAAAAGAACCTTTAAAAGACATTAGAATTATAAAGTACAAAATAAACGAGAATAAGCTAACTAGGAAATAAATAACCCAGTTAGTTATGGGTCTTGTAGTAACACTTGAATGAATTAAAAAGCCTGAATTATAAACTATATAAAAGTTGAGGGGCTTATGTGTAGAACTTGAAACTTAATTTAATTAAAAACAAAATAACATACACCAAACACACACAAAGGTATGTCTGGTCGATCAAACAACAGGGGCGAACAAGAGCTCCCCCACCAAACCCTAACTTGTGCCAAATTGATCAAATTGGAGGTTCAAATCAGTTCCAAATCGATTTTCAAGCACGAAATTGTGATCTCCTCTGAAAAGGGATCATAAGGTATGCGATTTCCATGGAAAATCTTCATCCAAATTTCTGAGTGAATTCAAGAAATTCAGAATTGATGTTGCATGTTAGTTGTTTGGAATGAAATAGTGTCTAGGGATAAACCCTAGTCAATTACTTGTTGAAATTTTGCCTATTTCTTGTGAAATCCATAATCACCATTGAAAGTGATAGGTGGGTTTTTTAGAAGCATGTTGAACACTAGGATTATGATGTTATCTTAGTATAATTTGAGTTCTATGAAACAAGTTCAGATTTGAGTAATATGAAAATTGATGTGAATTAGCCTAAATTGATATTTATCTTGGCTAAATAACAAGTGTTGAACTTCATTATGAATTGTGAGAAATTATGCCCTTAAGGTGTTTGTGAAAATGCCTAAAAGAGGATTAAAACTGGAAATTTGAGCTAAAACGCGTGTTTGTATAGTTATGGAAAATTATGCGTATTATGTAAACAAAAGAGTTCTAAACGGGTTGTGATTGAACTCTATAGGAAAAGAAACCGGAGCGTCAAGTGGACAAGCCGGTGGTGACGCGCACTTGAAAGGGGTGCTTCAAAGGTACGTGACTTTGGTCCCGTTACATTACATATATACGTTTGGTTCTAGCTTGTTAATGGTGTCATAATGTAGTATATGCGTTTGACGTGTCATTTAAGTGGCGAAGCCCACTCGACATTCATGTGACAACCCGAGTTTTCAAGGTTTCTGTTTGACTTAATACTGGTTCACAAAGTGTTGTTTTTATATTTATATGTATATGTGGTGTGCGTTATAAGTGTGTATATGGTATATGTTTTGTGTTAAGGGCATGTTTGGTATAATTAAAATAAAACAAATTGGAACCTTGGCTGAAACACCCCACACCCGAAATATCCTTTCATCCGATAACACCCACCCGAAACACCCACCTATATTAATATGTGTATTTTGTATTAATATGTCTAATATAGGTATATGTATTCATTGGGCCAATTGTGATAATATTAGGAATAGGAGCCGCTCCCTTGGTCCACATAGGATCTCGGTTTTTGTTGTTGGGCTTGAGCCCATCTCGGCTGTTGAATGAACCGCCCCAAACTTCCCCATTATATGTATACGTAATAGTTGTTATTTGATTGGATAAAACTCTAAACTAAAAACAAACCCTACTCCCTTCATAATTACATGCGGCAACTGGAGAACCCCACCCCCCCATTCGCAATATCATCTTGATCAATCAAAACTTCCGGTTAGTGAGTTCAGTTCATGTTTGCTAAATTTTCAACTACCTGATTGTGTCAATCGAACTTGCTTATGATTGTTTATGATGTTAATCGAATTACTGGTTAGATATAATTGGTTACATGACTTCTTGATAGTGATGCCGATGATAAAAATTAGTTGTTATCCTGCTATTTCGATAGGTTATAAAAACAGTGGAGGAGTATATGTTTAGTGGATTGATACATGATAATTGGGTTACAAATATTATGTGATGAAATTGATAAACGTGAATGGTATATTTTTTTAAATTAGTTAGAACATGAATCTGGAATAAAAGAGTAAATGAAAGCATGATTGATTGGGATTTTTGTTTGGACAGAATGCCTTAATAGGTTATATGTATATTGTTTGGGCTGATAATTGATTTAGGGTGCATAGTAGTGTTCGAATTCATAGCATGATAATCCGATTGAGTGTTTAAATATGGTTCATGATCTGATCTCGGCTTAGAGTTCAAAGAAGTCTGATGAAATTAAACTGTTTAATCTGGTTGTGTTGATGATCGAGCTAGTATTATGATTTAGTATCAATTAGGGTTCATGGGGAATTGTTTGGTAAATGATGGATTTGGTCAATAAATGTGAAATTGGAAACTGTTGAATTTCTTGTAACTGATTGGCGTGATTATTGGTATTATTTGAGAAAGGGATTTGCATGATTTTAGAAAGTTTGTTAAACTAATCGCACAAGACCAAACACACAAGTCCAGTCGCACAAGACACTCACAGTCGCACAAGATGTTTTGGATCGCACAAGTTGCAATGGTTGGGCCGGGTATATATGTTGGATTGGGCCAGGTCTGATCGCACAACCCGATCGGATCGCACAAGGCTTGGGGTTATTTGATTGGGCCGTAGATATGTTTATAGTTTTGTTTGGGTTTCTTGACATTGGGCCGGGTAGTATTGGGCTCTAACGGATGACTCGCACAAGGCCACTAAGCTTGTGCGAGCCCAAATCGTGAATATGTTATAACTGTTAAACGTGATGTTGCATGTTGCCATGATCCATATGTGTTTCTTACGTGCTATCTATGTGATGCTTGTATGCACTACTTGAAACCAAAACCTGACTTGTATTGGTAACCATGTTAGGACGTGGTTGACCACTAGCTGCTAGACTTGACCTTTCTGTGTAATCTGTCGAGCAAACCAAGGTGAGTTCACACTTCTCTACAAAGCATGGGATTCCCAGGGGTTGGGAATGGGTTAAGGAATAGGGATTCCTCGTCCTGTTGAGACGTATTCAGGAACATAGATTCCTCGTCCTGTTGAGACGTAATCAGGAACATAGATTCCTCGTCCTGTTGAGACGTATTTAATTATACCAGACTAGAACTCTATCAACGAAGTCCCTCCTTTTGTATCGACTTAATCGCCGAGGCCAATGGCGAACGGGTCATTAGTTAAATAGCGCTATTAGGTTTAACAAACCTCACACCGTGCCGCAGAGGACGGGCGTGGACTAATGGACTATGGCACGTCAGTGATGATAGACACAGACGTTAGGGCACTTAAACATGACGAACGTTAGTAGTCGATATGGTAACGAGTCTGGTGAATTAAACATGGGGTAGCCCCCACGGCCATAGAGCCGGGCTGGAATAGCCAACGTAAGAACGGGTAACTAATAAACGTTTTTCGAACTATGGGGTAACCCCCACGGCTGGATAGCTGGTAAAGAGCAAACTGTGTTTTTGGAACAACTATAAACTGGACAACCAAACGTGAACTCACTCAACTTGTTGTTGACTCGTTACTACATGCTTTGCAGGTCTATAGGTACTTAGCTGGAGCTTGCACAAGGAAGAGTCGTTGTGGGACATGGACAGCTGTGTGCCATGTTAAACATCTGGATAATTAAACATTTGATTTGGTTTTGAACATTATGCTTCCGCTCCTAACTTAACTATGGTTGTTTTGGACACTAATCGTGTTGGTTGGACTTTTACATTTAATTATTTACTTGTTCAATATGATTAGTGGTTTGATCCTGGTCAGTCACGCCTCCAAGCGGTGATACTCCGCATGTGGATTTTGGGGGTGTGACAGATTGGTATCAGAGCCATTGGTTATAGAGAACTTGGTTTTAATAAAGGAAAACGTTTTTGTTAAAACTAGACTATAACCTGTACAGTGCTCTACGATCCACAACGACGCTTCACTCCACGTGCAAGGCTCGACATTCTAGGTGATATGGTTTATGTTTATATTGCCTACTTGCTAGATTGCATAGAACTTTGCTCATGGTATGCTTAGATAAGCGTAGCAACTATAGTTTGAAAACACATTTGTGCTTGCTCCCTACTGTCACTACACACTTACGCACATTCGCGACACCTTTCCTATTTGTGTTTCCTTCGATGTGAGATCATGAGGGAACGTGTGAACCTAACTCAAGCCAGTTGACGGCTCTTATCAACGAACAAGTTACGGCAGCACTCGCAGCCGCTTAGGCAGGAGGAATGACCTGCTATTCCGAACCTATCCTAGGATGTTCGATCCTACTCTCATGACCCAACTCTCGCGCTTAACCCTGTTTCTTCTTCCTCGCGCAACAAGGTCAGAACGCTCAGCCGCCTGTAAGCACATTTAAGACGTTCGTGGACTGTCGTCCTAATACTTTCAGTGGCACTAAAGGAGCTGTTGGACTCCTCCATTGGTTTGAAAAGAATCTGTCTTAGAGATGGGTGATGCCCTGAGGCCGTAGAGTGAAGTACGCCACTGGTACTCTCGAAAGCACTGCGTTAAATTGGTGGAACGCGTACGTTTAGATGCTGGGGCTGGCGGTTGCTAATGCCACCCCATGGAAGGATTTTGAGGAACTGATCAAACGTGAATACTGTAGTCGTGATGACATCCACAAACTGGAAGTGGAGTTCTTTAACATGATGATGACGGGGTCAGAGATAGAAGCGTACACGAAACGATCCAACGAACTGACGTTGTTATGTCCAACAATGGTGGATCCTCCCATCAAGCGCATTGAGCTGTACCTCAAAGGCTTAGTACCAGAGATTCAAAGTCATATGACATCGGCCAACCTTACAACCCTCCAGGATATTACTCGTCTTGCTCAACGTCTTTCAGATCAGGCGGTAGGACAGAATAAACTGCTGAAACGTATTGATGCTACTACAACTACTTCGGATGCTCCCAGTGACAACAAACGCAAGTGGGATAGAATTCGAGCAAGGGTTCCACTTCAGATGCTGAAACGGATATGTAAATAAAAAGTTATGAGGAATTAAGCGAACAAAAAATAAAAAAAATAAAAATAAAGAAAGCTGAGCTGGGCGAACCGTGGGCACGGTTCTGAACCGTGACTCACAGTCTGGCAGTTCTGCTTTGAGCTGGGCGAACCGTGGGCCACGGTTCTGAACCTTGACTCACAGTCTGGCAGTTCTGCTTTGAGCTGGGCGAACCGTGGGCCACGGTTCTGAACCGTGGGCCACGGTTCTGAACCGTGACTCACAGTCTGGCAGTTCTGTTTTGAGCTTGACAAACCGTAACCTACGGTCGGTTTGAAATAAAATTTTGATTTTGTTTGTTTTTCGTTGTTTAGCAATAGAACTTGAATTTATTTGATATTATGATGGCAAAACTAATAATTGATGTGGTTTTGACTCTAGGTAATGCTCGTTAGCTACGGATGCCGATCAAGCGTGAAGCCAAGAACCGAACACCATTTTTGAAGCTTCCGCACTAATCTAAACTTGTCTAAACAATGATGTTTTGTGAACTCTATTAGATGTGAACACTTTGGACTTGATGGTTACTTATGTTAACTCACTAAACGATGTGTAACTTAACTTATTAACTAAGTTTTGATAAGTATGCATTTTGTTTAAAAAAAAGAAACTCGTATTTTATGATTAAATTGATAGAGATTTAAGATGAGTGTTACAAGTTGGTAATCAGAGCTCAAGGTTGTTAACAAAGTGTGTTCGGTTCAAGCTTGATCAAGCATCCGGTAAGAGTTAATTGCTTTTAAGTAGATTTATTGAATATAGAAAGGAAACATGAATTGACGTTTACGGGAAGAGTGTATTAACACACTCAAACCCGAAAAGTGCATTAAATTGGAACGGTTAAAGCAAGTTATGAACTTGGCTAAACCAAAGTAAATAAAAATATATGTTATAGATGAAATGTTTAACGGCTAGTATAAACATTTCAGTTTTAAAGATGACGGATAGAGATAACGATGATGCGGTGCCGAGAGTCACCGAGCAAATAAGAGAAGTGATTGCCGAGGAGGTTGGAAAGGCAATCGAAAATAGTTTGTCTGGTTTCATCGATAAAATCCAAAACACTGTACTATCAGTGGTGGATGAGAGAATCAAGAAATTGGAAGATAATACCAATTTAGCGAAGGAAAAGCCCGGAGGACGAAAGCCTTGTTCATACAAAGAGTTCATGGCGTGCAAACCGCAAATCTATAATGGGGAGGTTGACCTGATAGTATGCCAACGATGGCTAAGCGATATCGAGGGAGTGTTTGAAAGGACCCATTGTGATACAGATGACTACGTAGCCTATGGTACGGGTCAATTAAGGAGTCAAGCGAAAGACTGGTGGGATAACAAGAAGAAAGAAATTGGAAGTGAAGCGGCTAAGGCTATGACATGGGATGAATTTAAGACGCCGTTTCTTAAACATCATAGTCCCAAGGCGGTCATTAACAAAATCAAAGAAGAATTCATGCAGCTTAGACACAAGGGTGAGTCCATCGACAAAATCACGGGAACGTTCATGGATAAAATGAAGTTTTGTGATGAACTGATAACAAATGAAGAACAGAAAATATATTATTACTACAATATGTTGAGCGCCGAGTATAGGGAGTTTATGACTCCTTCAAAGTATGAGACCCTCACCGAGATCATAAATGTTGCTCGGGAACAGGAAATTGAATTGAAGAAGCAGATTGAAAGGGGTGAAAGAAGGGCACAAGTGGTTAATCCCAGCCCTACAAAAAAGGCACGTACGACAGAGTCGTCAAGGAAACAGGAAGGAAAAAGCGGGTCGCCAAGCTGCTAGGTATGCGGAAAGGGCACAAAGGTGAGTGCCGGTTCAAAGATAAACCATGTCCCATATGTGGGAAGACAGGGCACACGGCTGCATTATGCCCCGGGAAGGTATCGGTGTGCTACAAATGCTATCAACCGGGTCACAAGAAATTAGAGTGCCCGGAACTAATGGGGAAAAAGGATGGCAAGGAATCACATACAGAGACTCCAAAAGCAAAAGCCAGATCCTTCCAGTTAACGGCAGCCGAGGCGAAGGTGGAACCCGATGTGGTCTTAGGTATATTCACCATAAATTCAATCCCCGCACATGTGTTATTTGATACGGGTGCGAATAAATCCTTTATTTCACATGGATTTATTCGACATCCTTCATTCGAACTGACAAAATTACCTATACCTTTAGAAGTAGAAATAGGTGATAATAAAAGTTTCATTGTATGTGACGTATGCCAAAATTGTAAGATGAGTATTGACGGTGAAGAATACTCAATAGATTTGATTCCAATGTCGATGGGAGAATTCCAAGTAGTGGTCGGATGGATTGGCTATCCCGACATCACGCGAAGGTCGTGTGCTTCCGCAAGGAGATTAAGTTAACATCTCCAAGTGGAAAACACGTTACCATCTATGGCGAAAAAGGGGGTAATCCCGTTATGTGCTCGATGCTAAAGGCTCACAAACTCATGAGGCGTGGATGTAAAGCGTTCATGATATATGCGAACGAACCAGACAAAGGATCGCCAAAGATTGAAGACGTACCGGTAGTACGTGAATACGCCGATGTATTTCCGGAGGATCTACCGGGAATACTGCCAGAACGGGAGGTAGAGTTCGGAATAGAATTGGTTCCAGGCGCGAAACCTGTGGCCAAGGTGCTGTATCGGCTCGTGCCATCAGAGCTACAAGAATTGATGTCTCAAATCCAAGACCTGCTCGACAAGGGGTTTATTCGGCCAAGTGTGTCTCCGTGGGGCGCACCGGTACTATTTGTGAAAAAGAAGGATGGGAGCATGCGCATGTGTATCGATTACCGGGAGTTGAATAAACTCACGGTGAAGAATCGATATCCGCTCCCAAGAATTGACGACTTATTTGACCAATTGCAAGGCGCAAATTGGTTCTCCAAGATCGACCTTAGATCGGGGTACCATCAGTTGAAAGTCAAGGAAAAGGACGTACCGAAGACAGCCTTTCGTACGTGGTACGGACATTATGAGTTCCTCGTGATGTCATTCGGATTAACTAATGCACCCGCGGCTTTCATGGATCTCATGAACCGGGTTTGCAAGCCAATGTTGGATAAGTCGGTGATAGTATTCATCGATGACATTTTGGTATATTCAAAAGATGAGACAGAACACGCAAGTCATTTACGTGAAGTGTTGGAGACGCTCAGAAGAGAGAAGTTGTATGCAAAATTCTCGAAATGTGCCTTCTGGTTACGAGAGGTGTAGTTTCTCGGGCACATCATTAGTGCAAACGGGGTGTTAGTAGACCCGTAAAAAATAGAAGCAGTGGCAAGATGGAACCCGCCGAAAAATCCTTCAGAAATCAAAAGCTTTTTGGGGCTTGCGGGTTATTATAGGAGATTCATACAAGATTTCTCCAAGATTGCTATGCCGTTGACCAAACTAACCCGTAAAGATGAAAAGTTTATTTGGGGCGAAGATCAAGAAAAAGCGTTCCAAACGCTTAAAGAAAGGTTGACCCACGCTCCGGTATTGACATTGCCGGATGGGGTTGACGACATGGTAGTTTACTCGGATGCGTCACATTCGGGTCTTGGGTGCGTTTTGATGCAATGGGGCAAGGTTATAGCCTATGCCTCGAGACAACTAAAGACGCATGAAAAGAACTATCCTACGCACGATCTTGAATTGGCGGCGGTGGTATTTGCTTTAAAGATATGGAGGCATTATTTGTATGGGGTAAAATGTACGATCTTTACCGACCATAAAAGTTTGAAATATTTATTCAATCAGAAGGAATTAAACATGAGGCAGAGGCGGTGGTTAGAAACTGTCAAAGATTTCGATTGTGATATACATTACCACCCGGGAAAAGCTAATGTGGTGGCGGATGCGTTGAGCCGAAAGGTAGATTATACGCCCATTCGAGTGCGATCAATGCAACTAATTGTAACATCGGGTTTCCTTGAACAAATTCGGCGATCTCAAATCGCAGCATTGGAGGAGGAAAATGTGAAGAAGGAAAGAATAGTTGGCCAATTTAAAGAACTGGCGGATGGTAACCAAGGGTTAAAGACGCGTTTTGGGAGGATATGGGTTCCAAATTCGTGTGGAGCTAAGGCACTCCTACTTGACGAAGCCCATAAATCACGTTATTCAATCCATCCGGGGGCAACCAAGATGTATAATGATTTAAAGCAAAATTATTGGCGGCCCAGAATGAAAAGGGATGTTGTAAAATATGTGGAGAAGTGCATGACGTGTTTGCAAGTCAAAGCAGAACATCAAAAGCCGTATGGTAAACTACAACCGTTGGATATCCTAGTATGGAAATGGGAACAAATCACGATGGATTTGTTGACCAAACTGCCCAAAACCAACCACAGTTTCGATGCTATATGGGTAGTTGTGGATAGATTGACAAAAAGTGCTCACTTCATTCCGATTCGCGAGACTTATACTTCCGAAAAGATGTCAGAGGTATATACTAATGAAATAGTGGCACGCCACGGGGTACCGATATCTATTGTGTCCGACAGAGATACCCGATTTACTTCGAACTTTTGGCGCAAATTCCAAGAACAAATGGGAACTAAATTGTTCATTAGCACCGCGTACCATCCACAAACGGATGGACAAAGTGAAGGAATAATACAGACGTTAGAGGATATGTTACGGGCATGCATTATCGACTTCGGGGGTAGTTGGGATGTCTACCTACAATTGGTCGAATTTTCATATAATAACAGTTACCACGCGAGCATCGGTATGGCTCCGTACGAGATGCTTTACGGAAGAAAATGCCGAACCCCGGTGTGTTGGGGTGAGGTTGGTCCGCGAGAACTTGCTCATAAGGATGTAGTTCACGAATGAGAAAATTGACTTGGTCCGAGCTCACTTGAAAGCTGCTCAAGATCGACAAAAATCGTATGCAGACAAAAGGAGAAGACCAATTGAGTTTCAAGTCGGTGACAAGGTTATGTTAAAAGTATTGCCGTGGAAGGGGATTATTCGGTTCAGAAAAAGGGGAAAGTTAAGCCCGAGGTTTATCGGGCCATTCAGAATTATTGAACGGGTCGGTAAGGTAGCATACCGTCTCGAACTGCCCGAGGAGTTAATTGGGATACATAGCACGTTCCACGTGTCACATCTCCGAAAATGTCTGGCTGACGAAACTGCTTATATCCACTACGACGACATCGAGGTGGATAACAGTCTTAATTACGCAGTAAAACCGATTGCAATTTTAGATCGTAAAGTGAAGAGTTTAAGAAACAAAGAAATTGACCAAGTAAAGGTCAAATGGGAACACAGGAAAGGTTCGGATGCCACATGGGAGTCCGAGGAGGAGATGAGACGTCTCTACCCCACACTTTTCGGTACGTATTCTGGTTTCGGGGATGAAACCCTTTTAAGGGGGTGGACTTGTAACACCCCGAAATTTATAAAACTTTATATTAGAATTATAAAGTACAAAATAAACGAGAATAAGCTAACTAGGAAATAATTAACCCAGCTAGTTATGGGTCTTGTAGTAACACATGAATGAATTAAAAAGCCTGAATTATAAACTATATAAAAGTTGAGGGGCTTATGTGTAGAACTTGAAACTTAATTTAATTAAAAACAAAATAACACACACCAAACACACATAAAGGTGTGTCTGGTCGATCAAACAACAGGGGTGAACAAGAGCTCCCCCACCAAACCCTAACTTGTGCCAAATTGATCAAATTGGAGGTTCAAATCAGTTCCAAATCGATTTTCAAGCACGAAATTGTGATCTCCTCTGAAAAGGGATCATAAGGTATGTAATTTCCATGGAAAATCTTCATCCAAATTTCTGAGTGAATTCAAGAAATTCAGAATTGATGTTGCATGTTAGTTGTTTGGAATGAAATAGTGTCTAGGGATAAACCCTAGTCAATTACTTGTTGAAATTTTTCCTATTTCTTGTGAAATCCATAATCACCATTGAAGGTGATAGGTGGGTTTTTGTAGAAGCATGTTGAACACTAGGATTATGATGTTATCTTAGTATAATTTGAGTTCTATGAAACAAGTTCAGATTTGAGTAATATGAAAATTGATGTGAATTAGCCTAAATTGATATTTATCTTGGCTAAATAACAAGTGTTGAACTTCATTATGAATTGTGAGAAATTATGCCCTTAAGGTGTTTGTGAAAATGCCTAAAAGAGGATTAAAAACAAGAAATTTGAGCTAAAACGCGTGTTTGTATAGTTATGGCAAATTATGCATATTATGTAAACAAAAGAGTTCTAAACGGGTTGTGATTGAACTCTATAGGAAAAAAAAACCGGAGCGTCAAGTGGACAAGCCGGTGGTGACGCGCGCTTGAAAGGTGTGCTTCAAAGGTACGTGACTTTTTTCCCGTTACATTACGTATATACGTTTGGTTCTAGCTTGTTAATGGTGTCATAATGTAGTATATGCGTTTGACGTGTCATTTAAGTGGCGAAGCCCACTCGACATTCAAACGGGTCAAAATATTGGTTAGAAATAGTTGGCTTGACATTAAAGTGAGGATTTTCACTCGTCAACCAAACGGGTCAAAACTACGTCCTTATATCGATTCTTACGCGTAAAGATTTGAAAGCCTCATATTGCGCTGGTGCTAGATAGCAATTTTAGTAATGAATGGTTATACTAAGTTAAGGTTATGAATCCGTGTTACCGGGTCGAATGGTAGAAACTAGTTGCAAGAATTGCATAAAGTGGCAATGCTTGAATTTATAAAAAAAAAACAAGCATGAAATTCGAGTACGAGCGTTAAGCCATGTAATGGTACGGATACGCCAAGAATTTCAATCCCGGGGAATGGGTAAATAAGATTAGAATGCCAAAGAATAAATTGGGGAACAATTTGCACACATAGTTAACGGGTCGAATAATCGAAACAAGGATTTTGTGGGCCATTCATTCACAATCCGGGTTTCGTTAAGTGAAATTTATATGGTTAGATCCGTAATCTTAATACGGACATATTGGAAAAAGAATCGGCTAAAACGGATATGTAAATAAAAAGTTATGAGGAATTAAGCGAAAAAAATAATAAAAAAATAAAAATAAAGAAAGCTGAGTTGGGCTAACCGTGGGCCACGGTTCTGAACCGTGACTCACAGTCTGGCAGTTCTGCTTTGAGCTGGGCGAACCATGGGCCACGGTTCTGAACCGTGACTCACAGTCTGGCAGTTCTGTTTTGAGCTTGACAAACCGTAACCTATGGTCGGTTTGAAATAAAATTTTGATTTTGTTTGTTTTTCGTTGTTTAGCAATAGAACTTGAATTTATTTGATATTATGATGTCAAAACTAATAATTGATGTGGTTTTGACTCTAGGTAATGCTCGTTAGCTACGGATGCCGATCAAGCGTGAAACCAAGAACCGAACACCATTTTTGAAGCTTCCGCACTAATCTAAACTTGTCTAAACAATGATGTTTTGTGAACTCTATTAGATGTGAACACTTTGGACTTGATGGTTACTTATGTTAACTCACTAAACGATGTGTAACTTAACTTATTAACTAAGTTTTGATAAGTATGCATTTTGTTTAAAAAAAAAGAAACTCGTATTTTATGATTAAATTGATAGAGACTTAAGATGAGTGTTACATATATCGTTGTAATGATATAGTGAAAGATTTTAGACAAAGATTCCAAGTCGAGATAACCACTAGTCAAGCTTGGCGTGGAAAAAGTCTGGCACTAGAGCTTTTACAAGGAACAGGCAGAGATTCATTTGCAGAACTACATTTTTACTGTTACAATTTAGAGCGGGCAAATCCGGGTTCTGTCACTCATATCAAGACTGATGACGAGCGTCGGTTTGAAATGGTCTTTGTCGCGATTGGAGCTGCGGTAAGTTACAGCAGTCTGTATTTTTTTCCGTCAAACTACATCTTCTTGACATTTTTTTAAATAATTTCGTTTCAGATTCGTACCTTTATCTGTAATCTAAGACCGGTGGTGATCATTGATGCTGCACACTTAAAGGGTGAATTTAAAGGAACCTTATTTTTAGCAGTCGGGATGGATGGAAACAACCAAATTTTACCAATTTCCTATGGAATAGGAAAATCAGAGGATGGTGAATCTTGGACATGGTTTCTGTCAAAGCTTAGAGAATGTGTCGGTGAAATACCTGACATGGCGATAATATCGGATAGAGCGAATTCTATACACCTAGCTGTTAGAAACGTCTTTCCACGTGCTTATCACGGGTTATGCTGTCATCATTTAATGATGAACCTACGTTTACCGTCCGATAAAAAAAAAGAAAATGAGAAGCTGTGGTGGAAGACATGCATATCGTACTGGGTATCTGATTTTAATGAGTCATTCAATGCTCTTTGTCTTGCCGTTCCTAGAGTACGTCACACTCTAACAAGTATTAAGTTCGGTAGATGGGCAAGGGCGCATTGTCCCGGCAATCGATATCATTATATGATATCTAACAGCGCGGAGTCTATTAACGTTTTATCTAGATACTCGCGTATAATGCCGGTAATGCAACTCTTAGAGTTCTTCCGGCAATCTGTACAGAAATGGTTTTACGATCGGCGTTTGCAAGGTATTCATGAAAAACATTAATGGGCACAGAAGAAAATTTTTAAAAAAATTGAAGGGTCTAGAACCTGGACTGTTTCTGGGATTGGGTTAAACACTTATTCTGTTGCAGACAGTAAAAAGGGGGGTTTGGTTGACTTTGTTAATCGAAGTTGTAGCTGCCGAGTTTGGCAGGTTTCTGGTTTACCATGTGGGCATGTTATTGTCGTGTCAAAATTTTTAGGTGAAACCGATTGTAGTAAGAATTGCTTCACGTGTTACTCAAACGAAGTCCATAAAAAAACTTATGAAGACGCGATTAGTCCTCTTCCTCATAGGTCTGAATGGGAGACTCCAGAAGACCTTATCAATCTTCAACCGCCGCATATGACAAAACGACAGGCCGGTCGCCCTCGAGAAAACCACTGGATCTTATCCCGCGGGGAAGAACCTACTCCCCTGTATTGTTCCCGGTGTAACTCATACGGTCATCATCGGGATGTCTGTCGGGAGCCCATGCCGTCAGAAATTCATACTCGCAAAGGCCCAGACAAAGGGAAAGGGAAAGAAACCGATGATCCTAATCATTTTACACAATCTCCGTCTAATTATGTGTTTCCGTCTTTTTACTTGGGAGACTTTTAATACTATAATTTGTTTTTTGTGTATTGTAATTTCTCAAATAACGTAGTAAATCTATTTAGTTGCAAATAATTAATATTGAAAATCATTTCATTACAATCTTTTATTTTTTTTATATTACATGCATACGTAGAACCATTAAACATTAACAGGTGTGAAGCGCCCGGTGTAGAGTTCATCTGCCATGTACCGTCTATATCTGAAACAAGCATCCTGAATGTTTCCTTCGTTCCATGTTAAAGAACGATCTCGAACAAGTTTTTCCATAAGCATACATATGATGACTCCTGAATTTCTGCCAATACCATCTGTGTGATCAGGCCACACAACATCCCCTTCTATTTGCATGGCATCCGTCTCATATATTTCTGAGTGTTGCCAATACGATATACGTCCAAGAAACCACAGGAATAGAGACTCAAATTCTAGCACAATTTGATGTACTCTTCTGTGTACGCAAAATGAATCTCCGCAATTAATCATGTCACAAGTATTGGCAAATTTTTTTTTTAATTCTAGTGACTTTAGATTTATTTTAAAAAGCAACCAATTTTGTTCCTTGTCCGGTATAGGAATGTAAACCTGCAAAAAGTGTATAATCTTAGGTTGTAAATCAAAAAAATAAAATTCTTTGCAAAAAAATATATTACATCAAACACGTTTAAGTTCTTATTCTAAAAAATAAAACTAAACTAAGCTAGTCGATTTGGTCTTCCGCTTCAGAATCATACTCTACTCCTTCTTCCATTTCCGCACAATAAGCTTCAAAACGCACTTCATCGTAATATCTTTCGAAATCGAATTCCTCGTCTGAGTCTTCGTCAGCAGTAACCGTCAAACATTCTTGTGGAATAATCTGGTCCATAGGACGTTGTCGTTCATTGGTGTTAGGTAACGGCACAAGCGCCTGACACTGACCTGAACCGTTAAATGGTGCTTCACGTGTTGGTTGTTGCACCGGGTTTGGGGGGTTACGAGTTTCGGAATTGTTTGGTTCGGGGTTATCTGAGGGTGGGTTTGGGTGGTTAACCGTTTGGGAAATGTTACGTGGATATGAATGTGTAGATGAATGTTGTGTTCTTGTTTCGCCATGAGAAGAAAAAAGGGGGATGCCAGTTGAGTAGTGGACCAACATGTGTTTAAATAGGTGTGGACTAAGAATGAGACTCGTGCTTCGGTATATACAGTATACGTATTTACAAGGTAAAACAACAGTAAATATAAAATCTCAATGAAAAACAAATATAAAAAAATAAAAAATTGATTAAGCCCTACCGTATCAATTTCCCAGAATGGAGGATATGTTGCTGTAGAACCATCTGTGTATCTGGTTGCATCAATATCTTGTTCATTTAACATGTCGAAGAAATTGGGCGGAAGAACTGTCCAACGATAATCGTTTGACGACACCGTCCTTGCATTTATTTCAATCTCTCGTTGATACATGAGTTTGTTACACCATGCTTTTACGTGCTAAAAAATAACGGTAATTTATTTATTACAAAAATAATTAAACTGATTTTTATTACGAAATTATTTATTATTAATGTACCGTTTTTTGAATAAAACCCGGTCCAGTAAATCCAAGTAGTCCCCCCACCAGTCTTTTCCTAGTGGTGTTATCCCCGTGTATGAAGAATAGCAAGTAGGATTATCGCCATCGTAGTAAAATTCAAGAACATTTGGAGACCACTAGCGATCCCGATCCTGATTGATCCAAACTGTGTTTTGTACGGAAGGAGGAATGCTTGTCATTGGTAATTTTTTAACACATATGTCTTTGTATAATGGTGGAACACACATATATATACACATAGAGAGGAGTACAAATAGTACAAATGTATTTAAGTTTTTTAAACTAAAACAATACAATTATCTTACAATTACGGGTTCATCATCAAAGACATTGTCACTTGTACTATCGGGTAACAAAGAATCATAAAATAGCAAAGCTAGTTGACGTCTCATTCGTTCCGCTGTTTTCTCAGTATCTTCACCATCGTTCAACGGTTTTTTATTTACCAACCTGTCAAGATATATGCAAACCCAAACTCCACAGTCTCCCAAAGGTCCGGACTGCAGAGGAGCATCGGTTGCATAAATAACTTCGAAGGGATAATATAACGGTAATGGTCTGTCGGCATTATAACCATGAATCCGTAGCCAATGGTCAAACACAAAATTTATATGACATACCACTTCCGCTCTTCCCTTTTCCAAAGCATTGAAGCTTAAAAGGCTAAAACCACAACAAATTAACACAGTTAAATCAGGCTAATACATGTCGTATATCATCAGCGTGTAATTGACAAGGTTGAAAACGCCTAAAAACTAGTGGACGCCTTGTATATACAACGGTACCTAAACCTATATAATTAGTATGCAAAATATTAAATTAATTCAATACGAAATATATTTATCCAGTAATCAATACGTTTGTTTCACATTACCTCGTCAACAGTATTTATTGGTGGAAAAGGTTCAACCTGCCTAGTGAAATAACCCTTGAAGGTCTGGTCAACGGCCCACGATTGAAAATAATTCTGAAAATATGGGGGTAGAATAGTCCCGCAATCACTTTCATTTCTTGAATGATACAAGTGGATCATCCACCCAAATATATGTTGTTAAACATTCTACAGTTAGTTTGAAAACAATATACAAAAAAAGATAAATTTATTTATTTATGGTTTTTATATACATACGCCATTACTTACATCATCGCTTAACCAGCCGCGACCGTCCTTGCATAGCAATGACTCCCAAAAATTTGGACCGACACAATTCCCCATTATTAGGGAAAGATGTTTACTGCCGCTATCTGGATACCACTGCTTGATGAACGCAATTTGTCTATCCTCATTACTTAACTTTTTGGCTTGTTTATCTTTCAATCTTTTGTAAGCCACATAAGGGGATAGCAAAGCTGCAGCGGGCTTTACAAGCCTTTCGGATCGTCTCAATTTAATTATTTCAGGATCCTCAATTTACAAATATTGTATATATGTATTAATTTCAAACATAATCGAAGAATAGTGTATTAACAGCCACGGCGTTTTCATTTTACTTTATGATTTTACAATTAACAGCCATGGCGTTTTCACTTTCTAAATTTTTTTTTATTAACTTAGTTTTAAACAATTAAACCATACTGAATTTTTATATATTTATAGTGGTAATAAAAAAATGTGACCAGTAATAAATATTTATATAAGTTAACGTATTAATGAAACAAAAATTTAACACTACCTTTTTCTTTAATTTTTTTATTAAGTAAACTCAAAATTTTATTTAATTATAATATATAAAATGAAAAAACTTACAAAATCTACATTCATCATCGGGCTCATAGAGACGTGGTAGGCATTAGTGGCATTATCGTAGTTGATAAATGAATCAGCAACAGCCTACAAGAAAGCATGACGGTTAAATTAAGGGTTATTAGTAGATATTGTTATTATAAAAAAATTATTCACAAAGCACATTACATTATCACTCTGAGTTTGCGACTGTTCTTTTGGCGTTCGTACGGTCCCCGGAGTCCTGACAGGTTGTTGTGGGGAACAACGATATGTATGCAATAACTCTAACTTTAACATATCGGTCAGTCTCCGGTTGTTCTCGTGCAGCTTCTCGTCCAAGAGTGATTTAAATTTTGAAATAAGCCCATTCTCGTAATTTGAACCAAACGTGTACGGAGGGGGAACAAAATTCTGTTTCGGAATTTCCTGTCGATCCGGTGGCGGATTATAACCTTCATTCGCGCCATCGTCACCAAACAAAGTGTTTATGACAGACGCCAACTGTTGTTGTGGGTCAACACCGGGGGCAGGCTGTATTTTGGGTTGAATTGGACCCGTGAACTCTGTGGGCACTGTGGGCATTTGGGTGGGGATTTTAGTGGCCATTTGAACCGGATTCTCGCCCGGCATTGCACTGGCATACATTCGACGTTCAGCGTCTAAATAATCTGAACTAGACAAATACCATGTGCTTCGCAGCTCATATTCAGTGGGCATTATAAACAAAGGCGGCCTAAATTCACGTTTCTGAAATGTTAAAACAAAAAACCATTAATAAAAAATTAATTTATCTCTCTTCCAACTACCCTACCCTACCCAACCCAACCCAACCTTGTTACTAAATTAATATGACTTAGATTATAAAATTTAATATAAATAGTAAAAATGTTTATTTTTTAGTCTTTATTATTTTAGATATGAAAAGCTACTAAAAATAATAAAAAACAATAAAAACCTAAAATAATTTTTTATAATATTTACATCTAGTTAAAACATTCCGTCCAATGTGATTTTACAATGTTAAAAACAGTTAACGACATATGAACAACCCAAACAGCCCACACACTATACTTAAAAATATAATATACGGCATTATCTATATTTAAAGATAAAGTTTTTTACCTTTGCAGCTAGTTGAGGCATTCCGTCCACAGTGACTCTCATAAACTTCTTCCCTTCTTTCCATCCCAAAAATCTGGGAATCGTCTCACCTTCAAACCATTCCCTTAAACGCTTAAATTGAGGAAAAATCTCCAACACCCACATCTACATAAGAGAATTTAATGAAATTTTATATAATTTTCGAAATAACTATATTAATTGACATTCACGGGTACCTTGAAGGGCCAGACAAATCCCGACAAAGAAAAACCATGAGTGTCTCCTTTTTGCCGATTGTGCAAATTGTATACGACATTATAAGTACTTTCCCAAAAATAATTACCCCATGGATATTGTTTGAATTCTTCTAGATTATCCACAAGGTCTAAAAGCATATTATCAACGACATTGGTTTTTTGCCAACCCAAAAAACCTTGACCGATAAGCATGAGGAGACATATCCTCGTGGCGTCATCTTCGTTAAGTTGCCCAACGTTCTAGAATAAAGACATTATTTTTCCAAAACTAACAGTTGATCCAGGTCAAAAAAATCTGTTCTTAAATGAGTTCGGGTGCTCTATAGGTGACCAAGAAGTGTGGCCAAAATGTAGCCCCGTTATTAAACAAAATTGTTTAGGGGTGAATGTAAATATGTCCCCTCATAATCTATAGGAAATACCAAGACGGGGAAAAGGAGTTGATATTTGTAGTTGTGAAACGCCTATTAAAAGAAGGCTATCACATATGGTGCATCTATTGTCTAAATATGGTCCGAAACACGTTTGCCTAATCGCTGTTTCGATCGCCGGAGTCATCACGACACGCAAAGATTCTAAAACACACCATTTTTCTCTTACTTTAATGGTTGACGCCTATATAAGAAGAAAAAAGCAAATAAAAATAGTATACGAATTCAAATAAAAATCTTATCTTTTATACAATAATCCACAAATAAAACATTTTACCGGGCATGACGGGGGGTCCATGGAAGCTTCTTCCATCTCTTGGTCGTTTGGCATGTTCCCGAAATCATTTGGCATGTTCACGTGTCGGTTGAAGTTTCCAAAAGCATCCATAGTCAATAAGGAGGGCCCACAACTAATGTCGAAAGTGTGTGATTAGTGGTCCCAGATGGGTCAACAATCTTTCGGATCTTTAACATTGGGTCTTCAAGTTAATTTCTCCAAAGTAAGAAAAAAGTTTCAAAGTGTTTTGGTCCCCTTTGGTCCCAACGTTGCACATGTATGGAACACGGCTCATTCTTCTTGACCCAGCTTGAATGTCGTCTGACGGGGAACAGTAACTTTATTGGAACAAGTGCAGTCAAACGGCTTGGACATAAGGTGGAAATGGCATAAAGAGAATCTGCAAACAGCTTGAACAGTGAACTGAAACGGCTCGAATAACGTCTGACGTGACAGCGAATTTATTGGAACAATTGAACTGAAACGGTTCGGGCATGCAGCGGAAACGACTCGGGCATGCAGCGGAAACGGCATGAACTTGTTGACCCGGCTCGAATGTCGGTTTAGGGGGCACCAGATCTTCTTTATTGGGCCCCGTGCGTTGAAACGGCACATGCATGTTGTGGTAACGGCTTGGACTTTTGACTTTATTGGACCACGTGCAATGAAACGGCTTAGCATTTAATTCCTTGGAGGGTGTAGCTTTGAAACGGCTCGGGTAGTTACTTGAAACGGCTCGGGCAGTAGCTTTATTGAAAAGAGTGTGTTGAAACCGCTTAGAAAATAAATTTTCTTCATGCTGAAACCGCCTAGAAATGCACTCTACCTGGTGATTCTCTCTCTCTCTCTCTCGCTCTCTCTCTCTTAACTCTTGTGTTTGAAGAAGTTCCGAGTCTTCAAGCTGAAATCTGTCTAGGTGAAGAATGGTAAGATGTGTGAATATTTATTAAAGTATGATGTGTATGCCCCTTGAAGAATAATTAATTTCAGTGAATGGTCCCTATGATCAGTGGTAGGGATGAGCATTTGTTACTAGGTACCGGTACCGAATTTTCCCTATCGAATTTTTTATACCGGTACCCACTTTTTGTCTTTTTCGGTATCGGTACCGGTAAAATACCGAATTTTACCTTCAAATACCGGTACCGTACCGAATATTTCAGCGCCGGTACTCAGTTTTGACGAATTTCGGTATCGGTATTTTCGGTACACCACGCTCATCCCTAGTTAAAGTGGTATCTTGTTAACTCTTGTTGGAAAGTCGACCCTTCGTCGGGTCAGGTGCTGCTTCTGTGGGGAGTGCGACACCAGGATATCGGGCTTGAAGCTCTCACCTTGCCAAGTACCAACATCCAACGAGCCGACAACTGATAGCTGTTGGTAACGACTACTACAAAAAAGTGATTGATTTTTGGTTCAAAAGTCCTCTGTTGTTGTGTGTCAGTATTTCAATTGTTGCCTCAACTAGCCGACGTAAAACAAAGGGAAAATCACGAGATTGGCCAAATCAACGCCTTCTTTTCCAAATTGGCCAATTGACACCTCTCACCAAGCCGTTTCCACATACTGAAACGGCACAAGGAATCCTTTCAACGCCCAGGCAACCATTCAACGCCACGTGTCCGACCAAACCTGTAACGGCTTGAAGGCGTTTCAGAAGACGCCACGTGTCCGACCATTGTTGAAAGAACTTTGCCAAGCCGTTTCAATCGGCTCCTGCTGAAAGAACTTAGCCGAGTACCTTCAGTGAGCCAAGTCGTGTGCTTGGGTTGGAGGTGAGCCGTTACCGTACACACGTGGACCCCACCCCTGCAAGCCAAGCCGTTTCCCCGCATTGTTTGTGCCGTCTCAGCTGCTCCGAGCCGTTTCAGCTGGCTTAAGCCGGTACAGGCCTCTAAAGCCGTTTCAAGCTATTTTTCGAGCCGTTTCAATGCGGTAGTTTATATATTTATATTTGCACGTTTTTTTTGTGTGTTTGTGCGACAGAATCATCTAAAGCTATCAAAATAGTTAGCTTTTGTAGAAGGAACTTAAAATTATGAAGATTTGTTTGGTTGTATATAGCGGCGGAAAGTGGGAAATCGTTAACAGAAAGTTGGAGTATGGTGCTGATGCTGATTCAAGTAGACGTGGTTTAGAGATTGAACCCAACCTTTCATACATTGCTCTTTAAGTAAAGTGTCAAACATGTGTAGTTCTATCAACATTACGAAGTTATCGTATCAGTTGTCTTCGTTTAGTGATCCAATCGATATAATTAATGATGAAGATCTTGCAATGTTTTATAATTTTGCTATGGAATATATTTTTGAAATTTATAAATTATATGTCGTTGAAGGGTTTTGTGCTGGGTCATCTAGTTTTTCACCTCCAAATATATTTAAAGTTCCTGATTTGAATCTCTGTATTGATGAAGAAAATTATGATGTTTTAAACGACTACCAAACAAATCCTGATAATTCATTTGAAAAGTGTTTGCCATCTTCATCAATTACTTTTGAACTAGGGCACGTATTTAATAACAAAGAAGAAATGAAACTTGAGTTGGGAAGAAAATGTTTGTTAGAACGCTTTGAGTTTAAAGTAGATAGATCATCTAAAATGCGGTACGAAGTGTCATGTTTGGTCGACGGTTGTGTTTGGCGTTTTCGTGCATACAGTTTTGGGGAGAGTGGGTTGTTTTTTGTTAAGAGTTTTAACGATAAACACACGTGCTCGAAGACGCTAACGTACCCACATCTTCGTCAGGCAAACCCAAAGGTTGTGGCTCACTATTTAAAAGAACCTTTAAAAGACAGTGGTAGAATATATCGTTGTAATGATATAGTGAAAGATTTTAGATAGAGATTCCAAGTTGAGATAACCACTAGTCAAGCTTGGCGTGGAAAAAGTCTGGCACTAGAGCTTTTACAAGGAACAGGCAGAGATTCATTTGCAGAACTACATTTTTACTGTTACAATTTAGAGCGGGCAAATCCGGGTTCTGTCACTCATATCAAGACTGATGACGAGCGTCAGTTTGAAATGGTCTTGGTCGCGATTGGTGTTGCGGTAAGTTACAGCAGTCTGTAGTTTTTTTTTCCGTCAAACTACATCTTCTTGACATTTTTTTAAATAATTTCGTTTCAGATTCGTACCTTTATCTGTAATCTAAGACCGGTGGTGATCATTGATGCTGCACACTTAAAGGGTGAATTTAAAGGAACCTTATTTTTAGCAGTCGGGATGGATGGAAACAACCAAATTTTACCAATTTCCTATGGAATAGGAAAATCAGAGGATGGTGAATCTTGGACATGGTTTCTGTCAAAGCTTAGAGAATGTGTCGGTGAAATACCTGACATGGCGATAATATCGGATAGTGTGAATTCTATACACCTAGCTGTTAGAAACGTCTTTCCACGTGCTTATCACGGGTTATGTTGTCATCATTTAATGATGAACCTACGTTTACCGTCCGATAAAAAAAAGAAAATGAGAAGCTGTTGTGGAAGACATGCATATCGTACCGGGTGTCTGATTTTAATGAGTCTTTCAATGCTCTTTGTCTTGCCGTTCCTAGAGTGCGTCACACTCTAACAACTATTAAGTTCGGTAGATGGGCAAGGGCGAATTGTCCCGGCAATCGATATCATTATATGATATCTAACAGCGCGGAGTCTATTAACGTTTTATATAGACACTCGCGTAAAATGCCGGTAACGCAACTTTTAGAGTTCTTCCGGCAATCTGTACAGAAATGGTTTTACGATCGGCGTTTGCAAGGTATTCATGAAAAACATTAATGGGCACAGAAGAAAATTTTTAAAAAAATTGAAGGGTCTAGAACCTGGACTGTTTCTGGGATTGGGTTAAACACTTATTCTGTTGCAGACAGTAAAAAGGGGGGTTTCGTTGACTTTGTTAATCGAAGTTGTAGCTGCCGAGTTTGGCAGGTATCTGGTTTACCGTGTGGGCATGTTATTGTCGTGTCAAAATTTTTAGGTGAAACCGATTGCAGTAAGTATTGCTTCACGTGTACTCAAACGAAGTCTATAAAAAACGACAATCTTCCTCATAGGTCTGAATAGGAGACTCCAGAAGACCTTATCAATCTTCAACCGCCGCATATGACAAAACGACAGGCCGGTCTCTCTCGAGAAAACCACCAGATCTTATCCCGCGGTGAAGAACCTACTCCCCTGTATTGTTCCCGGTATAACTCATATGGTCATCATCGGGATGTCTGTCGGCAGCCCATGCCGTCAGAAATTCGTACTCGCAAAGGCCCAGACAAAGGGAAAGGGAAAGAAACCGATGATCCTGATCATTTTACACAATCTCTGTCTAATTATGTGTTTCCGTCGTTTAACTTGGGAGACTTTTAATACTATAATTTGTTTTTTGTGTATTGTAATTTCTCAAATAACGTAGTAAATCTATTTAGTTGCAAATAATTAATATTGAAAATCATTTCATTACAATCTTTTATTTTTTTGTATTACATGTATACATAGAACCATTAAACATTAACAGGTGTGAAGCGCCCGGCGTAGAGTTCATCTGCCATGTACCGTCTATATCTGAAACAAGCATCCTGAAGGTTTCCTTCGCTCCTTGTTAAAGAACGATCCCGAACAAGTTTTTCCATAAGAATACATATGATGACTCCTGAATTTCTGCCAATACGATCTGTGTGATCAGGCCACACAACATCCCCTGCTATTTGCATGGCATCTGTCTCATATATTTCTGAGTGTTGCCAGTATGATATACGTCCAAGAAACCACAGGAATAGAGATTCAAATTCTAGCACAATTTTATGTACTATTCTGTGTACGCAAAATGAATCTCCGCAATTAATCATGTCACAAGTATTGGCCAATTTTTTTTAATTCTAGTGACTTTAGATTTATTTTAAAAAGCAACCAATTTTGTTCCTTGTCCGGTATAGGAATGTAAACCTGCAAAAAGTGTATAATCTTAGGTTGTAAATCAATGTTGTAAATAAAAAAAAAAAAAAATTCTTAGCAAAAAAATATATTACATCAAACACGTTTAAGTTCTTATTCCAAAAAATAAAACTAAACTCAGCTAGTCGGTATGGTCTTCCACTTCAGAATCACACTCTACCCCTTCTTCCATTTCCGCACGATAAGCTTCAAAACGCACTTCATCGTAATATCTTTCAAAATCGAATTCCTCGTCTGAGTCTTCGTCAGCAGTAACCGTCAAACATTCTTGTGGAATAATCTGGTCCATAGGACGTTGTCGTTCATTGGTGTTAGGTAACGGCACAAGCGCCTGACACTGACCTGAACCGTTAAATGGTGCTTCACGTGTTGACTGTTGCACCAGGTTTGGGGGGTTACGAGTTTCGGAATTGTTTGGTTCTGGGTTATCTGAGGGTGGGTTTGGGTGGTTAACCGTTTGGGAAATGTTGACGTGGATATGAATGTGTAGATGATTGTTGTGTTCTTGATTCGCCAAGAGAAGAAAAAAGGGGGATGCCAGTTGAGTAGTGGACCAACATGTGTTTAAATAGATGTGGAGTAAGAATGAGACTCGTGCTTCGGTATATACGGTATATGTATTTATAAGGTAAAACAACAGTAAATATAAAATCTCAATGAAAAACAAATATAAAAAAATAAAAAACTGATTAAGCCCTACCGTATCAATTTCCTATAATGGAGGATATGTTGCTGTAGAACCATCTGCGTATCTGGTTGCATCAATATCTTGTTCATTTAACATGTCGAAGAAATTGGGCGGTAGAACTGTCCAACGATAATCGTTTGACGACACCGTCCTTGCATTTATTTCAATCTCTCGTTGATACATGAGTTTGTTACACCATCCTTTTACATGCTAAAAAATAACAGAAATTTATTTATTACAAAAATAATTAAACTGATTATTATTACGAAATTATTTATTATTAATGTACCGTTTTTGAATAAAACCCGCTCCAGTAAATCCAAGTAGTCCCCCCACCAGTCTTTTCCTAGTGGTGTTATCCCCTGTATGAAGAATAGCAAGTAGGATTATCTCCATCGTAGTAAAATTCAAGAACATTTGGAGACCACTGGCGATCCCGATCCTGTTGGTTGATCCAAACTGTGTTTTGTACGGAAGGAGGAATGCTTGTCATTGGTAATTTTTTAACACATATGTCTTTGTATAATGGTGGAACACACATATATATACACACATAGAGAGGAGTACAAATAGTACAAATGTATTTAATTTTTTTAAACTAAAACAATACAATTATCTTACAATTACGGGTTCATCATCAAAGGCATTGTCACTTGTACTATCGGGTAACAAAGAATCGTAAAATAGCAAAGCTAGTTGACATCTCATTCGTTCCGCTGTTTTCTCAGTATCTTCACCATCGTTCAACGATTTTTTATTTATCAACCTGTCAAGATATATGCAAACCCAAACTCCACAGTCTGCCAAAGCTCCAGACTGCTGAGGAGCATCGGTTGCATAAATAACTTCGAAGGGATAATATAACGGTAATGGTCTGTCGGCATTATAACCATGAATCCGTAGCCAATGGTCAAACACAAAATTTATATGACACACCACTTCCGCTCTTTCCATTTCCAAAGCATTGATGCTTAAAAGGCTAAAACCGCAACAAATTAACACAGTTAAATCAGGCTAATACCTGTTGTATATCGTCAGCGTGTAATTGATAAGGTTGAAAACGCCTAAAAACCAGTGGACGCCTTGTATATACAACGGTACATAAACCTATATAATTAGTACGCAAAATATTAAATTAATTCAATACGAAATATATTTATCCAGTAATCAATACGTTTGTTCCACATTACCTCGTCAACAGTATTTATTGGTGGAAAAGGTTCAACCTGCCCAGTGAAATAACCCTTGAAGGTCTGGTCAACGGCCCGCGATTGAAAATAATTCTGAAAATATGGGGGTAGAATAGTCCAGCGATCACTTTCATTTCTTGAATGATACAAGTGGATCATCCACCCAAATATATGTTGTTGAACATTCTAAAGTTAGTTTGAAAACAATATACAAAAAAAATATAAATTTATTTATTTATGGTTTTTATATACAAACGCCATTACTTACATCATCGCTTTACCAGCCGCGACCGTCCTCGCCCAGCAATGACTCCCAAAAATTTGGACTGAGACAATTCCCCATTATTAGGGAAAGATGTTTACTGGCGCTATCTGGATACCATGGCTTGTTGAACACAATTTGTCTATCCTCATTACTTAACTTTTTGGCTTGTTTATCTTTCAATCTTTTGTAAGCCACATAAGGGGATAGCAAAGTTACAGCGGGCTTTACAAGCGTTTTGGATCGTCTCAATTTAATTATTTCAGGATCCTCATTCTACAAATATTGTATATATGTATTAATTTCAAACATAACCGAAGAATAGTGTATTAACAGCCACGGCGTTTTCATTTTACTTTATGATTTTACAATTAACAGCCACGGCGTTTTCACTTTCTAAAATTTCTTTTTATTAACTTAGTTTTAAACAATTAAACCATACTGAATTTTTATATATTTATGGTGGTAATAAAAAAATGTGACCAGTAATAAATATTTATATAAGTTAACGTATTAACCAAACAAAAATTTAACACTACCTTTTTCTTTAATTTTTTTATTAAGTAAACTCAAAATTTTATTTAATTATAATATATAAAATGGAAAAACTTACAAAATCTACATTCATCATCGGGCTCATAGAGACGTGGTAGGCATTAGCGGCATTATCGTAGTTGATAAATGAATCAGCAACAGACTACAAGAAAGCATGACAGTTAAATTAAGGGTTATTAGTAGATATTGTTATTGTTATTATAAAAAAATTATTCACAAAGCACATTACATTATCACTCTGAGTGTGCGACTGTTCTTTTGGCGTTCGTATGGTCCCCGGAGTCCTGACAGGTTGTTGTTTTGGGGAACAACGATATGTATGCAATAACTCTGACTTTAACATATCGGTCAGTCTCCGGTTGTTCTCGTGCAGCTTCTCGTCCAAGAGTGATTTAAATTTTGAAATGAGCTCATTCTCGTAATTTGAACCAAACGTGGACGGAGGGGGAACAAAATTCTGTTGCGGAATTTCCTGTTGATCCGGTGGCGGATTATAACCTTCATTCGCGCCATCGTCACCAAACAAAGTGTTCATGATAGACGCCAACTGTTGTTGTGGGTCAACACCAGGGGCAGGCTGCATTTCGGGTTGAATTGGACCCGTGAACTCTGTGGGCACTGTGGGCATTTGGGTGGGGATTTCGGTGGCCATTTGAACCGGATTCTCGCCCGGCATTGCACTGGCATACATCCGACGTTCAGCGACTAAATAATCTGAACTAGACAAATACCACGTGCTTCGCAGCTCATTTTCAGTGGGCATTATAAACAAAGGCGGCCTAAATTCACGTTTCTGCAATATTAAAACAAAAAACCATTAATAAAAAATTAATTTATCTCTCTTCCAACTACCCAACCCAACCTTGTTACTAAATTAATATGACTTAGGTTATAAAATTTAATATAAATAGTAAAAATGTTTATTTTTTAGACTTTATTATTTTAGATATGATAAGCTACTAAAAATAATAAAAAAACAATAAAAAAATAAAATAATTTTTTATAATATTTACATCTAGTTAAAGCATTCCGTCCAATGTGATTTTAGAATGTTAAAAACAGTTAACGGCATATGAACAACCCAAACAGCCCACACACTATACTTAAAAATATAATATACGCCATTATCTGTATTTAAAGATAAAGTTTTTTACCTTTGCAGCTAGTTGAGGCATTCCGTCCACAGTGACTCTCATAAACTTCTTCCCTTCTTTCCATCCCAAAAATCTGGGTATCGTCTCACCTTCAAACCATTCCCTTAAATGCTTAAATTGAGGAAAAATCTCCAACACCCACATCTACATAAGAGAATTTAATGAAATTTTATATAATCTTAAAAATAACTATATTAATTGACATTCACGGGTACCTTGAAGGGTCAGACAAATCCCGACAAAGAAAAACCTTTAGTGTCTCCTTTTTGCCGATTGTGCAAATTGTATACGGCATTATAAGTACTTTCACAAAAATAATTACCCCATGGATATTGTCTGAATTCTTCTAGATTATCCACAAGGTCTAAAAGCATATTATCAACGACATTGGTTTTTTGCCAACCCAAAAAACCTTGACCGATAAGCATGAGGAGACATATCCTGGTGGCGTCATCTTCGTTAAAAGTTGCCCAACGTTCTCGAATAAAGACATTATTTTTCCAAAACTAACAGTTGATCCAGGTCGAAAAATCTGTTCTTAAATGAGTTCGGGTGCTCTATAGGTGACCAAGAAGTGTGGCTAAAACGTAGCCCCGTTATTAAACAAATTTTTTTAGGGGTGAATGTAAATATGTCCCCTCGTAATCTATAGGAAATACCAAGATGGGGAAAAGGAGTCGATATTTGTGGTTGTGCAACGCCTATTAAAAGAAGGCTATCACATATGGTGCATCTATTGTCTAAATATGGTCCGAAACACGTTTGCCTAATCGCAGTTTCGATCGCCGGAGTCATCACGACACGCAAAGATTCTAAAACACACCATTTTTCTCTTACTTTAATGGTTGACGCCTATATAAGAAGAAAAAAAAACAAATAAAAATAATATACGAATTCAAATAAAAATCATATCTTTATACAATAATCCGCAAATAAAACATTTTACCGGGCATGAAGGGGGGTCTATGGAAGCTTCTTCCATCTCTTGGTCGTTTGGCATGTTCCCGAAATCATTTGGCATGTTCACGTGTCGATTGAAGTTTCCAAAATCATCCATAGTCAATAAGGAGGGCCCACAACTAATGTCGAAGGTGTGTGATTAGTGGTCCCAGACGGGTCAACAATCTTTCGGATCTTCAACATTGGGTCTTCAAGTTAATTGCTCCAAAGTGAGAAAAAGTTTCAAAGTGTATTGGTCCCCTTTGGTCCCAACGTTGCACATGTATGGAACACGGCTCATTCTTCTTGATCCAGCTTGAATGTCGTCTGACGGGGAACAGTAACTTGATTGGAACAAGTGCAGTCAAACGGCTTGGACATAAGGTGGAAACGCCATAAAGAGAATCTGCAAACAGCTTGAACAGTGAACTGAAACGGCTCGAATAACGTCTGACGTGACAGCGAATTTATTGGAACAATTGAACTGAAACGGCTCGGGCATGCAGCGGAAACGGCATGAACTTGTTGACCCGGCTCGAATGTCGGTTGAGGGGGCACCAGATCTTCTTTATTGGGCCCCGTGCGTTGAAACGGCACATGCATGTTGTGGTAACGGCTTGGACTTTTGACTTTATTGGACCACGTGCAATGAAACGGCTTAGCATTTAATTCCTTGGAGGGTGTAGCTTTGAAACGACTCGGGTAGTTACTTGAAACGGCTCGGGCAGTAGCTTTATTGAAAAGAGTGTGTTGAAACCGCTTAGAAAATAAATTTTCTTCATGTTTTTCTTTTCATTTTAAATAAGATCGCAAAATATCCGTACAACGCCATTTAGAAGCCTTGAAACTCCCTTGAAACAAATAATGGCTGACAAAAGTAATAGTGACGTATACTCGTCTCAACCAGTTAACATATCATCGACGTGGATTCTAAAGAAATGGAGGGCACCCATACACTCGGGTGAAAGTTCATCGTCTGAAGCTTCACAGCCGCAGGTGCCGGAAGAAAACAACTTTTTAACTAATCGTCAAAGTGTCACGACCCCCGACCCAGTTTCCTGGTTCGAATGCCGCGGGACAGAAACCCGTGGTATTGGTGTATAATTTGGCAGCGGAAATTTTGACAGGATCGGTTATACTGAAAACACCCGATTATTTTATTATAAATTCGGGACAAACCCCGTATTTTACAACAGAGGGATTTCACTGGGAGATCCCCTGATTACAAAACATGTTTATTTATTTACTGAGCCACTTTATCCAAGCTGGTAGTGCTACGCGGCACTTTCCCTTGTTTACAGTAAATCACCTGAAACATGTTTAAAAAGATTTTATCAGCGGGGAAATACTGGCGAGTCATTCAATTTGTACAAAACGACACATTGTCATAAGTTACAGTATTAAGAGCGATTACAATTGCCCCTATCTTATAATTAACTGGTCCAGTTGTCACTCGACCGGATCTATGACTGTGGTCATATCACTAATGGGTCCTGTCACCCACTAGTGACGTATATCACTAATTAGGCTCGCCCACCTAAAAGTGATAGAACAACAGTAATGTGCACAATACCCCACTTACTGCCAGTAATTAAAGATACGCAAAGACTTAATCCCTGTAAATATAACTGGAAACAAATTTAGGATTTAGTAAAGCAGTTTTAATAAAAAGAGAATGACTCACATTGCAAGTTTAAGTGGACAGAGTGCCTACTGATTAAGCCAGGTAACCTAGTTAAATAATGCAAACGAAACTAGGTTAGTAACTTAATACAACATTTATGATAACTTCACGAAATCAAAACCCTCACGACGAATGACAAAGTATAGCCCGAATTCGGGCAGCACTTTAACATCCATCGGATCGGTTTCAATCGATCGGACATTGTATCGTAGCAGTGATCGAGTTATTACCCCGTTATCGTAGCGGCATTTCACTACTAAAATTGGATTTTCGTACAGAAAGGAAGCTGTTTGAGTGAAATATTTCGAGCAAACTGAATTGGCCATGCAACGTCGAATTTATAGCTGAAATTTAGGTTCTTCGTGGCCCGCGTAAGCCTGAAGGAAATCCTTCGCGGCCCGCGAGGGCCACCCTAGCTACTGTTAGGGCTGCCGTGTCACACCCTAGGTCTGCCACATGTATGACACGTGGCACTAAATCTTATCCGGAGTTTTGTCTAGCTGTCGCGCCCTGCGTAGATCGTCCTTGGATCTTTCGCGACCCGCGAGCGAATGCTAAAATTTGATTTTATTGATTTTTCATGAAATGTAGGGTTTTAGGGGTTCGGGTTTTTACTTACGAAGTGTTGTAGGACATTTTCGTGCAGGTCCTTACACAAAGCTTACACCCGAACAGAGGCGGTAGATGGGCAATTCCAGACGACGAATCTGAGAATTGGTCAAAAGATGTTGCAACATTTTACAGTAATGGGGATGGCCCATTCTGTTATTCGGCTGCTTCACTCGTTATGTGGAGTTGGACAAAAAATTTTAGGGCACTCTGTTAGGCTATCGTTATAATGGCTACCTAACAACAACGGTAATTTAATTAGGGCATTTTTTAACAAAATTTGTATTTTTATTGTTTATTACATGTAACTTGTATTAATATAATATTCATTAAACAACATATTGAGGGATGGACTGGAAGACTAATGGCTTAGAGAAGAAGAGAGCTACAAAGGGATCCCACGTTAAATTTGCGGTGGAAAATTCTTCCACCACAATTCTATGACACGTTACTACAATCCGTTCCTAAGAGCGTGGTTGGTTATGGAAATGGTAAAGAATACCCATTTCCTTCATTTTTTGACGTGGATTTTGTGTTTTTCCCACTGTCGATTGACAATAACGAATGGCTGTTGGTATGATTAGAGTTGGCATCCCAGGAATTAGTTTTGTACCCGTTTGAAAACTATTTTGGACGAGGAGATAAATTTAGGGCAGTTATTATTCCACGATTGACGAAGCTCAAGGTGTATTTAACTGATTTGCTGGTGCATTTGAAGTATTGGAAAAAAAACAGGAAAACCAGAATGCTGCATAACTCATGAGCTAAACGATAACTACGTCATTTCTAACAGGTCAATCGTAGGCAATGAAGCTGTCTATCTGTGTATGCTTATGGAGCATCTAGTTACGGACAAACCAATTAACATTACTGGAGACGTAAAACAAATATGTTTGTCATATAGACGATTCATGGCTGATAAACTATATTTTTGGCGGTGTTTGCCATGCCCAAATGATGTTAAATAAAATAAGTGTTCTTTTTAATAGTATATTAAAACTTGATTACATTGGGAAACGTGTATCAATTCAAACCTATAAATACATACATTGCTCCTACCATTTAACCCATATAATTCTCATTTGAAAGTTCCCACTAACAAAAAATAATTTTAAAAAAATGGATTCTTGAACCGGCGAGGAAGATATTGCTGCTGCCGTTTCGTACGCTGCCGCTCGTGATCTGGGCACTTATTCAATTTCCGATCCTGCTTTCTGGGGGCAGGTTTTCAACTACTTTTGCATTCACGTACAAGAGACGACCCGGAGTGTCGATGTCTTGAGGACTCGTCTTGCTTTTCTACGCTTTATATGTAACCGTTTTTTAGGAAGATATTAAAAATGTTAAAAAAACTCAGCCGAACATGGAAGAAAAAGAGGTAATTGAAGAGGCCCTGCTCGACTACGCAATACGTTACGAGGAGGACTTTGAACACCTTTCAGTGTTTGAAACTTTGAAAATTTATCTGTAATTCACGAAATTAATTTGTAATATTTAGGTTGTAACATTCAACTTAAATTTGTAATGTAACATCACCTTTGTTTGACTTTAAACCGTTTCTCTATGTGAACCGGTGATTTTGGTTTTTTAAATTTTTATAAACATAAGTTTTTATAATATTTGGGCCCAAACCGTTTTATTTTATGTTTAACTTATTATAAACATTATTTTTTATAAAACATATTTTTTTAGTGATATTTGGGCCCAAACGGTTCTAATGAACGGCCCAAACATATTTTTAGTGATATTTGGGCCTAAACAGCCCACACGCTACATATGGACGGCCCAAACAGATTACTTTTCTAATGTTTGGGCTCAAACAGCCCACACAGCACAAATGAGCGGCCCAAACAGATTTATTTTATATTGTTTGGGCCCAAACAGCCCACAACGTTTTATTTTATAATATTTGGGCCCAAACCATTTTATTTTATGTTTAACTTATTATAAACATTAATTTTCATAAAACATATTTAAACAAAAGAAAATAAATATAAACACCAAAAATCTTAAACAAAAGATAATAAACAAAGACACCAAACTGATTTTTTTAGTGATATTTGGGCCCAAACAGCCCACAACGTTTTATAAAACATATTTGGGCCTAAACAACCCACACACTACATATGGACGGCCCAAACAGATTCATTTTCTAATGTTTGGGCCCAAATAGCCCACAAGGTACAAATGAACGGCCCGTTTTATTTTGCAATACTTGGGCCCAAACCGTATGTTAACGGACTCAAACATTATAAAACATAAATTTGGGCCCAAACCGTTTGTGGACTTTATTTTGTAAGATTTTTTTAAGTTATTATAAACATGTTAACGGGCTCAAAAACTTTTTTATATTAATATAACAAACATAAATATTAAACAAAAGATAATAAAAATAAACACCAAAATATTAAACATAACATAATAAAAAAAAAATTCTAAAGCCATATCCTAATAGCCTCCCACTCCAAGACATGTTTGAATTCATGTCCCTCATCATGACGGTAGTTGATGAGGGCCACGTCCTTCGTATCGTCCTCACCAAGGTCAGGCATTTCTCTCTCCACTTTCTTGTAATATCGGTCGAACCTCTCACATTCCAACCGGAGGACACGGAACCTGGAGAATAACGCGTCGACGGTCTAGTTGTGGTCCGGACCGCGTAGTTGGGCAAAAATCTGCTGAACACGAACCCAGATGTCACACCCCGATTTCCACGTGTCATCGGCGGGCCCGGTGGGGAGTATCGTGACGTAGTTGAGATCATCATCGTCAAACAACACAATATATAAATGCACAGCGAAAGCAAAAGATAAATATATTACATTCCGAATATAAGTAATGTCAAAGTATTACAACGGAAGGTAAAGGATCCACAGGCGGATCAATAAAAGAAAACTTGTTCAACAGACTTTAGGCATCTAGAACTTGCAAGATTCCCTAATGACGCCCTGAGCTCCCAGCCAATTACGCATAGTACCTGTCACTTAACCTTTTGGAAAATACGTCAGTTTACACTGGTAAATACAATTAACTGACTCATTTTGAAAAGAGTTTAAGAAAATTGATTTGAATGCACGTGGCACAAAATATCTTTTATAATTTGATTAAAATGCACGAGGCAAAATTAATCTTTTATACTTGGGACAATTTTATTAATAAAGATCTTGTATCCGATTTACATGGTTGTCCAACATTTAGGGCCGGTGATTATACAATACAAGCCGGTCAAGATTAATCGACACACCATAAATATAACTCACAAGAAGACATTCTTACGAGTGAGTATATCTTTTACATACGCAACAGGAGGTGTTATGCCTACACCTTGTGCTTAAGTTATGGCCATTCACTTTTTAAATGAGCCAAGGATATCCAGGACAAAGTATTTACCTGAGCTAGCAATGCAATTTATACTCAGCCGAAATTTCTAATCAGCAAGCACAAGTACTTCTACTGGGGCTCTCAATCTGGAACGAAGGTTTTATTAACCTATTAAATTCCTAACGGGTCTTATTTAAGTTGTAACTTAGACCGGTTAGTTTTAAGGAAAGGTTTACGGTTCAAAACGCATGATTAAGAGAAGACCGGAATAGGATGTGATTTAGACCCGACAAGTTTGGAGACTTGTATAATATGGGTAAACTAAACACCTTCTGGATTTTGAGATAAAAATGATAACGTTTGGACCCGTTTCGGCTAATTTATGCAAACTAGTTACATAAACCGAACCGAACGCGAATAACGCATGACGGGTAATCATGAGAGTCATATACAGGTTTCCTAAGTTAATTATGCCTCAAATATGTTGTGACATCAGTAAGATGTCTTTCATTATGCCCAAAACGTATTTAAACACAAACTAGGCCTCGTAGGGGTAGTTTGGTCATTTAAAAGGTTATAAAAGAGTTTAAGTATTTACCTGAGTTACAGGTCTGGTATAATCAGCGAAAATACTTATTTTGATAAGTTATAACAGTAGGATAAAGTATATATGTGAAATTTATCAATTATAACCAAACTATGCACCGAAGGGGCATTTTGGTAATTTCACATAAGCCGTAAAGCTCAAAACTGAAGTCTGAGTTTATCAACCTTTGCTTACTGTTAAAATATTATAATTTGCCTCAAATATCAGTAGGTATCAACCCTTGTATGTTTAAAATAGTTTTAGTATATACTATGCGTTAAAAACGCTTAAAAAGGCGATTAAAGGCCATTTCCGGGTTCGATAACTAAATCTAATATTTTTATATTTCCAGAAGGCTTAAAATAATTTATTTATCATATGTGATCAGTAGCAAAAGGTTTGGAGTTGTTTAGATATGTAAAACTCATTTTATGGCCCGTAAGGGCAAAACCGACATTTACTGGATTAAGTCTACGACTATGAGTTATGCTCAGCCTAAAATTAATTAAAAGTCTTTAAAATTCCTAAAATAATATATTACATCAGTGGGTAAAGATTTGATATCAAAAAGTAGGCTTAACTAGGCTATATGCTAATTACGCCATTTTATTAACATAAAGTTTCAATTTGCGCTAATGAGCATAACTCTCAATCTATACTTCAAACTGATGTCAAACTTTGCATACAAGTTTATATATCAGTAATTAAAGTTTCTACACTTTTACATTTTCATAAATCACGTTTTAAGGTGTAAAGGGCATAATGGTCAACATATGAGCAATTAACGAAAACGCGTAAACGAATGGGTCAATCAATGAACCAGCCACAGAGGGTTATGCTAACATGTAGCCTGGTCCTAAGGAAGCTCTACGGAATTTCCAAATCATACTAAAGCGGGTCAGAACTGAAGTCAAAGCAAAAGTCAAAGCTTTGCGACTTTCGGTTCCGAATCGGTTCAAAACAGAAAGTTGTCGAATCAAACAAGCTTAGACAAGTTCTTATGCTTATTATCAAGTTATATGAATGATAAAATAGGTTACACGCCTTTTACATCGTTAATTATGCGTTAAACGAAAGATTACATTTCTGTTGACTTTTTCTAATCATCTTTGACTCGACAAATGACCTAGTTAGGATGGGAATCAGTGGATGCCCTTTTAAGGGTTTAAAGCCCACATAATTACCAACTTATAACTACCTTTGGTTTGGCTAAACACTGAATCAATAGTGATTAATCTTAAAGTCAACCGTTAATTACGACGGTTTGACTTTTAAGCTATAACTAAGCAAAAACTTAATTAAGAAGGGTTAGGCATACTTACCAAGGTCCTATGCACTATTAGAGATGACTTGGGTCTGCTTTGGAGCTCCAGAAGTCCTCAAGAATGCAGATGGAATGGATGTTCAAATGTTGCAACTAATGGTCCTATTTATAGTGTTTAAATCACCATAATTTGTTGACATCTAAGTCTATCATGGACCATGAATCATCAACACATGTCCCTAAGTGCCTAGGAATGTTTAGGGGTCGCCCTTGGATGCAATTATCTGATCTAAGCCGGTTTAAAAGCTCAAACAGGCACCTGTCAGTCATTTTCTGCATCTGTGTGTCGAAGGCGGCCCGCGTAAGACCTTGGCATATCTTACGCGGCCCGCATGGGCCTTCTGATCAGACAAAAATCATTTTCTGGTTTTTGCATCTCGTCCCTTGGCCTTTCGAAAGGTCAACTAAGCTTAATTCTTGCAATTTGACCCCTTCATATTTACATACAAGGGCTTTAGGACTTGTACCCACTTTTCTAAGTCCTTGGCCACTCGGTTATTACCCGAAAAGTCATAACTTTCAATGTTAACGCTTTTAACCCCTCGCATACGAATTTGATCATAACTTTCTCATACGATAACGAAACTTTATGAAATTTATATCGTGTATTCTAGTGAGCATAATTAACAGTTACAAAGCTTCGGGTGTGTCAAAAGGTCACTCAGAGGTATAACTTAAACATGTTGACACATTTAACCCCTGTGGTTTGTAATCTCTCACTTTCCTTCTTATTTAGCTTCGTATGATCCGTGATTTATTCGTTTGAAGGTATGAGCATCATGTAGGGCAAATGTACAATATATTTATTCACTGTTGACATTTAGAACACGTATATTCACATACTTTTCATGTTTGTCAACTTTTAGTCCCTCTAGAATATTCTTTCTCACGTTCAAACATTATGACACGTGTCAACACATTATAGGACGTGAATTTTCGAGGTGTTACATCCTCACCCCCTTAAAAGAAATCTCGACCTCGAGATTTGTTAAAGTAAAGGAAGTATTTTCTGCCTCGTATTGGGCTTAATCTTCCTCAGTACTTTTGAGCCTCTTAGGCACTCCAATTGACCTTTATAATAGGTACATGTATCTTTTTGGAGCTTCTAGTCCTGTCGATCCTTAATCGACATATGTCGCTCATTATATAATAAATCTGCACATCATTATGTGATAGTGCTTCTTTGACTTATTGGCGAAACACATCCTTTAGTTGCTAGTGTGTAATGTATTGCGAGCTCCACTAAGTTCCTTATATAGGTTTTAGCTTCTAAGTTTCTTGATCTTGATACATTCGATTTCCTTCGAGTGATTCTATATATTCAGAGCTTAACTAGCCTGATAATTTAATAAATTTGGTACACCCTTCCTGGGCAGCCGATGGCAATTTCTTAATTGTTGCCTAATTAGGGTTGCGGTAATCAATGCATAAGCGAAATGAACCGTCTTTCATAACTAACTACACCGAATTAGGTTAGGCTATATGAATCCATATCTTAAAACTTACTTAACCGAGGTTTTCGATTCTACCAATAATGGTACTAGCTGTCTTGGAGATTCCATCATAATGCAGTCCTAAATGGGATATAAACCTTAACTCTACCTGCTTCTCAGGGGTAAACAGGGTAGTCTTAGGAGAAGACAATCAGGTTACAAGGAGGTTACTGAGATTTTCCATATCTCAAGCTCCAGTTCATCCATCATTGCTTGTGTCAAATAAGTGACATATTTATGTTATAAGTCCACGGATTCCTTAATCTGGAATATTTATTTGGACAATTCTATTATGGATATCTTCTTTGAATACCATTAGCTGACTTTAGTACTCTATAACCATTGGAATATCTTTGTGGTACCATGCATTAAACCTCCATACTGATCAGGCATGGAAGCAATCTATGGAACATATTAAGATATACCAATCCTCATATGGCGCTTTTATCATGCTATTTAGTATTCGCAATCGTTTAGAGATCAAAGAGATATCAATTTCATTTGAATGCATTTATCTGGAGAGAGAGTACATTGGAATTTTATGACTGAAGATTTCTGACAGGAGCAGAAGAATAGTTCTGGTGAATTTTTCTACCTGTAAGTTTTACCTTACACTTAATATATATATAGGGTTCTTATGAAAAGTTTTAAAAACTTGTTATACTTATAGTTTATGAAGGATTTACTGGTATCCGAACCAAAATAAAAACTCTTAGCATTTAAATTACTGATAAAATGTCGAGGAATGTACCTGATGCCATTATTTATGGACTAGCTCAGGCATTTTAGTCGCTTTCAATTTTTGGCTTTACTTCCTTAGTCACATTTCCTTTGACGGATTTAGGGCACGTAGTCTTGATGTGGCCTTTCTCATTACAGCCGAAGCAGACTGCATTCTTCATGTCTTTGCAGTCCAACGTTTTATGTCCCTTAGACTTGCAGATCCCACAATGTAGAGGTCGAGGCTCAAATCTGCATTTCCTGTAGTGGCGCTTCTTGCAAGTCTTGCACGCAGGTTTCTGGTTGGACTTTTGTTTATTCTTTTTCTTAGAATTCTGGGAGTTATCTTCCTCCCTTTTCCTCTTTAGCTCATCTTTTGCATTTGAGGCATGAACAAGATCCTCCTTATGAGTAAGGAAATGTGGTCCTATGTAAAATTTGGAGCGAGTAGCATGGGGTTCCTTGAACTTTTTCACAGCCTTCTTCACAGCTTTTCCAACAGCTGCGTCTATCATAGTTTGAAGAACATCCTTTGAAATTTTAAGGTTTACAATTGTAGCATCATTAGCATGCGTCGTGTCATCAATGGTGCGATTGACTGTTGTCCTATCCGAGTTTGCCATACCCTCTATTGGTTCCTAACACCAATAAAACAATTTCTTAGTTGAAATCCAACAACTGCTACTTCTCATCCTGATGGCCTTAATATATACTAACCACGGTATCAATAACCTATACAGGCTATTATAGCACTAACATTCTTAATGAACATTATTTAAAATATATTAATATTACTTAGCCTAGGTCGCAAAAGACCATCAATGGCATTAAAGATTTGGACCTAGTCCATCACTTTTCTGACAGAGGATCAAAACGTCACATCTGTCTTTATTATATTAAAGAATTTAGGTATCTTGAAAGCTTGCCATAGGAATATCAGAAAAGAGTGATTCCTATTAGATATAAAATATCCATCTAAGGTTTGTTGGAGCATTTTCTAAAGTATCATCGGCCAATTTCTACCTCGTATTAAATGACCGAAGTCCTAATCAGGCGGAGACAACAGTTCTCTATAGTTATTGTTCAATATTGAATCATATTTGCCAGTATCAAGTAAATTTCTGCATAAACTGCTTGATAAGGAAAGGTACCTGCTATATAGTTATCCTTCTGCACCATCTCCTGCCGTTCATCCGGAAGACTCATGCGTTTATTTTCCTGGCCTCTCCCGGCTTCTTTATAAGCTTTGGGCAGTTGGTTTTGATGTGCCCTTCCTCGTTACAATTGTAACATGTGGCGTTCTTTAACCCCTTGCAATCTAAGGTTTTGTGACCCTTGGTCTTGCAAATTCCACACAATTTAGCACGTGGGTCGATTGTACATTTTCCAAAATGTTGCTTTTTGCAGTTACTGCATTTGGGTCTGTTATCAGACTGACTCGAGTTCTTCCTAAACTCGGAATCCTTCCCGCGCTCAGAGTTTCCCTTCTTCTTCTTGTTATATCGATGAGAGTTTTCCTCCTCTCTTTCTCTTCTTCCCTCGCCAGAAGCCTTAACAGACTTAATTCTGATTGCATCTAAGGTGAGAGATAAGGATAAGTCCACCGCGGACCTATATGTGGTTGGCCTAGATGCTTTAACACTTCCTTTTATTTCTGGTGCTAGGCCTCCAATGAAACGCGCTATGCGTTTAGGTTCAGGGGTGACTAAATAAGGAACTAGGCGGGACATAGTGTTGAAACTTGTCACATAGGCATGACAATCCAAATCCTCCATGACCAGAGTCAAGAAGTCTGATTCTATCTTTTCTACCTCATGCTGGGGGCAATAGTTTTCCTTGACTAATGCAACAAATTGATCCCAAGATAAGTTGTAGAGTAGAACTTTTCCCGTGGCTTGGAGCAATGATCTCCACCATGCCAACGCTTCTCCTTTGAATGATTGTGAAACAAATTTCACAACATCTTGCTCCGCATAACCGCTGATGTCAACAACAGCGTCCATCTCATCGAGCCATGTCATGCAATCGATGGCCCCTTTTTCTCCTGTAAAGTCTCTAGGCTTGCAGGAGGCAAAATATTTATATGAACAGGTCTTAACTGGTGCCTCTTGATGGAACACAACCTGTCTAGACGGAATACTCCTTTGATTTGACAAGTCATGAACATCGTCCTCCCTTGACTCATGTATTTTAGGAGGGGGCTTACTACGAGCCACAGATAGAGTCTTAGAGTGGGTATCATTTGATTCGTCATACTGTCGATCAAGAGCTCGAGTAACAGCATAATCTATTAGTGCCTGCAGTTCTGCTCCAGTTACATTAATTCTGGTAGTATCATTGTTCTCCTTCATGTGGCTGTTAACTTCATCTAATCCAGCCATGTAGCTTGATTACTACATAAATATTAACAATGATTTATTCAGAGGTTTTTATGGAATCATCATCTTTGACGATTCATCAACCATGGTAATATAAACCATATTGGTTAACTTGTTAGTTATATTTAATTAGTAATTTCCATGATAATTTATCCTAGTTATAAAACATTAAGGATATTGAAGTGGCGCAAAAGGCCTAGTCACAAGGACAATTCTAAATTTTATAAGCCATGATTTCAGAGAATCGAGGCATTAAGGTTTGAATCAAGTTCATTACCTTCTCTTGACAGGGAGTTGTAGACTTCAACTGTCTTTTGTCTTTTAGGACAATAGATATAGCCCGTGGGCATTTCCCTTCTGAGGGATGGTTATAATATGATCATCTTCTCAGATGCTATTAGTCGAGATCGTATGGATCCTACCGACTATTATGCTTGGACCTGGTCCAACATTTTTAGACAGGAGGTCAAAGACCACCACTGTCGTTGTCTTATTGGATAACAAGTTTAGCCCGTAGGCACTTCATCACTATCGGATGTTTATAATATGATCATCTTATAGGATGACACAAGCCATGATTTCTAAATCACTAGGCTAGATAAGAAAATTGGAAGAATCCAATATAAGGATGACTGTTGTGATTTTCTCGAATCACATTTGTCAAGAGTGCTAACACGTTCTTAGGTGTTAACAAGGATTTGAATCTCTTGAATAGGTCTTACCATCTTGGCCATGTCAAAAATGGCACGTGGCTAGGTCTTGTCCTTTTTAAATTTTGCCATTTTATTATAATGGTAGATCTTATAAAAGGAATGTTATTTTCCATTTATTTAATATTTCAAGTTTAGAATGACAATTTAATCTTAATCATTCCACTTATATAAAAACTAAAAATACAAAGTTGCCCTAAGCGGGACTTGAAAGGAATAATGTTGTCCTAGAAAGGACAGAAAGATAAATATGTCCTTATAAGGACTACTTAAGAAAACGATCTTTAGCAAAAAGGGGTTTTCTTCATCATTTTACTTTCGAATGTTCCTTCCCTGGATGCTTGTTTCATTCTAGCCGCGGTACGAAGCTCAGCATTTCAAGGCTCCGGATGTGGAGAATTTCTAATACAGCTTCATTGCTTGGCGACATATCTAATATATAAAAAAAAATTTGAAGCAAAATTTCCAGATTTGGATTGAGAGTAATCCTATGTTAAGTCTTGACTCAGAAGGTCAAGGAATGTGCTAATGTGTCATTGAGATTAAACGCAAAAAGCTAGTGTTTAATTCACTCAATGTTGGCTCTGATACCAACCTGTCACACCCCGATTTCCACGTGTCACCGGCGGGCCCGGTGGGGAGTATCGTGACGTAGTTGAGATCATCATCGTCAAACAACACAATATATAAATGCACAGCGGAAGCAAAAGATAAATATATTACATTCCGAATATAAGTAATGTCAAAGTATTACAACGGAAGGTAAAGGATCCACAGGCGGATCAATAAAAGAAAACTTGTTCAACAGACTTTAGGCATCTAGAACTTGCAAGATTCCCTAATGACGCCCTGAGCTCCCAGCTAATTACGCATAGTACCTGTCACTTAACCTTTTGGAAAATACGTCAGTTTACACTGGTAAATACAATTAACTGACTCATTTTGAAAAGAGTTTAAGAAAATTGATTTGAATGCACGTGGCACAAAATATCTTTTATAATTTGATTAAAATGCACGAGGCAAAATTAATCTTTTATACTTGGGACAATTTTATTAATAAAGATCTTGTATCCGATTTACATGGTTGTCCAACATTTAGGGCCGGTGATTATACAATACAAGCCGGTCAAGATTAATCGACACACCATAAATATAACTCACAAGAAGACATTCTTACGAGTGAGTATATCTTTTACATACGCAACAGGAGGTGTTATGCCTACACCTTGTGCTTAAGTTATGGCCATTCACTTTTTAAATGAGCCAAGGATATCCAGGACACGGTCATTAACCCCCAATGTTATTTGTTATCAATCAATACAGATTAAAACGGGATTATGCAATTTAATCATCTCTGATTAAAAGGTTTCTACACCCGACCAAGCGGTATTTTTATAATACCATATCCCAAGCCCGTATAAGGGAAAATAAGTTAAAAGTATTTACCTGAGCTAGCAATGCAATTTATACTCAGCCGAAATTTCTAATCAGCAAGCACAAGTACTTCTACTGGGGCTCTCAATCTGGAACGAAGGTTTTATTAACCTATTAAATTCCTAACGGGTCTTATTTAAGTTGTAACTTAGACCGATTAGTTTTAAGGAAAGGTTTACGGTTCAAAACGCATGATTAAGCGAAGATCGGAATAGGATGTGATTTAGACCCGACAAGTTTGGAGACTTGTATAATATGGGTAAACTAAACACATTCTGGATTTTGAGATAAAAACGATAACGTTTGACCCGTTTCGGCTAATTTATGCAAACTAGTTACATAAACCGAACCGAACGCGAATAACGCATGACGGGTAATCATGAGAGTCATATACAGGTTTCCTAAGTTAATTATGCCTCAAATATGTTGTGACATCAGTAAGATGTCTTTCATTATGCCCAAAACGTATTTAAACACAAACTAGGCCTCGTAGGGGTAGTTTGGTCATTTAAAAGGTTATAAAAGAGTTTAAGTATTTACCTGAGTTACAGGTCTGGTATAATCAGCGAAAATACTTATTTTGATAAGTTATAACAGTAGGATAAAGTATATATGTGAAATTTATCAATTATAACCAAACTATGCACCGAAGGGGCATTTTGGTAATTTCACATAAGCCGTAAAGCTCAAAACCGAAGTCTGAGTTTATCAACCTTTGCTTACTGTTAAAATATTATAATTTACCTCAAATATCAGTAGGTATCAACCCTTGTATGTTTAAAATAGTTTTAGTATATACTATGCGTTAAAAACGCTTAAAAAGGCGATTAAAGGCCATTTCCGGGTTCGATACTTAAATCTGATATTTTTATATTTCCAGAAGGCTTAAAATAATTTATTTATCATATGTGATCAGTAGCAAAAGGTTTGGAGTTGTTTAGATATGTAAAACTCATTTTATGGCCCGTAAGGGCAAAACCGACATTTACTGGATTAAGTCTACGACTATGAGTTATGCTCAGCCTAAAATTAATTAAAAATATTTAAAATTCCTAAAATAATATATTACATCAGTGGGTAAAGATTTGATATCAAAAAGTAGGCTTAACTAGGCTATATGCTAATTACGTCATTTTATTAACATAAAGTTTCAATTTGCGCTAATGAGCATAACTCTCAATCTATACTTCAAACTGATGTCAAACTTTGCATACAAGTTTATATATCAGTAATTAAAGTTTCTACACTTTTACATTTTCATAAATCACGTTTTAAGGTGTAAAGGGCATAATGGTCAACATATGAGCAATTAACGAAAACGCGTAAACGAATGGGTTAATCAATGAACCAGCCACAGAGGGTTATGCTAACATGTAGCCTGGTCCTAAGGAAGCTCTACGGCATTTCCAAATCATACTAAAGCAGGTCAGAACTGAAGTCAAAGCAAAAGTCAAAGCTTTGCGACTTTCGGTTCCGAATCGGTTCAAAACAGAAAGTTGTCGAATCAAACAAGCTTAGACAAGTTCTTATGCTTATTATCAAGTTATATGAATGATAAAATAGGTTACACGCCTTTTACATCGTTAATTATGCGTTAAACGAAAGATTACATTTCTGTTGACTTTTTCTAATCATCTTTGACTCGACAAATGACCTAGTTAGGATGGGAATCAGTGGATGCCCTTTTAAGGGTTTAAAGCCCACATAATTACCAACTTATAACTACCTTTGGTTTGGCTAAACACTGAATCAATAGTGATTAATCTTAAAGTCAACCGTTAATTACGACGGTTTGACTTTTAAGCTATAACTAAGCAAAAACTTAATTAAGAAGGGTTAGGCATACTTACCAAGGTCCTATGCACTATTAGAGATGACTTGGGTCTGCTTTGGAGCTCCAGAAGTCCTCAAGAATGCAGATGGAATGGATGTTCAAATGTTGCAACTAATGGTCCTATTTATAGTGTTTAAATCACCATAATTTGTTGACATCTAAGTCTGTCATGGACCATGAATCATCAACACATGTACCTAAGTGCCTAGGAATGTTTAGGGGTCGCCCTTGGATGCAATTATCTGATCTAAGTCGGTTTAAAAGCTCAACCAGGCACCTGTCAGTCATTTTCTGCATCTGTGTGTCGAAGGCGGCCCGCGTAAGACCTTGGCATATCTTACGCGGCCCGCATGGGCCTTCTGATCAGATAAAAATCATTTTCTGGTTTTTGCATCTCGTCCCTTGGCCTTTCGAAAGGTCAACTAAGCTTAATTCTTGCAATTTGACCCCTTCATATTTACATACAAGGGCTTTAGGACTTGTACCCACTTTTCTAAGTCCTTGGCCACTCGGTTATTACCCGAAAAGTCATAACTTTCAATGTTAACGCTTTTAACCCCTCGCATACGAATTTGATCATAACTTTCTCATACGATAACGAAACTTTATGAAATTTATATCGTGCATTCTAGTGAGCATAATTAACAGTTACAAAGCTTCGGGTGTGTCAAAAGGTCACTCAGAGGTATAACTTAAACATGTTGACACATTTAACCCCTGTGGTTTGTAATCTCTCACTTTCCTTCTTATTTAGCTTCGTATGATCCGTGATTTATTCGTTTGAAGGTATGAGCATCATGTAGGGCAAATGTACAATATATTTATTCACTGTTGACATTTAGAACACGTATATTCACATACTTTTCATGTTTGTCAACTTTTAGTCCCTATAGAATATTCTTTCTCACGTTCAAACATTATGACACGTGTCAACACATTATAGGACGTGAATTTTCGAGGTGTTACACCAGAGCCCCCTGTCCTCGTCGCATAGGATCGGTCATTGCCTCCTCCCAAGCTTCGCACAGAGCAATATCTGTCCAGGAAGAATTGGCCATTTTCAGGTGGGTCGTTGACGGCGTCGGAGAAGATTGATGGTTTAAACGGCTAAGAATGTTTGATATTTCAAACAGCGTGGTGATAAGTGAACGGAGTGAGGGTTTATATAGTGGGTAAATTGGGGGTGTTGAAACGCCGTGTGCAATGGTTAAAAAAGGCTGTTGATTTCTTTTTTTTTATTTTTTCGTTAATTTTTTAAGTTTACTTTTTTAAGTTTTTATAAACATAAATTTTTATAAAACATATTTGGCCCAAAATAACCCACACGGTACAAATAAACGGCCCAGACAGATTTATTTTCTATTCTTTGGGCCTAAACAGCCCACATGCTACGTAAGGACGGCCCAAACAGATTACTTTTCTAATTTCGTTTGCATGGTAATTTACTGCAATAATATATATCGAATGAAAAACAAGTAAACTTTTATTATTATTTAATACAATTTACATAAAAGACATAACATGTAAAAATACAAACATAAACATTTCAACTATAATACGCCAAGAAGTCTTTAGATAACAACATAACTTCACCAAATCGCTGCTTAGGACTCGGTTGAAAACCGAGAGCAAATCGAAAATTAGGAGTGAATCTATTCTCTTCTTCTGGAATTCGAGTTAAAACGCCGTAGCAATGATAAAGATGCGTCTTGAACTCGCAAGTTCCATCCACACTCACTGGGTAAGTAGAGGTGGCATTTCTGAAGAGACGTCACTCCAATATGAGAAACGATATCAAAAGCTAATTTGACAATTAAAGCCTAGAAACACGTCTTTTACACTAACAAATACGTGTGGTTTCATAAATATTTCTTGCCTTGGATACACGAAAACATCTATGATAATCAAATAATGGAGGGAGGATAACATTTTCTATGAGATTTAAGTGTGGTAGAGGGATCCGTTTAACAAGCACACAAAAAATAAACAAGTGGGTAAATATATAGGGGAATAGAACGTGAAACGGCTCGAACAACACATTGAAACGACTCGAACTATAGGTTGAAACGGCTTCAGACAGCTGTTCCGGCTTAACACAGCTGTACCGGCTTAAAAAGCGGCTGAGACGGCACAAACAATGGGGGGAAACAACTTGGCTTGCAGCGGTGGGGTCCACGTGTGTATGGTAACGGCTCGGCTCCAACCCAAGCACACGGCTTGGCTCACTAAAGGTATTCGGCTAAGTTTTTTCAACAGGAGCCGACTGAAACGACTTGGCTAAGTTCTTTCAACAATGTTCGGACACGTGGCATCTTCTGAAACGCCTTCAAGCCGTTATAGGTTTGGTCGGACACGTTGCGTTGAATGGTTGGCTGGGCGTTGAAAGGATTCCTTGTGCCATTTCAGCATGTGGAAACGGTTTGGTGAGAGGTGTCAATTGGCCAATTTGGAAAAGACGGCGTTGATTTGGCCAATCTCGTGATTTTCCCTAAAACAAATGTAGTAAATAACCACTTTCCATACAAACTCATTTTCTGTCGTCATCTCAGTGAAGTAAGGTCATGTGCCCCTCACGTGAGGGGCAATTAGTCATTTTACCCTCATCTTCTTCTCAAATCTAATATAAAACCCCACGATAATCTGTTACACCTCAAACCTTCTCCAGAAGCTAGGTTAATTCAAATAAAAAACCCTAAACCTCAATCCCACGATCAAAGATGGTATACTACATATATGGAAGACTAGTTATCATACGCACATCTTGGACTTTAAGAAATCCAGGTAGAAGGTTTTACAAGTGTCATGTAAATTGTGGGTTTATTGTTTGGTGTGAAATTGAGCTTTGCCAAAGATCAATGGGCATTATCTCCGGTTTGTTAAGGGCTAGGAACGAGGTTGAAATCCAAAATTAGAATTTAGCGGTACAGCTCAAAACAAGTGCAGATCAAGCGAATAACCTGAGAAAATGCTTCTCATTAGCTGGATTTTCTTCTTTGTTGTTGCATTTGTTTTTATAATTTTCAAATTTCATATGTAATGCAACATGTGCTTTTGTAATTATAGTGGTTTAAATGTAATTCTACTAATAAGTGTAATGTAATTGCTTTTGTGTCTTTTGTAAATTGTCAATACAAAGGCTAACCATCTAACCAAAATACCAATAGATCAAAATTGGCAATATTGTGGCTGCAAATATGCTTTTTACATCCATATATAAATCAACCATCCAAACATAGAACAAACTGCATGTGGCTTAATGTGGCTGTAAATGTGGTTTTTACATCTATACATAGATCAAACATCCATATTGCAAATGCGTCAAACCACTGCAAATGTGGCTCCAAACATCCAAACATAGATCAAACATCCATACTGCAAGTGTGTGAATTAACTGCAAATGTGGCTCCAAACATCCAAACATAGATTAAACATAGGTGCATACATAACATCCAAAATTCGAAACATCCAAACAAAAAGACATAGTTTTAACAGACCAAAAGACATAGTTTTAACAAACCAAAATACACCGTTTTAACAAACTAAAGACACAGTATTAACCAACAAATAGTTAAACATCCTAAGATTATTCTTGTCCCTTACAAGTGTTGCTATTGTGCCATGTTTTGCTACACTTTAGACATGTCTTTATGGTCCCCCTATTTGATAGTCTTCCACGCTTTGTTGCCTCTTCCAATTCAACTGCTGACTTCTTTCTGGCCTTTTTAGGCCTACCGATAGGCTTATGATGTATTGGTGGTGTGATAATAGATGGTATATCAACCTTAGGCCACAATGTCCTCCCATTAATTGGATAAATCTTGAACTTGTACTCGTACTTCCACCTGTAAATGGATGCATACATGTCTCTGGCAGTAATGTTCCTTAACTACCAAACATATTCCTACTCCATATTGCAGCCATTGCATGCTTGTAGTGTAACAACTCTTGCCAAAATTATTATTTCTTATTTTAATAATGCACACTAGGAAACCCTAATTGAGACCCCCCCAAGTAGTATGACATGACCCATAATTTTCAAAATGATCGGAGCTAGGATCAGGGCCCCCTAAAACTTAAAGGGGACATCCCCTAATTGATAATTATCCTTCAAAACGTATGTAAATCACGAATTTTCGTTGCTGTTGACTCACCTGGGCTATGTGGGACACGAGGTTACCCTAGCCTGAATTGACCTCCCCCGTGACACGCGCCAGGAACCCTGGCAGCCGGCGCGACACGCGGGAGGGACCAAAATCCAGTATAAAGCCCAGGGGATTGGCACTAGCATGGCTGTTGTGTTTCGACGTAAAAATTCATTTCGTACGTTGAGATATTCGCTGTTTCGTTCAAAAACACACACAAGCACAAATCTCTGCTGCGACAACAGGGTAATATGTCGATCACTGCTACGATACAATGTCCAATCGATTGAAACCGATCCGATGGATGTTTAAGTGCTGCCCGAATCCGGGCTACACTTTGTCATTCGTCGTGAGGGTTTTGATTTCGTAAGTTTGTCGTAAATGTTGTATTAAGTTACTGACCTAGTTTCGTGTGCATTGTTATTTAACTAGGTTACAAGGCTAAATCAGTAGGCAAGGTTCTGTCCAATTAAACATGCAATGTGAGTCATTCTCTTTTTATCAAATTGCTTTACAAAATCCTAAATGTTTTCCAGTTATACTTTGCAGTGACTAAGTCTTTGCTAATCTTTAATTACTGGCAGTATGTGGGGGTTTTGTGCACATTACTACTAACGATTTATCACTTTAGGTGGGCGAGCCTAATTAGTGATATGTCCACAGTCATAGATTTGGTCGAGTGACAGCTGAACCAGTTAATTATAAGATAGGGGAAAATATAAAAACCCTTAATACTGTAAATTGTAACAATGTGCCGTTTTGTGCAAATTGAATGACTCGCCAGTATTTCCCCGCTGATAAAATCTTTTTAAACATGTTTCAGGTGACTTACTGTGAATCAGGAAAAGTGCCGCATAGCACTACCAGCTTGGATAAAGTGGCTCAGTAAAATAAATAAACATGTTTTGTATAAACAAGGAATTTCCCTGTGAAATTTCCTTTATTGTAAATTATGGGGTTTGTCCCAAAATGTGAAATAAAATAATTGGGCATTTTCAGCTTTGAAAAGATCCTGTTAAAAATTCCGCTGCCAAAATAGACAATACCACGGGTTTCTGTCCCGCGGGTCCTAAAACGGGTAAAACCGGGCCGGGGGCCGTGACATGTAGTGCATCCATGTGATCTCCCATTTCTTGCATGCACATGATCTCCTACTCGTATCCACAAAACCATAACTAGCTGGGCCACTAACGTGCGTAAGAGTGTATATAAAAAGTGGTATATTTTAGCCGGTTTTACACTAGTTCAAGTTTTAAATATAGAAAACACGATGAGATACTATCACTCTATACTTCACGGTGGAGCAAGTGCACCTATCATAGGCGTAATATAGTGATGGTAAGATACTGGTCGTCCAAGGATACATCAAATTTTAGTACCAAGTTGTTATCAACATCTAATCAAGCCAAAAGGAAAGTTGTTTTTTTAGTTCTTTAAAAAGAAAAACATAAAAAAATAAAAAAAAAATTTGTAATCTGATTTAAGAAAAAAGGTGTTTGGGATATGATGCTTTGTGAACTAAACTTTACCATGGAGCACAAGAGCTCATTGTTTAAAATAAGTAGTTGTATTCTGTTAATGCCATAAAGTCGTGGAGTTCATGGTTAGTGACCCTTTCACATCTCAACCATATTGGATGGAATCAAAAGGGAAACCCTCTCCACAAGGTCGGAATCAAACCACAACGATACCACAAATTTAGCAGGGAAACTATATACCGTTGTTGTTTATTATTAAGTAAAAAAAATAGTCATATGGGGTTTATACGACCCATCAATATCGACCTCTTGGCTTGATCCTATCTCCCGAATAGTAGTGACAATAATATAAACCATGTCCTCGGTGTCTTGATCTTAGCTCCACGCTTTGGTTAGAATTCACCAAACTCTAACCCTCTTTCAAGCAATTAATATGTTTGACTCACATAGACATAGAAACACATGAATGTTTTGAATTAACAAAACACAAAGTCATTAGTTTGTATTTAAGGATTTAGTAACTCACTTTCAATATGGTACTTAGTACATAAAGTCATTAACACACACACTCCTTGTTAATCCATTCATTGTTTTAGTTAACTACTTAACTCCCTGTCAAGGGGTTTGTCTCTCCCAAACACCCACAATAAACTTAGCCAAACATGGCAAAGATAGTTTTAAACAAATTTGGAAATACTATATTAATCATCACAAAATTGAAACGTATATAAAATAAAGCACGAAAACGTTTTACATATGGCCAGACTCATTTTCGGAAAATATTACGTCAAAACGTAAATCAACTTGAATTTTTACACACACATACATAAAGATAAACACGTAAAACTCGATTACAAAGTCTTTAGAAAGTTAAGAGTTTTAAATATCAATACTGACTTTGATAGGTAAATGTATACAAACATTTAAAAAGAAAAGAAAAAAAAAGTCATGTAATTAGTTATTATAATATCTATCAAAGATAGGGCTGTTCACGAACTGAACCGATCAGACCTTTGCTCATGCTCGGTTTGTGTACAAACCGATCCGAACCGAACCGAGCGTTTTTCAACCGAGCCAACGTCGAGCGAGCGTATTTCGATCTGAGCATTTTTCGAACGAGCGTCGAGCGAGTATCGAGCGTCGCAGAACAAACAAGGAAAGTGGCGATGGGAGTGCTAGTTATTAGAATAAAGTGTAGTTTTCCATCCCTTATGTTTCGTCCAATAGAACACAAGTAAAAATTTAACAAAAAACAAGGAATACAAAAACACTCAACTAGTTCTATTGAGATTAACTAAGCGGGAAAATAAATGATCGACCGATTGAAACATACCCTTGTTCTATCGGAAGTTTGAAATTGAATGAACCGATTGAAGCAAAACCATGGCGAGCTGACGTCTTGGCGAGTGGCGATGGAGAAATCGAATTATGGTGGCCAATGGGGGATTTTGATTACGGTTTTGTACTTCTGAATCGAATGGCGGGTTGAGACTTGAGTATTTGAAATTTTGACTCAATTACTCAAATGGACATTTAAGTATTGGACAATGGACATTGGTATTGGATTTCAATTCTAATTACTTAATTGAGCTCTATTGGGATCTGGGACCAAACATTGTTGATGTTGGTCTCTAGTCATTTCATTAAAAATGATACACACACACACACATATATATATGTATATATATATATATATATATAGGGTAAGGTTCTAGAGTGAACAACCTCCCAAGAGTGAACCATGTGAACTTATATGGACCCTTGATTTTCATCATCTTGAGATTTTAAATGAATGGCATGATGGTAATTATTTGTTTAATTTTTTCTATTTAATTAAATTAATAAGGGTATTTATGTAAATACACATTGAATTAATTCATAATATGGAAACTGAATAGTTTTCATATATTCTTGATTCCGTCAATCACTAAAGTATCTTTTAGTCAGTTTTACAATCCCCTAATATTCAACTTTTATTCAACAAACCATCTTTCTCTCTCAATACAATTGACGTCATCGAGAAAAGCCAGAGGACGTCCGTCAAAGTATGTATGCATTTGGCAATTAAGTACACATGTGTAAAGGTCTGTAAAATAATTAATTCACATATTAGAAAACTTAGTGCATACTTTACATACTTAGTACATCTGTGTACAGTTCTATAGATAGCTAAGTGCACAGGTATGCATTAACAGCAGCTGGTAGCTTTTGTAAACATGTGTATGGTTCTGTATATACTAAGTACACATGTGTATTGGTCTGTATATACTTAGTACACATGTGTGCTTTTCTGTGTATACTAAGTACACATATGTACTGGTCTGTACATACTAAGTACACATGTGTGCAGTAGTTATCATGATCAAATTTTGAATCAAACCAAACAATTTTCCCCATAGATAAACTAGCATCAGATCTGGAAGAACTTGAACAACTTTCAAGCGCGTTATCCACAAACGCGAGGCGTCTAGCTTACATGTTTAACAAGAGCGTTATTATAAGACCGATGGCGATCGCGACAGCAGCTACAATCGAGATAATGACCGAAACACTAAGGAAATGATGGAATTATGGGTATTGCTTTCTGGGTCTGCCATGGTTGAAAGAATGGAAATCAAAATCTGGGTATTATTGAACGAATGAATGAGTGAAATTCATATACTGGGTATATTGATCTTTGATATTTACGATCTTTAAAATTCTGAGATTTATGATCTTTGAGATTTATGTAAATTGTTATAATGATCTTTGAAAAATATTAAAAGATAGAGTAAACTGCAATTTTACACCCTGTGGATAGGGGTGATTGGCACCCTTACCCCCGTAAGGAAATAATTGCAATTTTACCTCCCACTGTTTGCTGTTATGTTGCAACCTTACCCCCCGGCCTCAAATTTGTTGACTAATCTGTTGACTATAACTTGAAATGACTATAATGCCCTTTCATATTACCCCCCGTGTTTTGTGCACTCTGTGATATTACCCCCTGCCACCACTGCCACCGCCATTCACCACCACAACCACCACTGCCACCGCCATTCACCACCACAACCACCACTGCCACCTCCAGCCACCACCACAACTTAATATCCCTTTCATATAAAACACCACCACTACTTCCGTCACCGGAAACCTGCAACTCCGGTCATCTTCTCCAACGACTGCCACCTCCAGCCACCACCACAACCACAACCACCACTGCCACCTCCAGCCACCACCACAACCGCCACTGCCACCGTACGTCAATAAGCAACAATAGTCCGATAAAGATTATCGATGGAGAGGAGGTAAACTCGAAACGGTGATCAATGAAGGACGTGCTCTTACTTGAAATGGATAAAGAGATTCCCTCCGCGTGAAAAGGGTTTCTTGTTAAATGCAATAAAGTATCTTCATTTTTGGCACCAACCCAGTGCCCAAACACACAGATCTAGATCCAAGTAACTACTCTTACTTCATTCAGGTCACTCTCTCTTCCAATTCATCGTTCGCACACATATTTTCATTGTTTTATCGCATTTACTTAACAATTTGCTTATTTATTTGCACTTGAATCACTAATTCCCGTGTAAATTGTTGCTGTAGATTGGTTCATTGATTTATTAAACTTGTGAGATTTAGTGCGATTAACTTCTCTGTGCTTTTGGATTTAGAACAATTTTGGATTGTATTAAATTGACTTGACTATCAAATTGAATTAAATGGCGGTGGCAGTGGTGTTAAATTGATTGGTGGTGAATGGCGATGGCAGTGGTGGTGGCTGGAGGTGGCACTCGTTGGAGAAGATGACCGGAGTTGCAAGTTTCCGGTGACGGAAGTAGTGGTGGTGTTATATATGAAAGGATATTAAGTTGTGGTGGTGGCTGGAGGTGGCAGTGGTGGTTGTGGTGGTGAATGGCGGTGGCAGTGGTGGCAGGGGGTAATATCACAGAGTGCACAAAACACAGGGGGTAATATGAAAGGACATTATAGTCATTTCAAGTTATAGTCAACAGATTAGTCAACAAATTTGAGGCCGGGGGGTAAGGTTGCAACATAACAGCAAACAGTGGGGGGTAAAATTGCAATTATTTCCTTAGGGGGGTAAGGGTGCCAATCACCCCTAACCACAGGGTGTAAAATTGCAGTTCACTCTAAAAGATATTTAGATTCTAATTAATCACTAGATACACACCTGGGTTTAAAAAACAACTACCTTTTCCGATTAATGTTTGCCGGAATCCAATCCCATACAATTGCCTTTGGGAATGGGAGACGAAGCAAGAACTCGAAATTCTGGAATTTTGAAGATGATAATCTTCGACAAAGTCAGAACATGAAATTTGAAAGATGATAGGATTGTAATTTGAGTTCTGGTAAATCGCTTGAAATGTGGTGATTTGTTAAAACCTTAATATCATAATCTTCAACAATAATAAAATATCTTCATGATTTTGAATTTGAGAAGAGATTCGGTAACTGATGTAAAGAATCTTCACGATTTTGAATTATTAAAATAATGAATTTGAGAAGAGATTGGGTAACTGATGTAAATATCTTCATGATTTTGAATTATTAAAATAATGATTTAAATTTATCTTTTGAGTTAATTGCCATTTTCGCCCCTAAGGTTTGGGCACATTTGCCATTTTCGTCCAAAATGACAGTTTGGTACCATTTTGCCCCTAGGTTTGGGCACATTTGCCATTTTCGTCCAAAATGACGTTTAAAAACCATTTTGCCCCTCACGTTTGGCCATTTTTGCCATTTTCATCCAAATCTCTAACCTAGTTAAAAAGTTCTGTTAAATGAGAATTTTTTTAATTTAATTTTTTATATTTACTCTATAAAATACAATTGTTTAATTTAATTTTTTAAAAAGTTCTCTAACATAATTGTTTATTATATTTTATAGAGTAAATATAAAAAATTAAAGAGTTAATTACCGTTTCGACCCGTACCGTTTCGAGCCGAACCGTTTCGACGCGAACCGTTTCGACCCGTACCGTTTCGACGCGAACCGTTTCGACGCGAACCGTTTCGACCCGTACCGTTTCGAGCCGAACCGTTTCGACCCGTACCGTTTCGACCCGTACCGTTTCGAACCCGTACCGTTTCGAGCCGAACCGTTTCGACGCGAACCGTTTCGACCCGTACCGTTTCGACCCGTACCGTTTCGCCCCGTACCGTTTCGAGCCGAACCGTTTCGACGCGAACCGTTTCGAGCCGAACCGTTTCGACCCGTACCGTTTCGAACCCGAACCGTTTCGACGCGAACCGTTTCGACCCGTACCGTTTCGACCCGTACGGGTTCGAAACGGTACGGGTCGAAACGGTACGGGTCGAAACGGTTCGGGTCGAAACGGTTCGCGTCGAAACGGTACGGGTCGAAACGGTTCGGCTCGAAACGGTTCGCGTCGAAACGGTTCGCGTCGAAACGGTTCGCCTCGAAACGGTACGGGTCGAAACAACGGTTCGCGTCGAAACGGTACGGGTCGAAACGGTTCGCGTCGAAACGGTTCGGCTCGAAACGGTACGGGTCGAAACGGTAATTAACTCTTTAATTTTTTATATTTACTCTATAAAATATAATAAACAATTATGTTAGAGAACTTTTTAAAAAATTAAATTAAACAATTGTATTTTATAGAGTAAATATAAAAAATTAAATTAAAAAAATTCTCATTTAACAGAACTTTTTAACTAGGTTAGAGATTTGGATGAAAATGGCAAAAATGGCCAAACGTGAGGGGCAAAATGGTTTTTAAACGTCATTTTGGACGAAAATGGCAAATGTGCCCAAACCTCAGGGGCGAAAATGGCAATTAACTCTTATCTTTTATATAATTACAATCCTACCCTTAAAAACTATAAAGGAAATCAAGGGTCCAGATCAGTTCACACAGTTCACTATAAAGATGTTGTTCAGAAATGAACCTAATCCTATATATCTATATATATATATATATATATATATATATATATATATATATATATATATATATATATATGTAGAGAAAGTGTAATGTACATTACAGCTTAACGTACATTACGTACGACAACATGCGTAATTTTACACTATAACATGCGTGATTTTACACAAAGTTTCCAGGCAATTCACGACTCAATCTGGGTTCCAATTCGGTTCAAGTTTCTTTTCGTTTCAGTTCAAATTGGCCATTATTCGGTCAATTTCATCGAAATGTGGTCAAATTCATCATTGATTTAGAAAAGTTTCTGCAAAAACGTCGACATGAAATAAAAAACAGTAGAACAGAGGATGAACACGACAAAGCTTTTGCTTCAGACCGTAGAACAGAGGATGCAAGAACATGACCAAACTTTGATTCGATTGGAGTCAGAGGGCATTAACAGTGGTTTCAGATCGTAGAAAAGCGGTTGCGTTTTTTGATCTGGGAGTAGGGAATGCCGACTAACGTGCGTGATTTCATATGTCCAACATGCGTGATTTGTTATTCTGAGATTTATAACGTGCGTGATTTTCCATTGAACGTGCGTAATTTCGTGATGTACCGGTCGTACGTTAAGCGATAATGTACGTTAACTGGCCTCTATATATGTATATATATTAAAAAAATAAATCGAGTCAATCGAGCCGAACCGAACTGAGCGGACCTTTGCTCGTGCTCGGTTCATTTACAAACCGAACCGATTCGAACCGAGCATTTTTTCAACCGAGCTGAATCGAACGAGCAAATTCCGAGCATCTTTTGAGCGAGCATCGAACGAGCGTCGAGCGCCGAAAAATTTGAACAGCCCTAATCAAAGAAGATATACATTGGACCTTACTTTTTCTGGATTTCAACTCAAGAGTTCAGAGTGTGTTTCCTGTAGCTCAAGTTAAGGCCCATGAAATTAAGTTGGGCATTCAAGTATTAATATAGACAAACGAAAAACCAAACCCCACTAAAACTTAAATAGAATAAGAAAAGACATGTGAATAATTTAAAGAATTCACATGTCCGTTCATAGAATGTAATACTTGTCATTGAAGAAGTTCAGAAAACGGAAGTGTTTTTGCTATCATATGTTTAACATTATAACTCTCATGTATACATAAGAAAATGCAACACTTCCCATGTCATGTATTTAACATAAATTAGTCGGCTTAACCATGGTCCGCAACAGGCTTTCATTCGATATCGATTCGGTTTGATACGGTACCAACACACAAAATAATATAAATAAATATGATGCAATTCATTTTAGAAAACTTTAGCTAGCTCTTTGCGATCACATTCTGATTGAGGGCTTTATTATACTAGAAGGTAAAATCATCTGTCTTCATAAATATCGACTAGAAGGTAAAATCATCTGTCTTCATAAATATCGCACCCCTATATTACAGAACTAAATATAATCAAATGAAAATTGAACAAACACAACCAAAACTAAAGTACTTGCACGTAACTCTACAACACATTTAAAGAGAAAAAGGAAAACTGAAAAATGAGACTGAAATAAAAAACAGACGAGAATAAATTGGAAATAAATCAGATATGTGTCTTTTCTTTACTCATCGAAATATATTAAAAAAGTTAGATCGAGACTGACAATATATAATTAATAAAAACACACAAATGTTCCAATATGTGCAAAATATGCAACAATGCATATACAAAATTATTTTAGTAACAAGTTTATAGTGTAATCACCGATGATATATGTAACAACCCGCACTTTCGCGCGTTGTTACTACTCGATATACTCGTTACGCCTAGCACCAGAGATTCGGATCATAATGTAACTATGTCGCTTACATCGCTATTCGAAGGAAAATCGCATATTTTCGCAATTCATTATCACTACATCACACCGCAAACACTAACACTCACGATGACATTGAGTGAGGACCTATTCTACCCTCCTCGGTGGCCGTGAATGTGTCGAAACGCAGATAATTAACGCTAACAAAGACTCTCGGGTGAGTGCTATAGCTCCCGTCGTCGTGACGATGATGACAATACGAGTGAGTGGTACCCCGTCAGTCATTGTGGCACAACACACAATAACGTTCACAATGACCTCGAGAAAGGACCTATACTACCCTCCTTGATGGCCGTGAAACGTCGCTAGTAATCGCGCACTCGAATCGAAAACCGATTGTTATTTCGGAACTTTGAAATATGGATACGTAAATACGACCCCTAGTGATATATATATACATATATAATAATAATATAACCTAACTATAAAAAGCGCGTACTCCAAAACTATCGCAACGCTCGAAAAACGGAGAAGTTCCCCGCGCCGGAGTGGCCATCCGAATGGGCCGGCCATCCGAACGGATGGGCCATCCGACCCAACATCCCCATTTCTCCTCTGTTGCCTATAAATAGCGTGTCACATCACTGGAACAGTGATGTGACAGCTCCCACTCGACCAAACACGCTTCAGGACCCTTTTCTCTCGATTCCTTGGGATTCCGGTAAGATTTCAACCAAAAACTTGTACTTCTATGATCTACACTCAATTCTACATCATTCTGTCTTTTAAAACTCAATTTCTAACCGTGAAATCTACTGATTTGAGGCGTTTTAAGGTGATGTCACCAAGAGTTCATATGAACTTCAAAGTGTGACCTCATCCTACCATAAACGACTCAGATCTGGGTGATTTCCACATGTTTTTACAACAATGTCACCTAAAAATATATGTATTGAATCAAGAACTGAACGATTTCGGGATTAAACATGAGAAACCGTCAAGAACGGTCAGATCTGATGGAACGGGGTGGTTCCCGGCCGTCAGAACGAGTCGAAACTGATGAAATATCATTGTTTAAAACGATATCGCAACCCCTCAGTGAAACCACACGTATTTCTTCCGAAAACACTCGAAAACAGTTAATCGGAACGCAAAAACAGACGTGTTATCTGACCAGATAACATGTCATCCGAACGGACCACATGCCATCCGATCGGATAGCATGTCATCCGATCGGATAACATGCCATCCGATCGGATAACATGTCATCCGATCGGATAATGTGTCATCCGATCCGAACATGTGCCATCCGATCCGAACCATGTCACCCGATCCGAATATGTGCCATCCGATTAAACACATGTCATCCGATCAGAACCCTTGTGATCCGATCGGATGAGCCTATCCGACTGAACATCAGTCTTTACGATATCATTCCCGTTTAGACCATGCATCGCTTACTATATCATTCGATAACTACCGCAGACGTACTCGCAACCGATCCAATCAAGTTGTATTCTTGCTAAATGCGCACTGTGAGTATACTTGAACCCTTTTTAATTGCATTTTGGGTGTAACATACGTTTCTAACAAATCGAGCTTATCAAACGAATTATCACTTGCGAATAACTGTTATGCATAGATATACGTGATGCTAGTTGCATATGTGCTAGGGCTTATACTCGCGACGTCCCACCACGACTAGTATAGTACTATTGCGCCCGACGGGGTCTAGTTTGCCATCGCATATTCGAGCATCGAGGACCTAGTTGGAAGTATCAGTCTTGTGAGTATATATGTCGTGTGTTACGTTTATGCATGTGGAAATTCGTGACACTTTTTATCTATTACGCTATTCATATCAAACCTGTATACTCGCCAATACTTTTGTATTGACAAATATTTTAACGTATGTTGCAGGTTAGATCGCAGGCTATATCAAATCAAGCTAGGAAGTCTAGAAACTCAACTAAAATCTAGGTTGTCGGATTTGTATTGTTCGAGAGGACAAGAAATCTGTGATAACTTATGTGATTGTATTATTTGTTAGTATGGGATAACGAATGTATTAAATATTATCGCAATATAGTTGTTATGGATTCTCTTGAGCAATCTGATTTGCCTAGTGCCGCGCCCCGATGATTCCGCCATCGGTTGGGGTGTGACAGATTGGGTATCAGAGCCATAACTATAGGGAATTAGGCCAGACTCGACCTAGTCCGGGTCGATGTGTTAGAAATTGACCTAGTCTATAGTCTAAGTACCAACAGGCCGACTCGTACAAACCCAGTAGGGTTGTATCGGGCCTACTTAATACTCTCGATCGAAATTGCTAAAAGCTACAACTTTGTGTGAACACCGCGTACTACAGCTTCACAGGAAGAAGCCTTTCCTAAGGCTGGAATACTACTTAGCCTTTCCTAAGGGACGACATAATACACGTGTTTTTGAAAATACTCGCATAACGAAACCGAGTGATTCAGTCGAGACCAGGTGTGAAAACTGAGAACTCTCGACGAGATCGCTCACTCAACGCATTTTCTTCTCGCACGAGAACTTTTCGTTGAGTTAGGAGTGACATCCATATCTCGACGAAGGTCTCCATTTCGAAATCTAGTGGAACTCAAGAATTTATTCGAAGAGCATAACCACAATTAGGAACGAAGTTGTTAAGTCAGGGGTGAAACCCGTACCTTAATAAGCCGTTCCACTCTCTAAATTGGTTTTCAAAAAGCTCTCACCAAGGACTCGACTATCACGATAACTCGAGCCACGCAATGACTAGGAAGACGAATGCCATGAGCTGCATCCCAGTGGAAGCATGAAGTCTTCTAGGTCAACGTGCGTGCACGAACTTGTTAAATATAGTCGGGTTACCTTGGGTAGTCGACGCCTAAACACCCGAGGCACTCTATCATACGACCCGCTGATCTTACAAATGGTTGGAACTTATTTACGTTTTGAAACTTTACGCTTTATCGATTTCTCGATTTAACGATTTTCACTCCCTGCTTTATAAACGCACAAATCGCACAGCCATCGCAATCTAAAACGAAACCCGAATGTTCGCAACAAAACTAATGATTAATCTATCGTCTACGCTCTCGCTTCCTCACTTCAACGCGTCCTCACATATTCTAAATCGACCTGTATGTGTATGTGTATGAATACAAATTACAATTATATAAATACATATATATACGTATAAACAACAAGTCATTGTGTGAGAACTTAGGAATTTCGTGTCTCCTATGTGACTCCTATGTGGTTCGCATTACTACTATATTATCGCATCAAGTTTTGAACGCGCTCAATCGCATCGCAAAACTCAAAAATCATTATGATCGAATCTCACTCCAAGTCTCCTTCTGTCTAGATGCCTTCCAACAACTCTACTTCGAGAATGTTAGCAAAGAGACGAGCCAAACGAAGGGACGAAAAGAGGATTGCTTCACTTGTGACCAGGGAAGTGGTCAAAGTCATTCCTCAGATTGTCACACAAGTGCACTCTCTTATCAACTCTCGAACTTCGGAAGACATTAAGACAGAAGAACCGCAATCTGCTTTCCTCTACTAACACTTCAAAGCCTGTGACCCGATGGTCTTCACGGGTGAGGGAGGTGTTTCCCAACTACTCCAGTGGTTTGACTCTATCGAAGTTACCCTTCGTCAAAGTGGGTGTCCCGATAGTTTCCGTACTACTTGCGCTACCGGAGTATTTCAATCGCGAGCACTCGACTGGTGGACCGCCGAACGTAACAAACGTGGGATCTCCGCAGCTTACGCTCTCTCTTGGGATGAGCTGAAAGTGCTTATGAAGAAAGAGTACTGCCCTCCCCATGAAATCCAGAAGCTAGAAAACGAATTTTGGGAAATCAAGCAAACCGAAGGTGACAATGCTAGCTACACCGCAAGGTTCAAGCAGCTTAGCATAATCTGCCCAAGTCAAGTCAACACTTCAGAAAAAGCCATTCCTAAGTATATTCGCGGCTTGCCTGAGTGTGTAGGTGATTTTGTCGAAGCTGCAAGACCTGCTACTATCGAAAAAACATACCGCTTGGCCGCAAAAATCAACAACAAACGACTCATGGAAGGGTTGTTCTCAAAGAATCCTGTCAAGCAAACTTATCAAGCAATCGCCATTAATTCTTCGGGCGATCCTGTCGATGAATCTCCTGACGAATCTGCTGGCGATTCTTCTGACGAATCTGCTGACGGTTCTTCTGACGAATCTGCTGACGGTTCTTCTGACGAATCTGCTGACGATTCTTCTGACGAATCTGCTAACGATTCTTCTAACAAATCTGCCGACGGATCTTCCGACAACTCGACCAAAGATGCTGCAAGTGAGTCCTCAGACGAATCCTCCAACGACGACACCTCTTCGCAAGACACCGACAAACCCAACCGCAAACGAAAGATTTCAGCCCAAGCTCATCAACAACCGAACTGCTGCAACCGAAACCTCTTCAAGCAGTTCCGGTATTTCCAAAACGAGCGTTGGTTGCAATAACTGGAGCTCATCCCCAGTGTTACTCATGTACTTACCATCATCCAATTGGGGCTGACTGCCGTTATTGCAATAACTGCAACCGCTACGGTCACTTCACCCGCAACTGCCGCATCGAACCACGAACTTGAGTACAACAACAGCTCCAGCAAAAGTCTTCAGCATCAAACATCTAGCAAGCGTAGGATAAAGTTGTAATGATACGATTTTCGACGTTAATTCTCTCAGTCTTGAACCTACTCTATTATTCGATGTTGCCACTATGTGTAACATTAACTCTCGTTTTCGTTTTCCCTCTCACTCTCTAATCATCGCACTTAGACTAGATTCACACGCATACTATATACTATATCATGAAATAATGTGTTTTACCCTCACTACACTCTTAGAACGAGGTACGATAAACGTGCAAGGAACGATTAATCACGGGTGCACACGGGATTACTTGGGTCAGTGCACGGAGGTCGTAGTAAATTCTAAGGTGCCACAAGCGTATCAACAAAGTATGACACCGAAACACGAGATTTAAGTAATAGGGGTAAAGCAAGGTGTGCTTTACCATACTACCGAAGTTTCGTGTAGAAAGTGCCATGTGGAGTTGAGCGTTACTAGACCTATTATACTATTGTGATTATTTTCAACACACTACACTCAATCGCAAGGCGTAACAACTAAACCGCATCGTCACGAGACTTGTCGTAAGTCTGCAAAAGCAGTGCAATCGCCTCATCGATGGACTCTGGAGAGTCTACCCCCGCAGGGCAATTGTATTGACGCAAGACTGGTCGTAAGTCTGTCGCGATCAATCTCATCGAGTACATTAACGCTCACGATGTTGTTTGAGTAAGGACCTATTCTACCCTCCTCGATAACTGTGATACGTCGCATCGTAACGTAAAGCTTATTCGAAACAAAGCTCGGCTAATCACTATCGTTTATCATGTGTATCTCGCCATCTCCATTGATTATTCCGAGGATCCCTACCGCTATTATTATGTGAATCTAAATCGCTTGCTGTGTATCAATCTATCGTCGTCGCCTACCGTTATCTGTGATATTTGTGTTAAGATTAACACACATGACCTCGCTTCACGAGATGAAGCTCATATGGCTAAAGCAAGGTGTTTTAGTCATATCAGCGGGATTTCGTGGAAAAGGGCCATGTGGGGCCCGATGTTAGTAAACTCAGTGGTGTTAATCAATCAAATCGAACCGCATAAATCGCGTATACCCCCATCGCTTGCAACACAACAACTGCCGCTTATCGTAATTCGATTAGCGTCGCCGTCATTACTAGTGTTGTGTTTGGGTTATTCACCTAATCATCTAATCGCTTATCGTTTATCGTGCATAGTGTACCGCTTATCGCTCGCTTGGTGTTCATTCCAGTCTGTGTGGTATTAGTACACATGACACCGCCTCACGAGGCAAAACTAACCTGGTTAAACATGGTGTTTCGCCATGTTAGCAAACTCTCGTGGAAACGTGCCATGTGGGTTTAATGTGGAATCTAATCGAAAACGTGCTATTCGCTTATCGCTTATCGCTCAACGCCTACCCAGACACGACACATAAATATTTTGTGTCATCAGGTTACTCGCGCACGCTGCTACAGCTACGTTCGCAATTCAACTCGCCGGTTTAACCTGTTCGATTCTATCTTATACTCGATCCGACTTCCTATCGATTGGGCCAAGTAAGCGCAAATTCTATCCATGTCATATCGGCACACCTGACACCGCCTCACGAAACAGAAGTAATATGGGCAAAGCATGGTGGATACGCCGCTGGTACTTCCTATATATAAGTGTTTTAAACATATTAACAAACTTTCGTGGGAAAGTGCCAAGTGGGGCTCGGTGATTAACTACCTTTTGTACTATTAAAACTTATTTTTATAAAATTTTGATTTAAAAACCGGTGGACAAGTGAAATTTTCTCACGACGTGGAGATAACATCGAATCAGCTTAACTCCATGTCCAAGAAAAGTTTCATAAGTCCAGTTTTCCTTAAAAGCTTTTACAACATCAAAACGAAATCCTTCTTAAGACATTGGTTCGACATCGAGTTCAGCTTGAACCCATGCCATAGGAGAGTTTTCGTAACCTCAGTTTTCATCTTCGAATTCCTTAAAAAGTTTAAAACATAAACTTCCTGGCAACGTTGGTTAACATCAACTCAGTTGACCTCACGTTAAGAGGAAATTTTTCAAGATTTCCATCCAAAATTCCTTTTATTTAAAAATGAATGTTTCTTGTAACGATTAGTTAACGACCGACTAAGTTAACCCTACGTCATGAGAAACCCTTCAAGTTCTTTGAAAATTATAATCGCATCGAACTAACGGATTCTTCGCGACACGAGGTACTTTGGAACGCCAACTCGTGGGATCTTACTTTTGTCTTTTACGTCGCCTTCTCGCTATCGCAATCAATCTCTCTTGTTCGTGTAGGTCCACCTGGAGGATCGGGTAACCTCTATTCCCTGTTTTCCGACAAACCCGAAAGTGCGGAATCCAAACGGGTAAGTAAAACCAAGTCACGAACACAAACACAAAGATTCAACGATTAACACTCCATTGTATTAACGCGTATGAAACCGTTACATAGCAATGTTTACAAGATAAACCTATAAACTCTCAGTTGTGTGTGTGTTCTCTCCGAAATCTATTCAGACTTCCCTCTGTGTTCTGTCTGTTGTCTGTGTATATATACTGAAACACATTGACGAAATCAAGAAGCCGACGAAAACAGGACGACGAACTCAAATGTCTTCGACGAAATCCATTTATCACGACGAAATCACATTTGTCTTTGACGAAATCAAAGTGATTTCGTCACTTTGAGGGGCCTGGGCTTGGTCTTCGTCTATGTTGGGCTTCTCACAAAGGAGACTTTGTCACAAGCAGGTTGGCCCAATGCAAACAAATGGGGGTTCGGCCCAGTTAAGTTGTTATCGGCCCATGTGAGGGTTTATTTGCCCAAAAACAAATTACATGCACGTATATGAATTCAACAAATATGCAGATTGTAAGGTTAGTCCAACTTGTGACATCATCATGATGATGTCATGATGATGTGTCAGCGGGAAACACTCACGGCTCTCCGTGCTTCGCGTGTCGAACTCTGGGGCGCACGACGGAGGAATGTCGTGACGTCGGGCTTGAGCCGAACCTAACCGGGTCGAACCGAACCGAATCGAATCGAGTCGCGTCCACATAAAGTGTACCAACAAACTCCCCCTTGGACGCTACTCGTGAGGTTCATCTTCCATGTCTTTTATGTCGGAGGATCTTCAAGGTCTTCACGCGTCGTAAGCAGAAAGTGTATCAACAAACTCCCTTTTCATTTAGGTAGTGTGTTAACAAACTCCCCCTTTGATTATGCTCGTGAATCTTTTGACTTCAATGCTTGAGATCCTTGTGGTGTTGGTGATTGAACAGCGGCAACTTGATTATCTTTATCATTTGAGTGCCTTCGTCTTCATTCCGAAGCTTGTCATCGAACATGTTCTCCTCGCCTTTAGCATCTGCACATGCAAGAAAGCTAAACACGTAATGAGAACAAACGCTTGGAATATAGTTAACATTAAACAAGTGACACACATGTGACCATATTTTCAACTACCGTCCGACAGTTAGTTTGAAAAGTTAACAGATTTTTCAATTTTGATTATTAACTTTCAAAACTTGCAAACTCTGACCGTTTATGAAGATTCAGTCATTTTGGTTTTCAATTAGATTTCAGGCAACGAAGACTTGAGTTCCAACACCGGTTAATCAAAACTAAAGCAGAAATAAAATCTTTTTGACTTTTATAAAGTTTATATTAAAACACACCTAAAATCTTTTTGGCATTTTGAATATTTCAAACTAAAAGACTGAAAGCAGTAAATAAATATATACAGAGTTTCAGAAACTAATAAAAGTAAATATATACGAACATTCTTTTTGCGAGTTTCGAGGGTAAGAGAATCATATCAGTGTACGGTCATGCCAAAACGCTCTTGTTGTTCTTTTTGTTAACAATTTGATAAACATCCTATAACGATTATCGGTATTGTTATCCACATAAGCTCAACTTATCATATGTAATCATGGCGAGGGGATACGTTAAAGTATGATTTATACTTACCGACCGGTGTTCATCCACATCACGACACATTCCCGTATCAAGGTATGCACGAGGATTTCATCTTACTGGTGAGTATACCATTTATCATCTGTTTTGCCGTATATGAAAATGTGAGAAACTCACTTATTTTGATGAAAACAAGTCCTATGTGATAGAAACACTTATTGATGAGGAACTTGATTTTCAGATGCATGAAGGGCACAAGAGCAAGTCCGTGAACAGGTCAGTACTTTCGTACAGCAAAGAGACGAACTTGACTCCCGGATAAATGTGATATATTATCACTTGTTTTGTGGACATCTGATTGTTGATCACTTATTGAGGTCGTATGCAGTATGTACACGTATGTATGATATCATGGAAGATCTAGACTTCGTCTCCGTTTGTTTCGGTAAAAGAAACAACCATGATACCCAGATGATAAACAGCATAAAGACCACATATCTCAGAACCTCGGCAATCTCTCAAACGAAATTTCGGTACCAAGACCATATGCCGATGAGTGGTTCCCACCTGGTCTTCAGTCGATTTAAGTTTATATCACCCTGCACACTTTAAGATGATTGTGAGCCTACCGATACATCTTATATAGAGCTGCTTATCGTTTTTCATTTTGCATTTTAGTTTAAAGAGGTTTAGACAGACCACTGATGTACTATCATTTTCTCTTTTGCTCGACAGGAAACTCATTTTTGTTTTTCTATTGTTTTTGGGTTTTGAAATTTTTCGATGTTTTTGAATTTTCAAATTTGGAATTACTCCCCCTAAAATCAACAAACTTACAATAATTTTAAAAACACAAAGATATTTACAAAAACGATTTTCCGATGTGGATTACTCTTGCTTGACCTTAATGCCGTTCACCAATAATAAAAAGTCAAATCTTGATTTATCAAATGCTTTGGTAAAAAGGTCGGCACGTTGGTCATCAGTGTGGACCTTAACAACATCGATTAGCCTTTTATCAAAGCAATCACGTATGAAGTGATACTTAATTTCGATGTGTTTGGTCTTTGAATGCTGCACAGGATTTCTAGTGATAGATAAGGCAGTAGAATTATCGACTAAAATAGGAGTAGTTAGGAATTCAAAACCGTAATCGCGCATTTGCTGTTGTATCCACAGGACTTGGGAGCAACAACTTGAGGCAGCAATGTATTCAGCTTCACAAGTTGATGTAGCGACATAAGTCTGCTTCTTGCACTGCCACGTTACGAGGCGAGTTCCTAAAAACTGGCATCCAGCCGTTGTGGATTTGCCGTCGATTTTGCATCCGCCAAAATCAGAATCACTGAAAGCGACTAGATCAAAGTTATCATCCTTAGGGTACCATAGACCGGTGTCTGGGCAACCCTTCAAATAACGAAAAATCCTTTTTACAGCTGCAAGATGTGAGGCCCTCGGGTTCACTTGATATCTTGCTAGCAGGCATGTTGGATACATTATATCTGGTCTTGATGCTGTGAGGTACATAAGGGATCCAATCATCGCGCGGTAATATGAAGAGCTAACAACTTCACCCTTCAAGTCTGGATTGATTCCGTGATTTTGCTGCAGTGGGGTACCAATGGGCGATGTGTCGCACATCTGAAATCGGTTCAGAATGTCTTGAACATACTTAGTCTGATGGATGAAAATCCCAGACTTCCTTTGTTGCACTTGCAAGCCCAAAAAGAAAGTCATCTCCCCCATAGCGCTCATCTCGAATTTATCCTGCATTACACGCTCGAAATCCCTACACATAACATTGTTAGTAGAACCAAATATAATATCATCCACATATACCTGAACCAGTAGAAGATCTCCATCTTGTTCTTTTATGAAGAGAGTGCAATCGATAAGACCTCTGCAAAAACCATTCTCCAGCAGATAATTAGATAAGGTTGCATACCAAGCTCGCGGTGCTTGATGTAGACCATAGAGAGCTTTGTTCAGCAACCAAACCCGATCGGGATGGATAGGATCTTCAAAACCTGGAGGCTGTTCAACATACACCTCTACTTCCATTAGACCATGTAAGAATGCACTTTTGACGTCCATCTGGTAAACCTTGAATCCTTTGAATGAGGCATAAGCCAGAAAGATCTGAATTGCTTCTAGACATGCAACAGGTGCATACACTTCGTTGTAGTCTATACCTTCAATCTGACGAAAACCTTGAACGACCAATCTAGCTTTGTTGCAAATAACGATTCCACGGTCGTCCTTTTTGCATTTATACACCCAACGGGTACCAATCTTCTTATAACCAGCAGGTTTCTCTAGGAGTTTCCAGACACCAAGTTTCTGGAATTGTTGCAGTTCTTCCTGCATAGCTTCAACCCAAGAGTTATCTTTCAAAGCGTCTTTCCAAGTTCTTGGCTCTTCCTGTGAGATATAACACGCGAAAGACCAATCATTTTGTTGACCAGATTCTCGAATCGCCGCATACAAGCCTGCGTTGTTGTTGTTACGCAACATGTTTCTTGTTTGTATGCCACTTTGTACATTGCCTATGATGTTTTGATGAGGATGGGTATTGTGAATTCTTGTTTCAGGGTTTTCCAGAACTGGAATGTTTGTACCCAGATTGTTGAGATTTAGATCAACAACCAATTCAATACCCGGAACTGACGAAGAGGATTATGCAGTAGCTTCAGCTGTTATAGGGGCGTCCACTGGAGGTGTAGCCTCTGAAGTACCATGAACAGCTGATGTAGGAGCTTCTTGATCTGCATCTAGAAATTCTTCATCCTCTGAAGATTCGTTCAGTTCGGTTGCATCATGAAAATCCTCATTGTCGAGAGCATTATTGTTCACTGAAGATGGCTCTTGATTGACAACAATTGGACGAACCAACGGTGAATCTGTTGCGTTGTCACTCTCGAAAAACATTCTTGTCGCAGCATTTTCTTCAACTGCTTCAACACTGATCGAATTGAAAAAGTCATCGTACTCAAACATCCAAGGTTGACCTGGATTTTTGACTGGAAAAGTGTGTCTTTGTACTCTGACTTCAGACCATTCCTTAACCCGTTTAGTCTGTAGATTCCAGACTCTTAAGTTAGGGGTGGCATAACTAAGAAAGTGACCTTCAATAGCTTTTGCCCCAAACTTTCCATTAGGATCGATCATTGTGCAAGGAGCTCCAAACGGTTCAAGATATGACAAATCTGGTTTCCGTTTGTGAAGAAGCTCGAAGCAGGTCTTGTTGTGTCTTTTGACTGTAAGGACTCGATTCATCGTGTAACATGCGGAGGCCACAGCTTCACTCCAGAATGGAATGGGCAACTGCGACTCTACCAACATAGTCCTAGCAGTCTCGATCAATGTACGGTTCTTACGTTCAGCGACGCCGTTCTGTTGAGGAGTATAAGCCGCACTAAATCCGTGAAGAATACCTTTTGATGTGAAAAACTCCGCCATGGCTTGATTTTTAAATTCAGTACCATTGTCGCTGCGTATCCATCTAACCTTCAACTTATACAAATTCTCAATCTGAATGATCAAGTTTTTGATAATACCGAAAGTTGCACTCTTGTGAGCCATAAACGCCACCCAAGAAAATCTTGAATAATCATCCGTTATCACGAGGCAGTATTGAACATTCCTGATGCTTTTGTGCTTGACAGGACCAAACAAATCCATGTACAAACGTTCAAGAGGAACTGCCACCGTGTTGATCTTCTTTGTCAGATGTCGTTTCTTCGTTTGCTTTCCTTTTTGGCATGAAACACAGACGTCTTGAAGATGGAAATTTTTAAGAAGAACACCATTCACTAATTCATTCGTCACCAAATGATTCATTTTGCGTAAGTGAATGTGACCCATACGTCTGTGCCAAGAGATTGAGTCTTTTTCCGTGGCTTTTGTAATGAAACAAGTTGCTTGTGCAGTCGTTGTAATAGCTTCGCTCATATCAAGGACATATAAATCGTTTATCCTTGGAGCTGATAAGAGAATCCATTCTTTTGGAATCTTGAAGCCGGGTTTCAGCATGTAACATCCATTTGCATCAAAGTGTACTGAAAACTGCTTATCACAGATTTGTGAGACGCTGAGAAGATTGTGATCAAGTTGTTGTACAAAGTTGATCTTGTTAAAACTTACAACCCCGTTGGATACCATTCCTTCTCCCGTAATATAACCTCCTTTATCTCCAGCAAAAGCAACATAACCTCCTCTAATAGATTTAACGTCGTAGAGAAGCTTCATGTCGCCTGTCATGTGCCTGGATGCCCCACTATCAACAATCCAATGACTGTTGAAAGTTCCTCCTGGAACGCCCTGCACATGTACTCACATGATTAGTTGGAGATGGGGACCCAAGCCTTTGTGGTCTTGGGTCTTCCATTTTCATCAACGTAAGTTACTTGAACTTCTCGATGTTATGGAAATTGTGATGTTCCCCCTGATTCAATAACCGTTTTTGGTTTCCAGGTCTGTTTTGTTTTACCAGTGTTTTGTTAACCACATCGGTTTTAATCGCCTTTTCAATTTTCTTGACCTGTTGGCGTTTCTGTTTCTTTTCCCTTTCTTTTACAAGATGGGGATCTGGTTTTGATGAAACAGGTCACTTGCAGTCAATTTGGTCACGGGGATCATCAACTTTGGCTTTTTGTTTATGAAGATATGGACAATTTCGAATAATATGTCCAAATGTGCCACATGAAAAACATGATCTACGTTCTACAAACCCCGTAGTATCATGTGATTGTCTTGTCGATGATGAACTTTGTGATCCCGAGGTACTAGGTTTTGAACTGTTTGGTTCGTTTCTTTTCAAAGAATTAACTTGAATGACATGATCTAAGTTAGATTTATTGGAAAATGTTTCAAGTTTATCTGTTCCCTTCGATTTCACAAAGTTCACTTTCTTGTCCTTTTTCTTGGTCTGTTTCTTTTGCCATTGAGTCGGTGAGTTACTTTTAGGTTTGGTGCGATTTTGCTGAACTTTCTCTGTTGGTAATCTTTGATTGCCATTTTGTTTGCGAATTTCAGCTCTTGGAATTGGAGGACATTGTGTTACCACAACATGTGATCCTGTCTTTCCCAAGAACTTACTTGTTGAATCCTCAAAAATTTTACTAATTAAAGATTGATTAACATTCTTAATAGGAAAATCTTTGTCAGAGTAGATTTTATCATCACCAATAAGAGTGTACAGCAAATTCACACTCTCAGACTCTTGTGAGGAAGTAGACGTGGACTCGATCAGAACAGTCGTAGCAGGTTTTGCGGGAGGATCACATAGAATATGATTCTCGAGAGGTATGTCCTCTTCTTTGATTACCGCATCTGACTGTGCTGAGTCAGTATCATTAGATTCATCATCTGAAGAATCAGTATCCTCAACAATGATTGGAGGATCCTGATTTTGTTCAGCAGTTACAAAAGTATCTACTGACACATCCGAATCTGATGATACTTCCTGTTGGTATCCAAGTCCCGTTGCAAATTCCTCAATGTCTAAAGGAACAGATTCTTCATAATGAGTTCTATACTCCTCATCAGGCAGTGCATCATAATTTTGTCTAACAGGTGGTGGACATTTCTTATATCCAATGCACATGACATCCTTTTTCTCTTTTTGTGTGCCAATGATGTGATCCAGCACATAACTAGAGTTAGAATAACTGTCTAGTTTAAGCCAGATCGCCTCACTTTCACACTTTGTGCAGGCTAACTCTTTTTGCATGCTTTCAAGACGATTGATATAAATGTTTATGTCAGTTTGTTTTCTTGAAACCATTTTTGTCAGTTCGGTTTTATCTTTTCTTAAAGTTGCAACCATCGTTTTAAATTCCTTTTCATGGTTTTCATAAAACATGTTAGCCTCTTTGCATTTCGAAAGATCCACTATCAACTTTTGATTGTGCATATTTGTCACTTCAAATTTGTTTTGCAAATCCTCATGTTTGCTTTGAAAATCACACCACTTAGCATCAAATGAAACATGTTTGTTTTGCAAGACAGACAATTCAGCATTTAAAGCATCATGTTTGCTTTGCAACTCAGACATATTAGCATCTAAATCAGCACATTTAACACTTAAGCTAGCACAATTATCACAATTAACAACAGTTGGTTCATCGACACATACCTGGCTTGATGAACTGCCGCCATTAGCCATAAAGGCTGAAAGAAGAGAAGAAGAAGAAGAATAAGCAGCTTGATCCACCAGAATAGATCTTCTATCATTCCTTGCTGCAGCTTCTCCTAACAATTCATCGATATTTGCATCGATTCTCCCACTAGATACATCATCAGAATAATCTTCGCCTGAGGTTGAGATTTCCTCATCTGAACTCCTTGAATCACCAGAACTCTCTTCATCTGAAGATTCACCACCACTGGCGGAAGATTCTCCACCACTGGCGTGCTTCAAATCCTTAGCAGCTTCAGCAAAACAAGCTGCTCCTCCCTGATCACCAATGCCTAATTGCATTGACCAGTCGCAACCTTCATCTATTTGCACAACAAGAGCTTGATTTGTGTTCGATGGTCCTTCTTGATTGTTTGCAGGGACCAAGGTGCGATCATCATTCCTGGTTTGATTCTGATTCTGTTGGTTGCCTCCTTGACCTCTGAAAGGATTCTGGTTCCCATGCTGAGCTGGATTTGTGCATTCCCTCTTGAAGTGACCACGTTCGCCACAGTTAAAGCACTTAACAGACTGCTTATCGAACCCATACTTGGTGTCTTTCTTGCTTTCCAAGCTTGTTCGACCCGTCCGTTCCATGAAGTCTTTAGCTCGCCTTACAGCACTGGCGAAAGCCCATTTGATGTCCATCATATTCATCTCTTCTTTATCGATCTGCTGATAATCTTCTTGAGTTAGATTGATGTTTCTGATCTGCCCTGCAATCAACCCACAATACGAGCTCACCAATGTGTTTAGTATCTCCATATGATCTTTAGCTACTTCAACGCTAACTTTGGAGAAGTTTGATGTGTCAAGCCGTACTGTATTTGACTTTGATGGCTGACCAGCAGATGATGTGCTTCCATAACAAGCTTGTTGTTGAACAGGAAGTGGATTCCCATACAAATCAGTGGTTGGAGCTGGCTTTACAGGAACTTGTATCGGATTGACATATAAATCTGTGCTAGTGACAAACGCCGTCTGAAGTGGAGCATGTGAAACAGGTCTTGCAGAAGTACTAGAAGTTCCATAATACATATCAGGATTTTGTCGCACTGGTATTGTAGAAGTGCTAGAAGTTCCATAATACATATCAGGATTTTGTCGCACTGGAACCCTTTTTGCCTTTAGGATTTCTTCCTGATCTTTGTTCTCCAAGAGCTGACCGAAGTCATTGATGTTTGTTGTAGCCAATGTGCCATTGTATTTCAGGATTTCCAAGAAACCATTCCATTGAGGTGGCAGTGCATTGGCAAACTTTGTGACAACCTGTGTTAGAGTTGTTTCTACCTCATAATTGCTCAATTCAGTCAGCACGTGATGAAATCGACTTGTTATATCTCCCAAAGATTCATTTTCCATACAAGTGAAACCATCAAACTCCTTTTTGAGTAAATCATGTCGCAATTGACGTGACTTTTCATTTCCTAGACCTCTTGTCTTCAATGCATCCCACAATCGCTTTGATGTCTTGAAGCTGACGAACTGATGATATATTTCCTTGCTCATCGCCTGAGTCAGAATAGCATATGCTTTCTTTTCTAAATCATATGCCTTTTTCTGGTCTTCCGAAAGATCTGCAAATGTAGTGGCAGTTGAAGCGGCAACCTCAAGAGTTTGATTGAAATCTGTAGTAAAACGTAACCACAGTTCCGTGTTTTTCCCATTGACACACGTCTGAAATCTATCAACCCAACCAGGATATTCGTTTAGGTGCATCAGTTTCGGTGGACGATTCAGACTTCCGGTCTCGCTTTCGCTTAGGAGTATACTTTGAATACTCGGAGTTTGATTTGAAACAAACGCCCATTGACCTGTCGACATTTGATTCGCTTGCGAAGATGCAGGTGCGGGAGATTCAGCCCATGATGGCGACAAACGCGTGTTTGTATACTTACTTTCCGTATTAGATGCGGGTGCGGGAGATTCGGCCCATGATGGAGATAAACGCGACGGAGTACCCCACCAATTCGGATTCATTTTTGATGTATGATGATGAAAACCTGATTAAATTACACAAATCAAACAGTTAAGAATGTTTTAAAAGTCTACTGTTAGAAATATCACAAGTATGAATGACGAAAATAAGGTGTTTTCGTCTGAAGAATGATCACGAAATCAAGAAGGGTTTTCGTCCAAACAAGACAAGCACAAGTGTTTTCGTTGACTGGACAACAAGTTGATTTCATTGCTGATGTTTGATAGACGAAATCAGTTGGTTTTCGTCTAGGATGTTTGACAAAAATAGAGGTGATTTCGTCCAGAATGAATATGGGTGATTTCGTCCTATGTGTACACACAAAAGTTGATTTCGTCCAACAAAGAAAAGAGGGTGATTTCGTCTAGCTTGATATTTTTGACTAATGGGATTTCGTTGACTGGACAATTGTTGATTTCGTCCAGCATTGATTTTCGTCCAATATGGTGTGATTTCGTTGAGGATATACCTTCCAGCCGATTTTGTTGACAATTGAACCAGACAAGATAGATATTATACAACAATTTAAAAACCTTATCCTTCTGACACTAGTCTCTATTGTCAAAGACACCACCTTACCTTTTCATACAGTCTAACAATTCATCATCATACTTGTGTAACAATAGTCAAACAAATGTTTAATAATCAAACAACAAACACAAACACAATCATTCAGTAACAAATAAAGATCAAACATGAATATTATTCAAGAACAACTTGAAGATGTGATGAACTGGATGAAGATTCAAGTTACCATAAATTTTTCAAACACTCTTTTGCAAATAAAGTTCAATAAAAACCCAAAACTAACATGTATACAAGAGTTATAACGAGGTTTTAAATGAACTATAAGCAAAACAATCAAGATTTTCAAGGTTTTAACAAGGTTTTTCCAGAAAATGTAAACTTCAAACTCAAGAAAAACTCATGAAAATCAACTTGGTTTTAACAAGGAATCGAGCCTAAGCTCTGATACCAATTGTAGGTCCACCCGGAGGATCGAGTAACCTCTATTCCCTGTTTTCCGACAAACCCGAAAGTGCGGAATCCAAACGGGTAAGTAAAACCAAGTCACGAACACAAACACAAAGATTCAACGATTAACACTCCATTGTATTAACGCGTATGAAACCGTTACAAAGCAATGTTTACAAGATAAACCTATAAACTCTCAGTTGTGTGTGTGTTCTCTCCGAAATCTATTCAGACTTCCCTCTGTGTTCTGTCTGTTGTCTGTGTATATATACTGAAACACATTGACGAAATCAAGAAGCCGACGAAAACAGGACGACGAACTCAAATGTCTTCGACGAAATCCATTTATCACGACGAAATCACATTTGTCTTTGAAGAAATCAAAGTGATTTCGTCACTTTGAGGGGCCTGGGCTTGGTCTTCGTCTATGTTGGGCTTCTCACAAAGGAGACTTTGTCACAAGCAGGTTGGCCCAATGCAAACAAATGGGGGTTCGGCCCAGTTGAGTTGTTATCGGCCCATGTGAGGGTTTATTTGCCCAAAAACAAATTACATGCACGTATATGAATTCAACAAATATGCAGATTGTAAGGTTAGTCCAACTTGTGACATCATCATGATGATGTCATGATGATGTGTCAGTGGGAAACACTCACGGCTCTCCGTGCTTCGCGTGTCGAACTCTGGGGCGCACGGCGGAGGAATGTCGTGACGTCGGGCTTGAGCCGAACCTAACCGGGTCGAACCGAACCGAATCGAATCGAGTCGCGTCCACATAAAGTGTACCAACAGTTCGAAACGCTCTCGCTTACCAACTCTCGGTCAAATCACTCGCTGTATCGCTACTTATGCAGGATCAACTCTCGAAAGTCTACCTGTTGGATTAATTTCGGGACGAAATTTCCTAAAGCAGGGGAGACTGTAACAACCCGCACTTTCATGCGTTGTTACTACTCGATATACTCGTTACTCCTAGCACCAGAGATTTGGATCATAATGTAACTATGTCGCTTACATCGCTATTCGAAGGATAATCGCATATTTTCGCAATACATTATCACTACATCACACCGCAAACACTAACACTCACGATGACATTGAGTGAGGACCTATTCTACCCTCCTCGGTGGTCGTGAATGTGTCGAAACGCAGATAATTAACGCTAACAAAGACTCTCGGGTGAGTGCTATAGCTCCAGTCGTCGTGACGATGATGACAATACGAGTGAGTGGTACCCCGTCAGTCATTGTGGCACAACACACAATAACGTTCACAATGACCTCGAGAAAGGACCTATACTACCCTCCTTGATGGCCGTGAAACGTCGCTAGTAATCGCGCACTCGAATCGAAAACCTATTGTTATTTCAGAACTTTGAAATATGGATACGTAAATACGACCCCTAGTGATATATATATATACATATATAATAATAATATAACCTAACTATAAAAAGCGCGTACTCCAAAACTATCGCAACGCTCGAAAAACGGAGAAGTTCCCCGCGCCGGAGTGGCCATCCGACCCAACATCCCCATTTCTCCTCTGTTGCCTATAAATAGCGTGTCACATCACTGGAACAGTGATGTGACAGCTCCCACTCGACCAAACATGCTTCAGGACCCTTTTCTCTCAATTCCTTGGGATTCCGGTAAGATTTCAACCTAAAACTTGTACTTCTATGATCTACACTCAATTCTACATCATTCTGTCTTTTAAAACTCAATTTCTAACCGTGAAATCTACTGATTTGAGGCGTTTTAAGGTGATGTCACCAAGAGTTCATATGAACTTCAAAGTGTGACCTCATCCTACCATAAACGACTCAGATCTGGGTGATTTCCACATGTTTTTACAACAATGTCACCTAAAAATATATGTATTGAATCAAGAACTGAACGATTTCGGGATTAAACATGAGAAACCGTCAAGAACGGTTAGATCTGATGGAACGGGGTGGTTCCCGGCCGTCAGAACGAGTCGAAACTGATGAAATATCATTGTTTAAAACGATATCGCAACCCCTCAGTGAAACCACACGTATTTCTTCCGAAAACACTCGAAAACAGTTAATCGGAACGCAAAAACAGACGTGTTATCCGACCAGATAACATGTCATCCGAACGGACCACATGCCATCCGATCGGATAGCATGTCATCCGATCAGAACCCTTGTGATCTGATCGGATGAGCCTATCCGACTGAACATCAGTCTTTACGATATCATTCCCGTTTAGACCATGCATCGCTTACTATATCATTCGATAACTACCGCAGACGTACTCGCAACTGATCCAATCAAGTTGTATTCTCGCTAAACGCGCACTGTGAGTATACTTGAACCCTTTTTAATCGCATTTTGGGTGTAACATACGTTTCTAACAAATCGAGCTTATCAAACAAATTATTCAACCAAACGAATTATCACTTGCGAATAACTGTTATGCATAGATATACGTGATGCTAGTTGCATATGTGCTAGGGCTTATACTCGCGACGTCCCACCACGACTAGTATAGTACTATTGCGCCCGACGGGGTCTAGTTTGCCATCGCATATTCGAGCATCGAGGACTTAGTTGGTAGTATCAGTCTTGTGAGTATATATGTCGTGTGTTACGTTTATGCATGGGAAATTCGTGACACTTTTTATCTATTACGCTATTCATATCAAACCTGTATACTCGCCAATACTTTTGTATTGACAAATATTTTAACGTATGTTGCAGGTTAGATCACAGGCTATATCAAATCAAGCTAGGAAGTCTAGAAACTCAACTAAAATCTAGGTTGTCGAATTTGTATTGTTCGAGAGGACAAGAAATCTGTGATAACTTATGTGATTGTATTATTTGTTAGTATGGGATAACGAATGTATTAAATATTATCGCAATATAGTTGTTATGGATTCTCTTGAGCAATCTGATTTACCTAGTGCCGCGCCCCGATGATTCCGCCATCGGTTGGGGTGTGACAATATATGCTATGATATTAAGGCTTATGAAGTGTATACAATATTGCATACACTAAAGTATCATCACTATTACGTATATCCGTATAACATAAAGTATAATTAAACACATGTAATTAATGGAAACATTTTATTAAGAATGGTCATACATTGTATGTAGCTATATATGCGTTATTGCATGTGATAGTGTTTCTTGGTTTTTTAAGACTTGCGTCAAAGATACAAGAGGTTTCATAGAGGCTATATGAAATGGACATTGTACCTAACATGTGAGAGTGTCTCTTAGTCTTAACCACATTGACACTTTTAAGGTTGTATCTTTTGTATATCTATCTACAAGGGGAAGTTAAAATGAAAACTTGATTTTTGGTGAGAATTTGAAGAACTCATCTGGGTAAGTCGCTTTTCTATTCTAAAATGCAATTTGCGTCGCTGAGGTTTCCGGTCGGAGTCGACTTGAGTTGCCGTAACGAGTTTTTGGATGACTAAGGTGCTGTTTGTTTTTTCTGTAGGAAAAGGTCTGCAGTCTGCGGACCACATCTGCAGGCATCTGCAGGAGAAGAGGTGGACCAAATGTCTGCAGTCTGCAAGGAGAAGAGGGTTTGTTTTTTTTTTTTATATAAAACCTCTTCTAGAACACACACCAACACACAGTACTCTCTCTACTCTCTCTCTACAATTCTGCACCACCGCCATCATCACCACCGCCACCACTTCACCACCGCCATCATCACCACCACGGTCACCACCTCCGATTGTAACAGATCGATGATGCAACCACCACCACCATCGTCATTCCACCGCCTTCATCTTCACAACCGCCTCCGATTGTAACAGATCCACGGTCACCGCCACCACTTCACAACCACCTTCATCTACCACCGCCATCATCGTCGTTCCACCACCGCCTTCGTCGCAACCACCACCACCGCCTTCGATTTTGGGGGTTTTTTGTTCGATTTTGGGGTTTTTTGTTCGATTTTGGGGGTTTTGTTCGATGGTCTCCGACGACGATGATGGTCTGCCGCTCCTTCTCTCTCTCTCTCTCTTCTTTCTCTCTCTCTCTCTCTCCGGTCTTTCCCTCTCTCTCTACGGTCTCTCTCTCCGATGATGATGGTGGTGGTGATGTATCAGGTGGCGGTGGTGGCGGAGATGTGGTGGTGGAGGTGGAGGTGGTGGCGGGGATGTGGGGGTGGAGGTGGGGAAGAAGGTCTGTGCGGTGAAGAGGTAGAGGTCTGTGTGGCACAGACTTGGGACAATGTCTGCTTGGTGAAGAGGTCTCGCAGACCTTTTTTAATGAAAGGTCTGCGAGAAAACAAACAAGCTGCAACATCTAAACGTCTGCGCGCGTCTGCGCGGCGCAGACATAAGTGGCCAGAAGTGCTTCTGGCCAAAAAACAAACAGCACCTAAGTCTCTCACTTATGAAAAGTGCTACGATTTGAGCCCCTAAAGCTAACTTAATTAGTTAACTGAAATGTCCGTTTTACCCTTTTTTTCCATATCAACCACCGTCTCTATGGTTTAAAACCTATTATTCTTTAAGTCAATGCGCGCAGTGGCGGATACAGGAATAATTTCTAATGGGTTCACTTTTTTTACATTCTCTATTTTCATAAAACCGGACATAAAAACTTCCGAGTCGGTTCGACGGTTCGGGTCGGGTAATAATAAAAATACGATACATAAGTTTGTCTTTTTCATTATGTAAGCAAGTCAGTGAAATGCCTTAATGAATATAAAAAATCTTAATTCAAAATCACTTAATTTTGGCCGCAATTGTATGCCGTGAGCATGATTTCTAACTTCTCTTCGGTCTATTTTTGTCTTTTTAATCTTCTGAAGTTGCTATTTATTTTTTATAGAAATAAAAATGAATTTGTTGTGTCTGAATGCATTGAATAGAAATTAATGTATGTACAAAGCATGCTTGTTTGTTTGTTTAACTATTTAATCATCACAAAATATCTTGGTGATTGTTGATTAATAGTCTGTCCACATTTGAGAAATATATCATATTTAAGATCTTTAATCTCCATGCATACTTGTCGTTCATAAAATGTAAGTCAAAGCTCATTAATATTTTTATTGGTATACAAGTCATTTTCTTAAAAAAAGGTAATTTCTGTTGTTAACTTGTAATAGTAGTGTGTGTTATTAATGTCAATATACTTTCTTTAACAATACCTCAAAATAGATTTATGAAATAAACAAATAAAACTTCACACACTTATATTACATGTAAAAAATAGTTTAGCTCATAAGACATTTTAAATAGTATATAGCAATCAGAGATTTAGAATAACTATATAATATGAAAAACACAATTTTAGGTATTGGGACTTTAGGCAACCGGGCTTTGCTACATGAAAAACACAATTTCTGGAAAACCTGAAACAATTTGGAACTAAAAAAAATTACATAAATGTCATGAAAAGGACATGAACCGGGAATCCTTTGAATGAAAACATGCACTTTTTCCATTGGACCATAGTTACTTCATGTGTATGGGTTCACCTCTAATATTACTAAACTAGAAGTGAATATATTGTTTACTCTATAGCAATATATCGTTTTTTAAATACTTTTATTATTTTACTATTATAACAATAATTATTTTCTTACTTTTTAAATTCAGTACATTTTCATATTTTTCTTAGAGTTAAATGCCCGGATAGTCCCTGTGGTTTGCCATTTTTCACCTTTAGTCACTAACTTTCTAAAATTACATCTATAGTCCCCAACTTTTGCAATTTCGTTCCCGGATAGTCCTTGAAACGGATGGAGGTTAGTTTTTGGTGTTAAGTGAGTGAAATTACAAAAATATCCTTAGTGTTAAATTAATACTAAAAAGTTAAAAGAAATATACTTAATACTTAAAGATTTATGTGGGACCCACCCACTTCATCTTCTTCACTTTCACCATTTCCACCCAAGGGCGTAGGATAGTGGGGGCGGGAGGGGGCGGCCGACCCCCCGAACTTTTCGCTCAGTAGTGGAGAGTATGTAGTTTTCGTATAGAAATTTTTGGGTATATACGTTTTCGACCCCCCGTTTTATAGATTTTTTTTGGGTGTGTACGTTTTCGACCCCCGGGCGAAAATCTCAAGCTTCACCACTGTTTCCACCTTTAACCACCAAAGATCTGTATCCCTTTTTTTATTCATCCTTGTTTATCAAGATTCCTGTTTAAGATTAATAATATATAAACAAAAACAAGCCTTCCCAACATTTTCATATTGAAGTTTTGATTGATTGTTCATAATATTTCCAGTAATAAAAACACTAACTACCTGCCACACCATGGTTGTCATAGCTAGCTTGAACTTGAATCGGTATCGATGATCGACGAGTATTCGATGAGTGTACAAGTTTGGGGGTTTGGGTGTGATGATGGGCTCGCAGTGGTGGTGATGGGTTTGCAGTGGTGGTGATTCGACGGGGAACGTCCGGAGACGGATTGGCAGTGGTGGTGAATGGTTGTCAGCGGTGGTGAGATGATTAGCAGTGGTGGTGGTGATACGGGGAAACCGGATAAGGATCTCGCCGGAGACGGGGAAGACTGGAAGTCTGGAAGAAGGAGAAATGAGATGGAAATGGTTGGGGCTCAAGTAGTAAGGAATAAGATATAGGAGGGTTTGTGGTTGTTAATAGGGTTAAGTAATTGTAAAATGACCGTTTTACCCTCATTTCAGTTAATTTTAAATTGAAAAAACTAAACCGTTAGCATTAGAGACTCAGATGGTAACGGGTTAGTGAAAGATTTTACTCTCCATCTAAAATCACATTATGGAGACTCAAGCTGACTTTGCCCGAAAACCTTAAAGAACGCAAATTGCATTTTACTCTCTTTAAAATTAACAATTAAATAGAAAAGAGATAATAACAATCTATTTTTTTGAAAGCGCAATAGCAACCTATTAATCAAACTAAGTAATTAGTTATATCTCTTTTCTCCTATCCCTATCTCTTACAAGATTATGCACATGTGCATTTTCTGGCAACATGCACATGTCCATTTTCAAACAACATGTATTAAGGATGAGCATTTAGTACTTAATATTGATACTGAACCGGTACTCTACTAATACTAAAATATATGTACATCGACGAGCTACATATATACGTACACATAGATATGTATATGTATTTTTCTTTTTTGATTTTTGTAATACTAGCCTTATAATTAAAAGAATAAAAGTTATAAGAAAATTGATTAACTGATAATAGTTTTTTTTGGTTTTTAAATTTTTAGTTTTTTTCTCATGAATCTAAGACCGAGGGGTGTGGGGATCCCCCCTGGCTTTGGGTCGTCGGCCTCGTCCCACACCGCCCCCCTCCGGGTCGTCGCGGCGCAAACGGCAATATTTGGACGTTGGGGACGAGCTTATGGTGGGCCACCTGTAGAGAGAGATAGAGAGTTATTTTTTTGTTTTAATTATTTAATTAAATCAAACAAAATAATAAGAGTAAACTTCCGTTTTGCTCTTGTGGTTTGGTCATTTTAACGGTTTTGCTCCAATAGTTTAAAATAACCATTTTCCTCCCTGATCTTTCGAGTTTGTCGCCAGTTTGCTCCATAATCTTTCGAGTTTGTCGCCAGTTTCCTCCCTGATGGAGTTAGTGGCTGGGAGCAAAATGAAGATAAGTTAGAAAAATCAGGGTGGAAAATGACTATTTTTAAATTATTGGAGCAAAACCGTTAAAATGACCAAACCACAGGGAGCAAAACGGAAGTTTACTCAAATAATAATAAAAAAAGGGAGGGAGCGTTATCCTCCACACCCTTGGGTAGTCCCCAAGGGGATGATCCTTCATCCATGCTGACGTGGCGCTTACGTGCGCGGATAGTCCCCAAAAGGACTACCCAAACCACACCCCATGGTCTAAGTGTACGTATACATATACAAATATATAATTTTGTCTTGTCCTTTGAGACATATCAATGTACACATCTATGTTTGTACATCAGTACATGAGTTATCGTGATAAGACAAAACTTATATCTAAACATTAAGAAAAAAAAAATGAAGTCTTACTTAAACCATGTGCGTGTTCTCATGCAACGTACCTTTTGAACACTTATGAACTCATAAACTTCAACTTCAATCATAGAGTTAAGTCTCAATTCGCATTCGACACCTTTGGATCCCTTGTTCCACACTACTACAAAATGGAGTATTAGACGGTGTTGAAGTTTTATTTTAGACGGGGTTAAAGCAATAACACCGTCTTAAAATCAAGACCATTGTGGTGTTTTGATTAAAATATTCAAGAAAATTCAAAAAAACCCCGTCTAATGCTTAAACACCGTCTTATACTATTTTATGCAACCTTTAGACGGTGTTTTCTTGAACACCGTCTTATAAATATCATACACTTCGATTAAAATATTCAAGAAAACAAGGAACTTAAGAAACATGAAACCCTAACATACTCACTGGAGTCCCCAAAACCCACACCTTTGTTCCACCACCATCTCCGCCCAAACACCACCATCTCTCCATGGCGAGCCGTGATGGGCGACACACCACCCAACCCAGATGACTACAACAACATCGAGTACTGGTCCAACCCAGAGCGCACCGGCTGGCTCACCAAACAAGGCGAGTACATCAAAACCTGGCGTCGCCGCTGGTTCGTTCTCAAACAGGGCAAACTCTTCTGGTTCAGCACTCGAGGTCTGTTACTGTTAATGAGATCGTTGATTATGATAATAATAAATAAATTTGTTGATTTCTGTTTTTTTTTATATTTATGTGTAAAATTAGGTACTGTGTGATGCTTGTTTTGTTTAATTATGAATCAAATTGTTGTTCATGTGGTTTGATGATTATAATTGTGTTGATTTTGAGTTTTTTGTTGGATGATTTGAGGTTTGAATTTGTTGGTAGGGTTAGAAATTAGGTTTCTTTTTCTTAGTTTAAGATGAATCCTTATCAAAACCGAACCGTTTTGCCTGGTCTGTGTTCAACTAACTCGACCGGTTTGGTTTGTATTGTTTTAGGGGTATTCATTAGTTCGGTTTACAGGTTAATCGGTTCGGGTTGTCGGTTTGACAGTCTTTTTGAGTGGAAATGAACTGAACCGAATTCAGCCAGGTTGAAACCGAATTATAATTTGCTTCGGTTTTTGGTTTTCAACTGAATAAACCTTGGCAATGGGCTTACATATGTTGCATATTATATATGTATGATACGGGTTTTTCGGTTTGAACTGAATTGGAAAAGTTGAAACCGAAAATCGGTTTGAACTGAATATTGAACACCCCTATTTTTTTCTGAAACAATAGTTAACCGTTTGACCTAGAATTTTTGTCAAAATTGGCCAAACCGCCGCTAGTAGAACAAACTTTTCTTAAAGCTAAAGCTTGTGTACCGCTTCTTTGATTTTACACTACAATCTATGATAAGTATTGTAGTAGAAAACCATTGAAACCCGTTGATTCATACAATTCAGTTATTGGTTTAAAAATCTGGTTTAACAGTTCGATTCATTTTCCTTCTAACTCTGTTTTACATAAATAGCAGATGATAATATCAGAAGTAGCAGAAAATGGCAGCTGGAACCTCTCATCATCAAAGATATGCTGCAAAAGATGTCCTTTGTGTTTTCACGGTTTCACAGTTCAGTAACACATATAACGGAAACTCCTATTCTTACACTTAACTGAATATGACAGTACTCGCACAGAAAAGAACTCTAACATACTAACATACTGCGCTAGTTATATTAACGATTAACATACTGTTAAAATTCTGTTCTGCACATCTTAATGCTGCTATGTTTACTGCCCTTTACAATCTGCTATTATTTCTCCACCTGTGTTGATTATTTGACGCAATAATTTCTCTTAAAATCGTGCGCGGTATTAGTTGTAGCACCCCCTTATCTGAATTTCGGGACATTCTTTTCGGTGTTTTGACTTTTCAGGAAGGTGAGAAGGAACTGGACGACAAAATTACTGAGCTGCACGAGTTAGTTTCACCTTTTGGAAAGGTATGATTAGTTTTTCGAAAGAGAGTTTTGACAAGAAACAAAGAGGTTATGCTCACTGACAAGAATGATTGGATAATCGGACATGGGACCTAGAAACATATAAGGGGTAAAAGGGCATTCCTAACTGTCTCAAATAGAGTTCTAGACCATAATTAAGACTTATATGAAAACAGCTTACCTAAAACCTATGGACGGTTCAGTTTATACAGTCGGTCCGGTCCCAAAACATTGACCGTCAACCGAACCACCCAAGCCGATTTTCCAAACTTTAAACTGCAAACGTGTTATTATTAAACTGAACCGGCCGATTTGACTCAGCGTTTTCGGTTTGGATGGTTTCAACGGTTTTGGAACACCCCTATGCACTGATGCCCGTATCTAATGTATAGCTGTCTGATTTTAAATAACAAAAGATAATACATTTATTGATGGATATCAACATTTGATATACATGATTCGACTGGACTAAATGTCTCATGTTCAGTTCTCTCATATATTTGTTTTCACCAAATATAAAAGAACATATGCATAAATATTTACTAGAATGAGCTTTGGTTCGAATTTGCAGTTCAGGAGCAAGTGGTAACAGAACAGAGAAAAATTTCCGATGACCACAACACCACAATTGATTTCTTGCCATTTTCCAGCTCAAAACGCAGGTCCGTTTTTGATGCAGTTTCGCACGTTCGCTTTATGTTTGGTAACTGTACATATTTGACAACTATGATTGTATTGGTTTACAATGAGTTCTCATTATGTTATTAAATTTGCAGGAATCTCTACTATCATCTTTGGTGTACATGAGCCCTTTCTACCACTTCAAGGACCTTTACTTCTTAACTTAACTTGAGTTCAAGTTATCCGACTAAGTTTGGAAAGTATTTGACTAAGTATCTGATGAAGAAGCGGATGATGACACGGATATGACGTACAATTATATGTTAGGTAGTTTTATAACGTGTTTGTGAATTGGTGACTTAAAACAAACCCGGATTGTGATGTTTGTGACGTTTATGCTTATGTTTTTTTTGAAAGGCAACCACATTTATGCTTACGTTTATGCTTATTAGTTTATGTTTATTTAGTTTTTGTGTGTCGTGAACCGAAAATTGGCAGGTTTGTATTGAAAAAACAAGAAAAAAAAAAACGTTTTTTAAGCATCAGCGACGACAGGATAACAGCGACGATTTATATCATAATATCAAAAGACGGTGTTCATCAAATTTAATATGGGGATCAAATTGAACACCAAAAGACGGTGTTCATCAAGTTTAAGCCGGTGTTCAATTTGGACACCGTCTAATAAGACTTGATTTTAAACCGGTGTACTTTAAGACGGTGTTGAAAACACCGTCTTAAAACCCATATCACCCCGTCTAAAGCTCTGTTTTGTAGTAGTGCCAGAAGCTATCCGTTTGTTGACTAGGGTCCAAAAGGTTGTCCACAGCAGTGGCTCATCAACAGGGGGGCAGGGGTTTGTCTTTAATAGGCTAGGGTTTGCTATTCAGAAAGGGGTAGCGGCGAAGCTTGTTGCTCGCTTACCTGCGATATTGATGTAAAGTGCATTTAGATTTGAATTGCAAACTTTAGTTGGTTAAAAATATTTATTTCAAAAGTATAACATTTTCTCAAAAAAAAAAAAAAAAAAAAAAAAAAAAAAAACATAAAATATAACTTAAAATTTGATTACAACTCTCAAATTGTGACTCACTCTCTTTTAGTAATGTCAAACCCCAATTTGGTTCATATCAACTAATTCTAACTTCATTCACGAAACTAGAAATTTTTTATGAAGTCTTTTCGATCTCTAGTACATGTACATCAGATTTTTAAAATGATGGATGAAGCATGATTCTTAATTTGAGTTTTTTTTTTTTTACTAAAGCATTTTATAGACGACTGTCTGATAAAAATAAGTTTTCCTTGCATGGTTTTAGAAAAGTTTTGAAAATTATATATATATTTTAATTTATTTTTAGAAATCAAGAAATTATATGATAATAAATTATAGTGATTAGTTATAAATAAGCAAAAAAACATGATAAATAAATAAAAGTAATTACCTAATTATCAATAAAATGAGTTAAAAAATAATAAAATTATTGCATGCTTAGCATTGTGCAGTAAAAGTGTAGATAATAATAATCAGCGGAATATTAGGAATTTTTAGTGGGCTATTTATCGGGCTTAGTGTTAGAAAAGCCCATATCAAATTAAAATAGATCTTTAAATGCTTCTATTTCTATGACACCGTAGTCTTCATTCTTCTTGAGTTATCTGTTTGTTTCTTTCTTTCTGCTAAGCATCTATGATCTATCAACACCTCTGCCAAAAGAACTCCTCCTGTTTATTTCAACTACTTCATGAAATACAACTTAATTAATTAAGAGGGTCAGTATACAAAAGGCTTCTCTTTTGGATAATTTTCTTAACAAAATCTTTGGAATATTTCGCAGATTCTAACTTGCTAGTCAAGATATTATCATAACGAACTTTAATGTAACTAGAAAATTTAACGAATTTAACAAACTCATCAAATTTGATCCCTCAAGTTTACCAACTTGTGACTTGGTCTCCCTTGACACCTTTTCCCATTACCGTCTTTATGATGAGTCGGGAATTACCGCCAACAAACGTTTCACCACTAAAGCTTGAAAACGCATCAAGAAACTTAAAACAGTTACATTAAAAAGCAGGAAAAATTCGTATAGGGAGGTTAAGAACTGTGTTTTTTATTAGGGTTTTTAAGATCATTTATGCTTGGTTCTTTTATTAGGGTTTTCTAAATTTAGGCTTGGTTCTTTTATTAGGGTTTTCTAAACTAGTGATAAATTAATAGTGCCGCCATAAGTTAATATATTTACATTTACCGTGGTGTTCTGTTATATACCATAGTTTTATTGGGTTAGGATATAATAGGAAGTTTATTTGGGTAGGAAGCCTAGGAAGTAATTTTGACCATCTATTTAATTAATCAAGTGCTAAAATTAAATGAGTGAAATTGAAGGAAAAAAAAGAGGCGTGTGGGTTTATTTAGGGGGATTCTAGTCAATCCAAGGCAATAGTTTCTCTCTCCTCCAATTCCCTCTCATTTTTTAAACGTTAATAACTCTTTCATACGACATTATTTTTTTACACAAATTGCACCAAAAAAACGAGTGTTTTTTAATCTTTAAAACGAGTATACTATTGCTATATTTTCGAAAAAATTTTTCGAAAATCCAGTTGCGTAAAACGCAATGGAAAAAAAAACCTAAAAATGACATTTTTCTAAAACGCAATGCACCAAAAACACAAAGAAATGTCTTATTTATAAAACGCAATCACCAGAAAACACAAAAAAAATGTCTTATTTTTAAAACGCAATAGCCTAAAAACACAAAAGAAAGTGTACTTTCTAAAACGCAATGGACTGAAAACACATAAAAATGTGTTTTACCTAAAACGCAATGCACAAAAAACACAAATAAATGTCTTATTTCTAAAACGCAATGGCCAGAAAACACTTAAAAATGTTTTTTTTTTTCTAAAACGCAATGGAAAAAGCATAAAAAATGTGTTTTACCTAAAACGCAATGACTAAAAACATTTCAAAAATGTGTTTATCTAAGACGCAATAGCCAAAAAACACATAAAAATGTCTTATTTCTAAAACGCAATGGCCTAAAAACACAAAAGAAAGTGTATTTTCTAAAACGCAATGGACTGAAAACACATAAAAACGTGTTTACCTAAAACGCAATGAACTAAAAACACTTCAAAAATGTGTTTTTTCTAAAACGCAATGGCCAGAAAACACATAAAACTCTCTTATTTCTAAAACGCAATGGACACATAAAACTGTCTGTGAATTGTCTGAACCAGAGAGTAGCAAATCAAAAACTGTCTACGAATTACTGTCTTCGAAATGAGGCAATTCAAAAAAATCTTACATAGATAGAAGCCGATTTCTTCAGATTTCCTCACCGATAGACGAAATTTGAATGTTAGAAACACTTATCAGCGATCGAATCGAACGAATCGAGTGATTCGCTTCAAAATCACAAGAAAAAATGTGATATTGTATGAAATTAAACTGGGTTTCTTCAAAAAAGCTGAATAACACGTTGATCGGGTGTTTGAATCATTGATTGGTGATGAAAATCACACTATAATGTAGTGATTATTAAGATAGAAAGTGAAGAAATGGTTGAAGATGGTGGGTTTTGAAAATGGTGGGTTTTTAGTTACTCGGGAGAAGAAGGAAGAAGAAAGGATATGATTGACTAAAATATCCTTCCTCTTTATTTTAAATTTTGCCACATGTCATAATATTATTGCTTCCTATCATTCCTAGCCAAAATAAACTTCCTATTTGATCCTCACCCTAGTTATATAATCTTAGTTATATATACCATAGGTGGGCTGGGAGGACCACCGGCCAGGGCCCGTAATTTAAAAAAAAATCCGATATTATATATGTAAAAAAATATTTAATAGGGTATAGCCAAACAAATACTAACATAACATAGGCCCACTTACAAAAAAAAAAAAATCATATGTTTTAGATTAGTTAGCCTATTGGGATTAGGTTAGTGAGCCCAATATCAAAATGATTTTAAAAACTAATAAAAAAAACAATTAGTCCATGTTGGGCGGCAACTAGTGCCCTGTGGATATTGAAATGTCGTATAGTAGGAGAGTAGGAGACAGACCTGGTTCGACGAAGAACTCACAGAGTCTGCAGGCACAGAAGCCACAAAGTCTGCACTCTTTTGTTCTTCGATTTCAGTCTTGCACCCAACCACGGGCCACCAATCATAGAGTCTATTCGACGAACTCAATCTCACGATCACGGATCATGTATTCAGGTAAACATCAAATCATCAATCGTCAATCGGCCCTTATTCAGTACTTCAGTTGTTATGTTTTGTTTTTGATCGAATTCACTCATTTAGGCCCTTATTAGTTATTAATTATTATGTTTCTTTTTGTCGAATTCAGGCCCTTGTTTAGGCGATTAGTTATTGTCGAATTCATGCCCTTTTTCTGTTATGTTGAAGACTAAATTGTGTTGGTCAGTTCTGTTTAAACATGATGGAAAACATGAATAACATACCTGTTACAGCAGACAGGCCAGCAGAGAATCTAGTCAGAGATGCAGCCATTGAGTTCGACATACTTGTCAAGATGATCTGGTTCCTCCTTAGGGTGTAATGTTATGATGGTGATGAAACCGAAACAAGGGTGGTTTCGGTTATGGAGAGAGAGTCGAAATTGATGTTATGAGGGTTATGTAAATTGTGTAATTGTCTAACCGTTAAACTCTCTAATAATCTCCTTATATATACACCCAAGAGGAAACCTAATTAGTTAATAAGGGTAATATGGTCCATCAACAATTACCAACTAATTATTAATAGGTTATTAATATATTTTGATCTATATAATATAAATGATTATAATGGCTACAAGATTAAATATTATTTTAATAATATATTTAATCTCACATTCTCCCACTTAGCCGAGTAATCATTTATCATGAGTATTAGATGAGCCTGGCCAGGAGTTAACACTCATTTTAGCCTTAAACCAAGAACTATAGCAGAGAAATACAGCCGTTGAATCATCATTCGACTCAGGACCCCCATTAGTCATACTATAGCCTCAATTTAAAACCTAATATTATGATCAAAATACGCATAAGCCCTTTAGCGTCTGATTTGTATTTATATTTGTCTATATGTCATTACACCGGCAGAAAATATGTTAGAGATATACAAAATCAAACTGAGGAAATTTCATTAATTGAAACATAAGCTAGTACAATATGCCATTAAATAAGGTCTTTAGTAAGTCCCATATTCGATACATGTTCTTCAAAAACTTTAGGTGGGAGACCTTTAGTCATCGGATCCGCAAGCATATCTTTAGTACTAATATACTCAATACAAAGATTATTTTCCTCAACTTGTTCACGTATGAACAAATATTTTGTATCGAGATATAAACCAGCTCCAGTCGAACTGTTACTGTTCGAGAAACTAACGGCAGCTGAGTTATCACAGTAAAGCTTCAATGGTCTAGAAATGGAATTAACGATTTTGAGTCCAGTGATCAGATTTCTAAGCAACATTCCATGACAGGTTGCGTTGTAAACAACGATGTATTCTGCCATCATTGTGGAAGTTGTGGTTAATTGTTGTTTATGACTCTTCCATGAGATAGGTCCGCTTGCTAACATAAAGATGTAGCCTGAAGTGGATTTCTTGTCATCTTTGCATTTGGCAAAGTCAGAATCAGAATAACCTACCACTTCTAAGTGATCACTTCTTCTATAAGTTAGTTTATAGTCTTTCGTCCCTTGCAGATATCTAAGGATAAGGACCTTCTTAGCTGCTTTCCAGTTATCTAGGCCAGGATTAGTCTGATAACGGCCTAGCATTCCAGCAATATAAGCGATATCTGGGCGAGTACAGACTTGAGCATACATCAGGCTCCCGACTACTGACGCGTAAGGTATCAGGCTCATTTGCTCCTTTTCAACCTCTGTTGTCGGACACTGGAATGAACCGAAAACATCTTCCTTAACTACTGGAGCGACTGAGGGTTTGCACTGTTGCATGTTGTAACGTGTAAGGACACGATCTATGTAAGTCTTTTGAGACAATCCTAAGATCCCTTTTGTGTCTATCTCGGTGAATTTCGATGCCAATGACGTAAGAAGCATCTCTGAGATCCTTCATGTCGAAGTTATGCGAGAGTAACCGCTTCGACTCATGCAACATGTCTAAACTATTTCTTGCCAATAGAATATCATCTACGTAAAGGACAAGTATAGTAAAATTACTCCCACTCATCTTGAGGTAGGTGCATTGATCCACTTGATTCTTCATAAAACCTTGTCTCTTCATGACTTCATCAAACTTGAGGTACCATTAACGTGATGCTTGTTTTAACCCATAAATGGATTTCTTCAACTTATAGACTAGATGCTCCTGACCATCAGGTTTAAAACCTTCAGGTTGTTTCATGTAAAGATCTTCATCTAAGTCTCCGTTAAGGAAAGCGGTTTTAACGTCCATCTGATGCAGCTCTAAATTAAAATGAGCTACTAGGGCCATAACGATCCTTAATGAATCTTTACGAGAGACAGGTGAAAACGTCTCTTGATAATCAATTCCCTCTTTCTGAGTGTAGCCCTTTGCAACCTGTCACACCCCGACCACGTAAAACAACAAAACGTGGCGGAAACGTCGGAGAGTGTTGTAACAGAATCATTGTTTCACAACCATGGATTTAACAGTTTTGTTTTATTGAATTAAATGTATTACATTACATTGGAATTAAAAACAAAACATGAACAAATAGACTTCCATTGTTATTAAGTCACTAAGGCCTCGTCCATTCCTATGTGAGCGTACACAAATATCATCATCAAACATTATCAACTATGGTACCTGAAACACATGTGAAAATACGTCAGCATAAAAATGCCGGCGAGTACATAGGTTTTATGTGAGTGTCAGATTCATGGCTCATTTTACATGTTGCAATACTTATTTAAAAACCTTATTTTGAAAAGTATAGTAATGCGACATAATTAACCAACTCAAATCAAGTTGGATATGATTTATAAAATCTCGTAGCCATGATTCTTAAATCCAAAACATTTGTTTTATGAAATCAAATTGTAAGACATATCATAGAAACTTGTTAACAAAACTCGTATGGTTTATATTATTCAGAAAACATCATTGTGTGACATCGTTTCAAAATCGTTTACCCAAGTGATCTAGATAACGCAACGATATATAATGTGTTAAAAGCACTTATATATAGGAAGTACCAGCGGCATATCCACCATGCTTTTAACACATTACACCTGCCCCGTTACCTAATCACTTCCCTAACCCAACGGTTCAAACAGTTACAAATGGTTCCCATATAACAAATGGTTACAAATGGTTCACATACATCAAATGGTTACAAATGGTTCACAGATATCAAATGGTTACGAATGGTTCACATATATCAAATGGTTACAAATGGTTCGAATAGTTCAAAATGTAAAACAATGGGCTAGCATGATAAGTGAACATACATAGCAAAACATAATGAAATCATGTACTAATACTGTACTAATAAACATAGCATGTATATGATATGAAAACATGGAAAGCATGAAAGTAACAAGTAGGCACATGTGTTTCACCCCAAAAGGTTTGAAAAACAGTAAAAGAGGGGACTATGTACTCACTTGAGATTTCCTAGAAGTCCTTGAATAACAACCAAGCAACGCTAGAGATCACGGAAATCAAACGGCACCTAATATAGGTAACTACGTTAATAAACCAGACCTAAATCGTAGGATCGGGTAGAATGAGGGTTCGTAAACCAAATGAGTATGGGAACTCATGTAATATTGTTTAGCAAGGCCTACATTCTAAAATCAAACCTATCCTAAGTGCTTACGACTCGTTTAGGTAGCTTACGCTACTTTAACGCGTCGTTCGCGTAAAACGCGTTCGGACCGCCTAACTAGTCCTATGACAAGTAATATATGCCTTAACATGTCTAATATTGTTTCCTAGTCAGTTTAGATGTCAAAAATTATGTTACATATGCTTAAAATGAATTTTGGCGTAAAAAGGGCATTTTGGTAATTTTCCTAAGGCATATAAACTACCTATCATACAACTACTTAAACAAAGTGACCATAAGATATAACCTCGTAAGGTTATTCCCTATACAACTATGGTCACCTAATGTGTTTGGTCGGATCCTAATGATCGACCAAACGGGTCGGGTTCGAAAGTATAAGCGATTGTTTAGATCGCTTACCTTACGACCCTATATAAGCAGAAATCTAAAAGTGACGAGCTAAACATGTTAAAACATGTTTAACGAGGTTTGAAAACAGGTTTGGTATCAAAACAAACGGTTTTGATACCTAAAAGTAGTTTGGTTACAAAATACGCAAGAATACGTATTTTGGCCGAAACTACGACTCGTCACTAAGCCTAGATAACGTGGTAATCAGTAGGTATAGTCACTAGGGACTATAACCATCGTGATTACGCTCACGTTATGAAGTTCAAAAGAACTTCGTGTTGACCATAAACTGGTCAATGCAGAAAGTCAAACTCAGTTTGACTTTTAAGCTAAAAACGCATAAAAGAACGAAAGAGGACTTACAAAAGGTCCAAGAAGGTTTGATTTCCAAGTATTCTCAGGTATGAAGTGGTCAACACCTCAAGTTAGAGAAATATCAAAAATCAAATGTGGGTTTTGAAGCAAGGGGGCGGGGTTTATATAGTTTTCGTAGGACCGTTAAGATCGTTCCTCGTAAAACGAGCTTTAATCTCAGCCGTACACCTCATGCCCACTGATTTACAAAACCATGGGAGCCCATAGATTCGAAAATTCTATGTAAAAGAGTGCCCAACAGCTGGAACAACTGGAAACAGCTAAAAAAACATTCTGTGCAGATCTGGGAGTCGCTCGCGCCCCGCGTACGAGCCACAGCAGGCCTACACGGCCCGCGACCGCCAAGGATGACAGCAACAGTTTGGATAATTACACTTTCAGTCCCTGCAAGCATTTAAGCTCATTTCCGACACATCTAAGGCCCGTTAAGCCAACTTTAAGGGTCTAAAATGATGCCTAAACATAGTGGACATGAAACATGCTCAAAAATGTGCCGGATGTCGGTTCGTTTGGTCGTACGGACGCGTTATTTGCTTAATTACGACGGAATACGCATGAACGCGAAAAACGATCCAAATTGCGCGACGAATGGATTTTTCTCATGCCTATCACTAAAATGAAATATTTTAATGATTACATAAATTTTTGGATGTCCGGATGTATTCAGAACGTAAGATATGCGCGAAAATGTAAACTTGTGCACTTTTTGACGCTTTTAGTCCCTATTGATCAATAAAATTTATTTTCGCGCACAAAACATCTCAAAGCCTATTTCTAAGCTATACAAAGGATATTTAGGGCATATTTAACTTATGATCAAGTTCCGGAATGTTCGTTACAGTACAAATCGGCATACTTTCGCAGTTTGTCGAAATTAGTCCCTGTAAGCGAATAAACTTGATTTCGCCACACCAAACCCTCCAAAACTTATTTCTAAGTTATGTAAAGGTTATTTAAGGTATGTTAAGCCTATTTCACTATTTCGTAGTGTTTGTTGCATTAAACTAGTTATATTTACGCATCAGTGCGCGTATAACCTTCCAGAAAGCGATTTAAAGCTTGAAATCGAACATGAATTGATATGTGCAAACAATACACATATTTTTACAAATCCCAAGTATGAAACACAATATTTCATAAATTTGTGTTTGTTTGATGGTTACAGAGGCACAGGTGTCACAGTCTCCCCTACTTTAGGAAATTTCGTCCCGAAATTTATTCGTAGGAGTCTGTCTGTGACGCTGTGTTAAATAATTGTCTTGCATGGAATCTAGGGTTTTTATCTATTTGCGTAGAATAACCCATCAAAGTTATGCAAGGCATAATCCTGCTATTTATCTCATCGGATATTTTTCAGAAACGAAAATGAACGGAATGAGTCATTTTCCTCAATAGGTATTTTTTTTCAGAAATGGAAATGAAGGAAGAATCAAGGATATTCATTTCCCTTGATGGATATTCTTCAGAAACGAAAATGCACGGAATGAGTCATTTTCCTCAATGGGTATTCTTCAGAAATGGAAATGAAGGAAGAATCAAGGATATTCATTTCCCTCGATGGATATTCTTCAGAAACGAAAATGCACGGAATGAGTCATTTTCCTCAATGGGTATTCTTCAGAAATGGAAATGAAGGAAGAATCAAGGATATTCATTTCCCTCGATGGATATTCTTCAGAAACGAAAATGAACGGAATGAGTCATTTTCCTCAATGGATATTCTTCAGAAATGGAAATGAATTGAGTCAACTCTAGACACATGACAAAACTTGCTGTGGTTTCTGTGCACTGAATTCCATAACTATGTATGCATCCATAATTACGTAATTCCTTGCACAGTCCGCACAGTTTGTTTTGTAATGTGAAGGGGATAGAATATCAAACCTATGATGAGTGTGACTAGACTATCATAGGGTCCTTTTAATAAGATCGACAAATGATCTTTTTAATTAGACCACCAAGGAGTCCTTTCAGCTATATCATCACATGATATTCCTAACCAGATTTTTGGATCAATCTGTTTAACTAGACCACTCAAGGGGTCTAATCATGGAATAGTACTTTATAATCCAAGGGTCTTAACTATTACGTAGAAGCCCATTAAGGATTTAAGGTAGTGCCTTTGGATATCCTACTATGAATCCCTTATACGAAGATATGGAAGATTCTATGAGGATTTGGATAACAAAAACTTGGATCACACAAAAACATAAAAGAGAGCACATAAGCACATAATCACATAATTGTTTAACTTGATTATTAATTTGTTATTAACTTGTTGTCGATTGAACATGGATATTCAAGGTACACCAGGAAACCAGCCGATGGACTTCAATGTCCTCAAGGTAATATTCGAATTAAGGAACACAACAATTTAGGACTTACTGAAATACACTTAGGTACGCTATTAAGGTTTTATAGTGGTATTTTGGGTATGTGTCCAGAGTTGTAACTTAGGCCTTGTACTTTGTTTTACTTGGAAGAAACGGGTACTCAGTATTTTCGTGGAAAACGTAAGAGATCATAAAATGTAAGAATTTTGGGGGTAGTCTGCTCTTCAAGGAATACGGTTCCTTGATTGTCGGTATTGTAGGGGATATGTTGTTTATACATGCAACCACATAAATACATTGCAATGTAAATAAAAGGTTTATTTATAAACCACGATAACAACTGTTTCATGAACCTTGACAATAAAAGAAAATAATACATAAGACGTGATTATTTCTAAATGGTGTTGTCTTCTAGTTGGTCAGATGCTCATCCCTGTCCTGGATTTGCATTAGCAAGCTTTGGGCAATTTCTTCGGAAATGACCTATCTCGCCACAGTTGTAGCAAGAAACTGGTGGAAAACGAGCTTGAGCAGGATTGTTGCCAGCTTGATTTGGTGCAACTGCAGCTCGGTAAACTCTTGTTGTATGACCTATAAGTCCACAAATTTGGCATTTGCGGCACTTCACACTAGCATGATGATGAAGGTTACATTGGTTGCACAAGGGTGCAGTTCCGTTGTATGGCTTCCTAGCAGGGGGTTGAGCTGGTTGGTTGGGGGTAGCTTGATCATTGTGAGCAACCACGGTGAAGTTCTGGGAAGCTTTTCGCTTCTTTGACTTCTTGGAGGATTCAGTCTGTTCATCTTTGGGTTTCGACTCTTCGATTGGTTTCTTATCACCTTTTCGGAAAAGTTTACCTTTCCTGATTTGAGATTCAGTCAAGGTAGCAGATAGCTCAATGGCCTGCCTAACTGTAGTGGGGTTACTACCAGTCACAATGTCTTGTACTGGGTCAGGGAGGCCATCAATGTATTTTTCGATTGCCTTATCCAAAGGCGTAACCATATTCGGGCATAACAGACTTAACTCCTCATAACAATCCGTGTAGGCTCGATGCTCACCGCTATCTTGCTTAAGATCGTCGAATTCTCTTTCTAAGGCCCTGATCTCGTGACGAGGACATAATTCCTTCATCATCAGAGCTCGAAGCTCTTCCCACGTTTGAGCCAGTGCCACATCGGCACCCCTATCTCTCATCACACCATTCTACCATGTCAAAGCTCGTTTCTCAAAGACACTAGATGCGAATTCTACCTTTCGCTCGTTTGGGCATTGAACATGCCTGAAGGTGCTCTCTAGACTCTTGAACCATTGCAAAAGTGCAGTCGCTCCTTGAGACCCAGAAAAACTTTGATGGCTTAGCCGAGTTGAACGTCTTGAAGTTGTAGGGGGCATTATTGTTGTTGAGAGCTTGGTTACATTGAGCAACGATGTTCGGGATTGCAGCAGTCATTTGCTGCGTAATGACAGCTGCCAGCTCTTCAATAGGTACCTGATTTTCGTGTCGTGGAGGCATTCTAAAAAGGGGAAACAAGAGAGAAAACAAATGATATGGCATTGGGTAAGAATAGGATGTTACAATTACCGGTCAAAATCATGGGTGATGGTCATTTGTTTGAACCGCGAAGCAAACAAACGACACACAAAGGCTGAATCAAAGCAAATAGGTCCTCATAATGTATCGCGAAGACATGCTCGCCTATAAGTGGACACTCACCCCAAGAGTTCCCAGGTAAGAGTGACTGGTCCGATATTGCGGATTTGTTCGAACACTCTAGCCTTAGACAGAAAGCTCAGGGTACAGGCACCCACCATTCCAGTTTGCACGTGTTCACATTATGTGGCCCTAAACTTTGATGAGAATTTGAAAGCTTTGAAGGTTCGAAACCTTATAATAAATCATCCTAGAACAGATGATTAGTTTTTAAAGCAGATTCGAAATTTGCGTTCTTATTGTGGTTGTTGCCAAAAGATAGGCAACGGTATTGTTTTATGACTAAACGCAAGTAAACTCGCGTTAGGGTCCTAGGAAGGTTATAGCCTAGGTCAAAGCATTACTAATAACCTAATTCCCTATAACCATTGGTTCTGATACCAACTTTTCTGTCACACCCCGACCACGTAAAACAACAAAACGTGGCAGAAACGTCGGGGAGTGTTGTAACAGAATCATTGTTTCACAACCATGGATTTAACAGTTTTGTTTTATTGAATTAAATGTATTACATTACATTGGAATTAAAAACAAAACATGAACAAATAGACTTCCATTGTTATTAAGTCACTAAGGCCTCGTCCATTCCTATGTGAGCGTACACAAATATCATCATCAAACATCATCAACTATGGTACCTGAAACACATGTGAAAATACGTCAGCATAAAAATGCCGGCGAGTACATAGGTTTTATGTGAGTGTCAGATTCATGGCTCATTTTACATGTTGCAATACTTATTTAAAAACCTTATTTTGAAAAGTATAGTAATGCGAATGGTTCACATATATCAAATGGTTACAAATGGTTCACATATATCAAATGGTTACGAATAGTTCACATATATCAAATGGTTACAAATGGTTCGAATAGTTCAAAATGTAAAACAATGGGCTAGCATGATAAGTGAACATACATAGCAAAACATAATGAAATCATGTACTAATAGTGTACTAATGAACATAGCATGTATATGATATGAAAACATGGAAAGCATGAAAGTAACAAGTAGGCACATGTGTTTCACCCCAAAACGTTTGAAAAACAGTAAAAGAGGGGACTATGTACTCACTTGAGATTGCCTAGAAGTCCTTGAATAACAACCAAGCAACGCTAGAGATCACAGAAATCAAACGACACCTAATATAGGTAACTACGTTAATAAACCGGACCTAAATCGGAGGATCGGGTAGAATGAGGGTTCGTAAACCAAATGAGTATGGGAACTCATGTAATATGGTTTAACAAGGCCTACATTCTAAAATGAAACCTATCCTAAGTGCTTACGACCCATTACGACTCGTTTGGGTAGCTTAAGCTACTTTAACGCGTCGTTCGCGTAAAACGCGTTCGGACCGCCTAACTAGTCCTATGACAAGTAATATATGCCTTAACATGTCTAATATTGTTGCCTAATCAGTTTAGATGTCAAAAATTATGTTACATATGCTTAAAATGAATTTTGGCGTAAAAAGGGCATTTTGGTAATTTTCCTAAGGCATATAAACTACCAATCATAGAACTACTTAAATGAAGTGACCATAAGATATAACATCGGAAGGTTATTCCCTATACAACTATGGTCACCTAATGTGTTTGGTCGGATCCTAATGATCGACCAAACGGGTCGGGTTCGAAAGTATAAGCGATTGTTTAGACCGCTTACCTTATGACCCTATATAAGCAGAAATCTAAAAGTGACGAGCTAAACATGTTAAAACATGTTTAACGAGGTTTGAAAAAAGGTTTGGTATCAAAACAAACGGTTTTGATACCTAAAAGTAGTTTGGTTACAAAATACGCAAGAATACGTATTTTGGCCGAAACTACGACTCGTCACTAAGCCTAGATAACGTGGTAATCAGTAGGTATAGTCACTAGGGAGTATAACCATCGTGATTACGCTCACGTTATGAAGTTCAAAAGAACTTCGTGTTGACTATAAACTGGTCAATGCAGAAAATCAAACTCAGTTTAACTTTTAAGCTAAAAACGCATAAAAGAATGAAAGAGGACTTACAAAAGGTCCAAGAAGGTTTGATTTCCAAGTATTCTCACGTATGAAGTGGTCAACACCTCAAGTTAGAGAAATCTCAGAAATCAAATGTGGGTTTGAAGCAAGGGGGTGGGGTTTATATAGTTTTCATAGGACCGTTAAAATCGTTCCTCGTAAAACGAGCTTTAATCTCAGCCGTACACCTCATGCCCACTGATTTACAAAACCATGGGAGCCCATAGATTCGAAAATTCTATGTACAAGAGTGCCCAACAGCTGGAAACAGCTGAAAAAAACATTCTGTGCAGATCTGGGGGTCGCTCGCGCCCCGCGTACGAGCCACAGCAGGCCTACGCGGCCCGCGACCGCCCAGGATGACAACAACAGTTTGGATAATTACACTTTCAGTCCCTGCAAGCATTTAAGCTCATTTCCGACACATCTAAGGCCCGTTAAGCCAACTTTAAGGGTCTAAAATGATGCCTAAACATACTGGACATGAAACATGCTAAAAAATGTGCCGGATGTCGGTTCGTTTGGTCGTACGGACGCGTTATTTGCTTAATTACGACGGAATATGCATGAACGCGAAAAACGATCCAAATTGCGCGATGAATGGATTTTTCTCATGCCAATCACTAAAATAAAATATTTTAATGATTACATAAATTTTTGGATGTCCGGATGTATTTAGAACGTAAGATATGCGCGAAAATGCAAACTTGTGCACTTTTTGACGCTTTAAGTCCCTATTGATCAAGAAAGTTTATTTTCGCGCACAAAACATCTCAAAGCCTATTTCTAAGCTATGCAAAGGATATTTAGGGCATATTTAACTTATGATCAAGTTCCGGAATGTTCGTTACAGTACAAATAGGCGTACTTTCGCAGTTTGTTGAAATTAGTCCCTATAAGCTAATAAACTTAATTTCGCCACACCAAACCCTCCAAAACTTATTTCTAAGTTATGTAAAGGTTATTTAAGGTATGTTAAGCCTATTTCACTATTCATAAGTGTTCTTTACATTAAACTGGTTATATTTACGCATCAGTGCGCGTATAACCTTTCAGAAAGCGATTTAAAGCTTGAAATCGAACATGAATTGATATGTGCAAACGATACACATATTTTTACAAATCCCAAGTATGAAACACAATATTTCATAAATCTAGTATTTGTTTAATGGTTGCAGAGGCACAGGTGTCACACAACCAATCTCACTTTGTAGCGTTCAACGTTCCCATTCGGATCCAGTTTTGTTTTGAACACCCATTTACATCCTACAGGTTTAACATCATTGGGTAATTCGACCAAATCCCAAACGTCATTTTTCTTCATGGATTTAAGCTCATCAATCATCGCTTTATTCCATTCAGAAGACTTATCACTGCTAATGGCTTCATTATAAAAGGTAGGATCATTGAGCTTTCCGGCATCCATTTCAGTCAGGTAGGTAACATAATCATCCCAATTAGTAGGCCTACTTTGCCTAGATGACCTCCTGAGTTGATTATCGGGTTCAGGGTTGTCTTGGTTTTGAGCGTTTGATGTGCTGTAACACCCCGAAAACGGGTTTGGTAATCAAACCACGTTTACACTAAAAGACGGGTAATTTACCTTTAGTGGTAAAAGAAACCCGGTGAATATTAGGATTCTTAAATAAACAAGAATTTGCTAACTAGGGATTTTAACCTAGGTAGCTAATAGTTTAGAAATAACTTATAATAGGGTTAAAATTAACCAAAGTTATTATAGAAACTAAAGTGGAGGGACCTAAGTTGTAAAACTTGAAACTATAATTTGTTAAAACAAATTAAATAAAAACCAAACACATAAATTAGTGTTTTGGTCGATCAGAAGCGCAGGACAGCGACCAGGATTCTTCCTCAAACCCTAAACTCAATAAATCTCACAAATTGAAGGCACAAATCGGTTCTAAAACAAAATCTGAGCATAGATTGGTGATCTCCTCTGAAAAGGGATCATAAGGTATGTAAATTTTTTTGAAAATTTCCTTCTAAATTTCTGGATGAACTTAGAGAATTCGAATTAGATGGTTGCATATTCGTTATGTGATGAAATAGGGACATTGTAGTGTCTAGGAGTAAACCCTAGACAATCATATAATGAAATTAGGTCTAAATCTTGTGAATTCATGATCACCATTGAAGGTGATAAGTGTGATGATGCTAAATTCGTGTAATGTGATGTTTTTAGGGTTTTTGATGGCTAAAAATAGTGCCATAATGTCATAAACATGTTTTGATTGAAAGCTGAATTCAAACAGCTTCTGATCAGAATTTACAGCCGACTTGTATTGGCTGTAACGTGGACAAAACGTGACAAAAACATGTGTTTCTTGAGTCTAAAATGTAATTCCAGGAAATATCTTTAAAACCTCACTTGAATCGCATTTTTTCGACGAAAATTGAGCGTTTTCTGAATTTTTCCGTATCAAAGGTTCAAGCTGCGTTTTCTGGCAGAATTTGCAGCCCATTACGAATGTCATAACTCAATTTAGGAATTGAGTTATGATCTCAAATTCTTACTGTAGAAAGTTTTAAGTGATTAAAAGAATCTCCAATTGGAATTTCGTCAATCGGATAAACGAGGAATTTTTAATGAATTTTTCCGTAAGCTGCAGTCAGAAGTGACGAATCTGATTGCAGCATAGTAAATGAACTTTTATGAATTTTTGGTAAAGAGTTAGATCTTGAAATTTTAACACAAGGTCTAACCCTCCGAGAGGTACACCACATAAAAAAATCATAATTTTTGAAGACTTGTAAACAGGTTAAACAGGTCACCAAAAACAGCCTATTTTCAGTGATATGAACATGCCTAAATGAAAGCTAAAATGTTGAAATTTCGAGTGAAACGCACATTTGAATGATATAGCAAATTATGCGAAATATGAAACAATAAGAGTTCTAAATATCATGTTGATTTAGACTTAATTGTGTAAACCATGTGATCGAAAATAGTTAACTTATGATAAGTTAAGCTAACTAATGAGGAAGTCGAATAGTAGTTTCGACATAGAAAATGAGTAAGGTGGAATAGTCGTGATTGTTAATGACTAATCTAACCGCCTTGTAAATGTTGACAATAGTTCGATGCTTAACGAGCTAGGTGGAGGCTTGGGAAAGAAGTGGTCAAACGAATCAAGTACGAGAAGAAAAGCATAATCGGAATTCAATGTAAGTAAAAAGCTTACACTCTTTTTTTTAGACATGTATTTATTCATAGATCGTAAATACGATAAAATGCTATATCCAAAATATGTTTCTGACACTAAATAATACGGGACATATAAAATGATGAAAAACCTTGGTTAATAAAAAAAAAGGGATCTAATGGTAAAATCCGAAATGGGTCAGATGGGCGAATTGGTAGTTAAAGCCATGTTTTGTTATGTATGTAAACGTTTGGTCATATGGGCCAAACGAGCCAAATGGTGATGAAAACACTATTTGGCAATATTGACTAACATTTGGTTGTCAAGTTATATGTTCTCAGGATTGAACAAAAAATTGAATAATTGCGTCGCTTTGGATTAGCGGCTAGTAAAAGCAAGGTATAAAAATGAAACAGGTCTATATGTTGATCGGGCCAGGTACGCATTATTATGTTGTAGCTAAAAGTGCTATTTTGGTCAAATGATTGTGAGAGTCTTTCGTCGTAAAATAAGAGACTAGAATTGACCGAAAATCCCTTAATGGGTAAAACGGGCAAACGACCCCTAGAGGCCGTTTAGAAACTTGCATTGTGATTATGTAACCCTTAGTTACATGTAAGAGTTGTAGGCATAAATTTCGTAGTTCAAATGCCTAAAAATGGTCATTTGCGTAAAATGACTAGTTGAATGATAGAATTGAGGAAAAGGGGTTCGTTATGTTAGATCCACCACAAAATAGTTGTGGTGGATTATATATAGTTATTTAGATATGGAAGTATTGTAGTGTCAAAAAGAAAAGAGCAAGTTTTAGACTAAATTGCTTAAATTACCTAAATGGGTCAAAACAGTTTATGCATATAGCTTGCGCGCTAGTCACGCAAATTATAGCAATTACAAACCCGAGCTAGATATTTTGTGTTAAATACATTGGAAGATGTATTTTGATTAGTTAGAAACAAGTTGGTGGTTTTAAATACAAACGGGTCAAAATGTTGATTTTGAATAATAAGCCGAATGCTTAGAAACTCGGAATTTTATTAGTTTGAATGCTGAATTTTAACTCCATGAAATGGAGAACTAAATTACGGGCGCGTAGGAAAAAGAATCACGCGAATCGGATAAGTAGAACAAAAGTTATGACATTTTAAAGTTAAATTTCGATTAAACTTATAGCTGGGCAAATGCAGGTTTCGGCAACAAACCCGCTGGAAATTGGTTTCCCCCGCGCCACGCGACAAGTTTGTCAGAGTCTCTCGCGACACGCGAGAGACATAAAAACTGAAAAAAAAAACTATTTTTAATTGTCGTTTGACGCGTAGAACATGTTTAAACTTATATTTAAGTTATCAAAACTAACTTTTATGTTGGTTTGATCATAGGTGAATATCAAGAGTACCCGGATGAAGATCAAGCGATTTACAAGAACCGAACACATCAGAATGAAGCTTCCGCACGGCGTTTTGATGTCGTTGTAAATGACGAACTTATATATATAAATTATGTTGTAAACTTTTAATTTGTAAAAGTTTTAAATTACTCGAATTTCTAAGAATCATTAATAGTAATTACATGTTAAATTTTTTGTTTTATATACGAAAACCTTTAAAATGTCGGATTTACAAGATGGGTGTTACAAGTTGGTAATCAGAGCTCATGGTTAAAGAATAAAGTGTGTTCGGTTCGAGTCTTGATCGCGAATCCGGTAAGTACAGGTACGTTAATAAGTTTAAGCACACTAAAGTGTTGTAAACAACACATAAGGCTATCGTGTGATACACGTTACCTAAATTAAATGATGAAAATAGTTGACGAAATTGCGCGCGTTGACGCGTACAATAGAAAAGCCTTGTATTATGATATGGGCATTTAGTAAAGTTGACACTACTAACTTTTTTGAATGTTTTAATTGGAGGAAACTCGCATTTGAAGATGACGAGGATTGAACAAATTACGGATATGATAGAGGAACGGTCTGAAGTATGACAAGAAGAGCATGCTCACCAAGGACCAAAATCGCGCAACGATTGCGAATAAGTTAATGGCAAGGGGAGCCTGTTAGAGCAAACATTACCAGGTGCACATTTTAAATACCGCACAAATATTAATATGCAACAAATAAGTAGAAATTGAAAGTTGCATATGTAGATTAAAAACCTGGAAAAACCCGAATAGAAAATGTATTCGGGATATTGTTTCCAAGAGAAACAAATAGAGGCATTACTTACATAGGGCGTGATGTGAAAACTATAAAAAGGTCGTGTATGTCATGTGTTAAATCGCTTACTCTGGCCAAGTAAGTAGTGGCATATGATACCACGAGTTTCTTATAGCGAACACATTTACATCCGATGTAGTAAGGGCAGAGTGAATGGGACTAATTAAAAAGTACCCAAATGAATCAGATAAGCAAACTATTTGATAATAATGTAAACGCACAACCGAGTGATGGAAGCGTATTACATCAGGATAATGAGCCCGAGTGAAGGGACAAAGAAGCATGAAAAATGATTTAGACAAGTATTGGGAGGGAGTGTACTTACACTCGAACCCAGAAAACGCAAGCATGAAAAATGATTTAGACAAGTATTGGGAGGGAGTGTACTTACACTCGAACCCAGAAAACGCAAGCATGAAAAATGATTTAGACAAGTATTGGGAGGGAGTGTACTTACACTCGAACCCAGAAAACGCAAGCATGTAAAATGATTTAGACAAGTATTGGGAGGGAGTGTACTTACACTTGAACCCAGAAAACGCAAACATGTAAAATGATTTAGACAAGCATTAGGAGGGAGTGTACTTACACTCGAACCCGGAAAATGCAAATATGTCCTTAACGGGTCGTTTTTGTAAAACGTTAAACTTAAAGACAAAGTTGGAATATAAAAATGAAGCGAGGTCTTAATGCATACCGGGAGGATTGCAATAATAACGACCTTGGTAAAACACCCGGTTGATGGGTAAGAATCAAACACATGCGTAAACCAAGAGACGTGAACGCGGGTTAAAAAAAAATCAAAGGACTTGGATTACGAGTTATGACTATAAAATCTCGTACATAGAAATTGTGAGTAAATATGTTCAACTATTCGAAGTCGAATGGGTTGAATAAAGAATAAAGTTGATTGTTTATAAGTGATGGATTTCACATTAATAGGTCAAACATGTTGAATACAATATAACGCCGAATGACACAAATGAGCGCTAGCCAGATAAAGGTAGCATTAAATGCAAGAGAATAATGAGCCCGGTAATGGAATATAACCAAATAAGAATAAATTATGGACTGTCAATATCCTGGTATGGATAATTGACAAAAGTTAAAGAGAAGATCCTAAAACTAAAACTTCGGTTTTAGTAAGAAATAATGTTTTTACAAACATAAATTCTGATAGGAATTTAAATAGTAAGCATGAAAGATACAAGTCTTGACACTGGTAGGCGCAAGACGATATATTCGAAAAGTGATATTTTCGAAAATGAAATTTTGATATAAATTAAACATGATGTAACACAATCACGGTCAAGAAATGTAATGTGAAGTAGAATCACATTATAACCAAGCAAGCGGTAAAAAGTAACTGGACTAATAAGTCTAGTTAGTGAGACCCGTCAAGGTCATTTAAATAAATTTGGTTTGCTTGTAAGCGGTAGGTTCGGTATGACTGAACCGAATAAATAATTTTGAAGACAAAAGAAATTGCTGCTAAAAGTGAAAGATTTCATTAAAGACCTTTAAACTGGTCAAAATAACGGATTCATAAAAAATTCGATAGTATATGAAAGCGATGGATATTGCTAAGTTAACTAAACTAGTGGAAATAACGGGATTACGTTATTTTAAGTTGCACTATGTCGTATGAGATACGTAGACAATTAGTGATCAAAAAGATGTTACCATACTTATCTGGTAATACTAACAATTGGTTAAAAGTATAATTAATGTTTAAATGATATCTCAGATCAAATACATTGAGTTTAAACTCAATGAATTAAGTAAGAAAGGGTTTCGAGGACGAAACCTCTTTAAGGGGGGTAGACTTGTAACACCCCGAAAACGGTTTTGGTAATCAAACCACGTTTACACTAAAAGACGGGTAATTTACCTTTAGTGGTAAAAGAAACCCGGTGAATATTAGGATTCTTAAATAAACAAGAATTTGCTAACTAGGGATTTTAACCTAGGTAGCTAATAGTTTAGAAATAACTTATAATAGGGTTAAAATTAACCAAAGTTATTATAGAAACTAAAGTGGAGGGACCTAAGTTGTAAAACTTGAAACTATAATTTGTTAAAACAAATTAAATAAAAACCAAACACATAAATTAGTGTTTTGGTCGATCAGAAGCGCAGGACAGCGACCAGGATTCTTCCTCAAACCCTAAACTCAACAAATCTCACAAATTGAAGGCACAAATCGGTTCCAAAACAAAATCTGAGCATAGATTGGTGATCTCCTCTGAAAAGGGATCATAAGGTATGTAAATTTTGTTGAAAATTTCCTTCTAAATTTCTGGATGAACTTAGAGAATTCGAATTAGATGGTTGCATGTTTGTTATGTGATGAAATAGGGACATTGTAGTGTCTAGGAGTAAACCCTAGAAAAGCATATAATGAAATTAGGTCTAAATCTTGTGAATTCATGATCACCATTGAAGGTGATAAGTGTGATGATGCTAAATTCGTGTAATGTGATGTTTTTAGGGTTTTTGATGGCTAAAAATAGTGCCATAATGTCATAAACATGTTTTGATTGAAAGCTGAATTCAAACAGCTTCTGATCAGAATTTACAGCCGACTTGTATTGGCTGTAACGTGGACAAAACGTGACAAAAACATGTGTTTCTTGAGTCTAAAATGTAATTCCAGGAAATATCTTTAAAACCTCACTTGAATCGCATTTTTTCGACGAAAATTGAGCGTTTTCTGAATTTTTCCGTATCAAATGTTCAAGCTGCGTTTTCTGGCAGAATTTGCAGCCCATTACGAATGTCATAACTCAATTTAGGAATTGAGTTATGATCTTAAATTCTTACTGTAGAAAGTTTTAAGTGATTAAAAGAATCACCAATTGGAATTTCGTCAATCGGATAAACGAGGAATTTTTAATGAATTTTTCCGTAAGCTGCAGTCAGAAGTGACGAATCTGATTGCAGCATAGTAAATGAATTTTTATGAATTTTTGGTAAAGAATTAGATCTTGAAATTTTAACACAAGGTCTAACCCTCCGAGAGGTACACCACATAAAAAAATAATAATTTTTGAAGACTTGTAAACAGGTTAAACAGGTCACCAAAAACAGCCTATTTTCAGTGATATGAACATGCCTAAATGAAAGCTAAAATGTTGAAATTTCGAGTGAAACGCACATTTGAATGATATGGCAAATTATGCGAAATATGAAACAATAAGAGTTCTAAATATCATGTTGATTTAGACTTAATTGTGTAAACCATGTGATCGAAAATAGTTAACTTATGATAAGTTAAGCTAACTAATGAGGAAGTCGAATAATAGTTTCGACATAGAAAATGAGTAAGGTGGAATAGTCGTGATTGTTAATGACTAATCTAACCGCCTTGTAAATGTTGACAATAGTTCGATGCTTAACGAGCTAGGTGGAGGCTTGGGAAAGAAGTGGTCAAACAAATCAAGTACGAGAAGAAAAGCATAATCGGAATTTAATGTAAGTAAAAAGCCTACACTCTTTTTTAGACATGTATTTATTCATAGATCGTAAATACGATAAAATGCTATATCCAAAATATGTTTCTGACACTAAATAATACGGGACATATAAAATGATGAAAAACCTTGGTTAATAAAAAAAAAGGGATCTAATGGTAAAATCCGAAATGGGTCAGATGGGCGAATTGGTAGTTAAAGCCATGTTTTGTTATGTATGTAAACGTTTGGTCATATGGGCCAAACGAGCCAAATGGTGATGAAAACACCATTTGGCAATATTGACTAACATTTGGTTGTCAAGTTATATGTTCTCAGGATTGAACAAAAAATTGAATAATTGCGTCGCTTTGGATTAGCGGCTAGTAAAAGCAAGGTATAAAAATGAAACAGGTCTATATGTTGATCGGGCCAGGTACGCATTATTATGTTGTAGCTAAAAGTGCTATTTTGGTCAAATGATTGTGAGAGTCTTTCGTCGTAAAATAAGAGACTAGAATTGACCGAAAATCCCTTAATGGGTAAAACGGGCAAACGACCCCTAGAGGCCGTTTAGAAACTTGCATTGTGATTATGTAACCCTTAGTTACATGTAAGAGTTGTAGGCATAAATTTCGTAGTTCAAATGCCTAAAAATGGTCATTTGCGTAAAATGACTAGTTGAATGATAGAATTGAGGAAAAGGGGTTCGTTATGTTAGATCCACCACAAAATAGTTGTGGTGGATTATATATAGTTATTTAGATATGGAAGTATTGTAGTGTCAAAAAGAAAAGAGCAAGTTTTAGACTAAATTGCTTAAATTACCTAAATGGGTCAAAACAGTTTATGCATATAGCTTGCGCGCTAGTCACGCAAATTATAGCAATTACAAACCCGAGCTAGATATTTTGTGTTAAATACATTGGAAGATGTATTTTGATTAGTTAGAAACAAGTTGGTGGTTTTAAATACAAACGGGTCAAAATGTTGATTTTGAATAATAAGCCGAATGCTTAGAAACTCGGAATTTTATTAGTTTGAATGCTGAATTTTAACTCCATGAAATGGAGAACTAAATTACGGGCGCGTAGGAAAAAGAATCACGCGAATCGGATAAGTAGAACAAAAGTTATGACATTTTAAAGTTAAATTTCGATTAAACTTATAGCTGGGCAAATGCAGGTTTCGGCAACAAACCCGCTGGAAATTGGTTTCCCCCGCGCCACGCGACAAGTTTGTCAGAGTCTCTCGCGACACGCGAGAGACATAAAAACTGAAAAAAAAAACTATTTTTAATTGTCGTTTGACGCGTAGAACATGTTTAAACTTATATTTAAGTTATCAAAACTAACTTTTATGTTGGTTTGATCATAGGTGAATATCAAGAGTACCCGGATGAAGATCAAGCGATTTACAAGAACCGAACACATCAGAATGAAGCTTCCGCACGGCGTTTTGATGTCGTTGTAAATGACGAACTTATATATATAAATTATGTTGTAAACTTTTAATTTGTAAAAGTTTTAAATTACTCGAATTTCTAAGAATCATTAATAGTAATTACATGTTAAATTTTTTGTTTTATATACGAAAACCTTTAAAATGTCGGATTTACAAGATGGGTGTTACAAGTTGGTAATCAGAGCTCATGGTTAAAGAATAAAGTGTGTTCGGTTCGAGTCTTGATCGCGAATCCGGTAAGTACAGGTACGTTAATAAGTTTAAGCACACTAAAGTGTTGTAAACAACACATAAGGCTATCGTGTGATACACGTTACCTAAATTAAATGATGAAAATAGTTGACGAAATTGCGCGCGTTGACGCGTACAATAGAAAAGCCTTGTATTATGATATGGGCATTTAGTAAAGTTGACACTACTAACTTTTTTGAATGTTTTAATTGGAGGAAACTCGCATTTGAAGATGACGAGGATTGAACAAATTACGGATATGATAGAGGAACGGTCTGAAGTATGACAAGAAGAGCATGCTCACCAAGGACCAAAATCGCGCAACGATTGCGAATAAGTTAATGGCAAGGGGAGCCTGTTAGAGCAAACATTACCAGGTGCACATTTTAAATACCGCACAAATATTAATATGCAACAAATAAGTAGAAATTGAAAGTTGCATATGTAGATTAAAAACCTGGAAAAACCCGAATAGAAAATGTATTCGGGATATTGTTTCCAAGAGAAACAAATAGAGGCATTACTTACATAGGGCGTGATGTGAAAACTATAAAAAGGTCGTGTATGTCATGTGTTAAATCGCTTACTCTGGCCAAGTAAGTAGTGGCATATGATACCACGAGTTTCTTATAGCGAACACATTTACATCCGATGTAGTAAGGGCAGAGTGAATGGGACTAATTAAAAAGTACCCAAATGAATCAGATAAGCAAACTATTTGATAATAATGTAAACGCACAACCGAGTGATGGAAGCGTATTACATCAGGATAATGAGCCCGAGTGAAGGGACAAAGAAGCATGAAAAATGATTTAGACAAGTATTGGGAGGGAGTGTACTTACACTCGAACCCAGAAAACGCAAGCATGAAAAATGATTTAGACAAGTATTGGGAGGGAGTGTACTTACACTCGAACCCAGAAAACGCAAGCATGAAAAATGATTTAGACAAGTATTGGGAGGGAGTGTACTTACACTCGAACCCAGAAAACGCAAGCATGTAAAATGATTTAGACAAGTATTGGGAGGGAGTGTACTTACACTTGAACCCAGAAAACGCAAACATGTAAAATGATTTAGACAAGCATTGGGAGGGAGTGTACTTACACTCGAACCCGGAAAATGCAAATATGTCCTTAACGGGTCGTTTTTGTAAAACGTCAAACTTAAAGACAAAGTTGGAATATAAAAATGAAGCGAGGTCTTAATGCATACCGGGAGGATTGCAATAATAACGACCTTGGTAAAACACCCGGTTGATGGGTAAGAATCAAACACATGCGTAAACCAAGAGACGTGAACGCGGGTTAAAAAAAAATCAAAGGACTTGGATTACGAGTTATGACTATAAAATCTCGTACATAGAAATTGTGAGTAAATATGTTCAACTATTCGAAGTCGAATGGGTTGAATAAAGAATAAAGTTGATTGTTTATAAGTGATGGATTTCACATTAATAGGTCAAACATGTTGAATACAATATAACGCCGAATGACACAAATGAGCGCTAGCCAGATAAAGGTAGCATTAAATGCAAGAGAATAATGAGCCCGGTAATGGAATATAACCAAATAAGAATAAATTATGGACTGTCAATATCCTGGTATGGATAATTGACAAAAGTTAAAGAGAAGATCCTAAAACTAAAACTTCGGTTTTAGTAAGAAATAATGTTTTTACAAACATAAATTCTGATAGGAATTTAAATAGTAAGCATGAAAGATACAAGTCTTGACACTGGTAGGCGCAAGACGATATATTCGAAAAGTGATATTTTCGAAAATGAAATTTTGATATAAATTAAACATGATGTAACACAATCACGGTCAAGAAATGTAATGTGAAGTAGAATCACATTATAACCAAGCAAGCGGTAAAAAGTAACTGGACTAATAAGTCTAGTTAGTGAGACCCGTCAAGGTCATTTAAATAAATTTGGTTTGCTTGTAAGCGGTAGGTTCGGTATGACTGAACCGAATAAATAATTTTGAAGACAAAAGAAATTGCTGCTAAAAGTGAAAGATTTCATTAAAGACCTTTAAACTGGTCAAAATAACGGATTCATAAAAAATTCGATAGTATATGAAAGCGATGGATATTGCTAAGTTAACTAAACTAGTGGAAATAACGGGATTACGTTATTTTAAGTTGCACTATGTCGTATGAGATACGTAGACAATTAGTGATCAAAAAGATGTTACCATACTTATCTGGTAATACTAACAATTGGTTAAAAGTATAATTAATGTTTAAATGATATCTCAGATCAAATACATTGAGTTTAAACTCAATGAATTAAGTAAGAAAGGGTTTCGAGGACGAAACCTCTTTAAGGGGGGTAGACTTGTAACACCCCGAAAACGGTTTTGGTAATCAAACCACGTTTACACTAAAAGACGGGTAATTTACCTTTAGTGGTAAAAGAAACCCGGTGAATATTAGGATTCTTAAATAAACAAGAATTTGCTAACTAGGGATTTTAACCTAGGTAGCTAATAGTTTAGAAATAACTTATAATAGGGTTAAAATTAACCAAAGTTATTATAGAAACTAAAGTGGAGGGACCTAAGTTGTAAAACTTGAAACTATAATTTGTTAAAACAAATTAAATAAAAACCAAACACATAAATTAGTGTTTTGGTCGATCAGAAGCGCAGGACAGCGACCAGGATTCTTCCTCAAACCCTAAACTCAACAAATCTCACAAATTGAAGGCACAAATCGGTTCCAAAACAAAATCTGAGCATAGATTGGTGATCTCCTCTGAAAAGGGATCATAAGGTATGTAAATTTTGTTGAAAATTTCCTTCTAAATTTCTGGATGAACTTAGAGAATTCGAATTAGATGGTTGCATGTTTGTTATGTGATGAAATAGGGACATTGTAGTGTCTAGGAGTAAACCCTAGAAAAGCATATAATGAAATTAGGTCTAAATCTTGTGAATTCATGATCACCATTGAAGGTGATAAGTGTGATGATGCTAAATTCGTGTAATGTGATGTTTTTAGGGTTTTTGATGGCTAAAAATAGTGCCATAATGTCATAAACATGTTTTGATTGAAAGCTGAATTCAAACAGCTTCTGATCAGAATTTACAGCCGACTTGTATTGGCTGTAACGTGGACAAAACGTGACAAAAACATGTGTTTCTTGAGTCTAAAATGTAATTCCAGGAAATATCTTTAAAACCTCACTTGAATCGCATTTTTTCGACGAAAATTGAGCGTTTTCTGAATTTTTCCGTATCAAATGTTCAAGCTGCGTTTTCTGGCAGAATTTGCAGCCCATTACGAATGTCATAACTCAATTTAGGAATTGAGTTATGATCTTAAATTCTTACTGTAGAAAGTTTTAAGTGATTAAAAGAATCACCAATTGGAATTTCGTCAATCGGATAAACGAGGAATTTTTAATGAATTTTTCCGTAAGCTGCAGTCAGAAGTGACGAATCTGATTGCAGCATAGTAAATGAATTTTTATGAATTTTTGGTAAAGAATTAGATCTTGAAATTTTAACACAAGGTCTAACCCTCCGAGAGGTACACCACATAAAAAAATAATAATTTTTGAAGACTTGTAAACAGGTTAAACAGGTCACCAAAAACAGCCTATTTTCAGTGATATGAACATGCCTAAATGAAAGCTAAAATGTTGAAATTTCGAGTGAAACGCACATTTGAATGATATGGCAAATTATGCGAAATATGAAACAATAAGAGTTCTAAATATCATGTTGATTTAGACTTAATTGTGTAAACCATGTGATCGAAAATAGTTAACTTATGATAAGTTAAGCTAACTAATGAGGAAGTCGAATAGTAGTTTCGACATAGAAAATGAGTAAGGTGGAATAGTCGTGATTGTTAATGACTAATCTAACCGCCTTGTAAATGTTGACAATAGTTCGATGCTTAACGAGCTAGGTGGAGGCTTGGGAAAGAAGTGGTCAAACAAATCAAGTACGAGAAGAAAAGCATAATCGGAATTCAATGTAAGTAAAAAGCCTACACTCTTTTTTTAGACATGTATTTATTCATAGATCGTAAATACGATAAAATGCTATATCCAAAATATGTTTCTGACACTAAATAATACGGGACATATAAAATGATGAAAAACCTTGGTTAATAAAAAAAAAGGGATCTAATGGTAAAATCCGAAATGGGTCAGATGGGCGAATTGGTAGTTAAAGCCATGTTTTGTTATGTATGTAAACGTTTGGTCATATGGGCCAAACGAGCCAAATGGTGATGAAAACACCATTTGGCAATATTGACTAACATTTGGTTGTCAAGTTATATGTTCTCAGGATTGAACAAAAAATTGAATAATTGCGTCGCTTTGGATTAGCGGCTAGTAAAAGCAAGGTATAAAAATGAAACAGGTCTATATGTTGATCGGGCCAGGTACGCATTATTATGTTGTAGCTAAAAGTGCTATTTTGGTCAAATGATTGTGAGAGTCTTTCGTCGTAAAATAAGAGACTAGAATTGACCGAAAATCCCTTAATGGGTAAAACGGGCAAACGACCCCTAGAGGCCGTTTAGAAACTTGCATTGTGATTATGTAACCCTTAGTTACATGTAAGAGTTGTAGGCATAAATTTCGTAGTTCAAATGCCTAAAAATGGTCATTTGCGTAAAATGACTAGTTGAATGATAGAATTGAGGAAAAGGGGTTCGTTATGTTAGATCCACCACAAAATAGTTGTGGTGGATTATATATAGTTATTTAGATATGGAAGTATTGTAGTGTCAAAAAGAAAAGAGCAAGTTTTAGACTAAATTGCTTAAATTACCTAAATGGGTCAAAACAGTTTATGCATATAGCTTGCGCGCTAGTCACGCAAATTATAGCAATTACAAACCCGAGCTAGATATTTTGTGTTAAATACATTGGAAGATGTATTTTGATTAGTTAGAAACAAGTTGGTGGTTTTAAATACAAACGGGTCAAAATGTTGATTTTGAATAATAAGCCGAATGCTTAGAAACTCGGAATTTTATTAGTTTGAATGCTGAATTTTAACTCCATGAAATGGAGAACTAAATTACGGGCGCGTAGGAAAAAGAATCACGCGAATCGGATAAGTAGAACAAAAGTTATGACATTTTAAAGTTAAATTTCGATTAAACTTATAGCTGGGCAAATGCAGGTTTCGGCAACAAACCCGCTGGAAATTGGTTTCCCCCGCGCCACGCGACAAGTTTGTCAGAGTCTCTCGCGACACGCGAGAGACATAAAAACTGAAAAAAAAAACTATTTTTAATTGTCGTTTGACGCGTAGAACATGTTTAAACTTATATTTAAGTTATCAAAACTAACTTTTATGTTGGTTTGATCATAGGTGAATATCAAGAGTACCCGGATGAAGATCAAGCGATTTACAAGAACCGAACACATCAGAATGAAGCTTCCGCACGGCGTTTTGATGTCGTTGTAAATGACGAACTTATATATATAAATTATGTTGTAAACTTTTAATTTGTAAAAGTTTTAAATTACTCGAATTTCTAAGAATCATTAATAGTAATTACATGTTAAATTTTTTGTTTTATATACGAAAACCTTTAAAATGTCGGATTTACAAGATGGGTGTTACAAGTTGGTAATCAGAGCTCATGGTTAAAGAATAAAGTGTGTTCGGTTCGAGTCTTGATCGCGAATCCGGTAAGTACAGGTACGTTAATAAGTTTAAGCACACTAAAGTGTTGTAAACAACACATAAGGCTATCGTGTGATACACGTTACCTAAATTAAATGATGAAAATAGTTGACGAAATTGCGCGCGTTGACGCGTACAATAGAAAAGCCTTGTATTATGATATGGGCATTTAGTAAAGTTGACACTACTAACTTTTTTGAATGTTTTAATTGGAGGAAACTCGCATTTGAAGATGACGAGGATTGAACAAATTACGGATATGATAGAGGAACGGTCTGAAGTATGACAAGAAGAGCATGCTCACCAAGGACCAAAATCGCGCAACGATTGCGAATAAGTTAATGGCAAGGGGAGCCTGTTAGAGCAAACATTACCAGGTGCACATTTTAAATACCGCACAAATATTAATATGCAACAAATAAGTAGAAATTGAAAGTTGCATATGTAGATTAAAAACCTGGAAAAACCCGAATAGAAAATGTATTCGGGATATTGTTTCCAAGAGAAACAAATAGAGGCATTACTTACATAGGGCGTGATGTGAAAACTATAAAAAGGTCGTGTATGTCATGTGTTAAATCGCTTACTCTGGCCAAGTAAGTAGTGGCATATGATACCACGAGTTTCTTATAGCGAACACATTTACATCCGATGTAGTAAGGGCAGAGTGAATGGGACTAATTAAAAAGTACCCAAATGAATCAGATAAGCAAACTATTTGATAATAATGTAAACGCACAACCGAGTGATGGAAGCGTATTACATCAGGATAATGAGCCCGAGTGAAGGGACAAAGAAGCATGAAAAATGATTTAGACAAGTATTGGGAGGGAGTGTACTTACACTCGAACCCAGAAAACGCAAGCATGAAAAATGATTTAGACAAGTATTGGGAGGGAGTGTACTTACACTCGAACCCAGAAAACGCAAGCATGAAAAATGATTTAGACAAGTATTGGGAGGGAGTGTACTTACACTCGAACCCAGAAAACGCAAGCATGTAAAATGATTTAGACAAGTATTGGGAGGGAGTGTACTTACACTTGAACCCAGAAAACGCAAACATGTAAAATGATTTAGACAAGCATTGGGAGGGAGTGTACTTACACTCGAACCCGGAAAATGCAAATATGTCCTTAACGGGTCGTTTTTGTAAAACGTCAAACTTAAAGACAAAGTTGGAATATAAAAATGAAGCGAGGTCTTAATGCATACCGGGAGGATTGCAATAATAACGACCTTGGTAAAACACCCGGTTGATGGGTAAGAATCAAACACATGCGTAAACCAAGAGACGTGAACGCGGGTTAAAAAAAAATCAAAGGACTTGGATTACGAGTTATGACTATAAAATCTCGTACATAGAAATTGTGAGTAAATATGTTCAACTATTCGAAGTCGAATGGGTTGAATAAAGAATAAAGTTGATTGTTTATAAGTGATGGATTTCACATTAATAGGTCAAACATGTTGAATACAATATAACGCCGAATGACACAAATGAGCGCTAGCCAGATAAAGGTAGCATTAAATGCAAGAGAATAATGAGCCCGATAATGGAATATAACCAAATAAGAATAAATTATGGACTGTCAATATCCTGGTATGGATAATTGACAAAAGTTAAAGAGAAGATCCTAAAACTAAAACTTCGGTTTTAGTAAGAAATAATGTTTTTACAAACATAAATTCTGATAGGAATTTAAATAGTAAGCATGAAAGATACAAGTCTTGACACTGGTAGGCGCAAGACGATATATTCGAAAAGTGATATTTTCGAAAATGAAATTTTGATATAAATTAAACATGATGTAACACAATCACGGTCAAGAAATGTAATGTGAAGTAGAATCACATTATAACCAAGCAAGCGGTAAAAAGTAACTGGACTAATAAGTCTAGTTAGTGAGACCCGTCAAGGTCATTTAAATAAATTTGGTTTGCTTGTAAGCGGTAGGTTCGGTATGACTGAACCGAATAAATAAATTTGAAGACAAAAGAAATTGCTGCTAAAAGTGAAAGATTTCATTAAAGACCTTTAAACTGGTCAAAATAACGGATTCATAAAAAATTCGATAGTATATGAAAGCGATGGATATTGCTAAGTTAACTAAACTAGTGGAAATAACGGGATTACGTTATTTTAAGTTGCACTATGTCGTATGAGATACGTAGACAATTAGTGATCAAAAAGATGTTACCATACTTATCTGGTAATACTAACAATTGGTTAAAAGTATAATTAATGTTTAAATGATATCTCAGATCAAATACATTGAGTTTAAACTCAATGAATTAAGTAAGAAAGGGTTTCGAGGACGAAACCTCTTTAAGGGGGGTAGACTTGTAACACCCCGAAAACGGTTTTGGTAATCAAACCACGTTTACACTAAAAGACGGGTAATTTACCTTTAGTGGTAAAAGAAACCCGGTGAATATTAGGATTCTTAAATAAACAAGAATTTGCTAACTAGGGATTTTAACCTAGGTAGCTAATAGTTTAGAAATAACTTATAATAGGGTTAAAATTAACCAAAGTTATTATAGAAACTAAAGTGGAGGGACCTAAGTTGTAAAACTTGAAACTATAATTTGTTAAAACAAATTAAATAAAAACCAAACACATAAATTAGTGTTTTGGTCGATCAGAAGCGCAGGACAGCGACCAGGATTCTTCCTCAAACCCTAAACTCAACAAATCTCACAAATTGAAGGCACAAATCGGTTCCAAAACAAAATCTGAGCATAGATTGGTGATCTCCTCTGAAAAGGGATCATAAGGTATGTAAATTTTGTTGAAAATTTCCTTCTAAATTTCTGGATGAACTTAGAGAATTCGAATTAGATGGTTGCATGTTTGTTATGTGATGAAATAGGGACATTGTAGTGTCTAGGAGTAAACCCTAGAAAAGCATATAATGAAATTAGGTCTAAATCTTGTGAATTCATGATCACCATTGAAGGTGATAAGTGTGATGATGCTAAATTCGTGTAATGTGATGTTTTTAGGGTTTTTGATGGCTAAAAATAGTGCCATAATGTCATAAACATGTTTTGATTGAAAGCTGAATTCAAACAGCTTCTGATCAGAATTTACAGCCGACTTGTATTGGCTGTAACGTGGACAAAACGTGACAAAAACATGTGTTTCTTGAGTCTAAAATGTAATTCCAGGAAATATCTTTAAAACCTCACTTGAATCGCATTTTTTCGACGAAAATTGAGCGTTTTCTGAATTTTTCCGTATCAAATGTTCAAGCTGCGTTTTCTGGCAGAATTTGCAGCCCATTACGAATGTCATAACTCAATTTAGGAATTGAGTTATGATCTTAAATTCTTACTGTAGAAAGTTTTAAGTGATTAAAAGAATCACCAATTGGAATTTCGTCAATCGGATAAACGAGGAATTTTTAATGAATTTTTCCGTAAGCTGCAGTCAGAAGTGACGAATCTGATTGCAGCATAGTAAATGAATTTTTATGAATTTTTGGTAAAGAATTAGATCTTGAAATTTTAACACAAGGTCTAACCCTCCGAGAGGTACACCACATAAAAAAATAATAATTTTTGAAGACTTGTAAACAGGTTAAACAGGTCACCAAAAACAGCCTATTTTCAGTGATATGAACATGCCTAAATGAAAGCTAAAATGTTGAAATTTCGAGTGAAACGCACATTTGAATGATATGGCAAATTATGCGAAATATGAAACAATAAGAGTTCTAAATATCATGTTGATTTAGACTTAATTGTGTAAACCATGTGATCGAAAATAGTTAACTTATGATAAGTTAAGCTAACTAATGAGGAAGTCGAATAGTAGTTTCGACATAGAAAATGAGTAAGGTGGAATAGTCGTGATTGTTAATGACTAATCTAACCGCCTTGTAAATGTTGACAATAGTTCGATGCTTAACGAGCTAGGTGGAGGCTTGGGAAAGAAGTGGTCAAACAAATCAAGTACGAGAAGAAAAGCATAATCGGAATTCAATGTAAGTAAAAAGCCTACACTCTTTTTTTAGACATGTATTTATTCATAGATCGTAAATACGATAAAATGCTATATCCAAAATATGTTTCTGACACTAAATAATACGGGACATATAAAATGATGAAAAACCTTGGTTAATAAAAAAAAAGGGATCTAATGGTAAAATCCGAAATGGGTCAGATGGGCGAATTGGTAGTTAAAGCCATGTTTTGTTATGTATGTAAACGTTTGGTCATATGGGCCAAACGAGCCAAATGGTGATGAAAACACCATTTGGCAATATTGACTAACATTTGGTTGTCAAGTTATATGTTCTCAGGATTGAACAAAAAATTGAATAATTGCGTCGCTTTGGATTAGCGGCTAGTAAAAGCAAGGTATAAAAATGAAACAGGTCTATATGTTGATCGGGCCAGGTACGCATTATTATGTTGTAGCTAAAAGTGCTATTTTGGTCAAATGATTGTGAGAGTCTTTCGTCGTAAAATAAGAGACTAGAATTGACCGAAAATCCCTTAATGGGTAAAACGGGCAAACGACCCCTAGAGGCCGTTTAGAAACTTGCATTGTGATTATGTAACCCTTAGTTACATGTAAGAGTTGTAGGCATAAATTTCGTAGTTCAAATGCCTAAAAATGGTCATTTGCGTAAAATGACTAGTTGAATGATAGAATTGAGGAAAAGGGGTTCGTTATGTTAGATCCACCACAAAATAGTTGTGGTGGATTATATATAGTTATTTAGATATGGAAGTATTGTAGTGTCAAAAAGAAAAGAGCAAGTTTTAGACTAAATTGCTTAAATTACCTAAATGGGTCAAAACAGTTTATGCATATAGCTTGCGCGCTAGTCACGCAAATTATAGCAATTACAAACCCGAGCTAGATATTTTGTGTTAAATACATTGGAAGATGTATTTTGATTAGTTAGAAACAAGTTGGTGGTTTTAAATACAAACGGGTCAAAATGTTGATTTTGAATAATAAGCCGAATGCTTAGAAACTCGGAATTTTATTAGTTTGAATGCTGAATTTTAACTCCATGAAATGGAGAACTAAATTACGGGCGCGTAGGAAAAAGAATCACGCGAATCGGATAAGTAGAACAAAAGTTATGACATTTTAAAGTTAAATTTCGATTAAACTTATAGCTGGGCAAATGCAGGTTTCGGCAACAAACCCGCTGGAAATTGGTTTCCCCCGCGCCACGCGACAAGTTTGTCAGAGTCTCTCGCGACACGCGAGAGACATAAAAACTGAAAAAAAAAAAACTATTTTTAATTGTCGTTTGACGCGTAGAACATGTTTAAACTTATATTTAAGTTATCAAAACTAACTTTTATGTTGGTTTGATCATAGGTGAATATCAAGAGTACCCGGATGAAGATCAAGCGATTTACAAGAACCGAACACATCAGAATGAAGCTTCCGCACGGGGTTTTGATGTCGTTGTAAATGACGAACTTATATATATAAATTATGTTGTAAACTTTTAATTTGTAAAAGTTTTAAATTACTCGAATTTCTAAGAATCATTAATAGTAATTACATGTTAAATTTTTTGTTTTATATACGAAAACCTTTAAAATGTCGGATTTACAAGATGAGTGTTACATGTGCCTTCATTATGAGGTATAATGGGTTCTGATTGTGGATATGGAGTTTGTGCAGTAGCTTCAGGTGCAGTTGTTGCATTGGGTACAAGAGGAGTAAACGGAGTAATGGTAAGCGATGAGTCTCTCCCCCCGCATCTTGTACTTCTTGCAATTCTTCGTAAGGATTGGTACTGCTCCCACTGACCTTGAAATCCTCCAGGAACATAGCACGCTTGGTTTCAACAATACGGGTGACATGAGAAGGACAATAGAAACGATAACCCTTCGAATTATCAGGATACCCAATAAAGAAGCAGGTAACTGTTTTAGGGTCAAGTTTCCTTAGGAAAGGATTATAGAGTTTTGCTTCAGCAATGTAGCCCCTTACTTTCATATATTTAAGACTCGGTTTCCTTCCTGTCCAAAGTTCATAAGGAGTTTTAGGGACAGACTTAGAAGGAACTCTATTGAGTATATGAACAGCTGCTTTTAACGCGTCAGTCCAGAGGAATAATGGTAAATTAGTGTTGGCTAACATACTGCGCACCGTGTTCATAAGGGTACGATTTCTTCATTCAGCGACACTGTTCTACTGAGGTGTACCAGGCATGGTGTATTGGTTCACAATCCCCTGGCCTTTACAAAGCTCATAAAATGGATTAGGAGCTTGACCCACATCAGTATGTCTTCCATAATATTCACCGCCTCTATCTGATCTCATAACTTTAATCTGACGATCTAATTTCTTTTCGACTTCAGCTTTATAATCTTTAAAAGTTGTAAGAGATTCAGATTTTCCTTAATAAGATACAAGTACATGTAACGAGAATAATCATCAATGAAAGTGATAAATGAAGTATGTCCTGTTATGCCAGCGATTTGGTTGGGACCACTAATGTCAGTATGAATGAGTTCTAATAGATTAGAGCTCCTAGTGGCACCTTTCTTATTCGCTAATGTCATTTTGCCTTTAATACATTTGACACATGTTCCAAAATCAGTGAAATCGAGAGGAGGTAAGACTTCATCCTTTACGGGACGATTTAATCGTTCTCTTGAGATGTGGCCTAAATGTTGATGCCACAACATAGATGAAGTCTCTAAGTCTCGATTATATTTTATCTTTGTGAGTGATTCATTAATATTATATGACAACAAAGATTTGGAAAAATTTTCATCTAGTTCTAATCTATAGAGACCACCATCCAGAATGCCAGTACCATAAACAACGGAATCATAGAGAATAGAGAGTTTGCGATGACCATGGGAAACAACAAAACCGTCCATGTCTAACTTTGGTCCTGATACAAGGTTCCGAGTTACGTCAGGGACATATAAGGTATCATAAAGTTTAATACATAAACCAGTTTTCAAAAATAATTGTAATGTTCCTATGGCCTTCACTTCTAATTCCCGATCATCCCCAACTTTAAGTGTTCTTTGGTTTCTTCCCAGCTTCCGGATTGAAAGGAATCCCTGAGTAGAGTTGGTTACATGAACCATAGAACCAGAATCAAACCACCAAGAATTAGCAGGAACATTTAAATTAAAGGACTCAAGTATCATGAAAAAATCGTTACCTTTCCTAGCCAGCCACTCCTTGAAATTAGGGCATTCCTTTTGCTTATGTCCTGTTTTCTTACAGAACTTGCAGTAGGGTTTTCCTAAGGAGCTTTTAGAGCTTGAAGGTGTACTTGTATTAGGATTTGGCTTTTGGACCTTGGAAGCATCCTTTCGTTGATAATTGTTCTTTCTTTTCTTAGAGTTATAGGTGGTGAAGTTAGCAACATCAGTAGTGTGATCCATCTTAATACGCTCTTCCTCCTGTACGCACATAGCGACCAGCTCACTCATCGTCCATTTGTCCTTCTGAGTGTTGTAATTGATCTTGAATGCTTCATAGGACGAAGGAAGCGAAGTGATGATAAAGTGAACAAGAAAACCATCACTGATTTCCATCTCTAGCCCTTTTAGCTTATTGGCCATGTCATGCATCATCATGATGTGTTCGCGAATGCCACTCCTCCCATCATACTTAGTCGTCACCAGCTTGAGGATAAGAGTGCTAGCGTGTGCTTTTGATATCCCTTTGAATTGTGCCTCCACAAAAGCCAGATAGGTTTTAGCATCCTCAGAATCAGGAATAGCTCCTCTAATTTCATTATGAATGGACTGCTTCATGAACATGAGAGACATGCAGTTACACCTAGTCCATCTAGTCCATTTTTCATGAACTATCTGCTCAGCAGCAGTACTTTGAGGAGTAAGGTCTGCTGGCTTATTCTCTCTTAAAGCGTAATCGAAGTCTAGCAATCCAAGTGTAAGCATGAGGGCATCCTTCCATTCAGCAAAGTTATCACCAGTCAAAGGTGGAATCCCGCAATTGGGTGCTGATAGTGGAAATAAGATGAGCAAGTTATGATACTAAGAAAGAAGTCCTAATGTGATCTAAGGGCATGGTATACTAAGGAAGGCATAAAAATTGACCATTTTAATTATGAAGCTGTGATATTGTCTATTACTAACATCAAAATAATAGACTTAGTTAAAATTCTACTTAAACGAAGACAAATCAGCTTTGGCCAGAAGTGTAATCATTTAAGTATGTGTGCAAAGTAATCGTGACAAATCAGCTTTGGCCAGAAATGAGACAATCACTTTAGTTATGCACTTGTCAAGTATGCTAGACATAATTGAATTAAATCAACTTTGGCCAGAAATTAAGACATTTCACGTTTCTAATGCATACTCAACATAGCCTTTTATAATACTTGAACAATAGATAGATGTATTAAATCAGCTTTGGACAGAAATGATACATCAGAAGCTCATTCAAGTTAAGCTATTTTGGTTTTGTGGAAAAATTATCTGATTTTGATTAGGTAATTAAGTGTTTACAAAACCAAGTATTTAATAGCAAACCACCTGTTAGCGCGGATCGAACTGGGGTCTCGAGTCAGGTCTCGACTGAGTTATGAGATCTCGAGTCAGTTATGAGGTCTCGAGTCGCAACCTTGGTCTTGAGTTGTAGCCTTATGGTCTCGAGTCGCAACCTTATGGTATCGAGTCGCAACCTTATGGTCTCTAGTTGTAGCCTTATGGTCTCGAGTCGCAACCTCATGGTCTCGAGTTGTGTAGATTTAAACCCTTAGTCGAAACCTCAGTGGTCTCGAGTTGAAACTTTATGGTCTCGAGTCGAGACCTTTGTCTCGAGTTGTAAAGATTTGAGGACCCTTATGATTTCGAGTCGAGACCTTGTGGTCTCGAGTCGAGATGTGATGGTCTCGAGTTGCAATCTGATGGTCTCGAGTCCACTGTTAACAGCTGTTATTGTGATAATAACTGAAAACTTGAAATTTTAGGGATTATGGGATAGTGTTTCCTATTTTATTGCTGATCTAAACTTATCTATTAACAGTTTTCGAAGTTTTAAAAGATAAAATTCAGATAAAAAACAGTAAAAACACCCACTAATCCAAATTATATTCCAAACCTTAAGGAATTTTCGAGTTTTCTTAGAACAAATGATGAACCCTAGAAAATTAAAACATAATTCTGGAAACCCGAAACCTGAATTTTAATGGTTTTGTAATGGATTTCTTAACAACAAGTTTTACCCTTTATGATTTCGAGTCAATTGTTAAAAAATTCTTTTCCAAACAGTGATTCGGGACATTATAAAAGGGACTCGAAACCGGCTGTTTTTAAGATTTACAAAATTCTGTTTTCCAGATTTCAATCCCAGAATAATGGATACGAAAACAGAACTGATTTATCAACATATGCTCTGATACCACATGTTGGTCAGTTCTGTTTAAACATGATGGAAAACATGAATAACATACCTGTTACAGCAGACAGGCCAGCAGAGAATCCAGTCAGAGATGCAGCCATTGAGTTCGACATACTTGTCAAGATGATCTGGTTCCTCCTTAGGGTGTAATGTTATGATGGTGATAAAACCGAAATAAGGGTGGTTTCGGTTATGGAGAGAGAGCCGAAATTGATGTTATGAGGGTTATGTAAATTGTGTAATTGTCTAACCGTTAAACTCTCTAATAATCTCCTTATATATACACCCAAGAGGAAACCTAATTAGTTAATAAGGGTAATATGGTCCATCAACAATTACCAACTAATTATTAATAGGTTATTAATATATTTTGATCTATATAATATAAATGATTATAATGGCTACAAGTTTAACTATTATATTAATAATATATTTAATCTCACAAATTGTTGGTAATTTATACAAAAACGATTGTCAAATTCAGGCCCGTATTCTATTATTTTTTTTGTTGTTGAATTCAGGCATGATTTAAACTGTGAAGAGTTGATTCACTAATTTGCTATCAAGAATGCAAGGAATGCTTCACGAATCCTTGGTTAGCTATTAGCTTATTAGTTTTTACGGTATGTCACTCATTCGAATACTATATTTTGTATTTTGTTAATTGCATTGTTTATCGAATGCTATATTTTTGTCAATGGTTCACGGTTGTATGAAAAAGATTGTTACTAATTAATTACAGAAGTATTTTTTTTAAAGGTATATTTCATGCAAAAACACCCACGGACGGTCCTCAAAACAAGGACCCCGGGGCAAACAAGCGAAATTACATCACGTCTAAAGGATATTTACACCACACATTCCACTCTAAACCTTTCATTCTAGTTCTGTTTCGAAACCAAAAATACGAAGTCATTTTGATGCTTTCCATAACTTCAATAGGTCGACGACGTATGCCTTTGAAAATTCTCGCATTACGTTCATTCCAAATTGCCCACAAAGTAGTAAAAACAATACCACGCGGGATGTACCTCGACTTCTTTGACGCCGCTTGTAAATTCGCTATCTCCAAAAAATCATACACGACAAAAGCAAAAATGGGAGGAAGACGGCACCACGATTTGACACGAGCCCATATTTCTGCAGCAAAAGCGCAGCCGATAAACAAGTGATTTGTCGTTTCCGCTTCCGAGTCACACAAGTTACATAAATCATTCGGCAATGTAACACCACGTTTACTAAGATCCACCTTCGTAGGCATACGATTAAGCATCGCTCGCCATACCATAATCTTACATTTTAGGGGAACCCACCCTTTCCATTTCATACGATTATTCGAACTCGGCTGCTGACACTGATGCATCAAGGTCTTCGCTTTACTCACTGAGAAATCTCCATTCGAATCTGCAGTCCATATCCATTTATCAATGCCACCCTTCCACTCGTAATCGTAAATATCAGACATCAATCCGAACAATTCATTAATCTCTACGGGACTTGAAGGGACACTTCGCCAATCCCATTGGAGCGTTTTAATACCATTGTGAACTTGTAACCTTGCTGAAACAGAAACCCATTTGTTCTTTTAGAGTCTAAACAAGTTGGGATAAACCAAACGAAGAGGGGCATTTCTAATCCAAAAGTCCACCCAAAAATTAATTGTAGACCCATCACCCAAAATCCCCACGAAATAACTACCAAGAGTGTTACCGTTCCAAATCTTTTTCTCCCCTATTTTAACAATTTGCTTCCAACAACCGTTAGCCGAAGGAGTGCATGGTAACAACGACCATGTTCTACTTGACCCGTGACAACTGAGCACCACTCTTTTCCATAAGCAATTACCACTTTGTTTAAAACGCCAAGCCCATTTAAGGAGGAGCGCATCATTGACATCTTCTAATTTAGCTACTCATAAACCACCCGCCTTCTTAGGAGTAGTAATGATATCCCACGCAACCCAATTAATTTTTTTCTCCTCACTACAACCCGCCCATAAAAATCGCCTCATGATAGCCTCCATACTCTCTATAACCGCCTTAGGGGCCTTATACAAAGAAAGATAATAAATAGGCAAGTTCTCAAGAACTGATTTCACAAGAATCAAGCGACCACCAATAGATAATGTTTTGGCTTTCCATGAGGTTAGCCGATTCCTAATAACTTCAATAACCATATTCCAATTGCCAATTCTAGACATTTTGGCTCCCACTTTAATACCTAAATAAACGAAAGGAAAAGACCCTCGTTTGCAACCCAAAACTTCCATCATACTATCCACTTCCCCATCTTCCGTACCCACCCCAAATAAATTAGACTTATGAAGATTGATGCGTAAACCTGAGCATAAATAAAAGACTCTAAGAAGTCTAGCCGTACTTTGAAGATTCTCTCGGGACCACGCACCCATAATAAGAGCATCATCCGCAAAGAAAAGGTGAGTAATATCCATATTGTCAAATGAAAAATTAATACCTTTAAGCACTCCAAGAGCTTTCGCTTTTTCCAACATCCAAGAAAGACATTCCATCACAATCAGAAACAAGAAAGGGGAGATAGGATCGCCTTGACGAAGACCCTTCTCGCTTTTAAACTGGAATGTTGTAGACCCATTAACAAGAACTGAAGCACGAGCTGACTCAAGGATGCCTTTAATCCACCTGCACCAAAGAGGGGGAAAACCCATTTGAGACAAGATAGATAACAAGAAAACCCAATTGACACTGTCATAGGCTTTCTCAAAATCAATCTTCAGTAGAAATGCCTTTTTCTTCCTTTTTTTTCAACCATTCCAAAACTTCGTTCACTACAAGAGGCCCATCAAGAATAAAACGATCGGACAAGAAAGTCGACTGAGACTCTGAAATCACCTTACCCAAAATCTTTTTAAGGCGATTAGCAAGAATTTTAGAAATAACTTTGCTAATCACCCCAATTAGAGTAATGGGTCTATAGTCTTTGAGTCCCACAGGTAATTTAACCTTAGGGATCAAAGTAATGAAAGCCGAACCACAACCCGAATTGATAATGCCTGTCTCATGAAATTCCACCATGATACGGTAGAAATCCTCCTCCAAAACATTCCAAAACCGCTTAATAAAGCTGAAATTAAACCCATCAGGACCTGGAGCCTTGTTAGAACCACAATCAAAAACTGCCTATCTAATCTCTTGTTTGGAAAACATAGAAGTCAACATTATACCATCTTGTTCGTCAATCTGTTTCAACCCTTCACAAACGATAGCCGGCCGAACCATACAATCTTCTTTGAAATGGGACCTATAGAAGCGCAACACTTCCTTTTTTATTAACGCCGGTTTAGAAATCCATTGACCTCTAATCTCTAGACCCGGGAGTGCGTTCCTAGCTTTTCTACCATTAACGACACTATGAAAAAAGCTAGTATTTTCATCTCCAAGAGAAGCCCATTTCACCCGTGATTTTTGTTTCATGTCACGAGATCTATAAAGCTCAATTTCTTGAAGATTCTTGCTACATTCCGACCAAACCCACAATTTCGACTCATCTAGATCTTTTTGCTCCATTAACCATTCCATGTCTTCCTTATCTTTTTAAAACACTTTTCGACTTCATTTTCTTTACTTCGGCACTCTATAATCCACCTGTTGAGCTTATCCCGAAGAGCTTTCAATTTTCTCATCAAATTTAAATCCGTCGGCCCCTCATTACACCACCCGATTAACGCCGAATTAACGACGTCTTCACACCCTGGTCTATCAATCCAAGAATCAAACCAACGAAAGGGTTTCGGGCCAAAATTAGTATCACAGAGAGAAAGAAACAAAGGCGCATGATCTGAGTGTTCTCTATTCAACGCTCTAACATACGCACTTGGCCACTTATTAAAAATATTACCACAAACGAACACCCTGTCAATTCTACTCAGCTTGCATTCACCACGCCGATTGGCTAAATATGTAAATTTCATACCTTTCAGATCATATTCACGAAGGTTTGCTTCATCCAAAAACTCATTAAAATCTCTAGCACAAGCCGGATCAAAACATGAATTTTTTCTTTCACTCGGCTCCCTAACAGCATTAAAATCCCCAAATACAATCCACCAACCTTGACCCGCCTGAACCACTTGAGTAATTTTAGCCCAAAGATTTCTTTTTTCAATTTTCTTTCAAAAAAAAGATTGATACTTATTAAAATGTAAGAAAATAACTGAAGCTAGTTAATTAGAGATGGGTAGAAATGGTGCATTATTGCTACTAGTTAGATCCATTTATGTTCGTTGCCCTAACCACTAGTTTTCTTTTCTTGTTCCTTTTTCCGGTCCCAGTTTTTTGGTAGGGCAAAAGTTGTATGTTGCATCAATTATCAAACTTAACATCACGACATGTTAAATTTTTAAAAAAGTTTTCAGCAGACCACAAAATCAGGGAGTTCCTTCAATTTTTGTTAACAAGTGTGTGTCGGCTTCAAGATCTAATAACAAATCTTGCGTCCGTATATATAGCCAGGTGCATTAATAACGAACCTGTTTTTATATTATTTATTTATTTATTTACAGGGCCGGCCCTAAGAATTCATGTACCCTGTTCGAGCTCGAAAAAACGTGCCCTTAGGTCTTAACTAAATAAAAAATTTTAACTAGTTTTTTATACAACTTTGAACCGTTGACAAAAATATAGCATTCGATAAACAACAAAGTTTGTATCAAATTAAGTTAACGCCTAAATAATGTTCGACAATCAATCCTAAATCATAATTTACTGAATAAATGAATTCGACATAATAACTAAATAAATGAATTCGACATAATAATTGAAATCGAAAATCAATCCTAAATCATAATTTACTTATACATCCAAAATAAACAGATTATTGATGAATTTGATAACAAAGTTACAAGTGATATCAACTGTAAATCATGACTGTGAAATATTGATTTACCTTTAAATCCTAAATCATAATTTACTTATACATCCAAAATAAATAGATTTACCTGTGAACTGATCCGACAATTGTTGTACTGCTGTGACTGTGAAATAATGAAATCGAAGGCCTGCTGGCTGTGTCTCTGATCAAACAACACCAAAAAAATGGCAGAATGATGATCGAATCGATCGAAGGCCTGCAGTGCGAGTGTGCGACATTTCTGTTCCTGTGTATTCCTTATGCCGCCCAGAATTCTCTATTTCTCCTTTTTTATTAGTTTTTGAGTTAATTGTCATTTTAGTCCCTGAGGTTTGTCCAAATTTGCCATTTTAGTCCAAATAGTTTTTTTTCGCCTCTGGGTCCCTGACTTTTTCTTTGTGTTGCCATTTTGATCACATATCCAAACTCCATCCAAAAACCCCATTTTTAACCAGGGGTATTTTGGGGATTTTCATTTTAAATCTTTTCAATTGCCATTTTGATCCAATTCTAAAAAATCAAAAAAATTTCTAAAAAATAAAAAAAAAATCATAAATATTAAAAAAAATTATAAAAATAAAAAAAATTCTAAAAAATAAAAAAAAAAAATTAAAAAATCAAAAAAATTCCAAAAACTCCAAAATATTCTAAAAAATAAAAAAAATCCAAAAAATAAAAAAAAATCATAAAAATCAAAAAAATTCTAAAAATCAAAAAAATACAAAAATCATAAACAATCAAAAAAATTCTAAAAATCAAAAAATTTCTTAAAAATCATAAAAATTCTAAAAAATAAAAAAATTCTAAAAAATAAAAAAAACTAAAAAATAAAAATAAATTAAAAAACGCAAACAAACATATTTTAAAGTTTCAAATTCAAAAAATGACGATATATTCATCGTCCAGACGAATATATTTTCAAGTTTTATTTATTTTGTTGAGTGAATGAGTGGTCACGAATATATTTTCAAGTTTTATCTATTCGGTTGCGAACCTAGATTTGAAAATTATCCGCATATCTGAATCAGCAGGTTGTTATCTGTCCATTCGATAAACTCAGAAACGACTCCATTCGCAGAATTAATTCAAGTATGTTCGCTGAAGTCGATTCATTTGCTGAAGTTGGTTTGCACTGCAGAATTAAACAGTTATATTTATTGAAAAAAATCTGTTCATCAACATTCATAATTGGATTTGCACTAAAATTCAGATCAGATTGGTATTTGGTTTGTCTATGCTATTCACTGCAGTATCATAGTCCGTTCGTCGAAACAAAGCCATCCGGGACAGATTAACTCGCTGCTGAATTGATACGTTGCACAGATCGTTGCAGAATTTGTTAAAAACAATTTCGGTTGCAGAATCATTGCAGGGTTTTTTTTTTTTTTTTTTAGAATTTTACCGTTTTTTTTTATTTTTTAGAATTTTTTTATTTTTAGATTTTTTTTTATTTTTATGAATTTTTTTATTTTTTAGAATTTTTTTTAGAATTCCTTGGATTTTTTAGAATTTTTTTTATTTGTTTTTTTTTATATTTTTTTTTATTTTTGTGATTTTTTTTATTTTTTATAATTTTTTTGATTTTTTAGAATTTTTTTTTATTTTTTAGAATTGGATCAAAATGGCAATTGAAAAGATTTAAAATGAAAATCCCCAAAATACCCCTTGTTAAAATTGGGTTTTTGGATAGAGTTATGGTATGTGATCAAAATGACAACAAAAGGGAAAAGTCGGGACCCAGAGGCGAAAAAAACTATTTGGACTAAAATGACAAATTTGGACAAACCTCAGGGACTAAAATGGCAATTAACTTAGTTTTTAGAAAATATTTGGGTATTGGGCTCACTAACCTAATGGGCTAAATAGTTTAAGCAATATGATTTTTTTTAAGTGGGCCTATGTTAATATTTTTTTGGTTATACCCTATTAAATTTTTTTTTTTACATATATAATATCGGATTTTTTTTAAAATTATGTGCCCTACGAAATCACGTGCCATGTTCGGTTGTCCTCCCCGCCCTCCTTCAGGGTCAGCTCTGTTTATTTACTAGGTTACGTACTTGTATATTACACATGTTTGAACAATGAAAATTATATAAGTCATAACTCTAAACAAACGAAACCACCATGTTTCAAAAAAAAGTTATACCGAAACGTTGATAACAAAAATAAACATAACTGCATATTTTTTTTTTAAATTACAAACGCAAGTTATTAAAAAATTAAATAATAAAGGAAATACTTTTAAAAAAATAAAAAAAATATTATTATTTTTTGTTTGCCATGTACTATTCCGGGTAGTTGCATTTTAAATGCGTTTTAATTAATTTTAATTTAATTAATATTCATCTGTTTTATCCATAACCATGAAGCCAAAGTATCACATAGTCTCCAAAAATTCATGTTATACTATATAAAACTCTACGTGTTCATTAAAATAAAGGGGTTATTTCACAAAATAGTAACCAAATTTTATAAATGTTCTAATTAAGTCACTCATTAAAAAATTTGTTCTAATTAAGTCATTGAAGTTTATTTTATGTGCTAATCCTATATAATTTACCCGAATAGCAGGTAAACTATCCTATATGATATTTATTTATTTAATTAATTTTTATAAACATGCTAAGATAATTAATTAACAAAAGAGAACAAATAAACAAATCAAAACAGCACCTACCAATCGTGCATTGATGTTACACATAAAAAAAACTACGTCGTTAAGCTACCGTTCGACATTTATGGAGCAATTAGTCTGCAAGTTTTAGACATAAGAAAAAATTGGGGATTCTCAAAAGTTGGTAGCCAAAGTATTAATATATGATTTGTTATCATCAATTTGAAATTTTGGATGACGCAAAGTTGCAGGTATGATTAATATGTTGAGGGTTTTGATATGAGCTTTTTGTTGTATTCTTATTTATTAAATAATTATTTTTTTAACCACATCAGCATATATTAATATAATTATTATTATTAGTAAATAAATAAATGATAATACCCCAATAAATAAATAAATAAATATCTTTTTCGTAATTTTTAAATTCTTTTTACCATTTTTTAAAAATATTTTATAATTTTTTAATCTATGTAGGCATTTATAAATCATGTTAACATATTTAAAAAAAAGAAAAACCTAAATAAATGTCATTTAGAATGGATAACCTTCTATTTAACTAAAATATCTAAGATTGAAACATCAAAGTGAACTTTAGTGACTTAGTTAGAACAAAAAAAATTATGAATGACCTAATTGAAACACTCATGAAACTTAGTTAGGCTGGAGGGTGTGGGAGGCGCCACCCCTCCACCTCAGCCATATATAGCGCCCCTTGGGCTTCATCCCCACACCCTCCATTTTGAGGGGGGGGGGGGGGGGGGGGCATAGACACTTCGCCAACATGATAACGAGGGGAGGAGGGGTTATCAGGTGGACCCCACAATAATCAGCCAATGAATTTTTTTTTTATTTTGTTTAATAGGGGGCTCCATCCTACACCCTGCAATTTAAAGGGGAGGGGGGGTTATAACGTGGCGCCTAGGTGGCGCTGACGTGTCCGTATAAAGCCCCATGGGGCTTCATTCCACACCCTCTGGCCTTACTATTTAACAAAGTTACCCCTTAAAATAAAAGTAATCTTAAGAAAAGTTCAAAAAGACAACTTCATAACTATATTTTACTGGATCTTCATAAATATGTTTTTGGTCCAATATTAAAGTAACTCTAACTGAATACTTCACTTGAAATTTGAATAACCAATAAATAGACTTACCATATTTTATTGAAACAAATAAAAATCTAAAAAGAATTGTTTTATCAAAGTCTTTTAATTTGTGAATTAGATTAAAAGTAGTGCATCTTGACATTACTTACTATAACTATACACACTCAAGTTGATTTGAACATTAAAAACTGAATTTTCCAAAAAAAAAAAAAGACAACAATTAAAATTAAAACTAGACATCAAGTTAATTGTAATAAAGGTAGATTGCATCCTTCATTCTCTATTTATCTTTATTTTTTAACTGTAATTAAGGTAGATTGAAAATTCGAAGGGATGATTGAGAAAAATGAAAGTAATTTAAGAAACATAATTAATTAATCAGTTTCTCAATGAATTCATATGTCCACTAAAAGGTTTCTTTGATTATATAGTATAGATGTAACAACTCGTAACATCGTGTCCAGTTATGTGAAGACACGTGTCCTAAACCCTAAACATGTAAAAGTTTGAGTTAGAAGGACTAAAGTTGACAAACGATGAAAATATGTATACGGAGGGACTAAAAGTGTCAACATGCTAAAATTATGCCTCTGATTGACCACACACGAGAAACGTATTCTTAATCGAGTAAATTGTCGGATGTAAGAAGCTGTTTGTGATAGAAATCGAAAGTTTACAAAACAAAGGGGTTAAACATGTCAACATGTTAATTCTTACCTCTGAGTGACCTTTTAACGAACTCGGGGCTTCGTAATGTTCGATTATACTCTCGAGAATACGTGATAATAAATTCACAAGGTTTCGATACCATTATGTGTTAGTTACGCAAACTTTCAAGAAGAAGGGTTAAAAGCGTCAACGAGAAGAAACTAGTGTTTTCGGAGATCATATAACGAAACCGGGCCTAACGGTGTTTGGTTATACTCCTAAGATCACCTACAAACTAACTATGAGGGTTAAAAGTGCCTAAAATGAAAGATATTATGCATAAAAAGGTTCAGGGACTGGAACTGACAAGTTAGAAACTTGTTTGGCTGGTACACTGGGTGGTCGCGCTGCGCGATACCCCTACCTCTTTTCTGTCGCACGACGCGACGGCGCAAAATTCACAGAACAGTGTTGACAGCTGCAGGTTTGGTACTTGCAACCCACACATACCACTCTACACTCACATAACTCGAAATCAATGAATCATAGCTGGTTTTTAACATCTGGTATAACACCTGGGATGATCTTAGGAGCTCCCTAACACATGGCATGATCCAAGAACACATCCTTCAACTATAAATAGAGGCCTTGAGGTGCCTTATTCCTTGCACCTTTCAAAAATTGTTCTTATCTTCCTCTCTTGGAGATTCCTGGTCATAAAGGAGACTCCCTTCAGTTATCTTTGAAGCTAGGACCTTTTTGTAAGTGTTCCTAACTTTTCCTTTCAGTTTTTAAGCTTTAAAAACCGAAAAGTCAAAGTTCCGTTATAAGGCTTTGACTTTCGGCTTAGACCTTATTGGTCCAGCCATTGTTCGCAACGAACATGGCTACGTGATCGTAATTAGGTAGGTGTTAATCCCTCAAAAGGGCACCTCCTAAGAATCACGTTTGCTTGGTCATTTGACGAGTCAACATGTTCGTATTTTAAAAGTCAAACGGGTCAGTTTTTGAAATAATCATAAACTGAGTTTAAACATTTTTTAAAATTTAAATAACTTAGTAATAATTATAAGAACACGTGTAAACACGTTCGGCTCGTCATTTCCAGTTTTAGGGTCGGTTCGTAACCGAAAGTCGCGAAGTTTGACTTCTGCTTTGACTTTCGATTAGGAACCGAATTAGACTAGTAGGTTACTGATTTAGGGTTCCTTTGTGACAATATTATATAGTAGTACAACCCTCTGAGGTTATATTACAAGATCACATAGTAATCCGAGTTCGTTTACTAGTTTCCGTTATTATGCTTTAAGTTGACTATTATGCCCTTTTGCATGAAAATGAGACTTTAAACATGATTAAGCATGCAAATGAATTATATGCTGATATGTTATTATGATTAGCATATTTTGACATTTATAAACTGGTCATAAACTAAATTTGCTTAATTAATCGAAACGTAGGCATTTAAAAGGACTAAATTACCCTTTCCACATAAAACGAGTTTTAAACATAACTTAGCATAAAAACTCATTACCTACTGATATTATATCATGTTTAGGAATTGTTGGGATGTCAAATCTGTGTTGAGTTTATGCCCATGTTCTAATATAAGGTTAATAAATGAGGATAATGCCCTTTCTACTAAAAATTGAGCTTTAAACATAATATACATGCAAAACCTATTTGCTACTGATATGTTATGATAATTAAAGTATTTTGACCAATCAAGGCTGGTCATAATCTCAGATTTCCTTAAACACAAGAATTATCGTTATTTATCGACTTTTACGACATTTAGGTGGATAGTACGGTATTAAACCATACTTAGTACCCAAAACTTATTACCTACTGATTTTATAAACCATTTAAATTTTTTTTATAGTGGGTATAAGTCATAAACTTAGAATCCCAATTATGTCCTTAAAACTATGTGTGAAATGACCAAAATGCCCCTATGGTGCATAGTTTGGCCATAAAGCATAAATCACACATATGTTTGATATCCTATTGATATAATACCTTAACTAAAATATTTTTACAGAATGTTTATGACCAAAACCTTAGTTTGCATGCAAATCCTTTTTATAAACTTTAAAATGACCAAATTGCCCTTATGGGGCTAAATTCGGTTTTAAAATATATTCGGGCATACTTGTTGATATCTTATTGATATCATGACATATTTTAAGCATAATAACATATGGAACTTGTATATGGCTCATCTGGTTACCCGTTTATGCCTATACGCGTTCGATTCGGTTTATGTAACTAGTTTACATAAATTAACCGAAACGGGTTTAATCTTATCATTTGAGCTTCAAAATCCAGAATGTATTTAGTTTACACATATAATACAAGTCTCCATACTTGTCGGGTCTAAATTACATTCCATTCCATTCCGGTCATCGCTTAATCTAGCGTTTCGTACCGAAAATCCTTCCTTAAACTAACCGGTCTAAGTCTTCGACTTAGATAAGACCCGTTAGTATTCTAATAGGTTAATAAAACATTCGTTCCAGATTAGGGAGCCCTGGTAAAAGCTACCTTCACAAGTTTAATTAGATTATACGGCTGAGTAGATAAATCTCGTATTTTAAAGCTCAGGTAAATACTTTTAACTTATTTTCCCTTATACGGGCTTAGGACACGGTAAATTATTACCGCTTGGTCGGGTATGAGATCATTTAATCGGATTGTCATTTAATAAATTTGCATAACCCGTTTTAATCTGTATTGTTTGATAACATAAACATTGGGACCGTGTCCTGGATATCCTCGACTTAAGCACGGGGTGTAGGCATACACCTGACAGTTGGGTATGTAAAAAGATATACCCACATTGTCGGGGATAACTCCTTGTGGGTTTATATTAGTGGCGTGTTGGTTAATCATGTATCGGTTTCTACACCGGGCTCTAAATGTATGACAAACATATAAATCTGTATACAAGATTATTTTTATAATTGTCCCAAGTTATAAAAGATTTTGTGCCTTGTGCATCCAAACCAAATTTTTAAATACTTTTTAAAAGAGTCAGTTAATTGTAATTACCAGTAAAAACTGACGTATTTTCAAAAGACTAAGTGACAGGTACTACTCGTAATAGGTTGGGAGCTACCGGACGTTAAATAGAGGATCTTGCAAGTCCATGATGCCTTAAGTCTGTTGAACTTGTTTTATATTTATTTAGATCCGTCTGTGGATCCTTTCTACACAACCGTTTGTACATATTTGTTTCGTACTTTGAACATTCGGTTGTAATAATATTTTACCTTCCAAGCCTTCCCCTGTGCTATAACTGTGTATAATTGACTATGATGGTATCAAGTACGTCACGATACTCTCCACCGGAACCATCGGTTTGTGGTTAAAATATCGGGGTGTGACAATAGAATTCAAGATTGTATGTTCTTATACATTTATTGTTTTTTGCTCTAGTTTTTGCATCTAATTTCCTCATGTTTTGATTGCCCCGGTGGGCAAAGGCGGTATCGGATATAAATATTATTAGGTTTGGTTTATTGTTATTATCTACAATAATATCACCTTTTTATAAGGGTTTTTTTTTTTTTTTTTTTTTTTTTTTTTTTTGTAATTATCCTAATTTGTATTGTGATTATATTTTCTTTATAGCTATTATTATCATCATGTCTTTGTATACAATTAATTAATATTGTACATACTATCTTACGGTGTTACAGGATTTCCATTATTCTATAAATTCCTTGTGTGAGGAAATTAACGCATACTATGGGGCGCAACTTTTAGTGGGGGAAGGGGGCGGTCGACCCCGTGAACTTTTCGCTCACTAGTGGAGAGTATTTAGTTTTCGTGTATAAATTTTTGGGTATATATGTTTCCGACCCCCATGTTTTATAGAAATTTTTGAGTATATACGTTTTTGACCATCCAGTCAGAAATCTCAAACTTCGCCACTGCGCATACTTTAGATAAATCATTCAATGAATTATTATACTTAAAGACTTCCAATGAATAGTCAGGCATTCACATTAGATATTTTGATAATTAAGGTTTAAATTGTTTTTCAGGCTGCTTTGGACAAAAGACTACCGGAATGTGTTGCTGTTGGAGGTCATGTCATATTCAATGCAATATTTTGTGTGAATTTAAAGCGATGTCAAGTATAGATGGTGTATACTTTGGCATTTTCTAATGGTTTAGTCTCTTCATATTTGACCACTTTTCTAACGGTCATTTCTTCATGTCGATCCACCGAACTTAAAAACGGCCAATGTTAATGCATCCATATATATTTTTTAACTCACACCACACACACACACACACACATATATATATATATATAGAAAGTGTACTGTACAATATTCCTTATCGTACATTACGTATGCTACAATCTCAGCCGTCAGATCATCTTCCCGCATTGAAATCGCATGTTGTTTTTTTTGTAACAATTTTGCATGTGATAATTTTTGATGAAATCGCATGTTGTTTTTTTTAACAATTTCGCATGTGATAATTTTTGATGAAATAACATGTTGTTTTTTGTAACAATTTCGCATGTGATAATTTTGATGAAATCGCATATTAAAAAAACAACATGCGAAATTGTTACAAAAAAACAACATGCGATTTTCAATGCGGGAAGATGATCTGACGGCTGAGATTGTAGCGTACGTAATGTACGATAAGGACATTTGTACGTTAACCTAACCCTATATATATATATATATATATATAGGGGAACCTTCAATTAAAAACCACTAGTTAGAGTGAAAACCCGAAAACTAACTAAAAAAGCGTAAAAATACATAATTTTTTTTTACAAATTTTCGCTACTTTTATATATATAAAAAAACTTTTTTTCAAAAAAAAAAAAAAAAAAAAAAAAAAACTTGTATTGCACATGTACAATATATGTGTACTACACATGTGCACTACAATTTTTTTTTGAAGTTATATATATATATATATATATATAGCGATTTTTAATAAAAAAAATTGTAATAAAATTAGTATGTTTTTTAGGCTTTTTTAGTTAGTTTTCGAGTTTTCTCTAACTAGTGGTTTTCAATTGAACCCTCCCCTACATATATATATATATATATATATATATAGGGGAAGGTTTATTTGAGAAGAAATTTAATGTGAGAAGAAAAAAGAAGAAATGACATATTAGTAAAATACTATTTCATTTATAACTCATATTACTAATTTTTCTCTTTTTAATTAATTAGTCAACTAATTATTAATTATTATACATATAATCTACAAAACCTACACATATCAAAATTTTCCTACATAAACCCTACACATTATAGAATTTTATCCTATACAGCCAAAATTTATCCTACACACCTCGAAATATATTCTACACAACTCGTAATTTATCCTACACAACTAGTAATTTATTCTACACTTTAAACTAAGTTATTTTTTTAATTTGGAAGAAATATATATTTTGAAAAGGAGTTACAAATTTAATTTAGTTAGTTATTAAAGGGGAATAATACAAATTAATGATTTATATAAGTTTACCCATATACCCTTATATTAAAATTAAATGCAAATATTAAATGAAGTAAAATGAAGCATTCTTATTGGTTGAAACTTCTTCTTTTTTCTTCTTACAAAAAAATTCTCCTCATTTGAACCCTCCACTATATATATATATATATATAGGGTAGGGATCCTGTACATTAATCTAGAAGTGTATTATAACACTATATATAACACTATATAACACCATATAAACACCGTATAACAATATGTAACACCATATAACACCATATAACACTATGTAACACTATATGACACTATATAATAATATATAACACTATACATCTATCATAGACATGCTATCAGACAAACTATAGTGTTATATTTGTTATATAGTGTTATTATGGTGTAATTTAAAAAAAAAAAAGTTACGTATAAAAAGTTATTGACGTTTAAAAAAGACGGGGGGAAGTTACATGTGCATTACCTAATTTCTAGTGGGTTTAAAAAACTATATTGCCCCTAGATATTTCAAATCAGTCCAAATTAATGAAAATATTTTACAATTTGGTCCCTATTGATATCAACCATTAGATCAAAAGATCTAATGGCTGAGATTCTTTCTTACCATTCTCACACTTTAGGCCCTTTTTTACAGGATCCTCTACCTATATATATATATATATAGGGTTGAGTTCATTTCAGAACTATAAATAACTACAGAACTCTTAAGAAACAATCATTTTATATATAAGTTTTTGTATTTAGGATCTTTTTATCATCTATTTTATGTATTTCTTTGATCACATACATGTTAAAAGTAGTTTACATATGTTTAATTATCAAAATTATATATATGTGTCATAACTAATTACATATATGTAAAAAAAGTAGTTTACATATGTGTAATTATAAAATTACATATAAAAAATGATAAAATTACTCTTAACATGTATGTAATCGTAAAAATACATATAATAAATGATAAAATTATCCTAAACATAAAAACATATAAATAAAAAGATTGTTTATTAGGAGTTCTGCGAGTTCTGCGAGTTCTGTAAATATTTATGGTTCTGAAATGATCCTGGCCCTATATATATATATATATATATAATTAGGTTCATTTGTGAATAATTTCTTGAGAGTGAACTAAATGAATTAATCTTAGCCCTTGATCATTTTTTAGATTAAAAGGGTAAGATTGACATTAGCAAAATATTTTTAATTAAAATCTCTTAATTTTCTCATCTCTTAACTCACACACTCTCTCTCTCGCTGTCTCCCATTTTTAATTATTTATCCATTATTTTAATTATAAGAGATTGAAAGGCTAATGTTTTTTTTTTTAAATAAAATCTTATGATATTTTTAAAATTAAATATTAAGCTTATTTAAATTATGTTTTTTAACATATGTGTATACAGGTCAGTATATACAAGACTTATACACTTTTGTATTATTACATTTTGTTCCCACAGGTCGGTATAAACCAGATTTATACACCTGTGTATTATTCAAGTACATATGTGTATACAGGTCGGTATATACCAGACGTATACACCTGTGTATTATTCAAGTACAAACTATATACAGGTCGGTATATACCAGACTTATACACCTGTGTATTATTACCTCTTTGTTTCCACTATGTATCTTTTCATCAAACATTGATCTAATATATATATGGATAGAGAATGTAATTAAATATTTTTAATCGTGTTCTAGATGGAAAAGTATTTGATAATGTTTGTATTTTTTTAAATTATCAAATATTAAGTTAGGTAATTTGTGAATGAAAAAAGTATAGAGAATATAATTAAATATTCTTTTAATTGGAAAGAGATCTCAGGAGAGAGAAAAAAAATCAAATAATAAATAAAGAGAGAAAAATACAATTATACCCATGTGTCTATTAAAATACATATAAATTACAAAAAATAATTACAATCTTGCCACTAAAGAGAAATTATAGATCTACAAAATCAATGATCATGATAAGTTCAATTTGTTCACCAATACACCGTTGTTCACTCATGAACCCTACCCTTTATAGGATCATATATATATAACCCACACCACAGTGACTTCTAATCTCACATTTTTTTTAAACACTAATTAGCCTACTTGTTCATTTACAACCATTCCAAATTTACAAGAGTCAGGTGCGAAAATTACAAGAAACACACACCTAAAAGTAAAAGGAAAAACAAGTCAACTGTCTTTTATTTACTTGTTAAGAGTACCATTTTAGATGTTTAATTCCCCATGTGAAATTCATACTCCAACAATGTACAATTCGTATCTTATGTTTTGAAAAAAAGTACTAGATGCTTATCACTAGATGTAAACGCAGATGTCTCAAAAGATATGGTATGATAGTAAGGTATCTCCCGTTTATCCAAGAGGTGAAGGGTTATATCCTATAAAATGCACTTATAGGAATATATAAGAGTAGGTTAATTTGTTGTTTAAGAAAGGGTGATGGTATCTACACATCCCCTAAAATTTTTGTACATCCCTCAATAGAAACCATATAGGCCAATACGCTTCCTATAGGGTTTGAAGCATTAAATGCGACACTAATAGGAAGCGTATTGGGCAATACGGTTCCTATTGGTACAATATTCTCTGACGCACACGCAGTTCAAAACTATAAAGGTCTGAAAAGTGACCAAATAGGAAGCGTATTGCCCAATATGATTCCCATAAGTTTAATAGGAAGCGTATAGCGCAATACACTTCATATTAGTTTTACTTAAAAATTATAAGTTGCATCAAGTTTTTAACTTATTATTGTTATCTTATAATGTTTTTATGAAAACACTTATTAAACAAAACAATATATATATATAGGAAATGTATGGGGCAATATGGTTTCCTTGGACCCAAAGTATAGGAAGCGTATGAGGCAATATGGTTCCTCTAGACCCAAAGTATAGGAAGCGTATGGGGCAATATGGTTCCCCTAGAGCCAATGTATAGGAAGCGTATGGGGCAATATGGTTCCCCTGGTCCCCTAATCTGAATCCTTTTTATAAAAATGTGTCAAAAAAGCGTTTATACATTATTGTAATACCCAAAACATATTTATGATAACCATGTGGGGTGGCGGACACTGTTCGACAGGTTATCGGGCAGGATAGCCCGTGGGATCGTTTATTTCGAATAGGAGCCGCACCATCTTATCGGCCGTTGATGGTGGAGTTTCTCTCCACATTCCGCTATAGACCTCGACCGGATGACCGGCCGAACTCGGATTTTGATGATCCGAACTTGCCTGCCCCATCACCCGAGATCACATTCCGTCTGTTCGGCGAGGTATTTGAGATGTCGCTTCGTCAATTTGCCATCGCCACCGGTTTTTACACAGACGAGGAGTTGGTTCAGGACGTGTATACCACGGCTATCGATCGTATGCCCGAGGATGGCGGGCATGATGATGTTGAGGTACCACCTCAGCATGAACAAGGGGATCATCAGCATCCACAGAGAGCTTATCGCGCGGTTAGGTTGCCTCGGTCAACCAACCGTCTTCTCGATAGGATTTTGCGTAACCAAAATGAGCAAATGCGACTTCTAACACTGCATGGTCAAGAGATAACATCCCACTGTCGCCAGATGGATCATATGCATGATGACATGGGTGGCTGATGACTGGCATGGGTGAAATGTATAAGTACATGGGTATATCGGTTCCACCCCGTCCACCACCACGAGTTTATCAGGACCAGGGTCCGTTCTTTACGCAGCAGCCCGACCCGTCCATGCCATCCTTTACCCAGCCCCTCCAGTCCTATACTCAGCCCGACCTTTCCTTGCCACATTTTCCTCGGTCCGGCCTGACCATGCCGCTCTTTCCTCTGTCCAACCTTTCCATGCAGGTATGTTATTTTGTTTTATTTTATTTCATTTTCTACGAACACTTTTAATGTTATGTAATGAGTATTTTGTTTGAATTTTTTATAGGCTCCAGGCACGTCCTATACACGGCACAGCCCGTCACCCTCTACTAGGCGTGGCCCGAACTTTACAGAGGAGGAGCTCGCTGAGTCTGACGAGGAGTCTGACGAGTATTGATGATGACCGTGGGAGTGTATTGCTTAATACGCTTGGACCCAGAGGAACCGTATTGCCCTATACGCTTCCTATACATTGGCTCTAGGGGAACTATATTGCCTCATACGCTTCCTATACTTTGGGTCTAGGGGAACCATATTGCCCCATACGCTTCCTATACTTTGGGTCCAAGGAAACCATATTGCCCCATACATTTCCTATATATATATATATTGTGTTGTTTAATAAGTGTTTTTATAAAAACATTATAAGATAACAATAATAAGTTAAAAATTTGATGCAACTTATAATTTTTAAGTAAAACTAATATGAAGTGTATTGCCCTATACGCTTCCTATTAAACTTATGGGAATCGTATTGGGCAATACGCTTCCTTTTAGCTGACCATTTTTTAAAAAGTTTGGTACACATATAGGAAGTGTATTGCTTAATACGCTTGGACCTAGAGGAACCGTATTGCCCTATACGCTTCCTCTGGTCCCCTAATCATTAGCTGACCATCTTCTGAAAAGTTTGTACTTCAAGTACACATATAGGAAGTGTATTGTTCAATACGCTTGGACCCAGATGAACCATATTGCCCTATACGCTTCCTATAGGGTTCAAGGGATGTGCAAATAACCAAGGGGATGTGTGAATAACCAAGCCCTTAAGAAAATATGTAAACCCAAATAATATTGAACCCAACACTAAAGTTTCGAGGACCAAGAAATCCTATCACCAAGGGCTAAACCTTTTAAGATCATCTGTTTATTAACAATAAACTCACCACTTGACACTTATAACTTCACTTACCAAGTGGTAGTACCTAACTAGCACAAGTATTAAACAGCTCGTGTTCAGTGTGATGGGTTGAATTAGACAAGAATCCATATAAGACACGACACATGTATTTGCGAGTTAACATAGAAATGACTCGTCTAATTAACCCGATTTATTTTCAAATTACTACTATATACTTGTAAACAAACACCCATAAAGATATATAAAACAATCACTTAAATTACCCAAAAATAAACACGGACACACATCCATTTCTCTTTTGCCATCAAACTTTGACATAGTAATAAACACAACGAAACCCGAGACTGGCCCATTTCGCTAAACATGTTTACATGGTCGATTTGGATTTGACCCAGACCCGTTTAAGGTACATATAAACTCGTAAGTTTCGTGTTAATTTGTGTCATGATTTTGGTTAGGTAGCTTAGCTCTCATGTAGTATGATTGTATGAAAACCAAGTTCAAAACCCTCGTTTATCTTGAAAACTTCCTGAGATTATGGGTTAAGCTTGCTTACATAATTATTAAGAGAATAGCAACATAGTACGCTACAATGCTATATTACCTAATTCATCTTTTTTACTAAGTTACCCTTCAAGAGTTGCATGTTTTCTTGAAGTCTTCGTCGTTATATTAGTAAGTTAGCACAATCACGTGGAAGCGTGGTGCATGTGGTCACTAAGGTTGTGTTTGTTTTTGCTTAAAGTGTCTTCAAAGGGCTTATGTCTGCGGGCGGGCAGACATAAGTGGTTAAAGACTGTTTGTTTTTTAAAAAAAAGAAGACCTGAAAGGGGTCTTTATTTGCTTAAAAAAAAGCTATGGAATATTGCTTCAAGATCTTCACACACATCTTCACACACCACCAACCCTTCTTCTTCTTCTTCCTGCCACCACCACCTCCGCCACCACCACCGCAGAGAGAGAGAGAGAGATCTGTGAGAGAGAGAGAGCTGTGAGAGAGAGAGAGGTGGTTCCGTGACGGTGGTTCCGATCTATTGCTCGTTTGTAGTCTGCGAACGATGACGGTCTAGGGTTTGTTACAGGGGGCTAGGGTTTGAACGATGACGGCAGGAGACAGAGAGAGTGAGAACGATGACGGCGGTGGTTCGATCTGACGGCGGTGGTGGTGGTTTCGCGGCAGGAGACAGGGGGCTAGGGTTTGCGGTGGTTGTTGGTTGTGGTGGTGGCAGGTGGACGGTGGAGGAGTGGTGGCGGACGATTGTGATGGTGGTGGTGAAGGTGGCGGTGGTGAAGGTGGTGGTGGTTGTAGAGAGAGAGAGCAGAGAAAACTCTTGTGTGTGTGTTGTGTGTGTGTGAAGTTGTTTTTGAAGAAAAAAAAAAACAAACCCTCTTCTCCTTGCAGACTGCAGACATTTGGGCCACATCTTCTCTTGCAGATGCCTGCAGATGTGGTCCGCAGACTACAGACATTTTACATCTGAAAAAACAAACAGCACCTAAGGCACCAATAATTCGGGAAAACACTTGACCATATATTACTCCAGACAAAGAAAAGGACTTGGGCCAATTTCAAAATAACCCCTTCCCCCTTTGACAACCTTTGTCATTTTCACAATTTTGAGCTGGCATTTTTTCTTTTTTCTCATTTTAGCACCCCCTAAATAATTACATGTTATTGTTATGAATCTCAAATTGGCTTTTGTTTTTATGATTATGATGTTCTTGAGGGAGTTCAATTATAACAATATATGTGAAATATCCAATTTTGATCATGTTTTTGGCCAAAGGCACACTTGATGGCAATTTTAAATCTCATATTCTCACGGACATATCTCGAAGAGCTTCGTGTGGAAATCACAATACGGACCATACCTTCTTCCTCTCACGAATGTGCGAGTTTCACTAGTTTCATACCAAATTGATCATATCATTGGTTTCACGCAACCTGTAATGAACATTCCTTTTTGGCATAGTCTGTTATTCTCGGTGACAACCCTCAAACATATCATCTGTCTCGCGGCACCGTGTCAAGTTACGTCATGTGACACCTTGAGTGATGATCTCGGCTATGAGCATTATGTATCAATCATGTACTTCCACCTCATATTACTACTGGAGTTACCATTATGGAACCAAAATAAATAAATTGGGAGAATGACATGAGCACACACTAAAACTTACAGGACTTTCACTGACATCTATATACCTCTCTAATACCTCAGAGAAGGTGGTACCCATTAGTAATCCGTAGGTAATGGTTCATGGGGAAAGGGGCATGTGTAAGAACATCAATGACGAATCAACAATCAATATTGTTCATGGCTCATTAATAGACTTTTCATCAATAGATAATGTCAGTAGTCAAAGTGGCAATATCCCTACCAGATTAGCGAGATATTTTTTACCAACAATATCTCACGGACGGATCAACGACAAATCTGTCATCAGCAGATCATTGATGGTTTTGTCTATCGTAGATAGCTAATTTTTATCTAAAAAACAAGTAACTCTATGTTGCTAATTCCAAAAAATGAAAATAAAAGTCTCATCTTAACCAGAAGTTTAGTAATACACAAAATATTTTTATATAATAAGAAACTATCTAGCTAAGTAGGGAATGGTATTCGCCAACTCGATGTCAATAATCCATTTCTCCATGTAGAGCTACCTTAAATTGTGTATATGGCATAGTCTCTCAGCTTTGTTGACCTGACTCATCCTTACCATGTTTTCTTGTTGAAGAAGTCCATTTACAGTCTGAAAAGGCCCGAAGAGCTTGGTTTCCAAAGCTATCTACGACCCTTGCTACATTCGAATTTCCTAGTATGTCTTGAACACTACATTATTTGTTTATTATTGTGATTCGGTTAATTGCTATATTCTTGTGTATATGATTCGGTTAATTGCTATATTCTTGTGTACATGGATGACACTTTTGTTATAGATAGTTCCCCAACTTTCGTGACTGGTTTTATTGGATACTTCATATCCCTCAATTTTCATTCAAGGATTTAGGCACTAGAGTTGCTTCTAAGGGTATAGGCTTCTTGATCCGAAGATCTTCCTTATATTTATCAATATTGGTACTTAGATGATCTTCTACAACGCATTAGTCTCAGTCAAGGTCATCAACTTTGTTGGTACTGTAGTCTACCTATGCATGACACCTCACTCTACTCGAGCATTGTTAGTGATCTTCCTTATCTTGCCTTAACTCATATAAATATCACTTATGTAATTAATAAGATTTTCCAGCTTCATAAACCTATTAAATGCCACTAATCACGGTCAAGCAAATTCTTTGACATCTTAGGGGTATATCTCTCACAGGTTGACTATACGCATAACGTCAAGTGTCGCAACCCCCGCCCCCTATCTGTCCCGGGAACGGGCGGCCGCGAGCAATCAGTATTGGTGGTATCGGTGTTTATCAATTTGGCAGCGGAAATTACATCAGGACCGTAGTTAGGAAATATTTTATCAGAGTAAAACACCATATTTTATATAAATAAGTATATTGGGATAACACCCAAGTTTCCATTACAAACTGATTTATAGGGGTAAACCCTATTTTATTGAAATAAAACATCTTCTTTATTTAGGTAACTTTTATAGCCACTTTTCCAAGCCTTCAGTGCTGTCCAGCTGGCTTCTAATTGGCTGTCACATTTTGTTACCTGAAACGCGTTTAAAAACATTTTGTCAGTGGAAAATACTGGTGAGTGAATCCCAGTTTAATAAAGAAGAGTTTTATCAATTAACAGTATTGAGAGCGATTACAATGTTTACATCTACACAATTACTCATTCAGTATTGTCAATTCTGACTGGTGGGTCATATTACCCATTGGCTAACTCTTTGTCCAATGGTAACGTGTTCCACATTTTGTATACAAAACCCCAACATACCGGCAGTAATTGAAGAATTACAAAGACTCAATCACTGCTTAATCACATTGTAAAATATTTAAGGTTTTGTAAAAACAGTTTACAAAAAGGAGATTACTCACATTGCTGTCTTAGGTTTTCCTTTAGGGTTTCCTGCTGATTATCTATAAATTACACAAATGCACACGTGTTCGTATAATAACCCAATATTTACATTAGTAATACCCTCCCCGAGACGGCATTCCAACGACTACGTCGGGCAGAACCTCGACATCCGTTACGGAATCCTGGATCAATCGGGCAGCGTATCTAATACGTAACCTTCTTAACTTCATGAATTACATATACCTTTTACCGGTCCAACATCCCTTTGGTGTGACAACATTAACGTGTCTAAAACACACAAACAAAACAATTCTGGACGAAAAATAAAAGATCTGCTGAAACGGAGTTGAGACACGCCTGTGTCTCAACCACAAAACGAAGAAAATTTCTTGTGAATATTTTTGAAGATCTAGCGAGACCTGGAAGAGCTGACCATGGGCCGTGTCTCAGTATAATGTTCCGTGCCTAGATACCAGTCAGATTCGCCAAGATTTGTCCAGGCACGGGTCGTGCCTCCAAAGCACGGGTCGTACCTCTCAAGCATGGGCCTTGCCTCACTGCCAGAGTCTATAAAAGAAAGCTTTCACCTCCCATTTCAATTGCTCAATTCTTTCCTTCCCTTCCCTTCCATAAGACACTCTAATTCTACACGTTTGCTTCTGGTTTTTGTAATCATTAAGAATTGTAAGAACAACATTAAGTAATTTTCGTCTATCTTTGAAGGTATGAGTGGCTAAGGTTCTTGTTGGTGTTTGGGAAAGGGGGGGGGGGGAGCAACACCTTGATGGGGAGTTAACTAAACAAGTTATGGATTAACAAAGTGTGTGTGTTAATGATTTTAAGTACTAAGTACCATATTGAAAGTGAGTTTTCTAATCTTAAAAAACAAACTAATAACCTTGTGTTCTCTTAAGTCAAAACATTCATGTATTATATGTCAATGTAGTAATAACATGTTAATTTCTTTAATAGAGGGTTAATGGTTTTGGTTCGGGACTTCGGGTTTGGTAAAGTCTTGCCAAAGGATGGATATAATATCAAAGCGCCAAGGACTTGGCTTATATTATCGTCACTACTCTTGGGAAGATAGAATCAAACCAAGTGGTCCATAGTGATTAATAGTATAACCTCTTATGACTACTTTTTACTTAATACTAAACCACGAAGGTGCATAGTTTCCCTACTGATTCCATCCAATATGGTTGACATGTGGGGAAGCCACTAACCATGGATCCCTACAACTTTATGCATTAACATAACACGCCTACTTACTAGGTCTTAAAAGAACAGCTTTGGTAGGTTGTCTCGCAGAGTACTCAAAATAACCTTCCAAAGAAAAGACGTATGATGGTCGTTTAAATTAGGCTCTTGTAATCCATGACAAAGCTTAGTTAACAAAGCATCTAGGGCTTGTATAAAACCAAACACCCCTTTTATTAATATGGATTTCAAAACCTACTATCTTGTACTTATTTATTTTTTATGTTTTCTTTTATAAAAACTACAAAAACACTCTTCTATTGGCTTGACGACACGTCGATAACATCTTGGTACTTATCATTACTATATTACATTTAGGATGGGTGCACTTTCCCTAGCATCAAGTAAAGAGTGATCATATTCTATCGTGTGTTCTAAATTTAAAACTTGAACAAGTGTAAAAACTGGCAAAAAACTATCGTTATTTATATACACTCTCGCTCATATCAGATTGACTAACACTTCATCTTGGATATGGTAGTTTCGTAAAGTATCAGAGTTCAATATGTCTCGACTACCGCTCAGACTACTGAGATTCTCACTATGTTTAATAACCACTTGCTTTTCTACTTTTTGTCCAAGCTACAAGCTGGTACAAATGTCTAACTTAAGAGCATAGTGGAGATATATTACTATTATAGAGTACTTATCACATCATTTGGATATATATATATATATAAAATATAAATGTTATCTCTCTTATATTGATTGTGTACTATCTCTATATAAATATGGATATATTATGGCTTATTTCAATCTCACAAAAATGTTAAACTTCATTTTGCATTTGGGTGATGTTAATCTATTATCCTTGATTGCTAATACAAGAGGGCAAACAAAGTTCATTCAGTATAAATGGTCTTGTTACCAAAACCAACACCTCTAGTTCTGTATATATATATATATATATATATATATATATATATATATATATATATATATATATATATATATATATATATATATAGTGTGAGGTTCATTAGGAAACACTAAAAAGTGGGGAACCGGAGAACACTCTTAAAAATTTAACTTAACATATTAAAAATTAATTTTTTAAAAATCTTTTTCGGCGCTTCTCCTTATATAGACTTGTAGAAGTATTTTTAATAAAAAATATCAAAAACTAAAAATATTAAAAAAAACAATTAAAGAAAGGCTAAAATTTTTTTTTCAGAAAAATTATTTTTTTATTCGACTAGTTTCTCCTCCTTTTTATAAAGAAAAGAGCTGAAAAAAAAAAATATTTTTAACATGTTAAGTTAATTCTATAAGATATAATTGTTTTGTAAACATTTTTTTATATTTTTGATTTTTTTATTAAAAATGTTTCTACCTGTATTTATGAGAAAAAGCGCTGAAAAAAATTTAGAAAAAAATAATTTTTAACATGTTAAGTATAATTTTTAAGAGTGTTCCCCCGTTCCCCACTTTTTTAGTGTTCCACAATGAACCCTCCCCTATATATATATATAGGGTAGGGATAGTGTACATTAATTCAGAAGTGTGAAAAGTGTATTATAACACTATATATAACCATATAAACACCGTATAACAATATGTAACACCATATAACACTATATAACAATATATTACACTATACATCTATCATATACATGCTATCAGACAAACTATAGTGTTATATTTGTTATATAGTGCTACATAGTGTTATATGGTGTTACATATTGTTATACGGTGTTTATATGGTGTTATATATAATGTTATAATACACTTCTCACACTTCTGGATTAATGTATAGGATCCTCTACCTATATATATATGGTTGGGTTCATTTCAGAACTCTAATAATTGAAGAACTTTCAGAACTCCTAATAAACAATCATATATATATATTTTATATCTAGGGTACTTTTATTATTTATTATATGTATTTTTATGATTACATACATGTTAAGAGTAGTATACATATGTGTATTAATTAGTGACATATATGTAAAATAACAGCTAGTTTACGTAGGTCCACCCGGAGGACCGAGTCAACCTCTATTCCTGTTTTCCGACAAACCCATGAGTGCGGAATCCAAACGGGTAAGTTAAACCAAGTTACGAACACGTAAAACACAAAGATTCAACGATTAACACTCCATTGTATTAATGCGTATGAAACCGTTACAAAGCAATGTTTACAAGATATCCTTATAAACTCTCAGTGTGTGTGTGTTACAGTGTGTTCGCTCTGTGAAATCTATTCAGACTTCTCTCACCGTGTTATGTCTGTTCTGTGTATAAATACTATCATGATCGACGAAATCCAGTCCTGGACGAAAACTCATCAACGAAATCCAAGATCTGGACGAAATCCAACATGTGGTGATTTCGTCCCATTTGGTTTTCGCCACAAGGGTGTTTTCGTCACTTGTTGGGCTTGGGTCATGGGCTTCTGTCTTCATGTTGGGCTTGGACATGTTGGGCTCTTAACAAACAGACAACATACAAACATAAACAAACATGTATACTGCACACACGCAGTTACATGTACATCAAACGATACAAAGTGAGTAGCATACCGAGTCAAGACAGGAGGATGTCTTGACTACGGCCTTCACTTCGTAGCCGAGTCGAACCGAGTCGAGCCGTATCCACATAATATGTATCAACAAACTCCCCCTTGGATGCTGCTCGCGAGGTTCGTAATCTCGTTCTCCATCTCTTGATGGTTATTTCATTCTCGGAAAGGATCTTCAAAGACTTCACGTGTTGTAAGTAGAAAGTGTATTAACAAACTCCCGCTTTTATCTAGGAAGTGTATCAATAAACTCCCCTTTGATTATGCTCGTGAACTTTTGATTTTCAAAACTTGAGATCCTTGTGGTGTTGATGATTGATCAGCGGAAACTCGATCATCTTTATCATTTGAGTGCCTTCACGTCGTGTCTTCATTCCGAAGCTTGTCATCGAACACGTTCTCTTCGCCTTTAGTATCTGCACATGCAAGAAAGCTAAACGCGCAATGAGAACAACTGCTTGGAATATAGTTAACATTAAACAAATAACACACATGTGACCATGTTTTCAACTAACGTCCGACATTTAGTTTGAAAACTTAACAGATTTTTCAATTTTGATTATTAACTTTCAAAACTTGCAAACTCTGACCGTTTATGAAGATTCAGTCGTTTTGGTTTTCAATCAGATTTCAGGCAACGAAGACTTGAGTTCCAACATCGGTTAATCAAAACTAAAGCAGAAATAAAATCTTTTTGACTTTTAAAAAGGTTTATATTAAGACACACCTAAAATCTTTTTGGCATTTTGAATATTTCAAACTTAAAGACTGAAAGCAGTAAATAAATATATACAGAGTTGCAGAAACTAAGAAAAGTAAATATATACAAACATTCTTTTTGCGAGTTTCGAGGGTAAGAGAATCATATCAGTGTACGGTCACGCCAAAACGCTCTTGTTGTTCTGTTAGTTAACATTTAGATAAACATCCTATAACGATTATCGGTATTGTTATCCACATAAGCTCAACTTATCATATGTAATGATAGCGAGGGGATACGTTAAGGTATGATTTATACTTACCGACCGGTGTTCATCCACATCACGACACATTCCCGTATCAAGGTATGCACGAGAGTTCATCTTACTGGTGAGTATACCATTTATCATCTGTTTTGACGTATATGAAAATGTGAGAAACTCACTTATTTTGATGAAAAACAAGCCCTATGTGAAAGAATCACTTATTGATGAGGAACTTGATTTTCAGATGCATGAGGGCACAGGAGAAAGTCCGTGAACAGGTCAGTACAACGTACAACAAAGAGACGAACTTGACTCCCGGATAAATTGTGATATATTATCACTAATTTTGTGGACATGTGATTGTTGATCACTTATTGAGGTCGTATGCAGTATGTACACGTATGTATGGTATCATGGAAGATCTAGACTTCGTCTCCGTCTGTTTTTCGGTAAAAGAAACAACCATGATACCCAGATGATAAATAGCATAAAGACCACATATCTCAGAACCTCGGCAATCTCTCAAACGAAATTTCGGTACTAAGACCATATGCCAATGAGCGGTTCCCACCTGGTCTTCAGTCGATTTAAGTTTATATCACCCTGCACACTTTAAGATGATTGTGAGCCTACCGATACATCTTATATAGAGCTGTTTATCATTTTTCATTTTGCATTTCAGTTTAAAGAGATTTCAACAGACCACTGATGTACTATCATTTTCTCTTTTGCTCGCCAAGAAACTCATTTTTGTTTTTCTATTGTTTTTGAGTTTTTGAAATTTTTCGATGTTTTTGAATTTTCAAATTTTGGAATTACTCCCCCTAAAATCAACAAACTTACAATAATTTTAAAAACACAAAGATATTTACAAAAACGATTTTCCAATGTGGATTACTCTTGCTTGACCTTAATGCCGTTTACCAATAATAAAAAGTCAAATCTTGATTTATCAAATGCTTTGGTAAAAAGGTCGGCACGTTGGTCATCGGTATGGACCTTAACAACATCGATTAGCCTTTTATCAAAGCAATCACGTATGAAGTGATACTTAATTTCGATGTGTTTGGTCTTTGAATGCTGCACAGGATTTCTAGTGATAGATAAGGCAGCAGAATTATCGACTAAAATAGGAGTAGTTAGGAATTCAAAACCGTAATCACGCATTTGCTGTTGTATCCACAGGACTTGGGAGCAACAACTTGAGGCAGCAATGTATTCAGCTTCACAAGTTGATGTAGCGACACAAGTCTGCTTCTTGCACTGCCATGTTACGAGGCGATTTCCTAAAAACTGGCATCCAGCCGTTGTGGATTTGCCGTCGATTTTGCATCCGCCAAAATCAGAATCACTGAAAGCGACTAAGTCAAAGTTATCATCCTTAGGGTACCATAGACCGACGTCTGGGCAACCCTTCAAATAACGAAAAATCCTTTTTACAGCTGCAAGATGTGAGGCCTTCGGGTTCACTTGATATCTGGCAAGCAAGCATGTTGGATACATTATATCTGGTCTTGATGTTGTGAGGTACATAAGGGATCCAATCATCGTGCGGTAGTATGAAGAGCTAACGAGTTCACCCTTCAAGTCTGGATTGATTCCGTGATTTTGCAGCAGTGGGGTACCAATGGGCAATGTGTCGGACATCTGGAATCGGTTCAGAATGTCTTGAACATACTTAGTCTGATGGATGAAAATCCCAGACTTCGTTTGTTGCACTTGCAAGCCCAAAAAGAAAGTCATCTCCCCAATAACGCTCATCTCGAATTTATCCTGCATTACACGCTCGAAATCCCTACACATAACATTGTTAGTAGAACCAAATATAATATCATCCACATATACCTGAACCAGTAGAAGATCTCCATCTTGTTCTTTTATGAAGAGAGTGCAATCGATAAGACCTCTGCGAAATCCATTCTCCAGCAGATAATTAGATAAGGTTGCATACCAGGCTCGTGGTGCTTGATGTAGACCATAGAGAGCTTTGTTCAGCAACCAAACCTGATCGGGGTGAATAGGATCTTCAAAACCTGGAGGTTGTTCGGCATACACCTCTTCTTCAACTAGACCATGTAAGAATGCACTTTTGACGTCCATCTGGTAAACCTTGAATCCTTTGAATGAGGCATAAGCCAGAAAGATCCGAATTGCTTCCAGACGTGCAACAGGTGCATACACTTCGTTGTAGTCTATACCTTCAATCTGACGAAAACCTTGAACGACCAATCTTGCTTTGTTTCGAATAATGATTCCACGGTTTTCCTTTTTGCACTTATACACCCAATGGGTACCAATCTTCTTGTAATCAGCAGGTTTCTCTACGAGCTTCTAGACACCAAGTTTCTGGAATTGTTGCAGTTCTTCCTGCATTGCTTCAACCCAAGAGTTATCTTTTAAAGCGTATTTCCAAGTTCTTGGCTCTTCCTGTGAGACATAACACGCGAAAGACCAATCGTTTTGTTGACCAGATTCTCGAATCGCCGCATACAAGCCTGCATTGTTGTTGTTTCGCAACATGTTTCTTGTTTGTATATCAATTTGTACATTACCGATGATGTTTTATTGAGGATGGGTATTGTGAATCCTTGTTTCTGGATTTTCCAGAACTGGAATATTTGTACCCAGATTGTTGAGATTGAGATCAACAACCAATTCAATACCCAGAACTGGCGAAGAGGATGATGCAGTAGCTTCAGCTATTTTGGGTTATCAACTGGAGCTGTAGCTTCCGAAGTACCTTGTACAGCTGTTGTTGGAGCTTCTTGAGTTGCATCTAGAAATTCATCATCCTCTGAAGATTCGTTCAGTTCGGTTGCATCATGAAAATCCTCATTGTCGAGAGCATTATTGTTCACTGAAGATGGTTCTTGATTGACAACAATTGGACGAACCAACGGTTAATCTGTTGTGTTGTCACTCTCGAAAAACATCCTTGCCGCAACAGTTTCTTCAACTGCTTCAACATTGATCGAATTGAAAAAGTCATCGTACTCAAACATCCATGGTTGACCTGGATTTTTGACTGGCAATGTGTGTCTTTGTACTCTGACTTCAGACCATTCCTCAACCCTTTTAGTATCTAGATTCCAGACTCTTAAGTTCGGGGTAGCATAACCAAGAAAGTGACCTTCAATAGCTTTTGCCCCAAACTTTCCATTAGGATCGATCATTGTGCAAGGAGCTCCAAACGGTTCAAGATATGACAAATCTGGTTTCTGTTTGTGAAGAAGCTCAAAGCAGGTCTTGTTGTGTCTTTTGACTGTAAGGACTCGATTCAACGTGTAACATGCGGAGGCCACAGCTTCACTCCATAATGGAATGGGCAACTGCGACTCTACCAACATAGTCCTAGCAGTCTCGATCAATGTACGGTTCTTACGTTCAGCGACGCCGTTCTGTTGAGGAGTGTAGCTTGCACTAAATTCGTCAAGAATACCTTTTGATGTGCAAAACTCCGCCATAGCATGATTTTTAAATTTTGTACCATTGTCGCTGCGTATCCGTCTAACCTTTAACTTATACAAATTCTCAATCTGAATGATCAAGTTTTTGATAATACCGAAAGTTTCACTCTTGTGAGCCATAAACGCCACCCAAGAAACTCTTGAATAATCATCACTTATCACGAGGCAATATTGATCATTCCTGATGCTTTTGTGCTTGACAGGACCGAACAAATCCATGTGCAAACGTTCAAGAGGAACTGCCACCGTGTTGATCTTCTTCGTCGGATGACGCTTCTTAGTTTGCTTTCCTTTTTGGCATGAAACACAGACGTCTTGAAGATGGAAGTTTTTAAGAAGAACACCATTCACTAATTCATTTGACACCAAATGATTCATTTTACGTAAGTGAATGTGACCCATACGTCTGTGCGAAGAGATAGAGTCTTTTTCAGTGGCTTTTGTAATGAAACAAGTTGCTTGTGCAGTCGTTGTTATTGCTTGGCTCATATCAAGGACATATAAATCGTTTATCCTTGGAGCTGATAAGAGAATCCATTCTTTTGGAATCTTGAAGCCGGGTTTCAGCACGTAACATCCATTTGCATCAAAGTGTACTGAAAACTGTTTATCACAGATTTGTGAAATGCTGAGAAGATTATGATCAAGCTGTTGTACAAAGTTGATCTTGTCAAAACTTACAACCCCGTTAGATACCATTCCTTCTCCTGTTATATAACCACCCTTATCTCCAGCAAAAGCAATATAACCTCCTCTAATAGATTTAACGTCGTAGAGAAGCTTCATATCGCCTGTCATGTGCCTGGATGCCCCACTATCAACAATCCAATGACTGCTAAAAGTTCCTCCTGGAACACCCTGCACATGTACTCACATGATTAGTTGGAGATGGGGACCCAAGCCTTTGTGGTCTTGGGTCTTCCATTTTCATCAACGTAAGTTACTTGAACTTCTCGATGTTGTGGAAATTGTGATGTTCCCCCTGATTCAGTAACCGTTTTTGGTTTCCAGGTCTGTTTTGTTTTACCAGTGTTATTCTTTAACATCTTAACTTCATGATTGTCTGAAGTTTTTGAATTGACTGGTTTGACAGAAACAGATGTTTTGTTAACCATGTCGGTTTTGATTGCCTTTTCAATTTTCTTAACCTGTTGGCGTTTCTGTTTCTTTTCCCTTTCTTTTATAAGACGGGGATCTGGTTTTGATGAAACAGATTGATTTCGGTCATTTCGGTCACGGGGATCATCAACTTTGGCTTTTTGTTTATGAAGATATGGACAATTGCGAATAATATGTCCAAATGTGCCACATGAAAAACATGATCTTCGTTCTATAAACCCCGAAGTATCATGTGATTGTCTTGTCGATGATGATGAACTTTGTGATCCCGAGGTACTTGGTTTTGAACTGTTTTGTTCATTTCTTTTCAAAATTTTCGCTTGATTAACAAAATCTAAGTTAGATTTGTTTTCAAATGTGTCAATTTATCTGTTCCCCTTGATTTCACAAAGTTCACCTTCTTGTCCTTTTTTCTGGGTCTGTTTCTTTTGACCTTGAGTCGGTGATTTACCTTTTGGTTTGGTGCGATTTTGCTGAACTTTCTCAGTTGGTAACCTTTGATTGCGAATTTCAGCTCTTGGAATCGGAGGACATTGTGTTACCACAACGTGTGATCCTGTCTTTCCCAAGAACTTACTTGTTGAATCTTCAAAAATTTTACTAATTAAAGATTGATTAACATTCTTAATAGGAAAATCTTTGTCAGAATAGATTTTATCATCACCAACAAGAGTGTACAGCAAATTCACACTCTCAGACTCTTGTGAGGAAGTGGACGTGGACTTGGTCAGAACAGTCGTAACAGGTTTTGCGGGAGGATCACATAGAATATGATTCTCGAGAGGTATGTCCTCTTCTTTGATTACCGCATCTGACTGTGCTGAGTCATTATCATTAGATTCATCATCTGAAGAATCAGCATCCTCAGCAATAACTAGAGGATCCTGATTCTGTTCAGTAGAAGACACACTTGTATCTGCTGATACATCCGAATCTGATGATACTTCCGGTTTGTATCCAAGTCCAGTTGTAAACTCCTCAATGTTTAAAGACACAAATGGCTCAAAGTAAGTTCTATCTTCTTCATCAGGCATGGCATCATAATTGTGTTTCACAGGAGGTGGACATTTTTATATCCAATGCACGTGACATCCCTTTTCTCCTTCTGAACATCAATGATGTGATCCAACACATAGCTAGAGTTCAAATAACTATTTAGCTTAAGATTGATCGCCTCACTTTCAGATCTTACACAAGCCATCTCTTTTTGCATTATCTCGAGCCTATTGATGTAACAGTTAATGGTTGTTTGTTTTCTTGAAACCATTTTCGTTAGCTCGGATTTGTTTTCTCTTAAATTTTCAATCATTGTTTTATACTCGTTTTCATGGTTTGTATAAAACATGTTGGCTTCTGTGCATTTGGCAAGATCCACAATCAACTTTTGGTTGTGGATAAATGTCACATCATACTTGGTTTGCAAAGCCTCATGTTTGCTTTGCAAATCAGATATCTTAGCATTTAAAGAAACATGTTTGTTTTGCAAGTCAGACAATTCAGCATTTAAAGCATCATGTTTGCTTTGCAACTCAGACATATTAACATCTAAATCCGCACATTTATCACTTAAGCTAGCACAATTATCACAAATAACGATAGTTGGTTCATCGACACATACCTTGCTTGATGAACTGCCGCCATTAGCCATAAAGGCTGAATGAAGAGAAGAAGAAGAATAAGCAGCTTGATCCACCAGAATAGATCTTCTATCATTCCTTGTTGCAGCTTCTCCTAACAATTCATCAATATCTGCATCGATTCTCCCACTAGATACATCATCAGAATAATCTTCACCTGAGGTTGAGATTTCCTCATCTGAACTCCTTGAATCACCAGAACTCTCTTCATCTGAAGATTCACCACCACTGGCGGAAGATTCTCCACCACTGGCGTGCTTCAAATCCTTAGCAGTTTCAGTAAAACAAGCTGCTCCTCCCTGATCACCAATGCCTAATTGCATTGACCAGTCGCAACCTTCATCTATTTACACCACAAGAGCTTGATTGGTGTTCGATGGTCCTGCTTGATTGTTTGCAGGGACCAAGGTGCGATCGTCATTTCTGGCTTGATTCAGATTTGCCTGGTTGCCTTGACCTCTGAAAGGATTCTGGTTCCCATGCTGAGCTGGCTTTGTGCATTCACGCTTGAAATGGCCACGTTCACCACAGTTAAAGCACTTAACAGACTGCTTATCAAACCCATACTTGGTGTCTTTCTTGCTTTCCAAGCTGGTTCTACCCGTCCGTTCCATGAAGTCTTTAGCCCGCCTAACAGCACTAGCGAAAGCCCACTTGATGTCCATCATATCCATCTCCTCTTTATCTATCTGCTGGTAATCTTCTTGAGTCAGATTGATGTTCCCGATCTGACCTGCTATCAACCCACAATACGCGCTCACCAATGTGTTCAATATCTCCATGTGATCCTTAGCTACTTCAACGCTAACTTTGGAGAAACTTAATGTGTCCAGTCGTACTGTATTAGATGGCTGACCAGCTGATGACGTGCTACCATAACAGGAGTGCTGTTGCACAGGTAGTGGATTGCCGTACAAATCTGTGGTTGGTAGAACAACGGTTGGTCTTCAGGAAGCTGGAAGTGGATTTCCATACAGATCTGTTGCTCCGGTAGATCGAACAGGTAATGGATTTCTGAACATATTAGTTGCTACGATAGATCGTTGGCTTGGCTGTTGTGGAGCTGGTTGTAGTGGATTTCCATACAAGTATGTGGTTGGAGCTGGCTTTACAGGAACTTGTATCTGATTGCCATACAAATCTGTGCTTGTGACAAACGCCGTTTGAAGTGGAGCATGTTGAGCAGGTCTTGCAGAAGTGCTAGAAGCTCCATAATACATATCAGGATTTTGTTGTACTGGAACCTTTTTTGCCTTTAGAGTTTCTTCCTGATCTTTATTCTCCAACATCTGAACGAAATCATTGATTGAGGTTGTAGCTAATGTGCCATTGTACTTCAAAATTTCCAAGAAATCCTTCCATTGAAATGGCAGCGCATCGGCCAACTTTGTGACAACCTCTGCAGGAGTTGTTACTACCCCATAATGATTTAACTCAGTCAACAAGTGATAAAATCGACTTGTCAAATCTCTCAAAGATTCTCTTTCCATACATGTGAAACCATCAAACTCTTTCTTGAGTAAGTCATGTCATAATTTGCGTGACGCTTCGTTTCCTTCACCTCTCGTCTTCAATGCATCCCATAACCACTTTGTTGTCTTGAAGCTTACAAACTGATGATAGATTTTTTTGTTTAATGCTTGAGTTAGAATAGAAAAAGCCTTCTTTTCTAAATCATAAATCTTCTTATCATCTGGAGAAAGGTCTGCAAAAGACGCGTCAGTTGAAGCGGCAACATCAAGTGCTTGATCGAAGTCTGTAATGAATCGTAACCATAACTCCGTGTTTTGCCCAAGAATATACGTATGAAATCTGTCTTCCCATCCCGGATATTCATTCATGTGCATTAGCTTCGGTGGCCGATTATTGCTTCCGGTTTCATTTTCGCTTAAAAGTATACTTTGAATACTTTGATTTTGATTTGAAACAAACGCCTATTGAGTTGACGAAATTTGAGGTGACGACGATTGTGCAGGAGGTTCGGCCCATGAAGGAGATAATCCCGTGCTTCTATACTTACTTTCCGTATTAGACGGAGTGCCCCACCAATCTGGATTCATTTTGAATGTATAATGACGAATACCTGCTCAAAACACTCAAATCAAATAGTTAAATATGAGTTAGAAGTCTTCTGTTTAAAACTAACACAAGTATGTGACGAAAATAGTGGTTTTCGTCGCTGATATGTTTGACGAAAATCAGGGGTGATGACGAAAATAGAAGAGTTTTCGTCGCTGAAATGTGATGACGAAAATAGGAGTGATTTCGTCGCTGAAATGTAAGTGAAGATTGATTTCGTCGCTGATGACGGGTATTCCGTAGGACAACCCTTAAAAGGTCTAAATATACGCACATTCTATACTTATTTCGGTTAATTGCTCGAACTTGGTAACCACTATATTTGTGATGATGCAGGTGTTAAAGTGCATAAAAGATGGAAATTATGGAGCTTGGATGGATGCTAGATGATGGTGGAAACAAGAATTATTAATTCTACTTGTAGCGAAAGAAACAAGAAAAATCACCATACTCAGCACCGTAACCTACGGCTACCAGCCGTAGGTTACGGCTCCCACATTTGTCCAAAGATGCATGCCGTAAAACAGGAGCTAAGGACCGTAAAGGAATGATGATTGCCGTAACCTACGGCTGAGGGCCATAGGTTACGGCCATATGTTGACTTTGGGACTCGCTGACTGCCGTAACCTATGGCTGGGAGCCGTAGGTTACGGCTCCGACTGATGCTCAACTTGTAACATTTGCATTTAAAAGCCTCTTTATGGGAAATTAAGGTGTCTAATCATATCTTCTTCGGTTACAACCTGCTAGGAACGAGTTCTTAAGTATTTTTAAAGACTTGGAGTGGAGAGGACATTATCTTATCATCTACTATCCATCTAGTATCTTTGCTTTTGGATTGTATTAAACAATTTCATCTTATTTTTGCTACAATGTTGGTCAAAGCCATGAGTGGCTAGGTTCTTTATGGTCATCTTTAGTTGAAGGTTGGTAAGACGGTTGTATTTTAATTCTCAATTTCTAGAATGGTAAACTTGTTTATGTTTTGTTTACTATGGTGTTTAATTATTTGCTTGTAAATTGTTGAGTCTTGTTTAATCTTACCTTGAAATCATACGTTCTTGGTGCCGTTGGCAATCGAGATATCATGGGTAAAGTTAGGATGGGTAAGGGTCAATTGGTCATCGGGTAACAACCTCACGTTCTAGGAATCTGAGTACTTCGTTCCCTTTTATCACAACAAGTAATCTTACATGAATCATGTCTATGTGATTCTTTCTAGTGGATGATAGTACAACCGTTGAAACAAACTGGAAACTAAAGATGGTCATTTTTCTCTCAATTGTTTACAACTAAATTTTCATTTTTGCAATTAGTTTAGCATTCTTAAGTTTTAAAACTCAATTCAATCAAACAACTCTTGAAATTTACTTTTATTGCAATTAGTTTAATTTTAGTCAAGTTAGATAATCTTCTAAATAACACATATTCCACAAACTCCCTGTGTTCGATACCCACTTACCGCTATCTATTAGTAGTAATTGGATTAAATTTGATTGTGACCACGACATCACGTCAGCTGACTTGAAAATGGAGATTGATTTCGTCGATAACTTGTGATTTCGTCCAGCAAAGTGATTTCGTCCAGCATAGTGATTTCGTCCAGCATAGTGTTTTCGCCCAGCATAGTGTTTTCGCCCAGCTTGATTTTGTTGACTAATGAGATTTCGTTGACTGGATGTAGATGTATGGTGATTTCGTTGACAATTTAACCAGACAAGTTGCAAGATATTTATCAAAAACCAATCAAATCTTATCCGATATTTTCTGACACAGAGACTTCTTTTTCAAACAACATGCTTTTCTGATTTTTCACCAACTACATATGATGGTTTGTGTACACAAATTTCAAACAATGTTTTTATAATCAACAAACACAATGATCTAGACACAAATAAAGATCAAACTCAGTCAATATGCAAGAACAATTTGAAGATATTATGAACTTGATGAGTTTTCAGGTGACCGATAAATTTTCGAACAACAATTTTTGCTAAAACTTTCAATAAAAACCCACAATAACATACAAGCATGTAATATAACAAGGTTTCCACTAAAACAAGAAGCAAAACATCATGATTTACACTATTTTAAAAACGTTTTTCCAGAAAATGTATGATTTTAAACTCCAAAATACAAGAAAAACACTTTAAAAACTTTCAAATCACAATAAAAACACTTGGTTTTAACAAGGAATCAAGCCAAACGCTCTGATACCAATTGTAGGTCCACCCGGAGGATCGAGTCAACCTCTATTCCTGTTTTCCGACAAACCCGTGAGTGCGGAATCCAAGCGGTTAAGTTAAACCAAGTTACGAACACGTAAAACACAAAGATTCAACGATTAACACTCCATTGTATTAATGCGTATGAAACCGTTACAAAGCAATGTTTACAAGATATCCTTATAAACTCTCAGTGTGTGTGTTTATAGTGTGTTCGCTCTGTGAAATCTATTCAGACTTCTCTCACCGTGTTATGTCTGTTTGCTGTGTATAAATACTATCATGATTGACGAAATCCAGTCCTGGACGAAAACTCATCAACGAAATCCAAGATCTGGACGAAATCCCATGTGGTGATTTCGTCCCATTTGGTTTTCGCCACAAGGGTGTTTTCGTCACTTGTTGGGCTTGGGTCATGGGCTTCTGTCTTCATGTTGGGCTTGGACATGTTGGGCTCTTAACAAACAGACAACATACAAACATAAACAAACATGTATACTGCACACACGCAATTACATGTACATCAAACGATACAAAATGAGTAGCATACCGAGTCAAGACAGGAGGATGTCTTGACTATGGCCTTCACTTCGTAGCCGAGTCGAACCGAGATGAGCCGTATCCACATAATATGTATCAACAGTTTACATATGTGTAATCATAAAATTACAAATAAAAATAATAAAATTACTCTTTAACATGTATTCAATTATGTATATACATATAATAAATGATAAAATCACCCTAAATATAAAAAATATACAAATAAAAAACATTGTTTATTAGGAGTTCTACAAATTTTGTAAATATTTAGAGTTCTGAAATGATCATCACCATATATATATATATATATATATATATATATATAGGGTGGGGTTCTACAGTGAACACTAGTGTATTTGTGAACTGAGTGAACAAATCCTGGCCATTAAGCTACACACATGTATGGCCAAGATTGTTATGGGCCATTTTCTGAGTATATATATCCTGACTAATATCCTGCTTTTGGTTGTTTACTTGTGATCAGGATACTGGATTAGGATATTGGTATCATCCTGGGCCATATCCTGGTGTTAACTAAATTAACCACGTGCAGGTTAGAGGCTGTGGGTTACTAACGGTCAGATGGACTTCTTCTCCTCAAGACTCGGGCGCATCTGTTATGTGAGAGACGTTGAACCCGAAAGACCAGGTCTACAACGTTCAAGTGGGGAATATTCGCCGGATCCCGGTTTATTAGGATAGTTTGTTGCATTTCTTTTACTATAAATAGATGGGGGCGGATCAGATTAAGGCACGCAACTTTCACACACACTTTCAAACACTTTTGCTCTCTAGTTTTCAGCAGTCACTACACACAAACACTTGTAATCGAATTACATTGTAACACCTAGTTGATCCGCATCACATCCTGCACTGTATCCTGAGATTTAAAGCAATAGAAGAACAAGGCAGCTGCGATTGTCAGCTCCCGAGGTTTTGTGCCGGCGATCTAGATTGATCAAGGGCTTTCCTCGTACATCACATGTCAACCTTTACTTTTTTGCTCATTGTTTGATCATAGATACAGCTCAATATCCTGAGCCGTATCCTGAAACTGTTTTTGCAATTAACTTGATTAACATATTTTCGACACTCATTTCTAGCACACTACCTCACTTAACTAATTTGATCACTTAATTGCTTCGGTAATTTTTGACCAAAACAATTTGGCGCCCACCGTGGGGCAAGTGGTGCTATTTTTTGCTAAAAACTCTAGTAAAATCATTACTCGGCTTTCTATTGTCAAAACTTTTTGCTACATTGTTTTCAATGGCCTCGAGATCAAACATGAGCTCTTCCACCATGTCTGCTACAACCTCTGCAACAATTGGTTCGGTGCTTCCACCTCCTCCTCCACGAATGCAAACTTCTTCACATGGAACTGAAAGTCATGTGGCTCGGGATGTTATCCCCGCTCCCACTACTCAGGGATCTGGTCCTGTTTTGGCTTCTAATGATGAAATTCTGAATTTGTTTGGTAGTGTACAGGAACAGATGAGGCAGCAGCAGGAAACTAATCGGATGCTGATGAGAGAGATACAACTCTTGAAATCCGGCCCAAGTAGACCTGCGGAAGAAACTGTCACTCCTTTGCAGCCTAGAGCTTTGAACTTCAGTTCTGCAGTTTACACTGAAGATAACCGAGAGAATATCATGCCAAGCCATTCTCAGAATCATATTCCTGAGATACCCTCCTCGGTCAGGATATCAACTGTGAGGAACTCAGGATATGCTTCAGGATATGGCCAGAATCCTCAGACTGGTAACATGTCAAATAATAATACTCTTGCTACTAACAATAATGGGTCTTTGCAGGATGCAGGTATGACGTCAACATTTACTAGGGAGCTTCAGAAATTGAAGGACATGATATCTAGTGTACCTGGAGTGGTTCAGCCAATTCCGGAAGTATCCCAAGACAGCCACAGGATATCCCGCTTTGCATATCCCATCTGTGATGCTGAAATCCCAAAGAGATTTCAAACCCCCAACATGAAGCTCTATGATGGGACTACGGATCCTGAAGAGCATATTGCTCAGTATAGGGAAAGAATGGAGATTAACCCTATCCCTCCGGAGCTCAAGGAAGCATGCTTGTGCAAGGGATTCGGATCTACCCTAACAGTATCAGCCTTAAAATGGCTGTTAAATGTTCCTCCTCACTCAATTACTTCGTTTGCTCATTTGGTTAATTTATTTAATAGTCAGTTTTCTTGCAGCCGGAGTTTTGAGAAACTAACCAGTGATCTTTACAGGATAACTCAAGGACCTCAGGAATCCTTGAGGGATTATGTGAACAAGTTTAGTTGAGAATCCTTGGATATCCCACATCTTGATGTTACGACCGCTGTGCAGGCTTTTAAGATGGGGTTACAAAAGGATTCTCAGTTTTATCAGGATCTTGTAATGAATCCCTGCAGGAATCTGGACGAAGCTCGTAACAGGGCCTTAAGATATATTCGCTTGGAAGATGACAAAAAGATGCAAGAGAGGATGAATTCCACTTCAACCTACGAATCAACCAACAGGAAATCAGAATCCTCGTATAAACCATATCGCTCCAAGCCATATGGCAGAAATGATAACAAGAAAGTGAATGCTGTTGAAGACGAGGATCTTGAAGAATATCCTGAATTATCTGAATACTGCTTTTCTGTTAATATACCTGAGTTAATGTATGCTATGCAGGGTTTAGGAGACAAAGCTAGGTGGCCTCGAAAGAATCAGCAGAAAGCTGATTGGAAGGATAAATCCAAATGGTGTGCCTTCCATGAAGATTTCAGACATGTGACCGAGGATTGCATTGCTCTAAGGAAAGAAATAAGCTACCTATTAAGCAAGGGGTATCTGAAGGATTTGCTGGGAAGAAAGAAGAATAAAGGGCAGGATCCTGAGAAGGATCCTGAACGAGCAGCATCACCCCAGCAGATGCCAAAATAATTAACTTTATTTCAGGATGATCCGACATTTGTGGGACTTCGTATTCTGCTGCCAAGAGACATGCAAAGGAAGCTAAGACTGAAAGGGGAGACAAACCAGCCAGGATGACTACCCTTACAACAGATAAAGTGATCACTTTTGATAGTGATGACAGGGATACTGTCCAGGATCCTCACCATGATGCTCTCGTAATAACATTGTATATTGCTAACCATTTTGTACGCATGATATTGGTGGACAATGGTAGCTCCGTCAACATAATTCAGCTGGAAACATTGAAGAGGATGAATGTATCTCCGATGGACATTACTTCGAAGTCCACTGTGCTCGTTGGTTTCAGTGGAGAAGCTAGGAATACCGTAGGGGAGATAAAGTTACCAGTATATGTTGAAGGGGTCAACTCGATACAACGTTTCTGTGTGATGGACTCCCTATCCTGCTATAACATCATACTAGGCAGGCCATGGATCCATGATATGAAGGCTGTACCATCGACTTATCATCAGTGCATCAAGATCCCTACCCCTTGGGGGGTTGTCAAGGTTGATAGTGATCAGCAGGAGGCGAAGGAATGCTACTCATCCTCATTGAAATCCTCAACTAAGCCTAATGCGGCATAGCAATTAAAGATGCGGGCCCAGGATATCATGGAGGCTTCTGAGCAGGATGTAAAGAAAGTTATCCTGGATCAGGATAATCCAGATATCTCGGTGCTCGTAGGAGTCAATATCCCTCAGGATATTGAAAATGAATTGATTAATTTTTTGAAAGGCAGGATGTCAACATTCGCATGGAAGCACGAGGATATGACAGGTATATCCAAGGATATTATAACACATAAGCTTGGTATTGACAGGTCATTCAAGCCGGTCCAACAAAAGAGAAGAAAATTTGCTCCGGAGCGAAATGTGATCATCCAAGAGGAAGTTGAAAGACTGTTGAGGAGCAAGATGATTAGAGAAGTGAAGTTTCCTAGATGGCTTGCGAATGTAGTCGTGGTGCAAAATAAAAATGGGAAATGGAGAGTTTGTGTAGATTACACAGACTTAAACAAAGCATGTCCCAAAGACCCGTTTCCTCTACCTCATATTGATTCAATGGTAGATGCTACCGCCGGCCACGAGATGTTAACCTTCATGGATGCCTCTTCCGGATTTCAGCAAATCCAAATGGAACCCTCTGATCAGGAGGATACTGCTTTCATGACACCCACAGGTATTTATTGTTATACTGCTATGCCCTTTGGTTTGAAAAATACAGGTGCAACATACCAGAGGTTGGTAAACATGATGTTTAAAGACAAGCTGGGGGACACCATGGAGGTATATATTGACGATATGGTGGTGAAATCTAAAAAGGCTGAGGATCACCTCCAAGATATTAAGGGAGCATTTGATATCCTGGATTAGTATAACATGAAACTGAATCCTGCTAAGTGCCATTTCGGAGTGGGGGCAGGAAAGTTTCTAGGATATATGGTGACCAAAAGAGGCATAGAGGCGAGCCCTGGAGCAGATTAGAGCTATCCTGGATATAAAATCACCTTTGAATATGAAGGATGTTCAACGGTTAACAGGCCGAGTAGCAGCATTGAACATATTTATTTCAAGATCCTCGGAAAAATGCAAGGTATTTTATGATATCCTCAAGAAGAATAAGAAGTTCGAATGGGGAGCAAAGCATGAAGCAGCCTTGCAGGATTTGAAGCGATATCTCTCAACTGCACCTCTATTGATGAAGCCTGAAAATGGTGAACCACTATCCCTATACCTCGCTGTATCAGGGAATGCTGTAAGTGTCGTTCTTATAAAGGACCATGAAGGTCAGCAATATCCTGTCTATTATGTTAGTAAAAGTTTACTAGATGCTGAAACTAGATATTCTCATCTAGAGAAATTGATATTAGCCCTAGTTATGGCATCAACAAAACTTAGGCATTATTTTGAGACACATAGGATTCATGTTAAAACCAAATATCCTGTTAAAAACGTGCTTAGGAAACCCGAGATGTCGGGTAGGATGGCTAAGTGGTCAGTAAAACTGAGTGCTTATGACTTAGTATATGAGCCTAGAAATGCCATAAAGTCTCAGGCTTTAGCTGACTTTGTGGCTGATTTCAGTAGTGACATTCAAAATGAAGTAGATTTAGAAGTACAGCAGCTAGGATAAAACTTAGAATGCTGGACATTGTATACTGATGGTGCATCTAACGTAAGAGGTGTAGGTTTAGGTATACTACTAAAATCTCCACAGGGGGACATATTACCCCAGGCTATTAGGTGTGAATTTCCTGCTACTAATAATGAGGCAGAATATGAGGCTTTAATTGCAGGATTAGAGTTGGCCAAGAATATGAGTATCAAGAATTTGCAAGTATATGTTGATTCTTTGTTAATCACTAATCACTTTAATGGAACCTATGCAGTTAAGGGAGAGAAGTTAATTGAGTATCTCGAAATTCTCAAAAAATTAGCAGGATATTTCGATATTTTTACACTTGAACATGTACCAAGAGAGGATAATGCTGAAGCTGATGCCTTGGCAAATCTGGGATCATCGGTCAGGATACCGGAAGGAACCCGAATACCAATATTACATATCCTATATCCTGCGACGAATCCTCAGGTTAAGGAAGTAATAAGTATTCAGGATCCTGATGATGAGTATCCTGAGGAGGATCCTAAGTCCTGGACGGCTCCAATCATGAGATATATCAAGGAAGGACACATCCCAAAGAATGAGAATCCTAAAGCCTTTAGAATGAAGGTATCACGATTCACTATTATAAATGATGCTTTGTATAAGAAATCTCTTGCAGGGCCATATCTGAGGTGCTTGGAGGATCCCGAAACCAAAGAAGTACTTCAGGATATACATGAAGGGGATTGTGGTAACCATACTGGGGGCAGGTCCTTATTCTCAAAAGTATTAAGGACATGATATTATTGGCCGACGATGAGGAAAGATGCCACAGAATATGCTCGAAGATGTAACGCATGTCAAAGACATAGTAACATATTACATCAGCCTGCTGAACCACTATATCCTATTGTTTCCCATTGGCCGTTCATGAAATGGGGTATGGATATAGTGGGAAAGCTTCCAAAGGCTACAGGAGGAAAGGTTTTCATGTTGGCAATGACGGATTACTTATCCAAGTGGGTTGAAGCAGAAGCATTTGTTCAAGTTAGAGATCAAGAAGTGGTATCCTTCATAAAAAGGAATATCCTGACTAGGTTTGGAGTACCAGCTGAGATAATTTGTGACAACGGATCTCAATTTATAAGTAAAAGGACTACTGACTTCTGCAAGAGTTGGGGAATCAAAATGATTACGTCTACTCCGGTACATCCTCAAGCAAATGGACAAGCAGAATCATCAAACAAGATAATTGTCAACAACTTGAAAAAGAGACTAGGGGCTAAGAAAGGAAGATGGGCAGAAGAATTACCCTTTGTTTTGTGGGCTGATAGGACAACGGTAAAGAGTGCAACTGGTCAAACCCCGTTTTCCTTAGTGTTTGGAGCAGAAGCGGTGATCCCGACGGAAATGGTGATACCAACAGCAAGATCCAACCTCAGGGATCCTGAGCAGAATCCTGAAGTCCTATGCCAGGAACTGGATACTATAGATGAGACAAGAGATGCTGCAAGGCTAAGGATGGCAGCATATCAACAGAGGATATCTAAAGCATATAACAAGAATATAAGGACTAGAAGATTTCAGGTTGGAGATTGGGTATTAAGAAAAGCTTTTCAGAATACTACTAATCCTGCTGATGGAAAGTTGGCTCCGAAGTGGGAAGGACCCTATGAGGTTGAATCAGAATCAGGAAAAGGAGCATACCGACACAAGAATATGGACGGAGATATGCTACCGAGATCCTGGAATGCTATACATCTAAAGCTCTATTTTAAGTGAGTATGGAATTCAAATTCTGACTCAGGGCGGTATGGATTCTGACTCTTTTATTAAATTTTAATATCATTTACTATTTTGAACCCATTACTGACTTAAGCATCGGAGGGGTGTTAGCCAGGCTAACACCCACCTTAGCTTATAGTGGTTTTGCATAATATACTTCGGGGTGTAGCACCAGGATACACACTCAGGATACTTCGGAAGATTAGAGGATTGGCCCCCTCTCTCACGTCTAAGGGATCCTGATCCCTTCACAGGTTTAAAGGTATTCACCTTTCTTCCGAATTGGGTTTAAACACCCCGCCTGGAGCGCAAGTTATTCGGGAATAGTTCAAGGTGGCGGGACCAGTTCATGTAAAAGTGGCTGACAATTTCGTTACTATTGGCTATATCCTGAATCCTTAAGGTATATGAGGATTGATCACCCTCTCTCACAATAGGGTATTTTCATACTCTCTAAGGTTTAAAGGTTTTCACCTTTCTAAGTCTTGGAGTTTATACACTCCCGCCTGTAGCGCACGAAAATTTGGGATTTCCCCCAGGATACGAAGGATTTATCTCCAGTATATTTTGGGTTTTACCCCTGTAACACAAAAATTTTCTATACAATTGGAACTATTGTTCAAAAATTTTCTAAGTGTTTAAGGACTTCATGCACAGGGGACATTCCATCTAAAGTAATTGTATGAAGCACAAAGAATCAAAGTTGAGCTAAGTGTATCGAACTGGGGACATCTTGGTAGGAGAAGCCACAAAAGGGGTTGGAGTTTAATACTAAGGCTACACTCGATTCCTGGTATGATCTTTCCTTTGTGAACCTTAAATGAATTTTTTAACTCTGATTAAGGATATATCTTTAGGATATGTCTTCGGAATCTGTTTTTGGAATATGTTTCGAGATATTTCATTAAAATATTTGAATTGAAAATGAAAACCCTGATCTAACGAATGTTGTCGAAACAGGTCTTAGAGAATGGGTTATCTTTTATCCTTTAGAGGTTTTGTCCGAAATTAATTGAATTTTTAGAAATTCTATTTGAAAAAGGGTTTTATAATATATCACAGAGTATATTGATCAGGATATGAGAGCAATAGCAAGTCAATTGAAAGATGAAATTATTTGAAATAAGCAATACCAGTTGATAACCGAAGGTTTCATCCTAAAACCCAAGACCCATCCACCTTCGGCTATTAAGTTGTTTTAATACAGAAATAAAAACTGTTCATAAGACAATAAATAAAATTGTTCAAACATAAGCATAACTCTCAAATTTAAAGAAAATAAGTTTTAGGAGGCAGCGCCTTCTTTGTTCATGGTAATTTCAGCAGCATCCGTCTCGGGATCCGCCTCAGCATCCATCTCAGCACCGGTTGGTTTTTCAACTGCTTTTTAAGATCCTTCAGTAGCAGGTTTGGCAGAAGTGCCGCCAAGGCTCTTTAGCTTTGTTTCCCAGGCACTGACGTCCCAAGAAGGGCATTCGAAGCCTAGTGTTTTGGCTTCGTGGGCCATCTTTAGCCTGGCCTGGAGGAGAGAAGTGACAACGGAACTTTTAAGGCTTTCCCGGTAGCTGACCATATCCTGTTCATGTTGAGCATGGGCAGAGTCAAGATTGGCTTGGGCCTGGAGAGTAGCTTTGTTGAGAGCGGTCTGGTGTTCTTAGGTCATAGCCTTGAACTTCTCCTCGTAGTGCCGAGATTTAGCGGCTGCAATCATGCCTTGATCGGAGATGGTAACCTCGGCTTTCTTTAACTTGGATTCAAGCGTCTTGTTGAGCCCGCATGATTCTTGATATAGATGAACCAGACGTTCAAGACCCTGCAAAAATAAGAGGACAGGTATTGGTTTTAATAATTACTTATAAGTGGTATAAGCTGCAGGATATGGTTCAAGGATACTAACCTGGTTGAGAAAAGAAGTCATAAATCCGCTTGCTTCGATGAACCCGTAATTCTCATAGGGGAATGTATCAGAGATGACTGGGGAATCGGGCTCTTTCCTTTTATGGGAGCTTGAACTCCGGGGCCTGGTAGCTGGCGAAGGTTTGGGAATGACGATGGCCTTGGAACTGCTGGGCTTGGATGAGGCCGTGGCCTTGGGACTAGGTTCCTTCTTGATCTGAACCTGATCGGAATAACTGTCCAGCTCGTCGAGGTCAAAGACTTCGGGGATCTTGGCCGTTGCTACGTAAAGGGAAAAAGTCTTACATCTTTATTACCTTTCATTATATTGTATTGTGCTGATTAATTATTTCACAAGTAATCCTTACCAGACATTTCAGATGATGAATATTGACTGGAACTCGGGATATGTGTGGTAAAACTCCTGTCACTTGCAGGTAATTGGTAAACAGTTTTGATTCTTTTCTCTGATTCCGCAGTAGGGGGAGCTACTTCCTTGAAATTTACTGCAAAGGGATCAAAAAGGAGGATATTAGCAAAAGATAAAAGTCTAAAGGTACATGGGAACATTCATGATCCTACCGGTGGTTAACCACTCCACCGAAGGCTAGCACCCTCATCAATGGAGTCTCGTTTGACAAAGAAGAACTTGCGTTGCCATCCGTCTTCGTTTTTGGTGGCTTTAAGAATAAGGGGTTTGTTGGAAGTCGAAAAAAGCAAAAACCGGCTAGAACCGTGGGATCGGAGGCGGTAAGCGATTGGCAGATCTTCGATACAAAGGTCGGGACAGTGAAGATTTTTTATTTGGTTGAGTACGATTAATACCCTCCAGACCATGGGCATGGTCTGAGCAAAGGAGATACCGGTGGTCCGGAAGAATTGCATCATAAATTCGGGAAATGGGTATCGAAGACCTAGCGAGAAAGGGTATCCTGGGAAGCAAACCCAATCAGTAGAAGAAACGTCCGATCGAATTGACCGATCGAATGGTCTAAAGACCGTGTTATCGGGGAAAGCACCGGAAGCTCTCAAAGCCGCAATGTCTGCGTTATCAAAAGCACAGACCTCCTTCTCGGGATTTTTGAGAAGATTCTGCTGAATGAAGGTCTCGGATGATTCACCGGTTTGGGAATAAGTTCTAGCAGCCATTGCAAATAAAAGAAGAAAGATTGACAAAAAATGAATGAGAAGTTGGGAAGTACCTGGAGACTTCGTTGGAGATATCTGCTTTTCAAACAAGAAGAGAGAAGATATATGAGCATTGTAGATCTCCATCGAGTTAAAAGCGCGTTGGAAGTTATTGTGTAATCTTGACCGTCGTCTCGATTTAATTGCCTTGATTTACGAGATAGAATTTATAAAATATATCCGTTGGATTGGTATACCAACAGATATATTTGGGGACAATTGTTATGGGCCATTTTCTGAGTATATATATCCTGACTAATATCCTGCTTTTGGTTGTTTACTTGTGATCAGGATACTGGATTAGGATATTGGTATCATCCTGGGCCATATCCTGGTGTTAACTAAATTAACCACGTGCAGGTTAGAGGCTATGGTTTACTAACGGTCAGATGGACTTCTTCTCCTCAAGACTCGGGCGTATCTGTTATGTGAGAGACGTTGAACCCGAAAGACCAGGTCTACAACGTTCAAGTGGGGAATATTCGCCGGATCCCGGTTTGTTAGGATAGTTTGTTGCATTTCTTTTACTATAAATAGATGGGGGCGGGTCAGATTAAGGCACGCAACTTTCACACACACTTTCGAACACTTTTGCTCTCTAGTTTTCAGCAGTCACTACACACAAACACTTGTAATCGAATTACATTGTAACACCTAGTTGATCCGCATCACATCCTGCACTGTATCCTGAGATTTAAAGCAATAGAAGAACAAGGCAGCTGCGATTGTCAGCTCCCGAGGTTTTGTGCCGGCGATCTAGATTGATCAAGGACTTTCCTCGTACATCACGTGTCAACCTTTACTTTTTTGCTCATTGTTTGATCATAGATACAGCTCAATATCCTGAGTCGTATCCTGAAACTGTTTTTGCAATTAACTTGATTAACATATTTTCGACACTCATTTCTAGCACACTACCTCACTTAACTAATTTGATCACTTAATTGCTTCGGTAATTTTTGACCAAAACAAAGATCTCATCATCAAATCGTAAAATACACTAGTGTATTTCAACATCAAATCCTGACCATTGATCTACACACGTGTATGGCCAGAATTAGTTCACTCAGTTCGCAAGCTACATTAGTGTTCACGCTTGAACCTAATCCTATATAGGGTGTGTGTATATATATATATATATATATATATATATATATATATATATATATTAACATAGCATGTTTCTTTGAAGTGTACTTTCAACTAGAAACAAGGAACACATGTACCTACTCATTTATTGTCGTTTAATTTTAGTTCCTTTAAATTTAAATGTGAAAAAAAATCATAAAATGGACATAAACTTCACCCCTCTAGTACGTTGTTCAAGGTCCCACAAATAACAAAAGAATGAAAACATACAAAGTGTTTTCTATTTAATTTTATAGTTTGGTCGTAAAGTGATGTATTTCATCAATTAAGTGGTTGTGGGTTCAAATCCGACAAAGGAGAAGAGTGATGTGATTTTAGCCGTTTAAAAAAAAATTATAAACGTAGTTCCGCGCAACTAAAAATACATGTTGGCGCAATAGACGGTTACTCTCACCAATTAGTATATTTTGATTTTCGCATATAACTAGTTAGGGTAAGTAGGGTGTCTAATTCACGAGAAGTTAGGTGGATGGTTTATCTTTGCAATTGATTATTAACCTATACATTAAAAGTAAAATTGATTGTTGGTTGAAGTGTTTGATTGTTTGAAATTAACAAAAACTAAATTTGATTGGTATGTAAACAATAAGTAAAAGATCATGATGATCGTACACGAGTTCAGGTTTTTGAAGCACAATGTATAACTTGGTTGTTTTAATAGATTGACAATTACAAGACAAAATTGATTATCCAAAAATGACAAAGGGTAGTTCGAGGACTAAGTAATCCGACCAAATTACTTAAGATACGAAACTGTATAAGGATTCATGCTAGGATGTTTTGGAAAAATTACTAATCTAGTCCCCTAATTTTTCAAAGCATCATAAGTGTTAGTGATTATTGAAACCAATGAGTAACATATTACTTTGCAAACTAAGTGTTAAAAACAAATTGTCTCTTTTAAAACCCAATAGGCCAACCGCATAAAATCAATGATAATCATCAAAAGATTGGCTAACTACAATCAATTTGCGTTCAAAACATAAAAACCCATTCTAATAACAAATTGCTAATACAAACCCTACAACGGGGTTCAATCACAGGTGAATTAGCCAAAATTCTTGCATCCTGTTAAAATTTGAGAATCAATTCGGGTTGGATTTGATAAACTAAGCTCCAGATCACCAAAATTCTCCCTTGGTTCATTTCTTAGCGCCTCCAAGACACGTGTTTTACAAAACCCTATCTATAAACCATAAATATCTGGGGTTTAATTGAATTTTTATGGGTTTAACATGTTCACGGCGTTGCTAACTCCCAAACTAGAGTTAGGCAATGGCCAACATGCAATGCCCGAATGTTCTGTGCAACGCCCGCTACAACACCTAATCTGATTTTTTCTTCCTTTTTGCAACTAACTTGATTGGTTTTTTTTTTTTTTTTATTTCTTAACAATTAACGCATGTGCTTTTTGTTACTTCTACACTTTTATAAGTATAATCATTGTACTACATTAACATTAAAAGTAAGTGATTGTAATGTTTCATTTGACTTTGATACATACGAAATTTCGAATCCTTTGTTAGTACAAGTACGTATTAAACCATGATTAAGCAAGAAGAATGAGAGAATGGTTATTTATAACATTGCTTCAGATCTATGGATTAATTCGGTAGGCACTTGTATCCTTTATGCATATGTATATGATTGCCGTATCTTCATTATGGCTACAAGTAATAGTTATAGTCATAGTCATTGTCGGTGTCATCTAGGCTAAGGTTGGGAATGATGTTATGGGTTTAAAAATGATTGGTTGGTATGTATAGGTTTCAAGAAACCCATGAAATGTGGGTTTGTATAAACAAGCCTAGTTAGGAAGCTCATTTAAAGAAAGCTATTGCATGTAATTGTGCCAGACCAATACATGTATTGTTAGACTATACATTGGTCATTATTATACATAAATTTTATAACAATAAAATAATAACATCGGTTATAAATGTTATTTACAAATGATTATATATTCACAAACAAACAATGTTGTTGATGTCATAACATTACAAGAAAATGAACAAGTGGCGGTGAGGCCTACAGCGACAACTATATTCGTTAGCATAGATTCACCTATAGTGAAGACATGTCGTTGCTATAGGTTTTTAAGGAATTTAGGGTTTTCGTGATCTATGACGACATGTCGTCGCTATAGGCTTTAGGCGCGCTTGAGAAAAATATTCTGCCATGTCCCGCCAATGAAAAACCTTATATATATGGATGCCATATCGTCGTTATATACTAAATAAATTTGGTTTTTTTATTATTATCGGAACTGACACCTATATTCATTTTCATGGTTTTCAATGTAAAACACAAATTTTTAGAAATATCATAAGTTTAAACCAATTGACAGTATCATACCAATACTGTAACGAACCGAACCGGTACCGACGAAATTCCCTTACGTAATGAACCAAAGAGATACTGACTGAATTCCAGCCGCATCGAGCGGGGAAAGTAACCTCGTTTGAATAAAATAAAAATGAAAAAAAAAACTTGTAACTATCAATAATATATGAAAGTTTATATAATTTCCGTATTGATACGACTATGTTAGTACGTATACGGAATTGAAAATGCAAGTGCATGCAGAAAATCACATGGTTTATTAAGTGTTGGAAAACAAATGCAATTGAAATAAGACGACAATACCACATCGACCAACTTAAATGTAACTAAAGTGTAAATAATTGTGTCCTTGAGTTATAAAGCCTGAAGGTACTTATCTTTATGAATTTTGAAAGTATAAATAGAAGTTGCAAGAATGAGACGAATTAATTGCAATATTCATATATCAGTTGTCAACTTCTTGTGAAGTTATCCCAAGAGTACTTGCCTAGAGAGTCATGTTAAATAGCCTTGCTATATTTAGTAAGTGAAGCCCATAGCCATTGATTCATGATCTTATGCATTCATTCAAGGATTTGTTTTTCTTTGTTTGGAAAGTAATGACAACTTTAACTACTTTAAATTCAAGTTTGATAATAAGATAAAATGAGAATAAAAATAGATTAGAATTTCAAAACTCAATTATTTATAAGGTTGTGGAGAAAAACTATTTCAAGGGTATTAACCTTAATCCTTCAAACTCCACTTAATTAAGCATACTTACATAAACACTATAAAAACCAACACTCTTAAATCAAATACTCTTAAATAGAACGCCTTAATCTATATAAAAGTTTGTTGATTTAAGTTGTATATAATAACTGACTAAGTATACAAATAAAAAACTAATTTAAACGATAAAATCGAACAAGTTGAAAATTTTGGAGGGCGCCTATGTATTCAAATGTTCTAAACGTCTTAAATAATTCTACATAATAAATTAAGGCCCTCACTATTTGCACACCTTGGCAGACTATCTACACACTTAGGGTTTACATACGCTGCGTAGAGGTCAATACGCAGCGTATAGGGTAACCCTATACGATGCGTATTGACCTCTACGCAACGTATGTAAGCAGTGGCGGACCCAGGATTTTATTTCAATGGGGTCCATTTTCGGGTCGGTCCTCGTTTGGGTCGAGTTAAAGTGAGGTTTGAACTAGATTTTTAAAAAAAATAAGAAAAATTGGCTTATCAAGGATTGAACCCATGACCTCTTGGTGGAAAAGAGGGAGATTTACCACTACACCAACTTTCTTTTTATTTCTATGGTGTCCACCTAATTGTATTTATGGGGTCCATATACAATTTAATATACCGAATCTACTATTTTTTTAAAAAGATTGGGGTCCGGGGACCCCGGTGGCACCAATGTGGGTCCGCCCCTGTATGTAAGGGGCAGGTACACGACCAGACAGTCAAACCTGGTACCATGTCAAATCAGTCTGACATACGCTGCGTATTGACCAATACGCAGCGTATACTGGTAAACCTATACGCTGCGTATTGACCAATACGCAGAGTATATGTCAGACTGATTTGACACTGATACGATGTTGTCTAGGCACGTGAATAAAGTAATACGGGGAGTAGAGAGCTATACGCTGCGTATTTAAGTAAATTTGAAATTCTATTTATCCATGCATCTCTGTTCACTTCGAGTTCATCTCCTCTGCTTTCTTTTTCATCTTCTTCTTCAGTAAACAATTTACACACCAAACCAAAATCATTTGTTCTGTTTTTTGTAGTGGAAACTCTTACTGTGGAGGGGAGGAGAGGAAGAGGCAGACCCAAACTGACATGAGATGAGCAGATTAGGCATGATTTACTAGAGTTGCATCTTTCTGAGGACATGGTCCAAGATATGACTTCGTGGAGGCGTAGAATTAAGGTTAAGGACTTCTAGAGGATATTGCAGTAATGTCTTAGGTGTATTTTAGGGACGTATGACTTTTCCGGTGATTGCCTTGTGTTTATGCCCAATTGAGGTTGTATACTATTATACATGATTTACATTATATTGTGTCATTCTGATCACTTTCTTGGTATGTGAGACTGCTTGTGTCTATATTATTTGTCTTGGTGTTTTTGTATGATGTGCGTTTTGGAGCCGAGGGTCTCTCTGGAAGCAGCCTCTCTATCCCTAGGGATGGAGGCAAGGTCTGTCTACATCCCACCCTCCCCAGACCCTATAAGTAGCTTTGCTATTTGTGGGATTTACTGGGTATGGTTGTTGTTGTTGTTGTTTTTTGTTCAATCTTGTTAAAATGTCATCATTTTGGAACGAGAATTATTTCGGTAATCGCTATTCTAACGACACATGGGGAGCAAATGATGCCAATGAGGAGGAGGATGTTGTGTCTGGAGTCCATGTTGATCAAAAAACACAGTTGCCAGACTTGAACAAGACTCCCACTCCACCTGTTGATGAACCAAATTACCCGGCGCATCAAGTGTATCCGGATTACGGATACGGGTATGAATCTCCGTACGTGCAACAAAGTGGATACGGTGCTGAGAATGCACCTGTTGATGAACCATATTACCAGACGCAGCAATCGTATTTGGTTTACGGGGTATACGGGGGTGAAGGTGGATACGGATGTTACAGTGGATACGGGGGTGAAGGTGGATACAATGGATACAGGGGTGAAGGTGGATACAGTGGATACGATAGATATGGGGGTGAAGGTGGTTACAGTGGATACGGTGGTGAAGGTGGATACAGTGGATACGATAAATCTGGGGGTGAAGGTGGATACGGAGGCTACGGTGGATACGAAGAACATGGTGGATATGGTTATGAGCCCCGTAACACATCACTTTATGAACCATCTACCCTGGGCAATCCGTTTCAAATAAATGAGGTATCACATTAAAAGAATTATTATTATTATTATTATTATTATTATTATTATTATTATTGTTGTTGTTGTTGTTGTTAAAAATATTATAATTATAATAATTATTATTATTGTTATTATTGTTAAAATACTATAATTATAATTGTTATTATTATTATTATTGTTATTATTATTATTATTATTAATGTTGTTGTTATTATTATTATTATTATTATTGTTAAAAATATTATAATTATAATTATTATTATTATTATTATTGTTATTATTGTTGTTGTTGTTATTATTATTATTATTATTAATGTTGTTATTATTATTATTGTTGTTAAAAATATTATAATTATAATTATTATTATTATTGTTAAAAATATTATAATTATAATTATTATTATTATTATTATTGTTAATATTGTTAAAATACTATTATTATAATTGTTATTATTATTATTATTATTGTTGTTATTATTGTTATTATTATTATTATTATTAATGTTGTTATTATTATTATTATTATTATTATTATTATTATTGTTGTTGTTGTTAAAAATATTATAATTATAATTATTATTATTATTATTGTTAAAAATATTATAATGATAATTATTATTATTATTGTTAAATATAATTTAACGACGATCTTAGTCGATGTCGTCTGATTATTATTTACTGACTGGTTTGCTTTTGTGCAGGTATTTGCACAAAATGATTTCCACTTCGATCACTGCTCGAAACAAAAGCCGGGAGTGGTGCACCAGTGGTGATTTATTTTTCTTATATTGCCTCTTATACAAGAGGTCGTGCGCTCTCGCCTACGGGTTGGCGCAATACTTCGCCTCCGCACATCATCGACAGGAGCGCGGACAGTTATTCGTCGACGCCTACGTGACTAGGATAGCCCTTTCGTTGGGCTATCATCCGGAGATTGACCGCGCCCATGTAGGCCCGCCGGCACAGCCGAAGCGGATGGGGAAGAACGTTTTATCCGGAATGCACGTTACCAAAGACTTCCCAGACGGGAAGCGGTTTAAGAACCCGAACGGCACGCAATACCAGCTTGAACAGCTGCCGGCACAGTTCCCTCCGGTATATCCCCCTGCCGATCCAGAGGTGCCGGAGCCGCATGAGCCGGCCGTCGTCATTCCGCAGCCACCACCGCCGCGTGGACCACCCGGGGTGCATCAGTTCCCACGCCATGTTTGGCCCGGTCCTGACCCATCACATCAGCGGCAACTTCGGTTAGCTGAAAGGAACAATTATCTGTTGGAGTGGGTGGCTGCGGCGCTGCAGCAGCAGCAGCGACAGCATGACGGGTTACCTCCACTACCCTTCATTACGGATGCGGAATAGGATCAGCAGCAGCAGGAGCAGGAGCAGGAGCAGCAACAGTAGTATTTTATCATTTTGTTATGTATGCACAAACTTTTCTTGTATATATCAAACTCTTGTATATTCCGAAAGGTTATATATATACTATGGTGTACATATAAAATTCTGGCAGGTTATATAAAATTCTGGCAGGTTATATAAAATTCTGACAGGTTATATAAAATTCTGGAAGTTTAACATGTTCTGTTGTGAATAAAAAATTGAGGAAGGTTATATACGCTGCGTATTGACCTATACGCAGCGTATATAAACCTGGCATACGCTGCGTATAGGTCAATACGCAGCGTATAACCTAACTAGTGTATGTAAGGAATTAGGTTTCATATACTAACAGCTCCTAGTAGGAGGATAAACTGGTTAAGGCGTTGCGGTTCTAAACGATAGGTCACGAGTTCGATCCTTGGAAGGGCCGGTTCTTTAAAGAAGACCCCATTTTTACCCATTTTTTATATATTTACACTTTGGTCCTTGAAGTTTCTATTTTTACAAAAATGGTCCCAGAAGTTTCGAAAATTGACACAAATGGTCCCTGAAGTTTTGTAAATTTACAAAAATGGTCCCTGATGTTTCGAAAATTAACAAAAACGGTCCCTGATGTTTTGAAAATTGACAAAAATGGTCCCTGATGTTTCGAAAATTTACAAAAACGGTCCCTGATGTTTCGAAAATTGACACAAATGGTCCCTGTACTGTTCAGTTAAGTATGCTAACTGAGTTAGTGTTTAAAGAAGAAATCTTTATATGAAAGTTAACCTGGCTAAACGATTCAGTTAAAATAGTTTCAATAATGACCATATTAGTCCCTGAAGTATGAGTTTCATAAAATGACCAAATTGGTCAATACGCAGCGTATATTTTTTGATCGGCGGGTAACAATTACGTAATCATACTTCTTTCCCGTTTCTTGTACCCAATTCTTCAAATCAGTTAGAGACATGAAACGCTAAAAAAAAGTTACGTGAATAATAATAATTATTATTATAATTATAAGTATATAAACCTGGAAAAAAATTGACACTTCAAACCTACCAAAATGACTCCAAATTTGCAGCTGTTTTATCTGCGCTGCGTATTGACCTATACGCAGCTAGGGCTGTAAATGAACCGAACGTTCAGCGAACAGTTCGTGAACCGTTCGGCGGGAAGTTCGTTTATGTTCGTTCGTTTAATAAACGAACGGGCACGAACAAGGAATTTCGTTCGATGAGTTAAATGAACGAACATGAACAAAGGTCTCGTTCGTTCAATTGTGTTCGTGAACGTTCGGTAAGGTGTTCGTGAACGTTCGTTCATTTGCGTTCGTTTATGTTCGTATGTTTGTGTTTTAATGAAAGATTTTTGTACTTTCATATATTTTCTCTATACTTTTTATACAATTAAACTTATATTTATTTTAGAGTTAAGTCCCATTTTCGTCCCTGTGATTTGTTCACTTTTGCCATTTCAGACCAATTTTCAAAAATGCACCAGTTTCGTCCCTAACATACTGGAAACGTGCCACTCCAGTCCAAAATTAAAATCCAGTTAAGTCAGACATGTTAAAAGATGGGTATTATTGTCAATTCAAAAAATAAGGTGAAAATAAAATATATATGAACTGACAATAATACCCTTTATTTAACCTGTCTGACTTAACTGGGTTTTAATTTTTAGACTGAAGTGGCACGTTTCCAGTATGTCAGGGAGGAAATTGGTGCATTTTTTGAAAACCCTTAGAATTAAATTAGAAAATCATATTTCACCTTGTTTATGAACCATTTCCCTTTCACTTCTTATTATTTACATCGACGAATATGATCGACCTCCGCTCCACAATAAGGAATTCAAGTTCTATTGTTACTCTCTGGGCCATCCACTTTTATCCTTCGTCGCATTCGCCAAATTTATTTGTGTTCGTGAACCGTTCGTGAGCACGCTCATTTCCTTAATGAACGAACACGAACTTAAAATCTCGTTCGGTATGTGTTCATGAACCGTTCGTGAACACATTTATTTCCTTAACAAACGAACACGAACAAGGCCTTGTTCGTGTTCGTTCGGTTCGTTTACAGCCCTATACGCAGCGTATATAAACCTGGCAAAAATTTGACACTTCAAAACTACCAAAATGACCCCAAATTTGCAGCTGTTTTATGTACGCTGCGTATTGACCAATACGCAGCGTATATACACCTTGTTTTCTGTGCAATGATTGGTTATCAGGCACTGAGATCTATGGTTTATCTACGCTGCGTATAGATCAATACGCAACGTATAGAGTTAACCCTATACGCTGCGTATTGACCAATACGCAGCGTAGATAAACCCTAATTTTGCTAGGGATTGGTGTGCCAATAGGCACACTCTAAATTAATTAATTCAGTTATATATTAAACAGTAATTTGTAAATATAGTTGAAACGTTTATTTTTTATAAAATAATATAAAAATACAAATAGATAGTAACAAGTCAGCTGAACCCAATGCTACATTAATTATTCAAATTTAGTTTTGATATGTTACTTAATCTTTACTCAACTCGTTTATTTGGTGATTTCTTATTAAAAGTGTTAAGCTAACATGGGTCGTGTTATCTATAAGATGCTGAGCCAATTACTAAGGGAACAACGAAATACTTGGTTATTATTTACAATTAGTTTATGATGCCATTCAATAATATAAACTATAAGCGAAAAAAAAAGAATGAAACTTGTATTGATAAAAATCCTCATGTTATAATTGTTAGAAAATAGGTGAAAATATCATTTTTCACAAATATAGGAAAATGATTTTTTCCTATTTTGGACTAGAAATAAATATAATAAAATGAGCGGGTTTTATATATTTATTTGTGGGTTTGCGTTCTATGTTGGAAGAGTTTCGCAACGAACTAAACCACGTCCAAAACGGAGCTAAGATGAATGAGATATCGATGCTCAAAGTTGGGTGTTTGGAACATTCAATGCTGAAACAAAAGGGAAAGTAGCACCTTATCCCACATCGGATGAGAGATGGAATTTAAAGGGGCATCACCGCGAGCCGCCTTTGTATTTTTGACCACGTGCGCGTGGTGGATCTCATAGGCTGCAGGGACCAAGTGGAGTGCAGGTTCGAAGCGCGTGACGTGGCAGTCCGCGCGCGGGTATGCGTGGCACGAAGGCGCGCGGTAGCGCATGGTGCATAGGTCCTGATGTGTCGTGCGCAGCGCACCAGTGTGTCTTGTGTGCGCGCGCAGAAGCTTCCAGCATTGAATGACAGAGCAGTTTCAGTCCAGCTTCGTAACTGACGAGTTAACGGGCTTTGACTGAGAATTAAATGACGTATTAAATTGCATTGAAGACGTTTAATGCAATTTAAACCTCTCTTTAATTCGTTTTTGACTGTTTCAACCTAGGAGCTGTATAAATACAGCTCCATACCCACAGTAGAGGGATACCAGAAACACAACAGCATATTCAACTTTCTCTCTAGAGTTTTCTGATCTTTTCTTGCAGTTTCAAGGTAACCTTTGGGTTGTAGGCGAACTCCGGCAGTACTACTGCTCCGGCTGTTGTACCCTGGGAAACAAAACGAGTACTCTTGGGAGGCTCGGAATTTGTTTTAAGGGAAGCGTGTTGAACACGTGACTCAGCCCTTCTGTTTCTACCCCATTCTTGTATTTCGTTTATTTCAGTTGTAATTGTATCAGTATTTTGTTTTCTCATTTCTGTTTTGTAATCATAATAATAAATTATTTGTTTATTTTATTTTATTACGCGAACGGTTCCTACAATCTTAAAACAAATTTTAAAACCGTTCGTGTAATCAAAACCATTCTGTTTGTGATTCAAACCAGTTTTGTTTTCACTCAGTTTGCGTTTTAAAAACAGATTTTTTTTGTTTTCATCTTCAAAGGAGCGACTTTGGTTGAAATAATTTTTTGATTACTTCAGATTGTCCTAAAATTTGCTAAAACTTTCTGACTTGGTCTTCAAAGTTGGACTTAGAAGCCGAAACAGTAAATTGTGGTAAAATTAAAATTTATTAGTTTACTTCTGTTTTTTGCGTAAAACAGAATTTTTGACTAATATCTTAAATTTTAATTTTTTCAGCATGTCGAACGAAAATGTCAACGTTAACAACACCACAAATGTTGTGACGGGAACCCCCTTTAACGCCACCACTGTGGGAGCGTCCACAGTGGCCAATCACGCTGAACGACCCGAGAAGTTCTCGGGTCTACACTTCAAAAGGTGGCAGCAGAAGATGTTCTTCTACCTGACCACAATGAACCTTGCGAGGTTCTTAACTGAAACCACTCCCCAACCTGCGGAAGGGGAGACCAACGCTCAGGCTCTGAGCGCGGTAGAGGTGTGGAAGCACTCGGATTTCATATGTCGAGGCTATGTACTCAACGGTCTCTCGGATGCATTGTATAATGTGTACTATAATATCAAGACTTCCAAAGAATTATGGGAGTCTTTGGAGAAAAAGTACAAAACGGAGGATGCGGGAACAAAGAAATTTGTTGTCGCCCGTTTCTTGGACTTCAAAATGGTTGATAACAAGACTGTTATGAACCAAGTCCAAGAGTTGCAAATTATACTACATGACATCCATGCTGAGGGAATGGTACTTAGCGAGACATTCCAAGTGGCAGCGATGATTGAAAAGTTACTTCCTGGTTGGGTGGATTTTAAGAATTATCTTAAACACAAACGAAAGGAGATGACTTTAGAGGACCTTATTGTTCGTCTTCGGATTGAAGAGGGCAATAGAATTGCCCTAAAAGGCAGCCAAGCGCAATCTTCTGCCAGCGCAAACGTGGTTGAGCTTGGGTAATCTTCTAAGGGCGCGAAGGGTAAGGGGAAAAAGGACAAAGAGAAAGCAAAGGCTAGCAAACTTGGACAGAAGAAAGGGGTTGTGAAAAAGAAACCTCCAACGTTCCAAGGGACTTGTTACAACTGTGACGAGCCGGGGCATCGGGCTAACCAATGCAAGAAACCAAAGCGTGAGAGCGCGCACATGGTGGATGAAGACGGAATGCCTTTGGTGGCAATGATTTCCGACAAAACCGCAATGTTGGATGAGGTCAATGCTGTGACCAACACTCCAAAAGGGTGGTGGATTGATACGGGAGCGACCCGTCATGTGTGCCCAGACAGGAGCCTCTTTACCACCTTCAAGGAGCTTGCGGGAAATGAGAAGTTGTACATGGGAAATGCAGCCACCGCGGACATCAAGGGTGAAGGAACGGTTATTTTGAAGTGGACTTCAGGGAAGGAGCTCACTTTAAGCAACGTGTTATATGTTCCAGACTTGCGCAAGAGCCTAGTCTCGGGATGGTTGCTTAATAAGTTTGGATTTCGTTTAGTTTTTGAGAGCGATCAATTTGTACTAACTAAACGAGGAATGTATGTAGGCAAGGGCTATGCCCAAAATGGTATGTTCAAATTGAATGTAATGGCTGTGAAAAAGAACATGAATAAAATTGCTACTACTTCTACTTATATTGTCACACCCTGATTTCCACGTGTCACCGGTGGGCCCGGTGGGGAGTAACGTGACGTGGTTGGTAACATAATAGTCAAACAACACAATATTTAAATGCACAGCCGAAGCAAAAGTATAGATTCATTTCAACCAAACAACATTGTAATATTAAGTATCACAAGTAGTCGAATATAAATCCACAGGTAGATCAAAATAAAAGGAAACAATGTTCAACAGTCTATGACATCCAAGCTTGCGAGACTTATTGTGGATGCTAGGAGAAAAGCCAGCCTATTACGCGTAGTACCTGCACTTAACCTTTTTGAGAAAATACGTCAGTTTACACTGGTAAATACAATCAACCGACTCATTTTGAAAAGAGTTTAAGAAAATGCATTTAAGGCACAAGGCACAAATAATGTTTTATAACTTGGGATAATTATTTGAATATAATACTTGTAAAAGATTTACATGTTTCTTATGCGTTCAGTAGCCCGGGTCGAGCCGGGTTAAAGATCAATAGACACACCACATTATGTATATGAGACACCGACGGGCGTACGCCTACGCCCCGTGCTTAGGTCATGGCCATTTCATAAAATGATGCCAGGGATATCCGCGACATGGTCATTAACCCCCCAAAGGCTTTAAGCAAACAAAACAATTTAAACGAGACATCTCAATACTTTAACCTGATAAGGTTTGACCCGTTTGAAGACCTGACAAGTGATTTAGACCTGACAAGTTTGAAGACTTGCTTAATATGGGTATATTATACACATTCTGGATTTTGAGATAAAAACCGATAAGGTTTGACCCGTTTCGGCTAATTTATGTACACTAGTTACATAAACCGAACCGAACGCGCATGAAGCGTAACGGGTAACCATAAGAGTCCTAAACAGGTTTCCTAAGTTAACATGCTTTAAATATATTGTAATATCAGTAGGATACCTTCCATTAGGCCCAAAACGAGTTTAATCTCATATTAAGCCCCGTAGGGGTATTTTGGTCATTTTAAAGATTATAAAAGGGATTAATTTATCTTCTGTGATCCGGGTCTGAATAAATCATTAAAATAGCTTATTTTAACAGGTTATAACATTTGGTTATAAGTCTTATATGACAAAATGGTTTTAAACCCTTACTATGCGTTTAATACGCGTATAACGTCGTTTTAAGCGATTTATGGGTTAAAATAGGATTCTGAGTTTTCTGATCAGTTCAACAGGTTCAAAACACTTCATTTAATATTTAAAATCAGTAGCAATTGGATTGGTAGCAAAAGGACTTGTAAAACTCATTTTATGGCCGAAAAGGGTATATTCGGTATTTACCGAATCAAGGCACTAATCCTAGCTTATGATCAGTTTAAAAATAATTAAAAATCTTCAAAAATCCCAAAATATTATATTACATCAGTGGGTAAAAGGTTTGGTGCCAAAAATTGGGTTTAGATAGGCTTTACGCAAATGACGCCATTTAATTACTAAGAAGCGTTCTAATTACGTCATTAAGCATAACTCCTAACCTAGACCTCCAACTGATGTGAAAATTTACAGACATGTTTAATAATCAGTAACTAAGATTATTGTACTTTCATATCTTCAAAAATCTCGTTTTATGATCATAAGGGCATTACGGTCAATATTTAAGCACTTAACGGAAACGTCGGACAATTAAGGATTCGAGTAGTATAAACGCAGAGGGTTATACTATCATGTAACTAGGTCCTAATGGAACTTTAAGGCATGTCTAAAACTATCAAAACCTGGTCAGAACCGAAGTCAAAGCAGAAAGTCAAACTATGCGCCTTTCGTCTCCGAATCGGTTCAAAACAGAAAGTTGTCGAATCAAATAAGCTTAGACAAGTTATAATACTTATTATCAGGTTATATGAATGATAAAACAGGTTACACGCCTTCTATATCGCTAATTACACGTTTAATGGTTCTGTTGACTTTTTCGTAAGAAGTTTGACTCGACAAACGACCTAATTAGAACGGGTATCAGCGGGTGCCCTTTTAAGGGTTTAAAGCCCACATAATTACCAACTTATAACAACTTTCAAATCGACAAAACACTGAATCGTTTGTGTTTTATCATTAAGTCAAACCGTAATTACGACGGTTTGACTTCTAGGCTATTAACTAAGCAAGACTTAATTGAGAAGGGTTAAACATACTTACACTTGTCTAATGAATGATTAGGGAGGCTTGAGAATGGTCCTTATGCTCTAGAAGTCTTCAAGAAATGCAGATGAGAAGTGTGGTTGAAATGTTGCAACATAACAACCTTATATAGTGACTTTGATCATCATAGATTGTTGCCAAAGGAGTCTATACATGTCCCTTGATCAATTACATGTGCCCCTAAGGACTAAAAACAAGCCTAGGCAGCCCATGGTATGCAAAACTAGTGATCAAAGTCGGTTAAGTGGGCTGCAGGACATCTGTGCATTCATTCTGATCAGACAAGGCAGTCGCGTAGCGCGACTGCCGGGGTGTTTATGCTCGCGCTACGCGAGCGTGTTGATGACCAGCCAAGCAAGTTTCCTTTATTTGCATTTCAGTCCCCGATCCTTCTAAATGTCGCTTTCACTTTCTTTCTTGCATTTTGAGACTTTAATATTGACATTTAGGGGCTTTAAGACTTATACCATCTTTGTCAAGTCCTCGGGTAACTTTGTGATCACCCGAAAAGCCCTAATTTTCAATGTTGACGATTCTAACCCTCACACACGAATTTTATCATAACTTTCTCATACGATAACGAAACTTGGTGAAATTTTTATGGTGCATTCTAGTGAGCATAATTAATTGTTACAAGGCTTCGGGTTTGCTAAAAGGTCACTCAGAGGTATATCTTAACATGTTGACACATTTAACCCCTGTAGTTTGTAATCTCTCACTTTCTTTCACAATTCGCTTCGTATGATCCATGATCCATTCGTTTAAGGTTATAAACATCATGTAGGGTTATTGTAAAGTATGTTTATTCATTGTTGACACTTTGAACCCTTATATTTACATAGTTTCATTGTTTGTCAACTTTAGTCCCTCGAAAGTATTCTTTCACACGTTCAAAGGTTCTGACACGTGTCAACACATTATAGGACGTAAATTTTCGAGGTGTTACATCCTCACCCCCTTAAAAGAAATCTCGACCTCGAGATTTACTGAAATAGATAAGGGTACTTTTATTTCATCGTGGACTCAACCTCCCACGTATACTCGGGACCTCTACGGGCATCCCATTTGACCTTTACAATCGGTACATGCTTCCTTCGCAGCTTCTTAACCTGTCGATCCTCGATCGACAATGGTTTTTCCACAAATTTCAAGCTCTCATCTATATGCATATCCGTATGTGGTATAACCAGTGATTCATCAGCGAAACACTTCTTCAGATTGCAGATGTGAAATACATTGTGAATTCCACTGAGCTCTTCTGGTAAGTTTAGCTTATAGGCAACTGACCCGACACGTTCGATAACCTCGAAAGGTCCTATGTATCTCGGGCTTAGCTTGCCTTTCTTACCAAAACGCATCACTCCCTTCCAGGGTGATACTTTAAGTATGACTTTATCTCCTACTTCAAAGTGAAAAGATTTACGCTTGGGATCAGCATAGCTCTTTTGCCTATCTCGGGCAGCTTTGAGATGGTCACGAATTTGGACAATCTTGTTCGTTGTTTCAAAGACTATCTCCGGTCCAGATAACTGGACATCTCCAACTTCCGCCCAACAAACGGGCGTTCTACACTTTCTACCGTATAAGGCCTCGAAAGGCGCAGCCTTAATGCTGGTGTGGTAGCTATTGTTGTAGGAGAACTCAATTAGTGGTAGGTGGTTATCCCAACTACCACCCAAATTAATCACACATGCACGAAGCATGTCTTCCAACGTTTGAATAGTACGCTCACTCTGACCGTCTGTCTGAGGATGGTAAGCCGTACTAAAATTCAAACGCGTGCCCAAAGATTGTTGGAAGCTTTTCCAAAAATGTGACGTGTATCTAGTATGTCGGTCAGAGATAATAGACACAGGTATGCCATGTAAGGCTACAATCTTATCAACGTATAACTGGGCTAACATGTCGGAGCTATAAGTCTCCTTGATGGGTAAGAAATGGGCTGACTTAGTCAGTCTATCAACTATCACCCATATTGTGTCATTTCCTTTCCTTGTCTTGGGTAACTTGGTGATAAAATCCATAGTTACCATTTCCCACTTCCACGTAGGAAGTTCAGGCTGTTGTAGTAAACCTGACGGTTTCTGATGTTCTGCTTTTACTTGCGCACACGTCAAGCATTTAGCTACATAGGCGGCTACAGACTTTTTCAAACCTATCCACCAATAATTTGCCCTTAGATCCTGGTACATCTTATCTGCTCCAAGATGAACGGAGTATTTGGAACTATGGGCTTCCTGGAGGATAACATCTCGAAGTCCTCCATAAATTGGAACCCATATTCGTCCATTCAATCTTAGTATTCCGTCCTTGCTAAGTGTTAACTGCTCCTCAGTTACCCCTAGCTTTTCGTTAGGATAATTAGCTTCCAACACAGCTTCCTTCTGTGCAGCTAACAACCTTTCAATCAAATTGTTCTTTATTTCCATGTGCTTGGCATTGATTCGGATGGGTTTCACCTTCTCCTTCCGACTCAAGGCATCGGCTACTACATTCGCCTTGCCGGGAAATGTATCTTATTTCACAATCATAATCATTCAGAGTTTCCATCCAACGGCGTTGCCTCATGTTCAAGTCCTTCTGATTGAACAGATGTTGAAGGCTCTTGTGATCAGAATAGATCACACATTTGATTCCATATAAGTAGTGCCTCCAAAGTTTTAGTGCGAATACAACGACACCCAACTCCAAGTCATGGGTGGTGTAATTCTTTTCGTGCACCTTGAACTGGCGTGAAGCATAGGCAATGACTTTGCCTTTCTGCATAAGCACACACCCCATCCCGGTGTGTGATGCATCACAATAAACTACAAACTCCTCTATTCCATCAGGCAATGTCAGTACTGGAGCATTGCTCAACTTTTGTTTCGGAATCTCGAAGGATTCCTGCTGCTTAGGACCCCAGTTAAACTTAATCTTCTTACGTGTCAGCGAAGTCAGGGGTGCAGCAATCCTTGAGAAGTTTTCAATGAATCGCCTATAGTATCCCGCCAAACCTAGGAAGCTACGAATTTCTGTAGGCGTCTTTGGCTCATGCCAATTCATGACAGCTTCAACTTTAGCAGGATCTACTTGGATACCATGCTCACTAACAACATGCCTAAGAAATTGGACTTCTCGAAGCCAGAATTCACACTTCGAGAACTTGGCATAGAGCTTTTCTTTATGAAGTAGTTCCAAAATGCAGTGAAGATGCTTCTCATGGTCAGCTTGGTTCTTTGAGTAGATGAGGATATCATCGATGAAAACGATGACGAATTTATCTAAGTGCGGCTTGCAAACGCGATTCATGAGATCCATGAATGCGGTCGGTGCATTAGTGAGCCCAAAAGGCATCACTAGGAACTCGTAATGACCATAACGAGTCCTAAATGCTGTTTTGTGCACGTCTTCATCTCTAACCTTCAATTGATGGTAGCCTGACCTTAAGTCAATCTTCGAAAAGAAACTTGCCCCTTGAAGTTGATCGAACAGATCATCGATTCTGGGCAAAGGATACCTATTCTTGATGGTGACCTTATTAAGCTCACGATAGTCGATGCACAGACGCATCGATCCATCCTTCTTCTTGACAAATAAAACTGGCACTCCCCAAGGAGACGAACTAGGTTTGATGAAACCTTTGGCTAGCAAATCATCTAGCTGCGTTCTCAATTCCTTCATCTCTGTTGGTGCCAACCTATAAGGCGCCCTTGCTACCGGTGCTGATCCAGGAATAATGTCAATTCTGAATTCTACTTGCCTATCTGGTGGCAAACCAGGTAGTTCTTCAGGAAAAACACCAGGGTATTCAGAAACGACAGGGATATCCCCAATCTTGGGCTTCGGTTCATTAATAATCACTTGTGCCATGTAAATGATACAGCCCTTCTTTAAACACTTAGAGTCCTTGAGCATAGACATATGCTCAGGCAGCCCATACTGGGTATCTCCCTGGATAGTGAGTGATTCTCCAGACGGAGTCTTGATCAACACTTGTTTCTTATTGCAAATAATCTGGGCCTGGTTATGAGATAACCAGTCCATACCCAAAACTATGTCGAAACCGGCTAGTTTTAAAGGAAGTAGGGACAAAGGAAAAGAGTGGTTCTTAATGGATATGAAACATCCATCTAATAAGGTTGAGGCAGTTTCTAAAGTGCCATCTGCTAGTTCCACCTCATACTTCACACTTAAGGTCTTAACAGGTAATTTCAACAATTCACAAAACTTATTATCTACGAACGACTTATCAGCGCCTGAATCAAATAACACTCTCGCATAAACATCATTTACGAGAAAGGTACCTGTTATCACATTGTCGTCCTTGACGGCTTCCTTAGCATCCATCCTGAAGACCCTAGCATTGGTCTTCTTAGCCTCTTCGGGCTTCTTGGCGTATTTTGGGCAATTGGTGTTGATGTGCCCCTTTTCATTACAACCGTAGCAGGTCGCATCCTTCATCTTTTTGCAATCCAAGGTCTTGTGTTCCTTGGACTTGCATAACCCACATGCAAAAGACTTCGATTGTGAATTCGAGTTTGATTCATACCTGCACTTTCCGAAGTGCTGTCTCTTGCAGATTTTACATCTTGGTTTTTCACGTGACTGCTGACCATCCTTCCTAAATCCTGACCCCTTCTTGTGGTCATTGTTTCCCTTCTGCTTCTTGTCTGAACGTCGTGAGTTGTCATCCTCATGCTTCCTCTTTTCGGTATCAGCGTTCCTCTGCGATTTTTGCCTAACCGCGTCCAAAGTAAGAGACAATGATATGTCCGCTGCAGACCGAAAAGTAGCTGGTCTGGAGGCCTTTACACTTGCCTTGATCTCCGGGGCCAAACCCCCAATAAAACGAGCTATACGTTTGGGTTCCGGGGTGACTAAATATGGAACCAATCTTGACAAAGTGTTGAAACTGGTAAGGTAGGCCTGACAGTCTAGGTTTCTCATGACCAGCGACAAGAAGTCAGCTTCAATTTTCTCAACCTCATGCTGAGGGCAGTAGTTTTCCTTGATCATCGTCATGAACTGTTCCCAAGTCATATTGTACAACGGGACTTTCCCCGTAGCTTGGATCAAAGATCTCCACCAAGCTAATGCTTCCCCCTTAAAAGACTGAGACACGAATTTCACAATATCCCTATTATCACAACCACTGATATCCACAACCGTATCCATCTCGTCCAACCAAGTCATGCAATCTACTGCTCCTTTTTCCCCAGTGAAATCCCTGGGTTTGCACGAAACGAAGTACTTGTAGGAGCAACCCTTATTACGGGGTTCTTGATTCCGTATGACTCTTTGGGATGGAGCACTCCTCTGGTTTGATGAGTGGTGAGAATTACTGTTGTGGGCAGTGTGGGTCCTGGAGAGTGTTCTAGAGTGTGGTGCAGATTGGGTCCTTGCACGGGTACCACTGGATTCATGGAGCTGTCTATCCATAGCTCGATTAACGGCATTATCTATCATTGCCTATAATTCTGCACCCGCGATATTTACTCGGGCATTAGGATGCTCTCTCCCTGGGTGACTATTGATCTCGTTTGAGTCGGCCATGTAGCTTGAACTGTTACATATTGACAATAATTTATTGGTGAGTTTATTATATAATTGTCTTTTATGGCAATTTTATTAACCGTGGTAAACATAGACCATATATGGTTAATTTATTACTCACATTTATTTAGGATTTCTATTATAATTTATCCTAATTATAAAACAATAACAGTTTTATTAGCACATAAGGCCTAGTCACAGGGACAAATTTTAAATTACAAGCCATGATTTCAGAGAATCAAAGCATGAAGGTTTGAACAAAGTTCATTACCTTTATCAGATAGGGTCACAGACTATTACTGTCTTTTGTCTCATATGAAAATGAGAAGGGCCCGTAGGCATTCTATTACCAATGGATGGTAAAAAGAGCTGATCATATTTATTGATGATTTAACCCATGATTCAGAGATCATTTAGTTGGGTTAGGAATCCTTGAAAAGATCCTTATATAATAATAACACATGTGATTTTAACGAATTACGTCTGCCAGGAGTGTTAACATGTTTTCAGATGTTAACTAGGATTTGAATCTTTTTAACGGGTTTTACCATCTTGGCCAGGTCTTAAAATGACATGCAGGCTAGGTTATACCTTTAAGATCCTTAATTAATAATTAATATAGGCAGATAGATTTTTAAAAGGAATGATTCCGGTTTATTTATTTCATATATATTTTAATTATGCATAACATAGCAAAGATGAAATTTATAAACTTACATTCCATTAAAATTTAAAAGTAGTACACTTTGCCCTAAACGGGACTTTTCACAAAAACACTTGCCCACGCAGGAGCTATACAGGTAATACATGTCCTCGTAGGGACTGTTTACAAAAACAAATGTCCACGCAGGGACTAATAGAGATAAGTCCTCGTAGGGACTAAGTACAAAGATAGATGTCCACACAGGGACTACATACACACATAACTAAGTGTCCACGCAGGGACTTGATTTAAACTAGGAAATACAATAATACATATTGGGATTTAACGATCCCGTTTCTTCCTTCCTTTCAGCAAATTTGCTAAGCCACTCATGAATCCCTGATTCTTCCTACGCTCTCTCTGGAGGTCTCGCTCAACCCTGCCCAGTCTTTGACGGAGATCCTCCTGTTCTGGCTGGGAAAACCGTGGTGGCTGATGCTGAAGTGGTGGCTGAGCAGGTGCGTGATACCCACGAGCTGAGTGTCCCATTCCCCAAAGGGTGCCATAGGGTCCCTCAGGATTATTATGGGCAAGGTAGTTTGATGCCACTTGGTAAGGATCGTCAGCATAGTTATAGGTATGGTATGCTAGCGGTCCGTATGGGTTGTAAGCTGCTGGAGCAGTATAAGCAGGGATAGGGTTGCCAAAACCCGATGGTGACGGCGCAATAGGTGCCGAGTTCACCTCTGATACTGGAACTGAAGGTCCACCCATCTGTGGATCTTCATATAGTGGCGGGTAGTGGCTGCCACTAGAGTGTTGAGGGGTGCTGAAATGAAAATCCCCTCCTCGTGCTGACATCCATGCGCCAGTCCTCCTTCGTCTTGGTGGTTCTGGAGGTGCTAGATGAACTGGCGGTGGTGAAGGCGGTGGCGTGACTGCCACGAAACGTGGATCCCCAGAGGGATCTTGCTGCTGCTGTTGCGGCTGCTGGTGAGGCGATGAATGGTGAGATGGTGTAAAGTACCACTCACACCGGTCGAACCGTGCCTGATGACTATCCGGACCTTGGTATAGTGTTCCGTGAAAAGACGAACCATCAGAGATCTCAACAGGATGGTTCGGGGTTCCGGTTGCAGGCTCGACGGGATCTGTGTCCTCGTCCATGTCCATCGCTTGATCACCTGAAAAATGATCCTCCGGTCCTAGTGGGTTAAAGCCCCCTTGTTCTGGTAGGTAGTCCGCCGGGTTAAACTGGCCCCGAAAGACAGGAGTAGGGTCGTCGAAGGAACGGTGCGATAAGGAACGCTGTAGGGGTATGTATGAAGGTTGCGGGTTGTTGGGCTCATTCTCGGACTGAGGCCCATAGGAGTGATGATATGGAGGCGTTGAGCTATACGATGTAGATCGTCTGGAAGGCTCCTCATAAATCCTCCAAGGTTCTTGCGGATCTGCACTCCTTGTAGAAGAAGGAGTTCGCCGGCGCGAAGGCCCGGCCTCGTGGTCGTTAGGGGCGCTCATTGGCTCTTTTCCTCGACTTCCTCGCCTGAATCTTGGCGGCATTGTTAAACCTGTCCATATAAACAAAGGTAACAACAAGAAAAATAAAGGACAAAGTTAAAAGTAAAATAACTATCTTTTTGGATTATTCCTAAGTTCTTTGTCTAGACTCGAAGATTTAGGAATGTGCAATTGTGTCATTGAGATTAAACACAAAAGGCTAGTGTTTAATTCACTCAATGTTGGCTCTGATACCAACCTGTCACACCCCGATTTCCACGTGTCACCGGTGGGCCCGGTGGGGAGTATCGTGACGTGGTTGGTAACATAATAGTCAAACAACACAATATTTAAATGCACAGCGGAAGCAAAAGTATAGATTCATTTCAACCAAACAACATTGTAATATTAAGTATCACAAGTAGTCGAATATAAATCCACAGGTAGATCAAAATAAAAGGAAACAATGTTCAACAGTCTATGACATCCAAGCTTGCGAGACTTATTGTGGATGCTAGGAGAAAAGCCAGCCTATTACGCGTAGTACCTGCACTTAACCTTTTTGAGAAAATACGTCAGTTTACACTGGTAAATACAATCAACCGACTCATTTTGAAAAGAGTTTAAGAAAATGCATTTAAGGCACAAGGCACAAATAATGTTTTATAACTTGGGATAATTATTTGAATATAATACTTGTAAAAGATTTACATGTTTCTTATGCGTTCAGTAGCCCGGGTCGAGCCGGGTTAAATATCAATAGACACACCACATTATGTATATGAGACACCGACGGGCGTACGCCTACGCCCCGTGCTTAGGTCGTGGCCATTTCATAAAATGATGCCAGGGATATCCGCGACATGGTCATTAACCCCCCAAAGGCTTTAAGCAAACAAAACAATATAAACGAGACATCTCAATACTTTAACCATCAAATAATTAAAGATTCAATGCCCGAGCAAGCGGTATTTTATATACCGTACCCCAAGCCCGTATAGGGAAAATAAGTTAAAAGTATTTACCTGAGCAAGTATAAATCACAATCAGTGAGTGCAAGTATCTTTTACCGGGTCTCCTATTCTGGAACGAAGGTTTATAACAACCTATTAGAATCCTAACGGGTCTTTAATTAAGCCTAAACTTAGACCGGTTAGTTTTAAAGATACGGTTCGTATGCACGATTAAGCGAAGACCGGATAGAATGTGATTTAGACCTGACAAGTTTGAATACTTGCTTAATATGGGTATATTATACACATTCTGGATTTTGAGATAAAACCGATAAGGTTTGACCCGTTTCGGCTAATTTATGTAAACTGGTTACATAAACCGAACCGAACGCGCATGAAGCGTAACGGGTAACCGTAAGAGTCCTAAACAGGTTTCCTAAGTTAACATGGCTTAAATATATTGTGATATCAGTAGGATACCTTCCATTATGCCCAAAACGAGTTTAATCTCATATTAAGCCCCGTAGGGGTATTTTGGTCATTTTAAAGATTATAAAAGGGATTAATTTATCTTCTGTGATCCGGGTCTGAATAAATCATTAAAATAGCTTATTTTAACAGGTTATAACATTTGGTTATAAGTCTTATATGACAAAATGGTTTTAAACCCTTACTATGCGTTTAATACGCGTATAACGTCGTTTTAAGCGATTTATGGGTTAAAATAGGATTCTGAGTTTTCTGATCAGTTCAACAGGTTCAAAACACTTCATTTAATATTTAAAATCAGTAACAATTGGATTGGTAGCAAATGGTATATTCGGTATTTACCGAATCAAGGCACTAATCCTAGCTTATGATCAGTTTAAAAATAATTAAAAATCTTCAAAAATCCCAAAATATTATATTACATCAGTGGGTAAAAGGTTTGGTGCCAAAAATTGGGTTTAGATAGGCTTTACGCAAATGACGCCATTTAATTACTAAGAAGCGTTCTAATTACGTCATTAAGCATAACTCCTAACCTAAACCTCCAACTGATGCGAAAATTTACAGACATGTTTAATAATCAGTAACTAAGATTATTGAACTTTCATATCTTCAAAAATCTCGTTTTATGATCATAAGGGCATTACGGTCAATATTTAAGCACTTAACGGAAACGTAGGACAATTAAGGATTCGAGTAGTATAAACGCAGAGGGTTATACTATCTTGTAACTAGGTCCTAATGGAACTTTAAGGCATGTATAAAGCTATCAAAACCTGGTCAGAACCGAAGTCAAAGCAGAAAGTCAAACTATGCGCCTTTCGTCTCCGAATCGGTTCAAAACAGAAAGTTGTCGAATCAAATAAGCTTAGACAAGTTATAATACTTATTATCAGGTTATATGAATGATAAAACAGGTTACACGCCTTCTATATCGCTAATTACGCGTTTAATGGTTCTGTTGACTTTTTCGTAAGAAGTTTGACTCGACAAACGACCTAATTAGAACGGGTATCAGCGGGTGCCCTTTTAAGGGTTTAAAGCCCACATAATTACCAACTTATAACAACTTTCAAATCGACAAAACACTGAATCGTTTGTGTTTTATCATTAAGTCAAACCGTAATTACGACGGTTTGACTTCTAGGCTATTAACTAAGCAAGACTTAATTGAGAAGGGTTAAACATACTTACACTTGTCTAATGAATGATTAGGGAGGCTTGAGAATGGTCCTTATGCTCTAGAAGTCTTCAAGAAATGCAGATGAGAAGTGTGGTTGAAATGTTGCAACATAACAACCTTATATAGTGACTTTGATCATCATAGATTGTTGCCAAAGGAGTCTATACATGTCCCTTGATCAATTACATGTGCCCCTAAGGACTAAAAACAAGCCTAGGCAGCCCATGGTATGCAAAACTAGTGATCAAAGTCGGTTAAGTGGGCTGCAGGACATCTGTGCATTCATTCTGATCAGACAAGGCAGTCGCATAGCGCGACTGCCGGGGTGTTTATGCTCGCGCTACGCGAGCGTGTTGATGACCAGCCAAGCAAGTTTCCTTTATTGGCATTTCAGTCCCCGATCCTTCTAAATGTCGCTTTCACTTTCTTTCTTGCATTTTGAGACTTTAATATTGACATTTAGGGGCTTTAAGACTTATACCATCTTTGTCAAGTCCTCGGGTAACTTTGTGATCACCCGAAAAGCCCTAATTTTCAATGTTGACGATTCTAACCCTCACACACGAATTTTATCATAACTTTCTCATACGATAACGAAACTTGGTGAAATTTTTATGGTGCATTCTAGTGAGCATAATTAATTGTTACAAGGCTTCGAGTTTGCTAAAAGGTCACTCAGAGGTATATCTTAACATGTTGACACATTTAACCCCTGTAGTTTGTAATCTCTCACTTTCTTTCACAATTCGCTTCGTATGATCCATGATCCATTCGTTTAAGGTTATAAACATCATGTAGGGTTATTGTAAAGTATGTTTATTCATTGTTGACACTTTGAACCCTTATATTTACATAGTTTCATTGTTTGTCAACTATAGTCCCTCGAAAGTATTCTTTCACACGTTCAAAGGTTATGACACGTGTCAACACATTATAGGACGTAAATTTTCGAGGTGTTACATATATGCTTGAGTTTTCTGAATCGAATAAATGGCATGGTAGATTAGGTCACGTAAATTTTAATTCAATACGCCGTTTAATCAATTTAAATTGTATACCAACATTCCATATTGATTCACACTATAAGTGTGAAACTTGCGTTGAATCCAAACTTACAAGAACATCATCGAAATCAGTTGAACGAATAACTGAACCCCTTGATTTAATTCACACTGATATTTGTGATTTAAAAGCGGTACCCACAAGAGGTGGAAATAAGTACTTCATCACGTTTATTGATGATAATACTAAATATTGCTATGTATATTTACTAAAAAGTAAAGATGAAGCAATAAGTAAATTTATCTTGTATAAAAATGAAGTTGAGAATCAACTTCAAAAGAAGATAAAAGCTTTGTGAAGCGACCGAGGAGGCGAATATGTTGCACCTTTTGCCGATTTATGCGCAAAAAGTGGCATTGTACATGAGTGTACACCTCCTTATTCTCCACAATCAAATGGCGTGGCGGAACGAAAGAACCGCACATTGAAAGAAATGATGAACGCCATGTTGATAAGTTCCGGGGTGAGCCAGGAAATGTGGGGGGAGGCCATTCTCTCGGCCAATTATCTTTTGAATAAGATACCATTGAAAAAGAGAGATGAGACTCCATATGAGTTTTGGAAAAAGAAAAAGCCTTCATATAAATACTTGAAAGTGTGGGGGTGCCTAGCAAAGGTGATTGTACCACCTCCTAAGGCTCTTAGGATAGGACCCAAAACTCTTGATTGCATATTTATTGGGTATGCGCATCAAAGTAGTGCACATCGCTTTCTTGTACATGAGTCCAAGAATCCTGATGTACACGTAAACACTATCATGGAGGTGAATCCTAACGTTGTGTCTTACTTTGAAAATGTGTTTCCTTTGAGAAGACAAACACATGCAACGTCATCAACACCTAATTTTGAAGTAGGTGAAAGCTCATCTAGACGAGTTGATGAGGTAGTTCATGATAAGACACATGAACAACCTGAGGTTGAAGAAAGTGACCGTAGGCGAAGCAAAAGGCCAAGGGTTGAAAAATCCTTCGGTCCAGACTTCGTTAGCTATATGGTTGAGGGCGAGCCCAATACATATCGTGAAGCGGTTTCTTCTTCAGAAGGACCTCAATGGAAAGAAGCAATAAGAAATGAAATTGATTCTATATTGCAAAATCATACTTGGGAGTTAGTAGATCTTCCACCTGGTTGCAAACCACTTGGATATCGTTGGATATTCAAAAGGAAGATGAAAACTGATGGAAGTATTGATAAATACAAGGCTAGGTTGGTGATTAAAGGATTTAGACAAAAGGAAGGTCTAGATTACTGATTAGATTGGTTCTTGCTATAGCGGCTTTAAGAAATTTGGAAGTTCACCAAAATGGACGTTAAAACCGCATTTCTAAATGGCGATTTAGAAGAAGAGATTTACATGGAGCAACCTGAAGGTTTCTCTGCCCCAGGTCAAGAGGGTAAAGTATGTAAACTCGTCAAATCTTTGTATGGTTTGAAGCAAGCACCAAAACAATGGCACCAAAAGTTTGATCATGTCATGATTGACAATGGTTTCAAAATAAATGAGTGCGACAAATGTGTTTATTTCAAAGACACAAATGAAGGTTATGTAATTTTATGCCTTTATGTAGATGATATGCTTATCATTGGGAATAATGATAAAATTATCAAAGCTACTAAAAGCATGTTAAAAGTGAGATTTGACATGAAAGACATGGGCTTAGCGGATGTGATTCTTGGAGTAAAGATCATAAGAACCCAAGAAGGTCTTGTGTTAAGTCAATCTCACTATGTGGATAAAATTCTTGAAAAATTCAACTCGGGAGATACGAGTGTAGCTCGAACTCCAGTTGATACCTCCCAACATCTTAAGAAGAATAAGGGAGATGGAGTTGCTCAGTTAGAGTATTCAAGAATTATTGGCAGTCTAATGTATCTAATGACATGTACTAGACCCGACTTGGCTTACGCGGTGAGTAGGCTAAGTAGATACACCAGCAATCCGTGCGCGGATCACTGGAAGGCTATCACGAGGGTGCTTAGATACATAAGATACACAAGAGATTATGGACTGCATTATACCCGACAACCAGCAGTGATCGAAGGATACACTGATGCAAACTGGATATCGGATAATAAAGATTCCAAATCAACAAGTGGTTACGTGTTTACACTTGGAGGAGCTGCTATTGCTTGGAAGTCTTCTAAGCAAACAGTCATAGCAAGATCCACAATGGAATCCGAATTTATCGCCTTGGATAAGTCAGGCGAGGAGGCGGAATGGCTACGTCAATTCGTGGAAGATATTCCAAGATGGCCAAAGCCTTTGCCAGCCATATGTGTACATTGTGATAGCCAATCAGCGATTGGTAGAGCTCAAAGCTTGATGTACAATGGCAGATCAAGGCATATGCGACGTAGACATAACACGATACGACAACTACTCTCAACGGGTGTTATCACAATTGATTATGTGAGATCAACGGATAACATTGCGGACCCGTTAACAAAAGGCTTAAGCAGAGAGTTAGTAGAAACGTCGTCAAGAGGGATGGGACTAAAGCCCGTGATAAATGGGAATATGAGGGAAACCTAACTTAGTTGACTGGAGATCCCAAGATCTAAGTTCAATAGGACAACTTAATCATATTACCAAACGGAGTCACTGTGGGGGAGTACCCCAAACTAAATAAAAGGGAGTTACATATACTTCCTAGTCCATTCCAATCAGTGACATTGAAGTGAGGCTAAGCATATTAAGGTTAACGATTTCGGGAAATCAAATAACCATGATGCTTTTAATGATTCAGAGGAATCACCTATGTTAGAGAGAAGTAGGGTCGCTTCAAATGGATTTGTGGGGTGCGCAAATCCTAGAGCTCTCGCAGAACCAGGCTAGTGTTCCAGGACCATAATAGGACACAACAATGAGGAGTTGGCCAAACCAGGGAGAGTATTGTGTGAAGTGTATTGTCGTTTACACAAATGGGGGTATGTTCAAGGACATCGCGTCTACACACCGCTAGTAAGCTAAGTATGCTTCACAAAAGAAGGTTCAAAGGTTACAACCTACCAATCTTGCAATACTCGACTGTCGAAGTTTATCGTTAAAAAGTGTAAGGAAAAGATCCATTTCCATACATGTGGGGGATTGTTGGAAATTTGATGAAAATAGCATTTTTCATGTGGGGGATTGTTGGAAAATAGGTGAAAATAGCATTTTTCACAAATATAGGAAAATGATTTTTTCCTATTTTGGACTAGAAATAAATATAATAAAATGAGAGGGTTTTATATATTTATTTGTGGGTTTGCGTTCTATGTTGGAAGAGCTTCGCAACGAACTAAACCACGTCCAAAACGGAGCTAAGATGAATGAGATATCGATGCTCAAAGTTGGGTGTTTGGAACGTTCAATGCTGAAACAAAAGGGAAAGTAGCACCTTGTCCCACATCGGATGAGAGATGGAACTTAAAGGGGTATTTAAGTGGGAACTCTCCATCCTTATTGTTTCATGGGAGCACTCACTAGTGTACTCGCGAAGGGTGCGGAGCACCCTAACTCGCACTCGCACACGCTCGCGCGCACGCGCACGCGCACGTGGCGTGGGCGATGACGCGCAATGTGGCGCTTTGATGGCGCACTTTGCACTTCGCACACTCGCATCACCGCGAGCCGCCTTTGTATTTTTGACCACGTGCGCGTGGTGGATCTCATAGGCTGCAGGGACCAAGTGGAGTGCAGGTTCGAAGCGCATGACGTGGCAGTCCGCGCGCGGGTATGCGTGGCACGAAGGCGCGCGATGGCGCATGTTGCATAGGTCCTGATGTGTCGTGCGCGGCGCACGAAAGTGAGCCAAAACGGCGCGACTATGTGGCGTGCTCGTAGAGGCTCACAGGTGACGTGGCACACGCGCGCATGGACCTAAGTCAGTGAGGCGCACGGGCGCATGGCACTGAGCCAAGAGGACGCACCGCGCATGGGCGTGGAGACCTGGGCGAGCGCGCACCAGTGTGTCTTGCGCGTGCGCGCAGAAGCTTCCAGCATTGAATGACAGAGCAGTTTCAGTCCAGCTTCGTAACTGACGAGTTAACGGGCTTTGACTGAGAATTAAATGACGTATTAAATTGCATTGAAGACGTTTAATGCAATTTAAACCTCTCTTTAATTCGTTTTTGACTGTTTCAACCTAGGAGCTGTATAAATACAGCTCCATACCCACAGCAGAGGGATACCAGAAACACAACAGCATATTCAACTTTCTCTCTAGAGTTTTCTGATCTTTTCTTGCAGTTTCAAGGTAACCTTCGGGTTGTAGGCGAACTCCGGCAGTACTACTGCTCCGGCTGTTGTACCCTGGGAAACAAAACGAGTACTCTTGGGAGGCTCGGAATTTGTTTTAAGGGAAGCGTGTTGAACACGTGACTCAGCCCTTCTGTTTCTACCCCATTCTTGTATTTCGTTTATTTCAGTTGTAATTGTATCAGTATTTTGTTTTCTCATTTCTGTTTTGTAATCATAATAATAAAGTATTTGTTTATTTTATTTTATTACGCGAACGGTTCCTCCAATAATTATACCTTAATTATCAATATGTTGATTTATTTTCAATCAGGGCGCCTAACTTTCTTTTACAAGCTAATGACTCCTCTATAAACTTCTTAACATTACCGTAAATAAACAACACTTGTTTGGCCTGTTACAAACAAGACAATGTGCATTCCAGCTGCATGTGTTAAATGAATGTATGTGTATCACGTTTTATACTTCATGTCTTATATGTGGTTATGATGTAGTATTTAATATTTAATATTCACACTTTCTACCTAATAAAAATACACTAGGAATGACTTTAGCTGCAAAATTTTATTTGTTTTTTTAGTGATGTTGGTGCACTTGTGTCTGTACTTTGTCTGTATTTTGTCTTGTTACTGAACGATGTCTTTGTTAGTCTGTAAGTTTGACCAAGTCAACCATCCTCCAGTTTGACTTGGCCAAACAGTCAACATTATGTTTGTAATTTGTTTGGTTCGAAGGATGTGTCATCGAAGGATCACTTATATCCTTCGATGATGAGCTCGATAGATAGCTTTCGATAGATGGACCACGAAAGATCCCATCTTTCGTGGTACATGTTGATCATTCGAGCTGTTCCTGGTCGAAAGATGATCTTTCGACCGGTCTGCATGATCCTTCGACCGGACCTGCTGTGTTTGGGTATAAATACCCGTGTGTTGTGTTCATTTCGAAAAAAAGACAGTTAGCAGAGAACACACACACACTTAGAGAGTTTACAGGACTGATTTGTAAACATTGAGCTGTAACCGGACCTTTCATACGTTTAATACAAGTGGTGTTAATCGTTGAGTCTTGTGTGTTGATAATTTGCGTGTTCTATCTCGGTTTGCTATCTCGGTTGAATTCCGCACAACCGGGTTGGTTTGTACACAAGGATTAGGCGACTAGATCCTCCCCTAGCCGGACCTACAAGTGGTATCAGAGCCTTGGCTCTTCTCCTTGTTAAAACCGAGTTGTTTTCGGGTTTTAGAAGCTTGTATTTTCTGGAAATTTCTGTTTTTAGCTTCGAAAATCTGCATTTTTTGCTGGAAGTTCACATAAAAACCTTGTTATTTTTCATTTTCAGATGTTAAAAGTTGGTTTTTATTGAAGTTTTGAGCAAAACCGTGTTTCGGAAATTTGTCGGTTCACCGGAAAACTCTTTAGTTTACCGGAAAATTTAAATTTTCTGGGTTGTGTCTTCATATATTCATACAATCTTCAAGTTGTTCTTCATAAACACACTTTTTGATCCTTGAAAATTTGAATATTAAAGTTTGTTAGTGTTTTGGAAATTGTAATCTGTTTAAAATATAACATCATCATTCGGTTGGTAGTTTGGGAAAGTGTGAGCCGAAAGTGGAAGTTGAAAAAGAAAGTTATCTGTGTTTGTGTCAGGAGGTTATAGAAAGTCAACATATCTTAATCACAACTGGATAAATCAGCGAATTTGAATCCTGATATTTCAGTAACCACAAGCATAACTCAGCGAAGTTGGGACTTGACTTCAGCAAATTTGATTTCAGCGATATTTCAGTAACCAGCGATTTAGTAGTAACCAGCGAATTACTCCTTGATATTTCAGTAACCACAAGCATAACTCAGCGAAGTTGGGACCTGATTTCAGCAAATTTGATTTTAGCAACCAGCGAAATTGCTTGACCCGGCCAACTCAAATCCAAAGGCGACTTTGGTAACCGTGTAATCGTCCTCAGCGAGATTATCACGGTTTTTCGGCGATTTTTCTGATCATCAGGCAGCGAAATTCAGCGAACTTAATAAAGCCAGCGAAATTAAGAGAAGCCAGCGAGTTAACAGGATCGAACAAGCTGATTTGAGTCACATAAGTTTTGGATCGTACAAGAAGTGTCCGATCGCACAAGAGCTGTTTAGTCGCACAAGACTTTATTACTCGCACAAGAATTGGGCTCATATAAAAATTTGGGCTTCTGTTTGGGCTCGTTTTCGTCGTCTATCTTTCAAGAAGTGTGGTTCATCGCGTTGTATCACAAGACTTGTTCCGTCGGATCTTTGTTTCGTGGGATTTTGTGTTGTCTAGATATTTAAAAAAAAAATATATATTTGTATTAGTGGTTTAATTGCTTGGTTTGAGGTGTGATTTTCAGGTATTATTAGTCTTGATCAAAAATGAATCCAAGATGGAATAGACCGATAAATACAGATCCAAATCAAACAGCGTTTGTGTCTCACACTGACATGTTTGGCAATACTATCCAAGTTCCGGTCCCTCCAAAAACTGATATGTTCGGAAATCCATTACCTGTTCAATCTACAGGACCAACAAGTGTGTCTAGCACTAGCTTGTATGGCACTCCTCCTCCAACAACAGACTTGTATGGAAATCCGCTTCAACCAGTTCCTCAACCAGTGCCTCAACAGCAAACCCAAAGGCCTCCTGTGACAACTGATCTACATGGCAATCCCATTCAAGTTCCTGTTAAGCCAGCTCAGCATGGGAACCAGAACCCTTTCAGAAATGAAGGAGACCAGCAGAATCAGAACAGGAACAATGAGCGTACGTTGATACCTGTCAACAACCAAGGCCAAGCAGGATCATCAAATGCTAACCAGGCACTTGTGATTCAAGTATATGAAGGTGGTGATTGGTCAATCAAGTTGAGTAGTGATGCTCCAGTTGGAACAGCTTGTTTTGCTGAGGTTGTAAAGGATTTAAATCACGCCAGTGGTGGAGAATCTTCCGCCAACGGTGGTGACTCTTCTGAGGATGAAGACTCTTCTGGTTATAGTAGAAGTTCAGATGAAGAATCCTCGAGTTCAGGCGATGATCATGTGGATGAGACATCAAGTGCGTCAGTCGATGCTAATATTGATGAGCTATTGGGAGAAGCTGCAGCAGAAACTCAAAGAAGATCTATATTGGTGGATCAAGCTGCTTATTCTTCGTCTTCTCTCCATTCAGCCGTTATGGCTAATGTCGACAGTTCATCAAGTCAGGTATGTGTCGATGAACCCACTGCTGCTATTTGTGATAATTGTGCTAGATTAAGTGATAGATGTGCTGATTTGGATGCAAACATGTCTGAGTTGCAAGGCAAACATGATGCTTTACAAGCTAGTTTGTTTGACTTGCAAGACAAACATGTTTCGTTGAATGATAAGTGGTGTGAATTGCAAAGCAAACACGAGGCTTTGCAAGAGAAATATGATGTGACATTCATACACAATCAGAAGTTGACCGTTGATCTTTCGAAGTGCACTGAAGCCAACATGTTTTATGAAAACCATGAAAAGGACTTTAAGTCGATGATTGAAACATTAAAGAAAGATAAAACCGAACTGACAAAAATGGTTTCAAGAAAACAAACTGACATAAATTTGTATATCACACGTCTTGAGATAATGCAAAAAGAAATGGCTTGTGTCAAAACTGAAAGTGAGGCGATCCGACTCAAGTTAGACAGCTATTTAAGCTCTAGCTATGTGTTGGATCACATCATTGATGTTCAGAAAGAGAAACGGGATGTCACATGCATTGGTTACAAGAAATGTCCACCACCCGTGAGAAACAATTATGATGCCCTGCCTGATGAGGAGTATAGGACTCACTTTGAACCATCTGTTCCTCTAGATGTTAATGAATTTGCAGCAGGACTCGGATACAAGAAAGAGGTATCATCAGATTCAGATGTGTCAGCAGATACATTCGTGTCTTCTGCCGAACCGAATCAGACTCCTCCAGTTGTGATTGAGGATACTGATTCTTCTGATGATGAATCTGATGATACTGATTCGGAAAAGTCTGATGCGGTAATCAAAGAAGAGGACATACCTCTTGAGAATCATATTCTATGTGATCCTCCCGCAAAACCTGCTAAGACTGTTCCAACCGAGTCCACATCTGCAAAAGAGTCGGAGAGTGTGGATTTGCTGTACACTCTTGTTGGTGATAATAAAATTTATTCAGACAAAGATTTTCCTATTAAAAATGTTAATCCATCTTTAATCAGTAACGTCTTTGAGAATTCGACAAATAAGTTTTTGGGAAAGACAGGATCACGTGTTACAGTCACACAGTGCCCTCCTATCCCAAAGGCCGAAGTTCGAAAACAATTTGGCAATCAAAAATTGCCAACAGTGCAAAAACAGCAAAATCATGCCAAACCAAAAGAAAAGACACCGACTCAAACTCAAAGGAAGCCGAATCAGAAGAAGAAGAAGAATGTGAACTTTGTGAAATCTAAGGGAACGGACAAAATTGAAAAGTTTGAAAACCAATCTAACTTGGATTTTGTTAAACAAGCAACAGTGTTGAAAAGAAATGAACCAAACTGTTCGAAACCTAGTACCTCGAGATCACAAAGTTCATCATCATCGGCAAGACGATCACATGATGCTTCGGGGTTTGTTGAACGAAGATCATGTTTTGAATGTGGCACAATTGGACATATCATTCGAAATTGTCCATATCTTCATAAACAAAAAGCCAAAGTTGATGCCCCCCATGGTAACAATTACCATAAAAGATTTGTTTCACCAAAACAGGACCCTCGTCTTGTTAAACAACGAGAAGTGAAACAGAAAAAGAAACAACGAAAAGAAGTTGAAAAGGCGTTAAAACCGGAGGTTTCCCAAACAAAATCTGTTAAATCGGATGTTAAACATGAAAAACAAAAACAGATTTGGAAACCAAAATTGGTAACTGTTTCAGGGGGAGCTACAGCCATTCCGAATCATCGGGAAATGGATGTCACAATTCTCGATGATGACGGACGACCCAAGTCTGTGAAGGCTTGGGTCCCACTCTCCAACTAATCTCTGAGTGAGTGTGTAGGATGTTCCAGGAGGAACTTTCGATAGTCGTAAGATTGTTGATAGTGGAGCGTCCTTACACAAGATAGGCGACAGAAGAATATTGTTGCCATTGATGGAGAGAAAGGAAAACGATAAGAAGACAAACATTCCGATGAAGGAATAATGGTGAAAGAATGTGGTTGAATGAAGTTGAAAAATTCGACCAGTTGAGATATGTGCCAAAATTGGTTGTTATGGTTTTTGATCGGGTCCTCAGGAAAGATTCCAATGAAAAGTACGCGCCTGAAGCACGTCTGAAGCTTTTCGAAGATTCATGGATTTTTCTTCCACAAGAAGTTCAAAGTCCACAAGTTGAACGTGTAGGGTACTTTTCTCTACGGTGTGACTGAAGAAAATATGTTGGTTGATCAAACCAAACCGGGTGTGCGGATGCCTTGGCGTGGATTGAACAACCGCACACTTCTTCTCAAGAGAAATATAAAGACCTTCGCTGGTGCAATGTGGAAGACCAGCCGGACCCAGAGGTCTATGATCTTGTTGCTGTGAAGAGATTTCTCAGTAGCTACAAAATCGACTTTGAAATCCACACCGGGTGGATATCCAGTTTGGGAGAGCGCTCAGATTCCTGGCAATGCACGAAGCAGTTGCAGGATACGGTTTTGAATTTCTAATCTCTCCTATACTTGTCGATATTTAAGCTGCTTTATAATTTATTATCCTCTCCTACAGCACTCTTTGACCAGACACGTTGAACTCGAATATCACCTCACACGTGATTGTTTCAATATGAAACTCGTCAATGTTGTCATGGTCCACACCGATTACCGACGTGCCAACTCATTTTCTCCAAAATTCGATAAATCATTTCTGATTAACTTAATTTTGGTAAAGGGCACTGAGGTAAAACATGAGTAAAACCAACATCGGAAAATCATTTTTGTAAATACCTTTGTGTTTTAAATTTATCTTAGTTTATTGATTTTAGGGGGAGTAAATCCAAATTTGAAAATCCAAAAACATCGAAAAATTTCAAAAACACAAAAACAATAGAAAAACAAAAATGAGTTTCCTGGCGAGCAAAAGAGAAAATGATAGTACATCAGTGGTCTGTCTAAACCTCTTTAAACCTAAAATGAAAAACGATAAGCAGCTCTATATAAGATGTATCGGTAGGCTCACAATCATTTTAAAGTGTGCAGGGTGATATAAACTTAAATCCGACTGAAGACCAGGTGGGAACCATTCATTGGCATATGGTCTTAGTATCGAAATTTCGTTTGATAGATTGCCGAGGTTCTGAGATATTCGGTCTTTATGCTGCTTATCATCTGGGTATCATGGTTGTATCTTTTACCGAAAAATAACGGGGACGCAAGTCTAGATCTTCCATGATACCATACATACGTGTACATACTGCATACGACCTCAATAAGTGATCAACAATCACATGTCCAAACAAAATAAGTGATAATATATCACATCTATCCGGGAGTCAAGTTCGTCTCTCTGCTGTACGAAAGTACTGACCTGTTCACGGACTTGCTCCTGTGCCCTCATGCATATGAAAATCAAGTTCCTCATCAATAAGTGATTCTATCACATAGGGCTTGTTTTCAAATCAAAATAAGTGAGAATCTCACATCATATACGGTCAAACAGATGATAATCGGTATACTCACCGGTAAGATGAACCCTCGTGCATACCTTGATACGGGAATGTGTCGTTATGTGGATGAACACCGGTCGGTAAGTATAAATCATACCTTAACGTATCCCCTCGCCATGATTACAAATGATAAGTTGAGCTTAAGTGGACAACAATACCGATAATTGTTATAGGATGCTTATCTTAATGTTAACTAATTGAACAACAAGAGCATTTTGGCATGACCGTACACTGATATGATTCTCTTACCCTCGAAACTCGCAAAAAGAATGTCTGTAAATATTTATTTACTGCTTTCTGCGTCCCATTTGAAATATTCAAAAATACCAAAAAGATTTTAGGTGTGTTTTAATATAAACTTTCTAAAAAGCCAAAAAGATTTTATTTCTATCTTATTTTCGATCGTACGATGTTGGATCTCGAGTCTTCGTTACCTGAAACCTGAACGAAAACCAAAACGACTAAATCTTCATAAACGGTCGAAATTTGCAAGTTTTGAAAGTTAAAGACTAAAATTGACAAATTTATTAAACTTTCAAACTGTCGGACGGTGTTTGATTAAACAATGGTCACACGTGTGTCGTTTGTTTGTGTTACGATATTCCAAGCAGTTGTTCTCATTACGCGTTTAGATTTCTTGCATGTGCAGATTCTAAAGGCAAGGAGAACATGGTCGATGACGAGCTTCGGAATGAAGACACGACGTGAAGGCGCTCAAGTGACGAAGATGATCGAGTTGCCGCTGACCATCATCAATACCACAAGGATCTCAATTCATAACGAACAAGTATTTCACGAGCATAACTCAAGGGGGAGCTTATGTTAAGGGGGAGTTTGTCAACACACTTCTTACATCAAACGGGGAGTTTGTTGGTACACTTTCTGCTTTCAAGACGTGAAGACTTTAAAGATCCTCCGACATTGAAGACTTGAAAGGACGTCAAAGTTGAAGACACAAAGATCGAGACAAAGTTATAAAGATAAAGACAAAGCTACAGCCAGACAAAGCTACAGCCAAGGGGGAGTTTGTTGGTGCACTTGTGTCTGTACTTTGTCTGTATTTTGTCTTGTTACTGAACGATGTCTTTGTTAGTCTGTAAGTTTGACCAAGTCAACCATCCTCCAGTTTGACTTGGCCAAACAGTCAACATTATGTTTGTAATTTGTTTGGTTCGAAGGATGTGTCATCGAAGGATCACTTATATCCTTCGATGATGAGCTCGATAGATAGCTTTCGATAGATGGACCACGAAAGATCCCATCTTTCGTGGTACATGTTGATCATTCGAGCTGTTCCTGGTCGAAAGATGATCTTTCGACCGGTCTGCATGATCCTTCGACCGGACCTGCTGTGTTTGGGTATAAATACCCGTGTGTTGTGTTCATTTCGAAAAAAAGACAGTTAGCAGAGAACACACACACACTTAGAGAGTTTACAGGACTGATTTGTAAACATTGAGCTGTAACCGGACCTTTCATACGTTTAATACAAGTGGTGTTAATCGTTGAGTCTTGTGTGTTGATAATTTGCGTGTTCTATCTCGGTTTGCTATCTCGGTTGAATTCCGCACAACCGGGTTGGTTTGTACACAAGGATTAGGCGACTAGATCCTCCCCTAGCCGGACCTACAAGTGAAATAATCTCCAGTAGTGCTAATGTGTGAAATTCACAACTTAACTAGTCTGTGATATATAGTATTTGTACGTAGTTCTTTGAAAACTTTATTGTAGTACAAACATGTGTCGAGGTGCACATAGTTTAGCTCATTCAAAAAAGAGAGCCCTTTATGTTTTGGACCACATACTTGGTAATCTTTCGTAACTCATGATTCTTCATCCACCACACCACTTTTAAGTCTATACAATCAATGGCTTCAAGCTTTCATTTTATCGGTGTCATAAAAGGTTTTTAAGTGGTCCATGAATGAGCATATCACCATCTTAATTAACTTTCCAATCTACCCTTAGGTGGAAAAGACCATGACTTTGAGATAAAGATGCATCTCACTTGCTTCAGCGAATTGCATCGTCACTATGATCACAACACGTTTTGCAATAATCAAAATGTAGCTAGCATTAAGTTATAATTCACTAGAAACTTGCGCAATATACTAGAGATATTTGAGAGTTATATGTTAAGTTACTTTGCCAGTTCAGACTCATATATGATGCTACATTGGTTCATCTCATAAAATATGGTTTATAAAGATCATTTATAAATTCTAAGTTAACATTAATAATTCTATCAAACGAATCTATAAAAGAGAAATACTCCTAAAGAGAAATATGATGTATTTCTAAATGCGTAAACCATTGCAAGAAGCTCTCTTTTACATGAAAACTTCTAGAATTTGTTACCAATATATGACAACCAAAGAACTAAATGGAACAACTAATATATTACACGAGTTGGACATCTCATAATTTTTTTAATTTAAAAATTCAAAGAAACCTTTCTAAATTCATCTGAGATTTAATATCGTTTTTTTCATGTATCTACCATGCATGCTCTCACTGAATTGTATATGACTTCGTCAATTGATTTATTACTACCTCATCACATACCAATAATTCACATTCACACATAAATAGAGAGATTATGTCAATGAAAAATCTTTTAAAAAATTAGTTTCTATCATTGATTTTTTTTCTTATCTTATTTTTTGGTGCTATGGAGTTGATTTTTTTCTTATCTTATTTTTTGGTGCTATGGAGATTTGGTTTTTTAGTGCTAGTTTCTATTATTGATTTTTGATGGTGTGTTTAAAGATTTAAGGGTGTTGTGACTTGTGTTTCGTGTGTTTAGAGATTTAATGGTGTTGTTATTGAACGGCACCAATAAATCCCATTATTATTTAGTGTCATATTTGTTTGTGCTCTATCATAAAGCATAAATTACAGCACCAAAAATGTTATTTTAGACTAGTGATAGAAAATATTGTGCATAATTGCTTTTTCCACTATTAATGTAAAATTACAATTATGTTTCATGTTTACCAACACTACAAAATAAACAAGTATCATTGATGGCCAAATTCATCGTTGAATTGTCGATAATGGCCTTTACTAACATAAAAATATTGTTGGAAATTTGTTACAGAGTAATCTTATTTGTGACAGATTACCAGCGGAGGTTATAGATCAATCATCGGCAGTCTACTTTGATAGGCATAGCATTACCCAACAACATCTTGATATTGTTAGGCCAAAGACCCTTTGTTCGTATCTTTATTTATACACTTTATAAAACTTCATTGCAAGGGACATGTTTATTATTTTTATTGTATATATTGGAAGGGACATGTTTATTATTTTTATAGTATATATATGTCTTTTATATATATATATTTAATCTAACAGTTTAGTCCATTTTTAAATTCACTGTATAATCATTTTCTTAAAAAGGTAGTTAAATACTTAATTGTGGAGTATTTGTAGGAACAACTAAGCCTAGGATCAAATATATTCATTTAGGAATACATGCATCAAGCAGGCAATTAAACATAAGGTTAATCGTGTGTGCTTACTCTTACACAAAGTATAATAGACATACTCGAAATATGTGATTATGGCTTAAATATATGGCTTGCACTGATCGATTTTGTGTCGATTCGGGTGAAAGGGTCAGGGCCCGCATGCACTATATGAGCCTACCTTTTGCTATAATGCATCCGCCCATTAGCTCTTTGGATCCTATCCCAATTCCTTCTTTCTTATTTTCCTTTTCTCTCTCCCTAAGACATATGCACATAATCTATCAATATATGTTTCTTGATCTCTTTATTCATCTATAAATAGAAACAACATAAAACAACCAAACAGTGTAGTGATCACCACAACTTCAACACTTACACACAAAGATTTGAAGTTCTCTTTAATTTGTAGAGATAGAGAGGGAGTACTATCTGGGATAGATAATAGAGAGATGTCAAACAACAGTTGTATAGATGTAACAGCAACATCTGAGCAGTTGTGTTATATCCCTTGTAACTTTTGCAACATTGTTCTAGCGGTACACACTCTTTATCTTTGTTTTTTCTATGATTTGTGTGTATAGAGAGGGTTGCAAAGTTTGATGGTGTTAGAATGATAAAAGCTTATATGTAGCTTATGGGTTTTGCTTGAGATTTGGTGTTATCATATGGAAAAAAAAACGACTAGATCCATCTGAAACCAAGTTTTCCTTTTCACTTTGATGCACACACAAGCTCATACAGTCAAGTCTCCATCGTTTTAGGGTTTCTTTTTTCTCGTTTCTTCGTCCGTTTTCAGTCAAAAGAAAAAGTCTTTCAAATATCTGAACTCTCTCTCTCTCTTACACACACACAAAGAACTAAGGACGGTACTTAAATGACTAGTTGCAATCCCAAATTAATCATTCGATCCATTTATTTCCTTATGGAGATTATCTTTCATCCAATTCAGTTGATTTAACTTTTGACCAAATTAAAAGGGTCATTAGTTTCCCCAAAGTATCATTGCATATGAGTACTTCCAAAAAGCTTGGGTTTGATATGTAATCAAGATTAGATACATGTTGAAGTAACAAATTAAGATCCCACTTCTAAAGATTCTTTCATAATCAATCTAATATTGTATTACTTTGGTTTCTTGTTTATCTATTTTCAAAAGTTATAGGTCTCATAATTGCAAAATTTTATATTTAGTGAGATTTTACTAGGTATATTTATCCGATTGATTTTGGTACGATCACGATCGTATCCCTAAATCATTATTTGAGCTACAATTTTCAACAAAAGATGGATATTTACTTAAAATAATTCTTGTAGGGTTCTTCATTATATATAAAGTTGCAAATTTGGAACCCTAAAAGTCTTATTTAGACTTGATGACAAATTTGAGAGACGAAATTATGTCCCTGATTGAATTTATGAAACGGGTATTCTTGATTTGGAGGTAATAATTGATGTGTGGTTAAAATGCAGGTGAGTGTACCATGCAGCAGTTTGTTTGACATGGTGACAGTAAGATGTGGACACTGCACCAATCTGTGGTCTGTGAACATGGGCATGGCTGCTGCCTTTCACCAGTCTCTCTCAAATTCCAACTCCTCCCCCCAAGATTCTACTTCCCATCTGCATGCCCAGGTGAATGTAAATTTTTATTTTATTTTTTGTTTATATCTTACCCTTTGTTAATTTTAACTTTCTTTTTCAAGAATTTTAATTTCTACTTCAAACTGACACACATGTTAGTAATTTAAAACCCTTTATAGAATGAATGATAAAAAAATGGGAACATATAATCTTACTTCTTTTTTTTTTTTGAAATATAATGGACTTTCTTTCTTTCTTTGAAAAAAAAAACATAAAATTATATATAACTTTTTAGAACTTAAGCAAGCTAAGAAATGCAAGTAAAACACCATTATTTTCTTCAAAATTTCCCTAATTTATTTTTTCTAAACAGTGGAATATTCGTAAAGACAAGTAATTTTTCTAAATTTGATGTAATTATTAATTAATCTTATTTTACATATTTTGCTAAAAATATAAATTGGAACATTAATTATTTGTCTGGTACTTTTCAAAATTCATATGCATATTAGAAAATGCAAATTTAAACTGAATCCGGGTTGATAAATGCAAATTTAACCCGACTAGGGTTAGGTTTTAACTTTTCAGAATTAGATCACTAATTTTGGTACCTTTTTAGGAAATTATCAATAGATCTACTTACTCTAGGTTATACATAGGATAATCTAAAGACTACACCTTTTTTTCGTTACATCATAGATTCAAGAACCCTGATCACCACCATTTTCCATAGGGTTCATTTTTGCGGCCAAAATCTGTATAAAATGTGTCAAGTGTTCTTTCTCTCTTTATAGATTTTTATCAATTTATTATTGTAACCCTTTTCCTTTGCATATTGATTTTTTTATTTGATTTAAAAAAACTGAAGCACTTTTAAGATTCTTTCCTTAAGGTTTCTTGGCACCAAGATTTTGTTGTGTAGTTCTACAACACCTCTCTAAGATTAAAGAAGTGGTAGATATGTTTGGGACAAAACTGGCAGCAAATGTCATTCACTTTTCTTGTTTTATTTTGTTTTAACTTTTACTTTATATACAACTGATTCAGTCACTTCAATGTTGGTAGTTCAGTTTCTTTTCATGGAACATCATTTCCAACATTATCATGGAAAGTAAATAACTAGATTAGATTAAACCTGGAGAGTTTGTAGTTGGATCTTGTCTCTTGTTCGGGGTTTCATTTTAAGGAGTTATATTTTTTATTTATATAGTTTATAGTTCATTTAATAATAAATTAATAAAGTTTTAATTATGCTTGTAAACGACCCAAACGTTAAGTTCATTCGTCAATATCGTTCGATAGGAAGTTTGTTTATGTTAGTTTATTTAGTTCGTTTATTTAATAAATGAACGAATATGAACAAAACTTGTGTTTATTTGGTTAAACAAACATGAACAAATGTCTTGTTCTTTCATTTATGTTTGTGAATGTTCATTTAAGTTTGTTCGTTAATGTTCGTGAACGTTTGTTTATGGTCATTAACTTATTAACTTATGTTGTTTGTTTGATTTGGTTTATTAATTTATTCATTTAAGATTGTTAGGCCCATTACAATTTTGTGTAGTTTATGAGAGTAAGATAATTGGCGTAACAATCTTAAATGAATATATTAATGAACGGAATTAAACAAACAACATAAATTATGAACATAAACAAACTTTTTTAGGCCCAAGACATTGTTATTCATATTTACTTTTAGTTGGTGTTAGTTAAGTTATGTCGGTTCGTCCATGTTCACTTACGTTCGTAACCCGTTCGTTTATACTAATAACGAACAAGCATAAATGAACACGAACGCCTTCATTTTCCTAACGAAAGAACATGAACAAGAAAACCCCGTTCATTTAATTGTTCGTGTTCGGTCGTTGGTTCGGTAAAACTTAAACGAATGAACACTGCACGAGCATGCGTCGTTCGTCTTTGTTTGGTTCATTTATAAGCCTAGTTTAAATTACATCGAGGGTTTATGAGTGTAGGGATCACTTTGTCTTTATGTGTCAAAAGTTTTAGGAAATACTCTGTATACAAATACCAAACTTGTTATTTAGTAGTCCAGTCTAATAGAATAACTAGATTAATGTATTACACATTTCATGAAACAATCTTCATAACCTAAGCAAATTGAGATGACAAAAGGGGTGATATGTAACGACTAGGCTGGATGTGTAACAAGTACGACAAACAGACGTATAGCCATTAAATATTGTGAGAGGTATTTTAATGGGTATACGTCTGTTTGTTTTACATGATGCGGAAGTTATTTTCACAATGAAATTGAACTTTTAAGCGGAATTGCAAACTTTGGTGGCTGATGCCATTCTACTGATATTTTAACTATAGAAAATTAGTTTACAGATTATAGAACTGAAGTGAAAGAAGGCAATAGCAATAATTTAGTTATAAATATGCCTTGATATTTCAGAAGGCTCCAACGCACTCTCCAAATTATAGGGTTGACATGGGTTCCTCTTCAAAGTACAACAGCAGGATGCCGATGAGGCCATCTCCGGTTCCCTTCACCGCTGATCAGAAGATCAATCGCCGTACGTTTATTCATTTTACTTCACTTGTACAAAAGTTTAATATGACTTAGTACAGAACATTATGAAATAGTAACTCTAGTATTAATTGGTTTTAAATCATACCATGCAACATTTAATATCATAAGATTCTTGGTACTTCAAAATTTACGCTAACAATTAATTTGTATTTTACAGCTCCGGAAAAGAGGCAACGGGTTCCTTCTGCATACAACCAGTTCATCAAGTAAGAACGCTACTCAATACCTCTCAATTTATAACACAATTAAATTATTCTTTTAGTTGTGTAGTATCCAAAAGTTTGAAAGAGTTTCATTTTTATTTTTTTCTTAATATATTCCTACAATTATTAAAATGATATATGTAGAGAGGAGATTCAGAGGATTAAAGCAAATAATCCAGATATCAGCCATAGGGAAGCTTTTAGTACTGCTGCAAAAAACGTAAGTGCACATGATAGCATATTTCTGCATACTCTTCTTTCTTTTCCTTTGTTTAGTGGTTTTCACAATGTCTAGTAGTGTGTGCGCACAGAGAGAGATAGAGAAATCTTTGAATTATAAATTTGATATATGTAAACTCTCTTGCTATATAGTGGGCACATTTCCCTCACATTCATTTTGGATTGATGTTGGAAGCAAATGATCACCCAGCTAAACTTGATGAGGTATGTTAATTCATGCTTAATTTCTCTCATTCAATTTAATATTCGATATTACAATAAATTTGTATAAGTAATTCAAAAGATTATAAATTTTGGGATTTCTACATAATAATTTCTCTTTTTTCTTATATATGAATTTAAAGTAAATTTGACTTAGTACAGTTGCTTCTAAGAAAAAGAATAAAGATTAAAAAAAAAATGAGTTAATTACAAAAATAGTTCTTGTTGTGTCATTAAAACTAACACCTTTAAGTACTAACCTTTTTTTATAACAGGTTCAGGTTCTATAGTTTTAATTTTGTAACACCTTTGAGTATTAAAGCTAACTACCGTTATTTTTTCTGCTTAAATCCGTGTAAGATGACTAACGTTTTATATTTTTTTATTAGTACTTAAAGGTGTCACTTTCAATAAACCACAAGGGTTATATATGTAATTAACTCTAAAAATATAAAAACTCATTATATTTGTAATAAAATTTACAACATACGCTACATACAAATATTCAATAATTATTTTCCTAAAATTAATATACATACAATTAACAAACGTCTATATTTATGAGGGAAAACATTGTAATTGGGGCAAGTTTAGTTTTTTATCATTTTTTTATATAAATAATTTCATAAAGAAATATGATAAATGTAAAACTCATGCATACTATCTCAAATATAATACACACACATTTTTTTATCTTTTGTTATATTCAGAGTTACAAATTTTATTACGATTCTTTGTTCAGTTTAAATAATAATACACTACTAGAAAACTACTATTATTTCCACGTAAATTTTCGTGGGAAATCCGTGAGTAACTACAGTTACCCACAGATTTTCCACGAAAACGGGTTGTAGGAATTTTGCTCGTGGGTAATCCTTGTATTATATGATATTATTCTTTGGTTAGTTAAGTTAATATTATATTATAGAAATATTATGTTATGTTATATTATATCACTAGGTTATAACCCCGTGTATTACACGCGTTGAGAAAATAAAATATCAAATAGTTAATAACGAAGATTTAACAATTATAAAACGACATTTTAAGACACTTTTCTGATATCCGAACAAAATTTTGTTTTATGTATGATCAAAACTTGTGATGTTTGTCAAGTTTATAAATATAAAAACATTTGAACCATCGATTAGAAGACAAACTATATCATCGACTTTCTCACGACGTGAACCCAAGTTTTATTTAAATAACAGTGGTCTTAATTTATTAGTTCTAAAAATATTGTTGAAATGTTTAGATTAGGCATATAGCAATTAGCCAATTAGATAAACTTATAGCTACAAAATAATATTTAAATTAATTAGATAAGTATAAATTATCGGTAATTATTAAGTTATATAACTTTAAAATTTAAACATATAGACTTGAGTTGCATCTTAAAAAGATGGTTATTTTTGGATAATTTTTTTAGTATGATAAATGTAGTTATTATTCTTCTTGTATTTTAAATATATTAAATAAATAAATTATTTGTTAAGCAAGAAAATCGTTCCCTCCCCCCTCGTTATGAAAATGCTCGATATTTCTTTCAATTATTAAGATATAATTTCTAATCTAGTAATTAATATAAAGAAGAAAATCGTTCCCTCCACCCTCGTTATGAAAATGCTCGATATTTGTTTTAGTGGGTAGGAGTTGGCTACAAAGTCAATTTTTCCTACAAAGTGTAAAAAGTCATAAAACACCATAATATCAATCATAAAACGCACTCAAAACCCACAAATAACATAGTGAAGATTACTAAAACACCATATTTGTGGGTTTTGTGTTGTGTTTTGAATGATAAGGCTTTGATTATCGAATGACTAACATTAGTGTGTTTTATATTGATTATTATGTTGTGTTTTATATTCATAGTTGTACGATGATGTGTTTGACGTTTTTAAAAGACTGTTAAGGTTTGGATATTGTGTTTTTGTGATATTCACTATGTTATTTGTGGGTTTTGAGTGTGTTTTGTGGCTAAAATTGTGGTGTTTTATGACTTTGTACACTTTGTAGGAAAAATGGACTTTGTAGCCGAACCCCACTCTTGTTTTAGTTATTAAGATATAATTTCTAACCTACTAATTAATATAAATAAATAATAAGATAATTTATGAAACTTTATCCGTAATTTCTTAACATCTGAGCCCCCAACATCTTTTTTTCTAACCATTTTAGCCCCTAATACTAACCTCATCCATTAAATGTTAGGGGCTAAAAGGGTTAGAAAAAAGACGTTAGGGCCAAAAAGATTAGAAAAAAAGATATTGGAGGCTTAGATGTTAAAAATTCTTTTTGGGCTAAAAGAGTAAAAGTGCTATAACCACATGGTCCAAAGTGTAATTTACTCTATTAGTTAAATAAATAATATTATAAATGCGAAGGAGATTAAACTAAATAATAATTATCCATAAAAAAATAAACTAAATAATATTTAGTAGGAGAATTATCTATAATTAATTAGAAAATATTAAATTAAAATAGTACTTATCTATAAAACATGACCTAATATGATGACAAATGTCCCTAAAATGGTTTCTTTTATTATATAGTATAGGTGTCATGTTATATTATACTATATATATATTTTTTTGTTTAGGTAGTATTACATTACATTCTTTTATATAATATAATATAATATTAAGTGAACTAAACAAAAAATTCTGATAAAAATTTGTAGGTCCTAATATAATAAAAGACAAAAAAAAATGTGTGTATTATATTTGAGATAATATGCATAAGTTTTATATTTATCATATTTCTTTTTAAAAATGGTTATAGAAAAAACATTTAGGAATATAAATATTAAATATTTTTATGTAGCATATTTTATAATACTTTTTACAAATATAATGTTTTTTATATTTTTTAGAGCTAATTACACAGATAATCCTAGTGGTTTATTGAAAATACACCTTTTAGTACTAACAGAAAATTATATAAGGTTATTGTAGTCATTTTACACTGATTAAATAGAAAAATTAATGGTTGTTAGCCATAATACTTAAAGGTGTTACAAAATCGAAAGCATAGAATCTGAACCTGTTACAAAAAAATAGTAGTCAAAGGTGTTACTTTCAATAAACCACAAGGATTATCTGTATATTAATTATATCTCTTGACACTTCTTTGAATTCGTCTTCTTTTTAGTTTTTAAGCGTGTAACAATATGCAAATACACTACTAGTATATAAGAGTTTAGGAAAATGTTATCAATGTTAATTTTTTAAGATTAAACAAATAAAATCTCAAAAATATTGAATTTCATATCTATTCTAGTCAGTTTATGTAATTCTTCGTACGGTTTTCATAGTTTCATATAATATTGGTTTTGAAATAAACTTCATAAGCGCACACACGTACAAAAGCTTGTTGAATATACGCATTGTTCATGTAAGCTTTAAATTCTTGATTTCTATGCAGATGACTTATGTGCAAGGATCTGAGAAGCGACCAAGATCGAGGGCTCCATTCATGAATTGAGTAAAACTTGATTTATGAAGAAAATCAAATCAAACCCGCATATATATTTGTATTTTGAATCTAAGAAGGCCCTATATATGTTTTTAAGGATATAAAATAATATTTGAATATTTTCAAACTTTATCTTACAATCATGAGTGATGTTATTTGTGTATTTTTATTTGTAATAAAAATGGTAAGCTAGTTTTGCTTGCCTTTAAATAATTTCTCAACAAATTTGTCAATTTGCTATCGCTTATGAAAATACAGATTTGCGTTTATGAAAATACAGATTTATTTCATTTATTTATTTTTGCGTCTCGTTCACATGAGTGTCTCTATAAGTATTATGTGGATGAGACGCAAAAAAATTGTGATGATAAATTTTTTTTTCAACTTTATTAGGTTTCAACTAGGGCTGTAAACCAACTGAACGTTTAGCGAACAGTTCGTGAACCGTTTGGTAGGAAGTTCGTTTATGTTCGTTCGATTTATTTAATGAACGAACACGAACAAAAAAGTTTCGTTCAGTTAGCTTAACGAACGAACACGAGCACAGGTCCCGTTCGTTCCACTGCGTTCGTGAATGTTCGGTAATATGTTCGGTTACGTTCGTTCATGTTCGTTCATTTACGTTCGTTCGTATTCGTTTGATTATATTAAAAAAATAAGTAATAAACATTTTATCTAAACATATTGAAAACTTAAACCCTATTTTTTTCTAAGTTAGCTAAAATTTGTAAATTCTAAGATAGTTTTGGGATAATTATGTCTAAGTTAAACTTTCAATAATTATGTCTAAGTTAGTTAAACTTGATTGATCGTGTGGTAGTTGTAGTAGATTTCTTGTGTTTTGATTTATCATTTGATGGTTGTATTTAACTACTCATGTCCAATGTTTAAGGATAACAATGTTTTTATCTTTTATTTTCAAGTTAAATGTTCGTTTACGTTCATTTTTTTTGCTTGCGTTCGTTTGTGTTCGAGACCCGTATTCACGAACTGTTCGTGAACAATTGAATTTCCTTAACGAACGAACATGAACATAAACTTATGTTCGGAATGCGTTCATGAACAGTTCACGAACATGGTAATTTCCTTAACGAACGAACACGAACGTGCCTTTGTTCGTGTTTGTTCGGTTCGTTTATAGCTTTAGTTCCAACTAGAGATTCTTTTAACATTGAGAGGCAATAATATAACGAGAATAGCAGTAGCAGTAGCAGCAGCAGTAGTGTAATAAATTACAAAAATTGTCCTTTGCCATTAAAATTGATAGAATTTGTACTTTATGTTTACAAATCTTGCACGTTACGTCCTATGGCACCACACAGTTATTTTTTTCGTTAAATATGATCATGTGCCTTAAGAGTATAATTGTCTTTATAGTGTTATTTAAAAAATACTTTACAAATAAAAAGAAAAGTGGTTTAAAATAATGAATATATATAATTCAAAAGTTCATTCTCTCTCCAAAAACACAAACACACGCTCTCTCTCTAGCAACCAAGATCTCTGGTCACCACTGTCGTCGGTAACAAATACCCTACCACTCCCATGTCGTACAACGGTGCCACTTCATTCAGCGGCTACGGCGGTGTTGAGGAGTCCCGATGGTTGTTCAGATATGGTTAAAGGCGAGGAGGAATAATGGTGAGGAGGGTGTCTTGGCCAACGTGCAACAATTGTTGTCGTTTCAGGAAATTAGGGTTTCATGGTGGTAGTTTTAGGTGGAGGCTAACATGCGCCGGGTTTTGCCGCTTTAGGAAACTAGGGTTTCATGGTGGCTAGTAGTGTGGCGGTGGTTTTCTATTCAGGAAACTAAGATTTCGTGGGGCAGTTGCATGTGGTGGTTGGTGTGTGGCAGTGGTTGTTGCATCATGTGAACAATGGTGATGGGTGCGGTGGTGATCCAATGGGTGTTGTGTGAATGATGATGGTTGCATACAATGGTTGTGATGGTGTTGATGGTGGTGGAGAATGGTCGCCAGTGAGGGTTGGTTGTGGCAGTGGTGGTTGGTGGGGGTGGTGGTGGTAAGTAGGAGTGGTGTTGGGGTGGAGAAAAGGTAGATAGAGAGAGAGATAGAAAAGGGGGTGTGTGTGTGTATTAGTTTTTAAAATTTGTGTTTGTGAGTGTATTTTTAAATAAATGGCTTAAAAGACTAAATTACCCTTGTGCAATCTTATCTAACGAAAAAAATTAACTGGGTTAGGAAAAAAGATGTAACATGCAAGATTTGTAAACATAAAGTAACAATCCCATCAATTTTAAAGGCAAAAGACAATTTTTGAAATATGGTATATACATAAAGAACAATATCTATAATTTACTTTTAACAATAATAATAAAATATGACAAATTGGATTTTCATAATGTAAATTATAACTTCTTGGCTTATTAGACCATGTGTAGTGGTAGTGGGTTATAATGCCCCCACCATAGGGCATTATCCGACATGTGGCGTCCTAGTCAGCGATGGGGCATTATAGCAAAAGTAGCGTAGTGGGGATAATGCCCGAATAATGCCCTTCTAATCATTATAAAGGATTTAAAAAAAAAACAAACTTTATCTAAAAAGTTGTTGGTCAGTGATGTGTCAGCCCACTTGTATAATTCCCATTGGTCAACCCACTTGCTCCTTCCCATGTGTCAGCCCATTTGGGCGTTTTTAATAAAACACTGGAAGCATTTTTTTTTCAAAAATTTTAAAAAGTAACGCCCTATGTAATGGTAGTGGGGGCGTTTTGGGGCGTTATTTTTCAATTTTTTTTAAAAATCACGCCCCACTACGGATGTTCTTATCCATCTATACTGGCAATTTAACGAATGTCATTATTAATTTTAACTTTAATACCAAAGGAAATCTCACGAGTATAATTATTATAGGTTTACACTTGATTTACATTTGATTTGTACTCGATTTCCCTCACACGATACACATCTCTAAATTTCACAAATAATCATTCGAGCAAATTCGAGTTAAAATGAAGTGTAAATTTATCATGACTTTATGAGTGAGATTGCCCTTTCAGTCCAAATGAAAGTTATAAATGTCATTTGTCAAAGCATGGATTATTGTCGGCTAACGAATAATAATAATAATAATAATAATAATAATAATAATAATAATAATAATAATAATAATAATAATAATAATAATAATAATAATAATAATAATAATAATAATAATAATAATAATAATAAAACTTATGCCTACCTATAGTACTTGCATACTTTTTGCATTTGCAAAGTATAATGTTATTCTTTGGATTTTTATATGATAGTACTTAATTTATAATAAAAGTCGCAGTATGTTCTTTTAAAAAGCAAACCAAACACACATTATAAAAGTACCTAAGATCGGTCATTCCAGGTTTTTGAATAGAATATAGGTGATCGAGGCATTTAATTACAATAAAATAAAATGAACTTCTAACTATCTGTAATATATGAAAGTTCATTCAATTTCTGTATCGATACGACTATGGGTACGTACTGTATTGAACATGCAGGTACATGCAGAAAATCACATGGTTTATTAAGTATTGGAAACAAATGCAATTGCAATAAGACGACAACACCTCATCGACCAACTTAAATGTAAAAAGTAAATAAATATAAAAGGAAATGCGAATTAATTGTATTCTTGAGTAGTGATGGACTCAGGATTTTTTTTTCCAATAGGGTCCATTTTTTTTTGGTGTTCAAAATTTTCATAACAAAACGTAAAAATTTTCGGGTCGGGTCAGATCGGAGTTTGAATTAGATTAAAAAAAAAAACAAGCTATACAAGAATTGAACCTATGACCTCTTGCTGACAAAGAGAGGGGTTTACCACCCTACAAATTTTCCTTTTCTTTTTATAGTGTTCACCAGTTAATTGTATTTATGGGGTCATTATAAAATTTAATATACTGAATCTACTAATTTTTTAAGAAACATTGGGGTCCGGAGACCCTGACCCACTCTATATAGGTCCGCCCCTGTCCTTGAGTTATTAAGCCTGAAGGTACTTACTTATCTTTATCAATTTTGAAAGTATAAATAGAAGTTGCAAGAATGAAAATAATTTTTTTTATTTTTTTTGCATTATTTTTATTTTTTATCAGTTGTCAACTTCTTGTGAAGTTATCACAAGAGTACTTGCCTAGAGAGTCATGTTAAATGGCCTTGCTATATTTAGTAAGTGAAGCCATAGCCATTGATTTCATGATCTTATGCATTCATTCAAGGATTTGTTTTTCTTTGTTTGAAAAGTAATGACAACTTTAACTAATTTAAATTTAAGTTTAAAAATACGATAACTCAATTATTATAAAGTTGTGAAGCTATTTAAGGGTACTAACTAGTAACTACTAACCTTATTCCTTCAAACTCCACTTTATTATTCAAACAATCTCAAACACTATAAAAACCATTACTCTTAAATTAAAACCCTCAAATAGATCGAAAGCCTTAATCTATTTAAGGGGTTGTTTGGCTAAGCTTATTTTAGTGAATTATTTACTTATTGATTTTTTGAAAAGTTAAAAGGTGTTTGAGTTAGCTTATTATGTGAGATGAATAAGTAAATAAGTCACTCCATTCTGACTTATTTACTTTTCCAAAAAGTCAATAAGTAAATAAGTCACAAAAATAAGTTTAGCCAAACAGCCCCTAAAAGTTAGTTGGTATAAGTTATGTATAATTTAACAGACTAAGTAAATAAAAAAATTTATTTATGAACGAAAAAATCAAACAATTTGAAAATTTTGTAGGTCACCTATGTTAAAATATGTCAAACGTCTAAAATTATTTTGCATATAATAATTAAGTTAATTATAAGTAGTAATTTTGTAAATTTAGTTTTGAAACGTTTATTTTTTATTAACTAAAACATAAATACAAAAGGATAGAAACAAGTCGTTCAGTTGAACCTATACGTCGGGCGGAATAGCGGTCATCACTCATCACATTCCATCACAAATCACACTCAATCATCATTTGACATCTCACTCCATGACATTCCATCACATTTCACTTTATATATCACATTTGCAATGAATGGTCATCACTCATTAATCACTCTTATTTTTATTAAACAAAAAAGATATAAAATTAATATAAATAAAAATCAACATTTATAAAATGTATTCAATTAAAAAAAATACAACCAACAAGAAAAATATGTATTGATACTTAAAATCTAAATTAAGAAAACTACTCTTCGTCGGAATTGGGAAATTGAATAACTAAACCACCAACGTGTTTTGTTAGATCAAATCGTAGTCGAAAATGTGTTTGTTTGTTTGTTTCGCAACTTCAACTGAATATCCTTGCTACCGGGTACCTGTGTCAGGGGGTCCATAGTGTGGTCTGTTGATATTGCATGCCCCTCATCCTTTATGATCATATTATGCTATATGATACACGCATACACCACACTCCTAAATGTTTGTTGTCTAATTATATGTAATGGTTGATCAATTATACACCATTTACTTTTCAAAATACCAGACTCTTGCTAAACACCTCCTGTAACTTCTTTAACACTTTTTTCTTTGGGGTCGGTCGGAAACGAATACGCCTTTACAAAAACAAGCCAAGTAGAGTAAATACCATCAACAAGATAGTAGCCGCGTTTATAATTTCTCCTATTGACCGTAAACGCACACGACAGTGCGGTTCCTTGTAAGACGGCATTGAATATCGGTAATTGATGTAGAACATTAGTGTCATTGTTTGAACCGGGAACACCAAAGAACGCATGCCAAATCCATAAATCATTTGATGCCAGTGCTTCGAGCATGACCGTCGATCTTTTATGGTCACCTTTCAGATACAGTCCACACAACTTAGTCGGGCAACTTCTCCAAACTATGTGCGTACAGTCGATGCTACCAATGTAGGACCGAGTTTCGTGACCGAAACCGTGATTCGTATGAGATCGGTTCAAGACGGGAGAGATTAGAGATGATAAACAAACAACTTTGTATTAATCCGGTAGTAAAACATTACAAATCGGCCCGATTACATGATAACCGAACTAATACCAAAGAAGTATACATCCGGGGAGAGACCAAGTGGTGATCTCTCCCGGTGAGGTCTCAAACCTCCTAAAATCTCCTAGTGTTGCAAATGGCAAGGGTTTTCTATTTATAGTCACACCCCTTGTCTTGCAAACACACACGGTCAACCGAATAACCCTCTCGTTTGACCACTTCAAACGAGAGGGTCTATACACGTTCGATAGACCGTTTCACTAACTATTACAAATTCAGCGTAAAATAAAACTAATCTATTCGACAAGCATCGGACACAAAATCTGCATCAACAAATTCCCCCTTGTCCGTTGCTGTCGAATGCTGAAAATGCAACTGCAATCGATCTTCAGTCAAGTATTCATCTTCTCTGTGTTAACAAATTCCCCCTTGACCGATGATCCAGGTAAGTAGTATCTTGACGCTTCTTGTATAATAGTTCCCCCTCAAAGTATGCGTATCCGTGTTGGGTGTTGTGCAATTTCCTCAAAAGGCTCAATTGACCGATCTTCCGCTGATCTTCCAATACTCCAACCGGCATTTGATAAGGGTTCCATTCTTTAAAAAAACTGCATCAAGTCTTGATCTTCAAGCATACTACATTTGTAGAGGTTTCTGGTGAATTGTCTTCTATAAACCGTCTTTGTGGAATCGACCAAGTAATGCACTTTAATCTTCAGCATCAACACTCAGGAAAGTCAGCTAGACCAAGTGTATCCCTTGCAAGCTCAACCAGCATGCTTAGTTGAACTACATCCAGATCTCATTGTCTCGCCTTTGTGAAGTTGACCACGTAATGCACTACGGATCTTCAGCATCAGTACTCAGGAAGTCAGCTTGACTAAGTACATCGTTTGCAAACTCAATGAATTGAGTTACCCCCAGATCCCTGTAAAATCCCAAAGAAACATCAAACCCAAAACCGAATCCTGCAGGTCTTCAGTCTTGAACTATCAGCTTTCAGAAAGATTCCCCAGGTCTTCAGTGAACAGCGCTTTTGTAACTACTGTAGACTTTAGAAACCTGTATTTTTCCGTGCAAAACCCTTCACGCTGGCTGGAGAATTAATTAAAATCCTCAAATATGTGTATGTGCAAAACATTCCACGCCGAACCGTTTATATCACCAGAAAATCACAAACTCTACCACCTGTGATTGCGTTTAGAAATTTACCGAAGAAATTCAACATATGAAAATTTTTATTCCCCCTATTTCTTTGGTAAGATCTCTAAACCTTAACAGATTCTTTCCACTTCAAAGAAACTGTCGTCAAATGTTCACCAATTCCCTCCACTGAGCGGAACTGTCATCAACTTTACTGAATGTTCTCGGTTTCGAAAAATCACGAAAACGACTTTCTTCTTTGCATATTCTAGTTGAATAAGAACGTCCCCTGGTACCCCGTAGGATCCGACTTGTATCCCTCCAAAGACTTTGTGAACTCGTTAGGACCGGTATTGACATTCTAGGTTCATTCATTCGTTACCAAATGCGAGAATATGACAATAAACAAACAGATTTCTTCGTTGCATATTCTAGTTGATAAGGAAATTTCGCCTAGTACCCCGTAGGATCCGACTTGTATCCCTCCAAAGACTTTGTGAACTCGTTAGGACCGGTATTGACGTTCCAGGTTCATACGTTCGTTTTCAAATGCGAGAATATGACAATAAACAAAATGCTTTCGAACATTTACGAATAACCGATAACAATCATAAACATTGACGTGCGGAAGTGAACATACCGTTTTGTTTTTGGCCCATAGTAGTCAAGTCACCAAGTTTGACGTTTGCATCGGTAACCGTGACTACCCCACAAATTTTTTTTTTTTTTTTTAAACATCATCATCTTTTGTTTTCATCATTTCACATCATCCCGCGCGCTCCCAAAACCCGTACGAATTTTGACCTTCATATTTAGAAGCACAATTCAAATCAACTCCGCGAATACCCGACCCCCATGTTGCAACTCACGAATAGAGATAGATCCACGACTCCATGTCTCATCTAGAAATTTGTTCCAATGAATCGCAATTTTAATCAACCACCCAAAATTAATTTAGCCAACATTACTAGGCCTTTTGATCGGTCCAATAATTCTAAACTAATTTACATCTCACACCAAATGGGTAATAAATGCAGCCAGTTACCCATGTTAGAAACATCTTAGCCCACTAACACAAATCAACAAAAGATTAATGTGTTTCTTATTATAAGGCCCAATATTTCACCATTGACACCAGGCCCATCATCTTCAATTAAACTCACTCAAGGTGGGCCCAACAGAAATCGTTGGTAGATCAGCTGCTGATGTTTGCAACTTGTAAGAAACCCTAGTTGTCACAACATTGTACAACAGCCGACACTCTAGTCTTTGTCTCTTCCTCTGCGATACAAGACCAGCAACCACCTTTTCTTCTTCTTCGATGAACACTAGCAGCAACAGTCATCTTCCAGCGATACATAAACAGACATTCAAATCCCCAAAAATTTGAAATCAAACATTCAGCCACTATCCTTATGTTATCCTGTGATCGACAGACGCACCGGAGACAAGAACAGCCACGAGTTTGGGGGTCTTCGCTGGGGGTTTTATCAGCAGGTTTCATACACACCACAACAGCAATCCTCATTTTTTTTTTATTTGCTTTGCAAACCCACTTTCATGTCTTCTTCTTCGATGATACATAGGCAACAATACCAAAACATCAAGAACCTATACTGGACGATTGATGCTCGAAAGATGAATTGGTCAACGAAGGATTTGACCTATTGGATCCTTCGAGCTGATCAGACTTTTCGAAAGATGGATCAGGTCGAAAGATATCCTTCGAGGATAATCTTTCGAAGTTGTTGAGGGTTCCCACAAATATCTGGTATCTTTCGATCCAGATCTGGATCCTTCGACCCAAAGTCTCATCTTTCGAGCACCTTTTTCATCTTTCGGGAGTGGGTATGAAGAAACCCTAGTTTCTTTAAGCAGCCGCCAAGAACATCTCAAGAACACAGCGACTGTTCTTATGCAGATCTTGACGAAAACATTGTATTTTTTATTTTTTTATTTTTTTTTTTTTTTTGATGATGATAACTTGATTATATAGGTGAAAAACATAAAACCCAACACTCGTTTCAGCACAGATCTGAATATTCGGGTCCAGATCTGAGTTTTTCTCATTTTCACCCAACTTTTCTTCTTGAACAAAAATCACTAAAATCACAGATCTAGAGCACATGTGACTTAGTAAACGGTTAGATTTACTAAATCGGGCACCATGGCTCTGATACCAATTGTAGGACCGAGTTTCGTGACCGAAACCGTGATTCGTGTGAGATCGGTTCAAGACGGGAGAGATTAGAGATGATAAACAAACAACTTTGTATTAATCCGGTAGTAAAACATTACAAATCGGCCCGATTACATGATAACCGAACTAATACCAAAGAAGTATACATCCGGGGAGAGACCAAGTGGTGATCTCTCCCGGTGAGGTCTCAAACCTCCTAAAATCTCCTAGTGTTGCAAATGGCAAGGGTTTTCTATTTATAGTCACACCCCTTGTCTTGCAAACACACACGGTCAACCGAATAACCCTCTCGTTTGACCACTTCAAACGAGCGGGTCTATACACGTTCGATAGACCGTTTCACTAACTATTACAAATTCAGCGTAAAATAAAACTAATCTATTCGACAAGCATCGGACACAAAATCTGCATCAACAAATTCCCCCTTGTCCGTTGCTGTCGAATGCTGAAAATGCAACTGCAATCGATCTTCAGTCAAGTATTCATCTTCTCTGTATTAACAAATTCCCCCTTGACCGATGATCCAGGTAAGTAGTATCTTGATGCTCCTTGTATAATATTTCCCCCTTAAAGTACGCGTATCCGTGTTGGGTGTTGTGCAATTTCCTCAATTGACCGATCTTCCGCTGATCTTCCAATACTCCAACCGGCATTTGATAAGGGTTCCAATCTTTAAGAACTGCATCAAGTCTTGAACAAAAATCACTAAAATCACAGATCTAGAGCACATGTGACTTAGTAAACGGTTAGATTTACTAAATCGGGCACCATGGCTCTGATACCAATTGTAGGACCGAGTTTCGTGACCAAAACCGTGATTCGTGTGAGATCGGTTCAAGACGGGAGAGATTAGAGATGATAAACAAACAACTTTGTATTAATCCGGTAGTAAAACATTACAAATCGGCCCGATTACATGATAACCGAACTAATACCAAAGAAGTATACATCCGGGGAGAGACCAAGTGGTGATCTCTCCCGGTGAGGTCTCAAACCTCCTAAAATCTCCTAGTGTTGCAAATGGCAAGGGTTTTCTATTTATAGTCACACCCCTTGTCTTGCAAACACACACGGTCAACCGAAAAACCCTCTCGTTTGACCACTTCAAACGAGCGGGTCTATACACGTTCGATAGACCGTTTCACTAACTATTACAAATTCAGCGTAAAATAAAACTAATCTATTCGACAAGTATCGGACACAAAATCTGCATCAACAACCAAGCATCCCAAAAAAGTGCCATCTAACTTCAAGTGCGGCGTACAAACGTGATATGTCATGTCTAGTCAGCTTTCGTAAAAATTCTTTAGCGTATAACTTAATAATAGCATTGCAAAAAAAAATATATATATATAGAGATTCACTAGAAGTCCTAGAAGACATAGCTAAGTATTCATCATATTCGTCAGGAATGTTATCGGTTGCAAGTTAACGAACCACGGATGTACATTTTTGTATCACCGTTGTAACAACCCTTAAAAATAGCCCGAATAAACACGTAATTAAAACCCTAAGTGTGCGCGACAAAACTTGTAATAATAAATCAGAAAACTTAGTAGTTAAGAAAACTTAGTGGTTAATGTGCCAACCCACAAAAAAATACCCCTACTAAACTTATAAATAAAAACTGAACCATTAGGATCAAGAACCAAGCATAAGCCATAAGTATCTGCACGAAAAACGAGAATTAAACGTGATTGGGCGAAAAAACGGTGGAGGATACGTGTCACCGCGACCGGACACATGTCAGATCTATGCTGGTGACGTGGCAGGCATAGGCTAGGCTTACCGCCCAGGTGCCACGGGGGAGATACCCTGCCACCTCCCGCGATGCTCCTGAGATACCAACCTGAGCTATATAATGGGGTGGCGGGACTTGTTCATTTGCACCATCGACTTCTGAAAACGATCTTCTGATCTCTCGTAACTTTGTTTCTCTGTATTTGCGTGTATTAAATCCTAATCACTGAAATGATACCATGTGCGATTGATCGATAAACCAATCAACAAATTCCAAAGTGCTGCCTGAATAAGCCTATACTTTGTTAACTTACGTTGAAGTTTTGAACTTGTGATTATCGTTAAAGTTTGAGTTGGGTTTACACTAATATGGATTACATTCTGTGAAATTAGGGGTTAGAATCAGAAGGCTTAAAACTATAAATTCACTGATAAAAAAGATGCTTAATTATCAGAAGACTCAGAAGTATAAACTTGCTATTAATCAAGAGGCTTAGTATCAAAAGGCTTAGAATCAGGAGACTTGTTAAATCAAAAGTATAGATTTACATGGTGAGTCATTCTCTTTTATCAAATGTTTTCAAAACCCTAAATGTTTTTTAGCTTTGCTTATAATACACTGATTAAATCTTTATATTCTTACTGGGAAACTATTGTCAGTATGTGGGGTTTTGTATACATTACTTAATAAGCTTTGCTACTTGGACAATGGGTTAGCCAAATAAGTGATATGACCACAGTCACAGGAACTGTCGAGTGACAAATACTATTAAAGTGGTTTCTTTGCTATTGGAGAATGAGATAGCCAATAGTAATTTTGTAAGATATAAACAAATGTAATAACACTTAATGCTGTAATTATAAGAAGGTGTCTTTTTATACAATTGAGAGAACCCACTAGTATTTCCTACTGATAAAATGTTTTTAAACATGTTTCAAGTGATTACAGTAGATTCGAATAAGAGTTGTGATACGAAACCAAAAGGCTCAAAGGAGTGGCTTATTTTATCAATTAAATTAAGAAACGTTGTTTTATGCATTCGGGTTTATCCCCTATTAAATCTACCTTTGTAAAACATGGGTTTTATTCCCATTTGATATAAATAAAACTCCGGTGTTTCTAAACTCTGATATTTTTCCTAACTCACGGTCCTGATTAAATTTCTGCTGCAATATTTTCAAAATAACCACCGGTACAACTTGACTGTTCACGGCTCCTGTCCAGGGCGTGGTCGGGGTTAGGTCAACCGTGAACCTTTTTCCCCCTAGCGTAGTAGCCAACTTGAAACCATTCACATTCAACTTCAATATCTCCCACAATCTTTAAAAAGGGTAAGTTACACTTTTGTCCTTTATGTTTGTATCAAATTGCAATAAATGTCCTTTAACTTCAATAATTATAGTCACAACCTGGTTAAAGTTTTCAGTTAAGTATGACATGTGCCTTGTACATGAGGTTAAATTTGTCTTTTTTACTATCTTAGGGATTATATGTACAATAAATATGTTTTCTCTTTAATCCATGCCCCCTGTCCCCCCCCCCCTCTCTCTCTAAATATCTATCTGCCCCCATCTCTCTCCTCTCTAGCCAGATCTACTACAACCACTGCCCACCTCCGGCTCTCTTCCCTTCCACCATCAGCTTTCCGGCTTCCCTATTTTCTATGATCACAAAACTCTTTTCTGATTTCTATTAGGATGCCGATCTCTCCCCAAAACCCTACACAACAACATCATCGTTCTCGATTAGTGGGGTTAGGATGGGTTTGAAGACTATCCCATTTAAATAAATCCACAAGAAATCATTAATTAAGCAATGACGACCATTGCAGATCTGTGGTCTTAGCATGATGTGGACGCGGTGTTGTGTTATACGTCGAGATTCTGACGAAGTGGATGTGGTGGTTGTTTGGTGTTGTCATGTCCGTGGTGGTGGTTGTTTGGTGCCAGTGGTGGTCGTAATGGTGTGTAGTGTCGGTGGCAGTGGTAATGGTAGTGGTGGTGTGTAGTAGGGGTGATAATGGTGGTGGTGATGTATAGTGTCGCTGATAATGGTGGTGGTGGTGTGGCAGGTGGTGCGTAGCATCAGAGAAAGAAGAAAGAGAATAAGGAGATAAATGGGACTGTGGAAGTGGTCAGCGGTATTGGTGGTGGTGTTGAAAAAGATTTGGGATGGTTCCATGTGGTGTTAGATGAAGATGGAATGGGAATTCAGAAGAGAAAGAGTACAAAAGTGTAGAAAAAGAGAGGGAAAGATTGACAATGGTGGTGGTGGTGGGATTTGGTGATGGTGGTGGTGATGGGGGTTGGTTAGAGAGAGAGTAGTGAGATATGATTTTGTTTATTTGCTTAAATATATTTTATATATACCCAGTGTTGTAAAAGTCGGATTCCAAGGCCGAGTACTCGACGACTACTCGGTACTCAGAACCTTGCCTTAGAGAGTTACTAAAAGTCGGCCTTTATAAGTCGGAGGCGGTCAAACTCGGCCTCCTCGGCGACTACTCGGAATACTCGGCCAACTACTCGGAATACTCGGTGGGAACCTTGGAATACTCAACGACTACTCGGATTACTCGGTCAATTACTCGGCCTACTCGGCGACTATTCGGGATTATGCTAATTTTGACATGAGTTATGCTAATTTTGACATGAATAATGATAGTTTTGACATGAATTATACATATTTTGACACATATAAAATATCAAATAATTAATTTTATTATATTTAACATGTCCGAGTACTCCCCGAGTACTCCCAACTCCCCACTCGGACGACTATGGAGCGCCTAGCGACTTCTGCAACACTGTATATACTAGTAAAATTATAACATACCCTTCACGTGCAAGGCACGTGCCATACTAAACTGAAAATTTTAACAAGGTTAAGGGCATTTATTGTGACTAATTATTGAAGTTAAAGGGCATTTATTGTGACTAATTATTGAAGTTAAAGGGCATTTATTGAAACTCATACGAACATAAAGGACGAAAAGTGTAATTTACCTCTTTAAAAACAATTCTTTCGACATACGAAACCGCGTTCTAAACTTATCGGCATAGTTTGGGTTTTCAACAAAGTAATCATTTATTAGCCCTTTCCCGATCGCGAAGCACCATTTTTTTCTTTGGCCGTCCCGTATCTTCAAGGTCCACGAGCTCCGACATCTTTTCAAAAAAATTACAAAACACAACCCGAAGATTCTAACGAACTAGACGAGTTAGGCAGAAATGTACTTGAGTACTCTATATCCCCCATAGGTATATTTCTAAAACTAATAATATAGAATTGTAAAGGATTTTTAGAGTTGAGAGGTGAATTCGAGTGTATAAAATAGGTAAAGAACTGTTATATTTATATAATGATGGGCCCCATGAATATAGCCGTTCAACAGCTATATTTCTCAAACGACCCACCTCCATCAACACGCGATGAACATCACGTATTTGACCTCTATCACGAGATTCACGCATGATAGCATGCTCATAGCTTTGTGCTATCACCCATCACTTGCCCACCCTAACCACCCATACTTTTTTCAAATTTAGTTTTGATTCGTTACTTAGCTAACATGGGTCTTGTTATGTATAAGATGCTGAACCAATTATTGTAATGTAAACTACAAGCAAAAATCAACGACACTTGTTTGGCATGTTACAAACAAGACAATATGCATTCCAGCTGCGTGTGTTTAATGAATGTAATGCATATCTTATAAAGTTATATAATATGTATATCTATACATTCTACCTGATATCAATCAAGTGGTCCCTTTTTTCGAGAATAAAACAGTCGCTCTTCGAAAAAAAAGCGGCAAAATTTTAATTTTTTTAGTAAAATAATTAATCCAATGCTAATGTGTGAAATTCACAACTTTAGTAGTATGTTAGCCTAAATTATTTATTTAATTATTTATTACATAACTTATGGTGTCCTTATTGATCATTTATCTAATAATCAGGTCAATATTTACCTTAATATCCCTATAAAATTAACTGGACTTTATTTGATGGACATAAAGGCCCGTACTAGTTAATTAGGGTTTCCCCTTGGGTGAAGCATATAAATACAGGTTATTGGGAACCCTAAAGACACACCTTAAAGTTTACGGCTCCCCTCACTACAATATGCTATCATCATCCCTCTCCATCCTAACTGCTCACCCTAAACGGGAACCGATCATAATGTCTTCTTCTTCATCTCAAACCACTACTGGATTGTCAGGTATATTAAGATCCCTAAAGTGTTTTTTCATTAGATATTAAAAGAACTGATTAACAAAGTAGTAAACATGATGTAAAATTTTATTATCTTTTGATGATTTATTGTAGTATAAACATATGTTTTGGGGAATTCAAAAAATAACGGAGGGTCTGAGAGACGTGTGATCACTTTCAAATCAAATTATTTTAGTGGCTCCCATATAATTCAATCGGATACAACTCGGAATTTCAAAACCAACAACTAGTATGTATGTGTATGAACCGGAGAGTGCAACCAAGAACAGTGATTTCGAATTAGGGGAAAAGCTCTGGTAACTGCATTTAGGCAGTTATAATTTTAAATTAAAATTGCCTCCAAATGCATTATTTTTTGTGAGAGCGAAAGGAGATGATCATTGAAGATCTTGTTGTTCGTCTTCGTATTGAAGAAGATAAAAAAGGGGCCCTAAAAATATTGATGGCCCTGAAACTGTGAAGGCCAATCTTGTTTAACATGGCCAATCTTCAAAGGGAAAAAATAGTGGAAAGGGTGGAAAGAAAAGTCATGGGAAACGCTCCAACCTTGGTCCTAAGGGAGGAGTTGGGAAAAAGAAGTTCCAAGGAACTTGTTATAATTTCAAAAGCAAGGCCACAAAGCCATTGAATGCAAGCTTCCCAAGAAGGAAAATGCTCGACAAGTGAACATGGTTCATGAAGTCGACAACCTTGTTACCATGGTTGACTCTAGCAAATAGGAAACTCCAGAAAATACTTTCTAATGAATTTTTTATGAAGCAATTTTATTAAATGCAACCAGCTTGACTCTAGCCAGAGGCTTTGCACCTTGGACCCTGCTCTCAGGGATGCTGCCCCCGGACCCCCACAAGGAGGGTCTTCCCCCCTTAGAACCTCCATTGATTAGGGGCTCATCCGAACAATTAGAATTATAACAACTCAAACAAGCGTGCATTCCCGCACCTCCTAACTTGCTTAATATGTGTTACAGTTCACATTGATCACCAAGTCAATTACGATTACACTAAAATATACAACTTGATAGAATAAATAAGGTAACCTCAATATATATACACTTGTACAAATGTATTGAAAGAGTGTTTGTGTCGAGATGCACATAGTTTAGCTCATTCAGAAAAGATAACCCTTTATGGGTTGGACCACATACAGCTTGGTAATCTTTCGTAACTCATGATTCTTCATCCACCACACCACTTTTCAGTCTATACAATCAATGGCTTTGAGCTCTGATTTGTATCAGTGTCATAAAATGTTTTTATTTACATGTTTTAGATTTAGAAATTATATTACTTTTCAAATTAAAACATGTGTAAAACTTAAAATCATGATATTTTTTAGGGAATATATCTATTATAAAGCAAAGGGCCCATTTGTCCATTATATTCATTTTGGACGTTGGATATTTTTATATTGTGTCCTTATATAATACATAAAAAGACATGTTAATGCATTTTTTTATCATATCAACAATTAGTTACGAGAAATGATAAGAAAAAAAGTATCATGTAAAAAAGGGGCTGTTTGTTTACCTCCTAATGAGGCTCTTAAATTAATGTTACTCCGAGTCCCTTTCACGGGTATGATGTATCGAATCGGTTCTTGTTCGAGTATGTATCGATGATGTTGGTTTGTTCGAATCGGTTCATCATCGGATTCTTGATAGTTGATGTTGGTTTGTTCGAATACTTTTTAACCAAAAAATAATATTAAAAAAGTTAGAAAACTATAAACAATCCTTCAATTAGACCACACATGGATCAAACCACACTCGAATCATATTTGTTGTTTGCTGCAATTGCATTCGTTTATGGGGAGGTTGTTTGTTGCCTTTACTTTAGCAAGGCATTTTCCTGTTAAAAATATGGTTTCATTATGCTTCAAAATATTAATTGGATTGGATCAAGTGAAAATGAAATTAAAAATTTTATAATGTATATGTTTGTTTGTACTTTGTAGGTTCTAACAAAGTTAGTGTGGAAGAGCTCACTGAAGATATAATGTCACATGACATTAGTTGTGAATCAAATGCTTCAAACTTGGTGAACAATCCTAAGGTACCACACTTTAAAACTTTCTAATAATATTACTTGATAAAACTATATGAATATGAATATGTCCAATTATCCATGATTAATATGACTAATTGACTATACTTATTTTGTGTGTAGGTTTGATTGTTTGAAATTGAAGATTTGAGAAGAAAGACCAATTGGAACTTGGAAGTTTGGGACTTGATATTTTTTCAATATATGTTTTGATTATAATTCTGTGTTTTTGTCTTAAATTTGTTAAGGAGCATGAATTTATGTTTTATTTTAAGACTTTTATGAACTTTCGTCGACTTTTGTTTCGCTGAAAGGTTGTCTAATATGTGTTTCTAAACAGCTATTATCGTGTACTATCGTGTATTATCGTGTATACCAGGTATAAGCAGATTCGTGTTCGTGTTTGGGTTACAGGTACACGATAAATTTTCGTGTCGTGTACAGGTATACCCATTTCGTGTTCGTGTCTTATCGTGTTCGTGTCTTATCGTGTACGGGTATACACGATATGCCAGCCCTACTCTTAATGGTTCAGACCTCTTACTGGTTCAGCACTTAATGGTTTAGACTGTTTGTTTCACGAGCAGATGTCTGAATGGTTCAGACATTTGCCTCTGAATGGTTAAGATTTATACAAAGTCTGAATGGTTAAGAACTCTAATCTAAATTGGCCAGACATTTGACTCTGAACGGTTAAGCATTATACATGCTCTTAATGGTTCAGACCTCTTACTGGTTCAGCACTTAATGGTCCAGACCTCTTACTGGTTTAGCACATAACCATTCAGATGTTGCCAAGCAGCCCCTAAGTAAAGTTGTGAAATAGATGGAGAGGTGTGGTTTGTATTTGAAGTGTAGAATTATCAACTTCAAATGGAACGTTCTAATCAAATATACTATGCTATTAAAGTGTTTATTTAGCTCTCCTAATGAGTAATAAATTAAAGTGAATCTCATATAGAAATTACAAACAAATTTGTGTTACGTACACCATGTCATTTGTTGCAAGGTAAGGCATAGACATGCGCAATTACCTACTTGGCTGTTTAATTAAATCGACTCATAAATTGCTCACTTATGCTCCCTCGTCAAATTGTAAACTTTCCATTCGTTGCATGATACAACAAAGACACATAAGAAGACTTCCATCTTCAAGTTTAACTACATATATAACTGTATATATGTCGGCTCACAAAGCGTAAAGAGTAATCAATTAACTGCCATCATATACTTGGTTGTCTAACTAAATTCGCGCAAAACTTGTGAGTTCTGCTATGGTTGGCATAAAGCTTGTTCTATTCTATGCTGCCTCCGTGTTAACTTTCTATTGCCTACAAACTACACATTAGACATATCAAAAAAAAGAAATTAAAAAAAAAATCAATGAAGTATCGATATAGTCCGTAGGGTTGATTTATATCGAGGGGTGAATGTAAAAAAAAAAAAAAAAGGAAAGGCTGCACCAGAATCTGAAATGTCACTTCATGTCTGCTTTTACATTTATTTCATTTCTTTCATGTCACTTCAAACCAAAGTACAAAACCCTACATTTATTTTATTTTTATATAAAGACAACCAAAAAATTTACTGAAATTAATACGCATTACAAAAAGATAAAGGCTGGAGAAAATCTACCCTGTTTCTTACAAATTAAATAATTTTTTTAGTATTTCTTTTATCAATGTTTTTATATATCATTAGTAAGAAACTTTATTAATTCTTTTGTAATATTGTAAAAAATGGATCATCGACCTTTTTTTTTTAATTGAAATCATGTTTACTGATAAACACTGCTAAAAGAATTTTTTTTTTGAACGGCAAATTTGGATCACTGACGGACCACTGGAGTATTATCGTGCAATCAGCGGAACCACCCGATCATATCCATCTCCACTAGGCATAATGCCTCTCCACTAGGCATAATGCCTATACACAAATTCAGGAGGAAACCCAATAAATATGGAAAAACCTCCTTGGTGAGAATCGAACCCAGGACCTATTGGTTTCAAAGTCTTATTGCACTCCAAGATGCCACTAGGCTATAAAGCGATACGCCTGCTAAAAGAAATTAAAAGATTATATCGATAGTATAGAAGTTGTTTTCTTTTTGGGTTGACCAAAAAGCGTTTACAATCAAATATATTTATTTTAAACCAAGCAAGATATTTTCTTATATTCAAATATCTAAAAGGTTTTATCAGAAGATGTCCCACCAAAAAAATATCTGCTCATTATTTCTAGGGTTGAATAATGGAACGTGGTTTATTCCTTCTGAGAGCACCAACGTCGTGGGGTTTAAAATGTTGATCCGTATTTTAAACATACAATTAAAAAACAAATATATAAAATACAAGTAATACTAACTAAAAAAACAAATTCATTAAAATTAAAAACATTACATAAAACCTAAACAAGACGAGATAATAAACTTAAATAAGCTACATAATTGAACCTAAACACACCGGATAATTAAACATAAACAAGACGAGATAACTAAACCTAAATAAACCAGATACTTAAAAATAAACAAAGCCCATAACTAAATTTAATCATCAACCTTTGAACCGTCGGAGTCGACATCCGGAGGGGGAACATGTCCTATACAGGGATGGTTTCTTAATAATTGTCAGGCTGCGATGTGAAAAATCTTCTGTTGTGTATGCTTTCGTATTCTTGACAAGCCCGGGAAAATTGTGTGTGCCTCTGTTATGTCGTCACCTGAGCCATCTTGAAGTTGAAGAATGCATGAAATCTGCAAATCTCAACGAACAGAGTATGAAACCTTGACAAAGTGGTACATTTCATCATGACTACTTTCAAATTTGATTAAACTAGTAATAAGGCTCGTGCGTGTTGTGGCGCGAGTACATCGCAAATATCAAATTGATTAGTCTAAACGTTATGTGATGCGTTAACCATACAAAAACACGTGTTTTGACGTATCCTATTAAACTCAGTGTAACATATATAAGTGTTGTGATGCGTGTGTAGCGTTATATATTTTTATGTATATTTTTAGCCATTTTTAACACTTCAGTCAAGTTTTAAATTTATAAAACACGATATTCTACTAACACTAAACACATATGGGCAAGTGCACCCATCGTGAGCGTAGTATAGCGTTGGTAAGATACCGAAGTCGTCCAAGGACACAAGAGCTTTTAGTACCGGTTTATCCTTAACGTCTAATCAAATCAAAATTTTAGAAAAAAGTTTTAAACATGAAAATAAAAACTAAAAATGCTGAAAATAAAAATAAAAACAGATAGACAAGATGAATCACTTGGATCCGACTCGCCTTTAGTGTAACCTTTGATGTTTTCCGCACTTTTGCACTTTTTAAGAGATTATCTTAGTTATTGTAGTAGGCCCCATTTTTAAAGGTGACGTTACCCTCAACCCAGTAGTTTGAGTCAGCAAGGATACAATCCTAAAGGGTTGGATTATTGAAAGATAATTAATTAAGTTATTAATGCGTAATGTGGTAGGACCCTCTTTTGAACGTGACGTTACCCTCGGCTAAGTGGTTTAAGTCAGCAGGGATACAATAACAAGTAGGCGGGTTAAAGTATTAATAGTAGTTTACATATGAGGGGATCAAGCCATTCGCACCCCCCGCCATCCAATACCAGTTGGTATTGAAGGAGGTCTTAATAAGCTTGACCCAGGTCATTGCAGGATCTATACACTGAACAAGGCAAGAACCTTACCAAACCATTCCCTTAACCCCCGACCAGGTAGCCAACATATGTTTATATAGACCGTAGAGATATGAATTGTGTAAATCTTTTATTTTATATAGACTGTAAAATAACGCTAAGACACCACGGACAAATGATAAGGAAGTTTCACCTTCAACATAAGAAACTAGTTATTAAAGTCATTAATACAAAACCAAATAAAAAGTGCGAAAATATTAAAAAACAAAAGTATTACACTAAATGCTTGTCTTCACCAAGTGATGTAAGAGACTTAGGCAAACATGGCCTTTGATTGTCAAGAACTCTTACTATCAATCTTGGATCCTGAGACTACTACACACAGTCTATGATGGATGATGGATGATGGATGATGGATGATGGATGATGGTGGTGGATGTGGGTGTTGTGATGGTGGTGGAGTGTGGGTGAAGTGCGAGAGTAGTGGTTTGTCAAGAGATGCCTTTGAAGTGAACCAAGCACCTCTATTTATAGCCTGCACAGAAGCCCGAACACGGCCCCGTGTCCATTGGGCATTGCCCCATGTCCATCCACTTTCTCTTTCTTCATTAATTGCAGTTTGTCTGCATTAGTTGACCACGCCCCCGTGTCCGCTGGGTACGGCCCCGTGTGCAGAAGCGTATCTGTACTATCAAGATTTGCTTGTATTCTGTGAATCTTAGCGTTGACCACGGCCGTGTGGAGCTAGGCACGCCCCCGTGTTGGGAAATAGAAGCTTCTACAACTTTTTCTTTTCTGCAAACACTTGGGCACCCCCCCCCCCCCGTGTCCACTGGGCACGGGGCGTGTTCAGCCTTCTGATATCTTATTTTTGCTTGGGAAGATGCTGTCGAGGGGTCGGGCATGCCACGTTTATTCCTTTTCTTGTATTTGTGTTAGATTTAAATTTAACAGCTTTGTTTGTTTTTCTTTCCACACGAAAAAGGGCAATTACAAAGCAATGGAAGGTAATTTGCGCTCATTTAATCCTGAAAATACAAAAGGAAGACAAAAGCACACTTTTTCCAACATTAGTACTAAAAAAAGGGTTAGTTTTATGTCTCATTTGATGTAATTTATATGTTGCATTTTACACACATCAAATACCCCTACACTTGAATCTTTGCTTGTCCTCAAGCAAAACTCTTTATTATGTGGCTTACACACCCAAATGGAATGGGTAGAAGAGAAGTTTTTGAGCTTGTCTTCAGTGTCGGGATTCCAAGATCTTTATTAGGCTTTATTTTTATGTTATTTCCAATCCTATTCGTTATGATTTATTTAGAACATTACATAAGAGAAATTACTTATTTGGGCATAACATGCCTCTTTAAAATTCCATTTATATACAAGTTCACATACCTCACGGGAGATCACTCAACACTCGGCCGAAGATGTATTTTTGTGAAACACTCGAGACCGGCATGGAGCTTACTTCTACCATATGCTTGCCAAGCAATCAATCCTCATCCTTTTTAACTATAAACCTTTGTAAATATCAAGAGGACTTGGGGATGGGTTAGGCTTGGGTTAATGTAACACCTCGAAAATTTACGTCCTATGATGTGTTGACACGTGTCATAGGTTTGAACGTGTGAAAGAATGTTCTTGAAGGACTAAAGTTGACAAGCAATGAAACTGTGTAAATATAAGGGTTCAAAGTATCAACAATGAATAAATATACTTTACAATAATCCTACATGATGTTTATAACTCTAAACGAATAAATCATGGATCATACGTAGCCAATTGTGAGAGATTACAAACTACAGGGGTTAAATGTGTCAACATGTTTAAACTTTACCTCTGAGTGACCTTTTAGCAAACCCGAAGCCTTGTAATGATCAATTATACTCACTAGAATGCACCATAAAAAAAATATCACCAAGTTTGGTTACCGTATGAGAAAGTTATGATAAAATTCGTGTGCGAGGGGTTAGAAGCATCAACGTTGAAATTTAGGGTTTTTCGGGTAAACCCGAAGTGGCCAAGGACTTCACAAAGTGGGTATAAGTTTTAAATCCCCCATATGTCAATATTAAGGGTTTAAGATGCAAGAAATGTAGTGAAAATGACCTTTCGGGGGACCAGGGATCAAAAGTGCAAAAATATGGAGCCTGATGAATTGTTGCGCACCGCAACAAATAATTGTTACGGTGCGCAAGCAGTGCCCAGCGACAGAAAAACCCACAGGTGGCTGTTATCATCTTGTAACCGACTTTAAACTCAGGTTTTCGATTCTATGGGCTTCCTATACTGGTATATAGCCTATAGAAGACACATGTATCAATCCTTGATTGTTAGTAGACCCATTTGGCATCAATCTAGCATGATCAAAGTCAATATATAAGCTTCATAATGTTGAAACATTCTTCCATTCATCATCTGATCAACTTCTGGAGCATAAGGACCATTCTCAAGCTTCCTAATCATCCATTAGACACATGTAAGTGCCCTTGACCTTTCTAAATTATGCTATGCTTAGTTTATAGCCTAGAAGTCAAACTGTCGTAACTACGGTTTGACTTAGCGATAAAACACAAACGGTTCAGGGTTTTGTCGAAACGAAAGTTGTTATAAGTTGGTAATTATGTAGGCTTTAAACCCTTAAAAGGGCACCCACTGATTCCAATCCTAACTAGGTCGATTGTCGAGTCAATGGTAATTAGAAAAAGTCAACAGAAGTGTTATTTTCGATTTAACGCATGATTAACGATGTAAAAGGCGTATCACCTATTTTATCTTTCTTATAACCTGATAATAAGTATAAAAACTTGACTATGCTTGTTTGATTCGACAACTTTCTGTTTTGAACCGATTCGGAACCGAAAGACGCAAAAGTTTGACTTTTGCTTTGACTTCAGTTCTGACCCGGTTTTGATAGGTTTAGACATGCCTTAAAGTTCCATTAGGACCTAGTTACATGTGTGTATAACCCTCTGCGTTTATACCACATAAATCCTTATTTGTCCGACGTTTTCGTTAATCGCCTAAATATTGACCGTAATGCCCTTATGGCCATAAAACGAGAATCTTGGAAATATGAAAGTAAAATAATCTTAGTTACTAATTATTAAACATGTCCGTAAATTTTTACATCAGTTGGACATATGGATTAGGAGTTATACTCAATGACGTAATTAGAACGCTTCTTAGTGATTTAACGGCGTCATTAGCGTAAAGCCTATCTAAACCCCATTTTTGACACCAAAACTTTTACCCACTGATGTAATATAATATTTTGGGATTTTTGAAGATTTTTAATTATTTTTAAACTGATCATAAGCTAGGATTAGTGCCTTAATTCGGTTAATACCGAATATACCCTTTTTGGCCATAAAATGAGTTTTACAAATCCTTTTGATGCCAATCCAATTGCTACTGATTTTAAATATTAAATAGAGTGTTTTGAACCTGTTTAACTGATCAGGAAACTCAGAATCCTATTTTAACCCGTACGTCGCTTAAAACGGCTTTATATGCGTATTATACGCATAGTTAGGGTTTAAAACTATTTTGGCATATAAGACTTATAACCAAATGTTATAACCTGTTAAAATAAACCATTTTACTGATTTAATCAGACCCGGTTCACAGAAACTTAATTAATTCCTTTTATAATCTTTAAAATGACCAAAATACCCCTACGGGGCTTAATATGAGATTAAACTCGTTTTGGGCATAACGGAAGGTATCCTACTGATATCACAACATATTTAAGGCATGTTAATTTAGGAAACCTGTTTAGGACTCTTATGGTTACCCGTTATGCTTCATACGCGTTCGGTTCGGTTTATGTAACTAGTTTACATAAATTAGCCGAAACGGGTCAAACCTTATCGGTTTTATCTCAAAATCCAGAATGTGTATAATATACCCATATTAAGCAAGTATTCAAACTTGTCGGGTCTAAATCACATTCTATCCGGTCTTCGCTTAATCATGCGTACGAACCGTATCTTTAAAACTAACCGGTCTAAGCTTAATCTTAACTAAAGACCCGTTAGGATTCTAATAGGTTATTATAAACCTTCGTTCCAGATTAGGAGAACCGGTAAAAGATACTTGCACTCGCTGATTTTGATTTATACTTGCTAAGGTAAATACTCTTAACTTATTTTCCCTATACGGGCTTGGGGTACGGTATATAAAATACCGCTTGGTCGGGCATTTCGACCTTAATCGTTTTGGGGGTAAAGTATTATCGAGATGACCGTTTAAATTGTTTTGTTGCTTAAAGCCTTTGGGAGGTTAATGACCATGTCCCGGATATCCCTGCATCATTTTTCGAAATGGCCACGACCTTAGCACACAGGTGTAGGCGTACACCTGATAGTGTCTCATTTACTTAACGTGGTGTGTCTATTGATCTTTAACCCGGCTCGATCCGGCTACTGAACGCATAAGAAACATGTAAATCTTTTACGAGTATTATATTCAAATAATTATCCCAAGTTATAAAATATTATTTGTGCCTTGTGCCTTAAATGCATTTTCTTAAACTCTTTTCAAAATGAGTCGGTTGATTGTATTTACCAGTGTAAACTGACGTATTTTTCTTAAAAAGGTTAAGTGCAGGTACTACGCGTAATAGGCTGGCTTGTCTCCTAGCATCCACAATAAGTCTCGCAAGCTTGGATGTCAAAGACTGTTAAACACTGTTTCCTTTTATTTTGATCTACCTGTGGATTTATATTCGACTACTTGTGATACTTAATATTACAATATAGTTTGGTTGAAATGAATCTATACTTTGCTTCTGCTGTGCATTTAAATATTGTGTTGTTTGACTATTATGTTGCCAACTACGTCACGATACTCCCCTACCGGGCCCACCGGTAACACGTGGAAAAATCGGGGTGTGACAGGTTTGTATCAGAGCCAACGCTGAGTGAATTAAACACTAGCCTTTTGTGTTTAATCTCAGTTACACAATTGCACATTCCTAAATCTTCGAGTCTAGACAAAGAACTTAGGAATAATCCAAAATGTTTTTATTTTAATTTAAAATTTGTCCTTTATTTTTCCTTGTCGTTACCTTTGTTATATTAACAGGTTTAGCAATGCCGCCAAGATTCAGGCGAGGAGATCGAGGAAAGGCGCCGATCAACGCCCCTAACGACCACGAGGTCGGGCCTTCAGGCCGGCGAACTCCTTCTGCTAAAAGGAGTATAGATCCGCGAGAACCTTGGAGGATCTATGAGGAGCCTGCCACACAATCCACGTCACATAGCTCAACGCCTCCATATCATCACTCCTTTGGGCCTTAGTCCGAGAATGAGCCCAACAACCCGCAACCTTCATACATACCGTTACAGCGATCCGCATCGCAAGATTCCTTCCGCGACCCTACTCCTGTCTTTCAGGGCCAGTTTAACCCAGCAGAGTACCTACCAGAACAAGTGGGCTTTAACCCACTAGGACCGGAGGATCACTTTTCTGGTGATCAAGATATGGACGAGGACACAGATCCCGTCGAGGCTTCCACCGGAACCCTGAACCATCCTTTTGTGATCTCAGATGGTTCGTCTTTTCACGGAACACCATACCAAGGTCCGGATAGTCACCTGGCACGGTTCGAACGGTGTGAGTGGTACTATACACCATCTTCCCACTCATCGCCTCACCAGCAGCCGCAACAGCAGCAGCAAGATCCCTCTGGGGATCCACATTTCGAGGCAGTCACGCCACCGCCTCCACCGCCGCCAGTTCATCTAGAGCCTCCAGAACCACCAAGACGTAGGAGGACTGGCGCACGGATGTCAGCACGAGGAGGGGAGTTTCATTTCAGTACCCCTCAACACTCTAGCGGCAGCCACTACCCGCCTATATATGAAGGCCCACAAATGGGTGGACCTTCAGTTCCAGTTTCAGAGGTGAATTCGGCACCTATTGCACTGCCATCACCGGGTTTTGGCAACCCTATCCCTGCTTATACTGCTCCGGCAGCTTACAACCCATACGTACCGCCAGCATACCATAACTATAACTATGCCGAGGCTGACCCATACTTAGTGGCAGCAAACTACCTTGCCCAAAATCCTGAAGGACCATATGGAACCCCTTGGGGAATGGGACATCCAGCTCGTGGGTATCAAGTACCTGCTCCGCCGCCGCCACAGTACCAGCCACCACGGTTTTCTCCACCAGAGCAGGAGGATCTCCGTCAAAGACTGGGCAGGGTTGAGCGAGACCTCCAGAGAGAGCGTAAGAAGAATGAGGGATTCATGAGTGGTTTGGCAAGTTTGCTGAAAGGAAAGAAGAAACGGGATCGTTAAATCCCAATATGTATTATTGTATTTCCTTGTTTAAATCAAGTCCCTACGTGGACATTTATTTATGTGTGTATGTAGTCCCTGCGTGGACATCTATCTTTGTACTTAGTCCATACGAGGACTTATCTCTATTAGTCCCTGCGTGGACATTTACTTTTGTAAACCGTCCCTGTGAGGACATGTGTTATCTGTATAGCTCCTGCGTGGGCAAGTGTTTTTGTGAAAAGTCTCGTTTAGGGCAAAATGTACTACTTTTAGTTTTAATGGAATGTAAGTTTATAAATTTCATCTTTGCTATGTTATGCATAATTGAATTATATATGAAATAAATAAATCAGAAACATTCCTTTTAAAATCTATCTGCCTATGTTATTTTTTTAATTTAGGATCTTAAAGGTATAACCTAGCCTGCATGTCATTTTAAGACCTGGCCAAGATGGTAAAACCCGTTAAAAAGATTCAAATCCCTGTTAACATCTGAAAACATGTTAACACTCCTGGCAGACATGATTCGTTAAAAACACACGTGTTATTATTATATAAGGATCTTTTCAAGGATTCCTAACCCAACTAAATGATCTCTGAATCATGGGTTAAATCATCAATAAATATAATCAGTTCTTTTTACCATCCATTGGTAATAGAATGCCTACGGGCCCTTCTCATTTTCATATGAGACAAAAGACAGTAATAGTCTGTGAACCTGTCTGATAAAGGTAATGAACTCTGTTCAAACCTTCGTGCTTTGATTCTCTGAAATCATAGCTTATGATCTAAATTGTCCCTGTGACTAAGCCTTATGTGCTAATAAAACTGTTATTGTTTTAATAATTAGCATAAATTATATTAGAAATCCTAAATAAATGTGAGTACTAAATTAACCATATATGGTCTATGTTTACCACAGTTAATAAATTGCCATAAAAGACAATTCTATAATAAACTCACCAATAAATTGATGTCGATATGTAACAGTTCAAGCTACATGGCGAACTCAAATGAGGTCAACAGTCACCCAGGGAGAGAGCATGATAATGCCCGAGTAAACGTAGCGGGTGCAGAATTACAGGCAATGATAGATAATGCCGTAAATCGAGCTATGGATAGACAGCTCCATGAATCCAGTGGTACCCGTGCAAGGACCCAATCTGCACCACACTCTAGAACACCCTCCAGGACCCACACAGCCCACAACAGTAATTCTCACCACTCATCAAACCAGAGGAGTGCTCCATCCCAAAGAGTCGTACAGAATCAAGAACCCTGTAATAAGGGTTGCTCCTATGAGTACTTCGTATCGTGCAAACCCAGGGATTTTACTGGGGAAAAGGTAGCAGTAGATTGCATGACTTGGATGGACGAGATGGATACTGTGAAATTCGTGTCACAATCTTTCAAGGGAGAAGAATTAGCTTGGTGGAGATCTTTGATCCAAGCTACGGGGAAAATCCCGTTATACAATATGACCTGGGAACAGTTCATGACGCTGATTAAGGAAAATTTCTGCCCTCAACACGAGGTTGAGAAGATCGAATCTGACTTCTTGTCGCTGGTCATGAGGAACCTAGACTGTCAGGCCTACCTTACCAGTTTCAACACCTTGTCAAGGTTGGTTCCATATTTGGTAACTCCGGAACCTAAACGTATAGCTCGATTCATTGGGGGTTTGGCCCCGGAGATCAAAGCAAGTGTGAAGGCCTCCAGACCAACTACTTTTCGGTCTGTAGCGGACATATCGTTGTCCCTTACCTTGGATGCGGTCAGGCTGAAATCGCAGAGGAACACCGATACCGAAAAGAGGAAGCGTGAGGATGACAACTCACGACGTTCAGACAAGAAGCAGAAGGGAAACAATGACCACCGGAAGGGGTCAGGATTTAGGAAGGATGGTCAGCAGTCGGGTGAAAAACCCAGATGCAAAATCTGCAAGAGACAACACTTCGGAAAGTGCAAGTATGAATCAAACTCGAATTCACAATCGAAATCTTTTGCATGTGGGTTGTGCAAGTCCAAGGAACACAAAACCGTGGATTGCAAAAAGATGAAGGATGCGACCTGCTACGGTTGTAATGAAAAGGGGCACATCAAGACCAATTGCCCAAAATATGCCAAGAAGCCTGAAGAGGCTAAGAAGACCAATGCTAGGGTCTTCAGGATGGATGCTAAGGAAGCCGTCAAGGACGACAATGTGATAACAGGTACCGTTCTCGTAAATGATGTTTATGCGAGAGTGTTATTTGATTCAGGCGCAGATAAGTCGTTCGTAGATAATAAGTTTTGTGAATTGTTGAAATTACCTGTTAAGACTTTAAATGTGAAGTATGAGGTGGAACTAGCAGATGGCACTTTAGAAACCGCTTCAACCTTATTAGATGGATGTTTCATATCCATTAAGAACCACTCTTTTCCTTTGTCCCTACTTCCTTTAAAACTAGTCGGTTTTGACATAGTTTTGGGTATGGACTGGTTATCTCATAACCAGGCCCAGATTATTTGTAATAAGAAACAAGTGATGATCAAGACTCCGTCTGGTGAATCACTTACTATCCAGGGAGATACCCAGTATGGGCTACCCGAGAAAATGTCTATGCTCAAAGACTCTAAGTGTTTGAAGAAGGATTGTGTCATCTACATGGCACAAGTAATAATTGATGAGCCGAAGCCCAAGATTGGGGATATCCCCGTCATTTCTGAATACCCCGAAGTTTTTCCAGAAGAACTACCAAGTTTGCCACCAGATAGGCAAGTAGAATTCAGAATTGACATTATTCCTGGATCAGCACCAGTAGCAAGGGCGCCTTATAGGTTGGCACCAACAGAGATGAAGGAATTGAGAACGTAGCTAGATGATTTGCTAGCCAAAGGTTTCATCAAACCTAGTTTGTCTCCTTGGGGGGCACCAGTTTTATTTGTCAAGAAGAAGGATGGATCGATGCGTCTGTGCATCTACTACCGCGAGCTTAATAAGGTCACTATCAAGAATAGGTATCCTTTGCCCAGAATCGACGATCTGTTCGATCAACTTCAAGGGGCAAGTTTCTTCTCGAAGATTGATTTGAGGTCAGGCTACCATCAATTGAAGGTTAGAGATGAAGACGTGCACAAAACAGCATTTAGGACTCGTTATGGTCATTACGAGTTCCTAGTGATGCCTTTTGGGCTCACTAATGCACCGGCCGCGTTCATGGATCTCATGAATCGCGTTTGCAAGCCGCACTTAGATAAATTCGTCATCGTCTTCATCGATGACATTCTCATCTACTCAAAGAACCAAGCTGACCATGAGAAGCATCTTCACTGAATTTTAGAACTACTTCATAAAGAAAAGCTCTATGCCAAGTTCTCGAAGTGTGAATTCTGGCTTCGGGAAGTCCAATTTCTTGGACATGTTGTTAGTGAGCGTGGTATCCAAGTAGATCCCGCTAAAGTTGAAGCTGTCATGAATTGGCTTGAGCCAAAGACGCCTACAGAAATACGTAGCTTCCTAGGTTTGGCAGGATACTATAGGCGATTCATTAAAAACTTCTCAAGGATTGCTGCACCCCTGACTTCGCTGACGCATAAGAAGATTAAGTTTGACTGGGGTCCTAAGCAGCAGGAATCCTTCGATATTCCAAAACAAAAGTTGAGCAATGCTCTAGTACTGACATTGCCAGATGGAATAGAGGAGTTTGTAGTTTATTGTGATGCATCACACACCGGGATGGGATGTGTGCTTATGCATAAAGGCAAAGTCATTGCCTATGCTTCACGCCAGTTAAAGGTGCACGAAAAGAATTACACCACCCATGACTTGGAGTTGGGTGCCGTTGTATTCGCACTAAAACTGTGGAGGCACTACTTATATGGAATCAAATGTGTGATCTATTCTGATCACAAGAGCCTTCAACATCTGTTCAATCAGAAGGACTTGAACATGAGGCAACGCCATTGGATGGAAACTCTGAATGATTACGATTGTGAAATAAGATACCATCCTGGCAAGGCGAATGTAGTCGCCGATGCCTTGAGTCGAAAGGAGAAGGTGAAACCCATCCGAATCAATGCCAAGCGCATGGAAATAAAGAACAATTTGATTGAAAGGTTGTTAGCTGCACAGAAGGAAGCTGTGTTGGAAGCTAACTATCCTAACGAAAAGCTAGGGGTAACTGAGGAGCAGTTAACACTTAGCAAGGACGGAATACTAAGATTGAATGGACGAATATGGGTTCCAATTTATGGAGGACTCCGAGATGTTATCCTCCAGGAAGCCCATAGCTCTAAATACTCCGTTCATCCTGGAGCTGATAAAATGTACCAGGATCTAAGGGCAAACTATTGGTGGATAGGCTTGAAGAAGTCTGTAGCTACCTATGTAGCTAAATTCTTGACGTGTGCGCAAGTCAAGGCAGAACATCAAAAGCCGTCAGGTTTGCTACAACAGCCTGAACTTCCCACATGGAAGTGGGAGATGGTGACGATGGATTTCATCACCAAACTGCCAAAGACAAGGAAAGGCAATGATACTATATGGGTGATCATTGATAGACTGACTAAGTCAGCTCATTTCTTACCCATCAAGGAGACTTATAGCTCCGACATGTTATCCCAGTTGTACGTTGATAAGATTGTAGCCTTACATGGCATACCTGTGTCTATTATCTCTGACCGAGATACTAGATACACGTCACATTTTTGGAAGAGTTTCCAACAATCTTTGGGCACACGTTTGAATTTTAGTACGGCTTATCATCCTCAGACTGACGGTCAGAGTGAGCGTACTATTCAAACGTTGGAAGACATGCTACATGCATGTGCGATCGATTTGGGTGGTAGTTGGGATAAGAACTTACCATTAATCGAATTCTCCTACAACAATAGCTACCACACCAGCATAAAGGCTGCGCCTTTCGAGGCATTATATGGTAGAAAGTGTAGATCGCCCGTGTGTTGGGCGGAAGTTGGAGAAGTCCAGTTATCAGGACCAGAGATCGTGTTCGAAACGACGGACAAGATTGTCCAGATTCGTGACCATCTCAAAGCTGCCCGGGATAGGCAGAAGAGTTACGCTGATCCAAATCGTAAGGATTTTCACTTCGAAGTAGGTGACAAAGTCCTACTTAAAGTGTCACCCTAGAAGGGGGTGATGCGATTTGGTAAGAAAGGCAAGCTAAGCCCGAGATACATAGGACCTTTCGAGGTTATCGAACGTGTCGGGTCAGTTGCCTATAAGTTGAACTTACCGGAAGAGCTCAGTGGAATTCACAATGTGTTCCACATCTGCAATCTGAAGAAGTGCTTCGCTGATGAATCACTGGTAATACCCCATACAGATATGCATATAGATGAGAGCTTGAAATTTGTGGAAAAACCATTGTCGATCGAGGATCGACAGGTTAAGAAGCTTCGAAGGAAGCATGTACCGATTGTAAAGGTCAAATGGGATGCCCGTAGAGGTCCCGAGTATACGTGGGAGGTTGAGTCCACGATGAAAGAAAAGTACCCTTATCTATTTCAGTAAATCTAGAGGTCGAGATTTCTTTTAAGGGGGTGAGGATGTAACACCTCGAAAATTTACGTCCTATGATGTGTTGACACGTGTCATAGGTTTGAACGTGTGAAAGAATGTTCTTGAAGGACTAAAGTTGACAAGCAATGAAACTGTGTAAATATAAGGGTTCAAAGTATCAACAATGAATAAATATACTTTACAATAATCCTACATGATGTTTATAACTCTAAACGAATAAATCATGGATCATACGTAGCCAATTGTGAGAGATTACAAACTACAGGGGTTAAATGTGTCAACATGTTTAAACTTTACCTCTGAGTGACCTTTTAGCAAACCCGAAGCCTTGTAATGATCAATTATACTCACTAGAATGCACCATAAAAAAAATATCACCAAGTTTGGTTACCGTATGAGAAAGTTATGATAAAATTCGTGTGCGAGGGGTTAGAAGCGTCAACGTTGAAATTTAGGGTTTTTCGAGTAAACCCGAAGTGGCCAAGGACTTCACAAAGTGGGTATAAGTTTTAAAGCCCCCATATGTCAATATTAAGGGTTTAAGATGCAAGAAATGTAGTGAAAATGACCTTTCGGGGGACCAGGGATCAAAAGTGCAAAAATATGGAGCCTGATGAATTGTTGCGCACCGCAACAAATAATTGTTACAGTGCGCAAGCAGTGCCCAGCGACAGAAAAACCCACAGGTGGCTGTTATCATCTTGTAACCGACTTTAAACTCAGGTTTTCGATTCTATGGGCTTCCTATACTGGTATATAGCCTATAGAAGACACATGTATCAATCCTTGATTGTTAGTAGACCCATTTGGCATCAATCTAGCATGATCAAAGTCAATATATAAGCTTCATAATGTTGCAACATTCTTCCATTCATCATCTGATCAACTTCTGGAGCATAAGGACCATTCTCAAGCTTCCTAATCATCCATTAGACACATGTAAGTTCCCTTGACCTTTCTAAATTATGTTATGCTTAGTTTATAGCCTAGAAGTCAAACCGTCGCAACTACGGTTTGACTTAGCGATAAAACACAAACGGTTCAGGGTTTTGTCGAAACAAAAGTTGTTATAAGTTGGTAATTATGTAGGCTTTAAACCCTTAAAAGGGCACCCACTGATTCCAATCCTAACTAGGTCGATTGTCGAGTCAATGGTAATTAGAAAAAGTCAACAAAAGTGTTATTTTCGATTTAACGCATGATTAACGATGTAAAAGGCGTATCACCTATTTTATCTTTCTTATAACCTGATAATAAGTATAAAAACTTGTCTATGCTTGTTTGATTCGACAACTTTCTGTTTTGAACCGATTCGGAACCGAAAGACGCAAAAGTTTGACTTTTGCTTTGACTTCAGTTCTGACCCGGTTTTGATAGGTTTAGACATGCCTTAAAGTTCCATTAGGACCTAGTTACATATGTGTATAACCCTCTGCGTTTATACCACATAAATCCTTATTTGTCCGACGTTTCCGTTAATCGCCTAAATATTGACCGTAATGCCCTTATGGCCATAAAACGAGAATCTTGGAAATATGAAAGTAAAATAATCTTAGTTACTAATTATTAAACATGTCCGTAAATTTTTACATCAGTTGGACATATAGATTAGGAGTTATGCTCAATGACGTAATTAGAACGCTTCTTATTGATTTAACGGCGTCATTAGCGTAAAGCCTATCTAAACCCCATTTTTGACACCAAAACTTTTACCCACTGATGTAATATAATATTTTGGGATTTTTGAAGATTTTTAATTATTTTTAAACTGATCATAAGCTAGGATTAGTGCCTTAATTCGGTTAATACCGAATATACCCTTTTCGGCCATAAAATGAGTTTTAAAAATCCTTTTGATGCCAATCCAATTGCTACTGATTTTAAATATTAAATGGAGTGTTTTGAACCTGTTTAACTGATCAGGAAACTCAGAATCCTATTTTAACCCGTACGTCGCTTAAAACGGCTTTATACGCGTATTATACGCATAGTTAAGGTTTAAAACTATTTTGGCATATAAGACTTATAACCAAATGTTATAACCTGTTAAAATAAACCATTTTACTGATTTAATCAGACTCGGTTCACAGAAACTTAATTAATTCCTTTTATAATCTTTAAAATGACCAAAATACCCCTACGGGGCTTAATATGAAATTAAACTCGTTTTGGGCATAACGGAAGGTATCCTACTGATATCACAACATATTTAAGGCATGTTAACTTAGGGAACCTGTTTAGGACTCTTATGGTTACCCGTTACGCTTCATACGCGTTCGGTTCGGTTTATGTAACTAGTTTACATAAATTAGCCGAAACGGGTCAAACCTTATCGGTTTTATCTCAAAATCCAGAATGTGTATAATATACCCATATTAAGCAAGTCTTCAAACTTGTCGGGTCTAAATCACATTCTATCCGGTCTTCGCTTAATCATGCGTACGAACCGTATCTTTAAAACTAACCGGTCTAAGATTAAGCTTAACTAAAGACCCGTTAGGATTCTAATAGGTTATTATAAACCTTCGTTCCAGATTAGGAGAACCGGTAAAAGATACTTGCACTCGCTGATTTTGATTTATACTTGCTCAGGTAAATACTCTTAACTTATTTTCCCTATACGGGCTTGGGGTACGGTATATAAAATACCGCTTGGTCGGGCATTTCGACCTTAATCGTTTTGGGGGTTAAGTATTATCGAGATGACCGTTTAATTTTTTTTGTTGCTTAAAGCCTTTGGGAGGTTAATGACCATGTCCCGGATATCCCTGGCATCATTTTACGAAATGGCCACGACCTTAGCACACAGGTGTAGGCGTACACCTGATAGTGTCTCATTTACTTAACGTGGTGTGTCTATTGATCTTTAACCCGGCTCGATCCGGCTACTGAACGCATAAGAAACATGTAAATCTTTTACGAGTATTATATTCAAATAATTTTCCCAAGTTATAAAATATTATTTGTGCCTTGTGCCTTAAATGCATTTTCTTAAACTCTTTTCAAAATGAGTCGGTTGATTGTATTTACCAGTGTAAACTGACGTATTTTTCTTAAAAAGGTTAAGTGCGGGTACTACGCGTAATAGGCTGGCTTGTCTCCTAGCATCCACAATAAGTCTCGCAAGCTTGGATGTCATAGACTGTTGAACACTGTTTTCTTTTATTTTGATCTACCTGTGGATTTATATTCGACTACTTGTGATACTTAATATTACAATATAGTTTGGTTGAAATGATTCTATACTTTGCTTCCGCTATGCATTTAAATATTGTGTTGTTTGACTATTATGTTGCCAACTACGTCACGATACTCCCCTACCGGGCCCACCGGTAACACGTGGAAAAATCGGGGTGTGACAGTTAAAGGTAGGTGGTTTTGGGTTAGTGGTTAGTAGAAAAGGGCGAAAGACGTAAAAAGCGTCGGTTTTCGTAAAACTTTTTGTTTTTGTGACTTTTTATTCAAACGAAGCATTTTTCAAACAAAGTTTCTTTTGAGGAACTTGTTTGTTTATTGCTAGACTTCATTTCATTTCATTTTTTTTTTTTTTTTTTGATAAGGAATGTCACATGAAGACCGAACTTTTTACTAAAATAAAGGGTTAAAAATGAAAAAGGGTTTATTTGGTGGGTAAAGGGTGTTTGTTTTGTGGGTTTAGAACTGAAAATGTTTAGGCTCAAAGGGGTTAACTAGGGGGATTTTGGGTAGGTGGTAAAAAAAATAATGGTGTTGAAAGAAAAAGGGATTAGTCCTAATGCCTCCATCATTTACTTACTTGGGTTTAAATTGGTAAGGACCGGGAATGTATCGTCATGGCAAGTTCTAGAGTCGTAAGAAACCAAGCGGCTATTCACACAAGAAACAAAAAAATGAGCATTTAGTTTAAAGATGTGTATTTATACGCTCAATTAAAGGCTCAAAACTCACTTTTTGTGGGAATGAGTTTTTTAATGTGATCAAGTATATATAATCAAATTTTAACTAGATTTGTCATGCCGTTTCATAATTTTCTTATGTTGGTTCTTTTTATTGCGACGATATCGGTTGTAAATTCGTAAAAATATAACCTTTTTAGAACTTGTTATTCCCAATTTAAACCAAGACAAGTAAAAAAATGAAAAGTTTTTGAAAAAAATTGGGGTGTTTAGCGGTTCCAATAGAGTTTTGTGTAAGGGTTGTAATTAGGACTTGCAAACTTCAAGGTTTTAGCATCCCCCCCCCCCCCACACTTAAATTACACATTGTCCTCAATGTGTCCCAAAAATAAATTTTTAGGTTGATTGAATGTGTAAAAGGTGCGTTAAAAAAAATTATGTTACTGGGCATCTGGACACAAGCCGTGGTGACCGGGCACTGCCCCGTGTTCAGATTGCCAGTAACAGAAAGTAACAGAAGGCTGGGCACGGGGGCGTGTTCAACGAACACGCCCCGTGTCCAGGTACCTGAACTTGGCTTTTTTCTGCAGATCATTGAGCACGGGGCGTGTTGGCTGAGCACTGATGTGTGCTAAACAGACTATAAAAATTAACTAAATAAGACTCTCTAAACTAGACACTAAAAAGCTTTAATTCTAGACTCGACCTAAAACCACACAATCGGCAAGTGTACCGATCAATGTAGTATAACCTAGGAAGTCCGGATATCGAACCACGAGACTCTATAAATCACGTAAACTAGACTATACTAGACACTGACAGATACGACTAAAATGTTTATTTGTTTGGGGGGGGGGGGGGTTACGGAAAAACTAAGGAAATCTATATTAAATTACTAAATTAACTAAAGCTAGACTAAATACGAATGAAGACTAAGGGCTTTTCTTATATGGAGGACGAGACCACCTAGACAAGAATCCTGGATTACTTTTAAAGAATTACCGATTAAGTTAAATACATGAATTATGGAACGGGGATCATATGATACTAAACGTATTAAGATCCAACTAAGCCCCTCGACCCTTCTCAAGGAGAAACTTGTGGAACTACCTAGGTCGTTAATCCTACCGGTTATTAGACGCCTTTCCAGTTTTCTAATTATTGTGTAAGTACCCTAATATTGACCTGCTCTTTTCCAATCATAGATCTAGGGTAGTTTGAATTAATTAACTTGACTTGATAGACTAATAAAACTGACAGGTAAACTAAGACACGACCTTTTCCAAGGACTATCTAAAGTGATTCGCCGGGTAAGACCTACCAATAGCCCCTCACTTTCCAGGTATTAGGACTAGTAGAACACTAAGACTTAGCAAATTATTATCAATTACTTCTAGGGGTTATCGGTTGATTCTCCCTAAAGAGTTAAGGTTTTCGAACGTGATATAAACACTCACCGAAATCCTATACCCTAATATGACTCTCTATTATGATAAAGACCATCACTAAGAATCATATGAAGCAAATAACAACAATAAACAAACTCAAAGCATGCATATACATCAAATCATTAATTCAAACTCCTTACAAAACACAATCAACCCATAATAATCATGCAATTAACAAAAATGGTAAAATCTTCATATTAATCCATTCATCAAGTCTAGGTGGCTTAAAAGTTTAGCCAAGCATGTTAAAACGTGAAAACAAAATAAAGATGTCTAAACACGAATTCATCATAACAAGTTTCGTAAGAAAAGTCAAGAATAAAGAACTAGAAAACCCGATTAGATCTTCAAGTCTTCTTCCCCGAACTCGTACCGATGATTCCTATGCTTCGAGAACTCCAAAGTTCGCCCAAGAATGCTTAACAAGTCGCCCACGATGTCTCTCTTTCGTAAGTAGGGTTTTTTTCCAAGTTAAAGATGTATATATATGACTTTCCAAATCAACCCCTTATTAAATTCGTAAAAACTGCCAGCTACAGCCTTCTGGCGGGGCGCCATAAATCTAAGAAAGTTGTGGCGGGGTGCCACCTTGTTTTTTACATGCATAACATCCTTCAGTCTCTCGCCAGGTGCCAGAAAACTTCTCACGGGGTGCCAGAGGGTGATTTTTCAGCTTTATAACTCTATTTCAACTCCCCGACCTTTCCAACATGCTTCAAGACTTGACTTTTCAATATTTTAACTCGTTTTACTCGGTTTCCAGCAAATTTAAACATCAAGACCTGCGAAACACGATTTTATCAATAGTATGCATATTCTAACGAAAAACAAAACTAAATATAACGAAAACTATACAAACTGTACACGAATAAAGGATGTATTTTGCAATACATCAAGCACGGCCCGTGCTGAACTTGCTGTAATGAAGAAAAATTTTCGGGAGGCTCTGTTTTTGTGCATGGGGTGTTGGTTCAAGTTTCCCTTAGTATCCTTCACCATCCCAAGTGTGTTTTATTCTTGAAAATTAAAACTAAACTAGAAAATATAAAAGTTAATCTAAACTAAGGATAGTTCCGCGGAATGCTACCGTGGTGCGCCACGTTTATAAGGGTCCTTGGCTATACCCAAAGTCAGTCATATGTTACTCAAGTGGGATGGATTGCATCCCGTGTTGCACCATCTGAGAGCATCATCCAAACTTGAGTCTATGACTTTCATGTAGTTGACCGGGTCGTCATCTTCTACTTTTTTCCAACCCCGAACTTCATCTCCTTGTCCCCAACCCTCAATGTTAGTGTCCCAACATTCATGTCTACCATGGCATGGTCCGTGGCCAAGAATGGTCTCCCTAGGATGAGTGGCACCTCGGTATCTTCCTCCATATCTAGTATGACAAAGTCGGCCGGGAAGACAAAGTCTCCGACTTTTTCCAATAGATTTTCGACGACACCTTATGGATATTTAATGGACCTATCGGCGAGTTGTATGCTCATTTTTCTAGGGCTTGTTTTCCCTAGTCCGAGTCGGTCAAACATCGATGTGGGCATGAGGTTGATGCTAGCCTTAAGATCAGCTAGTGCATTGCGTATGGGTGAGTCCCAAATCGAACAAGGGATGGTAAAGCTTTCGGGGTCGATCTTCTTTTGTGGGAGTTTGTTGAGTAGTAAAGCAGAGCATTCTTTGCTTAAATTAACTAATTGAAATGATTCAATTTTCCTTTTGTGAGTGAGAAAGTCCCTCATGAATTTTGAATATTTAGGCATTTGGGTTAGGACTTCTACAAATGGAATATTGACATGCAATTGTTTTAGTAGATTTACGAATTTTGTGAATTGCTCATCGGTCTTTTGGTGAAGTAACCGACCAGGATAAGCTACCGGAGGATTCTTGGGTGGCTCTTGGCTTGGTGTAGGAGTCGTCTCTTTTTGGGGTGTTGATGAAGCTGTGGTTTGGCTGGGTGAACTCCTTTCAGTTGTGGGAAGCGGAGCTTCCTCGGGACCTACGCTACGGTTTCTCAATGTGATGAGATGTACTTGTGCCTTTGGGTTTGTTTCGGTATTGCTAGGTAACGCGCCTTGTGGTCTCTCGGAGAAATTTTGAGCTAGTTGATTTAGTTGTTTTTCAATGTTTTGAATACTAGCTTGTTGGTTTCTAAAATTTGATTCTATTTGTTGAAATTGATCCGAGTTTTTCTTATCGGTGTCAGAGATGAGGCGTGAGACGGTGTCTTCAAGCCTCTCTCGTCCCCCTTGTTGTTGTTGAGAGAAATTTTGTGACTCATTTCGTGGTTGTTGAAAGTTTGTTCTTTGGTTTTGGTTTTGTTGGTTACTACTATTGCCAGGTTCTCTCCAACCAAGATTAGGGTGGTTACGCCATCCTTGGTTGTAGGTACCTGTCAGAGGACCTGACGGCCTAGGTCTATTATTAATGTAGTTTACCATTTCCGTTTGATTATCCATTTTTTTCATACAACTCCAATTCTCATATGGCCCATCACACCCTTCACAAGCCATAACTGAGGCCATTTTTGCCATTTCTAAATTTTTGATTTTCGAAGAAAGGGCCTCGATTTGGGCCTGTAAAGAAGTGCTTTCGTCAACCTTATGGGCGCCCGGGGCAATAGATTTAGTGCCTCGAGGAGTGTGCCACTGAAAATTGTTTTGAGCAATTTCCTCAATTTGATTATAAATTTCATTTGGGCGGCGATTACCTAAAAGTCCCCCGGAGCTAGAGTCAAGTGTTTGTCTTGTGTGTGGCAACAACCCATTGTAGAAAGTGGATACTTGTTGCCATACCGCAAGACCATGATGAGGACACTTTCTTAGTAGCTCCTTGAACCTTTCCCAAGTTTCATATAAGGATTCCCCATCCTCTTGTTAATATGTGTTAATTTCAGTCATTAATTTAGCCGTTTTAGCAGGAGGGAAATACTTATATAGAAACTTTTGGGCTAGTTCATCCCAGGTGTTTACCGAACCAACTGGGGGGGTATTAAGCCAAGCCTTAGCTCGGTCTTTTAGCAAAAATGGAAACATTCGTAGGCGGATGGCTTCATTTGATGATCCGTTGATCCGAAAGGTATCACATATTTCCAAAAGGTTGGTAATATTTAAATGGGGATCTTCGTCCGCAAGCCCGTGGAAAGTTGCGGAGTTTTGGAGCATTTGGATCAAATGCAGCCGAAGTTCGAAGTTGTTGGCATCGACATTCGGTTCATTGATAGCGGCGCCAAGATTACCTACGGTGGGACGTGGGTAATCCATGAGGGTACGTTGATCCGCCATTGGAAGTGGGTCCCCCGAAACTTTCTCTTGGTTTTTAGCTTTAAGTTTTTTTTCTTAGAAAGCGTTCGAGTTCGTCTAGAGGTTCTTTTATGTCTCTACTGGAACTGGAGCTCATACACTACGTAGAAAGTTCAGGTGTGGCGCCTGGGTTCCAAGTCCTGCAATAAAAACAAAAAGAACGTTGGTCAGAATTTTCACCATGGCCCCGTGCTCAGATGAACATGGCCCATGGTCGGAGTTACAGTGATTGTTTTCTGGATCCCTATTACTGGAGAGCTCGACACGGCCCCGTGCTGCACCAACACAGCCCCGTGCTCAGCTCTTTGTAACTCGGAAAATAAAAACCGCCAGTAACAATGCTGGGCACGGCGCGTGTCCGACCAGGAACGACCCCGTGCTGGAGTCTGGAGAAGCTGAAAATTTAAGAAAAATCCTAAAAAAAAATAGAAAAATAAGAAAAACGATTAGGCCGTTGATTCCTAACTTTCTTAAAATCCTTGTGTCCCCGGCAACGGCGCCAAAAACTTGATGCGTGTGTAGCGTTATATATTTTTATGTATATTTTTAGCCCCTTTTAACACTTTACTCAAGTTTTAAATTTATAAAACACGATATTCTACTAACACTAAACACCCATATGGGAAAATGCACCCATCGTGAGCGTAGTATAGCGTTGGTAAGATACCGAGGTCGTCCAAGGACACAAGAGCTTTTAGTACCGGTTTATCCTCAACGTCTAATTAAATCAAAATTTTAGAAAAAGGTTTTAAACATGAAAATAAAAACTAAAAATGTTGAAAATAAAAACAAAAACAGATAGACAAGATGAATCACTTGGATCCGACTCGCCTTTAGTGTAACCTTTGATGTTTTCCGCACTTTTGCACTTTTTAAGAGATTATCTTAGTTATAGTAGTAGGCCCCTCTTTTGAAGGTGACGTTACCCTCAACCCAGTAGTTTGAGTCAGCAAGGATACAATCCTAAAGAGTTGGATTATTGAAAGATAACTAATTAAGTTATTAATGCGTAATGTGGTAGGCCCCTCTTTTGAAGGTGACGTTACCCACGGCTAAGTGGTTTGAGTCAGCAGGGATACAATCCCAAGTAGCTGGGTTAATGTATTAATAGTAGTTTACATATGAGGGGATTAAGCCATTCGCACCCCCGCCATCCAATACCAGTGGGTATTGAAGGAGGTCCTAGTAAGCTTGACCCAGGTCCTTGCAGGATCTATACACTGAACAAGGCAAGAACCATACCAAACCATTCCCTTAACCCCCGACCAGGTAGCCAACATATCTCTATATAGACCGTAGAGATATGAATGGTGTAAATCTTTTATTTTATATAGACAGTAAAATAACGCCAAGACACCACGGACAAATGATAAGGAAGTTTCACCTTCAACATAAGAAACTAGTTATTAAAGTCATTAATACAAAACCAAATAAAAAGTGCGAAAAGATTAAAAAACAAAAGTATTACACTAAATGCTTGTCTTCACCAAGTGATGTAAGAGACTTAGGCAAACATCGCCTTTGATTGTCAAGAACTCTTACTATCAATCTTGGATCCTGAGACTACTACACACACTCTATGATGGATGATGGATGAGGGTGGTGGATGTGGGTGTTGTGATGGTGGTGGAGTGTGGTGAAGTGGGAGAGAGGTGGTTTTTCAAGGGATGCCTTTGAAGTGAACCAAACACCTCTATTTATAGCCTGCACAGAAGCCCGGACATGGCCCCGTGTCCATTGGGCAAGGCCCCGTGTCCATCCACTTTCTCTTTCTTTATTAATTGCAGTTTGTATGCATTAGTTGGCCACACCCCCATGTCCGCTGGGCACGACCCCGTGTGCAGAAGCGTGTCTGTACTATCAAGATTTGCTTGGATTCTACGAATCTTAGCGTTGACCACGGCCGTGTGGAGCTGGGCACGCACTCGTGTTGGGAAATAGAAGCTTCTACAACTTTGTCTTTTCTAGCAGACACTTGGGCACGCCCCCGTGTCCGCTGGGCACGGGGCGTTTTCAGCCTTCTGATATCTTATTTTTGCTTGGGAAGATGTTGTCGAGAGGTCGGGCATGCCACGTTTATTCCTTTTCTTGTATTTGTGTTAGGTTCAGCTTCATTTTTGCTTCTTTTGTTCATTTGCGCTCATTTAATCCTGAAAATACAAAAGGAAGACAAAAGCACACGTTTTCCAACATTAGTACTAAAAAGGGTTAGTTTTATGCCTCATTTGATGTAATTTATATGTTGCATTTTACACACATCATGTTGCGATTGGATCAAAACGTGAAGTAAATCGAATTTGTAACGTACAATCATAATGTATTATGTGGTTATAATTAGAGCTTTTAAAAAGGGAAGAACGTAAAGCATAATTTGACGCCACTCGGCTCGGAACGAAATTTACGAAACGCACATAAATAAGCACGAAAACATCTTATATTTGACCTGACTCATTTCCCAAAAAAGTTAGTCAGAACGTAGACCAACTCGAATTGATACAGACACGCACATAAAAATATGCACGTAAAAAATGGTGTTTTAAACGAAAACGTATTATATTTGACCTAACTTGTATGCGGAACTGATGATTGTCGTGAGGGTCATGCAAAAACCTAAATAACCTAGATAGCTAGAGTAAGTAGGGTCGAAACCAGAGGAGTATGGTGAAAAGTGTTGTGGATTAAGTATAAAGAAACTAATTGCAAAAGTATAAAATCTGTTGTTTGAGAGTTGGATTAACTAAAAACTAATTAAAAGAGTTTGTAACAATAGGAGAAAAGATGATTCCTCCAAGTTTCAGATTCAAAGTGGATTCAAGTGATTAGTTTTAATTGAGAAAATCACATAGACATGATTAAAATAACTAATTATCTGATTGTGATAAACGAGGACTAAGTACTTTGATTGCAAAACAATGAAAGGTCGTCACTCGATTATCAATTGATGATTACCGAACTCAATCCCAATCTAATATATCCCAATTACTCGAACTTTCGGGAGTTGAAAGAATCAAAACTAGGTTTTAAATAAAATCAATCGTTTACAATCAAACTTAGAAATCACTAAGCAAAAAGCATCAAATGCTTAGATTGCTAAACTCAATTACAACGAAAAACTAAAAACAATCATCCACTTACAAAATTCATCCACCCGGAGGAAACCACAAAGGAATTAGCCACGCATCTCGGTGAATTTTAGGGTGATTTGGTCATTTAGTCTAGAATATTTGTTATATATATTTTAGGGTGATTTGGTCATTTAATTTACATCTTATACTCATGCGGTAATTCTCGTGGATTGATTCTTCACAACCTGTGAGTAAACTCTCTCTCCCTTTTTTTATCGTTAACTTTTTGGGTTGTATCAATGTGTTTTGATCAATTGTTTTAATCTAAAATCGAGCATGCAAAGTCTAGTGTGTCGTATATGCATTATTTGTTGTTGTTGTTGTTATTTTTTGTTGAGGTTATTGTTGTTGTGATGGTCATTATTGTAACACCCCGTGTTTCGAAAGTCAAAGTCAAGATTGAAGTCAAAGGGAGAGAAGATTGCTAACTGCGATCTGTCACTCCTTGCTCAATTCCTGTTTTGACTTCTTTGACTTGTAGTCAGTCTATTTTATGCTTTACGTTAGTTGTATTATGCGGAGTACTTATTAATAATCGAGGTTTATTCGACATTTATCGCATGTTTTATCGCTTTATCGCTTATCGCAATCGCACTCGCAACTCGAATTACGCTTTCTGGATATTGTTCTATGTGTGTGTGTGCCTTATGTGTTACATGTGCATGTTTAATTATGTTTTTGTGTGGTGATTAATCAAAACGCAATCGAGACTCAATCGCAATCGAATCGCAAACGCTAAACGCAAGTCAATTAAGGATGATTGTATGTTGATATAGTAGTTGGGATTAAAAGTAATTTGACTAGGAAACTCTATCGCATCGCAACGCTCGCAATCGCAATCGAAACAGCAAAACTCGTCGCACCATGCACTCCAATCGAGTGGCCAGCCGATCGAGCTGCCACCCGATCGAGATGCCACTCGATCGAGCAGTCACCCGATCGGGTTACCACCCGAACGACCAGCCCTCTTCTCCCCTTTCCATTTATGGTAAGCCTATAAATACCCCCTGCCAACATCATAACTTCACCTTTTGCACTCTCTCGTCCGACCAGCGCTTCTTGCCCACTTTTTCTACGATTTCTCGCGATTCTTGTAAGTATTCAACCTAAATCTTGTACTTTCTTAATCTACACGCACTCCTATACCTTTCTATCTTTTGAATCTTAACTTTTAACCGTGAAATCACTAGATTTGAGGTGTTCTAGGATGATGTCATCATGGTGTTCTTATGAACTTCATGTTTTGGCTTCAATCCACCAAGAACTACCTTGATATGAACGATTTCCACACAAATAAACAAAGATCTTGCATAGATCTGGACATATTCATGGTGAAAAAGGATTGAAAGATGGTTTCTAACTTTCTCTCAACTCTTTTACACTCAATACACTCAAAAACCGATAGGATCGGACCTTGCTCTAACCTTCTACACTTTCTTGGTGATGTGTTGGTTCAAGATCTGAGTCCTACCAACAAGAAACCCGACTTCGGGTTAATCAAGAACAACCGTCTTGAACCGGTTAACTGGTTGAACTTGGGTGATTCATGTTCGATCGGATTACTTGTGTCAAGATGGGGTTCTGTTGATTAGCACGTTGTCACACCGTCTCGATAAAACTACAAACCATCGAAAACAACCAAGTGTGAGACGATCAGGCCGACCAGGACGGAGTGTCGCCCAGTCCGATCGGATTGTCACCCGATCGGGTTGCCACCCGATCGGCTTGCACCTTGGCCCCACACTTAACTTTTATTTCAAACATCTGAAGTTGTGAACGTTGAACGAACTACTATCCGATCGGATTACCACCCGATCGGATTGTCACTCGACTATGTAATAATTATGTTATCTTTTATGACATGGTATGGGACATGTTGCTTTAAATAATTGGTAATTATAGTTGTTATGGAAACTTCTAGACAATCTGTTTCGCTCAGTGCCACTCCCCGATGTTTCCGCTATCGGTTGTGGTGTGACAGATTGGTATCAGAGCCATAACTATAGGAAATTAGGCAAGACTCGACCTAGTCCGGGTTGATGTCCTAGAAACGACCTAGTCTATAGTTAGGCACCAACAGACCGACTTGTGCATATCCTGTAGGGATTATGTACGAGCATATTTGCCATTTCTCGCTATTCTCACCCACGCTACACTATTGCTGAACTTTAATTTTCGAAAATGAATGAGCGATTGGGTCGAGATTAGGTGTGGAAACCGCAAACTCTCGACTAAATTGCTTGTTCAACCCGTATTTTTATCTAACAAACAGGAGAATTTATGTTGAATTAGGAGTGAAATCCATACTTTGACGTATAATCCTTCCTTTATTTTATCAAAAACAGGAATGAGGTCGTTAAGTCAGGGGTGAAACCCGAACCTTGACGACTTATTCCGCCCTATTTTGTTCTACAAAACTCTCACCAAAGTCTCGACGGACTCCAACGACTTGAGGTCACGCTGAGATTGAAAGAATACGTGCCATTCGCCCAGATTCGAGGCGAAAGCACAGCCTCGAAGGTCAAAGTGTGCTCAGACAGTCCTTGTGAATAGTTGAACCACTTTGGGTAGTCGATGTCTAAATAGCCGCAGACAATCTATCCTCGATTTTTATGTGTTTCGATTCTGAGCCCGCAACTGCTGACTCAGATACTCGTCGATTTTATGTGTTTATATGTCACACCCCTATTTTCCACGTGTCACCGGTGGAGAGTATAGTGACGTAGTTGATATCATCATAGACAAACAACACAATATATAAATGCACAGCGGAAGCAAAGATAGATTCATTTCAACTTTAATAAACTGTAATATTAAATATCACGAAATAGTTGAAACGGATCCACAGGCGGATCAAAATAAAAGAAGATATTGTTCAACAGTTTTATTGACATCCAAGCTTGCGAGACTTATTGCGGACGCTAGAAGACAGCCAGCCTAGTACGAGTAGTACATGCACTTAACCTTTTGGAAAAATACGTCAGTTTACACTGGTAAATACAATTTAACTGACTCATTTTGAAAAGGTTTGAAAATTGATTTGAATGCACGTGGCACAAAACATTTTATAACTTGGGATAATTATGTGAATATAATCTTGTAAGGGAATTACATGTTACTTATGCGTTCAGTAGCCCGATCCGTAGACCGGGTTAAAGATTAATAGACACACCACATTATTTGGTTCGGCACTGACGGGTGTACGCCTACACCCCGTGCTTAGGTCGTGGCCATCTCGTAAGATGATGCCAAGGATATCCGGGACATGGTCATTGTAACACCCCAAAAATGGGTTTGGTAATTTAAACCCGGTTAATATAAAGGAATGGGTAAAAATACCGTTAGGGGTAAAAGTGAAACCCGTGAATGAATATTAACTAGGAATAATTAACCTAGTTGAATATTAGTATCGTTGGTATTAAACGAAGGGTTGTAGCCTTATTTAATTAAAACGAAACATGAGGGACCGAAGTGAACAACTTGAAAGTTGTTTTATTAAAAGAAAACAACACACACACCTACACACACATCGTGTGTGTGTTCATCAACGAGCAGGGAAGGCTCCCATGGAGCCAAAACCCTAAACTTCACAAATTCTCCAAATTGAAAGGCTAAACGAAGCCCAAATTCACAACCGAACATGAATTAACGATCACCTTCACAAGGGGATCATAAGGTATGTCTTAAAACTTAGATTTGATGATCTTGTTTGAAGTGGGTTATGATCAATCCATGAATTTGTAAGAAGTTAAGCATGTAGAGGTGTTAGAAACACCAAATAGAACTTGTGTTATAAATAATTTCAAGTAATTGGGTGATTTAGAATGAAACCCATTACATGAGTGTGAAGATGATGATCATGATGAACTTGTAGATGTTATAGTGTGATCTTGTGATGTATAAGGTGTTATATGATAGACTGAGATAGATAAACTTGATGTGGAAATTATGATTATGAGGTTTTGCTTGAATGTGACGGTTCATAAGATGAAATAGGGAAGAGCATGCTTAAAGCACTTGTACATTATGCTTAGAAAGTAATATGCACACCAAGTGTTTGATGAAATGCTTAGGAGAAAATGATAAGTGAGATTGTATGCTAATAATGAATAAATGTATGTAGAATGTGATGATGATGTATTAGATAATAGATTTGTATAAGGAATGTGTTTTGAATGGATTACAAGTGAGAAATTAGTTTGATAAGATGATATGGCAAGAAACCCTCATTAAAAGGTATGTATGCTTATGTATGCTAATCATGTTATGATGAATGTGATGACATGTACGGATAGGAGTCTTGTCAACATGGACACAAGCATGGAAGGGCAACGGGTCAAGGATAAACATGGAAGCTATGCTTGAACTCGGACGCACGAGGTAAGTGAATCCCGGACTTACACTTTAAATGTATTGTAGTATAATGATTATTGTGAATCATGTGAGAAATTATGAAACAATGGAGGTAATAAGGTAAGTTTACGGTAAATGAGTCGAAAGTGGTTAGAAATAGTACTATTAAATATAGGTAAGAAAGAAGCTTACGCGATGGTATTATGCATAAGGATGAAAGAAGTAGTTATACGCGTAGATATGGATTAGTTGAAAGTAAGTAAGTGAGACTTGTTATGCGTATACATGGTTATGTTTGTATGAATGAAATCTAATGATGCTAACCGTTTTTCTATTTAGAATAAAATGGGAATGCAGGTATACTAGTGATGGAAGTTGAAGGTAGACCCCGAATTTCAATGCGGGTGGTTTGAATGGATGGATGAATGGACTATCATAAGCGAAAGCATGATATGTTGACGTCTAATTATGCATGTTTAGATTATATATATTATGTCACCGGTTGCTAATGATGAGATTGAATGTGGTGATTGCAGGTTGTATCGAGTTATGGATGTTTCATCAAGAAATGTATGCGGCTGAAGATCGAGTCAAGGCATGGATTGTACGTGGGTGTGTATGTGGTCACTTAATTCGATATATGTATGTTAGTTTTTAATTAATTTATAAAAAAGGGATTAATGTATTTAAGTAAAAGAAAGAATATCATGTAAGAAATTTTAGGTATGTATTTTTCCGCTGCGAATCTTAGGTTAAAACGTGTTAGGGCGTCACAAGCATTAACCCCCAAAAGGCTTTAAGCAAACAAAACACATTCAAAACGTAGCATATCAAGGATTTAACCACTATTCGATTAAAGATTCAATGCCAGACCAAGCGGTATTTTATATACCGTACCCCAAGCCCGTATAGGGAAAATAAGTTAAAAGTATTTACCTTTGTAAGTATAAATCACAATTAGCGAGTGAAGGTAGCTTTTACTGGTTCTTCTATTCTGGAACAAAGGTTTATAAAAACATATTAGATTTCTAACGGGTCTTTATTTAAGCCTAAGCTTAGACCGGTTAGCTTTTAAGGACGATACGGTTCAAACGCATGATTAAGCGAAGACCGGATAGAATGTGATTTAGACCCGAAAAGTTTGAATACTTGTATAATATGGGTATACTAAATACATTCTGGATTTTGAGACAAAGATGATAAGGTTTGACCCGTTTCGGTCAATTTATGCAAACTAGTTACATAAATCGAACCGAGCGTAAAAAGGGCATCACGGTTAACCATAAGAGTCATATGCAAGTTCCCTGAGTTAATATGCCTTAAACATGTGGTGATATCAGTAAGGTATCTTCTATTATGCCCAAAACGGATTTAAACACAAATTATGCCTCATAAGGGCGTTTTGGTCATTTAAAAGATTATAAAAGAGTTTAATTAGTAATCTGAGTTACAGGTCTGATTTATACAGTAAATACACTTAATTTAACAAGTTATAACAGTAGGGTATGACCTATATGTGAAATTTATCATTTAAAACCAAACTATGCACCTTAGGGGTATTTTGGTAATTTCACTTAGGCTTAAAAAGTCAAAACTGGAAACCTGAGTTTATAAACTTTTACTTACTGTTATTATATAAAAATATACTAAAAATATCAGTAGGTATCAACCTTATATGTTTAATATAGTTTTAGTACATACTATGCGTTAAAAACGCTTAAAAAGGCGATTTGGAGCCATTTCCGGGTTTTTAAAGGAAAGCTGATATTTTTATAATTCCAGAAGGCTCAAAATACTTTATTTAACAAATAAAATCAGTAGAAAAAGGTTTGGGGTCAAAAGGATTTGTAAAACTCATTTTATGGCTAAAAAGGGCAAAATCGGTATTAACCGAATTAAACTTAGAGACCTATGTTATGCTCAGCCAAAAATTAAATAAAAATCTTCAAAAATCCCAAAATATTATATTACATCAGTGGGTAAAAAGTTTGATACCAAAAAGTGGGTTTAAATAGGCTATACGCTAATTACGCCATTTAATTAACATAAAGCTTTCAAATTACGCTAATGAGCATAACTCCTAATCTAGACCTCAAACTGATGTCAAATTTTAGGTGCAAGTTTATAAATCAGTAACTAAGGTTTCTACTCTTTTACTTTTTCAAAAATCACGTTTTTTAGTCAAAAGGGCATAATAGTCAACATTTAAGAATTAATCGGAAACATGCATATGAATCGGATAAGTATTGAACCAAGTTGCATAATCTCAGAGAGTTATACTTATATGAAATCTGGTCCAAAATAAGCTCTAAAGTAGATCTTAAACATGCATGAACGGGTCAGAACTGAAAGTCAAAGCAGAAGTCAAATTATGCGACTTTCGGTTCCGATCCGGGTTTAAACTGAAAATTGTCGAGTTGAACATGTTGGGACATGTTCTTACATTAGTTACCATGTTATTTTAATGATCAAACAGGTTGCATGTACCCTAGATTGCTAATTATGCTTAAATTTGAAAATACACATTCTGTTGACTTTTTAAAGTAAGCTTTGACTCGACAATTAACATAGTTAGAGTGGGAATCTGAAAGTACCCTTTTAAGGGTTTGTTACCCACATAAATACCTACTTATAGGTACTTTCAATTCGAGAAATGACTGAGCGGATTTCATTTAATCGTGAAGTCAAACTTAAATTACGATGGTTTGACTATAAGCTAATTAACTAAGCTAAAACGAATTAGAAAGGGTTATGAATACTTACAAGAGTCCTAATTACGATTAGAGATCACTAGAAAGCCTGAGGTTGATCAGAGGAGCTCCAGAAGTGAGAATGCAAGTGAATGTGAAAATGGTTGCAACTTGAATGTTCTTATATATCAAATTTGATCTCACAAGATGGTGCCACAAGGGTCTACAAATGTTTTGAGATCTGTCCAGGTGCCCCCCTATACATGAAAAACCATTGGAGAGCCTCAGGTATCAGATAACAGCTGTTAATTAACAATCGAATTCAGACCTGAAAACTGACATCTGCGCATTTTTGTTCGCTGGCAGGTTGTAGGCGGGCCGCGAAGGGCCTCTCACGGGGCGCGTACAAGCTGGCAACCACCCAAACAAGTTTTCAACTTTTACATTTCAGTCCCTGGTCCTTTGATACGTGGTTTTGGCTATTTTTCTTGCACTCTTGACCCTCAAACGTGATTTTTAAGGGCCTTAGGACATCTACAAACTTGGTTAGGTCCTTGGCTAACTTTGCGCTTACCCGAAAAGTCACGAAATTCAACGTTGACGCATTTAACCCTTCGTGCACGGTTTTGATCATAACTATCTCATACGATATCGAAACTTTATGAAATTTTTACCACATATTCTAGTGAGTATATTTTATCATTACAAAGCTTTGGGTTTGCCAAAAGGTCACTCAGAGGTATACTTTCAACATGTTGCCACATTTAGCCCCTGTAGTTTGTAATTCCTCACTTTCTTTCATTTTCTTCTTCGTATGATCCATGATTTATTCGTTTAAGATTATAAACACCATGTAGGGTTATTGTAGGGCCTATTTATCCATTGTTGACACTTTGGACGCTTATATTCACATAGTTTCACTGTTTGTCAACTTTAGTCCCTCTAAAGTGCTTTTTCACATATTCAAAGCCTATGACACGTGTCAATACATTATTGGACGTAAATTTTCGAGGTGTTACATTATATGTGTATTTACCTATTTATATGTTTCAATTTTTGGTGATTTATTTGACTTTCGCTATTAGCTTGATCAACACACACAACTCGCCCTGCACTTTTATCTCAATGCGCTAACAAATCGCTACTACATGAGGAACCACCGTACGTTATATTGATTGCTAAGATATTCGCTTATACTATACTACTCTCAATGTCGTACACGATCGCCATTCTCAAACGCTCACGGACTTTGAACGAGAGGTTTCTGTATTCTGACTGCTTTATGTGCTTCTGTGCTTTTTGGTGCTTCTGTGCTTTTGAGCTTATGTGCCTTACGTGCTTATGTGCTTTTGTGCTTATGTGAATCTGTGGTTATGTGCATACGTGTTTACATGATCGTATTCCTGAGCTTTAGTAAGTATTAAACATATGAGGTGAGATTCGATTATATTGAGTTTGAGCCCTATGGCGATGTCTGATGCAGACAATGTCGTCGTCTGGAACCCGCCACCCACGAATTACTCGGCAAGAACAGAGAGACAAACGCCTTGCTGCTCTCGTCGCCAAGCAAGTGGCAAAAGTAGTTCCTCAGATCGTGAGTGAAATATACGAGAGTGTGGCAAATCGTCTGAAGAATCCAGAACCGAAGCTCCTAAAGCTACATCCAAAGCTGCCTTTAGTTTCAAACAGTTTAAATCATCCGGACCGAATGAGTTCACTGGCGAAGATGGCCCTACGGCCTTGTTTCAATGGTTCGACTCGATCGAAGTCACTCTGCGTTAGAGTGGATGTCCTGACAATCTCCATACTCTGAATGCTACCGGCGTCTTCCAGTCCCGCGCATTAGACTGGTGGACGGCCGAGAGGAACAAACGCGGAAACGACGCAGCTTATGGTCTGTCATGGGATGAGTTGAAGAACGTTATGCTCGAAGAGTTCTGCCCTCCCCATGAGCGCCAAAATTTGGAGGACGAATTCTGGCATCTGAAGCAGAAGGAATGTGACAACGCTGCTTTAACTGCTCTCTTCAAGCAGCTCAGTATTATCTGTCCCGATCAGGTGAAGACTACTGACATGACAATCAAGAAGTACATTCGAGCTCTACCAGACTGTGTTGCAGATTTTGTGCATACCGCAAAGCCATCAACAATCGAAGAGACTTATCTGCTTACCGCTGAAATCAACGACATGCGAGTAAAAGTTGGTTTTTGGGATAAAGCTACCAAGAACTTGCATCAAGCTACAGCCGCACCATCCACTGAAACCACCGCCGCTCAATCATTAAAGTCCTCACGCCGCAAGAATAAGAACAACGACAGCAGCTCCAGCAACAAGAACTGTGCTGTCACTACCACTGCTGCTCCACTTCAAGCCGTACCGGCTCAGCAGCAATCTCAGCATCGATCAGCTCCAGTTATCTATGCACCACCTGCAAAGCGTGGATACACAGTCCCTCACCCTGCTTGCCTAACATGTACTTACCATCACCCGGTGGGTATCGCCTGCCGATTCTGCGTGCACTGCAATATGTACGCCACTTCACTGCTAATTTCTGTACTGGTCCCCGACAAGCGCCAATTCAAGCCACTGCTCATCAAGCTCTACTTCCAGCTCCTCAAGGCTAACAGGTAGCTCAGGCGCCCGCGATCAACGTCAGAGTCTGCTTCGCGTGTGGTGATCCCAACCACTTCGCGAACATGTGCCCGAACAGGGTTGTGAAACAAGAGCCCCAGCAGCAGCAGCCTCAGCAGCAGCAACAGCCTCAACAGCAACAGCAACAGCAATAAGCCGCCCGCGCCAGAACTTTCAACATCAATGCGTGCCAAGCCCAGGCTGACAACAACGTGGTCAATGGTACGTTCCTTGTGAATGGTATTGTTGGTACACTTTATGTGGACGCGACTCGGCTCGGTTCGATTCGGTTCGGTTCGGGTCGACTCGGTTAGGTCCGGCTCCAGCCCAACGTCACGACATTCCTCAGTCGTGCGTCCCAGAGTTCGACACGCGAGGCACGGAGCGCTGCAAGCCATTCCCATTTACACATCACCATGAAATCATCATTGTGATGTCATGATGACGTCACAAACCTTTGACTAAATGATAAAGTTGTCAACAGAATCATATCTGGGCTTGAACTTCTGAATTGGGCCGTAACTTGTCTATGGGCTTTGACTAATATTTGGGCTGCTACATCAAAGTCACATGTGACAAAGACACAAGGATCGACGAAAACAGAAGTGATTTCGTCACATATGTGTGGACGAAATCCCTTGTGATTTCGTTGATCCTTGTGTCTTTGTCACATGTGACTTTGATGTAGCAGCCCAAATATTAGTCAAAGCCCACAGACAAGTTACGGCCCAATTCAGAAGTTCAAGCCCAGATATGATTCTGTTGACAACTTTATCATTTAGTCAAAGGTTTGTGACGTCATCATGACATCACAATGATGATGTCATGGTGATGTGTAAATGGGAATGGCTTGCGGCGTTCTGTGCCTCGCGTGTCGAACTCTGGGACGCACGACTGAGGAATGTCGTGACGTTGGGCTGGAGCCGGACCTAACCGAATCGACCCGAATCGAATCGAACCGAGCCGAGTCGCGTCCACATAAAGTGTACCAACAAACTCCCCCTTGGACGCTACTCGTGATGGTTCGTCTTCCGTGTGTTTCATGTGTTTCATGTCTTTCATGTCGGAGGATCTTCAAAGGTCTTCACGTGTCGCAAATAGGGAGTGTATCAACAAACTCCCCCTTGAATGATGCTCATGAATCTTGTTATCTTCAATACTTTAGATCCTTGTGGTGTTGATGAGTGATCAACTACAACCCGATCATCTTGATCTTCTGATTGCATCAACGTCGTGTCTTCACTTTATGGCTTGTCATCTGACACGTTCTCTTCGCCTTTAGCTGATTCTGATGTCATATCTGCACATACAGGAAAGCTAAACACGTAATGAGAACAACCGCTTGAAATTTAGACAAATTAAACAAAAGACACATATGAGATCAAATCTCAATCAAACACCGACCGACAACAGTTTGAAAGTTTAGAAAATGATCAATTTTAATTCTTTAACTTTCAAAACTTGTTAACTTCGACTGTTTATCAAGGTGCAATTGTTTTCCGGCTTACAATCAGGATTTTGGGTAGGATAGACTCGAGTTCCAACATCGGTCAATCAAAAATAAACTAGAAGCAAAATCTTTTTGACTTTTATAAAGTTTATATTAAAACACACCTAAAATCTTTTTGGAATTTTTCATTTTTCAAAAGTAAAGACGGAAAGCAATAAATAAATATATACAGAGTTACAGAAACTAAAAGCAGTAAACAAATATTTACAGACATTCTTTTTGCGAGTTTCGAGGGTAAGAGAATCATATCAGTGTACGGTCATGTCAAAACGCTCTTGTTGTTCATTTAGTTAACATTTAGATAAGCATCCTATAACAATTATCAGTATTGTTGTCCACATAAGCTCAACTTATCAGATGTAATCATGGCGAGGGGATACGTTAAGGTATGATTTATACTTACCGACTGGTGTTCATCCACATCACGACACATTCTCGTATCAAGGTATGCACGAGAGTTCATCTTACCGGTGAGTATACCGTTTATCATCTGTTTGACCGTATAAAAGATGTGAGAAACTCACTTATTTTGATTGAAAACAAGCCCTATGTGATAGAATCACTTATTGATGAGGAACTTAATTTTCGATGCATGAGGGCACAGGAGCAAGTCCGTGAACAGGTCAGTACTTTCGTACAGCAGAGAGACGAACTTGACTCCCGGAAAGAATATGTGATATAATTATCACTTATTTTGTTTGGACATGTGATTGTTGATCACTTATTGAGGTCGAATGCAATATGTACACGTATGTATAGTATCATGGAAGATCTTAGACTTCGTCTCCATTTTGTTTCGGTAAAAGAAACAACCATGATACCCAGATGATAAACAGCATAAAGACCGAATATCTCAGAACCTCGGCAATCTCTCAAACGAAATTTCGGTACTAAGACCATATGCCAATGTGCGGTTCCCACCTGATCTTCAGTCGATTTAAGGTTTATATCACCCTGCACACTTTAAAATGATTGTGAGCCTACCGATACATCTTATATAGAGCTACTTAACATTTTTCATTTTGCATTTCAGTTTAAAGAAGTTTCGACAGACCACTGATTTACTATCATTTTCTCTTTTTCTCGCCAGGAAACTCATTTTTGTTTTTCTATTGTTTTTGCGTTTTGAAATTTTTTACTGTTTTTGAATTTTCAAATTTTGGATTTACTCACCCTAAAATCAACAAACTAAGATAAATTTTAAAAAACACAAAGGTATTTACAAAAACGATTTCCCGATGTCGGTTAACTCATGTTTTACGTCAATGCCGTTTACCAAAATAAATTTAATCAGAAATGATTTATCGAATTTTGGAAAAATCAGTTGGCACGTCGGTAAGCGGTGCGGACCATGACAACATTAACAAGTTTCATAGTGAAACAATCACGTGTGAGGTGATATTCGAGTTCAACGTGTCAGGCCAAAGAGTGCTGCGAGAGAATAACAATTTATAAAGAAGCTTAAATATCGACAAGTAAAGGAGAGATTAGAAAATCAAAACCGTATCCTGCAACTGCTTCGTGCATTGCAATGAATCTGAGCGCTCTCCCAAACTGGATATCTACCCGGTGTGGATTTCAAAGTCGATTTTGTAGCTACCGAGAAATCTCTTCACAGCAACAAGATCATAAACCTCTGGGTCCGGCTGGTCTTCCACATTACACCAGCGAAGGTCTTTGTCTTTCTCTTGAGAAGTAGTGTGCGGTTGTTCAATCCACGCCAAGGCATCCGCACACCCGGTTGGTTTGTTCAACAAACACATTTTCTTCAATCACACCGCGAAGAAATGTACACTGCACGGTCATTTTGTAGATTTTGAACTTCAGACGTGCTGCAGGTGCGTACATTTTAATTGAATCTATCCCGGGAACCCGGTCAAAGCCTTGAACAATCAAACTCTTGGAATGATTTTCAATTTGTCGAAGCTTTTGAATTTCTTTCGACAGACAATTCTGTCTTCTTTTCTTTTTCTCTCCATCAAAGGCAACAATTTCTTTTGTCGCCGATCTTGTGCATGGACACTCCACTATCAACAATCCGATGACTATCGATAGTTCCTCCTGGAACATCCTGCACACTCACTCAGAGATTAGTTGGAGAGGGGGACCCAAGCCTTAATAGACTTGGGTCGTCCTTCATCATCGAGGATTGTGACTTCGATTTCCTGATGATTCGGAATGGATTGAGCTTCCCCTGAAACAGTTACCGATTTTGGTTTCCAAATATGTTTTTGTTTTTCATTTTTAATTTCTAACTTAACAGACTTTGTTTGGACAACCTCCGGTTTTAATGCCTTTTCAATCACCTTCACATTTTTACGGCGTTGTTTTGTTTCCTGTTCTTTAACAGTGCGTTTATCATGTTTTGGAGAAACAGGACGACGTTGTGAGTGACCTTGTTCAGAGGGGGCTCTTTCAACAAAATTTGGTTTGGGTGAGTTTGTGCAGTCTTTAATGATGTGCCCAAACTTCCCATACTTGAAACAAGTTCTCCTTTCAACAAACTTAGGAGAATCTGTTCGACTAACAGATGTCGAACCAGTAGAACCTGAGGTACTTGCTCTTTCATCACACCCATTTGTATGTTGAGTGTAATTGTTTTGACTGTTACGTTTTAAAATTGTGACTTGTTGGATAAAATCGGTGTTTGATTTGTTTTCAAAAGTCTCAATTTTATCAGTACCCTTCGATGCTACAAACTTGACATCCTTGTCTTTCTTCTGGTTACGAGCTCTGTTTGTTTCAGATTTTGATTGAGAAACATTAGGCTTTTGAGCTCGCCTTTTTGGTTGTTTACCCTTATTAGCAAAAGGTTGTTGCTTTGTTGGTGACTTTTGATTTCCAAATTGTTTTCTGATTTTGGATTTTGGAATGGGATCACATTGAGTCACAACAACTCCAGGGATCGTCTTTACCAAAAATTTGCTTGTATTATCTTCAAAAACTTTTTCAATCGAAGATGGATTGACATTTTTAATTGGAAAATCATGATCTGAATAGATTTTAGAATCACCAAACAAAGTGTACAACACGTTATTACTCTTAACGGTAGACACAGATTTCTTGTCATTCTTGACAGAATCTATCACTTGTTGGACAACAGGTTGAACAGCAGGAGTAGGAGGATCACACAGAATATGATTCTCAATTAGAACTTCTACTCCTTTCATTTTGTCAAGTGATTTATCCTGATTACTCACATCTGATTCTGGTTCATCATCCGACGACTCATAGTCCTCAATGATTGGAGGACTTTGTTTCGTAGATGTTGAAGTTTCTGTTTACTCAGATGATGTTCCTTGAAGAATTGTCCGATTTGAACCCTAGGCCAGTGGTAACTTCCTCATAATCAAGAGGCACACTGGGTTCATACCGAGGCATATCCTCTTCATCGGGCATATAGGTATAATTATGTCTTAAAGGAGGCGGACACTTCTTATACCCAACACCTTTCTTGTTTCCCTTCAGTTGTTGAACGTCAATAATGTGATCGAGCAAAAATCGGGAGTTAGAATAACTCTCCAACTTTTGCTTGATTGCATCATGTTCGCATGTGGCAATGGCTAATTCCTTTTTAGTTTCCTCAACAATGTTAATGTAATCATTTATACTAACTTGTTTATGATAAACAGTTTTTGTTACTTCGGAAACATTTTTCTTTAGAGTTTCAATTACAGATTTAAACTCCTTTTCGTTTCTAACCAGAGCCATATTTGCTTCTTTGCACTTGGACATTTCAACAACCAAACTTTGATTGTGACTATGAAGCTTTTCAGATTCAAGCTTCAAATCAGCACAATCATTACAAACACTAGGAGCAGGAGTTTTAGAATTTACCTGACTCGTAGAGGCTGAGACATTTGCCATAAAGGCAGTTTGAAAAGAAAAAGATCCGTCTTCAGTGAAGAACTTCTCCATTCCTTGAGATGCTACAGCAGCCTTCTTAATCAGAATTGATTTCTGACATTTCAACTCCTCCGCTTCATTCAACAAGTCATTAAGATCAGAACTTGCTACTTCCCTCACATCAGATTCAGAATGATAATCGCTCGAAGTAGAACTCTCTTCATCAGAACTCCCCCCTGGACGCTGCTCGCGAGGTTCGTAATCTCGTTCTCCATCTCTTGATGGTGCATTCATTCTCGGAAAGGATCTTCAAAGTCTTCACGTGAAACAATCAGGGAGTGTATCAACAAACTCCCCCTTGAACGATACTCGTGAATCTTTTGAACTTCAAAACTTTAGATCCTTGTGGTGTTGATGATCAATGGCAACTCTATCATCTTTATCATTTGGGTGCCTCCACGTCGTGTCTTCACTTTACGGCTTGTCATCTGACACGTTCTCTTCGCCTTTAGTTGATTCTGATGTCGCATCTGCACATACAAGAAAGCTAAACACGTAATGAGAACAACCGCTTGGAATTTAGACAAATTAAACAAACGACACATATGAGATCAAATCTCAATCAAACACCGACCGACAACAGTTTGAAAGTTTAGAAAATGATCAATTTTTTTAATCCTTTAACTTTCAAAACTTGTTAACTTCGACAGTTTATGAAGGTGCAATTGTTTTCCGGCTTAGAATCAGGATTTTGGGTAGGATAGACTCGAGTTCCAACATCGGTCAATCAAAAATAAACTAGAAGCAAACTCTTTTTGGCATTTATAAAGTTTAAATTAAAACACACCTAAAATCTTTTTGGTATTTTTCATTTTTCAAATGTAAAGGCGGAAAGCAATAAATAAATATATACAAAGATGCAGAAACGAAAGCAGTAAACACATATTTACAAACATTCTTTTTGCGAGTTTCGAGGGTAAGAGAATCATATCAGTGTACGGTCATGCCAAAACGCTCTTGTTGTTCAATTAGTTAACATTAAGATTAGCATCCTATAACAATTATCGGTATTGTTGTCCACTTAAGCTCAAACTTATCATATGTAATCATGGCTAGGGGATACGTTAAGGTATGATTTATACTTACCGACCGGTGTTCATCCACACACGACACATTCCCGTATCAAGGCATGCGCGAGAGTTCATCTTACCAGTGAGTATACTGTTTATCATCCGTTTGACCGTATAAAAAGATGTGAGAAACTCACTTATTTTGATTGAAAACAAGCCCTATGTGATAGAATCACTTATTGATGAGGAACTTGATTTTCAGATGCATGAGGGCACAGGAGCAAGTCCGTGAACAGGTCAGTACTTTCGTACAGCAGAGAGATGAACTTGACTCCCGGAAAATGTGATATATTATCACTTGTTTGAGGGACATGTGATTGTTGATCACTTATTGAGGTCGAATGCAATATGTACACGTATGTATGGTATCATGGAAGATCTAGACTTCGTCTCCGTTATTTTTCGGTAAAAGAACCAACCATGATACCCAGATGATAAGACAGCATAAAGACCGAATATCTCAGAACCTCGGCAATCTCTCAAACAAAATTTCGGTACTAAGACCATATGCCAATGTGCGGTTCCCACCTGGTCTTCAGTCGATTTAAGATTTATATCACCCTGCACACTTTAAAATGATTGTGAGCCTACCGATACATCGTATATAGAGCTGCTTATCAATTTTCATTTTGCATTTCAGTTCGAAGAGGTTTCAACAGACCACTGATTTACTATCATTTTCTCTTTTTCTCTCCAGGAAACTCATTTTTTTTTCTATTGTTTTTGCGTTTTGAAATTTTTCGATGTTTTTGAATTGTTTTTGCATTTCGATGTTTTTCTATTGTTTTTGGTTTTTGAAATTTTTCGATGTTTTTGCGTGCGTCCCAGAGTTCGACACGCGAGGCACGGAGCACCGCAAGCCATTCCCATTTACACATCACCATGACATCATCATTGTGATGTCATGATGACGTCACAAACCTTTGACTAAATGATAAAGTTGTCAACAGAATCATATCTGGGCTTGAACTTCTGAATTGGGCCGTAACTTGTCTGTGGGCTTTGACTAATATTAGGGCTGCTACATCAAAGTCACATGTGACAAAGACACAAGGATCAACGAAATCACAAGGGATTTCGTCCACACATATGTGACGAAATCACTTCTGTTTTCGTCCAAGGTGTTTTCGCCAGAAGGTCTGTATATATACTAAAGCATGTTTATTAGTTTAGTCATGAGAGCATATTGAAACCAGAGATTTTATCGTCAAACATTGTGTGTATATGTTTGATATTGTTCTCGTCCTTTTAATCCAAGTGAATCTTTGATTATCTGTTTGTGTTATCCGCTTTATATTGTTTGGTTTGCATCGTTACGGGGATTCCGCACCCGTGATAGTGTTTGATATAAACAGGGATAGGTTACGTATCGGATCCTCCGAGAAAAACGGACCTACAGGTATTTATGCTTCGTGTTTGTTTGATACTGGAGCCGATAATTGCTTTGTGTCGTTTGAATTCGAGAAGCTCCTTAATCGTAAGCGCTCCCATCTCCCCTCGACGTTCGAAGTCGAAGTCACCACCGGAAGAACCGTCGCCGTTAATTCTGTTCTTTGTGATTGTACTCTTGAGCTCAACAATCACATCTTTCCGATTGACCTTATTTCGATGCAACTCGGAAGTTTTGACGTCATAGTAGGTATGGACTTTCTTCGTGAAAACCATGCTGAAGTTGTGTGCTTCGATAAAATGATTCGTTTCTCGCTCGCGAATGGTGATGTATTATGTGTTTATGGTGAAACTCCTTCGAAAGGTCTTAAGCTCATGTCGTGTGTCCAAGCTAGCAAGTATCTCCGTAAGGAATGCAAAGCATTCTTGGCTAATATTGTAGTAGCGGAGAAGGAAAAGAAAGGAAGACCAGGTGTAAACGATGTTCCAGTGGTTTGAGAATTTCCTAACATTTTTCCTGAGGATCTTCCCGGACTACCGCCAAGTCGTGATATCGACTTTCGTATCGACCTCATTCCTGGAGCCAACCCTGTTGCCAAAGCTCCTTACCGACTCGCTCCATCTGAGATGCGCGAACTCTCAAGTCAGCTTCAGGAATTACTTGATAAAGGCTTCATTCGCCCGAGTACCTCTCCATGGGGCGTGCCGGTCCTTTTCGTCAAAAAGAAGGATGGGTCGTTCAGGATATGCATAGACTATCGGGAATTGAATAAGTTGACTATCAAGAATCGCTATCCCCTGCCTCACATTGATGATTTATTTGATCAGCTACAAGGTGCTACATGTTTCTCGAAGATCGATCTACGCTCAGGCTATCACCAACTACGCATTCAAGAGGAGGATATACCCAAAACTTCCTTTCGCACTCGATACGGCCATTATGAGTTTGTCGTTACGCCTTTTGGGTTAACCAACGCACCTGCGGTTTTCATGGATCTGATGAATCGCGTGTGTAAACCTTATCTCGACCGCTTCGTCATCGTGTTCATCGATGATGTCTTGATCTATTCCAAGTCGAAAGCCGAACACGCGCAACATCTACATTTGGTTCTCGAGCTACTCCAAGGGAATCGACTCTATGCCAAGTTCTCCAAGTGCGAATTTTGGCTGGAGGAGGTTCAATTCCTCGGTCACATTGTCAATAGTCAAGGTATTCACGTCGATCCCTCGAAGATTGAAGCAGTTAAGAGCTGGATTACACCTGAGAACCCGTCTGAAGTCCGTTCTTTTCTCGGACTAGCAGGATATTATCGTCGATTTAGCCAAGGATTCTCAGAAATTGCTGTGCCGCTTACCGCTCTCACGCATAAAGACAAACCTTTTGTTTAGGGAACTGAACAAGAGTCTGCTTTCCAAAACCTCAAGCACATGCTCTGCATTTTACCCGATGGAAACGACGACTTTATCGTCTATTGCGATGCCTCGAACCTTTGTTTTGGTTGTGTTCTCATGCAGCGAGACAAGGTTATCGCTTACGCATCTCGTCTGCTCAAGATCCACGAGAAGAACTATACAACCCATGATCTCGAGCTAGGCGCAGTTGTTTATGCGTTAAAGATTTGGCGACACTACCTGTATGGTACTAAGTGTATGATCTTCACCGATCATAGGAGCCTACAACATATCTTTGACCAGAAGGAACTTAATATGCGTCAACGCCGCTGGGTAGAACTTCTCAACGATTATGACTGTGAGATTCGTTATCATCCTGGCAAAGCAAATGTCGTTGCCGACGCTCTCAGCAGACGGAGTTATCTGCTCAGCATTCGTAATACCCAAGCCCAATATGATCTCGAGACCCTCATCCGCGAAGCTCAACATGCCTGTTTTAATGAGCGCACTTTGAAGAAGGAAAGAATCTATCACGATGGAGCCTAGCTTGTGAATAAGCCGAATAGGATATTCCACTTTCTGGACCAAATTTAGATCCCTAAGCGGACCAATTTACGACATATTTTGATGGCGAAGCCCATAAATCCCGATATTCTATTCATCCCGGTGCCGACAAGATGAACCAGGACCTTCGCTACAAGTACTGGTGGCCGGGCATGAAGAGGGATATCGCTCTCTACGTTGGGAAGTGCCTGACTTGCTCAAAAGTCAAAGCTGGACACTAAAGACCCTCTGGCTTACTCGAACAACCCCCGATCCCTATGTGGAAGTGGGAGAGTATAGCTATGGACTTCATAACAAAACTCCTGCGCATGCCATCAAGTCTCGACAGCATCTGGGTTGTCGTTGACCGTTTGACCAAATCTGCTCACTTTTTGCCAATACGGGAAGACTACAAGGTAGAAAGATTAGCCCGAATCTACACTAATGAGATCATTTGTCGACATGGGATGCCCCGCGACATCATCTCTGACCGTGATGCTCGGTTTACCTCGCGACTGTGGGAAACGTTTCAAGCGGCTCTCGGTACTACGCTTAATCTAAGTACCACATTCCACCCTCAAACCGACGGTCATACTGAGAGAACGATTCGTACCCTTGAAGACATGCTTCGTTCGTGTGTCATAGATTTTGGTGGTAATTGGGATGCTTACCTTCCGTTAGTCGAATTCTCGTATAATAACAGTTATCATTCCAGCATTCAAATGGCACCGTTTGAGGCTTTATACGGAAGAAAATGTCGATCGCTAATTGTATGGCACGAGATCGGGCACTCGCAATTAACCGGTCCTGAGCTATTACAAGAAACGACTGAAAAAGTCCTCCAAATTCGAGATAATCTGCTGAAAGCTCGGAGTCGTCAGAAAAGTTACGCTGATAGACGATGCAAGCCCCTTGAATTTGACATTGGCGACTACGTACTCCTAAAGGTATCACCTTGGAAGGGTGTGGTCAGATTCAGCAAGAAAGGGAAACTAGCGCCTCGATATGTTAGACCTTTTAAGATTCTGGAAAGGATCAGAAAAGTCTCCTACAGACTCGAACTACCGGAGGAACTTAATAACGTACACCCGACTTTCCACGTTTCGAACCTTCGAAAGTGCCCTGCTGAGCATGATTTAATTGTACCCCTTGATGATCTCCAAGTAAACAAAACACTACACTTAGTGGAGAAGCATGTCGAAATCTTGGATCGCCAAACCAAGCAGCTCAGACGCTCGCGCATTCCTATTGTGAAAGTCCGATGGGAAGGCAAACGAGGCGCAGAGTTCACTTGGGAACTCGAAAGCGACATGAAGGCGAAGTACCCACAGTTGTTTGTTACGGCTTCGGCCTAATTTCGGGACGAAATTCCCTCAACTAGGGGAGGCTGTAACACCCCGTGTTTCGAAAGTCAAAGTCAAAGTCAAGATTGAAATCAAAGGGAGAAAAGATTGCTAAATGCGATCTGTCACTCCTTGCTCAATTCCTGTTTTGACTTCTTTGACTTGTAGTTAGTCTATTTTATGCTTTACGTTAGTTGTACTATGCAGAGTACTTATTAATAATCGAGGTTTATTCGATATTTATCGCATGTTTTATCGCTTTATCGCTTATCGCAATCGCACTCGCAACTCGAATTACGCGTTCTGGATATTGTTCTATGTGTGTGTGTGCCTTATGTGTTACATGTGCATGTTTAATTATGTTTTTGTGTGGTGATTAATCGAAACGCAATCGAGACTCAATCGCAATGGAATCGCAAAAGCTAAACGCAAGTCAATTAAGGATGATTGTATGTTGATATAGTAGTTGGGATTAAAAGTAATTTGACTAGGAAACTCTATCGCATCGCAACGCTCGCAATCGCAATCGAAACAGAAAAACTCGTCGCGCCATGCACTCCAATCGAGTGGCCATCCGATCGAGCTGCCACCCGATCGGGCTGCCACCCGATCGAGATGCCACTCAATCGAGCAGTCACCCGATCGGGTTACCACCCGATCGACCAGCCCTCTTCTCCCCTTTCCATTTATGGTAAGTCTATAAATACCCCCTGTCAACATCATAACTTCACCTTTTGCACTCTCTTGTCCGACCAACGCTTCTTGCCCACTTTTTCTCCGATGTTTCAACCTAAATCTTGTACTTTCTTAATCTATACGCACTCCTACACCTTTCTATCTTTTAAATCTTAACTTTTAACCGTGAAATCACTAGATTTGAGGTGTTCTAGGATGATGTCATCATGGTGTTCTTATGAACTTCATGTTTTGGCTTCAATCCACCAAGAACAACCTTGATCTGAACGATTTCCACACAAATAAACAAAGATCTTGCATAGATCTGGACATATTCATGGTGAAAAAGGATTGAAAGATGGTTTCTAACTTTCTTTCAACTCTTTTACACTCAATACACTCAAAAACCGATAGGAACGGACCTTGCTCTAACCTTCTACACTTTCTTGGTGATGTGTTGGTTCAAGATCTAAGTCCTACCAACGAGACAACCGACTTCGGGTTTATCAAGAACAACCGTCTTGAACCGGTTAACTGGTTGAACTTGGGTGATTCCTGTTCGATCGGGTTACTTGTGTAAAGATGGGGTTCTGTTGATTAGCACGTTGTCACACCGTCTCGATAAAACTACAAACCATCGAAAACAACCAAGTGTGAGACGATCAGGCCGACCAGGACGGAGTGCCGCCCAATCGGACTGCTGTCCGATCGGATTGTCACCCGATCGGGTTGCCACCCTATCGGCTTGCACCTTGTCCCCACACTTAACTTTTATTTCAAACATCTGAAGTTGTGAACGTTGAACGAACTATTATCCGATCGGATTACCACCCGATCGGATTGTCACTCGACTATGTAATGTTCTGACTTCAACACTTAAACAATTTTCAACATGTTCAATACAAACGGATTGCCACCCGATCGGACTACAATCCGATCGAGTGACAAACTGCTGTGAACTTGCTCTCACTAAAGTGTTCAACAAACCGGATAGTCGCCCGATCGAACCGTTCGATTGATCGACCCGAAGGGTAAAGATACTTCTCTGTTTTCAAAATACTACAACGAAAACTTCAAAAGTCAAGCCATCATACACAAACACATACTTCCCAAACGAAGAAATAAACCACTCGAAAGGTCACCCAATCGGAGTAGTGTCCGATCCTTTGACACATCTCTCCCATTTACGTATCGCTTATCATTATGCTATCTTCTGATCAGGCTAATCTCACTCTAGCGCTCCCTTCAGTCCATCATCGCTGTGAGTATACTCGATCCCTTTTTGCTTTACGCACTTTTGGGTGTTACATACGTTACTTATTCTAAATCACATCGAACACACTACGCAATACTTTAAACTCTAACCGTTACCGCATGTTATACGTGACTTAATGAATGCTTGTGTGTTATGTTTACACATGGAATGCTGTCTACCTGCCTTAGCAACGATAGTACTATTTGTTTGGACTCAGCACATGTTCACTCAGGGGTTGTTAAGGACAATTTGTTACATGGCTCACAGTGGTGATTGTGTATTACGAACTACCTTGGGCAGTCAACCCGCAGTCATTGGTATTGATAGGTTCATGTCGATAACTTACATGCCTCATTTCACACTGTGTACGTGCTGGTTATGCGTAACGATTTCGAACTCTATATGCTATTATCAAACTTGTATGCTCACCTTTACACTATGTGTATTGACTTTTCCTTTAACGTATGTGACAAGTGCTTAGGATGCTTATCTGCTTAGCTTGCTGTGAAATCGAGGCTAGGAAAGGTCTAGAAACAAATAAACAATTGTCTGTATTTAAAATCTGAGTTGTCGGAACGGAACAATTTGACTAGATCTTGACTGTAATAATTATGTTATCTTTTATGACATGGTATGGGACATGTTGCTTTAAATAATTGGTAATTATAGTTGTTATGGAAACTTCTGGACAATCTGTTTCGCTCAGTGCCACGCCCCGATGTTTCCGCCATCGGTTGGGGTGTGACAATTATAATCAATAATCATTCATTCAGTGGATCCACGGCTGACCTTTCCTCGTGACCTGGAAATGTCGGTATCACCCCATTAGTATTGGGCTGACCTTTCCTCCTAACTATGGGACGTTGGTATCGCCATAGTCACACCCTTTATTGGGTGTGGGACGCAAGAAGATGGTTTTGGTTTTGGTGTCGGTCTTGGTCTTAGTCATTGTGCAGTCACCATTCTATGTTCATATTACTTGTTGCATTATTTCACATGATTAATTGCATGTTTAATTTTTGAACTAATATTTGAGTTTAAAAAAGGAAAAATATATTTCTTTTACTTCTAAATTTAAAATGGTAAACCTATTTTTACTTAACCAAGGTTTACTCACCAGCTCGTCGTAGCTGACCAAACAATATTATTTTACATATGATACAGGTACTAAGAATTGAAGACTGGACTAAATCAAGATCACGTAGGAGCATTTGCCTTAGTAAAAAATAAAGACAAGATCATATTATTTTGTTTGGATAGTGTTGTATTTGATATATTTGACCCTATATGAAAAGTGTGACATTTAATCGTGAAATGTTTAATTATGAAGTTTTAATAAGTTCCATAAGCTTTGGGCAATCATCACGCCCCGTACCATTCCGCTACGTGTCGGGGTGTGACAACAACTAAATTCCACATTTACCTATCGAATTCCCAATGTATGTTCGGTTTTGATATGTCAAGTCGCCAGCTTCTTTCCTAGCATTGACACGTCTATAGGACCATTGTGAGGGCTATTCCAGCATACCTTGTCCAAGGTCTTCCATACTCACCTTCCTCTTTTCCCACTCGAGCCATCATCCCCAACTTTGTTGAAATTAGTAATAAATATAAAATGGTGGTTAGGATACACCAAGCATAAATAGGTCACTGGTTCTTTGGGAGGTGTGTCTTCAATGTAACACTTAAACAACTGAGGGAATTTGTGTTATGTCTTCAATCGGATTTAAACAACTGACTTCGTGCGTCAAAACATCTATAACCTCTTTCACCACATCATCATTAACCATACCTAGTTCAATCATATAATATTTGGTATTTGAAGGCTCTGGTGTATTATTCTTCATGGCCTTCAACTCTACAACTTTCTCTACTAACTGACTAACTTGCTTTACCAATGCCTTATGAATCTTGTCCCATAAACTCCATGATAGCATGGAACCCTGTCTTTCTTTATTCTTTCAAAAACTCCATAATAGCATCCAACTCTAAACTCATGAAATCTTTACTACTAGATGATTCACCTTGAGAGTATCTTGACTTTACCTTTGCCCTTGATGTTGATGTTGACAATTTCTCTAAGGACCTTGTTGTTGACTTTAAGGAAAACTGTCCTTTTGATAAGCACCTTGATGATACCTACCTGGGTTAAATGTACCCATTTGATAGCTGCGCTGATTGAATCGTTGTTGATAGTTATGATATAGTGGATTTCCTTGATTGTACAAACTCTTTTGATACTCGTCATTTGACTGGTAATAGCCTTTGGAGTCTGATGGATGTGGTGAATAGTACGAGTGGGATAAATGTATATCTTCATCATTTACATATGTTGATATGATATTATTATCTTTTTGTACCTTATATGCTTCAATTCTCTTATGGGCCACTGGACAATCTTGCAACCAATGATATGGGCTCCCGCAACAATCACATGCATTATCATCTATCGGGTTCATAGTGAGATCAATTTTCGTGCAAAGACTAACACACCTAATGTAATACTAAACAAAATAACAAAAAATAAAATAAAGGGAACGTTTTGGATTTTTTTAACAACTAAACTAAACACTTAGCGCACCAATTCCCCGGAAACGGCACCATTTTGATCGATGTCAAAATGTTAGTAAAAAATAAAGTTAAAATCAGTTCCTAGTTACCTTTACTAGTAATGGGAAGTAGGCTGTCAAAGTTCATCTGTTTCATTGATTAAGTAATTTATAACTAATGTGTTTTGTTTTGATTACAAGAATGATTGTTAAAACGATTTTGATCAATTGGTTGTAAATAAGTATGAGAAAGGTAATCTACTCCTGGTTTCAGGTTTGATAAAACACCATTGATCTGGTTAACCTAGTGGGGAGTCATTAATGGTGACTATGTGTATGGTTAAACAATTGATAAATATGAAACCGAACTAAATGGATTCTATTCACACAAAACACCAATTCAATAATTGTGAAATGTAAACCAAGAAACAAATTATATTATATACTACTAAAACACAAACCTTATGTATAGTGCCAGGTACCTGCCTGGCATATATTCATTGGCTCGTATCCACTGACACCACGTGTATCCCTATTATGTCTTCACCATTACACCTCTACACCACCCACCTCACCATACACTTTCCAACATCCATCCAAAGAATGGAGAGGGAACCGCAGGAGAGAGAGAGATGGGTATGCTAGAAAGAGAGATCGGAGAAATTGACGTTGGTGGCGCGGTAGGTGTTTGTACCACCATTGTGTCGGCTACTTCTGTTGTCGATGGTGGGATTGGTGACGGGTGTGGATGGTTCTGACGGTGGTTCATTGTATTAAAAAAAAGCTCATAAATTTAATGTCCAACAAACCCAAATTGTTTCAATGTAAAACCACAACTAAGGGGCTGTTTATTTAGCTCTTAATGGAGCTCTTAATGATTCAGACATCTTACTGGTTCAACATTTAGGGGTTGTTTGTTTACCTCTTAATGAGGCTCTTAATGGTCCAGACGTCTTACTGGTTCAGTACTTAATGGTTTAGAGTGTTTGTTTCACGAGCAGATGTTTGAATGGTTCTGACTTTTGCCTCTGAATGGTTAAGATTTATACAGAGTCTGAATGGTTAAGACCTCTAATCTGAATTGGTCAGACATTTGCCTCTGAACGGTTAAGCAATATACAGGCTCTTAATGGTTCAGACCTCTTACTGGTTCAGTACTTAATGGTTCAGACATCTTACTGGTTCGGCACTTAACCATTCAGATGTTGTCAAACAACCCCTTAATGGTTCAGACTGTTTGTTTCGCAAGCAAATGTCTGGATGGTTCAGACATGTGCCTCCGAATGGTAAGCATTATACAGAGTTTGTCTGAATGGTTAAGACCTCTAATCTGAATTATGGTCTCACTTTCCCTAGTCTCATAATCAAAGACTACTAACCAATCCTAATATGTGATTAGCTTAGGTTCCGTGGACTCTCTGCTTACCGTAGACTCTCCTTATAAGTCAGCCATGGCTCTTAGCCCCCTAACTAAGCCGTAGCGCTGGGCTGAACTCTTTCTTCTATCAACTGAGGAAATGCACCTTTCGTTCGAAATGCCCTTGTACTCCTATCTACTTTCAGTCTCTTTGCTTTGCTCGGTCCAAAAAGGATCAGGATCTAATTCTGTCATACGTTGAATTTTCCCCGTTTTCACAGAAAGAATTTGTTGTATACTTTATGGGGGAAATATGTCATCGAATTGTAAAAATAATCGTCAGACATTTACCTCTGAATGGTTAAGCATTATACTGGCTCTTGATAGTTCAGACCACCTACTTGTTCAGCACTTAATGGTTCAGACCTCTTACTGGTTCAACACTTAACCATTTAGAAGTTGCCAAACAACCATCTGATAAAAAATTAACAGTTTAACTAATTCAATCCCAAAACCTAGGTTAAACTAAAATCAAGAGTATCACTCACAAACCCTACACCTGGAGGAGATCACAGGTGGTTTAGCCACTCATCGGCATGCTTGAATTTTCACCGGTTGTTGTTGGAAATCTTGAATTCACAAACTGATGTGCTTGGAAGATGTTGGAACGCCTCATAATTTCCTTTCGGATGCCTAAAAACTTATGAGTGATTATCAACCTACTATTACATAAGTAAAATAATATTAGTTTCCAAAACATGGGTGATTATCGTATTTAATAAATTTGTTACACTAACCCTTCGCCAACAATTATTAATGTTGTTTTCTTTCAAATATCTATTTTTGAAAAGTACTGATTTAGAGTCATCAAAATAGATGAGTTGACAAACTATAATTACAGAGGTAAGGTTTGTCTATATCTTATCCTCCACAAACTCTACCAGTAGTTTGACTATAGGTGAGATTCGACTAAATATGGTTGTTGTTGACATGTTCGACTTAATTTTACGTGAATCTTCTGTAACTTATATATTATTATTCTTAATTAAACACAGGCTTAAAGTTATTTAGAATCATGTATAATTCTTACAATGTTTTTGGCTATCTTTAATATACCTTTTAACGAATAAACATATAAAGTCAATTATTGTGTACATTATTTTGAAACCTTATGATTGATGTTTATCTTAAAAGACAAACACCCATGTCATCAAAGAATTTCCTCCCTTTCATAAACACCAAACAATGTTGAACGTTGGGTCCCAAAGAGATGAGAAATGCCTCATACATCAACTTGGATGGCTCTTAGGCTTTGTCAAACATGATAATAACATGCATAAATTCCCAGAAATTCCAAGTGTCTCGAACTCGATTAGTGGGGAACATTTGGAACAACAATAATATATAATGTATGATTCTTATAGCATCATGTTCGTATGATGGATTCTCGACTAGTAAACTGTTTAAGAAAAAAACTAGTTAAATTTTAAGTGTTCGATATCCTACGGTAATGTTAGAACAATTTTTCACGTGTCCATTTTTACTTACCTAACCAAATATTTTCATTACGCACATGAATTATAATACATACATGAATCTATGCGGGATACAGTGTCATTCATTACAGTATTTTTATTAGTAATTACTGGTCAGGAAAAGTCTGATATGCAAGTAAAACTAGACACGCGACTCTTAGCCAGTTATCTCAGCCAAACAATGATGTGTTTATGACACAGTTATATAGGTATAACACATCCAAGAAAGTGCACTAATTTTAACATTATTTTACTAATTTCGTGAAAATAATGTTAAAAGAGGGGATGATTAATCATGCATCATGTGGTGGCGTTGATAGCCGAAAGACAAGGGGATACATGCACTAATCGGCGTTTGTCTCAATTGCTAAGTGTTATGTGTCTTATGTCCAGGCTTGATGCAAAGCTACTATCGAGTCGGGTGTCTCACTGGAAGCAGCATCTCTATTCCTACGGGGTAGGGGTAAGGTTGTCTACATCTTACCCTCCTCGGACCCTATCTTAGCTTTGCTATTGGTGGGATATACTGAGTATGATGATGACGACGACATCCAAGAAAGTGTTTTTAGTGATTTTCTTTCTTTTGAAACATATAAAAGATGGTGTATATATTTTATATAACATGATAGTGTTCATTTGAAATGGTAAGGCCGTGAGGTACTAAACTAAATTATAGTGTTGATTTATCCAAAGACCAATGGACAAAATGTTTGGTGCCACAAAACTATTGGGCTCGAACCCAAATTTGTGGCCCAACAAAAAGAACAACTAACCTATTGGATCCATTATAAAATCAGAAAGAAAAGAACCAAAACTAGACAGAAGATTATGATGCACCATCCATATGTATATATGAGTTGCTATAAAATCAAGAGATATAATATCATTAGTTAATTAAAATAAATTAATTAATGATTTTACAACAGTGAAATAGTATTAGTTTTATAATATATACAAACTATCAAGTATTTGAAAAAAATAGCCAGTAGTTACTTACCAGAGTTAACTAATTTGATATATATTTACGTCGTATAATGGATATATAATGTAAAGTTTTTACTATCTTTTAACAACATTGACTCGTATATTACATCTATTTATACCATTTACATTCATTCACCGCAACCGCCCTAACGCCACCATTAATGCCGCAACCACCCCACTTCCATTGTCCCCAAAGCCACAATCGCCACTTCCTCCACCGTAACAACCCACCGTCACTACCACCATCGCTTCTACCACCCCTCATCGTCGCCGGTGGTGGTGATGTAGGTTGCGATGTCTTTATAAAAAAAAACTCTAGAAATTATCAACATGACCTTGGGGTACTTTTTTTTGTTTATATGTAATTAAAACATTAAACTGGGTTATAAATTCTACATCGTGGTTATATTAATACAATTTTTTTAATGTAGTATTCCAAAAGACTGCTAAATATTACATTTTGGGTTACTTTCAACCCATTATGTTCTTATCTAATTATTTTTACGACCAATATCAACTATAACCCAAATCATAGGAATTTTATTAGTGCCAATTATTTTTACGACCAATATCAACTATAAACTCATCTAAATACAATACACATGTGTGTCAAAATAACATTATACTAGATCCAACAAAGTGTCCATACCGACTAATACTCATATGCAAACACCTAAAAAACAGGTACTTGTGATGTCTTTATAACTCGACGAGCATGTAACGAAATTTGCCAGGCCTATATCGTACCACGGCTTTTAAAACTGATCAAGAACCATTGATTAATACTTCTAGATAGTACTATGTTACTAAACAACACATACACTTCATAGAATTACAAAACAAGCACTTGAAAGGTGAAAAGACTAGGGGTGGGGTGGGGTGAGGTGAGTGTATCACCATATACAAAAAAGAAAAAAGATGTGTGCAGGGAGTTAAAAGAATCAAGTTCTACATAAGCCAATGGTCCATGAATCTACAAAAGCTTTTTTAGGGCTCACCAAGAGTCATTTCAAGATCATGAGCCATTGCTTTAGCTCCATTGATGTTTTTTCCAATCCTAAAGAAAGATAGGTTCACTATTTTGATGTTGATGTTCACTTTACACCTTAAATGGTCTCTAAACTTCACCTTTAAATTCCCACCTATCATCTTAAAACTACTTGTTTAGTTGTTCCATCCATACACTTGGCTATAAGTACCAAAAACATAGGGTTTCAAGCTGTCCGGTTTTGTATTTAACATATTGATCGACACTAATCCGAAAAGATTAATCAACTTACATTAAACTACAAGTATTTTGCACAAATAAAATGTTTACCTTTTGTCTATAGGTTGACGCTCTTACTCCTTAAAAATTTCAAATGCTACTTTCAAGGGTTGTTAATAGAGGTGGCACTTTCGACCCATTTTTCTTTATATGGGTCGACATGTCTTGGTGTTTACCATTTTGACCCATACCAAACCCATTTCGACCCATACTGAAAATGTGTTGTTACCCAACCCGCCTAATATGAGCGTAAACGAGCCAAGCCCTTCGTGAGCTACTTGAGATTGGCTAGCTAAAAGCTCGAATCAGTCGAGCTTAAACGAGCTCAAGCCTAAAGATAGGCTTGATTAGTAAACGAGCCAGAGTTTCACCTTTCGAGCTCAAGCTAGCTCGCAAGCCTAATCGAACGTATTAATTATAAACTTTTTGTAATTTTTATTTAATATATGAAATATATATTATTTTAATAAATATTATTATGTATAAAGTTACGATAAAACTAACTAAATAATATATTATGTTATATTTTATAAGACTTACAATATATATATATATATACTGATTAGAAATATATATTAATTAATTAATAAACAATAAACAAGCCGAGCTTGAGCTCGAGCTCTTCTAAGTTGAACAAACCGAGTTTGAGTCCAGGTGAGCCCAGGCTCGACTTGCCTCATTTACACCCCTACTGCCTGACCTACTCATCTTGTCGCCTTTAGTTGTTACGGACAAATGCACATACTTAATAAGGCACAAAGCATGATCTTTTGTTTTCCATATATACTTCCTAAGAGTCAAAATCCACTTAATAAGGCACAAAGCATGATCTTTTGTTTTCCATATATACTTCCTAAGAGTCAAAACCAAGATCTTTCAAACCTAGTAAATAACCTAACCCAACCTTGGGAATAATCCAAACATGGACTACAAAACAAATTGTGTGTGTGAACAAATAACATAAAGGTGAAAATTAGAATATATGGAGAGAATATTTTGGTACCAATGAGATGAGAAGCTAGGGAATGGACCATATAGACTCCAAGGTGTTATACTCTCCATTGGTAAAACCAATATGATTACAAAGGATCAAAACATCAAAGAATCCTAACATGTGTTATAACAGTAGAATATATAAAATCAAACCACAAACCATTTCTTGCCATCCGTTTATATCCCCCCCACCCCCCACCACGTGCAGGGGCGTAGGTTAGTAGGTGCCATGAGGTGCACCCGCCCCCTCCAATGTTTCGGTTAGAAGTGTATAATTTCTGATTTTTCGTCCGAAAATTTTAAAATTATATAGGATCGTCCCTCCAATTATTTTGCCGAAATATTTATACAATACATAAATCAAAGTAAAGTTTGTTACCACTTTAAATCTTAAAGGTCGTCAGGCTGAGTTGTAATTCTTCGTCTAGGTTTCATTTATCTCGTACCATTATATATATATATTGGTCTTTTGTTTGTTAAACAATATTTAGTTTTTTTATACGTAAGAACGGGTCATTTGAATGAATGAATTTTTTTTAGTTTTATTTGGAACCATTATTATTTGACCCGACCCGAATCGAATAGCCGGTCCGATCCGAAACATAACGTTAGGAAAAAAAGTTTTGGGTCCCATGACTTTACGCCCCCTCGAAACTTTTGGTCAAGCTCCGCCACTGCCCACGTGATTCATTTTCCTGTATGATAAAGTCACAACATTTCAGTTTAAACTTATAGCACCTCATACTTCAAAGCATAGTCTTTAAATCAAGCAATAAGAATCAAAAATGTACTTCAAGAAAAATAAAATAGTAATAAAAAAGTGAGATATTTCACAATGCACATCAATCTTGAACTAAAGGCAAATTTGCAGTGATCCAGAACAAAAGATTTGGAAAGAATCTTGCTTTTTAGAATTCACACCAACAAGTCTTTTCGATCGGCCTTTTACGCCTGCTTAAATAACGCATTGTATCGTTAGAAGTAGAAAATACTAGAGATACAAAAATGGAGAGTTTGAAGAGTGACCCGAATCATATTAAGCCGAAAGACACCTACAAAATAGCTTATATAATTCATTTCTTACTTGGTGCAGGAAACTTGCTTCCATGGAACGCTTTCATAACCGCTATTGACTACTTCGGCCATCTTTATCCGGACAAACATGTGGAGAAAGTGTTTTCAGTTGCTTATATGAGTTCTTCGCTTTTAAGTTTGATTGTTATGATAAGTTGGAGTAATTTCGGCAGATTAGTCAGCTTCAAAGTGAGGATGAACGTTGGATTTACGATGTTTGTTTTGTCGCTCATGGTAACTCTGACTATTGACTGGGCTTGTTGGCATAAAAAGACAACCTCGGCGTTTTATGCAGTGGTTGCATCTGTTGTGGCCTGTGGTTTAGCGGATGGCTTGATTGGTGGGAGCCTTGTGGGGTCCGCTGGAAAATTGCCAAAAGAGTACATGCAGGCGGTTTTTGCGGGGACTGCTTCATCAGGTATGGGCGGGTCGAGTAACTGGTCAAAACACTTTTTGTCATTTTTTTAACTACAAAAACAATTTGCGTATTAAAAAAGATTTTAAATATGATGGTGGTAAAATAATAATCTACCTTACCAATTGGAAATTATACTGAAAAAAATACATAATTGACCCATTTTTTATCGATAAATAAAAATGAAATTATGAAAAATAATTAGTAAGGCTATACGGGTTGTTCTAAGCGTTAAAAAAGGTTTTACGTGACTTTTGACCCATTTGACTCGTTCGACCCGTTTGACCTGTTACCATTTCAGCTTAAGTTTGAAACTTTACCTGTTTGACCCGTTGCAGATTAAATAACAACATACAACCCAAACGTCAAATCGACCCATTTTACGCAAAGGGGTCAAAAATTGCCACTCTAGCATTAACACTTCAATGCATTTATCGATAACTCGATATTAATTACAATTATCATTTTTTTTAGGAATTTTGGTCTCTTTATTGCGAATTATTACAAAAGCCTCACTCCCACAAGATCCACAAGGGCTCAAGAACGGCGCACACTTATATTTCCTCGTTAGCACGCTCATCTTACTCGTCTGCATGGTATGTTGTACCTTTCTATACAAGTTACCGGTCATGGAACAACATTATAAACTACTCCAACATAACAGTCTGATATCAACGACTAAATTCTGGAACGTCGCAAGAATGATCCAATGGCCCGCTCTAGGAATCTTCATCATATATACCGTAACTCTATCAATCTTTCCAGGATTTTTAGCAGAAAACATTGAGTCAAAACTCCTCAAAGACTGGTACCCGATAGTGTTAATCACCATATATAATACCGCGGATTTCGCTGGGAAATGTTTTACGGCGATTTATGTTTTAAAGAGTATGTCGAAAGCGACATGGGGTTGTTTGGGGAGACTGTTGTTGTATCCACTCTTCACAGCCTGCTTACATGGACCTAAATGGCTGAAAAGTGAGGTTTTTGTGGTGTTTTTAACGGTTATTTTGGGGTTTACTAATGGGTATTTGACGAGTGTCGTTATGATACTGGCTCCTAAATCGGTCCCACCTTCGGAGGCCGAAATGGCTGCTGTGGTGATGGCTTTGTTTTTAGGACTCGGGTTAGTTTCGGGCTCGGTTCTTGGCTGGTTTTGGATCATTTGATGATGTGAAACTAGTATTTACTGAATCTGTTTAATTTTTCCTTTGTTCTATTGTTTTGTTGTTAATATTATATAAGAACTAGTTTTTTTATGGCCGTGCGTTGATGCGGCGCTGTACGCGGCGTGAACTATAGACTACAATCAACCCGACTCGTTTCCGAACTAAATTTATGTTGAAACTTTGGGAAATCCGATTTCATACCATTGAATGAAAATATATTACGTTGAAACCAGCTGTGTAAGGGCCCATATGAGATGGTGTTAGCCAAATAATACAGCCGTGAGTCGCTTGATATGTTTGACTAACACATGAATGAATGATGTGACTACTAACAAAGTAGTCATATGGCCCGTATGACCAATTTCGCCCTATCGTGCATCCCGTATGATCATCTTTGCCATGTCACAGCAGACTTATGACCATTTCCGCACTGGCATATGGGCCTATGATATCATATGAGTAAAGGTCATATGGGTCCTATGATGGCTCTTGTGAGGTGGTGTTCGCCAATTCACGTAGCAATATAACACATAAATGACTGATCTGACTACTTGACAAAATCATTCAAGTATTCAACCCATATGACATGTTCACCATGGGTCATACAGCCCGTATGACCATTTCCGCCCTATTGTAAAATCAAAAGTTTGTATTTTTTATATATAATATGTTATATTCAGAAACGTTATAACTATATTTTAATACATAACTAGTGAGTTATACCGCGTTTTGTTGAGGACACAGACACGTTCTAATAAAATTTATATGACAATGTAGACATAACGACAAAAATATCATTGATAAAAAAGAAACCTATGACTAAAATACTAAAAAAACAAACTACAACACATGTTACAATTCCGTAACTTCAAGATTATTTTCTATGCGTTTTTAATTTTATTTATTCGTATTTAATTTCTTAATTTTTAAATAGTTAATTAAAGGTATAGTAACAAAATAAAACATATACATTAAATGTTATGATTTTTAAATTCTTGTTTCTAACTATTTCCTTTAGTAAACTTGTGTAACATACAGATATCTAACCTAGTTTAATATATACATATATGGGTGAGGTTCGGCTACAAAGTCTATTTTTCCTACAAAGTGTACAAAGTCATAAAACACTACAATTTCAGCCATAAAACACACTCAAAACCCACAAATAACATAGTAAGGATCAATAAAACACAATATCCAAACCCTAACAGTCCTTAAAAACTTCAAACACACCATCGTAAAACTGTGAATATAAAACACAACATAATAATCAACGTAAAACACACTAATGTGAGTTTCGATAATCAAAGTCTTATCGTCTAAAACACAACACAAAACCCACAAATATGGTGTTTTAGTAATATTCACTATGTTATTTGTGAGTTTTAAGTAGGTTTTATGGTTGATATTATGGTGTTTTATGACTTTTTACGCTTTGTAGGAAAAATGGACTTTGTAGCCAACTCTCACCCACAAATATTATTTGAGTATTTTACATATGTGTGTATAATAATAAGTCATGGCTTTTAACCTTTATAATTCGTAGTTAAATTGTTGAATTCATATAATACTTTTAAAATAAAAAATTTGAAAGAAGAAATTTGGCATATTCTTGTTACATTTAAATATGCTTACTTGATTGTTTTATTTCAAAGTATGATAGATTTTGACTCATAAGGGGAGACGGTGTGGTTGCGGGTAGGTGTGGTCAACAAAAAGATTATTTCGTCGACGAACCCAAGTACAATGCGGTAATTTTTAAACAAAGGTTTCGTATGTCGAAACGTTTATTTTTTAAAATTGTATGTGATGTTGAAGAAAAGTACGTATAGTTTTAAGAGTGATATGACGCCAGAAACAAAAAAAAGTTTTACGGCGTTACAAAAGTGCACTTCTGCAATTAAACAGCTCGCCACAGATAATCCTCCTGCCACAGGTATCCTCCTGACGAGTACGATGAGTATTTATGTATGTCTAAACGGGTTTCGCGTGAATGTCTGCAATACTTTTGTAACGCTATAATCAATATATACGGAGACGAGTTCTTACGTAGATCGTCAAGCCATGATGTTGCGTGTTTGTACGAGGTTCACGGAGAGAAACAACATTTTCCTCATATGCTTGAAAGCATTGATTGTACACATTTTTTTGGAGAATGTGCCCTACGGAGTTGCGTGGCCAACATATGAGGGGAGATCACCAATACCCGATTGTGACGCTTGAGGCAGTTGCATCCCAAGACTTGTGGTATTGGCATGCATTTTGTGGTCCCCCGGGATCGAACAACGATGTTAACGTTCTTCATCAATCTCGAATATTTGGCTTTGTGAGGAATGGGACCGCGCCTAATCCTTCATTCTACGTAAATGATCGATTTTACAAACGTGGTTACTATCTTACTGATGGGATCTAACCTACTTGGTCGACGTTCGTGAAGGCATTCCGTTATCTAATCAACCCAAAAGAAAAAAAAAAGTTAACGAAGACGCAAGAGTCTGTAATTAAGAAAAGATGTGGAGCGTTCTTTCAGTGCACTAAAGGGAAATGGGGTATACTCGGGAGGTCGTTGCGGTCAACAACTGTACGGAAGATTAGGGGAATTGTGCATTCATGCATGATATTGCACAACATGATTTTAAAGGACGAGGGAAGAGCGATATCCCCGGTACACGTTATAGATCCACCGGTTGAGCCCCAATTTGACGAAGATTCCCTTAGGGAGATTCGAGATGAAAATACACAGTTTCAACTACAATTTGATCTTGTGGAACACCTTGCATCTCTAGATCTTCCGTACCTCGATGTGAACGACGATGAAGGCGATGAAGACCAGTTTTTTTTCAGTTTGGTATTTTTTTAATTAATGTAATGTTTTATTTAAATTTATGAATTTTAATATTTGGTTTTTAAAAAATTAAAATAAATTACTAAATAACAAAAGAGTTGTGACATGGCTAGGGTACTACTCTAAATCACAAACAACCCCCCCCCCCCCCCCCCTATGCTTTTAGGGTTGTAGAAGGCTAAAGTGACGTGCCATGTTTTAAAGACAAATCTTTGGTGCCTTTCAACTCATTTTTTTAACTAATGCTCTTTTATATTGAGTTCACCCATTAAATATAAAACATGACCCAAACACAATCATAAACTTGAACCCATTCATTTACTAGCATCTCTTTATAAGTGTGATTCCAGCTTTAACGATGCTAGAGACTCTTCAAAATGTTAACTTTTTATGATTGGGCCTTGTTTTTATATTTGCATGCTTGCTAGTTTGAAATTGTTTTTTTGAACGAGAGAAGATTTTATGATTATAGAACTAGGCAAGCGAAGCTGTAAAACCCGAAACAAACAGAAGAAAACGTATTATACCGTCGAATAAAAACGTATTATACCTATCTAAGATATTTATTAACTAACATTTGTATGGTATCTATTTTATATTTAAAGATTATATAAAGAAACATTTCAATTAATCTTATCGTTATTATATAAACATCTGGCCATTCTATGGATATAATAAAATAACATTTTCTTATAATTCTTTACTAGATTATAACCCTGTGTATTACACGGGTTGAATAAATGAATTTAATATATTAAATAATAAAACAATATATCTTTAAAAACCTCTTTTATTGCACGGGTTGAATAAATGTAATTTTATATATTAAATAACAAAAAGTTATATCTACAAGAAACAAATTGTACGGGTTGAATAAATGTAAGTTTATATACCAAATAATAAAAAGTTATATCTTTAAAACCACATGTACTACACGGGTTGAATAAATGTAATTTTTTTACCAAATAATAAAATAATACATCTTTAAAAAACCTCATTTATTACACAGATTGAATAAATGTAACTTTTATATAACAAATGATAAAAAAGTCACATCTATAAAAACATGTGTATTACACGGGTTGAATAAATGTAATTTTCTCACATTAATGTTTTAATATATAGTATAGTATATATATAGATACAGATTGATATAAATAGATTATTCTATTGTAGCAAAATTTGTTAATGAAATCTCAATAAACTTAACCCTTTATTTTAACTCTATAAAATTATAAATGATAAATAATATTAGTTAATTTTATTTTAAGTTTCCTAAAATCTATTTGATACCAAACTAAACAAAACGTTCAATTATATAGTTAATATTATATTAGTTGAAGTAAACAGATAAATATAAAAGTAATAATTAATTCAAATAAATAATATTATATTAGTTGAAGTAAACATATAAATATAAAAGTAATAATTAATTCAAATGAATAATATTATAAATGAGAAGTATACATTAAATTTAAACTTAATAATAATTATTCATAAGATATTAAACTAAATAATATTTAGTAGGATGGTTATCTATAATTAATTAAACGAGATTAAACTAAAATAATAATTATCTATGAGACATGGCCTAATATGATGACAAGTGTCCCATAAATGGTTTCTTTTATTATATACTATAGATATAGATGTCAAAACATTCCGTAAAGGAAAAAAAATACAGAAACATTGTAGAGGGACTAATACAAACTAAAAAGGAAATTGATAATTATATAATATGGGAATATATAATTATATCTTTATTGTCATATTGATTAATTTACATCGAGATAGATGGTAAACGGGCAACAAGCTGCGCCGCTACCCCTTTTTGAATAGCAAAACTAAGTCTTTTAAAAACTACGTCCATAGATCTCTGAGTCATAGCATTACTATGCATGACCATTTGAACTCGACTAAGTAGGTCCACAGCTTCTGGCGCCAGAAAACCAAAAGTATCAAAAGCAAATGGGATAAAAACGCGCTGGTTGTTAAGGCACGCTTTCTCGTGTTTTGTCACTTTGCCTGAAACAGTCTTTAAAGAAGCCTGACCCACCGTGAAAGTACTACCCCCTAAGCCTACAAGCTTGGAAACCCCTGTTAGATCCGCACATGCATGTTTTCCTCCTACCCATCCAAATACCAAAATGTCAGCTGGTCTAAGGGTAGATCTCTCATCCATGTAACGCCCTGTTTTTTCGTACTTTCCTTAATTAGAAAGTCTTGTTGTATTTCTATTTTTGGAAATCTTTGCATTCTTGTAATCGTCTCTTCATTGTAATCGTTGTAATATTTGAGACTTGGATCATAATAAAACTCGTATTTCTTACAATTCATGCTTTACACATTCATACATTTGAAACCACTACACATATGATGCTTAAATCGTGATATCTGAAAAGGTGTAACAAACATGCTAATACGTGACATACATACATTATACGATACTTATCATTGCTTCTTATGCTTAAACATACTTGTGTGTACTTATTCTTGTGATTTAATATTCTTAGTGCATGCCTCTTATACTTATAACACCCTAAAATAGTCCAAAAATACGTAACATAGAACAATTAGACAAACTACCAAGCAACAAAATTTAAAACATGAAGAATTGGCTCCCGACAAGCCTTACGGACCGCAAGGACTTAGGCTTACGGTCCGTAAGCATGTCTGGCGGGGGAAAATGTTTGGCAGCCGCGATTTAGCACGAATCCACACATTCCTTTCTCTACCAATGGCCTCTAATCACCATTAAACACCTCCCAATGAACCCTAATTCATTCTCCTATAAAATCCATGCCTCCTCCAAGCATTTTCCACTTTCCATTACCTTCAAACACTCTCAAACCACATCAAAATCTGCTAGGAATCAAAGAACTTGGCAGATTCGTCACTCTTTGCTAAAGTAAGCATAACTTCTTCATTTCTTGACCTTTTTCCTTGATTCTTCTTTCAAAACACTTGGGTATGATTCCACGGGTTTTCCTTGGAGAATCCAGACCTGGAACTTCACCAAAAAGGCTCCAAAGTGGACTGATCTTTCTGTTTTCATTCAAACTTTGTTAAATCTTGTTGAAACTTGAGTTATCTCATCTCAAACCTATGTCCTCATGCTCATAACCACATCTATGGTTAGTTGGGCTTAAAAACAAGGTTGAGACATGTAAAATCAGAGGTGTAAACTTCACAAACTTTCTGTTTTGTTAGAGTTTTAACTCACAAGTGATGAACAAGTCTTGAACTTGAAGATTGTGTGACTATATGTTTAGCTTGGGCTATCCTACTCGAAAAGTCCACACATCACTTGATGTTTTCCATACCACTAAAACCTATTCGACCTTCATTTGAGTAACAAGGCTACGACACGTCCCCAAACGTTGCCATGTTCGGGATGCACGCACCTAGTGTCACACCCCTCCAAAAACCCCACCCCGCCTTGGAGGCGTGACATGCCCAGGATCATAGCCACCAATCATATTGAACAAAGCATGTAAGTAATTTTTATAAAATCCAACACAATACAATTGGTTTCAAAACATAGTTTGAGTTTACAGCGGAAGCAAAACATAAATATAAATTGAAATGTTTTCCCACAACGACCACGTCTTCTTGTGCAAGCTCCTTAAGCTAGGGATCTAACGACCTGCAAGGCATGTAACAACGAGTCAACAACAAAGTTGAGTGAATTCACGTTTCTGTTCACTGGCTTACTAGCCCGTAGGATTAAGATTATCCCGAAGTTTTGTTTTGTTGTCCTACCCAGGACGAACGTACGTTATTCTGCACTCTGGAGAATTCGTATGTATCGCGGTCTCCCAGACATGTGTGCGAAGATTAGTGGAGTGGCATCCTACCTACTGAGGATGGCCGTGCCTTGTTGAAGAAAGTCTGTGAACTCACCTTGATTTAACAAGCTTCCTGATTCTAACTCTTCTGAGAATCAGCATCTACTTTGGTATAAGGTAGAGTTTAGCCTACTGATAAGCTTAATAACCTAATTTGCACACGAAACTAGGTAAGTAACTTAATACAGCTTTTACGATAACTCACGAGATCAAACCCTCACAACAAATGACAAAGTGCGATACTTAAACATCCAGCGGATTCACAACGAATGACAGAGTATAGTCCGATTTCGAACAGCACTCAAACATTCAAGTCGAAATCACGACGAATGACAAAGTATAAACCTAATTTGAGCAGCACTTAAACATCTATTGGATAGTTTCAATCGATCGGACATTGAATCGTAATAGCGATCGAATTAATACCCTGTATCGTAGCATCAATTAGTGATCGTGTGTGTTAATTGTAGTAATCGGACTAAAACTCAGAGAATATAACGAATTTTCTCGTCGCTCAAACTCCAGAAACTAAGTGCCAATGTCTGCTATTTATACCCGATTTTTGAACAGCTTACGGACCGTAACAAATATTCCCTTACGGTCCGTAAGGGACACCTCCTTCTTATAGGGTAGCTACGTGTGAGACTAGGCCTGTTGAGTCAACAAAATTGATAAATTCTATTCTGACAACGAATTTAAATGGATAATCATCAATAGAAAATACCCCCCCTGAGTTTTAGGGGCCCTAATCCTGATTCTGATTGTTCTGGAAATCTTAGGGTTTCTGCAGAATCACTTGGGTTTCTCAATTAGGGTTTCCTATTGGACTAATTATAATACTAAATAGGACTTTTTAGTGAGAGTTGCTACACCTAGCTTGCTTACTTGGTTGAAATGAAGTTTTAGTGAAGAAATCTCTTATTTATTTGTTTATGTATTGTATGTTCATGACCCTCCTTGTGTCTAAGACACTTGTGTAGTGGTGAATCCAAACGAGGTCATAGGTGGATGGTTAATCCTCCCACCTCCTACTTGACTTATGTGACTCCAAAGAGGTCTTAAGTGGATGGTTAATCCTCCCACCTCATACTTGACTATGTAACTAATATCTATATCTATATGGACTATATAATATCTAAGTGACTGAACCTTGATGATAGCCTAGTGGTTGTACGTCAAGAGTTGGTTCACATCATCTAAGACTATGATACTTGTTAAGATTCTAATGGGCATTTTGGCTCATGAAAACATTTAAACTCTTAGAGTTTCATAGTGTCAAAATAAGTATTGTGGACTAGATGATTACTTTCTCCTATACCTACTTTCGTATACTTTAAACTCCGAATCCCTAATCTTCCATTATCATCCAACACTCACGCCTATGTGTCCTCGTGTAGAAGGACAAAGTGCTCCATCCTAAACAACCAACCACTCTCGCGGATTATCAAGTGAAGAACTTGCAAAACCGTGAGTTTACTAGAACCCCTCTTTACGTTTACCACTTTTGGGGTGTAACATGTTTACTTATGAAACTAACACATAAACTTTAATCTTTATGCATGCACAAAACAATCCGTATACATGAACCTACTTGTTATGCTTGATTCGTAAACTTGGGTGATTCTTATGTGATACTTTAGTCATTAGCTTCGTACGAGCCTCCACGTAACATGTATAGCGCTATAGGAGTAACGTCCGCCCGTAGTCTTGTGGTCATGTTATGCTTCATTCTTTATTGCGTAAACAGAGGATTGACTAGAGTTGTCGCATGCCATGATTATGTTAATCTTGAATAACTTAATTTGTCATGTGGATTCGTTTTAAACTTTTATACTTATACATATATTGCAAACTTGTATACTAGCCTTTACTTTTGCATTGAACGTTATTTTAAACATGTTACAGGTTGAAGAGGATGATGCTATGAAACTGAAGTAGTGTTGATGCCTAGATACTCATATAGACGTCCTAGGTTTAATATGTTGTACCGAATTTTGATCTTGTTATTTTGTTATGTTGAACATGTTGTATTTGTAACGCCCGACTCTTTTGTACTTTCCATTTATAGAAAGTTTTGTTGGTATTTCTATTTTTGAAAACCTTGTATTCTTGTTATCGTTCTTTCTTTGTAATCATTGTAAAACCGAGACTTGGATCATTAATGAAACTCGTATTTTGTTACAAACATGTTATACACACTCTATATATGCTCGTATGTTCGATTTTGTAAATCAATTGATGATTAATCATTATTCTTGGAAACTAAGTGCTAAACTTGCAATTATTTAAACTCGTGTTATACATACTCTATACATGTTGGTACGCTTAAATTGAGAAACAATTTGGTATTTATTCGGGATGTTCGCGAACTTATGTTAAACAAATAAACACGTGACATTTATATTTTATGCGAAACTTATGCTTAGTCATGTTCAATTTACATTTGGGCATACTTTAGAACATGTTACATATGCCTAGGAACACTAATTAAATCATAAAACCCGTATTAGGTGACATTGGAACAAGTTACAAATTGAAATAACAAAAATAAAAATTTTGTGCTTCTGACTATGGCTTACGGACCGTAAGCCACAACCCTTACAGTCCATAAGGGGTGTCTGGGCGGACAGAAAACACAGCAGCCCGCGTTTTTGCACGAAATCCCACTTTCTTAACCCCTCCAATCACCTCTAATCCACCTCTAAACACCTCCAATCATACTTAACCTCTTCCCCTATAAATACAACCCTTCTCCAAGCATTTTTACACTTTCACGACTCTCTAATCTTCTCTAAATCACTCTCAAATCTCTTGCAATTCAGGATTTTGGCAGATTCATACTCTTGCACTAAAGTGAGTGTAACTTGCTCATTTCTTAACCAAATCACTTGGTTCTTCTTCCTACTTCTTTGGATAATCTTGGGGTTTGATTCCTTGGTTTCTCCTTGGAGAAATCAGACCTGGAATTGCCCTAAATATGTCCGTAAACTTTCTGTTTTGTTTATACTCTTTCAAAACTTGTTTAAACTTATCAAAACTCATCTCAAACTTATGTACTAATGCTTACAACCTATCCCATGGTTGATTAAGTGTTAGAAACATGATTGAGACATACAAATCAGAGGTTAAACCTTAAATATTCTATGTTTTGTTTAAGGTATTTTACCCACAAGTCATGTTCAAGCTTAGATCTTGATGTAGAGTGATTGTGGAACAACTTGGGTTGTTCCAACATAAAATCCTCACATGATTTGATGATTTCTCTTAGTTTAGATTACTTACATACTTATACTAATCATAGTTCGTGACCCTCCTTGGTTGTTCTTACATCAAGTGAAGTGGTGAACACACAAGGGGTTCCTAAACAGAAGCTTGTTCTTCCTACCCCATACATGACTTCCATGATAACTTGAGGTGCCTAAATGAAGATCCTAATCTTCTACCTCCTACATGAATTATTGGACTAAATAATATGTAACCTAGATATATATACTTATTCGAACCTTTAATGTTGAACTTGTGTTTATATGTTAAAGTAGTAGAATATCATCTAAGACTTTAAAACCTTGATATGATTCTAATGGGTGTACTACCCATGAAATACAATATAACCCTAGTGGTTACATAGTGTCATATAAGTGTTATAAGTTAAAGATGATTATTTTAATATTATACTTTATGTTATACCGAAATTCGAAACTTTAATCTTCCGTTAAACGCCAAACTCACACACCTATGTTTCCTCGTGTAGAAGGACTAGGTGCTCCAAACTAATCCATCCACCAACTCACTCGCGGGATTTCAAGTAGGAAAGCTTGCAACCACCGTGAGTATACTCGATCCCTTTTTCCCCTTTACACTTTGGGATGCAACATGTATAACTATGCAAACAACTTTTAAACTAAATTAAACTTACTCTAACCATGATTAAACATGAAACTAATGTGACTTACTTGTTATTCTCGTATGCTATGTGAACGATTTGGAACATTATATGCTCATTAACTTTGCTCGCCCACCTTAACAATTATAGCGCTATAGGATTAACACCCCACCCGTTATACTTTTGGGTATTGTTAAGTTAAACATTACCACCCCGCTAAACTTTTGGGATTAGGCTCTTTTATGCGTTGTATTCTCGGGTTTGATCATATTGTACGCCAAAAATTGCATACTAGTAATCACATATTATGAATCATGTTAGACTTGAGTTTTTATTCTATTATGCTATGTAAACAAACTTGTATACTCGCCTTTGCTTTTGCATTGAAACTCTATTTTAATACATGTTGCAGGTTAAATTGTTGAAGTATGATGAAAGATGAAACAAGAATAGGGTGGACTAGATACACACCTATAAATCGCTTATCTTTTAATGTTATGTTATTTGTTGAAACAATGTTGTATTTTGTTTTGATTATTGTATGACAATTTAGCAATTGCAATGAAATTCGAATTTAATTAAATATTGTCACATAGTGTTATGAAGTCTCTTGCAATCTATACACACTTCGTCTCATCCCGATGTTTCCGCCATCGGTTGGGGTGTGACAGATTGGTATCAGAGCCATAACTATAAGGAATTAGGAAAATTGCCATGCTTTTGCCCTAATCTATAGTTTTAGGAATTTTGCCTCTTGTTTGTTGTTTAAAACTTTGTACTCTACCATGCATGCTTCCTAGCTATACTTCTTGTTGATTAAATTTATATGCCTTTCCTAAGGTTAACATGAATACACTTTGTTTATTTGTATACTCTTGCAACACAAACGAGACAACTTTACCAAAATAGGCATGAAACCCACAATTTGGTAAACGACTCTCATTCTACCTTAAACTATTTTTTTGCACGAAATTACACCATTAAGCTAGGAGTGAAATCCACAACTTAATGGTAATTTCCATTTCAACTCTAGTGGACCCTTGTCATAGTGTCGAAATTTTATTTTGACCCGACAAGTACCAACCACATTTAGGGTACGAAATCGTCAAGTTAGGGGTGAAACCCGCACCTCGTCGATTAAGTCCCATTCCTCGATTTTCAATCTCGCCAAAGTCTCGATTGTTTCAATCGATTAGAGATGTGTAGTAACCGGAAGGGTAAGATACCGTTAATCGCTTCTCGACGAGAGTATCTTACCTATAGGCCAAAGCACGTTTTCTCTAATTCGAAAGGACTTTCGACCCACTTTGGAATAGTCGACGTTGCTCTACCCGAAACAATCCTACATTTTATTGAGCCCCTCTTTTATGTATCTCAATTTATATGTGATTTTATACTTGAATGTTCGTTCTTTTCAAATTTTGGTTTACTCATTTCGCACGTTGATCGCAATCACAAACAATAATAATCCCTCGTGAACAAACTAAATTTACAATGCTTTCATTTATTCATGCTATGCTATGTGGAAGTCATGACTATGCTATATGAGACGTCTAAACTCTTTATGTTATGTGAATCAATTTGAACCCTTTATGCTATGTGACACTTTATACTATGTGAATCAATTTATGCAAACAATTTTCTTAAACAAACATTATGATCAAGTCTCACCTTTTCGCTACATCTTCCTAAATTTCGGGACGAAATTTCCTAAAGGAGGGGAGACTGTAACGGCCGGCTCTTTTGTACTTTCCATTTATAGAAAGTTTTGTTCGTATTTCTATTTTTGAAAACCTTGTATTCTTGTTATCGTTCTTTCTTTGTAATCATTGTAAAACCGAGACTTGGATCATTAATGAAACTCGTATTTTGTTACAAATATGTTATACACACTCTATATATGCTCGTATGTTCGATTTTGTAAATCAATTGATGATTAATCATTATTCTTGGAAACTAAGTGCTAAACTTGCAATTATTTAAACTCGTGTCATACATACTCTATACATGTTGGTATGCTTAAATTGAGAAACAATTTGGTATTTATTCAGGATGTTCGCGAACTTATGTTAAACAAATAAACACGTGACATTTATATTTTATGCGAAACTTATGCTTAGTCATGTTCATTTTACATTTGGGCATACTTTAGAACATGTTACATATGCCTAGGAACACTAATTAAATCATAAAACCCGTATTAGGTGACATTGGAACAAGTTACAAATTGAAATAACAAAAATAAAAATTTTGTGCTTCTGACTATGGCTTACGGACCGTAAGCCACAACCCTTACGGTCCGTAAGGGGTGTCTGGGCGGATAGGAAACACATCAGCTCGCGTTTTTGCACGAAATCCCACTTTCTTAACCCCTCCAATCACCTCTAATCCACATCTAACCACCTCCAATCATACTTAACCTCTTCCCCTATAAATACAACCCTTCTCAAAGCATTTTTACACTTTCACAACTCTCTAATCTTCTCTAAATCACTCTCAAATCTCTTGCAATTCAGGATTTTGGCAGATTCATACTCTTGCACTAAAGTGAGTGTAACTTGCTCATTTCTTAACCAAATCACTTGGTTCTTCTTCCTACTTCTTTGGATAATCTTGGGGTTTGATTCCTTGGTTTCTCCTTGGAGAAATCAGACCTGGAATTGCCCTAAATATGTCCGTAAACTTTCTGTTTTGTTTATACTCTTTCAAAACTTGTTTAAACTTATCAAAACTCATCTCAAACTTATGTACTAATGCTTACAACCTATCCCATGGTTGATTAAGTGTTAGAAACATGATTGAGACATACAAATCAGAGGTTAAACCTCAAATATTCTCTGTTTTGTTTAGGGTATTTTACCCACAAGTCATGTTTAAGCTTAGATCTTGATGTAGAGTGATTGTGGAACAACTTGGGTTGTTCCAACATAAAATCCTCACATGATTTGATGATTTCTCTTAGTTTAGATTACTTACATACTTATACTAATCATAGTTCGTGACCCTCCTTGGTTGTTCTTACATCAAGTGAAGTGGTGAACACACAAGGGGTTCCTAAACGGAAGCTTGTTCTTCCTACCCCATACATGACTTCCATGATAACTCGAGGTGCCTAAATGAAGATCCTAATCTTCTACCTCCTACATGAATTATTGGACTAAATAATATGTAACCTAGATATATATATACTTATTCGAACCTTTAATGTTGAACTTGTGTTTATATGTTAAAGTAGTAGAATATCATCTAAGGCTTTAAAACCTTGATATGATTCTAATGGGTGTACTACCCATGAAATACAATATAACCCTAGTGGTTACATAGTGTCATATAAGTGTTATAAGTTAAAGATGATTATTTTAATATTATTCTTTATGTTATACCGAAATTCGAAACTTTAATCTTCCGTTAAACGCCAAACTCACACACCTATGTTTCCTCGTGTAGAAGGACTAGGTGCTCCAAACTAATCCATCCACCAACTCACTCGCGGGATTTCAAGTAGGAAAGCTTGCAACCACCGTGAGTATACTCGATCCCTTTTTCCCCTTTACACTTTGGGATGCAACATGTATAACTATGCAAACAACTTTTAAACTAAATTAAACTTACTCTAACCATGATTAAACATGAAACTAATGTGACTTACTTGTTATTCTCGTATGCTATGTGAACAATTTGGAACGTTATATGCTCATTAACTTTGCTCGCCCACCTTAACAATTATAGCGCTATAGGATTAACGCCCCGCCCATTATACTTTTGGGTATTGTTAAGTTAAACATTACCACCCCGCTAAACTTTTGGGATTAGGCTCTTTTATGTGTTGTATTCTCGGGTTTGATCATATTGTACGCCAAAAATTGCATACTAGTAATCACATATTATGAATCATGTTGGACTTGAGTTTTTATTCTATTATGCTATGTAAACAAACTTGTATACTCGCCTTTGCTTTTGCATTGAAACTCTATTTTAATACATGTTGCAGGTTAAATTGTTGAAGTATGATGAAAGATGAAACAAGAATAGGGTGGACTAGATACACACCTATCAATCGCTTATCTTTTAATGTTATGTTATTTGTTGAAACAATGTTGTATTTTGTTTTGATTATTGTATGAAAATTTAGCAATTGCAATGAAATTCGAATTTAATTAAATATTGTCACACAGTGTTATGAAGTCTCTTGCAATCTATACACACTTCGTCTCATCCCGATGTTTCCGCCATCGGTTGGGGTGTGACAGTATTCACCTTGTACTTGTTTTTGTTTGAATTTCCATGTAATGTTTTGACAATTTGAGTTATGAAATGAAAACGGTTTGATTTAATTATTGTCGCAAATAGCGTTTTGTGTGAAGAGCAATCTATTTCGTCTCACTCCAATGTTTCCGACATCGGTTGGGGTGTGACAATCCAATGGGTCAGTTAAAAAATTAACGGGTGCCTCTTTCTTAGCAGAAATACCAGCTCGCTTGAATATGTCAAAATGGACATCCCTAACCAAATCATGTCGGTACTTGAACCCCGGGAGCTCTCTACAATGAACTGCATGCTCCCCAAAAGAATCCAAACACGCCTTATGACAAACAGGGCATATCTCATCAACTGGAAATAGAGGAATCATGAGGCGATACTTAAGTATAGTACGGTACTCCACCGGCGACATATGTTGGCCTAACCCATCTATAGGTTTATTAAGAAGAAAATCTTATGCATGTGGTGCTCGTAGACACTCAAAAACGGCTTTTTGTCTAACGGTCAAGTCAAACTGCACTTCAATGTCGTGGACAGTTTTACTAAAAAGAGTACTCGCCAATGCATGTTGGGCTTTAGGGGGCGGTGTCCTTATTAGTGAAACCGCTGAAGTCAAAGCTTGTAATCGTATCACGAAGACAAGCCAAAGCACAAACATAATCAGAATCCATACCACATATGTCACTGTCTCTTAAGATATGGTCTTGTAACACCCAAGATTGGGCCCTTGAGGCCACAAAAGCATAGGATGAAGCCTCTACCGCCGAATACAACCCCAAAGGAAATTAGTAGGATCAACATTTAAAAGGCATACAAAGTGACAAAAAAAATGTAAATACCAAAACATTTTACAAAGAAGAAAAGGGCATATAAACAATGCATAGGGAATCAGATGATCAGAAGGGTCAACATGTAAAAGTATACATAGGACCAGAACTATAAATATCACCGACATTGACTTATATAAAATATGTTAAAATTTAAAATAAATTATTAAATAAAAAAAGAGTGGTGACGTGGCTAGGGTACTACTCTAAACCACACCCCCCTCCCATTTTGATGCTTTTAGGGTTGTAGAAGCTTAAAGTGACGTGCCATCTTTTAATTGGAGGGGACTAGGGTACTACCCTCAACCAGTGTTGTAAAAATCGGAATTAATCGGCGCCTAGACGCTAGTCGGGCGTTAACTGATTAATTTTGAGCTAGTCGTACCATTAGGCGGTAGTCGGTCCTAGTCGGTGCAAGGCGGCCCAAATCGGCCCAAGTCGGCCAAATCGTTTCTAGTCGGCCCACTCTTTTTTAGTTTAAATCTGGCCCAAACAAATGTTTTTAACCATTAAATAAATGGCCCAGGTTGTTTAGTTCCAACCTGGCCCAAAAAAACATGTTTTAAGCCATTAAAACATATTCCATAATGTCATGACTGATGTGTTAATGTTTGAATATTTAAATACTTAAATTGCTATGTTTTAAACTTCGTTGTTTAAATTTTGAACTATTTTTAAGTATTATATTGATATTAATGTGTGCATTGAATGTTTAAATACTTGATTTGTTATGTTTTAAACTTATAGTTGTTTGAATTTTGAACTATTTTTAAGTATTATATTGATATTAATGTATGTGTATATATATAAATTCCGATCCGATTAATCCCGATTAATCCATAGTCAGTACTCCACCGCCCGACTGACGCCTAGCGATCTCTACAACAATGCCCTCAACCACACCCCTTCCTAATTGAGTAGACTTATATGCTCACCCTTGATTATATGAATTAAAGACACCTTTCAACTCATATTTTTAACTAATGCTCTTTTATATCGAGTTCACCCATTAAATATAAAACATGACCCAAACACAATCATAAACATGAACCCATTCATTTACTAGCATCTCTTTATAAGTGTGATTCCAGCTTTAACGAGATGCTAGAGGCTCTTGAAAATGTTAACATTTTATGATTGGGCCTTGTTTTTATATTTGAACGCTTGATTGTTTGAAATTGTTTTTTTGAACGACAGAAGATTTTATGATTATAGAACTGGGCAAGTGAAGCAGTAAAACCCGAAACAAGCAGAAGAAAACAAAGGCAAAAACCAAAAACAAAATAAGAAATACAATCATCTAATCAACAAAGGCAAAAACCAAAAACAAAATAAGAAATACAATCATCTGATCACATCCCTTGTATTGAACTCGCACCATCTCGTCTAGTCCAAGTTATTTAGATTGGATCCACCTTTTTTGAAATTGTTAAGTTTATAATTTAAAAGGTATAACTAAAGGTCGAGTGAACTTTTCTGGTTTTATATAAACGAGCTGGGTTTTCCCATTAAGCTTTTGTTCGTTTTAGACTTTGAGTTCACATATTGAGCATTTAAAGAAACGTCGGTAACCAGGCCCAACCTGCATATTTCCAATGAGATAAAATACAATCACTTTTCTTATTGATGAAAAAAAATAAGGATGGCTTTATAATATATTTTTTTGGTTAGTAAATGTTTGGTTCGTTACAGTACCAGCACTTCCTATAGTAGGACGATATCGCTTGTAAATGATCCAACATCATAATAATAAAATGATTATTATTAAATTAAAGACGGGAGTGTCATGTATATCATCATTTATTAATTAGGATAAGGATAAGTGATATAGATGTATTAATTATTTTTAATATATATATATATATATATATATGGGAGGGTTATCTTGAGAACATGGATTTTTGTGAGAACTTTAGGAACAATTTTCATCCATAGATCATCTTAAATCAAAGGTTAAGATTAGTGGAGATTGAAATGAAAAGAGGACCATTAAATAAGATTAAAAAAGGGCAATATTGTAAAATCACATTCAATTACCCTTCACCCCCAACTTCACCCTCTCCCTCACAAAACTGAATCAACGTCTTCCAGATCCACCATCTTCCTCACAAAATTAACCTGCAAATCTGAAGTTATCAAAGGGTTTTGAGGAAGAAATGGATGAATGAATGACAATCGAACCAGTGATGAATGTAAAAAGGCCACTAAAAGTACAGGAAATCAAATAGGCGTCTTCCAAAATTCCAAATCCACCATCTTCCTCACAAAATCAACCTGCAAATCAGAACTTATTGAATGTTTCGAGGAAGAAATAACGGCGATTGAACCAATAGTGAGCATAAAGAGGCCGCTGGGAGTACATTCATTGCGTATAAGGTCACTCAGGTTTGGTTTTTCGAACTTTATTATTGCTCTGTTTCATCAAAAACAAGTTTCAATTCCTGATGTGATCGAAAAAGCGTTCTATTTTACGTGTTTAGTGTTGTGGTGGTAATATAAGATATTGTGTATTTGATTTGTCGATGATCTCTACCATATTTTCATAAATTTTGTTATGAGATCATGAAATAAGTGCTGAAATGTTGTTTATTGTTTGTTTCATGATATAAATGTATGCAATTTGACTTAAGGGAACATCAATTTGAGTTCATGTATATATATTGCTTGCAAATTGACACATTTACATTCGATCAGTTCAGATTTGATCTAATATGTATTTTGAACTCTAATCCATCACTGAGTTACAACATTTTTTATCGATAAAGATTATATGATCTAAAGGCCTGAATGTATTGCTATTTTGAGGTTGGTATTGAATTCTGAATGAGAGCATGTATACTTGTTGAATTTAGATTTAGGGTGTAGTACTAAGGTGTAGTACTTTTCCTTGTTTCAGTTAATTTTATAGTGATTGGTTTCATATATTAACTCTTTTGAACCAATGCTTGACTGAATTTTAGCTTTTGTGATCTATAAAAGCCTACATAAGTTCCTTTATGGTTTAGATTATGAAGAACTTAAAAACTTAGTACATTAATATATTGCTTTTCCTAGTATTTTGGTAAAAACTTAGATTCAAATTTGGTAACTTGAAGTCTTATTGATCATTGAGTTGCTGAGTTTTCTACACTAGCTACCAATACATGTTAAGCGATCTAAATGGTAGGACCATGTTATATATATGTATAAAACATTACATTTTTAAATGGCAACATGTAATTATTTTGAGACTATGAATCACTTTTATGGGATTACTAATTACCTATCAAAGGGATCAGGTTTGAAATACAATCTCTGGGCGAGAAAAATGGATGGTATACTATTGGTGAAAGTTTTGTATTTTTTGAATGTGCATAGTCTTAAATCAATAATAAGTATAGATATAAAGGTTAACCCATGTGTAATCAAATTTCTGCAAATCTACATATTGTTTTACACTATACAAATCATATATATATATATATATATAGGTTTGCACATGTGTAAATCAATATCGTTTAAAGGATAAACATACATATAAATTTTTACACATGTGTAAATCACAATAGTTTAAAAAAGGATAGATATGAAGATTTACATATGTGTAAATCATTATAGTTAAAAAAAATAAGCATAGATACGAGGATTTACACATGTGTTAATTATACTAGTATGAAGAAAATAAGCGTAGATATGAAGGTTTACACATGTATAAATCATAATAGGTTAAAAAAAGAATAGATATAAAGGTTTACACATGTGTAAATCATTATAGTTACAAAAAAATCAACATAGATTTAAAGGTTTACACATGTGTAAATCATGATAGTTAAAAAATTAATCATGGATATAAAGGTTTACACATGTGTTAATTATAATAATTAAAGAAAATAACCGTTGAACTTTTGTGTGACAACTCGAAATTTAGAACCTTTCGTTGTATGCTTGAACGTTAAGTGACTAACTGATTTGATGATTTGATTAATGATAAGTGAACCTTTTATGTGACTATGTGTTACGTTTATATGTATACTTGTGTATTTAGTATGCGATAGGTTTAAGGGAGCCGAGAACCCGACTCGAGACCATGTGGTCTCGAGTGAACAATGCAACATTTGGGGCCGGTTGGGCCACACACACACTTAGCCTATTCCGAAGCCCATTAGGGTGCACTACTTAGAAAGAGTATATAATCCCCATGATAGCCACACTTGTCATTTTTGGGCAAATAACACACATACTCTTCTAACACACGCTCTCCATTCTCACTCACTAAAACCCTAAGCCACAACATCCTTCTCCTTCCTCTCGGATTCAAATCGGTGACCACTAAGGAACTCTCGGATCAACTCGTACACACCCACTTTTGAACCCATACTTGAACCGGTTAGTAATTCTATTGCAAACACATGTATTTTCATGATTTAAGGTGTTGATGTGCGATGTTATAGATTAATGATGCATGTTATGAGTTTGTTTCGGTTTGACGATGATATATGATGAAGATTAGGTGATAATATGTTTATTTGATAAGTTTATGCATGATAATGGGTAATGAGATAACATGACTTGATTTCGGACATATTGTATGATGGGTTGATGTTATTTTGTGTTTAAATGTGGTCTAAACCATTAGTTGTTAATGTTCATTGCATACCATTATGTTACAAATCAAATGCTTGTTAAACGGCTGCTTATATGTGGAAATCGGATTAGTTGTTGAAGGTTTTGATTGTTGTTTCAAGTTATGAACATGATGAACTATTTGAATATATGAAGAACTTGTTGAATAGCATAAGAACATGATATGAATATTTGAAATTCCTGTGTTTGATCCGTTTTTGGTTAGGGTTAGACAAATAAACATGTTTATGAGGATAGTACATAATGGTGCATGAAATCAGAATGTTATTGGATAGTACACTGTACCGAATCAGCAGTTGTCCAACCGAAACCTCCAGTTGCGACTCGAAACCACCGCATGTTGAGTCGAAATCTCCCGGTTGCGACATCGGTTGCGAGTCGCAAACACCCGGTTGCGACTCGAAACCACACTTGATCAGCACAAACCTTATGACTCGAAACCACAGTTACGAGTCCAGTTGCGACTCGAGACCAAAACAGCATGAACCGAGACCATGATTGCGAGTCCGGTTGCGACTCGAGACCAGAACCTGCATCAGTTGCGACTCAAGCCCATGTGCATGTACACATTGTTTGGACTTGCACCTCAATTCGGACTTAAGTACTTGGGCCGGACTCTTGGGCCTGATGCACAGATCTTATATGTTGATGATTGAATGTGGATATTGTTGAACTGCCATGATCAAACGTGTATGACATGAAAGATACTTGAATGCATTATGCTAGGAACATACGTGTACTGATTGAATACGAACCTGATTGGTATGATACAACTATGATAGGACGTGAGTAGCCACAATATTGCTTGATTGACTTTTCTGTGTATCTACCGAGCAAACCAAGGTGAGTTCACACCCTCTACAAAGCATGGGATTCCCAGGGGTCGGGAATTGGGGTTAAGGAACATGGGTTCCTCGTCCTCCTTGGGTAGGACAGCAACGGTTCAGGAATGTAATTCCTCGTCCTCACGGACAGATAACTCGTACTAGACCAAAACTCTATCACGAAGTCCCTCCTTTTTATATCGACTTAATCGCCGGGCCAATGGCGAGCGGGTCATTAGTTAGATAGCGCTATTTAGGTCTGACAAACCTCACACCGTGCCGCAGAGGACGGGCGTGAACTAATGGATCTGGGGCACGTCAATGATGATAGACATTGACAGTTTCAGGGCACATAAACATGACTACAGTCAGCAGTCGATATGGTAACGAGTCTAGTGTATACATGGGGTAGCCCCCACGGCCGAAATGCCAGATAACTAACACGGGGTAGCCCCCACGGCTGGATTGCCAGAGTAACCAGGAACATACAAATCACGTTTTTAACTATGGGGTAACCCCCACGGCAGGATGCCAGCTAAAGGAAACTGTTTTCGAAACAACTTAAAACGAACACCCAACCGTGAACTCACTCAACTTGTTGTTGACTCGTTACTACATGCTTTGCAGGTCCTTAGGTTCTGAGCTGGAGCTTGCAAGGAGGAGGATCGTTGTGGGACATGGACGACTGAGTGCCATGTTAAACTTTGGAACAATTAAACTTATGTATTGATTTAAGACTTATGCTTCCGCTAGCAACTTAACTATGTTTTTGTTTGGACACCAATTGTATTGGTTAAACTTTTATATCTTTTAACTCGCATGTTCAATATGATTGGTGGCTGGATCCTGGTCAGTCGCGCCTCCAAGCGGTAGTACTCCGCAGGTGGATTTTGGGGGTGTGACATTTTGTACCTCTGAATATAGCTTAGATTTGTCCGGCTCCAACCACCAGTTTGGGGTTTGAATTATGAATCCATTTGTTGACATATTAGAGTTCGTAGACAACTGTATTTGGGGCAACGAATTTGAACTGAATCCTCAAAGAGAATTAACATTCTATTAAAACCAATTTCCAGATTTAAGATTTCTTCAAATCTGTTGCTCTTTCCTTGATCTTTAATTTCCTTTTATGTCGATTTTTTCAAGGTCGATGTGATTGAATACATAACCAGTGCTTTTCAGGAGTCGTGGTGACAAACTCTAAAGTTTTGTGGTTGAACTCGGGTGTAGGTAGGTTCATTGTAAATAAAATGTTTACACATGTGTAAGTAAGATGTTTACACGTGTAAATCATCTTAGTTAATATTGTATTTTTGTAATTAAGCAACTTATACACATGTAAATAAGATGTTTACACATGTGAGAATCATATTAGTTAATATTTTATTCGTGTTAATAAGATGTTTACACATGTGTTAGTTTTTTACACATGTGTAAATCTTCTTAGTTATTATTGCATTTGTATGATTAAGCAATTTACACATGTGTTAATACGATGTTTACATATGTAGTGTATAAATGTATTTACACATGTGTGCAGTGAAACAATAGTATTACAACAAATGAATACAATTAAACATGTGTAATTGTGCAGTTTACACATATGTAAGCAGGTTGTTTACACATGTGTAAGTGAACAGTTCTGCTCATTTACACATGTGTAAGCCAGCCATATTATTTGTTTAGAATAGTAATAAACCAAATGGCTTAATGATATTGTACTTTTGTCACTTTGTTCAGGCATATTTTCAGAAAAAAAAAAATGTTACATTCTACTGTTGGTTTGAAAATGGCAAAGAGAACTTTGAGAGGTCAATTGTAGAAGCCCAGAAAATGATATGAGGATTGTATTTTGGAAAGTGAATATTCTCCGAGAAGATGTGATCAAGAAAACATTGGAGTTTGGGAGAGACATGAAGGAAAAAAAGACGATGATATTATGGACTATGACTTTTTTTTTATGTTATCGTCGTTAGCGTATATCAAGGATTATAACTTATGTTTTTATGTTATCATGGTTACTATATGTCAATGATTATGATTTGTTCGACGATTTAATGTGTAAAACATCCATTCTCGATAGAGTGACTGATGATCCTTTTCATGCCCCACCAGTACCGATATGGTTTTCGCCATCGGCTAGTGGTAGTGAACAAATTTACACAAGTGTAAACACAGACACTTACACATGTGTAAAACATACAGTTAGACAAATAAGTTCGATAACAAATAAGAAAACAAACGCAAACTTAATCTACAAACAATTTATGAAAATGAAGGTTTGGTTTAAATTTTTTTAATGTACAAACAATCTATGGAAATGAAGGTATACATTATACATGATGTTTATATAATATTGACATTTTCCATTCAACTGATTAGAATTTAGGGGTCTGAGTTGGGATTTTTAAATTTCAAAAGACATATAGTTTTTTTTCTCTTATACATATAGTTACATGACACTTACACATATGTAAAACATACACTTACACACATGTATAATAAACTATTACACGTTCATAAGTATGAATAACACATAAGAATCCTTACAGCACCATCAACATTCAGCTAAACATCTTGTGGACTTAAGACAACCTTTTCACTTAAATATCACACACATACGCATACATGCCTGCATTTTTTCAAGCATTGAAAAAGCCATTTAAAATAGGAGCATATGTTAAAAGTATATGAACACGACTTGTGGCGATTAACCTGTCGTAATGTCACTCGCAAGTTCCTTCCTACCAAGCCTATAAGCATTCAAAATGTATTTTTATCTTGAAATTCCTCGTCCTCACGGACAGATAACTCGTACTAGACCAAAACTCTATCACGAAGTCCCTCCTTTTTATATCGACTTAATCGCCGGGCCAATGGCGAGCGGGTCATTAGTTAGATAGCGCTATTTAGGTCTGACAAACCTCACACCGTGCCGCAGAGGACGGGCGTGAACTAATGGATCTGGGGCACGTCAATGATGATAGACATTGACAGTTTCAGGGCACATAAACATGACTACAGTCAGCAGTCGATATGGTAACGAGTCTAGTGTATACATGGGGTAGCCCCCACGGCCGAAATGCCAGATAACTAACACGGGGTAGCCCCCACGGCTGGATTGCCAGAGTAACCAGGAACATACAAATCACGTTTTTAACTATGGGGTAACCCCCACGGCAGGATGCCAGCTAAAGGAAACTGTTTTCGAAACAACTTAAAACGAACACCCAACCGTGAACTCACTCAACTTGTTGTTGACTCGTTACTACATGCTTTGCAGGTCCTTAGGTTCTGAGCTGGAGCTTGCAAGGAGGAGGATCGTTGTGGGACATGGACGACTGAGTGCCATGTTAAACTTTGGAACAATTAAACTTATGTATTGATTTAAGACTTATGCTTCCGCTAGCAACTTAACTATGTTTTTGTTTGGACACCAATTGTATTGGTTAAACTTTTATATCTTTTAACTCGCATGTTCAATATGATTGGTGGCTGGATCCTGGTCAGTCGCGCCTCCAAGCGGTAGTACTCCGCAGGTGGATTTTGGGGGTGTGACATTTTGTACCTCTGAATATAGCTTAGATTTGTCCGGCTCCAACCACCAGTTTGGGGTTTGAATTATGAATCCATTTGTTGACATATTAGAGTTCGTAGACAACTGTATTTGGGGCAACGAATTTGAACTGAATCCTCAAAGAGAATTAACATTCTATTAAAACCAATTTCCAGATTTAAGATTTCTTCAAATCTGTTGCTCTTTCCTTGATCTTTAATTTCCTTTTATGTCGATTTTTTCAAGGTCGATGTGATTGAATACATAACCAGTGCTTTTCAGGAGTCGTGGTGACAAACTCTAAAGTTTTGTGGTTGAACTCGGGTGTAGGTAGGTTCATTGTAAATAAAATGTTTACACATGTGTAAGTAAGATGTTTACACGTGTAAATCATCTTAGTTAATATTGTATTTTTGTAATTAAGCAACTTATACACATGTAAATAAGATGTTTACACATGTGAGAATCATATTAGTTAATATTTTATTCGTGTTAATAAGATGTTTACACATGTGTTAGTTTTTTACACATGTGTAAATCTTCTTAGTTATTATTGCATTTGTATGATTAAGCAATTTACACATGTGTTAATACGATGTTTACATATGTAGTGTATAAATGTATTTACACATGTGTGCAGTGAAACAATAGTATTACAACAAATGAATACAATTAAACATGTGTAATTGTGCAGTTTACACATATGTAAGCAGGTTGTTTACACATGTGTAAGTGAACAGTTCTGCTCATTTACACATGTGTAAGCCAGCCATATTATTTGTTTAGAATAGTAATAAACCAAATGGCTTAATGATATTGTACTTTTGTCACTTTGTTCAGGCATATTTTCAGAAAAAAAAAATGTTACATTCTACTGTTGGTTTGAAAATGGCAAAGAGAACTTTGAGAGGTCAATTGTAGAAGCCCAGAAAATGATATGAGGATTGTATTTTGGAAAGTGAATATTCTCCGAGAAGATGTGATCAAGAAAACATTGGAGTTTGGGAGAGACATGAAGGAAAAAAAGACGATGATATTATGGACTATGACTTTTTTTTTATGTTATCGTCGTTAGCGTATATCAAGGATTATAACTTATGTTTTTATGTTATCATGGTTACTATATGTCAATGATTATGATTTGTTCGACGATTTAATGTGTAAAACATCCATTCTCGATAGAGTGACTGATGATCCTTTTCATGCCCCACCAGTACCGATATGGTTTTCGCCATCGGCTAGTGGTAGTGAACAAATTTACACAAGTGTAAACACAGACACTTACACATGTGTAAAACATACAGTTAGACAAATAAGTTCGATAACAAATAAGAAAACAAACGCAAACTTAATCTACAAACAATTTATGAAAATGAAGGTTTGGTTTAAATTTTTTTAATGTACAAACAATCTATGGAAATGAAGGTATACATTATACATGATGTTTATATAATATTGACATTTTCCATTCAACTGATTAGAATTTAGGGGTCTGAGTTGGGATTTTTAAATTTCAAAAGACATATAGTTTTTTTTCTCTTATACATATAGTTACATGACACTTACACATATGTAAAACATACACTTACACACATGTATAATAAACTATTACACGTTCATAAGTATGAATAACACATAAGAATCCTTACAGCACCATCAACATTCAGCTAAACATCTTGTGGACTTAAGACAACCTTTTCACTTAAATATCACACACATACGCATACATGCCTGCATTTTTTCAAGCATTGAAAAAGCCTTTTAAAATAGGAGCATATGTTAAAAGTATATGAACACGACTTGTGGCGATTAACCTGTCGTAATGTCACTCGCAAGTTCCTTCCTACCAAGCCTATAAGCATTCAAAATGTATTTTTATCTTGAAATTTCGCATCAATGATGTACTCTTTTACGGCTGATGATTTCCTCCTCTTTAAGTCGAATGAAGGTTGCTTGTTTATCAACTTCTAAGCAGCATTCCTGGTTTAAAAAATAGTATCACTAATTACCCAATTTCACATAGTTCAAATGATAAACAAAATGAACTTTAGTTAGAATAAAAACGGTTTGATGCAAACTATTACATACATAAACATAAATTAGTTTAAACGTTGCTTTAGCTAATAGGATATTGAATTTTTATAACACTTTTGACCACTAGAACTTCATTTAAACTATGACAATATGAAGCAAAGCACAAATCTCACTTTGGCATTTTCACAAACATGTTATGTGCACTGAGAAATGATACAATAATTATTTTCCATGCCCATACTTTATCCCTAAACTCCTCAAAATCAAGATAATTACATGGAGAGGAAGAAAGAAATAAGAAAGTAACCGGCAAAAATAGAAGCCTGCATATTATAAAGGAAATCGTCTCAAATCAAGGAATCCAAAAACGATTCAGCAATGAATGATTAAAGAACAATAACTCTAGATTTAAGAATGAAATCGATGAAGATAAAGTAAATCCAAACACAATTGAACAATAACCGATTGAAAAATGGTGTCAGAGATGGCGTGTGAACAATTGGTCAGCAAAAATTAGAGATCGATAAGCTCCTCTGACGAACCTGCGCATTCAATGGTGGTCGACGTTCTTATGCACATGGTTGGAGATGAAGAGATCAGAGAGTTAATCCTAGAATGGTTCTTGTACAAATTTACAAATTTAACCTTTTAATTAAAACATAAGGGAGTATAAATGTGTGGTTGAGATTTGTTCTCATGGTTCTCACAAAAGATGGGTGTTCTCATTTAAACCCTTCCATATATATATATATATATATATATATATATATATATATATATATATAGGGCAAAGATCCGTTAGGAACCACCCTTTATTGCGAGAACCGCGAGAACCAATGTGAACACAACCAAAAATACCTAAAAATAGCTAAAAAAACACACAAAATTTTTGTTTTTAATATTTTTTATTAAAAAATCGCTACTTTTAGTAGGTAAAAAAAAATTTTTTTTTTTTTGCTACTAAAAGTAGCGATTTTAACTTAAAAAATATTAAAAAAAATTATGTGTTTTTTTTATTTTTATTTTTTATTTTTTAGGTTTTTTGGGGGTTTAGTTTTTACCGTTTTAGCTTGGGGGGTTAGGTTTTTAGGGGGTGGAGGAGGGGGGTTTAGGTTTTTTGGGGGTTTTTGTTTTTAGCATTTAGCTTGGGGGTGGGGGTTAGGTTTTTTTAGGTTGTTTTCACATTGGTTCTCGCGGTTCTCACAATAAAGGTGGTTCTCGCATGAACCTTACCCTATATATATATATATTAAAGAATATAAGTAAAAAATAGATTGGTTAGAGTATTTATTTATTTAGAGTAAACTGCCATTTTGGTCCCTGTGATTTGGCCAGTTTTGCCACTTTAGTCCAAATATATATATATTAAAAGAATATAAGTAAAAAATAGATTGGTTAGAGTATTTATTTATTTAGAGTAAACTACCATTTTGGTCCCTGTGGTTTGGCCAGTTTTGCTACTTTAGTCAAAATCTCAAACTTATTATATCTGGGTCCCTGTGGTTTGCATTTTGTTGCCATTTTAGTCCAAAATTCAAAAACCTCATTTTTTTACTGTTACAACCTCCTATTTTGTCCTTTAGTGCAGGGGCATTTTGGTCATTTTTTAAATTTCATTTGTTTTAGTTTTTTTTTAATATATATTGAGGATGATGATGTTGGGGATGATGATGATCATAATCAGTTCTCTCTCTTTCTCTTCTCTCTCTCTCTATAGCACCACAACCGCCACCTCCTGCCTCTCTCTCTCTATAGCACCACCACCGCCACCTCCACCCCCTTCCCTCCACCACTGCCACCACTGAAACCCTAAAGCGCCACCACCGCTGTCACCATCAAAGCCGATACTGAAACCCTAAACCGCCGAAAGTTTAGCAGATCTGGAACCTTCTATGTTCGATCTACGATGGTGTAGCAAAAGTATTGTTGGAAACCAGGTAAATAATCTGCTTTTACATTGTGGTCAAAGACGGTGGTGGTGGAGGGGAGACGGTGGTGGAGGGTGTACAGTGGTGGAGGGGAGACGGATGATGATCTGTGATTTTGTGATGGATAATGATATGTGATTTTGTTAGTTTTAAGGGATCGAGATGATGGATGATGATATGTTAGTTCCTTTTATTCACATCGAGATGATCTGTGATTTTGTTAGTTTTTGTGAGGGATGATGATCTCTGATTTTGTTAGTTCCTTTTATTCACCACGAGGCTGTGATGATTTCACCTAATCCGAGTCAAAATGGTTTCTGGTTTTGTTCTGGGTTTTTGATTTTCTTGAAGATGATGTTCTTGATTTTCTGGATTTTATGGGTTTTGATGATGATGATGTTTGATGATGTTCTTGGAGATACAGATCTGAGCCTCGTTTCTTTTTACAAATCGGTTTTTGTTTTGATTTGTTGTTGTCTGTATTTTGATTTTTGTGATGGTTTCTGGTTTTGTTCTGGGTTCTTGATTTTCTTGAAGATGATGTTCTTGATTTTCTGGGTTTTGATGATGAAGTTTGATGATGTTCTTGAAGATGAATTTATTAATTATTGAAATGTTATAATAAATTAACATGGACCAAAATGCCCCTGCACTAAAGGACAAAATAGGAGGTTGTAACAGTCAAAAAAATGGTGTTTTTGAATTTTGGACTAAAATGGCAACAAAATGCAAACCACAGAGACTCAGATGTAATAAGTTTGAGATTTGGACTAAAGTGGCCAAACCACAAGGACCAAAATGGCAGTTTACTCATTTTGTTTATGATGAAAGGTAGTTGTACTAGATTGTTGGTAAAATCAGTAACGCACGCGCACGGAGTTTGTTCGTAAAATCAGATTGATATAAACGCACGCACAGCTGCCTTTAGGGTTGATTCGTTGGGCAATTTCAAGAAGTCATCGGAGATACTGCAGGCAGGCGGCGACAGAGTACGTGTAATCACGATGGTTACAGGTAAAATTTCTCCGACTGATTACATGCATATATGTAATGTGCGTATGCGTAGTAGTAGTAGTAGTTGTTGTTGTAATGGTTAATTTAGGGTTTAAAGTTTTAATCAGACGGAATTTGTTAAAAGCGAGTAAAGGTTGGTGGCCAGGTTTTCATTAAGTTTCTTGTTGTTTCGTCAATTGTGAATGTTGTTTCCAGACTTGTCTTGTCCACCAAGTCATGAACCAAAAGCAACCGTTTCAGAAACAGAAGCTACTAAAAATCTCAGTTAGTTTCGATGATACTACTGCTTTCACAAATTATTAACTTTTTGCCACTTATTCTCATTGTTCCATATCAAATAATTAGTGATAACCATATCCTAATCAAATTTCTAAATCAAGAAAATGATGTGGTCCTCAATAGCCAGAGAAGGAAACTTTGTACTACTTCTTCTTGCTTCAAAAAAGCCTACCAATCGGCACCTGGTTGGGACGAGGATCTCTGCTTTGCGAGAGACAGCGCCGCTCCCCTTCTTATAGGTGTAATCGTAACCCAATAGTTTTGGCAGCCAGTAGCTGTTTTGGTTGCTAAAGCTGTACTTGGAGTCGAAAGTTTTCCCAATCAAGGAATGATTCCGCTAGCTAGGCCCTTGACTTGGTGAGACAGTCTTTCGAATGCGTCAGTTGTAGGTGCCTGGTGTGGCGGTCTGTTTGAGGCCTCCGACGGATCTTCTTCGTAACTGATCTACGTATCCAGTTAATAATAGCCTTCCCTTTTTATGTTAAATAAATAGGGCAGATTAGGTAGTCTTTTATTTATTTGGTCCTTAGTGCATTTGCAAACCCTTCTCGACTTAATTGGGTCCCTTATCCTTCCCGTTTTCAGTAATCAAATTCCAGTTTTTGACAAAAATGTCACCCCTTTTTGGACTTTAATTTGTCCTCGACAACAAAGTTCATGCTTTGTGAAAGAGTTTATATATATATGATGGATGATCAAAAGGAGTTCCATGCTATGCTAGTTAGTGTTAATATAAAGCTTCATGTCAATATCCTAGTTTTTGAAACTTACCTACATGAAAATAAATGTACATTTTCATGCAAAAGAAGAACAAAAGACGCTTAAAGCCGTGCTTCAAGAGTATCCCGAACTGAAAGAGAGGTGGCAGAGGCGGTGGCGGCGGAAACACATGCACTTGACGGAGAATAGCCTGCTAACAAGCCGGGAGTTTGGGGAGTTGATTGAGGAGCAGAGGAAGCGGCTGCAGCCCCACCGAAAACGCAAGAAGGGTAAGCGGGGCAGGAAGCAGGAGGAGCATGAACGTGAACAAGTGTACGTCAGTACGTGCATGACGAGGAGCAACAATTACAAGAGCACCTGCACGATGGAGAGCATCAAGAGCGTCAACAAGACCACGTGCATGGCGGGGCGCAACAACTACAAGAGCACCTGCACGTTGGAGAGCGTCAGCATGACCACGTGCATGGCGGGGCGCAACAACTACAAGAGCACCTGCACGTTGGAGAGCGTCAGCATGACCACGTTCATGGCGGGGCGCAACAACTACAAGAGCACCTGCACGTTGGAGAGTAGCATGACCATGTGCATGTCGGGGAGCAAAGGTAAAAATATCATTTTGTGTTTGTGTTTTCTTTCAGGAATCCTGGCTTACTTTTACTGTTTATATGAATGCAGTTTCAATTTCTCAGCACTGCCGGCTTTCATTACCAGCTGGATCAGGTCTAGAGCTGGAAGTACCAAAATGAAAATTGACTGATGAAAATTCTTTTTTCATGTTTTGAAAACAACTTATGACTTCATGTGGTGTATTTGTTCAGTCTTACATGTTCTAAAGTCTAAACCATAACATCTATGGTAAACCAGTCAGTAAACTGTTGCTTACCTCTATTCGTGCACATGTATTTTGGTGGTATGTGAATCCTATTTTATACATCTTTTTTACTAAGTTCACATTTGCACTGATTTGCACATGTTACAAGATTCATTGTATTAAATAAATATTGCTTTACCGGCTAGAGTGCTCAGGTTCTATAGTGAACATAGGTCTAAATTCTAGAATGCGATTAGATGTTGTGTAAGTTAGCCGTTTAAAAATAATGTTGCTATGAGTATGAAGTTTTTTTATTTACCTTTTTCCAATAATGTGCATAATTCAACATAACATTCTTTATTTGTTTTCACCCTGTAAAATTTATTTTTATTTTTCATGTGAAATAATTCAAAGTCTTTCCATTATGTGAAGAATCAACCAAAGTAGTTGTAATCTTCTACCACTCATTGTCGTAACCAATGTTTTAAAAACCGGTTTTTAAATCAAATCGGATTAGGCTAAAAAATGGTTTAACCGGTTGAACCAGGTTGTACCGAGCGGTTCAACCGGATTGACTAGCTAACTCTATAATTTCATAAATTAAAACATCAACTCAAAAATTAATCTAAAAATGCATGATAACATATTAAAAGATGATTCAAAAGTAAATCCATAATAAAAAATAATCCAAAAGATAATCGAAAATCATTCAATTTTCTAACAAGCTCTTTTAAATGAAAGTGTACGATATATTTAAGCCATTTGAGTGTTGAATACATAAACTATTTTCATTTCGTACAATATTAAATAAGAACTTTTAGTTACGAATAATCATAATTTATAAAAATTACGTAATAAAAGTAACATATATAATAAAAATAAGTAACAACCAAAACTAAAATAACCCTGGGCCGGTACCGGTATTACGTTTCAAACCGGTATACCGGATTTTACCGCCGATACAAACCTTATGCTGTTTCACTTATTTACCGGGGTGTTTCGTACCGGATTTATATCCGGAAACGGTAATACCGGTATAACCGGCCGGTATTTACCGGTTTTTAAAACATTGAGTCGTAACTCCCACACCCCCTCCCCCTCGATGCCAACATGCACCGACCCAACTTGACCCGGCTGACGTGCACCGTCTCATATTTACCAAACCTACACAAATACCAAACACTTTTCACGATACATAAACACCTCACAAAGACACCGCGTCAGAAAATCTAAACAATGAAACATACCCGGTAACTGAAGACTCAAAAACCAGTTGGTCCGACCGGGTCAGAGTAGAGCTTCAGATGATCTAGCAAGGAACCTGCAAGATCACAAGAGAACAAACACACCGTTAGCCTCGTCACAGGGAGGGGGGCCTCTCTGTGACCAAGCTCGGGCGTGAGAATAAGTATTTGTGAGGAGGAAATAGGTCAGGGAGAGAGAGAGGAGAGTTAGAGAGAGAAAGTAACGATTACCCCTTTTTGGAGTTCTAAGTGTGGTATTTATAGTCTTTGGTTGTGCTGACGTGGCAAGTTAGTTAGAGCCGGACCAGTCGCTGTCATGGTAGTTATGAGGGTGGGACCCAGTTTGTTATGTCGCACCGTTCTGTCTGCCCGTTCCATTTGTGATGTGAGGAACGGTCCGGTCTTAACGTGGCGAGTTGGTTCGGCTCGTTCCGGTGATTCGGTCCGGTTAGGGACGTATCCTCATCAAGTCCCCCTAGTTCGTGGCGTTTCTTGGATAAATGCTTCGAACTATATCGGCGTAATTTTGGCGGTTTTAATTCCTGATTTGTCGCTTTGTTAAAACTTTTTTGAATTTTAAATTCCTAGGCGGTGACCTTGGTTAAGTAACCGTCAGTCACTTTAAACTTCCCGCCTGATGTGACGGTTGATATGCGTCAGCTGTCGTGACGTGTCACCATTTGATTGGGTGGTTTAGGTCGGTTACCATATTTTTATATAAAAAGGGAAAAAGTAATTTTTTACTTTCACTTTTCGTTTTTAACTTCATCTTCCTTGCTTCGTTTTCTCTGAGACAGGCGTTTTTCAAGAAACAAGGTTAGTTTCTTCCTTGCATAATGGCGAAGAGCAATTTATCCGCTTGCTTTAACGTGTTGAATAAAAATGGTTTAGCTTGGTATGTTGAAAAATATGCGATATCTGCATCTCTGCACCCCGTTCTCCCCGAAAAGGATACACCTATTTATCCGTTTCCTCCGGGGAAGATTGGGGTTTACACCTGCTTATTTGATTACTGTAACTATCGTCTTCCTTTGACGAAGTTTTTAATCGGAGTACTTTTGTTCCACGAGGTTCACATTTCTCAAATGAACCCCTTCGGCCTTGCCAAGGTGTGTCATTTTGAATTGGCTTGTCGTAGCTTGGGATCCGAACCGGACTTGGATGTGTTCCGGGCTTTTTATAAATTGAACCGATCCGGTAACTGGTATACCTTCGAGGTTAGAGACAAGAACTCCTGCTGTTACACGTGGATTACCACTAGCATAAAGGACTGGAAAGAACGCTTTTTCTATGTTGATGACCGATGCGTTCCGGAGTTTATGGTATGGAGGATTAAAAAGAAGAAACTTCCAGCTCCTCTTCCTGAAAACTTCGAGTATGATAAAGAGTTGTATGCAAACCTGATTAGAGAAGCGGGTCGCATACAAAGTTATCCGGAACACATTCTTGTCATGGGCCGGATCAGCACGATTTGGTCCGAGCCGGAGTGGTATCCCACCCTTAAGTGGAGCGGACAGGGTTAGTCATGCTTTTATTTTTGATACAGTGCTCGTCGTATCGCGTACATAACCATATCATTATTTCATTCATATTTCATTTTTTTTATATATACGTATTGGGCTTCGGATGTTACTTGTTTGCCCTCTTTTCCTTTTGCAGTTATGGGTTTGAGAGAAGCATTAAGGCTAAAGTCTTTTGATTCCAATGAGCTGGAAATCCGAGCCACTAGGACACCGAAAAGTGATCCTCCGTACCTCTCAGTTGTGCAGGAAAATCTTTATCCGATTCGAGAACCCGAGGTTCCGGAAGTTCATGGAGGTTCAGCTGGGCAAGGAGGTTCGGGTTTGGCTCCTGCAGCGCAGACAGCAGATGTTGCTCCGGCCCATACTGAGATGGTGATCGGTAGCGATAAGGGTAAGGGTAAAGAGATTGGTTCGATCGGATCCAAAGGGTCTGGTTCAAAGTTTGTGATTGAAGATGAAGGCGTTCACCTGTCTGTGGGAGCTGAAGAAGATCGTGCTGAAAATTTGGAGGATGGTGATGATGACGCGGAAGAGGAGGATGAAGAAGAGCAGCCTCAGATTAATTTGAAGAGAAAGAAAGCTCCGTCTAAATCAGTTCCGAAACCTAGGCAAAAGAAGGCGAAGACGGATCTTAAAACCATCATTCTAGACGCCGATGATGACCAAGTTACGGAGTTTTCTGCCGCTGGAGGCGTGTTAGCGAATTTAGATGCCCATCTTCATGGAGGCCGGACCCCAAGAGATCGTCCGGTGAACATTCCCTCAAGCCCACTATCCTTCGGGGGAGGGGCCACCAAGGTTGTAGCTGATGTTCATATGTCCGATCCTAAGAAGATTGAACCTTCTCCTTCGGGTAAGTTCACCACGGGGGTTGCATCTAATGTATCGAGGCCGAGCCCCAAGCCTGTTGATGGTGGGGACAGTGCCTCCTCGTCCCCTTTGTGGTTTAATACTGAAGCTGTTTTCTTATCACGGGAGTTAGGTTCGGGTGGCATTGAAGATATGGATTCGGCTCGAGCGTTGGAAAAGTATGTTCCGGATTGGTCATTGACGAACAAGGATCGGATAGTGGATGCTCTGTCGGCAAAGATGGCATTGTTTCATTTGGGAACTCCTGCTGAACATTCTTATTATCGAAAGATGAGCGGACCGGAGCTTGGGAACGCCCTTATGATAAACCAAGCTCAATCTAACTCATTGGTGGTGGAGTCGTACAAGCGTTGGATCGAATCAGAAGCAGCCTGTAACAAGCTCCGACGCGAAATTACCAATTTGAAGAATGAAGACAACGTTCGGTCGAAGACTAAACAGGAGCTGAGCTCTCTTCGGGCTCAAGTTGATCGTCTAAAGGAGCAAAACTCAGAGGCGAAAGAGGTTAATAAATCAACCCAAGCTTCGGCTGCGGCCGCTTATGAGGCTCGAGACAAGGCTCTTCAAGATTTAGAAATTTTTAAGTCAAAAGTTACTGTCCTGGAGAAAAAATTGTCTGATGCGGAGAAGCAGCATGCGGCCAAGCTGAAGGAGATGCATACGTCTCATGATCAACTTCTTGCCGATTATCATCGCCTAACTGATGGTACGTTCATAACCTTTTATCTTTGATTGCTTCCCCTTCTTGCTTATTGAAACTTGTTTCTCTATAGCTAATGACGAGCTGGAGAGAGCCCGTGACAGAGAGTTCGAGGCACATAAAACAACAATTGATGAAGCAAAAGGGATGTTGACACGATACGAGCGTGACATGATTGAATCGTATGCCCAATTGTCGGAGCTTCAACTTACCAAGCAATGGTTCTTAACAGATGGGGTCGCATGGGTTGTCAAGTTGGTGCATCAAAGCCCGGAACTGGAAAAAGTTGTTGCGGATTTGGTGAATAGTGTTAATGCGGTTGGAGCTAATGAGGGTATTAAGTTCGGTTTTGAAGCTGCAAAGGGCCCCGCCCGATCCTTTGAGGAAGTTCCAGGGTATGATGCAGATGCTCAGGACAAGTTAGACGCTGCGGTGAAAGCCTTCGAAGATTTCCACATCTCTGTTCTTGGAAAGGTTGCTGATTTAGTAAATGAGCCTTTGTCCGTTATCAAGCAGCAAAGCGAACTTCCCATAGTGAGAGAAGAATTCGAAGCATGAAATTAGTTCATATGACTTTTGGCTCTTATCTGTTGTCGTAACCGCACAATTTTGAGATTCTACTTCTCTTGGCATGTAATATATACAATTTATTTTTGTTTTAGATATTTGGCTGACATGTTTCGTGCAAAAATATGACTTTGTTAATTGTCATTCCTTCCTGGCTACTTAGTTTTTAGTTTGCGTCCAAACTTAACTGTTCGACCAAGTTTTTGACTCGGTCATCTTAGGTGACCGGAACATAGGAAGAAATTCTTTGATTTCTCTTACTTAATGGATTGCTTATGGTCGGAACGTTTAAATACGGACCGCTTTGCTTAATAGATTTAGTTATTTTTTGAACTATTTAAGCCTTCTCGATCGGCGCGAGGCATGGGTCGAGGCCCGTTTTGTGCACATTTATGGAGTTGTTCGAACTTATACGCATGCTATTCTTTATACTTATAAAGTACAGATCGCTTTATTGATTTACTAATCGTAGATCCGGGGAAAACCATCCCGGTTACAAATGGAAATAGAAATTTGTCGGGGCATTACCCTCCCGAGTTACATATGGAAATTGGAAATAAAGAACAATAAAATAGCGATCTTTTTAGCCGTGACAGGTCATTCACATGAAACACCTTTTTAAATGCACCCCGTTCCACGTCCGGGGCACCGGAGTTCCGCCAATCTTCTCCAACACGTACGAGCCCTTATCGCTGGCTTCTTTGACTCGGTACGGTCCTTCCCACTTTGGGGTTAGCTTGCCGGGAGCTTCGATACGGCTCGCATCATTGTTCCGGAGCACGTAATCTCCGACCTTGAACTTGTATAGTTTGGCCCGGGCGTTATAATATTTTTCAATCTTCTTCCTGTATCGGGCTTCCTTGATCGCCGCGATGTTCCGGCGTTCTTCTAACAAGTCAAGGTTGGACCGGAGCTCAAATTCATTTTCTTCCCAATTCTTGCACCTCTGGTTCGGGAGCCCAATCTCGGCGGGAATTACTGCCTCGGTACCGTAAGTTAAACTAAACGGTGTTTCTCCATTGCTAGTTTTATGCAGTGTTCGGTGCGCCCATAAAACGTTCGGCAACTCATCCGCCCAGCCTTTCCCTTCATAACCTAGCCTCCTTTTGATCCCATCAACGATTCGCCGGTTAATCTGCTCCACCTGCCCGTTACCCTGAGGGTGGGCTACGGAAGAAAAAACTTGGTTAATTTTCAGATTTTCACACCAGCGCTTGAATGGGTTTTCAGCGAATTGCTTTGCATTATCGCTTATGATGTAGAGCGGAAGGCCGAATCGGCATACTATTTGTTCCCAAAAGAACCGCGTTACATTGTAGCCGGAGATGATTGTAAACGGCCGAGCTTCTACCCATTTCGTGAAATAGTCCACCGCGACTAACAGGTACTGCGCACTTCCGCTTGACCTTGGAAAAGGTCCAACAATATCCACGCCCCACTTTTGGAAGGGCCATGCTGCAGTTACCGGTATCATTTCATTCTTGGCTCGGAGACTGATTGGTGCGTGCTTTTGGCACTCATCGCACTGTTGGAGCTCTTTTACGGCACTTTCATGCATCCCGGGCCAGTAATACCCTGCATTCTTGACCTTTGTCACGATCATCTTTGGTCCGGCATGGATGCCGCAGATACCATAGTGTATCTCCCTGATGATATAACTGGCTTGTTCCGGGTCCAGACATTTCAACAGGGGTCCCAGAAAGGTCTTTCGGTATAAACCACCTTCTTGCATCTGGTATTGTAGAGAATTGATTTGGACTTTTCTTGCTTCCGCTTTATCGGTCGGCAGAACGTCATGCACCAAGTAATTAACTATAGGTGTCATCCATGTTTGCGATGGTGCTTCGACCTGCATAACCTGCGGAGTTGCAATTGATGGTGCGGTCAAAACTTCCACTCTTACTTCTTTGGCTAGGTGGCTGAATGATACTGACGCCAACTTGCTCAAAGCATCAGCCTTCTTGTTCTTGCTACGGGGAATATGCTCGACCTTGCATGCTTCAAAAGATGCCATAGCTTGTTTTACTTGTTCAAGATATTCGATCATACTTGCTTCCCTTGCTTCGTACTCCCCGTTTACTTGGTTTGCTACGAGCAATGAATCTACATGGGCAACAACATTCTTTGCTCCAACTTTTAACGCTAGACGCAGGCCAGCCAGGAGAGCCTCGTATTCTGCTTCGTTGTTTGAGCTTTTAAACTCCAGCCGGAGCGCGTATGTTATATCCGTTCCTTCTGGATCGGTGAGAATTAAACCTGCCCCCGCTCCTTCGGAACTTGAAGCTCCGTCGGTATAAAGGGACCAAGGCCTCTCCGGAGCTTTTTCAACCTCTTTCGTTACTTTGTCTTCGGGGATTTCAACTAAGAAATCTGCAATTACTTGCCCTTTCAACGGACCTTTGGTTCGGAAGGTGATATTGAATGCTCCCAATTCAATCGCCCATTTTGCCATTCGACCCGAAACTTCAGGTCGTCGAAGAACATGCTGAATTCTCTGGTCCGTTCGAACCTCGATTGGGTGGGCTTGAAAGTATCGGCGAAGTCTCCTCGAAGCATGAACTAGCGCTAGGGCTAGTTTTTCCAAGTTTGAATATCTTGTCTCGTAATCCTTTAACGTTCGGCTTACGTAATAAATGGGGATTTGTTTTCCAGTACGGTGAGCAACTAATACCGCACTGATGGCTCCAAACGACGCGGCTAGGTATACCGTTAGTACCTCATCTTCTTCCGGTACGGTGAGAGTTGGCAAACTACCCAAGCAGGCCTTAAGCTCTTCAAAAGCTCGTGCGGCTTCTTCCGTCCATTTAAACTCCGATCGGAAGCTTTTTCTAAGAACATCCATGAACGGGAGCGATCTGTCTGCTGCTTTTGACAAGAACCGATGGAGAGCAGCTAGCCGTCCGTTCAAGGACTGGATTTCCTTAACCGTCGTCGGAGGTTTCATTGTAAAAACGGCGTCAACCTTGTCTGGATTGGCTCGCAACCCTTTTGACCCAACCATGACCCCAAAAAACTTACCTTCTTCTACTCCGAACGTACATTTTTTTGGGCTGAGCTTCATGTTGATGCTTCGGAGTCGGGTGAACGTTTCCAGTATATCCTTTAGCATGGTGGCCTCATCATGACTTTTGATCATGATGTCATCAACGTACACTTCTACGTTTCGTTCAATCTGATCTTTAAAGGCTTTGCTCATCAGACGCTGGTACGTAGCACCGGCGTTTTTCAAACCGAACGGCATCTTAGTAAAGCAATACACTCCTTCATTGGTGACAAAGGCTGTCTTATCCTCATCTTCGACCGCCATTTGTATTTGATGGTACCCCTTGTAAGCATCCAAAAAACACTTCAATCTGAACGTGGCGACGGAATCAATTTTTTCATCGATTTCTGGCAGAGGAAAACAATCCTTCGGGCACGCATCGTTTAAATCGGTGAAATCAATGCACATTCTCCATGAATTATCTTTTTTCCGTACCAGAACGGGATTTGACACCCATGTTTGATACCGGATTTCTCGAATGATTCCCGCATCTAGAAGGCTTTTAACATCTTTTGCGATTGCTTTGGCTCGATCCGGCGCCATGTGCCTTTTTCGTTGTGCAATTGGCTTTATCGATTCCTTCACGTTCAGGTGATGTTGTGCCATAGATCTGGGGACTCCCTGCATATCAGAGTGCTTCCATGCAAAAAACATCTATCGAATTACTTAACAATTCCCATAGGAGTTTCTTTGTTCGTTTTGGGAGCTGAGCACCAATAGCTACTTGTTGTTCGGGAAAATCTGGATTGATCGTCCACAGTTCCGTAGGTACTTCGGATTTTTTGGAGCTCGTTTCTGCTGCATGTCTTACTTCGGCGACAAACGAGCTTGATTCTGAGAAGATAGTGGCGACTCCAGCCTCAGTAGGAAATTTAATAGCTCCATGTATTGTCGAACTGATTGCTCCAAGAGCTCTTAACCCAGGTCGCCCGAGTATTATGTTGTGTGATGAATGAGTGCCAACAACCAGATAGGTTAATTGGACTGTCCGGCTTTTCTCACCTTCTTTGAATGTGGTCGGAAGGGTGAGCTGTCCTATCGGACGGACCACCTCTCCGGAGAAACTGATCAAAGGAGTGGAGACTTCAATTAGCCTCTTCTTCACTTGAGGGTTCAGCTGCTGGAAACACTGTAGATACATGATCTCAAAGGCGCTTCCTCCGTCCACGTAAATTCGTCGGACCAGATGTCCGGCGATGACGACCGAAATTGTAATTGGTCCGTCTCGAGCATCTTCTGGATCGATCGGAGGGAAGTACGTTGGTTGGTGCATCCATGCTGCCATATGCTGGTTCGATCGTTTTACCCCTCTTGGCTCGGCTGACCGGATCATGTTGATTCCGGGTTCGGTGTTCGGATTATCAATTGCCGCTGTTGTCTTCTTCCCATCTTTCACTTCCTTCACAAGGTGCGAGAGTTTACCGGACCGTACGGCCTTTTCGATTTCTTGCTTCAGAGCCCAACACTCATCAGTTGTATGACCCTTGTCTCGGTGGTATTCGCAATACTTCTTGGAATGCCTGTCCGAGGTGGGTCGTTGCTTAGACGGCGTGGGAAAACGAGTAGTCTCCGTGGTGAGGATTTCACTTGGTGATTTGGTGAGTTCGGAAAAAGTGTTGAAACGCACGTTTCCTGTTCGGAAACTGCCTCGATCCGACTTCTGATACGGGCCACGGTTTCTATTCCAACTGCTGTTTCTATCTTTTGGGGGCGACGCATTGCGTTTCCATGAAGTGGTTCGAGCCTTGGCATTCCTTGCTGAAGCTTCGCTCGGTTGACCGCATGCACTTTTTCCCCGAACAAAGGCTCGAGCTCTCTCCATGAGCGTCTCCATAGTTTTTGGGAGATCTTCATGGAGCTTCTCAACAAGTTGATTGTTCCGAACTCCGTGACAGAACCCAGAGACTCGGAGTTGGTCCACCGCACCACTTATCTGCATGCTTTCTCGATTGAAGCGGTCAATAAAATCTTCTACAGACTCTCCGTCTCGGCGCTTTATATGGTGAACCTCAGTAATGTCTTTTTTGCAACGGCGCTGCTGACAAAAATTTTGCAAGAAAATACGTCGGAAATCTTCGAAGTGGTCGATCGACCCTTCCGGCAACCCATCGAACCAGACCCTTGCCGATCCGGTGAGAGTTTGGGCGAACATAAGACACCAAGCCTGCATAGGCCACTGTTCAACCTTAGCCGCTCCGGCAAACGCAAACATATGGTCGTCTGGGTCAGACGTACCATCGTAAAACTTCAACGTGGGAGGCATCTTCAGCTTAGCTGGGAGTGGGGCATTGACGATCCGTAGTGTAAACTTTGATTGGGAAGTCATTGACGTGGGGTGGTACGGCATAAGCAGCTCTTGATCTTGGGGGTTTAAACCCATAGATCCCTGGAGAAACAGGTCGTTTAGACCGTTATTCATTGGAGCACTTGTAACCGAAGAAAATTGTGTAGCATGAGGTATAGGAGTGGAGATCATAGAACTTACCATCGATCCAGAAGCAAAGATTCCACCAGAAACGGGATTTCCCCCTGGATAAACGTTAAACAAATTTGCTCGGAGGCTTTGTAACATCTCATCTCGTTGTTGCTGCTGCTGTAACTGTCGCAATAGATCAGCATTCCTTAAAAGGAAAGCGTTGTCGAAAGTAGGTAACGGCGTGACAACCGGGGCAGTAACAGACAGCGTGGTGATAGAACTTCCGCCTACAGGATTTGCAGCTGGAGGAGCCGACGCAGACCCTATCGAAGCTGTTGAGGCGACAACTGCTGTTGAAGCAGTTGTGGAATTAGTGTTTCCTTCCCATATATCATTGTAGGATGGGAAATTGCTAGTGGAGACTGCTGTCGTCGACTCTGCCATGATTTCAAATTAACAAGAATACAGAAACGAATTATGTGAATTCGAGGGGATGGCGCCACTGAAGACTCAAAAACCAGTTGGTCCGACCTGGTCAGAGTAGAGCTTCAGATGATCTAGCAAGGAACCTGCAAGATCACAAGAGAACAAACACACCGTTAGCCTCGTCACAGGGAGGGGGGCCTCTCTGTGACCAAGCTCGGGCGTGAGAATAAGTATTTGTGAGGAGGAAATAGGTCAGGGAGAGAGAGAGGAGAGTTAGAGAGAGAAAGTAACGATTACCCCTTTTTGGAGTTCTAAGTGTGGTATTTATAGTCTTTGGTTGTGCTGACGTGGCAAGTTAGTTAGAGCCGGACCAGTCGCTGTCATGGTAGTTATGAGGGTGGGACCCAGTTTGTTATGTCGCACCGTTCTGTCTGCCCGTTCCATTTGTGATGTGAGGAACGGTCCGGTCTTAACGTGGCGAGTTGGTTCGGCTCGTTCCGGTGATTCGGTCCGGTTAGGGACGTATCCTCATCAGTAACCATACTAGTAATTGATTACACATTTAGCTGCTAAATTCAAAAGAATTGAAAGATCTCTTAACGTGTTATGTTTGGGTCGCTAAATTAATGTGTTTGGTTTATGAATTTGAATTCTATTTTTTATATATTTGATTGGGAAATGAATTCAAATTGGAATGGAAATTAAAAAAATCAAATTTTGTTATGTGAAAATAAACAATCAAATTCAACCAAAGTAATTGTAATCTTTGACCATCCACGTGTCGTAACCCACACCCCTTCCCCCTGGATGCCAACACGCACCGACGCAACTTGACCCAGCCGACATGTACCGTCTCGACCCGACCCACACCAGAGGAATTGTAATCTTTGACCATCTGTTGTCGGGTCTTGGTCTTCAGTCCAGGTTGGGTTGGCGGTTCAGGTTTAGGGCGGCGGTCGGGTCTAGTCGGGAGCGACAGTCCGGTTCGGGCCACGGATCAGGGGTGACTATCATGGGTAGGGAAATCGAATGGGGCCGATGGTGCGGTAGTGGCTTAGGTGGAGGCTGGGTGGTCGGTGAGTCGTTTATTTTCTCTTTTTATGATTGTTTTGTCAAACCAATACGTTACCTTTCATATATTCTAGTTCCTTCAATATTGAGGGGCTGTTTGGCTAAGCTTATTTTGGAGTGACTTATGACTTATTGACTTTTTGGAAAAGTAAATAAGTCAGAATGGAGTGACTTATTTACTTATTCCTCTCACATAATAAGCTAACCCAAACACCTTCTAACTTTTCAAAAAGTAAATAAGTAAATAAGTCACTAAAATAAGCTTAGCCAAACAGCCACTGAATTCCTTTTAGAATGTTTGAGTTCCAAATCATATTTCTTCATATTCCAATTTTTTTTACAAGCTCCACTTCCATCAAAAAAATATTTCAACTAAACGCACCCTTTGTCACTATTGATCAAATTGATCTTAATAATCTAAATAAGGAATTAAACAGCGGAATTAAAGGAAAATAACTAAAGAATCGTATTGTCTTTGGTTTCTTGATTTTAACCACTATACTTTTCAAACTATTTTACTTTGACAATTATTTTATTGTATGGTTAAAAACATATCTAAAATACTCCGTAGTAAACCACATAAGCATTATCTTGTTTATCTAAGCAATGGTTCATTTTTTTTCTTCTTTTTTGTTTTTTTTTAAACTTTTTTAATTTAACAATATATTTTCTTCAAGTTATATAATTAGTATCTGCTTAACTTTTTTTAAGTTTTGATATAACTTTTTTGCGTTTTCACTTTAGATAATTTTCTTTCTTGTTATTTACCGTAACAAGCCGAATCTATATCACAAAACACAAAGTAATAAGATTAAAAAAAAAAAAAAGGGTAATTGCACGGTACCCCTGACCGCGGAAGGGATCTCCCTTCCCAGTTCACCACCCGACAAGGATCCCTGGCGGCAAATACCCATAGCCATCAAAGAGGGGTAAGAAACATGTTTCGAACCCGAGACCTCGAGTGTCCTCGGTCCGGCTTTAAAGCGGGTGTCGGTGGCCACCAAAGTGGCACTAATGGGAATTGAACTTGGGTCTCCATTGGAGAACCCAAGTCACTCCACCACTAGGCCACTTGTGGTGGTTCAAAGTAATAAGATTAGCGTATGCTTTAAAACTATTTTATATTATTTGTTAAATTAGTGTAAAGATCAGGTTTCAATTTGAGTTATAATGATTAATATGCGAGAAAAAAAAGGGTGCCAGGTTTCGAACCCGCGACTTTAGCGTGTTATGGTCTCAACTCATACATTCAATACCAATTTACAAGAATAAGGTTTTTGAATAAACCTAAACCTGTATGCAATTTAAACATTTCAACTACAGTTGTTGATAATCTGAAGAATCGTCTGATGGGGACCACAAAAGAGTTCAAGGAAGTCCTTACTATGAGAACAAGGGTGAAAATTTTTTGCATGTCAGATTGATTATTAGTTATTCAACAATAATTGAAGTATTTGAATAAAGAAGATTTAGGAGGCTGTATGCATTAAAAATGGGGACTGCAACTTCTGAGATGACATGAAAACACAACACGTACACCCAACATGATATAAAAAGGGTCCATTTTGTAAACAGGTTAACACAACTAACTCGTTTAATAAACGAATCGGATCAGGTCGAAATGACCAACTTCAATCCGACCTGTTGAATATTATATTTTAATAAACTTGCCATTTAGATAAGAGGCTTACATGGGTCATGCTCAGGGGCGGACCTAGTGTGGTCCTAGGCGTAGCCCGGGCTACGGCTCAACTTTTACCCACTAGTGTAAAAAAAAAAAAATTTTCGTTTTTTATACTAAGGACACCCCTCAACAATTACTAGGACACCCCTCAATAAAATTTACAAACTGAAATTAAGCCCAATATATTATGATTATATTGGCCCAAATAATCAAATGATAGCCCAATACTAGTTAACCCAAATAACAAAATAATAACCCAATTGAACAGAATTATGATTTGGGCGGCAGATTATTATGCGGGGATAATCTATTAGGTATTTGTTTTACTTTATTTTATGTATTGTTTTTTTTTTAATATTGTATGATTGCACGGTAAAAAAAAAAATTTGGGATACCCCTGAATTTTTGTTCTAGTTCCGCCAGTGGTCATGCTGATTTGAGTCAAGTTTTATCTCTAACAGGATTCAAGAATACCTTAAAAGGAAATGGGTCAACGGGCCAAAAGTTCCCAAAAATGTGTTTTAGAAACCATGTCTGTGTTCTCCTTCCATCATATATGTTTACGTGACTCCCATGTTATTAAACTTGTCATCGTTTGACTGCAGAATTTAAAGGTTCACGAAAATAGAAGACAATTATTTTCCGTAAATACTTCAAAAGAGCCTGCTAATCCATTTGCGAGACAACGCCCCTTAATTAAAAACTCAACATCTAATGCTTCAACTTCCCCACCTCCTTGGGTTGTTAACAACACCTCAAATTCATCTCCCTTGTTCCCCAGGTAAAAGACAAGAAAGCCCTTCGTGTCCATTTTGTTTAATTCATTTTTTTTTTTTGAACGGCCAACAAACTCAATCCCGAGCACTCTCGGGGCACCCACTGGACAAACGGAGTACTCCGAGAGTAACCCGAGTCCACCACCAATTCCGGGGAAAACCCGGTAACCCACCCGCCCGTAGGCACGACGGTGAAATTACCGGTAAAACCCGTTTGGCTCAAGGATCCAACCCAGATTTCCCTGGGTCTCCTATCATTGCCCACCAATGCCTCACTCTGCACCAAGTGGGAGTCGAACCTGCATCTCTCAAGAGAAATGCAAGCCCTCCACCACTTGATCTAGAGATCATTGGCTTTGTTTAATTCATTTAGTGCACATTTTCTAAATGAGCATTATTAGTAGGGACTTTCCAGATATACATGTAGAAACCAATGTCTTTTCTATAGGTCTTATAACGGGCCGTTTGGGAAATGGATCAAAAGTTGAAAACAGTTTTAGGTTGAAAAATGATGATCTTGATGGTACAAGTCGGGTTGGCTGACCCATACACTTTCTGTCCGAAGTTTGTATAAATATGCCAAATATGATGTGTAAAATTGTATTAGTTAGATGATAATTTAATTCTCTGAATAAAATTAGAGTAAAATGCCATTTTCGCCCCTAAGGTTTGGCAAGTTTTGCGACTTTCGTCCAAAGGTTTGTTTTTCCGCATCTGGATTCAAAAGGTTTGAAATTTTTCCATTTTCATCTAGCTCGTTAACTCCATCCATTTTCTCTGTTAAGTCAGGGGTATTTCTGTCTTTTTTTCTAACTTAAAGGGCAATTTGGTTATTTTCAGGGATTATTTTCAGGGGTGGGTTGACTTTTAACTTATGATAGCATGCTAAGGCTTCCACAGTGAAGTTTTAAGTTTTTTAACGCGATACACAACAAAACTAAAACCGACCCATTCATAAAGAGATGGATGAGAACCGCCACCTCTAATTGCATAGCTCACTGCCCGTTTACAATCTATTACAACACTTTACACAACCAATCACTTTTCACTCTATTCACTTTACAATTCCCTTTACTACCACCCTATTACAACACTTTACAGTTTACTATGACCTTTACAATCTATTATAACACTTAACAGTTTACTATGCCCTTATACCCATCACCGTATTTATGTACCATACCATCTCACATCCTATGTCTATTACCTACCAATATAGGTATCCAAACATTGCTACGATTACGACAAAAATACCAACAAACGAAACTGCTCCGGAAATAACGTATCGCCAAACGGGTGAATCCACAAAGGCGGCAGTGAACCCTATAGCCGCCGAAGCAGCTGCTAAACTAAAGCAGCTGCTGATTAAGAATCGTGACCAGTCTGGTCCATAGAAGTCCACTCTTGGCCTCCGCTGATAATAGGCCGAAATACGGGCCGTCGTAAGATATGAGACATACATTAGAGCCATTGCTATCCACCCCAGCCACTCTTTCTTCTTTGGCTTTGCAGCCCAAACGCTCATACAATTAAGAAGCACGACTGAAAAGGCGCCGAGTATCATTGTTATCTTTTGATCGAGAAGTACAGAATAATCTCTGTTTTCCCCCGGACGCTGCGCCTCTATGTCCCCACGACTTGAAGACTGTATATTAGACGATACCGGTGTTATCTGCTTAAGCAAGTCTCTCACTTGATTCATTTGTTCAAGTTGTTGCCGGTATGCCTTTTTACTCTGTTTCAAAATTGAGTCTCAGATTAGTGATTGATTAATCGTCGCACCAAGGTGTTGCCTCATTCTGTAGTCAATTTGCCTCGCCATACTCAATAGGGTCATTGATCTCCTACGTCTGTATCTCATAAGTGCTTGAACCCTCAGGCGCATTTTCTAAAAAAGACCATAGTTTGAAAAGCTCAGAAAAAAAAACCCCAAGATTCAAGAACACCATTAAAATTGTAAAGTGAATAGACCAAGATACACAACATCAACACCACCATTAAAATTGTAAAGTGAATAGACCAAGATACACAACCAAGATTCAAGAACATCTAATGTGTTAGTCCAAGATAAACAAAATCAGCAACACCATTAAAATTCTCATTAACAAACAATCAAATAAGCGATTAGCTAAACTCGATTTTAAAACAAACACAAGAATTTACCTGGAGTTCAAGATTCCTCGGTGAGGAAATGTTCTTCGCGTTGGGGTGGACGAATGTTTTCTGGACTCGTCGGAGTGTAAGATTCCCGAAACTTCGAATTGAATCGAAGGACAAAGGTTTTCCGGACTCCCCGGAGTTCAAGATTCCCGAAACTTTTAAGTGAATCGAATACTGGATGATGAATTATGAAATTGGGTGAGGAAATGTTGTTCGAGTGGGGGATGGGAGCGTATTTCAGTTTCGGTGGGATGGACGAAGGTTTTTCAGAATCGCCTGAGTTCTTGTTTATCGTCGGAGAGGAAGAATGTCGTTTTGTTTAAAAAGTTACAAATGGGCTTTCTGTGATGTAATATTATTTACATTTAAACTCATGGATACAAATGGGCCAGGGTTGTTACAAATGAGCCACGGCTTTTTACATATTTTCCCTTGCTATTTATAGGGCTGTAAATGAGCCGAACCGAACCAGGGTGGGCTCAGGCTCGGCTTGTTTAAAAATCGAATCGAACCGAGGTGACTTCGAGCCGAGCTTTTTTCGAGCTTAGCCTCGAGCCACAAACTTTTTAAACATAATAGTAATTTTGGGTGAACTATAAAACGAATAAGAAAAGATTTATTGTTACTTACCTTTAGGGCTGTAAATGAACCGAACGAACACGAACAAGGCCTTGTTCGTGTTCGTTCGTTAAGGAAATAAATGTGTTCACGAACGGTTCATGAACATTTACCGAACGAGATTTTATGTTCGTGTTCGTTCATTAAGGAAACGAGCGTGTTCGCGAACGGTTCACGAACACAAACGAACACAAATAAATTTGGTGAACTCGACGAAGGATAAAGATAGATGGCCCAGGGAGTAGCACTCGAACTTGAATCCCTTATTGTGGAACGGAGGTCGATCGTATTCCTGGATGTAAATAATGAGAAATGAAAGGGAAATGATGCATAAACAAGGTGAAATTGGGTTTCCTAGTTTAATTGTTAGGGAAATAAAATAAACAAAATTTTAATAATATAAAAAGTACAAATAAAATATAAGAAAGTACAAATATCTTCAATTAAAACACAAACATACGAACATAAACAAACGCAAATCAACGAATGTTCACGAACACCATACCGAACGTTCACGAACACCTTACCGAACGTTCACGAACACAATCGAACAAACGAGACCTATGTTCATGTTCGTTCATTTAACTAATCGAACGAAATTTCTTGTTCATGTTTGTTCGTTTATTAAACGAACGAACATAAACGAACTTCCCGCCGAACGGTTCACGAACTGTTCACTGAACGTTCGGTTCGTTTACAGCCCTACTTACCTTAATCTATATCTTTTAAATCTATACTAATAATTAAAACTATAGCTTAACAATCTATTTCTTTCGATAACAAAGTAATCATATTACTAAGAGTTAATTACTGTTTTCGTCCCTGTGGTTTGTCAAAAATCACTATTTCAGTCCATTAGTTTAAAAATTGAGATTTCAGTCCCTGTGGTTTCACTTTCGTAACCATTTCAGTCCACCTCTGTTAACCCCATCCATTTATTCTGTTAAGTACACGTGAATTGTATTCTAGGACCCACTTGTTAAAACACAACCCCACGCTACCCCACGCTACCCCACGCTACCCCACCCCACCCCACTCCATCCCTACTCTCATTTCCGGCAAAAGTTTTCGGTCATCTTCTCCGGCATCACAACCCCACCCTCTTAATGTCCGGCGACCCATTACCCCACCCCAATTAATATTTTCCTAGTAACATCAATTAACATAATAACTTTGAAAAATAATGCTTACCTGGACATTTTCTCATTCTAAAATCCAAAATTAAAATTTTGGAACCATATATGTAAAAATAGTGCCAGACTTCTACTTCTACTGAAGCCATGGTGGGTCGAACCCTACAATCCAATTTAAGTCCATATGTCATACAACAATAAAATCATATAAATCCAATAATAAAATCATATAAGTCCATATTTAATTAACACAAGGGTAATTTAGGTATTTCATTAAAAACTTAACGGTAAAATAGACGGTGTTAGGAGACTGGACTGAAATGGTTACGAAAGTGAAACCATAGGGACTGAAATCGTAATTTTTAAACTAGTGGACTGAAATAGTGATTTTTGACAAACCACATTGACGAAAACAGTAATTAACTCATTTAGATATCTTTTTGTTTTTTATTAATAAGGGCATTATGGTCAATTCACGTGTACTTAACATAATAAATGGATGGGGTTAACGGAGGTGGATTGAAATGGTTATGAAAGTGAAACCACAGGGACTGAAATCGCAATTTTTAAACTAATGGACTGAAATAGTGATTTTTGACAAACCACAGGGACGAAAACAGTAATTAACTCTATTACTAATTAAACAACATTGCTTAGATATATTAGAATATATGTATATAAACACACACTCACACACATAATTTGGGGTTTAGTTTAAACGTGCTAAACGAGCGAGCCAACGGGCCAACTAATGAGTGAGCCACGAACCGAACCTACCTTGGCTCGGGCACGGCTCAGCTCGTTTAAAACCGAGCTGACTTCGAGCCAAGTTTTATTCGAAATTTTTTTCGAGCGAGCCTCGAGCCAAGGACTTTTTAAATAGCCCTACTTGCTAAGATCCTTTATTACATATTTACCCAACCCATCAAATCAATTACATATTTCCCCCATCCTAAACCATATATATTACATATTTCCTCTTTTCATTAAAACTATTCTTATTGAATTACTACTTTACCCTTAATAAACTTATTATATTGCTATTTACATATTTCCCCTTTCTAATATCCTCAATTATATATTTCTCCAATTTCTCTCATTATTGCTCTTCCAAAATAATACCATACTATCTCATAATATTTTGCTCTAAAAACATAGAGTTTTGAAAAATATAATTAGTTATTGGTCTTTCGAGTTAATAAAGAGTATTATAGTACTTTCGAGTTATAGAGAGTATTATAGTAAAATACGAATATTGTCATTTTAATAAATCTATTGTAATTTTAATAAGGTGCAACTGAAACTACATGCATTGTTTGTGTAAATATGAATAATATCGTTTTATTTGATATCATCAACACTAGAATTTTGACCCATGCCGCGAGTTGCAGCGGCAACATCGTGTTTGTCATTTCAATACAAGCGTAACGATGATGACATTAACGTGTGGTGCATGTACCTGACGTTACACGTTTTTTACTTTGTTACACACGTTACGTTTGTGACGTTAATATCATTATACATAGATAATAAAAAGAGTATAATGTCTTGGGCTTTCTGTGATGTAATATTATATAGATTTAAACTCATGGATACAAATGGGCCAGGGTTGTTACAAATGGGCCACGGGTTTTTACATATTTTCCCTTGCGAATAGGGTTGTAAACGAGCTGAGTCGAACCGAACCAGGGTGGGCTCAGGCTCGGCTCGTTTAAAAATCGAATCGAATCGAGCTGAGCTGAGCCGGCTCGTTTAAAACCGAGCTGACTTCGAGCCGAGCTTTTTTCGAACTTTTTTCGAGCGAGCCTCGAGCCACAGACTTTTTAAACAGAATAGTAATTTTGGGTGAACTATAAAACGAATAAGAAAAGATTTAGAGTAAACTTCAATTTTCGTCCCTATGGTTTGCTAATTTTAACAATCTAAGTCCAATAGTTTAAAGATTGCATTTATCGTCCATTAGTTTGCTGATTTTAATAGTTTCACTCCATTAGTTTGTTGATTTTAACAGTTTCAGACCACACCACTAACATTGGTGTGGACTGAAACTGTTAAAATTAGCAAACTTATGGATGATAAATGCAAATTTTAAACTACTGGACTGAGAGTGTTAAAATCAGCAAACCACAAGGACAAAAATTGAAGCTTACTCAAAGATTTATTGTTACTTACCTTAATCTATATCTTTTAAATCAATACTAATAATTAAAACTATAGCTTAACAATCTATTTCTTTCGATAACAAAGTAACCATATTACTAACTAGGTTATCACCTGGGATTGCTTCCCGGGCTCGAGAAAGTTAGTTATATTGAAACTATTTATGATTAACAACAGAATTAAAAACTTCCCTTAAAAGTATAACATATTACATGTCTTAGCTATTAAAGAGTAATAAACGTTTGTTAAGCTTAAACACGGATTGTGAACGTGTAATAAAAGTTATAAACTTATTAATTGATTGAGATTCGTGTTTATAAATTACTTTATTTTAAAAAATGAATGTTTTTTAAACTTAATCACGGGTTTTGAAGTTATAGGTAGACTTATAAACTTATTGACTACTTATGATCGGTGTTTATAATTTACTTTGTATTAAAAATATAATAATTAATAAAACAATTGAAAGATTAGTCAAAGTACTAAACACAACAAAGGTTGTTCAAATATTTAAACAATAACAAAACAATACGATGTAAATAGACGAATAAAAACATTAACCGAGGCGTTTCACCAAGTAGAAGACATAATGAAATGATTCGATGACTCGCTTGGCAGTTTCGCCAAGCGGAGGAAATAACGAAATGACGCGATGACTAATTTGACCGCTAACTTTGAAAACGTATGGACTGGATGTCAAATCTAAATCACAATTTATTTATTTATTTATTTTTAATAGCTCTAAATTACATATCACCTTATTTAATGGCGAAAAAATTACATACACTTCACTCAAACGTCACAAATATACAACCAGGTGTCATGATAAAAACAAAATAAAATGCTTATTAAAGATGATCATAGAGTATTTCTAGTGAAAGCTGCCTCAGATCCTTTCCTTCACATGCTATCCACGCATATACATAATCTCATAGAGTATTCAGTAGTCTTCCACTCTTGTAACACCTCGAAAATTTCGGGTTCGATAATAAAACGACACGTGTCATGTAAGACAAAACGCGTGGTAAACCCGAATTTAATAAAGATAAGTCGGTAGGATTTAAAGTGGCGTCATGTTAAATTGTTACCTCTGAACGACCTCAATTATAAATCCCAAGACCCGATATAATATTACTACACATCTCTCATGCCACAATTCAGAGAATTATTGCCAATAAAGAACTTGCAAAAGCATGATATGATCTCATGAAGAAATTGAATGGTAAACCGATGTTTTCGGGTCTTGCAAATGCATTCAAATGGAACAAGTTTAAATGGTAGGGTATTATACAGGAACATGCACTTTGGGAGGGTCCTAAGTTGCAAATTGAGGCCCCAAAGTCGTGCAAGTGGGCTGCCCTTTCGAACTAAGGAAGAAACAAGTAAAACAGCCCCTGTAGAAGGCCTGCGCATCGTAGCACATATACCCCTACGATGCGCAGGGGTTGCCCAGTTCCGAAAAAACGGGCTGTTGCCTGTTGTGCGCGTTTCTGACCCACTAAACCGGTTTTTAACATTATTTAAAGACCCCTAACTGTGCTATAACATTAGGGACAAGTGTTGGATGGTTGTGGTTAGTCCTAGTATTAGTTGTCAACCAATCATGGTGAGTTCTTCACTATATAAAGCACAACATGTTGCAACATTCATTCCCACACTTGCAACTGATCATTGGAGCATTCCTGGAGCTAAGGAACTCTCCCTTCTGATCATAATTCGTGCATTGGACTATTGTAAGTCTTCTAGTTCTTATTTGGTTGTGTTTAGCTTAGTTAATTAGCTAAAAGTCAAACCGTCGTAATTACGGTTTGACTTCGAGATTAGTCACTAATGACTCAGTCTTATCTCGAATTAAAAGTAGTTTTAGAATGGTATTTATGTGGGTAATAAAACCCCAAAAGGGTTTCCCCTGATCACCATCCTAAACAGGTCAAATGTCGGGTCAAAGCTTTACTTAAAAAGTCAACATATTGCTTAAATTGTCATTTATGCATAATTAGCTATCTAGAACATTTGTAACCTGTTTGAACATTGTTATAACTTAGAAATAAGTGTAAGAACATGTCCCAACATGTTCAACCCGACTATTTCCTGTTTAGACCCGGTTCGGAACCGAAAGTCACATAGTTTGACTTTTCGGTTGACTTTCAGTTCTGACCCGTTTGGGCATATTTTAGAAATGCCACAGAGCTTAAATTGGATTAGGATACATGTTAGAACAACCCTCTGTGATCATACACCTTGGTTCACTAGTTATCCAATTTATATGCAAGTTTCCGTTAAATGCTCATACTTGGACCGTTATGCCCTTATTACCTTAAATCATGATTTATGAAAATGTAAAAGTGTAGAATCCTTAGTTACTGATATTTAGACTTGTATGCAAAGTTTGACATCAGTTTGACTTGTAGATTAAGAGTTATGCTCATTGTCGCTAAATTAAAGCTTTATGTTAATAAAATGGCGTAATTAGCGTATAGCCTAGTTAAACATACTTTTTGATATCAAATCTTTTACCCACTGATGTTATATATTATTTTGGGATTTTTAAAGATTTTTAATTAATTTTAGGCTGAGCATAACTAGTAGTCGTAGGCTTAATCCGGTAATTGTCGGTTTTGCCCTTACGGGCCATAAAATGAGTTTTACTTATCTAAACGACTCCAAACCTTTTCCTACTGATCACATATGATTAATAAATTATTTTAAGCCTTCTGGAAATATAAAAATATCAGATTTAAGTATAGAACCCGGAAATGGCCTTTAATCGCCATAATTAGCGTTTTTAACGCATAGTATGTCTTAGAATCATATTGGACATACCCGGGTTGATACCTACTGATATATGAGGCAAAATATGATATTCTAACAGTAAGCAAAGGTTAATAAACTCAGACTTCGTTTTTGAGCTTTTCGGCTTATGTGAAATTACCAAAATACCCCTACGGGGCATAGTTTGGGTAAATATGATAAATTTCACATATATGCCTTAGCCTACTGTTATAACCCATCAAAATGAGTATGTTTGCTGTTTACATCAGACCTGTAACTCAGTTAAACAATTAAACTCTTTTACAAACTTTAAAATGACCAAACTAACCCTACGGGGCATAGTTTGTGTTTAAATTAGTTCGGGGCATAACGAAAGACATCCTACTGATGTTACAACATATTTGAAGCATATTAACTTAGGAAACCTGTATATGGCTCTTACGGATACCCGTTACGCATCTTACGCGTTCGGCTCGGTTTATGTAACAAGTTTACATAAATTAGCCGAAACGGGTCAAACCTTATCGGTTTAATCTCAAAATCCAGAATGTGAATAATGAACCCATATTAAACAAGTCTTCAAACTTGTAGGGTCTGAATCACATACTATCCGGTCTTCGCTTAATCGTGCGTACGAACCGTATCTTCGAAACTAGCCGGTCTAAGCTTAAGCATAATTAAAGACCCGCTAGGATTCTAATAGGTTATATTTAACCTTCGTTCCAGATTAGGAGAAACAGTAAAAGCTACTTGCTATTTGACTATTGTGACTATACTTTGCATCAGGTAAATACTTTTAACTTATTTTCCCTATACGGGCTTGGGTTACGGTACATAGCGTACCGCTTGATCGGGCATCAAATCTTCCATCGCTTAGGTGGTTAATTGAATAATTTGATCGGCTCGTTTTAAACAGATGTGATTACTTTACAGCCTTTGGGGGGTTAATGACCATGTCCCGGATATCCTTGGCATTATCTTACGAGATGGCCACGACCTGAGCACGGGGTGTAGGCGTACACCTGTCGGTGTATAACTCATTATTGTGGTGTGTCTATTGATCTTTAACCCGGATACGTCCGGGCTACTGAACGCATAAGTAACATGTAAATCGTTTCAAGATTATAATATTAAATAATTCTCCCAAGTTAAACAAAATGTTTATGCCACGTGCATCCAAACCAATTTTAAATCATTTTATAAAATGAGTCAGTTGAATGTATTTACCAGTGTAAACTGACGTATTTTCCCAAAAAGATTAAATGCAGGTACTAAGCGAAATAGGCTGGAATTCTCCTAAGCATCACTAGAAGTCTCGCAAACTTAAGATGCCGAAGTCTGTTGAACCATAAACAATATTTTAATTTGATCCTACTGTGGATAAACACCGGATAATTGTGACTTTGTTTACAATAAATAAATTCGGTTGTATCTTATTTTAAATTGCTTCCGCTGTGCATTATTATATTGTGTTGTTTGACTATTACGTTGCCAACCACGTCACGATACTCCCCCACCGGGCCCACCGGTGACACGTGGAAATCGGGGTGTGACAGGTTGGTATCAGAGCCAACTCTGAGTGAATTAAACACTAGTCTTTTGTGTTTAATCTCAGTTACACAATATGCACAAATCTAAACCTTCGAGTCTAGACTTATAACATAGGACAAATTCCACTATTGATTGTGTTGTCCTTTATTTAAATTTGCATATATCTTTGTATTGTTATCTCATGCTTCACTGACAGGAATATCGATAATGCCGCCAAGATTCTTCCGAACAAGAGGACGCGGAAAGGGGCCGGCAGCCGCCCCCAACGACCATGAGGCAGGACCATCCAATACACGAGCTCCGGTTGCTACGGAGAGCGAGAACCCACGCCGAAACAGGCGCAACCAGGTTGAACCGGCCAGACGGTCGGTTTCGCATAGCTCGACACCGCCCGCACTTAACCCGTATGAACCTCAAAACCCACAGCCTTCATATGTACCACTACAAAGGTCTCTGTCTCACCATTCTTATGGTGACCCCACACCTATCTTTCGAGGCCAGTTTAACCCGGCCGATTACCTACAAGAACCCGTGGGTTTCAACCCACTAGGACCAGACGACCACTTCTCTGGTGATCAAGATGACGACATGGACGAGGATACGGACCCCGTCATGCCTGCGAGTGGCACTCCGAACCACCCGATAGAGATTTCGGACGGATCTTCGTTTCACGGATCGCCCTATGGTGGTCCAGATAGCTTCCAAGCTTTGTTTGACCAACACCAATGGTACTATACGCCTTCACACCACTCGTCGTCACATGGGCAGCATCAACAGCAGCATTCTCAGCAGCACCAGGAGCCACAACCACAGCCGCATCATCAAGATTCTTCAGAGGATCATCGCTTTGTGGCAGTTACGCCACCACCTCCACCGCCACCAGTTCAGCCAGCACCTCCTCAACCGCCAAGGCGTAGGAGAACCGGTGCTCGCATATCTGTGCGACCGGGGGGCTTCACTTTCGATTCCCCGCGACAGTCTAGTGCTAGTCACTACCCACCGCACTATGAGGACCCACAAATGGGTGGGCCTTCGCAGCCAGCTTTTCAACAGCCACCGCACATGGGTTTTGATAACCAAATCCCAGCGTACACGGGTCCAAGTAATTACAACCCGTTTGAACCACCAGCTTACCACAACTACGGATACGCTGAGACACATCCTTATATGGAAGCAGCAAATTATAACGCCCTCAATGCCCAAGGACCCTACGGAGATCCATGGGGGGTAAGCTACCCGAATCAGGGGTACCCAATACCTCCCAGGCCTATCATTAGAACGCAGTCGCAGCCGCCACGATTTTCTCCCCCAGAACGGGAGGAAATTCTACATAGGTTGCAGCAGGTGGAACGGGAAGCACACGAGGATCGTAGGGAAAGGCAAACATTCTTCCAAGGACTGATGGGTCTGATCAAGGGGAAGAACAAGAAGGATCGTTGAATTCTTCCATCGCTGATGTATAAGCCCCTGCGTGGGAGTAGTTGATTGTTAAGCCCCTGCGTGGGCATGCTTGTTTGTTTAAACCCCTAAGTGGGTGTGTGTGGTTTGAATAAGTAGTCCCTGCGTGGACATGAATTATATTTAGCCCCTTCGTGGGCATGTGTGTTATTTAACCCCTGCGAGGGTAAGCATCTGTTTAACCCCTATGAGGGTAAGTTTGAAATTGGAAGACCCGTTTAGGGCAAATGTGTAATATTCTAAATGAATTAATGGAATGGTTATTTTATAAATTTCATGTTGCCATTATGTGCATATATAAATTATAAATGAAATAAATAAATTAAAAATCATTTCCTTTTTAAAATAATCTGCCTATGTATTTATAAATTAAGAATCTTAAAAAGGTAAAACCTAGCCTAGTGTCAAATATAAGACCGAGCCAAGGTGGTAAAACCTGTTTAAAAGATTCAAATTCCTGTTAACATCTTAAAACATGTTAACACTCTTGGCAGAAGTGATTTCGTTAAAAATCACATTTGTATAAAGATTCTTTAGAAGATTCCAAACCCAGTTTAATGATCTCCGAATCCTGGGTCTACATCATCAATTAAGATGATCATTTTACCATACGTTGGTAATAAAATGCCTACGGGCCTTGCTCATTTCTATATGAGCCAAAAGACAGTGGAAGCAACGACTCCCTGTCAAATATAGATAATGAACTAGGTTCAAATCTTAAAGCCTTGATTCTCTGAAATCATAGCTCATAATTTAAAATTGTCCATGTGACTAAGCCTTATGTGCTAATATATATTGTTATTGTTTATGTTTAGGATAAATTTTAATTAAAATCCTAAATTAATGCGATTAATAAGTTAACCAAATATGGTCTCTGTTTACCATGGTTAACGAATTACCCTAAGGGGTAATTCCATAATAAAATCCCAAATAAAATATTGACCTTGTTTTCTGCAACAGTTCAATACAAATGGCTGACTCCAATGAAGGCAATAGCTATCCTGTGGAGCCGAATGAGAACGCCCAGATTACATTAACGGGTGCTGAACTAAAGGCAATCATAGACGGCGCTATCACACAAGCTTTGGATAGACAGTATGAGGAGTACAGTGGTACTCGGAGTAGGACCCACTCTGCGTCACATTCAAAGCCCAGGACCCATTCTGAGGCTCATAATAAACCTCCTCCCAAAAAGGATGGACCAAAGAAAAATGATGATGATCGCCAGTCCACCAACCACAGTGTCCCGTCTCAACCGATCATACTGAATAAAGGACCCCTTTCCAAGGGTTGCTCTTATAAGTACTTCGTGTCTTGCAAACCCCGGGATTTTAATGGGGAGAAAGGAGCCGTAGACTGTATGACATGGCTGGATGAAATGGACACGGTCGTGGACATAAGCGGATGTGCTGAAGGCGATGTGGTTAAATTTGTCTCACAGTCCTTCAAGGGTGAGGCGTTAGCTTGGTGGAGATCTCTGATGGAGGCCTCCGGAAAGATCCCATTGTATGGGATGTCGTGGGAACAATTCATCGCCCTGATCAAGGAAAATTTTTGCCCTCAACATGAGGTGGAAAAGATAGAATTAGACTTTCTATCATTGGTGATGAAGAACCTCGATTGTCAAGCTTATCTGACAAGCTTCAATACACTATCCCGGTTGGTACCTTATCTGGTAACCCCGGAGCCTAAAAGGATCGCTCGTTTTGTTGGTGGTTTGGAACCCGAGATCAAGGCCAGTGTAAAAGCTTCTCGGCCAGTTACCTTCAGGTCTGTAACTGACCTTTCTTTATCCCTCACACTGGATGCGGTCCGACAGAGATCGCTGAGGAATAAGGATGCTGAGAAGAGGAAGCGAGAAGATGATGGTTCGCGTAAGTCGAACAAGAAGCACCGAGGGAGCGGTGATCACAAGAAGGGATCGGATTCGAAGAAGGATGGACATCGTTCTGGAGAGAAGCCCACATGCAAAACTTGCAAGAAACAGCACTTTGGAAAGTGCAGATTCGAATCAAACTCGAATAACGAGTCAAGGTCTTTTGCTTGTGGTTTGTGCAAGTCCAAGGAACACAAAACCTTGGATTGCAAGAAGATGAAAGATGCAACGTGCTACCGTTGCAACGAAAAGGGCCACATAAAGACTAACTGCCCAAAGTACAACAAGAAGCCTGAGGAGGCTAAGAAGACTAATGCCAGAGTCTTCAGGATGGATGCGAAGGAGGCTGTGCATGATGATAACGTCATAACAAAGCACGCTGGCTTCACAACTGGACTAAAAGTTTCCCCGCGGTCTATACCAACCTGTTGTGACCTACCGTCGCATACCAAGCGTGCTTTGTATCTTTCCGATGACTCGTCCGATTTGAATTTATGCTTAAATAACCACATACACCGAATTATATTCATATCTGATGAACGAGGTACTAACTCCCAAGTTCCGTTTCTAATTAGTGCGTTATACTCCGTAGTCATGGCGGAGTACCATTCCGATATATTAAGGGCATCAGTGGGGTTTTGGGAATAGGTTGGATAGTAGGGGATGTAGCGGCATTGTGTAAGTTGAGTGGGTGTTTAGGTTTAAAAATTCCGCTCATAGAGCATGTATGCATGGTGCGTTGCGGCTGGACGGTGGAGGGTTGGGGTGGGTCAGGGATCAGATGGGTTTGAGGAGGGCCAGACAAATCGGTTGGAGGGTGAGTAGCATTGTTGGTGGTCATTGGCTGAGAGGAATGGGGACGGGTAATGGGTGTGGGTGGGCTGTGAGGTAGTTGGGTAGGTGAATTGTGTGGGCTGAGTATAGAAGGAAGTGGGCCGATAGGATTTAAAGGAGTTGGGCTTGTGGCATAATGTGGAGTAGTGGGCTGATGTGCAATGGGACTGGTAGGGAAATGGAGTGGGCCGGGGGTGTTGGAAGTGAGATTGGGGCCTTGAGAAGGATTAGGTTGGGCCGAAGATATGTGTGGAGATAGATGAAAAGGGAAATGGTCAAATAGAAAATCGTATGATGGTGTGGGGCCGATTTGTTGACTAAACGGGAATGTGGTTTCGTCGAACGCTACGTGACGCGAGATGAATATTTGTTTTGTTTGAAGGTCCAGACAACGATACTCGCGGTGAGTAGCGGGATATCCTAGAAAAACGCATGGTTGTGAGCGATATTGAAGTTTATGTATGGAGGTTGATGGGGTAAGAGGGTAACAAAGGCACCCAAAAACCCGAAGGTGATCGAATGTGGGTGTGGTTTGGTATAATATTTCTGTTGGTGAAGCGGATTTGGTGTGGGTGTTAGGTAAAATGTTGAGGAGATAGGTGGCGGTCTCGAGTGCAAAATGCCATAAGTGGGTTGGTAGGGAAGCAGGAGCAAGTAAGGTACGAACCATATTATTTATTGTGCGAATTTTTCTTTCGGCTTTACCGTTTTGGGAGGAAGTGTAGGGACATGAGAGGCGATAAAGGATGCCATTGGTGGTGAAATTTTTTTGAAAAGAGGAGTTAACATATTCACGTCCATTGTCGCATTGAAATTTTTTAATGGTTCGTTCAAATTGGGTTTTGATTGTAGACGCAAATTGTTGAAAAGATGAGAAAACTTTGGATTTGTTTGCAATTGGATAAGTCCACAAAAAATTAGAATAGTCATCTAAGAACAACACATAATATTTGTGACCACCTGAGTTAGTAATAGGAGAAGTCCAAACCTCACTATGAATAATATCAAACGGTTGAATAGTATAATTATTTGATGCAAAAAATGGTAACCGAATACTTTTACCAAAAACACAAGACTGGCATACATTACTATGAAGTTTATAAAAAACAATAGAACTAGAAGTTTTTAAAGATTGCAAAGAAGAGCGTCCAGGATGGCCTAGACGGTGATGCCAGAGTTGTGCGGAGATAGCAGCAAGAGCAGTAGGCTGAGATGGATATGACCCGAGCACCAGAGGGTAAAGATCACCGCTGCTGTTGCATCTGAGGAGCGGCTTCTTGGTCTTGTAATCCTTCACAAGAAAACCAAATGGGTTAAATTCCATAGAAACAGAATTATCTGTGGTAAAGCAACGCACGGATATTAGGTTTTTGACAATTTTAGGTGAATATAGGACGTTTTTAAGGATAAAGGGTGGGAAGGGTTTGGGAAGATAGGTTTCGTGCCTTTCTCTATTGATAATCATGACTATAAATAATACAATTAGTTCCACTATTTTTGGCACATATAATTACAAATTGATACACATAATCGATGTTTAATATATACGCTATTAGTAGTTTTGTTAAAACAACAAAAGTTCGGCTGCCTTTTAATCTTGCTATGACTGTAGTTATTAAAAGAAAATCATAACTGTGAATATGGACGGCTTGAACACACCTTTAATCAAAACAAATGGTGATAGATTGTATAGGTGATGACAATTCTGCATCAGCAGAGACAATGTACATAGATTGAGAAAGACAAAGAAGAAATAACATGCTTGATCATCATGATTGTCTTCAAATAGCATCGAAGGATTGATGGCCGCGTTAAGGATTTGAAAGAGAGAAGATGATGCGGGCGGGTATGGTGGATTCCGAAGAAGAAGATGATGCGGCTAGGGTTTGGGTGATATGTCTCGAGAAAACAACGTTGTCGACAATGATGGAAAGATGATCTTGTGAACCCAACGGGTCTTATCCGACACTAAAAGAACGGGTCTTATCCGACACTAAAAGATTCACGTAAAAAAACCATAGGTTGTAGGTTTAGGTGGGAAAATCACATTCAGATTGCCTAGATCGCCGACGCTCGTCCCACACTTATTTTCATTTATTATATAATAATAATAATAATAATAATAATAATAATAATAATAATAATAATAATAATAATGTACATGAAGTAAAAATATAACTAAATAGTAGGGGTGTGAATTTCTGACACGGCCTGAAAACACGACACGAACCTAACACAAAATTCGCAGGTTTAGGTTTAGTCTAAACAGGTTCGGGTTAGTTTCAAGTTGAACCCGCGAACCCGTTTAGCTAAACGGCTCAGGTTCGGGTTAACCCGGTCAGGTTGACGGGTTGACCCATTTAACCCATTTATATTATATTTTATTTTTTACAATATGTTTAATGTCATAAATTAATTTGGGTATGTAATTTATGCACAATTATAACTTAAAAAGAGAGATTGATATAAAGTTTTATGGTTAAAATGTAATTGTAAAATTTTAATTTTAATATATTAATTTGCGGAAAAAAATAGTTTAAAATTTGAAAATTCGGGTTTCATGGGTCATGTTCGGGTCAACCCGCTAATATTCGGATCGTTTTCAGGTTCATGCGTATAACAAGATTTTCAAGTTCACGTTCGTCTGAACTTTTTGGGCCGGGTTAAACCCGTCAACCCAACCCGTTTAGCACCCCTGCTAAATTGACATGATATGAAAAAGAAACTTTAAAGCATTGTTCTTACTTGCTACATGGTTGTCCAAATCTATCCCAATGTTCAAAGTCCTGAATAGTGAGACTGCCTCCAATGCTTCAAGTGAAGGGGGTGCATTTGGTGACGTGGAGACTGCATGTGGGAAGGATGCAATGGAGTGGGTGATGAAGGGGAAGGCTTGTAGGTGGGGAAGTGCAACCAAGTGCAGAGAGAGAAGGTGGGCCCATTCAATTTTAAGCTTAAAAAAAATAGAGGAGAGAGGGTGCATGTGGGAAGGATGAGTTGGAGTTAAAAAGAGGAGAGAGAGTGCATTTGTTAAGAATGAGTAAAAAACTGATGTGACAGTAATGACTAGGATGCATATAGTAAATGCAGGCCGATGCATTGGAGACAGTCTGATAGGCATCCAGGGTAGCCAAATGAAGCATCACTCCAACCACTATTGGAGAAAAAGGAAACTTTAGGATTAAACGCCCATGGTTCCTGAGATGACATTATTAAATTTTTAATATACAAATTACATTTTAACTTTTTAATAGACAAATATTTTAACTTTTTAATAGACAAATGATAGATGACCTATGTAATAGACATTTAACTAAAATTTTAATGTCAACTGATAAATGTATTCTAGCAAACATGGGAACAACTTCTCTTGACAAACTTGTTGTTAGCAACGCTAAACCTTTATTTTCAACCTGAAAATGTATTTTCTTTTAGTTAACCATGATGTGGGGCTTGGTTTATGCGCATGCACTATAATAAGAACTTGGTTATTAAAAGCGCAAAGCACACCAAACAGAGTCTCCAGAGCCGTGGCGCGAGACCAGATGTGAACACGCACACATCACATATGCGAGGCGCAAGGTATTTATATAAAAAAAAAATTATTTCTGGTCGGTACTATCATCACATGCACATAATTTAGATACTAAAACCTTTATATACGACTAAATATAATAACCTCTATATACAACCTAAAAACTACATGCAAGAGGCACTGTCGATATGCGCGTCTCGTGCCATTTTGAACAATGCCTAATGCAATCCCTAGTCAGAAGCGATGACCCACTCGCCTAAGAACCCCTCGTGCTTGAGCGCGTCTCAGTGGCTCTTTTTAAAATTGAGATTATGAATGGAATTGCATATACATTTAATTTATATTGAAAGTATGAACTAAATATATATGTTTTAAGTCTAGTTTGTAAATATTAGAAAGTATAGGGGTTAGTATGTATATTGTTAAAAGTCAAACGTTGTGTCTATTCGTGAAGGGGCGGTCAGAAATTAGGTTATAAAATCCCTTCATATGTATGTATGTATGTATGTGTCGTCGTATCGAACATATTCAGAATTATAGCAAGTTTCTTATTCAATTCTCTATATTGTTCTTTCAATTCACGCAAGTATAAACAAATCTTTTGGTTTGTTCATTCGATTGTGTATGATTACCAACAATTTATAAACACCTTCACGTTGTTTTCTTAAACTGGAATAAAAATGTCTTAAAATATTGTCCTGTGGCATTTTTTCAATCGCCTCACACGTCTAAAACGCAGTGGCGGACTCAGGATTTTTTTTCCTGGGTGTGCGGAAATTTTTTAAAGATTTTAAACCCCTAGCTATATAAAAAAATCGGTTCATAGCGGGGTCGGATCGGGTCCAGTCATGTAAAACAATTAAAAACAAACAAACAAAGTTTCATAGCGGGTCGAATCAGATCGGGTCGGGTCCATTTCAATTCTCAAACAATCAAACCCTAGTTCCTAACTTCCTATCACATTAACAAACAAAAAAAACATCAAAGTTCAAACCATCCCTACTTTTATTTCTCTTAATCATTCAATAAAAGAACAAAAAAACTTATCTATAACATACATTGGTCTTTAATTAGAATAATCCGGTGAAAAAAAAAAGTGGTTCAACCCCTTTCCTATTTAGAAATCGCGGCATAACCTCCCTACTCATTGTTCATTCCTAATCCTATCATATACAAAATAAACAAGGATCTTCAATTGTTCAACCATAGCCCATGTTCCTTAATTTTCAATTTAAAATTTTGAATTTTAAGCCCTAGTAATTATTATTTGCCAACCAACAATCATATAATTAATAAACATGTTTGCCAACTAAAATTTTGAATTTCAAGCCCTAGGAATTATTATAAGCCCTAGTAAAAAACATGTACCGGGCGGCCTGAATTAACCAGTTTGCAGCCGAAATTTTGCAGTCGCCGGCCGGAATTATGCTGTCGTTGGGCGCTGAAGTGAGGCAGAGGGAGGGCGGGAGTCGCTGGCAAGTGACAGCGATTTGGGGTTTTTTTTATTTTATTATGTGGACTGGTTTGTTTAACAAAACTAGTAGTTGGGTTGGTCTTGAATGGGTATTAAGTTATTGGGCTTGATTGATTGAATTTAAGTTTTATTAAAGGGGTTAGTAGGCTAACTTGTTTACATTATTTGATCAGATTTCAATCCGTGTTCACAATTTTTTTTACATAAATTCCTAACATTTTTTTCTAAGGGGTGCGGACGAGAATTTATAAGGGGTGCGGTCGGAATTTTTCAAGGGGTGCGGACGAAAATTTCCAAGGGGTGCGGTCTGGATTTTTCGCGAAAAATACAACTAAATTTTTTTTTCAAGGGTTGCGGCCGCCCACTCACCCTATAACTTGAGTCCGCCCCTGCTAAAACGCACTTTTATAAACCAAGTTATCCAGAACCTAATTTGTTATTTACATAAGAAAAAACTACAATAAAAACCTAAATCCAACATATAACGTGTTGAGGTCATTATTAAAAATATTTGATCTTAAACTTACAACACTAATGATAGAAAGAAGCCACCCTTTGTATAATGCATGCGGGCCTTCTTCACGGAGTACCATTGCAAGAGCATGTGCAATTCCTCAATACTGGCTAGTGGCTAGGAGATTTATAAGTCTGCAAGTATAAAAAAATAGTGAAAAAACTTAATCTAACTGACATAAACAAAAAAAAATATAAAAATTCAAAGAACCAGAAGATTGTAATACATACCATGACAGAAAGACATCGTCAAACCAATTTCATTGGATAGGTTGCTGACATGGCAACTATTCTAGCGCAAACGCCAGCTCCGAGTAGAGGTGCACAAAATAACCGGTTAATTAACCGTAACCGGTTATTAACCGAAACCGTAACCGGTTAATAACCGATTTAGGAATAACCGGTTCAATAGGTTATTTAACCGTAGGTTAGTAACCGGTTATAAGTGTTTAGTATAATAACCGGTTATTAACCGGTTTTTTAACCGATAGACTGGTTAACCGAAAAAATAACCGAAAAATTCAAAAAAAAGGCAAAAAAAACCGGTTAATAACCGAAAATAACCGGTTAATTAACCGAACCGGTTAAAGTAATTAACCGGACCAGTTAAAAAAATAACCGGTTAAAGCATTAACCTGTTAAAGTCAAAAAGTCAAATTAACCGGTATAACTGGTTAACCGAACCGGTTATTAAAATTAACCGGTTTGTGCACCTCTAGCTCCGAGGCATAAGAGGGGGATGAGTTCAACATCTTCTGGAACAAAAGATATAAACATGTTTTGTACTACACATAATTTTATTTAAAAGGGGTGAGTTAACTGAGTAAGCTGGTTATTATAAGAAAAAGCTCAAGATATATTAGTACCATTTCCAGGTTGTTGTTGATATAGCCACAAGATTCCCCTGTTCATGTATAAAAGAGTGCACTTTAAACCATACATATTAAGGTAATCGACTTTGAAGAAAAAAAAAACATGTTGACCAGGTAACTTACTTGGATGCCTCTTCGTAGCTAAAGTACTTGACATCAGTGTTTGCTACCTTGGCTAGCTTTTTGTGTTAGTATAAGAGTGTTTTATTCATTTTACCTTTAAATTAAAAGACAAATATTAACAACGCAGGTAAAAATGATTGGGTCAGGATGGGTAACCCTAAAAAACAGAACTGGTCTTCCAGACAATAGCTCTTCTTCTCCTCCTCTTTGGTTGCTCTATGTTAACTTCGATATTGTGAATTTTTTAAATCAAAGTAACAGGTTTGTCAAAATATCATGAAATAACATAAATAATCTTCTGTCTTTTTATGGTTTAAAAAAAAAACGAATTACTCCATTCACATAGAAAGGAGATATGTGTTGACTTATAAAGTCAAGCTTATATCCTCAACACTGACAACCAGGAGATGAGGATTTCTCCTTAATTTCACTATTTGCAGAGCCTAACCACCATCATATGCCAATGAACCATCACAAGGAGTCTTGAATACACCACCTAAGTGGCTTATAGCAATCACTTTCTTCCCGCCCATGCCCAATTTTATGCTCTAAAATACAAATATGACATGTTAAGTTTCAAAATTTCAGTCCCAATAGAAAACATTAAATGTACAATTATAAACACCTAAAACACATTATAGTATAGCCCATTCAGCATTAAAACTACCAAAACTCATACAAACCTTAACAATAACTAACAATTTAGGGCTTTTTGGTACATATTTTGAAAAACTGTAACCCTAGATGCAAAATTTCACAAAATTCACACATCAGTCCGCGTTATATTGGCAATGAGATAGATATCAACACAAAGCTGAAAACAAACCCTAACCAAAAACTGAAGATGGAAAAATGAAAATAAATAAATTATAAAACTAACCCCAAAACCCTAAACTTCAAATCCATTACAGCATAACCATTCGATCGGCCTCAAAATCATATAGAAACCCAACAATAAAATCAAAATTAGATATGTGAACCTCAAAATCGAACAACAAACCTGACCAAAAATTAACCAAGAGAAGAGCAGGCCGCAGAGCCGACAACCTCCGATCATCTCCATCATCAGGTTCCCAACGGAACCCTAGCCGAAGCACAACCGACTATTCCACTCAACGTCTTCGTCGATTGGTAAAGTGGTATACTGATTCAAAAAACGTGGATGAGAAGATGCAAAGTTAGGGTTTGACCAAGGTTTAGGCGGATTTTATATGGATCCAGATTTTTTGTTGAATCAGGTTAGGGTATTAATTTAACCCGAATTTGAGAGCAGGAAAATGGAACTGAGGAGCTCTACTAGCATGCCACCTCAGCTCAAAATCTTGCATCTATATATATTACTAGGTTAGTTACCCGTGTATTACACTGACGGACTGTACAATCTAAATTATACAATTAACAGCTTTATAAATAATGGAAATGTAAATGAAATTACATATTACATTAAATAATGTCGAAACTATGATCTACTGCAATTGCAAACAGGAATACTCATGCAGGTTGAAATAAATTGTGTTGACATTGTTCATCCATCTAGAAGCCTTGCCCTATAAACTACATGAGTTAAGTTCATGTAAAAATAAAATAAACGTACGAATTGAAAGAAAAGTCAAAAAAGTGGCGGTGTCATTTTGGTAATTATCAGCGACTTCAAAATTACTCTAGTAGAGTAATTTTGAGTTTCTGTAGAGTAATTTTATAAATGTTCATGTAGAGTAATTTTGGTCGTGTAGGGTAATTATCAAAATTATAGGGTAATTATCAAAATTACACTAACCCCCCCCCCCCCCCCCAACCCCCCAAAAACCTAAAAAAACCTAAACCATTGTAAATGGTCATGTAGATTAATTTTGGTCGTGTAGGGTAATTATCAAAATTACACTAACCACCCCCCCCCCCCCCAACTAAAAGCTAAAAACTAAACAATAAAGCTAAACCCCATAACTAAATGCTAACAAAATTACTCTACAAGACATTTTTCAAAATTACTCTACAGAAGTCAAAATTACTCTACTAGAGTAATTTGATAATTACCCTACATTTCCTAAAATTACTCTACAGATGCTCAAAATTACTCTACAAGACACTTTTTGCTTTTTCCCCAGTAATTTAGACGTTGCTGATAATTACCAAAATGACACCGCCACTTTTTGCTTTTTCCCTCAATGCGTACGTTTCGTACGTTAATATTATGTTTATTTGATCCTTTACCTAAACTACATACAAAATAAAATACAGTGTTGTGATATTTCCTAGAATAGTGACCTGCGTATGTGTTACCAGTTCCATAGAACATGTTTTCACAAACATATGTACGGGTTAAAACAAATGGTTTAAAAAAATAAAGAATACCACACACACACCTCACAAATTGTATATCAGCTTCAATGTCACCTCACTATAACTTGCAGATAAAAAGTTTTTCAAATACCCCAATATATGAGTTAACGAAAGAAATAAAAATATGCAGAACAATGAATTATGAAACTGATTTGGAAACAAACTCATACATCTGATCTTATGCAATTTGGAAACTAATTTGAATTTTCATACATCTGATCTTATGCAATTTGGAAACTGATTTGAATTTTCGTTACCTAGGTATAGTTATAATTAAAAAAAAAATTAGAATTAGGTTTTGTGTACAGCAATCTTTAAAAAAAACAAACATAACAAAAGCCCAGTCTGATACATTCAAAAAATAATAACAACTGATGATACCATATCAGCCTAGCCTGATCCGTGACACAAAAATCAACCAGCCATATCAACCCATAAACATTAAAAAAGCTACCCATATTTGCACCCAGTTTAAAGCTTCAAGTCAAGAACGCCAGGTATATTGTAAATCCCCTCAACAACCACAGTTATCTTCTTAAGTTCTTACATGGTTTAAGTGTTCTTGGTTGTCCATCAGCAATGTGTGATATCAATAAAATATATAGCATATATTAGATGATCATCAAACAGTTATATCTAGTGACCTTCCCATCTTGCATTAAATACATATCTATCCTACAATAGTCATGAGTTTATCATATACAGATTACAACTATCGCAGTCAAACACATATTAATTTTGTGATCTATGATTTTCAAACAATAATGTTGTCTAGTCAAAATCCTCAATTCGACCCAAATGCATATCTATGAGATATAAAAAAATCATTCAATCTATTCGCAAAGGAAAACACTTAGGGATCAACTTTGTTAAGTATGTATGAGCATTCTGTCTCAACCATCACACATTGTAGATTCATATAAAAAATCATTCAATCTACACTCTAATCAATGAAGGGAGTAAGGGGCACCCAAGGGTACTACCCTAGCCCCATCCAATCCTACGCTACCATGTCAAATCTACACCCAAATACCCTAAAACCACTAAAACATTGGCGGCGCCTACACACAACTACCATAGAACCATGGACCCCACACTTGTACTCCACCCACCTTAATCTCTCCAAACCTCAAACCTATTCCGGCAAAGGTTTGCCTCGCGGCAAACTACCCGTGCAACCCTAAGGGGTGGCGACGAAGTTGCCGCATGGCTTCGAACACTGGGTTTATTGGATCAAACTGAATTGCTTTTCCATCTGAGTCTGTTCTTCCCATTTTCTGATATCAAGGACAATATTATTTATTTATGCTGCTTTATTGGATCAAACTGAATTGCTTTTCCATCATCGCCAATTCTCTTATCTTAAAAAGAAACACAATTGGGATTTGTAAACATACTGTTATTTGAACTCGAATGTATATCATAATAATTAATAAAACTTTATGAACGGAATACCAGAAACTGTGCAAGAAACAACCGACAAGATCATTCAAGTCAAGGAACGACTGAAAGCAGCACGTGATCGACAAAAGAGTTATGCTGATAAAAGACGGAAGCCATTGGAATTTCAGGTAGGAGACAAAGTGTTATTAAAGGTCTCTCCTTGGAAAGGAGTAGTCAGATTCATCAAAAGGGGAAAACTAAGCCCCAGGTATGTTGGACCTTTTGAGATCATTAGAAGAATAGGACCTGTAGCCTATCAGCCACAACTGCCAGAGGAAATAGCAGGAATACATGATGTATTTCATGTATCTAAACTCAAGAAATGCTTAGCTGATGAATCACTAGTAGTACCTCTTAAGGATATAAAGCTAAATGAAAAACTTAAGTTTGTAGAAAAGCCTCTATAGATTGAAGACAGGAAAGTCAAGAACCTCAAACATAAGAGATTAGTTCTAGTCAAAGTGAAATGGGACTCCAAAAGAGGACCAGAATACACATGGGAGCTTGAATCGGAGATCACCTATTCCAATAGACCTCGAGGACGAGTTCTAAAACAGGGTGGGGAGGATATAACAACCCTCCAAAATATTTTCCGACACCCTAATATATTTAAATTACCCTTATATGTCTTAAAACATACCCCGTATATGAAACTCGAGCCCTAAATACCCTATATATTTAAAAAATTAAAATAAAATCAAAATTTAAAGGGTCGTCGCGGGGCGCGAAGCCCTTAGCTACTTCGCGGGCCGCGACAACCTAGACACCAGGCAAGCCCCGAGGCCGCCATGTGTCCCAGTCGTGTCGTGCCTGGTGGTCGAGTCAGCAACCCTAGGGCCTACCATAGGGAGCCTCGCGGGCCGCGAAGGCCCTGGCCGAGTTCTACGCCGGGCATGACGAAGACGAAATCTGGCCCTATAAATGAGATCGATCAGCTTTCACTTTCCGACGCTCACACCTTTCTTTCTCTCTCAATTTCTACGTAGTAGGCACTATACCCGGGCATAATACCCCCCTAAATAACAAAGTTCTGCCCCGTTGTAAGTATCATAACCCCGGTTACATATTAGATACGCTGCCCGATTGATCCAGGGTTCCGTAACGGCTGTCGTGGTTCTGCCCGACGTAGTCGTTGGAATGCCGTCTCGGGGAGGGTATCATTAATATAAATGTTGGGTTATTATACTAACACATGTGCATTTGTGTAATTTATAGATAATCACCAGGAAATCCTTAAAGGAAACCCTAAGACAGCAAAGTGAGTAATCTCCTTTTTGCAAACTGTTTTACAAAACCTTTATTATTTTAAATTATAATAATTAGCAGTGATTGAGTCTTTGTAATTGTTTAATTATTGCCGGTATGTTGGGGTTTTGTATACAAAATGTGGAACACGTTACCATTGGACAAAGAGTTAGCCAATGGGTAATATGACCCACCAGTCAGGATTGATAGTACTAAATGAGTAATTGTGTAGATGTAAACATTGTAATCGCTCTCAATACTGTAAATTGATAAAACTCTTCTTGATTAAATTGGGATTCACTCACCAGTATTTCCCACTGACAAAATGTTTTTAAACGCGTTTCAGGTAACAAAATGTGAAAGCCAACATAGAAGCCAGCTGGACATCACTGAAGGCTTGGAAAAGTGGCTATAAAAGTTACCGAAATAAAAGAAGATGTTTTATTCAATAAAATAGGGTTTATCCCTATGAAACTGATTGTAATGAAAACTTGGGTTTTATCCCAATATGTTTAATATTATAAAATTGTGGTATTTACTCTGATAAAATATTTCCTAACTACGGTCCTGATGAAATTTCCGCTGCAAAATAATGACAAAACACCGATACCACCAATGCTGGTCTCGCGGCCGCCAGTTCCCGGGACAGATAGGGGGCGGGGGTTGCGACAGGTCATGCTGCTTTAAATGTTGTTTCAGGCAAAGTGACAAAACACGAGAAAGCGTGCCTTGACAACCAACGCGTGTTTATCCCATTTGTTTTTTATACTATTGGTTTTCTGGCGCAAGAAGCTGTGGACCTACTTAGTCGAGTTCAAATGGTCATGCATAGTAATGCTATGACTCCGAGATATATGAACGTAGTTTTTAAAAGACTTAGTTTTGCTATTCAAAAAGGGGTAGGGGCGCAGCTTGTTACCCGTTTACCATCTATTTCGATGTAAATTAATCAAATAAAGATAAAATTATATATTCCCATATTATATAATTATCGATTTCCTTTTTAGTTTGTATTAGTCCCTCTACATTGTTTCTGTATTTTTTTTTTTTCCTTTACGGAATGTTTTGACATAAAGAATTATAAGGAAATGTTATTTTATTATATCCATAGAATGGCCAGATCTTTATATAATAACGATAAGATTAATTGAAATGTTTCTTTATATAATCTTTATGTATAAAATAGATACCATACAAATGTTAGTTAATAAATATCTTAGACATGTATAATACGTTTTTATTCGACGGTATAAATTCGAGTTACTGATCATTTTATCGTCGCCAAGTCTTGATTCAAAGGTATCAAATATGAGTTGAAAGGTGTCTTTAATTCATATAATCAACATATTACATTAAAGGATGGGTGAGCGTATAAGTCAACTCAATTAGGGAGGGTGTGTGGTTGAGGGTAGTACCCCTAGTCTCCTCCAATTAAAAGATGGCACGTCACTTTAGGCTTCTACAACCCTAAAAGCATCAAAATGAGAGGGGGTGTGGTTTAGAATATTACCCTAGCCACATCACTACTCTTTTTTTTATTTAATAATTTATTTAATTCTTAACATATTACATTAAACATTCATCATTCATTCATTATATTATAAAATACTAAAAGAGGTAACAGTTTGAGGTAGCAAGAAGATCAATCTGAGAAAACAGGACCCTAAGACTGAAGGGAGTGGGGCGTCTCCCCATCCCAGGCCGCCCCAAGTCGCCGAGAACACCGCCCCCCATAGGCGTCCACCTGGGCGTCTCCTTCCTTGGCGTCCTCTTCTCGTCGCCATCTCCTCTCACACAAATCAATTTTGGCACAAAATTCCATGAATTCCCCCTCCAAGCCGCCCCAAACACCACGCCCCCTTTTTTGCTCAAAATCCTCTCAGCTGACGTGGCGCCACGTGTCGCAAGACGCCCCCTCTAAAGGACGCCCCACTCCCTTCAGTTTAAAGTCCCATAAAAAACATGGACCATGGTTCATAAAAAAACCACCACAAAGTGTTGTTAAATGGCACCAGACCAACAAATATGTTGCCACTTACCATAGCCCAAAAACCAGGTGCACCCTCCTTCACCCACAAACCGCTACGGACCACATACAACTGACTTGAACGATAAAGACCCCACCCAACCCAACCCGTGGCTCGAACCACAAAACTAAATTAGACCTAAAACATAAAAGACACGACAACTTGACAGGGTGTGACTCATCATTGCCTCAGTCGAAACAAGCTCGTTTAGGGGAAAACAAGACCACAACAGTCACAAACGGGCTGAGCCCGTTTCTGGCTGGAAAACTGACTGACTGGCGAACAATTCGCCACAAACAACCCTGACGCACGAAACTGATACTTCCATATTTATTCTTGTTGGGGGTGGGGGGAGGTGGTTTAATATAGGATATCACACCTCCAAAGACTCTCGACAAGCGAATCGACGGAACTGCTGTTGATGAGATTGCATTGTTGGATGTTTAACCCGACTAACGTTTGCCCGAGTTTCTTTAAGAATGGCACACTCTTGTTTGATACCTTGGAGCAACCCGAAACCGAGAGGATTTGTAAGTCGATCTGAACACCTTCGGATAAACAAGACAATCCGTTATCCGTTATGCAACACTTTGAAACAACAAGATCGTTGAGAAACACGCAGTTGTCCGCAATTGCCACCAAACTTTCGTCGGTGATCCTTCTGCCGCCTTCGAGAATCAAAACCTTTAGGGTTTCGCTGTGAATCTTAGCGAGATCCACCACGACTTTGTCAGTCAAGTTCACGCAATTGCTTATGTTGACTTTGACAAGTCCAGCTTGGCAGTTTTCGAGAAGCGGGTATAAACCGGTATTGGTTATCCCGCATAGCCCGCTTAATTCGACGTTTTGTAGCTGTGGGCATAGTGTCCCGAAAATTGCCAAATTTGTGTTTCCGAACCCGATACAGTCTTTGACAATCAAAGATCGAAGAGAAGCACATTGGGTCAACTCGGGTGTTTCGTGGGCTAAATCTTTGATTCCTATACATTTGACGATCGTTAACGACTTCAAATTCGACTTTAACGCTCCCAAGATCCCGTGTTCACTGATTCTATTTCATTCTTCCAATTGCAAACATTCTAACGATTTCGCAACTTCGGTGAACGAGAGATAAAGATAAACTTACGCTTGCAATCCCGTGGGCACGTCCCCGTGTTCAGCTACTGTCTAGACATCTTCATCAAGATATCCATTAAGAAAAGCCGTTTTGACATCCAATCCTTTATCAGACACAAAACAACATTTTTTAATCAACATTTGTTTCAAGAACCCGCAACCGTTGCCAATCGCTTCAAGGCTCAGATCCGTGATCCCATAACACGAGACGACGGTTAAAGACGTCAACGATTGAAGACCTTTCGCATTACCCATCACCCAAAACCCCTTTTGACTAGCGATTTGAAGACCCGTAAGGACAAGATTGTTAATCGACTTCCCGTAATGCCCGATCACCGCAAGTGAAAAGTCAGTTATGTTTAACGATTGGAGCTTCACTTTCTTCAAAACCGAAGAAAGCGACGACAAGAGTGTCGCAACACCTTGATCACCGACATTCGGGCAGTCTTTGATCGTGATCGATTGGAGATTCGGGCAGTGTCGGGCAACAGCTTGAAGAATCTCGTTTCCAATGTTTTTACACGATTCGATCGTTAACGAGGTCAAATTCGGGCAGTTTTCGGCGATCGCTGAAATACCCTTGTTCGAAATCGAATGACAATGCGAAATATCAACTTTTTCCAACGAATGACACTGTTTCGAAATCTCAATTAGCGATTCATCCCCGATAGACGGAACATTCCATAACGATAGAACCTTCAACGACGGGCAGCCACGGGCAATCGATGTAAACCCTAATTTAGTAACTTTATTACTGCCCCTAACCGAAAGCTTGCCCAAACCACCACGGGCAGATGTACCAACAGCAACGGATTGAAGTCTGCAATCCGTTGCTTTCTTTCCATCCAAACATCTAGTAAGAAACCCATCGTTTTCTTGAACCATCTCAACATCATCAGACGATCCATGAACCATTTCGGATGCTCTAACGTTGCTTAGAACCGTGAGCCACTGGTTCGATACACAAGCCGATGCGCTTCGGGATTGACCGTTTAGCAAACGCCTGAGGATTTCGTCTGGGAGGATTTCGATAGATGGCTTCTTTTCTTGTTCGAAGAAAAGAATGTATGAATCACTGATTCTTTGACGTTTGCAAGGTGGACCGTATACGGATAGTAATCATGCCGAATCTTTTGAGCATAGTGATACACCTGTATGCAATTCATCATCACCTGTAAATTTGACAACCAAATTATTAAAAAAACAGTCTTTTTGCCCAAATCAGGATATGCAGTTTAACAATATAGTATACACGTCAATTTTCTTAATTGTTTTCGTATGGCTCAAGTAGGGATGGCAAAAAAGCCCAAGCCCGACAGGTTTACTCGAAAACCGAAACATACGGGCCGGGTATACCCGAAGCCCGATGGGTATGGGCCGGGTATGGGCTTAAGAAGGGAAAAAATTCGGGTACGGGTATGGGATTTAGTGATACCCGCCCGATACCCGGCCCGATATTTGGCCCATTTACCCGAATAATACTCGAAAGTATCATATTATAAATTTCCATATATATGAACTTAGTACATGCACTTATTAACTTCTCTATAGTACTAGGATCTAGTCTTCTCTTTACTGGTAGTCATCTCTTTAAAATTATATTGGATATGGAAGCTACTACTTCATATGGATATGGAAGTACTAGCTTATTTTTAAGCATGTATAAGCTTACTAAGTTAACAAATAAGTTATTTTTGAGCATGTATATTGGATATGGAAGCTAGCACCTTTTATTATGTGAATGTTTATGCAATTAGGTGGTCCTAATACAATTAATTAATTAAGTAATCGTTTTGACTTAGTTTGGTATATGTGGTCTGAATATGATAAGAAAGTATTTAATCATATTTTCATTTGTTATAGTTATTAAAAATGTAAATTATTTAAACATCAAAGTAAAAAATGCACATTTGTCCCAACGGGTATTTTTAAGAAATTAACGGGTATACCCGATACCTGCGGGTAAGCCCGATACCCGACGGGTAATTACCCGACAAATACCCGACGGGTAACGGGCCGGGTATGGGCCAAAGAATTAGAACCGGGTACGGGCCTAGGATTACCAATACCCGGCCCAAAACCGGCCCATTGCCATTCCTAGGCACAAGCCCTAATTTGCCCAAATCCCATAAAAACTGAAGAAACACAGTATAATTTCTTAACAAGATTAATTTCTAGTTTCTATAAAATATATCTAACTAGTATTTAAGCCCCGCGTTGCGGGTGGTATAACCGTACTAAGTAGCAAGCAAATGACGAGTACAAATCTTAAAGAAAAAACACGAGTTTATACCGCCACATGACAGGCAAAGACATACGTTAACCGGCATAAAGCAAAGACTACTCAAACTTATACCGACATGAATTGTATAATCAAGTAGAGTGAGCCATAGCTGCAAAAGAAGTTGGCAGGCCAAGTAGCATCCCTCCATCACCACCCTCAGCAAAGAGAGAGGAGAAATCTCGACAAACCCATATATGACTTCCGGAAAAGTAGTGGGTTAAACCGATTTAGTGAGCACCCCTAAAAACCATCTCCTCTGAGATGGCCTCATATTGCCCACAAACCATAATGCTCAGACGCACACGTCGTCATCACGATCGCCAAGAAAACACGGCTCAACACAAGGAGAGAGAAGGAAACTCATCGGAACAGGGCTGTTGGTCAGAACACGACCGTTGCTGCCATATGGTAACCGCCCGGAACCCTAGTTCCAGTTTCCACCACCGTACACCATCTGGACCATGGAAATAGAAGCGTCGTTGGTCTCAAAAGTTATCAAAAATGCACTCGGTTAGGGCTGAGAAATTTAACTGAGGTTAGGGCTGGGGACCAACCGAGTGCATTTTTTACAAGTTTTGGGACCACGCGTGTAATTAGTAAACCACTAGGACCAAGTCTGCAATTTTTGCAAACCACAGGGACCAACCAAGCATTTAACTCTAAATTTAATTCATGGATAAATCGTAAACTAAATGGACCAACGGGGGAGTGCCAGGAAGTTGGCGGCACGACTGTAGTTTTACGCTGGGGGCAAAATTGTAATGTCACCAGGAAAACAAACAAAAACGATGGGGAAAATGTAAAGTTAAGTTGAGGGCAAAATCGTAATCTGGCTGTGAGAAAAAAAAACTAACGGCAAAAGTATAAATTTATACGGGGCAAAATCGTAAATGTGAACCGAGGGAAAAATTAGAATTTTTAGCCGGGAGCAAAAACGTAAATTTATTTTTAAGTGGGGGCAAAAACATAACTTAGACCTGATGGCAAAATCGTATTTTTAAGGGAAAAAAACTAATGGCGAAACTGTAAATTAAAACGGGTAAAAATCGTAATTTTTTAACCGAGGGCAAAATCGAAATATTTAGCTGGGAGCAAAAGCGTAAATTTATTTTTAAGCAGAGGCGAAAACATAAATTTGAACGGATGGCAAAAGCGTAAATTTAAATAAGGACAAATCGTAATTTTGTTGGGCCAATAGGGAAGTGCCAGGCAGCTGCCTGACACTGTTGAGCCTGCCGCCCTTTTTGGCCAATTGAAGACCTCAACTATTGAATTCTTACGTCAGCATCTTATAAATGTAGTAGTTTAAACTAGTTGATGCCCCGCCCGCGTTGCGGGGCAATAAGCCGAATATTTCTCTCTCGTAACATGTATGTCTGTGCTTCGGTTACTTGTACATACTACTCATAACAACAACAACAACAACCATACCCAGTAAATCCCGCAAATAGCAAAGCTACTTATAGGGTCTGGGGAGGGTGGAATGTAGACAGACCTTGCCTCTATCCCTAGGGATAGAGAGGCTGCTTCCAGAGAGACCCTCGGCTCCAAAACGAACATCATACCAATACACCAAGTCAAAGAACATAGAAAGAGTATAATTTTAAACTGTGAGCAAAGTTGTAAATTTTTAGGACAAATGAGCATGAACCAGGCATGCCTTGAGGAATAAAAATTACACATATGCCCGCTCGCGTTGCGGGGCGTTAAATCAAATATTTCTTAGTTTCATAACATGTATGCATGTATTTAGGTTACTTGTACATACTACTTATAAAACGATCTAAAAAAATGAATCGAGACAACCAATTAAACGAAAACACTACCATAGCTTTGCTAAAACATTAAAACAATAACAGGTCGGTAATTTTGAGCTGTGGGTAAAATACTAATTTGTCAGGACCAATGATCGAGCGTTAGACAACTGCTTGACACAATAAAAGTTATATCGAATCAACCAAACAAAATAAAACAGTACTATAGTTTTGCACAAAAAAAAAGTAAAACGATGGCATGATCATAATTTTTAACAGGGGAGAAATCGTAATTTTTGAAATGAGAGCAAAATCATAATTTTGAACAAAGGGCAAAATCGTAAAAATATTTTGAACTGGGGGCGAAATCATAATTTTAAACTGATGGCAAAATCATAATTTTGAACTATGGGGAAAACATAATTTTATTTTGAACTGTGGGCAAAAACGTAAATTTGAGTTGGGGGCAAAATCGTAATTTTGAGCTGGGAGTAAAAACATATTTTTATTTGAACGGGGGGCGAAAGCGTAATTTTAGACGGAGGGCGAAACCGTAAATTTAAATTGGGAATAGAATTAGAAATAGGTTTTTGAACTGAGGGCAAAAGCGTAAATTTTGAGCCAGGGCAACAATATAATTTTATTATGAGTTAGGGGTGAAAACGTAATTTTAAACAAAAGACGAAACCGTAATTTTAAGCTAGGAATAAAACTAAATTAAAAATTGGTTGGTCCAATAGGCGAGTGCCAGGCAAGTTGCCTGACACTATTCCCTCGACTCCTTTTGGTATATGCTGAGGGAAAAATCATAATTTTGAGCAATGGGAAAAACATAATTTTATTTTGAACTGTGGGCAAAAACGTAAATTTGAGTTGGGGGCAAAATCGTAATTTTGAGCTAGGGGCAATAACATATTTTTATTTAGGGGGGGGGGGGGGCAAAAGTGTAATTTTAGACGGATGGGGAAACCGTAAATTTAAACTGGGAATAGAATTAGAAATGGGTTTTTGAACTAAGGGCAAAAGCGTAAATTTTGAGCCAGGGTAAAATATAATTTTATTTTGAATTAGGGGCGAAAACGTAATTTTAAACAAAGGACGAAATCGTAATTTTAAGATAGGAATAAAATTAAATTAAAAATTGGTTTGATCTAATAAGGGAGTGCCAGGCAAGTTGCCTGTCACTATTCCCTAAACTTGTTTTTGTATATGTAGAATAACTAGTTGATGCCTCGTCCGCGTTGCGGGGCGATAGCCGATTAATTCTCAATCAATTAAAAAAAGACTACTATAATTTGGTAGGAAAAAAAAACAAAACCGATGATAAGACCGTAATTTTGGGCTCAGGGAAAAACGATAATTTTTCAGGACTAATGAGCGAGTGTTAGGCAGCTACTTGACACAAAAAAAATAAAATTAAATGGAGTCAACCAATTAAAACAAAAAAAACGTTTATAGTTTTGCTAAAAAACTAAAACGATTGGAAAAACGTAATTTTTAACTGGGGGCGAAATCATAATTTCAATTCAGGGATAAAATCGTAAATTAAATGGACCAATGGGGGAGTGCCAAGAATCTCCCGGCATGACTGCAATTTTACAATGGGGGCAAAATTGTAATTTCACCACGAAAACAAACAAAAACGACGGAGAAAATGTAAATATAAGTTGAGGGCAAAATCATAACTTGGCTGTGCGAAAAAAAACTAATGGCAAAACTATAAATTTATACGGGGCAAAATCGTAATTTTGAACCGAGTGCAAAATTGAAATTTTTAGCTGGGAGCAAAAGCGTAAATTTATTTTTAAATGGGGGATAAAAACATAAATTTGAACTGATGGCATCGTAATTTTAATGGAAAAAAACTAATGGCAAAAGTGTAAATTCAAACGGGGCAAAATCGTAATTTTGAACAGATAGCAAAATTGAAATTTTTAGCTGGGAGCAAAAGCGCAAATATATTTTTAAGTGGGGGTAAAAACATAATTTTATATTGATGGCAAAGTCGTAATTTAAAGACGAGATAAAATCGTAAATTTGTTAGGCTAATAGAGGAGTGCCAGACAGCTGCCTGACACTATTGAAGTTGCCTTCCATTTAAACCAATAAGGGGCAACTACTATTGCCGCTCATTAGATTTGTAGATATTGAATAGTAATAGTAATTAGATCTGTAGATATTGAATAGTAATAGTAATAGTATGACCTATATTTCTATGTTATTTCCCCTAAAAATCCAACTAACACTTGCAAATTTCAAGTCAGACACGAATTTTATCATATCCTAATTGTGTCGACCTGTTTAAGACAGTAAACATGTTAAGCCAAAAAACAAAACATGTTAAAAATATATCGTTTCGTGTTAACATGTCCGTGTCTGAAATTGCTAGCTTTTATCAACAACTAGTCCATGATCATAATTCACTAAATTTCACGTTTTTATCAACAACTAACTTAAACAACTATTGGATTCAAGAAACCATATAAATCAAACCAAAAATGCCTAAATCATATTAACTACAAAAAAAAACACGTAAACTGAAAAACCCATAAAGAATTTATACAAAAGTACATAAAAACACAACCAAATTAAAAAACTTGAAGCAAACTAACCTCTGTAATTAACCAAAGCAGGCATCTTTGTAACTTCCAGCTAGAACCCACAAAAAAGACAAGATCTTTAACCAAAAAACACACAAAAACAATCAAAAAACAGAACTTTTTGACCAAATTGTGTTCAAGATTTGTTTGCATTCATATAAAAACCCTCTACAACCAAGTAGCAGGGAAAAAAAAGAGAAAAGAAATGGGGTTTAGAGAATGATCAAGTTTTGTTTGTTTGAATGCAATGTGATTTTCTTGTTTATTGGTTCTGTATGTTATATATATATGCAAAAGGTTATAGGATGTAACAAAATATGAACATAAAGGTCAGGTTTGGCTGATTTCATAGCAAAAGGTATAAAGTGCAGTTTAGTCTTTAGGTATAACATAAAGGTTGATTTATGCAATTTTGTCATTTAACTAACTCTTTTTTCATGTAACTGTAATAATTATTATAACTTTTACGTTATTATTATCATTATTGTAATAATCTATTTTTTATGAAATACTCTGTTTGTTTTACTGTAAAAAATTTCACGTTTAAACCCACCCTGCTTAGGGCTATATTTAAGGTCGACTCCTCAACCGTCATGAGACCGTGCCGCCCGATATGCAGGAACCGGATGGAATTCGTAAACATTGTCCCCCGTTAGATTCTAACCCGGGATTAAAGCCCCAATTTGTTCATTCACCAAGATGTCCCTCGAAGGAATCGGACCTGCGTTTCCACTAGGAAGGGCAGTCCTTTTACCTCCTGAACCAACATCTCAGGACGACTCTATTTTTTTATTATTACTATCATTATTGTGTTGATACTAATATTAATGTTATCGATGTTATCGTCATTATTATTATTATTATTATTATTATTATTAGGAAAATTGGTTTTTAATAAACCAACATTTCCCCCATTGGTAAATAATAATCCTACCTACAGAATTGGTAATTAATAATCCTACGTTTCAATATGTTGGTACTCAATGGACCTCCGTTAGTTTTTTTTAACTGAAGTTAGTTTTTAAGTTTTATTTATTACACAAACAGTCCCTGTAGTTACAATTTACTAGTTTTAACTATGATTTAATAGCCAAAATGGTCCCTGAGGTTTGCACCACCACCACTACCACCACCACCACCACCAAAGCACCGCCGCCACCACCACCACCACAACACCGCCACCACCACCACCACAGCACCGCCACCACCACCACCGCACCGCCACCACCACCACCGCCACCGCACCGCCACCACCACCACCACCACCACCACCGCACCGCCACCACCGCCACCACCACCACCGCACCGCCACCACCGCCACCACCACCACCGCACCGCCACCACCACCACCACAGCACCGCCACCACCACCACCACCACCGTTTTCGAAACGGTCCGGGTCGAAAACGGTCCGGGTCGAAAACGGTTCGGGTCGAAACGGTACGCGTCGAAACGGTACGCGTCGAAACGGTACGGGTCGAAACGGTACGGGTCGAAAACGGTCCGGGTCGAAACGGTCCGGGTCGAAAACGGTTCGGGTCGAAACGGTACGCGTCGAAACGGTACGGGTCGAAACGGTACGGGTCGAAACGGTACGGGTCGAAAACGGTCCGGGTCGAAACGGTCCGGGTCGAAAACGGTTCGGGTCGAAACGGTACGCGTCGAAACGGTCCGGGTCGAAACGGTACGGGTCGAAACGGTACGGTTCGAAAAAAAATTTAGAATTTTTTGGATTTTTATGTTTTTAGAATTTTTATGATTTTTTTAGAGTTTTTTTTATTTTTTTGAATTTTTATGATTTTTTATGATTTTTTTGATTTTTTTTAGAATTTTTTTGATTTTTTTAGAATTTTTATGATTTTTTTGAATTTTTTTGATTTTTTAGATTTTTTTTTATTTTTATGATTTTTTTATAACTACAGGAACTGTTTGTGTAATAAATAAAACTTAAAACTAGTAAATTATAACTACAGGGACTGTTTGTGTAATAAATAAAACTTAAAAACTAACTTCAGTTAAAAAAAACTAACGGAGGTCCATTGAGTACCAACATATTGAAACGTAGGATTATTAATTACCAATTCTGTAGGTAGGATTATTATTTACCAATGGGGCAAAGATTGGTTTATTAAAAACCAATTTTCCTTATTATTATTATAGTAATGCTACTATTATTACTATTTTTTTAACGGCCAACTAAATAACTGGATAAACATCCTGGAATGCACTCAATCGAGCAAATGCATCCTCTCCTCTATAACGGTCAGAGTTAGATGCATACCAGAGCCACCAAACCACCGGTTCCGGGAAAAACCCGTCCGAAGGCCCACTACGGTAAAACCCGGTTCGGCTCGGTTTCGAACTAGCGACCTCCCGAGAGATCTAGTTCTAAATTTCATTGCCACCACCAATGTCTTTCAAAGTGTTGCTAGTAGGAGTTGAACTTGAGACCTTAAAGAGAGAAACCAAGTGACTAACCACTAGACCAACTACTATTATATCAACAAATACATTAAAAGTATTAACTCCTTTTGATAGACAAGTGGTTGAAATTGTTTCCTTTCATTTAGTTTCTATCAAAACAGGTTAGATTTTAGTTGAAACAACATAACATAAGATTCATCAGATTTACAATCTTTTATGTAAAGTAGGGGGGATATTGCACGGTCCTCCAAACCGCTGGAGTGATCCCACTCCACAACCTAGCTTAGCCCCATAGCTGCCTGACGGTTAATACCCAACCCGACGCGAGATCCTGGAGGGTGAACCTGCCAATCTTTTACGTAAAGTATAAGACAGATAATCGAGTGTTTTATTTGATAGAAAAGTTAAATGTTTTCGTTAAATGAACCGACAATCGTGGTGTTTCACTTTCACTTTCATTTTCATACAACAAAATTGACGTGCACCCGTACGTTTTTTAATATACATTTAAAATCCGATACGACGATTGAAAACAACATTCGTGCAAATTTGTGATATGGGATTTTAGGACAACAAACCATGACTGGGTACAATGTCAATCTTTCTTAGATACGAATATTAACCGAACCGGACTTTCTTCAAATGATTTGATTTGATAATGTTGGCCCCACTATTTGTTCAAGTACATTGCACCTTCGTTATTTTATGCATATGGTGATATAATAAGTAGCCATATGAGGAAACATACAACATCAATATAATAATTATTTTATATACTATAAATTAACAATTTTTTTTATGCATAAGTTGTTGTACTATATGCCTTGGGTTGTTTTCAAAAAAAAATTGAAATTTTAATTTTAACCCAAATCTTTGAATTATTTACAATTTTAACTTCACAAAATTGAATTTTTTTACTTTGAACCCAATTTTTTTCTTCTTTTACAATTTAACCTCAACTTTTTTATATATAATTGTGGTCCCCTATACTTTTCATCTTTCGCACATTTTCGTTTTACGTTTCGTACTAAATTTTATGAGTTGCCACGAAGCAACGTGTGTGGTTCAGCGTTTTTACGTTTTGTTCATAATTTTGCAAGGTAATACGGCGCAACGTTCATGTGTAATTCAAGATTTTACGTCTATTGTTTTTCATTTCATAGGTTCGTCGCAACGCGTGAGTCATTGATTGACTTTGTTAATTTTTATATGTTATATCTTTCGGTTTCTTACAATTTTAACCTCACAAAAATGATTTATTTTTTACTTTAACCCAATTTTTTTTTATCTTTTGTAATTTAACTTCACAACTTTTTTACTTTCAATTTTGGTCCCTCATACTTTTCATCTTTCCGAAATTTTTCGTTTTACGTTTCGTACTACTAAATTGTGCGAGTTAACACAGCGCAACGTGTGTGTGATTCAACGCTTTTACGTTTCGTTCATAATTTTCTGAGTTAACACGGCGCAACGTCAATGTGTTGTTCAATGTTTTTACGTCTATTTTTTCTCATTTGACAGGTTCGTCGTAACGCATGAGTCCTAGATGACTTAGTTTTTTTTAAATGTTCTTCATTTCGGTCTATTTCTTTGCTTTAACACGCCACAACTTCAGTGTTGGTGGTCGCTGACGGTTGTATAGGATTGGTGCTATTTGACATGCTTTTGCGCCCCCCCACCGTAACGCGAGGGTGTTTAATTCTAGTTATTATTTTAATTATAATGCGTTTTTATTTATAATTTTTTTTTATTTATTCAGATAAAAAAAACTTTTTAAAAGTGTCTTTTTTATAGAGGGTTCACGTATTTAATTTTTTGTTATATTATATAATAACTTTTTGTTAATGACAACGTTACTAACTTTTGTAGATGTTTTAAATTAAAGGATCCTCGCATCTGAAGATGACGAGAGTCTAAGGATCTAATGATACGATGAAGACATAGTATGAAGCATGACAAGTAAGTCATATGCGTCAAATACATGAATCAAGAAATGATCTCGAATGAGAGATCGGATAACAAGGATAGTTTATCAGGGCGAGTATCTACAAGGTACACGTCTTAAACTTATTGTATAAACAGTATTATGCAACAAATACATAATGAAGGACAGTTGCATATAAAATATGAAACTTGGAAAACCTGGATGGGTTACCTATCCAGGATGACGTTTCCAAGAGAAAATCAGTAGAGCTACGTATTATTCACAGTCGTGAATAACAAGATAATAACTGCATTTATGTAACATCCCAAAAATACAAATTCCTTAAATTGCAATTAGTTTGCAAATAAAATTGTAAGATAAATTAACTAGGATGGCACTAACCTAGTTAACTAAAGACTTAAGAATAGTTAAGGGTGAAAACAAATAAAGCATGAAAGTAGGAGGGCCAAAGGTGTTAAAATGAAAAATAATATTTATTAAATAAAATAAATAAAACACAAACACCTTGTCTGTGTTTGGTGGAGATCGACCAGAAGGATCAAAATCACCATAGTGGGTGATTAATAAGTTAGTAGAACTTGATAAATACTAGGATTAAGACTCTTGTTCTAGTATAAACTGAAATTATGAGATAATCGCTGAAATGTTGATGTTGAAATATGAGAGTATTTGCTTGATAAAAGACAAGTTGGGTGAAAATTTCAAGCCATGAACTTGGTTTTTATGATATAGAAATCTGAACCGTTAGGTGTTTGATAAAACGCCTAAATGAGGGTTAAAATGTTAAAAGTCGGGTAAAAACGCAGATTTAACTATCTTAGAAAATAATGCGTTAAAGCTTATGAAAGAGTTCTAAACTTGTTATGAATGGAACTCTATAGGCAAGGAATCCGGAACGTCGAGCGGACACGCCGGAGGAGATACACGCGGGAAAGGTGTGCTTTAAAGGTACGTGACTTTAGTCTCGTTGAATTACGCATATATGTTTGAACTTAGTGTATAGATAGAATCGTAGTGTAAAGGATACGTTTGATGTGTTCTAAAGTGGTGTAATTCACTCGAACATCAAACGGGTCAAAATAAAGACTTGGGATTGGGTTTGGCTTGCTAATAAAGTGATGGTTTTCACTAGCTAGTCAAACGGGTTGAATAGATGCGATAAAAGGAATCATAACGGTAGCGGCACGATAGTTTCGTAAGTTGTTAAGTGTTGGGTGGCACTACGCTTATGAATCTAGCTATGACATTTTAAGTTGTGAATCCAGGATATTGGATCAAATAAATGGAATATGTTGTCAAGGTTGTTTAAAACGGAATGTTGAATTCCGAGGGAAAGAAACCTTTAGTTCCAAGGAAACACAAAGCCTTGAATGGCGCAAATACATCAAGATGTACAAGCCCGGGAATTTGGGTAGTTGCATCTAAAAGGTTTTAGAGTAAGAAATTGGATTTATACACATATAGTTAACGGGTCGAATAATTAAAACAAGAAATTTGTAAACCGTTTATTCGTAATTCGGTCTTTATAATATGAAATTTACATGGTTAGCTCCGTAATTTTATTATGGACTCATAGGAAAAAGAATCACTGAAAACGGATAACCGAGTAAAAAGTTATGAAGATTTAAAGTTAGAATTTTGAATATTTTCGGAGCTGGGCAAAATGCAGGACCAGAAAAAGGATCTGCTGGAAAACCATCTCCCCCACGCGAGGGAGCAGTATGAAACCGGCGCGACACGCGAGAGGGCAGAAAATAAAATTTTATTTTTATTTCAATGGTTTGATACTAGAACTTGTTTATATGCATTTTAAGCATGTCAATACTAACTTTTTAAGTGGTGTTGACCCTAGGTATATGGCTGGGCTTTCCGGATGGTGATCAAGCATGCTCTCAAGAACCGAACACTAAATTTTGAAGCTTCCGCGTTAAACTTAACTTTGTCTAGACTATGTTTATATCATAAATGAATTGTTAAATATGTTTTGAATGTTTTAAACTAGTCGGTAGTGGACTAGTAGGGGTTATCTTAAAACTCGTTTTGTACGCATCATAACTATGTATGGTTTATAAACATGAAAGCTTTTGTAACCTGAGATCTCTATGAAAGATTAGTAAATTATATCGTAAGTCCCGTCCTTTAATAAGGGTGTTACAAGTTGGTAATCAAAGCTTAAGGTTGTTAACAAAGTGTGTTCGGTTCAAGCTTGATCAAGCATCCGGTAAGAGTTAATTGTTCTAAGTAGAGTCATTAAGTATAAGAGGGAACATGAACGGATATGCATGGGAAGAGTGTGTTAACACACTCAAACCCGGAAAGTGCATTAAATAAGAACGGTGAAAACAAGTTATGAACTTGAATAAACCGAAGTAAATAAACCATATACTATAGATGAAATGTTTAACGCTTAATGTAAACATTTCAATTTTAAAGATGACGGATAAAGGTAACGATGATGCGGTGCCAAGAGTCACCGAGCAAACGAGAGAAGTAATTGCCGAGGAGGTTGGAAAGGCAATCGAAAACAGTTTGTCCGGTTTTATTGATAAAATCCAAAACACAGTATTATCAGTGGTGGAAGAGAGAATCAAGAAATTGGAGGATAATACCAATTTCGCAAAGGAGAAGTCGGGGGGACGAAAACCTTGTTCTTATAAAGAGTTCATGGCATGTAAATCGCCAATTTACAATGGGGAGGTTGACCCGATAGTATGCCAACGATGGCTAAGTGATATAGAGGGAGTATTCGAGAGGACCCATTGTGATACGGATGACTACGTAGCCTATGGCACGGGTCAGCTAAGGGGTCAGGCAAAAGATTGGTGGGATAACAAAAAGAAAGAGATCGGAAGTGAAGCAGCTAAGGCCATGACATGGGAAGAGTTTAAGACGCCGTTTCTTAAACATCATAGTCCCAAGGCAGTCATAAACAAAATCAAGGAAGAATTCATGCAGCTGCGACACAAGGGCGAATCTATTGATAAAATCACGGGAATATTCATGGATAGGATGAAGTTTTGTGATGAATTGATAACGAACGAGGAGCAGAAAATATATTATTATTATAATATGTTGAGCGCCGAGTATAGGGAGTTTATGACTCCTTCAAAGTATGAGACTCTCACCGAGATTATAAACGTTGCTCGGGAACGAGAGATAGAGTTGAAGAAACAGATTGAAAGAGGTGAAAGAAGGGCGCAGATAGTCAATCCAAGCCCGACGAAAAAGGCGCGCACAACAGAATCTTCAAAGAAACAAGAAGGGAAAGACGGGTCATTAAACTGCAAGATATGCGGGAAAGGGCACAAAGGGGAGTGCCGGTTTAAGGACAAACTGTGTCCTATATGTGGGAAAACAGGGCACACGGCTGTATTGTGCCCGGGGAAGGTGTCGGTGTGTTACAAATGCTACCAGCCCGGTCACAAGAAATCTGAGTGCCCGGAGTTGACCGGAAAGAAAGATGACAAGAATACACACACTGAGACACCAAGAGCAAAGGCAAGATCTTTCCAGTTAACAGCAGTGGAGGCAAACACAGAGCCCGATGTGGTCTCGGGTATATTTGCCATAAATTCAATTCCTGCACATGTGTTATTTGATACGGGTGCGAATAAATCCTTTGTTTCACATGGATTTATTCGACATCCTTCTTTTGTACTAACGAAATTGCCTATGCCATTAGAGGTAGAAATATGTGATAACAAAAATTTCCTTGTGTGTGATGTATGTCGAGATTGTAAGATAAGTATTGACGACGAAGAATATTCAATAGACTTGATTCCTATGTTGATGGGAAAGTTCCAAGTAGTGGTCGGGATGGATTGGCTATCCCGACATCATGCGAAAGTCGTATGTTTCCGCAAGGAGATAAAATTAACATCTCCAAGTGGGAAGTCTGTTACTATATATGGCGAAAAAGGGGGTAATCCCGTTATGTGCTCAATGCTAAAAGCTCGCAAGCTCATGAGGCACGGTTGTAGAGCATTCATGATATACGCAAACGAACCAGACAAGAGATCGCTAGAGATTGAAGATGTACCCGTGGTGTGCGAATATGCCGACGTATTTCCGGAAGACCTACCGGGAATACCGCCAGAACGGGAGGTAGAGTTCGGAATCGAATTGATTCCGGGCGCGAAACCTGTGGCTAAGGCGCCGTATCGACTCGCGCCGTCAGAATTACAAGAATTGATGTCCCAAATCCAAGATCTGCTAGACAAAGGGTTTATTCGGCCAAGTGTGTCACCGTGGGGCGCACCGGTGCTATTTGTGAAAAAGAAGGATGGGAGCCTGCGTATGTGTATCGATTACCGGGAGTTAAACAAACTCACGGTGAAGAATCGATATCCGCTCCCAAGGATCGACGACTTATTTGACCAATTGCAAGGCGCAAGTTGGTTTTCCAAGATTGACCTTAGATTGGGATATCATCAATTGAAGGTCAAGGAGGAGGATGTACCGAAAACGGCCTTCCGTACACGGTACGGGCATTACGAGTTCCTCGTGATGTCCTTCGGATTAACTAATGTGCCCGCGGCTTTTATGGACCTCATGAACCGGGTTTGCAAACAGATGCTAGACAAGTCCGTGATAGTGTTCATTGACGACATCTTGATATATTCAAAAAGTGAAACAGAAGACGCAAGTCATTTGCGAGAAATTTTGGAGACACTCAGAAGAGAGAAATTGTATGCAAAATTCTCGAAATGTGCCATCTGGTTACGAGAAGTGCAATTTCTTGGGCACATCATTAGTGCAAACGGGGTCTTAGTAGACCCGTCGAAAATAGAAGCCGTGGCAAGATGGAATCCACCGAAGAATCCTTCGGAAATCAGAAGCTTTTTGGGGCTTGCGGGTTATTATCGGAGATTCATACAGGACTTCTCCAAAATTGCTATGCCATTAACCAAACTAACCCGTAAGGACGAAAAGTTTATTTGGGGCGAGGATCAAGAAAGGGCGTTCCAAACGCTTAAGGAAAAACTGACTCATGCACCGGTATTGTCATTACCGGATGGAACGGAGGATATGGTAGTTTACTCGGATGCATCGCACTCGGGGCTTGGCTGCGTTTTGATGCAACGAGGCAAGGTTATAGCCTATGCCTCGAGGCAGCTAAAGATTCATGAAAAGAGATATCCTACACACGACCTCGAGTTGGCAGCGGTGGTGTTCGCTTTAAAAATATGGAGGCGTTATTTGTATGGGGTAAAATGCACTATCTTTACCGACCATAAAAGCTTGAAGTATTTCTTCGATCAGAAGGAATTGAATATGAGGCAGAGGCGGTGGTTAGAAACTGTCAAAGATTTTGATTGTGATATACATTACCACCCCGGGAAGGCTAATGTAGTGGCGGACGCGTTGAGCCGAAAGACAGATTATACGCCTATTCGAGTGCGATCGATGCAACTAATTGTGACATCGGGCTTGCTTGAACAAATTCAGAAATCTCAAACCGAAGCAATAAAGGAAGAAAATGTGAAAAAGGAAAGAATGGTGGGGCAGTTAAAAGACTTGGTGGACGGTAACCAAGGATTAAAAACTCGATTTGGGAGGATTTGGGTTCCAAACTCAAGTGGAGCCAAGGCACTTCTACTTGATGAGGCCCATAAATCCCATTATTCGATCCATCAGGGGGAAACCAAGATGTATAATGATTTAAAACCAAGTTATTGGTGGCCCGGGATGAAAAGAGATATTGTGAAATACGTGGAGAAGTGTTTGACCTGTTTGCAAGTCAAAGCAGAACACCAGAAGCCATACGGTAAGCTACAACCGTTGGACATCCCAGTTTGGAAATGGGAACAAATCACTATGGATTTGCTGACCAAACTGCCCAAGACCAACCGCGGGTATGATGCTATATGGGTAGTCGTGGATAGATTGACGAAAAGTGCTCACTTCATTCCGATTCGTGAGACTTATACATCCAAGAAGATGTCGGAAGTGTACACCAATGAAATCATAGCACGTCATGGGGTACCGATATCCATTGTGTCGGACAGAGATACTCGGTTTACTTCAAAATTTTGGCGTGAATTCCAAGAACAAATGGGAACTAAACTGTTCATTAGCACTGCTTACCATCCACAAACGGACGGGCAGAGTGAAAGAACAATACAAACGTTGGAAGATATGTTGCGGGCTTGCATTATTGACTTCGGGGGTAGTTGGGATGTCTATCTACCCTTGGTCGAATTTTCATATAACAATAGCTATCACGCGAGTATTAAGATGGCCCCGTATGAAATGTTATATGGTAGAAAGTGTCGAACCCCGGTATGTTGGGGAGAAGTGGGTCCACGAGGACTAGCACCTACTGATATAATCCGAACTACGAATGAGAAGATCGACATGGTCCGAACTCACCTAAAAGCGGTTCAGGATCGACAAAAGTCGTACGCGGATAAACGTAACAGGCCGATTGAATTTCAAGTGGGTGATAAGGTGATGCTGAAAGTATCGTCGTGGAAAGGAATAATACGGTTCAGAAAGAAAGGAAAGTTGAGCCCAAGATTTATTGGGCCGTTTAAAATCGTTGAACGGGTTGGTAAAGTAGCATACCGTCTCGAACTACCCGAGGAGTTGAGTGGGATTCATAGCACATTCCATGTGTCACATCTCCGAAAATGTTTAGCAGATGAAACTACTCATATCCACTACGATGATATCGAGGTGGATAACAGCCTCAACTATGAAGTAAAACCAATTGCGATTTTAGATTATAAAGAGAAGAGTTTGAGGAAAAAAATGATCAACCAAGTGAAGGTTAAATGGGAACACAGGAAGGGCGCGAACACTACGTGGGAGTCCGAAGAGGAAATGCGACGTCTCTACCCTACATTATTTGGTACGTACTTTGGTTTCGGGGACGAAACCCTTTTAAGGGGGTGGACTTGTAACATCCCGAAAATACAAATTCCTTAAATTGCAATTAGTTTGCAAATAAAATTGTAAGATAAACTAACTAGGATGACACTAACCTAGTTAACTAAAGACTTAAGAATAGTTAAGGGTGAAAACAAATAAAGCATGAAAGTAGGAGGGCCAAAGGTGTTAAAATGAAAACTAATATTTATTAAATAAAATAAATAAAACACAAACACCTTGTCTGTGTTTGGTGGAGATCGACCAGAAGGCAGGGGGGACACAAGCCCCCCCTTCAAACCCCTAATTGTCACTAAACTCACAAATTGAAGGCTCAATCCAAGTTGAAATCGAAATCTGAACATAGATTCGTGATCACCTCGTCAAGGGGATCATAAGGTATGTCAAAATTGGTTGTTTTGATTCAACCCAAATTCTTGCATGTGATTGAAATTGAGTGTTGAGCTTAATTATGTATTGTAAACATGAAATTGGAAGTAAAATAAGGTTTAGGGACAAACCCTAGATGATTTCTTGTCAAATATTTTGCATGATGATTGTAAGGATCAAAATCACCATAGTGGGTGATTAATAAGTTAGTAGAACTTGATAAATACTAGGATTAAGACTCTTGTTCTAGTATAAACTGAAATTATGAGATAATCGCTGAAATGTTGATGTTGAAATATGAGAGTATTTGCTTGATAAAAGACAAGTTGGGTGAAAATTTCAAGCCATGAACTTGGTTTTTATGATATAGAAATCTGAACCGTTAGGTGTTTGATAAAACGCCTAAATGAGGGTTAAAATGTTAAAAGTCGGGTAAAAACGCAGATTTAACTATCTTAGAAAATAATGCGTTAAAGCTTATGAAAGAGTTCTAAACTTGTTATGAATGGAACTCTATAGGCAAGGAATCCGGAACGTCGAGCGGACACGCCGGAGGAGATACACGCGGGAAAGGCGTGCTTTAAAGGTACGTGACTTTAGTCTCGTTGAATTACGCATATATGTTTGAACTTAGTGTATAGATAGAATCGTAGTGTAAAGGATACGTTTGATGTGTTCTAAAGTGGTGTAATTCACTCGAACATCAAACGGGTCAAAATAAAGACTTGGGATTGGGTTTGGCTTGCTAATAAAGTGATGGTTTTCACTAGCTAGTCAAACGGGTTGAATAGATGCGATAAAAGGAATCATGACGGTAGCGGCACGATAGTTTCGTAAGTTGTTAAGTGTTGGGTGGCACTACGCTTATGAATCTAGCTATGACATTTTAAGTTGTGAATCCAGGATATTGGATCAAATAAATGGAATATGTTGTCAAGGTTGTTTAAAACGGAATGTTGAATTCCGAGGAAACGAACCTTTAGTTCCAAGGAAACACAAAGCCTTGAATGGCGCAAATACATCAAGATGTACAAGCCCGGGAATTTGGGTAGTTGCATCTAAAAGGTTTTAGAGTAAGAAATTGGATTTATACACATATAGTTAACGGGTCGAATAATTAAAACAAGAAATTGGTAAACCGTTTATTCGTAATTCGGTCTTTATAATATGAAATTTACATGGTTAGCTCCGTAATTTTATTACGGACTCATAGGAAAAAGAATCACTGAAAACGGATAACCGAGTAAAAAGTTATGAAGATTTAAAGTTAGAATTTTGAATATTTTCGGAGCTGGGCAAAATGCAGGACCAGAAAAAGGACCTGCTGGAAAACCATCTCCCTCGCGCCACGCGAGGGAGCAGTATGAAACCGGCGCGACACGTGAGAGCCCTCGCGCCACGCGAAGGTCACTCGCGCCACGCGAAGGTCACTCGCGCCACGCGAGAGGGCAGAAAATAAAATTTTATTTTTATTTCAATGGTTTGATACTAGAACTTGTTTATATGCATTTTAATCATGTCAATACTAACTTTTTAAGTGGTGTTGACCCTAGGTATATGGCTGGGCTTTCCGGATGGTGATCAAGCATGCTCTCAAGAACCGAACACTAAATTTTGAAGCTTCCGCGTTAAACTTAACTTTGTCTAGACTATGTTTATATCATAAATGAATTGTTAAATATGTTTTAAATGTTTTAAACTAGTCGGTAGTGGACTAGTAGGGGTTATCTTAAAACTCGTTTTGTACGCATCATAACTATGTATGGTTTATAAACATGAAAGCTTTTGTAACCTGAGATCTCTATGAAAGATTAGTAAATTATATCGTAATTCTCGTCCTTTAATAAGGGTGTTACAATTTAGTTCAAATATAAACTTGGACGGAAGTAATCATCCAAGTAAGTATTCTCAATAAAGGACCAATTGAGAAAAGTAATGATCACATCAACGAATGTGATTGTATAAATGGTTATAAAAAGGAACATTGTATGTCTTCAAAGATAAAAAGGGTAAAACCAATAATTGTTAATTGTCAATTAAATAAAGTTTTACCAAATAAAAATAAATCGAGAGATTACTTACATGGGACGTGATGCGGTAATTATGATAAGGTCATGTGTGCCATGTGTTGATCGCTTACTCTGGCCAAGTAAGTAGTGAACACATGATACCATGAGCTTCTTATAATGAGCACAGTTATGTCCGATGTAGTAAGGTTGAGACGAATTAAAAGTTAAAAGAACCTTGTGGTCAAGAAATCGTATGGGCATATTTGTATAAATGGCTTTCGAGGAAACCGTAAAAACAAAGTATGGCGCACATAGAATAAATGACCCAAGGAAATTCATGACATAAGTCATCTTGGACGAAAGAGCCACGATTGACAAAAAGGGGCATTGTAAAACCAAAGTATAAATGACCTGTGTGGTCATAGAAACAAAGGTATTGCCCATACAAAAAGATGATCAAAGTAGTTGACTTTGGGAGTAGTAAAGAAAGGATGATGAATATGATGATCAGCATCATTCAGAATTTATAAGACCGTCAAGGGTGGTTAGATAAAGAATAAGGGTTTGGTTAAAGAAAGCGATGGATTTCGCTAAGACAACCAAACAAGTCAAAACGGAGTTACAATGCATACCGAAATGGATGCATTAACGTAGACTTCGGCAAAAATACCCGGTTGATGGGTAAGAATTTAAACACAGGCGTAGACCGGGAAACGGGAACGCGGATTGAAAGTCAAAAGACTCGGATTATGAGTCATGACTAAAAGACTATAAAAGTCTGCGAACATAAATTTTGATAATTATGTTTAACTATTGAGGTTGAACAGGGAGAATAAAGAACAAAGTTTGACTGTTCACAAGTGATGGATTTCACACAAACAAGTCAAACGGATTAAATAAAGTATAAAGCCTGATGCCATCAGGGAGCGCCAACCAGAAAATGGTAGCGTTAAACACAAAGGAATAATGAGCCCGGTAAGGGGATATCATTAAATATAAACATATATATACAAACCGGATAACGGTAAGTATGAGACAAATTGACGCTTAGATGATGTGATAAGTGATGTACTGCAAAATACATCCTTATGTCGTGTATAGTTTGTATTATTTATCGTTATTTATATTTTCGTTTTATTTAGAATTACGTGCTATTGATCACATTTTGGTTTTCCAGGTCGTGTTACTAGAAGTTGCTGAAAAAGGAGCAAAAACGAGCTACATTGCTTCAACACCAAGCCCCGATTCTATTTGGAAAAAGAGTTAGAATTATTTTGAAGATTTTGGGAGTTGGAGCTGGAAATTTGAGGCAACATTCTGTGGAAAACTGCCCGTGGCGTCGCGCCACGGCTAAATGGGACGACTGTCGCGTAGCGCTAGCATCTAAACAATAAAATCTGATTTTTGACATGGTGGCGTCGCGCCACCAGCTTGGTCCTCACCCGTCGCGCGACACGACGGGCATATCTGGCGAGATTTATTTGTTTTGCATTAGGGTTTCGTATATAATGAAAAGTTAATCATAATTATCAACAACTTACGAATCAAAGAAACCCTAGGCGAATTTCGGAGCAGATTTTAGTTGAAACAACATAACATAAGATTCATCATATTTACAATCTTTTACGTAAAGTAGGGGGGATATTGCACGGTCCTCCAAAACGCTGGAGTGATCCCACTCCACAACCTAGCTTAGCCCCATAGCTGTCTGGCGGTTAATACCCAACCCGACGCGAGATCCTGGAGGGTGAACCTGCCAATCTTTTACGTAAAGTATAAGACAGATAATCGAGTGTTTTATTTGATAGAAAAGTTAAATGTTTTCGTTAAATGAACCGACAATCGTGGTGTTTCACTTTCACTTTCATTTTCATACAACAAAATTGACGTGCACCCGTACATTTTTAATATACATTTAAAATCCGACACGACGATTGAAAACAACATTCGTGCAAATTTGTGATATGGGATTAGGGCTGTAAACGAGTCGAGCCGAGTCGAGCCAGGATGGGATCGAGCTCAAACTCGAAATTAATTCAGGAGGCTAAACTTGGCTTGAGCTTTACGTCGGAGTTAAACGAGCCTAAGAACGAGCCAACGAGTCGAGCCATGGGCCGAGCCGAGCTTAGCTCGAGCTGGGCTTGGTTACAAAATGAGCCAGCCTGGTTCACGTCATCTCAAATTGAGTTTTTTTAGCTAGTTTTTCTCGAGCTTCTTTCGAGCGAGCTACGAGCCGAGCTACGAGTCGCGAGCTTTATGAACAGCCCTATATGGGATTAGGACAACAAACCATGACTGGGTACAATGTCAATCTTTCTTAGATACGAACATTAACCGAACCGGACTTTCTTCAAATGATTTGATTTGATAATGTTGGCCCTACTATTTGTTCAAGTACATTGCACCTTCATTATTTTATGCATATAGTGATATAATAAGTAGGGCTGTAAACGAACCGAACGTTCAGCGAACAGTTCGTGAACCGTTCGGCGGGAAGTTCGTTTATGTTCGTTCGTTTAATAAATGAACGAACATGAACAAGAAATTTCGTTCGATTAGTTAAATGAACGAACATGAACATAGGTCTCGTTCGTTCGATTGTGTTCGTGAACGTTCGGTAAGGTGTTCGTGAACGTGTTCGTGAACATTCGTTGATTTGCGTTCGTTTATGTTCGTATATGTGTGTTTTAATTGAAGATCTTTGTACTTTCTTATATTGTATTTGTACTTTTTATATTATTAAACTTTTATTTATTTTATTAACCTAACAATGAAACTAGGAAACTCACTTTCACCTTGTTTATGCATCATTTCCCTTTCATTTCTCATTATTTACATCGGCGAATACGATCGACCTCCGTTCCACAATAAGGGATTCAAGTTCGAGTGCTACTCTCTGGGCCATCTATCTTTATTCTTCTCCGCGTTCGCCAAATTTATTTGTGTTCGTTTATGTTCGTGAACCGTTCGCGAACATGCTCATTTCCTTAATGAACGAACACGAACATAAAACCCCGTTCGGTAAGTGTTCATGAACCGTTCGTGAACACATTTATTTCCTTAACGAACGAACACGAACAAGGCCTTGTTCGTGTTCGTTCGGTTCGTTTACAGCCCTAATAATAAGTAGCCATATGAGGAAACATACACCATCAATATAGTAATAATTATTATTATTTTAATTATAATGCGTTTTTATTTATAAATTTTTTTTATTTATTCAGATAAAAAAAAACTTTTTAAAAGTGTCTTTTTTATAGAGGGTTCACGAATTTAATTTTTTGTTATATTATATAATAACTTTCAACTAAAAGAACGATTTAATATGTTAATTAAAAGTATTTGAATGTAGCAAGAATCATATAAACTGGGGGGACGGGGGTTATTAAAATCGTTATCAGTGTTGTGACGTCGGAGGCGTAAAATCGTGTTAAGTAGCAATTGAACCACGACCAAAATCAGGAAAAACGAAAAACAAAAATACGATTTTTTAAAACCAAGTGGTTCACGTGACCTAAAAAAATAGATGAAGTCAAATCTATACCGATACGTATTGGAAAGTCGAGGGGGTAAAAAAGTCCGATGGACTCAATGTGACTACCAAACACCGTGATAAATAGCAAACGAATGAAAAAAAACTAAGAGATCAAATGTGACCATCTAATACCGTACTAAGTAGCAACCAAATGACGACCAAATTCATGAAAAAAACCATAAAACAAAAACTAATAAAAAAACTAGGTTCGTTTAACTTTTTATGAAAAAATTATAAAAAAATACTAAACTCATAAAACAAAAATGGAAAAACCCTAAAGTTAAAAAAAAAAAAAAAAAGAAAGCCAAAACACAAAACCACAAAACAACAAAAATATGTTACTGTTCCTCAAGATGTTAGAAATTAATATACACAAAGGACTAGGACTGGTTAGGGATGAGCAAATCAGACTCGGTATCGGTACCGAATTAATCGAATCGAGTACTTTTTCGGTACCGATTCAGTACCGACTTTTGACATTTTCGGTACCGGTTCGGTACCGGCTTTTACCCTCAAATACCGGTACCGAACCGGGTATATTCGGTACTGGTACCGGTACCAACTTTTGAGGATTTTCGGTACCGAGCTCATCCCTAGGACTGGTTACATAAATGGTTTGACTGAGCCCATCTGAACTGCCTCCACTTGAATCAGCTGGACCGGCGAACAGATAATGATGGTCGAACCGAATATAAAAACGACAACTTTTTTTGTTTCCAAAATCTTAAATAGCTTGGTTTTTTCATTCCAAAATTCTATTTAATGGCTTGGGTTTTTGTAATTTTTATTTTTCAGAATTTATATTGTATCATACTTCATATTGTAAATCCTTAAAAAATATAGTACTTGCACAATTTATTTTAAATTAAATATAATTTTACTTATAACCGGACAATTAGTAGGGTCTAAAAAGGACAAAGTAAGAGCTGTAATTTCCTATGTCTCTTTATAAAGAGAACTAAAATTATTTATAATAACGTCTAGCTTTTTAAACCAAAAGTCTTATAGCGTAATCATATCAAGGTATGTAGTCACATGATGGAGATTGATGTAGGCTTAAGAATAGATTTAGAGAATGTGTCAATTAAGCGTTCTAAACAAAACTAGATTTTAAAACCGGTCAACCAGTAAAGCCACCAGGGCTGGCTCTGGGCCCGGCAAACCCGTGTCGACGCCCGAGGCCCAAAATTTCAAAGGGCCCGAAAAGTCTTTATAAGCTTGTATATATTTATTAAATTATATATTTAGTATATTTATCCGTTCTTTATGCAAAAAAGTATTGGTGGTGTAGTGGCAAAAACCATCTCAAAATAATATAAAGGTCTCAAGTTTGAGTCTTTGCTCCATCACTAAGTTTTTATTTTTGTAATACATTTACCCTTAACCATAATTTTGGGCCCAATTCTTTTCGTCGCCCGAGGCCTAAATTTTTTCAAGAGTTTTCGGGGACGGCTCTGAAAGCCACCAGTTTGATAACCTATACGTTTACAAAAAGAAAGTAAAATATTCATTAGTTTTGTATATTGCACAATAATTCAACTAAGACAAAGATGGAGCATGCTTATACAACACTAGTAACAACACATAATAGGTATAACATTAAAGATTCAAATACTTGTACACAACAATAATAAGACAACAATAACATATTACATTAAACATTCATCATTCATTATATTATAATTATAAAATACTAAAAAAGGTAACAATTTGAGGTAGCAAGAAGACCAACCTGAGAAAACAGGACCCTAAAGTCCCATAAAAAACATGGACCATGGTTCATAAAAAAACAACCACAAAGTGTTGTTAAATGGCTCCAGACCAACAAATCTGTTGCCACTTACCATAGACCAAAAACCAGGTGCACCCTCCTTCTCCCTCAAACCGCTACGGACCACATACAACTGACTCGAACGATAAGACCCCACCCCAACCTAACCCAACCCATAACTTAAACTAGACCCGAAACAAAAAAGACACGACACCTTGACTGGGTGTGACTAACCATTGCCTCAGTCGAAACAGTCTCGTTTTGGGAAAACGAGACCACAACAGTCACAAACGGGAATAAGGAGCCTGTTTGCGACTGGAAAACCGACTGACTGGCGAATGATTCGCCACAAACGATCCTGATACACGAAACTGATACTTCCATCTTTATTCGTGATTGGGGGGTGGGGGAGGTGGTTTAATATAGGATATCACACCTCCAAAGACTCTCGACAAGCGAATCGACGGAACTGCTGCTGATGAGATTGCATTGTTGGATGTTTAACCCGACTAACGTTTGCCCGAGTTTCTTTAAGAAAGGTACACTCTTGTTTGTAACCTTCGAGCAACCCGAAACCGAGAGGACTTGTAAGTCAATCTGAACACCTTCTGACAAACAAGACAATCCGTTGTCCGTTATGCAACACTTTGATACATCAAGATCGTTGAGCAACATGCAGTTGTCCGCAATCGCCACCAAACTTTCGTCGGTGATCCTTCTGCCGCCTTCGAGATTCAAAACCTTTAGGGTTCCGCCGTGAATCTTAGCAAGATCCACCACGACTTTGTCGGTCAAGTTCACGCAATTGCTAATGTTGACTTTCACAAGTCCAGCCTGGCAGTTTTCGAGAAGCGGGTATAAACCGGAATCGGTTATCCCGCATAGCCCGCTTAATTCGACGTTTTGTAGCTGTGGGCATAGTGTCCCAAAAATTGCCAAATTTGTGTTTCCGAACCCGATGCAGTCTTTGACGGTCAAAGATCGAAGAGATGCGCATTGAGTCAACTCGGGTGTTTCGTGGGCTAAATCTTTTATTCCCATACATTTGACGATCGTTAACGACTTCAAATTCGACTTTAACGCTCCCAAGATCCCGTGTTGACTGATTCGATTGCATTCTTCCAATTGCAAACATTCTAACGATTTCGCAGCTTCAGTAAACGAAACCAATCCTTTATCAGACACAAAGCAACATTTTTTAATCAACATTTGTTTCAAGAACCCGCAACCGTTGCCAATCGCTTCAAGGCTCAGATCCGTGATCCCGTAACACGAGACGACGGTTAAAGACGTCAATGATTGAAGCCCTTTCGCATTACCCATCGCCCAAAACCCTTTCTGACTAGCGATTTGAAGACCCGTAAGGACGAGATTGGTAATCGACTTCCCGTAATGCCCGATCACCGCAAGCGAAAAGTCGGTTATGTTTAACGATTGGAGCTTCACTTTCTTCAAAACCAAAGAAAGCGACGACAAGAGCGTAGCAACGCCTTGATCACCAACATTCGGGCAGTCTTTGACGCTGATCGATTGGAGATTCGGGCAGTATCGGGCAACAGCTTGAAGACTCTCGTTTCCAATGTTTTTACACGATTCGATCGTTAACGAGGTCAAATTTGGGCAGTTTTCAGCGATCGCTGCAATACCCTTGTTCGAAATCGAATGACAATGCGAAATATCAAGTTTTTCCAACAAATGGCATTCTTTCGAAATCTCGATTAACGATTCATCCCCAATAGACGGAACATTCCATAACGATAGAACCTTCAACGACGGGCAGCCACGGGCAATCGCTGTGAACCCTAATTTAGTAACTTTATTACTGCCCCTAACCGAAAGCTTGCCCAAACCACCACGGGAAGATGTACCAACAGCAACAGATTGAAGTCTACAATCCGTTGCTTTCTTTCCATCCAAACATCTCGTAAGAAACCCATCATTTTCCTGAACCATCTCAACATCATCAGACGATCCATGAACCATTTCTGATGCTCTAACGTTGCTTAGAACCGTGAGCCACCGGTTCGAGACACAAGCCGATGCGCTTCGGGCTTGACCGTTTGGCAAACGTCTGAAGATTTCGTAGAGGATTTCGTCTGGGAGGATTTCAATTGATGGCTTCTTTTCTTGTTCGAAGAAAAGAATGTATGAATCACTGATTCTTTGACGTTTGCAAGGTGGACCGTATACAGATAGTAATCGGGCCGAATCTTTTGAGCATAGTGATCCACCTGTATGCAATTCATCATCACCTGTAAATTGATAACCAAATTATTAAAAAAAAAACAGTCTTTTGCCCAAATCAGGATATGCAGTTTAACAATATACATACATCAATTTTCTTAATTTTTTTCCTATGGCTCAAACCCTAATTTGCCCAAATCTCATAAGAACTGAAGAAACAAAGTATAATTTCTTAATAAGATTAATCTTTCTAGTTTCTATAAAATCTATCTAATTAAAGGCTTTTAAAGTCATGATCTTAACCCTATGTATGATCTATATTTCTATGTTATTTCCCCTAAAATCCAACTAAAACTTGCAAATTTCAAGTCCATTACATTTACCTGTTTAGACACGAATTTTATCGTGTCCTAAACATGTCCTAAACGTGTCGACCTGTTTAAGACAGTAAACATGTTAAAGCCAAAAAACAAAACATGTTAAAAACGTATCGTTTCGTGTTAACATGTCCGTGTCTAAAAATGCTAGCCCTATACATTATTAGTCCATTATCATAACTCACTAAATTTCAAATTTTTATCAACAATATTCAGAAGGGGATGGCGGCGCAGTTTGTTGCCCGTCTCCCCTATCCGTATGTAGTTTGCCCTGGTGATTGGAATGAAACAAATATTTATTCTAAGAAAAAAAAAACTAACTTAAATAACTATTGGATTCAAGAAACCATATAAATCAAACCAAAAAATGCCTAAATCATATTAACTACCAAAAAAAACACCTAAACTAAAAACCCCATCAAGATTTTATACAAAAGTACATAAAACACAACCAAATTAAAGAACTTGAAGCAAACTAACCTCTGTAATTAACCAAAGCAGGCATCTTTGTAACTTCCAGCAAGAACCCACCAAAAAGACAAGATCTTTAACCAAAAAACACACAAAAACAATAAAAAAACAGAACTTTTTCACCAAATTGTGTTCAAGATTTGTTTGCATTCATATAAAAACCCTCTACAACCAAGTAGCAGGGCAAAAAAGGAGAGAAAAGAAATGGGGTTTAGAGAATGATCAAGTTTTTGTTTGAATGCAATGTGATTTTCTTGTTTATTGGGTTTGTATGTTGTTATATATATATATATATGCAAAAGGGGATGTATGTAAATCATGCTGATGTGTCATAGTCTTCAGATACATCAAAAAAACCTCCCCCTTAACAGTCACACATTCATTGAATCTAACCGGCTGTTCCGGTTGCTGTTCTGGAAATTCCCACTTGTATTTAATGTTTTAAACTTGCTTGCTTTTGTTTTGGACTTTTGGGTATGGGGTTGTTGACCGGAAACCGGCTGGTGCCGGTAATTATGCTCAAGTTGAAAAAATGATCCAAGGTTTAAAGATTTCTTGAAATTTTGAAATTAAATGGTGAATAAGTGAACAATGAACATACATTGTATGTATGTGACTATGTGTATAATCAAAATTTAATTGTTGGTAGATAGTTAATGATATTATGTCAATTTAAATTAAATTGAATTAATTGTTATTGTTGTTAAATGTTTAATCGTTCTTTAAGATGGTTAAATACAATGTTTGATGTTTAGTCCTAGTGGGTTGGTCTGTGAGATACCGACAAGTGTCACTGAGACTTTTTTGGAGAGCGTAATCTAATCGACATGCATTAAATACTGGTTATATTTTTGTATTATTATTGTTATTATAACCAAGTAAATATTTAGGTATTTATATAAGATACTATCACACGATGCAACAGGTGTCATCGAGGCTATTTTTGAAAGCAAAATCTAATCAAATTTAATGTTGTACATACATTGTATGTGACTATGTGTATAAATCAAAACTTAATTGTTGGTAGGTAATTAATGATGTTATGTCAATTTAAAGCAAATTTAATTATTTGTTATTATTGTTAAATATTTAGCATAGTCATTATTTAATATAGTTAAATACAATGTTTAATGAATTAACATTATTATTATTATCTTTTGAGTGGTATGAAACTAATTGAATATTTGCAAATACAATGTTTGGAACTTTTCTTTCTAGATAAAAATTCTATTTTTTTAAAAAGGTAGATAAAAATTCTATTTATAACCAATGTAAGTATGACATTTAGTGAGATGAGGTTGTGCTTTAAAAGCAAAAGGAATATTGTTATCAGAAAGAACATATATATGTTTTACCTTAAAGAGGTTGTATGTAACTAACGATGGTCATTTTGTCCCATGTTATTTTGAGTTGAATACCATACTTGATTTGGGAAGTCTCATTATTTACTTGTAATAGGTAGCCATGCGGGCTTCTGTTTCTCCACACATACATACAAATTAGAAAGGGGGTTCAAATATGAAAAGTTGGGTATAACATAGTTTGAAAGATGTGATTAGATGAATGAGGGTGGTCGTTGGAGTTGAGTTCGGTGTGGTGTAGAGATGCACAAATCGGGTTAGGGTTTCAACCCGAATAGGTTTCAAACCGGGTTGGCACTCAAACCGTGTTGGGTTCTAACCGGGTTAGGAGACAAGTTAACCAAACCTTATGAAACTGATTTAGGTTGGGTTGGGACCGGGTTGGGTTCTCAAACCGGGTTCAACCCCATTGCTCAACCCTGTTAATAATTTAATATAAAATTCTTAAAAAGAACTAATATACATAAATTACTTAAAAATATATACTTTGTTTATTTTTTTATAAGTAAACTAAAACATAAAAAAACACAACACGACACGAAATACAATTTTTTTTACACTTTTCATCGGTCTTTGGTAGGTGCGGTAAAGGAATAACCCATATTGACAGATGAATGCCCGCTTTCGATTCCACAGCGTTTTGGGAGCTTTTTTTTTTTTTTGCGTTTTTGAGTGTTGTGATTTAACCAACACCTTTAATACATGTGTATACTAACATTTTGGATGAAAAAAGTCCAAAAAATCGACATTAAATGTACTATAATGGTCACAAAGCCGTTACATAGCCATTGGGTAATAGCTAGTACCATGTATATGGACGGGTTCATGATATCGGGTTCAAACCTGGTTCTCAAACTGGGTTGAGTGATCGGGTTGTCAGCTGTCGGGTTGAAACCAGTTTGACTATGAAATTCCCAAACTGAGTCCTACCCTACGGGTTGAAACAGGTTCAAACCGGGTTGGCTATATATCAGGCTCAAACCGGGTTCGGGTAGGGTAGGGTTGTCGGGTTCGATTTCTAACCCGGTTTAGGGTTGCACCTCTAGTGTGGTGTACCAAGTCTCTCGGAAAGATGAAGAAAATTGTTGGACAAACAAGTGTGGACTGCCTACGTGGTGGAACATTGTTCGCAAGGTATAAACAAGTGAATCATTGGTTTTTGAGAGTTGGTTCATGGTGGCAGAAATTAGGGATGACAATGGGACGAGTATTGGTAATCTCAATCTAATACATGATTACAAAACCGTGTCTTATAGATGGTTGTATAGATGTCAGATATTAATCGTGTAATTCCCCATTGGGTATCATGCATACCCCACGTATAGGATATACCTATTGATTTGTTAAAAAATATTGGTTGTGACTTGTGATTTTCATATACATTTGTTCTCATTTTCATTCTAAATTTTATATAATTATATGTTGTTAACAACCACTTTTAATATGATATATTACATTATGCTCATCACCAATGTCTAAGATGTAAAGTTCATGATTCTACAAATTTCAATAGGTAAGTTCGCACCTTTATCATAAATATATAAACAACATAATCAAAATACATGTTATAAAAACAGTTTTTTTTTTCATGTAATGAAGTTATTTGAGTGAAACATTACTAGACAGGGGTTAAAGAGAAATATGATTAAAAGTTTTTGAATATATGATTCGGGTAAAACGGATAACCATACCCTAATACATGTCTCAGATGTTTCAGATTTCAGGTATTATAACAGACTTAGGTGGTGTTTGTTTTTGAAGAGGTAAAAGGTCTGCAGTCTGCGGACCACATCTGCAGGCATCTGCAGGAGAAGAGGTGGACCAAAGGTCTGCAGTCTGCAAGGAGAAGAGGGTTTGTTTTTTATTCTACAAAAAGATCTTCTCAACACACACAAACACACACTTTACACACACAAACCTCTTGTTCTCTCTCTATGCATCACCACCGCCACAACCATCTGCCTCACCAAGCACCACCACCACCATCTGCCTCACCAACCTCCTTCCTCCCCCACCAACCTCGTCGCAACCACCAAGCACCACCGCCACCACTTCAGCCGCCGTCAACCACCTCCACCGAAACCCTAATTTCACCATCTTCAAGGGTTTCGATTTGGGGGTTTCTGAAGAGAGAGAGAGAGATCGAGGGAGGAGAGAGATCCAGAGAAAGAGAGAGATCCAGAGAGAGAGAGTACGAGGAGAGAGAGACGGTGGTGGTTACGGTTCCTGTGATGATGATGATCGATGAAGATGATGACGATGATGTTCGATGATGATGATAACAGATGATGACGGCGATTTTGATGGTGGAAGTGATTGGGGGTGTCGGGTGGAGGAGATGGGTGAACGTGGGGGTGGCGGTGGTGGCGGAGATGTGGTGGTGGAGATGGTGGCGGGGATGTGGGGGTGGAGGTGTGGAAGAAGAGGTGAGAAGAGGTAAAGGTCTGTGCCAAGAAGACTTGGGTCAATGTCTGTGCCAAGAAGAGGCCTCGCGGACCTTTTTTAATGAAAGGTCTGCGAGAAAACAAACAAGCTGCAGACATGAAACGTCTGCTCGCGTCTGCGCGACGCATACATAAGTGGCCAGAAGTGCTTCTGGCCAAATATTGGTGTAGTTCCCCATTGGGTATCATGCATACCCCACGTATAGGATATACCTATTGGTTTGTTAAAAAATATTGGTTGTGACTTGTGATTTTCATATACATTTGTTCTCATTTTCATTCTAAATTTTATATAATTATTTGTTGTTAACAACCACTTTTAATATGATATATTACATTATGCTCATCACCAATGTCTAAGATGTAAAGTTCATGATTCTACAAATTTCAATAGGTAAGTTCGCACCTTTATCATAAATATATAAACAACATAATCAAAATACATGTTATAAAAACAGTTTTTTTTTCATGTAATGAAGTTATTTGAGTGAAACATTACTAGACAGTAGGGCTGGCAATTTTACACGAATACACGACACGAACCTACACGAAGTTAACAGGTATCGTGTATGGCCTTAACAGGTATCGTGTACCAAACATGTAGACACGATATTACCTGTTAATTTTCGTGTATAAACAGGTTAAATACATGTTTACCTGTTAATACCCGTTAGTACACGATAAGAAATTAAATTAAAGAGTTAACTGCCATTTTCGTCCCTGTGGTTTGGTCACTTTGGCCATTTCAGTCCATTTTTCAAAAATGCGCCATTTTCCTCCCCGACGTTCTGGAAAGGTGCCATTTCAGTCCAAAAATCATAACCCAGTTAAGTCAGTTTGTAAATAAGGACTGATTGTGTAAATTTGTAACATAAATGACCATTTAAGTAAAATCTATAAATATATAACACAGTGGTGGCCGCACTCCTATTCCCTCTCACTTCTCCAACGACCGGCGCCAATTCCGGCGACTTCTCCGGCCACACGCACATCTCCTCCGCCCTCTTCGTCATCTCCTACCTACACCCCCTCTCCGATAAACATCTATCAGCTTTCCGGAGATTATCCAGCCACCACTGTCTCCTGGTGGCAGCGGAGAACAGCAACAACTCCGCCACCATGGCGGTGGCAGCGGCAAGGCAGAAAGGATGAGAGAGAGAGTAGAGAGAGATCGGCGACGGCGGTGGTGATGGTTTTTCGTTTTGCTCCGACGAGTTCTGGTTCGTGTCCGGCGGCAGCAACGATGGTTGGTTATGATTGGTTTCAGGCGGCAGCAACGATGGCAGTTAACTCTTGGTTTCAGGTCTCGAGTCCGGTTCTCCGGCAAACCTCCGACAAAAACCCCGGCAAACCTCCGACAACCATTAACACCACCGTCTCCTCACCGCTGCACCATCACCATAACCCACCACCACTTCACCGTAAACCACCGTTCACCTCTGTCATCACCTCCGTTCACCGCTGTAAAACCGACAACCTGCAACTCATTTTCATCAATCATCATCACAGTCGGAGAGAGAGAGAGAGAGATAACGAGAGAGAGAGAGAGAGAAGGAGGCGGGAGAGAGAACCGGCGACGGTGGGGGTGCCGTTTTTCCGGTGAGTTGCAGGCGGCGGCAGTGGTGAGTTGCAGGCGGCGGCAGTGGTGATGGTGGTGGCAGTGGCTGTGGTGGCGGTGGTGGGAACTGGTGATGCAGGTGGTGGAGAGTGTAGAGATAGAACAGGTGGTGGCGGTGGTGGGAACTGGTGCGGCGGCGGTGGAGGTGAAGGTGATGGTGGTGGTGGTGGTTTAGAGAGAGAGACGAACTGGTGCCATTTTCGTCCCTATGGTTTGGTCACTTTGGCCATTTCAGTCCATTTTTCAAAAATGCGCCATTTTCCTTAAATGGTCCTTTATGTTACAAATTTACACAATCAGTCCTTATTTACAAACTGACTTAACTGGGTTATGATTTTTGGACTGAAATGGCACCTTTCCAGAACGTCGGGGAGGAAAATGGCGCATTTTTTAAAAATGGACTGAAATGGCCAAAGTGACCAAACCACAGGGACGAAAATGGCAGTTAACTCTAAATTAAATAAAACTCATAAGCCATATGCATGTGGGTTCCTTAATTCCTTTCTATTTTCATTCCTCATTCAATTAAAAAAAATAAAACCCTAAACTCCCTCTGTAACTCTCAGATAGCATGTCGTGTTCGAGTTTTTGTTCGTGTTAACAGGTATTAACAGGTAATTTTCGTGTATAACAGTCGAACAGTCGTGTTAACAGGTATTAACAGGTAATTTTCGTGTATATCGTGTCGTGTTCGTGTTTGAAAAAAAGGACACGATAAGTTATCGTGTCGTGTTCGTGTATATGATTTCGTGTATCGTGTCTTATCGTGTCGTGTCTTATCGTGTACGGGTATACACGATATGCCAGCCCTACTAGACAGGGGTTTAAGAGAAATATGATTAAAAGTTTTTGAATATATGATTCGGGTAAAACGGATAACCATACCCTAATACATGTCTCGGATGTTTCAGATTTCAGGTATTCCATCTTCAAACTGGAATTCTTTAGATCTCACGCAAAAGGGTGTCTTCCATATATTAGTTATTTCTATACAACTAAATGGAATTTTTAAAAAGGATGAAAAACAAGACGGGGTCAAATGAACATCATTTAGGGGCGATGATTTCTTGAAGGTAAGGACAAGATATGAAATGAAAAATGAATTTTCGATGCGTATAATTAACGCTAAAAAAAATTTCAAACTTCTTCAAATCTTTCGATGCGTATAATTAACTCTAAAAAAATTTCAAACTTCTTCAAATCTCCAACTTACCTAAAATCCACCAAGGAACATAGTTCTCTCCAAACAACCAATGGGAGCTTCTATATATGGTGTGAGAATAAACTTATGTCATTATTCTAACTGGTTTATCACCCTAGCCGCGTTGCGGCGAACTTCTTTTGTTATTTAGTCTGTGTTTACATGTATTTTGAAATCGCTACGAGCGCGTTGCACACGGAACCATTAACAAAAATAAAAAAGAAAAAGTAAAAAACAGTAAAAAATATTCGAAAGAAAATCAACCAAAAAGTTGTATGTTAATGATTTTTTTCGTATGAAACCCGTGGTCAGAGATGACTAAATAATACTGGGTACCGGTACCGAACTTCTCGAACCAAAAGGATCCTAAGTACCAATTCGGTACCGACCTTTGGCGTTCCTGGTACCGGTTCGCTACCGATTTTTACCTTCATATACCGGTTCCGTAACCGATATTTTCGGTATCGGCTGCCACCGAGCTCATCCCTATCCACCGTTGTTGTTTGTACGGCAACCGTGATCAGGGATGAGCAAATGGTACCGTGTAGCAGTACTGAATTTCCAAAACTAAAAGATTTTCAAACTCAATCCGGTACCGACTTTTGGCGTTTTCTGTATCAGGCTGATGCCGATTTTTACCTTCATGTACCGATAATGAATCGGACCGTACCCGTATTTTCAATACCAGTATTGGTTGACACCAAATTTATCCAACTTAGAAAGTATAGAAAATAATAATTATTATTATATTAAAACAGTGAAGGGTATTAAAAAATATATATTATTAAAATATATTTAAAACACTATTCATTTCATTTGATTTATTAATATATAGTAGTAATAATTTAGCGAGTTTAATTATCTCGCCAATTTTCTTCCATTAACACAATTAAAAACTAATTAAGACTGAGGGGAGTGGGGCGACTCCCCCTCCCAAGTCGCCCTAAGTCGCCTGGAACACCGCCCCCCTTGGCGTCTCGGCTGGCGTCCCAAGCCAGCCCGTCTCCAAGCGATCGCCCGCTTTTTCCATTTCCCCATACATATATTCGTTGCCAACGGATAGTTTGGCCAATTTTTTTTTTTTTTTAAATACACCCAACCTTTATAAATAATACCACATATCAAACACATTTTTACCACAATCTTCTCTCAACTCATCAAAATTTATACCAATCTTCTCTCAACTCATCAAAATGTATCCCCACAACATCCCTCATTTCAACCAAAATACACAATCTTCCAATCCACAACCCGATATGGCGGACCCAAACGTTTTAAATAACCTCGCTTTTTACGCCTATTTCAATAATATGCACGTTTCTAGCCCTACACCGCAAGTATACTACAACAATACGACGATACCGCAAAATATGGGGTTCACCACTTGGAACACACAACAACCCGGTGGTTTTCAAAACGTTGGAGGATCGAGCCAACAAAATGGTATAAATTTTTTATATATTTTTTTGTAAAGAATATGTTTTTTTTTTAACTTTGTTTGTATTCCATCTAGTGGTTGATTTAGATGACGAAGAAGTTCCGGAGACCCAGTTCCATGTCGGTCAAAATGATGTTGAACCTCAAAAAAAGAAACGTTTACACAAGAGGAAAACACCGGGTGAAGAACGCTTGAAAACCAAACCGATACCATGGACTTCCAACGAGGAAATGAGCTTGTCCAAGGCTTGGTTAGAAATAACCGAAGACCCGAGATGTAGTAAGTTGATGTATTTTTTTTTTTCGGTTGATGTATTTTTTTTTTTTTTTTGTTGATGTATTTTTTTTCGGTTGATGTATTTTTTATTTTGTTGAAGTAATTTTTTTTTGTTGAAGTATTAGTTTTTATTTACTTTGATCAATACTTTTATAAAAAAAAATAGGAATTTTTTTATATCTTTTACATAAAAAAAGACAAAATAAATCAATGCCACGTTTCGCAAGACGCCCTAGCCAGCCAAGTTGCTCCACTCCCCTTTTTTTGCCCAAAATCCTCTAATCTGACGTGGCGCCACGTGTCGCAAGACGCCCTCTCAAAAGGATGCCCCACTCCCTTTAGTCTAAACGACCAATTGGTGATTATTACATTTGACTATTTGAAGAATTTACATTATATTTTTTGAGTATTGAATTTTAGTATTCTCAACTATTTGTCGTTAGCTATCATCAGTTCCAACTTTAAAAATAATCATCAGCAGTCTCAACTATTAATATATTGACCTCCAATGGACCCTGACTAACAGAAACCTAACGCTAGTCATCGAAACAACGTTATTTGGTCAGAAAACTCAACATTTTTTTGTCCCAAACCTCTTTGTAACCTTAAATCGAACCTTTAGGAACATTTTTCTATTAAAAACCCTAATTATTGAGGTCGTCGGAAAACTCAACATTTTCGACCAAAACATATTTGTAACCTTAGATTGGACCTTTAGGAATCTTTTCCTAGTAAAACCCCAGTTATTGATGTTTCCGGGAAACTACTTTTTGGCCGGAACAATCATTTTTTGCTTGAAAACTCAACATTTTCGTCCCAAATCTCTTTGTAACCTTAGATCGGACCTTTAGGAATCTTTTTTCGGCTAAAAACATTTTTCCGGCGACTAACGGCGTTAGGGTTCCATTAGTCGGGTCTAGTGAAGGTCAATATGTTAATACTTTGGACTGTCAATGGTAATTTTATAAGTTGGGACCGTTGGCGACCAACAACGAATGATTAAGATTATTAAAATCCAATATTCCTTTTTTTTTTTGCAATTTGTTTCGAAAGCAAATGTTAACCACATTGTCTAAAAAGTCAATGAAGTAGCAATAGAGTCCTCTCTTGACTAAGTGTGTGTTTCTCTTTGATGTGCTTAGAAACTTTTTGCTATTCTCTATCTAACCCATGATTAGACTTCTAATTAGTGAGCTAAAGGTGTTGTTAATTTCAGTCATTTGCCATTCATTGATTAAGATTAGTCGACTATTAAATGTTATACTTGATGAAGTTGAAGCAAAATTTTGTAAATTATAAACTGGACCTAAACATTATACCTAATTATTAGGGTTGCTTGACGAGTCGATGGTATAAAAAAATAAGATGTCGCTTAAGGTCTTCACATCTAAGGGGCTTTTATTGATTATATATTAAAACCGTACCTTTTTCAATTATTATTATTTATTTTGAACGGCGAATTTCTTTTAATCCCTATCGTCTGTAGGACTTGAACCAAAAACATCCTCCTCCTAACACCAGGTGTATTAAGGTTTTGCTTTTTTCAATGGACTACCACCCATTGGTTTTTTCGATTATTTAAATATGATTCTTTAAGTTTATGGTCTTGTAAGATATTAGAGAGTTTTGGATAAAGAAATTATGTCATGTATCTTTGTGGTTGTTGTTTTACGTTTTATTAATAGAATTTGAATAGGTGATTTAGGGTTTAACATCAATTAACTTTTAGTTTTGATAGGAAAAACAAGGAATTAGTATATTTGTCTATCTCAAATATATATTTTTTTTCAATAAAATCCGGATTATGCCAGCGCCTTGGAACGCTTGCATGAATCTCTACCTGACTTTGATCTCGGCGGTTTCTCTAACAAGGACACCGACCCCAAAAAGCCACAGAAAACTTTGGCGAATGCCCTTTGTTGTCGAATCGCACAAAGTTTGGGAGAAGATTTCCATTTGTCACCCCGCCAGAAAGCCGTCATTGAATGCCTACAGAGGCCTCACGCTCAGGATTTCTTAACTGTTATTCCTATTGAAGGTTTGGGTCAACGTATGTCAGCGGTGGAGTACCGGTCAATCCTTAAGTATCGTTTGATGATCCCCATGTTCCCGGATGATGAAACTTGCCCAGTCTGCCGTAAAGCATTCCTGGATAAATACGGGGAGCATGCGTTAAACTGTAGAGAGTTGTCGGGGTTTAAGTATCGCCATGATGTAACACCTCGAAAATTCACGTCCTATAATGTGTAGACACGTGTCATATGTTTAAACGTGTGAAAGAATATTATGAAAGGACTAAAGTTGACAAACATGGAAAGTATGTGAACATACGTATTCTAAGTGTCAACAGTGAATAAATATATTGTACATTAACCCTACATAATGTTTATAACGTCAAACGAATAAATCATGGATCATGCGAAACTAAAAGTGAGAAATTACAAACTACAAGGGTTAAATGTGTCAACATGTTTAAATTATACCTCTGAGTGACCTTTTGACAAACCCGAAGCTTTGTAACTGTTAATTATGCTCACTAGAATGCGCGATATAAATTTCATAAAGTTTCGTTATCGTATGAGAAAGTTATGATCAAATTCGTGTGCGAGGGGTTAAAGCGTTAACGTTGAAAGTTGTGACTTTTCGGGTTAACCGGAAGTGTCCAGGGACTTGGCAAAGCGGGTATAAGTCCTAAAGCCCTTGTGGGTAAATAATAAGGGGTCAAATTGCAAGTATTTAGCTCAGTTGCCCTTTCGAAAGGCCAAGGGACAATATGCGGAAACTTGAAAATGAAAAATCTGATCAGAAGGGTTAAGGCGGGCCGCGTAAGGTCCATCAACACCCTTACGCGGGCCGCATCAGGACATCAGATGCAGAAAAACGAGACAGGCTCCTGTATTCGCGGTTATTCGATCTTTAAGCGATATTTTAACATGGTGGGCGACCCCTAAACTGTTCTAGAGCACTAGGGACACATGTTGGAGGCTTGTGGTCAGTAATAGAGTTGTGTGTCAACTTCTTATGGTGGATTAAACACTATAAAAGGGCATGAAGTTGCAACTCATTGATCACACCTTCATCTGCATTTTTGGAGCATTTCTGGAGCTAAGGATCTTCCTCTAAGCTTTCCATTTTGTGCATAGGACTTCAGTAAGTGTGCTAATCCTTTCTTAATTAAGTTTTAGCTTAGTTTTAGCTTAGAAGTCAAACCGTCGTAATTAACGGTTGACTTTAAGATTAATTACTAATGGTCCAGTGATTAGTCGAATCAAAAGTAGCTATAAGTTGGTAATTATGTGGGTAATAAAACCTCAAAAGGGTTCCCCCTGATTACCACTCTAACCAGGTCAAAAGTCGGGTCAAACTTGCTAAGAAAAAGTCAACAGGATACTTAAATTACAATTTATGCATAATTAGCAATGTAGATCATATACAACCTGTTTGATCATTGTTATAACTTAGTAATAAGTGTAAGAACATGTCTAAACATGTTCAACCCGACAATTTCCTGTAAATACCCGGTTCGGAACCGAAAGTCACATAGTTTGACTTTCACTTTGACTTTCAGTTCTGACCCGTTTAGGCATGTTTTAGAAATGCCTCAGAGCTTTAATTGGACTAGGTTACATGTTAGTATAACCCTCTATGATTATACACCTTGGTTCATTAGTTATCCAATTAATATGCATATTTCCGTTAATTGCTCATATGTTGACCATTATGCCCTTATTACCTTAAAACGTGATTTTTGGAAATGTAAAAGAGTAGAAACTTTAATTACTGATATATAAACTTGTATGCAAAGTTTGACATCAGTTTGAATTGTAGATTAAGAGTTATGCTCGTTATCGTAAATTTAAAGCTTTATGTTAATTAAGCGGCGTATTTAGCGTATAACCTACTTAAACATACTTTTTGATATAAATCTCTTTAACTACTGATGTAATATATTATTTTGGTATTTTTAAAGATTTTTAATAAATTTTAGGCTGAGCATAACTCATAGTCGTAGGCTTAATCCGGTAAATGTCGGTTTTGCCCTTACGGGCCATAAAATGAGTTTTACATATCTAAACGACTCCAAACCTTTTGCTACTGATTAGACATGATAAATAAATTATTTTAAACCTCCTGGAAATATAAAAATATCAGATTTCTATATAGAACCCGGAAACGGCTTCTAATCGCCTAATTTAGCGTTTTTAGCGCATAGTATGCACTAGAACTATTTTAAACATACTAAGGTTGATACCTACTGATATTTGAGGTAAATTATGATATTTTAACAGTAAGCAAAATTTGATAAACTCAGACTTCAGTTTTGAGCTTTTCGGCTTATGTGAAATTACCAAAATACCCCTACGGGGCATAGTTTGGTTATAATTGATAAATTTCACATATACACTTTATCCTACTGATATAACTTAGAAAATTATGTATTTTTGCTGATTACATCAGACCTGTAACTCAGGCTGTTACTTAAACTCTTTTATAAACTTTTAAATGACCAAACTATCCCTACGGGGCCTAGTTTGTGTTTAAACACGTTTCGGGCATAATGAAAGACATCTTACTGATGTCACAACATATTTGAGGCATAATTAACTTAGGAAACCTGTATATAACTCTCATGAATACCCGTCACGCTTATTACGCGTACGGTTCGGTTTATGTAACAAGTTTACATAAATTAGCCGAAACGGGTCAAACCTTATCGGTTTTATCTCAAAATCCAGAATGTGTATAATATACCCATATTAAACAAGTCTTCATACTTGTTGGTTCTAAAACACATTCTATCCGGTCATCGCTTAATCGTGCGTACGAACCGTATCTTTAAAACTAACCGGTCTAAGCTTAAGCTTAATTAAAGACCCGTTAGAATTCTAATAGGTTATTATAAACCTTTGTTCCAGAATAGGAGACCAGTAAAAGCTACCTACATTTTGCTTATTGTGATTTATACATTGCTCAGGTAAATACTTTTAACTTATTTTCCCTATACGGGCTTGGGTTACGGTATATAGTATACCGCTTGATCGAGCATCAAATCCTCCACCGTTGAGTGGGTAATTGACTAATTTGATCGGCTCGTTTAAACAGTCTTGTTACTTAAAGCCTTTGGGGGGTTAATGACCATGTCCCGGATATCCTTGGCATCATTTTACGAAATGGCCACGACTTAAGCGCGGGGTGTAGGCGTACACCCGTCAGTGCACAAAAGAATATTGTGGTGTGTCTATTGATCTTTAACCCGGACAAGATCCGGGCTACTGAACGCACAAGGAACATGTAATTCGTTCACAAGATTATAATATTAAATAATTCTCCCAAGTTAAATAAAATGTTTATGCCATGTGCATCCAAACAAATTTTCAATCATTTTCCAAAATGAGTCAGTTGAATGTATTTACCAGTGTAAACTGACGTATTTTCCCAAAAAGATTAAATGCAGGTACTAAGCGAAATTGGCTGGGATTTCTCCTTAGCATCATTAGAAGTCTCGCAAGCTTAAGATGCCTGAAGTCTGTTGAACTATTGTTTCATAGTTTATTTTCGATCCATCTGTGGATAAACTTCCGAATATTGTGACATTTGATATTACAATATTAAATTCGGTTGTATCGTATTTTTAAATTTGCTTCCGCTGTGCATATTGATTATTGTGTTGTTTGACTATTATGTTGCCAACCACGTCACGATACCCCCCCACCGGTGACACGTGGAAATCGGGGTGTGACAGGTTGGTATCAAAGCCAACACTGAGTGAATTAAACACTAGCCTTTTGTGTTTAATCTCAGTTACACAATTGCACATTCTAAACTTTCGAGTCTAGACATATAACATAGGACAAATTCCACTTTGTTTGTGTTGTCCTTTATTTACATATATTTTTGGTTTGTTATCTCATATTATAATGACAGGATTTGAAAATGCCGCCAAGATTCTTCAGGAGAAGGGGAAGAGGCAAGGGGCCAATCACCGCCCCCAATGATAATGAAGCTGGACCATCACATGCGCGAGCTCCGTCTGCTACCGAGAGTGACGACCCTCGGCAGAACAGGAGGAACTTGTTTGAACCAGCCAGACGATCGGTATCACACAGCTCTACACCTCCGGTCCAAAACCCTTATGGGCCTCAGCCGGAGTACGAGCCCAACAACCCTCAACCCTCATATATACCATTACAGCGATCTTTATCGCATCATTCTTTCGGGGACCCCACACCTGCTTTCAGGGGCCGGTTTAACCCGGCCAATTACATCCAAGAACTAGTGGGTTTTAACCCATTGGGTCCAGAAGATCATTTCTCAGGAGATCATGCGAACGACATGGACGAGGACACGGATCCCGTCGAACCTGCTAGTGGTACGCCAAATCATCCCATCGAGATCTCCGACGGATCTTCGTTTCACGGATCACCCTATGTTGGTCCTGATAGCTTTCAAGCTATGTTCACCAGGCACGAATGGTACTATACACCTCCTCACCATTCGTCGCCTCATCAGCAGCAACAGCAGCAGCAGCAGGAACAGGATCCCTCTGTGGATTCCAGATTCGTGGCAGTCACGCCACCGCCTCCACCGCCGCCAGTGCAGCCGGCACCTCCGCAACCGCCGAGGCGATGGAGAACCGGTGCGCGCATGTCGTCACGAGCAGGGGATTTCCATTTCAGTTCCCCACGTCAATCCAGTGGCAGCCACTATCCGCCACATCAGGAGGACCCACAAATGGGTGGACCCTCTAACCCAGCTGTACCACAGCCACCGCCGATGGGTTTTGACAACCCAATTCCAGCATATACGGGTTCCATGGCGTATAACCCGTTTGAACCGCCGAATCACCACAATTATGGTTACGCGGAGGCCGACCCTTACATGGTAGCGGCGAACTACAACCCCCAAGGACCCTATGGAGATCCATGGGGAGTAGGGTACCCAACACATGGGTACCAGATACCTCCTAGGCCTATTATTCGGACGCAATCGCAGCCGCCATGGTTTTCTCCCCCAGAAAGGGAGGAAATCCTACAAAGGTTGGATGAAGTAGAGCGAGGCTTCCACCGTGACCGTAGGGAGAGACAGAGCTTCTTCCAAGGATTGGCAAGCTTGATCAAAGGGAAGAACAAGAAGGGTCACTGAATCCTCCCAATTGTTGTTGAGCCCCTGCGTGGGCCTGTATTTGCTGTATTTGTTTAAGCCCCTGCGTGGGTATGTATGTGTGTTTGTTTTGACCCCTGCGTGGGTCTATTTTCCGATAACCCCTGTGTGGGTATGATACTGTTTGTTTAAAGTCCCTGCGTGGACTAATATGTTGTTTAACCCCTGCGTGGGTAATTGTTGATTGAAAAGACCCGTTTAGGGCAGCATGTAATATTATAATAAATTAATGGAATGTTTGTTTTATAAATTTCAAGTTTGTGCGAGACGCGTTAATGGACATTCTTAGACGAGCAGGGATCTCAGCGAAGAAAGAGGCACCAGTTAATTTTCTTACAGACCCGTCGGAGGGGAGATCCACCCTACGCCCAGCTCACGTGCTAGTTTTTGGGAGGGCGGGAAACATCCTTGTGTCGATCTCACAGGTGTATCCCCACTAGCCGGGTTCCGGGAAAATGGGTTTGTGGCGGGGCAAGCGGTACTGAAAGCAGATTCAAAGAAGGTGGAAAAGCACGCGAAAGCTTGTGAGGATAATCAGCATGCCTTTGTTCCCCTGGCGTTTGACAAGTTCGGCTCCTTGGTGCTGGAGGCAGTTCGGTTCTTGTCTAGAGTTCAGCGAGTGGTCCATAGCAACTTTTCGACCCCTCAGGGGCGGGGCTTTGTTTTTAGTAAATTAGGGTTTTCTATTCAGAAAGGGATGGCGGCGCAGTTTGTTGCTCGTCTACCTGCTATCCTTATGTAATTTGCCCTGATGATTGAAATGAAATAACTAAGATAAATGCAAAAAAAAAAAAATCATTTCAACTCTATTATCTGTGATTTTGTGCATTTTATGATTCATATACAAGGGAAAAGATCAAATAGGAAGTTTATTTGGGCTAGGAAGTGTAGGAAGCAATATGATTAGGACATGTGACAACATTTAAAATAAAGAAAAAGGGTATTTTAGTCAATCCAACCCTTTCTTCTTCCTTTTCAAAACCCAGTAACTTTAAAACCCACCATTTTCAAAACCCACCATCTTCAACCATTTCTTCACTTTCTATCTCAATAATCACTACATTATAGTGCGATTTTCATCACCAATCAATGATTCAAACACCCGATCAACGTGTTCTTCAACTTTTTTTTGAAGAAAGCCCAGTTTAACTTCATACAAAATCTCGTTTTTTCCGGTGATTTTGAAGATAATCACTCGATCCGTTTGATTCAAGCGCTGATAAGTGTTTCAATCATTCAAAATTCGTCAATTGTTGAAGAAATCACTTCTATCCATGTAAGAAATTCTTTAATTTCATTTTTACGATCTGGTTTTTGATTTAGTCATTGTGTTTTACGATCTTTGGCGGGGGTCCGGGGGCAGCGCCCCTGGCGGGGTCCAAGGGGCAGAACCCCTGGTTGGGGTTGATGTCACACCTCAACCGATGGAGGAATCATCGGGGCGCGGCACTAGGCGAATCAGATTGCTCAAGAGAATCCATAACAATTATATTGCGATAATATTTAATACATTCGTTATCCCATACTAACCAATAATACAATCACATAAGTTATCACAGATTTCTTGTCCTCTCGAACAATACAAATCCGACAACCTAGATTTTAGTTGAGTTTCTAGACTTCCTAGCTTGATTCGATATAGCCTGCGATCTAACCTGCAACATACGTTAAAATATTTGTCAATACAAAAGTATTGGCGAGTATACAGGTTTGATAGGTATAGCGTATTAGATTAAAACGTGTAGCGAATTTCCATATGCATAAACGTAACACACGACATATATACTCACAAAGCTGATACTACCAACTAAGTCCTCGATGCTTGAATATGCGATGGCAAACTAGACCCCGTCGGGCGCAATAGTACTAAACTAGTCGTGGTGGGACGTCGCGAGTATAAGCCCTAGCACACATGCAACTAGCATCACGTATATCTATGCATAACAGTTATTCGCAAGTGATAGTTCGATTGAGGGAATAATTCGTTTGATAAGTTTGATTTGTTAGAAACGTATGTTACACCCAAAATGCGATTAAAAGGGTTCAAGTATACTCACTGTGCGTATTGGTTTGGATTGGCGGGATTATGTCCGAGAATATCCTGGTTATAGACTGATCACCTGAGTGTTTGGTAGCTCGTTAAATAATAACGGAACACGCGAAAACGAAAGAAAGTTAGATTGAGGGCTGGCCCGTTCGGATGAGCTGTTCGATCGGATAGCCTGTTCGATCGGATGGGCTGTTCGATCGGATAGCCTGTTCGATCGGATAGCCAGTTCGATCGGATAGCCTGTTCGATCGGATGGGCTGTTCGATCGGATAGCCTGTCTGATTGGCTGGCTGTTCGATCGACTAGCCTGTCCAGCTGTGTTCGTCAAGGATTTCAAGATTCTTCGATGGTTTTGATCGGAACGGTGTTCCTTCATGCTAAACAACCGAAATTCCATCAAGTCCAACCCGTTCTAACGGCCTGGAACCACCCCGTTCCTTCAGATTTGGCCGTTCTTGATGGCTTTTCTCAAGTTTAACCCGAAATCACACACACTATGGCTAGGTAACTTAGATTTGTTATAAAACAGGTGAAATTACTCAGATCCGAGCTGTTTATGGTAAGGATGAGGTCACACTTTGAAGTTCATGTGAACTTAGGGTGACATCATTCTCAAGGCACCTCAAATCCTTAGTAATCACACAACTTCTTGATTAGAAAACATAGATTTAGACTTGATTTATGTAAAAACGTATGGAAATCACTCAGATCTGAGTTGTTCTTGCATAGGATGACATTACCCTTGAAGTTCATAAGAACTTCATGGTGACATCACCCAAGAATGCCTAAAATCCAGAGATTCCACGGTTAAAATTGGAGATTTAAAAGGTAGAAGGGTGTAGAATTAGTTATAGATCAAGGAAGTACAAGATTTGAGTTGAAAACTTACAAGAATCGCGAGAAATTGATAGAAAAGCGGGTTGGAACGTCTGGTCGCACGAGAGCAGTCACATCAAGTGTTCTTGATGTAACTGAGGGGTATTTATAGGCAAAGGAGGGGAAAGGAGGTGAAAAGGTGTGCTGGATCGGTTGGCCCGTTCGATCGGCCGGCCCGTCCGATCGGTTGGCATGCTCGTCCGATCGGCTGACATGTCCTGTCCGATCGGTTGGACTTGTCATGTCCGATCGGTTAGCATGTCCTGTCCGATCGGTTGGACTTGTCCTGTCCGATCGGTTGGCATGCTCTGTCCGATCGGTTAGACTTGTCCTGTCCGATCGGTTGGACTTGTCCGATCGGTTGGACATGTTCGTGTCTCAGCATTTGGATCGTTGCGCGTTGCGATGATCTTGAGCACACATATATTTATTTATTATTTATTTAATTATTATAACTAAACACAAACGGGTCGTATATACGTATTCGTATTCCAAATTTAGGTATAACAATAGGTTTTCGTTTCGAGTGCGCGATTATTAGCGACGTTTCACGGCCATCAAGGAGGGTAGTATAGATGCTTTCTCGATGTCATCGTGAATGTTATGGTGTGTTGTGCCACAACGACTGACGGGGTACCGTTCACTCGTATTGTCATCATCGTCACGATGACTGGAGCTATAGCACTCACCCGAGAGTCCTTGTTAACGTTAATTGTCTGCGTTTCGACACATCACGGCCACCGAGGAGGGTAGAATAGCTCCTCACTCAATGCAATCGTGAGTGTTAGTGTATTTGATATGGTGTAGTATAGCGTTAATGTGTTGCGAAAATATGCGATTATCCTTCGAATAGTGATGTATGCGATATAGTTACATTATGATCCGAATCTCTGGTGCTAGGCGTAACGAGTATATGGAGTAGTAACAACGCACGAAAGTGCGGGTTGTTACAGTCTCCCCTGCTTTAGGAAATTTCGTCCCGAAATTAATCCAACAGGTAGACTTTTGAGAGTTTATCCTGTATAAGTAGCAATACGGCGAGCGATTTGACCGTGAGTTGACAAGCGAGAGCGTTTCGAATAAGAGAGATCGGTTGCGATAGCGAGGAGGCGACGTAAAGACAAAAGTGATATCCCACGATTTGGCGTTCCAAGGTACCTCGGGTCGCGGGAAATTCGTTAGCTCGATGTGATTGAAATCTTAAAGGACTTGGAAGATTTCTCATGGCGTAGGATTAACTGAGTCGATCGTTAACCAACGTTACGAGAAACGTTCATTTTAGATATTTAAAAGGAATTTAGGATGGAAATCTTGAAAATTTTCCTTTTAACATAAGGTCAACTGAGTCGATGTTAACCAATGCTGCAAGGAAGTTTAGGTTTTAAACATTTTAAGGAAGATGAAAACTGAGGTTACGAAAACTCTCCTATGACATGGGTTCAAGCTGAACTCGGTGTCGAACCAATGTCTTAAGAAGGATTTTGTTTTGACGTTGTAAAAGTTTTTAAGGAAAACTGGACTTATGAAACTTTTCTTGGACATGGAGTTAAGCTGATTCGATGTTATCTCCACGTCGTGAGAAAATTTCACTTGTCCACCGATTTTAAATCAAAATTTTTATACAAAAATAAGTTTTAATAGTACAAAAGGTAGTCAATCACCGAGCCCTCACTTGGCACTTCCCCACGAAAGTTGGTTAATATGTTTAAAACACTTATCTATAGGAATTACCAGCGGCGTATCCACCATGTTTCGTTCATATTACTTCCGTTTCGTGAGGCGGTGTCAGGTGTGCCGATATGACACGGATAGAATTTGCGCTTACTCGGTCCATTCGATAGGAAGTCGGACCGAGTATAGGGTAGGATCGAATAGGTTGAACCGGCGAGTTGGATTGCGAATGTAATTGTAACAGTGTGAGCGAGTAGCCTGATGACATAACACATTTATGTGTCGTGTCTGGGTAGGCGTCAAGCGACAAGCGATGAGCGAATAGCGCGTTTTCGATTAGATTCCACATTAAACCCACATGGCACGTTTCCATGAGGGGTTGCTAACTTGGTGAAACACCACGTTTAATCAGGTTAGTTTTGCCTCGTGAAGCGGTGTCATGTGTGCTAATGCCACACAGACTGCAACGAATACCAAGCGAGCGGTACGCGATACGCGAATAAGCGGTAGACTATACACGATAAGCGATTAGAGGATTACGCGAATAATACAACACCAGTAATGACGGCGGCGAGAAACGATTACGATAAGCGGTAGTTGTTGCGTTGCAAGCGATGGAGGTATACGCGATTTATGCGGTTCGATTTGATTGATTAACACCACAGAATTTACTAACCTCAGACCCCACATGGCCTTTTTCCACGAAAGGTCGCTGATATGGCTAAAACATCTTGCTTTCACCATATGAGCTTCATCTCGTGAAGCGAGGTCATGCGTGCTAACTTATCACGAATATCACAGCTAACGGTATAGCGATAAATTGACACACAGCAACCGATATAGATTCACACTATAAGCGATAGAAGTTGCGAGATACACATGATGAGCGATTGCGATTAGCCGAGTTTTGTTTTCGAATAAGCTTAACGTTACGTCGCGACGCATCACGGTTATCGAGGAGGGTAGAATAGGTCCTCACTCAACAATATCGTGAGCGTTTATATACTTGATGAGATTCGTTGCAACAGACCTACGACCAGTCCTGCGTCGATGCAATTGCCCGGCGAGGTAGACTCCCCAGAGTCCATCGATGAGGTGATTGCATTGCGTTTGCAGACTTACGACAAGTCTTGCGATGATGCGGTTCAGTTGTTACGCCTTGCGATTGAGTGTAGTGTGTTGAAAATAATCACAATAATATAATAGGTCTAATAACGTTCAACTCCACATGGCACTTTCTGCACGAAACTTCGGTAGTATGGCAAAGCACACCTTGCTTTACCCCTATTACTTAAATCTCGTGCTTCGGTGTCATACTTTGTTGAAACGCTTATGGCACCTTAGGATTCACTACGATCTCCGTGCACTGACCCAAATAATCCCGTGTGCACCCGTGATTAGTCGTTCCTTGCACGTTTATCGTACCTCGTTCTAAGAGTGTAGTGGGGGTAAAAACACATTATTTCATGATATAGCATATAGTATGTGTGTGGATCTATTCTAAGCGTGACGACTAGGGTGTGATAGAGAAAATGAAAACGATTGTTAATGTTACGCATAGTGGCAACTTCGAATGATAGTGTGGGTTCGAAACTTAGAAATTAACGTCGAAAAATCGTATCATTACAACTTTACCCTACGCTTGCTAAATGTCTGATGCTGAAGACTTTTGCTGGAGCTGTTGTTGTTGTACTCAAGTTCACGGTTCGATGCGGTAGTTGCTGGTGAAGTGACCGTAACGGTTACAGTTATTGCAATAGCGACAGTCAGCCCCAATCGGCTGATGATAGGTACAAGAGTAACACTGGGGATGAGTTCCAGTGTAAGCTCGTTTTGGAAATACCGGAACTGCTTGAAGAGGCTTCGGCTGTGGCAATTCGGTGGTTGATGAGTTCGGGCTTGAAGTCTTTCATTTGCGGTTGGGTTTGGCGGTGTCTTGCGAAGAGGTGTCGTCGTTGGAGGATTCGTCTGAGGACTCACTTGCAGAATATTTGGCCGATTTGTCATTGGAAGAACCGCCGGCAGATTTTCCAGAAGAATCGGCAGCAGATTCGTCAGATGAATCGTCAGCAGGTTCATCAGGAGAATCGTTAGCAGATCCGTCAGATGAATCGTCAGCAGATCCATCAGGAGAATCGTTGATAGGATCGTCTGGAGAGTTTATGGCGGTCGCTTGATAAACTTGCTTGACAGCATTCTTGGAGGAAAACTCTTCCATGAGTCGTTTGTTGTTGATTTCTGCGGCTAAGCGATAGGTTTCTTCGATGGTAGCTGGTCTTGCAGCTTCGACAAAATCACCCACACACTCCGGAAAGCCACGAATGTACATCGCGATGGCCTTTTCTGAAGTGTTGACTTGACTTGGGCAGATTATGCTAAGCTGTTTGAACCTTGCAGTGTAGCCAGCATTGTCACCTTTGGTTTGCTTGATTTTCCAAAATTCGTCTTCCAATTTCTGAATTTCGTGAGGGGGACAGTATTCTGTCTTCATGAGCTCTTTCAGCTCATCCCAAGAGAGAGCGTAAGCTGCGGAGATCCCACATTTGTTACGTTCGGCGGTCCACCAGTCGAGTGCTCGTGATTGAAATACTCCGGTAGCGCAAGTAGTACGGAAACTATCGGGACACCCACTTTGATGAAGGGTAACTTCGATAGAATCGAACCACTGGAGTAGTTGAGTCACACCTCCTCCACCCGTGAATTCCATCGGGTCACAGGCTTTGAAGTGTTTGTAAAGAAAAGCAGATTGCGGCGCTTCCGTCTTGGAGTCTTCCGAGGCTCGAGAGTTGCTGAGAGAGTGCACTTGAGCGGCAATTCGAGGAATAAGCTTTACCACTTCTTTGGTCACAAGTGATGCAATCCTCTTATCGACACTTCGTTTGGCTCTTCTCCTAGCTGTTCGTTTCGAGGTAGAGTCGTTGGAAGACATCTAGACAGGAAGAGACTTGGAATGAGATTCGATCATAATGATTCTTGAGTTTTGCGATGCGATTGAGCGCGTTCACAACTTGATGCGATAGTATATTAGTAATACGAATCACATAGGAGCCACATAGGAGTCACGAAATTCTTAAGTTCTCACACAATGACTTGTTTGTTTATACGTACATATATATATATATATTTATATAATTGTGATTTGTATTCATACACATACAGGTTGATTTAGAATATGCGAGGACGCGTTTGAGGTGAGAAAGCGAGAGCGAAGGCGATAGATTATGCATTAGTTTTGTTGCGAACATTCGGGTTTCGTTTTAGATTGCGATGGCTGTGCGAATTGTGCGTTTATAAAGCAAGGAGTGCGAAATCGTTAATTCGAGGAATCGATAAGGCGTAAAGTTTCAAAACACAAATAAGTTCCAATCATTTTTAAAATCGGCGAGTCATATGATAGAGTGCCTTGGGTGTTTAGGCGTCGACTACCCAAGGTAACCCAACTGTATTCGACAAGTTCGTGCACGCGCGTTGACCTAGAAAACTTCATGCTTCCACTGGGATGCAGCTCATGGCATTCGTTTTCCTATTCATCGCGTGGCTCGAGTCATCGTGTTAGTCGAGTCCTTGGTGAGAGCTTTTGTAAACCAGTTTATAGAGAGTGGAACGACTTATTAAGGTACGGGTTTCACCCCTGACTTAACAACTTTGTTCCTAATTGTGGTTATGCCCTTCGAATAATTTCGTGAGTTCCACTAGATTTCGAAATGGAGACTTTCGTCGAGATGTGGATGTCACTCCTAACTCGATGAAAGGTTCTCATGCTAGAAAAATGCGCTGGGTGAGCGATCTTGTCGAGAGTTCTCGGTTTTCACACCTGATCTCGGCGGGATCACTCGATTTTGTTATACGAGTATTTTCGAAAACACGTGTATTGTGTCAGCCTTAGGAAAGGCTAAGTAGCATTTCAGCCTTAAGAAAGGCTTCTTCGTGTGAAGCTGTAGTACACGGTGTTCACACAAAGTTGTAGCTTTTAGCAATTTTGATCGAGAGTATCAAGTAGGCCCGGTACAAACCCTACTGGGTTCGTACGAGTCGGCATGTTGGTACTTAGACTATAGACTAGGTCAATTTCTAAGACGTCGACCCGGACTAGGCCGAGTCTTGCCTAATTCCCTATAGTTATGGCTCTGATACCAATCTGTCACACCCCAACCGATGGCGGAATCATCGGGGCGCGGCACTAGGCGAATCAGATTGCTCAAGAGAATCCATAACAACTATATTGCGATAATATTTAATACATTCGTTATCCCATACTAACCAATAATACAATCACATAAGTTATCACAGATTTCTTGTCCTCTCGAACAATACAAATCCGACAACCTAGATTTTAGTTGAGTTTCTAGACTTCCTAGCTTGATTCGATATAGCCTGCGATCTAACCTGCAACATACGTTAAAATATTTGTCAATACCAAAGTATTGGCGAGTATACAAGTTTGATAGGTATAGCGTAATAGATTAAAATGTGTAGCGAATTTCCATATGCATAAACGTAACACACGACATATATACTCACAAAGCTGATACTACCAACTAAGTCCTCGATGCTCGAATATGCGATGGCAAACTAGACCCCGTCGGGCGCAATAGTACTATACTAGTCGTGGTGGGACGTCGCGAGTATAAGCCCTAGCACACATGCAACTAGTGTCACGTATATCTATGCATAACAGTTATTCGCAAGTGATAGTTCGATTGAGTGAATAATTCGTTTGATAAGTTTGATTTGTTAGAAACGTATGTTACACCCAAAATGCGATTAAAAGGGTTCAAGTATACTCATTGTGCGTATTGGTTTGGATTGGCGGGATTATGTCCGAGAATATCCTGGTTATAGACTGATCACCTGAGTGTTTGGTAGCGCGTTAAATAATAACGGAACACGCGAAAACGAAAGAAAGTTAGATTGAGGGCTGGCCCGTTCGGATGAGCTGTTCGATCGGATAGCCTGTTCGATCGGATGGGCTGTTCGATCGGATAGCCTGTCTGATTGGCTGGCTGTTCGATCGACTAGCCTGTCCAGCTGTGTTCGTCAAGGATTTCAAGATTCTTCGATGGTTTTGATCGGAACGGTGTTCCTTCATGCTAAACAACCGAAATTCCATCAAGTCCGACCCGTTCTAACGGCCGGGAACCACCCCGTTCCTTCAGATCTGGCCGTTCTTGATGGCTTTTCTCAAGTTTAACCCGAAATCACACACACTATGGCTAGGTAACTTAGATTTGTTATAAAACAGGTGAAATTACTCAGATCCGAGCTGTTTATGGTAAGGATGAGGTCACACTTTGAAGTTCATGTGAACTTAGGGTGACATCATTCTCAAGGCACCTCAAATCCTTAGTAATCACACAACTTCTTGATTAGAAAACATAGATTTAGACTTGATTTATGTAAAAACGTATGGAAATCACTCAGATCTGAGTTGTTCTTGCATAGGATGACATTACCCTTGAAGTTCATAAGAACTTCATGGTGACATCACCCTAGAATGCCCAAAATCCAGAGATTCCACGGTTAAAATTGGAGATTTAAAAGGTAGAAGGGTGTAGAATTAGTTATAGATCAAGGAAGTACAAGATTTGAGTTGAAAACTTACAAGAATCGCGAGAAATTGATAGAAAAGTGGGTTGGAACGTCTGGTCGCACGAGAGCAGTCACATCAAGTGTTCTTGATGTAACTGAGGGGTATTTATAGGCAAAGGAGGGGAAAGGAGGTGAAAAGGTGTGCTGGATCGGTTGGCCCGTTCGATCGGCCGGCCCGTCCGATCGGTTGGCATGCTCGTCCGATCGGCTGACATGTCCTGTCCGATCGGTTGGACTTGTCCTGTCCGATCGGTTAGCATGTCCTGTCCGATCGGTTGGACTTGTCCTGTCCGATCGGTTGGCATGCTCTGTCCGATCGGTTTGACTTGTCATGTCCGATCGGTTGGACTTGTCCGATCGGTTGGACATGTTCGTGTCTCAGCATTTGGATCGTTGCGCGTTGCGATGATCTTGAGCACACATATATTTATTTATTATTTATTTAATTATTATAACTAATCACAAACGGGTCGTATATACGTATTCGTATTCCAAATTTAGGTATAACAATAGGTTTTCGTTTCGAGTGCGCGATTATTAGCGACGTTTCACGGCCATCAAGGAGGGTAGTATAGATCCTTTCTCGATGTCATCGTGAACGTTATGGTGTGCTGTGCCACAACGACTGACGGGGTACCGTTCACTCGTATTGTCATCGTCGGCACGACGACTGGAGCTATAGCACTCACCCGAGAGTCCTTGTTAGCGTTAATTGTCTGCGTTTCGACACATCACGGCCACCGAGGAGGGTAGAATAGGTCCTTACTCAATGCAATCGTGAGTGTTAGTGTATGTGATATGGTGTAGTATAGCGTTAATGTATTGCGAAAATATGCGATTATCCTTCGAATAGCGATGTATGCGATATAGTTACATTATGATCCGAATCTCTGGTGCTAGGCGTAACGAGTATATCGAGTAGTAACAACGCACGAAAGTGCGGGTTGTTACAGTTGAGCTGCATTGGTTCAGACAGTTTACAGCACAGACAATTCACAGCACAGACAAAACTATTGTCATGGTTCAATGCGTTTTGGAGAGAACACTTTCTTTGGTGTTTTTAGGCAATTGCGTTTTAGAACTAAAACATTTTTATGTGTTTTCTGGCCATTGCGTTTTAGAAAAACACATTCTTGAAGTGTTTTTGGTGCATTGCGTTTTAGGTAAAACATTTTTTAGGTGTTTTCAGTCCATTGCGTTTTACAGAGAACACTTTCTTTTGTTTTTTAGGCAATTGCGTTTTAGAATGAGTCATTTTAAGTGTTTTCTGGCCATTGCGTTTTACAAATAAGACATTTCTTTGTGTTTTTGGTGCATTGCGTTTTAGGTAAACGCTTTTTTATGTGTTTTCGGTCCATTGCGTTTTAGAAAACAGACATTTTAAGTGTTTTATGGCCATTGCGTTTTACAAATAAGACATTTCTTTGTGTTTTTGGTGCATTGCGTTTTAGGTAAAACACTTTTTTATGTGTTTTCAGTCCATTGCGTTTTAGAAAACAGACATTTTAAGTGTTTTCTGGTCATTGCGTTTTAGAAATAAGACATTTGTTTGTGTTTTTGGTGCATTGCGTTTTAGGTAAAACACATTTTTATGTGTTTTTAGTCCATTGCGTTTTAGAAAGTACATTTTCTTTTGAGTTTTTAGGCTATTGCGTTTTAGAAATAAGACATTTCTTTGTGTTTTCTGGCAATTGCGTTTTACAAATAAGTCATTTTTTTGTGTTTTTTGTGCATTGCGTTTTAGAAAAATGTCATTTTTTAGTTTTTTTTCATTGCGTTTTACGTAACTGGGGGTTTTTCTTTTGCGTTTTACGCAACTGGGTTTTTAATTTTTTGAAAATATAGCAATAGTATACTCGTTTTAAAGATAAAAAAAACGCTCGTTTTTTGGTGCAATTTTTATAAAAAAATAATGTCGTATGAAAGAGTTATTAACGTTTAAAAAATGGGGGGGGGGGGGAATTGGAGGAGAGAGAAACTATTGGTTTGGATTGACTAGAATGTCCCTAAACAAACTCACGCGCTTCTTTTCTTTCCCTTCAATTTCCCTGATTTAATCTTAGCCCTTGATTAACTAAATGGATGGTCAAGATCACTTCCTAACCTTCCTAGCCAAATAAACTTTCTATTGTATCTTCACCCTCGTATACAAAACATATATGTCTATCATATTTCATGTGGGGGACTTAAGCAATTTTAATTTTAATTTTTATGAAAAAGACTCCGATTGTAAAATCACTTTGGGAGTTAAAAATTGAAGTAACCCTGCTAATTATTCTCACACATAATATCTTGTTTTGATCATTCAGATTATATTAAACTTTTACATGTTATACTTCGATTAATAAACTCTTACTAAAGAAAAATAAAAAAGAAATCGATGGTTAAATATGTCTATGAAATTCATTGAGTTTGCATTTATACATGTAGTGGAATGTATTTCAGACCAATAATATTATATTAATATTTTCCTCCTTTTCCTATTCAATATGATTTGTATCTAGTCTGGTAAAGTTCATTCATAACACATTCCTACACAAATTCATGAATCATAACTATATTCTGTTTTATTAATACCCACTTGAAGTTACTCACCAATGAATTAAATAATATGAATGTGAAGCAAGTTGAAGAACATCCCTGTCAACAAATCATAACGTTCCATTTATGTCTTTTATTCACAACTTGACCTTGTGAATTGTTTCAATTATCGCCCACACATAGTATGGGATCCTAAATCTACTTGGATATATATATACATTATATGTGTGTGATATTGTAAAATAATAGTGTACGGGTATGGTCCCAAACAGTGGCGAAGCTTGAGATTTCCGACCAGGGTGTCAAAAACGTATATAATAAAAAATTTCTATAAAACGGGGGGTCGAAAACGTATATACCAAAAAATTTCTATACGAAAACTACATACTCTGCACTACTGATTGAAAAGTTCGGGGGGTCGGCCGCCCCCTACCGCCCCCACTATGCTTCGCCAATGGTCCCAAAAATTGCGCAAGCCATGTGCGCGCAGGATCATACTCACACTTAGTCATAGCAACACTCAACTTATTCCAAGGTGTGCGGGAGGCATCCACGTACGCGCAACCATGACAAGCTCACATGGGTACAATTAGTACATGTGGCAGCATTCTGTATTCAATCAGCGAGCGCCAGACTTTGCCCAGACAATCCCCACGATGAACAATCGTGCAGGGGACAAACACTACAAAGGACAGTGACGTGTAACCAATCAATGTGCGTCATTCACTGCTCCATAATCTTCACTCACAACTGAACAACAATTGTACCCAATAAATCTCGCTAATAGCGACGATATTGGTTGGATCTAAAGAGGGTGAGATATAGGCAAACCTTATCCATATCCCTAAGGATAGAGAGACTACTTGTAGAGAGACTCCCGGCTCCATGACATATACACTATAAATATATAAATAGACAACTGTCAAATAGTAAAAGTAGTGAAAAAGTAACATAGAAGAATATAGACATATATTTCCTCATGGAACAACATATTGACATAAATGCAGGAAGACAATCACAAACAAAGCCCCCAAAATGGTTGAAAATAATCTACACCCCTAATAACAAAGTTAAAACACAAAAGTACTTTCACCTAAAAATCTTTAGTTATAAATCTACATCTCCACTACCTCCATTTTTCATGTCTATGTCTTTTTGATGGCCTAACAATCTATCCAATATAACATAGCAAGTCTAACTGCAACTCTATAACAGTCGGGCCTAACCACCTACGGTTGTTTGCCATGTGACCGGGCTCGTCAAGACCTTTTCATCGCTTGTCATATCCCAAGTTACACCCGTTTAAATTTTAGACTTTTTCTTAAAAGTCTCTTTTAATCCACAATCAAATAATCAATGCATCTAAATATTTAACGAGCATATATTAATTTATTATTTGTTTCGATCCAACTAATCAATAATCGGGGTGCTAAAACCAGCAAAGTTCTCACTGTCACTGTGAGTACGGAAAATTAGCTTTTCAAAACAAGAAAAAACAGCTTAAAAGGCAATAATCACAAGACTGTTTATTAAGTTATAATTGCAAATTGATCATTTTTTATTTTTATATTTAAAATTGGAAAAAAAAGCTACAATAATAAAATAAAGCTGAGTACATGCAACTTCCCTTTTATGTTGATAAAACAAATCATGGGAAATGAACAGCATGGTCAAAAGGGTTTGTTGGAATTTAAGGGTTTTTGGTGGGTAGATTCATTGTAGTCTTATCAACTTGGTATGAATCTTGTAGTTTTTTAATCTGTTAAAATATTTTTTTTTAGATTACATATTATATATATATATATATATATTATAATTTAAAGTGGAATTTATTTTATTAATCATCCATTAGACGTTTGAATATTTCGAGTAAGTACGGTTTACAAATCATGGATTTAAATTAGCAATTGTATTTGTTAGCATAATTACAAGTGGACATTTTAGATGATTAATTTATTATGTACTTATAATTAATTTATTAAGTATTTTATGTTCCTAGAAACATCAAGAATATTGACGGAACACTGAACTTGTACTAAGGGGCTGACTTAAGTTTTGGGTACCAGAGTCAAAGTGACCTCGGATTTGAGGTGTACAAATCGGTTTAACCGAACCAGTTATTTAACCGATTCGGTTCGGGTTATAACCAGATTGTGTCAAAAAACTGGTTTTTAACCGGTATAAACCCGGTTTCAAAGATCAAGATCTCTAACCAGTATACTAACCGGTCATTCAGTTCGGGTTGGAACCGGTTTAAAAAAACGGCTGGTTGCTGTTTTTTTTTTTTTTCCAGTTTCGGTTCTAAAACCGGTTTTTTTACACCTCTACCGCTTGGATCAGAACTTTTCTAAATGTAATAAATATATAATAAAAATAGTGAGTTGAGTCCGTAGATATTTGGGAAGTAACCAGCGTAAATAATTAGATATTTGGACCAAAATATTTTATTAATTTTGCGAGATATTATTATATCGATAAATCAATAATTTTTTAATTTAAAATGGGTTTACGTATGGCTTTTAAATTTCCAAGTCCAATGTACATTCACAAATTAATTGAATTTGTCAAGTTCATTGTTTTTTAATACAAAAAGTTAGTTCATGGGGAGATTCAAATATGAACTCAATATAAATTTGAAGTTCAACAAAAAAACAAGTGACCATAGATTCATTTTTAATAGACAATATTAGAATTTGGAAGCTTATAGTAATTATTAAGTTATAGTTTCATTTGGACCAATATATATACACTGTGATTTCAAAAAAGTTATTGTTTTATTATTTTAATCGATTTGGATACAATTTTGTACCAGTGGGACTGGACAAATTATTAATTTTATCGAGGTTATTAATTTATCGAGTACTAATTCATAGAAGTTTTACTGTAAATGTATTATTCTCCAAATGGTACAGGGTTGTAGTCTGTGATAGACATTGGTGTAAATTTAGAAGTAGGTTTAGACTGTGACTTAGCAATAATAAAAAAAAAGTTGGTTTTTACTTTTTTCTAGATCTAAATCTGGATAACGGTTGATTTTTATCTGTTTTGTTGTAGTTTCTATCACCGTTGTAAACTTTAGTCATTGTTTATTATATGAGTTGGTAATTGTTGGTTGATTATCTTGTTCACACCAAGAGACGATAACAAAAAACTGATGACTTGTGTCCACATCAAGAGACGATAACGAAAATTCTACGACTTGGCCTGCTAAAAGCCTAGACCAAAATATTTTGAGCCCGGTGAAATTTCTTTTCGGTCCGCCGCTTCATACTAGTAATGTGGTCATCTTTGTGTGTCTAGTTATATTAGGTGAAGGTGAGAATACATATTGCATAAGGTGATTAAAAAAAGGGTAGTTGCACGGTACCCCTGACCACGGAAGGGATCTCCCTTCCCAGTTCACCACCCGACAAGGATCCCTGGCGGCAAATACCCATAGCCATCAAAGAGGGGTAAGAAACATGTTTCGAACCCGAGACCTCGAGTGTCCTCGGTCCGGCTTAAAGCGGGTGTCGGTGGCCACCAAAGTGGCACTAATGGGAATTGAACTTGGGTCTCCATTGGAGAAACCAAGTCACTCCACCACTAGGCCACTTGTGGTGGTTTGCATAAGGTGATTAGGGGTGTTTATTGACGGGTTTTGACGAAAATTATGCACCAAACTGATAACTACATTTTTCAAATATTATCTATCTACTATAATAAAAGAAACCAATAAGTGACACATGTCATTCATTGAAGACGTCTACATTTGTAATTTCCTGCCTTTTCATACTTATCTTATATCAATTAATTAAATAATAGATAATCAATTAATATTAAATCTTATCTTACTTTGAATATTATTAATATTAAATCATTCTATTTTTTCTAATAATATATTATCTTCAAATTTAAGTTATAAATTAAAGATATTTTTTAAATAATAACACAAAACAATAATATTAACTTAAAAAAACAATACAACAACAACAACAACCGTACCCAGTAAATCCCACAAATAGCAATGCTACTCATAGGGTCTGGGGAGGGTGGGATGTAGACAGACCTTGCCTCTATCCCTGGGGATAGAGAGGCTGCTTCCAGAAGAGACCCCCGGCTCCAAAAACTTAAAAAAACAATAATACGCTCATATAAAAAATGTAAAGTACAAACAAAATATACAAAATAACTTATTAGACATTAGATCAAACTTAAAAAAAAAACACTAATTAGGAAGAAAAGCTAATAATATAATTCTGTTTTTAATTTTTCAAATTGAGGTTCTAATCAATTCGAATTAAACTTAACCAAGTTTGTGAATTGATTCGAATTAAACCGAACCAAATTTATGATTTTTTAAACGAATCCAATAGCATATTATTTACTATACAAAATTACATTTATTTAACCCGTGTAATACACAGTGTTTTTAAAGATATAATTTTTTTTATTATTTAGTATATATAATTAGATTTATTCAACCCGTACAGTACACAGATTTTTATTATTTGGTATATAAAATTACATTTATTCAGTACAATACATGGGGTTCTTAGAGATATAATTTTTTTATAATTTAATATATAAAATTACATATGTTCAACTCGTGTAATAAACGAGATTTTTAAAGAATAACTGTTTTAATTTAGTATATAAAATTACATTTATTCAACCCGTGTAATACACGGGTTCTAACCTAGTTATAAACTAAAGTGGCCCGGTGGTTGGGTCAACTGGAGTAGTAGTCAAACATGCCAAAACGGTTTGGTATTGAATATCTAAATAAGCTTAGAATTATAAAGATTATTCATGTGTATAATAATACGTATACATAAATTTATATTTTTAAAACAATAGAAATAAATATTGTTTAAACTGGATGTTCAATGTTTTAAATCATCGACTATACCATTAAGTTATTAAACCACTACAGCGATCGATATGTTTCTTGACCAGTTTTGTCGACTTTATAAACACCCCTAGCACTCATGATTACAACATGTATTAGATATTTTAATGCAATCGGAAGTAACTTGGTGACCAAAGGGAGTTATATATACATCGAACAAGTTATGAGGTGCGAGAGTGCACACTTGTTCGAGTTGTTATTATTCCAAGTGTTCGAGCGGAGCCACGAATGGGGGTTCCAAGGGGACAGCACCCCCGGAAGCAGAGCTAGTAACAAAATCCGTATCAATTTTTTTTGCAATTGAAGGAGTACTGGTTTAGTGGTTTGACCTCAAAAGTCAAAGGGTACACAACGTTTTCATTAACACCTTGTGCATAACTTATTCATCAACAAAAGACATTGTTATTGGTGGCAATTCTCAGCCCATTTACTTATGAATGAGTCAAATTGGGTTACGTATAGGGGTGCAAATGAGCCGAGTGGCTCACGAGCTACTTGAGAAAAAGCTCGAAACGAGCCGAGCTGAGCTTGAGCCTAAAATAAAGCTCGTTTATTTATCGAGCCCGAGTCTGACATGTGAAGCTTGTCAGGTTTGTCGAGCCTTAGTCTAATATTAGTTTTTATAAATATTTAATAACATTTACCCTTCATTTAAATTTGGCAAATTGACTAGTAAACGAGCTGAGCCTAGCTTATTTAAACTTGTTTACGAGCCGAGTTCGAACCTAAAAATAAACTTGTTTAGTAAACGAGCTCAAACCCGAGCTTCACTTATCGAGCTCGTAAGCTTAAACGAGTCTATTATTTTCATTATCTTATTTAATAAATTAATTAATAGATAATAAACGAGTTGAGCCCGTGCTGAACTCGAGCTTGGGCAACTACCAACGAGCCGAGCTCAAGCTTTGAAAACAAGACTCGAACCAAGCCGAGCTCGAGCCCGGGTCGGCTCGGCTCGTTTGCACTCCTAGTTACGTATCTTCTCAAATGAGTCTATTAATAAAGATGACTAACAACATCGGGTCAAATGGGTTGAAAGTCACCCACTAATTTTTAATAAATTCACCTTACTAAATCATTTTATTCCATGTTAATAACAACCAGCGCATTCATAATTTAAAAATAAAAATAAAAAGTGTACCAAAAAGTGCTAGCATGCCCGGACCTTTGAACCTTTACTAAAAATAACCCGTCTTAACCCAAACCTGTTTTGACCCGTTACTCAACCACCCGTCCAACCATCTTCCCGACTTCTCACCTCTAGACGTCAGTTTGTCTTAAAAAAAGTCTTTTGAATCAATTAGAATCTGACCAACTACTTTCAGTTTTATAACTTACATAACAAGAGAGTAAAATTTATAAACTAAATTTTGACATATACGAGTTTGACAATCGAAGTCAGAGCATGAGGAGTAATAAAGAACCGCATTTAGTAAATGAGACCCACATCCACATCTATCAACTTGACATTGGCGCTGTTGATGCAACAAATAAGAGACAAAGGGTGGTAGCTAGGCTGGTAAGGTAACAGGGTTGAAGGGTTCAACTTTGCCTAACGCAGGTCGTGGGGTCCCCCCACGTTTGCAAGACGTGGAAGGAGGTTCACTAGTTTATTTTTGTTATTTGCTATGGATCCTCCTCTGAATTATGTTCAGGTTCGGATGAAGGAGCAAATAGAATGTGTGTGTTGGATGTGAAAGGGAGTGACTTGTATGAAGCAAGTACTCAATATGAATGACCAGAGATTAGAGAATCAGAGCTGGCCAGGAGATGTTTTTTGAAGTAAATGAAGTGTCAATTTATAGGAGAAGACATCTCCCGAAGTAGAATTCATTTGACTAGTGATCCTGCTTGCAGTGAGGGGCTTGCCCTTTCGGGGGTTAAAGCCTTTTGTCCCCTGGATAATAGCGTGTGTTCTGCAGACCTGCATTGCTTTTGCGACTGTGGGTTGGTGAAGCAATCCCTGGATGTGACTGGCTACTGTTTTCGAATTGCTTTTCCCCTCCTCACAGCTTTTTAACCCTTGAACCATTTAACCCTTTGAGCATTTACGCATTTCGTCATTTTATTTAATCTTGGGCTACCCCCGTCATCAGCCCCCCAAGTCAGAGGTTTTTGGGGAGTGAGCTCAAAGACTTCTGACTTTTACACGTGTATTTTATTGCCTAAAGGTTTCAAGGGTTCGATGCTTGAAGGCTTGAAGGGTTGTGAGCGGTTAATATTTGAATTTTAAATAACTGACAATTGATGTGATTGATGTATGGCGGTTCATAGGGTGGCGGTTACTGTTTGCCATTATTACCTCTATTGTAGGTTATTTTATATTTACATATCTCATTTATTTTCACATTTTACTTTGGATAAACATCACATTGCTCCTTTTTTCTCTCCGGTATCCCTCTTTTCACAAAATCAGGTCAGTTCCGATTTGCTTATCTTTTATTTAATTGTTCATTGTGATGGGTGCTCGGAAGGATATGGCCAAATCCTTCTCTCGACTGACCCAAGAGGAAGTCGATTTATTTTGTGTGGAATGGGGAATAGGGACAAAGTATAAACCAGTTGCACCGGCTTGTGATAAATCTATCAATGCCTGTCCTTCTGGTATGATTGCCTTGTATTGCCGTCATTTTGAGTTTTCAAATCTTCGTTATCCATTTTCAAACTTTGTCTTGAATGTATTGGAATATTATCGGGTGTCTTTTGGTCAAGTTCATCCCCTAGGCATGGCTAGGGTTTTGCACTTCGAAATTCTGTGTCGGGCCTGTGGGTATGATCCCTCTCTATTGTCCTTCCGTCGCTTTTTTCGGGTTGCTAAGAATGGTGATTGGTTCACCTTTGAAACCAGTCAAGTTGATACTTGTTTAATTTCGTCCATGGTTTCTACACTTGGGGTTTGGAAAGATCGGTTTTTCTGGGTGTCGGAGGAAATTGTTCCTTTCAAACTTGTTTGGAGACACCCGGATGCTGTTCTGAACGAGCCGGAGCCCTCTGATTCCGAGATAAACACCCGTTTTTTAGAAATTCTTAGGGAGTGCCCTTCGAGGCTTCGTCCCTTCCCTGAGCATTTGTTGGTGTTATTGGGTATAAGTAAAGAGTGGGAAAATGCTAACCGGGATCCGGTGCTTATTAGAGATGGGAAGGGTATGCCTTTATTCCTTTCTTGCTTTTTCATTCCTTTTTCTTTGTCTGTTTATATGTTTTTATATTTTGTATTGCAGTTATGTCTGCCTTGGATTTTATTAAGAGCGATGATACCTCTGATGTTGTTTTTTATGATACTGCTGCTACCCCTGGTGAGAATGCGGTTGTTAAGGGTGCAGATTACATGTTTGAGGGTTCTGGTTATGTCAATGTTCCGAATGTCAAAGGCTTCACCAAGGTTACTGCGTCCAAAGGTTCTATTCGTCGTTCTCACCGCCATCTGAAGGGTGTTGATCAGCCCTTTGGCTCAGAGCCTATTGACGTTAGTGATGATATTGTGTAACAACTCTCATCAAAAGTTATATTTATTTAATCAAATTATCTAATAGGAAACCTTAATTGAGAAACCCAAGTGATTCTGTATAATCCCTAAAATTTTTAGAACATTTGGAATCAGGATTAGGGCCCCTAAAACTCAAGGGGGTAAACCCTAACTAACGATTATCTCTAAAATGCGTTGTACAAACTGAGAATTTACGAACTAGCAACTCAGCAGGCCTATACTAGTGACAAGGCTACCCTAGTGTAGGTTGTCACCCCAGGCGAGTCGCGACAGGGTTCACGACATCTTCCGCGACACGCGGGAGATGTCAATTTCACGTATAAATAGGATGGTCTGTTTCATGCAATTGGGTGTTCTTTCGACGTTCAAATTCGAACTGTACGCTGAGTTATAGTATAATCACTACAAAAACACACACTGATCACGAAGTGCTGCCACAATTCAGGGTAATAACTCGATCGCTGCTACGATTCAATGTCCGATCGATTAAACTATCCAATGGATGTTTAAGTGCTGCCCACATTAGGGTTTATGCTTTGTCATTCGTCGTTAAATCGATGGATGTTTAAGTATCGCACTTTGTCATTCGTTGTGAAGGTTTTAATCTCGTGAGTTATCGTAAATGCTGTATTAAGTTACTAACCTAGTTTGTGTGCCTGATTATTTAAACTAGGTTATCAAGGCTAATCAGTAGAATAAGCTCTGTTAAATCTGCAATGTGAGTCATTCTCTTTTTATCAAATCTATTTACAAAAGCATGTTTATTTCAAAGTTATAATTACGGGGATTAAGTCTTTGTAATCACCATATTACAGCTGGTATGTGGGGTTCTGTATACATTACTTGATAATCGTCACCATTGGGGCAGCCAATGGGGGATATGACCATAGTCACAGATCCGGTCGAGTGACAAATACCGTGGGTAGTTGGTTTGATATCAGAAACATTGTAATCGCTCTTAATACTGTAAATTATAACAAACGAGTCATTTTAGAACTTAGAATGATTCACTCAGTATTTCCCGCTGACAAAACCTTTTTCAAACATGTTTCAGGTGATCTATTGTGATCCAGGAAAAGTGCCGTGAAGCACTATCAGCTTAAGGAAGTGGCTCAGAAATAAAATAAAGAAAACATGTTTTGTAAAATAAAAGATTTCCTGGTGAAATCTCAAGATTGTAAATTATCGGGTTTTATCCCGAATTGTGAAATAAAATAATCGGGAAATATTTCAGTTTTAAAAGATCCTGAAGAAACTTCCGCTGTTAATTAAAATACCACGGGATTTCTGTCCCGCGGCTCCTGAAACGGGTCAAACCGGGTCGGGGGCCGTGACAGAAATAAGGTGGTATCTGAGCCACTGATTTAAGCCTATTAAGTATTTAGAAATACTTAATTTTTTTCTGATTGCCCAATTATGTGATTATGTGTTTTATTAACTGATTATTTGTTAATTACAGTATGGGTAAACAAAAGCTGTCAAACATCTACCTAAAACTAGATAGGTCAACCAACGAGAAGGGAAGTTCATCCCAAACAAAACCTTATGTAATTCCTGAAGAAGGAATATTTGTCCGTAAGGCACATTACGAGGAACCACTCTCTCCTAATAAAAGAAGTTTGATTATTAGGAAAAGTCAGGAGGAAATAAGGAAAAATCGAGAGAAGAAAGCTAAACAAGAAACCCAGGACTTAATCAGTAAATCACCTTGGGAGGACAACTTAGATGAGAAATGGGCAAATCTTTATATGCTAGCCACAGTAGCAGAAAATGCAAATCTCTAAATACTCAAAAGTTTTAGCACTTTTATTTCCAGAAACCTTATTTAGTAAATAAATAAGTTATAGTAACTCGTAGTATAATTTACTTGTCAGTTGTTTTATGTATGCAATAATATTTATGGGTTATCTATAAAATTTTGTTATTTTAACATTTGGTATGTATTTTGCATATATGCTAAACAGCATGAATGAGATATCTGAAGGTTTAGAAAATCTTAACCTCTATCCCGTTAAGATAGAAGTTTCCAAAGAATTCACCGGTTACTTCGCTGATAAAGAAGAACCCATGGAATTTCAATCCAAACCACTGGCAAAACTTAAACCCAAGAAAAGAAGCAGATTCGTGGGCTGGAGGCGTGTACGTAGAAAAAAGCCAACAACAAGAAAGGTTACCAAAACTGAAGAACCAAAAGACAAAGGAAAAGGAGTAGAAATTGAAGAAAATGTTAATCAAGTAGAGATAGAAGCTGAGAAAAGTTTAAGCAAACAGAAATAGAGGTCGGAGAAAGTTCTAGACAGAAACAGAAAATGACTCCTTGGGAAGTTTTAGATCATCAATTAGTAATGAGTGACCTCATCGGACCTGCCGATGGAAACCTTGAAGCAGCTAATCCAAACCTTATATTTACTGAAGAAGATCTTTTCAGTTACCCACTAGAAGCTCCAATCCCAATCAATCTGGAACCTGTTATTCCAGATCCTATTGTCCAACCTCAACCACTACCAGTAGAATTAGATGAATGGTGGACAACTGATTGGCAATACCAAAATCTTTTAAATAACCCTGATACATTTTTCCCACAAGTTGACCCAGAACCTCCATTATACCCAACTATGAGCCCGGAGAATCTGACTAAACTTCGCCTCTGGGGCGAAGAGATAATTGATGCAGGAAATCGGATTAGGGATGTGGGAGAAAGAATCACTTGGAAGTATGACGAAATGGAGCGTCGTTTTTAAGAAAATTTGCTGACCAGATAATAAGAGTTTGTAGGAATATATGTGAATAAATAATCATAATAACTAATATGTGTAATAACTTAACAATAAAACGTTGTATGATAATCGTGTGTACGAGGCATAATATAATATATAGAAATGAAACTTGTGAAATCAATAAATTTTGATTATACATGTTAATATGATTATGTGCAAACTGTTTTATTATATTTATATGTATACTAATTATTTACATAAAATTTATTATCAGATGTCAAACATTGGTAACGAACCAGTAAATGAGGTTAATCAGTCTGAGCAACATCCAGGAGATCAATATATGACTCGGCAAGATATCGAAAACATTGTTGCTCAAGGGATAGCCAATGCTATTCCAGCATTCGTTGCTGCTATAAAGAATCCAATCGAACCGCAACAAATTGTCCCTAGTAAACGTATTACTGAAGATAACTTCAGTAATAGTGTAAACGGAGGCAATAATAATGTTAATCATAATGGGGAACCACATCAAGCTCCATTACCCAAGAAAATGAAAACTGCAACACCTGGTTGCACTTTCAAAGAATTCCTTGCTTGTAAACCCACTGGATTTGCAGGCAATGAAGGAGCAACTGCATCACTGCGTTGGTTAGAGAAAACCGAAGCAGTCATTGCAATAAGTAAATGTGCTAAAGATGATCAGGTTATGTACGCATCAAATCTCTTCAAGGAAGGAGCACTCGAATGGTGGAACACTGTGTTACAATCAAAAGGAAGAATGATAGCTTATGCTATGACTTGGGAAGAATTTAAGGGTTTTGTAGAAAGAAAATTCTGTCCCGAATATGAAAAGGAACAGATGACGAATAAGTTTCTAAATCATAGGATGACGGGTGTAGATTGTCGCAGTTATACTTCGACATTCTTTGAATATGCTAGAGTGGTACCAACACTGGCTTCGCCAGAACCGGTACTCATTTCTCGCTACATTTGGGGACTGATTAGTGAAATCCGCAAAATTGTTAAAGCTGCGAGACCTCGCACTATTGACGATGCTGTGGAATTAGCTAATACCCTAACCGATGAACTAGTACGCACCCAAGATGAAAACAGAAAGAAAGAATTGGCTCAGAAAATTACTCAAGGATTTCGTGCGGGTAACAGTAGTAATTTCAAAAGAAAAGGAACTGGGCAATTCTCAACTCCGTCATTCTGCAGGAAGTGCAAGAAGAAACATTATGGAAGATGTGATATAACCTGCAATTTTTGCAAAGTTGTAGGACATCGTGAAGAAAACTGCAGAAAGAAAACAATAGTTTGCTATAACTGTGGAGAAAATGAACATTATAAAACAGAATGTCCTAAATTGGGCAAACCAGCAGACAACAAAACCAAGGCGACCGACGGAACTATTAAAAAGAATGCTAGGGCATTTCAGTTAACCACTCAAGAAGCAGAACTCATCCCAGATGTGATAGCGGGTACGTTTTTAGTTCACAACATTTACGCCAAAGTATTATTTGACTATGGTGTGAACCAAAGTTTTATAAATACTTCATTCTGCCAAGCTCTTAATTTACCTTTAACCAATATTAGGCAGATTTTTACAGTTGAAACGGCAGATGGAAATTCGGTTAAAATAGATAAAGTTTTGCAGGAAGAAAATATAGAATTTTTAGGACATAAATTCTCTGCGAAACTATTGCCAATGAAGTTAGCTGAATTTGATGTTGTATTAGGAATGGATTGGTTAGTAGCCAACCATGCTAGAATCCTTTGTGATCAGAATTCCATAGAAATTCAATCACCCACCGGAGAAGTGATTAGGATTACAGGAGATAAACCACGTAAACCCATGAAGTTCATATCAGTAATGAAAGTTGCTAATTATGAACGAAAACAAGGAATAGTGTATATGATTTCGGTAATCATTAGTACTAAAGGAAAAGATCTTAAGGAAATACCAATAGTCTCAGAATATCCAGATGTATTTCCAGAGGAATTACCGGGATTACCTCCGGATAGGGAAGTAGAATTTAGGATTCATCTAATTCCAGGGACTACACCGATCTCCAAGGCACCTTATCGGTTAGCACCCACAGAAATGTTACAATTGAAAAAGCAATTAGATGAATTACTAAGTAAAGGATTCATACAACCTAGCTCATCCCCTTGGGGAGCGCCAGTGTTGTTTGTAAAGAAAAAGGATGGTTCAATGAGAATGTGTATCGATTATAGAGAATTGAATAAGGTTACAATTAAGAATCGATATCCATTACCTAGGATTGATGATCTATTTGATCAACTTCAGGGGGCTAGATATTTTTCTAAGATAGATTTACGCTCCGGATATCATCAATTGAAGGTACAAGAAGAAGACATACCTAAAACTGCTTTCAGAACTAGGTATGGTCATTATGAGTTTACAGTCATGCCCTTTGGGTTAACGAATGCACCTGCTGCATTCATGGACATGATGAATAGGATCTGTAAACCATATTTGGATAAATTTGTAATTGTCTTCATAGACGATATACTTATTTATTCCAAAAGTCAGACAGAGCATTGTGAACACCTTCATGCACTCTTAACTTTGTTAAGAAAAGAAAAGCTTTATGCCAAATTCTCGAAGTGTGAATTTTGGTTGCAAGAAGTACAATTCTTAGGACACATGGTGAATCACGAAGGTATTCACGTAGATCCTGTTAAGATAGAGGCAATTACCAAATGGAAGGTTCCACAAACAACAATGGAAATAAGAAGTTTTATAGGTTTAGCTGGATATTATAGACGGTTTATTAAGGATTTTTCCAAGATAGCCGTACCATTAACTAAGTTAACCTGTAAAGCGGTTAAGTTTGAATGGGGACCTAAACAAGAAGAAGCCTTTAGAATATTAAAGCAGAAATTAACAAATGCACCAATCTTAGCCTTACCAGAAGGAACTGAAGATTTTGAAGTATATTGTGATGCTTCAAAACTAGGATTTGGATGTGTGCTTATGCAACGCAAGAAGGTAATTGTGTATGCTTCAAGACAGTTGAAAAAGCACGAAGAAAACTATACGACTCATGATTTAGAATTTGGAGCCGTAATTTTTGCCCTTAAGATTTGGAGACATTATCTTTACGGAAGTAAATTTACTGTCTACACAGACCACAAAAGTTTAAGATATATATTTGGGCAAAAAGAGTTAAACATTAGGCAAAGGAGATGGATGGAAATCCTAAGTGACTACGACTGTGATATTCAGTATCATGAAGGAAAGGCAAATGTAGTTGCAGATGCCTTAAGTCGTAAGTATTATGAGAAACAACGAAGGGTTCGTGCTCTCAGATTAAATCTACAAATAGATTTAATGGAACAATTGAAGAATGTTCAAACTACAGCAATCAAGGATGATGCTGAAGGAATGAAGGGACGAATAAAAGAATTAGAGCAAGGAGCTGATGGAATTTGGAAATTTCACAAAAGCAGAATATGGGTACCTAAGCAGGGAGAATTAAGAAATAAAATTCTAGAAGAACCCCATAAATCTAGGTATACTATGCATCCAGGAAACAATAAGATGTACCAAGATTTAAGAAAGAACTTTTGGTGGATAGGTATGAAAAATGATATAGCGCGATATGTTTCTAAATGTCTCACTTGTTCACAAGTTAAGGCAGAACATCAGAAACCCTCAGGTCTACTACAACAATTAGAAATGCCGGTATGGAAATGGGAACTTATAACAATGGATTTTGTTACAAAGTTACCCAAAACAAGAAAAGGTAATGATGCGATTTGGGTAATTGTGGATCGATTAACCAAATCAGCTCACTTTCTACCAATGAAAGAAACCTTTAATATGGAAAGGTTGGCAAAATTGTATGTAGATGAAGTTGTATCCTTACATGGAGTTCCACTCTCCATTGTTTCGGATAGGGATAGTCGTTTTACTTCTCATTTCTGGAAAAGTTTCCAGCAAGCTATGGGAACTCGATTAAATCTGAGCACTGCATATCATCCCCAAACAGATGGACAAAGTGAAAGGACAATCCAAACTCTAGAAGACATGCTCCGAGCATGTGTAATAGATTTTGGTGGAAATTGGGATGATCATTTACCATTAATTGAATTCTCCTATAACAATAGCTATCATTCAAGTATTGAAACCGCCCCATTTGAAGCACTGTATGGAAGAAAGTGCAGAACTCCAGTCTGTTGGGCAGAAATAGGAGAAAGTCAATTGTCAGGTCCTGAAATAGTGCAAGAAACAACTGATAAAATTTCTCAAATCAAGGAAAGACTAAAGACGGCTCGAGATCGCCAGAAAAGTTATGCAGACAATAGATGCAAGCCGTTAGAATTTCAAGTTGGAGACAAAGTACTATTGAAAGTTTCTCCGTAGAAAGGAGTAGTCAGATTCGGAAAGAAAGGAAAGTTAAGTCCCAGGTACGTAGGACCATTTTCAGTGATCCAACGTATAGGACCAGTCGCTTATCGTTTACGACTACCAGAAGAATTAGCAGGAGTACATGACGTATTTCATGTATCCAATCTCAAGAAATGCTTATCAGATGAATCACTGGTAGTACCTCTTCGAGATATAGAGGTAAACGAAAAGCTGAAATTTGTTGAGAAACCCCTTCAAATTGAGGATCGAAAGATCAAGTTTCTCAAACACAAACGACTAGTTTTAGTCAAAGTCAGATGGGATTCAAAGAGATGAGCTGAATACACTTGGGAGCTGGAATCAGAAATGAAGCGAAAGTATCCTCACTTATTCCAGTAAATCTCGAGGACGAGATTTTTATTAAGGTGGGGAGAATGTAACAACTCTCATCAAAAGTTATATTTATTTAATCAAATTATCTAATAGGAAACCTTAATTGAGAAACCCAAGTGATTCTGTATAATCCCTAAAATTTTTAGAACATTTGGAATCAGGATTAGGGCCCCTAAAACTCAAGGGGGTAAACCCTAACTAACGATTATCTCTAAAATGCGTTGTACAAACTGAGAATTTACGAACTAGCAACTCAGCAGGCCTATACTAGTGACAAGGCTACCCTAGTGTAGGTTGTCACCCCAGGCGAGTCGCGACAGGGTTCACGACATCTTCCGCGACACGCGGGAGATGTCAATTTCACGTATAAATAGGATGGTCTGTTTCATGCAATTGGGTGTTCTTTCGACGTTCAAATTCGAACTGTACGCTGAGTTATAGTATAATCACTACAAAAACACACACTGATCACGAAGTGCTGCCACAATTCAGGGTAATAACTCGATCGCTGCTACGATTCAATGTCCGATCGATTAAACTATCCAATGGATGTTTAAGTGCTGCCCACATTAGGGTTTATGCTTTGTCATTCGTCGTTAAATCGATGGATGTTTAAGTATCGCACTTTGTCATTCGTTGTGAAGGTTTTAATCTCGTGAGTTATCGTAAATGCTGTATTAAGTTACTAACCTAGTTTGTGTGCCTGATTATTTAAACTAGGTTATCAAGGCTAATTAGTAGAATAAGCTCTGTTAAATCTGCAATGTGAGTCATTCTCTTTTTATCAAATCTATTTACAAAAGCATGTTTATTTCAAAGTTATAATTACGGGGATTAAGTCTTTGTAATCACCATATTACAGCCGGTATGTGGGGTTCTGTATACATTACTTGATAATCGTCACCATTGGGGCAGCCAATGGGGGATATGACCATAGTCACAGATCCGGTCGAGTGACAAATACCGTGGGTAGTTGGTTTGATATCAGAAACATTGTAATCGCTCTTAATACTGTAAATTATAACAAACGAGTCATTTTAGAACTTAGAATGATTCACTCAGTATTTCCCGCTGACAAAACCTTTTTCAAACATGTTTCAGGTGATCTATTGTGATCCAGGAAAAGTGCCGTGAAGCACTATCAGCTTAAGGAAGTGGCTCAGAAATAAAATAAAGAAAACATGTTTTGTAAAATAAAAGATTTCCTGGTGAAATCTCAAGATTGTAAATTATCGGGTTTTATCCCGAATTGTGAAATAAAATAATCGGGAAATATTTCAGTTTTAAAAGATCCTGAAGAAACTTCCGCTGTTAATTAAAATACCACGGGATTTCTGTCCCGCGGCTCCTGAAACGGGTCAAACCGGGTCGGGGGCCGTGACATATTGAGGCATCAGAGGATCAAGCTGTGGATGTTGGTAAAGGAAAGGGAGTTGATTGTTTCGAGCAAGAAGAAGAAGTTGGTTAAGAAGGGTACCATTTCTGCTATTCAAGGTTCATCGGCCAAAAGTGTTGAAAGCTTCGAGGGTTCAGAGGACATTTACGTGCCTAATTGGGGGGTTATGGTTGGTGACAATTTTAAGGATCCTACTGTGTGTGCTGAAGCCTTGGCTCATTTTGCTCCTCCCGGTGTTCGAGATGCCATATCTGAGATGGAGGGTGATCATCTTATCTCTAGGATGATGCTCAGTTCCTGCAACCTTTCTGCCTTTTTGGCTGAAGGTGTCACTCGGTTTGCTAAAGGGATGCGGGAATATGAGGAGACCTCCAAGAAGAAGGAGAAAATGAAGGCTTCAATTGCTGCCATGAAGAAGGAAATCGAGAGCTTTTCTGAGAAGGAGTTGGCTTGGAACAAGAAGATTGAGGAGTTAACTAAGAGGCACGATATTGAGATGGGTGATCTTAGGAAGAGCTTTGAAGCTAACTTATTGAAACTGAAAGCTGACCGGGAGGCCTTGGCTGTGCAACAGAAGGCTTTCGCTAAAGAGAAGGATGGTTTGAAGACTTTAGTTGCACAGGCTACTGCAGATAACCAATGGCTTATTGAGCAGGGTTTTCACCAAGTGGTTACCTATCTGTTGCATTCCAAAGAGTTTAACTCTGCTCTCGGTGATGTTTATACTAAACTACTCAATCTGGGAAAACACCAAGGTCTTATTGCAGGTTATAAGCTTCACGAGTCTGGCAACCCTTTGGAGAAATCTCCCCTGTACCGTCCCGAGGCTTCTGACGTCTTTAAGAGTTCCGTGGAGCAAATGGAGAGGTTATCATACCCGTATGTAAGTCAAGTTGCTTCTTGTTATGGTAAGCCCCTCTCTGCTTTACAGGAATTGAAGCCGGATGGTTTGAATGAAAAGTTATGCGTTGAACTGCTTGGCTCCCTTTCGAGGAAACGTTCCTATTCGGGAGATAGTGAAGATACTTTTCCTGGGGAAGCCGATGCTCCGAAGGATGCCAGTTTGGAGGTTTCAGTTGCTGATGATCAAGGTCCGAGGGCTAAGAAGGTTAAGAAGACTAAGAAGGCCAAAGGTAGCAGTTCTGGGGCTACTAAGCCTTCTGTTGATGCCTAAAATTCGTAGCTTTCTTAGTACTTTGTTAAAACAATTCATGGTTTGTAACCCTTAAACAATATTAGGTTTTCAGGGACCCTTAAGGTTTCTGTTGGTTATGTTGAAGGCCTGTATGGCCGTTTGAACAATGGTTAGACTTGCAAGTTACTAGGACTTGCCTTAACTTATGTTTGGAAGTCTTTTAGGAGTTTCTTTGACATGGTATGATGTTTTAACTTTCTTCTTTATGTTATGTTTTAGACCTGTGCCTGTTTTTGTTAAGGCAATCTGTTAGGCTTTAACCTTCCAAGCCTTTTGGCTGTCTGTTAGTAGGTTGAAGCCTTTAGGGTTTCGAGTTGTTACTCGGGTGGCTTGAAGCCTTGAAGGCTTCTGAATCGGTTTGTATCTTTGTGATTTTTGTCCAAGTGATTTTGTTCTTTTAGATTTTCTTTGTCTTTTTGTAACTTTGTCTTTGTCGAGTTTGTGTTGCCCTTATGTTTTTTATACCTTAAAGGTTTCAGTGCTGCAGTCACTTAGCCTTGGTATTTTCATCAAAAAGACATCACACCTATCCTTTTATCATCCCTTTGTTTTTCTTTGATTTCATAAGCCTGTTTTATTGATTATATTTTTTAAGGCTTAAGGAACGCTTGGTGTGGGTTGTTCAGGCCCGTCTATGAGACAATTTTTGTTTTTACCTTAACTAGTCTCATGGAGTTGTATTGATTTAGGAACTCACCCCTTATATAGGTTCATTTAACCCTTGAACCTATTGAGCGATGTGGCCTGGGAGCTCATCCCCTTACATGGCCCTTGCCATGGAGTTTTTTGCTAGGTTCTCAACCTGATTTTAGGATAGAAAGACAAGTTCGATAAACAACTTAATTCATTCAAGCAATACTTGCTTTTTACAAAAGGTATTCATAGCGTTGTTTCTCAGATACACTTTGATACAAACTAATCTTTTTGTTTTTAAACGTGGAACCTTTTTAAGGTTTTGCCGTTCCAATGCCTCGGAAGCCTTTTGCCTTCTGAATCTGCCAACTTGTAGGATCCACCCTTGTGTGCTTCAAGGATGGTGTATGGACCCTCCCATTTTGGGCCAAGCTTTCCTTGATTTTCTTTCTTGCTGGCCTCGTTGTTTCTGAGGACCAGGTCTCCGGGCTTGAAACGTTCGTTCTTGACTTTTTTGTTGTAGTAAGCTTCCATCTGTTGCTTGTATTTGGCTTCTTGAATTGCGGCTTGATCTCTTGCTTCCTCTAGGAGTTGTAAATTCAACATGGTCTCTTTTTGGTTTGTTTTGGGATCCATGTTGACAATTCTTTGGGTTACAACTCCTATCTCAGCGGGGTCACAGCTTCGGATCCAAATACCAAGCTATAAGGTGTTTTCTTATGGCTTGTTTTTTCGGTTGTTCTAATTGCCCATAGGACACTAGGCAATTCTTCAAGCCAGTTGTTTTCGTATCTTCCCAATCTTGTCTTGATGCCTTCTACTATGCTTCTATTTGTTCTTTCAACCTGACCGTTTGATTGCGGATAAGCCACTGAGCTAAAAACCTGATCGATCTTGTATTCCTTGCACCAAACGCTGAAAGGCTTCTCAGCAAATTGCCTTCCGTTATCAGTGACAAGTACTCCCGGCAATCCATAACGGCAAATGATGTTTTCCCAAATAAAGTCAATGACCTGTTTTCCTGTGATCTTAGCAAGTGGTTTGACCTCAGGCCACTTGGTGAAATAATCTACCGCCACCAGTAAGAATTTTACTCCCTCTTTGCTTGGGGGAAATGGACCAACAATGTCCATCCCCCATTTATGGAATGGCCATGCTGAGGTTATCGGGACTAAGTCATGCTTGGGACTTTTTGGAATTGGTGCATGAATTTGACAAGCATCACATTTCTTCAATTCTTCGGTTGTATCGCGATGCATTGAGGGCCAAAAATATCCAAGGTTCATGAGCTTTGCAACTACCGACCTAGCTCCAAAGTGAGCTCCACATACACCTTCATGAATTTCTTTGATCAAATACTTACTTAGCTCGGGGCCGACACATCTTAGCAAGGGAGCAAGGTAACCCTTTTTGTAAAGGGTTTCTCCTTGTAGTATGTATTGCCTTGCTTTGATTTCAACCCTTTTAGCTTCCACTTGATCGTTGGGTAATTCACCATTTTTAAGGAACTTTTTTATGGGAGTCATCCAGTTTGGATCTTCTTCGGTAACCACATCTTGAACCTCCAATTCATTAATGGATGGGGCCTTCAACACTTCTACCAGTACCTTCTTGGTAAGGTGGGCGAAAGTGAGAGATGCAAGCTTACTGATGGCATCAGCCTTTTTGTTTTGAGATCTGGGGATCTGTTTGATGTTACATGCTTGGAAGGTACTCATCAGTTCCTTAGATTTTTCTCTGTATTTTTTCATGTTGGCTTCTTTAGCTATGTAGCTATCATTCACTTGGCTTGAGACCAGCAACGAATATGTGAACACTTAAAGCTTTTCAACCTTCATTTCTTTAGCCAGCCTTAGGCCGGCTATTAGTGCTTCGTATTCAGCCTCGTTATTGGTGGTCTGAAAATCAAAACGGAGAGCATATGTGAATTCCAACCCTTCTGGGTTGATCAAAATTAGCCCAGCCCCTGACCCTTCAACGCTTGAAGCCCCGTCGGTAAAAAGCTTCCAGGCTTCAGGGTTGGAAGGTTCAGTGGTGGTAGCGTTTACTTCAGTGGTCGCTTGGTTTGGGACTTCCACAATGAAATCAGCCAAGACTTGGACCTTGATAGCTTTTCTTGGGACATAGGTGATGTTATGTTCACCCAGTTCTATGGCCCATTTGGCTAATCGCCCCGAGTTTTCAGGTTTTTCAAGCACACTTTTAACAAGTTGGTCGGTGACCACTTGTATGGGGTGTGCTTAGAAATACCTTCGAAGCCTTCTAGCTGTCTGAACTAGGGCTAGGGCAAGTTTTTCAAGGGGAGGATATTTTGTTTCAGCTAATTTTAAAGTCTTGCTGAAAAAATAAACGGGTACCTGGGCCTTGTCTCGCTCAATGGTGAGGAGTGCACTGATGGCCTCGTCAGCAATTGAGAGGTACACCGATATTAACTCCCCAGTTTTTGGTGCCGCAATATCTGGTAGGGAAGCTAGATGTTGTTTCATCTGGTTGAAAGCTTCTTCAGCTTCTTCAGTCCATTTGAAATCCTTCTTATCTGAGCAGTTCTTGAGCGTTTTGTAGAAGGGCAGAGATCTTTCGGCCAACTTTGAGGTAAAACGCTTCAAGGCTGCAAGCTTCCCGTTTAAGCTTTCGACCTCCTTCTTGGTTTTTGGTGATTTGGTTTCGAGGACGGCTTTCACTTTGTTTGGGTTGGCTTTGATGCTTTGTTTTCCAACAATGTGACCCAAGAATTTTCCCTCCTCGAATCCAAATGAGCATTTTTCCGGATTAAGCTTCATGTTAACCTTTCTGAGGTTCTTGAAAGTTTCTTGAATATCGTCGAGCATTTGATACTCCGTCTTGCTTTTAATCACCAAGTCGTCGACATATGCCTCCATGTTTTTGCCAATTTGGCTTTCGAAGGCTTTGTCAACGAGCTGTTGGTAGGTTGCTCCGGCATTTTTGAGGCCGAAAGGCATCTTTTGATAACAAAAGATCCCTTTGTCCGTGTGAAAGGCTTTTTTTTTCCTCATCCTCTTCCTTCATGAGGATTTGGTGATAACCTTTGTATGCATCAAGAAAGCATTTGAACGAGTAACCTGTGAGGGAGTCGACCTTGAGATCAATTTCCGGTAGTGGATAGCAATCCTTAGGACAAGCCTTGTTAAGATCCTTGAAATCTATGCACATCCTCCAAGAGTTGTCGGGTTTTTTGACCATAACCGGGTTTGCAACCCATGATTGGTACTTGACTTTCCGGAGAATGCCGGCTGATACAAGCTTTTCAACCTCTTGACAGGCTGCCAGACTCCTCTCGGGTGCCAGGCTTCTTTTCTTTTGGACCACAGGCTTGACATCCGGTGGTATCCTTAACTCGTGTTCGGCAATTCCCCGAGGGATCCCTGTCATATCTTCTGGACACCAAGCGAAAACATCGCTGTAATGTGTTAGCAGTTTTTCGAGATACGAGAGGGTCTCTGGAGAAAGGTTTGGATTGACCCTTACTCTCTGTTCAGGGTACTTGGGGTTTATGACCAACCTTTGTCTTTCTTCTTCACTGTTTGAGCTTTCACCCTCAACCATGTAAGCTTCTTGAGAAGGTTGAAGGGTTGCTATGCCCCTCTCGGTAGGAAATTTGACTGTGCCATGGCCAACAGACACGGCCATGTAGAATGCACACTGTCCTGGTCTTCCAATGATTACGTCATAGCTTGAGGGGATGTTGATAACTACAAAGGTGAGCGGTTGGGTTCTTTCTTTCAAACCTTCGCTGAAACGAACATTAAGTGTTAGTTGCCCTAAAGGCTTGAGGGGTATATCGGCGATACCTTTTATGGAGGTTCTAGAGGGTTGAAGCCTTGAACGTTCTTCATTACTCAAACGGTTGAAGAATTTCTCGAACATGATTTCAGTAGCTGCCCCGGTGTCTATGTATGCCCTGCATGCTTGCAACGTTCCCACGGTAGCTTCTACCACAAGAGGGCTAGAGAGAGGGTCTTTTTCCGTTGGGGGGAAACAGACACACTGAAGCTCCCAAGCTTCTAACCGTTGTCTTTTATGAGGAACCTTTCCATCAAAATCCACCATATTGACTTCCTTGCCTTTTCCTTCAGCCATTTTGTCCCGGACTCCCTTTACCCAATGAGCGAGTTCTCCGGACTTAACAGCTTCTTCAATTCTTTTCTTGAGTTGGAAGCAATCATTGGTGTGATGTCCTTTTTCTTCATGAAACTCACAGTATTGTGTGGAGTTCTCATTTTTCCTGCTTTTGGGGAGAGGCCTAGGAGGCCGAAAGTTTTGTTTAACTTCTTCTGTTGCAAGGATTTCTTGAGGGGTCTTTGTGAGGGGTGTGAAACTTATGCCTTGTTCCCTACTTGAAGGGTTCCGGCCTTCAGACCTTCGAGGGTCTGAACCCTTTGGCCGCCTGTCATAGGAGTTGAAGTTCCCCCTTTTTTCTGGCTGGATTATTGCTTCGCCAGCCGGATCCTCTTTTTCTTTGTTCTTTAATGTCTACTGCCTCCTCTCCCCGGATGTGGGCTTCAGCCCTTTCAAGAGCTTCTTCCAAGGTCTTGGGCAGGGATTTGTTGAAATCTCTTGTGAGATATTTAGAGGTGATGGCATTCATGAAACCAGCCACTCTCATTTTCTCGCCCGCCCCTACATAAGTCAGACCTTCCTTCTTGTATCGTTCAATGAAAGCACGAAGGCTTTCATCATCACGTTGTTTTATCTGAAAGATCACTGTTGCGTCTTTGACATATCGCCTTTGTTGGGAGAAATTGGCCAGAAAACCCTTGCTAAGGTCGTCAAAGCTTCGAACGCTTTGAGCAGGTAAGTCGTTGAACCAGATTCTGGCGGATCCAACAAGAGTTTGCATGAACATTAAGCAACATTCAGCGTTTGACCATTTCTCTATCCTTGCCGCACCGGTGAAGATCTGAAGATGGTCCTCAGGATCTTTAGTCCCATCATACGTCCTGATGTGGGATGGCATCTTAATCTTTGACTGGAAATCATAATCGGCTATCTGCCTTGAAAAGCACGAAAGGTTACTTGGCTTGTATGGTTTAGCCAAGTCTTCTTCAGCCCTTGCATCCACATTATTGCCATTGCCGTTATTTCCCTGAGTGGCTAGCACCTGATTAATAATGTGTTGCCACGAGAAGTTGGACATCATCTGGGTCATCATGTTGGGCATGAGGTTGAAGCCTTGGAGGCTTCCGGGGGCAACTGAGCAGTTTATCCCAAGGGGAGTGTTCATAACAGCACTTCGTGCCAAAGGGAGCACGGACAGAGCTTGTTCCCACGTGGTTGTTGTAGATGCTGGAAAGCTTGTTGCTGGGGACTGTAGGAGCTGGTCAAGGGTCAGCTCATGTCCTAGAGGAGCACCACTAGTAATTGGTTGGGAAGAGAAGATATGGTGCACTGTAGGATGTGTCATTGTGGACAGATATGGGTGAGGGTTTAAAGGATTACTGGGACCAGCCTCATTTCTAGTTGTAAAAGGAAGGGGAGGTGGCCCAGGAGACAACGTTGGTTCTGGCTCGTCGTAATCTAGGCGGATTCTCACCCCCTTTTCTCTTTCTCTATTCACATGTTGGTTGAGGAGAGACCTCAATTCCAGGAAATTGTTGGCAACCCCCTCGGGGGTAAGTTCAACACGTGCCGGGGTGTCAGAGACACCTATATTGGGGGAAGGAACTCCGGATCTGGACGGAGTTGGTGTGTTGAAGGTGAGGAACTCGGGTGTGCTCCCCGGAGTTGAAAAAGAAGTTGGTATAGCCACATGAGCTTGGCTACTACCCGGGGTAGAGGTGTTTGGAATCTGATTCACTTCACCCGGGGATCCACTTTCAGACATGGTGATATTAAGTGAAGAGAGCTACACTACTAGGTCTTTTTGATGAGAAATAGCGGCGTAGCCCCACGGTGGGCGCCAACTTGTTGATGCAACAAATAAGAGACCAAGGGTGGTAGCTAGGCTGGTAAGGCAATAGGGTTGAAGGGTTCAACTTTGCCTAACGCAGGTCGTGGGGTCCCCCCACGTTTGCAAGACGTGGAAGGAGGTTCACTAGTTTATTTTTGTTATTTGCTATGGATCCTCCTCTGAATTATGTTCAGGTTCGGATGAAGGAGCAAATAGAATGTGTGTGTTGGATGTGAAAGGGAGTGACTTGTATGAAGCAAGTACTCAATATGAATGACCAGAGATTAGAGAATCAGCTGGCCAGGAGATGTTTTTTGAAGTAAATGAAGTGTCAATTTATAGGAGAAGACATCTCCCGAAGTAGAATTCATTTGACTAGTGATCCTGCTTGCAGTGAGGGGCTTGCCCTTTCGGGGGTTAAAGCCTTTTGTCCCCTGAATAATAGCGTGTGTTCTGCAGACCTGCATTGCTTTTGCGGCTGTGGGTTGGTGAAGCAATCCCTGGATGTGACTGGCTACTGTTTTCGTATTGCTTTTCCCCTCCTCACAGCTTTTTAACCCTTGAACCATTTAACCCTTTGAGCATTTACGCATTTCGTCATTTTATTTAATCTTGGGCTACCCCCGTCATCAGGCGCAAAAGCACTACTTATACAGTAAGTACCACTTTTGTGCCACTTAGCGCAAAGGTATTGATTTATGTTTATCCTTACGAGCTTAGTTTCTTAATATTTTAAAGTGATCATTGTAAGATATCCCTTGTTTGTGTGTCTATAGGATGTGGTATGTCCAAATTACACGTTTTTGCAAATGTTCTATTACTGTTAGCTAGCTATTTCTAGTTTTGTAGAGTTCTTTTAGTAGCTTGTACATCTTTTTATGTATTTGACTTGATATGACTTTAGAGTTGGTCTCAATAGAAGCAGTCTCTCTGTCCCTTGGGTATTCTACCGGGTATGTTGTTATTGTTGCTTGAGCACATCTATGATAAGGTGTTGGGGTGTGCGTGTAAAATGATTATATGCAACCATCAGTTTTGACTATGTAGGTTTTCTATGACACTAGATAGCATTCTAAATCGTGTATGAATTCTATCAAATTAATGTATTCCTAGTGTATGAAATTAATAGCTAGATAAGACAATAAGTTCTAAATCGTGTGAAAACAAAGTTCTAATTTTCATGTTTCAAATGAACAGAAAATGTGAGGTCAACTGGATTCAGAAAATTGTGGTAAGAGATTAATCAAGAAGATTGGTGAGATAGCATATATTTTTAGGAATTTAATGTGTTTATTGATGGATGAATTGTCGCCACATCTGCTTTGAGTTTGCCCCTTCAGGCTTACCATCAAGTTTTTAACTTGTATCGTATTTTAATTTAGTTTACCGTTGGAATTCCCGGTATTTGGATATCAGTGTTTGTAAAAAAAAAAAAAAAATCAGAAGAACTTAATTGCTGGTGTTAATAAAGCCACACCTTTAAATCTTGTTTTCACACCCTTTATACTGCCCGTATAGAATATTCTGACATGACAAATATTGGCTCGTATAATACTATATAGCTTGTATAGATGGAGAAAATATTGGGTCGTATAACATTATATGGGGTTTGGCTCGTGTAGGATTATATGAGTCGTATAACATTTTATACGGGTCGTATAGATGGAGACAAAAAGTATTCTCTGACATTTTTTTTGTACAACATTCTCCTATACGACCTGTATAAATCTATACGTGTCGTTTAGGTGTAGGTGTAGGGGTGTGATAATAATATTTTTGAGGTGTAGAAATAGTGGGAGCATATATTATATAACTTTGCAAGAGTCTCAAACGTGACATCCACCATTTTTTAATGTAAAATTTAACCAAAAATCATATTTTTTAAAATTTATCTCTTATTTAAAAAAAAGTACCTCTCACATTCTATCCAACATTTTTATCTTTATCTTTTCACAAATACTTACTTTATTATGTCTCGTTTTTATAATTTATACACTTGTAATAATTCGATGGAGGATGAATAGTCGGTTTTCATATATGAAAAAACTAATGTAGCGATTTTTCAAAACATAGTAGAGAAACAGTGGATGAGATGTAGTGAGTTTTTAATAGATTTTTTTTATTGATAGGTGAAGGGTTGTTGGATAGGATGTGAATGACTGTAGTGTATTTTTGGATTTGGGCTTTATCTTGCAAAATCTAGAAATTATTGTTAGAAAAAGAGTAAAGTACATAAATGGTTCATGTGATTTATCAAAATTTTGGATTAGGTCTTTATCTTTCCAAAAGTACATGGATGGTCCATATGGTTTGCACTTTGTAACACATTTAGCCCGCAACCAACAGATCTAATGGTTTTAGTAGATCCAAGTTAGAGACTAAATGCCTTAAAAAGTGCAACTGATAAGGACCGTCCATGTACTTTTGGAAAACTAGGTCCAAATCCAAAAGTTTGATAAACCACCGGGACCATCTATATACTTTACTAAAAAATTGTAGGCTTGCAAGAAAATAACCACCTACTAACCCATGAGTACTTGACTAACATTAGCAATTCAAAGAAAACAATGAAATAACTTACTAACTACCCATGGTTATCATAAAGGAAATTATAAAATCCAACACTTCGACCGAGTTGAAATCAACTGCCTAGGAAAAGATTGAGATTTGAATGTCTCATATATAAAAAAGCCATGCCGTCACTTCGACGATCAAATCAGTGTTCATGTTTCTTTTTTGAACGACAGATTAACATACTTTTAAATGCTCATATACCTACATGTTACAGAATTTGAACCCATTATTAAGTTAATATCTATGATGTATAAGCTATTAACATGTATGGATCATGATTGATCTTAGAAAACCATGAGTATAATAATGTGTGTATAATAATAGATACCGGTTTTTATTTAAAAAAAACTGACCAGGCCTAGTAGGCCAAAAACTGTTGGGTCCAAATTAAACCTGTTGGGCCAGGCTCAAATGAGAGCATCAACATTAGTGGGAAGAATTTAATAAGTGGGTTAGTTATCTAATGGTACTGTTCAGTTTATAATGCTTCATGTTTTTATCAGTTTGGTTGATTCGTTTTTTAAATGTATGTAACAGAAATGAAACTAATATAAATGGTTATAAAGCTACGTGTTGTAGTTTAATTAAAAAGTATCGTCATGTCATTGTCACGTAGATAATGTGCTTTAACTAACTCACCCTTTAACTATTACATTGTGATTTGACTAATAATAAAAAATAGAAAGAAAATTAGTGATTGGTTGATATGAAAAGGGGGTCCACTCTTTTATCGCTCATTTATAGTTTTTTTTAAACTTAAATAAAATATTGTTCAAAGTTTTATTATGAAATTAATGAATAGAGGAAGTGAGTTGATGATAAAAGGCATTGCAATTTGCCATGTTGAACAACTTTGCCCATTGCCTCATGATCTTGTTCAGCCTGAACTAAAGCACTATTATTAATAAGTTCAAACTTATGAGTATTGAAGAATGATGATCATCATCATACTCAGTATATCCCACCAATAGCAAAGCTAAGGTAGGATCTGAGGAGGGTAAGATGTAGACAGCCTTACCTCTTCCCCGTAGGAATAGAGAGGCTGCTTCCAATGTGACCCCCGGCTGGATTGTAGTTTTGCATCAAGCCTTGGACATAAGGCAGATAACACTCAGCAATTGAGACAAACGCCGATTAGTGCATGTACCTCCTTGTCTTTGGGTTATCAACGCCACCACATGATGCATGATTAACCATCCCCCTCTTTTAACGTTATTTTCACGAAATTAGTAAAATGACGTTAAAATTAGTAAAATAACGTTAAAATGAGTATTGAAGAATGAAAATCAGATATTAGGTTGTAGTAAAACAAGCTATATATAAGATAGTGTTACAGTATGCTTTTATCTTCTTTTTTTAACTAGATTTTATAAAACCTTTATTTTTAACACCCGGATTTTATAAACCACAAAAATGAATAAGGAATCGAAAATTGATCTAAAAATTGGTATCATTATGATAAGTTCAATGCACCCACCAAGTCGACATCATATACCGCCAGGTTTTCATCGAGGTTGAATCCAGTCGGTCGATTATATGCATCAGCGCCTTTCAAGTATGGAAAGCAAGCTCCAACCATCTAGTAATCAACAACCAACATCTCTTGGCTATAAGATAATTTCCGAAAAAATGATCCATGGACCATGGCCTCAGTACCATTATCACACAAAGGACTCACACACTCTTTAATTCTACTATTAAACTACACATTTTGTATGACCGGTGTTTTAAGTGTTTGATGGGTTTTAGTTATTTAATAAACTAAATAATAAGGGTAAATATGGAATTTGAGATTGATATTTCATATACATAAGATGCTTGATGCAATGGTACCCCACCCTTGCAACTGCCAATGGTGTTACTATTCATGATATCAAAATTTGTGGGCCTATTTCTACCAGTTGCAACTGCTACTACTTTCTACATTGATTGGCGGACAGTTAGAGCCCACAGCCCATTACTAATCAAAACTATCTAATCATACTTGTGTCATTTTGAGAGTGTGATAAGGGTGTAAGGGGCACTTCTAAGTGGAGAGTGACATCTCTTACCCACAGCCAGTCAGCACGCGCCACGTCAACTCCCCACTTAACTCCCCCCACACCCTCAATTTGATGGCGGCACTCCTCTCTTGGGGGACTTGCTTTTTTTTTGTTTTTTTATTTGTTGTAATTATGCATGTATTATAAATTAAACAAATATTAATAAAAATTAAATAAAATTTAAGAAAAGACATTTCATTAAATTAAAAATAAAAATTACATTCAAACTAGATAAATAAAAAAACAAACTACACGTCGTCGGAATTCGCTTCAAGGTGAGGTAGATCTAAACGTCCGAGATGCTCAACTTAGATGAGTTGAAGGGTTTAGGAGAGTAATGTAGTGGGAGTTGTTTTGGGTTTGAAAAATAAAAAGAAGGAAGTGGGTTAGTATTTATAGGGTTTAGGAGAATTTTTTTTTTTAATATATAACGGCTATATAGCCGTTTTAATATAAAAAAACGGTCAAAAATTACAAATCTCAATCGGTGAACACAACCCGCTCCCCACACCCCGATTTGGGTCACCGAGGGGATGGAGGCGGTGTTCCCGAGCAGGGTTCACACTCACCGCCCCCCTCCCCGAGGGCGCCCCGTTCACTAGGGGTGTTCAAAAAAATCCGAATCCGAAATATCCGAAAACCCGTATCCAAAATATCCAAATTTTCGGATTCTCGGATTCGGATAGTGATTTTGAGAATTTTCGGATAATCGGATTATCCGAAAATTTAATTTTTATTTTTTTCGGATATCCAAATATCCGAAAATATCCGAAGTATCCGAAAAATATCCGAAGTATCCGAAAAATATCCGAAGTATCCGAAAAAATTTCCGAAATATCCGAAAAATATCCGAAAAAAATCCGAAATTTATATTCGGATATCCGAAACTATCCGAAAAATCTGGTTCCAAATATTAAAAAATAATAAAAAAATAAAAATTAAATAAAAAATTGGATATTCGGATATCCGATTAGATATCCGAACCCGAATCCGAAAATCGGATATCCGAAATTTCGGATTCGGGTTCGGATGTCAATATTTCACTATCCGAAATTTCGGATATCCGAAAACCGGATTATCCGATCTTGAACACCCCTACCGTTCACCCTAAGGCTTAGGAATCATTAGGTAGTGAGTTCGATTCCCACATGAGTTTTTTTCTAGATTTATTAGGTTTTCTGTGTATAGGCATTATTGCCTAGTGGAGTTGGATATGATCGAGTGGTTCCGCTGGTGACACAATGATACTCCAATGGTCCGTTGGTGATCCAAATTTGCAGTTCAAAAAACAATTTCACTAAAAAGTGAAAACATGGTTGTCACACAAGTAGACGAGCTTTCATTCACTTGTTATCTCTAAGGTGTGTAATGATTTCACTATTCACCATTGATTAAAATAGTGTTTAAAGTAAATAAATTTTAAAGAAATACAAAATAAAGGTGTGTTGTGTTTCAAGACGATGGCTAAACGAATAAGCCCGTCCCAACACTTTTGCACCACATCCGTTGATCAAATCACGCCTTTGTCCACTCACGCCCCATAGGGCCATAGGGACGGTGTTTCAAACCCAAGTCAGGTGAGGTGACAAAGGGCATGCGTCCATGACATATAGTCTCAACATTAATCCGCTTTTATCATAATCCATTAAATATGTCACTCAACCCGTCCATACCCGTCCATATACCAAGTTAACATCAACCTTTCTTATCACAATTACTCACCATTTGTTTTGAAATATCATTCTTTTTTCTTGAAGTCTTTTAATATCACCCTTTCGTTCCTTAAAACTTTCTACCTACGACATACATGATGACCAACCACATGTCTTATGTTTTTTTGGTGTTACTAGTTATTTTTTTAATGGCCAACAAATCATTCAAATAGGCTACTGGCGAAATTCATCACATCGGGATACACTCGCCTTCCAAACCGGGGAAAACCCTCACCTAGCGCCGAAGCCCGTGAACGTTCGCCCAAAGGCACGACAGTGCGGTGAGATAAAACACACTTAGTTCAAGAATCGAACTAGCGATACCCGCCAAGTCACCCATCATCACCAAGTGCCGCTGAAACTAAATGCTGGTGTTACCAGGGGCGGACCTAGTGTAGTCCGAGGCGTAGCCCGGGCTACGGCTCAACTTTTATCCAGTAGTGTAAAAATTTGTTTTTTTCCGATTTTTATACTAAGGACACCCCTCAACAACAACTAGGACACCCCTCAAACAAAGAAGAAAGATGAAGTTGGTAAAGTTTCTTTGTTAGCGTTGAAGTGAAATAAAAAAAAGTTGCAGGTTTTGATACAAGGAAGAAATGTTTATTGAGGAGTACATCTTGGGAAGATAAGTCTGAAAGTCAAAAGTTAATTTAATTTACCTTTCAATTCCAAAAAATACATTTTAATTCTTTCTTTAAAAGAAACAATTTAATATAACCTGTTAGGTGGGGTGGGGATGGACTATTAGACCATGTGTAGTGGGACGTTTTTTTTTTAAATTAAAAAAAACGCCTAATAACGCCGAAGACCCGTTACATGGGGCGTTTTTTTGCGATTTTTTTGAAAAAAAATTCCCTTGGCGTGTTTTAAACGACGCCCTCAACATATGTGTTTGGCCAATAGCATTTAAGATTCCCTTTTTTAATCCAATAGGTTTTTTTGTTGATTTTTTTTTTTATTTTTATTTGATTATTTACACCCTTTAACATAATACCCACATCCCCACTACACCCATTTTAGAAAAACGCCCGATAATGCCCCTTGCTGACTGTACTGCCACATGACGGAAAACGCCCAAGGGTAGGGGCATTATTCACCCAAACCACTACACATGGTCTTAAGGGATTTGTGTTGTGTATAAATATTGAGAAGCAGTTTTATTATATTAAACAATTAGTATGCCTTGTAGCGAAATTCGGTTTACAATCTTCTTGCTCTAACGCAGAGTCTTCATTCTTTGCGTAATCGATCGGCCCCTTACGAAAAAATTAAAAATAAATCTAGCCCGGTCTAAAACCTAAAAACTTATTGTCAATATTGATTCATAAAACATAGCTCAAATGTGAAATGCTCAATATGGATTCATTAACCTAAATACTAATAACATTAAAAAAACTAGTTTATAAAATTTAATTCTTTAAGGCCTAAGTGTCTTTTTTTGGCCCGACCAGTGCACTTGATTTTCAAGATTGGCCCTGCCCCGTAATATAGGTAAAAAAAAAATCTCCATTTTATAAATTATATAAACACACGCTAAAAAAAATTGGGATACCCCTGAATATTTCTTCTGGTTCCGCCACTGGGTGTTACTAGTTATTAATCTAGATTTTTAGAATGTAGTTGGCGAATCCATAGATGTTGTGCATGATTAATGTGAATTGGCCACTTTAAACAGACACATGGCAAAACTAAAGCTCGTTTGCCAACTTTTTTTAAAAGCTCCTATAGTTTTCGTGTAACAAAAAGACAATCATAGATGTGTGTGTGATGAATTGATTACGGATAAAGTTGGATGGTGTGGTATAAAGTTTCTTAGGGTTTTATGATGTCACATCACCACCATGTTAGGGTCACGCCATATGAGGGCTTTGAAGCTCTTCCTTTAATATCCTTGCACTAGTTTAAAGACTCCATCATCATTATCTAATTATTTTTTAATTAAATTTAAAATTATTAATTTAAAAATATTAATTAAAATTTAAATAACATAAAGAAAATATAACAAACATAATTTTAATACAAAAAAAGTACAATTTCACTTAAAAAATACAAAGTTACTTAAAAACAATACAAATAAAATTTAACTTCAAACTAAATCTTCACTCGTCATCTTCACTAAACCGCCTCATGCGTCAGTGCGATAAGCATAACGTCGATCATTCCCTTAGATAAAGAGCCGGACGAATCGGATGACATTTTTGTTAGGCCTGTAAACGAACCGAACGAACACGAACATAGGTATGTTCGTGTTTGTTCATTTAACTTTAACCGAACACAAACACGAACATATAATCGAACAATTTTTTTTGTTCGTGTTCGTTCATTAAGAAATCGGGCATGTTCGTGTTCGTTTATGTCCGTTCGTTTAAAGCCTAAACGAACAGTTCACGAACATAAACGAACATAAAAAAAATTAACTGAACATATTTGAATAAACATAAATTAACATGATTGAAGAAACAAGTCTAATATATTACATTTCATCCGAATACACATCTAAATAAGGGTTCATAGATATACTAATTAGTTATATTTATATAACTAGTTAGAAAACCTAATATTTATGTAAATATAACTATTTATGTATTTATTAAAATTTAAACGAACATAAACGAACGTAAATAAATGAACGTTCACGAACATATATGAACGAACACAAGGTGTGTTTATGTTCGTTCATTTAATTAATTAAACGAACAAATTTTTTTGTTCGTGTTTGTTCGTTTATTAAATAAACAAACATAAACGAACTTCCCGCCGAACAAGTTCATGAACGTTCGGTTCGTTTACAGGCCTAATTTTTGTTAAATGATTGCCCATGTCATGTTTCGTGTAGTCTCTGTCCCCATTTCCTTTCTTAGATTGTCCCACCAATCCTTATCATGTGCCCTTAACTGTCCGGTCCTGTAGGCAACAAAATCATTCAGATCACAGCGAGTCCGTTCAAATACACCTTCAATGTCGCTTGTCCATCTTTGGCAAGCGATTGGATCTACTTCCCTGTTGAAGATCGGGGGTTTACATGCCATAAATTTATTGTAAGGGCATGTCTTCCCTTCTTTAGCTTTGCCTCGATCTTGATTGAGGCTTTCTTTCATCTCACCCATCCGTTCTTCCATCATTGTTATCATCGCTGTTTGTAGCCTTTCCATGAATCCAGGTAAGGCTGCTTCCAACGCCTTTCCAACCTCCTCGGAAATCTTTTCACAAATTGCCTCATTACTGAGAGGCGCCGTATCATCTCTGTCTGTATCTGACATTTCTTCAGCTGAAATGTCCATAACAACTTTTGTAAACGACCTGTATAATTATTCCCATATTATTATGTGGGAATCTATTTTATCACATGATATCATATGTGACGTATTCCTTTTTTGCATTTCCCGGGCTCAAGTGTACACTCCTCCCATGCATTTTCCTCTTTTTATTTCTTATTATATCTTATTGTATTTCGTTTCCTAACCATTTCTTACGGATGTCTTGATCAAGTCTCGAACCGAACACATTTGATCTTCAACATTAGGCTCTGATTACCAACTTGTAAGACCCAACTAATTTTTGTTACATTTCATTTACTATAATAAATAAATAACTTAACTTTTTCGGTTTAAATAAAATTTCCATAAAAACTAGCAAGAAAATTTGTTACATAACTTCATCATTTATCCACATGTTTTAATTCTTCAAGTATTTCCATGATTTACAAAAGTATTCAACTTATATGATACTTATAATCATATGATCAACAAAAGGCGCAGAACTAAGATCTTCATCGTGTTCGATTTCTCTGTAGTGACTTGATCATCTTCCAAAAGTGCTTGTGAATGGCTTAAAACTGAAAATTTACAATTTGTTAGTGTTATTACGCTTAGTGGAATATTCACCATGACTATCCTTGCGAAATAACAAAAAAAATTAGAAAATCAAGTTTTTGGGGTGGCGTTGAAGACGGCCCAGGGCCGCGTCGACGATGCCGTGTGGGTATTTGCGTCGGGTAGAACTGCCTGTAACACCCCGTGTTTTCGGAAGTCAAAGTCAAGGTCAAAGTCATCGACCGATCGCGCGACATTGACTGATAGCGAATTTCTTTTATGTGTTTACTTTAGTTGTATTATGTGGAGTAAGTGTCAAAAATCGCAGTAATCGACGTGTGTTATTCGCTATTTAATTGACCTACGACTCTGAACTATAGGAAGTAACAATGCGATAAAGTCAACTAAACGCTAATCAATCTAATTTAATCAACAACGAATCGCAATCGAACTCGCAACTAGAATTACGCATTGGTTATGGTTATACCTCTGTGTGCCTTATGTGTTACTTGTGCATGTTTATTTATGTTATGTGTGGTAATCGATCGAAACTCAATCGCAATCGAAATGGTATGGTAATTGGTAGAGAAGAGATAGTGCGAGATATGAGTAGTTGGGATTAAAAGTAATTTGATAAGCAACTCAATCGCATCGCTCACTCGAATCACATCGCATCGCGCTACACGCTAATCGAAATGGCAAAACTCGTCGCGCCGAGCACTCGAACCTGGTACCAGCCGACCGAACAGCCACCCGGCCGGACTGCCACCCGAGCGAGGTGCCATCCGACCGAGGAGCCACTCAGCAGGGATGCCACCCCGACGAGCTGCCATCAGACCGACCAGCCCTTTCCATTTTGGGAATCCTATAAATACCCCTTATCACTCTCAAACTTTCTACTTTTGGCAACTGACGTCTGACCAGCTCGTGCTCCTCACCTTTTCTTCGATTTCTCTCAATTCCGGTAAGATCTCGTCCTAAATCTTGTACTTCCTTAATCTACACGCACTCCTACACCTTTCTACCTTTTGAATCTTAACTTTTAACTGTGAAATCATCAAGATTCAAGGTGTTCTAGGATGATGTCATCATGTGTTCTTGAAGAACTTCATGTTTTGGCCTCAATCCACTAAGAACAACTTAGATCTAACCGATTTTCACATAAACAAATAAAGATCTTTCATATATCTAAACATATTCACGGTGAAAAGAATTGAGAGAATGTTTTCCAACTTTCTTTCAACTCTTTTACGCTCAATGCTCTCAAGACCGATAGAATCGGAGCTTGCATCGACTTACCACTCATTCTCGTGGTTGTGATTGGTTCAAGATCCGTATTCTGTCCACGAGATTATCGATTCCGGGTTAAACATGGAACGTCGTCTCGAACCGTCCACTGATCGGGTTGGGTGATTCCTGTCCGATCAGGAGCACCAAGTATTGACGAGGTTTCTGTTGCTTAACACGTTATCAAAATATCTCGATAAAACTACAAACCATCAAAACAACAAAGTGTAAGACGAACAGGTCGACCAGGACGGAGTGACGTCCGATCGGACTGCTGTCCGAACGGACAGCTACTCGTACGACCGGCCACCCGTACGACTTGCACCTTGGTCCCACACTTAACTATTTTTGCCAACATTTGAAGTCTGTATGTTGAACGAATTGTTATCCGATCGGACTACCATCCGATCGAACTGCCAACCGAATCATGAGACATTTAAACTTCAACACTTAAACAATTTTCAACATGTTCAATGCACCAAGGATGCCACCCGACCGAACGACCGTCCGATCGAGTGACACCCTACTGTGAACTTATTCTCACTGAAGTGCCCAACCGAACGGGTCGCCATTCGATCGAACGACCGTCCGATCGACCGACCTGAAAGGTAGAGATACTTCAATGTTTTCAAAATACTACAACGAAAAATTCAAAAGTCAAGCCATCATACACAAACACATCCATCCCAAAGGAAGAAACAATCCACTCGAACAGTCATCCGACCGGATGACCGTCCGAACGGACTACCACTCGCACGACTGGCCGTCCGATCGGATTACCATCCGATCGAACTGCTGTCCGACTCACTTGTACCTTGCATCGTGTTACGCGTCGCGTATCGTTATACTATCAATCTGTTCAGGCTAACCTTACTCTCTAGCGCTCCCTTCAATCCATCAATCGTTGTGAGTATACTCGATCCCTTTTTGCTTTATGCACTTTTGGGTGTTACATACGTTACGAATATTGAAATCACATCGAACACACTACTCAATACTATTTAAACGCTAACCATTCCTGCATGTTATACGTGGCTTAATGAATGCTTGTTTGTTATGTTTACACATGGAATGTTGTCTACCTGCCTTAGCAACGATAGTACTATAGTTTGGACTCAGCACCCGTTCACTCGGGGGTTGTTAAGGACAATTACTTGCATGGATTATGGTGGTAATCATGTATCGCGAACTGCCTTGGGCAGTTAACCCACAGTCATTGGTATCGATAGATATATGTCGATAACTAACGTGCTTATTTCACTATGCGTACGTGCTGGTTATGCGTAAACGATTTCGAACTCTATTATGCTATTATCAAACTTGTATGCTCACCTTTACACTATGTGTATTGACTGTTACTTTAACGTATGTGACAGGTGCTTAAGTTGTTTATATGCTTAGCTTGCTGTGAACTTGAGGCAAGGAAAGGTCTAGGATGCTCTCTGTGCTGTGATGAAATCGAAGCTAGGAAAAGAGGTCCTAGAAACCAATAAATAAACTATCTATGTATAAATCTGAGTTGTCGGAACAGAACTACTTGACTAGATTTGTCTGTAATAATTTGTTTGCCTTTTAAGACATGGTATGGGACATGTTACTTTAAATTAATTGTTATGGAAACTTCTGGACAATCTGTTTCGCTCAGTGCCATACCCCGATGTTTCCGCCATCGGTTGGGGTGTGACAGATTGGTATCAGAGCCATAACTATAGGGAATTAGGCAAGACTCGACCTAGTCCGGGTCGAAGTCTTAGAGACCTAGTCTATAGTTAGGAACCAACAGACCGACTCGTACATGTCCAGTAGGGATTATGTATGAGCCTACTGCCATTTTTCGCTATTCTCGCCTATGCTACACTATCACTATCACTGCACTCGAATTTTCAATTATGAATAAGCGATTAAGTTGAGAATAGGTGTGAAAACCGCAAACTCTCGATTGAATTGCTTGATCAACCCACATTTTCATCTATAAACACGAGAACTTGCGTTGAACCAGGAGTGAAATCCATACTTTGACGCACAATTCTCTTTTATTTCATCAAAAACAGGAACGAAGTTGTTAAGCCAGGGGTGAAACCCTAACCTTGACGACTTGTTCCGACTTTTACTTGGTTTTACGAAACTCTCACCAAGGTCTCGACAGACTCCAACGACCTGAAGTCACGGTATGACTAACGGGATATGTGCCAAACGCCCAAGAATCGAGGCAAAGGCACAGTCCTGAAGGTCAAAATGTGTACAACAAGTCCTTGTGAATAGTCGAATCACTTTGGTAAGTCGATGTCTAAATAGCCGCATACAATCCATCTTTCGATTTTTATGTGTTTCGATTCTGAGCCCGCAACTGCCGACTCTGATGATTCGTCGATTTTATGCGTTTATATGTGTGTTTATCTGTTTATGTGTTTAATTCTGGAGACTTATTCGACTTTAGCTTACACTTCGATCGACACGCACGACTCGCACTGCATCTCTATCTCAAAGCGCTGGCAAACCGCTAAGTTCTGGACGTCCTTATGATACGCTTATATACTACCTGCTATACCATACTATATTACTCGCTATGTTATACGCGACCGCTATATTCGAACATTCGCAGACTTTGAATGATAGGTTTCTGTATTCTGACTACCTCTAGTGATTGAATGCGTATGTGCTTCTGTGTTTCTGTGCTCTACGTGCTTATGTGTTTATGTGCCCCTGTGCTTATGTGAATCTGTGATTATGTGATACATGATTCATTGTGTTCCTGAGCTTTAGTAGTAGTAGGATTGTGAGGTGAGATTCGAATATGTCATGTTGAGTCCTGTGACGATGTCTGTTGCAGACAATGTAGTCATCTGGATCTCGCGCTACCCGAGACGCTCGCCGAAAGAAAGCAGACAAACGCCTTGCTGCCATGATCACTAAGCAAATGGAAAAGGTTGTACCCCAAGTCGTCAGCGAGTTGTACGAAAACATGAGCAAATCGTCTGAGGAATCCCGAACTGAGACTCCTAAAGCTGATTTCAGCTTCAAACAGTTCAAGGCATGTGGACCAAAAGAGTTCACCGGAGAAGAAGGCCCTACAGCTTTGTTTCAATGGTTTGACTCTATCGAGGTCACACTACGACAGAGCGGTTGCCCCGATAACCTACGCACTCTCAACGCGACTGGCTTCTTCCAGTCCCGCAGTTTAGACTGGTGGACGGCTGAGAGGAACAAACGTGGGAATGATGCAGCCTATGGTCTGTCGTGGGACGAGCTCAAGGAAGTCATGATGGAAGAATCCTGCCCTCCTCATGAGCGCCAAAAGTTAGAAGATGAATTCTGGCACATAAAGCAGAAGGATGGTGAAAACGCTGCTCTCACCGCTCGCTTCAAGTAGCTCAGTATTATCTGTCCTGATCAAGTCAAGACTCCGGAGATCGCAATCAAGAAGTATATCCGAGCCCTGCCTGACTGTGTTGCAGATTTCGTGCAAGCGGCTAAGACTACAACGATCGAAGAAACTTACCTACTTGCCGCTGAAATCAACGATAAGCGGGTCAAGGCTGGAGTCTGGGATAAAACTTCAAAGAATCTGCATCAAGTCACCACCGCACCAACCGCTGAAACCACCGCCGCTCAATCATTAAAGTCCTCACGCCGAAAGAAGAAGAAGAACAACAGCAGCTCCAGCAACAAGAACTGTGCTATCACTACCACTGCTGCTCCACTTCAAGCCGTACCGACTCAACAGCACTCTCACCACCGTCCAGCACCAGTTACTTATGCACCGCCAGCAAAGCGTGCATACACATGCCCCCACCCGGCTTTCCCGACATGCTCTTATCATCACCCGGTGGGTCTCGCCTGTCGTTTCTGTGCTCACTGCAACATGTACGGCCACTTCACTACTAATTGTTGTACTGGTCATCGTCAAGCCCCAGCTCAAGCCACTGCTCATCAAGCTCTGCTCCCAGCCCCGCAAGGCCAACAAGCGGCTCAGGCACCCGCGGTCAACGCCCGAGTCTGCTTCGCATGTGGTGATCTCAACCACTTTGCGAACATGTGCCCGAACAGGGTTGTGAAACAATAGCCCCAGCAGCAGCAGCAACACTAGCAGCAACAGCCTCAGCAGCAGCAACAAGCCGCACGCGCCAGAACCTTCAACATCAATGTGCACCAAGCCCAGGCTGACAACAACGTGGTCAATGGTACGTTCCTCGTTAATTGTATTTATGCATCGTGTTTGTTTGATACTGGAGCCGATAACTGCTTTGTGTCATTCGAATTTGAGAAACTTCTTAGTCATAAATGCTCCCATCTCCCGGAAGTCGCCGTTAATTCTGTTCTTCGTGATTGTACTCTTGAGCTCAACAATCACATTTTCCCAATCGACCTTATTCCGATGCAACTCGGAAGTTTTGACATCATAGTAGGCATGGACTTTCTTCGCGAAAATCATGCTGAAGTTGTGTGCTTCGATAAGATGATTCGATTCTCGCTCACAAATGGTGACTTATTGTGAGTCTATGGTGAAACTGCTTCGAAAGGTCTCAAGCTCATGTCCTGTGTCCAAGCTAGCAAGTATCTCCGCAAGGAATACAGAGCTTTCTTGGCTAATATTGTAGTAGCGAAGAAGGAAAAAAAAGGAAAGACAGAAGTGAAAGACGTTCCTGTGGTTCGTGAATTTCCTAATGTGTTCCCTGATGACCTTCCCGGTCTTCCGCCTAGTCGTGATATCGACTTTCGTATCGACCTCTGATGTGTGCAAAATGCAACATATAAATTACATCAATTGTGGCATAAAACTAACCCTTTTTAGTACTAATGCTGGAAAAAGTGTGCTTTTGTCTTCCGTTTGTCTTTTCAGGATTAAATGAGCTCAAATTAACAAAAAAAGCAAAAAGATAGCAAAATCTAACATAAATACAAGAAAAGGAACAAACGTGACATGCCCGACCCCACGACAGCATCTTCCCAAGCAAAACAAGAAGACAGAAGACTGAACACGCCCCGTGCTCAGCCAGCACGGGGGCGTGCCCAGGTGTCAGCAGAAAAGACAAAGTGGTAGAAGCTTCTATTACCCACCACGGGGCCGTGCTCAGCGGGCACGGGGCCGTGGTCAACTATAAGATTCGCAGAATCCAGGCAAATCTTCATAGTACAGATATGCTTCTGCACACGGGGCCGTGCTCAGCGGACACGGGGGCGTGGTCAACTAATAAAGACAAGAGCAATTAATGAAGAAAGAGAAGGATGTGGACACGGGGCCGTGCCCGAGCTTCTGTTCAGCCTATAAATAGGAGTGCTTGGCTCAAGCTCAAACCATCCCTTGGCACACCACCTCTCTCACACTTCACCCACCACCCACCACCATTATAACACCATCATCCACCACCATCATCCATTGTTCATCATAGAGTGTGTGAGTCGTCTCGGGATCCAAGATTGATCGTAAGAGTTCTTGACAATCAAGGCCATGTTTGCCTAAGTCTCTTACATCACTTGGTGAAGACAAAGTGTCTAGTGTAATACTTTTTATTTTTAATCTTTTCGCACTTTTTAATTGGTTATGTATTAATGACTTTAATAACTAGTTTCTTATGTTGAAGGTGATTCTTCCTTATCGTTTGTCCGTGGTGTCTTGGCATTATTTTACTGTTTATATAAAATAAAAGATTTTCACCATTCATATCTCCACGGTCTATATGGAGGTATGTTGGCTACCTGGTCGGGGGTTAAGGGAACGGTTTGGTAAGAGTCTTGCCGTTGTTCAGCGTTTAGAGATCCTGCAAGGGACCTGGGTCAAATTTAGTAGGACCTCCTTCAATACTTAACGGTATTGGATGGTGGGGGTCCAAACTCTTTGATCCCCTCATAAGTTAAGCTACTATTAATACTATAACCCGGCTACTTAGGACTGTATCCTTGCTGACTCAGACTACTTAGCCGAGGATAACGTCACCTTCAAAAGAGGGGCCTACCATAATTTGCATTAATAACTTAATTAATTATCTTTCAATAATCCGACCCTTTAGGATTGTATCCTTGCTGACTCAAACTACTGGGTTGAGGGTAACGTCACCTCCAAAAGAGGGGCCTACTACAATAACTAAGATAATCTCTTAAAAAGTGCAAAAGTGCGAAAATAATCAAAGGTTACACTAAACACGAGTCGGTGCCAAGTGATTCATCTTGTCTATCTGTTTTTCTTTTATTTTTATTTTTCAGCATTTTAGTTAATTTTTATTTTCTTAGTTTTAAAACCTTTTTCTAACTTTTTGATTTGATTAGACGTTGAGGATAAACCGGTATTAAAAGCTCTTGTGTCCTTGGACGACCTCGGTATCTTGCCAACACTATACTACGCTCACGATGGGTGCACTTGCCCATATGTGTGTTTAGTGTTAGTAAATATCGTGTTTTATAAATTTAAAACTTGGCTAAAAAGTGTTAAAAAGGGCTTAATAAATATATTAAAAACTAACGACACTTCACACGCATCAAGTTTTAGGCGCCGCTGCCAGGGACACAAGGATTTTAAGAAAGCTTAAAATCGACGGCCTAATCAGTTTTTCAAAACCTTTTTAAAACGCGCGCACATTTTTCTGCATTTTAGTTTAGTTTTGCATTTACAGTAGGTTGAACACGGGCCGTGCTCGTTGAACACGGGGCCGTGCTACACATTTTTCATAAAACACCCAGTAACAGAAGCTGAACACGGGGCCGTGCTCACTGAACACGCCCCCGTGCTCAACGAAATCAGTAACTTTAATTAAAATGCCCAGATACAGATTCTGTACACGGGGCCGTGTCCACTGAACACGGGGCCGTGTCCAGCCTCTGTTTCCGTTTTTATTTTTGTTTTATGATCTCGAGACTTGGTTGTGGTCTACTGAGTGATTCTTATGGATCAATACTCAGGAGGTTACAACTACACCTATGAGGAGGATGATTATAGGAGTAACTATTGCACTAATTGTAGTAATCCGCACTCGGTTCAATATAGTCACTCATATCAACCATCCAATTCATACACCTACTATGAGGAGCCCAGGTACGAGCCATCGACTTCATACACATCATATGAAGACCAAAGGTATGAACCTCCTCCCCCATACTCATATTTTGATGAACCAAGGTATGAGCCTTCATACTCATACTTTGAGGAACCAAGATATGAGCCACCACCTTCGTATGCTTACTATGAGGAACCATGGCGTGAACAACCCACCTCATACGAGTATTATGAAGAACAAAATTACGACCCTTATCCATCATATGCTTACAATGAAGAACAATGGTGTGAACCATCTACTTCATATGGGTATTATGAGGAACAAAGGATCGAACAACCGGATTCAAGCTTTGAAAATCCCGATCCTTTTTCTATAACCGAAGGGACCAATAGGATATTAGAACACCTTAGAGTTATCGATCGCTAGATAAAAGAATCTCGCGCAAGGGAAGAGGAGTCCCGCGCAAGAGAAGAATTAAATAAAGAAAAGATAACCGAAAGTGTAAAAATGGAAGAACAAATAAGTGAAGAACCGACACATGAGTTAAACAACGAAAAAGGTGAGTCCGTTAACGATAAAATTCAAGAAGAGTCTAATTTTGAAGAAATTAATCTCTTGTCACCTTCTTTTGAAAATCATTGTTTAGTTCCCACTCATGCTAAGTTTTTAAAAGAGTTAAACACTAACACTAAAATTGACGAAACGGTAAGTGTTAAGTTAACTATTGATCAAACCTCGCTAATAAAAGAAGACCCATTTGAAATTAACATTACACCGGTTCCATGTTTCTTTCAAAATTCGTTTATTAGTAATGTCACAATTGATAAAGATCTTTGTGTTAACATAATGCCTAATTACATTTTCGAAAAATTAAGTATTAGTGATTTTTCTCCACTTCAAATACCCATTTTTCTATCCAATTGGAAGGTAATAAAATAAATCGGTGTAGTTGAGGATGTCTTGGTTCAAACAAATCAAATGGTAGTTCCCACCGACTTTGTCATCCTCAATGACGCTCCCCTAATGTTGGGACGACCATTTGTAAAAACCCACGAAGATTTGAAAAACCGGAAGTACAACAATCTACCTCTCCAATTAGGGGCATTTAAAAGAAGTGTCAATCTTGAGCGGTCAATGAAATATCCATTCGGCAATAATGACCCCCTAATTGAAGATGAAGATGAACCACCCGATACAAGTGAAAAGTTTGACCACTTTGTTGAAGAAGAGGTCGCCATAGAACAAACTTTTAAAGTTCTTGATCAAAATGAGCAACCAAATAAGGAGTCTCCTAAAGACCCACCACTTGAGCTCAAAGAACTTCCAAAAGGTTTGGAATATGCTTTTCTAGACAAAGATGGTAAATTACCTGTAATTATTTCGTCTAAATTAGATAGTTTAGAAAAAGAAAAATTAATTAGTCTTTTGGAAAAACACAAAAACGCGATTGCTTGGAAGCTTGTAGATATTAAAGGAATAAGTCCTTCCATGTGTACGCACAAAATTTTAATGAATGATGACTACAAATCGGTAATACAACTACAACGTCGAGTAAATCCAAATGTTCAAGAAGTGGTTAAAAACGAAGTCATCAAATTACTTGACGCCGGACTTATCTATCCTATCTCCGATAGTCCTTGGGTAAGTCCCGTCCAAGTAGTTCCAAAGAAAGGAGGTATGACGGTAATAACTAATGAAAAGAATGAACTAATACCATCGAGAACCGTCACATGATGGAGAGTATGTATAGATTATAGACGATTAAATGAAGCAACAAGAAAAGATCACTTTCCTTTACCCTTCATTGATCAAATGTTAGAAAGATTATCCGGTCATAAATTTTATTGTTTCTTGGATGGTTTTTCAGGTTACTTTCAAATCCCGATAGCACCCGAAGACCAAGAAAAGACAACCTTCACATGTCCCTATGGAACTTTTGCTTATCGATGCATGCCGTTTGGTCTATGTAATGCCCCCGCAACATTCCAACGTTGCATGGTAGCCATTTTCCATGACATGATAGAAAAGACAATGGAAGTCTTCATGGACGACTTTTCTATCTTTGGGGATTCATACGACCAATGCCTCGATAACCTCGAACGAATGCTATCCCGATGTGAGGAAACTAACCTCGCCCTTAACTGGGAAAAATGCCATTTCATGGTAACAGAGGGAATAGTGCTCGGTCACAAAATCTCGAGCGAAGGAATGGAGGTGGATCGAGCCAAGATTGACACCATTTCTAGATTACCACCTCCATCATCCGTTAGAGCTATCAGAAGTTTCATAGGGCATGCCGGATTTTATAGGCGGTTTATCAAAGACTTTTCTAAAATTTCTAGGCCTCTAACAAAATTACTTGAAAAAATGCTCCTTTCATCTTTGAAAAGGATTGCAATCAAGCATTTCTAACCCTAAAGGAAATGTTAGTCAATGCACCTATCATGATAGCGCCTGATTGGAAATTTACTTTCGAAATCATGTGTGATGCAAGTGACTTTGCAGTTGGAGCTGTCTTGGGACAAAGAAAAGAAAAGCATTTCCACCCAATTTATTATGCTAGTAAAACACTTAATGATGCACAAGAAAATTACACAACAACTAAAAAAGAATTACTAGCTGTGGTATTTGCTTTTGATAAATTTCGTTCTTATCTTGTTCTTTCTAAAACTATAGTCTATACAGATCATCCAGCCATTCGATATCTCTTCAAAAAGCAGGACGCAAAACCACGTTTGATTCGGTGGATTCTACTCCTCCAAGAATTTGATATTGAAATCAAAGACAAAAGAGGAGCAGAAAATACCGTAGCAGATCATCTTTCACGCTTAGAAGACCCAGCTTTGGAGGCAACCAGGGACGAACAAATCAACGAAAAATTTCCGACTGAGTCCCTAGAAATGGTGGAATACAAAGAAGAACCATGGTACGCCGACTATGCTAACTACCTAGCTAGCGGTATAGTCGCAAAAGGTTGGCCACATCATCAAAGAAAAAAATTCTTTGCTAATGTGAAACACTATTTTTGGGAAGATCCATATCTTTTCAAAATGTGTGCCGACCAACTCATCCGACGATGCGTTCATGGTAGCGAAGCACGAAGAATTCTCCGCCATTGTCATGAAGGTCCATACGGAGGGCATCATGGTGCCGCTAGTACCACACGAAAGGTATTTGATTCAGGATTTTATTGGCCGACCATTTACAAAGACGCCCAAAGTCTTGTCAAGACATGTGATGCTTGCCAAAGAACATGTAATATTTCTTCCAAAAACGAAATGCCACAAAATGGCATTCTTGTTTGTGAAATTTTTGATGTGTGGGGACTCGACTTTATGGGACCTTTCCCACCATCGAAAGGAAACAAATATATACTTGTGGCAGTAGACTACTTGTCTAAATGGGCCGAGGCCGAGGCACTTCCAACAAATGATGGAAGAGTCGTGGTAAGATTTCTAAAAAAATTATTCTCTCGTTTTGGCACACCTAAAGCATTAATAAGTGATAGAGGCACCCATTTTTACAACCAACAACTTGAAAAAAATTCTAACAAGATATGGGGTCTATCACCGGGTCTCAACAGCATATCACCCTCAAACAAACGGACAAGCCGAAGTGACTAATAGAGGTTTAAAACGAATACTTGAAAAAATTGTAGGGTTAAATAAAAAGGAATGGGCAGATAAATTAGATGATGCTTTATGGGCTTTTCGAACTGCTTATAAAACAACAATAGGTACAACCCCATATAAGCTAGTCTATGGAAAAAGCTGTCACTTGCCAGTAGAAATTGCACACAAAGCCTACTGGGCAATTAAAAATGTAAACTTACATTTAGAATTTGCTGGTAAAAATCGATTTTGTCAATTAAATGAATTAGACGAGGTTAGGAATTATGCATACTCAAACTCCGAAATTTACATGGAAAGAATGAAAAACTTGCATGACAAACATATTAAACCTAATGAATTTCGAGTGGGAGATCTAGTTCTTTTGTTTAATTCACGACTTCGGTTATTTCCTGGTAAATTAAAGTCTAGGTGGTCAGGGCCTTTTTCCATCACCCATATTTTCCCACACGGTGCAATAGAAATTAAATCTCGGAATGCACCCCCATTCAAAGTCAATGGCCAACGGCTGAAACTCTATCAAGGATTCATTGAGGATGAAGAGGAGGAGATCTCGCTTCAAACGGTTGAAGAATGAAAACATCATCATCATCATACCTGGTAAGTTACGAACGATAAGGACGACATCTAAATCGGTAAGTCTTCTAACCAAACTTTTTGGGAAACAACGGGCACTCACACGAGCACTGAAAAAAAAATTTCAAAACTTTGCTCGGCACGAGGCCGTGTCCGCTGGACACGGGGCCGTGTCCGCTGGACACGGGGCCGTGTCCGCTGGACACGGGGCCGTGTCCGCGCTACTGTCGAGATATATTCCCCTTTTCATAACAGTTACTTCATTCCACACGCCCCGTTTCCCCGAAAACGCTCTGGTTCCAGGCGATTTTCCGCAGATTTTCAACGTCTCCTATCATTCTAACAACATCAAGGTATGATTCTATCACTATTATTAGTTAGATTAGGCATTTGCATGTAGTTAAAACACCAAAAAATTGGGGGAAAATCTAGGGTTCTTGAAGTTCATCCGGATCGAACCTCAAATTTTTGTTTAGATCTGTTAGCATTTAGTTAGATTAGTGTTATAGGAAGTAAACCCACTTGTATTGTTCAAATGGCACCATTCGAGGCTCTATATGGAAGAAAATGTCGATCGCCTATTGTATGGCACGAGATCGGTCACTCGCAATTAACCGGTCCTGAGCTATTACAAGAAATGACTGACAAAGTCCTCCAAATTCGAGACAACTTGTTGAAAGCTCGAAATCGACAGAAAAGTTACGCCGATAGACGATGCAAGCCCCTTGAATTTGACGTTGGCGACTACGTACTCCTAAAGGTATCACCTTGGAAGGGTGTGGTCAGATTCGGCAAGAAAGGGAAACTAGCGCCTTGATATGTTGGACCTTTTAAGATTCTGGAAAGGATTGGAAAAGTCGCCTACAGACTCGAACTGCCGGAGGAACTTAATAATGTCCACCCGACTTTCCATGTGTTAAACCTCCGAAAGTGCATGGATGAGCATGATTTAATTGTACCTCTCGATGATCTTCAAGTAAACGAAACACTACACTTCGTGGAAAAGCCTGGCGAAATCATGGATCGCCAAACCAAGCAGCTCAGACGCTCGCGCATTCCTATTGTGAAAGTCCGATGGGAAGGCAAACGAGGCGTAGAGTTTACTTGGGAACTCGAAAGCGACATGAAGGAGAAGTACCCGCAATTGTTTGTTACGACTTCGGCCTAATTTCGGGACGAAATTCCCTCAACTAGGGGAGGCTGTAACACCCCGTGTTTTCGGAAGTCAAAGTCAAAGTCAAGGTCAAAGTCAACGACCGATCGCGCGACATTGACTGATAGCGAATTTCTTTTATGTGTTTACTTTAGTTGTATTATGTAGAGTAAGTGTCAATAATCGCAGTAATCGACGTGTGTTATTCGCTATTTAATCGACGTACGACTGTGAAGTATAGGAAGTAACAATACGATAATGTAACAACCCTCATAATATTTCCGACACCCTATTTTAAAATGTCCCAATATGTCTTTAATTACACCCCGTATGTGAAAACCGAGCCCGAAATACGTTATAACATTTAAAAATAAATTAAAAGTGTGAAACTTAAGTTGAGGCGGGCTGCATAGGACCCACCCCAACCTTACGCGGGCGGTATCAAGTCTCAAAACGGATTTCGGTGGAATTTTAAGTTAAGGCGGGCCGCGTTGGCTAACCTTAACACTTACGCGGGCCGCGTGAGATCAAGATAGTGGCGCAGCCCGGTGATGACATGTGTCATCATCGTGGCAAGTCTAGGCGATGACCCGGATCACCTAAACCCTACCCGGGCTACGACGCGGGCCGCGTAAGCCTTTGCTTACCTTTACGCGGGCCGCGTGAGAACCAGAAAACAGCCCTATATAAAGGAGGCTTCGGGTTTCAAACCAAATCGTTCATTTCTTTTCTGTGTCTCGACTTCCTGAATATATAAGCACAATATTCGAGTATAATACCCCCTAATTAGCGAGGTTCTGCTCCGTTGTAAGTATTATAAGCCCAGTTTCGTAATAGATATGCTGCCCGATTGATTTAGGGTTCCGTAACAACTGTCGTGGTTCTGCCCGACGTAGTTGTTGGAATACAGTCTCGTGGAGGGTATCATTAATATTATCAAAGGGTTATTATACTAACCTATGTACATTTGTGTAAATTATAGATTAATCCCAGGAAACCCTTACGCGAAGTCTAAGATAGCAATGTGAGTTTATCCAATTTTTGTTAACCTTTTTGTAATATTTTACAAAACCTTAAATGTTTTACAATGCAATTAAGCGGTGATTGAGTCGTTGTAGTTCTTCAATTACTGCCGGTATGTTGGGGTTTTGTATACAAAATTTACTACACTGTGAGTAGTAAGTCGGGACGACAATACGTTACCATTGGACAACGAGTTAGCCAATGTGTAATATGACCCACCAGTCAGGATTGACAGTACTGAATGAGTAATTGTGTAGAAATAAACAATGTGATCACTCTCAATATTGTTTTAATTGATAAAATATTTCTTGATTAAACTGGGATTCACTCACCAGTATTTCCCACTGACAAATGTTTTTAAAACGCGTTTCAGGTAACACAATGTGACAGCCAATTAGTAAAAAGCCAGCTGGAGAGCACTGAAGGCTTGGGAAAAATGTGGCTATAAAAGTTACCTAAAAGACGATGTTTTAAATTCAATAAAATAGGGTTTATCCCTATAAACATGTTGTAATAAGAAACTTGGGTTTTACCCATGTGATTATTAATATCAAAGAAGGTGGTTTTACTCTGATAACCATTTCCTAACTACGGTCCTGATGTAATTTCCGCTGCCAAGTTAACCAACTGATACCACCGAAATTCTGAGTTCGCGTCCGCCCGTTCCCGGGACAGATAAGGGATCGTGGGTTGCGACAGATAAAGTCAACTAAACGCTAATCAATCTAATTTAATCAACATCAAATCACAATCGAACTCGCAACTCGAATTACGCATTGGTTATGGTTATACGTGGTGCCTTATGTGTTACTTGTGCATGTTTATTTATGTTATGTGTGGTAATCGATCGAAACGCAATCGAAACTCAATCGCAATCGAAACGGTATGGTAATTGGTAGAGAAGAGATAGTGCGAGATATGAGTAGTTGGGATTAAAAGTATTTTGATAAGCAACTCTATCGCATCGCTCACTCGAATCACATCGCAACGCGCTACACGCTAATCGAAACGGCAAAACTCGTCGCGCCAAGCACTCGAACCAGGTACCAGCCGACCGAACAGCCACACGGCCGGATTGCCACCCGAGCGAGATGCCATCCGACCGAGGAGCCACTCGGCCGGGCTGCCACCTGGGCGAGATGCCATCCGACCGACCAGCCCTTTCCATTTTGGGAATCCTACTTTTGGCAACTGACGTCCGACCAGCTCGTGCTCCCCACCTTTTCTTTGATTTCTCTCAATTCCGGTAAGATCTCGTCCTAAATCTTGTACTTCCTTAATCTACACGCACTCCTACACCTTTCTACCTTTTGAATCTTAACATTTAACCGTGAAATCATCAAGATTCAAGGTGTTCTAGGATGCCGTCATCATGTGTTCTTGAAGAACTTCATGTTTTGGCCTCAATCCACTAAGAACAACTTAGATCTAACCGATTTTCACATAAACAAACAAAGATATTTCATAGATCTAAACATATTCACGGTGAAAAGAATTGAGAGAAGGTTTTCCAACTTTCTTTCAACTCTTTTACACTCAATGCACTCAAGACCGATAGGATCAGAGCTTGCATCGACTTACCACTCATTCTCGTGGTTGTGATTGGTTCAAGATCCATATTCTGTCCACGAGATTATCGATTCCGGGTTAAACATGGAACGTCGTCTCGAACCGTCCGCTGATCGGGTTGGGTGATTCCTGTCCGATCAGGAGCACCAAGTATTGACGAGGTTTCTGTTGCTTAACACTTTATCAAAATATCTCGATAAAACGATAAGCCATCAAAACAACCAAGTGTAAGACGAACAGGTCGACCAGGACGGAGTGCCGTCCGATCGGACTGCTGTCCGAACGGACAGCCACTCGTACGACCGGTCACCCGTACGACTTGCACCTTGGTCCCATACTTAACTATTTTTTCCAACATTTGAAGTCTGTATGTTGAACGAATTGCTGTCCGATCGGACTACCATCAGATCGAACTGGCAACCGAATCATGAGACTAAACTTCAACACTTAAACAATTTTCAACATGTTCAATGCACCAAGGATGCCACCCGATCGAACGACCGTCCGATCGAGTGACACCCTACTGTGAACTTGTTCTCATTGAAGTGCCCAACCGAACGGGTCGCCGTCTGATCGAACGACCGTCCGATCGACCGACCTGAAAGGTAGAGATACTTCAATGTTTTCAAAATACTACAACGAAAACTTCAAAAGTCAAGCCATCATACACAAATACATCCATCACAAAGGAAGAAACAATCCACTCGAACAATCATCCGAACGGACTACCACCCGCACGACTGGCCGTCCGATCGGATTACCATCCGATCGAACTACTGTCCGACTCATTTGTACCTTGCATCGTGTTACGCGTCGCTTATCGTTATACTATCAATCTGTTCAGGCTAACCTTACTCTCTAGCGTTCCTTCAATCCATCAATCGCTGTGAGTATACTCGATCCCTTTTTGCTTTATGCACTTTTGGGTGTTACATACGTTACGAATATTGAAATCACATCGAACACACTACTCAATACTATTTAAACGCTAACCATTCCTGCATGTTATACGTGGCTTAATGAATGCTTGTTTGTTATGTTTACACATGGAATGTTGTCTACCTGCCTTAGCAACGATAGTACTATAGTTTGGACTCAGCACCCGCTCACTCGGGGGTTGTTAAGGACAATTACTTGCATGGATTACGGTGGTAATCATGTATCGCGAACTGCCTCGGGCTGTCAACCCGCAGTCATTGGTATCGACAGATCTATGTCGATAACTAACGTACTTCATTTCACTATGCGTACGTGCTGGTTATGCTTAAACGATTTCGAACTCTATTATGCTATTATCAAACTTGTATGCTCACCTTACACTATGTGTATTGAGTATTACTTTAACGTATGTGACAGGTGCTTAAGTTGTTTATATGCTTAGCTTGCTGTGAACTTGAGGCAAGGAAAGGTCTAGGATGCTCTCTGTGCTGTGATGAAATCGAAGATAGGAAAAGAGGTCCTAGAAACCAATAAATAAATTATCTATGTATAAATCTGAGTTGTCAGAACAGAACTACTTGACTAGATTTGTCTGTAATAATTTGTTTGCCTTTTAAGACATGGTATGGGACATGTTACTTTAAATTAATTGGTAATGATAATTGTTATGGAAACTTCTGGACAATCTGTTTCGCTCAGTGCCATACCCCGATGTTTCCGCCATCGGTTGGGGTGTGACATTGCCGTAGGCAGTAAATTTGGATGTCGTGCATCAGGACATTTTGGAGCCGCATCGGCGACGGCCAATCATGGCGTCGGCGACGCCACATGCTGCATCAGTTTTGCTGTTGTGTTGTTTAGTTTGCCCGTTCGACCCGTTCTAAATCTCGTACATTAAAACACGACCCGGGACTTTTAGAAACACTTTTGTAAAAATACTTTTCCTGTTTTAAATCTTATAACACTCTCATAGCGAAAGTTATATCAAATATGCACCATCAGAAACATGATCATGCTGCACCTTGCTAAACCGTGCACTAACCTATGCACTTTACAAAACTGTGCACTGACTTGACGTGTGCGCTTTACTAAGCTGCGCACTATGCACTGACCTGTGCACTTTGCTAAAATGTGCATTGTGCACTAACCTGTGTACTTCGCTAAACTGTGTATTGACTCGTACACTTCGCTAAACTGTGCAATGTGCACAGACCTGTGCACTTGCTAAATTGTGCACTGACCTGTGCACTTTACTAAGCCGTGCACTTTGCTAAACTGTGCATTGACCTGAGCACCTTACTAACTGTGTCTAGGTCCGAACTTGTTAGTTCCCAAACCTTTCTTTCGGTTCGGCGATTTATCCAAAACCATTATCCGATGGCGTTTTAGTCAAATTAAGCTCTTGTTATCAAACCAAAGAACATTTAAAGGTTTAGATGAAAACTAGCGAGCACTTTTAACTCATTATCCAATAAAACTAAATTATATCCCTGAGGACATAAGGATTTCTAACGTCCTCTTACTTTAAATTCATTTTTGCCATGTCTTCTATTATAGACGTTTTTTTTTTACTCTAAGGACCATTCTACCCAATACTAGCTATATCTCACTTGAGGTAGTCAATTATCCACCTTTGACTTAACCATATTTAGTCGGACCTTAAGCCTTCATTGAGAGTATGACCCATTACACATACCTGGCGGGGTCAAAGCAATGACACGTTTTCAATACTTTGCAATTCTTTCGTTAATCATGGCAATGCATGCCCGTACATTAAGCTTACTTTTAAGTATGGCACTTAACAAGACAAAACATTAAATACCGAGTTCATATGGTGATATCATCAGCATTTGACCCATATGACACGTTTTCTCTTTAAACCATTTTTGGTTTATCCTCCAGGCATCTAAACCAATCCATATATTTTTAATCACCATTATGTGATGTACTTGACATTTTACTTATTTGACCTATAATGACTTACGCCATAGGGTCTCTTTTTCAAAATTCTTGGTTTAATCACCAACATGTGACTTACTTGTTATTTCACTCGTCTAACCCATTATGGTTCACACCGAAGAGTTCAATTTCTAAAATTCATTGTTTAATCACAATTATGTGGTTTCTCACCAGTAAACTTATTTGACCCGTTATGGTTTTCACCATAGGGTCCTATTTCTAAAATTCATTGTTTAATAACCAATATATCGTTCGTCATAGTTTTACTCCTTTTTGATCTGTTATGGTTTGCACCATAAGGTCACATCTTAACAATTCTCATAAATCACCAAAATACTTTTCATCACGTAAATTGTAATTCTATTCTAGGAGTTGTAAGCTTTACTTACTTTGCATCCTTCGAGCTTCCCCGCGTCTTCAACCCGTTTAACTCATTCATTTCCAAGCTCCCACCTAGCTCGTCAAGAGTCAAACTAACACAGAAAATATCCACAAGACGGTTAGGTTAGTCATCAATTACCATGACCATCACCCTTATAGACTTTTATACCTCGTCCATCAATCAGTTCTACTTTAGGTCAATTTGAATTTTTAAAAGTCAAACTGTCAATTAGCATGTATAAATGCTCTAACAATTTGATAAACTCACTTAGATGTTTTATCAAACACTTGGTGGACACTACTTTTAATCCTCACTCAATGTGTCTAAATTCTAGCAAATTACCATGAATTCACAAGTATTCACACTTCATGTTATTCAACTACATTCAAACATCAAAATTTCATATCATAAGACTAGTATATACATATTAACCTAAAGAGGCTAATTTCTTCTAATCATGTCAAAACTCACTCCATCCCTCATGGGGGTTTTAACTAGAGCAACCATACATGTAATTTCTATAAATATATCAACCATATCATGGTTCCAAACTAGTTTCATACATCAAATTTCGTCATATCATCAAAACCCACTTAACATAAAACTCATCATATGCAAGAACACTTATCAAATCTTCCAAATTTACTCAAGCACTATACACATTCTTGTAAATATGATGATTATAAGACTACTACAACATCAATTTACATTCACTAGTTAGAATTTTTACTAGCCTTTACAACCAAGAACAAGCTATATGAAATTTCACCCATGGACTTTCTACAACTCACCTTGGGTTTAGATGATGCTAGTAATTCACAAATCTTTAGACATGCAAAGATTTACCCCAAACATCCCTATGATTTTGGCTGAATTTAGGAGGTGATTTGAGAGAGGAAACCCTTCTCTCTCTAATTTTTGACACACATACACACTGCGTGTTTTTAATTTTTTTTCAGTTTTTATACATTCAACTTTCCAAGTGTTCCATTTCAGTTCTTATAGTTTTATTAGTTGTTAAGTAGGTTAAAGCCTATTTATTTCTACACGTATTAACTAGGTTAAACATTCCAAGTTAAATTACTAAATTCGAGGAGGTTACAACCCAATTTAATTTAAGTCCCGATAACCCGAGCCATTTATAACTTTATCTTCTAAAAACATCCATTCACCTTTTATTTAACATCAGGTTTATTATTTAAATCCTAATGTTTATCGAGTTAACTTTTATCACTAATGGTACTTTACCCGCTCATCACTGGTTAATTTGGTCTAATTACCAAATTTGTTTTCAGGGTGTTACAAGGTATTACTTACTTAAAGTCATTAACACACGCATACCTCTTTTTAGTCCATAACTTGGTTTAGTTAACTCCCTATAAAGGGGTTTGTTTCCCCTAAACACCCACAAGAACCTTAACCAAGAATGACCATCAAAATAGTTTGGATCAAACTTGAAATAATTGTATTAATCATCAAAAGGTTGTTTACACTTAATGATTATTCTTATCTTTTCCAAATGATTATGATGATTAAAGAAAATAGGTAGAAGAAGAGTGTCTTATGGAGAGGAGGAAAGAATTGAGCAAGTGAAAATAGAGGCCAGGGGATATTTATAGGGCTGGTGGCGAGGTGTGGGCTTTGTCAGGAAGACGTGAGCCGTACCTAGACAACAGTGACCGAGAGCTAGACACGGGGCGTGTCTCCCAGACATGGCCCGTGGTTAGCTTTGCGAAGCCCATTGGATCTTAGAAATCTTTCAGGATATGGTTTTGTCTGTGGTGGTTGAGGCACAACCCATGCCTTCAGGGCACGGGGAGTGTTTGGTTTCCTTCTTAGATGGACTTCGAAATGATCTTTAGAAGATTTTGTTGTACTTCATAAGGAGGCACGAGGGTGCTTGGATAACTTTTCAGTTGGTCTTCTGATTTTCGCCCATAATTGCTTCGTTTGTTCGATTTGGTTCGTTTTGTTCTGAACCTAAAAAATAAATCAAATTAAGTCTATTTTAAATATATTTCTTACAAAACCAATAAAAAGTGGGTTTATTTTGATACGGGAAATATGTTATTAATACACATACCGGCCCCATGCTAGTTATCACGCCACGTCAGCACCACGTATGTGGGGGTTTATAAGTTAACTAGCATGATGTGGGTTAACATTGTTTAACTAAACTTTGAAAAAAACATAATTCTGATTGGCTAACTCAAGGATGGTCCCCACAAAAAAATTGTCATGGCGCTCGCCAAGGGAATGGAAGAGGGGATAATGGCACCCTCCTTTAACGTATGTAGGATGGTGTTTATGACGTTATCGACTGTTGTGGAGGTGGGGGTGTGAGGCGCCACCCCACACCTTCAGCCTTAATACAACTATGTTAGATTACCTGTACTTTGTAAAGTGTGGATGAGGTCATGTGGGCGAATAACAAATTTACAAGGACACGGTTGAAGCGAATAATGGTTTTTTTATGCTTAAGATCATAAAGTTTTATATGTTTTTTTATATAAAATATAATACTAGATAACATTTGGGGATTATATATATTTTTTCTCTTTTAGAAATATTAAAAATCGACAAAAATCCTTACAAAAAAAGTGGTAGGCGGTTCGACTCCTACCACCTCCTAGCCCAGTTGCGTATCCCCTTGTTGGTTAAGTTGGGCCGGCTTCCTCCTTGGAGGTCGCCGGTTCGACTCCCGTCTGCGGCATTCGGGGGGTGGGACGTCCCAATGATGGATCGTTCCTACCGAGGCATGGTGCGGTCCTGAGGGCAACCCAGTTTTACCCAGCTGTTACCCTAGCGAGTCTCTCGTGTGGGGGCAGTATGGTTTCTGGACGGAGGTCAGCTTGCGCATCGGCCCGGGCCCGATCGAACATCGCGTCCGTAAGAGCGGGGCTGGCGGGGGAATGTCATCGACATGACCCCGGTGACCAATTCGGTCCTGTACAGAGAAAGTCACCTTCTAAAAAAACAAAAAAGTTGTAGGCAAACAAAATTTTAAATATAACAAATTCAATCCTACTAAAAAAAAGCTTTAGGTCTTAATCTCTTTAGGTGTTGAAAAATTAATATGTATGACTTGCTCAACCTATTCAGAAAATTATTATATACATCTCATCTTTATTTTGTATTTAAAGAATAACAGCAGGCTTAAAAATAATAACTATGATAACAATTATTATATATTATATAGGGTTAGGATATAATTGGAAGTTTATTTGGCTAGGAAGGTTAGGAAGTAATCTTGACAATTAATTGATTTAATCAAGGGCTAAGATTAAATGAGGGAAAATGATGGGAAGAAAAGAGACGCGTGGGTTTGTGTAAGTGCATTGTAGTCAATTCAGGACAATAGTTTCTCTCTCCTCCAATCCCCCCCCCCCCCCACTTTTTAAACGTTAATAATTTTTTCATACGACATTATTTTTTTTATAAAAATTGCACAAAAAACGAGCGTTTTTTATCTTTAAAACGAGTATACTATTGCTATATTTTCAAAAAAAAAATTGAAAACCCAGTTGCGTAAAAACAACGAAAAAAAAACTTAAAAGAATAGCACCAAAAACACAAAGAAATGTCTTATTTCTAAAACGCAATAGCCAGAAAACACAAAGAAATGTCTTATTTCTAAAACGCAATAGCCTAAAAACACAAAAGAAAGTGTACTTTCTAAAACGCAATTGACTGAAAACACATAAAAATGTGTTTCACCTAAAATACAATGCACCAAAAACACAAAGAAATGTCTTATTTCTAAAACGCAATGGCTAGAAAACACTTAAAATGTATTATTTCTAAAACGCAATGGCCAGAAAACACAAAGACATGTCTTATTTCTAAAACGCGATAGCCTAAAAACACAAAATAAAGTGTACTTTCTAAAACGCAATAGACTGAAAACACATAAAAATGTGTTTTACCAAAAACACAATGCACCAAAAACACTAAGAAATGTCTTATTTGTAAAAACGCAATGGCCAGAAAACACTTAAAATGTATTTTTTCTAAAACGCAATGGCCAGAAAACACATAAAAATGTCTTATTTCTAAAACGCAATGGCCTCAAAACACAAAAGAAGTTGTTCTCTATAAAACGCAATGAACTAAAATACATAAAAAATGTGTTTACCTAAAACGCAATGACTAAAAACACTTCAAAAATGCTTTATTTCTAAAACGCAATAACTCGAAAACACAAAAGAAACTGTTGTTCACAGAACCAGAAACTGTCTACGAAAATGAGGCAATTTCTGGAAAATTATTTTTTCTGATGCATTTTTATTAAAGCAGTCAGGGGCTCTGCCCCTTGGACCCTGCTCCCAGGGGCGCTGCTCCCGGACCCCCGTCAAGATCGTAAAACGCAATGGCTAGAAAACAAAAACCCAGGTCGTAAAAATGAAATTAAAGAATTTCTTACATGGATCAAAGCCGATTTCTTCAACGATTGATGAAATTTGGATGATAGAAACACTTATCAGCGATCGAATCGAATGGATCGAGTGATTATCTTCAAAATCACGGGAAAAAATGAGATATTGTATGAAATTAAACTGGGTTTTCTTCAAAAAAGCTGAAAAACACGTTGATCGGGTGTTTGAATATTTGATTGGTGACGAAAATCGCACTATAATGTAGTGGTTATTGAGATAGAAAGTGAAAAAACGGTTGAAGATGATGGGTTTTGAAAATGGTAGGTTTTGAAGTTACTGGGAGATGAATGAAGAAGAAAGGACACGATTGACTAAAATACCATTCCTCTTTATTTTAAATTTTGCCACATGTCATAATCCTATTACTTCCTATTATTTCTAGCCAAAATAAACTTTCTATTTGATGCTCACCGATATTATATTATATATTCTTAATAATACAACGATATTAGTCTATAGTAAAGTGGACTACCTTTGCTTTGTAAAAGTGGGATGAGGTCATGTGGGCGGTGGGAAAGCACTCTTAACCAAGAGATTTTCATGTCATTTTCCAAACTTTTTTTAATCAAATCACATGATCATTTAGATATAATAATCTCAAAACATATCATTATATCAACATTAGTTGTTATTACTCATTAACATCAATAATTGTCATATGGGTTATACATATGCAGGAAAGGGTTTTTTACTTGTTTAGCATGACAATTATGTAGTGATTCTTTATAAGAAAATTATGTTGTGATTTTTTAGTGGTGAGTAGATTCAGAAATTGTTTTCTCTAAATTTGTAAATATCTTTCTGTAAATTTTAAAAGAACTAAAAAGACATACATTAAAATAAAATTTAGGTATAGACACTAAAGAAACACGGAATCACCGTCGAGATGATTGGAACCGCTTTCTCTGATGGAAAATCACATCTTGTTCTTCCTCTCGATCCTAGATCTGCAATGAAGAGAGAAAAGTGGGGATGTAGAGACAACCGGTAGGAGAAGAATCTTCTTTTTCCAGCTACAAACAGTGTGTTTACCCCATATCTCTTGCCCTAAGACCATCCGTAGTGGGGCAGTATTTGGGCTTTTTTGCCTCAAAAACGCCCCAAAACGCCCGCACACCACCTCCGGGGGCGTTTTCCTTCAACAATTTGGTTGGGGCATGCAAAATAAAACGTCTGATGGAGATATGGTTCGCCAAACACAAGTAACCTTTTTCTTTGGTCAATCACTTTTTTATGGTTTTTTCTATTTATTTAATTCTCTCACCGCTTTTAACATAATACCCACATCCTCACTACACCCAATTTAGAAAACACCCCATAATGTTTCATTACTGACTGGGCTACCAAGGGTATGAGCATTACCACTATACATGGTCTAATAAGGAGGTGAAGACCTCCTTATATATGAGACATGCGCAACCCTAACCTCAATAGGCCAAGCCCAGTTAGAGGTTGTCTCTACGCCCACAACCTAGTGTAGTGTAAACTACAACGTTAGCTAATCGATTTTGACATGCATCAAAATCGTGTCAGGTCTAATACCATACCTCATCAGACACTAAAATCGTGTTAGTTTTTAATATTATTATGCATTGTATTTTACATACCAGATATTCCAACTAAAACTATGTTTAGACAAGTTAGCTAATCGATTTTGACATGCATCAAGTACGTGTACGGATGTTTCTTGGTGCTACGATACATCACAACCATCCCTAATCGATCGATATATGTTTCTATCATGTATCAATATCGCTTTACAAATATTGATGTTGATGCTTTTGTTCAAGCTTTATTTGTATGATTAGTATTAGTAGTAGTAGTGAAAGTTGATTAGATAGTAAATAAATACTAATTTCCAACAATTTTCCATCATAATTGAGTTCTTAAGATAATATGATAAAAAAATACAATTTTTGAATTATAGCCACTTAAGATAATATGATAAAAAATACAATTTTAAATTATAGCCAGACTCTTACAATATTTTATTATTTATAGTAGACTCTTATAATATTTTATTATTAATGGTAAAAGGTTGGTCGAATAATCGTTTGTTAACGTAATTTATACAAACTTGATTAATTTGATAATTTATATTATTATTACGTTTAAAAATAAGAATAATTTCAAAACGAGAACATATAACTTTAGAAGAAAAGTTTGTTGATTTTTGTCTTTCCTTAAATATGACTTGTCCCCAAACTCGATCTCAATCGCACACCACTCGTTGGTAAGTTAGTTAAGGACCATGAGATGAGATATAGTGGCAATGATTGTATGTAGGCATTGGCCATCTAGTTATTGACAACGCATATATGGTCATAGTCATTGGCATTTCCCAAACAAGATCAACAAAGAAAGAGTTATAACATCATCATCTTTAATATTTAGGTTTACTTGCTTCTTCCTCATCCTATAACTTTGGTTATAGGGAATGCAATTGGTTGAGACGGAACTAGTAACTATTTTTAACTACGGAATCATACTTCAATAATCGGAGATTCATACTTTGTGATAATTACGCTTCTTTTCCTCCTTGAAATGTGACTATGTATTCTTTTCTCATTCACTCTGACTATAAATTAATTAACGTACTTGATCTATAATTATTTAATGGTTCTTGTTTGAACTTAGAGCATCCATAATGCAGAATTCTACAAACCTCCATCTCAGCATATTATATCAGATTTCAAAACCTCATTTTTCTCGTAACTCAAAATCTCCACTAACATCCACCTCACCACCCAATTTTTTTTACAAATATATACACACACCCCTCCTCGGTCCACTTGAAGTCTACAAACAAGGACTAACCCTCTCAGACTCAATATCGAACTCCACCCACATCTCAACCTCGGTCCGTCACATCAAGTCCAGATTTTCAGACCACACCATGTAAACGACGTTTTAGATGTTCTTACCCTATTGCCACACATGTATTTTTTTTATTGGTATCCTTTTAACATGCATATCTACCACACTCTTTTAAAAGTAGAGTTAAATGAGAGTCGTTACAATAAAAAAATTCATAATACCAGCATCCTGTAAGGCTTTGGGGTGTGTCTTAATATGGGGCGTTAAGTGTGACGTGACATGTTAACGGACGTTGCACACCACTCACTTCTTGTGTTAAGGGACCTTAAATGGAATATTTATTAACATGTTAATGTGATGTTAAGAGATATAATTAATTATTTTTCTTAACCTTAAAACCACTAAAAAATAGGGTTGTGTGAAGTTAACGACTAAAACATAGAGAAGGGTAAAGCATATTTTTGAAGGACTTAAAAATGAAGATAGTTATAAAATAGTTATATTCAAGATCGAAGGATATTTTTTTAAGCCTTAAAGATGAAGATAGTTATAAAATAGTTATATTCTAGATCGAAGGATAAAATTCTTAATGAACAAACCAACAAAATACAGGGGACAAGAGAAAATTATGGCACTTCTTTGACCATTGATATTTGGAATCTTGCAGTCTTTTTATTTGCAATCAAGTCATACCCGTATAAGGGTGAACGGGGCACCATGCGATGAGTGGGGCGGTGACCCAAGTCCCCGAGCAGGAACACCGCCGTCATCACCGCGGGGAGGGTATTCGGGGAGGGGGATCGGGGAGGGTTCACCGCTTGAGAGAGAGGAGAGAGAGAGGGGGTGATAGGTTGTTAATGTGGGTCCACCATTTTTCCACCAATCATATTTTTTCCTTCTTTTTTTATAAAAAATAATTGTGTGAGTGGAGTGCCGCCATCAAATTGAGGGTGTGAGGGGAGTTAAGAGGAGAGTTGACGTGGCGCGTGCTGATTGGTCGTGCGTAAGAGAGGGGAGTGCCCCGTTCACCCTAATCTTTTTTATCAACAAAATTATAGAATTCATGCACAATACTTTTTTTTCAAACAAGTCATCACCCAAATAATCATTCTTAACATAATTATCAAAATATTTCATTTGGTGTATCGAATTTATGCATAATTCCTTGAATTTATATACTTTTTTAATGTATTCTAAGACAACACGTTTATTTATGTGACACGATTCAAGCTTATTAAACCAACAGTCTAGTGGTATGATGTGTGTCCTTAAAAAAACGGTGTCGGATTAAATTATTACAAGTGTAAAATATCATGTTAGACTTTTCTTTTCAACAAAGAAACTATTAATCAAAAGATAACATGTGCCCGAATTATACAATTTTGTTTTTTTAACAATCACACAAATTAACCAATATTACAAAAAAACAATATCACATGTTTACACGAATCTAAAAAAATATAAAACCATACAAATTGTATAATTTTGGCGCATGTTAAGGAAAAAATTGTTTATATGTTTTGGGTGATATTTCCTTAAAATATTCATTCTTGAATACATTTTCTTTTTAAATTAATGTGCAAATTAATTTAGTCCTTTTTCCATACATATAAAGGAAGTTGTTTTGCAAATCATATATGAACAAAAGTTAATTCATTGTAATCTCAAGGGATATTGGTATCTAATAATTACAAATAGACGTCATTGGCTATTGGCGGTTTCACCTTTTTTTTATTCCTTCTGCCAGTCCCATTTTTCCTCCACCGGTCCTCTGTTAAAAAAACTTAACGGTGTTAAGTTTTTTCCGAATTACAAACTGATGTTTTAGGGCTTTTGATCAGAACGAAGATATGAGTCTATTGATGTAAAACTTACCTCGAAATGGTGTCACAAACGACTAGATTTTTGTTAATTGGAAGTTTAAACATCTGAATTGAAACATCGTTTTCGTCGTTTGGAGCACCATTTCATGGTAAGTTTTACATCAGTTGACTCGTATCCTCGTTCTGATCAAAAGCATTAAAACGTCAGTTTGTAATTCAGAAAAGAACTTAACTCCGTTAAGTTTTTGTAACTGAGGACCGATGAAGAAAAAATAGTTGAAAGATGGGACTGCCAGGGGGGAATAAAAAAAGATGAGACTCTCAATGGCCAATGAGATCTATTTAAGATTATTAGATGCCAATATCCTTAATCTTAATTTTCAACTTTAATTAGCCGGGAATATTAGGCGAATGACTACTATACAACTTTATTCAAGTACTTTCTAATTGTTGGTGTAAATTGCAATAAAATATATTTAAATATTCGCTGAGTTTAAAATCACTAATTCATAGAAAAGTATTCATGTTCATTAAAATCTGTGCAAGATGGTACAACATATATATCAGTAGGTGCAAACATAGTGATGTTCCAACCAAAATAAACAAAAGATTAAACCTACAAAAGAAGCAAATTGCACTTCTAAAAAAAGACGAGGGACTTAAAAGTTAAAACTAAACAATTTACAAATTGATTAAAAAAAAGTCTAAAGTGAGTAAGCTATTGACAATAGAATTGAGTTATTCACTTTTTTTTTTCGGTTCAGTTTTCTCGGTTTGGTTTTCTCGGTTTCAACATCAGTATGACATGCGATGAACACCGCGATCTCTAAGGATTCCGGTGTAAAGCGCCATCCTATTTGCAGGAATACCCTTGTAATCTCTCCTCATTTTCTTTTTACACCCTTCAACTTTCAAAGTTGACGAAAAAGACCGATCTTGACTTTGATTCTTACTTTGAAGCCTCCTCCTAAACTCTTCCCCATTTCCACTTGGCTCCATCACATCCTCTGCAAAGTGTACTTTCTTGTTCTTTTTCTCTCTCTTCTTCCCATCTGAAAACATCAAACACACAAAATTTTAGAAAAGGAATAACAAACAAATCAAGGGTCTGACTAAACGTACCTCATTTTACGAAACCCTCTACTAAACGTACTCCAAAGAGGGGAGATATTTTTTAATAGTGGGCACTCTCCATGTTTTGTGATAGTTGTGATCTCACAGTTATCACAAAACATGCAGAGTGCCCGTTAAAAAATATTTTCCATCTCAAATACATAGGGGTACGTTTAGTAGCACCTAAAGTCAACCGATAAGATTTACGAAGCAAAATTCAAGAAACTAGTAGAAGAAGGGAACCTGAAGAGATGCAGGGTCTCGGGTGGTGGACGGTGTCGGCGGGTTGTTTATGGAGGTGGAGGGCGAGGAGGAGAACGGTGCCGGAGACGGCGGCCATGGCGGTGGCTAACACCATCCCATTTGAAGCCAAGATTGATGACATGATCACTCTTTTACCTTTTTTTTGGCAAATTCTTGAAGTTATGGAAGATTAATGAAATGGGTATGGGAAAAGATTCAAGATTTCATTGCGGTGATGAGGGAAAAAGATGAAGAAGACATGATCAAGAAACTTGTAGTACGAATGTATGTGTGTGTATGCATATAAAATATGAGGGTTGGGTAGTTTGAACGAAAGGGGAAATTTTATATTCATGAGTTGGTTGGTTGGTTCTTGAAATTTGAGGTTGGGTTGGGGTGGGGTGGGGGTGGGGGTGGGGGTGGGGGTGGGGTGGGGTGGGGTAGGGGGGGCTTGACGAGTTCTCTTTGAACAAGTGAAGAAAAAGCATTGAATGATTGGTCCAAATGGGAACCCTTTTAAAGAAGGGAATTTCACATTCACACACTATACTAAAAGGTAAGTTTTACCCTCAACTTTATTTTATTTAACATAGAATAAAGCCTGGTCATCCGGGTACGATCACAGGCAAAAGGTCATCTATACGCGCTATCACAGGCAGCTTCAGTGTACCGGTGTGTCACTTATTATAGAGGAAATCCACGGTCCAAAGACCATTGTAGTAAAACATCTGGCTCGCGCATGATATTTTGTCAAAAATGAGACTCCGACTTGTGACCTTTTGTAGAGAGTGTCATCCGGATACCGCTAGAGCACTATCTCTTTGGTGATAATTGGACATTACATATTGAGTTTTGATTTAAAGCGGACAAATAGAAAAAAGAAACTTAATTTATGCTCGGATGATTAATGGTTAAAGCTCGTGTAAGGCGACGTACAAATATTAATCACATTAATTTCATTTAGGTATAAGTTTACGTGTCGTGACGTTGTGGTATCGCCTGAAACAAATCAACGTGAAAATAACTTCTTTCTCGGTTGCTTAAGCTTGAAAGTTTTAATCGATTTTGTTAGCTGATTAATCTCGTGTCACTTTGTGAACTATCTAGAAATAGATACTTTTGATACATATATGATAATTATCAACTAAGCTTGACAAGATTAATTACAAGGTGTTTTATTAAGTTGAAATTTGTTTTCAATAATAATAAGTTTATTTTATTAAGTAGTTGTTTTTAGTCGTTAAAAGGTATAAATACATAATCATGCTATTTATTGTGAAAAAAAGGTATTTTGTTTACTCTCAAAAGTTGATAAGAAATTAAATAAAAATGTTCTTAGTTGTAGGTTTGGTAGCTATAAGTCTTTAAAATAACATTGAAATGTAGTATACATTTACCATATGGATTACTATATTCTATCAGAGTTATATTTAGGGTTAAACATGATTCAGTTTAAGTTAATTTTTAAATTAATTTGAAAGAAAATACAAATATTTGTTTTAATGGAAGCTAAAAACTATTCATTTATAGTTAAGATAGACGTTCTATGACATATAAGTAATTGAATGCACAAAAGTCTAAGATAGCATGTGATTACGGTACCATATAACAATATCATACTGTTGGGTTTCCGTGATGATCGGTTAAAAGTTTATTTATCAAAAAACCCGGTTCAATAAATAATAGTTAATTAATTAAACGAGTTAATTAATAAAACGCAGCGGAAATAAAAACAAGTGATCAACAAAACGAAAACCGACAGGATCCGGTTACATGCAAATACGAGCACAGTAAAATGTATTTAACTACCGATAAGAAAGATATACCTCGGTTAATGACTAACCGGTCGAGACACCGAGGTTCAACGAACAAGTGCTAGTAAACGAATCAACGAGACGCGATGAAGGGGGCGGCGCCAAGCGGCGGCAGCCGGCGGTAGCAGCGGCGGCAGGGCGGCGACAACGACGGCGGGGCGGCGACAACGGCGGCCCGCGGCTGGCTGGTGGCCGGTTATGTTTCTTGAGAGCATTTTTGTGTTTCATCTTTTTTTTCTCTCCAAAAAAACCATCTTACAAAAATGCAAGACCCAAGATTAAATAGCCATGGAACCATTTTGCATGTTAGCCAAGTGGCGCACATGCAGAAATGCATGTGTTGTCATTGGTCAAGATGTTGGTGCATGACAAGTGGCGTACATGCAAAATTGCATGTATTTCTATTGGCCAAAAGGGTGGTGCATGACAAGTGGCGGTGGGTGAGAATACCCGTGTCACCCGGTCCATGTACCCGTCTCTCCGTTAATACCCGCTTATGATCATAAATAATTATGATTTGTCTCATATGTTGTTTGTAATTACCAGTTAAACAGGTTAAGTGGATTTTAGTTCGTTACCCAAGGTGTAACTCTTACGGGTCAAGACCCGGTCGGCAGCGTTGACTTATCGAACCGGACATAATATCCTACAACTCCCACTTGGACGGTCTCTGATAAGATCTCAACGCAGACAGCCAGCGGTGTTCTAGCTACACATGGCTGCCCCCAACAGGTCATGACACTTTAAAGTCATTAACCAAGGTATCTTCTTTTAGTAACGGCTTGCTATATGAAGACAGTAGACTTATGGCAATTCTCGTCATCTATCCTTTCTGTAAAAGACATCAATTGAACAATGAGACATGGATCAGATTCAATCTCATATGGCGTTCAATCATTATTGTTCTCATTCATAGAATCAAAGCGGTCCAATCAAACACACAGTAAGTTTGGGTAAGGCCTTACACTTCACCAGTTTGAATCAACGAGGGCGCCCAGATGTCCAACTGTCACATATAATGTAAGAGTACAGAATCCCATCTTGACTACATACAACTCCCACTAAACTTCAGAACTACTCCCAACCAATGCCTTTATGACTGGCAGTTACGCGACAACGTTGGACACTAATCAAAGAATAGTCTTTAGTAAACGAAAGTTCTAGTATGTATCTCAAGTCAAAGGATACTAAATGAGTATACCTAAATCAAATACATCTTATGACTAAGATCCATGAAGATGATTTGATGCGAGTTACATCCAGCGTCATTCACAATAAGGCCTGTGAATTTGGAAGTCAACTCCTTGAGTCCAAAGCCATAATAGTCTTAATTCAGAGTCGTTCCCATGAGTCTGACCGACTACGGATAATTTAGAATACAAGATTCATGGATTAAACGTACAAAAATCGAACACAGTTGTAAGATTCAAACTTTGCATTTAGCTAGTAAATCAAAGGTGAATTCAAAAGGTACAACTGTTTGAATGTTCGTACATCCAAATACTAAATCAAAGCAAATGGTTATCCAATCTAAGACCGATAGCATTCCCATGCTTGTCCTAAGACATCGGTTTAGTGAACGGGTCTGCTAAGTTTTGATCTGTGTCTATTTTGCTTATTAAGATGTCTTCTCGTTCCAGTATTTCCCGTATATAGTGGAACTTTCTTAGAATGTGCTTAACCCTGTGATCTGGGCTCCTTGGTTTGAGCAATGATTCATGTGTTATCACAGAACACCTAGATTGGTTTCTATATACTTGAAACCATATCGAGGTCGTTGATGAATTACTTCATCCAAGCAGATTCTTCCGCAGCATCTGATGCAGCTATATATTCAGATTCAGTGGCTGAAACCACCACTACACTCTGTTTGGAACTTTTCCAATAGACAACTCCTTCATTGAGAGTGATTACGAATCCTAATCGTGAGCTAGAATCATCTTGGTCACTTTGGAAGCCAGCATCACTGTAACACCTTACAGTGAGCCCTTCTTCCACTCCTCCAAACACCAAGAACATATATTTGGTTCTTCTCAAGTACCTCAAAATGTTCTTTACTGCAGTCCAATGGACAATGCCACAGGACTATGCTGAAAACGACTGGTCATGCTTAAAGCATACGAGACGTTAAATCTAGTACATAGCATACATGATTAAACCAATCGCTAAAGCATATGGAACTGCTTCCATTTGCTTAGTTTTAATGTCCGTTGAAGGAGATTGCGATTTGTTCAACACGGTTCCTTTAGTCATAGGAACGCATCCTTTCTTGGAGTTTTTCCATCTTGAAGCGTGTCGACATTTTTGTCTATGTACGTTCTTTGACTTAGCCCTAGAAGCCGCTTAGATTTATCCCTATAGATCTTCATTCCCAGAATGTGAGCAGCTTCTCCAAGATCTTTCATTGCGAAGCAAGATCCCAAATAGTGTTTAACTTCGTTAAGCATAGGGATGTTACTTCCAATGATTAGTATATCATCCACATACAGGATGAGGAATGATATGGTGCTCCCACTAACCTTTCTATAAACACAAGCCTTATCTTCATTCTTGACAAAACCAAACTCTTTGATCTTCTAGTCAAAATGAAGATTCCAGCTATGAGATGCTTGCTTGAGTCCATAGATGGACTTATTGGGTTTGCACACCTTAGTTGGATATTTAGGATTGACAAAACCTTCAGGCCGAAAAACATAGACATCTTCAGAGAGATGTCTATTAAGAAGGGTGGTCTTGACATCCATTTGCCATATTTCGTAATCACAGTACGCAATTATGGCAAGCAATATACTGATTGATTTAATCATAGCAACGGGCGAGAAGGTCTCATTATAGTCAATACTTTGAGTTCGAATGAAGCCCTTCGCAACTAGCCGTGCTTTATAGATGTGCATATTTCCATGCATATCGATTTTTTTTCTTGAAAATCCATTTGCTTCCTACTGCCCGAGATTTTGGGGGTAGCTCAACCAAGTCCCATACTTGATTGTCATGCATAGATTGCATCTCGACGTTCATGGCTTCTTACCATATCTCAGATTCTAAATCTAAGATTGCAGATTTGTAGTTAGCAGTTTCGTCATTAGACTCAGCTACTAATAAGAATTCGGGACCATTTAAATACCATAGATATCTATCAGATTCTTTGCGAATTCTACTACTTCTACGGATGCGTGTGTTTATGTCTGATTCAATGGCAACTACTACTTGTTGATCAGACAGTCCGACTATATTAGCGGTTGTTTGTGGTTTTTGAATTTTTTCAAGATCAACCACATTATTTCCAGTTTCTCGATTAAGAAGTTCTTCATCGAGAAAGTGTCCCTTCCGTTTGATGGAAATCTTGTTTGCATCAGGATGGTAGAAATAACATCCGCTTCTTTTATAGTATCCGATGAAAACAACCTTTTCGCCTCGAGGATCGAGCTTATCATCAGAATCACTTGTGATGTATGCATCACATCCCCATACTCTAAGGTATTCCAAATCGGGTTTATGCCCATGCCATATCTCATATGGTGGTTTTTGTTTACCTTTTAGTCGGAGCTAAATTGAAAATGCGGGAAGCGATCATAAGAGCTTGTCCCCAAAAGGAGTGAGGCAAGTTAGTTCTACACATCATCGATCGAACCATATCAAGTAGAGTTCGATTTCACCTTTCACTCAGGCCATTAAGTTGGGGTGCGCCAGGTGGAGAGAGTTGTGAAACTATTCCACACTCTTTCAGATGATTGAGAAATTCAAAGCTAAGGTATTCACCACCTCGATATGATCGAAGTACTTTTATCTTTCTATCAAGCTGGTTTTTAGTCATGGTTTCTAGTCATGGTTCTGAAAAGGCCATATACATTATGTGAATGAGTTCTAGAAAACCATTGATCCGTTCACCAACTTCGGTGAAGGGGTGCTTTGTGAGTTTGCCAGTTAAGTAAGATTCGCAATCAACAAAGGAGTCCTATCTAGTGGATTTAAGAATCCCCTAGGACTGGAGCCATTTTATGCATGCCTTACTTATGTGGCCAAGTCAGCAACGCCATAAATACGTTTCATTCATACCGGCTTTGTTACGCTTAGAAAGATGATATATGTTATTACTTGTTTGAACATCAATCTCATAAATACCATTTTGAGGTTTAGCCTCAAAATAAAAGACATCATTCAAGTAGGCTAAAATAGGAAAACCATTAAAACGTACTTAAATCCTTGTTCAAACAGTGAAGAAACTGAAATGATGTTTCTGGTCAAACCAGGTACATATAAACAGTTATTTAAAGTAACTACAAGGCAAGGGAAAACAAAATGTTCCAGTTGCCAGAAGTGGAACTCTCTTTCCATTACCAACTATGAGTTCCGGTGGCCTTGTCTCAGTTTCCTCCACTTTTCAGGCTTCTGCAAGACATTAATGATGTGGAGACCACATCCGGTATCAAATACCCATGTGTTGCTAGAAACAGTGAAAAGTTCGATAACATAAAGGTGAATATTAGAAGAAGTGCCAATGTTATTGGCCTTGTTCATCTTCAGCTTGGCTAGATACTGTGGGCAGTTTCCTTTCCAGTGCCCATTTGGTTGCATTCAAAGCACTGACGCTCCTAGGAGGGTGTGGTTTTGCAACATGCTTGTTGTTGTTGGCATTTCTGGCAACAACAACTTTTCTCTTGCCTTTGCTCTTATGTTTCCTTTTCTTGTTATTGGGCTTTTTTTAACACCACTAGACTTGACCATTAGAACTTGGTTGGTTTTGTGGAATAACCAAGTTTGTTCATCTGGTCAATGTATCCTTTCATCTTTAGCACATGAGTACTGATACATGATCCTTCCAGCATTTTATAGCTTATGAGCTATTTCATGGTGTCATATTGCTCCTGTCGGACTTGTTTCTGGAACATGCCTTTCAGTTGCTGGATCATGTCATAAGCATCCATATCTTCCATGTTCTTCTGAAGTTCAGGAGACATGGTGGCTTTCATAAGGCAGGCTACCTCAACGACATCCTCGTTATGTTTCTCCAGTGCCTTGTGAGCAGTAGTAGAAATACTTTCAGGCTCTGTAGGAACTGGGCCATCTAAGATATACAACTTTTCCTCCATCTTGAGAACTATTCTCAGATTGCGGTGCCATTCGAGAAGGTTGGTGTTATTCAAAATTTTTATTTCTTTTCAAGTATAGACTTGAGAATGAAGGAGTTGTTTTTATTAGACATCTGTTATATAAGCAAGGTGATATTAATTAGTATTTTCGATGTATATCTCCTTAATTCATGAGGTGAGACGATAAGGAATGAGAATCCGGGTATAAGCTCTTTCTAAAGGCAGCTGGGGCATGCAACATTAGCAAGAGGTTCAAGCGGACTGACAACGATTGTCAATTGTGAGAAAAGCACAACTCTCGGGGTTTATGAGGCTGCGAGGATAACCTATTGTCCTTGCATTGATACGTTTGGCCTCATCTATGCCAATTTTGTTCTTGAGACAGCTGGGGCACGTAACACGAGAAGAAAAGTAATAGTCGTCCTAAAACGGTCACATGTGGAAGGGTCGGATGTGTCGACAAAGCCCTTGCACCTTGGAAGGATAAACTAGACACCAAGTGTCGTGCTGTGGCTCCAACACTGATGGTTCGTATTATGCCCCAAGTGTTACTAGTAGTAGGATGGCATAGACCATTGATTTTAAATTTTACCAAATAGGGTCGTTATAGTCGGTTTTAATTTAGATATTAAATTTGCGACATAACCAAAAGGACCCTTTCACCTCTCGGGACAATTTAGTTTTAGATAACCTATAAAACTAAGTTTGTCGCGACTTGGAATAACCAATTTTAAGTTAATAGAAAACTATTAAGTTGATCGTTTTGGAAAATAAAATTAATTTAATTTTGCAAAACTTAATTGGTTATTATTTGTTTCAAAACCGACCTTTGTTTTATAACAAAACTTTAACAAGTTGTAAAAACAATTTAGAACTTGTTTTAATGTGATTGTTTTTAATATTTTAAAACTCCTTTTAAAAACATGTTGGTATTTAGGTTGGTTACGTTATAACAATTTATAAGATAAAAGCAACCACAATAGCAAGATAAATATGTAAATCCATATGGCCAAAATTGTCCGATCTTGCTAGAGCCTAATAGCAAGATCAAACGGGTCACGGGGTCACAACACACAAACAACCACAAGGATGGACTTGAGTGCATCTTGTTGTCTTGAACAACTCCCACTAACTCCAAGACTCCTCTTGGCATTCGGTTTTGCTTCGGGTCTTCGTATCAACAATATTTAACAAGTAAATACAACAAAGACATAAAGGCCTATCTATTACAACTTTGAACCACAAGACGGGCCAAAACCATAAACTAAACTATTACAACTTTGAACCATCTCGGTGGCCAAAAATAATAATTACAAAACCGAATAAAATATATAACCACAAAAATAAAGTCGGGCCGGATTTACATATCGTACAATAATCACAAAATAAACCGAGCAATGTTTTGGTCAAGCAAAACAAATAAAATATTGACCAAAATAAAGTGCCCCAAAAAATTAATTAGAACATACACTTTAAATAAATAAAGTTTGTGTTCTAATTCCGGTTAAAAAGACCGGTACCGACTCGTATGTTGTAACCAAGGCTCTGATACCACTGTTGGGTTTCCGTGATGATCGGTTAAAAGTTTATTTATCAAAAAACCCGGTTCAATAAATAATAGTTAATTAATTAAACGAGTTAATTAATAAAACACAGCGGAAATAAAAACAAGTGATCAACAAAACGAAAACCGACAGGATCCGGTTACATGCAAATACGAGCACAGTAAAATGTATTTAACTGCCGATGAGAAAGATATACCTCGGTTAATGACTAACCGGTCGAGACACCGAGGTTCAACGAACAAGTGCTAGTAAACGAATCAACGAGACGCGATGAAGGGGGCGGCGCCAAGCGGCGGCAGCCGGCGGTAGCAGCGGCGGCAGGGCGGCGACAACGACGGCAGGGCGGCGACAGCGGCGGCCCGCGGCTGGCTGGTGGCCGGTTATGTTTCTTGAGAGCATTTTTGTGTTTCATCTTTTTTTTTCTCCAAAAAAACCATCTTACAAAAATGCAAGACCCAAGATAAAATAGCCATGGAACCATTTTGCATGTTAGCCAAGTGGCGCACATGCAGAAATGCATGTGTTGTCATTGGTCAAGATGTTGGTGCATGACAAGTGGCGTACATGCAAAATTGCATGTATTTCTATTGGCCAAAAGGGTGGTGCATGACAAGTGGCGGTGGGTGAGAATACCCGTGTCACCCGGTCCATGTACCCGTCTCTCAGTTAATACCCGCTTATGATCATAAATAATTATGATCTGTCTCATATGTTGTTTGTAATTACCAGTTAAACAGGTTAAGTGGATTTTAGTTCGTTGCCCAAGGTGTAACTCTTACGGGTCAAGACCCGGTCGGCAGCGTTGACTTATCGAACCGGACATAATATCCTACACATACACATATTATATAGTCATGCACTGCTATACGCATACTACGTTGATCGAGGTCGAAGGCTCGCTTGAAAATGAGAGTTATAACTTGGTCCTAGTTACCTTATTAGATAGGGTAGTCGAGTGTCGAGCCACAAAGAGTATCGTGGACAGTACTATTAAACAAATTATTGTTCACGATTTGCAAATTGTACGGAAATTACAATCATATTGTCTGCGAGTTTGTTTTCTATTAGTAAATTAATAGTTAACTAAACAAGGTTGGGTTGTTCGTAGGGAAAAAATGACCTTATCAACAAACCATTTAAAGTTCGGGTTGGTCGGGTTCGGGTTTTTCGAATTTGCTAATTCGGGTTCGGGTGGCTTTGAATTTGAGTCGGGTTTCAGGTTTTGGAAAAAATCAAAAGCCCTACTCTCGACCTGGAGGAAACCACAAAGAGATTAGTTGTTCTTGATCTTGATAAAGCCTTCAAAATTGATTCCATGTTGAATGATGGAATCTTGATTGGATTGGTTTGAAATACTCAAAAATCTTCAATCCTTCACTCCAAAATCACCGCAGATGTGTCATGTACGAACCAAAATGAATGACATTTGTTAATAACCTAAAAATCACATTTAAAACCCGATTATTTGTGTGATGGTCAGGGGCGGACCTATGTGGACACAAGGGGGAGCGCCCGCTACCGCTTGGCGGGGAAAAATTTGACATTTTTAGTGTAAATTTTGGAAAAATTTGACGTTTTTTCGATTTCATTACCGCTTTTCTTATAAAACGTTCCTGCTTGGCGTGAATCCTAGATCCGCCACTGGTGATGGTCGTAACCTACGGCCAAGGTCATAGCTACAACCTCAACGAAAGGTTACCGTGCACCACCTCTTCCTTACGACATAAGCTATGGTCTTCATAAGTCCAACGTAGCTCACGACCCTTGGGTTTTCCTAGGGATAATTTCTTTTTTGTTTGATCTTCCACCCTTCTCGTTTCTTGGTGTAAACTTCCTGATGATGTGCTTTACCTATGATAACACATTCACCACTAGTCAAAAGTTGATATCATGTACAAACAGAGCTAACTATAAGAACCGTAAGAACATATATGAGCCATTGATAGTATAAATCAAGGGTTGGTATTAATTCCAAATAAAACCCCTATAATTAATAACTAAGACTATCATGTTAGGGGTATTTTAGTTATTTAGTCATTTCCCATTAAAGAGTTAGGATCCTGTAAAAAATGCCTAAAGTGTGAGAAAGGTAAGAAAGAATCTCAACCATTAGATCTTTTGATCTAATGGTTGAGATCAATAGGGACCAAATTGCAAATATTTTTGTTAATTTGGACTGAATTGAAATTTATAGGGGCAATTGTGTCTTTTTATCTTCATTTGTAAATCAAATCCCTGCAATTTCGTTCTCTCTCTCATACACACGATCACAATTTCTCTCTCTCTTTTCTTCTTCCATGTTCAATCAATCGGAAGATTATATGTTTTATTTGTATGTCTGGTCTGTCTCCGGTCAATCAAGCGGCAGCGGCGGTGGTCTGTCTCCGGTCAATCAAGCGGCAGCGGCGGTGGTCTGTATCCGGTCAATCAAGCGGCAGCGGCGGTGGTCTGTCCGGCGATGATTATCTGTTATATTTGTATGTCTGGTCTGTCTCCGGTGTTGATTATGACGACAACCGGAGATGGAGGTTGGCGGTGGATGTGATGAACGACGGCCGGAGAATGTCGGAGATGATGGATGGCAGTGGTGGTGGTCGTGCGATCTCTCTCTCTACATCGAACGGTGCCGGAAGTGGAGAAGATGATACAGAGGTGTTATATTTTTTTCAGTCATGGTGTTTATTTTCTTTTCTGAATGGTGTTATTTTCTTTTCTGAATGGTGTTATTTTGTTTCTGAATGGTGTTATTTTCTTTTTCTGAATGGTGTTATATTTATTTACTGAATGGTGTTATATTCTTGTACTGAATGGTGTTATATTATTGACTGAATGGTGTTATATTGTTTATTGAATGATGTTATTTTTTGTTTACTGGATGGTTTTTTTTTGTTTCTGAATGGTGTTATTTTTGTTTCTGAATGGTGTTATTTTGTTTCTGTATGTTGTTATTTTGTTTCTGAATGGTGTTATTTTTTTGGTTACTGAATGGTGTTATATCTTGTACTGAATGGTGTTATTTTGTGTACTGAATGGTGTTATATTTTTGTTTACTGAATGGTGTTATATTTTTTTCGTAAAAACACCATGAATTGAACTATGAATTTTTTTAAAACACCATGTCATGAACATGGCTCTGATTCTGTGAATGATGCAAAAAAAATTAAAATGAATGATGTTATGGACGGTTATATTCCTTAAATCAAGGATTTTCTTTCCCCAAATCCTTAAATCAAGGATTACCATATTTGAATTTGTTAATGCATTTACAATCTTACCCTTTTCAATTAATTTAGATCTAATGGTTGAGATTCTTTCTTACCTTTCTCACACTTTTGGTCTTTTTTACAATAACTCCACCCTCCCATTAAATACTAATTTCACCAAATTTTTTAAACTAAAATCACTTTTATATACTTCATTATTTTTGAAAAAAAAGTATACCATAAAATCAAGTATTTTTTTTTATCTTTAATATAAGTACCATATTGCTATACTTTTTTTATTTATAAAAGTGACTTTTAAAAAAGTTACAAAAAGATGTTTTATAGTTGTGCTAGTTATGTAGTTGGAATGTGCTAATATGAAAAATGTATTGTGTTGATTTTAAATTTATACGTAAGTTCTTATTTTGTTATGTAATTCTTATATGTTGCTATTTTTTCCTTTTGTGTTGTTATTGATAGCTTATTTGGAATAAACTTGTTTTCTACTAGTTATGTAATAGTATGTGATATTTACAAAATTAAAACAAAAACATGAAATTGTGTCAGTATGTAACAATATGTGTTGTTTATAAAATAAAAATAAAATAAAATTGTGCTAGTTATATAATAGTATCCGTTGTTTACAAAATAAAAAAAAATTTGTGCTGATTACGATGATGATTAATGTGTTGATTACAATGTTATGCTGATTACGGGATGTGTTGACCATGGTGGTGTGGGATTTTACTGTTGGATGTGCTGACGGTGGTGTTACCGTGCTGATTAAGGTGCTGATGTTGACGATGATGCTGATTATGGTGCTGATGATGATGCTGATTACGGTGTCGATTCGATGATAAAGAATAGATTAGGATATTAGTATTTGAATTAATCTTGTATGAATTTAGGGATATTTTAATTATTGTTTTTAATAAGAGTATAAAAAGTCTAAAATACCCTTAAAGCAATTTTTTTAATTCAGGACACATGTCATTAAAGTGTTGATTTTTACAGTTTGTACAAAGATACTTGTTTATATATGATCTTATAACCGCAATTGACCACATCAAAACTCATAAGAGTAAACTGCCATTTTGGTCCCTGTGGTTTGGGCACTTTTGTCATTTTAGTCCAAATCTCAAACTTTTTAAATCTCGGTCCCTGTGGTTTCCATTTTGTTGCCATTTTGGTCCAAAAGTGAAATTTGGCCAGATTCCACAACTTAAAACCTGATATTTTATGTCACAACCCCCGTCCCTTAATACCATAGGAACGAGCGGCCGCGGCCAGTCTCGGTGGTATCTGGTGTTTATCATTTTGGCAGCGGAATTTACATCAGGACCGTAGTTAGGAAATATTTTATCAGAGTAAAATACCACCCTTTTATAACATTAAACGTATGGGAATTTCCCAAGTTTCAAGTACACACATTTTCATAGGGATGAATCCTATTTTATTTAAATAAAACATCTCTTTATTTTAGGTAACTTTATAGCCACTTTTCCAAGCTTTCAGTGCTATCCAGCTGGCTTCTATTTGGCTTTCACATTTTGTTACCTGAAACGCGTTTAAAAACATTTTGTCAGTGGGAAATACTGGTGAGTGAATCTCAGTTTAATCAAGTTTGATAAAACCAGTCTACAGTATTGAGGGCGATCTCGTAATTACATTTGTTTCCATCTACTTTAATTACCACCCACGGTACTGTCAACCCGACTTATGGTCATGTTACTACTCACAATGTAGTAAAAAATTTTGTATACAAAACCCCAACATACCGACGATAATTGTAGAATACAAATACTCAATCACTGTTTAATGTATTATTAATTAAGTGAGGTTTTGTAAAAACAGTTTGCAAAAAGAAGATTACTCACATTGCTGTCTTAGGGTTTTCCTTTTGGATTTCCTGGTGATTATCTATTAATTACACAAATGCACACGCATTAGTATAATAACCCAATATTTACATCAGTAATACCCTCCCCGAGACGGTATTCCAATGACTACGTCGGGCAGAACCACTGTCACGACCCCCGACCCAGTTTCCCGGTTCGGAAGCCGCGGCCCGCGGGACAGAAAGCCCGTGGTATTGGTGTTTAATTTGGCAGCGAAAATTTTAACAAGATCGTGAAAACTGAAAACACCCGTTTATTTTATTTCAAGTTTTGGGACAAATCCCGTAATTTACAATAAAGGAATTTCACTGGGAAATCCCCTGTTTACAAAAACATGTTTATTTGTTCACTGAGCCACTTCATTCAAGCTGGTAGTGCTACGCGGCACTTTTCCTTGTTCACAGTAAATCACCTGAAACATGTTTAAAAGGATTTTATCAGCGGGGAAATACTGGCGAGTCACTCAAGTTGTACAAAACGACACATTGTTATAAATTACAGTATTAAGGGCGATTACAATGTCTATATCAACCAATTACCCAACGGTGTTTGTCACTCGACCTGTTTCTGTGACTATGGTCATATCACCCATTGGCTAACACGTTGTCCAATGGTGACGGTTATCAAGTAATGTATACAAAACCCCACATACCGGCTGTAATTGAAGACTACAAAGACTTAATCCCTGTAATTATAACTTTGAAAATAAATAGGTTTTAAAAGCAATTTAGTAAAAAGAGAATGACTCACAAACGGTGAGAAAAGAGAATGGACTCACATTGCAAGTTTAGTTGGACAGAGTTTTGCCTACTGATTAAGCCTGATAACCTAGTTAAATAGCGCAAACGAAACTAGGTTAGTAACTTAATACAACATTTACGATAACTTCACGAAATCAAAACCCTCACGACGAATGACAAAGTATAGCCCGAGTTCAGGCAGCACTTAAACATCCATCGGATCGGTTTCAATCGATCGGACATTATATCGTAGCAGTGATCGAGTTATTACCCTATTGTCGCAGCAGAGGGTCGAGACGTTGATTGTTTTTGAATGAAACAGTGTATAATTCAACGTACGTAACGAATTTTAACGTCGAAACAAGACAGACATGCAAGTGCCAAACCCCTGCATTATATACTGAAATTTGGCCCCCCTCGCGTGGCGCGCCAGGCCCTCCTCTTCATTTCTGATTCCAGTTCCCAGGTATACTCCGGTCCTCTTTTCGAATCCCACTTTACTTTGACCAGCACCAATCTCTTGTGCTTGAGATGTTTGACCTTTCTGTCTTCTATTTGGAGAGGTTTCTCAACGAATTTCAACTTTTCATTTACCTCTATATCTTGAAGAGGTACTACTAGGGATTCGTCAGATAAACATTTCTAGAGATTAGATACATGAAACACATCATGTACCAGGGATTCGTCAGATAAACATTTCTTGAGGTACTACTAATGGCTTGCATCGATTGTCTGCATAACTCTTTTGGAGATCTCGAGCCGTTTTCAATCTTTCCTTGATTTGAGTTATCTTGTCGGTGGTTTCCTGTACAATTTCGGGACCCGATAGTTGACTTTCTCCTATTTCTGCCCAACATACCGGTGTTCTACACTTTCGTCCATATAATGCTTCGAATGGGGCAGCATTGATGCTTGCATGGTAACTATTGTTATTGGAGAATTCTATTAAGGGTAGGTGGTCGTCCCAATTTCCACCGAAGTCTATGACACATGCTCTGAGCATGTCTTCCAGAGTTTGAATCGTCCTTTCACTTTGTCCATCTGTTTGGGGATGGTAGGCAGTATTTAAATTTAATCGTGTCCCCTTTGCTTCTTGGAAAATTGTCCAAAAATGCGAAGTGAAACGACTATCCCTATCTGACACAATGGAGAGGGGAACTCCATGTAAGGATACTACCTCATCTACGTATAGATTAGCCAATCTTTCCATACTAAAGGTTCCCTTCATTGGTAGGAAATGAGCTGATTTGGTTAATCGATCTACAATCACCCAGATTGCATCGTTACCTTTCCTGGTTTTGGGCAACTTAGTAACAAAGTCCATTGTTATTAGTTCCCATTTCCATACAGACATTTCTAACTGTTGAAGTAAACCTAAGGGTTTCTGGTGTTCTGCCTTAACTTGTGAACAAGTTAGACACTTAGAAACGTATCTAGCTATGTCTTTCTTCATTCCTATCCACCAGAAGTTATTCCTTAAATCTTGATACATCTTGTTATTACCAGGGTGCATCGTATACCTTGACTTATGGGCTTCCTCTAGAATCTTATCTCTTAAATCTCCTTGCTTAGGTACCCAAATCCTTTTCTTATGGAATCTCCAAATTCCATCAGTCCCTTGCTCTAATTCCTTTATTCGTCCTTTCATTCCTTCCGCATCATCTTTGATTGTTGTTTCCTGAACGTTCTTCAGTTGTTCCATTAAATCTAATTGGAGATTTAATCTAAGAGCACGAACTTGCCTTTGCTTTTCATGATACTTACGACTTAGGGCATTTACCTTTCCTTCGTGATGTAGGATATCATAGTCGTAGTCACTTAGAATTTCCATCCATGTTCTTTGTCTCATGTTTAATTCTTTTTGCCCAAATATGTATCTTAAGCTCTTATGATCCGTATAGACAGTAAACTTACTTCCATACAGATAATATCTCCAAATTTTAAGGGCAAAAATTATTGCTCCTAATTCTAAGTCATGAGTCGAATAATTTTCCTCGTGCTTCTTCAACTGTCTTGATGCATACGCAATTACCTTTTTGCGTTGCATTAGCACACATCCTAACCCTAGTTTAGAAGCATCACAGTAAACTTCCAAATTGTAACACCCTTCTAATTTCTATTCAAATTCTATTGTAAATACGCGTGGTTTTATAAAAGGGTACTTTACTTCAACATAAGTACAAAATTTGAAGTATTAAAGTTGCTACATACTAGTTAACTACTAAACTTATTTAAACATTCAAAACATGATTAGTGAAAGAGTTTACATTCTAAACGTTGTCTAAACAAGTTAAATTAACGCGGAAGCTTGATAGGTTTGTGTTCGGTTCTTCAAAATATGCTTGATCGCCATCCGGAACGTCCCCAACATTACCTAAAGTTAAAACCACTTAAAATGTTAGTTTTGACGTTGATATAGCGCTTATAAATAAGTTCCAGCATTGAATCATGAAAAATAACATAAAAATTCAGATTTGGTCCTGTCGCGTGTCGCGCCAGATACCCTTCACTACGTCGCGTGTCGCGACGGCTCTCGCGTGTCACGCCGGATCTAAGTGATCCTGTCGCGTGGCGCGGGGGATAGCATTTTCTAGCAGGTGTAGGTTAATGTCCTGCATTTCCTGCCAGTTCCGGATTTTACCAAAATTAACTTCAAATGGTCATAACTTTTGATCAGAAGGTCCGTTTTAGGTGATTCTTTTTCCTATACGTCTGTAAATTCATTACCGACGTGCCTATTACAATTACCATACCCAAAATTTGATTTATGGACCGAACGACCAAAAATCACTAAACCATTGTTCGACCCATTCTATTTTCACCCATTTTACTACCGTTTCAATAGTAAACACAAGGCGCCTTATACCCAACATCCGGGGCTTGTTATCACCGGCATTTCATTACCAATCCCATGGCTTCATGCTCTTGTGATAGTTATCGCCGATACTAACCTTTAAAATATGTAACACCTCGAAAATTTACGTCCTATAATGTCTTGACACGTGTCATAACCTTTGAACGTGTGAAAGAATGTTCTTGAAGGACTAAAGTTGACAAACAATGAAACTATGTAAATATAAGGGTTCAAAGTGTCAACAATGAATAAATATACTTTACAATAACCCTACATGATGTTTATAACCTTAAACGAATGGATCATGGATCATACGGAGCGAATTGTGAAAGAAAGTGAGAGATTAAAAACTACAGGGGTTAAATGCGTCAACATGTTAAAGATATACCTCTGAGTGACCTTTAAGCAAACCCGAAGCCTTGTAACGATTAATTATGCTCACTAGAATGCACCATAAAAATTTCACCAAGTTTCGTTATCGTATGAGAAAGTTATGATAAAATTCGTGTGTGAGGGTTAGAATCGTCAACATAGAAAATTAGGGCTTTTCGGGTGATCACAAAGTTACCCGAGGACTTGACAAAGTGGGTATAAGTATTAAAGCCCCCATATGTCAAATATAAAGCCTCTTATTGCAAGAAACAACTCGAAAACGACCTTTCGGGGGACCAAGGACCAAAACGCAATAACGAAAAACATGTTAACCTGAATTCAGCCTCCATGCGGCCCGCGTAAGAATTGCTTATACCTGAGGCGGGCCGCGACAGACCTGCAGACGCGAAACATAACAGACAGCTGTCTGTTGTGTTTTTTAACCGACTTAAAACATGGATTTCGATTCTATGGGCTGGTCTATACTAGTTTATAGCCTATAGAAGCCATATACATGCATCTTGGATCATCTTACACTCATTTGGAATCAAATTATGAAAGATCAAAGTTCTTATTCAAAGTCATAAGTTGCCAACTTTCTTCCATTCATATTCTGATCAACCTCAGGAGCTTACGGACCATTCTCAAGCTTTCAAATCATCCATTAGACGTGTGTAAGTGCTCTTGACCCTTCTCGATTGGGTTATGCTTAGTTTATAGCCTAGAAGTCAAACCGTCGTAATTACGGTTTGACTTGGCGATAAATCATAAACGGTCCAGAGTTTTGTCGAAACGAAAGTTGTTACAAGTTGGTAATATTGTGGGCAATTAACCCTTAAAAGGGCACCCTTTGATTCCCGATCTAACTATGTCGTTTGTCGAGTCAAACTTCTTCCGAAAAAGTCAACATAACCATTAAACATGTAATTAGCGTTACAGAGGGCGTGTAATCTGTTTTATTATTCATATAACCTGCTAATAAGCATAAAAACTTGTCTAAGCTTGTTTGATTCGACAACTCTCTGTTTTGAACCGATTCGGAGCCGAAAGTCGCATAGTTTGACTTTCTGCTTTGACCTCGATTCTGACCCGGTTTAGATAGGTTTAGACATGCCTTAAAGTTCCATTAGGACCTAGTTACATGTTGGTATAACCCTCTGCGTTTATACCACTTGAAACCTCGATTGTCCGACGGTTCCGTTAATTGCCTAAATAATGACCATAATACCCTTATAGCCATAAAACGAGATTTTTAGAAATATGAAAGTACAATAATCTTAGTTACTGATTATTGAACATGTCTGCAAAATTTCACGTCAATCGGAAGTCTAGATTAGGAGTTATGCTTAATGACGTATTTATAAACACTTTTATTAATTAAACGACGTCATTAGCATAAGGCCTATCTAAACCAAATTTTTGACACCAAACCTTTTACCCACTGATGTTAAATAATATTTTAGGATTTTTGAAGATTTTTAATTATTTTTAAACTGATCATAAGCTAGGTTTATCGCCTTAATTCGGTAAATACCGAATATGCCCTTTTCGGGTATAAAATGAGTTTTACAAGTTCTTTTGATACAAATCCAATTGCTGCTGATTTTAAATAATAAATGTAGTGTTTTAAGCCTGTTTAAATGACCAGAAAACTCAGAATCCTATTTTAACCCGTACGTCGCGTAAAACGGCGTTATACGCGTATTAAGCGCATAGTAAGGGTCTAAAACCATTCTGCCACATAGGACTTAACACCAACTGATATACCAAGTTAAAATAAACTATTTTACTGATTTATTCAGACCCGGATCACAGAAGATAAATTAATTCCTTTTATAATCTTTAAAATGACCAAAATACCCCTACGGGGCTTAATATAAGATTAAACTCGTTTTGGGCATAACGGAAGGTATCCTACTGATATCACAACATATTTAAGGCATGTTAACTTAGGAAACCTGTTTAGGACTCTTAAGGTTAACCGTTACGCTTCATGCGCGTTCGGTTCGGTTTATGTAACTAGTTTGCATAAATTAGCCGAAACGGGTCAAACCTTATCGTTATAATCTCAAAATCCAGAATGTGTTTAGATTACCCATATTATACAAGTCTTCAAACTTGTCGGGTCTAAATCACATTCTATTCCGGTCTTCGCTTTATCATGCGTTTGAACCGTATACTTCCTTAAAAACTAACCGGTCTAAGTTTAGGCTTAATTAAAGACCCGTTAGTATTCTAATTGGTTATTTACACCATCATTTCCAGACTAGAGCCTTCCAGTAAATTGTACCTACGCTTACTTAAAGTGAATACGGCTGAGTTATAATAATTCTTGCTATTTAAGACAGGAGCTAGCTCAGGTAAATACTCTTAACTTATTTTCCCTATTACGGGCTTGGGATATGGTGATATAAATACCGCATGGTCAGGTATGGGATTCAAAGACCAATAAGTCGGGAAATCCAAATAACCTGTTTTAATTCGTATTGCTTGACTGAAACATTGGGGATTAATGCGACCGTGTCCTGGATATCCTTGACTCATTAAATGCAATGGACACGACTTAAGCACGGGGTGTAGGCATACACCTGACAGATGCTATATGCTAATTAATAAATTATACCCAATAAGGGATTCCCAATAAGGGAATAGTGGTGTGTCGGTTAATCTTGTACCGGCATAGAACCGGGCCCCGTATGTAGAGCAAGTTATGTAAAACTGATAACATGAGATATAGTTTGTCCCAAGTATAAAAGATTAATATTGCATTGTGCATTTTTAATCATTGTATCAAAATATTTTATGCCTTGTGCACCTAAACCAATTTTCTTAAACTCTTTTCAAATGAGTCAGTTGAGTGTATTTACCAGTGAAAACTGACGTATTTTCCAAAGTCTAAGTGACAGGTACAAGTACGTAATAGGCTGGAAGCTGCTCAGGACTTGTTAGTTGAGGACTTTGCAACTCCTTCACATAAGCCATTAGTCTGATAACTTATTTTGTTGTTTTAAGGTCCGCCTGTGGATCCTTTACGTTCCGTTTGTAATACTTGGATATTACTTTATATTCGGATTGTAATATATTTATCTCTTGCTTCCGCTGTGCATTTATATATTGTGTTGTTTGACTATGATGTTACCAACCACGTCACGATACTCCCCTACCGGGCCCACCGGTAACACGTGGAAATTTGGGGTGTGACAGGTTGGTATCAGAGCCAACATTGAGTGAATTAAACACTAGCTTTTTGTGTTTGATCTCAATGACACATTAGCACATTCCTTGACCTTCTGAGTCTAGACTTAACATAGGAATATTCTCAATCCTTATCTGGAAATTCTGCTTCCAAATTTTTTTTATATTTTGGATACGTCGCCAAGCGAAGAAGCCGTAATAATAATTCTCCACACCCAGAGCCTTAATTTGCTGACCTTCGTACAGCGGCTACTACGAAACATGCAACCAAGGAGAAAGGATTCAGAAATAAAATGAAGAAGAAACTCCTTTTGCTAAAAATCGTTTCCTTAATAGTCCTTATAAGGACATAATTACCTTTCAGTTCCTTCGAGGACAACATTATTCCTTTCAAGTCCCGTCTAGGGCACATCTATATTTTTAATTTTATAGTGGAATAATTAACTTTAAATTTTCATTCAGACATCCCTTTTATAAGATCTACCTTTATATAAAAAGGCAAAATCTAAAAAGGACAAGACCTAGCCACGCATTATTTTGAGACAGGGCAAAGATGGTAGTTCCTCAACTAGATTCAGATCCTTATTAACATCCTGAGTTAGGATTGTTCTGCGTTTATTATTAAAAATGAATCTTAAAGGTAAACCTAGCCTATATGACGAGGCCAAGATGGTAGGACCTATTCAAGGATTCAAATCCCAGTTAACATATGAAAATATGTTAACACTCCTGGCAGACGTGATTCATTAAAATCACACACGTCATTCTTATTATTGGATTCTTCAAAAGATTCCTAACCCAATGTAATGATCTCTGAATCATGGGTTTAGATCATCACTTGAGATGATCATATTTTGACCATACGTGGTAATATAGCGCCTACAGGCCCTGTTCATTTCCATATGAACCAAAAGACAGTGGTAGCGATGACTCCCTGCCAGATAAAGGTAATGAACTAGGTTCAAACCTTCATGCTTTGATTCTCTGAAATCATAGCTTATAATTTATAAATGTCCTTGTGACTAGGCCTGTTGTGCCAGTATACCTTCATGCTTTGATTCTCTGAAATCATGGCTTATAAATTAGACTTGTCTACGCGACTAGGCCATTTGTGCTATTATTAACTTGTAAATTTGGATTTATGATAAAAGTCCTGAATAAAATAAATATCATCCCTTTCCTACCAGTATAAATATTACAAGAGAATCTTAAAAGGTTTGACCTAGCTTGAATGTCATTGAAGACCTAGCTAAGATGGTAAAACCTGTTTAAAAAGAGATTCAAATCTTTGTAACATTGTAAATATGTTAACACTCCTGGCAACAGTGATGCGATAAAATCACACTTGTCATCTTTATATTAGGATTCTCCAAACCCCTTATTTTTAGCATAAATGATCAAGAGGAATCATGGCTAATAAACGTTGAACATGATGAACGCATCAAAACATCCATTGGGATGTATACCTGCGGGCAAAGATGTATACATAAAAAGATAGTTTTATTTCATAACTTCTTGTCAAGACAATGAATTATGAAATTTTCTGATTCAAAGGAATCATTGGTTATGTTTTAAAATTTCCCTATTGACAAGGCCTCTGTGCCATCAAAAAGACCTTGGAACAAGCCCTTATGCTATATAAAATGTCGGTACGACATTGACAGTCGTGACCTATGTCCGCTGTCTAATTAATATGAAGGATTATATTCCGTTTAAACGCCAAAGATGGTTTATCTAAAAACCTAGGCCAAGCATAATCCAATAAATTTAATACTATCTATTGGTCCGTATGGTTGGGTTACACCATGGCTATTTAATCGTCAAGTTCGACAATTCGCTATATAATTAAACAAATTTTTACTACTTGGATAGTAGCCTTTAAAGCTTCACCACGGCTGACTCCTCTGAAGTTCATAATCATCCAGTTAGTCGGAATGATGTCCATTGACCAGCCTTGGTGGCAAAATAAATTACCTTCCAAAGAAATGATGGCTGTAGTCTTTGACTCTCTGTCCAAAGGTGAAGAACTATGTTCGAACCTTAAGATCTCTAATCCGATAAAATTGCGGCTTATATATTAATGCCTTAAGTGCCATATTCTTATAAGTCCTTGGTGACAAGGCCTTCGTGCCTATGATTATTAATGTCCTTTATGACAAGCCTTTCAAATATCTAAAGATTGTCGTTGTGACAGAGACAATTGTGACATTAAGATTCCCTGTCAAAAGGTAATGGACTTGGTCCAAACCTTAAACACAATTGATGGTCCTTTTTGACCTAGGCTAAATATAATTGACATACTTTCTAGTAGCAAACTATAAGGGAGTTATAAACCTAACAACCATTATAAGTTAATAATACCACGGTTTATAAATCATCCAGTATGATGGTTCCATACTAGTTTGTATCTAAGCATATGTTATTTTTGGTGTTTAGTACCAAAGCTCCAGAATGGAGGTTTCCGACGAAGCACACAGCAGTACTGCGGCTAAAAACAAGGATGCAAATATAAATATAAATGTTAATGGCACTACTCTTCAGGCCTTGATTAGCGCAGCAATTAGTGAAGTTGTGGATAAGATCCTTGAGAACAAAAAGGAACCGAGTGTCACTCACTCAAAGGTCCATACGGAAACACATACATCAGCTCGTAAGGAGAGCTCCGTTCACTCTTCAGATGAAAAGAGCGAACCTCAGGAGTTAGTACTCTATGATAAGCCCCGTTCAACTGAAGGCGGGTGCACCTACAAATATTTCGTCTCATGCAAACCCAGAGATTTCAATGGCGAAAAAGGAGCAATTGATGCTATGGAATGGCTTGAGGAAATGGAAACGGTTGTGGACATCAGCGATTGTGCTGATAAGGACGTAGTAAAATTTGTTTCACAATCTTTCAAGGGAGAGGCTCTTATATGGTGGAGGGCCATGATACAGTCCACGGGGAAAATTCCCCTATACCATATGGGATGGTCCAAGTTTGTGGACCTTATCAAAGAGAACTACTGTCCACAACACGAAGTGGAAAAGGTGGAGACAGATTTTCTGACTCTCACAATGAAAAACCTAAATTGTCAGCAATATGTTACCGACTTCAACTCCCTATCTAGACTGGTACCCTATTTAATTACCCCGGAACCAAAACGCATTGCGCGTTTCATCGGTGGTTTGGCACCAGAAATAAAAGGGAATGTTAAGGCTTCAAGGCCAATCAACTACAGATCAGATGTAGATCTATCCTTGTCTCTCACTCTAGATATAGTGAGACAAAATTCGATCAAGAATGAAACTAATGAGAAAAGACAAAGGGAAGAGGATAACTCTCAAAATCTTAAGAAGAGCAAATCCGAGTTCAACAATAACCAACAGGATTCCAACAAAAAGCCTACATGCAAAACCTGCAAAAGAAGACATTGGGGACAGTGTCGATTAAACCAAAAGATAAAGCAATGTGGCATCTGTAAAAGAGCTGGCCACCAGTCCCACGAATGTAGGGACATAAAAGATGCAAACTGTTTCAGTTGTGGCGGAATGGGGCACATCAGTACTAATTGCCCTAAGGCTGCCAAGAGAGGAGCAGCTAAGTCTGGAAAGGATAAGAAAGGAAACGCCTGGGCTACCGGTTGAATGCCAGAGACAGTGCACATCGATAATAGCATTAGGTACGTCCCTTACCATTTAGCTTTGATAGTGTCTGCTAAGTATTTTATATTAAAGCAAGGGATAATAAACCTTTAGCAAACAATAAGCTTAGCACACTCTTGATTTCATTCATAAGAACTCCAGATATTAAATGTAAGGTATAACTTACCAATGGAATCTATAATGACCATCCCTCCCATCCTCGAAGATAATCCGTTTATAAGAATCAGGAGTACTCTTCCCCAAAAAGAGTACGACAATATATATTATTTTATTTTATTTTCTCATTGTTTTCTATCTCATGCGAATGCCTAACTATGTTTGATAAAAGTGCCATATGAGGATTGGCGTATCTTAGTGTGTCCCATAGATTGCTTCCATGCCTGATCAGTATGGAGGTTTAATGCATGGAACCCCTGAGATATCCCAATGGTCATATTGTACTAAAGTCGACTAGTAGTATTCAAAGAAGATATCCAATATAAAAATGTCCTTATAAGTATCTCTACTTAGGGCATCTTTGCAATTGTAAAGAGAAAGTGTCATTTATCTGACACCGACTTCGACAGATGAACCAAAGCCTGAGATTACGGACACCTCTGACATCTCCATGTGTCATGATTATCTTCTTTATAAGAATTACCATGTTTACCTCCTGAGAGGCAAGTGGATGTTAGGACAAACATCCCGCTTAGGGCTGCAATTATTGTAAAAGCCTTATATCTATTTAGTACCAACAGAATAGGAAGAACTAAGAGCCAAATCGATAAGTTTTTAGAGAAGGTTTCATAAAGCCAACATTCAAAGTTCTAAGAACTCCAATTTTTAGTAAATAGGAAAGACGGTTCATCTTGCTTATGCATTGATCACCGCAACCCTATTTAGGCAACAATTAAGAATCGTCATTAGCTGCCCAGGATCATCGATTTGTTCGACTAGCTGTAAGGAATAACTATTATTTGAGATTAGTTAAGCAGTGGTTGGAATAACCATCTCACCTTAAAATAAGCTTTTCTATTATAATTGATATGTAAGTATTAAGGCTACTCCTTTGGAGACCTTGTATAGATGGAATGTTAAATATCTATTGTTAGATAGAGAATTGGTAAGTCCAATTATCAAGATCTGAAAGTTGCCTAGGAGACAACAAATAAGATCTTACAAATCCATAATCGATTGTAGGTTGCCAGTATACGGCAGGAAATCAAGGAGTTATGAAAATAGCAAACTTCCTAAGTTCTTGTTAAGGAATATGGTTTAACAAAAGATATCACCCAGGAAGGGTGTACCAAATTTGTTAAATTATCAGGCTAGTTAAGCTCTGAATATATGGAAAACATTCGAAGGAAATCGAATGTATCAAGATCAAGTAGCTTGTAAGCTAAAACCTACTTAAGGAGTTTGACGGAGCTCGCAATACATTGCATACTAGTGACTGGAGGATGTGTTCCGCCAATAAGTCAAGAAGCACTATCACATAATGATATGCAGAATTATGATGTGATGAGCATCCTGTATCGATTGAGGATCGACAGGTCAAGAAGCTCCAAAAAGGATACATACGCCTAATATAAGAGTCATTTTGGGCGCTTGGAAAGACTCCAGATATGCTGTAAAAGTTAAGTCCATTATGCGACAAAGAGTACTTCCAGCATTTTAACAAATCTCGAGGTCGAGATTTCTTTTAAGAGGGTGAGGATGTAACACCTCGAAAATTTACGTCCTATAATGTCTTGACACGTGTCATAACCTTTGAACGTGTGAAAGAATGTTCTTGAAGGACTAAAGTTGACAAACAATGAAACTATGTAAATATAAGGGTTCAAAGTGTCAACAATGAATAAGTATACTTTACAATAACCCTACATGATGTTTATAACCTTAAACGAATGGATCATGGATCATACGGAGCGAATTGTGAAAGAAAGTGAGAGATTACAAACTACAGGGGTTAAATGCGTCAACATGTTAAAGATATACCTCTGAGTGACCTTTAAGCAAACCCGAAGCCTTGTAACGATTAATTATGCTCACTAGAATGCACCATAAAAATTTCACCAAGTTTCGTTATCGTATGAGAAAGTTATGATAAAATTCGTGTGTGAGGGTTAGAATCGTCAACATAGAAAATTAGGGCTTTTCGGGTGATCACAAAGTTACCCGAGGACTTGACAAAGTGGGTATAAGTATTAAAGCCCCCATATGTCAAATATAAAGCCTCTTATTGCAAGAAACAACTCGAAAACGACCTTTCGGGGGACCAAGGACCAAAACGCAATAACGAAAAACATGTTAACCTGAATTCAGCCTCCATGCGGCCCGCGTAAGAATTGCTTATACCTGAGGCGGGCCGCGACAGACCTGCAGACGCGAAACATAACAGACAGCTGTCTGTTGTGTTTTTTAACCGACTTAAAACATGGATTTCGATTCTATGGGCTGGTCTATACTAGTTTATAGCCTATAGAAGCCATATACATGCATCTTGGATCATCTTACACTCATTTGGAATCAAATTATGAAAGATCAAAGTTCTTATTCAAAGTCATAAGTTGCCAACTTTCTTCCATTCATATTCTGATCAACCTCAGGAGCTTACGGACCATTCTCAAGCTTTCAAATCATCCATTAGACGTGTGTAAGTGCTCTTGACCCTTCTCGATTGGGTTATGCTTAGTTTATAGCCTAGAAGTCAAACCGTCGTAATTACGGTTTGACTTGGCGATAAATCATAAACGGTCCAGAGTTTTGTCGAAACGAAAGTTGTTACAAGTTGGTAATATTGTGGGCAATTAACCCTTAAAAGGGCACCCTTTGATTCCCGATCTAACTATGTCGTTTGTCGAGTCAAACTTCTTCCGAAAAAGTCAACATAACCATTAAACATGTAATTAGCGTTACAGAGGGCGTGTAATCTGTTTTATTATTCATATAACCTGCTAATAAGCATAAAAACTTGTCTAAGCTTGTTTGATTCGACAACTCTCTGTTTTGAACCGATTCGGAGCCGAAAGTCGCATAGTTTGACTTTCTGCTTTGACCTCGATTCTGACCCGGTTTAGATAGGTTTAGACATGCCTTAAAGTTCCATTAGGACCTAGTTACATGTTGGTATAACCCTCTGCGTTTATACCACTTGAAACCTCGATTGTCCGACGGTTCCGTTAATTGCCTAAATAATGACCATAATACCCTTATAGCCATAAAACGAGATTTTTAGAAATATGAAAGTACAATAATCTTAGTTACTGATTATTGAACATGTCTGCAAAATTTCACGTCAATCGGAAGTCTAGATTAGGAGTTATGCTTAATGACGTATTTATAAACACTTTTATTAATTAAACGACGTCATTAGCATAAGGCCTATCTAAACCAAATTTTTGACACCAAACCTTTTACCCACTGATGTTAAATAATATTTTAGGATTTTTGAAGATTTTTAATTATTTTTAAACTGATCATAAGCTAGGTTTATCGCCTTAATTCGGTAAATACCGAATATGCCCTTTTCGGGTATAAAATGAGTTTTACAAGTTCTTTTGATACAAATCCAATTGCTGCTGATTTTAAATAATAAATGTAGTGTTTTAAGCCTGTTTAAATGACCAGAAAACTCAGAATCCTATTTTAACCCGTACGTCGCGTAAAACGGCGTTATACGCGTATTAAGCGCATAGTAAGGGTCTAAAACCATTCTGCCACATAGGACTTAACACCAACTGATATACCAAGTTAAAATAAACTATTTTACTGATTTATTCAGACCCGGATCACAGAAGATAAATTAATTCCTTTTATAATCTTTAAAATGACCAAAATACCCCTACGGGGCTTAATATAAGATTAAACTCGTTTTGGGCATAACGGAAGGTATCCTACTGATATCACAACATATTTAAGGCATGTTAACTTAGGAAACCTGTTTAGGACTCTTAAGGTTAACCGTTACGCTTCATGCGCGTTCGGTTCGGTTTATGTAACTAGTTTGCATAAATTAGCCGAAACGGGTCAAACCTTATCGTTATAATCTCAAAATCCAGAATGTGTTTAGATTACCCATATTATACAAGTCTTCAAACTTGTCGGGTCTAAATCACATTCTATTCCGGTCTTCGCTTTATCATGCGTTTGAACCGTATACTTCCTTAAAACTAACCGGTCTAAGTTTAGGCTTAATTAAAGACCCGTTAGTATTCTAATTGGTTATTTACACCATCATTTCCAGACTAGAGCCTTCCGGTAAATTGTACCTACGCTTACTTAAAGTGAATACGGCTGAGTTATAATAATTCTTGCTATTTAAGACAGGAGCTAGCTCAGGTAAATACTCTTAACTTATTTTCCCTATTACGGGCTTGGGATACGGTAATATAAATTCCGCATGGTCAGGTATGGGATTCAAAGACCAATAAGTCGGGAAATCCAAATAACCTGTTTTAATTCGTATTGCTTGACTGAAACATTGGGGATTAATGCGACCGTGTCCTGGATATCCTTGACTCATTAAATGCAATGGCCACGACTTAAGCACGGGGTGTAGGCATACACCTGACAGATGCTATATGCTAATTAATAAATTATACCCAATAAGGGATTCCCAATAAGGGAATAGGTGTCGGTTAATCTTGTACCGGCATAGAACCGGGCCCCGTATGTAGAGCAAGTTATGTAAAACTGATAACATGAGATATAGTTTGTCCCAAGTATAAAAGATTAATATTGCCTTGTGCATTTTTAATCATTGTATCAAAATATTTTATGCCTTGTGAACCTAAACCAATTTTCTTAAACTCTTTTCAAATGAGTCAGTTGAGTGTATTTACCAGTGAAAACTGACGTATTTTCCAAAGTCTAAGTGACAGGTACAAGTACATAATAGGCTGGAAGCTGCTCAGGACTTGTTAGTTGAGGACTTTGCAACTCCTTCACATAAGCCATTAGTCTGATAACTTATTTTGTTGTTTTAAGGTCCGCTTGTGGATCCTTTACGTTCCGTTTGCAATACTTGGATATTACTTTATATTCGGATTGTAATATATTTATCTCTTGCTTCCGCTGTGCATTTATATATTGTGTTGTTTGACTATGATGTTACCAACCACGTCACGATACTCCCCTACCGGGCCCACCGGTAACACGTGGAAATTTGGGGTGTGACAAAATACTAACACTACAATTTACACCATTATTCGACCCGTTTGGCTCATCTTTGGAATCCTCCAATATAATAACTACCAAACGATTTCTAGTCAATTCTTAACTTGTTAATTCAAGTAACGAACATTGTCGCTACAATCAACACAACTTCTATTCTACAACACAACTATACATATTCTAATATCAGATTACTTAATGTAACGAATCAAGTTACATACCTTCAAAGCACGCCCTTTAAACGCAAGTCGCCACCGGCTTGTCCACTTGACGCTCCGGTATCTTTTCCTATAGAGTTCAATCACAACCCATTTAGAACTCCTTTCTTATCATGTAACGCATAACTTGCCAAAATTTACAAATACGCGTTTTAACCCAAATTTTCCAGCTTTAAGCCTTCTTTAAGGAATTTTCACAAACACTTTAAAGGCAGTACTCTATAAACTTTATTATCATGTTCATGGCTTGTTATTTAGCCGATTTTAACATCATTTAACATGTTCATATCAATTTTCGCATTTACAACATCTGAATTTACTTACTAAAATTCAATTTACACTAGAGCAACTATCAATTTCTAGTGTTTAACATGTTCATACAAAAACCCACTTATCACCTTCAATGGTGATCATGGATTTACAAGAATTAGGCCTTATTTCATCATATACTCGTCTAGGGTTTATCCCTGGACACTATATTGTTTCTACATCATATACATAACAAACATGCATCAACAATTTCTGAATTCTCTAAGTTAATCAGAATTTCAAGTAGTGATTTTCTATCAAATTTCACATACCTTATGATCTCCTTGCGATGGGGATCACCAATCTAAGCTCAGATTTCGTTTTGGAATGGATTTGAGCCTTCAATTTGTGAATTTTGTGCAAGTTAGGGTTTGTGGGAGAAACCTGGTCGCTCCCTGTGTTCTAGTCGATCCACACACACACTAGTGTGTGTTGGATTTTTAATTTTTTTTGTTTTAATGATACTTGTTTCACAATTTGCACAATTAACCCTCCTACTTTCATGAGGTTTCTAATTTAATTGTTTTAACACTCTAACTTGGTATTTCTTGGCTCTTATCTAACTAGGTTAGATCTTATAACTAGTTAGTTTATCCAGTTTAACTGCAACGTCGGATTAAAATAAAGAATTTATATTTTAGGGATGTTACAAAAATCTTCTATTCCTTCTGGTAAGGCAAGAATTGGGGCTTTTGTTAATCTTTGCTTTAAAATCCTAAAGGCCTCTTCTTGCTTAAGTCCCCATTCGAGCATGGTTGGCTACTAACCAATCCATTCCTAATACGACATCGATTCTCTTATTTGATCTTAACTTGATCAGTTCTCTTATTTCGCAAGTCTTTAACCTTTCGATCTAGAATCTCTAATGGCTTTACTGCGTAGTTGAGGCTATTATCCACTTCAATGTCATCATAATGGATATAAGCCGTTTCCTCAGCTAAACATTTACGGAGTTGTGACACATGAAACGTGCCATGAATTCCGCTCAACTCTTCCGGTAACTCAAGGCGATAAGCTACCTTGCCGACCCGTTCTATGATTTTAAATGGCTCGATAAACCTCGGGCTTAGTTTCCCTCTCTTTCTGAATCTAATAACGCCCTTCCATGGGGAAACCTTTAGCATAACCATGTCGCCGACCTGGAATTCAATTGGTCTTCGTCTTTTGTCGGCATAAGACTTTTGCCTATCTTGGGCCACTTTTAAGTGAGCTCTAGCCACGTCAATTTTCTCGTTAGTGGCTTGGACAACATCTTTATGGGCCAATTCACGTGGTCCCACTTCACCCCAACACACCGGGGTTCTACACTTCCTACCATATATCATCTCATACGGGGCCATACCGATACTGGCATGATAACTGTTGTTATAAGAGAATTCTGCTAATGGCAAATATACATCCCAGCTGCCCCCAAAATCGATAATACACGCTCTCCGCATATCCTCCAATGTCTGTATCGTTCTTTCACTCTACCCATCCGTCTGAGGATGGTATGCGGTGCTGATGAAAAGTTTTGTTCCCATCTGTTCTTAAAAATCTCGCCAAAAGTTTGAAGTAAACCGGGTATCTCTATCCGACACAATGGATACTGGTACTCCGTGGCGTGCCACTATCTCATTTGTATATACCTCCGACATCTTCTCCGAAGTATATGTCTCACGTATAGGAATAAAGTGAGCACTCTTCGTCAGTCTATCCACGATCACCCATATAGCATCAAACCCTAGGTTCGTCCTAGGCAGTTTGGTCAACAGGTCCATAGTGATATGTTCCCATTTCCAAACCGGAATTTCCAACGGTTGCAGTTTTCCATATGGTTTCTGGTGTTTCGCCTTAACTTGTAAATAATTCAAGAACTTTTCCACGTATTTTACTACATCTCTCTTCATTCCGGGCCACCAATAGTTTTGTTTCAGATCGTTGTACATCTTGGTTACGCCCGGATGAATAGAATAACGGGATTTATGAGCTTCATCGAGTAGAAGCGTCTTAACTCCACAGGAATTTGGGACCCATATTCTTCCGGATCGAGTCTTCAACCCGTTGTTACCATCTGCCAAATCCTTCAGCTAACCGACTATCCTTTCCTTTTTCAAGTTTTCTTCTTTCACTGCCTCGGCTTGTGCTTCTCGGATACGTTCAAGTAAACCCGAGGTTACAACAAGCTGCATCGACCTCACTCGTATTGGGACGTAATCCGATTTTCTGCTCAATGCATCCGCCACAACATTTGCCTTTCCGGGGTGGTAATGTATTTCGCAGTCATAGTCTTTCACCGTTTCTAACCATCGCCTTTGTCGCATATTTAACTCCTTCTGATCGAAGAAGTATTTTAAACTCTTATGGTCCGTAAATATGGTGTTCATTGTGTTGTTCAGATTGGCAACTATATTGGCAACTTTACCCCGTATGAAGATCAATTTTAAACTCTTGTGGTCCGTAAATATGATCTTCATTGTGTATTTTAAACTCGAATTGGCAACTATATTTTCGATGTCTTGTTTATTAAGAAATTGATCTTCATTGTGTTGTTCAGATTGGTTAACTTCATTGACTGGTTCATTTACTGCGTTTTCCATCAGATAATTAACAATACATATAAATTATTGGCACAAAATGGATAGCAATTAAACACAGTAAGGCAACCACAACATAATCAAGTCAACACGTATAGCCAAAACCGTCGACCTTGCGACATTCATATATTTTTATAATATTATGCGTCAATACAAACCACATATTTTACAGATATTTTGTTTTTAATATTATACATTATATTATTATTTTTATTATTTTATTATTATTATATTATTATTATACAAAGCATTCCACCACAGTCAGCTGGCCTTTCAGAAACGACGCTCCCTCTCGTCGTACTTCCACGTGATGTTTTCTCCCACTTCTCGAATCCGGTGTCCCGCATCCACCAGTTCCCCGCCGTAGCGGCGTAATTCGGCAACGTTCTCCGCGCTCATAGGTGGGTAGGTGCAGGTTCAGGATTAAACTGGGGAAAATAAACATTGGGGTTATTCATGAAGTTCTGAAATTGCCAGTCGCTCGTCCACCACTCTTCCAATTCTCCGGGAAGAACTTGGGGGTTAACTATCGGTTCCGGGATGGCGGGTTCCAAATTAATTGGAAGTTCAGATTGGGTGGGGAAATTGAAAAGGGTTTCGTCGGCTGGTCCGATGAGGTCACAGTTTGCAAGTTTTCTATCCAGTTCTTCCCAAGGTGGCAACTCTTGGGCTTGACCAGAGCTCTCCCCTATTTCCTTTCCTTTGCCTTTTGGATCCTCCGTCTTTTTCACCTTTTGGGCAGCTGGCTTCTTCCTTCGTCCGCGTTTCCAGTCCAGGAGCCTTCTTCTCTTTTTGGGTTTTGGTTTTTCCTGGGGCTGGGCCTGGAACACTAGTGGCTCCTCGGTATCCGCTTGATACCCTGACTGAGTTCCTGTTGTATCCATATCGGTTGAATGGATGTAAAGTTTCGGAGTGCCGCTGACAGTTCATTCATGCTGTTAGCACACGTGAAGAAACACACAAATTTAAGTTAAAATTTTATTTATTAATTTAAATTTTCACAGAATCACAGAATGGCAATCCGAAAAATTAAGTATTTCTAAATACTTAATTGACTTAAATGAGTGGCTCTGATACCACATTTTCCTGTCACGACCCCCGACCCAGTTTCCCGGTTCGGAAGCCGCGGGACAGAAAACCCGTGGTATTGGTGTTTAATTTAGCAGTGGAAATTTTAACAGGATCGTGAAAACTGAAAACACCCGTTTATTTTATTTCAAGTTTCGAGACAAACCCCGTAATTTACAATAAAGGAATTTCACTGGGAAATCCCCTGTTTACAAAAACATGTTTATTTATTCACTGAGCCACTTCATTCAAGCTGGTAGTGCTACACGGCACTTTTCCTTGTTCACAGTAAATCACCTGAAACATGTTTAAAAGGATTTATCAATGGGGAAATACTAGCGAGTCACTCAAGTTGTACAAAACGACACATTGTTATAAATTACAGTATTAAGGGCGATTGCAATGTCTATATCAACCAATTACCCAACGGTATTTGTCACTCGACCTGTTTCTGTGACTATGGTCATATCACCCATTGGCTAACCCGTTGTCCAATGGTGACGGTTATCAAGTAATGTATACAAAACCCCACATACCGGCTGTAATTGAAGACTACAAAGACTTAATCCCTGTAATTATAACTTTGAAAATAAATAGGGTTTTAAAGCAATTTAGTAAAAAGAGAATGACTCACAAACAGTGAGAAAAGAGAATGGACTCACATTGCAAGTTTAGTTGGACAGAGTTTTGCCTACTGATTAAGCATGATAACCTAGTTAAATAGCGCAAACGAAACTAGGTTAGTAACTTAATACAACATTTACGATAACTTCACGAAATCAAAACCCTCACGACGAATGACAAAGTATAGCCCGAGTTCAGGCAGCACTTAAACATCCATCGGATCGGTTTCAATCGATCGGACATTATATCGTAGCAGTGATCGAGTTATTACCCTATTGTCGCAGCTGAGGGTCGAGACTTTGATTGTTTTTGAATGAAACAGTGTATAATTCAACGTACGTAGTGAATTTTAATGTCAAAACAAGACAGATATGCAAGTGCTAAACCCCTGCATTATATACTGAAATTTGGTCCCCCTCGCGTGGCGCGCCAGGCCCTCCTAGTCCCTGCGCGTGGCGCGACGGCTACCCTTTTAGGATAGGGTAGCCTCGTGTCCTGTATAGCCTAAGTGAGTCAACAATTTTGATAACTACTTGTTTTGAAGCCGTTTTAGAAGGATAATTATGGTTAGGGGATACCCCCTTGAGTTTTAGGGGGCCCTGATCCTAGTTTTGACTGTTTTGAAAATTTACGGGTCGCGCCATACCACTTGGGGGTCTCAATTAGGGTTTCCTAATGTGCACTATTAAAATAAGAATTAATAATTTTGGCAAGAGTTGTTACATTCACGACAGCCGTTACGGAACCTTGGATCAATCGGGCAGCGTATCTAATACGTCACCGGGGTTATGATACTTACAACGAGGTAGAACTTCGTTAATTAGGGGGTATTATGTCCGAAAATAGCTTATATTCTATAGAAATTCGAGAGAGAAAAAGTGTGGTGCGAGGTGGGACTGAAGGCCAAAGGTCTCTATTTATAGGGCCTGATTCGCAGTTCCTCGCGGCCCGCGAAGGTTGTAGCCAAGGGCTACGCGGCCCGCGACGTAGGGGTAGTAGGGCCTAGCTTGTCCGGGTCATCATACCAGGTCCAACGCGTTCCTACCTGAAATTCCAGTGGTTTTCGTCTATTATCAGCGTAGCTCTTTTGTCGATCACGTGCTGCTTTCAGTCGTTCTTTGACTTGGATGATTTTGTCCGTTGTTTCTTGTACTATTTCAGGTTCAGATAGTTGCTTTTCTCCAACTTCTGCCCAACAGACTGGAGTTCGGCATTTTCGTCTATAAAGTGCTTCGAATGGTGCATCATTGATACTTGTGTGATAGCTGTTATTGTAAGAAAATTCTATTAATGGTAAGTGATCATCCCAATTACCTCTGAAATCAATTACACAAGCTCTAAGCATGTCTTCCGTTGTCTGAATTGTCCTTTCGCTTTGTCTGTCTGTTTGAGGATGATAGGCTGTGCTTAGATTCAACTTAGTTCCTATTGCTTTTTGGAAACTTGTCCAAAAATGAGAGGTAAAACGGCTATCTCTATCAGAAACAATTGATAAAGGAATTCCATGTAATGAAACTATTTCATTTACATATAATTTAGCCAATTGTTCCATACTGAAAATTTCCTTCATTGGTAGAAAATGAGCTGACTTAGTTAGCCTGTCTATAATCACCCAGATTGTATCATTACCTTTCCTTGTTTTGGGTAATTTGGTAACAAAATCCATTGTTATCAATTCCCACTTCCACACTGGCATTTCTAATTGCTGTAATAAACCTGAGGGTTTCTGATGTTCAGCTTTGACTTGTGAATAGGTTAGACACTTAGAAACATAAGCTGCTATATCTTTCTTCATTCCTATCCACCAGAAATTCTTTCTTAAGTCCTGATACATCTTATCACTTCCAGGATGCATTGTATACTTAGACTTATGGGCTTCTTCTAATATACGGTGGCGTAGGTTTCCTAATTTAGGTATCCACATTCTCTTTTTATGGAATCTCCAAATTCTATCTGTTCCCTGTTCTAATTCCTTAATCATTCCTTTCAACTTTTTAGTATCATCCTTGATTACTGATTCTTGTGCCTTTTTAATCTGTTCGTTTAAATCTACATGTAGATTTAATTTAAGAGAACGTACTCTTTTTGGCTTCTCGTGATACTTTCGACTTAAAGCATCAGCTACTACATTTGCATTTCCTGCATGATAGTGGATATTACAATCATAATCACTAAGAGTCTCCATCCAGCGTCTTTGTCTCATATTCAGCTCCTTTTGCCCTAAAACATACCTTAAACTCTTATGATCTGTGAAAATGGTAAACTTACTACTGTAAAGGTAATGTCTCCAAATTTTCAGGGCAAAAATTATAGCTCCTAACTCTAAATCATGGGTTGAATAATTCTCTTCATGATTCTTAAGTTGTCTAGATGCGTAAGCTATAACCTTTTGGCATTGCATTAAAACACATCCATAACCTAACTTAGAAGCGTCACAATAGACTACAAAGTCTTCAGTTCCTTCTGGTAACGCTAATATGGGTGCGTTGGTTAATCTTTGCTTAAGAATTCTAAAGGCTTCTTCCTGTTTTGGTCCCCATTCAAACTTAATGGATTTACAGGTTAACTTAGTTAAGGGAATGACTATTCTAGAAAAATCTTGAATAAATCTTCTATAATAACCGGCCAATCCCAAGAAACTTCTAACCTCAGTTGGCGACTCAGGGGTTTTCCATTTGGTAATTTCCTCGATCTTGGTGGGATCTACATGAATTCCTTCATGGTTAACTAAATGTCCAAGAAACTGTACTTGTTTTAACCAAAATTCACACTTGGAAAACTTTGCATAAAGCTTTTCTTTTTTTAATAAACTTAGAAGTGCATGTAGATGCGTTGCGTGTTCCTCTTCATTCTTAGAGTAAATGAGGATATCATCTATGAAGACAATTATGAATTTATCCAAATATGGCTTACATATCCGGTTCATCATGTCCATAAATGCAGCTGGGGCATTGGTTAAACCAAATGGCATGACAGTAAATTCATAATGACCATACCTTGTTCTAAAAGCGGTATTAGGAATGTCCTCTTCCTGTACCTTTAATTGATGATATCCTGACCGTAAATCGATCTTTGAGAAAAATCGAGCTCCTTGCAACTGATCAAACAAATCATCGATTCTCGGTAATGGATACCGATTTTTAATCGTGACATTGTTTAATTCACGGTAATCAATGCACATTCGCATCGACCCGTCTTTCTTCTTGACGAATAAGATCGGCGCTCCACACGGCGATGCACTTGGCTGTATGAATCCTTTTTCCAACAACTCGTCTAGCTGTTTCTTCAGTTCCTGCATTTCCGCGGGTGCCAAACGATACGGCGCTTTGGCAATTGGTACTGTCCCTGGTAGTAGGTGGATTATGAATTCGACCTCTCTGTCTGGCGGTAGTCCTGGTAATTCTTCTGGAAACACATCTGGAAACTGAGACACTACTGGGATATCTTTTAATTCCTTTCCTTTAGTGTTAGTGATTATGGAAATCAAATACACTAACGATCCTTTTCTTATATAACTAGATGTTTTCATCACAGAGACGAATTTTGTGGATTTAGATGGCTTATCTCCTTTAATTGTGATCTTTTCACCTCTTGGTGAATTTACTTGGATTGACTTTTGATCACAGAGAATACTGGCTTTATTGGCTACTAACCAATCCATTCCTAATACAACATCAAATCCTACCAGTTTCATCGGATAAAGGTTTGCAATAAACTTTTGATTTAGAAATTCTATTCTTACTCCTTGCAAGATTTCAGAAATCTTAATGGTTTCCCCATTTGCTATCTCTACTAAACATTCTTGTGGAAGTTTAGTTAATGGTTGATTGAGAAATTTGCAAAATGAAGTATTAATAAAACTTTGGTTCGCACCAGAGTCAAATAATACTTTAGCAAAAACATCATTAACTAAAAACGTACTGGCGATAACGTCCGGAATCATTTTCGCTTCTTCTGCCGTCAGAACAAATGCTCTAGCATTTTAAGTAGTCTTGTTGTTCATGGCTGGAGCTAGTTTCGGACAGTTCGGCTTGATGTGACCTTTTTCTCCACAGTTGAAGCACAATCCATTATTAGGTTTCTTCCTACAATCTTCTTCCTTGTGTCCTGGTATCTTGCAGAAATTGCAGTAAGTGGAGCATTTTCCTGAATGCTTCTTCTTACAGGCTTTGCAGTAAGGTGCAGAGGTAAAACCTACATTTTTCCCACTGTTGGAATTTCCATAACAAAATTCTTGGGTAAGCCTTTGAGCTAGGTTCCTTCTCTGGTCCTCCTCTCGTGTACGCACTAACTCATCAGTTAAGGTGTTTGCTAGTTCTACGGCTTCTTCTATAGTTTGAGGTCTAGCTGCCTTGACTACATGCCTAATCTCACTGATTAATCCCCAGATGTAACGGGAGATTAACACTGGTTCAGGTGATGCAAGGGTTGGCACTATTCTAGCATATTCAAAGAATAATGTAGTGTAACCCTTACTATCCACTCCAGTCATTCTAAAATTTAAGAACTTATTTGCTATCTGTTCTTTTTCATTGGGAGGGTAGAATTTCCTTTCTACCATTCTCTTAAATTCCTCCCATTTCATATTGTAAATCCTGTCACTTCCTCTAGACTGGAGGATAGTGTTCCACCATTCTAAGGCTGAGTTCTTAAACAGATTGGAGGCAAACATTATCTTATCCTCTTCTGCGCACTTGCTTATTTTTAAGACTGCCTCAGTCTTTTCTATCCAGCGTAGAGCTGCAATGGCCCCTTCATTGCCTGAGAATTTCATTGGTTTACAAGACCAAAATTCTTTATAAGAACAACCATAAGACATGGTTCTTCTTCTTTTGGGAATGGGCACTTGAAGTATGGGTCCATTGTTCACGCTATTTTCTGGTTCAGTGGGTCGTTTACTATCACGCTTACTTTTATTATCAGCTTCCCTAACCGTTTGGATAATAAATGGCATTGCGTCTATAATTCCTTGTGCCACTATGTGTTGGATGGCACTGTTATCCACTTGGTTTCCATTATTATTGTTGTTCTGATTATCGTTATTCTGGTTATTGTTACTCTGGTTTTCCAAGTTATTATCCGGGTTTTCTTAATTCACTTGGTCAGCCATCTGAATTATAAACAATTACCACATATTAATATCACAAGATAATATTAAAAAAAATCGCAAAACACACATATTGATCAAAATCGTCGAACATTGCGACTTACTCTTTCTTATATTATGCATTTAATACAAACTGGAACTGGAATATAAAATTATAATACTATTAGGCATCAGTAGCTATTGTCTTAGTTTTTTTTTTCAAACATACACACATATTATATATTATTATTATATTATTATTATTGCTACCATCACTATTACTGGTATGGGTTCATCCAGAACTCCATATTACGCTCGTCATACTTCCAGACGAGTCGTTCTCCTATCTGCCTCATCCTCTCACTTCCTTCTAAAATCTCCTCACCAAAGGTTCGGAGTTCTTGCACATTCTCAGTGCTCATTGGTGGTGCAGGAGCTGGTACTGGGTTTGGGAACTGGGGCATGGGTTCCTGGTAAGGATAAGGATTCTCTAGAATTTCCCTGATATATGGGTCATTATCATAGTAGGGATCTAGAGGGTCCAACTCTGGGTAAGCTGCTAGGTTCTGCATAGGTTCGTCTTCTGGTATTGGGTAGCGTTGCTGGTAATCCCTGTGGTCATCAAACCACAGATAATAGTTTGGGTCTAAGGGATTGGGTGCTGGTATTCTAGGTATCTCAGCTGGGTCAATGTCAGGCATTGGGATTTGGTTTTTTGGTTGTTCTCAATTTCCATTGGCTGTGCGGGAAATAGTGGTAAGGGCTGGGGTGCTATGAGTTGCTCAAGGTTAGGGTCGGCTGCTGTGGTTGCTAAGATATGAAAATTTGCTAAACTCCTATTGAGCATATCCTGAGTGTGAGCATCTGTTTCTCTCTTAATGGCTGCTAAAGCTCGCTGGTGTTGCAACTTTTTCATTCTTTTCCTACGTTCATACGCTCCTATGCTGAACCATCATCTTTTCTTGGAAGGGAATGGCTCTTCAGATTTGGCCTTGAACACGAATATCCCATCTTCATTGTCAGCCGAATACCCTGAGAGGAATGGCTGTGAAGAGGTGCCTTCGTCCCTAAGTGAGCTGGACAACTTACGGTAAGCGTCTGAAGGTCCTTGGTCGCTCATACTGTAAACTAATAAATAGTCAAATAACACACAACAATAAAATGCAGATATGCACGTATTTCCATAGTTTATTTCCTAACACTTTGAATAATATCTTGGTGTTAGCGGAACACTTCTGTGGCTAAATCAGTGGCTTAGCTCTGATACCACCTTCTGTCGCAACCCCCGTCCCTTAATACCCTGGGAACGAGCGGCCGCGACCAGTCTCGGTGGTTTCTGGTGTTTATCATTTTGGCAGCGGAATTTACATCAGGACCGTAGTTAGGAAATATTTTATCAGAGTAAAATACCACGCTTTTATAACATTAAACGTATGGGAATTTCCCAAGTTTCAAGTACACACATTTTCATAGGGATGGACCCTATTTTATTTAAATAAAACATCTCTTTATTTTAGGTAACTTTATAGCCACTTTTCCAAGCCTTTAGTGCTATCCAGCTGGCTTCTATTTGGCTTTCACATTTTGTTACCTGAAACGCGTTTAAAAACATTTTGTCAGTGGGAAATACTGGTGAGTGAATCTCAGTTTAATCAAGTTTGGTAAAACCAGTCTACAGTATTGAGGGCGATCTCGCAATTACATTTGTTTCCATCTACTTTAATTACCACCCACGATACTGTCAACCCGACTTGTGGTCATGTTACTACTCACAATGTAGTAACGAATTTTGTATACAAAACCCCAACATACCGACGATAATTGTAGAATACAAATACTCAATCACTGTTTAATGTATTATTAATTAAGTGAGGTTTTGTAAAAACAGTTTGCAAAAAGAAGATTACTCACATTGTTGTCTTAGGGTTTTCCTTTTGGATTTCCTGGTGATTATCTATTAATTACACAAATGCACACGCGTTAGTATAATAACCCAATATTTACATTAGTAGTACCCTCCCCGAGACGGTATTCCAAAGACTACGTCGGGCAGAACCACGACAGCCGTTACGGAACCCTGGATCAATCGGGCAGCGTATCTAATACGTAACCGAGGTTATGATACTTACAACGAGCCAGAACTTCATTAATTAGGGGGGTATTATGTCCGGAAATAGCTTATATTCTATAGAAATTCGAGAGAGAAAAAGTGTGGTGCGAGTTGGGACTGAAGGCCAAAGGTCTCTATTTGTAGGGCCTGATTCGCAGTTCCTCGCGGCCCGCGAAGGTTGTAGCCAAGGGCTACGCGGCCCGCGACGTAGGGGTAGTTGGGCCTAGCTTGTCCGGGTCATCACACTAGGTCCAACACGTTGTTGCCACGTGGCAGCTCAGGGTGTCGCCCTGGTGACTGGCTGTCGCGCCCCGCGTAGGAATACAAGGGGGTCTTCGCGCCCTGCGAGCGCCCCTAAATTATGGTTTTTATTTTACTTTTAATTATGTAAGGGTATTTGGGCTTGGTTTTCGCGTACAGGGTATGTTCTAAGACATATAGGGACATTTTAAATATATTAGGGGTGTCAGAAAAATTTTGGAGGGTTGTTATATTTTATCTTTATCCTCAGGGGTATTTTAGTCATTTTAAAACTATTTAACTCAATTATCTATATATAATACCCTAAAATAATTAATATATATATACACACACATACAGACTCAAACTCTGCTCTCTCTCTCTATGAACTACCACCACCACCATCCCACTGGTGCTGGTGCGACGGTGCCGGAGACATCGGTAAAACACCACAACCACCATCAGCACCGGTAAAACACCACACCCCCTTTCTCTCTCTCCCCCCTTCTTACCACCGCCACTCCCCTCCATTAACACCACTACTGCACCACCACCACCCCCACCGGACCACCACTGCACCACCACCACCCTTGTCTTCCTCATTTCACCCAATTTCACCAGAAAACTCTAATCCAAACCCTAATTAGGGTTAACACTTAACACAAATTAACAACCTTCTAAAACTCTAATTGATAGAATCAAGCTTTTTACCTGCAACTTTATTTGATATGCAATCAAATGAAAGAGAGAAACAGAGGCTCCGATGAACAGTTAGAGAGAGAAACAGTTAGAGGCGGCACCGTCGTTGACATTACCGGAGGCTCCGGTGAATAGCTAGAGAGAGAAACAGAAGTCGATCGCCGTCAGAAAAACGTCAAGTTCATCATCAACATCGTATCATCATCGTCTCTCTCTCACTAACTCCTTCTCTTCCTAACTCCCTCTCTCTCCCCGATTTGCTAAGTGTGAAGATGGAGGTGAAGATCGGCAAGATTGGAGGCACCGGTGGTTGTGGTGGATGGTTGAAGATCGGTGAAAACTGAGGTTTTTTGGTGAGAGAGAGAGAAGATCAGTGAAGACTGAGGTTTTTTGTGGTGGATGGTTGAAGATCGGTAAACTTTATACAATCTGAGCTGTAGATAGAGAGAGAGAGAAGAGAGAGAGACAGGTCTGAGCTGTAGATAGAGAGAGAGAGACAGGGTTTTTTTGTGTGATGGTGGCGATGATCTGTAGAGAGAGAAGGGATTTATAAAGTATAAGGTGGTTGGGGCAGGCAAAATGACCAAAATGCCCTTTAGAAAAGGACAAAATAGCAAGGTTTTTTTTTTAATCTGACCTGATTTGAGTTATGGACCAAAATGGCAACAAAAACTAAACCACAGGAACCCAGATTTAAAAAAGTTTTAAATTTGGATTAAAGTGATAAAAGTGCCCAAAACTCAGAGAACTCAACTCATAATAATTAACAATTAAACTCATTTAAACATCATTCCATAACCCATACATCATACATCAATCTTTAAAAACTCATCAACCTTTTAGAAAAGTGTTTTGTAAATGCATATAACATACTATAATCAATTTATTTAAAGAAAAAAAAAACTCAATTTTATAATATCACTTATTTTACATAATAAAATACATAAAAACTATTTTCATTTAAAATAAACGATGAAACTACATGAAAACAAATCATTTTGAGGTCATAACTAGAAGCAACTAATAACAAAATTGACAATGCTTCATTTTTTTAAGGTTGAGGTTCATTATCACGATAAAAGAATTTATTTTGTTTTGTTTTATATATCCACCTCCTATATATACATATATTAAATAAGTTATCCAAAAAAAAAAAAACCTTTTTTAGAATATACTCGCTTATTGTAAAAGTCCTATCCACACATCTTGTGATTCAATCGAGGGAGGGCAAGTTTCTTGAAAGTTGATAGAAAGTGAAGGCGTTACGTTGTCGTTATGTGGCTTCTTTTCATCTCTTCACATGACTAGAAATCTCCATCTCGTTTTCATATTTCTTTTATTTGTTATACTTATATTATTATATTATATAATAGTTTCACATTTGGCCTCCTTGGAAGGTACCAACCGGTCGATAAAAAGAATAGTCACAATTTTTTATTATTTCTTTTTCTAGAGCGTTCTAGAAAAACTTAATTTGTTACCAATTTCTATATTGCTATATGTACTAATATAAAAAAATAAGTGATTAGAAAGGGCAAATAGTGCTCGTGATGTTATGGCCTAATGGTATCTTTAAGGTGGGATAAAGTTTGTAGACCATGAGTTTCTGAGTTCAATTCTTACAAAAGGGGTTTTTTCTAAATTTATTGGGTTTACTCATGAATTGGTGTTTAGGCATTATAACTTAGTAGAGATGGATATGATCGGATGATTCCACTGATAACACGATGATACTCCAGTTGTCCTTCAATGATCCAAATTTGTCGTTAAAAAAAAGGACAAATACTATAAGACCGACCAATACTATAATTTTAATCCAAACGTCTAACTTTTTTTTGCCAAAATCATCCCTAAGGTTTGGGATTTTTTGTGATTTTCATCCAAATATCTCCCAGAAAAAATAACCCAAATTAGACGTTGGGACGAAAATGACAAATTTCCTCAAAAGTGAAGGGCAATATGGTAAAAAAAATTATTTTGGATGAAAATAGCAAACGTGCCCAAATCTTAGAGATGATTTTGGCAATTTCCCCTGATGTTATATGGTATGCTTGTATATATAGTTTGCATGTTGGATGATGCTTCATATAATCATGCGGGTATCACGGTATTACCTATTACCCTACATATGAAAAAAAACTAATTTCATACATAGTATCTGAAGGGGTATGGTCCCAAAAAGCCGTGCAACCCTTTTTCAGGACGCGCTTTTAGACCATACTCCTTACTCACAAAGCTGATCAATCTCCAGTCCCGCGCGAGATACTCAAGCAACCATGACCTCGCGCGAGGTCCAAACAAGAGAGCAGATCATTTTCCACACTTGGTGTTCTGAATAAGAGCCCAAGCCCCACAACCATGCGCAGACTAATTACGTGTCCAGCAAGAGTCGTGCAGAAGTTGGGGCGCAAGGCCACTTCAGAAAGTACAGAAGGCACAAGTGGCAGAAAGTTAAGCCAATCAGCATCCTTCAGGCTGTGCTCTATCGTGCTACACGATCGTCTGATGTGCAGGAGACAGAAAGTACACAAGGACGCCTACAGTCCCTGCATAGCATGCATTAACTCAGGAACATTTACAGAAAAACAATACTCTAAGATTTCAGGATATTCTTCATCGTCCTCATGCTCAACAACATTCACTCTCTTATTATCGTTCTTAGCATATGGCTTTGAACGATACTGTTTGTAGGAAGATTCTGACTTCCTATTTGTCCATTCATATGTTGAAGACGTGTTCATCCTCTCATGCATTTTCTTGTCATCTTCAAGCCTTATGTATCTCAAAACTCTATTCCGAGCTTCATCTAAATTCCTGCAAGGATTCATTACTAGATCCTGATAAAATTGACAATCCTTCCGTAACCCCATTTTGAACGCTTGTACTGCCGTAGCAACATCAAGATTCAGGATATCCAGGGATTCTCTACTAAATTTGTTAACATAATCCCTTAGGGATTCTTGTGATCCTTGTGTTATCCTGTAAAGATCACTTGTTAGTTTCTCAAAGCTCCTGCTACAAGAAAATTGACTGATAAACAAATTAACTAAATGAGAAAATTATGTAATAGAATAAGGTGGAACATTTAAAAGCCATTTTAAGGCCGATCCTGTTAAAGTTGAACCGAAGCCTTTTCATAAGCATGCTTCCTTAAGTTCTGGTGGGATTGGATTTATTTCCATCCTTTCCCTATATTGGGCAATATGCTCCTCAGGATCTGTCGTCCCATCATACAACTTCATGCTGGGAGTCTGGAATCTTTTTGGAATTTCAGCATCACAAATTGGATGAGCAAATCGGGATATCCTGTGACTATCCTGGGATACTTCCGGTATAGGCTGCACTACTCCATGAACACTTGATATCATATCCTTCAATATTTGAAGTTCCCTGGTCAATGCTGGTGTTACACCTATATCCTGCAAAGAATCAGAATTATTAGTAGCAGGGATACTGATATTGGCAAACATGTTACCAGCCTGTTGACTTTTTGCCATATCCTGGACCATATCCTGGGCCATATCCTGGGACCATAGCCTGTTGACTTTTGCCATATCCTGGACCATATCCTGGGCCATATCCTGGGATACTGATATTGGCAAACATTTTACCAGCCTGATGATCTCCTGGATCCCTCACGATCGATATCCTGGCGGATGATGGTATGTCCAGCATGTTGCTCCGGGACTGACCCGGTATCATGTTGCCTTGATTATCCTCGGTAAACGTCGCTGAACTAAAGTTCAGCATCCTGGGCTGTAGAGGAGTAGTTGTATCCTCCACAGGTTTCCTGGAGTTTGACTTCAAGAGTTGTATATTCTTCATGATCGTCTAGTTAGTTTCTTGATGCCTCTTCATTTATTCCTGTATACTACCAAACAAAGACAGAATTTCGTCATTAGAAGCAAGGATATGGGTTCTCCCTGAATTTCCGGATCTAGAAACATTCTGAGCAGCAGGAATTTCTCTCGGTGTGTTGCTTTCATTTCTCCTCTGAAAAGTTTGAACTTGTGAAGGTGGAGGAGGTAATGAACCAGCAGCAGCAGAGGTTGAAACAGACATGGAAGAAGAGTTCAAATTCGATTGAGAAGCCATTAGAAATAGTTTTGAAAAGAATTTCGAAAACAGAAAACCGAGTAATGATTTTAACAAAGTATTGATTAAAAATAGCACCACTTGCCCCACGGTGGGCGCCAAATTGTTTTGGTCAAAAATTACCGAAGCAATTTAGTGATCAAACTTAGTTTGTGAGGTAGTGTGCTATGTAAACTTGTAAAAATGTGTTAACTTTGTTGAAAATGTAAACAGTTTCAGGATATAGTTCTGGGATACAGAACTATATCAATTTGTAAACGAAATGCAAGAAAAGTAAAAATTGACACGAGATGTACGAGGAAAGCCCTTGATCTTTCTAGATCGCCGGCACAAAACCTCGGGAGCTGACAATCGCAGCTGCCTTGTTCTTCAATTACTTCGAATATCAGGATACAGTGTGAGATGTGATGCGGATCAACTAGGTGTTACAATGTAATACGAGTACAAGTGTTTGCGTGTAGCGATTGTTTGCAGCAGAGAGAAAGTGTGTGTGTGAAAGTGTGTGCCTTAATCTGATCCGATCCATCTATTTATAGTAAAAGAAAAATAGCAAACTATGCTAAAAATACGGGATTTTCCCTATTATTCCGGGATCCTGCGAATATTCCCTTTTGACCGTTGTAAACCCCTTCTCCAAGCTTCCAACGTCTTTCTTGTAACCACCTTGACCTATTCTTCAGGGAGACCAAGCCTCATGACCGTTTGTACCTTGCAGCCAAAGCAAATCGTTAACAGCACGCAGGATACCCTCGCAGGATGTTACCAACATCCTGGCAGCGAAAATAGACATATAAAGTCAGTATATTCTTCGGGATATAGGTTAGAAAATTCCACCCACAACAATTGTCCCCAAAAATATAGCTGTTGGGATCCTTTGATCTTAACAGATGTATTTTTCCGACGTTATCTGAAGTCTTAATGGATAGAGATGTGATGTGACCTGATACAGCTTTCAAGGTTAGTATTTCTCATAGTTAGCTATCTTCGCCCTATATCTTCTACTTTCTTCTTGTTAATTATCACATTGTACCGGACCATTTAGGTATTCCCTCTCTCCCTATTCTTTCTTTGTGCATCTTTTCCGTCGTCTCCGATCTCATGGCAAAACGCACTCGTTCATGCTCCGGCGACTCCAAGCCAACCTTCATGGCACACAATCTGCTTGGCAAGCCCGAGAAAGAGGTTTGCAATTTTGATAATGCCGACATGGCCGCTCTACGTGCCTCTGGAGCCTTCCCTGATGGTACGTCACTCGGCCATTTGAATGGAACATCCGGTCAGATTTTTCTTCAGCTGAGTGGGTTTATTTTTTGGCTTAGTCACTCAAGTTCAAGTTAGCATTCATCCTCCAATACGTCGGGTAAGGATGTATGTTCTAAATTCATTTCTGCACATGTTTGGTTAGTTGACGTATTAACATATAAAAATTGAAATCACTTCCCTTTTATGTAGATTCCAGCAATCTTGTTTCAATTTTCGATCTGGAAGAGCTTGACAGTTTCCCGGCAACCGTTCCAGTAAAGAAAGAGCCTAGCTCCAAGCCTTCCATAGCATCCAAGCCTTCAACTAGTTCTGAACCTGTAGCCATGCCCAAGCCTTCCTCAGCAGCGAAGCTCTGTGCTTCTAGTTCCCGTAAGAGGAAAGAATCTGATTCTCTCGTCATCGCTGAAGTATTTTCCTACGAGAACCTTGGTTTCATGGAATCTAGCCATTTCACGACTTCTTTCCTTAACCAGGTAAATGTCCTTATCCTGCATCCTGCACACATATGCTGAATCGATACCCTGGTTAGATTATATTGACAATACCTGAGTTCTATTTTGTAGGGTCTTGAGCGTCTGACGCATCTTTATACCGAAGCTTGTGAAACAGTGAAGATCTCAGAGGCCAAGTTGAAGAAAGCTAAGATCACTATCGTGGATCAGGGGAAGATCGTTGCAGCCAGGTCACAACATTATGAAGATAAGTTAAAAAAGGTGACTCTGGATGCCGAAGCTGCAGTGAAGAAGGCCACTGAGATCAAGCTGGTTGTCGCCGAGGTCCAACATAAGCAAGATATGGCTTCATTCAGGGATGGCCTCAAGGATTCCGTCGTAGTTTCCCTCCTTCAGGCCAGGCTTAAGATGGCTTATGAAGCCAGAATAGCGGGCTTTAGATGCCCAAGTTGGACCGTTGATGTCTGGGAGAAGAAACTGAAGGATCTTGGTTGCAGTCCTGTGACGTATCCTGCCAAGCCGGAGATTGGTGAATCCTCCAAGGCGGGTGAGACGGTGGAAGAAGCTGGTGATGGTGGATCTGGTGCTACCCCGTGAGAGGGTGGCAAAGTGAGCGATGATGGATATTTATGCCTACGCCGGAGCCCGCTTTTTTTAAGTTCAATGGTTGTTGGTTGTTGAACACTTTTCTTTTTCTTGTACGTTGAACGATTTACTTTCCTGCACTTTAGACATTAGTACAATATGATGACCAAGGGTGGAGGGATCCTGAGTTTCAGGATGAAGCCCTTGATCATCAATTAGTATGCTTAATTTTGAACATTCTAACAATTGAAAGGGGAGGTATCTTGGGTTCCAAAACGAAGCCTTCAATTGTTAAGTAAGTATGGCAAAAAAAACGAATTTGTGCTTTTGGCGGATGGGTCTCGGTTTGAGATGAAACCAAAAGCACAAACTTTTGCTATGTTAACAATATAACCTTTTTATGACCTTATCTATCGTTGTCCTTTTTTCTATTCTTGTTATGCATTGCTTAGTTTGAATATGATTTTAATGTTCCAAACTTAGTGTAATATTTTAAATGTCCTGACCAAATGTCCTGAAAATATCTTGATCAGGTTACCCGCAGATATCCTGCCAAGTTTTTTTTTTTTTTTTTTCCAAATAGAGTTCTTACAACTCAAACAATTTCGATAAAGTTTCAAAGAAAAAGGATGGTTCATTTTTATTTTGCAAAGCTTGTTTTGATGACAGTTGTTTGATTTGAACATAGTTTCAATTTTTAATCCAAGTATCCTGAAGTATATCCTGAGAATACATCTTGAGAATATATCCTGAGAACATCTCCCGATCAGGATACTCATAAGTGTTATAATATAGTTTCAGAAATTTAGACAATCTAGATAAGGTTTTTTAAAGAACAAAAATAGGAAAGATCATACCGAAACAAAAGACATCTCAATCCTTTCATTCCAGTCCTTTCGCAACCATTCCACCGAAGGTGTCCCCAGTCCAGGATACTTGGCGAATTATGCCCAAACTTGATCCTTTGAGTTCCTCACAATGCCTTAGTGGGATATAGTATTGGCATAGGTTTCCTTCTTGCTCTAGCATAAATGTCCCCAGTAGGATATAGTATCAGCATACGTCATGTTCTATCACGGATGTCCCCTGTCTGTGCAGGACCAGTATGTTGTACCAGGATATGATCCTTTAGCAATTCTTCAACCAGTTGTTTAAACTTAGCAATCTTTTTTCAAAAATTTATGTAGACTTGTAAATGATTATGTTTTTTGAAAATATACTTTGGGATTATCCAAAAACTTTGTATTTTATTGGGACTAAACCCATTTTCCAGGCATTTAAGCCGGAGTATAAGAACCTCAAGACTTGAAAAGGTGAAAACCTTTAAGTCTTTGAGTTTTACTGGGGATTTTACCCACGTTTCGTGCGCTACATGCGAGGGTGTGGAAACCCCAAAACTTAGAAAGGTGAAAACCTTTAATCCTGGGGAAAATCCCAAATTTTCATGCGCTACAGGCGGGAGTGTATAAACTCCAAGACTTAGAAAGGTGATAACCTTTAAACCTTAGAGAGTATGACAATACCCTTTCGTGAGAGAGGGTGATCAATCCTCATATACCTTAAGGATCCAGGGTATAGCCAACAGTAACGAAATTGTCAGCCACTTTTACATGAACTGGTCCCGCCACCTTGAACTATCCCTGGATAACTTGCGCTCCAGGCGGGGTGTTTAAACCCAATTCGTGAGAAAGGTGAATACCTTTAAACCTGTGAAGGGATCAGGATCCCTTAAACGTGAGAGAGGGGGCCAATCCTCTAATCTTTCGAAGTATCCCGAGTGTGTATCCTGGAGCTATATCCCAAAGCATATTCTGCAAAACACCTTTAAACTAAGGTAGGTGTTAGCTTGGCTAACACCCAAGCTAACACCCCTCCGATGCTTAAGTCAGTATTGGGTATCAAAATAAAAGATAATATCAAAAATATAAATGAGTTATAGAGTTCGTATCATTATGAGTTAGAAATTAAATTCTAAACTCACTTGTATAGCATTCCAGGATCTTGGTAGCATATCCCCCTCCATATTCTTGAGTCGGTATGCTCCTTTCTGACTCAATTTCATAGGGTCCTTCCCATTTTTGCAAAATCAGTAGTTCTTTTGCTGATAAATTGGGATCCATTATCATAAATTATCTCAGCTGGTATCCCGAATCTTGTCAGGATATTCCTCTTTATGAAGGATACCACTTCTTGATCTCTAACTTGGACAAAGGCTTCTGCTTCAAACCACTTGGAGAAATAATTCGTCATTACCAACATGAAAACCTTTCCTTCTGGAGCCTTTGGAAGCTTTCCCACTATATCCATACCCCATTTCATAAACGGCCAAGGGGATACGATAGGGTGTAATGGTTCCGCAGGTTGATGCAGGATGTTGCCGTGTCTTTGACATGCATCGCATTTCTGCGCATACTCCGCGGCATCCTTTCTCATGGTCGGCCAGTAATATCCTGTTCTCAATAACTTCGAGAACAGAGATCTGCCCCTAGTATGGTTACCACAATCCCCTTCGTGTATATCCTGAAGCACTTCTTTAGTTTCGGGATCCTCAAAGCACCTCAGATATGGTCCTGCAAGAGATTTCTTATACAAAACATTATTTATAATAGTGAATCGTGATACCTTCATTCTAAAGGCCTTAGGATTTTCATCCTTTGGGATGTGTCCTTCCTTGAGATATCTCATGATTGGAGCCGTCCAGGACTTAGGATCCTGCTCAGGATACACATCATCAGGCTCCTGAACACTTACTACTTCCTTATCCTGAGGATCCGTTGCAGGATACAGGATATATAATATTGGTATTCGGGTTCCTTCCGGTATCCTGACTGAAGATCCCAAATTTGCCAAGGCATCAGCTTCAGCATTATCCTCTCTTGGTACCTGTTCAAGTGTAAAAATATCGAAATATCTTGCTAATTTTTGAGAATTTCGAGATACTCGATTTCTCACCTTTTACTGCATAAGATCCACTGAAATGGTTAGTAATCAACAAGGAATCAACATATACTTGTAAACATCTAATATTCATATTTTTAGCCAATTCTAATCCTGCTATTAGAGCTTCATACTCAGCTTCATTATTGGTAGCAAAAAATTCACATCTAATAGCCTAGGGTAATATGTCCCCCTGTGGCGATTTTAGTAGTATACCCAAACCTACACCTCTTACATTAGATGAGCCATCAGTATATAATGTCCAGGATTCTAAGTTTTCTCCTAGCTGTTGTACTTCTAGGTCTACTTCACTTTGAATATCACTACTGAAATTAGCCACAAAGTCAGCTAAAGCCTGAGACTTTATGGCATTTCTAGGTTCACAAACTAGATCATGTGTACTTAATTTCACTGACCACTTAGCCATCCTACCTGACATCTCGGGTTTCCTAAGCACATTTTTAACAGGATAGTTGGTTTTGACATGAATCCTATGTGTTTCAAAATAATGCCTAAGTTTTGTTGACGCCATAACTAGGGCTAATATCAATTTTTCTAAGTGTGAATATCTAGTCTCAGCATTTAGTAAACTTTTACTAACATAATAGACAGGATACTGCTGACCTTCGTGACCCTTTACCAAGTAATGACTTTATCATCCGTAAGCATGGTCATCCTTGTGGGCTTATCTTTTATTTCCTCCTTAGCCTTCCTAGCATGCCTCTTAGCTGTAGAGTAAGAAATTCCTCATATGTCAGATCCCCGGAGATAAAGTTAATTATCTTGGCATCTAGTGCTGGAGATGCAGCCCTCTCAGGATCCTGGCCAGTATCCTGAGCTTTCTTCTTTCTACCGAGGAATCCTTTCAAGTATCCTTTGCTCAGCAAGTAGCTTATCTCCTTTCTTAAGGCTATGCAATCATCTGTCATATGCCCAAAGTTTTCATGGAAGGCACATCATTTAGCTTTATCCTTCCAATCTGTATTCCATGGATTCTTTTTCGGCCACCTGGCTTTGTCCCCCAGTCCCTGCATAGCATACATTAACTCAGGAACATTTACAGAAAAACAATACTCTAAGATTTCAGGATATTCTTCATCGTCCTCATGCTCAACAACATTCACTCTCTTATTATCGTTCTTAGCATATGGCTTTGAACGATACTGTTTGTAGGAAGATTCTGACTTCCTATTTGTCCATTCATATGTTGAAGACGTGTTCATCCTCTCATGCATTTTCTTGTCATCTTCAAGCCTTATGTATCTCAAAGCTCTATTCCGAGCTTCATCTAAATTCCTGCAAGGATTCATTACTAGATCCTGATAAAATTGACAATCCTTCCGTAACCCCATTTTGAACGCTTGTACTGCCGTAGCAACATCAAGATTCAGGATATCCAGGGATTCTCTACTAAATTTGTTAACATAATCCCTTAGGGATTCTTGTGATCCTTGTGTTATCCTGTAAAGATCACTTGTTAGTTTCTCAAAGCTCCTGCTACAAGAAAATTGACTGATAAACAAATTAACTAAATGAGAAAATTATGTAATAGAATAAGGTGGAACATTTAAAAGCCATTTTAAGGCCGATCCTGTTAAAGTTGAACCGAAGCCTTTTCATAAGCATGCTTCCTTAAGTTCTGGTGGGATTGGATTTATTTCCATCCTTTCCCTATACTGGGCAATATGCTCCTCAGGATCTGTCGTCCCATCATACAACTTCATGCTGGGAGTCTGGAATCTTTTTGGAATTTCAGCATCACAAATTGGATGAGCAAATCGGGATATCCTGTGACTATCCTGGGATACTTCCGGTATAGGCTGCACTACTCCATGAACACTTGATATCATATCCTTCAATATTTGAAGTTCCCTGGTCAATGCTGGTGTTACACCTATATCCTGCAAAGAATCAGAATTATTAGTAGCAGGGATACTGATATTGGCAAACATGTTACCAGCCTGTTGACTTTTTGCCATATCCTGGACCATATCCTGGGCCATATCCTGGGACCATAGCCTGTTGACTTTTGCCATATCCTGGACCATATCCTGGGCCATATCCTGGGATACTGATATTGGCAAACATTTTACCAGCCTGATGATCTCCTGGATCCCTCACGATCGATATCCTGGCGGATGATGGTATGTCCAGCATGTTGCTCCGGGACTGACCCGGTATCATGTTGCCTTGATTATCCTCGGTAAACGTCGCTGAACTAAAGTTCAGCATCCTGGGCTGTAGAGGAGTAGTTGTATCCTCCACAGGTTTCCTGGAGTTTGACTTCAAGAGTTGTATATTCTTCATGATCGTCTAGTTAGTTTCTTGATGCCTCTTTATTTATTCCTGTATACTACCAAACAAAGACAGAATTTCGTCATTAGAAGCAAGGATATGGGTTCTCCCTGAATTTCTGGATCTAGAAACATTCTGAGCAGCAGGAATTTCTCTCGGTGTGTTACTTTCATTTCTCCTCTGAAAAGTTTGAACTTGTGAAGGTGGAGGAGGTAATGAACCAGCAGCAGCAGAGGTTGAAACAGACATGGAAGAAGAGTTCAAATTCGATTGAGAAGCCATTAGAAATAGTTTTGAAAAGAATTTCGAAAACAGAAAACCGAGTAATGATTTTAACAAAGTATTGATTAAAAATAGCACCACTTGCCCCACGGTGGGCGCCAAATTGTTTTGGTCAAAAATTACTGAAGCAATTTAGTGATCAAACTTAGTTTGTGAGGTAGTGTGCTATGTAAACTTGTAAAAATGTGTTAACTTTGTTGAAAATGTAAATAGTTTCAGGATATAGTTCTGGGATACAGAACTATATCAATTTGTAAACGAAATGCAAGTAAAGTAAAAATTGACACGAGATGTACGAGGAAAGCCCTTGATCTTTCTAGATCGCCGGCACAAAACCTCGGGAGCTGACAATCGCAGCTGCCTTGTTCTTCAATTACTTCGAATATCAGGATACAGTGCGAGATGTGATGCGGATCAACTAGGTGTTACAATGTAATACGAGTACAAGTGTTTGCGTGTAGCGATTGTTTGCAGCAGAGAGAAAGAGTGTGTGTGAAAGTGTGTGCCTTAATCTGATCCGATCCATCTATTTATAGTAAAAGAAAAATAGCAAACTATGCTAAAAATCCGGGATATTCCCCTATTATTCCGGGATCCTGCGAATATTCCCTTTTGACCATTGTAAACCCCTTCTCCAAGCTTCCAACGTCTTTCTTGTAACCACCTTGACCTATTATTCAGGGAGACCAAGCCTCATGACCGTTTGTACCTTGCAGCCAAAGCAAATCGTTAACAGCACGCAGGATACCCTCGCAGGATGTTACCAATATCCTGGTCCAGTATCCTGGCAGCGAAAATAGACATATAAAGTCAGTATATTCTTCGGGATATAGGTTAGAAAATTCCACCCACAACAATCCTCCTATTAACTATTATTTAGTTTAATAACTTATAGATAATTATTATTTAGTTTAATATCCTTCTCATTTATAATATTATTTATTTGAATTAATTAGAGTTAATTACTGTTTTCGTCCCTGTGATTTGTCAAAAATCACTATTCAGTCAATTAGTTTAAAAATTGCGATTTCAGTCTCTATGGTTTCACTTTCATAACTATTTCAGTCCACGTCGTAGCCATTTCAGTCCCTGTAATTAACAGAATAATGGATTGAAATTGTTATGAAATTGAAACCATAGGGACAGAAACGGTTATGAAAGTGAAACCACGGGGACTGAAATCGCAATTTTTAAACTAATGGACTGAAATAGTGATTTTTGACAAACCACAGGGACGAAAACAGTAATTAACTCAATTAATTAATACTTTTATATTTATCTATTTACTTTAAATTCAAACTTAGTTATCTAATTTGATATCTATACTATATAATAAAAGAAACCAATAAAAGGACACTTGTCATTATTCTAGACCATCTACTATTACTTAATTGTAGATAATTATTATTTAATTTAAATTATTAAATTTAATAGATGTTTCAAACATTTAAGAAATTACGAATAAAGTTTCATAAATTATCTTATTCTTTGTTTATATTAATTACTAGGTTATTATTCTAGACCATCTACTCTTACTTAATTGTAGATAATTATTATTTAATTTAAATTATCAAATTTAATATTTGTTTCAAACATTTAAGAAATTACGGATAAAGTTCTATAAATTATCTTATTGTTTGTTTATATTAATTACTATGTTAGAAATTATATCTTAATAATTGAAACAATTATTGAGCATTTTCATAACGAGGGTGGAGGGGGAACGATTTTCTTATTTATATTAATTATTAGGTTAGAAATTATATTTTAATAATTGAAACAAATATCAAGCATTTTCATAACAAGGGTGGAGGAAAGGATTTTCTTGCTTAACAAAGAATTTATTTATTTAATATATTTAAAATACAAGAAAAATAATAACTACATTTATCATACTAATAAATTTATCCAAAAACAACCATCTTTTTAAGATGTAACTCAAGTCCATATATTTAAATGAGTAAAGTTCCGTTTTGCTCCCTGTGGTTTGGTCACTTTAACGGTTTTGCCCCAAACCTTTCAAAATAGCCATTTTACTCCTTGATGTTACTAATATTTCACCAATTTGCTCCCCGCCCTAAACGCCATCCATTTTAGTCGTTAAATTTAGTCACATGCCCCTCACATGAGGGACATTTCAGTCTTTTTCCTTCCAAGATATTTTATACCCTTCATTTTAAAACTCTAACTTATCATAATCTCATCTGTTTGAAGACTCAAACAAAACATCTGCATCTTGTGGAAGCTCCAAAAAAAATCCATGGCCACCACCACAACCAGTCAACCACCACCCGCAGACACCACCACCACAACCACCAACCGCCGCCATCATCGCCATCACCACCATCAGCGACCACCCCCGCCCAGTCCACACACTCTCTCTCTCACCCGTCTCTCTCTCTACCTTCTCTATCCCCACCCACAGCCACCACCTGCCGCCATCATCGCCATCACCACCACAACCTGCACCGCCGCCGGAAGTTGCAAATCTCGTGGCCGAAGTTAATACACTATAGGGGTCTTCTCAGATCTGATGAAATAGGGGCTAGTGTATGCTCGATTCCAATTTTGTTGGTGTTTGTGACGCGTTTGAGTTAATACACTTCCGTTTTGTGGCGGCGCGTTCGGGTTCTTCCACCTCGACATCCGCTGCGGGTTCCTCTGGTCATGGCAGTTCACATTCGTGTCCTCACAGGAAGTTGAGATCAGATCCTCGTGGTAAACGTCCCATGGTGATTCAAGATTGATTGAATATTGGAACTTTTCTTAATAAAAAGTTTTATTTTTGAATGGAAGTTAGGGTTTTGAATGTGGAGATCCACAAGCACAATGTAAGTCTGCCATGGAAGTTAAGGTATTGAATGTGACGGGGAAGAAGATGAAAGGGAGTAGCAGATAATGGGTTGTTAGGGTTTTAAATGTGATTCATTAATCAGGGTTGGGAAAAGTCCTAATTGCCCCTCAGGTGATTTGCACGTGACATGGTTTAACTGCTTAAATGGATGAGGTTAAGGGGCGGGGAGAAAAATCATGAAGGCCTTCAAAGATCAGGGAGTAAAATGGCTATTTTGAAAGGTTTGGGGCAAAACCGTTAAAGTGACCAAACCACAGGGAGCAAAACGAAAGTTTACTCTATTTAAATTTTAAAGTTATATAACTTAATAATTACCGATAATTTATACTTATCTAATTAATTTAAATATTATTTTGTAGCTATAAGTTTATCTAATTGGCTAATTGCTATATACCTAATCTAAACATTTCAATAATATTTTTAGAACTAATAAATTAAGACCACTGTTATTTAAATGAAACTTGGGTTCACGTCGTGAGAAAATCGATGCTACAGTTTGTCTTCTAATCGATGGTTCAAATGCTTTCATATTTATAAACTTGACAAACATCACAAGTTTTGATCATACATAAAAAAAATTTTGTTCGGATATCTGAAAAGTGTCTTAAAATATCGTTTTATAATTGTTAAATCTTCGTTATTAACTATTTGATATTTTATTTATTTAACCCGTGTAATACACGGGGTTATAACCTAGTTATATATATAACATACCATTACCAGTTTGTGTGAATAGTAACTTTCACTTTTTTTATGGTTACAATTACATACTTTATACAATAAATAATAAACGTTTTTAACCTTATAATTTATAACTGGTGTCAACTTGTGCGAACAGTAACTTTGACTTTTTTATTAGTTTCTATTACACACCTTATACTATAAATAATATATGTTTTTAACCCTTTAGTTTTGTTTTTTCTCATAACTTTCTTTCCTTCATTTTTTATAAAGGCTAAATACGCGTTTGCGTTCAATTATTTCTCTACATTACGATATAAATTCATTTAAAACAGAGTTGTATTTGACGTTTTATTTAAAACATAGTTGTATTCAAAAGATGATATGGTGAAGAACTGAGTCGGTACTGACCAACAAAATTGGTACCGGTATCAGTGTTATCGGAACCAGTATTTCTATTCATTTTTTTATTTTCGATCGTTGTAAAACACGACTTTATTTTTTAAGTTACATCATACAACTTTTGTGTAATAAAACCACTGTAAATATTACTATATCGACTCGGTTCGTCCGTGTACCGTTATTTTGAATACAACTCTTTTTTCAAATAAAATTTATATCGCAATGTCGAGAAAAAAATTAAACTCAACAGTGTATCACGAGCTTAATCTATATGAGTGCTAGTACCATACCGGTACCGATATTATAGATTTTGATCGATGTAAAACAAGTGTCAACATCTTTTTGGATATGTCACGACTTCAGTTTTTGGGTATCCCATTTTGGTTATTGTAGCAAGTACCAGTACCATAACAAACTAAATCAATACTGACTGGATTTTCGCCGCAACGCGCAAGATTATTTACTAGTTTGAAAGATATTCATATGTTGAATGCAATCTTTAAAGTCGTGATACGAAAGAAATACAAAAATAAAAGATGATTGATTGGGCTTAAAAGCCGTTCGAAAAAAAGGATTGACTAGGCTTAAAAAGTGAGGCCCAATTGCTATAAAGAGATTGTGGTCCATACTTTATCATGTATGAGTTTTTCTTATAATTGGGCTACGGCCCACCGATGATTAACCCAATATATTCAAGACACCCAAAGCAGGTCGCAGGGTACTAAGAATAACATGATGGAAACAAGCCCGAAACCGACATACAAACATGAAATATTCGACATAGGTATTCGGGCATGAGACCGGGTGTGAGAATAGTTTTACAAATCTTTTTGGGTACCATACGGGTTTAGTATTAGGTGATACGCTACCTATTTATCCGAACTATACATGTAAAAAATCATTTCCTCTTTATTTTTCTTTGGGTAATATAGACACATAGTATCTACTAATTAATTGACTCTTTAGTCTCATATTTCTAATCTCTTTGGTTGGTAAATTGTATAAAAATTAAAACGACAAAAAAGTATTTGTTAAAGAGACTTTACTTTTCAATAACGGAAAATTATAAGAATAGGTCTACAAATGAACCGATTAAATATTAATAAGACCTTGTTCATGTTTGTTCGTTAAGGAAATAAGGCTTGTGAACACTTACCGAACAAGATTTTCTGTTGGTGTCCGTCGTTAAGGAAATGGACGTGATTACAAAGGTTCACAAACACAAACGAACACAAATAAATTCGGTTAAAATGGATGATGGAGGGAGCAATACTAGAACTTGAAGTTCTAATAATGGAGCGGAGGTTGATGTGAATAATGACGAAGGAAAGGGGAACGGTGTACAAAACAAGGTGAGACCGTGAGAATAAGGTTTTCTATTTTAATAGTTGGGTAACAAAGTAAAGAACATAAAATAAATGTACAAAATTTTTTCATGAACAATATAAACAAACAAACATGAACGAGCATTATTACCGAACGTTCAAGAACACAATTGAACAAACGAGACTTTTGTTCATGTTCGTTCATTTAACTAATCGAACGAAGTTTCTTGTTAGTGTTCGTTCATTCTTTAAACGAAAGATGTAAACGAACCTCCCGTCAAACGGTTCACAAACTGTTCGCTGAACGTTCGGTTTGTTTACAGCCCTAATTAAGAGCCATTAAATGTGAATGTTTATGTTTAATCAACGAGAGAGAGTTTTGTTAAAAAGACATAGGTGTTTTATTAGAACGTCAACTCATGCACTCTCCAAATCCATACCTACTAGGCTATTAATCTACATTTTTCCACCTAAAAGGATTAAACTATCATCATTTGGAAAAGCAAAGCCTTATCCAACACCTAGGTAGCGCAAGATCAACTCTAGATAATTGCCTAATTCTTATTGAAGTCGGTAATCTTTTTCATTTTAATATTATTTTATTAAAAAGGCGGTTAAGTAAAGAAAAGTATAGATCAAGCCAAGATTATTGCCTAACTCATAAAGATTCATCTTTTTATAAAATAAATTCAATGTATATTTCTAAATATCACACGTTACTAACGCAATTATTTCTGTAATACAGGGGCGGACTTACCCCTAGCCCAAGGTGGGCGGGCGCACCGCCGGGAAAAAAAAAATTAGTGCTATTTTTCGTTGAAAATCCCGTCCGCACCCCTTGAATTTTTTCATCCGCACCCCTTGGAATTTTTCGTCCACACACCTTAGGTAAAAAATGTTATCGATTTATATTTTAAAAAATTTTAGTAAATTCTAATTAAAAAAAACTGCCGAAATTATATAAACTTATACTACCCAACTTAACCCAAATACCCAATACCTTAACCCACTATTTCATTAAACATAATTAGCCCACTAATTACTAGCCCATTAACCAAACTCAACCTAAGTTCAAACTATAATAATTAAAATAAGCCCAATAGTCCCTTAGAATTCCTCCCGCCCTCCCTCTCTTGGGTCATCTCCTGCCAGCGATCATCGAACACAACAGTAACCACAACAGCACGTCATCAGCAGCCGCGAACCACCGCCGTCCGACACCAAAGGGTAACAAAATTCTTAATAGAGGTTTGAAATTTCATGTGTTTTGACGTTGTTTATGGTTGTTTAGATGATTTTTAGGGTGATTATGTTGTTTACATGATTTATAGGGTGATTGCACACGATTTCTAGGGTTGAAAATTAAAATTGAAACATTATGTTATGGAGCGATGAACTTATGGATCAATTTGTTTGTGATAGGAACCATGAGTAGGGACGTTATGGCGCGATTTCTTTTGTTTTACATGACCCGACCCGACACGACCCGAACCGACGATACGAACCGATTTTTTACTTATATATAACTAGGGGCCTAAAATTTTTAAAAATGTTCCGCACCCCCATGGAAAAATTCCTGGGTCCGCCACTGCTGTAATATTAACGTATGCATGAATAAAACGGGTATAAGTTGAATTGTAAGTTCGTGATAACAACAATCACATTTTAGAGTAATTGTATCTCCTTCTAAACATTACTCAACAAAGTCATCTAATAGTAGTGATTTAAAAACTAGATCACCTTGTTAAACCAAAAATTGTCAATGCCAGTGGTTCGTTTACTAGCTAATGTGCCAAACACAAATCAATTTTTCGGCTTTTAAGTGAAGTAGACACTCCAACAAAAGTTAAAACAAACTTGTTGAAAACCGTCAATATTATTGTTAGTATTATCAGATGCTGTGATTTTCGTTGCTAACACGTGTTGCGAAAGTGGTGGTTAATGCTAGTGATAGAAATGGGATTTATCATTTAGATTGTGACAACACGTGTTGCGAAACTTGGTGTCAGCCCAATGGCCACCTGCCCGCATTCTAACCCGGAGGTGGCGGGTTCGAGTCCTATGGCTCGCTCCCAATGCCCCTACGGTAGCGGATTTACCACCAGACTCAGGCTTGCAGGGTGGCGGTCTGCGAGGTGGTATCACCTCGGCGGTTGGGAGGACCGTGGAATATCTCCCCCCCCCCCAATGTTGTTTGATGTGCAATTGCCTCCTAACAGTTGCTTAATATAAAGTTATATTTATTATTTATTAAATAAAAAATATAAATACAAAATATAATACATTTAATATAAGGGTGCTACTTTATACACCCCCCTAATTACTTTTTACACCCCCTCCTCTCTCATACTTACAGGTGGGGCCCGCGTGGGACCGGTAGTTTTACTCTCACAAGGGGGTATAATCAGGAGGGGGGTGTGTTTAGAATTAGCCTTAATATAAAATATCCTACACTTGTTAAACAAAAGCAATAAATGAAATATGCCTTGGACAACGTGATATTTTTGGCCAATCGGAGAGTGGAGACTTTCTTGTAGAAGTGTATGATACAGGCTGCAGCGATATCTGAACAAGTGTCTACTAAAATAAACATAAAAACAATGATTGGTGGAATAAGGCACCCCTTTATGGGTCCTAATATTAACACATGGGAAAACTTATTTACACATGGTGTATACGGGCCGTATACTGTTATACGGCCCGTATAGAATAAAAACAACTGACAAAGTCTGCTGGCACAGACTTTGTCAAGCTGTTTTATTCTATACGGGCCGTATAACAGTATACGGCCCGTATACACCATGTGTAAATAAGTTTGCCTGGTCGTATACAATGTATACGAACGTGTATACGGGCCGTATAACAGTATACGGCCCGTATGAAACGAAATTTTGATTTTTAAAATATTTTAGAGTGGTGAGGTGCTCAAAATAAAACATCAACAAGTAATAAAGATTGAAGAACAAGAAAACGTGTCGTATGACTGTAATAAAACGGAAGCTATCAACGCGGGATTACGGGCATGGTGTTATTCTTTATTTAATATTTATAGAATAAAAGGAAGGGTGAGGCATTTGATGAGAGTTGTAAGGAGTCTGAATAAAACGGAAGCTATCAACGCGGGATTACGGACATGCGTTTAATTCCCAACATATTTGTTTTGTCACGTACATTTCGTAAGAAACTTTTCGTGCACTGAACCTTCACCTCCAATCATTTCCTGGTCAAATCACACACTATTTGAAGGAATGTCGGTTTTTCAGTATTCGGATTTTGTTGGTTCAATACCAACTGCTCGAAATCCCTTTCGTTTCATGGATTTCCCTTTGGTTGAAACTTTTCATCACCGGTTTCTACAGCACAAGCACATACACAGGGGAGAATATTCTCGAAATTGAAGGAAAAGAAAAAATGGTTGTTGATGTTTTTTCTCTATCAGGATTTTGTTGAGTCGTCGGGAAAACTTTTCCTCAGGGGAGGGTGAGTAGTATGAGTCTGAGTCCATTGTGGTTCGTGAATGTTGGAAGAACCCGACACGTCTTCTGCTGCCTCTTCGGTTTCTACAGCACAAGCACATACGCAATGAAGTATTAAAAGATGTTAGTTTCTTGACAGTATGGTTTCTCGACAAATGAAGTATTATCTGTCCTTGCTGCCTCTTCGGTTGATAAAAGACATAGGATGACCGACAAGGAATGACCGAGTTTGGAAAACGGACGGAATCCACGAAGAAACTGTTGGAATTTGTGGATTTCGGTTGGTTCAGAATCTTAACAAGAGAAGCAACTAAAAAAAGGAAAGAAAGACCTTATTTTACCATTTTTACCATATGTATACGGGCCGTATACCGTTTATACGGCCGTATACGCTCGGTAAAAAACAAATTTACCGATCGTATACAATGTATACGATGATTGTATACGGGCCGTATATTCTGATACGGCTCGTATACTATGGTAAAAAATGGTAAGGTATAGAATGTTTGTAGTATTCTTGGTTCAATACAAACTCTTCTGAAAGACAAGATAATGGTTTCTCAACAAATGAAGATGAAGATGAAGAAACGAGAGTTTGTTTTGAGAAATTTACAAGGTAAACCTGAATTTTTAGATTTTTAGACACTTACTTGAACATGAGTCTGAGTCCATCGTGGTTCGTGAATGCTTCGATTTGAACAAATCTTTCAAGGTCTTAAGTGATGGACAACTGGTTAAAAGATGTAGAAGAGTTTGTGTAGAGATCTTTAATGTGAGATTCTTCAAGTTTGCACATTTTGAGAAAATACCAATGTGGTCATTTTCAAGTGTGAGATTAGCCAAACGAGGATGAAAGATACTCAAACCATCTGATCCCGTTGGAATTTGTGGATTTTGGTTGGTTCAGAAACTTAACAAGAGAAGCAACTAAAAAAATACAATTGATTTCTCTTCCGATTACCAGGCCTATCATCTCCGTCTACGTTTGGTTTCCTCAACGAAGAACCATCAGCCATTATCAGCCCTTTTTTCCTTTGGTTTCTGGTTGATTTTTGAGGGTGAGGGTTTTGAATTGATTCCTGCGCTCAAGTTTCAACTACTGGAGTGAAAATTGGTAAAAAATGGTTTATTCTCTTTAATCTATTAGAACGATCCTTGTAACCATCAACCGTTCAAGTTGATGTAGGAGAGTACTGAACAACCGAGATAACAGCTCCGGTATTTTTCACCAACCCATCTTTGGTAGTGTTTGTTTGAGAACCTGATTCAGATACACAACGGTCTCTTTGCTTCGTCTACTAGAACTATTTGTGTATGCATTCTTTTGGTAGTTAACAACGCTAATTAGAAAAAGATCTGAAAAAATTAATCATATCGATTGCAATAACAGGATGGATGTGACACACATAGATAGATAAAATGTCACAGTTGTCAAGACTGTTTGTCGGGTTTCCAATGCTCACACAGGGTGATAAACAACGCTGATACACGTAACATCTAGTTATATTCAGATTTAAACAATGCCCGCCTCAATCTTCAATACTTCATGTAACAGAGAATGTTTTAGAACCTGACACGTCTTCATGTAACAGAGAATGTTTTAGAAATTGAAAAGATTTGTTGAAATCGAATTTGACAACTATGACAGCTTATTAAAAGTATCGTGTGTTGTAGTTTGGAAAGATGACCGAACAGAGATCTGAATAACAAACTGTGGAGAACTTGTTTGTGGCAGGTTCTTCAACTAGTTACTCGGAATCGATAAATAACCAACACGAAGATCTCTGCGATCGCTAAGGTTTTCATCAACGGACTGATCGGTAACGTTACTCTACCTGTGCTCCGATTTAAGCGGCATGTTCCGATCAACGTTTATCGACATTGTTAAAGGTGATGAAGAGTTTTAGAAACCCTAGAATGATTGTGTTTTTACTGGAATAAAACGTGATACTTGAAAAAAGCCAATATATACGGCCCGTATATAGTTATACGGCCCGTATACATGTCCTAACATCAAAAACCCACAAAAATAAATCAATTGAGCCGTATACGTTTTACAAATCGTATACACATGTATACGACTCGTATAACTGTATACGGGCCGTATATAATAAAACCAAAAAAAACATTCTCTGCGCATTTTCCTATTAAAAAACATTCTATACGAGCCGTATAATTGTATACGGCCCGTATACAATAGGGGATGTGAAAATAAGATATAGGGTATGTGGGAATAAGGCACCCCTTTATATTTACCCAACTAAGCCTACATGGTATGCGGATGATCCTCCCTTAGAGAATGATCCGCCACCTAGACGCCATATCACCATCCTTCAAAGGATGGTACATCCCACAAAATCAATGGAATGAGAGGATGATCCTACCCCACCATTTTACTTGTTTTTTTTAGCATCCTCTTTTTTTAACATTTAACAACTAAAATAAGAAAATATTTTCATTAATATTAAACAACATTACATAAACTTAAAAAAAAACATAAACTAAAAAAAAAAACATAAATTTAAAAAAATCCTAAGGATTAAAAAAATATTAAAAAAAGCTACTAGTCTTCGTCCTGCATGTGGTCGTCTGGTTCGTTTTGAGCGTTGTTCCAAATGTACTCCACCAAGTCCGCTTGTAGGTTATGATGTGTGTACTCGTTACGTAGAGAGAACATGTTCAAATCTTGTTGTTCCAAACTAACTGGAACAGAATTTCCGGTAGACGCGTTTTCGTCGTACTCGCATATCGCTCTACCTTCGTCTTCAATGACCATGTTATGAAGGATGATACAAGCATACATAATGTGTCGTAACCTCTTTGGTGTAGCCGATCGTGCTGGATGTTCAATGATATGCCATTTTTTTGTAGTACCCCAAAAGCCCGTTCAATATCTTTTCTCGCACCCTCTTGATACTTCGCAAAATTTTTTCTTTTATCGTCTGTCGGGTGCGGAATAGTTTTAACGATTGTCGAGTACGTTGGGTATATTCCATCAGCAAGGTAGTAACATCGCCTGTATTCCACCCCCGAAACCGTAAAACTTGTGTCTGGACCTGTTCCCGCCACTATATCGTTAAATATCTGTGACTGGTATATGATGTTAAGGTCATTAAGCGAACCAGGTAGACCAAAACAAGCATGCAAAATCCAGAGATCCTGTGACGCAACAGCCTCTAGAATAATAAATGGGATGACCATGATCTCCCTTAGTATACTTACCTTGCCAGGCAGTATGGCAGTTCTACCATGGTCAGTGCATGCAATCAATGCTCCCGAGCATTCCTGGGAAACCATGTCTTTGTTCGTGTGCTTGATATAATTTTTGAACGTCGTTTGCGTTTGGTCTCCGCATGTATCTCTTTCTATATAATTTGATAACCCATTCGCAAAACCTGTGCAAACATAGACGTGCGGTTCTTTCGGACATCCTTAAATACTCGTCTAATGCATCGGGTACGTAACCATATGCCAGCTGGCGAATGGCCGACGTACATTTTTGTAAATTAGTGAAACCACTTTGCCCCCTGGCGTCGTATCGCAGTGTAAAAAACGGATCAGACTGGGCCATGTCGTCTGCGATACGTAAAAAAAGTCGACGGCTCATGCGGAACCGACGTCGAAACATCTCGTTTGTGTACACAGGTTCGTCGGCAAAATAATCGGCCACTAGTTTATCGTAAGCGGCTATACATTTAAAACGAAAAAATATAACAAATTCATTATAAAATACAATTTTAAATTTAAATAAACATACGGAAAAAAAGTAAAGTACCTTCTTTGTCTCGGTTTAATTTTGCTCGTCTAGTTAGCCGTTGGGATGACTCTTCATCATCCGCCATGAAGATCTAAGCCGCGTACATAATCATGTTTTCGAAAAATGCGTCATTCTCTTCCGAAGATGATGAATACCACGTAGACGAAGAAGATGAATAAATGGAAAAAGGTGAAGACATGGTAAATTTTGAGAGAGAGATGGGGTGGTAGTGGGTAAAAAATGGTATAAAAATGTTGAGTTTATATAAAAAGGGAAGAGTGTTTATAAAATGTGAGAGAGATATGAGATTGTAGTGGGTGAAAAGGTGTGAAAAATGGTGTAAAAGTGGTGAGTATTTATAAAATTTGGAATGAATTTGGTAAATTTTTTAAAAAATGGCCGTTGCAAATTAAATGGAAATTGGAATTTTTTTTAATCAAACGGTCAAAAGCTCCTCGAAACCTAACACTTTTTTGTCATTTTCTGGACCGTCTCAAACGGCTTGTGGCCGATGGTCAGGACGAGGACGCCGGGGGGGGGGGGGACGGTGTGTGCCTCGTTGCCGGACCTGGACGGGTGGGGGACGCTCCCCATACCGTCTAGCCTAAGACCATGTTGTAGTGGTAATGCTCTTACCTTTGGGTGTTTTGTGTCATGTGGTTGCCCAGTTAGCAATGGAGCATTATGGAGCGTTTTTTAAAATAGATGTAGTGGGGCATTATGTTAAAAAAGGTGTAATAAAATTAAATAAAAAAAACCATCAAAAACTCTTATTGAACAAACAAAAGGAAAATGAAAGATGATTGGCGAAACCTAATGAACCAAGGCATGGAATAAAGCACGCTCCAACTGAATTTGGTTACAAAAACACCAACGGGGGACGTTTTGTTACAAAAAAACGCTCAAAAAGCAACGATTACGGATGGTCTAAGGGTATAAACTCTGCCCCCGACCAATCAATACTCGTCATTTTAAATTTAGTTCAAAATACCCACTAGCTAGTAAATAATGGTGACACCTACCCATGTCATACACTTTTTTATTTTTATTTTTTAGTTTAAAACTCATTCACCAATCCCATGGTTATCAACATGCTTAAACAAACTCAGCTCTTGCACTAGTAAAACTACTAGCTTAACCAACCCGCCTTGCTTACCTTAGGGGGTGGCAGCGATGTTATGACACTAGGTCGAACCCTTGATCTGCTACCTGTGGAGTTGTCCCTTCCCCCCTTATAAACCTGTGTATTATACAAAATTATACAATGGAAATGATATAATAATATAATCTGTGAAAAAAACTTCATATGACGTTATTATCATATTGTTTACATAGCTAACTTGAAGTTATCACAAATACTAGTCTATAGTACACTGAAATACTATAAGAGCTCATTACACATATTGAATAATAAAAATGTATAATATACAAATATATATAATCTTTATACGACTGAAATTACGTATTAGATTACATATAATAATATAATAATATGTATAGATATTATTATTTTTATTATTGAGTATCTTTTATGAATAATTTGATTTGTGTTACAAAAGTTATGTTCCATACTTCCATGCACATGTTAAAAACATCTACACTAACAAGCAAACACATGTTCTCAAACACATACACACGAATGCATGGTACCTTGTGATAAGTTATAAGGCTGCGAGGTCGTCCCCGGTTCGTTCTGGTTCGGCGCCGGGCCAAACACCGTCCCTCCCCCCGGCTTCGTCCTCACCGTCCCTTTCCAGACGTTGGTGCCGGTCCACAGAAGGACAAAAATCATACCTCTCCCTCTCACACACACCTATACATACAATATATACATATACGTTTTAGGTCCATCCCCCCATTTCCATACCTCCATTCTCTTTGCCTCATCCTTACACCCATCCTACATGGTCCACATGGATCCTACGTGACGGATCATCCTCCAAGGGACGGGATGAAGACGGGAGGGGGCGGCGTGGGAGGACGGGCGTCGCCGAGGGGGGGCCCCCTGTTTGCTCCGTCGCAAACGGCACAAATCGGACGATTCGGACGGGACGGAGGGGGGCGGCGTGGGAGGACGGTGGGGACGTGGCGTCGCCGGGCTGAGGACGGGTGGGCGACGGTCCCATTTCGTGTAGCCTAAACTACACACAAGTATGTCGGTTGTGAACTTCTAGATAATTCGTCTTACACCTCGTTTTTAATTTTTAAAATCGCATTTCATTAATTCATTTTGAATCTTTTTCATATTTTTTCTTAATTTTTTTTTTTTGAACGGCCAACAAAAAAACTTTATTATACAACTAGCAAGAAGCTAGACACCAAATTTACATACAAGACGCCAATTACACCAAACGACCATTACCAAAAGCATCACCAATTACATTACAATACTACGTTACCATATCAAGTTAAAGCTTTGCCAATCGCTCCAAGACCAATGCAACGACCTCGATCGATTCTTAACCCAATGATAGGCCATCGTTTTGGATTCCTCCACCACCTTCGCGACACTCGGAACGGCTTGACGAAATAAAGCCTCGTTTCTCATCTTCCATAGGCTCCAAATAACTACCTGAGATATAGCATTGAAAACTTTTTTTCTCTTAGCATTTCCTTGAACCTGCGTATGTGCATCCAGGATATCCTTAAGGCTGAAGGCTATCACGGGAGGCGATTTGCACCACTGAGCCACAACTAACCATACTGATTGCGCGAAATGGCAAGAAACAAACAGGTGTTCGCTGGTCTCGTCGAAATCACCGCACAGAAGGCACCTGGAGTCACTGATAAAGATGTTCCTAGAAGCCAATGCCACTCTCGTTGGCAACCGATCCAAAACAGCCTGCCATGAAACGATCCCAACTTTCTTAGGAAGGAATTTATTCCATGCAAACTGATATTCAGGAACGGTTTGTGAATTTGCAGCCAATATCCGTTTAATACTCGCAACCGAGAAGGCGTCTGAATCATCCAATCTCCATATCCACTTATCCGGTCCAGAAGAGGAGACGAAATCGCACAGCAGTAGTGACAATTCCAGCAATTCATCTCTTTCATAATCAGCTAAGGACGACCGCTTCCAGCACCAAGACAGGTTAATTGATTCAGGTCCCCATACAACTCGGTCAGAAACTCTGCAGAGTTTCTCCTTTTCAAGAGCAAAAAGGAGAGGAAACTCATTATACAATGGCTGACCTCCGATCCAAGTGTCTAACCAAAAGGCCGTTGTCGATCCGCATCCCACATTACACCATAACAAATCAGGAAGAAACTCAGGTAGTTGATTGGATACCAATATCAGTTAAAGCAAACATCCATTGGTAGTTTCAAGATAATTATTTGACCAATAATAAAGATTTATAACTGTATAAAATCTAGAGTTTTTTCCCAAACTAGTGTTGGTGGAAAAAATATTTACCATTTTGGTGTTCTCTTAAAAATATTTACCAAACTAGTGTTTTTTATTTATTTTGTACATACCTTTTCTTTTAATTAACATATTATACTTTATTTATTCAATCAATCTATTTTCTACTTTTTGTATTTTTTTTATTCATTCACTCCTTTTTTTAATCAATCAACCCATTATGGTGTTTTTTACCAACTGATTCTTTTTTTTAATCAACCCACGTGTCACAGATTAACTACAAAAATCATCCCAAATAAATATAAACAATGAAATAAGAAACATAAAATAACTAATCAAGTATTAAAACTTGATTTGATATTGGTCTTAATATCACATAAAGACGAAAAAATATCAAATAAAGTCGGTCGCTACCGGTCTCAATATAGTATACAATTAAAAATGTGAAATAAAAGCGAGTCGAGTACGGTCTTAATATCAAGCAAAATAAAAGTTTTAATCCCGTTCATATTAAAAAGACGTTTGTTTAATGAGGACAACCCTTTTTATCTCGTTTTGAATATAATGTAATACTATATACTAGATATATTAAGCTGGCTTCATTATGTAAAACAAACTCACTTATAAACGTTTTTTAATTTATTCTACAAAAGACTATGAAATCGCACCGTATAATCTTTTTGCTCGACTTGTTTTTCCATCACTAAACTATGGAATCGAATATAAATTTACAAAAGTCAACATTAAAACTACGTAATATTACTTATGCTTATTATATTACAACTTAATTTAAGATTTCAATCTTTGTATTTTACATAAGAATGATGAAATCCACGACTTGGTTTGTATTTTATATAAGAAGAATATGAATCTGATTCAATATTCAATTGAAATGTAGGTTTATCAGATGTTCATTCTATTTATATATTATTACTTAATAAATAAAATGCAACTACAATAACAAAATAAATGAATAAATAAAGTATAATATGTTAATTAAAAGAAAAGGTAAGTACAAAATAAATGAAAAACACTAGTTTGGTAAATATTTTTAAGAGAACATGGTAAATATTTTTTGCACCAACACTAGTTTGGGAAAAAAACTCATAAAATCTAAAACATCCGTTGGGCGTCTGTGGTCTCAGCTATTCACAAAAATAAAGGGGATAAAAGTTTGATCCCGAATAAGAAAACTCTCCCTGGGTTATGGAAGGACATTGGGTCTTTGGATAAGGTGTTATTGGGGTTTGGGATTACGATTACAGGAAAGTTACGGGCCACGGTGGGGGACGGGGCTCTTACGCGATTCTGGAAGGACGCCTGGCTTTCGCCAGAACCGCTAGCCGTTGCGTTTCCAGACCTCTACCGATTGGCTGCTGATAAAGATTCTTCTGTCAAGGATAATGCGATCAGAGATGGGGGTGGCTGCAGGTGGGGTTGGCGGTGGTTAGGTAACCCGTCTACTTCGACGGAGTGGAACCAGGTGGCATCTCTGATGGGGCTGTTAAATGGGGTTCAACTGAATTCGTCGAGAGACACCTGGGTCTGGGAAAATGAAAGGGGGGATGGGTTCTCAGTCAAATGTATTAGAAGAGAGATCGACGCTGCGGGTGATCAGAATAATGACGGGATGGAGTTCAAATGGAATTCGTGGGCTACAACAAAGTCTAATTTTCTGCTTTGGCGTGTTCTCTCCGGCAAGGTAGCTTCCAAAGTGGAGTTAGGTAGGAGAGGGGTTCCGCTCCATGACGTTACTTGCGATCGCTGCGGGTTAAAGGCGGAGACCTCGGATCACGCTTTCGCCGAGTGCTTGTTTGCAAAAAGCATCTGGTGGAATGTATGTGCCTGGTTAAAGATCTCCTTCCCCCGCGACTGCTCTACTTTTCGGGGCCTGATTAAGCATATTCTTGACTGTCCGGGCGATGCGAAGTGGAGGAGGTTGGTGCTTACTGTGGTGATGGCCACGGTTTGGAGATTATGGCACGCCAGAAACACGAAGACGTTTGATGGAACCTTTATTCCGGTTGTGAAGACGGTCGATCTCATCAAGGAGGATGTCTTCATTTGGCTTAAGCAACGGTCGAATCTCTTACCCCTTCCGTGGGAAAAGTGGGTATTGTTTGATGTAGAGTATCCTGTAATTGCCTCTGTTGTTTTGTTTCTTTTGGGGTTGTTTTCGGATTTTCCAGCTTCTTGTTGGGCCTTTATATTTATATATAAAGTTTTCGGCCGTTCAAAAAAAAATAACAATAATAATAATAACAATAATAATAATAACAACAACAACAACAACAATAATAATAATAATAATAATAATAACTAGTCAACTTATATCAAATAGAAATCCTAGGTCAAATTTATATAGCTGATTAGCCTGATTGAATATTTTTCTTTTATTCGGTAGATACAAATTAAATCTATATATAGTTATAACTCATTTTCAGTTTAGGTAGATACAAATTAAATATATAGTTATAACTCATTTTCAGTTTAGTTTAATTTTTGTCTAGTGGTTTGGGGTAACCGACGCTCCCTCCATTTGGAGGCAGCTCGTTGGGTGATCAATGGGGTCTTCACACAGACCGCTCTCGCATATGTTACCATACTCATGGAGGTGCTCTTGGCAGCCGGCACCCATATAATGGTGTTTGTCCCCTCTCAATGGTGATGTGACAGTGGGGTGACGCACGCCCACCACACATGCTCTTACCCATACTTCTTTCCATGTCTTCTTTCCTTGTATTTTTGTGTAAAAAATAAAACAATTCCTTTCATAACTCTAGAGTGATCAAGACCATTTTAGTTTATTTGTATAAACTTAAAACCAAAACGAAACGAGAATAAATATTGTTACAAGGTAGAAGGTGTGAAATACATACTTGTATATAAGTATTCTCAAATGGTACCACACAATCTCGTGGTTCAAGAGGGCCAAGCTTCCTAGCGACTAGAGGGTTCCAATAAGGCATGGCCCTGGCTTGGTGGAATCTAAGGCAACACACTAATTGGTTTAATTGGCATCATCATGATGGGGTTCATGAGGCCACGCCTCGAAGCTGAGTGGCTAAGGAACTTGTTGTTTGAAATTTCATTGTGGCCTAAATTGACATCACCTACATTGGCTAAGCTTTCTCGTGACCATGGGGTTCCATAGGGGCTTCACCATTTTGATTGATGTAAAGTTAAATGAAGTTAATTTTCAATAAGAATTGACTACTATGAAACACCCTAGTTACTATTTAGCGATTAGATATGTAAATACCAACAATTAGATGTGTAGTTAAGACTACACATACTATAAAAATACGGGTTTATTAAAACTTTTACAAATCATAAGTTATTCTACATAACGTGATCGGGTTCGTCGTTAAAAATTTACAACGAGGCAATGTGCGGAAGCATGTGTCTTTATCGTGTTCGGTTCTTCATTGAGCTTGATCGTCTTTCGGCATCCAAAATGTACCTACATTTCATAAACATGAAATGCTTTAGTCATACTGGGATTAAAACGTGTTTAAACGAGTCCGGTAACGAATATGAAAGGAGAAATCCCAACGTTAATCTCTTGATCTCAAAACAAAAATTTCAACTTGGTCTCCACCGTAACTTACGGTGTCACCGTATGTTACGGTGGCCTGTGTAAGGATATTCCCCCACCGTAACTCAGGGGTTAACTACCGTAACAGTTTTAGCTCCACCGTAACTTACGGTGGACACCGTAAGTTACGGTGGCCCCTGCATCCAGCCTTTCCATTTCGCCGTTTTTGACACGAAAACTTTCGTATCTTTCAATCCGCTTGTCCGTTTGACCTACCGTTTCTTCCTACGTGATTGTAATTTGATTCCCCACCTTATGGAGTTAAAATCCAACATTTGATTTAACAAAATTTCAGACTTTTAAGTCTTCGGCTTATAACCCTTTTTACCAAATTTTGACCCGTTCGATTTTTATCAAACAAACAAGTTTGTTTGATCCTTATTTCTCATAAACCTATTAAATTCAATGATGTCTAACATATTTGGTTCCAATTACAGATTCATATACATTCTTAAACCTATTTTCACTCATATGCTTATTTTGACCCGTTAAGGGTATTTAAGCATATTTTAAGCACCAATTGCTTTCATTCGTTTCTAAATACATATGCCCACCTTTCTTATCAAATGATCTCCCACCACAACTATATTTGTGGTGGATTCAATGTGGTGATTTATATATTCCAAATGTTACCCTTCAAATCGTTATTTTACGGCAAAGACTCTTTATAGAGTCATTTGACCAATATTTTACATCTTTCGCTTTTATACTTATTCTAAGTATTGACTTGATTATAAAACTCGTTTTCAAGCGACTTCTAAGGGTTGTTTGCTTAATTTTACTTACAAGGGCGTTTTGGTCACTTTTAACCCTTCTTTTACGACGAAGGGCTTGCTTAAGCCAGGCACGCCCAAAAATCTCATTTTTAACCAAATCTTGTTTTCAAAACACTCTGTCTATAATTTAAATCCTTCGGTTTACCTTTTAAGGTAACCGAATGTCCCTTTTTACTTTGCCTAACTCTCATAGATCTCCAAGTTCTAAATGAGGAGTTGATCTATTATACATACCTGGCCCGGATCAACTTATTAACCCGGTTTTAATACCTTGCTTTATATTCGTTAATTAAGAATGATGCGAATATCCATTGGATATCTATTCCTGTAAGCATATAACTCGACAAAAGAATCATTAGTCTATATAGTCAAAAGGTGTTGTCTACACCTTTTGACCCGTTTGGCCGAATTAACCGTTTATCTTTGCGAGATGATATTTATTATCATCTCCTCTACATGACTCGTTCCGTTTAACACCGTACGGTCATTTTGACTTATAAACCGTTTATTACTTTCGACATAATATGACCGAATTATCGATTTACTTCTTTTTAACCATTATTACGGTTTCTTTCATCTTTGATTATCTTGTTCCGTTCGACTACACAACGGAACATCATAATTCAATTGTTTAGATATCTCATTCGTAATTTATATGATGAGAAAATATTCCACAATTTAAGACTAGTGTAAGCTATACTTACCTTGCATCCCGAATACGCTTTTCCTTTATGCTTGACTCGTTCGACCCGCTTTCTCCCCAAGCTTCACCTAGCTTGTTAAGCGCCAACTATCATTCATTATTCACAAGGTTGTTAGATTAGTCACTCCAAATCATGACTTTCACACCTTATGATTCTTTGACTATTTTTCTCTTTAAACTCAATAATAAATCATGAGTTTAATCCTTGTGTCAAGACGCACTTCTAATCAATTATGAACTCTTAACAAAATCCCTATTTTGTTCAAGTAGTCATTCATACGAGTTAGTATGGCGTTTATAAACACCAATACTACATTAATTTCATCAAATCAACTAAACCCATTTCATAGCAATTATGATCTTGTGCACAAATTCATGGTTTAACCGAACACCTTCTATTTGTTATCATGCATGTTGATTCTAAGCATAGTTATATCATCAAAATCATCATAACATCAAAACCCACTTATCTAAGTGTGTTAATTCACCAAATTCATCAATCTATAGCATGTTATGTATGATTTTCACTTAGGGTTTCGTTCCTAAGCAAGTATACATCACTAATCTAGCCATAGCTTCTATAATCCATGCCTAATTCGCGATTAGGATGATTATCAACTTTTTACAACTTCATGAATGTTAGAAATTCGACATACCTTAGGATCCCCTTGACTTGGTGATCACGAATATGTGCTTGAATTTCGATTTGGGTTTGATTTGCCCTTCCAATTTCTTGATTTGTGCTTGTTAGGGTTTTGAGCTCAAGATGTTCTTGGCTCCTGTGGATATATCGACCAGAACACACACTTTAGGTGTGTGTTTTGGTGTTTAACTTTTGTTTTAATAAAACAACTTTCCCACTTGGCAATATTGGTCCCTCATGTTTCCTTTTGATCAAATGAAGCTATAACTCACCATTAGTCACTTAATCAGATGCTACTAACTAGGTTAATTATTCCTTGTTACTTTAGTGGGTTCGGGAAGTCATAACCCGTTATGCTTTTAAGTCCCGTTAATTCAGACTTCTTATAAACCTTATTTACTTAAAAACATTTATTAACGTTTTATTAAATATTAGGTTTATTTATTTAAATCCTAATATTTACCGGGTTACTTTCACCACTAACGGTATTTTACCCGCTCTTTTGTATTAACGGGGTTTAATTACCAAACCCATTTTCGGGGTGTTACAAGTCTACCCCCCTTAAAGAGGTTTCGTCCTCGAAACCTTTTCTTACATAATTCATTGAGTTTAACTCAATGCATCTGTTCCGAGAATCTTTAAAACATTACTTATACTTTAACCAATTTTTAGTATTACCAGAGAAGTATGGTAATATCTTTTTGGTTAATAATCATCTACGTATTTTATACGGCATAATGTAACTTGAAATAACGTAATCTCGTTATTTCCACTAGTTTAATTAACTTAGCGATATCCATCACTTTCGTATACTATCGAATTCTTTATGAATCCGTTACTTTGATTCGTTTAAAGGTCTTTAGTGAAATCTTTCACTTTTAGCAACAAATTCTTTTATTTTCAAATTTATTTATTCGGTTCAATTATACCGAATCTACCACTTGCAAGCAAACCAAATTTCCTGATTTGAATTGCTGACCTTAACCGGTCTCACTAACTAGACTTATTAGTCCAGTTACTTTTACCGCTCGCCTGGTTATAACGTGATTCTACCTCACATTGCATTTCTTAACCGAGATCGTGTCACATTATGTTTAATTCATATCAACCTTTCATTTTCGAAAACATCACTTTTTCGAATATATCGTCTTGCGCCTATTAGTGTCAAGACTTGTATCCTTCATGCTTACTATTTAAATTCCTATCAGAATTTCTATTTGTAAAAACATTATTTCTTACTAAAACCAAAGTTTTAGTTTAGGATGTTCTCTTTATCTTTTGTCAATTATCCGTACCAGGATATTGACAGTCCATAATTTATTCTTTTACAGTCTTAGTTTCATGCGGGGATTCTCTACTGGTTCCCTTGCTTGTCTAAGTAACCCTCAGATTCTTTCACTTAGCCTCGTAGGCTATTTCTTTAGGCTTTTGCCTCTTTAGGGCGTTGCCTTTATGTCCCTTTTACCTTTTATTCATGACCCGTGGGTCAGTTTAGTCCCGTAGACCTTTACACTGTTTATAACCCGAAGGTTATAATGATCCCGTAGTTCGTCCCTTTTATGTTTGAAAATTTATTTATTTTCACATCAAAAGTTCGTTCACTCCGACTGTGATTCGTGTCTGCAATCATTTCATATTCAATTCCGACCCATTACATGGGTTCATTAATATCTCGCGCTTTCCTTTATTCGGTTTGCACCCATATTTGTATTCAATCTCGTCCCATTACCGGGCTCATTATCCTTTCCAATGTTACGTTTTATCTATCCCGTTTAACTTGTTCGTGTGAAAATTCGTCACTTATGAATGTCAAACTTCAATATTTGTTCGACCCGTTCAACTTTAGAATAGTTGGACATGATTTATCAAAACTTCTATTTACTTTATCTTGTCGTCTTTTGGTCATGACTCAAAATTCAAGTCTTTTAACTTTCCATCCGAGTTCCCGTTTCTCAGTCTACGCATGTTTTTAAACCCTTACCCACCAACCGGGTGTTTTACCGAAGTCGTTATTATTGCAACCCTTACGGTATGCATTATGACTTCGTTTCGCTTTTATATTCCTACTTTGTTCTCAAGTTTGGCGTTTTACAAAATCGACCCGTTTAGAGACATATTCGCACTTTCCGGGTTCGAGTGTAAGTACACTCCCTCCCAATGCATATCTTGATCATTCTACGTGTTTATATTCTTCGGGTTCGAGTGTAAGTACACCCCCTCCCAATACGTACCTTAATTATCTTACATGTTTCTTTGTCCCTTCCTTCGGGCTTATCATCCTAATGTAATACGCTTCCGTCACCCGGCTGTGCGTTTACATTATTATCAAATATTTTGCTCATTTGATTTATTTGGGTACTTTTTAAGTTAGTCCCATTCACTCCACCCTTACTACATCGGATGTAAATGTGTCTGCTATAAGAAACTCGTGGTATCATATGCCACTACTTACTTGGCCAGAGTAAGCGATTAACACATGACATACACGACCTTTTTGTAGTTTTCACATCACGCCCTATGTAAGTAACGCCTCTATTTAGTTTTCTTGGAAATGATATCTTGGATATGTATTTCTATTCAGGTTTTTCCAAGTTTCTAAGTCACCTATGCAACAATCATTCTCTACTTGTTTATTGCATTTTACTATTTGTGTGATTATATTTAAAAGCGTGCACCTGGTATCGCTTGCCCCGTCAGGCGTTCTCTGCCATTAACCTTGTTCGCGGTCGTTACGCGATTTAGGTCCTTAATGAGCATGCTCTCCTTGTCATAGCTCGGACCGTTCCATCATCATATCCACAATTCATTCAACTCTCGTCATCTTCAGATGCGAGTGTCCTTCAATTAAACATTCACAAGAGTTAGTAGTGTCAACTTCAATAATCGCCCGTATTATAATACAAGGCTTTTTTTTCTACTATACGCGTCAACAAGCGTATTTTCGTCAACTACATCAATCATTTCAATTGGGGTAACGTGTATCACACGATAGCCCTATGTGTTATTTACAATACTTTAGCATACATGTACTTACCGGATTTGCGATCAAGCCTCGAACCGAACACTATTCTTTATCAAGAGCGTAAGGTTTAAGTCCAAGCATGGTTCTCCCCACCATACTTGAATCTCTTAAACCAGGGCTCTGATACCAACTTGTAACACCCTAGTTACTATTTAGCGATTAGATATGTAAATACCAACAATTAGATGTGTAGTTAAGACTACACATACTATAAAAATACGGGTTTATTAAAACTTTTACAAATCATAAGTTATTCTACATAACGTGATCGGGTTCGTCGTTAAAAATTTACAACGAGGCAATGTGCGGAAGCATGTGTCTTTATCATGTTCGGTTCTTCATTGAGCTTGATCGTCTTTCGGCATCCAAAATGTACCTACATTTCATAAACATGAAATGCTTTAGTCATACTGGGATTAAAACGTGTTTAAACGAGTCCGGTAACGAATATGAAAGGAGAAATCCCAACGTTAATCTCTTGATCTCAAAACAAAAATTTCAACTTGGTCTCCACCGTAACTTACGGTGTCACCGTAAGTTACGGTGGCCTCTGTAAGGATATTCCCCCACCGTAACTCAGGGGTTAACTACCGTAACAGTTTTAGCTCCACCGTAACTTACGGTGGACACCGTAAGTTACGGTGGCCCCTGCATCCAGCCTTTCCATTTCGCCGTTTTTGACACGAAAACTTTCGTATCTTTCAACCCGCTTGTCCGTTTGACCTACCGTTTCTTCCTACGTGATTGTAATTTGATTCCCCACCTTATGGAGTTAAAATCCAACATTTGATTTAACAAAATTTCAGACTTTTAAGTCTTCGGCTTATTACCCTTTTTACCAAATTTTGACCCGTTCGATTTTTATCAAACAAACAAGTTTGTTTGATCCTTATTTCTCATAAACCTATTAAATTCAATGATGTCTAACATATTTGGTTCCAATTACAGATTCATATACCTTCTTAAACCTATTTTCACTCATATGCTTATTTTGACCCGTTAAGGGTATTTAAGCATATTTTAAGCACCAATTGCTTTCATTCGTTTCTAAATACATATGCCCACCTTTCTTATCAAATGATCTCCCACCACAACTATATTTGTGGTGGATTCAATGTGGTGATTTATATATTCCAAATGTTACCCTTCAAATCGTTATTTTACGGCAAAGACTCTTTATAGAGTCATTTGACCAATATTTTACATCTTTCGCTTTTATACTTATTCTAAGTATTGACTTGATTATAAAACTCGTTTTCAAGCGACTTCTAAGGGTTGTTTGCTTAATTTTACTTACAAGGGCGTTTTGGTCACTTTTAACCCTTCTTTTACGACGAAGGGCTTGCTTAAGCCAGGCTCGCCCAAAAATCTCATTTTTAACCAAATCTTGTTTTCAAAACACTCTGTCTATAATTTAAATCCTTCGGTTTACCTTTTAAGGTAACCGAATGTCCCTTTTTACTTTGCCTAACTCTCATAGATCTCCAAGTTCTAAATGAGGAGTTGATCTATTATACATACCTGGCCCGGATCAACTTATTAACCCGGTTTTAATACCTTGCTTTATATTCGCTAATTAAGAATGATGCGAATATCCATTGGATATCTATTCCTGTAAGCATATAACTCGACAAAAGAATCATTAGTCTATATAGTCAAAAGGTGTTGTCTACACCTTTTGACCCGTTTGGCCGAATTAACCGTTTATCTTTGCGAGATGATATTTATTATCATATCCTCTACATGACTCGTTCCGTTTAACACCGTACGGTCATTTTGACTTATAAACCGTTTATTACTTTCGACATAATATGACCGAATTATTGATTTACTTCTTTTTAACCATTATTACGGTTTCTTTCATCTTTGATTATCTTGTTCCGTTCGACTACACGACGGAACATCATAATTCAATTGTTTAGATATCTCATTCGTAATTTATATGATGAGAAAATATTCCACAATTTAAGACTAGTGTAAGCTATACTTACCTTGCACCCCGAATACGCTTTTCCTTTATGCTTGACTCGTTCGACCCGCTTTCTCCCCAAGCTTCACCTAGCTTGTTAAGCGCCAACTATCATTCATTATTCAAAAGGTTGTTAGATTAGTCACTCCAAATCATGACTTTCACACCTTATGATTCTTTGACTATTTTTCTCTTTAAACTCAATAATAAATCATGAGTTTAATCCTTGTGTCAAGACGCACTTCTAATCAATTATGAACTCTTAACAAAATCCCTATTTTGTTCAAGTAGTCAGTCATACGAGTTAGTATGGCGTTTATATAAACCAATACTACATTAATTTCATCAAATCAACTAAACCCATTTCATAGCAATTATGATCTTGTGCACAAATTCATGGTTTAACCGAACACCTTCTATTTGTTATCATGCATGTTGATTCTAAGCATAGTTATATCATCAAAATCATCATAACATCAAAACCCACTTATCTAAGTGTGTTAATTCACCAAATTCATCAATCTATAGCATGTTATGTATGATTTTCACTTAGGGTTTCGTTCCTAAGCAAGTATACATCACTAATCTAGCCATAGCTTCTATAATCCATGCCTAATTCACGATTAGGATGATTATCAACTTTTTACAACTTCATGAATGTTAGAAATTCGACATACCTTAGGATCCCCTTGACTTGGTGATCACGAATATGTGCTTGAATTTCGATTTGGGTTTGATTTGCCCTTCCAATTTCTTGATTTGTGCTTGTTAGGGTTTTGAGCTCAAGATGTTCTTGGCTCCTGTGGATATATCGACCAGAACACACACTTTAAGTGTGTGTTTTGGTGTTTAACTTTTGTTTTAATAAAACAACTCTCCCACTTGGCAATATTGGTCCCTCATGTTTCCTTTTGATCAAATGAAGCTATAACTCACCATTAGTCACTTAATCACATGCTACTAACTAGGTTAATTATTCCTTGTTACTTTAGCGGGTTCGGGAAGTCATAACCCGTTATGCTTTTAAGTCCCGTTAATTCAGACTTCTTATAAACTTTATTTACTTAAAAACATTTATTAACGTTTTATTAAATATTAGGTTTATTTATTTAAATCCTAATATTTACCGGGTTACTTTCACCACTAACGGTATTTTACCCGCTCTTTTGTATTAACGGGGTTTAATTACCAAAGCCGTTTTCGGGGTGTTACATACTATTGCTCATCCATGGTAACTGAGATAAGTAGCAAGTTGGTCCTTGAGTGACATTCTGTCATTAGCACCAACTTGAAGGACAGGCAATAAGAGAGTCATCGCCAAGTATTTTTCCTACAAGCAAAGTTGCTGCTAATTTAACTGACAATAACTGTCGACTCTTACAAGAAGAGTTGTGTCATTTCAACTTAAACGTTGTGATGGTTCCTCAACTATAAAAAGAATGTCTTTAGTCTATTTCTTGTATGCTTTTTCTACCCTTGAGCACAACATGTTCGATTTTTTAATATCCTTAAAAATTTCCAATTTGTAGTTACAACTTTAATCAATATTCCATTTGTCATTTTCAAATATTAGATCCATCCGCTTATTCTTTACATTGTTTTTTTTTAACAGCAAAGAACGACGTGCCAATCACCGTGACACCGGGCGCTATGGCCAAGGTCGACTACTCGACCGTCGCCAACTCCTTGGTTCAAATGTCGAGTCTTGATCTGATGTGTATTTATCTAGAGCTTGTTGTAGGTGTTTTTCATCACGTAATAAAATTTTTTGTCATTGTTTTAATCTGTTGTTGCTTGGTCTTTGTATGTCTACGGGTTGGTAACATGTCTGTTTCAGAGTGAGTTGAGGTCATTCTGTTGTCTTCATACACTTTCTCTCTAGTTCATCACATTTAAGGATTTGTTAAGTGTTTATATCTGTAGTTTCAATTGTGTTCTGTTTTTCATCAAGGACATTGTTATGTCTCTTAAATCTTGTATGATAATTGAATGGTAATGTATTTTCAATCATGGCTGGCTGAGTGTTCGTTGCATGATCCGGTTGTTTCATTCATGATTGGATGTTTGATTGTCATGTAATGTCCTACGTTTCTGGTTATATGATCTTGTATTTGCTGTCTAAATGTAGTTTAGATATAAATGTTGTTCTGTTGTTGATTCGTGTGTTCTGAATCTTTATCATGGTTCATGTGATTCAATTTTGTCTTGAACTGTCGTTGTGTCTTTCGCACGTTGTCTGTATGTCTTGTTATCTCTTGTTGTGTGGTTAGTTGAACTATGTGGTTCGAGTGTTTCTAACCAGCTGTGTTGTCAAGAGTGTTCTTGAATATGTTGTTCAGCCGTGTTTGCAGTTTATTTTTTTGTTTGTCTTGAATACTGCAAAAATGTTGTTTGTTTGCAGTCTTTGTGTCTGCCTGTCTTTCATCTTGTTTGTATGGTTAGATGAGATGTGTGGTTCATGTTTAACCAATAGTATTGTCAAGATTATTTGTATATATGACAGTCTTGTATGTTATCTCTGGTGAGATATATTTTTTTTATTGCCAATTGTGTATTTTGTGTTTAATTAGAATTTGTTTGGCTGCGTCTTATTGTCTTGAGCATGTCTCTTTATTCTTAGCCTTATGTGTGGACATTAAATCATGTGATTTTGTGTTTCTTCTTGTTTAGGCTAGAATTGTTGTCTGATATAGAAGTGTATACTTCTCATATATATCAGTGTTGTATGAATCTTGTGATTCGTGCCTGTTGTGATATTGTTGGTGAATCGTGTGGTTCATTGTTTGTTCAGACTTTGTTCTAAGTTGTGTAGTCTTTTGCGAATCTCTGGCTTATCAAAATGGCTAGTCTTCAAGTGTATTCTAAGAGTTATCTTGTTCATATGAGAGTTGATTGTTTGAAGATCTTCAGTGTAACTTTTTGCTAGTTGGTTCCGATTTACAAGGAATTCTTGTAAAGTGTTTTGTTGTCTTGCTAGCATCTGTGGGTAGAAGGTTGCTCTTGTATATTGTGGGTGACTAATTTGCTCCGTTGTGAGAAATTTTTTGTTCTTGTTGCAAAATCATAGGGTCTTTGGTTTCGATTAAAAGAATATTTGACTGTTATGTGTTGTCTGGTTTAGAGTTGTATTCTTCTCTCTTTATCAGTTTCTTGTTGAATCATGTGATTCAGGTTTGTAATTCATGTCTTGTGTATATGTAATTGTTTTTTTTGGTAAAACCATATGAGTTTCTATGGTCTTTATGATTTCTTGACCAGGTTTTTTGTTCAGACGTGTGACTTTATGTGGTGTTTTAGTATTTGATTCCTTTGAATATAGATTCAAAGTCTATTGTTCAATTAGAATTTATATGCTGATATAAATATTGTCATATGTGAATCTTTGCTATTTCAAGTTTTATGTTGTTAAAGATTCTTGCTATTCTAGTTATATTAAACCTGGTTGTGAGTTGTGAAGGTTGTTCAATATTGTTCTGATTGTTTAGTTTATGTTTTTGTTTGTCAGCTTTACTTCTTGTTTATTTGAGTTTTTAGGTGATCAGTTGTTTGAATATGGTAAGCGATTGTCAGATATGGTGATTTTTGTCTTGACGGGATTATTCTGCATTATGTGACAATTTATTTGTCTTCAACACTGTTAAAACGTTTGTACGTGTGATATGTCATGTTGTGTGATTTAACATATCTTCTAATTCGATAAGGTTTTATGAGGTTTGTTAACAAGATTGTTTCTTGAATATATGAAATGTTTTTTTTGGTTACAAAAGTATGTTATTGTACAATAGTTAGTGTTGTCTATCAAGGTTGTCTGATGTTCTTAGTCATAAAATTTATTTGTTTTGCTGACTGTCTGTATAAAGGATTCTTTGATTTGTTATTGGTTTTGTGTTTTCTTCAAAGGTCTTCTGTCTCGTGTTGTAATTTGTCTGGGTTCTTGTATGTCTGAGTTAGGATATTGGTTATAGGAATCCTACTTTTTGATTTGTTTATCCATGATGTTGTGTATATTGCTTTGTACTGTTTTGGTAAATATTTGGTGCTAATTGCAATTTACCTGTTAAAACTTAGTAAAAGTGTCTTATATGTTTGTATAAATCATGGAAAAATGCCACTAAAGATCAGTTGGCTGTCATGTTTGCAAAGGGTTGAATTGTGTTCAACATGATCTATTATGTTTAAGTTATGTCTGTTTGACATGTTTGCTGTTTGAATCAAGGGGGGATGTTAAAAATAATAGTGTTCATAACACAAACATGTCAAGTTGGGTTTATTATTCAACATTGCTGAATTGTTGATTGGGCTGATATCTCAGTGTTTATGTTGGGCCATCTGTTATAAGTGGTGTTATTATAATTCTGGGCCATCTCTGTCTTCACGAGTTGTTATGATGTTGCTATTGTTGTAACAGTTTTACTTAAGTGTGCCAGCTTGTTATAGATGAAGGGGCTATGTGAAATATTGGAGGGACCTTGATCATCTCTTTGCTTAGATTTGGACTAAAGTGTAAAATTAAAGGTTGGTGATATAAAAGGGAGTATGATGTGCGCAGTTGTACATCACCCCCAATTATTTTCACCCTCCTCTCTGTTCGTTCAAGACAAGGTCTATTGCACTGATTGAATGATGAAGATTCTTTATGAATCTTGTTCAAGTGTTGGTCAGATGGTGGTGCCTCCGATTCTCATTGTCGCGATTATCACTCTGGTTCTTTCACTTTGATTCTTTCTGCATCTTATAAGAATTTTAGGGTTATTTATTTGTTATTGTTGAAGATTGCAAGAAGTCTCTCAGTTGTATTTGTTGAGAGATGTTAATCTTCTGTTGTTGATGTTCATCAGTGGATGTTCATCTAGTTGTTATTTTTTCAAGTTTCTTGTATCATCTCTTATTTGTTTTGAGAGATCATATTTCTGAGTTTGATGATCATCAGTGGATGATCATCATCTGTATTGTGTATTTGATGATTTAGATCTTACATAAGTAAGATCTAGGGTTTGGGGGTAGTTTTTTCGGTTTGGGTTAAATAATAAAGTTTTACGTCACGTTTTGTCGCTTCTCTTGTGTTTTATGTTGTTGTTCGTGATTTATATCGATCATTCGTACCGTTTTTGACACTAGGTCACAACAAGTTTTTCCCAACCGCTTCATCACTACCTCATTGCTCATTGTTTACGTTGTTAATATCCACTTTAACACAACCAAAAAGTAACATAACATGGGTTCACCTTTACCTCACGTTTCATTTCTATCTAATTTAATATTTATCCAATGGGTTTGATATAAGATTATAGACCTATGGTACGCAGCAGTGGCGGAACTAGAAGAAATATCCAGGGGTATCCCAATTTTTTTTAATGTACATTTATATAACAAAGTTTTTTTTTTGCCTACATTACGGGGCATGACCGATCCTGAAAATTCAAGTGTCCTGGACGAACCGAAAAAAGTTCCTTAGGCCTTTCCGAACAAAAATAGTATATGATATATATGTGATATAAAGTGATGCCTATCAAATGAAATTAAGAAAATCTTAAATGTTTTAGAATTATATACTATATAAATTTGCAATAACTTGTTGCAATGGAAGTTGTACATTTTACATAAACTCTTTTTTAGCAAATATGAAGTATATTTTTAACTAAAAATGGGTTTTAAGAAAACTTTCTATTTTTGACGTCTTCGTTTTGTTATCTTTGCGGTTTTGTTTTGTTTAACTTTTAAGTTTCTCTTTATTAACGTCTTGTTTTTTTTTGCAAGTATCGTAATGAACATAACAGGATACCGTAATGTTTTTTTTTTGCGAGTACAGTAACGAACATGATAGGATACCGATGAAACTCTTGTGCATCCCCGCCGCAACGCACGGGTTGTTATATCTAGTTACAATCAAAACTAATAAAGTAAAAAAAAAAAAACTTCAAATGAAATAGAAAAATATTTGGAATTACGATAATCATTAATAAAGCACTAAGAAAACTTAAAAAATAACATCTTAGCTTTCTCTAAAATATACCTACATTTTGAAAGAAAAATTTTACTAAAATCGAAGAGAGCAAGTATATAAGTACTGAAAATCCTCCACTTGTGGTGGAGTGGTGGAAAGGATTTTGGTTTCCTAGGAGACCAAGGTTCGATCCCCACCCACCGCATTTGGGGGAAGGGCAATGAACGGGTGGAGGGCCGGTCTCCGGTTCGAATCCCGGGAGCCACCCCGAGTTTTCTACTACAGTGCATTTACTCCAGAGAACCTCGTTTCTTGTGGATGGTGCAACTCCTGTCATATGGGCAGGGGGCTGGAAATTTTCTCGGGGAACGCCTTAGCCAAACTCTGATGCACCAAGCGTGGGCCCGGTTAAGACAACATAGTCTTGGCTGCCGGAGTGGGGCGGAGGGGCCTACCCGAATTATAGGGTTAGGTGCGATCTCTATCGCCTGTTGTAGAAATATCGCCGTTCAAAAAAAAAAATATAAGTACTGAAAAGTTCAAAAAATAATATAAACAATTCAAAACAGAAAAAGTTGAATAAATAAAATATTAATTTTTATATACCTATCATCATCTTCTTCTTCCTTGTTCTCACCTACCTGCAACTTTTTTCAATCTTCACCATCTCTTTTACTAGTTTTAAAAGATACGTAATTCCACCTATCATCTAAGGGTATCCTTATACTTGCTCAGAATCGATACATAAAACTCGTCAAGAAAGTTGAGGGGCATCCCGGGCAACCCCTGGGATACTCTAGATCCGCCCCTGGTACGCAGACGTTGTTACCCCACAAGGTCCAAATCGACCTGCCTCTCGTGGCACAACTTTCGAAAATGTAAATATATATATTATTGAGAGAGAGAGAGAGAGTTGAATATGAAGCATATGGGGTTTGATTATTGATATTTCTTACCTAATATACATACACACTATCCTCTCTCTAATTTAATATTTATCCTATGTCTTTGTTAATTTAGTGTTTTATTATTCTTAGTTGGCTTCAACTTGTTTTCTTTTTGTTTTATAAAAGTACCTTCCCCTTCCTGTCTCTCTCTATACATACACACTATCCTCTCTCTCTCTCTCTCTCTCTCTCTCACTAGACATACACCTCTCTCTCTCTCTCTCTATATATATACACACACAACCCTCTTTCTCTCCCGGAGATATATAGGTCAAGTTTAGATTTTTGGAGGTGTGAGAGATCTATGGCTCAAATATTGCTACATGGAACACTTCATGCCACCATCTTTGAAGTAGACAAACTCAAGTCCAATTTCCTCCACAAGGTTACTCTCTCTCTCCCTCTATCTCTCTCTATATATATTATAGTAAATATATCGTTTTCATCATTTCTGTCCATCTAGAATGAGTTTATACCCAATTTGGCTAGGCTAAGCTTGAAATCATTTATCTCCTTTACTCATCATGCTTGCTTTTATATTAGGTTTTAACATGATATATCAACAAGCTTAGGTTTTGACGTGTAATTATATAACCCCACTTGCACGTTTTAGAAAATAAGTTGGTTAATCTATGAGATTAAAGCGATATAGACCTGTTTAGCTAAACGTATTTATAGGTTTGACATGACACTAACCCGATCTTGTTTAGAATTTGAATACAATCCACAAATTACATGTTAGATTAGTATTTTTTTTTTCGAACGGAAAATTTCTTTAATCCCCTGTCGTCTGTGAGACTTGAACCCACAACTTTCCTCTTTCCAACCAAGGTGTTTTTACATACTTTGCCTTTATGAATAGATCACCACCCCATTGCTACATTAGCATGGGAACAAAATTTAAATTCCCATTTGTACATATGATTTTCAAAGAATATTATACATGAAACTTTTAAAAAGTTGTTATTTTTCACCAATAAGTGCACATGGAGAAGTTTGATTTTAATTGGCCGCCTCTACACTAACTTTTCTTCAAACCCACCTACCCCAATAAACAAACACTCAAGAGTTTGGTACAACTTTTATTGTTTAATAAACACTTGGTTTGGTTTTATTTTGTGTAGATCGTAGATGGGCTAGAACATGTTGTGGGGCTAAAGAAAAATGCTGCAAGCCTGTATGCAACCATAGACTTGGAAAAGGCCCGAGTGGGTCGCACCTAGGGGTGTTCATGAGCCGAACCGAACTGAACGGTGGTCTGCTCGTGCTCGGTTCGGTTTGAAACCGAGCCGCTCGGTTCGGTTCGGATTTAGGAAATCGAGCGGAAATCTTATGCTCGTGCTCGGTTCGGTTTAGAACCGAGCCGCTCGATTCGGTTCGCTTTTGCTCAGTTTTATTTAGCATTCCTACACAGCCATTCATTCACCAAAATTCACCAACTTATATGTTTCACACACACTTTAACAATTTAACAAAATAAAAACATAAAAAGTCCCACAAAAATAAACACAAAATGTCATCCAAATGTTTAATGTTTAAGAAAATCTAAAATGCAAAATAACTTCCAAAACACGCGTTGAAGTCATTCCAGACATCTTCAATAAAAAACTGAATTCAAAACATAAAGTTTGATACAGTAACATCAATTCAAACCCATAAAATAACCCAACAACGCGGACGGTGAATGGCCGACAGACGAGCGATGTGGCAGGTGGAACTGGATGGCCGGCGGACGGTGATACTTGCGAACAAGGGATCTGGATGGATGTCGGCGGCTGGTGACTTGGGAGTTGAGGGAGATAAGATATTAGGGTTTTTTTTTTGAACTTTAGATATGAAGACGTGAGGATTTTAGGGGTTGGATATGCTACATGTTTATTATAATTAATAAATATAATGTATATACTTAATAAATATAATAAATATATATAATAATAAATTCGATCTAAACCGAACGAGCGACGAGCGAGCGTACCTATGCTCGTGCTCGGTTCGTTTTTAAACCGAACCGAGCTGCTCGGCTCGGTTTTAACCAAGCAAGGAATCGAACGAGCAAATTTCCGAGCTTTTTCGAACGATCGTCGAACGATCTTCGAGCGCCGAGCAGTTTGGACACCCCTAGTCGCACCCGAATGTTGGAACATGACTCAAACCCACGATGGTACGAGTCTTTCCACATCTATTGTGCCCATATGGCCTCCAAGCTCATCTTCACTATCAAAGAAGATGACCCAATTGGCGCGAATGTACTTGGTCGTGCCAACATCTCCGTTACCAAACTGCTCACACAAGAAGTAATTGATGAGTGGCTAGAAGTAGTCGACGATCGTGGCAAACCAGTACACGGACATTCCAAGATCCATGTCAGGGTACAATTTTTCGAAGTCACACGAGAATGCCAATGGTCTAAAGGTATACAAAGCGTAAAGTTCCCCGGAGTCCCCTTCACATTTTTTCCTCAAAGAAAGGGGTGTAAGGTTACCCTTTATCAAGACGCGCATTTGCCTGACAATTTTACGCCGAAAATACCCTTATGTGGTGGAAAGTATTATGAACCACATAGATGTTGGGAGGACATATTTGATGCCATTTCGAACGCAAAACATTTAATCTACATAACGGGGTGGTCGGTTTATACTGAAATCACTTTGATTAGGGATTTGAGAAGGCAAAAGCCCGGTGGGTATATGACACTCGGCGAATTGCTTAAGAAAAAGGCTAGTGAAGGTGTTCGAGTGTTAATGCTTGTTTGGGATGATCGAACTTCGGGTGATTTATTTAAAAACAGGTTCATGGCAACCCATGACGAGGACACTGGAAGCTACTTCCGTGGCTCAAAAGTTAACTGTGTCATGTGTCCTCGCAATCCTGACGACGGACGCAGTTTAGTCCAAAACATCGAGATTTCCGTTATGCTAACCCACCACCAAAAGATAGTGGTGGTCGATAGCGCGTTACCTAACGGCAACCACGAAAAACGAAGAATAGTAAGTTTCATCGGCGGTATCGATCTTTGCAACGGACGATACGGCATCCCATTCCATCCTATTTTTCGGACCCTCGACTCCGTCCATCACGACGACTTCCACCAACCAAACTTCCCAAATGCCTCGATCCACAAAGGCGGACCCCGCGAACCATGGCACGACATCCATTGCAAACTCGAAGGCCCAATCGCGTGGGACGTGCTCTTCAATTTCGAGCAACGATGGTTAAAACAAGGCGGAAAAGACTTACTCAACGACGTTCGCGACCTCGACCAGATCATCATCCCACCGTCTCCGGTCATGCTTCCGCACGACCACGAAACATGGAATGTACAACTATTCCGCTCCATCGACGGTGGCGCTGCCTTCGGGTTTCCAGAAAAACCCGAAGACGCAGCACGCGCCGGATTAATAAGCGGAAAAGACAACATCATCGACCGGAGCATTCAAGACGGTTACATCAACGCAATCCGGCGAGCAAAAAAGTTTATATACATTGAAAATCAATACTTTTTAGGAAGCTCATTTGGGTGGAATTCAAATGACATTAAAGATGAAGACATAAACGCATTGCATCTAATACCAAAAGAATTATCACTTAAAATTGTGAGCAAAATCAAAGCCGGAGAAGATTTTCGGGTGTATGTGGTGTTACCGATGTGGCCGGAGGGTGAGCCAGAGAGTGCATCGGTGCAGGCGATACTGGATTGGCAACGGAGGACAATGCAAATGATGTATACAGATATTGTTCATGCTTTGAAAGCGAAGCATATTGTGGCCAATTGGTTCGAAGGATAAAAATCCTCGAAAAAGAAAAGCGCTTATAAATGAAATTGACCAAAAAGATAAAAATCTTGATCAAGTGGTAAATACCGAAACCTCTCATGAGGAAGATGTTGATGATACTAACAAAGAGATATCAATCAACTATGGTCATACACATATAATATGGAACCGAGATGAAATGAAAAATATGGATGAAATATTTTCATATTCGGTTGCCAGAGAGATTATGAGCGGAGATGATGCTCCTGAACCAAAGTCTGTCAATGATTGTAAAAATAGACATGACTGGGGAAAATGGAAAGATGCTATGCAAGCTGAATAAAATTCATTAAACAAACGAAAGGTTTTTGGGCCTATTGTTATCACACCTAAGGCAATAAAGCCTGTAGGGTATAAATGGGTTTTCGTACGGAAACGAAATGAGAAAAATGAGATTACAAGGTATAAAGCGAGACTTGTAGCTCAAGGTTTTTCGCAAAGGCCAGGGATTGACTATGAAGAAACATATTCTCCCGTGATGGACGCGATAACCTTTCGATACTTAATCAGCTTAGCAATATCTAAAAAGTTAGAAATGCATCTTATGGATGTTGTTACAGCTTACTTATATGGATCACTTGATACTGACATATATATGAAAATTCCTGAAGGATTTAAACTCCCTGAAGTGTTAAGTTCAAAACCCAAAGAAATGTATTCGATCAAATTACAAAGGTCTTTATATGGGTTGAAACAATATGGGAGGATGTGGTACAATCGTTTGAGCGATTACTTGATAAGTAAAGGTTATATAAATAATCTTATCTGTCCATGTGTCTTTATTAAGAAGACAACGTCAGGATATGTGATCATAGTTGTATATGTTGATGATCTAAATATAATTGGGACTCAAAAGGAAATTCATGAAGCAATTATTCTTTTAAAGAAAGAATTTGAAATGAAAGACCTTGGAAAAACCAAATATTGTCTTGGTTTACAAATTGAACATATGAACAATGGAATACTTGTTCATCAGATGAATTATACTGAAAAGCTATTGAAACGTTTCAATATGGACAAGGCAAATCCGTTGAGCACCCCAATGGTCGTTAGATCACTTAATGTTGAAAATGATCATTTTCGTCCTTGTGAGGACAACGAAGAAGTTCTTGGTCCAGAGACACCATACCTTTGTGCAATTGGAGCACTTATGTATCTTACTAACTGTACGAGACCTAACATTTCTTTTGCAGTTACTTTGTTAGCAAGATTTAGTTCAGCTCCCACTAAAAGATACTGGAATAGGATTAAACATATTTTTCAATATCTTCGAGTTACTGTTGATTTAGGCTTGTTTTATCCTAACGATTCAAAAGAAGGATTAGTTGGTTATGCAGATGCAGGTTATTTATCTGATCCCCATAAAACCATAGCTAAGGGAAAAAGAGTGCAGCTTGTATTATACACAGTGGATCAGATATGTTGCCTCATTAAAAACCTTGCTAAGAAAAACCCGGTGGGATAAAACCATAGCTAAGGAAAAAAAATGTGCAACGTGTATAATGCTCCCCCTCAAATTGTCATGTGTGGATTATCACATTTTCCGTACATGTCGCATCCCAATATCATGAACGTGTTTCCTGAAAGTTGATGTAGGTAGTGCTTTTGTGAAAATATCGGCTAAATTGTTGCTGGATTGGACATATCTCATCTCGACTTGATTGTCTTTAATAAGGTCTCGAGTATATTCAAAGAATCTTGGTGGTATATGCTTTGTTCTATCACTTTTGATATACCCTTCCTTCATTTGCGCGACACAAGCTGCATTATCTTCATAGATTGGAGTTGGATTTATGTTTTTCTCTAGTCCACAAGATGTTAGTATGTGTTGTGTCATAGATCTTAACCATACACATTCTCTTGAAGCTTCATGTAGTGCAATGACTTCGGCATGATTTGAAGATGTTGCAACAAGTGTTTGTTTCTGAGAACGCCATGAAATTGCAGTTCCTCCAGTCTTGAATATGTATCCAGTTTGAGATTTTGCTTTATGGGGATCAGATAAATAACCTGCATCTGCATAACCAACTAATCCTTCTTTTGAATCGTTAGGATAAAACAAGCCTAAATCAACAGTACCTCGAAGATATTGAAAAATATGTTTAATCCCATTACAGTGTCTTTTAGTGGGAGCTGAACTAAATCTTGCTAACAAATTAACTGCAAAAGAAATGTCAGGTCTCGTACAGTTAGTAAGATACATAAGTGCTCCAATTGCACTAAGGTATGGTGTCTCTGGACCAAGAACTTCTTCGTTGTCCTCACAAGGACGAAAATGATCATTTTCAACATTAAGTGATCTAACGACCATTGGGGTGCTCAAAGGATTTGCCTTGTCCATATTGAAACGTTTCAATAGCTTTTCAGTATAATTCATCTGATGAACAAGTATTCCATTGTTCATATGTTCAATTTGTAATCCAAGACAATATTTGGTTTTTCCAAGGTCTTTCATTTCAAATTCTTTCTTTAAAAGAATAATTGCTTCATGAATTTCCTTTTGAGTCTGAAGAAACACTAGATAAACGACCGGGATCGAAATATCTAGGGGGTTTGGATCTGCATAAAGGGGTTTGCTCTCTCTCGTTTGATTCGATTATGATTGATCTTCTTCTCCGATGAAACTCTGCAAAAAAGAAGCACCGTTAGCCTCGCCAAGGGGTGAAAGGGGTTCTCTCCTTAACCCGACTCCGGTGTGAGAATAAGTATGGATTATGAAGAAGAAGATGTATTGAAGAAGTGTGTGTAACTTGGTTTTCATACCTGAGTTATTCTCCTATTTATAGCCGGGAGTTTTGGGAGGGAAAATCTGTTGTTGAAAAGTTGACGGAAGATGCTAACGCCGTAGCGGTTATTTTTCTCCATCGTTAATTCCTTCGATCCGACGTGAGAGCACACGGATTGTTGTTTAGATCAAAGGCTGGGGTATTGCCACGTGGAAAGTGATCAAGTGGAGGTTTCTCTCCAATTACATGCTATCGTTGTGATTTTCAGGGATGCCTGAGGTGGTGACACGTGTCCAGACGGTTATAACGGTCTGGGTGGTGCATGATTGGGTCTTCTAGAAGATTACTGCTGTAATCTGGTGTGACTCCTTATCATGTGGTATCAGTTAAGTAAATAATATCCAAGTCTGGATATTATTAAGCGGAAATGCTTGTCTTAGGATTTTCATCCTTTATGAAAGCGCAAGGATTTATGATTTCCTTTTTGGCGCGCAAGTGTTGTCTGTTATCAGTCTTTTAAGCCTTCTTTGTAAGACCAGTGCACGGCCGCGCAAGGTTAGAAAGGCTGATTGACCAGGTTGTGGTATGGTCCCAAGCACTTATTATGAGGTTGAAGGGACCTTACCCCTTCAAGTCCCCCCAGTCTAGTGTTGCACTTATGCCAATAAGTGGAGCACTGGACTTGTAAGAGGGAAATGCTTTTAGGCGCGAAAAATAGAGAGTTTTCTATGAGAAGATTGAGTTTTGCTTAAAAAACTTTTTTAGGGAAATTGTGATTTTTTACCCTTTTGTAATCATGACCTGACATGTGGTGACGTCAGTTTGTAATAAAAAAATTGGTTTTTGCGATATTTTTTCTTTTTGTCTTGGGATTCGTAGTGGCGCTTGTCAGGCCTTATTTATGAGGATATGACAGTTGTTCCTGTAGCGCCGTTTGGAAAAGACCTCTGACAGGTGATTATGCCTTTCTACCTCCCCGGAGTTAACTTGCCTATATATACATTTGATGGGTTATCTGAACCTTTTGTTCAAAAGGGAAAATGGAGCGTCCTTTCCGTACCCGTCGCCTGTTGGATATTCTTAGAGTTTATGAGGCTGCTGAGGGCCTCGTGCTTCTCTCTAGTTCACCACCCTTAGTGACTATCGGAGCAAAAGATCCGTTCGACCCTATTTCTCCGGTGGTTGCTGGTTCTGACTGTGAAGCTTCTCAGCAAAAGGGTGTCATTGATGACGGTGTCGTTGTGCTAGCTGTTGATGATTTGATGGCCCGTTTTCCGATGATTCGGAAAGGAGGATGCCAATTGGTGTATCAACGTCGGAGGAATCGCCGGTTTGATCAGGTGCCGGTTGCTGGTGGAGATCCTGCCGTTGAGTAGGTTAGGTTTGGGAAACTGTGTATTCCCCCTTTTTTGATGTTTATGTTGGTCTTGCTACCGAAAAACTTTTTGAAGATCACTGTCGTGATCGTTGTGAATGGTTGTTTATACTGCTTTTTGATGATATGTATATTTTTGATGCATTGTCGTGCATGTAAGTTTGTGTTTAGATTACAATATGTTGCATATGTTTAATTGCTTTTAGTAGGTATGGCGAATGAGAAATGGTATTGTGCTCATGTGTGAACGTTTGTCTAAGAGGCGTGTTGGTTTGCCTTTTTTAGACTGTTCATGAGGTGTACAATGTTTACCATATTGTTTTCGCGTAAACCAAAAGAATTATATGCAATTTGTAATAAACAGTAATATGAGTAAAGATGATGTTTGTATTGATAAGAGCTCGAGGCTCGTAATACAGAGGATAATAAAGAAATACATTGCTTGTATGCTTTTTCTTTTTTACGGACTGGTTTGGCTTACATGTAACACCTGCGCAGCTGCTGCGCGTTCCAGGTGCGGGGAACTAGTGTCCCGTCCAGTCTTTTTAGGGTGTACGCCCCTTTGCCTAGGACCTCATTGATGATGTATGGTCCTTCCCGTTTTGGCGCTAATTTGCCTGGTTTTTCCGCGTTGGAAGCCTCATTGTCGCGTAAGACAAAGTCACCAGGGACAAATGTGCATACGCGGACGCGCGCGTTGTAATATTTTTCGAGTTTGGATTTGTACCTGGCCTCTGTGATGGCGGCATTCTCGCGCCTTTCTTCGAGAAGGTCCAAATCTAGCCTTCGCTCTTGTTCGTTGTTTTGTCTTTACATGGCTAGCATGCGCGGTGATGGAAGACCGATTTCCGCTGGTATTACCGCTTCAGACCCATATACCAGGCTGAATGGAGTTTCTCCGGTGCTAGTCTTTGGCATTGTACGATGGGCCCATAAGATACTGGGGAGTTCGTCAACCCATCCTCTGCGCGCTGTGCCGAGTCGCGCCTTAATGCCGTCGACTATCTGTTTGTTGACGCTTTCGACTTGGCTGTTTGCCTGTGGATGCACCACAGAGGCAAAGTTGTGCTCAATCTTCATTTCCTTGAACCATTTCTGGATATTTTCCGAGGCAAAGTTAGTGCCATTGTCGGAGATGATGCACAATGGTAATCTAAATCTGCAAATAATATGTTCCCATATAAATTTGCGAATTACCATTGCTGTTGTTGAGGCTAACGCCTTGGCTTCAACCCATTTTGTGAAATAGTCAACTGCTACAATGATGAATTTTACTGCGCCTGGCGCGTCAGGGAATGGACCAACAAGATCGATGCCCCATTGCTGAAAAGGCCAGGCGGAGGTGACCGGTACGAGCGGGTTCTTTGGTCGGAGTGTTTTTGGCACGTGGCGTTGACAGGCTGCGCGTCTTCGTAATAATTCTACTGCGTCCACGTGCTTTCCCGGCCAGTAGTATCCCGCGTTCATTATTTTTGCCACGACCATGCGCGGCCCTGCGTGTATTCCGCATAAACCCTCGTGGATTTCTCTGACCAGGTATTGTGCATCTGTTTTGTCAACACAGCGCAGTAATGGTCCCATAAATGACTTTCGGTATAGAACGCCATCCGCCATTTCGTAGTTTATTGCCTTGTGTTGGATTTTTCGAGCTTCTGCCTTTCCTTCCGGGAGCTTTCCGTGTTGTAGGTATAAGATGATCGGAGACATCCAGGATGGACTCCCGACTTCTATAACGTTCACTTGTTTGAGATGAACAGAAGGATTAGACAATACCTCGATACGCACTTCTTTTGCTAAGTGCTTGAAGCTGGTAGCGGCCAATTTGCTTAGTGCATCCGCGTGCTTGTTTTCGCTTCTGTTTATATGGTTAACTTTGAACGTCTGGAATTGGCTGATTAATATTCGCGCTTGTTCAAGGTATAACGCCATAGCTTCTCCCTTTGCATCGTAATGCCCATTAACTTGTTCGGCCACCAGCTTTGAATCGACGTTAGCTTCAAGGTTTCTTGCCCCCATTTTAAGCGCTAAGCGGAGACCTGCTAAGAATGCTTCATATTCAGCTTCGTTATTCGTGCTTCGTAAATCCAAGCGTATGGCATAGGTAAGTTCGTGATCATCGGGACTGACTAATCGAAGACTTGCGCCGGCTCCGTCGTCATTGGAAGCTCCATCTGTGTGCAGAGTCCAGACTCTATCATCGAACACAGGAACGGGGTTCTGGATTGCCTCGCACTCTTGGACTTTGTCAATGGGAACTTCTGTGGCAAAGTCCGCCAGAACTTGCCCTTTGATTGCTGGTCTTGGTTTGTACAGGATATTGTATCCTCCCAGCTCAATAGCCCACTTAGCCAATCTTCCCGCTACGTCAGGTTTGGATAAGTTTGTCCTAAGTGGTAATTGGTGAGAACTGTGATGACGTGACCCGAGAAGTACCGACGTAAGCGCCGTGATGCGTGTACTAGTGCTAGGACCAGCTTTTCTATCATTGAGTAGCGCGTTTCTGGGCCAGTGAGCATCTTACTTATATAGTATATTGGAGTCTGAATGTTTTCGCGCTCCACCATTAAGACCGCGCCTACTGCTACTTCTGCAGCAGATAAATATAGGATTAGTGGTTCCTTTTCTCGTGGCGCTGTCAGCGTTGGTAACTGAATTAAACATTCCTTCATTTGTTTGAAGGCTGTTTCCGCTTCGGGTGTCCACTGGAAGTGGGCTTTCTTGGCGCAGTTTCGCAGCGTGCTGATGAATGGGTAAGACTTTGCCGCATGATTTGCTAAAAATCTGTTCAAGGCTGCTAGACGTCCGACGAGCCTTTGCATTTCTTTTACTGTTGCGGGTGATGGCATTAACTGGATTGCCTGCACTTTCTCCGGGTTTACTTTAAAACCGTCTCTTGTGACTATGAAGCCCCAAAATTTTCCTTCTTCCATCCCGAAGGAACACTTTGTTGGGTTGAGCTTTAAGTTTACGCTGCGAAAAGAATTGAACGTGCGCTGGATATTTGCGAGCATTGTTTCTTCCTCGTGACTCATGATGACGAGGTTATCCATGTATACCTCGACTGTTTTGCCTATGTCTCCTCTGAAGACCGTGTCCATTAGGCGCTGGTAAGTTGCGCCTGCATTGCGTAAGCCGAAGGGCATTTTTGTGTAACAGAAGATGCCCTTATCTGTGCGGAATGCAGTCTTGTCCTCGTCTTCTTCTTTCATCTGGACCTGATGATAGCCTTTGTAACAGTCAAGAAAGCACTTCCATCTGAATGATGCTAGAGAGTCGACTTTTTTGTCTATCTCAGGAAGCGCGTAGCAATCTTTTGGGCACGCTTTATTCAGGTCTTTGAAGTCGACGCAAATTCTCCATCCACCACTATGTTTTTGGACCATCACTGGGTGGGCGACCCATGTCTGGTATTGAACCTCGCGCAAGATTCCGGCATTAAGTAACTCTGTCACCTGCTCATCCATGGCTTTTGCTTTTTCTTCACTGAAGCTGCGCCTTCCCTGTGCAACAGGCTCTGCTGAGGGTTTGATGTTCAGGCAATGTTGTGCTATATCGCACGGGACCCCAGTCATGTCTGCTGGACACCAGGCGAACATGTCTTTGTTGTTAGACAACAATTCTTTTAATTGTATCCGAGTTTCTGGGGAAATGGCATGTCCCAGCAGGATGGTCTGTTCTGGATACTCATTGTTCAGAACCCATTTATCTGGCTCATTTGATGCTGAGGGTTTGGCCACTTTTGCTGGTGGCTCATCGTCCACATACATGACCTCCTTACTTGAGTATAGAATTGCAACGCCAGTTTCTGTTGGAAATCCGCATGCAGCGTGCGGAATAGAGGTGATCATGCTGAATTCCCTCTGTGATATTCTCCCGAGCAATACATCATGGCGTGATGTTGCTAGCATGACCATGAAATTTACTGTGACCGTGCGCGAATGCTCGCCATCAGATAGAGTCACAGGGAATGCTATTTGCCCTAACGGGAATATAGCTTCATTGCAAAATCCGGTGAGAGGAAAATCGACCGGCTCTAGACGTGCTTTGTCTTCTGGATCGAGTTGTTTGAAGCACTGCTCGTATATGATATCCATCGAGCTTCCTGGATCTATGAACATATAGTCCGTTCGGTAATGGACGAAGATGCCAGTAATGATTACTGGTCGCTCTTTCTGAGGACCTCCAGGAACAACAGGAAACACAACTTGCTGTTCCCTCCAATGCTGATCATGACATCGTTTGTTTGGCCTTCGTGAAAGGCCTCCTTGTACCATGTTTATGTGTTTTGGTTTAGCTTTCTGATGGCTGATATCTCTGGATTGTTGACGTATCTCAACATAACTGTTAGATTGGATGTCCCCCTGACAGGGTGTTGGTGAGTCCAATACTACAGTGTCACTTTCTTCACCAGATCTGTTGTTTGGGAACTCAGATCTGGCAATTTGTGTGAAAATTGTGTTTAAAGTAATCTGGCATCTATTAAACCAGTACTCTGGAGATCTCTCTATGAGCTGATCTGATGAATTCTTTTCGTCTGAATGACTGTTGCTTTCGTTTATTCCCATGATTCTGTCGATCTGGGTATTTTGGGTTGTAAAACCCTTGAACTCAGATTGAGGACCTAATGGGTGAGATGATGAATTTTCTGCCATGTGAAAGCAGAGAATAAGGAAACTGAATCGAAACGAGACAAAACTGAAAAACAGAGGAATCGGTGGGCGCCAATGAAGAAACACTAGATAAACGACCGGGATCGAAATATCTAGGGGGTTTGGATCTGCATAAAGGGGTTTGCTCTCTCTCGTTTGATTCGATTATGATTGATCTTCTTCTCCGATGAAACTCTGCAAAAAGGAAGCACCGTTAGCCTCGCCAAGGGGAGAAAGGGGTTCTCTCCTTGACCCGACTCCGGTGTGAGAATAAGTATGGATTATGAAGAAGAAGATGTATTGAAGAAGTGTGTGTAACTTGGTTTTCATACCTGAGTTATTCTCCTATTTATAGCCGGGAGTTTTGGAAGGGAAAATCTATTGTTGAAAAGTTGACGGGAGATGCTAACGCCATAGCGGTTATTTTTCTCCATCGTTAATTCCTTCGATCCGACGTGAGAGCACACAGATCGTTGTTTAGATCAAAGGCTGGGGTATTGCCACGTGGAAAGTGATCAAGTGGAGGTTTCTCTCCAATTACATGCTATCGTTGTGATTTTCAGGGATGCCTGAGGTGGTGACACGTGTCCAGACGGTTATAACCGTCTGGGTGGTGCACGATTGGGACTTCTAGAAGATTACTGCTGTTATCTGGTGTGACTCCTTATCATGTGGTATCAGTTAAGTAAATAATATCCAAGTATGGATATTATTAAGCGGAAATGCTTGTCTTAGGATTTTCATGCTTTATGAAAGCGCAAGGATTTATGATTTCCTTTTTGGCGCGCAAGTGTTGTCTGTTATCAGTCTCTTAGGCCTTCTTTGTAAGACCAGTGCGCGGCCGCGTAAGGTTAGAAAGGCTGATTGACCAGGTTGTGGTATGGTCCCAAGCACTTATTATGAGGTTGAAGGGACCTTACCCCTTCAGAGTCCCAATTATATTTAGATCATCAACATATACAACTATGATCACATATCCTGACGTTGTCTTCTTAATAAAGACACATGGACATATAAGATTATTTATATAACCTTTACTTATCAAGTAATCGCTCAAACGATTGTACCACATCCTCCCAGATTGTTTCAACCCATATAAAGACCTTTGTAATTTGATCGAATACATTTCTTTGGGTTTTGAACTTAACGCTTCAGGGAGTTTAAATCCTTCAGGAATTTTCATATATATGTCACTATCAAGTGATCCATATAAGTAAGCTGTAACAACATCTATAAGATGCATTTCTAACTTTTTAGATATTGCTAAGCTGATTAAGTATCGAAAGGTTATCGCGTCCATCACGGGAGAATATGTTTCTTCATAGTCAATCCCTGGCCTTTGCGAAAAACCTTGAGCTACAAGTCTCGCTTTATACCTTGTAATCTCATTTTTCTCATTTCGTTTCCGTACGAAAACCCATTTATACCCTACAGGCTTTATTGCCTTAGGTGTGATAACAATAGGCCCAAAAACCTTTCGTTTGTTTAATGAATTTTATTCAGCTTGCATAGCATCTTTCCATTTTCCCCAGTCATGTCTATTTTTACAATCATTGACAGACTTTGGTTCAGGAGCATCATCTCCGCTCATAATCTCTCTGGCAACCGAATATGAAAATATTTCATCCATATTTTTCATTTCATCTCGGTTCCATATTATATGTGTATGACCATAGTTGATTGATATCTCTTTGTTAGTATCATCAACATCTTCCTCATGAGAGGTTTCGGTATTTACCACTTGATCAAGATTTTTATCTTTTTGGTGAATTTCATTTATAAGCGCTTTTCTTTTTCGAGGATTTTTATCCTTCAAACCAATTGGCCTTCCACGTTTTAAACGTTTATGAGACTCATGAGTCATATTATTATCTATTGCCTTATTAGGGATCTCAACTCGAGCTGGAGCATTAGCAGCTGGTATATGAGATTTAGTAACCCTATTTATATGAGTAAATGCATCAGGCAATTGATTTGCAATTTCTTGCAAGTGTATTATCTTTTGAACCTCTGTCTCACATTGTTTAGTTCTTGGATCCAGATATAATAATGGAGGTTCACACCATGTGACATCCTTTTCCTTATTTTTATCTTTATTCTCCCCCCTAATACAGGGAAAGTTGTTTCATTAAATTTACAATCAGCAAACCGTGCTGTAAAGACATCACCTGTTAAAGGTTCAAGATATATTATTATAGAAGGTGAATCATATCCAACATACGTTCCCAATCTTCTTTGAGGTCCCATTTTTGTGCGTTGTGGTGGTGCAATTGGGACATAAACTGCACATCCAAAAATTCTAATATGGGAAATATTTGGCTGTTGGCCAGATGCAATTTGTTGGGGAGAGTATTCATGATTTGCACTTGGTCTTATGCGAATTAATGATTCAGCATGTAAGATTGCATGACCCCAAACGGATACATGAAGTTTTGTCCTCATTATTAATGGTCGAGCTATTAGTTGTAGACGTTTAATTAATGATTCAGCTAAACCATTTTATATGTGCACATGAGCAACAGGGTGCTCAACAATAATTCCTACAGACATGCAATAATTATTAAAAGCATGTGATGTAAATTCACCAGCATTGTCGAGTCTCACCCTTTTAATAGTATGATCTGGGAAATGTGTTCGCAATTTAATAATTTGTGCAAGAAATTTTGCAAAAGCCATATTGCGAGTTGATAACAAAGACACTTGAGACCATCTACTTGATGCATCTATTAGAACCATGAAGTATCTAAATGGTCCACATGGTGGATGGATTGGTCCACATATATCTCCTTGAATTCTTTCAAGGAACATTAGAATTTCCTTTTCAACTTTTACAAGAGAAGGTCTTGTAATTAATTTTCCCAGAGAACAAGATACACATAAAGGAATTTTATCAGATTTTGGGATCTTTTTATACTTCAATGGATGTCCATGAGTATTTTCAATCACTCTTTTCATCATTGTAGATCCTGGATGGCCTAATCTGTCATGCCATAAGTTAAATGTTTCAGGATCACAAAAATTTTCTTTTAGTGCCATATGTGCTTGAGGCACATCAATATATGTATAATGCAAACCAGATTGAAACATTGGCAGTTTTTCCAATATCTGATCTTTGCTCATGATATACAAATATTTTTCATTATCAACAGTCTTTGACTGAGTATCATATCCATTATGATATATGTTTTTGAAACTTAACAAATTTCTTGTTGATTTGGGGGAAAATAAAGCATTTTCTATTTCAAGTGTTGTTCCATTTGGTAGTACTATATTAGCTTTTCCCACTCCTTCTATCAAGTTCTTAGGACCTGATATTGTATTGACAGTTCCCCTTGTTGGTTTCAATTCATAAAAATAATTTTTAGATTTAAATATAGTGTGTGTGGCTCCACTATCCGCTATACAAATATTCGCTTCATTCATTCGATCTTGAGCTTCAATGATATCCATTTTAATCTTACAATTATAAAAAGAAAAATAATAAGAGTATGATTAACATATTATAATTATTAATATTAACTTTATTAAAAAAACATTATATGAAAGAAAGACATAATAAAAATACACATTTAATTGTTACATAAAATCATTGAGATCAAGCAACATTTTGTTTAAATGTCTTCATCAAAATTCGCGGCGTTTAGCTCAACATTTTTATCGAATTTATCCAAATAGTTTACTTACTTCTCTTTTCCTTTAAGAGAGGCTTTGTAAAGCTCACATAGATGTGGATCTGTTCTACAAGGTTTTGACCAGTGATTTATACTTCCACATCTATAACAAGAATTATCATTTTTTCGGACACACCGGCTTCATTCCTTTGATTATGAAAATTGGAAGTATTATCTTGTGGAGCATGATAATTTGTAGTTCTTTGATTTCGGCCACGGCCACGACCGCGTCCACGACCTCGATAATTTTTATTACCTTTGAAAGTATGGTTGTGACCATTATAATGACCTTTACCAAAATACCCATGACCGCGGCCACGGCCTCGTCCTTGGCCTCGCCCACGGCCTTGTTCCCTTTTATTTTGATAATTATTAACAACATTTGCTTCAGGTATAGTTAATGATCCTGTGGGATGGGCTTCATGATTTTTCATCAGAAATATGTTATGCTGTTCTGCTACGAGGAGATGTGCATTCAAATCAGAGTATCTGTAAAATCTCAACAATCGATATTGTTGTGCTAAACTTATATGTGATGCATGAAATGTGGAGTAAGTTTTCTCCAATTTTTCTTCCTCAGTAACAGGATGCCCACAAAACTCTAATTTTGAGCATATTTTAAATAAAGCAGATGTGTAATCATTTACTTTTGTAAAATCTTGGAACCTCAGATTGTTCCATTCATTTTTAGCTGTAGGAAGTAAAACTTCCTTTTGATTATCAAATCTGTTCTTCAAATCCGTCCATAATTCATATGGATCATCAGAATTGAAATATTCATGTTGTAGTAAATTATCAATGTGTTTATGAATAAACACATCAGCTTTGGCCTTTTCCTGATCCGAATAATTATTCTCTTCATTTATGACTTCTATTACACCCATCGCTTTTAGGTGTCTTTTGACATTTGCTGTCCAAGTCATATAATTTTCTCCGGAGATATTCAATGCTGGAAATTCAAGTTTCGCGATGTTTGCCATTTTGTTACTAAATACAAATATATAAATGTTAGGATTACATACTTATTAACATGAGATAAAATATAACAATACACATAATTAAAATGTTAGTTGTATAAATAAATGTTAGCTTGCATAAATGAATGTTAGATGCGTAAATAAACGTTAGATGTATAAATGTTAAATTCATACATAAATGTTAGATGGTTAGTAGTCCCATTATTATTATATTCCCATAGCAATAGGTACCCTGTACTCATTTTTATTTATCAAAGAACTATATTATAAATATACATATATATAATCGAGAAACGGGATCTAAAAGATCATCCTAAAGGTGTATGGTTTTACAATCCACTGGTGCACCCTTAGGCTTTCAACCTATATATATATATATATATATATATGTACACATATGTATGAAATTCTTACATTGAGTATGGTAATAGCTCCTTTGCTTTTGTTGATTTGCTTGGTAGAGAACCCTCGTGCTGATAACGTGTTATAAAACATAGAGATTGAGATGAAAACTTTCTCAATATATCTTTCTCTATATTCCTCTCTTCTTTTCACAATTACAATATCTATCGAATCTATTACATTCGTTATATAGAAAAGAAAAAGAAATAAAACAAAACTGGTGGGGTCTATGTCTGCCACTTTCTATCGAATCTATTACAATTTCTATCGAATCTATTACATTCGTTATATGAATTATTAGAAAGTGGCAGACATAGACCCCACCAGTTTTGTTTTATTTCTTTTTCTTTTCTATATAACGAATGTAATAGATTCGATAGATATTGTAATTGTGAAAAGAAGAGAGGAATATAGAGAAAGATATATTGAGAAAGTTTTCATCTCAATCTCTTTGTTTTATAACACGTTATCAGCACGAGGGTTCTCTACCAAGCAAATCAACAAAAGCAAAGGAGCTATTACCATACTCAATGTAAGAATTTCATACATATGTGTACATATATATATATATATATAGGTTGAAAGCCTAAGGGTGCACCAATGGATTGTAAAACCATACACCTTTAGGATGTTCTTTTAGATCTCGTTTCTCCTTTATATATATGTATATTTATAATATAGTTCTTTGATAAATAAAAATGAGTACAGGGTACCTATTGCTATGGGAATATAATAATAATGGGACTACTAACCATCTAACATTTATTTATGAATTTAACATTTATACATCTAACGTTTATTTACGCATCTAACATTCATTTATGCAAGCTAACATTTATTTATGCAACTAACATTTTAATTATGTATATTGTTATATTTTATCTCATTTTAATAAGTATGTAATCCTAATATTTATATATCTGTATTTAGTAACAAAATGGCAAACATCGCGAAACTTGAATTTCCAGCATTGAATATCCCCTGAGAAAATTATATGACTTGGACAGCAAATGTCAAAAGACATCTAAAAGCAATGGGTGTAATAGAAGTCATAAATGAAGAGAATAATTGTTCGGATCAGGAAAAGGCCAAAGCTGATGTGTTTATTCATAAACACATTGATAATTTACTACAACATGAATATTTCAATTCTGATGATCCATATGAATTATGGACGGATTTGAAGAACAGATTTGATAATCAAAAGGAAGTTTTACTTCCTACAGCTAAAAATGAATGGAACAATCTGAGGTTCCAAGATTTTACAAAAGTAAATGATTACATATCTGCTTTATTTAAAATATGCTCAAAATTAGAGTTTTGTGGGCATCCTGTTACTGAGGAAGAAAAATTGGAGAAAACTTACTCCACATTTCATGCATCACATATAAGTTTAGCACAACAATATCGATTGTTGAGATTTTAGAGATACTCTGATTTGAATGCACATCTCCTTGTAGCAGAACATCATAACATACTTCTGATGAAAAATCATGAAGCCCGTCCCACAGGATCATTAACTATACCTGAAGCAAATGTTGTTAATAATTATCAAAATAAAAGGGAACAAGGCCGTGGGCGAGGCCAAGGACGAGGCCGTGGCCGCGGTCATGGGTATTTTGGTAAAGGTCATTATAATGGTCACAACCATACTTTCAAAGGTAATAAAAATTATCGAGGTCGTGGACGCGGTCGTGGCCGTGGCCGAAATCAAAGAACTACAAATTATCATGTTCCACAAGATAATACTTCCAATTTTCATAATCAAAGGAATGAAGCCGGTGTGTCCGAAAAAAATGATAATTCTTGTTATAGATGTGGAAGTATAAATCACTGGTCAAAAACTTGTAGAACAGATCCACATCTATGTGAGCTTTACAAAGCCTCTCTTAAAGGAAAAGAGAAGGAAGTAAACTATTTGGATAACGTCGATAAAAATGTTGAGCTAAACGCCTCGGATTTTGATGAAGACATTTAAACAAAATGTTGCTTGATCTCAATGATTTTATGTAACAATTAAATGTGTATTTTTATTATGTCTTTCTTTCGTATAATGTTTTTTTTAATAAAGTTATTATTAATAATTATAATATGCTAATCATACTCTTATTATTTTTCTTTTTATAATTGTAAGATTAAAATGGATATCATTGAAGCTCAAGATCGAATGAATGAAGCGAATATTTGTATAGCGGATAGTGGAGCCACACACACTATATTTAAATCTAAAAAATATTTTTATGAATTGAAACCAACAAGGAGAATTGTCAATACAATATCAGGTCCTAAGAACTTGATAGAAGGAGTGGGAAAAGCTAATATAGCACTACCAAATGGAACAACACTTGAAATAGAAAATGCTTTATTTTCCCCCAAATCAACAAGAAATTTGTTAAGTTTCAAAAACATATATCATAATGGATATGATACTCAGTCAAAGACTATTGATAATGAAAAATATTTGTATATCATGAGCAAAGATCAGATATTGGAAAAACTGCCAATGTTTCAATCTGGTTTGCATTATACATATATTGATGTGCCTCAAGCACATATGGCACTAAAAGAAAATTTTTGTGATCCTGAAACATTTAACTTATGGCATGACAGATTAGGCCATCCAGGATCTACAATGATGAAAAGTGTGATTGAAAATACTCATGGACATCCATTGAAGTATAAAAAGATCCCAAAATCTGATAAAATTCCTTTATGTGTATCTTGTTCTCTGGGAAAATTAATTACAAGACCTTCGCTTGTAAAAGTTGAAAAGGAAATTCCAATGTTCCTTGAAAGAATTCAATGAGATATATGTGGACCAATCCATCCACCATGTGGACCATTTAGATACTTCATGGTTCTAATAGATGCATCAAGTAGATGGTCTCATGTGTCTTTGTTATCAACTCGCAATATGGCTTTTGCAAAATTTCTTGCACAAATTATTAAATTGCGAACACATTTCCCAGATCATACTATTAAAAGGGTGAGACTCGACAATGCTGGTGAATTTACATCACATGCTTTTAATGATTATTGCATGTCTGTAGGAATTATTGTTGAGCACCCTGTTGCTCATGTGCACACACAAAATGGTTTAGCTGAATCATTAATTAAACGTCTACAACTAATAGCTCGACCATTAATAATGAGGACAAAACTTCCTGTATCCGTTTGGGGTCATGCAATCTTACATGCTGAATCATTAATTCGCATAAGACCAAGTGCAAATCATGAATACTCTCCCCAACAAATTGCATCTGGCCAACAGCCAAATATTTCTCATATTAGAATTTTTGGATGTGCAGTTTATGTCCTAATTGCACCACCACAACGCACAAAAATGGGACCTCAAAGAAGATTGGGAATATATGTTGGATATGATTCACCTTCTATAATAAGATATCTTGAACCTTTAACAGGTGATGTCTTTACATCACAGTTTGCTGATTGTAAATTTAAAGAAACAACTTTCCCTGTATTAGGGGGGGGGGGAGAATAAAGATAAAAATAAGGAAAAGGATGTCACATGGTGTGAACCTTCATTATTATATCTGGATCCAAGAACTAAACAATGTGAGACAGAGGTTCAAAAGATAATACACTTGCAAGAAATTGCAAATCAATTGCCTGATGCATTTACTGATATAAATAGGGTTACTAAATCTCATATACCAGCTGCTAATGCTCCAGCTCGAGTTGAGATCCCTAATAAGGCAATAGATAATAATATGACTCATGAGTCTCAGAAACGTTTAAAACGTGGAAGGCCAATTGGTTCGAAGGATAAAAATCCTCGAAAAAGAAAAGCGCTTATAAATAAAATTGACCAAAAAGATAAAAATCTTGATCAAGTGGTAAATACCGAAACCTCTCATGAGGAAGATGTTGATGATACTAACAAAGAGATATCAATCAACTATGGTCATACACATATAATATGGAACCGAGATGAAATGAAAAATATGGATGAAATATTTTCATATTCGGTTGCCAGAGAGATTATGAGCGGAGATGATGCTCCTGAATCAAAGTCTGTCAATGATTGTAAAAATAGACATGACTGGGGAAAATGGAAAGATGTTATGCAAGCTGAATTAAATTCATTAAACAAACAAAAGGTTTTTGGGCCTATTGTTATCACACCTAAGGCAATAAAGCCTGTAGGGTATAAATGGGTTTTCGTATGGAAACGAAATGAGAAAAATGAGATTACAAGGTATAAAGCGAGACTTGTAACTCAAGGTTTTTCGCAAAGGCCAGGGATTGACTATGAAGAAACATATTCTCCCGTGATGGACGCGATAACCTTTCGATACTTAATCAGCTTAGCAATATCTAAAAAGTTAGAAATGCATCTTATGGATGTTGTTACAGCTTACTTATATGGATCACTTGATAGTGACATATATATGAAAATTCCTGAAGGATTTAAACTCCCTGAAGCGTTAAGTTCAAAACCCAAAGAAATGTATTCGATCAAATTACAAAGGTCTTTATATGGGTTGAAACAGTCTGGGAGGATGTGGTACAATCGTTTGAGCGATTACTTGATAAGTAAAGATTATATAAATAATCTTATCTGTCCATGTGTCTTTATTAAGAAGACAACGTCAGGATATGTGATCATAGTTGTATATGTTGATGATCTAAATATAATTGGGACTCAAAAGGAAATTCATGAAGCAATTATTCTTTTAAAGAAAGAATTTGAAATGAAAGACCTTGGAAAAACCAAATATTGTCTTGGTTTACAAATTGAACATATGAACAATGGAATACTTGTTCATCAGATGAATTATACTGAAAAGCTATTGAAACGTTTCAATATGGACAAGGCAAATCCTTTGAGCACCCCAATGGTCGTTAGATCACTTAATGTTGAAAATGATCATTTTCGTCCTTGTGAGGACAACGAAGAAGTTCTTGGTCCAGAGACACCATACCTTAGTGCAATTGGAGCACTTATGTATCTTACTAACTGTACGAGACCTGACATTTCTTTTGCAGTTAATTTGTTAGCAAGATTTAGTTCAGCTCGCATTAAAAGACACTGGAATGGGATTAAACATATTTTTCGATATCTTCGAGGTACTGTTGATTTAGGCTTGTTTTATCCTAACGATTCAAAAGAAGGGTTAGTTGGTTATGCAGATGCAGGTTATTTATCTGATCCCCATAAAGAAAAATCTCAAACTGGATACATATTCAAGACTGGAGGAACTGCAATTTCATGGCGTTCTCAGAAACAAACACTTGTTGCAACATCTTCAAATCATGCCGAAGTCATTGCACTACATGAAGCTGCAAGAGAATGTGTATGGTTAAGATCTATGACACAGCACATACTAACATCTTGTGGACTAGAGAAAAACATAAATCCAACTCCAATCTATGAAGATAATGCAGCTTGTGTCGCGCAAATGAAGGAAGGGTATATCAAAAGTGATAGAACAAAGCATATACCACCAAGATTCTTTGAATATACTCGAGACCTTATTAAAGACAATCAAGTCGAGATGAGATATGTCCAATCCAGCAACAATTCAGCCGATCTTTTCACAAAAGCACTACCTACATCAACTTTCAGGAAACACGTTCATGATATTGGGATGCGACATGTACGGAAAATGTGATAATCCACACATAACAATTTGAGGGGGAACATTATACACGTTGCACATTTTTTTTTCCCTTAGCTATGGTTTTATCCCACCGGGTTTTTCTTAGCAAGGTTTTTAATGAGGCAACATATCTGATCCACTGTGTATAATACAACCTGCACTCTTTTTCCATTAGCTATGGTTTTGTCCCACTGGGTTTTCCTAGCAAGGTTTTTAACGAGGCGGTATTCAACATAAAACAAAGAGCTAATGATTTATTCATCAAATAAATAAATGGGCATATGTCTGAGGGGGAGTATTATGAATTATTAGAAAATGGCAGACATAGACCCCAGTTTTGTTTTATATATCATGTGGTACTACAAAATACATAAAAATTCATGAAGAATTTAAATTATCAAAGTCATGTAAGGCGAGATCTCAAGAACATTATAAGATATGAATATGCTTAAATTATTATAAATGCTGAAAAGAAATGGAACTCTCGATGAGTTTCCTAAGGCTGTTGAGTACATGAAAAAGTTAATGAAATTCGATGGTTATGATAGCTATTGATTAATGTATAAGCATGGTAAACTATGGATTGTATGAATGAAGTAAGTATTCAAGGCATCTTTTGCATATGATATAGAGAAATATGATGAAATCTACATGATAGAATGAATGCACATTCATAGTTGGTAAAATCGAAAAGATGTATTTCAATGAATGTAAATGCATGAAGCAATAATTTCAAAACCTGTAAATACATTTTCTTAAAGTAATAAAGATTGTATGGACTATAAGATGAATATGGTATAATGAACTTTTTAATGAAGTTAGAAAAGATAAATGCATACGGTATAGTTGGACCATATATTTTTCTTTGGAAACCGTATGAGGTTTTATAACTATTAAAACATATTAACAAATCAAATATGAAATACAAATTTATGCCTTGATATACAAACTAGCATTTGCATCATTATCCATAAATTATTACACATATAGAGAATGATGGATTATATTGATATAATTTTGCTAGTTATACATTACCATATGTATCATATTACTAGTGTACAATGAAGAGATAATATAATCGGATGTAATAAATTAACATCTAAGGTATGAAAGATAAAAATTTTATATTACTAACCTACCAAAACAAGTTTTGTTAGCTTTGTAAATGCAGGGAATGCAACAACATATAGTTGTGGATCATATGGTATTTGTTTATATAAAGCACCAGGAATCTCATATAAAGACCATATAACATTGATCAACACAAAGGACTATACACATCAAGGAATGAAGTGGCAAAATATTAACTAAAAGATCTACGCAAAAGGCTTAAACGATACATAATGAAATCAGGGGGAGTATTACAAGTTGCACTCTTATATACCACCAAGATTTTTTTTAATATACTCGAGACTTTATTAAAGACAATCAAGTCGAGATGATATATGTCCAATCCAGCAACAATTCAACCAATCTTTTCACAAAAGCACTACCTACAGCAACTTTCAGGAAACACGTTCATGACATTGGCATGCGTCACGTACGGAGAATGTGATACCTTACAAATTGCAACTTGAGGGGGAGCTATAGACTGCACTCTTTTTCCCTTAGCTAAAGTTTTTTTTTTCCCACTGGGTTTTTCTTTAGCAAGGTTTTTAATGAGGCAGTACTTAATTACCCCAAAGTTTGCAAAGTGTCATCCAAGGGGGAGTGTTATGAATCATTGCAATAGTGGATGACAACTAGATGCACAGTAAAAGCGCACATTAAAGGAAATAATTCATTCGAATTATTGACACAGTAACTTCAATAATTCGTTCGAATTATTGACGCACAGTACAACATAGTTTCTTTCTTCTGTCTATATAAACTCATGTAATATTTTTAGTTTTGGAGTACCAAGAAATATATATAAGAAATCCTCTGAAAATTCTCTCTACTTATCTTCTATATTATTCAGCTTTTAGGCTAGTTTATAACACTAAGAAGTATATTAGAGTTAAATGTCATTTTCGTTCCCGTGGTTTGGACCATTTTGTTAGTTTAGTCCAAAGGTTTTATTTTTCGTCTATGAGTCCAAAAAGGTTTCACCGTTGCCATTTTAGTCCACTAGGTTAACTTCATCCATTTTTTCTGTTAACGAGAAGGGCAATTCGGTCAAATGATCGAATTGCCCTTCTCGTTAACAGAAAAAATATATGAAGTTAACCCAATGGATTAAAATGGCAATGGTGAAACATTTTTGGACCCACAGACGAAAAATAATGCCTTCGAACTAAACTGGTAAATGACCCAAACCACATAAACTAAAATGACATTTAACACGGTATATTATTTATAATATCATGGGAGAAATTGAATTGTTTATCGAATATTTATCTAATCATATTTTATTGGAACTTTGTAGAATATAATTGTGACGTTAATGAAACAGTAATCTAAATTTTATGAATATTTTTGTAGTTGATGATGAGTATATAATCATCGGATCAGCAAACATCAACCTAAGATCGATGGACGGAGCGCGAGACTCCGAGATAGCGATGGGGGCTTTCCAGCCGTGTCATTTATCTAAAAGACAACCAGCGAGAGGTCAGATATACGGTTTCAGGATGTCATTGTGGTATGAACATTTAGGTCTTCTTGACGATTGTTTGACGTGTCCGGAGAAATTGAGTTGCATTAGAAAGGTGAATAAGATATCGATGAAATATTGGGATCTTTTTTGTTCTGAGAGGTTGGACCGTGACATGCCGGGACATTTGCTCAGCTACCCTATTGGAGTAACGGAAGAAGGGGAGGTTACCGAGCTGCCTGGGTGCGAGTATTTCCTGGACACAAAAGCTCGGGTTCTTGGTGCCTTAGCGGGTTACATGCCTCCTATTCTATCTAACTACTTGAAAAACCAAGATACAAAGTCGGGTTATTGTTAAAAAATTAAATAAAATGCTCTTTCGTAGAACATGACATACATACAAGTATTCTGATGTGATGAGGGTTATAGGGTTCTTTTAAAGTGTGTTGTAATAATGGAAGGGGGGGTCACTAGTTTCGATTTTTTTATTTGTAAAAAAAGGATTTTTAGATTTTTTTTTTGGGTAAAGAGTTACCCCGGTGAATTTTATAAATCAAATAAAAGAATTACACGAGTGTGCTTGAATGACACACTAGGGCTAGACTTGGCAAACCAAGACTAGACGAAAACCCAAACAACATCCCACAACACTGCCAAAACAAAAAAAAAAAACAGCTAGCACATAGACCAATCCCAACAAAGGCAACAAACGAAACAAGCAAAAACTACAGATCTAGCCCGGATCAATGTCCAATGTCTTCACTTGGTTCTTCCATCTTTCGAGCATCAATGGTATTGGAAATAATATTTCATTTCCTTCTCTCATTAAACAACATCAATATATATAGTACAAACAGAATCTCCTATTGATAAGGAGATATCATATGATAATTATTTACAATCAATTCATAAACGATAAATATTCTATTATAGCCCCGCAGTCGAAGCGAAGGGTGGCCGAATGCTAAGACTGGATCGGAAATCATCAAACAAGACACGTGGCAGCCCTTTAGTAAAGATATCTGCAATTTGATGCTGAGAGGAGACATGCAATACGCGAACATTACCCTTCTGTAGTTGCTCGCGAACAAAATGAATGTCTAGTTCAATATGCTTCGTGCGTTGATGCTGAACAGGATTGCCGGACAAATATATAGCACTGACATTGTCGCAATAAACTAGAGTAGCGCGTGATAGAGGATGACACAACTCTAGCAGAAGATTTCGAAGCCAGCAAATTTCAGCAACTACATTCACAACTCCGCGATACTCGGCTTCAGCACTAGAACGAGAGATAGTGGACTGCCGTTTAGACGACCAAGAAATCAGATTGTCCCCAAGATAGACACAGTAACCAGACGTAGATCGTCTAGTGTCTGGGCAGCCCGCCCAGTCAGCATCTGTGTAAGCCCGCAAGGAAGACGTGTCATTTGCACCAAGATGTAGTCCCAAGTTAACCGTGCCATGTATATAGCGAATAATTCTTTTTAATGCATTCCAATGAGTCGCGGCTGGAGAGTGCATGGGCATGCATATTTGTTGAACGGCATAGGAAATGTCTGGTCGGGTGAAAGTCAAGTACTGAAGAGCACCCGCAAGACTGCGATAAGTGGTAGGATCATCATGAAGAGGACCTAAATTAGCACTGAGTTTAGACTGTGTATCTACTGGCGTTGCAACGGGTTTGCATGAGTCCATTCCAGCGTGATGAATAATGTCTTTGGCATAGGCAGACTGAGAAAGAAACATGTTGTTATCGGTACGTGTGACTTGAATACCCAGAAAATATGATAAAGGCCCCAAGTCCTTCATTGCAAACTCTCCAGCCAGACAGTGCATGAGGCGCGTGCGAAGGCCATCCGATGAAGTGGTGAGAATAATATCATCGACGTAAATCAGCAAGTAGGCAATGTCACGACCATGACGATAAACAAACAAAGAGTTGTCGGATTTACTCTGCTTGAACCCCTGTAAAACCACAAAATCGGTGAAGCGTTGGTACCATGCACGAGGCGCCTGTTTGAGGCCGTATAAGGATTTCTTTAGAAGACAAACATGGTCCGGATAGTCAGGACTGCGAAATCCCATTGGTTGATACATGTAGACTGTCTCGTTCAAATTTCCATGAAGAAACGCATTAGTAACATCCAACTGATTAATAGACCATGATTGTGCCAATGCCAATGATAAGACCAACCGAATGGTAGCCGGTTTGACAACCGGACTAAATGTCTCCCCGCAGTCTATGCCAGGTTGTTGACGGCGACCATCACACACGAGACGAGCCTTGTAGCGCGCCAAACTGCCATCAGAATTGAATTTATGTTTCAACAGCCACATGCTACGTATGATATTCATATTCGGTTTCTGAGGCACTACCTCCCAGGTCTTGTTTTTAAGAAGTGCACCAAACTCATCGGTCATGGCACGGTTCCAGTCGGGAATAGACAAGGCAACCTGTGGGTTTCGGGGTATGGGCGCAATGGTAGTAGTGTGGAGATTAAAGAGCTTCTTAGGCTTAACGATCCCGCTCATCGAGCGAGTTCGATTGGTCTGAGGAGGGAGTTGCGGTGTTGGGCTTCGCCTTGGGGAGTTTGTCGAGTGGGTTGGTGTAGTGAGAGGGTGTGGGCTTTGAGTAGCGGCTGGATTTGGGCTCGGAGTAGGGGCTGGGTTTGGGCCGGAGGTGGGAGGAGAGGCAGTTGGGCTGTGAAGGTGAGTGTGAGGGGCTGAAGTAACGGAGGGTGGGTTGTGCGATTGGGCGTTGAGGAATGAGGAGTGGGCTGTACGGTTGGGCCTTGCGGGGTAGAGGTAGAGGGAGAGTTGGGTCGGGCCGGTGTTGGCATAGATTGGGCCTAGGGGGATTGTGAAAGGTGGGATGGAGTTGAAACCGAAGGATAGGGAGGGGAAGCGATATGTGGCGGTGTAAAGGAAAGGAGGGGAGAGTGAAGGAAGTCGTAGGATTGAGGTTTGGACGGGGATTGAAATTGGTATGTAAAAATGGTTTCTTCGAAGTGAACGTGGCGGGATGTGAAAATTTGGCGGGTTTGGAGATCGAGACATTTGTAGCCATGGTGGTTTGGCGGGTAGCCAAGAAAGACACACGGTTGAGACCGGTTAGCAAGTTTGTTGATGGTAGTGGCGGGTAGTATGGGGTAACACAAGCACCCGAAGACACGGAGATGTTCATATTCGGGTTTGCAATTATATAAGAGTGTGGTAGGTGACAAAAAATCATGGTTCTTGCTTGGGAGGATATTGAGGAAGTATGTGGCAGTCTCGAGAGCATGGTGCCAAAGATTCGGCGGTAGGTTGGCTTGAGCTAGGAGGGTGCGAAGCATGTTGTTAATGGTGCGGATTTTGCGTTCCGCTTTACCATTCTGAGACGAGGTGTAGGGGCAAGAGAAGCGGAAATGCATACCGTGTTGATTGCAAAATTGCAAAAAAAATTGTTGTTTGCATATTCCTTACCGTTATCGCATTGAAACAGTTTAATTTTGCGTTCAAATTGGGTTGTGATATGATTATAGTATTTTGCAAATGTGGCGAACACTTAGGACTTAGTAGAGAGGGGAAAAGTCCATAAAAAATTAGTGTAATCATCAAGAAATAGAACATAATAGCGATGCCCTCCCGTGCTTAGAATAGGGGAGGTCCATAAGTCGCTATGAACAATATCAAAAGGTAAATGGGCACAATTAACCGAATCATAAAAAGGTAATTTGACACTTTTTCCAAACATGCAAGGTTCACATAATTTATTGTTTTGTTTACCAAAAGAAATACTAGAAGAAACTTTTAAAGAATGCAATAAATTGTCGCCAGGATGGCCGAGACGTTGGCGCCAGCGATCTTGAGTAACAGCAGCAAAACGGTAGGTTGGGAGACGGTGGAGAGAGGTTGAGTAAGCGGGTAAAAATCGCCGGTGCTATTGCATCTAAGGATAGGTGCTCGAGTTTTGAGATCCTTCACAAGAAAACCAAAAGGGTTAAACTCGATGGATACAAGATTATCAGAGGTAAGGCGGCGAACCGAAATTAGATTTTTAATGATTTTGGGGGCAAAGAGGACATTGTTTAATTTTAAAGGTGGAAAGGGGGGTGGTAAAGTTTGATTGCCTTGTGCCAAAACCGGAATTGCCATGCCATTACCAACAATAATGTTTTTGTCAGTGCACTTATTAAAATTAGACGGAGAGTAGATACCTTGTTCGTTTGCCGAATGAGAAGTTGCACCAGTGTCCATAAAGCCGTGATCCGGTTGGTTTAAAGCCATGGTGTACAAGGCATGCTCAATGTCCGTAGGAGTGTAGGTGCCGGAACCGTTCTGATCTAGTCGCGACCCGAGGATCCCTGGTGAGTTCTGGTTGGGGAGGTTCGGCTTGGAAGGGTACGGGCAAGGTGGCGAGTTGTTGGCCGAAGGGGCCGGACCAGGAGAAGAAGAACCGTGCAGAAGTGAGGCCCATTGGTTCGCTGTCCAGTTGCTCGGGAAAACAATGTATGGGTGATTTGGAACATTCGGTTGAGAGCCGCGGTTAGAGTAGTTGCGGCTGTTATTGTAGTTGCGGCCATGGCCGCGACCGCGTCCGCGTGAGCGACCACGACCACGATCAGCAGTGCCGGAATAGTTTGGCGATTGAGATGACATCGGGGACGAGGATGACACTGAAGTGGCAAGCGCGGTGGCGGACTGTTGAGCGGCTTATAACAACCCTCCTAAAATTTTCTGACACCCCTGATATATTTAAAATACCCCTATATGTTTTAAAATACACCCCATACGCGAAAATAAACCCCGAATACCTTTATTTTATAAAAAATAAAATGAAAACAAAGTTTTAACATCGCTCGCGGGCCGCGAACGTATTGACCGAGAGCTACGCGGGGCGCGACAGCTCGTCACCAAGGCGCAGCCTGGTGCTGCCACGTGGCGTATACGTGTCAAAGCTAGAGAGGTGACCCGACAAGGCTAGGGCCTACCCAGCCTATGTCGCGGGCCGCGAGGGAAGTCGAAAGGTCACTATAAATGGAGGTCCTCAGCCTCAGTTTCAATTCGTTCATTTCTCGATCTCTCTCTCTCATTTCTACGTAGTATATATTATACTCGGGTATAATATCCCCCTAATTAACGAAGTTCTGCTCCGTTGTAAGTATCATAACCCCGGTTACGTATTAGATACGCTGCCCGATTGATCCAGGGTTCCGTAACGGTTGTTGTGGTTCAGCCCGACGAGTCGTTGGAATGCCGTCTCAGGGAGGGTATCATTAATATAAATAATGGGTTATTATACTAACACGTGTACATTTGTGTAAAATTATAGATAATCACCAGGAACCCTTAAAGGAAATCTAAGACATCAATGTGAGTTTATCCTCTTTTTGTAAACTTTTTTGAGAATTGTTTTACAAAACCTTAAATATTTTACAATGTGATTAAGCAGTGATTGAGTCTTTGTAATTCTTCAATTACTGCCGGTATGTTGGGGTTTTGTATACAAAATGTGAAAGACGTTACCATTGGACAAAGAGTTAGCCAATGAGTAATATGACCCACCAGTCAGGATTGACAGTACTGAATGAGTAATTGTGTAGATATAAACATTGTAATCGCTCTCAATAATGTGTTAATTGATAAAACTCTTCTGCCCGTGGCTTTATAGTCTAGTGGCATCTTGGGGGTGGGATAAGACTTTGGGATCAATAGGTCCTGAGTTCGATTCCCACAAGAGGGTTTTTCCCATATTTATTGGGTTTCCTCCTGAATTGGTGTATAGACATTATGCCTAGTGAGGATGGATATGATCGGGTGGTTCCGCTGGTGGCACGATGATACTCCAATGGTCCGTCAGTGATCCAAATTTGCCGTTCAAAAAAAAATTTGATAAAACTCTTCTTGATTAAACTGGTATTCACTCACCAGTATTTCCCACCGACAAATGTTTTTAAAACGCGTTTCAGGTAACAAAATGTAAAAGCCAATTAGAAGAAAGCCAGCTGGAGAGCACTGACGGCTTGGAAAAATGTGGCTATAAAAGTTACCTAAAAGACGATGTTTTAAATTCAATAAAATAGGGTGTATCCCTATAAACATGTTGTAATAAGAAACTTGGGTTTTACCCATGTGATTATTAATATAAAATATGGTGGTTTTACTCTGATAAAATATTTCCCAACTACGGTCCTGATGAAATTTTCGCTGCCAACCTGATTAAACACACGATACCACCAAAACTGGTTCGCGGCATCCCATTCCCGGGACAAGCCATTAAATGTGAATGTTTATGTTTAATCAACGAGAGAGAGTTTTGTTAAAAAGACATAGTTGTTTTATTAGAACGTCAACTCATGCACTCTCCAAATCCATACCTACTAGGCTACTAATCTACATTTTTCCACCTAAAAGGATTAAACTATCATCATTTGGAAAGGCAAAGCCTTATCCAACACCTAGGTAGCATAAGATCAACTCTAGATAATTGCCTAATTCTTATTGAAGCCGGTAATCTTTTTCATTTTAATATTATTTTATTAAAAAGGCGGTTAAGTAAAGAAAAGTATAGATCAAGCCAAGATTATTGCCTAACTCATAAAGAGCATCTTTTTATAAAATAAATTCAATGTATATTTCTAAATATCACACGTTACTGACGCAATTATTTCTGTAATACAGGGGCGGACTTACCCCTAGCCCAAGGTGGGCGGGCGCACCGCCGGGAAAAAAAAATTAGTGCTATTTTTCGTTGAAAATCCCGTCCGCACCCCTTGGATTTTTTCGTCCGCACCCCTTGAATTTTTTCATCCGCACCCCTTGGAATTTTTCGTCCACACACCTTAGGTAAAAAATGTTATCGATTTATATTTTAAATTTTTTTAGTAAATTCTAATTAAAAAAACTGCCAAAATTATATAAACTTATACTACCCAACTTAACCCAAATACCCAATACCTTAACCCACTATTTCATTAAACATAATTAGCCCACTAATTACTAGCCCATTAACCAAACTCAACCTAAGTTCAAGCTATAATAATTAAAATAAGCTCAATAGTCCCTTAGAATTCCTCCCGCTCCCCCTCTCTTGGGTCATCTCCTGCCAGCGATCATCGAACACAACAGTAACCACAACAGCACGTCATCAGCAGTCGCGAACCACCGCCGTCCGACACCAAAGGGTAACAAAATTCTTAAATAGGTTTGAAATTTCATGTGTTTTGACGTTGTTTATGGTTGTTTAGATGATTTTTAGGGTGATTATGTTGTTTACATGATTTATAGGGTGATTGCACACGATTTCTAGGGTTGAAAATTAAAATTGAAACATTATGTTATGGAGCGATGAACTTATGGATCAATTTGTTTGTGATAGGAACCATGAGTAGGGACGTTATGGCGCGATTTCTTTTGTTTTACATGACCCGACCCAACACGACCCGAACCGAACCGACGATACGAACCGATTTTTTACTTATATATAACTAGGGGCCTAAAATTTTTAAAAATGTTCCGCACCCTCATGGAAAAATTCCTGGGTCCGCCACTGCTGTAATATTAGCGTATGCATGAATAAAACGGGTATAAGTTGAATTGTAAGCTCGTGATAACAACAATCACATTTTAGAGTAATTGTATCTCCTTCTAAACATTACTCAACAAAGTCATCTAATAGTAGTGATTTAAAAACTAGATCACCTTGTTAAACCAAAAATTGTCAATGCCAGTGGTTCGTTTACTAGCTAATGTGCCAAACACAAATCAATTTTTCGGCTTTTAAGTGAAGTAGACACTCCAACAAAAGTTAAAACAAACTTGGTGAAAACCGTCAATATTATTGTCAGTATTATCAGATGCTGTGATTTTCGTTGCTAACACGTGTTGCGAAAGTGGTGGTTAATGCTAGTGATAGAAATGGGATTTATCATTTAGATTGTGACAATGTTGTTTGATGTGCAATTGCCTCCTAACAGTTGCTTAATATAAAGTTATATTTATTATTTATTAAATAAAAAATATAAATACAAAATATAATACATTTAATATAAGGTTGCTACTTTCTACACCCCCTAATTACTTTTTACACCCCCTCCTCTCACATACTTACAGGTGGGGCCCGCGTGGAACCGGCAGTTTTCCTCTCACAAGAGGGTATAATCAGGAAGGGGGTGTGTTTAGAATCAACTTTAATATAAAATATCCTACACTTGTTAAACAAAAGCAATAAATGAAATATGCCTTGGACAACGTGATATTTTTGGCCAATCGGAGAGTGAAGGCTTTCTTGTAGAAGTGTATGATATAGGCTGCCAGCGATATCTGAACAAGTGTCTACTAAAATAAACATAAAAACAATGATTGGTGTCATTTTATATTTACCCAATTAAGGGTATTAGAGCATTCTCAGCCAATCCATCAAAACTTGTGAGTGTGAGTTTTTATATTGTAAAGGGTAAAAAAAGTGGTTGTGAGTAGAGGAGAGAGAAAAAGTTACTGTTCATCTGTATATTTGGGGGGGACACTGTTCACCCAGTATAATTTTTTTAATATATATTGAAAGTGGTTGTGAGTGAAGGAAAGAGAAAAATATGATGATAATATTATTTAATTGAAAATGAGAGAGAAAATGTATTTGTTTTTAGTGGAAATATATTGATATAGGAGTTGTTTTTTAGTGGAATGTATGTATAATTTGATGGATTGGATGAGAATGCTCTTAGGAGTGGTATCGGCAAAGGGTGCGGCAAACACCGCCGCCAACCCTTTGCAGAGGCGGTGACTTGTGTGGTGCGGGGAGTGCATGCCGACGCGGGGAAGAGATCGGAGGAGAGAGAGAGGGAGGGTATGAGAGAGAGAGAGAGAGAGGGAGGGTATGAGAGAGAGAGAGAGAGAGGGTAGTGTGGGTGAGGTCCATGCCTTCTCTCAACCAATCACACATTTTTCTTTTTTTTTTAAAAAAAAAAGTTTACCACTTCACCAAGTGTCTAACCATTGCCAACACTTTTCAGCAAAGTTTAAACACTTTTGACTGATTGACATGTCGCACTATGATTGGTTGTTTTTTTGGTTTGCCACTCTAAGGTGTTTAACCACTCCTAACACACTAATGGGAGTGGGGGTGGTCACTAGTGATAGAATTCCATCACTCACAATATCCAATCATGTTCCGCCATGTCAACAACCATTTTTCCATCACTCACAACCTTTTTTAGTGACGGTGGTCATCACTCACCACCACACCCAACAATTTCCCCCCAACCAACAACTACCCTCACAACCAACAACTATCACGCCGTGAAAAAAATACGGAATCGCCCCAACGTTGAACTATCACGCGTGGAAAAGGGAGTGACGGTGGAAAGAAAAGGCCCATCACTTGTTATTTTCTTCCATCACGAAACCGCCCCGTGTGGCCTAAGCCTACATGGTATGGGGATGATCCTCCTTTGGAGAATGATCCGCCACCTAGGTGACATATCACCATCCTTAGGAGGATGGTCCATCCCACAAAATCAATGGAAATGGGAGGATGATCCTACCCTACCATTTTAACATTTAACAACTAAAATAAGAAAATATTTTCATTAATATTAAACAACATTACATAAACTTAAAAAAAACATAAACTTAACAAAAAACATAAACTTAAAAAATCCTAAGGATTAAAAAAAATATTAAAAAAAGCTACTAGTCTTCGTCCTGCATGTGGTCGTCTAGTTCGTTTTGAGCGTTGTTCCAAATGTACTCCACCAAGTCCGCTTGTAGGTTATGATGTGTGTACTCCTTACGTAGAGAGAACATTTTCAAATCTTGTTGTTCCAAACTAACTGGAACAGAATTTTCGGTAGACTCGTTTTCGTCGTACTCGCATATCGCTCTACCTTCGTCTTCAATGACCATGTTATGAAGCATGATACAAGCGTACATAATGTGTCGTAACCTCTTCGGTATAGCCGAACGTGCTGGATGTTCAATGATATGCCATTTTTTTGTTGTACCCCAAAAGCCCGTTCAATATCTTTTCTCGCACCCTCTTGATACTTCGCAAATTTTTTTTCTTTTATCGTCTGTCGGGTGCGGAATAGTTTTAACGATTGTCGAATACGTTGGGTATATTCCATCTGCAAGGTAGTAACCTCGCCTGTATTCCACCCCTGAAACCGTAAAACTTGTGTCTGGACCTGTTCCCGCCATTATATCGTCAAATATCTGTGACTGGTATATGATGTTAAGGTCATTAAGCGAACCAGGTATACCAAAAAAAACATGCCAGATCTAGAGATCCTGTGACGCAACAGCCTCTAGAATAATAGTGGGATGACCATGATCTCCCCTAGTATACTTAGCTTGCCAGGCAGTAGGGCAGTTCTGCCACGGTCAGTGCATGCAATCAATGCTCCCGAGCAATCCTGGGAAACCATGTCTTTGTTCGTGTGCTTGATATAATTTTTGAACGTCATTTGCGTTTGGTCTCCGCTTGTATCTCTTGCTATATAATTTGACAACCCATTCGCAAAACCTGTGCAAACATAGACGTGCGGTTCTTTCGGACATCCTTAAATACTCGTCTGATGCATCGGGTGCGTAACCATATGCCAGCTGGCGAATGGCCGACGTACATTTTTGTAAATTAGTGAAACCCCTTTGCCCCCTGGCGTCGTATCGTAGTGTAAAAAACGGATCAGACTGGGCCATGTCGTCTGCGATACGTAAAAAAAGTCGACGACTCATGCGGAACCGACGTCGAAACATCTCGTTTGTGTACACGGATTCGTCGGCAAAATAATCGGCCACTAGTTTGTGGGCGGCTATATATTTAAAACGAAAAATATAACAAATTCATTATAAAATTCATTTTTAAATTTAAATGAACATACGGAAAAAAATTAAAGTACCTTCTTTGTCTCAGTTTAATTTTGCTCGTCTAGTTAGCCGTTGGGACGACTCTTCATCATCTGCCATGAAGATCTGAGCCGCATACATAATCATGTTTTCGAAAAATGCGTCATTCTCTTCCGAAGATGATGAATACCACGTAGACGAAGAAGATGAATAATAAATGGAAGAAGGTGAAGACATGGTAAATTTTGAGAGAGAGATGGGGTGGTAGTGGGTAAAAAATGGTATAAAAATGTTGAGTTTATATAAAAAGGGAAGAGTGTTTATAAAATGTGACAGAGATATAAGATTGTAGTGGGTGAAAAGGTGTGAAAAATGGTATAAAAGTGGTGAGTATTTATAAAATTTGGAATGAATTTGGTAATTTTTTTAAAAAATGGCCGTTGCAAATTAAAAGGAAATTGGATTTTTTTTTCAATCAAACGGTCAAAAGCTCCTCGAAACCTCACACTTTTTTGTCATTTTCTGGACCGTCTCAAACGGCTTGTGGCCGACGGTCAGGACGAGGACGCCGGGGAGGGGGGGCACGGTGTGTGCCTCGTTGCCGGACCTGGACGGGTGGGGGACGCTCCCCATATCGTCTAGCCTAAGACCATGTTGTAGTGGTAGTGCTCTTACCTTTGGGTGTTTTGTGTCATGTGGTAGCCCAGTCAGCAATGGAGTATTATGGAGCGTTTTCTAAAATAGATGTAGCGGGGCATTATGTTAAAAAATGTGTAATAAAATTAAATAAAAAACGAGTAAATTACACAGATTGTCCTTTAATTACACCCTAAATTGCAGTCCCTGCCCTTTCCCTTTAATTTGTGCATGCCATGTCCTTTAAATAACAAATTTGCACACTCCTTGTCCTATGCTCCAAACCCCATCCAACAACCCAGTTAAATGCACCCATGTGCCTCTCACATGATGGGTAAAATTGTAATTAACCCTCCACCTACCCTTAAAAACCTCTGGAGTCTTCTTCCTCCCAGAACACACTCTCAAAACCCTTCACTCCACACGATCAACCCAATACCATAGAAACCCTAATCAAATCGATTCAAATGCGATGCCGGACACTTACGAACTGCGACCAAGGTGGTCTATTCGTGCAAACGTTGATCAAGAAACGATTGAAAATTACTACAGTGAGTTGCATTTGCTCAATTTCCGTTAAAAATATATGTTTGGCTGTTGAATTTTTGAAAAATTTATACTTCTATTTAATTTCAGGGCGTTTTCCCCATTTGTTCGCTATAAAGCTACATCATGGTGGTTGTTTCACTAAGTTTCCAAACTTTGAGTATGTGGAGGGTAAGCACAACTATGCTGATCAGTTGGATCCTGACTTTTTCTCTGTTCATGAGTTGGATTTGGTATTGAAAAAGTTAGGGTATGCAACAGATGTTATTAGGTATTATCATTATAAGATACCTAATCAGGAACTAGGATTTGGCCTTCGTGCTCTAGGTAGTGACTTAGATGTTATTGGCTTTTGCAAGTACACAACTGATTATAAAACCATGCATGTTTACACTGAGTTTGAAGTAACAAATGTGCATACATATTTCTATTCCCCTGCAAAAATTAGGATTATATATAATATACAAATATATATAATCTTTATACGACTGAAATTACGTATAATAGTATAATAATATGTATAGATATTATTATTTTTATTATTGAGTATCTTTTAAGAATAATTTGATTTGTGTTACAAAAGTTATGTTCCATACTTCCATGCACATGTTAAAAAATCTACAGTAACAAGCAAACACATGTTCTCAAACACATACACACGAATGCATGGTACCTTGTTATAAGTTATAAGGCTGCGAGGTATGGGGATCGTCCCCGGTTCGTTCTGGTCTGGCGCCAGGCCAAACACCCCCCCCCCCCGCTTCGTCCTCACCGTCCCTTTCCAGACGTTGGTGCCGGTCCACAAAAGGACAAAAATCATCCCTCCCCCTCTCACACACACACCTATACATACAATATATACATATAGGTTTTAGGTCCATCCCCCCATTTCCATACCTCCATTCTCTTTGCCTGATCCTTACACCCATCCTACATGGATCATACGTGACGGATCATCTTCCAAGGGAGGACCATCACCATACCGCATAGCCTAAGGGATGAGGTGGTTTAAAATATACTAAACTATACACACAAGTATGTCGGTTGTGAACTTCTAGATAATTCGTCTTACACCTCGTTTTTAATTTTTAAAATCGCATTTCATTAATTCATTTTGAATCTTTTTCATATTTTTTCTTAATTTTTTTATTTAATGAATGAAACTCAAACTCACCATAATTAACTTAGGTAGTTGATTGGATACCAATATCAGTTAAATCAAACATCCGTTGGTATTTTAAAGATAATTATTTGACCAATAATAAAGATTTATAACTGTATAATCTAAAACATGTTCAATAATAATAATAATAATAATAATAATAATAATAATAATTGTTTTGGTCAAAATTACACAAGGATAATATAACCAAATCTGATTTTGTGAGGTGTGATGCTTGATTATGTGAACAAATGAATGAACAAAGAATGAATGTAATGAATGTTGGACACAAGGATTTATACGAGGAAAAAACCCTTGATCAATAGATGATCTCCGGCACAAAAAACCTCGGGTGCTGGAAACTACCGATCACCAATTGGATTAGACAAAATATGTTTACAACTCGGGATGATAACAAGCTTGTTACAAAGATCATTAGTGTGCAAAAAGTGTGAAATCGCCAATATGTTGCAGAGAGTTCTCGAGTGTGTGTGTTTTGCTAACTTGTTCTTGCTAATTCAAGCTTGTTATCCCCTTAAAAATGGAAATAATCTAACTAACAAACATTCCGCAAATTATGCTAGCTTCCCACGACTTCATTAACGGTCAAATCAGCCATGCACGTGCAGAATATGGGAGCATATTCTCCTGGAATCTCGGCAAGACCAAGTCCCATTCGTATGTTCCTGCAAAACAAGTTCAAATATAGCGGAAACAATCGTTAGTGTAAGGATAACAATAAGGATCCTGGATCCTTTTTCCTGCAATGTCTTCTAATGATCCTTAATTCAAATAGAACTGAGGATCCGTGATCCTGGCTGCACTTTGAGGATCCGTGATCCTTAGGTTATAAAATCCATCCCTAACAATTGCCCCCAAAATATGAGGAATAAAATACAACTTGATGAGTCATATTTTTGTGCCTTATCTGCAATGAACTAACAATCGTAAATATAGTCGTTATATCAGAACTAGCCGTTGCAATCCTGACATCAGCGACATGACAACCTGCAGAATCATCATTATATATGGATTAGAGATAAGGATCTAGTTGTGTTTAAATTCGAGCGTTACTCTCCTTTAAATCACCATCCGGAGATCGAACAGGTATCTCTTTTCTTCCTTTTCTCTACATTTTCTTATTCTGATTTTCTGTTTCAAAATCTCAAAGCCACAATGAAGCTACGATCCTCCCCTGCCAAGGATCACAAGAAGGATAGTCCCTTGAGGAGCCAAGGCATTGTCGTAAACCCTTTGGCAGAACTCTGCCGCTTTACTGATCCAGAAATTGACCGGATCCGCCATTGTTTTCCGGCGGAGGCCGTCTTCAAACCTTTTGACTCTTCAATGAAGAGTGACCGCATCTCCAACACCTGGGTCTCTTTTCCAGCCACCCCTTTTCTGATAGGATTCTCCTATCATTTCCCTGCTTTTACCCAATCCTTCTTTGCACTCACTGGTATGTGCTATATTCAGGCCATGCCGATGATGTGGAGAGTACTATACACTCTGGAAAACATTATTGAGCAGGAGGGTATAGAGATAGGAATGTCGGAATTGGCTGAGTTGTATAATCTTGTTAGCCATGGTTCACACCGATTCTTGTTTAAGCACAAACCTGGTCAGCCCCATCCAATCCTTAAGACCACGAAAAATGACACCCATTGGAAAAATCGTTTCTTTTTTGTGAGGAGAGACTCAATCCCAGACGGGAAGGATCTCCCCAAAAAGTGGACCACCCATGGTAGGATATAGGATCCTTAGACAAGGATCATAGGAGGACTCTTTTTCTATTAAGGATAACTGATCCTTTTTCCTGTTTCTATTTTGCAGCTATCTCAGTTTCTCATCTTCAAAACTCCCCTGCAACAAAAGAAAGACTTGCTGCCTTTTGGAGGCTTGACCCTGCTGTGAGGACATTTCAAGCAAAAACAAAGGATTCCGAAGAAGCATCCTCTAGTTACTTCACCATGCCAAGTAAGTATCGATACATATGTATAAATGAATAACTGTTAAAATGAATGAAAAATATGAATACTTATCTGTTGTTTGGCATTTGTAGGCACTGGGAAATCTTCAAAATCTGCCTCCCGGTTCAGTGTTAGCAACCTTGATGCTTTTGCTCTCTCCAATTCTGCCAAGAAACAGCTTACCACCAGTCCCAGCATCCCAAATCCTAAGGGTGCCAGCACAAGGGGCAAAGGGTGGAAAGAAAAGGAAAGCTGCTGAAACTCTTGAAGGCCTTCCTCTTATCCAACACCAGTTCGAGGAGTATGTCTCCGAGGTAAGGATCCTTAATCCTTAAGTCTGATCTTCCTTTTTTTTTGAGGATAACGGATCCTGACCATGTGCTTGTTTTTTGCAGAAATTTGCTGAGATCCAGATGCTCCTGGATTCAAATGCTGAAGAGGCTGAGCAAAAACACCTGGACTTCCAGAAGATGTTCTTGGCTAAGGATCAGACAATCTCCTCCCTCGAGAAGGAGCTCAATCTGGTGAAGAAGGAGTTGGTCCTGACCCACGCTACAGCCCAGCAGGAGAAGGAGGAGGTGATGGAGGGAGCCAAACTCTCTGCTACAATTGCCATGCTCAAGATCAAACTTCAAATGGCAAAGGAAGCTGAGGATCCTTCCTTCGATAGGTCTGCTTGGGACCAAGAAGCCTGGAAGCTGAAGCTGGCTGAGCTGGACGATGAAGAGGAGGCTGAAGAGGTCTTGGCATTGGAGGCTGGTGGCAGTGGAGTGAATGATCCGGTTGAGGAAGCAGCGGGTGGTGATGCAACGAAGGTGTGAGCTGCAACAATGGGCGATGATGGAAATTTCTAGACGTGGCCGGAGCCCATTTTTTATGGTTTGTGGTTTTTGTTTAATGGTTTTTGATGGTGAACAATGTTGGTCTGTAATAACTCTAAACAATAGTTTTTAGGTTTAAGGATTATGGATCCTTGGGACAATAGGTAGGATAATGGGTGGTGGATGGATCCTCTGTTTGGGGGATGAAACCACTTGTTATCCTGCCGCCTTTATTTCCTGCATTTAGACCTTGTTAATATGGACACCCTTTGCCTACCCCAGCAGACGGGCCACATTTTGCTGGTAGATGCTTGGGGTAGGCAATTTTGACAACCTTGGAAGGGTTTAACTTTTGATAAATAAAACCTTAATCTTTTGGCTATCTCATGTTGTACGTTCTGTGTTTGTTTACCTTTCAATTGTTATTGCATATTACTTTAAACATACAAGTTAGTAATGAAAGTATAAAAATTAGTCTAAGTCAATAAGTTTAGGATATGATCAAGGATCAAATATCCTCTAATCGAAAAGTTCAGAAAGTGGTGAAATTTTAGGATCATATATCTCGTTGTCAAAGTATAAGGGTAACATAGATAAATCAAGTATAATAGTTAAGGTAAATAAGGATCATACCAGAGAATCCAGGTTAGGATCCTATATCCTTAACACTTACAACTGTGACCATCAAAGATAAAACCTGATAAAAAGTTAGGATCCTGGATCCTTAACTGTTTAGCATTAGAAACCTGATACATGAGATAACTTGGGACTAAGCCAATTTGTAAATGAAAGAGTTAATATTTGGGGGCAAGCCCAATAGACTGGAGACAAGCCCAAAAACTGGGGACAAACCCAAAAACTGGGGACAAGCCCAAAGGATCTTGTGTGAACTGGAGTATGGCCCAAACTGGCGACTATCCCAACTTAGTGACATGAAGATGCCAAAACCTTAGCTAACGTGAAAACGTTAGAAACCTTAGGAACGGATGTATGGTACATCTACCATTATACTTAGGATCCTGAATACAGCCAGTACAATGAAATTATCAGCCCCTAAAGCGGGTACTGGTCCCATTGCCTTTAACTGCACCAGGATAATCATGCGTTACTGGCGAAGGTAGTAGATACCTTAAACTGGGGATAAACCCAAAACTGGGGATAAACCCTTAAAACTTAAGAAACTTGTGTGGATACTTGATCCTCTGTGAAAGATGCATGAACTTCTGCAAAACTTAGAATTTTAGTGAAAAAGGATAAAGGATCCTGGACCCTTCTCCTTGTAATTAAACATATTAAAGGACAAGGTAAGTTAAAATTAAAATATTACCAAAATGAGGATCATATATCCTCTAAGGATCCTTATTGTATACCGAATATGAGGATTACTAAGGATCCTGGATCCTTGTTACATGAAGTATCTTTTCAAATGGACATCATTCCAAGCTCTTGGTAGCAGATCTCCTTCCATTGTTAATAACTGATATGCCCCCTTTCCTGCCTCAGATTCAATAAGATAGGGGCCTTCCCATTTTGGTGCTAACTTGCCATCAGCAGGGTTTGTGGTATTTTGGAATGTTTTTCTCAATACCATATCACCAACTTGAAATTTTCTGATCCTAACATTCTTGTTGTAAGCTCCAGCCATCCTTTATTGATAACTAGCTAATCTTATCCTCGCCAAATCCCTGAGTTCTTCTATGGTATCCAAGTCTTGAACCAAGTTTTCAGCATTTCCTTCAGGATCACGGATGCTTGTTCTAGCAGTAGGAACTACCATCTCTGTAGGAATCACTGATTCAGCTCCAAACACTAAGGAGAATGGAGTCTGACCAGTGGCGTTCTTGGGAGTTGTTCTATCAGCCCATAATACATAAGGTAGCTCTTCTGCCCATTTCCCTTTCTTGGATCCAAGCTTTTTCTTCAAGTTGTTGATGATGATCTAATTCAAGCTTGTTATCCCCTTAAAAATGGAAATAATCTAACTAACAAACATTCCGCAAATTATGCTAGCTTCCCACGACTTCATTAACAGTTGAATCAGCCATGCATGTGCAGAATATGGGAGCATATTCTCCTGGAATCTCGGCAAGACCAAGTCCCATTCGTATGTTCCTGCAAAACAAGTTCAAATATAGTGGAAACAATCGTTAGTGTAAGGATAACAATGAGGATCCTGGATCCTTATTCCTGCAATGTCTTCCGAGGATCCTTAATTCAAATAGAACTGAGGATCCGTGATCCTGGCTGCACTTTGAGGATCCGTGATCCTTAGGTTATAAAATCCATCCCTAACAATAATAATAACTTTGTTTAAGGTTTAAGTCAACTTATATCATATAGAAATCCTAGGTCAAATTTATATAGCTGATTAGCCTGATTGAATATTTTTCTTATTCGGTAGATACAAATTAAATCTATAGTTATAACTCATTTTCAGTTTAGGTAGATACAAATTAAATATATAGTTATAACTCATTTTCAGTTTAGTTTAATTTTTGTCTAGTGGCTTAGGGTAACTGACGCTCCCTCCATTTGGAGGCAGCTCATTGGGTGATCAATGGGGTCTTCACATAGACCGCTCTCGCATATGTTACCATACTCATGGAGGTGCTCTTGGCAGCCGACACTGTAAGGACCTTCAAAAATGTCCTAAACCGATCCATAAGTAAAAACCCGGACCCCTGAAACCCTAACGTGCATGAAAAACTAAGAAATAAAGGTTTTTGGGTTTCAGGCGGGCCGCGTAAGCTATAAGAGAAGCTTACGCGGGCCGCGTCAAAGTATGGTTGACCGGATAAGCGTCCAGATCCACGTGTCACACACGTGGCAAGCCTACCGATGACACGCTAGCCCTAGTCTACGTTTAGCTGGTTCTCGCGGGCCGCGTAAGAATCTGTTAAGTCTTACGCGGGCCGCGTAAGACTCAGATTTCAGCTATAAATAGCTTGGTTCACAAGCTGTTCATCTGTGTCGAAACCAATTCACAAAAACGAATTCTCACTGCTCAAAATTCGAAATTAAGGTAGTGAGGCGCTGCTACGATACCGGGTATTAACTCGATCGCTGCTACGATTCAATGTCCGATCAATTGAAACTATCCGACAGGATGTTTAAGTGCTGCCCAACTTCGGGCTTTCCTTTGTCATTAGTCGTGAATCCGACAGGATGTTTGAGTGCCACCCGAACTCGGGGTATACTTTGTCATTCGTCGTGAAAACGATGGATGTTTAAGTATTGCACTCTGTCATTCGTTGCGAATCCGATGGATCTTTAAGTGTTGCACTTTGTCATTCGTCGTGAGGGTTTTAATCTCGTGAGTTATCATAAATGCTGTATTAGTTACTAACCTAGTTCGTGTGCATTGTTATTTAAATTAGGTTACAAGGCTAGCAGTAGGCTAAACTCTGCCCGTATAAACTTGCAATGTGAGTCATTCTCTTTTAATCAACTGTTTTACAATACCTCAAATTATTTTCAAAAGTTATAATTACAGGGATTAAGTCGTGGTTATCTTGAATCACTGGCTAATTGGGGTATTGTGCACATTACTAATTTCTCACGGTTAGGCTAATAAATCCTAACAGTGATAATCATCACTACTTGGGGAAGGACCCAATAGTGGTATGACCATCGTCACCAGGTGACACGGCGCCAGATAAAAATAAGATAGAAGCCATTGTAATCGCTCTTATGCTATAATTAATAACTAATGTGTCATTTTACATACCTGAATGACTCGCCAGCATTTCCCCACTGATAAAATATTTTTAAAACATGTTTCAGGCGACCTGCTGTGAATCAAGAAAAACGTGCTACGGAGCACTAACCATCTTGAAGAAGTGGCTCAGTTAAAATGAATAAACATGTTTTATAAATCAGGGAATTTACTTGTGAAATTCCTCTTTTGTAAATTACGGGGTTTATCCCGAATTATGGAATAAAATAATCGGGCATTTTCGAGTTTTAAAAGATCCTGGTAAACTCTTCCGCTGTCAAACTCAATTAATAAATACCACGGGAATTTTCTGTCGCCGCGGCTTCCGGACCTGGTAAAATCGGGACGGGGGCCGTGACAGGAAAAAGGTGGTATCAGAGCCACTGATTTAAGCCAATTAAGTATTTAAAATACTTAATTTTCCTGATTTCCATCCTGTGATTATGTGTTTCTATCTTGACTATCTGTTAATTTACAGTATGGGTAAGCAAAGAATTTCGGACATCTATCATAAATTAGATAGTTCACCGAAAGATAAGGGAACTTCATCCCAATCAAATTCCTCAAGATACTCAGCAGATACTGAGGAAGGAATATTTGTTCGTAAGGCACAGTTTGAAAAACCACTTACCCCTAATAAAAGAAGTTGGATTATTAGAAAAAGTCAAGAGAAAATACAGAAGTCACAACAAAAAGGGATGATAAGTGATAAGGAAACCCAGGAAATAGGCAGTAAACCACCATGGGAAGATGAATTAGACCAACAATGGGAAAATCTCTACATGTTAGCCACTACCGCAGTAAATGCTAACTTCTAGTTAAATTACCCAACCAGTACCAGCACCTATGACACCTACGAGCCAGAAACTTTAAACTATTAAATAACCACTAGTATATTTCAGTTGTAACAAATATCTAGCAATAGTTCGTTTTAATCAAATAAATTGTATTTAAGTTTTCTAAATTGCCATTCTGTGATTATGTGAATTACAAAATTTTAACCTAGAATTTTGTGTGTTTCTTCATAACTGCTAAACAACATGAATGAATTATCCGAAGCTCTTGAGAATCTCAATCTCTATTCGGTTAATGTGGAAGTTTCTAGAGACTTTACCGGTTATCATGCCAACATAGAGGAACCTATGGAATTTCAAACTCAGCCACCGGAGAAACCCAAGCCAAAGAAGAGAAGAAGAATTGTGGGTTGGAGACGTGTGCGCAGGAAGAAACCAGCGACACGGAAAGTTACCATGACAGAAGATCTTAAAGGAAGAGGCAAGGAAATAGAGATTGGGGAAAGTTCCAGGCAAGGCCAGGAAATGCCACCCTGGGAAGAACTGGATCATAAACTAGCACTTAGTGATCTCATCGGACCTGCCGGTGAAAACCTTTTTAACTACCCAGGAGAAGCACAACTTCCAGTTGACTTAGAGCCTGAAATCCCAGATCCTATTATCCACTCCCAACCTCTACCAGCAGAGTTAGAAGAATGGTGGACCACCGACTGGCAGTTCCAGAATCTCCTGAACAACCCTGATACCTTTTTCCCTCAGTTTGATCCAGAGCCTCCACTACACCCACCAATGAGCAATGAGAACTTAGCTGAACTTCACCATTTTGGCGAAGAGCTGATGGATGCAGGGAACAGAATCCGAGAAGTAGGGGAGAGAATCTCCTGGAAGTACGACGAAAGGGAGCGTCGTTTTTGAAAAGCCAGCTGACGGGATAGAATGTGGTTGTAGGAATGTGTTTTTAATACTAAAAATATAATTATGTGTAATAACTTAAAAATAAAACTTTTATAAGATAACCAGTGTGTACGGATGCCTATTATAAGATATAAAATATCGTAAGTCGAAAGATCGACAATTTTGGCTATACGTGTTGACATGATTATATGCAATTGTTTTGTTATATTTAGTTATTAATTATTTCATGCTAATCACTTATATAAATTAATTACCAGATGGCAAACGCTGGTAATGAACCCGTTAACGAAGTGAATCAATCTGAGCATAATCAGGAAGATCAATTTCTGAATAGGCAAGATATCGAGAATATCGTTGCTCAGGGAATAGCCAATGCTATTCCAGCAATACTTGCTGCTGCTCGAAATCCAGTTGAACCTCAAATTATTCTGAGTAAACGTACTCATGAGGACAACTTCAGTAATAGTGTAAACGGAGGCGGCAACAACAATAATAACAATAACAATGATGTACTGCAAGCCCTAATTCTCAAAAGAATGAAAGCTGCAACGCCTGGTTGCACTTACAAGGAATTTCTTGCCTGTAAACCAGCTAAATTTGCAGGCAATGAAGGGGCGACTGCGGCGCTGCGTTGGTTAGAGAAAACCGAAGCAGTAATTACAATAAGTAATTGTGCTGAAGAAGACAAGGTCATGTACTCGTCGCATCTTTTTAAAGAAGGAGTGTTAGAATGGTGGAACACCGTTCTACAAGCTAAAGGAAGGAATGTGGCGTATGCTATGAACAGGGAAGAATTTAAGAGTCTCGTAGAAAAATTCTGTCCCGAGTATGAAAAGGAACAAATGACGAATAAGTTCCTGAATTACCGGATGGTAGGTGTTGATTGTAGAGGGTATACTTCGACTTTCTTCGAGTATGCTAGAGTGGTACCAACCCTGGCTTCGCCAGAACCGGTACTTATTTCTCGCTATATTTGGGGCTTAATTAGCGAGATTCATAATATTGTCAAAGCGGCGAGACCCCGCACGATCGATGATGCGGTGGAATTAGCCAATACTCTGACTGACGAATTGGTGTGGACAAGAGAAGAAACCCGGAAAAAGGAAGTAGCCCAAAAGATTACCCAGGGATTCCGTATGGGTAACCGTAGCAATTTCAAGAGAAAGGGAACTGAGCAATCTTCCACTTTTCCATTTTGCAATACCTGTAAAAGAAAGTATTTTGGTAGATGCAAAGGGTATTGCAACTTCTGCAAAATTCCGGGGCACCAAGAGGAAGACTGTAGGAAGAAGAAAGCAACAGTCTGCTACAATTATGGAGAAGCTGGACATTTTAGGCCAGACTGCCCAAAATTGGTCAAACCAGCTGATAACAAAGCTAAACCTACAGAAGGAACTACCAAGAAAAATGTAAGAGCCTTCCAACTGACTACTCAGGAAGCAGAGCTAATCCCTGATGTGATAGCTGGTACGTTCCTAGTTCATGATGTCTACGCAAAAGTATTATTTGACTCTGGTGCAAACCAAAGTTTTATAAATACTTCATTTTGCCAAGCTTTTAATTTACCCTTAACCAACCTTAGGCAGATTTTTACAGTCGAAACGGCAGATGGGAATTATGTTAACATAGATAAAGTTTTGCGAGAAGGAAAAATAGAACTCGTAGGCCATAAATTTTCAGCAAACCTGTTACCTATGAATTTAGCTGAATTCGATGTGGTGTTAGGAATGGATTGGTTAGTAGCCAACCATGCTCGAATTCTTTGTGATAAGAATTCCATAGAAATTCATACACCTACAGGAGAATTAGTGGTGATTACAGGAGATAAGCCACGAAAGCCACTAAAATTCATTTCAGCAATGAAGTTGGCCAGTTATTCACGAAAACAAGAAATAGTGTATATGATTTCGGTAATCATTAACACTAAAGGTAAGGTACTTAAGGAAATTCCAGTAGTATCAGAATACCCAGAGGTATTCCCAGAAGAACTACCTGGATTACCACCTGATAGGGAGGTAGAATTTAGAATTCATCTAATTCCTGGAACTACACCGATAGCCAAGGCACCTTATCGGTTAGCACCCACTGAAATGCTAGAATTGAAAAAGAAGTTAGATGAATTATTAAGTAAAGGATTCATACAACCTAGTTCATCCACGTGGGGAGCACTAGTGTTGTTTGTGAAAAAGAAAGATGGTTCGATGCGAATGTGTATCGACTATAGGGAATTGAATAAGGTCACAATTAAGAACCGATACCCCTTACCTAGGATTGATAATCTTTTTGATCAACTTCAGGGAGCTAGATACTTTTCTAAGATCGATTTGCGCTCCGGATACCATCAATTGAAGGTACAAGAAGAAGACATACCTAAAACTGCTTTCAGAACTAGGTATGGTCATTATGAGTTTACAGTCATGCCCTTCGGATTAACAAATGCTCCTGCAGCATTTATGGACATGATGAATAGAATCTGTAAACCGTACTTGGATAAATTTGTAATTGTCTTCATCGACGATATACTTATTTATTCCAAAAGTCAGGAGGAACATTGTGAGCACCTGCATGTACTCTTAACCTTGTTAAGAAAGGAGAAGCTTGACACCAAATTATCGAAGTGTGAATTTTGTCTACAAGAGGTACAATTCTTAGGACACATGGTGAATCACGAAGGTATTCATGTAGATCCCTCTAAGATAGAAGCGATCACCAAATGGAAGGTCCCGCAGTCAGCTATGGAAATTAGAAGTTTTATAGGGTTAGCCGGATATTATAGACGGTTTATTAGGGATTTTTACAAGATAGTTGTACCATTAACTAAGCTTACCTGTAAAGGTTAACAAATGCCCCTATTCTAGCCTTACCAGAAGGAACCGAAGATTTTGAAGTTTACTATGATGCTTCTAAGCTAGGATTAGGGTGTGTGTTAATGCAACGCAAAAAGGTAATTGCGTATGCATCAAGGCAATTGAAAAAGCACGAGGAAAATTATACGACTCATGATTTAGAATTAGGAGCCATAATTTTTGTCCTTAAGATTTGGAGACATTATCTGTACGGAAGTAAGTTTACTGTCTATACAGATCATAAAAGTTTAAGATATATATTTGGGCAAAAAGAATTAAACATGAGGCAAAGGAGGTGGATGGAGATCCTGAGTGACTACGACTGTGATATTCAATATCACGAAGGAAAAGCAAACATAGTTGCTGACGCCTTAAGTCGTAAGTATCATGAAAAGAAAAAACGAGTTCGTGCTCTTAGAATAAATCTTCAATTAGACTTAATGGAACAATTGAAGCAAATTCAGAAAACCGCAATTGAAGATAGTACGGAAGGAATGAAAGGACGGATTAAGGAATTAGAGCAAGGAAATGATGAAATTTGGAGATTCCATAAGACTAGGATTTGGGTACCTAAGCAGGGAAAGTTAAGAGATAAGATTTTAGAGGAATCTCATAAATCTAGGTATACTGTACATCCTGGTTACAATAAGATGTACCAAGATTTAAGAAACAATTTCGGGTGGATCGGTATGAAAAAGGATATAGCTAGATATGTTTCTAAGTGTCTTACTTGTTCACAAGTTAAAGCAGAACACCAGAAACCTTCAGGTCTACTACAACAATTAGAAATGCCTGTATGGAAATGGGAACTTATAACCATGGACTTTGTTACTAAGTTACCCAAAACCAGAAAAGGTAACGATGCGATTTGGGTAATTGTGGATCGATTAACCAAATCAGCTCATTTCCTACCCATGAAAGAAACCTTTAGCATGGAAAGATTGGAAAAGTTGTATGTAGATGATGTAGTATCCTTACATGGAGTCCCACTCTCCATTGTATCGGATAGGGATAGTCATTTCACTTCCCATTTCTGGACAAGTTTCCAAGAAGCAATGGGAACTCGACTAAAGTTAAGCACTGCATATCATCCTCAAACAGACGGACAAAGTGAAAGGACGATCCAAACTCTGGAAGACATGCTTAGGGCATGTGTGATAGATTTTGGTGGGAATTGGGATGACCACTTACTTTTAATTGAATTCTCCTATAACAATAGTTATCATTCAAGCATTGAAGCTGCCCCGTTCGAAGCACTATATGGACGTAAGTGTAGAACTCCAGTTTGTTGGGCAGAAATAGGAGAAAGTCAATTATCAGGTCCTGAGATTGTGCAAGAAACTACCGACAAGATCAATCAAATCAAGGAAAGACTAAAGACGACTCGAGATCGCCAGAAGAGTTATGCCGATAATCGACGCAAGCCACTAGAGTTTCAAATTGGAGATAAAGTACTATTAAAAGCTTCTCCTTGGAAAGGAGTAGTTCGATTTGGTAAGAAAGGAAAGCTGAGTCCGAGGTACGTAGGACTGTTTTGGTCAAAAATTAAGCAAAGATAATGCAACCAAATCTTTTGTTGTGAGGTGTGATGCTTGAATCAATGAACAATATGAAGGATCACTCAGAAATGTAATGAACAAGTGACACAATGATTTATACGAGGAAAAAGCCCTTGATCAAGAGTTGATCTCCGGCATAAAAAACCTCGGTGATGGAAACTACCGATCACCAACTCAGATTATACAAAAAATGTATTACAACTTTGGATGATAGCGAGCTAGTTACAAGGATCACTAGAGTGTAAGGTGCAAAAAAGCGTGTAATCGCCGAGCTAACTGTCAAGAGCTAATGAGATCAGTTATGAGTGTGTGTGTTTAGCCAAAAATAGCCAAGTGTTCTAATCTAGCTCGCTATCCCCTTTTAAATTTAGAAAATATCTAAGTTAACTAACTATCTGCATTTCATGCAAGTCTCCCACGAACTCCATAACGTCCATATTAGTCAAGCACGTGCGGAATAAATAGGGAATATGCTCCAGGAATATCGCCAAGACCAAGTCCAAGCACGTACTCCTGCAAAACAACATCATATTCAAAGCAGACAATCGTTAGTATAAGGATCCTTATTATGATCCTGGATCCTGATCCTACAATACTCTCTGAGGATCACTAATTCAAACAGAATTGAGGATAACTAAATCCGACAGTAATTGAGGATCACTGATCTATGGAAAATCCTCCCCTAACAATTGCCCCCAAAATATAAGGAGTGAAGTGTAAATAAACGAATTATATTTTCTCGTTCTTATCCGTAACAAACCAACGGATATATAGCCGTTAAATTCTGACTAGCTGTTGCATCCTGACGTCATTGAAGTGACTATCCTGCAAGATCATGATTATAAATTGAAATTAGAGATAAGGGTTAGGAAGCATTTAAATTCGTGCGTTTCATCCTTTAAATCCTCATTCGAAGATCTGATCAGGTACTTCTCTTTCCTTTCTCTCTTCATATTCTCCTTCTGTTTCTTCTTCTTCACCACCATCATGACCAAGATGATGCTAAGATCCTCACCGGCTAAGGATCACAAAAAGGACAGTCCCTTGAAGACCCAAGGGATCATTGAAGACTCTGCGAAGGAACGATGCTGCTTTACCGATCCGCAGATAGACAGAATTCGCCATTGCTTTCCGGCGAACACCGTTTTCAAAACTTTTGATCCCACCATCCTGAGCGACTTTGTTTCTGAAACCTGGGTAGCTTTTCCGGTCACCCCATTTACGATAGGATACTCGTATCCTTTTCCTGATTTTACCCAATCCTTCTTCTCTCTCACCGGCATCTCCTACATCCAAGCGATGCCAATGATGTGGAGGGTCTTGTATACCCTTGAAAGAATCATTGAGCACGAAGGTATTGATCTGGGAATGTCGGAGTTAGCAGAGATGTACGACCTTGTGAGCCATGGATCTCACCGATACCTATTCAAACACAAACCCGGTGAAGAACACCCCAGCTTCAAAACCTCTAAGAATGACACCAACTGGAAAAGGCGATTCTTCTTTGTCAGAAGGGATTCCATCCCTAATGGGAAGGATCTTCCAAGAAAATGGGTTACTCATGGTAGGATAGAGGATCCTTATAGAAGGATCACAGGATAACCTGTTGTCACACCCTGGCTTTGCGGAAGCGTGGTTAATTTTGGTGTGACTTCTTAATACCATAGCTTAACCATAACAAAGCTATATGAAATAAAATCATGCAAGATCATCCGTTGATTTAAGTTTTAAAACCAGAGTAACATACCATTGTCTTAAAGACTTACAACACCGTAACATAGAACATTGTCTTGAACAACATAAACAGTAACATGAAGTAAACGCAGTCTAAGATTTGTGACTTGTCCAGGAATGAGTCACATTTCCTAAACTGGGATGACCTTGGAACCCTTATGCAGCGGGAAAACATAACATACCGTGCCAGATCCAGTTAATTTCCTGAAATACATGTAAGTTGAAAAATCAACAATAATGTTGAGCGAGTTCATGTGTAAGTGAGTATGTAAAACACTTGTAAGTATAAAAGTTCCCTGGTATGTAGCAGTGTAAGGAAAAGAGATCACCAATAGTTTGCAAGGCCATTAGCATGTGTGAAGTGCAAGTAGGAAGACTCAACCTAGCAGATTTTCGCGTCGGGTACAAAGTCACTCAAGGTCCGTTCTGTTGGTCCTCTTAGAGGTCCGTTCTGTTGGGCCTAGAGTTGGGCTCGCTACACCCAGATAGATCTACCGCTTACGTCCCTCGGTGTTTCTGCCTACCCATTCACATGATCTAAGTAGTAAACCTCCTTACGCTAACCATACCGTGTATAAAGTACTTGTAAACAAAGTAACATGTATTTCACCCCCCGCAGTTAAGAAAACTGAAAACAGTTAGAGAAAAGGGGGACATGAACTCACAGTCGGTGCGTCTCTACCAAGTACTCCAAATCAGAAAGCTGCGCGACGACCTACAAGTGCTAATTCTATTAGACGGACGGCCGTGCCTTAGCTTTATAGTTAAATCTTTGGGAAATAGTTAGACAACTATTTCGTGTTTACGTTCTGTATATACTTGGTAGTTAATCTCCTTCCCAAGGATGGGGGATTCAATACATGTGCGTTCAAATTAAACCATTAAGTCTCACTTAATACATATATATTTCCAATCCCAAAATATAAGTATTTTTCTCAAAAATATTATATTTTCATTTCACATAGTTTTTCTCCAATAATACGTTGTTAAAATACGCGTTCATAAATATTTCCGTAAGTGCGTAAGTTACGTTTTAACAATCGAGTGGTAATATAATTACCGGTGTAACTTATATATATTTATGGTGAAAGCGTTCGTATTATTTTGGATTCGTTAACGTTCGTAAATATTATTTTTACTCTAAAAATAATATTTATGTATTTCACAAAATAATCATAAACAGTGTGTGAAAAATATATATATTTATCACGTTAAATTTTGTGAAAATCCCACCTCCGAATATTTAGTAAATAAAGTCATGGCGAAATTTATGTTTCGAAAACATGTCAAAAATAATTCTAACACTTGTAGTGTAAATAGTTCTAAGTGTTAGGTTTTTAGAAAAATTTCGCCAGAGTTTCCTCTGTAACTGGAGGTGGCCACGCTTTCAAGCGTATCATTTTCTTTAACAAATCAACTCAACAATTTTCTTTACTTGATCCGAACAACTTTCATCACAACAACAAATCAACATATGTGTAAATTGCCAAAAATTACATGAACTTGCAGTTTTCTCAAAACCGTGGTGTAAATCCCCTTAAATTTAGTAGATCCTTATATATGGCAATTTGATCTTGTAAAAACCTCGTTTTTAGAGAAAATCCATCTTTACAACTTCTAGTCATCTTTTACAAAAAAAAACTGTTATTTTGTCGGATCCTTTCATTTCACAAGTGTTTACACACTTGTGGTTTATAAAAATCATGCTTGTTAGTGTAAGATCTATCTTTTAAAATACATGATTTCTTTGATACGTGGTTCTTTGAAAATACCACTTGCAGATACGTAGATCCGCTAGTTTTAAACACTATTGTACAAGTTAAAACACTTTTACACAAGTAAAACATTTTTACACAAGTTCATGTTTCATGTGTGGTAGAGTTTCACCTTTTAACCCTTGTTACTTTTAAAATAGCTTTGTGTCATGATTCAAGAACATGACTATACCGGGTTAAACGATGACCCGAGCTACCACAACATAGATCGGGTCTAAATAATCACACATTTCAAATACTACATCTTTTACACAACATATAAGCTATTAACCACCATTTCAAGTGTTTTTAGTAGACTTTTGTGCATCATTTTGCATTTTAACGAGATTTAACCGATACAAATCCTTTTAACCACTTTAGATTAGCTCAAGATAGAGATTTAAACATTATACCTCTAGCTCAAGGCTAGGGAAGGATCTTGACGAAAATGGCGTGGATAAAAGCTAAAGAAAGAGGTCCTTCGCGTTCCGTTTGCACCAAGCTTCCTAATATGCGATCCTCGACACTTGTATGGACTTGGAATTACTTGAACAAGATCGAAAATATGATGGGTGCTCAAGGGGTGTTTGGCCGTAGCCTATGAGAGAGAGGGAGGGAGTGTTTTGTTGAGTTTGTGTTAGTGAAAGAATGATGGATTATGAAGTGATCTTATAGGCAATTCATAAGTTAATTACCCATTGGTTCTTATGCCTCCTAGATATTAAGCATAGGAGATTAAACAAATCAACAAAAGTACAAGGTGTGTCCTCCTAGTTGGGGACGGTTAGGAGGGGGGGGGGGGGTTCTAGTCCAAGTTCAACTAATAGTTAGGTAATTAGTTAGGTTAAACCAAGTTAGTTAAGTGTTTAACTTAGTTAGTTATGTTTAGTGCTTTAAAGCGGGTGTTAGGGTATTCAGGGACCCTAACTGGCTCAGAAAAAGATAAATAATGAAAATGACAATATTTTCATGTTCCGGGTGTAGTCCGGTTGTTTGGTTGGATAGTAATCCGTTAAAGCGTTACTAAAGCTTTAAAGTGTCGTTATTACTCTCTTTAGTGACACTACTCATTCCTGACACTTTGGAAAGTGTCTAGTAATATTTTTCTCATGTTTTGGCACTTTATTAGTTAGCTAAAAGCTGAATTATTTTGTAAAGTGCTGAGTTTTGTACTTAGAGTACGTTTTAGGCACATCCAGTCATTGTAACTTATTCCTAGAGACGCAGTTCCACAACCCTTGTATCCCTACACTCACCACTAGTGTAGCAAAATATCTTAGGCTCTTATAGGCCTTGGAGGCAGTGTATGCCTGATGCTGGCTTTATCAGCATGTTCAATAGGTTATCCGCTATTGTGCTACTGTGCTTTTTGTGCATCATGGTTGTCACTAGGGTTCAGCATGTAAATAATGTAGTGACGATAAGTAAAGTATGATGCAAGTAAGTACATGTATCAGATATCAAGTAGCAGTTCATCAGCTAGTTCAAACAAGCACAGTAATTAAGCAGTAATTAATCATTAGTTAAGTCGTACGGATACCTGGTTTAGTACGGGTTGTCACATTCTCCCCCCGTTAAATAAATTTCGTCCCGAAATTTAAGTTCTGCTACTAGATGCAGGGTTCTTAGGAAAAAGGTGGGGGTATTTCTCTTTTATCCGGTCCTCACGCTCCCAGGTGTACTCAGGACCATGTCTGGCATTCCAACGAACTTTGACGAGCTTGACACTGCTCCGGCGGGTCTTGTTAACTTTCCAATCCGTAACCTCGACCGGTTCTTCAACGAAGTGGAGCGTGTCGTCATCATGAATCTCGTCGGTGGGAATGGCAACGGTGACTTGAGTTGGACTTTTCTTTAGATTGGATACATGGAATGTATCGTGAACACCATTTAGTTCAGCAGGTAAGTCCAGCTTGTATGCTACTAGTCCTATTCTTTCCAGAATTCTGAAAGGACCAATGTAGCGCGGATTTAACTTCCCACGCTTCCCAAAGCGTGCCACCCCCTTCCAGGGTGATACCTTCAATAAAACCATTTCTCCAACTTGGAAATCCACATGTTTCCGGTTTGGATCCGCATAGGCCTTTTGTCTGTGGCGAGCTGCTTCGATGCGTTTAAGAATCTGCGCGATCTTGTCTGTCGTCTCTTGGACGATTTCGGGACCAGCAAGCTGCCTATCACCTGCGTCAGCCCAACATAGGGGTGATCGGCACTTGCGTCCGTATAGGGCTTCAAATGGCGCGACACCAATACTGGTGTGGTAGCTGTTGTTGTACGAGAATTCGACCAAAGGCAAATGCTTATCCCAGCTACCGCCCAAATCCATAACACACGCTCTCAGCATGTCTTCCAAAGTCTGTATCGTTCGCTCGCTCTGGCCGTCAGTTTGCGGATGAAACGCAGTGCTCAGATTCAATTGTGAGCCAAAGGCTTCTTGGAAGGATTGCCATATCCTTGACACAAACCTTCCGTCTCTATCAGAGATGATCGAGAGAGGCACTCCATGGCGCGCGACGATCTCTCTCATGTAAATTTCAGCCAATTTGCTCGTATTATCCTTCTCCCTGATGGGTAAGAAGTGTGCTGACTTCGTTAATCGATCCACTATCACCCAGATAGTGTCATGGCCTCTTGGCGTTCTTGGCAATTTCGTAATAAAGTCCATGGAAATTTGTTCCCATTTCCACTTGGGAATCTCGGGTTGTTGCAGAAGTCCCGAAGGCTTCTGGTATTCCGCTTTAACCTTAGCGCACGTTAAACATTTGCTCACGTAAACAGCAACATCGCCTTTCATCCTAGGCCACCAATAATAATCTTTGAGATCCTGGTACATCTTATCCGCTCCTGGATGGATAGAGTACCGCGACTTGTGAGCTTCGTCAAAAATAACCTCCCTTAAATCACCAAACAGAGGAACCCAAATCCTTTTCTCAAAACATAATGTCCCTTCCTCGTTTGGTACCAAAAGCTTCTCCATCCCACGGAGATATTCCTCTTCAAGGTTTCCCTCCTTGAGAGCTTCCTTCTGCGCGGCACGAATGCGCAAGGAAAGATCGGTTCGGATAATCATCTCTAGAGCTCTAACCCTTATGGGCTTGATCCTCTCTTTACGACTTAGGGCATCGGCGTCCACATTCGCCTTCCCTGGATGATACTTAATCTCGCAGTCGTAATCGTTCAACAATTCAACCCATCGTCTTTGTCTCATATTCAGCTCCTTCTGGTTGAATATGTGCTGTAGGCTCTTGTGATCTGTAAAAATTGTACACTTTGTACCATAAAGGTAGTGTCTCCAGATCTTTAAAGCAAAAACCACTGTGCCGAGCTCCAAATCGTGTGTGGTATAGTTCTTTTCGTGCACTTTCAGTTGACGCGATGCGTAAGCAATAACCTTTTGGCGTTGCATCAACACGCAACCCAATCCTTGGCGCGATGCGTCGCAGTATACCACAAAATCATCAGTACCTTCTGGTAGAGCTAAGATAGGCGCGTTGCAGAGCTTATCCTTCAATATCTGGAAGGCTTCCTCCTGTTTAATTTCCCAATCAAACTTCTTATCCTTCTGTGTGAGGAGCGTCAATGGTTGAGCGATCTTTGAAAAATTCTCAATGAATCTTCGATAATAGCCAGCCAAACCCAAGAATTGCCGAATCTCGGTTGGCTTCTTTGGCGTTTCCCAATCCTTGATCGCCTCGATCTTGGTTGGATCCACGTAGATTCCATCTCCATTTACCACGTGCCCAAGGAATTGCACCTCTCGTAGCCAAAACTCGCACTTAGAGAATTTGGCATACAACTGTTCTTTCTTCAGCAGCTCTAGAATGGCTCTAAGATGCTGCTCGTGTTCAGCCTTCGTTTTTGAATAAATCAAGATGTCGTCGATAAACACAATCACGAACTTATCCAAGTACGGCTTGCAAACTCTATTCATCAAGTCCATAAAGACTGCAGGTGCGTTTGTCAAACCGAATGGCATAACGAGGAACTCGTAGTGCCCATAACGAGTTCTGAAGGCTGTCTTGGGAATGCTTTCCTCTTGTATCCTTAACTGATGGTATCCAGATCGAAGATCGATCTTTGAATAAAAGCTTGAGCCTTGCAGTTGGTCAAACAGATCATCAATTCATGGCAGGGGATATCTATTCTTGATCGTCAGCTTGTTTAACTCCCGGTAGTCAATGCACATTCGAAAACTACCGTCCTTCTTCTTGACAAACAGGACCGGAGCTCCCCAAGGCGAGAAGCTTGGTCGGATAAAACCCTTGTCTAACAACTCTTGAAGTTGTGTTGACAGTTCCTGCATCTCAGACGGAGCAAGTCTATAAGGTGCCTTAGCCACAGGCGCGGCGCCCGGAACTAAGTCGATGCGAAACTCTACTTGCCTCTGAGGTGGCAGTCCAGGCAAGTCTTCTGGGAAGACTTCTGGATACTCCCTTACGACAGGGATGTCTTCAATTCTCGGCTCAGCAGCCTTCTTGTCCACAATGTGTGCCAGAAAAGCAACACATCCTTTCTGCAAACACTTCCTTGCTTTCAAGCAGCTGATAATCCTCAATGGCGTCTCACGCTTCTCTCCATGAACCACAATTGTCTCGCCATCTTTGGTTGGGATACGAACAATCTTTTCGTGACAAACTATCTCAGCCTTGTTGCCTGATAACCAATCCATTCCTACCACCACGTCGAAGCTTCCCAACTGAACTGGTAGTAGATCTAAAGCAAACTCACGCTCTCCTAATTCGATCACACAACCTCTGATAACTTCGTTGGCTTCTACTAACTTCCCATTAGCCAATTCGATTGAGTACGGAATATCTAACTTATTAGCGGCTAACCCAAGCATATTCTTAAATTCTAACGACACGAAGCTATAATCGGCACCGGTATCAAATAAAACGGATGCATAGCGTTGATTTACAGGGAACGTACCAGTAACAACATTGGGGTCCTGGCGCGCTTCCCTAGCTTCGATTTGGAACACTCTTCCACGGGCTTGGTTTAACTCTGCGCAGTTCTTCTTAAAATGCCCGATATCACCGCAGTTATAACATCAAAGTCTTTGCCCGTTTCCACCTCCATTTCCAGCTTGGTTGTTGTTTTGGTTTGCATTTCCAGCTTGGTTCGCAAAGTTGCATCGATTCCCGTTTCCTCCATAGTTCCCTTGTGAGCGATTACCACCACGATTATTATTCCTATTCTCAAATCCTCCCTGGCCTCCCCGGCCAGCACTAGCCCAACAAGTGTCCTTCGAGTGGCCACGTTTCCCACATGCTTCGCATATTTTTGGCCCGCAATGACCAGAATGGTGGCGCTGGCAGGTGTTGCATTTGGGCTGGGTGCCCATATACCCCTTTCCTTTCTTCCCTCTACCAGCTGTAACCTGAGCTGGCGTGTCTGATCCTCCTTTCTTAACCACCACACTAGCGCCCTGCTTGAAGTTTGAGAACTTCCGTTTGTTACCTCCTGATGACCCGACGTGAGTCTCTGTCTTCTTGGTCTTGATCTCATCAAACTTGTTCAGGCGAATCGCCTCCTCAGTGAGGGCTATGCTCAAATCAATCGCCTCAGTAATAGTCGCAGGCTTGGATGAGGTCACCATGCTTATGATTTGAGGAGCTAATCCCCAAATGAAGCGCTCGATTCGCTTGTATTCTGGTGTAACCATGTAAGGAACCACTTGAGATAAGTCATGGAATCTTTGAACGTATTCTGCTATCTTTGGACCGTCCATTTTCAAGTGCCAGAACTCGGTTTCCAATCGCTGGATTTCTGCGCGGGAACATTACTTTTTGCGCATAAGTTCCTTCAGTTCGGTCCAGGCCAGCGCGTAGGCAGCAGCTTCGCCTAATGTCTGGACTTGTAGATTTCACCAAGAGAGGGCTCCATCCAAGAATAGCCCTGAGATATAGGTGACTTGCTGATCCAGCGCGCACTTTCTCATGCGAAGAACAGATTCGGTTTTCTCAGCCCAACGAACAAAGGCGACAGCACCTCCAGTGCCATCGAAGTTGACCGGTTTGCAGTCTAGAAACTGCTTGTAGGTGCACCCTGCACATACGTTATAACATACGAATGGCATTAGCATCTTTGCTAGAGATATCCAATTAGGCCACGGTATGTCTCAATGACTTAGTATTACCGTGAGGTGGATTGTTATTGCCTTGGTTAATACTTCCGCTCGTTCCTGGCTGAGATGCTGCATACTGTGCTATGGCAGCAGCAATGACTTGTTGTAGCTCTGCCTCATTAGTAGGCATGCGTGTCTCACGTCTTGGCGGCATCTTCTAAAAGATGGTTTAAGTTGGTCAGGCCATAGTAAAGCTCCCATGTTATAATACGTAGGTCAGGTCATAATGTCGCGTACGTATATAACGATAATAATAGTAAAAACATATAACATCTCATGTTATCAATCACATAACATCTCATGTTATAAATAGATCACCCATATTGATAGCTTCTGCAATGGTTGAGGGCTTTGAGGTAGTAACCATACCCCTGATCTGGGGTGCAAGTGTCCAAATGAATCATTCAATCCTTTTGAACTCTGGTTTGACCAAGTAGGGGGGGCGACCCTAGATAAGTCGTGCGATCGCTGGACAAGTTCAGGAATTTCTGGTTCGTCCATTTTCAAATTCCTGAACTCCACCTCAAGCTTCTAAATTCCAGTCAACATTTCTTCTCAATCGTTTCCTTGAGCTCGTCCCAGCTCAGTGCATAAGCAGCGTCTGTGCCAAGGGTCTGAACCTGGAGGTTCCATTAAGAGAGTGTGCCATCTAGAAATATCCCCGAGATATAGGTAACACTCTGTTGGGGCGAACAGTTACTCATTCTTAGAATGGAGTCGGTCTTTTCGGACCAACGAACAAATGCAACGGCGCCTCCTGTTTCGTCAAAGTTCAAAGGCTTGCAGTTCAGGAACTGTTTATAGGTGCAGCCAGTTGGAGGGTTATCTCCAGTAATGCCATCGTTGTACTTAGAGCGGAGGGCTTCATGTTGTGCATTTATCTGTGAGATGCGTTCTTGCAGCTCGGCTTCTGTCCTTGGCAACGTACTGTTGTTTGTGTCACGTCTGGGTGACATTCCCTTTTGTCGAAGTGGTGTGAAGCGGGTTAGACAACGTTTCAATTGTCTATGAGGTGTATATAGCAACATAAGCCATCATGCAAATATACTCACTGTATGAGTGGGGAAGTAAATTTCTGAGCCTTCACATAGGCTTGCCAATTTTGGCTTGTTGCTCGTAATAGAATGAACTCGAGGCTACATCGCCTTGGTCATTCGTGTTTAAGTTATTTCCTGCTGCATTGGTTATCATTAGCTTGACCCGCAGAGTCCACCAGGATTCCTGTGCACTACAAATCGTTATTACGTGGGCCCCCGTAATAATAAATTGTCTTGCACAGTTACCCCAAATTTTCTCTCGTCCAAGCAGATGATCACTCAAGGAGCCATAGTAGGTGCATTGGCATGAACAGGGTCATGCTCCAATGCGGGGTCAGGAGCAGCGCCTGGCTCAGGAGCCACGACTGGCTCCGGATCAAAAACTCCATCTCAAGATAAGCTGGATCAACAAACACAGGGGGTTACAGGATCCTCCAAGGGCTGGTTTAAGTGTATGAACTCAAGGTCATGGTCTGGATCAAAACCAGGTGGAAAGCAGGATCAACCTCAACATCGTGATCAAACTCATAGCTGTGGGCGGGATCCGGTGCAGCTGATGATGCCATATCAGGGTCGGCGTCGTGTGAGTGGTGCTGCATTCCCTGTATGTGCGAAGATGCGGATGTCAGAAACTCAAATGAGTCTGGGATAGGGGAATGGACATGAGTTTCCCCTACAGGAGCGTCCGCATGCAGTAGTCTAATACCAGCAGCAATAGGGCCCTGCCCTCGAATGGGTCCTCCTCCAGTAGATCGTTATCGTCGTCAGAGGCCACGTCGGGAGGGGGGGCATATCAACAACAGGATAAGCGGCAAGGGGGCAAATTCCCAATAAGATGGCCATCAGTAGGCCCTGCTACGACTTCAGGCAGCGCAAAAGGGCTGAAAGTCGTCATTGTCTGTGCCGGTAGTATCGGAAATGTACACCTCGTGCTTCGATGAAACTATGTCGTCTGACACTATGGCCATGGGATTCGTAGTGTCCATCTTTCTAGTATATGATGAAAGCATGATGTTTGTAACACAAACGCATATACGTATAATAGTCAATCATATAATCATATAATCACATAAGTCACCAAGTAAGCATTCAAATCATTCTCCTAGTCTCACTAGCCAATTTCTCCCAGTCTTTAAGACTGCTCTATCCTCCACCTCGACCTCTTAGATCGAGCCTCGGTCCCCTTGACCGAGCCTCAGCCTTCATGACTGAGCCTACTCTTCCTAGCCTTACTAGCCAACTACCTCGGTCACCTAGACCGAGCCTCGATCCTCCAGACCGAGCCTCAGCCCTCCAGGCTGAGCCTATAATAAGTCAACGTGCTCAACTACCTCGGTCACCTAGACCGAGCCTCGATCCTCCAGACCGAGCCTCAGCCCTCCAGGCTGAGCCTATAATAAATCAACGTGCTCAACTACCTCGGTCACCTAGACCGAGCCTCGATCCTCCAAACCGAGCCTCAGCCCTCCAGGCTGAGCCTATAATAAATCAACGTGCTCAACTACCTCGGTCACCTAGACCGAGCCTCGATCCTCCAGACCGAGCCTCAGCCCTCCAGGCTGAGCCTATAAATAATAAAATGTGCTCAACATTTGTTTGTAAAATGTTTTGGATCTGGACTTAAGTGGTATGCAGTAAAAATGTTTTCGTGAGAGCCCTAGTGATCATAGTCTAGACTCGAGAAAGAATCCTAGTTCGCTATGATCAGAGCTCCGATACCAAGCTGTCACACCCTGGCTTTGCGGAAGCGTGGTTAATTTTGGTGTGACTTCTTAATACCATAGCTTAACCATAACAAAGCTATATGAAATAAAATCATGCAAGATCATCCGTTGATTTAAGTTTTAAAACCAGAGTAACATACCATTGTCTTAAAGACTTACAACACCGTAACATAGAACATTGTCTTGAACAACATAAACAGTAACATGAAGTAAACGCAGTCTAAGATTTGTGACTTGTCCAGGAAAGAGTCACATTTCCTAAACTGGGATGACCTTGGAACCCTTATGCAGTGGGAAAACATAACATACCGTGCCAGATCCAGTTAGTTTCTTGAAATACATGTAAGTTGAAAAATCAACAATAATGTTGAGCGAGTTCATGTGTAAGTGAGTATGTAAAACACTTGTAAGTATAAAAGTTCCCTGGTATGTAGCAGTGTAAGGAAAAGAGATCACCAATGGTTTGCAAGGCCATTAGCATGTGTGAAGTGCAAGTAGGAAGACTCAACCTAGCAGATTTTCGCGTCGGGTACAAAGTCACTCAAGGTCCGTTCTGTTGGTCCTCTTAGAGGTCCGTTCTGTTGGGCCTAGAGTTGGGCTCGCTACACCCAGATAGATCTACCGCTTACGTCCCTCGGTGTTTCTGCCTACCCATTCACATGATCTAAGTAGTAAACCTCCTTATGCTAACCATACCGTGTATAAAGTACTTGTAAACAAAGTAACATGTATTTCACCCCCGCAGTTAAGAAAACTGAAAACAGTTAGAGAAAAGGGGGACATGAACTCACAGTCGGTGCGTCTCTACCAAGTACTCCAAATCAGAAAGCTGCGCGACGACCTACAAGTGCTAATTCTATTAGACGGACGGCCGTGCCTTAGCTTTATAGTTAAATCTTTGGGAAATAGTTAGACAACTATTTCGTGTTTACGTTCTGTATATACTTGGTAGTTAATCTCCTTACCAAGGATGGGGGATTCAATACATGTGCGTTCAAATTAAACCATTAAGTCTCACTTAATACATATATATTTCCAATCCCAAAATATAAGTATTTTTCTCAAAAATATTATATTTTCATTTCACATAGTTTTTCTCCAATAATACGTTGTTAAAATACGCGTTCATAAATATTTCCGTAAGTGCGTAAGTTACGTTTTAACAATCGAGTGGTAATATAATTACCGGTGTAACTTATATATATTTATGGTGAAAGCGTTCGTATTATTTTGGATTCGTTAACGTTCGTAAATATTATTTTTACTCTAAAAATAATATTTATGTATTTCACAAAATAATCATAAACAGTGTGTGAAAAATATATATATTTATCACGTTAAATTTTGTGAAAATCCCACCTCCGAATATTTAGTAAATAAAGTCATGGCGAAATTTATGTTTCGAAAACATGTCAAAAATAATTCTAACACTTGTAGTGTAAATAGTTCTAAGTGTTAGGTTTTTAGAAAAATTTCGCCAGAGTTTCCTCTGTAACTGGAGGTGGCCACGCTTTCAAGCGTATCATTTTCTTTAACAAATCAACTCAACAATTTTCTTTACTTGATCCGAACAAACAACAAATCAACATATGTGTAAATTGCCAAAAATTACATGAACTTGCAGTTTTCTCAAAACTGTGGTGTAAATCCCCTTAAATTTAGTAGATCCTTATATATGACAATTTGATCTTGTAAAAACCTCGTTTTTAGAGAAAATCCATCTTTACAACTTCTAGTCATCTTTTACAAAAAAAACTGTTATTTTGTCGGATCCTTTCATTTCACAAGTGTTTACACACTTGTGGTTTATAAAAATCATGCTTGTTAGTGTAAGATCTATCTTTTAAAATACATGATTTCTTTGATACGTGGTTCTTTGAAAATACCACTTGCAGATACGTAGATCCGCTAGTTTTAAACACTATTGTACAAGTTAAAACACTTTTACACAAGTAAAACATTTTTACACAAGTTCATGTTTCATGTGTGGTAGAGTTTCACCTTTTAACCCTTGTTACTTTTAAAATAGCTTTGTGTCATGATTCAAGAACATGACTATACCGGGTTAAACGATGATCCGAGCTACCACAACATAGATCGGGTCTAAATAATCACACATTTCAAATACTACATCTTTTACACAACATATAAGCTATTAACCACCATTTCAAGTGTTTTTAGTAGACTTTTGTGCATCATTTTGCATTTTAACGAGATTTAACCGATACAAATCCTTTTAACCACTTTAGATTAGCTCAAGATAGAGATTTAAACATTATACCTCTAGCTCAAGGCTAGGGAAGGATCTTGACGAAAATGGCGTGGATAAAAGCTAAAGAAAGAGGTCCTTCGCGTTCCGTTTGCACCAAGCTTCCTAATATGTGATCCTCGACACTTGTATGGACTTGGAATTACTTGAACAAGATCGAAAATATGATGGGTGCTCAAGGGGTGTTTGGCCGTAGCCTATGAGAGAGAGGGAGGGAGTGTTTTGTTGAGTTTGTGTTAGTGAAAGAATGATGGATTATGAAGTGATCTTATAGGCAATTCATAAGTTAATTACCCATTGGTTCTTATGCCTCCTAGATATTAAGCATAGGAGATTAAACAAATCAACAAAAGTACAAGGTGTGTCCTCCTAGTTGGGGACGGTTAGGAGGGGGGGGGGGGGGTTCTAGTCCAAGTTCAACTAATAGTTAGGTAATTAGTTAGGTTAAACCAAGTTAGTTAAGTGTTTAACTTAGTTAGTTATGTTTAGTGCTTTAAAGCGGGTGTTAGGGTATCCAGGGACCCTAACTGGCTCAGAAAAAGATAAATAATGAAAATGACAATATTTTCATGTTCCGGGTGTAGTCCGGTTGTTCGGTTGGATAGTAATCCGTTAAAGCGTTACTAAAGCTTTAAAGTGTCGTTATTACTCTCTTTAGTGACACTACTCATTCCTGACACTTTGGAAAGTGTCTAGTAATATTTTTCTCATGTTTTGGCACTTTATTAGTTAGCTAAAAGCTGAATTATTTTGTAAAGTGCTGAGTTTTGTACTTAGAGTACGTTTTAGGCACATCCAGTCATTGTAACTTATTCCTAGAGACGCAGTTCCACAACCCTTGTATCCCTACACTCACCACTAGTGTAGCAAAATATCTTAGGCTCTTATAGGCCTTGGAGGCAGTGTATGCCTGATGCTGGCTTTATCAGCATGTTCAATAGGTTATCCGCTATTGTGCTACTGTGCTTTTTGTGCATCATGGTTGTCACTAGGGTTCAGCATGTAAATAATGTAGTGACGATAAGTAAAGTATGATGCAAGTAAGTACATGTATCAGATATCAAGTAGCAGTTCATCAGCTAGTTCAAACAAGCACAGTAATTAAGCAGTAATTAATCATTAGTTAAGTCGTACGGATACCTGGTTTAGTACGGGTTGTCACACCTGTCTCCCTTGAGGATCACTAACATCCTTTTGTTTCTATTTTGCAGCTATTACCGTTTCACACATTATTACAACACCTGCAACGAAGGAAAGGCTTGCTGCTTTTCGAAGGCTTGATCCTGCAATAAGAACATTTCAAGCAAATACACAGGATTCTCAGGAAGTTTCCTCAGGCTCTGTTACGATGTTAAGTAAGTATCCCATTTTGTGCATAACTAAATGTTTAAATTAGAATGAAATAAGGATACTTATCTTTTTTGGATGTGTAGGTGCTGGAAAATCATCGAAGTCTGCTACTCGTTTCAGTGTCACCGATCTCACCACTGTTGGTCCCAGATCTGGGAGGAAGAAGGCTGCTGCTAACCCAAGTACTGCCATCCCCAAGCCTACCACCTCCAAGGGAAAGAAGAGGAAAGCCTCTGAAGCTGACAATCTAGAAGGCTTGCCTCTAATCCGCCATCAGTTCCTTGAGTACTTTGCTGACGTAAGGATCACTGACTTAGCTTAGTTATCCTGCCCACTTGAGGATCATGTGATACTAAACTTTACATTGTCTTTTTGCAGAAATTTGCTGAAATCGAGGACTACGTAGGCAGTGTTGAAGAGGTTGAGCAAAAGTGTGTGGACCTCCAAAAGATCATGCTGGCCAAGGATAAGAAGATTGCCTCCCTTGAAAATTATGTCAATCTGGTGAAGAGGGAACTTGTTCTGGCTCATATCACTGCTGATCAGGAGAAGGCTGAAATCACCAATGATGCCAAAGTCTCCGCTGCCATCGCTATGTACAAAACCAAGTTGCAGATGGCCCAAGAAGCTCAGGATCCTGATTTTGACAAGAGCAACTGGGACATAGAGGGCTGGAAGGCTAGGTTGGCTGATCTGGATGACGAAGAAGAGGCTGGTGATGGTGATGCTGGTGGTGATGCAGCCAAGGTGTAACCTGCAGGAATGAGCGATGATGGATATTTCTAGACGTGGCCGGAGCCCATTTTTTTAGGACTTGGTAGTTTTTTGGTTATGATGTTTTGAAACAATGATGGGTTGTATTTGAACAATAGTTTCTAGGGTATTGAGTGGTGGATGGATCCTCTGTTTGGGGGATGAAGCCACTTGTTATCCTGCCATATTTTATTTCCTGCACTCTTGAGACCCGTTAACAATGGACACCCTTTGCCAACCCATGTGGACGAGCCACGTTTTGCTGGTAGAAATGTGGGTTGGCAATTTTGATAACCTTGAAGGGTTTAATGTTTTGTGAATAAAATAACTTTAACTTTCTGGCTATTTCCCGTGTTATTATCCTTGTGAACACTTTACTTTTCAGTTGTTGTGATCAGTGTTGCAAAAGTCGGATTCCTCGGCTGAGTACTCGGCGAGTACTCGGTCCTCGGACCTCCACCTTGGCGACTTCCTCCTAGGCGATCTCAACTAGTCGGCCTCGGGAGTACTCGGTCCTAGTCGGCGCCTAGTCGGCCTAGTCGGAGCCTAGTCGGCCTAGTCGGTCTAGGCGGTCAACGTGGTTTGTTGACTTTTAATCGGTCAAAATCGGCCTACTCGGCCTTGTACTCAGACTAGTCGGACTGTATTCAGAATATTTGAACTTTAAACATGTTTCATTTTAAATTATACCCAGTTGACATGAATTATGCTTATTTTAACACATAAATAATATATAACAATTAATTTTCTTTATATTTACCATGTCCGCGTACTCCCCAAGTACTCTCCGAGTACTCCGATTACTCCCAACTCCCCAGTCGGCCGACTAGGGACCGCCTAGCGACTTTTACAACACTGGTTGTGATATACATTTTGTCTGAATTTATTAAGTAAAGAAGAAAAATTTAATAAATATTCTCAAAAGTTTAGGATATGATCAAGGATCACATATCCTATAGTTGACAAATTCTGAAAAGTAGTGTAGTTTAAAGATCACAAGTTCAGTTGTCAAACGATAAGGGTCACTCAGATGAATAATGAATAAAATCAAAATAGTTAAGGATCATACCTGAGAATCCAAGTTAGGATCCTAACCTTTAACACTTATATTCAGGTTAACCAAAAGACAAACCTTAGTAGAAGGTAAGGATCAAGGATCCTTGGTCGTTTAGCTTCAAAAACCTGAAATAGGATACAACTTGGGACTAAGCCAATATAAGATAAAAGTTAGTAACTGGGGACAAGCTCAACAATTCTGGGGACAAGCCCAATATACTGGGGACAAGCCCAAAGGATAACTGGGGACAAGCCCAAAGGATCGTGTGTAAACTGGAGTATGGCCCTCATTGGCGACTATCCAAACTTAGTGACATGAAAATGCCAAAACCTTAGCTAACGTGAAAACGTTAGAAACCTTAGGAACGGATGTATGGTACGTCTACCATTATACGTAGGATCCTGAATACAGCCAGTACAATGAAATTGTCAGCCCCTAAAGCGAGTACTGGTCCCATTGCCATGAACTGTACCAGGATCATCGTGCGCTACTGGCGAAACTGGGGACAGGCCCAAACTGGGGTCAAGCCCAAATAACTGGGGTCAAGCCCAAATAACTGGGGTCAAGCCTAAATAACTGGATATTTCTGTGGATACTCGATCCTTTGTTAAGAATACCTGAACCTTCAAAACTCAGAATCAAGTGAAAGGAGGATAAAGGATGCAGGATCCTTATCCTTATATAAGATAATTAAAGAATGAAATAGTTTAAGATTAGAATATTACCAAAATGAGGATCATCTCTCCTGTAAGGATCCTTCAAGGATACTTGTCAGGTAAGGATCATGGATCCTTATTACATGAAGTATTTCTTCAAGTGGACAACATTCCAAGCTCTTGGTAGCAAATCACCTTCCATTGTTAGCAATCGATATGCCCCCTTTCCTGCCTCAGCTTCGATCAAGTAAGGGCCTTCCCACTTTGGTGCCAACTTCCCATCGGCAGGATTGGTGGTATTCTGAAATGCTTTCCTTAACACCATATCACCAACTTGGAATTTCCTGATCCTGACATTTTTGTTGTAAACTCCAGCCATCCTTATCCTTGCCAAATCCCTGAGTTCTTCTATAGTATCCAAATCCTGAACCAAGTTTTCAGCATTTTCCTCAGGATCACGAATGCTTGTTCTTGCAGTAGGAACCACCATCTCTGTAGGGATCACTGATTCTGCCCCAAATACCAAAGAAAATGGAGTTTGGCCAGTGGCATTCTTGGGAGTTGTCCTATCAGCCCATAGTACATAAGGTAGTTCTTCTGCCCATTTTCCTTTCTTGGATCCAAGCTTTTTCTTCAAATTGTTGATGATGATCTTGTTGGATGATTCTGCCTGACCATTAGCTTGTGGGTGGACTGGTGTTGATGTTATCATCTTAATCCCCCAGCAGTCACAAAAGTTAGTAGTTCTATTCCCAATAAATTGGGATCCATTATCACAAACAATTTCAGAAGGGATACCAAATCTAGTAATAATGTTTCTTTTAATAAAGGATATAACTTCCTTTTCTCTGACTTGAGCAAAGGCTTCAGCCTCTATCCACTTGGTGAAGTAATTAGTCATAGCAAGCATGAATACTTTTCCACCAGGTGCCTTAGGGAGCTTACCAACTATATCCATTCCCCATCTCATAAATGGCCAAGAAGAGGATATAGGATGCAAAAGTTCTGCTGGTTGGTGAAGGATATTACTATGTCTCTGACAAGGATCACACTTCTTAGCATATTCCACAGCATCCTTCTTCATAGTAGGCCAGTAGTATCCTGTCCTCAGGATCCTTGAGAATAATGTCCTGCCCCCAGTGTGGTTTCCACAATCTCCTTCATGGAATCCTTTAGGACTTCTTGGATTTCCGGATCCTCAATGCATCTTAGATATGGTCCTGCAAGAGATCGTTTATACAACATATTATTCAATATTGTAAATTGAGATACCTTAATTTTGAAAGCCCTAGGGTTTTCTCCTGTAGGAATCTCTCCATGTTGTATGTATCTCATGATTGGAAGGATCCATGATCCTGAATGAGATTGAGTATCATCACTAGGGATGATTGCAGAATCCTCTCCTATCTCCATGGCTACATGATCCTGGATAATAGGGATCTTGATATCCTCCGGGATCTTCAAGGATGATCCTAGATTGGCTAATGCATCAGCCTCTGCATTCTCTTCCCTTGGTACCTGTGTCAAACTAAAGGAAACAAAAGAGAGTGCCAATTCTTTGACTATCTCTAAATATTTGATTAGCTTTTCACCTTTAACAGCATAGGATCCATTAAAGTGATTAGTGATTAATAATGAATCTACATGTACCTCAAGATACCTGATCCTCATATGCTTAGCAATTTGCAAACCAGCTATCAAGGCTTCATACTCAGCCTCATTATTGGTAGTTTGGAACTCACAAGCTATGGAGTGGGGTATTATGTCCCCCTGTGGTGATTTTAGTAGTATTCCAAGCCCTGTTCCTTTGACATTAGAGGCTCCATCAGTGAAGAGTATCCAAGGATCCTTAGTTTCTTCAAGCTGTTGGACTTCTAACTCAGCTTCCTTTTGCAAGTCACTACTGAAATCTGCCACAAAGTCAGCTAAGGCCTGGGATTTGATGGCAGTCCTTGGTTCATATCTTATATCATATGCACTAAGCTTCACTGCCCACTTAGCCATCCTATAATGGCATGAGTCTCAAAATAATGTCTTAATTTAGTAGATGCCATTATTTATGCAAGGATAAGTTTCTCTAAGTGTGAATACCTGGATTCAGCATCAAGTAAACTCTTACTTACATAATAAACAGGATGTTGTGTACCTTGGTGATCCTTAACAAGGACCGCACTTACTGCTTTTGAGGATACTGCTAGGTATAAGGATAATATATCCCCCTTTTCTGGTTTCATCAAGGCGGGGGCTGAGGATAGGTAATCCTTAAGAGCTTTGAGGGCATTTTCATGCTTCTCAGTCCATTCAAATTTCTTGTTCTTCCTCAGGATATCATAGAATTCCTTGCACTTTTCTGAGGATTTGGATATGAATCTGTTCAAGGCTGCGATCCTGCCTGTCAATCTTTGCACATCCTTGGCATTGGCAGGAGATTTGATATTCACAATAGCCTTAATCTGCTCTGGACTTGCTTCAATGCCCCTCTTTGTCACCATATAGCCTAAGAACTTACCTGCTTTAACACCAAAATGACACTTGGAAGGATTCAGTTTCATATTAAATTTATCAAGGATATTGAATGCTTCCTCCAAGTCTTTAAGGTGATCCTCAGCTTTCTTGGACTTAACCACCATGTCATCTATATAGACTTCCATAGTGTGTCCAATTTGTTCCTTGAACATCATATTGACTAGCCTTTGATAAGTAGCACCTGCATTCCTTAGTCCAAATGGCATAGCAATATAACAATATATACCAGTTGGGGTCATAAAGGCTGTATCCTCTTGATCAGATGGTTCCATCTGAATTTGTTGAAATCCAGATGAAGCATCCATAAAAGTCAGCAACTCATGACCCGCGGTAGCATCCACCATGGAGTCAATGTGGGGTAATGGGAAAGGATCCTTGGGACATGCCTTGTTTAAATCAGTAAAATCGACACATACCCTCCACTTTCCATTTTTCTTTTGAACAACAACCACATTGGCTAACCATCTTGGATACTTAACCTCTCTGATCATACCTGCCCGAAGTAGTTTATCTACTTCTTCCTGGATAATAACATTCCTTTCAGGTGCAAACTTCCTCCTCTTTTGATGTATAGGCTTGAATAACCTGTCAATGCCTAGTTTATGGGTAATAATATCTTTAGATATACCTGTCATGTCTTCATGCTTCCAGGCAAAGGTAGTTTTCCTTCTTTTAAGGAAGGATACTAGATCCTGTTCAATATCGCTAAGGATCCCTGATCCTATGAAGATCTTGGATTCAGGATCATGAGGATCCATAAGGATTTCTTTTACATCCTGCTCTCTTGCCTCCAAGACATCTCTTGAAGGATACTTTAATTGCTATTGCTCCCTTGTTCTTGAGGCTGGCTTCATTGATGATGTGTAACAATTTTTAGCTTCTTGTTGATCACTCTCAATTTTCACCACCCCCCATGGACTAGGAAGCTTTACGCATTGATGATATGTGGATGGGACTGCCTTCATGTCATGTATCCATGGCCTGCCAAGGATAACATTACAACATGATATGCAATCTATAACACAAAACTTTTGATAAGAATGAAGTCCTTCGATATAGATAGGGAGTTTGATGTCCCCCAATGTATTCTTGGTTTCTCCGCTGAATCCCATAAGAACTGAGGATCTTGGGACAATGTCTGATTCAGGAATGTTCATTTTCTTGAGGACATCAAGTTGGATGATGTTTACTGAGCTTCCTCCATCTATCAGGATCCTGCGGACAAAATGGTTAGAAATAAATAAGGTAATAACAAGACCATCATGATGAGGATCCTGGACATCAACACGATCATCCTCATCAAAGGTTATAACTTTATCCTGGGTAACAATGGAGGTCCGGATGGGCCTGTCTCCATTATCCATCTTCGTTTCCTTGGCATGTCTTTTGGCTGCTGAAAAGGAAGTACCACAAATGTCTGATCCACCGGATATGAAGTTTATAACTTGTGCATCTGCTGGAGGAGCATGAGCCTTTTCTGGGATCCTTTCAGGATCCTGGATCCTTGACTTTTTCCGTCCCAGAAGTTCCTTCAAATGCCCCTTGCTTAACAAATAACCAATTTCCTTTCTAAGTGCAATACACTCCTAAGTGAGATGTCCGAAATCCTCATGATATGCACACCACTTGGATTTGTCTTTTGTAGCAGTTGGTTTATCACTTTTCCTTGGCCACCTAGCTTTCTCACCTAGATTCTGCATTGCAAGAATTAGTTCATTGTTATCAACAGAAAAACAGTATTCAGAAAGTGGAGGATAATCCTCATCATCCTCTTCTTGCTCTACTGCATGCACATTCTGGTTGTCAGATTTGTTGTAGGACTTGAACTTGTTATTCTTAAAGTAGGATCCTTGCTTTTCCTATTTTGAGGATCCTGTCAGTCTTTCCTGGATCCTTTTATCATCCTCTAATCGGATGAATCTAAGGGCCCTGGTTCTTACTTCATCAAGATTCCTGCATGGGGTCATAACAAGATCATCATAGAACAATGAATCCCTGAGCAAACCCATTTTAAAGGCTTCTACAGCTGTAGCTATATCCAGGTTAGGGATATCTAAGGATTCTTTACTAAACTTAGTGATGTAATCTCTAAGTGATTCATTTTGACCTTGTGTTACTCTATAAAGATCACTAGTTAAACGTTCAAATTTTCTACAACAAGAAAATTGACTATTAAATAGATTAACTAGATTAGCAAATGAAGTAATAGAATAAGGTGGAAGAATTAGCAGCCATTTAAGAGCAGATCCTGTGAGTGTGGATCCGAATCCCTTGCATAGACATGCTTCTTTTAACCTCTCAGGAATTGGATTGATCTCCATCCTCTCCCTGTATTGAGCTACATGCTCCTCTGGATCCGTTGAACCATCATACAGCTTCATGGATGGTATCTGGAATCTTTTGGGTATCTCAGCATCACATAAGGGTGGTGCAAAACGAGATATCCTATGGCTACCATCTGTAATCTCAGGAATGGGCTTGACCACTCCTGGAACACTGGATATCATATCCTTAAGCTTCTGTAATTCCCTAGCCATAGCTTGATTGATACATGTATCCTGCATGGAGCCATGGTTAGTGTTATAAGAATTATTGAAAGTGTTACCTCCCGGAGGATTCATGTTTGGAATTCCAGATGTGAATCCATATTGACGGGACTCCGGTATGATCGAAGGACCAGATGAAGCAATGGTCTGCATTGGTATGAAGTCTCCTTGATGAACATCCGAACTTGGAGGCTGCATACTTCTTAAGAATCCTTGATCCTGAAAGATGTTGGATCCTTGCGCCTGAGAGGATCCTTGGACCTGGGAGGATCCTTGGACCTGGGAGGATCCTTGGACCTGGAGGATCCTTGGACCTGGTGCATTCCCACATATCCTCCTGAGCTGACGAAGGATCCCTGATGCTGAAAGTAGGATCCTGATGGCTGAGAATAGGATCCTAGAGGCTGGAAGTGAGAGCCAAATGCCTGACTCGTAGTTGCTGTTCCATAACGCCTTTCTGATGGACCACTTTGATACTGGATGCCCGGAACTGCCGATTGTAGGGTAGTTACAACTGGAGTGTCAAAATTCAATGACCTTGGCATCAGAGGAGAGTGATCCTCCACTGATTTCTTCTGTTTCTTGATATCACCAATCTCTTGGAGAATCCGTTCATTGGTTTTGTCCTGCTCTTGCATGCGATCTCTCATCTGCAAAATCAGAGTAAAAAGATCATTAGTAGTAGGATTAGAGGAAACAGAAGAAGTTGGTGGTTTTGGAAATATGGGGGTTTGTCTCTTCGCAGCATTTTCAGCATTCTTCTGGGATCCAGAAGGTGGTGGAGGCAAAGGAGGAACGCCCTGTGAAGAACTCATTGCCGGCATAGAGCTTGAAGTGTTTTTTGCTGAAGAAGCCATCTGCTTGATTGTAATGAACCGAAATGATCACAAGAACAATAATTTCTCAAGAACGAAGCACCAATTGCCCCACGGTGGGCACCAAACTATTTTGGTCAAAAATTAAGCAAATATAATGAAACCAAATCTTTTGTTGTGAGGTGTGATGCTTGAATTAATGAACAATATAAAGGATCACTCAGAAATGTAATGAACAAGTGACACAATGATTTATACGAGGAAAAAGCCCTTGATCAAGAGTTGATCTCCAGCATAAAAAACCTCGGGTGATGGAAACTACCGATCACCAACTCAGATTATACAAAAAATGTATTACAACTTTGGATTATAGCGAGCTAGTTACAAGGATCACTAGAGTGTAAGGTGCAAAAAAGTGTGTAATCGCCGAGCTAACTGTCAAGAGCTAATGAGATCAGTTACGAGTGTGTGTGTTTAGCCAAAAATAGCCAAGTGTTCTAATCTAGCTCACTATCCCCTTTTAAATTTGGAAAATATCTAAGTTAACTAACTATCCGCATTTCATGCAAGTCTCCCACGAACTCCATAACGTCCATATTAGTCAAGCACGTGCGGAATAAATAGGGAATGTGCTCCAGGAATATCGCCAAGACCAAGTCCAAGCACGTACTCCTGCAAAACAACATCATATTCAAAGCAGACAATCGTTAGTATAAGGATCCTTATGATGATCCTGGATCCTGATCCTACAATACTCTATGAGGATCACTAATTCAAACAGAATTGAGGATCACTAAATCCGACAGTAATTGAGGATCACTGATCTATGGAAAATCCTCCCCTAACAAGGACCATTTCTAGTAATCCAACGTATCGGACCAGTTGCTTATCGTTTACAACTACCAGAAGCGTTAGCCGGGGTACATGATGTATTTCATGTATCCAACCTCAAGAAGTGTTTATCTGACGAATCACTGGTAGTACTTCTTCAAGATATAGAGGTAAATGAAAAGTTAAAATTTGTTGAGAAACCTCTTCAAATAGAAGACCGAAAAGTCAAGTTTCTCAAACACAAACGACTAGTACTAGTTAAAGTCAAGTGGGATTCAAAGAGAGGACCCGAATACACTTGGGAATTAGAATCGGAAATGAAGCGAAAGTATCCTCACTTATTCCAATGAATCTTGAGGATGAGATTTTAAACAAGGTGGGGAGGATGTAAGGACCCTCAAAAATGTCCTAAACCGATCCATAAGTAAAAACCCAGACCCCTGAAACCCTAACGTGCATGAAAAACTAAGAAATAAAGGTTTTTGGGTTTTAGGCGGGCTGCGTAAGCCATAAGAGAAGCTTACGCGGGCCGTGTAAATGTATGGTTGACCGGATAAGCGTCCAGATCCACGTGTCACACACGTGGCAAGGCTACCGATGACATGCTAGCCCTAGTCTACGTTTAGCTGGTTCTCGCGGGCCGCGTAAGAATCTGTAAAGTCTTACGCGGGTCGCGTAAGACTCAGATTTTAGCTATAAATAGCTTGGTTCACAAGCTGTTCATCTGTGTCGAAACCAATTCACAAAAACGAATTCTCACTGCTCAAAATTCAAAATTAAGGTAGTGAGGTGCTGCTACGATACCGGGTATTAACTCGATCGCTGCTACGATTCAATGTCCGATTAATTGAAACTATCCGACATGATGTTTAAGTGCTGCCCAACTTCGGGCTTTCCTTTGTCATTAGTCGTGAATCCGACAGGATGTTTGAGTGCCACCCGAACTCGGGGTATACTTTGTCATTCGTCATGAAAACGATGGATGTTTAAGTATTGCACTCTATCATTCGTTGCGAATCCGATGGATGTTTAAGTGTTGCACTTTGTCATTCATTGTGAGGGTTTTAATCTCGTGATTTATCGTAAATGTTGTATTAGTTACTAACCTAGTTCGTGTGCATTGTTATTTAAATTAGGTTACAAGGCTAATCAGTAGGCTAAACTCTGCCCGTATAAACTTGCAATGTGAGTCATTCTCTTTTTATCAACTGTTTTACAATACCTCAAATTATTTTCAAAAGTTATAATTACAGGGATTAAGTCGTGGTTATCTTGAATCACTGGCTAATTGGGGTATTGTGCACATTACTAATTTCTCACAGTTAGGCTAATAAATCCTAACAGTGATAATCATCACTACTTGGGGAAGGACCCAATAGTGGTATGACCATCGTCACCAGGTGACACGGTGCCAGATAAAAATAAGATAGAAGCCATTGCAATCGCTCTTATGCTGTAATTAATAACTAATGTGTCATTTTACATACCTGAATGACTCGCCAGCTTTTCCTCGCTGATAAAATATTTTTAAAACATGTTTCAGGCGACCTGCTGTGAATCAAGAAAAACGTGCTACGGAGCACTAACCAGCTTGAAGAGGTGGCTCAGTTAAAATGAATAAACATGTTTTATAAATCAGGGAATTTACTTGTGAAATTCCTCTTTTGTAAATTACGGGGTTTATCCCGAATTATGGAATAAAATAATCGGGCATTTTTTAGTTTTAAAAGATCCTGGTAAAATCTTCCGCTGCCAAACTCAATTAATAAATACCACGGGAATTTTTTGTCGCCGCGGCTTCCGGACCGGGTAAAACCGGGACGGGGGCCGTGACAGGCACCCATATAATGGTGTTTGTCCCCCCCTCAATGTTGATGTGACAGTGGGGTGACGCACGCCCACCACACATGCTCTTTTCCATTGTTAGGGATAGAATTTCATAGCCTATGGATCACGGATCCTCAAGTATAGCATGGATCACGGATCCTCAGTTCAGTTTGAATTAAGGATCCTCAGGAGACGCTGCGAGAATAAGGATCCAGGATCCTCATTGTTATTCTGAACTAACAATTGTTTCCATCACCTTTTGGCTTGTTTTGCAGGTATGTTTCGAAGAAGACGTATTCCATCCGAGATACCAGGGGAATATGCTCTATACTTTCAACATGTGCACGAGCTAATGACCGTTGGTGGTGATCGTGGGTGATGGGCTGATTTTTAGGTAGTTAGTTAGGATATTTTTAGTTAAGATTAAAGGGGTATTGAGCTTATTTTTAGAAACAACTTGCACTCTTGTAACCGGACAACATTTTTCACTCTCTCTCGCGAATACACACACACTAGAATTCATTGTATCAAGCTCAATACTTCCAAAGTTGTAAACTTGTTTATTGAATATACTTGATAGTGATAGTTTTCACTATCCGAGGTTTTTTATGCCGGAGATCATTCGTTGATCAAGGGCTTTTTCCTCGTATAAATCCTTGTGTTCATCACTCATTTCATTCATTCATTGTTCATACATTTGATCATCTAACCAAGCATCATACCTCACAAAATCAGATTTGGTTGCATTATCCTTGTGTGATTTTTGACCAAAACAGTTTGGCGCCCACCGTGGGGCAATTGGTGCTTCAATTCTGAAAATTTCGTTCATTTCATTCATTTCTGTGCATTACCATCAACCACATGGCTTCTCACGCGAAGAACACTTCAAGCTCCATGCCGGCGATCACCTCTTCACAGAGCATTCCACTTTTGCCTCCTGTCTCTTCTGGATCCCAGAAGAGTGCTGAGAATGTTGCGAAGAAGCCACTCCCCGTTTTCTCGAAATCAACTACTGCTGTTACTTCTGGTCCTACTAACAACGATCTTTATTCTTTGATTTTGCAGATGAAGGATTACATGCAGCAGCAGGACATAACTAATGACAGGATCCTTCGAGAAATTGATGAAATAAATAAATTGAAGAGATCAGCGGAGGATCACTCCCCATTGGTACCAAGATCACTGAATTTCGATACTCCACGCACAACTATCCATCATTCCACATCATCAGGTGTCCAGCATTAGGGTGGATCATCAAGTATGCACTATGGATCATCGGCAATGACACAGGCTCAAGGTTCCTACTTTCAGCCTTCAGGATCCTCTCTTCAGCCTTCGGGATCCTCCTTCAAGCATCAAGGATCCTTCTCTAGTTCAGGAGGATACATGGGGACGCAGTCAGTTCAAGGATCCTACTCACAGTATCCAGGATCCTCAACTCAGCTTCAGGGATCCTCATCCCAGGTTCACGGATCCATGGATTATCCTCCAAGACCTCCAGTTTCGGTGCATCAAGGATCCAATATCTTTCAGGATCAAGGATCCTTAAGGAGTGTACAACCCAGAAGTTTAGAGATTCATTTAGGAGACTTCATACCTATGCAAACTATTGCATCATCTGGTCCCTCAATCATGCCAGAATCACATTAGTTTGGATTCACATCTGGAATCCCAACCTCAAATCCATCAGGTGGTAACACTTTAAATACTTCTTATAATACTAACCATGGCTTTGTGCAGGAACCAGGAATCAACCAAGCTATGGCTTGAGAATTGCAAAAACTCTAGGATATGATATCCAGTGTTCCAGGAGTAGTTAAACCTGATGCCGTCACTAAACACATTCCTTAAATTGTAGCCATTTTTTGAGTGTTTATTTTTTGGTGTCTAATCCTCATATATATCACCATTTCTCCTGATTTTCTTGACTGTATATCTCCTAAATGTCAACATATACACGTGTGATTTAGTTTACAAAGATTTTTCAATGCCGAGAACCTCCATCAGAGAGTAAAAAAGGCCTAAGGTTCACAATGGTGTAAAACTAAAATGGGATATACCGGGCAAGGATTCGAGTTACAGGAACAAGGGCCAAACCAACAACCCAAGAATGGAATCGTCGAGCGAAAACACTTGACAACCTCCTGGAAGTAGCTTTTCTTTGAAATCTCAGATGGAAGTCATAGGATATCTCGTTTTGCACCACCTATTTGTGATGAAGAGATACCAAAGAGGTTTCAAGCACCAGACATGAAGCTCTACGATGGTACTACTGATCCAGAAGAGCATGTAGCTCAATACAGGGAGAGAATGGAGATCAATCCCATCCCTGAAAGGTTAAAAGAAGCATGTCTATGCAAGCGTTTCGGATCCACACTGACAGGATCAACTCTTAAATGGCTGCTAAGTCTTCCTCCCTACTCTATTACTTCATTTGCTAATCTAGTTAATTTGTTTAATAGCCAATTTTCATGCAGTAGGAGATTTGAACGATTAACTAGTGATCTGTATAGGGTAACACAAGGTCAAAATGAATCACTTAGAGATTACATAACCAAATTCAGTAGAGAATCCTTAGAAATTCCCAACTTAGATATTGCAACAGCTATAGAAGCTTTCAAAATGGGTTTACTTAAGGATTCACAATTCTATGATGATCTTGTCATGACCCCTTGCAGGAATCTTGATGAAGTAAGAACCAGGGCTCTTTGATTCATCCGTTTAGAGGATGATAAAAGGATCCTGGAGAGACTGTCAAGATCCTCTAAGCAGGAAAAGCAAGGATCCTATTTCAAGAACAACAAATCCAAATCATTCAACAAGTTTGATAATCAAAACGTGCATGCAGTGGAGCAAGAAGAGGATGATGAAGATTACCCATCCATTTCTGATTATTGTTTTGCTGTTGATAACAATGAACTAATCCTTGCCATGCAGAATCAAGGTGAAAAAGCTAGATGTCGCAACCCCCGTCCCCTAATTACCCTGGGAACGAGCGGCCGCGGCCAATCTTGGTGGTATCACGTTTTTCATTATTTTGGCAGCGGAATTTACATCAGGATCGTAGTTAGGAAATATTTTATCAGAGTAAAACCACCATATTTTATACTAATAATAACATGGGTAAAACCCAAGTTTCATTACACATATTTTCATAGGGATAAACCCTATTTTATTTAAATAAGACATCTCTTATTTTAGGTAACTTTTATAGCCACTTTTCCAAGCCTTCAGTGCTGTCCCAACTGGCTTCTATTTGGCTTTCACATTTTGTTACCTGAAACGTGTTTTAAAAACATTTTGTCAGTGGGAAATACTGGTGAGTGAATCCCAGTTTAATCAAGACAATTTTATCATTCGCAGTATTGAGGGCGATCTCGCAATTATATTTGTTTCCAGTTCATACTTTAATTACCACCCACGGTACTGTCGTCCCGACTTATGGTCATGTTACTACTCACAGTGTAGTAACAAATTTTGTATACAAAACCCCAAATATACCGACGATAATTGTATCATTACAAATACTCAATCACTGGCAATATAATGTAAACAATTGAGGTTTTGTAAAAACAGTTGACACAAAAAGGAGATTACTCACATTGCTATCTTAGATTTCTTCTAAGGTTTCCTGGTGATTATCTATAATTTACACAAATGCACACGTGTTAGTATAATAACCCATTTTAACATTAGTAATACCCTCCCCAAGACGGCATTCCAACGACTACGTCGGGCAGAACCACGACAGCCGTTACGGAACCCTAGATCAATCGGGCAGCGTATCTAATACGTATCCAGGGTTATGATACTTACAACGGAGCAGAACTTTGTTATTTAGGGGGTATTATACCCAAGTATAGTGCCTACTATATAGTAATTCGAGAGAGAGAAAAGAAATATGAACGATTTGAATGAACTGCCGTTGCCTGCTATTTATAGAGCTGATTTCGAGTTTCCTCGCGGCCCGCGTAAGGTTAGACCTCGGGCTACGCGGCCTGCGTAGTAGGGGTCTATGGCTTAGCTCTGATTGGTCATCACTACTAGACTCGACACGATAGTGACACGTGGCAGCACCGGGTGTCGCCCCGCCTTGGAGCTGTCGCGGCCCGCGTAGGCAGTAGCCAAAGGCTACGCGCCCCGCGAGAGCCTCATTTTTCTTGTTTTTGTTTAATTTTTATAAAAATAAAGGTATTCAGGGTTCGTTTTCATATACGGGGTATATTTTAGGACATATTGGGGTAGTTAAAATATATTAGGGTGTTGGAAAATATTTTGGAGGGTTGTTATATCCTCCCCACCTTGTTTTAGAACTCGTCCTCGAGGTCTACTGGAACAAGCGTGGATATTTTCTTTGCATTTCTGATTCAAGCTCCCATGTGTATTCTGGTCCTCTTTTGGAGTCCCACTTCACTTTGACCAGAACTAATCTCTTGTGCTTAAGGTTCTTAACTTTCATGTCTTCAATCTGTAGAGGCCTCTCTACAAATTTTAACTGCTCATTTACCTCTATATCCTTAAGAGGTACTATCAGTGATTCATCAGCTAAGTATTTCTTGAGATTTGATACATGAAATACATCATGTATTCCTGCCATTTCCTCTGGCAGTTGTAGCTGATATGTTGAACAGTTCTGTTTTATGCATAATGGAAAACATGAATACATACCTTTGATTGCATCAGACAGGCAATCAAAGAATCCAGATGGAGACGCAGCAATAAGGTTTGACATGATTGTCAGCTTGATCTGGTTCCTCCTTAGGGTGCAATCTAATGATGGTGATGAAGAAACTGAATAGGGTGTTCGGTTGAGGAGAGGAGGTCGATTGATGTTATGAGAGTAATTAGGTTATGTGTCTAACCTTAGAACCTCTACATAAGTCTCCTTATATATGCACCCAAGAGGAAACCCTAATTAGTTAATAAGGGTAATTAGGCCCTTCAACAATTACCAACTAATTATTTAATAGGTTGTTATATATTTTCATCTATATAATGTAAATGATTATAATGGCTACTAGATTAAATATTAAGACATAATATATTTAATCTTACATTCTCCCACTTAGCCGAGTAATCATTTACTATGAGTATTAGATAAGCCTGATCAAGAGTTAACACTCATTTTAGCCTTAAACAAGTACTATAGCAGAGAAATACAGCCGTTGAATCATTATGCTCAGGACCCCCATTAGTCATACTATAGCCTTAATTTAAAACCTAATCGTTATGATCAAAATACGCATAAACCCTTTGTTTGATTTGTAACTTTATTTGTCTATATGCCATTATGCCGGCTTGACATATTCTTAGAGACATACAAAATCAAACTGATGAGGAAAATTAACTTATACTTAGTCATTCATAGTACGATATGCGGTTGCGCACGGCCATCAATTAATACCCGTCTATGAGCTCTCTTAATAAGACTTATGGGTAATAGCCCTTCAGTTTTAGGATCCTTAAGCATATCATGAATGTATTCGATACAAAACTTAGTTTCCTCAATTCGTTCATAAACGAATAATTAATTGCGTATCGAAATTTAATGCAACACCTCTTGAACTGTTACTGTTCAAGGAGTCATGGTAGCTGACTTTATCACACTAAGTCTTCAAAACAATAATTATATGGAGTTAATAAACTTATGAGTCCACTGATAAATTTCCAACAACATTTAATGACTATATTATGTCGTTATAACTTAGGTTGTTGATATCAGTCCATTATGACTCCTCCATGAGATAGGTTTTGTCTGCTGACATAAGGATATAACCGAAATTACATTTTGTCATCTTTGAATATTACAAAGTTAGAGTAATCAACCGGTTTTAGTTCTCACTTCTTCTTCAAATTATAGCCTCTCGTTTCTTTAAAGATATTGTAATACTCCATTAGATGCTTCACATTAATCTAGACACATCTAGTGTGTTGCAATGTGAGTAATATCTAAACAAGTATAGACTTGAACTTACATAAGGCTTCTAATTGATGAAACGTAAGGAAATAATCTCATTTATCCTATTATCCTCTGAAGGAGAGCAGTATTGTTTGTTACATATGTAAGGACCCTTTTAATGTTAAACTTATGGAACGGAACTAATGTCCCATTGGGTCTATCTCAGTATGTTATGATATCTATCACGTAAGAGATATCACTGAGATCTATTATATCAAAGTTTGTGTTAACAATGCTTTGACTTATGTAACATATACTTGTCAAAAGAATATTATCTATATAGACAAGTTTATCTTAGTTGCTCCCACTCATTTTGAGGTAGGTACATTAATCCACTTGATTCTTGATGAAAATAATTACGTTAAGTTTTCATCACATTATGATGTTTGCATTAACCCATACATGGATTTTATTGGCTTACAAATAAAGTGTTCTTTAACCTTCAGTTTGGAACTTTCAGGTTGTTTTATGAACATGTAAATATGTCAGCCATTTGTTAGGGAAAATTGTTTTTAATGTTCATCTAATGTAGCTTTAAACTATTATAAGCTACTAGAACAGTGATGATCCTCAAAGAAATCTTTGATAATTTATCTCTTCCTAAGTATAACCTTTGACAATCAATCATGCCTCTTCGTGTCTTAACGCTTATATCAGGATTTGGTTTAGTTATGAACACTCTTAGGTAATTCAATCAAATCCCAAACGTTATACGAACACATAAAATCAGTTTTACTAGAAAACTGTTTTATTCCATTTAGAAGATTAATTGACACTAATGGCTTAATTTGAAGAGATAGGATCAGTAAACTTTTCCAAAATCCGTTTCAACTTTAGATTGGGAGGTTATGTAATCATCAAAGTTAGTAGGTTTTTAAACCTAGATGACCTCCTGAGTTGATTATTGGGTTACTAGAAGTTTCAGTTTTATGGATTAGCTCTTGGTTAGGTTGCTATCATTTTCAAGATTCTAAGTTTGTAAGAGTTGGTGCATTATGGTGTACAAGAGGTGTAATCGGAGTTAAATTCGGAGTGAAATTTAATGACACTCTTCCCCCTGCCTCTTGTATTCCTTGCAAGTCATGATAAGGACTTTGACTACTCCCACTGACCTTAGAAAACTTTAGGAACTCAGCATGCTTAGGGTCAATATGTAACGACCAACAAATTCTAATAGAGAAACAAGTTAATGACGTTAGTCGTTGTAGTTTCTCTTGTTGAGGATTGTGTTAGTATAGGTAAGAAATCTAAGTGTGCCCACAATTAAGCAACAATGAAACTTTTGTGAGAGTAGCTTTAGATTTAAAGAGACAAGTTTTGATAGAACATTGTCATAATGGAGCAGTGTCTTGTACAAGAGGTGTACATTAAAGTAATATAAAGTTTTCACTCCCCCACCTCTTGCAACTATTGCAAGTTATTATTAAGACACTTAATGCTCCCACTGATCTTTAATATCTCTAGAATGCTACAAGAGAAGTCTCAATGAACTACGTGACGTGGGAACCTATCACATATACGTTAGACTTTATTTGATTTCTTTAGTGTCCAGATGTCATAATAAAACTATAACACCTCGAAAATTCACGTCCTATAATGTGTTGACACGTGTCATATGTTTGAACGTGTGAAAGAATGTTCTGAAAGGACTAAAGTTGAAAATCATGGAAAGTATGTGAATATACGAGTTCTAAATGTCAACAGTGAATAAATATATTGTACATTAACCCTACATGATGCTCAAACCTTCAAACGAATAAATCACGGATCATACGAAGCTAAATATGAAAGAAAGTAAGAGATTGCAAACTACAGGGGTTAAATATGTCAACATGTTTAAGTTATACCTCTGAGTGACCTTTTGACAAACCCAAAGCTTTGTAACGGTTAATTATGCTCACTAGAATGCACGATATAAATTTCATAAAGTTTCGTTATCGTATGAGCAAGTTGTGATCAAATTCGTATGCGAGGGGTTAAAAGCGTTAACGATGAAGTTTAGGACTTTTCGGGTGACAATAAAGTTAACCGAGGGCTAAACAAAATGGGTATATGTCTTGGAGCCCTTATATGTCAAATAGGAGGGTTCATAATGCAAGAAAGGAAGTCTAAGAAAAGTTTGAAGGGGCAAGGATCAAAACATAAAAATCTAAAGTTGGATTTGAGTCAGGAGAGGTGTCGCGCGACGCGAGGCCCAAGGGGGGGGGGGGTCCTTCGCGTCACGCCTAGGCCCATCTGTTCCGAAATTTTTGGGTTTTTGCCTGCTAGGTGCTTTGTACTCGACTTTTATCCGATTCTCCACATCTTGCACGACCCCTAAACAGCCCCTAGACACTTAGGGACACTTGTGGATGAAATGTGGTCAGTTGTAGACTTAGATGTCAACAATCTATGGTGATTTAAACACTATATAAGGCCACTAAGTTGCAACCAAGTTCTTCACACCTTCCTTCAGCTTTCTGATCATTTCTGGAGCTCAAGACTTCTCTCAAGTGATCACTAATCAAGCTTAGGACTTCAGTAAGTTTGCTTAACCTTTCTTAGTTAAGTTTTTGCTTAGTTTTAGCTTAAAAGTCAAACCGTCGTAATTAACGGTTGACTTAACGATTAATCACTAATGGTCCAGTGATTAGTTGAATTGAAAGTAGTTATAAGTTGGTAATTATGTGGGTAATAAACCCTTAAAAGGGTTCCCCCTGATTCCCACTCTAACTAGGTCAAATGTCGGGTCAAACTTGTTAATAAAAAGTCAACAGGATACTTAGTTTCTAATTTATGCATGATTAGCAATGTAGGACACATACAACCTGTTTGATCATTAATATAACTTGGTAATTAGTGTAAGAACATGTCTAAACATGTTCAACCCGACAATTTCCTGTTTAGACCCGGTTCGGAACCGAAAGTCGCAAAGCTTTGACTTTTGCTTTGATTTCAGTTCTGACCCGTTTAGGCATGTTTTAGAAATTCCTCAGAGCTTTAATTGGACTAGGTTACATGCTAGTATAACCCTCTGTGATTATACACCTTGGTTCATTAGTTATCCAATTAATATGCATGATTCCGTTAATTGCTCATATGTTGACCATTATGCCCTTTTCACCTTAAAACGTGATTTTTGAAAATATAAAAGAGTAGAAACTTTAATTACTGATATATAAACTTGCACCTAAAATTTGACATCAGTTTGAGGTGTAGTTTGAGAGTTATGCTCATTAGCGTAATTAAAAGCTTCTTTAGCGATTAAACGGCGTAATTAGCATATAGCCTATTTAAACTCACTTTTTGATATCAAACTTATTACCCACTGATATAATATATTATTTTGGGATTTTTGAAGATTTTTAATTAATTTTAGGCTGAGCATAACTAATAGTCATAGGCTTAATCCGGTAATTGTCGGTTTTGCCCTTACGGGCTATAAAATGAGTTTTACATATCTAATCGACTCCAAACCTTTTGCTACTGATTAGATATGATAAATAAATTATTTTAAGCCTGCTGGAATAATAAAAATATCAGATTTCTATATAGAACCCGGAAACGGCTTCTAATCGCCTAATTAAGCGTTTTTAACGCATAGTATGTACTAGAACTATTTTAAACATACAAAGGTTGATACCTACTGATATTTGAGATAAATTATAATGTTTTAACAGTAGGAAAAAGTTGTTTAACTCAGACTTCAGTTTTGAGCTTTACGACTTATGTGAAATTACCAAAATGCCCCTACGGTGCATAGTTGGTTATAATTGATAAATTTCACATATATATTTTTCCATACTGTTATAACTTAGTAAAATAAGTATTTTTTCTGATTATATCAGACCTGTAACTCGGGTAAATACTTAAACTCTTTTATAACCTTTTAAATGACCAAACTACCCCTACGGGGCATAGTTTGTGTTTAAATTCGTTTCGGGCATAATAAAAGACATATTACTGATGTCACAACATATTTGAAGCATATTAACTTAGGAAACCTGTATATGGCTCATACGGATACCCGTTACGCTTATTACGCGTTCGGTTCGGTTTATGTAACAAGTTTACATAAATTAGCCGAAACGGGTCAAACCTTATCGGTTTTATCTCAAAATCCAGAGTGTGTATGAAATACCCATATTAAGCAAGTCTCCGAACTTGTCGGGTCTAAATCACATTCTATCCGGTCTTCGCTTAATAGTGCGTACGAACCGTATCATTGAAACTAACCGGTCTAAGCTTAAGCTTAACTAAAGACCCGTTAGGATTCTAATAGGTTATTATAAACCTTCGTTCCAGATTAGGAGGACCAGTAAAAGCTACTTGCATTTGCTTATTGTGATTATTACTTTGCTCAGGTAAATACTTTTAACTTATTTTCCCTATACGGGCTTGGGTTACGGTATATAGAATACCGCTCGGTCGGGCATCAAATCTTCCATCGTTAGGTGGTTAGTTGAATAATTTGATCGGCCCGTTTAAACAGTTTTGTTTACTTATAAGCCTTTGGGGGGTTAATGACCATGTCCCGGATATCCTTGGCATCATTTTACAAAATGGCCACGACTTAAGCGCGGGGTGTAGGCGTACACCCGTCAGTGCACAAAAGAATAATGTGGTGTGTCTATTGATCTTTAACCCGGACACGATCCGGGCTACTGAACGCATAAGGAACATGTAATTCGTTCACAAGATTATATATTTAAATAATTCTCCCAAGTTATAAAATGTTTATGCCACGTGCATCCAAATCAATTTTTAATCATTTTCCAAAATGAGTCAGTTGATTGTATTTACCAGTGTAAAATGACGTATTTTCCCAAAAAGATTAAATGCAGGTACTAAGCGTAATTGGCTAGGATTTCTCCTTAGCATCAATAGAAGTCTCGCAAGCTTAAGATGCCTATCGTCTGTTGAACTACTGTTTCCAATTTATTTTCGATCCGTCTGTGGATAAACAATCGACTATTGTGATACTTGATATTACAACATTATATTCGGTTGAATTATATCTTACAATTTGCTTCCGCTGTGCATATTAAATATTGTGTTGTTTGACTATTATGTTGCCAACCACGTCACGATACTCCCCACCGGGCCCACCGGTGACACGTGGAATCCGGGGTGTGACAGGTTGGTATCAGAGCCAACACTGAGTGAATTAAACACTAGCCTTTTGTGTTTAATCTCAGTTACACAATTGCACATTTCAAAAAAAAAAACTTTTGAGTCTAGACAAATAACATAGGACAAATTCTACCTTGTTTGGTTTTTGTTTTGTCCTTTATTTTATATATATTCTTGTCGTTATCTCATGTTGTATTGACAGGATTTAAAATGCCGCCAAGATTCTTCCGAAGAAGAGGACGAGGAAAGGGGCCAATCACCGCCCCCAATGACGACGAGACAGGACCTTCGCATGTGCGAGCTCCTTCTACCACCGAGAGTGACGATCCTCGACAGAACCGAAGGAACCTCTTTGAGCCGGCTAGACGGTCGGTTTCGCACAGTTCGATACCTCCCGTTCGTAACCCTTACGGGCCACAGCCGGAGTATGAGCCCAACAACCCTCAACCTTCCTACATACCTTTACAGCGATCCTTATCGCACAATTCCTTTGGTGACCCTACACCTGTTTTTAGGGGCCGGTTTAACCCGGCAAATTTTATACAAGAACCAGTGGGTTTTAACCCATTGGGACCGGAGGACCACTTCTCGGGAGACAACGCTATGGATATGGACGAGGACACGGATCCCGTCGAGCCTGCCAGTGGTACACCGAACCATCCCATTGAGATCTCGGATGGTTCATCTTTTCACGGATCACCCTACCATGGTCCGGACAGTTACATGGCGCGATTTAATCAGCACGAGTGGTACTTCACACCCTCGCATCATTCGTCGCCTCACCAGCAGCAGCAGCAGCAGGATCCCTCTGTGGATTCACAGTTTGTGGCAGTCACGCCATCGCCTCCACCCCCACCAGTTCAGCCGGCACCTCCACAACTACCGAGGCATAGGAGAACCGGAGCGCGGATGTCAGCGCGAGGAGGAGACTTTCATTTTAGCTCTCCTCGACAATCAAGTGGCAGTCATTATCCGCCACATCAAGAAGATCCACAAATGGGTGGACCTTCGCAACCAGTTGCACAGCAACCACCTCCGATGGGTTTTGATAACCCGATTCCAGCATACACGGGTTCGATGGCGTACAACCCATTTGAACAACCAGCTCACACCAACTACGGTTACGCTGAAGCCGACCCGTACATGGTAGCAGCCAATTACAACGCCTTTAACCCGGAAGGACCGTATGGAGCTCCTTGGGGAGCAGGGTACCCAACTCATGGGTACCAGATTGCTCCCAGACCTATTATACGGACACAATCGCAGCCGCCACGGTTTTCTCCCCCAGAACGGGAGGAAATTCTTCAGAGACTGGATCAGGTTGAGCGAGACTTCCACCGCGACCGCAGGGAGAGACAGAGCTTCTTCCAAGGATTGACAAGCTTGATCAAAGGGAAGAGCAAGAAGGACCACTGAATCCTTCCAATTGTTGTTGAGCCCCTGTGTGGGCCAGTCTTGCTGTATAAACCCCTGCGTGGGTATGCTTGTTTGTTTTGACCCCTGCGTGGGTCTATCTTTCTGTTAACCCCTACGAGGGTGTGTTATTGTTTAAATCCCTGCGTGGACTATTATGTTATTTGTGTAAGTCCCTGCGTGGACTGTTATGATGTTTGTTGTTAAGCCCCTGCGTGGGTAAGTCCTTGTTTAAACCCCTGCGTGGGTAAGTTTGTTTATTTAAATATGTTAACATCTGAAAATATGTTAACATTCCTGGCAGACGTGATTCATTAAAATCACACACGTCATTCTTATTATTGGATTCTTCAAAAGATTCCTAACCCAATTTAATGATCTCTGAATCATGGGTTTAGATCATCAATTAAGATGATCATATTTTTACCATACGTGGTAATATAGTGCCTACGGGTCGTGCCCATTTCCATATGAGCCAAAAGACAGTGGTAGCGATGACTCCCTGTCCGAAAAGGGTAATAAACTATGTTCAAACCTTAAAAGCCTTGATTCTCTGAAATCATAGCTTATAATTTAAAATGTCCTTGTGACTAGGCCTTATGTGCTAATATATATTGTTATTGTTTATAATTAGGATAAATTATAATTGAAATCCTAAATAAATACGATTAATAAATTAACCAAATATGGTCTCTGTTTACCATGGTTAATGAATTACCCTAAGGGGCAATTCCATAATAAACTCCCAAATAAACTATTGTCCTTGTTTTCTGTAACAGTTCAATTAAAATGGCTAACTCAGACGAAATTAATAGCCATCCAGTGGAGAATATTGATAACGCCCGAGTTCATTTAACGGGTGCTGAATTGAAAGCGTTGGTAGACGACGCAGTTACAAAAGCCTTAGAGCGGCAGTACGAAGAGTATAGTGGGACTCGAAGTAGGACCCTCTCTACGCCACATTCGAAGCCACCTTCCAAGAAGGAAGAACTGAAGAAAGATGATGATAGACTCTCCTCAAACCACCACAGTGCTCCATCTCAGCAGATTGTACTAAATCAAGAACCCCGTAACAAGGGTTGCTCCTATAAATACTTTGTTTCGTGCAAACCCAGAGATTTTACTGGGGAAAGAGGAGCCATTGACTGCATGACGTGGTTAGACGAGATGGATACGGTAGTGGATATCAGCGGGTGCGCTGAGAGGGATATAGTCAAGTTTGTGTCTCAATCTTTTAAAGGCGAGGCTTTAGCTTGGTGGAGATCACTGATTCAAGCAACCGGGAAAATCCCATTGTACAACATGTCATGGGATCAATTTGTTGCCCTCATCAGGGAAAATTACTGTCCCCAGCATGAGGTGGAGAAGATAGAGTCTGATTTTCTATCATTGGTTATGACAAACCTTGACTGTCAAGCTTACCTCACGAGCTTTAACACAATGTCCCGGTTGGTTCCGTATCTGGTGACCCCGGAACCAAAAAGAATAGCTCGTTTTATCGGTGGTTTAGCCCCCGAGATAAAGGCAAGCGTGAAGGCTTCTCAGCCAGCTACTTTTAGATCTGTAGCTGACATATCTTTGTCCCTCACTTTGGATGCGGTCAGGCAAAGATCGCTGAGGAATAAGGATGCTGAGAAGAGAAAACGTGAAGATGATAGTTCACGGAGGTCGAACAAGAAGCACCGTTGGAACGGTGACAACAAGAAAGGATCTGAGTCAAGGAAAGATGGGCATCAGTCTGGTGAGAAGCCCAAGTGCAAGATTTGCAAGAAACAGTACTTTGGAAAGTGCAGACTCGAGTCGAACTCGCAGACTCAGTCAAAAACCTATGCTTGTGGTATATGCAAGTCCAAGGATCACAAGACCTTGGATTGCAAACAGCTAAAAGACGCAACGTGCTACCATTGCAATGAGAAAGGGCACATTAAAACCAACTGCCCTAAATACGCCAAGATGCCTGAAGAGGCCAAGAAGACCAATGCTAGAGTCTTTAGAATGGATGCAAAGGAAGCGGTTCTAGACGACAACGTGATTACAGGTACTTTCCTTGTAAATGATGTCTATGCAAGAGTACTATTTGATTCAGGCGCTGATAAGTCGTTTGTAGATCATAAGTTTTGTGAATTGCTGAAATTACCTGTCAAAACCTTAAGTGTGAATTATGAGGTGGAGTTAGCAGATGGCACCCTAGAAACCGTCTCTACTGTGTTAGATGGATGTGTTATATCCATTAAGAACCACTCTTTTCCCCTGTCCCTACTTCCATTTAAGTTAGCCGGTTTTGACATAGTTTTGGGTATGGACTGGTTATCTCATAACCAGGCCCAAATTATCTGCAACAGAAAGCAAGTGGTGATTAAGACTCCGTCTGGTGAATCACTTACCATTCGGGGAGATACCCAATATGGACTGCCTGAGCAAGTGACTATGCTCAAGGCTTCCAAGTGTTTAAAGAAGGGTTGTGTCATCTACATGGCACAAGTGATTATTGATGAGCCGAAACCAAAGATAGAAGACATCCCTGTCATTTCTGAATACCCAGAAGTTTTTCCTGAAGAACTACCTGGTTTACCACCAGATAGACAAGTCGAATTCAGAATTGACATCATCCCTGGAGCAGCACCAGTTGCTAGAGCACCTTATAGGTTGGCGCCCACGGAAATGAAGGAATTAAGGACACAACTGGATGAATTGCTAGCTAAAGGTTTCATAAAACCTAGTTCGTCTCCTTGGGGAGCACCAGTCTTGTTTGTCAAGAAGAAGGATGGATCGATGCGTATGTGCATCGATTATCATGAGCTTAATAAAGTCACGATAAAGAATAGGTATCCTTTTCCCAGGATCGACGATTTGTTCGATCAATTGCAAAGGGGCAAGTTATTTCTCGAAGATTGACTTAAGGTCAGGCTACCACCAACTGAAGGTTAGAGATGAAGACGTACATAAAACTGCATTTAGGACTCGTTATGGTCATTACGAGTTCCTAGTGATGCCTTTTGGGGTCACTAATGCACCAGCCGCGTTCATGGATCTCATGAATCGCGTTTGCAAGCCTCACTTAGATAAATTCGTCATCGTTTTCATCGACAACATCCTTATCTACTCGAAGAACCGAGCTGACCACGAGAAACACCTTCGCTGTATTCTTAAGCTTCTAAATCATGAGAAACTCTACGCCAAATTCTCTAAGTGTGAATTCTGGCTTCGAGAAGTCCAATTCCTTGGACATGTGGTTAGTGAGCGTGGTATCCAAGTGGATCCCGCTAAGGTTGAAGCAGTTATGAACTGGCAAGAGCCGAAGACGCCTACAGAAATTCGTAGCTTCCTGGGATTGGCAGGATATTACAGGCGTTTCACTAAAAAAATTTCAAGGATTACTGCACCCCTAACTTCCTTGACTAAGAAGAAAGTAAAGTTCGTTTGGGGCCCTAAGCAGCAAGAGTCCTTTGATATCCTAAAGCAAAAGTTGAGCAACGCCCCAGTACTGACATTGCCAGATGGAATAGAAGATTTTGTGGTTTACTGCGATGCATCGCACACTGGCATGGGGGGTGTGCTTATGCAGAAAGGCAAGGTTATTGCCTATGCATCACGACAGTTAAAAGTGCATGAAAAGAATTACACCACCCACGACTTGGAGTTGGGTGCCGTTGTATTCGCACTAAAACTGTGGAGGCATTATTTATATGGAATCAAATGTGTGATCTATTCTGATCACAAGAGCCTCCAGCACCTGTTTAATCAGAAGGATTTAAACTTGAGGCAACGCCGTTGGATGGAGACTTTAAATGATTATGATTGTGAAATCAGATATCATCCCGGCAAGGCGAATGTAGTCGCTGATGCCTTGAGCCGAAAGGAAAGGGTGAAACCCATCCGAATCAATGCTAAGAGCATTGAAATAAAGAACAGTTTGACTGAAAGGTTGTTAGCTGCACAGAGAGAAGTTGTGTTGGAAGCTAACTATCCTAACGAGAAGCTAGGGGTAACTGAGGAGCAGTTATCTCTTTGCAAGGACGGGATTCTGAGATTAAATGGACGAATATGGGTTCCAATTTATGGAGGACTTCGAGATGTTATCCTTCAGGAAGCCCACAGTTCTAAATATTCCGTTCATCCTGGAGCTGATAAGATGTACCAGGATCTAAGGGCAAATTATTGGTGGATAGGCTTGAAAAAGTCTGTAGCTGCCTATGTAGCTAAGTGCTTGACTTGTGCGCAAGTCAAAGCAGAACATGAAAAGCCGTCAGGCTTGCTACAACAGCCTGAACTTCCTACGTGGAAGTGGGAAATGGTAACTATGGATTTTATCACCAAGTTACCTAAGACAAGGAAAGGAAATGATACAATATGGGTTATAGTTGATAGACTGACTAAGTCAGCACATTTCTTACCCATCAAGGAGACTTATAGCTCCGACATGTTAGCCCAGTTATACGTGGATAAGATTGTAGCCTTACATGGCATACCTGTGTCTATTATCTCTGACAGAGATACTAGATACACGTCACATTTTTGGAAAAGTTTCCAGCAATCTTTGGGCACGCGTTTGAATTTTAGTACGGCTTACCATCCTCAGACTGATGATCAGAGTGAGCGTACCATTCAAACATTGGAAGACATGCTACGTGCATGTGTAATTGTTTTAGGTGGTAGTTGGGATAACCACCTACCTTTGATTGAATTCTCCTACAACAATAGCTACCATACCAGCATTAAGGCTGCGCCTTTCGAGGCTTTATACGGTAGAAAGTGTAGAACGCCCGTTTGTTGGGCGGAAGTTGGAGATGTCCAATTATCAGGACCAGAGATAGTGTTCGAAACGACGGACAAAATTGTCCAGATTCGTGACCGTCTCAAAGCTGCCCGGGATAGGCAGAAGAGTTATGCAGATCCAAAGCTTAAAGCTTTTCACTTCGAAGTAGGTGACAAAGTGTTGCTTAAAGTATCACCCTGGAAGGGGGTGATGCGATTTGGTAAGAAAGGCAAGCTAAGCCCGAGATACATAGGACCTTTCGAGGTTATCGAACGTGTCGGGTCAGTTGCCTATAAGCTAAACTTACCTGAAGAGCTCAGTGGTATTCATAATGTATTCCACATCTGCAATCTGAAGAAGTGTTTCGCTGACGAATCACTGGTCATACCACATACAGATGTGCATATAGATAAGAGCTTAAAATTTGTGGAAAAACCATTGTCGATTGAAGATCGACAGGTTAAGAAGCTTCGAATGAAGCATGTGCCTATTGTAAAGGTCAAATGGGATGCCCGTAGAGGTCCCGAGTATACGTGGGAGGTTGAATCCACAATGAAAGAAAAGTACCCTTATTTATTTCAGTAAATCTCGAGATTTCTTTTAAGGGGGTGAGGATGTAACACCTCGAAAATTCACGTCCTATAATGTGTTGACACGTGTCATATGTTTGAACGTGTGAAAGAATGTTCTGAAAGGACTAAAGTTGACAATCATGGAAAGTATGTGAATATACGAGTTCTAAATGTCAACAGTGAATAAATATATTGTACATTAACCCTTCATGATGCTCAAACCTTCAAACGAATAAATCACGGATCATACGAAGCTAAATATGAAAGAAAGTGAGAGATTGCAAACTACAGGGGTTAAATGTGTCAACATGTTTAAGTTATACCTCTGAGTGACCTTTTGACAAACCCGAAGCTTTGTAACGGTTAATTATGCTCACTAGAATGCACGATATAAATTTCATAAAGTTTCATTATCGTATGAGCAAGTTGTGATCAAATTCGTATGCGAGGGGTTAAAAGCGTCAACGATGAAGTTTAGGACTTTTCGGGTGACAATAAAGTTAACCGAGGGCTAAACAAAATGGGTATATGTCTTGGAGCCCTTATATGTCAAATAGGAGGGTTCATAATGCAAGAAAGGAAGTCTAAGCAAAGTTTGAAGGGGCAAGGATCAAAACATAAAAATCTAAAGTTGGATTTGAGTCAGGAGAGGTGTCGCGCGACGCGAGGCCCAAGGGGGGGGGGTCCTTCGCGTCACGCCTAGGCCCATCTGTTCCGAAATTTTTGGGTTTTTGCCTGCTAGGTGCTTTGTACTCGACTTTTATCCGATTCTCCACATCTTGCACGACCCCTAAACAGCCCCTAGACACTTAGGGACACTTGTGGATGAATTGTAGTCAGTTGTAGACTTAGATGTCAACAATCTATGGTGATTTAAACACTATATAAAGCCACTAAGTTGCAACCAAGTTCTTCACACCTTCCTTCAGCTTTCTGATCATTTCTGGAGCTCAAGACTTCTCTCAAGTGATCACTAATCAAGCTTAGGACTTCAGTAAGTTTGCTTAACCTTTCTTAGTTAAGTTTTTGCTTAGTTTTAGCTTAAAAGTCAAACCGTCGTAATTAACGGTTGACTTAACGATTAATCACTAATGATCTAGTGATTAGTCGAATTGAAAGTAGTTATAAGTTGGTAATTATGTGGGTAATAAACCCTTAAAAGGGTTCCCCCTGATTCCCACTCTAACTAGGTCAAATGTCGGGTCAAACTTGTTAATAAAAAGTCAACAGGATACTTAGTTTCTAATTTATGCATGATTAGCAATGTAGGACACATACAACCTGTTTGATCATTAATATAACTTGGTAATTAGTGTAAGAACATGTCTAAACATGTTCAACCCGACAATTTCCTGTTTAGACCCGGTTCGGAACCGAAAGTCGCAAAGCTTTGACTTTTGCTTTGATTTCAGTTCTAACCTGTTTAGGCATGTTTTAGAAATGCCTCAGAGCTTTAATTGGACTAGGTTACATGCTAGTATAACCCTCTGTGATTATACACCTTGGTTCATTAGTTATCCAATTAATATGCATGATTCCGTTAATTGCTCATATGTTGACCATTATGTCCTTTTCACCTTAAAACGTGATTTTTGAAAATGTAAAAGAGTAGAAACTTTAATTACTGATATATAAACTTGCACCTAAAATTTGACATCAGTTTGAGGTGTAGTTTGAGAGTTATGCTCATTAGCGTAATTAAAAGCTTCTTTAGCGATTAAACGGCGTAATTAGCATATAGCCTATTTAAACTCACTTTTTGATATCAAACTTATTACCCACTGATATAATATATTGTTTTGGGATTTTTGAAGATTTTTAATTAATTTTAGGCTGAGCATAACTAATAGTCATAGGCTTAATCCGGTAATTGTCGGTTTTGCCCTTACGGGCTATAAAATGAGTTTTACATATCTAATCGACTCCAAACCTTTTGCTACTGATTAGATATGATAAATAAATTATTTTAAGCCTGCTGGAATAATAAAAATATCAGATTTCTATATAGAACCCGAAAACGGCTTCTAATCGCCTAATTAAGCGTTTTTAACGCATAGTATGTACTAGAACTATTTTAAACATACAAAGGTTGATACCTACTGATATTTGAGATAAATTATAATGTTTTAACAGTAGGCAAAAGTTGTTTAACCCAGACTTCAGTTTTGAGCTTTACGACTTATGTGAAATTACCAAAATGCCCCTACGGTGCATAGTTGGTTATAATTGATAAATTTCACATATATATTTTCCATACTGTTATAACTTAGTAAAATAAGTATTTTGGCTGATTATATCAGACCTGTAACTCAGGTAAATACTTAAACTCTTTTATAACCTTTTAAATGACCAAACTACCCCTACGGGGCATAGTTTGTGTTTAAATTCGTTTCGGGCATAATAAAAGACATATTACTGATGTCACAACATATTTGAAGCATAATAACTTAGGAAACCTGTATATAGCTCTTACGGATACCCGTTACGCTTATTACGCGTTCGGTTCGGTTTATGTAACAAGTTTACATAAATTAGCCGAAACGGGTCAAACCTTATCGGTTTTATCTCAAAATCCAGAGTGTGTATGAAATACCCATATTAAGCAAGTCTCCGAACTTGTCGGGTCTAAATCACATTCTATCCGGTCTTCGCTTAATAGTGCGTACGAACCGTATCATTGAAACTAACCGGTCTAAGCTTAAGCTTAACTAAAGACCCGTTAGGATTCTAATAGGTTATTATAAACCTTCGTTCCAGATTAGGAGGACCAGTAAAAGCTACTTGCATTTGCTTATTGTGATTATTACTTTGCTCAGGTAAATACTTTTAACTTATTTTCCCTATACGGGCTTGGGTTACGGTATATAGAATACCGCTTGGTCGGGCATCAAATCTTCCATCGTTAGGTGGTTAGTTGAATAATTTGATCGGCCCGTTTAAACAGTTTTGTTTACTTAAAAGCCTTTGGGGGGTTAATGACCATGTCCCGGATATCCTTGGCATCATTTAACGAAATGACCACGACCTAAGCGCGGGGTGTAGGCGTACACCCGTCAGTGCACAAAAGAATAATGTGGTGTGTCTATTGATCTTTAACCCGGACACGATCCGGGCTACTGAACGCATAAGGAACATGTAATTCGTTCACAAGATTATATATTTAAATAATTCTCCCAAGTTATAAAATGTTTATGCCACGTGCATCCAAATCAATTTTTAATCATTTTCCAAAATGAGTCAGTTGATTGTATTTACCAGTGTAAACTAACGTATTTTCCCAAAAAGATTAAATGCAGGTACTAAGCGTAATTGGCTGGGATTTCTCCTTAGCATCAATAGAAGTCTCGCAAGCTTAAGATGCCTATCGTCTGTTGAACTACTGTTTCCAATTTATTTTCGATCCGTCTGTGGATAAACAATCGACTATTGTGATACTTGATATTACAACATTATATTCGGTTGAATTATATCTTACAATTTGCTTCCGCTGTGCATATTAAATATTGTGTTGTTTGACTATTATGTTGCCAACCACGTCACGATACTCCCCACCGGGCCCACCGGTGACACGTGGAATCCGGGGTGTGACAAAAACTCAGGGACATATTTAATAGAAATCTTATTAAGTACATATATGAATAGATTTCTTCTAAGACCGTGTGCCATGTGCAACAAAATTTAGATACAAGTTGATAGTCTTTAATTGATAAATGAATTATGTCTGAATATTCCCTTTTGGAATAAGTTCCACGAATGTCAATGAATGACTTATGATGGACCCATACTTATTCCTTAAGCCAAGTAATATTTTATGGCTTTTAACATCATGATTTAAAATCACTTAGAATGAGATTAGTTGAATAATCATCCTCATTAACCATGTCATGATTTTTCATGAATTTCGGTTACAATGGATGAAATTTAGAGGTCTCATTTTCCTTTTGTCAAATTCTCATTTGCATGATAACAAAAGTTGTGAAAGTGTAAGGTATCATCTAGTTCCATCTTAATAATGTTTCTATCCAGGTATTTAGAACAAATAAGATGGGAGTTTAAGGTAAGTGTGACTTTATGTTGACTATGCAAACCTCACAACCTTCATAACATAGCTTAATTATGATACTATATTCTGATTAATCTTCAGAATATATAAGGTGTCGAAAAGCTTTGTTGGAAGACTGCTTATTATGGTTTTATAGCCTTAACATTTAATTTTGTCACTGACTCTCATGTTAGTTATTTGTTGACTTATGGTAAGGAAACGTTTAGAACTAGAATCAACTTATCATGTGTTAATAGGAATATTAAAATTACCAGACTTAAATAACAATAGTAAGTGACTATCTAATTATTTTATCCAACTGTTCTTTAGAATAATGGATAGTCTCGTTGCTTATGTCTAGTCTAATGGCATAATTATGCAGTGAGATTTTCCCTTGAAGAACCTTAAAGTTGGAATTTTTACTTGTAATTTGTCTATGGACCTTAGAACAATCCTCTTTTAAAGTTTTAAGTGGTTGTAAGGTGAGTAACAACTCATTTTCCAGCTTCAAACATTTATTTCTTTGTACATATGTTGCTTATCAACACACTCATTATACTTTGGTACTTTTGAGTGTTATAGTTGATTTATAAGGCATCAAATTGTACAAGTGAAAATCTTAGTATGTAATGTACTGGAAAAATGTACCTATTTCCATGCGTAAGCCCTTAACTTTATGGGTCATGGTATTGTACATTATTATGTATTCACATATACCACTTAGCTTTATAGTTTATAATTTTAAATGAAGGCATGCATCTTAGGAATTCTTATAATTATTTCACAAATAATAGATTAGTCTTAGGAAAGACTTAATTTGGAATAACTTTAGTGATAGCATTATGTTAGAGAGTTCTTGATTATCATAAGAGACATCATGTTCGATTTATCCTATTCATCATGCTCTAGTTTTCTTCTGTAGTACTTATATCAGAAGAGAGCAATAGGATTATCGTGTCTTAAGAGATAATCAAGGATTTAATTTAAGAGCTAATTCTTATAGAAACTTTAAATAAAGCAAAACATTTTAGGTTTAAGAATTAGAATGGATGAGATATAGACTCATAGAAGAAAATTATAGTGAGAAAAATTATGGGTACTAAAATAAAGCAGACGAAATGATCATAAAATTAATGAAGGATCATTAATATAAGGATCATTATGTGAAGAGGTTGTGATATGTCTATTACTAACATCAAAATAATAGACTTAGTTAAAATTCTACTTAAACGAAGACAAATCAGCTTTGGCCAGAAGTGTAATAATTTAAGCATGTGTGCAAAGTAATCGTGACAAATCAGCTTTGGCCAGAAATGAGACAATCACTTTAGTTATGCACCTGTTAAGTATGCTATACATGAATGAATTAAATCAGCTTTGGCGAGATATTAAGACATTCACGTTTGTAATGCACACTCAACATAGCTTTTCGTAATACTTAACGATAAATAGATGTATTAAATCAGCTTTGGCCAGAAATGATACATCAGAAGCTCATTCAAGTTAAGCCATTTTGGTTTTGTAAAACATTATCTGATTTTGATTAATTAACTAAGTATTTACAAAACCAATTATTTAAATTTTAGTTCACATTAAACAGCCTGAAGCAATGAGGTTGAGATTTCGAGTTAGTCTTAGGTTTCGAGTGAGATCTCGAGTGAGGTCTCGAGTGAGGTCTCGACTTAGTTATGAGATCTTGAGTAAGTTATGAGGTCTCGAGTCGCAACCTTGGTCTCGAGTTGTATCCTTATGGTCTCGAGTCGCAACCTTATGATCTCGAGTTGTAACCTTATGGTCTCGAGTCGAAATCTTGGTCTCGAGTCATGGACCTTATGATCTCGAGTCGAGATCTTGTGGTCTCGAGTCATGAAGACTGAAACCCTTATGATTTCGAGTTGAAACCTTAGTCGAAACCACCTAATTTCAAAACTTATCCTCTAAAACTCGAAATCTACTGATTAAAAGCTGTTAGTTGTGATAAGTTTGAAATTCGAATTTTTAGGGATTATGGGATTTAGTTTCCTATTTTAATGTTGATCTAAATTTATCAAAATATTTCAAAAATAATATAAATTTAATATTTTATAACAGATTTCGAAATCTTAAGAAATAAAATTTAGATCAAAACTAGGAAAACACCCAATAATCCTTAGTTCATTCCAAAATAAGGGAATTTATTCGAATTTCACTAAGAACACGAAGAACCCTAATATCAATAAAATCATAAGTTCTGGAACCCGAAACCTGAATTTTAACAGTTTTATACAGATTTCGGAAATTAATATTACCCAGTTGAAAGTGGACGAAAAAAAAGAAGCATCTTTACATGAATATATGGTGGACCATGAAAGTGCATCAAGTCCACGTAAAATTTGGAATGTGGGGCTTTAAAATCGACATTATATTTAAATTAATCATTTGGAATAACTAATCAAGAACATCATAATGGAATATTATATATCCTTTTCGTTTACCTATTCTGAGTATAATATATTTAATGTCAATAATGAGACCTTACTCAGTGTCATTATTGTTGGGTTTCCGCGGTGATCGGTCAAAATTTTATTTATCAAAAACTCGGTTCAATAAATAATAGTTAATTAATTAAACGAGTTAATTAATAAAATGCAGCGGAAAAATAAACTAATGATCAACAAAACGAAACCCGACAGGATCCGGTTACATGCAAATACGAGCACAGTAAAAAATATTTAACTACCGATGAGAAAGATATACCTCGGTTAATGACTAACCGGTCGAGACACAGAGGTTCAACGAACAAGTGCTAGTAAACGAACCAACGAACGCGACGAAGGGGGCGGCACCAAGCGGCGGCCCACCGCGGCGAACAGCGGCGGCAGACCGCGGGTGGCTGCGGCTGGCAGCGGCCGGCAGTGGCTGAGACGGGGCGGTGAGGGCGGCAGCGGGGCGATGAACCATCTTGAGAGCCGGCGGGCGGCCTTGGCCGGTTATGTTTCTTGAGAGCATTTTGTGTTTCATTTTTTCTCTCAAAAGAACCATCTTACAAAAATGCAAGACCCAAGATTAAAAAGCCATGGAACCATTTTGCATGTTAGCCAAGTGGCGCACATGCAGAAATGCATGTGTTGTCATTGGTCAAGATGTTGGTGCGCGACAAGTGGCGCAGGGTGAGTATACCCGTGTCACCCGGTCCATGTACCCATCTCTCAGTTAATACCCGCTTATGATCATAAATATAATTATGATATGTCTCGTATGTTGTTCGTAATTACCAGTTAAACAGGTTAAGTGGATTTTAGTTCGTTGCCCAAGGTGTAACTCTTATGGGTCAAGACCCGGTCGGCAGCGTTGACTTATCGAACCGGACATAATATCCAACAGCTCCCACTTGGACGGTCTCTGATAAGATCTTAACGTAGACAGCCAGTGGTGTTCTAGCTACACATAACTGCCCCCAACAGGTCATGACACTTTAAAGTCATTAACCAAGGTATATTCTCTTTAGCAACGGCTTGCTACATGAAGAAAGTAGACTTGTGGCAATTCTTCGTCATCTATCCTTTCTGTAAAAGACACCAATTGAACAATGAGACATGGATCAGATTCAATCTCACATGGCGTTCAATCATTATCGTTCTCGTTCACAGAATCAAAGTGGTCCAATCAAACACACAATAAGTTTGGGTAAGGCCTTACACTTCACCAGTTTGAATCAATGAGGGCGCCCAAATGTCTAACTGTTACATTATAATGTAAGAGTATAGAATCCCATTTTGACTACATACAACTCCCACTGAACTTCAGAACCATTCCCAACCAATGCCTTTATGACTGGCAGTTACGCGACAGCATTGGACACTGATCAAAGAATAGTCTTTAGTAAATGAAAGTTCTAGTATGTATCTCAGGTCAGAGGATACTAAATGAGTATACCTAAATCAAATACATCTTATGACCATGATCCATGAAGATGATTTGATGCGAGTTACATCCAACGTCATTCATAATGAGGTTTGTGAGTTTGGAAGTCAACTCCTTGAGTCCAAAGTCAGAATAGTCTTAATTCAGAGTCGTTCCCACGAGTCTGACCGACTACGGATAATTTAGAATACAAGATTCATGGATTAAACGTACAAAAATTGAACGCAGCTGTAAGATTCAAACTTTGCATTTAGCCAATAAATCAAAAGTGAATTCAAAAGGTACAATTGTTTGAATGTTCGTACATCCAAATACTAAATCAAAGCAAATGGTTATCCAATCTAAGACCGATAGCATTCCCATGCTTGTCCTGAGACACCGGTTTAGTGAACGGGTCTGCTAAGTTTTGATCTGTGTCTATTTTTGCTTATTAAGATGTCTCCTCGTTCCAGTATTTCCCGTATATAGTGGAACTCTCTTAGAATGTGCTTAACCCTGTGATCTGGGCTCCTTGGTTTGAGCAATGGTTCCTGTGTTATCACAGAGCACCTAGATTGGTTTCTGAATACTTGAAACCACATCGAGGTCATTGATGAACTACTTCATCCAAGCAGATTCTTTCGCAGCATCTGATGCAACTATACATTCGGATTCGGTGGTTGAATCCGTCACTATACTCTGTTTGGAGCTTTTCCAATAGACAGCTCCTCCATTGAGAGTAAATACGAATCCCAATTGTAAGCGAGAATCATCTCGGTCACTTTGGAAGCCATCATCAGTGTAACACCTTACAGTGAGCTCCTCTTCCACTCCTCCAAACACCAAGAACATATCTTTGGTTCTTCTCAAGTACCTCAAAATGTTCTTTACTGCAGTCCAATGGGCAATGCCAGGACTGTGCTGAAAACGACTGGTCATGCTTAAAGCATACGAGACGTTAAGTCTAGTACATAGCATACATGATTGAACCAATCGCTGAAGCATATGGAACTGCTTCCATTTGCTTAATTTCAATGTCCGTTGAAGGAGATTGAGATTTGTTCAACACGGTTCCTTTAGTCATAGGAACACCTCCTTTCTTGGAGTTTTCCATCTTGAAGCGTGTCATCATTTTGTCTATGTACGTTCTTTGACTTAGCCCTAGAAGCTGCTTAGATCTATCCCTGTAGATTTTCATTCCCAGAATGTGAGCAGCTTCTCTAAGATCTTTCATTGCGAAGCAAGATCCCAAATAGTGTTTAACTTCGTTAAGCATAGGGATGTTATTTCCAATGATTAGTATATCATCCACATACAGGATGAGGAATGATATGGTGCTCCCACTAACCTTTCTGTAAACACAAGCCTTATCTTCATTCTTGACAAAATCAAACTCTTTGATCTTCTGGTCAAGATGAAGATTCCAGCTACGAGATGCTTGCTTGAGTCCATAAATGGACTTATTGGGTTTGCACACCTTAGTTGGATATTTAGGATTGACGAAACCTTCAGGCCTAACCATGTAGATATCTTCAGAGATATGTCTATTAAAAGGGTGGTTTTGACATCCATTTGCCATATTTCGTAATCATAATACGCAATTATGGCAAGCAATATCCTGATTCATTTAATCATAGCAACGGGCGAGAAGGACTCATTATAGTCAATACTTTGAGTTTGAATGAAACCCTTCGCAACTAGTCGTGCTTTATAGGTGTGCATATTTCCATGCATATCGATTTTTTTCTTGAAAATCCATTTGCTTCCTACTGCCCGAGATTCAGGGGGTAGCTCAACCAAGTCCCATACTTGATTGTCATGCATAGATTGCATCTCGACGTTCATGGCTTCTTGCCATATCTCAGATTCTAAATCTAAGATTGCAGATTTATAGTTAGCAGGTTTGTCGTTAGACTCAGCTACTAATAAGACTTCGGGACCTTTTAGATGCCATAGACATCTATCAGATTCTTGCGAATTCTACTACTTCTGCAAACGCTTGTGTTTTATGTCTGATTCATTGGCAACAACTACTTGTTGATCAGACAATCTGACTATATTAGCGGTTGTTTGTGGTTCTTGAATTTCTTCAAGATCAACCACATTATTTCCAGTTTCTCGATTAAGAAGTTCTTCCTCGAGAAAGTGTCCCTTCCATTTGATGGAAATCTCATTTGCATCAGGATGGTAGAAATAATATCCGCTTCTTTATAGTATCCGACGAAAACAACCTTTTCGCCTCGAGGATCAAGCTTATCATCAGAATCATATGTGATGTATGCATCATATCCCTATACTCTAAGGTATTCCAAATCGGGTTTACGCCCATGCCACATCTCATATGGCGGTTTTGTTTACCCTTTAGTCAGAGTCAATTTGACAATGCGGGTAGCGGTCATAAGAGCATGATCCAAAAGGAGTGAGGCAAGTTATTTCTATACATCATCGATCGAACCATATCAAGTAGAGTTCGATTTCACCTTTCACTCACGCCATTAAGTTGGGGTGTGCCAGGTGGAGAAGGTTGTGAAACTATTCCACGCTCTTTCAGATGATTAAGAAATTCAAAGCTGAGGTATTCACCACCTCGATCTGATCGAAGTACTTTTATCTTTCTATCAAGCTGGTTTTAGTCATGGTTTCTAGTTATGGTTCTGAAAGGGCCATATACATCATGTGAATGAGTTCTAGAAGACCATTGATCCGTTCACCTACATCGGTGAAGGGGTGCTTTGTGAGTTTTCCAGTTAAGTAAGATTCGCAATCATCAAAGGAGTCCTGTCTAGTGGATTCAAGAATCCCCTCAGAATGGAGCCATTTTATGCATGCCTTACTTATGTGGCCAAGTCAGCAACGCCTTAAATGCGTTGCATTCATACCGGCTTTGTTACACTTAGAAAGATGATATATGTTATTACTTGTTTGAACATCAATCTCATAAATACCATTTCGAGGTTTAGCCTCAAAATAAGGACATCATTCAAGTAGGCTAAAATAGGAAACTATTAAAACGTACTTGAATCCTTGTTCAAACAGTGAAGAAACTGAAATGATGTTTCCGGTCAAACCAGGTGCATATAAACAGTTATTTAAAGTAACTACAAGACCAGCGAAAAACAAAATGTTCCAGTTGCCAGAACTGGAACTCTCTTTCCATTACCAACTATGAGTTCCGGTGGCCTTGTTTCAGTTTCCTCCACTTTTCAGGCTTCTACAAGACATTAATGATGTGTAGACCACATCCGGTATCAAATACCCATGTGTTGCTAGAAACAGTGAAAAATTCGATAACATAAATGTGAATATTAGATGAAGTGTCAATGTTATTGGCCTTGTTCATCTTCAGCTTGGCTGGATATTGTGGGCAGTTTCCCTTCCAGTGCCCATTTAGTTGCATTCAAAGCACTGATGCTCCTAGGAGGGTGTGGTTTTGCAACATGCTTGTTGTTGGTGGCATTTCTGGCAGCGATAACTTTTCTCTTGCCTTTGCTCTTATGTTTCCTTTTCTTGTTATTGGGCTTCTTAACACCACTAGACTTGACCATTAGAACTTGGTTGGTTTTGTGGATTAACCAAGTTTGTTCATCTGGTCAATGTATACTTTCATCTTTAGCACATGAGTACTGATACATGATCCTTCCAGCATTTCACAGCTTATGAGCTGTTTCATGGTGTCATATCGCTCCTGTCGGGCCTGTTTCTGGAACATGCCTTTCAGTTGCTGGATCATGTCATAAGCATTCATATCTTCCATGTTCTTCTGAAGATCAGGAGACATGGTGGCTTTCATAAGGCAGGCTACCTCAACGGCATCCTCGTTATGTTTCTCCACTGCCTTGCGACCAGTAGTAGAAATACTTTCAGGCTCGGTAGGGACTGGGCCATCTAAGATATACAACTTTTCATCCATCTTGAGAACTATTCTCAGATTGCGGTGCTATTCGAGAAGGTTGGTGTTATTCGAATTTTTATTTCTTTTCAAGTATAGACTTGAGAATAAAGGAGTTTGTTTTTCATTTGACATCTTGTTCTATAAGCAAGGTGATATTAATTAGTATTTTCAATGTATATCTCCTTATTTCGTGAGTTGAGACGATAAGGAATGAGAATCCGGTTAGAAGCTCTTTCTAAAGGCGGCTGGGGCACGCAACATTAGCAAGTGGTTCAAGCGGACTGACAACGATTGTCAATTGTGAGAAAGGCACAACTCCCGAGGTTTGTGAGGCTGCGAGGATAACCTACTGTCCTTGCATTGATACGTTTGGCCTCATCTATGCCACTTTTGTTCTCGAGACAGCTGGGGCACGTAAACACGAGAAGAAAAGTAATAGTCATCCTAAAACGGTCACATGTGGAAGGGTCGGATGTGTCGACGAAGCCCTTGCACCTTGGAAGGATAAACTAAACACCAAGTGTCGTGCTGTGGCTCCAACACTGATGGTTCGCATTATGCCCCAAGTGTTACTAGTAGTAGGATGGCATAGACTATTGATTTTAATTTTTACCAAATAGGGTTGTTATAGTCGGTTTTAATTTAGATATTAAATTTGCGACATAACAAAAAGACCCTTTCACCTCTCGGGAAAATTAGTTTTAGATAACCTATAAAACTAAGTTCGTCGCGACTTGGAATAACCAATTTTAAGTTAATAGAAAACTATTAAGTTAATTAGTTTTGGAAAAAAAAAACTAGTTTAATTTGCAAAACTTAATTGGTTATTATTTGTTTCAAAAACAACCTTTGTTTTATAACAAAAACTTTAACAAGTTGTAAAAACAATTTAGAACTTGTTTTAATGTGATTGTTTTTAATATTTTAAAACTCCTTTTAAAATCATGTTGGTATTTTAGGTTGGTTACGTTATAACAATTTATAAGATAAAAGCAACCACAATAGCAAGATAAATATGTAAATCCATATGGCCAAAATCGTCCGATCTTGCTAGAGCCTAATAGCAAGATCAAACGGGTCACGGGGTCACAACACACAAACAACCACAAGGATGGACTTGAGTGCATCTTGTTGTCTTGAGCAACTCCCACTAACTCCAAGACTCCTCTTGGCATTCGGTTTTGCTTCGGGTCTTCGTATCAACAATATTTAACAAGTAAATACAACAAAGACATAAGGGCCTATCTATTACAACTTTAAACCACAAGACGGGCCAAAACCATAAACTAATCTATTACAACTTTGAACCATCTCGGTGGCCAAAAATAATAATTACAAAAACCGAATAAAATATACAACCACAAAAATAAGGTCGGGCCGGATTTACATATCGCACAACAATCACAAAATAAACCGGGCAATGTTTTGGTCAAGCAAAACAAATAAAAATATTGACCAAAAAAGTGCCCTTAAAAATACTTAGATCATAAACTTTAAATAAATAAAGTTTGTGTTCTAACTCCGGTTAAAAGGACTGGTACCGACTCGTATGTTGTAACCAAGGCTCTGATACCACTGTTGGGTTTCCGCGGTGATCGGTCAAAATTTTATTTATCAAAAACCCGGTTCAATAAATAATAGTTATTTAATTAAACGAGTTAATTAATAAAATGCAACGGAAAAATAAACTAATGATCAACAAAACAAAACCCGACAGGATCCGGTTACATGCAAATACGAGCATAGTAAAAAATATTTAACTACCGATGAGAAAGATATACCTCGGTTAATGACTAACCGGTCGAGACACCGAGGTTCAACGAACAAGTGCTAGTAAACGAACCAACGAACGCGACGAAGGGGGGCGGCACCAAGCGGCGGCCCACTGCGGCGAACAGCGGCGGCAGACCGCGGGTGGCTGCGGCTGGCAGTGGCTGGCTGCGGCCGGCAGTGGCTGAGACGGGGCGGTGAGGGCGGCAGCTGGGCGACGAACGCGGCGGCAGCCGCGACAGTGGCCGGCGGGCGGCCTTGGCCGGTTATGTTTCTTGAGAGCATTTTGTGTTTCATCTTTTCTCTCAAAAGAACCATCTTACAAAAATGCAAGACCTAAGATTTGCATGTTAGCCAAGTGGCGCACATGCAGAAATGCATGTGTTGCCATTGGTCAAGATGTTGGTGCGCGACAAGTGGCGTAGGGTGAGTATACCCGTGCCACCCGGTCCATGTACCCGTCTCTCAGTTAATACCCGCTTATGATCATAAATATAATTATGATCTGTCTCGTATGTTGTTCGTAATTACCAGTTAAACAGGTTAAGTGGATTTTAGTTCGTTGCCCAAGGTGTAACTCTTACGGGTCAAGACCCGGTCGGCGGCGTTGACTTATCGAACCGGACATAATATCCAACAATTATAATTAACGTATTTCAAAAATATATTATGTAAGATTAAATATGTAGAAGCATGATGGATTAGGTCTCAAAATAGGGTTTCGGTTTTTTTTATTAGGTTTTCAAAATTCTGTTTTCCAAATTTCAATCCCAGAATAATGGATACGAAAACAGAACTGATTAATCAACATATGCTCTGATACCACATGTTGAACAGTTTTGTTTTATGCATAATGGAAAACATGAATACATACCTTTGATTGCATCAGACAGGCAAGCAAAGAATCCAGATGGAGACGTAGCAATAAGGTTTGACATGATTGTCAGCTTGATCTGGTTCCTCCTTAGGGTGCAATCTAATGATGGTGATGAAGAAACCGAATAGGGTGTTCGGTTGAGGAGAGGAGGTCGATTGATGTTATGAGAGTAATTAGGTTATGTGTCTAACCTTAGAACCTCTACATAAGTCTCCTTATATATGCACCCAAGAGGAAACCCTAATTAGTTAATAAGGGTAATTAGGCCCATCAACAATTACCAACTAATTATTTAATAGGTTGTTATATATTTTGATCTATATAATGTAAATGATTATAATGGCTACTAGATTAAATATTAAGACATAATATATTTAATCTTACATGATAGGCTACAGGTCCTATTCTTCTAATAATCTCAAAAGGTCCAATATACCTGGGACTTAGCTTTCCCCTTTTGATGAATCTGACTACTCCTTTCCAAGGAGAGAATTTTAATAATACTTTGTCACCTATCTGAAATTCCAATGGCTCTCGTCTGTTATCAGCATAACTCTTTTGTCGATCACGTGCTGCTTTCAATCATTCCTTGACTTGAATGATCTTGTCGGTTGTTTCTTGCACTATCTCAGGTCCAGATAGTTGCTTTTCCCCAATTTCTGCCCAACAGACTGGGGTTCGGCACTTTCGTCTATAAAGTGCTTCAAATGGTGCAGCATTTATACTTGTGTGATAACTATTATTATAAGAAAATTCTATCAATGGTAAGTGATCGTCCCATTTACCTCCGAAATCAATTACACAAGCTCTAAGCATATCCTCCATTGTCTGAATCGTCCTTTCGCTTTGTCCGTCCGTTTGAGGATTATAAGTTGTGCTTAGATTTAACTTGGTTCCCATTGCTTTTTGGAAACTTGTCCAAAAATGAGATGTAAAACGGCTATCTCTGTCAGAAACAATTGATAAAGGAATGCCATGTAATGAAACTATTTCATTTACATACAATTTAGCTAATTGTTCCATACTGAAAGTTTCCTTCATTGGTAGGAAATGAGCTGACCTGGTTAGCCTGTCTACAATCACCCAGATTGTATCATTACCTTTTCTTGTTTTGGGTAATTTGGTAACAAAATCCATTGTTATCAATTCCCATTTCCATACTGGCATCTCTAACTGTTGCAATAAACCTGAAGGTTTCTGATGTTCAGTTTTGACTTGTGAGCAAGTTAGACACTTGGCAACATATGCTGCTATATCCTTTATCATTCCCATCCACCAAAAATTCTTTCTTAAATCCTGATACATCTTATCACTTCCAGGATGCATTGTATACTTAGACTTATGGGCTTCTTCTAATATACGGTGGCGTAGGTTTCCTAATGTCGGTATCCACATTCTCTTCTTATGGAATCTCCAAATTCCATCCGTTCCTTGTTCTAATTCCTTAATCATTCCTTTTAACTTTTCAGTATCATCCTTGATTACTGATTCTTGTACTTTTCTAATCTGCTCATTTAAATCTACTTGTAGATTTAATTTAAGTGAACGTACCCTTTTTGGCTTTTCGTGATACTTTCGACTTAAAGCATCAGCAACTACATTTGCTTTTCATGCATGATACTGGATATTACAATCATAATCACTAAGTAATTCCATCCAGCGTCTTTGCCTCATAGTCAATTCTTTTTGCCCGAAGACATACCTTAAACTCTTATGATCTGTGAAAACGGTAAACTTACTACCGTAAAGGTAATGTCTCCAAATCTTAAGGGCAAAAATTATAGCTCCTAGTTCTAAATCATGGGTTGAATAATTCTCTTCATGATTCTTAAGTTGTCTAGATGCATATGCTATAACATTTTGACGTTGCATCAACACACATCCATAACCTAATTTAGAAGCATCACAATAGACTATAAAGTCTTCAGTTCCTTCTGGTAATGCTAGTATGGGTGCATGGGTGAGTCTTTGCTTAAGAATTCTAAAGGCTTCTTCTTGCTTTGGTCCCCATTCAAACTTAGTGGATTTACAGGTTAACTTAGTTAAGAGAATGGCTATTCTAGAAAAATCTCGAATGAACCTTCTATAATAACCAGCTAATCCTAAGAAACTTCTAACCTCGGTTGGTGACTCAGGGGTTTTCCATTTAGTAATTGCCTCGATTTTGGTGGGATACACATGAATTCCTTCATGATTAACTAGATGTCCTAGAAACTGAACTTGTTCTAACCAAAACTCGCACTTCGAAAACTTAGCATAAAGCTTTTCTTTCTTTAATAAACTTAGAAGTGCGTGCAAATGCTTTGCATGTTCCTCTTTACTCTTAGAGTAAATGAGAATATCATCTATAAAAACAATTATGAATTTATCCACATATGGCTTACATATTCAGTTCATCATGTCCATAAATACAGCTGGGGCATTGGTTAAACCAAATGGCATAACAGTAAATTCATTATGGCCATACCTTGTTCTGAAAGCGGTTTTAGGAATATCCTATTCCTGTACCTTTAATTGATGATATCCTGACCTTAAATCGATTTTGGAGAAAAATTGAGCTCCTTGCAATTGATCGAACAGATCATCGATCCTTAGTAATGGGTACCGATTCTTAATCGTGACCTTGTTCAATTCACGATAGTCAATGCACATACGCATTGATCCGTCCTTCTTTTTAACGAATAAGATTGGTGCTCCCCATGGCGATGAACTTGGCTGTATGAATCCTTTCTCTAACAATTCGTCTAATTGTTTCTTCAGTTCCTGCATTTCTGTGGGTGCCAAACGGTAAGGTGCTTTGGCAATTGGTGCTGTTTCTGGTAACAGGTGAATTCTGAATTCAACTTCCCTGTTAGGCGGTAGTCCTGGTAACTCCTCCGGAAATACATCTGAAAACTGAGATACTACTGGAATATCTTTTAGTTCTTTTCCTTTAGTGTTAGTGATTATAGAAATCAAATACACTAATGACCCTTTTCTTATATAACTTGTTGTTTTCATCACAGAGATGAATTTTGTGGATCTAGATGGTTTATCTCCTTTAATTGTGGTCTTTTCACCTTTTGGTGAATCTACTTGGATTGACTTTTGATCACATAAAATACTGGCTTTATTGGCTATTAACCAATCCATTCCTAATACAATATCAAATCCTGCCAGATTCATTGGGTAAAGGTTTGCAATAAACTTATGATTTGAAATTTCTATTCTTGCTCCCTGCAAGATTTCAGAAATCCTAACGGTTCCTCCATTTGCTGTCTCTACTAGACATTCTTGTGGGAGTTTAGTTAATGATTGATTGAGAAGTTTGCAAAATGAAGTATTAATAAAACTTTGGTTCGCACCAGAGTCAAATAATACTTTAGCAAAAATATCATTAACTAAAAACGTACCGGCTATCACGTCCGGAATCATCTTGGCTTCATCTGCAGTTAGAACAAATGCTCTAGCATTTTTAGTATTCTTGTTGTTCGTGGCTGGAGCTATTTTTGGACAGTTTGGCCTAATGTGACCTTTTTCTCCACAGTTGAAGCATATTCCATTGCTAGGTTTCTTCCTGCAGTCTTCCTCCTTGTGTCCTGGTATCTTGCAGAAATTGCAGTAAACGAAGCATCTTCCTGAATGCTTCTTCTTACAGGCCTTACAGTAAGGTGCAGATGTAGAACCTACATTTTTCCCACAGTTGAAATTTCCAGAGCGAAATTCTTGGGTAAGCTTCTGGGTTAGGTTCCTCCTCTGATCCTCTTCTCGTGTATGGACTAATTCATCAGTCAAGGTATTTGCTAGTTCTACAGCTTCTTCTATAGTTTGGGGTCTAGCTGCCTTGACTATATGTCTAATCTCACCAATTAATCCCCATATGTAACGGGAGATTAAGACTGGTTCAGGTGATGCAAGGGTTGGTACTATTCTGGCATATTCAAAGAATAATGTAGTATACCCCTTACTATCCACCCTAGTCATTCTAAGGTTTAGGAATTTATTTGCTATCTGTTCCTTTTCATTGGGAGGGCAGAATTTCCTTTCCACCTTATCCTTAAATTCCTCCCATTCCATATTGTAAACCCTGTCACTTCCTCTAGACTGGAGGATAGTGTTCCACCATTCCAAGGCTGAATTCTTAAACAGATTAGAAGCAAACATTATCTTATCCTCTTCTGCACACTTGCTTATTTTTAAGACTACCTCAGTCTTTTCTATCCAGCGTAGAGTTGCAATGGCCCCTTCATTGCTCGAGAATTCCATTGGTTTACAAGACCAGAATTCTTTATAAGAACAACCATAAGGCATGGTTCTTCTTCTTTTGGGAATGGGCACTTGAAGTATAGGTCCATTGTTCACGCTATGTTCAGGTTCAGTTGGTCGCTTACTGCTATGTTTACTTTTATTATCAGCTTCCCTAACATTTTGGACAATAAATGGCATTGCATCTATTATTCCTTGTGCCACTATGTGTTGAATAGCACTGTTATCCACTTGATTTCCATTGTTATTATTGTTTGGGTTTTCATTATTCAGATTATCGTCATTTTGGTTTGCCGGGTTATTATCCAGATTTTCTTGATTCACTGGATCAGCCATCTGAATTTTTTCAAACATTCACCATGTATTAATGTCACAAAACAGTATTTAATATAACCAATCACATAATACGCATTTTGGTCAAAAGCATCGATCATTGCGACTTACTCTAATTTTATAATATGCATCTAGTACAAACCAATACTGAAAATTAAAATTACAATACCAACTGAAATTAAAGTTACACTACTAGTAGTAGGCATTCTTAGTTTTATTTTAGTCTAGCTAGGTTATAAGAATATTATGCTTAACATGTGTTGGGATTGAACCCTATAGAGGAACAGATGATGTAAAGCCAAAACTGGTTCAGGGTAGTGGATCCAGAATAAGCAGTGGTTTGCACTAGACTTTCCACTTGAAAGTGATTCTAACATCTGATGGTCTCTATCCACTGTCCGTATACAAGTGTTGTTCTACAACTGCTGAACAAGTATAAAGACTGATGAAGACTAAAGCCCTGATGATCAATCTACTGTTATGGGTCAAGCTCTGCTATAGAAACAAAGTACTGCTGGAGTCACAACAGTGGAAGGATAAAGCAGTAGTTTAGTCTTTCTTTTGTAATGTATTGCTATCAGTAGTTAGCTAAGCAGTGTTTGTATTAGATCAGTAGTTAGAGTTTATTAGGAGGTTAGATTTCACTTTCATGGTGATGTCAGCTTAGATGCTTCAGTGGTTTGATGTGTACTATAAATAGAACAGTTTGTACTGTTCTATTCAAGGAGTTCTTCTCCTTTAATCCTATCATCTTGTATGATCAACCATTGAGCTCAGGCTGGGGGGGAGTTTAGTATGTAAGCATGCATGAATCATTGTGTATTGTAATCATTCGACTTAATGAGAAACATGTGTTTACTGAAAACTATTTCTCCTTTGATTGTGTTTACAAAATTTGTTTCCATTTCCGCTGCATTAGATCTCTGTTTTATGTTCATCCATTGTTTAATTATTTCAAACAAACACAATCAATCAAACTCAGATCCTAACAATTGGTATCAGAGCGTGGACAGTCAAATTTGATCTAACAATCAATTTGACATAACAGTTCAGCTCAAAATTTATTGATACTAAGGTTGATCGTTTTTGTTGAAAAACAAATGTAAAGGATAATCACGTTTAAAGTTGGTTATTCGAAAAACTTTTGTAAAATAACCAAGATGTCATTCACCGCATAGGATTCACGTAACACAGAAAATCTAATTTCATAGATCTATGAGTGTTGGTGATGAAAACTATGATTGGTTCCATGATTGACTGCTGCTAAGGGTTTATCTCATGTCTATGTCCAGAAAAATGGCAATTATGCTCTTGGTAACATATGAGAGATAAACAAAACCTTAGGAACAAAATCTTATATGAGAACAACAATTTTGAAAAACACTTAAAAATTAAAACAAAATCGTTTTCCATTTAGATGAAAATCAGTAGTCTCAAAAATTGTATCAAACATAACCATGGATCAACTCAAAACTCTGATAGTAAAATATCAGGGTTGTAAAGAGTTTGAAAATAGTCCAGATCTCTTGTAAGAAAAAGGGTGAAATCCTACATAGGTTACATGTTTGATGTTGAGAAAACCAGATCAGGAGCAGTGTGAAATTTGCCATAAGCATGTGCAAAAATGTCCAAATCTCTCAAAACATTGCTGAAAATGATTCTGGATCAAGTGCTCTTTCCTTAAAAACCCTCCAGTAAAAGATTCAATATCTTTCTATGGGAAGGGTAAAAAGGGAAAGAAGAAAAATTACAAAAACTCAACAGTGTGTTTATCTCAAAACTTTTGAATTCAAAAGAAAAGAGTATAAATCTAAAACACTTAAAGAGTCCACAGGTGGGTCCTACACAAGGAAAACCAGAATTGACATACATTTTTTGTCAAACATTTGTCATCAAGTAACCATGCCCAATCACTTATCAGGGAAGTTCAGGTAACAAATATATCTCCAGTCATATATCAATAAAGAGGTATAGGCTAAAGTTTCAGAAATTCTTCACAAGGTAATAAGTTTCACAAAGAACTTTCAAAACCATTGTGTTCAGGCTACCTCATTAGTTACAATCATTTGACAAGGAAATGGTATCAAAACAGTGGTTATAAGATTTTGGTTCAAACCACTAACCATTGTCCTAAGTTTGATAAAGAATTGACTCTGACCCTATTCAAAATTATTTTTGATTTGGAAAATTCACCTGATCCAGTTGATCTGCTTTCAGAAAACCTTTGTTTTTTTTTGTATAAAGGTTTTAGAATAAAAACAGGATATATTGTTCTATTTTTTATGTGGATAATATATTTTGTACTTTTACTTATTTTAGATTGTGAAAGTTTCAATCACCTGTCAGGATATAGAACCTTTTTTTTTTCTAGGTGATATACTCCTTGATAATTGATCAAAAGGAGATGGTGTTAAAGTCTGGGTCATTTCATTCATAAACTCAAAGTCTAAATCTGTATTAAAAAATGATTGTTAACAAACCTCATAATTTTGGCTGCTCATGTTTTAGTCTAAATTCTTAAAAGGACAAAACTCAAAATGTGTGGTCAAAGTAAAATGGGATAATCATCTGGGATACTCAATCACTACCAAAATCTATTAAATGTTCAAAACATTAAGTAGATAAGTGACAAAACCTTGAGTGCAAAAACCAGTGAATTCTCTGCATTAAGATCCCTGCAAACCCTGTTGTTATGATTAATTATGATAAACTTGCATTTAAAATGTGTTTGTCAAGTTTTTGGTTCTGCAGGTAACTCACAATTACTATCAACAGATGTTGGATATGATATTGTGGTTCTACAAGTCAAAATCATTTCCCTCATCAGAGTAGCAGATGTACAAAACAGATGTTAAAGCTCATCCACTGATGAACAAACAAGTGTTTGACCAAAGTTATTTTCTAAACCTCTACCATTACCAAACCCCTAACCACTGCTGATAAAAATCCATTAAAATGGATAAAAATTATCAGTATGACACATCCATCCTTCAAAGCCTTCCATTTTCATTTCAAACAGTTGTTGGATCATCTAAAGTCACCGACAGCTGTTAACTCAGTTAAATCACATCTGCAGCTTCACTTTCACATCATAAATCCTTTATGCAACTCATCCACTTCACCAAAACACTTGACAACATCAATGAAAAGGGACTCTTTAAAAAGGGGCAATTCCAAAACATTTGTTCTCTGATTGATTGTTTACCATTGCATCAACAAGTCATGTGCCATGTTGCACTAAAAGACAGAAAGTTGGGTAATTGTCTTGTAAGAGGGGCTCCAGCAGTTCAGTGACAACAAGCTTGCAAAACTTGTGCCACAGCCAAAGGATGAAAGTCTTTTTGGCAAAAAGTGGGTCCTCAAAGAACATAGCATATGTTGGAGCATAGTTGCCAAGATTCATATTATTCAGAAAAGGCAACAAGCAAGCAGATGTTCCCAAAACCACTGATTGAAGAAAACTATGATGTTGCAGCAAGCTGAAAAGTTCAACTGTTTGTCACTTCAATATATGTTATTGGATTTTGATATAATTGCACAAAAGACTTCTTTTATGCAGGGCAGTCATGCAGCTGAAATATATCATCAAAGATTCAATATCTCATTGATTCAACATCTATCACTATCAGACATCACTTTGTGAGGGATTGCTATGAAAAAGGTCCGATTTCTTTGCATCATGTACCAACTCAAGATCAACTGGCAGATGTGCTAACAAAAGCATTGGATACATCCACCTTTGAAAGTTTGATCTCGAGGATTGGCATGCTAAACATGGAATAACAGGCAAAATCTTGTTTTTCTATGAATAAAAGCATTAAAATGTTTTCAAAAAATCAGAAATTCATCCTTAAAAATAGCTAAAAATGAAAATTTTCATAAATCCTTAAAAGTCTGCCATAACCACTGATTGGTTCAAACATCTGTTTGTTATTTGCTATCCACTACTGTGTGACAACCCTCATAATTCCATGTATCCGTACAATTTATTAATGATAATTAAAGTGCTTGATGACTGTGCGAAATCACTTAACTGCTTTCTGATCACTGTGTTATACTTACATGTGCTTGTTGACATACTAGTAGTATACATAAAAGTTACTGAATAGTCCTGTGTGCTTTCCTAAGTGTGGAAAAATAAAAATGTCACTAAAAATATATATAGAGGACACGTTACGGATTAATTAAGCACCTTAACGGAACAACACCGAACCGAATAACCGGACTTTACCCGGAACACAAAAATATTGTTAAATACATTGTTTCACTTTTACTGAGCTAGTTATGATTCCCGAACATCATAACACACCATATAAATATCTAATAACTAGAACACCTAACTAATACTTGGATTTCAATCATAAACTAACTATATGTTTAAAACCTAGTCTACTACCCCCCCCCCCCCACCTATGAACGGCTCATACATGGCCCCCACATGTTGATTTTATTTCAATTGTTTATTAGATCTTGTATGTGCTTTTAGTGACACATTACCCATAAGTTAATCCCTAAACTTGGTTATAAGAAGAAACCATAAGTGCAAGAACTCATTTCACACACACTTGAAAAACACACAAAACCTTCTCCTCTCTTGGGAGCTCTCGGCCGAACACCCACACTTACATCATCATCATCATTCAATCTTCCTCAACCATTCTAAGGCCATCCAAAGGTGTTAGAGATCATACAACGAAGCTCGGTGTGTTCGGAAGTTGAAGGACTGTCACGGTCCCCGACCCACCCTGGACGGAATCGGAAGCCGCGAATAGCCCAGTGGTACCGGTGATTATTTTGAAAAATATTGCAGCGGAAATTTCATCAGAACCGTGAGTTAGGAAAAATATCAGAGTTTAGAAAATACCGGATTTTATTTATTAAATAGATGGGATAAACCCATGTTTTACAATGGTAGCTTTAATAAAGATAAATTTTATTACATAAAACAATATTTCTTAATTTGATTTAATTAATAAAATAAGCCACTTCTTGATGCCTTTCAGTGCCGTATCCATCTCTTACTCCAATCTACTGTAATTACCTGAAACGCGTTTTAAAAAGGTTTTGTCAGTGGGAAATACTGAGTGAATCATTCTATTTAATAAAACGACACATTTGTTATAATTTACAGTATTAAGAGAGATTACAATGTTTCAGATATCAAACCAACTACCCACAGTACTTGTCACTCGACCCATTGGCCCATTCGTCCAATGGTGTCTGTGACTATGGTCATATCACCCCTTGGCTAACTCGTTGTCCAATGGTGAAGATTATCAAGTAATGTATACAAAACCCCACATACCGGCTCTAACTTGGTGATTACATATACTTAATCACTGTAATTATAACCTTTGAAAATAAACATGATTTTGAAAGTAATTTGATAAAAAGAGAATGACTCACTTTATAAACATGCAGATTCATACGGGCAAAGTGTAATCTACAGATAAGCCTTGATATATTGCAGATTTATACAGGCAAAGCTTAGCCTATGGATTTAGCCTTGTAACCTAATGCATACGAACTAGGTAATTAACTAATACAGCATTTACGATAACTCACGAGATAAAACCCTCACAACGAATGACAAAGTGCAATACTTAATAATTCAGCGGATTCACAACGAATGACAGAGTATAGTCCGAGTTCGAACAGCACTCAAACATTCAAGTCGAAATCACGATGAATAACAAAGTATAAACTCAATTTGAGCGGCACTTAAACAATCGTTGGATAGTTTAATCGATCGGACATTGAATCGTATCAGCGATCGAGTTAATACCCTGTATCGTAGCAGCACCCCCCTATTAATTAGTGTTTTTGGTAGTAATCGGACGATATCTCAACGTAATTTTTGGAGTTTGAACGTCGCTCAATCGCCAGAAATTAAGTCCCAATGTTCTGCTATTTATACTCGATTTTGGTCAGGCTTACGGACCGTAAGCATAGTCCCTTACGGTCCGTAAGGGACACGTAAAGCTCATAGGTTTGCCGCGTGTGTTTCTAGCCTAGCTGAGTCAACGGAATCGATAAATTAAATTTTGACAACGTTTTATAAGGATAATCGTTAAGTAGAAAATACCCCCCCTGAGTTTTAGGGGCCCTGATCCTGATTTTGATTATTCTGAAATTTGTAGGGTTTATGTAAGATTACTTAGGGGTCTTAACTAAGGTTTCCTTTTGTATAAAATATAATAATAAATAATAGTTTTGGTAAGAGTTGTTATGGTTTGGGACATTTTTGAATATAATTATATTATAAAGAAAAAGGGAATAAAATAGTGAGAAAAGAAAATGGACTCACTTTGTAACTTTAGGGTTCAACTAGAAAACCTCCTGGTATAAATTTTGGATATAACTTTTGAGCTATTTAAAAATATATTATGCACTCGTTTTAAGTATAGTACCCCTAATTCAACCTTATCCCGATGTCCGAGATCGAATCCCAACAACTTAGTTGGGCAGAGCCCTGACATATGTTATGAGGCTCAGATCAATCGGAAAGGGTAGCGGTGATCGGGAGTTAAAACACTTAAAACGAGACATGACTTTATTATTATAAAATAAATAAACACTAAAAAAAATTTTTAGAGAAAGAAAGAAAGACAGGCGATTTCTAAGACTGAAGAAGGAATGGGCAAAATGAAAGGCCTATTTATATAGTGAATTTTAGGAATTCCTTTGAGTTGAAGTAACATCCTCCAATCTTATCTATATGGACACACGTCCATTAATGATTCATTTTAATAGTTTATATTATTCTTTTATTTCTTAGGATGACACCTACAACATTCACATTTTCTAAATTTCAAATGTTAAATTATTATATTATTTTCATTCGTAAATTTTCTTTGATTTATTATTATTTATTATTTATATATTATAATTAATTCAACTGCTTTACTTATTTGGCGTGTATAACTTTTAAAATACGACGTTTTATAAAATAATAAATATGTCATCAGAATGAGAATATTTTTGTCTACATTTGGGTCTAAGTTTTATTAAAAATAGAGTAGGTTCAAAATACAATGTATTTTATAATTTAATTTATTATACGGTTCCTAGGCCCATCTAGGAACTTCATATTTCTATTAGTCAACTTACCCGTAGACTACTCGTCTAATAATATAAGTTTTTTTTTTATATACTTTTATTTTATTAGAAAGGTTACCCATATACAAGACAATTATTTAATATAATATTTCAAACAACTATATAAAATAGTGTTTAAAACTATTTGGGTTGAATATTTATATAAAAAATAAACTAATTACTAGTTACTAGTGGTTAATAAATTTAACCCAACCTATAATTTATATGATAAAATTAGGAATGTTACATTCTCCCCACCTTGTTTTAAATCTCGTCCTCAAGATTTGGGTTACGATATTTCTTTTAGACTTATGTCATATTTTAGTCAATAAAACAATATTAAGGTAGATGGTACAGATTTAAAATATCAAATTTTGTGAATACGAGTTGTATAATAGGTAGGATTCATTGGTTCAAATGAACTAGTTCAAGAAATTGATAACAAACGAATGAGATGAAACGATATAATTTTCAAGATGACTAGGTTTATGCCAAAAGATATGTGATCAATAGATTTAAAATGAATGTAAAGGATTTTTAGAATAAAAAAAAAATTATTTGTCAAAAGAAAGCTTACTTGGATTGGCAACCGAGGAAGACTTAGAATTGACAGGTTCAAAAATAAAAGCATGATATTTATGATATGAGAAAATCAAAGTGTTGAGATGAGTGAATTGCAAAGATACACCAAAAGACAATAGAGTTAGTGTATTAGAGTTCCAAGTTATTGAAACAATGTGTATACTATTAGTAACCATTTTTTTTTTATCCTATAGATCAAAATATAATAAGAACAAGTTGTTTTGGTATGATCAACTATTATATTATATTTGTAAAGCAAAAGTAATATATATTATTTGTGTTTCTGTTTAAACCGTAATTTATATATCAAATATAAATACTATGTAATATATATTATTTGTTACGCATTGTTACTATATGTAAATGGTCACCACTTTTAAATAAATATTATTTTAGTATTTTACTATACTATGTAAAATAACTTATATTTACTATGTAATATATATTACAAAACACCGTAATGAAGTTATTACATTACAAAATATTTGAGTATTATTATTTTGTAAAAGAAATCACTATTAATTATAACGTTAAATGAGAATTGTAAATAAAGGTGTAAAATATTTAGTGTACAAAAGTACTTGTAAATTAATTTGTAAATATATAACACTTAATGGATTAATTCTATGTGATTACTTATTTTCATTTTGAAACCATATAACGTTGTGAATGTTGTAATTAAGTGAAAACGAAGACTATTCTTATATATTACAATATTCCCTTAACCCAATGTAGTTGATGACTATCATATTATTCTTTATGATCATTTTCTTTACAAAACAGGTGATAGACAATTTATTCGTCCTTCTAATTCTTGTATTGTTTTATGAAAATATATCTTCTTCTTATAATACAAAGTAAAATATAATTAAAATTTATTAAATAAATATAATGACTTAATTTATATATTTAACTAGTCATTATCATGGTTGGATATTTAGTTAGTGCTGCCTTGGTTAAGCATAGGTGGCCAATCCATGCCTAACTAAGGCTAGGCTATCCAATACCTGCCCTTGATAATAACCCTAGTATTAAAATAATTTTAACACTACTACTTTTTATAAATAATAAAATTATCAATAATAAATAACTAAACAATAACTTTTAAATAAAAGTATTCCTCAAATATAAATTCTTTACCGCAATGGTTTAAAATATAGTAATACTATATTTGTAAATTTAGGTAATTTTCATATATAATCAATTAAATTTATATAATGTTTTTCGATCAACGATGATAGAACAATAAATTTTACGAAAGGCTCGATTGATATTGTAATAATTATTAAGAGATATACCGAAATATGAATTTGGGTATCATTATCTGAGCACATGATTGTTTTAAGATTCCTTGTATAGAATAAAAACAAAGTGGATTTAATATAAATAATTAAATGATTAAATCCGAGATTAGCGCAATCTTCAAATTTTGTGAAAAAGTGATTGTGATCATAGAAATGATTTAGTGAAGTCGAGGATCATACAAGCATGTTATAGTTCAAGAGAATGGAAATGCTTGTTAGGATTATTTTGAATATGATGGTTTTAATTCATCATATGGAACTTTGAATTGAATATGTAATGCGAGCAAGTTCAAACAATTGAACTCGGTTTAAACAAAACGAGTTTAAATAAGAAAAAAATTCGGACATGGTCATAACAGAAACCCTGGATGCCAAAGAAAATTGAATTTTTCAAAAATTTATTGACTCGATATTAAGAGTCATTGTTTAGCAATAATGCGGTCCACCGTGCCAAAATCAAGTCTAATTAAAGGATATTTGAGTTTGGATAAAACGACAAATTAGAATGAAGCCCTCCAGTGGAATTCAGAAATTAAACGAACCACATGTACAACAAACGGTGCATGTGTAACGTGTGGATTTACCAAGAAATGAAATGAATCAATACTCGCTACTATGAAATAAATCCTCCTGGTATGATGATCATTAGGGGAAGTAGAAATACGAAAGTTAATTTATTATATGCAAAAGTCAAAATTTCAACGAAAGAAATATAGGAACTTCTATCCGGAATTTCGTGTGATAACTATTGTTAAGTGACATTATCAGGGAATGTCGAAAAATGAAATAGGGAATTTGCAAAAGTATGTGACTCCTTTTTGCAGTGATAATAATTATGACTCTGATTAGACTGTGCACGGATGTTTATGAAATCTTGTTCTAGCGTACTTTAGAGATATTCATTTTGTAGGATCATGTGGCAAAATGCCTCTTTTTGATTAGTAGTTCTTCTTACTGACGGAATTTTAACATTGGTGTCATCGTGCCCAATTTATATTTTCAAAAGGTCTTGCCTCGAAAGTTGTGTATAATATACTTCAACTTCTGTGGATTAAATTTTCATGTGTTTTCTTGTACCTTATCACAACTTTACATGCTTCTTACTTGCGTTAATAGTTTATGGTAACGTTTTAGAAATTCTTTGCACTTTCGATAGTATCCCAACTTAATGGTTTTCCTTTGTTTATTTTATCACACGAGCTACGAGACAGATGATTAAACGAAATAATGTTTGATATTGGAAAAGAGATTCTAAATAAAGAAATCTAGACACAGATGCTTGTGCTTTATTCCTAATTGACTTTTAGAATTTCTTATAGATATACATATCTATATAATCACATATTTCACATGCTGAAATAAACATACCATCTATCAGGTCAATGTTTTTAACAATTTCATATTTCAAAAAAATCAATCAGATATCAGATCATGATACTATTTAGGGAAATCTTGTCACTTGCTGACATATTATATACCTTCTTACCCGGTTCTCGCCGGAGAGGTAATTTCAGTATATCCGGACAAACTGGAGAGTCTGCTACATCATACCCAGTCTTGCCGGAGAAAATTTTTTCCATTTCCCATAATTAGTATCTTTTCAAAAAAGTGCCTATCTTATTAGGGCTTTTATTCAGAATTAAGGAAATTTGTATTTCCATAACATATCTTATTATTATATTGATCACTAAACGATTCCTGTGACAGTGTCAATTTGATCATTCTTTCAACTAGTGACTCAGGTCATATTACTGTTGATCATTCTTTCAACTAGTAATTCTAATCATAACACTGTTGATCATTCTCTCAACTAGTGATTCTGGACTTAGTTGTCCCGTGATATTACTTTATCAAATATATTACTTATGGCACACCAAAATCTATCATATTTATTTACACAAATACTTAGCTTATCGTGAAGCTAATACTAAGGCATCTTTTCTTAAGTTCAAGTCTAAATGCTACCAGTTAACAGCAATCTCCTAACTCTTTTATATAAATTTAGGTATTATTATTACATCACCTAAAGGCGTAAAGCAGTGGCTCTTTGAGTTGGCTCTGATACCACCTTCTGTCACGGTCCCCGACCCACCCTGGACGGAATCGGAAGCCGCGAATAGCCCAGTGGTACCGGTGATTATTTTGAAAAATATTGCAGCGGAAATTTCATCAGAACCGTGAGTTAGGAAAAATATCAGAGTTTAGAAAATACCGGATTTTATTTATTAAATAGATGGGATAAACCCATGTTTTACAATGGTAGCTTTAATAAAGATAAATTTTATTACATAAAACAATATTTCTTAATTTGATTTAATTAATAAAATAAGCCACTTCTTGATGCCTTTCAGTGCCGTATCCATCTCTTACTCCAATCTACTGTAATTACCTGAAACGCGTTTTAAAAAGGTTTTGTCAGCGGAAAATACTGAGTGAATCATTCTATTTAATAAAACGACACATTTGTTATAATTTACAGTATTAAGAGAGATTACAATGTTTCAGATATCAAACCAACTACCCACAGTACTTGTCACTCGACCCATTGGCCCATTCGTCCAATGGTGTCTGTGACTATGGTCATATCACCCCTTGGCTAACTCGTTGTCCAATGGTGAAGATTATCAAGTAATGTATACAAAACCCCACATACCGGCTGTAACTTGGTGATTACATATACTTAATCACTGTAATTATAACCTTTGAAAATAAACATGATTTTGAAAGTAATTTGATAAAAAGAGAATGACTCACTTTATAAACATGCAGATTCATACGGGCAAAGTGTAATCTACAAATAAGCCTTGATATATTGCAGATTTATACAGGCAAAGCTTAGCCTATGGATTTAGCCTTGTAACCTAATGCACACGAACTAGGTAATTAACTAATACAGCATTTACGATAACTCACGAGATAAAACCCTCACAACGAATGACAAAGTGCAATACTTAATAATTCAGCGGATTCACAACGAATGACAGAGTATAGTCCGAGTTCGAACAGCACTCAAACATTCAAGTCGAAATCACGATGAATAACAAAGTATAAACTCAATTTGAGCGGCACTTAAACAATCGTTGGATAGTTTAATCGATCGGACATTGAATCGTATCAGCGATCGAGTTAATACCCTGTATTGTAGCAGCACCCCCCTATTAATTAGTGTTTTTGGTAGTAATCGGACGATATCTCAACGTAATTTTTGGAGTTTGAACGTCGCTCAATCGCCAGAAATCAAGTCCCAATGTTCTGCTATTTATACTCGATTTTGGTCAGGCTTACGGACCGTAAGCATAGTCCCTTACGGTCCGTAAGGGACACGTAAAGCTCATAGGTTTGCCGCGTGTGTTTCTAGCCTAGCTGAGTCAACGGAATCGATAAATTAAATTTTGACAACGTTTTATAAGGATAATCGTTAAGTAGAAAATACCCCCCCCCCCTGAGTTTTAGGGGCCCTGATCCTGATTTTGATTATTCTGAAATTTGTAGGGTTTATGTAGGATTACTTAGGGGTCTTAACTAAGGTTTCCTTTTGTATAAAATATAATAATAAATAATAGTTTTGGTAAGAGTTGTTATGGTTTGGGACATTTTTTAATATAATTATATTATAAAGAAAAAGGGAATAAAATAGTGAGAAAAGAAAATAGACTCACTTTGTAACTTTAGGGTTCAACTAGAAAACCTCCTGGTATAAATTTTGGATATAACTTTTGAGCTATTTAAAAATATATTATGCACTCGTTTTAAGTATATTACCCCTAATTCAACCTTATCCCGATGTCCGAGATCGAATCCCAACAACTTAGTTGGGCAGAGCCCTGACATATGTTATGAGGCTCAGATCAATCGGAAAGGGTAGCGGTGATCGGGAGTTAAAACACTTAAAACGAGACATGACTTTATTATTATAAAATAAATAAACACTAAAAAAAATTTTTAGAGAAAGAAAGAAAGACAGGCGATTTCTAAGACTGAAGAAGGAATGGGCAAAATGAAAGGCCTATTTATATAGTGAATTTTAGGAATTCCTTTGAGTTGAAGTAACATCCTCCAATCTTATCTATATGGACACACGTCCATTAATGATTCATTTTAATAGTTTATATTATTCTTTTATTTCTTAGGATGACACCTACAACATTCACATTTTCTAAATTTCAAATGTTAAATTATTATATTATTTTCATTCGTAAATTTTCTTTGATTTATTATTATTTATTATTTATATATTATAATTAATTCAACTGCTTTACTTATTTGGCGTGTATAACTTTTAAAATACGACGTTTTATAAAATAATAAATATGTCATCAGAATGAGAATATTTTTGTCTACATTTGGGTCTAAGTTTTATTAAAAATAGAGTAGGTTCAAAATACAATGTATTTTATAATTTAATTTATTATACGGTTCCTAGGCCCATCTAGGAACTTCATATTTCTATTAGTCAACTTACCCGTAGACTACTCGTCTAATAATATAAGTTTTTTTTTTATATACTTTTATTTTATTAGAAAGGTTACCCATATACAAGACAATTATTTAATATAATATTTCAAACAACTATATAAAATAGTGTTTAAAACTATTTGGGTTGAATATTTATATAAAAAATAAACTAATTACTAGTTACTAGTGGTTAATAAATTTAACCCAACCTATAATTTATATGATAAAATTAGGAATGTTACATTCTCCCCACCTTGTTTTAAATCTCGTCCTCAAGATTTGGGTTACGATATTTCTTTTAGACTTATGTCATATTTTAGTCAATAAAACAATATTAAGGTAGATGGTACAGATTTAAAATATCAAATTTTGTGAATACGAGTTGTATAATAGGTAGGATTCATTGGTTCAAATGAACTAGTTCAAGAAATTGATAACAAACGAATGAGATGAAACGATATAATTTTCAAGATGACTAGGTTTATGCCAAAAGATATGTGATCAATAGATTTAAAATGAATGTAAAGGATTTTTAGAATAAAAAAAAAATTCTTTGTCAAAAGAAAGCTTACTTGGATTGGCAACCGAGGAAGACTTAGAATTGACAGGTTCAAAAATAAAAGCATGATATTTATGATATGAGAAAATCAAAGTGTTGAGATGAGTGAATTGCAAAGATACACCATCTAGGAACTTCATATTTCTATTAGTCAACTTACCCGTATTTTATAATTTAATTTATTATACGGTTCCTAGGCCCATCTAGGAACTTCATATTTCTATTAGTCAACTTACCCGTAGACTACTCGTCTAATAATATAAGTTTTTTTTTATATACTTTTATTTTATTAGAAAGGTTACCCATATACAAGACAATTATTTAATATAATATTTCAACCAACTATATAAAATAGTGTTTAAAACTATTTGGGTTGAATATTTATATAAAAAATAAACTAATTACTAGTTACTAGTGGTTAATAAATTTAACCCAACCTATAATTTATATGATAAAATTAGGAATCTTACAAGGACCACTCTCATCTTCATTTATCCACCACTTTTCTACACTTGAAATTCCCTAGCCTTGAGCTAGTGGTAAGAACTTAGATCCGTTCATTTTTCATGTTATTTAAGTGGTTAATAGTTATTTGTTGATGAGAATCCATGAACACTATAGGGTCATAAACAAAGTCTTGAATATAAAGTAACATGATGATGAAAATGAATTTTTATAAAATATTGTTAATGAATTGGATCCCGAATTTTTACACAATAATATTTGGATCGTTTAAGACATTCTGGAAAAATTTGGGAATTTTTGGAATAAGTTAACTATTTTATTAAAATGCCCAAAAACAGCCCAGTTTTGGATATTTAGTTGAAATGACATATGTAGTAATTTGCGTGTCTAAATGTCGAGTATGTTATCTGAGGATGATCTAACATGTTATATGTCAGTAAAAGTAATATGTGCAATATCGTATGCTTGTTCTTGAGTAGCTATAGGTGGAATGTTTATATGAGCGTGAACTATTAAAGTGAATGCATGTTATGTAGTAGATACGTGTAGGAACTTTGTGCTCTATTTGAAACCACTAAATGACTAACTGGTAATCATATTAGGACGTAATTGACCGACCTTGACTGTTAGCTATATTTGAGAATCTAACCAAGCAAACCGAGGTGAGTTCACACTTTTCTACAAAGCATGGTAAATTCCCGGTGGGAATGTGAATGGGTTCAGGAATAGGGATTCCTCGTCCTTTGGGACGCATTCAGGAATGTGAATTCCTCGTCCTTAGGACGTACTTAGACTTACTGGACTAGAACTCTATCAGCGAAGTCCCTCCCTTTTTGTATCGACTTAATCGCCGAGGCTATGGCGAGCGGGTCATTAGTTAATAGCGCTATTAGGTTTAACAAACCTCACACCGTGCCAATCGGATGGGTGTGTACTAATGGACTATGGCACGTCGGTGATGATAGACACCGACGCTAGGGCACAGTAAATTTTCGTTAGTAGTCGATATGATAAACGAGTCTGGTAGTTTAAATAATGGGGTAGCTCCCACGGCCGGAGTGCCGGGCTGGATAGCCAGGGAAGGTGGACATGGGATGGTTAACTGATAAACGTTTTTCGAACTATGGGGTAACCCCCACGGCTAGATAGCTGATTAAGATTAAACTACGTTTTTGGAAACAACTCTAAAATGGACAACCAACCGTGAACTCACTCAACTTTGTGGTTGACTCGTTGTTACATGCTTTGCAGGTCGCTAGATGCTATGGGGATTGCACATGGAGGTGGTCGTTGTGGGATGCGAACTGTTATGTCCCGTACTCAATAAATAAACTTTATGAACTTATGAAACTTATGTTTTGGGTCTTTAAACTTATGAACTACGAACTTATGTTTTGGTTTAACGTCTTATGCTTCCGTTGTTTAAATTGAACTTGCTTAACTTCCTCTTGGTCACCAATTGTATTGTGGTTAGTTTTATTTATTTAAATACGTTGTTCAATATGATTGGTGGCTCGATCCTAGTCATGTCACGCCTCCAAGCAGTGATACTCCGTATGGTGGAATTTGGGGGTGTGACAGATTGGTATCAGAGCCATTGGTTATAGTGAACTTGGTTTTAAAAAGGGTAAAAGTTTTTGATAAAACCAGACTATAACCGGTACAGTGCTCAACGATCCACAACGAAGCTTCGCTCCACGTGCAAGACTCGACACCATAGGTGGTATGATTTATGTTATATTGTCGGTTAGATAGTTCACACTGTGCATGAGTTAACGTGATAACTGCTATTTGAACCTTGTGTGCTTACTCTCTACTGTCGTCCCACACTTACGCACTTTCGCGACACTTTTCTCACTTACGTTGCTTCGTTGTGAAGATCATGAGTAGACGTCTCCACATGACTCAGGGTCAGCTGACGGCCTTGATTAACGAACGGATTGCTGAAGCCTTAGCAACCCAATTAGGGAGTCAACCCATGCACACCCAATCACGCATAGGCACTTTCAAGGCATTCTTGGAGTGCAAACCTCCCACTTTTGTAACACCCCAAAAATGGGTTTGGTAATTTAAACCCGGTTAATGTAAAGGAACGGGTAAAATACCGTTAGGGGATAAAAGTGAACCCGTAAATGAACATTAACTAGGAATAATTAACCTAGTTGATTGTTAATATCGTTGGTATTAAACGAAGGGTTGTAGCCTTATTTAATTAAAACGAAACATGAGGGACCAAAGTGAACAACTTGAAAGTTGTGGTATTAAAAGAAAACACACACACAAACACACACACTTGTGTGTGTTCTGGATCGATGTCCAGGAGAAAGAACCAAGGGTTCAAACCCTAGTTCTTGAAGAATCTTCAAATTAAAGGGCCAAACGAAGTCTAAATTCAAGAAGGAACATGAATTAACGATCACCCAAGCTAGGGGATCATAAGGTATGTTGAATTTTGATGTTTAATGAAGTTGAGAAAACTTGATGAACATCACAAGTAGTGATTTATGTATGAATCGTAGAGGTTGTGGCCAAATTGACGATGTATGCTTGTTTAGGAACTAATCCTATGTGAAAACTCTTAGTGAATTGCTATAGTTTAGGTGTTAGGATGAATTACCACTTTTAGCTAAGTGGGTTTATGTTTAATCCATGAAATGGTATGAATTTGATCATGAATATGTGTAGTATGTGATGTGTGCTTGTATATGGATGAAGTATGGTATAGAATTTGAATGATGTTTACTTGGGTTGATGAATGAAAGGGATAATTAGGAAGAAAGGCATGAAACACGTGTACATTATGCTTAGAAAGTAGTACGCACACCAAGTGTTTGATGAAATGTCTAAATGGCCATAATATGTGAGGGTTATGTTATGATGATGTTGAGTATGCTATATGCTTGTTTGAATTGGCTAATGAAAGGCATATGTGAGATATGAACTTGATATGATCGTACATATGTATAATCATGTATGCTAATAAGGATGTAAACGAAATGACATGAAAGTATAGGAATCATGTCAAGAGGGATGGGAGCGTGGAAGGCTAACGGGCCAAGAAGACTCAAGTAAGCGGATGCAAATACGGGCGCATAAGGTAAGTGAATCCCGAACTTACACTTTAGATGTAAAATGTATTGTAGTATGATGGTTATTGTGAATTTTGTGGGAAAGTATGAATCAATGGAGGTAATAAGGTAAGTTTACGGAAAGTGAGTCGAAAGCTGGAAGAAAGTAATTTCTATTAATTATGGGTAAGGTAGGGAACTTACATGTTAGTATTATGCACAAAGATAAAGTAAATAATTATACTTGTGGGTAAGATGTAAGTTGTAAATGAAGTGGGTATGTATAGTAAGGTATTATGCATGAAAAGGTAATTTAGTTAAATGCACAAATGAATGAGATTTGGTTATGTGTACTCGTGAGATTACACCTATGAGATAAGTTTAATGATGCTAACTGTTTTCTGTTAAGTATGAAATGGAAGTGCAGGTATATTAAGAATGAAGAATGAGGGTTAAGTATGGAGAGTCGGACTAGAGAGTTCGACTGAATGGATGAATGGATTCACATAAGCAAGGATAGGAAATATTGATGCTTGATGATGCATGTTTTAAAGTATATGTATTACGTCACCGGTTGCTAATGAAGTAATTGTATGTGGTGACTGCAGGTTATACGAGGTTACGAGATTCTCAACATGAAGAGTAAGCGGTTGATGATTGAGTCAAGACATGGATTGTACGTGGGTGCATATGTGGTCATTTAATTTGATATAAGTATGTTAGTTTTTAATGTATTTAAGTGAAAGAAAGAATAACTAATAAAGAAATTTTTAGTATGTATTTTCTGCTGCGAATCTTAGACTAAAACGGATTAGGGTCTTACAACTTTCGACGGCACTGGAGGAGCAATCGGCCTCCTGCACTGGATCCGAAGAATCAAATTTACATTCGAAGAGAGTGAGAGCCCTGCCAGCAAACAAGTAGAGTACGCTACCAGCATGTTGCAAGGGAAAGCGTATTCTTGGTGGAACACACAAGTCCAGATGCTCGGGTTGGCAGACGCGAATGCCACCCTCTGGAGCGACTTCAAGGATTCGATTAAGGAAGAATTCTGTCACCTGGACGACATTCTGAAACTTGAAATAGAGTATTATGGTTTGAAGATAGAAGGATCAGAGATCGAGGCGTACACAAAGAGGTCTAACTACTTGGTTGCCTTATGTCCTAACTTGTCACAACCCATGTCTAGACGAATCAAGCTATACCTCAGAGGCTTAGTCCCGGAAATCCAAGGGTCTGTAATTGCGGCCAACCTCTCCACCATCCAGCAAGTCGTTCGCTTGGCGCACCAACTCACCGATCAGGCGGTGGAAGAAGGCAAGCTGCCCAAGCGTCTTAGCACTACTGCTACTGATGCTCCCAGTGATAACAAGCGCAAGTGGGATGGAAATTCGGGCAAGGGTTCTACTTCGGTTCAGTCTCAGCAGAGAAAGACAGATGAGTACAGGGGCCCCAGTCAGCAGTCTTCTGGGAATCAAGGTCGGGGTGGATACAAGGGAAATCACCCTAAGTGCAATCGATGTAATTTGCACCATAGCGGGCGGTGCAACAAGGGTCGTTGTCAGAGATGTCACAAGCTGGGTCATGAAGCTAAGGATTGCAGGAGGCCGCGTCCTGCAAAACAGAATCGCCAACAGCATCAACAAGCTCCACGGAACCATCAGCAGCAGGGCAATAAAGGATGCTTTCAGTGTGGCGCTGAAGGCCACTTTAAAAGGGACTGTCCTCAGCTGAACCAGAACCAGAACAACAACAACAATCAAGGGAACGGGAACAACAATGGAGGCAACAATGGGGGTAACAATAATGGTAATGGCGCCCGAGGTCGTGCGTTCGTGATTGGTCAGGGTGATGCAAGGAACGATCCCAACGTTGTGATGGGTAAGTTTCTTCTGGATGATTTCTTTGTTACTGTCTATTTGATTCGGGTACCGATACTAGCTACGTGTCCTTAAAAGTTAGTCAGATGCTTAAGCATACTCCAACACTTTTGAACACTAAGCACATCGTAGAGTTAGCGAATGGTAGAAGTTTAGAGGCTACGCATGTAGTTAAGGGTTGCAAGCTTGTCCTTGCCGATCAGGCCTTTTTCTATCGACCTCACTCCTATCGTTCTGAGTAGTTTTGACGTTGTCATTGGGATGGATTGATCATCTCAACACCAAGCGGAGATTATTTGCAGGGAGAAAATCGTCCGTATCCCTCGTTCTGGTAAAGAACCCCTCGTGATTCGTGGCGACAAGAGTGGTGCTGTTGTAGGCATCATCTCTTTCCTTAAGGCCCAGAAGTGTTTGCGAAAGGGCCACACCGCTATCCTAGCCCTCGTTTCTGATTCATCCGCGGAAGAAAGGACGGTAGAAGACATACATATTGTACGTGATTTTCCTGAGGTATTTCCTGAGGAATTACCTGGTCTTCCGCCTCATCGCCAAGTCGAGTTTCAAATCGAGCTGGCTCCTAGAGCAGCACCAATAGCTCGAGCACCATATCGTCTAGCTCCATCAGAACTCGAAGAACTGTCTACCCAACTACAAGAACTCCTGGAAAAGGGTTTCATAAGTCCTAGCTCTTCGCCTTGGGGAGCTCCAGTGTTATTCGTAAAGAAGAAATACGGTACCTTTAGAATGTGTATTGACTACCGCGAACTCAACAAGGTGACCGTGAAGAATCGTTATCCTCTTCCACGTATTGATGACTTGTTCGGCCAATTGCAAGGGTCGAGTTATTACTCTAAGATTGATTTGAGATCGGGCTACCATCAGCTAAGGGTCCGAGAGGAAGACGTCTCCAAAACAGCATTCAGGACTCGTTACGGCCATTACGAGTTTCTGGTTATGCCTTTCGGATTAACGAATGCACCTGCGGTCTTCATGGATCTCATGAACAGGGTGTGCAAGCCTTACCTGGATAAGTTTGTCATTGTATTCATCGACGACATCCTGATCTATTCTAAGAGTCAGGAGGAACACGAGCAACACCTGAGGCTTATTCTGGAACTTCTTCGAAAAGAGCAGTTGTATGCTAAGTTTTCGAAATGTGACTTTTGGCTTCGCGAAGTCCACTTTCTAGGCCATGTGGTAAGCAAGGATGGGATTCATGTAGATCATCCAAGGTTGACTCGATCAAGAACTGGCCTGCACCCCGCACACCAACAGAAATCCGCCAATTCTTGGGTTTGGCAGGGTATTACAGAAGGTTTATCAAGGATTTCTCAAAGATTGTGCAACCTCTCACTTCACTGACTCAGAAAGGTGTCACCTATCGTTGGGGTGATGCACAGGAGTCCGCGTTTCAGCACTTAAAAGATAGACTTTGTAGCGCGCCTATCCTCTCATTGCCTGAAGGAACAAATGATTTTGTGGTTTACTGCGACGCTTCCATCCAAGGACTTGGTTGCGTATTGATGCAACGTGACAAGGTCATTGCCTACGCATCGCGCCAACTTAAGGTTCACGAAAGGAACTACACTGCACACGACTTGGAATTGGGAGCAGTTGTTTTCGCACTTAAGATATGGAGACATTACCTGTACGGTACCAAGTGCACCATTTACACCGATCACAGGAGTCTCGAGCATATCTTCAAGCAAAAGGAGTTAAACATGCGACAACGCCGATGGGTCGAGCTCTTGAATGATTACGAGTGTGCGATCAAGTATCATCCGGGCAAAGCCAATTTGGTGGCCGACGCCCTCAGTCGAAAGGATACTATACCTAAGCTTGTACGAGCGTTACAGCTTACCATTCACTCTAGCCTTCCCGCTCAAATTCGTGATGCTCAGGTCGAAGCATTGAATGCAGAGAACATCAGGGCTGAGTCCTTACGAGGATTGAGGCAGCGGCTAGAACAAAAGGAAAACGACGCCTACTATGTTAACGGGCGCATCTGGGTTCCACTGTATGGAGACCTACGCGAACTTGTGATGGATGAAGCACATAAGTCTCATTATTCAGTACATCCTGGTTCGGATAAGATGTACCACGATCTAAAGAATATGTATTGGTGGCCCAGCATGAAAGCCCACATAGCAACCTACGTTAGCAAATGCTTGACTTGTGCGATAGTCAAGACTGAATATCAGAAACCATCAGGCCTACTACAACAACCAGAGATCCCGAAATGGAAATGGGAGCAAATTTCCATGGATTTCGTTACTGGCCTGCCCAGATTTCAACGCGGAAATGATACCATTTGGGTGATCGTGGATCGACTGACCAAGTCTGCACATTTTCTGGCAATCAAAGAAACGGATAAGTTTTCTACTCTAGCAGACATTTACCTAAAGGAAGTGGTATCAAGGCACGGAGTGCCAACCTCCATCATTTCTGATCGTGATGCACGTTTTACATCTGAACTGTGGCAAGCTATGCACAAGTCTTTTGGCTCACGTTTAGATATGAGCACCGCTTATCACCCACAGATGGATGGGCAATCTGAACGCACCATCCAGACTCTTGAAGACATGCTTAGGGCATGTGTAATCGACTTTGGTAATGGTTGGGAGAAGCACCTCCCATTAGTGGAGTTTTCGTATAACAACAGTTACCACACCAGCATCCAGGCCGCTCCGTTCGAGGCATTGTACGGACAGAAATGCCGATCACCTCTCTGTTGGGCAAAAGTTGGTGACAGTCAAAACACTGGCCCAGAACTCGTAGTAGACACGACCGAGAGAATTGCTCAGATACGACAGCGAATGGCGGCAGCTCGTGACCGTCAGAAAAGCTATGCTGATAAGCGAAGAAAACACTCGAGTTCCAGGTTGGGGATCGGGTGCTACTCAAAGTCTTACCTTGGAAAGGTGTAGTCCGATTTGGCAAACGAGGCAAACTTAATCCACGTTATGTCGGACCGTTCGAAATCATTGAGAAAATTGGCAAGGTGGCCTACAGGTTGAATCTACCTAAAGAACTCAGCGGAGTTCACAACGTATTCCACGTGTCAAATCTGAAGAAGTGTCTGCAGATGAGACCCTCATAGTTCCCTTAAAGGAGCTCACTATCGACGACCAGCAGCGATTCGTCGAAGAACCAGTAGAGATTACGGATCGAGATGTTAAAATTCTCAAGCGCACCAGGATATCTCTCGTCCGAGTTCGTTGGAATTCCCGTCGTGGCCCAGAGTATACCTGGGAACGAGAAGACCAAATGAAACTCAAGTATCCCCAGCTGTTTAAGAAAAATGCAACCACTACTGAGGCTGAAGCTACTGCAGAATTTCCAGACGAAATTCCAAATCAACGGGGGGATGATGTGACACCCCAGGAAAACCAGGAAAGCCACGCAACTTAACTAGCTTCCTCAGTAACCCTCATAACAGGGGGAGAATGTGACAACCCTCATAATTCCATGTATCCGTACAATTTATTAATGATAATTAAAGTGCTTGATGACTGTGCGAAATCACTTAACTGCTTTCTGATCACTGTGTTATACTTACATGTGCTTGTTGACATACTAGTAGTATACAGAAAAGTTACTGAATAGTCCTGTGTGCTTTCCTAAGTGTGGAAAAATAAAAATGTCACTAAATATATATATATATATATATATATATATATATATATAGGACACGTTACGGATTAATTAAGCACCTTAACGGAACAACACCGAACCGAATAACCGGACTTTACCCGGAACACAAAAATATTGTTAAACACATTGTTTCACTTTTACTGAGCTAGTTATGATTCCCGAACATCATAACACACCATATAAATATCTAATAACTAGAACACCTAACTAATACTTGGATTTCAATCATAAACTAACTATATGTTTAAAACCTAGTCTACTACCCCCCCCCCCCCCCCCACCTATGAACGGCTCATACATGGCCCCCACATGTTGATTTTATTTCAATTGTTTATTAGATCTTGTATGTGCTTTTAGTGACACATTACCCATAAGTTAATCCCTAAACTTGGTTATAAGAAGAAACCATAAGTGCAAGAACTCATTTCACACACACTTGAAAAACACACAAAATCTTCTCCTCTCTTGGGAGCTCTCGGCCGAACACCCACACTTACACCATCATCATCATTCAATCTTCCTCAACCATTCTGAGGCCATCCAAAGGTGTTAGAGATCATACAACGAAGCTCGGTGTGTTCGGAAGTTGAAGGACCACTCTTATCTTCTTTTATCCACCACTTTTCTACACATGAACTTCCCTAACCTTGAGTTAGTGGTAAGAACTTAGATCCGTTCATTTTTCATGTTATTTAAGTGGTTAATAGTTATTTGTTGATGAGAATCCATGAACACTATAGGGTCATAAACAAAGTCTTGAATATAAAGTAACATGATGATGAAATAAGATGAAAACATGATGTTAATATGAAGTTGTTTTGATTCTTGTTGATTACCTGATGATTTTCTTGTTAATATTGATGTTTGATGTTGTTGTGATCACTAAACATGTTAATGGAATCAATCGAACACAAGTTAGAAAGCTAAAAGCTGAATACAGCTTCTGTCCAAGCTTTTACAGCCAACTTCAGTTTGCTGTAAATAGGTCAATATTTAACGAAAAACAGATTTTCTTGAGTCTATAACAGGCTATTTCAAAATACGGTTCTAATGGCACCGGAATCATAATTTTTGGACTTCGTTTACTATTTTTAAAGATCTGTTTTTGGACAGCAGCTCAAGCTGCATTTTTACTGCTGAAAATATGCGTTCTGTTTTCCATCATAACTTGAATTATGTGTAGAGTTAGATCATGAAATTTGTATTGTAGATGACCACCGATGTATTGGTAATTCTCTCACTGGAATTTCATAAATCGGACTCTCGATGAATTTTAAATAAATTATTCCGTGGACTGCAGTCAGAAAAAGATAAATCTGATTTCAGTCCAAAAAATGAATTTTTATAAAATATTGTTAATGAATTGGATCCCGAATTTTTACACCATAATATTTGGATCGTTTAAGACATTCTGTAAAAATTTGGGAATTTTTGGAATAAGTTAACTATTTTATTAAAATGCCCGAAAACAGCCCAGTTTTGGATATTTAGTTGAAATGACATAAGTAGTAATTTGCGTGTCTAAATGTCGAGTATGTTATCTGAGGATAATCTAACATGTTATATGTCAGTAAAAGTAATATGTGCAATATCGTATGCTTGTTCTTGAGTAGCTATAGGTGGAATGTTTATATGAGCGTGAACTATTAAAGTGAATGCATGTTATGTAGTAGATACGTGTAGGGACTTTGTGCTCTATTTGAAACCACTAAATGACTAACTGGTAATCATATTAGGACGTGATTGACCGACCTTGACTGTTAGCTATATTTGAGAATCTAACCGAGCAAACCGAGGTGAGTTCACACTTTTCTACAAAGCATGGTAAATTCCCGATGGGAATGGGAATGGGTTCAGGAATAGGTATTCCTCGTCCTTTGGGACGCGTTCAGGAATGTGAATTCCTCGTCCTTGGGACGTACTTAGACTTACTGGACTAGAACTCTATCAGTGAAGTCCCTCCATTTTTGTATCGACTTAATCGCCGAGGCTATGGCGAGCAGGTCATTAGTTAATAGCGCTATTAGGTTTAACAAACCTCACACCGTGCCAATCGGACGGGTGTGTACTAATGGACTATGGCACGTCGGTGATGATAGACACCGACGCTAGGGCACAATAAATTTCCGTTAGTAGTCGATATGATAAACGAGTCTGGAGGTTTAAATAATGGGGTAGCCCCCACGGCCGGAGTGCCGGGCTGGATAGCCAGGGAAGGTGGACATGGGATGGTTAACTGATAACCGTTTTTCGAACTATGGGGTAACCCCCACGGCTAGATAGCTGATTAAGATTAAACTACGTTTTTGGAAACAACTCTAAAATGGACAACCAACCGTGAACTCACTCAACTTTGTTGTTGACTCGTTGTTACATGCTTTGCAGGTCGCTAGATGCTATGGGGCGTGCACATGGAGGTGGTCGTTGTGGGATGCGAACTGTTATGTCCCGTACTCAATAAATAAACTTTATGAACTTATGAAACTTATGTTTTGGGTCTTTAAACTTATGAACTACGAACTTATGTTTCGGTTTAACGTCTTATGCTTCCGCTGTTTAAATTGAACTTGGTTAACTTCCTCTTGGTCACCAATTGTATTGTGGTTAGTTTTATTTATTTAAATACGTTGTTCAATATGATTGGTGGCTCGATCCTGGTCATGTCACGCCTCCAAGCGGTGATACTCCGCATGGTGGAATTTGGGGGTGTGACATACTGAAAGTCAACCTCTGTTTTCTTCATCTTCATGGTTAACTACTGTTGTTAAAATCAGTGCTTTAAACCACTGACACCAGCTATCCACTGATAGTTAAAGTCACCCGCTGTTTTCATGTGTCCTTCTAGCAACCACTGATACTTGTCCCATCAGTGGTTTCCTAAACAACTGTCTTCCATTATTCATCTTTCCATCAGAGGTTGGCACGTGGTCAGTACTTAGCCGTCAGATCTTTGTAACCGCTGCCACGTCAGCATTCACTTTTTTCATCTATAAAACCCTGACCAAAACCCCAAACAAGGTTTTCATTGTCGAATCGAATTCAAAATTCCTTTCTAAAACAGTTTTCCCCAAATTTTCTCACAACCCTCATCGTCTTCATTTCATCTTCATCATCTCCGATTCAATCATGGTGAAAAAATCCAGTAAAACCACACAAAAGGATTCACCCAAAATTGAGATCCCATTCAAATTTTCACACAATTACTTGGGTATATTTGAAAAACCCAGTGAAACCGACACCTTTGATTCCATCATCGACACACTTTCATCCACAAAGTACAAAACTTTGCTTACCTGCGATGCAACCGTCTACTTGACTACACAACGAGAGTTTTGGAAAAACGCAACTCTTGAAAAGGTGGACAAAAAGGTTGTAGCAATCAATTCTTCAATAAAAGGTGTAAAATTCTCCATCACACCTCAAACCATCTCTGAAGTTTTTGAACTCAACGATCTGGAAGGTAAAAGTTCTTTCCCTAAAACAGAGTACCAAAGAGATTTCATTGAAAGAGGGTATGAAGAAGAGATGAAAAAAGATACTTTACAAAAAGGCATTTTTCCATCTGCTACAAGGTTTTTGTTTCATACCCTCCTTATGTGTGTTTCAAACAAAACCACTGCCTTCAATGAAATCCCATTGAAGATACAATATCTGGGTGATTCTATTCTTCAAGGAGAAAATTTTAACTATTCCCAGGAAATCTTCAATGATTTGGTCAAAAATGTTGATAAAAAAGCTTTCATACTTTTTCCAAGGTTTTTGAGTTATTATTTTAAGAAAAAGTTTTCAAAAGATAATGCCCATGTGCTTATACTGGGTGCTCCTATTCAAATAAACAGTTTAACTGCTGAAACATTCACAAGAATGTTAAAACCTTCAAAAACACAAGTAGAGGTGCCTGAGCAGACTTTAACAGCTACCACTGCTCCTCAGGTATCTGTTGCTGAGCCCACTGCTCTAGGTGATCATGGCAGCACAACCACTGCTATGAAACCCACACCTACCATTACCAAAAAGCCCAAAAAGAAATGATCCAAAAAGCCCCCCAAACCTACAAAAAAGGCAACTCTGGAAGATGAGATCCCAGAACAATTGCTAGTGACAACAAAAATGTCACCAATAACCACTGCTGCTACTTCCTCACAGCAGATGGTAGAAAGATCTCAACCCATGCCTCAAACTCCTCCTGCTTCTTCACAAAAAGAACAGGTTGTACACATAGAGACACCACAATATGATTCTCTAGAATCACTTGATTCTATCATCCACAGCCCACTTCCCGGGGCAAATTCACTTTCTACACCCATCCTCACTGCCACAATTCCCCCACAAACAAAACTTTTGTTGGATGCTCTTGATTTAAACCAGACACATACCAGTCCTTCTCACTCACCTGTCATTGAGAATATACCTCAACAAGTGATTGGGTCTGGTGTTTCAATCATTGCTAACCCACCAACAACACCTGAGGAGGTTACACCCCTTGAGTTACAAGTAACTCTTGGTGGTAGTTCAAGTGAAGCAGCTACTACAAGTGCTGAACCCACTGGTTTGCACTTGGACAGTAGTTTCATCAATCAGACTTCCTTGAAGGCAATTCCTTCTCTGGGAACACTAGTGTATCCAGTATTCACTGGTTCACTAAAAAGTGTCTCTCAGTTTAAAGGAAGAAGTCCCCAGTACCAAGAAAAAGGGGCATCAGTGGATGATTTTTGGGATACAAGTCCTCAATCAACCACTGTTACAACCACTGCTAGTGGGAAATCAGATGATCCCATTAAGTTGGGTGATGGTTTAATGTACCGAGAATTGACGGCTAGAATTGACAAACTGGATACATCTGTTGCAGAAATCAAAGACAAGCTGCAACAATTGTTGAAAGTACAAAAGGTACCATCCACTGCTACACCACCTCCAATAGCTGCTCCATCATCTGCTCCTACTGCAAATGAACTGTGGAGTTTATTTCAACCACTGCTCCATCATTAAAGAGAATTAGCTAATCAGCAACATGAGATACAAGTTCAAAAGATCAGAAATCTCATGGAAGCAAGGTTTAAAGATACCCAGGCAGATATCAAGGCTATCAAGGCCCACTTACTAAACACCACTGGCACTGCTCCTCCCTCTATCATTTTTGTGGACAACCCACCACCAGCTGATGCCAAAAAGGGGGAGAAATTAAAGCAGTTGAAGAAAAAGGGGTATGAAGATGGGTTATACATTGCACCAGATAATGCTAGCATGCTTGCAGACATCCCCAAGCCAGATGGATCTAAAAAGATTGATGTAACCACAAATGCCATTGATGATGCAAAAGCAAGGGTAAAAAGGGATTTGGAAGCAAAGGATAAAGCAAGGTTTGAACAGGAGAAGAGAGCTTTCATGGAACTGAATGAGCAGGGATTTGGAAGCAAAGGATAAAGCAAGGTTTGAACAGGAGAAGAGAGCTTTCATGGAACTGAATGAGCAGGGTACTTCTGAGTCAAAGGATGATAAAACTCCTGAGCCAAAAAGAAAGAACCCCACTAGAAAAGTGAGGGAACCCAAACACACACCATCCAGATCCAGAAAACACACTCCCAAACCTCCTAAAAGCTCCACACATCAATCTCCCAAACCAACAGCAGTTGTAACACATGCTGTATCAACAACTGTTGGTACTTCAGTGGTTTCAGCAGTTGTTAACCCAACAACCACCACCTCAACTACAACAACTGCTCCCACTTCAACCACTGCCCCACCAGAAAATACCATCACCACCAAAAACCACCTCACCACCATCACCTCCTGCCAAAAAGCAGAAGACAGCTGATGACACATCATCAGTTGTAATGACAACAGTGTTTGAAACACCAGTTGTTTCAACAAATGCTAGTCAGCCAACATCCACTTCAATCACCTCCACTCAAATCACCACTTCACAACCATCCAAAACACCACCAACCTCTCCTAAACCAAAAAGGAGAAGGATGATTTTAGAAGATGATGACTCTTCACCACCACCAATATCTTCACAACCTTTGTCACTTATTACTATACCAAATCCTGTTCCACTTTCCTCTGCACAAGTGTTTAACCCAAACACTGCAATGGCAGTCAGAGAAGAGATTAAATCTTTTTATTCTGAAGATGATCCTGCTAAAAGAAACCTACCATCTGTCCAAGGATATCCAAGGCCAAACAATATTGAAGAATATTTGAAGATAAAGGCTCAACAGGCAGAGGATATCTCAAAGAGAAACTCACAAGGAAAATCTGATAAAGAAATTCAAAGGCACTATCAATTTCTGCTCACACAAGTCAGAACTTTGGAGCAGTTTTCAAAAGATTTGTGTCAAAAACTTTCAGAAAGAGATGATGAAACCTTAAGAAAAGATTACATTGAGCATATCATGGCCTTCAAAAGGTACAAAGGTGATAAAGCTCAATATAAAGAATGGACAGTGGGTGAACTCAAAGAGGAGTTGGAAAGAATTGAAAAAATGAATAAAGATAAAGTGAAACACACTCCTCCTGATTGGTCAAAATATATGAAGAATGTACCAGACAAAGTGTTAGAGCTGAAGAGGATGAAAGAGGAACTAATCACTGCTGATTTTGGGTCAAGAAACCAAGTAACAAGGTGGAAAGAAGACAAATTCAGGGCCAGCTACAAAAAGTTGGAGGAATTAAGGAAGAAAAATCCAAAAGTTCCACAAAAGCCTGACTATCCTGAAACAGTGGTTCCAATTAAGCCACAAAAGTCACAAATCAAGAAAACCACTGTTCCACCTGTTGCTTTCCTTTATCAAAGAAGGAAACAAAAACAGATGGATAAAGAAACAACAGAGGATGTAGCAGCAAGGGATTACCTTGTGAAAGAAGGGATTAAGCTAATGATAGAAGAAAGAAATGAAGCTGCACAACCTCAAACTACTACTCAATCAGTTATTACCAGGCCACCATCTCCAAACTCATCTGCAATAAAACCTCTCCCAAGAAACCCACTGGATTCAAAAATACTAAAGTGGTGACTCTAATTAAATCCAGTGGTGAAGTGAAGAAAATAACAAGGGAAAAAGCACTGGGTCTGGGTGTTGAAGATTTGCAGGATCTCCTTGATCTTCCACTGTGCAGGGATGAGGATGACACAGACTCCTTAGACTTTGAATTACAATTTAAAGGACAAGACAGGGAGCTGTTGATGAGGCAATAAAGATCCAGAATAATGAAGGGTTTTGGCATCATCTGTTCCAGGGGGAGATTGTTGGGATTGAACCCTATAGAGGAATAAATGATGTAAAGCCAAAACTGGTTCAGGGTAGTGGATCCAGAATAAGCAGTGGTTTACACTAGACTTTCCCCTTGAAAGTGATTCTAACATCTGATGGTCTCTATCCATTGTCCGTATACAAGTGTTGTTCTACAACTGCTGAACAAGTATAAAGACTGATGAAGACTAAAGCCCTGATGATCAATCTACTGTTATGGGTCAAGCTCTGCTATAGAAACAATGTACTGCTGGAGTCACAACTGTGGAAGGATAAAGCAGTAGTTTAGTCTTTCTTTTGTAATGTATTGCTATCAGTAGTTAGCTAAGCAGTGTTTGTATTAGATCAGTAGTTAGAGTTTGTTAGGAGGTTAGATGTCACTTTCATGGTGATGTCAGCTTAGATGCTTCAGTGGTTTGATGTGTACTATAAATAGAACAGTTTGTACAGTTCTATTCAAGGAGTTCTTCTCCTTCAACCCTATCATCTTGTACGATCAACCATTGAGCTCAGGCTGGGGGGGGGGGGAGTTTAGTATGTAAGCATGCATGAATCATTGTGTATTGTAATCATTCGACTTAATGAGAAACATGTGTTTACTGAAAACTATTTCTCCTTTGATTGTGTTTACAAAATTTGTTTCCATTTCCGCTGCATTAGATCTCTGTTTTATGTTCATCCATTGTTTAATTATTTCAAACAAACACAATCAATGAAACTCAGATCCTGACAACATGCTTTTATGTAAGGTTTATTCTATCTCTTTCCTCTACTAAGTTGTCATCTAATGGGCGAAGTTCCTTTAAAGTTTCTGGCTCATAGGTGGCATGGGTGCTGGTACTGGTTTGGCGTTTCAACTATTTAATATAAATTAGCATTTACTGCTGTAGTGGCTAACATATGGAGATTTACCCATTGTTTCTCTAATTCATTTTCCCATGGTGGGTTATTGTCTGTTTCCTGAGTTTGTGCATTTATTTCCTTATTGATTATCACTCTCTTTATTTTCTTTATTTTCTCTTGACTTTTTCTAATAATCCAACTCCTCTTCTTAGTGGTAAATGATTTCTCAGACTGTGCCTTACGAATAAATATTCCTTCCTCAGTATCTGCTGAGTATCCTGAGGGATTTGGTTGAAATGAGGTTCCCTTATCTTTTGGTGAATTATCTAATTGACGATAGATGTCCGAAATTCTTTGCTTACCCATACTGTAAACTAACAAATAGTCAAATAACATAAAACACATAATCACATAAGTTATTTCCTAACACATAATTTAAAATTTAAGTGTCAGCAGAACATTTCTGTGGCTGAATCAGTGGCTTAGCTCTGATACCACCTTCTGTCGCAACCCCCGTCCCCGAATTACCCTGGGAACGAGCGGTCGCGGCCAGTCTTGGTGGTATCACGTTTTTCATTATTTTGGCAGCGGAATTTACATCAGGATCGTAGTTAGGAAATATTTTATCAGAGTAAAACCACCATATTTTATACTAATAATAACATTGGTAAAACCCAAGTTTCATTACACATATTTTCATAGGGATAAACCCTATTTTATTTAAATAAAACATCTCTTATTTTAGGTAACTTTTATAGCTACTTTTCCAAGCCTTCAGTGCTGTCCCAGCTGGCTTCTATTTGGCTTTCACATTTTGTTACCTAAAACGTGTTTTAAAAACATTTTGTCAGTGGGAAATACTGGTGAGTGAATCCCAGTTTAATCAAGACAATTTTATCATTCGCAGTATTGAGGGCGATCTCGCAATTATATTTGTTTCCAATTCATACTTTAATTACCACCCACGGTACTGTCGTCCCGACTTATGGTCATGTTACTACTCACAGTGTAGTGACAAATTTTGTATACAAAACCCCAAATATACCGACGATAATTGTATCATTACAAATACTCAATCACTGGCAATATAATGTAAACAATTGAGGTTTTGTAAAAACAGTTGACACAAAAAGGAGATTACTCACATTGCTATCTTAGATTTCTTCTAAGGTTTCCTGGTGATTATCTATAATTTACACAAATGCACACGTGTTAGTATAATAACCCATTTTAACATTAGTAATACCCTCCCCGAGACGGCATTCCAACGACTACGTCGGGCAGAACCACGACAGCTGTTACGGAACCCAAGATCAATCGGGCAGCGTATCTAATACGTATCCAGGGTTATGATACTTACAACGGAGCAGAACTTCGTTATTTAGGGGGTATTATACCCAAGTATAGTGCCTACTATATAGTAATTCAAGAGAGAGAAAAGAAATATGAACGATTTGAATGAACTGTCGTTGCCTGCTATTTATAGAGCTGATTTCGAGTTTCCTCGCGGCCCGCGTAAGGTTAGACCTCGGGCTACGCGGCCCGCGTAGTAGGGGTCTATGGCTTAGCTCTGATTGGTCATCACTACTAGACTCGACACGATAGTGACACGTGGCAGCACCGGGTGTTGCCCCGCCTTGGAGCTGTCGCGGCCCGCGTAGGCAGTAGCCAAAGGCTACGCGCCCCGCGAGAGCCTCATTTTTCTTGTTTTTGTTTAATTTTTATAAAAATAAAGGTATTCAGGGTCCGTTTTCATATACGGGGTATATTTTAGGACAAATTGGGGTAGTTAGGTGTTGGAAAATATTTTGGAGGGTTGTTATACTAGATGGCCCAGAAAGATGATAAGCCAGCTACTACAAAGGATAAATCCAAATGGTGTGCCTATCATGAAGATTTTGGTCATCTCACTGATGAATGCATAGCACTCAGGAAAGAGATTGGTTACTTGTTAAGCAAAGGACATTTGAAGGAGCTACTTGGAAGAAAAAAGTCAAGGATCCAGGATCCTGAAAAGATTCCGGAAAGAGCTCCTGCCCCTCCAACTGATGCACAAATTATTAACTTCATTTCTGGTGGATCAGACATATGTGGCACTTCCTTTTCAGCAGCCAAGAGGCATGCTAAGGAAACGAAGATGGAGAATGGGGATAGGCCTATTCGAACCTCGATCCTTACCCAGGATAAAGTCATATCCTTTGATGAGGACGATCGTGTGGACATTCAGGATCCTCATCATGACGGTATTGTTATTACTTTGTTTATATCTAACTATTTTGTTCGCAGGATTCTCATAGATGGAGGAAGCTCAGTGAACATCATTCAACTTGATGTCCTCAAGAAGATGAACATCCCTGAATCAGAAATTATTCCAAGATCGTCAGTTCTTGTGGGATTCAGTGGAGAAACCAAGAACACATTGGGGGACATTAAACTTCCCATTTACATAGAGGGAGTTAATTCTTTTCAGAAATTTTGTGTCATAGATTACTTATCCTGTTGCAATGTTATTCTTGGCAGGCCATGGATACATGACATGAAAGCAGTTCCCTCTACATATCATTAGTGTGTGAAACTCTCTACTCCATTGGGTGTGGTGAAGATAGAAAGTGACCAACAAGAGGCCAAAAATTGTTACACTTCATCAATGAAGCCAGCCTCAAGACCCAGGGAGCAATAGCAATTAAAGTATCCTCCAAGAGATGTCCTGGAGGCAAGAGAACAAGATGTGAAAGATATCCTAATGGATCCTGAATCCAAAGTTTTCATAGGATCCGGGATCCTCGATGACATTGAACAGGATCTAGTATCCTTCCTAAAGAGGAGAAAAGCTACCTTTTCCTGGAAGCATGAGGACATGACAGGTATTTCTAAAGATATCATTACTCATAAACTTGGCATTGACAGGTCATTCAAACCCATACATCAAAAGAGGAGAAAGTTTGCACCTGAAAGGAATGCCATCGTCCAGGAGGAGGTAGATAAACTGCTCAGAGTAGGTATAATTAGAGATGTTAAGTATCCAAGATGGTTAGCCAATGTGGTTGTTGTTCAAAAGAAAAATGGAAAGTGGAGGGTATGTGTCAATTTTACTGATTTAAATAAGGCATGTCCCAAGGATCCTTTCCCATTACACCACATTGACTCCATGGTGGATGCTACCACGGGTCATGAGTTGTTAACTTTTATGGATGTTTCATCTGGATTCCAACAAATTCAGATGGAACCATCTGATCAAGAGGATACAACTTTTATGACCCCTACTGGTATCTATTGTTATATTGCTATGCCATTTGGACTAAGAAATGCAGGTGCAACCTACCAAAGGCTAGTTAATATGATGTTTAAAGAATAAATTGGACACACGATGGAAGTCTATATTGATGACATGGTGGTTAAGTCCAACAGAGCTGAGGATCACCTTAGAGATTTGGAAGAAGCATTTGATATCCTTGATAGATACAATATGAAATTGAATCCTTCCAAATGCCACTTTGGTGTAAAAGCTGGCAAGTTTCTAGGCTATATGGTGACAAAAAGAGGAATAGAGGCAAGTCCAGAGCAAATCAAGGCGATTGTGAACATTAAATCTCCTGCCAATGCCAAGGATGTGCAAAGATTGACAGGAAGGATCGCAGCCTTGAACAAGTTCATCTCAAAGTCATCGGAGAAATGCAAGGAATTCTATGACATTCTGAGAAAGAACAAAAAATTTGAGTGGACTGAAAAGCATGAGAATGCTCTCAAGGCCCTTAAGGATTACCTATCCTCAACTCCGGCATTAATGAAACCAGAAAAAAGGGATATATTATCCTTATATTTGGCAGTCCCTTCTAAGGCAGTAAGTGCAGTCCTTGTTAAGGATCATGAAGGTACACAACACCCCATGTATTATGTAAGTAAAAGTTTGCTTGATGCTGAATCCAGGTATTCTCATTTAGAAAAACTTATCCTCGCTCTAATCATGGCATCTACTAAATTACGCCATTATTTAGAAACTCATGCTATTATTGTTAAAACTAACTTTCCAATCAAGAATGTTCTCAGGAAACCTGAAATGTCAGGAAGAATGGCAAAGTGGGCAGTCAAGCTTAGTGCTTATGATATCAGATATGAACCAAGAACTGCCATTAAATCTCAGGCCTTGGCTGACTTTGTGGCTGATTTCAGTAGTGATCTACAAAGGGAAGCTGAGTTGGAAGTTCAACAGCTTGAAAAGACTAAGGATCCTTGGATACTCTTCACAGATGGAGCCTCTAATGTCAAAGGAACTGGACTAGGCATACTACTAAAATCTCCACAGGGGGACATAATACCCCACTTAATTGCTTGTGAGTTTCAAACTACTAACAATGAGGCTGAATATGAAGCCTTAATAGCTGGTTTTCAAATTGCCAAGCATATGAGGATCAGGTATCATGAGGTATATGTAGATTCATTGTTAATTACTAACCACTTTAATGGTTCTTATGCTATTAAAGGTGAAAGACTAATCAAATATCTAGAGATAGTCAAGAAATTGGGAGACTCTTTTGCTTCTTTTAGTTTGACACAGGTACCCAGGGAAGAAAATGCAGAAGCTGATGCACTAACCAATCTTGGATCATCATTGAAGATTCTGGAGGATATTAAAATTCCCATCATCCACATCTTGGCTCCTGCTATTGAGGATCACACAGCTATGGAAATAGTGGAGGATTCTGCAATCATACCTAGTGATGGTGCACAGTCACAATCAGGATCCTTCCAATCCTAAGATATATACAACATGGAGAGATCCCAACCGGAAAAAATCCTAGAGCTTTCAAAGTCAAGGTATCTCAGTTTACAATACTAAATGACATGTTATACAAACGATCTCTTGCAGGTCCATATCTAAGGTGCATCGAGGATCCAGAAATCCAATAAGTTCTGAAGGATTTTCATGAAGGAGATTGTAGAAACCACACTGGGGGCAGGGCACTGTTTTCAAGGATCCTTAGAATAGGATACTATTGGCCTACCATGAAGAAGGATGCTGTGGATTATGCAAAGAAATGTGATGCTTTTCAAAGACATAGCAATATTCTTCATCAACCAGCGGAGCTCCTGCATCCTATATACTCTTCTTGGCCATTCATGAGATGGGGAATGGATATAGTTGGCGAACTTCCCAAAGCACCAGGAGGAAAAGTGTTTATGCTTGCTATGACTGACTACTTTTCCAAGTGGATAGAAGCTGAAGCCTTTGTACAAGTCAGAGAAAAGGAAGTGATATCCTTTATTAAGCGAAACATCATTACTAGATTTGGCATACCTTCCGAAATTGTTTGTGATAATGGATCCCAATTTATTGGGAGTAGAACTACTAAGTTTTGTGACAGCTAGAGGATTAAGATGATAACATCAACACCAGTCCACCCACAAGCTAATGGTCAAGCAGAATCATCTAACAAGATCATCATTAATAACTTGAAGAAGAAGCTTGGATCCAAAAAGGGAAAATGGGCAGAAGAGCTACCTTATGTGTTATGGGCTGATAGAACAATTCCCAAGAATGCTACTGCCCAGACTCCATTTTCTTTAGTGTTTTGACCTGAATCTGTGATCCCCACAGAAATGGTAGTTCCTACTGCAAGAACAAGCATCCGTGATCCTAAAGGAAATGCTGAAAACTTGGTTCAATACTTGGATACCATAGAAGAACTCAGGGATTTAGCAAGGATAAGATTGGCTAGTTATCAACAAAGGATGGCTGGAGCTTATAACAAGAATGTCAGGATCAGGAAATTTCAAGTTGGTGACATGGTGTTGAGGAAAGCATTCCAAAATACCACAAACCCTGCTGATGGCAAGTTAGCACCAAAGTAGGAAGGCCCCTATCTTATTGAAGCTGAGGCAGGAAAGGGGGTATACCGTTTGTTAACAATGGAAGGTGATTTGTTACCAAGAGCTTGGAATGTTGTCCATTTGAAGAGATACTTCATGTAAGAAGGATCCAGGATCCTTGGCCTTCTTCATATCGGGTACACATAAAGGATCCTTAGAGGATATATGATCCTCATTCTGGTAATGATTTGATTTTAATTTATCTAATCCTTTAATTTATTTGATTACAAGGAGAAGGATCCAGGATCCTTTATCCTTATTCACTAAGTTATGAGTTTTGCAGAAGTGGGTGCATCTTTGACAAAGGATCAAGTATCCACTGAAGTCTCCTAAGTTTTATGGGTTTATCCCCAGTTTTTGGGCTTGTCCCCAGTTTAAGGTATCTACTACCTTCTACGAATCAGGTTCTTACACCTTCGCCAGTTGCGCACGATTATCCTAGTGCAGTTAAAGGCAATGGGACCAGTACCCGCTTTAGGGGCAGACAATTTCATTGTACTGGCTGTATTTAGGATCCTAAGTATAATGGTAGACGTACCATACATCCGTTCCTAAGGTTTCTAACGTTTTCACGTTAGCTAAGGTTTTGGCATCTTCATGTCACTAAGTTTGGATAGTCGCCAGTTTGGGCCATACTCCACTTTATACAAGATCCTTTGGGCTTGTCCCCAGTTTTGGGCTTGTCCCCAGTTTTGGGCTTGTCCCCAGTTTTGGGCTTGTCCCCAGTTTATTGGGCTTGTCCCCAGATACTAACATCTTCTTTTACAGTTGGCTTAGTCCCAAGTTATGTCTCATTTCAGGTTTCCAAAGTTAAATAGTTAAGGATCCAGGATCCTAATTTTCTACGAGTGTTTGTCTTTTGATTGTCACAATTGTAAGTGTTAAGGATATAGGATCCTCACCTGGATTCTCTAGTATGACCCTTATTTACTTTAACTTTATTCTTAGTTTATCAGTGTTACCCTTATTCTTTGACAACAGGATATATGATCCTAAAATTGTCTCACTTTTTAAACTTTGTGACTAAAGGATATTTGATCCTTGATCATATCCTGAACTTTTTGACAAAAACTGACTTTTATACTTTCATTAATAACTTATAAATCTAAAAAATTGAGCAATAACAATTGAGAGGTAAATATACACAAAATGAACAACACCAAGATAGCCAAAAGTTAAGAGTTTTATTTATTTATCAAAGTTAAACCCTTTAAAGGTTGTCAAAATTACCTACCCCGAGCATCTACCAGCAATACGTGGCCCGTCCGCTGGGGTAGGTAAAGGGTGTCCATATTAACAAGTCTTAAAGTGCAGGAATATAAAGATGGCAGGATAATAGTGGCTTCATCCCCCAAACAGAGGATCCCTCCACCAACTATCATCCTACCTATTGTCCAAGGATCGGTGATCCTTAACCCTGATATCTATTGTTTAGTTATTACAGACCATAATTGTTCAGCATCAAAACACCATCAAATAAAACCATAAAACCTTAAAAAAATGGGCTCCGGCTGCGTCTAGAAATGTCCATCATTGCCCATTGATGCAGCCTAAACCTTCGCTGCCTCCACCACCTTGTCACCATCACCTTTGCCATCACCAGTTGCTGCCACCTCAGGATCCTTCAATCCACTGCCTCCAGCTCCATCAGCTGCTGCCCCTTCAGATTCATCCTCATCATCCAGCTCAGCCAACCTCTGCTTCCAAGCCTCCTGGTCCCAGGCAGACCGGTCAAAGGCAGGATCCTCAGCCTCCTTAGCCATTTCAGCTTGATCTTTAACATGGCAATAGTAGCGGAAAGCTTAGCCCCATCCATGACTTCTGCCTTTTCTTTCTGGGCTGTGATCTGAGCCAGGACCAGTTTCTTCTGCAGCAAGTTTATCTCTTTTTCAAGGGAAGAGATCTTCTTATCTTTGGCAAGGAAAATCTGCTGGAAGTCTAGCTTTTGCTGCTCGGCCTCAGCCACGTGTTGATCAAGGAGCATTTGAACCTCAGCAAATTTCTGCACAAGGGAAGTTGACATTCAGGATCCTATATCCATAAAGAAGTACAGATTCCAGGATATATTATCCTTACCTCAGAAGCGTATTCGAGGAACTGATGTTGTATGAGAGGGAGGCCTTCAGTGGGCTCAGCAGTCTTTCTCTTCTTGGCACCCTTGCCCCTAGTGCTCATGCCCTTGGGCTCTGGGACGCTTGGGCTTGCAGCCAGCTCTTTCTTGACGGAGCGAGAAGATGCATATTCTTGAAGGTCACTCACGTTGTAAGACCCTTACTATTATTTTACGATTTTCGTATAGTTTAAGACCATAATCATGTAATTACGGTTACAATTACAATGAAAAATACGGGTTTATTAAAAACTTTTACAATTTAAAGTAATACAACATAATGTGATTTAATTCATCATTTAAGAATAACGACGAAACAACTTGCGGAAGCTTCATTTTCGTGTGTTCGGTCCTTTGTCATCGCTTGATCTCCATCCGGGTACACTTGATATCACCTATGATCAAAACCAACATAAAAGTTAGTTTTGATAACTTAAATATAAGTTTAAACAAGTCCTACGCGTCAAACGACTAATAGAAATATTTTTTTTTTTGCTTTTATGTCTCTCGCGCGTCGCGAGAGACTCTTACAAACTTGTCGCGTGGCTCGACGTCTGTCGCGTGTCGCGCCCCAGACATTGTGACCCATCGCGTGGCGCGAGGGAGACCATTTTCCAGCAGTTCCACATCTGGGACCTGCATATCTGCCAGCTATGGTTTTTATCGAAAATCAAACTTTAAATAGTCATAACTTTTTATCTACTAGTCCGTTTTAGGCGATTCTTTTTCCTACGCGACCGTAATTTAATTCTCCATCACATGGATTTAACATCCGACATCCGGTTTAACGAAATCGTGGACTTTTACTCTTTTGGATTAAAATATAATTTACAAAATTTTGACTCGTTCATGTATTTATCAAACAAACAAGTTTGTTTGATCCCTATTTCCCATAAATCTCTTAAATTCAATATTGTCTAACATATCATTCTCAAATCACGGGTTATTACACATCATTAACCCGTTTATGGTTATGTGCTTAATTTGACCCGCTAAGGATATTTACGCAACTCTACGCATAAACTCTTACATTCGATTCTAGCGTTATATTTTCACATTACTTGCCATGTGAACTTCCCCCACAACTATCCTTATGGTGGGTTGTTGGTTATCAACTGATTAATTTCAAAATCACCCTTTCGGTTATTATTTTATGACAAGAAACCATTTTGAGGCATTAAATCCGTAAGGGGTTTATGCCTATGCTTTAACACCTAACTAAACTTTAACTTATCATAATACATGTTTCTAAACAACTCACAAGGGTCGTTTATCCATTTTACCCATCAAGGACTTTATGGTCAATTTTAGTCCTTCCTTTTGCGATGAAAGACTCCACTAAATATTCGACCTTACTTGCACTTTTAACTATAAATTCACATAAGCGTACCTGGCCCGGGTCAACAAATAGACCCCACTTGTACCTCACTTTAATTATCATACAATTTATGGCGACGCAATTATCCGATTTGCTAATCGCTCTTGTTAACATAAGACTTGACAACCACATTAGTCGATATTGTCAAATGGCGTTATCACCACCATTTGACCTGTTTGGACTATATGCCCAACGTTATCTATTTAAGCAAAAACATGGTTTTTGATTTCCAATTCATACATCCATCCCATTTATAACGTATAGAATAAACAAGTATTCTACATAAGTGTGTAAGTTTCACTTACCTCGCATCCCGAATACGCTTTTCCTTTATGCTTGCCTTGTTTGACCCGCTTTCACCCTAAGCTTCACCTAACTTGTTTAAGCGCCAACTATCATTCATCATTTCACAAGGTGGTTAATTTTATCACAACTTGATATGATTTTTCCACCTTACACATTTCTATGTATTCATCCGAACACCTAATATAATCACGTTTTACACACAACCAAGTAGACCGCGATTTCATTTAGGCATTTCATATCACTGAAAATGGGCTGTTTTTTGTGACTTGTTTAACCTGTTTACAAGTCTTCAAAAATTATGATTTTTTTATGTGGCGTACCTCTCGGAGGTTAGGCCTTGTGTTAAAATTTCAAGATTTAACTCTTTACCAAAAATTCGTAAAAATTCTTTTACTAAGCTGCAATCAGATTCGTCACTTCTGACTGCAGCTTACGGAAAAATTCATTTAAAATTCCTCGTTTATCCGATTGACGAAATTCCAATTGGAGATTTTTGGAATTACCTGAAGCTATCTACAGTAAAAATTTGAGATCATAATTCAATTCTTAAATTTATGACATTTGTAATGGGCTGCAAATTCTGTCAGAAAACGCAGCTTGAACCTTCGATACCGAAAAATTCATAAAACATTCAATTTTCGTCGAAAAAATGAAATTTCAGTGGGGTTTTAAAGATATTTCCTGGAATTACATTTTAGACTCAAGAAACACATGTTTTTGTCACATTTTGTCCATGTTACAGCCAATACAAGTCGGCTGTAAATTCTGATCAGGAGCTGTTTGAATTCAGCTTTCAATTAAAGCATGTTCTTGACCTCATAACACTATTTTTTTAGCAATCAAAACCCTAAAAACATCTCATACATGAATTTAGCATCAACAAATCTGAATTTACTTGAACTAAGCATGATTTCAACATATACTTGTCTAGGGTTTACTCCTAAACACTACAATGTTCCTATTTCATCCATATAACAAGCATGCATCAACAATTTTTGAATTCTCTAGGTTTACTCAGAAATTCAACTAGAGATTTCTCATGAAATTTGCATACCTTGTGACTCCTTTTTCAGTGGAGATCACTAATTCGTGCTCAGATTTTGATTTGGGATTGATTTGGACCTTCAATTTGAGAAATTTTGTAGATTAGGGTTAGCTTGAAGAACCTTGTTCGTCGCCCCCCTGTTGTCTGCGACCAGAACACACACTAAGTATGTGTTTTGGGTTTTTAAGTTTTAATTAATAAAAACCATTTTCAATTTTGTCACTTTTGGCCCCTCAACTTTTCCCAAGTTTCATTTAGGGTGTTTTAATCAAGTTTCCTTATTACTACAACACTTGTGATTAACTAGGTTATTTATTCCTAGTTATTTCATCTCATTTATATCCAACATTAAATTTATAATATAAAGATTTATATTTTCGAGTACGACTCTGTTTATTTTAAGTCCCGTTATCTCGGGCTGTTTATAAACTTTTATTTCTTCAAAAGTTTTCGTTCAACTTTTATTTAATATTAGGTTTATTTGTTTAAATCCTAATATTTACCGGGTTAATTTCACCACTAACGGTATTTTACCCGTTCATAAATGTTAACATGGTTTGATTACCAAACCCATTTTCGGGGTGTTACACACGCTGAACCTGGAAGCAGACTTTGAGGATTTTCCGGTGCCTACAAGCATAACAAACATATAAGTATTCATATTTTTATCAAACGTTTATATATACATATACATGTGTGGGTACTTACTTGACATGTTGTAGGAAGTGGATGAAACCTCTACTGGATCCTTTGATTTCGGTGGATAGGTTCTGATTGCAGGGTCAAGCTTCCAAAAAGCTTTAATTCTCTCTTGGGTGGCAGGTGATTCTTGAATATGTGATAAAGTTATAGCTGCAAAGACAAAGATAAAGGATCAGTTATCCTCAACAAGCAAAAGAAAAATCCTTACCGCTTATCCTAGTCTAAGGATCCTATATCCTACCATCGGTGTTCCACTTTTTGGGAAGTTGGTTCCCATTTGGAACAGAATCCCTCCTCACGAAGAAGAATTGATTCCTCCAGTTAGTATCGTTTTGGTGGCTTTCAAGATCGGGGGGGGGGGGTGTTCAGGTTTGGATTTGAAAAGATATCGGTATGAACCATGACTCACAAGATTGTACAACTGACTCAATTCAGACATCCCTATGTCGATACCCTCCTGCTCAACTATGTGCTCAAGTGTATATAGGATCCTCCACACCATTGGCATGGCTTGTATGTAGCATAAGCCAGTAAGTGTGAAGAATCCCTGTATGAGAACAAGGAAAGGGTAAGTGAATCCGATCAGAAAAAGGGTTGCAGGAAAAGTGATTCATGTATCTGATATGCAATCACTTTTGGTTGAAGAGTCGAAGGGTCTGAATATAGTGCCGTCAGGGAAACAGGGGCGTATCCGATCAATATCGGGATCTGTGAATCGGCATAGCTCCATTGAAGGGTTTTTGGTTAAACCCTGACTCTTCAATGGGCTATTGTGATCAGGATTTTTGGCAGGTGAGGAACGAAGGGTCATCTTCGCCATGAATATTTGGAGAACAGAGGATTAGAGAAGAGAAGATCAAGGAAAAGGGAGGAGAGAATACCTGCTTGGATCTTTGGATAAGGATTTAAAGGAGAGAAGTCTCGAATTTAAATGCAATTTCCATCCCTATCTCTAATCCTATTTATAATGATTGTTTGTTGCAGGGATGATTATCGCTGACATCAGCATCGCAACGGCTATATCCATAAGTAACGGCTAGTCCGGAGATCGTTCAAACATGACTATATAATTGAATATCAACTAGACATGTTTGGGGGCAATTGTTAGGGATAGAATTTCATAGCCTATGGATCACGGATCCTCAAGTATAGCACGGATCACGGATCCTCAGTTCAGTTTGAATTAAGGATCCTCAGGAGACGCTGCGAGAATAAGGATCCAGGATCCTCATTGTTATTCTGAACTAACAATTGATTCCATCACCTTTTGGCTTGTTTTGCAGGTACGTTTCGAAGAAGACTTATTCCATCCGAGATACCAGGGGAATATGCTCTATACTTTCAACATGTGCACGAGCTAATGACCGTTGGTGGTGATCGTGGGTGATGGGCTGATTTTTCGGGTAGTTAGTTAGGATATTTTTAGTTAAGATTAAAGGGGTATTGAGCTTATTTTTAGAAACAACTTGCACTCTTGTAACCGGACAACATTTTTCACTCTCTCTCGCGAATACACACACACTAGAATTCATTGTATCAAGCTCAATACTTCCGAAGTTGTAAACTTGTTTATTGAATATACTTGTCGTGATAGTTTTCACTATCCGAGGTTTTTTATGCCGGAGAATATTCGTTGATCAAGGGCTTTTTCCTCGTATAAATCCTTGTGTAGTTGTGTTCATCACTCATTTCATTCATTCATTGTTCATACATTTGATCATCTAACCACAAAATCAGATTTGGTTGCATTATCCTTGTGTGATTTTTGACCAAAACACCCATATTTCTTTCCATGTCTTCTTTCCTTGTATTTTTGTGTAGAAAATAAAACAATTCCTTTCATAACTCTAGAGTGATCAAGACCATTTTAGTTTATTTGTATTAACTTAAAACCAAAACGAAACGAGAATAAATATTGTTACAAGGTAGAAGGTGTGAAATACATACTTGTATATAAGTATTCTCAAATGGTACCACACAATCTCGTGGTTCAAGAGGGCCAAGCTTCCTAGCGACTAGAGGGTTCCAATAAGGCATGGCCCTGGCCTGGTGGAATCTAAGGCAACACACTAATTGGTTTAATGGGCATCATCCTGATGGGGTTCATGAGGCCACGCCTCGAAGCTGAGTGGCTAAGGAACTTGTTGTTTGAAATTTCATTGTGTCCTAAATTGACATCACCTACATTGGCTAAGCTTTCTCGTGACCATGGGGTTCCATAGGGGCTTCACCATTTTGATTGATGTAAAGTTAAATGAAGTTAATCTTCAATAAGAATTGATTACTATTGCTCATCCATGGTAACTGAGATAAGTAGCAAGTTGGTCCTTGAGTGACAGTCTGTCCTTAGCACCAACTTGAAGGACAGGCAATAAGAGAGTCATCGCCAAGTATGTTTCCTACCAGCAAAGTTGCTGCTAATTTAACTGACAATAACTGTCGACTCTTACAAGAAGAGTTGTGTCATTTCAACTTAAACGTTGTGATGGTTCCTCAACTATAAAAAGAATGTCTTTAGTCTATTTCTTGTATGCTTTTTCTACCATTGAGCACAACATGTTCGGTTTTTTAATATCCTTAAAAATTTCCAATTTGTAGTTACAACTTTAATCAATATTCCATTTGTCATTTTCAAGTATTAGATCAACCCGCTTATTCTTTATATTGTTTTTTTGAACAACAAAGAACGACGTGCCAATCACCATGACACCGGGCGTTATGGCCAAGGTCGACTACTCGACCGTCGCCAACTCCTTGGCTCTCCCAGATGCGTGGAAACCCGACCTCCACCCCCCCGAAGGCACGACAGTGGAATAATCGGTAAAACCTCGCCTCTCATCTAAGACGAACCAGAGCCACTCGTATTCGCCCTTCACCTGGATACCGCAAAAAATAATAGGGAGAGTGAGGGGCTGTTTGTTTACCTCTTAACGTGACTCTTAATAATTCAGACATCTTAGTGGTTCAGCACTTAATGGTTCAGACTGTTTGTTTCGCGAGCAGATGTCTGAATGGTTCAAACATTTGCCTCTGAATGGTTAAGTATTATACTGAGTCTGAATGGTTAAGAACTCTAATCTGAATTGGTAAGACATTTGCCTCTGAACGGTTAAGCATTATACTAGCTGTTAATGGTTCAGACCTCTTAAGGGTTCAGCACTTAATAGTTCAGAGCTCTTACTAATTCAGCACTTAACCATTTAGAAGTTATCAAACAGCCCCTAATAGTCGAACCTAGGTTACAAGGAACAACAAATTTTTCCCAACCGCTCCATCACTCATTGGCCATTGTTTACATTGTTAATATCCACTTTAACACAACCAAAAAGTAACATAACATGGGTTCACCTTTACCTCACGTTTCATTTCTATCTAATTTAATATTTATCCGATGGGTTTGATATAAGATTATAGACCTATGGTACGCAGACGTTGTTACCCCACAAGGTCCAAATCGACCTGCCTCTCGTGGCACAACTTTCGAAAATGTAAATATATATATATTATTGAGAGAGAGAGAGAGAGAGAGAGAGAGAGAGAGAGAGAGAGAGAGAGAGTTGAATATGAAGCATATGGGGTTTGATTATTGATATTTCTTACCTAAAATACACCTCCTAATTATCTCCTATGTCTTTATTAATTAAGTGTTTTATTATTCTTAGTTGGCTTCAACTTGTTTTTTTTTTGTTTTATAAAAGGACCTACCCCTTCCTGTCTCTCTCTATACATACACACTATCCTCTCTCTCTCTCTCACTAGACATACACCTCTCTCTCTCTCTCTATATATATATATATATCTATATATATACACACACAACCCTCTTTTCCCGGAGATATATCGGTCAAGTTTAGATTTTTGGAGGTGTGAGAGATCTATGGCTCAAATATTGCTACATGGAACACTTCATGCCACCATCTTTGAAGTAGACAAACTCAAGTCCAATTTCCTCCACAAGGTTACTCTCTCTCTCTCTCTCTATATATATATATATATATGTATATATGTATATATTATAGTCAATATATCGTTTTCATCATTTCTTTCCCTCTAGAATGAGTTTATACCCAATTTGACTAGGCTCAGCTTGAAATCATTTATCTCCTTTACTCATCATGCTTGCTTTTATATTAGGTTACTTTTAACATGATATATCAACAAGCTTAGGTTTTGACGTGTAATTATATAACACCACTTGCACGTTTAGAAAATAAGTTGGTTAATCTATGAGATTAAAGCGATATAGACATGTTTGGCTAAACGTATTTATAGGTTTGACATGACACTAACCCGATCTTGTTTAGAATTTGAATACAATCCACAAATTACATGTTAGATTAGTATTTTTTTGTTCGAACGGAAAATTTGTTTAATCCCCGTCGTCTGTGGGACTTGAACCCATAACTTTCCCCTTTCCAACCAAGGTGTTTTTACATACTTATACATGAAACTTTTAAAAAGTTGTTTTTTTCACCAATAAGTGCACATGGAGAAGTTTGATTTTAATTGGCCGCCTCTACACTAACTTTTCTTCAAACCCACCTACCCCAATAAACAAACACTCAAGAGTATGGTACAACTTTTATTGTTTAATAAACTTTTATTGTTTAATAAACACTTGGTTTGGTTTTATTTTGTGTAGATCGTAGATGGGCTAGAACATGTTGTGGGGCTAAAGAAAAATGCTGCAAGCCTTTATGCAACCATAGACTTGGAAAAGGCCCGAGTGGGTCGCACCCGAATGTTGGAACATGACTCAAACCCACGATGGTACGAGTCTTTCCACATCTATTGTGCCCATATGGCCTCCAAGCTCATCTTCACTATCAAAGAAGATGACCCAATTGGTGCGACTGTACTTGGTCGTGCCAACATCTCCGTTACCAAACTGCTCACACAAGAAGTAATTGATGAGTGGCTAGAAGTAGTCGACGATCGTGGCAAACCAGTACACGGACATTCCAAGATCCATGTCAGGGTACAATTTTTCGAAGTCACACGAGAATGCCAATGGTCTAAAGGTATACAAAGCGTAAAGTTCCCCGGAGTCCCCTTCACATTTTTTCCTCAAAGAAAGGGATGTAAGGTTACCCTTTATCAAGACGCGCATTTGCCTGACAATTTTACGCCGAAAATACCCTTATGTGGTGGAAAGTATTATGAACCGCATAGATGTTGGGAGGACATATTTGATGCCATTTCGAACGCAAAACATTTAATCTACATAACGGGGTGGTCGGTTTATACTGAAATCACTTTGATTAGGGATTTGAGAAGGCAAAAGCCCGGTGGGGATATGACACTCGGCGAATTACTCAAGAAAAAGGCTAGTGAAGGTGTTCGAGTGTTAATGCTTGTTTGGGATGATCGAACTTCGGGTGATTTATTTAAAAACGGGTTCATGGCAACCCATGACGAGGACACTGGAAGCTACTTCCGTGGCTCGGAAGTTAACTGTGTCCTGTGTCCTCGCAATCCTGATGATGGACGCAGTTTAGTCCAAAACATTGAGATTTCCATTATGCTAACCCACCACCAAAAAATAGTGGTGGTCGATAGCGCGTTGCCTAGCGGCAACCACGAAAAACGAAGAATAGTAAGTTTCATCGGCGGTATCGATCTTTGCAACGGACGATACGACATCCCATTCCATCCCATTTTCCGAACCCTCGACTCCGTCCACCACGACGACTTCCACCAACCAAACTTCCCAAACGCCTCGATCCACAAAGGCGGACCCCGCGAACCATGGCACGACATCCATTGCAAACTCGAAGGCCCAATCGCGTGGGACGTTCTCTTCAATTTCGAGCAACGATGGTTAAAACAAGGCGGAAAAGACTTACTCAACGACGTTCGCGACCTCGACCAGATCATCATCCCACCGTCTCCGGTCATGCTTCCGCACGACCACGAAACATGGAATGTACAACTATTCCGCTCCATCGACGGTGGCGCTGCCTTCGGGTTTCCAGACAAACCCGAAGACGCAGCACGCGCCGGATTAATAAGCGGAAAAGACAACATCATCGACCGGAGCATTCAAGACGGTTACATCAACGCAATCCGGCGAGCAAAAAAGTTTATTTACATTGAAAATCAATACTTTTTAGGAAGCTCATTTGGGTGGAATTCAAATGACATTAAAGACGAAGATATCAACGCATTGCATCTAATACCAAAAGAATTATCACTAAAAATTGTGAGCAAAATCGAAATCGGAGAAGATTTCCGGGTGTATGTCGTGTTACCGATGTGGCCGGAGGGTGAGCCGGAGAGTCCATCGGTTCAGGCGATACTGGATTGGCAACGGAGGACAATGCAAATGATGTATACAGATATTGTTCATGCTTTGAAAGCGAAGCATATTGTGGCGAACCCGAAAGATTATTTGACGTTTTTTTGTTTGGGAAACCGGGAGGTTAAGAAGTCCGGCGAGTATATACCGTCGGAGAAGCCGGATGTTGGGAGTAATTACAGCCGGGCTCAAGAATCACGGCGGTTTATGATATATGTTCATGCCAAAATGATGATAGGTGAGGTTTTAGTCTCTACTCTCTATAATCAAAGTTAATATCCAATAACACCGGAAACGAACTGACACGTGTTTTACATCGATCTAAAACTATAAAAACGAATACCGATACCAGTTTTGATAGTAGCAAAACTGGTATCGTCCTTTTTCGGTTAGGATCGGTGTTGGTTTGATTTGTTACGGCAAAAATACAATACATGAACTCAGTATAAATTGTGAGAAAAAAAAAGACATTTTTATACAATTTCATTTTCTTTAAAAATTTTAAAATTTATATTGAAATTTCAAGAAACAAAACTAAACATAATTGTGTGTTCCATTTTTTTTTTTAAATTAACGTGAAACTAAATTAAATATAAAATAAAGGAGCTAAGAAGTATATTAGAGTTAAATATCATTTTCGTTCTTGTGGTTTGGACAATTTTTTCATTTTAATCCAAACTTTTCATTTTTCGCCTATGGGTCCAAAAAGGTTTCACCGTTGCCATTTTAGTCCACTAGGTTAACTTTATTCATTTTTTCTGTTAACGAGAAGGGCAATTCGGTCATTTTATATGGACGAAATGCCCTTCTAGTTAACAGAATTACATATAAAATGACCGAATTGCCCTTCTTGTTAACAATAAAATTGTAGAAGTTAACCCAGTGGACTAAAATGGCAACGTTGGAACCTTTTGGGACACAGGGGCGAAAAATGAAACCCTTCAACTAAACTAGTAAAATGATTCAAACCACAGGGACTAAGATGACATTTAACTCGGTATATTATTTATAATATCATGGGTGAAATTGAATTGTTTATCGAATATTTATCTAATCATATTTTATTGGAACTTTGTAGAATATAAATTGTGACGTTAATGAAACAGTAACCTAAATTTTATGAATATTTTTGTAGTTGATGATGAGTATATAATCATCGGATCAGCAAACATCAACCAAAGATCGATGGACGGAGCGCGAGACTCCGAGATAGCGATGGGGGCTTTCCAGCCGTGTCATTTATCTAAAAGACAACCAGCGAGAGGTCAGATATACGGTTTCAGGATGTCATTGTGGTATGAACATTTGGGTCTTCTTGACGATTGTTTGACGTGTCCTGAGAAATTGAGTTGCATTAGAAAGGTGAATCAGATATCGATGAAATATTGGGATCTTTTTTGTTCTGAGAGGTTGGACCGTGACATGCCGGGACATTTGCTCAGCTACCCTATTGGAGTAACGGAAGAAGGGGAGGTTACCGAGCTGCCTGGGTGCGAGTACTTCCCGGACACAAAGGCTCGGGTTCTTGGTGCCTTAGCCGGTTACATGCCTCCTATTCTAACTACTTGAAAAACCAAGATACAAAGTCGGGTTATTGTTAAAAAATTAAATAAAATGCTCTTTCCTAGAACATGACATACATAAAGTGTGTTGTAATAATGGAAAAAAGGGGGTCACTAGTTTCGCTTTTTTTTTATTTGTAAAAAAAAGGATTTTTAGAATTTATGCCACTCATTTGTTTCATTTTTCTTTGTTACTTCACAGCTTCTGTTAAAAGCCATAATAAGACCATCGACAACAACAATGGCTAAATACATTTACAAACAGTCTAGTCAGCTCACACACATTATAAAAACATTCATTTTTTAAGGCTATCTCTTATGGGCTCACGATTATTCATTTAACATCACTACCACTAGAGGTGCACAAAATAACCGGTTAATTAACCGTAACCGGTTATTAACCGAAACCGTAACCGGTTAATAACCGATTTAGGAATAACCAGTTCAATAGGTTATTTAACCGTAGGTTAGTAACCGGTTATAAGTGTTTAGTATAATAACCGGTTATTAACCGGTTTTTTTAAACCGGTTTTTTAACCGATAGACTGGTTAACCGAAAAAATAACCGAAAAATTCAAAAAAAAGCAAAAAAAAACCGGTTAATAACCGAAAATAACCGGTTAATTAACCGAACCGGTTAAAGTAATTAACCGGACCACTTAAAAAAATAACCGGTTAAAGTAATAACCGGTTAAAGCATTAACCGGTTAAAGTCAAAAAGTCAAATTAACCGTTATAACTGGTTAACCGAACCGGTTATTAAAATTAACCGGTTTGTGCACCTCTAACTACCACCTCAAAAAGTAACTATTATCTCATTGATATACTACCACCACACAGTGGCGGATCAAGCCCTATTTTGCGGGTTCATATAAACCCACTCGGTTTGGAAAAAATGGAAGAAAATTAGTGAAAACCTTGTATGATTTGAAAAAAATTAGTAAGAACATATCAAACGAACCCACTGAAAAAAATTTCTGAATCCGCCACTGCCACCACACTTGCATTCACTTTCTTTCACTAATACCTAATATGGTTTTACCCCTTTACTAACCGATACCCTTTAAAATAATTTTGATATTAAATAAACTTAAAAACATTAAAATAAATAAAAAATTTTGATTGTTTGAAAAAAGATGGGACCCACCACAACACAGCCCTCCACGCCAACCCCCTTCCCCGCCCCTACTGGCGGTGTGCCCCGCCTTCCACGCCATGCCCCTTGCGACCATAAAATACAACCTAAAAACACCAAAAACATTGCGACATCAACACCACTTTCACACACCTAGCACGCATTGGCCGATTCATTAAAGCGCCGTATTGTAGCTTGTTGGCCTATGTAAGAACTCGGGAACGTATATTTTACATACCGTTTCGCATAAATATTCTAGACGCTCACGGGAAGTCCTTTGCCATATGTAAATACTCGTTGTTCTCGTCTAGAGGGTTACCGATTGCAAGTTGTTTAATTGTCGATGTAACTGTTTGCAACGGTGTAAAACTCTTCTTCATTCTCGCATCTACGCCCTCTTCAAACCACGGGTTATTCGCTTCCACGTCGCTCAAAATTTTTAGAAACAAAAGTTCTGACATACGCCTTCTTCAAACCACATCACCCACTTTTTTAGTTAAACCACTACACCGTTGTGAATGTGTACTTTAATTAAAGGCCCAATGTCTACATGGCATGAGCTTTTATATTTTTTAGTTAACCCACTATACATAGTCTAATGCCACTAGTTTTCTGAAAATTCAAAGGTAAATCCGAACATAGTAGTAGGCAGAGTATATGGGCTAGTAAAATTGATGTTCAAGTATAAGAAGGAAAGTGTGAACAGATGGCTAGTTAAGTGGAAATTAAAAAAAAACTATAAGAAATAGTAATTTTTGGAGTAAAGGATAGAAAAACCATACATAAATCACTATGTTGTTACTAGCGGTTATATAGTTAGTTAAGTAGTTGATGTGGTGGGTTATGGTGACTACGAGGGTCATGACCTCATCCTATAGCCTAAGGAAACCAATACTGATTCATATTTGCAAAATGAAGATTGTTCAGTTTCTGATTAAACATGAGCAAATCCATTATCGGTTTTGAAAAGACTTTTAAGAGAACCTAATCAATAGCCGAATTTAGAATCTAAAATGATCTTTATTTGGTTCTTTTGTGTATTTGTTTTAGATCAAGTTTTCTACAAAGCGTTAGTAAATATACATATAGATATTCCTACAGATATCATCAATTTTTAATCTACATATAGATAGATATTCCTACAAATATCATCAATTTTTAATCTCTAGTTTAAAATACGAATGTGAAAATGACATAAATAAACAATAATAATAATATGTTATCATCGCGTGAGATTATCATGTTTTCTAATTACAATTAACGAAAAGTATAATGTGAAAACGACATATAATAAAAAAAATTTGAGGATATAAAGTAAATAGAATTTGATTTAATATTTTTTTTGAAAAGAATTTTATTTAATATTTAATAGAGTAAACTGCCAAAATGGTCCCTGAGGTTTGGTCACTTTTACTACTCTAGTCCAAAACTCAAACCTTTTTAATCTAGGTCCTTGTGGTTTCAGGGGCTGTTTGGCAAGTGCTGAACCAGTAAGTGCTGAACCAGTAAGAGGTCTGAATAGGTAAGAGGCTCTGAACCAGTAAGTGCTGAACCATTAAGAGCTGTTTGGTTGTATCTCTGAATGACTGTGCAGAATGACTATTTTACCCCTCTGAACTATTATGTGCTGAATGAAATGTAACTGTTTGGCAAGAGCTCTGAATAGTGTACAGATTGATGAAAAATTGTAAAAGAAAAATACAAAACGTCATAGAAAATCCAAATTACACATCAATCCTTTAAATTCCATGGAAACATACGAAAATCCAAATATAAAATAACACAACATACGAAATCCAACTTGCTAATATCTTCACCAACTTCTATAAGCTTTGACTCTAATGTTGCCTTATGTTTTCGTTTCTCTCATTTTTCTTTTTTTTTGGGACCGAATACTTGACTCCTCACTAACACCTTTACTTGGGGAATCCACTTGAGTGCATTCGACATCAATACCATCCAAATTGTGCTCATACACTTCCTCAGAAGGATGAGGAAGCGTAGAACTTGGCCCCCAACTATCAAACCCATTTGAAGTAGACCCCTCATACAATTGACAACAAAGCTCGGGGTAAGCAAGTGGCGCACTTCTCAAAGCTTCTACATACTTGTTAGACTGTGTGAAGAAATATTTTAAAATACTATAAAATTAATGAAATATACCACTACTAATTATTAGTATAAAACAGATACCTTCATCTCAATTTGCCACTCTTCTTCTGACAAGTTAAAATTGTTTGTAACTGGATCATAGACATTCCCGGTTTTGTTTTTAAGCTTTAACCAAGCTGCAAATTTTCCTTTTACAAAATCATAGTGATTCTTCATTTGACGTTGTTCCACTATGAAATTATGTTGTGTTTTCAAATTTTCAGCTACAGTTTTCCATGACGCTTGTTTAAGACTGCTTCCTTCACGTCCATTAACGGTTATTTCATGAACACATGCTTCAAGAAAGGTTTTTTCAACACCTTCTTGCTTCCAATTAATCCTAATCCTTTTTGCCATTTCTTTGGATATTGGTTCCTAAAGATTAGGGATTTAAACCACCTCAATCATTTCTAATGTAACAACTAATAATAATCAACATACAACATAGCGATTCTACATATAACATAACCATTCTACATATAACATAATCTATGAATTTTCAACATACAACATAACCATTCTCAAATTATATAAATATAAACAAATCCCCAAGTTATATGAATCACATATGAATATCAACTCAAATTATATTTTTATCAGTCCTTAAATTCATAATAAGCATTCAAAGTAATAAACAATTTCACAACTCTATTTGCAAATTAAAGAAGTGGTAAGTAGTTATTTACCTCTTTAGTGAAATACGAATCTGGATTGATTGATGGTTGCTCAAAGAATCAGCGATGAATAGGTGGGTGAAGGATGAAACAAGTCGGATCTGTCCCAAGCTTAACCTGCAACAAACAAACCACATTTTTGTCATGTAGATCAATCAACAATAGATAAAATTTCTTCAAGTGGGTTCTGAAATATACGATGATTGTTACCTGATACAGTCGTAACTCAAACCTAGGACCAACCTCCTTTAAATCAATTGATTTAGGACCGCCACTTTGTCTGTAGACGTGATGCCTGAACATACAAACGTACACAAACAAATAAATCAACTATCGAAGAGAATACACAACCCAACCCAGCTATAATTCATAGTTGTTAACAACTATGCTATAGATGACTAATATGTTCGATATGACTATAAAAACTAGCTTTTCAATTATTAAAATATAAACCATTTTTTTCTGTATAGAACAATTTACAAAGTGGTATTCATGTAAATGCACTTCATGACTTTCAACCTGTTACCATTTTTGTTAGCTTAACCCATTTGACCTATTAGAGAACCCAGGACACAAAAATCATGTCCAACGTCATATTCGACAATACAGAATGCAAGTCCTCTAAACAAAAGAACATTGGGAATTACAAGTGTCAATAAAGTCGAGTTAAAAAAACATGTGCAGAATGAACATACCTGAAAGAAATGTAATCTGACTGATTGGCAAAAGTGATGATGCGTTTTGAATCGGGTTTAGGCACTGGAAAAAGATGCTTCAAGATGGTTGCAGTTCAGCGATGAATAGGTGGGTGAAGGATGAAACAAGTCGGATCTGTCGCTGCAAAATGAAACCCTAAAACGCTGTTGGGTGGAAGAGAGGGAGGTCGAATCTGTCGCTGCAAAACAAGTCGGATCTGTCGGATGTGTTGGTGATGAGAGGTGAAAGGGAAAGGGTGGAAGAGAGGGAGGAGGAGGGCGGCGGCTGGCGGGAGGAGGGCGGCGGATGTCGCGAGAGGGGTGGGGGCGGAGGTGAGGTGAAAGGGGAAGGTGTTGTGTTTAGGGTTTTGATACAGAGGTGAAAGGCGGATGTGTTTAGGGGGTACCATGAGTCTTTTTTTTCATTCAGCGTCTTTTTATCTCTGTACCATTAAGCACTGAATGGTACCATTAAGAGGCTGCTATTTAGCCAACCAAACAAGTCCCCTCTGTCCGAATAAGAGGGGAACCTCTTAATGAATCATTAAGAGGGTTGCCAAACAGCCCCTCAGTTTTGTTGTCATTTTCATCCAAAATCAAAATTCCGTCAGATTTTCCAGTTAACATCCAGTTTTTTTTGTCTTTCTCTTCTCTTTTAATGAAGGGCAAAATGGTCTTTTAATGTTTTATTATAACAAATTAAAAAGGGTAAATTACACTTTTCGTCCTTTATGTTTATACCGGATTGCAACGGATAGCCTTTAACTTCAATAATTACAGTCACAGTCCTTTATTTGCAAAACCCGTTACACTTTACGTCCTTTAGCGCTAACCTAGTCAAAATTTTCAGTTAAGTATGACATGTGTTTTGCACATGAGGGTAAGTTGGTAATTTTACTCTAAAATTAAATTAATTAAATTAAAATATATATAAATTAACACTCTCTCTCTTCAACAGATCAGATCTTGAACACTCTTCCCTTTCTCAAAACCTTCAAAAGATCAGATCTTGAACACCACCATGGCTTCCTCTCTCCTCCACCTTCTCCGCCCTCTCTCTCCGCCGCTTCTCTCTCCTCCCCACCCACCATCACACCGCCTCACTCCCTCTCAAAAGCCCTGTTGCTCCGCCATCGTTCGACGAGGGCCCGCAGGAGACTGAAGAACATATCGGTAGAGCGTATGAGGAGCCTTTCGCGAAATCGAGGCGCTTCAAACGCTTCAGCACTCGCCCAACGTCGTCGTTTTGCACGAGTATTTCTGGTCCCTGATGAGGACGTTGTGCTTGTGCTTGAGTATTTGGATACCGATTTAGCGACGGTTGTGAGACAGGCCAAGAAGGAAAATGGGTTGAGTGTTGGTGAGATTAAACGGTGGATTGTGCAGATTTTGTTGGCGGTTGTGCAGATTGTGCAGTTTTGACTTTTGGGTCAATTGGGGTTCGTGAATTGCATTGTTTGGTAAGAGGGTTTTGTTTGGGTTTGAGAAATTGGGGTTTGAATTGCATTTTGGTTCTTCATTTCAGTAGGGTTTTGTTTGAATTTGAGAAGTTGGAGGGTTTGGGATGTGTTTTGACTTTTTTGGTCACTGCCACACCACAAAGCTGCCGTCACCACCACCAAATCCGCCACTGCCACCACCGGAAATTGGGGGTTTGGGATTAGAGAGAGAAAGAGATGGTGTTTAGAGAGAGAGAGAATAGGGTGTTTATGTTTTATTACTTTTAATGTTTTATTTTTAATTTATTTTTTTAAATTTATTGATAAAATGACTGAATTACCCTTATGGGCAAAGCACATACCATATTTAACTGAAAATTTTAACTAGGTTAGCGCTAAATGACGTAAAGTGTAACGGGTTTTGCAAATAAAGGACTGTGACTGTAATTATTGAAGTTAAAGGCTATCCGTTGCAATCCGGTATAAACATAAAGGACGAAAAGTGTAATTTACCCAATTAAAAAAATCTGACCATTTTGCCCTTCATTAAAACGGAGGAAAAAGAAAAAAAACTGGATATTAACTGAAAAATCTGATCAGATTTTGATTTTGGATGAAATGCCAACAAAATTGAAACCAAAGAAACCCAGATTCAAAAAATTTAAGTTTTAAACTAAAATGAAAAAAGTAAAAAAGTGAACAAACCTTTGGCAACATTTTATCAGTTTACTCTATTTAATATGTATATAAAGATTAAAGAAGAAAGGAGAGATGAAACAAGTGGTGGGAGTGGGACAGGACAAAAGAACCAAACCTTAGAATATACCCTTATCCCACTTTTCTTTTTGGATGCTTTCTGAAGTGAGAAAATTTTAAAGGGATCTTTCATAATATGCTCTTCTATCCCATCTAACCATCACTCACATAATATTATATTATTAACATGACATTATGTTATAATATATATTAGAGTTAAATGTCATTTTAGTCCTAATGATTTAGGTCATTTTGTCAGTTTAGTCTAAAGATTTCATTTTTTACCTCTGGGTCAAAAAAAGTTTCACCATTGTCATTTTAGTCCACTTGGTTAACTTCATCCATTTTTTCTGTTAACAAGAAGAAGAATTAGGTCATTTTATATGTAATTCTGTTAACTAGAAGGGCAATTCGACCATATAAAATGACCGAATTGCCCTTATCGTTAACAGAAATAATGGATGAAGTTAACCCGGTGGACTAAAATGGCAATAGTAAAACCTTTTTGGATCCACACGCGAAAAATGAAAACTTTGGACTAAACTGACAAAATGTCTCAAACCACATGGACTAAATGACATTTAACTCTTTACAAAATTACAAACCGCACCTTCAACAAAAATATTTTCATCAAAACTAGCCAAACCAAACCGCTTTAACATAAAAATAGAGTTAACTGTCATTTTCGTCCTTATGGTTTGGTGGAAAATGTCACTTCAGTAAAAAAAAAAAAAATTGCGTCAGTTCCGTTCTCAACATTTTTGAAACGTGTCACTTCAGTCCAAAAAGAAAACGCCCGTTAAAAACGTTGAGGACGGAACTGGCGCAAGGCGTTATCTTTTTGGAATGAAGTGACACGTTTCAAAAATGTTGATAACGGAACTGGAACAATTTTTTTTTTTTTGGACTGAAGTGAAATTTTCCACTAAATCACAGGGACAAAAATGGCAGTTAACTCCATAAAAATATATAACTAAGTTTAAAATATTTTTATAACATTTTAAATGTTTAATAATAAAAAAGCCAAAGAGAATAAAACCACAAATATTCTCCAGAATATGCTTTTTATACCCTCTCTTATATGCCACCTTCATCTCCACAAACAACAAATCAAAACTCATTTCAATTCACAACAACAACAAACAATCATGAAATTCGGTAAGAGTTTAAGCAACCAGATTGACGAAACGCTACCTGAATGGCGAGACAAGTTCTTATCCTACAAAGAGCTCAAAAAACGCTTGAAACTCATCAGATCCGGTGACGATTCTCACCGTCCGGCCAAGCGCACGCGCTTTTCCGACGAGGATTCCGCCGCTGCTGAAATCTCCGACGAAGAGGCTGATTTCGTTCAGTTGCTTGAACAGGAGGTTGAGAAGTTCAATTCCTTCTTCGTTGAGAAGGAGGAAGAGTATATTATTAAATTGAAGGTATTGCAATATCAGATCTGGATTCGTTTCACATTTTTGTGATATTTGTTTGTGTTTAGATTATTTGCGAATGAATTTTACGCAAAATGTTGTAATTAGGTCATTGAATTTAGGTTTTTGATGCGTAGTATGCTTATAATGTTATAATCTGTTGAACTGTGTTCGTATATAGATTATTTGCGAATGAATTTTAGGCGAAAAGTGTTATGTGACTCATAGTTAGGTCATGTTTCTGTTAGTTTGTGTCTGAATTCAGTTTTTGATGCGTAGTGTGCTTATAATCTTATATCGTCACTGTCAGGTTTGTTAAACTGTAAAGTGTAGATTATTTATAGTGGCGGTATAAGATTGTACGCTCTCTATGCATCGGAAACTGAATTCAAAGCATACTAACAAAAACGTGTTCTACGATTCATCATTAGGTCATGTTTCTATTAGTATGTTCTGAATTCAGTTTCTCCGATGTGTAGTGTGCTTATAATCTTATATCGTCACTGTTAAGTTTGTTAAACTGTGTTCATATGTAGATTATTTGCTAATAATCTATATATGAACACAGTTATGTAGAATTGACAGTGACGATATAAGATTATAAGCACACTACACATCGGAGAAACTGAATTCACAACATACTACTAGAAACATGACCTAATGATGAATCGTAGAAAATGTTTCTGTTAGTATGTTTTGAGTTCAGTTTCTGATGCATCGTGTGCTTGTGATCTTATACCGTCACTGTCATTTCTGTTAAACTGTGTTTGTATATAGATTATTTGCGAATGAATTTTAGGCAACACGTCGTCTACGGTTGGGTCATTTTTCTATTAGTATGTTCCGGATTTAGTTCATGGTGTGCATATATCATGATCATCACTATTAATTGGTGATTAATAATTTAAGAATACTGTGAAGAATTTCATGACATACGGATACAGGGCTTCTAGCTAGGGGCTAAAAGCATTCATGTTTATGAGAATATTATAAATTGCTTTATTTCATTGTTATATTATTAAAGGAATTGATGCTATGGATATCAGATTCTCTCTTTTTTGGTATTTTTAATAATATTCAAGACAAAAGAGGTTCTTTATGTTGTAAACCACATTGGCAGCCCCTCAATACCTTCAAGTGGTGGATATAAATATGATGTGATATGAAACTTTTGGTCAATTCTAAAAGTCAAAACATGACTTTGAAGTCAAGATTTGATTGTAGTTAAGCATGTTTGTTTCTGCTTTTGGCTTACAGGAATTTCAAGACAGTGTTATGAAAGCCAAGGATTCGAACGAAGAGATGATCAAGATACGAAAAGAAATAGTCGATTTCCATGGAGAGATGGTATTGTTGGAGAACTATAGTGCACTTAACTACACAGGAATAGTAAAGATACTAAAGAAATACGACAAAAGAACCGGGGCCCTCCTTCGTCTACCTTTCATTCAAAAAGTCCTACAACAACCGTTCTTCACCACCGACTTGCTTTACAAGTTAGTGAAGGAGGTTGAGACGATGCTCGACCGCCACTTCTCGCTAACCGAACTACCACCTCCATCTCAAGAAGCCGACAATGATACTTGCAGTGGAGATGGTGAGGGACCCTCCACCAGTGCGGCCGACGACAGTGATGCACCGTTGAAAGCTAAAGAACTAGCGGAGCTAGAGTACATGAAAAGCTTGTACACAAAAAGTACCATTTCGGCTTTGAGGGCTTTGAAGGAAATAAGAAGCAAAAGCTCGACGGTTAGCGTCTTCTCGTTGCCCCCTTTGCAAGCAAGTGGGATTGAGGAAACTTGGAATAAGCTTCCTCTTCATGAGCAATTAGCAAAATGACATGAATGTGTTGATGTTGTTTGTTATACATGGAGTGCACAATGGTGCTTTAAATTAGATGCCAACTATGGTTGTAAAATACATAGATAATGATAATTAACCACAAAGATTTTGTACCTTTTGGCTTCTTGGTGCTTATATTTGTGTCTGTATAAAGGCTTGATTAGTTGAATCATCTTGATGGTATTAATGTGTTAGATTATGATAACTAAAATCATACCGTTTTAATAATATAACATTTACATTATATGCACTAAAATAAATTATATTTTTTATTTATTTATTTTATTCAAATGGGCTATGATAAAGCTATAAAACGAGTTAAGAGGTGTGAAGGACAACGAACGAATGCATAGTAAATAGTAGAGCTCAAGGGGTTAACGATGAAGTTTGTAAACGTTAATGGTGTTGATTACCATGGACAAACGTGTACAACTCGACTATCACTTTTCGTCAAAAAAAAAGTGAAAAGGTACTAAGGTTTCAACATCGCACATCTATGGTTACAAACTATTCTGAAAAGGTGATTACTTGAATTCATGTCCGGTCATTAAATTCCTTTTATTAGAACTAAAGAATTCCATTTAAACATCTATTAGTCACTACTTTAGTCGAAAAAGTTTATTTGAATTGGAATCTGGTCATTCACTGAGACCCACTAAGCATCCATGGCTAAATGGTTAAAGCACCAAATTCCATACCGTGAGAAGTGATTACCTGAGCGTATCTAAGTATCAAAATCAAAAATTTCCTTGAACCATGTTGGGATTAAAATCATTACAAAACTCATCACACAATGTCCTCTAACAACATCAACAAATACCAAAATTTGTAACCAAATCAAAACATAACAAAATTGCATCAAATCTAAGAACTTGACTCATTCTTCCTTGATCCATCATCACCTCTATTTTCCTCCAAAAGCTTCCCAGCCTCTTCAACAACCTTCTTTTCGGCTTCTTTCGCCTTAAGCGCTTGCAACTTCGCATGATTATAATAAGCAACACCCAAAAAAGCAATCCCATACCCAAACAAATTAACCGGTGTAACCGTATCCTTAATCACAGACCAAGAAAACGCGATCAACAACCAATCTTTAACCACACCCGCGACATTCATAGTCAAAGCCGACGTCTTCCCAACAAGCAAAAACACCGCGAGATTCAAAGCAAACGCACAAAAAGAATTCGTCCCAAAAACCACAAAATCGAATTCAAAATTCGACATCTCTCTTAACCTCGGAACCTCAACAATAACCCAAGGTATAGTTAAAAACACAAGACAACACGGCGCAACATAGTACAACGACGTAATGGGATTAAACGTAATCCCTTTACTCGTCAACAAAATTTGAATCAAAACCAATCTAGTCGCTTCAAAAACCACCGCACCAAGCTGCAACATAACCCCCCATGTATTAAACCTCGCCTCACCGTATGCAGCAATCGCTACACCAAACGAAATGGACGACATGTTAACCATGGTTTGCGATTTAAACCCTTCTTTCTTAAACAAAACTCCAATTGAGTAAACCGCAACAGGCATTAACGCTTTAAGCATTTGAATAAACGAAACGGATAAGTAAATGTAAGCCGAATTCGACAGCCATAAGCTGATAGAGTAAAGCAACCCGATGGGTATGACGGATTTGAAATAAATATCGCGGGTCATTTGAACGGGTTCCACCATTTTTAAAACTGTGACGAGAAAAAAGGCTATCGAAGAACAGAAACACATGTGGATCATGGTGAGGGAGATTGGGAAGGGCCAGTTGTACATTTTGCGGTCGAGGATGAATTTGTTGTAGATGATTACGGTGAAACTGAGGAAGATCCAGATGGTTACGTAGGTGTAGGAGAGGATTATGTTTTTTAAGACGCCTTCGCTTAGTGATCCGCCTTTTCCCATTGTTCGAATTTGATCTGATTGATTGATTGATTGATTGATTGATTTAGGTGGTTGTGATTGGTTGAGGTGATTGAAATGGATTGAATTTGATGTTTGTGTGATGAATTTGGAGTTTGTTTTTGTGATCAAAGGGTTTGAGTGGAGAAACAAGAGAAAGAATGAGTCTGTGTTTGTGAAAGAAAAACGCGGGAAAAGTGGCGGTTAGTTTGGAAGGGGGGAAGTTGAAGTGTAACTAATAATATTAGAGTTAAATCTTAAATGTGATTTTAGTCCCTCTGGTTTAAGATTATTTTGACAGTTTAGTTCAAAGGTTTCATTTTTCGCCTGTGGGTTCAAAAAGGTTTCACCGATGTCATTTTAGTTCATTGGGTTAACTTCATCCATTTTTTCTGTTAACGAGAAGGGCAATTCGGTCATTTTACATGGCCGAATTGCCCTTCTAGTTAACGGAATTACATATAAAATGACCTAATTGCCCTTCTCGTTTAACAGAAAAAATGGATGAAGTTAACTCAGTGGACTAAAATGGCAACGGTGAAACCTTTTTGGATCCATAGGCGAAAAATTAAACATTTGGACTAAACTAGTAAAATAGCTCAAACCACAGGGACTAAAATGGCATTTAACTCATAATATTATTATAAGTTTATAACAGGGGAATTTCTGTTTTGAGAGTTAAAAAGACAAAGATGTTACCCAAAATAAATGGAGAGATGTTATTGAAACATATAAAAGTTTTGTATTCAAAGATAAGAATTATCACCATTGGTTACAAAATACGCCAATTCATCAAGCCATATAGCCGATTTATATCGACATTAGTATCAACATCGTTATTATAGTTTTCAATGTAAAACACATTCTTTTGTGCACATCATGACTTCAAACCGAGTGCCAATACCATACAGATACTGTCACAAACCGAAACGATAACAACTGAATTCCCACTACTTCGCGCGAAGAAATCCTACTAGTTAGATACATATAAAGTAATTTGAGCTAAGACGTGCTGACTGGGTTTTGTAAACAATCTGAGCCAAGCTAGCTTAATTTAATAAATGATCTGATGAATCAAATTAACTTAATTTATAAAGAGTTAATTTCGAACTAGCTTCGAACTTCGGATTTTCTACTAGATTTATGACATCAATTCTTTAGGGTGAAGAGAGTGGTTAAACACTTGAAAATGACAAACTTCAAAATCAACCAATCAGAGGGTGTCATGTCATCCTATCTAAAAAGTTTAAACTATGCTGAAAAGTGTTGCCAAAGATTAAACACTTGAATTGGTAAGCTTTTTTTTGTTTTCATTTTTTTTTAAATTATGCGTTAAATGGGTCATCTTCCCGCGCGGCAAACGTTCACTGCTCGGTTTCCTTACCGATCGGAAAAATGGGTCGGCGGCGGTGTTACCGCTCGACAAATTCATTTGCCGATCTGGTTTGCCGCCCACTCCTTATACCCTTATGAGTAGTTTTTTTTTTAATCATAAATATAAATAAACCCTAATAAGGTAGTCAAACACAATGCAACTTCACTACCCGAATTCACGATCCTCGACGATCATAAGTTATTCATAATTTCATATTGCTTCCCATTCATCAAATCCAATCCACTTGCATTTGCCCTAATTTACCCATACCCATTTTTAAAAAAATTCTTCTTGAAACAAATAGATGAACAGTTTCATTCCAACAATATCAAAATCCAAACAGAACACATCCACAAAATTCATTATCATATCTTTATCCTAATCTAATGATCACCCGCCAATTATTTTTCAAATATTTCCACACTAAAAGCCCATTAAACTCCCATTCGTTTCACAATGCATACCAACTGTTCGACAAAATGCCTCAACCAAACTTCCCCTCTCTACACCACTCCATGCTCGATCTTTTGCACCAAAACCGCCCCTTTCAAGCCCTTAACATATTCAATAAACAGATTTACGAAGCGGGTGTTGCTCATATCGATGAAGTTTCGACGACTCTTGCTGTCAAGGCGTGTCGTGGAGACCCGAAACTCGGGTCTCAAATCCATGCGTTTGCATTGACATCTGGGCTTGATTCGTTTTTGTCTGTATGTAACTCTTTGATGCATATGTATTCGAAATCCGGACAGCTTGATCGCGCGTTGGTGATCTTTAATAAGTTATCTAACCCGGACACTGTTTCTTGGAACACGTTGCTCTCGGGGTTTAAAGATAACAGCGGCGCGTTGAGTTTCGCTTGTCGAATGAATCGTATAGGGGTTACTTTCGATGCGGTGACTTACACTACTGCATTGGCACATTGTGCAGATTGTGAAGAGTTTATGTTCGGAACTCAGTTGCATTCGTCGGTAATGAAAAACGGAATGCAGGGTGAAGGTTTTATCGCGAACGCACTTGTGACGTTGTACGCGAAATGGGAGCGTATAGCTGATGCTGAACAGGTGTTTGATGAAATGCCTAGCAGAGATTTAGTGTCATGGAACGCTATCCTTTCGGGGTATAGTCAAGAAGGAAGTTACGAGGTGGAAGCGTTTACGACGTTTGTCGAAATGGTTCGATTAGGATTGAAACTTGATCATGTTTCATTCACAAGTGCGGTTTCCGCTTGTGGGCATGCTAGAAACTTACATCTCGGGAAACAGATACACGGTTTCACTATTAAAAAAGGATACGGAACACATGAATCGGTATGCAATGTGTTAATCTCAACGTATTCGAAATGTGATCACATCGAAGATGCAAAATTGGTTTTTGACGGTATGGTGAACCGTAATGTAGTGTCGTGGACGACTATGATATCTATAAGTGAAGAACACGCGGTTTCTTTATTCAATGACATGAGAATGGACGACGTTTATCCGAACGAGGTTACGTTTGTCGGCTTGATTCACGCTATATGCGCGAATAACATGGTGAAAGAAGGCGAAACGGTTCACGCTTTATGCATAAAGTCTAGCTTTTTCGAAGAGTTAGTCGTTGCTAACAGCTTTATTACAATGTACGCAAAGTTTGAGTCGATAAACGACGCGATCAAGGTATTTCACGAAATCGAAAACAAAGTGATCATTACATGGAACGCGTTAATCTCCGGGTTCACTCAAAACAAAATGTTTCAAGAAGCGTTGAAAACGTTTTCCTCTACGATCATGGAATCAAAACCGAACGAATACACGTTCGGGAGCGTGTTAAGTGCAATCGCGTCTTCCGAATCTATCTCGTTAAGATACGGTCAATGGTGTCACTCGTATTTGTTTAAACTCGGTTTAGACAAAAACCCTATCGTGTCGGGAGCACTTCTCGACATGTACGCAAAACGCGGAAGTATAAACGAATCGTGTAAAGTGTTCGACGAAATTGATAACAAGAACCAAGTAGCGTGGACCGCAATCATATCGGCTCATTCACGACACGGAGATTACGAATCCGTCATGAAACTATACGACGACATAACAAACCAATCTTTCGAACCCGATTCGATAACCTTTTTATCGGTATTAACTGCGTGTGGAAGAAAAGGAATGGTCGAAAAGGGGAAAGAAGTGTTCGAGTCAATGGTCAAACTATACAAAATCGAGCCGACCCCGGAGCATTATTCGTGTATGGTCGATATGTACGGGCGGGCGGGGCGGTTAAACGAGGCGGAAGAGTTTTTGACCCGTATACCGGGCCGGGTCGGGCTGCCCGTGCTGCAAAGCTTGTTGGGATCATGTAAAGTTCATGGGAATATGGAAATGGGGAAACGGGTTTCGGACGCTTTGTTGAAAATGGAGCCGAAAGAATCGGGTTCGTATGTGTTGATGTCGAATTTGTATGCGGAACGATCGGATTGGGATGAGGTTGCGAGAATACGAAAAGGGATGAGGGAGAATAATGTGAAGAAAGTTGTTGGGTTTAGTTGGGTCGATGTGCATAATGTTAACGAGTCGACTCATGCGTTTTCGTCGGATGATACGTCTCATCCACGGACGGATGAGATTTATCGAATGGTGCGGTTTTTGGGGTCAGAAATGAAGTCTGTAAAGACGGACGATGTGATCGAGCAAGTTCAAGTTTTGTAGCGATGAATAGATTTGAAAACATGAGTTTTTTGTTACAGGAATTGTTGAAAAATATGAGTGTTTAAAGTGTTATGATGGGAGTTTGATGTTTTGTTCAAAGGAGTTAATAAGTTATGACTATGATTAGGGGTGTAAAGGAGGCGAAGGCTCGAGAACTATTTAGGATCGAATCAGTAAAAAGCTCGAACGAGCCAAGTCTTAACGAGCATGAGTCCGCGCTCGAGCTTGTTAAATATTATTTTGATCACAGTATATTTGCCAACTATTAAGAGAACATTTTAAAATATAATGTGTTTTAACTGTTTATTCTACAATGTCATGACTTTTACTACATCCTATGGTCAATTTGGTAATTTCCACTCCCTTAACCCTAAATTGTTCACCGCTATAAAAGAATAGACTAACCATTCGCCCCTTCTACAACACACCCACATTGGTCTTTTTAGCCCACAATACTTCCGATATTATTGAGGTCCTGTTTCGATCTAGTTTTGATTTGATTATTATGCAAACGCTTGATGGAAGTTGGATCTATTGGTTTTGGGGTTCGATTTGAAATGGGTCCGGTGGATAAGTTTTTAGAGATGGTTTTACCTCCAATCGTGTTTTCTCTGTTTAATTTGGAAGTTGTATTTGGTTTCCACAGAGCTTTGTCAGCGCTTCATTCAACTAAGGTAAAGTAGAAGAAGCATGACTCTAGTAATAATTAAACTCGGACGATTCTTGCATTTCTTTGTAAGAAAGGTATATCGGAATGTTTGCTTGGATTCTTTTGAGGAGCATGCAGTCCATTGTAAAGAATTACCCGGCTTTAAATATCAACATGATTTAGTTCGAGATGTGCTTCATGATGTCCTTAAGGCAGGGACTGGCGCAGAAGGAAGCTCCGGTGAACTTCTTGACCGATCCATTAGAAGGGAGATCTACCCTACGGGGTCCGCTGACATTCTTGTTTTTGGATGGGAATGAGGGAAACACGCGTGCGTCGATTTGACAGGTGTGTCCCCCCTCGTTGGGTTAAGGGACCACGGGTTTGTGGCGGGTCAGGCGATAACCAAGGCGGAGGCGGGCAAAGTAGCTAAGCATGAAAAAGCTTGCATCGAGAATCAGCATGTGTTCGTCCCATTCGCTTTCGATACCTTTGGCGCTCTCGCCCCTGACACGGTACGGTTTCTCAAGCGGGTTCAGCAGGTGGTAAGCAGTAACACCGTGCATGTTAAGGGGTAGCGGCACAGCTTGTTACCCGTCTACCTGACATTAGTCTGTAATCATCTCTGTTTTTACTATATAAAGAAATCCCATTTTCCATGATTTGGGTCAATTAGAGTTATTATCACTTGTAATGTAATGGTTTCTTTATGGTATATTTTGATTATTATTATTATTATTATTATTATTATTATTATTATTATTATTATTGTTTCTACTTATACACACAAATATTAGGTATTACATTAAACGAGTTTATGCTAACTCGTGCGTTGCATTGGAATTGGAATGCTAATTCTAAGTTTCATTTGCTAAAATATAATTTATTAAGATCCAAATTAAATTTTACATTCGAATACCCAATTCAATTTGGGCACTTTAGCACAATCCAAGATAACCAACATTAGTTTACATAATTGTTTGACGAATTGATACTCAAAGTTTCTTAATAATACAAAGCGGAACAGGGATCACGGTTTCGCGCTAAGCCTACTGTTTGGTATAGGGGTGAGCAAGTTTAAGTCCGGACCGAAAATAACCGAGAACCGAACCGAAAATATACCCAACCCGACCTGAACCCAAGTTAGGTATTTAGATCGGTTTCAACTTTTCATATAAAATCGGGTCAGGTCGGGTCAGTTCTCGGTTCTTTTCATGGTGAAACCCGACTTAGACCTATGGACCGGAACCGACCCTATATTTAGGGTAGTGAATCGGTTCTGTATTTTATATTTGATCGGTTCTCGGGTCGGGTAATGGTCGGGTTTTTCCTTTTGCTCACCCCTAGTTTTGTACAAAACAAACACGACCAAGATTTCAGAACCGGGATCACGGTTTCACACATGTTTTTAATGTGTGTTTTAATGGATGATATGAAAGCTTTTTATAGTATGATGCTGATAAAAATGATAATGAGTATAATTATATGATAGTAATAATAATTTGTAAAAAAAGTATATTTGAATAAATGTTATAACCACAATAGTAAAAGAGAGAAATGCCCGGATAGTCCCTGTGGTTTCACCTTTTTTCAGCTATAGTCCCTATCTTTCTAAAACTACTTAAATAGTCCCTGTGGTTTACCGTTTTGTTCTCGGATAGTCCCTGGGTCTAACTTCAGTTACTTTTCTCAGTTAAGTGGGTGTTGAAATGACCAAAATACCCTTTCTTTAAAAGGCCAAACCATAGAGACTATCCGGGCACCTTCTTCATTTCTATTTATAAAATCCCCCCACACCTACCCTTCATCTTCAACATTAAGAAACCCTAATACCCACACCCGGAACCCACTATCACCGCTGCCGCCGTTACCGGTGGTGCACGCGGCGGCGGAGTCGCCTATCTCCGCCTACAAATGAATCACATCTAAATACTTTTATTACACAAATCAAACAAATGAATCTATAACTAAACAAAAAGATACATAAACATAAAGAAATCTAAAACTGTCACCAATCTTGATGAAACAAAACAAAAACAAACAGAAAACCTAGGGTTCTTTATACATAAATCCAATCATGTACATAACTTTTTTAAACAAATCCCTCTTAACTATTCTTGCACACTGATCTTTCTCCCAAAAAATAAACCTTGATGAACATATACATATACAAAAATATATGTAAAAAAGATCAGTAAACAAAACAAAAACCCTAATCTTAAAACTTACATTTTTCCCCAAATTTTATATACTCTTAAAAACTAAAGTCGGTGGCCAATAAGATTATGCCAACCCATGTCACTTTTACTTTAAGTAACTTAAAAAGGTAAGCCTGGATAGAAATATGATATGGTCCAAAGTGGTAGGCGTGCTTTAGGTTAACCATTTGACGTGAGTTCGATTCTCATTTCAAATATTTCTTATGTGCTTTTATATTCAGTTTGCCTTTTTTTTCTCTCTTTTAATAAGTGAATTTTTCACGTGAGTTTCTTTTTTCGCGAATTTACAACGCGTGCGATAACTTTTTTTTTTCCGGTTTCGCTTCTTTATATATAAGGTTTTCAATATATTTAAATGCTCTCACTACAACGCTTTAGTGTATGTGATGGTTTTGATTTTGTTATACAAAGTTTCTGAAATGTTGATTAATTCTGCGGTTTAAGGAGCCACAATGTGTAAATGTTTTGTTTTTTTCTACTTTCATATGTTTTTTTTTTCATGAATATGACAAATGTCGACATAACATGAACGCGCGATGACTGAGTTTTGTTCCGAGAGCAAGTGACAAGTCGCAACGCGTGGGGAATTGACAAACTTATTTTTAAATGTTATATATTTGTTTTATGCTTCAACGACATGAATTAATGTTTCGATGTGATTTTTTTCCCGGAAAGGTCGGGTGGCCTATGCCACCGACAAAAACAACTCTTATACTTTGACAATTGTCAATTACACCCCTTAAACTTTCTACAAACTCTATAATTCTAACGTTTCAAGTTTACACTCTACTATATTTTCATTCCTTAACTTTAACGAAAAAAACTATTTTCTTACATGCTTATTTTTATATACACGTAGGTATAAATTTACGTTTCGACGTAAATAATATAAATTTATGTTTCAATGTAACTTTTTTCGAAAACGAGTCAGGTCAAATATGATAAGATTTCATACTTATTTTTATGTATATTTACTGCTGGTCTACGTGTTGAAGTAAATGAAAAAACAGTATTTTACCATGTGCTTATTTTTTTTACGTGTTGGTATAAGTCATGTTTCAATGTAATTTTTTCGGAAATGAGTTTGGTCAAATATAATACGTGTTCATGCTAATTTTTATGTTTGTTTTCGATCGGTCTACGTACGTAAATTTTGTTCGGAAACAAGTCGGGTCAAATATTATATTTTTTTTCAATTCATCATCATCGTACTCAGTATATCCCACCTATAGCAAAGCTAAGGTAGGGTCTGAGGAGGGTGGGATGTAGACAGCCTTACCTCTACCCCGTAGGAATAGAGAGGCTGCTTCCAATTATATTTTTTTTCAATTGACGGTATAAATTTGAGTTATTGTACATTTCGACTCTGCTAAGTCTTGATGCAAAGGTAAGGGTGGTGTAGTGTTTAAGTAGAACTCTCACTAAACGAACCAACTCGAATTCGATTCCCTTTCTTTTATACGATATAAATTTGATTTACATGGACTAATCTATCTGATGTTTACAATAGGTCCGCGACGCAACGCCCGCGGGTCATATTACTAGTTGTTTAACAATCATCAAACAGACTTCCATCTTGGGCTCGGTCACCACAACCACCATCGTCTTCATCACTGCCGCCTTAAGTCCGGCGGCTAAGGCTTCCATTGAGCACCTCCACTGCCGTCATCCTCCATTGAGCACCTCCACCACCACCGTCGACTCCGGTGGTCGGCCATTTGTTTAGGTGAGAGAGATAAGCGAGAGTGGAGAGAGAGAGAGAGAGGCGACGAGTGAAAGTGGGGGGGTGTTTGGCTGGTCGGAGAAGAAGCAGGAGTGTGGGTTTGGTTGTCGTCGGTGTTCCGACTCACCACCGCCACCTGTGCGCACCACCGTGCTCCACCCTTTGGTTTCATCTTCCTCCCAAGTTTCCTCTGATTACTACACACACAATTGTGTGTGATATGTGTGGTGATCGAAAATGGAGAAGGGATGTTTATGTGGTTTGGATAAGGTGCCCGGATAGACCCTATATGGTTTGGCCTTTTAAGGAAAGGAAAGGGTATTTTGGTCATTTCAACACCCACTTAACAGAGAAAAGTAACTGAAGTTAGAGCCAAGGACTATCCGAGAACAAAACGGTAAACCACAGGGACTATTCAAGTAGTTTTAGAAAGATAGGGACTATAGCTGAAAAAAGGTGCAACCACAGGGACTATCCGGGCATTTCTCTCATAGTAAAATTATAATAACACATACATATAGTGTGAGATTGGGGTGAAAGTAAATGGATACGTCACGTGGCTTTTTGATATTTTTAACGAGAGGTTCGTTTACAAAAGTGGTAGGTTGTGTAGCATGTGTCGTCGTTCCGATACGTTGCGTTGTATTTAGGAATGTCGTTGGTTATATATAATATAATATGTCTACCATACAACAATGGCAAAACAAGCTTTGACTCATTTAAACTATCGAAGCAAGTTCGAACCGAGCCGACACTCGGCTCATTCACCCCTCTGATTAATTCATTATAGAATACAGGTTGATTTAAAAAGTTTGGAAAAGGGTGAGGACTAATTTTGCAACTGGGCCAATAGTTGAAGGACTTATATAAATAGTTTAAATAAAAAATCGTGGACGGCAGGATTCGAACCTGCGCGGGCAGAGCCCACATGATTTCTAGTCATGCCCGATAACCACTCCGGCACGTCCACTTTGATGTTAGTAGTGTGCTGATTCTCTTTATTATTATTATAAACATTGTTTGCAGATTAAAATTATTGACTTTTTAAAAAGAAAACTAAAATAACATGAAGGTGATCTTTGTCTTGGATGAGATGAATGGTTTGTGAAACTTATGTAATATTCAAAAAGCTCGCGGATTGAAGCTCGCTCGGATTTAGCTTGGAAAAAGTTAGCTTGATATGGCTCGGTTAGAAAGTGAGCCTAGCTCGGCCCAGCTTGTAACAAGCCAAATTGGTTCGGTTTGGCTTACTTGTTAGCTTGGCTCGGATTAGCTCGAAGTATTTTACTTTTAATACGCTTTATTTTTATATACACATAATATATTGGGTGAGGTTCTAAAGTGAACACTAGTGTATTTGTGAACTGAGTAAACAAATCCTGACCATTGATTTATATCATCAAATCGTAAAATACACTAGTGTATTTTCATCATCAAATCCTGATCAAATCCTGACCATTAATTTACACTGGTGTATTAATAATCAAGGGATATGATTAGTTCACACAATCACTATCAAGGGGGTTGTTCACAAATGAACCTAACCCTAATAGTGAAGGTACAAACGTAATTCCAAAACTTGAAAGTTTTGTGGCTCTTTTTAGGTCACAAATTTAAATGAAACTTGCTTCAATCAATATAGAGGAAGCTTATATTGTGAAGATCAATAATTTTGCATTAAAAAAACACAGTTTAAATCGGTATTTAGTGCGTCTAGAGAGCTGAAGCGAGCGCATAGGAATTAGAAATTAAAAGTGCAATTGACGGGCCTTGTCTGGAAAACGAGCCGAGGCGCATGAATCGAGGGCTTTTAATAACTATGGTTCTTATTAATAAAACAGAGAAACTTGAACATTTGTTCATAGCTTGCTGTGTTCCTACTGTTGTGAACCAAAGTAAATTGGTTTGCTTTGATACCATTTTTTGCTGATTCAACAGGTCGCATCATGCGTGGATGCGTTGTCGGTAAGGGTGTTAAACTGGTCGTATTCGTGGGTATGGGTAGATATGTTATTGGTACAATTACTCACATGAAAAAAGTTGTGATGGTCACACCATTGACTCTATGTCACGTATACGCCTCGTATTGGCTCATACGAATTGTATAGCCTTTTTCTCATGTGGTCTATATACGATATTGTATAGGACTTGTATAAGGCTATATGAGTCATATAAATGTTTTTGTTTTTAATTCAATAAATTATATTATTTGATGTAAGATTCTTCGTTATGTGTGCCAGTTATTTGACATGACATAAGATTCCTCGTTATGTGTGCCAGTTATTTGATACGACATAAGATTCCTTGTTATGCACGCCGGTTATTTGGCACAACATAAGATTCCATTAAAACTTACTATATAAATTAATATATGCGTCTTCACTTTTAATTCAGCTTTCTTTTATTCAAACTCTTCTAGTTAGCTATGTCATTTTGGGACAACAACTATCTGTTTGGCGGTGAATTTTCTAATGAGTATGAGGCATACCAATCAGGGGTTCGTGTAATCATCTCCGATGGTGAACATCATAACAAGTATGCGTCGTATGAAACCAAACCCGCCTCATTAACATCCCTAACTCTTATCGGTCTCTCTCTATCCCCATTCACACTCACCAATTTTTAAGCATATCCATGTTTTAATTAGTTTTATTCTTTAATCATCATTTACAACCCTCTTTAACAATGTTTTTATGACATTTTAGTGCCAAATTCTTTAAGAAGTTACAAAACTATCTAGATTCTATTTGTTTATTGATATCATAACTAATGAATAACCAAATTAGTGTTGCTACATTGCTACGCCTACAACCACACTCTAATTCAACACATACTATCAATACCGTTGGTCTAAAAACATTAACGACAACAAAACACGAACACAAACATAACAAAAGTTGTATCCATCCTAAAATGTCGTCGAAACTTTAGTAAAGAAAACAAATGTAGAAGTCATTATGTTTTGACAGTACAAAAATGCATAATGCAGAAAGAAAATCTCAAGTACAATCAAGATAGTTGTTTTAGGAAAAGAAAGATCAAAGCTGCCTCTTAAATCCCGAAAGAGAACAACCCATCACACCGAATTTCCATATTTCATCTTTAGATCAGAAGTTTCTCAATTGCATCCTGCAGATAATATAAAAAACTTTAGTAATGTTTATGCAGGATATTAGAGCAAAATAGTTGCATCGTAAATGGCGGATAATGAGAACCTTGAGCTGCTGTATTTGGGATCTCAATTGACTGCCTTCGTTACTTGTCACTGAACATGCGATTACAGGCCGGGTGACACCACATGCGCGTCCGAGCGCTTGCTTTGAGGGCACAAAAACATAGGGTACATTCTGCGAAACAAAGTTGTTGATTATTTGAAAAGTGAAAGCTAAGTTTTTCTTGTTATGATGATAAAAAAAGGAGTATTAATTATAGTACACGGATGGTCCCTGTGGTTGACCAAAGTATTGGATTTGGTCCCTAGCTTTCTAAAAGTACACAGATGGTCCCTCTGGTTTACACTTTGTAACACATTTAGTCTCCAGCTTTTCTAAAAGTACATGAAAGGTCCCTGTAGTTTGCACTTTGTAACGCATTTAGTCCCTAACTTGGACATGCTAAAACCTTTAGATTTGTTGGTTGGGGACTAAATGCATTACAAAGTGCAAACCACAGGAACATCCATGTACTTTAAGAAGCTAGGGACCAAATCCAATTTTTTGGTAAACCGCAGGGACCATCTGTTTACTTTACTCAAAAAATTTAAAGACCTTTGATCAAGGCCCCACTAAAATTCTTGATTTACTCATCGAGTTTATCTAAGGAACCAACGTCATGATCCGTTTCGTCAGTTTAATCTTAAAAGCATCAAGAATCATGATTTACTTCACCACTTTAATCTCATGATGAAAATATAAGACCACTTATTGGTGGTACCCGATAAAATTATCGATCTTTTGTCATTTACTCATTTTAAATTAAAAAAACGATATTCGTGCTTTAAGTCATCATTTTATACAAATACTCAAAATTACATGAATGAATAACTAAATACACATTATATTAAATATAAATAGTCCTTAGATACCTTATCTTCAGCAAGAAGGGGAAGATGAAGAATAATTTCAAGAGGCTCAGCATCTGCTGCCATCACTACAAACTCCGATATACCCCTGTTAAGAGTCTTCGTAGCTGTAATCAGAAAGTCAAAATTAATTAGAGCGATATAGCCAACATTAAGAAACACCTATCTGAAATCCAAATAATAAGCTTTATTTTATTTCACTGTTTGTTAAAATTCAAGTCACTAAATTTAAAAAAAAAAACTTCTGCCAAGAAAAAGACATCCATGTAAATCCAATATATTCATAAACATTTGACATTTAATCAACATATTACCAATTTTCATGATTTCATCTACGTCTACAAGAATCTGTTTGAATTTTTTTGAAAACGATAAATATATGGTTTGTGATTTTATTGACATGAATTCATTAAAATGAAATGAACAACAAAAGCACAATTCTTCAATCAACATATTACCATTTTTCATGATTTCATCGACAATTATAAGAATTTGTATAGAAGAAAACAATAAATCGATTTTTTTTAATCTTCTTGACATGAATTCATCCAAATAAAATGAACAAAGCACGATTTCTTCATGATTTCATCGACATCTATAAGAAGTTGTATATAAAAACAACACAACGATTTTTAATGAGTTTCTTGACATGAATTCACCCAAATATTTACAACAAAAGCACAACTCTCCAATCAACAATAAATCGATTTTTTTAATGTTCTTAACATGAATTCATCCAAATATGAACAACAAAATCACAACTCTCCAAACATATTAACATTTTTCATGATTTAAAAATATCTATAAGAACTTGTATGAAGAACGATAAAATCGATGATTTATAAAGATTTTATCGACATGACATCCACCAAATATAAACAACAAAAGCACAAGTCTCCAATCAACATATGAACATTCTCATGATTTCATATTTTCATCTACATCTTTAAAAAAAACTATTTAAATTTGTAACTAAAACAAGTATATTTCAAGGACCATCTTACTTCACACAAATTCCCCAAGCTCCATAAAACATATTCATATTCATGTAAAATCCATAAAACTAACAAAAAAAGTCAACGTTGACCTAACAAGAACTAACATATGACCAACAAACAAACACCAAAAAAGAACCATACCCATATGCCTAAAATCACCAAACACACATCTAAACTTCCAAATAACAATTAAAAAAACTAGGGTTTGTAAAAAAAATCAAGATTTTCATACCTTCATTAGCACCCTTTTTAAGCTGCTTGTAATTAGCAGCTTGTTGAACAAGATCCAATATTGTAATGGTTAGCTGAGCATCAGCCAGTGGGTATGCTTTTGGGTTCACAGCTTCTCCTGTCTGCAACAACAAATCAAGATTATCAAGACCCACATGAGAAATATTGAATTTACACATGAAAGATTGCTAAAGATACATGAATTTTGATGGGGGGAACAATATGAGAGAGAAAAAGTTACCATTTTTAGGGTTTGTGTGGGTGTGAGAGAGAAGAAGATGAAACAAACAGGGTGGCTAGGGTTTATGGTGTGAAGGGTTTAAAGATGAAGTTACTAGGCTTTTGGCTGCTAAGGGCTTTTTGGTCTTTTTGTATGAAGTTGTTGTTGCGACAATTTGACAACTTGCTCATTTTATTGATTCTTTTGGAATATATTTTTGGTGCTTTTCTACATTAATCTTGACCAGTAGGGTGTCCGCGCGATGCGGCGGGGGCGTCGCTTTGGATTGCGGCACTCGTTGCTGGTAGTTTTCTTATTTGTATATGATAACATTATTGTGGTGGATATTTACACATGGGAGCCTAACACTTATAATGTCTTGCAATGTTCGATCAACTGCCTCTATCGCCTGACGTTTCGCCATCGATGCCTCATCCCATATAATTAACTTGGACGACCTAATTAGTTGACTTATAATTCCTAAAATTTTGGGACATAGTTTACTATTTATCTACTAAATATCGCAAATTAGTATTAAATAATTCCTAAAATTTTGGGATATAGTTTACTATCTATCTACTAATATCGTAAATTAGTATTAAATAATTCCTAAAATTTTGGAACATAGTTTATCTTCTATCTACTAAATATCAAAGTTTTGTTTTGTTATAAAAATTAATAATAAATAAAGTATAGAAAAATTGTTTTAAACATGTAAAGATTCGTTTGTTAATAAAAAATACTAAACAAATGACAAAAGTATATTAGTTCAATCGAGATGTAAATTATAAGTGCAATAAAATAAAATAACACAAAACATAAACTTCAAATATAAAATAAACTTTATTATTCATGGGATAGTCTAGATCAAACAAAAACAACTGAAAATGAAAAAAACATAAAAACACTTGATATATTTAATCTAATTTCTCTTCTTTTTTATCCGTTTTTTTGTTTGTGCTCGAATCAGCAGTATCATCTAATTCATCTTCTTTCTCATCGTCCTCAGAATCATCTAAATTTATAACCTCGACCCATTTCCATTCAGAGAGTCTCTTAGATCTTTTCTTTTGATTCTCATACTTCCGATCCTTAAAAAACAAAAATTTAATAAAAAAGTTAAAAAATGATTAAATAAATTTTATAAAAAAAACAAATATTGAATATAAAAATTTAAAAAAGATTAAATAAATTTTAAAATTACCTCTTTACTAAATTGACGTTGAAGATTAGACTTGTATGGACTGAACGTTGCACCATAAGAAATAATTTCAACACTATTATCACCATCATCCTACAATAAAACATCAAATAACAACATAACGAACTTGTTAATATGAAAGATTATAAGCGAAAATATTACTTAAAAACTATCAAAAGCTTGTTCGACAACTGGGGTGTTTAAATTGGTGTGTTGAATCTGAAAAATCAAATAAGTTAGTATTCACATAAAAGTAAATAAAAGAAAACAATTATTCATTATTGCGATATAACAAAACTTATCATAGAACCGACCTTAGATTTTTCAATATCGCATGCTTGTTTTTTCGCATCAAGTGAATTCAGAACTGGCTCCATATTTTAAATCTGTTTAGCAATAGAAATGTAGAATTGTGAGTGTTTACTATGTATTTATAGTAGTCCATTAGGGTTTAGTTTTAGATTGGTCATCCACTTATTTAGGAAGTTTGTTGTGGCATGTTTAATAGGAAGTTTGTTGTGAGTTTTATCTATACTATATTAAACATGTCACAACAAACTGACTCTGTACAAGTAAAATTAGGGAATATTTTAGTTTATTAATGTCGTTCAAAACAAAAAACTTGGGTAAAAAACAAATGTTAATGCACGGTAGCTAGGTAATGGTCAAAGCTGGCTTGGGTAAAAAAACAAATGTTGGCTTTAATCAATTGTACATTTACGCATCGGCTATTTGTACTTTATGAACGCACGGCGAAACTAAAAAAGACAACTATCGAAACGTTTAAAAAAATGTGTCGATCGTCATGGTACCTTCGGATTTTTTTAAAACATTACGGGTTGTAAGATATCACATGAATACATTAAAGAATTAAAGAGGGGGGGGGGGGAGTGTAACTAATTACCCGTAATTATGTTAAATGTCAAGGATTTAAATGTAATAGATTGAGGGACTAAAAAATAATTATGGTTTAAAAGACCACTTTACCCTCATTCTAGGGGTTTATTTATAAATAATGAGGGAAGAAGTTTTAACTTTTGGGAATCCTTCCCTCATGTATTATAATATAGTATAGATACACATATTCAATTTTCAACATGAACTATTTAACTTGTGTTCAAAACTATCTCACATGTTTTTTGAGTAGACTAGTTGTGTTACAAAAGTTCTTTTTTCTATTATAACATGATGTTAAATCATATATGAACTTTAATTAAAAAAGAAAATTAAGAAATAGCAGTAGGGTATCGCATATTCACATCGACTGGAAATGACGTCGCGAGTCATGGATATGGTTTAATATATAGACACGAACTTAGATGTTTTGGGTCTATTAGACTTGACGCAACCCACACCTCTTAATTTTATAATTTATAAGGAAAAAGTAACAACATGGTCATATGGCCTTCCTCCGTTCCACTTCCTTCCTAAATATCTCGTGTCTCATTCCACCTTATTTACATGTTATATCTCATGATCTGGACTCGGGATGTTAAACACAAATTAACATAACTGCAAGACCCGACCCATATTTTATTGTAGCAACAACAAAACTATCGTATATGAGTTTATCCCAAAACATCCCTTTTAACACAACCTTAGAGCTCCAACAAGACGATAGTCATTAAAAAAGTTCTCTGAGTATAAATTAATAATTAAATTCTAAGCAATAACTCAAAACATTCTAACTATAAGAATACACACATTTCATATTCACCGGGAAAGAAAACCCGAACCTTGGATAAATAATGTCATAAAAGCAAGAGCTTCAAATTGCTTCGACCATGCATAATGTAAGAAGCAGAATATGGCTTAATGACGTTAGTGAATTCCCCTCAGTCAAGTGGTGAGGGTTCAAACAATCAAACCTCAATGTGAGTATTTAGGTGGATTTTATATGGTGTAGAATTAGGGAGTGTGTATCGTTGTTCTAAAAGGATAAGATTCCACGTTAATGTTCTAGATGAAATTGCTCCATCTCATGCTAACAAACGTGAAGAAAAATGGAAGCATACTCATACTTAATTGTTTCTTACGTAATCTTGCTTGTTTAATCTTACCCAGAACACATCCACCTCACCCCATATGTCAACATTCACATCAGCAATCAATCGCTATCCCTTTCACGAAAGTGCCCTTGAACGCCCCCAGCATTGTATCATACACTAAACTGCGAGCTAGACGAGGGTGGTATCCCACACCGTCCAACTTAACACATAAACTAACTATGAATGATGAGCTAATTACTGTTTTTCGTCCCCGTGGTTTGTCAAAAATCACTATTTCGGTCCATTAGTTTAAAAATTGCGATTTCAGTCCATGTGGTTTCACTTTCGTAACCATTTCAGTCCCTGTACTAACATGATAAATGAATTGAAATGGTTACGAAAGTGAAACCACAAAGACTGAAATGGTTACGAAAGTAAAACCACAGGGACTGAAATCATAATTTTTAAACTAATAGACTGAAATAGTGATTTTTTACAAACACGAAAACAGGAATTAAGTGGGTGTTTGGGGTTCCTTCTTAAAAGTCCTTTTGAAGCAAATTTTGACTTATTAACTTATTATAAGTTAAAAGCAATCCCAAACACCATGTAGAGAAGAACTTTTCAGTGAAAAAGGAATCCCAAACACTTTTTAAAAGAACTTTCAAGCCTCTTTTTGTCTTCAAAAAGGAGAAACCAATAAGTAACAATTTGTTACTTATTCTCCTCAGAAGGACTTATTATAAGTCAAAAGTGAAAAAGGAACCCCAAACACCCCTAACTCTATGAATGATATGTTGATCAGTTCTGTTTAAACATGAGGGAAAACATGAAATAACATACCTTTGATTACATCAGTAGAGAATCCAGTCAGAGACGCAGCCACAGAGTTCGACATAGTTGTCAGTTTGATCTGGTTCCTCCTTAGGGTGTAAAGTGATGATGGTAATGAAACCGAAACTAGGGTTGATTTCGGTTAGGGAGAGAGAGGGACGAAAATAGTGATGTTATGTGTTTAGGTTATGTGTCTAACCTTTTACCTCTCTAATAATCTCCTTATATATACACCCAAGAGGAAACCCAATTAGTTAATAAGGGTAATATGGTCCATCAACAATTACCAACTAATTATTAATAGGTTATTAATATATTTTGATCTATATTATATAAATGATAATGATGGCTACTAGATTAAATATAAATAAATAAATATTTAATCTTACATTCTCCCACTTAGCCGAATAATCATTTATCATGAGTATTAGGTTAGTCTGATCAGAGGTTAATACTCATTTTAGCCTTAAACAAGTACTATAGCAGAGAAATACAGCCGTTGAATCATTATGCGACTCAGGACCCCCATTAGTCATACTATAGCCTTAATTTAAAACCTAACAGTTATGATCAAAATATGTAAGCCCTTTAACGTTTGATTTGTATTTATAGTTGTCTATATGTCATTACACCGGCAGAACATATGTAAGAGACATACAAAATCAAACTGATGAGGAAAATTAATTAATAGTCAGTCATTCATAGTACGATATGCAGTTATACATGGTCATCAATTAAAACCCGTCTCTTTTATGTGCACTCTTAATAAGACTTATGGGTAATAGACCTTTAGTTATAGGATCCTTAAGCATATCATGAATGTATTCGATACAAATATTTAGTTTCCTCAATTCGTTCATAAACGAATAATTAATTGCGTATCGAAATTTAATGCAGCACCTCTCGAACTGTTACTGTTCAAGGAGACATGGTAGCTGACTTTATCACAACAAGTCTTCAATATATTAATTATATGGAGTTAATAAACTCATGAGTCCACTGATAAATTTCCAACAACTTTTAGTGACTATATTATGTCGTTATAACTTAGGTTGTTGATATCAGTCTATTATGACTCCTCCATGAGATAGGTTTTGTCTGTTGACATAAAGATATACCCGAAATTACATTTTTGTCATCTTTGAATATTACAAAGTTAGAGTAATAAACCGGTTTGAGTTCTCACTTCTTCTTTAAATCATAGCCTCTCGTTTCTTTTAAAGATATTGTAATGCTCTATTAGATGCTTCACATTAATCTAGACATGTCTAGTGTGTTGCAATGTGAGTAATATCTAAACGAGTACAGACTTGAACTTACATAAGGCTTCTAATTAATGAAGCGTAAGAAATAATCTCATTTATCCCATTATTCTCTAAAGAAGAGCAGTATTGTTTGTTACATATGTAAGGACCAATTTAATGTTAAACTTATGGAACGGAAGTAATGTTCCATTTGGTCTATCTCAACATGTTATGATATCTATTATGTAAGAGATATCTCTGAGATCTATTATATCAAAGTTTGTGTTAACAATGCTTTGACTTATGTAACATCTACTTGTCAAAAGAATATCATCTATATAGACAAGTTTATCTTAGTTGCTCCCACTCATCTTGAGGTAGGTACATTATTCCACTTGGTTGTTGATGAAAATAATTTCGTTAAGATTTCATCACATTATGACGTTTGCATTAAACCATACATGGATTTTATTGGCTTATAGACAAACTGTTCTTTAACCTTAAGTTTAGAACTTTCAGGTTGTTTTATGAACATGTAAATATGTCAGCCAGTTGTTAGGGAAAATTGTTTTAATGTTCATCTAATGTAGCTCAAAGCTTTTATAAGCTACTAGAACAGTGATGATCCTAAAAGAAATCTCTTGTTAGATATGTAATAAAGATTCTTTAATAATTTATCTCTTCTTGAGTATAACCTTTGACAATCAATCATGTTTCTTTGTGTCTTAACGTTTATATGTTAGGATTTGTTTTAGTTATGAACACTCTTAAGTAATTCAATCAAATCCCAAACGTTATGCGAACACATAAAATCAGTTTTACTAGAAAACTATTTTATTCAATTCAGAAGATTGATTGACACTAATGGCTTAATTAGAAGAGATAGGATCAGTAAACTTTTCCAAAATCCATTTCAACTCCAATTAGGGAGGTTATGTAATCATCAAAGTTAGTAGGTTTTAAACTTAGATGACCTCCTGAGTTGATTATAGGGTTTGTTAGAAGTTTCAGTTTTATGGATTAGCTCTTGATTAGGTTGCTATCATTTTAAGGACTCTAAGTTTGTAAGAGAGTTGGTGCAGTATGGTGTACAAGAGGTGTAATCGGAGTTAAATTTGGAGTGAAATTTAATGACACTCTTCCCCCCGCCTCTTGTATTCCTTGCAAGTCATGATAAGGACTTTGACTGCTCCCACTAACCTTAGAAAATTTTAGGAACTCAGCATGCTTAGGGTCAATATTTAACGACCAAACAAATTCTAATAGAGTAAACATATTAATGAACATATTAATGACGTTAGTCATTGTAGTTTCTCTTGTTGAGGATTATGTTAGTTTAGGTAAGAAATCTAAGTGTGCCCACAATTAAGCAACAATGAAACTTTTGTAAGAGTAGCTGTAGATTTTAAGAAGACAAGTTATGATAGAACAGTGTCAAGATGGAGCAGTGTCTTGTACAAGAGGTGTAAATTGAAGTAATTCAAAGTTTTCACTCCCCACCTCTTGCAACTATTTCAAGTTATTATTAAGACACTTAATGCTCCCACTGATCTTTTAATATCTCTAGAATGCTACAAGAGAAGTTTCAATTAGTTATGTGACGTGGGAACCTATCATATATATATGTTAGACTTTACTTGATTTCCTTAATGTCCAGATGTCACAAAAATTTAGGGACATATTTAATAGAAATCATGTTAAGCATATATATGAGTAGATTTCTTATAAGACCATGGGCCATATACGACAAAATTTAGATACAAGTAAATAGTCTTTAAATGATAAATGAATTATGTCTAAATATTCCATTTGGAATAAGTTCCACGAATGTCAATGAATGACTTATGATGGACCCATACTCATGCCTTAAGCCAAATCATATTTAGGGCTTTAACAACATAATTTAAAATCACTTAGAATGAGATTAGATGAAAAATCATCCTCATTAACCATGTCATGATTTCTCATGAATTTTGGTTATGATGGATGAAATTTGTAAGTCTCATTTTCCTTTTGTCAAATTCTCATTTTCATGATGACAAAAGTTGTGAAAGTGTGAGGTATCATCTAGTTTTATCTTAATAATGTTTCAATCCAGATATTTAGAACAAATAAGATAAGAGTTTAAGATAAGTGTGACTTTATGTTGACTATGCAAACCTCACAACCTTCATGACATAGCCTAAGTAATGATACTGCATTCTGATTAATTTTCAGAATATGTAAGGTATCGAAAAGCTTTTGTTAGAAGGCTGCTTATTATGGTTTTTATAGCCTTAACATTTAAGTTTGTCACTAACTCTTATGTTAATTATTTGTTGATTTCTGGTAAGGAACATTTAAAAAAACTAGAGTCAACTAATCATGTGTTAATAGGAACATTATAATTAGTAGACTTAAATATCTTTAATAAATGACTATCTAATTAATTCATCCAACTGTTCTTTAGAATAATGGATAGTCTCGTTGCTTATGTCTAGTCGAATGACATAATGATGCATTGAGATTTTCCCTTTAAGAACCTTAGAGGTGGAATTAACAGTTGTAATTTGTCTATGGACCTTAGAACAATCCTCTTTTTAAGGTTTTAAGTGGTTGTAAGGTGAGTAACAACTTATTTTCCAGCTTTAAACATTTATTTCTTTGTACATATGTTGCTTATCAACACACTCATTATACTTTGGTATTTTTGAGTGTTATAGTTGATTTATAAGGCATCAAATTGTACAAGTGAAAATCTTAATATGTAATGTACTGGAAAATGTACTTATTTCCATGCATAAGCCCTTAACTTAATGGGTCATGGTATTGTACATTATTATGTATTCACATATACCACTTAACTTTATAGTTTAGAATTTTAAAATTAAGGCATGCATCTTAGGAGTTCTAGTGATTATTCCATATATAAGAGATTTGCCTTAGGAAAGACTTAATCTGAAATAACTTTAGTGATAGCATTATGTGAGAGAGTTCTTGATTATCATAAGAGACATCATGTTCGATTTGTCTTAATCATCATGCTCTAATTTTCTTCTTTATAATCTTTATCAGAAGAGAGCAATAGGATTATCGTGTCTTAAGAAATAATCAAGGATTTAATTTAAGAGCTAATTCTAATAGAAACTTTAAATAAAGCAAACATTTTAGGTTTGGGAATTAAAGTGGATGAGATATATGTAGAAGTAAATTACAGTGAGTGAAAACTATGGGTACTAAAAAATAAGACAGACGAAATGATCATAAAATTAATTAAGGATCAGTAATATAAGGATCATTATGTGAAGAAATTGTGATATGTCTATTACTAACATCAAAATAATAGACTTAGTAAAATTCTACTTAAACAAAGACAAATCAGCTTTGGCCAGAAGTGTAATCATTTAAGTATGTGTGCAAAGTAATCGTGACAAATCAGCTTTGGCCAGAAATGAGACAATCACTTTAGTTATGCACTTGTCAAGCATGCTAAACATAAATGAATTAAATCAGCTTTGGCCAGAATTAAGACATTTCACGTTTGTAATGCATACTTAACATAGCTTTTTATAATACTTGAACAATAAATAGATGTATTAAATCAGCTTTGGCCAGAATTAATACATCAGAAGCTCATTCAAGTTAAGCTAGTTTGGTTTTGTAAAACATTATTTGATCCTTATTAATTAATTAAGTATAAACAAAACCAAGTATTTAATAGCAAACCACCTGTTAGCGCGGATCGAACTTGTAATGGTTATGGTTGCGAGTCGCAATCTTAGTTTCGAGTCGCAATGGTTATGGTTGCGAGTCGCAATCTCAGTCTCGACTTGTAATGGTCATGGTTGCGAGTCGCAATCTCAGTCTCGACTTGTAATGGTCATGGTTGCGAGTCGCAATCTCAGTCTCGAGTTGTGATGAGTGCGGTTGCGAGTCGCAATCTTAGCCTCGAGTTATGATGATTGTGGTTGCGAGTCGCAACCTTAGTCTCGAGTTATGATGATTGTGGTTGCGAGTCGCAACCTTAGTCTCAAGTCGTGATCTCTGTTAACAGCTGCTGATTGTGATAAAACTGAAACTCGATTTTTAAGGGATTTGGGATAGTATTTCCTGTTTTAATCATGATCTAAACTTATCAAGGATTTCGAAAATAATAACTGATTATCTCTTTAACAGTTTTCGAAAATTTAATAGATAAAAATTTAGATCAAAACAGTAAAACACTTACTAATCCAAAATTATATTCCAAATCTTATGAATTTTTCGAGTTTCTTAGAACATGAATGATGAACCCTAAAATAATAAGAACATAATCTGGAAATCCGAAACCTGATTTTAATGGTTTTGTAATGGATTTCGTGACAATAGGTTTAATCCTTTATGATTTCGAGTCGATTTACCAATTAACAACTTCCGAAAACAGGGATTTCGGTCATAAACAACTCGAAACAGTTTTGGTTTTGATGCTTTAAAACTTCCGTTTTCCAGATTATTTGATCCGAGAATAATGGATACGAAAAACAGAACTGATTTATCAACATATGCTCTGATACCACATGTTGATCAGTTCTGTTTAAACATGAGGGAAAACATGAAATAACATACCTTTGATTACATCAGTAGAGAATCCAGTCAGAGACGCAGCCACAGAGTTCGACATAGTTGTCAGTTTGATCTGGTTCCTCCTTAGGGTGTAAAGTGATGATGGTAATGAAACCGAAACTAGGGTTGATTTCGGTTAGGGAGAGAGAGGGACGAAAATAGTGATGTTATGTGTTTAGGTTATGTGTCTAACCTTTTACCTCTCTAATAATCTCCTTATATATACACCCAAGAGGAAACCCAATTAGTTAATAAGGGTAATATGGTCCATCAACAATTACCAACTAATTATTAATAGGTTATTAATATATTTTGATCTATATTATATAAATGATAATGATGGCTACTAGATTAAATATAAATAAATAAATATTTAATCTTACATGATAAACATTTTTACATATGAATCAAGGGTAGGGATGAGCAAAATGGACCCGGTACCGAACAGGCTTCACGCGCTTTTGAATATTCTTGAGAAAGAAGGGGTTGGAGGATTGTATCGTGGGCTGGGCCCGAGTTGTGTTAAGATAGTTCCGGCTGCTGGCATTTCGTTCATGTGCTACGAGGCGTGCAAGAAAATACTGGTTGAGAAAGAAGACGATGAACCGTAAGAACCGGGCCCGGAAGGGGAAGTTGAGATTTTTTGAAAGATAATAAAGATTTAAAAGATTTGGTTTTTAGAGGTTCTTTGTTCATGGGAGACTTTTTTGTTTTACACATAAGGATGAGGAAGAATTTAACATGTTTGGCAAAGGGATTTTTTTTATGTAGATGATAGATTCAGAATGAGAAATTTGCATTTTGGAATTAGTTGCCTTTTATCAAATCATGTTTATTGATTATAGAACAAGTTTTTATATCATGGGATATCTACTTGTGAAACAATGAGGTCAACTTGCACATATGACTTGACACCTTATATGATGAAAAATGCTCAAGAGGGTTGTGGACTCTAAAACATTCTAACAGAATATATTCATAGGGTTGGGTTCATTTCAGAACTCTAAATAATTGCAGAACTTTCAGAACTCTTAATAAACAATCATTTTATAAATATATATTTATATTTAGGACACTTTTATCATTTATTATATGTATTTTTATGATTACATACATCTTAAAAGTAGGTTACATATGTGTAACAGTCAAATTATATATATATGTGTAATAACTTATTACATGTATGTTTGATCTTTATAGACGTCATTGCTTACGTAAAAAAATTGAAATGTAAGGGTTATATAACATGTGTGTGTAGTGGAGGCCCATTGTTGAGAAATTGAAATTGTGTATATTTGATCTTTATAGACGTCATTGATTACGTCTATTGAAAATCCATTTGGGTACTGACTATTGATGGTGGTGATCCGGGATTTGTATCAAAATCTTATGTATTTTTTTCATTAATGATATGATTAAGCCCTAAAACAACAATAATGTGATCACAATTCCTCAAGATTGGCCCTCAAGGTGGTCGACAACATAGGAAAATTACTGATAATTCATATAATTTCAAAAGTTAAATAACCAATACATTTATTCTACTACAACTTACCACCAACCCAAGTCTCACCACACAAGGGCAAAAACCATACACTCACAAGGCGAGTCAAATCGTACACATCCACCAAATCGTGGGTATTGACTCGTTCTTTGGTATGGACTCAAAATAGTTTTTAAAACTGCTCTTTGTGACGAAACTTATTCCATTAACTTTGTTCTAAAATTTGTAAACCATATCTTCAGTGTATCCAAGCTCCTTAAGCACACCGCTCACCTCACCTTGTGTCCAATCTTTCGCTTTCCCGCCTGACACATGTTTCATCATTCCAGGTGGACCACACACCTAAGACAAACAACCAACAAAGTATTATGATTTATGTCATGTAAGAATTGTATTCAGATAATCAGTGGTCGTATTGGGTTATGAACTTATGATTAAATCTTACGAGTATAAGTGTATCGTCACTTGGAGCAGGTAACCCTTTTGAGGCCATATCTTTTGATATGTAACCTGTACCTCCAACCCAGTACTTCGATGGACTGTCAACCGTATAAAATACCTGAAATTCCAAATTCAAAACATAATAAGAATATACAATGAATTATATTAAAACATTGGGTGTTCAAGAAACAAAAAAAATGCGGTACCTTTAGATTGGGGTGGCTAGCAGCAAGCATATCAAGTTTCTTTTTCAGCAAAATGTCATCGGGTGATACGTTTGCGTAAATCAAAGATACCTGAAATTAAAATCAGCGCTAAATTACTTTTTCCGTCCTTGACATGTGCACATCCTAATAGGGGTGAGCAAACCCTTAACACTTAACCGAACCGAATTAAATGATAACCGATATTAACCGATAACCGATATTAACCGACGGTCATGGATAATGCTATTTGATTAACCAATAAGTCGGTTATGGATATGATTAAAGGTATCCCATAACCGAACTGAACCGAAATGAATTAAGACATGCTTTTAAAATATATATTTAAATTATACATGTTCAAGGAATCAAATATACATAAAAAACATATACGAAAGCTTTTTATGTTATATAATTAGTTTTAAAATGTTTAAGAAAATAATTATTGTACAACATTTGACTCATTTTATCACTTTATGCATGTGTATGTTTTTTTTCTTTTTTTTTTATTTGTAAAAATGATTGTAACTGAGATAATAATTGCCTAATATGTTCATTCAGTTTAAATTTTAGTTCAAACTTAGATCGGTTAATTAACCGAACCGCCATTTGCACACCCTTACATCGTAATCATCTCCAATCTCTATTTTCTTCTTATTTTATTAAATAAAAAAATAATAGATCGAAATAAAAACCAAAAACATCTAAAAACCAACGCTAACATGCTAATACAAGAATAAAGAATCTCTTACTTTAGTGTTATCGTCGGGATTCTTAAGAATGGCTTCGATAACCTGAAGCATTGGGGTGATACCCGACCCACCTGCAATCTGGAAAAATAAAGTTATTACACACTTCAAAATAACGTTCATGAGAACGAACTTAACAAATTGCGCTCACCATGCCAATGTGTTTCTTCATATTGGGTGTGTATCGGATCTTTTCAATGGGTCTGCACAAGATCAATTCCGTCAGTTGTAAGTAAACACACAATTTATTGACGATTAGAGAGTTCTATATTAGCTTAATTAGATGGTTTACGGTTTACCCTTTTACTTCAACCACATCGCCTGGATTTAGTTTATCAAAATGTTGGCTCATTTTCCCTTCAGGATAAATCTGGAAAAAAATTGTAATATAATTATATAAGTGTTAAAATAAAATTTAGCAAAAACTTAAATCATTATAAGTTGCCAACTCAGTATGACATACCTTGATCATCAAATCAAAGTAACCTTTAGAATCTGGATCTGATATCGGGGTGTACCTGAACATACACAGGTCATAAGAAAACATAATGATATTAATTAAATAAAAAAAAACCATCTGTGATCAACTTTTAAATAATTATTCAGTTACAGAAAGAGCAAATATCATAAAAAACACTGTACTTTCTGTTTCTTCTCACAAATGTCACTCTACAGTTTTTTGCACATAAAAAAACACTATACATATACTATGTTTTTTTTCTCACAAAAGTCACTCAACAATTTTTTGCACATAAAAACACTGTGCTTTCTGTTTTTTCTCACAGAAGTCACTCAACAGTTTCATCATTTTGAATCCTTTTTTAAGAATAAAAAATATATATAAGCAAGATATGACACAAAAGAACACGTGTGGAGACACGTGTTAAGTTCCAATTTTCCATATTAAGGGGCTGTTTGGCAACTTCTGAATGGTTAAGTGCTGAACTAGTAAGAGGTCAGAACCATTAAGAGGCAGTATAATGCTTAACCCTTCAGAGGCAAATGTCTGAACCATTCAGACAGCTGCTCACGAAACAAACAGTATGAACCAGTAAGAGGTCTGAACCATTAAGAGCCTCATTAAGAGGTAAACAAACAGCCCCGAACATTCTTTAATATTCTTGCACCAGTTGTAAATTATTTAGTTAGAACATCTCAAGAATTCATCTAAAATTTGAAGAGGAAATTGAATTGTTTCGACATTCGTAAATCAAACAGATCAATATAGCTAACTATGGTTTTTTCAATAATCAATATGTTCTGAATTTAAAAGTTTTAAGTTTGAATATTATATGTAAGTGTATTCTCTTTTAAACCATTTACATCTTATTTGGCTATGAGTTAAAAAGCTGAATGGCTTTTATGTGTAAAAAAATATTGAGTGACTTTGCGATTTTTTTTTTTTGAAAGTATAGTGTTTTTTATATACAAAAAATTACGGAGTGACTTTTGTGAGAAAAAAAGCATAGTGGTTTTTATGATATTTGCCCATACAGAAACTATGCACATTTTCATATAAAACTTACGGGCGAACAACATATTTTGTTTTCCCTTCAGCATCTTCTCCCAATGGAGCCCTACATATCAAGAATAAAATACATCAGTGAGGTGTGTGAAGTTTATTTCTAGAACCACGTAGTTAACCCATATTGCTAACATTATATATTTTGATTTCATAAAGGTGTTCACAAACTTGCCTTGTAATGAGACATGATGCAACGTCGAGTCCCAATCTGAGATTTGGATCAAACGAAAACCTACAATTTTTAAGAACAAAATATTACCACAGAGATAGTGATATCATTTTTTAAATAATTTTATATAAGAGAATAAAGAACTATGAATGTAACCTGTATAAGTGGGTATTGTGGCTGACTTTAGCCTTCTCTTGAAGCTTAAACTCTACCCATTTATCAGGAATGAGAGCTAAAATACACAAAAAAAAAAAAAAAAAAAACCTTTTGAGTTAACGTCACTGGTAGGGTGGTAGTCAGCGGTTTTAGACAAGATGAGAAAAATGTACAAAAAATTACCGGTTTTGGGGCCTGTGTCCTCGTTGATTTGATCCAAATGAACCTGTAAGTGGAGAAAACCATTGATTTGTCAGTGATCCCATTGTCGGATTCGCTATCTCTATATCTGTCATTGTAACCTCAACAGCATATCCTAGGAATAGTTCCACGGCTTGCATTTTTTCTTAAGCTAACCAAGTCTTGTGTAAACCATTTTCTTCTCCAAGTAGATTTAGAGATTTTTTTAGCAACAAATGGTGTAATCCTCCAAACAAATGATTCAAGTATGTTACATCGAATGAAAGTATAAACACTGAGAGTTTTGTTTAACGTTGAAGATCCTTTTTAGAGTGACACCTTAAACAAAACATTCTACTCTCTTGTCTATATCAAGTTAGTAGCTGAAAATTCGGTTTTCAGCAGTTTATTTGATTTGAGATTGTTAGGATTCTGTTGATAACAAACACACAAACCTAAATAACCGAATCCTGACATCTCAAGTCAAACTAAACGCTGAAAACCAATTTTTCAGCTACTAACTTCTCAGCTTGCGTAACATACACATCGCATTACCAAAACAAAACAACACATATCAAATTAGACAATGGCTCATTAAACCACCAATCAGATTATAAGATCCAAATAAATAATCAAATAACTAATTCCTAACTAGCAAAAACACAAACCTAAACAACAGAATCCTAACATCTAAATTCCGACAAAATGCTTAAGAACCACATTTACACCCATTAAAGGATCAGCTTCCTTAACGCATACATCACATATTCCACACAACGACATAAAATCACATATCAAACTAGAAAATAAAATCATGAAACCACCAATCAGATTATAAGATCCAAAACAAACAATCTAATTAGCAAACACACAAACCTAATCCTACCATCTCAAATCAAACAAAACGCTTAAAACACCACATTTCAGACATTAACGAATCAGCTTCGTCAACACACACATCACATATTCCACACGACATATCATCAAATCATCATACATCATTCCGTTTTTGGCACTAACTTGTCCGCTTGCCTAACACGCATATCACATTATCAGAACAACACATATCAATCAAACAAACAGCTCCTAACTAGCAAACACAGAAACCTAAGCAACCGAATCCTAATATTTCAAATCAAACAAAATGCCTAACACACATATCACATTACTGGACCAACACACATCAAATTAGAACATAACATTAGAAAACCACCAATCAAATTAAAAGATCCAAACAAACAATCAAAATAACTAATTCCTAACTACTAAACACACAAACATAAACAACCGAACCCTAACAACTCAAATCAAACAAAACGGTTAAACTACCGCATGTCAGACATTAACGAATCAGCTTCATCAACAAGATAACACATATCAGATCGAATAATATGAAGAATATTTACCAAATTAGGCTCGGAAAAGTAATAGAAATAGGAGATTCCACCGGAGATTGCAGCGATCGCTCCGACTGGAAACCGGAAATGCGATGAAGACGATTGCGATTGAGTACGGAATGCGTGAGAGAATGCGATGGGCGTAGCTTTGCTTAGTCTTCTGAAGAAAGTCGACATCTTCGGTGATGGAGTGACGACGAAAGTGAGATTTTGAGGGTTTCTAATTTGTTCAGTCTTTATTACAGACAGGTTTTCAGGGGAAAGCAGAATAATCGTATGTGATGTACTCCATCGTAAGACCATGGGGGTGTTGGGGGCATTGCTCGACACCGACACATGCCAAAAAAAGTGGGGTGTGGAAGCGGCGTGACCAGCCGACGTTGGGGTGCCATGTTAATTTTTTTTATATAGTTGACATCTCCTACCAGACCTCCCCCGCCCCACGCCAGCCATCAAAGCCACACTAGAGGGGCAATGTCGTGGCCAATGCTGGCACGGTGTGGATTTGCCAGCGTTGCCTGGCATCCCCCGCCCCAACCAACGGCCCACACCCACTAGTCTAAGGGTCTGTAGACTTATAAAAAACGACTCGAGCCGATTCGAGCCAAATGCAAGTTAGACTAGGCTCAAACTCGAGTTCTCTTCTCAAACTTGACCATATAATATTTAGTTTTTTTATCATAATTTTGTGTTTGATAATAATTGTTATATAAGTATATATTTGGTATATTAACTAAAAATTATACAAATAACAAGTCTTGTTTAGCTGGATTGAACTTGATAAGTGAAGTTGAGGCCCATGCTTGTTTATTGAACAAGCTTGTTTTTAAACTTAAGTTTGGGTTTGAACCGGAGCTCGTGTTAGCTCGGCTCGATTCTAACTTTTAACAAGCTGGTTTGGAGTGGCTCATAACGACTTGGTTTGGTTACACTCCTATGTGATAGAGTGTTGAGTATGAAAAATATTAATAATATTTAATTATTTATTTTCAAATTGTAGAAAATTTAATATTGTTTTGTAAACATCTTAATTCATAGTGGTTTCATCTATCAATTGCGAGTGATGTGTTAATACTAAACTCAAGTTCAAAACCGGCAAGTAGAGCCAAGAATATGATAAAGAGTCAAGTGATCTAGAGAATTATTTTTAGTGTCATCTAGCATTTAGTTCTCATTTTTTTATGTGTAATATACGAATTGTAGACTCCAATTAGCCATACATATTCGAAGAATGACCTACTAAAAATATCCTGATCCGCTATTGGTTGAACTCTTCTCCTCATCTTGTCATCACCATCAAGAAATAAAAAAGGACCAAAAAATCTCTCCTTTTAACTCACATCTCTTCATTACTCAGATTTATCAAGATCATACAAAGGTCTGATTCATAGACTAATGTTCTAATACAATCAAGCAGATCATTAATCGATTTATAAATCAAATATGTGTGCCGATGAGATTCGTCTCTAACAATGAAAACATGAACCTATCATCAATTTCAATCCAACTTCTTTTGCCACCCCATTACACTCATCTTCTCTCTTATCTTCTTCACCTCACCCCACATTCCCTTGTTCGCGTAAATGCTAGAAAGCAATATATACAAAATCGCCATTTCTGCAGCATATATACCAGTTTCAAGATTTCCCACAACTCTACACGCGCTTAACAAACTCCTCCAGATCATGCCAGCTGGAGGTATTGGTAATATTTCAAAAAAATCTTTAGGTTCATACAATTTCTCAGCCCGGCCTAGAAGTGAAACCATACACGCATAATATTCCAACCTTGGTTCGATTCCAAAGTTAGTCATTGACACAAAGCGGTCAAACCCATCTATTACTAGACCCACATGGTCACAAGCTGAAATAACAGCTACAAACGTGACATAGTTGGGACGGATTCCCTCATTTAACATTCTTTTAAACAACTACAAAGATTCTTTAGCATCTCCATGTTGTGTGTGTGTTAATATCATCGAGTTCCAACACACAATGTCTTTGCAAACTGTTGACTCAAATACATTTTAAGCGTCTTTTTGCTTCCACATTTGGCGTACATGTCTAATAACGTGGGGTCAAGGTTTAAACCGGTTTTTAAAAGTTGTGTATTGAACTGGTACCCAAACGGAAGGCTAGCAAGGTTGCGATAACTAGTGACACAAATGGGTACTCGTTTGGTTTCTAACATGAGAGTTGCAGTTCTTGTTAAAGTTTGAGAGTGGTTTTATTATAGATATCTAGGTATCCCCGAAAAGCATCACGTTCCATAACATAATATCTCTTTCAGACATTTCATCAAACATATAGCGTGCATCTAATATGGAAGAACATTTTGAGTACTGCTTACATATATGTCCATTGAGACACCAAAATTGGGTATAAATCCATGAATTTGTTTGCTCCGTTATAAAGCGAGTAATGAATCTGAAACGCCACGAAGAGTAACAAAAGTTAACAGGCTTGGGACCGTGTTTTAATAACCAACCTATGCAGCTAAGAACCCGTAATTACACTCCCTGACCGTGTGGCAATGCGAATAACACTCGCTGATACATCCTCGTTTATGGTTTCATTAGATTCTCTTTGGAACATAAGATACATCACTCAAGCATGTTGTGTATTAGCAGAATTCTTCAAAGACCAAGTGTTTATGTTCCGTGCATAGGCTAATTGGTCACTTTTGAATAATCATTAAAGAGTAAAGACTACCCATGAATAAGTTTTGTTATTGCCAGATTTCACATTAAAAATTGCTTCAAATAATTATGGAATTTTAAGTAAGAGCAGTCTCAATTATGACCATAGATACGACGAATCTCCTCCCAGGTCTGATCCGAAAACTTGGTGAGTTCTCTCTTGCAGTAATCAGGGAACTTGAAGTTGTGCCTTTCTATGGAACTCAATTTCTCTCTAAAAATCTTGAACCTCTTTTCCTTCTCTTCAACCGTCTTGTAGGATTTGCCATGTTCAACCGCCCATGCCTCAAAACGCCTCTTTATTAGTTCTTCTTCTTCTTCTTCGCCGGAGGAGAAGAAACCTCCTGCGATTTTTTATTTATTTACTTGTTAACATCCCCTTTATTTAACACAAGAATGAGTGAGTGAGTGAATGAATCGAAACACATAGATAAACTTACTTACCTTTTGAATGACAACGACTAATTGGAGGAGGAGGAGGGAAACTGAGCAACCGCCGGGCCCCCATGAGAACCGACAATGACGACCTCTTCCATAGGGCCATTATCGCCACCTGTATGATAGATTAGGGTTTTTTAGGATCCCTTTCTTTTCTTATATAAACCAACCCCCCCCCACACCCATCTTTACATCCGGTCGGCCCCGTGAAACGGTAAGGAGACCGGTTCTACGTCCGGACCGGTTTTAAAAACATTAATCCAAACACAACAAATTTAAAGCTCCTATTAAGAAATCACATAGTCTTATTACCTAAACCAAAAGTACAAATCAGTAAATTCATAACATCACCTGAGAGAGTGAGGCGCGGCAGCTGTGCAGGCAGTGGCGGACCCAGGATTTTTTTCCCTGTGGGTGCGGAAATTTTTTAAAGATTTTAAACCCCTAGCTATAAAAAAAATCGGTTCATAGCGGGTCGGATCGGCTCGGGTCAGGTCATGTAAAACAAGTAAACACAAACAAACAAAGTTTCATAGCGGGTCGAATCAGATCGGGTCGGGTCCATTTCAATTTTCAAACAATTAAACCTTAGTTCCTAACTTCTTATCACATTAACAATCAGATCGGGTCAGGTACATTTGAATTTCAAGCCCTATTAATTGTTATTTACCAACCAAAAATCATATAATCAACAAAACCACCCAACTAAAGACTAGAACAACTAAAAAAATACATAAAAACATATAAAATTTTAAACCTTTTTAACAAATATATATATCTGTTTCTATTGAAAAAAAAAAAACCCAATAAAACATCAAAACAAATCGAATTACCTATTTAAGTTCAATTTTTGAATTTCATCTTTTCAAACCCTATACTAGAATCATATAATCAATAAGAAATTAAGAAACAACAAACCCATACTATAAAGACTAGAACAACCCCAAATAACCTCAAAACACATAAAAGTTTAAATTTTTTAACCCATCCTAAAATCTTATTATCTCATGACTCTTGAACAAAATCGCATAACATCAAAATAAAAAAACAAAACAAAACTTGTACCTGTCAGGGGCGGCCTGAATTAACCAGTTTGCAGCCGGAATTTTGTAGTCGCCGGCCGGAATTATGCTGGTGAGGCAGAGATAGGGCGGGAGTCGCTGGCAAGTGGCAGCGATTTGGGTTTTTTTTAATTATGTGGACTAATTTTTTTTTAACAAAACTAGTAGTTGGGTTGGGCTTGAATGGGTTTTAAGTTATTGGGGTTGATGGATTGAATTTAAGTTTTATTAAAGAGGTTAGTGGGCTAACTTGTTTACATAATTTGATAGGGTTACAATCCGTGTTCACATTTTTTTTTATATAAATTCCTAACATTTTTTTCTAAGGGGTGCGGACGAAAATATCCAAGGGGTGCGGTCGGAATTTTTCAAGGGGTGCGGTCGGGATTTTTCGCGAAAAATACCACTAATTTTTTTTTTCAAGGGGTGTGGTCGCCCACCCACCCCATAAGGTGAGTCCGCCACTGTGTGCAGGACAACAACGAGCCAGCGAGGGATGGTTGATGGAGACTCAGACGCAGGGGGTAGTGGAACTGGCAAGGACGCAGTCAGGGGCGCAGCTTCCTTGGGGCGGGAGGGGGGGCCTGCCCATCCGAGCTTTTCGACGCCTAGTCTTTATGAATAGTACCTATAGAAATTTTTAGGTATATACGTTTTCGCCCCTTCTCCGGAATTGGGAAAAATCGACCCCCAAGCTTCGCCAATAGACGGAGTGTTTACTTTTAAAGTACCAAACCCTAACTTTGTTTTACATTTAAATAAAAAATAAAACGGTGATTATGGTTTACAAAATTCAAAAACCCTTGCTAAGGGGAGTGGGGGTGGGGAAAGTTTTTCCCGCGATACAAAAGTTCAACGCGTGGAACTTCTAATTTTTCCACCGCCACCATGCAATGTTAACGAGTGATGGATTGTTTCCGTGAATTTTTTCACGCGTGATAAATAGATGGATGTCAGGGGGTGTGAGGGTTTATTGTTGGGTGTTGTGAGTGATGACCATTGCCACTAAAAAGATTGTGAGTGATAAAATAATAGTTGATAACATGACAGAACTTGATTGGATGTTGTGAGTGATCAGTAATAGTTTACTGTTTAAAATAAAAACCATGAAAACCGGACCTTGATCACCCCTATATATATATAAAAGTATGCATTAGGGTTAATCATTTTATTCTCCCTCACTCGCTATATCTGGTCGATGATCATGGCCCTTCTGCTATGGAAGAAGTCAGTTCCAGTAGTTCCCCTGCGAGGATTATGGCGGATTAGTCAGACAAGAGGTAGGTATCGATGTCTTAACCACCTTCTTAATTAATTTCTTGACGTATTCGATGATTCTGTTGTTAAGTGTAAACCTAGTTCTAATTATTCGATCGCAGATTACTCCATATCAAAGGATGACATGAAGGCTCTTTTTGAGGAATGGGCTAATCGCTGTGACAAAGTCTACAAAACCCTTGAAGAGAAGGAGCTCAGGTTTTGGTTTTTTAAACAATCTTTCGAGAGGGTAAAAAAGCACAACATCACCGGTGATAGTTCCTTTAAGCTAGGACTCGTTGAATGCTCCGATTGGACCCCTGATGAGCGTGAGGCTCGCAAGCGGCCTTTACGAAGACAACGCCCTAAGCCAACAACAAGGTAACTGTTTGTTCGTTTCATAGATAGAATGTTAATCAAAACGTTTTCAAACACAAAGAAAAATCATGTGAATATTTACAGGTTGATGCTTGATACATTACGGCTTAACGTACATCATGTACGACAACGTGCGTGATTTTGTTCTATAACATGCGTGATTATTGTTTTCAACATGCGTGATTTTGGATTTTTGAGTTATAACGTGTGTGATTTTAAAATGAACGTGCGTAATTATCTGTCGTACGTGATGTACGTTAAGCCGTAATGTACGTTAACCTTCCTCTTTTTGTTACGTGAAATATTGCAAATTCAGAATACAAGTATGAACAAAAACATTGGGTTTAAACTATAAGAACATTATGTTATTTAAAATAAATAAACAGATTCAACCTCCAAACCATTTATTTAAGCATGTTCACACAAAAAATCTAACCACTGACGAATCCAAGAATTTTTTCCACTGGGTTCCTTTTGCTAGATTTTCAAGAATTCTCACTATTTTTTTTAAATAATACAAATTTTCCTCTGTTTTTTTCATTTTTTCCAAACGGAGGGGTTCCTGGGAACCCCTAAAACACCCCTGGATCCGTCACTGGATCTAACTGTTTGAATCGATATTGAAGAATCTTGCATGCCCGTATCATAAATTGAATACAAAAGGATGTAAAAACTGAATCTGAATTGAAAATTAACCAACTGCTAGTTACATTCATTTTTTTTTGTCTAAGGTTTGGAGGGAGGCTTTTGACCACTTATGGAAATGCTAAAGGTCTTGCGTGATCGTTTGGCATGGATAGGCCTCACACTTGGTGGTGTAGGTGTTTGAATGGTTTTATTTGATTATGGGTTGTTATTTTGGTTAGACAATTTTTTTTTTTTAAGTTTATTTACTACTGCTAGACTTTCATTGTGGTTTATGTTTGAACTATGGTCTATGATGTTTGTACTTTGGTTTTCTGAATTAAACCTGCTATATGTGTCACATGCCCTCGTTTTGGGGTGTGACATTAGTTATGGGTAATTGGAATGTTTTAAAAACCAGTTTAAACCGTTCGTTACACCCGGTTGAACCGTTTTTGAGCCCAACACGGTACGGTATAAAAACCGGTTTTTAAAACATTGGGTAATCGTGTCATATTTATGGTTGCATGGTGTGGGGCTCGTGTGTGTAAGGCCACGGGTTGGGCGCCGTGGCGGGTAATAGTGCAACGCCGGCACATAGGATGCAGGTTCCGGTGGCGGGTTGGGTTCACGGGTTGTTGAAACCTGAGGAGAAGGATGCTTTTTCATTGTTGGTTGAGAGAGAAGGTAGATGTTGGTGTTTTTAAATGATTTCAAACACCAATAGTGAACACATCGTGTATTTTAATTCGTGTTAAAAATATTAACTATAGACTGCACACACTTAAAATCGTGTAACATGAACATGACCTGATTAACTCATTTAACGTGTCAAACGACTATATCGGTTTGAACCGCTATACCGGTACTGGCCCAAGTTAGTTTTTGGGTTTGGATTTTTACTTTTTATTGGCCCATCTCAGTGTTTACTCCCTAGTATTAACTTAGCAAGTGCCGAGTAGCGACTTTCAATATTCCTTCTCTGTCGATCAAAACTCAAAATCTGCTTAATCACTCCATCGTTCGTGACTTGTTTCAAACTTCTATCACTTCATCGTTCACTCCATTGTTCGTTCCAGATTTCCATCATCATCCTCCAATTTCGTTCCAGATTTCCATCATCATCCTCCAATTTCGTTCCAGATTTCCATCTTGATCGTTTGTTCATAGTTTATCACCTAACGCTATTGGTAGCTCATTTTATTTTTTGTTTTCTTTGAATTTTGTTGTTGTTGACAATAGTACGATGTGTGTATATACTATATAGTCTTAGTGAGTCAATATGTATACATGATGTATGTGTATGCTAATAGTTAGTGTATATAAATCTAGATGTATGTGTGTAATCTATGAAATTATAGAGTTAACTGGTCAAACCAGTTGAACCACCAGGTACAATCCGGTTCAACCACATGAACTATTTTTAGCCAAATCCGGTATGACAAAATAACCATTTTTAAAACATTGCTATGTAGACATGAACTTTCACACATTTTTTACTATACTTTTGTGTGTAATGATTTCATAAATTTTCATTGTTCACCATGCATTAAAATAATAAAATAGTATATTTAGTTTAAATAAAATAAAGAAAAGTTGGAAAAAGGAAAAAATGTGTTTGGTTGTAAAGCTGGCCCATACACTCTGTTTAACTTTTTTCCCTCTTCATGCCATGAGAAGGCTCACGCTCTCTAGAAGCAGTGTTTAACGCCAGTTACACGGGAAAAACTTCCACGTTGGTAAGGGCATTGCTCTATAACACACGGTCTAAATGTGTTATTACTTGTAGCATTATCTTGCAATTTGCTATTCTCTTGTGGAATGAAAATTTTGCTCTTAAAAAAAGTTATACACAAGTGTTAGTTTGGAAAAGGTTAATAATATTTTTCAATTTATATATATTTTATATTATTTTTTAATATCTTGTATCATAATATGATCAGTCATTTTTGAGTGATAGTGTTATTATTAGAATCAAGTTTGATATCTTCGACATATCTCAAGAACCTGGGATCAAGTGATCCAACAAATTATATTTAATGTTATACGGTTTCAAATTATTGTTTTTATGTGTAATATATGAAGAGTGGAATCCGATTAGCCACACATATTCGAAGAATGACTCTGGTGTAAAAATCTTAATCTATCGTTGTTTGAAGTTATTCACGTCTTATCGTCACCTACTCATCAAGAAACAAATATAGGGCCAAAGATATCTCCTTTTTAACTCATGTCTTTTTCATTACTCAAATCATTTATCAAGATCATACAAGGGTCTGGTTTATAAACTCGTGTTCTAATACAATCAATTAGATTATTAATCGCTTTATAAATCAAATCCATGTGCCAATGAGATCCGACGAGATCATCTTCACCTCACCCACATTCCGTTATTCGCGTAAATGCTAGAAAGCAATATATATGAAATCGACATTCCTACCGCATATATACTAACTTCAAGATTTCCCACAACTCTACACGCGCTTAACATACTCCTCCAGATCATGCCAGCTGGAGGTATTGGTAATCTTTCAAAAAAATCTTTAGGTTCATACAACTTCTCAGCCCGGCCCAGAAGTGAAACCATACACGCATAATATTCTAACATTGGTTCGATTCCAAAGTTAGCCATTGACTCAAAGTGGTCAAACCCATCTTTCACTGGACCCACATGGTCACAAGCTAACACTACAAGAATGGTACACATTTAGCGGCGACAGGCCAGCTGTCGCCGCTATTGGTCGATCCGCGTCAAACACATTCCCCAGCCGTTGATCAGTATTCTGATCTAATGGTTGGGGATTCAAGAAGCAATACCGGCGACAGGAAACGATTAATAGCGGCGACACTGGGTCTCCGCTAAAGGTTTGTGTCAGACTTTAATCCCTAGCCACAGAAATCTTATCCTCTTTAACCCTAGTTAGCATATTACCGGCGACACATAAGTCAATAGCGGCGACAGGTTGTCGCCGGTATTGATCTTTCCGTAAAAGCACTCACAGCGCCATTTTCTTCCCTCCTGCTTCATTTTCCCCCCAAAAATCAGCGAACCACCGCCGTAGAACCGCGTTTTTTGCCCAAATCGGTGAGTTTAACTTTGTTTTTCTTAAATCTCTTCTCTATTTTGTTATTTACATGTTATAGGCTTTAATCTTTGCTCGTTTTTGTGTATATTTGTGTTTATGGAAGAATATTCGGATCACCACCATCTCTTCTCCGGTCACCACCGAAACTTCTCCGGCACCACCTCGTCTCAGCGGTCTTAGTCTACTTGAAACCTGAAAAAAAACGGTTAGTTTTATATGTATTTTTTTTTTAAAGTTTAGAAATTCTATAATTTTTGGTTTAGGATGTAAATATGTTGGTGAAAATGTGTATGTTAGTATGTATAATTTTGACGATTTATGTTAGTATGTATAATTCTAAAATGTGTATGTTAGTATGTATAATTTTTAGTTTAGGATGTAAATATGTTTAGAAATTGTATAATTTTTAGTTTAGGATGTAAATTGTATTATTTTTAGTTTAGAAATTGTATAATTTTTAGTTTAGAAATTGTATAATTTTTAGTTTAGGATGTAAATTGTATTATTTTTAGTTTAGAAATTGTATAATTTTTAGTTTAGGATGTAAATAAGTGTATGAATGAATGTATGTATGTAGGTGTATGTTAGTATGTTGGTGAAAAATGTGTATGTTAGTATGTATGTTTGTATAAAGTATGCAAATGTGTATGTAAGGATGAATGTTTGTAGGTCAAATGTATAATGTAGGTGTATTTGAAAAAAAATGAGTATATGAAAGTCTATTTATTTGTGTATGTAGGTGTATGTAAGCATGTATGTGGGTATGTAAAGTGTATGAATGAATGTATTTATGTAGGTGTAAGTTAGTATGTTGGTGAAAAATGTGTATGTTAGTATGTATGTTTGTATAAAGTATGCAAATGTGTATGTAAGGATGAATATTTGTGTTTAGGTTTTAAAACATTTATATTTAAATTTGACAAATATATATTAGTTAGGAAATGCCCTCTTTATATTAAAATCATCATTTAAAACATAACGAACATAGAAAATACCCGCCAAAATTGAAATCATCATTTCAAACATAACGAGCTAAGAAAACACCCAATCGAAATTGAAATCATGATTTAAAACATATATAACATTCCGCCCAAAATTTAAAACAATCATTAAGAACATAACTAGCTTAAAAAATTGTGCCCGTGTTTGAATTAATCATTTTAAACATAGCGAGCTTAGAAATACCCGCCCGAAATTGATTTAGAAATTAATTTCGGGTTGTCCCCGTTTATCTTGGGACTGCTTTAGAATTAATCATCAATTGAAGTTGATCCCCCAACGGCTACCGTCGATGAAGTGTTTGAGGTCGAGACTGATTGTGATGAGGTTGAGGCTGATTGTGATGAGGATGATCCCGATTATGTGGAGTCTGACTAAAAGAAAAGTTACTGTAATTTATATTGATTTGTAATTGATAAACACTTGTTTGAAATATTTATTTGAATTTGAGTTACACTTGTTGTACTTTCCCTTAATTTCTATTAGATACACATGCTGTAACATTTGTAACTTTATAGGGATTATGTTTTCGATATTGTTGATATTTGCTTATCTGATGGCTGATGTGGCCCCCTGGGGACATGGGGGTGACGGCGCTGGTGATCCACCGATTCCTCCCGGTGGATTTCGTGGCACACACGAGACAGACGGTAAGTCTTTTACTAAATTATTTTATAGTCCTTATATTTTATATATTATAAATGTTGTTACTAATTATTTTTGTTTTAATTGCAGCGGTTCCCCCGAAGAGGGTTAGGGGGAAAGCTAAAAACGAGAAACTTCGGCGTCTAGTAAAAGCGGGGGGGCCTGTATCGCTTACGTTTGACAGACAGGTCACGTTTACCCCTGTTGGTAAATCACGAGACATGTTTTCAAGGGAGGCCGGCATCTATATGTGGCGGACCATCCCGTTTGATAAAATTGGATGGGATAATGTTGAACAACATTACAAGGATGCCGTCATGAACCACTTACGGGTAAATAAGTTATCAAATATTTAAGCACATGCAAATCTAATTTATATATGATATTTTAACTTTTTTATTTAATTTGTAGGAAAATTTCAATTTTGATGAAGTGGAACTTGATATAGAGGCCAAAAACTTGAAGGGTGGTATTAGGAGTGTGCTTATGAAGCGGTACAATGACCGCAAGTATGAAGCTAGACAATTATTTGATAGCGAGGGAGGTTACGATGATCTTGAGAGTGCAAGGGCATACCATCCCAAGGATATGCCCTATGAAAACTGGTTGAGAACCATCGAAGGTTTCCGGCAAGAACAATATATTAAAAAAGCAAGGCCAACACACTAGTACGCGAGAAACAACAATTCCCATACCGTGGGGGGACATCGTCGTACGGTAGCACCGCCTATAAAAATGTAATGTTTTATGTATGTGTGCGTGTGTGTAAGCTTTTGTTTATTTAATGTCTAATCTAAGTTTAATGTTAAACAGGATATGGATTGGGTACCTACGTATGCTAAAACCCACACGGACAATCAAGGGAATTGGGTTGATCCGGTTGCTGAACAAAATTACGTAAGTATTTCTTTTAAGTATTATTTTCTATAACAAATATATATATATATATATATATATATATATATATATATATATATATATATATTTAATCATCTTCGTAAAATACAGCGGAACATACAACAGGCCACAAGTGAATGGAGCGGTGAGGGTCCGCCAATTGCCCCGTATCAGGAAGCATTGGGTGAGCGGCGAGGATGGTACCGCGGGATGGGGCCTAAACCTTCTTCCAACACATTTGTCGTCGCTAAAGGTCCAAGATCAATACCGGCGAAGATTAGTTTTACCGACGACAGGGGACCAATACCGGCCAATCTATACCGGCGACGTGTCGCCGCTAAAAGTCAATACCGGCGACAAAATGGGTCAATACCGGCGACGACTGTCGTCGCTAAAGGCGGCCTATTCTTGTAGTGTAAAAGCACAACTATAGTTGGGAATTGGGATGCATTCCCTCATTTAACATTCTTTTAAACTTTAAAGATTCTTTAGCATCTCCGTGTTGTTGTGTGTTAATATCATCGAGTTCCAACACTCAATGTCTTTGCAAACTTTGGACTCAAATACATTTTAAGCTGTTTTTTTTGCTCCCACATTTGGCGTGCATGTCTAATAACGCGTTTGTGACAAACGGGTCAAGGTTTAAACCGGTTTTTAAAAGCTGTGTATGGAACTGGTAACCAAACGGAAGGCTAGCAAGGTTGCTAGATGCTATAACTAGTGCGACAAATGTGTACTTGTTTGGTTTCTAACATGAAAGTTGCAGTTCTTGTTAAAGTTTTGAGTAGTTGTGTTTTCTGATATCTGGGTATACCTGAAAAGCATCACACGTTCCATACCACAATATGTCAACATTGCTTTCAGACATTTCATCAAACATATAGCGTGCATCTTCCATTGAGACACCAAATTTGGTTATAATCCATGAATTTGTTTGCTCAGTTCTAAAGCGAGTAACGAATCTGAAACGTCACAAAGAGTAAGAAAAGTTAACAGGCTTGGGTCATGTTTTAATAACCAACCTATGCAGCTGAGAACCCGTAATTACACTCCTTGACCGTGTTGCAATGCAAATAACACTCGTTAATACATACTCATTTAACGTTTCATTAGATTCTCTTTAGAGCATAAGAAACATCACCGTATACATATTGTGTATTAGCAGAAATCATCTAAGACAAAGTGCTTATGTTTCTCTCAGGCATTTCATCAAACAACTTCCGTGCAGAGGCTAAATGGCCACTTTTTGAATAACCAATTAATCATTAAACACTAGCCATGAATTAGCTTTGCTATTGCAAGATTTCACATTGAAAATGTTTTTCCAGTGGGTTCCTATATAGGTTTTCACTACAAATTATATATGTTCTATATAGGTTCCCACTAAAAATTCCAAACCGAGTGGGTTTCCTGGAACCCGGTCTTTTCATACTAGATCCGCCCCTAAGTGTGGCAGAACTAGAGCTTCTTTATCGTGGTCATCATAGTACTCTTTTCGCTACCAGCTACAACTAAAAGGTCCGAATCATGTTTTTTTTTTCTTCTAAAAAAGCTTATACTACCTCCGTCCCATTAAAAGTGTCATATTTCAAATTTTCAAAGTATTTATTTATAAACTTTGACTTTAATTATATATTTTTTGTGTTATAAAAAACTTGATGAAAATTAACCCGATAAAAACACTTGTAAAACACACTCAAATCATATAACTTTCATCAAGTATTATCTAACACAAACAAAATTATTTAAGGTCAAAGTTTATAAATAAAGACTTTGAAAATTCAAAATATGACACTTTTAATGGGACGGAGGGAGTATTATTTTTACATAAAAACCCAACATATTCCTATGGACGACGAATTAGCAGACCCTCTTGACCCGTGGTTCCACCCCGGTTACTTGCTTTCTCATTAACTAAATCAAATGTGCATCTTCACTTGCTTTTTATAATTTTAGGGTAGGGATGAGCAAATCAGACCCGGTACCGGTACAGAGCTCATCCGTATTTTAGGGTTCTATGCTTTTCATAAAATAGCATAATAATTGAAGTGTGAAGAGATAAAGTTATTGATTGCGAACATGTGAAGATAATAGATATTCACATTTCTAAAGCAATATTTGTCACGTGACTTGATATATTCTTCAAGTATTATTGCAATCCACAAAATGAAAGTGTGCATGGGCATTTTTTTTTTGCTTGAAGTGGTCATGCTTAATATTCTTTACATTGGATGCATAGTATGTTTGATACCATATTTTATAAAATGTTTAGGATAATTACAACTAAAGCAACAATTTCTTGTCTTATTTGTATTTTTTTTAAAGTAATGAGCTTAGCAAGGGTTTAACATGTCATAAGACTACTATCTACGTAGTAGCAACAGTAAATTTCTCAAAGTTTGGTTGCCAAAATTTCGGTTTAATATATCGGTAAACTAAACTCTTGATAACATAGAACGTTGACGACTTCATGATAGTAAAATAGTATGTTGACGGCTTGAAGATAGTGTTACAACATTTACAACTGATAATATCTTACACTACAAGAAATATATACTTTTAGCGGCGACACCATTAGCGGCGACAGGCCAAACGTCGCCGCTATTGGTCGATCCGCGTGAAAGATTCTGAAACCAAACCCCAGCCGTTGATCAAAATCCTGATCTAACGGTTGGGGAATTAAAAATTATTAGCGGCGACAAGTCAGATCAATACCGGCAACAACCGGTCTCCGCTAAAAGTGTTTGTCAGAACTTTAATTCCTAGCCACTCAATCCTCACCTTTGGTCAAACCATTACCGGCGACATACATTAATACCGGCGACAAGACGTCGCCGCTAATGGTTAAAAAATATCTGTCCCTCTACAGCGCGAACTTCTCCCTCTTTCTTCACTTTTCCCCCCAAACAACTTCCATCTACCACCGGAAACAAGCCATTTTTGCCCAAATCGGTTAGTAAAGCTTTGATTTTGTTACATTTCTTCTTTATTTTGTTATATACATATGATAGGCTTTAATTTTTGTATATTTTTGTGTGTTTTTGTGTGTTTGGTAGTGAAATCGGATCATCACCATCACTTCTCCGATCACCACCGTCACTTCTCCGGTCACTACCTCGTCTACGCGGTCTACATCTCTTGGAAACTTGAAAATACAGTTAGTTTTATTTGTATTTTTTTTTCAAAGTGTAGATGTTGAATAATTTTTTGTTTTGGTATGTAAATGTATAATGTAGGTATGTGTTAGTATGTCAAATGTATAATGTAGGTGTATTTTGGGGAAAATGTGTATATGAAAATCTATGTATTTGTGTATGTAAGCATGTATGTGGGTATGTAAGTGTACGAATGAATGTATGTATGTATGTAGGTGTATGTTAGTATGTTGGTGAAAAATGTGTATGTTAGTATGTATAAATTTTGTGGTTTTGGTCAAATTGTATAAGAAAGTCTATGTATTTGTGTATGTAGGTGTATGTAAGCATGTATGTGGGTATGTAAGTGTATGAATGAATGTATGTATGTAGGTGTATGTTAGTATGTTGGTGAAAAATGTGTATGTTAGTATGTAAGTTTCTATAAAGTATGCAAATGTGTATGTAAGTATGCATAAATGATGTAGTTTTGGTCAAAATGTGTGTTTGGTCATGTTTGAAAAAAAATATGTTTAAGTTGATAATTTCTATGTTTATGTATGTTTTTATAAAGTATGTAAATGTGTATGTAAGGATGAATGTTTGTATGTTTATGTAGGTGCATGTAAGCATGTATGTTTAAGTTTCATGATTTCTATGTTTATGGTCATGTTTGAAAAAAAAATATATGTTTAAGTTGATAATGTTAATCATCGAAGAATTTGGGATCGGCCATTAAGTGAAATATTTATTTGAATTTGAGTTACACTTGTTGTACTTTCCATTAATTTCTATTAGATACACATGCTGTAACATTTGTAACTTTATAGGGATTATGTTTTCGGTATTGCTGATATTCGCTTATTTGATGGCCGATGTGGCCCCCTGGGGACATGGGGTGACGGCGCTGGTGATCCACCGCTTCCTCCTGGTGGGATTCGTGGCACACACGAGACAGACGGTAAGTCTTTTACTAAATTATTTTGTAGTCCTTATATTTTATATATTATAAATGTTGTTACTAATTATTTTTGTTTTAATTGCAGCGGTTCCCCCAAAGAAGGTTAGGGGGAAAGCTAAAAACGAGAAACTACGGCGTCTAGTAAAAACGGGGGGGCCTGTGTCGCTTACGTTTGATCGACAGGTCACGTTTACCCCTGTTGGTAAATCAAGAGACATGTTTTCAAGGGAGGCCGGCTTGTATATGTGGCGGGCCATCCCGTTTGATAAAATTGGATGGGATGCTGTTGAACAACATTACAAGGATGCCGTCATGAACCACTTACGGGTAAATAAGTTATATGCATAAAATTTTATAGCACATGCAAATCTAATTTATATATGATATTTTAACTTTTTTATTTAATTTGTAGGAAAATTTCAATATTGATGAAGTGGAACGTGATTATGACGCGAAAAACTTGAAGGGTGGTATAAGGACTGTGCTTATGAAGCGATACAATGACCGCAAGCATGAAGCTAGACAATTATTTGATAGCAAGGGAGGTTACGATGATCTTGAGAGTGCAAGGGCATACCATCCCGTGGATATGCCCTATGAAAACTGGTTGAGAACCATCGAAGGTTTCCGGCAAGAAAAATATATTAAAAAAAGCAAGGCCAACAAAAAAGTACGCGATAAACAACAATTCCCATACCGTGGGGGGACATCTTCGTACGGTAGCACCGCCTATAAAAATGTAATGTTTTATGTATGTGTGCGTGTGTGTAAGCTTTTGTTTATTTAATGTCTAATCTAAGTGTAATGTTAAACAGAATTTGGATTGGGTACCTACGTATGCTAAAACCCACACGGACAATCAAGGGAATTGGGTTGATCCGGTTGCTGAACAAAATTACGTAAGTATTTCTTTTAAGTATTATTTTCTATAACAAATATATATATATATACACATATATATTTAATCATCTTCGTAAAATACAGCGGAACATACAACGGGCCACAGATGAATGGAGCGGCGATGGTCCTCCAATTGCCCCGTATCAAGAAGCGTTGGGGGAGCGGCGAGGATGGTACCGCGGGATGGGGCCTAAACCTTCTTCCAACACGTCCTCGCACTCGTCATCTAACATGTCGTCTTCGCAAGCTCGGACGCAAGAACCCTTTTCCGAGGTAAACTACGCAATTTATAAAATGACAAACGAACGCATGTTTCCTTGTTAAATATATGTTGGTAGCGTTAATTAATATGCTAATATACGTTTTGCTATCTATTATTGTAGGATTTTGTTAACAGCTTGTTCCAGACACCGTCATTTTTGAACCAACTTAACAATTATCTTGCTTCACAAGGAAAAGGAAAAGGAAAGTCAAAAGACTACGATTCTGACAACTTATTCGATAATGAATCCGACGATGAACCCAACGATAACGATGACGATGAGTGACTTGTTTTTAATGTACGATTTAGATTTAATTAAACGTTGTAGGATATAATGTACAACTTAAACGTAGTTTTTAAGTATATTACCTTTAGTATATGTTGATTATGTTCATGGCGTATGCTTGCGTTGTTTGAAAATAGGCAGGTTTTGTTTTTCGGCCGTAAAACTGGCTGGGCAGCTGTATATACAGCTGCTGTATTAAAAAAAAAAAACAGACTTTTAGCGGCGACATCTGTCGCCGCTATTGCCTTTCAACCTTTAGCGACCAATATTAATACCGGCGACACTTTTAGCGACGACAGCTGTCGTCGCTAAAAGTGAAGGATCAATACCGGCGACACCTGTCTTTACCGGCGACAACGGGTCAATAGCGTCCGAGCAATACCGGCGACGTTTTACCGGCGACATGTCGCCGCTAAAAGTCTATAGCGGCGACAAAGGTGGTCAATACCGGCGACCGCTAAAAGTGCCCTGTTCTTGTAGTGTTATGACGGAGAAAGAGGAAAAAAGAAGAATAGATACACTAATGCAATGTAGTCGCGCTTTTGTGAAGAACTTAGGAATCTTGTAGAGTGATCATTACTACTTTTGAAAACTATATATATTTGTTGTAAGAAGACGAGTATAGAACACCATATTTGTTGTGTAGATGGTATATTCACCAAATCTAAGGGAACTTTTGTATATGTATTTGATGGCTTATCCATTTAATATAGGGTTATTGGATTTTATCACTCTCAACTATTAGGTATCTGTCGCCGCAACTCCCAACTATCACTTTGACTCTCACCACTCCCAACTTAACACTTTGTGTGTTGTGTCACCCCGTATGTGAACATTTCTTAGTGGTTGACTTGTGTTATTGGTGATATTAGGCTAACACTTTGTGAATTACTAATGATTGCAGGTTATCTGCTCCTAAAAGACAAAATGGGAGCCAAAAATCACTCAACCGGAGTGACACAATACACAAAGTGTTAAGTTAGGAGTGATGGGAATCAAAGTGATAGTTGGGAGTGACAGTGGCAAATACCCAATAGTTCAGAGTGATAAAATCCAATAACCCTTTAATATATATGCACCAAGTCTATGTCTTTATTCTATTGGTACATGGTATTAGGTTGATGGATACAAACCACTATGATTTGATAGTCTAGAAGAGGGACCATGTTTGTGGGAGGTTTTTTTATTTTGCGGTTGAACTAAAAAACCAACGAGTTGGGTCGAACCGGATTTTGCGGTTTGGGTCAAGGCAACTTGGTTTCGCAAGTTGGTTCGGCTTGAACTTGGTTCAAAAAAAATTCGTGCCACCCCAAATGTTGAAAGCATAAATGAAACTTCTTAAAAGATGGTTTAGAGATAAAATCAAACTTAAAAAGTTATAAATGTGAGTCTCAAGTTTCAAACTTGAGACATTTGGTGATTACCAACTTATCTACCATCATAGCTATGATCTATATGTATACATACTTATATGTTTATCATAACATATGTAGACACATAATTAGCTTCATTCGAGACCACCCATCAAAACATAGAAAACAACCACATATTTCGAAAATGGTCGGTTGTGTTCTTGAAGATGACACATTGTCGGGTCAGCACCTACCAATCCGATTATAAATATATATTTAAATATGTTAAAGAGGAATTTAAGCAATGTGTTGCATTATGAGGAACTTATTCTTATATGGAAGACAATAAAATTCTGTATGTTTTGATACTTGTTTCTTGGTGCATATGAACCTAACAAGTGTGCATATGAATAGGTCTATGTGTGTATGCAGTGTATGCTTACGTGGAGTCCATGTCATCCACAAGTGGGCCATCCATGTGAGTGGTCATATAATGATGCAAAAAGGGCATCATGAATATAGGGGTATTTTAGGGAAGTTTGAACCAAGAAATATATGAACTTCAAAGAAAAACAAAAATAGATGATAACAATTTGAGCCCTTTTATTGTGCCTATGGAACAATAATCCACCAACACTGATTTTAAATTTGGGCAAAGGTTTTTTTTATAAAAATTCAACTTTTTATTATTATTATTATTTACTATACAAAGTTACATTTATATAACCAGTGTAATACACGAAGTTTTTAAAGATATAACTTTTTATCATTTACTATGTAAAATTAGATTTATTCAACACGTGTAATACACAGGGTTTTTAAGGATATAATTTTTTTTTATTATTTTGTAGATTTTTCAATCTGACTATACACGGGTTTTTTAAAGATACGATGTTTTTAGTATTTAATATACAAAATTACATTTATTTAATCTGTGTAATACACACGGTTTTTTAAGATATAACTTTTTTAGATCTATTCAACACGTGTAATATACGGGGTTTTCAATGATGTAATTTTTATATCATTTGGTAGATTTATTCAACCCGATTATACATGGGTTTTTTAAAGATACGACGTTTTTAGTATTTAGTATACAAAATGACATTTATTTAATCTGTGTAATACACATGGTTTTTAATGATATAACTTTTTTTTTATTATTTGATATATAAAATTATATTTATTTAACCCGTTTCATAAAGATATAACTTTTTATTATTTAATATATAAAATTACATTTATTCAACCCGTGTAATACACGAGGTTCTAACCTAGTTAAATAGTTAAAGTATATATCAAAAGAAAATATGTGGAGTTGTTTAGTCATGGCAAGTTGGTAACACCCAATCACGCATGAATGCGTTGGGTTTATTAAAAAAAAAAACAGTGATCTGCGTAGATGTTAGCTAACTCACCTTACGTTCTATATTTTTAGTTGAGAATATTTTTTCACTTTATATGGTCCCTATTAGATGATAGAGATCATTATATTATGAGAATCACATCTCATTTAGATAGTAGAAATCACATAGTAATCACTTAGATAATAGAATTCATGTATATGTAGTAATCACCAACTATCATCCATCTAACATGTTAGAGATAACCAAATGTAAATGCATGTTTTACATATGTTGTATGGGGTGCTAAACGGGTTGGCGGGTCCAACCCGAATAAACCCGAAAATTTTACACGAACCCAAACACGACCCGGACCCGAAAATTATGCCAGACATATGAACTTGAACACGGCATGTTTAATCCGAGTTGTTGTTTGTTTTTCTGGATATTAATATTTTACAATTTAAATTATACAACAAAAAATACAAATGTATATAAAACAATTACATTTTAAGGTTTATGATCAAATACAAAGGCTCTTAAAAATAAAAAGTGTATAAAGGCTTATGATCAAATAGATTATTAGAATATACATTTTAAGGTTTATGATCAAATAAACCCACTACAAAAAAAAAAAAAAAAAAAAAAAAAAAAACCCTTAAACACTCGCAACCACCCAAAAACCTAAACTCCCACCCTCACCTTCCGTTAGCATATGAAATGCATAATCAAGTTCAACAACTAGTTTAGGCATTTCATTAATTACCCGGTAGGCGTTATTTTTAGGCCACCGTTTTAACTAAAATTTTAACCAAGTTCATTACATTTCCAACACTTTAACTAGTTCAAGCGATTATCAAAGCTAATTTATTTATTCATTTTGCAAGAACTACGGGTTCTCATATATAAGTGAAACTCGTTTCATCATATCACTAGGCATTCATCCGAATACCTAATATAATCAAGTTCTATATATCAACTAGTAGATATCATGATTTCAAACATTCATATACATGAATAAAATCACCAATTTCATCATAACATACTTAACCCATTTCATGGCAACTATAAACATATACTTAACCTCATAGTTTGTTCAAGTATCTTTCCTAATACTACCATCCATGATGGCTTTAAACATGATTATATCATAAACTTTATCATATTATCAAAACCCACTTGATAATCTACTTGTTCATCACTTAGAAGTAACCTTACATCAAGTACTTCATAATTTCATCATAACTAACAAAATTAAGCATGCGTACGCATTCAATTTCAACTTTGGATTATATTCTAATAATCTATTTGCATGTAACCTACTTGTCTCTAATTTCAACTTTAACCAATCTAAATTTTGTGACATACCTTATGATCCCCATGACTAGGTGATCGTTAATATACATTCAAACCCGAATTTGGCTTTCAATTGGCCCTTCAATTTGAAGATCTTGTTGAACTAGGGTTTGCATCCCTTGTTCTTGCTCCTGGTCGATCACGCACACACACACTTAGTGTGTGTTGTGTTTTTTTTATCAATAGTTTTTAATAAAACTAGTTTACCCACTTGGCCATATTAGTCCCTCATGTTTCATTTGTTATAAAGAGGGCTAAAATTCTTGATTTCTATTAACTAAGAACACATTATTTACTAAGTTAATATTCCTAGATAACTTAGTGGATTCGGGGAGGTTGTAACCCGTTTTATTTTAAGTCCCGTTAACTCGGGCCTCTTGTAAACTTTTATTTTCTCAAAAGCTTTCGTTCACTTTTTATTTAATATTAGGTTTATTTATTTAAATCCTAATATTCACCGGGTTAAATTTTACCATTAACGGTATTTCACCCGTTCATTAATATTAACATGGTTTGACTATCAAACCCGTTTTCGGGGTGTTACAATACGTATATATATATATATATATAAGAAGGTTAACGTACATTACGGCTTAACGTACATCACGTACGACAGGTAATTACGCACGTTTATTTTAAAATCACGCACGTTATAACTCAAAAATCCAAAATCACGCATGTTGAAACACAATAATCACGCATATTGAAAACATTAATCACGCATGTTATAGAACAAATCACGCACGTTGTTGTACGTGAAGTACGTTAAGCAATAATGTACGATATACTTTTTCTATATATATATATATATATAAGAATATTCCAAAATTGAACAAACAAGGCTATTTGCCACATTGCATGACTTGTAGATTCCAAATAATTATTGAAGGACAAATGGCTCAATTTATTCTTTCAAACTCCCTCTATCTCGTTTCTTGAAATATTCATCTTGTCCAAAGATTGCTGTTGACTAGGATTCTTCCAAACCCAATCCTAGGTTTGCACTCAACTCTTGGAATCAACTTAAGCATTACAATTTGCATGTCAGCAGCAAAATATTTACAAGTTGATGGGAACCTTTTTAGTGACCATTTATTTATATTGGTCCTCCATATAAGTATATTCTGATTTTGGGAATCTTACAATCAACAAAAAACCCATAATTTCTCTTGTACCCACAAGGGAGGTATGGCATACCCATAATCACTTGCAACATGAAAACACACAATATGACCAACACTATATGCATCTCTCTCTCTTCAATTATATACACACACACACACACACACACATATGACCAACACTAACTATTACTAACTATTACGCTACCTTTTTTCTTAACGACAAATTTCTTTTAATCTCTGTCATCTGTGCGACTCGAATCTAAGACCCCCCCCCCCCCCCCCCTCTCCCAAACTCAGGTTTTTAAAGGCTCTGTCTTTACCAATTGACCACCACTCTATTGTTATTATATTGCACTACCTATATTCATTAATACGTGTTTTATGCTTTAAATTCACCGATAATATGGCGTGTGTTTTGATAGTTTCAAAAAAAAAAAAAAAAACATGCATATGTATGTGTCTGCAAGTATTCATGCACAAATACAATTTCATTTATAAATTATAGATATAAGAAAGACGATTTAGACTTATATAAAAACCAGTAAGTTAATGTTTTGCTCGCATAGAGTGAATATTTAAGGGAACTTGAATTATTGGCATTAAATAATTGTAAGTGAAAAAGAATAGAATCTTGTATTGGTGCATTGTTGTTCCATAAAGAACTTATTCTCATAAAGAAGGGAAGAAATAACTTTAGCTTGTTTTAATCTAGGAACTATATAAACCCACATAGTGTTATAAATTATATATAATGTATGAAGATATATGAATATACATGTCATCTCATGAGTGGGGCCATCCATGTGAGAATGTAATGGGGGAGGATAAAAGAAACATGATTGTATCATGTACATCAGTGGCGGAGCTAGACTTTAAAACCAGGGGTATCAAAAAAAAAAAAAATTACGGTGTATTCATATAAAATCCTTTATAGGGGTATCCTCGTATTTTTTTAGGGGTATCCTTTATATAAAATCGAAAAAAAAAAACAAAAAATTAACACTGCGAAACACTACGAACACGACTTTGAGCCGTAGCCCGTGCTACGGCTCCTAACATGCTGTCTCCGCCCCTGATGTACATCTCACCTTCGTAATTAATATTTTGATTGCAACAATTTAGCTATCTAAATATTTAATTTTTCCGCGATGTAAGTGAGGTTCGAGTTTTTAACCTTACACTCTTAACTCTAACGACTTTGTCCATTAATTTCAATCCCACCTTTTTGCAAATCATTTAGATATATTTGTTTTTAAATTGTTAACAATCCAACATACATACAAGAGTCTAGCCACTAGAATCTTAATGCATGTGTTGAGATTCTCACTTCAATGTGATTATGAGAACCTCACACAATTTTCTTCGAGATGAGTTCATAGTCCCACGAATCACATTGAGATGTTCTTCAAGTCCCAAAATTTATGACAAGATAGTGAATGGATGTCATGTTCTTGAATAGTTTGCTAGATTACAAAAGGTTCACCAAGAGATTTCACTTGTTTTGATTTTTTCCATCTTACTTTTTTTGTTATTTTTTTATTTTGAATTGTTGTTGAGTTTTATTACGGTAAAAAAACAATTCTACCCAAAGTTCTTACTGTGATGAATTTTGTTTAACCTTTTAACATTTAAACTTTGGAATTTAGTGGCAAGATTTACAAACAAAATGTACAACACAACATGGTTAGTTTATCTGGTCATGTATGCTTTCATAGCTTGGACATAAAAAGCGGACCAAGAACATACAAGGTTCCCTTAAGGTTCAGTCACAATGATTATTACACAAGAACAACAATGATTATTAGACAATGCAAAACACAGAAAACATGTCCAAAGAAGAAGACTAGGGTATGAAGCCAAAAACCCCAATGAACCACTCATGTGAGATTCAGATGTAGACCAAAACCCATATTTGCTTTACAATGTACCGTCTAACTTTCCTAATCACTCAAAAGATTATTGATTCTCACGCCAGAGGGTGGTTACATATAGACATCCTTTATGTGACGGATCTAACGATTCTGTATTGCAGGATTGTAATCATCTCGCAACAACTTTCATTCCAGCCCGTAGCACAAGATTACCATGTCAGTCTCCAACCAGTAACTTTGTAGCTTAAGTGGCGTCATTCGTGAGACTCAAACCCACGACCACATGGTAATCCTTTGTAGCTTCATAGTTCATGCATAATAAATAAATTTTCATAATTTTTATTAAGTGTTTAAAAAGAAATAGTTAAAAATATTTACACTTCATGATTGTATTAAATGCTGAGCGCGACATCCTTATGCACCTATTTCACATTGTAGGCATCGGAGAGATTGGTAGTAATGCAACTCGAGCCTTCTTCGTAATACTACAAAAATATATAATGTCTAGTTGTCAGCTAGTCTTTGGCACACTCTAAAAGGTTTAGTTAAGTGTCAATAAACTAACCAATGTGGGGTAACCCACTTAAGGGAGAGGCCTCAGGTTCAATCTTGGATAAAGGTGAAAAATTTAGAACATTGGTGAATGGTAGAGCAAACGTTGTCATTCATAGAAGTGTCAATAAACTAACTCCAACATGCCTACAACTGGGCTAAGAACTAAGGACACTAAGTTAATAAGTGTCAATGAAATAATTTACAAGATAAAAATAGACACTTAACCCCTAGAACATATGAAAATGTGATTAGACAAAGTCGGACCACATGAAGGTCTAATATTTTAATAATATGAGTGACATATTTGAGATCAAACACATTCCAAATCTATCTTGTACGTGACGAATTCCATATCTCTAGTACTGCAATCCTGTAATGAGGCTAAATTCGACAGGTCCGAATTGCAACTCACGACGTATGACATGAAAGAACATAAAGTATCAAGTGGACTAAACTTAGGTTATATGTGTAACGGTTATCCATTATCATCCAATTTATGTACACATGAATTCCCAACATTTTTTTACTTAAAAAAATTAATTTTTTTACTTATTTTTTTTTTTTACGTGCATCATGCTCTTTGGTCACCTACGAAGTCTAACCCCTAAGCTTTCACATAATGCCACATCTTTGTGGTGTATATTTTGCACTTGGTTAAAAACGTTGTGTTTTACACCTTTTAATAATTGTCTTTTACGCATTGTATTTTACGAATTATGTGTAGCACATTGTATATTACACATTATGTTTTATGAATTGTGTGTAGCGTATTATGTCTTACACATTGTGTTTTACACTTCGTTTGTGACTGAAATGGTTCGACTCGTTGTGCGCCGCAGCAAAGTACTGCTGGCAAAATACTAGTTGTTTGTTATAGCCTTACACTATATATCCTAGTAAGGTTATAGAACATAACCTACAGTTTAAAAAAAATATATTAAATGCAAGTAAACCTCGTATCTTTAACAACAAAAAGCAATATTAAAATACATGCGAATGGGACATTTTCTTTTAACACAAATTTCAATTTTTACTCATTTTAGGATTTGAATTCATAGCCTCTGATGCTCTAAGAAGTTTTGCTTCTATCGTTAAACCACGAAACCCAATGGTCGTGGCAATGTGGAGGTTATGGGTTAGAGTCTCACTTGGTGTAATATTTTTCAGGTGGGTTATGGGTTTTATCACAGTAGGCATTCGGACGATGGGTTCCACTAAAATGGTGGACAGGCCTGGTCTCAGGGGCGTACCTACATTATGGGGTGGGTGGGCGGCCGCACCCCTTGGAAAAAAGTTTTAGTGGTATTTTTCGCAAAAAATCCCGACCGCACCCCTTGGAAAATTTTGACCGCACCCCTTGAAAATTTTCGTCCGCACGCTTTAGAAAAAAATGTTAGGAATTTATATAAAAAATTGTGAACACGGATTGAAACCCGACCCAATTATGTAAATAAGTTAGCCCACTAACCCCTTTATAAAACTTGAATTCATTCCATCAAACCCAACAAGTTAATATCAATCCAAGTCCAACCCAAATACAACTTTAATTAAACAAAATTAGTCCAATTTACAAAAAAAAAAAAAAAAAAAGACTCAATCGGCTGCCAGCTTTGTGCGACTCACGCAAGGGCGGTTCTTAGAAGCCCACTGGCAGGGCCACGGCCCGGGCAAGTTTTTCGGCCGTAGTGCTAATTTTCCGCATTTCGATCGAATTTTTTTTATATACTATGTTTGGCCCGGGCTTGCCCGGACTTTTTTTGGTGCCCGTGTCTTTCAGCCCTGTCACGTTCAACGGGCAAGATCCGCCACTGGACTCACGCCCTCCCTCTGCCTCACCTCACTTCCAGCGACCTGCGACACCCTCACCCCGACGGCGACTGCAACATTTTGACGAATAATAGCTTAATTCCGGCCACGAACAAGTACATGTTTTGTTTTTTGTTATTTTAATGTTTATGTGATTTTGTTCAAGACTCATGAGATAATAGGATGGGTTTAAAAAATTTAAATTTTTATGTGTTTTGAGGTAATTTGGGGTTGTTCTAGTCTTTATAGGATGGGTTTGTTGTCTCTTAATCTTTTATTGATTATATGATTCTAGTATAGAGTTTGAAAAGTTGAAATTTAAAACTTGAAAATTAAGGAATATTGATGGTCGAATACTCAAAGATTTTAGTTTGATGTTTTTTTTGTTTTACATGACCCGACCCGACTCGAACCGAATTTTTTATTTATATATCTACGCGGCCTAAAATTTTTAAAATATTCCGCACCCCCAAAGAAAAATTCCTGGGTCCGCCACTGCCTGGTCTGGTCACCAACGCTATCTGTGTTTGCAGGGCTTGGGTGACCTTTCACCGATGGGTTTACTTGAGTGACCGGGCTTGTATAGTATTAGTCAAAGTTAAATTATTAAATTAGTTAAACGTCCCATTAAAATACTTGCAATATTGTTGTTTCATTATTCAAGCGATTAATTAACTAGTGAACATCGTTGCACGTTGCGACAAAGACGCTGACATGGATAAAAATATATATTATTTTAAACCTTATTTGTTTCGTCACGGTATCCGTATTGTTTATGATAAAAAAATTCACAATGGTTTCATTGCACAAATGTTAATTGTCTCATGTAACCCATAATCCACATTTTTTTCATTAAATCTCTAAATGGAAATTACATCGAAACAGAAACAAAAGGTAAATGAGCAACAAGCTACGCTGCTACCCCAAAATATAAAATTATGTTTTACATCGGTCGAAAACCATACAAATGTATACTAGTAAGGGTTCCGACAATACAAATACCATTGTTGTTTAATCGGGATTGGTACCGTTATTAGCACCCGATACAACTAATCCTACCAAAAAATTCCATATTTCGATATAACTTCGTTTTATAAAAACAAGGTGTGAAACTAGATGATATGTGCAAAACCTAACATATTTTTTTACATTCATCGGAACACATTTTGGTCGTTTCCTTGTATGAATTTTTGAAAATAAGTCATTTATTTGTTTACTTTTGACATTTAAGGTTGAAAATGCTTAAAACAACAAATGAGCAAATTCATGGCGAAAAACAAGTGTTTTCAAGGAAACAGAAAAGTCACATGCCCCTGTGCTTGTTTCCCTCCAAAAAATACAAAAGAAGTCATTTGACACAGGGCCGTACTTGATCAAATACACCCCATGTCACACTGCTCCAGATAAGAAAAAATAGACCACCACGTACGGGCCATGCCTCTTTTGGCATGCCAGAAGACGACAAAATGAAGGACAATGGGACCCAGAAAGTTTATTTGGGATGTGCCCTAGCTCACATAGCCTTGTGTTGCTCTACAAACTCTACACAAAAAAGACAAAAAGAAATGCAAAATTCAACCACACGACCCATGCCTAATAAGACACAAGGTCGTGCCCTATCCTGTTTCAGCCTATAAATAGAGGTGTGTCGTTGCCATTTTTCTTGATCCTTTGGCACCTGCTCTCTCTAACTCACCATCACTTTATACCACTAGCAACCACTATTTTCATCTTGTTTAGAGTTTACTTTTTTTTTTTGGGTAAAGATTTAGAGTTTACATTTTCTAGCTTTGCGAGATGATCGCCCTTCTGCTTTTGACCAATAAACCCGAGTGTATTTTTCGCAGAATACTCGGGAGTTTGCTCTTTCTAGCAACCACTATTTTCATCTTGTTTAGTATGATTGCAACTTTATATTTTTTTTTGAAATAAATGATTATTGAGAAGGAATTGAATATTTATGTTATTGTTTCTAATAAGAATTGTTTTAGATGGTTTTTTTTGCCCATCAGCGTAGTACCGTTGCAAGTATTTGAAATAAATAACAATTGATTTTAAAATAAATACGGATTTCTTTGCTACTTGTTCTAGGTTTTGTTTTTACAAAATTTGTGTGTGTTTTTTGAGAGAACAAATGTCAATTTTGTTTTAATGTGATAGAAGGCCCTAAAAAGACGGTATATGTTTTATGTAATAATTTTACGCAAGCCATGACGAATGGAATGCCATATCTGACCCCTGATCTTTGTAATAGTAACCAACCACACCTCATGAGCTTAGTAGTTTAATTGTGGAAATAACCTATTGACTCTTGCAAATGTCAAACTGGATAAAAATAAGCGGCTTAGAATTCCATGAACAATCAATTGGCTAAAAAGGAGCTGAAACAGATGCTCGAATCAAGAGAGAATACCTACATGTTTTGCCTTGGGGCGATAGCTTCCCTCGAAGGAGCATACAAACTCTAATCCGGGAAACTAATTAAGCTTTCAGAACAACAAGTTGTCGACTGGTTTCAAAAGTATCAAGGGAGGGCCGAATTAGCTTTTGAAAATCTGAGAAAAAAAAATTAAAGGAGTCTCATTACTTGAAGATTACCGATATACATGAAGATATGGGTTTTGCAAGCCGTTTAACAAGTAAAAGCTTGTGGATATTAAATTTTGTGGTTTCATTCAGATTCCTAATGATGAGCTGGCTCTTCATATAACTCTTGTGAACCAAACTGTAGTAGTTTCAACTGCCTTCGATGAGATTTTTGACGAAGACACAGGGGTAAGTTTCAATATATTCTTTATTAAGTAATTTGATTTTATATTTAATGACAATATAATCTTTTTATATTTTTAGGGTATATTTTATATGAAGAGATTAATGAGGAGACTAATGTATGATGATATAGACCACACTGTTGCTCTGGTGGAACTTGAACTCATAGAAAACAATGAGTATTGACTTTTAAAAAACTCCTACGGTAGATTTTGGTGAGACCGAGGTTGTATAAGCCTACTAAAAAAGAACATATATGGTACGAGTGAGTGTCTGATCACAGAGGATGCATGGATACCTTTGATTGAATGTCTAAAACCACCCAACCTTTCATGTGCATTAAAGGCAAGCCTTTATTCTCCCCAATTCTATAGATTGAAAAAAGCCTCGAAAGATATCACAGGTGGGAAATTGAAGACAACGAGGAAAATGATAATGAAAGCCATTCCGTAAGAACCAGAAAATTGAGAAAAAGAAAAAAAGGGTAAGAAAGTGAATCTCTTAAATAAGAAGCATATAAAGAAATGCAAGAAATTAGCAACGAAGGATCCAACATAGGATATTTATGATATAAAATGGTAAAACTTAATTTTGTTCAAAATCTTATTGTAAAGTTTTCATTTTCAAAAAGCTTGAAAATATATTTAAATTGATGGTTTTAATAGTGGTTGGACTACTTTGGTTATTTACATTCATATAACTATAACCAAACCATAGCAAATTGATTATTCGAAAAGCCATAACCAAATTATTGGTTTCTCACCCTGTTCTCAAAAAGCTTGAAAATATATTTAAATTGATGGTTTTAATAATGGTTGGACTGCTTTGGTTATTTACATTCATATAACTATAACCAAACCATAGCAAATTGATTATTCGAAAAGCCATAACCAAATTATTGGTTTCTCACCCAGTTCAATTATTTTAAGTAAGTTTTCTCATTCAAGTTTTATGCGTACCGTATATTAAAACACTAAAATGAATGTATCGCAAACCCTTGTTTATTGAATTTTAGTACTAGGGATTTGAGGGGATTTGGATCGCCATTTTTATCCGAACTGATTGAAACCTAACATTGTTGAATTAGCAAAATTACTATTAATTAGAAAATAGAGTATTTTGTTGTATCATGGTGGTTGTGGTGTGGTAATGGTGGTTAAAGGTGAGAAAGAGAAATAGAGTAGAGAAAGGGTAAAGAGGTGGTGGTGGTTGTGACTATTGTGTGGTGGAGGTGGTGGAGGCTGCGACAATTTTTTGGTGCTGGAGATGGTGTAGTGGTGACTGTTTTGTGGTGGTGATGGAGGTGGTGTGAAGAGAGATTGAGAGAGACGAGAACAGAGTGTCAAAATGTTTTTCTTATATACATACATATATATACCATGATACACACTTTATGTTTATAGTGGGAAAAAGAATTGATTATTTAATTGCTTTAATAAAAATGCATCAGAAAATTTAATTTTTTTGTAAATTGCCTCTGGAAAACTGCATTCGTAGACAATTCACAGACAAAACTATTGTCCTGGTTCAATGCGTTTTAGAGAGAGAACACTTTCTTTGGTGTTTTTAGGCCATTGCGTTTTAGTACTAAGACATTTTTTGTGTTTTCTGGCCATTACGTTTTAGAAAAACACATTTTTGAAGTGTTTTTAGTCATTGCGTTTTAGGTAAAACACATTTTTATGTGTTTTCAGTCCATTGCGTTTTAGAGAGAACACTTTCTTTTGTTTTTTAGGCCATTACGTTTTAGAAAGGAGACATTTTTAAGTGTTTTCTGGCCATTGCGTTTTATAAATAAGACATTTCTTTGTGTTTTTGGTGCGTTGTGTTTTAGGTAAAACACATTTTTATTTGTTTTCAGTCCATTGCGTTTTAGAAATAAGACATTTTAAGTGTTTTCTGGCTATTACGTTTTAGAAATAAGACATTTCTTTTTGTTTTTGGTGCATTGCGTTTTAGATAAAACACATTTTTATGTGTTTTCAGTCCATTGCGTTTTAGAAAGTACACTTTCTTTTGTGTTTTTAGGCTATTGCGTTTTAGAAATAAGACATTTCTTTGGGTTTTCTAGCCATTGCGTTTTACAAATAAGATATTTCTTTGTGTTTTTGGTGCATTGCGTTTTAGAAAAAATGTCATTTTTAGGTTTTTTTTCCATTGCGTTTTATGCAACTGTGTTTTCGAAAAAAAAAATCGAAAATATAGTAATAGTATACTCCTTTTAAAGATAAAAAACGCTCATTTTTTGGTGCAATTTTTATAAAAAAATAATGTCGTATGAAAGAGTTATTAACGTTTAAAAAATAGGGGGGGGGGGTATTGTAGTAGAGAAACTATTGCCTTGGATTGACTAGAATGCCGCTAAACAAACCTACGCGCCTCTTTTTTTTTACTTCAATTTCACTCATTTAATTTTAGCCCTTGATTAAATAAATGGATGGTCAAGATTACTTCCTAGGCTTCCTACACAAATAAACTTTCTATTATATCCTAACCCGAGCAAATAATAGAAACTTAATTAACGGCTTGGATGAAGTTAAGTGAATTGATAATAATTGCAAAATTTTTAAATCACTGTGCTATTGAATTTTTTTTTTTCAAAAAAATGTTCAGAAAACAACAATTTGGACAAAACCCTAGGAACCTAAATAGCAATTTACCTGATAATTAAGAATACTTTGCTAATGTCAAGTTTTCAACACAAGCAATATTTCACTCAAAAGGCATTTATGTGGTTAACATATACACGTTTACTCACATTCTCGTTACTGTTGTAATATATGGTTAATAAAAATAAAAACATAATATAACCATTATCATGGTTGCAAAAGTCGCTATGCACTCCCTAGTCGGTCGACCGGGGAGTTGAGAGTACCCGGACATGTAAAATTATAAGGAAATTAGTTTTTGGAAATTAAATATATGTCAAATAACATAAATTTACTAATATCTATAACAAAATACGTGAAAATGATATTCATGATAGACATAGAAATTATGTTTTATTATTTTCAAAGTCAAACTCGGCCCGAGTTAACCTACTAGATACGATTTTGGCCGAGTTTGACCGTGTTTGACCGATTACGAGTAATTAGGCAGAGTCAAATAAAGTCGACTCGGCAGCCTACCTTGTAGCGATTACTCGGGGAGTACTCGGCCTTGGAAACCTTGTTTTACAACCATGACCATTATAAAAAAAAGTTAATATCAATTATAATAAGTTTAAAAACTTTGATAGTTACTCATTTTTATTCATACAATTGTAATATGACTAATACCCTACTCTTTCTCCTTACCCTAAAGTCATAAATTTGAAAACTTGTATATTTGATATTATAATTTTGTTGGATAACTTTAATATTATACCAGGTTTTAAGGGGATAAATGAAGTTATCCCTTTTAAAAAGGTGGAATTGCAAAAAAGAATGTAAGACTGTAAAAAAGTGAAATATGGATTTTGAGAGGTGCTAAGATAGATATTGTGAAGTAAAAGAAAGATTTTAATGTAAGATTCCAAACCTGGGAAGCCTTACAATTGGATCATTGATCAAGACGTAGTTCTTAAGCTGATAATAATTATAAATAGTAGCGGAAAGCACTGACTACATAAAGTCTTTAAATTTAAACAAAACAATCAAAACAGACATAATAAGTCATCTAGGGTTGATTAGAATACATTATGAAGAGTAGGGTAGTCTTCATTCCATGTTGTGAACCTCTTATAAAAAATCAACCTGTTTAACCTGACATGCATGCTAAAAAGTCAGATGCGCCAAGTGAGTCCTAGCTCTAATAAAACAGAGATTTAGCAATTTAAATTAAATGTTTAGTAATTTCATCATCAACCATGCACATCAACTTCAATCGTAGTTTAAAATTTGTGAAGCGATCTTCACCATGAACAATCCTATACTAAGTTAGATAGGCTTACACCGGTATAAGACTCCATACCTGCTTCACTAATACACTCACATGCATGACCCCATCATTAATGCTAGCAACAACTTTCTAACTTTCAATCATCGAACATCAATCTTCAATCACTTAGACCTAATAATCAATCAGTCTTTAACACATAACATCAATTAATTAATAACCACATAATAGTAAGCAAGTACAATCCAACATTTGAACACTTAGTCAAACCGGTTATGGGTTACATACAACATATCGGCTTTGTGCTCTCAAATCCTGCACAAAATAGGGCTTTCCTCATGGTGAGTATTGTCACGCTCAATGTGGCTTTTTTGCATGGGCGATATTATGCCCCCAAAGAATACATTATGCTAGGCTATACATTATGCATGATACATTTTGCGCTTATCACTGCATGGACAAAGTCTATTCTACGCGCTAACGAACCAAGCGCAAAGTGGCACATTGCATGCCATAAGTTACAAGCATGATTGAAGTGGCACATAAACTACATGTGAAACCCTTGGTTACGTTAATGGCGGCTGTTCTTTAGATCTGAACTTGTTTCACGTCAAGTTCCTACCTTTTTAGTTGGAGATGCATAAGGATTGATCCATAACAAACATAACATTATTCCACTCATCAACATACAAAACATAACAACTTTTACCTGAATCTTACCGATTTTAGCTGAAACCTTCAATCCGAGCTTGAAAGCTTCAAATACTTGTTCCAAATCATACCGATATATAAAAAGTGAAGTGTAACACCCTAACACATTTAACCTTAACACAACGCAGCGGAAATTCGAGTTTTAAAATTTCTTTCATGACATACATCTTGACATTCTAAAAATTCATTTTATAATATAAGAACATAACTTATTAACACTAAATTACATATTTAAACATTCCCGTACAATCTGTCTTGTGACTCGATCCTCGATCTCCAATCCTTGGGTATCCTCATGACTGGTACTACCTGCGCTCACCACATAAAATTCATACATTAGTACGCATTATAAACATACAAGGTTTGTTCACGTTTACTTCTTGTTTCATTTACTCTTCACATTCCAGCTTTTCCATCCTGTCATACCATCCGTGGTGAGACTTCTTTGCCATTCCTGCATTTCACTTATCACTCCATGTACACGAATAAACAACGTAAACACTTGATCGTACCAAAAGACTTACATACATACCTAACTTCATACATACTACCTCCATACATACATACGTACACACATACATGTCAACCTACATACAAACTTACATACAATTACATATCAATCATTCTATACGTATCTACATATATGCATACCCACATAGTCACGTACGATCATGTCATCCCACCTATATACATTCACACATACATACATACGTACATACATACATACACCTTATTACATGCCTTCACACGAACCTACATACGTGCATACATTCGTACATACTCACTTTCGTACATATACATACTTCCTACATACACCCATACATACATACACTTAGGTTTATAAAACATACATACGTACATGCCTACATACTTACTTACATGTATGTTTATAATCACTTGCTTTAACATACCTCACTCATACTTACCTATTCATATACATCTTCATATATCCTTACGTACTTGCTTACACGCTATAATCTTACATACATTTGCGCATACTCATTTACATACATTTATACATACGTGTAAAGAGATATACAACATCCGTACATACCTATCCACACATACGCTTGCCCTAATGGTCATAAAACATGAGTTAAATTAGTCATACGCGGCTTAAAACGCGTTTAAACGAGTTCCCAAGGCAAAACGAGGCACGAAAACAATTTCCGGAGAAACATGACCCGTCGCGCTACGCGACACCCTTAAAACAGCAGAAGGTTGTTGCTGCTGTGCTGCATACTTTCAGCACGATCCCGTTTCACGGAAACGAGCATAACTCCCTCGTTTTTGATCCGTTTTACCCGATTCTTTTTCCTACGTGTCCGTAATTTAATTCTCCATCTAATGGAACTAAAACCCAACATCCGAATTAATATAATTTCCGACTTTTAACTCTTCGGCTTATTACCCTTTTACCACTTTTCGACCCGTTCATGCATACGTCATCATAACTTGTTCGTTTTACCAAAACCTCTTATAAACATAATAATATAAGTGACGTCTATCATAAATTACCAAATTCTTGGATGTCTTGCATCCTCTTGACACCTTATCGTTCATAAGCTTATTTTTGACCCGTTAAGGGTATTCGTGCATTAATTGGTCTACGACTAACCAAACCGTATTCCCCACTTCCATACTTGTCCAAAACATTACACTAATCGAATAACTTGCTTCAAAACTACTTTTAAGTTCGTTTACCCCAAAATACCCATCAAGGGCATTTTGGTCAACCTTAAACCCATCATTTACGACGAAAGACTTTAACACATATTTGACCTCAAACATCATGTTTAATTCATTATAACACTTTATTACTTACTTGTACTAAGAAGTGATTACGGAAATCACTTACCTTATGCCTCCGCTTTCCTATCCGCTTCCTTGTTTTCTCTTGACCCGTTAGCCATTCACGCTTGAGTCCATCTTGATATGATTCCTATACTTTCATATCACCAACATCGCATTCTCGTTAGCTTACATCATTGTACATGTTAACGACCATATCAATCATATGTTTCACCCTTAACTTTCATTAGCCATTTCTAACATACATAACTCATATGATTATATTCATATCCGTTTAAACTCATGTAATTCATCATATAATCACAAACAACTCATATTGACATAACATGTACCATACGAATTCCTATAATCCTGCCTTTACGACCACGTGTCAATTTCATGTTTCTTATGCTTAGTTGACTTTTGAAAGTCAACTATATACCATATTTAACCATCGACTTATCATCATATACTCGTAACATCATATTCGATTATACGGATGACACTATATACATTTCATCATACACTTGATGCGGGTACTACTTTTAAAGCATAACGTACAACTATTTCATGCTCAAATCTTCTTAACTCATACATAACCCATCAAAACATACTACTAATCATCATGTATCATTCCCAAACAAACATCAAACATATCATCATCACATTTCTCCTAATTCTTCTAACAAGTATTCATCATAACCACATAATACATCAATCTTTCAACAAGACTCGAACATGGGAGGTGATTCTAGTCATCATCTTCACCCTAACTAACGGGTTTCACCTCTAATCATCAAATTAACGCAAACCCTACATAACCCATGTTCTAAACGAGGATTCTAACCCTTGTACATCATCAATTTCATATTAATTCACGGATTAGAACATAACCCACTTCACCCATGATCACAAATCTTGGATTCAAGACATACCTTATGATCCCCTCGTGTTGGTGATCATTAATCCATGCTCGGTTATGGATTTAAGCTTCATCTTGCCTTCCGATTTGAGCATAAAGATGGTGTTAGGGTTTGAGGCTCCATAGGAGCCTCCTGCTCCTTCTCGAACACACACGTATGTGTGTGTGTTGTGTGTGATAAGTTATTTAATAACTTAACTTTCATCTTTCCCACTTTAGCCCCTCGGGTTTACCTTTAAAACATAACTGACATTACCTTCCTCTTTTAATTCTTTTGACCATACCCTTAACTAGGTTAATTAGTCTAGTTATTTATTTCATGACGTGTCATATCGGAACACCCGACAAATATTAACATTCAGATTTTGGGGCGTTACAAGTCTACCACCCTTAAACAAGGTTTCGTCCCCGAAACCTTTCTCACTTTCATCGAACACACATCATCTTTTCTTCTAGTCCATCCATACGACCACTAGCCCATACTTTCCTGATCATTCTTTCCTATATCATTTTCATTTTCATTTACTTGACCTGTCAATAACTGGTCAATACACATACTCTTCCGTCCTTTAATATGATCCATTCTTAATGGATCTAATATCTCCATCTCACTTCTAAAAATTTACATTCTCTACATACTCTGTATAACATTTAGCTTTTGTCTTGTTACCACCACAAAACTTACTATTTCATAGTCACACCTACGTGCTTAACTCTAACGTTAACCTTACTCTACGTTTTCTACAGTTACGTATATCTTGCATACCTTTATACTATCTTTAAATCATTTCGTTCATTTCACATTACTATTGCTTTCACTTCATGCATTACTTAATTAACGTGTACAAATAGTTCATATCCCTCAAATCATGAGTTAAACATTTTACTAACCTCTTTTTCATTTCCCAAACCACGATCCGCAACCCAGATCGATCATCTTCTCCTCGAGTACTAGCCGTACAGGCCAGATTTCATTCCTTCGTATAATGAGCTTCCGCTCGTGCACGTCCTTTCACCAATACGATTGGTTTCATTACATCAATAGTTCTAACATTATCATCAACAACATCAGCGGTTAGCATATATCATTCAAACATTCATTACACTAGGTGATTACCCACCTATAACTCTTCACAATTTCCTACGTGCCTGCTATAACGTACCACACATTCTATTTCTTACATACAATCCTTTCATTCAATTAATCATTTGCCAACTGAAGTACACGCTCGTACTTCCTTCCATTCATGCTTACTTGCGAAAACCTTATTACATCATCTCAATATTTCTTACCAAACTTACCATTCCCGCCCCTACTTAAATTATTGTTCGGGTCACAGCCCGTCATCATTCCGACTTCTAAGAGTCAATTACCCTCATATCTTACACGTAACTTATACAAAACTTTGTCTATTATACTATCACTTTTTACTTTATACTTATTCTCTATGACCCGTTCGACTCAATCATGGTCAAACTATCGACATCTTCTTAGGCGGATTAATTTCATCTTTTTATATTTTTGAATCCGTCTCACGGATTCAGACGCATCATTCTTGCTTTTTCATTCATTGAATCCGCCTTACGGATTCAAACATTACATTCATGCCTTTTATCCTTGAACCCGCCTCGCGGATTCAAACATTACATTCATACCTTCCCTCCTTGAATCCGTCTCACGGATTCAAACATTCATTCTTACCTTTCATCCTTGAATCCGTCCCGCGGATTTAAACATTTCATTCATACCTTTCATCCTTGAATCCGTCTCACGGATTCAAACATTTCATTCATGCCTTTCATCCTTGAATCCGTCTTACTGATTCAACATAACATTCATGCCTTTCATCCTTGAATCCGTCTCACGGATTCAAACATATCATTCATATCTTATTGATCCGTACTTAATTACGGATTCCATATTCTTCATTCTTATCAGGCATGTTTTTCATTCTTACATAGTACTCTCAATTTCCCGAGAGTCTTACTTCCCATTTCACCCACACGCCCGCCTGCTACCCAACTCTACCGGACATACCTGTAACAATTATCATGATCTCACGAACGTCATATGCTTCTCGTGTACTGGCCAGGTACACAATCCACATAGTAGTTTCGTGCCTTCATGTAATTGTCACCTTATGTCCGTAGACTTAGGTTTCGGCGCGTGTATTGCTTCCAATACTTCATTACTATATTATCATTGTCTTTCATCTTAAAATTTTCCTTCCCTTAATGAACTTTACCATTACCTACATCCACATATTAAATTCACATACCTGGGCTCATTTGCCTATTTGTCTTATTACCTCTTTGCCTGTCTTAGTACTCATCCAAGATTGCATTCACGGATCATCCTCTTCCAACACTCATGCTTACCTTGCACATACAAAACCGTCAGTTTCTTTATACGTATACATAAATACATACTTTCATCAACCTTTACCTTTGGATCTTGATCGAGTCTTAGATTGTACGGATTTCTTATCTCAAGAGCACACAAGTTTGAGTTCAAGTACTTACCTTCTCGTACTTGATTCCCTCAAACCAGGGCTCTGATACCAACTTGTAACACCCTAACACATTTAACCTTAACACAACGCAGCGGAAATTCGAGTTTTAAAATTTCTTTCATGACATACATCTTGACATTCTAAAAATTCATTTTATAATATAAGAACATAACTTATCAACACTAAATTACATATTTAAACATTCCCGTACAATCTGTCTTGTGACTCGATCCTCGATCTCCAATCCTTGGGTATCCTCATGACTGGTACTACCTGCGCTCACCACATAAAATTCATACATTAGTACGCATTATAAACATACAAGGTTTGTTCACGTTTACTTCTTGTTTCATTTACTCTTCACATTTCAGCTTTTCCATCCTGTCATACCATCCGTGGTGAGACTTCTTTGCCATTCCTGCATTTCACTTATAACTCCATGTACACGAATAAACAACGTAAACACTTGATCGTACCAAAAGACTTACATACATACCTAACTTCATACATACTACCTCCATACATACATACGTACACACATACATGTCAACCTACATACAATTACATATCAATCATTCTATACGTATCTACATATATGCATACCCACATAGTCACGTACGATCATGTCATCCCACCTATATACATTCACACATACATACATACGTACATACATACATACATACACCTTATTACATGCCTTCACACGAACCTACATACATGCATACATTCGTACATACTCACTTTCGTACATATACATACTTCCCACATACACCCATACATACATACACTTAGGTTTATAAAACATACATACGTACATGCCTACATACTTACTTACATGTATGTTTATAATCACTTGCTTTAACATACCTCACTCATACTTACCTATTCATATACATCTTCATATATCCTTACGTACTTGCTTACACGCTATAATCTTACATACATTTGCGCATACTCGTTTACATACATTTATACATACGTGTAAAGAGATATACAACATCCGTACATACCTATCCACACATACGCTTGCCCTAATGGTCATAAAACATGAGTTAAATTAGTCATACGCGGCTTAAAACGCGTTTAAACGAGTTCCCAAGGCAAAACGAGGCACGAAAACAATTTCCGGAGAAACATGACCCGTCGCGCGACGCGACGGGCCGTCGTGCTACGCGACACCCTTAAAACAGCAGAAGGTTGTTGCTGCTGTGCTGCATACTTTCAGCACGATCCCGTTTCACGGAAACGAGCATAACTCCCTCGTTTTTGATCCGTTTTACCCGATTCTTTTTCCTACGTGTCCGTAATTTAATTCTCCATCTAATGGAACTAAAACCCAACATCCGAATTAATATAATTTCCGACTTTTAACTCTTCGGCTTATTACCCTTTTACCACTTTTCGACCCGTTCATGCATACGTCATCATAACTTGTTCGTTTTACCAAAACCTCTTATAAACATAATAATATAAGTGACGTCTATCATAAATTACCAAATTCTTGGATGTCTTGCATCCTCTTGACACCTTATCGTTCATAAGCTTATTTTTGACCCGTTAAGGGTATTCGTGCATTAATTGGTCTACGACTAACCAAACCGTAATCCCCACTTTCATACTTGTCCAAAACATTACACTAATCGAATAACTTGCTTCAAAACTACTTTTAAGTTCGTTTACCCCAAAATACCCATCAAGGGCATTTTGGTCAACCTTAAACCCATCATTTACGACGAAAGACTTTAACACATATTTGACCTCAAACATCATGTTTAATTCATTATAACACTTTATTACTTACTTGTACTAAGAAGTGATTACGGAAATCACTTACCTTATGCCTCCGCTTTCCTATCCGCTTCCTTGTTTTCTCTTGACCCGTTAGCCATTCACGCTTGAGTCCACCTTGATATGATTCCTATACTTTCATATCACCAACATCGCATTCTCGTTAGCTTACATCATTGTACATGTTAACGACCATATCAATCATATGTTTCACCCTTAACTTTCATTAGCCATTTCTAACATACATAACTCATATGATTATATTCATATCCGTTTAAACTCATGTAATTCATCATATAATCACAAACAACTCATATTGACATAACATGTACCATACGAATTCCTATAATCCTGCCTTTACGACCACGTGTCAATTTCATGTTTCTTATGCTTAGTTGACTTTTGAAAGTCAACTATATACCATATTTAACCATCGACTTATCATCATATACTCGTAACATCATATTCGATTATACGGATGACACTATATACATTTCATCATACACTTGATGCGGGTACTATTTTTAAAGCATAACGTACAACTATTTCATGCTCAAATCTTCTTAACTCATATATAACCCATCAAAACATACTACTAATCATCATGTATCATTCCCAAACAAACATCAAACATATCATCATCACATTTCTCCTAATTCTTCTAACAAGTATTCATCATAACCACATAATACATCAATCTTTCAACAAGACTCGAACATGGGAGGTGATTCTAGTCATCATCTTCACCCTAACTAACGGGTTTCACCTCTAATCATCAAATTAACGTAAACCCTACATAACCCATGTTCTAAATGAGGATTCTAACCCTTGTACATCATCAATTTCATATTAATTCACGGATTAGAACATAACCCACTTCACCCATGATCACAAATCTTGGATTCAAGACATACCTTATGATCCCCTCGTGTTGGTGATCATTAATCCATGCTCGGTTATGGATTTAAGCTTCATCTTGCCTTCCGATTTGAGCATAAAGATGGTGTTAGGGTTTGAGGCTCCATAGGAGCCTCCTGCTCCTTCTCGAACACACACGTATGTGTGTGTGTTGTGTGTGATAAGTTATTTAATAACTTAACTTTCATCTTTCCCACTTTAGCCCCTCGGGTTTACCTTTAAAACATAACTGACATTACCTTCCTCTTTTAATTCTTTTGACCATACCCTTAACTAGGTGAATTAGTCTAGTTATTTATTTCATGACGTGTCATTTCGGAACACCCGACAAATATTAACATTCAGATTTTGGGGCGTTACATGAAGTTACCTGAATCTTACCGATTTTAGCTGAAACCTTCAATCCGAGCTTGAAAGCTTCAAATACTTGTTCCAAATCATACCGATATATAAAAAGTGAAGTATCATAGATGCTGCTTTTGAATCCACATTTGGATAGGTATCATGTGAAACGTTGGTACCACACTCGTGGTGCTTGCTTCAACCCCTGGAGGGAGCGGTTAAGCTTGCACACGTGTTTGGGATGTGATGGAGAAGTAAATCCCGGTGGCTAAAACATATATACCATTTCTTTGAGGTGGCCATTGAGGAAAGCATTGTTAACGTCCAACTGGTGTGTGGACCATCCTCTAGAAACTGCAAGGGTAAGGACTGCCCGTATTGTAGTGGGTTTAACCACATGGCTGAAAATTTCGTCACAGTCAATACCTACCGTTTGGCTTTTACCATTCACGACCAAACGTGCTTTATGGCGTTCCAAGGTGCCATCTGCATGGAATTTGTGTTTGAAGAGCCACATGCAACGAATAACTGGTGCATTCGTAGGTCTTGGGACAAGCTCCCACGTTTTGTTTGCCAATAGAGCTTCATATTCGCTAGTCATGGCAACCTTTCACTTTGGGTCATTAAGGACAGACAAGTGGGATTTGGGTAGAGGAGAAATGGTGGATGATGTCTCCGTGTGGAAAGAAAAGGGAACACAAGGTTTGTGAATACCCGAGCGAGAACGAGTCTGCATTGGGTGTTTTGAGGTGGTTGGTTGGGGTTTGGGTGGTGGTAGAGGTGGCGGCAGGTGAGTCGAGACGATGGTGGATGAGGGAGGTGGGAAACACGGTGGTGGGTGGGTGTCCGAGTAACCGGATGGTGCGTGGTTAGTGGAGTGGCTAGCACACGGTTGTTGGTTTGGTGGTTCGAGAGGAGATGGTGATTGGGATGGTGGAGGAGGACCTTGAGGACCGGTTAGTTATTCGGGTGAGGAGTCGGGAGAGGTGGAAAAACTATGTGGGTGGAATAGAAGTGGGGAGGGGTAAAGGAAAGAGTGGTCAGGTGGAGGAGCTGGGGGTTTGGCGAAAGGAAAAACATCTTCATCAAAGGTAACATAACGAAAGAAGATGGTTTTACCGGTGGCTAAGTCTAAGCACCGGTAACCGTGATAATTAACCGTGTATCCAAGGAACACACAAGCAATCGATCGGTGGGTGAGTTTATTTGGACGGGTAGCCGATGTGTTAGGGTAGCAAAGGCATCCGAACACCGTAAGGTGATCGTATGAGGGTTCACGAAGGTATAAGAGTGAGAAAGGTGAGAGGTTTTGATGAGTTTTAGAGGGTAAGATGTTGTGGAGGTAAGAGGCTGTGTGAAGAGCTTCCACCCAGTAGGAGGAGGGGCAGAGCACATGGGTGAGCAGGGTGAAGATGATCTCATTAAGTCTACGAATCATAAGTTCTGCTTTTTCGTTTTGTTGGGAGGTGTGAGGGCAAGAGAAACGAAGGTGAATGCCGTGTTGAGTGGCAAAGTTTTTAAGGTAGCTGATGTGTTAGGGTAGCAAAGGCATCCGAACACCGTAAGGTGATCGTATGAGGGTTCACGAAGGTATAAGAGTGAGAAAGGTGAGAGGTTTTGATGAGTTTTAGAGGGTAAGATGTTGTGGAGGTAAGAGGCTGTGTGAAGAGCTTCCACCCAGTAGGAGGAGGGGCAGAGCACATGGGTGAGCAGGGTGAAGATGATCTCATTAAGTCTACGAATCATAAGTTCTGCTTTTTCGTTTTGTTGGGAGGTGTGAGGGCAAGAGAAACGAAGGTGAATGCCGTGTTGAGTGGCAAAGTTTGTGTTATCAAATTCACCTCCTATGTCACACCGAAAAGATTGAATAGGTAAACGAAATTGGGTGAGAACAAATTGATGGAAGTGTTGAAATTTTGTGAAAGTTTCGGACTTAAATTTTAGGGGATAAACCCATGTATAATTAGTAAAATCATCAATAATAACCATGTAGTATTTATATCCTGCATGACTTAAAACAGGAGAAGTCCACAAATCATAGTGTAACAAAGCAAAAGGAGATAATGTATTTGAAACCGAATCAGAAAAAGGTAAACGTTTGTGCTTGGATAACTGAAAAGCATGACAAAGATTATTCAACTTAGTTTTATTACAAGAAATAAAATGACTTGAACGAAGAGACTCCATGACCGGTTGACCTGGGTGACCAAGCCGGTGGTGCCAAAAGGGAGAATCTTGACTGGAAACAAAACATGCGATGGTGGGAGCATTTGGGGTGAGCGGTATAAATCACTCGAACTGTTGTGACGACTCAGGATCGTACCATCCTTGAAATCCTTCATAGAAAAACCAAATGGGCCAAATTCAATGGAGGTATAATTATCAATATTGAACTGATGCATAGAAATGAGGTTTTTGACCATGTTTGGGTTATATCGGACAGATTTTAAGGGCAAAGGTCTAGAGCCAATGTTTAAGGTGGAATCTCCCGAACCCAAAACTGGAAGTTTGTTGCCATTACCTACAATTATTGACGCTATTGGCGCAATAGTGGAAAACGGGTCAAGTAAATTTTAATTTAGAGAAACATGTTTAGACGCACCTGTATCAAAATTCCATTGGTCGTCTCCTGAGTCCACAGAAAGGGCCTATACTGCATCTTCTAACTGGGTTGGCTGAAGAGGATCTACTTCAGCCAAATGCGCCTGTGCCTGCCTTTGGTTACCGTGGGTGTTACTCGGGTTGTGGAAGTGTTGGGGTTGCCATGGTTGGGACCAACTTTGTGTTGGGAAGGGACAAGGTGGAGGGGTCCAATATGGGGGAGCCCAATAAGGAGGGTAGTAGGGAGTTTGGGTAGGCGGCTGTGGGTAGTGTGGTGATGGGGAGGATTTACGGTGGTAGGTTGGATGTTGGTTAGGGTTATGGTTGCGAGAGGGTGGCTGACGGTAGTGGTTGGGGTGGTGGTTTTCAGGACGGTTGGGGTGTTGGTTGCGACGAGTGAATGGGCGATTGGGCCTAGGTGTGTTGATGGTGGGTTCGGATGGGGGTTTAGGAGTTTGTGTGGTGATGGCAGCGGCTAGGGGAGGGGTTTGAGTAGCGAAGTCATGGGTTTTTATACGGCCGACTTCCGACACGAGTTGATCAATGGCGTCCTCCCAAGAAGGCAAAGATTGGTTCAAGATTGAACCAATGATGTCATATTCTTTGGGAAGGGCCTTGAGAATGTGAATAACTCGTTGTTGGTCGTTCATGGGGAAGTCAAGGGCAGTAAGTTGGTTGGTAAGGTCTCGGATTTTCTGGCAATAGGCTTCAAGATTGGGCATAGATGCAAGAGTAATAGTGTTGAGCTCATGTTTGAGTGCTTGGGAACGTGGTCCTTTGTTGTTGACAAACAATCGTTGGACACACAACCAAGCCTCGCGAGCAGGGTATTCATCATTCAAAAATCGGACCAAAAGATCATCTGAAAGTGCCCCGTAAATCCATTGGAGAACAATGGAGTCAATTTTCTCCCAAGAAGAAAATTCAGCAGAATCCTTTTCGGGTGGCGACAAATCGTCAATGTGTTTGAGCACATCAAACCCTTTCGCGTGAAGGAGAAAAAGTCGCACCCAAGAGGAATAAGAAACTTTTGAACCATCAAGAACACGAACCTTATTTTGAATATTCGTGACGGTATAGACGGGATGCAGCGGTTTGAGGGATGTTGGATCGGTGGCAGCAGGTGTGGCAGGGGGCTGATCAGCCATGAAAATGGGTGGCAGAAGGTTGTTCGAGGAGAAACCAGGTATGGCTGATTAGCGGCAGAGGAGACCGAAGTCTTCTTTAGGCCATTGATACCATGAAAAATGTATTAACTTGATTGATGCCTTCCTTGCAAATACATTACAATATATACACACAAAGAGGAGATAATTGTGGCCTAACTTACGGAAAGGGAATAACAAAATAAATACACAAATACATAAAATATACAACCGAGAATATGGAGGCATATATCTCGGTTAACAATGAATACTTGTAGATGATGCGGGATCGGAACCATGATCGTCTCACTTGATACCTTTCAATAAATCGACGTTAACCCAACCTGATTCCCACTTTCTCTTACTAAGGATTGAAGGTGAAAGTTGCAAATGAAGAGACTAGATGGGATTACCCATGCTTTTTTTCATTAAAGGGTTAATTGAAATTACTATAATACCCTTTCATAGGCCTTGTACCTATCAGTTCCCCTTGTTGGGCTTTTTTTTTTTCAATAGTCACCCTTTTTTTCATAACCTGGGCTTTCATTCTACACCTATTTTTAAAGCATGCGTCGTTGTTACCATTCATAAAAATTTGGGTTGTTACATTTAACACGACTTACCATTCAAGATCTCAATTCACAATCTCATCATAATTGTACGAGATTCTAACAAAGACGCGTGTATGAGAATCTCGATGCACGTATCAAAATTCTAGTTGCTAGACAATCTTGAAAAATGTATAGTCTCAAAAAAATTGTTGAGATCTAAGTGACAAATTTGATACAATTAAATAAAAAGTTAGTCAAATGATACAAACACTAGATCATTTTGATGTTTTTTCTAAGACTATGGGGTATGGGGCTTGGGTTGGGGCGTGGGTTGGGGGAAAACGCCCAAGCCACCACCCCGGGTGGGCTTGGGTTGGGGCGTGGCCCTTGGGGCTTGGGTTTCAAGCCGGGCTTGGGTTTCAAGCCGGGCGTGGGGCGGGGGAAACAAGCTGACATGGCGGACTGTGAATGGCCAATTCAAACTACCCTTGGGCATGTTTTAATTTTTTTTCCTTTATAAATACCTTACCATATTTAACATTTTTCTCACACAATATCAAACACATAAAACACAATCTTGCCATGAGTTCTTCAAGTTATAGTGAATCGTCATCATCATCTGACGATGGTGCGGAAATATTTCTACCAACGATCGCGACGGTGGAGAAAGCTATCGTGGAAGACGAAGACGATGAGGAAGAGACTCAACAACTTAAACGGAGGAGTAGGTACATCGCTTGTGAACGACACACCGCTAACAATTTGTTGGTAAGCTATCACTTCTCAACGGAACCTAAGTATGATGAAAAAATGTTTAGGCGTCGTTTTCGTATGAGTAGAAACTTATTTTTAAGGATATCTAGAGATCTTGAGGAGAAGTATGTTTATTTCCAACAAAAACCTGATGTAACCGGCAATTAGGATTTAGTACGTGGCAAAAGGTCACGGCCGCAGTTAGGCAGTTAGCGTACGGCAATAGTTCGGACATTATGGATGACTATTTAAAAATGTCTGCACGTGTAGCTAGAGAAAGTCTTCACAACTTTTGTTCGTGTATTCTAGAACTTTATAGGAAAAGATATTTGAGAAAGCCCTCCTTCAGTGACATGCAACAAATATTGGAACATCACGCAGATTATCATGGGCTACCCGGGATGCTACGTAGTTTAGATTGTATGAAATGGCCTTGGGAACTTTGTCCTACGCAATGGCAAGGCGCTCACACTAGTGGATTTCACGGGATGCCAGCCATCATGCTTGAAGCGGTTGCGTCCCAAGATCTTTGGATATGGCATGCGTTCTTCGGTATGCCAGATTCACATAAAAATATTACCATCACAAACCACTCGCCCCTTTTCAATGATCGGGTAAATGGTATAGGACCCAAATGAACTTTCTTTGTAAACGGGGTTGAGTACGTGTATGGGTACTACCTAGTTGATGGGATTTACCCAGAGTGGGGGGTTTTCGTAAAATCGTTCACAAGACACGGTACCACAGATCCAAAGAGATTAAAGTTTAACAGGGTCCAGATGGCTGCACGTAAAAACGTCGAGCGAGCATTCGGTGTTTTGAACAAAAGGTGGCGAATATTGGCAATGCCTTGTCGACTATGGGACAAGGATCAGATTGGAAACGTGATGTACACATGTATCATTCTTCACAACATGATTTTGGAGGATGAAGGTAGAGCGGTCGTTACCTACTATGATGACGATGACCCCCAACCAGGTAACGTAACAGACGAAGATAAAGCGGCAAATGAATTTTTGATAAAGTTAAGGGATATACATCACAATCTTCGATCTGATTTGGTGGATCATGTTTCAACGATTCCTGGGTTCGAAACCGACGAAGACGACGAAGAATGATTGTTTTTTATTTTGATAATTATTTTGTATGTTTATTTTAATAATTATTTTGTATGTTTATGTAGTTTTTAATGGTTATATATATATATATATATATATATATATATATATATATATGGGAATGCTAAAATGAGAACCACCTCGAGTTGTAAGAACCGTGAGAACTACACCGTAGGGGGCGCGGTGGACCAAATTTTTTTTTCATAGACGTAGATGCATGTATCAAAACACCATTTGTAAAAAAAAAAATTCAAAAAAAAAATGTCGTGTGTGTAGTTTTGAGCGCCACAAGTTTGTGTTTACGGGACCCGTAAATCTGGTCGAAAAATTTACGGGTCCCGTAAACACAAACTTGTGTTGCTCAAAACTACACCCACGACTTTTTGAATTTTTTTTACAAATGTTGTTTTTATACATGCATCTACGTTTCTGAAAAAAAAAAATTGGTCCACCAAGGCCCGGATCAAAAAGTTCTCGCGGTTCTTACAACTCGAGGTGGTTCTCATTTTAGCGTGATCATATATATATATAGGGTAAGGTTATTGTAAAAAAGGTTAAAAGTGTGAGAAATATTGTGGACATGACATGTGTCCTAAATCTAAATTAATTCAAAAGGGTAAACAAGTAATTTTATCATTAATTCAATTAATTAAAAACTTCTCATAACCGCCACCTTAATTATAGGAACTGGATTTTTTTAAAAGATCTCTATAAACACCATTCAGCAAGTATATAACACCATTCAACAAGTATATAACACCATTCAGTAAGTATATAACACCATTCATCAATTATATAACACAATTCAGGAAGTATATAACACCATTCAGTAAGTATATAACACCATTTAGCAAGTATATAACACCATTCAGCAAGTATATATAAAACCATTCAGTAAGTATATAACACCATTCAGTAAGTATATATAACACCATTCAGTAAGTATATAACACCATTCAGCAACTATATAACACCATTCAGTAAGTATATAACACCATTCAGCAACTATATAACACCATTCAGTAAGTATATAACACCATTCATGGACTAAACATCTGATCGAAACATATTTTTTTCTCTATATAAGTATAGCAATATGGTACTCATATTAAAGATAAAAAACGCTCGTTATTATGGTGTAATTTAAAAAAAAAAGTTACGTATAAAAAGTTATTGACGTTTAAAAAAGACGGGGGAAGTTACATGTGCATTAATGTTAGTTTCTTAATTTAAAAATGTTAAATTTACCTATATGCCCATAATCTAGAAAATTAATATGTTTAATAGTAAACATTATTTACAATTTTGCCATTATGATCTCAACCATTAGATCAAAGATCTAATGGTGTAGATTCTTTCTTACCTTTCTCACAAAAAACTTTTTTTTACATGAAACTCTACCTATATATATATATATATATATATATATATATATATATATATATATATAGGCTAAAGATAAATAGAAAACCATATATATATATATATATTAAAAAAAAGCTGATGTGGCTTGGCCACGCCAGCCAAGCCACGCCCACCATACCCCATCCAAAGTGGGTTTGTGAATTGAGTTTGAAATTACACGTGTCAACTCATGGCCCAACCCAAGCCTCACTATACCCCACGGTCTAACAATAACTATTGCAAATAATATATTACCACAAGTGGAAATTGCAAGAAAGAGAATAACTTGAAAGCCTTTTCTTGTCCAAATAATGCAAGAGGAATCGTGTAAAGAGGGGCATTTTAGGAAATTTAGAGCTTATGAAACTGTTCTTTGGTATATTGACTCTTTCATCTAAACGAGTGATGCTTATTGTTTCATGTAGGAGTTAAGATAGCATTGTGTACAAGATATGAATTAAGGAGTTAAGACACTTGGCAATAAAAGAAACACCAACTCAACCTTGTTCTTAGGGGAGGCGGGGTGGCAGCGTTGTTTTTCCGTGATGGGATTTTCAACACGTGATGGGCCAAGAATTTCCACCGCCACCAAAAACGAAAACGCGTTATAGCACCACGAAATCTGATTTCGTTATTTTCTTCACGGCCGTGATGGTTTTTTTGTGAGGGTAATTGTTGGTTAGGGGGAAATTGTTGGGTGTGGTGGTGAGTGATGACCATTGCCACCAAAAAAGGTTGTGAGTGATGGAAAATGGTTGATGACATGACGGAACTTGATTGGGTGCTTGTGAGTGATAGAATTCTATCACTAGTGACCACCCCCACCCGTTAACTGAATAAGCATATTAAATGAATTTAATATACATGTCATTCTCTATCACACACTAATACTTAGGGTGAGCGGGGCACTTCTCGGGGAGGGGAGCGGTGACTGAAGTCCCCGAGCGGGAATACCGCCGCCATCAAATCGGGGAGTGTAAGCGGGGAGGGGGATCGTTGTATGTTCACCGCACAACCAAACCCATTTTACCGTTGGGCAACGTTCGAAAACAATAAAAAAATCAATTTTAACCTTTATAAATAACCAACTTAAATCTATAATTTTTTACCACACAAATTCTCAATCTTACTCTAAAAAACTTTCAAATACAACACAAAGCCAAACCGAGCAATGGAGAACCAACCCCGCGAAGCCAAGAAAAAGTCCGTCGGCTCTAACACTAAGAGACGCGGCTCGCAACCGTCTCGTGGTGGTTCGAGCGATGCAAGTGGACAACTACAACCACCTTTCGGATATACCTCACAACCCCCATTTTTTTACCAACAACCTTCACACCCCTCCTTTTACAACACCCAACCACAACCCCCTTTCGGCTATTTTCAAAATTTGTTATCAATGGAACCTCAATCCCCCACCTTCGACCCGTATGGTTTTCGTTCCCCACAAGTTCCATCTCAACGAGAAAATGTTGAACGTCCTCTACCTATTAACGAGGACGAGGAAGTAGTGCCCGAAACTCAAAATTTGGGCGACTATGAAGATGACACGGCGACGATGAATATAATGTGGATGAAGACGCCGGCAACGAAGAAGATGACGCTCGGGGTAAAAAGGAAAAAATGGAGCGCCAAAATTGGACAAAAGACCAAGAAGAGGCGTTGGCGAAGGCGTGGGTACATTGCTCTACCAACAAAAAGAAGGGCAATCAATAAACCCATGATGGTTTTTGGCGTAGGATTTTAGATCATTATAACGCCACCGTTGGTGGAAGTAACCGGACCGTGCATCAAGTACGGTCTAAATGGACCCCGATGATGACGAAAATAAACTTTTTCAATGGCCTATACCAACAAGCGGTAAAAATTATATTTTTTAACGTTGTATATTTTATAGTTTTGTTTACTAAGTTCATATGTTTTTAACACTTGTTATTTTATAATATGTAGGATCGCACACGAGTGAGCGGGTGTAGCGATCTCAACGTGATGAAAATCGCTTTAAAGGATTTTAAAGAGAGATATCCGAGCGGTTTTCAACATGTCGAGGCATGGGAGGTCGTTCGAAAACACGACAAATGGGCCCAAGTCCCATTGTTGGGTGAGGAAGGGGAAGGTTCGGCACAAAAAAGAAAGCCCGTTGACGTGGACCCTTCCATACCCGATATGAACGAAGACCCCTCGCCACAAAGAACACAACGGCGAGACAAGCGTCAAGCGACATCGTCCGAGGGCTCGGCTGAGTTGGCGGCACAATTCAAAGGGTACACCGCCATGAAAGAAGCGAAGCACGTGAGTGAGATGGAGGCGATTGAATTGAGGAAGAAAAGAGAGTCGGAGGCTCACGATCTCATAACGGAACAACGACAGATGATGAGAAACTACGCGCACGATCGAGATATGAAAACATTCCTCAAGCCACACGACGATGTTCCGCCGAAAATGTTGCTGTTCATCCTCGCCCGAAAGCGCGAGATCGCTAACAAGTACGGGTGGCCGTGCAATTTCTAAAATTTTTATGTAGTATTGCGATGTAATTTTTATTTTATTAAATGAAATGTAGTTTTTATTTTATGAAATTATGTTTTACTTTTTATAAAAATATTTTCTTAATTAAAAAAATAAAAAAACAAGTCCCCCAAGAGAGGAGTGCCGCCATCAAATTGAGGGTGTGAGGGGAGTTAAGAGGGGAGTTGACGTGGCGCGTGCTGATTGGCCGTGAGTAAGAGAGGGGACTCCCCTAAGAGAGGAGTGGCCCTCTCACCCTTATGTTTAGACTTACATTGTTGGGATCAATCTTTTATAACAAATCGGTAATGAAACCGACTATTTCTAGGTTCACCAGTTAGTTCGGTTTCAAAAATCGGTTGATACTATTAGTATTATAAACATAATTTATATTTATTATGTGTATCAAACTTATACTTATTAGATATATGTGTGTGTAAATGAACGGATATATTCGAATGGGTATGTTGGTCGGATAACACCGGTTCAAACAACGGTTATTCCCGCCAAACATAACTACTCACATAACCGTTCTTGTGTAAACGTATATATAGGTTTTACCGGCAAACATTACCGGTTACCAAGACAATTTCCTTTATACGAATTGTCCATTATTTGTTCTTTCAATTTCGTGTTCATAAGAATCAAATGTATTCGAATACTTCCGCTGTGCATAATTCTGGTATGCAAGAAAGTGGTATCAGAGCCAGTATTTCAATCAGTGACAATCTCAGGCCAACCTCTTCAATGATGCCATGCGCCCACTGTTCGGAAGAAAGACGAGACCGAAGAAGAATGGAACGTCGCTGTTACTACTGCAATATGCCTGGTCATCAAATCTCCTCATGCCAAGAGAAAGAAAAGGATGAAGAAAATCAATTACTACGACAAGTGGTTAATGCAGGAATTCAAAAGGGGGCTGAGGAAGATAACAATCATCAGATTGAAGAACGACTGGAATTTATTGTGGAAGGAACTGATGGAGGATATTGGTCCGATATGTGGTATGTTAGTAAATCTCTCAAACGCCATTTCTCTTATAACATAGACATGTTTAAACGTATTAAAAATATGTCTCATGTCGAAACTATGACTGGAGAAAACCATTTTTTCTTCATTAGAGGCGTTGGTGTAGTAGATATTGTGTCCGGATCTGAAAAGATACGTATTCAAAGTGTATTATACACTACGGACATAGACAGAAATGTATTAAGTTATGATCAGTTAATCACTCAGGGGTATACGGTGAAATTTATGGGAGATAAATGCAAATTATACCCAACTTTCAGCGTTCCCATAAACAATAAAAGGAATATTCATTCTGGGATGACAAGGGAAGAAGAAATGGGTGAATTAGAAAAACAAAGTGTGATAGAAAAGGGGCATGAACATGAGAAGTATAAGACAGATTTCTTGAATGATTATTTTGAGAAATTAAACATATCTGCAAGTGAACCAGATTGGAATATTCTAATCTTACAAGCAATGAAGTTCAATGATTTTAGTGATTGTAAAGCCCTGTTAGATATGCTTGATGATGTTGAGTATTTTCTTAAATACAAACATTATCTTGAAATCACGTTTGAGAAGATGATAGAATGGTTTCTTAAAGTTAAATTAGAAATACAATCAAGACCGCTGCCTGCTGTTATTTCAAACAATCGGAAAGTAGGATTGTTGGATCTCGATATGGCAGTAAAGAGAGAAGGTGGTCACCGGCGTGTTACTGAAAATGGTATGTGGGCAATGATAGCAAAAGATACGGGTTTCGAATTCGAAGATGGTGAATACATGCGGCTGATTTATGCAATGTATCTGGATGTACTTGTATACTACTACAAGTTCAAGATAACACAAGAAATGGCAAACCGAAAGGAGGATGAGAAGATAGAAGATCCCAGAGAAAGCAAGAGTGACGGTGAAAAAGAAGTGATGATAAACAAAGTTCCAACGGAGACTGCCGAGTGTTCGTCGAGTGCAGGTGCAGCAGAAAAGGAAGTCAGCCATTATGCTTTATATGCAGGTCAAACAGGAGGAGTTGGCTGGTTACAAGGAAACTCTGAAATGATTCAAGATATGGCCGAAGATCATTATGTTTTCTATGGCGGTAGTGATTGGCATGGTCTCAAGAAACTTCAAAGGAAAAGATTCGACTTCTCAAGGGCAAAGAAAGCTGCTAACGAAGCAAACAATAGTGTGCTCAAGAACTCCCTTAAACCAAATTATGTTTAGGGGAGAGTATTAGTATTATAAACATAATTTATATTTATTATGTGTATCAAACTTATACTTATTAGATATATGTGTGTGTAAATGAACGGATATATTCGAATGGGTATGTTGGTCGGATAACACCGGTTCAAACAACGGTTATTCCCGCCAAACATAACTACTCACATAACCGTTCTTGTGTAAACGTATATATAGGTTTTACCGGCAAACATTACCGGTTACCAAGACAATTTCCTTTATACGAATTGTCCATTATTTGTTCTTTCAATTTCGTGTTCATAAGAATCAAATGTATTCGAATACTTCCGCTGTGCATAATTCTGATATGCAAGAGATACCAAATAATTTATAAGATATAAAATGTATATAAATAACTAAAAACAAAATATGGAACACCTAGTCCTGTTCGCAATAATCTATAGATTCAAACGGAATGCATTCAAATATACTCAACTAGACTGGTTATGTAATGCGCTTCGGTCTGACCGAAGAGTCCGGCCCATTTTTGTAACATTAGTAACGGTGAAATTTGTACATAAATGCTTGTGAAGGTTTATCTGAACAAAGATAAATCTTATTGGAAAGGTTTATCTGAACCAAAATGGCCTTTTTTCTACTTTTGGAATCCCATTCCAAGGAGACCATATGCATACACACTACCCAAAATGTCTTGGAGAAAAGATTAATACTATATTTGCTTATATGGGTCCCATGTTTTAGAGTCTTTTAGCAAGTATATAAACCCTTCAAGTTTCAATCAAGAAAATCACCAACTCAATCTATCCTCTCTTCATTTGCTTCACTAGTCCTATATTACAGTTTTTACACATTCACAAGGTTAGTACTTTCTTTGGAGCATATTCAATGCTTTTAAATGAGATGGTTCTTAAATTATTTGGTATTTAAATTTTCAGGTTATAAAACTTATACAAGAGAAAATGAGCAGTGGAGACTGGATGTGTGCTGCATGTCAACATTTGAACTTCAAGAAACGCGACGCTTGTCAAAGATGCCATTGTCCTAAATTCGCCACCCCGGATGAGGTGTCATCTTATGGTATGAATAGAACGGAAGTCTTAGCCGGTGACTGGTATTGTGCCTCATTCAACTGTGGGACACACAATTACGCGAGTAGAACTGCATGCTATATGTGTGGTGCACTTAGAGATTATAGCGCTATGATGGCTGCTCCAAACGCGTATGGCTATGATGGAAGTGTTGTTCCAGGCTGGAAAACCGGAGATTGGATTTGCAATAGGTATAAATAAGATTCTCAAGTGAAATAAATCATTTAGCTTATGTGAACTGTTACTTAATCTTTGTTCATATATTGTTTATTTAAAGTAGATTTGGTTGTGGGCTGCACAATTATGCTAGCAGGGTGGAATGCCACAAATGCAAAGCACCAAGGAGTAATTGAGGTAATTAATCAAGTAAACTTTTCACTTTTTATTTTATTTTTGTTCTGATTAGTGTATGAAAATTTCATACTATTTTTTTTCCCGTTTTCAGGATGCAAACGAATTTGAGGAAGAGAACCAACCCTGTGATTTAATAGTTTTCTTTAATTTGTTTCTCTTCTCATTGTCATGTAGTCCCTTTTTTTACTTTAAAAATGTTTAGTTTATGACTTCAAGTTGGGTGTAATCTCTTCTTACATGAAGTTTATGGAACCCTACAAATGTTCATGTCTTTCTCTCTCTCTCTCTCTATATATATATATATAGAGGCCGGGGAAGGTTAACGTATCGTACAATATTCCTTAACGTGCGATGCATACGATAGTAAATCACGCATGTTATAAAATTCAAACCCTAATCACGCATGAACAAACCACATAATCACGCATGAACAAATCATATAATCACGAATGCAGAAATCAGAAAATCACGCATGGGGTAATCCCTAATCACACATGTTATATTTTGTTTATACGTGATTAGGGTTTGAGTTTTATAACATGTGTGATTTACTATTGTACGTATCGTACGTTAAGGAATATTGTATTTAAAACTTTTTCAAAATATATATATATATATATATTATGCATGAAATTTGTGTAATATCTTCATTACATGAAATTTTAAAATACTAAAATATTTTTGTCTTATCTTGATTAATCCTCATTCTCACACAAGCACATAAGAAGGCACACATGTATGTGGGCATCAATACTTTAGTGAACTTCGGTCCATACTAGAATACGAATCGCAACTGTAAAAAAAACCATATTATTGATGTTCATATATAATGGATAGAATTTCAAAGGACCAATTATGAATCACTATTCAAGCATTTGGCGCCAAATAATAACCATAAGTTAATGACAATAATAATCACTACTACAGAAATAGGCATTTGCTACGGCCAAAGTCGTAGCAAACACCCTTTTTGCTACGAATTTGCTACGGATTTGGTTCGTAGCTACAAGTCCAGTTGCGAATTTATTTGCTAGGAACTTTAGCTACGGAAATTATGTTTGCGACAAATTTAGCTACAAAAAATGACGTCGGTATTTTAGCCACGAATTTGCTATGAAGAAGGTTGCTACAAAATTTCGCTATGGGTTTTTAGCTACGGATGTTTTTAGCTACGGAAACTTTTAGCTACGATTGTTTTTAGCTACGGTTGTTTTTAGCTACGAAAAATTTTAGCTACGGATGTTTTTAGCTATGGTTATTTTTAGCTACGGAGTAGTTTTGCTACGAATGGGTTGGCTATGATAATTTACAATGTTTTTGCTACAAAATTTAACTACGAACTTGCTACGAGTTTGGCTATGGATTTTGCTACGAGTTTGGCTATGGATTTTAAGTACGGTTTGACTACATAAATTTGCTACAGTTTGTGCAAATCCATTGCAAAATTTTGCTTCAAATTTTTTACGATTTTTGTTACGAATATAGCTACAGATTTTGAAAGGTTTTTGCTACAAATTTGTAAGGATTTAACAACTGATATTAAGAAACTTTAAAATTTTATTATTTTTTTCATGATTTTTCGTTCAATCATTATACTCAAATCTTTAATAAATATAAAAAACCAACATGACTTAATATACAAACAAATCAAATTAAAATACCAACTTATTCAAATAACACAATAAAATCCAAACTATACAAAAACCATACACCTAATTTCAACATTAAAGAACATTTTGTGTCGGATTATCATCTGACAACAATTCTAGTCTCCCTTTCATTTGAGTGTATAAACAAACTTTCTTCAATTTTCCGGTCATAGCATATTTCTCTACTTGTCTTCTTCCAATCCAACTTCAAGGTACCTCAAAATAATAAATGAACATTAATACCAGATATATTTAACGTTTAAAAAATGCCTCTTTGTTAAACGTTTAAAAAATACCTATTTGTTACTTCTAGGGATCAACGTAGATACATTGTTCGACGGATTCCGTATGAGATCCAAAATCCACGTTTCGTCATCAGATGCAAATACAAACTTGCAAAAACTGCCCCACTTGCAAAAAAACAAAAAAAAAAGTTATTGTATGTCACTTGAATAATCATCTCTTAACTACTAAAGTTTGATCCTTGATTTCAATGAGGATGTTGTACTTACCACACATAGATTAGGATACAAATAAAGCATGTCTCTGCAAAAAGAAAAGTAATAAGTAAATAAATAACTCAAGTAGAAAAGATTGTGTGTATGTGAGTTGATTAAAATCAATTATAGATTCTTTCATTTTTTTGGTAGAATCAATTATTTGTTATCTACTTCATAAAACTTCACAATTTATGCTGTCACCAGAATGAAGAATCAAACCAAACAAAGATTAATAGATACTATATTCAAAATCGGAACAATAAAAATATATAACTGATGTACATGTTGCGTAATAAATCAACTAAAGGATAATTGTACCTCAATGGCAAATTAAAAAAATCAGTCTATGGACCTTTCAGACTTACGAACAGCAACGGCTGGAACAACGTCGAATGGTGGTCTTCGGATGGAAAGGTTGTTGTTTGGTTGCATCTCTCTCTAGCAAAGATTCAAGAGGAATATTTCATCGGGGCCATTAAGTTAGCGTACATTCATAATTTTTTTTTTTTTTACCATACATTCAAGGTATTTTGTACTTCGCCCAGCAGTGGGGGAACCAGAACATATTTCATTGGGGCCCAAACTAAATTTGGTTGTCGGCTTTTTTTTAACAATGCATGGACTACAAACACAAAAAACGATTGTCAACTTCATTTAACATTAATTTAGTTTAGTATTTAATGGATTAAAAAATTACCCTATATATTAAAATTTGAAATGAATGAATAGTAACATCACTAAGTGATGAGTAAATGGTATCGGGTACCGGTACTGATATCAAATTTTCCAAACCGGGTGTATTTTCGGTATCGGTTCGGCACCGGTATTCACAGGTTTTTACCCTTAAATACCGGTGTCGTACCAGTAACGACCGGTACTGAACCGTACCGTAACCGGCATATTCGGTACCTGTACCCACTTTTGGGGATTTCGTTACGGTATTTTCGATACCGGTTGGTACCGAACTCATCAAATCCTGTAGCAATGTAGAAATGCAAGTAATTGCACCGTTTATATTACTTTTCATACACACAGTAAGTAAAATGTATTTCGTTTGAATGAGGTTTTATATACATAACAACTTATTTTGCTTTCTTTTTTGTCTTTTTCTGTAATGAATGAATTGTAACATATAAAATTAACTTGGATATTTGATTATTGATGAGCAAATTGTATCAAATCCTGTAATCAAACCGGTATTGTATCGGTAACAAATTTACTATACCAAATCATTTTCGGTTCCAAATTGGTACCCACCTTTTGGCGTTTTCAGAATCGTTACTTTTGGTTCGACACTAGTCTAGCACCATACCTGTATTTATTGATTTTTACCTTCAAATACCATACCGTATTTTTTTACTGAGTATTTTCGGTGCCGGTACCTAATTTTGAGATTTTCCAGATCGGTACTTTCGGTGCCGTTACCGGTACCGAGCTCATCTATATTTTAACGTGTTAGCACCGTAATAACTAAACTGAAAACAACCGAATTTCCAACGTATACGACGTGTGGGTCCTATTATTATATATTAGGTTATTTAAAATCGCTTTTTTTAGGACGGAGTGACTATCCTTACCACGTCATTTTTATTTATATTTTGATATTCGGTATCCGCTTACCATTGCTGACACGCTTTTTGCAGTTATTGGGTCCCCGCCGCAACGCGCGGGTGGAAAATCAACTAGTTATATTAATTTTTAAACTAAATAAAACATTAATAAACTATAAACTAAATAAAAGATAAACCTATAAAATAAAACAAAGACTAATTTCTTTTTTATAATCAGTAATAAGTAAATAAACTAAGAAAGAAATATAGGGTTAAAATACTTTCTTAAGATTTACGGTTAATTATATTTTTTAAACTTGTCTATTTTGCTGTAAACTAGTCATTTATATTTTTTTTTTTTTTTACTTTCAGCCCTTTATTAATCCTTTCAATGGGCCTTAGTTGAGTTTAAAAAAACCCAATAGAGCAAAACGTTATATCAGGTATTTTACCATTTAGGTCATATTCATCATCACCGCTTTTAACACTGCTATTAGGCACCGATGGTCTGAAATTCCAATTTAGTTTCACTCTTTTCTTATATCAAATACTCTATTGTCTTCGATGAATAATTTGGGAGGGTTCTAGTAAAAGGATGGCCAGGAAGTTATATACCTATATAAGAAGCAGTTTGACTCGCCGGAGGGTCGCCCTTATCGCCGAGAAAGTTGAGCGGTAGCCCGTGCACCCCTTGGGATACATGTAGATCCGCCCCTGATTTGGAAGGTGGTTTGAGACAAAGGGGAGATGAGTCCACTAGGTGGGTTGACCAGGAACTTGTGAGGGGATGATGTTTGGACTTTGAAGGCGATTGTGGTGGTGGAGATGAGTGATCTTAATCGGAGGGTGGCTCTGCACTTTGTTCCGAGAATGAAATCATAGGGTGGCTCTGCACTATGTTTGGATGGGCATTGAGAGAGATGCGAATCAGAGAAATGGTTTTAGTAATCACGGTTGAGAGTTGAGAGGGGGTTTAAGTTTATGGATCAAAACATTGTGGCTGGGGATTGGGTGGGAAACTATGAGCGGGAAATTGGGGGCGGGAAAATTAGTAAATTTGATTTTTCATTTTTTTGGTACATATTTATAAAAGTTAATTATATAATATAGCCATGGTGAAAAAATAAAAATAATAAGCCTTATCATGTTCCTTAAAATTATAAAGGATTATTAATTTTAGAGTTAATTACTGTTTTCGTTCCTGTGGTTTGTCAAAAATCACTATTTCAGTCCATTAGTTTAAAAATTGCGATTTCAGTCCCTATGGTTTCACTTTCGTAACCATTTCAGTCCCTGTGTTTTCACTTTCGTAACCATTTCAGTCCCTGTGGTTTCACTTTCGTAACCATTTCAATCCATTTATTCTGTTAGTACAGGGACTGAAATGGTTACGAGGTGGACTGAAATGGTTACGAAAGTGAAACCACAGGGACTGAAATCGCAATTTTTAAACTAATGGACTGAAATAGTGATTTTTGACAAACCACAGGGATGAAAACAGTAATTAACTCTTAATTTTAATAATCATAACTTTCAGTCATTCGTCGTCATGAATCCCAACTTCAAAAATTCTCTCTGAAAATCCCAACTTGTAAGAATTTGACCCCATTAATCATTTTCAAACTTGGTTAATTTTTTTGCTGACGTGGCAGCTTACATGACACAAACCTAGTTATTGGCTGCTTATGTAGCAAAAACTTAGTTATTGGATTTGAGTAATCCTAAGTCTTAACTTTCACCACCACCATTAGCCACTAACACCACCACCATCAGCCGCCACCACCACCATCAGTCGCCAACTGCCATGGCGGCTGATGGTGGTGGCTGATGGTGGTGGTTGTTGATGATGGTGGTGGTTGTTGATGGTGGTGGTGATGGCGGCGACTGATGGTGGCCGTTGTTGATGGTGGCAGCTAAGGGTGGTGGTGGCGGCTAAGGGTGGTGGTGGCGGCTATTGGTGGTGGTTATCGAATAAAAAATCAGAATATGATGACTGATGTAGAATCAATTGTGAAATTACTCATCACGACTTTAAAAGTTCACACACACACACATACATGCATCTTTTAATCCCCATGCCAACCCTTGGATAACTCCCCTAGGGTCAGTGATCTCACTACAAGTCACACAACAACAAAAATCAATGAGAACCCTTAATTATAGTGAAACTAGTACTCTCGCTACCTAGATTACTCCCACAACTTCCCACAAATATGGAATCCTTGCAAAACGATGGGAAGACTGTAATTTCGAACTGGGGGCAAAATCATAATTTTTAACTGGGGTAAAATCATAATGTGTCAAAAGCTAAAAGAGTGGCAAGAATGTAAATTAGAATTAGGGGCAAAATCATAACTTTGAAAAGGGGGAAATCGTAATTTTAAACTGTGGGTAAAATCGTAACTTATCCGGGCCAATGTGGGAGTGACGGGCAGCTGCTTGGCACTGTTCCCCTCATGGTCTTTGTAATATACTAGTTTATGCCCTGCCCGCGTTGCGGGGCGCTCGGCCAAATATTTCTCTACCAATTAAAACAAAATACAATCAAAGATTTGCTAGAAAAAACAAAACCGATGAAAAGACTATGATTCTGAACTGGGGATAAATCGTAAGTTCAATTGGGGTATAATCCAATGTTTTAAAAACCGGTTCAAACCGGCCAGTTATACTGATTGAACCATATGGTAAAACCAGTTAAACCGTCTGGTACACCCGGTTGAACCGCCCGATACACTCGGTTAAACCGTTTTTGAGCCAAATCCGGTACGGTATAAAAACCGGATTTTAAAACATTCGTATAATCCTAATTTGTCAAAAGCTACAACGGTGGAAACATTGTAATTTTGAACTAGGGGCAAAATCATAAATTTGATTGGGTAAAATTGTAATTTGTCAAAATCTTCAACGATGGTAAGACTGGAATTTTGAATTGGGGGGCAAATCGTAATTCTAAGCTGGGTAAAATCGTAATTTGTTCGGGCCAAATCATAATTTATTCCCCCTCCATGGATTTTATATATTAACTGGGGTCCAAATCATAATTCTAAGCTGGGGTAAAATCATAATTTGTTCGAGTCAATGGAGACGTGTCAGACAGCTGCCTGGCACTATTCCCCTCCATGGATTTTGTATATTTATAAAATGAGTGCAAATAATATGAAAACGTTATAGAAATCAATTACCAGAATGATCTAATATGTTTAACAAGGGATGAGTTCGGTGTCAACTGGTATTGAAAATCCCAAGAATGGGCACCGGTACCGAAAATACCTGGTACGGTACTGGTATTTGAGTGGTAAAACCGATAAATACTGGTACCGTATCAAACTGCTACCAGAAACGTCAAACGTCGGTACCAAATATATTCGGTACCGGTACCCAGCACCATTTGCTCATCCCTATGCTTAATTTAGTACGTATTATTTGTATGAGATATCTATATTAAATGTATTTATGTTTACATCAGTTCGTGTAAAATTGTTTTTTTTAACTATTTTTAAGTAATTAATATTTTTACTTTTGATTTTTCTATTGTATATATTATTAATTATTTTTTTAATATTTCTTTTGTTCATTTTTTCTTATAGATTTTCTTACGCGTCTTTTTATTGTTTTTTGAATATTTATTTTGTTAGTTTTGCTATGGATTTTGCTACCACTATTATTAATTAATTTTAAATTTTTTTGTTTTCGCAACGTATTTTACAATGGATGTTGCGATGGATATTAGTAAATTTTTTTTGAATACTTTCTTTTTCTTATTTTGCAATGAATTTTTCTATGGATTTGCTACAGATTTTGTTACGTTAGTTTTTAAGATTTTTTCTAGATTTTGCTACCAATTTCTCTACTGACTCTATTTACTTACCGATTTTGCTACCGTTTTTTTAAACCTCAGTTAGTTAGTTTTTAAATATTTTTTTTTATGATTTAGCTAAAGACTTTGCTACCAATTTTACTAAGTTTTTTTATTATATTTATTTTCATAATTTTGCTATCGATTTTGCTACAGATTTTATTTTACTTTTTTTTTGTTTATATCTAAATACTTATTTTCATGGTTTTGCAACGGATTTTGCAACTGCTTTTGCTACATTATTTGGTTTATATTAGTTTTGTCAATTTTGCTACGGATTTGCTATGAGTTTTGCTACAAAATTCATTTGCGACGGAAGTTCGTAGCTAATCCGTAGCTAATTCGTAGCAAAATGTGTTCGTAGCTAATCCGTAGCAAAATTTGCCACCATTTTTTTCCATAGCAAAATTTCAAAGCAAATGCCTTTTTTTAGTAGTGAATCAAAAGTATCCATTATTATATACAGGAAATAAAAGCTATCCATTGAATCGCTTTCAATACCAATTTATTCCCTAAGAATCTGAAGAAACAAAATACTTCAATAATGTGCATATGGACAAGAAGCAGACGCTATTTTAATGGGTGACTCATTTTTTCCCGAAAGAAACCAAAATAAATTGAAGGCAATTAGCTAATTGGTTGATTAACATAACCCTAATTAAGGACAATATATGGTTAAGGGGATAAACTTTTCATAATAACCATTAGATGGTTGATGATTAGAAACTAAATTTGACCGATCAACCAATTATAATCATGTTGGTTAATAACCACTACTAGGAAACTGCAATTTTATCTGTCCTGAGAACTTGGTTTAGTGATAAGAGGTCTGCGCCCCCCTTAGTGGAGACGCATGTTTGATTCCCGCCCGGGCTAATTTTTATGGACATCTGGGTGAAGGGATGAATCTGGGCTTTAATCACGGGTTCGACCTTGGACATAGCCCTGAACAGAATGGGTTTAAACGTAAGATTCTTTGCCGTTCAAAAAAAAAAAAACTGCATTTTTTCCCATGAGGATTTTAACAATTTTCCCACGATAATCCAACAAACTTTTCCGTGGGAAACTCGTTGCTACATTTTTACTATGTTCGACAATTTACTAAACTCTATTCTATATTTTTTAAGATTAAACTAAAATGGTTCTTAAAGTAGTGGAAACCTTCGTTGGGGAAGAAATATGTAAAGAAAAATACAATGATATCACTAACCAAGTCAGGATTTTTTTTCCATAAAAAAATATAGCACATGCATTAATGATTGCACCTAGGGGTGTTCAAAAATATCCGTATCCGAAAATCCGATCCGAAATATCCGATATCTGAATCCAAAATATCCGAACGGATATCCGAAATTTCGGATATCCGAAATTCGGATATCCGAATTTTTCGGATTCGGATAGTGATTTTCAAAATTTTCGGATATTTCGGATATCCGAAATATCCGAAAATTTAATTTTCATGTTTTTCGGATATCCGAATATCCGAAAATATCCGAAGTATCCGAAAATATCCCAAAAATATCCGAAGTATCCGAAAAATATCCGAAAATATCTGAAAAATATCCGAAAACTTATATTCGGATATCCGAAACTATCCAAAATACCCGTTTCCGAATAGGAAAAAATAAAAAAAAATTAAAATTAAATAAAAAGTTGGATTTTCGGATATCCGATTCACTATCCGAATCTGTATCCGAAATTTCGGAAATCCTTCGGATTTCCGAAATTTCGGATACGGATTCGGATAGTGAAATCTGGTATCCGAAAAATTTCGGATATCCGAATTTTCGGAAAAAAAAAACTGCATTTTTTCCCTTGAGGATTTTAACAATTTTCCCACGATAATCCAACAAACTTTTTCGTGGGAAACTCGTTGCTACATTTTTACTATGTTCGACAATTTACTAAACTCTATTCTATATTTTTTAAGATTAAACTAAAGTGGTTCTTAAAGTAGTGGAAACCTTCGTTGGGGAAGAAATATGTAAAGAAAAATACAATGATATCACTAACCAAGTCAGGATTTTTTTTCCATAAAAAATATAGCACATGCATTAATGATTGCACCTAGGGGTGTTCAAAAATATCCGTATCCAAAAATCCGATCCGAAATATCCGATATCTGAATCCGAAATATCCGAAAAAACGGATATCCGAAATTCGGATATCCGAATTTTTCGGATTCGGATAGTGATTTTCAAAATTTTCGGATATTTCGGATATCCGAAATATCCGAAAATTTAATTTTCATGTTTTTCGGATATCCGAATATCCGAAAATATCCGAAGTATCCGAAAATATCCGAAAAATATCCGAAGTATCCGAAAAATATCCGAAAATATCCGAAAAATATCCGAAAACTTATATTCGGATATCCGAAACTATCCAAAATATCCGTTTCCGAATAGGAAAAAATAAAAAAAAAATTAAAATTAAATAAAAAGTTGGATTTTCGGATATCCGATTCACTATCCGAAATTTCGGATATCCGAAATTCGGATATCCGAAATTTCGGATACGGATTCGGATAGTGAAATCTGGTATCCGAAAATTTCGGATATCCGAATTTTCGGAAAAAAAAACTGCATTTTTTCCCTTGAGGATTTTAACAATTTTCCCACGATAATCCAACAAACTTTTTCGTGGGAAACTCGTTGCTACATTTTTACTATGTTCGACAATTTACTAAACTCTATTCTATATTTTTTAAGATTAAACTAAAATGGTTCTTAAAGTTGTGGAAACCTTCGTTGGGGAAGAAATATGTAAAGAAAAATACAATGATATCACTAACCAAGTCAGGATTTTTTTTCCATAAAAAAAATATAGCACATGCATTAATAATTGCACCCTTACTTTTTACTTTTTTTCTAAAACTTTGTATTGATATTTTAATACATGTTGCAGACTGATAGGGTGCGATGGAACACATGGAAATCAAGCTAGGAGATGTCTAGAAACGTCACTTAGATAATTTAGACTTTTGAACAATTTTGTTATGTGATGTAAGTTTGATGATGCTTGTTTGACATTTGACAATCTATATCATGAAATCTACTTAATTACTATTGAAATATTTAGTGTTGTGGAATCTCATGAGCAATCTGAACGCTTAGTGCTCGCACCCCAATGTTTCCGCCATCGGTTGGGGTGTGACAAAATGCATCAGAAAATTAATTGCCTCTGGAAAACTGCATTCGTAGACAATTCACAGACAAAACTATTGTCCTGGTTCAATGCGTTTTAGAGAGAGAACACTTTCTTTGGTGTTTTTAGGCCATTGCGTTTTAGAACTAAAACATTTTATGTGTTTTCTAGCCATTGCGTTTTAGAAAAACACATTTTTGAAGTGTTTTTAGTCATTGCGTTTTAGGTAAAACACATTTTTATGTGTTTTCAGACCATTGCGTTTTAGAGAGAACACTTTCTTTTGTTTTTTTAGGCCATTACGTTCTAGAAAGGAGACATATATCTCGGTTAATAATGAATACTTGTAGATGATGCGGGATCGGAACCATGATCGTCTCACTTGATACCTTTCAATAAATCGACGTTAACCCAACCTGATTCCCACTTTCTCTTACTAAGGATTGAAGGTGAAAGTTGCAAATGAAGAGACTAGATAGGATTGCGCATGCTTTTTTCCATTAAATGGTTAATTGAAATTACTATAATACCCTTTCATAGGCCTTGTACCTATCAGTTCCCCTTGTTGGCCTTTTTTTTTCAATAATCACCCTTTTTTTCATAACTTGGGCTTTCATTCTACACTTATTTTTAAAGCATGCGTCGTTGTTACCATTCATAAAAATTTGGGGTGTTACATTATAACGCGACTTACCATTCAATATCTCAATTCACAATCTCATCATAATTGTACGAGATTCTAACAAAGACGCGTGTATGAGAATCTCGATGCACGTATCAAAATTCTAGTCGCTAGATAATAGTCTTAAAAAAATTGTTGAGATCTAAGTGACAAATCTGATACAATTAAATGAAAAGTTAGTCAAATGATACAAACACTAGATCATTTTGATGATTTTCCTAACAATAACTATTCCTAAGGCTATAGGGTGTGGTCATGACCACCATGACCCTCCACATAGGCACCACATCATCCATCTTTAATCTATTATTCAAAACCACTACCCTAAGGGTGTGGTCATGACCCAAACCACTATCCCCTTTATTTTTGTTAATTTGTTTTTGTCTTAAAATTATCAAATGAGAGGGTCGTGGTAATCGTGGTTTAATCCGTGGGAACCACCATCAATCAAGGAGGAGGATGGTATACCATTTAATTAATGATCCTATGTGAAAATAATGTTCCAATCCATGACCCCCACACCCCATAGCCTAATAATATATTACCACAAGTGGAAATTGCAAGAAAGAGAATAACTTGAAAGCCTTTTCTTGTCCAAATAATGCAAGAGGAATCGTGTAAAGAGGGGGCATTTTAGGAATTTAGAGCTTATAAAACTTTCTTTGGTATATTGACTCTTTCATCTAAACGAGTGATGCTTATTGTTTCATGTAGGAGTTAAGATAGCATTGTCTACAAGATATGAATTGAGGAGTTAAGACACTTGGCAATAAAAGAAACACCAACTGAACCTTGTCTTTAACTGAATAAGCATATTAAATGAATTTAATATACATGTCATTCTCTATCACACACTAATACTTATGTTTAGACTTACATAAGTGGGGATCAATCTTTTATAACAAATCGGTAATGAAACCGAGTATTTCTAGGTTCACCAGTTAGTTCGGTTTCAAAAATCGGTTGATACCAAATAATTTATAAGATATAAAATGTATATAAATAACTAAAAACAAAATATGGAACACCTAGTCCTATTCGCAATAATCTATAGATTCAAACGGAGTGCATTCAAATATACTTAACTAGACTGGTTATGTAGTGCGCTTCGGTCTGACCGAAGAGTCCGGCCCATTTTTGTAACACTAGTAAGGGTGAAATTTGTACATAAATGCTTGTGAAGGTTTATCTGAACAAAGATAAATCTTATTGGAAAGGTTTATCTGAACCAAAATGACCTTTTTTCTACTTTTGGAATCCCATTCCAAGGAGACCATATGCATACACACTACCCAAAATGTCTTGGAGAAAAGATTAATACTATATTTGCTTATATGGGTCCCATGTTTTAGAGTCTTTTAGCAAGTATATAAACCCTTCAACTTTCAATCAAGAAAATCACCAACTCAATCTATCCTCTCTTCATTTGCTTCACTAGTCCTATATTACAGTTTTTACACATTCACAAGGTTAGTACTTTCTTTGGAGCCCCAATGCTTTTAAATGAGATGGTTCTTAAATTATTTGGTATTTTCAGGTTATAAAACTTATACAAGAGAAAATGAGCAGTGGAGACTGGATGTGTGCTGCATGTCAACATTTGAACTTCAAGAAACGCGACGCTTGTCAAAGATGCCATTGTCCTAAATTCGCCACCCCGGATGAGGTGTCATCTTATGGTATGAATAGAACGGAAGTCTTAGCCGGTGACTGGTATTGTGCCACATTCAACTGTGGGACACACAATTACACGAGTAGAACTGCATGCTATATGTGTGGTGCACTTAGAGATTATAGCGCTATGATGGCTGCTCCAAACGCGTATGGCTATGAAGGAAGTGTTGTTCCAGGCTGGAAAACCGGAGATTGGATTTGCAATAGGTATAAATAAGATTCTCAAGTGAAATAAATCATTTAGCTTATGTGGACTGTTACTTAATATTTGTTCATATATTGTTTAATTTCAAGTAGATTTGGTTGTGGGCTGCACAATTATGCTAGCAGGATGGAATGCTACAAATGCAAAGCACCAAGGAGTAATTGAGGTAATTAATCAAGTAAACTTTTCACTTTTTATTTTATTTTTGTTCTGATTAGTGTATGAAAATTTCATACTATTTTTTTTCCCGTTTTCAGGATGCAAACGAATTTGAGGAAGAGTACCAACCCCATGATTTAATGGTTTTCTTTAATTTGTTTCTCTTCTCATTGTCATGTAGTCCCTTTTTTTCCTTAAAAATGTTTAGTTTATGACTTCATGTTGGGTGTAATCTCTTCTTACATGAAGTTTATGGAACCCTACAAATGTTAATGTCTTTCTCTCTCTCTCTCTCTCTCTCTCTCTCTCTCTATATATATATATATATATAGGTAGATGATCCTGTAAAAAAGGCCTAAAGTGTGAGAAGGGTAAGAAAGAATATCAGCCATTAGATCTTTTGATCTAATGGTTGAGATCAATAGGGACCAAATTGTAAAATATTTTCATTAATTTGGACTGATTTGAAATATCTAGGGGCAATATAGTCTTTTAAACCCACGAGAAATTAGGTAATGCACATGTAACTTCCCCCCGTCTTTTTTAAACGTCAATAACTTTTTATACGTAACTTTTTAAAAAAAAATTACACCATAATAACGAACGTTTTTTTATCTTTAATATGAGTACCATATTGCTATACTTATATAGAGAAAAAAATATGTTTCGATATGATGTTTTGTCAATGAATGGTGTTATATACTTGCTGAATGGTGTTATATACTTACTGAATGGTGTTATATACTTCCTATATTTAAGGTGGCGGTTGTGGGAAGTTTTTAATTAATTGAATTAATGATAAAATTACTTGTTTACCCTTTTCAATTAATTTAGATCTAATGGCTGAGATTCTTTCTTACCTTTCTCACATTTTTGGTCTTTTTTACAATATATATAGGGGGCCGCTAGAATGAGAACCACCTCGAGTTATGAGAACCGCGAGAACGGGGCGAGGTGGACCAATTTTTTTTTTCAAAAACGTAGATGCATGTATTATAAACACATTCGTAAAAAAAAATTAAAAAAAAACGCCGTGTGGGTAGTTTTTTACACCACAAAGTTGTGGTTTACGAGTTCCGTAAATTTACGGAACTCGTAAACCACAACTTTGTGGTGTAAAAAACTACCCACACGGCGCTTTTTTTTAAAAAATTTTTTTACGAACGTGTTTATAATACATCCATCTACGTTTTTGAAAAAAAAATTTGGTCCACCTCGCCCCGGATCAAGTAGTTCTCGCGGTTCTCATAACTCGAGGTGGTTCTCATTCTAACGGCCCCCTATATATATATATATATATACTAGAAAACTGCTGCTATTCCCACGTCAATTTCCGTAGGAAATCCGTGGGTAACTGCGTTTACCCACTGATTTCCCACGAAAATGGGCTCTAGGAATTATGCTCGTGGGTAATTTTTTTCTGACGCATTTTCTACAAATTCTCCTACTCATTTCCCACACAAATGTTTCGTTAGAATTCTCCTACACATTTCTCACGTAATTAATTTTCTTAATTTTTTCAACGCATTTCCCACGGAACATTATTTTTTTAAAATTTTGTTTTTAAGTCAATTATATTTATTTTTATTATATATATTTTAATTTTCTTACACAATTCCCACCGAAATTTTTATTCTTCCTACACAATTCCAACAGAATATATTCGTTTTTCCTGCATAGTTCCTACGGAAATATTTTTTTCCTACACAGTTCCAACGAAATGTGTTATGGATTCCTACACAATTTCTACAAAATTAGTTTTTTTCCTACACAATTACAACAGAATGTATTATTTTTTCTCACACATTTCCTACGAATTTATCTTTGTTTCCAACACAATTCTAACGGAATGTGACTAAACATGTTTATTCTTTTTCCTACATGTTTCCTACGGATACATTTAAAAAATAAAAAAAAATAAAAAATACTTATTTTTTCCTGAAAAATGCATAATGATAAATATGATTCGGAACATAAATTTAACAAAAACAAATAACATAAATTCAAAACACATTTAAATTACAAAATCGCCATTATTCACTAATGAATGCTAATCGCTGCTCCTCCAAAATCCAGCACACGCGAATCCCTGTATATAAAAATAACAAAAATAAGAGACCGAGGCTAAAGCCCTGTATATAAATATAACAAAAATAAGCAATAGGTTACGCATAAATAAGCTCAAGATAGTTATTGATCAAAAAAGAAAATAAACCTTGAATCGGTTCTTGCCAAACTGAATTGGTTTTAAGTTGGTTTAACAAAGGGGTTCCCAAGTTGAAATTTATCTCATAAATTTTACCCAACATGTTTGTCGTTTGGATGAATGAATCGGTTTAGTCTAAACGGTTCGGGTTAGTTTCGGTTTAAAGTGCAACCACCTTTAGTTAAACGGGTGTGTTCAGTCCACGGTTGGTCAGTTTTGTCGAATACCCAACCTCCGGCTGACGTTAGCTGGATCTTCGGTGACGTCAAGAGCTTTTATCCTTGCTTGCTACAAAAGAATAAACCGTTAGCCTCGTCACGGGGGACCCCGGGGGGGGATCCGTGACCAAGCTCCGGCGTGAGAGTAAGTAAACTTGCCGGAAATGAGAGGAGCTTCTTCCGATGAATATAATCACTGGAAGGTTTCCTCTTTGGTGTGAATCTTATTAATGTGTGTGTGGTAAATGCGAGGGAATGTTGGTCGGAAGTTAATGAGATGAGAGTAAATGAAGGTGTATTAAATGAGAGAAAGCCGGAGATCATACCTGCCTTGGCTCTCTTTTTCTTCTTATATAATAGCAAGCCCTTATCTTTGTTAAGGGTTCTCCCATACATGATCCGACGGCTTTTGGAGGTTCTTGGGAAGGTCAGACACGTGTCTGACCCCCAACGGTAGGATATCCCTCTTCATTAATAGTCTGCCGGATAAGTACAGTGATTTAGACCGGAGCCGCTTCTTGTCAAGCATTTAATGAGCTCTGTTCTCCTTAGCTGTTTCCCGCCCATTGCAAATAGAAGGAGAAACCTTAGCGAGCAAGGTTGTTATGTCCGGTGGGCCTTTAAGTAATTGGGCTTCTAGAGAAAAAGGCCCAAAGCGGGTGAAGTGGGTTTCCCCACTGGCCCGTCGTCAAGTCATCTTTAGTCCCTGGTTCTGAGACCCGAGGCTCATGATCCGGGGCTGAATCACAACTGCTTGAGAGAGATGGTTTCTCCGTTGATGGGCCCACTCTGGATCAGTTATTACTTGCCGTTCCCACTAATCATAACATCGCAGAAATAACTGTAGCGGGAGTTAATCCCCTAGTTGCACGTGCCCATTTTTGAATTTTGAAGAGACCGCTGATGTGACGGTTACTTGTATGTCAGCGGTGTCTCTTTAAAAACCCTATTTGGCTTTTCCGATTTCCCATTCAAACTCTCTAACCCTCTTTTCTTCTCTGCAACTACCTCCCTGTATTACAATTTCTTATAACCATGAGTCGCGGTGGCCGGTCTTCGATAAGGTCTGTGTTGACGGCGAAGGACTTGAGATCCTTTGTTGAGGCATATAACATCCCGGATCGATTTTCTCCTTCCTTGCCCGGCCCTAGTGAGTCGGCAGAATGTACGCCGGACAGGATACCCATTTACACCCTTGCCTTTTCTTCCTGTGGGGTCCGATACCCCCTTTCTGCTTTCAAGGTTTCTCTGCTCCGTCACTTTGGCGTCCACTTCTCACAGATTCATTCTTTAGGGTTCATGAGAGTGGTTCATTTTGAACTGTCCTGTGCGGCTATCTCAGGGGAGCCCTCTGTTCCTCTGTTTTGCATGTTTTACCGGCTTATCTCTGACGGAGACTGGTTTACCTTCGCGAAACGGCAGAACAATGTTTCAAGGCCCTGTTACAGTTTTATGCCCACTTCTACTTATCCAAAGGACTGGAAGTGTAGATTCATCTTTGTTTCAGCCGCTATGTTGCCGGATTCCCCTTTGCCAAAGGATCTTGACGCTGCTATCGAGGACACCATTCCCACCCTTTCTGCAGCTGAGACTGTTCAGTGGAAAAGGATGTGTGACAACCCAACGAGGGCGTTCACTTTCTCCGAAGGGATGCTTGCTATGGGGGAACTAAGTCCCTCTTATCCAGTCCGCCCGAGGGCTTTTTTCGGCAAGAAAGGTACCTTTTTGTTCTTGGTTTGCTTCTTACATCCATTCTTCTTTTATGTCTTTGGGAATCCCGTAGTCATCTTTAGTGTCTTCTTTTTTGTGCAGAGATAACTTTGTGGAGGCTTCTTCAGGGTGACTCCAAGGATGTAAAGTATGTGGTTGATAATGAGGTTGATCCTAGGTTGAACGTGGAAGCGCAGGTTACTGGGGGATCCGTCCAGGCAGGAGGTTCTGCCACCCTGGGTGGTGATGAGGAGAATCCTTCCGGTGAGGAGGAGAGTTCTCCCGACTTTCCTCCTGTTCATCCTTCTGGTCAAAGTGACGACGAAGACGTGGAGATACAGTTAGTTCGTAAGAGGAGGTCTGCTAGCCCCCAACCGGCTCCTGCACCTCGTAACATCCGTCAGAGGCTTCGTAGTGCCAGCGGTCAGAAGCCTCCCCCTTCTTCTAGGGCTGTTTCTGACCTTCCTCCTGCTGGGGTCAAAGGTTCCCTGTCCAAGCACTTGAAGTCCTCAAGCTTAGTGAGTGCTCCTTTGTTGGTAAGCTTTCTTTTCTCCTGTTTTTTCTTTGTCTTTCTGTGTAGTTCCTGATTGTTCCTTTTCTTACTTCTTAGGGGAGTTCCCTGGAGCCTATAGAAATTCCTACTGGTCCCTCTCCTTCCCGTATCCGGGACAAGGCCTCTGAGGTGGGGGTGGCTCGCTTTTCCTCAGCTTTCGAGCTTTCTCCCCCACATGCTACTGGGACTAGCAAACCCACTACCCTCGAAGGCCCTGTTTATCGATCCCCTCTTGCCCCTTTGTTTGCCGACGCCCTCCCCTCTACTTATGTCCCTAAATGGAAGGTAACTAGTTCTTCCGTTATAGGGACTCCTGAAGCTGCTAGGGACTTTCTGAACCATGCTGTCCCTCCCTTACATAAATTTTTAAACTCTGCCCTGAGGGATGATCTCTTTGAAGATCAATACAGTATGTCTCTGTGTGAAAGCTTTTTCAGGGGTGCTGGGATGTTGCAAAGGGTTGATGATCTGAGGAAGGCGAACGAAGGACTTAAGGCTGAGCTTAAGGCTTCCCAGTCGGTTGTTGCTGGGCTTAGGAGCCGGGTGGTTGATGCTGAGAGGAGATTACAGGAGGAGAAGGTGCATAGTCTTCTCCCCCCCTTTTTTTATACATACATGCTCACTGATTCTTTGTTTAGGGAGCTGGGGCTATGCTTGAGAGGAAGGAACGGGCTTGGGAGCGGGATATGGCATCGTTGGTTGAGGAGAAGGAGGAGCTTGCTGCTGAGCTGAAGCATTTGAAGGAAGTTGGCTCCGTTTCCCAGGAGCAGCTCAATACCATGTATGCAGACTATGGGGTAACTTCCGATGATAACCAACGATTGGCGGGGGAGAAGCATTGGTTGATTACTGAAGGTTTTGGGGCTTTTCTCGCTGCTGTTGCTCAATCGGAGGACTTTAAAAGTGGCTTGGAGGAGGTCTACAGGGCTTATAGGGATGTTGGCTATCAGGCAGGATTAAAGGATGGTTATGCCTATTCTGCCCAAGGCTTGGGTAGAAAAGAGACTCCTCTTTATAATTCCAAGGCAAAAAAGAGGCTGTCCCAACTGAACGAGGAGTTTGGGCGTAAAACCCCAGCTATCCTTGCCAAAATCCTGGAGCATCCCTTGATCTCTATTGATGAATTGAAGACCCTGTTCTCATCTGCCGGTCCTTCGTCTCCACCGTCTCTTTCCGGGGGTGATCCCCAATGAATTCCAAACATTTGATACACTTCGATATGGTTGTAATAACTTTAACTTACTTTAGGATACTTGTGTGTTTTGTTTGACTATCTCGGGTGGTCTTTTGTGTTGGGGACCACTTCGACCTTTAACCGTATGGCTTATAGTTATGTATAGCCTTTTTGCTTTGTAGCCTGTTTCTTGTCTTGCCTGTTTTGCTTTGCAGGGGTTCTTTCCGGAGGTCAGCTTGGTGATTTCCTGAGGATTTGTAGGCTGTTTTAGCGAGGAGCTATATTTTCGTTTTACCTTGCTGTGTCTGCAATCTTGTACATTGCTAATTCTTGCTCAAGTTATTAGGGCTTTTCTTTGTATATGTATTTTGTATTAAATAAAGCAGATCCCCTTTCGTAGCTTTGTACATACGGGTGTGTTTGCATTATTTGTTTTTTCTTTTTGTTGTTTGCTTCGTTAAACTGTGATTGTCTGTTCGAGGCCAATCGGTGGACAAGTTTATAACGCGGTGCTATGTTTTTAACTTGCTTTGTCCGTTTTAGGTTAGCTAGACCCTTATTAGCCCCACGGCCGGGCTTTTGGCATGCTTTGAATGCCTCGTACACGTATGTTTGTTTGTTCTAGTTTAGATTTAATGGTGTTCCTAGGCACGTCTGCCTAGGTGCAATTGTCCATTGTTTTCTCAAAATGGGCCGTTTTCGTCCGTCTTTCATTTAATCTTTGGGGGTTTATACTTCCCGTCATAGATTGTTTACAAAAGGTTTACTTTCTTGGGGGAAAGGTCCCCGTACATATAGTTATCTAATACAAAAGTGGCCCTTGGCCATTTTCCCTGGGGGTACACCCCTTACATGTAATACTTCCTGAGCTGCATGAGGTTCCAGGTCCTAGGAACCTCCTTGCCTTCCAGTGTTTCCAACTTGCAAGTCCCTTTGCCATTCGCCCATGTGACTCTGTAGGGTCCTTCCCAGTTGGGGCCTAGCTTCCCGGTGTTTTCTTGCAGACTAGCCTCGTTGGCTCTAAGAACTAGATCCCCTGGGACGACGTTGAGCTTCTTCATCCTGGCGTTGTAATAACTTCCCAGGAGTTTTTTGTATTGGGCCTCCCTAACTGCTGCTATTTCCCTTCTTTCCTCCAACAAGTTTAGGTTCATCCTGAGGTCCTGCTCATTCTCCTCATCCCGAAGCTTCATTCGGGCAGTTGGGGATCCGATCTCAGCAGGGATGACAGCCTCCGTCCCATAGGTAAGGCTGAACGGGGTTTCCCCGTTGCAACTTTTGGGGGTGGTTCTGTATGCCCACAACACGAATGGAAGTTCTTCCAGCCAGCCTTTCTGTTTCCTCCCAAGCCTACCCTTCATTCCTTTGATGACGCTTTGGTTGGATCTCTCCACTAACCCGTTACTCTGGGCATAGGTAACGGAAGTAAACACTTGCTGGATCCGCATCTGCTCGCACCATGGTTTGAAGGGTCTTCCAGCAAATTGGACCCCGTTGTCACTCACCAACTCCTTTGGAACCCCGTATCTGCATATGATGTTATCCAGCACGAACCTTCTCATCTGGTCTCCAGTAATCTTTGCCAAGGGCTTCGCTTCAATCCATTTAGTGAAATAGTCAATGGCTACCACCACGTATTTGACCCCTCCTGGACCCTCCGGGAAAGGCCCAATTATGTCGATGGCCCATTTCTGGAATGGCCATGACGTCGAAACTGGTACCATGGGGTGTTTGTGCCGGTGGGTCATCGGTGCATGCACTTGGCAGTTGTCACACTTCTTGATTTCCTCAGACGCCATTTCGTACATCCGTGGCCAGTAAAACCCCGCATTCATTGCCTTTCTCATTATTGTTCTTGGTCCCGAGTGCATTCCGCAAATCCCCTCATGCATCTCCCTAACCACATATTCGGCTTCTTCCATATCAACGCACTTCAGGGATGGGCCCAGATATGACCTCCGGTATAGCTCTCCTTCGATCAGTTCATACTGTAGGGCCCTGACCCTTATCTTTCGGGCAGCCCATTCCCCCTCGGGTAGAGTTCCATCCCGGAGAAATCTGACTATTGGGGTCATCCATGTTTCTTGAGGACCTTCGACCGTGGCAACCTCTGCTGTGTTAAGGGAGGAGGATGTCAAGACCTCCACCTTGACTTCTTTCGCGAGATGGTCGAAGGCTACCGAGGCTAATTTGCTAAGTGCATCAGATTTCCTGTTCCTTCCACAGGGGATGTACTCCAGTTTGAAAGTTTTGAATGCCTTAGCCGTCTCCTTAACTTTCTCCACGTATTGAGCCATGGTGCTATCCTTAGCTTCGTATTCTCCTTGGTACTGTTTTACTACTAGCTGTGAATCAGTGCTGGCTTCTACGTGTTTTGCTTTCATTTTTTGTGCCAGCCTCATCCCTGCTAGGAGGGCCTCGTATTCTGCGGTATTGTTGGTGTTCTCGAAATCCAGCCTTACGGCATATGTCAGCTCGACCCCCTCGGGACTTATCAATGTGATTCCGGCTCCACTTCCCTCTTCACTGGATGCTCCGTCAGTGAGCAACTTCCACACCGCCTCATCTTCCTTCTCTCTTTCTTCTTTCTCTAAAGCTTCCCATTTTAATAGCTCATTCTCTTCGTCCTCAGGGACTTCTGCTAAGAAGTCGGCCAGTATCTGCCCCTTCATGGCTGTTCTGGGCTTAAACTCTAGAGAGTGTTCCCCTAACTCCACAGCCCACTTAGCTAGCCGTCCAGACAGCTCCGGCCGCCTGAGTACCTTTTGAAGGGGCTGATCAGTCATTAAGGTGATCTTGTGCCCTTGGAAATACCTCCTGAGTCTTCGGGATGCGAAGACAAGAGCTAATGCGAGTTTCTCCAAAGGCATGTACCGTTCCTCAGGTCCTTTAAGCGTTCTGCTGATGAAATATATGGGGATCTGTCTCCCTTCCCGCTCTACCATCATGACCGCACTTATGGTCATTTTTGAGGCGGATAAATATAAGAGCAATGGGTCCCCGGGTACTGGGGTGGCCAGCATTGGGAGCTTGCAGATGTATGCTTTCATTTCTTGAAAGGCTGCCTCAGCCTCCGCGGTCCATTTAAACTTGTTTGTTTGGAGGCAGTCTTTCAATACTTTCATAAAGGGAAGGGTCTTGTCAGCCACCTTTGATAAGAAACGGTTTAATGCTATCAGTCTTCCGTTTAGTTGCTGGATGTCCTTCAGGGACCTGGGGGATCGCATCTCAGCCACCGCCTTGGTTTTCTCCGGGTTTGCCTTGATCCCACCCTTGGTGACCACTACTCCCAGGAAATTCCCTTCCTCTACTCCAAAACAGCACTTCCCAGGGTTTAACTTCATGTTCACGTCCTGCATAGTGTGGAGAGTCTCGGCTACATCGCTTATCATGGCCATCTCCGTCAAGCTTTTGATAACAATATCATCAACGTATACCTCCAAGTTCCTTCCTCGTTGCTCCCTAAACAGGGTGTTCATGAACCTCTGGTACGTGGCCCCAACAATCTTGAGGCCGAAGGGCATCTTGGTGTAGCAGAACGTCCCCTCGTCTGTGATGAAGGCGGTTTTTTCCTCGTCTTCTATTGACATCTGAATTTGGTGGTATCCCTTGTAGGCGTCCAGGAAACATTTCAGGGGGTATTGAGACAAAGAATCCACCTGGGTGTCTATCTCCGGGAGAGGATAACAGTCCTTAGGACATGCCTTGTTTAGGTCTTGGAAATCGATGCACATCCTCCATCCCCCGTCTTTTTTCTGAACCATGACTGGATTAGCAACCCAGGATGGGTATTTAACTTCCCTGACTATCCCCGCTCTGAGTAGCTTCCGAGTTTCTTCACAGGCAGCCCTCCTTTTGTTAGGTCCCATACTCCGTTTCTTTTGTTTCACTGGCTTTGCCCATGTAAAGGTGTTAAGCCGGTGCTCTGTTAGTCTCCTCGGGATTCCCGTCATGTCTCCATGTTGAAATGCAAACACATCTATGTTATGGAGGAGCAACTCCTTCAGGGCACTCTTGCATTTGTCACTCAAGTGACTTCCCACCTTGACTGTCTGTTCTGGGAACCTATCGCAGAGGACCCATTCTTCCACCTTCTTTCCCTGGGATTTTCCTGGTTCCTCCTCTTTGGATACGGAAGAAACTACCTCGTAGGCGGACTCAACCCATGCAAGACCTTTTGGTGTTTGAAATACCAAAGCCCCGTGGGGGGTGGATGCCTGTGCCTGCAGATCTCCAATTCCGGGTCTCCCCAAGATTGCATTGTACTTAGAGGGTGCCCTGACTACTGTGAAGGTCAGATTTATCGTTCGGACCCGGTCCCCTACACCAACTGTGAATGGGAGCCTGATTTTTCCCAGGGGAAGTGACACACTGTTGTTGAACCCTACCAATGGGATAGAATCTTCCTCCAACCTATCTCTTATGTCCCTATCGAACCTAAGAAAGCAGTGTTCGTATATTACCTCAATGCCTGACCCTCCATCCACATGTATCCTGGACACCTTGTGTCCAGCTATTATAGCTGAGATATTCAGCGGGAGTCGTTGCACCTCACTTTCTTCTAAGTATGGCATAAGGATGGGAGCTTTCATGCAGTTTGGGGAGCCTAGGATTCTGGCCTTTACACTTCGGGTGGTATCGAACTCATTCCTCCTTCTAATCATATCAACATCTGCCCTCCCCGGCTCCCTTGCATCTCTTCCCTTGCGATCCCCTCCCCCCTCCTTGATTTCCTTGACCAAGTGGGCCAGTCTCCCCGTTTTCACCGCAGCCTCTATTTCCCTTTTGAGGTACATACAGTCATCGGTTTTGTGCCCGAAACCTTTGTGGAATTCGCAGTACTCGTTGGGTTGTGCCTTTGGTCCCAGTTTTATGGGGGGTGGCCTTGGGAAAGAATTATTCACCCTCTCTGTGGCTAGTATCTCACTTGGAGTCTTAATGATAGGGGTGAAGCTATCGGAGTAAGGAGGGGGACCTCTCCCTCGGGGTCTGTAGGGGGAGTATGAGGGCCTTACCCTGTCATGCAACATTCTATCAAAGGCATGTTTCCGGGAATAGGGTGTACCTTTATCAGGAGGTCTTGCAACCGGGGCAATCCTTCGAGGTGTAGCGTCCGTCTCCTTTGCTTTGCTGACCGTATCTTTTCCCCGGACAAAGGCCCGGACTCTGTCCATGAGATTGTCAAAGGAGGGTGGAAACTCCTCTCCCAGCTTTTCACACAACTGTGCATGTTTCAGCCCATTTATGAAACCACTAATCTTCATGACCTCCGGGACGTCCTTGATGTTCATACTTTCTTTAACAAACCTCTCCATGTATTGGTCTATTCGCTCATTATCCCTTTGTCTGATGTGGAGGATCTCGTTTGGATTTTTGACCACCTTCCTCTGTTGGCCAAAGTTCCTGAGGAATTTCTCACTCAGTTCTTCATAGCTGTCTATACTCCCCGGGGGGAGACTATCAAACCAAAATCGGGCTCCTTCCGTTAGGGTTTGCACAAACATGTGGCACCATACTGGCATGGGCCACCTTCCCAGCTGCCCCGCTCCTCGGAAGGCGTGCAAGTGGTCTTCTGGATCTCTCGTTCCATCGTATCGATCAAAGCCTGGGGGTAGCTTTGTCTTGGGGGGCATAGGTGCTTCTGAGATTCTCCTTGTGAATTTTGAGACCTCGGCTAAATCCCGTGGCAAGTATGGTTGGTCCAAGCCACCGTCGCCAAAGTTGTCTTTCCCTTTTTCTTTCTCCTTGGACTTCTGGCCTGTGATTAGATCCTCTCTTTCCTCAGAGGACATCTGCCTTAGGGCAGACATAAACGTTTCCAGCTGGTCACCGCTGTTGTTCTTGTTTTGAAGGTTAGTTCCTTCCTGGCTGGAGGGTGTGTCAAAAGAGAGCCTGGCCCTGAGGCTATCGAGTTTTTCTTGTCTCTTCAGGTCTTCAAGATACTTGGTTATCTTTTCCCTGTGCATGGCCACGAAATCAGGAGTGATATGCTCCGTTTCTCCCGGATTTTCTACCTGGTTCTCGTTACCTTCTTCATGAGTAATATCTTCTACGGTGACCTTATCCAAATCGTTCTGTGCCGTCTGAGTGACACGCGAGTTATGTGGGGTTGCCATGTTGTTTCTGACAGGATAAGTTGCCCTTTGGACGTCGAGTGTAGGTGTGGGAACACCGGGCAAGCTGATGTCCCACGGATGGCGCCAATGTCGAATACCCAACCTCCGGCTGACGTTAGCTGGATCTTCGGTGACGTCAAGAGCTTTTATCCTTGCTTGCTACAAAAGAATAAACCGTTAGCCTCGTCACGGGGGACCCCGGGGGGGGGGGGGATCCGTGACCAAGCTCCGGCGTGAGAGTAAGTAAACTTGCCGGAAATGAGAGGAGCTTCTTCCGATGAATATAATCACCGGAAGGTTTCCTCTTTGGTGTGAATCTTATTAATGTGTGTGTGTGGTAAATGCGAGGGAATGTTGGTCGGAAGTTAATGAGATGAGAGTAAATGAAGGTGTATTAAATGAGAGAAAGCCGGAGATCATACCTGCCTTGGCTCTCTTTTTCTTCTTATATAATAGCAAGCCCTTATCTTTGTTAAGGGTTCTCCCATACGTGATCCGACGGCTTTTGGAGGTTCTTGGGAAGGTCAGACACGTGTCTGACCCCCAACGGTAGGATATCCCTCTTCATTAATAGTCTGCCGGATAAGTACAGTGATTTAGACCGGAGCCGCTTCTTGTCAAGCATTTAATGAGCTCTGTTCTCCTTAGCTGTTTCCCGCCCATTGCAAATAAAAGGAGAAACCTTAGCGAGCAAGGTTGTTATGTCCGGTGGGCCTTTAAGTAATTGGGCTTCTAGAGAAAAAGGCCCAAAGCGGGTGAAGTGGGTTTCCCCACTGGCCCGTCATCAAGTTTACATTTATAAATAAAAAAATACTATAGGTCATGACATAAACCAATCGAGGAGTTTACATCGACATCTAAAAGATTAAAAAAACAGCATAAAATTATATAGATTAAACATAATTATTTTACACACATTAACATGACATGTGTTTGGGTTCGACAGTCAACCCATGAACACACTCCTTTTAACACCTCTTGTTCTAGCCTTGAAACGAACTGGGCCGAAACCAAATCTTTTCATACCATGGACCACACATGACCGGACCATACCGGACATATATGGACAACTGAAGATTGAGATGAAGCAATCTCGTCGCCGGAATCCCACCGGCAACGCCGGCTCCCTCTCTCTCTCCTCTCTTCCTCGTTCAGCTCTCTCTCTCTCTCTCTCTTATTTCTCTGTCGCCGCTGCGCGCCACCACCACCATGGTGGTTGTCCGTTAAACCACAAGAAATGGGGGTGTTGTGTGGTGGTTCAAGATGAACAATAGGTTGGGGATTTGGGGTGAGTAGTGTTTGCAGGTGGATGTGTGGCCGGAGAACAAGCCGGAGTCGTTCCGGTCAACGAGAGACAGAGAGCAGAGAGATGAAGGTGAAGGTCTGGTGTGGTTGTGTGCGCAGAGAAAGAATGAGGGTGTTTAGGGTTTGATTTTCTATATATCCCTAGGTTTTAAGTGGGCTTGGGCCAGGCCCACAAGCCCGTTTTGCGCGGCCCGATACGTTTACGAAGCCTGGTTTCGAATCCGATTGTCGTAAGTTGTCGTAGAATATTGTTTAGGGTCAAATGCCCTAAAAATTACGCCGTAAGTCGTTAATAGACGCGTATGCTCGTCAGTCGCGTTAAATTGCGTCAAACACTTCGGTTGACGTTTCTTGTTCATTTTTCGATACGATTTAAACTACGAACATTAAAATTCGAAAACGAAGCTAAATAAATCATGTTGGGCCTTGATATATCTTAAAAGCCATAATAAATCATGTTGGGCCTTGATTCTCTCGCCAAAAGATTATTGATTCTCACGCCAGAGGGTGGTTACATATAAACATCCTTTATGTGACGGGTCTAACGATTCTGTATTGCAGGATTGTAATCATCTCGCAACAACTTTCATTCCAACCCGTAGCACAAGATTACCATGTCAGTCTCCAACCAGTAACTTTGTAGCTTAAGTGGCGTCATTCGTGAGACTCAAACCCACGACCACATGGTAATCCTTTGTAGCTTCATAGTTCATGCATAATAAATAAATTTTCATAATTTTTATTAAGTGTTTAAAAAGAAATAGTTAAAAATATTTACACTTCATGATTGTATTAAATGCTGAGCGCGACATCCTTATGCACCTATTTCACATTGTAGGCATCGGAGAGATTGGTAGCAATGCAACTCGAGCCTTCTTCGTAATACTACAAAAATATATAATGTCTAGTTGTCCGCTAGTCGTTGGCACACTCTAAAAGGTTTAGTTAAGTGTCAATAAACTAACAAATGTGGGGTAACCCACTTGATAGAGGCATACACCTCTTAAGGGAGAGGTCTCAGGTTCAATCTTGAATAAAGGTGAAAAATTTAGAATATTGGTGAATGGTAGAGCAAACATTGTCATTCATAGAAGTGTCAATAAACTAACTCCAACATGCCTACAACTGGGCTAAGAACTAAGGACACTAAGTTAATAAGTGTCAATGAAATAATTTACAAGATAAAAATAGACACTTAACCCCTAGAACATATGAAAATGTGATTAGACAAAGTCGGACCACATGAAGGTCTAATATTTTAATAATACGAGTGACATATTTGAGATCAAACACATTCCAAATCTATCTTGTACGTGACGAATTCCATATCTCTAGTACCGCAATCCTGTAATGAGGCTAAATTCGACATGTCCGAATTGCAACTCACGACGTATGACATGAAAGAACATAAAGTATCAAGTGGACTAAACTTAGGTTATATGTGTAACGGTTATCCATTATCATCCAATTTATGTACACATGAATTCCCAACATTTTTTTACTTAAAAAAATTATTTTTTTACTTAAATTTTTTTTTTTTACGTGCATCATGCTCTTTGGTCACCTACGAAGTCTAACCCCTAAGCTTTCACATAATGCCACATCTTTGTGGTGTATATTTTGCACTTGGTTAAAAACGTTGTGTTTTACACCTTTTAATAATTGTCTTTTACGCATTGTATTTTACGAATTATGTGTAGCACATTGTATATTACACATTATGTTTTATGAATTGTGTGTAGCGTATTATGTCTTAAACATTGTGTTTTACACTTCGTGTGTGACTGATATGGTTCGACTCGTTGTGCGCCGCTGCAAAGTACGGCTGGCAAAATACTAGTTCTTTGTTATAGCCTTACACTATATATCCTAGTAAGGTTATAGAACATAACCTACAGTTTAAAATAAAAAATATATTAAATGCAAGTAAACCTCATATCTTTAATAACAAAAAGCAATATTAAAATACATGCGAATGGGACATTTTCTTTTAACACAAATTTCAATTTTTACTCATTTTAGGATTTGAATTCATAGCCTCTTTAATTTGATGCTCTAAGAAGTTTTGCTTCTCTCGTTAAACCACGAAACCCAATGGTCGTGGCAATGTGGAGGTTATGGGTTAGAGTCTCACTTGGTTTAATATTTTTCAGGTGGGTTATTGGTTTTTATCACAGTAGGCCTTCGGACGGTGGGTTCCACTAAAATGGTGGACAGGCCTGGTCTGGTCTCCAACGCTATCTGTGTTCGCAGGGCTTGGGTGACCTTTCACCGATGGGTTTACTTGAGTGACCGGGCTTGTATAGTATTCATTAGCCGTTAAAAAAGTCAAAGTTAAATTATTAAATTAGTTAAACGTCCCATTAAAATACTAGCAATATTTTTGTTTCATTATTCAAGCGATTAATTAACTAGTGAACATCGTTGCACGTTGCGACAAAGACGCTGACATGGTTAAAAATATATATTATTTTAAAGCTTATTTGTTTCGTCACGGTATCCGTATTGTTTATGATAAAAAAATTCACAATGGTTTCATTGCACAAATGTTAATTGTCTCATGTAACCCATAATCCACATTTTTTTCATTAAATCTCTAAATGGAAATTACATCGAAACAAAAGGTAAATGAGCAACAAGCTACGCTGCTACCCCAAAATATAAAATTATGTTTTACATCGGTCGAAAACCATACAAATGTATACTAGTAAGGGTTCCGACAATACAAATACCATTGTTGTTTAATCGGGACTGGTACCGTTATTAGCACCCGATACAACTAATCCTACCAAAAAATTCCATATTTCGATATAACTTCGTTTTATAAAAACAAGGTGTGAAACTAGATGATATGTGCAAAACCTAACATATTTTTTTTTACATTTTGTCGTTTTCTTGTATGAATTTTTGAAAATAAGTCGTTTGTTTGTTTACTTTTGACATTTAAGGTTGAAAATGCTTAAAATAACAAATGAGCAAATTCATGGCGAAAAACAAGTGTTTTTCAAGGAAACAGAAAAGTCACATGCCCATGTGCTTGTTTCCCTCCAAAAAAGACAAAAGAAGTCATTTGACACAGGGCCGTACTTGATCAAATACACCCCCATGTCACACTGCTCCAGATAAGACAAAATAGACCACCACGTACGGGCCATGCCTCTTTTGGCATGCCAGAAGACGACAAAATGAAGGACAATGGGACCCAGAAAGTTTATTTGGGATGTGCCCCAGCTCACATAGCCTTGTGTTGCTGTACAAACTCTACACAAAAAAGACAAAAAGAAATGCAAAATTCAACCACACGACCCATGCCTAATAAGACACAAGGTCGTGCCCTATCCTGTTTCAGCCTATAAATAGAGGTGTGGCGTTGCCATTTTTCTTGATCCTTTGGCACCTACTCTCTCTAACTCACCATCACTTTATACCACTAGCAACCACTATTTTCATCTTGTTTAGAGTTTACTTTTTCTAGCTTTGCGAGATGATCACCCTTCGGCTTTTGACCAATAAACCCGAGTGTATTTTTCGCAGAATACTCGGGAGTTTACTTTTTCTAGCAACCACTATTTTCATCTTGTTTAGTATGATTGCAACTTTATACTTTTTTTTTGAAATAAATGATTATTGAGAAGGAATTGAATATTTATGTTATTGTTTCTAATAACAATTGTTTTAGATGGTTTTTTTTGCCCATCAGCGTAGTACCATTGCAAGTATTTGAAATAAATAAAAATTGATTTTAAAACAAATACGGATTTCTTTGCTACTTGTTCTAGGTTTTGTTTTTACAAAATTTATGTGTGTTTTTTGAGAAAACAAATGTCAATTTTGTTTTAATGTGATAGAAAGCCCTAAAAAGACGGTATATGTTTTATGTAATAATTTTACGCAAGCCATGACGAATGGAATGCCATATCTGACCCCTGATCTTTGTAATAGTAACCAACCACACCTCATGAGCTTAGTAGTTTAATTGTGGAAATAACCTATTGACTCTTGCAAATGTCAAACTGGATAAAAATAAGCGACTTAGAATTCCATGAACAATCAATTGGCTAAAAAGGAGCTGTAATAGATGCTCGAATCAAAAGAGAATACCTACATGTTTTGCCTTGGGGCGATAGCTTCCCTCGAAGGGGCATACAAACTCTAATCCGGGAAACTAATTAAGCTTACAGAACAACAAATTGTCGACTGCTTTCAAAAGTATCAAGGGAGGGCCGAATTAGCTTTTGAAAATCTGAGAAAAAAAATTAAAGGAGTCTCATTACTTGAAGATTACCGATATACATGAAGATATGGGTTTTGCAAGCCGTTTAACAAGCAAAAGCTTGTGGATATTAAATTTTGTGGTTTCATTCAGATTCCTAATGATGAGCTGGCTCTTCATATAGCTCTTGTGAACCAAACTGTAGTAGTTTCAACTGCCTTCGATGAGATTTTTGACGAAGACACTGGGGTAAGTTTCAATATATTCTTTATTAAGTAATTTGATTTTATATTTAATGACAATATAATCTTTTTATATTTTTAGGGTATATTTTATATGAAGAGATTAATGAGGAGACTAATGTATGATGATATAGACCACACTATTGCTCTGGTGGAACTTGAACTCATAGAAAACAATGAGTATTGACTTTTAAAAAACTCCTACGGTAGATTTTGGTGAGACCGAGGTTGTATAAGCCTATTAAAAAATAACATATATGGTACGAGTGAGTGTCTGATCACAGAGGATGCATGGATACCTTTGATTGAATGTCTAAAACCACCCAACCTTTCATGTGCATTAAAGGCAAGCCTTTATTATCCCCAATTCTATAGATTGAAAAAAGCCTCTAAAGATATCATAGGTGGGAAATTGAAGACAACGAGGAAAATGATAATGAAAGTCATTCCGTAAGAACCAGAAAATTGAGAAAAAGAAAAAAAAGGGTAAGAAAGTGAATCTCTTAAATAAGAAGCATATAAAGGGTAAGAAAGTGAATCTCTTAAATGCAAGAAATTAGCAACGAAGGATCCAACATAGGATATTTATGATATAAAATGGTAAAACTTAATTTTGTTCAAAATGTTATTGTAAAGTTTTCATTTTCAAAAAGCTTGAAAATATATTTAAATTGATGGTTTTAATAGTGGTTGGACTACTTTGGTTATTTACATTCATATAACTATAACCAAACCATAGCAAATTGATTATTCGAAAAGCCATAACCAAATTATTGGTTTCTCACCCAGTTCTCAAAAAGCTTGAAAATATATTTAAATTGATGGTTTTAATAGTGGTTGGACTGCTTTGGTATTTACATTCATATAACTATAACCAAACCATAGCAAATTGATTATTCGAAAAGCCATAACCAAATTATTGGTTTCTCACCCAGTTCAATTATTTTAAGTAAGTTTTCTCATTCAAGTTTTATGCGTATCGTATATTAAAACACTAAAATGAATGTATCGAAAACCCTTGCTTATTGAATTTTAGTACTAGGGATTTGAGGGGATTTGGATCGCCATTTTTATCCGAACTGATTGAAACCTAACATTGTTGAATTAGCAAAATTACTATTAATTAGAAAATAGAGTTTTTTTTTTTTTTTTTGGTATCATGGTGGTTGTGGTGTGGTAATGGTGGTTAATGGTGAGAAAGAGAAATAGAGTAGAGAAAGGGTAAAGAGGTGGTGGTGGTTGTGACTATTGTGTGGTGGAGGCTGCGAGAATTTTTTGGGGCTGGAGATGGTGTGGTGGTGACTGTTTTGTGGTGGTGATGGAGGTGGTGTGAAGAGAGAGAGAGAGAGAGAGAGAGAGAGAGAGAGAGAGAGAGAGAGAGAGAGACGAGAAAAGAGTGTCAAAATGTTTTTCTTATATACATACATATATATACCATGATACACACTTTATGTTTATAGTGGGAAAAAGAATTGATTATTTAATTGCTTTAATAAAAATGCATCAGAAAATTTAATTTTCTGTAAATTGCCTCTGGAAAACTGCATTCGTAGACAATTCACAGACAAAACTATTGTCCTGGTTCAATGCGTTTTAGAGAGAGAACACTTTCTTTGGTGTTTTTAGGCCATTGCGTTTTAGTACTAAGACATTTTATGTGTTTTCTGGCCATTGCGTTTTAGAAAAACACATTTTTGAAGTGTTTTTAGTCATTGCGTTTTAGGTAAAACATCAGTCCATTGCGTTTTAGAGAGAACACTTTCTTTTGTTTTTTTAGGCCATTACGTTTTAGAAAGGAGACATTTTTAAGTGTTTTCTAGCCATTGCGTTTTATAAATAAGACATTTCTTTGTGTTTTTGGTGCATTGTGTTTTGGGTAAAACACATTTTTATTTGTTTTCAGTCCATTGCGTTTTAGAAATAAGACATTTTAAGTGTTTTCTGGCCATTGTGTTTTAGAAATAAGACATTTCTTTGTGTTTTTGGTGCATTGCGTTTTAGATAAAACACATTTTTATGTGTTTTTAGTCCATTGCGTTTTAGAAAGTACACTTTCTTTTGTGTTTTTAGGCTATTGCGTTTTAGAAATAAGACATTTCTTTGGGTTTTCTAGCCATTGCGTTTTACAAATAAGATATTTCTTTGTGTTTTTTGTGCATTGCGTTTTAGAAAAATGTCATTTTTTAGGTTTTTTTTCCATTGCGTTTTACGCAACTGGGTTTTTTCTATTGCGTTTTACGCAACTGTGTTTTCGAAAAAAAATTTCGAATATATAGCAATAGTATACTCGTTTTAAAGATAAAAAAACGCTCATTTTTTTGGTGCAATTTTTATAAAAAAATAATGTCGTATGAAAGAGTTATTAACGTTTAAAAAATGGGGGGGGGGGAATTGTAGGAGAGAGAAACTATTGTCTTGGATTGACTTGAATGCCGCTAAACAAACTCATGCGCCTCTTTTTTTTTTTCCTTCAATTTTACTCATTTAATTTTAGCACTTGATTAAATAAATGGATGGTCAAGATTACTTCATAGGCTTCCTACCCAAATAAACTTTCTATTATATCCTAACCCTAGCAAATAATAGAAACTTAATTAACAGTTTGGATGAAGTTAAATGAATTGATAATAATTGCAAGATTTTTAAATCACTGTGTTATTGAAATTTTTTTTTTCAAAAGAATGTTCAAAAAACAACAATTTGGACAAAACCCTAGGAACCTAAATAGAAATTTACCTGATAATTAAGAATACTTTGCTAATGTTAAGTTTTCAACACAAGCAATATTTCACTCAAAAGGCATTTATGTGGTTAAGATATACACGTTTACTCACATTCTCGTTACTGTTGTAATATATGGTTAATAAAAATAAAAACATAATATAACCATTATCATGGTTGCAAAAGTCGTTATGCACTCCCTAGTCGGTCGACCGGGCAGTTAAGAGTACTCGGGGAGTACTCGGACATGTAAAATTATAAAGAAATTAGTTTTTGGAAATTAAATATATGTCAAATAACATAAATTTACTAATATCTATAACAAAATAAAGAAATTAGTTTTTGGAAATTAAATATATGTCAAATAACATAAATTTACTAATATCTATAACAAAATACGTGAAAATGATATTCATGATAGGCATAGAAATTATGTTTTATTATTTTCAAAGTCAAACTCGGCCCGAGTTGACCTACTAGATACGATTTTGGCCGAGTTTGACCGCGTTTGACCGATTACGAGTAATTAGGCGGAGTCAAATAAAGTCGACTCGGCAGCCTACCTTGTAGCGACTACTCGGGAAGTACTCGGCCTTGGAAACCTTGTTTTACAACCATGACCATTATACAAAAAAAGTTAATATCAATTATAATAAGTTTAAAAACTTTGATAGTTACTCATTTTTATTCATACAATTGTAATATGACTAATACCCTACTCTTTCTCCTTACCCTAAAGTCATAAATTTGAAAAATTGTATATTTGATATTATAATTTTGTTGGATAACTTTAATATTATACCAGGGTAAGGGGATAAATGAAGTTATCCCTTTTAAAAAGGTGGAATTGCAAAAAAGAATGCAAGATTGTAAAAAAGTGAAATATGGATTTTGAGAGGTGCTAAGGGTGCACGGGGCACCTTCGGTGACCCCATGCGGGGATTGCATTTGCTGTGCGGGTACACCGCCACCAACAAATGTTTACCGCGCGGTTTGTGTTTAGCTTGGTGTGTGCTCACCGATTGAGAGAGAGAGAGGGGAGAGAGAGGGGGGGGGGGTGATTGGTTGTTAATGTGAGTCCACCCTTTTTCCACCAATCATATTTTTTCTTCTTTTTTTATAAAAAAATAATTGTGTGAACTTAAGAGGGGAGTTGACATGGAATAACCTGATTGGTTGTGGCTAAGTGGGGAATATTCCCCACGTGGGGAGCACCTCGTTCACCCTAAGATAGATATTGTGAAGTAAAAGAAAGATTTTAATGTAAGATTCTAATCCTGGGAAGCCTTACAATTGGATCATTGATCAAAACGTAGTTCTTAAGCTGATAATAATTATAAATAGTAGCGGAAAGCACTGACTACATAAAGTCTTTAAATTTAAACAAAACAATCAAAACAAACATAATAAGTCATCTAGGGTTGATTAGAAGACATTATGAAGAGTAGGGTAGTCTTCATTCCATGTTGTGAACCTCTTATCAAAAATCAACCTGTTTAACCTAACATGCATGCTAAAAAGTCATATGCGCCAAGTGAGTCCTAGTTCTAATAAAACAGAGATTTAGCAATTTAAATTAAATGTTCAGTAATTTCATCATCAACCATGCATATCAACTTCAATCGTAGTTTAAAATTTGTGAAGCGATCTTCACCATGAACAATCCTATACTAAGTCAGATAGGCTTACACCGGTATAAGACTCCATACCTGCTTCACTAATACACTCACATGCATGACCCCATCATTAATGCTAGCAACAACTTTCTAACTTTCAATCATTTAACATCAATCGTCAATCATTTAGACCTAATAATCAATCAGTCTTTAACACATAACATCAATTAATTAATAACCACATAATAGTAAGCAAGTACAATCCAACATTTGAACACTTAGTCAAACTGGTTATGGGTTACATACAACATATCGGCTTTGTGCTCTCAAATCCAGCACAAAATAGGGTTTTCCTCATGGTGAGTATTGTCACGCTCAATGTGGCTTTTTTTCATGGGCGATATTATGCCCCCAAAGAATACATTATGCTAGGCTATACATTATGCATGATACATTTTGCGCTTATCACTGCATGGACAAAGTCTATTCTACGCGCTAACGAACCAAGCGCAAAGTGGCACATTGCATGCCATAAGTTACAAGCATGATTGAAGTGGCACATAAAGTACCTGTGAAACCCTTGGTTACGTTAATGGCGGCTGTTCTTTAGATCTGAACTTGTTTCACGTCAAGTTCCTACCTTTTTAGTTGGAGATGCATAAGGATTGATCCATAACAAACATAACATTATTCCACTCATCAACATACAAAACATAACAACTTTTACCTGAATCTTACCGATTTTAGCTGAAACCTTCAATCCGAGCTTGAAAGCTTCAAATACTTGTTCCAAATCATACCGATATATAAAAAGTGAAGTATCACAGACGCTGCTTTTGAATCCACATTTGGATAGGTATCCGGTGAAACGTTGGTACCACGCTCGTGGTGCTTGCTTCAACCCATAGAGGGAGCGGTTAAGCTTGCACACGTATTTGGGATGTGATGGAGAAGTAAATCCCGGTGGCTGAGACATATATACCATTTCTTTGAGGTGGCCATTGAGGAAAGCATTTTTAATGTCCAACTGGTGTGTGGACCATCCTCTAGAAACTGCAAGGGTAAGGACTGTCCGTATTGTAGTGGGTTTAACCACATGGCTGAAAGTTTCGTCACTGTCTGTAACAATCCTCAATAAACCGACACCCTCGAATATTTTTTTTCCGACACCCTAATATATTTTAAAATATCCCAATATGTCCCAAAATACACCCCATACGCGAAAACGGGCCTCAAATACAATAAATATTATTAAAATAATTAAAAACTGATTTTTTTAAGTTGAGGCGGGTCGCGTAAGACCCACCCCAAACCTTACGCGGGCCGCGTAAGCTTAAAAGGTGGTGCAACCCGGTGCGGCCACGTGGCCCAACACCCGGCGGGGCTAGTTGCTGACCCGGACAAGCTATAGCGTTGACTGGGGTCAACGCGGGCCGCGTAGGCCCTTCTCTCGTGTTACGCAGGCCGCGACAAGGTCAAGATCAGCACCTATATAAAGGAGGCCTCGGATCTTCAGTCAGTTCGTCCAATTTTCTTTTCTCAATGTTTAACTAAGTTAGAAAACTGATTTGGTATCAAAACAAAGGGTTTTGAAACCCGAAAATTGTTCTGTCGCAAAATGCGCATAAATACGCATTTTGACCGAAACTTTGACTCGTCACTATGCCTAGTCAACGTGCTAATTAGTAGGTATAATCGCTAAGGATTATAACCATCGTGATTACAATCACGTTGCAAAGTTCAATTGAACTTTGACTTGACCAATTGATGGTCAAAATCGAAAGTCAAACTATTTGACTTTCAGCTCTAAATGGCTGAAAAAATAAAGACTAAGCCATGAAAGAACACTCACAAGGCTCTATGGCTGAAAGATTGAACTATAAGAACTCAGGTAGGTGGCTTCCAATGATGGTTGCCTCCACTTAGAGTCCAAGAAGTAAGAAAAGAATGGATGTGAGCAATGAAGGAGGTGAAATGGATGGGTTTTATAGTTTTGGAGGTGTTTCAAGATCATTACATGTGTTTATGTAGTTCCCAAGCAATGAATCTTGACCATACAAGTGTTATGGACAGCTAATATTACTTGGAGAGGTGTTAACTTGTTGTCCAAAACAAGAAAAATTGCATAATAGGCCCTCAAATATCAAACAGCAGCTGAAAAACAACATTCTGTCGACAGGGTGCTGTCGCGCCCCGCGACAGATAGTGCCTGGGCGGTCGCAGCCCGCGAGCGCTGCAAATGTTTCAAAAATTACCATTTCAGTCCTTGCACACACATTTAAGTGTTTTTGACATATTTAACCCCCGTTAAGCCATTTTCAAGGCTCTACAAGGACATCAAAATGTAGGGGACTTGAAATATGCTTGGAAATATCACGGATGTCGGTTCGTTTGGTCGTACGGTCGTGTTATTCGGTTTATTACGACGAAACTCGAAAGGACACGAAAATGATCCAAATTAAGCGACGAATGGTATTTTTGCATTCCTATCACTAAAATGAAATATTTTAGTGACAAAAAAAATTTTTGGATGCCGGGATATGGTCAAAACGTAAGATATGCGCGTAAATGCAAACTTACGCAGTTTTTGACGCTTTTAGTCCCTGTGATCAAATAAGCGCATTTTCGCATACCGAACCGCTCAAAGCTTATTTCTAAGCTATGTTAAGGTTATTTATGGTATGTTTAGCTTATGATCATGATCCGGAATGTACGTTGCCATACGAAACGGCAGACTTTTGCAATTTGACGCAAATAGTCCCTGTAAGCGAATAAACTTGTTTTTGCCATACCAACCCTCTAAAACTTGTTTCTAAGTTATGTAAAGGTTATTTAAGGTATGTTAAGCTTATGTCGCTGTTCCAGAGTGTTTGTCGTGTTAAACTCATTACGTTTACGCATCAGTTTGCGCATAACTTTCCAGAAAGCGGTTAAGGGTTTGAATTTGAACAAGGTTTGATATTATGTAAATATCATAGTTAATTATACAATCCAATAAACAAAACACAAGGTTTTATTGCTTACGTAATTGTTCGAGATTGGTTGGTGATAACTGTAGGCACAGTTGTCACAGTCTCCCCTACTTTAGGAAATTTCGTCCCGAAAATTATTCGTAGGAGCTTGTTTGTATAAGTTGTGTCAAGCAAATCTCTTGCGCGAAATCTAGAGTTTCATCTATTTGCATAGAATAACTCATCAAGGATCTCCACGTAAGGTATAACTTTGTCGTTCCCTAGTGGATGCTTCCTCAGATAGCGCGGGAAGTGGGAATGGGCTGTTATACCTATGATGCTCATCCCCTAATAGATACTCCCTTGATTAAAGCAGGAAGTGGGAATGAGGGATTGATTATTGGTAATACCAGATCAACCAATAGTTTTGTGAGTATCCTTTAAGAGTCTAACTATTAAGGTAGAAAGATCTCTGCAAGGATTTGGCTCTTTGTTTTTGAATCTTGTAAAGTATTCTTAGAATTCCAGTCAAGGATTTGAAAGTAGTACTTTAAGTGTCGCTTTAAGAATATGACTATTAAGATAGGAAGATTCCATAAGGATTTGTGTTTCATTTCCCCAGTGGATATTCTACAGAAGCGAAAATGAATGGATAATTCATTTTTCTCAATGGATTCTTCATCAGAAGTGGAAATGAAAGATGAACGGGTTATTCATTTCCAATGGATATTTCTTCAAAATCGAAAATGAATGGATAATTCATTTTCTTCAATGGATACTTTTATCAGAAACGGAAATGAAAGAATATATAAGCTGTTCATTTCTCAATGGTTAATTCTTTAGAAGCGAAAATGAATGGATAATTCATTTTCCTCAATGGATACTTCGTCAGAAGTAGAAATGAAGAATTGTAGTATAGATTGTTTATTTCCCCGATGGATGTTTCTTTAGAAGCGAAAATGAATGGATAATTCATTTTCCTCAGTGGATACTTCGTCAGAAGTGGAAATGAAGGATAATTGTAAAGAATATTCATTTCCCCGATGGATATTTCTTCAGAAGCAAAAATGAATGGATAATTCATTTTCCTTAGTGGATACTTCGTCAGAAGTGGAAATGAAGGATAATTGTAAAGAATATTCATTTCCCCGATGGATGTTTCTTCAGAAGCGAAAATGAATGGATAATTCATTTTCCTCAGTGGATACTTCGTCAGAAGTGGAAATGAAAGAATCAATACAGGATTAGTGGGTTTGAGGGGCTTTTGAGAATTTTTTCTTTTTGGGCTTTTTGGTGATTTTAGGTGTGGGTTTCACAGCAATGGTGGTGCTATTGTGATCACCTTGAGCAGTGGGCTCAACAGCAGGAACCTAAGGAGCAGTGGTTGCTGTTAAATTCTGCTCAGGAACCTCTGCTTGTGTATTGTCCTTTGAAAATTTCATTTTAAAATAATAACTCAAAAACCTTGGAAATAATAAAAATGATTTTTTATTAACATTTTTGACCAAATCATTAAAAATCTCTTGAGAGTAATTAAAGTTTTCTTCTTGCAAAATAGCATATCTCAAGGATTGGATTTTTAATGGAATTTTATTGAAAGCAGTGGTCTTATTAGAAACACACATGAGGAGAGTGTGGAACAAAAACCTCATGGCAGGAGGAAAACTGCCTTTTTGGAGAGTATCTTTTTTCATTTGTTCCTCATAACCTCTTTCAAGAAAATCATTTTGATACTCTGTTTTTGGAAAAGAGCTTTTACCTTGAAGATCATCGAGTTCAAAAACCTCAGAAATGGTTTGAGGTGTGATGGTAACTGGAACACCCTTTATTGTTGAAGTGATAGCTACGGGCTTTTTGTCCTTAATATCAAGTTTCGCATTTTTCCAAAACTCTCTTTGGGTATCCAAGTAAATGGTGGCATCGCAGGTTAACAAAGTTTTATACTTTGTGGATGAAAGTGTGTCAATGATGGAGTGAAATGTTGTGTTTTCACTTGGTTTTTCAAGTATACACAAGTAATTGTGTGGGGATTTGAAAGGAAGTTCCATGATTGAATCGAAGATGGTGAAAAATGAACGAAGAAGATGAAAGATTTGAGAGAAAATTTGGGGAAAACTGCTTTATGAAAGGAATTTTGAATTCGATTCGACAGTGAAAACCCTGTTTGGGGTTTTGATCAGGGTTTTATAGACTGAAAAAGTGTATGCTGACGTGGCAGCGGTTATAAAAGATCTGACGGATAAGTACTGACCACGTGCCAACCTCTGATGGAAGGATGAATAATGGAAGACAGTTGTTTAGGAAACCACTGATGGGTTAATACCAGTGGTTTACAAAAGGAAAATGAAAACAGTGGGTGACTTTAACTATCAGTGGATAGCCTGTGTCAGTGGATTAAAGCACTGAAGTTTGACAACAGTATTTAACAAAGATAATGAAGGAACAGAGGTTGACTTTCAGCAGTGGATAGCTCTTAACAAACAGATGGTTGAACCAAATCAGTGGTTATGGCAGACTTTTAAGGATTTAATGAAATTTTCATTTTTAGCTATTTTTAAGGATGAATTTATGATTTTTTTGAAAACATTTTAATGCTTTTATTCATAGAAAAACATGATTTTTCCTGTTATTCCATGTTCAGCATGCCAATCCTCGAGATCAAACTTCCAAAGGTGGATGTGTCTAATTCTTTTGTTAGCACATCTGCCAGTACATCTTGAGTTGGTACATGATGCAAGGAAATCAGACCTTTCTTATAGTAATCCCTCACAAAGTGATGTCTGATGTCGATATGCTTGGTGGTTGAATGTGAAACTGGATTTTTGATGATATTTTCTGCTGCTTGACTATCCAACATGAGTGGTGTTTTCAAAGCAGTGATACCAAAATCCAGTAACTGGTTTTGAAGCCACAGGAGTTGGGCTGTACAGCTTGTAGCAGCAATGTATTCAGCTTCAGCAGTGGATGTTTAAATAGCTGCTTGCTTTTTGCTTTGCCAAGAGACCAATCAATTGCCTAGAAAGTAGCACCCTCCTGAAGTGGACTTCCTTGTGGCATTGCATCCAGCAAAGTCACTATCTGAGAAACCTGAAAGCTTGATATTCCCATTAGCTGGATACCAGATACCAAGTGTGGGAGCACCTTTTATGTATCTGAAGATCCTTTTTACAGCAATAAGGTTTGACTTTCTAGTGGCTGATTGACTCCTTGCACAGACACATGTTGCAAACGTGATATCTGGCCTAGATGCAGTCAGGTTCAATAAAGACCCAATCATGCTTCTATATAAGGTTTGGTCAATCAGCTCATCTTTTTCATCAGACAAGACTAGCTTTGTGGTTGCCATAGGTGTACTGCATGGTTTACAATCATTCATATCAAATTTGTTTAAAAGTTCTTTAGCATACTTGCTTTGATGAATGAAAGTTCCATTTTGCATTTGCTGAACTTGGAGACCAAGAAAGCATTGCAGTTCACCCATTGCACTCATTTCAAACTCAGCTATCATGAGTTGCCTAAACTCTTCACACATTTTATGACATCTGCTTCCAAAGATGATGTCATCCACATAAATTTGGACAATCATCAAATCCTTCCCTCTCCATTTTAAAAACAATGTTTTATCAATTGTACCTCTTTTGAAACCAATAGAAAGTAAGAAGGTGGAAAGAGTTTCATACCAGGCTCTAGGTGCTTGTTTCAGGTCATACAGGGCTTTGTTAAGCCTGTAGACATGATCTGGATAAAATGGATCCTCAAAACCTGGAGTTTGACAAACATACACCTATTCTTGAATTGTACCATAGAGGAAAGCACTTTTGATATCCATTTGAAACACCTTCATATTGTGGTTGACAGCAAAGGCCAGGAATAGTCTTATAGCTTCCAATCTTGCTACAGGGGAAAATGTTTCATCATAGTCAATCCCCTCTTCCTGTCTGTAACCTTGAACCACGAGCCTGGCTTTGTTCTTGACAACAATACCCCTTTCATCAGTTTTATTCTTAAAGACCCACTTTGTGCCAATTGGACTCACATCCTCTGGCAGTGGTACAAGCTCCCAAACTTGTTGTCTTTGAAACTGTTGGAGCTCTTCTTGCATGGCTTCTACTCAACTGTTGTCTTTTAGTGCCTCTTGGTACTTGACAGGTTGATGAAGTGATAGGAAACCAGCAAAAAGACAAATGTTTTGGGATTGGCTTCTAGTGAGCACCCCTTCATTGATGTTGCCAATGATTTGATCAGGTGGATGAGATCTCAAGAAGATTAAATCTCCTTGGTATGGTATGATGGCATTTGTTGGTGAAGGCTGCAGATGTGAATCATCTGAGCTAACATCTGTTGAGGATTTTGAAACATCTGTTTGAAATGGAGGTGGAGGAATTGGTGGAAGTGGTGTGACACTTGATGGACTTTTATCCACTGGTGGCAGATTTTGACCAACAATGGTTGTGGATGTGGAAGTAGAGGTTGAAGGGCTACTTTGGTCAACAACTGTTGAGGTAGCAGTGGTTGGACTTTGACAACTGTTTTGAACATCTGTTGCCCTGATGGAGGATTTGAATTTCTGCTGTGGGATCACAACTTCATATCCATATTCTTGTGGAGGAGGTTGAGATGGACCTGCACTGTTAGTCTTGACAGCAGTATTTTCAAAGGTGCATTTATCAAGATCAAATAGTCCTGCAGGATTTGCAAGGATTTTCATTGATGAAAGTTCATTAAACTTCACATTCAAATTCTCTTCCACTGCCTTAGTCCTAGTGTTAAACACCTTGTAGGCCTTAGCAGTGGTTGAGTATCCCAAATGGTATCCACTGTCTATTTTCGCTGCAAATTTTGAAATGGAATCTTTTAGGTTTAAAATGAAGCATGGGCAGCCAAATACTTTAAAGTATGAGATCAGTGGTTTGATTTTATTCAGAATTTCATAAGCAGTCTTTTCATGCCTGGGGTTTATTAAAACTCTGTTCTGGACATAGCAAGCAGTGTTTACTGCCTCTGCCCAGAAAGTTAAAGGCAAACGTGAATCTGCAAGCATGGTCCTGGCTGCTTCAATCAGAGTTCTATTCTTTCTTTCAAGTACCCCATTCTGATCTGGTGTTCTTGGAATGCTGTACTGCCTTACAATTCCTTTTGACACACAGAAGGCATCCAACTCCTTATTTTTGAATTCTGTGCCATTGTCACTTCTAAAGACTTTAACTGGCAAGTCAAACTGCTTTTCAACTTGTGTAACAAAGTCTTGCAATATGCCTGCAGTCTTATCTTTAGAATTTACGAAATAAGTCCATGTAAACCTAGAAAAGTCATCAACTATCACCAAACAATATCTTTTCTTTTTAAGACTCATGACTTTAACTGGGCCAAACAGATCCATGTGCAGCATTTGCAGACACTTGGTTGTTTTGGACTCTTCAATGGGCTTAAAAGAGCTTTTATGTTGTTTTCCTTTTAAGCAGGAAACACAATGCTCAGGACATGAAAATAATTTTTGTGGAAGGCCTCTTACAAGACCATTTCTTGACAAAGCAGTGATTGTCTTGAGATTTGTGTGCCCCAATCTTCTGTGCCAAAGTTCTGTCTCTTTGTTAGAGGCAGCTGAGAACAGACAATCATCAGTTCTGGGGCTCTCTTTTGACAAATCAACCACATAAACATTTCCACTTCTTTGAGCAACAAGTTTTGTTTTTCCATTTTTTATTATTTCTTCAATCTTTTTGACCATTTCTGACCCAACAATCCTACAACAATCTTTAGTGAAGAATGACCCAAACCCTTTGTCACTCATGTGTGAGACACTAAGAAGGTAGAATTTTAGATTGTCTATCAGATTGACATTTTCAAACCTAACATTTCCAGACTGAACTGTACCAGAACCCATCAGCTTTCCCTTACTATTATTCCCAAAAGATATATCACCCCCTCCATGATTTTTGACTCTACATCCTGTCATGTGCCTGGAGCCTCCACTATCTACATACCAAAGACTATCTAAGCATGCAGAAGCTCCCTGCACATCAAGTAAATTATTAGTTCAGGAGGGTCTCCAAAGCCAAGATGGCTTTGGATGGGGTCTCAACAGTGTCTGTGTTAAGTTCAGGTGGATGGACAGTGGTTAGCTCAGGGGTTTGGTCAGTTTTTGAAACATTTTTCTCTAACCACTGCTGGGGGTCATTTCCCATCAACTGTTGGAAACCAAAGGGATGCCTGTTCACTCTGGGTTTAGAGGGCTTTTTTGTAGGCCTCATAAACGTGTGGAACCCTTGGGTATGGCGGTTGACCTTTACCTCTTTGGTATTGGTTAGCAGGGGGTGCATCAGTCACCTGAACTTCTCTTTTAGCAGAGGTTTGGTTCAGTTATTTTGTAACAACTGTTTCAACTGGCTGGAATTGTGGTTGTTTCTTGACTTGTGGTTTTGATGAACTCATTGGTGTTTTAGACATGTACTCTTCCTTTTTGACCTCATAGGATTTTAAGTACACACACTACTGAGTGGTATGGTTGGTTTTACCACAGATGGTGCAGCTCTTTGAAGGATGAATGATACTTGTTTTGTTAATGTCATAAGCTTTCAAGTGAAAACAATCTTTGGTCAGATGATTTTTCTTTTCACAGAAATCACAAAACAAGTTTTTAATCTTTTCTTTCTTTTTCTTCTTTTCAGACTCCTTAGCAACAAAGTTTTGAACTACTACTGGGATGTCCTTAAGAGGAATCACTTTTGCCTTAGGAGGTTTGACACCATCCATAGTTGTGAAGTCCATTGGTTTGAAGTTTTCAAGGATGTCATACTCATCATACCATGTGGGTTTAAATTGGCATTTCTCAATTTCGTCAAAAGTTGAGGACCCCACAGATCTTTCCAAAGTGAATTTATTACCAAGTTTGTCAGTGATTTTAACTGCTTGGCCATCCTTGTTGGTTGGTATGATTTCAGCAGTGGTTTGAACATATTTTTCTAAAGTAGTGTTTTCAACATCATCATATTTTCTATAACCCACACCAAATTTAACATTGCTTTTAATCTGTTTTTCAAGCATGACCTCATAACCTTTGTAGGATTCCACCCATTTTTCACATGTGATCTGGGTGGTTTCCAACTCATTTTTACAAACTTGATATTTTTCTATCATAGTTTGAAGTTGGTCCTTGGTTATGCTCTGCTCTTGTTTTAGGCTACAAATCTCACTATACTTTTCTGACAACTTGTTTTCCAATTCTTTTAGAGATTTTTCAAATTGTACTTCACAGGTTAGCAATTTATCAACAAGGTTTTCATTCACCTCCTTAATGTTAGCAAATGCTATGATGCATTTGTCTGAACAAAGGTTTTTAAGGACCTGGGGTGATACCTTGCTTGCAGCCATCATTGCACAGTCACAAACATGCTCTTTCTCATCAGCCACCTTCTCTTCCTTTTCTCCATGTTTCTTCTCTTTTTCTTCAGACCAGGGGTCAGACAGTGGTTCTAACAGGGGTTCTGAATTTTCTCCCAACAGCATTTCACCAGCAACTGCATTAACCACTGCTTCAGCAATTGTATCCACTGTTTCATCATTTGACTGTCCTTCATCACTTGTCAGCCCATCTTTCACAGACTCTAATGCTACAAAACAAAAGTCATCACTAGAAACATCATTATTAGCAAGGGGAGCAAAATTTTCATCACCTAGCTCATCAGGTAAGCTACTCCAGTCAACAAAGCCTTGGGTGAAAAAGCTTTGCTGATTTGGTTGAACCACTACTGGTGTAGCTTGTTGAGGTGCAGCTGGTTGCACTTGAACCTGAGGAGCTGGTGCCTAGACATATTGTATCTGGGGGACAGTGGTTTGGACATAATGCACAGGAACAGGGGTTACAGGGTGTGCATAGTGAGCAGTGTTTACATGGGCTGCAGGGGCATATTGGGTATAATGCACAGTGGATTGGTTATTTTGTGGTCTAGGGTTTGAGGTTGGGTGTGTGATAATTGGTCCACTTGTTTGACTCCTACACTCTCTAGCAAAACGACCTAAACTATTGCACTTGTAGCATTTTATCTTTGATTTATCCAACCCTACTTTCAAGTTCCCATGTAACCCTGGAAATTTCCTCCCTGTCCTTTTATAAAACTTGCTAGTTCTCACACTTAGCAAAGCAAGCTGGTGCAAGATATCCATCTCTTCTAAATCAGTTGGATCAAAATGTTGTAAATCATTGAGTTCAAAACACAGATTGTTAGAGTTCTGGCTTTCTCCATTTGCTGTGAAAGCATAACTGGATGAGTGAGGATCAGAGTTGAAGTTTCCACCAGCAGTTATGTCAATAAAATGATCATAACTCTCCTGACCCAAAAGAGCTGTGTTGCCAAATGCATAATCATCTGCAACTTTGCCAGACTCTTGCAACTTCTTTTTCTGGTTTAACTCCCTTTCATAGGTCAGGAGTCTACCATGAAGTTGGGTCAGGGTCAGATCTTTGAACCCAACTGAATTTCTAGTCACAAAAGCAATTGTATCCCATTTTTCAGGTAATGACCTAAGAAACCTGCTATTTTGTGTTGAATTAGCAAATTCAACATTAACAAGTCTTAGCTCACTAATGAGACAACTGGAACGTTCAAATTGTTGTGTTAATGTTTCACCCTTAACGTGACAAAAGGTTTCATACTGTTGATTTAGAATTTCCCTGTTATTTTCAATTACTTCTTCGTTCCCCCAAACTGTTCCTTCAGTGCATCCCACAATTCCTTGGCACTGTTACAGTGTAACAACCCAACATAAATTTCATTTGGTAGTGCGGATGCAACGATGCTGAATGTCGTGGCATCTAGTTCAATTTTCTGGAAATCCTGGTCCGTATAGTTCTCAATTTTCTTAGGAACAAAGACCTTGATATTCTCAGCACTCGGCACCATTGGAACGTGTGGTCCAAAGATAACCGACTTCCAACATCCGGTATTCTGTTGAGCAAGGATGTGACCCATCCTTCTCTGCCAGATGTTGTACTCATTTCGTTTCAACATGGGTGGTTTGAAGAGTGAACCGATGCTATTGTTAACATCTTGTGATTGTGACGTCATCCTAGTTGTTTTACAGGTATTGATTAATCAAATTTGCTGGTGATTAAACCTTACTATGTTTTTCAACAAAACGAATAATTTAAAAGTATCAACAATTATGAGCTGAACTTTTACGTCAAAATGATTGTTAGATCAAATTTGACTGTCCTAGCTCTGATACCAATTGTTAGGATCTGAGTTTCTTATGAATGTTGTTTATTTACTAAAATAGAAGATGAATGATTAAACAGTTGCAGCGGAATGATATGAATAAACTTTCAACAACAATCAAAGAGAGAATTGTTTTAAGCAAACATGTTTACATGGAATCGAATGATTGTATTTATTCCAAACTTCAAATTACAATGCATGCATGCAATACAATCTCTCCCTCAACCTGAGCTCACAATGATTTGTTCGTACAAGATTGACAAGTGTTGAAGAGAGCTAATAGAAAAGTACAGGGTACTGTTCTATTTATAGTGCAGAACAAACCACTGTGGCGTCTTTGCTGACGTCACCAGTGATATTGACATCTAACTTCCTAACAACCTCAAACTACTGACCTATACAAAACACTTTTATCTAAACAATTGATTACAATTATAAATAAGAGAACTAAACTACTGCTTCTTCATTCCACTGCTTCAGCCCTAGCAGTTCTTTTGTCTTCAGCAGTACTTGAGTCAAGGCAGTAGATTGACTAAACAGCACTTTGTCTTCAACAGTCTTTGGGATGCAACAGTTATTGTAGACCATCAGTTGTTGTAGGAGATCTGTACTTAGAGGGCAACAGTTGTTAGAATCACAATCAAAGGGGAAAGACTGAATGCAAACAATTGCTTATTCTGGATCCACTGCCCTGATCCAGTTTTGGCTTTATATCATCTGTTCCTCTATAGGGTTCAATCCCAACATAGGTCTTCGATCTTTCTTTCTCCAGGCTGAGTATCGGTAACTAGTGCTAAAATAGCAGTATACCCGTTTCGTAAACTCTTCTGGGCTTTCATAGCTGAGATAATACCAACCATTGCACCACTACGATGACCTTGAACCGATAGAGATTCTCCACTAGGGAGAGGAATACGTACCATTTTCTCTTTACAAAGTATGTCAGCACGGTGCTTGGACAACCAGTCCATACCAACCACTACGTCAAAACTACTGAGGGTGATAGGAAGGAGGTCAATGTCAAACACTTGACCCACAAGATCGAGTTTACATCCCATAATAATGTGTGAGGCTTCAATTTTCTTACCATCAGCTAATTCTACTACATGCTTAGCTTCTAGAGGTGTTGGAGTTAACCCTAATCGTTGACTGATCTCTAAGGACACATAACTCCAATCGGCACCGGAATCAAATAACACCGAAGCAAAGAGATTTTTCACAGAAAACGTACCAGTCACGACATTGTCGTCGTTCCTAACATCACCAGCACCAATCGTGAATACCCTTCCACGAGCACCATTACCCCCATTGTTGTCGTTATTGTTGTTCCCAGCATTGTTATTGTTGTTCTGGCGGTTGTTGTTATCATTGGCATTTTGATTCAGCTGAGGGCAATCCCGTTTAATGTGACCCTCGTCCCCACACTGGAAACATCCTTTCTTATTACCTTGGTTCTGATGGGGATGCTGCCTTTGCTGTTGCTGATTTTGCTGCTGCTGTTGCTTTGGGAACGGAGCTCTACAGTCTTTTGACCTTATCACACCTATGGCAAGCTCGGACACACGGTCCATGATGATGATAACTGCACTTGTTGCACTTTGGCTGCCTTCCCGCGTAGGAGCCTTAATTCGGATTGCTGCTCTGACCTTGGTTAACAAAGGAGGACTGACTGAAACTATGATTGTTGTTGTGGTCTGGCTTTTTCTGCGATTGACTCGAGTTGGACACCTTGTCCGTATCATTCCACTTGTGCTTGTTATCACTAGCAGGTGTAGTAGTAGCAGTAGGAGTAGCAGAGACACGTGGTGGTAGCGAACCACGCTCGACCTCTTGGTCTGTTATCTTGTATGCTAGACGAATGATCTGAGGCAAGTTGTTAAGATTTGCAGCAGTGACCAAACTCTTAACTTGCGGTGCTAAGCCCTTGATGTACAATTCAATTCTTCAAGGTGGTGGTTGTGATAAGTTAGGACACATGTTTGCTTGCTCATTAGATCGTTTCGTGTAAGCCTCGATCTCGGACCCCTCCATCTTCAGATTGTAGTATTCGTTCTCTAGTTTCTGAATCTCATCACAAGGACACTACTCCTCCTGCATCAACTCCTTGAAATCATCCCAAGTAGTTGCATTGGCCATTTCGATGCCCAACATCTGCACTTGGGCATTCCACCAAGTTGAGGCACCATCCTCCAATGTGCCTGTAGCATACTTCACCCGGTCCCCCACGGGACAGTTACACATAGCGAAGACTGACTCGGCTTTCTCAAACCAACGAAGTAGCCCCACAGCTCCTTTAGTCCCACTGAATGTTTGTGGCTTACAATCCATGAACGTGTTGAACGTGCAGACAGGCGGATTGTTCTGATTCTGATTCACTTGTTGACCTAAGGATGAAAGAGAATACAACACACGGGTAAGAGTTGAGTATGCGACACAAGAATAAAGAGTATTTGGCACATATCATACCATCCTGTTGAGCTGCTAGAGCTTCAGCCACACGAGTATTAATTAAGTCCGTTAATTCGGCCTGGGATATAACAATATTGCCACGTCCACCGCCGCGGCCTCCACCGCGTCCACCATTACCTCCACCATGTCCACTCATGATTCTATATAAGAAAAGGGGAAAAGGTTAAGCGAGATTGAGTAGGAGTCAATCTTTATTATGACTTCTACAGATTACTGAGTTCTATCATTACATCAGACAAAAGAGTGGAACCCCTTTTACACTTGTTAAGCCTCACTGGGACTCACATGCACCCCACATTATTATTATGTGTGCACCCATAATAACAATGCAATTTGCATGTTTATCTCAGCTCCTCCCAACTCGTGCTAAAAGGTTCCTCAAATTCGGGTAGCAAGACAGAAGGCATCACAAAACATGAATCATGAAAGTCTAACGAAATGTCGCACTATGACTCTATCAACCACATAACATAGGCAAGTAACACATGAATTCAGCATGTAGTGCTAAGTGTGCAATCACACGCAACATCACACATAATTGTATACTAGATATGCTATGCAATAAGTAAACGAGAGACGAACCTTGCAATCTGGAGCTGAGTGTCATGGTCAATTTCGAAGCTGTTCGGTTATAGTCTGGTTTTATAACCAGTGGCTCTGATACCAAACTGTCACACCCCCAAAATACCACATGCGGAAATACCGCGGGACGTGTGACGTACCAGGTTCCAACCACCAATCACATTGAACTATAACAAGATATTAAATGAAAGTTTCCATTTATTTCATAATGTAGTTTCGAATCATAACTTAAAACCAAAACGTTCAGCGGAAGCATAATGTAAATTGTTATTTAAATGTTTCAAAACAAATGTACGAAACCAATGAGCAGGTATCCAAGAGACTCGACCCATGACCACTCCAGCACTCCCAGATAGCAAGTTCCATATCCATGAATCTAACGTCCTACAAGCATGCAGACAAGTGTGTCAGACGACGCTGGTGAGTTCAAAGTTTGTTATCACGTTTAGTTACCAGATATGAGTTTAAACATTTTAGAGATTCAATGTTGTTAATAACTTGATTACCGCAAGATGGCTCCAGATTATTTGCCCTTCCCCAATGCTCTATCAAACATTGGTCGAGTGGTTAACGTAATTAGTTCACGCACGTCCTCCCCGGTACGGTGTGAGGGTGCCAAACCTAATAGCGCTATCAACTAATAACCCTGTTGCCTCCCCGGCAACAAATTCAGTATATGATGGGACTTAAATGATAGATATGAGTGTATTAACCAACATCCCAGGTTTAACATTCCAGTCAAACCCTTTTACCCGACATTCCTCCCCGGAATATTTACCAGATGTCCCTCCCCGGGACGCATGCTTGAAAAAGGCAGTGAACTCACCTTAGATTTGCTCGGTATATTAAGTTACCCGTTCCAGTTAGTCAACCAACCCTACCGTGGTTACCAATGAAATCCGTTTCGTAATAAATTAAGTCACGTATTTACACAGTTTACATTCATCACAAAGATCACCATTTAACACTTAGCAATTGCTCAAACCTCATACACATTGTAATCTGTATAAATTTTTATCACTGTTCTGTTTGTTCACTAACAACATCTCCATGAAGAATCAAGTCTTTGTGTGATGCTCTTTACGGCGAAGGATCAGACTGACGAAGATCCCCTCTTGACGAAGAATCAGACTTCGTCAAGAGTGGTTGTGACGAAGCTCTATGATTGTTCGTCCTAGGCTTGTCGACGAAGTATCCATCCTTCGTCGATGTGGATAATTCGTGGGGGAAAGAGATCTTCGTCGCAGTACTACAGTTTCAAGATACAGTAACAACTTCCCATGATTCCAGTAAACACATAGACACATTCCAAATCAGATCAAATAGCATACTTTCTCAACAATTATTCATATTCATGCAAACCCTAATTGCCGTTATTCTTCAAAACTAGTATAACCACAACATTATCATCGATTCACATAACCCTAATCATACACTAATCATGTGATCATCAATCTAGCCAAAAGCAGTGAACATCAAGATGAATAGAATCATTAACATAATCATAACATGTAACCTCAGTTCATCGATCTATGCTAACATATTACCCGACCAAATCTAACCATTTGCTAACATAAGAAAATCACCAGAAAATCTGTTCATCATGCATCCCTATTCACTGAATCAGTATTTACACATTCAATCCAATATCAGTACATGATTTCTAACAAAACTCTAAATCATAGTCAATCTCATGCATCATGTATCGATCGTCAACCAAATAAACAATACAAACACTAACCGGTATGCAAGATAACACGAGGAGGCTTGAGGACAAGAGAGATATGCTCGAACAATAGAGAGCTTCGAATAAAACAAGACTGCCGACACTCAAAAGATAGTGAGAGAACTTTTAGGGTTTTTGTGATTTTTGCGGTTACGTTTGATTTACAGAAAGTTATACGCATAAGATTCTGGACCTTGAGTAACCTGGGCCGAAGGCCCTTTTTGGAGAACAACAACTTCGACGAAGGACCATACTTCTTCCAAAGTGTTGATGACGAAGATCTAAACTTCGTCAAGTATAGTGATGACGAAGGATCTAAACTTCGTCGAGGAGGGTTTGTGACGAAGGTTTCACAATGAAACATAAACTATTCTTAAGTTTAAACAACCAAGCATAACAATACATTAATCATTTATCAAACATGCACATGTTACAATGCAAAACGAATTATGAAAACAAAGTTGTGAAACAAGTAATGTGTAGAGGAAAGACCTTGAAATCTCGGGTTGTCACAGACGGCGTTGTTTTTTATCGGTGTTGGCCTTGTTCGCTTCGTTACTTGTATAATACCGAGTGCGATTGAAACTTAAAAAACAAAAAGAAAAACCTAAAAGAAGAGACAAGAAAAAACAAAAAAAACACTTAAGGTTTTTTTAAACGGCCAACAGAATCAGTTTCGAAAACTCCCGGGGCACCAACTGGACCAAACGGAGTACTCCGAGAGTAACCCTAATCCACCACCTATTCCAGAGAGTTTTGCTTTGTGAAATGTGAACAACAATAAAAATGTTGTGTTAAAACTCAAAAGTCACATACATAACTATTCCTCCGGATGTGTTGAATTAATAGTATATAACAATATAGTAATATATCTAAAATATCACATTTGTTGTTATGTATATATATTCAGTTTTTTTATAGTTTATGTAGAAATCTATCTTTTTTTAATCAATATTTTTTTTTTCAAATTACAATAACATTTGTAATATTAAAAATAAAAAAAATTTACAATCTAAAATATCACATAGCACTAAAAATACATATAATCTATGATATTCAAAAAATACATATAATCGGTCCAGTTCGGTTTGGTTTTGGCGGTTATGAGAACCTTGTTAACCATAACCGACCTGCTATTATCAGTTTTCAGAAAATTATTAAACCCACCCATCGGTTTTTGGTATGGTTCAGTTATATCGGTTCGGTTTCATGGGTTAATTTGGTTATGGGTCGGTTAATTCGGTTTTCTACACATCCCAGCATCAACATAATTTGAAAATTATATAAAATCATACATGTAACACCTGTGCCTCCACGGCCATCAAACAAATACCGAACCAATGAAATATTATATTTCATACTTGGGATTTGTAAAAATATGTGTATCATTTGCACATATCAATTCTTGTTCAATTTCAAACTCTAAATCGCTTTCTGGAAGGTTATACGCGCACAGATGCGTAAATATAACCAGTTTAATGCAACAAACACTCCGGAATAGTGACATAGGCTTAACATACCTTAAATAACCTTTACATAACTTAGAAATAAGTTTTGAAGGCTTTGGTATGGCAAAATCAAGTTAAATCGCTTACAGGGACTAAATTTGACAAACTGCGAAAGTATGCCAATTTGAACTGTAACAGACATTCCGGAACATGACCATAAGTTAAACATACCATAAATATCCTTTACATGGCTTAGAAATAGGCTTTGAGGTGTTTGGTGTGCTAAAATAAACTTTTGGGTCATTCAGGGACTAAAAGTGTCAAAAAGTGCACAAGTTTGCATTTTTACGCATAACTCACGTTCTGAATACATCCGGACATCCAAAAATTTATGTAAGCATGACTATATTATGCTTTAGTGTTTGGCTTGTCAAAAATCCATTCGTCGCGTCATTTGGATCGTTTTTCGCGCTTATGCGCATTCCGTCGTAATTAAGCGAACATCACGTTCGTACGACCAAACGAACCAACACCCAGCATATTTTTGAGCATGTTTCATGTCCACAATGTTTAGGAATCATTTTAGGGCCTTAAAGTTGGCTTTACGGGCCTTAGAAGTGTCAGAAATGGCCTTAAACACGTGCAGGGACTGAAACTGTAATTTCTGAAACTTGTTTTCTGATCAGAAGGGCTAGGCGGCCCGCCTCAGTTTCTGAACATCCTTAGGCGGCCCGCGTCCCACTATCAGACCAGATTAACTGCATTTAACAGCAGATTGCAGCTGTTTGATCCTCACCCACACATTCTCAATTGCTTAGTCAGATGATAAGGACCATTTTTAGTCACCACAACTTTGCAACACATGTACGGATGGGATTAAGGCACGTTTTCCATGAAACGATCCTAACGGTTACCCGAAAACTATAAATACCCCATCACCCCAATGCAAAACTTACAAGAACTTTGATTTGAGAAACTCTAAGTTGAAACTATTGTTTCATACCTGAGATTTTTGAATCGAGGTTAGCATTCGGGGACCCTTCGTAAGTATTCTTTCGTTCTTTTCCTTATTTTATTGCTTTTCGAGTCAGAAAGTCAAACTTTGTTTGACTTTCAGCGTTGACCAGTAATGGTCAATGCGAAGTTCGTTTGAACTTCGCAACGTGAGTGTAATCACGTTGGTCATAGTCCCTTGGGACTATGCCCACTGATTACCACGTTGTCTAGGGTCGTAGGGTAGGCGATCTAATAAATCGCCTATACCCTCGAACCCGACCCAGTTTGGTCGATCATTAGGATCCGACCAAATACATTAGGTGACCATAGTAGGTAGGGAATAACCTTCCGAGGTTATACCCTAAAGTCACATCGTTTAAGTAGTTGTATGATAGGTAGTTTATATGCCTTAGGTAAATTACCAGAATACCGTTTTCATGTATAATTGGTAATTAAGCATATGTAACCTAAACTTTTGTCACATAACTGATTTTGTAACATGTTTAGGCATATAACACTTGTCGTAGAACTAGTTAGGCGGTCCGAACGCGTTTCACGCGAACGACGCGTTAAAGTAGCATAAGCTACCTAAACGGGTCGTAATGGGTCGTAAGCTATTAGGTTGGGTTTCATTTAGCATGTAGGCTTTGATAAACCATATGACACTAGTCTCTATACTCGTTTGGTTTACGAAACCTCATTCTATGCGATCTTCCGATTTAGGTCCGGTTTATTAATGTAGTTACCTATATTAGGTGTCGTTTGATTTCCGTGATCTCTAGCATTGTTTGGTTGTCACTCAAAGACTACTGAGCATTCTCAAGTGAGTACATAGACCCCTCTTTTACTGTTTTCCAAACTGTTTTGGGGTGAAACACATGTGCCTACTTGTTACTTTCGTGCTTTCCTGTTTTCACATCATATACTTGCTATGTTCATTAGTACATTTATAGTACATGATTTCATGGTGTTCTATGCTTTGTATGATGACTTTGCATACTTAGTAGATTGTTTTACATGACTTTTCTACTTTGTATGATGACTTTGCATACTTAGTACATTGTTTTATACTGCATCTCTGTTGCATATGTTCCAGTAACATATGGACACATTGTTTTACAGCTCTACCCTGTATGTTTACTCTAGCATACTAGGTACATTATCTTCATAAAACATGCTTACATTTTGGTATGACATTTGGTTTGTTTAAACTATACTATACATTCATTAACACCGATCATGCCGTTCGTTAGTAGGTAGTGGTACCAGGACTTGACAAATCCTGTTCCGGACATCCCAGGGAAAGGGGATGAAAGGAATGACCGAATCCGAATACATATTCTCTTGATAACTCACTTTTACATAGTTATCCGTCTGTCTCAAGGCTTGGATGTATGAATTTTCACAATACCGCATAAATGTTCATATTCAGTATAGCATGCATATATCTTACAAAACATAACTTTGATTTAAACCAAGTTTTACTTCAATACTTTGTTTTGTACATTTTTACTTATGGTTTAAGTAGTCTAAATTTTACTTACCATACATATCATTTTGGTTATACATTACTTGACTACTTTTGGACTATAAACATTTGACATGGTTTATACAAGGACTTTTGACTATTGGTTTAAACATTGACTTATTACATTGGTGGTTTGAGTAAGTGATTAAGTAACGATGCATGTGTAATATGATACAAGCATGGTGGATACGCCGCTGGTACTTCCTATATATAAGTGTTTGTATGGTATTACATATATCGTAGCGTTATTTGAATCATTTCAGTTTGATACATATAACATTTTATACAAATAACATACCTTTCACAATACATTGTTTTACAAACAACTTAACTTTTACAAACTCATTTTACATGGTTACTCATTTAACCATGCATTATTTTCTTATTTATACATATCATCTGAACTTATTGTTTTTCAAATGATTTACAAAGACAAAGAAAATTACAAGGTTCATGACTAAACATTTTCTCAAACATAAGTCATGAAACCTATTTTCACAAAACCTATGTATCTCACAGGCATTTTTATGCTGACGTACCTATTTTCACATGTGTTTTTCAGGAGCTGTTGCATAAGATGATCAAGATACACATAGGCAGACTTGGGCTTTATTGAAAATAAAAGATGCAAGACTAGTTAATTATGTTGTATTTCTTTGTTTGTTAAGACATTGTAACACTTTTAATCAATAAAGCGAAACTTTAATTTCCATGGTTGTGAAACATTAATTCTGTTACAACACTCCCCGATGTTTCCGCCACGTTTTGTATGTTCTACGTGGTCGGGGTGTGATAGAAAAGATGGTATCAGAGCCAATGGTTATAGGGAATTAGGTTATTAGTAATGCTTTGACCTAGTCTATAACCTTCTTAGGACCCTAACGCGAGTTTACTTGCGTTTAGTCATAAAACAATACCGTCACCTATCCTTAGGCGACGATCACAACAAGAACATAAATTTCCGAACCACTTTGAAAACTAATCATCTGTTCTAGGATGATTGATTACTAGGTTTTGAACCCTCTATTGTAAGGTTTTGAACTCTCTGTTATATGGTTTTGAACCCCTTTGAGTTTTCAAAATCTCGTCAAGGTTTTGGGTTTTAAATAATGTGAACACGTGCAAACTGGAAGGGTGAATGCCTGTATTCTGGGTTTTCTGTCTAGGCAAGCACTTCGTATACATCTCATCAGACGCGAGACCAGTTGTGCTTACCTGGGAATTCTTGGGATGAGTGTTCACTTATAGGCGAGCATGTCTTCGCGATACATTATTTTCGACCCATTTACTTTGATTTGTCACTGTGTGTCGTTTGTTGCTTTGTAGTAACAAACAAATGACCACTATCCTTGCTTTCATCAGATTTGTTTCATCTCATTCTTGTCGTCTAATTCTCTCTCTCGTTTCCTTTCATGTTTCCTCTTTTAGAATGCCTCCTCGACGCGAAAGCCAGATAGAGACTGCCGAATTGGCAGAAATCATTACGCAGCAAATGGCTGCTCAATTCCCAAACCTCTTTGCTCAATGGAACCAAGCCAACAACAACAACAATGTTCTATGCAAATACAAGGATTTTAACCAGGCTAAACCACTCAAGTTTAGTGGTTCTGAAGGAGCTACTGGGCTTCTTCAATGGTTCGAGAGCATTGAGAATACTTTCCACCACGTGCAGTGTCCTGACAATTGCAAGGTCGAGTTTTCTTCGAGTGTGTTTCAGAAGAGGGCTCTCACATGGTGGAACGGGATTATGAGGGATCGTGGTGCAGAAGTTGCTCTAGCACAGACATGGGCTGAACTTAGGGCTCTCATAATGAGGGAATTCTGTCCTCGTCATGAGCAGCGAGCTTTGGAGAAGGAATTTGATGAGTTGAAGCAAGATAGTGGTGAGCACAGGGCGTATACTGATAGGTTTGAGGAGTTGAGTCTGCTTTGCCCAACAATGGTTACCCCACTTGACATAGCTATCGAAAGGTACATCGACGGCCTACCTGACTCGGTACAAGACATCCTTACTGGTAGTAACCCTGCCACACCCCGTCAGGCGATCGAGTTATCAGCGACATTGACTGAGTCGCAGATTCGGAAGAATAAATTACACAGGAAGGGTGACAAGGGCGAGAAACAGTCGTCTGACAAGGAGGATAGCAAGAAAGGTCAAAACAAGAATGGGAAGGATTCTAGTTCATCGAAGAGGGCAAGGAAGCGTAAGGTTTCCCAAAACTATGCCATTACTGCACAGGCCCAAGCTGCACCAAATCAGCCTGCGCAACCACTAGCCAAGAAGCCTTATTTTGGCAATGCACCTTTGTGCAACAGGTGTAACGGCCATCATCAACCACACCTCCAGTGTCGTCAGTGCACCAACTGCGGAAGATCCGGTCATCTTGCTGACACCTGCCGCATCCCTACTAATCCGAATCGCCCAGTTCAGAACCCGACTCAACAAGTTGCTCAGCCTCTTGCTCAGCAACAGGGTCAAGCTGCACGGCCACACTACCCACCTGGTGCCTGTTACAATTGTGGGGATCTGACCCACTACAGAAACCGATGCCCAAAGCTTGCTAATGCAAATCCGACCCACGGATGAGCATTCAGCTGAACAAAGGATGTTGCTGTCTTATGCCTTTGTTTCTTTTGTTTTCGTGTATTGTGAAACAATATGTCTCGTTCATAAATAAAAGTTGTTGTTCACAATTCTGATATACAAGTATAATTACATGTGTGTATGACTTTTCCTATGATACCTACATCAAGGAACTATGTTCCTTACAAACTACTCTTGTGATTCTCTCTTTCAAATGATCGCTCATGATTTCCTTCGAAAATTTTAAGTACTCGTTTCATTCTAAGATACGAAGTACAGAAAATAAAGTGACATTATGAGTAATCATGCTTCTGCACATCTGTGCCTTTGAAATCCTTGGTTAAATAACTAAGGGTATTTTCAAATCTCATACCCATTACGTTTTGATTTTTTTTTTTTTACATATACAGTACAAGTATTTCAAAAACAATCTTCATGATCTCAAAACATTTCATATAGTTTGAAAACAATTTATCTAAATACATTATCTATGTTATTTCAAAAACATTAGCCATGTTATCAAAACCAACCTTCCTAATTTCAAAATATTTCATATAGTCTGAAGGCAATATTAACACAATACATTTCCTTATCAAGTGCATGATTTCGAAAAGCATCATTCATGTCTTTCAAAAACCTTATACATAATTTCAAAATTCATCTCTCATGATTTTAAAACATTTTTGTAAATATATCTATCTAATACACCTACTTTATTTCAAAAGTATTATATATAAGGTTTCAAAAACGGTAAACACATTTTTTCTTAAAAGAACCCCATGCACAGTTTTCAAAAATATTTTCCTCGTACATCGACTTAACTTTCAAATTTCGCTTCATATGTCGCCTTGGCATATCTGGCATCTCAACTTTGTAAAGCATTTCAACTTCATGTTTTGACATAAGCACGTCCAGTGCAAGGTTTCAAAACATCTTCAACTTCTAAAATCCATATGGGATCTTTTTATCTTCATATTTAGACCCTTGTGGTTGATCATCATTCAAATCAGAGTCCTTAATTGGATTCTTTATGTACCTTAATTCGAACATTTCGAGTTCTAGTAATCGAAATCGAATTTTCTTTTTGAATCTTTCTATCTTTATAGTTAGATTCTTGATAATGTTTAAAGTGCCAAATGAAATCCACGAGATGGATTCCTAGTGTGCTTTAAATACATGTACTCTGTTAGCAGAACAAACTTCTAGTTAAACAATTTTGTGGTTATGTGACTATGTGTTTATTCATCTTATGTTTTCTTTTATGCATTTTTGTGTTTTTAATACTCTGGATATTCGTTATCCAAATCCTCGCAGAATCTTTCATATCTTCATATGAGGGATTCGTAGCAGGATATTCAAAAGGTACTACCTTCAATCCTTAATGGGCTTCTATGTAATAGTTAAGACCCTTGGATTATATAAGTACCGCTCCATGTTTCATAAGAGATCCTTTTAGTGGTCTAGTCTAAAAGATTGATTCACAATTTGGTTAAAGGACGACATCTAGTGATGTAGCTGGACAGACTCCTTGATAAGTCTATTTAGATCATTTATTGATTTAGTCAAAAGGACCCTATGGTGGTCTAGTCACACTCATCACCGGTTTGTTCATTTGGTTTTCCCCTACACACTATAAAATAGACTGTGTGTACTGTGCAAGGAATTGTCTGATTATGGACGCGTACATAATTATGAAATTTAGTGCACAGAAACCCAGTAAGATTTATTATGTGTAAGAGCCGATAGTGACAACAATAACGAAATGAGAACGATGTAATGGAGGTACGGTGGACGCACCAATGACGCTTCATATACTTGTATATAAGTATCCCTCTTACATTGCAATCATGATGTTATTAAAGGTTACTAGAAGTTCAGAACCCTAATCAATATTGTTCGATCTTTTCAACTTCATGTTTTCAAGCTCTCACAAGTTTCCTCTAAATAAATTTCGGGACGAAATTTCCTAAAGTAGGGGAGACTGTAACACCTGTGCCTCCACGGCCATCAAACAAATACCGAACCAATGAAATATTATATTTCATACTTGGGATTTGTAAAAATATGTGTATCATTTGCACATATCAATTCTTGTTCAATTTCAAACTCTAAATCGCTTTCTGGAAGGTTATACGCGCACAGATGCGTAAATATAACCAGTTTAATGCAACAAACACTCCGGAATAGTGACATAGGCTTAACATACCTTAAATAACCTTTACATAACTTAGAAATAAGTTTTGAAGGCTTTGGTATGGCAAAATCAAGTTAAATCGCTTACAGGGACTAAATTTGACAAACTGCGAAAGTATGCCAATTTGAACTGTAACAGACATTCCGGAACATGACCATAAGTTAAACATACCATAAATATCCTTTACATGGCTTAGAAATAGGCTTTGAGGTGTTTGGTGTGCTAAAATAAACTTTTGGGTCATTCAGGGACTAAAAGTGTCAAAAAGTGCACAAGTTTGCATTTTTACGCATAACTCACGTTCTGAATACATCCGGACATCCAAAAATTTATGTAAGCATGACTATATTATGCTTTAGTGTTTGGCTTGTCAAAAATCCATTCGTCGCGTCATTTGGATCATTTTTCGCGCTTATGCGCATTCCGTCGTAATTAAGCGAACATCACGTTCGTACGACCAAACGAACCAACACCCAGCATATTTTTGAGCATGTTTTATGTCCACAATGTTTAGGCATCATTTTAGGGCCTTAAAGTTGGCTTTACGGGCCTTAGAAGTGTCGGAAATGGCCTTAAACACATGCAGGGACTGAAACTGTAATTTCTGAAACTTGTTTTCTGATCAGAAGGGCTAGGCGGCCCGCCTCAGTTTCTGAACATCCTTAGGCGGCCCGCGTCCCACTATCAGACCAGATTAACTGCATTTAACAGCAGATTGCAGCTGTTTGATCCTCACCCACACATTCTCAATTGCTTAGTCAGATGATAAGGACCATTTTTAGTCACCACAACTTTGCAACACATGTACGGATGGGATTAAGGCACGTTTTCCATGAAACGATCCTAACGGTTACCCGAAAACTATAAATACCCCATCACCCCAATGCAAAACTTACAAGAACTTTGATTTGAGAAACTCTAAGTTGAAACTATTGTTTCATACCTGAGATTTTTGAATCGAGGTTAGCATTCGGGGACCCTTCGTAAGTATTCTTTCGTTCTTTTCCTTATTTTATTGCTTTACGAGTCAGAAAGTCAAACTTTGTTTGACTTTCAGCGTTGACCAGTAATGGTCAATGCGAAGTTCGTTTGAACTTCGCAACGTGAGTGTAATCACGTTGGTCATAGTCCCTTGGGACTATGCCTACTAATTACCACGTTGTCTAGGGTCGTAGGGTAAGCGATCTAATAAATCGCCTATACCCTCGAACCCGACCCAGTTTGGTCGATCATTAGGATCCGACCAAATACATTAGGTGACCATAGTAGGTAGGGAATAACCTTCCGAGGTTATACCCTATGGTCACATCGTTTAAGTAGTTGTATGATAGGTAGTTTATATGCCTTAGGTAAATTACCAGAATACCCTTTTCATGTATAATTGGTAATTAAGCATATGTAACCTAAACTTTTGTCACATAACTGATTTTGTAACATGTTTAGGCATATAACACTTGTCGTAGAACTAGTTAGGCGGTCCGAACGCGTTTCACGCGAACGACGCGTTAAAGTAGCATAAGCTACCTAAACGGGTCGTAATGGGTCGTAAGCTATTAGGTTGGGTTTCATTTAGCATGTAGGCTTTGATAAACCATATGACACGAGTCTCTATACTCGTTTGGTTTACGAAACCTCATTCTATCCGATCTTCCGATTTAGGTCCGGTTTATTAATGTAGTTACCTATATTTGGTGCCGTTTGATTTCCGTGATCTCTAGCATTGTTTGGTTGTCACTCAAAGACTACTGAGCATTCTCAAGTGAGTACATAGACCCCTCTTTTACTGTTTTCCAAACTGTTTTGGGGTGAAACACATGTGCCTACTTGTTACTTTCGTGCTTTCCTGTTTTCACATCATATACTTGCTATGTTCATTAGTACATTTATAGTACATGATTTCATGGTGTTCTATGCTTTGTATGATGACTTTGCATACTTAGTACATTGTTTTACATGACTTTTCTACTTTGTATGATGACTTTGCATACTTAGTACATTGTTTTATACTGCATCTCTGTTGCATATGTTCCAGTAACATATGGACACATTGTTTTACAGCTCTACCCTGTATGTTTACTCTAGCATACTAGGTACATTATCTTCATAAAACATGCTTACATTTTGGTATGACATTTGGTTTGTTTAAACTATACTATACATTCATTAACACCGATCATGCCGTTCGTTAGTAGGTAGTGGTACCATAGGACTTGACAAATCTCGTTCCGGACATCCCAGGGAAAGGGGATGAAAGGAATGACCGAATCCGAATACATATTCTCTTGATAACTCACTTTTACATAGTTATCCGTCTGTCTCAAGGCTTGGATGTATGAATTTTCACAATACCGCATAAATGTTCATATTCAGTATAGCATGCATATATCTTACAAAACATAACTTTGATTTAAACCAAGTTTTACTTCAATACTTTGTTTTGTACATTTTTACTTATGGTTTAAGTAGTCTAAATTTTACTTACCATACATATCATTTTGGTTATACATTACTTGACTACTTTTGGACTATAAACATTTGACATGGTTTATACAAGGACTTTTGACTATTGGTTTAAACATAGACTTATTACATTGGTGGTTTGAGTAAGTGATTAAGTAACGATGCGTTTGTAATATGATACAAGCATGGTGGATACGCCGCTGGTACTTCCTATATATAAGTGTTTGTATGGTATTACATATATCGTAGCGTTATTTGAATCATTTCAGTTTGATACATATAACATTTTATACAAATAACATACCTTTCACAATACATTGTTTTACAAACAACTTAACTTTTACAAACTCATTTTACATGGTTACTCATTTAACCATGCATTATTTTCTTATTTATACATATCATCTGAACTTATTGTTTTTCAAATGATTTACAAAGACAAAGCAAATTACAAGGTTCATGACTAAACATTTTCTCAAACATAAGTCATGAAACCTATTTTCACAAAACCTATGTATCTCACAGGCATTTTTATGCTGACGTACCTATTTTCACATGTGTTTTTCAGGAGCTGTTGCATAAGATGATCAAGATACACATAGGCAGACTTGGGCTTTATTGAAAATAAAAGATGCAAGACTAGTTAATTATGTTGTATTTCTTTGTTTGTTAAGACATTGTAACACTTTTAATCAATAAAACGAAACTTTAATTTCCATGGTTGTGAAACATTAATTCTGTTACAACACTCCCCGATGTTTCCTCCACGTTTTGTATGTTCTACGTGGTCGGGGTGTGACAATACAAAAATCGTTTGGAGGTGTATTTCATATTCTTGAAAAGGTCTCTAAATGAAGAACGTTTCATATTTAAAAGTGAAACTCAGATTATGAGGTTTAAAAGGGGAAAAGTTACCCCGAACAGTAGTTGCGCAGAAAACGCAACAATAAACTTCTAGATGTTGCACATATATATAAGGTATATAAATATTATATATATAGGAGAAGGTTCAAATGAAAACTACTAGTTATTGCGAAAATTCGAAAACTAACTAAAAAAAGCCTAAAAAGCATACCAATTTTTTTTTACCAATTTTCGCTATTTAAAGTATATAAAAAAAACTTTTTTTAAAAAAAAATAATAATTTTTTTTGTAGTGCACATGTGTACGTGTACTACAAATTTTTTTTTTGAAATTTTTTTTTATAGTTTAAGTAGCGATTTTTAATTAAAAAATTGTAAAAAAAAAAAATTTGGTGTGTTTTTTAGGCTTTTTTAGTTAGTTTTCGCGTTAAAAGTGGTTTTCATTTGAACCATCCGCTATATATATATATATTATTTTATTATTATATTATTTATGTATATACTAATGAATAGTAATTTTAATGTTATAATATATATATATATATATATATATATTATAATACATTTATTATTTTAATACTATAATAATAACTAGTTTTATATACAGCGCGCGTTGCGGCGCTGTCAAGCGAATCATTCTTGACGTGATAACATGTATGGTTTACATCTCAACTCATAACACATGCCGGTTGGAATCCACTGCCGCATTCATCTGCTTATTTTCTTTTCCAAAGTCTAAGGGGCTGTTTGTATAAGCTCTTAATGAGACTCTTAATGGTTTAGCACTTAATGGTTCAGAATGTTTGTTTCACAAGCAGATGTCTGAATGGTTAAGCATTATACTGAGTCTGAATGATTAAGACCTCTAATATAAATTGGTCAGACCCGGTACTTGTATCGAAAATACCGGTACAGTTCGGTTCGTTATCGGTACAAGAAGGTAAAAACCGGAACCAGCATGGTACAGAAAACGCCAAAAGTATCCGAGCAGTAATGTTGTCATGCCAAGGTACTTTGCAATGTATACAAAATGGGGATTACATACAACACACCTGCTCATTCTAGTCTCTCCATCAGCAGTAAATGATGAAGTCGGTGTAGGTTCTTTGACCTCGTCTTTTGACATTAATGCATAACAGTTTGGAAACGGGCAATAAACTTTGTCTGTTAGAGGAATGGAAGCTTCTTTTACCCGACCTCATAATATTATAATATGATTATGGTTTTAGAAGCTTCTTGCAACTTTCAATTCCAATTTTGGATTCACATTTTTCATGTGGGTACTCGGGCAACTTCCCTTGAAGTAACTATGCTTATGTGTGTTTTCTCATACAAGAAAAGCAATATCTATGTAGACATTTGTTGACTGAAAATATGTTACCATTGTCAATGTATTCAAAACAAATTGTGCCTGGGGTTGGTTATTCTCACGTTGCGTAGATAATGCCATTTGAACCATGTAAACTGTCCAATTGATTTGCAATTAATTAGAACCCAAGAGGCAAAAGAAGAGCTTAAACAGTCACAAACACACTTCATATGACCATATCAGATTAACATAAAATCAAACCTACTCTTAACGAAAGCAAGAAAACCGAATAAGAAAAAAAAGAGCAAATACCAGTTTATATTCCATCAGAATCCTGATACAAGTAGCTACATCTCAAGTCTCAACGTCTTCCAAACAAATTTCAGAATGGCCAATATATAATGCTATAAGATGCTTGTACCGTACAACTATCAATGCAACTGTGATGTTGTGGTTGAAGATGAAGACTTGCTTGTAACAATGTGTCTATAACCTGTGATCATGATTCATGCAATCACATAAAGCACATATAACTCAAAAGTGAAATTCAAGTTTTAATTTGTGAAATTTAGTTGAAACAGAAATCAAAACATATAGTCATAAGCCACAATTTCATTTAAACAAAGTCAAATCCAACATAATAAATAGGTTAAATTCTAAAAAAATTAATCAAACCCTAGATTCAGAACCTCAACATTAATGATAATTATTCATCATCGTCACACTATCAAAAGCTTCAACACATGTTACCTGACATATATTCTTTGTGAAAAACCAAGTTAAGAGAGTGATTATTATTTACAAGAAGAAATTACAATCTGATGCATCTTAATTCAAGAATTAAACCCAATTAGATCAAATTGTATGAATTCTAACGGTTTGTGAGTGCTGTGTGCTTACCCCTTCACCGAAATCTTCGTCTGCCCGTTCACCGGAACCTCACCGGACGTTGCCTACTCATCAGATCAACATTAGTCGTCGGATTAAGGTTCAGGGACAACCGATATAACAAAATAGTGAACATGCAATAGAGATAGGCTTACCGGAAGTTGATCGAAACCCTAACCGCTTGACCACCGCCTCATCGCTCTCCGGCACAAACCATGTTCGCCGCCACCAAAGACTACTGCACCGACAATAATTCCATCACAAACCCTACTCTGGGCTACCAAAGACTACCGCCACCACAATGATCAAAACGCCGTCGTCAAGTGTTGCTGACGACGACGAGCAGGTTGGGACGCCGGCGGAAGCTTCGTCATTATCGGGCCCTCTCTCTCGCTCTCTAACACTGTCTCCACCAGATTCTGAATGTCACCGTATTCTGTCTGTTGTCCAGCTTTTAAACTGATAGTAAAGCAAATTACAAAAATTTTCTTTTACTGTTCATTCAACTTGCTTATTATTTATTTTCTTTACTTTTTAAGTTAAATACATTTTCATTTTTTTCTTAACTATAATGTTTTTTTTTTATCACGGGCTGGGATAAGCTTATTGTCAACTGGTACCGGTATCGAAAATACTGGTACGGTCCTATTCGGTATCGGTACATGAAGCTAAAAACTTGCACGAGCCTGGTACAGAAAACGCCAAAGGTCGGTTCCGAATTAATATTGAAAATATTTTAGTTCGGGAAATTGGTATCGCTACCCGGTATCATTTGCTCATCCTTGATCACGGGTACCGTACGAACAACAACAGTATCGTACAACTTTTTTTTGTTGATTTTCTTTAACTTTTAATGATTTCTTTTTTTTAGTTTCAAGGGTAGAGATAAGCTCGGTGCCAACCGATACCGAATCGGTACTGGTACCGAAAAAACCGGTTACCGTACCGGTATATGAAGGTAAAAACCGGTAGCGAACTGGTACCACGCCAAAAGTTGGTACCGAATTGGCACTTAAGATCTTTTGGTTCGGAAAATTCGGTACCGGTACCCAGTACCATCTGCTCATTTCTGACCACGGGTTTCGTAGGAACAACATCATTACCATACAACTTTTTTTGTTTATTTTTCTTTCGGTTATATTTTAGTGTTTTTTTTTCTACATTTTCTTTTTATTCTTGTCAACAGTTCCGTGCGCAACGCGCTCGTAGTGATTTCAAAACACATATAAACACAGACAAATTACAAAAGAAGTTCGCCGCAACGCGACGACGATGATAAACCTAGTTTGATTGATGAATGCTTAAGTAGGGGGATTGTAATCACAACTATATGTGTGTATGTGTATGCATAAGTATATAATCACTTATAAAGATGTGGAATTTGATGAAATGTGAATACTGTTGTAAAGTAATTTCCTATAGTATACGTAGTATAGTTAGACCTTAGAAGTCAATGTGCGTATGAGTTTGAATGTAAACAAACTTGTGGTGAATATGAATACTAATGAATGGAAAATGTAAGAACATGAGTAATAGGAATCATGTCAAGATGGACTTAAGCATCGAAGACTAATGGGTCAAGCAGAGGCAAGGAAGCAAGCATAAACTGGGCAATTCGAGGTAAATGATTCCCGTGTTTAAATATATGTTATGTAAATAAGTTAATATGTGTAAAAAAGAATGGGAATCACAAAGGTATATATTTACAAATGGTGCCAAGATAAGAAATGTTATAAAGGGGGTCAATGAAGTTTATCTAAGTCAAATCCATGTGGTTGGAGAAACAAGTCTTGAATGAGAAATAACTTAGTAAAACACATATCAGAGTTGTTGGGGAAAGGAATTCGTGTTGGGATGATATGAGGCCTTGGAATAACACTTGTAAACTTTAAATATACGTATAAGGAGTCGTGGGAATTGTTAACGGGGCTTGAAAATGGAAAAAAACTCAAAAAACCACATCTAGAACTAGCTCCGGCTGTCAGTGACAACCTAATGTGGCCGACGCCTTATATAATAGCGTCGGCGACAGGCTCCTTGGTAGTCGGCGACGGGGCAGGGACTCCGTTTTACCCTGTTTCTTCAATCCGGGTCCCCTTAGATCCATTCCAAAGCCTTGTTAAACTTCCAAAATGCATGGAATGTATGTGGATATGTATGTATGTATGTACGTACGTATGGGATTTAATTGTACGTATGTGGATATGATTTGTATGTATATATGTGTATATATATATATATGTATCTATGTTTGGGATTATATGTAGGAATACATTTTAAATTTATTAACCATGTTATCCTGATAATGAAAATGAAAGTGCAAGTATATTCAAGAATGTGTTGTTGAAAGTTGAATATTGGAATCCGAGATAGTATTCGGATGGATAAGCACTTGTTGGGAGATTTGATGTGGTCATATAGTTCCGTTAAAAGTTTACTTATACGTTGTTTATGTGTTGTATGAAGTCACACACTTTTTTAATGAAATAGGTGTATGGTGACTGCAGGTTATACGGATCTTCCTTGTGAGGTGCAGAACGACCGAAGATCGAGTCTAAATGTGGATTGTACGGGAGTGGGTCACATAGTCTTATAAATATGTGTTATATGTCTAAGGATCCTGTAAAAACGACATTTTTCGTGAGAAGTGTGAGAAGGTATAAGAATTAACATGTAGGCATTATATTTTGGACTTAGGCATGATGTTTTGGGTTGTTTTGGCAGGAAAAAACACTAAACATAACAATTTAAGACACAATGCAATGGATTTTAGGCTTAAAACATAAAACACCATGCCAAGAACGTTAAGTAGGGTGTTTTAAGTGTTAAACAGTGTGTTTTAGTTGTGTTTTAAATTTCACCTCTCTAATACATTGCATTGTGTTTTAAATTGTTATGTTTTGCGTTTTTCTTGCCAAAACACCCCAAAACATCATGTCTAAGTCCAAAACTTGACGCCTACATGTCAATTCTTATGTCTTCTCACACTTCTCACAAAAAACGTTCTTTTTACAGGAAACTCACCTTATGTCATATTAAATATATCAAGCAAGAATAAAAGTTGTAATACTCGTAAATGAATTGTTTAAATGGTTTCTAAGTAATATGAAACGTTTATAAAGTAAGAAATTTTCGCTGCACGTTTCTGTTAAAACATATTTGTGTGTTACATTAACACATCGATGATGAAGCTAGTTTTCATATACTGACTTTATTCATGTGTCAACATCGATGATGAAGTTAGTTTTCATATATTGACTTTATTCATGTGTCAGTGTAACAAATTTGCCTAACACCGACCAAAACAATTTTCTCCTTTTAAAAAATTCTCAAACCGAATCAAAATATTTTTGAACTTTTATAAAGTTTATCAAAATAAAATCGTTTTGAAATTATCAAATGTTAGCTTACCTAAACTCATGCTAACATTTAGCTAAATTTAATAATGTTCGAATGTTAACTCCCTGTAAACTCATTTTTGACTTAATAGAAATTTCTCATCCCTATTTTTTTTGTTTTTGTAGACCCAATTTAAAAAATGAAAATACAGAAATGTACACAAGGAAAAGACGAAGTCTTCCAGATTAAACCAACAAAATTGCTTGCATTGTGAAATCTAGAGAAAATTAGTGATCGTGATGTGGCAATTGTGTTGTGCAAAGAAATAAGCTATCGAAAATATATGCTTTATCCGAGCACCCAAGTCACGGCCGCTACAAAACACATCTTCTATTTAGTGTTTTTATGACTATTTAGTGTGGATCTAACTATTTAGTGTTTTTAAACACATCTTGAATCTGGTGGATGTAACTCGATGTGGATCTAACTATTTAGTGTTTTTATGAACAAACACATCTTCAATCTGTTAATCCATAGCTACCTTCATACACCTAGGGGGTGTTTGGGAGTGGTTATTGTAGTCAACTTATAACTTATTCACTTTTTGAAAAGTTAAATAGTGTTTGGGATTGAGAGTGTATGTGAGGGGAAAAGTCAATAAGTCACTCACTCTATTGTGACTTATTAATTTTTCAAAAAGTCATAAGGAATTTGGAAAAGCTAAGCCAAACACCCCCCTAATTTTGCACTTGATTTGGAACCAACTCTTAGATCTTAATTTAACTATTAAACTTTATTTTGTTAATTAACTTTGTGAGGCTTCTTCGAGTTGTATATTGGTAAAATCTCCAATTTTAACTCTACATTAATAAAGCTCAAGTTATAATATATTCAGTCAAATTAACAAAACCCCATGTCAAATCAAAGAAAATAATAATTAAAAAATCCCAGCTTTCAAAATCTTTTCTCAATTGAAGTTCCCAATTATACTAAGTAAAAGAACAATAAAATCTTGGTACTTGGAAAAAGCTAAGCCAAACACCCCCCCTAATTTTGCACTTGATTTGGATCCAACTCTTAGATCTTAATTTAACTATTCAACTTTATTTTGTTAATTAACTTTGTGAGGCTTCTTCGAGTTGTATATTGGTAAAATCTCTAATTTTAACTGTACATTATTAAAGCTCAAGTTATAATATATTCAGTCAAATTAACAAAACCCCATGTCAAATCAAAGAAAATAATAATTAAAAATCCCAGCTTTCAAAATCTTTTCTCAATTGAAGTTCCCAATTATACCAAGTAAAAGAACAATAAAATCTTGGTACTTCAACAAATTAACAACCAATCATGAGTATTTGGCCAAAGAATCCAAAATATTAACAATAAGATCAACTGTGGTTTATTCGAGCAAATAAATACAACCCCATATGAAAAACATCCCCCCTTCCATCAACAAAACAGTCAAAAGGGCTAGCTTGGAGTGGACACAATGATGTAATTATCGCTATCTCTAATTTTCTATGCGTTTCTGGTTTGGTGCTATGTTTGTGTGGTGTTTGGTTACTACATCGATAGCTCCTTGCAAGCGAGCAGCCCTCATTCTTCTCTGTTTTAATTAAATTTTGCCTTTCAAAAAGTAAATAAAAGAAAATCAAATCACCCCACCCCAACCACCACCTCACACTAACAAAAGTCCACCATCAAGGACTACACATAATTACAAAGTAGCGGGTTTTGGAAAATATACACAAGAAATAGTTCTGATATTATTATAATTATAAGATAATATTGGGCCTATGTCATAGATTTCATTTTCGCAATCTTCATGTTATTCTCTCTTTATATTGAGATTTCTTGTTAAAATATTAATTAAACATGTAAAATATTTTGTACAGTACATATATTCATATATTAGAAATTCAACATGTGAGAATCTTTAAAAGATATACTACACATAATTACAAAGTAGCGGTTTTTGGAAAATATACACAAGAAATAGTTCTGATATTATTATAATTATAATATTGGGCCTATGTCATAGATTTCATTTTCGCAATCTTCATGTTATTCTCTCTTTATATTGAGATTTCGTGTTAAAATATTAATTAAACATGTAAAATATTTTGTACAGTACATATATTCATATATTAGAAATTCAACATGTGAGAATCTTTAAAAGATATGATATGTCATATAATTTCATATATTAGAAATTCAACATGTGAGAAGCTTTAAAAGATATGATATGTCATATATAATTCCAACTTGCTTATCTCAACGAAATGAATCTCCATTAATCGAATGAATAAATATATACCCAGTTGATATTTGCAAAATAAATATCAACATTACTTTTGTTTTTTTGTTTTTTTATTTAGCGCTAATTTTGAATCATTAAAGTTATGACTTTCAATTTATAACACGATACGTTTATACGATACTGACACGATGTTAAACGTGTTGCATAAGTCATAAAAGGGTAGAAATGATTTTAACCATTTTATGACATGCATAACACGTTTAACTTCACATTAGTACTTTGAATGGTCAACATGATATGTTTTTTTTTTTGAACGGCAAATTTGGATCACTGACGGACCACTGGAGTATCATCGTGTCACCAGCAGAACCACCCGATCATATCCATCTCCACTAGGCAATAATGCCTATACACCAATTCAGGAGGAAACCCAATAAATCCGGGAAAAAACCCCTTTGTGGGAATCGAACCCATGACCTAATGGTCATAAGTCTTATCCCACCACCAAGATACCACTAGGCTATAATGCCATGGGTAACATGATATGTTTATAATGTGTAGATTAGCACGACATACTTTTATGGTGTTAATGATGTCATATTACATTTAATAGTGTTAAATGTTTTAGGGGTGAGCAAACCATAACCGTTAACCGAAATTAACCGATAACTGAATCACCAACGAACTGAATTAACTGACGATTATGGATAATGTTAGAGTGAATTGCAAGTTTTGTTCTTTATCTTTATGCCCAATTTCAAGCGGTGTACTTTACCTTTAAATGTGACGAGTTTTGTACTTAATGTTTCAAAATCTTACACAATTTGTCCTTTAATCCTAACCCAGTTAATTTTAACAGTTAAATGAAGGGCAAATCGGTCCTTTTACTTATTTATTATAGAGTTAAATGTCATTTTAGTCCTTGTGGTTTGTGCCATTTTGCCAATGTAATCCAAAGGTTTCATTTTTCTCCTATGGGTCCAAAAAGGTTTCACCGTTACCATTTTAGTCCACTGGGTTAACTTCATTCATTTTTTCTGTTAACGAGAAGGGCAATTCGGTCATTTTATATGGCCGAATTGGCTTTCTAGTTAAGGTATTAAATATAAAATGACCGAATTGCCCTTCTCGTTACTAGAAAAAATGGATGAAGTTAACCCAGTGGACTAAAATGGCAACTGTGAAACCTTTTTGGACCCACATGCGAAAAATGAAACATTTGGACTATACTGCCAAAATTACCCAAACCACAAGGACTAAAATGGCATTTAACTCTTTATTATAAATATCATTTTAACAATTAATTTTAAGTTTGATTGACAGTAAGTGTCAGAGTATGATGGAATGTCCACCACAAGGTCTCATTAGGCATAAACCGAAAGATAGGGTGTCACTAGTCAGTAATCAATCTGGACCAAAAGTATGCAATCTAGACTAAACCACTGATATAAAAAAAACATATACGAAAGCTTTTTATGTTATATAATTAGTATTAAACTATTTAAAAAATAATTATTGTATAAAATTTGACTTATTTTATGCATGTGTATGTTTTTTTTATTTATAAAAAACGAATGTAATTGAGACAATAATTGTCTAGTATGTTCATTCAGTTTAAATTTTAGTTCAAACTTAGAATGATTAATTAACCGAAATTAACCATAACCGAGTCTCATAACTGATTAACCGAACCGAAGTTCGGTTATGGATAAGGAAATTCCATAATCGAAGCTAGCGGCTACGGGTATGCTTAAAGGTAATAACCGAACCGAATCGCTATTTGCATACCCCTAAAACATGTTATGTTGCGTAATCCGCTTATTATAACACATTTACTTAAACATGTATTTTAGGTTCAATTGTCTTATTAAACGTGTTGTGTCAAAAACGACCGTTTAGCACAAAATAAAGCGTTTTTAAGTTCTAAATTTAATCTCCTTAAGTAATAGACATGTGTATTACACAGACTAAATAATAGTATAATTTAACTTTGTACAGAAATTAGATGTCCGATTATTTCAGGTTTTGTTGTCATATTAGGAAAATGAACACTTACTTTTTTTTTTGTAAGAAGCAGCAAATCCCAGCCAACTTTACTAACGAAAGAAATAGATGAATACAAAGTTATAATATTTTTATACCTAGCAAACTTTATTAGTGAAAAATAATTACCGAAGAAAGGATACAAGCATACTTGCACAGAGTATAATCATAATCGCTAATATTATAAAATTTGAATTGCTATGCAATCTTTGTACAAGTTCTTTCCTTTGAAATAGTGGGATTTTCTATGCGTTGACCGAATATTCGATCGGTATCAGTTCAGTTTGATTCGTTATAGTACTGGTACGATATCGAAACATAGTTTAGTAACCAAAAGAGGTACATTACCGATACCGGTACTAATGTCACTCGAAATCTACTTGGTTTCTCACGACGCCCATAAGTACATCTGGAAAAACATAAAAACGAATACATGTTGTTAGGACGGTTCGTCAATGTAGATAACAAATATATCAATTATTTTTGACAGGTTCGCTTTTGAATAAAGCTTTTATCGAAATACAACTAAAAATAAGTACGTCGTAATATATTATTAAAATAACAATCAGGATAAGCGGCGTAACTTTATGTAAGAAAACCAAAATTGTGAAATAACTTTGATGACATGTAGGTTTGTGCTTCGATCACTTGTGCATTATTATCTACAGCTTGGTTTTGAGTAAATTTATAGGGGGGGCGTACATAAAAATAAGCATGTCGCAACTGTATATTCGAAATTTTATATAAAATTGTATCTCAAAAGCTATAAGAGAAAAATATGATAAAAAGTAATTTTAATATATTAAGTGACTAAAATATTAAAAAAAAACGACATGCTATTCATAAAATTGTACCATGTGCAAAACTAGTATTTGAGCCCGCTCTTTGAGGCAATGTTGTATATGAGAATGCTGGCGAGGATGTATTTGTAATCTAGTATATTAATATTAGATCATCTAGGCTTTAATCTAAACAACAACAATGAGTAAACAACACGGTTAAGTAAACATGTCTAGAGTTAAAGTTCACTTGAACTATAACATGTTGAATAATAAAAAATAGAGAATTAAATTTGGTACATGGTGTCTTGAAAGGTTAATACTGACCATGCATGTTTTAATTTAAACGGTGTTGCGACGAGGATGTGATGAGAGTTCGATCGGGATATCACACTATGACAAATGATAAAGAAAACAAAAAATCCGCAACATTAACCAAAATAATATTTACATGTGTTCGGTTCGTAATCGAAACGTAACAACGCAAAAGTACGTCGTAATTTAAACTAATCGTGATCGTACACCAACATCAATCATGTGAAAAAACTCACAGCGAAATACCAATAAAAATAAGGGTTATTCGATTTTATCACCCCTAACTATTTGCTATTGGCCGCTGCCACCCCTAACTATCACTTTGACGCCTGCCACCCCTAACTTAACACTTAATGTGTTTTGTGATCACACCGTTAATTGATCACTAACTTTTGATACTATTACTATACTTTTGGGAGTGTCCTATGTGAGTGCATAATGTCTATCACTTTCGTTAATCACGTATCGTAGCTTAAACAGATGATACAAGACTGGTGCTAAACAGAGGAAATCAAAACGTACATGTGTGGTTTAGTAGGTTCGTACGAAGGGACCTTATGGCTTCGTACGAAGTGACATATGCAGCTTCATACGAAGGCAGTCTCATGGCTTCGTACGAAGCCAACTTGCCTATATATAGGAGCTTAGGGTCTTGTCATTTGTAACTTTGAGCAGAACTTGAGGCGAAGCTCTGCCCGTTTGTTTTCACGGTGTTGATACTGTCAAATATCAATAGAAAACAAGTTATAATTACATCTTTGTGTTCTCATCCACACATGTGATTGGATTCCGCACAACTCACGTGTTCGTACGCATTCAATGGTTAGGATTCGATCCAGGGAGCAAATTCACAAGTGGTATCGGAGCGGGTGATTGTTTGCACGGATTGAAGACATGAAGATTCAAGAAACTTCATCAGATTCAGTGACAAATATCTTCATCTTCTTTTACTCATATTCTACATTTTCTTTTGAACTTAAAATTCAGATCTACAATGTTTTCACGGTTAAAATTGGCTGAATTTTTGATATGTTGTGTGAAAAACGTTTTTGAACAATCTTTCAAAGTTTTAGATCAAAATTCGAACAAAATCGTACTCAAATCAATGAAAAACCATGAAAAACTTGAATGTGTTCATCGCAGCTTAGCTTCATACGAAGCCACACACGGTAGCTTCGTACGAACCCACATTTTAACTGCAATTTTGAAAATTTATTAGCTTTGTTCAAACCCAGGTTATCTGCTAGCTTCGTACGAACCCATACTTCGTAGCTTCGTACGAAGGCGCTATTCCAGCTTCGTACGAACAGTGTTGAATGTTGTTTGTTATTCAAGTTTAATCAAGTGTTTGATTGATTGTTTGTAGGGAAACATGGCTGAAGAGTTTTACAACACATTTTACAATGCATTCACAACTGAAGAAACTCCAGTAACACCAAAGACTGCTACAAATGTGATTTCTGAGAGTTTGAACCATGATAATGTTTACGGAAATCATCAAAAGCCACCGAAACTAATGAATATCGAAGATTATCACTGGTGGAGTACAAGATTTGAAAACTGGGTGCAGGCCTATGCTTATGATAGCTGGATCATGTTAAACAATTTTCAGGTGATGATAAAAAGTAACATTCTAGTGAACTAAGAATGATTACTTTGATTCAACAATCTGTTAGAGAGGATATTCTTTCCCTGCTTCAGCATGGTGAAACGTCAAAATCAATGTGAGAAGCATTGAAAGTAAAAGCCGAAGGAGGAAAAGATATAAAGAAAAACAAAATCTCGTTGTTGAAAAAAGAGTTTGATCTGTTTAGTTGCATGAAAGGGGAAACTATCTGACAAATGATAGAAAGATTCTGTCATTTGAAAATTGAACTAGGGAGGTTTGGAATCAACAAAGAGAGAGAAAAGATTGTTGATAAACTGGTTGAGGCATTACCACAGGTTGATGATTGGAAAACATTTGTGATTGTGTTGAAAAATGATGCCAAGTTTGATGAGATGACATTGGATGGATTGATTGAGAATCTGGAAGGACATGATCTAGAGTTACAAAAACAAAATAAAATGCCCAGTTCGAGTTATCAGCATAATGTTGATCTGTACTACCGGAAGAGTATGCTGCTGAATAATCAGATACAAGCACCAAAGATCGGTACCGCTTTTAATGCTGACAACGCTGGTTATGATAGTGGATATCATTCATCTTCATCATCATCTAAATCCAATCCGAGTCAGAATTGGAAAGATTCTCCAAATCTAAACATTGATTTCGCAAGACAACACATAAGTTTCTTAGCTTCTATTCTGGAATCATATGAAGGTCTGATCGTAGGGAAGATAGGTAATCCAAATATGACAAAGGAAGATTACGATCAGGTGGATCCAGAAGAGATGGAGCTTATAGACATCAGGTGGTGTATGGCTAGTGTTATTCGGAGAGCTCAATAGTTCATGGAGATCGCTGGTAGAAAATGTCTTGAAGTTCCCGATATGAAGCTGGGATTCGACAAAGCAAAAGTCACTTACTTCAAGTGCAAGCAGATTGGACACTTTAAGAGAGAATGTACTAACCGCCAAGCTGATGATAGTGTGAATCCTTTTCAAGAAGATAAATATAAGAAAGCTATCTATCATCGCAACAACAAGCAACCGACAAGAAAGCAGCTTGAGGAAGGGTCGTCTAAAGAAAAGAAACAGGCTATGGTGATAATTCAAGATGATAACAAATGGAGAATTCAAGATGACGAAGGGTTTAATTGGGATAACTACATCATGAAAGAAGAGAAAAGGGCGTTAGTTGCTGAAATCAAACAGAGCCGAGAGGAAAGATATGCACGCATGAGGTTGGAAGAATTGAATGATGCTTTCAAAAAAGCAAGGCGAGAAAATAGATGGTGTGAAGAGAAAGAGTGTTTTGTTGATCCTGAAGGAAACCAGACAGTTGATCATGATGAGGTAGATTTTGAAGCATTAGTTGCTGCAATTCCAACTGTGGGAGTCTTTTGTAAAGGGCTTGAAGAAATTCCTAGATACAGAGAAAAGGTAGAAGAAGGCATAAGGAAGGTGATATGTAACACCCTTCTCGTTATCATACGAATTTAATAAAATATGCATATTTTATAACGAAAATATTTCATTTCATTTAAAAGAACAAAATAGAAGTTTTCATAATGATCACTTACTAGTTAACTACTAACTAGTTTAAACATCCAAAAAACGATTAGTTAATTGTTTACATCATAAACATTGTCTAAAACAAGTTAATTTAACGCGGAGGCTCCAAAATGTTGTGTTTGGTGCTTGAAAACGTGCTTGATCACCATCTGGATTAAGTTCCACTTCACCTAGTGTCAAAACCACTTAAAATGTTAGTTTTGACTTTATTATAATGCATATAAACAAGTTCAAGAATCAAACAATCGAAAACAAAATAAAAATCCGAAATTAAGTCTGTCGCGTGTCGCGTCAGACCTCCCCCATTTTGTCGTGTGTCGCGCCAGATCCAATGGATCCTGTCGCGTGGTGCGAGGGACTCGGTTTCTCAGCAGGTGCAGGTTTTAGACCTGCATTTTCTGCCCAGCTCCGAATTTCACAATGTCAACTTCAAAAGCTCATAACTTTTGATCCGAAGGTCCGTTTCAGGTGATTCTTTTTCCTACGCGTCTGTAATTTAATTACCAACGTGTCTATTACAATTATTTTACCAAAAATTTAGTTTATGGACCAAATGACTAAAATCACTAATGTGTTTATTCGACCCACACGGTTAACACCAATTTTACTACCATTGCTATAGTAACATTAAGGCGCTTTTACCCAACATCTGGGGCTTGTAATCACTGGCATTTCATTACCACTTCTATGGCTTCATGCTCTTGTGATTTATCATCACCAAAGGCTAACCAACACACACTATTACTACTTACTAAACCATTTTTCGACCCGTTTGGCTCGTTTATGGAATCCTCTATTTTTAATGACTACCAAACGCTTCTAATCTAATTTTACTCATTTAAACTAAGTAGTGAACATTGTCACTTCAACTAGCACAAGTCTTTATTCTAAAACACAACTATATGGATGGTTTAAATATCAAATTTACTTATTGTAACGAAACGGGTTACATACCTTCAAAGCACACCCTTCAAACGCGCGTCACCACCGGTTTGTCCGCTTGACGTTCCGGTTTCCTTTCCTATAGAGTTCAACCGCAAACCGTTTAGAACTCTTTTACTATCATATAATGCATAATTCGCCAACTAGTACAAATATGCGGTTTTGTTAAAATTTCAACATTTAGCCTTCTCTTAGGCATTTCTACAAACACTTTAAGGGCAAAATTTTACATAATTCATTATCAAGTTCATAACTTGTTATATAGCCAAAATTAACATCAATTGGACTATCTCATATAAATTTTAACATCAATAAATCAGAGATTACTTCATAAAAATCAGATTACACTAGAACAACAAACAAAATCCTAGTGTTTATCAAGTTCCACAAAACCCACTAATCACCTTCATTGGTGTTCATGGAATTCACAAGAATTAAGCATGATTTCAACATATAATTTTCTAGGGTTCACTCCTACACACTATATTGTTCCTATTCCATCCTTATAACATTCATGCAACAACGAATTTCGAATTCTCTATGTTCCTCCAGAAATTCAAAATAGAGATTTCCTATAAAATTCACATACCTTATGACCCCCTTAGAGTGGAGATCACCAATCTAAGCTCGGACTTCGTTTTGGAACTGATTTGTACCTTCAATTTGTGAATTTTGTGTGAGTTAGGGTTTTGGAGAAACCTGGTCGCCCCCCTCCTGTGTTCTATTCGATCAACACACACACACACACCAGTGTGTGTTGGATTAATTTTTTTTTTGTTTTAATAAAAATTATTTCATAATTGGCACAATTAACCCTCCTACTTTCATGAGGTTTTTAGTTTAAGTGTTTTTAACACTCTAACTTAGTATCACTAGACTTTTATCTAACTAGGTTAGTTTTATTAATAGTTAGTTTATCCCGTTTAATATCAACGTCGGATTTATAATAAAAGGATTTATATTTTAGGGGTGTTACAAGTCCACCCCCTTAAAAGGGTTTCTTCCTCGAAACCGAGATATGTACCAAATAGAGTCGGGTAGAGGCGCCGCATTTCCTCTTCGGATTCCCATGTTGTAATGTTCCCACTTGATCTTAACTTGATTAATCTTCTTATTCCGCAAATCTTTAATCTTCCGGTCTAGAATCTCAATTGGCCTTACCGCATAGTTAAGGCTATTGTCCACTTCGATATCATCGTAGTGGATATAAGCCGTTTCCTCAGCTAAGCACTTCCGGAGTTGTGACACATGAAACGTGCCTTGAATTCTGCTCAACTCTTCCGGTAACTCAAGGCGATATGTGTAACACCTCGAAAATTCACGTCCTATAATGTATTGACACGTGTCATAAGCTTTGAACGTGTGAAAGAATACTCTAGAAGGACTAAAGTTGACAAACATGGAAAATATGTGAATATAAGTGTTCAAAATGTCAAAAATGGATAAATATACCCTACAATATCCCTACATGATGTTTATACCCTTAAACGAATGATTCATGGATCATACGAAGCTAATTGTGAAAGAAAGTGAGAGATTACAAACTACAGGGGTTAAATGTGTCAGCATGTTTAAAGTATACCTCTGAGTGACCTTTTAGCAAACCCGAAGCTTTGTAACAATCAATTATGCTCACTAGAATACAAGATAAAAATTTCACCAAGTTCGCTATCATATGAGAAAGTTATGACAATATTCGTATACGAGGGGTTAAAAGCGTCAACGTTGAAATTTATGACTTTTCGGGTAACCATAAAGTTACCCAAGGACTTAACAAAGTTTGGTTATGTCTTAAGGCCCTTAAAAGTCAACTTAGAGGGCTCAAAGTGCAAGAAATCATGTTAAGATCAAGTGTAGAAGGACCAGGGACTAAAATTGACAAACTGTGAAAGTATGCCAATTTGAACTATAACGAACATTCCGGAACATGACCATAAGTTAAACATACCATAAATATCCTTTACATAGCTTAGAAATAGGCTTTAAGGGGTTCGGTGTGCTAAAATAAACTTGTGGGTCATTCAGGGACTAAAAGCGTCAAAAAGTGCATAAGTTTGCATTTTCGCGCATAACTTACGTTCTGAATACACCCGGACATCCAAAATTTTATGTAAGCACTAAAATATTTTATTTTAGTGTTTGTCATAAGAAAAACCCATTCGTCACGCAATTTGGATCGTCTTTCGCGCTTATGCGCATTCCGTCGTAATTAAGCGAACATCGCAATCGTACGACCAAACAAACCGACATCCGGGATATTTTTTAGCATGTTTCATGTCCACAATGTTTAGGCATCATTTTAGGGCCTTAAAGTTAACTTAACGAGCCTTAAACATGTCGGAAATGGCCTTAATACACAACGGGGACTGAAATGGAAGCTTTGGAAACTGTTTGCTGATCAGAAGGACCTTAGCGTGACACCATGCCCCCTTGGCATCACGCGAGGCCCTTTCAGACCAGTAAAAGTTGTTTAATCAGTTGTAACATCTGCTAAACACCCCAAAGGCCAATGCCACATGTTAATCCCTGATGTTGGAGGGCCAATTTGAGTTACCTTAGTTACCAACAAGTGTAGGGACAAGATCTAAGCACGGTATTCGAGGAACGATCCTAACGGTGGTCCATTTCCTATAAATACCCACCAACATCACTTGCAAAAACCCACAAATCTGATCTAAAAGCTCTAAGTTGAAGCCAATGCTTCATACCTGAGCTACTTGGATCAAGTTAAGCTTTCGGGGACCCTTTGTAAGTGTTCATTCGTTCTCTTTATTCGTTTAGCGTTAAAAGTCAAACTTTGTTTGACTTTCTGCATGGACCAGTTTATGGTCAATGCGAAGTTCGTTTGAACTTCATAACGTGAGCGTGATCACGATGGTTATAGTCCTTAGCGACTATACCTACTGATTACCACGTTATCAAGGCTCAGTGACGAGTCGTAGTTTCGGCCAAAATACGTGTTACTGCGTATTTTGTAACCAAACTACTCTTAGGTATCAAAACCATTTGTTTTGATACCAAACCTATTTTCTAAACTTAGGTAAGCATGTTTTAACATGCTTAGCTCGTCACTTTTAGTTTAGTGCTTATGTAGGGTCGTAAGGTAAGCAATCTAAACAATCGCTTATACTTTCGAACCCGACCCGTTTGGTCGATCATTAGGATCCGACCAAACACATTAGGTGACCATAGTATATAGGGAATAACCTTCCGAGGTTATACCTTATGGTCATGACGTTTAGTTAGTTGTATGACAGGTAGTATATATGCCTTAGGTAAATGACCAAAATACCCCTTCGGGGCTTATATTGAGATTAAACTCGTTTTTGGCATATTGGAAGGTATCCTACTGATATCACAGCATATTTAAGGCATATTAACATAGGAAACCTGTATATGACTCTTATAGTTACTCGTTACGCGCTTGTCGCGTTCGGATCGGCTTATGTGACTAGTTTGCATAAATTAGCCGAAACGGGTCAAACCATATCTTTTTGGTCTCAAAATCCAGAATGTGTTTAAGTTACCCATATTAAACAAGCATACAAGCTTGTCGGGTCAAAAACCACATTCTAAACCGGTCTTCGCCTTATCATACGTTTGAACCGTATCTTCCTCTTTAAAACTAACCGGTCTAAGCATAGGCTTAATTAAAGACCCGTTAGAAATCTAATAGGTTATTAAAAACCTTCGTTCCAGATTAAGAGCCCTAGTAGAAGTACTTGTGCATGCTGAATTGATATACGGCTGGGATTGAATTTATATTTAGCTCAGGTAAATACTCTTAACTTATTTTCCCTATACGGGCTTGGGATACGGTATTATAATAATACCGCTTGGTCGGGTATTGAATGTTTAATCGTATTCTGATTAAATTATTGAGGTAACCCATTTTAATCTGTATTGTTTGAAATAAAAGCCTTTAGGGGTTAATGACCATGTCCCGGATATCCTTGACATCATTGTATTATAAAATGGCCACGCCTTAAGCACGGGGTGTAGGCATACACTGAAAGTTGCTTAAAGGGAAACAGTATCTCACTCTCTTGTGGGCTTATACTTGTGGTGTGTCTGATAATCTTGACTCGGTTTCTACATCGGGCCACGAACCTGTAAATCTGTATACAAGATTATAAATATAATTGTCCCAAGTTATAAAAGATTAATTTTGCCTTGTGCATTTTAATCAAAGTGTCAAAATATTTTCTTGCCTCGTGCACCTAAACCAATTTTCATAAACATTTTCAAATGAGTCGGTTGAGTGCATTTACCAGTGTAAACTGACGTATTTTCCAAAAAGGTTAAGTGACAGGTACTGAACGTAATTGGCTGGAAGCTCAGGACGTTAATAAGGAATCTTGCAAGTTCTAGGCATCTAATGTCTGTTGAACAATGTTTATGTTTTAAGATCCGCCTGTGGATCCTTTACTTTCCGTTGTAATACTTGGATATTACTTTTTATTCGGATTGTAATATATTTATCTTTTGCTTCCGCTGTGCATTTATATATTGTGTTGTTTGACTATGATGATATCAACTACGTCACGATACTCCCCACCGGGCCCACCGGTAATACGTGGAAATATCGGGGTGTGACAATATGCCACCTTGCCAACCCGTTCGTTGATTTTAAATGGCCCGATAAACCTTGGGCTTAGTTTCCCTCTTTTTCTGAATCGGATAACACCCTTCCATAGGGAAACTTTTAGCATAACCATGTCACCTACCTGAAATTCAATCGGTCTTATTCTTTTATCGGCATAAGACTTTTGTCTGTCTTGGGCCGCTTTCAAATGAGCTCGTATCACGTCAATTTTCTCATTAGTGGCTTGGACTACATCTTTATGGGCCAGTTCACGTGGACCCACTTCACCCCAACATACCAGGGTTCTACATTTTCTACCATATAGCATCTCATACGGAGCCATGCCAATACTGGCATGATAACTGTTGTTATAAGAGAATTCTACTAATGGTAAATACACATCCCAGCTGCCCCCAAAATCGATAATATACGCCCTCAGCATGTCTTCTAGTGTCTATATCGTTCTCTCGCTCTGTCCATCCGTCTGAGGATGGTATGCAGTTCTGATAAAAAGTTTCGTTCCCATCTGTTCTTGGAATTCTCGCCAGAAGTGTGAAGTAAATCGAGTATCCCTGTCAGACACAATGGATACCGGTACTCCGTGGCGTGCCACTATTTCATTGGTATACACCTCCAACATCTTTTCTGACGTATAAGTCTTACGTATAGGAATAAAGTGAGCACTTTTCGTCAGTCTATCAACAACCACCCAAATGGCATCGAATCCTCGGTTCATCCTAGGCAGTTTGGTCAACAGGTCCATGGTGATATGTTCCCATTTCCAAACTAGAATTTCCAATGGTTGCAGTTTACCATATGGCTTTTGTTGTTTCGCCTTGACTTGTAAACAAGTCAAGCACTTCTCTACATACTTTACAACATCTCTTTTCATTCCGGGCCACCAATAGTTTTGCTTTAGATCATTATACATCTTGGTTGCCCCCGAATGAATAGAGTAACGGGATTTATGAGCTTCATCAAGTAGAAGCGTCTTGACTCCACATGAATTTGGGACCCATATTCTTTCAAACCGAGTCTTTAACCCGTTGTTATTGTCCTCCAAATCTTTCAGTTGACCAACTATCCTTTCCTTTTTCAAGTTTTCCTCTTTTATCGCCTCGGCTTGTGCTTCCCGCATTCGTTCAAGTAAACCCAAGGTTACAACAAGCTGCATCGATCACACTCGTATTGGGACATAATCCGTTTTCCTGCTCAAGGCATCCGCCACATCATTGGCCCTTCAGGGGTGGTAATGTATCTCGAAGTCATAGTCCTTTACCGTTTCCAACCATCGCCTTTGCCGCATGTTTAACTCCTTTTGATCGAAGAAGTATTTTAAACTCTTGTGGTCGGTAAATATGGTGCACTTTACCTCGTATAAATAGTGCCTCCATATTTTTAACGCAACACCACCGCCGCCAATTCAAGATCGTGCGTGGGATATTTCTTTTCGTGCACCTTTAATTGCCTCGAGGCATAAGCTATCACTTTGCCTCGTTGCATCAAAACACATCCGAGTCCTGAAAGTGACGCATCCGAGTAAACTACCAAGTCTTCGACCCCGTTCGGCAACGTTAATACCGAAGCGTGAGTTAACTTCTCTTTTAGAGTTTGAAACGCCGTTTCTTGTTCAACGCCCCATATGAGTCTTTCCTCTTTTCGAGTTAACTTAGTTAACGGGGAAGCAATCTTGGAGAAATCTTGAATGAATCTCCTGTAGTATCCCGCAAGTCCTAAGAAACTTCTAATTTCCGAAGGGTTCTTCGGAGGGCTCCATTTCGACACGGCCTCTATCTTTGACGGATCTACTAAAATTCCATCGGCACTTATGATGTGGCCGTGGAATTGTACCTCTCTTAACCAAAAGGCACACTTCGAAAATTTCGCATACAACTTCTCTCGTCTGAGTGTCTCTAACACCTCCGGTAAATGATACGCATGATCCGCCTCGTTTTTCGAATACACTAGAATATCGTCGATAAACACGATTACCAACTTATCTAACATTGGCTTGCAAACCCGGTTCATGAGGTCCATGAAAGCCGCGGGTGCATTTTTCAATCCGAATGACATTACGAGGAACTCGTAATGTCCGTACCGAGTAACGAAAGGCCGTCTTCGGTACATCCTCTTCTTTAACCTTTAACTGATGGTATCCCGACCTAAGGTCAATTTTTGAAAACCAATTCGTACTCTGTATTTGGTCGATTAAATAATCTATTCTCGGAAGTGGGTATCGATTCTTTACCGTGAGTTTGTTTAACTCCCGATAATCGATACACATTCGCATGCTCCCGTCCTTCTTTTTCACGAACAATACCAGTGCGCTCCAAGGAGACACACTCGGCCTTATAAACCCTTTATCGAGCAAGTCTTGAATCTGCGACATTAGTTCTTGTAATTCTGATGGCGCGAGTCGGTATGGCGCTTTAGCTACAGGTTTCGCGCCCGGAACCAATTCGATTCCGAACTCTACCTCCCGTTTAGGCGGTATTCCCGATAAGTCTTCCGAAAACACATCTTCGAAGTCACGTACCACCGGTACGTCTCCAATCTTCGGTGGTTCTTTCTCGGGTTCATTCGGGTATATCATGAACGCTCTACATCCATGCCTCATGAGTTTGTGAGCTTTCAACATCAAGCATATCAAAGGATTGCCTCCTTTCTCGCCATAGATGGTAACGTGTTTTCCGCTCGGAGATGTTAGTCTTATCTCCTTACGAAAACACACAACCTTCGCGTGGTGCCGGGATAACCAATCCATCCCGACCACCACTTGAAATTCTCCCATCGACATTGGGATTAAATCTATTGAGTATTCCTCGTAATCAATACTCAATTTACAACCTTGACAAACGTCACACACTATGAAACTCTTGTTATCTCCTATTTCAACCTCTAAGGGCACAAATAATTTTGTCAATACAAATGAAGGATGTCGAATAAATCCATGTGAGACAAAGGATTTATTCGCACCCGTATCAAATAATACATGTGCAGGAATCGAGTTTATTGCGAATATACCTGAGACCACATCGGGTTCTGTTTTCGCTTCAGCCACTGCTAGTTGGAAGGACCTGACCTTCGCCTTCGGAGTTTCTGTTGGAGATTCTTTGGTGTCTTTCTTTCCAACCAAGTCCAGACATTCAGACTTTTTATGGCCCGGTTGGTAACACTTGTAGCAAACAGAGACCTTTCCCGGACATAACGACGCGGTGTACCCCGTCTTCCTGCATATGGGACACTGTCTGTCTTTGAAGCGACACTCACCCTTGTGCCCCTTTCCACATACTTTGCAACTCGGTGATCCACCCTTCGCATCAGTCTTTTTAACCGACTCAGTCGTTCGAGCCTTCTTCGTAGGGCTCGGGTTAACTTCCACTACCCTTCGTTCACCCCGTTCTATATGCTTTTTAAGTTCGATTTCTCTTTCCTGAGCCGTATTTATGATCTCGGTGAGCGTCTCATACTTGGAAGGAGTCATGAACTCTCGATACTCAGTGCTTAACATATTATAATAATAATATATTTTCTGCTCCTCCGTAGTCACTAGCTCATTGCAGAACCTTAGCTTATCCATGAATATACCCTTGATTTTATCAATTGTTTCACCCCTTTGCCTTAACTGGATGAACTCCTCCTTGATTCTGTTGATGACCGCCTTGGGACTGTGATGTTTAAAGAATGGTACCTTAAACTCGTCCCATGTCATGGCCCTTGCCGCTTCGGCTCCAATCTCTTTCTTTTTGTTATCCCACCAATCTTTGGCTTGACCCCTCAGCTGACCCGTTCCGTAAGCCACAAAATCGCTTACGTCACAGTGGGTTCTCTCAAATACTCCTTCAACATCACTTAGCCATCTTTGGCATATTATCGGGTCAACCTCCCCGTCGTAGATTGGCGGTTTGCACGCCATAAACTCTTTGTATGAACAATCCTTACGTTCTCTGGGTTTTTCTTTCACAAGGTTGACATTATCTTCCAACCTTTTAACCCGTTCCTCAACTAACGATAGCACCGTACTTTGGATTTTGTCTATGAAACCAGATAGACTATTTTCAATTGCCTTCCCCACTTCTTTGGCAATTACCTCTTTCATTTGTTCGGTGACTGTCGGCACCGGATCATTGTTACTCCTTTCCGACATCTTGAAACTGAAATGTTTACATCAATTATTAAACATTTCATTTATAGCATAACTTTATTTGCTTCGGTTTAGCTAAGTTCATAACTTGCTTTGACCGTTCTCATTTAGTGCACTTTCCGGGTTTGAGTGTGTTAACACACTCTTCCCGTGCACATTAATTCACCTCCCTTTTTCTCATATAAGATAAGATCAACTACAATAATTAATTCTTACCGGATGATTGATCAAGCTTGAACCGAACACACCTTGTTAACAACCTTAAGCTCTGATTACCAAGTTGTAACACCCTTCTCGTTATCATACGAATTTAATAAAATATGCATATTTTATAACCAAAATATTTCGTTTCATTTAAAAGTACAAAATAGAAGTTTTCATAATGATCACTTACTAGTTAACTATTAACTAGTTTAAACATCCCAAAAACGATTAGTTAATTGTTTACATCATAAACATTGTCTAAAACAAGTTAATTTAACGCGGAGGCTCCAAAATGTTGTGTTCGGTTCTTGAAAACGTGCTTGATCACCATCCGGATTAAGTTCCACTTCACCTAGTGTCAAAACCACTTAAAATGTTAGTTTTGACTTTATTATAATGCATATAAACAAGTTCAAGAATCAAACAATCGAAAACAACATAAAAATCCGGAATTAAGTATGTCGTGTGTCGCCCCAGACCTCCCCCATTTTGTCGCGTGTCGCGCCAGATCCAATGGATCCTGTCGCATGGCGCGAGGGACTCGGTTTTTCAGCAGGTGCAGGTTTAAGACTTGCATTTTCTGCCCAGCTCCGAATTTCACAATGTCAACTTCAAAAGCTCATAACTTTTGATCCGAAGGTCCTTTTCAGGTGATTCTTTTCCTACGCGTCTGTAATTTAATTACCGACGTGTCTATTACAATTATTTTACCAAAAATTTAGTTTATGGACCGAATGACTAAAATCACTAATGTGTTTATTCAACCCACACGGTTAACACCAATTTTACTAATTGCTATAGTAACCTTAAGGCGCTTTTACCCAACATCCGGGGCTTGTAATCACTGGCATTTCATTACCACTTCTATGGCTTCATGCTCTTGTGATTTATCATCGCCAAATGCTAACCAACGCACACTATTACTACTTACTAAACCATTTTTCGACCCGTTTGGCTCATTTATGGAATCCTCCATTTTTAATGACTACCAAACGCTTCTAATCTAATTTTACTCATTTAAACTAAGTAGTGAACATTGTCACTTCAACTAGCACAAGTCTTTATTCTAAAACACAACTATATGCATGGTTTAAACATCAAATTTACTTATTGTAACGAAACGAGTTACATACCTTCAAAGCACACCCTTCAAACGCGCGTCACCACCGGCTTGTCCGCTTGACGTTCTGGTTTCCTTTCCAATAGTGTTCAACCGCAAACCGTTTAGAACTCTTTTACTATCATATAACGCATAATTCACCAACTAGTACAAATATGCGGTTTTGTTAAAATTTCAACATTTAGCCTTCTCTTAGGCATTTCTACAAACACTTTAAGGGCAAAATTTTACATAATTCATTATCAAGTTCATAACTTGTTATATAGCCAAAATTAACATCAATCGGACTATCTCATATAAATTTTAACATCAATAAATCAGAGATTACTTCATAAAAATCAGATTACACTAGAACAACAACCAAAATCCTAGTGTTTATCAAGTTCCACAAAACCCACTAATCACCTTCATTGGTGTTCATGGAATTCACTAGAATTAAGCATGATTTCAACATATAATTGTCTAGGGTTCACTCCTAGACACTATATTGTTCCTATTCCATCCTTATAACATTCATGCAACAACGAATTTCGAATTCTCTATGTTCCTCCAGAAATTCAAAATAGAGATTTCCTATAAAATTCACATACCTTATGACCCCCTTAGAGTGGAGATCACCAATCTAAGCTTGGATTTCGTTTTGGAACTGATTTGTAGCTTCAATTTGTGAATTTTGTGTGAGTTAGGGTTTTGGAGAAACCTGGTCGCCCCCCCCCCCCTCTTGTGTTCTATTCGATCCACACACACCAGTGTGTGTTGGATTTTAAAAAAAAAATTGTTTAATAAAACTTGTTTCATAATTGGCACAATTAACCCTCCTACTTTCATGTGGTTTTTCGTTTAAGTGTTTTAACACTCTAACTTAGTATCACTAGACTCTTATCTAACTAGGTTAGTTTTATTACTAGTTAGTTTATCCCGTTTAATATCAACGTCGGATTTATAATAAAAGGATTTATATTTTAGGGGTGTTACATGATATATGTCAGTTTAGAAAAGAAGAAGAATACAGTAGAGGAAATCGTTGATGAGAGTAAGAAGATGGTGGATGAGGTGAAGAAAGCTGAGGAAAAGGCAGATGAAGCAGTTGCTGAGAAACAACAGGTGGTTGAGGAAGATCAGATTCAAAAGGCGAAAGAAGCCGCGGTGAACAAACCCTGAGGTAATTCAAACTGAATCTTCTGAAATGTTAGATAAATCTGATAATAAAACTGATGAACAATGCAAGAAATGCATGGAAACGTGCAGAGCTTGTACTGAAAAAGATGAAAGTTTTAAAATTAGAGATATTGAGTTACTAAAATAGAAAAGATTTTTAAAGAAAAATGTAATGAAATGTTAGAAAATGAAAGATTTTTGAAAGAAAAAGAAAAAGAAAAGAACTAACACAAAAATGTGAAATTCTTGAAAAAGAAAACAAAATTTTGAAACAAAAATGTTCCGCTGAGTGCAACGAGTGTTTACCAAAAGATAAAACTATTCATGAGTTGCAAAAAGAACATGATGGAATGAAATTGTCATATCATACTGTAAAAGAAGCCTATGAAACTTTGAAGAGTAGAGTCAAAATTTTAGATGATAGATTGTCAGCATGCCAGAAAACAACTAAATTTCTTGAAGCCAGATATGAAGGAAAACAAATGGTTCTAAATCAATATATTGATGATGTTGCTAAACTTAAACAAGAACCGGCTAAAAAAGAAAAATTAGTTAATAAACTTCAAAGTTATCATGCTTCTTCATACATTTTAGAACGTATTTTCAACATCACAGCCGATGGTAAAGAGTCAAAAAAGAACAAAAAGGGAATTGGGTTAGAATACCATCAAGTTCCACCACCGTTGGAGAATAATTATACATTCTATGATGGCGAAAAGCTGGAAAAAGCAATAAACATGGTTGTCCAATTACCTGACAACATCGATGTGACTTACACCAAATCTGATTATACTGGTGATTCAGAGGTGGTAGGTAAAGTTGTTGAAAGTGTTCTGAATGAAAATGAGTCTACCAAAGAAGGTAAGTCTGAGTCACAAGATGAAAATAAGGAAAGTTTTCATGAAAGTTTTCTTAAAAATTCAAACACTAAGAAAAATGCGAATGATGATCCAAAAAGATTGGCATAAAACATGATTGGATTGAACAAATTATTCTCAGATGCTGAATTTCCTATCCAAAATATGATTTCAGATAAACTTGACAAAGTGTTTAAACTGGTAGAAATTGAAAAGTCAGAAGTTTCAAAATTTGTCACACCCTGGCTTTGCGGAAGCGTGGGTTTATTTGGTGTGACTTCTTAATACCATAGCTTAATCACAACAAAGCTATATGAAAGTAAAACCATGATGATCATCCATTACTTCAAGTTTTAAAAGTAAAATACGACAACATTGTTTTAGAGTTGACACATGCAACGAGTTTACAACACAACATAATAAAAACCTTGTTCATAAGACACAACCACAAAACATGAAATAGACACAGTTTAGGACTTGTGACTCGTCCAGGCAAAAGTCACAACCCTTAAACTCGGATGACATCACTTCTCCTACGCAGCTTAATACCCTTGCATACTTAGCCAGATCCGTTAATTTCCTGAAATACATGTAGGTTGAAAAATAAACATAAAGTTGAGCGAGTTCATGTGAAAGTGAGTATGTAAAACCTTTGTAAGTATAAAATCCCTGGTATGTAGCAAATAAGGAAATAAAGAGATCACCAATGGTTTGCAAGGCCATTGATATGTGTGAAGTGCAGTAGGAAGACTCAAACCTAGCAGATTTTTGCGTCGGGTACCAAGTCACCCCGAGATCCGTTCTGTTGGGCCTGGGGCTGGGCTCGCTACACCCAGATATATCTACCGCTAAAGACCCTCGGTCCTACAATGAGGATTAATGTCCTCCAGTTCCCGCCTACCCACTCACATGATCTAAGTAGTAACCCTCCTTACGCTAACCATACCATGTAAAAAGTATTCGTAATCATAGTAACATGTACAATATAAATTTCATGGTCTAACTCTAAGTATTCATCAAGTTATGACTTAAAACATAACACGTAAAATCTACAAAAAAACGCAGCTTTAATTGCTGAAACGAAATAATTTATTTAAAATAGTAAACGACCTCTAAAATTTATGATTCGTGTGCCATTAGAAGCGTATTTCGAAATTCCACGTTTTAGACACAAGAAAACCCAGTTTTCATTAAATTATGACCCGGTTACAGCCGATTAAAGCCGGCTATATCTGCCGGACAGATTCTGTTCTGGCTACCCGACCTCCCCACCCGAATAACTAATGCACCCAACGACCCGTAACGTTCATTTACAACAGATTAGAATCATTATATGCCATTAACAGTTGCATGTAATCACTTATTCATAGGTACATATGCATTCCCTGATCACACACACACACACACACACACATATATATATATATATATATTTGCATGTTTTCTATAACAAATCGTTTGGTTGCGTGGGATGGGTTCAGGTAGTAGGGGATATACACACTTTATAGTAACACTTTACAATCAACGATACATATACGCACATTATAATATACATAGTAATGGATATACGCGAAACCAAAGTTAGTGTTTTATGAAATATACAAGAAATCGACTCAGGGGAAAGTACCTGTTTTCTATTTCTTTTTTTTTCCAGGCCATCACACTAGATGCCCTACAATCGCATGACGTATTGTTACTATTATTATTGCTGTTTAGCAAATGTTTTCGCCACGCTAGTCGGATTGGTTTAGGGAACCGTTGTTTTTTAGACATCGCAAAGAATGTATGTGTGTGTTCTGAATAATTTATGTAAATGTGTGTAGGAATGAATGTTGTATGTGTTTTGAATAAATGTATACTAGATGTAACACTATTTAAATATATGAATTGGCAAGGGTTGTTAACAGAAATTTAGGGATCATATAGGTTTTTAAGCTTTCATCGATTTGAGTGAGAATATTAAGTAGGGAGATCAGGTTTTCATTGGTGAGGGTGTTTTTCACATTTAGGCTATTCCAAGGAATGTTTTATCTATTATGTTTTTTTTACATTAAGGTTGTTCTTTAGATTCATTGTTGTTCTTAAGATTCATTGGTACATAATGGTGACAAAATATTGAATATGGGCTATTTGTAGGTCATATGATGGTAGATTAGATTAAGCAATCTTCTATGTTTATAAACCCTTGTTAGGTTGTGGTAAATGGTTAACTTGTTGCTTATGTATATTCATCATTTCTTTCCTATTATATAATGATATCAAGTTTATGATAAAAAAAGGGTAGGTGATCACAAAGATTTGTTGTTGATATTTAATTGTATATATTATGTATGCATATATATAAATGCATGTTCTTGTTATATATATGTGTATATAAATGTATGAATGTATCTGACTATATAGTGTGTGTGTGTGTTATCTGATATATACATGTATTTTGTGTGGGTCATTTTTTTGGATTGACCCATTACTTGTTAATATGTATTAATTATATTCGTTTTGACAAACTTTAGCTCCAAACAGTTCAAGCAGAATTAGAAAAGGAATGAGAGGCTCGATAAAACATAGAAGCCCGTTTTGAACAATTTGAACTAGGGCAGGAACAAGAACATGTTGAACATGAACAAGAGTGGACCGCACATGCTCCATGGCAAAAAAACATTGAAGAAAAGTTTAATAAATTCGGAAAAAAGTAATTTTTTTGTGTATCTTAAAGATCGTGTTAGTTTTGTTACAAAAAGGTGCGTTTTGCTTTTTTATTCTAAGATTGTAAACATGTTTTTTTTGGAATCTTTTAGGATTTTCTGCAATTTATTTAAAAGAATTTGGTTTGCAAGTTTTTGTTTTAAAATAATCGTTACTTTGATTTATAAAATAATGGGAATTTTGTCAGAAAGTTTAAAATAACTTATTTTATTTTTTAAAACCGTGGGAAATTTGTCATAAAGCAAATTTAAAAGGGGAATTGGCCTGTAATAATCTCACATAGACCTTATTGGCCATTAATAATCCCACCTCAGAATATTCCCCCCACCAGTCCCACCTTTCACCTATTTTGCCTATAATGGTCCCTCGTTAAAAAAACTTAACGGAGTTAAGCTTTTTTTCAAAATTACAAATAGATTTTTTAGGGCTTTTGATCAGAACTACGATACGAGCCCATTGATGTAAAAGTTTCTTCGAAATGGTGCTCCAAGTGACTTGATATTTGTTAATTAGAAATTTAAACACCCGAATTGAAGCGCCGGTTTCATCGTTTGGAGCACCGTTTCGAGGCAAGTTTTACATCAATGGACTGATATCGTCATTCTGATCAAAAGCCCTAAAAAATTTGTTTGTAATTTGGAAAAAAAGCTTAACTCCGTTAAGTTTTTTTAACGGGGGACCATTGTAGGAAAAAATAGGTGAAAGGTGGGACTGGTGGGGGGAATATTTTGAGGTGGGATTATTACAGGCCAATTTCCCAATTTAAAAATAGTGGTAATTTTGTTACAAACTTCAAAAAATGATTGTTAGAAGCATGGGAACTTTGTCACAAAGTTTATTTCAAAACCGTAGGAATTTTTTCACCAAATTAAAATATTTAAAATATATTAAAAATATATTTTTTTGTGACAAATTTGTCGTTAAACAGAAAGAAAAAGTTCGTGGGAATGTTGACGCAAATCTTGCACCGAGTTTAGTTTGTGGGAACAATGCCATAAATTTTGTAGGAAAATTGTTGCTCATGCCATTTCTGACGAAGGTTTTTGACAACAAAAGAATTCGTTGGAAATTTGTTGCTACTACTTGTTTCCCACAAATTTGCCACAAAATACGCCGTGAGAAAAGACTTGATTTTCTAGTAGTGTAATCAGGTAATGGATTTTCAAAATCACGTAGTCATGTGCTGGTATTAAAAAATCATGTAATCACGTAATGGACTAATGGGTATTTAAATTCCGATAATTTTTTATAAGAAAACTATAGTAATAGGCTGCTCGAATTAAAAGAATGTAATGCTCCTAGATACGGTGTATTTTTTTTTTTGTTTTTGAAAAAAGTATTAATGTATGAAAAAGTGATAGCCATTTGAAAATAAAGAAGGAAGTCGTTTAAGTGAGAAATGACTAAATTGCCTTTGACACTTGTTCTCCTCTTGTATGTAATCCAACTACTATACTCACACACACACACACACACACATATATAGGGGATGGATCATGAGAAAGCTCATTTAAATGAGAAAACTAAAAAACTCTAAAAAATCACATATTTAATTGGGTTATTGTCTAGAATTAGATGACTACGGTTTACTTGTCACTGCAGGTACAAAAGAGTGAAAATGGTGGAAAGAAGGAAACTTGACGAAAGGCAAACGAGAAATGGAGTTGTAGAGTGCGAGCATGCAACAAGTGTATCAGAACGCTGGTGAGTTCATAGTTTTACGAAAACGTTAATTGCCAAGTGTTTAGTTCAGTTTATTATTGATAAAAATGTTGATAATAACTCGAGTACCGTACAAGATGGCTCCAGATTATTTTGCCCGTCCCCAATGCCCCCTATGTAAGCATTGGTCGTGATTAAGGTCATTAGTTCACGCCCGTCCTCTCAGGTACGGTGTGAGGTTGCCAAGCCTAATAGCGCTATCAACTAATACCCCGTTACCTCTCAGGTAACTAATTCGGTATAAGATGGGACTTAAAACGATAGGAAATGAGTGTATTATCTAACATCCCAGTTTTTATCCAAAAGACTTATTCCTCTCAGGAATACCCATTTGTTTATCCCACCCACCGGGACGCATGCTCAAGAGAAATGAACTCACCTTAGTTTTGCTCGATATGTTAAGTTACCCATTCCAAGTTGGTCAACTAAACCCTACCGTGGTTACAAATCATGTCAGTTTCATAGTCAATTAAGTCACATATTTATCACAGATTGCATCCATCACAAAGATCACTATACAACATGTAGCATATATCCAATTCTCATACAAGTCCACATCCCATGTGCATGTCACATAACAACACACAACAGGTGGGTTTGCTACTCTCACAAGTCAAACCAGATTTCTCATTCTATGCAACAAATAGATCTTATAAACACAAACATTCATCATCATAAACATCATAAACTTTTCTGTCTGTTTACACACATGCAACATCTCCACGAAGAATCCATTCTTCGTGGGATGCTCCCTTGGCGAAGAATCCTCTGGCGAAGGACTATCCTTCGTCGGGGTTGAGTACGGCGAAGAACCATAGAGGTTCGTCAAGACTCAGTCAACTAAGAACTAGATTCTTCGCCGAACTAGATTCTTCGTGGGGGAGGTCTTCGTCGCCCCTCATCAGACAGTTACAACTCGTTTGATTTCGTAACAACAGTTAACAAGTTTGACAGTTTCCCATATCAGATTAATCGACAGTTTTAACCATGATTATACGCCCTAATTATGAACAATCATCAACTACTCAACACGTAACAGTTTCCATTTAACATACAATTCATTCTAAGAATCATTGGCCATAATCGCATGCTAAACATGTACCACCAGAACCATTAGTTTCTCAATACAAACCAACACCAAATCCAATCAGGACAATGATCATTGAAACACACAAGAATCTTCACACTATCATCATACAAACCCTAACTACTTAATCAATATTAATACGGCAGTAAACAATGAAACATTATATACACAAGTCCCTACATACTCATACAAAATCATCACTACACGAAATCACGTATCGGATATTAATCCAATGAACGATAACAAGACACTAACCGAAATACCGGATTTATTAGCTTGCTCGAGATGGGGGGTCTTCGAGACCTAGATGCCGTCACACAGGGAAGAGAGGAAGAGAGAGAGAGAGAGCCTTAGGGTTTTGTGATTTACGGTTACGTTTTACAAGAAGTTATACGCATATAATTCTGGGCCTCGAATTACCTGGGTCGAGGGCCCTTTTTGGCGAAGTTCCTCTTGGCGAAGAACCCTCATTCGCCAAGGATGGGTTGTGACGAAGAACCATCCTTCGTCAGGGAGTGCATGTGACGAAGAATCCTCCTTCGTCGAGGGCGGCCTATGACGAAGAACTCTAGTTCTTCGTCAAGTGTAATTCTTCGTCAAGTGTGATTCATAAACAAATGTGTTGTGCAACCCAAAGTTAAACATGAACATATTATGACTTAAACATTAGCCAACTCTTAAGCTTTCATATGTAACACTCAAACGTATAAATACTTTGATCATTCATATATAAAGCACATGGTATAACGTAAAACAAAATGCAAAAACAAGACTGTGAAACAAGTGATGCGTAGAGTAAAGACCTTGAAATCTCGGGTTGTCACATCATCCCCAACTTGAAAGAAATTTCGTCCCGAAATTGATAAGCAACTCAAAGCAGCAAGGTGTTAGATCAGGATGACTGTGGATTTTCCACAGGTGCCACAAATTTAACAAAGTTTGGCATTAGTACTCAACATTGTGACAAATTAGAACGTTAATACCTGATTTTGCAACAAAAAACAATTAGTACCCGACATTGAAATTTGGCAGAAACCACAAGGACCAACGGTGTAATTTTTTCCATTTGAAAATAAAGAAAGGAAGTTGTTTTAGTGAGAAATGACTAAATTACCCTTGACACTTGTTCTCCTCTTGTATGTGATCCAACCACTATACACACACATATGCACACACACATTTATATATATATAAGGGATAGATCATGGGAAAGCTCATTTAAATGAGAAAACTAAAAAACTCCAAAAAACACTTAAAAACACATAATTTTTTTACATCTTTTTGGTTATAAATCTAAAATTTTAAAATACAAAAAAATGAAAAAAAGATAAATAAATATTAGTATTATAAATGTTTAACGCTATGAAAACCCTTAACCCCTATATATAAGGTGGGATTCTAGAGTGAACCTAGTGTATTTCTGAACTGTGTTTATTATAAAATGGTTCAAAAACGAATCTAACCCTATTATATATATATAAATATATATATATATATATATATATATATATATATATATATATATATATATATGTAGGGTTAGGTTAACGTACAAATGTCCTTATCCTACATTACGTACGCGATCATCTCAGCCGTCAGATCTTCATCCCGCATTGAAATCGTATGTTGGTTTTTTGTAACAATTTCGCATGTTGTTTTTTTAACATGCGATTTCATCAAAATTACCACTTGTGAAATTGTTACAAAATGATTTCATCAAAATTACCACATGCGAAATTGTTACAAAAAACTAACATGCGATTTCATCAAAATTACCACATGATATTTCATCCTGTTATTTTATAACATGCGATTTCACCATCACGTACATAGCGTACGTTATGCCATATTGTACAGTACACTTTCTCTCTCACTCTCTCTCTCTCTCTCTCTCTCTATATATATATATATATATATATATATATATATATATATATATATATATATATATATATATATATAAGTGTCCGCTAAAATGAGAACCACCTCGAGTTGTAAGAACCGCGAGAACTATTTGATCCGGGGCGAGGTGGACCAAATTTTTTTTCATAAACGTAGATGCATGTATTATAAGCACATTTGTAAAAAAAATTCAAAAAAAAAATGTCGTGTGTGTAGTTTTGAGCACCACAAGTTTGTGTTACGGGTTACGGTACCCGTAAACACAAACTTGTGGTGCTCAAAACTACACACACGACATTTTTTTTTTGAATTTTTTTTTACAAATGTTCTTATAATACACGCTTCAACGTTTATGAAAAAAAAATTGGTCCACCATGCCCCGTACGGTGTAGTTCTCGCGGTTCTTTAACTCGAGGTGGTTCTCATTTTAGCGGTCCCCTATATATATATATATAGGGTTGAGTTCATTTCAGAACTCTAAATAACTACAGAACTTTCAGAACTCTTAATAAACAATCATTTTAGATATAAGTTTTTGTATTTAGGATCTTTTTATCATCTATTATATGTATTTCTTTGATTACATACATGTTAAAAGTAGTTTACATATGTTTAATTGCCAAAATTATATATATGTGTCATAACTAATTACATATATGTAAAAGAACTAGTTTACATATGTGTAATTATAAAATTACATATAAAAAATGATAAAATTACTCTTAACTTGTATGTAATCGTAAAAATACACATAATAAATGATAAAATTATCCTAAACATAAAAATATATAAATAAAAAGATTGTTTATTAGGAGTTCTGCGAGTTCTGTAAATATTTATGGTTCTGAAATGATCGTGGCCCTATATATATATATGTATATATAGGGGACCGCTAAAATGAGAACCACCTCGAGTTGTAATTAAGAACCGCGAGAACTACACCGTACGGGGCGAGGTGGACCAAATTTTTTTTTCATAAACAAAAATGTCGTGTGTCTAGTTTTGAGCACCACAAGTTTGTGTTTACGGGTACCGTAAATCCTACCGGATAATTTACGGTACCCGTAAACACACACTTGTGGTGCTCAAAAACTTTTTTTTTTGAATTTTTTTTTACAAATGTGTTTATAATACACGCATCTACGTTTGTGAAAAAAAAAATTTGGTCCAACTCGCTCCGTACGGTGTAGTTCTCACAGTTCTTTGAACTCGAGGTGGTTCTCATTTTAGCGTGATCATATATATATATATATATATATAGTGAAAGTGTATTGTACAATTTTGCTTAACGTACGATGTGTACGCTGTGAAAATATAACATGCGTGATTAGGCTTTTTACCCCATGCGCGATTTCTGATTTTGTACATGCGTGATTATGTTCCTGCTTGATTATGAGTTTCAACATGCGTGATTATGGTTTTCAACATGCGTGATTAGAGTTTTTGAGTTTTATAACCAGCGTAATTTCATCTCGTATACGTCGCACGTTAAGGAATATTGTACGTTAACCAACCCCTATATATATATATATATATATATATATATATATATATATTAGTTGTCACTATTTTAGAGAAAAATTACAAGTTTTGTCCTTTATCTTAATACCACTTATCAGGCGGTGTCATTTTTAACGAATTTTGACAAGTTTTGTCCTTTACAAGGAATTTTGTTGCACGTTTTGTTATTCAGGCTTAACCCAGTTAGATTTTCTTGTTAAATCTTGTCACCCAAGAGTATTTTAGTCTTTTTACCCATTTATTTAATATTATTTAAAAGAATAAAACAAAATATTTTAGGGTTGACTCTTGAAATAAATGAGTAAAAAGACTAAAATACCCTTGGGTGACAAGATTTAACAAGAAAATCTAACTGGCTTAACTCTAAAGGACAAAACGTGCAACAAAATTACTTGTAAAGGGCAAAACTTGTCAAAATTCGTTAAAAATGATACCGCCTGATAATTGGTATTAAGATAAAGGACAAAACTTGTAATTTTTCCTTTAATATATTAAAAAGATTATTAAATAAAAAGGACGTTGTTTAGGCTGTTGAGCTGGCTAGCTCATTTAATATATATACCGAGCCAATTTCGAGTAGCTCATTAATTGTTTGACTTGTTTACACTTATTCCTTCAAGTTTATCTTTTACCTTCATGGGCACTTTAAACAAAGAGTAAATATAAGAGAAGGCTATCTAGTACCGATAAAAATAACATGATCGAGCTGGCCAAAAACAAATTCTTTAAGACATATTTTAATCGTTTTCAAAAGTGCAACACAATTTTTTTAAAATTCTTTAAGACATGTTTTAAGTTTTCTATAATTTATTATTATAATGAAATATTTTAGTCCTTTTTAACTAATTCAATATTTTATTAATACATGAATCACTTAAAATTATATTTTTATATTATCAAAGGCTGTTATCATAGATTTTACAGGATCAATGAGATGTAATGTTTAAGCCTATCAGGTGCCTAACTTTTACATCTTCCTCTATATATACACTTGAGTGATAACAATAACTTACGCAAACCTTATAGACCAATTTATTAGTTTTTACCATCTCTTTGGGTATGGCTTCAATGTGGTTTTTTTCTTCTTCAGTTCTCCATTACGAAAGTTATCATAATAGAAGTAGGCAAGTTCATATTCACAAGCGATCAGCATATTCATCACAATCCACATCAATGGCTTTAACTGCGGTTGAACCTCTCGCTAGACGATCAGCAAACTATGCGCCATCATTATGGTCATTTGATGATATTCAATCACTTTCTAGTGAATACACAGTATGCTAATAATTTATTTTCCATTTATGTACAATTATGCTTAGAGGTGTTCATTGGTTGGGTATTTGGTTTATTCAGTTTTGGATTATATTCGGCCATAACCAAAAACCGAACTGAACCGAATACGATGGGTATGTTAACCAAACCGAATAACCGAATACAAAAATTGTTCGGTTTCGGTTAAAACCGAATTTAACCAAATTGATTTTTTCGCACATATATATATATATATATATATATATAGGGTAGGGATCCTAAGAGAAGTCCACCCTATTTTATTTGAGAAACTTGAGAAGCAATCTGGACCACACATTTTCCCTAAGCAAAAAATGAAAAAAAAGGTGAAAAAAATGCAAATTTTTTTTTTTTGGAAAAATCGCAGCTTTTTCTTTAAGGATTAAATTTTTTATTTTTTATTTTATTAAAATTTTTTTTTTTGGATTTATACACATGTGTATATTGTTAATCTTTTAACTATATATATATGTATATTGTCAATTATACATATATGTATATACATGTTTAAAATTGAAAAAATATGTGTTATAAATCCTAAACCTTATACCATAAACACTAAAGCTAAACCTTAATGCTAAACCCTAAACCCTAAAGCTAAACCCTAATGCTAAACCCTAAAGCTAAACCCTAATTCTAAACCCTAAAGCTAAACCCTAATGCTAAACCCTAAAGCTAAAACTAAACCCTAAAGCTAAACCCTTAATGCTAAACCCTAATGCAAACCCTAAAGATAAAGCTAAACCCAAAAGTTAAAGCTAAACCCTAATGCTAAACCCTAAATACTATTACTAAACCCTAATGCTTCTAAACCCTAAACCATAAAGCTAAACCCTAATGCTAAACCCTAAATATACTAATGCTAAACCCAAAATAACACTTATTTTTAATTTTAAACATGTATATACATATATGTATAATTGACAATATACATATATGTATAGTTAGAAGATTAACAATATACACATGTGTATAATTCCAAAAAATAAAAATAAAAAAATAAAATAAAAAATTTAATCATTAAAGAAAAAGCTGCGATTTTTTTTAAAAAAAAAATTGCATTTTTTTACATTTTTTTTTGCATTTTTTTGTTTAGGGAAAATGTGTGGTCCAGAATGTTTCTCAAGTTTCTCAAATAGCCTACTACTTCTCACATGATCCTTATCCTATATATATATATATATATATTGGGTAAATTACATTTTTCGTCATTTATGTTTGTACCGAATTGCAACAGATGGGCTTTAAGTTCAATAATTACCGTCACAATCCTTTATTTGTAAAACTCAGTATATCTTTCGTCAAGGTTAAAATTTCTTGTTAAAATAAGTCATGTCCATTGCACATAAGGGTATAGATGTCTTTTTACCCTTATATATACAAAATTAATATATATATATATATATAGGAGAAAGAACCGTTAGAAACCACCCTTTATTGCGAGAACCGCGAGAATCAAGTGTGAACACAACAAAAAAATACCTAAAAAGTTAAAAAACACTCAAAAACAATTTTTTTAAAAAAAATTGCTATATTTCGTCACAAAAAAAATCGAGTAACAATTATCCATGCACATGTGTATATGTATCATTTCTTTGACAAATTCCGTAATACGTTACTAATATCAGACAATTGCACTTTCATTTACACTACCATTCATTGTACACTACTTTTTACATTAACAATATTAGAAATACACATGTGCATCTATATGTATGAATTTGTTATAACATTAACAACACTAGAAATGTTGAAAGAAATATAGAAGCGAGAAGGTAACTCCGCAATGTATTTCTCCGACGTGATGGCAATTGTTCAGATGCGGGTGCTGGTGTTTGGTGGACAATGAAGACGAAAGAGTGATAATGATGTTTTACGACTTAATGCCTTAACTTTATTTTATTATTGGCTTTTAAAATTTTTGTTTAAAGGCCAACTTTAAAACTAATAAACTCTTTTTGTAATGGAAAATGTTGCTGGGCTTCGATCAGACTAAGAGTCAAAGACTATTTGTTGAAAATTAATACATTTTTAATGTTGTGGTGGTGGCAGGAGGTGACGGTGGCTGTTGTTTGTTTAGAGAGAGAGAGAGAGTTCAAATTGTGTGTGTGAGAGAGTGAAAGAAAAAAGGGGTATTTATATTTGATCTTATTTTCTTTTATTTATACTACAAATAATTAAGTAAAAAGGCTAAACTGTCCTTATGTTAATGAGTTAATTACATATTTAGTCCCTATGGTTTACAAAAAGTAACAATCTACGGTACTAATAGTTAAAAATCACTTCTTAGGGTACTAACTTTCCATTTTTAACATGTGGGGATATTAACGTTAATTCCCTAGTTAACTATTAGTACCTTAGATTGCTAGTTTGTGTAAACCACAAGGACTAACTATGTAATTAACTATGTAATTAATACCCTCACATGTTAAAAAATGAAAAGTTAGTACCTTAGGAAGTGATTTTAAACTATTAGTAACTTAGATTGTTAGTTTATGTAAACCACAAGGACTAACTATGTAATTAGCTCTAAGTGAATAGACTTTACTGAAATTTTAATCTTTTTAGTGCTAAAAGACGAAAGATGTACCGAGTTTTCCAAATAAAGGACTGTGACTATAATTATTGAAGTTAAAGGCTATCTATTGCAATACGATACAAATATTAGGACGAAAAGTGTAATTTACCCGTATTTTTTTTTTAAAACAAATAACTTACTTCTTTGATTATTATTACAATCCACTATTATGAATATTCGGTTAATCAGTGTTAATACGGGTTATTCGATTATAACCGAATTCAGCATTTGCATATCCGAAAACATCCCAACCGAAGATCACAAGGGAGATCCCTTGAATGTTAATATATTATGCTAATTTCTATAGTAGTATACATGACGAACACTTCTGCTTATATGTGTAATCATTTAGGGAGAAGATTACAAGGCAAGAGCAGATACGTTAAAGGATGCTGTGAAAATGATGATACCCAAAGTGGGAAATCTATTGAGTACCCTAGAGCTGATTGATGATTTGCAGAGACTTGGAATATCATATCATTTTCAGGATGAACTAAGAAACCTCTTGGAGAAGATTTACTACAATTACTACAAAACTAACGACAAGTGGCATACAATGGATTTGAACCTTAAAGCCCTTGGATTTCGACTGCTGAGACAACATGGTTATCAAGTTCCTCAAGGTACAAAATTATATGGAATTAAGGAATTTGTATCCACAGATCCAAAAAAAAGTACAATTTAATTAAACTGCCTACTACTTTAAGTTGTATATTTGCATTGGTTTTCCGTGCATTAAGCATGGTTAATATTAAATTAAACACTATATATTTATTTGATTATTGCTCTACGTTTAGAGATATTTCAAAACATTAAGGACAAGACTCAAAATCTTAAGCCACACTTGATCGAGGATATGATGGGAGTGTTGAATTTGTATGAGGCTTCTTATCACTCATTCGAGGATGAAGGTATACTGGACGATGCTAGAGAATTTACAACAAAGTATCTCAAAGAAAATCAGGACCAGACTGATGAGAGTATATCAGAATTAATAAGCCATGCTTTGGAGTTTCCACTGCACTGGAGTGTGCCAAGAGTAGAGTCGAAGTGGTTTGTCGAAGTATACGAGAGAAGAAGTGGCATGAATCCAATATTGTTGGAGCTTGCAAAATTGGATTTTGATATGGTTCAGGCTGTTCATATTGAAGATCTAAAACACACATCAAGGTATCATTTCTACCTACTTGTCAAGTACCTTGTAAATTAAACAAAGAGTAGTGTAAGTGGTAAAACTAATCAAACCTTTTGTATATACTAAAGATAAAATTAGTGATACCATAAATAGGTGGTGGAAAAATACAAGATGGGATACGAAGTTACCCTTTGCTCGTGACAGATTGGTGGAGAATTTTCTGTGGACTATAGGTTATAGTTACCTACCTCAGTTTAGTCTTGGAAGGAGAAATCTAACAATGGTCAATGCTTTGGTTACTACTATTGATGATGTCTATGATGTGTATGGTACCTTAGATGAACTTGAACAGTTTACGGATGTTATCAGCAGGTAAATTAATGTTAATTTATTCTTACTTCTCTTGCATCAACTTTGAAAATTGAAAACGTTTCTAATTCTTAGATGGGATGTCAATGCAATCCAAGAGCTTCCGGATTATATGAAGATATGTTTCCTTGGATTCTACAACACAGTAAATGAGATTGCATATAACACAATGATAAACTCAAGAATCCTCATCCTTCCGTACCTAAAGAAAGCAGTAATTAATCCTTCTTTTTTTTAATTATAAAGATATAATGTGTCCTTTTGTGATTATTGTTATTATGAAGCTAAAAACTTTTAGATTATTTTCTTATTATGTGATGATGGTAATATTGTAGTGGGGAGATTTATGCAAGTCTTACCTTGTAGAAGCAAGGTGGTACGATAGTGGATATACACCAACACTCGAAGAGTACCTAGACAATGCTTTTGTATCAATATCAAGTCCTTTAGTACTAATGCATATTAAGTTTTCAACATCATTTGGTTCAACCGAAGAGATCCAGCAGTGGTTGGAAGAATCTGAAAATATAGTTCACCATGCAGCACTAATCTTCCGACTCGCTGATGACTTGGGGACATCCTCGGTATGACTTTTTAATTTATATTAATATACAACCTCATGTTTATATTTTGGTTTTTCTCCACACACACATTAAAGTATAATTCATTTCAAAATATTTCAGTCACATTGATCCAATCTAATAATGTCTTATAAAATATTAATGGGTCTAACCCTTTATTCTCTTGTATTTTAAGGACGAAATGGAAAGAGGGGATATTCCAAAGTCAATCCAGTGTTACATGCATGAGAGTGGTGCTACTGAAGAGGAAGCTAGAAGGTATATAAAAAAATTAATCATGAAATCATGGAAGAAACTTAACAAAGAACGATCAAGTGCTAAATCTCAGCTTCTACGGGAGTTTATTGACTATGCAATGGACATTGATAGAATGGCGCAATTCATGTACGGTAAAGGTGATGGCCATGGTCGCCCAAATGTGACTAAATCTCATGTATTATCATTGTTGTTTAATCCTATCTAAGGGATATAACTGTCAATCATTCTTATACTTAATTAGGCTACACCATGAATTGAATTTTATTAATAAAATAAGATGTTAAAGCAACCTAGTCATGACTTGTATAAGGAAGAATCTATACATGACAAAGAAGCTACCTTATCGTATTATATTGAGATTTTACAGGATTAGAACAGTTTATTTTGTATTGTAATTGCATTTTTATAAAATCCAAAGACGATGATTTAAATATATGTACGACTTGCCCCAAGATGATCCTATAACTCGGATTTGTGAGGAACATATTTTGAGGGGCAACAATTTAGTTTATTAGTTATGTTTATGGGTTTAATTGCCTGATTTAGTTGCATGTTTATCGAGTTGTATAGAAGCACGTAGAAACGAAAAATCCTGAGTCTTAACAACCATCATATTTAAAAGGTTTTAAAAGGAGAAAAAACATTGCCATGGTGAAGACATGGAACCCTAATGTCGACATGCACAAACATGTGTATATGGAGGTTACCTAGTTTAGGGTTCGACACATTACATCGCTATACAATTATATATTATATTGCCACCGTTAATCGTAACCAATTTTTTAGATGATCTCAACCGTATAAAGTCCTCAACTTTTGATCTCAGCCGTTTAAAGTACCTAAAATCCTTCTAGAAGCAGCAGTTGATGGCAGTTCCACACTCTCTCTCATAGCCTCCTGCGGTTGGCGACAGTTTACATCAGGTTCTCCGATACATTTGGCGCCTTCTTCTCCCCAACCACCCTAGGCCACCCGTTATAAACCCTCACCCACATCGCCAAGGACACCATATTTGCTTTTTTTTCTCTGTATTCGCGAATCATCCTTCATCACCCTAGACACAAATTCGATGAATCACCTCAGTAATCGATGCAACAGATTCCTTGTAAGCTTCTCAACTAATTTACTTCCTCTTCTTCTACACATAAGTTGAGAAAAGGCTACAAACCAGGGTTCGCAGTCTCCATTCATCTTCATCTTCCTCTTCCTCTAACTTGTTCCAACTTTCACCGTTTGTTTGCCGTCATCTTTTCAGGTATCATCTTCTATTGCTTTATTAAGTTTTTTTAACCTATTTGAGTGTCCAGTCGTAAATTAGGGTTTGTTGGATTGCTCTATCTGTTATACAGTGGTAGCTATTCGATTCTGTATCTGTTGTAGTTGCTTATATGTTAATGTTTCACTAGCAACTTTAATAGTTATGTTTTGTCTGTAAAATTGTGAGTGAAAATTGGAGCTACTTTTATAAGTCATAATCGTTTGTTTGGTAGGACTGAAATAGGGAATGAATTCGGAAGTAATTAAGATGTGGGATTACGTTTTAGTCGTTTTAGGGTTATAAATAGTTTAATACACGTCTGAATTTGTCTGAACGTGATGTTTGGATTCAGATGAAGACTGTTTCTGGAAGAATTGTGTCTACAAAGCCTGTTACTTTGTCTAATGCGGCCTATGTTTAGTCGAATTTTGTTAGCTTGGACAATGGCACTTCTCAACCGGTGGCTGCTTACCTGCGTCACGCTTCTGCAGCTTTCGACGAGCTTGTGTACTTTAAAAAGCATATCAAGTCGAAAAAATATTCGTCAAAGGATGATGTTTCGAAGAAATCTGATGTAAGCCATCTAAGTTTCGAAGAACGTGAAGTTAGGGTTCGTGAAAATGGCGGGGTAAACAAGAAACTTGATCATGTTTCAGTTGAGGTTAAGATTGATGAACACCGGGCCGACTTAGTTGGATAGCAAGAAGTGACCCTCATGGTATTTTTGAAGAACAAGGGGTATGTCTTTTATTTATTTTCTAATTTTATCTATGTTTATTATCTTAAATTTGAGGAACATTTTGATCATACTTTATTATTGTGTACTTTGTTTTCAGATTGTTGAGTGCATCAAGAGGTCTCTTAATGCCAATTCGGATGCTGCAACGTTCATGCAGGTATATGATTAAATAGGATTTTATTTTATTTTTTTGAAACATCTCGATTATGTTCTCTAGTGATGCAATGATGTTTACGCTATGAGTATAAAACATGTGCTGCATGTTTTTCAGTATGTTTCTTTGAGTTTGATATTTATGCATAAACAGTTATCCTTTAAGATGATCAAAAACTAAAACTAACATCACTTAAGAAGATTGTTACTATAATCCTGGTGTTTACGGTATCAGGCAGCCCTTCCGCAAATTCTTGAGAAAACAACAGATGATTTCTATGTGAAGACGATCAACATACTAAAAAAAGATGCTGATATGTGTTATGAACGATTGAAGGAGATCCCGTGTTTTACATGCTTAAAAAGGCCACAAAGATCACTCTTTTTTATGGTATGCTAGATTTTTGTCGGAAGTTTTTAATTCTGAATTTTAACCGTGTTGATGTTTGACGTTGAAAAATGTTTATTACAGGTAAAGTTAGACATATCACGACTGCAAGGCATAAATGATGACATGGAGTTTTGCTCGAAACTTGCTAAAGAGGAGTCAGTCATCCTTTTGCCAGGTAAGCTGGTTGTGTTTTAAAAGAGACATTTTAAAAGCTAATCCACAAATAAACAAACGTACCCAATAAATTCTCACTCATAGAAAAAACGAGTCCATGTGACAAAGTCAAAGTCTGATTGAAAAGTGTTGAATGGGTTTATAAGTATAAGTTGAGTAAGGGTTAATGTTATTTTGCAGGGTTTGTATTGAAATGGAGAATTGGGTACGTGTAACATTTGGAATCGAGCCATCTGCTCTTGAAGATTAACGCATTTTGCCTGAGGCATGCAAGCAAGTGCTAGAATTGTTGTGTTAATTTCAAGATCTTGTGTTTATATTGTCCCGACAACATGGACACGAAGGATGAATATCGCACATGAGAAGAATGTTAGCCGATTAGTGAAACCGTGTGTATCTTCCTTCAAGATGTCAACAACAGTAGATATATACTTGTATTCTTTAACTAACCTTATATAAATAGACATCTTGCCTGCCAAATCTTTTTTGTCTTGTATTATATTATTATAATAAATATAACAAACTGTGTTTGCGTATTACATAAACTAGGATTAATATTATCTAACATCTTTATTCTTATGTCTCCCTTCTAATTTACAATGCAAGTTTTAGTCTCGTAATGTTGGTAATGTATATAATAGACTTATTCAAACTAATTTATGTTGATTTTCTATTACTTTAGTTTTATCATTAAATTATGCATATTAAAGATTCTGGTGATGAAAGAAATAATATTGCAAGAAACAAGAATTTTGTGGGAGATGGCGAGTGAGGGTGGCCACACCAACGAAGCAACCGCTCGGCGCCGGAGAATCGCTGAGAAGGGATCTGACCGTTTGGCTCTGATCACTGGCGGCCGGGCCCCGAACCCTCCTACCTCTGGAGCAGCCTCATCCCTACACTTTTCTAATGCCTTTCTTACCGGTATGTTTCTTGTAATCCGTCTATATATTGATCTGTTTTTGCTCTCTCCTAATCAAAAACTATAATTGAATTCCTATGATGTCATGTAAGATTTCAATTGTAGTTGATTTTTTATTTGTTTCTGATATTCTTGGAACCTTTTAGTTTTGTTGCATTGGATTGGATTGGATTGGGATATAGTATGCAAAATATATACAAACCAGATAATCATCTACCATAGATGTGTAGAAGGCATTAGAATATATTCAGAACTTGTATTACGTACAAATATATCATGTAGCCGTGACACTTCTCAAAGCTCGGTACCGGTATTTGAAGGTAAAAACCGGTAAATACTGGTACCGTACCGGACCAGTACCGAAAACATCAAAAAATAGCGGTACCGAAATTATTTTGATTCGGGAAAAGTGGGCCGGTACCAGGTACCATTTGATCATCCCTAACATATAATTAGTTATCAAATGAAAGTGCTGCTATATATACATACACAGATAGATACTGTGACAATGATTAATAATATGTTAGGGATGATCAAATGGTACTAGGTACCGGACCGATTTTCCCGAATCAAAATATTTTCGGATACCGACTTTTTTTGAAATGAAAAAGCAACTTAGGTCTAGAAGAAGAGGAAGTAAATTAGTGAGTTGAAAAGAAGGAAGAAAAGAAGGAAACCGAAGCTGATGATTAGTCTTGAATATTTGGTGAGAATTTTTGTTGCTATTTAATTAACTTGACGAATATGTTAAGCAATTTTGGATGGTTAAAAACTGCGTTTGTGATTACTGGTGTTTGTTTTTCTCTAGGAATCAATTTTTAATGTTGTTGAGTCTTTCAAGCTATTTGACTCTCTTTTATACATACATACATACATACATACATACATACATACATACATAGAAATGGACTCACGTTTGTGATTACTAGTTTAGAAAGTTAATTACAGGTTGTATGTCTTCAGTGCATGAATAGAAGAAATTATGTTTTGAAGTCTCATGTTTGTTATTTGATTTGCGTCCATCTTTGTTTATATTTATATGCACTTATGTGTTCAGTTTTACTTTTTAATTCCATGTTTAAGGTCTCATGGTACCTGTAGCCTACCAAGAATCCAAATGTTACATTTGACACAAGTATAATTTGACCCGTTATTTGTTCTGCAAGAGTTACCCGGTTGGATTCTTACCCTTATGATAGAGCTGGCTAATACATCTTATTTTATCATTGTGGCTATTAAATTTAGAGAAAATCAGTAGAATAGTATACCTTTTGATATATGAGTGAGTTACTTCGGCTTGTGAGTCAAATCAGCTAGGATTTTATACAAGCGAGATACATTCAGGCAGCTTTCATAGATCTTTTTAGGAATACAGCAATACTTGCCGGACTTCTAGAATCCTTATCATTATTTGTTTGTATTGATATAACTAGAATATCACTTCACATATCCATTCATAGATGCCGTCTGTTATCCTTTCACTACTAGAAAATTGTCCAGTTTGTGACAACCAAATTTGTAGCAAATTTGTCTGAAATTGGCCTTACCCACAAATTTCCTACAAAAAAATTCGTAGGATATAAACTTGTGGGTAACCGGATTAGCTACAAAAATACGACAAAATCTGCTACAAAATTCCTACAAAATCTCTGGTCGCAAAATTTGCTACAAAATACTGACAAAACGCTTTTCTTGCAAAATTCCGACAATTCTTCCACGTTTTTGACTTTTTTGTATATTATTTTATGATATTTTTTTTTTAAATTAATAACATTATTAAAAAAATATTCATAATTTTTTATTTTCCCGACAAAATTCCTACAAATTATAAAACTTTTCTGCGACAAAATTTGTAGCAAATTTGTAGGAAATTGGTCTTACCTACAGATTTACTACAAAAAGTTTTGTGCAAAATAAGCTTGTCGAAAGTGACGTTAGCTACAAAATTTTGACAAAATTTCACACAAATTTTCGACAAAAATCTATCGTCACAAACGTTGCCACAAAATACCTACAAAGCGGTTTTTTATGTTTTTCCTACAATTCTTCCACAGTTATGCCTATTTTTGTATTTTATTTTATGATATTTTACTTTTAAGATTAATAACACTAATGAGAAAGATTATCCATAATTACGAATAATTATGTTTATTTTGCGACAAAATTCCTACAAAATTATAGAACTTTCTCTTCACAGGTTCCTACAAATTTTCTACAAATAAAAAATATATTTTTTTAAGGTTGTGACAAATTTCCTACAACTTAAAAAATGTTTTTTTTTTTTATTTTGTGACAAAATTCCTACAAACCAAAAAAACAAAATTTAAAGGTTAAGACAAAATTGCTACAAACCAAAAAAACAAAATTTAAAGGTTCGACAAAATTCCTACAAACCAAAAAAAAAAAAATTGAAGTTTGCCACAAATTTCCTACAACTCAGAAAAAAATCCTGCACTGTTTGCTACAGATTTGTGACAAACTGTAACAAATTAAAGAAACTAAAAAACTATTTTTTATGAAAAAAATACAGCAAAATTACTATTATATTCCAAACAAATTGCAGCAAAATTCTAAAATCTTCCAAAAATATAAAAGCAACATTCTGAAACATTCCAAACATTCTAGAAATTCTAAAACATTCCAAAACGCACAAAAAATCCAAATTACAAGCATTCAAAACTAATCCAAACTCTAACATTTCAATACTTACCAAGACCAGAGTTTGTAGTTATTTCCGATGTTTTTTGGCTTTTCTTCCATAGTTTTTTGCCATGCTGCTTGATCGGCCCACTCTTTTTCGTGCTCTTGTTGAATTTGTTCGCAACGGGACTCTATGTTTTCAGCTTTTCTTCCATAGTTATATTTGTATGTGTTTCACCTGCAAATATAAATCAAGAATTATTCGTCAATCTCACTTATGTGTAACCAACATTTGAGGACCGGAACCGGTCTCCTTGTTGGTCCACTAGTTGTAACGGCCAAACCAGATGTAAGATGTAAAAAACGGATGACGTCAAAATATTAAATAAATAATTATGGTAAAATGTGAAGAATTTAATCAATTTCTGGTTAAATCCCACAGTTCAACCAGCCAGTGACACTACCATTTCGACGGGCGGGTCCAATCTGGTTTTAAAAACACTGGTGTAAATGAGTTTAAACAGGTTTTTTTTCATGTAAATGATGATGCACTAGACTTATGGTCAGAATAATAACACTACAGACTCTGAACATTCATCACTTTGCCTCAATCTGGTTTTCAAAACACTGGTGTAAATGAGTTTAAACAGGTTTTTTTTCAAGTAAATTATGATGCACTGTACTTATGGTCAGAATAATAACACTACAGACTCTGAACATTCATCACTTTGCACAATATTTTTTCTGGTATGTAAAATGTTGAATGCTACTGGTCTAATACATGATGCATAGAGGTCTCAAGCTGTTATAGTAACAACAACTTGCTTTCATTTTATATACAATTAAACGCTTAAATTGGAACACAACAGCAGCATAATAAAACAATACAAGATGACTTGGAATTAATTTTGAGAGATGGGTTTTATGCTATCTGCAAGTATTCCATTTTGAAAAGCACCACATATTGAGACTCAATGCATACTTGCATTAAAAAGACAATACACACCTGTTCCATATGTCCTTGAAGATCAACGAAATATCTTCAAATCTTATTATCATACATGTTACAATTCCCTATAAGAACCAAAAGTGGCCCATAATTGTCTCCTTCATTAGTATCTTCCTATACAAACACACACACATAAAGATGATTAGGTGCTTATAACTAAGGATAGGGGTGCTAAACGGGTCGTGTTCGCGGGTAGGCTGGTTTAACCCGACCCGAACCCAAAAATCGTATCATACATATGAACGTAGACACAACTCGAAGTTTTGTGGGTTGACCCGAACACGACCTGTTCAACCCGAATTTTTTTTATTTTTTTTTTCTGAAATTAATATATTGAAATTAAAATTTACTTAAAAAACACAAATTATATTAAATTATAATGCTAATTTCTCTTTTTAAGTTATAATTATGGCATAAAAAACACACCTCGTCTAATTTATGACATACATAAGTTGTAAAAGATTAAAATATAATATAAATGTGTTAAACGGGTCAACCCGCCAACCTGATCGGGTTGACCCGAACCCGACCCGTGAACCTAAACGGGTTCGCGGGTTCAACCTAGACTAAACCTAAACCCGCAAATTTCATGTTCGGTTCGTGTCGTGTTTTCGGGTCGTGTCCGAAATTCACACCCCTAGCTAAGGATAGTTAGGTAAAGACTGAAACTAAAACCCGAATCCTGAACCGACAAAAGATTGAAACTGATTGGTGTTAATGCTATATAAAATAATGAGCCACGATCTTAAGGGTCAACTGGTACAGTTGCTCCTCAAGGCTAATGCTATATGGGTTTAGTCAAACATAGTCAAACATAAATATGAATAGCAGTGTTATAATTTCTAGTCATTGGAAAATAACAAATACTCGTTTCAGCCTTCTTTAATGGTGTTTTAGATCCGTTGAGAACTGATGTGCTAACTTCCATATATAATTTCACTACTTGTTGAAACCTTATATGTCTCGGTTAGGTTATTCCGCAAGGAATAGGGTTTATTCAATTACAAACATCAGTTAGGTTATGTCTACCAAAATTCACAATCTCAAATTCATAATAGTTATACCCTAACAGCAACAAAAAAAAACTTAAATAAAGTTCACATTTTCACAAGTTAGAGACTTATGGTTTACGAAATTAGGATCGATGGTAAACTTACCACCGTCTAGAACGTAGCTGCCGTAATCCACATGGAACGCAGCCGCCGACTTGAGCCTATATCGTCGCCGTCGCCTACTCCAAAAAAATACACTAAAGAGAACACCAACCCAAAAAATATTTACACACTAGTACAAAATTGATCAAATAATGCGGTTAAATTGGCTATAAGATGCGGTTCTAGACCCGCATCTTATGGCATGGCATCTTATAGCTACAATCATCAAAACAACGACCAAAACCGATTCACTAAATTATCCTACCCAATTAACATGAATTTGGAATTTCAACTCTAATATCAGTAACAAATGTGTAAACATGTAACTAGGGTAGTTAAAATCAAATAACCTAACCTTAACATACACGACAACCCATCAGGAAACTCCAATGGCAATTCAGTTTTCATATTCAAAATAAAAAAGATTAGCATTAATAATTACAGAACTAAATAATAATAAAATATGATCAAAAGAAACTTATACCTTCCCCATTATGGCAACATTCGGAATACCGAGAGGGAATTGGAAAAGCAAATTACAGCCCCTGCAAAGTAAAAAACAGAAGATGAGAAGGAAAAAACACTACACGTTAAAGTAGAATTGATCATACGATTGAGAACTAAAGCAAACCGGATAGAAAAGAGTGTAGACACCTCTCTTTGTCATAAATTCCAGGAAAGGTGGGCCCAAAATAGCATATAAAGCCACAAAAGTAGTTGGAGTCGAAGGACCTCTGAAAAAAAAAAGTGTGTATTGTTCACAAGCCGACTAATCAAAAATATAGAGAGCGAATCAGTAAATTATGCATAGCACAACTAAAGTTGTTTGACATCATCTCAATAAGACTGAAGCCTCTGATAAAACAAGAAAAATAGAATAAGCCATAAGGACTTATACTAGGGTTTCTAGTGAACATATGTTGGCTTCAGAGAATAAGCCATTAAGGACTTATACTAGGGTTTCTAGTGAACATATGTTGGCTTCAGATAAAATAATATAAGGAAACAGAAAGAAAATACATATAGATATGTATTTGTATAACAACTTCACATGTATTATATATTTCAAAAAATCTATAACAAGTTATCAATCACTGAGAATTTAACTCAACAGAAGGCCTTATGTTAATGACCCAACGAAAGCCCTTATTTTAATAACCTATCAATATTAAATATGAATATTACTAGCATTTTAGAGAAATTAACAATACTCAAAAAGCTCATGGTGAACAGGACAAAATCTTCATAAATGGCCAAAAAAGGTATTATATATTACCTATACAAATTCATCTCTCATTCAAACGTAAGCCGGTATATTAAACTCATATCCTTACATCAATGAAATATTATAAACTGATAACGATCTGAACAATTACCTGCATTGAAATCTTTGTAATCGTTTCTTTGTAAAGTACCAGCTCTAAAACAAAAAAAACTTCAAAATCTATAATGCATATCTATTTCAGTACAAGAGAGTCACTTTCAAAACAGTTACCTTTGTCTCCCATGGTCAAAGCTGTAGTTTTGTTGTAAATTGTTGCAGCCGCGTTAGTTGTCCAAAATGAGCATTGTAAGCACTTAAATGGTGTTGCTACACGAAATGAAAGAAACTTGAATGAGAAAATGTAACCAGTGTGCATAGGAACTTACTTACTCGTTAATCAAGGTAAGTCGTTTTTAGTTATTTACTTAAGTTCAGTCGAGGGAGGATGAGATTCGAACATGATTGGACTTGTTTTAAATTGCCATGTTCTAACCCGAACCCGATCTAAACAGTGACTCGACCTGACCGCTTTCCCATGCCTAATGTCATTGAAAGTTAAATAGGACTTATTACCTTTCAGCTCACACCCTTTGACTTTCTTATTATCAGTTGACCTCTCATACATGCTTTTCGTATTACTCCACCATGTCGGATGTTGTCTTGCTCCAAATCCATAGCTCTCACCTGCAAATTCTTTTCCTTGAGCTTGTAACTCTTTTCATTTACACTATGTAGATCAAATAAATTGTTCCCATTTTATAAGCATGAATATACAAAAAGAACTCATTTTAATACATCGATCATATAACTATTACTTACCAATGCATGATCCCCCCCCCCCCCCACACCCACACACTTAAATAGAAATCAGATTCCCAAACTTCCCCCGGTTCTCATATGTTATTCCCCACAGTTTTGAACTAAAAGACAGCCAAACATGTATTAATTGCCTTGATGCCATCAAATCTTTTTGTGGAACCAATCTGTAGACCGAAAGAACATGAAGATTGTTTAAATTATAATGGAAGATAAGAGTTGCCAAGCAGTGATTGAAAATACTGAAGTTTCCGGATTCCACTCAACAAAAATTATCTTATCAATAACAATAAATCAAAAAAAAAAAAGAAAAAGAAATGTGACAAGAACTTACCCAGTTCTTACTAGAATTGAAACACAACCAAATCATTACATTCAATGTACCGTCAGGGAGAGTCTCTGGCTTCGCCACAAAACCCTAGTTAACAAAGTTCAAATCAAACCAAAATCCCCAATCCTATCAATAATCACACACATGACTCAATTACCAAATCCAATCCACGAATTTCTAACAGAGTGCACACATAATACATATTTATGATGAAATAAAATGATGAAAGATATACCTAAAGTCGTATTACAGGTGTTTTTTTCTGTCAAAAATATTAGAACCCCGGTTCTAACATGGTATACCCCCTCAAACATACATATGCCCAAATTTTATTACCAAATTCAAAATTTTGATAAAAACCCTAAATGTGATTGAAGCAGTGTTGATGGAAGAGAAAAAAAAGTACCATCCCAAGGCTGAAGTGAGGATTAAGGCGACGAGGAATCGACTGACAATGAATGAGCGGTGATGGTGGTTCGTCTGGTGAGCTGCGATAAGAGGAGAAGATCGAGCGGGTTGAGGGAAAGAAAACCGATTGGGCTGGGTAATGGGAGAAATGACTTGTGAAATGTGAGAGGGAAATCTAAAATTTTCGGGAACTGTTTTAGATTTTGGGAGGGAAACAAGGGTGAGGATACTACCAAGTTTATTTAGATAAATTGGTTAGAAAATAATCTTAATCATGTATTTATATTTATTTATTAATCAAGGGCTAATATTAAATGATTCGAAAAAGTTCAGGTCGAAACGGTTCGCGTCGAAACGATTTGATTCGAAACAGTACGGGTTGAAACGGTACGGGTTAAAACGGTACGGGTCGAAACGGTACGGGTCGAAACGGTGTGGGTTTGCAGATGGTGGTTGTCTCCGTTGGCGTGAAAAGGTTGCAGATGGTGGTCTTCTCGGGTGGCGTGAAGGGGTTGAAGGTGGTGGTCGGAGCGTCTCCGGTGGCGTGGTGGTGGTCGGAGCGTCTCCGGTGATGTGGTGGTGGTTTACACTCAGGTGGCTTGTGGGTTTTGGGGGACTCCAGATGGTGGCGTCTTCGATTGTGAATATATTTACACAAACCATGTATATATTTTAATCAAATATTTATAAGACGGTGTTCAAGACAACACCGTCTAAAGGTTGCATAAAATAGTATAAGACGGTGTTTAAGCACATTAGACGGGTTTTTTTTTATATTTATAAGACGGTGTTCAAGACAACACCGTCTAAAGGTTTCATAAAATAGTATAAGACGTTGTTTAAGCATTAGACGGGGTTTTTTTGAATTTTCTTAAATATTTTAATCAAAAGAGCACAATGGTCTGATTTTAAGACGGTGTTATTGCTTTAACCCCGTCTAAAATAAAACTTCAACACCGTCTAATACTCCATTTTGTAGTAGTGGTTGCTTGAACTAATTAAGAGTCGCTAGCGCCGATGATGGAGAGAAAAGCTCAAATTAAAATTTGCCCTATCAACAAAAAACAAAAATGGGGAATCTATGGTGGTGGGAGGAAGATAAGGGGTTGGGTGAGAAATTAGGGGCGGGAATAAGGAGCGGCAAATACAAATTACTGGAAATTTTGAGGGATTGAGCTGTAAATGATGCGGGAATTTTTCATTAATGGGCTTAAAAAGTGGGTCCATATCCAAAAATCTGATCTAAAAGGTGGGTGATCCAATGGTTGGGGAATGATCCAATGAAAACATATACCAATTAGTATTATTATTATGAGTAAACTTTCGTTTTACTCCCTGTGTTTTGGTCGTTTTAATGATTTTTGCCCCAATTCATTAAAAATAGTCATTTTACTCCCTGATCTATGAAGATTATCTCTATTTCACTCCCCGCCGTTAACGACATCCAAAATGTTTGTTAAAAATAAGGGCAATTTGGTAATTTTACGTGTAATTAGAAGGGTGTTTTAGTAAATAGTAACTTTAAAAATAATTTAATTGTTTATCATTATAATCATTAAAAAAACATTCCTCACTTCATCATCCTCCTCTCACTCAGTATATCTCTCTTTCTCCCTTTTGTAACAACCACCAGTCGTCACCAGCACCATCAGACACCACTACCACCACCTCACCACCACTATCAAACACCATCACCTCACTTGAAAATAATTTGACCATTTTTTGACCATTTTTTGTCGAAAAACTGTAGCAAATAAGGTCAATTTCCTACAAATTATCGAAAAATGTAAAATTTTATTTTCAAAACTATATATTTTTTATAATCAATATGTTTTTGTAGGAAATCTGTAGCTACTGGTGTGTTAGTTTGCTACAAATTGCCGACAAATTTAACATTACCTACCTCGTTACATCCAACACCCTTCCCTATCGCCTGCTGTGTATCCTAAACCACTAATTTCATATTTAATTGCTACTAAACCCTAATAAATCAAAGAATTTCCTTTTTCAAGTATAACTGCAAAGGGAACCCTTCTAAAACCCACCACCGCCGAAATCCACAACTTCACAAAACTAGATCGGAACTCAGATATATTGTCGGAGATGATGAGACACATGGATAGTGGTGGTTGTCGAAGACAAAGAAATATAGATATGGTGGTGGTATCGTATCGTATCGTATCGTATAGTATAGTGTAGTATCGTATCATATCGTATCGTATATTATCGTATCGTATAGTATAGTGTAGTATGGTATCGTATCGTGTAATATGGTATCGTATCGTGTCGTCTCGTATGGTATGGTATGGTATGGTATGGTATGGTATGGTATGGTATGGTATGGTATGGTATGGTATGGTATGGTATGGTATCGTATCTTATCGTGTGGTATGATATCGTATTTTATGGTATGGTATGGTATGGTATGGATGGTGTTGTATGGTATGGTTTGGTATCGTATCGTATTTTTCGTATGGTATGGTATCGTATCTTATCATATGGAATGGTATGGTATGGTATGGTATGGTATGGTATCTTATGGTATGGTATGGATGGTGTTGTATGGTATGGTATGGTATGGTATGGTATGGATGGTGTTGTATGGTATGGTATGGTATGGTATGGTATGGTATGGTATGGTATGGTATGGTATGGTATGGTATGGTATGGTAATATGGTATGGTATGGTATGGTATCGTATCATATCTTATGGTATGGTATGGTATGGTATGGTATGGTATGGTATGGTATGGTATCGTATGGTATCGTATCGTAAGTGAGTAAATGACCTTTTTATTTATTATTTGTCGTAAATGAGTAAAGCACTCCACATAGTTTGTCGGTCCCCATCAGCGTATTTTTTTGTTTTACGCCCCCGTAAATATACCTCAGCCAGGGTCATTTGCTACAAATTATTGACAAATAAAATTAAATGATTTTTATAATTAATAATTAACAAATAAAATATTGTTTTTGTAGGAAATCTGTAGAAACTGGTGACAATTTGCTACAAATTTCCGACAAATTTAAAATTTTATTTTTTAAAAATATACGTTTTTTAAATTTGATAAATAGCAAATAAAATAACTTTCAGTTTGTAGGAAATCTGTAAGAACCGTTGTCAATTTCCTACAAATTATCGACAAATGTAAAATTTTATTTTCAAAACTATATGTTTTTTATAATCAATATGTTTTTGTAGGAAATCTGTAGCTACTGGTGTGTTAGTTTGCTACAAATTGCCGACAAATTTAACATTTTATTTCTAAAATTGATAAATTAACAAATAAAATAACTTTTTTGTAGGAAATCCGTAGCAACTTGCTACAAATTTGCTACAACTTAAGTTTTAACCTTTTAATTTATTTATTTTGCAAAAATTTAAACATTACAAATATAATAACTTTTTTTTGTAAGAAAATTGTAGAAAACGAGGTCAATTTGCTACAAATTTTCGACAAATTTAGCATTTTATTTTTAAATTTTTTTTATTTAACTAAGTTAAGAAATAACAAATAATTTGACCCTTTTTTGTCGAAAAACTGTAGCAAATAAGGTCAATTTCCTACAAATTATCGACAAATGTAAAATTTTATTTTCAAAACTATATTTTTTTATAATCAATATGTTTTTATAGGAAATCTGTAGCTACTGGTGTGTTATTTTGCTACAAATTGCCGACAAATTTAACATTTTATTTCTAAAATTGATAAATTAACAAATAAAATAACTTTTTTTTTGTAGGAAATCCGTAGCAACTTGCTACAAATTTTCTACAACTTAAGTTTTAACTTTTTAATTTATTTATTTTGCGGAAATTTAGACATTACAAATATAATAACCTTTTTTTTGTAAGAAAATTGTAGAAAACGAGGTCAATTTGCTACAAATTTTCGACAAATTTAGCATTTTATTTTAAATTTTTTTTATTTAACTAAGTTAAGAAATAACAAATAATTTGACCATTTTTTGTCGAAAAACTGTAGCAAATAAGGTCAATTTCCTACAAATTATCGACAAATGTAAAATTTTATTTTCAAAACTATATATTTTTTATAATCAATATGTTTTTGTAGGAAATCTGTAGCTACTGGTGTGTTAGTTTGCTACAAATTGCTGACAAATTTAACATTTTATTTCTAAAATTGATAAATTAACAAATAAAATAACTTTTTTGCAGGAAATCCATAGCAACTTGCTACAAATTTGCTACAACTTAAGTTTTAATTTTTTAATTTATTTATATTGCAGAAATTTAGACATTAAAATATAATAACTTTTTTTTTTGTAAGAAAATTGTAGAAAACGAGGTCAATTTGCTACAAATTTTCGACAAATTTAGCATTTTATTTTTAATTTTTTTTTATTTAACTAGGTTAAGAAATAACAAATAATTTGACCCTTTTTTGTCGAAAAACTGTAGCAAATAAGGTCAATTTCCTACAAATTTTCGACAAATGTAAAATTTTATTTTCAAAACTATATGTTTTTTATAATCAATATGTTTTTGTAGGGAATCTGTAGCTACTGGTGTGTTAGTTTGCTACAATTTGCCGACAAATTTAACATTTTATTTCTAAAATTGATAAATTAACAAATAAAATAACTTTTTTGTAGGAAATCCGTAGCAACTTGCTACAAATTTGCTACAACTTAAGTTTTAACTTTTTAATTTATTTATTTTGCAGAAATTTAGACATTACAAATATAATAACTTTTTTTTTTTGTAAGAAAATTGTAGAAAACGAGGTCAATTTGCTACAAATTTTCAACAAATTTAGCATTTTATTTTAAATTTTTTTTATTTAACTAAGTTAAGAAATAACAAATAATTTGACCATTTTTTGTCGAAAAACTGTAGCAAATAAGGTCAATTTCCTACAAATTATCGACAAATGTAAAATTTTATTTTCAAAACTATATATTTTTTATAATCAATATGTTTTTGTAGGAAATCTGTAGCTAGTGGTGTGTTAGTTTGCTACAAATTGCCGACAAATTTAACATTACCTACCTCCTTACATCCAACACCCTTCCCTATCGCCTGCTGTGTATCCTAAACCACTAATTTCATATTTAATTGCTACTAAACCCTAATAAATCAAAGAATTTCCTTTTTCAAGTATAACTGCAAAGGGAACCCTTCTAAAACCCACCACCGCCGAAATCCACAACTTCACAAAACTAGATAGGAACTCAGATATATTGTCGGAGATGATGAGACACATGGATAGTGGTGGTTGTCGAAGACAAAGAAATATAGATATGGTGGTGGTATCGTATCGTATCGTACCGCATCGTATCGTATCGTACCGCATCGTATCGTATCGTATAGTATAGTGTAGTATCGTATCATATCGTATCGTATATTGTCGTATCGTATAGTATAGTGTAGTATGGTATCGTATCGTGTCGTCTCGTATGGTATGGTATGGTATGGTATGGTATGGTATGGTATGGTATGGTATGGTATGGTATGGTATGGTATGGTATCGTATCTTATCGTGTGGTATGATATCGTATTTTATGGTATGGTATGGTATGGTATGGTATGGTATGGTATGGATGGTGTTGTATGGTATGGTATGGTTTGATATCGTATCGTATTTTTCGTATGGTATGGTATCGTATCTTATCATATGGAATGGTATGGAATGGTATGGTATGGTATGGTATCTTATGGTATGGTATGGATGGTGTTGTATGGTATGGTATGGTATGGTAATATGGTATGGTATGGTATCGTATCATATCTTATGGTATGGTATGGTATGGTATGGTATGGTATGGTATCGTATGGTATGGTATCGTAAGTAAGTAAATGACCTTTTTATTTATTATTTGTCATAAATGAGTAAAGCACTCCACATAGTATGTCGGTCCCCATCAGCGTATTTTTTTGTTTTACGCCCCCGTAAATATTCCTCAGCCAGGGTCATTTGCTACAAATTATTGACAAATAAAATATAGTTTTTGTAGGAAATCTGTAGAAACCGGTGACAATTTGCTACAAATTTCCGACAAATTTAAAATTTTATTTTTTAAAAATATACGTTTTTTAAATTTGATAAATAGCAAATAAAATAACTTTCAGTTTGTAGGAAATCTGTAAGAACCGTTGTCAATTTCCTACAAATTATCGACAAATGTAAAATTTTATTTTCAAAAATATATGTTTTTTATAATCAATATGTTTTTGTAGGAAATCTGTAGCTACTGGTGTGTTAGTTTGCTACAAATTGCCGACAAATTTAACATTTTATTTCTAAAATTGATAAATTAACAAATAAAATATCTTTTTTGTAGGAAATCCGTAGCAACTTGCTACAAATTTGCTACAACCTAAGTTTTAACTTTTTAATTTATTTATTTTGCAGAAATTTAGACATTACAAATATAATAACTTTTTTTTTTGTAAGAAAATTGTAGAAAACGAGGTCAATTTGCTACAAATTTTCGACAAATTTAGCATTTTATTTTAAATTTTTTTTTATTTAACTAAGTTAAGAAATAACAAATAATTTGACCATTTTTTGTCGAAAAACTGTAGCAAATAAGGTCAATTTCCTACAAATTATCGACAAATGTAAAATTTTATTTTCAAAACTATCTATTTTTTATAATCAATATGTTTTTGTAGGAAATCTGTAGCTAATGGTGTGTTAGTTTGCTACAAATTGCCGACAAATTTAACATTTTATTTCTAAAATTGATAAATTAACAAATAAAATAACTTTTTTGTAGGAAATCCTTAGCAACTTGCTACAAATTTGCTACAACTTAAGTTTTAATTTTTTAATTTATTTATTTTGCAGAAATTTAGACATTACAAATATAATAACTTTTTTTTTTGTAAGAAAATTGTAGAAAACGAGGTCAATTTGCTACAAATTTTCGACAAATTTAGCATTTTATTTTTAATTTTTTTTTATTTAACTAGGTCAAGAAATAACAAATAATTTGACCCTTTTTTGTCGAAAAACTGTAGCAAATAAGGTCAATTTCCTACAAATTTTCGACAAATGTAAAATTTTATTTTCAAAACTGTATGTTTTTTATAATCAATATGTTTTTGTAGGGAATCTGTAGCTACTGGTGTGTTAGTTTGCTACAATTTGCCGACAAATTTAACATTTTATTTCTAAAATTGATAAATTAACAAATAAAATAACTTTTTTGTAGGAAATCCGTAGCAACTTGCTACAAATTTGCTACAACTTAAGTTTTAACTTTTTAATTTATTTATTTTGCAGAAATTTAGACATTACAAATATAATAACTTTTTTTTTTTGTAAGAAAATTGTAGAAAACGAGGTCAATTTGCTACAAATTTTCGACAAATTTAGCATCTTATTTTAAATTTTTTTTATTTAACTAAGTTAAGAAATAACAAATAATTTGACCATTTTTTGTCGAAAAACTGTAGCAAATAAGGTCAATTTCCTACAAATTATCGAAAAATGTAAAATTTTATTTTCAAAACTATATATTTTTTATAATCAATATGTTTTTGTAGGAAATCTGTAGCTACTGGTGTGTTAGTTTGCTACAAATTGCCGACAAATTTAACATTACCTACCTCGTTACATCCAACACCCTTCCCTATCGCCTGCTGTGTATCCTAAACCACTAATTTCATATTTAATTGCTACTAAACCCTAATAAATCAAAGAATTTCCTTTTTCAAGTATAACTGCAAAGGGAACCCTTCTAAAACCCACCACCGCCGAAATCCACAACTTCACAAAACTAGATCGGAACTCAGATATATTGTCGGAGATGATGAGACACATGGATAGTGGTGGTTGTCGAAGACAAAGAAATATAGATATGGTGGTGGTATCGTATCGTATCGTATCGTACCGCATCGTATCGTATCGTACCGCATCGTATCGTATCGTATAGTATAGTGTAGTATCGTATCATATCGTATCGTATATTATCGTATCGTATAGTATAGTGTAGTATGGTATCGTATCGTGTAATATGGTATCGTATCGTGTCGTATGGTATGGTATGGTATGGTATGGTATGGTATGGTATGGTATGGTATGGTATGGTATGGTATGGTATGGTATGGTATGGTATGGTATGGTATGGTATGGTATGGTATGGTATGGTATCGTATCTTATCGTGTGGTATGATATGGTATGGTATGGTATGGTATGGTATGGTATGGTATGGTATGGTATGGTATGGTATGGTATGGTATGGTATGGTATGGTATGGTATGGTATGGTATGGTATGGATGGTGTTGTATGGTATGGTTTGATATCGTATCGTATTATTCGTATGGTATGGTATCGTATCTTATCATATGGAATGGTATGGTATGGTATGGTATGGTATGGATGGTGTTGTATGGTATGGTATGGTATGGTATGGTATGGTAAGGTGTGGTGTGGTGTGGTATGGTATGGTACGGTACGGTACGGTAGGGTATGGTATGGTAATATGGTATGGTATGGTATCGTATCATATCTTATGGTATGGTATGGTATGGTATCGTATGGTATGGTATCTTAAGTGAGTAAATGACCTTTTTATTTATTATTTGTCGTAAATGACTAAAGCACTCCACATAGTTTGTCGGTCCCCATCAGCATATTTTTTTGTTTTACGCCCCTGTAAATATTCCTCCGCTAGGGTCATTTGCTACAAATTATTGACAAATAAAATTAAATGATTTTTATAATTAATAATTGACAAATAAAATATTGTTTTTGTAGGAAATCTGTAGAAACTGGTGACAATTTGCTACAAATTTCCGACAAATTTAAAATTTTATTTTTTAAAAATATACGTTTTTTAAATTTGATAAATAGCAAATAAAATAACTTTCAGTTTGTAGGAAATCTGTAAGAACCGTTGTCAATTTCCTACAAATTATCGACAAATGTAAAATTTTATTTTCAAAACTATATGTTTTTTATAATCAATATGTTTTTGTAGGAAATCTGTAGCTACTGGTGTGTTAGTTTGCTACAAATTGCCGACAAATTTAACATTTTATTTCTAAAATTGATAAATTAACAAATAAAATAACTTTTTTGTAGGAAATCCGTAGCAACTTGCTACAAATTTGCTACAACCTAAGTTTTAACTTTTTAATTTATTTATTTTGCAGAAATTTAGACATTACAAATATAATAACTTTTTTTTTTGTAAGAAAATTGTAGAAAACGAGGTCAATTTGCTACAAATTTTCGACAAATTTAGCATTTTATTTTTAATTTTTTTTATTAAACTAGGTTAAGAAATAAAAAATAATTTGACCCTTTTTTGTCGAAAAACTGTAGCAAATAAGGTCAATTTCCTACAAATTTTCGACAAATGTAAAATTTTATTTTCAAAACTATATGTTTTTTATAATCAATATGTTTTTGTAGGGAATCTGTAGCTACTGGTGTGTTAGTTTGCTACAATTTGCCGACAAATTTAACATTTTATTTCTAAAATTGATAAATTAACAAATAAAATAACTTTTTTGTAGGAAATCCATAGCAACTTGCTACAAATTTGCTACAACTTAAGTTTTAACGTTTTAATTTATTTATTTTGCAGAAATTTAGACATTACAAATATAATAACTTTTTTTTTGTAAGAAAATTGTAGAAAACGAGGTCAATTTACTACAAATTTTCGACAAATTTAGCATTTTATTTTTAATTTTTTTTATTTAACTAGGTTAAGAAATAACAAATAATTTGACCCTTTTTTGTCGAAAAACTGTAGCATATAAGGTCAATTTCCTACAAATTTTCGACAAATGTAAAATTTTATTTTCAAAACTATATGTTTTTTATAATCAATATGTTTTTGTAGGGAATCTGTAGCTACTGGTGTGTTAGTTTGCTACAATTTGCCGACAAATTTAACATTTTATTTCTAAAATTGATAAATTAACAAATAAAATAACTTTTTTGTAGGAAATCCGTAGCAACTTGCTACAAATTTGCTACAACTTAAGTTTTAACTTTTTAATTTATTTATTTTGCAGAAATTTAGACATTACAAATATAATAACTTTTTTTTTGTAAGAAAATTGTAGAAAACGAGGTCAATTTGCTACAAATTTTCGACAAATTTAGCATTTTATTTTAAATTTTTTTTATTTAACTAAGTTAAGAAATAACAAATAATTTGACCATTTTTTGTCGAAAAACTGTAGCAAATAAGGTCAATTTCCTACAAATTATCGAAAAATGTAAAATTTTATTTTCAAAACTATATATTTTTTATAATCAATATGTTTTTGTAGGAAATCTGTAGCTACTGGTGTGTTAGTTTGCTACAAATTGCCGACAAATTTAACATTTTATTTCTAAAATTCATAAATTAACAAATAAAATAACTTTTTTGTACGAAATCCATAGCAACTTGCTACAACTTAAGTTTTAATTTTTTAATTTATTTTATGGTATGGTATGGTATGGTATCGTATCATATCTTATGGTATGGTATGGTATGGTATGGTATGGTATGGTATGGTATCGTAAAATTACGTATAGTATAGTGTAGTATGGTATCGTATCGTGTAATATGGTACCGTATCGTGTCGTCTCGTATGGTATGGTATGGTATGGTATCTTATCGTGTGGTATGATATCGTATTTTATGGTATGGTATGGTATGGTATGGTATGGATGGTGTTGTATGGTATGGTTTGATATCGTATCGTATTTTTCGTATGGTATGGTATCGTATCTTATAATATGGAATGGTATGGTATGGTATGGTAAGGTATGGTATGGAATGGTATCTTATGGTATGGTATGGTATGGTATGGTATGGTATGGTAAGGTATGGTATGGTAAGGTATGGTATGGTATGGTATGGTATGGTAATATGGTATGGTTTGGTTTGGTATCGTATCATATCTTATGGTATGGTATGGTATGGTATGGTATGGTATCGTATGGTATGGTATCGTAAGTGAGTAAATGACCTTTTTATTTATTATTTGTCGTAAATGAGTAAAGCACTCCACATAGTTGAGTCTGTCAAGCTCGGCTCGTACATCCAACCTACCAAATCCCTCCCTCTCTCGTCTATCCTGCTCGGCCCGTACCAGCCAACCTACCAAATCGTTGAGTCTGTCAAGCTCGGCTCGTACATCCGGATGTAGCGCAGCTTCTGGGGCATGACCTGGAATAATGTGACTTGGAAACTGAGGCGCCCCGGGAGGTGGCGGCGGCTGTGGCACCGCTGCACCGTCTACATCCTCCGGAGGGTCCTCCACGGGCACTGCATCAGCAGGATCTGGCGGAGGATAGACGAGCTCGAACTGCTCTGGTAGGGGCTCCTCTCTCCATAGGCCCCCGTCGCGGTTTTTAAACCGCGGGCCAACGGGGAACCTCTTGAACAGCTTCATCCCCCACAGCGACTGAAAACCCATCCGCATCGGCATGACTGGCGACGTCTGTAGATGTGGGTCCTGGTGCAGTACGAGGCCCAATGAACGGGCAATGACGGTCACGTACGTAGCTACTGGTGTGTTAGTTTGCTACAAATTGCCGACAAATTTAACATTTTATTTCTAAAATTGATAAATTAACAAATAAAATAACTTTTTTGTAGGAAATCCGTAGCAACTTGCTACAAATTTGCTACAACTTAAGTTTTAATTTTTTAATTTATTTATTTTGCAAAAATTTAGACATTACAAATATAATAACTTTTTTTTTGAAAGAAAATTGTAGAAAACGAGGTCAATTGGCTACAAATTTTCGACAAATTTAGCATTTTATTTTTAAATTTTTTTTATTTAACTAAGTTAAGAAATAACAAATAATTTGACCCCTTTTTGTCGAAAAACTGTAGCAAATAAGGTCAATTTCCTACAAATTATCGACAAATGTAAAATTTTATTTTCAAAACTATATGGTTTTTATAATCAATATGTTTTTGTAGGAAATCTGTAGCTACTGGTGTGTTAGTTTGCTACAAATTGCCGACAAATTTAACATTTTATTTCTAAAATTGATAAATTAACAAATAAAATAAGTTTTTTGTAGGAAATCCGTAGCAACTTGCTACAAATTTGCTACAACTTAAGTTTTAACTTTTTAATTTATTTATTTTGCAAAAATTTAGAAATTACAAATACAATAACTTTTTTTTTTGTAAGAAAATTGTAGAAAACGAGGTCAATTTGCTACAAATTTTCGACAAATTTAGCATTTTATTTTTAAATTTTTTTTATTTAACTAAGTTAAGAAATAACAAATAATTTGACCCTTTTTTGTCGAAAAACTGTAGCAAATAAGGTCAATTTCCTACAAATTTTCGACAAATGTAAAATTTTATTTTCAAAACTATATGTTTTTTATAATCAATATGTTTTTGTAGGGAATCTGTAGCTACTGGTGTGTTAGTTTGCTACAATTTGCCGACAAATTTAACATTTTATTTCTAAAATTGATAAATTAACAAATAAAATAACTTTTTTGTAGGAAATCCGTAGCAACTTGTTACAAATTTGCTACAACTTGAGTTTTAATTTTTTAATTTATTTATTTTGTAAAAGTTTAGACATTACAAATATAATAACTTTTTTTTTTGTAAGAAAATTGTAGAAAACGAGGTCAATTTGCTACAAATTTTCGACAAATTTAGCATTTTATTTTTAAATTTTTTTATTTAACTATGTTAAGAAATAACAAATAATTTAACCCTTTTTTGTCGAAAAACTGTAGCAAATAAGGTCAATTTGCTACAAATTTTCGAGAGATTTAACACTTTATGTTATTTAATTATTTATTTTACTGAAATTCAGACTTGAAAAATAAAATAAATTACACTTGTCGCAAATTTGTAGCTAGTTGCTACAAATTTCCGACAAATTTAGAAAATTTATTTTTTAAATTATTTATTTTGCTATAGTAACAAATAATTTAAATTTGTTATTTATTTTGTAGGAATTTTGTCACAAAGATAATATATTTTGCTACAAAATTGCTACAAATGTTTGTTGTGTGGCAATTTTGTAGGAAAATTGTGGATAAATTTTGGGTTTTTTTTTGTTTTTCTTTTTTGTCAAAAAATTGTAGGAAAATTGTAAAAAAAATTGAGTTGTGGGAAATTTGTAGGAAACTTTTGTAGGAAAAAATGTAGTTTTCTAGTAGTGTTTTCACGCCTTATATCAGCAGCTCGTCTAATTCATATTTGGCTGGGCCCATTTTTTTACGCTTAAATCGGGTTGTTAGTTGGACCAACATTAGTGTTATAAGTATAAGTTGGGCCTGTGTGAGTGTTCATAACATCTTCTAGACCTAAGTTCATCATCTCTATTTGGGTTTTTTTTTTTTTTTTTTTTTTTTTTTTTTTTTGTGGATTGATCTTTGTTTTGTTCAATATATTCAGTTTTATCATGTTTGTTCATCGATTTCCTTGGGTTTTTTGTATTAGGAACAAGAACCAATTGACGGTGACGTCATTAAGGATTGGACACCTTGTGATTATTTCGATCAGTAGTCACACTCGGTTGCCTTTATGTTCAAGGTTTATGATCTACATCACTATTGGGTTATATTGAGTCAAATTTACGATGCTGGTGGTGTGGGGATAACCGATACGGCAATGTATTTATCCCGGTTTATATTCCGCATCGCTCTTGGGTTAAAGTAAGTTGGATTTATCAGTTTTTCTACTCATCTGCTTTATAGGTTTAAATTAAGTTCGATTTTTCAAGTTTTCATTTAATATGCGTTTTGTATTGTTACAGATAACCCGGCAGAATCGTCAATTTGACTTGATTAACATCTGCTTTTAGATGTTCGGCTCACTAATTTGATGCCCTAAATTTGACAAATTGAAATTGGTAAGGAAATTCATCAATATTCAAAGCCATTTTTTATATGTTACTATTTCCATTCCTTATACATGTAGATAGGTTGTTTTCACCATATATCTAAATGGTGGGATTGTTTTTTAATTTATGAATGAAGGCAAAAAAATGTATGGGTCAATGCAATCCAGGTTGACCCATTTAGCCCTTACCAATCTTACCTAACTTGATCTAAACTCGGTTTGATTAGGGTGGCAATTCACTTCGTATTTGAGTTTCAGGCTCACAAAGTAAGCACATAACCGATGTATTCAGGACACAACTTGCGTATCCTTTAAATTTAAGGCACAATCTATCCGGACACCCTCTGCGCCTATTTTCACACTTAAGAAAACCTATACATACAGCCCTATACGAGGCGTCTAAGGCTTAGGTTTTTTTTTTTTGCTGAAATAAGGGGAGTTTTGGTGGGTTTTGGTATGGTTTTTTTTTTATAGTTTTTGAAGATGTTTTTTTTGTTGAAAATTTTTTTGGTTTTAAAAAAAGTTTAGTTTTTTTTGTTTTTTACACTATAAAAAAGTTTTTGTTTTTTAAAAATCAACTATTTTAAAAATCGGCTCTTTAAATATATTATATCGATTAAATATTATAATGTTTTTAACATTTTACTTTTTTAAATATTATTCTTCCGATTAAAATTTTATCTCGTTCAAATATTGTTTCCGTATTATATTCAGGGGATATATTGTTTCCGTATTATATTCAAAACATATTTTGTTTCCGTATTATCTCAATTTAAGACAACAATTATTAAGTAACCGAATAACTGAAAACAAACATAAATAAGATAACTTTGTACATCCATCCATAACAAAAATATATAAGATAAGTTTGCACATCCATAATAAAAATAAAAACAACAGGTCTATGCATCCAAATCCGAATCCGAATCTGGATCTGGCTGCTGCGGCTGCTGCTGCGGCTGCTGCTGCTGATGTGGTGCTCGAGCCGGTGGAAGCGGTATCGGGGGTAATCCCTCCCTCTCTCGTCTATCCTGCTCGGCCCGTACCAGCCAACCTACCAAATCGTTGAGTCTGTCAAGCTCGGCTCGTACATCCGGATGTAGCGCAGCTTCTGGGGCATGACCTGGAATAATGTGACTTGGAAACTGAGGCGCCCCGGGAAGTGGCGGCGGCTGTGGCACCGCTGCACCGTTTACATCCTCCGGAGGGTCCTCCACGGGCACTGCATCAGCAGGATCTGGCGGAGGATAGACGAGCTCGAACTGCTCTGGTAGGGGCTCCTCTCTCCATATGCCCCCGTCGCGGTTTTTAAACCGCGGGCCAACGGGGAACCTCTTGAACAGCTTCATCCCCCACAGCGACTGAAAACCCATCCGCATCGGCATGACTGGCGACGTCTGTAGATGTGGGTCCTGGTGCAGTACGAGGCCCAATGAACGGGCAATGACGGTCACGTACGTAGCTACTGGTGTGTTAGTTTGCTACAAATTGCCGACAAATTTAACATTTTATTTCTAAAATTGATAAATTAACAAATAAAATAACTTTTTTGTAGGAAATCCGTAGCAACTTGCTACAAATTTGCTACAACTTAAGTTTTAATTTTTTAATTTATTTATTTTGCAAAAATTTAGACATTACAAATATAATAACTTTTTTTTTGAAAGAAAATTGTAGAAAACGAGGTCAATTGGCTACAAATTTTCGACAAATTTAGCATTTTATTTTTAAATTTTTTTTATTTAACTAAGTTAAGAAATAACAAATAATTTGACCCCTTTTTGTCGAAAAACTGTAGCAAATAAGGTCAATTTCCTACAAATTATCGACAAATGTAAAATTTTATTTTCAAAACTATATGGTTTTTATAATCAATATGTTTTTGTAGGAAATCTGTAGCTACTGGTGTGTTAGTTTGCTACAAATTGCCGACAAATTTAACATTTTATTTCTAAAATTGATAAATTAACAAATAAAATAAGTTTTTTGTAGGAAATCCGTAGCAACTTGCTACAAATTTGCTACAACTTAAGTTTTAACTTTTTAATTTATTTATTTTGCAAAAATTTAGAAATTACAAATACAATAACTTTTTTTTTGTAAGAAAATTGTAGAAAACGAGGTCAATTTGCTACAAATTTTCGACAAATTTAGCATTTTATTTTTAAATTTTTTTTATTTAACTAAGTTAAGAAATAACAAATAATTTGACCCTTTTTTGTCGAAAAACTGTAGCAAATAAGGTCAATTTCCTACAAATTTTCGACAAATGTAAAATTTTATTTTCAAAACTATATGTTTTTTATAATCAATATGTTTTTGTAGGGAATCTGTAGCTACTGGTGTGTTAGTTTGCTACAATTTGCCGACAAATTTAACATTTTATTTCTAAAATTGATAAATTAACAAATAAAATAACTTTTTTGTAGGAAATCCGTAGCAACTTGTTACAAATTTGCTACAACTTGAGTTTTAATTTTTTAATTTATTTATTTTGCAAAAGTTTAGACATTACAAATATAATAACTTTTTTTTTGTAAGAAAATTGTAGAAAACGAGGTCAATTTGCTACAAATTTTCGACAAATTTAGCATTTTATTTTTAAATTTTTTTATTTAACTATGTTAAGAAATAACAAATAATTTAACCCTTTTTTGTCGAAAAACTGTAGCAAATAAGGTCAATTTGCTACAAATTTTCGAGAGATTTAACACTTTATGTTATTTAATTATTTATTTTACTGAAATTCAGACTTGAAAAATAAAATAAATTACACTTGTCGCAAATTTGTAGCTAGTTGCTACAAATTTCCGACAAATTTAGAAAATTTATTTTTTAAATTATTTATTTTGCTATAGTAACAAATAATTTAAATTTGTTATTTATTTTGTAGGAATTTTGTCACAAAGATAATATATTTTGCTACAAAATTGCTACAAATGTTTGTTGTGTGGCAATTTTGTAGGAAAATTGTGGATAAATTTTGGGTTTTTTTTTGTTTTTCTTTTTTGTCAAAAAATTGTAGGAAAATTGTAAAAAAAATTGAGTTGTGGGAAATTTGTAGGAAACTTTTGTAGGAAAAAATGTAGTTTTCTAGTAGTGTTTTCACGCCTTATATCAGCAGCTCGTCTAATTCATATTTGGCTGGGCCCATTTTTTTACGCTTAAATCGGGTTGTTAGTTGGACCAACATTAGTGTTATAAGTATAAGTTGGGCCTGTGTGAGTGTTCATAACATCTTCTAGACCTAAGTTCATCATCTCTATTTGGGTTTTTTTTTTTTTTTTTTTTTTTTTTGTGGATTGATCTTTGTTTTGTTCAATATATTCAGTTTTATCATGTTTGTTCATCGATTTCCTTGGGTTTTTTGTATTAGGAACAAGAACCAATTGACGGTGACGTCATTAAGGATTGGACACCTTGTGATTATTTCGATCAGTAGTCACACTCGGTTGCCTTTATGTTCAAGGTTTATGATCTACATCACTATTGGGTTATATTGAGTCAAATTTACGATGCTGGTGGTGTGGGGATAACCGATACGGCAATGTATTTATCCCGGTTTATATTCCGCATCGCTCTTGGGTTAAAGTAAGTTGGATTTATCAGTTTTTCTACTCATCTGCTTTATAGGTTTAAATTAAGTTCGATTTTTCAAGTTTTCATTTAATATGCGTTTTGTATTGTTACAGATAACCCGGCAGAATCGTCAATTTGACTTGATTAACATCTGCTTTTAGATGTTCGGCTCACTAATTTGATGCCCTAAATTTGACAAATTGAAATTGGTAAGGAAATTCATCAATATTCAAAGCCATTTTTTATATGTTACTATTTCCATTCCTTATACATGTAGATAGGTTGTTTTCACCATATATCTAAATGGTGGGATTGTTTTTTAATTTATGAATGAAGGCAAAAAAATGTATGGGTCAATGCAATCCAGGTTGACCCATTTAGCCCTTACCAATCTTACCTAACTTGATCTAAACTCGGTTTGATTAGGGTGGCAATTCACTTCGTATTTGAGTTTCAGGCTCACAAAGTAAGCACATAACCGATGTATCCAGGACACAACTTGCGTATCCTTTAAATTTAAGGCACAATCTATCTGGACACCCTCTGCGCCAATTTTCACACTTAAGAAAACCTATACATACAGCCCTATACGAGGCGTCTAAGGCTTAGGTTTTTTTTTTTTTGCTGAAATAAGGGGTGTTTTGGTGGGTTTTGGTATGGTTTTTTTTTTATAGTTTTTGAAGATGTTTTTTTTGTTGAAAATTTTTTTGGTTTTAAAAAAAGTTTAGTTTTTTTTGTTTTTTACACTATAAAAAAGTTTTTGTTTTTTAAAAATCAACTATTTTAAAAATCGGCTCTTTAAATATATTATATCGATTAAATATTATAATGTTTTTAACATTTTACTTTTTTAAATATTATTCTTCCGATTAAAATTTTATCTCGTTCAAATATTGTTTCCGTATTATATTCAGGGGATATATTGTTTCCGTATTATATTCAAAACATATTTTGTTTCCGTATTATCTCAATTTAAGACAACAATTATTAAGTAACCGAATAACTGAAAACAAACATAAATATGACAAATATAAGATAACTTTGTACATCCATCCATAACAAAAATATATAAGATAAGTTTGCACATCCATAATAAAAATAAAAACAACAGGTCTATGCATCCAAATCCGAATCCGAATCTGGATCTGGATCTGGCTGCTGCGGCTGCTGCTGCGGCTGCTGCTGCTGATGTGGTGCTCGAGCCGGTGGAAGCGGTATCGGGGGTAATCCCTCCCTCTCTCGTCTATCCTGCTCGGCCCGTACCAGCCAACCTACCAAATCGTTGAGTCTGTCAAGCTCGGCTCGTACATCCGGATGTAGCGCAGCTTCTGGGGCATGACCTGGAATAATGTGACTTGGAAACTGAGGCGCCCCGGGAGGTGGCGGCGGCTGTGGCACCGCTGCACCGTCTACATCCTCCGGAGGGTCCTCCACGGGCACTGCATCAGCAGGATCTGGCGGAGGATAGACGAGCTCGAACTGCTCTGGTAGGGGCTCCTCTCTCCATAGGCCCCCGTCGCGGTTTTTAAACCGCGGGCCAACGGGGAACCTCTTGAACAGCTTCATCCCCCACAGCGACTGAAAACCCATCCGCATCGGCATGACTGGCGACGTCTGTAGATGTGGGTCCTGGTGCAGTACGAGGCCCAATGAACGGGCAATGACGGTCACGTACGTAGCTACTGGTGTGTTAGTTTGCTACAAATTGCCGACAAATTTAACATTTTATTTCTAAAATTGATAAATTAACAAATAAAATAACTTTTTTGTAGGAAATCCGTAGCAACTTGCTACAAATTTGCTACAACTTAAGTTTTAATTTTTTAATTTATTTATTTTGCAAAAATTTAGACATTACAAATATAATAACTTTTTTTTTGAAAGAAAATTGTAGAAAACGAGGTCAATTGGCTACAAATTTTCGACAAATTTAGCATTTTATTTTTAAATTTTTTTTATTTAACTAAGTTAAGAAATAACAAATAATTTGACCCCTTTTTGTCGAAAAACTGTAGCAAATAAGGTCAATTTCCTACAAATTATCGACAAATGTAAAATTTTATTTTCAAAACTATATGGTTTTTATAATCAATATGTTTTTGTAGGAAATCTGTAGCTACTGGTGTGTTAGTTTGCTACAAATTGCCGACAAATTTAACATTTTATTTCTAAAATTGATAAATTAACAAATAAAATAAGTTTTTTGTAGGAAATCCGTAGCAACTTGCTACAAATTTGCTACAACTTAAGTTTTAACTTTTTAATTTATTTATTTTGCAAAAATTTAGAAATTACAAATACAATAACTTTTTTTTTGTAAGAAAATTGTAGAAAACGAGGTCAATTTGCTACAAATTTTCGACAAATTTAGCATTTTATTTTTAAATTTTTTTTATTTAACTAAGTTAAGAAATAACAAATAATTTGACCCTTTTTTGTCGAAAAACTGTAGCAAATAAGGTCAATTTCCTACAAATTTTCGACAAATGTAAAATTTTATTTTCAAAACTATATGTTTTTTATAATCAATATGTTTTTGTAGGGAATCTGTAGCTACTGGTGTGTTAGTTTGCTACAATTTGCCGACAAATTTAACATTTTATTTCTAAAATTGATAAATTAACAAATAAAATAACTTTTTTGTAGGAAATCCGTAGCAACTTGTTACAAATTTGCTACAACTTGAGTTTTAATTTTTTAATTTATTTATTTTGCAAAAGTTTAGACATTACAAATATAATAACTTTTTTTTTTGTAAGAAAATTGTAGAAAACGAGGTCAATTTGCTACAAATTTTCGACAAATTTAGCATTTTATTTTTAAATTTTTTTATTTAACTATGTTAAGAAATAACAAATAATTTAACCCTTTTTTGTCGAAAAACTGTAGCAAATAAGGTCAATTTGCTACAAATTTTCGAGAGATTTAACACTTTATGTTATTTAATTATTTATTTTACTGAAATTCAGACTTGAAAAATAAAATAAATTACACTTGTCGCAAATTTGTAGCTAGTTGCTACAAATTTCCGACAAATTTAGAAAATTTATTTTTTAAATTATTTATTTTGCTATAGTAACAAATAATTTAAATTTGTTATTTATTTTGTAGGAATTTTGTCACAAAGATAATATATTTTGCTACAAAATTGCTACAAATGTTTGTTGTGTGGCAATTTTGTAGGAAAATTGTGGATAAATTTTGGGTTTTTTTTTGTTTTTCTTTTTTGTCAAAAAATTGTAGGAAAATTGTAAAAAAAATTGAGTTGTGGGAAATTTGTAGGAAACTTTTGTAGGAAAAAATGTAGTTTTCTAGTAGTGTTTTCACGCCTTATATCAGCAGCTCGTCTAATTCATATTTGGTTGGGCCCATTTTTTTACGCTTAAATCGGGTTGTTAGTTGGACCAACATTAGTGTTATAAGTATAAGTTGGGCCTGTGTGAGTGTTCATAACATCTTCTAGACCTAAGTTCATCATCTCTATTTGGGTTTTTTTTTTTTTTTTTTTTTTGTGGATTGATCTTTGTTTTGTTCAATATATTCAGTTTTATCATGTTTGTTCATCGATTTCCTTGGGTTTTTTGTATTAGGAACAAGAACCAATTGACGGTGACGTCATTAAGGATTGGACACCTTGTGATTATTTCGATCAGTAGTCACACTCGGTTGCCTTTATGTTCAAGGTTTATGATCTACATCACTATTGGGTTATATTGAGTCAAATTTACGATGCTGGTGGTGTGGGGATAACCGATACGGCAATGTATTTATCCCGGTTTATATTCCACATCGCTCTTGGGTTAAAGTAAGTTGGATTTATCAGTTTTTCTACTCATCTGCTTTATAGGTTTAAATTAAGTTCGATTTTTCAAGTTTTCATTTAATATGCGTTTTGTATTGTTACAGATAACCCGGCAGAATCGTCAATTTGACTTGATTAACATCTGCTTTTAGATGTTCGGCTCACTAATTTGATGCCCTAAATTTGACAAATTGAAATTGGTAAGGAAATTCATCAATATTCAAAGCCATTTTTTATATGTTACTATTTCCATTCCTTATACATGTAGATAGGTTGTTTTCACCATATATCTAAATGGTGGGATTGTTTTTTAATTTATGAATGAAGGCAAAAAAATGTATGGGTCAATGCAATCCAGGTTGACCCATTTAGCCCTTACCAATCTTACCTAACTTGATCTAAACTCGGTTTGATTAGGGTGGCAATTCACTTCGTATTTGAGTTTCAGGCTCACAAAGTAAGCACATAACCGATGTATCCAGGACACAACTTGCGTATCCTTTAAATTTAAGGCACAATCTATCCGGACACCCTCTGCGCCTATTTTCACACTTAAGAAAACCTATACATACAGCCCTATACGAGGCGTCTAAGGCTTAGGTTTTTTTTTTTTTGCTGAAATAAGGGGTGTTTTGGTGGGTTTTGGTATGGTTTTTTTTTTTATAGTTTTTGAAGATGTTTTTTTTGTTGAAAATTTTTTTGGTTTTAAAAAAAGTTTAGTTTTTTTTGTTTTTTACACTATAAAAAAGTTTTTGTTTTTTAAAAATCAACTATTTTAAAAATCGGCTCTTTAAATATATTATATCGATTAAATATTATAATGTTTTTAACATTTTACTTTTTTAAATATTATTCTTCCGATTAAAATTTTATCTCGTTCAAATATTGTTTCCGTATTATATTCAGGGGATATATTGTTTCCGTATTATATTCAAAACATATTTTGTTTCCGTATTATCTCAATTTAAGACAACAATTATTAAGTAACCGAATAACTGAAAACAAACATAAATATGACATATATAAGATAACTTTGTACATCCATCCATAACAAAAATATATAAGATAAGTTTGCACATCCATAATAAAAATAAAAACAACAGGTCTATGCATCCAAATCCGAATCCGAATCTGGATCTGGATCTGGCTGCTGCGGCTGCTGCTGCTGCTGATGTGGTGCTCGAGCCGGTGGAAGCGGTATCGGGGGTAATCCCTCCCTCTCTCGTCTATCCTGCTCGGCCCGTACCAGCCAACCTACCAAATCGTTGAGTCTGTCAAGCTCGGCTCGTACATCCGGATGTAGCGCAGCTTCTGGGGCATGACCTGGAATAATGTGACTTGGAAACTGAGGCGCCCCGGGAGGTGGCGGCGGCTGTGGCACCGCTGCACCGTCTACATCCTCCGGAGGGTCCTCCACGGGCACTGCATCAGTAGGATCTGGCGGAGGATAGACGAGCTCGAACTGCTCTGGTAGGGGCTCCTCTCTCCATATGCCCCCGTCGCGGTTTTTAAACCGCGGGCCAACGGGGAACCTCTTGAACAGCTTCATCCCCCACAGCGACTGAAAACCCATCCGCATCGGCATGACTGGCGACGTCTGTAGATGTGGGTCCTGGTGCAGTACGAGGCCCAATGAACGGGCAATGACGGTCACGTACGCCGCGCCATACAAAAATCCGCGCTCCTGCCGGTGATGGGCGGAGGCGTAGTACTGGGCTAGACCGTGTGCTAGTGCGCACGGCCTCCTGTACAACAAACAATAAAAGAAAAAAAGATCTGTGGACATACACCACTCACGGCTGTAGCCGCGCGTTGCAATAGAAGTAGCGAGCATATGGTGCATATACCTGTAGATAGTGTTAGCGAAATTCAGAAATAGAGATTAATAAACAATGCACATAATCACAATAATTGTCGTAATAAACGTACGTACCTGTACAGTGGGTCCCTAATAAACGACACCCTCCCCTTCGACTTGTCGTGCTCCCAATGATTTGCCCCCGCAATCACCTGCCAAAACCCTAAAAGAGTTGGTTTGTCAACCACCACTAGCCCCGCTGTGTAAACCTCAGTCTCGATCTCCCCCTGCATGTATAAACCACAATGCACCGCAAACTCTGCTAGCGTCATCGAACGCAAAACGCCAGCGAGCCTGAAAGAAACCTCAGGCGGAGGGGGAGCATCTGGATGCGGAAGCGACACTGGGACCCCAGGAAGGTGAAATGTGAATGACGAAAGGAACTCGACCAGCAGCTCCCTGTGGCTCGGCGTGTGCGCCAAATCAAAAAGACGATGCCACGGCGAATCGACAGGTATAAACCGACGCACTCTAGCCGTCTCAGAAATCGCATCTATCGCATCCCAGTCGATCGCTGCATGCGATCCAATGTGCATCCTCCTAAGCTTTTGGCAATGACGGGCGGCATCGGTGCCGTCGGGAAACTCTAGATACGGACAACCCTGCAGCGTATCCAGAGGCGGTAGCCGTCTCCGTCGTGGACCCTGCTGAACCGACTGACCCCCCGGCGGTGCCCCATCAAGCTCTACCTGAATGTCATCGCCCTGAATCGGATCGTCCTCCATAATCAATCTGCAAATAAATACCGTATACGTATAAAAACAATAATAAATAAATAAATAATAATAAAAATAACAATAATAAATAATAATAATAATAATAACAATAATAATAATAATAATAATATATAATAATAACAATAATAATAATAACAATAATAATAATAATAATAATAATAATAACAATAACAATAATAATAATATATAATAATAACAATAATAATAATAATAATAAATAATAATAATAATAACAATAATAATAATAATAATAATAACAATAATAATAATAATTAAAAAAAAATACAGTGCCTCGTATAAGCCTCGTATAGAGGTATACGGGGCGTCCTGTTCTACCATCTTCATCTTCAACCTCATCCCAAAAACCTCAAACCCAACAAAACCTAAACTACGGGAAAACCTACGGTCTAAAGGCAAAAATGAGGCTAAAATACTAAACTACGGGAATAAATACGTACCAGGGATGCCTTAAATCTTCAAAAATGCGGTCCAAATACGTATCCGGGGCGTATAAACCTCTGTGCACCGTATATGTGTGTGTTTTATGTTTTGGGTGATAATGTGGGTCGTCTAGGTCTTCCCCCCTTATACGAGGCATAGACGCCTCGTATAGAGCTAAACGACCCGTCTGGTCTTTTTGTTAAATGACCATTTTGCCCCTGTAAAGCCCCCAGTATAGGCTTTAATCAGGAGCAAAATGGTAATTAACCAACCCAGAAAGATATTTCTGGAATGGTTAATTACTATTTTACCCCTGACTAAGGCCTATACGGAGGGCTTTACAGGGGTAAAATGGTAATTTAATAAACATTTTTTAATAATTAAAAAAGAAAAAGTGAAACAGTTGCCGCCCAACATGTATTGGTCGTATAGACCTATACGCGTCGTCTAGTTGTTTAAATTACCTTTATGCCCCTGTTTAAGGCCTATACTGGGGACTTTCAGAGGTATATTAGTAATTAAAATAAAATATTTTCAAAATTCAAACTTAAAAAAAAAAAAAATGTTGCCGCCCCTATAGACTACCCGTACAGGTCTATACGAGGCGTCCTTTTTTAATAAATTCAAATTTTGATATTCAAATTTTCAAAATTCAAATTTTCAAAAACCCGCTCTAACAGACGACCAATCTAGATCTATACGAGGCGTCTGGTTTTGGTAAAATGACCTTTTAGCCCCTGATTTAAGCCTAGATTGGGTGCATATCAGGGGGGCAAAATGGTCTTTTGACCAATCATATACGACACGTCTAGCTCTATACGAGGCGTATATTTGTAATTTTTTTTAAAAATGTTATTAAACTGTTTTAATCAATTCTAATTATAAAAAAATTATATAAATTTTTATAAAAATGTTATTAACCTGTTTTAATCAATTCTAATTATAGAAAAATGATAGAAAAATAAAAAAAAATTTTTAGAAATTTTAGAAAATTATAGGAATTAATACAAAAAATACTATTAATTACAAAAAATACTATTAATTACAAAAATCATTCTTTCGTATCACTGTCGATGTAATTAAGACTGGGGTTTGATCTTGGCGGAGGATTCATTATCGATGTACACAATTCTAGACGTGGCAAGTACATATCTTCCCATTGTTCCGTATGGGGTCTTCGGTGGGTCAACCATAGCCCGTGTGCTGGTGGCATTGGATAATCCCCTTCCAGCTTAACATGTATGAAGTGGTTCTCGTTAACATGTGTAAGCGTTATGAATAATGGTTGTTGATTAGCTGGAGGACTTAGTATCGGGAAGAAAGTGGAACTCGCACCCATGGTTGCCATTAACATTAACAGGTGCACCCTGATACCGTACGTTTGTGCAATAAGAAGTCCTGCTAAGGGGAAGTCCATCCAGTGATCCTCCCCACAACCAGACACTGAATCCCAAATTAGGCCCTGATGATGCGTGTAAAAATAACTTTCATCCCATGCTTCAAATATTGGAAACCAGATCGATTCGTTCTGATCCATTTCTTGGACAAGGTCTCGTCGAATGAGCCCCCATGAACTCTGATCCATACCTAAGCCCACAACCACAGACCGAAATCCACAATGACCGTCCGGCATCACATCTCGTATGCACGAGACGTACGGATGGAACACTGGCGGAATGGCATACTTAAACTGTTTGATGATTCCCACGTACTCGTCCCCAATGATTAAAGGAAAACCTTGAGCATCTCGTGTCTCTTTCTTCTTAGAACTCTTTGAACGGCTTAGGCTCGCTTTGGGTTTTTGGGGCCTTATAACCGACTGTTGAGAGGCCTGTGACGGAACGTACGAGCTGTGGCGAGGTTTATCATACTTACTTTGTCGGGAACCTTCAAAGCACGTGTTTGCATCACTGAAGGAGCTTCTCTTCAATTCTTCATCTATACAAGAGGCCTAGTCCAACCTTTGTTGTACCTGCTTTGTTGTTGGTCGGCCACAAGTATTTTGTTGGACAACCGGTGGTTTCTTGGTAGATTTCTTTGGAGTCAACACCACTTTAATCTTTGACATCAGGCTTTTTTGCTGAGCTGGGGGGTGCGACTCTAATTGTTGTCTAACAATATTTAGCTCTTCGACCACGTCCACGTCATCGTCTATCAATTTACAACTTTGGAAGTTAAGTTTCCGTCAGAAGACGTCTATGTCTTCGAGTTGAATCGGACGCTCTGCACGGTTAAAAACAACATTGTTTAAGTAACATGATTAACAGAAATATATCACACAAGTGTTGTACGTTTAACAATTATTACCTTAACGCATGTACTTTTCTATCCTACAAGCACAGGGCAACCCACAGCTATGCCACATTTGGCAACCACATGATGAATGAAAGCGCTCCAAGACATCTAGCTTCCTAATTGCCTCTCCACGCAACAAGTCAAGGGCTGTATGGGATACTTTTCCAAGTAGGTGTTGAAACATCGGGTGTTTGTGGTGGTTCATTCTTTTTTTGATGCTTTCTCGAAAAGTCTTCCTTATTTCACCGAACTGTGTCTCAACTATATCCCGTACACAACCAACTACACGGTCCAGGGAGCTCCTATCTAGGACGTATCTCTTTAAGTTGGCGTGTTGGCTCTCAACTCTGTTTGTGGTACGATTACCAAAGTTGCGCCTCTTATCAGTCCACGCAAAGACGAACATCTCCTTATAGTCTTTTAGCCAGTTATCATACACGTACTTGAAGACTCCTAAAAAGTAAAAATAATTTAATAAAATTTGCATAGGTGAGTCGTATGTTATTAGAAAAACTTACTAGAATGTTTGCACTCCACAAGTCGCTTTCGCATGTTGCGCAAGTGGTACTCGTAGATGTGTATGGATGGAGACTCAATCAATGTCCCCCAGAATGATAAAAATTTCTCCCAGTCTTCGTCTGTGAAGGCACCCTTGCAGTGCTTCATAACATTCTGTTGTATGTGCCACCTGCACAGAAGCCAGGAGGCGTCTGGAAATACTTTAGCACACGCGCCCATAAGGGCTAGGTCTCTATCCGTTAAAATCACACGTGGCTCCAAACATTCATCCAACATTGACTTGACCCTCTCAAGCACCCACACAAAGTTATCACCCCGTTCTTTACTAACAACGGCATGCGCGATAATAAACGATTTGTTGGTAGGCGTCACACCAACAATCTGGATAAATGGCATATTGTATATGTTTGTCTTGTACGTCGCATCGATCAACATGACGTGGGGGAATGCACGCCACATGTCTCTCGAGTACCGATGAAGAAAGAAGATCTCTGTTACGATCTCTGTTTCGGGTTCCTCTTGTGTCTCGTGAATAAAGTCGTTGTTTATCAGCATGCTTTCTAGTGACTGCATGGGAGTCAATCCTTGTCTTTGTTCGGCTCTAATCTTCGCCACAATGTTTTGAACGTCTTTCTGAACATGAAACCTGTCGGGGTCCTGCTTCCTTATCGTTTGAAATATTTTGCGCGGCTCCATGTTTTGAGCTGTCGGCTGCTCGATCAGTTTCATTTCGCTTGGAGTAAACCTTCGCATAAACGCGTGGGCCGACAGGTCCTCACAAAGTTCGTGGTTATGTTTAATTGTTCCGTCTTTTATCTCCCAGGTTTCATACGGGTGGTTTCGCACAGCCAGCAGGTAAAACGGGCAGCCGGTTTTTTTGCTTCCAGCTTTTCTAAGTGTTGCTGTAGTCTGGTGCTCACCACCACGATCACATTCAAGCCATACCCTCCCGGTTCTTCCCCCGAGTTTCTTTGATCGACGGGTGACAATAACGAAACCATCCGCGTTTGCTATTTATTGTATCCGTTTCTTTAGTTCATCTAAAGAGTTGAAAACCAGTAACATCGACAATAACAACAATAGTAATAGTAATAGTAATAGTAATAGTAATAGTAATAGTAATAGTAATAGTAATAGTAATAGTAATAGTAATAGTAATAATAAAATAATAATAATAAAAAAATAGTAATTGATACCTGTTTTTTTAAGTACGGACTGTCCGGATAACCATAACCACCATATCCTCCAACGTCCGGATTGTTTTGATGAACGTAAGGAGTGCCCGGGGAAATGAATTGCTGATGACCACCGTATCCACCGTCTCCTCCGTATCCACCGTCTCCTCCGTAAGAATATTCACACCCGTATCTATAATCCGGATACCCTTGTTGCATTGGTTGACCAGCATGGTATAAGTCATCTATAGGGGCTATTTCATCAACAGGGGGATGCTTGTTCAAATCTAGAAACGGTCTGTTTTGTTTTCCTTGTATACTAGACACAACCTCCTCTTGCTCATTAGAATCGGGAACGCCAGACTCCTCCAAAATAAACAACCATATCATCATTAGTAAATAATAAACTAAAACAACAACTAATTAAAACATTTAAGCTAATAATTGTTACCGGAACAATTTCGGGCACCCAGTTGTCGCTAGAATACTGCCGGAAGACATAGTTGCCGTCCCAGTATGATGACATTTCAACACTTCGGGATGATAAGAACACACATGCAAACAACAATTCTTTCAAAGAAATACAAGAAGAAACAGAATGAAAGAAATCTTGAATGCTCAGGGAGGACCAAGAATGCACTGTATGTTGCACTTTATGTGAGATATAGACGCCTCGTATAGCTCTAGACACCCCGTATAACTTTAAGTCACATGTCAGTCATGTAGTCAAATCAGTCTCTAAGACGCCTCGTATAGGCCTATACGAGGCGTCTTAGCACCCTCGTATCGGTCCCTCGTACAGGCCTAGACTCCCCGTCTGATGTGACTGATGTGACGTTGCACTTTATGCAGACGCTGGTCGGAAAAGCAACCCTATACGCCTCGTATAGCTGTAACACCCCGAAAAATATAAAACTTTATATTAGAATTATAAAGTATAAATAAATGAGAATTTACCAACTAGGAATTTTAACCTAGTTAGTTACAAGTTAGAAATAACCTATATTAGGGTTAAAAGCAACTAAACTAAATGTTGATCAAAATGGAGGGACCTAAGTTTTAAAAATTAAAACTTTATTTCAATTAAATTAATAAAACACACCAAACACCCCACAAGGAGGTGTCTAGTCGATCAGAACATCAGGGGGCGACACCCCACTTCCAAAAAAACCCAAGAATTCTACTAAAACTCTCAAATTGGAGGTGCAAATCTGGTCCAAACGAAAATCCGAGCTTAGAATCGTGATCGTCATCGCAAGAGGATTACAAGGTATGTAAAATTTAGTGAAAACTCTTAATTTGAAATTCTCATGAAATTGGGAAAATCTGAAATTAGGGTTGCATGTTTATGTTGTGATGATTTAAGAACAACTATAGTGTCTAGGGACAAACCCTAAACAAACACAAGCTGAAATCATGTAAAAATTTAGTGGAAACTATGATCACCATTGTAGGTGATTAATGGGTTATGTGTTAATTGATGAACACTAGGATTGTGGGTGTTAATCTTGTGTAATTTGACAATTTGGAAGTGATTTCAGAAATCTAGAGGCTAATAATCATGTAAAATGTTGATTGAGGTGAAATTAGGGCTAAATGATAAGTTATAAACTTGTCATATAATCATGTGAAAAATCTGCCCTTAAGGTGTTTGTGAAAATGCCTCAAAGAAGGCTTAAAATAGAAATTTAAAGATTTAACGCATAATTATGATGTTTCGGTGTATTATGCGAAGTAAGGTTTAAATAGAGTTCTAAACATGTCTTGAATTGAACTCTATAGGAAAGGATACCGGAACGTCAAGTGGACAAGCCGGTAGTGATTTGCGGTTGAAGGGCGTACACTAAGGTATGTAACTTGACCCGTTACACTAAGTAGATTTTGATGATTATATAATGCGTAATTGAATTTTTGAATAAGAGTTGTTTTAAATTAAGCGGTGAAGTCGCTATATTGAATGATTGGTCAAATTTGGTTGAAACTCGTTGGTAGTCATCATATGGGAGGATTCCTTAGACGAGCCAACGGGTCGAATAATCAAGTAAAGCATGGTTAATGCTCCGGAATATGATGGATTGATCTTTGATATAGGTTAATATATAACATGTTAGAAATACGAGAATTTAATGTATTGGTTTGTTAGAAAAGCGAAATCCGAAAGTTGAGTTTGAGTACAATGAACAAAACAATCGAATTATGGATTTCCAGGAACTACCGTAAGTTACGGTAGTACCGTAACTTACGGTAGGGGTCAGGTGTTTACGGCAGATTTCCTCTGGTTTACGGTGATCCAGGAATTTCCAGAACCTACCGTAACTTACGGTGACACCGTAAGTTACGGTGGAACCAGAAAACAAAACAGTATTTTATTATTCAAATTTTGATGTTGGATCTTGTATTTATGCACTATATAACAATGTCAGAACTGATGTTTTAAAGGTTTTGACCATAGGTAACAAGGTGGATCTTACGGATGGCGGTCAAGCGAATGATGAAGAACCGAACACGATTTTTGAAGCTTCCGCAATGTTTTAATCATACTTAGACTTTGTTCATGGGTTGTAAACAATTTCTTAAACAATTTTGAATGTTCTAACTTAGTCATTAATTGACTAAGGTTTATGCTACTTATGAAACTTATGTTATTTTAATATCTTTTGGTATAAAAATGTATAAAATTAGTAAAAAAAAATTTTAAGGGTGTTACAAGTTGGTAATCAGAGCTCAAGGTTGTCAAGAAGTGTTCGGTTCAAGCTTGATCAAGCATCCGGTAAGAGTTAATCGTTTAAGTAGAAATTAGAGAATATAGAAATAAATCATGAACAAATATGCATGAAAAGAGTGTGTAAGCTCACTCAAATACAAGAAATGCATGAAACAAGAACGATTGAATCAAGTTATGAACTTGATTGAATCAAAACAAGAACGATTGAATCAAGTTATGAACTTGATTGAATCAAAACAAGAACGATTAAATCAAGTTATGAACTTGATTGAATCGAAACAAGAACGATTGAATCAAGTTATGAACTTGATTGAATCAAAACAAGTAAAGCATGTGTTATAAATGGAATGTTTAACAACTTATGTAAACATTTCAGAAATAGAGATGGCAGATGGAGGTAATGATAATGCGGTGCCAAGAGTCACCGAACAAATGAGGGAAGTGATTGCCGAAGAGGTTGGAAAGGCGATCGAAAACAGTTTGTCGGGCTTTATTGATAAAATTCAAAACACAGTTTTATCAATAGTAGAAGAGAGAATCAAGAAATTGGAAGATGATTCAAATTTATCAAAGGAAAAGCATGGAGGACGAAAGCCTTGTTCATACAAGGAATTCATGGCCTGTAAACCACCAATATATAATGGGGAGGTTGATCCAATAGTGTGCCAATGATGGCTAAGTGATATCGAAGGGGTATTCGAGAGGACCCATTGTGATGAAGATGACTACGTAGCCTATGGTACGGGTCAATTAAGGAGTCAAGCGAAAGATTGGTGGGATAACAAAAAGAGAGAGATCGGTATTGAAGCTGCTAAGGTCATGACATGGGAAGAATTCAAGACGCCATTTCTTAAACATCATAGCCCCAAGGCGGTTATGAATAAAATCAAGGAGGAGTTCATGCAACTTAGGCACAAGGGTGATACCATAGACAAGATTACGACAACGTTTATGGATAAGATGAAATTTTGCGATGATCTAGTGACAAACGAAGAACAAAAGATATACTACTACCATAACATGTTGAGTGCTGAATATAGGGAATTTATCACCCCTTCAAAATACGAGACCCTTACCTAGATCATAAATGCTGCTCGGGAAAGGGAGATCGAACTGAAAAAGAGCATTGAACGGGGTGAACGGAAAACACAAGATGTAAACCCAAGCCCTGCTAAGAAGGCACGAACAAACGAAACCGCAAAGAAATCTGATACGAAAAGCGGGTCGCCAAGTTGCAGAATTTGCGGAAAGGGTCATAAAGGCGAATGCCGTTACAAGGATAAGCCTTGTCCCATATGCCGAAAAACGGGACATATGGCTATATCGTGCCCGGAGAAAGTGACGGTTTGTTACAATTGTTATCGAACGGGTCACAAAAAGTCGGAATGCCCGGAACTGGTTGGAAAGAAGGATGGACAGGACCCGAAAGGTGAAGCCCCAAAAGCAAAGGCAAGATCTTTTCAACTGACCGCCGTAGAAGCGAAGGTTGAACCTGACGTGGTCTCAGGTATATTTGCTGTAAATTCGATTCCTGCACGCGTGTTATTTGATACCGGTGCGAATAAATCTTTTGTTTCATATGGATTTATTCGACATCCTTCATTTGTTCTAACAAAATTACCTGTGCCCTTAGAAGTAGAGATAGGTAATAACAAGAGCTTTATTGTTTGTGATGTATGTGAAAACTGTAAACTGAGCATTGACGACGAAGAATATTTGATAAATCTAATCCCGATGTCAATGGGAGAATTTCAAGTAGTCGTTGGGATGGATTGGCTATCTCAACACCATGCAAAGGTCGTGTGTTTTCGTAAAGAGATAAAACTAACATCTCCGAGCGGGAAACACGTCACCATTTATGGCGAAAAAGGAGGCAACCCTATAGTGTGCTCAATGTTGAAAGCTCACAAGCTTATGAAGCGAGGATGCAAGGCATTCATGATATACGCTAATGAGCCTGAAAAAGAATCACGAAAGATTGGAGAGGTACCGGTAGTACGAGATTATGAAGATGTGTTTCCGGAGGATTTACCGGGGATACCGCCTGAACGGGAAGTAGAGTTCGGGATCGAATTGATTCCGGGCGCGAAACCCGTAGCAAAAGCCCCGTACCGACTTGCACCGTCGGAATTACAAGAGTTGATGTCCCAAATCCAAGACCTGCTTGACAAGGGATTCATAAGGCCGAGTGTGTCTCCTTGGGGCGCACCGGTGTTGTTCGTGAGAAAGAAAGACGGGAGCATGCGCATGTGTATTGATTACCGGGAGTTAAACAAACTCACGGTAAAGAACCGATACCCGCTCCCGAGGATAGATGATTTATTCGACCAACTACAAGGTGCGAACTGGTTTTCAAAAATTGACCTTAGATCGGGGTATCACCAACTAAAGGTTAAAGAAGAAGATGTGCCGAAGACGGCTTTCCGCACGAGATACGGACATTACGAATTCCTCGTGATGTCATTTGGGCTAACAAACGCACCCGCGGCTTTCATGGACCTCATGAACCGGGTTTGCAAGCCAATGTTGGATAAGTCGGTCATCGTGTTTATTGATGATATCTTGGTGTATTCGAAAAGTGAAGCTGAACACGCACACCACTTACAAGAAGTGTTAGAGACACTTAGACGAGAGAAGTTATATGCAAAATTCTCTAAATGTGCCTTTTGGTTACGAGAGGTACAATTTCTTGGCCATGTCATAAGTGCCGACGGAGTTTTGGTGGATCTGTCAAAGATAGAGGCTGTGTCAAAATGGAATCCCCCGAAGAACCCTTCAGAAATTAGAAGCTTTTTGGGGCTTGCGGGATACTATAGGAGATTCATTCAAGATTTCTCCAACATTGCGTCACCGTTAACAAAGCTAACCCAAAAGAAAGAAAAGTTTATTTGGGGTGTCGATCAAGAAAAAGCGTTTCAAACGCTAAAAGAAAAGTTAACTCAAGCTCCGGTATTGACATTGTCGGACGGAGTCGAAGACATGGTGGTTTACTCGGATGCTTCACTATCGGGGCTCGGATGTGTTTTGATGCAACGGGGCAAGGTTATAGCTTATGCCTCGAGGCAATTGAAGATCCACGAGAAGAGATACCCCACGCACGATCTCGAGTTGGCTGCGGTGGTATTTGCATTAAAAATATGGAGGCATTACTTATATGGGGTAAAGTGCACCATATTCACCGACCACAAGAGCTTGAAATACTTCTTCGATCAGAAGGAGTTAAATATGCGACAAAGGCGATGGCTAGAAACGGTGAAAGATTTCGACTGTGAAATACATTACCACCCCGGAAAGGCAAATGTGGTAGCGGATGCTCTGAGCAGAAAAGCGGACTACGTCCCAATACGAGTAAGGTCGATGCAACTCGTGGTGACCTCGGGTATACTCGAACGTATTCGAGAGGCGCAGTTAGAAGTAGTAAAAGAAGAGAATTGGAAGAAAGAAAGAATAATCGGTCAATTGAAAGATTTGTCTGATGGGAATCACGGGTTGAAGACTCGATCCGGAAGGATATGGGTCCCACATACTTGTGGTGTGAAGGCGCTTCTACTTAATGAAGCTCATAAATCCCGTTATTCAATTCATCCGGGTGCGACCAAGATGTACAATGATTTGAAACAAAATTATTGGTGGCCCGGAATGAAGAGGGATGTGGCGAAGTATGTGGAAAAATGCTTGACATGTTTACAAGTCAAGGCGGAGCACCAGAAACCATACGACAAACTCCAACCGTTAGAAATTCCGGTTTGGAAATGGGAGCATATTACAATGGACCTAGTAACCAAGTTGCCCAAGATGAATCGTGGTTTCGATGCCATATGGGTAGTGGTGGATAGATTGACGAAAAGTGCTCACTTCATTCCGATACGTGAGACTTATACGTCAGAAAAGATGTCAGAAGTTTACACTAATGAAATAATAGCATGTTGACGTGTGCGTATATATACATAATATTTTGCAATGAATTACACACGATTGGGTTTTAAATTTATAAAAGTGATTATTACTTTTACATCAAAACACACACGAAAGAGGCAAGTGTACCCCGTCATATATGTAATAAAGTATCGGTAAGAACCAAGTATCGATCCAAGGAAATGGGCGGAGAATTAGTACTAGACCTTTGTCACTAAACTACCGGTAAAAAACATAGGTTTTGTGATTTTAAACTAAACTAAAGTAAACATAACCAAATACATAATAAAAACATAATAGAAAGTAGATAAAAAGCCTTGGTAAATACACAACCACAGCATGTCAACTAAGTCAGTTTTGGCACTAGAAGCATTCGGTCAATTTTCCAATTTAAAACAATTAGTATCCCTTTCGGGAATCCTAACATGACAATCATTCGGAAAGCTAAAACGATAAACACACTTTAACCACCTAAAATTGTTCTTTAACGTGCAATTGATAAATGTCTATGAAAATCTCTTAAAAATAAGTTAGTCAGCCGTTAGGATTATTCTAACCTCACTTAAACAAGGAAAGCGACACCGATAAACACAATGCAACCACCGAGATAAGCATAATCTAGATTAAATCACAACCGAGTTCATTTTACAAATCTTACACAATAATTCACTAAGATAGCAATTTTGGCCTAAACTACTAACTAAGCTAACAAATCATGGCAAGAATTTATAACGACACCATCTAACCCGTTTAGGCCCTTACGTGACGGCAAGCTCTCTTGATTAACAATAATTACATTTTATTAAATCACTAACCATTTCTAGTATCATGATGCATACATTTAAACCAAGTTAAACTAGTTAACCAAATTCAAAGTTTACTAATACAAGATTAATTAAGCTTCATTTTTCAACTATCTTAACTAACCAAGCACCAATCATCCAACAAAATTACTTATAATCAAGAATTCAATATCAATAACAAGGTTGCAAACTAATCATCAAAGATTAACATAGAAAATACTTCAAATGTCATTACAAACAAAGTTTAACAAACTAATGGTTATAATCTAGCAAGGGATTGTTGTGTTTTTGCCCAAAGGCTACAATAAAACATAAATCATAATCTAAGTACTTGAAAGATTAACAAAAACTTGGAAAGATTAGAAAATCAAACCATAAACAAGTACTAGACTAAGGATCCGGGTAGTAATCGAGCTAAACGAGACAATGTGGCTTGAATCCGGGTGAAAGCTAATGCCTCCGGAGCCTGAAAATCGCCTGAGAGCTCTCCAAAAATCCAGAATATCGAGCAGAATGTTTCTGCTGTGTTTTTATACTTTTTGCTGTTGCACGGTCGTTCTCCCTGTGGAACGACCGTTCACTTTATTCAATTATTGAACATGGGTCACCATACCGCATACGTCATTGGATCGTTGACCAGATCTGAAATGGCACGACCGTTCTTTGTGTGGAACGGTCGTTCAGTTCCGGGCTTCATGTTGCACGCCAAGTCGCACCTACCGTTCAGTTCCGAGACTCTGTTGATTCACCGGAGACGCACGGTCGTTCCTCAGATGGAACGACCGTTCTTCACCAAGTCGCTTGTTTCCCTGGAACGCCCAGCCGCACCGATCGTTCATTGCCGAGATGATCAGCGTTGTCGGAGATGCACGACCGTGCATCAGGTGGAACGGTCGTTCCACAGGCCCAGTTCAGAATCCTTAACAGAATGTCCGCAGCTTTGTCGTTTTGTCCGGAAAGTCCTCGTTTTTGCTATCATCTTGTCTGGAATGCAGTTTTAGGCCTGTAAACACAAATGTAGATAAATAAGTATCCGAACGACGGTTTTACGGCCAAAAACGCATAAAATAGGGGTAAAACGGTGGACTAAAATATGTGTAAATTAGAGTGTATCAAATCTCCCCACACTTAAACCTTGCTTGTCCTCAAGCAAGCTAAACTAAAAAGCAATAAAAGACATAAACAAACAAGAACGATAATTTACACACTATTTTATTGAAAACTAATATATAAACGGTTAGCCGGTTTGTCGAAAGACAACATCAAAAGATTCAAACCCAACAAGCATATGCAAGTTTAAAAAGCGACAACCAAAAAGCCGAGACTAAACATTTAATTGACTCGCATGTTAATCTTCACCCAACTCACAATGTTCACACACACTCGGTTTTATTTATGAATCATACATAAAATGTGTATGCGTAAACACTCAACGCCTAGTCAATGAAATGTGCAATATCATAAGCTTGTCATAAGATCTCGTCTCCACCAACTAACATGCAAATAAGTGTAAATCAAGAGGTCTTTACGGGTTGTAACGTTAGGCTTGGGCGAAGGGTATGGAAGTGGACATTTAAAATGGCGAAAACGGTTAAAACTCGGTAGTAGCGTTTAACTAGCAATAAACAATACAACTTTACATACAAACGCCTTAAAAAGGCGACTAAAGCGCAATCGAGCTAATCAACAAGATTTTTAACATTTAAGCATTCAAAATTGCTCGATTTCTATCAACTTCACCCTATTTTAGGGTGTTTTATTTTCTGTTTTTTTTTTTTTTTTAACAGACTATACAATGAAATATAAACACTAACAAGCTAGTTAAACTATTATTTTAACCGAGTTTCAACACTAAAAAGGTTTAAAAACATAAAAAGGCTAAATTTGGTTAAGTAGGCGATAATGTGGGTAAACAAAGGTGAACGGGAAGGCTCGACATGGTTAATCCTAAAGGGTAATATAAGGTGAACGGGAAGCACAACACAAAGAACAAGGTACACAACAAAGGGGTAATCTAAGTGCCTCTATCACGTTTACACAAATCCGCACGTTCATGGTCTTAACAAGCATACTAGTGACAAGTTCTAAATTGCACAAAACATCCGGCTCACTCCTATATCCGAAATGAACAAATATATAACAATCTAAGCTCAAATATGCTCACGTAACGGAAGGAATGGGTAAAAGTGTGAAAACTATCATGTAAGTCTTTCTTTGTTTGTCACGCTTTCCGGTTTCCTTTTTCAAAAATATTTTGCTTGTCGAGTTTTTATCAAGTCCGATGCTTTCTAAAACATAACCAACCGGTTTATTTACCAACATATACACAAAACACAAGTATTTTTAAATGATTTTTCTGATTTTCTGTTTTTTTTTTTTTTTTTTTTTTTTTTTTTTTTTTTTAATATGAGGACAAACAAAGCTAAGTTAACAAAGTTAACCCCCTCCCCACACTTGAACTTCGCATTGTCCCCAATGCGAGACCCGAAATATAGAGAAAGGGATAAAAATACTCCCCTCAAGATGATGTTGGTGCCACGAGACTTCCGAAGCTCTAACTGGTACGTGCTCCGGTCCAAGATCCGATAGATAAAATCTGCAAGTATGTCGTGTACACCCAAAATATAACAGAAAAAGAAAAACCAAACAACCATAATGTACATAAATGCTAACATCCAAACAAAACAGAAAAGAAATTGTCTGAAAATACATATCCGGGGTGTTTTAAATACTAAGTCAAAATAAACACCCAAATAAAAAAAACAAAGTACTGAAACATAAAACACCACCAAGTGCTACCACTACCGCAAACTACTCATCATCATCGTCATCATGCCTCGTGCCAGATGGGCCCTGATCGCCATAGCCAGGGGGGTTCCACGGTGGGAACTCCGGCGGGTGCTGAAAATAGTTGGGGTATGCGTGATGCATCTCCCCGAACAAATAAGAAAAACCCGCGGACACCCCCTGGTATAGAGTATCCTGGCGCTGCTCTAGTCGGTCATGTGTGGCCCGAAGCTCTGCCTGACAGGCTCTAATTTCGTCCTGGCTGGATCTGATCTGGTCAAAGTATGTACCATGCTGCTCCTGAGTGACACGCATGTCCTGGAACTGCTGGTAGAAAGTAGGCCAATCCTCATGCTGATGAAATGCATGATGCTGCGGCGAGTGTGGTGGTGTCGGTGGCTGTGGCTCGTGCTGCTCTCCCATCTCTTCGTCTTCATCCTCATGTTCCTCCTCAGCTGGAGGTAACGGGTCCCATATCTCTCCATTCAAACCCCTCAACCTATCTCTCCCATCCAACTCAGCAATAACCCCCATAAACTTCAAAGACCGGATATCAACATGCACCCCCTCAGTGATCAAAGTGAGACCCCTAAGCACCCCCGGCGTCATATATCGCTCATTGTACGCGATCTCGGTCACGTACTGACCGCCGTGGATCTCACTATTGTGGGTCCTCCCTGAACACTTGACAAAGTACTCAGCCATTCGCGCGGCGAGGTTGATCGGTGCTTTGTCAACCAACGCATAAAGAAAGAGCAAATCAGGTGTTGGACAGTTACCTTGACTGTCCATGCGTCCGCAAATAGAATGGCTGAAAACATGGTGCATCACTCGCACCAGAGGGTCTCGGAGTCGCGAAGCTTTAGACATCCGTGGGTTGTAGGGGCCTCCAATAGCGTTACGTGCCCAGAATGCCTCTCGCGCTGCATCATTAGGGAAGTTGAACCGATCGTTGAAGATGTCAGGATCATCCATGTCCTCCAGCGTATAAATCCCAAGCCTCCGTCCCAAACGACCCACCGACCATGTATGCCATCGCCCACACAACCTGAAGGTGACCCGATTCCTGTAGCGGAAATCAGGTTCTGTATGTGCAAGCGGCTTTTCATACTGATACGAGGCGAAGAATTCCATAGTCAACTCCTGGTACACGGGTCGGTTGCAACCGACCAGGTTTGCTAGCGCGGGAGTCATCATTTCATCAAGTCGGTCATATTGATTTAATTCCCTCATGACCTCCCAATCTAACCAACGGGGCTCGCCAAATTGTTCCCGCCTTGCCCACAATTCATCGCGCTTCGCGATGCATAACGCTTCTTTCTCGATGTTGGGGTCAAATTGCAGGAAAGGGTGATCCATCTGTAATGGGGAATGTTGTTAGGAAGACAGAAACAGGAGAAAAAAAGAGTTGAAAACAAGCGAGCAGCCAATTATGAAGCTACTGTCCAACTGTACTGGGCATATGGCACGGTCGTTCTCCGGGACGCACGGTCGTGCGTCACCGAGAACTAACAGGCCAAGCCAGTCGATATCGTGAATAGCCGGCGAGGCACGACCGTTCCACCCGAGGAACGACCGTGCACTTCCGAATCTGCAGACTTCGACCCCTGATCTTAGAACAATCAGATTTTGCAAAATTTCAACAAGTATTGGGTCAACAGGGGTCTGCAAATCAACCGGGTGTTCACGATACTTCGATTTAACAAGGGTTAGGGTTTCGATTTGTTTATGAAGAGAACCCTAAAAATTCCTTGAAAAATCGGAAGAAAACTACACTAGAAAGAAAGAAAACAAGAAATCTAACACTAGAGACGTACCGTGCGAAGTTGGGTGTTTGATCGTGCGAAAAATCGTGCGAAACGGTGAAAAATCTCCCTGGAACGGTCTGCAGCGACTAGGGTTCGCGAATGATGGATTTTGCAGCAGATAATGGTATATATAGTGTGCAAAATGACCAAATTGCCCTCAGCCTGTGGCACGGTCGTTCTCCGGAATGGAACGATCGTGCGTCACCGAGGTCGTTCAAAACCCACAGCCTGTTCTCGGAAATGCACCGAGGGTGCGATCTACCGTTCCGGCTTCCTCGGAATCGCACGGTCGTGCGACCCCGAAGAACGATCGTGCATCAGCTGCAGATGCAGATTTCTGCAGAAGCTATTTCCAGCACCTGTTTCGGCCGTTTTCGCCGTTTTTTCGACACACCAACTGTTCTAACAATATTACAATACAGAACCTTCGCCCGGCACTTATGGAAACTAAACAAACAAACGAAAACTACCTAACTAACCTAAATTACGCTAAAACTACCAAAACAAATAAAAGGACAATTTTGCCCTTATAGCGCCAAAGACGCTCCTGCTGCATTTTTGTCGGCGAGTCAGCAGCGTAGACTCATGCTAAATTTTTGTCGGCGAGTCGATAGCAAGACTCATGCTAAATTTTTGTCGGCGAGTCGATAGCAAGACTCATGCTAAATTTTTGTCGGCGAGTCGATAGCAAGACTCATGTCCCCACACTTTACGTGTGCGGGCCATTACCACGCCCCTTCGGATTCTGCTCCGTGTTGCCCGGAAGACCACCCGGGGGTCTCTCCGACAACATTTTTGCTAACTGGCCCACTTGATTCTCAACATTCTGAATGGAAGCCTTTTGACTCCGCATTTCTCCTTCGTTGACCAAGAATCGCTCCTCATGCTGCTGATATCGCTTTTCAGCCATTTGATTAGTACTATTGGAGTTGTTCAGCAGTTGTGCCATCATTTCCTCTAGCTTTACATTGCTTTGAGAGGTGTGCGGCTGTGAACTGCTTCCTGAGCCTTGATTATGATATTGAGGCTGAAAGGATTGACCGTGAGAATGTTGTGACGCGGGAGCATGTTGAGCAAAACTGGGCGCGTTCTGGTTCCCAGAACCAGATTTCCACCCTAAATTTGGGTGATTTCTCCACCCTGGATTGTACGTGTTGCTGTAGGGGTTATTTTGGGGCCTGTTTTGATTGCCCATGTAGTTCACCTCTTCGTGACCGGTAAACATAACACCCTGCTCACACGTACCTGGCACATGTGACACTCCACATTGGTCACATCCAGGGCCAACTTGCGCGGCTGTTTGGGATTTATCGAATTTCGTCGCCAGAGCTGAGATTTGAGCAGTAATGGCTGTGTAATCGTCCACAGCGTGAGCTCCTGCGCGAGATGATGATGATGTAGCCCGACCTCTATCGCCTTCCCGACGCGAGCTGGATTTCAACGCAACTTTTTCTATTATATCGTATGCTTCCGCCGGCGTCTTTGTTCCCAGATCGCCTCCTGCGTTAACATCTAATCGCTCCTGCGTGTTGTAGCTGAGCCCCTGATAGAATGTCAAAACTAGCTGTCTTTTGGAATAGCCGTGATGTGGCACATCAATCAACAAATCCTTGAATCTCTCCCAAGCTGCATGCAACGATTCGCCCTCGTCCTGGCGAAAAGAAGTAATCCGGTTCCGTATCTTGTTCGTTTTCTCAGGTGGAAAGTATTTATGCATAAACTGCTCCGCCAACTGATTCCAGGTCCTGATGGACCCGGCTGGAAGTGACATAAGCCAAGCTCTGGCTTTGTCACGCAATGAAAACGGAAACAACCTCAACCAAATTGCATCCTCCGAAACATCCCTAATCTTGAATGTGGAGCAAACATGGAGAAAAGCCGCAATGTGTCTCCCAGGATCCTCGTGTTCACGCCCGTCGAACTGCACTGAATTCTGCACCATGTTAATAATACTAGATTTTATTTCAAATGAAGGTGCATCAATAGTGGGTCTAATAATACTGGGCTCCAAGCCTTCTCGTCCGGGCTGATTAGTCTCATTCAAAGGTTGATTATCGTCTGCCATGATTTCGTCCCCCGAGTTTTCGCTTTCAGAAAGTATCACCGGGTTGTCAATCGCGTTTGCAATCCGTTGTGCAATGACACGTGCCCTTTCTCGAAGCCTCCTACTCCTCCTAAGATTATGCGCTGGTTCGTCAACCGGCTCAGCAATATTAGGCGCGGGAGTTGAGGACATTAACCTGCAAACGAAAATTTCACACAATGAATATTTTATTACTATATAATAATTATGCTTTTTTTTTCAGCTGAACAGAAGCAGAAAATTATTAGAAATGGGCTGAAAATTTTATAAAAATCCGAAAAATTGGCCCGAAATTTTATAAAAAATCAACAAAATAAATAAATGAATCGACTAATACAAAAATGGCTTTAGGGTGCCGAAAACCCAAAGAATAAGTGAATAAATAAATCCGGATCAAATAAATAAATGAAACAAAAAAATACCGCAAAAATGAATAAATCGATTAAAACAAGAAATATTAACAAATAAATAAACAAATAAATAATCAAGAAATTATACACAAATATTAACAAGTATATACACCGATAACCAAATGACTCGGGTCGTTCCTAAAACTCGCCATTTCCCCGGCAGCGGCGCCAAAAACTTGACGTGTGCTTATATATACATAATATTTTGCAATGAATTACACACGATTGGGTTTTAAATTTATAAAAGTGATTATTACTTTTACATCAAAACACACACGAAAGAGGCAAGTGTACCCCGTCATATATGTAATAAAGTATCGGTAAGAACCAAGTATCGATCCAAGGAAATGGGCGGAGAATTAGTACTAGACCTTTGTCACTAAACTACCGGTAAAAAACATAGGTTTTGTGATTTTAAACTAAACTAAAGTAAACATAACCAAATACATAATAAAAACATAATAGAAAGTAGATAAAAAGCCTTGGTAAATACACAACCACAGCATGTCAACTAAGTCAGTTTTGGCACTAGAAGCATTCGGTCAATTTTCCAATTTAAAACAATTAGTATCCCTTTCGGGAATCCTAACATGACAATCATTCGGAAAGCTAAAACGATAAACACACTTTAACCACCTAAAATTGTTCTTTAACGTGCAATTGATAAATGTCTATGAAAATCTCTTAAAAATAAGTTAGTCAGCCGTTAGGATTATTCTAACCTCACTTAAACAAGGAAAGCGACACCGATAAACACAATGCAACCACCGAGATAAGCATAATCTAGATTAAATCACAACCGAGTTCATTTTACAAATCTTACACAATAATTCACTAAGATAGCAATATTGGCCTAAACTACTAACTAAGCTAACAAATCATGGCAAGAATTTATAACGACACCATCTAACCCGTTTAGGCCCTTACGTGACGGCAAGCTCTCTTGATTAACAATAATTACATTTTATTAAATCACTAACCATTTCTAGTATCATGATGCATACATTTAAACCAAGTTAAACTAGTTAACCAAATTCAAAGTTTACTAATACAAGATTAATTAAGCTTCATTTTTCAACTATCTTAACTAACCAAGCACCAATCATCCAACAAAATTACTTATAATCAAGAATTCAATATCAATAACAAGGTTGCAAACTAATCATCAAAGATTAACATAGAAAATACTTCAAATGTCATTACAAACAAAGTTTAACAAACTAATGGTTATAATCTAGCAAGAGATTGTTGTGTTTTTGCCCAAAGGCTACAATAAAACATAAATCATAATCTAAGTACTTGAAAGATTAACAAAAACTTGGAAAGATTAGAAAATCAAACCATAAACAAGTACTAGACTAAGGATCCGGGTAGTAATCGAGCTAAACGAGACAATGTGGCTTGAATCCGGGTGAAAGCTAATGCCTCCGGAGCCTGAAAATCGCCTGAGAGCTCTCCAAAAATCCAGAATATCGAGCAGAATGTTTCTGCTGTGTTTTTATACTTTTTGCTATTGCACGGTCGTTCTCCCTGTGGAACGACCGTTCACTTTATTCAATTATTGAACATGGGTCACCATACCGCATACGTCATCGGATTGTTGACCAGATCTGAAATGGCACGACCGTTCTTTGTGTGGAACGGTCGTTCAGTTCCGGGCTTCATGTTGCACGCCAAGTCGCACCTACCGTTCAGTTCCGAGACTCTGTTGATTCACCGGAGACGCACGGTCGTTCCTCAGATGGAACGACCGTTCTTCACCAAGTCGCTTGTTTCCCTGGAACGCCCAGCCGCACCGATCGTTCATTGCCGAGATGATCAGCGTTGTCGGAGATGCACGACCGTGCATCAGGTGGAACGGTCGTTCCACAGGCCCAGTTCAGAATCCTTAACAGAATGTCCGCAGCTTTGTCGTTTTGTCCGGAAAGTCCTCGTTTTTGCTATCATCTTGTCTGGAATGCAGTTTTAGGCCTGTAAACACAAATGTAGATAAATAAGTATCCGAACGACGGTTTTACGGCCAAAAACGCATAAAATAGGGGTAAAACGGGGACTAAAAGATGTGTAAATTAGAGTGTATCACATGTCATGGGGTGCCGGTATCCATCGTGTCTGATAGGGATACCCGGTTTACTTCAAATTTCTGGCGAGATTTCCAAGAGCAAATGGGAACCAAATTGTTCATTAGCACTGCGTACCATCCTCAAACGGATGGACAGAGTGAAAGAACGATACAAACATTGGGGGATATGCTACGGGCGTGTATAATCGACTTTGGAGGAAGTTGGGATGTTCACCTACCGTTAGTTGAGTTCTCGTATAATAACAGCTACCAATCTAGTATTAAGATGGCACCGTACGAAATGCTTTATGGTAGGAAGTGTCGAACCCCGGTATGTTGGGGTGAAGTAGGTCCACGCGAACTCGCCCACCAAGATATAGTACGAGCCACGAATGAAAAGATTGAAATAGTTCGAGCACACTTGAAAGCAGCTCAAGACAGGCAAAAAACGTATGCTGATAAAAGGAAGAGGCCAATCGAATTCCAGGTTGGTGACATGGTCATGCTAAAAGTTTCCCCATGGAAGGGCATTATTAGATTCAGAAAAAGGGGGAAACTAAGCCCGAGGTTTATTGGGCCATTTAAAATTATCGGAAGAGTTGGCAAGGTAGCTTACCGCCTTGAGCTACCGGAGGAACTAAGTGGGATTCATGGCACATTTCACGTGTCACAATTATGAAAGTGCCTAGCAGACGAAACGGCCTATATTCATTACGATGATATCGAAGTGGATAATAGTCTGAATTATGCGGTGAGACCGGTGGAGATTTTAGATCGAAAGGTCAAACATTTACGAAATAAACAAATTGACCAAGTCAAAATCAAATGGGAGCATAGGAAAGGTTCGGACACTACGTGGGAGTCCGAAGAGGAGATGCGACGTCTCCACCCTACATTATTTGGTACGTACTTCGGTTTCGGGGACAAAACCCTTTTTAAGGGGGGTGGACTTGTAACACCCCGAAAAATATAAAACTTTATATTAGAATTATAAAGTATAAATAAATGAGAATTTACCAACTAGGAATTTTAATCTAGTTAGTTACAAGTTAGAAATAACCTATATTAGGGTTAAAAGCAACTAAACTAAATGTTGATCAAAATGGAGGGACCTAAGTTGTAAAAATTAAAACTTTATTTCAATTAAATTAATAAAACACACCAAACACCCCACAAGGAGGTGTCTGGTCGATCAGAACATCAGGGGGCGACACCCCACTTCCAAAAAAACCCAAGAATTCTACTAAAACTCTCAAATTGGAGGTGCAAATCTGGTCCAAACGAAAATCCGAGCTTAGAATCGTGATCGTCATCGCAAGAGGATTACAAGGTATGTAAAATTTAGTGAAAACTCTTAATTTGAAATTCTCATGAAATTGGGAAAATCTGAAATTAGGGTTGCATGTTTATGTAGTGATGATTTAAGAACAACTATAGTGTCTAGGGACAAACCCTAAACAAACACAAGCTGAAATCATGTAAAAATTTAGTGGAAACTATGATCACCATTGTAGGTGATTAATGGGTTATGTGTTAATTGATGAACACTAGGATTGTGGGTGTTAATCTTGTGTAATTTGACAATTTGGAAGTGATTTCAGAAATCTAGAGGCTAATAATCATGTAAAATGTTGATTGAGGTGAAATTAGGGCTAAATGATAAGCTATAAACTTGTCATATAATCATGTGAAAAATCTGCCCTTAAGGTGTTTGTGAAAATGCCTCAAAGAAGGCTTAAAATAGAAATTTAAAGATTTAACGCATAATTATGATGTTTCGGTGTATTATGCGAAGTAAGGTTTAAATAGAGTTCTAAACATGTCTTGAATTGAACTCTATAGGAAAGGATACCGGAACGTCAAGTGGACAAGCCGGTAGTGATTTGCGGTTGAAGGGCGTACACTAAGGTATGTAACTTGACCCGTTACACTAAGTAGATTTTGATGATTATATAATGCGTAATTGAATTTTTGAATAAGAGTTGTTTTAAATTAAGCGGTGAAGTCGCTATATTGAATGATTGGTCAAATTTGGTTGAAACTCGTTGGTAGTCATCATATGGGAGGATTCCTTAGACGAGCCAACGGGTCGAATAATCAAGTAAAGCATGGTTAATGCTCCGGAATATGATGGATTGATCTTTGATATAGGTTAATATATAACATGTTAGAAATACGAGAATTTAATGTATTGGTTTGTTAGAAAAGCGAAATCCGAAAGTTGAGTTTGAGTACAATGAACAAAACAATCGAATTATGGATTTCCAGGAACTACCGTAAGTTACGGTAGTACCGTAACTTACGGTAGGGGTCAGGTGTTTACGGCAGATTTCCTCTGGTTTACGGTGATCCAGGAATTTCCAGAACCTACCGTAACTTACGGTGTCTTACGGTGACACCGTAAGTTACGGTGGAACCAGAAAACAAAACAGTATTTTATTATTCAAATTTTGATGTTGTATCTTGTATTTATGCACTATATAACAATGTCAGAACTGATGTTTTAAAGGTTTTGACCATAGGTAACAAGGTGGATCTTACGGATGGCGGTCAAGCGAATGATGAAGAACCGAAGACGATTTTTGAAGCTTCCGCAATGTTTTAATCATACTTAGACTTTGTTCATGGGTTGTAAACAATTTCTTAAACAATTTTGAATGTTCTAACTTAGTCATTAATTGACTAAGGTTTATGCTACTTATGAAACTTATGTTATTTTAATATCTTTTGGTATAAAAATGTATAAAATTAGTAAAAAAAAAAATTTAAGGGTGTTACAATAGCCCTATACGAGGCGTCTAACAAGGTGTGGAAATAGGCATAAAGGTGTGTAAATATGTAGACCCAAATTTAAATAGGTTAAACAGGCTAGCGAGTCGTCCTGTTTAAATTATGTGTCTAAACAAGTAGCTTTCGATTTTAGAAGTTTGGAAATAGGTGGCTTGGTGGCTGCAGAGGCCACTTCCTTCTGGTGTGATTTTAGTTTGAGAGTTGCTAAGGTTTGTTGCTGAGATTAAGGCCTACAAAATGAAGAAAAAAGCTTGGGAAGCAGTGTTTTTATTGACATTTTGGAGGCTATGGCTCAATCGGAATGACAATGTTTTTAAAGGGGTCATGTCCTCCCCTCAAAAGATGCTAGATGAGATTAAGGAAACATCGTGCTCGTGGATACAAAATAGAACCAAAAGGTAGCACATGGAGTAGAACGCATGGAGCAAAAAATTTTGGTAACCACCTGTTTTTGTAATGCCTTAGGCCTATTTTTTTGTTTTTGGCCTTTTTTTTTTGTATGTTGATGCCCTTAGCTGCTTGCTATGTGTCAGTTCAGTGTGTTAATGAAAAGCCCTGTTATGTCGTTCAAAGAAACAAATAATGACAGTTTTTTTCCAAGCACTCTCAGTTACCATGGTCATTGCTGATGAACACAGCAACACACCAGAAAGTTACAAGGCTGCAAAACCAACAGAACCTGAAGAAGAAACCAAAAAGATTGGAGAAAAGGCTATTGAGAATGAAGTATGTGGAAACAATGTCCCCGAGAAGTCTGAAACCGACAGCGTCGAGCAGGGTAAGAAAGAAGCTTTCAACATGTTAGAGAAGAACCAAGGTAATGGTTGTGGTGTTAGAAGCTCACAAGATGCTGCTTGTGAGGATACAAAAGAAACAACAGAAGAACATGCGGCCGTAGTGGCTGATTTCAAGGAGCAGGATCTGAATGAAACGCCTAGAGAGTTTGTCAAGGAAGAAACATATGACAAATCAGTTGATGCACAAGAGGTAAATAATGTTTAACCCAAGTAATTTCTAATTATTCCAAAAGGCCGCTATCTTGGTGTTATAAGAGTGTGGGAATGGGTCAATCCGGGTTGTATATATTTGATAACCGATAAAATATATAACGGGTGGATTTGTTTAATATCAGGAAAAACATAAAACAAAAATTGCCAAGAAAGGTAACAAGAGATTAAAATGACCAACTTTGACCAGCACTTGAAACTACCAACTTTGACCCGTTACTCAACCCAACCCAATAGACCATCCCTTTTGCCATTTTTACCTATGAGTATGACATTTTTACCTTCGACAATATCAAAAATGACAAATGCTTAGAGAAAATGGCATTGTGAAGAAGACACATTTATAAAAATTGTGGCTAATATTTGGATGAAGAACGATGAAGCCAAGTTGCTATGAATATTGTTATTACAAGCTTTGAGCTTATTCATATACATTATTTTAGATTTTCTTTCACTCTACCGGCCATAAACTCAAAATATAAATAATTTCATATAGGCAAGTGAACTAAGTGAAATTGGATCAAAGGACACAGAACAAAAGTATGAGGAAAGTGTCAAGAAAATTGAGCAAGATGAAGAGATTGAAGAAACCAAGCCGGATGTAGAAATTGCAAAAACGGAGCAAAATGGGTTATTACAGGCAATCACCCTCGATGCTTGCGCCTCAACACAAACAATACCTCAAGTAGAGACTACAGAACATGAAGAGAAGGAGAAAGTGGTCAACGTATTAGAAAAAGATCAAGATGAGGATGACGTTACACGTGCACATGATGTGACGGTTGAAGGAGGTTTACAAGAAAAGACCCACAACAATGACGATAATGAACGTGAAGTTGTTGAAGCTAAAGAAAGTGTAGAGGAAGATGCTGCTAATGTTTGTGTCTCAACACTTGTCAAAGAAAGTACAAATATTTAGTTTCATTAAGTATGCTCTTTTGTTTTGTTCATTTTAATGTCTGGTTATTTGTTTAGTGACATTATAAATACGTTTTATCGCTTTCTTTATTATGTTCTATGGGTATTTATGTATTATGCCGTAAGGTACCCGGCCTACGGACGGGTTCTCAACTAGTTACATATGTTCTAAATACAAACTAAATATAATATAAACTGCTTACATAATTACCCTTGGCCAAACTTTAGATGTGAGAGATTAAGTTCCTCATCAATTTGGGGAGGATAGATTTGGAGAATGAGTACTATGTATTGCAATTGTTGTATTCGACATTAGAACTAACTATCGGGCTTGAACAGGAAATCATCTTTTGTCAATTTGGGGAGGAAATTTTTATTTTGTTTTGAATGTTTGCTTTATTTCAGGGAAGATATTATATATTGAATTGTAAGTGTTTGTCAATTTGCTGAGGAAGTTTGTGTTACATAGTGGCTTGAATTGCAATTTTTATATGATTATGAATTTCAAAAGTATTCATTTGTTGTCATCTCTTGAAAATTGTTTGTTTGAACAAACTTCTAAGAATGTTGTTATTTTCCAATGAATTTGTTAGTTACTTATGGGCTACTAATTCCAAACATAGGCTGTCCAAACGTCTTGGTCCATTACTTATGACCTTATAATTCCAGACGTAGCTCAAGTTAGGTCATTTTTAAGTTGATCATTTTCTACCCAGTTTGCCTATGTGAAAGTATGAATCCACAAGCTCCGTATACTAATTCAGTTACCTGTTACAAAAAGAAACAGTTAAAGTCTCAATTGAATGAAGTTTCTAACTAAATATTAGAAATAATTGAAGTTTTGGTATAAACATGTTTCCAAACTTTTAAGTTTGAGCCATATCGAATATGCATATAAGTTACTTCTTAGATCTTTTTTTCTTAATGGTTGTTATAAATAAATTAAAAAAAATTAAAATATGAACGAGTGGATTCTTTTCAGTTGTTTTCAGTATGTATATACAAAACATGTAACAAAAAAGCGAAATGAAAAGTAAAATGATTTGTGCATCTAAACACTTGCACAAATCAATAGCTATGATCAGAAAAACAAAAGATTAAAATAACGGGACGGACACAATAAGTAGATCAACCGTTTAAAGTTACATGGAACTTATCTTTTTGCTATTTCTAAACCACTATGTTGTGGACGGTGGACGTGACTTGTTCAGCATAGGTATAGAGTATTCGAAATTAAAAAAATCAAGATTGTGTGCACAAAGTCAATACACAAAGTCATCTTGTAAGAGTTCCTTTGCAACATTCTCTTCGTAAGCATTTGGTTAGTTATCTTGCATCCCGCAATCTGGCCGTCAAGAATCACTGGTCTTGCTGAGTACATAGTTCAAGTTTTAAGTTTGAACACATCAAGGTGTCAACAATCACAATCGTCAAAAACTCACTCCGTGACAAGCCCAAACGTCGTCATGACTTAATAATATCTATTTATCATATGTGATCACTTGTCTCACTTTAAGCGACATAAAATGCAATGTTATCAACCCCTTTTACTTTTGACTCGAGGGAATGGGCTCCCAAGGGTAGTATCATTGTCCCAACCAATCACAATCCACCATGTCTTTACTTTTGACTTGAGGGAATGGGCTCCAAATGGTAGTATCATTGTCCCAACCAATCACAATCCACCATATCAAATTCCTTACAAATTACCCTTACGCTGCCTTAACATGTACTCTTGAACTTTTTTTTTAATTTAAATAAAGTCAAATGTAACTAAAATTTAAAAACTTCACTAAAATAAAAATAAATCATAGTTCAAACTACAAAAACCGAAATAAACAATACAATAAAAACCGGAAAAAAAAAATACTACAAATCCGGTAAATTGGCTCATTGGCCAACCATATTTTTCCGCAAGTTCTCATTTGGGGGCTATAAAGATTTTTACACTTCGTGGTCGAAATGGTTGTGTGGCTTAATATATGTCTCAAAAACACTGTCCCTCGCCACTTGGTTTATCTTTGGATTTGGAGTGGATATGAGAATGAGTGTGATTTAAAATGGGATTGAAAGATTAATACATGTAGATTTTGAAATTGTTTTTTTTTTAATGCATAGAGGTCAAAAGTGTGGTCTCTTTGATCCATAAACCACAATAGCGCAAGGGTTAGACTACCCGGATTTCAGCACGTCAAACCTAGCTTTGTGGGTGACGACGGTGTTGTGGCACAGCTTAAATAAGGTTGTTTAGTTTTAATCTTGCATTTTTGGTAAAAGTGTACGATTACCGTTTTATGATTCCGTTAATGTTACTCATTTGCCATTTGATATTTTACACAGTGATCTTTGGACCTCCCCTATACTTAGTACGGGGGGTCACAAATATTACATCTTGTTTCTAGACGACTTTACCAATTTCCTATGGACCTTCCCCCTAGCCAATAAATCCCAAGTTTTCAACACTTTCACTCAACTCCACAACCTTGTTCGCACACAATTTGAGCGTACAATCAAGCAATTACAATGTGACAATGGTAAAGAATGTGCCAATAATAATTTTTATAACTTTTGTCACTCAAATGGTATGCAATTCCGTTTTTCATGCCCTTACACATCTTCCCAAAACGGAAAAGCTGAACGTAAAATTCGTACCATAAATAATATGATTCGTACCCTCCTAGCCCAAGCATCCTTACCACCATCCTTTTGGCACCATGCCCTTGAAACCGTCACCTATCTACTTAACATCCTTCCCAACAAAACCTTCAATTTTCGGTCCCCCACCTCTATTCTATACGGAGTCATTCCCGAATATGAACATCTTCGTGTATTTGGATGTCTCTGTTATCCTCTCACCCCTTCCACTACCATACACAAACTAAACTACCGGTCCAACCCGTGTGTCTTCCTTGGTTACCCCTCTAACCATCGGGGATACAAATGTCTTGACCTCACTACTCACCAGCTTATCATTTCCCGACACGTACACTTTGAGGAAACTATTTTTCCTTACGCCATCCAATCTCCCACCTCATCTCCATCCTATGAATTTCTCAATTCCACCATAAACCCACTCGTTTGGGATCATCTTTCCAAACAACAGCCTATCCCCACTTCCCCTTCTGGGCCGCTTAACTCCACGGCCTCAAGCTCACACCCTTCCTCTGCCATTTCGTCTAACCCACTCGGCCCACAACCCCTTCACCCACCCGCACCTTCTAGCCCATCAACCACACCTTCTGGCCCAACCACCCCTCCTCCCACCACCGGCCCACCATCCAGCCCTCCTCCCATCGTACCATCGTCCCATCGTCCCATCACCGACTCATCGTCCAGCCCTCCTCCCACCACCGACCCCAACGTCACCTCTCCTGCTACCTCCCACAACACTTCTCCAATACCACCTCCACCAAACCCTCCACCCACACGTACCATCCACACCTGCTCCATGAGCGGCATCACTAAACCCAAACAGCCTTTTAGCCTTCACACTGCCACTGTCATGACCATTCCCAAAAACCCGCAGGTTGCCTTAGCCACTCCAGAGTGGTACAATGCCATGACTAATGAGTTTAGTGCCCTTATTAAAAATAAGACTTGGGAACTTGTACCACGCACGTCTAACATGAATATAATACGATGCATGTGGCTCTTTAAACATAAGTACAGGTCCGATGTCAGTCTCGAGCGCTATAAAGCTCGTTTAGTGTGTGATGGTCGTAAACAGGAACAGGGGATTGATTGTGGAGAAACTTTTAGCCCGGTTGTGAAACCGGCTACTATTCGGCTAGTCCTTTCTTTGGCACCGGAAAAATCCTGGAAAATTCACCAACTGGATGTCACGAATGCTTTTCTACACGGTAACTTAGAAGAAACAGTATACATGCATCAACCCATTGGTTTTCGCCATCGTGACTATCCAGATCATGTATGTCTTCTGAAAAAGTCTCTCTATGGCCTTAAGCAGGCCCCTCGTGCCTGGTACCAGCGGTTCACAGACTTTGTTACTTCTGAGGGTTTTCGCCAGAGCAAGTCCGACAACTCCCTCTTTGTCTACAAGAATGGACAAGACATCGCATATCTTCTAATATATGTTGATGACATCATACTTACCACCTCTACTGATAGCCTTCGTCAACATCTCCTTCAGACTCTTGCAGGAGAATTTGCTATGAAGGATCTGGGCTCTCTTTCTTATTTTCTGGGCATACAGGTCACTCGCTCTGGGGACACGATGTTTTTGACTCAACAGTCTTATGCACGAGACATCATCCATAGAGCAGCTATGGATTCGTGCAAGCCCGCTGCCACCCCTGTCGATACTCAGTCTAAGCTTTCGGCAGATACAGGACTTCTATACGAAGACCCCACCACATACCGCAGTTTGGGTGGTGCTCTTCAGTACTTGACTTTCACCAGACCAGATATCTCTTATGCGGTTCAGCAGATTTGCAAGCATATGCATGCGCCACGAGTTACACACTGGAATGCGCTTAAGCGCATTATTCGCTGCATTCAGGGCACTTCAGAGTTCGGTCTTCATCTTACCCCTGCTCAGTCTTTGTCTCTCATTGCTTATATTGATGCCGACTGGGCAGGATGCCCTGATACTAGACGCTCTACTTCTGGCTACTGTGTATATCTTGGTGATAGCTTAATCTCCTGGCTTCCAAGCATCAATCCACCATATCCATGTCCAGTGCTGAAGCCGAGTATCGGGGTGTTGCTAATGTTGTTGCTGAATTATGCTGGATTCGAAATCTTTTACTCGAACTTCACCATCCCATCTCACGGGCCTCCTTAGTATACTGTGATAACATAAGCGCAATCTATCTCTCTGGCAACCCGGTGCAGCATCAGCGCACCAAACACATCAAGCTCGATATCCACTTTGTCCGTGAACAGGTTCAGAAAGGCTGCGTTCGAGTTCTTCATGTACCGTCTCGTCATCAGATTGCAGATATATTCACTAAAGGCCTCCCGCGTGTTCTCTTTGATGATTTTCGGACCAGTCTCAGCATTCGTCCATCCTTCGCTTCGACTGCGGGGGTGTAATAGCATATATGTAAATATGGTTATGATTATAGATTGAATGTATTTAGGAAATCTCCTTAAAATAGTGGAGATTCTGTTGTAACTTCTCTATATATTATTATGTAACCTCAATCAAGAATTCAAGGAAAATAATAATTCTTACAGACACAAGTATAATTTGACCCGTTATTTGTTCTGCAAGAGTTACCCGGTTGGATTCTTACCCTTATCATAGAGCTGGCTAATACATCTTATTTTATCATTGTGGCTATTAAATTTAGAGAAAATCAGTAGAATAGTATACCTTTTGATATATGAGTGAGTTACTTCGGCTTGTGAGTCAAATCAGCTTGGATTTTATACAAGCGAGATACATTCAGGCAGCTTTCATAGATCTTTTTAGGAATATAACAATACTTGCCGGACTTCTAGAATCCTTATCATTATTTGTTTGTATTGATATAACTAGAATATCACTTCACATATCCATTCATAGATGCCGTCTGTTATCCTTTTCACGCCTTATACCAGCAGCTCATCTAATTCATATTTGGTTGGGCCCATTTTTTTACGCTTAAATCGGGTTGTTAGTTGGACCAACATTAGTGTTATAAGTATAAGTTGGGCCTGTGTGAGTGTTCATAACATCTTCTAGACCTAAGTTCATCATCTCTATTTGGGTTTTTTTTTTTTGTGGATTGATCTTTGTTTTGTTCAATATATTCAGTTTTATCATGTTTGTTCATCGATTTCCTTGGGTTTTTTGTATTAGGAACAAGAACCAATTCACGGTGACGTCATTAAGGATTGGACACCTTGTGATTATTTCGATCAGTAGTCACACTCGGTTGCCTTTATGTTCAAGGTTTATGATCTACATCACCATTGGGTTATATTGAGTCAAATTTACGATGCTGGTGGTGTGGGGATAACCGATACGGTATTTATCCCGGTTTATATTCCACATCGCTCTTGGGTTAAAGTAAGTTGGATTTATCAGTTTTTCTACTCATCTGCTTTATAGGATTAAATTAAGTTCGATTTTTCAAGTTTTCATTTAATATGCGTTATGTATTGTTACAGATAACCCGGCAGAATCGTCAATTTGACTTGATTAACATCTGCTTTTAGATGTTCGGCTCACTAATTTGATGCCCTAATTTTGACAAACTGAAATTGGTAAGGAAATTCATCAATATTCAAAGCCATTTTTTATATGTTAGTATTTCCATTCCTTATACATGTAGATAGGTTGTTTTCACCATATATCTAAATGGTGGGATTGTTTTTTAATTTATGAATGAAGGCAAAAAAATGTATGGGTCAATGCAATCCAGGTTGACCCATTTAGCCCTTACCAATCTTACCTAACTTGATCTAAACTCGGTTTGATTAGGGTGGCAATTCACTTCGTATTTGAGTTTTCAGGCTCACAAAGTAAGCACATAACCAATGTATCCAGGACACAACTCGCGTATCCTTTAAATTTAAGGCACAATCTATCCGGACACCCTCTGCGCCTATTTTCACACTTTTTGTGCCCTAGACGCCTCGTATAGGGCTATACGAGGCGTCTAAGCACTGAATTCAAGGGGGTCTCAGAGGGTGTCAGGCACAAAGTTTAAGAAAACCTATACGAAGAGTACAGCCCTATACGAGGCGTCTAAGGCTTGGGTTTTTTTTTGGCTGAAATAAGGGGTGTTTTGGCATGGTTTTTTTTTTTTTTTTGATAGTTTTTGAAGATGTGTTTTTTGGTTGAAAACTTTTTTGGTTTTAAAAAAAGTTTTGTTTTTTTTGTTTTTTACACTATAAAAAAGTTTTTGTTTTTTAAAAATCAACTATTTTAAAAATCAGCTCTTTAAATAAATTATATTCATTAAATATTATAATGTTTTTAACATTTTACTTTTTAAATATTATTCTTCTGATTAAAATTTTATCTCGTTCAAATATTGTTTCCGTATTATATTCAGGGGATATATTGTTTCCGTATTATATTTAAAACATATTTTGTTTCCGTATTATCTCAATTTAAGACAACAATCATTAAGTAACCGAATAACTGAAAACAAACATAAATATGACATATATAAGATAACTTTGTACATCCATAACAAAAATATATAGAGTAAATTACAAAGTTCGTCCTTTATGTATGTCATATATTACAAAGTATGTCCTTTATCTTTAATAAGCTCAGAAAACATACTCAATGTTTGTAAACCCTTACAAGTTATGTCCTTTAGTCATAACACAATTAGTTTTCATGGTTAAAGTTGACTAAGTCAACCCCACATAAGGGTATTTTAGTCATTTTATCCTAAATATTATAATAAATAATCATAAACCCAATAAATAAAATAATTTTAGAATTATATATGTAAATATATACATACACAGACATTATTAACCCCTTCTCCTTCTCTCTCTCACCTACCCCCACCACCACCACAACTCACCTGCCACCACCATCACCACCACCACCACCACCACCACCACTTCTCTCCGATCACTTCTCTCCGGCGTCGAATCGCTCAAATCGTCAATTTCGAACTCCAACAGTCAGTTACAGTCCGTCGCCAGTCCCTTGCTAACTTCGCTTGATTCGTTCATCGAAGCGAGAAACAAGTGCCAAAACATAGCCCTAGCGATTCAATCTCTTCAGATCTGTGTTAAACTAATGGAGATTTGTTCACGAGCGAATTTTCATATGTCGAAGAGTAATTTCTACATGGCGTTGAAGTGTATTGACTCGATTGAACGAGATTTTATCCACAAAACGCCGTCGTCTACGCTCCGAAGAATGCTCGAGAAGAATATTCCGGCGGTTAGCGCACATATTGAGCGGAAAATCAGTAAGGAGTTTGGTGACTGGCTGGTTGAGATCCGTACGGTTAGTCGGAACCTAGGGCAAGTTGCTATTGGACAGGCGTCTGCAGGTAGGCATAGAGAAGAAGAATTACGGATCAGGCAACGGCAAGCTGAGGAACAGAGTCAGTTAAGTGTTAGGGATACTGTTTATGCACTGGAAGAATAAGAGGATGATGGTTACTTTGTAGGTAATGAAGGTAATGATGTGTATGGTAATGGTGGTACTGCGACCGCGAACGCCGCGAATGCGGCTCTCGGTTTTGATTTGACTCCTTTGTATAGATCGTATCATATTCATCAGACTCTAGGGCTTGAGGATGGATTTGAGCGATTCACCTGCCACCACTGCTTTGAATACAAGGGTACTTTTATATTAGAGAGAGAGAGAAAGAGGATATTGTAGAGAGAGATTGAGAGAGAGCAGGTAGAGTAAGAGAGTGGTAGTGGTGGCAGATCGGTGGTGCTGGTGGTGGTGATGGTGGTGGCAGGTGAGTTGTGGTGGTGGTGGGGGTAGGTGAGAGAGAGAAGGAGAAGGGGTTAATAATGTCTGTATGTATATATTTACATATATAATTCTAAAATTGTTTTATTTATTGGTTTTATGATTATTTATTATAATATTTAGGATAAAATGACTAAAATACCCTTATGTGGGGTTGACTTAGTCAACTTTAACCATGAAAACTAATTGTGTTATGACTAAAGGACATAACTTGTAAGAGTTTACAAACATTGAGTATGTTTTCTGAGCTTATTAAAGATAAATGACACACTTTGTAATATATGACATACATAAAGGACGAACTTTGTAATTTACTCAAATATATAAGATAAGTTTGTACATCCATAATAAAAATAAAAACAACAACAGGTCTATGCATCCAAATCCGAATCCGAATCTGGATCTGGATCTGGATCTGGATCTGGCTGCTGCTGCGGCTGCTGCTGCTGATGTGGTGCTCTAGCCGGTGGAAGCGGTATCGGGGGTAATCCCTCCCTCTATCGTCTATCCTGCTCGGCCCGTACCAGCCAACCTACCAAATCGTTGAGCCTGTCAAGCTCGGCTCGTACATTCGGATGTAGCGCAACTCCTGGGGCATGACCTGGAATAACGTGACGTGGAAACTTAGGCGCCTCGGGAGATGGCGGCGGCTGTGGCACCGCTGCACCATCAGCAGGATCTGGCGGAGGATGGACGAGCTCGAACTGCTCTAGTAGGGGCTCCTCTTTCCATATGCCCCCGTCGCGGTTTTTAAACCGCGGGCCAACGGGGAACCTCTTGATCAGCTTCATCCCCCATAGCGACTGAAAACCGATCCGCATCGGCATGACTGGCGGCGTCTGTAGATGTGGGTCCTGGTGCAGTATGAGGCCCAATGAACGGGCAATGACGGTCACGTACGCCCCGCCATACAAAAATCCGCGCTCCTGCCGGTGATGGGCGGAGGCGTAGTACTGGGCTAGACCGTGTGCTAGTGCGCACGGCCTCCTGTACAACAAACAATAAAAGAAAAAAAGATCTGTGGACGTACACCAATCACGGCTGTAGCCGCGCGCTGCAATAGAAGTAGCGAGCATATGATGCATACACCTGCACACAGTGTTAGCGAAATTCAGAAATAGAGATTAATAAACAATGCACATAATCACAATAATTTCCGTAATAAACGTACGTACCTGTACAGTGGGTCCCTAATAAACGACACCCTCCCCTTCGACTTGTCGTGCTCCCAATGATTTGCCTTCGCAATCACCTGCCAAAACCCTAAAAGAGTTGGTTTGTCAACCACCACTAGCCCCGCTGTGTAAACCTCAGTCTCGATTTCCCCCTGCATGTATAAACCACAATGCACCGCAAACTCAGCTAGCGTCATCGAACGCAAAACTGTTTTAATCAATTCTAATTATAAAAAAATTATATAAATTTTTATAAAAATGTTATTAACCTGTTTTAATCAATTCTAATTATAGAAAAATGATAGAAATTATAAAAAAAAATTATAGAAATTGTAGAAAATTATAGGAATTAATACAAAAAATACTATTAATTACGAAAAATACTATTAATTACAAAAATCATTCTTCTGTATCACTGTCGATGTAATTAAGACTGGGGTTTGATCTTGACGGAGGATTCATTATCGATGTACACCATTCTAGACGTGGCAAGTACATATCTTCCCATTGTTCCGTATGGGGTCTTCGGTGGGTCAACCATAGCCCGTGTGCTGGTGGCATTGGATAATCCCCTTCCAGCTTAACATGTATGAAGTGGTTCTCGTTAACATGTGTAAGCGTTATGAATAATGGTTGTTGATTAGCCGGAGGACTTAGTATCAGGAAGAAAGTGGAACTCGCACCCATGGTTGTCGTTAACAAGTGCACCCCGATACCGTACGTTTGTGCAATAAGAAGTCCTGCTAAGGGGAAGTCCATCCAGTGATCCTCCCCACAACCGGACAATGAATACCAAATTAGGCCCTGACGGCGTGTAAAAATAACTTTCATCCCATGCTTCAAATATTGGGAACCAGATCGATTCGTTCTGATCCATTTCTTGGACAAGGTCCCTTCGAATGAGCCCCCATGAACTCTGATCCGTACCTAAGCCCACAACCACAGACCGAAACCCACCATGACCGTCCGGCATCAAATCTCGTATGCACGAGACGTACGGATGGAACACTGGCGGAATGGCATACTTAAACTGTTTGATGATTCCCACGTACTCGTCCCCAATGATTAAAGGAAAACCTTGAGCATCTCGTGTCTCTTTCTTCTTAGAACTCTTTGAACGACTTAGGCTCGCTGTGGGTTTTTGGGACCTTATAACCGACTGTTGAGAGGCCTGTGACGGAACGTACGAGCTGTGGCGAGGTTTATCGTACTTACTTTGTCGGGAACCTTCAAAGCACGTGTTTGCACCACCGAAGGAGCTTCTCTTCAATTCTTCATCTATACGAGAGGCCTAGTCCAACCTTTGTTGTACCTGCTTTGTTGTTGGTCGACCACGAGTATTTTGTTGGACAACCGGTGGTTTCTTGGTAGATTTCTTTGGAGTCAACACCGCTTTAATCTTTGACATCAGGCTTTTTTTGCTGAGCTGGGGGTGCGACTCTAATTGTTGTCTAACAATATTTAGCTCTTCGACCACGTCCACGTCATCGTCTTTCAATTTACAACTTTGGAAGTTAAGTTTCCGCCAGAAGACGTCTATGTCTTCGAGTTGAATCGGATGCTCTGCACGGTTAAAAACAACATTGTTTAAGTAACATGATTAAAGGAAATATATCACACAAGTGTTGTACGTTTAACAATTATTACCTTCACGCATATACTTTTCTATCCTACAAGCACAGGGCAACCCACAGCTGTGCCACATTTGGCAACCACATGATGAATGAAAGCGCTCCAAGACATCTAGCTTCCTAATTGCCTCTCCACGCAACAAGTCAAGTGCTGTATGGGATACTTTTCCAAGTAGGTGTTGAAACATTGGGTGTTTGTGGTGGTTCATTCTTTTTTCGATGCTTTCTCGAAAAGTCTTCCTTATTTCACCGAACTGTGTCTCAACTATATCCCATACACAACCAACTACACGGTCCAGCGAGCTCCTATCTAGGACGTATCTCTTTAAATTGGCGTGTTGGCTCTCAACTCTGTTTATGGTACGATTACCAAAGTTGCGCCTCTTATCAGTCTACGCAAAGACGAACATCTCCTTATAGTATTTTAGCCAGTTATCGTACACGTACTTGAAGACTCCTAAAAAGTAAAAATAATTTAATAAAATTTGCATAGGTGAGTCGTATGTTATTAGAAAAACTTACTAGAACGTTTGCACTCCACAAGTCGCTTTCGCATGTTGCGCAAGTGGTACTCGTAGATGTGTATGGATGGAGACTTAATCAATGTCCCCCAGAATGACAAAAATTTCTCCCAGTCTTCGTCTGTGAAGGCACCCTTGCAGTGCTTCATAACATACATTCTGTTGTATGTGCCACCTGCACAGAAGCCTGGAGGCGTCTGGAAATACTTTAGCACACGCGCCCATAAGGGCTAGGTCTCTATCCGTTAAAATCACACGTGGCTCCATACATTCATCCAAATTGACTTGACCCTCTCAAGCACCCACACAAAGTTATCACCCCGTTCTTTACTAACAACGGCATGCGCGATAATAAACGATTTATTGGTAGGCATCACACCAACAATCTAGACAAATGGCATATTGTATATGTTTGTCTTGTACGTCGCAATGATCAGCATGACGTGGGGGAATGCACGCCATATGTCTCTCGAGTACCGATGAAGAAATAAGATCTCTGTTACAATCTCTGTTCCGGGTTCTTCCCGTGTCTCGTAAATAAAGTCGTTGTTTATCAGCATGCTTTCTAGTGACTGCATGGGAGTCAATCCTTGTCTTTGTTCGGCTCTAATCTTCGCCACAACATTTTGAACGTCTTTCTGAACATGAAACTTGTCGGGGTCCTGCTTCCTTATCGTTTGAAATATTTTGTGCGGCTCCATGTTTTGAGCTGTCAGTTGCTCGATCAGTTTCATTTCGCTTGGAGTAAACCTTCGCATAAACGCGTGGGCCGACAGGTCCTCAGAAAGTTTGTGGTTATGTTTAATTGTTCCGTCTTTTATCTCCCAGGTTTCATACGGGTGGTTTCGCACAGCCAGCAGGTAAAACGGGCAACCGGTTTTTTTTGCTTCCAACTTTTCTAAGTGTTGCTGTAGTCTGGTGCTCACCACCACGATCACATTCAAGCCATACCCTCCCGGTTCTTCCCCCGAGTTTCTTTGATCGACGGGTGACAATAACGAAACCATCCGCGTTTGCTATTTCTTGTATCCGTTTCTTTAGTTCATCTAAAGAGTTGAAAACCTGTAACATCGACAATAATAATAATAATAATGATAATAATAATAATAAAATAATAATAAAAAAATAGTAATTGATACCTGTTTTTTAAGTACGGATTGTCCGGATAACCATAACCACCATATCCTCCAACGTCTGGATTGTTTTGATGAACGTAAGGAGTGCCCGGGGAAATGAATTGCTGATGACCACCGTATCCACCGTCTCCTCCGTATCCACCGTCTCCTCCGTATCCACCGTCCACCGTCTCCTCCGTATCCACCGTCTCCTCCGTAAGAATATTCACACCCGTATCTATAATTCGGATACCCTTGTTGCATTGGTTGACCAGCATGGTATGAGTCATCTATAGGGGTTGTTTCATCAACAGGGGGATGCTTGTTCAAATCTAGAAACGGTCTGTTTTGTTTTCCTTGTATACTAGACACAACCTCCTCTTGCTCATTAGAATCGGGAACGCCAGACTCCTCCAAAATAAACAACCGTATCATCATTAGTAAATAATAAGCTAATAACTGTTACCGGAACAATTTCGGGCACCCAGTTGTCGCTAGAATACTGCCCGAAGACATAGTTGCCCTCCCAGTATGATGACATTTCAACACTTCGGGATGATAAGAACACAAATGCAAACAACAATTCTTTCGAAGAAATACAAGAAGAAACAAAATGAAAGAAATCTTGAATGCTCGGGGAGGACCAAGAATGCACTGTATGTTGCACTTTATGTGAGATATAGACGCCTCGTATAGCTCTAGACACCCCGTATAGCTTTAAGTCACATGTCAGTCATGTAGTCAAATCGGTCTCTAAGACGCCTCGTATAGGCCTATACAAGGCGTCTAACAAGGTGTGGAAATAGGCACTTTAGCACCCTCGTATCGGTCCCTCGTACAGGCCTAGACTCTCCGTCTGACGTGACTGATGTGACGTTGCACTTTATGCAGAAGCTGGTCGGAAAAGCAACCCTATACGCCTCGTATAGCCCTATACAAGGCGTCTAACAAGGTGTGGAAATAGGCATAAAGGTGTGTAAATATGTAGACCCAAATTTAAATAGGTCAAACAGGCTAGCGAGTCGTCCTGTTTAAATTATGTGTCTAAACAAGTAGCTTTCGATTTTAGAAGTTTGGAAATAGGTGGCTTGGTGGCTGCAGAGGCCACTTCCTTCTGGTCTGATTTTAGTTTGAGAGTTGCTAAGGTTTGTTGTTGAGATTAAGGCCTACAAAATGAAGAAAAAAAGCTTGGGAAGCAGTGTTTTTATTGACATTTTGGAGGCTATGGCTCAATCGGAATGACAATGTTTTTAAAGGGGTCATGTCCTCCCCTCAAAAGATGATAGATGAGATTAAGGAAACCTCGTACTCGTGGATACAAAATAGAACCAAAAGGTAGCACATGGAGTAGAACGCATGGAGCAAAAAATTTTGGTAACCACCTGTTTTTGTAATGCCTTAGGCCTATTTTTTTTGTTTTTGGCGTTTTTTTTTTGTATGTTGATGCCCTTAGCTGCTTGCTATGTGTCAGTTCAGTGTGTTAATGAAAAGCCCTGTTATGTCGTTCAAAGAAACAAATAATGACAGTTTTTTTCCAAGCACTCTCAGTTACCATGGTCATTGCTGATGAACACAGCAACACACCAGAAAGTTACAAGGCTGCAAAACCAACAGAACCTGAAGAAGAAACCATAAAGATTGGAGAAAAGGCTATTGAGAATGAAGTATGTGGAAACAATGTCCCCGAGAAGTCTGAAACCGACAGCGTCGAGCAGGGTAAGAAAGAAGCTTTCAACATGTCAGAGAGAACCAAGGTAATGGTTGTGGTGTTAGAAGCTCACAAGATGCTGCTTGTGAGGATACAAAAGAAACAACAGAAGAACATGCGGCCGTAGTGGCTGATTTCAAGGAGCAGGTTCTGAATGAAACGCCTAGAGAGTTTGTCAAGGAAGAAACATATGACAAATCAGTTGATGCACAAGAGGTAAATAATGTTTAACCCAAGTAATTTCTAATTATTCCAAAAGGCCGCTATCTTGGTGTTATAAGAGTGTGGGAATGGGTCAATCCGGGTTGTATATATTTGATAACGGATAAAATATATAACGGGTGGATTTGTTTAATATCAGAAAAAAGATAAAACAAAAATTGCCAAGAAAGGTAACAAGAGATTAAAATGACCAACTTTGACCAGCACTTGAAACTACCAACTTTGACCCGTTACTCAACCCAACCCAATAGACCATCCCTTTTGCCATTTTTACCTATGAGTATGACATTTTTACCTTCCACAATATCAAAAATGACAAATGCTTAGAGAAAATGGCATTGTGAAGAAGACACATTTATAAAAATTGTGGCTAATATTTGGATGAAGAACGATGGATCCAAGTTGCTATGAATATTGTTATTACAAGCTTTGAGCTTATTCATATACATTATTTTATATTTTCTTTCACTCTACCGGCCATAAACTCAAAATATAAATAATTTCATATAGGCAAGTGAACTGAGTGAAATTGGATCAAAGGACACAGAACAAAAGTATGAGGAAAGTGTCAAGAAAATTAAGCAAGATGAAGAGATTGAAGAAACCAAGCCGGATGTAGAAATTGCAAAAAAGGAGCAAAATGGGTTATTACAAGCAATCACCCTCGATGATTGCGCCTCAACACAAACAATACCTCAAGTAGAGACTACAGAACATGAAGAAAAGGAGAAAGTGGTCAACGTATTAGAAAAAGATCAAGATGAGGATGACATTACACGTGCACATGATGTGACGGTTGAAGGAGGCTTACAAGAAAAGACCCACAACAATGACGATAATGAACGTGAAGTTGTTGAAGCTAAAGAAAGTGTAGAGGAAGATGCTGCTGATGTTTGTGTCTCAACACTTGTCAAAGAAAGTACAAATATTTAGTTTCATTAAGTATGCTCTTTTGTTTTGTTCATTTTAATGTCTGGTTATTTGTTTAGTGACATTATAAATACGTTTTATCGTTTTCTTTATTATGTTCTATGGGTATTTATGTTATTATGCCGTTAAGGTACCCGGCCTACGGACGGGTTCTCAAGTAGTTACATATGTTCTAAATACAAACTAAATATAATATAAACTGCTTACATAATTACCCTTGGCCAAACTTTAGATGTGAGAGATTAAGTTCCTCATCAATTTGGGGAGGATAGATTTGGAGAATGAGTACTATGTATTGCAATTGTTGTATTCGACATTAGAACTAACTATCGGGCTTGAACAGGAACTCATCTTTTGTCAATTTGGGGAGGAAATTTTTATTTTGTTTTGAATGTTTCCTTTATTTCAGGGAAGATATTATATATTGAATTGTAAGTGTTTGTCAATTTGCTGAGGAAGTTTGTGTTACATAGTGGCTTGAATTGCAATTTTTATATGATTATGAATTCCAAAAGTATTCATTTGTTGTCATCTCTTGAAAATTGGTTGTTTGAACAAACTTCTAAGAATGTTGTTATTTTCCAATGAATTTGTTAGTTACTTATGGGCTACTAATTCCAAACATAGGCTGTCCAAACGTCTTGGTCCATTACTTATGACCTTATAATTCCAGACGTAGCTCAAGTTAGGTCATTTTTAAGTTGATCATTTTCTACCCAGTTTGCCTATGTGAAAGTATGAATCCACAAGCTCCGTATACTAATTCAGTTACCTGTTACAAAAAGAAACAGTTAAAGTCTCAATTGAATGAAGTTTCTAACTAAATATTAGAAATAATTGAAGTTTTGGTATAAACATGTTTCCAAACTTTTAAGTTTGAGCCATATCGAATATGCATATAAGTTATTTCTTAGATCTTTTTTTCTTAATGGTTGTTATAAATAAATTAAAAAAAAATTAAAATATGAACGAGTGGATTCTTTTCAGTTGTTTTCAGTATGTATATACAAAACATGTAACAAAAAAGCGAAATGAAAAGTAAAACGATTTGTGCATCTAAACACTTGCACAAATCAATAGCTATGATCAGAAAAACAAAAGATTAAAATAACGGGACGGACACAATAAGTAGATCAACCGTTTAAAGTTACATGGAACTTATCTTTTTGCTATTTCTAAACCACTATGTTGTGGACGGTGGACGTGACTTGTTCAGCATGGGTATAGAGTATTCGAAATTAAAAAAATCAAGATCGTGTGCACAAAGTCAATACACAAAGTCATCTTGTAACAGTTCCTTTGCAACATTCTCTTCGTAAGCATTTGGTTAGTTATCTTGCATCCCGCAATCTGGCTGTCAAGAATCACTGGTCTTGCTGAGTACATAGTTCAAGTTTTAAGTTTGAACACATCAAGGTGTCAACAATCACAATCGTCAAAAACTCACTCCGTGACAAGCCCAAACGTCGTCATGACTTAATAATATCTATTTATCATATGTGATCACTTGTCTCACTTTAAGCGACATAAAATGCAATGTTATCAACCCCTTTTACTTTTACTTTTGACTTGAGGGAATGGGCTCCCAAGGGTAGTATCATTGTCCCAACCAATCACAATCCACCATGTCTTTACTTTTGACTTGAGGGAATGGGCTCCAAATGGTAGTATCATTGTCCCAACCAATCACAATCCACTATGTCAAATTCCTTACAAATTACCCTTACGCTGCCTTAACATGTACTCTTGAACTTTTTTTTTTAATTTAAATAAAGTCAAATGTAACTAAAATTTAAACTTCACTAAAATAAAAATAAATCATAGTTCAAACTACAAAAACCGAAATAAACAATACAATAAAAACCGAAAAAAAAAATACTACAAATCCGGTAAATTGGCTCATTGGCCAACCATATTTTTCCGCAAGTTCTCATTTGGGGGCTATAAAGATTTTTACACTTCGTGGTTGAAATGGTTGTGTGGCTTAATATATGTCTCAAAAACACTGTCCCTCGCCGCTTGGTTTATCTTAGGATTTGGAGTGGATATGAGAATGAGTGTGATTTAAAATGGGATTGAAAGATTAATACATGTAGATTTTGAAATTGTTTTTTTTTTAATGCATAGAGGTCAAAAGTGTGGTCTCTTTGACCTCATAAACCACAATAGCGCAAGGGTTAGACTACCCGGATATTCAGCATGTCAAACCTAGCTTTGTGGGTGACGACGGTGTTGTGGCACAGCTTAAATAAGGTTGTTTAGTTTTAATCCAACATTTAGACACATAAGGTTATATTTTAAAAAATATTATATACATCGCTTCTAGTTAAAATTTGTTAGTGCTTTAATTTAGTTAATTGTACTGTACTATCACTATCAACCTAGCATTTTTTAGTTATCGAGTTAGGTCTTGAAACTAATTTTGTTAGTGCTCTAATTTATGTAATTGTACTTTACTATCACTATCAACCTATCATTTTTCAATTATCGGGCATAGGTTTTGAAACTAATTGGAAAAATGACAGGTTTTGTCCTTTATCTTAACATCATTTATCAAACGGTGTCTTTTTTAACGAATTTTGACAAGTTTTGCCCTTTATATGGAATTTTGTTGCACGTTTTGTCCTTTAACCTTAACCCAGTTAGATTTTTTTGTTAAATTTTGTCACCCAAGGGTATTTTAGCCTTTTTACCTGTGTATTTCAAAAGTCAACCCTAAAATATTTTGTTTTATTTTTTTAAATAATATTAAATAAATAGGTAAAAAGACTAAAATAACATTGGGTGACAAGATTTAACAAGAAAATCTAACTGAGTTAAGCCTAAAGGACAAAACATATAACAAAATTCCTTCTAAAGGGAAAAATTTATCAAAATTCGTTAAAAGAGACAATGCCTGATAAATAGTATTAAGATAAAAGACAAAACTTGTAATTTTTCAATACTAATTAGTTGTTAAGTTAGAATACGCTTGAAATTTATAATATTTGTTATAGGCTTTTCACATTATGAATTATCGCCATAAGTGTAATTTATATATGACATGTATTTGAGTAAAATGCACAAAATGTCCTTTATGTTTCCTTAAACATGCAGGTTTCAGTTTTTATATTTAAAACTTGCTAAAAACAATCTTTACGATTATTTTTGTTACGGGTTCAATCCTTTACAACTAACCAAGTTATTATCTAAGTTAGATTCCCTTACAAGCCTAACATGTTAGGGTATATTTGTCAATTTAATTCCTCACTATAATTCCTTCCACCTCTTTCTTCTTCCCCATTCACAATGCACTACTTGCATTCTCAATCAAATAATCAACAGTGAAGGGGAATACAATTACAAAAAATAACTTGCACTTTTCAATTCGAATTAACATAAAGAACTAGCATGGGGCTAACGTGCAAATCTGGCTTGTTTGGTGTTTAGTCGGCGACACGTAGGTTGGATCTTTCCTCCATGTGAATGTTGGTAGTTTAGAAAGAATAGGGATTTGCTCCATGTGAATGGCCCCAAAAATTTAGGAGATCCAATTGCATTTAGACCAAATCTCCGGCCAGAATAGAGGTGGTTTTATGTGGGTTTCAGACGTTTTTGCGTTTGCACCACATCTCTGTTCAATTTTGCTAGTCAACCTTGTTTTAGACTCGTTCACCCCCATTCAATTTGAGTGGGTTTAGGGACAATTAATGACGGTCATCGAACCATAGTGGGGGGACAATTATGGTTGCGGGTTTCAGATCTGGGTACGGTGGTGTTGGATGTGCCAGAAAATTGATGGTGGTGGTTGTAGTAGAAAAATAGATAGTGGTTGATCATCGGAAGGGTTTTGAACGAGGGGTTTTTATTTTGAACAAAGTTGGGTTTTTTTGTGGGTTTTATAACGAGAGGATACAAAATGACGAATATACCCTCACATGTTGGGCATATGATGGAATTAAACTGATAAAATTAACTTGGTTAGTCGTAAAGGATTGAACCACTAACAAAAATAAATGTAAAGGTTGGTGTTAGCAAGTTTTAAACATTAAGAATGGAACCTGCAAATTTGAAGGAACATAAAGGATGTTTTGTGCAATTTACTCTATGTATTTTATTTTATTATCTTGTTTTAAAATTAAGAGCAAATTACATGGATGATTCCTTTGGTATGTATTTATTTTGGTTTTCGTTACCAAGTTCGAGAAATTATACGTAAGTCTCAAAATTATACATCTAGTTATATGATATGCTTGGTCTCTAAATATGTGTGAAATACCCAAAAAAAGCATTTGAAAGTTATATACAGTTATGATATAACAAGAATTAACACAAGATTAGTGCTAAAACTTTAAGAACTTTAGAAATGTTATAAGAGAAAGAAGAAGAGAATTGTATAACTTATGAAAGTGTATACATGAGGTGCATTTTCTCTTCTATCTTGAGCTAGTATTTATACTACAAAAAGATTAACTATTTGGTAGACAAGGTTAACTATTTGGTAGACAAGATTAACAATTTAGTAGACAAAGCTATCCATAAGTTTGACAAGGAGTTCATCCACTTGCTTGGTAAATCTAGACGTAAATCCTAATCTTCATGATACACTTTTTGATAATATTCATAACACTCCCCCTTGGATGATACTTTGCAAACTTCGGGGTCTTTACGTACTGCCTCATTAAAAACCTTGCTAAAGAAAAACCCAGTGGGAAAAAACCTTAGCTAAGGGAAAAAGAGTGCAGTCTATAGCTCCCCCTTAAGTTTGCAATTTCTAAGGAATCACATTCTCCATACATAACGCATGCCAATGTCATGAACATGTTTCCTGAAAGTTGTTGTAGGTAGTGGTTTTGTGAAAAGATCACCTGAATTGTTTCTGGATTGGACATATCTCATCTCGACCTGATTGTCTTTAATAAGGTCCCGAGTATATGCAAAGAATCTTGGTGGTATATGTTTTGTTCTGTCACTTTTGATATACCCTTCTTTCATTTGAGAGACACAAACGGCATTATCTTCATGGATAGGAGTTGGACTTCGATCTTTCTCTAGCCCACAAGAAGTCATAATGTGTTGTGACATAGATCTTAGCCATACACATTCTCTTGAAGCTTCATGTAGTGCAATGACTTCAGCATGATTTGAGGATGTTGCGACAAGTGTTTGTTTTCGAGAACGCCATGAAATGTAGTTCCTCCGTTCATAAATACATATCCAGTTTGAGATTTTGCTTTATGAGGATCAGATAAATAACCTGCATCTGCATAACCAACTAACCCTTCTTTTGAATCATTGGGATAAAACAAGCCTAAGTCAACAGTACCTCGAAGATATCGAAAAATATGTTTAATCCCATTCCAGTGCCTTTTAGTAGGAGCTGAACTAAATCTTGCCAGCAAATTCACTACAAAAGAAATGTCAGGTCTTGTACAATTCGTAAGATATATAAGTGCTCCAGTTGCACTAGGGTATGGTACTTTTGGATCAAGAACTTCTTCGTTGTCCTCACAAGGACGAAATGGATCATTTTCAACACTAAGTGATCTAACGACCATTGGAGTGTGACAACTGACACTTTTCCATGCATTCCGTACAATAATTAAACCGTAATCTGTGCTTTAATAACTATGCATGATCTAGTTTACAAGACGAATGAAATTCTGATTTCTGTTATATACACACAATGGCATTTCTTGTTGCAAGACTTCTATCATTACTACATGCAACACAATATACTTCTATTAATGCACATAACATAATTAACACTGTTATCAGACAAACTAGAAGTACTGACGGGAGTACAGTACTTAGACATACATGATGTTAAGACACAAAACAAGCCCCAGGACCAAGTGTTACACTGGTATAGTGTGTAGGAAAGTAGGGATTACAAAACTGCCTTCCTAGGGATGACATAGGTGCCGGAAAGTGCCAGAAACACACTAAAACTGCAAAAATCTGCATAAAATAAATAAATTCAGCAATTTAACAACTAAATATAATGTAGAAAAGTGGTTTAATGGTCCAGAATACTTTCCTAACTGTCGGGAATCAAAACTGTCACAAAACACAATATAAAGCACACTAAACTGCGCAATTTAGCACTTTAACGAATAGTAACGAAACGAACAGCCGGACACTACCCGAAACATCAAATTCCTACTAGAAGCATTGTTTTAGTGTCATAAAGCTAGTTATGACCCCTGAACAACATAATACATCCTAGAACACTAAAACACATATAACCCTAAACAATTACCATTACATTCTAACTAGATTGCTTAACCAAGGATTGAAACCTAACTAACAACCCCCCCCCCCCCTCTTAACCGGTTATACATGGGCCCCATAAGAAGATTTTGTTCTAATATTTTATTGGTTCATGTTTCTTGGATGTTAGACAAAGATCTCCTAAAGGTGATATGTTGTTGGAAAAAAAAAATTCTTATAACCACAAGACCTAACCATTAACAATTAACCATTTCACAACACCACATCTTCTCCTTCTTCTCCCTTAGCTCACGGCCACAAACCTCTCTCACCATCCTGTAGGATCGAGATTCGATCAATACGAGTCAAACTGAGTCAAATCTGAGCTACTACAGAGGCAGAAACAAACTAGTAACTGTGAATCGGTGTTAGAATGTGAGTAGAAGCAAAGAAATACATTTTAAACAGGTTTTCCATTGATATTAGACGTTTTTACACGGAGAGAAACTGGCAGCACTTCGTGACAGATTTCACCAGATCGTTACAAATGAAAAACCCAACACCCCTATTTATAGGGTTTCCAGTTCGCACGGGATGAACAAACCACTTCGCACGAACTGAACATCACCCAGTTCGTGCGACCTGACACTTAAACATGCCACTTCGTGCGAACTGGCCTCAAAACATAAAATTACATTTTTCAAACATTTAAACTATTACATGCTACTGACACGACTTAGACTGATGACGTAGGCGATAGACATTGTGCACCAACAAACTCCCCCTTGGATATTGCCGGAGTCTTCAGTCAGCCTGTCTTCAAAACTTCCTTTCACAGAGACTTGAACTTTTCTTCTCTCTGCTTCGGCTTTCTCTTCAACAAATTCTTCAGCTTTTCATTCTCTTTAGCAGCTTTTAGTTGTTCTTAAGCTTGCATCTTCATCCATTTACCTCGAAGCTCTTCACGTTCCTTTCTCTCTTTTTCAGCTTTCAGAGCCTCCTCTTTTTCAATCTTCCTCCACTTAGACAACCATGCATTTTCAGAATTGATTCCTTTCTGAAAACATATTGTTGCAACTTTCTGAAACTATAATGCTTGGTCTTTATCTTCAGCTTTGTAACCAATCTTGTTTACGAACAAACACTCGATATCTTTTTGCAGAGCAGTTCACAATCCACATCGGATCATACAAATGAATGCATCTGACTTCATTCTCCACTTTTTATGTGATCACTGCTTCAGTTGACATGCAGCTGTATACCCAACATAAGAACCCTTTGTGAAAATCCTGTTCCATTTTCGGCAACGGAATATTCTTTATGACTCTGGGCTTCTTGATTTGCAAGATTGTTTCTTCTATGCCTGTGACTGGATCTATCCTCTCCACTTTCTTCGGATAGTGCGGCTTCTAGTGTTTGAACTCTTTAAACGCTTCGAACTTCATTAAACCCAAGGTAGGCATATCATGAGTTCTGATAGGATAAGACAATGTTCTGACCTTGGGTAGTTCTTCTACGTCCCACCATGGCAGAGACATTATGTCTTGAATATACGCGAAATATTGAACTCCAAACTCTCTTCTGATCGCATACGCATTCACCTGTGGCAAATATCCCCAACTTATTATGTCTCCCAAAGAAACTTCTATGTCTCTCTTGTAATACTTCAACGGTCTTTTGAACTTTCTTTCAGTATCTTTTCTGAACCATTTCTTACGTTCTTCACGCTGTTCATCCTTTGACATTTCACTAAAGCTTTTATTCTTAACACTTTCTTCAACTTTCCTTCTTAACTCATCTTCATTTGCTTGACTAAAGAATTCTGCAAGCGTCGGAAAGCTAGAAGTATCAACGTTCATGTTCTCAGATTGATCTTCATCACTCCAATCTTCTACTTCAACTCTGTCATAGTTATCAGCATCTTCCATATATTTGTACTGATAATCTGGTTGCTGATTAATATCAAACTTATTCAGCTCTTCTTCAAAATCAAAGTGAAAATCATTTTCATCAACATGTGTTATCTTTATGATCTCTGCTAGAGTATACGTGTGTAAGATCTCTCCTTCCTCTACATCGTGTTCGAGACGTAGAATCAATCTTTTAACATGATCAGCACTCTCATCATCTTTCTCTGCATCATCATGCTCCCCCTAACTACTTGCATTCTGAGGTTCTTCATTAGTATCATCATGGAGATATTCATCAATCTTCTCTTCATGAGACGCTTCTGTGACTTTGACACCCGAAGTTCCCTGATCATCATCATCATTACCATTGTTATCATCATCACCGGAAGCAGAATAAACATCTTCTGCATCATCTTTCAAGACATCATCATCATCATCTTCTTCATCATCTACGTCATTTTCATCATTTTCATAATCTACATCATCTACATTATCTTTATCAAACTCACCAGAAACTGAATTAATTGGACAAGGATTAGGAATAGACGTTTCTAGATCTATTGTTGGTTTAGACACAACAATTGCTCTTTCAGTCACTTCAGCAACACCTTCAATTTGAACACATTTACCCTTATTTTTCATTTCAGCTTCAATCTCAGCTTTACGTCGTGCTCTGACTTCCTCAAGCTCTATATCTTCAAATCTTTGTTCAACAGGCTTTTCGATCAAATTCTCCAATACCTTATTCATCATATACATTTCATGTTCTTTCTTTTCATTGTTGGCTTCCAATTCTTTGTTCTTCAGCTTGAAGTATTCATTCTGCTCATCTCTTCGAGCTTTTTCTTCTTCCAACTCTGCGATACGAACTTTCAAAATATCAATATCAGCTTGATCAGCTTTAACTCTTTTCAACAAAGATGAATTTTCAGCTTCAACAGTCTTTACACGCTTTTCTCACTTCTTTTTCTCAACTATCACCTCTTCCACCTTCTTCTGTAACTTCTTTAAAACATCATCAGTTACAAAGTTAAAATCTCCAATATCTTCAAGAGCTATATTCTCTGGAATCTGCGGAAAATCTTTAAATCTAGACGATCCAGGAGTCGTTTGTACTGGTGGTTGTGAAGTTGGTGGTGTTTGTAGTATGTGTGGTGAAGTAATTTGAGTTTGTTGTGGTGATGATTGTGGTGGTTGTTGTGGTGATTGTTGTGGTGGTGGTGATGCTGGTTGTAAATGTTGTGGTGATGGTTGTGGTTCAAGTGGTGGTGATGGTGGTTGTTGTGGTTCTTGAATAGGTTTTGGTTTTAGCTTGATTTTTAACTTCCGCACTGCAGGAGATGCAACACGCTTTCTAGCAGTACATTTCTTTCTTCTTTCAAAAGGTGGTGTTACAACCGGAACATTCTCTGGTGATGGAACATACGTCTCGTCCGCATCATCTGAACTTCTTTTTCTTTTCTTCTGTTTCTCTTTATCTTTTGGAGTAGAAATTACTTTTCTCCAACGTTTAGTTTCATCAACCTCTAGATCAGAAGAACTTTCCTCTACATCATCACCAACTTTCTCACCAGCTGCTTTTTCAGTTTCTACAGTATCATTAAGAGTTTTTAACAACTGCTCTGTTTCAAATGATAAACGTTCTTGATCTAATTTAACATCAACTTCAGTTTCATCTTCCTCTGGTTCGTCAATCAACATTGTTTCTACTTTCGCTTTTTCTGCGATTGAGAGGAAGAACCTTCTTCAGTTTGAACTTTTGGTGTTTTCTTACCACCTCTTTTCTTCTTTCCTTTTTCATCTTTTGTAAACCAATCATTTCTAGTTTCTTTGAACTCTGCTAACTTTGTTAACTCATCAGCTGCATTCTTCTCTTTCATCTCGGTATCATTCCTCCACTTTAGATGAGTCACCGGATCAGGATCTTCATATTTATCATTGCTGATGAATCCAAAGAACTCTGTTCGCTTTGGTTCTTTACAGCTCGTTGTATACTTTGCTAACCTGATCAATGTCTCGTTATTCATGTGATTCAGCACCAACAAATCATTCACTTCATCTTTCGCCAAATTTGGATATGCATGATCAAGCAACATCTGTACGAATATAGGATACAACCATCTTCGACTGCCCGAAGTAATATTATCTTTCATGTAGTGAAAGACAATACGAGAAAAATTATACTTCCTGTTCAACACCAATGCAGTAACGATGCACATCTAGTAATCTTTCATTACGTCATAACCTCCCATCCTATGACTCAGAGCATGAATAATCGAATGAATGAAGAACTTGTATGGTTTCATAAAGCAAGCTTTCAGATAATTTGCGTTGTTCAATGGCCCACTATAGCCCATCCTTAACATGCAACCCTTAACCATTTTTTCTAGGAATCCTGTCGGAGAATTTTCGTCATCGGGAAACCTTAACACTTCGCGAACGAGCGGTTCCGAGATAATAATTTCTTTAACTTCTTTCCCAACTTGAACAAACGAATTAATAACATTGTTTTCTTCATCAACACTTGCATTCTTCTAGAAATAATCCACGTGAGATTTAAACACCTTGTGTTGATCCATGAGCGCCTTCTGAATTGCTAAGCGTCTCATAAATGGTAGTATATCTTTGAAAGCATCCATCTTTGACAATTTTTCATCATATACACAACAGATGTTGTGTGACGGATCAAATAAAACATTCGAAGCCTGTAATGGAATAAGAATCAACATGTTAGAACATTTTCAAATTTTCAAAACATCGTCAAAATTCATACGAACTGGAATCCACACGAAGTGGTGTTCATGCGGTCTGAAACTTCAAACACTTTGTTATTTTCAAACGAAGTGGCCATCTCAAACGAATCTGACCATTTCGTACGAGTTGGATACATTTCAACCAATATGGTATTTCACACGACCTGGTTAATCCAAACGATCTGGATTTCAAAACCATTGATACCAATTCGTACTAAGTGAGTCATCTCTTCGTTTGAAACTACCCTATGAACAGTGATTTGTTGCAGGTTTTAAAACATGATTTAACGATGAAATTGAAAGTACAGATCTGTTCTACATCAAATTCCGATCAACCAGATATGTTTTTCATTAGATTTTAACCACTCAAAAACCCTAGATCTAAGATCAAAAGTCCGATACTATCGAGTTCATGAGATCTGGTCAAGTTGACCCTCAAACCTTACCTTTCCCATGTTCTAAGTTGAGCCAACCAACTTAAACAAGGATTACCAACACACTCAGTTTACCAAGTCCAAATTAATAACCCTGGTCAACTGTTTATCCTGTCAAGTCCAAGTTAATGACCTTGGCTGACCAAATTATGATCTTGCTGACAATCTGAAATAGATTAAGTTCAAATTAATGAACTTTTAAACATTTCGAGCAATTACCAACATTTTCTCAAACATTTTTTTATCCAACCCTATGATCCAACATTTTTATCACTTGTGAGACTTTGAACATCAGATCCCCAACGTCTGTCGTCGAAAACAAGATGAAAAGATAAATCTTTTTGGATTTTTCAACATATTGCTAAACAAACAGAACATCTTTTTGGATTTTTGGATTTAAGAAACAGTAAAATGTAATTTGTACAAACATATTTACAGAAAACTTTTTATGAGTATGCGTTAGACGATCATATCAGTTTATTAAGACACATCAGTTGCACCGTTGATCTAAACTTTACCACTTAAAGCTTTTAAACAATTCACCCTAGATCATCGATATTGTGGTCCACTTAAACTCCTCTAGGATGTTCGTAATGCTTACCGATACGTTTAAGGTATATTAGAAAGCACTAAAATCCTATGGGCCCCACAATCTAAGCATATCCCCTCATCATGTAATGCACTGACCCGAATAACGCTTTTAAACTTTCATCAACTGTGATTTGTGCAAAAATAACTCAGAACACTTAAACATTAACGATCAGGTCAATACTTTTGTATACGCAGAGATCGTCCAATTTTTAAGTAAAATAAGAAAAATAAACCAAGTTGAAAGCGTTTAGGCTTTAATCACCAGTTCGATACTCCCGTATACGCAGAGGTGATCCAAAGCTTAAACGAAACACCAAAGAACGATTAGGCATTAACATCCAGGTCGATACTCCCGTATACGCAGAGGATATCCAATGCTTAATCAAAATAAAGAAATCAAACAAGTTTAAATTTTTTCAAAAAGAAAGCACAAAATCACAGTGACTTTTCAGCAAAGTTGTGAAAGCTCACAAACTTACCAGTTTTATGTTCTAAGACAATCAGCAATTACCGAGCAGGCACACAGTCAAGAAGGACAAAACTAAGTACTATGCGTTCGACCGTGTTTCCCACCAGACTTAGGCATTTTGCATTATGTTTGTATCATTTTCGCAAAACTACTAGTCTTAGCCGAGCCTATCGACACATCCCTAGTGAGATTATTTAAAACTTTATAAAACTTCACATTTCTCTAGCGTGCACTGATAGTCCACTGATGTACTATCATTTCCTCTTTTTACACAAAACTCTTTTTTACTTTTTCACTGTTTTTGGATTTTGAAATTTTATCATGTTTTTGTATTTTCTATAAACTTTCTCCCCCTAAAATCAAAAACATATTTTTGTGTTTTTGGTTTTATCGAAAGCAGAAAACAAAACTGTACAGAAACTTGACAACAAGACGCAGATCACTTCTGATCGTCGTCCTCCTTGGCCATACACTCAACAACCTTTCCAGAAAAAAAAAATTCAACCCGTTTAATTTTAAAAGATAGTTAAACCTTGTTTTATCAAAGGGTTTTGTGTAAAAATCAGCTCTCTGATCATCGGTGTGTATATGATCAATTCGAATTAATTTTTTCTCATAGCAATCACGGATAAAATGATGTCGAATCTCTATATGTTTCGTTTTAGAGTGATGCACCGAATTTTTAGTTATATTAATTGCTGCCTCATTGTCCACATAGATTGGAGTATCCAAGAACTGCAAACCATAGTCCCTCATTTGCTGCTGGATCCAGAGGATCTAAGAGCAACAGCTGGAAGCTGAAACGTCTTCAGCCTCTCAGGTTGAGAGAGCGACTGTGGTTTGTTTCTTGCACTGCCAGGTGACTAGCCGAATTCCGAAGAACTGGAAACCCGCAGTTGTGGACTTTGCATTAAGCTTACAGCTCCCGAAGTCAGAATCAGCATAACCAGTAAGAGAAAAGTCACCAGATTTAGGATACCACAAGCCGGTGCTTGGGCAACCTTTAAGATACCTTAAAATTCTCTTCACAATCGTCAGATGTGACTGTCTCGGACTTGACTGATATCGGGCGCAGAGGCAAGTTGGATACATGATGTTCGGCCGTGAAGCTGTCAGGTACATTAACGATCCAATGATTGACCGATACAGCATTTCATCCACTTTTTCTCCATTTTCATCCAGACATATTCCATGATTTAACGCCAGGGGGGTTGAAATGGGCGATGATTCAGACATGTTGAACTTGTCCAACACATCATTCACATATTTGGTTTGGTGTATGAAGATTCCATCGGGCAGTTGCTCAACCTGAAGCCCCAAGAAAAACTTCATCTCCCCCATCGAACTCATTTCAAACTTTTTCTTCATAACCTTCTCAAATTCATTGAACAGCTCATCGTTCGTCGATCCAAAAATGATATCATCAACGTAGATTGGAACGATAAGTAGATGCCCTGCAACCTCTTTTGTAAACAAAGTACTATCGACTGTCCCTCTGGTGAACCCGTTGGTCAGCAGATGTTGGGAAAACGTCTCGTACCAGGCTCTCGGGGCCTGGTGTAATCTGTAAAGCGCTTTGTCGAGTAGATAGACCTTGTCTTTGTGCACTGGATCGGTAAAACCCGGTGGTTGTCTGACGTACACTTCTTCTTTGATCTTTCCATAAAGGAATGCAGATTTGACATCTAGTTGGTAGACTTTGAATCCTTTCCATGACGCGAACGCCAAGAAGATTCTAATCGCCTCGAGTCTAGCAACGGGAGCATCCACTTCAGTAAAATCGATCCCTTCTTGCTGACTAAAACCTTGAACTACCAACCGTGCTTTGTTCCGTACAATTACCCCTCTATCATCCCGCTTACACTTGAAGACCTATTTGGTCTTGATCAGCTATTGATTTTCTGGTAGATCAACCAATCTCCATACTCCAAGCTTCTCAAACTGTAGTAGCTCTTCCTGCTTCGCATTCACCCAGCTATCTTCAGTTAATGCTTCTTTATATGTCTTTGGCTCTACCTGCGAAAGAAAGCATTTCAATGAGAATTCTTCCTGTAAAGGAGCTATAGAAGAATAAAAACATGTAAGCCCTTTATTTATTTGTTATCGAGTTTTCACTCCACTTTGAAGATCTCCAATGATTTGTTCAGATGGATGGTAAGACAAAGTTCTGGGCATGACTGTGTCTGGCACGCTCACTTTCGATTGCAAATTTGTGATATCCAGATCACCCGTGTGATCAACAGCATTCGTAGTCTCAATATTTGGTTCCTCGTCAAAAACTGGATCGGTTTCCGATTCTGAGTCGTCAGAATGATCAAATATTGGAGCTGTTTCTTCTAGGGATTCGTGTGCAGTTCCACTTGGACCAGCCTGGTGATCATTTGCACCCACGGTGGGCTGAGAAACTACCAACGGTCTCGGCACTTGATCTTGCGAAAGAGACTGTTGTTGTTGGTATAAGTATGCTAGTTCCTCCTCACTTGGCTCAGTCGACAACTTGAATGACTCTCAAAGTTTTTAGTAATCGAATAGCAATCTGTTTCCTGGAAGCTGAGTTGGAGCTGTATGCTGCTGACAGTCGACATGCTGACCTTGTATGATCTTTCCTAAGCATGGAACAAATACTCTCTTCAGTGGACTTGCATATCCTACAAAAAAACCTTCGTTAACCTTTGCACCAAATTTACCATCTGGATCAATAAATGTACAAGGTGATCCAAAAGGTTCTAAGAATTTCAAATTTGGTTTATAGCAATGAAGTAATTCGAAGCAGGTTTTCTTGTACTTCTTTACTGTAAGAACACGATTTAGCGTATAACATGCTATAGCAACCGCTTCACTCCAAAAGAATATCGGCAATTTGGAATCAGCTAGCATAGTACGAGCTGTTTCGATCAGTGTGCGATTCTTTCGTTCTGCGACACCGTTTTGTTGTGGAGTATACGGTGCACTGAATTCATGAAGAATGCCTTTGTCATTGCAAAATTCGAGCATACGGTTGTTTTTGAGCTCCGTTCCGTTGTCGCTTCGAATTCGTCTGATCGGAAGTTTGTACAGCGTCTCCATCTTTTTGAATAAAATCATCAACGAATCAAACGTTTCATCTTTTCTTTCAAGACACATCACCCATGAAAATCTTGTATAGTCGTCAGTGACCACTAGACAATACAGATCTCCACTTACACTCTTCACATTTACTGGTCCAAAAAAGATCCATATGGAGTCTTTCGAGCGGTAGTCTGATGGAGTTCAAAAGCATCTTTGGGTGTGACTTCTTCATTTGCTTACCCTTTTTGCATTCTACACAATCATCATTCAGATGGAAATTTTTTCAAATTAACACCTTCAACAAGATCATTGTGAACTAAGAAATTCATTTTTCTCACATTAATGTGACCCATCTTACGATGCCACAATATTGATTCTTTTTCAGTTGCTTTTGTTTTAGTTACAAAACATTTTGGTTTTTTGTCTGATGTTGTTGCGATGCTCATGTCTAGGACATACAAATCGTTTTCACGAGGAGCGCGCATCAACACCATATCTTCTGGAATTTTAAAACCTGGTTTAATGATCAAACACTCATTTTTTGTAAAATGAACTGTGAACGACTTGTCACAAATCTGCGATATGCTCAACAGATTGTTTTCAAGTTCAACGATGTAGTTCACTTTATCAAAAGTTACAACTCCATTGGTAAGAATTCCTTCACCAACGATTCTTCCTCCCTGCGTTCTAGCAAATCCAACATATCCTCCATTAATTGATTTGACATCATAGAGTAGTGCTAACATCCCAGTCATGTGCCTCGAGGCGCCGCTATCCATGATCCTCTTGGAGATAATCGACCTCGGAATCCCCTGCACACATCAAAGACATTCACTTAAACAACGATGCCCAAGATTTTTCAATATTTGGAACAGTACCAAACATAATATCATGATCCACGTCAACTTTTGGAATGTTGAAGACAACGTTTAGAATAATAGGTTTTGTCTTTGATTTTAGATCTCCCTCCTTGATTGGTGGGAATTCTTCAATCAGTTTGTCCAATTCAAACTCAAGATTTTCATTGTTAGTTACAACGACTATCGGCTCAAATTTTAAAACCTTTTCCATTTTCTTTTCTTCAACCGATTGTTTAGGTTTCTCCACCCATGATTGATTTTGAAAAATCTTCGTTTTAGGATAAACCTTTGAAGTCTTTGGAGATTTTGAAGATTCACCAATCTCAAAGGTTGATTTTGGCTTGTCCTCGGACTTCAAAAATTCACCTCGTTTTAGAATACGCACGGGTGTTAGTCCCGGAAAACCCGTGACATCACTCGACGGTTCAATCGAACGCGGAATATAAGATCAAACCGGCAAGAACAAAAAGAAATATTTTATTAAAGAACTCAGTGTCGTTGCTTAGATCGCACACAGTCTCGAAGACTGTTTGGTACGATCTCCGAGAACCTTGCACACAATCCCTAGGATTGTCTGGTACAAGGTTCTCCTTTTGGGGGCTACATGATTACAAAATGGAGAGCTCTACTACAATAATCTAGACATAACTATATATAGGAGCCTCTACCCCATTGGCCCACATGGCCTAGCCCAAGCCCAAGCCCAAGAGCTAATCTAAACCAAGTAAACATAAATAAAAGTAATAAAGATAAGCGTAAAACTTTTGGACGTAACAATTTCCCCCTAGTTTTATGCTCTCTTTATTACGGTTTAGACGATCTCCAACCTTGGGTCTTCTCTTTTAGTGGCCCAACAGTGAACGAGCCCGTCAATGTATCTCGGAGTTGTTTCGGATGATAAATGATAGACGGGAATGCGTTTCGGATGATGTTTTAAATCCAAGAGGAAATACTGATTCACTAACAAGAACACACGGATTCAAAGTGATCCGTCTGGTATTCAAGTTGCGCAAAAACACAATTCTGCACTGGAACCAATAAGAACTCCATAGATATTTTACCCAATATAATTGCTGAGCCTTGCCCTTTAATATTCAAAATCCAGCCCATCGAAAATGATGATCCAAAGTTCCTCGTTCCAAAATTGTACCAAAAATTTGATCAAAATCAAGCCATTTGGTCCAAATTTTAAGTTTGGATCACAAAAAAAATTGAAAAGTGGGCCTCTTCAACTTATGAGAGTCAACAGACCCGAACCGTAAACTATCCAGGCCTGTTACCTACTTTTCTGAAATGGATGTCTTATCTGGGTCCATAATAGTAGGCCCAGCAATATTCTCAAAGAACATACCCAAAACAAAGAAACAGATTTTAGTGAGGCCCAAAATTCCCTTTTTTTGAATTAAACTTCCATACCTTAATCATGGCCCAGTCATATGAAGTTCTCGGTTGGCCCCACAGAATGTAGCACAAGAATTTAAAATATGTTCCAACAATCTGACCATTGATCATCCCCGTCATCCAACGGCTCCCATTTATTAGGGTTTTTTAATTCTTGAAGTGACATCCTTTGACAGCCGTCAAGGAATGTTCCTTGCTGATGTCATCAATGTCATCGGATTCATTTGATATTTCATCGGAAAACTTATCCCATCATTGATCATCAACAGCAGCCGACAACAACATTAAGCATCATCATATCATCTTCATCCAAACTCTCATTCGTAATCATCAGACATATTCATTCCGTGACAACATCTTGAAGCATCATCAATCATCAAATTCATTTCGAGACTCATCATCATCATCTAACCGTCGACATCACCAACCTGCAACCTGCTTCTTTCTTATTATCACATAACCAGCCACCCATCATCAGTCATTAAACACCATGCTCCGCCATACGCAACCTGATTACCACCCTTTCACGAGATACGAACAAAAACACAGAGAAGAACACATGAATCTAAAAACAAGAACAGAGAACTCGACAAGAATCCGACCATCGGAACCAAGATCAAGCTCGCCGAAACTCTCGGCTAGCTCCAGTCCTCACTCTTCTCAGCTCTCTTTATACAAAAACACACACAACCACCGTAATACTCATAAGCTCCGGCGACCAAGTGAACCTCGGGCGAGAAAGAGAAACGGTAAAATCGCACCGGTATCCAACCAAGTCTCTAAAACATCAAAACCCATTGAAGTTAGCACCAAACGAGAACCAAACGTGAATCCAACTTCTCGGTTTGAACGACAACCAGTAATAATCACTGTGAAAACCCCAACCATGTAAATCATTTCCGATAATCCTTAATTTCTTCAATCCGGCAATAAACTGATTCACCGGAATAAGAGAAACAAGCTGAAAACTTACAGATCTGTGGATGAATACCGGATTTTATGAACCGGAGATCTCTCCTTTTCGAACAAAATTCCCCCGACACTGTGCGAAACTTCTTTTTGTTCTTCGAGTGACATCAAAAACCGAGCCTTTGAAAGACTTCAATAGCTCTGATACCACTTGTTAGTCCCGAAAAACCCGTGACATCACTCGACGGTTCAATCGAACGCGGAATATAAGATCAAACCGGCAAGAAAAAAAAAGAAATATTTTATTAAAGAACTCAGTGTCGTTGCTTAGATCGCACACAGTCTCGAAGACTGTTTGGTACGGTCTCCGAGAACCTTGCACACAATCCCTAGGATTGTCTGGTACAAGGTTCTCCTTTTGGGGGCTACATGATTACAAAATGGAGAGCTCTACTACAATAATCTAGACATAACTATATATAGGAGCCTCTACCCCATTGGCCCACATGGCCTAGCCCAAGCCCAAGAGCTAATCTAAACCAAATAAACATAAATAAAAGTAATAAAGATAAGCGTAAAACTTTTGGACCTAACAACGGGGGAAACCATCGGTGATTTTCCTTTAACATCATTTGAAGTTTTAGGTTTGGGTTTCTGGAATACTGGTTTTTCAATCCTTTTAACACATTGTTTTGCCATGTGACCAATTTCATTGCAACGATAACAGACTCTTTTGTCGTATTCAACAAAAGTAGATCTGTTGGTCTCATCTTTCAACTTTTTGGCTGCATTGAAATCGTCAATAGCTTTCTGACTAAAGATATAATCTTTTTCATCAACTGTATTATTACCCGCCACAAATACATCACTCAACTTTTCATTTGGCTTAACCTCTTTCTTAGACATTTTCTATTCAAAACCGACACCTTTCTTTTTGAAATTGTTACCATGTCTTTTGTTATGACCATTGTTACCTACCCATTCTTTCTTTCCCGGGTTGTTTGATTGTTGTTTCTCAAAAGATTTTTTCGGTTTTGATAGAAACGCATTGTTGTTAACCTCTGAAATGTCAATTTCCACAAGCTTATAAACCTTTTCAACATTTTCCAGTTTTGCATTCTGAATCGGGTACTCAAAATCAGTATATAGTTTGTCAGTTCCGGTCATCGTGTAAGCCACGATGATCGAAACGTCATCCACAACTTTATCTGATTTTGGTATGAACTTATCAAGAAAGTTTCCGTCATCTTCAGAATCAGAATTGGAATTCTCCAAATGAGTTTTAACTGTTCCGAAATTTGAGTTATCACTTTCTTCATCTAACACTTGGTCAACAACAGTTTTAATCACTTGTGACTCGTTGTCAGTGTCAGATGGAGAGAATGTAACATCAATGTTTTCCGGTAACTCATTCTCTACAGTTCTCAACTTGAGATTCAAAGCTGCTTCCACCCCATCTGGATATTTATGTGTATAATGATTCCACATTGGGGGTGGAACATTGTTGAAAGCAGGTTTAGCATTAGGTAGTTGAGGAACAATTTGATCAATCACATAAGATGAAGCAATATAACTGATCAATTTTTTATCAACTCTTTCTTTTTCAATACGCATCAATTCAAGTTCCTTTTTCAAAGATGCGATTGTGTCCAGATGAATGTTAATCTTCATCTGCTTTTCCATGACAGTTTCTTTGAACAACTTAGTAGCTTTATCATTTTCTATACTTTCCTTTTGAATCATTTTGATTGAACGTGATAAAGTGTCATAAGCTTCTTTCAAATCATTAAGATCAAATTTTACGTTGTCAGTATATTTCTTCAATTCTTGAAACTGTTTGTCTTTTTCAAGACAATCCATGCAGGGTTTTAAACAGTTTTCTCATGGTGTTTCAGGAATTGGATCAATCTTTTCAAAAACCTTTTCTTCTTTATCAGTTTTAATTTTTGGTTTACCAAACCTGTCAGACTCAGACTTCGATTTTTCTCCTGATTTGATATCCAGATTTTCGGGTTTGAACTCGGACTCCTTTTCGACTGACTCCTTTTCGACTGACTCCGTTTTGACAGACTCCGTTTCAACATACTCCGTTTTGACAGACTCCGTTTCGACCGACACTGACTCTTGAGTTTTGTCTACCTCTTTCAGCTTGACCATCAGCACCTTGTCAACTATCTCCTTTAGAGTTTCTTCATTCATCTCTTTAGAAACATCTATGATTTCTTCAATCGGAGCTTTTTCATTGTTATATTGTAGACAAAAACCTGTAGTTGGCTCGCTGAAGAATCCTGCAAAAGAATCAAACATGTTAGGAGGCATTATGGATTTAAAAGAATTAGCAATAATCTCTTGTTCTGATTGATAATAATAAACTTATGCTGCTGCCTCTTCAAGCTCTGCCAGACTCTCTTCACTCATTACTTCACTGACTTCCTCAGTTTCAACAACACATTCTGGCTCTTCAACAATCTCCGCAATCATAGCAAGACCCTCACCAGGAACATATTTATCCCAACTAAAACCTTCCCGAATCTTCTCATCATCCTGATTAACCAAAAGAGCTTTTTCTGGTTTGTTTTCAATTTGAGGTCTTGGATTAAAAGGTTGCTGACTTTTTTTTGTGAAAAATTGCTTATCGGTAGTAATCATTTGTGAACGGATTCTGATGATTGTTTACTTCCCTGTTTGGACACTCACGTTTGAAATGCCCTTTTTCTTTGCATTTGAAGCAAGTTACTTTCGCTTTATCAAATCCAAGCTTACAATCAGGTCCTGAGAGACTGTTTCGTCCGGTTATTTCCATGAACCTTTGTGCTCTCCTCACTAAGCTCGCCATTCCTCATTTGATATCAATAAGCTCTAATTCTTCAGGATCAATTTGATCGTAATCCTCCTTTGTCATGTCTGGATTACCGATCCTTCTAGCAACTAGACTCTCATATGATTCAAGACCGGAAGCTAATAGTGTGATATGTTGCTTTGCAGCTGCTTCTGTAAAATATTGACCATTTTTTATGTTTACAACAATATTGCACTGTATCCCAGAAACGTAACTTTGATTATTTGAACTTGATGAACTTTGAGGAGACACTTGTTCTTGAACCTTAGGATTTGGTTCATAACTTGTGAATGGTGAATAGTTGTTATTCGGTGTGCTTTGAGAAACTCCAGATGTAGGCTCAGCACTAAAGGCTGTCTGAATTTTTGGACTTGGGTTAGATGTTGCAGAAGAGCATCCTTTGTAATACAACTGAACATCTTGTTGTACATTAGCATATTTCATTTTTCTGATCTTTTTAAGTTCAAGCTCATGTAATTCAATTTTCTCGATTAACGTTCTTAGATTGAATCCAACATATTCCAAGTTATTTTTCAAAACCAACAAATATGTGCCCCAGTCATCATGCGGTAAAGCATCTGCCAACTTATCAACCCATTCTTCATCTGTTTTGTTAATGCTCAAACGCTTCATTTCTACAACCAAATGACAATATATCTCGATCAACTCTTTTGTTGACTCAATTTTTGTAACAACCCTCATTAAAAATCCTATTTATTTTATTATTTTATCCCAGAGGAAACCCTAACTGAGACACCCAAGTAATTCTGCACAAACCCTAAAATTTTCAGAACCATCAGAATCAGGATCAGGGCCCCTAAAACTCAAGGGGGGCTATTCCCCACTGATGATTATCATCACAATTCGTTGTCAAATTCGAAAATTTAAAATCTGTCAACTCAGCAGGCCTAGTCCCACACGTGGCTAACCTATAACCAATTTTCGACCCTTACGAACCGTAAGGGTTGAGTCTTACGGTCCGTAAGCTAATCCAAATTCTTGTATAAATAGCAGACATTGGCAATTGCATTCTGGTGTTCGTTCGACGATCAAATTCAATCTGTACGTCGAGTTATAGTCAAAATAGGCTCGAAATCACTAATTAGTATAGCGGGGTGCTGCTACAAAACAGGGTATTAACTCAATCGCTATTACGATTCATTGTCCGATCGATCAATGTACTCAATGGATGTTTAAGTGCTGCCCACATTAGGGTGATGCTTTGTCATTAATCGCTAAATTCGATGGATGTTTAAGCATAGCACTTTGTCATTCGTTGTGAGGGTTGATCTCGTGAGTTATCGTAATTTCTGTATTAAGTTACCTACCTAGTTCGTGTACACTAGGTTACAAGGCTAAATCAATAGGCTAAGCTCTGCCTGTATAAATCTGCAATATATCAAGGATTATCTGTAGACTAAACTTTGGCCGTATGAATCTGCATGATTATAAGTGAGTCATTCTCTTTTTATCAAATTTACTTTCAAAATCATGTTTATTTTCAAAGGTTATAATTACAGTGATTAAGTTTATGTAATCACCAAGTTACAGCCGGTATGTGGGGTTTTGTATACATTACTTGATAACCGTCACTATTGGACAACGAGTTAGCCAATGAGTGATATGACCATAGTCACAGACACCATCGGGCAAAGAAGCTACCGATGGATGTTCGAGTGACAAGTACTGTGGGTAGTTGGTTTGATATCTGAAACATTGTAATCTCTCTTAATACTGTAAATTATAACAAAAAGGGGTCGTTTTCATAAATAGAATGATTCACTCAGTATTTCCCGCTGACAAAACCTTTTTAAAACGCGTTTCAGGTAATTGCAGTAGATTGGAGTAAGAGATGGATACAGCACTGAAAGGCATCAAGAAGTGGCTTATTTTATTAATTAAATCAAAATAAGAAATATTGTTTTATGTAATCAAATTTATCTTTATTAAAGCTACCATTGTAAAACGTGGGTTTATCCCATCTATTTAATAAATAAAATCCGGTGTTTTCTAAACTCTGATATTTTTCCTAACTCACGATCCTGATGAAATTTCCGCTGCAACGTTTTCAAAATAATCACCGGTACCACTGGGCTGTTCGCGACTCCCGATTCCGTCCAGGGTGGGTCGGGGGTCGTGACAGAAGGTGGTATCAGAGCCACTGCTTGAAGCTAATAAGTGTTATAATAATAATACCTAAGTTTATATAAAAGAGTTAGGAGATTGCTGTTAACTGGTAGCACACATGATAACATTTAGACTTGAACTTAAGAAAAGATGCCTTAGTATCAGCTTCAAGATAAGCTAAGTACTTATGTGAATAAATTACGATGTGTTTTGATATACCATAAGAATGGTAATTAGAATATTGCAAGATATGATAAATAAGCAAGAATTAATAGTAATTATTGCTTATTGATATTACTTGGTCTAGAATAAGATATGTTATGGGAATACAAGTTTCCTTGATTCTGGATAAAAGCCCTAATAAGAGAGGCACTTTTAAAAAGATACTATTTATGGGAAATAGAAAATTTTCTCCGGCAAGACTGGGTATGTTGTAGCAGACTCTCCAGTTTGTCCGGATATACTGAGGATACATCTCCAGCGCGAACCGGGTAAGACGGGGTATATAATATGTCAAACAAGTGACAAGATTTCCCTAAATAATATCTTGACCAGATATCTGACTGATTTTTTTTTTGGAAATATGAATCTATTAAATACATTGACCTTATGAATGGTAGGTATATTACAGCATGTGAAATATGTGATTATATAGATATGTATATCTATAAGAAATTCCAAAAGTCAAATAGGAATAAAGCACAAACATCTGTGTCTAGATTTCTTTATCAGGAATCTCTTTTCCGATATTAAACATTATTTTGTTTAATCATCTGTCTCGTAACTCGTGTGATAAAATAAATAATGGAAACCCTTTAAGTTAAAACGCCATCAAAAGAATTTATAACGCGTAATCATAAATAATTAACGCAAGTAAAAAGCATATAAAGTTATGCTAGTACACAAGAAAACACATGTAAATTTAATTATAAATCCACAGAAGTTGAAGTATATCACACAACTTTCGAGGCAAAACCTTTGGAAAATATAAATTGGGTACGATGACACCAATGTTAATTCCATCAGTAGAAGAACTACTAATCGAAAAGAAGCACTTTGCCACATGATCCTACAAAATGAATATCGCTGAGGTATGTTGTAATAAGATTTCACAACCATCGGTACACAGTCTAATCTGAGTTATAATTATTATCACTGCAAAAGGAGTAACATACCTTTGCAAAATTCCCTATTCCATTTTATTCACATTCCCTGGTAATATCACTTAACAACGGTTATCACAAGAAATTCTAGATAAAGTTTTTAAAATTTCTTTCGTTGAAATTCTGACTTCTGCATATAAAAGAGTTGACTTTCGTACCATGAGGATTTCTTTCATAATAGCGAATATTGATCTATTTTATTTTTTGGTAAATTCCCACGTTACACATGCATTGTTTATTATGCATTTGGTTCATTTGAATTATAAAAGACCACTGGAGGGCTTCATTCCGATTTGTTATTTTATCCAAACTCAATTATCATTCCGCTTTTTGTACTGTGAACCACATTATTGCAAAAACAATAACTCCTTGATATCGAGTCAATAAATTTCTTGAAAATTTTAATTTTCTTTGACAATACATAGTTTCTATAGTAACCATATCCGAACTTTCTTATTAAAACTTGTTTTGTTTAAATTCAAATTATTTGACTTGCTCATATTACATATTCATTTTAAAATCCCATATGGTGGATAGAAACTATCATATTCAAAATAATCCCAACAATCACTTCATTTCTCTTGAAACATAACATGCTTAATTGGTCTTTGACTTCATTGAATCGTTTCTTTGAGTACGATCACTTTGTGATGACGTTTTCACAAAATCTGAAGATTGCTCTAAATATCGGATTTGATTATTTGTTTATTTATATTGAATCCGCTTTGTTGATTTATCCTATAAAAGCAATCTTAAAAGAATTATGTGCTAAGATAATAATATACAAAGTTATGTCATATTTTAGTATATCTCTTAATGGTTCTTAGAGCATTAATCGAGCCTTTCGTGATAAATGTAATCGAGCCTTTCGTGATAAAAATCCTATTTATTTTATTATTTTATCCAAGAGGAAACCCTAATTGAGACACCCAAGTAATTCTGCACAAACCCTAAAATTTTCAGAACAATCAGAATCAGGATCAGGGCCCCTAAAACTCAAGGGGGGCTATTCCCCACGGACGATTATCATCACAATTCGTTGTCAAATTCAAAAATTTAAAATCTGTCAACTCAGCAGGCCTAGTCCCACACGTGGCTAACCTATAACCAATTTTCGACCCTTACGGACCGTAAGGGTTGAGTCTTACGGTCCGTAAGCTAAGCCAAATTCTTGTATAAATAGCAGACATTGGCAATTGCATTCTGGTGTTCGTTCGACGATCAAATTCAGTCTGTACGTCGAGTTATAGTCAAAATAGGCTCGAAATCACTAATTAGTATAGCGGGGTGCTGCTACAAAACAGGGTATTAACTCAATTGCTATTACGATTCATTGTCCGATCGATCAATGTACTCAATGGATGTTTAAGTGCTGCCCACATTAGGGTGATGCTTTGTCATTAATCGCTAAATTCGATGGATGTTTAAGCATAGCACTTTGTCATTCGTTGTGAGGGTTGATCTCGTGAGTTATCGTAATTTCTGTATTAAGTTACCTACCTAGTTCGTGTACACTAGGTTACAAGGCTAAATCAATAGGCTAAGCTCTGCCTGTATAAATCTGCAATATATCAAGGATTATCTGTAGACTAAACTTTGGCCGTATGAATCTGCATGATTATAAGTGAGTCATTCTCTTTTTATCAAATTTACTTTCAAAATCATGTTTATTTTCAAAGGTTATAATTACAGTGATTAAGTTTATGTAATCACCAAGTTACAGCCGGTATGTGGGGTTTTGTATACATTACTTGATAACCGTCACTATTGGATAACGAGTTAGACAATGAGTGATATGACCATAGTCACAGACACCATCGGGCAAAGAAGCTACCGATGGATGTTCGAGTGACAAGTACTGTGGGTAGTTGGTTTGATATCTGAAACATTGTAATCTCTCTTAATACTGTAAATTATAACAAAAAGGGGTCGTTTTCATAAATAGAATGATTCACTCAGTATTTCCCGCTGACAAAACCTTTTTAAAACGCGTTTCAGGTAATTGCAGTAGATTGGAGTAAGAGATGGATACAGCACTGAAAGGCATCAAGAAGTGGCTTATTTTATTAATTAAATCAAAATAAGAAATATTGTTTTATGTAATCAAATTTATCTTTATTAAAGCTACCATTGTAAAACGTGGGTTTATCCCATCTATTTAATAAATAAAATCCGGTGTTTTCTAAACTCTGATATTTTTCCTAACTCACGATCCTGATGAAATTTCCGCTGCAACGTTTTCAAAATAATCACCGGTACCACTGGGCTGTTCGCGACTCCCGATTCCGTCCAGGGTGGGTCGGGGGTCGTGACAGAAGGTGGTATCAGAGCCACTGCTTGAAGCTAATAAGTGTTATAATAATAATACCTAAGTTTATATAAAAGAGTTAGGAGATTGCTGTTAACTGGTAGCACACATGATAACATTTAGACTTGAACTTAAGAAAAGATGCCTTAGTATCAGCTTCAAGATAAGCTAAGTACTTATGTGAATAAATTACGATGTGTTTTGATATACCATAAGAATGGTAATTAGAATATTGCAAGATATGATAAATAAGCAAGAATTAATAGTAATTATTGCTTATTGATATTACTTGGTCTAGAATAAGATATGTTATGGGAATACAAGTTTCCTTGATTCTGGATAAAAGCCCTAATAAGAGAGGCACTTTTAAAAAGATACTATTTATGGGAAATAGAAAATTTTCTCCGGCAAGACTGGGTATGTTGTAGCAGACTCTCCAGTTTGTCCGGATATACTGAGGATACATCTCCAGCGCGAACCGGGTAAGACGGGGTATATAATATGTCAAACAAGTGACAAGATTTCCCTAAATAATATCTTGACCAGATATCTGACTGATTTTTTTTTTGGAAATATGAATCTATTAAATACATTGACCTTATGAATGGTAGGTATATTACAGCATGTGAAATATGTGATTATATAGATATGTATATCTATAAGAAATTCCAAAAGTCAAATAGGAATAAAGCACAAACATCTGTGTCTAGATTTCTTTATCAGGAATCTCTTTTCCGATATTAAACATTATTTTGTTTAATCATCTGTCTCGTAACTCGTGTGATAAAATAAATAATGGAAACCCTTTAAGTTAAAACGCCATCAAAAGAATTTATAACGCGTAATCATAAATAATTAACGCAAGTAAAAAGCATATAAAGTTATGCTAGTACACAAGAAAACACATGTAAATTTAATTATAAATCCACAGAAGTTGAAGTATATCACACAACTTTCGAGGCAAAACCTTTGGAAAATATAAATTGGGTACGATGACACCAATGTTAATTCCATCAGTAGAAGAACTACTAATCGAAAAGAAGCACTTTGCCACATGATCCTACAAAATGAATATCGCTGAGGTATGTTGTAATAAGATTTCACAACCATCGGTACACAGTCTAATCTGAGTTATAATTATTATCACTGCAAAAGGAGTAACATACCTTTGCAAAATTCCCTATTCCATTTTATTCACATTCCCTGGTAATATCACTTAACAACGGTTATCACAAGAAATTCTAGATAAAGTTTTTAAAATTTCTTTCGTTGAAATTCTGACTTCTGCATATAAAAGAGTTGACTTTCGTACCATGAGGATTTCTTTCATAATAGCGAATATTGATCTATTTTATTTTTTGGTAAATTCCCACGTTACACATGCATTGTTTATTATGCATTTGGTTCATTTGAATTATAAAAGACCACTGGAGGGCTTCATTCCGATTTGTTATTTTATCCAAACTCAATTATCATTCCGCTTTTTGTACTGTGAACCACATTATTGCAAAAACAATAACTCCTTGATATCGAGTCAATAAATTTCTTGAAAATTTTAATTTTCTTTGACAATACATAGTTTCTATAGTAACCATATCCGAACTTTCTTATTAAAACTTGTTTTGTTTAAATTCAAATTATTTGACTTGCTCATATTACATATTCATTTTAAAATCCCATATGGTGGATAGAAACTATCATATTCAAAATAATCCCAACAATCACTTCATTTCTCTTGAAACATAACATGCTTAATTGGTCTTTGACTTCATTGAATCGTTTCTTTGAGTACGATCACTTTGTGATGACGTTTTCACAAAATCTGAAGATTGCTCTAAATATCGGATTTGATTATTTGTTTATTTATATTGAATCCGCTTTGTTGATTTATCCTATAAAAGCAATCTTAAAAGAATTATGTGCTAAGATAATAATATACAAAGTTATGTCATATTTTAGTATATCTCTTAATGGTTCTTAGAGCATTAATCGAGCCTTTCGTGATAAATGTAATCGAGCCTTTCGTGATAAAAATCCTATTTATTTTATTATTTTATCCAAGAGGAAACCCTAATTGAGACACCCAAGTAATTCTGCACAAACCCTAAAATTTTCAGAACAATCAGAATCAGGATCAGGGCCCCTAAAACTCAAGGGGGGCTATTCCCCACGGACGATTATCATCACAATTCGTTGTCAAATTCAAAAATTTAAAATCTGTCAACTCAGCAGGCCTAGTCCCACACGTGGCTAACCTATAACCAATTTTCGACCCTTACGGACCGTAAGGGTTGAGTCTTACGGTCCGTAAGCTAAGCCAAATTCTTGTATAAATAGCAGACATTGGCAATTGCATTCTGGTGTTCGTTCGACGATCAAATTCAGTCTGTACGTCGAGTTATAGTCAAAATAGGCTCGAAATCACTAATTAGTATAGCGGGGTGCTGCTACAAAACAGGGTATTAACTCAATTGCTATTACGATTCATTGTCCGATCGATCAATGTACTCAATGGATGTTTAAGTGCTGCCCACATTAGGGTGATGCTTTGTCATTAATCGCTAAATTCGATGGATGTTTAAGCATAGCACTTTGTCATTCGTTGTGAGGGTTGATCTCGTGAGTTATCGTAATTTCTGTATTAAGTTACCTACCTAGTTCGTGTACACTAGGTTACAAGGCTAAATCAATAGGCTAAGCTCTGCCTGTATAAATCTGCAATATATCAAGGATTATCTGTAGACTAAACTTTGGCCGTATGAATCTGCATGATTATAAGTGAGTCATTCTCTTTTTATCAAATTTACTTTCAAAATCATGTTTATTTTCAAAGGTTATAATTACAGTGATTAAGTTTATGTAATCACCAAGTTACAGCCGGTATGTGGGGTTTTGTATACATTACTTGATAACCGTCACTATTGGATAACGAGTTAGACAATGAGTGATATGACCATAGTCACAGACACCATCGGGCAAAGAAGCTACCGATGGATGTTCGAGTGACAAGTACTGTGGGTAGTTGGTTTGATATCTGAAACATTGTAATCTCTCTTAATACTGTAAATTATAACAAAAAGGGGTCGTTTTCATAAATAGAATGATTCACTCAGTATTTCCCGCTGACAAAACCTTTTTAAAACGCGTTTCAGGTAATTGCAGTAGATTGGAGTAAGAGATGGATACAGCACTGAAAGGCATCAAGAAGTGGCTTATTTTATTAATTAAATCAAAATAAGAAATATTATTTTATGTAATCAAATTTATCTTTATTAAAGCTACCATTGTAAAACGTGGGTTTATCCCATCTATTTAATAAATAAAATCCGGTGTTTTCTAAACTCTGATATTTTTCCTAACTCACGATCCTGATGAAATTTCCGCTGCAATGTTTTCAAAATAATCACCGGTACCACTGGGCTGTTCGCGACTCCCGATTCCGTCCAGGGTGGGTCGGGGGTCGTGACAATTTTAAACCTCTCTGACCACCCTGAATATTCGTCAATGTTCATTAGTTTTGGTGGCTTTTGCATTGTACCAAGCTCGTTTTCCATGTTTACGTTCTGAACAATACTTGCTGGAGTTTGAGATGCTGTCATTCCTCCTCCGAATAACATGTTATAAAATTCTTGGTTCTCCATTTTAAACTTTGCAATATTTTTAAGTTTTTGAAAAATTTTACTTTTCAAGCGAAGTGACTTTTAAAACGAACTGAAAATTCCACGCGAACTGGACTTTCAAACGGATTGACTTTCAAACGGACTGGATTCCACACGAAATGAAGTTTTCAAATGACCTGGACTACTCACTTCGTACGAAGTGATCACAACACCTTCAGTTCGTGCGAACCGAAGAAAATTTTGAAAAAATTCAAACGATTAGGAACACTTCGTGCGAACTGGGATCAACTCGTACGAACTGGTCAATCTCAAACGATCTGACTATTTCAATTCGTACGAAGTGAAGTAATTTCACACGATTTGGAAAACTTTTTCAAACGAAGTGAACATTTTTGCAGATCTTGGTCTGTTTTAGGTCGATTTTAGGTCTGAAACTTTGAAGGATTGTTTAAAATGGTATTTTACATAATATATCCAAAAATCAATCCATTTTGTCCGTAAAATCATCCAAAAGTCCAAGAAAGAGTAGAAGAATCAGATTTTCTCACATTCAAACCACTGATATCTCAGATTTAACTCATCCTGAGCTCTGATACCACTTGTAGGATCGAGATGCGATAAATACGAGTCAAACTAAGTCAAATCTGAGCTACTAGAGAGGCGGAAACAAACTAGTAATTGTGAATCGGTGTTAGAATGTGAGTAGAAGCAGAGAAATACACTTTAAACAGGTTTTCCATTGATATTAGACGTTTTTACACGGAGAGAAACTGGAAGCATTTCGTGACAGATTTCACCAGATCGTTACAAATGAAAAACCCAACACCCCTATTTATAGGGTTTCCAGTTCGCACGGGATGAACAAACCACTTCGCACGAACTGGACATCACCCAGTTCATGCGACCTGACACTTAAACATGCCACTTCGTGCGAACTGGCATTAAAACATAAAATTACATTTTCAAACATTTAAACTATTACATGCTACTGACACGACTTAGACTGATGACGTAGGCGATAGACATTGTGCACCAACACATCCCTCCATTTTCAATCCATTTCAACACATTTCAAGCATAACCTAAGGTGATTCAAGCCTAATTAGGAAGGTGGGAAGCAAAGGAACTTGAAGGACCTCTCTCTAGTGCTTTTATCCACCTCATTTGTCATCTTCATCTTCTTGAACATCATCCCTAGCCTTGTGCTAGTAGTAAGACCTTCCTCATCTCATTTTACTTCATATTATGTTGGTTAAAAGATGATATAAGTTGTTAAACATAAAGATCATGAAGAAACATAAGCATGAAACTTGAATATAAGACTAAAATCATAAGAAATCATGTTGTTTAAGTGTTATTATGCTTCTTGATGAATGATTATTTGTGTTTATGATGTTAAACGTCATATGATCTTACTAGATAGTGATTAAAGACATGATCTAGCAAGATGAGAGGATGATTATGATAGTAATCAAAGTGATCATCCTTATGTAAAGCATGAACTTGGAAGAATATATTGTTTTCTTGTAAAATAATGATTAAAGTGAGTTGTAAGTCTTGTAAATCTAAGATTTCAAGAATGATTTTTTTAAGAAACCAAGTTAAAAATACAAAGTTTACTTAATCTTGGTTCTTAAAGAAATCAACCATGTTTTTAGAGGTTAAACAAGTGTAGAAACACTTATGTAACAAGAAAAATCCAAGAAAAAGCATTTTTAGAAAATGTGATTATAAGTTGTAAAGATCTAGATTCTTCAAAAATGATGTTATTAAAGAATCAACCACACTTTAAAGGGTAACAAGACTTACTAAATACACTAGTAAGTTACTACAATTTTTTTTATAAATTTTCAAGTTCATGAAGTAGTAGTTTATGCTTGTTTTTGGCAAAATTGGTAAGTGTAGATTGTCTATTGTTGATTGGTTGTGTTGATTTTCAAAAGAAAATGCTATGCCTTCAAGGCATGGAAACCTCCATTTTTAGGGGAAACTATGGAAATTTTTTTTTAAAAATTAAACACTTAGAAAAATATTTCTTAACAAATATTTACAAGTATATTTCAAACCATGGATTTTCATATAAAGTTTGCCATACATTTTGTTACAAAAATTATAAATATTGGAGGTTGGTTTTTATAAATAAAAGTGACTGAATATGTATTTAGGAAAATATATATTTAGATGTCACCATGTGTGTAATTATTTGTATATTATGTGCATTAGTTATATTATTTTAGGACTTGAAATAATATAACTCATCAAAATACCATAAATTACAATCCAATATATTACCAAAATACAAAGAGAATAAATATACAAAGAATACCCAATTTATTGGTGGAACCGAACAACGGAATATAACTCACAAAAATATTCCAGAAATTTTATTCGCAAGTATATTTTTGGTAAATAATATTTTGGACACCAAGAGAACAAAAATGTGATTTTTATAAATACTACAAAGTGTATCATACTTTTGACAAGGAGAAAATATGTTATTTTTGGCAAGTAAAAATATATATTTTCTTGTAATTATTAGAAGATGTATTATTTTTTGAAAGAAATATATATTTTCTCAAACAAACATGAAATACATTATTTTTTTGGGAGAAAATGTATTTTCTTAAGTAACCTTGAAATATATTATTTTTGGAAGAAAAGTGGATTTATATATATTTTCTAAGTTGGACTTGAAAATATATTATTTTTGAGACTTGTATGAAATTTTAAATATTTTTGCTAAAGGAAAAACTATAAATAATTTTTCTAAGTAGTATTCCTCAAAATATATATTTTGGAAATATATATTAATGTATTTTTACTAGAAATATTATTCCGGAAAATTCATACAAAATTAAGTATAAGAATACTTAACAATTACAAGAAGATACGTATTCTCGTACGTATAAATACAAACCGGAATACGACCCCTATACATGGCAAAAATATACAAGTATAAGAATAAGAATACAAATACACCCATCCTTGGGAGGGATATATACATGTATAAGTACTTGAAAAGTAACAAGTTAAAATATATTGTTTTAACTATTATTCCAAAAATTTAATAAATATAATTTAAGTTAAAATATATATTATTTTAACAAATAATTATATAACTTGGAATAATATTAAGGACACAAAGGAACGTAACTCAAAGACACAAATAAATACCAAGTCAAGGCACGACCCGTTCGTCTAATATATCGTAGTACGTTGTAGGTAGTCGTGCACACTAGTAGCAGCTTGAGTTACGTCGGATTGAAGAACGCAAAACTGTGAGTTCATGTCCCCCTTTTCTTTTAACTGTTTTCGGATTTATAACTCTCGGGGGTGGAATACATGTTGCATACGTTTAAATGGTATGATTTGGATATGAAATGAATTATAGATCATGTGAGCATAGATTGAAATTGAAATGTCATTAACTCTTAATTATGGACGAAGGTTAGATCTAACGGGTACGGCCGAGCCCCACTCATGGTCCTTATGTGACCACTTGAGTGCTTCGGTGTCCCAGTCGAGGTAAATCGACAACGGTTAAGGGTAAAATTGACACAGTAAAGGTAAATTGACACGGTCGAAGGGAAATTCGACACCGTCGAGGGGAATCGACGAGGGTATAAGCCTACTCATTTTGAGTGCTCCCTATGTCTTCACATGCATTAATATCCTTGCAAAACATTAAATTGATCTGTTCATAGATGCTTTTCATACCTGTTTTCAAAGGAGTCTCTCAAATGTTTACAAACTTATCAGTACTCATACAAAACGCATGAACTTGCTCAACTTTTGTTGATGTTTTCCAAAATCACATGTATTTCAGGTAACAAGTTGGATCTTGGGCGCGGGTGTTGTTTCTAGAAGTAAATTCTAAGTTTTGATGTCATCCACTTTTGTTGATCTGTAACTTAGTCGAAGGTTGTGCTGTTTGAAGCTTAAATAAATGGTGTTTGTAATACTTTAAACTTAATGAATGGATGAACATCATTTTGATCATATAGTTGTTTATTATGATTGAATGCAATGGTATTAAACAAGTTACACGTCATACGCTTCCGCAAAAGTCAGGGTGTGACAGTTTGGTATCAGAGCTTCGATTGTAGTGAACTAGGATTCCTTCTCGAGTCTAGACTACAATCACTAAGACTCTCTCACGAAAACATTTTTACAAAAAGGTTTTTTTTTTTTCATTGCATTCACGAAAGCGCCAAGATCCATGAGCCAAATATTTTTCAAAGAAAAGAGAAGGCAAGGACATTAGTAGGGAGGAGAATACCCCAAATTAAAGTCCCAATTAAGGCATAGCCTACGTGAGGTAGACTTGCCAAAGACGAAATTACCCCCCCCCCCCCAAAGGACAAACGAGAGTTATATGTGACATGATGCATTTATTTGCCTGTTTATACTAAGTAACATACTTATTCATTAATATATATACGTATAAGTGTACGGAATAACTATTGACGTGAACGAATTACCTTCCACTCCGAATCCTATTGTTGTTTTTGACTTGCACGATGAGACTATCGACTTTGTGCATATTGGAAGCTCATGGCTGGAGTGATTACCAAACGAGATCCTGAGCTTGTTTCCGTAGAAGATGGCTGTTCTTCCCTCTCGAATGCAAAGGTGCCTGACTACGGTGGTGAAAGCGAGGCGGAGGAGGCAACCTTGGACAACACCCTCATCAGCAGGACGAGGTCCCTATGGCTTTTGAGAAGCAAGATTGAAGACGCTCTTGTCTAGACTAGGAAGATGAAGTACTCATCTTAAAGGTGCCCCTCCAACTACCAGGAATTCTCCTTATTCCTATTACGTTTAATCATCATGCCTATTCGCGCGTAACGATAACGGATGTTAGCGCACGGATCACCACAATGGTCCTTTCCATATCAGAGGTATGAGGATAGCAGTGTCCCCTCTTTGGTTGATCATCTGCTTGAACGAGGGAAAGTTAGGATGACCGTGCAAGAAAATTTATTATTACGGGGGCCCACGTAATAACGACTTGTAGTGCAAGGAAATCCTGGTGGACTCTGCGGGTCAGGCTAATGATCACCATCCATCCAAAAATAATCTCTAGGTGTTCACGCCTTCATCTAGTAGAACAACACCTAGACAGTTGCCTTAGCACTTTAAAAAAGTAGGAAACCTGTCTTTGCCTACTTTGTGCCAGACACTTCTACCCATATACGAGTCGTTTGGGAACCGATATCTAAGCAAGTGAAGATGGATAACACTCGGAAAGGATTCAGTGACCTTACGCTCTCTATCACCCCTATATGTACAACCCCTATCTCTTTGGGAGTATACCCGTCTTGCGAAGCTAAAGACCTAAGAAAACCAATGTAGAAGGAAAATAACTACCACTTTCATATTTTGAAACTTGTATGACCGAGGTGATGTAACCTCGAGTACATTTTGTTTTCCCCGTTACAAACAATAAGTCAAGTTGTCAAGCCTATATGAAAGATCAGTAGTTGTTTCCGTACTTATACATTGTTGATTATATATGCATGTGATGTTGGGTGATTACATGTTTTCTTGTGGTATTATATACCTCATAGACAATTATTGAATGTTGTCTAACCTACCCCATACCTTTTGCCAGAAGAAAATGCCGCCCAGATGTGACACAGACACTAATACGTTACCAAGGACAGAAGCCGAACTACAAGAGCGCATTTCTCAAGCTATAGCGCAGCATGAGGCCCTCCGCTCTGCATGCACCGGTGGCACTTCCGGAAGTAACCCTCCAACTGGCTGCACCTATAAACAGTTCCTAGACTGCAAGCCATTGAATTTTGACGGCACAGGAGGTGCCGTTGCATTTGTTCGTTGGGCAGAAAAGACTGACTCCGTTCTGAGAATGAGTAACTGTTCGCCCGAGCGGAGTGTTACCTTTATCTCAGGGTTGATTTTGGATGGCGCACTCTCCTGGTGGAACCTTCAGGTTCAGACCCTTGGTGAAGATACTGCTTATGCACTGAGCTGGGACGGGCTCAGGGGATTGATGCGAAAGAAGTACTGTTCTAGGGCCAAAGCCAGAAGCTTGAGATTGAGTTCTGGAATTTGAAAATGGACGGGCCAAAGATTTCTGAGTACGTCCAACAATTTCATGACTTGTCTAGGGTTGTTCCCTACTTAGTCACGCCGGAATTCAAGAGGATTGAACGATTCATTTGGGGACTTGCACCTCAAATATTGAGCATGGTTACTGCTTCAAAGCCTCCAACCATCATAGAGACTATCGATTTGAGTGTCACACTTACTGAAGAAGCTCTACGTATGGGAAAGTTTTCGGGACCTGAGGCAAATAAGAAAGAGACTCATGTGGAGTCTTCGGGCAATAAGAAAAGGAAGTCTTCAAACCTAAAGATAGGCACCCAAGCCAGTAATGGAATCTCTAAAGCAAACAAAAGAAAGGAAGTGGACCTGTCTCGTGGCATGCAAGCTTATGGAGCCACCAATAAGACCGGTGGTAAGGTTTACTTGGGGACTAAGCCAAGATGCGAGGAATGCAATTTTCACCATGAAGGTCAATGTCTGAGGCCTAAGTGTGGAAGGTGTGGAAAAGAAGGGCACAACAAGGATGCTTGTTGGGCGAAGTATCCAGACGGAAGAGATAATTCTAGAGTTCCAGGCTGCTACAAATGTGGTGAAGTGGGGCACTTTAGGAAAGATTGCCCTAGGAAGAACCAAGCGAGGAAGGGTCAACACGGTCGGAGCTCGTGAAGCACGCCAGGATCCAGATGCGGTTACGGGTACGTTCCCTATTAACCAACTTTATGCATCTATTTTTGATTAATACTGGCACCGACTTTAACCTTGTATCCTTAGAGCTTAAGAAAACTGCTTGGCCTAGTTTCGAGTAGAATAGACGTCCTGTATTCTCTAGAATTGGTGAATGGAAGGTTAGTTAAACGAAGAAGATGATTAAGGATTATATTTTGGGAAATTAGAAGGCCGGAACCTTCTATTACCCTTGACTTGGGAAGTCATGATATGGTAGTCAGCATGGATTGGATATCCAAGTGTAGAGCTGAAGTTATTCGTTATAAGGAAAATCATTCGCATCCCTCTTGCGAATGATGAAACACTTATAGTACACAACCTTCTTGCAATAGGTGCGAGAGCACTAGGCCCGATAAGACAGTGAATTGGCAGCGCCTCACATTGATTATAGAGACACGGAAGCGCCTCCGAATAGACTGCATAGCCTTCCCTGCTCATGCTGTCGATAAGGAGACCAAGAAGCCAAAGCCCGAAGACATCCCCGTGGTGGAGGAATTTCCAGAAGCCTTTCCTGAAGACTTGCCAGGAATAACTCCACAGTGACAAGAGGAGTTTAGGATAAACCTAGTACCAGGAGCGGCACCAGTGACAGGTGACGCCTAACCGACTAGCTTCGTCCGAGATACAAAAGCCTCCGATGCAACTGCAAGAGCTGCTAGACAGAGGAAATCTACCAGGCCGAGCCTCTCACCGTGGGAAGCCCCTGGTGTTATTCGTTAGGAAGTAGGACGGTAGTTTTTACACGTGTACACAGCCTAATCTGAGAGGAACTCAGAAGAATTCATGTGGAAAAGTATTACGCATAGGTTACATGGAAATAGATGACTAACCATCAAGAATCGGTACCCCTTACCAAGAATTGATGACTTGTCAACCAACTACAAGGTCCCAGCTACTATTCCAAGATGGAATTGAGGACATGATGTCCTTAATTAAGGACATGAGAAGAAGGTTGGCAGTTTCCATTTTGCATCAACTTCAGAAAATTGGATATCAAGGACCGGTATCCTTTGCCAAGAATTGCTAACGTGTTGAACCAACCGTATGGTTCTACTAACTACCCGAAGAGTGACTTGAGGTCAGGGTTTCCTCAACTGCAAATACAAGAAGAAAATATCCCTGAAACGACCTTTAGGACTCGCTTCGAGCATTACGAGTTCCTTGTCGTGCCGTTTGGCTTAACACATGCTTCGGCAGTATTTGTGGACCTCATAAATCGGGTGTGTAAGCCATACCTGGATAGGATCATGATTATTTTTATTGACTACATTCTTATATGCTCAACGACCAGGGAAGGTCATGAGCAACATCTGCAATTCATCTTGGGACTCTTAGAGAAAGAACAATTATGTGCTAGGATGTCAAATTGCGAACCTTGGATTCGCGAGGTAAGATTTTTAGGATACGTGGTGGATACGAATGAGATTCATGTCGACCTTGCAATCAAGAGCTAAGGAGTCCCAAAGACGCAACTAAGGATTTTTGGGAATTGTAGGCTGTATTAGACGACCCCTAGAAAACCTTTCAAGGACTGCTCAACCGCTAACAACCCTAACACAGTTGGCACCTATCTTGTCTTCACCTAAAAGTACTAATAGAGTTGCGGTACTTGTGACGCTTCTCGACAAAGTCTCGATTTCACGTTGATGCAACGAGACCAGGTCATCGCATACGCGTCACGTTAATTAAAGGAATCATGAGAAGAGACCTTGAACTAGGTGCAGTAATTGCGCGTTGAAGATTTGATGTCATTAGTTGTATAGGCAAACGCTGCACGATCTTTACTGATCATAAGGGTTTGCAGCACACCATTTGTCAGAAGGACATAAACATGAGATAACTAGAAGGAATGAGCTACTGAATGATTACGACTGTGAGATTAAGTGTCACCTGAACAAGGCGGGCGTTGTAGCAGACGCCTTGAGCCGCAAGGAACAAACAAAGCCTCTAAGGGTGTGAGCCTTAGAAATGATCATATAGACAAAACTCATCACTCGGATTCGTGAAGCAGAGCATGAGATGCTCAAACCAGAGAACCTTCGAGCTAAAGCGTTATATGAAATGGAAGAGCAGTATTGCCTAAGGAAGACAGAACCTTATACTTCCTGGAACGACTTTGGGTTCCGTTTTGCGACAATTTACGAATTCTAATTTTGGGGCAAGACTCATAGGTCAAGGTACTCGATCCATCCTAGGAACCGACAAGATGTACCGAGACTTGAAGGATTAATATGAGTGGCCCAAGATGGAAGATGATATAGCTACATATGCGGGTAACTGTCTTACATGTGCCAAGGTTGAGACAGAATATAAGAAACCATCAGGGTTGCTGCAATAGCCCGAGATTCCCATTTGGAAGTGGGAACGAACCTTAAAAGATTTCATTACAAGCTACCAAGAACCCAAATAGGTCACGATATGATTTGGGTGATTATTGACCAACACACCAAGACTGCACAATTCCTACCAAACAGTGAGGAAGACAGCGCAAGGGAAATTAGCAGAGATTTAGCCTAGAAAGGTAGTGGCACGTCATGGAGTTCCTGATTCTATCTTGACCGACCAAGATGGTCGTTTTGTGCCAAGGATATGACATGTGATTTAGAAGGCGTTTGGGTCACAGTTGAATCTTAGTACTGTCTCTCACCCACAGACGGGTGGTCCAAGTGATAGGACGATACAGACTTTGGTAGGCCTGCTATGTGCTTGTGTGATGAACTTTGATGAAAAGATGGATTACTCACTTGCCCTTAGTGGAGTTTTCCTACAATAATATTTATCACACCGTCGTTTAGGCCACCTCGTGTGAAGCTTTATATAAACGTAAGTATCGGCCCCCCTTCGTGTTGGGCGGAGACCGGAGATAGACGATTTATTGGCCCCAGGTTGATTCAGGAAATTATAGGCAAGATTGTTAAGATACGTAGATGTATCAAGTCAACGCGTGGTATACAGAAAGGCTGCGCCGATAAGAGGCGGAAACTGTTGGAATTTGAGATAGGAGGTATGGTTTTAATAAGAGTCTCGCCTTGGGAAGGCGTGGTATGATTTGGAAAGCATGGGAGGTCGGACCCACGGTATACTAGACCTTTCGAGATCCTGGAAAGGATCAGGACCATTGCTCACAACCTGAAACTTCCAGAAGAACTTAGCAGTGATCACGACACGTTTCACGTGTCTAGTCCTTAGAAGAGCCTGACTCTAGGAACAGTCGTTATTCCCGCAAATAGGATTCACGTCAACGACAAACTCCAAGTTATTAAAGAACCTGTTAAGGTTGCTGACTGGAAGTCCACAAAACAAGGAGAAGTCGTACTTGATTTGTTAGAGTTCTTTGGAATTCACATCATGGCCTAGTGTTTACCTGGGAACATGAAGACCAAATTAAGCTTAAGTGACCACATTTGATTCACAACTCCCCTGCGACAGATGGGATCGCTTGAATTTCGGGACGAAATTCTTTTAACGGGGGGAGAATGTGAAAACTGGCACTTTTCCATGCATTCCGTACAATAATTAAACCGTAATCTGTGCTTTAATAACAGTGCGTGATCTATTTTACAAGACGAATGAAATTCAGATTTCTGTTATATACACACAATGACATTTCTTGTTGCAAGACTTCTATCATTACTACATGTAACACAATATAGTTCTATTAATGCATAGAACAGAATTTGCACAGTTATCAGACAAACTAGAAGTACTGACGGGAGTTCAGTACTTAGACATACATGATGTTAAGACACAAAATAAGCCCCAAGACCAAGTGTTACACTGGTATAGTGTGCAGGAAAGTAGGGATTACAAAACTGCCTTCCTAGTGATGACATAGGTGCCGAAAAGTGATAGAAACACACTAAAACTGCAAAAATCTGCAGAAAATAAATAAATTCAGCAATTTTCAGCAATTTAACAGCTAAATATAATGCAGAAAAGTGGTTTAATGGTCCAGAATACTTTCCTAAGTGTCGGGAATCAAAACTGTCACAAAACACAACATAAAGCACACTAAACTGCGCAATTTAGCACTTTAACGAACAGTAACGAAACAAACAGTAACGAAACGAACAACCGGACACTACCCGAAACATCAAATTCCTACTAGAAGCATTGTTTTAGTGTCATAAAGCTAGTTATGATCCCCGAACAACATAATACATCCTAGAACACTAAAACACATATAACCCTAAACAATTACCATTACATTCTAACTAGATTGCTTAACCAAGGATTGAAACCTAACTAACAACCCCCCCCCCCCCTCATAACCGGTTATACATGGGCCCCACAAGAAGATTTTGTTCTAATATTTTATTGGATCATGTTTCTTGGATGTTAGAAAAAGATCTCCTAAAGGTGATATGTTGCTGGAAAATAATGCTTATAACCACAAGACCTAACCATTAACACTTAACCATTTCATAACACCACATCTTCTCCTTCTTCTCCCTTAGCTGACGACCACAAACCCCTCTCACCATTCCTCCATTTTCAATCCATTTCAACACATTTGAAGCATAACCTAAGGTGATTCAAGCCTAATTAGGAAGGTGGGAAGCAAAGGAACTTGAAGGACCTCTCTCTAGTGCTTTTATCCACCTCATTTGTCATCTTCATCTTCTTGAACATCATCCCTAGCCTTGTGCTAGTAGTAAGACCTTCCTCATCTCATTTTACTTCATATTATGTTGGTTAAAAGATGATATAAGTTGTTAAACATAAAGATCATGAAGAAACATAAGCATGAAACTTGAATATAAGACTAAATCATAAGAAATCATGTTGTTTAAGTGTTATTATGCTTCTTGATGAATGATTACTTGTGTTTATGATGTTAAACATCATATGATCTTGCTAGATAGTGATTAAAGACATGATCTAGCAAGATGAGAGGATGATTATGATAGTAATCAAAGTGATCATCCTTATGTAAAGCATGAACTTGAAAGAATATATTGTTTTCTTGTAAAATAATGATTAAAGTGAGTTGTAAGTCTTGTAAATCTAAGATTTCAAGAATGATTTTTCAAGAAACCAAGTTAAAAATACAATGTTTACTTAATCTTGGTTCTTAAAGAAATCAACCATGTTTTTAGAGGTTAAACAAGAGTAGAAACACTTATGTAACAAGAAAAATCCAAGAAAAAACATTTTTAGAAAATGTGATTATAAGTTGTAAAGATCTAGATTCTTCAAAAATGTTGTTTTAAAGAATCAACCACACTTTAAAGGGTAACAAGACTTACTAAATACACTAGTAAGTTACCACATTTTTTTATAAATTTTCAAGTTCATGAAGTAGTAGTTTATGCTTCTTTTTGGCAAAATTGTAAGTGTAGATTGTCTATTATTGATTGTTGATTGGTTGTGTTGATTTTCAAAAAAAAAATGATATGCCTTCAAGGCATGGAAACCTTCATTTTTAGGGGAAACTATGGCAAAATTTTTCTAAAAATTAAACACTTAGAAAAATATTTCTAAACAAATATTTACAAGTATATTTCAAACCATGGATTTTCACATAAAGTTTGCCATAAATTTTGTTACAAAAATTATAAATATTGGAGGTTGGTTTTTATAAATAAAAGTGACTGAATATGTATTTAGGAAAATATATATTTAGATGTCACCATGTGTGTGATTATTTGTATATTATGTGCATTAGTTATATTATTTTAAGACTTGAAATAATATAACTCATCAAAATACCAGAAATTACAATCCAAAATATTTTCAAAATACCAAGAGAATAAATATACAAAGAATACCCAATTTATTGGTGGAAACGAACAACGGAATATAACTCACAAAAATATTCCGGGAATTTTATTCGCAAGTATATTTTTGGTAAATAATATTTTGGACACCAAGAGAACAAAAATATGTTTTTTTATAATTATTACAAAGTGTATCATACTTTTGACAAGGAGAAAATATGTTATTTTTGGCAAGTAAAAATATATATTTTCTTGGAATTATTAGAAGATGTATTATTTTTTGAAAGAAATATATATTTTCTCAAACAAACATGAAATACATTATTTTTTTTTGGGAGAAAATGTATTTTTTTAAGTAACCTTGAAATATATTATTTTTTGAAGAAAAGTGGATTTATATATATTTTCTAAGTTGGAGTTGAAAATATATTATTTTTGAGACTTGTATGAAATTTTAAATATTTTTTGCCAAAGGAAAAACTATAAATAATTTTTCTAAGTAGTATTCCTCAAAATATATATTTTCGAAATATATATATTAATGTATTTTTACTAGAAATATTATTCCGGAAAATTCATACAAAATTAAGTATAAGAATACTTAACAATTACAAGAATATACGTATTCTCATACGTATAAATACACACCGGAATACGACCCCTATACATGGCAAAAATATACAAGTATAAGAATACGAATACGAATACGAATACAAATACACCAATCCTTGGGAAGGATATACATGTATAAGTATTTGAAAAGTAACAAGTAAAAATATATTGTTTTAACTATTATACCAAAAATTTAATAAATATAATTTAAGTTAAAATATTTTTTTTAACAAATAATTATATAACTTGGAATAATATTAAGGACACAAAGGAACGTAACTCAAAGACACAAATAAATACTAAGTCAAGGCACGACCCGTTCGTCTAATAGTCCGTAGTACGTTTTAGGTAGTCGTGCACACTAGTAGCAGCTTGAGTTACGTCGGATTGAAGAACGCAAAACTGTGAGTTCATGTCCCCCTTTTCTCTTAATTATTTTCAGAATTATATCTCTCGGGGGTGGAATACATGTTGCATACGTTTAAATGGTATGATTTGGCTATGAAATGAATTATAGATCATGTGAGCATAGATTGAAATTAAAATGCCATTAACTCTTAATTATGGACGAAGGTTAGATCTAATGGGTACAGCCGAGCCCCACTCATGGTCCTTATGTGACCACTTGAGTGCTTCGATGTCCCAGTCGAGGTAAATCGACAACGGTCAAGGGTAAAATTGACACAGTCAAGGTAAATTGACATAGTCAAGGTAAATTGACACGGTCGAAGGGAAATTCAACACCGTCGAGGGGAATCGACGAGGGTATAAGCCTACTCATTTTGAGTGCTCTCTATGTCTTCACATGCACTAATGTCCTTGCAAAACATTAAATTGATCTGTTCATAGATGCTTTGCATACATGTTTTCAAAGGAGTCTCTCAAATGTTTACAAACTTATCAGTACTCATACAAAACGCATGATGTGACATCTGTGCTTGTGTAATCATTGTACAAACTCTAGACAATTCAATATCAATAAAACATTATATTTTGATCCCAATGTTTGTTATTTATGTTTGACATTATGCACGTTTTGATTTTTGATCGATTTTGAACTCTATATTGCTTTCTGGGAAGTTATACGCAAACTGATGCTTAAACGTAATCAGTTCAACGCGACAAACACTCCGGAACAGAAACATAAGCTTAACATACCTTAAATAACCTTTACATAACTTAGAAATAAGTTTTAAAGGCTTTGGTATGGCAAAAAAAACAAGTTTATTCGCTCACAGGGACTATTTACGTCAAACTGCAAAAGTCTGCCGTTTCGTAAGGCAACGTACAGTCCGAAATATGGTCATAAGCTAAACATACCATAAATAACCTAAACATAGCTTAGAAATAAGCTTTGAGTGGTTCGGTGTGCGAAAATATGCTTATTTGATCTTACAGGGACTGAAAGTGTCAAAAACACCGTAAGTTTGCATTTTCACGCATATCTTATGTTCTGACCACATCTGGGCATCCAAAATTTTTGTACGTACTAAAATATTTTTATTTTAGTGATCGGCATGCAAAAATAGCATTCGTCGCTTAATTTGGTTCGTTTTCGTGTCCGTTCGAGTTTCGTCGTAAATAACCAAACAACGTGACCGTACGACCAAACAAACCGACATCCGTGATATTTCTGAGCATATTTCAGGTCCCCTACACTTTGACGACCTTGTAGAGCCTTGAAAATGACTTTACGAAGGTTAAAAACGTCGAAAACAAGCTTAAACACGTGCAGGGACCAATTCTGTCAGTTTCTGAAACTTTCTGCCATTGTCCTGGCGTCGTGCGATGGCCATAAGGCCTGGTGGTTGCGCCACGCGAGCATCACATCTCGGCAGAAACATGTTTTTCAGCAACAGCTTGTTAATCCAGGGGCTAATCTTGCAATTCCTTTGTGTGGTGACCAAGTTAGCACCTCCCCAAGCAAATTAGCTGGCCTCTAACACTTGTATGGTTGTGATTTAATCCTTGTTGGCCACACAAACACTTGTAATGATCTTGTGAGTTCACTACAAGTATAAATTGCAAGCCAAACCTCCTCATTCTTTGCTCATTTCTCTTAATCTCTTCCCTAAATCTGAATTGGAGCTTCCACAAGTGTTGGGAACTTCCTCTCTGGTGTTCTTACTATCTTTCTTCAAGCTTTGGACTCTTGTGAGTATTCCTTCATGCTTGTTCTTTATGTTAGTGCAGAAAGTCAAACAGTTTGGCCAACAGTTTGACTTTCGGTTTTGACCATCAATTGGTCAAGTCAAAGTTCAATTGATCTTTGCAACGTGATTGTAATCATGATGGTTATAATCCTTAGCGATTATACCTACTGATTTCCACATTGACTAGGTGTAGTGACGAGTCAAAGTTTCGGTCAAAATGCGTTTTAGCACGCATTTTGCAACAGAGCTACTTTTAGGTATCAAAACACCTTGTTTTGATACCAAATCAGTTTTCTAAGTGGGTTAAACATGTTTTGACATGTTTAACTCGTCACTATTAGTTTAGTGCTTGCTTAGGGTCGTTAGTTAAGCGGTCTAAACAACCGCTTAGACTTTCGAACCCGACCCGTTTGGTCGATCTTTAGGATCCGACCAAGCATGATTAGTGATCATAGTTGCTCAGGGAATAACCCCTGATGTTATACCTTATGATCACCTAGGATTGGTTAGTTATTTGTTAAGTAGCTTACATGCCCATTGGAAATGACCAAAATGCCCTTTTGAAGCATAAAACCATATTGTGCACATGTGAACATATTTTTGACATCTAATCTGATTTAGTAACATGTTAGGGTATAATTGGGCATGTAAGACTTGACATAGCTCATAGATAACCATCCGACCATAGTTTTGCGCAACCGACGCGTTATAGTAGCTTAAACTACCATAACGGGTCGAAACGGGTCAAGAGCACTTAGGTAGACTTCTAAATCAGAATGTTAGCTCTATTAAATCATACCACCTGAGTTCAATTACTCATTTGATTTATAGAGCATCATTCTATCCTATCTCCCGGTTTAGGATCCGATTATTAACATAGTTACCTATACTAGGTGCCTTGTTGATTCCGTAATACTTGGAGCTTAAATTGGTCTTATTCTCAAGACTAATAAGCAATCCCAAGTGAGTACACAGTTCCCCTCTTTTACAGCTTTCAAATATTTTGGGGTGATACACATGTGCATATTTGTTACTTTCATGATTCCATTGCTTTTATGACATAAACATGCTAGTTACACCTAGTACACATATAGTACATGCTTTTAATTATGTTTTGCTATGTATGTTTACTTAGCATGCTAGCACATTGATTTCATAAACATCTTTGCTATGTATGTTCACTTAGCATGCTAGCACATTGATTTCATAAACATTTTTGCTATGTATGTTTACTTAGCATGCTAGCACATTGATTTCATGAACATTTCTACTATGTATGTTTACTTAGCATACTTAGTACATGGTTTTGACATGCTACATTGGTTATGAAATTTGGTATGTTTAATCGGAACAATAATACATTCATTAACATTAGCTACGCCGCTCGGTAGTATGTAATGGTACCATAGGAATTGACAACTCCCGTTTCCAACTTCCTAAGTTTGTTTGGAAGTTGGGAATGACAGAATCCGATATACATAACTTAGATGAACCTTTAATTTGTTTAAAGGTTTGTCACCACAGTCGCAAGGCTTGAATATATGCGAATAAACAATACTTCATAAATGTTTGTAATCATAAAGCATTATTTTATGCAAAACATAACATTTGATTTAAACTTGGGTTTATTCAAAAGCATTGTTTTGTACATTTTCCTACGAGGTTGAGTAACTACTAGTTATTCACCGTACATAACATTGAGTTTCACATTAACATTTTCACGTAGTTAAGTAGATACTTTCTACTTGCTATGCATTACATTTGGTTATACATGACGCATTTCACACATGACATTGTACATGGTTTATACATAAACATTTTAACATTAAACAAGACATTTTGGTTGGTTATTGATAAGTGACTTATGTAACGGGGCTATGTGTTATATGATAAAAGCATCGTGGATACGCCGCTGGTACATCTTATATATAAGTGCTTTTATTGTATTATACATTGTTGCGTTATCTAAGCCACTTGACAAAGACATGAAACATTTTTCACAAGGGCACAACATATTTAAACAAAGTAAACATTTTATACAAATTCACTTTTACTTGGTTATTCATTTAACCATGCATATTTCTTTCATATCATTTGATTTTTCATATCGATTTTTACATGATTTCATAAAAGAAAACATTTTACAAGGTTCATGACTACTTTTTGTTAAACCCTTCTTTAAAGTACAAGTCATGAATCTTGCATAAACAAAACCTATGTATCGCACAGGTATTTTTATGCTGACGTACCTATTTTCGCATGTGTTTCAGGTGCCAATGCATGATGATGTTTGTGCTACACTTAGGCGGACTTGGGCCTTAGTGACTTAAAAGACAATTATTATGTTATGTTTTATTTAAATTCCAAGACAATGTAAACATTAATCTTAATAATACAAAACTTTAATTACCATGGTTGTTGAAACAATAATTCTGTCGCATCACTCCCTGACGTTTCCGCCGCGGTTTGTTGTTTTACGCGGTCGGGGTGTGACAGAAGAGTTGGTATCAGAGCCATTGGTTATAGGGAATTAGGTTATTAGTAATGCTTTGACCTAGACTATAACTTTCTAGGACCCTAACACAAGATTACATGTGTTTTGATCTTAAAACAATACACGTCACCTATCCTTAGGTGATTACCAAAACATGAACACAATTTTCCGAGTCGATTTTGAAATCAATCATCTATCCTTAGATGATTTCTTTTGGCCATGTGCCTTCCAAATCTTCAAAATCTCATCAAAGTTTGGGTCTAAATAATGTGAACATGTGCAAACTGGAAGAGTGAATGCCTGTACCCTAAGTTTTCTGTCTAAGGCTAGAGTGTTCGTACAAATCCGCAGTATCGGACCAGTCACTCTTACCTGGGAACTCTTGGGGTGAGTGTTCACTTATAGGCGAACATGTCTTCGGTGATACATTATTATGACCTATTTACTTTGATTTGTCACTGTGTGTCGTTTGTTTGCTTTGTGGTGACAAACAAATGACCACCATCCTTGCATTTTGTCGATTTTATTGCTATCTCATTTCTTTCATCACATCATCTCACTCGTTTTCTCTCATGTTTCCTCTTTTAGAATGCCTCCTCGACGTAACGTTCAGCAACCTGATGCCGAACTGGCAGCTATTATAGCACAGTAGATGGCTGCTATGCTACCTAATCTCATAAATCAAATAAACCAAGCCAACAATAACAATAATGCACCTGCTCCGTGCAATTTCAAAAGTTTTAACTCGGCTAAACCACTCAAGTTTAGTGGTTCTGAAGGAGCAACAGGGCTTCTCCAGTGGTTTGAGAGTCTAGAGAGCACTTTTCGCCATGTTCAGTGTCCGAACAACCATAAGGTCGAGTTTGCTTCTAGCGTATTCCAAAAGAGGGCTCTCACCTGGTGGAATGGGGTAATGAGAGATCGAGGTGCTGACGTTGCTTTGGGTCAGACATGGGAGGAACTTAGAGCTCTCATGATGAGAGAATTTTGTCCTCGTCACGAGCAGAGGGCACTTGAGAATGAGTTCCATGACTTAAAGCAAGACAGTGGTGAACACCGGGCATACACTGACAGATACGAGGAGTTAAGCTTGCTCTGTCCGACAATGGTCACGCCTTTGGATAAGGCTATTGAGAAATACATAGACGGTTTTCCAGATCATGTTCAGGATATTGTCGCTGGAAGTAACCCTACAACCGTCCGACAGGCCATTGAGCTAGCTGCAACCCTTACTGAATCGTAAGTCAAGAAGGGTAAACTCCATAGGAAAGGTGACAAGAAACAGAAACAGTCTGATGGCGCCCACGAGAAAAAGGGCAAAAAGGCTGCTGAGTCTTTAAAGAAATCTAGGAAGCGTAAAGCTTCCAAGAACTTCGCCCTTACTGCTCAGACAAATCAGGCTGCTCCTATTTAGGCTACACAACCTGCTGCCAAGAGGCAGTATGCTGGTAATGCACCTCTGTGCAACAGATGTAATAGTCACCATCAGCCACAGGTGTAATGTCGTATCTGCATGAATTGTGGCAAGTCTGGTCATCTTGCGATTACCTGCCGCTTTGCTCCAAACCAAAATCAGGCAGCTCGAAACATAGCACAAAACCCTGCCCAGAATCCAGCACGACCTCACTATCCTCCTGGTTCATGTTTCAATTGTGGGGATCTGACCCACTACCGGAACAACTGCCCGAGGTTGGCAAATGTGAATCAAGCACCGGCTCGTGGTAGAGCTTTCAACCTTAATGCAAATGAGGCGCGTGCGGATAACGAAGTGGTGAACGGTATGTTCCTTGTTAACAACCATCCTGCTTCTATTTTATTTGATTTGGGTGCCGATAAGATTTTTGTGTCCTTAGCATTTGAGCCTTTGCTTTCGATGACTAGAAGAAAACTAGGAAATCCCTTGACAGTAGAAGTAGCTAGTGGTGAACCTGTTGTACTCGACTCTGTTCTTCGAAATTGCCAGTTGAACCTTAATAACCATCTTTTCCCTATTGACCTCACGCCGATGCAACTCGGGAGCTTTGATGTTATAGTGGGAATGGATTGGTTATCCAAATACTATGCTGAGGTGGTTTGTTTTGAGAAGATTGTCCGCTTACCGCTTTCGACTGGTGAAACCTTAGAAGTTCGTTGGGAGATAACATTGGCTCTCTTTTCAAACCACCTATGCTTAAACGTAATGAATACAACATCTGGGAGAGAAGGATGGGTCACATCCTTGCTCAACAGAACACTGGATGTTGGAGGTCTGTTGTTTTTGGTCCCCATGTTCCTATGGTGCCAAGTGCTGAGGATGCAAAGAAGTTCGTTCCTAAACCAACTGAAAACTATACTGAAACTGATTTTCAAAAGTTCGAACTCGATGCCAAAGTATTTAGCATCATAGCATCTACATTTCCCAATGAAATCTATGCTGGACTGTTACATTGTAACAGTGCCAAAGAATTATGGGATGCACTTAAAGAACAATTTGGGGGAACTGAAGAAGTAATTGAGAACAATAGGGAAATTCTGAATTAGCAGTATGAAACCTTCTGTAACATAAAGGGTGGATCATTGACCCAACAGTTTGAACGTTTCAGTTGTCTCATCAGTGAACTAAGACTTGTTAAAGTTGAAATTCCAAAATCAACACAAAATAGTAGGTTTCTTAGATCACTACCTGATAAATGGGACACAATTTCATTTGTGACTAGAAATTCTGCTGAGTTCAAAGATCTGACCCTGACCCAAGTTCATGGTAGACTCCTGACCTATGAAAGGGAGTTAAACCAGAAAAAGAAGTTGCAAGAGTCTGGCAAAGTTGCTGATGATTATTCATTTGGCAGCACAACTTTTTTTGGTCAGGAAGAATCTGGTAGCAGTAGTAAGGATCAGGGTTATGATCACTTTATTGATATAACTGCTGGTGGAAATTTCAACAACCCTGATTCTCACTCTGCCAATTATGCTTTTACTGCAAATTGTGAAAACCGGATGTCAGATAATTTGTGTTTTGAACTCAATGATTTGCAACACTTTGATCCAACTGACTTAGAAGAGATGGACATTTTGCATCAATTGGCTTTGCTTAGTGTAAGAACAAGCAAATTCTACAAAAGAACAGGGAGAAAATTCTCAGGGTTACATTGGAATTTAAAAGTGGGGTTGGATAAGTCAAAAATTAAGTGCTATAAGTGCAATAGGCTAGGTCATTTTGCTAGGGAATGCAGGAGTCAAACCATTGGTCCAATAATTACTCATCCCAGCTCAAACCCTAGACCACAACATCAAAGCACTGTGCACTATACCCAATATACCCCTGCTGCCCATGTTAACACTGCTCACTATGCTGCAACCCCTGTACCTGTGCATTATGTTCAAACAACTGTTCCACAAATTCAATATGTTCAAACCCCTGTCCCTCAGGCACAAGTGCAACCTGTTGCACCTCAAACAGCTACTCCAACAACAACACAACCAGATCAGCAAAGCTTTTCAATCAAGGCTTTGTTGACTGGAGCAGCATGCCTGATGAGCTTGGTGTTGAAAATTTTGCACTCAATGCTTTTAATAATCCGTCTAAGGATGAATTTTGTTTGATAGCATTAGAGTCAATACCATAAGGGGTAGAAACTGAAGGTGAACAGCTAAGTGTTGAAACAGTGGATAAAGTGGCTGAAGCAGTGGTTACTGCAGTTGCTGGTGAACTACTGCTAGGAGAAAATTCAGAAACTCTAATTGAACCACTTACTGACTCCTGGTCCGAAGAAGACAAAGAAGAAAAGGAAGAGAAGAAAGAGGGTGAGAAAGAAGAAAGAGCTGATGAAGAGGATCATCAATGTGATTGTGCCATGATGGCTGCTGCCAAGGTATCCCCTCAAGTTCTGGAAAAACTGTGTTCAGACAAATGCATTATTGCATTTGCTAACATCAAAGAGGTAAATGAAAACCTTAGGGATAAAATATTAACTGATGAAGTCAAATTTGAAAAGTCATTAAAAGAACTTAGAAACAAATTGGCTGAAAAAGATAAAGAGATCAGCAGTCTCAAAGAAGAGCAGAGCATAACCAAAACTCAACTCCAAACTATGGTAGAAAAATACCAAGTTTGCAAAAAGGAGTTGGAGTCCACCCAGATCACTTGTGAAAGATGGGTGGAATCCTGCAAAGGATATGAAGTAATGCTTGAAAACAGATTAAAAGCAATGCGAAATTTGGTGTTGGTTATAGAAAATATGACGATGAAAACACTGCTTTTGAAAAATCTGTTCAAACCACTGATGTAACCGCTGGAGGAAAACAAGCTGGTTCATCTGAAATTATACCAACCAACAAGAATGGCCAAGAAGTTAAAATAACCGGCAAACTTGATAACAAAATCACTTTGGAAAGATCTGTGGGATCCTCCACTTTTGAGGAAATTGAGAAATACCAATTTAAACCCACATGGTCTGATGAGTGTGACATTCTTGAAAATTTCAACCCCATGGACTTTACAACCACTGATGGTGTGACAGCTCAAAAAGCAAAGGTCATTCCTATCAAAGACATCCCAACAGTGGTTCAAAACTCTGTTGCAAAGGAGTCTGAGAAAAGGAAGAAAAGGGAAAAGGTCAAAAACTTGTTTTGTGAATTCTGTGCACCTTACATAGTAGCCCCATCCGAATTAGAAGAGTTGTCCATGCAATTGCAGAGCTACTAGATAAGGGTTTTATCCATCCTAGCTCGTCACCTTGGGGAACCCTCGTACTTTTTTGTCAAGAAGAAGGATGGCACTTTTCATATGTGCATAGACTATCGCGAGTTAAACAAAGTGACCGTCAAGAACCGTTACCCACTTCCACGCATCGACGATCTATTCGACCAACTGCAAGGGTCGAGTTTCTGTTACAAGATTGATCTGAGATCGGGCTATCACCAGCTGAGAATTCGAGACGAAGACATCTCTAAAACTGCGTTTAGGACTCGTTACGGCCATTACGAGTTTCTTGTTATGGCATTTGGGTTAACAAATGCACCTGTGATTTTCATGGATCTCATGAACCGAGTGTGCAAACCTTACCAAGACAAGTTGGTGAATGTTTTCATCGATGACATTCTGATCTACTCGAAGAGCCAGGAGGAACACGAGCAACACCTACGCCTTATTCTGGAACTCCTACGCAACAAACAACTCTATGCCAAGTTCTCGAAATGCGACTTTTTTCTTCGTGAAGTCCATTGATGTGTGCAAAATGCAACATATAAATTACATCAATTGTGGCATAAAACTAACCCTTTTTTAGTACTAATGTTGGAAAAAGTGTGTTTTTGTCTTCCTTTTGTATTTTCAGGATTAAATGAGCTCAAATGAACAAAAGAAGTAAAAAGGCAGCTAAATCTAACATAAATACAAGAAAAGGAACAAACGTGGCATGCCCGGCCTCCCAAACAACATCTTCCCAAGCAAAACAAGAGAACAGAAGGCTGAACACGCCCCGTGCTCAATGAGCACGGGGGCGTGCCCAAGTGTCAGCAGAAAACACAAAGCTGTAGAAGCTTCTATCACCCACCACGGGGGCGTGCCCAGCGGACACGGCGTCGAGGTCAACTCTAAGATTCGCAGAATCTGAGGAAATCTTGATAGTACAGATACGCTTCTACACACGGGGGCGTGCCCAGCGGACACGGGGGCGTGGTCAACTAATGCAAACAAACTGCAATTAATGAAGAAAGAGAAGGAAGGTGGACACGGGGCCGTGCCCAATGGACACTGGGCCGTGCCCGAGCCTCTGTTCAGCCTATAAATAGGGGTGTTTGTCTCATTTGCAAACCATCCCTTGGCACACCACCTCTCTCACACTTCACCCACCACCCACCACCATCACAACACCATCATCCACCACCATCATCCATCGTCCATCGTAGAGTGTGTGAGTCGTCTCGGGATCCAAGATTGATCGTAAGAGTTCTTGACAATCAAAGGCCATGTTTGCCTAAGTCTCTTACATCACTTGGTGAAGACATGTGTCTAGTGTAATACTTTTTTATTTTTAATCTTTTCGAACTTTTTATTTGGTTATGTATTAATGACTTTAATAACTAGTTTCTTATGTTGAAGGTGATTCTTCTTTATCGTTTGTCCGTGGTGTCTTGGCATTATTTTACTGTCTATATAAAATAAAATATTTTCACCCTTCATATCTCCACGGTCTATATGGAGATATGTTGGCTACCTGGTCGGGGGTTAAGGGAACGGTTTGGTAAGAGTCTTGCCTTGTTCAGTGTATAGATCCTGCAAGGACCTGGGTCAAATTTAGTAGGACCTCCTTCAATACCCACCGGTATTGGATGGCGGGGGACTAAACTCTTTGATCCCCTCATATGTAAGCTACTATTAATACTTTAACCCGGCTACTTAGGACTGTATCCCTGCTGACTCAGACTACTTAGCCGAGGGTAACGTTACCTTCAAAAGAGGGGCCTACCATAATATGCATTAATAACTTAATTAATTATCTTTCAATAATCCGACCCTTTAGGATTGTATCCTTGCTGACTCAAACTACTGGGTTGAGGGTAACGTCATCTTCAAAAGAGGAGCCTACTACAATAACTAAGATAATCTTTAAAAAAATGCAAAAGTGCAGAAATAATCAAAGGTTACACTAAACACGAGTCGGATCCAAGTGATTCATCTTGTCTATCTGTTTTTACTTTTATTTTATTTTTCAGCATTTTAGTTAGTTTTATTTTTCTTGTTTAAGAACATTTTTCTAACTTTTTGATTTGATTAGACGTTGAGGATAAACCGGTACTAAAAGCTCTTGTATCCTTGGACGACCTCGGTATCTTGCCAACACTATACTACGCTCACGATGGGTGCACTTGCCCATAAGTGTGTTTGGTGTTAGTAAAATATCATGTTTTATAAATTTAAAACTTGACTAACGTGTAAAAAGGGCTTAAAATATACTTAAATATATATCACACCACACACGCATCAGGTTTTTGGCGCCGTTGTCGGGGACACAAGGATTTTAAGAAAGTTTAAAACCGACGGCCTAATCAGTTTTTCAAAACCTTTTTAAAGTCACGCGCATTTTTACATTTTTTAGTAGTTTTTGCATTACAATAGACTGAACACGGGGCCGTACTGCATATTTTTACAAACTCCCAGATACAAAACCTGAACACGGGCCGTGCTCACTGAACACGGGGCCGTGCTCAGCCTCTGTTTCTATTTTTATTTTTGTTTTCTAGTCCCGAGACTCTGTTGTGGTCTGCTGAGAGATTCTTATGGATCAATACTCAGGAGACTACAACTACCACTATGAGGAGGATGATTATAAAGAAGATTATTGTACCATTTGTGGTAATCCTCATTTGGTACAATATTGTGACCTCTTTGAACCATCCCCTTCGTACACATACTATGAGGAACCTAGATACTAGCCAACCACTTCATATACATACTATGAAGAGCCGAGGTATGAACCTTCTCCTTCATATACGTACTACGAAGAACCAAGGTATGAACCTTCTCCCTCATACTCATATCTTGATGAACTAATGTATGAGCCTTCTTACTCGTACTTTGAGGAGCCAAGTTATGAGCCTTAACCTTCATATACTTACTATGAGGAACCATGGCATGAACAACCCACCTCATATGATTATTATGAAGAACCAAGTTACGATCCTTATCCTTCATATACTTACAATGAGGAACAATGGTATGAACCATCTACCTCACATGAGTACTATGAGCAACCAAGGATCGAACTTCCGAATTCAAGCTTTGATGATACTTATTCAACTCACTTTGACGAACCACCAAGTATCTCACCTGTAGCCGAAAAGATAATAGAACACCTTAAAACTATCGAGCGCTATATAAAAGAAGCCCGCGTAAGGGAAGAGCAATCCCGCGCAAGGGAAGAATTAACTTGTAATAAAAAAGAGATAGTTGAAAACGTAAAAATGGAAGAACAAGTAAGTGAAAAACCGACACATGAGTTAAACAACGAAAAAGGTGAGTCCAACAACGTTAAAATTCAAGAAGAGTCTAATTTTGAAGAAATTAATCTCTTGTCACTCTTTTGAAAATCATTGTTTGGTTCCCACTCATGCTAAGTTTTTAAAAGAGTTAAATACTAACGCTAAAATTGACGAAACAGTAAGCATTAAGTTAACAAATGATCAAATCTCGCTAATAAAAGAAGATACATTTGAAATTAACATTACACCGATTCCATGTTTTTTTCAAAATTCCTTTATTAGTAATATTACAATTGATAAAGATCTTTGCGTTAACATAATGCCCAACTACATTTTCGAAAAATTAAGTATTAGTGATTTTTCTCCACTTAAAACACCCATTTTTTTTATCTAATCGGAAAGCAATAAAATCAATAGGGGTAGTTGAGGATGTCTTGGTTCAAACAAATCAAATGGTAATCCCAACCGACTTTGTCATCCTTGATGACGCTCCTCTAGTGTTGGGACGACCTTTTGTGAAAACACACAAAGCTTTGATTAATCGGAAGAAAAACAACTTACCCATTCAATTAGGGGCCTTCAAAAGGTGTGTCGATCTTGAACGATCAATGAAATATCCAATCGGCAATAACGACCCCCTAATTGAAGATGAGCCAGAACCACCCAATAAGGAGGGTCTAGCCAAGGACCCTTATAAACGTGGCACACCACGGAGGCATTCCGCGGAACTATCCTTAGTTTTAGATTAGTTTAACTTTTATGTTTTCTAGTTTAGTTTTAATTTTCAGGAAGAAAGCACACTCTAAATGGTGGAGGTTACTAAGGGAAACTTGAACCCACACCCCATGCACAAAAACAGAGCCTCCCAACAATTTTTCTTCATTACTGTCACACCCCCAACATCCACCATGCGGAGTACCACCGCTTGTAGGCGTGACATGACCAGGATCGAGCCACCAATCATATTGAACAACGTATTTAAGTAAATAAAACCAACCACCATACAATTGGTGACCAAAAGGAAGTTAACCAAGTTCAGTTTAAACAGCGGAAGCATAAGACGTTAAACCAAAACATAAGTTCGTAGTTCATAAGATCATAAAGTTTATTTATTAAGTACGGGACATAACAGTTCGCATCCCACAACGGCCACCTCCATGTGCAAGCTCCATAGCATCTAACGACCTGCAAAGCATGTAGTAACGAGTCAACAACAAAGTTGAGTGAGTTCACGGTTGGTTATCCATTTTAGGGTTGTTTCCAAAAATGTAGTTTAATCTTAATCTGCTATCCAGCCATGGGGGTTACCCCATCGTTCGAAAACATTTATCAGTTAACCATCCCATGTCCACCTTCCCTGGCTATCCAGCCCGGCACTCCGGCCGTGGGGGCTACCCCATTATTTAAACTACCAGACTCGTTTATCATATCGACTACTAACGAAAATTACTTGTGCCCTAGCGTCGGTGTCTATCATCACCGACGTGCCATAGTCCATTAGTACACGCATGTCCGACTGGCACGGTGTGAGGTTTGTTAAACCTAATAGCGCTATTAACTAATGACCCGCTCGCCATAGCCTCGGTGATTAAGTCGATATAAAGGGAGGGACTTCGCTGATAGAGTTCTAGTCCAGTAAGTCTAATTCCGTCCCAACAGGACGAGGAATTCTCATTCCTAAACACGTCCCAAGGACGAAGAATCCTTATTCCTGAACCCATTCCCATTCCCACCGGGAATTACCATGCATTGTAGAAAAGTATGAACTCACCTCGGTTGCTTGGTTTGACTCTCAAAAATAGCTAACAGTCAAGGTCGGTCAATCACGTCCTAATATGATTACCAGTTAGTCATTTAGTGGTTTTCAAATAGAGCACAAAGTTCCTACACGTATCTATCACATAACATGCATTACTTTAACGGTTTATGCCCATATAAGCTTCCCATCTATTCCCGTTCATAAGCAAACATACGACATTGCACATAACACTTTTATTTACATATAACATGTTAGATTATTCTCAGATAACCTACCCCACATTTAGACACGCAAATCACTACTGAAGGTCTTAAACGATCCAAATATTATTGTGTAAAAATCTCGGGATCCAATTCATTACCAATATTTTATAAAAAATCATTTTCCGGACTGCAATCAGATTTATCACTTTCTGACTGCAGTCCACGGAATAATTCATCTAAAATTTATCGTAAGTCCGATTGACGAAATTCCAGTGGGAGAATTACTATGACATCAGTGGTCATCTACAGTACAAATTTCATGAGCTGATTCAACATAGATTTCAAGTTATGACTAAAAACATATCGCCCATTTACTGCAGTAAAAATTCAGCTTTAGCTGCTGTTACAAAAAGGGTCTTTAAAAATAGTAAACGAAGTCTAAAAATTATGATTCCAGTGCCATTAGAACCGTATTTCATCATAATACATAAATCTAGACTTCAGAAAATACATTTTCTGCTTTATTAAGGTCCGGTTACAGCCAACCGAAGTTCGCTGTAATCACCAAACAGCCTCCTGTTTTCAGCTTTTAACATTCTAAAGCGTGCTCGATTGATTCCGTTAACATGTTTAGCGATCAATAACGACATTTAACATTAACAAGTAATCAGCAAATAATCAGCAACATATCAGAACAACTTTATTTCATCAAGATTTCATCTTATTTCATCATCATGTTAGCTTTATGTTCAATGCTTATGTTTACGATCTTTTAGTGTTCTTCATCATAAATAACTATTAACCATCAAACAAATGAGAAGTAAACAAAGATCAAAGGGGCTTACAACTAGCTTAAAGCTAGGGAAGAACTTTAGTGAACAAGATGATGAGGAATTATGATGAAGAAGCAAGAACAAGGCTCCTTTGAAGTTCCAGAAGTTCAAGCACCTTTGATTCACCTTCAAGCACCTAGATGAAGCTTAAAAATAGAAGAGATGGTGGTGGAATGGTGGTGATGTTGGCGGTGGTAGAGTGACCGAGAGAGGGAGAGAGAGTGAGGAGTGAGAGTGTGATGATGAGAAGTAATGAGGATGATCTTCATGCCATGCTTTTATAGATATGATCACATATTTTGTTCATTCTTACAAGCAATAATCTACTAAAATAATAAGATATAATCTTGAACAAGATTGGGAGTATGGAGTACATGTTGGGGTGGGTCCATATGGGACCGAATTCGGTTGGGGGGGGGGTTGGTTGTAACATTTTGTAACTAGATGGTAAGGACTAGTTAGGTTTCAAGTAATGTGCTTCTTTATGTTAGTTAGTTGCTTTTTAGTGGGTGTTAGGGTGTTCGGGGACCATGACTAGCTCAAAAATAATTAAATAATGTGTTTGACAAATATTTGGTGTCTCGGGTAATGTCCGGTTGTTCGTTCGGATACTGTTCCGTTAAAGTGTTTAATTATTCCGTAAAGTGTCTTATATATATATATATATTTGTAACACTTTTAATTCCTAATACTAAGGAAAACATTCAGGACCATTTAGTAAATTTTCTGCACATGACTAGTGTGTTAACAAGCACATGTAAGTACGACACAGAAATCAGAAAGCAGTTAAATGATTCAGCACAGTCATCAAGCACTTTAATTATCATTAATAAATTGTACGGATACATGGAATTATGAGGGTTGTCACATTCTCCCCCTGTTAAGAAAATTTCGTCCCGAAATTTAGCTCGTGGTTACTGAGGAAGCTAGTTATGTTGCGTTGGTTTCCTGGTTTTCCTGGGGTGTCACATCATCCCCCCGTTGGTTTGGAATTTAGTCCCGAAATTCTGCAGTAGCTTCAGCCTCAGTAGTGGTTGCACTTTTCTTAACAACTGGGGATACTTGAGTTTCATTTGGTCTTCTCGTTCTCAGGTATACTCTGGGCCACGACGGGAATCCCAACGAACTCGAACGAGAGGTATCCTGGTGCGCTTGAGAATTTTAACATCTCGATCCGTAATCTCTACTGGATCTTCGACGAATCGCAGCTGGTCGTCGATAGTGAGCTCTTTTAAGGGAACTATGAGGGTCTCATCTGACAGACACTTCTTCAGATTCGACACATGGAACACATTGTGAACTCCGCTGAGTTCGGCCGGTAGATTCAGCTTGTAGGCGACTTTGCCAATTTTCTCAATGATTTCGAATGGTCTGACATAACGCGGATTGAGTTTGCCTCGTTTTCCAAAATGAACTACACCTTTCCAAGGTGGGACTTTGAGTAACACTCGATCCCCAACCTGGAACTCGAGTGGTTTTCTTCGCTGATCAGCATAGCTTTTCTGACGGTCACGAGCTGCCGCCATTCGTTTTCGTATCTGAGCAATCTTCTCGGTTGTATCTATTACAAGTTCCGGGCCAGTGATTTGACTGTCACCAACTTTTTCCCAACAGAGAGGTGATCGGCACTTCCGTCCAAACAATGCCTCGAACGGAGCGGCCTGGATGCTGGTGTGGTAGCTGTTGTTATACGAAAACTCCACTAGCGGGAGGTGTTTTTCCCAGCCATTACCGAAGTCGATTACACATGCCCTAAGCATGTCTTCAAGGGTCTGGATGGTGCGTTCAGATTGCCCATCCGTCTGTGGGTGATAAGCGGTGCTCATATCTAAACGTGAGCCAAAAGACTTATGCATGGCTTGCCACATTTCAGAAGTAAAACGCGTGTCACGATCAGAAATGATGGAGGTTGGCACTCCGTGCCTTGATACTACTTCCTTTAGGTAAATGTCTGCTAGAGTAGAAAACTTATCCGTTTCCTTGATAGCCAGAAAATGTGCAGACTTGGTCAGTCGATCCACGATCACCCAAATGGTATCGTTTCCGCGTTGAGATCTGGGCAGGCCAGTAACGAAATCCATGGAAATTTTCTCCCATTTCCATGTCGGGATCTCTGGTTGTTGAAGTAGGCCTGATGGTTTCTGATATTCAGTCTTGACTCTCGCACAAGTCAAACATTTGCTAACGTAGGTTGCTATGTAGGCTTTCATACCAGGCCACCAATATGTAGCCTTGAGATCATGGTACATCTTATCCGAACCAGGATGTACTGAATAACGAGACTTGTGCGCTTCATCCATCACAAGCTCGCGTAAGTTTCCATAAAGTGGAACCCAGATGCGCCCTGTTACATAGTAGGCACCGTCTTCCTTTTGTTCTAGCCGCTGCCTCGATCCTCGTAAGGACTCAGCCCTGATGTTCTCTGCTATCAATGCTTCAACCTGAGCATCGCGAATCTGAGTGGGAAGGTTAGATTGGATGGTAAGCTGTAACACACGTACACGCTTAGGTATAGTATCCTTTCGACTGAGGGCGTCGGCCACAACATTGGCTTTGCCCGGATGGTACTTGATCGCGCATTCGTAATCATTCAAGAGTTCGACCCATCGGCGTTGTCGCATGTTTAATTCCTTTTGCTTGAAGATATGCTCGAGACTCCTGTGATCGGTGTAAATGGTGCACTTGGTACCGTACAGGTAATGTCTCCATATCTTAAGTGCGAAAACAACTACTCCCAATTCCAGGTCGTGTGTAGTGTAGTTCCTTTCGTGAACCTTAAGTTGGCGCGATGCGTAGGCAATGACCTTGTCACGTTGCATCAATACGCAACCAAGTCCTTGGATGGAAGCGTCGCAGTAAACCACAAAATCATCTGTGCCTTCGGGCAATGAGAGGATAGGCGCGCTACAAAGTCTATCTTTCAAGTGTTGAAATGCGGACTCCTGTGCATCACCCCAACGATAGGTGACACCCTTCTGAGTCAGTGAAGTGAGAGGTTGCGCAATCTTTGAGAAATCCTTGATAAACCTTCTGTAATACCCTGCCAAACCCAAGAATTGGCGGATTTCTGTTGGTGTGCGGGGTGCAGGACAATTCTTGATCGAGTCTACCTTGGATGGATCAACATGAATTCCATCCTTGTTTACCACATGGCCTAGAAAGTGGATTTCGCGAAGCCAGAAGTTACATTTCAAAAATTTAGCATACAGTTGCTCTGCTCGAAGAAGTTCCAGCATAAGTCGTAGATGCTGCTCGTGTTCCTCCTGACTCTTAGAATAGATCAGGATGTCGTCGATGAACACTATGACAAACTTATCCAGGTAAGGCTTGCACACTCGGTTCATGAGATCCATGAAGACCGCAGATGCGTTTGTTAATCCGAAAGGCATAACCAGAAACTCGTAATGGCCGTAACGAGTTCTGAACGCTGTTTTGGAGACGTCCCCCTCTCGGACTCTCAGCTGATGGTATCCCGATCTCAAATCAATTTTGGAGTAATAACTCGACCCTTGCAACTGGTCGAACAAGTCGTCAATACGTGGAAGAGGATAACGATTGTTCACGGTCACCTTGTTGAGTTCGCGGTAGTCAATACACATTCTGAAAGTATCGTCTTTCTTCTTTACGAATAACACTGGAGCTCCCCATGGCGAAGAGCTAGGACGTATGAAACCCTTTTCCAGGAGTTCTTGTAGTTGCGTAGACAGTTCTTCGAGTTCTGATGGAGCTAGACGATATGGTGCTCGAGCTACTGGTGCTGCTCCAGGAGCTAGCTCGATTTGAAACTCAACTTGGCGATGAGGCGGAAGACCAAGTAATTCCTCAGGAAATACCTCAGGAAAGTCACGTACAATAGGTATGTCTTCTATCGTCCTTCCTTCCGCGGATGAATTAGAAACGAGGGCTAGATTAGCAGTGTGGCCCTTTCGCAAACACTTCTGGGCCTTAAGGAAAGAGATGATGCCTACGATAGCACCACCCTTGTCACCACGAATCACGAGGGGTTCTTTACCAGAACGAGGGATACGGACGGTTTTCTCCTTGCAAATAATCTCCGCTTGGTGTTGAGATAACCAATCCATCCCAATGACAACGTCAAAACTACCCAGAATGATAGGAATGAGGTCGATAGAAAAGGTCTGATTGGCAAGGACAAGCTTGCAACCCTTAACTACATGTGTAGCCTCTAAACTTTTACCATTTGCTAACTCTACGATGTGTTTGGTGTTCAAAAGTGTTGGAGTACGCTTAAGCATCTGACCAACTTTTAAGGACACGTAGCTAGTATCGACACCCGAATCAAATAAAACAGTAACAAAGAAATCATCCAGAAGAAACTTACCCATCACAACGTTGGGATCGTTCCTTGCATCACCCTGACCAATCACGAACACACGACCCCTTGCCCCATTACCATTGTTGTTTCCCCCATTGCCGTTTCCATTCCCCTGATTGTTGTTGTTCTGGTTCTGATTTAGCTGGGGGCAGTCTTTCTTGAAATGGCCCTCAGCACCACATTGAAAGCACCCTATGTTGTTACCTTGTTGTTGCTGCTGCTGGCATTGATTTGATGGGGCTTGTTGATGCTGCCGGTTCTGATTCGCTGGACGCTGACTCCTGCAATCCCTTGCAATGTGACCAGACTTGTTGCATCGATGGCAGTTGCCTTTATTACATGGCCCGCTATGGTGCAAGTTACAGCGATTACATTTGGGGTGATTCCCCTTGTATCCACCCTGCCCTAGATTTCCAGAAGACTGCTGACTGGGGCTCCTGTACTCATCTGTCTTCCGCTGCTGGGACTGAACTGAAGTAGAACCCTTGCCCGAATTTCCATCCCACTTGCGCTTATTATCATTGGGAGCATCAGAAGTAGTAGCGCTAATATGTTTGGGCAGCTTGTTCTGCTCAACTGCCTGATCGGTGAGACGATGAGCCAACTTGATGATTTGCTGAATGGTGCCAAGATTAGCTGAGGTTACGTGACTCTGAATCTCTGGTACAAGACCCATGAGGTACAACTCAATACGTTTGATGGGAGGGTCCACCATTGTAGGACACAATATGGCCAGCTCGTTTGACCTCTTCGTGTATGCCTCGATCTCAGACCCCGTCATCTTCAAATTGAAAAATTCCACCTCCAGCTTGTGGATGTCGTCACGACTGCAGTACTCTTCTTTAATCAGTTCCTTGAAATCATTCCATGGGGTGGCATTAGCAACCGCCAGCCCTAGCAGTTGGACCTGTGCCTTCCACCAGGTTAATGCGGCACCTTCGAGTGTTCCAGTAGCATATTTCACCCTACGATCTTCAGGGCATTCACATATCTCGAAAACAGACTCGAGCTTCTCGAACCAGTGAAGAAGACCTACAGCCCCTTGTGTGCCGCTGAAAGTACTAGGTCGGCAATCCATGAAGGTTTTGAACGTACACACAGGAGGTTGAGCGTGTTGACCTGTGGTGCGAGAATAAAAGACAAGGTTAAGCACGAGGGTTGTTTTGCGATGGTAGGATCTAAACGTCCTAAGATAGGTTAATATGGCAGGTTATACCTCCTGCAAGGACCGCTGCGAGTGCCTCAGCAACCCGTTCATTGATCAAAGCCGCCAACTGGGCTTGAGTTAGGTTGATACGTCCTCCGCGTCCGTTCATGATCTTCACAACGAATCAACGTAAGTGAGAAAGTGTCGCGAAAGTGCGTAAGCGCGGGATAACAAGAGAGAGTAAGCACACAAGGTTAAAATAGCAGTTATCACGTTAATTAATGCACAGTGTGGACTATTTAACCGACAATATAACATAAATCATACCACGTATTGTGTAGAGTCTTGCACGTGGAGCGAAGCATCATTGTGGATCGTTGAGCACTGTACAGGTTATAGTCTGGTTTTGTCAAAAAGCTTTTCCCTTTTTATAACCAAGTTCACTATAACCAATGGCTCTGATACCAATCTGTCACACCCCCAAAATCCACCATGCGGAGTACCACCGCTTGGAGGCATGACATGACCAGGATCGAGCCACCAATCATATTGAACAACGTATTTAAGTAAATAAAACCAACCACGATACAATTGGTGACCAAAAGGAAGTTAACCAAGTTCAGTTTAAACAGCGGAAGCATAAGACGTTAAACCAAAACATAAGTTCGTAGTTCATAAGATCATAAAGTTTATTTATTAAGTACGGGACATAATAGTTCGCATCCCACAACGGCCACCTCCATGTGCAAGCTCCATAGCATCTAACGACCTACAAAGCATGTAGTAACGAGTCAACAACAAAGTTGAGTGAGTTCACGGTTGGTTATCCATTTTAGGGTTGTTTCCAAAAACGTAGTTTAATCTTAATCAGCTATCCAGCCGTGGGGGTTACCCCATCGTATGAAAACGTTTATCAGTTAATGACGTGATGTCGTGGTCACAATCAAATTTAATCCAATTACTACTAAATAGATAGTGGTAAGTGGGTATCGAACACAGGGAGTTTGTGGAATATGTGTTATTTGTAAGATTATATCTAACTTGACTAAATTAATCTAATTGCAAGAAAATTAAAATTCAAGAGTTTATGTGAGTGAATTGGTTTTAGACTAAATTAAACTAAGTAAATTGCAAGAGAAAAGTTTGGTTGTAAGCAAATTAGAGACAAATGACCATCCTAGATTTCCGGTTTGTTTCGACATTCATATTATCATTCCACTAGAAAGAACTACATAGACATAGCTCATGCATGATTACTTGCAGTGATGAAAGGGAACTAAGTACTCAGATTCCTAGAACGTGAGGTTGTTACCCGATGATCAATCAACCCTTACCCAATCCTAATTCTACCCATGATATCTCGATTGCCAACGGCACCAAGAACGTATGGTTTCAAACTAGATTAACATAAGAATTAACAAGTTACTAACAAATAATCATACACCATAACAAACCAACCATAAAGATAAGGATTGCTATTCTAGAAATTAGGAAATCAAATACAAAATGTCTCAAGCAAACCTTCAATCTAGGACGATCATAAAGTGTTTAGCCACACATGGCTCGAATCAACATCATAACAAAGATATTATTGTTCATACGGATCAAAGACAATAAAGCTAATGATTAGATAATGTTTTTCTTCCAAAAGTCTCTCCTAATTTTTAAGTGGATCATGTGTTTGTATAATGATTAACATGTTCCAATCATCTCAAAATCCAACTTGAGCCAACCCACTTGTTGCAACTTCCATTTAATCATCATAAAGGCATATTTTATGCATTTAAGTACCTGCAAAACCAAACAACTCGTAGTTACTAAGTTCAAGCAAATAACCAAGTAAAGCATGGAATTTTAATCTTTTTAAACCATTTAAGGGTTGTCCTACGGACCACCCGTCACATCCCCACACTTACCCGTTGCTTGTCCCAAGCAACCGATTAAAAAATTATTTCAAAACAAGCGATCAATGTAAACCAAGCTAAATGTGCCGACCTTTTACTAACTTCCAATCATACCACAAGACACACCCCTAACAAAAATCTCTCGGTTACAAGAATTATTAGCATAATGCTAAACCACTCAATGCGCGTGTGTGTGTGTGCAACAATAAGCTTGTATACAAATCAAGTTTCCTCCTAACAAATATCTAACATGCTTTAGAATCAAAGGGACTTGCGGGTTGCAACGGGGCTAGGTGTAAAGGTAGGAAAATGGGAAAATATATATGCGAGAGCTAATTGATTTGACCCGGTTTTATTTTTACTACTAAACAAAACAACATCAACTATATACAAGATATCTTCAACTTCTCAACTACTATTGCAACTAAATACTTCTTTTTGTATTTTTCTCATATTTTCCTTTTTCTCTTTTTTTTTTTTTTTTTCATAACACATCAAACTCAACAATATATACAAGAACATCAATACTACAAACTAAATCTCCTAAACGGGTCATCTCAAAAGGTAAAATTTTTGTAAGAAGTAAGCTCGGGTCACAATCGAATGGTCTAAGGCTCAACATGGCTTTCTAATGACCAAACCCCCACCCCTCACAATACCAAGCTCATATATGTAACGTATGAGGTCCAACCCACCAATCCCGCACTCTCTCACATCTAGACGAGGCTTCCTAAAAGTCCCCCTATCATTTTCAAAAGCATGCTAATTCTAGGATTTAACAAGAATTCGTACACAAGTTCTATTAATACAATAAACACACCGCCACTCAAAACAAAGAAAGCATCATTAATAATCATATGTGGCTCAAATCCTCACCAAGAAAAGACTAGGAATGGGTGTCGGTGTGTCAAATGGTATAATATCAAGTTTTCAAATTTTAACAATTTTCGCTCGGATTTACAAAATTTTTAAAACTCCCAAAAATTTCCCCCATCCCCACACTTGGGATACATTGTCCCAATGTATGGCTTTGAGGGAAGGATCGCTTTTAATCCCACAACATCAGCCTTTGCTTAAACTCTCAAACCCCAAATTTTTTTTTTTCATAAAGTAAACGAACTAACTACCTATATTTCAAAGCTAAAGAACATAACAAGACTAAGGAAAGAGTACATCGACCTGGTGAAATTTGCCACAACAGATGTTGTAGATAATCCGACTTCCTATCACCACCTTCACCCAAATATCCGTACACCTTCCCCACACTTGAATGTCGCCATGGCCCTGAAACATAGAAAGATAAAAACAACAAGATCAATATAAAACCCCGGGTTGCCTCCCGAGCAGCGCTAAGTTTTGAGTCTTCAGCCAGACCGAGCCACCCCCATTTATGGTGGCTCAAAGAATCGGTTCCTATCATCTCCATCACTTCCTTATGCCATTGAACAAAATACATCTATCTTGTTTTGACTCGGTGGGTAATCAAATACACTCTTGCTCGCACCCATATATGTTTCTTCACGGTCCGGTGGGTGTTTTTTTCTCATTCGTGGTAACACATTTTTCATACAATCACTAGACTCACCACCCTTCTTCTCAATGGACTCATAACTAATCCCTCTAGTTTGAACATCAAAATACAACCTACAGTTCTTTTCGGTCATGGTAATAATCTCGTCTCTACAATTAATTTGAGCATTTGCTGTGTATAGAAACGGTCGACCTAAAATTACCCTTTGTTGTGATGCCATGTTGGTAGAAGCATAGTCCAAAACTAGAAAATCCACCGGGTATTCAAATTCTCCCAACTGAATCTTAACATTCCTAACCATTCCCCGTGGACGCCTCCAACTTCCATCCGCCAAGCTCACCATGGTGTCTATACCTTCAAGCGGACCAAAGTCGTACATATCGTATAGATCGCTTGGTAGCACACTCATGCTTGCCCCGTAATCCAACAATGCGTGAGGGATTTTTAATTTTCCCACACGGATAGGCACGATTGGCACTCCATACTCTTTATCATTCTCGACTTCGGCATCTTTTTCCAAACCTGCATTCACTTGACACGAAGAAGAAGTTAGACATTTTTCATTAAATTCGGTACTAGGAACGGTGCTTACCACATTGATGTTAATGCCTTTTATGTTCTTGGGATTTGGCACCGTATCACTCGGTAGCTGGCCTTTTGCTTTCTTTAAAATCGCCACGTCACTTGCAAGTTGACCTATTTGAGTGGTCAACGATTGGATGCTTTTGTCACGAACCTCGTCCTTTTGCATCCGAACCTCATCACGTTGGTTCATTCGTTGCATTTCACTTTGCATCGCCTTCAACATCTCCATCATCTCATTTCCACCCGAAGAGCTTTGACCCGTTTGATATTGCCTTTGAAATCCTTGGTTTCCTTGGAAATTCGGGTTAGCTTGATTTGAAGGGTTCCCATATCGAAAGTTTGGGTGGTTCCTCAACCTGGGGTGGTAAGTGTTAGAATTCATATTGTTGTAATTTCTACCACCCCCTCCTTGACCTTGAACAACATGAACCTCTTCGTATTGCCCATCACCTCCTTGGCAATTTTCAGCCGCATGACCTATTTCATTACACAATGCATAAACATCATAAATTTGATTAGTAGTTTGAACATTACCATCGTCAACTCCATGAACTTGCGATCTCGTGGCAGCCGGTCGTGCTCTCCTTGATGCTTGAGCTTTCCTCTTTGAGGTAATGGCCATTTGTTCCAAGAACTCCCAATCCTCATCTTCATAATTTGTGCCAAAAGTCCCATTTGTGATGGACATTAGATCACGTGCATCCTCGGCACTCAACCCCTCATGAAAGGCGTTCATCAACTCCCAAAGCTCAATCCCATGGTGTGGACAATTTTTAATCATCATGTTTAAGCGCTCGAAGGCTTCATGGAACATTTCGCCTTGTTGTTGTTGGAAACTTCTCAACCCTTTCCTAGCATCATTGGTCTTTTGGGCGGTAAAAAATTCGTCTAAGAAAGTTTGTTGCATTTCCCCCAAAGTGTAAATAGATGCCGAAGGTAACGTGTAGAACCACTTCTTTGCCTTATCTTCCAAGGAGAATTGAAACAAAACCAACTTCACATCATCGGCCGAAAAACCTTGACTCCCAAGAGTGTTGCAAATCGAGTCATAGGCCTCTAAATGAAAATAAGGCTCTTCTGTTGCTAGACCTTTGTACTTTGGCAAACTTTGTAACGAGTTGGTTCGAACTTCGAATGTCCTCCCTTGGTCATTGTGAGGAATAACTACCGGTGACGGATTATGAGTAATCACTGGCCTGAAATGCGCTTCAATACCTCTTGCATGATCTCTAAGATGCCTTCTTGGTACACCCACACGACCCCTTGGACGCATAGGACCCATTGGTCTCGGCATACGCCCTTGTGGTGCCAATGGTTGTTGAAATTGTTGTTGCGGCATCGGTGGGTGTTGAATTGGCCTTGAAAATTGGGGTTGAACATTTTGTGGCTTAACTTGTTGCAATGGTATAAGGCGTTGCATTGGTGGCCCTTGTGGCCTTGGTCTAATGTGTTGTGGTATGAGTTGTTGTTATTGTGGAATCCCACCAACACTTGACATTCTTTGCGTTTGACCAGGTACATAAGTCAACTCCCCTTGATCTCCACTACCCACATAAGCATAACCCTCTTCCTCATAACCCTTAAAATCTTCATATCCTTCTTCATATCCATCTCCTTCTATACCCCCCGATGATGGCCCAAATGGAATAGATGAGTATTGAAAACCTGATTGGTTTGGTACTCCAAATGATGAAGTAGCATGAACAACAGTTGAGCCTTGTGGTAATGTATAGGTGGATGATGATTGACCTGAAGCTGGGAAGAAATGGGTGAGTGGTGGAATTGTAGAAGCAGGGCTAAAGGTAAGGGTAGGTTCAGTTTGAGTATTGGTAGGTAATGTAGTATTGGGTGGTGGAATATCAAATGGTGAAGTAAATTCGGTAATAGAACTGGGCATGGTGGTATTTGGTGAAGGTTGAGTGGATGTTGGTATGAATGGTGAAGTAGGTTCACCCGTAGTGGGTGGTGGTGGTGGTGGATCCATGTATCTCAGTGGTGTAATTGGTGTAGTTGGTGTTGTTGGTGAACCGCTAATTGTGTTTTCCCTTAACAAAATTCTGTTTGCTCGCAAAGTTCGTTCGATTTCCGGATCAAATGCTAATGGTGAAAGCTTGTGAGAGCTCCTAGTACGCATGCACCTGTCAATACCTGCACACTAACACACCCAGCGTAAACCAGAAAAATAACAAACTTAAGAAAAGAACAAAAATAACACACGTTGCGCACTACTCCCCGGCAACGGCGCCAAAATTTGACGTGATGTCGTGGTCACAATCAAATTTAATCCAATTACTACTAAATAGATAGTGGTAAGTGGGTATCGAACACAGGGAGTTTGTGGAATATGTGTTATTTGTAAGATTATATCTAAATTGACTAAATTAATCTAATTGCAAGAAAATTAAAATTCAAGAGTTTATGTGAGTGAATTGGTTTTAGACTAAATTAAACTAAGTAAATTGCAAGAGAAAAGTTTGGTTGTAAGCAAATTAGAGACAAATGACCATCCTAGATTTCCGGTTTGTTTCGACATTCATATTATCATTCCACTAGAAAGAACTACATAGACATAGCTCATGCATGATTACTTGCAGTGATGAAAGGGAACTAAGTACTCAGATTCCTAGAACGTGAGGTTGTTACCCGATGATCAATCAACCCTTACCCAATCCTAATTCTACCCATGATATCTCGATTGCCAACGGCACCAAGAACGTATGGTTTCAAACTAGATTAACATAAGAATTAACAAGTTACTAACAAATAATCATACACCATAACAAACCAACCATAAAGATAAGGATTGCTATTCTAGAAATTAGGAAATCAAATACAAAATGTCTCAAGAAAACCTTCAATCTAGGACGATCATAAAGTGTTTAGCCACACATGGCTCGAATCAACATCATAACAAAGATATTATTGTGCATACGGATCAAAGACAATAAAGCTAATGATTAGATAATGTTTTTCTTCCAAAAGTCTCTCCTAATTTTTAAGTGGATCATGTGTTTGTATAATGATTAACATGTTCCAATCATCTCAAAATCCAACTTGAGCCAACCCACTTGTTGCAACTTCCATTTAATCATCATAAAGGCATATTTTATGCATTTAAGTACCTGCAAAACCAAACAACTCGTAGTTACTAAGTTCAAGCAAATAACCAAGTAAAGCATGGAATTTTAATCTTTTTAAACCATTTAAGGGTTGTCCTACGGACCACCCGTCAGTTAACCATCCCATGTTCACCTTCCCTGGCTATCCAGCCCGGCACTCCGGCCGTGGGGGCTACACCATTATTTAAACTACCAGACTCGTTTATCATATCAACTACTAACGAAAATTACTTGTGCCCTAGCGTCGGTGTCTATCATCACTGACGTGCCATAGTCCATTAGTACACGCCCGTCCGACTGGCACGGTGTGAGATTTGTTAAACCTAATAACGCTATTAACTAATGAACCGCTCACCATAGCCTCGGCGATTAAGTCGATATAAAGGGAGGGACTTCGCTGATAGAGTTCTAGTCCAGTAAGTCTAATTCCGTCCCAACAGGACGAGGAATTCTCATTCCTGAACACGTCCCAAGGACAAGGAATCCCTATTCCTGAACCCATTCCCACCGGGAATTACCATGCTTTGTAGAAAAGTGTGAACTCACATCGGTTGCTCGGTTTGACTCTCAAAAATAGCTAACAGTCAAGGTCGATCAATCACGTCCTAATATGATTACCAGTTAGTCATTTAGTGGTTTTCAAATAGAGCACAAAGTTCCTACACGTATCTATCACATAACATGCATTACTTTAACGATTTATGCCCATATAAGCTTCCCATCTATTCCCGTTCATAAGCAAACATACGACATTGCATATAACACTTTTATTGATATATAACATGTTAGATTATTCTCAGATAACCTACCCAACATTTAGACACGCAAATCACTACTTATTCCAAAATTTCCCAAATAACCTACCCAACATTTTCAGCTTTAATCTTCAAAACCGGGCTGTTTTCGGGGATTTTAATAAAATAGGTAACTTATTCCAAAAATTCCCAAATTTTTACAGAAGGTCTTAAACGATCCAAATATTATTATGTAAAAATATCGGGGTCCAATTCATTACCAATATTTTATAAAAAATCATTTTCCGGACTGCAATCAGATTTATCACTTTCTGACTGCAGTCCACGGAATAATTCATCTAAAATTTATCGTAAGTCCGATTGACGAAATTCTAGTGGGAGAATTACTACGACATCAGTGGTCATCTACAGTACAAATTTCATGAGCTGATTCAACATAGATTTCAAGTTATGACTAAAAACATATCGCCCATTTACTGCAGTAAAAACTCAGCTTTAGCTGCTGTTACAAAAAGGGTCTTTAAAAATAGTAAACGAAGTCCAAAAATTATGATTCCAGTGCCATTAGAACCGTATTTCATAATACATAAATCTAGACTTCAGAAAATACATTTTCTGCTTTATTAAGGTCCGGTTACAGCCAACCGAAGTTCGCTGTAATCACCAAACAACCTCCTGTTTTCAGCTTTTAACATTCTAAAGCGTGCTCGATTGATTCCGTTAACATGTTTAGCGATCAATAACGACATTTAACATTAACAAGTAATCAGCAAATAATCAGCAACATATCAGAACAACTTTATTTCATCAAGATTTCATCTTATTTCATCATCATGTTAGCTTTATGTTCAATGCTTATGTTTACGATCTTTTAGTGTTCTTCATCATAAATAACTATTAACCATCAAACAAATGAGAAGTAAACAAAGATCAAAGGGGCTTACAACTAGCTTAAAGCTAGGGAAGAACTTTAGTGAACAAGATGATGAGGAATGATGATGAAGAAGCAAGAACAAGGCTCCTTTGAAGTTCCAGAAGTTCAAGCACCTTTGATTCACCTTCAAGCACCTAGATGAAGCTTAAAAATAAAAGAGATGGTGGTGGAATGGTGGTGATGTTGGCGGTGGTAGAGTGACCGAGAGAGGGAGAGAGAGTGAGGAGTGAGAGTGTGATGATGAGAAGTAATGAGGATGATCTTCATGCCATGCTTTTATAGATATGATCACATATTTTGTTCATTCTTACAAGCAATAATCTACTAAAATAATAAGATATAATCTTGAACAAGATTGGGAGTATGGTGTACATGTTGGGGTGGGTCCATATGGGACCGAATTCGGTTGGGAGGTGGGTTGGTTGTAACATTTTGTAACTAGATGGTAAGGACTAGTTAGGTTTCAAGTAATGTGCTTCTTTATGTTAGTTAGTTGCTTTTTAGTGGGTGTTAGGGTGTTCGGGGACCATGACTAGCTCAAAAATAATTAAATAATGTGTTTGACAAATATTTGGTGTCCCGGGTAATGTCCGGTTGTTCGGTCGGATACTGTTCCGTTAAAGTGTTTAATTATTCCGTAAAGTGTCTTATATATATATATATATATATATATATATATATATATATATATATATATATATATATATATATATATATATATATATTTGTAACACTTTTAATTCCTAATACTAAGGAAAACATTGAGGACCATTTAGTAAATTTTCTGCACATGACTAGTGTGTTAACAAGCACATGTAAGTATGACACAGAAATCAGAAAGCAGTTAAATGATTCAGCACAGTCATCAAGCACTTTAATTATCATTAATAAATTGTACGGATACATGGAATTATGAGGGTTGTCACAATTACAACAAGTTCAGCACGGGGCCGTGCTCACCCCAACACGCCCCATGCCCGAGGTTCTGCAGAAAATGCCCAGTTCAGGTAACTGGACACGGGGCCGTGCTCACTGAACATGCCCCCGTGCCCAGCCTTCTGTTTAAATTTGATACTAACAGTCTGACCACGGGGCCGTGCTCAGCCAACACACCCCGTGTTCAGCTACCCAGTAACATAAAATCTTGTTTTTAACCAACTTTTACACATTTTAATCAACCGAAAAACTTATTTTTGGGACACATTGAGGACAATGTGTAATTTAAGTGTGGGGGGATGCTAAAACCTTGAATCTTGCAAGTCCTAAAAACAAGCATTACACAAAACTCTATTGGAACCGCTAATCACCCCAAATTTTTTCAAAATTTTTTCACTTTTTTTTACTTGTCTAAGTTTAACTCGGGAATTTCAAGTTCCAAAAAAGGTTATATTTTTACAAATTTACAACCGATAGCGTCGTGATAAAAAGACCCAACATAAGAAAATTATGAAACGGTATGACAAGTTTAGTTAAAATTTGATTATATATACTTGATCACATAAAACCCATTCCCACAAAAAGTGAGTTTTGAGCGTTTATTGAGCAGACAAATACATATCTTTAAAGTAAATGCTCATTTTTAGTTTCTTATGTGATTAGCCGCTTGGTTCTTACGACTCTAGAACTTGCCACGACAATACATTCCCGGTCCTTACCAACTTAAACCCGAGTAAGTAAATGATGGAGGCATTAGGACTAACCCTTTTTTTATTTCTACACCATTATTTTTCTTTTTTTACCACCTACCCAAAATCCCTCTAGTTAACCCCTTTGAGCCTAAACCTTTTCATTTCATAACCCAAAACAAACACCCTTTCACCCACCAAAACCTCTTTTTATTTTTAACCCTTTGTTTTAGTAACAAGCTCGGTTTTTGTTACGTCTTTAAAAAAAATGATGATGATGATGATGAAGCAAAAGAGAAATAAACAAACAAGTTTATCAAAAATAACTTTGTTTGAATAATGGCTTCATCAAAATAAAAATTTCAAAAATAAAAAGTCTTACGAAAACCGACGCTTTTTACTCCTTTCGCCCTTTTACTAACCACTAACCCAACCACCTACCTTTAACCCAAGCCTTACCCTTCACCCCAAAAGTCCTCTTGATATTTACAAAGGTGTATAGTTAAAAAAGAGGAGGATTGATTGCTTGGCAAGCCTATGGTAGGAGTAAGTTCCATGTCGCTCTCGAGTGATTCACTAAAATACATCTTCGGCCGAGTGTTGAGTGATCCCCGTGAGGTATGTGAACTTGTATATAAGTGGAATTTTAAAAAGGCATGTTATGCCCTAATAAGTAATTTATCTTATGTAATGTTTTAAATAAATCATGACGAACACGATTGTAAATAAATAAAAATAAAACTAATAAAGAATCTTGGAAATCCCGACACTCTACGACAAGCCCAAAAACCTTCTCTTCTACCAATTCCATTTGGGAGTGTAAAGCCACATTATAAAGAGTTTTGCTTGAGGACAAGCAAAGATTCAAGTGTGGGGATATTTGATGTGCACAAAATGCAACATATAAATTACATCAATTGTGGCATAAAACTAACCCTTTTTTAGTACTAATGTTGGAAAAAGTGTGTTTTTGTCTTCCTTTTGTATTTTCAGGATTAAATGAGCTCAAATGAACAAAAGAAGTAAAAAGGCAGCTAAATCTAACATAAATACAAGAAAAGGAATAAATGTGGTAAGCCCGGCCTCCCCGACAGCATCTTCCCAAGCAAAACAAGATAACAGAAGGCTGAACACGCCCCGTGCTCAGTGAGCACGGGGGCGTGCCCAAGTGTCTGCAGAAAAGACAAAGCTGTAGAAGCTTCTATCACCCACCACGGGGGCGTGCCCAGCGGACACGGGGCCATGGTCAACTCTAAGATTCGCAGAATCTGGGGAAATCTTGATAGTACAGATACGCTTCTGCACACGGGGTCGTGCCTAGCGGACACGGGGGCATGGTCAACTAATGCAGACAAACTGCAATTAATGAAGACAGAGAGAAGGATGGACACGTGGCCGTGCCCAATGGACACGGGGTCGTGCCCGAGCTGTTGTTCAGGCTATAAATAGGGGTGCTTGGCTCATTTGCAAACCATCCCTTGACACACCACATCTCTCACACTTCAGCCACCACCCACCACCATCACAACACCATCATCCACCACCATCATCCATCGTCCATCGTAGAGTGTGTGAGTCATCTTGGGATCCAAGATTGATCGTAAGAGTTCTTGACAATCAAGGCCGTGTTTGCCTAGGTCTCTTACATCACTTGGTGAAGACAAGTGTCTAGTGTAATACTTTTTATTTTTAATCTTTTCGCACTTTTTATTTTGTTATGTGTTAATGACTTTAATAACTAGTTTCTTATGTTGAAGGTGATTCTTCCTTATCGTTTGTCCGTGGTGTCTTGGCATTATTTTACTGTCTATATAAAATAAAATATTTTCACCATTCATATCTCCACGGTCTATATGGAGATATGTTAGCTACCTGGTCGGGGGTTAAGGGAACGGTTTGGTAAGAGTCTTGCCTTGTTCAGTGTATAGATCCTGCACGGACCTGGGTCAAATTTAGTAGGACCTCCTTCAATACCCACCGGTATTGGATGGCGGGGGTCCAAACTCTTTGTTCCCCTCATATGTAAGCTATTATTAATACTTTAACCCGGCTACTTAGGACTGTATCCGTACTGACTCAGACTACTTAGCCGAGGGTAACGTCACCTTCAAAAGAGGGGCCTACCATAATATGCATTAATAACTTAATTAATTATCTTTCAATAATCCGACCCTTTAGGATTGTATCCTTGCTGACTCAAACTACTGGGTTGAGGGTAACGTCACCTTCAAAAGAGGGGCCTACTACAATAACTAAGATAATCTCTTAAAAAGTGCAAAAGTGCGGAAATAATCAAAGGTTACAGTAAACACGAGTCGGAGCCAAGTGATTCATCTTGTCTATTTGTTTTTATTTTTATTTTATTTTTTCAACATTTTAGTTAGTTTTTAATTTTCTAGTTTAAAACCTTTTTTCTAACTTTTGGTTTGATTAGACGTTGAGGATAAACCGGTACTAAAAGCTCTTGTGTCCTTGGACGACCTCGGTATCTTACCAACACTATACTACGCTCACGATGGGTGCACTTGCCCATATGTGTGTTTAGTGTTAATAAATATCGCGTTTTATAAATTTAAAACTTGACTAAAAAGTGTAAAAGGCCTTAAAATATACATTAAAAACCTATCACACTACACACGCATCAGAAATCTTGATAGTACAGATACGCTTCTGCACACGGGGGCGTGCCCAGCGGACACGGGGGCATGGTTAACTAATGCAGACAAACTGCAATTAATGAAGAAAGAGAAGGAAGGTGTACACGGGGCCGTGCCTGAGCCTCTGTTCAGCCTATAAATAGGGGTGCTTGGCTCATTTACAAACCATCCCTTGGCACACCACCTCTCTCACACTTCACCTACCACCCACCACCATCACAACACCATTATCCACCACCATCATCCATCGTCCATCGTAGAGTGTGTGAGTCGTCTCGGGATCCAAGATTGATCGTAAGAGTTCTTGACAATCAAAGGCCATGTTTGCCTAAGTCTCTTACATCACTTGGTGAAGACAAGTGTCTAGTGTAATACTTTTTATTTTTAATCTTTTGGCACTTTTTATTTGGTTATGTATTAATGACTTTAATAACTTGTTTCTTATGTTGAAGGTGATTCTTCCTTATCGTTTGTCCGTGGTGTCTTGGCATTATTTTACTGTCTATATAAAATAAAAGATTTTCACAATTCATATCTCCACGGTCTATATGGAGATATGTTGGCTACCTGGTCGGGGGTTAAGGGAACAGTTTGGTAAGAGTCTTGCCTTGTTCAGTGTATAGATCCTGCAAGGACCTGGGTCAAATTTAGTAGGACCTCCTTCAATACCCACCGGTATTGGATGGCGGGGGTCTAAACTCTTTGATCCCATCATATGTAAGCTACTATTAATACTTTAACCCGGCTACTTAGGACTGTATCCCTGCTGACTCAGACTACTTAGCCGAGGGTAACGTCACCTTCAAAAGAGGGGCCTACCATAATATGCATTAATAACTTAATTAATTATCTTTCAATAATCCGACCCTTTAGGATTGTATCCTTGCTGACTCAAACTACTGGGTTGAGGGTAACGTCACCTTCAAAAGAGGGGCCTACTACAATAACTAAGATAATCTCTTAAATAGTGCAAAAGTGCGGAAATAATCAAATGTTACACTAAACACGAGTCGGATCCAAGTGATTCATCTTGTCTATCTGTTTTTACTTTTATTGTATTTTTCAGCATTTTAGTTAGTTTTATTTTTTTTTTGTTTAAAAACATTTTTCTAACTTTTTTATTTGATTAGACGTTGAGGATAAACCGGTACTAAAAGCTCTTGTGTCCTTGGACGACCTCGGTATCTTGCCAACACTATACTACGCTCACGATGGGTGCACTTGCCCATATGTGTGTTTGGTGTTAGTAAAATATCGTGTTTTATAAATTTAAAACTTGACTAACGTGTAAAAAGGGCTTAAAATATACTTAAATCTATATCACACCACACACGCATCACCATTTCCTTGGACATGTGGTTAATGAAGCTGTGATTCACGTTGATCCAGCTAAGATCGACTCTATCAGGAACTGGCCTGCACCAAGAATTCCAACCGAAATCCGCCAATTCTTTGGATTGGAGGGTTATTATCGTAGATTCATCGAGGGGTTCTCGAAGATTGCTCAACCCCTTACAACTCTAACCCAAAAGGGTACCACCTACAAGTGGGGTGATACTTAGGAATCTGTGTTTCAGCAGCTGAAGGAAAAGCTTTGTAGCGAACCTATTCTTTCGTTACCTGAAGGCACATATGGTTTTATTGTCTACTATGATGCGTCTATACAAGGACTCGGTTGTGTGCTAATGCAATGCGAGAAAGTCATTGCCTATGCGTCACGCCAACTCATAGTTCACGAAAAGAACTACACTACCCACGACTTGGAGCTAGAAGCTGTAGTTTTCGCATTCAAGATATGGAGACACTACTTGTATGGTACCAAGTCCACGATTTACACCGATCAAAAGAGTCTCCTGCACATACTTGAGCAGAAGGAGTTGAACATGCGACAACGCCGGTGGGTCGAACTCCTAAACGACTACGAATACACGATCAAAAACCATGTGGGCAAGGCAAACGTTGTAGCCGATGCCCTCAGCCAAAAGGAAACCAAACCTAAATGTGTTCGCGCGTTGCTACTAACCATTCATTCGAACCTCCCCAACCAAATCTGAAACGCTCAAGTTGAAGCACTAAAGGAGGAAAACCTTCTAGCTGAGTCCATGCGGGGCATGGAAAAACAACTCGAACTCAAGGATGATGGCATCTACTACTTTATGAAACGTATGTGGGTTCCATCCTACAAAAACCTTCGCGAGCTTGTAATGGACGATGCACAGAAATACAGCAACTCGATACATCCCAGTTCCGAAAAAATGTATCACGACCTCAAAACCTTGTACTGGAGGCCTAACGTGAAAGCAATCATTTCGAAGTACGTCAGCAAAGGCTTGACCTGTGCTAGGGTCAAGATTGAATACCAAAAGCCGTTAGGATTATTACAACAACTGGAGTTACCAATGTGGAAATAGGAGCAAATTTCCATGGATTTTGTCATCGGTTGCCTAAATCTCAAAGCGGAAATGACACATTTGGGTAACGTAGATCGCTTAACTAAATCTGCGTATTTCCTCACGATCAAAGAAACCGACAAGTTTTCGAAACTTGCAAGCATCTACTTGAAGGAAGTGGTTGCTAGGCACGGGGTGCCAACCTCTATTATCTTCGATCGTGACCCACGTTTCGCATCTGATTTATGGTAGGCTATGCATTAATCCTTTGGCTCGCGTTTAGACATGAGCACCGCTTATCACCCGCAAACGGATGGTCAAACAGAACATACCATCCAAACTCTTGAAGACATGCTGCGAGAATGTTTCATCGACTTTGGCAACGGCTGGGAACGACACTTACCTTTGGTAGAATTTTCTTATAACAACAGTTACCACACTAGCATTCAGGCTGCTTTTTTCGAAGCGTTGTACGGGCGGAAGTGCTGATCACCTTTGTGTTGGGCTGAGATTGGCGATAGCCAAATCACTGGCCCTGAACTCGTACTCAAGACAACAGAAAGGACTGCCCAGATCAGACAACGAATGGCGGCAGCTCGCTACCATCAGAAAGGCTACGCTGACAAGCGTAGGAAACCTTTGGAATTCCAACTTGGAGACCAGGTTTTGGTAAATGTCTCACCTTGGAAAGGTGTGTTTCGTGTTGGCAAACGGGGCAAGCATAACCTGCGTTATGTCGGACCTTTCGAAATCACTGAGAAAATCGCTACAGTGGCATATATACTAAACTTGCCTGAAGAGCTCAATGCAGTACACAACGTCTTCCACGTGGCAAATCTAAAGAAATGTTTATCAGATGATACTCTCATTGTTCCTTTCAAGGAACTCACGATCGATGATCAACTTCGTTTTATTGAGGAACTGGTTGAGATCATGAATCAAGAAATCAAAACCCTCAAGCGTAGCAAGATACCCATAGTTCGAGTTCGTTGGAAATCACGTCGTGGTCCAGAATTTACTTGGGAATGGAAAGATCAAATGATGCACAAGTATCCCTAGTTGTTTAAAAACAATGTATCCAATACTGAAGCTACTACTAAATTTCGGGACGAAATTTCCAACCAACATGGGGATGTTGTGACACTCCATGAAAACACTCAACTACACTAGCTTATTCAGTAACTGTACACTAAATTTCAGGAAGAAATTTCTTTCAACTTGGAGATAATTTGACAACTCGTATCCGAACCATTTTCCTTTCGCGTTCCATTATACGTTGTATAACTCGATTATGTTGACTTATTATGATTAATTGGCCATTATATGAAAGTGTTTGAATATATATTTGATCTGTGAATGTGCGAGTTGGAGCTATGATATTGTAACACCCTTGCTATTATTTTAAAGGTTTTCGTATATATTACGAAAATAAACTTGTAATTATGACTACAAATATGTCTTAAAATTTCGATTTAATTAAAGATTTTACAAATTAAAAATACAACATAATGTAACTTAGTTCGTCGTTCGAAAGTTACGACGGCACACCGTGCGGAAGCTTCTTTTTCATGTGTTCGGTTCTTTCTCGTCGCTTGATCTTCATCAGGGTACTCCAGATATCCACCTATGATCAAAACCAACATAGAAGTTCGTTTTGATAACTTAAATATAAGTTTAAATAAGTTCTACGCATCAAACTATCAATCAAAATAATTTTTCCGACTTTTATGTCTCCCGCGTGTCGCGAGAGACTCAACACAACATGTCGCGTGTCGCGACGTCTGTCGCGTGTCGTGACCCAGACAACGTTACCCGTTGCGAGCCGCGGGGGAAACCATTTTTCAGCAGGTCCGTATCTGGACCTGCATTTTCTGCCCAGCTCTAGTTTTATCCAAAGTGCAAACTTCAATTTGCCATAACTTTTTATCTACTTAACCGATTTACGCGATTCTTTTTTTTCCTACGCGTTCGAAATTTAATTCTCCATCTTATGGAGTTAAAACCTGATACTAAACTACTTCAAAAATTCAGATTTCAAGCTCTTGGCTTGAAATTCCTTTTTAACACTTTTGACCAAAAATATCGCTTTTAACAATAATTCTAAATATGCGTACCTGGCTCGAGTCATAGGATTGACCTGTTTAAATATCTTTCATTATTAATTTCTAATTAATACCAACGCGAACCGTATGATATTTCCTGTAATCACAAAACTCAACAAGCGATCATCAATTAATATTGTCAAATGATCTTGCCAATGTCATTTGCCCCGTTTAGTCCGAACGACCATTTTCCATTATGAGATGATATCTAGTTACCATCTAGCCCTTTTTACCCATTCCGGTTTACACCATAACGTAATGTTTCAAAATTTCTTATTAGTTCATCATCACATAACTAATTTACCAATTTACCATTTTTTGCCATTGTTTATGATTTCTCACCATTGCACTTGTTCCGACTCATATTATTTGCGTCGGAACATTGTAATTCTATTACTAACTTTTCCTTATTCATTTTCAATACACACAACTGATGTATACTAAAAAAAAGGGTATAAGCTTTTACTTACCTCGCATCCAAATTACGCTTTCCTTTTCGTACTTGCTCCGTTTGACCCGCTTCATTCCCAAGCCTCCATCTAGCTTGTCAAGAGTCAAACTATCATCATAATTCACAAGGTGGTTAGATTAGTCATTATAACCATGACTATTCCGCCTTATGTATTTTCTATATCAGAACTACTATTCGACTCCGTCCATGGTTAGTTTCACTTTTCAAAAGTTAACTACCCTTAATTATATGATATGTGCATATAAGCTAAATCGACTTCATAATTAAAATTTTTATTACCCCACATCACACGTAATTAGTCGAACTAGGAAATTACGCGCTTGATTCATAATTTCAACATATGAACATTGTGGGCATAATTTATAACATCAACAATCAAGTTTCGTATCATAGAAAATATGCTGTTTTTGGTGACCTGTTTAACCTGTTTACAAGTCTTCAAAAATTATGATTGTTTTATGTGACATACCAATCGGAGGGTTAGGCCTAGTGTTAAAATTTCAAGATCTAACTCTTTACCAAAAATTCATAAAAATTCATTTACTAAGCTGCAATCAGATTCGTCACTTCTGACTGCAGCTTACAAAAAAATTCATTTAAAATTCCTCGTTTATCCGATTGACGAAATTCCAATTGGAGCTTTTTGGAATTACCTGAAGCTACCTACAGTAAAAAATTGAGATCATAATTCAATTCTTAAATTGAGTTATGAAATTCGTAATGGGCTGCAAATTCTGCCAGAAAACGTAGCCTGAACCTTCGATACCGAAAAATTCATAAAATATTCTATTTTCGTCGATAAAATGCCATACCAGTGGGGTTTTAAAGATATTTCCTGGAATTATATTTTAGACTCAAGAAACACATGTTTTTGTCAAGTTTTGTCCACGTTACAGCCAATACAAGTCGGCTGTAAATTCTGATCAGAAGCTGTTTGAATTCAGCTTTCAATTAAAACATGTTTATGACATTATAACACTATCTTTAGCAAATCAGAACCCTAAAATCATCACATGCACGAACTTAGCATCAACAAATCTGAATTTACTTCATGGTGATCATGAATTCACAAGAATTAGACCTAATTTCATCATATACTTGTCTAGGGTTTGTTCCTAGACACTATATTGTTCCTATATCATATACATAACAAACATGCATCAACAATTTCTGAATTCTCTAAGTTAATCAGAATTTCAAGTAGTGATTTTCTATCAAATTTCACATACCTTATGATCTCCTTGCAATGGGGATCACCAATCTAAGCTCAAATTTCGTTTTGGGATGGATTTAAGCCTTCAATTTGTGAATTTTGTGCCAGTTAGGGTTTGTGGGATAAACCCGGTCGTTCCCCTGCGTTTTGTACGAACCAGACAAGTGTGTGTCTGGTGTATTTTTTATATTAATATGTCAAGTTTCACACTTGACAATTTTAGTCCCTCCAATTTCGTTTTTATTTTATTTTAAGTGTTTAACCCACTCATAAGTCACTATCTAACTAGGTTAGAATTATTCCTAGTTAGTTTATTTTGCTTATTTACCGACATCATATTAGTAATAAAATAATTTATATTTTCGGGGTGTTACATCACAGTTTATCACCTAAATTCATATTACTTAACTAGGTTAATTTTTCCTAGCCAACTTAGTAGGTTCGGGAAGTTAAAAACCCGTTTTTTTTAAGTCCCGTTAGCTCGGGCTCCTTATGAACTTTTGTCTTCTCAAGTCGTTTGCTCTCTTTTTATTTATTATTAGGCTTATTTATTTGAATCCTAATAATTTCAGGGTTAATCTTTTCTGCTAACGGTATTCTACCCGCTCTTTAGTATTAACGGGGTTTAATTACCAAACCCGTTTTCGGGGTGTTACAAGTCTACCCCCCTTAAAGAGGTTTCGTCCCCGAAACCTTATTTACGTATTTCTTTTAATTTAGACTAAACAAACTTAGTTTCGTTTTCAAGATATTCATTCGTTCCTTTCGATCTAACGTTTTAATTTATATTGACGCGTACGTCTTTCATGTGTAAGGCCTCGCGGACCGTTATTTTTAGCTTATATCCTTTATCTTTATCGACCGAGTTGTCACTTGACCACTCATTCGCGTTAGTCTTGTTAACCTGTTTTATCCCGCGCTTGTCTTATATTAACAAGCGCTTGGTATTTGTCATGACACTATCTTGACTTCGAATAGTTTTATCGACTAGACTAATTAGTCGCCGTCACTTAATATCTCGTCACCCGGGTATACTATTTTGCCATCTCTGGCCTCATGTGTGTTTAAGATTTTCTAATTCACCTCATACCACTTATGTTTTGTTAAAACGTTGCTTTTGACTAAAAATAAATTTTTAGTTTACGTTTCCTCTTTGTCTTACGTCTTCCCTCATTTCTAGGAATGTTACTTCCGAGGATCTATTCCTTTTTCGTTGTCATTTCGATAATGACTTCGCCCTTTTTGTGACGTAACACAATTTAAAAAAAAAATTGTGGATTCTTTTGTCAATTTATCCGTTTAAATGTTTAGTGAAATTCTTCACTTTCGTTAACCAGACTCCTCGTGATCTCTTTGCTTTAACCCGTTCGATTAACTTAGCGAAACCCATCGCTTTTATACTAACATTACTTTTCGTTATTATTTTACGTGAGAAGTTGCAACCATTTTCCTCGCTTTACTATATTGACCCGTAGGTTCCTTCGCATAGCCTCGCAGGCTTTTTCCTTAGATTTCCACCCTCTAAGGTAAAACCCCATAAATTCGTTTCTTTTTATTCGTGATTTGAGGGTCTTTTGGTTCCGTAGACTTAACATTAATTATAATCTCGTAGGTTATGATGATCTCGTAGATCATCTTTTATTCTAATCCTTATTCAATTGTGTGTATATATATATATATATATGGCATCAAGGCACCCCTTTTTATGTTTAGAATTATTCAATTTTGCTTTTTGGATTTCTTTTTACCTTGACTGTAGTCTAAGGCTACATTTTTTTTTCTTTCGAATTATCTTTCCGACTTTATGACTTCTAACGTCATTTACACGTCGGTTTGTCCTACACTTATCATTACCCGGTTCTTACCTATGCTTCTTTACGACCCGTTAACCGGGTTCTTTATTATTTCGCGCTTCCATTATTCGGTTTGCGCTTACTTGCACTATCAAGCTTTTATACTTTATTTATCTCGTTTGACTTATTCGTGTGAGATTTCCTTACTCATGAACGTCAAACTTCGTTCTTTATTCGACCCGTTCAACTTTAAAATAGTTGAACGTAGTTATCAAAACTTCTGTTTGCAAATTCTCATCGTCTTTTAGTCATAACTCTTAATCCGAGTCCTTTGGTTTTCTATTTCGCGTACCCGTCTCTTGGTTTACGCATACTTTCAAAATCCTACCCATCTATCGGGTATCTCTACAGAAGTTATCATCAAGTAACCATTCTTATATGGTTTTAGACATCATCTTAATTTATTTGATCATCTTAGCGAAATCCATTGCTTTTATTTAGTCAAGTCTTTTATTCTTTTATTCTACCCCTTTGACTTGTCTGTGTGAATTTCATCACTTATGACAGTCAAACTTTATCTTTATGCCTTAGCATTCTCATTAGTTGGTTTGTATTTTCATTTACTTTAATCTTTGTCCCTTCTCTTGGGCTCGTTATTCTAACGTAATACGCTCCCTGTCATCCGACTTGTGTTTACGTTTACTATCAAACATCTTACTTGTTTGACTCATTTGGGTACCATTTAAGTTAATCCCATTCACCCCGTCCTTACTACATCGGACGTAAATGTGTCTGCTACAAGAAGTTCATGGTATCATACGCCACTACTTACTTGGCCAGAGTAAGCGATCAACACATGATACACATGACCTTTTTGTAGTTTTCACATCACACCCCATGTAAGTAACGCCCCTATTTATTTCATATCGTTGATTTCATTTAGTAAAACTTTATTTAATTGCAAAACAACAATCATTAGTTTTACTAGTTTTACTTTTGTACATATAAAATGTTTTTCTTTTCTATTGAACTATTATATAATCACATTCGTTAATGTGATCGCTACTTTTCTCAATAACATTATATTGAGAGTTTTCCACTTGGATAATTACCCCCCGTCCAAGTTTCCATATGAACTAATCCTATTATTTCTTTGTTATTCATCATCGTGAATAACACATGTTTCTATTAAACTTCTCTTGGAAACATCATCCTGAATAGATATCCTATTCAGGTTTTATTAGATATATGCAACCGTCTTTCCCTACGTGTTTGTTGCATATTACTACTTATACGATTAAATTTAAAAGCGTGCACCTGGTAATGCTTGCCCTTACGGGATTCTCTTGCCGTTATCTTTGTACGCGATCGTCATGCGATTTAGGTCCTTGATGAATATGCTCTGCTTGTCATACCTCGGACCGTTCCTCCGTCATATCCGCAATTCATACAACTCTCGTCACCTTCAGATGCGAGTGTCCTTCAATTAAAACATTCACAAAAGTTAGTCATGTCGACATCAATAATTGCCCGTATTATAATACGAGGCTTTCTGGTATACATGTCAATGCACGTAATTCCGTTAACTATATCGATTCTTGATCGATTTAATTGAGGTAACGCGTATTATACGATAACCCTATGTGTTGTTCACAACACTTTAATCATACTAAACCATTAACATACTTGACTTACCAGATTTGCGATCAAGCCTCGAACCGAACACACTTACTCTTTTAACCTTGAGCTCTGATTACCAACTTGTAACACCCTTGCTATTATTTTAAAGGTTTTCGTATATATTATGAAAATAAACTTGTAATTATGACTACAAATATGTCTTAAAATTTCGATTTAATTAAAGCTTTTACAAATTAAAAATACAACATAATGTAACTTAGTTCGTCGTTCGAAAGTTACGACGGCACACCGTGCGGAAGCTTCTTTTTCATGTGTTCGGTTCTTTCTCGTCGCTTGATCTTCATCCGGGTACTCCAGATATCCACCTATGATCAAAACCAACATAGAAGTTCGTTTTGATAACTTAAATATAAGTTTAAATAAGTTCTACGCATCAAACTATCAATCAAAATAAATTTTCCGACTTTTATATCTCCCGCGTGTCGCGAGAGACTCAACACAACATGTCGCGTGTCGCGACGTCTGTCGCGTGTCGCGACCCAGACAACGTTACCCGTTGCGAGCCGCGGGGGAAACCATTTTTCAGCAGGTCCGTATCTGGACCTGCATTTTCTGCCCAGCTCTAGTTTTATCCAAAGTGCAAACTTCAATTTGCCATTTATCTACTTAACCGATTTACGCGATTCTTTTTTTTCCTACGCGTTCGAAATTTAATTCTCCATCTTATGGAGTTAAAACCTGATACTAAACTACTTCAAAAATTCAGATTTCAAGCTCTTGGCTTGAAATTCCTTTTTAACACTTTTGACCAAAAATATCGCTTTTAACAATAATTCTAAATATGCGTACCTGGCTCGAGTCATACGATTGACCCGTTTAAATATCTTTCACTATTAATTTCTAATTAATACCAACGCGAACCGAATGATATTTCCTGTAATCACAAAACTCAACAACCGATCATTAATTAATATTGTCAAATGATCTTGCCAATGTCATTTGACCCGTTTAGTCCGAACGACCATTTTCCATTATGAGATGATATCTAGTTACCATCTCGCCCTTTTTACCCATTCTGGTTTACACCATAACGTAATGTTTCAAAATTTCTTATTAGTTCATCGTCACATAACTAATTTACCAATTTACCCTTTTTTGCCATTGTTTATTATTTCTCACCATTGCACTTGTTCCGACTCTTATTATTTGCGTCGGAATATTGTAATTCTATTACTAACTTTTCCTTATTCATTTTCAATACACACAACTGATGTATACTTAAAAAAAGGGTGTAAGCTTTTACTTACCTCGCATCCAAATTACGCTTTCCTTTTCGTACTTGCTCCGTATGACCCGCTTCATTCCCAAGCCTCCATCTAGCTTGTCAAGAGTCAAACTATCATCATAATTCACAAGGTGGTTAGATTAGTCATTATAACCATGACTATTCCGCCTTATGTATTTTCTATATCAGAACTACTATCCGGCTCCGTCCATGGTTAGTTTAACTTTTCAAAAGTTAACTACCCTTAATTATATGATATGTGCATATAAGCTAAATCGACTTTATAATTAAAATTTGTATTACCCCACATCACACGTAATTAGTCGAACTAGGAAATTACGCGCTTGATTCATAATTTCAACATATGAACATTGTGGGCATAATTTATAACATCAACAATCAAGTTTCGTATCACAGAAAATATGATGTTTTTGGTGACCTGTTTAACCTGTTTATACGTCTTCAAAAATTATGATTTTTTTATGTGACATACCTCTCGGAGGGTTAGGCCTATTGTTAAAATTTCAAGATCTAACTCTTTACCAAAAATTCATAAAAATTCAATTACTAAGCTGCAATCAGATTCGATTGACGAAATTCCAATTGGAGCTTTTTGGAATTACCTGAAGCTACCTACAGTACAAATTTGAGATCATAATTCATTTCTTAAATTGAGTTATGACATTCGTAATGGGCTGCAAATTCTGCCAGAAAACGCAGCCTGAACCTTCGATACCGAAAAATTCATAAAACATTATATTTTCGTCGAAAAAATGTCATTCCAGTGGGGTTTTAAAGATATTTCCTGGAATTATATTTTAGACTCAAGAAATACATGTTTTTTTCACGTTTTGTCCACGTTACAGCCAATACAAGTCGGCTGTAAATTCTGATCAGAAGCTGTTTGAATTCAGCTTTCAATTAAAACATGTTTATGACATTATAACACTATCTTTAGCAAATCAGAACCCTAAAATCATCACATGCACGAACTTAGCATCAAGAAATCTGAATTTACTTCATGGTGATTATGAATTCACAAGAATTAGACCTAATTTCATCATATACTTGTCTAGGGTTTGTTCCTAGACACTATATTGTTCCTATATCATATACATAACAAACATGCATCAACAATTTCTGAATTCTCTAAGTTAATCAGAATTTCAAGTAGTGATTTTCTATCAAATTTCACATACCTTATGATCTCCTTGCAATGGGGATCACCAATCTAAGCTCAGATTTCGTTTTGGGATGGATTTGATCCTTCAATTTGTGAATTTTGTGCCAGTTAGGGTTTGTGGGAGAAACCTGGTCGCTCCCCTGCGTTTTGTACGAACCAGACAAGTGTGTGTCTGGTGTATTTTTTATATTAATATGTCAAGTTTCACACTTGACAACTTTAGTCCCTCCAATTTCGTTTTTATTTTATTTTAAGTGTTTAACCCACTCATAAGTCACTATCTAACTAGGTTAGAATTCTTCCTAATTAGTTTATTTTGCTTATTTACCGACATCATATTAGTAATAAAAGAATTTATATTTTCGGGGTGTTACATCACAGTTTATCACCTAAATTCATATTACTTAACTAGGTTAATTTTTCCTAGCCAACTTAGTAGGTTCGGGAAGTTAAAAACCCGTTTTTTTTAAGTCCCGTTAGCTCGGGCTCCTTATGAACTTTTGTCTTCTCAAGTCGTTTGCTATCTTTTTATTTATTATTAGGCTTAGTTATTTGAATCCTAATAATTTCAGGGTTAATCTTTTCTGCTAACGGTATTCTACCCGCTCTTTAGTATTAACGGGGTTTAATTACCAAACCCGTTTTCGGGGTGTTACAGATGTGAAGTTACTTATTATTAATAAATGTCCACCGCACACTCCCTCTTACTCGCACACTTACTTTTGATCGCATACCCTTTTTATCCCGGCCCAAACCCCAAGCCACAACAGGCCCACGGGGACCGCACACCGGAACCGTACATGTGTGTGTGACACTTCCACGGGTATTTATACCCCACCTACGACCAAACCCTATAGAATATTTTCCCAATCATTGACGACAACTTTTCATAAACATTTTCCCCTCTTTTGGAAACCGTGGAACATTCTCCTCTCTTTTTGGAATTTGACGGCAGCATCACCTCCCCAATCATTTCAACGACAGCCTGCATTCATTCTCTTGGAGCTTCATATTCCCTTTTCTTTTACTACACATTCTCTTACATCTCAGATCTATGGTTAGTGTTTTACCACTTTTTGATTGTTATACATGATGATGTTTATGCTTGTTTGATGATTCATATGTATGGCACCATTGAAAATGATGAGCTAGTGTTGATAAAAAGCATGCTTGACATTTATTGTAAATACATGGAAGGTGATTTACTTAACTTGAGCTTGATATAGTCATAAGAACTTGGTAACTTCCTGAGATAATCGGCTGGTTTAGAAACATACACGATAGGATTGATGAACTAAGGTTTTCATATGTTGCAAGACGTTGATGGTTCTTGTCTATAGTTGATTTAGATCTGATAATAATATTGTAATAGATGTATGGGATAAAACAGGGCTGTATAATATGAGTATTTTGATGATCTTGTGTGACATGATGTTTGCGAATTGATTAGATGATTTTTGATAATGATTGAACATGAAGGTTATAGGTGAAAACCATAAAATGAGTATTGTATGATGGAATGTTAATGACTATACATAATATTGTGATTATAGATCTGCTTGAATGACCTTTAATAACTATTAATTGGTGTTCATAGTTGGTTCAAATGATTGTCTGATGATTTCTGAATAAACCTGTTTGTACATGATGAATGTGATATGTAACACCACTAAAATATTAAACTATATATGTGTGTGTACATGTATAATTATTAACATCAAAACTAAAATAGTGAAATTAAAAACTAGGAATAATAAACCTAGTTAGAATGCTGTTATAAAAGATATGAATTTAAGGGTTTCAACCATTTTATAAGTCTTGAAAAACTAGAGGGACTGAAATTGACTTTCTTGAAAGTTATTTTAATAAAACATACAAGGTTTAAAACACACTTGGTGTGTGTTTTTCCTCCTGGTCGACAAATACAGAGAACAAGAAACAGAGTTCTTGTTTCAAACCCTAATTCCCTCAAATACTATCAAAAAAATCAAAGAACGAATCAAGTAGTAATCGATTTCAAGCTAAATTTGTGATCATTACACTTAGGGGATCACAAGGTATGCTTAATTTTAATCTTTGGTGATGTCTTGATTCCTCTTGAAATCTCATAAATGAAATTTTTGAAGAATTGATGTATGTTATTGATAAATTATGGTGAATACATGTCTAGGAACAATCCCGAGATAAGAATTTGATGATGTTGAATCATAATCACTTGAATTGATTAATTATCATATGTGTGGTATATGGGTTTTGATTAAAAATAATGAACCCTTTGATGATGGTGGTAAATTGATGTTGTTTAAGGGGTTAGTGTAAAATTCTAGATGTTCTTGTTGGATATGAGACCTCAAATCTAGAATATGATTAATTAACATGGTTAAAAATATTCATCATGAACTTGTTAGTGTTAGAATAGCAATTTACCACATAAGATGTTTGATAAAACGCTTGAATGAACTTGAAGTAAGTGAGAAATATGATGAAATCACTTATTTGACTAGTTAGAAGCATTGAGTGTTGAAATCTTGAAATATGAATTCTAAGCGATATGTGTGAATTAAATTTTCTAAGTAATTTTGGTGGGTCGTCTAGTAATCAAGGAGGATCTGATAACCGTTTGAAAGGGAAGCTTTAAAAGGTGCGTGGCTATACGCTTTGTAAATTTAGTTATTATGTTATGTTCTATTATATTGAACGATAGAAGTATCATTGTGAAGTTTAGTTGATATAATACGGTGGATTCCGTTTGATCAAACCGGATAAATTAATTGAGAAAATTACTTGCCTTTAGAAAGTGAAAGTGATGGATTTCACTATAATAGACAAACGGGACAAATTGATTCAAGTAATTAATGTTTGGTGATATAAAGCGATGAATGTCGTTAATCAAAAACCAAATGAGTATGGATTTCGCTAAGAAAGTTAAATGGGTCAATAGGATGTCTTAATGTAAACCGGAAAGGTTACATGAAGAAAGACGTCGAGCTGATACATGATTTCGAAGTAATGAATACTATAGTCGTTAGCCGAGGAAGGGTAACGTTGAAAATAAGTCAAAAACTCAGGATTGAGTATGACTAAAATATGCATGAAAATTTAACATATGATTGTTATTAACTTTGTTTAACTAATTAAAGTTAAACATGTCCAATAAAATTATCCATATATATATATATATATATAGAGAGAGAGAGAGAGAGTAGGAGTTGGGTGGAAAGTCTATTTTTCCTAGAAAGTCTATGAAGCAATGAGAATTGGACATGTGACATTGAGTTATTTTAACTAAAAGGGCAACTATGTAATTTCACATTTTAATTTTATTTTTGGAATTTATTTTTCATTAACTAACATTCCATTGTTTTCGGACTTTTTGTTGTTTTCGAATTCAAATCTGGAGGTCAATGTGTTTATCTGGAAAACTATCAGCAGGTCTTGGTGATGTGTTTTACCAGTCAGAGAGGTTGAAGTCAGTGTGTTTTAACACTTTGAAGTCAATATATAATCAGGTTGTGTTTTAACAGTTCTTTTGCATTTTTAACACTCTGAATGTGTTTTATGTTGTTGTCTATGTCACATTACATCACATTGTGTTTTTGGATGATTAAATTACATCATAATGTGTTTTACAACAGGTTGTTTTATACTGAAGTTTAACAAATCTGATTGTGTTTTAAGTCAGCAGATTTGCTGGAGGATTCTTGATATTGTGTTTTAAAAGCAAGCAGATTTCTTGACATTGTGTTTTAACAGCAAGCAGATTTCTTGACGCTGTGTTTTAACAGCAAGCAGATTGTTGGCCATTGTGTTTTAACAGCAAGCAGATTTCTTGACCCTGTGTTTTAACAGCAAGCAGATTTCTTGACGCTGTGTTTTAACAGCAAGCAGATTGCTGGAGGATTCTTGTCATTGTGTTTTAATAGCAAGCAGATTTCTTGACATTGTGTTTTAACAGCAAGCAGATTTCCTTGACGCTGTGTTTTAATAACAAGCAGATTGCTGGACATTGTGTTTTAATAGCAAGCAGATTTCTTGACGCTGTGTTTTAACAGCAAGCAGATTTCTTGACGCCATGTTTTACCATCCATGCTGGTAATCCTTCCATTTATCAAGAACGACTTAGAAACCACGGTACAAGCCTCTCTACAACCATCAATTAAAACAGCAAAAACGCAGCCAAGTTATAAGCAGATTACGACCGAAAACGTATATGCACTTCAAGAACTTTAATCACAACACAAGATATGAATACCTAGTGAAGAAAAGGGGTATGAACAAGCTTTGGAACCGAAATCTGAATGCTTTTTGGGGTCCTGTTTTGCATCGCCGACAGCAAGGGGAAAGAGATCGGTTTAGAGAGGGAGAGAGAGAGAGAGAGAGAAGGGGAAATCGCATGATTTTAGGGATTTGGTTATTGATATGGCAGTTTCATGACTTATTTAAAACACTTCCAATTACCAAAATACCCTCACTATATTAAAAGTCTATAATTATATAACTCAGATATTACGAAAATGCCATCCATTTGATCTAAGCCATTAAACACACCAATCGGATGGCCCATATCGCTTCCTAGACTTTCTAGGAAAAACACACTTTCCGCAGGAACCCTACTCTATATATATATATATATATATATATATATATATATAGTGGAAGGTTCAAATGAGAAGAATTTTTTTGTAAGAAGAAAAAAGAATAAGTTTCAACCAATAAGAATGTTTCATTTTACTTCATTTAATTTTAATGTAAGGGTATATTGGTAAAGTCACATAGATCATTAATATCTAGTCTTCCTTTTTAATAGCTAACTACATTAAATTTGTAACTTATTTTCAAAAAATATATATTTTTTCAAAAATTAAAAAAAATAATTTAGAGTGTAGGATAAATTACTAGGTGTGTAGGATAAATTACGAGTTGTGTAGGATAAATTTGAGCATGTGTAGGATAATTTTCAAAATGTGTAGGATAACTTTTTATGTGTGTAGGCAATGAAAATTAGTGTAGACAATAATAGTCTTTATGAGTAATTAATTACTTAAAGATTGTAATAAATGAGATTAAAGAATAACTACTTAATATTTTACAATTGTACCCTTTGTTCTTTTTCTTCTCAACTAAATTTTGTTCTCAAATGAACCTCCTACATATATATATATATATATATATGTAAGGGTGTATAAAGTGCATAAATAATGTCCCTTCATTTTGGATATGCTATATGTGTAGTCGCATAGATGTTGTGAAGGTTAAAATAAAGTTATGGTTCTTAAAACACAAACGGGTCAAAATAAGTTGGAAAATTTTTATAAGCCGAGGGCTTGAACTTAAGAAAATTGTTCATGTGAATGTTGGATTTTAATTCTATGTTATATAGGGTCGAATTACGATCACGTAGAAAGAAACGTGACCCAATTCGGATAAAAAACGAATAAGTTATGATGTTTTTCGTAAAAGTTAGTTTGGCTGGGAAATATGCAGCTTTTATTACAAACTCGCTGGAAAAACATAAGTGTCTCGCTACGCGACAGGAACCAGCCAAACCGTCGCGTCACGCGAGGGTTCTCCCTGCCCTTGACTACTTTGACCGTCCCGGTCGCGCCCTGCGAGGATGTAGCAGTTCTGCAATTTTTGTTGTTGTTCATGGTTTGAACCTTATAAACTTATACAAACTTGTTTTAAATTTTTATATTAACAAGTTTGGGTGTTTTGTCTTTAAGTAACTTACATCAACCTTCAGATGATGATCAAGCTTACGTGAAAATCGAACACACAACTACAAAAGCTTTCGCTAAATTAATAGTTTCTTTTGAGTCACTAAACTTATGTGTAATAAGTATAACCATCTTTGGGATGTTTAAACTTATGTAAATATTGTCTAAATTTTTTGCAAGCTAGTAAACAGTTAGGACAATATGGTTTGAACCTTTAGTAAACAGTTTTTTTTTTAAGTTTTGAACTTTATCTAAATGTCATTAAGTTGATGTTTTTATAATGAATGCCTTTTAAATGCATTATATATTGAATGAAATATAAAGAGAATGTAAGAGTCTTATAAGTTGATAATCAGAGCCTCGTTAAGACAAAGTGTGTTCGGTTCAAAGCTTGATCAAGACATCCGGTAAGAGTTACTTATAAATGAGTCTATATTTAAAGATTGAAATGATGTAAAATATGTGAAAAGTGTATCAGAGGAGTGTATGAATACGCTCGAACCCGGGAAATACACTAAGTAATACTTGACCAAACCGAAAAAGGAATAACACATCAATTATGATTAAGTGCGTGTGATATAAATTTCCATGTAACGAAATGGAAATGAATTGAATAGTTATTGATTAACTATTATGGACGTTTCAGTTAAAGAAATGTCTGGAGTAACCGGAGGTGATTTGACATTTCACTTAACTGAACAAATGAAACCTAAGATTTCCGAGGAAGTTGGAAAGGCTTTAGAAAATAGTCTATCGCAGTTTATCAATAGATTACAAACCACAATCTTACAGGTGGTGGACGATATGATGACCGAATTAAAAGACAGTCTCTTAGAAAAAAGAGATGAAAGGAAGGTGTTGGATGTGAATCCAAGTCCTGTAAAGAAATTAAAGTCTAATAAAGCTCCCAAGAAAGGAGTTACAGAAAGGGGGTTACCTCAGTGTAAAGTATGTGGAAAAATTCACAACGGCAAATGCTACTTTAGAAACAAATTATGTCCTACTTGTGGAAAAGTGGGACATATAGTTGCAAATTGCCCGGGAAAGCTGCCAGTGTGTTATAAATGCTATAAGCCGGGACAAAAGAAGTCTGAATGTCCGAAGCGGCTTGGAACCAAAGAAACAACTGACACAAAGTCTGATGCCCAGAAATCGAGGGCAAGGTCGTTCCACATGATAGCCACATAGGCTAAAGCTGAACCTAATGTCGTTTCAGGTATATCCTTGTAAATTCAATTTCAGCACGAATTTTAATTGTTACGGGTGCAAATAAATCTTTTGTTTCACATCGATTTATTCAACACCCTACATTCACGTTAACGAAATTACCAATGCTTCTAGAAGTAGAAATAGGTAATAATAAAAAGTTTTATTGTTTGTGATATGTGTTGAAACTGCAAATTGAGTATTGACGATGAAGAATACTTCGTCGATCTAATTCCCATGTCAATGGGAGAATTTGAAGTGGTAATCGGGATGGATTGGCTAGCTCGATATCACGCAAAAGTAATATGCAACCGTAAGGAGATACAACTAATGTCTCCAAGCTGAAAACATATTACTATTTATGGAGAGAAAAGTTGCAATCCCCTAATTTGCATATTTATTGAAGCTTATAAGCTTGTTTAACATGGATGTAAGGCGTATCCGGATTACATACATGATTCGACTAAAGATTCTCTAGAAATTTAAGAAGTATTAGTAGTACGGGAGTTGAAGATGTTTTCCCGGAAGATCTACCGGGGGATACCACCTAAACGCGAGGTGGAGTTTGGCATCGAATTAGTTCCGGGCGTGAAACCGGTAGCCAAGGCTCCTTATCGATTAGCGCCATCGGAACTACAAGAATTGTTATCACAATTGCAAGACCTTCTCTACAAGGGATTTATTCGGCCGAGCGTTTCTCTGTGGGGAGCGCCGGTATTATTCGTTAAGAAGAAAGACGGAAGCATGCGAATGTGTATTGATTATCGGGAGTTAAACAAACTCACGGTAAAGAATCGATTCCCGCTTCCTAGGATCGACGACTTGTTCGATCAGCTGCAAGGCGCGAGTTGGTTTTCAAAGATCAACTTAAGATCGGGTTATCACCAGTTGAAGGTAAAAGAAGACAACACACTGAAAACGTCATTTAGAACACGTTATGGACATTACGAATTCTTAGTAATGTCTTTCGGATTAACCAATGCACTTGCGGATTCCATGGACCTCATGAACCGCATCTGCAAACCGATGCTAGATAAGTCAGTAGTAGTATTCATTGACAATATTCTCGTGTATTCCGAGAGTGAAACGGATCACAAGTGTCATTTGCGTAAAGTACTTGAAATTCTTAGGCGTGAAAGACTTTACGCAAAGTTTTCGAAATGTGACTTTTGACTATGTGAGGTACAGTTTCCGGGGCATGTTATTAGTGCCGATGGAGTGTCGGTAGACCCATTCAAAATAGAAGTTGTGTCTAAATGAAAACCTCCGAAGAATCCATTAGAGATTAGGGGTTTCCAAGGTCTTGCGGATTATTACCGAAGATTTATACAAGTTTTCTCCAAAAATCCCAACGCCATTAACCACATTGACCCGTAAAGATGAGAAAATTGTATGGGGAAGCGCACAAGAAGATGCCTTTCGAATACTTAAAGAAAAGTTGGCCAGTGTTGTGGTATTAACGTTATTAGATGGGACTGAAGACATGGTCATCTATTCTGACGCATCCAAGCTTGGTCTCGGGTGTGTACTTATGCAACGAGGAAAAGTGTTCGCGTATGCTTCAAAACAATTAAAGATTCATGAAAAGAAATATCCGACACATGATCTTGAATTGGCGGCAGTGGTTTTTGCCTGAAAGATATGGAGGCATTACCAGTATGGTGTGAAATGTACAATTTTCATTGACCATAAAAGTCTCAAATACTTCTTTGATCAAAAGGAGTTGAATATGATACAAAGATGTTGGTTAGAGATGGTGAAAGAATTGTGGGCCAGCTCAAAGACTTGAAAGATAATAGTAATGAATTGAAAACCCGTTTCGATCGAATCTGGGTTCCAAACACATGTAATGTTAAAACTCTTCTTCTTGATGAAGCCCACAAGTTCCATTATTCTATTCATTCGGGAGCTACAAAAATGTACCAAGATTTGAAACAAAATTATTGGTGGCCCGGAATGAAGCGAGACATCATTAAGTATGTAGAAAAAAAAATGCTTAACTTGTTTACAAGTAAAAGCAGAACACCAGAAGCCTTATGGTAAACTTCAACCGTTAGATATTCTGGTGTGGAAATGGGAACACATCACTATGGATCTGTTAATTAAACTACCAAGAACAACACGTAGATTAGATGCCATATAGGTAGTAGTTGATAGATTAACCAAGAGTGCTCATTTTATTCCAATTCGCGAGACATACACTTCTGAGAAGATGTCGGAAGCATACACGAATGAAATTATGTCTCGCCATGGAGTGCCAGTATCTATCGTATAGGATAGAGATGCACGGTTCACTTCAAACTTTTGGTGCGATTTCCAAGAGCAGATGGGTACTAAGCTGTTCATTAGTACCGCATATCATCCGTAGACCGATGGGCAAATCGAAAGAACTATTCAAACGTTCGAAGAGATGCTATGGGCATGTATTATTGATTTTGGCGGTAGCTGGGATGTTTATCTACCACTAGTTGAATTTTCATATAACAACAACTATCATTCCAGTATTGTAATGGCCCCATACGAAATGCTTTACGGCAGAAAATGCCAGACCCCGGTGTGTTGGAACGAAGTGGGTCTATGAGAGTTAGCCCACAAGTATGTAGTCAGGATCACTAATGAAAAGATTGAAGTGATCCGGGCTTATTTAAAAGCTACTCAAAATTGACAAAAGTCCTACGCGGATAAAAGACGAAGACTAATCGAGATTCAGGTTGGTGATATGGTAATGCTCAAAGTATCCCCGTGTAAAGGGGTCACCCGATTCCGAAAAAGGGGGAAATTGAGTCCAAGATTTATTGGGTCATTCAAAATCGTGGAGCATGTGGGTAAGGTAGCTTACCGACTCGAACTACCAGAAGAATTGAGCAGTATACACAACACCTTCCATGTTTCACATTTGCGAAAATGCTTAGCTGATGAAACGGCTTATATAAGTTACGACGACATTGAAGTGGATGATAAACTGAATTATGTCATAAAAGCTTATCGCAATTCTTAATCGAAAGGTTAAAACCTTAAGAAACAAAGAAATCAATCAAGTTAAAGTCAAACGGGAATATCGGAAGGGATCGGACACCATTTGGGAGTCCTAATAAGAGATAAGATGCTAATACCCTTCCTTGTTCGGTACGTATTACGATTTCAAGGACGAAATCCTCTTTAAGGGGGATAGACTTGTAACACCCCTAAAATATTAAACTATATATGTGTGTGTACATGTATAATTATTAATATCAAAACTAAAATAGTGAAATTAAAAACTAGGAACAATTAACCTAGTTAAAATCTTGTTACGAAAGATAGGAATTTAAGGGTTTTAACCATTTTATAAGTCTTGAAAACTGGAGGGACTGAAATTGACTTTCTTGAAAGTTATTTTAATAAAACATATAAGGACCAAAACACACTTGGTGTGTGTTTTTACTCCTGGTCGACAAATACAGAGAACAAGAATCAGAGTTCTTGTTTCAAACCCTAATTTCCTCAAATACTATCAAAAAATCAAAGAAGGAATCAAGTAAGAATCGATTTCAAGCTAAATTCGTGATCATTACACTTAGGGGATCACAAGGTATGCTTAATTTTAATCTTTGGTGATGTCTTGATTCCTCTTGAAATCTCATAAATGAAATTTTTGAAGAATTGATGTATGTTATGGATAAATTAAGGTGAATACATGTTTAGGAACAATCCCTAGATAAGAATTTGATGATGTTGAATCATAATCACTTGAATTGTTGAATTATCATATGTGTGGTATACGGGTTTTGATTAAAAAGAATGAAACCTTTGATAATGGTGGTAAATTGATGTTGTTTAAGGGGTTAGTGTATAATTATAGATGTTCTTGTTGGATATGAGACATCAAATCTTGAATATGATTAATTAACATGGTTAAAAATATTCATCATGAACTTGTTAGTGTTAGAATAACAATTTCACACATAAGATGTTTGATAAAACGCTTGAATGAACTTGAAGTAAGTGAGAAATATGATGAAATCACTTATTTTACCATGGCTCTTTGTTCTGGTGTAAGTTCGGTTTCAAGAGAAAGAGATTCCAATGCAATAACCGTATGAATAAATGTTCTCATTTCATGATTCATAACACAAAGAAAGTCATTTCGAGCACAGGTCGCCATCTCTGATTCTTTTCAGGCCAACTCCAAAGCAACATTCTGCTCCATCAGCTGGTTATGCGCTCTCATACAATCGCAACACGAGAATAGCCACAACAACCTGGTCTGCAACAACTTTCCCAATCTCTAGTTCATGATCTCACCAAAAGTTATATGTTTTCTAAATTCTTGGGACAAAGGAAGTATCTTTAAAAAGGAGCATATGAAGATAACTTACAATCATAATTCACCCAGCCAATCCGTTGACCACCCAGATCGTTAATCACAACAAACCTATCTTTTAAAAAAAAGAGCTGCATCGTTCTGTAACCAAATTAAAATAATAAATGTCAGGAAAAAAGGTTAATTCAAATTTGAAATTGTAAAAAAAAAGGACTGGCTTATACCTCCTTGAATGGTCATTCTTTGACCTCTAATAATCTGAAACCCTATGCACCACCCTATAACAAGATCAAGGATCATATGAAAGAATGCAATTCCATCCCACATGAACTAAACATGTTTCTGCAAATTATATAACTTTGAATTTAAAGAGAAAATTAATTCATACATCATATAAACCAGTAACTTGAAAAACAGAAAAAAAAAATCTCAATTAGATATACTCATGTACATATATATTAAACAAATTACTAGTGTGATAGAGGATTTAATGACACGTTTTCAAGGGATTGTTCATTGCATTCCTTCTCTTATTCAACGTCTCAAGTCAAAATAAAAACGATAGATAGTAAAAAAAACCTCGTGAAGGAAACTATTAGTTCCGACGACGACAACGGAGGCGGCTATAACCGAGGCTTCACTAGAACCCTAGAATTAATTAACGCAGCCACTATCGATTATGATGAAAAGGCTAATTCGAACATGGTGAACCAAAATTGTAGCATGCCGCTGTCGCGCATCTCGGCAGGTCTCGTTCCGCCGCTCGTTCTATCCACCAGAGCCGACTTTGCGGAGAATCAACAGTGTGCGGTAGTTGATGGTGATTGTGTGACTATTGGTCGCTAGCTTCTAAAGAAACATAGGAATTAAATAAAGAAAACAATAATGATATGAGGGGTTTTAAAGATTTGGCAAACGAATGGTTTCAAATGAAATTAAATCAAGTTATAATGATTGTTGATTGTTGTTACATTCCAACGGTTTCAACAATAAATTGGGTTTCAGGAATTTTGCAATACATGAGAGAGCATTTATCAAATCGTTGCACTGATGAACGACAACAAGGGCATGAAGGAATGTTTAACCACATTAATAAAGGGATAGAAATGGAAGAAAATGGTTAAAAGTTAGGCATTTTAACTTGACCTTTCACATGACATCTTAAAATTTTGAAGGAAATTAGAATTATGTCCATGTGAAATGCTTTATATAGATGTATAGATATAAATATAAAGAGAATGTAAGAGTCTTACATGATATTAGGGTCCCTGAGAATTTATGTAAAAATCTATGTTTCTGTTTGATTTATTTCGGTCGTACACCCTCATCTCACACATTTGATTCGTCACACACTCTAAATCGTACACCCTTAAGAGCACATTGTACATTCATCACAAGCATGGCCGCACACTATATATTGTGACCGTACACTTTTAAGGCCGCACACTCTTATTGTACAATCACCTGATGCACAAAGTACAATCTAGCCATGAATGATCGCACACTGAAGGGAGGCCACACACCTGTATGTGGGCCGCACACCTATACATTTTGGCCTCACATGTACTGTTCACTCGTTGGGCTTTCTTATGGAACCATTTATTGCCCACATGTTTAATGTGATACGTGATGTCCTTACTTGTATGCTACCTGTTAGATACGTGTAGAAAATACGTGGATTAATTGCATGCAAACCTAATTGATATTGGTAACCATAATAGGACGTGGTTGACCAACTTAACACAAGTAAATTTAATCTGCCGATCTAAGCAAAGGTGAGTTCACACTTTTACTTAAAGCAAGTATTCCCGGTGGTTGGGAACAAACCTCACTTTCCCTTGTTTGGGATTGCCTAATATTCCTGGGAGGAATACTGTTAAACACTATTCATATATCATGTCGTTAGCGGACTAAACGAAACTCTATCAGGAAAGTCCCCACACATAATACTGATTAATCGGCGGGGGAGAACGACATATTAGTTGATAGCGCTATTAGGTTTGACAAAACTCACACCGTGCCTGAGAGGACGGACGTGAACTATTATGCCTGGATAATAGTTGACTTGGGGCACAAACAACTCAACAGTCACAAGTATTCGCCATGACATGTTTATAAATCAGTAATTTAACAACAGATGTTTTTGAAATAAAACTGGAAAACCGTGAACTCGCCAACTTTATCTCGACACACTACTGCATGCTTTGCAGGTCGTTACGTACAACTCTGGAGTTTGAAGCGGAGGAGTGTAGTAGTTGCGTTGAACCAGTGTCGGGTTCTTAATAATACTTATGAACTTTGAGAACTAATGTTGTGGACTTTTAAACTATATGGTTCCGCTGTTAACTTGAACGTTACTTTTAGACTTAAACTCTTAGTCACTGATTATTACACTTAAATCCTAGTCAGTCATACGACTCGTAGTAATACCTCGCATGTGAAATTTGAGTGTGTGACATTATATTTGTAGTTACTAAATACTTGAAGGGATGGTTATGAAACTTGAAGTGGAAAATGAAGAGTTTTACTTCTTCCTTCAGTAGCTCTACGAACAACAAACTGAAAGTGTCAAAAGGCATTTCAAAGTGTGAAATGGATGATTAATTCATCTAATAACCAATTGATTTTAATGGTGACCATTCGGTGAAATAGTTAAAATATACTTGATTTTGTATACATCATCTACAGTGGCGTCTCTGAGAACTCATGTACCTTGTACGAGCTCGAAGAATGTGCCCTTATGCCTTAGCAATAAACAATGCAATTACGAAAATGACAAAATCGTAGTATTCGATAAACAATGCAATTACGAAAAATGAGAAAATTATAGCATTCAAATGAGTTACATACCGTAATAATTAATAAGCTAATAGCTAACCAATGATTTGTGCAACCCTCCTTGCATTCTTCATAGCAAATTGGTGGGTCAACTCTTCACAATTTATATTATTTAAGACTTTGTTTTCAATGAGAAATGGGCTCACTTAACCTAGTGGACTAAATTCTAAAGTTTAAACCATAAAAAAATGATTGGTAAACGAGCCTTACTTGAAATTGGCATGAGTTTACTATTTAAAAGAAAATAACATGTATATATTGGATTTTTTTTTTTTTTGAAACATATGCCCCTCGAAATTACGGGCCCCGTACGAAAGTCCTCCACGCACACCATCTAAGCCTCCCCCGATAATCTATCTACTGTAGCCCTTTTTATTTTTATAATTCCCAATCTAATTTTTTTCTCTTATTGCTTACAATCCATCCTCTTCCCGATATCACCTGCTGCTAATTCTGAACATGTAAAATCGCGGACGAGACTGCTCTGATGTGTTAGGACACGTTATATTCCACATCACCGACGTAGATGCCCCTTCGGTCATTTAAACACGCCGAAAGCTCGGACCTGTTCTTTCATATCACCACAAATCTATATTTCTCTTTATAACTGTTCAAGGTACCATATCTAACTTTTGATGCTAATCGTTTATAAACAATAGTTAGAATGTGTAAGTCGAAATGCGTTTAGAGCTTTGGTGTACAAAGAAGCAGGTGCGCCACTCAAGTTTAAATCTCTTACTCCTATTAGTTTTATTACAACCAAACTTATTATCATATTCTTTTTCTGAACTTCTTGGTTAATCTCACCTCCTACTAAAACAATATATCCTATTAGTTTTATTACAACCATGATTCCAGTTCCTTCTGTTTTTGTGATTCCACAATGAACTTTCTATATATGTAAGAATAGTAGAATGAAAACTCACTTAAGTTACGAAACCCATAAAAACTATGTGTAACACCAAGTAACACAACATTTTATTTAAAGTTTAGAACATATAATATGTAGGAACCGTTCGCGTAAATAAATAAAAATAACAAATTTAATTAATACTGATTACAAACAGAAATGAGAAAGACAAAATTACAATTACAAATACAACTGAAAATAAACCAAATACAAGAAAGGGGTAGAAGCAGAGTGACTGAGGCACGTGTTCAACACGCTTCCCTTAAAACAAATTCCGAGTCTCCCAAGAGTACTCGTTTTGTTTCCCAGGGTACAACAGCCGAAGCAGCGGTACTGCCGGAGTTAGCCTACAACCCGAAGGTTACCTTGAAACTTGAAGGGAGAAGATGATCAGAAATATCCAGAAAGAAAGTTGTAATTGCTGTTGTGTTGCTGGGTTTTCGTAGTGTACTCTACAGCAAGGTATGGAGCTGCATTTATACAGCTCTCGGTTTGAAACAGCCAAAAACGAATTAAATGAGAGGTTTAAATTGCATTAAACGTCTTCAATGCAATTTAATACATCATTTAATTCTCAGTCAAAGCTTATTAACTCGTCAGTTATGAAGCTGGACTGAAACTGCACTGTCATTCAATGCTGGAAGCTTCTGTGCGCGCGTGCGCGCGCAAGTCACCCTGGTGCGCGCGCGCCCATGTCTGCATGCCCATGCGCAGTGCGTCCTCTTGGCTCACTGCCATGCGCGCGTGCGCCACGTCACCTGTGAGCCTATACGAGCGCGCCACACAGTCGCGCCGTATTGGCTCACTCTGGTGCGCCGCGCACGACACAGCAGGACCCATGCACCATGCACCATGCGCGCACCCGCGCGCCTCCGTGCCATGTGTACTCGCGCGCGTATGCGCATGACTGCCACGTCATGCGCCGCATCACCTACCACTTGGTCCTTGCAACCCTTGTGCTCCACCACGCGCACGTGGTCAAAAATACAAAGGCGGCTCGAGGCGATGCGAGCGTGCGAAGTGCAAAGTGCGCCATCAAAGCGCCACATTGCGCCTCATCGCCCACGCCACGCGCGTGCGCGCGAGCGTGTGTGAGTGCGAGTTAGGGTGCTCCGCACCCTTCGCGAGGACACTAGTGTGTGCTTCCATGAAACAATAAGGATGGAGAGTTCCACCTTAAATACCCATTTAAGTTCCATCTCTCCTCCTATGTGGGACAAGGTGCTACTTTCCCTTTTGTTTCAGCATTCAATGTTTCAAACACCCAACTTTGAGCATCGATATCTCATTCATCTTAGCTCGGTTTTGGACGTGGTTTAGTTCGTTGCGAAGCTCTTCCAACATAGAACACAAACCCACAAATAATTATATAACACCCGCTCATTTTATTATATTTATTTCTAGTCCAAAATAGGAAAAAATCATTTTCCTATATTTGTGAAAAATGCTATTTTCACCTATTTTTCAAACAATCCCCCACATGAAAAATGCTATTTTCATCAAATTTCCAACAATCCCCCACATGTATGGAAATGGATCTTTTCCTTACACTTTTCAACGATAAACTTCGACAGTTGAGTATTGCAAGATAGGTAGGTTGAAGCCTTTGAACCTTCTTTTGTGAAGCGCACTTAGCTTACTAGCGGTGTGTAGACGCGATGTCCTTGAACATACCCCCATTTGTGTAAACGACAATACACTTCACACAATACTCTCCCTGGTTTGGCCAACTCCTCATTGTCGTGTCCTATTATGGTCCTGGAACACTAGCCTGGTTCTGCGAGAGCTCTAGGATTTGCGCACCCCACAAATCCATTTGAAGCGACCCCACTTCTCTCTAACATAGGTGATTCCCCTGAATCATTAAAAGCATCATGGTTATTTGATTTCCCGAAATCGTTAACCTTAATATGCTTAGCCTCACATCAATGTCACTGATTGGAATGGACTAGGAAGTATATTTAACTCCCTTTTAGTTTTGTTTGGGGTACTCCCCCACAGTGACTCCGTTTTGGTAATATGATTAAGTTGTCCTGTTGAACTTAGATCTTGGGATCTCCAGTCAACTAAGTTAGGTTTCCCTCATATTCCCATTTACCACGGGCTTTAGTCCCATTCCTCTTGACGACGTTTCTACTAACTCTCTGCTTAAGCCTTTTGTAAACGGGTCCGCAATGTTATCCGTTGATCTCACATAATCAATTGTGATAACACCCGTTGAGAGTAGTTGTCGTATCGTGTTATGTCTACGTCGCATATTCCTTGATCTGCCATTGTACATCAAGCTTTGAGCTCTACCAATCGCTGATTGGCTATCACAATGTACACATATGGCTGGCAAAGGCTTTGGCCATCTTGGAATATCTTCCACGAATTGACGTAGCCATTCCGCCTCCTCGCCTGACTTATCCAAGGCGATAAATTCAGATTCCATTGTGGATCTCGCTATGACTGTTTGCTTAGAAGACTTCCAAGCAATAGCAGCTCCTCCAAGTGTAAACACGTAACCACTTGTTGATTTGGAATCTTTATTATCCGATATCCAGTTTGCATCAGTGTATCCTTCGATCACTGCTGGTTGTCGGGTATAATGCAGTCCATAATCTCTTGTGTATCTTATGTATCTAAGCACCCTCGTGATAGCTTTCCAATGATCCGCGCACGGATTACTGGTGTATCTACTTAGCCTACTCACCGCGTATGCCAAGTCGGGTCTAGTACATGTCATTAGATACATGAGACTGCCAATAATTCTTGAATACTCTAACTGAGCAACTCCATCTCCTTTATTTTTCTTGAGATGTTGAGAGGTATCAACTGGAGTTCGAGCTACACTCTTATCTTCCGAGTTGAATTTTTCAAGAATTTTATCCACATAGTGAGATTGACTTAACACAAGACCATCTTGGGTTCTTATGATCTTTACCCCAAGAATCACATCCGCTAAACCCATGTCTTTCATGTCGAATCTCGCTTTCAACATGCTTTTAGTAGCTTTGATAATTTTATCATTACTCCCAATGATAAGCATATCGTCTACATAAAGGCATAAAATCACATAACCTTCATTTGTGTCTTTGAAATAAACACATTTGTCGCACTCATTTATTTTGAATCCATTGTCAATCATGACATGATCAAACTTTTGGTGCCATTGTTTTGGTGCTTGCTTCAAGCCATACAAATACTTGACGAGTTTACATACTTTACCCTCTTGACCTGGGGCGGAAAAACCTTCAGGTTGCTACATGTAAATCTCTTCTTCTAAATCGCCATTTGGAAATGCGGTTTTAACATCCATTTGGTGAACTTCCAAATTTCTTAAAGCCGCTATAGCAAGAACCAATCTAATCGAGGTTATGCGCGTCACAGGAGAGTAGGTATCAAAGTAATCTAGACCTTCCTTTTGTCTAAATCCTTTAATCACCAACCTAGCCTTGTACTTATCAATACTTCCATCAGTTTTCATCTTCCTTTTGAATATCCAACGATATCCAAGTGGTTTGCAACCAGGTGGAAGATCTACTAACTCCCAAGTATGATTTTGCAATATAGAATCTATTTCATTTCTTATTGCTTCTTTCCATTGAAGTCCTTCTGAAGAAGAAACCGCTTCGCGATATGTATTGGGCTCGCCCTCAACCATATAGCTAACGAAGTCTGGACCGAAGGATTTTTCAACCCTTGGCCTTTTGCTTCGCCTACGGTCACTTTCTTCAACCTCAGGTTGTTCATGTGTCTTATCATGAACTACCTCATCCACTCGTCTAGATGAGCTTTCACCTACTTCAAAATTAGGTGTTGATGACGTTGAATGTGTTTGTCTTCTCAAAGGAAACACATTTTCAAAGTAAGACACAACGTTAGGATTCACCTCCATGATAGTGTTTACGTGTACTTCAGGATTCTTGGACTCATGTACAAGAAAGCGATGTGCACTACTTTGATGCGCATACCCAATAAATATGCTTTCAACAGTTTTGGGTCCTATCCTAAGAGCCTTAGGAGGTGGTACAATCACCTTTGCTAGGCACCCCCACACTTTCAAGTATTTATATGAAGGTTTTTTCTTTTTCCATAACTCATATGGAGTCTCGTCTCTCTTTTTCAATGGTATCTTGTTCAAAAGATAATTGGCCGAGAGAATGGCCTCCCCCCACCTTTCCTGGCTCATCCCAGAACTTATCAACATGGCGTTCATCATTTCTTTCAATGTGCGATTCTTTCGTTCCGCCACGCCATTTGATTGTGAAGAATAAGGAGGTGTACACTCATGTACAATGCCACTTTTTGCGCATAAATCGGCAAAAGGTGCAACATATTCGCCTCCTCGGTCGCTTCGCAAAGCTTTTATCTTCTTTTGAAGTTGATTCTCAATTTCATTCTTATACAAGATAAATTTACTTATTGCTTCATCTTTACTTTTTAGTAAATATACATAGCAATATTTAGTACTATCATCAATAAACGTGATGAAGTACTTATTTCCACCTCTTGTGGGTACCGCTTTTTAATCACATATATCGGTGTGAATTAAATCAAGGGGTTCGGTTATTCGTTCAACCGATTTCGATGATGTTCTTGTAAGTTTGGATTCAACGCAAGTTTCACACTTATAGTGTGAATCAATATGGAATGTTGGTATACAATTTAAATTGATTAAACGGCGTATTGAATTAAAATTTACGTGACCTAATCTACCATGCCATTTATTCGATTCAGAAAACTCAAGCATATAAGTAGAAGTAGTAGCAATTTTATTCATGTTCTTTTTCACAGCCATTACATTCAATTTGAACATACCATTTTGGGCATAGCCCTTGCCTACATACATTCCTCGTTTAGTTAGTACAAATTGATCGCTCTCAAAAACTAAACGAAATCCAAACTTATTAAGCAACCAACCCGAGACTAGGCTCTTGCGCAAGTCTGGGACATATAACACGTTGCTTAAAGTGAGCTCCTTCCCTGAAGTCCACTTCAAAATCACCGTTCCTTCACCCTTGATGTCCGCGGTGGCTGCATTTCCCATGTACAGCTTCTCATCTCCCGCAAGCTCCTTGAAGGTGGTAAAGAGGCTCCTGTCTGGGCACACATGACGGGTCGCTCCCGTATCAATCCACCACCCTTTTGGAGTGTTGGTCACAACATTGACCTCATCCAACATTGCGGTTTTGTCGGAAATCATTGCCACCAAAGGCATTCCGTCTTCATCCACCATGTGCGCGCGCTCACGCTTTGGTTTCTTGCATTGGTTAGCCCGATGCTCCGGCTCGTCACAGTTGTAACAAGTCCCTTGGAACGTTGGAGGTTTCTTTTTCACAACCCCTTTCTTCGGTCCAAGTTTGCTAGCCTTTGCTTTCTCTTTGTCCTTTTTCCCCTTACCCTTCGCGCCCTTAGAGGATTGCCCATGCTCAACCACGTTTGCGCTAGCAGAAGTTTGCGCCTGGCTGCCTTTTAGGGCAATTCTATTGCCCTCTTCAATCTGAAGACGAACAATAAGGTCCTCTAAAGTCATCTCCTTTCGTTTGTGTTTAAGATAATTCTTAAAATCCACCCAACCAGGAGGTAACTTTTCAATCATCGCTGCCACTTGGAATGTCTCGCTAAGTACCATTCCCTCCGCATGGATGTCATGTAGTATAATTTGCAACTCTTGGACTTGGTTCATAACAGTCTTGTTATCAACCATTTTGAAGTCCAAGAAACGGGCGACAACAAATTTCTTTGTTCCCGCATCCTCCGTTTTGTACTTTTTCTCCAAAGACTCCCATAATTCTTTGGAAGTCTTGATATTATAGTACACATTATACAGTGCATCCGAGAGACCGTTGAGTACACAGCCTCGACAAATGAAATCCGAGTGCTTCCAAGCCTCTACCGCGCTCAGAGCCTGAGCGCTGGTCTCCCCTTCCGCAGGTTGGGGAGCGGTTTCAGTTAAGAACCTCGCAAGGTTCATGGTGGTCAGGTAGAAGAACATCTTCTGCTGCCACCTTTTGAAGTGTAGACCCGAGAACTTCTCGGGTCGTTCTGCGTGATTGGCCACTGTGCTCCCTCCCACAGTGGTGGCGTTAAAGGGGGTTCCCGTCACAACATTTGTGGTGTTGTTAACGTTGACATTTTCGTTCGACATGCTGAAAAAAAATGAAATTAAAATTTTTAGTCAAAAATTCTGATTTACGCACAAACCAGAAGGAAACTACTAAATTTTAATTTTACCACAATTTACTGTTTCGGCTTCTAAGTCCAACTTTGAAGACCAAAAACAGAAAATTTATAATTTTTAGAACTTAATAATTGGCTTCTAAGTCCAACTTTGAAGACCAAATCAGAAAGTTTTAGCACTTTTTAGGACAATCTGAATGTAACCAATTGTTTTCAACCAAAGTCGCTCCTTTGAAGAAGAAAACAACAAAAAAAAAATCTGTTTTTAAAACACAAACTGAGTGAAAACAAAACTAGTTTGAATCACAAACAGAATGGTTTTGATTACACGAACGGTTTTAAAAATTTGTTTTAAGATTGTAGGAACCGTTCGCTTAAATAAATAAAAATAACAAATTTTATTAATACTGATTACAAACAGAAATGAGAAAGACAAAATTACAATTACAAATACAACTGAAAATAAACCAAATACAAGAAAGGGGTAGAAGCAGAGTGACTGAGGCACGTGTTCAACACGCTTCCCTTAAAACAAATTCCGAGTCTCCCAATAGTACTCGTTTTGTTTCCCAGGGTACAACAGCCGAAGCAGCGGTACTGCCGGAGTTAGCCTACAACCCGAAGGTTACCTTGAAACTTGAAGGGAGAAGATGATCAGAAATATCCAGAAAGAAAGTTGTAATTCCTGTTGTGTTGCTGGGTTTTCGTAGTGTACTCTACAGCAAGGTATGGAGCTGCATTTATACAGCTCCCGGTTTGGAACAGCCAAAAACGAATTAAATGAGAGGTTTAAATTGCATTAAACGTCTTCAATGCAATTTAATACATCATTTAATTCTCAGTCAAAGCTTATTAACCCGTCAGTTACGAAGCTGGACTGAAACTGCACTGTCATTCAATGCTGGAAGCTTCTGTGCGCGCGTGCGCGCGCAAGTCACCCTTGTGTGCGCGCGCCCTGGTCTGCATGCCCATGCGCAGTGCATCCTCTTGGCTCACTGCCATGCGCGCATGCGCCACGTCACCATGCGCGGTGCGTCCTCTTGGCTCAAGTCCATGCGCGCGTGCGCCACGTCACCTGTGAGCCTATACGAGCGCGCCACACAGTCGCGCCGTATTGGCTCACTCTGGTGCGCCGCGCACGACACAGCAGGACCCATGCACCATGCACCATGCGCGCACCCGCGCGCCTCCGTGCCATGTGTACTCGCGCGCGCCTCCTTGCCATGTGTACTCGCGCGCGCATGCGCATGACTGCCACGTCATGCGCCGCATCACCTACCACTTGGTCCTTGCAACCCTTGTGTTCCACCACGCGCACGTGGTCAAAAATACAAAGGCGGCTCTCAAGCGGCTCTAGGCGATGCGAGCGTGCGAAGTGCAAAGTGCGCCATCAAAGCGCCACATTTTATTATATTTATTTCTAGTCCAAATTAGGAAAAAATCATTTTCCTATATTTGTGAAAAATGTTATTTTCACCTATTTTTCCAACAATCCCCCACATGAAAAATGCTATTTTCATCAAATTTCCAACAATCCCCCACATGTATGGAAATGGATCTTTTCCTTACACTTTTCAACGATAAACTTCGACAGTTGAGTATTGCAAGATAGGTAGGTTGAAGCCTTTGAACCTTCTTTTGTGAAGCGCACTTAGCTTACTAGCGGTGTGTAGACGCGATGTCCTTGAACATACTCCCATTTGTGTAAACGACAATACACTTCACACAATACTCTCCCTGGTTTGGCCAACTCCTCATTGTCGTGTCCTAATATGGTCCTGGAACACTAGCCTGGTTCTGTGAGAGCTCTAGGATTTGCACACCCCACAAATCCATTTGAAGCGACCCCACTTCTCTCTAACATAGGTGATTCCCCTGAATCATTAAAAGCATCATGGTTATTTGATTTCCCGAAATCGTTAACCTTAATATGCTTAGCCTCACATCAATGTCACTGATTGGAATGGACTAGGAAGTATATTTAACTCCCTTTTAGTTTTGTTTGGGGTACTCCCCCACAGTGACTCCGTTTTGGTAATATGATTAAGTTGTCCTATTGAACTTAGATCTTGGGATCTCCAGTCAACTAAGTTAGGTTTCCCTCATATTCCCATTTACCACGGGCTTTAGTCCCATTCCTCTTGACGACGTTTCTACTAACTCTCTGCTTAAGCCTTTTGTAAACGGGTCCGCAATGTTATCCGTTGATCTCACATAATCAATTGTGATAACACCCGTTGAGAGTAGTTGTCGTATCGTGTTATGTCTACGTCGCATATTCCTTGATCTGCCATTGTACATCAAGCTTTGAGCTCTACCAATCGCTGATTGGCTATCACAATGTACACATATAGCTGGCAAAGGCTTTGGCCATCTTGGAATATCTTCCACGAATTGACGTAGCCATTCCGCCTCCTCGCCTGACTTATCCAAGGCGATAAATTCAGATTCCATTGTGGATCTCGCTATGACCGTTTGCTTAGAAGACTTCCAAGCAATAGCAGCTCCTCCAAGTGTAAACACGTAACCACTTGTTGATTTGGAATCTTTATTATCCGATATCCAGTTTGCATCAGTGTATCCTTCGATCACTGCTGGTTGTCGGGTATAATGCAGTCCATAATCTCTTGTGTATCTTATGTATCTAAGCACCCTCGTGATAGCTTTCCAATGATCCGCGCACGGATTACTGGTGTATCTACTTAGCCTACTCACCGCGTATGCCAAGTCGGGTCTAGTACATGTCATTAGATACATGAGACTGCCAATAATTCTTGAATACTCTAACTGAGCAACTCCATCTCCTTTATTTTTCTTGAGATGTTGAGAGGTATCAACTGGAGTTCGAGCTACACTCTTATCTTCCGAGTTGAATTTTTCAAGAATTTTATCCACATAGTGAGATTGACTTAACACAAGACCATCTTGGGTTCTTATGATCTTTACCCCAAGAATCACATCCGCTAAACCCATGTCTTTCATGTCGAATCTCGCTTTCAACATGCTTTTAGTAGCTTTGATAATTTTATCATTACTCCCAATGATAAGCATATCGTCTACATAAAGGCATAAAATCACATAACCTTCATTTGTGTCTTTGAAATAAACACATTTGTCGCACTCATTTATTTTGAATCCATTGTAAATCATGACATGATCAAACTTTTGGTGCCATTGTTTTGGTGCTTGCTTCAAGCCATACAAAGACTTGACGAGTTTACATACTTTACCCTCTTGACCTGGGGTGGAAAAACCTTCAGGTTGCTCCATGTAAATCTCTTCTTCTAAATCGCCATTTAGAAATGCGGTTTTAACATCCATTTGGTGAACTTCCAAATTTCTTAAAGCCGCTATAGCAAGAACCAATCTAATCGAGGTTATGCGCGTCACAGGAGAGTAGGTATCAAAGTAATCTAGACCTTCCTTTTGTCTAAATCCTTTAATCACCAACCTAGCCTTGTACTTATCAATACTTCCATCAGTTTTCATCTTCCTTTTGAATATCCAACGATATCCAAGTGGTTTGCAACCAGGTGGAAGATCTACTAACTCCCAAGTATGATTTTGCAATATAGAATCCATTTCATTTCTTGTTGCTTCTTTCCATTGAGGTCCTTCTGAAGAAGAAACCGCTTCGCGATATGTATTGGGCTCGCCCTAAACCATATAGCTAACGAAGTCTGGACCGAAGGATTTTTCAACCCTTGGCCTTTTGCTTCGCTTAGGGTCACTTTCTTCAACCTCAGGTTGTTCATGTGTCTTATCATGAACTACCTCATCAACTCGTCTAGATGAGCTTTCACCTACTTCAAAATTAGGTGTTGATGACGTTGCATGTGTTTGTCTTCTCAAAGGAAACACATTTTCAAAGTAAGACACAACGTTAGGATTCACCTCCATGATAGTGTTTACGTGTACTTCAGGATTCTTGGACTCATGTACAAGAAAGCGATGTGCACTACTTTGATGCGCATACCCAATAAATATGCAATCAACAGTTTTGGGTCCTATCCTAAGAGCCTTAGGAGGTGGTACAATCACCTTTGCTAGGCACCCCCACACTTTCAAGTATTTATATGAAGGTTTTTTCTTTTTCCATAACTCATATGGAGTCTCGTCTCTCTTTTTCAATGGTATCTTGTTCAAAAGATAATTGGCCGAGAGAATGGCCTCCCCCCACATTTCCTGGCTCATCCCAGAACTTATCAACATGGCGTTCATCATTTCTTTCAATGTGCGATTCTTTCATTCCGCCACGCCATTTGATTGTGGAGAATAAGGAGGTGTACACTCATGTACAATGCCACGTTTTGCGCATAAATCGGCAAAAGGTGCAACATATTAGCCTCCTCGGTCGCTTCGCAAAGCTTTTATCTTCTTTTGAAGTTGATTCTCAACTTCATTCTTATACAAGATAAATTTACTTATTGCTTCATCTTTACTTTTTAGTAAATATACATAGCAATATTTAGTACTATCATCAATAAACGTGATGAGGTACTTATTTCCACCTCTTGTGGGTACCGCTTTTAAATCACATATATCGGTGTGAATTAAATCAAGGGGTTCGGTTATTCGTTCAACCGATTTCGATGATGTTCTTGTAAGTTTGGATTCAACGCAAGTTTCACACTTATAGTGTGAATCAATATGGAATGTTGGTATACAATTTAAATTGATTAAATGGCGTATTGAATTAAAATTTACGTGACCTAATCTACCATGCAATTTATTCGATTCAGAAAACTCAAGCATATAAGTAGAAGTAGTAGCAATTTTATTCATGTTCTTTTTCACAGCCATTACATTCAATTTGAACATACCATTTTGGGCATAGCCCTTGCCTACATACATTCCTCGTTTAGTTAGTACAAATTGATCGCTCTAAAAAACTAAACGAAATCCAAACTTATTAAGCAACCAACCCGAGACTAGGCTCTTGCGCAAGTCTGGGACATATAACACGTTGCTTAAAGTGAGCTCCTTCCCTGAAGTCCACTTCAAAATCACCGTTCCTTCACCCTTGATGTCCGCGGTGGCTGCATTTCCCATGTACAGCTTCTCATCTCCCGCAAGCTCCTTGAAGGTGGTAAAGAGGCTCCTGTCTGGGCACACATGACGGGTCGCTCCCGTATCAATCCACAACCCTTTTGGAGTGTTGGTAACAGCATTGACCTCATCCAACATTGCGGTTTTGTCGGAAATCATTGCCACCAAAGGCATTCCGTCTTCATCCACCATGTGCGCGTGCTCACGCTTTGGTTTCTTGCATTGGTTAGCCCGATGCCCCGGCTCGTCACAGTTGTAACAAGTCCCTTGGAACGTTGGAGGTTTCTTTTTCACAACCCCTTTCTTCGGTCCAAGTTTGCTAGCCTTTGCTTTCTCTTTGTCCTTTTTCCCCTTACCCTTCGCGCCCTTAGAGGATTGCCCATGCTCAACCACGTTTGCGCTAGCAGAAGTTTGCGCCTGGCTGCCTTTTAGGGCAATTCTATTGCCCTCTTCAATCCGAAGACGAACAATAAGGTCCTCTAAAGTCATCTCCTTTCGTTTGTGTTTAAGATAATTCTTAAAATCCACCCAACCAGGAGGTAACTTTTCAATCATCGCTGCCACTTGGAATGTCTCGCTAAGTACCATTCCCTCCGCATGGATGTCATGTAGTATAATTTGCAACTCTTGGACTTGGTTCATAACAGTCTTGTTATCAACCATTTTGAAGTCCAAGAAACGGACGACAACAAATTTCTTTGTTCCCGCATCCTCCGTTTTGTACTTTTTCTCCAAAGACTCCCATAATTCTTTGGAAGTCTTGATATTATAGTACACATTATACAGTGCATCCGAGAGACCGTTGAGTACACAGCCTCGACAAATGAAATCCGAGTGCTTCCAAGCCTCTACCGCGCTCAGAGCCTGAGCGCTGGTCTCCCCTTCCGCAGGTTGGGGAGCGGTTTCAGTTAAGAACCTCGCAAGGTTCATGGTGGTCAGGTAGAAGAACATCTTCTGCTGCCACCTTTTGAAGTGTAGACCCGAGAACTTCTCGGGTCGTTCAGCGTGATTGGCCACTGTGGTCGCTCCCACAGTGGTGGCGTTAAAGGGGGTTATCGTCACAACATTTGTGGTGTTGTTAAACCGTTCAGGCCATCAAACCGTTCCAACATCAGGCCGGAGGTCGGGCCGGCTGGTCGCGTAGGGTCGGGCCGGTCAGGTTTTTTTTTTTGGAAAAATTACAAGTTTTGTCCTTTATCTTTATAGTACTTTACAGGCAGTGTCCTTTTTTTTCAAATGTTGACAGGCGGTGTCCTTTATTAGGTATTTTGTTACAAGTTTTGTCCTTTCCACCCAACCTGGTTAAAAAACTCAGTTAATTTGTGGCACATGATAAGCACATGAGGGTAATTATGTCTTTTCGCCCATCCCTTCATTTTCTCCTTTTATAGACCACAGAAACCCTAATCAAACCAAAACATCAGAAACAACGAGCAGGAATTGATGATGAAGAACAACAATGGCGACGACTAGGGTTTACAAGAATCAATGATGAAGAATGACAATGAAAAAGGTATGGTGAGGTTATAGTGGTGCTACTGAGAGATCAGATCTGTGTGTTGATATTGTGATTCAGGAAGTCAAAATAAGGTGCGGGATAAGCCGTCGGTGGTAAAGGCGGAGGAGGTGTGGATTGTGGTGGTCGGCAGGTTAGGGTTGGGGTTACAGAAGAAAGGGTTGTGGAGGTGGTCCGATTGGGTTGGTTGTGGTGGCGGGTGGAGGTGGTCCGATTGTTGTCCAGAGAGATGAAGTGGATTGTGGGTGGAATCGGAATCTGGCCGCTGACGGACTCACCAAAAAGGAGCAAGAATGATGAAGATGTCGTCGGATCACTTGACGAACTCACCGAAAATGAGCTGGGTGTTCTTGCTGATTGGGAAAAGAAATTTGAAGCTAAGTACCCCATTGTTGGTTCTCTCTCTGCTTAATTTGAATAAGAAACCCTGATTGATGTGTGTTACTATCTCTCTCAGGGTTTGAATAAGAATTTGTATGTTTTATCTGTTTTTGATTCATGTGAAGTTTAAAATGTTTGTGTATAGATAGATTGTGTAGCTACTGAGAGATCAGATCTGCCAATGTTCTATAATAATAATGTCTGAAATTTGAAACCAAATCTGAACGTTGGGAGCTAGCATCATAAGCCTGGATGTTGAACCATTAAGAAACGAAGTAGGTGGCGACAGAAGTGGTGATTGTGGGTTGGTGGTGGTTCTATTATGGTTTGGGTGGATGAATTTGATTAATTAGGGAGAAAAACTGGGTGGGTTTAAGGAGAATTGAGGACTTGTATTTAGAGTATTTACAAAAATTGTCCTTTATATGTATAAAGACTAAACTACCCTCAAGTGACTTGCATGTGACCATATTTAACAAGAAAATCTAACCAGGTTGGGTGGAAAGGACAAAACTTGTAACAAAATACATACCAAAGGACACCGCCTGTCAACATTTGAAAAAAAGGACACCGCCTGTAAAGTACTATAAAGATAAAGGACAAAACTTGTAAGTTTTCCTTTTTTTTTAATTAAATAATGGAATAAATCAATTTAAAACCTAATCTAAAAAACTTAAAACAAGATTTGACAATATGTTTGATAATTAGTTGCAGGATTTGATACTTTTGAATGTTTTTGGATGACTAATGGTTGTGTTTTTAGTTCCTTAAACATTTGGAATTTTATTTATTTTTTCTATATTATATATATATTTTTATATAATTTATGACGTAATCCGGTTCTTAAAACCGGTCGGACCGGTCCGACCTTTGACCCCGTAAGGTGACCGGGTCGACCTCCTGTCCGGTTCTGAAAACATTGCCCTTCAGATATATGTTGTTTAGTGAATGAAATTGATTTAAGAAGCAAACTTTTACTGCTGAAATTGATTGCTTACATTCATACTCAAACCCTAACTTAAACAGACTCTTGCGACGTGATGTACGGAACAAATCCAACTAAGCCCACTAACCCACGACTTAACTCAACTAAACAAGTTGACCCACGACCCAATTAAACACTACAAACATTAGAAACATGTGACTTAAAATAAAACCCCTGCTGAACAATTCTAATTATTTTACCCGTACTGTTGACCCGATCAAGATTCTTCCCAACATATACATCTACCAGGGATGACTTAACTGTATCAAAAATATAGACCCTACCTTGGAGTCCCAATTTTCTTGATTATACAATAAAACCGTACATTATTTTTCGATTATTTGAATATGGTTATGCAATTTTTGGTCTAGTCAACATATTAGAAATTGTTAGGATTAGCACTTAGTGTCATTTATCGTTGTGATTTATTTTACATTTAACAAATTGGATTTCAATAGGCGATTTACATTAAATATTGTTTAATTTTCAGTTTCGACAAGGAGAAGAAATAATCACTATATATACTTAGAATTTCTGCTTTTCATTAAAACTCACTCCAACTATAATATGTGTAATTGTCTTCTATTTTAGGGATCGTATACAATACATGTATTATCATATTTTCACGTGTTAAGATCATCACAAACAGGGGCAGACTCACATAGAGCGGGTCGGGGTTCCCGAACCCCAATGTTTTTTAAAAAAAATAGTAGATTCGGTATATTAATTTTTTTAAGGACCCCGTAAATACAATTACGTGGACACCATAGAAAGTAAAGGAAAACTGGTGTAGTGGTAAACCCTCCTCTTTACCAACAAGAGGTCATGAGTTCAGTCCTTGCATAGCTTGTTTTCCTACTTTTTTTAAATCTAATTCAAACCTCGCTCTGACCCGACCCAAACGAGGACCGACCCAGAAATTTTAACGTTTTGTTATGAAAAATTTGAACACAAAAAAAAAAATGGACCTCATCGAAAAAAACTACTAGGTCCGCCACTTATCACAAATAGATTAAGCCAACCCTCACACATACTATATATATTTTAGGTGGTGGAGAAATTTAAAATGGGATAGGGAGCTTAGCTTTATTCGAGACAGCTTAGTGCCGAGTTTTCTGTGGACGGTTGGTTTTGGTTACCTACCGCACTATAGCATTGGAAGGAGTTCATTAGTCAGGTGTGTTGCCATGGTCACCGCTATAGATGATATTTATGACGTGTATGGTACTTTGGATGAACTTCAACGATTTACCAATGTGATAGACAGGTACACCATAATGTACTTAGAACTCGTGTTTATCAAGCTGGTACATTTGTGTTCGTGTTCATTCGAATCATATAGCTTATGAGAACTGATTAAAAATCTAATTTTTTTTTTTTTTTTTAAACATATATATACTTTTATATATATTGTTAGAGCAAATTACAAATCATGGGTTGGTAGACGGGCAACAAGCTGCGCCGCCACCCCCTTTTGAATTGCAAATCCTACTCGGCTAAACACATAACTATGGCCTACAAACACTGTCGCATGCGCAAGTGCTGCCTTTTGAACCCGCTTCAAGAAACCGGTCGCCACAGGGGCCAGACAACCAAAGGTATCGAACGCGAAAGGAAGGAAGGCATGTTGATTATCTATGCAGGCCTGCTCGTGCTTGGATATTTTCCCCGCCTCAGCCTTCTGCGTCGCTTGCCCTGAAACAAAACCACTGCCCCTGAAACCGGCAAGAGGCGACACCCCCGTGAGATCAATGCAAGCATGCTTACCCCCGGACCATCCAAAAACCAGCACATCGGCTGGTCGAAGGGAAGACCTCCCCCTCCTAATCGGCAGATGGGATATCGATGCGATTGAGGAACTCACGGATTACATGAAGATAGGTTTCCACGGATTCTACAACACGATTAATGAGATCTCGTTTGACACATTAAGAAACACAGGGATCCTCATCCTCCCGTACATTCAGAAAGCAGTAACTAAACTATCTTTGATGTTGAACTATAATAATGTTTTGTCAGATCTGTTATCTATAACTTTTTTTTGGAATGGTAATATTGTAGTGGGCAGATCTATGCAAGGCCTACCTAGTAGAAGCAAGGTGGTACTATAGTGGGTATACACCAACACTCCAAGAGTACTTGGATAATGGTTATGTGTCAATATCTGGTCCCGTAGTACTCATGCATGCTAAATTTGCAACACCGGTTGGTGCAACCCAAGAAATCTTGCAACGCATGGAAGAATTCGAGAAAATAGATCACTACTAGTCACTAGTCTTACGACTGGCTGATGACTTGGGGACATCCACGGTATGCATTTTTTTATTAACTGGTGGGAGTTACCACGTGGTGCGCTATGCGCGCCGGGGATTTGGTTGAAAGCGGTATTAATTCCTTGAAGTATGTACCGGTACTATACCGACACTTGATATAGCAATCAATACATGGTTTACATCAATTAAAATTATACAAACAAATGTTGGTATCGATGTTGTTCAAACGGTATTGATTCATTATACTGAAAAGCCAAGAAAACAACAAAGCCGAATGCCGGTAGTGGTATGGTTAAGACGATATAAATTTGGTTTATCAAGGTAAAAAATTAGTTATATTCACACTGTTCGATTTTGAACAAAACTTTTACCAAAACATTGATAAAATAAACACATCGCAATTGTATATTTTGGATTTTATAACGCGTTACATCAAATTATTAGAATGACAGAAATGGGAAAATGACGTTACTTTAAGCACAAATGCTAAATCGTGAGGCAGCTTTAATGACATGTTTGTATTTGCTTCAATAACTTGTGTATAGTACTTTGCGCAACTCGATTTTGCACAATTTTATATTGGCACCTTTATAGTAATAATAAGCATGTCGTAACGACATAATCAAAACTTTACAAAACAACTTAAATATTTATAAAATAAAAAATGTTTAAATTAATTATAATAAAAAAACAAAAACTATTCTATTTTGTCGTTTTTTCTTTGTGAGTTTTATAAAGCAATATCATACTCGTTAGAAAGATAAACAAACACTAGATTTTATGGTGTATTTAAAAAAAACCGTTTAACGTATGAAAAAATTGCTGATGTGTAAAAATAGGGGGTATGTGCCAAGAAATGATAAGATTACTCTTATACCATTCCACCCATTTTCCAGATTTATGTATGTGTCATTCTCCTATGTCTTCCTACCCTTTCAATGATTTTGGTCCTTTTTATCATATCCTTACCCCATGTATATGTGTGTGTGTGTTTGTGTGTCTATGTATGTATCTATATACAAACACATACTTACAATTTTCTCTTATGTTTTTAAAGATGAACTGGCAAGAGGAGACATTCCAAAATCAATCCAGTGTTACATGCACGAGAGTGGTGCAACAGAAGAAGAAGCTAGAAAGTACATCAAAGAAATGATTCGGGACACATGAAATAAACTTAACAAAGAACGAACACGTGCCAATTCTCAATTTTCACGAGAGTACGTCGAATATGCATCAAACATGGCTAGAATGGCACAATTTATGTATGGTGAAGGAGATGGGCATGGTCGCCCCGATATAACGAAATCTCACCTATCATCATTGCTTTTTAATGCAATCGAAGGGACAAAATAGTCAAGAATGTGTATCTCGCATTGGAGGTGAAACTTATTTATTAAATACGTATCCGAGTAACTTATATTTTAATGGAGTTGAACAATTGTCCTTGTATTTTCATTGTATTTTTATGCGGTCCAAGTATATTAAGTCTACTGAATTTGCTTAGCTTGCAAACTACTTTTCTCTTATGTTAGTTGAAGCTTATGTCTAATCTTCCTAATTGCTATCCTCGGTACAACACTAGAAAG